>OY728120.1:1612280148-1617890893 GCA_963277665.1 Viscum album | reverse complement strand
AGGACAAACCCCCCAGACCCTGGACACCCCAGGACAGACCCCCCCCCCACTGGACCACCTAGACACCCAATGGACTGACCCCCCAGGACAACCCCCCCAGACCCTGGACACCCCAGGACAGACCCCCCCCAACCTGGACCCCCTAGAAAACAGATAGATGTCATGGGCTATTGCTAAAAGACTGTATCCGGCTACTGAAATTAGCAGTAAGTAAGAAGAGGTAAATGAAGAAAAATGAATAAAATTATCCCAATATACTTGGAGAATTTTATTCATCAACATGATGAAGAATAGAAGAACAGTAGCTGAGAGTTCCTTCCCCGGAGGTGGAGAAGGATTTTTTTACATAGGATCTATCAAATATTTAATGGATGAAAGAGGGAGAGGAATTTAAGTACCTCATTACAAGTGGCAGCATCGAATAAATTCTCTTCCAATGTAATAAAATATTAAAAAAAAATCTATAAACCTTCTCTCTCCTCTTGTGGCATCCAGGTGTCCAGGTGGTTAATAATTTGGTTGAGGTGAGGCTGTGGACTCATGGGTCAAGCATGAAGGAAACTAAGTTAGAATGGATTTTAAGTAGGCTGCTCTTGTTTTTCTGAAGTGGCAGGGTGGATTGGGTCTAAAATAAGTGATTTGGAACAGGAATTTAGATGAGGGCTTCAAATGTTAAGGGGGATGGTTTAATTGGTCAAAATTGGGTGATATTTGGAATGGTTTTAAAGTGGAAATCCTGGTGGAAAATGTGGGGTTGGTGGCTTAGAAGTTGAGAGGTGGGTAGGCCTGATTGGTGGTCAAGTTGTGGATGGGTTGCCTAGGTGGATTGAAAAATGGTGGGGGACTGGGAAGGAGTTCATAGTGGCTAAATTGAAGTGGGAGCTTGGAATGGTAGTGGGGCATGAGATTGGATTTTTTAGTGAGAGTGGAAATGACCCTGGAATAGCTAGTTTGATTTTGGTGGTTTGGCAATGGGATTTTTATAGTGCGTCGAAAAATAGTCACTATCAGGGCTTGTTTTGGTGTGAAATTCAGTCAAACTGTTGTGGGAACCATCATGGAAGAAACTACCAAATACAGACCAGAGCTAGTCTCCTCTACAGTGAAGACCATTCATGGAAACTCTTCAAGCAAACCAGGTCTCCAATTGCATCTTTGTCCATAACAAACAAGCCCTATTTGCAGAGTCCCAAACAGACCTCCCTTTTCCAGTTTGTGGGGGAAATGTGGGAACTCCAGCATGAAAAAGGCCCTCAGAATAGAACAACCTCTTTGGAATTGCATCAAACAGATTGTGTGCAGCCTTTAAAACTCAACTTGGTAGTGATCATCCTCCTCCAATTAGTGCTACATGTGATGAGGTAATTATGGAAGGAATTTCATCTAAAACAGCCAAAAGTAGACATTGAATTTCCATCACAACAGGCTGATCCGGTTCAGACGACATGTGCAGAGGATGAGGATGATCTGGTTCAGACAACATGTGGAGAGGATGAGGAAAAAGAAGAATCACCGAACAAATATTATGTGATACATGTACAATAAAATATGCCAGACAATTCCAAACAATGTTTTCAGTTGAATTGAGCCTTTGTACCACATGTTATGCACGTTCTGTGGAAAGATGGATGAGAGGCAGTGCTGATAGGAGATATAGTTTAGGAATGAGTAAATACGAAAAATTATAGAGCTAACCATTCAATGATTCTCTAAGGAGGAGTAACCGCCATTGGGTGTCGTCCTGGAGGAGGGCCAAATCACGGCGTGACCGCGGCGTGACTGCCACAGGGTTTCGTCCTGGAGGAGTAACCGCCGCAGGGTGTTGTCCTGGAGCAGGGCCAAATCACGGCTTGACTGCGGCGTGACCGTGACGTGACCGCGGCGTGACCACGACGTGACTGCGGCGTGACCACCGCAGGGTGTCGTCCTAGAGGAGTAACCGCCACAGGGTTTCGTCCTAGAGCAGGGCCAAATCACGGCGTGACCGCGGCGTGACCGCAGCGTGACCGCGGCGTGACCGTGGCGTGACCGCGGCGTGACTACGGCGTGACCGCCTCAGGGTGTCATTCTGGAGGAGTAACCGCTGCAGGGTGTCATCCTGGAGCATGGCCAAATCACGGCGTGACCGCGGCGTGACCGCGGCGTGACCACCGCATGGGTGTCGTCTTGGAGGAGTATCCGATGCAGGGTGTCATCCTGGAGTAGGGCCAAATCACGGTGTGACCGCGGCGTGACCGCGGCGTGACTGTGGTGTGACCGCCGCAGGGTGTCGTCCTGGAGGAGTAACCGTTGGAGGGTGTCATTCTGGAGCAGGGCCAAATCACGGCGTGACCGCGGCATGACCGCGGCATGACCGCGGCGTGACCGCATCGTGACCACAACGTGTTGGCCCGGTCTAGCGACATCCGCGGGGCAACATCTTCCACTTAGTTTCAAATAGGATGATATGGATGGCATGAGAGGATATTTTCTACAAAGATTTAAAGAAATGAATGCTAATTTGTGATGACTAGAGGATTGGATGACCCCTGATATACCTAATTCGGTGAGGTTTGGAGATCTAGAAATGTGTAGTAATACCTAGAGGAATACCCCATGGGATCAGGAAAATCACATGTTACATAACATGTCATCTAACATTACTGGTACTGTGGGACCCCTAGGCCGTGGAACTGGGCTTTTGGTTGGATTTAAATATCACATGCCATGTGACATGGTCACACAACATGGGACCCATCATAAAAGTCTAACGACACTTAAAGATTGTCTTGGTTCAAACAACTATTTTAATAAAAAGAGGAAAACCCCCTACAGGGATATAAAAATGGTCAAGTACGATGTGTGCTTTATGACTAACAATGACATCATGTACAAGGAAAACATCAATGCAATAATGTTAAGCAAGTTATACCACTATGAGTTTTTGCAGACAGCGCACCTCCGTTGGAGGGGTTTTATTATAAAACCAGGACTTATTTATCAAACGAAACAATTATCTGAACTAACAAATTATTCAAGAATTGCAATTTAATATAAACATGAAAAATTAAGATGGCAACTAAATGAAATTTAAAACATTCTCGAATTAAATGGGCTAGGAGAGGGACCCTACCTCAACCTCATAGAAACAAAAATAAAATTCTGTATAGAAATGATTCAATTACATAGAATAAAATCATGAGAATAAAATACCATATTCAAGATATACATTCCCAGGGGATATGGATTCCTGTTTAAATAACCAAACTAGTAAGTCTGAATAGATGCTAGTAGCAGCCATGATTAGAAATAGCACAAGATAACACAAAACATTCTAAGTGCAGGAAAACCAAATTTCATATATCAAATGAATGAAGTGTACCACTCTTCGCTTGTATGCATGGAAATGTTCCACTAAATCAACAATAACTTCCTGCTTGAGACCGTACAGGAAAACAAAAACATTACCAGTCCATTGAAAACTCAAAAATCTTTTACACGTGAATAATTCATTGGTTTCAAATTCCAGAACTTTTTATCATAAATGCAATCATACCTACCCCCCACTATTTTTTCTCGGGGCTGATGGAGATTCCCTGGACTTGAGATTAGTACTTTTCAAGGAATCCTCTATTCGTTGGGAAATGGTAGAGAAATATCGTTCCCCACCTGTATACATCAACAAGATGAATTGTGTTTACATCTCGTCATAGGGATTGTTGATGCACATGGAAAAAAATAGAATGCATGTTTCCAGAACAACATAAATTTAAAAACAACAAAATAAAAAAAACAGAATGCAATAGAACAAAAAAAAATTAACTAATCAAAAATAGAATGCAAAAATAGAATGCAATAGAACAAACAAAATAATGAAAATAGAATGCATGTTTGGACACCCCCCACCCCTGCAATGAAATATTTTTCCAAGATGACGAAGAATTGCAAAGAGTTTATGTGAAAAGTGATTGAAAATGTTGTTAAAAAAGTGATCCATGCTTGGGAGAAATTTCATAAGGTATCCATGAATGTCAGTGATGCTCAGTTGGAAGTGAATATTAAGAAAATAAAAGAGTTTAACGACTCTTTATTTGAGAGATTCGAAATGCGAGGATCACCCCCTGCCCCCTGCCACCCCCATGTATAGCTTCCCTTGCACCCCTTGTACATCCCCCCTTGCACCCCCCTGCACATCCCCCCATGCACCCCCTGCACATCCCCCTCCCCCTAGACAACCCCCCTGGACACCCCTCCCTCTCCCCTAGAAATCCCCATAGACACCCCTACCTCCCCCCTAGAAACCCCTCATGGACCCCCCCCCCCCCCCAGACACCCCTCCCTCCGCCCCTAGACCCCCTGACAAGTGCATAATTGTACAGAAATTGTGCAAGCCATCCTCTATTAATACTTCATTGAAAGATGCTCTGAAAGGGAAAAATATTAATACCAAACACTATGTTAGAAAAAAAATACAAAGAAGGTTAAAGAGAGATCACCTGGCATAACAATTCTTCTACTAGTAAATCCTAGGAAGACTTAGTAGAGGAATAAGAATCCCAAGGATGTGTTCATGCTGAAACTGGTAACTCTAATGGTGCGGAAATAATAAGTGATTTTTCTAAAGAATCCTTAATTTTCCAAGAGGCATTGGATTATATTTTCTCCTTTCTTTAAATCTACAGTCTAAATCCCTCTTTTGGAGTTCATTACCTCAGAATTATTAAAAACCGTTGATATGGATGACAGACTTGCAGCTGGATTTTCTCAGGCTGCTCTCTCTATGCAATTGTTAGAGCACACACCTTCTCGACATATAAACATCAGTATAAAAGATTCATACCCTATAATGAAAGGATTACAAACTAGGGAAGATTATTTTAGGTTGGGGATCCAGCTCACTATAAAGCAAGTTTATTCTACCAACCATTCTCAACAAGAGAGAGTTGAGAAGATCCAACTAAAAAAGTGAAACTGAGAAATAACAGAAAGGGGGACTTTCCCCCATTCAGAAACAATGATGTGTATCCTCTTCTAGAATTGCCAGGGGCTAGCCAACCCTAGAACATTATGTTTCCTTAGGCTTCTTGTGAGTAAAAGGAAACCTGATTTCATTGGCATCTCTGAGCTAAAATCTAATAACATCATTTCTGGTTGTTTTTTCCCAAAATGGTAATTCTTTTCTATGTTATGTGAAAGATATCACTAGTATTGAAATAATTTTCTTGGTTTTCCATCATAATGTTACTAATCCTTCCATTTTTTGAGTGGACAACCAAATTATCACATGAACCTTACTTAACGAGGGTCAGATATCTTTTTGTTAAATGGTTTATGCTTTCTACTATTACATTAGTCGAAGAACTCATTGGAAACACATGAATGAGATTTCAAGAGTTATATTAGATCCCTCGGTTATAATGGAATATTCCAATGCTATTTTACATGCAGATGACAAGATTGGACATGTTTCCAACGCTACCACAATGAGATATTTCAGAGCTTGTATTGAAGAATTAAAACTTATTGAAACCAATCTGATTGGTGCCAAATACACTTGGTATAGGTGGAATCTAAATGGAAGTAGGTCCTGTAGGGTTGACCGTGCCTTTGGTAATAACTCTATTCATGGAAGTTGGAAAACCATCTCTTGTGTCACTCTAGTAATGCACAATTTTGATCACCATCCAATTCTTAAAACCTTCATTGTTAAGGGGGACAAGCTAACAATTCCCTATATGTTTAATAATTATTGGACCACCCGATTATTACAACCTTTAGATGCTTTCCCTAAAATTTGGAATTCACTCAACCACTCCATGATTACCTCCTTAGATATTATCCACCAAGGAAACGAGTAAAATTAAGGATACAATGCAACCACATACTGAAGTGGTTGAACCCCTTACACATCAGGAAGGATTTTATAAATAGGTAGAAGATTTGAAATAATTGAGAAGAATCAATGAATAACTTCTCTGAGGTAGCGTTCCTGCTGGATATATTCTATAAGCAGATCCTCAACTCGTACTCCCTACTTGAGCACCTTATCAAAGAGGGTTCTCTACCGCAACTAGAATTAAGATGAAACATCCTATCAATATGGGGTACCAAAAACCAACATACATGAATCAAGAAATATAAAATAGAGAGTTCCCAACATTTTTTACACAACCAAAACTTGTCTAGGAGCATCATTACAGACCTCACCCTATAGGTTACACATGACATATACTAATAGGGCTGCCACATTTTACTCTACCTACTGTTTCACCTATTCATGCTCATTCTCAGCTAGACATTCCTCAAGGGCTCATAAAAACTATTGATTCTCTAATGGATTGATTAGAATCCATAGAGGTATAGTGGGAATTGGTACAACTATAAAACAAGCCTCACCCTAAAGGGGGTGATCTGAATTTTCCCCACTAAATTTTGGAAACACTACATTTCCAATTTTCAATGGTTTAGGGGACCCAAAGAAGAATTTGACCGATTTTGTGTCCCGTTGTGATTCCATGATGGGGACCCCTAAAAAATAATTAGTGAAACCCAAGATCTTTACACAGAAATTATAGGGACCAACATTTGTAGGGTACACTGGTTCATCGGCTCAATCAATTACAGGGTGGGAAGATCTCTATTGGATGTTTCTGTTCCAATTCAGCTTGATTCTATAGAATAAAACCATACTAAATCTCTCAAACTACAAATGGTAGGATAATGAGAGGGTTTTATATTTCATTTCGTGGTGAAAGGAGTTGACATACTCCTTAAGCCAACGTTTTCCTCAAGAATATTTTTTGTTCATCTGTATATAGAATCTTCATGATGATTTTCACATACCACTCAACCCTGTTAAATATATAGGAGTGTTTCGGGATCTTGACACAATTTCATAAATAAGGGAAGAATTCATAGCATGAACCAAGTATAAGTCCTATTTAATTCCCCCTGCTGGACACCCCTCCACCCCTCCCCCTGTTTGACATCCCCTCCCCCTTCTAGACACCCCTCCCCCCTGCTGGACACCCCTCCCCCTGCTGGACACCCCTCCACCCTGCTGGAGAGCCCCTCCCCCCAGCTGGACAACCCCTCCCCCTGCCTGGACACCACTCCCTCCCTGTTAGACAGCCCCTCCCACTGCCTGGACACCCCTCCCCCCTGCTGGATACCCCTCCCCCCTGCTGGAAAGACCTCCCCCTGCTGAACACCCCTCCCCCTTGCTGGATAGCCCTCCCCCCTGCTGGACAACCCTCCCCCCCTGCGGGATAGCCCTCCCCCCTGTCGGACAACCCTCCCCCTGCTGGACAACCCCTCCCCCCGGACAACCCTCCCCCCTGCCCCTCCCCCCTCCACCCAGCCCCCTGCACCCCTCCACCCTGCCCCCTACCCCCTACACCCAGCCCCCTATCATACTTCAATACATCCCAAAGATATTATCAAAAACACTTCAAGACATAAAATGACTATTTTCAACAAATATAACAAAACACCAAAATATATGATGCAAGAACCAAAAATCAAAGACCCCTCTCAACATACATGATGTAGTATGGTAAAAAGAAATAAATGAACTTACCAACATGTTACCATCATAAAAAATGGTTCCTTAAGAGTACTTTGGGTGCATATTTATTTTTCACGCTAAGCCTATATTTTACCTACAAGAAAAAAAGAAAAAAAGATCAAAATAAATCAGAAGTAATTAAGTAGATAATAAATAATTGATAAGAAATATATTTGTGTTTATGTACCTGAATACAAACATGAATCCTGCATAAATAGTAGATGCAAGAACCACAAATCAAAGTTTACTTGAGAGGAAAATGTTTTTTTTGAAAAGTTACTATTAGAAATTAGAGCTTAAAAAATTTCATCACCACTTGCACCCTATCTTCATCAAACTGTAAAAGGTTTATGGAAGAAAGAAGGTGATACAATCATATCGAGCACAATAAGTGAGTACCATAGAATTCAGCTCATAAAAAAGATTTTATAATTGCAACCATAAAACTATGATTAAATTTTTATTTTATGTTTGTAAAACTACATGTGAAAAAAATAATATGTTAATATCACTCTAATAAAAACCAATAACTGAGAAGTGAAGTTCACATAGATTCCAATTACCAAGAATGGATGTCCCCCCTTGCTTGTCGGTTTCATGCCAACATGCCCACATTAGAACCAACACCAACCACCTCGTCTTATGGTAGAAATGATTAATTAGATATATGCATCAATTTGTAACAATAATGAATTTTTTTATCTAATTACAAACAAAGAATATAACTAATATATATAAAAAAACAAATGAAGAACATAGAGTTCAAACAATCACACAAAATTCATTAATGATACCCACTAGTTACTATATTAACAACTTCAACACATATTCATGGGTTTTAAAGTAGATGCATGTTAACATTTTAAGTTCAAAAATGATTTTTAGTAAAATATTAAAATAAGCATACACACCAGAATTTCAATACACAAAGGTAGTAAAAAAGGAAGCAACAACAAACAGATTTAACAAGATGATTTCAGCATACACAATTTATTAAAAGGCAACCTCCAACCAATTATTTCAACTAAAAAAAAGAAGTGAATTTTTAAGTTTAAGTAGAAAAATTACAGAATTTAAACTATTACTCCCATGGTGTAGATGCTCTATTCATTTGAGATCATTAGAAAAAATTTCCCTTCTTTTCTTGTTGACTAAATACCTTTGATTTCCAAAATTTCATCTCTTATAAGTGTAAACATATACATTAATTTATAAAATAGAAAATTCAAAACAAAACAAATTTGGTGCTTTAATTTAGAGATTTGGTAGTGTCTGTGGATCATGGTCAGTGCATCCTATAATGAAGAAGAAATTGAATTCGATAGAGTAGATTATGGAATAGTTCCTACAATAATTAGAACTCATGGAAATGAAGATAGATGAAGCGCTACAGCCATCTGAGTAGTATCGAGTGTAGGAAAAATGCTTGAAGGGGCTACCAATAGAAGAATCGAAGAATTATTATGAAGTAAACACTGTGAAAAATAGAATAATCGAAGCACCCATCATTAACACACATGTGCGAGGAGGGCGCAGCGGGGAGGGCGCGTCGAGGAGGGCGCGGCGTGGAGGAGGCGTCAGCGAGGAGGCGTTGGGGAGGAGGGCATGGCGAGGAGGGGTCAGCGAGGAGGGCGTGGCGAGGAGGAGGGCGCGGTGAGGAGGGCGCGTCGAGGAGGGTGCCGCGCGGAGGAGGCGTCGGCGAGGAGGATTTGGGGAGGAGGAGGGTCGACGAGGAGGAGGAATCCCGAGGGGGGGGGAGAAGTAGCCCGATAGGTTTGGGAAAAAAATGGGGCTGCTGCATATAGCCACAGATGAAGATATTAACGTGGCTGTATATAAGATATAGCCACGGACCGATAGAACCGTGGATATAGGTTCGTGGCTATAGGTCAGATTTCTAGTAGTGGTTTAATGAATAAGTGGATAAATAATTTATTATTCAGTGAACCAAATATGACATAAATTATTATACAATAAAAACATTAATATATTCATTCTATATCCAATATCATTTTTAAAATATATAACCCATATTTAGTGTAAAAAATTCAGATATACATAATATATATATTCAACTCCATTGTATATTATACAAAATTTTATACTGAATTCAATTATTGTTCTCATGTATAACCAGACATGTAATTAACTTCTCATCCTCATTAACGTGAGTTTTAAAATATCATTTCCTATCCTTAAGAGACATTTCAATGATGAAAAACTCTAGAAATAAATACATAAGGGATTCAAATACATGTGGGGGATGATTTACTATTTATGAAATAAACAATGAAAACTTTAAAATATAACCTACCCCTTAAGAACACGATTTTTTCACTCACATATGGATCCTTTAATTTTTAGTGTAAATTATTAATAAGGACATATTTGGGATTCCAAAGGAGTCAGTAATGGATTCCATGCTATTCAGGGCTTGTTCGGGCCTACAACCCATCTTTTTGGAGAAAGCAGGCCTCGCTCAAGATTTGGAAAACCATGGAGACCATGTTTTCTCAGACAGAGCCTCATCACATGGTTGGAAAATAACCTAAAACCTATCCATGCGATCTACCTTTTTTCCTAGGTACGCATGAATGGATTGCACATGGTTTGACTGAACTGTTCCTAGGAATTCATTTTAGGCAGAACCAAATTGCACAGTTTTCCCCTAGATTGACAAACCATTCCAAAAAAACTACGTGAATGCAAAAATACTGTACAAAATGATCAGACACCCCTTAATTATATATTAATCCTCCTACTTCCCCCTAATCAATGTTTATGAAGGATTTTACATTTTTCACTCTAAATTATTACTCTTTCTAAGATCAAATATTGAACTCTATTGATCTCCTTCGTTCGACATCCGATCAAGCTTCTCCTCTATAAATGTCTCTTCTTTACATTTGTGGTCAAGCTTTTGTTTGTCAGGTTGGATGTGCAACGGTAATTTCTCAGGTTCCCTTTATCCATTCTTCTTCACTTTATCTCTTAACCTAGTTATCTCCATATGAGATCTTATCAACGTTTCATTGATCTTCTCAAGTCCGAGAAAAATCAAGGTCAGATACCCGAGGATAAGGATCATACAACCCTATGTTGGGTGGTCAATAACTTACCCGAAATGTTTGTTGATTTTTGGATATTCGTGCGGGGCCCAAAAATTCCATCAAGGTTCTTTTTATAAATTACATTCAAGGATTATAATTCTTATAATTTTATAGTTTTTATTTTTCTAAATATGTGATTTATTGTTAGTGGTAAAACCCATATCTAAATACTCCTAATGTAGCAGGTTATTCCATAATTGGGTTTATTTGTGTTTTGACATGTTTGATCCATCATTCGGTTGCACCCTTACTTGACCATCATAAAGGCGATATTTACTATAATAAATGGTTTTCCATTTAATAAGTATTTTATAATATAATATAGTATGTATGGTCACCAATTTTCTCACATATATAAAGTGCTTCAAATAATTATTAAATATTAATTCTGAAATGTATATTATACAAGGTATATAACTTGGCCATATTGAAATTTCTTGAATACAGATTACAAGTTTGTAGCACCCATTTCCATATTTATGGAAGGTAGTAAATTGAACCATAATAATTCAATATTCCTTAATGAATAATTATGAATGGATTAAATGGTTGCAACAGTAGATGACATATCCATAATAATGGTATACAAGGATTGGACCAATAAATTAATGGTTTCAACTATACTTGAACTAGAAACACTATTGGAAGACAAGACAAGAACCAAATGAGTTACTAAATGATTAAAATATCTAATCGGAATGGACTGAATTGGTCTCACCATGATTTCTGTGAGAATAATTCCTTGGGTCTTAGGAACCCCATTATGATTCAAAGAAGCAGTTCTCTTAGGTTTATAGCCACATCACCTCTGGTTCTTGTCTATTCCATAGATGTGTGGTATACTGCCATAGGGCCCCATTGAATATTCCATGATACCAAGGATTCACTACTAGGATCCACCATTTAATATTATATGTCATAGATACACTCACTTGATCCATTCATTCCATATCCACGATTTACCTTAGATGCAGTCCATGGTCTCGGTAGGCTCTATGTTGTGGAATTACATGGATTGCGCTCCTTGTATTACAAACATATCACTTATATAGACATAGATACTACAATGATAGAGTTCCATGAGTTTAAATTACTTTGGTTATTACCCTAGAACTCACTGACAAGATATCATTATCCGTTTTCTTATTACGTATTTGGACCTTCACTACTTATACTGTCACGAGGTGATGTTTGTGCTGGCTATGAATCCTGAGACAAATTAACATTAAATGGTAATTGCTTAATTAATGAACTGGTTACATGTTCAGACAACTGTCATGGGTGGATTCAGTTACTTATGTATTTAGTTATATTGAACTAATTTTTTTAATTATATATTCCTACTTGTACATTAATATATTCCATTACATGGGCCAGCTGTTATAGACCCCATTGGTGGTGGGCCACTTAGGTATATATCACACCATATACATCCTACGTTTGGTACCTAAAGTAGATTAAATGGTTTTAGTTATTAAAAAATGGAATTAAAATTCTTACAACACTTTATTGCATGCTGATAGGATGGAGATAGATTGAAGATGACCGATTTGGATCTCAGGATGCTTGAAGTAGTATTTATTTTCTAATAATATCCGGAACATGTTATTAATATTTCATTGTATCCATATTTTCTAGAATTATAGAGACATTACATTAGAGTATAATTGTTCGTTTGATATAGTTATTGTTATTCTCATTTAACTATTTCATCAGTTTACTTATGCTATTTATTCACATTGCTTTCGCTGTTTAATTTTTCTATAGATTCCATCTGATGTGCTACACTCTGTTAATGAGGGTATAATATTACCACTAACACACCCTATGCCCTTAGTACTAGTGAGAAGCCTTTGGAATTCAAGATAATGCGCTTGAGTCCATGTGTGTTACACCCCAGGCTTCCCCAGTATGCTTTTCTTCAATTAATACAAATACATGTGTTGTACGCAACTTTGAGTTCTAACATACAACAACCAATCAAACAAGAAGTTATGAATAGTAATACCCACTTTTTGAAGTTTTATATATTTTATATTTAAAAATTGTCTTCATTTTTGGATTCGGAGTATCAAAATTTTCTTAGAGTGGTTTTTTGTTTTTTATGTAAACTTTCAATTTTTGATGAATAGTGAAAAACACTGAGTTATAGTTTAAAATAGACTTTTTATTGAAATAATTATTTATTTTATTTTATTTTTTTAGGTCAAAATAGATACATAATACTTATAAATGTTTAATGTAATTCATTAGAGTCTGTTTATAATAATTTTCGATATATAAAAATTTTATTGAACATTATACCGTCTTTTACCCACCTCCAAAGACAAGTTGCAAATTTACATAAAACATAATTTCACTGCTTTTGTGAGTTGAATTACAAAACACTAAGAGACACAGTTTATATCAATATATAAAATCTATTTCAGTAAGATGAAAATAATTTTTGGTGAATAGTATCTTTTTACATTTATTTACCACGATTAAAAGTAAATAGGGCAATTAAAGGGTAAAAATGTTATTTTTATTATCCTAACACATATCCAAATTATATTGGATAATTTTAATTATCCAAAAAATCCTTAGGAATAAAATATGATCCTATATATCCCATACGATTATATTTGGAAATTTATTATTATTTAATTCAAAGAAGAGTTAAAATCGTTGATATCAATGTTTAATAAATAAAACATTTTTAATATAGGGATACATAGATGATAAATTCGACTAAAAATTTTCATTAGAGAGATAAAAGTATTTCCTATATAATGATATTTTATTTATATTTTTAGAAATTAATTAAATTAAATTATTTATGACATAATGATGATGCAGTAATTACCAAATTAACGAAATATTAACAAAATTGATATTATAAATATACATATAAATGTAATTTGTGACATATTATTAATTAAAATAACTTTATAGGTTAATATGACATATTTGGGGTGATTTTTTTAATTTTTATCGAGTAATAATGATTTTATGATTTTAGAAAAAAATATAATACCAAATAGTGTAAAAATTGACCTAAACGTTTTTATAAAACAAATATTATATTATTAATTGATATTATATTACTAAAAATTTAGGGTTCTAAAAGGATTATATAATAATAGGTTTATCATTATTGAACAGCTTGGTGTTCGCTTGGAAGTATATAGTAATTATGTTAACAGTATAACATAAAAATACAATGAGACACGGTAAATGTCAATCTATTTATCTAAGAGTTAAATCAAAAAGATAAAGTTAATACAGTGACTGAAATCTATCTGAAACCTATTGGTTGAGTGGTTTGCATTAAATTACCACCTTATATATTAAATAATCTATTTTTGAGCCAACTGAAATAGAAAATGATTTTGTTATAAAATAATATTTATTGCTTTTCTTAAGGTTCCCCTCACCCCTTTTATAAAAGGGCACCACCCTTCTCTAAAATTCACACCATCAAAGCCATTTGGCTCGGCCAACCCCTAACAAAATACCATATCAACATTCCTCTCTTCATCCAAGATGAATTCTATTATTTAGAATGTCAACCTATAGAGCCCTTTTGATCATATCAGAAGGATGAACCCGAAGAAGAGATAAATATTTCATCTCCCCTTTCAAGTTCCTTTTTTCTTCCACTTCCTCTTTCTTTGTTGATTCCATTATAAAATAATAACTTCAGTATCTTATATATGTTGTGATGTAATTATAAATATGGAAAAACCAAATTATTTATTATATCCATCTTTTAAATGAAATGTCACCATACATGTTTATGTACGGCTTACCGTCTCCACGTCGTGGTGTAATTATTATTCAATATATTATTATTTGGATGGGTATAATAATGATATGTAATTGATATAATAATAATTTTAAAATGATAATGATTCTGTATATAAGATATACCATCATATTATATATTATTTAAATATCAAAAGAATGATATTGTTGCTCGTGCGTACGTACAGATTACCGTCTCCACGAATGCGAGGAGATTCATTACCCGTCTTAAGACATTCATGAAAAATTTTCATTAGATGATAAAAATAATGTTTAAAGACATAATATAATTCTGAATATCAATATAATACATTCTATCCATAACAAAGAATACTTACTTAACAAATCATATAATGAAAAATGAATCAGTTAATGTAACAACCGAGACTTTTATGGGAAATATTTTGTTTTTATGTTATATACATCATCAAAGAAATCGTTTACTACACACAACACTAGCTTGGCGTTCTTTACACACAATTGCAACGTTCCTCGATAGCGTGTGTAGTATGCAATACCGGGTTTCACTAAACAATGATATATTATTATGGACTAGCCGTTATGAATAATATTTACTACATTTTGAATTTTATAACATTATTATATATATTAAACATTTTCTAGAACATTGTAATAGAATAAAATAAAATTTTCCGGTAAAATAAGTATTTTATAAAAAAATGCAATTTTCCACCTTTTGATGGTGCACCCACATTCAATCTAGTTTTTGACATGTTTATAAGTTCAATTTGAAAAAATAAAATTCTTCATTGGAATCAGGATATAAAAGACGCTGAAAAGAATATGAGTTTCCCCTTATGATCAATGTGTGGAAAGAAACATAGAGGAAATTGTCTTAAGGGGACAATAAAATGATATATGTGTGGAAAAAAAGGTCATCGGGAAATTGAAGTTCGAAATAATGGGAAGAAGATGTCTAATGATGAAAAAAAAGGAAGGGATACACACAACGAACCTCCTTCACTTCAATGTTAGAAGTGCAAGGAAGTGGGGCATTATGCCAATCAGTTCCCTAATCCATGGGTTGATGATGATGATCGACGTCAAAAAACTCTCAAGGCCAAAGACAATGAAAAGTCACATGCAATTGCTATCGGCGATTTGGAGTACGACAACGAAGTGGTGAGAGGTACACTTACCATCCACTCTAAAGTAGAAAATGTTTTATTTGATTCTGGATCCACCCACTCTTTTATTTCTGATGAATTTTCTAAGGGTATTGTCGTATTACCTCAACAATTAGATGTTGAGTTGGCTGTGAAAACTCCTAATGGCACAACAGTCACATCAAAAGCTTAAAGTTCTTCTCTGATTAATGTTTGTGGGAAAGTGCTTCCTGCAAATCTTGTGATCCTTTATATAATGGAATTTGATGTGATTCTTGACATGGATTGGCTTTCTTTATATGGAGCTCATATCAATTTCCAAATAAGGGAAGTCACATTTCATATTCCAGAACAATCTATGATCGTCTATCGATGTAAGGATGAACATAACCATCCAGTGGAAATTTCTTCCATCTTATGGGTCTTGATTCCACTAAATGAAGGTTATTTATCTCATATGGTTGGAGAGAAACTCATGATTAATAATATGCCCATTGTACGGGAATTTGATGATGTCTTTCCAGGGGGATTTCCAGGTATTCCACCAAATTGTGAAGTTGAGTTTTCAATAGAACTCGTACCATGTGATTTTCCTATTTCAAAGACACCTTATAGAATGGCCCCAATTGAGTTACATGAATTGAAGAAGCAACTCCAAGATAATCTTGATAAGGGATTCATACGCCCTAGTGTGTCACCTTGGGGAACACCTATTCTGTTTGTTAAGAAGAAAGATGTATCAATGAGACTATGCATTGATTATTGAGAACTTAACAAGATAACGATCAAGAACAAATATGTTTTCCCCGCATTGATGACTTATTTGACCAACTACGCTGAGCTCAATACTTTTCCATGATTGATCATTATTCAGGGTATCATCAATTAAGTGTCAAAAGGGATGATATACTAAAGACGACTTTCTGTACAAGGTATGGACACTATGAATTTATAGTGATGCCATTTGGTCTTACTAATGCCCCTCCTATCTTCATGGACATGATGAATAGAGTCTTTAGAGATTATCTTTATCTGTTTGTGGTTGTATTTATAGATGAAATTCTTATCTATTCAACGAGCATGAAAGAACATGAAGATCACTTGAGAATTGTATTGAAGTCCTTGAGAAAGGAGAATCTTTATTCCAAATTTACCATGTGTGAATTTTGGCCTAAAAAAGTTTCATTTTTTGGGTCACATAATCTCAAAAGAGGGGATATCTGTGGATCCGGCAAAAAAAGAGGTTATCGAAAGATGGTCGAGACCAACAACAGTAACTGAGATCTGAAGTTTTCTTGGATTGGGTGGATATTATTGACGTTTTGTGAATGATTTTTCACGATTATCTAATCCCCTCACCAGGTTGACTCGGAACGGAGTTAATTTTCTTTGGATAGAATAATGTGAAGTGAATTTCAAATAGCCAAAAAGAAGGTTATCCAGTGCACCTGTGCTCACACTACCTTGCAGTGGAGAAAGGTTTGTGATCTACAGTGATGCATCCAAGAAGGGAATGGGGTGCGTGATCATGAAAAATGATATGGTGATAGCTTATGCCTCAAGACAATTGAAAATCCATGATCAAAATTACCCAACTCATTATTGGGAGTTAGATGCAGTAATATTTGCATTAAAGATTTGGGGGCATTACCTTTATGGTGAAAGGTGTGATATTTATACTTATCAAAAACGTTTAATGTATATTTTCACACAAAATAAGCTTAATTAGCATCAAAGAAGATAGTTGGAGATGATTAAGGATTACGACTACTCAATTCATTACCACCCTAGGAAAGCAAACAAGGTAGCAGACGCATTAAGTCGACAAGACCATGCTAGCTTATCCATTATGAGGATCACAAAAGATCCAATATTTATGGATTTACAAAGGATGGATCTTGGAATTATAATGGAAAAGGAAAATCATATCTTTATCAATAGAATGTTCAACCATCTATACACGTGAAGATTAAAGAGGCATAGAAAGAAGATGTAGAGTTATAAAAGAAGGTGAGAAATGATTCTGAATTCAACCTTTATTGTGATGGGATAATAAAGTTCAGGAATCAGGTTTTTGTTCCTCCCATCCCAGAATTAAAGAAGGAGATAATGGATAAGGTAAATAGTTCTTCATTTTCAATTCATCCTGGAAGTACAAAGATTTACAGGGACCTGAAAGAGTACTTCTGGTGGGATGGCATGAAAAGAGATGTTGCTGAATATGTCTCTCGAGGCTTGGTCTGTCAGCAAGTTAAAGCTGAGAGAAAAAAGACTAAGGGTATGTTACAACCATTAACCATACTATATTGGAATTGGGAAAACATCACGATAGATGATGTCACCAGACTTCATAAAACATCCAAAGGCAATAATGCTATCTGGGTTATAGTTGACCGTCTTAAAAAGTCTACACACTTCATTGCTATTAGAGAAGATTTTTCTCTTGATCATCTTTCCATGATATATGTAATGGAAGTGGTAATATTAGATGGAGTGCCACTTTCCATTATATCTGATCGGGATCCGAGGATTAACTAGAAATTCTGGTAAAGTCTTCAGCATGATCTAAATATAGAGTTGAGTTTCAGCACAACTTACCATCCTCAGACAGACGGTCAGTCTGAAAGGACAATTCAAACTCTAGAAGACATGTTGAGAGTATTATATATGAATTTCAAAGGTGATGGGATCAACACCTATCTTTGGTAGAATTTTCTTATAATAATAGCTTTCACTCCAGTATTCAGATGGCTCCTTATGAAGCCCTCTATGGAAAGAAATGGAGAACTCCAAATTGTTGGGATGAAGTTTGGGAAAGAAAGCTATTAGGACCTGATCTTGTTGATGAGATGGCAGAGAAGGTGAGATCTATTCAATAACACATAAGAGCAGCTCAGAGTCGACAGAAAATTTATGTGGACAGCCGAAGAAAAGACCGTGAGTTTGAAGTGGGTGATAAAGTGTTCTTACAAATATCTCCTTGGAAGAGAGTAATGAGATTGGGAAAGGAGGGAAAGGTGAGCCCTACGTTTATCGGTCCTTTTGAAATACTAGATCATTTTGGGAAGGTAGCATATGGATTGGCGCTTACACCAAATATATCTCAATTTCACGATGTGTTCCTTTTATCTCTCCTGAGAAAGTACATACGTGATCCTTCACATGTACTCAGCTCAGAAGTTGTACCACTAGAACAAGATCTTTCTTTTGAAGAACTGCCGATTGAGATTCTGGATCATAGTGAAAAAGTCCTACGGAACAGGACCACTCATGGGGTGAATGTTTTATGGAGGAACCACCAAGTAGAAGAAGCAACATGGGAGCTTGAGGATATGATGAGGGAGAGGTATTCACATCTGTTTCTTACATAGTGATGAATTTTGAGGGCGAAATTCATTTTAAGGGGGGTATAATGTAACACCTGAGACTTTTATTGGAAATATTTTGTATTTATGTTATATACATCATCAAAGGAATCTTTCACTACACACAAAACTAGCATGGCTTTCTTTACACGCAATCGCCACCTTCCTCAATAGCGTGTGTAGTACACAATACTGGGTTTCACTAAACAAAGATATATTATTGTGGACTAGCCGTTACGAATAGTATTAATTACATTTTGAATTTTATAACTTTATTATTCATCTTACATATTTTCTAGAACATGGTAAGAGAAGAAAAGAAATGTTTTGAGTAAAACAAGTATTTTAAAGAAAATGCAATTTTGCCGCATTTTGATGGCGCACCCACATTAAATCTAGTTTTTCACATGTTTATAAGTTCAATTTGACAAAATAAAATTCTTCATTGTAATCAGGATATAAAAATTTACTTGGGATAAGTTTTTGATATTTTTGTAATAACTTTCATATTTTGATGAATAGTAAAAATATGCTATTTTTTAATTAAAAAAACTTTTTTCATTGAGATAATTTATATGGTTAAATTATAATATTGAATGGTTTTAATTTATAAATAGAATATATTTTTAACATTTTATATAATGTATGTCCTTATCATTAATTTCACGTTGAATTCGTAGGTAAAAACAATTCAATCTTTGGCAATGTTTTAACTTCTAAAACTCGTTTTCTTAACAATGGGATTAATTTAAAATTAATTACTGCAACATATTGGTTTTGAATTTTGAAAAATGGATTCCATATTTTTAATCATTGGGTCCAAATTATGTTAATAGGCTACCTTTTATTTTTGGGCATTATGAATAGTAACTACGGTAATTTTTTTTTACCATAGTTAAAGGTAAATCGGGTAATTAAGGGTAAATATAAGATTATAAAATTAACCTAAAATCTGAAAAAATATTATTGGATGACTAAGAGTCGATCCATATCACCTAAGGGTCTGATTAGATTCATTTAATAGACTTTTTTACCATGAAAATAATTTAATTATTATTAAAACCAATGAAAGTGACAACATGTCACATTCTGAAATCTTATAAGTATAATAATTTTAATTTAGTGGAAAACTTAGTCAAACTTCGAAAATGAATAGTCTCAAGAAAGCTAATAAAATTATCTAAATCATATGAATTTATTTAGTATTTTTAAGGATTAAATAATTATCATTAATTAGGACACAATAGTGATGTTGAAATTATTTTATTAATTAAAATATCAAATTAATGGTTTTAAAAATATTAAAATAAATATTATATGAACTATTTAATGTGCTCCACTAATTTTATATACACATAAGATATTTTATGAATCTATTAAAGCTTTTATTTCGAACATATCATCTATATATAGTTTATTTTAAAACAAATAAACGAATAGTGTCAAAATTGACACTATTGTTATTTTATAAAAATAACATATTATTAAATTGTATAAAAATCCCAAAAATATTTAAAAATTATAAATTAAAATTTATATGGCATAAAATGTCATAAAGAGTCAAATTATGGAAAGTTGACAACACATATGTAATTATTTATAATAATTTAAAATTTAGAATATTATTACCACAAATAAAATTAAATTGATAATTAAGGATAAATTAAGATGATAATGTTTAAAATAAATTACTAACATGTCCAAATTTTATTTTATGATTAGATTACAACCCTCTATCTTCTAATAATTGGATATGTGTAATTTGGGATGTTTTTATGTGGGTTTTGGATTTAATACAAACTAATATTTCATATATTTCCAAAGGTGTCTCACTCCTCCTTATAAAAGGGAACCTCCTCCCTATCCTCCTCACACCAATTTGGGCCTTCCAGATCGGCCAACCCCGGACCATTTCACTTCCCCACTTTGCAAGAAACATTCTAGAGGTCCTGGTCTTCTTCAAAGACCAATTTTAGTTCCCTAAGAGGAGGTCTCAAAGAGGCGCTTCAAAGAATAGGTAATGTCCGTTACCGATTCTTCCAACTTTATTTCTTCTTCTACTTATTATTCTTTTGTTGTTTCATTATGAAGTAATAACATCAGTATCACTCATATACTGATATGTTATTATATTTATGAAACCACCCTATTTCACCATCTGTCCATCCTATAGAAAATAAAATCACCGCGCGTGCGTACGTACGAAATACCGTCTCTACGTCATCGTGTAATCTATTTTCCACCACCACCATACATGGATGGGTATAATGGTGTAAATAATAACTGTATATGATTATTTTAAAGTGATATTTATTCTGAAATAGTATACATACACTCCAATACAATTCTACAATTATAGGAACGATATCATCGCTCGTGCGTACGTATGGAATACCGTCTCCACGATGTGATGTGACTCGTTCTACATGATCTTCAATGCATAATGATTATATAAGTGAATTGAATGAATAAATATAATATATATTAACATTTTGGAAATGAGGTGTCTATAACCTAAAAATAGGAATAAGAATTTATTTGACAAAAGACACATACGAACATAAAGCAATAAACACCCGAGTAATAAGTAGCAATGAAATATTTATAATAAGAAGATAAGAATATGACCATATATGATATCATAAAAATATGAAGGATTCTGGAATAAGTCAATGACATTATTTAAATCAATAGACAGGAGGTTCTGATACTTACGAAGCTAATCGGACCTACGGTAAGGGAAAATCTCACAATCTTATTTTTATCCGAGATTGTTTATACTTTGGTATTTACTGGGTTGTGTTTTATCATCCACATCCATGTTTCCTCAATATTTAATATTATTTCAATCCACCTAAAATTGTTTAAATACAATTTTACCCTTCGGTGAGTTTTTAGTAAAAGATATGAAAGGAATCTTTTGTCGTTTTTTCGTATGAGGTACTTTTTGACTTTTCCAGCCAAAGTACGGGAAGAATGTTCATTTTAACTTATACGGCATGAATGGATTTTTAGAACATTATTTCCATGAAGCTTCCTTTACAGATTTTCATGTTTATATTTCATCAACTTCTTTTAGATCAAAATTATATGACATGTTAAGAAACTAAAAATGTTTTTGAATTAGAAATGATATTTTCCTCATGAATGGAGGTCAAGTGTTTTATCAAAATTATTTTCCATATAAAATAATATATGGTACGATTTATATCCCTATTTTAACATTGATTTGATTATTTTATGATGGAATTATTTTTATGATATCCTTTTATGGATTATGTTATGATGACGCGATGTTTAAAAATCCAATTTTTATTACATGGGTTATGCTAAGATGTATGAATTATGGTTTTGTGGAAAACATAATAATGGTATCATTATGAGATGGGTGGTACCTATATATCCCTCCAATTAATTGGGTAATGATGTATATCTCATGAGATAGACATGGCTGGAATGGTAGGTTAAACCGGTTCAGTAAAACAAGACTGAAATGAGGAGTGAACTCGGTTCAGAAAATGAATTTGTCTGCTATGATAGTCTTGGCAATGAGACTTTACTACTAAGAAATGATTTTCTATGATTTTGTGTGTATGCCACAAAGATTCATGTTTTCTGTTATGATTATTGGGATTACATTTCACTACTATGATTTATCCCATGATTATGAAATTATGATCTCTTTTGCAGGTTAAGATTTCCAAAATGTTATGTTCTTATAAATATGATGTGATTGATATTTCTTTTGTTTACCTTTACGGAGAATTTGAGCTCACCCTTTTGTATGTTTTCTTTCCCCAAGTCAGGAAGAAGGTTATTAAGTAGGATATGCCAAAAGGGACTCTAGATATGATGAAATAAATGGGAGAAGGTGTAGATTCTTTATGAACCAGTTTTTTATGTTTCACATTTTCTAAAGACACTCTACCTATATGTTCCATTCATGGTTATGTTATATGTTGTAAAACTTATGCTTCAATTTTGAAGTAATAACCATGTATATAAAGAATGTGTCGTTATAGTTAGAACCTGAAATGATGATAATACTGAGATATTAGTAATAATGAAATCTTAATTGATCATATATGATATCATATTAATGTATATGATTTATTTAAAATTTAATAACAATTATTTTACCATTATATAGGATTCTTACCTACCCTTGACAAAGGAAAAGTTCAAAGCTGTGGTTAATTTCATAATCACTTCATTATCTGAGGTTGTTTATATTTAATTATCTACTGGGACCTCTTTATCATATTCATCCAAGTTTCTAAAAAATGTTCTTCAATAAATTATTACTATTTTATAGATTATGGGTTAATGTAATTTATATCCTTGTTTGACTTTTATATGATTTCAATATAGGAATCATTCTTTCCTTTTCCAAACAAGGTATATTATGACCATTTCGAAAAAATAATTGTATGAATGTTTTTTAACATATATGGTGGGTGCGTCTATTTTCGATATCATAACATCGTCAAAGTATCCCTTTCAATCATATAAGAATATTTTATAATAATGAATATTCCTTTTATAATTATGTGTCTTTTAAATGATTTCAAAATAGAATGAGATATATCCTTAAAAAGGTTTTGATTTCATCTATGTCAACATTCTTTGATGGATTTTATGATTATTTTATGTATATTTATTATGATACAAAACTTCCACATTGTATTGAAGGTTTTGTGATATGTTAGACTGGGGATGTGTTATTTTCATACCATTCATGGTTTATGGATAATGTATTGACATATAGTATTACAGTTTTATTACAATTTTTATGTTATGTTTAAACATTTTAATAAGAGGAATGCATTGGACTTAGTAAGTAACTGGTGGAGCCTGCTATAACTCCTCGATGCATTAGTAGGTCTCATGAAACAATCTAGTGTCTGGGCACAAGGACTTGATAAAATATTATTTGTAGTCTTGGAACAAGGACTTGACTATGTGGTTATGAAAGTCTGGTAATATGCATTCCATTATTATGAATGTAGCTATTGATATTGCATGTGATTGTTTGACTAGTAGATTGTCCATGTTAGTTAGTAAATGGATTTTTTTATTATATTTTCCATATTTTGATGAGTTTAATGTTGATAAGGCTTTTGTTTTAGTTTTACAGATTTCTTTAAATTTTTATGCAAATTTATGAATGCTTCATCTATATTGTTATCCTTATTAAGCATCTGAGCACAACCCATTCTATATTTTATTGTTCCCAGGATACGAAGAAGTATATTATGACTAACCTTTCGGGATAGTCTATGGGATATCAGTGTTGTATATTGAAATAATGTTGTTGTAGTTTTCCATTTTATGATGTAATATAAACCTTATTAATGTATCTAGTACTTCCAAGGCCACTAAAATAATCTGCCTTTCAAGGCATGATCTTTTGTGATCATGAAAAAGATACGTAATAATTCACCGACTCTGGGCTTCTGGGATTGGGGTGTTATAGTTGGTATCAGAGGAAGTATAGTACAATCATTATAATCTTGGTTTAGGTAAAATCTGATTAGATCACATTACCATAAGATAGACATTGAGGATTAGTAGAGAAGTACATCCAAGAATTTTTTTATTGTAGAGATTTTGAAAAATGCATGCTTGACCCAACACATGTACTCAACTATAAGGAATTAGAACTGGAACCTGATCTATCTTATTGCGATGAGCCTGTCAAGGTTAATGAGACAAGATAACAAGTGTTGAGAAACTCGACGACTCGTCTGGTAAAATTTCTATGCAGAAAACATAAGATGGAAGAGGCAACGTGGGAACCCAGGGAACATATAATGAAGAACCACCAGAGTATTTTTATGCAGTAATATTCTAGAAATTTCAAGGAACAAATTATTTTATGGAGGGGAGAATGTAACACCCCAAGCTTTTACAATATGCTTCTCTTTTAATAATAAAATAGCACATGTTGAATGCATCTTGGAGTTCTATCACACAAAAAAACTATCAAACTAGATGTTATGAATAGAAAATCCCACCTTTGAAATTTTATAAATTTTATATTTCAAAATGGAGTTCAATTTTTGATTCGGAATATTGAAATTATCTTAGGGTGAATTTTTGGTATTTTTCCGAAAACATTCATTTTTTGATGAATTGTTACAAACACTAAGTTATAGATTAAAACATAATTTTTATTTACATATTTATTAATTTTATTTAAATTTATTTTAGGTCAAAATAAATACATAATACCTATATAATTTCATTTGTAATTCATTGGATTCAGTTTATAATAATTTTAGATATATAAAATTTTATTGATCTTTTTATCATCTTATATCCACCTCGTAGGAACATTTGAAAATTTATATAAGAATTAATTTTACTACTTCTATGTGTGGAATTTCAAAAATATGAGAGACATGGTTGATATATGTAAGTTAAATGTGGATCGATAAGACAAAATTAATTTTTGGTGAATTGTAACTTTTTACTTTTTTACAACAATTAAAATTAAATAGTGTAATTAAGGGAAAAAATGATATTATTATTACCCTAAAACATATCCAAATTCTATTGGATAAGATTATTTTAAAAAAAACCATACAAATAAAATATGATCCTTTAGGTCCACTTGGATTAGACTAGGACATTTATTATTATTTAATTCAAAGTGGATTTAAAATAGTTAAAATCAATATTTAATAACTAAAGCATTTTTTAAATAAGGTTAAAAATAAGATAAATTAGACTATAAATATTCATTAGAAATTTAAAAATATTTCCTAAATTGTGGTATTTTATTTATATTTTTAGACAATAAATAATTTAATTTATTTATGACATAATGATGATGTAGTAATTACCTAATTAATGAAATATTAAAATAATTGATATTATAAATATCCAAATAAATGTATTTTTAGACTCTTTATGAATTCCACTAATTTTATAGGTTAATATGACATATTAAGGATGGGAAGATGAATTTTATTCAATGTAATAATGCAGTTATGAGTTTAGCAAAAACAAAATACCAAATAGTGTCAAAATTGACATAAACATGTTTTAAAGAAAATATTATATTATAAGTAGATATTATATTACTAAAAATCTAAGGATATTCCAAAATAATTACATAATGATAGTTGTATCATTAATTAACTACTTGGGGTTCCCTTGGAAATATATAGTATGTTTATTAACCATATAATATTAAAATACAAAGATACATGCAAAATGTCAAACTATTGAACTAGGACTTAAATCTAAAATATAATGTTAATATGGTGTCCCAAATCTATCTAAAACCTATTGGTTAAGTGTATTTCGACCCATAAGCACCATATATTTTATATAATCCCTTTTGGAACCATTATAAATACAAAATAATTTTATTATAAAATAATATTTCTAGCTTTTCCTATGGTGCCCCTCACTCCTCTTATAAAAGGGAAATCCCCGTTCTCTCTAATTAACACCTTAAAAGTCATTGGGATCGGCCAAAAATAGCCCAAATACCCTCTAAAATGTCCTCCATTTATCCTAATGGTATTAATTTAGTCATAATGCCACCCTACGGAGCCCTTTTGATCAAATCCAAAAGAACAACCCAAAGAAGATGTAAATATTTCATAAACACTTTCATATTCCTTTCTTCATCTATTTCTTGTCTCTTTGTTGATTCTATTCTAAAATAATAAATCCAGTATATTTTATATAATGTTATGTTATTATAAATATGGTACATACATATTCATTGTTCTATCCATCCTTTGAATGACATGTCAGTATACATGCGTACGTACGGCTTACCGTCTACACATCGTGGTGCAATTGTTATTCAATACATTATTATTTGGATGAGAATAATAATGATGTGTAATTGATATAAATAATAAATATAACATTATAATGATTATTTATATAAGATATGTCATACAATTATATATTATTTTAATATAAAAACAATGATATCTTCACTCGAGCATACGTACAAATTACCATCACCACGAACGCGATGTGATTCATTCCCCAACGTAATCTATTGAAAAATAATTTTCATTAGATGATTAAAAATAATTTTTGAAGACATAATATCATTATTAATATGAATATGATACATAGTATTCATAACAAACATTACTTATGAAACAATTCATATAAAGGAAAGAAAATCAGTTAATTTTGTATGAATTGTTTCATAAGTAATGTTTGACTATGTACGTTTAATTTTTATACCATTCATGGTTTTTGGATAAATTATTGACATTTCGTATGACAGTTTTATTGCTAAAGTTTATGTTTTGTTTAAACATTTTCTTATGAGAAAGGCATTGGACATAGTAAGTGATGGGTGGAGACTTCTATAGCTCCTCAATGCATCGGTAGGTCTCATGAGACAAACTAGTTTGTGGTCACAAGGCCTTCACAAAATCTTATTTTTATTCTTTGCACGAGGCCTTGAACATGCGGTTATGAAAGTGGCCCTGAACATGTGGTTATACATTCAATTATTATGAAAGTGTCTATTGATATTGCGTGTGAATATTCGACTAGTATAATATCAATGTAATTAAGTAAATGTAATTATTTTGATTTAAATTTTCCATATTATGATGAATTTTATGTTGAAAAGGATTTTTTTTTATTTTTATGCATTGCCTTAAATGTATATGCTTATTTATGAAAGCTTCAGCTATATTGTTATCCTTACTGAGAATCTGAACCTACCCCATTTTATGTTTTATTTTTTCCATGATGCGAAGAAGTATATTATGATTGACCTACAAGGATTGTATATGGGATCTCAGTGTTTTCTATGGAAACAATTTTGTTGAGGTTTTCCATTTTATAAAGTAATTTAAACATTATGAATGTATCTATTACTTCAAAGGATAGTAAACTAATCGGTATTTCAAGACTTGATATTCTCTGATCAAGAAAATGATATATAATAATGCACAAACTCTGGGATTCTGGGGTTGGGGTGATATAATGTGGCCCACAGGGATCATGGCACCGATAAGTAAAAACTGTATTCAGGTCCTTACAATGTGGTATTAGAGGTGTTTTCTTTCCGTGCTTTACTATTTAGAGATAATTGATTGGAGAACATGAAAAATTTGGAGTTTTTCAGAAGTCGTTGTTGGCTGTCATGAAGCCATGTTCGAGTTAAAATCCATGTTTCCTAAAATGAAATTGTTGTTCTATTTTTCCTTTTACATTTTTTATTATTTCCGTGTTGGGTGATTCACATGCTATGTGGTGTTACTGATTATTACATTTTTTGATAACGTAGCACAATGATACGAGGGAAAAGGGAGATGATACATTGATCATTATAGACATCAATAATTCCCATATCATTCATATTTTCATTCCATATATGTGAATTTCAATAAATTTCATTGCTTGATATGAGTGTAATTGTTAAGTGATTGTATGACAGTTTCTTGTACACGTAATTCATTGTCATAGATTGAGTGATTTCCTATATCAATTAGTGAGGTGTATGGGCCCTCATGGGTTGGGATGTGTAATTTATTGATTGCATCCATTAAGCTATAATGAAATGGGTGTCATATTTAGTGATGGTTGTTTGGGCTTAGATTTATCGAAAATGTTTATACATTATAAATGAATCATGAAAAATAAAATGAATTGGTTTTGAATCTTTATCACATGTTATGTTGTTTATGAAATGTAACATAGTGAACCTGGAAACTATCTACAAAATTATATGAAACATATACTTGAGGAATTAATGATACCTAACTATCTAAGTGGGTAGTTTGGGGGTATTATGCCTTAGGTAGTGAGATTTCTTACTTTTATATTCTTCTTGGGATGCTATAATTTTCATCTTAGATAGTTCTGTTTTTGTGATTTTAATTTCTAGACCAATGCTGGCAAGATGTCCTCGTGTTGTTTTCTAGGAAGGTGGTGACAACCCCACTACAAACATGTTGGGCCCTAAGTCACAAGTATGACTTTTAGGAGTGCCACACAAGCTAACACATATTGTACAAAATCAAGGCACTAATGCCCAATTCCATGATAGCATCTTAAATATGATGCAGTCTATGCATGGAGCTCCACATGATGCACATATGATGGTTGATCTGACCACCATGTTCCAGGAGGAGCACACTCATTCTTTTTCAGGGGATTACAGTCATTAGGATACTGAGTCTTGGCTAGGGGCCATGCTGTCTATATTTGTGTATCTGTAAATGACTCCAAGGATAAGATTCTACGTTACTACATACATTCTTTGGGATTTGGAAAATCATTGGTTGGATGTGGTTACCCATGATCTTAATCAACTTGTATTTTTAATGGATAACTTCAATACATAATTTTATGATCATTTATTTCCTTAGGAATTGAGGGATGATTGATTGAGAGAGTTCATGAATCACGAGAAGGGTTCTTTGTTACTTATTGAATATTCATCATGTTTCAATGATTTAATGAAATTTTCATCACTTCTTGACAATGATGAGGTTTCTCATGGTAGACGTTTTAAAGATGGGCTCAAGTAATCCATACAAACAACAATAAATGTCGTTTAATTTCTTACAATTATATAAATATAAGATCATGCCCTTATTATAGACATTATCCTAAGGGATTACACTACTAACAACATTAATTGGTCAATGCAGTTTTGGGAAAGTAGTTCATATAGTGGAGTGAAAGGATCATTCTATGTTTTCATCAGGGTAGTGGATGATAGAGTGTTTATTTTGAAAGCTATGTGGTATTTCATCAGTGTGGAAAACCAGGGCATATGAAACCCCAATGTGATATAGGCCCAATACTGTTTTCATATTGTTGTAGTATGGGCCTTCTTTAGCATTTCTGTTGGACCATTCCACCAGATGCTAGTGAGAAATGGTATATACTATCTCCACCGTCAGGATCATGTTCATTTATGTCACGTAAGGAGGTGAGAAGGAATAGCATTGGCAGGTTTGGTTGAGGTGGAGGTCATTGTAATGGTAGTCATAACCCTGATCAACATTAGCACAAAAATAAGAGTCATGATCATTGTAGTCCATCTGTTGAACAAGGCCATGGTTCAGTCCAGTTTCATGTACTATAACTAATACAAGATGATCAAATAGTGAGACCATCTATAGTATGAGTTACTCTTCTAGTATCTTCCAATATTTTCTCTTCTTTGTATGATAAGGGCTCATTAATCTCTTTTATTTATGTATCATTCTTGGAAGCCATCTATCTAGGGATAAAATATCACTGTGGTGTAATGACCCTCGACACACCGTTGGGAATACGGTCGGATGGAATCCTCCAATGCATGTATTTTCCCCTTGAGGTAGGGAGTTACCACATATTGTGGAATATCTTTATTCTCAAGATGATGGGCTCCAATTTCATTTTTATGGATGGAATGGTTAGTCTACTATCACTACATTGTAGAGGTATATCACTAAAGGGTCTATTTTACATTACCATAACAAATTAGTTATCTTTTAAATTGTTAATGGGATGTCCATGCTTGGAGATAATGATATAATCATTATAGGCTTGGTTTAGTGACCACAATGATTAAAAAAATTGATGGAGGATTATAGATTGATTCAAACTAATTTCCCTCCACTAGTAGACTGTGTCAGGGATGAACTTATTGTGGAATTGTTTTGATTAACAATTAAAATAGTGGATGTCTTTAAAATAGTTCTTGATACAGGAGTAGCTCTAGTGTCTATTCCTCCCTATTGGATAACACCTACTAAAATTTGGGAGCTGAAGCGGCACATAGATGACATTGAGGAAAAATGATTTATATTGCCTAGTAAATCCTCTTATGGTTCGCCCTAGATTTTTTTCTATGAAGGAAGATGGATCTCAACATATATGAATGGACTAAAGAAGGTTGAACTAGATTACGGTCATGTACTGGTATCTAAATCCTAAAATAGATGATCTATTTTACTAGAAATGATGTGCAATGGTGTTCTGTAAGATCAAACAAAGATCAGGTTATCATAAGGTGTGAGTCAAACTATATAACATACCATGTAAAACTTTTCGTAGGTGGTTTGTTACATATGAATATCATGTTATTCAGTTCAGTCTTATGAATGCACCATCCATTTTCATGTAATTGATGAATAAGGATTTCTAGCCCTATTTGGACTCTTTTTTCAGGGTCCTTGTAGACGACATCATTGCATATTCTCTCACTCGAAATGACCATGCCAAACATCTTGAGTACATTCTGAGTACCCTGATAGATCATTAGAATTATTAAATACTTTCTAAATGTGACTTTTGGATAAAAAAATTCCATTTCATGGGCCATATTATTTTATTATCTGGAGTATCTGCTGACCCAAAAAGGGATATTGCTGTAGTTTCCTAGGAGCAGATGAAGAATCTGTTTGATATACAATGTTTCATGGGGCTGTCTAGGAATTTCATGCATTTCATATAGGACATATCACATCATGATTCATCTCATTCGGACCATAAAAATATGGTTTTTAGGTTTATGTGGTAAAAAGAATTCATGAAATACTTTCAATATTGGAAATGAAGGATTCTCTTGGAACCAATTCTAATGCTTCCAGGACCATTTAAATGTTATATCATATTCTCTGATGCATCGGGCATTGGCCAAGGAGATAAGATGATGTAGGAAGACAAGGACGTTGAATTCGAATCTTTTTTGGTAAGGAATCATGAGAGTAATTACCCCACACCCGATCTCGAGGTAGAAGCATTTGTCAATTGCTTACATTACTGGTGACATTATCTGTTGGGTGAGCACTTTTTGGTATATAATAGTCATTATATCCTCTTGTACATCACATCCAAGTTTGACTTGAACATTAGAAAATTAATATTGGAAAAATATATGAAATAATATGATATTTTTCTTTCCAATTGATGTTATTAATATTTTCATGACTTATTATATACTTCCATTACTTATTTTATATGAAATGTTCATACTTTATGTGAAATATTAATGATTTAATACTAATTATAATTTTTGAGCATTTTTAGAAGTAGTCCAATTCAGTAAATTTACTATTTTATTTATAAATATCACCCTAATGATTCAAATTTTGTGTTTATTTTTTTTTAAGATTACATACACAATTTATCACATATCATTATAAGGAATTATGTACCAATTCTACCATTTGAAGACTCATATGGTCAAAAGAATAAGGCCCAAAGAATTTGTAAGGAAATTGGACCATCAATGATATTTGATTTATTGGTCTAAATAAAAATTTTAAAATGTTATGAATCTCCACAATATGTTCCATTTTATCCAAAGGCATCATGGATAAAAAATTTAAGGTCCAAATACAAGACCAATGGGCCCAACTAATGCCTTGATGTCCAGTACACCATTCTGGATGAAAATTAAAATCCGGACAGTATTCATGAATATCTCATGATGTAATCATCCAATATAGATGAGATTTTTCAATGTGTAATATGAGATAGAGATGTCTGACTTTTTTGAAGAAATCACTTTGTTTTGATGGAATATTTGAATTAAAACACACTTTCACGTTGTGGACTTCAAAAAGACTGGAATGAAATGGACAGATTAAAATTGTGAAATCAACCGACCATATCATTGGCTCCATAGGACCAAAGGACTCCATATTTTGAGATTAGTCTACAAAATTATTATATACAACTTTAAAGAAGGAGATATCTTGAGATTCTACTGTCTGGATGTCGAAATCGTTGAGCCATGTGGAGGGACAGATTGGGAATGAAAACAATCCACTTCCTTGGGCTATAAATACATCCCCCTCATCTCCTTCAATGGGGATGGCTTTTCAAAAGAGAGGAGCATCGATTATCAAGAAAAAAGAATTCCAAATGTCTTTGAAGGACCTTCCATACTAATCTTTTCACCTGAGATATCCTTCCTTCCCAATTTTTTTCCTTTCACTTTTGTATTTTTCATTGTTTGTAATCTTGTAAGTTTGTGTTTTGTACTTCTGTTTTAATTCATGTTTCTTCACCAATATCATTAATTTTCATCCACATTCTGTAAATTAATATTAATTTTCATAGAATAGTTTAAATACAGTTTAATCCCCTTCCATTAATTTTCTTCGACATTAAATCAAATGTTTGTTTTTTAATTCTCATTATTGTTCGTGTGTGTGTGATTGACACACCACACATTTCTTATCACTTTATATTTCTTATATTGTTAATTTATCTTAATAATAATTATAACCAGATTATTAAACACCCAAATGGATGAGTAAATCTCTCATTGGGTTGAGTCAAATTTTACATATGTTAATTGATTGAGAGTATTTTCTCGATGAGTATTCGTTAACCTAACATTCCATATGTTGGACTTCACATGTCATAGACTAATTACATATTTTTTTAACAAGTGGTTTCCATGGATTATTAGAACCTTAAATAAAATATCATGACCTTGTAATGGTAATTATTAGAACCCTAGGTTATGTTAAGATAGAAATTAAAGCCTTAACACTTAGGAATTCCAAACAATGTTATCTTGTGAAGTGGGTGTTAATTTAAATTCAATATAAAGTAATGCTTAAGGATATCACAAGCATAACTCGCTAATAATGAACTCACCCAAATCGTTGTGAATTTTTTAAATCAAACATCATCCATAAATTATTTCATACTCTCTGCAATCAATCCTTCCTGTCGAAAAAACAATCATGAAAAAAAACAACAAATAAAAAAAGTATATTCGTTGAGGATTCGACCCGAGTGCTTCTATAAACATTAGCATAGCAGAATATCGTTGATCAGTCAATAGGAGAAAATAGGCCATGCATTTCAAATGGCGTTGTTTCCAGGGATGGTGCATTATGTATTCATTAGTATATGGTTATTGTAAAAAAACCAAAAAAAAACAATGTAATTTTTTTTTGAAAAAACACAATGAAAAACCCACCTACCTCATAAAAATCATAAAAAAATAACACCATGAAAAAACTATATTCCTTTTTATTCCAAAATCTTCATGAATGTGCCATAACCTACCAAACAATCCCTCATATTTGTTTGACCCTAAAATTGAGCAAACACTTTGCCAACATAAGAGGAACATAAGAAATAATCAAATAAATCAATAACCATTCTGTGTCCAACCAATTGAATTAGATATGGACAATCCTAGGGAGCAAACACATAAAGAACTCGTTTCCCCTAATATAAATTACCACCTCTTAGTATTAAATATCCAATCATAATGGCTGACTTTGAATGCAAATCTGGTTTGATTCATCATCTCTCTCATTTTCATAGGCTAGCCAGTGAGGACCCACATCTCCACCTTAAAGAGTTCCAATTGGTGTCCTATACTATGAAGCCTCAAGGGGTCTCTGAGGAACAAATAAAACACCGATCATTCCATTTCTCCCTAGATGACCTGTTATGTCATGGCTATACTACCTTACCCCTGGTTCGATAACCACATGGAATTACATGAAGAGACTTTTCTTAGAGAAATCATTTCCTGTTTCTCTTACTACTTCTATCTGAAAGGAAATAAGTGGTATCTGTCAGTTCACATGTGAATCACTCCATGAGTACTGCGAATGGTTCAAAAATCTTGTTGCAACCATCCAACATCACCAAATTCATCACCAACACTCGATCCAATACTTCTATGAGGGGTTATTGGCTATGAAGAGAACTCTCATTGATGACGCAAGTGGCGGTGCACTTGTTGATAAATACATGCAGCAGAAAGAGATATCATAAGTAACATGGATGAAAACACACTACAATTTCGTACTCAAGTACATGATCAAGTCAAAAAAGCCTAAGATAATCAATCAATTTCACTGAACAATATGAACGAGTGGATGAGTGAACTTAAAGGTCTTTTGTGACAACTAGTTGTGGCTACCAAATCATCAACCTCATATTTTCTTCATTCAATCTTTCCTGAGCCGGTAAAATATTGTGGAATCTACAACTCTTCATCTCATCCAACTGACACATATCCACAACATCAAGAGGATCAATCTGATTCATCTGGAGCAATAGAGCTCAATGCCACATATTCTCATCGGAACACCAACCATCTACTATCAGTTCAGTTTGATAGAATCATTGACAAACTTCACTCTGATCAATTCTATTCTTCCTATAACCAAGGCCTTAGGTATGGTAATCCCATCTCTCATCCCCCTCAAATCCATCCTCAAAACCCAAAACAATTCCAATATGGTCTAGGTGATGGTAATTTCCAATAAAATTGTCCTTCTATTCCTCGACCTCAAAGGAAAAATACTCCACTAGTATTCCATTATCTTAGTGAGCCTTCACAATTCCAAAACAAATACAATTGAATTCCCAAGAACTAAAATCTAGGTAATCACAATCCGGGGAAAGCATCTTCTTCCAAGAAACACTGGGAAATTGCAGTGGAAGATCTTGATTCCATCACCCATTCTAGCCTTAAGAACATTGAAACCCAAATCGGTCTTCCTGTATCCTACCTCAGTCAACAGCAACAATCCAATTCTTCCAAACTTATAGCTCAACCATTACCCAACCCCAAAGGTAATTTAAGTGTAATTACACATAGATCAGGAATGAAAATTTTTATATCTAATGATAAGTCATATAAACTACATTTAACTGTAGACCTAAAATATGAAAAGAAAAAGAAACATAAAAAGGAACTTGAAACCATTCCCTCACCTCCTTCAATTCCACTTATGAACCCAATTATTTTTCCTCAAGCCATTTCTAATCCAAATTAGTCCTTTTAACCCAATCCTAAAATGCTTGACAATTTTAGACGTGTGAAAGTCGACATTCCTCTCTTAGATGACATAAAACAAATTACTTTATATGCCAAGTTTCTCAAGGAGTTGTGTACCCACAAGAGGCATCATAGGACCTTCAAAAATATTTCCACCCAGCTGTCTATTCGCATAAAGTGCTAAGATCTAGGGACCATTACGGTTCCATGCCAAATTGTAAGTTCCAAATTTTATGATGAAATCATAGACCTAGGAGCCTCATTTAATTTCATGGCCAAATACATATTCTCCAACCTTGCTCTAGGTCCCTTAAGTCAAATGGTTGTTGTCATTAAATTGGACAATTGAAGCACAGTCTGTCCTGAGAGAATAATTGAGGATGTCCTTGTCCGAGTCAATGATCATATCATCCCTGCAAATTTCAATGTCCTTTTCATGGAAGGTTATACAAACTCTTCTTGATTTCCCGTAATTCTCGGAAACACATTCCCCATGACTGCAATAACCAATATTTATGTCCATTCAGGCATTTTATCCATGGAATTTGGTAAAAAACTGGTCATGTTCAACATTTTCCAAGCCATGCGATACCCATCTGAGGATCACTCGACATTCACATCCATGATTCTGAAGACACTTCTAAGAGTCAATCAAACCCCAATAAACCTTGTTCTTCATGTTCTATTGACAAAAGATCTAGCGAAATCTGCAACAAGAATAACCAAGTCATAAATGGTGAAGTTGATATGGACCTCTCATTCATAGACTTCATCAATCTAGAGGAACTTGAAAAATCTCTTGAATCCCACATCAACTCTGATCTCTACTAATCCCCCTTGGACTGTATTAAGAAGAATGAATATGAAGCAATTGAAGTCCCTTCTTCAATTCCAGAGTTTTCTAACCCACAAATGAATGTTGAGACTGATCTGAATCCTCTAACTGAACACATAAAATATGCATTCCCTTTAAATGATCACTCTTATCCTGTTATTATCTCTTCTTTACTTACCGAAACTGAGGAGTCCAAAGTTGATAATGTGTTAGAGGAATAAAAGCCTTTAGGGTGGACCCTAGATGACATACCAGATATCAAACTTTCCCTTTTCATGCATCACATCCATCTTGAGGAGTCATCTAAACCAATTAGACATCCACAAAGAAGACTCAATCCACTCATACATGAGGTAGTTTGGAAAGAGATCACCAGGATTCTTTACAATGGTATTAACTACAAAATTTTTGATAGTGAATGGGTTAGTCCAATTCAAGTTGTACCTAATATGGGTGAGATAACTATTGTCACAAATGAACATGTAGTGGTATTCACAACTCGAGTGAATAACAAATGGTGTTTGTGCATTTAATATAGGAAATTGAATGTTGAAACAAGAAAAGATCACTACACTCTTCCAATCCTCGATCAAATGTTAGAACGATTAGACGGAAAGTCACACTATTTATTTCATGATGGATACACCAACTACATCCAAATACCAATCGCAACTCAGGGCCATGAAAAAACTACATTCACATGACCCTTTGGAACATATACATATAGTAGAATGCCTATTGTCCTTTTCAATGCTCCTGCTACATTCTCAGATGTAAATTATGAGTATCATATCAGAATTAATTAAAAACTACATGGAGGTCTTCATGGATGACTTCACCATTTATAGTGAGTCATTTTAATATTGTTTGAATTCACTCTATCCAGTCCTCCAAAAGTGTGTCAAGTGTAACCTTCTGTTGAATTTTGAAAAATGTTACTTCATGGGTGCAAATGGGATTATTCTAGGGAACATAATTTTAAAAGAGTGTAATGAAGTTGATCCTGCAAAAATTGATGATATCTGCTCACTTCGTGAACCCAACTCTGTTCGAGACATCCGTTCATTCCTCGGTCATGCTGGTTTATATCGACGATTCATCCATAACATCAGAAAAACTTCCCTCCCACTCACTCAGTTGCACCAAAATGATGTCCCTTTCAATTTAGTTGAGGTTTTCAAGAGAGCCTTCATTGAACTCAAAACTGCTCTTAAATCTTTCATGATAATCCAACACCTAGATTGGTCCATACCCTTTGATTTTATGTGTGATGCTTCTGATAGAGCCGTTGGGGATATTCATTGTCAAAGAAGAAAAAAATTTATCATGTCATCTAATATGCCTCAAAATCATTGGATGAAAATAAATCTCACTACACTATCACTGAAAATGATCATTTATCTGTAATATTTTCCTAAGATAGATTTCAGCCCAATCTCTTAGGTGCCAAAATCATCAACTTCACAGAACATTCTTCTATAAAGTTTTTACTCAAGAATAGTGATTCCAATACGAGTAAAATAAGATTGATCATACTACTCCAAGAGTTTGACTATGAAATAATAGATAGATCATGAAAATAAAAAATTATGATCGATCATTTTAGTAGAATTTCTAATTATTCTCATTCTGAAATAGTCTATCCTGAATTCCCCACTGAGCACCTTTCATCTCTCTCCCCAAAAATGCCATGATATGCCCCAATTGTAAATTACATGGTTTCGGTTGTTTTTCCTGAAAATATTTAAATAGAAAAAAATTAAGTTGAAAAGTGATTCCGAATACTTTTTTTGGAATGAAAATGAACTTTGTTAAATTGGGGCTGACATGGTAATAAGGAGATGTGTAGATGAAAATGAACATTCGTCCAGATTATAATTCGGTCACTCAATGCCTAGTGTTGGCCACATTGGACTAAAAAGGACCTCCTGAATGGTCCTAGACTATGGGTTCTTCTGGCCTTCACTTTTCAAGGACTCACATGAGTTCTGTCAATCATGTCCCACTTACCAAAAGATTGGCACAATTTCCAAGAGAAATGAAATTCCCCCGATGCCTTTAATTTTATGTGAGATCTTCGATGTTTGGGGTATCGATTTCATGGGAACATTTCCTCCATCCAACAGATTCTCATAAATCCTTTTTTCGGTTGATTATGATTATAGGTGGGTCATGTCCAATCCCACTATAAAGGATAATTCACAGATTTTGAGTGAGTTCTAAAGACAAGAATCGTCCACCAATTTGGCACACCACATGCCTTGATCAGTGACTTAGGAAACCATTTTTTAATAGAACCATGGAATCTATTTTGAAATAGACAGGGTTCATACATAAAACGTCAACTGCATATCATCCACAAACAAATGGCATGGATGAAAATTATAATAGAGAAGTGAAATGAGTGCTTGAGCTAATTTTAAAACCCACCCTAAAAGACAGGCCTAAAAGACTTGGTGAAAAACTTCGGGCTTATCAAACTACCTATAAAACACTTATTGGGATGTCTCCTTTTATGCTAGTTTTTGGGAAAGCATGTCAGTTTAAGATGAAATCCAACATAAGTATTTTTGGGTAGTGAAAACATGTAATTTTGATTGTGAAAAATATAGTGAAGAATGATTGTTGCAATTGGGTGAACTATTGGAGTTTCAACTTGATTCTTACGAGAATTATAATATCTATAAAAAAATTGAAGGTAATCCCTGAAAAACACATCCTCAGAAAGGTATTCCATGATAGTGGAAAGGTAATGATATTTAATTCTTGATTTTGGCGTCACCCAGGTAAGAATAATTCTCGTTGGGAAGGTCCTTTTTTATTACTAATGTATACCCATTTGGTGAAGTGCTAGTCCAAGACCCCTCTTCAAAAAGGACATCCAGTGTTATTGGACATCGGTTAAACCATTACCATGAAAAGATGCACAATCCTGGATCATCATTGACATCCAAAGGATCCTCAACTTCTGCAGTCCACCCACCACTAGATGGAGATGGTGACCTCCTAAATCAATATCAGGGGGTACCTCTTTACCTTTAACTCTCTCTATCTCTTCCTCGATCTCTCTCTTTCTTCTTTTTCATATATATTTCATTTTTTACCACTTTATTCATCAAACCATTTATTTTTATCGTTCACTTTTTTTTGTGTGTATATTTTAATGAACACTAAAATAACTAAATAAAATAAAAAAAATATTAACAAACCCAAAGATTTATACTTACTCACATTAAATTTTCAAATTATGTACAACAATTTTAGGGAGTCATAGTACATTGTTTCACTTCAAAAATCTTGTGTTTTCATCATATATTTGGATAAATAATTTTGTTTCTAGAATAATACATTTTTAATGCTCAGTTATTGATTTATAAAATTCTTTTCCCAATCCATGAGAACCAACATGGGATTTCATGCCAGGGCTACCGACAAACATCTTTTCAAAATGTGTGTTTTCACCCTCATTTGAGAGTCTTGTGTTTGTGGATCTTCGATCTGAATTTCCTACATTAGTGTCCATTAATATGTTATAAATGTTTTTTGAACCACATGAGAATCAAAATATCCAAATTTCCATTCATTTCCCTTACATTAATCCTCCTTTTGAAATCCCCATTGAGCCTATGAAAACCTTTTCGCTGATAGCCACAATACAATCCCAATACCTTTTCCCACCCAATATCAACATTTATTTTAATTGCATAATTTTTTGTTGAAATTTATGTGTGGGGGGGATAAATTTAATTTAGGGTACCCTTTGTCGATTTCACCATGTTATCATATGCTTGAGGTAAATCATCCATTTCAGTGTGGGGAGAGGTCTTCATTTAGTGTGTTTTGGGGAATGTAATGTACTTTCTTTTATGTAATTTTATAAAAGTTAATGATAAGGGTTCAAAAAAATTATTAAATAAATGAAAAAAACAAAATAAAATTGGGTTGTTTCTAGGGTAGGACAAAAATAACTCTTCCTCAACCTTTGATATTATTATGACTATTATAATTATTGTCGTGAGGAGATCAATCATGGGTTGGGATATGAGTGTGATATCTTTTCCAAGTTCAACATTAGAAAAATGTGAAAAAAAGAACACTTTCATTATATTCTTAAGCCATTGGGAGATGTTTTTTGGTTTGTAAATATTTCATTTTCTCATCCCCTTCAAATTTTCATCCTCTATTGTGTATTTCTTCACACAATCATTCCCTTGTAAATATATGTTTTCATTTCCTTCCATGTTTTATTTAAAAAAAATGTGCATTTATTTTTCTATGTTGGGGTTTTACCCCTCTTCTTTTCTCTCTTGGACATTATATCCTACCATCCCATAGCCACAAAAGTACCCGTTAAAAAAACTCTTGATTCTTGTTCAAATTGGATTGGGATTTGAAGCTGAGAGTTCTTTCAAACTCTATGATTCTCACTTTTGGTTGGTGAAAGAGTGAACCTCCAAAAATGAATTTTATCATCTTGTGAGGTGTGAGTTTTGAGTGTCCACATTTTCCACTTCTAAATTTGAGCATGAATAAAAATAATTAGTTTTGGAACATTTTTTCTGTAACAAATTGTGGTGGAATTGAAAATGTATGAGTGAAATTTTCTAAACATCCCCTGATTTGAGAAAACAAAATTTTAATATTTGCTGGTGAGTGAAAATGATTTTGTTATGTTTTTATATTTTTTTCACATGAGGACATGCACAAGAATAAGTGTTGTGGATTTGATGTTATTAATATTTTCATGACTTATTATATACTCCCTTATTATATTTTATATAAAATGTGCATAATTTGTGTGAAATATTAATATTTTAATACTATGTATAATTTATGAGCATTTATAGAAGTAGTCCAATTGAGTCAGTTTAATATTTTATTTATAACTATCACCCTATTGATTAAAATTGTGATGTTCTAGTTTTTAGGATTCCCTATTCAATTTTTCACATATCATTATAAGGAATCATTGGCCAATTCATACATTTGAAGGCTCATATGATCAACACAAGAAGACCCAAAGAATTTGTGATGAAACTGGACCATCAATTATGATTGAGTTATTGGTCTAAATCACAAAGCAAAAATTTTATGAAACTCCACCATATGTTCTATATTAACAAAAGGAATCATGGATTAAAATTTGAACATTCAACTAGAAGAAAAAAGGACCCAACTAATGCCTTGATATCAATCCCACCATTCATGCCGGGAATTAAAACTTGGACACTATTCATGACATATCTCATGATCTCATAATCAAATAGAGCTGATCATTTGTAGTGTGAAATAGGAGAAAAATTTGGAATAATTATTAGAATAAATCATTTGGTTTTGAATGTATATTACTATTCAACTACCCTTTCACATTTTGGACTTCAAAAAGTCTTGATTGAAACGAACAGATTTAAATTGTTTAATCAATAGGCCATAAATTTGGATCCAGTGATCCAAATTCCTCTAATTGATTAGTGTAGCTGGACCAAATTATGATATAAAACATTGAAGAATTATATATCTCGAGAAACGGATTTCTGGATGTCCAAATCGTTGAGCCAACTGGAGGGACAGATTGGGAATGCCAACAATCCACTTCGTTGGGCTATAAATACATCCCCCTAATTACCTTTAAAGGATTTGTAATTTCATACGAGAGGAAATCAATTGGAACGACCTAATCCTGTCCAATGGATTGGGTGTACCTTCTATACTAATGTGTTAAATATAGATATCCTTCCTCCTCTCTTTGTTTCCATTCACTTTTTTGTTTTTCTTCATTTGTAATTTTGTATGATTGGGTTTTGTAATTGTGTTTTAATGAAAATTTCTTCTTAAATATCTCTTATTCTCTTCCAAAATCTTTAGTTAAATATTAATGATCTTATAATAGATTAAATACAGTTGAATCCCATTCCATTATTTTTCTTCCTCATTCAATCGAATGACTATTTTTTAATTCTCATCTTTGTTCGTGTGTGTGTGTTCGATGCACCACTCTTTTCTTATTCATTTTTTTTATTGTATTCATAATTTATAATCATATTAATTATAACCAAATTAATAAACACCAAAATAGATGAATAAATCTTTCATTGGAGTGAGTAAAAATTTAGGGATGTTAAGTGATTGAAAGTATTTTCTCGATGAGTATTCGTTAATTTAACATTGTGAATGTGTGACTTAACATGTCATAGGTTAATGACATATTTGGATTAACATGTGGTTTCCATGGATTATTGGAACAAAATATACACTACCATAAACAAGTAATGGTAATTATTAGAACCCTATGTTATGTTACTGCTTGGATTAATGCCTTAACACTTAGGAATTCCAATCAATGTTATCTTGTGATGTGGGTGTTAATTTAAATGCAATATAAAGAAGTTCTCAAGGATATCAAAATCTTAACTACTTAATAATGTACTCACCCCAATATTTATCAATTTGTTAAATCAAACATCATCCATAAATTATCTCATACGCTCTCCAAAACATACCGCCAAATAAAAAATACAATAAACTAAAAACAAACAACTATTAAAAAAATTATCATTTCTAAGGATTCGACCTGATTTCTGCTGTACACATTAGCAGAGCATCGGATCATTGAACAACCGATAGGTGAATATCGGCCATGCATTTCACTAATACACTCAGAAAGGGAAATGTGGTCATCGATGCATGGAGTTGGATAACTCAAACACATGTCGTACATGAATCCAGGGACGAGTAGATATTAATTTCCATATTTTCTGAGCATCATATGTAGTTTAATGATATTGAAAATAAAACTAACCTATAGGCATTAATAGTTACCTCTTCCCTCCATGAGATGGTGAAGAGTAGGTAATTTTCAAATCTGTATGGTTTTGTTATACATGAGAGTGTATAAAAATATAACCCACGATAGGATTTCTCAGTGGATAGAGATGATGTCTCGTGTCTACATGGACATATCTGGGTTCCAAAAAATATGATAGACATGTTAATGAAAGAGTCCCGCACTTCATAGTGGGTAGTTCATCCAAGAATCTCAAACATGTATTGAGATATGTGACGACAGTACTAGTGGCCTGGAATGAAATGCCATATTGCAGGCTTCAGCCCTAGGTGTTCCACCTGTCAGTATATGAAGGTGGATCACAAGAGACCATCGGGCTTGTTAGAGCAACTACCAGTCCTAGAATAGAAATGGGATGAATTTTCAATGGAATTTATAGTCGTATTACCTAGGTCACTGAGGGGTAGCAATGATATATGGGTATTCGTTGACAGACTAACAAAATCTTCCCACATCATTCCTAATTTGGAGACTTTATCAGTGGATGAGATGGGAATATTATATGTCTGTGAGATCATACGATTACACTGGGTTTCATATACTCTTATCTTATATAGTGACTCTAGTTTGACAACATAGTTCTAGAAGTGGTTGAAGAAATATATGGGGACATAGGTTATTCTAAGCACATATTTTTCCCTCAATATGATGCACAATTTTAGTGGGAAATACATGATCTATAGGATATTGTCTGAGAATGTCACCACGATTTTGACAGCTCTTGTGGGATGAATATTCGACTTATCATGTTCCCTTATAATAACAATTTTTAGACAATAATTCAGATATCTTTTTCGGAGGTCTTATATGGTAGGCTATGTCATTCACCCAAGAGCTATCTTGTGGCCGGTGAGGTAGCCCTACTAGGTTATCTTCTCATTCAGGAGACATCAAAATAGATCAAGATAATCTGGAAGAGTATGAATAATACTCAGTATAGACAGAAATATTATGTCAATATCCATTGAATACATCTTGAGATTGATGTAGGGGATCATTCATTCCTTTGAGTATCGCCTAGGATAGGATCTAGACCTTTAATAATGAAGGGAAATATTCTCTCCTAGTTAGGTCGAGCAGTTTGATATTCTAGAGGGAGTCGGACTGGGGGCCCATACATTCCAACTAACTCATAGGTTCCATGCCATGCATGATATATTTCAAGTCACACAACTTATCCAATATCAGGCTAATCAATATCATATCTTTGATCCTGAGGAAGCTGAGTTAGATGTTGATGCCACCACCGGGGAGTATCCAGTACAAATAATTGACCGAAGAAGAATGGTTCTCTATGTAATGAATGTCCCAATCATATGGATGATATGGAACATGGCTGATTATAGTATGATACATAGGAGATGGATTCTAATGTATGTTATCAGAGGCCAATGTTTTTCATAGGATGTGATTCTTTACCCTTAGAAGGTGAACTCTGGGAGGGGAGTTTTTTGTTGGGGGAAACTCTACAAGAACCCATATTTTCGCTCAAATATATATCCTTTAATTATCCATATAAATCATTAATTATGACATATTTAGGTTACCAAATTAGTTAATAAAGGTTCCAAGTGTGTCTATGGGTTTTTGAATCCCCAAACCCAGCATTTTGGAGAAAACATTCCATTATCACATTTTAGATCAAACTTTTATAGAATTCCGTAAGGTTTGGAAAAAAGTGCAGACAATGTTTTTTCAGATAGAGCCATCACATATGGGAGCTACAAAATTGTGCAACCTAACTCTTTGAGTGCCCCATTTTTTTCAAAAACATGTTCATGGAATGTGTATGGTTTGACCAAGCCGTTTATAGGATGTGATTTTGGGCAGAATCATCTTACAAGGTTTGTGCATGGTTTGACAAACTATGTGGACGAACTGATTGTAGGCTATAATCCTATGTAAAATGACAAAAAATTCCCATAATGGTGTATTATTCCCCCTCATTCCTCATAATTCAATTATATGAAGGATTTACCTTTTTTATCTATCCCATTTTTGGGGATTTTAATTATCTAAACATGAAATCAAGATATATCCTACATTAGGAATCGAGTCATGATTTTTCTTGTCACGTTGGAGGAAAAACAATAAGTACTCAACCCCCCTATAGTCTTTCTTTGTCTCATTTCTTTCTACCTTTTCATCTCCTTGTGAAAATTTTCTAACTTTTCCTAGATCTATACTGATCCTAGGAAAATAAGGGGTCGATACCAGAGGATAAGGGTCGTACAACCAGATGATGGGATGCCTATTACTCAAACCTAATGGTTATTGATTTTAGGATATACTTGTGGGGACTTTTGATTCCATCTGATACTATTTCATAAAATTACATGCCTAGATTATAATTGTTGGAATTATATTGTTATGCTCATTCTATATTTGTGATTTGTTTTACGTTTCTACTCCCACAAATCAATCCTCCACATGTCAAAGGATATTCCATAATTGTGTTTTTTGTGTTTTGACATATTTCATCCACCATTTAGTTATTCCCTTGCTTGAGAATCCTATAGTTGAGCCTTACAATAATAAATGGATTATTTTTTAATAAATATCGAATAATTACATAAACTTTGTATGCTCACCACATGACCTACCTAATGTATGAGTTTGAAATTATTTTTAAATAATAAATGTTAAATGGAAAGTATACTATGTCACACCCCGACCGCAGATGTCTATAATTGTTCTCCTTTCTTGGTCCCGATTTAAATTTTCCGGAGATTAATTGCGTTGGCGGTGTCGCGCCGATGCGCGGTCACCGCATCGTTAGCGGTGACCGTGCTTTCAGCCCAGGTGACAGTGTGTTCGCCCGGTGTTTAAAATATTATAATTATTATGTTGATATTTTTTTATTATTACCATTTAAATTGTGTTATCATTATTGTAGTATTTTTATAAATGTTTATATATGTGTACATATATACATATATATATATATATGTGTATATGTATATATATGTTTAGATGCAGTTATATAAAAGTGTACATGTTATATGTGTATAGATATATATATGTTGTATATGTTTAAATATACGTATATATGTTTATATATATATATGCGGGCACGCGTACGCGCGCACACATTCATTTTCAAATGGTTTTAATATTTTAAATCTTTTGGTTAAAAATAATTAGTATTATAAGCTTTATTATTAACCTTATAAGTTTTATTATTATTGTTATTATAAGGTCTTATTAATATTATTGTTATAAATTTTTATTATTATTAAGATTAGTTTTTATTCTTTTATTTATTCTTCTATTATTATTATTATCAATTATATATATATATATATATATATATATAAACCTAAACCTACCCTAATCTCGTCCGCCCCCCCATGCGGCGCGCTCTCTCCCTCTCTCCCCCCCTCTCTCCTCCTATCTTCTCCTGCAACCCGCACCACTGGCCTCCATCGCGCCCCGCTCGCCGTCGCGCCTGACTCCCGCCGTTCCAACCTCCCTCCCCTTCGGCCGCCGACCCGCCTTTCCCCTGCCTTCGGCGTCCGGCACCGCACCACCGACCTCCGTTCCGGCGAACAACCCCGGCCGTCATCCCCTGCTCCTCTCCTCCATCCCGGCTTCACCTCCGGCCAAACCGGCCGCCTGCTCCTCCGCCCCGGCCTCGGCCGCTCCCTCGCGCAGCTCCCCCGTGCGAACCCCCGGCTCCGGCTCCCCGTTTCCCGTCACTGCAACCTCCTCCGCCTTGCGCCGACCCTGACCGCAGCGCCCCTCTCGCCGCCGTCCCGGCCTCCCGGCTCCGCCACCTCCCGCGCGCACTCCCTCCCCCTCCACTCCTATGTAAGTTTTATTTATTTATTTATTTATTTTTTATGTTAATCTGATTTATTTATGTTTTTTTATATATAACCTTTTAATATTTTTATCATGTCAATAATATTATTATTATATTATTATTATTATTATGTCATTATTATTATTATACTATTATTATTATTATTATTATGTTAATATTTTTCTATTATTGTTAATATTATTATCATTATTATTATAATATTTTATTACTATTATTATTATTACTAATATATTTATTATTATTTTAATTATTATCATATTATTTTTATTATTATTATTATGTTATGATATTCTTATTATTATTATTAAATTATTATTATTATTATGCTATTATCATTATATTATTATTATTAATATTATTATATTAACATTATTTTATATTATTATCATTATTATATTATTAATATATTATGATTATGTTAAATTGGAATTGTTCCTATTATTATTATTCTATTAATATTATGATATTATTATTATTGTTATTATTGATATATTATAATTATGCTAATTATATTATTATTGTTATTATTATAACATCATTATTATTATTATGTTGTGTTATAATTATTATTGTGATTATTGTTATCACCACGATTATTTTCACATTGTTATTATTATTAATTTTATTCTGTTATTAATATCGTTGAGACCGTTTAACGGTCTACTGTTTTAGGACCCGCGCATGGCGTTTCCGAGAAAGCACCATCGCTGCGCCTTGTTTCCGAGGTTCTGCCGTCTCCGCGCCTCAGTTTCGAGGGTGTTGGACTTTATCACGTGGCTTCGGACACACGTCGTGTCATCGCGCCTTGGTTCCAAGGTCGTTTTACCGCCGCGCTTGGATCTTGAGGTAGGTCTCCCTATGCACTTGCCTCTAAATTAAGAATTTATTTATTCCTTGTCCTTTTATTGAATTTCAGTAAATTTAAGAAAAATAATATTAAGTAGTTTTTATAGTGTGGTGATTTGCTGATAAGGCAAACTGTTTAATTCTAGCATTTCATTAAAAGTGTTTTCTTGGTTTCAATTGTGGGATTTCATAGTAATGTCGCTAAATGGTTCTTCCTGAGTAACGAAAGACATGTTGAATTGCGTTTTGAAATGTTTTTGGCATGTGTAAATTAGTAAATGTACTGTTTATGGAAAATGGTGTTTTCTTGTAACCTTGATTAGTGAAAACGTCGTGTGACCCTTTGAAATTGTTTTTTTGGAAACTTTACGTGTGGTTCTTGGTTGACGAAAGATGTTTTCCCTTGTTGTGTTATTAAAAATAATGTTTTCTAGGTTGTGAAAGTTGGTTATGTTCTTGTTTGAGTGTTTCAAAGAAAGGGGTTTTTGCGAAATGATTGGGTAATGACATTTATATTTCTAGAAAGCTATTTTTGGCGTGCGTGAGTTTTGAAATCTTGTTTGGGTGTGGAAATGGTGACTTTTGTGTGCAATATCTTGTTTGGCCTGCGATATGAGGAAGAAACATACTATGTGAATGTGAAACTTGTTTGAGCACACGGGGAAACCCTGGGTATCTAGGCGGGCAGACTAGAACTAGTGCGCTAGTGAGCCGGATGGGTGTCGTCCCTGTTTCACTTAGCTGGATTGACGATTGCAACATTAACTAAACATATGATATCTGAGGGTCGTGGCCTTCTAAGCCACGTGTTCTGAGGGTCGTGGCCTTCTAAGCCACGTTTTCTGAGGGTCGTGGCCTTCTAAGCCATGTTTCACCGAGACACGAGGTTCTAGGGTCCCACGCGAGCTAGATGAACCTTAAGGTATTTACCCATAGTGCTCTACCATCTCTGGCATGGTGCCTTCCGTCGGCATATGGGGGACCACTTGGGTGTGAGTGTGTGCGTGTGTGAGTATGTGAGTGTGTGTGTGTGCCCATGGTCATTGCTGATAACTTCTAGTTTATTTTTGACTTGCACTTGGTTTTCCTTGCCTGTTTACCTTTACTTGCACTTGTTCCCCTGCTTGTTTACTTTCAGTCATTTTTCACAGCCTATACTGTTAGACCATGGGGAAAGTGGTTTTTGAAAGAAAATGCTACATTCTTTTTGGGTAAGATTTGAAAATGTAACACTTTTCTTTTCAGAATGAGTTCAAAACTAATGGAAGGGAATTAAATTTCAAAAAGGAATAAGGGAATTGTCTCGTGTTTGATTTTCAAGTAAAGCATTATAAAAACTTACTTTCATACATTAAAGTTCAAACCTGGATTATGTAGATTCTTTATTTACTGGCAGTGCATTGGGATTTGTTGTGGGGCTCACCTACTGAGTACTTTTGTGCTCACGCCTATCTTTTACCTTTTCAGTTGCAGGTTCCTTGTGTTCAGGTTTTCCTGGCTTGAGTCGCTCAGTGCGGGAGCGAAGTTGGTTGTAGTTGGGTGGTGACCGCGAGGTCACGTGGAGGTATGTCGTGGTGTAGGTTTGTTTATGTCTTTAGTGTCTGTTTGTTTGTTTAGTTTATATTCATTCTTTCGATCCTGTTTTTAGCTTGGGCTGAAATCGTTCCCAACGATTAAAGTTTCAATGCCCGGCACTTGTTGCCATCCCGGGGGGATCGGGAACGCCCCTCGGGACTTGCCGCGGACCGGCTCGGGTGACCGGTTCAGGGTCGACCCGGGCTGGTTCGTGACAAAATGGTATCAGAGGGTTCTTGTTATTTGGGTTGTTCGGTAGAAGGAGATTAGGACTGTCGGAACTCGAGGGGTAGGTACGGGAAGAGCGTCGCGAACTCTTGCTCGCGCTGATCTTCAAGTTACCAGGGGTAGTTCGGGAATTGTGTCCTTGTCTTTCCTGTTTTGTCTTGGATTGAGAGATGACAATGGAGGCAAGCCGACGTTACGTCGTGATTTCACATGGAGTAGTGACCCATGTGGAGTCTGAGTACACGGTTTGAATTCCTCCTAGTGGTCGACGTTGACTTAGGACATGGCCCACTACCATGTCGCCAAGTTGAGCGTGACTACTAGTCCCTCATTTCAGTGATTGATGCAAATTTGGATGCTCCTTTTGTTTTGGTCTGTGTGAGTGCATTGTTGGAAATGAAAAAGGGGTTTTTGAAAATTAGACTGGTTTGTTTTAAAGGACTTTAAATATATGAAATGGGTTTTAAAACTAAAATATCTTGATTTGGAAATCTGTTGTTTTCTTGGAATTGGATAAGAATGATTTGGTTCGAAACCTCGGATCCTCTTTATGAACGTTTGCACATGTGTGAGAATGCATGGAAAGTGTGTGTTGATGCACGTATGAATGGAATGTGGATAAAGACATGTGCAACGGTTCATGAGAGTACCTGGGTGTATTTGAAATTTAACGCTTGAATTTGTTTTCTAAACTGGTTTTAAAGGGAAACGGTTTTGGAATGTTTTTGGTCTGAAAGTGGATTGGTTTTTGGAAAGTGATCTTGAAAAAGGGTGGTTTTGAAATCAAAAATGAAAAGGGAATTTTAAAGAGGATATTTTATTTTTGGTTGTGTTGTATTTGGTTGATCCTTGTGCTACTTGTTTTGATGAAGACACTTTTATTGATGTCGCTTCGGTTTGATGTTGGTTTTGGCTTTGTGTTTTATATATCGCTCGGGAAATGCCGCCCAGAAAGGTCTCTAAGGATTCGGATATGTCATGCCCAGTTTTTGGTCCTCCATAGACTTTGCCTATTCTCTATGGTGATCAGGGTCCGTTAAAAGCAGTGAAATGGCTCGAGGAAGTGGAACGTGTCTTTAGAATATTGGGAACTCCCGATAGTGTTAAGGTCCGTGCAATTATGGAGTTGTTTGAGGGTCCAGCTCTGGACCAGTGGAAGACGGTTACCCCACCGTCAATGCAAGGTCAAATGACGTGGGATGTCTTTAAAACTGTTTTCATCCAATGGTTTGTACCTGAGGAAGTGAAGCTGGAGAAAAGAGGGAGCTTGTGCATATTCAACAAGGTCGACGGACGGTGAAGGCATATGTTGACCATTTCAAGGAACTAATTTCCTTTTCTCCAGATGTAGTGTCGCATGAGCTCATGAAGGTCTCTCTTTTCACTGGGGGTCTGCGTCTAGAGATCAAGGAGTGAGTCCTCCCTTCTAAAGACCCTTGTTTCGAGAAGCTCGTAGAGGAAGCATTCTTGGCTGAGTTAGTTTCTGGTGTGCGGGTGGTTAATAGTTCAGTGTCCCCTGTTGTTGTTCGTAAGAGTTCCCCCTCTGGTGAGGAAAAGGCGCCAGAGATACCTGTTCCTAAGGAGTTATCCCCTTTGGTCTCGGCTTCCAGTTCGTCAGATCGTTCGAGGGTATGCTATCAGTGTGGTCGTTTCGGCCATTTAAGGCCGTCTTGTCGCAACCCTCCGAAGACGTGTCATCGATGCGGTTGTCTGCGTCATCTGGAGAAGTTTTGCAGGAAGCGTCGCTTAAAGAGGACGCCGTGATGGGAGAACGTCAGTACCTGACTGTGAGGCAGAAGATGCTTCAACCACCAGATCCCCAACCACAGGCCTTGGGGTGAATCTCGCGCACAGTCAGGAGTCCCCAGGGGTGTGAAGCCTTGGTCCAGGTTTTGTGTCCCGTGTTAGCAGTGGAACAATCAAGATCTTTTAGTACTTGTTTTTCTGCTGTTAAGTTTTGACGTTGTTGTATGTTCATTGTTTTACCATTGGGTTATCATGGACTTGTTCTATTATAATCTAAGTAGTATGGATTATGTAAATGTGTTGTTTTTCTATAAAGTGACGATGGACTTGTTCGATGATAAATCTAAGCAGACTTGTCGTGGGAATGTAATATTCTAAATCGGGTGTCCTTCCTAAAAGTGTGTTCGACTCTCGTGTGGGTTGACCTCGTTTTAGTAATGTTGTCGATGTGGTTATGTTTTGTGGAATTCGGTGGATCATGTCTCCAGTTTGATGTTGGTTAAATGTTTTTCTATGGTTTTTCCCTGGTATTGAAGGTTGTTGACTCTGGTCGAGGATTTAATGTCTAGACGGAGGTGTGGTTTTAATTGTTCTATAAGAGTTGGTTTGAATTGGTTGGGAGTTCCCGCGTCGACCCCCCCTTTTTTTCCTAGGGTTGTCTATTTAGATGGTCAACTTTTCTGCACTAGTTAAGTTCTTGTGGTGGGGAGAACTCCTTCGTGTTCTCCCCTCAATCTCGGACCCCGGTTTTCTCTTGAATTGGTCAGGTGTGACCTGTGCTGAGTACGGTCATCCCCGACATTCTCAGTTCTCTCTGGTTCCTTTAGTTCCATTGGGGCATGGACTTAAATCTTGATCGACTTTTGGCCTGGTGACTTTCTGGGGGCAGAAAGTGTCTCTGGTGGGGAGAATTGTCACACCCCGACCGCGGATGTCTATAATTGTTCTCCTTTCTTGGTCCCGATTTAAATTTTCCGGAGATTAATTGCGTTGGCGGTGTCGCGCCGATGCACGGTCACCGCATCGTTAGCGGTGACCGTGTGTTCAGCCCAGGTGACAGTGTGTTCGCCCGGTGTTTTAAATATTATAATTATTATGTTGATATTTTATTATTATTACCATTTAAATTGTGTTATCATTATTGTAGTATTTTTATAAATGTTTATATATGTGTACATATATACATATATATATATATATATGTATATGTATATATACGTTTAGATGCAGTTATATAAAAGTGTACATGTTATATGTGTATAGATATATATATGTTGTATATGTTTAAATATACGTATATATGTTTATATATATATATGTGGGCACGCGTACGCGCGCGCACATTCATTTTCAAATGGTTTTAATATTTTAAATCTTTTGATTAAAAATAATTATTATTATAAGCTTTATTATTAACCTTATAAGTTTTATTATTATTGTTATTATAAGGTCTTATTAATATTATTGTTATAAATTTTTATTATTATTAAGATTAGTTTTTATTCTTTTATTTAGTCTTCTATTATTATTATTATCAATTATATATATATATATATATATATATATATATAAACCTAAACATACCCTAATCCCGTCCGCCCCCCCATGCGGTGCGCTCTCTCCCTCTCTCCCCCCTCTCTCCTCCTATCTTCTCCTGCACCCCGCACCACTGGCCTCCATCGCGCCCCGCTCTCCGTCGCGCCCGACTCCCACCGTTCCAACCTCCCTCCCCTTTGGCCGCCGGCCCGCCTTGCCCCTGCCTCCGGCGTCCGGCACCGCACCACCGACCTCCGTTCCGGCGAACAGCTCCGGCCGTCATCCCCTGCTCCTCTCCTCCATCCCGGCTTCACCTCCGGCCAAACCGGCCGCCTGCTCCTCCGCCCCGGCCTCGGCCCCTCCCTCGCGCAGCTCCCCCGTGCGAACCCCCGGCTCTGGCTCCCCATTTCCCGTCACTGCAACCTCCCCCGCCTTGCGCCGACCCTGACCACCGCGCCCCTCTCGCCGCCGTCCCGGCCTCCCGGCTCCGCCACCTCCCGCGCACACTCCCTCCCCCTCCACTCCTATGTAAGTTTTTTTTTTATGTTAATCTGATTTATTTATGTTTTTTATATATATAACCTTTTAATATTTTTATCATGTCAATAATATTATTATTATATTATTATTATTATTATGTCATTATTATTATTATACTATTATTATTATTATTATTATGTTAATATTTTTCTATTATTGTTAATATTATTATCATTATTATTATATTATTTTATTACTATTATTATTATTACTAATATATTTTTTATTATTTTAATTATTATCATATTATTTTTTTTATTATTATTATGTTATGATATTCTTATTATTATTATTAAATTATTATTATTATTATGCTATTGTCATTATATTATTATTATTATTATTATAATGTTAACATTATTTTATATTATTATCATTATTATATTATTAATATATTATGATTATTTTAAATTGGCATTGTTCCTATTATTATTATTGTATTAATATTATGATATTATTATTATTGTTATTATTGATATATTATAATTATGCTAATTATATTATTATTGTTATTATTATAACATCATTATTATTATTATGTTGTGTTATAATTATTATTGTGATTATTGTTATCACCACGATTATTTTCACATTGTTATTATTATTAATTTTATTCTGTTATTAATATCGTTGAGACCGTTTAATGGTCTACTGTATTAGGACCCGCGCATGGCATTTCCGAGAAAGCGCCATCGCTGCGCCTTGTTTCCGAGGTTCTGCCGTCTCCGCGGCTCAGTTTCGAGGGTGTTAGACTTTATCACGTGGGTTCGGACACACGTCGTGTCATCGCGCCTTGGTTCCAAGGTCGTTTTACCGCCGCGCTTGGATCTTGAGGTAGGTCTCCCTATGCACTTGCCTCTAAATTAAGAATTTATTTATTCCTTGTCCTTTTATTGAATTTCAATAAATTTAAGAAAAATAATATTTAGTAGTTTTTATAGTGTGGTGATTTGCTGATAAGGCAAACTGTTTAATTCTAGCATTTCATTAAAAGTTTTTTCTTGGTTTCAATTGTGGGATTTCATAGTAATGTCGCTAAATGGTTCTTCCTGAGTAACAAAAGACATGTTGAATTGCGTTTTGAAATGTTTTTGGCATGTGTAAATTAGTAAATGTACTGTTTATGGAAAATGGTGTTTTATTGTAACCTTGATTAGTGAAAACGTCGTGTGACCCTTTGAAATTGTTTTTTGGAAACTTTACGTGTGGTTCTTGGTTGACGAAAGATGTTTTCCCTTATTGTGTTATTAAAAATAATGTTTTCTAGGTTGTGAAAGTTGGTAATGTTCTTGTTTGAGTGTTTCAAAGAAAGGGGTTTTTGCGAAATGATTGGGTAATGACATTTATATTTCTAGAAAGGTATTTTTGGCGTGCGTGAGTTTTGAAATCTTGTTTGGGTGTGGAAATGGTGACTTTTGTGTGCAATATCTTGTTTGGCCTGCGATATGAGGAAGAAACATACTATGTGAATGTGAAACTTGTTTGAGCACACGGGGAAACCCTGGGTATCTAGGTGGGTGGACTAGAACTAGTGCGCTAGTGAGCTGGATGGGTGTCGTCCCTGTTTCACTTAGCTGGATTGACGATTGCAACACTAACAAAACATATGATATCTGAGGGCCGTGGCCTTCTAAGCCACGTGTTCTGAGGGTCGTGGCCTTCTAAGCCATGTTTTCTGAGGGTCGTGGCCTTCTAAGCCACGTTTCACCGAGACACGAGGTTCTAGGGTCCCACACGAGCTAGATGAACCTTAGGGGATTTACCCATAGTGCTCTACCATCTCTGGCGTGGTGCCTTCCGTCGGCATATGGGGGACCACTTGGGTGTGAGTGTGTGCGTGTGTGAGTATGTGAGTGTGTGTGTGTGCCCATGGTCATTGCTGATAACTTCTAGTTTATTTTTGACTTGCACTTGGTTTTCCTTGCCTGTTTACCTTTACTTGCACTTGTTCCCCTGCTTCTTTACTTTTAGTCATTTTTCACAGCCTATACTGTTAGACCTTGGGGAAAGTGGTTTTTGAAAGAAAATTCTACATTTTTTTTGGGTAAGATTTGAAAATGTAACACTTTGCTTTTCAGAATGAGTTCAAAACTAATGGAAGGGAATTAACTTTCAAAAATGAATAAGGGAATTGTCTCGTGTTTGGTTTTCAAGTAAAGCATTATAAAAACTTACTTTCATAAATTAAAGTTCAAACCTCGATTATATAGATTCTTTATTTACTGGCAGTTCATTGGGATTTGTTGTGGGGCTCACCTACTGAGTACTTTTGTGCTCACGCCTATCTTTTACCTTTTTAGTTGCAGGTTCCTTGTGTTCAAGTTTTCCTGGCTTGAGTCGCTCAGTGCGGGAGCGACGTTGGTTGTAGTTGGGTGGTGACCGCGAGGTCACGTGGAGGTATGTCGTGGTGTAGGTTTGTTTATGTCTTTAGTGTCTGTTTGTTTGTTTAGTTTATATTCATTCTTTCGATCCTGTTTTTAGCTTGGGATGAAATCGTTCCCAACGATTAAAGTTTCAATGCCCGACACTTGTTGCCATCCCGGGGGGATCGGGAACGCCCCTCGGGACTTGCCGCGGACCGGCTCGGGTGACCGGTTCAGGGTCGACCCGGGCTGGTTCGTGACATACTATGTATAAAACATGGCCTTATTAAAATTGAGTGAATTATGTTTACATGAATGTAGCACAACGTTCCATGTTGAAGGAAGGTAGCAGAGTAATCCTTAGTAATTGAATATTCCATAATGGCTGACTATGAAATGATTAAATGGTTGCATTAATACATAGACTTTCCACACTAATGAAAGACAAAGCATGGACAAATAAATAATTTTCTTCATATCTACTTGACCTATAAAAACTAATTGGATTAAGGAAATGAACCAAATAAATTAAAGCATGATTACACTATCAAATAGGAATGGATTGACTCATAGTCATCATGGATTATGAGAAGAGAATAACATGGGTCCCATGAACCCCACACTGATTCAAAGATACAATTTTATTTACTTGATACCCACCTATACTCCAATTTATTTCTATTCCGTGGGTTCCCATTTTACTGCCAAAGGGTCCTTTTTTAATATTCTAAGACAACGTGGATACACTCCATGCATCCATTATTGAGAAGTATATTTCATGGATACACTCCATACACCTATATATTGCATAGCCCCATTTTATATTGTATTCCCTACTTAGACTCGGTAAATGTCTTTTTTTTTGAATTCCTTGGATTAAGCTCATTGGATTACAATAACTCCCCTTTGATTGACTCAGATAATACTAAGTTATTGTTATGTGAGTTTAAATTATCTTGTTTATTAACCTGTAACTCCCTCATTATATATCATTAGCAGGTTTCCTTGTTATGTCATGGAACCATTAATACTTATACTATCACGATGTGATGTTAGTATTTTCTATGGCTCACGTGACCTATTGACATTAAATTGTTACTGCTTAAATAATAATTTGGTTACATGTTTAGACACAAACCGAGGGAGGATGTATGTACTATGGTATTTAGTTATATTATACAACATTATTTAATTATATATGCATGGAAGCACACTAATATATTACATTAAACATGAAGGATTTTATAGACACTGTTGGTGGTGGCCCACTAAGAATTATATCATACCCTCTCCTAGAACTATTTGGTTCCAAGAGATTATTACATATTTGTAGGTACTGAAAAATGGTAGAAGGCAACTTCCAATACATTAGAGCTTGCTGATATGATGGTGCAAAATAGCTGATGGCCTATTTTGTTCTCAGGATTCTTGGAGTAGTCTTTGTTTTCCTTTACTTATTGGAACATGAAATGCTAATTTCATTTTATCTATGATTTCCAAATTTCAAGTGACATGAAATTATATAATCATTGTTCAGTTCATATAGATATGTTTATTTTCATTTATATTTACCATTGGTTTTCTTCCATTGTTTATTCATATTGGTTATGTTGTTTACTTTTCCTTATCATTCTTTCTATTCTGCTATAATTTTCTAATGAGTGCATTGTCGAACCATAGACACATATTATTACCCCGCTTCTATTCGGATGCCTCTAGCATCTTGGAAGATGTTCTTGAGTCCATGTGTCCCACTGGGATCAGGGCACCAATATGTGGAATCCACGTCGGGGACACCACAACACAATTTACTAATGGTTCATGAACAAAATAAAGAGAACTTAACTACATCATGTATTTCAAAACCACATCAATGTGTAAAATAGTGGAATACCAAACGTTTGTCAATGTAAAATAGAGAAAAACATTCATGATCCTCAAGATCTAAACTCAACAATCAACTAACAACCAAAATATAAATAGGTGGTGCTAAAAAATGGTAAATTTTACCTCATCACCTATCGTGGAAAACATATCCTACAAAAGCACCAATGTGCTAATGAAGGGGTGAGTATAAAAGTCACTATGTTTCCCAAAATGACTTCCCTACTAATGAAACTAGGATAAAAAAGTTATCCACATTTGTATTACAAAATTTATATTAAATAATTTACAACAACAGTTTATATAAATATATAAAAAAAATCAAAAAATAGTTGGAAACCTAGTGAAAAGAAATCTAAATGAAACCAATTTCTAGAATTTTATTTTTTAAGAAAAATAAATAATCCATTTATCAAAATAATTATTATTTTTATTTGTCTTAAACATTACATTGTTCACCACACACCCACACATGCATGCTCTATTTGACAGTTTCAAACTCATGAGTGTTCTCTCTTCCAATTAACTTGAGTTTCAATGACACACAACCATGATCCAAGGCCATATCCCTTGTACCCTAATGGTAATTATCCATTATTAATTCATATAAATATTCATCTCACACCAATTCAATTTATGAAAAATATTTCCATTTCCAAAACCAATCACTTCTAAAAATAAAAACATTTATTGAAAACCAAATCACAACAAATTTCAATGATACATTTTATTTCAATAATAACATCCCTGTTATTGAAAATATCCAATCCAAATAATTTTCCAAAAATCTAAAAAAATACCATTTTAAAAATCCATATTTTAAAACCAGGAGTCAAATCACATTACTAAAACGTCCAGTTTTCTTGATTTCACAACCATCACTCAAAAAGGAATCCAAAAAGTTTTTTAAAACCAAATCACAATCAATTAAATACCAAAAGATAAATAGGTAATAATTCCAAACTATTATACTAAATTGTGTCATGAAATAGTCCTCCCACCTTGATGGTTTTTTTGAAAAACCTGTGGAACTAAAAATGTACAAGATAACCGGGTCAACACTCCAAGAACCCACCATAGATCTATTATCCTTGAAAGATCAAGACCAAATATCATTATATTTTGAATCCAAAAACCTCGATCTACACATAATGGGATTAGATATATTAAAAATAGTGAATATTCTAATTAGATCAATTTATATCTACAAAACCATCCTAGAACAAAGATGAACTATCACATGCCTTATGAATCCGGATTTGACACACTAAAGAAACCCTTCGGATTGACTCTAAACTACCAGTGAGAGGTTCTCCAACCTCTAAGTAATAGAAATACTAAGTTGTGGGCACTGAAGTGGTAAAAAAAGCAACATATAGGAGAATATTTGTGATATCCACTTTTTTGTATCACAGTTAAACCATAATCATGGTTAGTTCACACAGTTAGAAAAATCACACGCTAAATGTGCATTAGCTACTCTATCGAAAACCCTTCGCAAAAATTTCCCAAATAGGCTGCAAAAACACTCTCAAATTTTGATGGATCTTCATCATAAAGGGGACCACTAGGCACTGTTTTTTCACATGGTTATGAAAATTAGGTGATGCCTGTGTGACTTTCATTTTTACTAAAAACAACATCCAATGATCTCCAAATTCTCCCATCTATCATCATTAATCATTATAACCATTAATATAACCATGCAAGTGAAAAAAAAACTAGAAACTAGGGTACTAAATTCTCCCTACCAATGGTCTTTCCATCATAAAAATGTAGAAAAACCTCTCCCATGTAAATGTGTTTTGACCATTACTCTTTCATCTCAATCTCTCATTCCAAAGTATCTTCCTAAATTTGACCATGATTCCATAATATACACTCTAAAACAATTTATTTTCCATGTAATAAATTATAATTCTTATCCAAAATCCTCAAAAAAATATGTAACAATGAATAATCTTGATCTAGGTTGACGTGACTACATTTGATAACATGGTCAGGATAAGGCTTATACTTTTTAAATTGAGATACATGGAACACATTATGCACTGAACTAAACTGTTGTGGTATTTCCAACCATTAGGACACCTATATAACCCATTCCATTATTTAAAAAGGGATAATTTATCCAAATGATAAATATCCCAGCTTCCTGAAACAATTATGTCCATGCCTTGGAGATATCCTTTGGAGGACATGATCACCCAGAAAGAATGAAAACGGTCATCGATGGTGATCCACATATGTTTTCTGAGGTATCTAAGTCATTTTCATCATATTTTTAATCAAATGTTTATTCTCTATTATTTCATTGAAAAGGATCATTCCAAATATTCATTTTTTCCCATTTCCACACATAAATGAGTAGAATGACAAGGATGCCAATACAATGCTTCAAAAATATTTATATGTATCAAGTCCTGATTTTTGTTGTTATATGATAACAACACTAAGGGTAAATTTTCCTCCCATGAGACACCAAAATACATGACAAAATCCCAAAAAATGACTTCCATAATTTGTATCTTCTGCATAGAGTACCCATCTGTTTGAGGATGACATGTCGTGATCATAGTCCACTGAGTCCTAAGGGCTTGCAGTAAGGATTTCAAAAAATGAGACGTGCGCCTAGGATCTCGGTCTGGGATTATTGAATATTTTATACCATTCATCCATACCACTTCTTGGATATAGATTTTTGATAGATCCTCCACTGTATGAGTTTCATGATATGGAAATAAATGGCCTGATGTGGTATGTTGATCCACTCTCACCCATATTGAATTTTGATTCCGAAACGTTCTTGGAAGATCTGTATCCAAATCCATCATTATCTACATGCATTTCCACACTGGGATAGGTAAATACTATATCATTGTTTCTATTATATAATGTCTTTATTTATCCTTTTGACATGTTAAGCAACACAAGACGATCTAGGCCACCATTCCATTCATGTTGCTCCACCAAAATTGTTCCTTCAACGCCTTATACAATTTCGGTGTACATATATGTACAACCCATCTAGAATTCTGTTATTCATGGTGTTATTGTTCATGAAAATCCACTTGTACAACCATCTGTTCTAAAAAAAAACTAATGTTCCATCATGTTTCTCGCCCTAAGTGGTCTCCCCACTATTTTTTTGGAACTCATAACTAGACATTCTACTTCAGATGTTTGTGCCTCTTTGACCATGTTTACGAATCCAGGAACAAGCGTATCTAAAAAGAAAATGACCACATCTACTCAATATTCACATTCTACTGGCATGTCGGCTGGGATAGACATCAACTAACTTTCATATGAAGATTCTTCCTCCAATAGAGCATATGAATTTCAGATCAATCCTATTACCATGGAATTCCCTTTTCCGGGTGTGTACATCAACTCAAAGTCAAACATCTGGAGATTATCCATCGATATCTTTTTCCTCAGTTTCAAATCGTTCTATGAAAAAATGTGTTTAAAGGTTTTGTAGTCTGGGAACATAGTAAATTTCTCATCAAATTGAAATTTTTTCCATGTCATTAAAGCATGGATGTATGTTGCTACCTCCAAATCATGTGTTCGGAAATTATTTTCATCCATCACAAACATCCTTGAACCATAAGCTACCACATGGTCGCCATGCAAAAGACTACAACCCATCCATGAACATTATGCAACACAGTACACCACATTACCGTGTCTGGATTCTTGAAAAATCCTGATAGGTGCCAATTTATGACAAACATTTAGTTCATAGAAATTCATTTATCATTCCTATATCAATTGGAATGTTGAATTCATATTTTCTTAGTACTGTCATTGGAAATGCTTAACATGGGAAATCGGCACAAAGTGTAATTAGTAACCATCTAGAACATGAAAAATTTGTAACTCAGAGACATTATTCAGTACATTCCTTGAGCTAAAATATTATATATTTTCATGATAAATAGAAAAACATTTTTAGAAATGACATTGCCAAGAAAACGTACTTATTGTGTCCAGAAATACAACATTGATACTTTTTCATAAAAATGGTGATCTCTCAGGATTTGTATTATTATTTCCAGGTGTCTCTTATGGTTGTCCCATGTCTTTTAATACACCATGATGTCATCCACCAACAACACAACAAATGAATCTAGTTATATATGAAATATATGATTCATCAATGTCTTGATGAAAATACATGAATTCATTAGACCGAAAACCATGTCTACATATTCATAATGGCCATATCTTCTTTTCAATTTTTCCTTTGGAATATCATCCTTCTGAACTGAAATTTGATGATAAAATTATCACATGTCAATCTTGGAGAACTAATGTTCTCCACTCAATTGATCGAATAGTTCTTCAATGCGTCGAAGTGCATAATTCTTCTTTATAATAACATGGTTGTATTTTAATTATTCAACACATAGATGATGCATTATATATGACTTATTCATGAGAAAAAGTAGTTCTACCTACTGACTTGTACTTGTTAGAATGAAGACCTTGTATTCCCGCTCCTCCAACTACACATTCAATTATAGTAACTCTTTTGGTACCATTATATAAAAGAGAAGGGAAATATGATTGGTCCCCAGAAGGTGATAAATCTTAAAATACACTTCCCTAATATGTGGTATCCATGAGATGTTCTCTTGAAATTGATCCAATACTGCTAGAAAACAAATTTCCTTGATATTGTCTATTGATTCCATTGTCAAAGCTACCAACTGATAATAGATTATTCCCATAGTTAGTGACAACAACCTGTTTTCACCTTTCTCTACCAACATCCCTCTTGTGAAGAGATGCTCGATGCCATACTCCTTCATGAAACTCACAGATATCCTATAATAGTCAATGTGTGCCTTAACTATTTTCTTACAATCCATACCCAGTATTACATTATAAACGCCCATGTCCATCATTGAGAAGTCCCATTGTAGATTAGCTCCATCAACAATTATAGAACATAATCCACCCACAAAGGCTTCACATTCTCTATCACCTAGAATATTTTACAGTTTTAATATAGATGAAATTATTTCCATCATTAAACATAAAAACTAAATAGCATAAGAAGCACTAAAATATTGATATGCACCTGAATCGAAGATAACTTGTAAAAGGTTAGAATTCTAAATAATTGTACCTCTCACCATAGATGGTCCAACTTTTTCATGAAAACCCATATTCTCACTCCATACAACTAGTTCATCTCTTCAATATTATCCTTACTGTCCTGTTGAGTTTCCCTGGTTGAGGAGTCATGGTATTTCAAGAATCACCGAGTTTAGATGTATTATACTGACGATACTAGTTCTGTTGTCCTTGCTCTATCGAAGCATATGATGTTCTCGATTACTGAGATGTGTCTCGAGCACTTGAACATGGAACACTATTAACATATTGTTGAATATGTCCCATATTATTGAAATTTGATTAATATGTAGGTTTTTAGTGACACTCTCTCTTTATGTGGTCATGAGAACCACATTGAAAGCAATATGCTTTTCTCTAGGGTAACAGAAGAAGGTTCACTGATACAGTCGTCTTGTTTTTATTTATAATCCCACCATGGAAATCAGTGTCCCATTTCTGCATTATTCTAGTGGTTGAGTTCCCAAAATTCACTATTGGTATCATCATACCTCCACTCAATGATTTTAAGATATCACATTAAGCCACAATCGCTATGTTCAACATATCAGTATAAAGTATTCTATAGATCACTAAATTCATAGATCGATTATCCATCCGTAGACCAGTATCGAATATGTGTACCATTAAAGATGCACTTGACACAACCTCTGGTTTAAAATAGACTAAATTCATCAATTTAGCTGCATATTCTGTTATTGATAGACTCTCGTGATTCAGTTTGAAGAAGTCTATTGTTTCCTGGACCATGAACTTTTGAGGATAGAATAGTTTTTGAGGAAATTCTTCAAAATCGTCCCTTGTAAGACCTTCATCTAATTTAGCTTGCACCACTAAATCCCACCACTGGCATGGATGATCCTCAAAAATATAAATCGCTAGATTGAACATTAGCTCTTCTAGTGTGCCGACGAAGTTGATGATACGATTCATCCTAGTTAACCACACCTCCAACTTATCATATTTAGAATCAAACCAAATTATTACTAGATTATTCTTCATGATCTTTATGGTATGATCCATATTAATTGTATCTTTCCTCAATTTCCAAGTATCCCAAACAAAAAAATCATTGAAAATACGTTGAACCAACTATTACTTCACCCATGATTCAGGTGAAACCACATTATATGTAGCTTCTTTAGGTTGGTTTCGACAACACCATTCATGTACCATTTTATAAACCAACAACAAAATCTTTCAATCTAACTCTCTCTCAACTTGTGGCTCAACATCTCAAATTCTATAACATCGTAATCAGAAAATTGGAATCCCAAAAGAACCTTATTTTTTCAACCATTTTTGAAACATTCATTACTAGTTTTGAAAACCATTCCATTTTCAAAATACACAATATATCCACTTTTCCAAATTCTATCAGTTGAAATCAAATTTAGCATTTTCTAAAATTTCACACCTATACAATATCAAAAAATTCTCAGTCCAAATGAAAAGAGCTGTCTTGGTGGGATGTTATTCCTCTAAAATATATTTCTTGCGCTTCTCATTGGGTAAACCCATGACAATGTGATTCCAAGATCCTAGAAGTGTCTCTAAACACTTTTGTACCCAACTCCATGGTAACATGAAGATCAATCTAAAATGGATAGCTACGTCATTTTATGCAATACATTTCATGTTCCGACAATCCTACTCCTATCTAAAATTTCATCCCAAAGGATCGGAAATAAGGAATTTCAACTCCAACACCAAGAAATTTGATGACTACAAGATAGGCAAGGGCCTGAATTGAAAATATGTTTTTATAAGAAAATGGAAAGACTGATTTGATATCATTTGTAATGACCGGATCATCCACATTTCTTTGAGAGAACAATGAGTCATTACATGGACATAAGAGACATCCCCAAGATGCCAAATGATGGAAATAAATGACTAAGGGTTACAAATACAAGCAGGGGATGAAATAACCATTATGAAAAAATCCAATAAAGCATCAAACCATAACTATCCCATTTACAAATGATGCCGGAAAATGGAAAGTCCACTAAACCACTTCATGTTTCACAAAACCAACTCAATATATGAAATAGTAGGAGACCAAACTTGAATCAATTTAAACATCATAAAAACAACTTAAGACTCTCAAGAGAATTAAATACTCCATTATCCACATGCTCTAGGATCCTTAATAACCGAACAACCTAAATATCATGAAGTAGTTTTCAAAACATGAGAAACGCAAAATTTTCCCCTACCCTGGAGGATAAAATATGCTAATTCACTAAGGTTCCAATGAAGGGGTGGGTATAAAACATTTTTGGTATTCCCCAATGACTTCCCTACTCTTGAAACTATGATAAAATAGTTAGCCACATTTATATAGCATAGTTTATATAAAACAATTTACAAAAATAGTTTATAACAAAATATAAATAAGCACTAAAAACAATTTTCAACCAAATGAAAATAAAAATAATTGAAACCAATTTCCTGTTAATTAATATTCCAAAAAAATAACCAATAAAATCTTTAAAACACTTTTCATTATTATATTTCATACCCATTGGATAGTTCATCACACTCCCACACATGCAATCATCATTTGAGAGTTCCATACTCAGGAGCGGTCTATCATACAATTACTTAGTGTCCCAATGAAGCTATCCCATGATCCCAGGTGACATCTCTTTTAGACATATGGTACTCATCCCTTCTAATGGTTCAGTTAAACTACAACACACACACCAATAACATTTTAGGAAAATATTTCCATTTCCATAACAAAAAACTCCGATAAAACTGAACTGTTATTAAAAACCAAATAAAAACGAATTTCATATCCGTATTTAATTTCAATAAAACTTTCCCATTATTGAAAACATACAATATAATTCATGTTCCAACAATAGAGAAAATTTTTCTTTTTAGATCCATATTTTAAAACCCATTAGAAAAGCACTTTACCAAACCAACAATTTTCCAAATTTCACAACCATCACTTAAAAAAGATTCCAACTAGTGTTAAACAACCAATTAAAAATCAATTCCACAATGAGAATTTAATTTGAAATAATTCTAATAAATTATACCAAGTGGAGTTGATAAAGAATCCTCTTACCACAAATGTATTAATGAAAACCCCAAGGAACAAAAAACACACAATGCATCCTGGTCAATTCCCCAAGAACCCACCTTAAATATCTTATCGATGAAAAATAAAGACTAAATCTCCTCATATTTAGTATCAGAACACCTAGATATACACATAATGGTTCTACATCTATAAAACCAATATATGAGTAGAAGTGGGACTATGTAAATCTAAGAAACTGATCCTAAAAAAAGAAGAATGATCACATACCTCAAGAATATACCTTCGATTCACCAAGGAAATCCTACAAATTGTCTAGAAAATTATTGTGAGAGGTTATCCTACCATAAAAGAAGATAAATCCCCAGTTATGGCCACATAAGTGCAAAATAAATCCACTTTGTGTCAAAAATGAGTGAGATTTTTTTTGGATCTCACGAAAACTCTCTACATGTTTAAATAATACTGTTAGAGAAACCATGTACAAATGTTCTGTTACCTACAGTAATAGATATCTCTCATAGGAATTCCTCACACGGTCTCCATAAACATGCTCCAATTGTGCTAGATCATTGGGATCTAGAGGACCATTGTGCAGGGTTTGGCCGCATGGTTAGGCTAACTGTTTTCCACCTGTGGGACTTCTATTTTGCCTCAAAAACACATATGATGTTCACCCAATACTCCCATACATCATCCATACTATTTATATCCATAAAAAGAATCATGTAAGGTTTACATACCATAAACCAGGGGTGATAAAAATAATAGTATGAGTTGTTAATAAATATAATGTATTTTATTGTATATAGATATATTATTTTACTTTTAATTGCAATTATATTTTATACCGTCAAAATATACCATAAAATGGATATCTGAAAAATATATTTTTTTTTGAAAATACATATAATTTTTTGGGTTTTATTTTTTTCTATTATTCCTGTAAAAAAATATAAAATACAAACGTTATCAAAAACTATGATTTCCTGTTTGTTTTTATATATGTTTATATAGGTAAAAATAATCCATTTCTATATGATTTTTACCTATTGATATAAATTTTTAGGAAATGAAACTTTTTTATTGGAATAATGATTTTGTCTTTGTGAGTGTTTATTATATCATTTCAACCATTGAATGGAAAAACATCAAATAATAAATGTATTTATATTTATTATTAGAAACATTTTATGTTAAATTGGTAAAATATTCAATTTTTTTTGAATATTATGATTTATATTATATCTATAAAAAATTGGTTTATTTTACATGTAATTGATTATTATTAAACAATAGAAGTCAATTCAGTAAGATAAACTATTTTAAAATATCATCATCAGTGTAAAATATTTAAATCATGGAAAATGGATTTTATGAAATGTTATTTCCTAGATATTGATGCCATTATAAAATATCATATAATTTATCATATTAATATGTCTAAATAATGAATATTAATGTTTTTGTTTATTATCATAAATTTTTTATATCATAAAATTCAAATTATCACATTGACATCTAAATGATGAAGTAATTAGAAAATAAATTAAATCGTAGATAAAAATAATAAATATATTATTTATTGGAATTATGAATAATTACATTATGATCCTGAAAATAATATTCTGAAAAGGATATGTATAATTGGTGAATAAAATATTTTAGTATAATTATAAAATATTTCCTCTACTAAGATAGTTAGAAAACATAAGGTATGGCACAAATTATTCATATGTGAAAATCAAAGTGAACTATATTACATTAAATAATTTGTATGGATAATCATAAATAAGATAACTTTTTACAATGTTATTCAATAAAGATAGGTTGACATAGATAATAAAAATAAAAATATATATTAATTATATTCATTTGTTGTCAATCAAATGTGTTCCATTAAAACATAGACAATGTGACAGTCATATGAATTAATATAATATAGTTTTGAAATTATTATAAAAATTTTATAATAGTTTTTTAGTGTATGGTCCATTGATATAGACTACTAATGGTACTAAAACTTATAATAACATATGAAATTTTATATTCCACTTCCCACATTTCTGAAGACATGAGATATTATTGAGTCTCTAATATTTAATATTAATGATCAATTGAAGGAACATTTAAATGAATCCATCACAGATTCACCCCTCTATCATGAAGTCATTATTCATAAAAGGAAAATGTATCTCAGAAAATCAAAAGATGCAAGGAAAATTATTTCTAGTTATGTAAATCATTTAATAAAATTAACTGATAATAAATGAATTTTTATAATCATTTGTAATTTAATGGTTATAGTAGAATTAGATGAAACAATGATTGAAATCAATTTATGTGGAGTTATACATTATACACCTATATGTTATTAAAGTCATTATATAGAGTAGTGATTTAGATAAAAATGATCATGATAGGATATATAAATATTTTGATTCATTAAATAGGTTATTAATGGGGTTTTATAAAGGAAAAACTGATGTCGCATAAAAACACGTATATAATGTGGGGTATATTTATGAACATTTATAATCCCTGAAAACATGGATGTAATGTATTGTGACAATATCAATAGATAAATTATGTGAATTATATGATTCCCTATAATGATTTTTGGATTTATTATTTTATTATGATACATTTGAAAAAGTGAAAATTAAAATTCATTGAAAATGGATTAAGGGTGTCATAATTATGATGGAATACAAATATTATTTTTTTTCATCAACATGGTATGATACAGTTAATAAATTTACAAAATTGCGAAAAATGTGTTTTGTTAAACTATATCCATTTCATTTATGTATTATAAGATATGAAATATATTATAAAGGAACATATGATATAGTAAATATATGACATGGTGGAATATAAGGAATTAGTAATGATCATTGTATTTGAATTCAAGTGGTCCATGTCTCCAATTATTAAAATGAGTAATATATATTTAATGGTGATACTTATTCATGTAATCTATATATAGCTTAATGATGGATAATATGATTTACCATTTACTGAGAATATTTTATGTAATTTATAAGAATATAGTAATAGTGAAAAACATTCACACACCATTTGTTAATAAAATATTCTTTTCTATGATTTAGGGTAGCATTAATATTTGAAAATGAACATTGAATGGTTTATTTAATTTTTTTGTATGTATTATAAATAATTTTTTTATTAATGTGTGATAAGGATTCATGGGAATTTTTTTAATTATTACAATAGGTACATTAATTTCATGAGGTAATTTGAAATATATTATATAATAGTAATTCATTTTCCATAATAATTTTGAATCATTATATCATTATTTTTGGTTTTTCCAATGACTTTTTCCCTTATAAAATCCCCACATATCCATTAGGTTGGACCATTCATTCAATTTTCTGTATATGTTACGGTTTCAATTATTATAGTGAGTAACATGGTTAGGGGAGTATTCTCAGGTCATTTGACTATAGATATAGCCTCATCTATGTTTCTACTCAATATTTTTTATTTATATATTAAAAATATCATTTTCCCAAAGGATATATAATGACATATTCAATTAATAGAATGTATGAATATATAATGTTATTTTCATTACTTTGGCACACCCATTACTTATAAGTGTATTAAATGTCTCACAAAACATTACATTTTCATTATGTTCTTATTTCCATGTCATTTTAGAGATAAATGTGGAAATAACAAATGATATATTCAATAATATATAAATCCTAAGGAAGGAATATATTTTCTCACTCATTAAATTAATTATACTTAAAAACTTTTAATGGGAATAATTTAAAAAAATCGAATATTTAACGACCAATATAATTTTAGAATAAATATTTTTCCTACCAAAACTCTTAGTGTGAATTTTTTCTTTTATATATATAATCACAATAAAAATTGAAAATATTTATTTTCTATTAATTTTGTTAGTTTTCACACATCTAATCAGGGTCCAAAAACATTCATAAAATTAATAACATGGTCTATTGTGAGCTTCAACCTACACACATAGATATCTCTCTATGGTTTTTTGTATTTTGAACATAATGCATCATCAAACCAAGTAGGAACCAAATTTCATTACTTATATTTTAGATAAGTGTTATTGGTTCATATCATTTTTCACTTTTAAATATATGTGACATTTATAATTATAAAATAAAATTTATTCGATATAAATTGTTAAACTATATATTCTATAAAATAATATTGATAGAGTAAGAATAATGATATTCATGAATTCTGATCATTTTGTTAATATTTAATCTATATTTTTTAAATTTTATATATCAATATAACTATATTAAAAAATAATATTAATATTTATTCATAATATAAATATTCTCAAAGTGAGAATGTAGTGATACTACTAAGTTTCTTGTGTAATAATTGATAATATAGGATACCATGTGTTGTTGAAAATAAATTCAATATATTCCATTGATATTTTTAAATTGTAATAAATGATTAGAAGATATTATATAACATTTATTAATTTAATATATATTTAAAGCTATTTTTAATATATATTTAACATTTATACTGAAATAAAGAATGATTTTTCATAATCTAATTAATTATTGTTATTATTATTACTACTTCATAATTTTGAGAGAACATAAATAATTTAATAATTTTTTCACATATAGATACATGATATTATTTTGTCGTATATGAATATTATAGTTGGGATAAATCCATATATTAAAAAAAATTGTTTTTATAGGTAAAATAATCAATTTATTTAGAATAATATTATCATTAGAAAATATCAAAAGATTAGAAAATAAATAACCACTTCAATAATATTCAATTTCAAATAGTTTCATATAAAATAGATACTATCATGTTTCAATCTTTATATATATAATTTTATGATTACAAGTAGTATATTTTTCTATTTATGATTAATTTATTATAGGAAATTTTTCTCAAATTGATAAAAAATCGACATTCCATATTGTGTAATAAATTAATGTTTGGGATTTCAATCTTATTTTTTGGTGTTTACATAAATATAAAATTTTATTACTATATTGTTTTATATATATTTGGATGAAATGATATTGAATCAATTTTATCAATTATTACAATATAAATGTAGTACTAAAATATATTATAATTAGGTCTTATTAATTTAATATAATATGATTTATTAGAATAATAACCAATCTTCATGAGAATTTATAAATATGGAATTAAAAAATTACCTGTTTTTTGTTGATTCCTAGAAATTGTAAGCTATTTATTATCCGTTTTATATTTCTAAAATGACATTTACAATAAATCCATTCATTCAAGAGGAAAATAAAATGGGTTATTTGCATGAGAGGTAATTGACATGATGTTATTGTCATTGATTCATAAAAAAATATGAATAATTTACAATCCCAATTTATATTTGATATATTGATTTAGATCCATGATGGGTTGTGGATGATAAGAATTTAATTTTAGAATAATTTTTAGTGAAATTTAATAGAGGGTATGTGAAATATTATTGGTTTTTTATCAATTTATAAATGAACAAAGAGTGTAGTTAAGTGGTGGTGGATGATGTTATATTATGATGGATATATTCCATTTTTCATTATTTTGTGTCAATGAAATTAGCTAGTCAAAATTTATAATGATATGGTCTTCACCAAAAATATATCTAATTATTTAATTACATGATATTTAGTTGTTCATTACTATAAATTATTTACATAATTTTGTTCAGATGTTCCAAGAACAGTTTATTTAAAAAAATTTGTATACTAGTAGAACCTAAAAAAAAATATTTACCAACCATTTATGTTTTCCATAAAATAGTATTTTTGTATATTAATATAAAGTGATGTGAAAATAATTATATTTTTATTTTCTGGAAAAATACATACAGTATTCTATGTTAGTTATCCTCGCTAACATAGAATATTTTACAAATATATTATGGGAGTACAATGGAAATTACATCAAACTATTTTTTTTCACAATATTCATTCCACCAACACCTGCTCAATACATGATCAATTAAAACGTCTACCATAGTTTGATAGGAAAACAACAACAATTTTTATATACACTTATTTCTTATATATTTATACACCCTATGTACAATCCCCCACTCCAACACATTCTACATTGTATCTATAAGATAATCTATGTTATTATAAAATCCATAAATGAAATATCACCTTCTCTATATTCTATTTTTTGATAATTATTTTTGATCACAATCTTTAATATGTGAACATAACGTTAATAAACAAATTAAGTTTTTATTGGTCATATTATTTCATTCTAATCATATAAATATATAGAATACTCATTATCTATTTATATAATATCATCCTAAAATTTATCTTTGAAAATTTCCACCAAATTGATCCCATCATGGAATGTCCTCTTAAATATAGTTAACAATCTATCACTAGTATGTCACCATCGAGTACTATTAAAATATATTAATGAATAACTAGTGAAACACAACCTGATAAACCTAACACTAATGAACCATCATTATCTTGGGAACATCCATGATCTGTGTAGGAAATCAATGTATAACTGACTGACATGTTTTCAATTTATTAATGATTTACATCTTGTTGTTTCCTTCTTTAATATATTAATATGTTTCTGATTTCCCTCATCTTGATTCTCTAAAATTTGATGTCCCATTTTAAACATATTATAACCACTATTGGATACTGAAAATAAATATTCATCGTCCATTCTTGTCCTCCATGATTTAATAGTGTCTCACCCTAACTGTTTCACCCCATTATAATGGACTAATTCTCGAGAAAATAGGCCTGATATAAAATGTATTTTCCCACTCAATGAATCTAAACTCTTATATCCCCTTCTAATATCAATTTTTTTGAATACTCTACAACCATATATAATAATAATAAATATTCTACTAAACATGACATATTCGTCAATATATGAAATTCTTAAAACTTGAAACTGTGAAACTTATTACAATTTTAAATTTTTACGATATTAATCATTTAAAATATTATGTATTTTCATTATTTTTATGTAGTTTACATTGATCCTGTCAATCATTATAAAACACTGTTCACTAAATTTTTATCTTATGGGCATTGCCTGAGCCCTTATTGGTGATGATACATAATTTTAATTCTCAACCTCATGGTATAAAAATAAATCACATTATATAATGTCATCGACACATCTATGTATTCTAGAACACAAATTTATATCAGTCATTGAATTATATTCTCTGTATATAGGACATCCATCATATGACCTCATAAATCTCAATTCAAAATCATTATAATAGTATGTTTGTTTGATATTTATTTATTTTATGGTCCTTTGTCCAATTAATCATCAAAAATTTATCTAATCATATATATGGTTAATGGAATGGACAATCCATACAATTATATTATGATAATTATTGAGTTTGAGGTTTCCTGTGGAGGACCTAAGGAAGTTAAAAGGAAGATAGAGGTTATTGATAAAAACCATGGAAGGGAGTGGTCAATTACATTGATAGTGGGGTTTCACTATAATAGTCACGAAACTGGAGTGGCGAGGATAGACTTGGTGTATGTATCTTAGATTGGGATTTATTATTCCATTTTATAATTGGACATATTTACACAATGAAAATTGGAATTGGAATTGTGTTAGTGAGTCTCATTGGAAAAAATACTTTGCAAGATCATATAGGAAGAGTGTTTATTTTTTCAATTCATTGATTTTAATTATTTATTTCACATCGATGGAAGGCTATGATTTGTAGGGGGGTTGTGTTTCAAGTCACTATATCAATTTCATAGAAGCTAAACCATGTAGTCGGGGGCAAACATCTCCCACTTCCAATCATTTAAGATCAATGGTGTGATATGTTTGTTTGTGTTGTGGTCCCTACTCTGAGTTTATTTAATATATGGGGCATATATATATGTATTACTCAATGGAGACTTAAGTGTTAATTTTATGGGGTAATATTATACACATTTCTATTTTCAACCTATTTTTAGTAGTTATATGGTTTAATGTTGGTGGTTTTCTATGATACTATGTTTTTAGACAACATATATGTTATAATATTCCCATAAATAGAGTCATTGTCTTATATTTTCTGGCATTTCATGTGTGAAAAATGTTTTTATTAGCATTTTGTTTTATCCCTCATTTTGTTTCTCACAATATATACTTCCAGAGATTGATCCATTGATGTTTTAGTTGACTTACCTGATTAATTTCCATGTTTCATGTATGAGAATGATTATTTAATGGGATTTATTTGGTTTTCTTGTTTTTTGTACCAATTTTTAGTGGTTTGTGATCCTCAAGAACGATTAATGTATTATGTCATGTGGTTCAACGGTGGGTTTCCCTACCTTTTTGAAAAAATTTTAGTAGTGTTAAAATATCTAAGAGGTAGAGAATGAAATGTTATGGGAGGGTTCATTATCACGTTATCACTGAGAATGATAGAATGAATCTGGAAAATGAATATAGTCACCTTGTTTAATTGAATTTGAATAGGGAAGGGCAGTGAAATATCATCCATCCAAAATTACTTTTTTATTTAAAAAACACTTTTAAGGTAAAAGTGAGAAACCATCCAGTTCAACATTCAAGAAATATTTCAGAATCATTGAAAAGAAATTTAAGTCTGCTAGACGCATTATCCCTAAGTAGTTTCCAAGAGATAGAGGATACCCGTGTGTCTGGAACACCCTCTAATAAATCTTCAAAGCAGGTCACCATCTTGTCCCAAGCTTGCATGTATTCTTCTTGGTTTATCTTACCTTCATTTAATCCCCTTATCAGTATTAGGTCCTTCTTGTCAATCCATGCACTTTGATCGTCAGTGATTGCTACTTTAAGAGGTATACCCATCATCTTGTTAGCTTCTTCATCCGAGGCATTAATCATCAAGAAACTTTCCACCATCTCTTCATCCGAATGTAAAAGCATCTCGAAAGGATGCTCATGAACCTCATCTGATGCCCGCAGCTTAAGGAATGCATGATCCGCGGCCTCAGCATGGCCACCAGAGTTTTTGGAGACACCTGAAATCATCTTGTCCTTCGACTTTTTGGCGGACCTTGTCTCCATTGGGAGAGGTAAGAAAGAATAGTCCTTTCTCCCTTTCCCTTTCAAGATTTTTCTCCTCCTTGGGCTGGGAGGTTCTCTGTCATGAAGATCATCAGCAGTATCACCTATGGAGAACTCAACAGACTCATCACTGGACACCCCCTGCTCCTCAGTCTGGACTACATCTAAGTCCTGAACCGGATCTTCAGTCACCAACCCTTCAAAGCGATTGCCCAGCATAATAGCTGGAACCTCCCTCCTTCGGCTGGAATGAATCGGAAGATCGCCCCCTCTGTCCTGCTCCTGTTCCTTACAATCAAATAACTCCCCCTCTCTACCAATCCTCAGAGTTTTACCTCTTTCGCCTAAACCACTTCCAGCACGCAGTGCCTCTGCATAACTGATCTTTCCTGAATCAGACTCTTCAACATTCCCTCCCGCTACAGCATGGTTCTCTTCACCTTCCAGCATTGTCAACGAGTTGAATGGAAGACTATCCCTTCCACCGATCTTCACTGTATCTGTACTGTTAGACTGATCGCCAGCTCTATGAGAAACTTCCAAACAGGGAGCGTCTGCAGTTGTCATTCCAGAGGGTTCCGACTGCCTTACTGAGGTCTCAGCCGATTGAAGACCCTGCTCCCGAATCCCAACCTCAGACCCCTGCACGGGCGCCCCCGATCCACATGACAAGGAGCCAATGCCCAAATCTTTTCTCAGACGATCAAAAACTTCTGAAACCCGGGGATCTGGGTTTTTAGGGACTGTTTCCTTCACTGCATCTAAAGAAGATCCCAACTCCAACTCCAAGCCTGGAGATTCCTCCGCTCGAGGAGACACAAAACCTTTTGCAACATCGCCCACAGGATCATGGGATCCATTGGGCGCCTTTGAGATGTTGGGATGAGGGAGAACCGTAGCAATAGACACTTCCACACCTCTCGTTGCGGTCCCTGCCAGACTAGACACAGGAGCAGAAAGCTCCTCAGCCACATCCATAGCAGGAGATCCTTCCGGCACCATAAGAGGTTCCGCCAACACACCCTGATCCCTTTTGCGGCAAACGCCCAAGCTGTGTCCTTGCCTACAGTAGGAGGAACAAAACTTCGTCCAAGATTCATACACAATGCATTGCGCGTACCTGTATTCTTCCTCTATCACGATCCAAACCATTTCTGGAGGAGGCTTCAAAAGTTCCATTTCAACACAAATGCGGGCAACTATTGGGTGCTTCAGGGAGGAAGTCCTCCAATCTGCGCACATGATGCGACCAATGGAATTTCCTATAGATTGAAGAAGAGCCAGATTCTGGAAGGGCAGTGGAAGCCTTGGATGTTGGAGCCAAATATCCGTCATGGAGGGATCACGATTCATGTGTAAGTCGAAAGACCATCGAAGAAAATGAAACTGGAATCCGCGAACAGATCTACCTATTCTGGGCCAAGACCGCACCAAATCTTCCTCAGCAGTGAAGCGTAAAAGCATCTGTCTCGGCCCGAGAAGACCGACAACCACCGGGTGACTTCAGCCCCAAGCCTCATTTACATACCTATCAAAAATCTCCACCGAAGGACGTCGACGGATGAACTTCACCACCATGGCCGTAGAGAGCAGAGAAGAAGCAAGGGTGAATTCCTGAGAAGAGATCGGGACCACTGGTTGCCCATGGAGAATTCCAGGGACCTTCGGAGAGACTTCGATGCTGGGGAGAAAGAAGGGGGAAACGTTAGGAAAAGCTCAGTTACTGAGATCCTGGGGTTGAGGCCCCTCCCCCGGAGGAGGAGGGGCCGCCGGAGCCGACATCGCAGCAGGACAGCGCCGCTAGGGATTATTGGTTCTTCCCGACATCGTCGCAGGACAGCGCCGACAGTGAAATATCATGTTTTATTGAATTTGATATTGTTCGTATTATAATTTTATTATCATTATGGTTTGATAAAAATCTTTTCTATTGTAGGATTTATTATGTGATTTGGTTGATATTTTTATGAATCCCATGATTTTTAAATTTTTTATCTAACCATGAATGAAAATATATTACTATAACTATATATATTTAATAAGTTCGTTACCCATGTAAATTGTGGGTTTTATGAGAATACCCATTAATAATGAAAAGAATTGATGAAAATTAACCTGAAAATATATAAATTAGTTATGAGATGTGTGATCTAGATAGGATGAGATGTGGATTTGGTCTAATTCGGTTGTGATGTGGAATGATTTTTTTATTGTGGAAATAGGTTTTGATTTTGAATGTATAGGTGGTTGCGAAATGGTGGTAAAATGGGATCTTTTAAAATTGAAAACATGACTTGTTATTGTTATGTGGGGTTTTGTGGATGTTTCACATTTCTTATGGAATTATTGGTCAATAATGATTTCTTAAATGGTTGTTTTGGATAAATAATGTATGTTGTAATCTTAAATGAAGGAATAGAAATCAAAGTAGATATGTATTTCCAACATAATGTTTAAAAAATTAAATGAATTTGATGGAATAATGAAATTATTAGTAATTATGGAATATAAATAATTCTATTAAATTAAATGGAATGTGTTATATGATTTGTGTCTTGTGGTTTAGTTTTCTTCTGAGGTGTTATATATATAGATGTGGAATTGAAATTGGCAGATATTATGAATATTTATAGAGTTGTAATGAGTTTGGATACATTTTGGTTATTGATATATCGTTTGTTTCTTCAGTATTTAATTCATGGGTGGTTCTATAATATTATTATTTATTCATTCAGTGTTAATGGGATTGTGTAGTTAACCATTTGTCAGTTTTATTGGTATTATTGTTTTCAAACTATTTTATATGTATCATTCTATAACTTCTAAACACGTGACATTGGGAATGATATACTTTAATTCTCATATTATGTATATTCAAACTATTTTTAATGACTCTAGTTGAACATCATGGACTATTAAGGGAATGCCACATTCATACCATTGGAGATATTTTTCAGTCACTACATTATGAAAAGAAAATCGGCTATTTATACATAGTATATTTTTTCTTTTTATTAATGCATTAATTTTATGAGTGTGTTGGATTAAATATAATAAATTTCATATTATTTATTGATCATAGATATTGTATCTTATGATGATATATTTTATATAGGCTAATGCCTCCAGTATGTGGTAAATTGTTTGCACTCAGTGATAGTCACCATCCCAATGCATATATGATTTGGTACTCAGGGTTGATTATTTATAATCTATTGTAGATGAATTGATATAATATATTTCATGTGAAGTGTTCATGATTGTGTGATATCAATAGATTTGGATTATGAATATGATGTATATTGATGTTATGAATATTTAAGATTATATGGGTTTGTATGGAAAAAATGTTAGTTTATCATTGTGTGTGATGTTGGATAATGATGACAATATATGAAATAGAATTTTAGGGCCCCTAAGCCCCAATTAATGGAATATGATCCACCTTAATGAAAAATTTCAACAGTTCATCATTCATGGTTGATACATATGAGAGGTACATATATCCTAATTTAATTTTTGAAATTTTTTAAAATGGGATTTAAGTGATTATTAATTTTATTTAAATAAACAATATTAAAATTAAAAACCATATATATTAATAAATTCGTGTCTAAAATATTATTCATGGTTTATGGTTTACATAATCATGTGGATTATAATGTGGATGATTATAAAGATGATATATTTATTCATAGTTATGATGATATGATTGAAGAGGATGATCCGTTTCTAGGAAAATTATATTCCATTCAATGGAGGGACGTAGTGAAGCATATCATCCTAAAATCTATGTCACAAACCATGATAAACATATATTTTTCCTTACAAACACATTCAATCCTATATGTTCATAACTTTTAACAAAATCCAATACCTAATCCAAATCCATTTATATATCACAATCATGACATCTTTACACAAATAAATCTTATATTAGTTCATCAATAATATAATATAAATAATCATCAATGAGAATAAATGTAAGGATTTAGGGAATCATATAATCCTAAAATTTAGCTTTGAAAATATCCAACAAATTGAGTCCATCTTTGAATATCCTCTTATTTATGGATAATAATCTACCACTACTATGTCACCATCCTGTACTATTAAAATCTATTCAGAAATATATAATGAAACTCATCCTGATAATCCTCACTCTAATGATCCTTCGTTGTCCATGGAACATCAATGAACTATGTGGGAAATCGTTGTAAAAAAATATGTAATATTTTCAATTTATTAATGATTTACATCTTCTAGTTTACTTCTTCACTATATGAATACTTTTTTCATGTACTTGTTTTTTATTCTCCTTAATTTGATGTGTCATATTAACCATATTATAACCTCAGTTGGATACTCAAAATAAAAATTCATCATCCATTCTTATCTTCAATGATTGAATAGTATCATTCCTTAACTGTTTCACCCAATTACAATGGATTGATTCTTATGGAAATAGGCATGATATAAAAAGTATTTTTTTAATCAATGAAAACAAAATTTTAGATCTCCTTATAATTTATTTTTTTAATACTCTTCCACCATCTAAAATATTCTTAAATATTCAACAAAACATGACATATTCTTCAATATATGTACATCTTAATACTTGTAGCTAAAAAACATATTAAAAAATTAACCATTATTTTATAATAATCATATAAAAACTAATGTATTTTCATTAATGATAAGGAGTCTAAAATGATCATGAAAATATTCATATAACGTTTTTCACTAATTTTTATCTGATGTTCATTCATTGAGCCCCTATGGGTGATGGTACATAATTAGAATCCCAACCAGATGGTACTAAAATAAATGACATAATCTGATGTGACCGACAAATATCTGTATGGTAAAACACAAATTCCTATCAATCGGTGTATTGTATTCATTTTATATTGAACATCCATCAGAAAAAATCATAAATCTCAATTAAAATACATTATAATATTATGTTCGGTAGATATTTATATTTTTTATAGTCCTTTTTCCAATTAATCATTAGAATTGCATCTATTCCTATATATGGTTAATGGTATGGACCATCCAACAATGTACATTATGATAATTTTTTAGTTGGTGGGTTCTTGTGGAGGACCGATGGTAGTTATTAGTATGAATGAGGTTATAGATAAAAATTGAGGAGTGGAGTGGACAATTACATAGATCATGGGGTTTCACTATATTGTTCATGAATGATGAGTAGTGAGGCTAGAGTTGTTCATTGATCATAGTGGGGGAATTAGTATTCCCTTTCAGCCTTGGGCATAGTTACCCCATTCTTCGTGGATTTGAAATTGTGCTAGTGAGTGTTAGGGAACAAAATTCATTGCGTGATCATATAGGATGAATATTTTTTTTTCATATCATTAATTTTCATTATTTATTTAACATTGATGGAGTGCTATGATATGTATGGTGGGACTGAGATTGATGTCACTCTATAAATTTCATATAAGTAACAACATGTAGTCAGGGTCATGAATTTCCATCATCCAGTCATTTCACTTCAATGATGTGATATGTTTGTTTGTGTTGTTGTCCCTAGACCATGTTTAATAGATATATGGAGCATATATATCGGAATTTCTCAATGGAGACTTGAGATTCAATTATATGGTGTAATATTTTACACTTTTATATGTTCCACCAATTTTTACATAGTTATATGGTATAGTGGGTGTGGTTTTCCATGATATTATGTTTTTTAGAACACATACAAATTCTAATCTTCCCATAAATAAAATAATTGTCCAATATTTTCAATCATTCCATGTGTAAAAATTATTCTTATTATGGAGTTATTTTATCCCTCATTTAGTTTCTTCCAATCCACACTTTCGGAGATGGATCCGTGGTTGTTTTAGGTGAGTTACCCTAATATGTTCCATGTTTCATGCATGATAAGAATGATTTAATGAGATTTTTTTGTTTTTTTAATTATTTTTAGATGTTTTTTTCCTCAAGTTCGATCAATGAATTCTGAAATGTGGTTAAACAGTGGGTTTCCCCACAGTTTCCAATAAACTATTGTAGTGTTAACCGATCTAAGAGGTAGAGAATCAAATGTTAGGGGAAGATTTATTATAATGTTATCATTGAGAATGATAAAATTCATTAGTAAAATGAATATAGTGACATTGTGTAATGAAAATGGAATGGGGAAGTGGAGGTAAATATCATGTATTTTTAATTTTATGCTATTTATATTGGAATATTTTTATCATTATGCCTTGTTAAAAATAATTTCCATTGTGGGATTTATTATGTGATTTGGGTGCTATTTTAATGAAAAACATGATTTTTTATTTTTAATGATGTAAACATGAATGAAAATATATATCCACACACAAATATATATCAAATAAATTTGATACACAAGGAAATTTTGGGTTTTGGGGGAATACCCATTTATAATAAAATTAATTGATGAAAATTTTCATAAAAATATTTAAATTTTTTATGTGATGTGTGATATCGACCCGATGTGATGCGGATTTGGTCTATTCCATTTGTGATGTAGCATGTTTTTTTGGAAATAGGATTGGATTTGGAATGTGTATGTGGTTGGGAATTGGTGGTAAAATGGAATCTTTTTACATTGAAAACATGAGTCTTTATTTTTATGTTTAGTTTTTTATTATTTTTCGCAGTTGTTATGGAATTATTGGTCAATAATGAATTATTTAATTGTAGTCTTAGAAAAACGAAGTAGGTTGGAATATCAAATGAATGAATTAAAATAAAAAATGATTAACATTTCCAACTATTGATTTAAATAATTAAAAAAATTTGATGGTATAATTAAATTATTAGTAAATAAGTAATATACATAATTCAATAAAATTAAAAGGAACGTGGTATATGGTTTGTTTCTTGTGGTGTAGTTTTCTTCTGAGGTGTTATAGATTTTTACTTGGAACTGAAATTGTTAGATATTATGAAGAATTTTGGAGATGTAATGAGTTTATATATTATTATATTGTTGATATATGGTTTTTTTCTTCGGTATAGTATTCTGGGGTGGTTCTATAATTCTATTATTTATTCTATGACTGTTCCATAGTGTTGATTGGATTGTGTAGTTATCATTTTTTTAGTGTTTTTGGTTCTATATTGTTCACTCTATTTTATATGTATAATTCCATAACATGTACACATGAGACATTAGGTATGATCCTATAAAATATACATTCATTCCAAACTTATTTGTAAACAAAAAAAATTCATGATTCTATTGGAACATCCAAGACTATTCTTGGGAATGACCCGTCCAGACCAATGGAAATATTTCTTCAGTCACAACATTATGACATTCCAATTGGATATTTATACAGATTATATCGGTTTAAATATAATTAATTTCACAGTGTTTATTTATAATATATAAAGTATCTTATAAACATATATTTGATATATGGTAATGCCTCCGATACGTGGTATATTTTTTACACTCAGTGAAATTCAATGTCCCAATGCATATACGATTTGGTACTGAAGGATGATTATTAATATTCTTTTTTAGATGAAATGATATCAGATTTATTGGATCGAAGAGGTCATGATTGTGTGATATCAATCGATTTGTATTAGGTATTGGATATCATTTGAGGTAATGAAAATTTATGCTTTCATGGGTTTGTAAGGAAACAATGTAAATTTATCATGGTGTGTTAGATAGGTCAATGATGACTTTATCTGTAATGGAATATTAGGTCCCCTTAGAACTAATTAAAGGTATATGATGTTATTGAATAAATAATATCAATGTTAACTCATTCTTGGACGATACATAAGAGTGGTACATTTATCATAATTCAATTTTTAATCATTTTTTGAATTGGTATTTTTGTAAATATTATTCATATTAAAATAAATAATATTAAAATTTAAAACTAGATATATTACTAAATTATTTTCTAACATATTAGATATGGTTTATGGATTACCTCATTATGTGGATTAGAATTTGGATGATTAAAATGATGATCTGATTGAAGAGGATGAATAGTTTCTAAGAACCTTACAATCTATTAAATTTAAGGATTTATGGAAGCAAAGGGAATGAAACTCTGATATCAATAAAGATATATGGTTGGATGATTATGATATCCACTTTTGTATTATCTATGTCAATAATTTATATTGGGTCACTTTATTAATTATTCATATTTTGTGAATGTCCACATTAGTGATCTATGTTGTATATTTGTTATTGAAAAAATTCATATGTTTAATAGGTTAATATTCATATAGAGTTAAGAGGAAGGACACTATTATTAACAATTAATGATAGGGAAAGTATTGATATAATCTACATTAGATATGGGAGAAATAATTTGAATGAAATTGTAATTATGATCCAATACCAATTTCATTTCATAGCGAGACACATCGATTTATTAATCCTTGGTATGATATATTTATGGGTCACTTTTTACTTCTATATAATAGGTAGATACTACATTTAAATTTCTCATATACATGGAGGTTTTGATGAATTCAATTGTGATCATTCTTATTAACACTTGTGGTGGGATACCATTATAGTTTAACAGAAAGGGTTCCACAAGGATCAAAGTAATCTATTTCCAATAAATAGAGAAAGTACAATTACTGTTGAAATCATGATATTATTAATCATAATGGACCTAAAAAATTGGATTTATATAGATTTTTTAATCTATTGATAGTATGAGGATATGGGGAGAGTCAATTTCAAGAAGCGGAGCAGACTACACCAGAGGGGATAGATGATGTCTGATGTACAAAGATCTTATTATCTACCATTATTTCCCACCTTTTTAAATCCATGAAAACAAACCTCTTCTACTACAACTACAATAGTATATTCTTTTGATATAGTCATTGAGATGCTTCATGTTCCCCTAGTGGAGGTTACACAAGATGCATATTAGAATAAATTTCTATATGACTTGGGGGTGTGGTAATGAAGAGGACACATTAGTAAAATTGGGATCATTTTTTCTATCGATGTAACTGTAAGATGTCATTCATTGCATCAAATATTTTTATTCAATGATTAATATTGTCAAATGATTTTTTCATATATTATTTCTCATATATATAGAATTTAATTATGTAATTTTTATTTAGAAGATGATTTTTAAGTATACAAATCATTATGTGGGGCTCCTTTTGTTATGTCAACGTTTTCTATGGAATTAGTTGTTTTTTTGGATGGATAATCCACATAGTGTGATTAGAATATTTATACCAAAAAGTCCAGGGTCCAGTCACATCTGTCCCTAAAAATTTATTAAGAAAATGATAAGAGAGTCAGGAGTACAAGGGATTGTTACAAAGGTGAGAGTATATTACACCACACATGTCCGCCTCCACCAGTGGAGCGCAGTATTCTGGTGTCGTGAAAGACCACATCATATTCTTCTCCATTATTTCTTTCTTTTCCAAAGCATCGGCAACTTTATTGGCTTCCCTATAAGCATGTGATATTATCAGATTGAGCTCAGTATCCTTGTTGAGACACGCAATCCAATGAGGCAGAATTCTCCATGGCACATCTTGTGTTCCTGTTTTCAGGGCCTGCATTGCAATTTGAGAATCTGATTCAATCCATAACAAACTCCATTTGAATTGAACAGCAAAATTGACTGCATGTATAATAACCCAAAGCTCAGCTTCATAGGCCACCCCTGTATCAGTGTAAAAGTAAAAGCAACCCTTCACAAAACCACGACATGTACGGAAGACTCCACCACATCCAGATGGCCCTGGCGCACCAGCAGCAGCCCCATCTACATTTACCTTGAGCCACACACTTATCGGAGGTATCCATCGGATGTATTTGAGAGTTTTGGGACTTCGGGGGCGACCGGGAACACCTAGCATTCTGAGGACCTGTAGGTCAGATAGGTTGTTATTCATCCCTCCAGTTTCCACCATAGATGCCGCATACACTTCTCTATGCAGGGCAAGCATTCCAGTCTGGGCAGAAATCTGCTTGTTCTCAAACAGGATGGCATTGCGCGCATGCCAAACAGCCGCAAAAATTGCAGCACCAACCACCAGCAGCAGATTCTGAATTTTCTCACTTCACCCAGCGCTGGACAGCCCTGAAAGGATCTCATCAACCTGCATATGAGAGCACAAATCCATCCCAAATAGAGAACCTGCATATGGCCAAAGTTGGCGCACATATCGGCAGCCCACAAACAAGTGTTTCACATTTTCCTCTTCACACATACATAGATAGCAAGCTGAAGCAATCTGAATTCCAGCCCGCTTGAGTTGATCATGTGTGGGAAGTCTATTTTTCCAGATTCTCCAAATTAAGATGAATCTGGATGGTTGGATACAGGGAGCCTGAAATGCATTAATGCATCTCGGAGTGTGAGAAGAGTTCCCACATTCCATCCTATAAAATTCCTTGATGTTGAAGCACCCATGCCTATTCGACTTCCATATCAGAGTGTCATGATCCATGAATGTGTAATTCTGAATTTCAATTCTAATTTGAGGGGGCAGCAGGCTGTCAAATCTTTGCCATTGTGTTCTGAAATCAGCAAATGGGCATATTCCATACTTCATAGTGAGTGCTCAAGATATCGTGCAGTGGCCTATCAAGCCAAGTGATATTCCAGCAGTTGAGGTTGGAGTTCTCAAACACCATCCACTTTGTGTCATTCATGATTTTATTGAAGGCATGTCTAAGCGAATCCCACACGGATGACCCAAGATAATGTTTGTACCCATTCAGCAACCTTTCCTTGAATCTTTTGTCCAAAAAATCATTAGAAGCATCATTGGAGATCAGTCTCCATGTGAATTTCCCAGTGATACCATCATTAAATATCTTTAGATCCTTGACTCCAAGGCCTCCAAGATCAACTGGTTTGATACACTCTTTCCAGGAAACCGTTACCAATTTCCTTTCATGGGAAGAACCAGTCCATAAGAAATTCCTTATCATACACTGCAACTCCTTGATGAGGCCCCTAGGCCACCTATACAACAAGAAGGAGTACACAAACTTTGATGTGATCACTGAGTTAATGAGGCACACTCTTCCAGCCAGGGACATCGCCTTCCCTTTCCAGCTAGCAAGTTGATTGACAATTCCAGAATAGATACCTTCCAGATAATTCCATTTAACTTTCCCCCAGAAGAGAGGAACACCAAGGTACTGGAAAGGAAGGGTCCCTTTTTTCACCCCAAGCCCTCAGATGATTCTATTCTGCTTGCCAACCATAATTCCATTACCAAAAATAATGAATGATTTATTCCAACTAATCGCCTGTCTAGACACCTCTTCATAATGTGCAAACAACACCTGAATAGAAGAGATTGTTCTCCTAGAAGCTCGCCCAAACAAAAGTATATCATCAGCATAGAGCAAATGTGAGGGAGAAAAATCATTCTTCCCGGACCTAATTTGCGTATAAAATCCAAATTGAACAAGATCATTGATGCACCTACTCAAATAGTCTTCTGCAATAGAAAATAACAAACCTGAGAGCGGATCCCCTTGCCTCACACCTATAGTGCACGGGAAAAATCCTCTAGGTGCCCCATTGATAAGAGTGGATAGCCTTCATGAGCTAAGGATGGTACTAATCAACTTGATAAAACCATTCGAGAAGCCATACCTTTGGAGGACATTGAAATGAAAGCTCCATCTTAGAGTGTCAAAAGCCTTAGATATGTCTATTTTTAGCGCAAAGTTCCCCTCTCTTACTTTCCGCCTCATCAAGTTGACACTTTATGAGGCAGCAAAAAAGAAAAGTTTGAATATTGCGTCCAGGTACAAATCCAAATTGATTTTGAGTAATCATGTCACTGACCAACGGTCCCATCCTATTCATAATAATCTTACTGATAACCTTAGGGATTGTATTCCCAAGCGCAACAGGCCTGAAGTCTTTAATGTCAACCGCATTTTCCTTCTTGGGTATTAGTGCAATAAAACATGAATTCATCCCATATGGCATATAGTAATATTTGAAGAACTCCTTGATTTCTTGAGCGATATCATCCAGCAAGACATCCCAGTAAGACATGAAGAATTTGTTAGTGAACCCATCTGGACCAGGAGCACTATCCATATTAAGAGAAAACAAGGCTGCTTTAATTTCCTCCTTTAGAGGAGGAGCGATAAGGGCCTGATTATTTTGATCCTCAATGAAAGAGCTGATGTTTTCAACCATTTTCTGTGTGTTATCCTGCCCATCATCAGAATATAGACCCATGAAGTATTCCACAGTAGCCTGGGAAATTGAATTTTCAGAGGTGCGAAGCTGACCATTAATTTTAATTGCCTTATTTCCTGCTCTGGCCCTCTTCTCTTTGTGAAGCCTATGAATGAATTTTGTGTTCCGGTCTCCCTCATTCAGCCATTTCACATTCAGTTGGGTTTTTCCAGCCTTTCTTTGACCACTAAGAGGCTATCTAGCCTGTTATGGGCTTCAATTTCTTCCCTAGAGGGAATATTCAAATGTTGATCCCTGATCTGACAGCATGCAAGAGCCTCCTCAGCAGCCTTAATGTCACAATCCTGCATAGTGAACGAGCTCTTGCTCCACTCCTTGAGCAGATTCTTGGTATGTTTTAATTTCCCAGCTAGCCTTTGCATCGAGCTGCCAATCACCTCAATGCTCCAAGATTTCAGCACAGTTTCCCTGCACCCAGGAGTTGTAATCCAACCATTATTAAACCGAAAAGGTATGGGAAGAGACCTCCTAAAGTGTGTATTAATTTACACAATAATCGGATTGTGATCAGAATGATGTTTGGGAAGTGTGAATCCTAAAATTCCATGGGCAGAACTTTGATCATCTATTTTAACAAAACATCTATCAAGTTTGCTTTCTTGCTTCCCCTTCCATGTGTACCTGCTTTAGGTAACGTAATCTCCAACCACCGGGACCTCAACCAAGTTGCATTGATCAATACAAAAAGAGAATTCCAATGATGCACTGTGATTGAAGTTGTCTCCATTTTTTTCCTCCGGCCTCAAAACAGTATTAAAGACACCAAGGATCACCAATTTTTGATTAATATTCCTAGATATAACCTTCAGCTCATCCCACAATTCCCTTCTTCTAATATAGGAGTTAGATGCATACACAAATGCTGCAGAGATCCCATACTCATCAGTGCTGCAAGAGACAAGAATGCTTTGAGACAGTTTACAGTAGGATAGAATGCTGACAATCTCATGCCTTAAAACCCATAAATGATCCATATTGGAGTCATGGGAATTTTTTGAGATAAATTTATATCCAAGGGATCTCCACTTGAATGCTGTCCAATTATTTAAAAAAACATAGGCTCCGCAATGCCAACAAGAATAGGTTTGTAGGTCAAAATAAAATGTCTAAGGGCTTTGACCGTTAGGGAGTTCCCTAGACCTTGACAATTCCAGTAGAAAAATTACATTGTTTATGAGTTTTTCCCCGTGTTTGGGGGCCTCCACTCAATGCCATGCTCATCTGGCCCTTAAATTTCCTTCCTTTACCTTTCATGTTCCCCTTTTCCACGCTGCTACTTTGTTCAGATAGCTTCATTACTAACTTCTTCTCAGTGTTCTCCCCTGAGAGAGCCACATCCTTCTCATGTTTCTGTATGCTTTCAGAATCATCAGCCCAAGACACACCAGTCAAGGGTGTGAATTGATTTTCATCTTTCCCATAATTATTTTGTGCTTCCAGGACAGCTCTTTTCCTAGCAGCTTTGGATGCTTCAACCTGTAGGAATACCCCCTCCTGCTCACTGTTATATGGTGTGTGCTCATTCCCTGGATCAGTTGAATGCCTCCCATCCGGATCAGGCACCAACAATGCAGGTAAGGGCTCAAAAGTGGTGGTCAGTCTCTAACCAATGGTGCTTGAAGCCTGTTGATTTCCCATTCTAGTATCTGGACTGAGCTCTACAGAAGACTCCAAGGACTTCTGTGCAGCCACATTGCTGACATTTTCCCCATCCAGCACTCCGACAGAAGATTGCAGGATAGCAGCCTCAGTGCATGTATTATCCAGTACATTCCCATCCATAATGCTGACATTCTCCCCATCTATCACTTCTGCTGTGGATTGTAGGCCATCATCTTGAGCAGCCGGTTCAGTAGAATTTCCAGACCCTTTGCCAGGTTTGCAAGACATATTAGTGTCATCCATCCCCTGCATTTTGTCAACATGAATACACCCCTGCTGGGAAGCATGCACACCAGCATCAGAAGCACCTTGAACCTCCAGAAAGGCAGTGCCTCCAGACCCATCACCAGACCTGCAAGACGGATTAAAATCATCTAGAGCCTGCTTGTTTCCAGCGGGAAGACAACCCTCCTGAGAAGCAGGCACATCATTCTGCTGAACAACAGCAGGTAGTGAACTTCCCTCCCCATTTTCCATAATTTCCTGTTTTGCTGGATTAGAGTCCATCATATCATCATGCACTGTGGCAGATCCGCCTGGAGGTGTATTCTCAGTGTGTTGATCAAGAGGATTTTTACCTTTCCTCTTCCTGCAAATAGAAGTATCATGTCCTTTAATCTTCAAAAAGCTACAATCAGTATCCCTTTTGCATTCGGATATTAAATGACCAAAGAATTTGCAGCCATTGCAGAATTTGGGCTTCCTTTCATAGAGAATGTCAAGCTTAATGCTGTCATCCCTTGTGGTGAGTATAACCTCTTCCACCAGGGTGTTGGTCATATCAACCTCCACTAAGATTCTTGCATAGTGACCAAACCGCGGATTTTCAGTTTGCTTGTCCATTCTAATCGTATTTTCAACAGATGAGGCAATGTCCCAAAGGATCCGCGGATGCCAATACAGCTAGTTGAGCTTATATATTCGATTCCAGATCTGGGTGAATGTGTTCCTTACATTACCAGGGTGAAAATTCCTATCCCATTACGGGATTCTCAGAAATCTCATCTTTAACGCTATTGTTCCCATGCTCCAGGCACGCCTTTTACACTCATCAGATGGGAACACTACATGATAGTACCCACGGCCCATGGATGTCATTTTCCAATCATCAAATCCCCATACCTCTGCGATTCTTCTCGTTAGCTCATGAAATTTCCAGAGTTTATCACCCTTGGAGACGAGAACCCTTGCAATGATGGAGAATTTACAAAGCCTTACCCGTTCTTCCACTGCATCCTGGTTCGCGGAAACATGCGCAGTCTGACCTTTTCGAATCACCTTCCCAGGCGAGGGTGTGTCAAAATCAGAGAAGAATAGTGAAGCAGTCGATTTCACAACCTCCGCAAAATTCTTCCGCGGGGCATTATGCAGGTCATTCTCAATGTTCTTTGATTTAGGTTTGGTCGTAAGATGAAATAACTCACTGTGCCCCATATGCTCATATTGATTCCTATCCTTCGAGTTGTCCATGAGGTTCGAATTTCCATCAAGCTCAGCAGATTGAGGGTTCACCTTCTCTGCCTCCTGGTTCCCTTGCTCTGCCATCTCTTCCTTAGAATATTTATAGATTTTCAACCGAATGATATTTTACTGTTACCAATGGACATGATGTTGAGTTGATATTATATTTGTAGATATATTCTTATTTTTTATATAATTGGATCTATACTAGATGGATCCTTATGTGTTGTGGATGCTAATGATTTAGTTAAATTTTGTGAAAAATAATTGCTTCAACTAGAACAATGCTTCATCCTAGGTTTCTCTAATGTCATTTTTTGAAGGAGTATTTTAGTCCATCGATTTTTATATACTTCTAATAGTTGAATTAGATTATTATTACGATTCAATATCCTCTAACTAGGATCGATGATATTTTCCGACAGTTCATGGGATATGTATGGTTTTATATGTTCAATATACAATATAGATATAACCACTTGATGTTGAAGGAGGATTAAGTTATTATTATTTCCTTCCTATGTAGGTATGTAGACATCATGTACATGTTCAAGTGAATTTGATTCATAATCACACCAATTATTAATGTGGGACTCATGTCCAATGTCATATACTGACTATTTGAATATTTTATTTTCACTCTCCTTGAAGAGATAATGATCTACTATAAGTTATAGGATGATGTTGTTGATCATCTTTGATATTTATTTATATTAATTTGTTGACAGTTCCTCTATTATATATTGACAAAGTGTTTGTTTGAGACATGAGTAGCGAATTTACATGGACGTGTTATCCCCTAGTTAGGTGTTTTTTATACCAATTAATATTCCTGAAATTTGTTTTTTGGTGAACACCCATGAATGTAGATCATGTTTGTAACTTATATGGTCTGCCCATTTATTGTCAGAGTTTTAAATCCAATTTCACACATATTATAGCGTATTTGACATCTCTAACTAGGAATAACTAGTATTTTTTCATCAATGATCAATTTCAAAATTCATCTAACTATCATAAGGGGTTATTGATTGGTGATACAATGCATTATATTTAACTGGAGTGTTATATGTTTCAGGTGTTTTGGGATTATCAATATATGTTTTTTGTGGGTGGATGCACCATATTGTTTTGATATCTTATATAATAGGTTGTAATGTCATCAAAAACTTTTTTTCATCCACAAATGATTTACCACTAGTAGTTAATATACTTTGTGTAAAACCATGGCCCCATTACCACATTTGTGAGAGATATTTTTCAATAATTAATTTAATAGCATCAGGAATATCATTTCTCAAAAATATGTGAAACTCCCTCATTAGAGGCTCATTTATTGTCCTTAAGAGGATGAATTAGAGATATATAACACCACTTTAATGGGTGGTTTCATGGAAATTTATTCAAGAAATAATATGTGGAAAGAAGTTATTTTGTTTTCTAAAAATCCTGGAATTTTATTTATGAGTTATTAGTCTTATTCATATATGTGGGGTTGGTTGATTCTTAAGGTGATTTGTTGTAGATGATTGTGATGAATTCTCTGTTGTGGACTATGGAATATTCTCAATTGTGGAAATTAAAGGAAGATGGGTCACATCATCATATTGTACATAATTTTGTAACAGAGGGATGGCCAAAAGATGGTATGAATTAGATGTTTTAGTTGAGGATATTATTTTATTAGTGGTTCTATAGGGACACATTTATGAGTGTTATTACTCAACCATGGAAGTACATGAAAGAGTGCATAAAATTTACCATGTCATAGGGATTTATTTTTCAAGGACTTCGATGAAATGGTAATCAATAAGAATACTTTTCACATTTCCTAGATTCCCAATATGTATTGTCTATGTGGTGTGTTCCATCTATTTTTTTATAAAATGAGAGATCCCTCGTGTATGCAGGATGAGATCATGAATGATTTAATCATAGGGTTACATAGATCCCTATGAATTTGTTATTTAATATATTTAATTTTGTATTTGTAAAGGAAATTCACTTTCATCCTCGAAATTATAATCCCATAAGTCGAGGAGGGATTTTCAAGGAGTTATCCAGATGAGTTTATCAAGCTTCTAAGAGTTCCAATGACAAATTTCTTGTTTGGTTAATGCCATTTTACTTCATAAATTTGTATTATTTCAACATATTTTTGCAATTCATATTTTATTCATTACTAGATTCAACCCATAGATTTAAAATTATGTGGTGGGGACTATCTATATGTGGGAGAACATGTTGTGGTCATTAGGATTGGACTTCAACGAATCATAGAAAAAGAGATTTTTTAATATTATTATAATTTTTTTATCAAACATTAGTTTGAAGGGCCCCATTTTGGACCTATTAATGAGTGATGGGTTATCCTACATTTTGTTTGGTATATATTAAGGTGTTTTTAGTTTTTAATATCATTTTTGAATGGATAAATATTTAGATGGATTAGGATGATCATGTGTATATGAAGGAAGCATAATACCCGAGATAGTATTATGTCAATCAATAGAGGAATTCTATGGAGGTTGAGGATTGACACCACATGTTATTGATAGTCTCAAATGGGAATAATATTATGTTTCTTGCAAGGGGTTCTAAGACATTACTCTAGAATGATACGACATTAATGTTGTTTATGATGAATATTGGGGATGTTGTTTATCTAGTGGTATTACCTCCATAGAAATTCATTACTCATTATTTCCTCTGTGTATCTCATCTTTTATGGTATATTCACAATTGTTCACAAGTTATTAAATTTGAAATGATGTATATTTAGGAATATGATAATTTATGGAGAAACCAACTGTGATTTTTTATCATCGATGGAAGGTGTTTTATGGATGGTATGTTACATTTATTCATGTATTGAGAAATTATGGTGATCTATAGGAAGGTACAAGGGATCTTGTTTTCCAATGCTTGTCTAGTACTGGCTGATTTTTTGGGTTTACTTTTATTTATCCTTCAATTTTTCCTTGGAGTATTACATCATGATGGTTTATGAAAATTTTAATATTCATTGAGATGTTCTATGTGTCAAAACATAAAACATGTGATAAAGAGTACACTTGATTCAAAATCATGAATCCCAATACTATTACTAGATTATAACCATTTTCATGATATCAATTATCCTACACTGGATAATAATTTTACATAGACAGTTGAATTCCATGGTTTGTGTTCATAGGACTATGATATGTGATAGTAGTTTATGTTGGTTTTTGTTGTTTATGCGATGAAATGGAGGAGGATATGTTGAAAGAGTTTTTGAAAATATGTTAGGTATAAAATTTTTCAAATGTGGTTGTGTGAGAATCTTATTACAAAACCACGATTTGGTTTTTTGGTATTTTGGTAGTAGTGTCCAATTTATATATGATCTTTATGTGGTATCATCCATGATGGGTTTCTAGACCCACATTACAATTGTGATTTTATTGTGTTTCATTTGATTCATGAGGGAGAGAATAGATTCATAGTTATATTAAATAATTGTGCGGACCTCTTGGCTTGATAAAATAGAGGAATTATAATGATTTATGTGTATGCGGAGGATGCAATATTGATATAGAAATGAATTTGTGTGGAGATAAATAATTCATGTGTGGTTATATTTATATCATGGTCAATGGGGAAATACCAAAATTGTGTCATATGTATTTTAGAGAGGATAACTATAGTCTAGAGTTCTTATTTGTCATTCACTCAAGAGAATATCAATTTTGATATAGATTCACCATGGATATCTAATACATTGTGGCATTGGTGTGCCATGTAGAATGTAGTCATCAACTTGAGACATAGAGTTAATTATTTCATTTTTCATTATAATCATATAAAAAATTTACGTAACATATTATTAATTATGACATTCATTTTTCAGCAACATATTTTGGCGGTTTAGTTGATTTCTTGTTGATGGGCCTATGGAACTAAGTTTTATATTATCCCCTGAACTGATTGTTATGTTCAACAAAATAGCTCTCTTTTCCACCTCATTGTCTCATCTGATATTTTGTTAGATCATAGCTATATATATAAAAACTGTATTTAAAGGACAATTCATGACCTATATTGTTCCATTGTACATTGTAATGAATCATTCTCCTCCCGATTTTTATTAGTTCTACATCATGGTGGAAAGGGTTGAAATGTGGTCTAATATTTTTAGTCCACCTGTAAATAAAAAAATCAACTAGAACCTAATAACTCACATAACAGTTAAAAAAAATTTGGGTGATAGAAGTTCATCCCATAGTGTTAATTTATCTTACTTTTCGTGGTTATAAACATCATTCTTGGGTGATTTTTCAGTAGTGGTTTTAGATGGTTTCCATTCCTTTTCTCAAAGGTTTTCTCTATTTTTATCCTAGACTGATCACAGAGAAGACTTATTTTAAGATAATTCAATGGTTATTGTGATGTATTGTAATAATGGTTCTATAGTGTTATGTGTTCTTGACTAATCAAAGGTTTCTTCATAATTTTGGTTCCTGGTGTATGCCCATTATTGTTCCAAGATATGGTAGTGTATTGAATGCTTCAAGATGTGGGGGATCCTTGATTTCTCATTTATTTATATCGGGAATCATGGTTTATTATTTTTTATTATTTATGGAAAATAATATATAATATTCTAATGAATATTGTTAATTAGATTAATGTAAATTTTATGGTCCAGAGGAATGAAATATCTTGTTTTACTACCTTTAATATTTTTGGTATTGCAAATGTCTGTGATCAATAATTTCTAAAATATCAGGGGTTGAGGGGATTTTGTTTGAAATGTTGTTGACCAATTTATGGAACCATTTTTTGTGAAATTGGTTTAGATAATAATGTATCAAAAGATATATTCAGTTATATATTCAAAATATATTAGATACATATAGAAATTTTGGAATGTGTCAGAATGGACATATATAATGAAATTAATGTGATGAAAAATAACGTGGAAATTTATAGATATGTAATGTTATATGGGGTTCTAATGTATATGAAATATTTGAAGATAGTTATATATGTCATGTGGTGGATGTGAGGTTGAAAATGGTTTTTATGTGGAATGATATTATAATATGGAACGTGGATGTTGTTGTGAAATGGTGGAAATGTGGGGATTTTGGGCATATGAATTGGGAGTTGTTCTTTGGTTGGGTGATGTTTTCTAATTACATCTCAGTGATGGAATAATTGATTTACGAAGAATAATTAAATATTATTTAATGGAATAAGGAATTTAGATGGTGATGATAATGAATGAATGAAATGAAATTTGTTGTGTTGATTATTATGGGTTTTGATAAATAAAAAATAAATTTGTTTAAATAATGATTTTTTTGATAAATGGGGAATTTGGAAAACTCATTAACCTAAAATGAAATGGGATTTATTTTTTCATTATGTTTTGTTTTTTTATTCTATAGTGTTTTTAATTTAGTGGTATTATAGGAGGAAGTAAATAATTTATTGATTGGGGGGATGTAGTCATATGGGATAGTACTCTTGTTTTAACCCTTATTTTTGGGACATAAGAGGGTTTATATATAATTTATTTATGTTAATTAAGATTTTTATATTAACCACATCAATTTGGGGAACTATGTAGTTGTAACCAATGATTTGGGGTGAATTTTATTCCATATTAGTGGTCCGGATGAAAATTTTTATACAATCTATTCCGCTCCACCTCTTTCATGAAATATTTATTTGAAAAAGTTATAATGGGCAAAATATAAAAACAAATATCATTGTTGTTTGATTATTGTGCATATCATGGTGTTGTTCGTAGTAGGCAAAGAGAAAAAGGTTGATTTACATCCAGATTATGATACCCTACTACATTGGTATCATAGTTTTGGATTTTTTTATGTCCTATGTTTATGAGGGAGAGATAGGATATGATGCGATGACTATACTATCCTTGGTAATGATGTTGTGTGATGTTATCCTCCAGGTGTATTTTGTCTAGATGTTGTGTGATGTGATAGATCTGGTGTCTTCGGATTGGATATGGTGTTTTTAATGGATTGGGTGTCTGTGGGAAGGATGTTATATAGATGATATCAGAGCTCTAGGATCTATAGTGTTGTCATGTGGAGAGGAAAATTTTCTGGGATGAATTATATGCTAAATTTATGTTTATAGTAATATTATTGTGTTATTATACATAGAAATACTATTTGTTATAAATTCTTATTGATCATTTGATTTTGTAGTTTACTTTTTTAGTAGTTGATGATTTTTCTTCTCATTGATTAAATAGTCTTATTCATTCTTATGTTCTTGAGTGACATTATGAATGAACCAAATAATTATAACTAAATGCTCTTTATTTTTATAAAAATATTTTTTTGAGATACTTTTATGGACCGTGATAGGACATACATGTTTACAAATTGGGAGATTCCATTGATTCCCTATTATAATATTATTCATTTAGGTTTTTTTGATACTCTATTAACTAATATTTATAATTGAAAAGTTTTATAGATTTGGTTTACATATAATTTCATTCAGGAAGATGATTGGTTATTTACATTTTTTCTCCCCATAATATACGTTAATTATGATAATTCCTCTTATATAGAATATTTTTTATTCTATTGATTATTTTAACCATATTGGGTCATAATAGAGGTGGTACCCATAGATCATTATCACCCATCTAATATTTCATCCAAAAAAATGAGTACGATTAGTTTGAGCGTCATGAAACTATTAAATGGTTAATTAGTTTTGATACATAGTATATATTTTCATAATAATATACATTTTTAATCTTGCAACCACAGTATTTTTAAAGAATATGTAACATCAACGTTTTTTTATGACCAAACATAAATAATTTAGTAGGAAATTTATTAATATTGTTAACATATTGGAATTTTTAGGATTTTCCAACAATTGTTCATTTTTAATAAACATTTTATATATTTCATAATATTTTTTTCTAGGAATTATATAGATCAGTGATTGAAACCCTACATGGGTTTACAAAATATGATCTGGATAATATATCCTTATATTATTCAAATAGTGAAACCATCTTATTCTACCCCCCATAAAAATATAACTTCTTCATTTTATATTGGAAGACATTCATATTCATCCAATAATATTGAGATTATCCATCAAAAAGTGTTGTACCACATTGTATAACCCACAGCTCATGAACTATCATGAAACGAAATTTTCCTAAAAATATTTCTCTAATATAATAACACTTGTTCGATCATGTAATAGTATGTTTCATAATTTTTTTTACATATTTTTCATTGTGAAAATTTATAAAAATTCAACATGAATCATAAGTATGATCTGGAAGCTATAAACTTGATGATCTGTAACATTTGGGTATGAATAAAATATAGTTTACACTATATAGTAATGATTTATAGAAATTTATAAATATTTATTCTATTAGAAATAATCATATTTTTTTTTTAAAAAAATCTACATTTATTTTTTATATAATGGAAAAAATAAAACAAAATTATATATAAAAGTAAATTCTCTCTTATTGTGTTTGTTTTTAATATTAACATATGAACGTAAATTTATCTATATCCAATATGATTCAATATTAAATTATCCCCATATGATGATTTCATATTACATTAACCCTATGTAATTTATCCCATCTATTTATAATTAAATAAATATCATAAGATAAGGATAATCATAGCTCAAAATCCTTCATTCCAAAAACATGAATAATTCAAAGTATAGAAAAATATCATTGCTTGTATTTTATATCAATGTACCATAAAACATACAATTATATGAACATATGGTTAAATAATTAATTGTTTATTTATATTCATGTTAATAATTTTTAATAGTAAACATCATTCATCTGATACATTCCTCCCATTTCATATAAAATCATCAAGTATGAGTAAATGTATGTCTGTTTATTATGATTTTTTTCCAACATCATAATAATCATATAAAAATATTACATGTTTATAATTAAATTATTATTAATATATCATCTTTCGTAAAATCATTACATCATAATAATGAAAAATATTTTATTAAATCATAATCATTAGAATCAATCCACGTTAAACTTGTCCCTCTATTCTACTCCATTGTTAAAATATTTTCCATGATAATTGACTCTTATTTTTTAAAAACATGTTGGGAACATATTAATCTTTTAAAGAATATTACATTACTTCTCATCATTAATTAATGAATAATAATTTATATTAAGAATAAACAATACCCTCATTGGTTCAATGTGGTACTAATCAATGTGAGGAACTTCCCCCAATCATGATTTCTTATCATACTTCGCTGATTTATCAAGGGATTTACATTATTCATTATGATAAATCGTCACTTATTTTTATTTTTTTATATTATTATATATAATATATATATTATTCATTCATATACAATTCATCATTGCTAACATCATTTTTATTTATAGTTCTATGTGTCCTCATCATTCCTTCTGTATGTCCTTGTATGATAGATGAACAACATTTTGTATTAGTCCAATCATTCTATGATTTAGTAACAATCATAAGAAACTCCAACTACTGTAATATTGTTTTCACTATTATTCTCATATTTATAAGAATGATTCAATGATTATTATTTTTCAGAATCATGAATTACATCAATCATTGTATCCATTACTACTTGATCTCTAAAAATATTAATGAACTCATCATACATCTGTAAAAAATTATGATCTCCTTTTTATTATAAAATTAATATACATTCCCATAATTTTAACAATATTCATTTTCATTTTCAATAACCCATGGCCAAAATGATTAATCAACATTTGTAACCACATGAAAAATATTTTTGGTCTCAATAAAAATTCTGGAAAAAACATCCTTCTCTTCTCATTATATGCCAATCATTATTAATAAATTATTCTAGGTAATGAAATATAATACAAGCATGAATATATTTGTTGCCAAAAAACCACAACACCAATAGTAAAAATTTAATATTTATCATTCAAACTCATATTATTTATAGTCTAATTTTTTTTGTTTATCCATCACAATCTATGGATGAATGGTTTAGCAAGATAATCTCATAATGAATTAAACCCCTTCATGGGGGGGATAATTTAATGTAAATTTTAACTTCTAAACCATCATTTTTAGTATAAAATTATTTAAAATGAGATATTTTTGGAATATAAACAATCATCTTCTATAATAATATATTATAAATATAATGATAAGTTCACAATTAATTATATATTACAATTCTAATGAGTTATATTATAAATCATTACTACTTTTAATGTATGAATAATAGATTATGTTGCTATCAGCACTCACTAATTATTTACTAAAATTGTTATTATTTATGTTAACCATCATTTTAATTCATCCAAAATCGTCATATTTTATTTAAATTTCTCACTAACTCTAGTTTCTAAAATATTATATTAGCATGTCCTACAGTTGATTCCTCACTAATATTCATTTTCAGTTCATCCTCAATCACCTTTATTTTCATGAATATCTTATCATTCATTTTTAACCACATTTTTTAATGAACCCCATTCTAAATTGTTATATCTTTTATATACATCATCATTATTTTATTTTCCTTTATGAGTTATCTTACCATCCTAAGATAATATTCAAAATGTAATCATTGATGTAAGAAACCAGATCATTATTTCATGAATGGATTTTGATTTTGGATAATTGTTTTTGATAAAAGGATGAAATTAGGATGTTATAAGAACACTCCATGTACTTATGAGTACACTCTTTGTACCTAGTATCCACATTCTTCTACATACATTCCATGTAAGGATCGAGTACATGGATGTGTGGTGACCTAGAAGAATGAATAATGTTTGTGGCGGTTAAGGAACATCACAACGTGTACATTTAATAAACACATTTTTTTAGTTTTACATATATGTGATATATCAGAGTGGGGTTACATATCAGGCCCAAAACTGACTTATTCTTTTTTATGATTCATACAGCTACACACGTGAATGACAAACAAAGATCAAACCTCTGATTCTACGTCTGAGCACTGGTTGAGACACTATCACGTGTGGTGGAATCTCACTGGAGAGTTCTCAATTAATCCTAGTCCTTCTTTATAATTATTCAACTCTGGTGATTTATTCATGTTTTATTATTTTTTACCATTATTTAGATCTACGCAGATCTAGGACGATTGAAGGGCCAATGTTAAAGTATACCGATCGTACAACATCAATGTATGATTTTTGTGCCTTGCGTTATTCATATTTGGATTATATATGCCAAAACTATTGAGTACAACTGATTAATATATTGACTAATTTTTAATATAACCATTGTTATTACCTAGTATTATTTTATTTATTAATAAAGGGTTTTAGATTATGCACAATGTTAGATACCTTGTTACAGGAGTTCCCATGAGTGTGTTTCCCTCGATTGACAGTTTATGGTTGATTGGTCTAGAATTCTTGTATGTCGTGGCTTGTTTTCCCGAAATTGTGTTGGTACTATGAAGATCCTAATTGAATGAGATTCTTTTGATATGCATTATGGATGATTTACTATGAGGAATTTTACTATGAGTGCTTCTTTAGTTAGGGTCATTTTTGTATGTTCTTCTATTATGTTGACCCAATGGTATAAATAGTGAGAGCTGTTATGTGGTCCTTTATGAAGGGGTATAGACCGTGAGAGCATCTCAAGTTGTCATTAATATTATATTGGAGATATCATAACAAAGGGTAATTGACATTGAGATATGCTCAGCTGGTCATTTTAAAATGATTAATGGTTTGTTAGATCAAGTGGTTTGGAACGTGTCAGCTTCCCATATTGTTTTTCTAAATGAATTATTATTATGTTAGACCATGTGGATTAGACTATGTGAAACTTCCCAAAATGATCATGATAGATATTTTGAATGATTCAGATGAGTCATCTAGGCCAAATAACAACCTTAAACATGATCATACTTGTTTTGTTTAGATGGTATATTGAGACATCTGTTTTGTTACTATTATTCATGTGGTTATGGAGCGTAGGATAGATCTCATGATTTCATAATTAAATGTTTGGATCATAAATGTAAATGAATATAATTGAGAAATGTATGATTGTTTACTTATGAGTACTTATTATATTATTTCAACAATTGTACATATTATGTTATATATATATATGTTCACTGATAGTTAGGAACATATATTTTGGGGGTTTCCAACTGGGATTCATCTTAGAAAATGTTTGGGTCATATTTTGGACCCAAAGAAATTATATGGCTGCATGTATGGATAAGGTCAACATCCCTTCATTATCAGGTACTTGATTGCTATTGGGGATGGAGAGCATATGACCAAGCCGACACTTTCGTTATTGCTGATTAACTATTTCTTTTATATTTGGTATATGTATTTACTTCCACCATTTTTAATTGTTTTGTAATCTTCTTAGAAACATATTCAAGGCATCACATATATATATTTTGTCTTATAATGGATTTAATTTTAGTCTTCTGTAATTTATTTCTATAATATAGTATTACGGCTTCTACTATTGATCAATAATAGCTTTCTTCTATATACCCACCACCAATGTGGGAATTGTTTCCCCCATTAAGACTCCATGGACATCTCTACTTGTCCCCAGCCGTAGGTATTTGGTGAAATTGACATGATGTTATGTGACCAAACAGGTTTGACGTACCATTATGCGGCACCCAGATCTAGGATTCTATCAAGTGTTATCAAAGGTGGTTCTTTCGTTAATTTTCAAACTATCTAGATCCAATAGATTGGGATATGAAAAAATTGGTAGTTGATTATATGTTTTATTCATGCGAGGATTCCCCATGTAATGGGAAAATCCAGTTTACATCAAATATTTCAAATTTTTTGGTTTTGTAATTGTTACAATTGATTTGATTTCACCATTGGGTGACTGAAATATTATGTGTTGTTATGATAAATGGGGTGATAAATATGAATTCTGTTGTTATAGATGCCATTATGGAAAAAACTAATATTTTGATATGGTTATGGAATATTAAATGATTCATTTTTGAAAATTCCATGCATTGGTTCTAAGGTGTTACAGTCCCTCATAGATTGGAATCTAGATGATATTGTTTGTAAATTAATTGAATTCAATTAATTTTATATGATTAAGGATTCCAAACATTGATTCATGGGATGTATGGGATATCACAGATCAGAACAAGAAAAACATTGGACAAATTCTATGTTTTAATGGGTTCTGAATACGTTTTGGAGGATTACTCTTTGGAAACCTAGAAAACATAGCGTGAGATGTTATCAATACAGACCATTTGTTATTCAATTCTAGAATAACCGACTATTCTAAATTACAAATCATGTACCATATGTACATGTTGTTCAGTTTTTTATAATGTGACTGACTATGTGAGTAAGCCATGTGATTACTAAATTTGTGGTAGAACATTTCATGTACTAGAAGTACACTTCGAGATATAGTAAACCATGTATCTAACAATGTAGCTAAAGAAATGGGTAAATGTAACATAAATGGTACATGATGTGTCTAAGGTGAAAATTGTTTGTACTATTGCACTAGAAGAACCATGTGGTTTGAGACGAGTTCATGTACATGTGGATGAGGTAATATTAATGAAGACATTGTGTCTCCGGGGGAACACACCATGCGTATGGGATGTTACATGACTAGGTTGGAGGGTTACATACACATGTTAAATCGTAAGGGAATATGTCATTTATTTGTTCTAAAATCCCGGTAACCCACTTTTTTAAAACATGAATGCTTTCCTTATTCTATTAAATTCAAGGACTTCTAACATTATTTCCCTGATAATCATGTACTAACGAGTGTGTTTGGCCTTGCCGAGTCAGGCCACTAAGATGTCCTCTGATTGTATAATAGAGGAAGGGAGATGACCAGACCCCAAAAATCTATATTAAAGACTACTAATAGATTCTCCCATCATTAATCTCTTTTCACCATCTATTATACTGGGTAAAGGTGTCGATGAACAGTTATGTAAATGATTAATGAGGATGATTTAGACTTTTTAGGGAGCACCAAATCCCTCACAGACTGTTGCAGAGTTGATGAGGGTGTTATAGTAGTAGGATTATCCCACATTATTAGGGGATGGAGGACCACATGATATAGATTCAGGGTTGTATTCCATGCATTCTATCATCATGAATCTGGAGAATCCTTTTTAGGGGGTGGTGATGCTCATGACTAGAATACTACATGATTCTTCCCTGAGATGGTGGTTTGTTATTTCACAGGTGGGACATCATTGTGATATCGCATGGGAATTGTTTCAGAAGAACCTATTAGATTAGTTATATCTGAAGAGGTTGGGGGAAAATGAACCCAGTTGTTCTTGCATTTGGATTAGTCTACACATTCATTGATAAATTAATCTTCTAATTTTACATAGCTTCCTCACATCACACCTATTTTGAGGGGGCATAATTTATCACTAGATAAGCGATTAGAGTACTGTCTCAATAATGAAATCTGATTGCAGGTGAATATTTTATGGATAACATTGGTGTCTACTATTTGAAATTAAGGCACTGATTACCATGCACAATATACTGGAGTTATGAGCTATGACCTATGGTGGTTCAGCATCCATAGTTGGTACTCTGTTAACCGATATCAGGAAGCGCCACATGGAGCATTCAAAGGATGTTTCATCCCGTATCCACGTGGTGTGTTACTAGTGAATGAAGAGTTGGAATATGAGACTTCATTCCCCGAAGGACCCAGTCAAGTGCTGATCATGTGGCATTAAGGTCCACTTTTTTCATTTCAGCAAGAATTTCTCCCCAACAGTGAGTGAGAGAGGATCTTTTATGACACTACATTTTAGTGTAGGACCTCAAGTTTCTCATTAGTCAAGGAATTTTATTTTTTAAGGTGTAGGTGGTGTTTGTGGCCATAGTTGAAAGATGACAAGTTCTCAACAATGTGAAGGTGGACCAGCTCAGGGTTTCCATTTTGGGCCATTGGGTTGTGGTAGATGTCATACGTTTATAATGCAGCATACTAAGATGGAGCTGAATCCTGGACCCTATACAGTTAGACATACATTTATAGTTTCCTAATTTTTACCTTATCCTCTTTTTGGTATAGGGGTTCACATAGTTATATATTTGTTTCTGTTGTGTAGAGCCGTCGGCTCGACATCATTACATTACATGTTGTTATGATGCTAGACACTCTGTTAGGGATTATGAAGACAAGGGATAATATGTTCGATGATTTCAATCATCATGATGGCCGGTGTAACTTTTTATGGGTCCTCTATGACATAGAGTTGAAAAGATTAAATGTCATTCTACGAATGGGATGTTTTGTATCCTTTCAATCCATTATTGAATACTATCACCGTAGGATGTGTTTCACATCCCCAGAAGGTGGGAATTTTCTACAAAAGGTTGAATGAGATATCCATTATAGAAGAGAAGGACCCCCTCATCCTGGGTTGGGAGGAAATAAATTCTATATTGATAGTTTATATCACTACGACCATAGGACTTCAAATATATACACTCATCAATTGGTGTATTATTTCAGTGGTGTCTTTCTGGACGACATTTTAGGATTACCTCTAGAGATGGTGGTATATTTCTCTATTGAATTTGTTCTAGGAGTTCCACTAGTGTTCATTCCTCCATATAGGATGAATATACAAGAGCTAGAAGATATGGAGAAATATTTGGTGGTGTAGTAGGAAAAGAGGTACATTGGACCTAGTACTTCTCCTTGGGGTTCACCTGTTCATTTTGCAAATCAAAAACTCAGTACCCTTGGAAATTGTGTGGATTATCGGAGGATTAACTAGTTAATGGTCATGAATCGATATCCTATGTCTAATATTGATTATTTATTTGATCATCTTCAAGGATAATATGAGTTTTTGAAGATTCAATTGAGATACAGTTATCATCAGTTATGCATTAGTCCATCATATATGCCTCTTATAGCTTTTTAGAGACGGTATGGTCTATAGGAGTATTTTATAATGAAATTAATTTTCACGAATGTGCCTATATTTTTCATATAACTGATGATCCAAGTGTTCCATCCTTACCTAGATGCTTTGTGGTAGTCTTTCTGGATGATATCTATATATTCTAGGACACATGAAATAACCGTGACATCCATCTTTATATCATAATGAGTACATCGAGAGAGCATATTTTATATTACAAGATCTCAAAATGCCACTTTTGGATGGACAAGATTAACATCATAGGTAATGTCATCTCAGTTACAAGAGTATCAGTAGACAGAGAGAATGTGAGAGCAGTATTTTCTTAGGAGCATCCAAAGAACATCTTTGAGGTCCAATGTTATCTAGGATTGGCTGGTTACTACATGTGATTTATTCAGGACTTTTCACAAATATCATCATCTTTGACTGGCCTGGTTATGAAGAGTGTGATGTTCTTGTTGACATATTCTTGCAATTTTTAATTTCACAAGCTGAGTTGGAGATTGAATTCAGCACAGTTACTATTTCTTCCAGAGTGTGTCTAGAGTTCCACTGTTTACTATGATTCATCAGGTATCAGGATGGAAGAAGTGCTTATGTAGTGGGAAGGAGTTGTTGAGTATAGGTCTCAGTAGTTGAGGACACATGAAAAATAATTACTTAACTTAATATCACGAGTTAGTTTTAGTTGTGAATTCATTGAGTTGTTGGATACATTATATTTTGGGAGAATTTGTTTTGTATACAATGACCACAAAATCCATAATTATATCTTTACTCAACATGATGTTAATTTGATACAGGGAAGGTGGGTTGAGTAGGTTCTGTCTTTTGACATTGATCATCCCAACATGCTTGGGAATGGAAACAATGTGGATGATTCATTGAATATGAGAACACAATTTCATGATGTTTATGAGGACATTAGCGAGGGGCATCTTATGGTTCGGTTCTCTGAGATGCATTTAGAGGTTCATGACCAATAAGGGATGATGATTCGTTATTCTATGGATTTTATATCTACTCTAGTATATTGTGTGCGAGTGAAGAAACTATAAGATTCTGATGGATTAGTCCTTAGGGAGTATGTGTCAGGTGGTGACCCAACTCTAGGATGGACTGGATGTGAGGATTAGGTTCTTCATTATTCATTGACAAATTTGGGTTTTAGTAGACATTCACGAGGAGCTTTTGGAAGATTTTCATGCCTCTATAAAGGTAGTTTATCCATGTATCACTAAGATGTATTCAGATTCAGGTATTCAGTAATCGTGGCAAGACATGATGAAGGATGTAACTGGTCTTTTGATGAGATGATCCACCAGGTAGAAAGTGATGCTAGATAATTAATAACTAGTTTCACTTTTAAAATATTTAGCCATTCCTGAGTGAATTTTGAATGATGTCGCGATGGATTTTGAGACATGATAATTGAGGTCCCCTCGAGGGAATGATTCATATTGGGATTTGATGATAGGCTAGAGGTGGTTGTACATTTACTAACGATCAAGAAAACCTTCAGTGTTGATGATATTTGAAATTAGAACATCACATAGAATATATGTTTTCATGGGGTTTCACACTCTATTGATTCAGACATGGACTCATGGTTTACTTCTCATGATTAGAAGTGAATAAAGAGGGATTTGGGTTCACATGTACTTCTGAGTACAACATACCATCCCCAGATAGATGGATTTTCGGAGATTACAATACTAGTTTTGGTGTTTGTGCATCGAACATGCGTCCTAAATATCAGGGGATATTGGGAGAGACACATACTCCCTGTGGAATTTTATTACAAATTTTTTTTACAAGAAATGATTCTAATGGATCTTTATGAGGATTTGTACGGTTGGCCATGCCGATCACCACGATATGGGTTTTTCATATGAGAGGCAGCTGTACTAGGACCTCATCTGGAAAAAGAGGCCCTGAGCTGGTAGAGTTGATTCCAAAGAGTATAGATACTTCAAAATCTCAACATAATTGATATGTTTATTCAAAAAGATGACCTATGGAGATCGAGGGAAGATATCGGTTTTTCATACATGTCACACAAAGGTTGGAACACAAGTGGAATATGTGACAGAGGATCCCTTCTCCGAGATATGTTAGGTTGTTTAGGTTTTTGGGGAGAGTTGGCCTAGTTTCCTATCAGTTGTAGTATCCTTATAAATTTCATGATATGCCTGAAATGATTCATTATTATCAATAACAACATTAATTTTCAGACCCTCCTCAAGTTATTTAACCCAATGTGGTTGAGTTGGAGGTGGATGCATCCTTCATGGAGTACACTATTTGAATTGTGGAACATATTATGGACGTTTTCCATGGACGGTTGGTTCCTCATGTATGGGTGATGTCGCAGAATAGGCAAGAAAATATTTATAATTGGGAAACGGAGACTGACGTACGATCGTAGTGGTGAGAGTTGTTTGATGATTATTCTTCACCACCATTAGAAGGGAAATTGGAGGATTAATTTCACTATGTGAGGATGTTTTTAAGAACCTACATCTTCATTTCATAAATGGATCATTATATTGGTTTGTTTTTTAGGGAATATGAAGATATGGGGATTTTAAAAGTACAAGTCATGTACTTATAAATACATGTCGTGTACCCAGTTTAAAGATACTACTGGGTACATGACGTCTTTCTGCCATGTACATGTCCATGTTGTGGATTGGAAGGCCTCTTTAGGAAGGGGATGTTTAAGGCTACAACTTAGTATGTACAGTTAATGAACAAGATTCATAGTTTTATTTTTATTTGATATATCAGAGTGGGGTCCCATCCCAAGCCCAAAGCTGACCTCTCTTTATTAGGTTTTGTACAGGAGCGCTTGTGAATTATAAATGATGATCGAACCCTGAAATCTCTATCTGCCTGCCAATTATGTCGTTATCTAGTATGTTGGATTCCAACCGGTGTGTTCTCAATTCCACTATATCCATTCTTCCAAATTCTTCTTCTCTTGTGAGTTATTCAATGTTGAGTGATTATCCTCTTTTTGTTGATTAATTCCAAACTAAGTCGATTCATGGGACGACATTCATGTACATCGATCGTAAGAAAACGATGTAGGTGGTTTTTACCTTTCGTTGTTAGAATTTGGATTATATATACTAAAATTATTTCATAACCATGATTAGGGTATTTCGGTTTTTGTAATTTAACCATGTTTATTACATTATATGGTTTTTTATTTAAAAGGGTTGTTTCTTATGTATATGGATTGATGCCTTATTGTGGGACACCCCATGGGTGTGTTTCCTTTATTTGAAATTTTATGGACATTTAGTATGGAAAACATATTGGGATTTATGTGTTTTCCAACTTGGTTTTTTTAAAATATTGTTACTGATTTTGTGAGATTGTTGTGTTATGCATTGTGGAAGTTTGAAAAATGGGAATTTTACAATGAGATATTCCGGATGTAGTGTCATTGATATAATTTTTAAAATTGTATTTACTTGATGGTATTAACTATGAGAGTATCTAGGTGGTTCTGAACCGTGACATTTAGACTGTGAGAGAATCCCAGTAGGTTTTATGTAATTTATTAATGTTATGTTGATCATGTTGTATTTAACATGAGAGATTCCCAAGTTTTCATTTGAAAATGATTATTGATACATTAGATCAAAGGTGTTATACCATTAGAGAATCCTATAGGGTAGTTATTGAATGAATTTTTTTTTATGTTAGATCATGGGAATTATACTATGACAACCTTCTCAAAGGGTTGTTATGGAATAGTTGAATTTTTTTGATGAGTCTAAATTCCCCAATAAAAATCTTGGACTCGATCTTAATTATTTGGATTTGATGGTTTTTTAAGAGATCTATTTTTTACTATTACATAGGGGGATATAGAGCATAGGCCAGATCCATAGATTTCATAATTCCAAGGATGAATAATATATGTATAAGAATGTGGTTGATAACTATAGTATTTTTTAATTTTGAGTACATAACAATTTTCTAGTTCATTTCAACATATTACCTATTATATATATATATATATATATTTACTCATAGTTTGGCACATATATTTTGGTGGTTACATACGGGTATTCCTCCCACACACTATTTGGGTCATGTTTTGGATCCATAGTGACTAAATGGATTCTAGTATAGTTAAGTTCAAGCAATATTGTTCATTAGGTACATGATTGCAATTGGAGTTGGGGAACATGGGGCCAAGCTGAGGCTTTCTATGCTGTTGGAGTTAATTTTTATTTAGAATTTGGGTAATATATTGATTTCCAACATTGTTACTTTTTTTCCATATCTTAGTAAATACATATTCCATGCAACATATATATATATACGGGATTTTTTTGGATTTACTTTCAATCATCTGTAGTTTACATCTGTTATATGGTATTACTACTTCCAATATCATTTACTATTTGATTTCAATTGCCTATAATATTATAATGAGATAATAGATTCCGCATTATCATACTTTTTCCCTCACATCTAGTTGGTAACCTCTGGTGTTTTGGGAAATGTGCTTGATGTTATGTGACCAAACGTTTTAGAGGTGCTATTGGACATCTCCCAGATCCAAGAGGTTACAATTGATTCCACTCCTGAATTTCTCAAATATCTATCATCATTCTTGTATGATGAATAGAATCCTATTCTATCATGATATATGAATTTCACATGAAAATATGATTCATTACTGGATGAATATAAATACTTTTATCTTATTTATGGAAACCCTTCTTCCATTTCATAATGAAATTTATTATAGGACATCCACTTCTATATTCATGTGTTCCATATTCTCCTTCCAATTCATTGTCATATATATTATTTTTAGGTCAATTTATATTAAAAATAGAATCCATCATTAGAATTATGAAATTTTACAAATTTCATACTTTTTACTTTAAATTTTTCCATTTTATATATCTTAAAATGATGAGTATTGATTATGTTGAGTTCCATTTAATTTTCATTAGAATTTGAGTCACATAATTCCACATATACTTTATTATATTATTAAGTAATTTTTAACAAAGAATGAAAATAATAATCTTCCACACCATTCTTTATAATGTCACTAGTTTTTACCTTTATATTTTATATAGGATCATTATAATTTTTATTAAAAGATAAATATTTTTGGTCTTTTAGAAGAAACTATTTTACATCAATGTCTTCCTGAAAAATTCCTTTAATTTTCATAAAGATAGTAAAATCTCTTAGATTCCACCCAGGACCTATTATTATTTAATATTATCATTTTAATTTTTTAAGTACTAATGAATAAATTATTCATATTGAATCTTAATATACTCTGTGCTACTGCAGAATATTTTAATCCTGGAATAAAAAACATCTTCATTCATATTATATATACATCTCAATATATCATAAATTATTATATATATATTTTCCAAATTGTTTTTGTATAAAAATAATATAAGAGATGCATCCATACAGAATTTGGATATTTTCAACTAACTACAAATTGTTTCTTATCATGAATTTTGGAATAAAAACAATAATATTTGGAAATGAGATTTATTTAGAATCTCTAAATTCACATCTATGACATTGAATATATCATAATAAACTTTTCACCCACTTGTGATAGTTGGAGATTTTTTATATTGGAACACACTTGTTTCCCAATAATTATATATTCTCCTCCCATAGAATATGGTTATATCATTTAGAGGGAACCACCAGTTTATTCATTAAATGATCAAATATTAGTTTAGGAAGACTGAGTGGATGTGGGGATGAAAGAATGTTAACTTTATTTTATGAATTCATCAAATGAACTCATCCTTAGAATAATTTAAATGTTATTATCAACACAATGATTTATATAACCACCTTTTTGTTTTAAAATAATAGTACACATCATCACCTCATATTGAAATGGATTGTTATAATAAAATAATTCGGTCTTTTTTGGTTATCCTCCCCAAAATTGATTAATTTATTAACATAATTGAAATTAAAATTCCTATGTAGTAAACTGTTTGAAACCTTAATATTTTTTCTTCATATTTATATTTTTAACAAAATCCTTATAATCAAATCTTATAAAAATATTGTTATACCCAAAGCATTCTTCCTGATATGAATATCCTTCATAATTTATTTTATACCCAATCCACTAACTAATATAGTAAATAGTTGTAACCCATGATATAAGAAGATCATTTTTAATTTTTTTTTAACTCTATAATGATTTTATTAATCTGTTGTATATTGTATTAAATAAATTTGTATCGCCTTAATGTATGTAGAATCACATTGGTAATGAAAATATTTCTCAAAATGGTATGGAATTGAATGTTATTGATTAATTTGGAAAGACCTGCATAATAGAACATGGCCTTTCATTTCGTTTTTTAGAAATATTCATTCCCTAATGTTCTTCATATTTCTATCTAACAATTTATTCCACTATCTTATGCATCCCATTTTTTAACATTATCACGATCAATATTAATCCAAAAAACAAAATTTATAACATGTGAGACATAATTTAAGAAACAATTTTATGATTCTCCATATCTATCTCTTGAATGTCAATTAACAATGTCGAAACATGGTTAGACCTAATCAATCATATTAATCATTGACTACTGATAATTCACCTAATACCAATTTCATCTTCAGATGAAGCTCATTTTAATGTTTTCATCTCAAAGATCCATCATATAATTCTCTATCCTCAATAATGTAGATTCTTGTATGATACTCATGTGACAAATTATTATCCACATCCTCTCTTCCATATATGAATAATGTCACAAATTTAGGTTTTTATCATATTATATTAGATTTATTCTCATGTAAATATGGAAGAACTAAAATATATTATATAATTCTGAAAAATGAATTCATCATATATCGTACTCATTTCAATTTTTTCTGGAAATCTCATCTACAAAATAAAATATTAAAAACTGTTTTTAAAAATATAAATACTGAATCCTTTATTGAAAATCCATATATTCAACAATAATAAATTACATAAATATTATTTTTCACGATCATTATTTTTTAATTGAAAATATTTTTATTATGATTATTAACATAATTAAAATGAATTTTAATTCACCCTAGAATATTGTTGAGAATATGATCATATGAAAGAATTTAAATGAAACCTCCTATCAAATTGTACATCATCAACATTATATATTTAAATTAATTTTGATATAAAATTCTATCTTATGCGAATAACATTTCTATTTAAAAAAGTAATCAAATTCATCATAAAAAATGTGAACCCATTTTTTCATGGAGTGACTCTATCTATTCCAATTGTAATTATCCATTCTATGTCATCATAAAAATATATATTTTTTATATTTATACTTTATATCATATTGTCTGTCATAAAATTCCACATCATAGATATATACATCCAAATATATATACATGTTATATTCATCCAATATATTAAAATTATGTCCTCTTCCAGACACATCTTTCAAATAAATACCAAAAACATTGTATGGACTTAATAATATAAATTTGATTACATTATTTAACGAATAACAATTAAATATAACTTTATATGAACTATATATGTGTTTTAACACTATTTATTCAATATTTATCTTTATTATTTTTTCATCCATTACAAATTTGTATGTTCATGGATATATCTAATGATTTAGACGACACAATTAGAAATTAATTTCAAGAGTATCATCAACCTAATAAATATTCATTTGATCATAATAACATAAAAACTCTTATTAGTCATCCACAAGTTCAATGGACACTTCCATTCGTCTAAATATTCAGTATTTTTTAGTTGGATTACATACTTCCCTATCATTCCCTTTTGAGTCTTTTGATGAAATAATAATTTTCAACCTTATAAAACCTATAGCTCTACAACACTCTAAAAATTTTCTCTTTTTATAACACTTTGTCTGGTATGATCATTCCTATTATTTTAGGTACATTGTAAAAAATCATCACTTTTAATTATTTCGTTGTGTAAAAATTCATATAAATATATATTATAACATGAGTATGATCATTATTTTTTGAACTTGTACATCACTATATAATCCTGAGTTTTTTAGGGAATCACTATTAAACTCTAAGAAGATTATTTATAAGATTCTAGGAATATCCCTTATCTAAAAATTCATCAATTTTCATATGAAATATTCTCTCTAATAAAATAATAATATATTGATAAAACATGAATCCCAAATGTTTTTCAAAAAATAGGTTCAAATCATTTAAGTTGAGACTTAGGATATGTAGATTATTTTTGAAATTATGGTTTATTTATTTTTTAAAGAATATGTATAATAGATATTTCAAATAATGATGACATGTACGAGAGTATATCAATAAAATAAATATTTTAAAAGGAATTTTTTTTGAATGATTTAAATTATATTTATTGAAATGATAATTGAATTCCATTAATTAATTTGACATTTTATTCTTGTATGTTTTCTATATTTAAACAATAGTAGTGGTTATTGAGTGTAATGTGTGATAATTGTGAAATACGAGTCTAAAGATATATATTTTACAATTGATTTATTATAAAATATTTTATTTAAATTTAGAGATTTGAAATTCAACCCCACTACATATTTTTGGAAATTGACATCTAAGTGATTAAAGGGCGTGGATAAAATAAATTATGATGGTGAGGAAACATAAGGATAAATAAACCCACTCCATTAATCACCATCTACGTATAGATGAGTAGGTATATCATGGACTATATTATTTCATAATTTAGTGTGCATTAAAGGACTTGACTAGAAGGCTCATCGAATTGATAAACAATTATGTGTGGGACAAAACGACTTCAGTTATATCATGTACATCTATAAAAAATGGATTTTTTTCCTATGATATAACATGTATGGGTTTTTATGGATTGAATTTTACGTAATGTAACAATTCTGTAGTGGAATAAAGGATTATTATTTTTTACTACAATGATACGGTAATGATATGATGCTTGTATTCAGTAGATGTATGAATGTGTATGAAATTATAATACAATGATCATTATCACATATATGATGGTTGATCAGAACAAATACTAATTTTATTGTGAGAGTGAACAACTAGTGTAAATGTTAAAGAGATGTATCTACATTTATAAATATGATATTGATATATAATTATTCACACCAATGTTATACTTTTATAGTGTTACATGTTGATGATGGATATAATGTATTAGCAATATATGTGATATATTAGATTCATTTATTTTTATTTCTAATTTGGTATGATTCTCTATCATATTTCATGATAGTGTTAAAGGATAATCCTACATGGTATAAATTATCTTTTCATACAATGTATACATTTTTTTTTAAATACAAAATCAATATTTATTTTTTGAATAATTGTTCAATGAGCATTACAGGAGCAGTTGGATATATTTTCAAACATAATTGACTTAAGACCATCATATTTTCAATTTTTATATACATATAATTATGTTAATAATAATTTATTAGTTCCACATCATTAATTTTTTCATTTTGTTATTATGTGGATTTTCCAATTTAAAGTAGACTACAAAAATCATTAGATTGTTTTGCAGCTGCGATGTGTTTTAGAGTTAAAATGTTTTTTACAATCATAAACAGAGGAATAATATAGTTAGTAATAATAGTTATTTATATATTACCATTAATTTTGGTACATTGAGTGGTATATTTTCATTGAGGGGTGGTGAGAAATATGAAAACATCAATAATTATTCAATGAATATTTATTAAATTAAGACTACTAAGTAATATTTCATTATATAATGAAATTATCTATTATATGGAATAAAATAAATATATAGGAATAACAATATATGATATCCATAATTAAAATACTTTTTATTATATGATTATGACTATTTATAATTTTTAATATTAAAGTAGAAATTCTAAGGGATGTAAATAAATGAAATAAGGGTGATCTGGATGAATTTATTATTATAATAACATTCAAAATAACATATTATGGAATTTAAAATATTAAATGAGATGGGTCTACTCAAATATATTTGTACTGGGATTCCATGAAACCCATTTCTAATTTCAATCATTATAACGCACCAATATTTTACAGTATGTCACTTTTTATATCTATCTTTTTGTATAGTGGGTATTGTAAAAAACACAGAGCATAAATATGTGATCAAATGTTATTATTGGGATATATATCATTATGAAAATGGAATGTTGAGAATGAATTAAATTTTATAAATTATGAAAATACAGTTTCTATGTATTTATAAAATGAATTCATTTGTTATCCATTAATTTTAAATGAATGTGAATTTCAATTGAATATAAAATCAGTGTTTTTTAACAAAAAATGATTTTTTTTGCCCACAGTGGAAGTTTATATATATATATTAAATTAAAAAATATTATCGAAACTTCTAAAAGTTATATACATGTTACATATTTGATCAATTTTTTTAAATTAATGTAATAAATTTAATATTATTAATATTATTATGTATCATATATTATCCAAAAAACTATATTATTCGAAACGATTTTTTACCTCTTATTAATTGATATCTTCTTTTAAAAATTATTATTGTGAATTTAATAAATTATATTGAAGAGAATTAAATTATTTTTGACAATATAGATATAAAAATTAGAATAAGGTGATTTTTTTGGAATTTTTTTGAAAGTAATTATTTTCAATGATTGGTGAATATCGGTATTTTTATAAAATTCACATTTTAATGATATTAATCGTATGTTTATGAATTGAGTAGAAAAATCGAAAATTAACTGTAAAAAAATTGATTATATTATTAGTGAAAAGATTATATATTAATATCATGTAAAAAATTAATTTAAAAATGTTTACTAATGTGGTTGTATTTATGTAAAGGATAAATATTTATTTAAAGAATTATAATTAATATAATTTATTAAAATTAATTTTTTTTCACTAAAATATATTCATAAATGAATTGTATCTTATATTTTAAATTTAGGATAAATCTATGAGACTTTAATTAATATTTCAATGTGACATAAAATATGTTATAATTTTGAAATCGGTATGTAAAGAATAAATGATGATTTCAATTTAATATTTAAAATTTAAAATTTATAATATTATTTTTACAAATGGATTTTTTTACTTATACAGTTAAAAATTGTTTGACTTAATTTTTTTGGATTTTTATAAAATTGAAATCACTATGGTTAATAGTAAAATAAAATAATTTATGGTTCATATACATTATATTACAAATACACTATTCTGTGATTCAATGATAATGTAAGAACCAAAATTGGATAAAATCATCCCAAATATAATTTATTTATTGATGTTAATAATGAATATTCCTAATTTATATTTAAAATAATAAACTATTGAATGATATAGTCAAAAACACCGCTCTCCTTCACTATAAAATCCTCCCATCACCACCTATTATCCACACAACTCATAATCCTTGAATATTTTCCTTTTTCTTCCCAATCAGCATCCAATGCCTCTTAATCAGTTATATGAGTTTTGGTATCAAAAATAGATCCAAACAAACTTATATACAAATTTTCTCAAGGAGAGGCATTCAAGAGGTAATATACAATCTTGATTACATTTTTTTCATTTCACTTTATATTAATTTCTTATACTATTCACTACTCTTCAATCCAAAAATTCATGAGAAAACTAGTATCTTATATATACTATAATTTTGTTATGTCAATGTAAAATAAACCATCATCCCTATTCTCTTCTACTTTTTTTCAAAAAATGAAAACATCATCCTTGATGATCCGATTTATTACCATTGTTGATAACATTTTTTTTATCAATTACTTATTCAATTAAGTTTATAAAATGAATTTTATGTTAAAAATATAATTTAATATATTCAGTATAGCTTATTAAATAATTTGTAGAATGTAACAATGAATATTATTAATTAATAAGGAAAATATATTTTGTGATGACCTAAAAAATGAAAAAAAGATCCAAAATTATATCATTAATGTTATTACTAATAAATAAATCTCATATATGAAAATTTGATATATAATAACATTAAATATTATATATGTTCATTTATAACATAAAATTTGAATTCCGAAAAACCATTTCCATTTCACATGATCTTTATTACATGTATAATAGTGATTAAATCATCAAAACCATGGAAAACACACTTCAAAATGACAAACTAGAATCCTATAACTCATCCAAAAGGCTATAAATGATCATCATAAATTCATAAAAATCCAAATAAATATATATAATGTTATTAATAAATTTATTATTGAATCAAATTTCCTTACACATCATGTTATTTAGAATTGATGATTGCTTTGGAAAAAAAGGTATGTGTTATCTAATCTCACAATAATTTATACGAGATATGCCTTATTCACAACTATAAATTATGTGTTCTAAATTTATAAATAAATTTGATGTATAATAATTAATAAAATTATTTCCATGGTGTCAATTTTTTTTTAATGTCATTAGTATTATGGGGAATATGGTCTGGTTGATTTCGAAGTGGTAATGGTTTCTTCCCGAACCATCATTTTTTCATTGTTTTTATGATTAATCTCTCATTACCCTAATATAGTTCATAATTATTTGTATTTAGTTCATAAAAATTATTTTTATAGGTTCCAAAATAATTAATCCTGGTTATTTCATCTTTATTTGATGAGAAAATATATTTTTTCATAGGTACCTAATTTCAATTCTTCTCGATTATAAAATTCTATTAAAGGTGAAATCTCAATTTCATTACCCATTTTCATCTTCCATATAACATATGTATTAAGACACTATTATTTTATGAAAATAAATAATTTTTCATGAAAATATATCTTTTATAATTTACTATGACATTATAATGTATGATTTTTTTTAGTTTTAAGGAATCATTTATATTTTCTCCTAAACCGCAAGGAAGTGGCCAAATTATATAGGTTGTTCAACCTATTATTACATGAAGGAAATATATTATTCATAAATTTTGATTTTATCATCATTCAATTTTATATTCATTGATAAACTAGTTTTTAATATGATTTTATGATAACTAAAAATAATTTTCCAAAATAACTCGTCTTTCCAATGTAAAAAAGTTGTTTTACCGACTCACTTTCACTTATATGACATATGTACCTTGTACTCCACATAGTCCATGAGTGCGGTGTGTGAAATAAAACATGATATATCATATCATAAGTCTACAATTTCTAATTATATTATATAATTAATTAAACATAATTCTTGTATAGGTATTATGAATTGAATTTTCCATTATGTTATAGGACACTTTCAAATTATTAAATATTATTTTCAATAATAAATTTTAATTTTGTCATTTAAATTTATGTTCATCTTCCAAATGATCATGTGTTTAATATTTTCCATCATTAATTTTTAAGTCCTATTATACCATAAACCATATTTTTTTTAAATTTTATGATTAGATTGACCATTGATGTGCTATTTGGATACAATTCCTTGTTTATTGTTAATGTATTCCAATTTGGTATGCTAGTTTTTCCAAAAAAAATGTATATATTATATATGAGTCACCATTTTCATAAAAAAAATTTAATTTACATAGTATATTATGATAGGGTCCCACTTTATCCCCATGATCCATCAATAAGTGTCATGAAACAAACTGTTCCAATTTTTACAAAATTTTTATATTCTGTTTTTGATGAATATATGATGGTATGTTTATGATGTCTAAAAATATTCATTCCCTCATTATGATTTTATTAATTTATATACCATGATATTATTATAAAATTATAATATTAATGTTTATGTTTTATTTTCATTTGATTATTTATATGGCCTTATTTATAATAGTTCATAATCATCTCATTTTATGTTAAGAATTATGTTTTAATGTAATTTGTTGATTGATATTATCTGGAATATTTATATGTGATTATATATTCCACTCTATTCGATATCTTTATTGATAATGTGTTATCCCCACTTTATTAGGTTTTATTATTCCCCATGATGAGTATATGAATTGTATGACTGATATTCCAGGATATTCTTAGAGAATATTAGTGTTTCAAAAATTATTATCTATGTTTTACTTGATGTTTTAATTTAAAATGTAATCATTATTTATGTAATAATGATACCAAAACTACTAAACATATTGTTATTTTGGGATTCAATTATTAAAACCATCAATTTTGTGGCCTAGAGGGTCACACGTATAAGGAATCACATGGTTCTATAATAATGGTGGAGATGGTAAGTATTTTATTATATGAAAACACCACTACTAGTAGGTGATCCTACAAACAACGAAAAAAATATATATTGCATGCCCACAAAATGTCCTCGAGAATCGAAATGGTGAGATCAGTATATATTTATGTATGTGTGTGGAATGTTGTACTCCAATTTAACTGAGACCCAAACTCCTCCTGTAGTCCCTTCTATAGTTGGAATACAATGCAAGCATCACGATAAAACATGTCCATGGGAATCCATGGAGTTAAATTATCTCTTGATCTTCAAGGAATTCCAAGTTCTCTAATGAACTCAGATATCAGATATCTAGGAAGTGGTCTGACATGTTCAGTTGATAAAAGAACATGAAAATGAAATTAGGTCTAATTGAGGTACGTGGTAAACACATCTTGATTTTCATATATATCCCTTCCCAATTTTGTTCTGTCACCTAATGGTGTTGGCCCAAACCTATTGGAAACGGGTATATATCAATCACTTGATAATATGTGATGCATCAAGAGATGAAATATTAAACTCCAATATTTATCCCTAGAAACCAATACTGACAATATATGTCTTGGTACATCTTGGTCATTCATAGATTTACCACCAAATGGGGATATGGAACTCCCTCAAAACCTCATCCTATAACATAAATTGTATTTTGGTTCTCCCAATAAAGAAAATGACATGATCCCCACCATTTGATTATTCATTAGGATCATGACATGTTTAAAAATGATCATTTGTGGTCAACTAGTCGGTATAACCAATGTAGGCCTCCCCAATTTGGTGTATGAATAGATGGGTGACAACCGATGACTAGAGGACTCCTACTCAATCTCCATTGAAAAATGGAAACTGTAATGTGGCCAAATAATCTAATGCCTCAATAAGATACATCTATATAAATAGTTTTTATGAGATTCACCCACCACGTTACCCTTCCCATGTCTATATAAAACATCATCCATATTGTCTTGGAATTACTATAGCCATCACATCTGTTTGATCAATTACAATATCCATTGCACTGAGGGTTCTCTTGTACAATTGATGATTAATCAGCTGTAACAACCAATGTTAGAGTCTATCCTACACTTCCTAGGATTCAATTTCACCAATAATGAGAACATAATCCCATCACGATGGACACACCAAACTCTACGCCAAAAAAATCGACATGAGAATGAACTGTGGATAACGAATCCATACAATGAAAGACATTGTAAGGCGTCGAATACACTACCACGAGATCACAACTGAAACTCTCAGTAAAAATATTAAGCCAACACTTTCAAAAAAAAGTGAATGATCATATAATCTTCCACCATATGAGTCACTGTAAGACTCTAATATTCCACGGTACGATTCTTCTTAATAATTAAATATCTTCCGCTACACCCAAATCCCAGTTTGAGTGCACCACGACCTATTAAACATGACATTTAAAAAGATGTTATGAATAATATTATATACATTATTATTTTATAAATCAATAATAATTTTAAAAATCATATTATTTTTTTCATATATAATATATAAAGGAAAATAAATTTTTTAGATTAAATTAATATTTGTAAAAAAAGGCAATTTTTTGCCTTTTAATGGAGATCCATTAATAAATTAAATACATAAAAAAATTTAATTTCAATTTGAGGGAATGAAATTATTAATTGGAAATGGGACATAAAAATATATTATGGAAAATATATTTCTGTATTTTTGAAAACATTCATGTTTTAATTAACAGTGAAAAATATTTCATTTTAAAATCAACCCTATTTTTAATGTAAAATACTTATATTGTTAACTTAACTTTTTAAATATTATTTAAAGTGAAAATGTAAATTATTTTATAATTTAATCCATTTATTATATTTGATGGAATTTAATATGGATGTTGGTCATAAATACATTAAAATATTTTGATAGTTTTTATTTCTCAAAAAACTATTTTCTTGTTTTGAAAAATGGGAATTATTTAAAAATTAATTTATACCTATTCTATTTTTTGATTTTTGAAAAATAGATTCCATATTTGGAATCATAATTTCCAAATTATGTAAATAGGTACCTTTAAATTTAGGATATTATGAATAGTAACATCAGTAATTATTATTTTTTACCATGGATAAAGGGTAAATAAGGCAAATAAGGTTAAAAAATATTTTTATAATAGTATAAAACATTCCTAAAACGAGTCATAATTCTATTGGATGATATATGGATGACCATGATTATCCTCATTTTTATTTTAGAACACTATGGAGCCATGTTGGGTGTGTAAGTGGCATGTTATAATAATTATTTTAATTTAAATGGATATATAACATACAATTGCATATAATTAAAAGCCGAAATTTATTATAAATTATATAAGTGATATCATCAACTATAAATAGTAATTATAATTTTAGAATTATTTCCTACATCATGGTATTTTTTTCGTAATTTTTACTCATTATATAATTAAATATATTTATGACTTAATAATGATAATGTATTTTCCTTATAATTGATGGAAGCAAATAAATGATATTATAAAAAATAAAATAAATTTATATTGGATGTTTTTATATCATCCACGAATTTTATGGATTTTCATGACATGTTAAATTTGATTTAATGAATTCAGTTCGATGGACTTAATTTTTTATGTCCTTAACCAAATTCAATTACTAAATATTGTCAAAAATGAATAACATGATTTTTTTAAAACAAATACTATTTTATTAAATGATATAAAAATTCTAAAAATATGATATTCGGTAAAATGACATAGATAATGTTTCAAATGTCATTAATTATGAAAATGGGGTTTTATTGGCAATAATAGTAACTATATAATACTTATACTATAAATATATTAGATGGCACAGTACAAGTTAAATTGTTTAACTTGGGGTTAATCCAAAAAGATAAGATTAATTTAATGACCTTAAAATTTCTAAAAATAATTATATGAGAGGATTATTCCTATGAAAACATTTTCCATTAAATAAATCAATTTTGATATATTTTTAATTGAAAATAAATTTATAATAATTAAATATTTTATGCTTCTCTTAATGTTCCTATCACCTCTCTTATAAAAGGGAACTTCTCATTCTCTTTTATTCACACATGCATTTCTTTTTATACTGACCAACCCCTAACCATATCTCATCCAAAAATCCCTCACAAAATCAATTAAGCTACTATTTGGTCAAAAATAAATCTTAAGTAGTGGTGAATGTAATAAAGATAAATAAATAATAGATACAGAAGTCACTAAACATACAGATCAATGGGTAAGCCCAACATTAACATGTTCCATCATCTCCATTATCCTCCCTAACACCCACATTAATAATCCAATTCATCCTGTAATCCCAAGAGTCATCTACTTCTATAATATCCAGGTACCTTTCCCTGCATTCTACAATATCCCTCAAAGCCTAGACATCCCATGCTCACCTCATATCTAGTACTATAATCCCCCAAAACAATAACATCCATCCAAGAACAACCGTTCCTGGTTCATGTCAGGTCACATGAACTAGGAAAAACACGTAACTAGGCTTTTTGACCTAAATAATGTCATACATCCATTGCACATAGTGAGATTTCATAGTTCCAAATCACAAGTTACTTGTCCATAACATAAAATAGGAAATTTGTTCCCTAAAAATCCATTATATTTATTGAAAAACGAGTTCCATATTCCATCATGAATTATCAGATTCATTTTTAATTGGTTCAACCATTGAAAAACCTAAAAAATAAATATCATAGATACACCAAATGTATTATACAATTAATCTGAAATTCCATTAATTATTTTTTCTACAGGCATCAACATGCATCAGTTTCGTTAACCAATTAAATTAATCATTCATATCTACATAAATTTTATAATAAAAAAATGTTAACCAAAATAAAAATATTCATTAAACATTCCTCCTTAAAAATTTATCCAATTAATATTAAATTAATCCAATATTTATGTTCTTTTCTAATTTCAATATTGACAACATTCAAAAATGAGAATGTTGTAGATATTGCACTATCTAGAAAATCAAGAGAAATACTATTACCACAGTTTCAAGAAACAGTGTCATGATGTGATTAATAACAATTCATTAATCCACTTCATGTATTTAATTAGGTAACATTCATTGTGATCCAATGGATAAAAAAAGCAATATACATAATTTCACGTAAAAAATTGGGAAGAAATGAATCCCCTACCTCAAAAGGATACATGCTTACTTCACATGAGATCATATTAATGGATTGAATACTGATCATCTAAAAATAAACAACTACATCCACATGAGGATGTAGCGAATCCATCACTCCAATAATAACTAATACAAAACTCCTTTAAAACCATATTATATCATTTTTTGTACCATAGAGAAAGGATTTGCGATGAGACAAGATCAAATTGTTGGAAATCGTTACAAAATGTGCCACAACCCATCCTAGAAGGTACTATACTTTGACTACCCAGCACCTACCTCTAATAACCAAGGGGCTGGAAAAAATAACTGAGGTGCCATATCCCACCAATCGGAGGCATTAGACTATGTACTTGTCCACATGCACAAACATATCTCTAATATATTAATGGTGAAATGTAAAAAACATTGTGTAACAATGCATAAAAACCACTATATCCCACAACCAAAGTAAAATAGTGAATGAACTAGTAATTTAACAAGGCCATAAAACAATTCCAGCAAATAAGTTAGTAACCACAAGTCTGACTTGTATGAATAAGTGTTGGGACTACTGTCTAAACCACATGAACACTCATATATCAAGAATCACTAGGAACCAAATAGTCCATTTACACCTAGGACACCATAAACAGGTCGATCATCTTCACAAGACATGACATGTGTGGTAAAATCTCTTATAGGGGGATTAAAATATTACACAGTAGGACAAACAGAAATGAAAATGGGAATACCACTATGGAAGTACCATGAAGGAAATAACAAAAAATTTAATATAATAAGAATAATACAATGAATGAAATGCCCTGATTTAAGAAAATTCATATTGCTACATGTATATGCGAATAGATAATTTCACAAGAATATCTAGATATACTCATGGGAAATTCCCTACCATCGGACATACATAACCAACTATCATATATTGGATTCTCCTTGAAGCACACCAATTCCTTGAGAACTCACTCATCATGCCAGGATATCAGGGGAGACACTCCCAATGATATATAGCTCATTTGGGACTATCCCAAAATAGAGTATATTTTTTGACAAATATTATGATACCACATAGAGGAGATCGATCCCAGATACACTGCGGGATTCCATAGATCATGCCCTGATATACAAGGGGATACCATGTACCCAATCTTGATCAATTCAAAATTCAAGGGATATTGCCTAGAAAACGAAGAGAATACAATGTATAATGCCCAAACACATTGGGTGATATCATTTACCCTACTAAATCGCCCTCTTGATGGAGGACCAATTCCCTGCTCATTGAGATCATGATGATACGACAAAACAACACAATGTACGATAGTATATCACACACATTTCAGTGGGGGTTCATGAATAGATTTAGCACTTTCCCATTAGAGGGGATTACTATCAAATGATATGGAGATAATAATATAATGAACCATCAATGGAGGGACCCAGGGAATTTTTTCATCCTCTACTTATAAAATCTCCCCACTTCATCTCAAAAGTAAAATCTAAACTACATGCCACAACACAATCGATGGATCATCAAATGAACATAAATATTTATCATTGTGGCATTTTGATGTTTTCTATTTTGGTGACTAGGTATGTGTACTAACTGACAATAAGTCCACCAACTACAATGGTCGAATGTGGTGGTCAGCCGCCCCAAACTACAACGTTCGACCGTGGTGGTTGACCGTCAGGGGATACCGCAGTCGACCATGATAGTAAACCTACCAATAAACTAATGTGGTTTGGAATATCGTGCTCCCAAGGGTAATGGTTGACTACCTCAGTCGACAATGGACTTAATTGAGCCTGGAGGGCTAGTGTCTAACCTATATCTTATCCAACCCACTGGGACTTTTCTGAACCATTGTACCCAACCCTTTTTTTGGTCATGTCCCACTAAACATTGGCACAACCCATCTCTACCTAGACTCACTTGTTCCAGTATAGTCAACTAAACTCCAATCTTACATGAATGCCTAGTCAATCCTACTTTGGACCAGAATGCTCTGATTCATCCTGGAATGATGGCCCTCCATATCACACCACCTTCGCATCCTTGGACCTGTTGTCCCTCCGTATCACATCATCTATATTTATCATCCTCCACCACATCATGTTACCATCGTAGGTGTTCACCTACCATATTTCACCAATACAGGCCGCCTCCCCAGCTTCCTCACTAACATCTACACCATCCTCCTAAACTGGCCCCATAGATATATTTTTCCGCATGCTTGGACTGATCAGAGTCACCGCCCTGGCCAGCATCGTGGGTCACTATTGTGCACCACCATTCTATCCCAAACACATTGTGACATCACCGTCTCACCTTCATTTCATTGTGAAAAAATCGGATCCATGGATTCATATCATAGTTTCATGAATTGAGTGCACAAGATTAGATGGTTGACATAGGTTTTTCAAACTACAAGGTGGAGATAAATAATGCACAAATATCTTACGAATTCATGGGGAAAAATCACAAGAATACCATTGTAATTAACCTAAAACACTTTTATTTCTATCCTCAATTAGATTTGTTATAACAAATAATAGAAAAATTAAGGAAAATCTCGAAAAGTAATCCAGAAAATATAAAACATCCTCAAATGATCAATCAACGGTCTAATCTACTCTTGGATTAGTCAATGTTCATCCTAGAATTTAGGAATGGGGGAAAACTCAATAGGTCATCCCCAAAATAGACTATTGATTGATAATTGATGTATAATGGTTGTGTTTTTGTCATTCATGAAATCCTATAACACCATTAGTGTCACAATCCTCGATCTGAACATCAATCCTTCATCGCTCACAATACTTTCTCTCCAATGGTTCATTGAATGTTTGGGATTTGAGCCGCCAAACCTGAATAAATTATATAACTATATATTTAATGAAAAAATATTCACTATGTATATAAAAAATAATAATATTATTATTTAATGATAATTACATCCTTTTCGGTGTTTTCCATAGACTACCTATGGATATTATTGATTAGTCACACCTTGGGAAAACACAACATTACAATCTCAATGGATGTTTAATATTTCTATTCCATGTCACCATTCACGAGTGATTAGGATTTTAAAAATAATATAATAATATTTAATTATTTAATTTATGATTACATATTTAAGGGTTTTTTCTTTAGATGAACCACAACGACAAATTTATGTCCCACATAGGGATACACCTCCATTTTGAGATCAACTATATCCTCATATTTCTAATATAGAAACCTATTTAAATGATATTCCACTTTTTATGGAATGTTGCATTTTAGTGATATTAGAAACTCAAAATTTATCAGAGAACTGTTTCAAGAACCCCAGGCCTTGAAATATAATGTTGTCTCACATCCCGGTCTCATAATATTCCAACATAATTTCTAAAACTATAATTGGTAATATTTATTCATTACATTAACTCTACATTTGGGATTTCGGTCCCTCATATCCAAAACAAGGGCTCCTCAAAAAACTAGGCTCTAATGTATGAATATGAGCCTTCCAAACCCATATTACCTAATGATGATTCCCATGCTTCCACTAAAACGGAAAAGATGTAATCGACCACCCAGGAAGGGTACTGTTATTTTGATCCTTAGTATCAACTGATTATTCTTTAAATTTATCCCCTTCTAGGAGGTACATCTCTACACAGTCAATGACATGTGAGAATTCATGAACAAAACTCTTCAGCGACAACATGCTGATGTAATAATGTACATGATCTTTTTATGGAGGTGGAGCTAGGTTTTATTACACATAAAATACTCTTCTCATATTAAAAAAATGGATGATGGACCTTATAGATTTCAAAACACCCTTACCAATTCTATTTAATCGAATTTGAGTTAAGACCCCAAGGAACATGTTTCCGCCATTATGTAACTTAATAGTCCTATGAAGCCTATAAGTATTATGACAACTCTATGCATTCTTAATCTACTCATGGTTGATTTATGCCCTCTCAGTAGTAGCTTTTACCACCTCCGTGTCTGTGAGTAATGACTCTACTAGGACAATACATCGATTTGGTGACCTACAGGGTCACCCGTACAAGAACTCTAATTTCTTCATACCAATATTGAAAATGGTAACTATTACTATACGAAAACTCTACCTGTGATATGTTATCCTCCAAACTACAACCATAATCTATTGGGAATTCCCAAAACATATCTTTCAGAACTGGAAGGGTCCGCATAGTTGATATGTTTGTGTGTGGGTAGAATGTTGTACACAAGCGTAACAGAGTACAAAATGCATCCTAAAATACCATCAGTATCTGGAATGTTATGTGAGAATCAAGATTTGAAACAGTTTTTAATGGGACACCATAGAGTAGTACTATCTCATCCATGTCGAGGTGTTCCATTCTCTCAAATGAACTCTAATTTCAGATAGCTTGGAAGTTGGATGGCATGGAAAGTTGAAAAAGGATCATTGAGATGACATTGTGTCCCCTAGACATATGTTGTGAACTGGCCTTGATATCCATATATTCCATCCCACATCCATTTTGAAAATCATGGTTCTAGGAAAATCAAATTGGAAACAGGTACACAGCCATCACTTAATGTCCTGTGAGGAATCCATAGATAAACTCGTCTGGTCCCATATTCATGTATGGCCACTAAAATTATCATCAGAAGTAATTATACAACTTCACCATGCTTGGATGATGCTCAAAATGAGTGCATAAAACTCCCATAGAACAACCTCCAACAACATAATTGGATCTACTATGCTCTATATAAAAATAACAATGTGATCCCCACATTTCAAATATCAATCAAGAGTATGCCATGTTTAACAATCAGCATGTAAGGTCTCTTAGTCGTTATGTTCATGGTAAGACTCCCAAAATTCTTGTAAGAATATATGGGTGAAAACCATCGACTAGATATTTTCTTTTCCATATCCTTAGAAAAAGGACAACTGCAACATGAACAACTAATCTAACACATTTCCCAGTAAAAAAAACATATATCATTTTCTATGATAATCTCTCACCATGTTACCCTTAACATTAGGATAGACAATGTCACCAACATTTTCCTAGAGTTACTCTAGTCATCAACTCTTTTTCAATAAGCGCAGTATCCGCTGCACTAAGGGCTATGTTTTCTAAATGAATATTAATCAGCTGCACCAACATATGTGTAGGCCCATAAAGTACTTCCTCGGAATCCATTTAAACTATAAGGATAACATCATCCAATAACTATGGACACACGACACTCTTAACTTAAAATTTTCAATGTAACCACGAAATTTGGATAACCAATCCATACTAATAATGATGTCGTAAGGCCATGAAGCCACTACCATGATATCCCTGTTGATTCTCTCACTTCCAAGAGTCTGGTCACTCTGACGACCCAAGTGTGTCATCATAGAATCTTCTCCCATAGGAGTCTCTGTAATACCTCCAGCTTCTACGGTATGCTTCTTATTAATACTTCAATATCATACGCAACATGTAACTTTGGGTTTGAGCACACAACAAAATATCAATCTCGACATATTAAAAGTGCTTACAAATAGTATTAACGGAATTTTGAATTTTATATATCCCATATAATTTTAAATTTCATCCTCTATGTTTTAGAGACATAATATAAGGACAAATTAAATTTTTTACAAAAATGAATTTTTTTAAATGAAGTTCCTTATCCTTTTAATGGCGAACCCTTTTAAAATACAATATTTTTCTATTTTAAATATTCAATTTGATGAAATGATATTCTTATTAACAATATGGAAAAGTTATTGTTTGGATAAATTATTGGTTTTTTTAATAACATTCAAATTTTAAAGATTATTGAAGAATAGTGCATTTTAATACCAATCTAATTTTCACCTAAATTATTTATATAGATAGATTATCGTTTTAATTTGTTTTAATGAAAAATTACATTATGTTTTAATCAATTAAACCAATTTTTTCATTGGAAGGAATTTAAAATCAAAATAGGAGGTTAAACATGTCAATCTTCGGATAATTTTTACCTCATAAAAACCGACTATCATTTTTTGAAAATAAGAAATAATGTAAAATTATTTTATTCCAATTCTACATATTCAATTTGGAAAAATTAATCCAATATTTGAAATAATAATATTTAAAATATATAAATAGTTATTTTTTTATTTTTTGAAATTAGGAATACTAACATCATTAATTATTTTTATTAATGATGATTAAAGGGTAAATCATGAACATATGGGTAAAATAAAAATAATATAATAATTTAAAACATTCCTAAAACATGTCCTATTCCTATTTGATGATAAATGGCCGACCATGAGCATCTAAATGTATATTTGGGGACCCCATGGATCCACTTGGGTGTTTAAATGACATGATATAACAATTAATTCAATATAAAGGGAAATATAACAAAAAACATGTATCTTATTCACAAAGCAATTTTGATTTGAGTTATATAAGTTATCGACTAAACTATAAATAGTAATTTAATTTTTAAATTTATTTCCTACAACAATTTATTTTATTTTTAATATTCAGACATCAAATAATTAAATTTATTTATGGCACCACAATGATGCAATATTTTCATTATTAATAACGGAATCAAATAAATAATATTATAAATATTAAAATATATTTAATTTTACATTTTTCATTTCATCCGAAAAATATACAGATGATTGTTACATGTTATAATTTATATAATGAAATTTTTTCAATATAATCATGTTTTTTTTGAATCCATCAAAAATTAATTACATAATAGTGTCAAAACTGTAAAAAATTCGTTTTTAGAACGATGACTATTTTATTAAATGATATAAAAATAGTAAAAAATATTGTTTTTGTCCAAATAACCTAAATAATGTTTCAAATTTCATTATATATTCTCTTTGAATTTTTTAGTTACTATATAAAAGCTATACTCTAAAAATACATGTAGACACACCATCTGTTAATCTAAATAACTAGGGGTTAATTCCAAATGAAAAGCATTATTCCATTAAATAATGTTGTCTAAATATCATTTTTGGAGTTCATTTCAACTCCTAATAATAATATCATCTAACTTAATACCATTGGATAAATTACAACTAAAAATAAATTTTTTAAAAATTTATATTTCAAGATTTTTCTAAAGTACACCTCACCTATTTGTAAAAGGGAACTTCTTATTACCATTTATTCACACATTCATATAACATTTCCATAGACAAAACCTACCCAAATATCCTTCAAACAACCCAAATTTAATCATTTATGAATCCTGTTTTGAATAAATCCTTCTTAATGAGAAATCTTTGGAAAATAAAATGAGATACTTGAAGAAGTAGTAATTGTTTTAGTGCTTCTTTAAATGTTCCTTTCTTCTTATATATCCACTTCCTATTTTGGTAACATACAAAAATAAAAACACCGGAATATAATTTCTGATGAAATACATTTATGACTATGGTAAAACAATATTCCTCATTTCCCATCATATGAAAAATATATCACCATGCGTCAATACATACAGCTTATCATCTCCATGACATGGTGTAAATAGTTTTCCATATATAATATTGTTTGATGTGTATAATGATTAGTATAAATGAATTAGATAATATATAAAAAATTATGTTATATTTGTAAAATTCACATTTCATCTAATTCTAGAGCATTTAACCATTAAATAAATGATATCATCGCTCGTACGTAAGAAAAACCTACTATATCTACGACGCTATGAGACTCTTCTTCCACATCCACCATCCAAGAATGAGTATATATATATTGAATAATTTTGAAATATATGACATGATATGGATACTAGAATAATATATTAATATATATGTATGTATTTATGTATGTATGTATGTATGTATGTAAATATATGTCCATCACCTACTTCTATTCAATACTATAAGAATATGGAAACAACTTTCATGTGTACGTTTGTCCTACCATCTCCATGAATCATGTATTCCATTTTAGATATATATCTATTATATATATTTATTTAATGAATATTTATGATATGAAAATCATATTATATATTATATAAGTTACTACATGTTGATCCATGTATTTTGATCATGAACAATCAGTCAAAACAGGTATGATAAACACACTAATTTTTATAAGAAATATAGCATTAAATTGGAATTGTTAATATAATGGTAACAAGATTTCATGAAAGAATAATATATGATATCATTAATATTATTATGATTCTTATATGATATAATAATTTTCCTAAAAACATTATATTGGAATTTTGGACACCTATAGAGAGTATCAGACTTAAGGTAATGATTAATTCCTAAATCCCATATTTTTCCAAGAATGTTTATGTATATATATTTTCTATTTTATATTTATCATCGATTTTCGTAATTCATAAAACTATATTTCAGAATGAATCATTTATTGTAATGTGAATTGGACTCTTTTACTATATAATCATTTTAAATGTTTTAAAAATATATTTTTCTAAATCTATTCAATTAATTTCCATCTTTTCGAAAGGAATTTAAGGATTTATTTATATACATATCATTGTTTTAAAATGTTAATACATCTTAAAAGAATCAATGTGGAATGTGAATCTTGAATAAAAAAAATCTATTATATATGACTTCTTTTATAAATTGTGAAACTTATACATAATTTCATGATGAATTGTAATGTCTGTCAATGAGTTTTAATGATTACTTTAAATAATGTCAACATACATTATTGGATATTTTTCTTGATTTAGGTTGATTTATTATAATAAAATATTCTTTATTGTATTCAATGTGTTATGATATGTTTTACTATGGATATGATATTTTTTTACCATACATGGATTGTTGTTAATGTATAGGTTTCTCCTATGGTAGTTTTAATATGAAATTTTTAGTTATGTTTCACCCTTTTCATATGAGTAATGCATTGAACATAGTAAGTGATGGGTAGGGCCCGTTATAGCCCCTAAATGATTCATTATGAATCATGAGATAATCAAGATATAGAATTGGTCGAAGCCTTGAACATTGTACCAGATATGTATTTGGATAGGGCCATAACTATTTATTTTCAGATGTCTTGGTCGAGGCCTCAACTGTATGTTTCAGATGTCTGAAATTATTCATTCCCTCATTATGAGATTAGTTATTGTTATTGTTTGTGATTTTTCAACTAGAAGAATATCTATATGAAATTTAAAACGCAATTACTTGATTTATTCCTTCAATTTTATGTTGAAATTTATGTTTAAATGATTTTGTTTTAGCTTCATAACATTCCATTAATGTTTATGGTTATTTATGATAGGTTTTTCTACATTGATTATCCTCAGCGAGAATCTTACCTCACCTCATTCTTATGGTTTACTTTCCAAGGATTAAGGAAAGTGTTTTATGACTGATATATAGGGTTAAGATAGGGGAATTATGTTGTTATTAATGGATTAACTATTATGTGTTTTTTTATAAATTTTATTGTAATTTTAATTTATTAATCATTATTCTAATACTGCTAAATAGGTCATTCCTTCATAACATGATTCCTTGTAATCATTACGATGTATTAAAATAATCCACCGACTCTACGATTCTTAGCTCAGGGCGTTACAGTTGGTATAAGAGGATGTTTATAAAAAACCTTAGTAAAGGACTAAGAAAACAAATATTTTGAAATAATAAACTTATGAGAGATAATGAATATAAGTATAGAAGAACCCCAGATAATTTGGTAATGATAATGGATAACATAGGATTAAACATAAGATGTCATAGATTTAATGTAACTTCCCTTGACTATGTGGTTTTCTTCAATGAGATTTGTTTCGCAACCTGTGATTTATGGTCTTAGAAAATGGAGGATACTAAAATGAATATGATTAACATTGAGTTTGACGGTAAATCTATTGTCTTTGAGCCACTAAATTAGATTATGACAGGATTAAAATATATTGTGATTATTCTGAATATGTTATTACAATATGTGATTAATAATGTAATATTGGATGACTTTACTAACAAATTTTGTTCTAAGATGATGAATTTTTATGAATTTTAAAATTTTAATAAATATAAGGGAAAGAAGATTCAGATTATATTAGGTCAAATGGTTTAGAAAAAAAACCTTGATGAATACCATAAATAGAAGAAAATATGTAATCTTTGTAGGAGAAGGTTCATAGAGTGACCAATCTAAATGGAGTACAATTTATCATCTAAAAAAATCCTGGGAATTAACATACTCAATTCCTATAAATATGAATCTACCTATATAAAACAGAAGGACCGATTCCATGCATCTCAATAAATTAGATGGTTTGAAGTATTAATTTATTAAGAACCATAAATAATGAATATTGGACTATATAAGGTGTATTTAGTTTATGTTTTCCTCTTAGGAATTACAAGAATATAAAGAATATTTATAATAGATATGAAAATTGATTTATGAGTAAGATTATATTTGGGTAATATATGAATAAGATAATGATAACTGTTAATATGTTCTGTATGTCAAGGTAATGTTGTTTAGATAATGATTTATTTTACTGGAATAAGTAAATTTTATTATTCTAGTTTCATGAGAACTAATTATGTATTTCCTGAAAAGAGGGAAATTCTATAAAGGATGAAGTGTACAAATTTTTGGGACATAATGAATAATCCACTATGTTTTGGTATAAGGAATAAAGCATGACATTAATAAGGATATATGATAATTCATTATTTTACCATGACTGAAGAGAATACATGATGAAGGTGATCACATGTTTGGAACGGGACAACCAAGAACTTCTCTAAGAGATATGGGTGATAAATGCAAAGTATATTTGTTTCTCCTCTATCTAATGTTGATGATTTTCAGTTTTTGGAAGGATTGTAAGGTTATCACATTATTGTTATTATATGTAATACTCCAGTTGTTATTTGTTAAATTAATGTATAATCTTAGTATAGGTGGACTTATTCATATCTGATAACATTTTCTAACACTTTTGTTGAGACATATGGAATGACTTGTCATTCTATTTGTGGATCACATGATCATTCAACACATGAGGAATGAAAAATTCATCAAAATTTACATGAATATGATATGAAGTGGAATTATTTCAATGCATGAACAATAGTGAGATTATACTGAAATAAAGTATTTAATCTCAAGTTCTTTATCATTATGGAAGGAATCTTGAAACCCAAATTTTTTCCTAGTACATTCTTTTGCGATGAATCAAATGGCCTCATGGATCATTGAAAATTTATTTCTTTCAAATAATTTACATTATCCTAATAATTATATCCATCACTATCCAGTAGAATATGATTGTTATATTTTTCTTTCATTTAAATTTTTACAACATGAATCCCTAGTAAGTTAAATTTCTTGTAATGTTCGTACTTAAATTACCTTATTTTAAAATATATGTATCATTAATATTTTTTATGTGATATTTAAACTAAGATATTTTGAAAAATCCAACATCTAGTTTTCAATTATGTTTTTAAATTGAGATAACATAATTTAATTTGGTAGGGGTTAAAGTCACACCCTATGATTCCCCGATACTCTTCTTATTAATAATTTTATAGTTTGTGCTACACGCAACACTGAGTTCGAGCATAAAATAAACTATTAAAAAAGTCTTTTAATAAGTTTTTATGAATAGTATTGATAGATTTTTGAATTTTATACATACAATATAATTTATAATTCATATTTTTTTAAATAATATTAGAATAATTTGATTTTTCATATGGATGAATTTATTTTAAAAATATATTTTTTCTAACTTTTAATGGATAACACTTTTTAAATCCAATATTTGACTCTTATATATAATAAATTTGAGGAAATAAAATTATTAATTAAAATAAGGACCTAAAAAGTTTGTTTGGATATGTTTTCAGTGTTCTTTTAAAAACATTCAAAATTTAATGAATAGAGAAAAAATATTGGAATATAATTCAAATCTTATTTTTCATCTAAATTATTTATATAGTTAGATTATATTTTTAATTAGTAGTAATGTTTTATGGATTATGTTTATATCATTTAATCAAATTTTTTTCCTTTAAAGTAATTTCATTCTTTAAATTGGACAAAAACACTATCTTTTGACAGTTTTAATTTCTTAAAAACTATCATTCTAATTTTGACAACGAGATTTAATTTTAAATTAATTTCTATCAATTTGGGGTTTTGAATATGAAAAAATGGGTTATAAATTTGGAATCATAATTTCCATGTAGTGTAAATAGTTACATTTTATTTTTTGGACATTATGAATAGTTACTTATGTAATTATTTTTATTTACCATTGTGAAAAGGACATTTAGGTAAATAAGGGTAAAAAATAATATTACAATAATATAAAACTACACGAAAACAGGTCCTATTCCTATTTTATGATATATTATATATGACCATTTGAATAATTAGGTATATTTTAAGACCCCATGGAGCAACATTTGTGTGAAAATGACATGTTATAATAATTAATTTAAAGGGAAATATAACATAAACTTTTATCTCTTTACTAAAACCATTTTAATTGGAATTATATAAGTGATATATTTATAAATAAATGCTCATTACAGAGATAAAAATATTTATCACATAATGTTATATTATTATTAATTATTAGACATTGAATAATTAATGTTATTTATATCACCATAATGATGCAATATTATACATATTGATGAATGAATTAAATAAATGATAGTATAAATATTCATATATATGAAAATTGAACATTTTATTGAGATAAAAAAATTGTATGGATGACTATCAATTGATATGTTTTATTTAATGAATTTCTATCGAATGAATATAGTTTTTATGGCTTTAAGAAATCAATTACAATATACTGCCAAAATAGTCATAAATGTGTTTTTAAAATAAATACTATTTTATTAGTTGATATAATAATCCTAAAAATATAATATTCTGAGAACTAACATATATAATGTTGAAAATGTCAATAAATATTCACTTGGGGTTCTATTGGTATTTTTTTTTATAAATTTATTTACCCAATATTATAAAAATACAAGAAGACATTGTAAGAGATAAAGTGTTTGACTATGAGTTAATCCCCAATGAAAAGGTTACATTAAATACCTAAACTTGTATAAAAATTATTTTTTTATTGGATTTATAACCATAATCTTATTAAACTAGAAATAAATAATTTATAATATATTAGAGATCGAAAATAAATTTCTAATAAAATAATATGATGAGATTTTCCTAATGTTCCCTCACTTATGTTATAAAAGTGAATGTATCCTTCTCTTTTATTCAAATATCGAAAGGCCTTTATCTAAAAAAAACCTTCCCAAATATCCTACCAAAATCAAAAAATTCATTATAGTGGCCATACATTTGGAATAAAACCAATATATTTTTCCTTTTTTCCAATCTAAATGAGACACCTGAAGAAGAGGTAGATGTATTATCCCTTTTTTCAATGATCATTTCATATTCTACGTACTATTCATAAGTTGTTACAATACTAATATAATTTCTCGATCATATACCACATTATGAGATGTTTTTATGATTATTGTCCAACAATATTCTTTTTTTGTTAATCCTATTGAAAACAATATCACTATGTGTGTTTATGTATGACTTACTATTCTACGATGTTGTGTAAACTATTTTAAATCTATAAGTTATTTCTATGAGTATAATGATGAATATAAATAACCAAAATAATAAATATTAAATGATATTATTTATTTCAAATTAATATTCCATCAAATTCTATAACATTTTTCCATTAATGAATTCATATCTTCGTTTGGCTCTACGTACAACTTACCTTCTCCACAACTCGATGATACTCATCTTCCACGTACACCTACAAGAATTATATATACATATATATATATATAATAATTATGAAATATATGATGAAACTAGAATAACACACACACACACACAGAGATATATATATCTGTGTGTGTGTGTGTGTGAATGTACATATATTTAATTCACTTAATTTCATTCAATACGATAAGAAAACAGAAACAACATTTATGAAAACATACAACCTACTGTCTCAATAACACATAAAATTGTTTTCAAAAGAATTATTTTATGGTTTTATTGAATAATAACTTTAATTATTTCATCATTTTAAAATTTTTAAATATTTATTTTTCCAAATCAATTTAATTAATGTCAATGTTTTAAAAATAATTGTTTGAATTTATTAATATGGACGTGATTGTTTTAAAATATTAATTCCTTTAAGATGATTCCATGTGGAATCATAAACCTGGATACAAAAATATCTTCTAAATTACATTCATAATAAATTTTTCCAATTTTAAACTATTTCATGAAATTGGGAAATTTCATCCAAAGAATTTTACTCATTATTTTCAACTATGTCTACAAAATTTATCTAATATTATTCTTGATTGAGGTTGATTTATTATAATAAAATCTTCCATATTGTAATGAATGAGTTATGATTGTTTGGAATATAGATGTGCTATGTTTTACTATTCAGGGTTTTTCATAAACGTATTAACATTTGTATAACAAATTTAATACGAATGTTTAGGTTTTGTTTCACCATATTCATATGAGAAATGGATTTGACTTAATAAGATATAGGTTTATACTGCTATATCCCCTCGATGTATCAGTTGGTTTAATTAAAAAAACATTATATGTACTTGTTTGAGGGTATGCCTATTTATTTTTAGATATGGATTTGGCCAATTCCACAACCATTTATTTTATGATGTATTTTATACGGCTTTGACGATATGTTTCAGATGTCCGACATTAAGAATTACCTATTCATGATATTCTTTATTGATATTTAATATGTTTATATGACTAAAAGATTATCCATTTGAAACATTAAATAGAATAATTTGATTTATTCTTTCCATGTTATGCTATATATTATGTAATATGGAATTTCATTCAGTTTTATTTCCCACCTTAAATGTTTTTTCTCATTAATGATATATTCTGCAATATAGTATGTATTTACTGAGCATTCTTTCTCTCCCCTTACTTATGATTTATTTTCCCTGGATGACAGGAAGCGTTTTAGGAGCCATATGGAGGGTTTTGATTGGGGAATTTGGGCATTATCAATGTATTATCTATGTTGTGTCTTATGCTATAAATTTTAATTTAATATTCATGTATGTAATCTATCTTCCAAGACTACTATACTGATTATTCCTTCAAGATAAGATTCCATGTAATCATGAAAATGCATCAAAATAATTCACCCACTCCAAGATTTTTGGGTCAGGACATTATATTCAGTATCATAGGATGTTTAGAAACAAAATTGGAAATAGATATATAAAATGTAAATTATAGATCATAACCCAAATATATACATTTTTAAAAAGTATATAAGAACCCTCTAGAATTTTGGTAATGATCATGGATAACAAATTGTTATACATTAATGAAATAGATTGAATGTAATTTCCCATGATTATATGGTTCTCATAAATGTTATGTGTACTAACCCAATGGTTTTTGGTATTAGTTAACGGAGAATATCATTAGTAATTGAATTTACATTGAGTTTGATGGAAAATAGGTCAATTTTGATAATCAAAATTATATAATGACCAAAAAGAATTATTTTTCAATTATTCCAAATGAGTTATCACGATATATGATAAAAAATGTTATCATTGATGAATTTAATAACACATTTTATTAGTGGAATACAAACTTTTATTAATTCGTAAATTTTAGGAATCATATAGGAATGAAGATTACGCTTCCAACACATCACCGGGAAGTGAAGAATAACATTATGGAATACCTAAAATGAAGGGTAAGATGTTATATAAGAGAAAAAACAGTCATAGAGTGACCAATTTTTATTGAGATCAATGTCTCATCAATTGAAACAATTGGTAATTTCCCTACTCAATTCACAGACATAAAAACCAACCTCTAACCTAATGAAGGACTTATTCCATGCTGACCATCAAATTGGATAGGTTTATGTATTTATGTATTTGGATCCAATAATTATGAATAGTGAATTGTACAAGGAGATTTTAGTTTATGTTTCTTCACAATAGATTTTAATAAATTTTATGAATAGTTATAATGTACAGGAATTAATTTTATGTGTAAGATTATATTTGGAGAACATATGATTAAGGTAATGATATCCCTTAATATATTTCTAATGGTAAGATAATGATGTTGGGATAATGATGTGTTGGATTTGAATAAGTAAATTGTATAATGCTAGTTTTTGAAAACTAATTATTGTTTTTTTGATAATTCGGTTAATCTATCATTGATGTAGTGTATAAAATTTTGGTATATAAGGAATAATCCACTATGTTTTGTTACCAAGAAACATGATTTTTTTAATAAGGGTATATGTTAATTCAGGTAAATAAAATGACTCAAAAGAATACATGATGAAGGTGTACACATGTTTGGAATGTGACAACCAAGAATTACACTATGAGATATGGGAGATAAATTCTTAGTAGAAGTTTCACCTATTTCTAATATTTTATATTTCCATTTTTTTGATGGATTTTATGGTTACAAATTTATAGAATTTGTATGTAATACTCCATTTGGTGTTTTTTAGATTAATGTATTATCTCACTACTGATGGACTTATTAATATTTAATAAACAATGATAAAAAATTTGTTGATACAAATGGAAAGACCTATAATTCTTATTAAGGATCACATGATATTCCAACACATGAGGATTGAAAAATTCAACTTCATTTTCATGAATAAGAGATGATGTGGAAAATTTTCAAGTCATGAATCATGGTGATATTATACTAAAATCATCTAATTATTTCATCTCATGTTCATATACTCTATGGAATGAAGCTTAAAAAAAATGTTTTCCTAGTACATTCATTTGTGTTGAATCAAATGGTAAATGGATCATCACAGATGTATAGATCTTTGATTATTATCATTCTAGAGATAATATTCTATATCACTCAACATCAGAACATGATTGTTAAATTTTTCCACCATGTGCATTGTTTTATAAATAGTACCCCATTATGTGTTATTTCTTGTAACCTTCATACATAACTTTCGTTATTTTAATATAGTGGTCAAATTAATCCCATTTTAATGTGGTAATTTTAGTAAGATAATTTCTATTTTCATCCCTATTATTCCGAATCCATATATTAAATATAGAGGACTAAATTTATTTAATAAGTTGATAATGTAACACTCAAATCTTCTACAATAGGCTTCTTCTTAATAATTCAATATCATGATCTACACACAACACCGAGTTCAAGTGCATCATGTCCTATCAAACTATAAATTTTAAAAGTGGATATGAATATTATTAACCAGATTTTGGTTTTTATGTATGAAATATAATTTTAACATTCATCTTATGTGTTTCTAGTACATAATCTAAGAGATAATTCATTTTTTTAGAAAAAAATATAGTATTTTAAAAAATGGATTTTTTATCCCATTTAATGGAATACCCTTTTTAAATCCAATATTTGAAAAATTTAATATTAACTATTATAAAATTATAACATTATATTGAACTGAGACATAAATAATATTATTGGATAAATTTCTTTTCTGATAACTTTTTTATTCTAATAAATTGTTAAAAAACAACTTTTTAATTAAAAACATATTTTACATTTAAATTATTTATAAAGTTAGATATTCTTTATAATTGGTTTTAATGGTTAAATATATTATGATTTTAACATTATGGATAGTAACTTCATAAGTTACATGTCGTGTAAATAGGTACCTTTTATGTTTTGAACATTACGGATAGTGACATCATTAATTGTTTTTAATTACCATGACTAATGTGTAAATTTGGTAAATAATGGTAAAATATTTATATTATAATAATATAAAACTACACTAAGGCATGTATTAATAATTATGGATGATATATGGCTGACCATGTTAATCAATAGGCCCATTTAAGGACCCTATGGCGCCACTTGAGTGTGAAAATTACATGTTATAATAATTAATTTAATGTAAAAGGAAATATGACATAGCCAAGTATATTATTACTAAATCGACATTACATAGTGTTATATAAGAGATATCCTCAACTATAAATCGTAATTTGAAAGATATGGATATTTTCTCAATCATGGTATTTTATTTGTAATTTTTACAAAATAAATAATTACTTTTTTGTGACACAATATTTATGTAGTATTTGACATATTCATGAATTAATCAAATATTATATATTATTAATTTTAATATAGATGTAATTTGAATTCATTTTTGTCATCCACAATTTTTTTAGATGAATGTGACATTTTAAATTTAATTTATTAAATTATTATTGAATGAATCAATTTTTATTTACTTTATCAAAAATTAATTAGAATGTATTGTCACAATTGACATAAATTAGTATTTAAAAGAATTAAGATTTTAATAAATGATATAAAAATCATAAAAATCTTATATTCTTCCAACATACGGATATAATTTTTAAAATTGAATTAATGATGCACTTCAGGTAATCTGGTCATTTTATATTTAATGTATTTACCCTTTATGATAAAAATACCAAAAGACAGGGTAAGAGTAAAACTGTTTTACTATCGGATAATCCCAAAATACAAGGTTTTATTCATGACCTAAAATGGTATATACAAAATTTTCTGATGGGATTTATGCCTATACACTTATTAACCTATAAATAAGAGACTACATACATATTAGAACTGAAAATAATGTTATAATAAATTAGTATTTAAATGTTTTCCTAATGTTCCCCTCACCTCTCTTAAGAAAGGGAACTTATCCTTCACTTTTATTCACTCCTCAACATCTCTTTATATCAGCAGAACCCTACAAAAATATCATCTCAAATTCTCTCAATTTACACTATAGGCTATACATTTGGCATAAAAAACATAAGGATTCCTTTTATGAAAATAAATAGGAGACACATGAAAAGAGGTATTCATTTTACCCTATCTAATATTGTTTTTTCATCTACAACATACTCCTACCAAGATATTACCATAAGAAATTTATTAATCCATATTATAATATATGATGATACTTTTCTATGATTATGGGATAGCCATATTAATAAATCTATCTAAACACTGAAAAAACTATCACCTTGTTTGTGTGTGTATGAATCACTGTCTCCACGCCATAGTGTAAACTATTTTTCATATATAAATTTTTGACAGGTATAATGATTAATATAAATAACTTATATAATAAATATAACATGATATTATATCATTAAAATTCACATTTTATCCATTTCTATAACATTTAACCTTTATGAAATGATATCATTGCTCGTGTGTACGTACAACTTACAGTCTCCACGATGTGATGAGACTCATCTTCGATGTCCACTATCCAAAAATGATTATAAAAATATATATTGCATAATAAATAAATATATGATATAATTAAGCTATAGGAATAATATTTATATATGAATGCACATATATGACATTTAGTTACTTCCATTAAAGATGATTAGAGAATGAAAACAACATTCATGCGAATGTATGACCTACCATCTCCATTGATAGTGTATTCCATTTCATATATATTTCAATTTTATATATTAATATTATGAATATTTATGATATATAAATTAAATTATACGTTATATATGTAACTAAATAATGATCTATGTAATTTGATCGAGAATTACATGTCAAAACATGTATGGTAATCAAAGGGATTATTACACAACATGTTTCATTTACATTGAATTTTTAATACTTGGGTAAAATAATATAATAAAAGAATAATATATGAAATGATCAATATTATTATAATATTGATATGACTTAGTAATATGTTAAAAAAATACTTTTCAATAGTTTGAGACATGTATGGACAGTATTTGACTTAAGGTAAGGGTTAATTCCACAGTTTCATCATTATCTGATATTGTTCATGTGTTTGTTTTTACTAGGAAATATTTATCTTCCAGGTCCATAATTCATAATTATTTTTTTGTAAAGATATCATTTGTGGTTTTATGGAAGGTGATCATTAGCTGGACCATCATATTAAATGTTTATGTTTTATTTTACTAGATCTATTTAATTAATGTCCATGTTTTGAAAATGATTATATGTATTTATTTATATAAACATGATTATTTTAAAATGTTAATTTCTTTAAAAAGATTTCATGTGATACAAGAAACTAGGATTCAAAATTATCATTTAAAATACATTCTTTATAAATTGTTCTACTTTTAAATGATTTAATGAAATAGTTGTATTTTTCTCCAAGAGTTTTACTGATTATTTTCAACTTTTTCAAGATTAATTATTGGATATTATTCTTGATTGAGGTTGATTTATTATATTAATATATTTCATATTGTAGTAAATTATTTTTGATATGTTTTTATGTGGATGATCTATTTTTATACAATTCATGGTTTATTTTTAATGTATTGTAATTTCCTAGGGTATTTTTAAAACAAATATTTATGTTATGATTCATTATTTTCATATCAGGAATGAGTTGGAAATAGTTAGGGATGGGTAAGGCTCACTATTTCCCCTTGATGAATCAGTTGATCTCTTGAGACAAACTAGATATGAACATATAAATATCCTTGAAAATATATTTTTATATATGTATGAGGATGAGGCCATAAACATTTATTATTATATTTCATGGATGATGCCTTGATATTATGTTTCAAATGTCAAAAATTATTCACTCCTTCGTTATAAGATTATTAATTGATATTTCATGTGATTATTATACTAGAAGAATATCCTAATGAAATTTTATATCGAATTATTTAATTTTTTCTTTCCATATTATACTAAATATTAGGTTTAAAAGGATTTTGTTTCTGTTTTAGACATTACCTTAAACTTTATGCTTATATAAGATAGCTTTCACTATATTTTTTATCCTACCTAATCATATGATATTTTCAAATTATTATGTTTTTCATTCACAGGTTTCCATGAAGATTTTTATGATTGATATGAAATGTTAAGATAGTCTAATTAGGTATATCTAAAAGGATTATCTATGATGTGTTTGATGTTGGAAATTGTAATGTTATGTTTATCTCTGTAATCTATTTTCCACGCCCTCAAAATAGATCAGTCCATTGGAACATGATTCCTTGTAATCATTTGAATGTATTAAAATAATGTGCCATCTCTGTTATTTAGGGGATGGGGCGTTACAATCACTAAGCATAACGGTGGAGTTAATAGCTTATCCAGAATCATTGAGTCTCAAACAAGGTTTGTGGAATGAAAATAATGACAATTACCAAAGTATATATAAATTGATGATAAAGTAGAAAATACATTAATAATACCTCGAATCATCCTGCGAGTCCATATGTAATAAGATTCCCTCTTCTTCAACTGGCTTCATCCATTTCCACTAGGTATATGAGCCTCTTGTGGACTAGTAGGTATTCTTGGAGGTAATAGGTTGAACATTTGACCACCAGCTACTACCCTAATGTATACTATATCATGTATGATTCCTTGAGGAACTCCCTACTCCTATTTGTACATCTACAAAGGAGTTATTTTGACCATAAACCAATTAGTTGTACGAAGTGTCGGGTAATCATGGGCCAAAGGTCCATGACAACCAAATTTCTAACACCTTGTATGTCTAGGATGACATGGGCCACCCTTGGAGCCATGAATATCTAAACCTGCATCCTGGGATCATCTGATGACATGACTCATATAATTTGACACATGTGACTATCATCATCTTCTAGAATCCACAGTCTTTACAACCTGGTTTCGACAAATAATTCCCAGTGTCTGTGTCCACTCAATTAGAAAACCCTCTTCGAAAAGAGCTCCCTCAGGTACCCCTGCATAATTAGGAATGATAATAATAACCACTGATTCCTAGATTTCCTGGATCAAGATATGATAAATTTCCCATGACATAAATAAATCATCTAATAACATATCCATTGAGTAGAAAAAAAGATCAGAAAACCTGGTTGAGCACTCCGTGAAAGTAATTCTTCCCTACTACACCTGAAAAAGATATGATAAGATAACTGATTACCGTGTGCCTAGATATTAATCATCTCTAACGAGGGTCTTTAAGGATTTACAAAAGGGAGAACTATCATCATGATACTATGTCCTAGTACTATACCAACACACAATAGATCATCGAATATGATTCACGGTGATGATTTCCATCTGGTGGATTGGAATCCCTAAAAGGTGGAAAACGTGGGTGACTTTTTCCAACCAGTACTTATCAATCCTAGGGTCCGAATCACCCCAAACCACGCTAGTTCACTACATTTGGAATTTTTGAAATGTCCATTGATTGAGTATATCCATAGCTGGTAGTGCTAGATGTAGTTGTTTCTCGACTAGTAGTGGTATACATGATAAACAAGATGGATGTGTTATCTCTTGTAAATTCCCCTATATTGATTCATCTTCAAAAGGAAGAACTTCATCGTGGACACACAAAGGAATAAAAAATGGTTGTCTATGTAGAGGTATCCTGAAATAAAACATGGCATACCACGGTAAAAATATTATATCTATAGAGTATACTCAAAAATGAAATGGACAACAAAAACCATTCTTATATTATGCATGTAATGTTATTTATCTCCTACTACTGTTCTCATATGCTGAAATGAAAATCAGGTTATCAATGTTCTCATGTATGGATACATCGGTCGCAACACTGACAAAGGATTACCATGCTTGAAATCAGAACATCAGACACCTGTCAATGTTTTCCCAAACCAATCTCATAGATTCCCAATTATAATGTTGAACTGACCTCTTTTCATACCACTATTTCATGACCCATCCTAGAAGTTCCCATTACATGACTACCCATAATCACACCTATAATATGATAGGTTATAGTTACTACCACTAATTAAGAATTTTTCAAATATGTGAGGCATTATCCTAAGCCCCTACACATATACACACACACATCTCCAAGCCACAAAAGTTCAAATGTAAAAAAACTATGAAAACAATTCATGAAAAAAAACCATATCCCTCCACCAGAGTACAACAGTGAATGAACTAGAAAGTAAACAGGTCCAGAATAAAAATCCTAAAAATGATTTTGTAATCACGAGTCAATCATGTATGAAATGATATACTATGAATGTTTTCTGAACCACATTAAGACCTCTTATGTCTGGCCTTACTAAGTACTATATGTTTCGCGATCACTAACCAAACCATCAAAGTGTTGATAGACATGACAAGAATAGCCATGTGAGGGAAAAGAATGTTCCTGGGTGAGTAAACCAATACATAATGTGACACCTCATAACCACAATTGAAAATGCAGAAAATTATTACCATGATTGAATTCCACAAATTAATACAATATAGTAAATACCATGAACAAAATTCCATGAATGAAATACCAGTTAGCACTATATAGGTATATCTATACAAAACCTATAACAAAAATATATAGATATAATCATGATAAATTCCCCATCATCAGGTATTCAATGAAAATAGTCCTCAATATAATTGGTCTTGAAGCACACTTATTCCTAGTAAACTCACTCCTCAAGCCTTGATATCATCAAAGACACTAACAATGTGGTCTAACTCATTTGTTCCATGCCAAAATGACAATGTATTGGCCATATAATACTCTGATACCACAGAGAGGGGATCACGAGCAGATACAATAGGGGATACTATGGATCTTGTCTAGATATAATGGGGGATTCCACATAGCCAATAATGATTAGTTTTCAGCATAGGAGTTCACACCCTAACACACTGGGTGGTACCAATAATTGCACCCAGACACTATGGGGGATATAATGTACGATACTGATGCACTCTCTAGATAGAGGAATAATAGCCTTATATAGAGGTTATTTAGATTAAAAAAACTCTAAAATGTATGATATTGGATTGAAATACTTCCCTTGAGAGGGTTTCATAAATATATATAGTATTCGACTTCAAAAATGGAATAAAGTCTCGTTATGTTGATGTAATACTATACATAACCCTTGAGGGAAGGAATATTGGAATGATCTACACCACTATTAGTCCTAGATAAACTATTGAAAAATAGTCTCAAAAGGGCCTTCTCGATGTCAGCGTCCCAGCACCATAAAAAGCTCGTCAAAATTATATATTGTTTGAATGTTTTGGAAATTTGATGTTTTAGAAGGGGGTAACTGGGCGTGTTAACCAACTCACAGTCAGTCCATCAACAACTGCGGTCCACCATGGTGGTCGAATTCCCAATGCTATTGTGGTGGACCATGGAGGTCAACCACCTTGATATACTGTGGTTGAACATGATGGCTGACCACCCCTATTTGGTGTGCATGTGTGGTAGCAAGAGCTAGAAAAGCTGATTGTAAACCAATGTGGTCAACCATGGACAAGCTATAGCCCGGTTTCACGGGTCCCACAAGTATGAGATCCGTGTTATTGAGTCTGACATGACCTCTTGGGCAAATTTTTTTTCATCCCATCCTCCTGTGCATGGGCCTAACCCATCTCTGCCTTGGAGTTCCTGGTCCAACCTAGTATGATCAACTCCGGCCCAGTCTATATTGTCCACCCCTTCCCACTCCAGTCTGACTTGTTGTCCCTCCTCATTGCACTATATCCATGTCCACAAACCCGATATACATCCACATTGTGCCTCCACCAATTCCTCATCACCACAACATCTTGAAGAAATCCCACGTGGCCACCTATGAAATTTTTTTATTATTCACTTCTTCATCGTTTTCCTCTCCATCTTGTTGGACCAGTGATGTTGCTCCCTAGGACCAACTGGTGCTACCGCCCCGACATCCATTTTCATGCCCCACATTCCTAGCGAAAATGAATCGTTTCATAACCATCATACCTAAACTGCATCACACTGAACTCGGATCCATGGTTTCTAATAATTAGACCAAAAATTAAGGGCACAATGATCGATTTTTCATATTGGGGTTTCATAGAACAAGGAGTAGATGAAGAATGCAAGAAGAATACAAGAAATTGAGGGATAGATGAAAAATAAATACCAAGTAATGAACTTCATCAATTATTCATGTCGGCCTCAATCCTCTCCTATTATAATGATAAATGAAGATGAAAATCCATGAAACTGTAAAAAATAATCCCTCAAATATAAACAACAACACAACGATCGAATCATTGGGTAATCTATTTGTGGATTAGTTTTCACTCATCATATAATTTATGAACATGGAAAAAAATCAATAGATCATTCCTTAACTATAATTTATGTATAATTTAAGGAAGAATATGTTTATTTTCCTCATTTAGGAAATCCTCTATTTCTGGCAGCATTACTATCTACGATCTCAACATCGATCATACTTGGTTCAAACAAAATTATCTCCAACAGAAGATAGAATGTCTATGTATTGTTTGGAAAACCATGAGGATATATTATAAGAATACATTAAAATGATAAAATATTATTTTATCATTAAAAACAATTAACTTTATCCTTGTAAATGACAATTATATAATTTTAGGGTGTTTCAATGATAGCCCTTCTCGACTAATGTTAAGTCAAACCTATGAAAAAAACAACATTTCAAACTCTACTGTGGTCTCATATCTCAAATCCTAGAAAATTTTCCATATTTATTCGGATTTTAAAAATAAAATAATTTGATTTGATAACTTTATTTTTGGTTACATCATTTGTGACTTTATTTCAAATGAACCATGCTGATCTAATATTGGGCCCACCTAGGATGAATCTGTTATTCTGAGGTCAAATGTGCCTTCTGATATTTTATTTGGGAACCCATTTATATGTGGAAAATATTTTATGTAAATATATTTTCTCAGGATATTATAAAAATATCATTTTTCAAAAAATTGTTCCAGGAACACTAGGCATCAGAATTGAATGTTGTCTTATCTCATGTTCTCATGATTTTAAAAAATAATTTCTATAACTATAATAAAAAAAATTATTTCATTATTAAATGAAGGAAAACCACACCATGGATCAATGAGAGATAAATGATTGAAGATCCCGGTTTATCCTCATCGAAGGGATCTCTAAAACACAAAAAAAGGGGATGGTTAGGTGTCCTGGGATTAGAGAGAATAAAGCTAAAGTTATAGGGTTTAACAAACAAAGAAGCTAAATGGTTTTAAAAGATTCATTAACTAGGGATTAAATGACCTTTAATCCCCTTTTATGTCATGTAATTCCTACAGTATGGTTTCCACAAAAAAAAATATATCGAAATTACTTTATTTAATTTCTTGACCATGGAATTACTAAACATCATGAAACCCTCATTATGATTATGTAACATTATTTCACAAGGATAATGATCCCAACTTCAATATTCTTGAGACAGAGCTCCTCCAAATATTCTCTAATCCTCCTCTGAGTACATCAGTATTAAAAAACCGGCAAAGGGTCGATCCATCTGTATCCAGACCCATACATCCTTAGTGTAAACCATTTGTTTGTTTTAATAATTAGAATTAAACAATGTTCCTAGGAATTTACTGTCATAATGTCAACATGATCATGATCAATAAAGAATATCATCAGCACCATATTGATGTTATTCTTGCTAAACTATGAGGTGTTTAATATTTTAATATGATTGGAAGAGTGATCTAGATAACTTTAAAAATAAGTACCAAGCCTTAAACATTACATTATATTGAATTAATTTAATATTTGACAATGAGGGTTATTTCTGGTTTAGAGTTTTAGAGAATTAGTCCATAAAAATTACATTACATATCAAATATTACAATGTAGACAATTCAACTCAATATAAATTTTTTAACATATAATAAAATATCTCTTGAAAAAAATATTAATGTCTAGTTCCCTAATTTTTGAAAGAATGACTTCTCCATGAACCCATCCAAGAACCTATAAATCTTTATGTCCTGTGAAAAACTTTTCAAAAACATGGGATGATCATAAGAAACATAGTATGGGATACACCAAGAAGGAAAACTGTTAGTTTTTCAAAAAAATATATAAACTGTGAATACATTATCATATGTAATATTGTTCACCTTTATGAAATAGTAAATACAGTTCAGTAAATAAAAAGATCTTTTATTACCCATTTTTCACTAAAAGATTACCATTGAACTCATAAAAAGCACAAATAACATATAAATGAATCTTGGGAGAAATACATACATAAATGGAATAATCATATGGTCAAAATCCAAACATATCACTAAATGGAATAGCCATTCAGATGACTTCCATAACCAAGGCATTGGATGCTATAACGTAACCACCTTTCATGATTTATCCCAGCAACACCCATCATTTTCCTTATCTAGTAAACACCAATCAAATTTCGATGTACAATTATAATATAATAACACATGATATATTGAAAATATAAATATTTCCCTAATAACATTTCTTTTTCTATAACAATAAATCATTGAAAGATTTTGAATTAACATATCCATTTAAAAAATAATTTTCAATACCATAACACCAAAAAAAGAATAAGGGGTTTTATATCATTTAAAAATAACATTAAGGCTTATAGAAGAAGCCAAATAATGATTATGGATGTAGAGAGATCAATGCCACCGCTTAGGTTAAAAAACATTCCTTTTGTGTTTAAAAAAAAACTCTTTGTAGAAAAAGATTCAATTTGAAAGAAATTAAATGTCAAAGGGGTTTATTATACACCATACAAAAGGAGGTGTTGTATATTACCAAAACATGCCTCAATGAATGGAAAATGATACAAAGTCCATTACCTAGTGTCTGACTTGACTCGTTCATTCTTTAATTTCTAGAATAATAAAATTTTGTAAATTTATACTTGATTATGAATGTTTTGCATGGTTATTAATCATTTTTTTCACTTATTACATAGATATAATTTTTTTAAATATTTGATTTCGTATCGGGCCGTTAGTCGATATTCGGAACATGAATAAAAAATTAACATGTTATAATTAAAAATTGTCAATGTGGTCAGATGTCCGTTATATCCAGAATGATATTCATGATTTATAGACCATATATATGACATATATCCAGTATATATGTGTTTATAATTTTCCATATCATTTGGATATATGAAAATGAAATGCACCTTTCATGGAGTCTTTAAGACATATGTACGATTGAATGTTAATTACATTTCATTTTTTCATTTATAATGTAATAAAAACAAATGATAAATTGGTATATTTTTATTCCAGTATATTATCATTATTTATATATGTTAAATATGTTAATTAAAAACATCCTTTTTACATTCCACGTATGGTATGAATGATTCATATCACTCTCAGAGGGCGGTTGTCTGCACTTCCTCCAATGAAAGTATAGTATATATACAGCTAGTAACGCATAAAGGTATGTTATATAAAAGAATTAATGATGAATAGGGATAAAAAAATATCATAAATATCATATATAATTAATTTTACATCAAAATTTCAACCATTAGATGTTGTAGAAGTATATTAATCAATCATCGTTTCATGTGGCCGTATTTCACCGTCCATAGAAACTGTATTTTATATACGCATTAGATGGAGGTTTCTGTAAGGTTATTTTGAATAATTATCATAAAAAACGTAGTATATTGAGGATACTGGTGTTTTCATATACAAAAATAATAATATTTTCAATGATATTTAATAAATAAAATAAATGAAGAGATCTTGATGGGTGACATTACCTTTAAATTGGGTAACTTAATTTGGATTGAGTCAAATGGAAATTTGAATAGAATTCTGCCTAAAGAAAACTTCTACGATAAAGAGAGGGATGTTTTAATATTATTTGTATAGAGGTTGGACGATCCAAGGGTCGTGTGTGGTGTGATTAATGGGTTAGATGTGATGTCATTTTATAAGGAGGAGGAGAAGCTCTATAAGAATGTTTGAAAATATTATTTTATTAGAAACTACATATCCATTTCAAAAGGACCCAAACGCCTTACATTCTATCATTAGATGAGTATTATTCGAAATCCTCTCAGAAAATAAGATTTAGACTAGTTTTCGTTTCAAATTTAACCTTATAATGTATCATTAACACTTAGTTCACTAATTTTACTCGTACCATGTCTTCTTGTGTATTCAGTCAATATAGTTAATATAGTTACCATAAAATGTCTATAGAACCCCAAGTGGGTATTTTATAATACTTTAAACCTTATATATGTAATTTGGTAGAATCAATGATTTTTAGGATTATTATATCATTTAATAAAATAATAACTATTTTAAAAAACCATTAATGTCAATTTAAATACAATTCATATCAGATCTTTTTATATATTCCAATAAAACATGATTATTTTGAAAATCCATCATTAATTGAAATTTAAAAAGTCATACTATACTTTAAAATTCTTGTATAGAATAAAATGTTTCAATATAAATTTATTTTAATATTTCTATCCTCATTTATTTAAAACATTCATTATTGACATAACCATTACGTCATAATTGGGTCATAAATAAACATATTTATATGATTTCTAAAAATTATAAATAAGATACCATGATGTAGGAAATATTTTGAGCATTATCATTTCTATTTTTAATTGAAGAAATAATATATATAACCCCACATTAAAATATATTTTTTAAAATAATATATGTTTGTGATATTTTATTTTTTACTTAAAAAAAGTTAATAATTTCATTATCTTATCCAAATAGATTTCAAAGTGCAAAAGTCTCACTCATGGATTTTTTTGGTTGTCCAGTACTCATCCAATGAGGTTTGTAAAATTGTTAAGGTAATTTTATATTATTTTAATATAATTTTTACCTTGAATTACCTTATTTAACATTAAACGCGGTAAATAAAAATCAAATGTAACTATTCACCAAAGGTTATTTTCATTTTATTGAACAAAATATTACTTATTGATAAAAAACATATATATTGGGTTTTAGAAATTCAATTCAGTAATTTGGTAAAATTTCATTTAAATGAAAAAGTCAGTTTTTAACTATAATGTAGTGTTTTTAGTACTCATCAAAAATTGACGGTTTTCAGAAAAATACAAACAATTCAGCCAAAAATAATTTTTAGATTACTAATTAAAAAATAATATCTATTTTACCAAAATATAAACACAAAAGATAATGAATTAAAAGAAATTAAATATATCTAGCCAAATCTAGAAAGTGTGTTTTTAAGAAATAATAATAATCAAAATATTGACATTTTAATAGATCCAATTTCAAAGTAAAATGACATCCAATGATAAACATTGGATAAAATGGTAAAAATATTATCTACTTACACTTTAAAACCAATATAAATAACAATATTACTATATAAATAATTTATAATAAAGGTTAGTTTTGAATTAAAATGAGGTATAATTTACTATTATTAAAAAAATGAACATTATCATAAAAATACAAAAATATCATCCAAATTAAATTTCGATGTCCGGATTCTAAAAAAGAATTTTATTTTTTTCAAATGGAACATATAAATGTTACAGAAACTACATTTATTAAGGTTCCTCCATAAAAATGAAGTAAAATGACTTTTTAAAAAAATTCAAGAGTTTTTATTCATAAAATTGGACTCATTTATATTTTAATCCTCTAAAATTTAATGGATAAATGTAAATAAATTTTAAAAAACACATTTAAACATAATATGGCTATTTCAAAAAATTACCTCCAATATAACTTCATGGAGTTAATTCCCATTTAAAATAATAATATTATTTTATTATTTTTTAGTATAACTCAACGTTGTGTGCAACGTAAGATTTAAATGAATCTCGTTGGTGCGTATCAGGTGCATCATTAAAAATAGATTCCCATTTAATTATAAATATTATATTTAAATAATAAATACTAATAAATAATAAAATTTCATGTTCTTTATTTACCTAGTATGTTAAAACCGTACCCTCTTTTGGAAATGACGTCGTCAAAATTTAAAAATTGGTCTTGGAAATTTCACTAAAATTATGACATCAGAAAAAGCGTCAATAAAACTGGCACATTAAACAAAATAAAGTACAGTTCAATGGACAACCCAGATAATAAATTCTAGGATTTAGTGTCGAAAACATGGATATGAAAGAGAAACAAACCATCATTTTCAGATGGAGAGTGGTGAAAACTAGATAAGGGGAAAGTTAACAACAAGAAAACCACAAAACAGAGGTGGGTTAAACGTTCATTAGTTTCCCAATAGGAAACGTAAATGTACAAAATTTTGGTTTTATGATCCATTTCATAATTTTGAAGAATCTATTTATTATATTTAGTAAGGACACAAGGAAATATACCCACTTTTCAAGTATAGTTTAATCCTTTTGTAATTTTCTACCTAAAACACATCCTTTATCAAATTATGAGTACTCAAGATGATGTGGTGACACATGAAGCCCTATAATGAAAATCTAGAGAATAAATTAATTCAAAAAAGATTAACCATATATTCCCTCAGTATTTAGTCATTAAAAAAACCAAAATTGTTAGTACATGATTATAAAATATCCAAATAGAATAATACATTAAAAATGGAATACTACTATTAATATCCAAAATTCGTCTAAGAATTAAAAAATTTCATCAACGGCCATTCAATAAACAAATAATCCTTACAAATCATCAAAATAATCTAAACTTCGATTTAAACCCAAAATTCAGAAGGATTTTATCACATTTTCTTCCACCATAATCATAACATTTATATGCAAAAACATCATTTACTCTTAAAGTCTCAAACTGATTGATAATTATCCAAGTCACATATTCTCAATGATAGGTTAATCATTTCCATAAATAACCAAAATAACCATATATCCACTACATAACACTGAGTCATCCAAAATAATATATCAACAATTAGTGTTTCCCAAAAATAGAGAACATCTTCCAAAATAACTTTCATCACTTAATCACAAAATCATTTTCCTATACTATGGATATCCATTTGATAAATCATAAGTTCCCAAAATCAACTTCTTATTGATCCATAAAATCATTTAACTAATAATAATTTGGCATACTAACTAGGGACCTCCCGTATTATAGTGGTAGGTGATAAATCAAAATCGCACCTTAGTTGTGGGTTCAATTCCTACATATTTCTCTGATGCGACGGACTGTCGCATGGTTTGTGTAATGTCAATTAAAAAAAATAAAATTTTATAACATTCTTGAAAATGATATAAATTCTTCAATAATATCCATAACATATTTTAACCACAAATGTTATCTCATAACTCACATTTTCATCAAAAAAAGTAAAAACCATTAATTTCCTAAATTTCAAGGATCTTATAAACTCAAATGGTTTTTATAAAAATATCCACAATAGAAAAGATATATCTTTATTGAATAACATTTTAAAATATCAAAAATCATGTTTACATATACTAAAAATTGTCTTCTAATGTAATCATATCAATAATACATTTAATCATATAATCATCCATAGATCCAACATAACTCTTAAATTCCAAAATTGTAGACATCTTAATCATCAAACATTATTACTAATCCATTATACACAATTTAAATCTTATAGTTTGATACATATTTCCTACAATAAATATAATGCATAATGTCTTGTGATTTGGGTAATGTCAAAACATGAGATATGAAATAATTTGTATCATTGGTCATTTTCAATTTACATTTCTTAAATTGGAATCATATTAGGTATTGGTAAACATATTTTTTTATGAACATGCTGATCTAATTCCAAAAAATTATTTGTAAAACATATATTAGAGTAATGACCATAAACACCACATTTAATCATTCAATTGATCTTTCAGAGAGATATTCATTCCATTTCCTAGAGTCAAATGGACACTTCCTTTTTCCATGGTAGGATTTTGTTTTATGACCATAATTACCGCATTTAATGCATATTCCATTCCATCTTAATCAATTTCATAGGTGTTTCTTTCCACGACATTGACACAAAGGTTTTTTATACACATACAATTATTATTATTACCTGGACATCTGTTTGGATTTGTTTCTCTCAAATACAATGCCTTTTAATAATCACCAATCATCATGTCGTCAATCATTACTCTATATAGTTGGATCAAAAAAACCACCAGATTTCTCTTTTTAGCTTTAGTTTCATTAGGCTTCACAATAATAAAACTACCATAGTTTCCTTTTTATCTATTTTCACTATGGTTCTTGTTAGATCTAGCCATTTACTAAAACCAAAACGGATAGTGTGAGTATGTCAATAAATTCATCATATAATATGTTATGAAGTGGGTATACACTATGATAAACAAATTCATGTTATCTCAAACTCATTCAATTTATCTAAAATAACAATGATTCTTTCTAAAATTCATACCATAATATTTATATAGCTTCTACTTAAATAACACAATAACCTCTAAATTTATCTAAAACGACCTCTGCTACAAACATTAAGGACCATCCTTTAAACATTACATAATCTTGAAATAATTTAATAATTCATATTGAGGATCTTTTTAGATTTATAGTTTTAGAAAATTAGGCCATTATTATTACATTAAATCACAAATATTACAAATTAGACACTTCTACTCAGTATCCATTTTTCCATATAATAAAAAAACCCTTGAAAATATCACACATTTCAAGTTTCCTGTTTTTAGACAGCATGACTTTTCCTTGATCCCATCCTGGACCCTATTCCTCTTTATGTCCTGTGAATAACATTTCAGAAAGATGGTATGAGCATAAAATGCTGAGTAAAGGATACATGAAGATAGAAAACTGTTAGTTTTTTCAAACAACAATTAAACCATGAATACTATCATAACTAATACTTTTCACCACTATGATTTCGTTAATAATCATCATGGAATAAATGATCCCTGTTTAACCTATTGTAACCAAAATATTACAATTAAACCCATATAAATCCCACAATACATATATAGGTTACTTGGTAAAAAGACATACTTAAATGAAATAACCATATGATTGTCTTCCACCCATATCACTAAATATAAAATCCATATAGACAACATCCATAATATAAGAACACGGTTTTTTCTATAAATGAATTTGTAATAATTTTTATGTTATTTCAGAGCAGTGCCTTCAGACGGCATGCAATTCCAAGCCCCGGTGTGTCAGGAATTAAATTTTCAGTGCATTCACACTAGGAAAGCCAAATAAATGGGATAACTCCTAAACAGTTATCCAGATCAAAAATCTGAGTGTACGGATGGGTCCGAAATGGGGTGTTTACCCTAGTAACGACATAAAACTTTTCGGCGCGGGACGTTGGGAACCGTCACCTGTTTACAGAACGTTAAACGTATAATTAAAAAAATTAATTTATTTGTTTAATGGTTAAACTAATATATCTCTTAAACGGTGGATCTGATTGAAACCCCCAGGGCACTGTTGTGTTTGGATCATACCATTTACCCTAGGAGGGTTATATGTTTCGCGGGCTCCGCCCTTCTGTGGAAAATGGCCGTAGTGGCTTTTTTGTAATTTGGCGGCCTCGGGCATTGAGTTTAACAACATTCGAATAGAGGATCAAATTAAAATTCCGAGACCGCCGTTGTGCTAGATAGGTGGTATTAAACCTAGGGGAGTCCTAACCCTGACCCAATCGAGTGGTTCAGATGCGTCTTAATTTGGATGTTTGAAATTAATTAAAATTTAAATATGTTTTCCAAATTTAAACACCTAAGCCCCCACCCCTCTCCCCTTCCACTATTGTTAACCCCGCCAGAAGGAGCCCAACCAAGGAGATCCCCTCAAGAAGTCCTCTCCTCCTCCACCTCTCCATTTTCATTACCCGATGGATCGCTGCGAAGCTTTGTGCTACGATGATGTGTTAGGAATTACTCATTTCCATTTTTCTTTCCCGAATCTACATTGAACTCAATTTATCACATCGAATTTTCATCTAATAGTCGAACAAAGCCCATAAAAGTGTAGTATGTTTTCCGAGATTCCCAACACACCTATCAGATTTAAATTTGGAGTCCCGAGGAGTCCTTGGCTGTTAGTCAAAGTTGCGGGTTTTGGGTGTTTTCTGGTGGTTTTGGATGATCTTCAGTCGGATTCGGGGGTTCCGGAAGTGGGCGAGCACGGTGGCTCCCAAGCGGAAGCGGCCTTTGGTGGCTCGGTAGTACGGGGGATGGCCGGCCCTTCGGGCGTGCAACGCCGGGGTCACCCGATGTGACCCCATGAGAGATTGAGGACCCGCCAGCGGGGGTCTCCGCGTGGAAAAGCAGCCGACTGGCCAGCCCGGTCGGTGGAATCATTTAAAAAAAGGAATAAAAAATATAAGTTAATGATGGTAATAATAATAATAATAATATTATTATTATTATGGAAATTTTTTATAATTTATAAATTAATCGCAGGGCACCCGATTTAGACGCTGTCTATGGAGAAGCGTCCCTTAAATAGAGATGAATCTTTTTGAGATTTTTTTGGGAGTTTTTAATTCCTGAAATGAGGGGTCTCAGAGGCAGGCCACACCTTTAAGTAAATTGGCGTTTTTCATGGGGTTTGTTTTGGCAGCATAGACACATCTGAAGTCCGTTTTAAGCTCCATCAGTGGCGTTGGAACCCTGGAATTGAGGCATAGTTTTCTAGTGGGTTTTCGGGCATTGAAACCATAGTTGAGGAGTGGGCCCATAGGCCGTCTTTTTAAGATGTGAGAAGTGTTTTGTTAATTTTTCATCAGATGTCCATTTAGGGTGTGTGAGCAGTCGATTTTGGGTGTTTTTCTGAGGGAATTACAACAACACAATCCATCTGATTAAATTCTGCACGCTAGTGTGGGCCCCATGAGGGCCATTTTGGTAGTGGCAGTGATTTCCATCTTTATCACCGGGTGTCGGTTTTGGACAAGTAAATAGTCTATCTTGTGTACTTTTTCAAGATGATTGCAACAATGCGATCCGTTAATTTCATTTCGAGACCGGGATGTGGGTCACATGAAGCACCACTTGTGTGTGGTTTGAAAAACACATCTATTTCTCCGAATAAACGTTCCTCTCAAAATAGTAGTCATTTTGACGTGTTTTCATGTGGGGATCGCAATGGCGCGATGAACCCGACTATTTTCAAGGATGAAGCTCTGGACCACGGGACGCCGTTCAGGCGTAAAGCAGTGTTGGTGACTTTTTCGTCAGATATCCATTAGAGGTGATCAAGTAGTCGATCTCGCATGTTTTCCCACAAGGATTACAATGGTGCGATCCATTTGGATGTGTGGAGTCTCATCCGAGACATCATTTAAATGTGGAATCATGGTGGGTGTACCGTTGGAGGTTCTTCCTATGGTGTTTGCAGAGAACCATTGGGTGTGATCCCGTGTACTTTCATGTGAGTGAAGTAAATGTTTGAAGAGATTTAGTTGGTCGTGCTTGGGCCGATGAGGTGTCAAGTTGGAGTTTTTATGTTTACGCCCTTCTCTTTGACGTTGGGTGCTGTGTGCATGATAGCCTTTGGATAGGAAACATGGTATAATTTGGGAGTATAGGGGAATGCATGGAAATACATGTGGTTGTTTGTACATGAGAATGTTTTTGTGCTTGGTAGGAGTTGACTTGGGGCCACATGTCGTGTATGCCCCTTGTGTGTGATGTGTTCTGCTTTGCGTACCCTTGACCTCTCGCGACGTAGATGGTCCTTCTGTTCTCTTTGGATTAGCCAGTAAGGTCGAGTTTCCCCTGGTTCAATTCTCGATTGTTTGACCATAAGGATTGAGTTTCCCCTGGATGTGTTCTCTTTTGTTTGACAACCAGAGTTGAGTTTCCCCCTAGTTCTATTCTTCCTTGTTTTACCAGCAGGGTTGAGTGGGTTTCCCCCTGTTCCTGTTCACGATGGTTTTGAACAGCAGGGTGATAAGTTTTACCCTGGTTTTGTTCATAGTGGCTTGGTCGGCAGAGTGGTTTCGTGTTCCCGGGTAGAGTGCTTGTGAATTCTGTTTGACCAAAACATTACACTGGAACTGATCCTCTAACTAAGAGGTTGTTTCTAGTTGGGATGTCTAGGAGGTTGTACCATCCAGCAGGGATGGCCAGAACATCAGTGTTCACCGAGCAGTACCATCCATTAGGGATTTCTAGAGAGGTTCCGAATTTCCCTCCAGCGGGGCTGGGAATTTTTCCCCGATGCCGGGTTTACCTACAGCTGGGCTAGGAAGTGGTCCCTGATGCCCGGTTTACCTCCAGGTGGGCTGGGAAGTGGTCCCCGATGTCGGTTCCTAGCCTCCCTCTAGTGGAGTAACATTTTACGAGACTGGTAATTAGGACTAATTGATGACTTTAGTCGGGCCTTCCTTCAGTGGATTACCCTTTTACGGGACTGGGTAGTGTGGCACCCATCGACTCTTACAAGGTCTCCCTCTAGTGGGAACCCATCGACTTCCAGGGATTACCCTACAGTGGGGTTGGGTAGGGGGTCGTCTGTCGACTTTGAGGAGACTGCTCGACTGCGGGGCAGTGAAGAGGTGTTGTTTGACATTCCCTGTAATCTCATGTATGAGGGTCACTTTCCCCACTAAGACGCGACCTTGCAACGCGACCTGAAACTGTTCGTGTGAGTCAGTGCTGCCCAAAGTGGATAGGTTAAAGGAGCGGTGATTTATGCCCCTTGACATGAAGTTCCTGGCTAATGTGCGGGATGCTAGGATTCGATGCTTTTTACTTTTGGGACTATTGGCTACTAACTTTGTTGGATTGAGATATGGGATGGAGATCCCCTTATGATCTTATTCTGGTTTCTTGACAGAGCATATATATACGTATATACCTTGTTCTAGCACCCACTTATTGGGCTTGGTTACTCTCCCTCCAGGAAAGGCGAAGACGCTCGAGGTATGCCACATGCTTTATGTGTCTAGCATCTCATGGTCGGATGAGTCTACTCTCCTTATATATGTAGCGAAGACGTAACGAGAAGTTCATCATCTCACTGTTTCCAAATCCTTGTGTCTGGATGAGTCTACCTCCTTTCTCTTGTTGGGTTGAGCTGGACACTCTACTGTTACTCTACTTCAGTCCTTGTTGTACACCTTACTGCACTCTTGGTTGTACACCTTTACATTCCCATGTTCGATCAACTTCTCACCATTCAGTACCACCTTTGTGGCTCCCTCAAGCCTTTGGGGTATCCTACTAAGTTGTTTTATACACACCCCTTCTTGGGCATTGCCTGCACTTGGTGTGGCCTTGCAAATGATGGACAAGTTGGCGGTGACTTCAGCAAATATTAGGAGTTCGAGAACTTGGACCGCGTGCAGTGGTCGTAGTCAGGTTCTAGGTGTGGGACTCTCCCAGGTGTTTTCATATGTTTACCTGTTGTCGGGTTGTGGCCCTTTTCTGGTTGGGCCGGTGTTTTTCCCTTTTAATTTCAGTGTACCTTCAACACATGCTTTGTACTGTTTAGAGGTCAATGAACATTTGTGGTTTTTTAATTGCATATGGTACTTTTATTTTATTTTTACCTTTCACCTTTTCATTGAGTGTGATGCATGTGTGTGTACAGGTACTTAATGAAAGGCCTCCCCGAGCTGTTGTGCCTTCGGCGTTGGTCGCCAGCCCTTGGCCTATGGAGGCGGGATTGGGGTAGTTACGGCTCGAGCCCGGGTAAAGTCAGGTCATGAAAAAGTTGCATCAGAGCTGGTTCGTTCCTTGGGAAATTACTTGGACGTACCTAAAATGGAATTGGTTGGAATTTAGGTAAATAGAGTCAATGTATCTCGAGAGCGGTGCTCAGGCCCGGGAGTCAAGTGAGGGTGAAGAAACCGACATATCTATTCATCAGGACCCTGAATACCCATTTTTCGACTCGGCATGCTGAGACACTCGTTGTAGGGAAAATTGGTTTGTTCATCGCATAAGATCGAGTCTTTGATTGTCCTTCTTGTGTCACCTCCACATTGTTGTTGTTGTGATAAACATATATGCTCATCTGATCGCGACACTCCTTGATAACATTTTGGATGTATCCTCAATGACAGTCATCCATGATACTAGATTTGGTCCGTGACAACAACCTAGTGAGCAGCGAGGCCTTAGTCCAGGAACAATCATACGTGCCTCTTTCCCTAGGTGGGAAGGTAGCAGCACCTTCACCTATTGAGTAGCAGACAGCTCCAGTAGAGCAGACTGGGCTTGAGCACAGGTTGAGCGCTCAATGTGAGTTTTATTGGCCGAGACCGCTAAGGTTCAGTGGTGAGCCAGACCCTCAGGAAGCAAAGGTTTGGATCGAGACAGTGGTTCTTATTTTCAGGCTTATGCTGACGATGACAGATCTGATGGTGGCTTTGGACACCACCCTTTTTCGCAGAGCATCATGGCGTTGGTGGAGCCTGGTGACTCAGTTTCTTGACGAGTCGTCCCTTTCATGGGGTGAATTTCAGTTATTGTTTCATGAGAGGTTTTAACCCTCCAGCTTATGTTCCGTTCAAATTTAGGTGCTCCTACAGTTTCAGTAGGGAGGGATGACAATGGATGAGTACACGGCTAGTTTCGCAGACCGTGCACACATTTACCCGGACTTGGTCTATAACGGCAACTTCCGAGCGCAGAAGTTTGAGCAGTGTCTTCACTGAGAGATACATGCTATCACAGTACCCTTGGGCATTCCCACTTGTTTCTGGGTGCTAGAGCTGGCGCTGGTGACAGGGAGGTTCCTGTCGTGTTCTACAGTTGGTTGTGGCAGCAACCACGTTGGAGCCGAGACGTCTATCGCGGCTTGTGGGCATCGGCAAGAAGAACCTCGACACAAGTGGATTTCCGATAACCAGACTCAAGGGTGTGTATATACACCAATGTGGTGCCGGAGGTCACCAGGGCATCCCGAAGAGTGTCGATTTTATGCTTGCGATGGTCGATGTCACTTGGCATGGGATTTCCCGACCAGTCACACAGAGAATAACGGGCAGGCAGCAGGTGCACCACCGCAGCAGAGGAAGCACAGTAATAGGAGTAACGCCCTGACAGGTGGTGCTAGTAGAGTATCAGGAGGAGCAGGTAGTGGGGGACGACTTTTCGAGGACTTCCCATCACCACTAGTCTGTCCACATCAGGCTCTGGGAGCTGACAGTTGGGACTACATACAACCGCATGCTATGGATTTCTACGATCCTGCAGAGCGTGAGGTGATAGGAGGTATGCTCTACAACTCCTCTAATTTTTGTAGTAGAATTTTTAGACTCTATTTCTGAAATTATTTTATCCAAAATCCTTGTTTGAGGAGTTACCAGTGTGGTGTGGGGCGTCAGTGTAACCTTGTGTTGGTAAGTTAAAAGGTTTGGGACATTTTGTTGTTGATGGTGTTGACTCCTTCGCTCTCTGAGCATGAAAGAGAGTCTTGGTTACGAGACATCATCTATGATATCTTGTGTGACAAGATATACTTGGGTGTTTCAACATATATATATTCTGAAGGAGGGAATCACGGAGAATTTTCCCTTGTCCAAGATTTGATTTCAGTTGCAGCGTGCGACATAGGGGTTTGGTCGCGGATGTGAGCTACCCACGAGAGCCTTCTGGCTGTTTGAGACCGTGAAATGGGGATGGAGAGGTCCCCTACTGCCTTTCCCTAACCCTAAAATCATGAGTGGGTGCACGACATCTCCAACGTGACTTACCCGAGGAGATGTGTGTGTGATCCTATCCACGTCATCGGCAAGGTTTGACCTTGTGTGAATGGATCAAATCCTTTGGTTTCTGTGTGGTGGCGTAGGATTGTGCAAGAGTTCTTCTGGGTACGGGAGGTCCAGGTGTGGGCTTAGTACCCAGAGTTGTTTCCTTGGTTTTTCTTTTCAGGGACGAAAAGCATGAAGGATGGAATGATTTAAGAACCCGGATTTTTCTATAAAAGATATTAGAATATTCTTTATGTTATTCCAGAAATGCGCCTTCAGACAACCTGCGATTCCGTTCCCTAGTGTGGCCAGAATTAAATTTTCAGTGCGTTTAAACTCGGCACGCCAATTAAATGGGTTAACTCCTAAACGATGATTCAGATCAGAAATCTGAGTGTATGGATGGGTCCGAAATGGGGTTTTTACCTTAGGAACAACATAAAACATGTCGGAGCGGGGCGTTGGGACCCCTTGCTCGTTAACAGAACGTATAATGGATAATTAAAATAATTAATTTATTCGTTAAATGGTTACACACAAGTATCTCTTAAACGGTGGCTAGGATTGGATAAACGAGGGCCCCGTTGACATTAGAGCATACCGTTTACACTATTAGGTGTATAAGTTTCACGGGCACGACTGTTTTTTGGAAAATGGCCCCAGGGGCGTTTTTGTAATTTGGTGGCCTCGGACGTTGGGTTTAATAACATTGGAATAGAGGCTCAGATTAAATTTCTGGGACCTCTGTTGTGCTTTGGAGGTGCCAATTACCCTAGGGGAGGCTTAACCTCAACCCTGTCAAGAAGTTCAGATGTAGGTTAATCTGGAGGTTTTAAATTAATTAAAATTTTAATATGTTTTCCTTATTTAAACACCTATGCCCCTCTCTCCCCTTCCCTTATTGTTAACCCTGGAGGAAGTATCTCAACCAAGGAGAGCCCCTCAAGATGTCCTCTCCTCCTCCTCCTCTCCATGTGTGGTAGCCGGCGTATCGCTGCGAAGCATCAGTCTACGCCCATGAGGTAGAAATTCATTGCTTCCATTTTAATTTCACGTACCAATTTTTAACTCAATTTATCACATCTAATTGTCGTCGAATCATCGAAATAATCCCATATCTGTGTAGTATGTTTTTCGAGCTTCCCAACACACCTCTCAAATATAAATTTGGAGTCCCGAGGAGCCCATGATTGTGTGTTGAATTTATGGGTATTGGGTGTTTTCCAGTGGTTTTGGAGGTTATCCGGCCATCTTTGGGGGTTTCAGAAGTGGGCGGCGCGGGCGAGCGTAGTGGCCAGGCAGCAGGAAGCGCCGGCGAGTGCGGTGGCTCCAAGGTGGCGGCGGCCTTCTGCGGCTCGATGGTAGGGGGTCAGCAGACTCCTCTGCCGCGGAGCGCGACATTAGCGCGTGTCGTGAGTGAGGAGCATAGAGGCATCCGCAGACGCGGAGGGCAGAGCACCTGCCTATGAGGGCCTCAGGTGTGGGCGACAGCCAGGTGGAGAGGCCGATCGGCGGGCGTGCGAAGGTGGGATCATGCGACAATACCCCGTGGGAGACCACAGACCCGCCTGCGTCTTGTCTCTACATTGAAAAGCAGCCGGCCAGCCAGCCCGGTCGGTGGAAAATATAAAAAAAATGAATAAAGAAACAAAATAAAATCATTTTATAATAATAATAATAATAATAATATTATTATTATGAATATTATTTATAATTGAAAAATCATTTGCAAGGCGCCTGATTTGGACGTTGTATGCGGCGACATGTCCCTTAAATAGGGACAAATTTTTTTGATATGGTTTCGAGAGTTTTAATTCCCGAAATGAGGGGCCTCGGAGGGGCGCCACGCCTTTAAGAGAATTGTCGTTTTTTCGGGGGTTTTGTTTTGGGCAGTGTGGACACATATGAAGTGAGTTTTGAGAACCGTCAGCGGCATTGGAACCCTTGCGTCGAGGATGAGTTTTCCATAGGGTTTTTGGGCATTGAAACCAGAGTTGAGGCATGGGCCCCACAGACCGTATTTTAAGTTGTGAGTAGGGTTTTGTACGTTTTTCATTGGACATCAGTTCAGGGAATGCGAGCAGTCGATTTTGGGTGTTTCTCTGAGGGCATTGAAATGGCACAATCCGTTCTCTTTAATTCCTCATGATGGTGCGGGCCCCACGAGGGCCGTTTTGGGAGTTGGTGGTGACTTCAATATTATCACCGGGTGTCTATTTTGGACAAGTTAATGGTCCATCTTGTGTACTTTTTGAGAGGATCACAATGGTGTGATCCGTTCTTTGAGTTTCAGGACTGAGATGCGGGTCCCATGAAGCACTGCTCGTGTGCGCTACGAAAAAACACATCTTTTTTTCGAATATCCGTTTTACTCAAATGAGTAGTCCATTTTACATGTCTTCCCTAGGGGATCGCAATGGCACGTTGCGCCCGACTATAATCGGTGCCTAGGCTCGGTACCACGGGATGTCGTTCGGGCGTAAAGAGGTTTTGGTGACTTTTCCATCGGATATCCATTGGAGGAAAGTAATTAGTCAATCTAGCAAGTATTTTCATGAGGATTACAACGGTGCGATCCATTTGGATGTGCAGAGTCTCTTCTGATACATAACTAAAATGTGGAAGCATGGAAGGTGTACCAGTGGAGGTTCTTCCTACGGTGTTTGCAGAGAACCCTTGGGGTGTGATCACGTGAACTCCCGTGTGAGTGGTGTAAATTTTTATAGATATGTAGTTTATTGTGACTAGGATGATGAGGTGGTATGTTGGAGTAATTATGTTTATGCCCTTCGTGTTGACAATGGGTGTCATGTGCACGATAGCCATTGGGCTGGAAATGTGGTATACTCTGGGAGTATATGAAAATGCACTGAGGTACATGTGGTTGTTTATACTTGAGAATGATTGTGCTCTTGGTGGGAGTTTACTTGGGGCCACACGTCGTGTGGGCCCCATGTGTGTGTCGTGTTCTGCTTTGTGTACCCTTGACCTCTCATGACGTATAGGGTCCTTCTGTTGTCATTTATTTTTCCAGCAGGGTTTAGTTTCCCCTGGTTCTGTTCTCATTTGTTTGACCAGCAGGGTTGAGTTTCTCCCCAACTCTGTTCTTGTTTGTTTGACCAGCAGGGTTGAGTGGGATTCCCCTGGTTCTATTTACAAAGGATTCGACCAGCAGGGTGGGTGGTTTTCCCCTGGTTCTATTCTCGATGGTTTGGACGGCAAAGTTTCTTCGTGTTCCCTGGTAGATTTATTGTGGATTTCGTGTGACCAACACATTACACAAGCACCGATCCTATACCCAATAGGTTGTTTCCAGTAGGGCAGGACAGGAGGTTGTACCATCCAGCAGTGATGGAAAATGGGTTACCATCCAGTAGGGATGGCTGGTACATCGGTGTTCACCGAGCATACAATCTAGCAGGGATGGCCACTACAACAGTGATCACCGAGTAGTACCATCCAGCAGGGTTGGCCAGAGCGGTTTTGGGTTTACCCCTAGCGGGGCTGGGATGTGGTCCCCGATGCTGGGTTTACCTTCAGCTGGGCTGGGAAGTCATCCCTGATGCCGAGTTTACCTCCAGCTGGGCTGGGAAGTTGTCCCCGATGACGGTTTCGAGCCTTCCTCCAGTAGAGTACCCTTTTATGGGACTAGGCATTGGAACTCGTCGATGAATATTACTGGGTCTCCCTCCAGTGAATTACCCTTTTATGGGACTGAGCAGTGTGTCACTGGTCGACTCTTTCTGGGTCTCCCTCTAGTGGGAACCCATAGACTTCCAAATATTACCCTCCAGCGAGGCTGGGAAGGGGGTCGCCTGTCGACATTGAGGAGACCTCTCGACTGCGGGGCAGTGATGAGATGTTTTTTGACGTTCCCCAAAACACTCAACTATGAGGGGCGCTTTCCCAACCGAGATGCTTCCTTGCGATGCAACCTAAAACCGTGCGGGTGAGTCAGTACTGCCCTAAGCGGACAGTTTCACTGTGTGGTGATTTGAGCCCCTTGACTTGCAATTCGGGGCAGACATTCGGGATGCTAGGCATCAATGGTGTTTACATCTAGGACTTTTGGATACTCACCTTCTTGGGCTAAGCTATAGTATGGAGATCCCCTTACTATCTTTTTTGGTTTTCTTGACATAGCATATATATTTGTGTCTACTTTGTTCGAGTACCCACTTCATGGTATTGGTTACTCTCCCTGCAGGATAGGCCAAGACGCATGGTGTGTGCCACGTGCTTCCCGTGTCTAGCATCTCGTGGCTGGATGAGTCTACTCTCCAACTATAGGTAGCGAAGACTCGATGAGAAGTTAATCTTATCACCATTTCTAGCTCATTGTGTCTAGACGAGTCTACATCCTTTCTCTTGTTGGGTTGTGATGGACTCTCTACTATTACCCTACTGCACTCCTTGTTGTACTCCATTATGCACTCTGGGTTGTAATCCTTTACCATGTTCGATCTACTGCTCACACATTGGTACCTCCTTTGTTTCTCGCTTGAGCCTTCGGGCTATCCTACTGAGTATTTTTATACTCACCCCTGCTAGGGCTTTGCCCGCACTTGATGTGCCCTTGTTGATGACGGAAAGGTTGTGCGTGACATCAGAGGAGCATAGGAGTTCGGGATCTTGGACCGCGTGCGGTGGTCATAGTCAGGTTCTAGGTGTGGGATTATCCTAGGTGTTTTCTTTTGATTACCTGTTGCCGGGTTGTGGCAGTTTTCTAGTTGGTAGCGTGTTTTTTCCTTTTATTTTCAGTTTACCTTCAACACTTGCTTTGTACTATTTAGAGGTCAATGCACATTTGTGGTTTATTTATAGCAGTTGGTACTTGGGTTTTCTTTTTTACTCTACACTTTTTCATTGAGTGTGATGTGTGTGTGTGTGTGTGTGTGTATAGGTACTTAGGCAAAGGCCTCCCCGAGTTTTTGTGCCTTGGGCACTAGTCTCCATCCCTTGACCTATGGAGGCGGGCATGGGGTAGTTGCGGCTCGAGCCCGGGTGGGGTCGGGTCATGACACATACCCAATGTAGTGGAGGTTATAAAGTAACCACCCATCCAGGTTTATCCTGACACCACCCTTTATTTGGTTTATAACATAACCACTCATCAAATTTCCATGTACAATTATAAAATCATAACACATAAAATATTGAAAATATAAATATTGCACTAATAGCATTTCATTTTCAATAATAATAAATCATTTAAAAATATTAAAATAATAAATCCATTTAATACACCATTTTCAAGGACTATACCCACAAAAAACGTATAAGGGGATTCATTTTCATTTAAAAAAACAGTAAGGGTTATATAGGATGCCAAATAATGATTACAGTGGAGGATAGGTAATTGTCGCCTCATATGTTTAAAAAAATAATTTTTTCAATTAGTATAATGCTTCATAGATAAATATTCACATTGAATGAAAATAAATTTCACAGGGGTTTACAATACACCATATAAAAGGAGTTTTATATTATCAAAACACGCCACAATGAAAGGAGATTGAGTCAAAGTCCCTTACCTTGGGTCCGACTTGACTCGTTCATTCTTTAGGTTCCTTTTGAATAAACATATGTTATCATCTACTTTAATAATAACCTTTTTCAGATTTATTTTTTTATGTATCTTATTACATTGCAATAAGATTTTGTTAATTATTTTAGTTATTATCAGAAATTTGGTCGATGTTCGAAACTTAAGTAAAAATGAACTTATTATAAATAAAAATAGTCCACGTGGCTATATATCCATTATCTACAGAATGATATTCATGATTTATATATCATAAATATCACATATATCATGTATACATGTATTTATAATATTCCATATCATTTTGATATAGGATAATTAAATGCAACGTTCATGGAGACTATTAGTCGTACATATGCGTGAACACTATATCCATTTCAATTATTCCATTTTAAAAGAATTAAAACCAAATGATAAGTAGGTATATTATTATTATTTTATATTATAATTTTTTATATATGTTATTTTTGTTTAGTGACACCATCCTTTATACATTCCATGTATGGTATGAATGAGTCATATCACATTAAGTGGTGGTAGTCCGCACATCCTCAAAAAAAGCTTATCATATATATTCATCAAGAAAATCATAATGTTATGTTCTAAAAGATAATTAAAAAATAATAGAGATTAAAATAAATATCATAAATATCATATATAAATATAGTCTCATCATAATGGAAACCATAAGAGGTGGTAATAGAAAACTAAACAATCATTGTTTCGTGAGGGAGTAGTTCGCCCTCCACAGAAATTGTATGTTTTATACCCATTTGGTGGAAGTGTTTGTATGTGTAGTTTAAATACATCTCATAAAAAACCAAGTATATAGTGGTTACATCTATTCTTAGGAAAAAATGAATAATAAGATCCTAGGGACTAATGATGTAAAATAATAGAGGTGAACTTGAGGGAAGATGTTACCTTTAAATTGGGAAACTTCTATTTATTTGAGCGAAGGGGATATATTGAATTGATTTATGAGTATGGAAGGATTATAGGATTAAGAGAGAGATGTTGGTATATTATTTTGGTAGGATTTGGATGATCCAGGTGGCTTGTGATGTTTGATTAATGGATTATAGATAATGTCCTTTTATAGGGGGGGATGTGTTTTTTAAGAATGTTTGAAAATATAATGTTATCAAAAATTAAATTTAGGTTTCCAAAGGTCAAAAAATTATTAAATTCAAAGAAAAGATTACTATTATTCGAAATCCTCTCATCCAAGAGGTTTTAGAAACATTTTTGTTTCAAATTTTACCTTATTGTTTTGATTTAACCACTATATAACTAATTTTACTCTAACCATGAATTCTTGTGTATTCACTATATATGGTTATTTTAATTATCATAAAATGATAATAGAAACTAAAGTGGTTTACTAATGTCATATTCAACCCTCATTAGGAAATTTGGTCGAATCTTATATTTTTAGAATTATTATATAATTAAAAAAATTATATGTGTTTTAGAAACTCATTTATCTAAATTTAATTAATATTCATATCCTGTCTTTATAAAAACTTCAAAATAACATGATTCTTCAAATTCCAAAATTAATTACAAGATAAAAAGTCATAAAGATCTATAAATCATGTGTATGGCATAAAAAGGTTCAAAATATTTATTTTAATATTTATAATCTCATTTCTTTAAAACATTTATTAATGAGGTAACCATTACTTCATCGTTGTGTCATAAATACATTTATTTATTATATTTATAAAAATTATAAATAACAATACATATTGTAAGAAATAATTTTAAATTTATAATTACAATTTATAGATGAATATATCAATTATAAAAACTCTATATTAAAATTGATTTTGTACGACAATACATGTTTGGATATTTTTTATTTTTCAATTTAAATAAAATGTTATTAATGCCATTTTCTTTACAAATGGAATAAAAAGGCCAAATGACACACCCAAGGATTGTATTTTTCATCTATGACTCATCAAATAAAGTTATTAAATCTTTTAAAGTAATTATATATTATTATAATTTTATTTTTACCTTGAATTAACATATTTACCTTTAACCACTGTAATAAAAATCAACATTTACTATTTACCAAATATTGTTTTTATATTATTAAACCACATTATACATACTTATAAAAACCATGTATGTTGTATTTTTGAAATTCCATTAACCGAAGTAGTAATATTTCATTTAAATGAAATTTTTTGTTTTTAACTACTTTGCAGTGTCTTCACTATTCATCAAACATTGAAGGATTTCGGAAAAATACCACAAATTCACCCAAAATTAATTTTGATATTTTGAATTAAAAAATTTTGATTATTTTTTGAAATTAAAATCATATAAGATTCATTAATTAATATAAAATTAATTTCCATTGTCAAAACCTGAAACCGTGTTTTTATGAAATAATAACTATAAAAATATTGGAAATTTTTTATATCCAATTTCAATGCGAAATTACATCCAATTACCAAAATTTCATTAATTGGAAAAATATAATCCAATTACACTTTAGAAACAATAAAATGATAAATATCATAATAAAAATAAATTATATTAAATGGAATTTTTGAATTAAAAGCTGTATTTTTCAATATACATAAAAAGTATTCATTATCATAAAAATACCAAAACTTCATCCAAAGTAAATTATGAAATCCCAAATCTAAAGAAAAACTTTATTTTTCCATATGGAACAAATAAAAGTTACAAAACAAGATTTAAAGAGGGTTCTCCATCAAAAGGAAGTAAAATGTCTTTTTTTTTTAAAAAATATTAGAGTTTTTAAACATAAACATTGATTCATTCACATTTTAAACCTCTAAATTGTATATAATAGATGAGTAATAATTTATCAAAATAATTTAATCAAAATATAGTTAGTTCTGTTTATTCCCACAAATACAACGTCTAATGAGTTATCCACCATTTAGAATAAAAATATTATATTATTTTTATTCAGTATAACTCAACGTTGTGTGCCACATACTATTTATAAGAATCCAATTGTGGCGTATCAGGTACGCCATCAAACATATCATCCCCATTTATTGTAAAATTATTATTTAATTCATAACTATTTATAAATATGAAAATGTCAAATTCTCTATTTACCCATTATGTAACATTAAATGTCGTTATAGATGGAATATATACCCATGAAATAATTCAACTTAATATATTTAAAAAATGAATATATTTTTTCCATTATGAAATGAAAACAATTTACCAATCCATTTGTATTTGATTAGAATACACATTACAAACTACATTGATTATTTTAACATTTACATTTTTTTATATTTATGGAGAGTGGAAAAACATGATGAGTTTCTGGTATTACATAAATGGATCATATAAATGATGAAATTATATTCGAAATTCAGAAAGTGTAATTTTTTAGAATCCAATATCATTATATGGTCATGTTATCACCAGCAAGATCATATTTTAGAAAAAATCAAATACATATCTCATTGAAAATATTTTTTTACAACTTCGGTTAAATTGAACCAATGTATTTATTGATGATGTGGATAATGATGCTATTTTGTGATAATATTCTAATTATAATCCAATATAATAAAAATTTTCATCCAGAAGGTAGTGTCGTTCCCCCATAAAAAGTATTTCAATGAAATATTTTATGATATTAATACGATATTAGTCCCTACACATGTGATTGTGATAAAATATATAAGAGTATTGTTTGTGATATATAGTGATACCTTATTAATGTAATTTTAATGATCTATTATTTAAAATGATAAGGTAATTTCTCACTCAGTATGAATATTATTGAATCCTGATATGAACCACCTATCTATTGACCTAGAGATCACAAAATAATTTTCATGTTAATAATAATGTAGAATCAACTATTTAGAATGATCATTGATTCATATAATAAATATTTGATCCTAAAGTATATATTAAAAACAAAAAATTTTACATTTACCATTTTAGATATTTAAAAATGTAATGGAAAATCCCTACTCATATCATTTCCACCTTGGGATGGTAGACAAGATTGATGATTTCTTAATAATAAAGTATATATCCATTTTATCATTGGTGAGGACTGAGAAATATTCAATACTCATAGATTTAAAATACAGTAATAAAGATATAACAATTGAAGGAGAAAAATAATATTTTCCTAAATGATTACTTAATCAGCAATTCATGAGAAAATCAATGAAGCCTATAATGGCAATACACATATATAAATGAAGTCATTGATTATTTTGGGGTTCAACCTGGATAATGGATGAGTTATAACTTTTGGAAACTGAACTTCTGTCCCAATTTGAAAAGTGAGGATGGAATATTTAGATGATGAACATAACTCATCCATATATATATATATAGCCAGGAAACATGAATATTTATATATCTATACAAAATAATATTTAGGGAGAACATAAAGATATTGTTTTCATATAAAAAGTATTGATTCATGTAATATAATAATTTGAAAAAATGATTACTCATTTAATTATGGGAATCCCCAAAATAGAAAAGGATTATAAATTTATCTGGGATATGTTTATAACTATAAAAAATTCTCAGATTTAATTACCATCATAGAATATTTATCTCTTGAACAACTCTCTATGAAAAACCATAGAGAAGTTGAAATAATTCTTGATCTCCCACATACCAAAATATGAAACTGATATCCAAGGATCACCTCATGAATCCTGAAATGTATTAAGAAATAATTATAGACTAATTTTCATTTCTAAAATCCTAATAAAACATACAAAAACGTCCAGTCTACTAAGATAATTCAATATAATGAATAAATATTTAAATCCTGTTCAATGAAATTCAATGGATGTTTTGGTAAACACCTTCCCATGGTATAGTTAACTTATGACAATTTTATTCATTATAAAGTTCATATTGATCAATTTGAGGTTGTGAATGGAAATATAATTTTGACTCCATCTTGCATGGATAGATATAAAGAAGGGAATAAAATTTTTCATGAACATTTCATGAATATAAAGGGGATTTATTGAACCATTTAGGGACATATTATAGAAAAATGATGTTGGAAGAAAGTAAATGATGATAATCATTAGTGATATCTGCACATTGATATTAGTGAGAATATATTCCACAGGATATATATAGGGAAATTTTTAATGATATTTGAGAGGTGTGAAATGTGGGGACCTTGGTACATTGTTCCCATTATAAAACATGTCAATGTCTTGGAAGTAGATTATATATTAGAATATCCACATATCATCCCTAAAATACAAGATGTATTTCATGTATCTCTTATTATTAAAAATATATAATTCTCGTCACATTTTCTGAATTCAGTAGTCATCCTACTAAATATGATATCTCAATTATGGGAAAACTAGTACATGTTATCTATAAAAGACTTCTATTTTTGAACAAAGAGAACATTCTTATGGGAGAAGATATTTTGTGGAATCATATGGTGGATGATACTGTGTTGTAATATGTGTATTTCATCAGAGTAATATACCACATCCCATTTTCCTCTACGTAATAAAATATAGAGGATTAAATTCCTTGAATGGGGTAGAAGTAAATTTCATAATATTAAAGAATTATAAAACCAAATGATACTGTGATAACATGTGTTTCACAACCGATACCAGTGGGGCCCTCGCTGCAACTCCCCTAGACTGCCTCTAATAGGCCAGGGGCTAGTGACAAGCACTGAGTATGCATTTTACTAACATGAGAGGCATTACCTAAGTACGTACACACACACACACATTTCCAAAACCACAATTGATGAAATGTAAAAATCATAAAGGAACAAAATACATGCATACAACTAAACACAACCAAAAGTGTACAATGAAAGTATTGTAAAAAAAGTAAATTGGGCCAGAATACAAGCTCACCAACAATAAGAGTTATCAAACTACAATGTCCAACCTGTTAGAAAAATATGTTTTATGAATGCTGATCATAGCCATAGGATCAACTCAACCTGTAGGGAAACTTTGAATGCTCAGTCTGGTCGTGGTCCTCCATAGACTCTGTCAAAAACCACTCGTCTACAGAAGACATGTCAAGTGCGTGCAAATCCCATTTACAGTTATTAAAACAATAATCAAAAGAGGATCCAGAAAACCACAAATCAATATAATGGAAATTTGTAGGCATATCTACATAGAATATGATTACTAAACATATAACAAGATAAACACATCCAGATATACCCAAAACCTAGACCCATAGTGTATATAAAAGTAACATAACCACATAACCATGCTAGGGATTTTGTTAAAAGATTTCACGGAGAGTTTGTCTTTGATAACCCACTCCATGAGTCTGATAGCTCTTATATTGTCTGTCCGATATGTACCATTAATCGAGAAAATTCATGAGATATAGATACACTCATTTTGGGAGAACACACTCATAATTTTGGAATGATCACAATACACATATGGCGATCACTTCTAGGTCCTTGGAGGATACCGTGACTCAATTAGATTCACCAGCTAGGTAGAGGATCAACTCCATGTGGGAATAATCACATCAATACCTAACTCTTCCTACGGCCAATAATGGATAGATGATCTCTCTTCAGACCTCTCGAAAGGATACGTAACACTATCTGAGGAAGTCCTACTCAAGGGATCATACTCCTCTGAATGGAAACGAATCCTGACCTTCAGGGGTGTAACTACCTGAAATTTTTGTTTCATAAAAATGTGTGCTGTTTTATTTTATACTCAACAAAACAATATCCTTTAATTAATAATGTGGGTATAATTCAAATGAGACATTCATTTTTTGACTGTAATATGACCGTTGGTCAATATTAACATTGGAAACTATAATATTAACGATGTGTTTTTATAAATATGGTTATATTGATTAATTAATACAGAAAGAAGATTGAATGGCCCAATCCAGTTGACTCGAGCCTTATAAATCCCATCTATCAGGGCTTGAGAAGGAGGTAGCATCACTAGGATTTGCTCTTGAGCAAGCCCAAGCCAAACTTCACCATATGACATTCGAATAAAATCTCCTAAAGAACAAGTTCAAGCACATAGAAATCACTACTCTGGAAATGTTGTCTAAGCCACCCCAAGATTCTATCACCATAGCACACCTTACACTTAGCTCCTATGCGGGTTTTATAAGGGGATATGTAATGATATCTTAGCTGCATTGTGTAATACTTTCATATAAATAAATTGTTATTTATTATTATGTCCATGTATATGAATTTAAAATATTCTGATAAATATAGGATGGGTATTATTGATGAATTTAGGAAAAAATGTTATTTTATAATATTTTTGTATTCATTAAATAATTAATAATATGAAATTATTTTCATGAAATGGACTTCTACAGTTGTATTCAGCAAGAAATTTAGATCCTAATAATATCAACATGGTTTTTAGTGAATATTAATGTAAGAATAGTAACTTACCCATTTAAATAGTAATTAATATTAATTATAAAAAATTGAAACATCACCAATGAATGTATAAATACATTTTAGACATCTTAAAAGTGAAAAAACAGTCAAAGATTAAGTTTAGGTATTTTTCTATGCCATAAATATTTTATTTAAAATTTTCTAATGAATTTAATAATTTATAATAGAAATTTATTTCCATACAATTTAATCATAAATGTTTACTTTATTTTCATATAGTTATACGATAATTTTATGGGACCATGATTAATTTTTATGGTGTTACAAAAGAAGTTATAGTTTTAAAGTTATATTTTTGGAATAAATAACAATTTTATTTAAAAAATTAATGAAAACATAATTAGAAAATTATTTTCAATAAAATGGGGTTCATTTTTTAATTTAGTGAGTCTATGTTAGATTAAGATGTATTTTTGGGATTTTTATGAAACAATGGAATTTTTGGTGAATAATAAAAATTCTGTTTTGAGTTTCTGGTAATTAATGACATCATTAATGATGTAATAATGATGTAAGATTTGTGGTCGACTTATTAATAGTAAGATATTCTATTAGGTTTTCCAAGTGGCATATACCATGGGCAAATACCATGGGCAAGCCCATGGTTTTTCAAATACCACCGATGATGTGTCCCTTAGAAATTAATAATTTATTCACTCAATTTTCCTACAAATACCAAACCATTTACCTCATTAATTTCATTCCAAAAATAATCCTCAATGATGTTATGGCCTCCTTACCTGCCAAGGTGTCCTCCCAAGGTTCCCTCAGGCCTCCCAAGGTCTCGACCTTTATGTTTTCGAAGTTACACTTCATGGTACCGGAATCTTTCACCATCCTCTTTTAAGTCATGTAATCCTTTATGTTATTTATTCTAATTTCCATATATTTTTGTTGAGGGTATGTTATTATATGTTCAAATTATTTTTAATTTCATGTCTAATTTTTGAGACACAATTTACAAACTCATCAATTTAGTTTTATGAATTTTTATGTGAAGCTGTTAGGCTGCTGAATTTTTCTTAAAAGGAATCACATCTTCTTTTTTCATTCGTGATTCCGTTCCATGTGGTATGTCATTAAAATTTCCATATCATGTTATTATATTCATGTTATTCTGTATTTATACTATATTATGAAATTTTTATTAGTGGGTGAACTTTTTCCCCTCTCTTATCAATGTTTTCTAAAACCATGTTATGTAGCTGTTATGCTGCAGAAATTTCGTCTCAAATTTCTCTCTCATTATCTCGAGAAATTCTATTGGTATATTTATGTGAATACTCAGACATATTTCGTTTCTATTAGTGTTCATAAATATCTAAATATGATATATTTGATTCTGGAATTTACATATATATAAACCTCAATCATACTCCATGAGATATAAATGAAATAATGATCTTATTTTTTATTTTTTTAAACATCATGATTTTGATAGGAAACCCATTTCATTGATTATATCTGGGTTATTTATGAATTTTTTTATTATCTCCAATGTGTCTCACATGAATGTAAATACATATTAAGGGTGCACCCTGATAGCACTCTAATATATTGGGTAAAAAATTAATCTCTAGGGATGACAAGTTTCACGATACCTTGGTGAAAACATTGGTAATTTTTATGACACATCGGGGTTAAACCTTGGTGATATGTCCATGAATGTATAAATGAAATGTCATAGAAACATATTAAAGTTATGATTTATGTTATTTTTATTATGATATTCCTATTCTTCCAATTATCATGCCTTTATGACTTTTATCATGTTCTTATTAATGTTGTTCAAGATCACAGGTGAACTGTTTCACTTGTTAACCTTACTGAGCTTTTTGATCACCCTTTACTCTGATGTATGTCTCTATGATATGAGATTAAATATTTGTTGTTAGGATGAACATATTATGAATCCTTAAAAGTGGATTTGATAAATTTTTAGGCTGTATTCAAGTTTTTTTGTAACTGATTTCCAATAAACTAGACATTAACGATCCTCTGTATGTAAAATGTAATGTAATAAAAAGGTGGGACTCCATAGTTTTTATTAGAGGATAGTTTATTTATTTATGGAAATTAGGCTATGAAAACATTATGAAGAATCCAGTAGAAAATATTAAACATAGGAAAGCATCAGGGTAATTTGGTGAGTATTAAGTATGTGCTTTATCAATTAAATACTTCCCTATCTGGATACAAGCAGTAGAGGCGGCTCTGGAACAGAGGTACCTAGGAGTGAAAACTCTGTCAAGGAGTTTCGGGATTCACCCTGGGTATCCTAGTACATGACATTTTTCCTTGTTGCATTTTTGGTTACAACACTCCTGAGAGATATGTTTGGTTAATCATTAGCTTTTTACAAATCATTATGAATGATTTATGGAGAAATGTAATTGTCTAAAAAAGTAATAAGACATAAATCCATTATATTTAATCATTTTGAAAATGAAATAAGTTTCTCTTTAATGCTTTATTCATTTAGAAATGTTGGGAAATAGGAGGAACCATGCAAATTGTGACCTCAGTGGACCATGCGCTTATGGCCCTCCGATGGAAGCCAGAATGAAAAAATTCAGGAGAATGATGATCCAAATGACTCATGTTATGGTAATAATAACTTGAATCATGGTGAGAGAACGATATCACCATGAAGGGAACAACATTTTGTTGAGTTCTTTATGCGTCAACGTCCACAATCCATCATTGGATCGATTGACCCATTGATTTCTGAGCAGTGGATCATCTCTATTGAGAATATCTTTTCTGAGCTCCGATGTTTAGAGAAAGAGAAGGTCACACTGGCTATCTATATCTTAGAAGGAGAAGCTCATTAGTGGTGGAAGATGATTAAAAACGTGAGGAAAAGTGTATAGGTTGATTCTATGGAGTGGGAAGAGTTTATAGGGATCCTCATCAGTAAGAATATCCCTAATTCCATGAGAATAATAATGGAGAAGGAGTTTTTCGTGCTGAAGTAGAAGGAGAACAAATCTGTAGGAAGCTATGAGATGAAAATCACCAGACATTCAAAATATATCTCTAGCTTTTTCATTGACCCAAATGGTAAGGTTGATAGATTCTTCGGTGGACTGAGACCTCATCTGTGGAAGAATCTATCCAAACGAGAATACAATAGCTACAAGAATATCGTGTGGAGTGCGATGAAAGGTGAACAGGAGTTTGGTGAGACGCAATGGTCTCATAAATCAAGGTACAAAAAGAGATCAATGGATCCAAGATTATAGAGGATATTTGATCAATTAAGTGGAGGAATGAAATTGCAACATCCCTTTTTTAATAAATGTGGGAAGAATCATTCGGAAAACTGCCTACTTAGGAGCGGGAAATGCTACAAGTGTGGACAAGATGTAAACATTGTGAGGAATTGTCATAGTGATGTGAAACCTCAACTTCGAAACACTAACAACAAGGGGAATATGTTTTAGGACCTACATGATGTCAAGTTCTTTATGTTTGGATAACATGGGAACTTTTCCAGTCACTGTCCAAATCCAAGGGCAGTGGATGGAAACCCCAATCAGTATCAGCAGAGGCCAAGGGAAAATGGTCCTGAATTTTATATCATAATATAAAAAATTGAAGCTCCAAATGATGTGGTACAAGGTACCCTTGTTGTTCTCTCAATGCTAGAAATTACATTGTTTGATTATGGTTCTACAAATTCCTTTATTTCCTTCATGTTTTCATTTAATTTAGAATCAACCCCCGACTTGCTATAAGTTGAGTTATCATTCATGTCTCCTAGTGGGATTATCAAAGAATATTTAGTGTTTAGAAACACTAGTATTTACTATGGTGTGAAAAATCGTATCTCAAATATATAATTCATTCCCAAGGTGGAATTCGACATTATACTAGGGATGGACTGGCTCTCAAAGTATAATGCTAAAATCAGAAGCATAAGTAATGAAATCTCAGTAGTCTTGAATGGAAAACCTAAAATTATCTTCAAGGAGAGATATCTCATCCCAATCTTTATTTAGAATATCCTCCTACATGATTCATTATGGAATTGATCTGTGAAGAAGAAGATGAAAATGGGAGTTTGAGGATAGAAAATGTACACATCATCCAGGAATACCATTATGTATTTCCTGAGGAGTTTTCAAGACTTCCCCCAGAAAGATTGGTAGAGTTCTCTATTGAACTCATACCTAGATCTCATCCAACATCAAAGACCCCATGTAGGATGGAAAATTAGGTGATGGAGGAATTAAATAAACAACTCCAAGATCATTTGGAGAAGGGGTTTATCCGCCCAAGTGTGTCTTCTTGAAAAGAACCAGTTCTCTTTGTGAAGAAGAAGGATGGATTGATGTGGATATGCATTGATTATAGTTAACTGAACGGAATCCCAATAATGAACTAATACCCACTTTCAGGAATTTTTGAATTATTGTACCAACTTCTTGGGGCTCAATTATTCTCTAAGATTGATCTTCGATCTGGTTATCATCAATTGGGGGTGATGAAAGAAGATATTCCAAAAACCACCTTCTGATAAATATATGGGCATTATGAGTATGTTGTTATGCCTTTTGATCTAACTTATGCACCTTTTATTTTTATGGATTTGATGAATATATCCTTTAAAGACTACATTGATAACATTGTGGTTGTTTTTATTAATGATTTTATGATATATTCTAAAAGTAATGAGGAGCATGAGGATCATCTAAGGGTTATTTTTCAAAGTCTGTGGAAGGAGAGGCTTTTTGAAAAGTTCAGTAAATGTGAATTCTGGTTACAAAAGGATATTTTATTGGTGAAAATTTTTACCAATGAAGGAATCAATGTTCACCCTGCAAAGACAAAAGTTGTAATGGAGTGTCCTCAACCTAAAAAAATAACTGAGATTCATAGTTTCCTTGGATTAGTGGGATATTATAGGAGGTTTGTGAAAAACTTTTCATGTCATTCTAATCCATTAAACAAGTTAACATGAAAAGGGGTCATGATTATCTGGAAAAAGGAGTTTGAGGAATGTTACCATGAGCTGAAGAAGAGATTTATTACCGCACCTTTGTTAACTTTGTACTCAAGTGGAGAAGCATTCATTATTTTTTGCAATTTATCTATAAAAGGGATTGGGTGTATCCTCATAGAAAATTATAAGGTCATTTCTAATGCATCTCAACAGTTAAAGAATCATGTGAAATGCTATCCTACGCATGATCTGGAGCTAGATGCGGTTGTTTTTGCTCTGATGATATGGAGGCTCTATCTTTATGGGGAGAAATGTGATATATACATAGAACATCAATGTTTGAAATATATTTTCACAAAAAAGGAATTGAACATGAGACAAAGGATATGGTTGGAACATCTTAAAGACTATGATTGTTCAATTCATTATCATCCCAGAAGAGGAATCAATGACACTGATTCACTAATCAGGAATGACCCAGTTGTTCTATCCATGATGAGGATTCAAAGAGATCCTTTGCACAATGATCTAGTAAATCTGAACATGGGAACTATTAGGGAAGGGACATCCTCAACCATAACCAAAATTATTTTTCATCAATCACTATTAGAGAATAAAAAAATGCTCAGAAAGAAGATCCTCTGATACAAAAGAAGTTTGAGGATGTGAAGGATTGGAAGTTTCTTTGGTTTAATACAGATAAAAATGGTGTACTAAAATTTCGTAGAAGACTATGTGTTCCATGTATTCCGGAAATAATGAAGGAGATGATGTATGAAGCTCATAGTTCCACTGTCTCTATACATCCTGGTAGCACGAAAATGTATAGGGAACTTCGTGACCATTATTGGTGGGAAAATATGAAAAGGGAGATTGTTGTCTACATGTCAAGATGCCTAGTATGTCAGCAAGTAAAGGCGGAGTGACAACTTTCTAAATCAGTATTGCAATGACTACCCATACCAGGATGGATGTTAGACAATATCACTATGGACATCGTCACTGGTCTTCTGAGAATATCTAAAGGAAATAATGGGATATGGGTTATTTTGGACCATCTCACCAAGACTACCCATTCTATATCCATTTGGGAAGATTTCTCTCCTAATCAACTAGTTAGGATTTACGTGATGGAAGTTGAATGGACATATGGAGTTCCACTTTATATCATATCTAATCTTGATCCAAGGATCACATAAAAATTCTGGAGATGTATTCAACAAGATATGAGCTCTAAATTTAATTTCAGTATGGCCTATCACCCCCAAACTGATGGCCAATCTGAAAGGACTATTCAAACACTCGAGGATATGCTGAGAACTTTCACAGTTAAATTTAAAGCTATATGTGGTCAACATCTCTATTTAGTTGAGTTCACTAATAACAACAGCATCGACTCGAGAATTCAAATGGAACCCTATAAAGCTCTATATGGGAAGCGATGTAGAACTCCCACTTGTTGGGATAAAGCTGTTGAGAGAATTCTTCTTGGGCCTGATAATGTGCAAGAGATTACAGAAAAGTTCCATTCCATCCAACAACACATTAAGGATCCTCAGAGTCAACCAAAGAGCTATGCCAACAACCGTTGAAGGGACATGGAGTTTGATGTTGGTGACAAAGTCTTTCTGCAGATTTCACCATGGAAGAGTGTCCCGAGGATTGGTATGAAAGGGATTATCATCCCTAGGTACATTGGACCCTATATAATCCTTGTTCGTGTGGGAGCAATGGCCTATTGACTTCCACTTCCTCCAAATATAGCACAAGTTCATGATGTCTTCCATGTATCCCTCTTGAGAAAGTACATACCTAACCATTCACTTGTACAAAATCCAGAGGTGGTACAACTGGAACATGACCTCTCTTAAGAGGAGAAATCGATGGAGATCATAGATCATAGAGACAAGGTTCTACACAACAAGACTACCCACCTTGTTATGGTGCATTGGAGGAACCACAAATATGAATGAGCCACGTGGGAACCAGAGGATTCTATGCGGCAGAAGTACCCACACCTTTTCACTTCAGAGGGTACAAGTTAAAAATTTCAGGGATGAAATTTCTTAAGGGGGGAAGAATGTAACGATCAGAACTTTTTGATTCCTGAATTTGTGTGTTGTTTTATTTTATAATAAAAAAACTATATCCTTTAATTAATAAACTGGGTATAATTAAAATGAGACCATTGGGTTTCGACTGTAATATTACAGTTGTTAAGTATGACCATTGGAAACTTTAATATTAATGTTGTGTTTTTAAAAATACGGTTATCGTGGTTAATTAATACATAAAGAATATTTAATGGACTCACCCAATAGACTCGAGCCTTATAAATCCCATCTATCAAATCTTGGGAAGGAGGTAAGATCACTAGACTTTGCTCTGGACAAAGCACAAGTCGATCTTCAATGTATGAAGCTTGAATGGAGTCACCTAAGGGAGAATTTCATACTGATAGAAATCACCACTCGACCAATGTAGTCCAAGCCCCCCCAATATTCAATCACCATAGCACAACTTACACATGGGTCATATGCTCGAGTTATAAGGGGCTATGTAATGTGACCTTAGCTGCTTTGTGTAATTTTTTATATAAATAAATTTGTATTTATTATCATGGCCAAGTGTGTGAATTTCAAATATCCGGTTAAATATAGGAATTGTATTATTGATTAATTTAGGGAAAAATTGTCATTTTAAAAAAAAATTGTATTCATTAAATAATTAATAATGTGGAATGATTTTCAAGAAATGGTCTTCTACAGTTCTGTTCAGTAAGAAATTCATAGTCTAATAAGATCAACATGGGTTTTAGTGAATAGTAATGTAGGAATAGTAACATACCCATATGAATAGTATTGAATAGTAATGAAATAAAATTTGAAACAAAATAGAAACTTCACCCATGAATGTATAAATACATTTTAGACATCTTAAAAGTGAAAAAATATTCATAGTTTACGTTTTGGTATTTTTGTATGCCCTAAATATTTTATTTACAATTTTATAATTAATATAATAATTTAAAATGGATATGTATTTTCATAATGTTTTATCATAAATTTTTAATTTATTGTCTTATAGTTATACGAAAATTTTATTGGACCTTGATTACTTTTTTAAGGTGTTACAAAATAAGTTATAGTTGTAAAGTTTTATTTTCCGAATAAATAAAGAATTTATTTTAAAATTAAATTAAAAATATTTAAGAAATTATTTTCATAAAATGGATTTTATTTTTGAATTCAGAGTGTTAATGTTAGGTTAAGATGAATTTTTTGTATTTTTCTGAAGCAGTTGAATTTTTGGTGAATAGTAAAAATGCAGTTTTGTGTATCGAGTAATTATTGACATCATTAATGATTTAATAATTATGTGTTATTTCTCGTAGTCTTATTAATATTTAGATATGTTATTATATGTCCCATGTGTCCAATACCATTGGCGAATACCATGGGGAAGCGCATGGTATTGCAAATACCACCAATGAGGTGTCCCATGGAAATTAAAAATTTATTCACTCACATTTTCTATAAGTACCAAACAATTTAACTCATTAATTTCATTCCAAAAATCATCCTCAATGATGTTCTGGTCTACATACCTCCCTGGAGTCCTCCCAAGGTTCCCTCTAACCTCCCAAGGTCCCAACCTTCATGCTTTCGAAGTTAAACTTCAAAGTTAAGGAATATTCCACCCTCCTCTTTTAAGTCACAACATCCTTTATGTAGTGTCTTCTAATTTCCATCTCATTATATTGAGGGTATGTTATTATATGTTCATATTACGTTCCATTTCATGTATAATGGTTGAGAGACCCTTTCCTCTCTCATTAATTTTTTTTCTGAATTTTTATGTTACGCAGTTAGGCTGTCGAATGTTTCTTAAAATGAATCGCGTCTTCTCATTTCATTCATGTTTACTTTCCATGTTGTATGTCATTCAATTTTTCATACCATGTTTTTATCTCTATGTTATTCTTAATTTATATTTTATTATGAATTATTTATGAATGGGTGAACGTTGTCCCCCCTCATTTCAATGTTTTCTAAAACCATGTTATATAGTCTTTATGATTAAAAAAGTTCTTCTCTATTTTATATATCTTTCTCTAATGAAATTATCTTTTTTTATTTATGTGAATACCAAGACCTATTTCGTTTCTACATGTTTTCATTAATATTTAAATATGATATATTTTATTACGGAATTGACATAAATGTATCCCTCACTCCCTTTCCATGGGTTATAAATGACATAATGATATTATTTTTATGTTTTTTATCGTCATGATTTTGACACGAAACCAATTTCTTTGATTCTATTTGGGTTATTTATGAATCATTTTATTATGGTCTATGTGGCTCACATGAATGTAAAGACAAATTAAGGGTGCTCCCTGATAGTGCTCTAATTCATTGGGTAAAGAATTAATCTCCTGAGATGACAAGTTTCACGATACCTTGGTGAATTACCTTTGAAATTTTTCTGACTCCACAGGATTAAACCTTGGTGATATTTTCATGAATGTATAAATGAAAAGTTGTAGACCCATATTCATGTTATGACTCTTGTTTTATTTATTAAGATATTCATATTCTTCCATTTCTCATTCCTTTATGACTTTTATCATGTTCTTATTAATATTTCTCAAGATCACATGTCAACTGTTTCACTTGTTTTCCTTACATAGCCATTTGCTCACTCTTTACATGGATGTATGTAACAATGATATGATATGCAGTAATTGTACATAGGAAGAATTTATTAGGAAGCCTTAAAAGTGTATTAGATGAATTTTGTTGTTGTATTCAAGTATTTTTTTTCCTGATTTCAAAGACACTAGAATTTAAAGATCCACTCTATGTAAAATGTAATGTAATTAAAAGGCGGGATGCCATAAGGGGAACGAGAAGAAGGGGTCCTAAACCAAAAATAACATCTCCATGATACAGTGGACACTATGATCAAGCCATGTACTGATAATTACACAAATTGTAGATGTGTCACACTTCCTGTCTTCTAACACCTGGTACTGCCTGTGTACAATAGTTCCTATCATAAGGCATGTCATGTATAATGAAACTACATGGAATGCAGAAAGTATCAAACATTGTGTCAAAGTATATGGGGTATGCTCTATGTATGCTGCATGTGTGCGCATACATGGCCTCATCCCATGTGTACCATCCTATGTAATCAGCACATGGGGTGACCCGCACAACATGCCTCCTATGGTTGTGTGGTGGAGTACATGGTGTGTACTCTACCCCATGTCTGTGTATCAACTATGATACAGGCCGAGTCACTTGTAAGGACCCACATGAAATGTTTTTTTATGGAAATATAGTGTCATCACTTCATGCAGCTCATAACCCTAGCCGCCACTTTCCCGGACCTACACACCATGTTCTCCAGGATACATGCCTTCTCTTCTAGATGTTTGTAGTATCGTTAAACTCCACCAACACGCCTCCTGTGAATAGTTGGTCTTTAATGTGACCATCATTTTCCCATAAAACGTTATGATTGTGGTCAACCCAATGTATTGAATTCATCACAGTTGTTTTCGAGCCCTTGATCATCCCTGATGACAAATATTGATCCACATGTGTGAAAAACACTCAATGAATGGTCACTCATGATTTGAGCTCATTCATTATCTTCCATTGTCTTCACACCTCCACTAGGGTGTCATGACGTCGGATCTCCAATTTGGTGTTTTGGAATTGCGAAGCGGACGTGAAAAGATTAGTTGTTCCTCATCCCACGAAGAACACGAAGAACACAAAGAAAAGAGGGACGAAAATAAAACAAAACAAATTGAGGAACGAACATCCATCTTTTTTCTTCACGACATTGATCTTATCTTGTTAGAATGATTAAATTAGGAGATACAAGCAATAATCCCCCATATTATCACAATCATATTCCCAAATCAACCCACAATGTAATAGAAAATAACACCATCCCACAAGAATGCATGATACACGGATCACCCTAATAGCGGGTTGATTTGTATTCAATATTTAATCTAATAATGTGAAAAGAAGATTAAATATAACAACACATTCCTCGGCTGTTGTGGAAGAGAGTGGTCGGTCATCAGTCAGGATTTGATCTCACAGTGCAATGATCCCCACATCGGCATTCATCAGCATCTTTTGAAAATCCTCCAAGGTTGGATCCTCTCCAAAATTCTACATGATTTTATGTAGTTCTCCATGATAATGAGTCTAAATCCCGGATCCTACTTATTCCATGAATATAAGTGTCATTGCATTATAGTGTTTTTAACGAAAAAAATTATAAATTTATTTTATGTCTATTAAAACATCCAAAAACTAACTTATGATGTTGACCCACACCGGTTGATGTTAGGAACCACCTTAGGTAAAGTCTCTACTCTGAATGCAATGGTACCCTCACATTTCTAATTAGGGAACCTGTTTAAATGTTATTACACATTTTTTGAAAAGATTCTTACACACGCAGTTGAATGTTTATTTAATTACAAAAATTGATTCCTGGAATTCTGGACCTCTAAATAATATATAGTAGAATGGTTTATTCTATAAATAATTCCATATTATATTTAAAAATAATAAATGGAAAATACAATAAATTAGATTCTCCTCTCCTTTGAGCTTTACAACTAGGAAAGACAAAAAAGGCTACTAAACAGATGTTGGTACTAGGCATGGATCTGAGCCTCCCGCTCCCACTGGCTCTCTTAAGATTCTTTCGATGCCACTGGATGCACCCCAAAGAAATGATCACCCATGAAGGATCCTATTTTACCGATCATCAATCTCTATTGTGTACTCATGAAATTGCAATCCAACATCAATTTCTTGCTCACCTCGTTGGATGAAGTGCGATGGGTCTGGTATGTACCTCCTCAGCCACAAAAAATGGAATACATCATTAAACCTGAGGAAGTGTGGTCGTAATGATTGTTTGTATGCCACCTCGTCAACTTTTCACAATATCAAAAAATGGATGACGAACCCCAGAGGAAATTTTCCTCCCCGACCGAACGTCTACAACCCTTTTTTGATGGGAAACCCTAAGGACAACATGGACCCCCTCCTCGAACTCCATCGGTCTTTGTCGTCAGTCATCATAACACTTCTACTGGTTCTGTGCAGTCTTCAACCACTTCTAGATGATCTGCACCTTCTATGTGGTAGGTAGCACCAACTTCGTACTCATAAGTGTTGACTCCCCAGGGGTGATCTATCAATGCGTTGACCGATACGGTCTCCCATATAATGCCTCGAATGGTGCCATACTAATGATGGAAAGGTAGATATTATTGCTTTAAAACTTCACCAATGGTAAGAGGTCCTTCCACCATATACCAAGGTCCATGATACAAGTGTACAAAAAATCCTCTATTACCTGAATTGTCTTCTCTATCTGACCATCTATCTAGCGGTGGAATGGTGTTCTCAAGCCTAGATTAGCCCTGAAGGCCTTCAGAAATCCATTCCACAATTGGTATGTGAAATGGAATTCTCTATCCGAGACTATTATTGAAGGGACATCATGTAGTCGAACTATCTCTTACACGTATGGGTGTCCCAAGCACTCTACAGAACTCTGGTCCCCTATATATAGGAAGTGGGTTGACATGCTGAGTCGGTTAATGATCACCCATATAGATTCATTTTCCTTGGACATCTCTTTGTATGATTTTCGCAATTCTCATCGATATTCTATTACACATCCACTCTGTATCTACCCATAGGTGAGATAATCCCACCAGAATTAGTGCTAAGCAATCACCTGCTGGCATGTAAGGCATCATGAAATGAAAACTACTACTGCCTTCTTCTTTCCTGACCACCAAATCTATCAATAGAGATAATGTTACATCTTATCCACTCTAGGATGTACTACCAAGCGGAATGTTTGAAACTCCATCAGGACCTCCTCATGTAATGCCACTGAAACAACAATACCTTCCCTTAAAAGTACTAAGTGCTCTCCACCTTGATAAAATCCATAAGAATCATGTCATGTGGATAACTGGGCATGTAAATCCTCACTGTCGAATATGTATGTCTAAATTATAATATATTTCTAATGGTCCTCGTTAATTATTTAAATGTAATAAATATAAATGTATGAATACATTGAATCACAAAACATATCTTAGATCCTTGAGTCTATTATAGGATATCGTATAATACTTATAAATTTATGAGATTTAGTAGTAGAATTAGTTTAGATTACATAGTTTATGAAATGAAAAATTAATATATGAAGTTACTAATAATAGCATTAAATAATGATTTAGTGGATTTGAGGTTTTCAAAATATTCAAAATAACATATTCCAATGAATGCTGATAAGTAAAAAAGATCATGTTGTGAGGAAAATTATGCACACCAAAACATTTTTTCCCATTAAATTTATTTTCCCATAATTTCATTTAACAAAAACAACTCAATGATGAAATTCATATCCACTAGATGAATATTTAGTTGTAATAAAATAAATATCCATGATTATAGTACGTTGTAATACTATAGTACATAGTATATTAATATTCCCTGGTGAATTTTAAGTTTTGGGACAATTTGTTTTTTTTTGGATGATAGTGTTTTAAGGATAAAACCCACCAAAATCACACTTAATTAATAATATGAGTATTATAGGAAATTGTTTTACATGATGGTTAGAGTAATGAAAATATTATATTTCAAAATAGTGTTTGGACCCTATGCATATCATTTTTTTCATTTAAATTCCATTATAATCCAAATATTTAGTAAAAGTGGAGGGTATTCAAAAATAAAATAAAATAATCATAAATAAAGAAATAAATTCATCTAACATTAATTCTATAAATAATTATTTTTCTAAAAAAAATGAAATTATTGTATCCCCCTTATTCATCTCCCACCCAACCACCCCACACTCATTATTCTTACATAATAATTTGACTATTTCAATTGGTTTGTGGGTAGTTGATAAATCTATTTGAATATATACTTTTTATTTATAATTACTTATAACTAATTAAAATCATGAGAGGATTTTCATATTCTAAAAAATTATTTATTAATGGTTGTGGTAATTAAATTTTATGATATCTCTAGTTATATTAATATAATGGTTGGTCACAAACCATGATATAAATGAATGAAATTATTATAACATATGAAGTGTAAGTTAATCTCTCTAAATCTGTGATGGGAGAATCCTCTACTATGTGTGGTTGATGTATTTGGTCCGAATATAGAATATAAAATATGAATTAATTCATATGAATTAGATCCATAATAAATCTATGAATAATACCAATCACATATATATAAATTATATAATTACACTATTATCAATGTTTTCTGGAAATTACCAAAACTAATGTTGTCACATATATACATCTTTTATAAAGAAACTATATGAAGAAATGTTGAAAATCTAATAAGAACATTATGTGAAAGATCAAGCTTTGGTTAATGAGATCTACAGATGTGGGACTCCCATAGAAACCATACATATTAAGTAATGATGAGAATAAAATTAAAATGATCAGTTTTTTATATTTTATTTGGAATTATATTGGATGAATATTAAGAAAAAATTATTTTTTGTATTTATAAATGATGTTATCCATGAATTGAAAAAAAATCATTAAAGAAAAAACAATTCTGAATATTATTCCTAGAAGAATACAATTCCTAAAAAATTAGTTATTAAAGGATGAAGCATGATTAAAATAAACAGAAGTGGAAGGAAAACATTAATTATAATGTAAAATTACATAATTTTCGAAAAGACACAATATATTTTAATTATCATGAGTAGAAAATAATGTTTCAAAACAAGTAATATAACGAATTTAAGTCATCAAATAAAGTCAAACAGAAGCTCGATGTCTCTAATTTAATAAGTTGTTACAAATACTTGAAAAAGCATAGTGGATGAAGGAATTTGAAATCATAATATCTGAAATTTATTAATTTTAAAAATATAATAAAAAATATCGAGTAATTAAAACATATAAATCCTTATACATTTTTAGTGAACATTATAATTACTAGTAGTAATGGGATAAGAATGATATTGAGAAACCGCCAAAATTTTGTATTGTGGATGAAATATGTATAGAATGAATATTCTCATAATGTGTTAAAAAGATTGATGTTTCATAGCTTCCCTACCATATAAATATTTAAAATGAATGGAATAAGATTTGATTGCATCAAAAGGATAGTTGTAGTGGATTTTTCTGGGACTAGAATAGAGGTTATTAGCATAATTTTTCAACTATCATAGAATGGATTATATAAATACTAAGGGGAATAAAATAGTGTATTAAGAAGAACTCATCCACACTGATGAAAATATCACTAAATTAGGAATATGAATCGACATAATATATATTTTAATATTTCTAGAATCTATGTAAATATTGGTAAAATGAATATAAATTTTTTTATTGAGATCGTAAATCATCCTACAAAAATTTAGTAACTTTATATATATGTAATACTAAGTAAAATTGGGAAAAGAAGAGAGATATTTTTTTATCTATATTTTAGAGAAATACAATATGAGATATAATGCTGAATAAGCCTAATTGGAAATCAATTAATGATATTAACTTAATGAAAATATGCTAGCTCTTTTGGAAACAATTCCACCTCATGAGATTGTGGAATCAAGGAATTATTCTTTATCTCAATGGAATTATCTTCATTAAATAAAGAGAATAAAGATAAATACATGAGCAGATTATATTGTTCTATAAAACATTATTTTATAATGTTGATGTAAAATAGATGTAAGATATGATGAGTAAGATTATAATATATATTAATTTATTTGGATGGAATTAGATTATTAGCAACACTCTTAAATATTTATTGAAAATATTAGTAATGATGTATAAGATGAATGTTAAATTATAAAACAATCATAATTAAGATTTAATTAAAAAAATTGATTTGATATATATTTATGATTATAAAAATTATTATAATCCAAAGGCATCAATGATTATAAGGAAAAGATATATGAAGAAAAAATTGTTTTAAAAGGAGAAAAATGATGAAATATTTTTATATACTATAATAATTTAATAATAATGATACATAAAATATATAAAATGAATATATAAGTAATGATATTTGTTTAACAAAAAATGTTTTATCATTATATTGCGAATGATGAAATAAAAAATTTAATAAATGGTAAATTATGTTTAGTAGAAAACAAAGTATATTAAACCATGTTTATCTAACTAATGTGAAGATTTAGATCTGTATTATTCACTGATATATTATGCTACGTGTCACTAAAAATTTGAATTTATGCAGTACACATCCAGTTTTATTATTCCCATGAAATGTGAATTAGTCATTTTATAAAATTAATGATTTTTATATTATGTGAAAAAACACAATAAAACAAATTTTTTGAATCATTCTATTTTATGTTTTGGGAAGATGAAAAATTACCTACCTAGGGAAAATAATCTCCATATTATGAATATAATGTTCAATAAGTTGAAAATGTTTATAAATTTATTATTTATTATCTTATGGAATTTATGGAGCATTAATTATAATATATATGTATATATATATTTTTCGAATATATAATGAAATTTAATTTTTTTATGTAAAATGTCAAAAAAATAAAATTTGGAAAAAATTCATATATTTTTCCTGAAATATTTTATAATTTTTTTGAGTTGGATGTTGATATCAATTTTGAATGATAATATTATGATCATATATACAACAAAAATCTTAAAAGTAATGTCATGGAAAGGTATATTTATAGACAACGTAATTGTTTTGGATTGTTATCATTGTCTTTTACATTAATCATACTTGTAGTACATATAGAGTAAGTTTATTTTTATTGTATTTCATTAAAAAAAATGTATTTACCCGCCTATAATTGGATTATTCATTTAATTTTTATTATTTTGATGTAAATGGATGGGGATGTAAAATATTAAATATTCTTCTTCCCTTACAAAACTATATCAATTAGTGGGATTCAAATAAAAATAATTAATGGGGATATGTATAATTAATGATGATTGTCCATGATATAGACAGAATCAAACATAATTTCAATAAGAAGGAATAATTTTTCTCATTTACTATAATTTGATATTAAAAAAAGTCATAATGTGGGTATTTAATTACACAAAATAGGACAATGACTATGATTTATACTTTTTGTAAAGGGATTATAGAAAATCATAAAGTTAATGTAAAGTTAAATTAGGTTTCAAATCGATGATTCCTATGTAAAATAAATTTATTTACATACTTCAAATGGAGAAAACAATACAATTTCTGTGAATGTGTAGATACTGGTATATATTGTTGTAAATCATGCCAGATTTTGGAGAGAAAATAACAAGTATTACCAAATATACCATCTAATAATATGAATAATTATTCATAGAAAACATAATTTTAATCATGAAACATATATATGGATAATGAACAATATTTTCCATTTTTTGAGTAAAAAAATTATTTTCCCCATATCATTATACCAAAATTTCATCAGAAGCCAATGTTATTTTAGGTAATTATAAAAGAAAAAAATTATTTTTTGAATAAAATAAAAAACATATATAAAAAATACGACACACAGATTATTTTTTGATGAAATATTATACAGAAGAATTGCACATTTAACATGATCATTTATCATTATTCACTAAGTGATTGATATAATAATAAAATACTACTGTGTGATTATTTGGGGATGGTATAATATGAATTATGGAAGGAATATGATCATGTATAGTGTGGATGAAAGTATTAGTATAATTTTCTATAGTACAGAACTAAAGAGTTGGTTAATTAAATATTAAAAAACAATTTCATTTTATATGTATAAAAAAATCCTCTTCATTGAATGATCCATGATAACTAATAAAATATATTAATCAAATTCAATAATTTTGAATACCATCTTAGTTGTTTTCGTTAGAACCATGTTAGAAAAAAGAATATGATTATACTAGTATTATGAGATTATTTTATGTACATCAATACATTAATATACGTTGAGTAAAATATATCTATCAATTTATAATTTCAAAATTTCTTTTTTATACGAGTTATAAAAAATTTTATTAAAAAAATATACAATCCCGACTGAATAAAATAATATAATATGATCAATATCAAGATGAAATTTTTCTTCTACTCATGAAATTAAAATATCTCCAAGAATGATTATTGACAATAAAATAATCCAAATCCTAGATTGGGGTTTCCCTAAAACCCTACATAGTCAAATAATGGTTTATGCTCATCATCTTCATTTGTACATGTGGGACAAAAAATATGATGGAATATTGTGAAATAGTATATTATTGATATTTTATTGTACACAATAGGAATAAATTTTAAGACTATATTTATTATTCAATAACAACTCAAATTAAAAAAATAGTAGTGAAATTGAAATGAAATTTTTTTATATTCCAAATCACTAATTTTTTGTACTTTTTTATCATATTATATATATATAATCTACATTTTGATTACAGATTTGATGTGGAAAAATTTTTACTACTAAAACCATTTTATTCATCTGAGTTTATGGTGGCTTCATTATATGTACAAAATTTGATTATCTCATTCTATATATTCACGTCAACATGGTGTATCATGAATTCTTAAGGATTCTCAAACTATTTTATCATAATCCAAATATTATCAAATGTTTATTTTGAATTCATTAATCAATATATTGAAAATCAGAATCCAATTTCTCTATTACATATTGATATCTCAAACACATATATAAACTAAGAAGTCCCTTACTGTTGTCTCTTTGGTCACCTTGTTTTTGATATGGTTGATTAAGGAGTTACTGATAGGGACTTCATGTTAGATCAAATAAGAATACTTTCGATCAAATTAATGTGAACTCACTACAATCATATGAAAAAAATATAATATTTTTGTTGTGACATTGTTGTAATACATGAATTGACTATTGAAAAGTTTTATAAATTGTAGATTATATAGTGACATGGTCAATATATTTTCTGCGATGTCGCTCTAGTACATTGTGTAATTTTCAAAATTCATATTCCTCCATACGGTTGATAAATTCTTCCCGTGGATGATCAAATTAAACCTACTATAGATCAACCTATATTTGAAATTTAATAAATTCAAAATAATGTTATATCTTTTAGATTTTCAATATTTATGTTAATATAATGTATTTTTAAAATAAAAATTAATTCATTACAACCAATAAACATATAATTTATTATAAATAAAAAAAGCTATTTTAGATTATTAAAATATTAATTTTATGGACGAAGCTAACTATATCACCATTATTTATGATCACAGTGTATGGAATTCATAACAAAAAAATATATAATGAACCATGTAAACATAACAATATCAATCTATTTTATCAATAAATCGATGAATGTTTGTAAATTTCTTACTTTACTCCCCATTTGGTATAATATTATTGAATTTATAAAATTAAGATAGTTAAAAATAAAGGTCAAAATATTTAAATTATATAAGAGGATTAATTGTTTTATTATTCATTTACCTATATAAATCCATTAATTTGAGTAAGAATCATAATTTTAAATGATATAATGATCAATGATTACTTTTCATTTTTAATAATTAGAGCATGTGTGTTTCTAAAGGGTGGAGTAAAAGAAGTTTTGGGATTATGATTACGTTCACTGTACTACATCTCTGATGGCCTCAAAAAGGGTCCCTAAGTAACTAAAACTATCACCTAAGGCATTTCAATTAATATCATTTAACATTATAAACAACCAATACTCATCAACACAATTCTAGGTAACGAATCATTTATCTTATTACCCTGAAATAATTTTTCTATGTCATGTCTTGGAAAGTATCTAATAAATGGCGTTTATTAAATAATATCTTTTAAAATATCTATTAAAATACAACACTATCTTATTCATCTATAATAGTCGATGATAGTTTGGAAAAAACATGATATAGAATGTTGAAAAAAAATTACTTTTCATGACACTATCGATTGGGTGGATAATAGCCATTGTGATCAATCTTATTATTTCTATTACAAAACATTGTAGGATCCATGTTAATGGAATGATTCACAAAAGAGACACCATCCCAAAGATTCATTAAATAAAAAATATGTTCTACTTTAATCTCATTCATGGAGGACTGTCTTGAACTGTATAATTATAATTATCACCCATAATATCATGATGATTTGGTCAATATAGTTATGATTATAGTCTTTCATCCCCCCTGATGATTTTATACTACTTAATTTATTTATTCTTATTCTAATAATTTTATGAATAATCATATAATTTTGTCCATTGGTATTAGACCAACCTCTCTTCACAATTAAATCTTGAGTCATTAAAAACATTTAATATATCTTAATATTTATTCCCATCATAATAATATTCATCCTAAATTATTATATCATGATATTGGACTACTTTTATGACATCATCTAGAATCATATTCTTGCTTATGGATAAATGTGTCTCTATTACTTATATTTATAGTCTACATCTATCAATTACATAGATTCCTTCTAGTTTTAATACTATTTCACGTGGTTTGGATAATACAAAAAACACATAATAAAGATGAATTTTATAATCCATACATAATAATTCATTCTTTTCCTAGATAACTTCAAATGAATATAGGTTATGTATGAGTGTTATATCAGATGTAGTTTCTATAGATCTCTTCCATATGGCGGAAAAAAATATAGAAAAAGTTTTCTGAATTTGATGGATCATAAAATTAAAATGGTTGAGTACCATTTTACTTATAGTAAAAAAACTCCCCTTCATTAAGAAGATGGTATGTGGTGTAAACTTAGACAATATCATACACTCTATAGTTAATTCAATAGCACTATTGCATTGATATGATCAATGTGGATTAACATTTCAATCTCCTTTCAAATATTAGAATGTGCATGGTTTTAAGTTATATTATATTTTATATTAATCATACTCTCCTTTATATGACATTTTTAAAGTCTCATTCAAAATAGTTAAAGAAAAATCTCATTCTTAAAAATAAATAATGTTTCTTATTTGATTAATCTGATCTGAAACAATTAGATTTATATTTAGTTAAAAAACCATGGCCAATAAATGATCAAAATGTCTATTATCATCCAAGAAAAAATTTCTAAAACCCTTCACATGCATGAAAATCATATATAATGATCAAATTGAAATAAATCAAAATTCATCTAATCCATATTTGAGTGAATTTATGATAAAAAAAATAAAACAATATGGTTTTTTTGGATCCACTCATTCTTAACATCAATCCATTGGATTTATTAGATTCTTTTGAATCATATTTAATAAAAATATTATTTATCTCAAATACATATATTAAAGGTTCCTAATGATAGTTATTCAATAAATGGATGAAAAAGGCTTCAGTTGAAACAAAATAAACATAGTTATTTTGATTCTATTTCAAAATATTAATATCATATTGGGCTCAATGTATATTAAAATATAGGAAACCATAAATAAAGTACCTAAATTATATAAAAACACATCTAATATCATAAAAAAATAAAAAATTAATTATTAATTATGTTACTAATTTATTATTATATATTAATTGTATAATATATATATAATATAAAATAGAAATTAAATCAGGAAGAAAATAATCAATAATTTTTCCATAATTAATTATTAAAATCTTATATACTTTATCCTTTCACAATTCATAGGATTTATACTAATTTCCTCAAACTATATTTTTTAATTAATTATTTAATGATATTTCCTTTTTTTAAATGATATCTCAAAATGCGATATGATATATCAAAATTCCTAATCCATGAATGAGGTACATTATTCTTGGAAATTTTAATATAATTAGTGTTGAAAAATTTTATAAGAATATTATAGTGTCCCGATATATATTAAACATAATATCCTATGATTTTTGACAAAATAATCGTTTAAATACAAAACTATTGTCAACTTTCAAAGTGTCATTGGATGATAAAATACAAAAAAATCTATATGAAATAAACAACCTAAATTAATCTACATAATGATCTCTTAAATCCCTTTGATCTCCTAAAAATTTGTGGGATTCCATATTATAATCATAGGAAACAGTGGTGTGTTAAAAATCCACATATGAAATAGAACCTAAAAAGGATAAATATCATTTTAGTTATTGGGATAACATGATTTCATAAATAAAGTGTCTCATGGTTCATCACATAGGAGAAAAATTATAAAATATATTATCATAATATCATGGAAACACATGAAATGTTATATCAACAAAAAACATCATATAAATATAACTCTAAGTCAACATCTATTGAAATAATTGAAGGTGTATTGATTCCCAAAATTTATTAGGATTGCACCTAAATCCTATAGATAATGTATCATGTGAGAAAAAAATACCAAATGAATTGGAGTGAAATCTGGTAACAACCATCATTATGTATTCAACAATATCTATACTGAAAATATAAATAAATCATATGTAAATTTATATGATTTAGAAATTGGAATAAATAATTTTCATAATTTTGAATCATATCCTATATAAAGGAAATTTAAAATATATTTATATGAAAATAATGAAATTAATATTATCGATCTTTATATGTTGGTTCACTATAATAGGAATGATAATATAATATTTATTTTGGATTATTTATATTAACCTTTTTTCAATTTAATTATTAAGGAACATAAAATATCCCATTAATCATGATTTATTATAAATAAATAATTCGACAAATCAAATTAAGGAATGTTTTAACCCAAAAAAGAATTGGGAATGATATATAAATATGTGTAAGAGTCAAACATAATATATATTATGGAATAAATTAAATTTAATCTATATATAAATTAGTTAATATTTGTAATGGTCATAACACAATGATAACTGATTCTTCAGAGGGCTATCATTTATTAAATAGATTGTTTCATTACATGTTATAAATGGTCCAATATAATAAATATATATTTATTATATAGGTATTAAGGTTTCATAATAATAAATATAATACAAATAATAAAATTCTTCTGTCATTTACCTATCAATTTTAAGTAATTTCTTATTAAGGTCATTGTTGTTGTGAATAACTATTATATTTTTCATGCATGTTTTTGTACTCCTGTCAAAGTCATTATAAATTTATGATTGTTTTATCTTATAAAATTTGATAAATTTATTAATAATATAATATTATTCTAATATAATTTTTTATAGAATCATCCATATATTGTAGCGATAATGAAATTACATGCATCGTTCAAGAGAACATATTTAGTATGTACTCATGAAGAATGTTTCCATTTTTATATATTGAATAAACAATAGTAGTAATAATTAATCATTATAAAATCATAATAATATCATAAACTATGTATGTATTAGTAATTCAATAATTATATGAAACAATAATTGGTGTTGATGGAAAATTGATTAAAATGTTTCATGGGGTATCAATCCTCTTTACACATGAATGATGAATATTATACTGATTTAATGGATGAGTAGATGAATGTAACTGATTCAATTGAAATAATAATATCACAAATTATGTATAATTATTATGATATTTTTTTATATTTTATTTATGAATATTTTATATATGATTAAATAAAATGAAAATATAAAATTAATTCCATAACTATAAAACTTCATCGAACCACACATTTTATATTTCCATAAGACCCTCTAATTTTTTATCATTTAAAATATATTTTCTCTAGAACATGGTTAGGGTAATCAAAACTATAATTAAATTGAGATATAGTAAAATAAAATTATTTTGATGATTCATATAAACAGGAAATGATTTATTCATTTTTAAGTGATAGGTGGGTAAATCATTGAATTACGAAAAATAATAAACAAATACATATTTATTATCATTGAATAATGTATTCATATTAATATGTTCTAATAATGTATCAGAATTGATATAAATGATATTATATAATGATATATATAAAATTTTAGATTGGGGGTTTACCCTTCTATTTTTTTACTTGTGTTAACCTACATTTATAATTAATAAAAAAATGATTTTTTCACAATTAATATGTTTTGAAATGTATAATTAATTGGTAATTTTCTCATAAATTGATATTAGAAGATACATTCACGAATATCCCAATAACATGAATCGTTATATTATATTATGTAATTTCAAATCATTTAACAAAACATTGTTTAACATAAAATAATTATGTTAACATTAATGAATTAGATTTAATTTTATTTTTAAAATAAAGTTGAAAAAATGTATTAGGATATATTCATTTATCATAATAAAAATATGTGTTACTTATTAAAAAAATTGAAAGAATTAATTAATACAAATAACGATACATTTTTCATTTTTTAAAATAATTTACATTATTTTTAATTAATTGAGTAGATATCATTATATAACTATATAAAAAATTAATGTATTTAATTTGTCACTGAAAATAAGGAATAAATTAACATGATATTATGAAATCATTAATCTCAAATATAACCATTTTATAACTAAAGTTTTCCTCTTTTTACCAAAATGTAATGAATTTATTGTCATTAAAATAAAGCGAGTGAAATTTTTTACAATAATTAAAAATAATTTATATAATGGAAAATATCAATGTAATATGGAACAATGATGTAATATTATAAAGGCGCAAATTAAATTTATCATTTAAAATCATCCAATAGTATAATTTAATGGTTTAGAATATGATCACATGTTTTGAACTATATGAAATATCTATTGGAATTTGGAATTTTAGATTTGTGGATGGGGTGATTATTAAATAGAGCATCATATCATAATTAAAATAAAAGGATAATAAAACTAGGGTGTTAATAAATGTCATTAAATTCACATTAGTATAATCGAGTGTTTAATTAGGATCCAGTGATGTCAACAACATAAATTATTTTCTGGGGGAACATGTAGTGGTGAAATGTTTCATTAAAATTATTAAGTGGTTATTTTGATTGCTTCTAGAAATAAAGGGGTGGAAAATAGTTTGACCAACCATGCTCCCAAATCAATATTGCCAAAAAATACATTTACATATAAAATTTAGAGATTATCATGAGATTCAAATGTTTTGGAAAACTCTGTGCCCTGACCTCTCACACAGTGCCATTGTGGAAGTAGTACAACAAGATAGCAATATGAATAAAAAAATATTTTATCAAAACCCTTAAATTTATTATGGGGTTATATGTTATTATTTTTCTAATCTGCATATTTATTTCCTCCTTACATTATTCTCCATTATCATGTGTTTCATACCATTTTGTGGATCTCTCCCTTGGGTTCCAAATAGGATTTGATAGAGCATCATCATCAAGTATCCTAATAAAATGTCATTAGGTTCATGGGAATAATATTTTTAGGCCCTTTAACAATCCTGGTTATTTCATTTATTTATATACTATTGTCATATTTTAAATCTATGAAATTTATTTTAAATTTTGTTATGGTGATTTATGATTTCATCAATTTCCCTATTACTGACTCATACCAATGGTTGATAAATGGGACTGATGAATCCATTTAATATGGTAGGTGGTCTCATGATTTTTAAATAATTTATAGAAGGTTTATATTTTTCTAATTAATTTTAAGATATATTTTCAATTTGATTCTTCTATAATTTGGAAATAATTATTTTAATTTTAATATTCTAAATTTGATTTACCCCTTGTGTCTAATGGAATTAGAATTATCCAGCTACCTTAATAAAAACTACCCAATTTGGGGTGATTTCATATGTTATGACTTATATGTTATTTAGTTAATTAAATAACCCCTTTTATGTGTTGATTAAAATTAATTATTAATAATGTATTCCAAAATTATTAATCACCATTAACAAGTGTTTGATTTAATCGAATACAAGATGTACTAATGTAAAATTAAATTGAATAAAATATGGATTTTATTCCACATATTCTTTTATAATAAAACCCCATGAGTTTCTCTTTATTCATTCATATAAAAGGGTTATAAAGAAAAAATTATTTAAACCACAAGAGGTATGGAACATATCCATGGAATAGAAATTTTATTATAAATGAAGCTGTCCAAATTGAACACTTGTGCTTTGATATGGAATGTATATGTACATGAATATTTTTCCTCTCATATTATTCTTGTGAAATTTTGGAATGGAGTCCCTATTTAAATATGAAATATTTCCATGAAATTCCTTATGTTTTTTATAATTTAACATAGAGTCCCATTGGATTATGAAAATCATGTATGGAATCCACATATAATTCATAAACTTGAGAATAGAATATCTCTCAATTTACGATAGTTGGGCATTGTGTACCATAGTATTTATGATACTTGAGAAGGGAGTTCCCTATATAAATCATATATAATCACATGTATTCTCTATTTATACAAAATAAACCGACATGGTATCCCTTATACATGTGATATTCAGTCATGGATTCTATCATTAATGTCATTCATAGGAATTTTGACCCAGGTAATTTATGAAAATGGTGTATGGAGACCCATGGAAATTATTAAACTATGGTTTAGAGACCCTTAAGAATAATAAAATTCCATGAATTATATCCCTTGATAACCTATGAGCCGATATTACTATTCATAGTCACCAAAGTGAAACATCAGGTTCTATTTAATCATTGATTAACTATATATTTCTAAATATAAAACCAAACATATAGTTCACATATATATATACTGATACAATATTATATATATATATATATATATCTGTGTATGTATGTGTGTGTGCGCACGTTCATTGGAATCCTTAATTTAACTGATATAGGTATGGTTGGTCATTTCTCTTTTTGGAAACCTATGTCCAACATACAATATGATTATTTATTAATATCAATACTATTATAACTATCCTAACTATATTTTAAACTCATTTAAGGTATATAATTATATTTTTTTGGCGGTCACCTAATGCATTTATCTCACACCGTGTTTGGTCATCAATTTCACAAGTGTACCTGACCATTACTCATTGTTGTATAGGATGGTTATATACTCTTCTTCCTTACTTCCATTCATTTTTTATTTTACATCTTGATATGGGGGCACATGAGCACCATAATATTCATTATCTCATTTTCTCATGTATATTTATTGGGGACATGTTCTTTGTTATCACACATTATTATGTCACATGTTGTATTCTTAGTGCTTTTTTATTGTAGTTTAATATATATATATGAATATTTATTTATTTGGAGTTTAACAATAGTAATCATTTATTTTTTTCATTTATTCTACACTTGTAATTGTTAGTTATTTTATTTCACCCACAAATTTTTATCTCTCACACCATTGTGACACTCTGATAATGATGATTTAGTCTCCCGAAAATACAATTTGTGGTCCATTTATTCTAATTAACAAACAATATTGTTATCGGAGGCAAACTAGAGTCTATATTGTAAAGATATAAATATTTAAATGTATTTATTTAATTGAACACAATTATTACGAATCTGCAAAAATTGTTGGTGCATAATTCCGAGGCCCAGAGTGCCATCAATGATCCATTGATGTTTTGATAAACATTATATATCACAGATATGATGTTTTCCAAAAAATTCAAACATACTCTTAAATGGTTGCCCGAATCCGAAATATGAGGGGACCATTGTGCTCTGGATGGGGGGATTAACCAAGATACGACACAAGTTTAGTCGGCATGGTCCTCATGTGAGAAAACCCGAAAATGGCATAACTATAAATAAAATAATTAAATGAAAATATTTTATGTTTCAAATTTTTATAACTCATGAATGGTAACTCGGATAAAAAATCAAGGACCACAACTAAAATCGTGAGGGTAAGATCTATTTAGGAAGATAGTAACTTTGTCTAGTGCAGACCACCAGTGAAAGTTAGTTTTTGGCTGTATATAAAATAATTATGGGACAATTATTTTATTGTGAAATCCAGAACATCTAAATGCTAACACAGAATGAAAATTTGAGAGTACCATTGCATTCTTTTGGGCGTGTTTCACTTCTGTTGAACCTATCCTTGACCATCACATGCCGAGGTTTACTGTTAATAATTTACAAAAAAAAATTAAGGTATTTTCAGTAAATGCAGTAGCTTCATTTTAAAACATTTGAACCTTTGCTGTTATTAAAAATATGAGGGCAATGTTGAATCCACAGCATCGGCCCTCACTTATTATATTTTTCACTTCGACCACAGTAGTTCCGGAGAAAATGTTATTTTTTGAACTTTTTAAAAGATTAAATGAAATAAAATTATTGTTTTATTTTTATTCTATTCCTCCAATAGACAAGTGGTAATGTGGGACCGATGACCTGTCATGCCAAAAATGGCCTGAACCTCAAATCTAAGTAACATAAACATTGAGGAAATTTAGAAAGCTTCATATTTAATGAGCGACCATTATATTCAAACGTCATTACTTACCGTCCCCCCCCCCACTTCTATATATATGGAGCTTGGGGGGATGTACCGGCATAGATTTGAAAAGAATTGAAGTGCTGAAGGAGGGCCATGGCGTCGTACCCTTAGAAGATGGAGCTGACCCAGTTGGAGGTGACAGGCATCACCGAACCACGAACAAGATGGTGATGTATGAGTGGCGTCATTGGGAAATGGTTTCGGGGATGAAGAATGTCGACCCACCTTCAAGCGCGGACGCTCTCCAATAGCTTATCACGTTTGGTGTTATTTTAATTTTATTTTATTTATTCCCTCTTCCATATTCATTAAATTATACGATGAATGTGGGTCAACCGACTAAGGTTTTGACCCGCGATTCATTCGTCTTTTCATGATGTTAATAAGAGGAATCACATAGGGTTAATCTTGTTGATTAATTCAATTTTTATTATACATTTATCCCCCATCATGGTTACAGGCTAACGTGGAGGGTGTGGGCCTAATGAATTCGACCTAAATCCTCCGTTATCTTGCTATTGTGGTGCCTCCTTGGAAGACGAAGAGGTCGTCGATGCACACCGCAAGAGGAAGGTCAAGTCCCATCATTCATGATAAATGTATAGGGAGGCTGGAACAACAGACAACCGCGAGAACGAAGGTGGCATGATCGTTGTGTCATCGGGGAATGCAAGATGTGACCAAAGCCATGGGAGAGGCCGGACCTAATTCAGGCGGGTTCTGCTATGATAGAGTGGCGCCCAAGAGGCGCCACAAACTCACCAACCGAACGACCATTGGGCTCTTTGGGAATCCTAGAAACCATTTCTGTTACACCCCACCCATGTCGAAAAAAATTGGGCTACTTCCCTCGATCATGGTCGCCGCCCTCAAGTCTGGTCGCAACCCTCGGAGCGGGCCCCCAACCTCTGAGCAGGGTCGCCACCCTCGTAACGGGCCGCCACCCTTGAGTTGCGCCCCCACCCTTGGAGCCGAGCTGCCACACCCAATGTTTGTCACTCTCTGACTGGGTCACTACCCTAGCAGGCCGTAGCCCCACACGCTCTGAGACGCCCTATTCGGGACATGCTATCATTGTGGGCCACCCATCTAGTGGGTCAGACCGGACATCGGCCCAACAAGCCGAGTCCACCATGACCACAACTCGACCGTGTCTGGATGGTTTGGTCTGAGCGGGTCCACCAGACCCGAGCCCCACCGGGCCCAGAAACTATAAAAGTGGCTTATATTGAGGACCAGACGCCCATTTGACAAACCATCTATGGCATAGGGAACAATGGAGAAAAACACACATTTTTCATTACTCAATCAGGGTTTCGGAAAACATGGAGTTCTGTCAGGTTGGATAACACCCAAATCCAACTGGGGCCTCGTCACTAAAATGGAAATAACACACAGACCAAGAATCTTACACACACACCGTCTGTTGCGTTTGAACCCTTATGCCAGGGAAGATCATCATGTTACTTATTTTTGATACTTTGTGATATTAGAGATACGAATGATGTCTTGGGGAGCGGTTCTCCCAAATGTACAATGTATGGATTCCTGTGATTGGATGAGACTAGACAACATCTGACGTTTTGACTCAAATTGACTCAATGGTCAAGATATGAGATGGGGAGGAGTACATTAGTAGACAACGATTGGGCTGGGTGGTTCCTCGTGACCTATCAGGCCATGATGGGGACCAATTGTGGTTCGAAATGAGGTGGAGTACATTAGAAGACCACATTATCAGAAGGGGGGATGACTATCTATGACCCAAAAGACCTATAATATGTGATGTAAAGAAGTACTTCAACTATTCAAGGATTCTGGGAAGAGGATATGTGTGATGCGGCATGCCCGCTGTACTCGATAGAGGAGGAGTTATCTTGAAGGTGAGGTGTTGGACGTTGTGTCTAGGGATGTTACTTGTTACAACCCCTAGAATAAATCTTGTTTTGAGTTATCATTATTTTGTACTTGTGATTGATGTTATTCTATGCGGTACATTAATTTTGTGGTATTTTACATTTGTGGTGTTACCCTATGGGTTTTCATTGTGGAATTATAAGAGTCCTCCAGGGTCTTGAGGTCCCTACTAAGAATCGTTATACTCAAACTTACACATGCTTCACCCACACCTTGTTGTGTCTGGCGTAGATGACGTACAACATAGGTCGATGATAAGGGAGACAGGACATGAAGGTGCTTTGAGGTGGACATTCGGCATGACATGACGTGTAAGAGATGGGTGGATATGGAGTACTGTGGGGAATATTTGTATTTAACCTTCTGGTAGTAACCATGGTTGATGTTCCATGAGCTGTTTTCACCTTTCATCTTTTTTTACTTTTTATATGTACTCGTACGTTTCCAATTGGGCGTGTATTCCACCCCTTTACTTTTATTACACTATTAACACGACAGTTTACATCATAGTTGATTCTTGTGGTATTTTTGGAGCATGTTTTTGTACATGTTAAAGGAAATTCCTTCCTGTTTTAGGGTACAAGCCATTCGGGGATTCTCACCAGCCCCTGGCCTATGGAAGGTAGGCTTGGGGTGGCCATGGTATGGGACCTAGGGGATGGGCATAGACATATATAACAAACCATATTTGGGCCCCATTTAGTTTCTCCTTGGCTTGGATGTTAAAATTTTGAATTGTGGGGTTTTCCTTCATCTTACAGTTTTAGGGTGGTAGAATGTAGACCGTGGATGTGTTGTTCTTAGTAAATATCAATGTCCTTGAGTGATCAACCAATGCATGATAAGTGGACCATGGTTCAATGTATGGAATTTAGGTTAACGTTGTTCATTATTACAGTTAATTATTATTTCCACAATAGAAATAGATTTACTATTTTTTTACATACTTAATTATGATATTTATAAAAATTTATTACCTTCTTAGTTTTTCAATGTTACATTGTTTAATGAATCCTTATAGGAACATAGGGATTAACATTCCATGCATATCCCATTACATACATGTTACATTGCATGACTTATTGATACATGTATTTTGTTCATAAATTTATTTAGAAGTTTTCATAAATGAATTCTCTTTTAGGTTTTTATTCAAATGGATAATATGTACAAAATGGTGTCTGATAAATTTACATGCTCACCTATACTGATGGTTTTTAATATCAGTCCATGATATTGATTTTATTTATTATTCCTTATAATAGATTGATCATAAGAATAAATTTTACTTTTTCAAATATCATTATGTTTTCACAATAGATAAAGAATCACAATGTGTTTGAGACATGGAAATTTTTTCAATTTGGATGATACATTTATAACTATGGTTAAATGAATTCTAGTGAATGTTAATAATTCTTATGGGACCTTTTAAACACCAAATTTCTTCTCTTATTATCTGACCATTAAATGTGAACATCATAGTTTGTAAATTCAATTACAAAAATGTTTAGCTAAGTGAATTCCAATTATAAAATCTATAGGAATGTACAATTATAAATTAAGTATCATAATTTATCTAATTGGACAACATTATATTATAAATTGGAATAATTATAAATAAATTTTTGTATTTATAGTTTCATGAATCATTATATGAATTGGGTATGACGACCGACATAACTAAATTCATAAATTCTTACTAGATTCATATAGGATAGTTGGTGAATGTTGTTTATATAATAATATGCATAATATTGTTTTTAATAATTTTCTGAAATACAGAGTACATAATAGGTCCCCATACGGATTATATGACATTGTATTTTACCCCATGAGGGATATGATTATGTAACATTCAATGGTTATTTATAGTTTTTGTATCAAAATATATAGTGTAAAAAAAAATCATAGGGTGGAACATTACTTGAAAAATCCAATCATATTAATAATAGAATAATTTTATTCAATTGAATATAGTTTAACAAATCCATTCATAAATAAAAATCATAATTAATAACTACAAATTGGTTTCCCCTATATCGTGGAATTGACATTTTCATTAAATAATACCAATACCAAGAATCTATAGGTGTAAAAAAATTATAAAATAAATTTGTACATATAATATGAAAATTTATAATTAGATTTAAACCAAATGATAATTATTGAATGGATTATTGATTAATAATGCCATTTTTTCTAGTTGTTCTATGACAAGGAAATTACCAATAACATTTTCATTATAGATTGTACATGATGATCTTAATACTGATCATTTTTATTGTTTTAATTTTCATTGACTGTTATATGAATTGATTTAATACATCTAAAATGTGGTGTTATTTGATTAAATCCACTATTAAGTGTTAAACCTAATGATTCCATAATAGTTTCAATGGAATGGGAACATAGCCATAATTTTTGACTTCTTCTACTAACACATGAAGCTAAATGTTATGTTGTGTGGAATAGTGGACTTTTTTAGAATAAAATAGATATTTGGATGATTCTATCAATATCAGTTATAGATTTCATAGTGTAGGTACCTCCTTCTGAATTTTAACATTTATAAAAAATTATAATGAGCATCATACATGACATTCCATTCATGTTACATTTGTCTCGAGTATGAATCTTAGTTTCTAAAATGAAACATGTCAGGAATATGTGGTTCTTTTTTAAATAAAGCCATTTTTAATTATGGAATAGTAATGTAATTATCTTGATAAATGTATTAGAAAATCCAATATAATTTTAAAACATTAATTATGTTTTCTGACCCATTTTCTAAAAATCCAAATTTGGAAGTGTCAGTATTCTATCATCCTTGTCTAAAATAATATAGGGAAATATGTGTGTAGAAATTTTTTTAATAAAGGTTTATATAATAATAGGATTCATATACCTCAAAGACATTATGATGTTTCATTTTTTTATGTTGATGATGTCTTTTGGTATCACATGTTGATTCCTGTGGTACTCATTTCCTCGTTAAAGTGGCCCAAAATAGTATATGAGTTTGATGAAAAATTCATTTAGAAAATATTACATTTACAACACTGATACTATAAAATAAATTCATTTCAGTATATAATTACATATTTTAATTATTTATATATTCATAATGTAATAGTTGTTATTTTTTTAAATTAAGATATTCATACATATTGAATAGTAACATGACATTAAGAATAGTAACAAGACCATTCAGAATTTGAATCCATCCAATAGAATAGTAACATCTCCTCTGAGTGTATAAATAAAAATTATGTAACATATATGAGTAATTTTGAAATATTTATATGATGGAATAATTAAATAAAAGTTTTTGATTTGATAATTTTTTTTTTGGTATTTTTGTATATCATAAATATTTAAATTAAATATTATAAGAAAATATAATGAATTAAAAGAAAATATATTTTCAATACATTGACTAATAAATTATTTTTTATTTTATTATTATTATATGATAAATTTATGAGACCATGAATACAACTTCAAAATGTTATACAATCTATTATTATTTTAAAACTGATTTTTTTAAATAAAATATAATTTTGAATAAAATATATTTTCTCATGTTTATTAAATTATTTTAAAAAAATGTATTTCATTTTTTAATTATAATCCTTGATATATGTTTTGGGTGAAGATTTGGTATTTCTTGGAAATTCATGAATTTTTTATGAATGGTTACATATGTTAATTAACGATATAATCTAAATACATGTTTTATTATGTAATAGATAATTTAAGGGTAATTCAAGCCCAAAATATTAAAACCTCCATTATTTGAATATATTTGATGATAATTACAACACAATTCATATTCTTGAGCCAAATTATCCAACTAGTAAATATAATAAAGACAAAACACCCCTTAACTACACTATAAATACATCCACTCGCCTTCTTTTCCATTCACACCTTAATGCCTTGTATCCTTCTTAATTTATACCCAAGTTCATTATTATGACACTAAAAAATGTCAATTACCTCTTGGTATCATCAAATGGCCAAAATAAAAGGCCTAATGGTGGTTCTCTTGTAAGGGAATTCAAGATATATAAATCCACCTTAATTTTCATTTATTTTATTTTTAATTAATATTATTTTATGATATTCAATTAACATCTCTTTATATGAGAGTAAATAAATCTCTATTATATTATATATAAAATAATTATATATTTTTTATTGAAAAAAACAACATCATATCTCTTATCCATTAATTTTATTATAAATACAATAACATTATCCGAGATTTTTCGATATAATGTCATTGTGAATGATGTATTTTCAAATTCCATTACCTCCTCCATGGATGAACTTAAATCAATTAATATGGTAAAATAATATTTAATTATACATATTTTATGTTATAATTTGTTCTGGATCTAATGTAATTCATAATATTATTTAATAAAAAAGTGGTTTGTAATCATCAAAATTCACCAAAATTATCTAATGTTCTTCAATAATTATTTATCCAAAAATACATAATCATTACATATAAAAAATACAATATTTAAACATTTAATATTATTTATGTTAAATAATATCGTATAATATAATTTATGGAATTTTTATCCCTTTTGATAAAAAACAATAATAAACCAACAATGGGAACAAGGAAATAAATTCACATAGAACAATAAAAATAACAAAAATTTATTAATAAATGGGTGGAATGATATTATGATAATATTATATATGTTATTATAAATATTAATATGGTTGTATAATATATTAATAACACTCTTTGAACAATTATACATTAGATTTCAACAAGTTTTATGTAAGACTAACCGAAGGTAAGGGAAATCAAAATCCAAATACAATTCATTAGGCTAACCTTCTACAACATTAATTATAAGGTACTATGACCAATTGTGAAATTTATTTTTATTATGTTATTTTTTAGTATTTATATTTATTTTTTATACAAATAATACATTTTTATCACCTCTCTCATCAAATATGTAATATTTTTAATGAACTTTTATTTAAAAATATTCTTTTAATTATCATGATTTTTTTCAAATGAATGATTTATATATTATAAGTTTTTTTGTTTAATAATTATATTTTGGATCTTGGTAATTGTTTATGATGAATTTTGGGTCCTATATATCAATCTAATTCATTGGGAATGTCCATGATGGAAGTCGAACATATAGTCAATCAATGTGTAACTATGATGGTCACGCCATAAGGTAGCCAAGAGGGTTACATTGTAATCTATTCGTGAGGGTTGAAAATCATAAGGAATCCATGTGTGTTAAACAATTATATATGTAATGACCTATGTTACCAATAATTGTTATTTATGTTTATTTAATTTTTGTGGAAATCTATTATTTTCACATGTGTGCATATGATACATTATTGGTGATAAGTATGTATTTTAGGAAATTCATTAACATGATCATAATTATTTGAAGACTAGTAGGTTTTTTTAACATTTTTTATATCCCTAACATAGATTTGGTTATCATATTTTTTTTTATATTTTCATAATAGGCTTTAATTTTGGGTAAGTGAAAATATCAATACAAGATAAATGTAGTGAATATTATCGATGAATGTGTTTCATGTTTAATTAAAATATCTTTTATTATGATGGGAATGGATATTGTTTTACTATTACACACATTATATACTTCTGGATTGAAATATATGATTTTTGTCGAAACATTATAATATTTTAATATGAATATATAATATGGAATTCAATATTTGTAATATGTATTGTTTAAGGATGGGTCCTTTTAGAAGGAATTTGACCTTGATTTAGATAAATGTAAGTGTTAGGATGATATTAATATAATACCATAAATAATTTATTCCATATGTTATATTGAAAGAATAGAGCATCTGCTCTTGAGGATATAGAATATCCTATATATAAATTAATAATTCATTTCAAATTTGAAAGAAGAGGATCATAGTGTAAATGAATCCATTAATATTATTATATAATTATATTTATTTTATTTGTGATATTATTTTATTATTTTTGAAGAAAATATGATTTTTTGAGAAAAAAATGAAATAATGTTATTAATGATAATACATCTTTTTAGAAAACAACATTTGACATACTCCTTGAAACCTCTACGTTGGTATTACGAAAAATATATGACTTCTGGAATGTTTATTGGGATTATTGAAACTGATTCGGTTATGTATTGTCTTATATATACATGTTTTTTTGGTTTTTTGGAATGATATGTGTACTGTACTTTAACTACTATGTGAAAGTGAAATTTTTTAATTTCATAAAATATGTAATTAAAAAAATTTCCTTTTCCAGTTTAAAATTATCAAATTAATAAAAAGTGATGATAAAATTATGATGGGTATAAATAATAAAATAAAATACATTTTTTATATGTTATGATTTGTTTTTTATATTTTATAATTGTTTTAACCTTTATTATAATTTTTTCAAAATTTATGTGACAACTATTTTTTATATATATAGGTTAGGAAAGTTATAATTAAAGGAATATTTTCTCATTAATGGACAATGGAAGATATTTTAATCCTTACCCCATTATGATGGATGAATATATAATTTTTTTAAAAATTTAAATAATCTCACAAAATATTACTGAATATAAAATATTATTAATATAAATGTTTCACACTATTCATTTAATTAGTGTTATAATAATAAATTATTGAAAATAAAAATGAATATATTCAAATAAATAATTACTAAAATGTTATATTTATTTAAAAAATTCAAGTAATATACCAATTCATTAAAATTATATTACAATTATTATTATTAAAATACGTTATTTTTTCAATTAATTGATAAAATATTGGGTCGATATATTTTAAGTATTTATAGTATTTATTCCATTAAAAAAATTATTAAATAAAATCTCATGAAAATTTCCAATCATTTCTATTCAGAATAACACATTTACGATAACAAAATAACTCTATATTTGACCTTTGTCGAAGAATAATAGATAACAAAACAATGAGAATGAAATTTCTGTGTTCTCTATACATATAATTTTATAGATTTAAAATGAAAATAAAAACATCAACAAGATTCAATGTTATCATCATATTTATTTATAATGCTGAAACCCACTCATATAATACCATAAATTATCCTTTTAGAGTCAGTTTGAATTCAATATCATATTTTTTAGAGGAATTTTTATTTACCATTAACCTAAATCCAATTATATATAATTATTACACATCATAATGAGAAAAAATAAAGGGGAAATATTAAAATTGTCTGAAAGAAATATTCCAAAACATAAATTAAATTTCTTTAGATTCAATATCTAAATTTATAATACATTATTCAAAATAATTTCACACAAAAATCAATATTAATTTTTTTTAATAAGATTATATTATATTATTAAAAAAACATATTTGAAAATTTAGTTACTATTTTCTAAGAATTTATCAACCCATTTATATCTTTTTGGAAGATTATATATATTCTATAAATCCATTAATCCTATTCATAACATAATATTTAAGGCCTAGTTTTTAATAAAATAACAATGTTATGGGGCTGTGTTTTGTGTTTGTTTATTTAATCAATCACATTGTTTTTAAAAATTATAATGGTGTATAGAATTGCATTAATTGATATAAAAAGTCTTGCATGATTTTTTATATAAGTTATATAACAATCAAATCATTACACATCGATGAATCTAGATTTATTAGTGGAGAATGAAATAATATTCAATTTTTTAATAACACATGATATAAGAGACAAGCATAAAAAATGAAATATTCCATAGATTCCATTTACATATATCATATGGAATAAAATATTAATAGAAATATATAATTATATATATAATATGTCTTATAGAATAGCACAATATAGAACCCGTTTTATAGTGATGGTATATTCATATTCTTCTAATAGGATATATATGTTAATCTCAAGGATATTCATATATAAAAAAATACAGAAACACATAATAAATAGTATTTATTTTGATATATATATAATATAATGGGATTTCATAATATAAACTCTAAAATTTGTTTAGTAAAATGGTTTCTCAGTTTCAAAATGATCAAATTTGGAGGTAGTTCCCTATTAGTTTATTAGTTCCCTTAAACTATCCAAACAAAAAATATAAATAAAATATTATTACTCTAAATAAATTACTTGAATTAAATTACTTCTATATTATAAAATACTTATGAACAATTTATTATATCTAGTTGAACCAAAAGTGTCACTTCAAAATCATATTTTATGATTTTTTATAATTCAGTACAAAAAAATCATAATTGACCAAAATTAATGTCATTGGATAATATCATTGAAATGATAACTTATTTTAATGTAAATTGGACAAATATATTATAATCAGATTATATTTTGAGTCAAATTCAAAATAATAAATTTGTTTATATTATCACACCAATATATAAGATAATTTAAATGAATAATATTTTATTTACATAAATGAAAAACATGAATGGAGAAATGTCTATTTGAAAAACTATTTGTTATTTATAAAATTCCGCATCAATATAACTAATAATTAAACTTCATTGAAATTTTATTTTTGTATATTTACAAATTTATATATTATTAATAATAATGTAGTATCCAACTGGCTCTTTTCTATCAAAATGATCAATATTTTCCACATAGATAATTCCTTTATCTTAACTGTGACCTAGTCTTACCAATCATTATTTATTTCTCATAATTTTTCAAAATTATTCTTAATTTTATATATATACCCATTTAGAAAAAATATTCAAATAGTATTTTGGACTCTACACAATATACAATTCTATTTTCCATTCAAATTTGTTTTATTATTCTTATATATGAATCAACCTATGTTTATCACTAAATTCCTCATTATATATTTTTTGTCTTCTACAAGTTATTATAATTAATTATGTACCACCTAGTTTCCATGGTATTCTCATGATTAATTACAACTAATTAATTATACAAAAACAAATTCTAAATGATGGTATATGTGTTTTACATGTAAAAGGTATAATATATTCTATTTTTCCCCTCATTTTCCAATTCCTCTTATTGGATTTTTTTGGGTAAATTTTCTAATAAATCTTCGGAAATATCATTGGTTTGGAAGTTTCTATTAATATTTTAATTATATATATCATCTAATTGGTTTTATGATAAATCACTATGTTCAGGGGGATCTGTATCATCATGTTTAATGTTAATGTATTCTTTTTCAACCATTGTTATTAAATACTATGTATGCTTTACTGAATGTATGATATCCATGGAAATATTTATTATCTATATTATATGAAAAAATTTCTCAATTATAGGTTCTATTATTAATTTATACATGGTATAAAAAAAATTTGATGATTTAACTTTGGAGTCTACCATTCCTTAATTTAAGTGTTTATTTTTCTAAAATATGTCTTGTATTTAATATTATTGTACATTAAATTTTCAATTTAACAATTTATCATAAAATAAACTTATAGGTTTCTTATACAAATCAAGATATGTATACTATCTTAAATTGATATATTCATTCATAAATAAAATATATTCTATTGAGTTCTTCTAAATTTATTAAAATGACTAATATATCTATTTTATAAAAGGATTATAAAACATGATACTCCAAATCACGGTGGTGTACATTTCTTTCTCATTTAATGATTAGTGAAAAGGGGTTACATATTGATTTTACATATAGAAGAAATAATATATTTTCTTCACGTCAGTAGTCATGAAGGATAACCATGTAAACCTCGAATAATCATGAGTCATTAAATTGTTAGTATGTTTTCGTACAATATATGTGGATTACAATTTTCAAAACAAGTCTATGTGAAACAATTCCTGAAGGTGATAGTTAGAAACATATTTCACTACATTCAAAGTGACATAAAGATTAATTCTCTAATGAATGGTATTACAAACATCATAATTTGAAAAAAAATGTAATAGTTAGATCCTTGACTGAAAAGTTATTGGTTCAAATTATAACATATTATATATTACACTGTAGAATTATCTTATGTCACAACCATGATTCAGGATGAATTGTTTCTAAAAATGAATAATTTCCGGATAATAAATATTTTCTATCAACATAAATACATTATAATTTTGATATTTTATAATAAAATATAAATTGAAAAATATATCAGGTATGAATTATTCACAAACATATCAATGAATATATCATCAAATAATTGTGATATTATTAATATATATGATTTTAAAACAATAAAAATTAATACAATAGAAATTTGAATAACTTGATAATTAACAAAATTATAGTCTAAAAACAGTTATGATTATTTCAATGCAACAAAAGGTGACATGTTTTTAGAAAAACAACTATATTGATAACATATATTTTTATAGTCTCATTTCTAATGCGATTCTGTTAATTCTTCAAATTACTAAAAACTTTGATACCCTTGAAATTTGTATCCTAAAATGTTAATAATTTATTCTTGGGATCCATAAATATTTCATAGATCTATTACCATATCTACAAATAGTCATCAAATAATTAAAAAATAATAATATATATATCATTTTAAATGCAATGAACTATATTTAGAAGTTCAAAAAAACATAGTTTCCACTTACATATTAATATTATAGGAAATATGAGTGAAATAATTTTGTAAAATATAGCTCCATGTTAATGTTTATATTGTTATAAAATATAATTTTATGTATGGTATCATTACATATAACATTATTAAAATTACTATTTATTATAAAAAAAATTAAATATCATTAATATTTTACATAATTGACGACAATAACAATTCTTTTTCTTTGAGAAGGAATAGGATCCTTTCCATTTATAATATATAATAGGATCTAATTTATAATGATATATTATTTTTTGTAATTATGTTTAAAATGTATCAAAAATATCATTAATTGGAACTTCCATCAATTTAAAATTTTCAATAATACACGCACTAGATATATCAATTTCCTTTGGACTTTTAATTTGAATTAAATCCTCAATAATTATATTCTATGTAAGAAAGGAATTTTTTCCTTTAATGTATTGGTAAAAATATAAAAATAAAAAGTTTAATTATTATTATCATTATTTTTATTTTATACATTATAACCAACCCTAGAATCAATATATGTTTCCTTCATTAAATTTTTATATTTCATTATTTTATGCCCATGTGTTTTCAAGTATTTTTCTACTTAACTATCAACATTTATGTGTCCATTTATCTTATAATGATGTCATGTAAAATAAAAATTTCTATGTTTCCCACACTATAATTTATAATCATACATTTTATTATTGTTTTATTTTACACTGAATATTTTATAAGAATGGAATTTTGTTAATTATCTAAATATTTCATCCATCCCTTAATCTTTTTCAGGGTCACACTACCTTACACAAGTTCTCTGTCCTATAAAAATTCCACTGCAATTTGACATAGGTGTATTAGATGTAATTAGTTTATTAGGGTTTTATCTTCATAATTTATATTTATTTCTTACCAATATATCATTATTTTTCCTAATAACTAATTTATGAGGAGTTTTATCAAACACCTGAATTTTTATTAGATATATCAATGTCTATTCGTCTGTCTTCTAAGAATCCTAGAAACATCATTAGATGTGATTTTTTCAAAAATAGTATTTCCTAGTAAATGAATATAATGTATTATCACAATAAACCAGAGATTTATATTTGAAATAGATTAATCATTATTTATTTTAAATGTAAGATATTTAATAAATTAGGAATCTGGTCACATTCTTATGATATTCGACGTGGAATAATGAGACAGGGATAATATATTATAAAATTCATTAGTTGGGTAACATGAAAATATTACATGGATTTAAAAATATATAATAATATAGTAAATGGTGATCATATATTTTCAAATGAAATCATTATATTCCTTAAAAAAATCAAACTTGTAATATTTATAAACAATATATTTTTTAAATTTATCATCATTTAAAAAATACATATGAAAATTCATGAACTAAATATCTACTTAAAATGAAATCATCTATCAATCGACACTATTACAATTAAAATAATGTTTTATATAGGTACAATCTGATTCCGGTAAATTTTTATCAATGTGTATAGAAGGAAGATCATTAATAAAATTATTTATTACAATTTCAACTTAATTAAAAATAATGTCTAAATTAAAAATCATAAGATAAAAAATGATTACATGAGTGTATTACTCATTAGTGGGTTAGATTGAATATACAATTATAATTTATTTTAAAATAAATTTATAAAAAATACCCTATTTGGAAAATCTCATTTATAAAAAACATAATATGTATATCTAATTTAATGTTTCTGAACATCAACATGTTTTATACCAATCCTCAGTTAGAATTATATTATTTTTTACAAACCATTTATATTATTATTCTAAGAACCATTATAAGAAATATAAATGTCAATGTTATCTATCAATTTATACATTCACAAAATATATTCAAAAAAATTAAGAAACATTGTATGAAAATATTTAAAACACACAATTGAGTATTATAAAATTAGAGGGTTATTTTCATGAAGACTCATAACCGTGTCCACTTTATAATAACCATCCTTAATGAATGGTTATTAAAAAAATATGATCCACAACATAGACATGATTTAACATATTAAATTCTGCATAGGCATCTTCACTAATAAACATCCTCCTCAAAAGAATTCAATAGAGTTAAAATATTAATAAAATATATAATTTGTGCCTATTTAGTCATCTAATTTATATAATATTTCTTATATTACTTTATATATAAAAAAATAGATCGCACTCGAATGAAATAAAATTACAAATATAGTGAAATTAAAAAATTGATATAGTAAAAGAAAGAAGGATATTTATTTGTAGATGTATTGTCCTTATATATATGTTTTCAAATCTTCTAGTAATGATATATGAAGAACAATGTATTATAAATTTATTCCATTCTTATTTCAAGAAAATAATGTATTTTGAATTTCATTTTTTTATGATCATAAAACTAATCTCTCTCTATCTACCTAACAATTTGAATGTAACCTCCTTATTTGATAAAAAAAATATTTTAAAAAAATTTATTTAGAAACACATCACTTCCTATAAATCATTAAATCTACCTACAATATTCACTATGCTAGATCATGGGGTAACTACAAAACACATTAAAAATACAATACTAAAATTTCATCACTTCATGTAAAAGTGACGTTTGTTAAAGTATGAATATTGATTGGAATGGATCTTGGGATTTAAAAACCCTAGTAAAAATTAATATAAATAAAAAAATAGTAATATTTAATTCTAATGGATTTGTGGTCACAAGGACCCTCATACGGTGTATTATTGGTTTAGTATGAGATCTTAATTTTTTTTATCAAATTATTGTTTTTTTCATAAAGTTGGCATGTGGCCACAAAAATATTTTTTTAATATTTCGAAGGATGTTGTGGTAACTCAATGAAATAATGATCTGTCATTCTTGTATGTGGTGATATTTATATAACATCAAATATTAATGTTATACTATTGATACGTTTAACCTGTTTTCACATTAATTCATTGTGAAATTTAAACTATTCATCTTCATTTATATTGTTGAATGTTTGTTCACGTGTTTGATAGAATTATCCATATGGTTGATAATGATATTTATGAAATTTTACCCACTCTAACTCATTGTCGACAGTATATATTATGGTATTTTTTATTTAATCCCTAAATTTTAAAATTCACAAACTCCCATTAAAAATACTAATCATCCACAATAAAAATTATTAAATGAAAAACAATAATCCTGATTTATGACTATTAAAACAAATATATTGTTGGATAGGATAAAAATATAAAATTAACAGATGATGTATCATAAAATAGTTATGATATATATTATATTAGAATTAGATGATATCTGAAATTGAGTATGGTGTTTGATGATTTTTAGAAGACTAAAGAATTGATGAATTTCTATTTATATACGTAATCATACCTTTGTGCAACACAATACACATATCAATTTTTTTTATGAGTTCACTAGATATACACAACATATTATATGTATCTTGATAGTCTATATCATATTAAAAATAGAACAATTATATCTTGTATTATGGGTTTGAAAAAAATTAATGAGGAACATGTGGAAATTTCAGATGCTCTGTTTGAATTTATTAATAAGAAAACAAATTACATACATGATTATGATCAACATATGATATCATGGTTATAATATTTTTACTATAAAATGGTTGAAATATGATTTATGAGTTAATTATGGAATAATTATTTAGGTATCATTCTTGGATTACCCCATTTGGAAATGTGAGTGGTTTCATCAACACTGCATCTACTAAAAGAATTGAACCTCTATAAAAACTAAATTATGGAATTCAAGAACCCTCAATGAAAAATTTATGGTAACATGATTTTTTATTGATTAATTTCCATAATTATAACTATGTAATGAGAATATTTAATACACTAATAATATTTTACATATCAGTGATGGGATAAAAACATTAATTTACATCAATTGAGCGATAATATTATGCAAACAAGATTAAAGTAATATATATATTTAATATTCTATTAATAAATTTTTGAACTATTTAAATTATCCAAATATAATAAAATTATTTAGGGAGATAAGTGTTTTCTAATTACCACACTATGGATTAGATGATATGCTATTAGGAAGGTCAGAGATGTTATAAAGATGTGTATTTAATATATGAAAATTAATGGTGTGTGAAACAAATGAGTATATGGAATAATTGAATATATCTAAGTCATGAATAATATACATGAATTGAAAATCCATACACTTCAGGAATATATAATATAAATATAGATTTATATAACTGGAATTTTTTTCAAGATATATAATACATAGTGGAAGGTAATATTGTTTTTTTATAATTTAATGATTTAATGTTGAGTATTTTAAAAAGAAAAAATATAATTCCAATAATTTATCTATTTATAATTTGGATGTACTAACAAAATAATGATAATAATTATAGTGTATTACCTATTTTAGTTCATGGTTTGATTTATTTCACCAAATTATGTAAAAAAATAATGAATTGTAATGATATTATACTATTTTCCTTCAACATAATAAACAATTTGATATAAAATATTTTATTGACTCATGTACATACATATGAGTGCAGTATATAATATATAATCACAAGTATTAATCTCCTATATGAATTGGGTGTTTATGATAGTTATGTTAAATAAAATACGCATGATAATTTTTATGATATATTTCATAATCACATACGAGTATTGTATAATATAAAATAATGTGGATATTTGGATTCATAATATGTCTAAATAAATTTTATATTATAACATGTATGCTCCAATCCAATAAAAAAATTATTATCTTTATTATATAATACTCTTTTTATGATTAAAAACCCTTAATTTTAAATCATATATCAATGATTGTGGAAACCTAATGATTTGGTGTTTCTAAATGTCTTAAAAATGAAGCTGAATGTTATATTATATTATTATATGGATATTTTTAATTAGTTAAATTATTGTTGATATTTTTGACCCTAAATAGATCAAACACCATTCACTGCAATATGAGCCACTAATGAAAATATTTGTTGACACCCACATTTTATGCTAATAATTAATAAATGATAGGGTTATATTCTATCCATATATTTAAATAATTATTTTTTTAGAAGAAAACACATCAGGATCCAATAAATATTGGGATTTATTGAATATAATGGACTAGGTATAGTTTAAATTTATTGTACATCAGATCTAATGAATTGATTTAACCATATTCAAATATATGGAAGAATTCCATGGATATTATGAATGTATTCAAATTAAAAATAATGTTGTATTCGAAGACATTCTATTGTTTATGGACATTTGGAAACATATGGAAGTCATTATCATCTAACATATAGAGAATTTATAAATTTATAAAACTTATTTTGTGTGATGAAAAATTTGGATTAAGCAGAAAATGAACTACAAAAGTTTTAATTTATAATTTTTATATTAAAATAAAACCATTGAGATGAATGTTGTTTACACATGATGGAGTTGATTTTCACATTGATGTTGAACCATGTAAAAATACATAGGTTCTATTAACATTAAATTGTAATCATATAATTTGAAAAAATTATACAGGGATCATAGGAAACATCCATGTATCATAATTTTTTATTGTTGAAAAATTTATGTAATGGATGAATAAATAATATAGGGAGACAAATCAATAGATTATGTTAACCCTGGATTCATCACCATATCAGGGTTTCTACATGATCTGTTGGTAACAACAAATCACATATCCTTAAATAGAATTCTCTATGATATTGAAAGGTTTAATCTTGATTAATTTTTTTCCTTAAATATGAGCTGTATTTTTTAAATAATTATGAATAAAGTGAAATTATCAGTCAATGTTTAAATATAAATTTTTTCATTAACTTATAAAACATCAATAAATAGTTTCATCCATAAAAAATCATACAGGAATTAGTAACATTTATATTTTTTACACATAGTGTTCCCAATAGAGTGATTCCATCATTCATATAGATATAGGGAAACTAATAATATATATTTTTAAATAAACAACCAAATGAGTACATCATGTTTTTTGAAGAACCCTACCAACCAATATCATAGTAACAACATAAATATATAAATTTTATCGCTATAAAATTATTAAAAAATTTCATCACCAAACATATACTTATGTATTCTATTATTTGATAAAATGAACTTTTTTTGGAGACACAATGAAACCATATTGGGTGAGTTCTGGAAAAACAACTTCTAGACCTATAGATTTTATATATAATTATCTCTTAATGATTTCAGTATAAACATTCACATTTATCTATACTACTTATAAATCTATATATATTTCAATGAAAAATAAATATTTCATTATATACATTCTATTCCCAATTAAAATATTTAATTCAATTATTTTGAAATTTTTCATTGTGAATTAGTGTTACAATTCTAGTCATAAATCATAATCAATTTATGATGATTTTTAATTAAAAATAATTATAATTTCATCCATTCACTCATGATTCCATTAAACTATAATACAAAATAATCATTTTTAGCATAGAATATTTTATCATTAATTTATTTATTAAATTACAAAACTTTAATTACTCACCATCATTTAAAACATTTTATAATTATTTTCCAAATGTAATAAAATTAGTTCTAATATATTTTTTAGGTGTAAAATGAGATTATCATAGTTTATCTACCATCACATGATGCTCCAAAAAAATTAATAGTTGTTTATAATATTATTTCATAAATGAAAATTAATATATCTCATCAACAAATATCCTTTTATAATATCAAAATTTAAAACTTTTTATTTAATATCAATTTCCATATTCATGAATAATCACATGCACCTCAATTTTAATAAAATAAATTATTTTCACCATTATAACTGAAATAAATAATATGATAACCATGGAATTAAATTAAAATAAATTTCTTTAATTATACTAAATAATAAACTTTTTGTCTAAAATTTACTAATATAGTTAACTTGTCTTGGAGACCCGATATTCCTTTAATTTTATTTTTATCCCCCACCAAAAAAATCATATAATTATATTAATTTCAATTTGATAGGATCTTTTTTAATATACAATATTCAAATTTAAGAATTAATTTTCTTATTATTAAATAAATGTGTAACATTTGATAAGACCGAGGTTTGGATTAAGGGACATTATTCAACTCCTTTGTAACGATGCTTCCTTGTAATAGAAAATATTTTTAACAAATAATATCTTCATCACTTTTTAAATAATTATAGATCAATGTTATAAGGCCCTGACCTTAAACCTTAATTAGTATTTAATTAATTGAATAATTCACATTGAGGATCTTTTCAGGTTTAGAGTTTTAGAGAATTAGACGATAACTATTAAATCTCCAAAGATTACAATGTATACACCTCTACTAAGTTTCCATAAAATAAAAACTCTTAAAAATAAACATGCCTAGTTCCATGTTTTAGATTGCACGACTTTCCCTTGATCCCATCATTGACCCTATTCCACATTAAGTCCTGTGAAAAACATTTCAAAAAAAACTTTGGATGAGCATAAAAAGCTTAGTAAGGGATACACAAAGAAGGAAAACTATTAGTATTTCATAACAACAAGTAAATCATGTATACTTTATCAAAGTAATACTTTTTACCTTTATCAAGTAGTAAAAACTCGTCACTGAATAAAATATCATTACATGACATTTTGTAACCAAAAGATTACCATAAAACACATATAAATAACACATATCATATAAAGGTAACATGGGACATAAACATACTTAAATGGAATAACTATACGGCTGACTTCCACACATATCACATAATGGAATCACCATACAACTGACTTCCAAAGATATCACTTAATGGAATAGCCATACGTCCTACTTCCATACCCAATGCATTGGAGGTTATAACGTAAGCACACGTCCTGGTATTCACGGAACCACACGTCATATGGTTTATTACGTAACCACCTGTAAAATGAACAAGTACTGTCATTAAACATAAAATAATGAAAATATAAACATTTCAATAAAAACATTTCATTTGAAATCACAATAAGTAATTCAAAGATATTGAATTAATCAATCCATTTTCAAAAACCATTTAAAAGAGATTTTTGAATCAAAGTGTCCCATTACACATTGAATATTTTAATGGAATTATAATTTTAAAACATCAATTTCAATATAAATAAATACAGAAAACCATTTTGAAAACATGGACATTAAAGGAAAATATTTAGAATAATGAATCTTTAAATCATTTAAAAAGGTATTTTTGTTAAAGAGTTTTTAAAAAAATGAGAGACTATTGAATACAAATAATTGCAGAAAAACATGTAATCCGAACATAATAATATAATGAGAATAAATGGATTCATGATATAATATGTCAAAGGACAGTATACACACCATATAATATTGAATTGATTCATAACAACAATGATGTCTCAATGGAAATGTAAATTGAGATGAAACCCATTATAAAGACGATATCCTTAAATTAAGGATAAATCTACCACATAATTATGTGTGAGAAATATAAATTCACCAAATATAAGAGGATATTAAGTGTAAAAAAATCAGAGTTCATCCACACATATTAATATTATGATATAATCAAGAAGAATAGGTTTAACCAGAAGAATTTAAATTGAGTTAAGAAGTTCCTTTGCAAAAATTCGACAGCCTAACAACGTCACTTCAAAATTTAGAATATTAGTTGATGAGAGAGAGAATGGAATCTCATCACTTGAAAATAAAATTTAAATCAATTAGGATATAGAATAACATATCCCAACATAATATGAGGTAAATTAAAAGACATACCAAAAGATGTGTTTTAAAAATAGGAGGGTGAAAGGTTCCCTTACCGAATTGGGTATCATCCGAAACGTACACCCAATGAAAGAAGGACTATAAAAAATTGGTTTAAATACCCATAAATTAAATTATATTACATAAATATTAGAATAATTTGCATTAAATACACCACTCAAAGTAAATGGTGGAAAATTTAGCATAAATCTCACGGGAATAAAAGTGAGAAGAAAAATACCTTACGAAAACTTGGCAGCCTAACGGTGCCACTTAAAACTTCCAAAAATGGATTTACGAGATCAAATAGGGTCTCTCATAATATGAACATAATAATTAAATTATGAGGAATTTAAAATAACATCCCTAAACATAATAAATATGAGCTTAAAATAAATTACAAAAAGGAGAGTACATAAAAAGAAAGAGAGAGGTAGGATCCCATACCTCGTGTCTGACATGACTCGATCGTTCTTTGATCTCATGAATAATAAACTAAAGTTAATTTATACTTGAATAAGAACCTTTTTAAAGTTTATTATTCCTTTTATATAACTTATTTCCATGTTATAAACGTTATGTAATCATTTAATTTAATAATGTTCATTTTGTCGATTTTCGGTACTTAAGTCAAAAATGGACTTTTACAATTACATGTGGTTTATGTGGTGAAAGGTTCATTATATCCAGAATTATATTCATGATTTGGAAATCCTATATATCATATATATCTACCATATTCATGTATTTATAATAGTACATAACATTTAGATGTAAGAAAGGAAATGCACTGTTCATGGAGACGGTAAGTCGTACGTACGCATGAACACTACTTTCATTTCTATGTCATATTAATGGAATTAAAACTAAATGAGAGATATGTATATTTTAATTCCATAATATTATTCATCATTTATATGTAACATAAATCATATATATCAATTATATATATATATAATTATAATAGTACATTACATTTGGGGATAAGAAATGAAATTACCCGTTCATGGAGACGGTAAGATGTGTGTACGGATTAACGCTACTTTCATTTCTATTTCGTATTTTATGCAATGGAATTATAATGAAATAAAGGTATATTTAAATTTCAGTATAATTTCATATATATAATATCATTAAATGTATCCTTTATACTTACCACACATGGTATTAACGAATCAAATCACTTTGAGGGGGCGGTAGTTTGTACTTCCTAAAATAAAGATATCGCGTTTACCCATAATGGAAACCATAAGGGTATGTCATAAATAAAAAATACAGAAGATTAAGTAAAAAATTAACATATTATATATCATATATAAATATAGTGACATCTTAATGGCCACCTTTTAATGTGTCAGAAGAATATTGAACAATCATCGTTTCATGAGGCAGAAATTCGCCATCAACGGAAACAGTAAGCACTTTAACCATTAGATGAAGGTGTGTGTAAGTGTAGCTCGAATCATTCTATTAAAAACATCCGATTATATTGAAGATACTGGTTTTGTTACAAAAGAAAAGAATAAAAAGTTTTTAGGGGGTTCGATAAGCAAAATAAAACATAAGAACACAAGAGAAGACACTACCTTTAAAACGGGTAACTATTTTTGATTTGAGATCAAAGGCTTCCTTGGGAAGACTTCTGTCCAAAATTATGATTCTAGGTGTAATAGAGGGCTTTGGAGAGACACAATGGAATGGGTTTGGCTGATCCAAAGGCTTTATAGGTGTGGGTAAGGTGGTTGAGGTGGGGGCCTTTTATAAGAGGAGAGGAGGGGCACTCTTGGAATGTTAAGAAAAGATAATTTATTGTAAAATGATTTTCGGATAAAAAAGGTCCCAAAATTATAACTTTAGATTATAAGGTGATAAGGGTTCGAAATTAACCCATCCAATTGGTTTTTTACAAGTGTAGGTCTTAGATTTTACATTATCGTTTCCTTTTATTTAAATCATTAAATAATGAGGTAATCGATGCATCATTATGTTGTCATAAATAATTAAATTTATTTAATGTCTAAAAATTATAAAAAACCATCAGGATGTAGAAAATCTATTTATATTTCTAATTAATATTTATATTAAAAAATATTACTTGTTTAACCCCATTTAATAATTGTTTTAGTAAAACATCTCATGTTTGTGACATTTTTTTTAACATAAATAAAAAGTTATTAATGTAATTTCCCTAACAATGTTGCTCCATCGGGTCCCCATGTTGACCCATGGATTGTGTTGGTCTTCCAGGACACATAAAATAAGGGTAGGAAATGTTTCTAGGTCATTTCCTATCATTAAAACATTATTTTTACCTTAAAATACACTAATTACCTCTAATCGCGATTAAAAACTTAAAAGTTACTATTCACCAAAAAATTATTTTGATACCATTGAACCAAATTTTACTTCCTAATGGCAACCATGTATGTCATATTTTTGAAATTCAAAACATAGTAGTGGTAACATTTCATTTAAACGAATAATCAGTTTTTTAAGTACCACTTTGTGGTTTCACTATTCATCAAAAATTGATGTTTTTCAGAAAAATACCAAAACTTCACCCTAAGCTATAATTGATATTCCGAATTCAAAAATGATGTATATTTAACAAAATTCAAAACATATAAGTTACATTAACTAATTTAATAATTAATTCCCGCTTTCCGAACAAATAGCGTGTTTTTTTGAAACAATATATTTCAAAAGATTGACACTAGTTTAAGTCCAATTTCAAGGTGAAATTAACTCCAATGACCAATATTGGATTAAATGGAAAAAATATATTCAAATTTCACTTTAAAACCAATTAATAAGATAATCAAATCATATTAATATATTAGATTAAAAATTGGTTTTGAATTAAAATACAACATTTTTAACTATTCATTAAAAATGAACTTTCTCGGAAAAATACCAAATTATTTACACAAAGTAAATTTTGAGGTCCCGATTCTAACGAAGAATTTAATTTTGTCAAATATATCACATAAAATTGACAAAAAGTGGATTCAAAAGAGGTTCACCAGCAAAAGGTGGTTACTCTACCTTTAAAAGAATATTAGAATGTTTACACTTATTCTAATTTTTAATCCTCTAACATTTATTGTAAAAAGAAAAAATATTTGACAAACATATATAATAATTATGTAATTTGTTTTGTTCTTTCCCTCCATTACGATGGCTAGGCACTAACTACCATTTAAAATAATATTATTTTATTATTAGTGTGCAATGTACGATTTCAATGAAACTCGTTGTCGCGTATTGGGTACGCCACCGAGCATAGTGTGGCCTTTAAATTAATATTAACATTTTATTCACAAATAGGGATAAATATGAAAATTTCATATTCTTTATTTACCTGGGGTGTTACAATAGTCTTGTTTAATCCTCATTATTTTTACACACATTACAAAAATTCTTTCTATCACCATGGTTTCCCATGATAATTATAAATTGAATAAAAAAATAATTAATTTTATTTCTCTATTATCATATAATTATATTATATTAATATAAGATTAAAATAGTATATATGTAAAAAAATATATAGAAACAATTATAAACACTTCTCAAAGAATTTTGTTATTGAAAATAACTTTTATATCCATCTTATTAAATATTCATTTGACCCTTTTCTATTTTCTTATTTATTAATTTACAATAAAATATTTAAAAGTATTATGATTGAATATTATTCAACTATTAAATCTAGTACATAATATTTTTCACACCTATAAAAAACAAGTATGTTTTAATTTTTTTTTATTAATTTCAAGATCATATACTTGTATAAATATCTATAAAATCTATAATAATGAGAAAGATTTAATATTTGATATTTATTACCACATTATTCAATTCATTAATACTATTTTCCTTAAGATTTTTACATTAATTGAATATAATATTTTTTAACATAGTTCATTATAAAATCATCTAATAGAAATACTCAATTACTTTTCCATTGAATGTTATGAATTTCTATATATTTTTTCCAAATGTTTTAATTTTGAAACACATTTAATGAGTTAAAAATTTAAATTTCTGAGTTGTTTTATTTTTCACCACAAAATATTAAATTCCAGTCTATTATTTCACATATTATAATGTAAAAATATTTCATGATGGGAGAAATTGTCAAAATATCAAAACCTTTTTGACGGAATATTGCTGATGAACAGATTCATTTTATAGTACGTTACTGTATAATGATCCAATATATGCTGTTATCACCTATTTATTCATTGATAAGTATTGATGGAACAATAAAGATGTATATTCATGTGGAATTAATGTACACATGATATATTAAAATTATAATTGATGATGATTCCAAATATTTTTCATTCATTATGATTTACTGATAAAAAATTTAAACACATAACATTTGTTGGGGTAGAAACTAATTTTTTTTTCAAATAATATAAACGTAAATAAATTTAATGATGGAATATTGTAGAAAAATTTAAATAAAATCTCATGGAAGAACTTCTAATTTTATTATATAATATATTAATAGATTATATAAATCAGTTAGAATAATCAATTTTATCTTTCAAAACAAATATATCATAAAAAATTATAAGAGGATAAGAGGTGGGGATATATTTCATGAACATAATTTTTATCCATAATTTACATATCTATTTATAACATAATGTCTCAAATGGTCTTCATTCATTCATTAATTAATGAGTATTGCATAATAAAAATAAAATAATACATCATTGTTTTTCCCCAAATTAGTCGTTTTCAAAAGAATACCAAAATTCTAGGACATGAATAATTTTATGATGATCTTTTATTATAGTCCTTTATAACATAATAACTATTAATTATTAAAAAAATTAATACTAATTAGTAAATGAAAATATTTTTCCTAGAGTATGTATCATCCATCTCAATTCATCGATAGAATTCACCGCATAATGTGGCATCACAATTTTTCTTGATAAAGAAGTATATTTATAACCTGATGTGTTTTAGTGATATTTAAATTATATTCATTTGATATTCTACTTATATTAGTCATATATTAATTCATTACTAAAAAAATATATTATATTGATTTATCTAGCTACTGTTATCATTTATGTATTATAACGATATGTCCCACTTCTCCATTGTTACATTTGTAGGAACAAAATAATAAAGGGATAAATTGTAAAAATTTATTCCATTTAAATATAATATGTTATAGATGAACATTAAATCATCACGGTAAAATAACTATTAATCACATTTCATAATTAATAAAACATTTTTTTATAAAATTACTACATGGATTGGTGTATGTATAATATGATATTGATTTTCCTTTGTTATTATATTATATAACACTAATAATATAAATTAAAAATATGGACCCTAATTTTTTTTATAATTCATGTTATGTTGGATTTTTTTATAACATTCACCACTAACAACCTATAAATTTATTTATTTTTATTATAATATCATAACAAAAAATATTATTTTTCTCTGTTATGGTTTTATCAAAATAAAAATTTTACAAGTGAACACATCAAAAAATAATATATAAAAACTAAATTAATAAAAATAATAAATCAAATGAAGAAATTTTAGATCTCGTTATTAATATAAGGAAAAATAATCCACTACATCAATGATATAATATTATATTCATAAATAGAGAGTTAAATATAAACTTTATATTTGACATATCATATTTATATTAGCTCACAAACATCAACATACATGATTTTAAACAGCTATTTCAAATATATTACATTTAGTATGTACATAATGTAATGGACCCTCACCAACATAATAATATCACATATAAAAGTGTATTATTGTTAAAATGTTATGAATGTCTCTTGAGAATTCATGCTTTATAAGCTCTGAGAAGGAATTCTAGATCGTTTTATGGTGGTATTTGTCTAAAAAATATTTTTTAAATCAATGGAGAGTAGGAATGTGTATTGTTTTATGATAATATCATATATATTACTCATTGTTCACATAACAAAAATTATGAATTTACCGTTATTTATGATTAAATTTTTTCTTTTTATTATAAAAATTATTTCATTCAAAAAGTGATATAATTATAAACAAATAAATTTCTCCACAAGATACATATATAAAATTGTTAATATCACTTAAACCAATTTCTCAGTTTCCTTATATTTATTAATCTAAAAATAGAAAATATTAATTAATGGAAGGAATACATCTATGAAATATTTTATTTTTTTCAAAATAATACTTTTCCCATCACATGTTTAGTATATCTATTATCATGGACCTATAATGTTTCTTCTCCAATTGTATTCAATGATATTTTATTTATTATATCCTTCTAATGGAAACTCTATTTATTATACATCAATAATAAAAAATAATTATAATATAAGAATATTTGTATATTAAATTCATCATAACATGGAATAATCATACAAAATCAATCAAAACTCATTATTAAAAAATTATGTTTTACATAATTATCGTAACAAAAGAAAATCGTTTTTATTTATTTGAGTATCAATATTAGTTCATGATCTAGGAAATGTATCAAAAAAATAGAATATAAATTTTCATTAGATACAATAGCAATGAAAACTATTTATATAGTCATGTTTCATAACTATAATTCCATGGGACATGAACCTAGTAATATATCTCCATGGATATGAAATAACATATAGGTTACCCATGAAGAACAAGTCATACTATTTACAGTAGGATTTAGGAATCAAAATAATGGTTATCTACAATGTAAAACATATTTTATTACTATGTCTTTTTAGCTGTCACATACACCATAATAAACCACATAATAAGGAACCAATCTTGATTAGTACTCTCGGTTAATCCTTCATTAACAATGACTACAAATCAGGTATGATATTGAAAATTAAGTTACAAAATTATGATATGGAATTTATAATTCATTATTTTATGTATCACATATACCTAGTTTTACAATATCTACCCTATGAATGTCCAATTAAATCGGCTTGTACTTCAATCCTCGTAAATAATAAGTGATAATATACTGATGAATTGATATTTTATCTGACACTATTATTCAATAATTGACCACATTTTCATTGAACCTAATAATTATACCAATAAGGTATCCTGAAATTTAATTTTAAATTATATTAACAACGTACATTACTACCCATTAGTGATATTTCTCACAGAAATGATTTTTCCTATAGGGAAACCAATGTTATTTCAACTTGTTTTTTTTGTTAGTTAACATTCATGGAGGATACTCATCCTGATCACAACATAAGGATATAAATTTACACATTGTTGATTTATAATAAAATGAAATATAGTGACCTAACAATGAATCCCATAGATGGGGTCGTTGTACCATTACATTGACATAACATACAATATAATTACATCCCAAAGGACTAAATAGTTTATTATTCATGGTAAAGTACATTAAAAAACATATAAAATATTATAACATAATTTTTTTAGGATAATAATATTATTCTATCTATTATATCATTATTTATATTTTTCAATAAACATCAAGGAATATTATGGGAATGGAATCATAATAACTCTGATATCAAATTACTAGTAAGGCTACGCAGAATTAATGAAACAATGAATTTTGGGAATAATAAAAAATGAAAGGTAAATTACTGAACCTATATTTCAATAAATCAATAAAATTAGATTTGGTGTATAATCAATGTGGAATTGTAAATAAATAATCACACATTACATTTAAATAAAATTATAAAGAAAAATCCATATAGAACATTATGATATATAAAAAACATGCCATAAAATCAATAAACCTAGAATGAAATTCAATCATAGGTTTTTTCACTATAAAAAAACTTATGGATAAAAAATACTACTATAAAATTAAGGAAATAGTTAATTATCTAATTCTTTGATTCATATGTACACCCAACAACTACCATAATATGCATTCAAAAGATGTTTGATATCATACTTTTTAAAACCCCCTTTTGATAAATCTATCTAAATGACAATTGTACTATAAATACATCAATGGGATATCTATAACTCGGCTCCTCCTATGTTGTACCTATCTAAATAATTATTCATATATAAAATAATGAATTTATTTTAGGAATAATGTTCCTCTTATGTAGTCCACATTGTGTAAAAGATGGGAATTTATCAATAATTCCCCAAATATCAAACAAATTACAAATTCTACACCATATGTAAAAATGATAAATGTTTTAAATAATAACAATATCATTGATAATTGATATGATTTTTTTGGAAACATAAGGCTCAATGAACAATAGAAAATGAATATTTCCCGGGGAATAATAAATGAATCATTGAATTGAATGTCAATTATATCCTAATCTATATAAATAATAAAATGATATATAAGAAAAATAAGTATAATTTTAAAAAAATATCCCAGATTGAGTAAAAATAATGTGTTATTGACATTGATGAATAAAAAAATTTATATGATCTCTTAGAAACATTCATCATGAATATATACATTTCATTTTTTAATATATTTGGAAATAATTATTTTTGAAAAACACTTTTCTAAAAAATTTATTTGAAATTTATCATTTAAAACTGGTGAAGGATTTTTATTGAAATCTCACAAGTTAAATTCATACATTCCATAGAAGGTAATACAATGAATCTTTTTTGATTGTAAAAAAAATAATAAAACTAACTTGCTTAGAAAGAGAAAAAAATTTCCTTTAGAGACAATTGAAAACAAAATATTGTAATTTTATAAATAAATATTTTGAAATGGGAAATATACTTTTTAAATGTATTTAGAAATATTGTATTTTAGAAGAAAACATGTTCTCTAACTAAATAGTGGAATGAAATTGGGTTTCCATAAAATAATTTTGTAAAACAGTTTTAGTACCAAAGGGAGAAAAAATGTTACCATTGATGCTAAATGGTGAAGAATAACCATATGAGATGAACATTTATTTATTTATTTAAAAATGATCTAATATTTTACTATATTGTAAATTCTCGTGTAAAAAATCTCAAACAAAATGAGATTGTGAATAAATATCATGAAAATATAATATAATTAATATCAGATTAAATATATAAATTGATTATGTTTGAAAAAATAAATCCATATAAAAAATTATAAATAAAAAAATTAATAAAATTTTTACCCACATAATCATATAATATTTATTTCAAGTAGGATGTATTATGAACCAATGAAAATGAATCTAGGTATGAAATACATTTCAACTTGGTAACATTTAAATAAAATCCCATAGAATAAATAATTCAGAACGAAGATAAAAATTAAGTGAAGATAAAATAATTAATGATATAATATAACTAAATTTTAATTATATACACCACAAAATATAAGTGGTTAATGTGACATTTATCTCACATATGTAAACATGTTAGATAAAAATCGCTTCCCATGTGTTTTATTTATGGGTGAATATCATTTAATATATTGTATAAAAATTTAAATAATATTATTTACTAACACCAGAACCCTAATCATATTTATAATATATGATATTACCTTAATCTATTATATTTTTTCAACTTTTGTTAACAATATATCATTATTTTTTACTATTTCAGGTCATAATTTCCATGTTCTTTGATTATATATTGACTTGTTATTTTTATTATTAGTACAACAGAAATTTTTTTATAGTAACTAGAATTTAATACATGATACAATTATAATATACACTCATCATATAAGTATTTATAATAATCAATTATAATTGCGTAGAGGAAATAAAATTTACCATTCTTGGAGACAGTAGGTCGAACTTACTAATGAATGTTACATAAATATTGTTGTGGTATTTTAATGAAGGAAACATGAATGATAGTTATGTATATTATTTTTATAATATAAAATTCATGTCATATATGTAAAATATTTTTTTAAAACCATCCATCATTTATTCAATTTATTGCATGAATGAATCACATCTCATTGAGGTTGTGGTGGTCCACATTATCCCAAACTATGTTATTATATTTTAAAAAATCTAAATAAAAAAGGACTATGTTTTATAAAAAAATTAAGTATAAAAAAGTAAATTATAAATAACATAAATATCCTATGTGAATATTTTTTTCTATCATAAAATCCTCCATGATATGTGGTAGTGTAAAAACAATCATTATTTTCTGATGTGGTAGTTCATCGTACATGAATCGGTATGTTCGTTACCAATTACATAGAAGTTTGTGTATGTATAGATAAAACACATATAGTAAAAACATGTCAATATACTAATAATATGTATTTTATTATACAATCAATAAATAATTATAATTTAGGTATTTTAAAAATAAATAAAACTATAGTCATCATTGAATAATTTAACTTCGTTTTTTGGTAACAACTTTTCGTTTAAAAGAAATGACTAAATTGGATGAATTTATTCCCATTGAGATTATTATAGGTCAGTAGGGAAGATGTATTGATTTTATCTATCATATTTTTTGTTATCCAAATTGAATGTATGTTATATATAATTTAGATGGTGAAGTTCCATTTTATATTGGTGGCGGAGTGGAATAATATTAAATTATTGAAATAGAAATTACTCCCACGTTTTTCCTGTAATTTGGATCCAATAAAGAAAAAAACTGGGGATAGGTGAAGATAGGGACTAATTAATAACAACCAATGGGTTTTTAATAATGTTTTATCTCAATTTTTCCCTAACAATTATTGTCTAGTCCCTTGTTACGCTAATTTTTCTCATAACTGTTTTAATTAATTTAAATCCCATTCACTAATAATTCTGCTATGAAATATTTAATAATTTTTTACACATTATAAATTATTATTATTCCATATAGGGAATAAATTTTTCCAAATTTAATTTACTTGAATTTTTATATTAATTAAAACTAATCCAACAAACTAGAAGACAATACAAGCTTTTTATTGAATAAATGATAAGAATTCTAGAATGATATAATATAAAATTTCAATGTGAAATTGATTCCAATTGAACAGATTCAATTATTTATTTATTGATTATATAAATATATTTTAAAACCATTTAAAATTATAATTTTTCATTATAAATAAATTAGATGAAAAATATGCTATGAATTAAAATTCAGTATTTTTCTTTTCTCATCAAAAAAAGAAAACTCAAAGACCAATTACAAAAACATTCCATTATATTTTTTTAATATAATAATTTATATAATGAATATAATATTTAATAAATTTAAACAAGTTAATAAAATCGTTTTTAAATTATGTTCTTCTTTAAAAGTTACAAAAACATTCTTCGTGATAATATTATTTAATGAGTAAAACTGTGTTTGTTTTTATCATATGACTATAAAATCTATTGTATGAAAATAAAAATTAAATTAATGATTATATAATATATATATATATATATGATCCATTAAAATTATTCACTAAAAAAATTATGTAATTTTATTATAAACACAATTATTTTATCCAAAAATAATTTACATTATATTCAATTAGTTTTTTTGTTAATTTATCTATAATATGTAACCTATGAATTCATTTTTTATTTTTGTTATGAATAAATTTTAAAATGATTAAAAATATTATTAATAGGAACAAATTAAAGTATATTTTATATTATATATAATAAATAGTAATCTATTAAATATTTATTATAGTTTAGTAACACATGGTCTTGCATGTTACAAATGTAATTGATGAAATTCATGGTTGCGTGTGATATATGAAAACTCAATATTGATTTCAATAAAATATTTACAATGAATAAAATTAATTTAAAATATTAATTATAGTGTAATGTATCTATATTTTATATTCCTTTCATATTTTTTATTGGGTCACATATGAAATTGAATAAAAATTTAGTCCGTAAAAATTTTCGGGGTTGTTACATTCTAACGAATTTATATAAATTAAGTCATTAAAATTTAAAAATAATCTTCGTTATTTTTTTGATATTTCATATGATGAAATCCTTCATCATGAATAAGTGTTCGTAAAATATCATTTAAGAAAAAAGATAATGGGAAGTATAAGGGTCACATGGACTAACATGTTATTATGTATCAATGTAGTAGAACATTAGTGGAATGCAGATATACATATGTAGACGAAAATAAAAAATATTTATTTAGAGTGAATGAGTCAATCGATCACAAACACGTAAGTGATCAATGAAATTTCTAGTTCCTCAAATCAATAAATCTATGACGATTAATATGAAAATTTATTTATAACAATTATGATATTATTAATGATTGTTTGATTTATGATCTGCTACATAGTGATTAAAAATTCATTTAGAAAGCATAAATATAATGAAATATATTTAATTTCCATTGATAAATAAACGTAATTTTTCAACTTTTTTGTCATCTGATAAATTTTTAATAAATTTATTACATCAGGAATTTGATATGAAAAAATTAACTTTTTATCATGATGTTCTAAAATACATGTTTAATGGATCATAAGGCCCATAAAACTGTGAACAACCTTCTCAATTTCCCCTAACTATTATACAAACATAATATGATTCATAAATTAATATCTTATGTAAAAACTAAAACTATTAGTTCATCATTAATTTTTATTCATTAAATTATTTAAACATAATAATATGAAAAATTAACCTCGATTTCATGTGTAAAATTGGTAGGTTTGAAATCCTTATCATCCTTTCACAATGTGTTCAATCCCCAAATCTTTAATAGACAAAATAGGTAGTCACCATACATGTGGATTATATATTTTCCGAAAATTATTAATATAATTCAATTGATGCTTCCAAAAATGGGATGGACATCCTTAGAATATAGTTTATCAACAAATCACACATTACTATGGTTTTAAATATAACCATATTACATAAGTAAATCATTTGTCTTATGTTAATAGAGGTCCTCCCTTGGACTACATTTCGTCTAATTACATTCAATTTTATTATCTATTATAAACCCCGATAATGGTTTGTAAATAAATTGTCTATTTTCTTATGAATTACAAATAGTATTTTAAAAACAGGTTCATTGTATGTTCAAATATCAGGTACCAAGTTATTAATCAGTCAAACAGGACTTTCCTTTTAAGTGTTATTACCCCTAGGTATATATATTCCATAACCATTTCCATTATAGTGTCTTGACCTGGGATTATTAAAAGGAATACCAAGAAAATATCAAGGTTAAAAAGTCTAGCATTTTCAAATATATTTATCCTCAAACCCTAACTTATGGTAATTCCTATAATATATAATTTCCTAAATCAAGATACAATGGTTGATACTAAACATGTTCTAATACCAAATGTAGTGTCCTGACACTGGATGTTTGGATCTAGTTTCATAGAACCATTAAAATGACATATGATACAACTAAATCACATCCAAAATATTTGTATATTTTAGTATTCTTATAAATCAAATATATAATGATGAGTTAAAATTTAAAACATAATTTGTTTTCAATTTATTATATAATAAATTTTTTCCATGTATTGTATCCTTTATTATCAGTCATTGTACTCAAATGGGAATCATGTGGAATAGAAACATAATGAGGATGAGAACATATTGTAAGTAAGTGTATGTATGTTGGAAAAGATAAGGATAATTGATATTAATCAATATGATTGGTATATAATTTAACCCACATGCAACGAAGTGTTTAAACCGAGAAGGAATTGCATAAAATTATTCGAATGAAAAATAACTACACAAACATTTAATGTAAATAAATTTATAAGGCATTATAAAAATATAATTATAAAAACAAAATCCATATAATCATCAAAATGGAAATAAAATGTTTCCATATATTTTTCCATACTGAAAATATCTTGAATATTAAATAAAAAATCATAATGATAGAAAATACTAATTATTGGATTCCATATTTACTACATACATGATACCTTTAACATGAAAACCATTAACATGATAATTTATAACATATTGTTTTAAATCCCCATTATCATATGCTATAGAAAAAGTTCAACTCTTTAGACACCCAATGCATCAAGGGGATATATATAATCTGGACCCACCCATGTCCTACTTTGATATCATTCCTCATGTATCAAATACTCGATTTAATCATAGAGAAATTTGATTCATCTAATAATTTCAATTTAAAAGATGTATATTTATCAATATTTACCAATATATCAAAAAAATTATCATCAATACAATATATGTAAAAATGGAAAATGGTTTTTGAAAATTTAATATCTATGATAAATGATATGGATATTTAGGGGAATCATAATTTTCAATGACCACTTGAAATTCAATATTTCAAAGGGACTAACAATGGAATCAAGGAATTGAATGTTAATAATGTACATGATCAACCCTATCATAATCCATATTGTGTAAGATTAAGTGTGTTATTAGAAAAAATATTCCAAGTGGATTGGAAATAATGTCTTCATTTTCATTAATGATTATAAATACTATAAACACAAATTTTGAAAATGTTCTTGATGAAAATAAATTTTCCATTTTGATAAAAAAATGTATATATATTTACTCGAATATTACATTTGAAATGATTTGGTTTAAATGACAACCTTTCATTCCAGGAATGAATTATTCGGTGAAATAGTAATGGGTAAATCATTACGATTCATATAATTTTAATGGAATTTTCCTTTTCAATGTATGAAATTTAAAAAAGTGAATTATTCAAAATTCAATAAGAATAATTATTTAGAGAAATTTATATAATAATTAATGTCTATATATTTCATTAATAAATTATTTTCTAAATGTTAAAAACTCTTTTGATATCATTTTACAGAACATATTTGTTTATGAAAATTGGTTCTCCAACTAAATTGATAAAAAAGGTCATGTGTACTTAAAAAATGATAATAAAAGATACAAAAATAGAAATATTAATTAAATATATATATATATATATAAGTATAGGATAAAAAAATTAAAAATATATTAAAAATTGATTCAATAATTTCCTATAATGGAAATTCAAGTGTAAATATTCATAAAAGAATTATATTTTGTAGTATGACTGTGAAAAGACAATAACAATGATGTGAGAAATAATTAATGAATAGATTATTTTTGTAAAATTGAAAAAAATAGAAAATAAGTTTAAAAGTATTATATTTTAGACCATGACTACACACATACTCATTTAATGTAATCAATAAAAATAAAGTAATATAACCCAACGAATATGAATTGGGTAATGAAATTCATTACCTCACTGAAACTATAATCAAAAATCCAATTAGAATAAATAATTCAAATTGAACTCAAAAATTGATTATAAATCAATTTCTGAATAAATATGTAATTATTTTCATTATATACACATCACAAAATATGGTTTTCGTGAATTTTACATTTTACTCATAGATGTACAATGTGAGATGAAAATCCATCACCATGTATTCCCTTATTAGGTGAACTTATTTTAACCTCTTGTATAATGGTTTTATGAAATATAATATATGAACCAGAAACACTACACTTAATATAATACCATATAATAACTTCTTTTAAAATATTATTACTTGTTTGTTATCAATCATTAATTATTTTACTATTTTGGGTGTCAGTTTCCATGTTTTTCAAGTGTATTTTGACTTGGTTATTTTCATATTATGTAGATCATGATTTAATAATATCTAAAATTTAAGTAATTATTTGATAATAAAATATATAACATTAATATATTTATTTATAATAAACCATAATTTCATGATTAATAAGTAAAATGTATCGTTTATTAACCAGATATGTCAAATGTATGCATGAACAATACTTCCATTCAAAAATTGTATTTAAATTAATTGAATGTAATTAATATATGTGTATATAAAAATTTCAGTATAATATTTATTTCATATATTTATCCTTTATTTATTAATTTCAACATTAATACATTCTATTTAATGTGTGAATAAATCACACGTCCTTGAGGAGTCACTAGTCCACACTTCTACAAACAATATTATCATATTCCCAAAAAATGGATTTCATAAAGCATTATTTTGTATTAAAAAATTTTGATTCCTAAATACATTATATATATCATATATATAAATAGTGTTTCTATCATAATTCCCAACATGATTGGTGATAAAAGAAAAATGAACAATCATTATTTAACAAGGCAGTAGATCACTATACATGAATCGATATGTTTTTTACAAGTTAGATGTAACTGTATGTATCTATAGGTATAAAAATTAAATTAAAAAAATAAAAAAATATTTGATCATTTTATGGTTATTATATAATCGTGGAATAATAAAAATTTAATGAGTATAGAAATAAATAAATATAATTTTATTATTTATAAATGTTATTAAATTTTTAGGTAACTCATTTTTTTATAGAAAAAATCATAATTGTTTGGATTTCATTTGAAGGTGAGGCTCATAGGTTTATGGAAGGTATGATTGGATTGTTCTTGAGAATTGAAATTTTTTGAGAGGTGTTTATATGTGGGAGGTTTACTGTCATTTTATACTGGAGGTGTTGGGAAAATATTGTAATTTTTTGAAAATTTAATTCCTCCCATATTTTTCCAATGGCATGTGGCTCAAATATTGAACCAAATTAACCGCATTGGATTATTTAGTCAATATTATAAAATTGAATGATTTTCAATTATGCCAATTTTTCCTTTAATCGGTGTAATTAATTTAAATCACTATCACTAATATTTTTGGTCAAAAACATTTCATTAAAAATTATTAATTATAATTTTTTATTATCCAAAATATGAAATACATTTATAAAAAATAAAATTAAAAAATTAATAGATATTAATTTATAATCAATCCTTTAGTGAAGAAAATAATGTAGATTTTTAATGTAAAACTGTTCAAAATATGGAAATGTTTTTATATAAAATTTAACTATATATTTTATTAAAATGAATAAAATTTTCTAATTTAGGTTTTAATTATTGAAATAAACATTAAAACCAATAATAAATATATTTCAACCATGTGAGTATATAATATGAAACAGAATATTGGAATTACAAATCAATATTTTTGAGTATTTATTAAAAATGAATCATAATAAAATAGAACCAAGAATTTACCCTATGATGAAATTGATGTTATTAATTAGAAATTCATGTTTATCATGACTCATAAAATTTATAAAAGTTCCAAACATTTATTTCAAATATGTTCTCCATTAAATGATGAATAAACTATCATTGGATAAATATACATTTGTATGTGTAAATTTTGTTTTGTTACTAACATATGATTACTATATCTATATCATTAATATTAAAAAAAATTAGATTTCATATCATATATATATATATCATTAATATAATTAAATAATATTACTTAATTTAAATTATTATGTTATGAAATATTTTTTACTATAATAACATTACCATTATTTTCAATTTGATTTCATATTCATTTAAAATTAATTGGTATACAATTATATAATTTTAAATTTTTAGAAGAAATATATATTTTTATGGTTGTTAATAGTATTAATAATTTATAATTTTATGGTTATGTTATGTCACGACCCGTCCCCTAGGGCCCGCATTGTGACTAACCCAAGCCTGCCTTCCATAGGCTAGGGGCAGGAGACTAGCACCAAAGTCGTAATTCCCTAGAACTATTAAGGAATTGACTTTATAAAATGTAAACACACACAGCCAAAGATACAAGCGGAAGAAAAAAAAATTATTAATATAGTATAACAAGTCTGCTTAAATTATGAAGGGGCCGGAAATACAAGCCCAACAGAAAGGTACAACTACAACTGAAAGAAATTACAACTGAAAAGACAAACAACTGGAAGATGGAAGCAGCTAATGGATTGCCATCCGGGTTCCTACCTGAAGTGTATGTATAGATGTACTCCTCATCCTAAATGCTCTATAGTTATGCTCTATGTGCCATCACGCTGAGCCTCCCCCTCCGGGTACCGTCCAGCCCTCGTACCCTCTACCTCGGTCAGTGTTGTATGTCGTCTGCATCCAACACAATGAGCTGCGGGCATAGCCCATGTAGGGATGAGTATAACGATACTCAGTAGGGACTCTAAGACCCTCAAGGACTCACAAAATCCAACAAGGATAAACCACATGAAAGACCTCAACACATAACCTTTACTTAGATATATTCCCATACATATAACTATTTTATCATGTAACACATCTCAATCATGATGAAAACACAAAGGTCTTTGACTCAGCTCAATCCAGGATTTTCATTATCGAAAACCAAACATATAGAGAACTCCTCCTCTGTCGAGTATAGTGGCTCTATCATGACTCAGAGGCACTACTCACGGTCCTTAGACAACTAAGGTACTCATCCCATCGAGTACCGTGGGTCTGCTGCCCAACCAGGCGCTCCTCCTTTGTGGGTCTGCCGCCAAACCGGGTGCTCCCCCAAATAGCCATCAGAGGTACCCCTCGTGTCATCTATGGAGCATATGCTACCAAATCAGGTGCTCCTTCCACTATGGGTCTGTTGCCAAACTGGACACTCTGTCCACTGGGCTAGTTGAATCTCTCCTAGTCGAATTGGTCAAGTAATCGTCTGGTCTACAACTACTAGGTCTCCGTACTCTATGTGCTTTTCTCCGGGAGAATCTGCTCCACAAGCTTCTGGTAGATACTACAAGTTCCATTAAGTCTCCTTTAGATTTATCACAAAGAACCACATCATCATAGGGGTCTCTACGCAATAGACATCTCGTCAATCAGACGCCCGGTCTGTGAGTTATTGGCTTTTCCGTTCTAGGGGCCTAGTTGGTTTTTAAGCTAAAACCAACATGACCATACTACAATATTATCTGAATACCACGTGGAGTATGCACAATGATCTATCTCATTAAAATAAAACCAGCTTAGTTGACGACACGTCAATCATACATCTGATGTTTAAGTTATAAGTGTTTTCGATCTGAGGGCCCGATTGGTTTCGGGATAGATCCATTTCGACTGTAATCAAACTTTTCAAAAATCTTGAGTTTAATATATCAAAACGACCTCCTTGATTTATGTATTCCAAAATAACTGATGGCGTGTCGATCAGTGGATCGTAACCCATGATATGGGCGATTAACCGAAAACGATTCAAAAAAGGGGGTCTAGGCCAGGTCCGACCCAGCCTAACCCACCCTGGGTTGGCCAGGCTGGCCGAGATGGTTTGGGGGAGTGGACCCCTGGTCATCTAGCATGGCATAATGCCACAACTCATCATTTTCGGAAAGGCTCTACCGTTCTGGTTCCACCCACCACCTCGGCTCAGCCGCAACAGCCTGTTCGGGCAGCGTGGTGCTGCCTCATTCCGTGGACCACCGGACGCACTCCGTTGGTCCATTTCACCCCATTTCTATGGCTATGATTATCTCGGGACCTGATCTCCCCTGTGAAAGACCCAAATTTCCGTTGGGGTCTCGTTTCATCGTCGCCCGTCAATCCGTATAGAGACGAACAACCAGCAGATGGTTCGGGCATGTTCATCGGCCTGAGCCCTTCGCGTTAGATGTTTTCAAACAGGATTAATGTATTCAAACTAAAGCCAAACCCAAACATGACGCCACATCATATTTCAATACCAAACCTCATGAACAAGCGATCTGCAGATCAATTGGGCAGAGGTTGGTCAGCGCTCGTCATTATTTACTCAAAAAAATAAAGGATAAATTCAAAACAATTCCCCTACATTGAAAAGACGTCGCTCATCATCGATCCGCAGAAGACGAACGTCGCGGTAGTTGGGAGTCGCAGAAGAACTATGTGGATTCCATTAATGTTGGAGTGCACCCGAAGAAGGAGCATCGTTAGAGACTTTGCGTTCTTCGAATCATAGAGAATTCTTCATCGAGGAAGAAAAATGTTCTTCATTTGAGGCATTTTTTGTTGAAGAGAGAAACACTTTTCTCAATAACTCTCCCAAAAATTTATCAGCACAAAAAGTTCCCAAAATAAAAAATTATATAATGCTATTATTTTATTAAAAAATGTAATTCAAAATTCAAACCACATTAATTAATTAATTGTAGTTCAATTCATTTATTAAAAGTGTTCTCAAACAAATTAAGGGAGAGGGGAAGGTGGAGTGATCCTAATAAATTATGAGCAGTTGTCAAAGAATTAATTAAGGTTGAATTAATCGAGATTTTAATGTATTTAAAGATGAGACGAATGGTTAGGTCACGTGTGGGCCCCACCTCACAAATATCCTATCATTGGAGGTTATGGGGGTGTGGGTCCCAAAAATAACTTGTCATTTGTAGGATATAACTACCATAGATAAATAATATTTCTGTTCTACAATTTTATCTAACTATTTCTAATTTCCACAAAAATAAACTCTCAACCTGCTTAAAATGAAACTACGGTAAAGGTTCCCTTCATCAATTACCGGTGCTGCGAGTTCATCTGTGCCCACATATTTTAATTCTGAGAAACTATTTAAAAGATAGAAAAACATGCACGTACATTTGCTGAATGTAACAAAAAAAAACATCAGAAATTGATTGTAGGCACACCGTGCCTTAAAATCAGGCGCCGTTAGAAACTACGGACTCTTAATATTCCAATGAATTTAAGAAACAAATTTCCTTGAAATTTCTAGGTCCTTGCATTACCCCCACCTCATGGCTTTGCGTCCCCATAAAGCTGCAACATAATCTAGGGAAACAAAAGAGGGTACTGAGCACGTATCCAAACCTTCCTCTCCCATGTGATCTCCTGGAAGGTACCGTGCTGCCAGCGAATGCGCACAAGAAGAATAGATCGCCCGCGTAGGACTTTCGTCTGTCGATCCTCAATTTCCACCAAGACCTCCATGATTTTCGATACATCTTCTATTTCCATCTCCCTATGGTCAAAGGTGTGGGTTGGGTTGTGCACACATATTCTTAGCTGAGATACGTGGAAAACATTGTGCACCTGGTGCATCTGATGTGGAAGGGCCAGTCAGTAAGCCACCTCGCCTACTCTACTGAGAATTGGAGGATTGACTACAGATAGGCTACACCATACCTATCTAATGAGGATATCAGCAACGTGGACAGCTGCTCTGTCACCTCTCCTAGCAGTTGAATGCCAGAACTCCTGCTGATAGCATCTGCTACTACATTCCCCTTCCTAGGAGTATAGTCTATCTCGATGTCATAGTCCTAGAGGAACTTAAGCCATCCTCACTGTGTCAAGTTCATAATATTATTATAAAAGTCACACCTGAGACTATTGAGATTGGAGGGATCCATAAACTATTCACTCAACTAACAACCAGTGAGACTAGTCAATTTTTAGAATTTGTCTACACATTTCATCACCAACTGTCTACAAGAGATGCTAAGATTTATGCTTTGTAGAAAAGGGAAATCTGGTCACATCCCCTGGCTGAACCACATACTTTTCCTAATACAGTCAATCATGACATGAACGGTACAATTCATGTCATGGATGACATCGTAATGACTCGACGCTAAGACTAAGAGATCCAATCGTTACTCTCTCCTCGAATGGTTGAGTAACACTGTCGGCATTAGTGTTGGGTCATTGGGTCTCTTCTAGTAGGAATATCGAATGTGAGGGTCATGTCAATGGTTTTAAACCTGAAACTCTTAGTATTAACCACACAAAAGGCAGGAAATAAAATGTCAAAAAGAAAAGTGTCTTTTATTACTATAGCTCAAAGTACAAAGTCATAAAACAACCATGAACAACACTCAAGAATCTATAAGCACCAAGAACAAATTCCTCCATGCCTGGAACTAGTCTCTCTCCGGTCCAACATATTCTGGAGCTCCACAGTCATATGATTCAGCTACATAATGATGTGCTCTCATATGTCCGCATGTTCCCTACAGTCGGGGGGGGGACCTCATGGTGGTAGTGGTGGAAACACCTCAAAGCATGGTCCACCACCATCTGCACAGCCAACACCTCTTCCTCAGTCTCCTGCACCAAGCGGTCTGCCTCGATTGAACCTCTGCCTCTCCCTACGAGGTACTTCTTATATCTGATGAGCATCTACATGACGTGTCAGACAGTCAAGTGCCATGTGCCCAAGCCCACCACAGGAGTAACACTGTGCGTTCTTGGTATGCCTGGCTCTATCACCCCCCTTGGTGCCTCTCACTACTGATCCAGAGTCGTGTGGTCGACCACCAGTACGTCTGGTCCTCTTGGACCTCTACGTCATCTGTCTACTGCCAGCTACAGAATACTCTACTGCATGTCGGCTACTGGTTGGTCATGCTACTGGAGAATGATTAGCAAGGAAACTCTCCACTACGAGGGCTCTCTACAACACCCCTGTTTGCGTCAAGATGATGGGGGAGACAACTAAACCTCTAATATCTCACCTGATCCCCTACTCAAAGGTCCTAGCCCTGAAGAACGGGTCTCGTACCATATCTGTAGAGTAGTGAGAGAGGTATGTGAACAATGCTAAGTATAGTGCTATTATCATACTACCCTGCTGTAGATGTAGTATCTCTTGTATATGCACCGTTCGAAGGGTGGCTGGTACATACTCCACCCGAAACAGGCTCTCAAAGTCTACCCATAGAAGTGTCACCTCATCATACAGCTGGAGAATCAGGCTCCACCATCAAATTGCTACTGCAAGAAGGAGGCTGGTAGCAAAGATCCCTATGAAGTTTGCTCATGTCCTTACTAGCCTGAAGACTCTCACCACAGCCTCTAGCCAATCCTCATCCGCCTGCGGGTCTGTCTCTCACCAGAACCTGGGTGGCCATTGTCACAGGAACTCATAAAGCAACCTCAAGCGGCATGTATCGCCTACTGCTAGAGCTGGTGGCATCAGTGGACAAACGGGTGGTAGTACCGTTGGTTCATCCGCTAGTGCGTCAACTGGAAGAGGGCCATGTACTGAGGCCACGTATCTCAGCGGCCTGTCAGTACGTACAACTCTCAGGGCTATAATTGGTCATCCATGGGGAGGAATCCTCTGGTGAGATGACCTGGTTTGAGCTGACTTAAAGGATTCTTTAAAAAAACACACAAACAGTATTTTTGTGCACTCTGTCGGAAATCAGTAGTCTTGGTACTTGTGTACGGATACGGCGGCCGCCACACCAACACTGGACTCCCTGAACTGATAACCACCCTTGGTACTCTTAACAATACTGCTTCATAGAAAGACTAATAAGTGTCCTGAGTTATATGGTAGAACCAAATCCTCTGATAACATATTGTTACGACTCGTCCCCTGGTGCCCGCATCGTGACTACCCCAAGCCCACCTTCCATAGGCCTGGGGCTGGAGACTGGAACTAAAGGTGTAATTCCTTAGAACTCTGAAGGAATTTCCTTTATAAAACATAAACACACACAACAAGTGATACAAGAGGGAGATAATACTAAGTGAAGTATTATAACAAGTGTGCTGAAACTACATAGGGGCCAGAAATACAAGCCCAACAGAAATGTACAGCTACAACTGAAAGAAAGTACATCTGAAAATACAAACAACTGGAAGATGGAAGCATCTCCGGGATTTTCCTTCGGGTTCCTACATGAAGGGTAGGTACAGATGTCCTACTTAGCACTCTATGTCTATCGGTCCACTCTGTGTGCCGTCACACCGAGTTTCAACCTCCGCATACAATCCAATCCTCGTACACTCTTCCTCAGTCAGTGTGGTTCGTCTTCTGCATCAAACACAACGATGTGCGGGCATAGCCCGTGCATGAGTGAGTATAACGATACTCAGTAGGGAACCTGAGACCATTAAGGTCACACTAAATCCAACAAGGATAAACCAAAAGACATATATCAACATATAACCTTTACATAGGTATATTCCCATACATAAAACTAAGTTTTCAAGTAACCGATCTCAATCGTGGGGAAAAAAGAAAGGTCATTGACTCAACTCAAACCAGGAATTTCATTATCGAAACCAAAACTGCTGGAGAACACCTCATTTGTTGAGTACAATGGTCTTGTTGTGACTTTGAGGTGCTACTCACTAACCTTAGACTGATGAATTACTCCTCATGCCGAGTAATGCGGGTTTGCTACCAAACCGGGCGCTCCTCAGCTGTGGATCTGCCGCCAAACAGGGCGCTCCCCCTAATAGCTGTGAGAGGTAATCATCCTATCAAGTACCACAGGTCTGCTGTCAAACCAGGTGCTCCATCCGACAAGGGTATGCCGCCAAACTGGGTGCTCTGTCCACCAGGATAGTCGAATCACTCCGAGTCGAATCAGTCATGCAGTCGTCAGGTCTACAGCTACTAGGTCCATATACTCCTTTTGCACGTCTCCAGGAGAATCCTCTTCACGATCTAATGGTAAATAATCAACGTTCCACGAGGTGTCACGTATAAATATCTCAATGTACCTCCTCGTCATTGGGGTATCAATTCAACAGACGGCGCGTCAACTGGACACCAGGAATAAGAGTTATTGGCTTTTCCGTTCTAGTTTCCTGGTTGGTTTTTAAGATAAAACCAACCCTACCATACTCCAATCTTATCCTAATACCACGTGGTGTATTTCAAAAGATCCATATCATTAAAATTAACCCAACGTAGTGGATGGCATGTCAATTAGACATCCAATCCTTATGTTATAATCGTTTTAGTTCCGAGTGCCCGATTTGTTTCGGGTTTGAACCAACCCAGACGTACCCAAACATCTCCAAAACCTTTAGTGTAATATATCAAAGCTACCGCCACGATTCATGGATTCCAATGCAAATGATGGTACATTGATCAGAGGATTATAGACCAAGATATGGGTGATTAACCGAAAACAGTCCAAAAAGGGGGGTCTGTGCCATGTCCGACCCGACTCAACCCACCCTGGGTGGGCCAGAACCGGTTCGATCCGACCCGGGTCTGCGTCTGGCTCGGTATGGTGTGGCCCGGCCCGGATGGCATGGCCTGGGCCTCTGCTGGTGCAGCGTGGTGGGGCATGGCTTGGCCTGGCATGACGCGGCTTGGCCCGTCTGGCCGAGCGGGGGGAGAGGGGGTCAGCCAGTGTGGCTTAATGCTGCGCCCCTTCATTTCCAGAACAGCTTTACCATTCCGGTTCCACCCACCGCCATGCCGGCGTGGCGGGCTGCCACCGCCTTCCATAGACCACCGGACATGCTCTGGTGGCCCATTTCACCCACAGTCTTCTCCTAAGATCATCTCGGGACACGAACACCACTTTGAAGTCCCCAAATCGCAGTTGCATTCCCGTTTCATCATCGCCCATCAATCCGCGCATAGGAAAACATCCAGCAGAGGGTTCGTTCTTGTTCATTGGCCCGAGACCATCATGTTAGAAGTTTTCAATCAAGATTAACGTATTCAAACTAAAACCAAACCCGAACATTACCCCACATCAGATTTCAATCCCAACCCTCATGAACGAGGGATCTGCGGATCAAACAGGAAGGGGATGGTCCGCACTCGACGTTCATTCCTCAAAAAAAAATAAAGGAGATATTCAATATAATTCCCCTTCCTCAAAAAGACATCGCACATCGTCAAGCCGTGGACGATGAACGTCGCTGTAGTTGGGCGTCAGGGAATAATGGTGTTGATTCCGTTCATGTCGGAGTTCACCCAAAGAAGGAGCGTCGTTGGCGACATTGCGTTCTTCGAATCATAGAGCGTTCATCGTCGAGGAAGAAATCTGTTCTTCATCGGAGGCATTCTTTGTTGAAGAGAGAAACACTTTTCTCAAGAAATCTCCCAAAAATATCTCTATACAAAAAATGCATGAAATAAAATAATAGCTAGGGATATTATTTTATTAACACATGTAATTCAAAATTCAAACCACTTTAATTAATTAATTTTAGTTTAATTCATTTATTAAAAGTGTTTCCAAAAAATTTGAGGGAGAGGGGAAGGTGAAGAGATCACAATAAATTAGGGGGAGTTGTCAAAGTATTAAATAAGTGGTAATTAATAGGGAGTTTATGGGAGTAAAAGAGGATATGAATGGTTAGGCCAGGTGTGGGACCCACCTGAGAAATATCCTCTCATGTGACGTTATGGAGGTGTGGGCCCCACCAATAACTTCTCCTTTGTAGGATATAACTACCATAGATAAATAAAATTTTTGTTCTACAATTTTATTTAACTATTTCCAATTTCCCAAAAAATTAACTCTCAACTCGCATAAAATGCAACTGCGGAAAAGGTCCCCTTAAGCAATTACTAGTGTGGCGAGTTCATTAGTTCCCTCAGATTTCAATTCTGATCACCGCTTCTAATGATAGAAAAACCCACACCAACGTTTACTAAATGTACCTGATCAAAACATCAGAAATTGATTCTAGGCACACTAGGCCTCGGAATCAGTCGTCCTTAGAAACTCTGGAGTCGTAAAATTCCAAAAAATTTAAAAACAATTCCATTAAATATCCTTGTCATTACATGTTAAATATTATTAAAATTTATTATTTTATTTTATAATATACTATTATTCAGCGAAATATGGTCTAGCATGTAATTAATGATTTTTAATATTGTCCAGGTTACTTATGGATGAAGATAAATAATTGTTTCATTAATTTCAATATATAGAATTTGTAATTTTTTTTAAAAGTTTCAAATATAACATAAATTTTTGGGTGATTATAATCCATTATATGTTTTTTTATGTTATACACACCATTAAAAAATGGATTATAGTTTATGAAATAGTTATATCCATGATAAATGATAAGGTTTATTTGGGTAAAATAGTGATCAATGAGAAATGGAAGTTAAATATTTCAATTGTTATAATAGAGGAATCATGGAAGTAAATTTCAACACTATACCTTTTTATAAAATTAATAATATATCCAGAGGATGATTAAGGATTAAAATAATAAAACATATCCAAAGTTGATTGAAATAATGGGTTATTAATGTTGATGAATATAAATTCTATAATAATATATTTTGAAAAATTTCATCACTAAAATATACATTTCATATTGAAAAAATTGAAAACAAATCACTTTAAATACATAAATAATTTATATATTAAAATTATTCTTTCATACATGAAAATAAATCTTAAATGAAATTGCATTGGGTAAATTCATACATCCTGGAGAATGTAAAAAAGAATCTTCTATTTTCCATGTAACATGTTAGCTATTCCTTGTTTGGGTAGTGATAAGAATATTTATTTCAAAACTATTGTAAATGAAAATAATGGTAAAATATCATTTGTTAAATCATTTTCAAAATGATAATTTTTTTGAATCCCTTTATAGAAAATTGGTTTTTTTAAGAAAACAAGTTCATTAACATAAAAAATGAATGAATTTATGATTAAAAAAAATTATCTAAAACATTTTGATTACCAAAATGATTATAAATTATACACTTATGTGGAAAAAGAGTTAATAAACATTGGATCAGAAAATAAAATGAATTATTAAACAATCATCATATATTCTATTCTAATGGAAATTGAATGATAAATAATCCCATACAAAATGATATTGGGAAGTAATCCCGTGAAAATCCTATAACACTGATGTAATAATAAATTAAAAAACATATTAAATGATTCAGATATAAATACAAATATTCATTTTTGATATACAACAATAGATTGTATAATTATTTTACACACATAATATTATAATATTTACCAAAACTAGGATGTAATATAACCAAATGAATATTAATTGTGTTATGAAATTCATTACAAAATAATACATTTTTACACAAATCACCATTGAAAAAATAGATCAAATTGAAACTAATAATAACATAATGAAAAATTAATTCATGATATAATATATCAAAATGGGAAGTTGATACACCACACAAAATAAGTAAATAGTATATGTGAAATTTATCTCAGATATTTAAATAATGAGGTGAAAAAACCATACCATGTGTTTCCATTATGGGTGGACATCTATTGTGCGCATTATTTTTTTATCATTACAATAATGAATAAAATAATAATACTAATATATATATTATCATATATTATAATCTTATAATATCTTAAAATCATTTTGCTTACAGTCATTGTTTATTTTTACTATGTCCCGTGATAAATGAATTGTTTTTCATGTATGTTGATTATTATTATTAATGTTCTTCTTATGTCGATCCTGATTAAATATTATCTACCATAAAAAACTTGATATAGTTAAATATATATTCCAAAAATATGTATTTACAATAATCTATAATATATCTACATTAGAAATTAAATGTATCATTCCTAGAGACGATTAGTTGTGCGTACTAAATAACACTACCACTAAATTATTTTTATATATAAAAGAATTAAAATTAAAATATATATCTATATATAGTAATTTAATTATCATATTTATGAAAAATATGTAAAATAGGTGTATTAAAACTATCATTTATTCATTTAATGTGTACTGTGAATGAATCACATCGTTATGAGTAGTCATTAGTCCATACATCAACAAATTATGTTATCATAATCACAAAAAATGGAAAGAATAATTGAATTTATTATATATAAAAGAGTAGAAGTATAATTTAATTATTAAAATAATATATATCACATATAAAGAGTGGTTAATTTAATATGTGGTAGTGTATACTGATTCATTATCATTACATGATTAAGAATATGATAATCAATACATGACTATAGTGTTCTATCGGATTTAATTACAAACATGAAATGTGTTGCCCATGAAGAAGTGCATGTTTGAATGAAACCATTATATCCCATCTCCACCAAATACAATTTCAATTTCATTAACTATTATTTTTCCACCCTATATGATAGAATAGAAATAGATCTTTTCCCAAGAATGAGATTAATCAGAAACAAAACATCCCTTAGTGTAGGTATCACAAATAAGATATTGGGAAACAATCTGAAAATTGATCCATGAGTTTCAGAAAACTATTATACAAGATCTGTTACATAGATCTCAAAGACAACAATCTGATGAGATGGTCGATGTTGTCATTAGTTATGAATGTAACTATTTTTCTATATCACCCTTTGTGATCCTTGAATGCTTTCAATTAGTTATAACCATGGTTTTATCATCATTAACCATTCCCATCAACACTAAATCCCATTCCAGAATAACTCCATCAATAGTTATAGATCATCTTCTATACAGAATGGATCTTCATTCTCTTGGACTATGAAATGAGTGATGTATAATTATAGAATGCATCATCTTGATTTTTAACCATATAAAATCAAAAACATTAGATTTTATGAAGGAATGAGATTCACAAATATCAAAAAAAAACATTTATAATAGTATAATTCAAAATATTTTTACCTATAAAAAAATGGTCCATCCCGATCATCCAAAATCATATTCTCAGCTACATGTAATTGATTCGTCTATTTACTATACTCCTTGTTATCTTGTAAATATTTCCCTTACTATAGAGTCATGGTATTCTCCATGGATATATATTTTCTTTGAAAAACACTAATTATAATTTTCACTCCCCATTGAAGAATACCAAAAATCTTGAAATTGGATATGAGTCTCAACCACTCGACCACAGAGAACAACAACCGAAATGCTTAATATTCACCGTATTGTTGAAAAATATCATTATCCATGTGGTGATTTAAACTATAACTTATATTATATCATGAAAAAACAATGGAAACATCTATATTTTTTCATGGGTCACATAGGATTATTCACTAACCCAGCTATATGATACAGATTTCTGGTCGTACCATTGAAGTTGGTGTCTGTTTTTTATATTCCTTTAGCATTAGTGTTCACAATATATCACATGGGTATCATCATAATTCCTTGTCCTATTGATCTAAAGTTGTCCAATTCAAAAAAAAAATCATTATTAACAATCACATTTTCTTTCTTAATAATAGCACAATAATCTTGGAGAAAATCTCTTTTAATATCCCCAAGTCAAAGATGTGTTCCTTTAAGGATGTAATAGTTGAAAACTTCAGTTAACAGTGAAATAAATTAATTAATATTTTTGCATAATATCTGATGTAGATATTTTTCTGCATTAGATTTTAGTATTATATCCTTCTCTGAATCTTTAATGTGGGATGATAGAATATTTTTTAGATCAGTTTCGAAAATCCTCCCAAATATGTTCATGATATACATTAGCCATCACCACAATTCCACACCAGAAGCATGCAAGATACTTGAGCATATACATTGACAGTTTGAATTTTATCTCTTTTGTTGCCACATTGAAATATAATATATGATTCATTCTATTTATCCACAAATATTTAGTTTCTTGTTTGGAATCACCATAAATTATGGGTGAAATCGTCTATTGGAATTGGATGCGGTGATCCAATTTTTTAAGTTAATCTCTCCAGATCCCTAGGTCCATTGGTTAAAACTCGTCAACTATATTCTGACCTAGCTATTGGTTACCATGTGGAAGAGGTGAAATCATCCTCTCTATATCATCATCCAGTTGGATTCTATGATGCGTAACATGTTCTATTTTCTAATCAAACCACAATCATCATTATTCACTCTATTTTGAAACTGAATTCATTGAATATTAAAATATATAACATCAAATATTAAAACATTAGCTACCAAAGATAATTCCATATCATGATCAAATTTTTTAGAAAATAGTTGACATTGTTTTGAAAAAAAACTATTTCAAAGATCCATAATAATTCTTTTTTTCAATGCGTTTCACTGGAAAAAAATCAACATTTTTTCAAAAAGAAAAACATTTCATCAAATAATATATCATTACTTAAAATTACATATGAAATCCATATTGGATTTTAATCATTAAATTCATGTTATTTTCATCTCATGGGATAACCCCATGGTAATGTTATTGAAAAACCTATAATATTCACCAATACTCTTCGCTACAAAACTCCTTGGTTTCAAGATATTAAACATAAAAATTGTTTGATATGAATTTTTTATGGTATATATTTCATGTACACAAAATCCCACACATTTTAAATATCCAAACCTTTAAAATATACATAAATTAATTCAACTCCAAGACCATGAATAATGATGAGTGCTTGTTCTATGAGGAATGTCATAGGAAGATCCCATTTTTCTCAAATTTTCATTTGGATAAAAATTGATACAATTTAAAACATCCACAAACTTCTCATAGACTATTTAATGAAGGAGAATGATACATTACCTTAAGAAACATCTCAATGATTCCAAAGGCTGATAATAAATGTCAATGTTCCTAAATACTTTTGGGGGTGGGGGGATTTTCCATTAAATAATAATAAAACCAACAAAAAAATTATGAACCCTAAATCAACAAATTGATGCATGATAACAATTGAAGAAAACTAAACATTTCATTTATTAATATCATACATAAATCAAATATACCAATAGAAAACCACAATTTCAATATAAACAATGTATGATAAAATGGATATCTCTAAGAAAACCACAGTACTCAAAAGCCCCAAAACCATTATGTATGATCTTCATCATATAGAAAAAGTATGATGATATTGTACGAAAAAAAGTGATACATTACCATTTACCATGTTCTTATCAATGAAATATAAAAAAATTAACAAAGTTCCAATGAAGGGATGATAACTAAATCATAGATGGATTCCACCAATGACATCCTACTCAGGCTACTATTTTATAAGTGTTACAAAATTTTTATAAACAAGTACGTGTAAAAAAAATTCTTAAACACACTCTATCTACATAAAAAAATTCATAAATAGTTTATAACTCCAAATAAACAAGTTCTATATCATACTTTTTCATGGAAAATATAATTTTAAGGAGACTTACCCAGAATTATTTAAAACCAATACACAAGCTCCATTTTTCATAATCGAATCCATTCCACATATTCACATTACCACACTGAAAACCATGTCAGGATATTTCACTACTCATGAATGGTTTATCATCGATCCAAATAGTCACCACAAGGTAATTATATCTCATGTTCCATTACACCATTGTATATGATGAAAAGGTCATATTTCATCTATGCCACATAAATTATATATGAACACACTCACAAAGTCTTCCAAAAATATGAAGCTAAAAAATTACTATAAAATATCCTTTTTATTGGGTCCCTCCTTCCATCTAACCATTTTAAAATTCTAGCAATGTCACAATTTAAAATAATAATTTTATAATGAAGAAGACAAATCTCAATGCACCAAAAATATCAATCATTAAAAAATTTAACCAAAACCCATAAATAGACACTAAATATGATTTATATAATTATTTTCAACAATAATTCACAATCAATTAAATCACCTTCTAACTACATCAATCAATTAAATAAAGATTAATCAAGAGAGAAGCCACCTACTTCGAAAGTTTGGAAAAAACAATAATTGTCATGATAAATGTCACAAAATGGGTAGAATCTTCATGAACCCACATTACATATCTTACCCTATAATAAAAAACAATAAATATAAACATATTTTTCCTCCAAAAAATTATATCTATCTATATTTATTTTAGATCAAAGAATTATAGAGGAAGGATGAAGTATATATTACAAAACACATAAAGATAAATGAAGAATGAAGTCCTATCACAAGAATCAGGATTCAACGCACCAAGGGATGGGTCAAGATAACATAAAATTCACTTGGTAGAGGTTCTAAAACTATAAATATGAAACAAATACGGAGTTAGGGATGTGTGGAAAAAAATTGACTATGTTAAAGGGAAAAATTATTTTGATCCTCTTTTTATGTATCAAACATTTACATTATGCACAATTGAGTCTCACTGTTAGGAAAACTATGTGATAAACATACTCTTACTCCAAACATAAGGGAATCCTATCATTATTGTCTCACATGGATATCGAACCATTAATCAACCATGAAAAATCTCTTTATCCAAAATTTATACCATTCTTCATAGTTTCTCACAGGCTTCCAAATGGCTTGGATAAAACAGTTACTGGCAGTGGGGATCTACATTATCCCATGTATCATTTTTCACGGTTTCCAATAAGTGATACATGGTTTTACAAACCATGAACCACCTATGCACCTTTAGGAAAGCCCCAAAAATGATTAATATTTTTTCAAACAATCCCAAAATTAAACAATATAATTTATGTACAGACAAGAATAATTAAAGGGTTACATACTAGAAATATGTGTCGTTGTATTGTTAATATCCTCTTATAGATCCCATTCAATCTCCTCAAACATGATAGTTCACCAGAATTTTCTTTCATGTTAGCTATCTTGTACCCATTAAAAATTTATTTATTATCAAAATTCTTCTTTTTCCTCTCCCCATTTGAATGATCATTCATTAATGGTATAACATATGGTTTCAATAAATGTTATGATTATGGTATTTACATTCTATGGAGGAAGGAATATAAAACATAATGTAATTGATATTGTTTAGGTTTTATGGAAACTAAAATGTCCAAAACACTGATTAAATCATTTATGTCATAGCAGTTGATGAATCATATTCTATTCTTCCCCTTCATCCCAATCCTAAATAATTTTTCCAAGTCTATATACTATGGAACCACTAATCACTATTCCCTATCACTAGTATCTTCATTGATTTTATACATATGATTTCAATCTACATTTTTAAATTTCATGTGATACTAAATACATCGATCCACACTTGTAACCACTTTGATAAGATCATGTCATGTTTGTTTCCACTCTCAATATTAATCCAAGTATATTAATATTTGATTGGAAATACTATACTATTCATTATAATGATCCATTAAAATACTATCATGTAATTTTTTAACCCTTTACAATTTTAACATAAGAATATTACGTTTGATTTCATATTTGACATAAAACATCAAGCATAAACAACCCTCTAAGTATAGTTCATTAAATTTAAGCACATCGATAGCATGAAGAAGACACAACCTCATGTCTAAATGAACCATAATATTCTATAATATTATAATATAACTATTAAAATATAATGTATTAATAGTACTAAATAAATAATAAAAATTATGGTAATCTATTTGTTATATATAAAATAATATTTATTTAAAAAAATGTATTCATAAGAACATATTTTTAAATAAAAACTGGAAAATTCACTCATTAAATAAATATATTAAAATTTAATTCTCTCCAAATATTGATTATTAAATATAAAATTATAAATTATTTGTTAAAAAATTAATATTAAAAATTATAATGTCTTTAAATTTTAGGATTTTTCTAAACAGACTTTTGTTTTGATGAATTGTGAAATATATGGATATTGTTTAGATAAAATTATTTACTTTTAAATAATTTAATTAGATTATTACTATATTACACTGTTTTAATGTAAAAATATTTAATATGTTCTAATAAAATCTAAATTATTTTATTCAAATCAATTAATCATTGAATTTTATTATTAAAACCATAATGATTTATTTTGTTTTTTACTTCTGAATCCTTCTATTTCATCATATATGAATATATTGTATTATTATGAATTATGAAACTTATTTGAATCAAATTTGTAAAAATGAATTCAATAAATTTAATTAGATTAAATTTTAGTAGTTTATAGTTTCATCTTAATCATTATGAATAATAAAAGCATTAAAAAATAATAAATATGGATAATGTAAAAATGAATTTATCGGTGGATAGAAAAAAATGATAATGGTTAGAATGGAATATATACAATTACAATTACATTTTCAAGAAATATATAGTCTTTATTACTTTCATTAGATGACATTTATCCATTTTGGAGCATTTTCGTACGATTAAAATGTCGGTGAAATTGATCCTTTTCAAAAAAATCAATGTGTTCCCTCTCAGCCACTTTTAAAATTCAACCCTCTATCCTCCACTATTCATATTTATGATGTCATTTTTAGATCTCACAACCCATTTTATTTTATTACCATCTTACCAACATCCTAGATCACAATTATTGATGAAAAATCCTCCCAATTATTTATTTTTGAGAAAACACGGAGAATTTATTTGAAGAAGAGGCAATTTTCTTAAATAGACAATTTTATTTGTATTCCTCTTCCACCACTACAATGTATTATCAAAAATTTATCATATAAAATATCAGTAAAATATATATTATTATATTCTATTTTTTAAATTGGAATTTCCTATATCCATATCCCCTTCAATCAAATGGGATTATAATAGTCCAACATGTGTATGTTGGATAACTACCTTACAAAAAAATATAATTAATTTTTCATCAACACCTTTCATTGATATATATGTTGATTTAAAAAAATTATTATATTTACAATGTTAATCTAGTCGTATAATTTCAATTTGTAATACACCTTCTTACTTGCCATTCCATTAAAATTTTGATTGTGTCACTCGTGTGTAAGAAGGACTACAACCTCATGAAGCGAGGTATTTAATTTTTATCGTAATGTTTTTTAGAAGGAAATATAGATAAATTTATTGAAAATAGATTATATATGTGAAAATAAACTTATAAATTTGAATAAATACATCACAAAATTCATTACCATTTACCCCATGATGGATATAATAATGTTTCTCATGCATAGGTAAGAACTACCATATCTATAAAGAGATGCAATTCATTATCCATGTTAAATTTTTCATAATGATTATTTTAATGTATTAATGGAATTAAATTTTATTTATGAAATTTATATAAAAATGATATGATGGAACTATAAAATATTTCCATGAAATATAAAATTCATGGCAAAACTGTAAGATAAAAAAGGGAATTTCTACCCGAAATAATGAAATTAATGAAATAGTCATAAATTTGTTAGAGTATAATATATGGAATCATAAAAATATGTTTATGGAATAAATTACTAATATTATTAAATTTATCATATACTATGTTCACTTACATCCAATAAAATGGATGTATATGGTATGAAACTGTTCCAATTTATCTTCATTACGAAATATTGATACATTATACACCAAACTAATTTTATATACTATATATACTGGATATTGAATTAGATAATATAAGTATTCATTAATAATTCATTTTAATTTTTGTTTCAATTCTTTTACATCACCAAAGTGTATTTTACTTTGTAATATAATGTGTTATTTTTTAATATATTAATTTACATTGATCATGTCATATTACTTCTTCATTGTAATTGGTATTATATGATTATTATCATATTAAATTATTTCTATTTATTTACATAATATTATTTTATGTGGATTTTCATTTCCTATAAAATATAATGTATTTTTTTAATTATAACTATAATGTTATGATATTGGAAAAGTATTAATTGTAAAACTAATTTAAATCCATATTTTGTAGGGTTAAATTTCCACAGAATGATATAATCTAAACATTAGTAAATATACCCCTTTATTTTTATTATAATATGTTTTTTCTTTTCTTATCAAATAATAGTACATTTGTAATAAACATTTGATATTATATTGAAAGATAAAATTTCATTAAAAAAACCATAATCATTTCCCACTTCACCCGAATATCATTCATTTTTCATAACCCTTTTTCCCAAAATTTATCGAAAACTGATTTCAATATTCTCCGATTTTTTTATTAAATAAAATTTTAACTGTTTTTTACATTTAAAAAAAGATAAGAAATAAATTATCATGTAATTTTAAAACCAATTTCTCATTCCCATTTACTGAATGTTTGATAAGGATATTTAATTGTACATTAAGGCTTGAACACAATTTCCTACCACCATTAATACAAAATGTTTTGATTAATAAATTATATGTTTGAAATGTTATTTTAATAGAAATGTACTTCCAAATTAGTTTTGCAAATTTTTGTTTGAAAAAATATTTTTTGAATGCTAAACAAATATATATTCTTAATGAATGTATTTGATAACATTATAATAATATATATATTCATCTATGACAATATCCTATTATTTTACTTATCAAAAATAGGGATATGGTGTATTATAAATATATTGTATGTTCTATTAATGTTTTAAGATCATTTTAAATATTTAATGTTCTTACCTTTAATTTATTTATTAATTCGTGTAGTCAATAACGATCAATTTCAATATTAAATTATATATGATCATTGGGAATATTATATCCACTAAATATAGATAAAAATTATCATGGATATAAATTTTCATAAACCGTATTTCAGATTTAACAAATGGTGTTCTACAATAAATAATTTTTTTACCTATAGAAATATTGATGAATCCTTATTCATTACTTAATATGGATATTTTATGTTAATAAATATTGTTAAATACATAAATATATAATTAAGTATAAGAGGAATATATTGTTCTAAAACGAATGGTGGGTCATAGAATTATATATCCACTTTATGAATTATTAGTAAAATGGGGAAAACAAGTATGATATCATTAAATTGGGTTATTTATACATAGTTTTAAATGGTCATGTGATAGGTAATGATAGTATAACTATCATGAATTCTAAAATCATATTGTCTAATAAATGAACATTTCCATAATTATATATACAATTATTATTATAAAATAAATTTTATCAAAGAAATTATCTCTAGATTAATTTCATTTTTTGATATTTAGTATGTGTAACGTGTTTTACTTAATTTTCCAATACATATTATTTATTACTTATCTATTAATGCTATTTATTTTATCATAATAACATGTGTATTCAGTTATTTACTAATATATAATGATTATGACATGACAATTCATGGTTAAGGATATATAATTTGAATGTGTGTTCTTTTTATAAAAATTCAATATTTATTATTACATATCTATTCACGATATTCATTTTATTTAAATTTCAAGTGTCTTATTTTATTAATCATTTCACGATGATTATTTTTTATTTATTCGCGATAGTATTGTTCATAAAATATCATGATTGTTTTCTTAGCATTCCAAATTGATTATTCCTTTTTTAATAATGATTGTAATGATATTGATTAAATATAATTTTTGTTTTGATGTTTATTATTCTGTATATATTATCCCTTATTTATTTTTCATCATTTTCTTAGGATACCTTCACCTTTACATAGCTCATTCTTATAATTTGAGCTCTCCCTCACTTTTTACTTTTTCTAGTAACCTAGGATGTGTTTTATTCATTTTATTCACCTATATTATAGTGGGAATAATTATATTAAATTTTTTAAATTTTATACTCCAAAATAATATAGAATCATTTTTTATCAAGTTTACAATGTCTTGAATATTATCTACTATGTCGATATGTGAACCCATGTAACATATTCCAACAAAAAAGTGTAGACACCATATATAGGTTAGTAGGTTAAGGTACATTTAATTATTATATGAGAACACAACTTCTTTATCATGTAAATACAAACATTAATTGATATCCAATGATCAAGACCTTAATATAACATCTAGAGTTTGAATGGTTTATTTGACCTTCCATATGTATGAGAATGAAAAATAGTACTAAAACTCAACTATGTACCCAACAATTTCTAAAGGATTACAAAAAACAATAAGTTAAAACATGAATATTTGTCCAATATTATGGGTTTTCATACTCTCTGTAGTCTTAGAACTTCCAATTTTTTAATCAGAATGTGCTGATAATGAGATAACTAATAATCAAAGTAATTTAAATGTATTATCATTTTTTATAGATCGACTACCACAAAAATTAATATATTGACAATATAATACATGGGGATTCATATATATAATTATATTATTTATTTTTACCATATACATATTTATATGGATAGTGGTTTCACCATACCCCTAATCATTATTCATTCATCATTGATATGATGAAAATCCAGGAATCGAGAAAAATATTTCTATGATTAGACAATTATTTTCAACAGAAAATATTTTTAGTATGAAATCCTTATAAATCATAGTTTTTCATAGATGAATATATAATGATGAGCTATATTAATCATCTAGATGTTCCCTCTTTTGTTATAGTTTTTATGACTCATATCTAGTTTCCAAACATTATATCTCCATTATTAGTAATGTAGAACTCTAAAATATTCACTAAATTTCTCTATAGGTCGTCATCATTTTTTGGCCTCCATAATCAATGATGAATTGATACGAGAGATGTATGTTTTTAATGTGATTATAATTTTCCATTTAATATTTTCTTCATCCTTCAAAATTCTACGATGATCCAATCATCTCGAATCATCATCATAGAGAGGGTTGTGGGATATTTTCTATCCAGATAACCGTTAAATTTGTTATCCATACATGTATTTTCTTAGATTGATGGATTTTATTACTTGGTAATTTTCAAAATAATTTAATGGTATATATTTTGTAAATATATTTTGAATATATACCTGAGGGTTTTATGATAATTATATATGTCACACTACTCTCTATATCGATAGTTTCACCAAAAAATTGAAGATCATTGTTTCCTATTCATGATCATATGATAGAATATTCACACACTAATCAATAATTGGAATTTTTCAAAAGATGTCTTGTAGTTATTTCTAGTGATTACACAACAATAGTTATTTATTAATCAACATTTTCTATCAAAAATAAATCCACAATTCTGGTCAATTTTATAATATGTTTTCTAATGTGACTCGTAGAAAACTAATTGATTATCACATTACATGCATTATTCCAAAACATATTCACTCCCATTGAAGTGAAATAATTAAATGATATTTATAATCAAGATAATTTGATCACAAATTATTGATAGTACCTAGATTATACAAGAATACGATAGAAATCAATCACAAAATTGTACTGTGATATCAGTAAATTTACCCTACATTTGAAGGATACAAAAATATATATATATTGGAGAATATAATCTTATAGAATGTTAATTTATTCTTCAAAACATTAATTTTTGATAAATTACATATAAAATTTCATTTTGAGTGGGATTTAGTAAAGTATTAGTGTTCCCCTCCATTTCCTCCATAATTTTTCTAGAGATAATAAAATCATCTATAAATACTATAATTTAATTCTCAAAGTAATAAGTAATTACTCTATTCCTTATTTCCATGAAGTTAGGTGATCCCTTATTGAGTCCAAATGGAATCATTATGACCTCATAAAATTCATATCTTGTGTGAAATAATTTATGGGGATAAACTTCTACTTGCCCATTAGTTTATAATATCCACACTGAAGATCCACATTAGATAAATATAGTGCTCCACATAGTTGATCAATTATATCAATAATATTAATTGGGATATACCTTTTCATTGTTTTGATCATTTTAATATCACAATAATTTATATATAGATTCATTTACCCATCCATCTTATTGAAGAAAAGGGTATGTACACTGCATTATGATTGAATTGGGTGTAAAAACCCTTTATATAGATTATATTGTAGTTTATTATTTATCTAATTTTGTTAATAATCGTAATTATTTATGGATTCATTTTTATTTTAAAATACTAATGTATTTTATTGGATGAAAACTCAACCAGTAAATAATGATCAATACCATGCAATTATTTAGATAACACATTAGTATATAGTATTTGTGAGGGGAATTTCATCATGTGGGATGTTCTTATTAGTATATAAATTTAAATATATAATCATTCTCACATTGAATTATATCGATTCATTAGTTAATGATTCTATAACATATATATCATTATCATTACCCATGTATTCAATTACACGTGATTTTTGATAGAGTGTCATTTTCTCCTCCTGAAAATTTATGATCAATTTATTATGGTATTTCAACTCTTTTCTATTAAATGTATTGATTTTGTCTTAATGGTTTATAACATAGATTCATGGGATATCTGACCTATGATATAGAAAATGGAAACATATATACATAGAATTAAAAAATATCCCAATTTTATATTTTTACTAATATAAAGAATTCTATGTGTCTAAGTGTTTTTCTAATTGGTCCAATAAACATTAATTATATTAAATAATGAATATAACCATTACCACATAGGACATTTGAATTTTACCAATCTCAATAAACCATCCATTGAGTATTTTATTAGTGTTCAATTAATTTACATCAACCAAAATAGACATATGAATGAAAATTTCCATACTATTAAACATATAAAAGGGAAAAAATTAAAATTTGTGTTATTATCCATAAATCATAGGTATTAAACAACCTATTTTTTACCTAATTTTTTGACATTATATTTTCTAAAAATAAATTTGACATGAATTATTTTCTCTTAATAATCGTTCATAATGTGATTTTTAATTTTCCAAATATTATCCCCTAATATTGTCAAGAAGGGTGGGAAAATATTACAATTTTTTGTGCACTAGTTTATATATGAATTAATACCAAATCTATCCTTTTTGTTATAAACACATCGTACAACTATTCTAGTGCCACCTTCACATGAAGTGTACAAAAATTTATATTATCCAGGGATACAAATTGCATAATTCATTACCTAAATTTATTGATATTCAATAATGTTTAATATTATCCTTATGGTGTGTACAATGGTTTTCAAATAAAAAATCCAAAAAATAACAAGAACATACTCTGAAAATACCCAATAAAACCAATATCTTTTATAATAATTTTTATTTCTCCTATCATAAATATACATATAAGAAATTAACAATAAATAATGATTCCTAGTATATTTTATTAATAAGATAAGAACAAAACATATATTCAAATATAGATAAAATTACACTGTATAAAACTCCAAAACATTCCCCTTTGTGCCCATTTTCTTATAATACTAAAATGGAAATTGAAATGAAGTAAAATAGTGTGGATCTAAATGTAAATACCCATAAAGGAATAAGAAAATATATGAAAATGTAAATATAATAATGACACTCCATAGGAACCATATGGTGAAATTGATTGAATAAATTCAAATATTGAATGATGAATCAAGATATATGATTATACAATTTAGTGATATTTATAATGATTCCATGAAATCTAAATAAATTAATAATAATATTTATTTCTAGCCAGTGAGATATAATAACATTGTGCTCCTATGATAACAGTACATGGAAAAAATGTATACCCTTATATAGAAATAGATCATTTTATTTTAAACTTCTATTCATTTACATTACTACGCAACACATTAATATTTTGTTCAAGCAATTTGTTATACATATATCACATAGAATTAGAATTTCATTAACTTATTTTTTTCACACAATTAAAGAGTGTGGTATATATACATGGATGTCAAAAATAAATGAAGGATACATAAATCTATGTGAATATTGACAAGTGTAAAAGCATATGGGTATTTACAATGAATTTACCGACATATCAAACTATGTGATGATTTAATTCACATATGGGATGTAAATAATGGTTCGTGGAAGTACATTATTAGAGTGAAAGGGGGATCTCACTATATAATAATAATATTTACAGTAAATGGATGTGTAAAATCACAGTACAAATGGAAAAACATAATGAAAAAGGTATATTAATATAAAATTGATGTGGAGAGAATCTAATTCATTGATTTGTTGTTCTGATAATATTTGTAGGTTCTTATAAAGAGACTTGAATGAAATTGGAGAATAGTTATCTATAGAGCTGGAGCTAAAATTCCTGATCAAAATGATGTGAATGATGAGGAATGGAATGATGTGAGGTTATTTAAAGCAAGAGAGAAGGTAATTAAATATTATTTTCAAAACATAGGTAATGGACACTATGTTATAATATAAAAAATACCACAAACATTCATATTGATGTATCCCATATTTTCTACTATAGAGAAGTCAATTAATATATTTTACATGTCGATGAATTGAAATCTATAAATTAATTCAGTTTATGATGTGGATGTGAGTAATGTTTGTAAATAATTTATATCAATTCCATGAAATATATATAACATTTAAAGGATTACTTAACATATTTTAAAATTAATCAAAAAAATTCAAATAAATTATTTTAAGGTGGAAATATATTTTGTCCTTGTTTTTTAACTATATATTTTATTAAATCAATTATTTTATTTTATGATTCAATGTTATATATAATTTCCAATTCTTACACTAAAATTCAATTTTCACAAAATATTATAAAACAATTCGTATTGGATAATTATGAGGAGGTCATTTAAAAAATTTATTTTACCTAAAAAGTATCTTAATATAAAAATGCAAGAATTTAAAATTTATTCATGTACCGGAAAATATATGTTTATAAAATATTATAAAAATTATAAGCCCTATAAATATTTAATTTGAAATATTTAATTAATATTATGCTTTATATATAAATATTTACTATTCAATTATAATATTTATGGAAATTATAATTTGTATATATAATTTTTGAATTTATCATAATAAGTGTTTTTATTTGATCTATTGTGTTCTAATTTTTCCCTCAAATCAATGAATTCTTTTTAAAACATACCATTAAATCGTATATAGGTAGTCACCATGAAATATTTATAATTTTATTATTTGTATTATTTCTAATAAAATATATAAATATATATTTTTATGGCCTAGATACAAAAAATCATATTACAAAAGAAAATTCCCTAATGTTATGGTGTGTGATTATATTATATTATTGGGGTATTTAAAAAACACTTATTTTCTCAATGATATATTGATTTTATCATAATACGTAATATAAATACTATTGATAATGGTTACTATAAAATTGAATTATATTCAATGATTATGAATTACAATGGTCTATTTTTCCATAAAGATATATTATTAATAATTTTTATAACTATCCAATGTTCCAAATGAAATTTAGTTCATTTATATTCTATAAATACATTACATAATATATTATTACATAATTAAATTACTAGTTTTTTTATAAAGGCTAAGGATGTTATATGTTTTCTATTTTCACAGGAATTTTCCCACTGGATATGGTTTGATATTTTGAAGTTTTTAATCAAAATTTTAAATCATGAAAATAGATTCTACAATTCTATAAGGGTTGATGATTAATTTTTGAAAAATTATTATAAAAACTCTGGGATAAACTATTCAATAACAATTGTAGTTTCTTGGGGATGATTTTAGATGATGTTGTGAGGATTTAAAAAATCATAAATAAGATCATCTATGATTCCGAAGCTTTCATTGGGGCTCACATTCTTCTGTTGAGGGCACACAACTATTTCCTTGAATTTTCTCTTTCAATTTCAGGTGACATCAATCACATATTTAGTGAAATAATCCACATAATCGAAATGGGATGATGGATGTATGTTCCTGCTTCCTAGGATTCCACCTTGAAACTCGTTACATATTCGAGGTCCCCATCATGATTTGAGTCATTGTTCATGAATCTTATTCCTGGTAAAATAACATTGTGGATATCCATTCATTATGTTGCTTCTTTCTGGACATTCCAATGGATCATGATAGGGCAGAAACCATTTGGATAGAGTAGATGGTATCATAATGCATTTTGACGAATCTCTGGATTTTTGGACATTAGAATACATATAATCTTCCTTATAAGAGGGAAATATCAAAGTTTCAGAACCTGAAACATCCCATGTCTGTAGTGAAGTATCTTATGCTAGAGGTATGTCTCTGAATTTTTCCTCAACTTTCTATGATTAACATGGGGTATGTTAAATAATTAACGTCTTGTGGGATGGTTACACAAAAGGTATATTGTTTGAGGTGTTCATCAGACACCCCATGTCCAACATAGGGTAGATTGTGAGTTTATAATCATGAATATATGATATTAGAGTGATAAAAACACCTAATAGAGGAAAATCAGACCGGTACATCCATAGGAGGGATCAAATGGATGGTTTACTAGTCAGATGCATCAAAATTCCCAATGTGGAAGATCATAGGTGGTGTATCCAATGGAGGGAATCCATCACACAGTGGATGATGATCTGGACACCATTGGGGATATATCATGATATGTTCACCCAGGAAAGGGGAACACCAATTAATTACTATAGTTTGGGATTAAACTGAGGGTGTTTTCCTACTTAACATGTGTAGATGATAGGGAACAAAACCCACATAGTTCAAATGGTGAGACAAGGAATTGGGTAGTACACAAAGGAAAATGATTGGGAGACATGATGTGTCTTATGAATTGATAGTGGCCCTTCGCAAGAGGGACAATCATGGTTTGTGATTAAGGATTTTTTGGGACTATGTCATGGTTTGCTGCCTTAGGTGGATGGCCAGATCATACTAGGATGTGGTGGCCTGGGTAGAAATCATGATGGGTGATGGGTGGTTAAACAGAGTGTATGAGATGAATGTGATGGAACTGATGTAATGATTATTATGATGTTTGGCATGAACATTATAAAGGAGTACTATGATTCCCTTTGGTAGGTAATAAAAGATCACATAGTTTAGTTGTGCGATGGGACGCTTGAGAAGGTGGCATGTGAGAATGGACACACGGATTGGACTAGAAGGAAGTAGAACCTCCAGGATGGGGCATGACCTTTACAAAATACAATGTCAAAATAGAGTGACTAGGATAAGTCATGGGTAATGGGTTTGTAGTTTTTAGAGGCATCGTGTATACCATCATGGTAGAGAATCAATGTCAGCAATGTTTTGGATGGGGAATGGAATTTGGGTGTTTGCAAAGGATTGCTACCTGATGAAATTTTTGGGGGTTACGTGTGGTAAGAGTCTCAAGAGATGGTAGGAAGCCACTAAGGGATGGACCTATGATTATTTTCCCAACAAGGGGGACGTCGATGTTTACCAGTGTTTTGGTTTTAACATCAGGGTGGATTTCTATGTACCATGTATAGGAGACATGGATCAATAGCCAGATAGTTCGAATATGTTTACCAGTGTATGGCGATAAAACTCAAAGAGGCATACTACGTACCCTATCTTTGAGAGTAGGATCCCAAAACATGTAGTTCAAAAATATTTCCCAGTGTTTGGGTTTGAACATCATGGTGTCTTTTTAAGTACCCTTTCTAGGTGATAGGGATGAAAACCAATGTAGTTTTACAAGGATTATAAGTGTTTGTGGTTGATCCTCGGGGAGGCTCCCAATGCACCTTGCCTAGGATGCATGGATCCAAACACCTGTAGTTAGTAAACAGAGAGTTTATCGACATGCAAGTTGAGGGTTTATTAACATTAAGTGGTCAAGTTCTAGGGGTGAGGGTCTTCAACCGTAGGGAGGCTTCCTACATACCTTTCCAAGAATGGGGCAAGGATCAATGTCCACATTTATAATGTTGAGGAATGAAATCTGGGTGTATGTAAAGGGCAACGACCTAAAAACATTCACGGGATTATGCATGTATAGAATCCCATTGGAAGAGAGAAACTCTTGGTTTTTAGAGTATGAATTGATTGTGGGGACTTACACACGGTTTTCCATTAGGGAGTTGTTCTAACACCACAAAGGGATGAACCACTGATTTGGGTCCCAATAGGTGGTACACTGAAGTATACTAGTATTTGGGATTAATCCTTAGGGAGGTATCCAACGTACCCTTCCTAGATGATAGGGGTAAAATCCATGCAGTTTTGTTGGTTTTACCACTGTATGGGGTTGAACCTCAAGGAGGATTCCTATATACCCTATATATGATATATGGATCAAACCCCATGTCGTTCATAAGCATACTGTTAAACGTCATTCTGGATGAGGGTGACCTGACATGAAGTGGTAAAGTCTATTGGGTGATGGGCTTGAACCTCAAGGATGCTTCCTACATACCTTGCATGGAATGGTACAATGACCAACGTCCACGTAATTTAGGATTGGGCATGTGATCAGGGTGTATGCAAATGATAGCAACTAGAAATCATGTTGGGTATTAAGCAAGGATAGAATTCCATTTCTAGAGTAACAGTCGTGGTTGGATGAGTATGAATTGATTGTGGGGGCTTAGACATGGTATGCGTCCTGGAAAATGGTCTAACACAACTATGGGATGGAAAAATGATGTGGTTCCCAACAGGGAGTGACACAGAAGATTAAAATTTTTTGGGGTGTAAATTCGTGGAGGTATCCTACACACCCAACCGATGAGAAAGTGATAATAACCAATATATTTAGAATATGTTTACTAGTGTTCGGGGATTATCCTAAATATTCTATCTACATACCCTTCCTAGATGACTGGTATTTAAACCCACAAAGTTTGTATGTATATAGTTTAATGCCATGAGGGATGAAATTGAACTGACATGAAGTGGTTAGGACCAATGGGTGATGGTATTGACCGTTTCCGAGAGATTGAATGTACCTTGCTTAGAATGGGGCCGAATCCCATTCCACGTAGTTCAAGATGGGGAATGGAATCTAGGTGAATGAAAGAGAAATTACCAGATAACATGTCGATGCTTACACATGGATATCACTCCTTCATAAGAGGATCACTATTGGTTGGAAGAGTATGAATTGAGTTTGGTGGCAAACACATTGATAACGGATCTGGAGCTTTTTGAATGTCACTAAAGGACTTACTAAGGATGTGGGTCCCAAAAAGTTAGACACCAATTTTTACTAGTGTTTAGGGATGATCCTTACGGAGGATTCCTATTTTCACTTCCTTGGAGACTGGGATCAAAACTCACATTGCTCTAATTGGTTTAATAGTGCGTGGGTTTAACCCTTAGGGAGGCTTCCTACATACCCTGACCAGGAGGTAAGCATCAAAACACACATATTTCATAAGAATACTATTTAACGTCATGATGGATAATGGTGAACCTATGTGAAGTGGCCAGGATCGATGGATAATGGTATTGAACCTTAGGGAGGCTTCCTATATACCTTTACTAGAATGGGAAAAGTTCAATTTCCACATTGTTCAGTTAAGAGGGGAATGCGTTTTACACAATAAGGAGAGTTATGATAATTCTTTGTTCAATGATTAATATAATGTCTTCTATGTCATGATCTATGTGTGAAATGACAGGTAACAATAGACCTGACGATCATAGGTAAATCGTGGAGCCGAGAATGAACGAGAATGGGGCTTATGCATAGATGATGCTCGGGTACCGCTATGGAGAAACGATGGTGGATGGGGATTATGTCTGGTTGCTTCTTCAAGGTCACTACGGAGCAACAACAGTTTATTGGGATTATGCCCGGAAGCTTCCCAGGTGCCACTAAGGAGTTACAATGGTGTAATGGTATTACACATGGAATATGTCAGGGTACTTCTAAGGAGGGGAAATGGTGATAGGGTATAATGCATGGTTGTTTCCTGGGTTCTCTTAAAGAGAAAAAATGGTTAAAGGGCCTTAGTAATGGTTGTTTCACGTAATTTCTTCCTCCTAACAAGTCATTGGGGAATCAGAAATCACTAGTTGGTTGAGGATTATAATGGAACCTAAACCTAGGAACTTGTGTACAAGTGGGAAAATACCATGGGAATTGGATTCAGTCGGAATAATTCTAGATGAAATGTTTGAATCACATCCCCACCTTTTCGAACATAATGGAGGTAGCATGATGATGGGAGATAATTGATGACCATATTTGAATCAAAAAAATCCAAATCTTGTTATAATGATATGGAATCAAACAAACAAGTTCTAACCACTAACTATATTCAAATCATGGGGTCACAATAGAAGTGTCATCCAATGAATATCGTGTCATCAGCTCATAACATTAGGTTAGTCGAAATGTCATGGGAAATATCAATTGGGGTGTCCGATCATACATGATCTATGATAAAGATCAGAATGAAGGACACACAAAGCAGTTGTCATTGTGATTAGATGATCAAATAGAATACAATGCTCTTGTAATTACACAAATGTAATAAAGACATGGGGAATATAAGTATTGTAACATAATCCATCTCTTATTTGAAATAAGATACATCCTATTATTAAATAATAGGACATGCTAATGATTGAAGTCCTATAGTGGGGAATATTTCCATCTTATTCTTAGAGCATTAAAAATCTAATATTCATGACAAGAGGCATCGTTTTTTTTCATATATGTTGTACGACATTTTATATTAATTTAGGGAGGAATGGTGGAATAATATGATTGGTACTTAATGGATCTCTTATTTAGAACTAAAGGCATCCTCTATTTGTCACATAGGGCACACTATAGTTAATAGTTAATTACAGTGGAAAAATTGAATAAGGTGCCTAACAATGGATGGTGTTGGGACACAAGAAAGAGTATCCCTTTTTGGTTCAACATGGAATAAAATTTGTTTGGTGGGGTTTGGATGAGTTTCTTGAGGAATGGATCTACTCATGGTACATGGGGAATTGATGATGATAATTTCAATTCAAAACATGGGAAATGAACGGATAGGAATATTTTGACTCAAGGTGTAACTTGGAGGGCCGATGAGTATCTCAAATCATGGTATTTAATAGGTGTGTGGTGGGTGAGCATATGGTAGGAATGGAAAATGTCAACGTCCTTGCATGAATATTTTGTGGATTGAATATTTCTTTTATCATGTGGATTAGTGGCAGTAGTTAAAGGACAAGACCAGATGGATGGTACTACATTCCAGCACTAATCCATAGGGAGGGTTTGGGGGATCCTCCTCCATGTTATGGACTAGTGGGTATGAATATAATATCATTTCGAATTAAACTAATTTTTGAAGATGCTTCATGGATATCAAGTTCTCATAGACAATTTGGATTAGAGTTGCTCAGGATCTCATAGAGAATTGGGATTCAAAGAGAAAAGGGTTTCACAAAGAATGGGGATTCATAGATATTAGGGTCTCATGGATCATGGGGCTTCAAAGAGAAAATTGTCTTAGAAAATGTGGGTCATCTCTGAGACTCAAATTACCTAAAAGTGTTATATCCTTCAAAACTTTTGATGGCCATCATGAATGAAATCACTTCACAGTGCTTGAGAGCATCATAGAGATCACCCCCTATGGAGCGGTTCCATCATCCATATGAAGGGGGAGCTAAAAGTTTATAAGTGATTAAGGTAATAGGGGATCTCTGAGGATAACAACTTTTAGTTTCAAGGATAAAATGATTCCATGAAGGAAGTCACATTCTGTAACTGGAGGTAGTTTCATCATGTTTCTCGGCCTCACGAAGGTTACCATCATGGACTTTTCAGTGCTCGCAGAGGCTCTAGTCATGTTCCATGAACACTCAAAGGCATTTTTCATATCCATCGTGGCACTCATGAAGGCTTTGGTAAATTTCCTCTAATCCACGGTTCTAGAGGGAACTACGCAAATGGGCCCCGCAAACAATATTTTCATCCACAATTCAAATGTCCATTACTCCTAATACATAATGTTGTTCGGGCTCTATGACTAGTAAAATAAATGATTACTAAGTGGGATATTCTCTTGGATCTTGTATGGAAAATTATGTAATATCATTTTAATTTGTTTTATAGTGGAAAAAAATTTGGCCCCAAAGAATGGGATCAAATGAGGATGAGGAGGGAGAGGCGGACCACATTCTTGAGAAACATCTAATGAAAACAGGAACACTGTGTTTCCTAGAATCTCTTTCTAATTGAGAAATCAACCGAATAAATTTCTATGACCACATTATTAATACAAATTGTATGGAAAAAAAGAGGCAATAGAAGGTCATTCACCTATACAAGAGTGCTAATTAATTGAATGAGTAATTGGACCAGAATGGTACATTGATCACCATTGCGATTATCATGAATGAGAGTGATTGAAACTGGAGAACAAGAATCTATAAAAAACCAATATTCTTCTTCTTATGTACTCTAGTGCATGAGAAGAATTAAACTAGTGGACAACAGATTAGGGATGGAATGAAAATGAATGATAAATGTTGAACATTTTGAAAACATAGAATCCATATTGTGTTAGCCTGAATGGGACAACAAATTAGGGATGACCGCTTACCATGTTTTAAAAATGGTTCCTGATTTGAAATGTCATCAAATGTCTTTCAGAGCATTCACACGGGATAGTAGGGGAGCCATTGTCCAAGCATAAAAACCATTATGGGGATATATTAGACATGAAAGAGGATAAGGATTAAAATAAAAGGGAACATAATACATGGACGGTGGAGTGATGGGTTGTTTTAATGCATTACAACACAATTGAAATTAGGCCACCATTATGAAAACACATTAGGTGAGGACGGTGCATAGAATAGTTTAATGTCATATGATTAGGACATCACACCTAGTTTTAAGGTCATACTACCATGAACAAGGATAATAGTTTAATTTCATGTTTCATAGACTGTAGTGTATAGATTATGGTTATTCAGATTGTACCATGATCGGGGTCGAGGGTCCAGAAGAGTTAATGAACCTAGGTCCGGGGCCAAGGATAAATTCCCGGTCATAGCTCTATATCACCTAAGGATGGGAATTATTCCAATCATTGTTATTGATAACTGTGTGGTAAAATAACAATGAAGGTATGGGAAATCCTCTATATAGAGAAATCTAACACATACCATAATTTTCATGGGCATCTTGATGATGTTAAAGGTAGGGCTGCAGTTTAAATTAATACGATGAGGAATTGGTTACCTAGGATGGAAATGTGTGATGTTGTATATACCCAAACGTGAATGAGGACAATACGATTCCACACAACACCATGTGTTCATAGTGGGATTTATTAGACAATATACCAAAAGTGTCCTAACATGGGGCAGGACCCAACATAAAGTACACCTTTATTTCTATATATCCCATGAGTATGGGAATCAAGACATATGTAGTTCTCAAAAGGAAATTTGATGTCCTTTGGAATGAAAGGAATGTGTGATATGACTGCACCAGTAATTTCCTACAAAAACTATTAAGCCCACATGAGTCTTGATCCATGTGGGAAACAAGGATTAGTGACTGGAATTTGTAGGTACCTGGTGACACACATTATGTTTAATGGAATTTTAGGGGAATGATGTCCCAATATTACAAACCCACCAAATTTTATGAATATTGATGTGTAGAGGTGTAAAACCAAATATATTGGCATTCCAAATGAACGTAAGGGAGTGGAATGATGATAATCATGGTGCCTGAAATATGGATTGTAATAATGATGTTGTGGTGATAGAATATAAATGTTGACCATGTTTGAAATATTGTATTTATTATGTGTATGCCTGGCATGGGGAAAATAATTGATGGTTGATTGGTGACCATTTCTGAAACACGTTTTCACTCCCAAAATGTAATCTGAAGTCATATAGGGCATTGTCCTACGATGGTAAGAGAGCCAATTTGGCATCAGACCAGGTCATAATGGGGATCCATTCAGACATAGAAGATAATTGAAATACAAATAAAGGGATCTTGAAGCTTAGTCATGAAATAAGTAAACGTTAATGTGAAATAATACACATTGGAGTCCTTTCTAGGAAATATTTTGGTATGCCAATGGCATGTATTAGATAGAGGGAGTCAAATCCCATTCCAAGGTTAAGGGTATTGGGGATGGAAAATCCTAGTTCGAGGTCATATAGAGGACAATTAATAGGGGAATTTGATTAATGGAATGCATGAAAGGTGTGAATTCTAAATACATACAGCTCGTGTGGTGTAACGAGGCCATCCATCTCAAGACAAATTCAGAATGAAAACTCACGCACCATTTAATGTCATCATGCATAGACTAGGGTATGTAGTATAACATCTTGCATGTAGATGAATGATGTATTTTTAGTACTTGTGTCAGGACCTGAAGACTAAATGTTTTGGCATTCTTATATTTCCCATGATGATTGGAATCAACCATAATATTTTCAGAAGTTTTTTTCAGTTTAATATCATATGTCAAGGGTTTGGTAGATATTTGTTTAAGGTCATATAAATCGGACCAGACTGGGAAGAGGCAATGGAGACACATGGTGTGGTTGTAGAAACCCCAACATGAATGATGACAATAAGAGTCCATTCAATACCACTTTCTCCCAGGGGAACCCTTAGGTACGGGGACCTCAGTGGAATTTGGTTTGAGCATGAGTTGAATTGTAAGTTCGTTCATACATTTCCAATGAGGATGGGAATCAATCCATTCATAGTTCATGAACTAATTTTTCATTTTAACATCATGTTGCAACGATGTATAATAATAAAAGGATGAACCCCTAAGGGAAATACATTTCATGGAAATTCCAAACCCAACAAGAATGAGGACCTAAGTGGTCCTGAAAATTCCACATGATTTATATGGAGGTTAGGCCAGGGGGCAATAAATATGGTAGGATTGGAGTCAACTAGAGTATTAACTGAAGAAGAAATTCATGGGAAATCATACGTATCCCATTGGGACGAGAATCAGTCCACACATATTTCTAGAGTACGGTATAATTGGGTAAAAATTTTGAGGCCAATACAAACAGTAATGTATGGACCATGAAAAAATAGAAGAGGCATTTGATGGATCTTGATTGTTCTTTAGTGTGGATGGGTTTTTTGGAGAAGCAACAAAACAAGGATATAGAATACGGGCATCCCTGTAGGAATAAATCAAAATGCATGCCATAAAAAATGTCATGATAAATGACAAATACCAAATATGATTTCCCCTCAAGATAGTTCACCACAATGCATTTCCTTTTTTCATCATTAATAAAGGATGCTCATGTCATAGTTTGGGGTCATATAATTGGACCAACCCAAGAATTTTAATGTCATGTGGAAAAGATGATCTATTTTAATGTCATGTAGGACTTGGGTGTATAGTTTACCAACTTGGGTCTTAGATGGCCATAGAATAATGTGGATCTGAAGGGTTTGTGCAAGGGATGATAAATCATACCTAATGAAAATGAGGACATTAGTCCACATCACATGGCGTGAAACCCCAGATGTGGGGAACCTCAGACCCTGGGGACATAAAAGATCAAAAGATATGGGGAAGGACCCAAAGTTGAAAATTCAGAGCATTAATACATATCCCATGTTGATGGGAATCATGACATACATTGTTCATAAATATTTTTTTTAATGTCTTGTGAAAAGGGCGTGGCAGTAAAGACTAGCAACTAAAAGGGAGTACAAGGTGCTTCTATTGCTATCCTGACATGAATGAGGAAATTATCCCACATATGCCACACCACACCATCATATATGAGGCGGGGCCAAAAGACACATTAGATAAGATAATTATTAGAACCTGAGCTAGACCAAATGATGAAATGACCAATCAATACTATGAGACCTATATGTATGGGAAATAATCAACACATATTTCTGACATGGAATTAATTTTAACATCATGAGGAAATGATGATTGTAGGTGTGGTTATCTTCAATAGGAATGTGTATGGAATGGAGAATAACCTAACTTGAATGATGACATTATCTCATATACACCACCCCATTCATAATTCATTGATATAACTCATGGTATATGGGTGAGAGGAAAAATAGATGAACCTAGGATAGACCCAAAAAAAAATGTTCGGGTGCTCATACATATCTGGTGGGGGATGGAATCAATCTGTACGTAGTTGTTGTGGTCTATTGTAGTCTGATGTTATGCAACCAGGACATGATATATAATATTTTAGGGTCATATAACTCAGACTATATATGCCTAGTTTAATGTCATGTGTTTGGGATAGATGGGCGAAGAAGGTGAATCATTGTGCCTATCATTTGATGTACTATAGAATGGAATTCAGGATTGGGGATAACTTATTACCATGTTCACAACAGAGTATAACTCCCTGTGGCCTAGACAAGGAACAAAAAATTGATTATCATCCTCTAACCATATTCGCAATGTGGGACTTGTGGAAAATTTTCTTTTGAAATCTTTATGGACATTGGCCCAAGGTAGTGGGAGAGAACTAAGTCTTAGCATCCATGCCATTCGAGGGCCCTTTCGGTTGTCTATGATGTCGGAATCCCAAAAGATGGGCTACAAAAAGTGTGGTGGTACACATAAAATTTATTGTCTTCCACTTAGGATCATGGATGAAGGATGAGTGTCCTAGGGAGATTTGTCTATTGTGGAAATAAAATCCCAATGTGAATGAGTACATAGATTCCATACCACACTGAAAAATCCTATGTGAAAACTTGGTCTAGGGGGATAGGAAGGTCGAGGAACCTGAGGCTGGGCCATAGAAGAATATTCCTACATAGATCACAGTTTATCATCATATAATATGAGTTCTGAGTAATTTTATGTCCTTTAGCTCAAATTGGTCATGCAGTTGAACGTCATGTGGAGAGGATGGGGGTCATCTTAGTATATGTTCATAAGTCTTACACCATGATTATGTGATCCTTTATGCATGTATTTCATTTGCAAATTTCTTAAGATCACATGAACAGTGATTGGTGTGGGTAACAAAGAATGAGATAAAATTCTCCCCATCATATAATGGTATGACAATGATGGAAAGGGATCTGGTAGGGTCTATCTCATCCAGGACAACATTCCTACCTGAGGAACACTGATGTTCGAAGGTATATTAGGGAAAAATGATTCACTACACCCTGTATTTGGGGCATTTATGGGAGGTGATAATGATAAAGGATGGTTGTTGAACGTGTTTGAAACAAATCATTCATATCATGTGACCTGAAATGGGAACATCAAATGAGAATCTACTACTGACCATAGTCAAAATACGGGACATGAATAAACTTATTGTTCCATAACATCTAGTACATTTGATGCAAATCGTAGGTGAGCCACAAGGCTGAGCATATGTACCTTTCTGGGGACCATTCAAATGTCAATATTGATGGAGTTTCAAATAAAGGAAATCCATGAAGAATAAATATGCCAGTACTATTTAATGGAATGTGGTAAAAATGAAAAAGGTATAGATCTTGAAGGAGGGGGATACATGGTGTAGTAACAAAAAAACGTGATGTGAATGAAGGAAAAAAAATGCTTGTACCACAGCATGTGTTTTGAGAAGCATCTAGGCCAAGGGGTATGACCCTATGGGTTATCAGGAAGTTTGGGACTGGTCCCATAGAGAAATTATCCTAGTGTTCATATGTATATAGAGGGGGTGGAATCTAGAGATTGGTAGTTCTGAAAATTCTATGTTGTTTAACATCATGTGGCTAGGACATGGGTGGATAGAAGAACAAGGTGGGAAAATGGTGAGACCATGATATTTTAGTAAATAATGTGGGAAAAATAAATCTAAAATAAACCATGTGTAACCCTCCAATAGAACTATACCTAAGGGGATTTTTCAAATAGAAGAATTTGGGTGCTGGACTAAAAGACAGAGCATCGACGTGTTCTGCCATATCCCATTATATTGGGAATCAAGTTTAAAAATTTTATTAAGATGTTTTGAAAGTTAAAATCATGTGGCTAGGATGTGATAAATCATTGCGTTCATTCCAAGAGTATAGACCATAATGTTATTTCTGCCACTCATATTTTAACATCATGCAGGATGATAAAATATTTATCATCATGCGGGACAATAAAGAAGTCAATCATCTAACGGGTGGAGGAATAGATGTATTACATCATGTTGGAATATAATGATCAGTTTAATGTTGTGAAATGAAAATATGACTACATCAAAGACATGAAAGACGATAATGTGGTTTAATATGATGATTGATGATGATAATAAGTTTAATGTCATGACGGAAAAAGTTTATCATATTAACGTCTTGAAGGGTGATAATTTTTGGGTCACTCAACTATATCAATACACTGTTTAACATCATGAAACAAGGATGTGGGATGATAAGGATTGTGTTTTTAGTGGGACAGTCATCTCCACCCCATTGTGATGGTTTGAGATGAGTGGGGAATCCATACATAAAGATTACCCCAAAATCCCCCTATGTATGCATGGATTGTATCCAAACCTACAATCAGAAATCCCATGGTGAAAATTTTAGAAGATGTTGTTAGGGCCATAGAGAGGACTTATAAAATCGATGAAATGTTGTCCTTTGGATGAAATAGACAATCACAAGGGTGGCATGTGATGCAAGAGATATGGAGAGGAGTTGGACTGTTGGAGGGATGATATCATCCTATCATTATTGAATGGTTTTTGAGGCTAGAAGGTGTATATGTTTATAGTGTTAGTATGACAGGGATATGGAGCTCAAGTGTCATAGAAGCATGGTTCGTCGGTATTATGTGGTGATAGATCCTAGAATGCATGGAAGACTAGATCATCGATATAGCGGGGTGAGGGAGACTAAAAGGGATGAGATCCTAGAATGTTGGTATGACGGAGCGATGAATCCCAAAATATGTGGAATCATGGATCGTCATTATGATGGGGAGATGGATCTTGGAATGCATGAAGACCTAGAATGTCAGTATGACGAGGTGGTGGAACACTGAATGTGTGGAAGCCTCAAACATTGGTATAACGGGGCGATGGAGCCCAGAAGGAATTGAAGGATTGAACATCAGGATTTTGGGGCGATAGATCCCAAATGTAGTGGATTCTTGGAGAATTAGGACAATGTGGGTGATAGAGCCTAGAAGGGGTGGAATCATGGAACTTTGGCATGATGAGGAGTCGTAGTCCTGAAGGAATGGAATATTGGTGCATCAGTAGGATTGGGGAAATGGATACCAAATGGCGTGGAAGACTACAACATTGGTATGACAAGGGTGATGGAGGTGGGAATTCATGGAAGCCTAAAATGTCGGTACAATAGGGGAATGGAACCTAGAAGACATGGAATCTTGGAGCATTGGTACGACGATGATGATGGATCATAGAAAACATGGTGGCAAAGACTAGAACATGTGGATTCTTGGACCATCAGTATGATGGGGTGATGGAGGATGGAAGGCATGGATTGTTGGAGTTCCAGTATGAAGGGGAAGATGGATCCCTGAAGGTGTTGAAGCCTAAAGCTTCGGTACCACATGGAAAATGAGTCAAGAAGGTGTAGAGGCCTGAAACTTCATCTGGTAGGGCATAGAAACTCAATGAGGGATATAATTGAACAATTCATAGTGATGGTTCTTCCAGATAAAGGCATGTATTTTACATAAATATGGCCTCCGTGATGTCTTTTTTAGATGCATGGGGAGGACCTCCATGCTGGTTGATTTCAGTGATTTGGAGGAACATCGTGAAAATTGGTAATGGTGTGGGGAGGACCTCTATAGTGGATGATATGGGTGATGAGGATGACTCTTGTTCCTGATTATAGTTTTTCATGGAAGGCCTCCACATTGGATGATCATGGGAATGGGGGGGGGACACCTTTTCTGGATGATAGTTTGGCGTGGAGGATTGCTTTAGTGGCTACTGATGGAGATATAGAGGAGTCTCATTTTAGATCATAACTGTGGTGGGAGGACCTCTATAATGGATGGTGATGCAGATGAGGAGGACTCATGTGCATGATGATAGTAAGGTATGGAGGACCTCTGGAGTCGTTGCTGATGAGGATAGGGAGGACTCTCGTTCATGATGATTGGTGTGCGGGGATGACCACTATAGTGGATGGTGATGGCTTTGAGGTGGACTAATGTACCTAATTATATCAATTCGGGGAGGACCTATCTAGTTTCTAATGAAGGTGATAGGGGAGACTCCCATGCCTGATGATAGCAGTGCAAAGGGAACCTCATCAATGGCTAATAATGGCGATGGGGAGGAACCTCATTCATGGTGATAGCGGTATGTGGAGGACCTCCACAACGTCTGTAGATGGAGATGAGGAGTATTACTAGGCATGATGATAATAGTGTGGAATGTACCTTCAAATTCGAATCTGGTTCTGTTGCTGATGTGTAGTTGGATTAGGGGTGGTTTCCCACTACAAGCACTATGAGTGAAGTAGAGTTAGTGGGGATTCAATTGAGTAAGGGAAGATGCCCCTTTCATGTCGTATGATGGTGATGGAGTCGGCCATGAGTCGATAGAGTCTAGGGATGGATACACCTAGTGTGTCTTATGAAGGTCGAAGAGTCAATGAGGAACCGATGGAGTTAGGGGGAGAATTCCCCTAGAGCTGCGTAAGAAGGTGGTGGGTTCAGTGTGGAGCTGATGGAGTAGGGAGGTGGATTCCCCCAATGATTCCAGTGAAAGATGTAGGGATGGTAAAGAGTCGATGGAATCGAGGGAGAATACCCTTGTGAGTCCTATAAAGGTGAAAGAGATGGTTAAAAGACAATTTATTTGGGGACTGATACCCCCTACATGGCCTATGAGTGTGGATGGGTGAGTGATGATCTGATAGATTTGAGATGCATATTCCCTCATTGTTGCTAATGAATGTGGTAGGGTCATTGAGAAGCCATTGCTATCAGGAGGAAGCATCCTCGGGACAGGCCTATAAAGGCCACATAGTTAGTGAGGGCGAGAAGGAGTTGGGAGAGAAATCCACCGACAAGGCCTAGGAAGTAGGTGGAGTCGACGAGGAGATGATGGATTTGGGGGAGGAATCCCTAGGAATGGCCTATGAAGGTAGGGGAGTCGGATAGGACTAAATGGAATCGAGGGAAGATACCCCATGAATGACCTATGAAGGCAGTGAGGTCGGTGACGAGGAGATGGATTTGTGAGGCAGGTTACCTCAATGAGGCTAATGAAGGTGGTACAGTCGGCGAGGAGTTGATGGAGATGGGAGTGGGATTCCTCGGTGAGGCTTATTATGTCAGAAGAGTTAGTGACGAGCCAATTGATTCATTGGGTGGATGCCCCCTTCGTGACCTATGATGGTTGTGGAGTCGGCGTAGGGGCAATTGAGTTGAGGTTGGATGACCCTATTGAGGCCTATTAAGGAGGCGAAGTCAATATGGAACTGATGTAGTTAGTGAGAAAAAACACACTACATAGCCTATGAAGTCCACCGAGTGGGTGAAGAGCCAATGGATTCAGGGGGAGGATTCCCCAACTATGGTCTATGAAGGAGGAACAATTAGCGTTGAGCTGATGGAGTTTGGTGGGGGGGGGGGGGTAGATGCCCCCATGGTGGCCTTTGAAGGTCGAAGAGTATGAGAGGTTTCAATAGACCATTATCTTTACACACACATTTTCACTCATCCTCCCACACAAGAAGTAGATGTGATTCACATGGATAATGAATTAATTTTCTATTCCTACCATTTTTTCCTCCTCAATGTCGATGGAGAAGAGGTTGACATCTTGTTCATCATTTCTGTTTCAAACACATTCGTTGGGGTTCACATCCATCTATCAAGGATGTGAAGCTATTTCTTGGAATTCCCTCTTTCCAATGACGGGATACATCCATGACTTATTCATGGACATATTCTCCTTGATTGAAATTTGAGATGAGATGTCAGTTACTCCTTTAGTGGATACCACCTTGGAAAACATCTCCTAGTCTGAGTCTCCCTCATAGATTTGATTCATTGTTTGTGAATCTCATTCATAATGGCATATATTTGTTGACATCAGTTAATTAAACTGCTTCTATCTAGACATTCCAAGGGTTCTTAATAGGCATCCACCCTCAGTTGGTGTAGATGGTATCATTACAGATTTTCTGGCATCTGTGGATGCGTCAAAATTGGAAGACATGTAATCATCCTCATTAGAGGGTATCTCAAGGGAGCAGAACATGAGGCATCCCACGTCTGTTTTGGGGTATCCTAGGCTAGAGGCATGTCTCTATGGTTTTCCCCAGTTATCTAGGTTAAACATGGGGTATAACTCAATTTCACCATCTTATAAAGATAGTTAATCCAAATTAAAAGTTTACATGGTTTTCCTCAGACATCCCCTGTTCAATATTGGATTTGTTGTGAGTTTAATATATTGTGGTGATGATATGAGAGTGATCAGAACACTCCATGGAGGAAGATCATATTGGTACATCCCAATGAGGGATCACCTTAAAATTTTACTATATGGATGGATTAGAACACCCAATGATGACATATCAGAGGTGTTTTGTCCCGTAGAGGAATGATATCACATTATTAAGGCTGATTGAGACACCACTAAGGGTAGACCCAGACATGTGCACCACAGAAAGGGAAACCCCAGGTTTTACCATTAGCAAGGATTGAACTTCATTGAGGTTTCCTACTTACCTTGTGTAGATGACAGGGATCAAAACCTATGTAGTTCAAGGGAAAAGACATGGAATCCGTGTGTACAAAAAGGACAACTACGTAAATACGTAATGGGGCTTACAAATGGATATATACCTTTCAAAAGAGGGACACTATTGTATGGTTGATTTTGGATTTTTGTGTAATCTATGCATGGTTATATGGATGGGTGGATGACATTAGCTTACCAGGATGTGATGGATCGAGTAGGAATCAGAACAAATGATGGATGGTTGAATGACATGGATGAGAGGAGTTGGATGGAACCTATTTGAAGACGATGATTCCATTGTACATGACCCTCATAAAAGATTACTACAAATCTTTCTAACATGGAATCTATGTCCACAGTGTTCCAGGGGGGTGATGGGACAACTAAGGAGGAGGCCCACTAGAATGGATGCATGGATTGAAGCTTAAAGAAGTTAAACATCTCTGTTGGTGCCAGATCATTCCAAAACACAATGGCTAAAGGGAGTGACAGGGATGGGACATGAGTGACAAGAATGAATCTCAAAGATGACTCCTACATATTCATGTGGTGTGGAATGAAATTCCACATTATTCAGGTTGGGGAAATGAATCTGGGAGTATGAAAAAGACAAATACAGGACAACATGATGGTGGTTACATGTGGTTAGCATTCGGAGAGTTGGTCTGATGCCTCTATGGGACAGACCACATATGTATGTCCTAGAAATGGGGACACTAATGTTTACAAGTGTTTGGGGTTAAACCTCACGAAATCTTCCAACATAACCTATTTAGGAGACATGGGTCAAAACATACATATTTTGAAAGGGTTTATCATTGTTTGGGGTGGATCCTCAATAAGTCTTTCTACATAACCTGTCTACGAGGCCAAGTTCAAAACCCACTAGTTTGAATCGGTTTACCTATAATTGAGATTGATCCTTAGAGAGGATACCTACATACCTTTTACAGGAGATAGGGATCGAATCCTGAGTAGTTATAATAGGTTTACATGTGTTTAGATTTTAGACTCAGGGAGGCTTCCTACATACCCTTCCAATGAGACATTTATCTAAACCCACATAGTTTACAAACATATATTTAAACATCATTCATGGAAATTGTGAATAGACAAGTAGTGGTCTAGACTGCTGGGTGATGGTATTGAACCACAAGGAGGCTTCCAAATATCCATTAATATAAAGGGAAAAGGATCAATGAACATATAGTCCCGCATGTGGCATGGAATTGAGGTGTACATAATGGAAAACTACCCGACAACTTTCTAGGGCTTACGCATGGATAGTATCCTGTTATAAGAGGGACAATCTTGGTTGGTGGAGTATGAATTTAGTGTGGGGGATTACACATGTTTAGCATCCCAGGATCTGGTCTAACTCCACTTTAGGATGAACTGTGGATGTGGGTCCCAATAGGGTGGACACTAATGTTTACCAGTATTTTCTTTTGAACTTCAGAGTGGTTTTGTACATAACCTTTCTGGGAGACACGGATCAAAACTCTCATATTTAGAATATTTTTACTAGTGTCTGTGGTTGAACCTCATGGAGTCATCCAACTTACCCTTCCTAGGTGACATGGATCAAAACCCAAGTAGTTCATAAGCATAGATATTAAATTCTTGATGGACGAGTATGAACTGACATGAAATGGTCATGACTAATGGGTGATGATATTGATTCTCATGAAGGCTTCCTACATACTTAGAATTGAAATTTGAAAAGATAAATGTCTACATTGTTTAGGATTGGGAATGGATTTTCAGTGTACGCAAATGACATTGACCCAAAAACATGATGGTGAATACGTGTGGATAGAATCCCATCACAAGAGGGACATAATTTGTAATTGGATTAAGAATTGAAGGTCATGGTTCATGAATGGTTAGCAGTCCGGGAACCAGTCTAACACCACAAAGGGATGGAAAAATGATGTGGGTCCCAAAATGGGTGACATAGATGTTTATCCGTAATTGGGGTTAAACGTCCAAGAGGTTTCATATGTACCATGATTATGAGATGGGTATCAAAACCAACATAGTTCGAACAAGATTACCACTATGTGGGGTTGAATATTAGGGAGGCTTCCTATGTACCCTGGTTAGGATATATAAAATCAAAACCCATGTAGTTAATAATAATAATGTATAATAACATGTGGTATGAGGGTGAACTGACATAAGGTGATTGGGACTGATGGGTGATGGGAATGAACCTCATTAAAGACTCATATGTAACTACCCTGGAAAGGGGAATAGATCCAAGTCCATGTAGTTCAAGATGGGGAATGGAATCTAGGTGCATGAAAATGAAATTGACCATAAAACATCCAGATGAATATGCATGGATAGAGTCCCATCATAAGAGGGACACTATTGGTTTGAAGTGTATGAATATAGTCTGGGGGATAATTCATGGTTAGCTGCCCGGGAACTAGTATAACACCACAAAGAGATGGACAAAGTATTTTTGTACTATATGGGGGAACACTAAATTTTACATGTTTTAGGTTTGAAACATTGAGAGTCTTCATAAGTACCCATCCTAGGAGACGGGGATCAAAACCCATGTAGTTCAAATAGTTTTACCAGTTTTTGGGATTGAACCTCTAGGAGGCTTACTACGTACCCCACCTAGTAGAATGGGATAATAACCAAGTTGATAGAAAGCATATAGTTTAATGTATTTTAGTACAGTGGTGAACCGAATTGATGTGGTCATGGCCGATGGATTATGATCTTGAACATTATGGAGGTATCATACATTACTTTCCTTGAATGAGAAATTATTAAAGTCCAAATAGTTTGGTTCAGAGGGGAATGAGAATTACAAACTAAGGCAACCAATGATAATTCCATGGTTTATTCTTACTCTAAACTCACGATAGTTGTTTTTAGTGTGAGAAACAAGAGGAAATAATAAACTTGATGATCATAGTGAAATGGTTTTTCCACGAAGGGTGGTAAATTGGGATTATGCATGAATAATGCCCAGGTGCCGCTCTAGAGAAGCGATGGTGGATGGGTATTACACATGAAAGCCTCCTAGGTTCAACTAATTAATGGAAATGGTGGACGATCCGTAACCAAAGAAGCTACCCTGGTGCCACTAGAGAGAAAAAATGGTGAGAGGGGCTTACGCATGGACACTGTATGGTTACTGCGAAGGAGCAAAAATGGTGAAAGGGGATTATACATGGAAGCTACCCAGGTGCCGCTATGGAGCAACAATGGTGATAGTGGATTATGCATGTATGCTATAGGTAATGTATTCCTTGTGTCTATCCCTGAGGGGATCCAAAATCATTTGTGGGTTAAGGCATATAATAGAGCATAAACCTATGAACTAGTGAACATGTAGGATAATTCCATTAGTGCTGGAATCAGTCTCAAAAATGGGGGATGAAAAGTGTAAATCAGAATCCCAACATTTGGAACACAATGTGGGTGACATGAAAAAGGGAGTTACCTATTGACCATATTTAAATTACAGAATCCACATCACATTGGCCTAAGATGAAAAAAACTATGTCCAACCCCAAACCTTACCTGAAACATGGGTCCAAACTCAATGTGTTGTCCAAAGTATTTCTAGGTGTTGGCCAAGAATGGTAGTTGTTCCTAAGGAGGATGAGACCAAGTCATTTGTGGGACTCATAAGTCATGAAAGTGGATGAAGATCATAATGAAGGACACATAATGCATTTGGTGGAGTGATTGAATGCTCGAACGGATTCCAACCCCCTTGAAATCACACAACTATATTCATATAACGAGGCATCGTTTCATTTTCATATATGTTGTCTCTTATATAGAACAAGAGGCATCCATTTATTGAATGATAGGGAATGGTACATTTTAAATTTATGGTGTGAGGAATATAAGAATCTTATGATTGGTGAATACAAAATCTCTAATTGAAGACAATAATAATTTATGATAGTGGTATAGGGTGTACTGAAGTTTATAGTAATGTTGAGGGGACTTTTAGAATATTATGTTTGGTGCCTAAGGAATCTCTTATTCCGAATAAGAGTAATCCTCAATTTTGCACATAGGGTGTACTATAGTTTATAGATAGATAGAGAAAACTATTGGCATAATGCGCCTTGAAATGGATGGTGTTGGGACTTACACTAGAGTAGCCCTATATGGTTCATCCTGGAATGGGATACTAGTGTTGGGGTTTGGATGAGTGGCCTTAGCAATGGTTCGACTCATGGTACATGGGGAATTCATGATGAGAAGGTAAACCCAAATCATGGGATATGGATCAAGATGAAAATGATGACTGAATTTGTTTCATGGAGTGCGGAGAAGTATCACAAATAGTGGATTTCTATAGGTGGATGGTGGGTTCACATAATGGTGCAATATAATATTTTGATATCCCGTCCTGAAGAGTTCATGGTTCGACTCTCAATTTTACATGGGGTCAATGACGGTATGGAAGCGACCAGCGACGAGGGTAGAGACCCTTGCCCATCAATGATCTGGACGACACATGAGGGGGATGCACCCCTAATGTATGAACTAGTGAGTGCGATAATAGGTACATCATGAAGGATACTGCTTCACAATGTAGCTTCACGGAGATCATTGTCTCATGGAGTAAGGGGCCTCGTGGATCTAAAGGTCATGTGGAGCATCAGGATTCAGAGAAATCAGGGTCCCATGAAGCATGTGTCATTATAGAGAGTAGGGACATGGGATCATGGGGATTTATAGATCTAAGGTTCTTGTGAAGCATTGGACTACATGGAGCCTCGACCAACCTGAAGGAGCTCCCTCCTTCGCCAAAATGGAGAAGGCCTTCGCAAAGGGAATCACTTCATGGTGCCAGGGAGAAACAAAATGGGAGATCACCCACCAAAGGGGTGGTTTATCCATCTATATGAAAGTGTGATCCATCTATTTATAGGATATATTGGACAATGGAGCTCATCGTGGTGAAAAAATGTGTGGCGGAAAGAGAAAATGACATCATGAAGGAAATCATGCTCAGAAACATGATACAGATCCCTCGTGTTTCTTGGAGTCATAGTGGATACCATCAAAGCCTTTTTGGTGCTCACAGAAGCTCCTGCCAATTTCCAAAAACACCTAGAGGCTTTCATCACTGCCTTCACGGTGCTCATGTTGGCTTCATTCAATTTCCTCTACTCTACGGTGGCGAAGGGATCTCCATGAATGGGCACCGTGAACCGATTTTTCAGCCCAAATTGAAATGTCCCAGACTCATAATCAATAACACCATTATAGATATATGAAATTAAAAATTAAATCCTGAAAAATGGGATACACATAGGAATCATGTATGGATGTGTTTGAAATAGCTGGGGAATGTGTTTTGCAGTTCCATCAATCTCTATCTGTTATCATAATTTCTCTTATTAAATGTAGTGATGTATTCTAAAGTATTTTTCTGTAATATTTCTCCTCAGTAATACTGTAATCCAAATATGTATTTCCATATAGATATTCCTATCAAGACACATAAAGGAATCATGCACACTTGGGTCCTAGGTGTTTGGTGTTAATGGGCGATGAACCAAAAATTGGTTTCATTTTATTCTAACAATAGTTTTAACTATATTATTTATATGTAACTACTCAAGGACTTTTATAGATGAAAAATTTATTAATAATTATGATAGAAAAGGTTCAAATATTCAAAAATACTCAAGTAAAAACTATTCGTACGCGTGAATGAAGTGGTGGAGATTATTCATAACAATATTTTGATGGTTTAAGATCATAATAAATCATATTCATGCCATATTAGGATATCTAAAGAAATGGATTGCAGAGATCAATTTTTCGTGACAATGAAAACTCGACATGGGTGGTGAGGGATTAGAAATGGGAGTATGATTTCACCCTTATTTTATGTGCATCTAATCATGTTAGTTAGTGTTCGTTCTATTGAGTATCATATAGAATTTCTGACCTTGGTGATCTATTATCATGATGACATTCATATGTCTTATCTTCACATGTATTTTCATGATGCTTCTCATCTCATAAATGGGAGTGATATTTTTATTTATGAAGATACAACCATTGTGGAACCAAAAATAGAAAATAATGATGCCTAGAGAAGGTATTGTGAAACAATTATATTCTATTAGTTTTTATCTAGGGTTAACCTATGGAATGGTAGAGTTAATATGAGCTATCGATTCATAAATGGATGAATTTTATCCCAAGTTGATTTGTGAATGATTTCCTATGGTAATGATGTTTTTCAAATGTTTTAATTTTCTAATCTTATGGTATTTTACACTTTTATTTTAATACATTATTACTAACAATATCTAATTATAGATGTACATTTCTCAAGCTCGTCACTATGAGATTTATGATAGCGTTGAACTATATTATGACTTATTCCTCATTGTGAGATGTCTTTTCTCCCATGATGGTGATTCTTATGAGCGGTATATCGTGAGGTAATTATTTGGGAAAAACATTTTCCATGCATTATCTCATGGATTGATTTAAATTATTCTTGTATATAATTGATTAATCTGTATCATATGTATAATATAAGATCATTATATCTCCTTCTACTATGTATTATAGTGGTAAGTGGTATAGATTGTATGCATAGTGACTGATGATGTATAGTTATGTTTTATTTTTAGTAATAGGCTAATATTGTGTTGAAGATAATTTTCATACACATGAGAGTCTACTCAGGAGATGAAGTAGAAATGTGGTTTAAATAATAACTTTATAGGGTTGAGATAGGAGGATTCAGTGGTTCTAAAATTTTATATATCATAAAAAAATAGATTAACAAAAATTGTGTAATTTCAATAGGTATAATTATGGGATCCATACTTTTTGGGGTCTCTATTTAACAAATCTATGTTTAATCATATCCTTTCTCTATATATAAAGAATTATGTGGCATAGGAGTTCCAATTATATATATTTATTCTTTTAATTTATATGATATGTGACATAGAATGTATTATTTATCTCAAATAAATTTAATTCAGAGACTTATAAACTGTTTTATCATTATTTATAATATAGTTTTATTGAACATAATCATTATTACAATCTAGTTTAGTGTATTACACTATTGTTTTTGCTCGATTTTTTATATATGGAATTTGATGATAATGTTTAATTGTAGAAAATAACATTTCACATTTTTATTTCCATTGTTGGATAGTCATGAAAATAGTTATAATATGATATGAATCTTTCTTATATAAGTATGATATTTAATAAAAATATTGATTTTTGATGGAGGTCATTTTTCAGAAAATTCATAATTTTAAATAAATTATATGTTATTAAAAATACTTTAAAACCACATTTTTGAAAGAAAAAAATAATATATAATAATAAAAATAAAATTATAATTTAAATATTTCACATATACCATGATAATGCAGCTATAGTTATAGAAATTAATTAATATAACTTAGTATCAGTAGGTACCAGGTAGAGAAAGATCAATTTTTCACGAACGTTTTCATATATGTTTAAGGAAAATAAGTTAAATATTAATATTTTTCCACTCATGTGGTTATATTTTTGAAAATAGTAATATAACCAATATTGGTATCTTAGATAATTTATCATAAAACCATATTGGTCCTCAAATATGTTTTCTAACCATTTAAATTATTAGGGTTCACATTCATGTTGTTCGTATTTTGGAAAGAAAATTATATTTTATAAATTAAATATTATTTTTTTCACTCATTCATACCATAATATCTTGTAATAGATAATAAGTGACAAACTATGAATTTTATGTTCATTCTAAAATGGGAGTTTTTCCCTATGCAGAGAATAAACTCATGTTGGGAACCAAATATCGACTAGACTCTTGTTTCATAGTTTTCTTTTTATTTTTCTTTTAATTTTCTACTTTTTTTTATTTATTTCATTTGTTAATTTTCACACTTATTGTGTCACGTACACCAACCACTAGCCTATTTGAGTATTTCATCGATTTAGAGAGTGGATAATGATAGGAGAGGGATAGAAGATGGATTGATGGAGAAAAATGATTTTCCACATATCTTGGGTCTGGATGAATCGTTATGTGGGAGTTGTTGAATGAAGATCAGATAAATTCATTGAATGATTACTCGTGGAGTTAACATGTTTACAAATATTCTTCATAAATCATTTTAATGTAGTTTATTCTAGTTTTCTATATTGTTAATTTTTTTGGGGGGCCCTCTAGAAGGATGATCTAGTTTTTTAAGAAGAATTAGAGAGTTTTGGGTAATTCAAGGTGGTCCATTTCGATATATTTTCATGAAATATTTATCACACTACTTGTGGTTTTAAGAACACATATTTTGTGATTTTCTTGTTTAGGGGATACTTGTTTTTTTGAATTACACTCAATGTATCAGTGGTATAATACATGTACTTGACATATGGGGGTTGGGCTATGTACTCGACTTGAGACCACATATGGGGGTACAAGTTGTCTATGGTAAAAATCAGTTCCATTATGAAATGCACATCATGAATTCATACATGACCTAATAGGGAACATTTCCATGTACAAATGTTGGATCTTATCTTAGGATACATTCCATATAATGGCCTTGCACATTGTCTTCTTGAGTTTGTTATATGAGGATTGGCGATGATGAAGATGGTAATGTACCTAATTTTGTGTTATACACCATTTACAATAATTTTCTCCATGTACATTATTAATGGTACATGTTATATGAGATGTTACACATGTCTAGGGAGGACACATGGGTGTGTATATTCTGCCCTCGTGGGGCATATTGTGTAATTCACCTACCATAGGCTATTTGGAGTCGATTTTTCCCCAGAGTCTGTGATGGAAATGTGAGTATTTCATTTCAATTTTTTCCATTTTATAAGATTTGTGGATTCCATTATGTATTTAGAGTTCATCTTGATTGTGTATAGGACAAATATATTGAATTTTAGTTATTAAATTTGTTATCAACAACTATGATGTTTTCTTATCATATAACTACATGGTGATATTCAACGGAATTGATCTACACGTGTCTTTATCCTAATGAATTTTAATGTTATTTTCATTGTTAGGTGTTCAGTGGTGATGGAGGTTCATTCCCAACATTAAGGGATGTAGAGAATCCATTTTTTGATGGTGTGTTCCTTGGGGTTTCCTGGTAATGTTGGAGGTGGTTTGATCTATAAAATGATGGTTTCCAGAGTGATTATTCATTGAAGAATGTGTTTACTTGATTTATTGGTACCCCTGATAGGTTCTATGATTATGTTTAGGATTCCTTGGGTTTTTGTAGTGTATCTATAGAATCTCACATGAACATTTGGTTGGATTTGTGGTTTTTTGGATAGTTGGCAGGGAATGAAAGTTTGGTTCTACGAGCAGATGGATTGGTGTTTAATTATCTTGCATGGTGAGAGTGTGGTATGGTGAATATTTTTTACTAGACACCCATTTTGATGGTTACTGTGTGGTTTTTCTTGGCATATCAAATATTCATTGTATCATAATGGGGGTTTAGAGGTTGCACTAATTTACTGGGAATAACCTGTGTAAAGATAATAGTCAATGGATTAAGGAATATTAAACTTAGTTCATTAGGTCATTGATCATTTGAGTCTGACAGTTTTAATTTCCATAAATATAAAAAATCGTCCATGAAGTGGGGAGAGGATTTAGTTTGTATTTTTTGGAAGAATATTTTTTTAAGGGATGTGCATCCTGGTCAGGAACACTGAATCATGGGTCATGTGTGTTCGTTGATAGTTTTATTAGTATTGATTAATTTCTATAGAGGTGTGTGCCCTAAATAATTTCATCTGCAGTGGTCCTTGAGTTAAGGGGTTTTTTGAGCATGCAGTTTTCATTATTGATTGGACGAAAATGGGAAGTGGTTTTTTTATGTTGGTTTTCTGTTATCTATAGTTTTTACCTGAATTTCTATTTCATTAGTTGGTGGATATAGAATGGGAAGTGGAATCTGATTATTTTTATTGAATTGATACAAAAAGGTTACTCATGTTTTGAGCAGAATCGAATCGGTCACAATTTATTTTCATTTAATTTCTGTTTATCATCTATATTGTGACACATGTTTTTGGATGGTTGAGGTAGTGATGTAAGTGTTGGTTTTTGAGGTGGTTTTTGTGTGTTAGGAAACCATCATGGTTTCTTTAAGAATATAATCATTTATGGTTGTGAGTTTCTGAAAAAATACATTGTTATAATTTAATAAAAATATATAGAATTTATATTTTTCACTTATGTGGATTTTGAGGGGAAAACTTAATTTATCTTATAATGTTTTCTCAGATAATTTTTAACCACTATATTTTCCCGGTAAGAGTGTATTTACCATAGAAATATAGTACGGTGTAATTCTGAGTCATTCATATTTTTGATGAATATTTAAAATTTATTCAATTAAATATTCTTTTTTGTTCATCTTCCTCATATGTTTTCTTCTATTTAGACCATTGAATGATAATTAAAATATCTCAGTTTAGTTTGGAATGGAGGTAATTTATTATGTGGGACATAAAATCATGTGAGGAATTGAGTTAGGAATATGCACCCTTTTCACCATTATATTTTTTTCTCGTGTATTTTTTTCGTTTTTATTTCTTATGTGGTGTTTTATATACCCCACCCCTATATAGGGATTCCTTATCAATGTATGTTTGATGTAGATGATAGGGAGATAAGAAGGATAGAGGGATAATGAGTCACTATTTTTGAGCTCCTATCAAACCAGATCATCTTGCAGGTGTTTGGAAACACATATTATGGAGATGCTGCAATGGTAACCACACAAATGTAAATCATTTATAAATTTTGAACTATAAATCCACATAGAGTAGTTTTTTATCATGATTATGATTTTTTGGCCCTAAAAGGTCTTATCATGTTTTTTTAGAGAGAATAGGGGAGTCTCAATCTATTCATGATTGTGTAACGGGATTTCACTTTGATAAGTCCAGATCACACATCATGTGGTTTGACGAACATGGATTAATTATTATTCCTATTTTATAGTGTCATTTTTTTAAATACACACCGTTTAGAAGGATTTTAGGTGTTTGGTCATGTACTTGGCTAGACACATCATGTTTGGGTATTTTTCTTTGTATGGCACACAACCTGCGGCCAGCTGGGGTGCACACCATGTATGAGTACACACACTATTGGGGTACAAGGCCAGGTACAAGGGTAGATACCAAGGACGGGTTACACACTGTGAGCATTGCATATATTCTATGTTCTTGAGTATGTAACAATCTAACAGGTGCCAATTTATATGAGAATATACCTAATGTTGGATAACCCAACGTGTTTTAGAAGGAAACCCCTAAACATTAGGAAGGTGTGTATAAAGTGGGATGGTAAATATTGATATGGATGAATCATGGGTGTACACTCCCTATACTTTATGAACATTCCACTTAATTCTCATATCCTATGTATTTTTTCCTGTAATTTTTCCATAACTCATGATTGGAATTTTGAGTACCACAATCTGATTATTTTTTATTGTACATTGTAGTGGTGGAATCTATTCATCATTATTATGATTATTATATTGTATATTAGGTAGATTTATCTATTTGGTAGGTTTCCAATAATGTTTATTTGGATGCATAATTGTGAGAGAATGATTTTGTTTTGTGAGGATTGAGTGTGGGTTATGTATTTTTTATCATCATGGATTGAGGATGTTATGTTAGTCAGTATGTGGTTATTTTGATAGATTGGGGGGGGGTCATGTTTCTTATTACATGGTATATTTTTTCTAGTTTCATGAGGATTATGTCTCTCTGAATAAATTTGGTTCTGGTAGGAAACAATGAGAAGGTATGACATTGTGATATCCCACATATTTATTTGTTATATAGATATGAGTTTGAAATAGGTATGATAATGTTTTTTGTGGAATTTCCATAATGGTGAGAGATTTTTTGAGGTTTCCCTTTTCATAATGTGTAACATGTTTTAATCAGGGTGTCCAACCACGATTAATTTGAGATGTCTTGGAATGATATTTGTTTTTTATATAGGTGGAATTTTAGACTATTCTTCATGATTTTTTCAATTCAAAAGGAGACCCTTTTATGGTGCTATTTCATGATAAGATTCTAGGGAAGGTGGTGGAAGCCTTGTTTTGGTAGTCTTGTGATGTGGTTGGTGTTGGTTTAGTAATTTTAATTATAGAGTGCATCTTTTATTCAACCATAGTGTTTGATTTATGGCTTGGATCTTTTAGGTTAATGTTTTCCAAACTGATGAGGGGGGATATATTTTTTAAAAGTATTGGAAATAATGTTTTCCCTAAAGAGTATTCAATCTCTCTTTCATTGGTATGTAGGATTTAGTGATGTAGTTCTAGTGGGAAAATTGATAATTTGTATTATTGTTGACTCATTAGCTCGATAGTCTCCCTCGGGCTATGCTGGTGGACTATTTATACTATTTCACTAAGATGAACCATTGTACTCTGGAGTGTTGTATTTTCATGTAATTTAGGGACTCTATAATATGTATTTCATCCCTATTAGTTCTATAGGAAATCTCAGAATTTCAATTAGACTTCTGATGTCGACATGGACTCTCTATCTCTATTTCATATAAAAAATTGAATTCATATTTCCATGTATAAGTTTTTTGGTGTTTGAAAGGTAGATAAGTCCTATGGGTTTTAATTTGTTTTAGCCAATGAATTAAAATTTGTATATCCTTTATAAACACTAAGACAAACATTATGCTGTGAATGTCTGGGCCACATTTTTCAATTCCTCAAAATATGGGCATAGTGATGAATATTTACCTATCTTTTTCAAATAAGAACCCTTGGTTTGATATTTTGTATTTTTATTATATACATTTTTTTTAATTTTCATATTTTTTTTTGATAGTAACATTCATATGGACTTGATATGACTTGTGATTAATTCTATCGTTATATTTATATATATATAACAACCCTTATTAGGGTTTGCCTAATTTGATTTTTTCTCACCCCCTACACATGCACCACATTCTATATGTATACCTTATATCTTCCTTATCACTGATTATGATGTGTTTTATTTGGAATATGCATAATGATTAATGTTCTAGAGAATCCACTCATGTTGATTCTTAACATCATAATAGATTTATTTAGGTGTGGTGGTGACATTGTATGTTGTTTTGATCATATTAGCAGTTTAACCATGGGAATTTAGATTGTTTAATTTCATTCAAAATGAGAGAGGACCAAATGGTAAACCATTTTCCCTATGATTCATTTGATGAATCAGTATGAATAGTTTCATTTATTTCAGTTAGTTATGATATTTTTTATACTTATGCACACTAATACTCATAGGTAGTTTTATTTGTTCTATATAATTCTTTTTTATTAATCCATTATCTGAAATAATATTTGCCTCACTATGTACATGTAGGACCTAGGAAAAATTATAAACCTCTGGGATCATTGGAGGCCCACTCGAGGAATAGTTTTGAGAAAAATTGTATGTTGGTTTAGGTTTATATGGGATGCTTCAGGACACACGTTAGTCTTTATATTGTCGAAGCATTATTCAAATACCACATGAATGTCATCACATATAATCTGGAATATGCTCAACACCATGAATTTTTTTCATGGTTCTCCTCCCCCTAAATAAATTTACTATATCAGATCATCCTAAGATCTAAAACTATCATTATATTTTTAAACAAATGAAAATGACTTTTAAAGATCATAATTTGAGCTGACTGTTGATGACATTGATATACCATAATAACTAGCAGGTGTCCTACATGAACCAATAAAATTCAAGTAACCATTACCAACTCTATCTATAGTGACATGTAATGAAACCCCCTCATTGAAACCTAAATCACAAGTGGCATCTACTTCGCCAGTGACATAACTATCTCATGACTAAGAAACCACATCGTCGTATATTTTCATCAAATATAATTATAAACTTTAAAATTAATCATGATAATATTAATAATTTTTTGAAAACATAACTGACATAATTAGAAACTTTCATTCCATGTAATGATATCCTATATTTTGATCTTATTGAAACTTATGGAAAACTAAAAATATTGAAATAGAGGGGTATACAGTGGGCTGTATAATATAATATTGTTAAAATAATTGATGTATCTATAATTCAATAAATAATATTACATTAAATATTTCACTGATTTATAAAAATATATATGTCTCTAGAGACTATATGTGACCTCCTAATATATACTGTTCTCACACATTGATGATTTCCTTCTCATGAAAGACTACAAAACCTAGTTGGAGAACCATCCATCACATAACCACGATGAGATATAATATCATCCCAACTTGGGTTCCTTGAGACGGTGCCCCGAACTTGTTCACCAAATGACCTCGTGAATGCCTACCCATATGCTAGAGGCTCTTAGCATGTTGTGAGGTTCTAGTAAGTCAGTCTATGGGATACAATTCCACCCATTTATTAATGAAAAATTCATGGATTAAATAAATAAAAAAATTCGATGCATTTATGTAAGAATAAATATACCCAAACCACACAATAAACCAAAAATACTAAACATAAAGGGAACAAATTCTATTCCAATATACGTGTAATGAGTCTATAATGAAAATGAATACAACAAAATTATGACCCCAAAAGGGTTCATAATCATATTTATTTCAGTACTCTATGATCAATCCCCAATCAACCACTTATATTTGGTAATTATCCCTTATCTAGTCATGGAACTATATAATCTATTCATGCACTGATCATGCAACCCAGATAGGGTGTGTGTACAACTCAACAGGCCACCACCAATTGTGTGAAAAACATGTCCAGTCAAAAGATATCACATGTAGTTCTATAATGAAATATGTAATATGAAATAATATGTGGTATATCACATTTTCAGTTATTATTATTGAACTAAATTATATGTAAGGTTACCAAGGATACATTTATCTCAATACTATATTCATATCATTTAGTAGCCAAAAGAGTTTCCTTTGTAATACTATATCTTAATTCAAAATTCATGCAGAATCTCAAAGTATTCAAGGTGACATGATATCTCAGTACCTGATTCAACTCGTATTAGTGTTCAAATATTATCTCCTTAGTCCATAACATTGAGTGTCATTAAATCCATAATTTACTTTAAACTTTATAAGCAACGTTTCAAATAAATAACAATATTGAAAATGTATGCAATATGACCACATAACCATGATTAATATTCAAAATAATGATCTCATTCCCATTCTCTTTATTCATAAGTATAATGACCATGTTACCAGATATAGAACTCAATTTATAATGACCATGTTCTAATTCTCATAGCACATAATTATTTTGACCATATTACCATTTGTACTAATTAATTTATAGTAATCATCATCAAATTATTTATGAAATTATTAATTTACGAATTAATAATCCACCCCAATCATATAAGTAATTCAGAAATTATTTAAACTCAAACATTATATTAGTTAACTCAATAATTGAATATGTGATTAAAACTATTAAATAATTCATCAATTAATTAATCAATTTCAAAAAATTTATTCTATAATTAATTTTCCAGAATTAAATAACTCATTCTAATCTCAACATTCCTTAATAAAACACACAATTTATTATCTATATCATTTTATCAAGGGATAACAATTAACACAAAATTATAATATCAACTTATCCCTTTCCATATCTCATAAATAATTCCCGAATTAATTATCTCTATTACATCACCTTCCTTTTATAATCTATATCCCTAAACATATAATCATATACGAAAGCCCATTAGTACCATGATTGATTCCCCAATTATTCACCTATTTTAACAAAGCTTCAACAACTGAATTGGTCAATAAAATAAAACCAATTCAAGAAAATAAAATGATAAATGATTCCTGATTCTAAAATATCTCTTATACATATATAATCAATGACAATGGGAACTAGATTTAGACTACCTACCTCAGGTTGTTGATTTATGTTCTCTCAATGGAAATCCCCAAAATCTGAGTAGCACAATGATGTTAATTAATGTTCCAGATCCAAATCTCTAAAATAAAAGACAAAAAATCTCATAATTATAGATATAGATCCACACTTTTAGATATATATATATCCAATTATAGGTTTAGATATAAGGAATCATAGTATATATTCCATTAAAAGATCAGGGAATGATAAATAAATGAAAGACACATGCCTTAGGATGAAATCTAGTTACATGGAGAAGATAAGATCATTATATCTGTATTTTATTCTTCATGAATGGAATTTAAATGTCATTGGATACCCTCCATAATGATCTATAAGTGATAGAATCTCTAGAATCCCAAACACATGTCAAATATAGTGGTGTTTAGGGGGTTCCTAGGGTTTTGAAACTAATTTCTGGATAAATAAAGGCAGTGTGCCTGATTTCATGGGAAGGGGCACAGTGATTGGTGAAATTGGGAACCAACTGTGTTGACCATATAGTGTTGGGACACATGATTTTCTTGTATTTCGACACATGTAATACAAAAAAATGCACCAATGGCATAGAGCTCTCTTCCTGGGATCAAACGATTACATGGTCTAGGCACATGGTTTATCCTAACAATGTTCAAATTGGGAACAAACCCATTTTCATAGTTTTTCTTTCAAAATCCTCCCAAACATAGCACATGTTATATCTCCAAACAACTGTAATTAAATATAATGAAAAGTACCAGAACATTTCCCTAAGATAACTGCCCATTTTTTTTGAAATATTATATTCTCCCACCATATAACAACACATAATCGAGATGTACTACATATACTATATACGATTTTAATCTATATAGATCCGGCAATTGATACCTAATATTTTCATCCATTTCCCTTGTTTCTACTTATACACATTCTTGTTTCCAAAAAACAAACTATCATCATGGTCTTTCGCTGCAACACAATCTCACTACGATCCAACACACATATCAGATGGTGATCAAAATATGAATCTATCTACATGTAATCCACATCCATATAAATCAGATGATAATGGTTGGGGTGATATTGTTGATGTTTGGATACATGGGAATCATCATGCATAAACCTGTATATATATGGATGATCAAATAGGTACAACACCAGCAAGATTCTATCCACTGTCACAAAATGTCTAACAAGCCAAGTTGAAAACATCTCCTACCACCATATCATGTGATGACACAACCTAAAAGGCACCTGATGGAATACACAGTTACCCTATGTAAACATTTGGGGTAATATCCATCTATCAAATTACATATTTTTTCTCATCTAAGATGTAGTTGTTTGTTTCTGAATTACATTAACATGCTTTTTTGTCCCCTGTAGGGGACTCAATCTAAACTACATTGACTCACCATCCCCTACCAACATTGCATTGATCTATACATTCCTCCATCAAGATCATGATATGGTTACCTCTGTATATTTTCCTAATAACTATAGATATAGGACAACATCACTAAAGCCACATTATTTTAAAAATCTCTATCAATTTCATGCACACATGCTAGAAACATACCCTTATGCTCTAATATAGTATGCTTGGACTACCTATTTGTCTATTTGTTGAAATCTATATAGAATGATACCTTTCTTCCAAGAAGATTCTACAATCCCTTCCGAAAACGTGAATTAATGTGTGAATCATGATCTGAAAATATAGCTAGTGGAACTAAATGCAGATGAACAATATTCAAAATGCATTGTTATCCGAAACAATGCACTAAAATGGTATCCCATATTGGTATGAAATTTTATTCATTTTTCAAACATTTCATATTGAACCAAATAGAATTATTCTTCTTAACGATCTATGAATGTCCCACATATTTTCCAATGGTCTTGAAACCCCACATCCATTCTGGAATAGGCAATAATTGTAGTATTCCACCATGTCGTTTCTACTCTACCTTCACCTATTTCCAGGTGAAGAATCTTTTCAGAGCCCCTACTATATCCATTTTCATGCCCAAACTCCAAAAATGTCATTGAAGGTTTTGGTATATCATGGTCACTCCTGTATGATCATCCCTCTTTGCGGCATAAAATTACCACATGAGCTCCTCTCGTATGTTGGTAGGTACCAAAAATAAATTATTCACATACAATACATCATCATCACCTATCAAAAATTATGAAGATGTCCCCCAACATTAATAACTTATGTAATATCTATGAACTCAAGAACCTCATTATATCTATCCCTAATCCATCTCAAAATTGTAGACTCCACGGTAACTAAAACCAGATTCATCTGCTCCTGATTCTCTTGAACAACTACATGCATTTCATATAATAATGACATCATCATTCTCTCTGCATATTTATCACGAACTGTCTATGTATAGGATTTCCAACTCAAGGAATCAACAACATTATTTCCCTACCCGGTCATATATTCTAGTTCCAAATAAACAAACTGAATATACTCAACCCATATCCACTATATATGAATAAAATCATGCTATGAAAATATATAATTCATGCTACTGTAATTTATATAGACTATAACATTTTCTCCTAAAGTATAGTTTCCACAACATATAATCGAATAAACCAATGATTCCAATTCAAGGTCATATATGGGGTTATTGTTTTCTTATGGGATCAATTGTTGAGACCCATATAAAACAACTCAATCTCCCAATATTAGCACAATGACTTGTCGGAAACCATAAGTATCACAACAAACCACATTCCCCTCAACTGATTCAGGTAGGATCAAAATTTATGATATTGTTATGCACTTCTTAAAAAAATTAAAATATCTACCACAATCCATTGACCATTCAATCATTAATCCCTTTTTGTTCAATCCCAAAAGAGAACTAGAAATTCAGAAATGTCTTAGATGAATCTTTAGTAATATTTAACAATGCTACGAATATTAGGATATCAAAACACTCTTAGTACACTGTAATGAAACCATTGCATGATCCTTCTCTAGATCCACTGAAACAGATTTCTCCGAGAGGGACTTACCTATAATGTGTATATGGGAAATAAAAAACTGACACATAGATAGATGGTCCTATAATTATTTACCCTAGTGTGTACTCTAGAAGATGTCTTGATGTTCGGAACTATTGTCATGAATCATAGAGTACACCAAGATGTCTTCAACAAAAACCACCAAAAACTGATCTAGATACAGATGACTGATCATGTTCATCAATTCCAGAAACACTACTAGTTCATTTATCAACACCTTTAACTTTTTTACAAACTCAAAAAGTCCATACCTACATCTGAAATTAGTCCTTGATATATCATAATTTATTAATCTCAACTGATGATACCCAATTCAAAAATAAATATTTTAGATCACACACGATCCCTTCAATTAGTCAAATATATCATCGATATGTTTAATATGATATTGTTTATTCGGAGTCATTTTGTTCAAATTCTAGTAAATAGAATATAAGTATAAACTCCCATCCACCATCATTCCGAACCAAACTAGTGATCCCCAAGGATATGTAATGGGATGGATAGATCCATCATCATCCAACTAATCTAAATGTGTCGTAAGCTCTTGTTGCCCTTTTGGGGACATTCTATATGGTGGAATAGATACTATCACCGACCCAGTGTGAGCTCAATAGTGAATTCCACATCTCTCTTAAGTGTAATAACTAATAATTCATAAGGAAATACATCTTAAAATAGTTCATATGTTGGTTGAAAGAATTATTTCCTAACACCCACAATGTCTATAAAAATAAAAGAAACATGAGTTGTGATTTCTCCTAGTTGCAAAGTAATTATCCATTCTCAACCTAGTTGGATATCTGACTCCGCACAGTGAATATAATGGTCTCCCATCAGATACAAAAAGGTCACACTACTATAGAAATTGTTGATGTTGGCTCGGTAGGGGTCTATCAAGTCCATACCCATAATCAGGTCTAATAATGCAATATCAAGAACGTATAGATCCCATATAAAATGATATTTACTTACCTCTAGTGAACAAACATTTAATAGAAATATATCTATAGACAGTACTCCCAATGGTGTATCTACAGTCACTAACCAACTCACAAAACCAACTACCATGCTCAATCCATTAACATGTTTTTATGATATAATTAAATGAGAGACCCCTATATCAAACATGGAACTAGATAATATAGAATCTACTATAAAAATACCTCTTACAATTGATGGTATGGCCTCTCTATCCATAGGTTTTGAAATTAATGCATGTAACTGTGTTTTCCCAATTCCATGTGAGGTTTTTTGACTCCCCTAATTAGAAACACTCTGCGGTTGTGGGAACTACATTATATAATAAAAAAATCCTCTACCTCTACCACATTATCTAATATACCTCTATCTACCATCTTGATTTGGTGTAGAAGATCCTCTTTCCTTACTCAGACATTGTCCACCTACTCCTTTACTACCTGTCTATCAATATGACCTGAATAATTTTTTTTAATGTCCCATACTACTAAAAGACTGACCCTCTACTGCTGGTTGGGAACAATGTCAATGATAGTGTCTCGTATTCATACATTTATGATATATCAACCCTGTATGTGTAGGTCCAATTTACCCTCTTGTAACATACTCTAATTTCCATTGCATTGGTGAATATTGTCATAACAGAACTTCCTACTCTCAGATGTCGCAACTTTTTATCATCTAAAAAATACTACCTATACAACATTGGATTTCTCCCCATGTTCTGTTCAACTATATAATCCTTATCCAACACATCCTTGATCTTATTTATAATGATGATATTCCCCTGGGGTATAATCTAACACTTAAGTCCATCCGTAAAATGGTTTATGTAGATTCCTAGTCACTAGACAAAGATGAACCAAAGAATTTTAGATGTATGTAGCATCCATCATTTTCCATCACTGAAATTATCCCCTATATCAGATTCTTGTACACAATATATTTCTTGTTTCTCAGTGTCTTTGGATAAAAGTATTCCATAAACCTCTCTGTGATGTCCTTCCATTACATATTGTCCGTCTGTCCAGTTCACTCCTGAATGTACCATCTATAATTACCTGATCCTCATAGAATATAAGCATACAAAATGTCACTCATCTCATCAAATGTTAGAAAATGGTCATGTAATGTCTCAATGTACTCATCCTATAATTTATCTACTTCAGGTCCACCCTATCCACTAAAAATCAGAGGGTGTTATTACTAAATCACCCTTGGGATCTCAAATATTTCTTTTGACAACCCACTATGAGACTATTTACATTAATTTCATGATGTGAGATAATATCTCTCAAATTTTTCCCCATTATCATCAGCTGGCATGATTGGTTCCTTAGGTTCCTTAACAAGAAAAACATTCCTAGGCCCTCCCCGATTCATCCCCTTAGTTGTAATCATGAATGGATACTCTCTAAAAATACCAAAACACATGGTTGACCTATATAGAAACTTTATAAAATTTACATAGGAAAAAACTAATCACAAAAAATCATTTTCCCCACCTCACCACATAATAAAACTGACGCTCTATAACATACCTTAACATTCCTACAGCTCGGTTTAGGATAAAAAGGTAAACACACTATCGTAATCTAGTATCTCATTTAGGCACACAATTAATATAATTTATAATCATCTTAAAATCCTCAACCATTTATTTTTGGAATCATTTTTTATTTTATCATTAATAAAATAAAAAATATTTCATTTTTAACATCTTAACCATAACCTGTTTTCCCAAGCATGCTGAAAATGATGAATGTCACAATAAAAATAATATTCTAGGATGATGCAAGAAGACTCAACATTAATTCCATAAGGGACACGAATCAATATTTAGAACTATCAGAAACAATAATCACACTACACTATAAGTGCATCACTGACGATGAAATAATATTCCTCTATAATATAAAATTACAATAACAACAATCCCACCCTCAATACATGGGGTTTTTCCATATGTGTGTTAGAAATTCCCCTGCATTATCCCATTACAATGAATGAAATCATACGACTCTATTTTATACCATTTCCAAATATAGCATGAAAATATATGAAAAAAAAAATCTAATAACACTTTTTAATGCACCAACCTGAGTCTCACGTGACTATTAACCGATCTTGTTCCCTACATGACCTCAAGCCCACATGCCCATATAAAAGAGGCTTCCGATTATAATCAAGGGTTTGGTAAGTCACTCATGGGTAGACTATATACTCATTTATAAGAGTAAAACCCCATTAGATATAAATGAACAAATATAAAAGCTTATATATATAACAATAATAACTCACTTGTCACTGCATAATCAAATTAAAAAAATTAATCATAATAAATGAGAAACATGTTGTACTAATATATGTTTCCAGTGTCTATTATGAATCTATATATAAAGACACTATGACTCCTCATGTAGTATCTTAACCCTGTTTAGATCCCACCACCATGTTCCATACCCAATCAGCTGCAACGTCACGGATCTGGGTGCCACTCAACGAGTGCCCCGAACCCAGTTCGCCATGTGACCTCAAGAGAATCTCCCCAAACGCAAGAGGTTGCCGACTAGAAGCGAGGGACCAGGTCTGATAGTGGGGAAACTATTCCATCATTTGTCAAAGTGTAGTGCATTATAATAAGATAAATAGAATACAACAATAGTGGAAGTAATAAATCATACATATTTAATATAAATAGCTACAGTAAAAGACAACCATCCAGTTATATAGATATGATGAAACATGTATCATGTTCTATGAAAACAGTCGGAACATGTTACACAACAGTACAATACAATACAGAGTACAACATTACAAAATAAAACAGTCGGCAGCATTGCAAGCCTAAGATCGTTCCCATGCTCCCCTACTCCTCAGCAACAATCATATACTTATATAGGGACCCTTTCCCTTATCCAAACATGGAGAAATGTAATCTATTTGGGCCGAAAATCATGTCCCAAACAGGGTGTGAGAAATAATCTCAGTAGGCACCCACCAAAGGCACGTGTCCAACTGTGTGAATATACGCAACATTAGTGCGCATTAGTAAAATTCAATAAACATAGGATTAATAAAAAGTAACTAACTAAACTAGTTATATTGACCTTTTAATATTAATTTTAACCATTGAATATGATGAAATAACCACAGTGAGTTTCTATGTAACCAGTCACTATCCTCGAACACGCAAACCCTTACCCTCAGGTAATCAGAATCCATCCCGCAGGTAATTACCCTCAGGCGTAATAGATATTTCCCTCAGGCGTATGAAGTGTCACTCTCAGGCACAGAAGTGACTGCACTCAGGCATACAAAAATTTTCCCTCAGGCAAAAGAGGACTTTGCCCTCAGGCTAAGCAGTACCTTGGCCTCAGGCAAAGCACAACCTTGGCCTCAGGCTAAACAAACAATGCGCTTATGCTAAAAGAACACCGCCCTCATATTCATGTAATCGGGTCATTCCTAACATATTTTTTAAGAATTTCACATAAAAATTCTCTCATGGAAATTTAAGAAAAATATTACAATGGCATACCCTCGGATATCCTGCCCAAACGGCTAAACAGTGGAACACACCCCCGGTGTGGTCCTGGATCCCAGCAGCGATCCCAAAAATAAGGTTATTATCACATTCAATTACCTATACAATTATAGGTATTTAAACAGCCATGGCCTCAGCCACATGACACCCAACATGGGTTCGTGGCACAAAAATACACAAAACGCTCAACAGTTGGAAATTAAACACCAAGACACCTACATTAAACACCCTATAATGGTATACCCAAACGACGCCATCTGAAATGTACAAGAACATCATAGATCTGAGGACAATGTATTCTCATTCATCCTCAAATAAAATCCTTGATAATTATAAATGGTATGAACTATGCATGGAGAAGGAAGATCTTCCCCGTGTGGTTCCAACGTGATCGATGGAAGTGGGATCAGATTCCATGTGCTCGATCAGTTGATCCAAAACGATTCAGCCGTCCTCCAAAGCTCCCCTCCAGTTCTAATCTAATCCTATGAAAAGGGTTGGCTACATCCCATTTTAATCCAAAACAATAACGTACACAGTGTGTACATTTGACTACAAGAAGTGTACATACCTTATTTAATAGTTCCTCTTGTGGCACCACCAAACTGTTCATCCGTCGACATGAGTAAACAATGTGTATTCCCGACTACATGGCGTGTACTGTCACCCAGCTGGCGGCTACTTCCACCGCCTTACTATTTGCCTGCCGACTGACTATAAGGCGTGTAAATACATACTACACGACGTGTAGTCGGTTTTTACCCCTTTCTTCACCGACATGGCTACACAACCTATGTACTCATCCCATATGGCCCAAGTACAGTGCGTGTGGAACAATACACTGCTTGTAGTCCCAAAAATTAGGGTTTTCCCCATTTTCCCTATTTTTTCAAAAACACATAAGGAAAAGAGAAAACAGGAAACTCGTACCTCAAAAATATGAACTGGGTTCTTTCAAACATCCCCCCATGAAGAAATTCACCCATGAATTTCCCTTCCAATGGTGGTGAAGATAAGGCTCAGAACAGCTCTGGCCAATGAGCACGTACGTCGGTATCCCACTCCCATATTTCTTCTTGCACTCGGCCATGCTTCCATAGCACCCGTACAAGAGGAACTGACCGGCCTCAGAGAACCATCATGATACTATCAACGATACGAATTGGATGCTCCTCAAAGGACGCATCCACTTCTGGATCAACCTCCTCAGGCTGAAAGACGTGAGACAGGTCTAAATGATAGCAGCATAACTGAGATACATGGAGGACATCGTGCATGTCTTGGTACCTCTGTGGTAACTGCAACCGATAAGCAATCATCCCGACTCTCTCCCAAATCTCAAATGGCCCCACATACCTCAGTGAAAGTTTACCCTGTCTCCTAATCCGTTTGTGTCCTAGTCTCAGTGAAACACACAAGAAGTCATAATCCCCGACCATGAAATCCAAAGGTCGTCTACGGCCATCAACATAAGATTTCTGACGAGACTATGCGGTAGACTTCTTCTTCTGAATCAACTGGACCAGCTCAAAAGTCTCTTACATGGGACGTGGTCCTAGTAAAGCTGCCTCACCTGCCTCTAACCAGCACAGAGGTGATCGACACTTCCATCAATATAAATCCTCGTAAGCATCCATCTCGATAGTTGCATGGAAACTGTTAATATTGTCAAAATAGACTAGGGTTATGTCCTTCTCCCATGAATCCCCAAAGTCTTGGATGCACGAACACAACATATCCTCAAGCACCTGTATCATACGCTATGACTAGCCATCAGTCTGATGGTGGTAAGCTGTGCTCAGTAGCAGCTCTATACCCAGTTCCCTCTGAAAACTCTTCCAGAAACGAGACGTAAAACAGATATCCCTATCCAAACTGATAGAATGAGGGACCCCATGACGACGTACGATATCTCTAATATACAACATCCTGAGATCATCAACACCAAAGGTCTCCTTGATTGACAAAAAGTTAGCTACCTTAGGAGATTGTCCACAACCCCCCACATGGAATCATTGCCCCACGGTGACCTCGACAAACCAGTCATGAAGTCCATCGTGACATCATACAATTTCCACTCTGGGATGGGTAACTACTGTAATAGTCCAGCTTCCCTCTGATGCTCTGCCTTCACCTGCTGATAGGTGGAACACATCGTAACAAAACCAGATATCTCTCTCTTCATACCCGACCTCCAGTACTGACGTCTCAAGTCTCCGTACATCTTGGTAACCCCGGGATGAACTGCCCAATATGAAGCATGAAACTCCACCATCAAATCCTCACTAATATCCCATGGAACCCACACTTGTCCATGGAAATTTAGAAACTTATCATTGCTTATCATCCAACCAGGTGGAGGGTCCTCACTTGCCACCGACTCAGGTATAACTAGGCCTTCTGAATCAGATAGCTATCTCATCTTCAATATATCCAGGAGAGTAGATTTCATATATAAAGATATAAGACAGGGCTACCCCTGACATTCATTCACCACCAAATGCATCTTAGAGAACAAATTCATGAGGTACCACTCACCACTGGCCTCCTGCACTACTTGTATCTGAGACTTCATGCTCAGTGTATCAGCTACTGCATTACCTTTACATAGTCTATAGGAAAGCTCAAAATCCATGGACTGATGATATTCAACCCACCTTCACTGTCTCAAGTTCAAGTCACGCTGAGTAAAAATATACTTGATACTTTTGTGGTCTATGAAAACCAAAATTTTCTCTCCCAAGAGATAATGACTCCAACAGCGTAACACAGGCACAATTGCAGCCAACTCGAGATCATGCGTCGGCTAAATCCTCTAATATGTCCTCAACTGCTGAGAACCGTACGCAACAACACGATCACCCTTCATTAACACTGCTCCCAGCCCAATACCTCATGCATCATAGTAAAATGTATAGCTCTTCCCCTGCTCTGAGAGTACCAGGATTGGTGTTGATGTCAACCTTCCCTTCAGGTCTTGAAAGGCTTCCTCACAATCTTCTGACCAAACGAACTTCACACCCTTCTTAGTCAAACCCGTCAAGGGTGCTGCTTAGTGAAGAAGTCCTTGATGAGGTGTCTGTAGTAACCAACCAGCCCTAAGAAACTCTTTATCTCAAACACTTTCTTTGGCTTCTCCCTAGAAACTACTATTCTCACCTTCTCTGGGTCTACTGCAACTCTACACCTTGAGATGATATGACCCAGGAAGTAAGTCTGGTCTATCCAAAACTGGCACATTGAGAGCATAGAATATAGCTTATGCCCTCTCAATGTACTCAATACAATCTCAATATTAGTGGCATGGTCATGTCAAGTGTGAAAGTACACCAAGATGTCGTCCACGAATACTACAACAAAAGTATCCAGATAAGGATGGAACACACGATTCATCAGAGCCATGAAAACTACTGGCGCGTTCGCGAGTCTGAACAGAATCACGAAGTACTCATATAGACCATACCCACTCTGGAAGGGTATAAGCAGTATGTCTGATGGTCTTACGCACAGTTGATGATATTCTGATCTCAAGTTAATATTCTAGAACACTCGTGATCTATGAAGTTGATCGAAATGATCATCAATCCTTGGAAAGGGGTGTCAGTTCTTAACTGTCAACTAGTTTCACTTCCGATAATCAACACAGAGTCTGAGGGTACCATCTGGATTCTTTACAAAGAGGACTGGTTAACCCCAAGGAGAAGTACTGGGTCTGATGAAACCTTTTTCCTGTAACTCCTCTATCTGCCTCTTGAGCTGCTACAACTCTAGTTAAGCAATCCTATAAGGAGTAATGGACACTGGCACTGCTCCATGCACATGCTCAATAGAGAAATTCCCCTCCCGCTCTGAAGGAAGACCTGAAAAGTCGTATGGGAATACATCCCGAAAATGATCAATGACTGGAGGGAAACCTTCTAACATGTCCCATGGTTTTCCAGATATAAGTTTTCAATCTGGGCTATGACTCCAACTCACCTATGATGCTCTGGTCCAGCTCGACACGCCTGAACATCCCACTCTCCTTTGTATAGAGACTCTCCGCCCTCTGGTGACGTGAAACTCACCCTACGACGATAGAAATCTACAAAGACTCGAATGGTAACCAACCAGTCAATCCCAAGAATGACATCATAGATCGTCATCTCCAAGACATAGAGGTTCCAAAAGAATTGACATCCACCAACCTCTAGGGGGCACTCCCTACACTGATGCACAACAGTCGTTCCAGTCCCCAACAGAGTGTTTAGCATCATGATATTTGATGAAGTAGAAACACAGAGCCCATAGATCTCCACAACGGGTAATGATATGAAACTTTGTGTAACACCCATACTGAAAAGTATAGAAGATAACACAGAAGATACTAGAATAGTACCTCTGACAGTAGAAGGTCTAGGATCCTCCTCCTACAGGGTCTATTTCACTGCATATGCCTGCCCAATGTTGCGGCCCTACGACACAGCCTGGCTACCCTGAGTTGTCCCACCATGCTACCTCTGGGATCCTGGTGTCTGCCTACCATGGCCATGACCACCATCCCTTCCTGCATGCCCTGACGTATTCCAGTTTGGCGACTAGTAAGAAGTTGCTGGTCATGTTCCCACAAGCAGAGTCTTCATAGAACCCCTCTCACTAGCCAATGGTTGAAACGCCCTGCAAAATCGCTACATATGACCCATCTTGCCTCAAGCCCAGCACTCCACTGGGTCTCGTGGAAACTGCGGTCTCTTGTTCCCCTCTCTAATAGACTGGTAGAAAAATACCAGGCCACCTGAAGAAAATGACTTGAAAGTATTGCCACCATGGGAGAAACTCATCTGTCGCATCCTCTTCCTGGTAGAAATAGTAGCAGAAACAGGTGATGAACAACCCTGGCCCACACCACTAGCTTCCTGAAGGTTACTCTCTATAATCATCACATGGTTCTCAATTGCATGTACTGAAGTAAACCTGATAACATTCACCAGTTCTCAACTATCATACCGAAGACCATCCTCGAAGCGTCTGGCCCTCAATGTCTCATCACCCACCATAACGGGTTCAAAACGCTGAAGCTCAGTGAAATGAGCAGTATAGTCCATCCCTGATATAGCGCCCTGCTGAGGATTCATGAAATCTCGAGCTCTATCTACCGTCAGCTTCTCTGGGAAGAAGAAGTCATAGAAGGATGTCTGAGAATATTCCCATGCCATGTCTCTTTGATTCTCAGACTGAGTGGTAACATCCCACCACTTCTTGGCGGAATCACACAACATAAAATTTGCGGGCTTGACCCTCTACCCCTAAGGCTTCTCATGATTCTCGAAAAATAGTCTGCATCAACCCCAGCGAAGGCTTCGCAGCCTGCGGTCCGCCTTTGCCTGAAAAAGTAGGCGGATGCTACTGCTGGAATATACGAGTCAGCTCCTCCATAGATGTGGAAGCCGGTGGTGCTCCCTAAAATGTCTGCAGGAACCACATAAAGCCTTCATGGAACTACGCTTCCATGCCGGTGTCTGGTATAACTTCTGGAGCCGCATCTGGCTCTGCTGGAGGATCCACTGGTAGCCCACAACCCAACATCTCTAAAGTAAAATCGTTTCCGCTCTCCTGGTGAACAACGCATGGTCATCTTTGTGACATGACTCTACAATGTCAAACACACACCTTAGATCAATGTTATTAAAGATAGAAATAAAGGTACCATAAAGTGAACATGAGGAATAAGGCATTTCAAGATTTGTATAACAATACTACACGACATGTATATGGTCTACACGACATGTACCTGACTTCGCTTCCCATGCTCCGGTCCTTCTACACGACTAAGCCACATGGCTCCCATTGTGAATAAATACACAGCATGTATATAAGATACATGGCGTATATGGTGAAATTTTCCAACTATCCAGGTCCTTTGTGACACAGCCAACTACTCGGATTGATACTACATGGAGTGTTACAAACAAAGACGGTGTGTACACCACCCCGTTTTACCTTGCCACATGGCTAAAACCGAACGGTCTGTCCTCGGACAATACTAAACGGCATGTTCCATATACACACAGCGTGTACACGAATGGATTATGTCGACCCGTGTTGTTATTTACACTACAGGGTTCCCAGGTCAGACTACACAGCGTGTTCCACAGTGGACATGGCGTGTATGTCTTAAGGACTCCTCCTTCCATGTTGTTAGTTACATGGGCGGACTTCAGTTCAACACTACACGGTGTGTACATCCGCTAAATGGCATGTTTTCCCCATGATTTTCCCTTCCCCATGACCCTACACACACGGTCTATGACACGGGAAGAGACTTCATGGAATGTAATGAAGGTACACGGCGTGTAGTCAAAAGTTTTCCTTTTCTTCCCGAATAGAAAAACACACGATGTGTGTCTGAGGAACTACACGACATGTATCTTGGGTTTTCCAGAAATTATGCCTCCGATAATAGTTCATAATCCCAAAAAATACTGCAAAACAGTAACTAAGTGCCAAATTCCGACCCGTAAGGGCCCATACTCCCCGTGAATCAATGTTTGGAATCTTCTATGCATTATAACAAATAAACAGTCAATGATCCACCTAATTCCGGTCAATGAGGGACCATACTCCCCAAAAACAAAATTTTTTCATCAATTCTATCATCAATCTCACATGAAAATAACGTATCACATAGCAGGTATTTATCAAAGCAGTTATCACAACTGCAAGATTTTCTAGCACAACAACTATCACAACATCATGAAATTTATAATCCACCTACATGTCATGGAACTATGCATGACATGTGATTTATAGCATGTGCCTAAATGATGCATGAGATGGAATACCCTCATCTCAACGGGTTGTATCTAAATATAACCAATGGATAAATATAAACAACACAATCACAAGCGCATCACCAAATGGTGAAATCAATTCAACTGTAAAACTTTCAAAATCAGAAACATTGCAAAAATATGAGATAGAATGGATTTTCCCTGTACAAGGGATAACTATTCCTGGTTACAGCTTATTACCATCTATTGCTTCCTTCTTATTCCTTGCTAAGGCTCCAAATAGTAAGTCAAAGAAAAGAACCCCTTTGATACCACTTTCTAAGGTCCTGGATCCGGGTGCCACTCGACGGGTGCCCCGAACTCAATTCTCCACGTGACATCAAGTACATCTCCCCAAATTCCAGAGGCATCTGACTAGCAGCGAGGGCCCAGGTATGATAGTAGGGATACTATGACCTCATTTGTTCAATGTGTAGCATAGTGGAATTAGATAAATAGCATACAACAATAGTGGATGCAATAAACAATCCATATATAATATAAACAGCTGTAGTAAAAGACAACCAACCAGTTATAAAGATATGATGCCACATGTCTCAAGTTCTAAGAAAACATTCAGAACATGTTACACAGCAGTACAATACAATATAGTGTACAACAAAGCATAATAAAATTGCCTGCAGCATCGTGAGCCTATTCCCAGTCCCATGCACCCCTACTCCTCAGCAACAATCATGTACCTATATAGGGACCCTTTCCCTTATCCACACCTGCAGAAATGTAATCTTTTTGGGTCAAAAAGAATGACCCAAACAGGGTGTGAGAAATAATCTCAGTAGGCATCCACCAAAGGCCCGTGTCAAACTGTGTGAAAATATGGAACAATAGTGCATTGTAGTAAAATGCAATAAACTATGATGTACTGAAATGTAACTATCTAAACCAATTATATTTCTCTTTTAATATTCATTTTAACAATTTAATATGAATAAATCACCAAGGTGAGTTTCTAAGTAACTAGCCAGTGTCCTCAGACACGAAAAACCTTACCCTCAGGTAATCAGAATCCAACCTGCAGGTAATTTCCTTCAGGAATAACATATATTTCCCTCAGGCATACGAAGTGTCATACTCAGGCATAGAAGTCATTACCCTCTGGCATACGAAAAGTTTTCCTCGGGTGAAATAGGACGTTGCCCTCAGGATAAGCAGTACCTTTCCCTCAGGCGAAACATATAATGACCTTAGGCTAAAAGAACACTTCCCTTAGACATGTGTAACAGGTTCATGCCCGACATGTAGATAAGAAATTCACATAAAATTCCTCTAAATGAAATTTAACAAAAATATTACAATGGAAAACCCTCAGGTATCCTGGCCAAATGGCTAAACAGAAGAATGCAACCCCAGGGATATCCTGGATTCAAGCAGCGATCCCAAATAGCAGGTTATTATAGCATTCAATTACCTATAAAATTAAATGAATTTATACAACCAAGGCCTTAACCACACGAAACCCCAACATGGGTTCGTGGCACAAAAATACACAAAACGCGCAACAGTTGGAAACTAAACACCAAACCACATACCTTAAACACCCTAAAATGGTATACCCAAAAGACATCTCTTGAAACGTCCAAGAACATCGTAGATCTGAGGAAAACGAATTCTCCTTCATCTTCAAATAACTTCCCTAAGAAGAATAATTGGAATGAACTATGCAAGGAGAAAGATGGTATTACCCGTGTTGGTCCAATGTGATCGACAGAAGTGGGATCAGATTCCCGGTGCTCGATCGGTTGATCCCCAAAGATTCGGCCGTCCTCACGAGCTTCACTCCGATTCTAAGACAATCCTATGAGCAGGGTTGGCTACTACCCATTTTAAGAGAAAAAAACAAAGTACATGGCATGTACCTTTGACTACACGGCGTGTACTTGCCACAATTAACTATTCCTCTGGTGGCACCGCCAAACTGTTCATTCATCGACATGAGTACATGGAGTGTATTCCTGACTACACGGCCTGTACTTTCGCCTAGCTGGTGGATACTTCCACCACATTACTATTTGCTGGCCGACTGGCTACACGATCTTTAAATACATAATACACGACATGTAGTCAATTTTTACCCCTTTCGTCAACGAGATGGCTACACACCATGTGTACTCACCCCACACTGCCCAAGTACATGACGTGTGGAATAGTACACAGCGTGTAATCCCAAAATTTAGGATTTTCCCCATTTTCCCTATTTTTTCAAAAACACATATGGAAAAGTTAATAGAGGAAACCTATACCTCAAAAATAAGAACCGAGTTCTTACATCATTCACCAATCCAAAGGCCTTTTCAATTATCCAGTCCTACAAAAATATTATCTTTTTGGGTACCAATCATGCATCAAGAATAGTATGAGAGTATAAAATTATAGGCCACCACAAATGGCGTCTAATAAATAACTAGTCAAATAATAGTTCATGTTGTTCTATTTTCGAAATAAGTACAATGAAATAACAATTAGTTCAACACAAATTCATTTATTATAAACTAAGTACATTAACTCTAGTGTTCCCATGGATACCTGTATGTTACTAATAACTTCATATCATACCATATCATGAGGTATCCCCCATGTTATACAATATCATAATAAATATTTCTTTCAAAACCCTGAAGTATTAAAGTTTCTCTGTTATCTCTAAAACATATTCGACTCATGCCAGAGTTCGAATATTCTAGTTTGAGTCCATAACACAAAGTTCAATTATTACTATTCTATAATTTCACATTTATTATCAACATATCCAAATATAACAGTACCAAAAACATATGTAACCTGACCATGTTACCATTCATATTCCTCAATAAAATTACCATGTCACCATTCTCTTTACTCCAATATATAATGATCTTGTTATTATATATACTTCTCAATTTAGAAAGACCATGTTACGATTGTCTTCGCCTAAAAATATGTTGAACATGTTACCATTTGAACTTATCAATTAATAATGACCATGTTCCGATTCATTATCACATAATTAATTTACCAATTCATTATCCACCCCAATCCCATTACTAATTCAATAATTATTTATAGAAATTGATCTCTTAGTTAACTTAACTATTAACTATGTGATTCAAACCATTAATTAATTAATAATTTTATTAATCAATATCACAATTCATGTTCGATAATTAATTTTCTAGAAATAATTATCTCATTTGAATCTCAACAATACATATTTTATCCCAAAATTATTTATCTAGATCCTATTCACAACAACACATAACAAATACAAAATTAATTATCTCAATATATCCCTATCAATATATCAAATGCAATCCCCCAAATTATTTATCATGATTTAAACACCTACCTCTTATAATAAATTTCTAAAATTAATTATCAAATAGGTAATCCCATTAGTCTAATGATTAGTTCCCTAATAAGTCTATTATTGAAATGAAGATTTTATAACTCAATGTGTCAATATAATAAATCAAATTAATGAAAATAAATTTCTAACGTAATATATAAATTATACTGAATTTCATATTAATATAAATTCCATAACTATGATATTTATATTTAGTATACCTTCCATAATATGTTGATTGATTTTAACTTAATAGAAATCACCAAAACACAAGTAACATCACATCATTTATAAATGAACCAAATCTAAATCCCTAATCCAAAATCAAGATCAAAGACATAAAGAACTCAAAAATATAGATCTATATCAAAAATACAAGATCTATATCTCAGCACATTGTTTTTGATCCATGGAAGCCGAGGATATCATCCATGGAAATATCAAGGAATGATATAAGATTGAGTGGGAGATGCATCATGATGAAATACACTTACTTGGAGAAGAGAGGAATATTAATTATAGATATGAGCGTCGAAAAACGAAGCTCAAATTACCTAATAAGCCATATAGAATGCTTTGGAATAACTCAAAACCTGTCATCCCAAGACTGGGTTGAAAACATAGATGTTTTGGGGGTTCGAGTTGTTTAAAAACTAAATTTAGGATAACTAAAAATTACTTCCATAGTTTCCTTGGTAGGTGCACATAGTTTGTAAAAATGGTGCACCAACCATGAAAACCACATAGTCTTTGGTCTCATTCGTTCCTAGTTTTAACAACTTGGTTTACTAGACCAGGAAATCCACTTTGCACTTGGTTGCACAATTAGCCGGGCGTGGTGAACAGTTCACCCAAATTGTCTCAAACCATAAATAGACAAATTTTAAAAAACATCCAAAATACTCCAGGAAAACCAAACCGAAGTCATAAATAAAAAAAAAATAGACTTAAATAAAGAAAATTACTTGAAATTATTCCCAACAAATCTAAATAAAAAATCAGGATCATACATATATATTTTATTTGACCTGTGCGGAAAGACTGTTAAAAATTATTAACAAAATATATATCCATTTATTGATTTATAGGATGTGTAAAAAACAACCCTAGAACTCATGTATAGAAATATCCCATGACTCTCAATGTGTTTATATTAGGATATAAACAATATGATTCCTTAATTTATATAATATATTTTAAAACAACATGATTCTGAATAAATATATATAAATAAAATACATCTTCTAAACATTTATAATCATGTGGTCGAACATATATTCAAATATGAAAATGAGAACATGATCATATGACACCTATAGTGTAGAAAACTAATTTTTTTGGATCACACAATCCATCATAATTTTATATGTAAATGTTGATGACAAATTAAAATAATAAGAATTTATTAAAAATAAATTTATAGGAAACAAAATACAAAATATAATTTAACATACCCTAAAAATTTGTATTAAAATCTATATATTTATTTCTCTCTTTGACAATGTTTAGAATAATCCATCCAACAACATAGTGAACCATTCTATTTTGTAGATAATCCTATAGATTAGATAAATATGGCTCACCATTGGGTAGTCTAGAACAAGTTAGAGCACAATGTATTTTATTAGATGAATTTCTATATTAAAAAAATCATATCTAAAATACTAATACATATATATATTTTAAAATAATTATTGTTAAAATAATATAGTAATCAAAGATCTAAATAATTGTTAATACATATATCATATATAAATATATATCCAAATATAAAAATTACATTTAAATATGTTGAAAATTTTAATATTCCAAATTATAAATATTTCTTCATATGTATGTATAAAATAAAAAACATATTTATTCACATCATAATATAATAATTTTACCTATTAATAATTTTCAATACTTATATAAAATAATAATAACTAATATTTTTTATATCTACGAAGTGATATAATTGAACATTGGGTGTTATAATATGAATTAAACTATTCAAAAAAATAATGATCTGTGTATTCCATTATTAATAGTTATTATGATTCAAGGAGACTATTATAATTAATTTCAAGGACCCTATGTCAGGGGTGATCTCAAAACCCAATAACAGTATCAGGTAAAAAGAATTTATGTAATGATACACAATTTGTTCCAGGATAACATAACTCAATTTCCAAATCCCACACTCTCTAATTACAACTTTTGATATATTTATGATAATATCAGTTTATAAAAACTACACAAATCATTTATTTCAATGATTAAACAAAAATCTGTGTATGGAACAAATATCAATTGACCACATAAAAATATAATATTTTAAAAAATTTGAGGGATTATTTTTTACCTAACACAATAAATAATCCACTTTATATACATGTTCCTTTTCCTAAAAGAATATAAATTATTAATAAATTTTGTAATTAAAAAATTGATTTATTTTTCAATCAAAAATATAATAACCTACAATTATTTAAAACCATTCTGAAAAATTCTACTGATGGAGTTCCATAAAATCAACATGGGTAATATTTATAATTTTCTATATGTTAATCATATATTCCAAAAACAAATAATGTAAATAACTACAAAATTTATTAAAAATATGGAATATTATGATCAACAATTTTTAGGGAAATTTTTTTCTCATTTCTCAGAATTCATAAAAACATATGTGGTCACTCGATATAGTTCATTATTTCAATTCCATCTACCATGATAGCCACCAAATACTAACTCTTCAGAATTAAAAATTACTATTTATGGTCTACGATAACAATAAAAGTTTCCACATTAAGGCCATTAATTCTTTTTTAAGGATAATCATAAATAAAATAATAGGAGTAACAATTCAAAATTTCCCTGAACATATATACTTATACAATTGACTCATCAATTTTTTTTTGAGAATTATTCTAATTTTTTTGAATATATCTCTCAATCTAGTTAATATTTCATATTTTTACCCACCATCAACATTGATATTCACATATTAAATCAAATACCAATTGTTCAATTGATTCGATCAATGATTGAAAGAATATTTATTCAAAACCAATTAAAATTAAAACATAACCATCATGAATAATACAAAAGAAATCATATCCATACGTTTCACAAAAAATACAATAATTATTGTGATATTTCAGTCAATATGTTCTAGATTGAGAATTTTAACAACACTTTAAAACATATATGAATCATTCAGTATTCTATGACATGGATCCAAACACTTTATACACCATTAATGTTTCAATGAATAATTATAAAATGAAAAACTATTAGTATAAACATATAATAACCTCACATATATAATATACTAATAAAATAATAAATTAAAATCTTCAGAAATGTCATCAGTTCATTCTCCATTCAATAAATAATGTGATCATCCTTCGTAAAATAATTATATATAGTGATATTTTTAAATATCAGTATTATCTAATTGTTAATAAACAATATATATGATATTACATGGTTTACATAACATGATATAAAATATATTACTAAAAATAATTTACAATTTGTATTAAATTTAATAAGTGATAAAATAAAAATTAGTCTGATATTTAATGTCCAAAAAAATAAAATGATTTATCCAATTATGGACTCTCCAAAAACAATTTAATTTATCTGTTTATGGATGTCAAAAATTTTATATTACTAAATGATGAGATGATAGATTTCACCAAAATACACAAGTGCTCTACTGGAGGTTTGATTCATAAAATGTGTAATTTTTTAAAATATTTTGAATTCATTTGGAAATGTCAATATATAGGAAGAAATAACATATTATTTAAAAAATGAGTACTCTATCTCATATATAATGGTATAAATTCATTGTTCTCACCAATTAATTATGAAAGTTATTTTAGACCATGTTTTCTACAACCATATAACATTCCATATGTTGTAAATTCACTAATAATCTATAATAAATCAACTATTAGTGTAGAGTTCTGACATAGGCCTATATAAATTATACTTATATTGACATTCCATATTGATATTTTCTATTAAAATAGTGTATTCAAATAAAAATTGGTGTCATTATTCACATGTTATGGAATTAATACAACCATATATATATATACACACGGTTCTATCATCATCATCAATGTTGATACATAGTACGAAGTAATGAAAAAAATTAAATAGGAAGAGGTAATAATGTAAGAAGTAAATGGAAAATAATAATAAGTGAAAAAACTGAAACATATGATATAATGTTTGAAATAATTAGAATGAATATAAATATAAAATATTTACATGAATCTCCCTAACAATGAAATTTAATCTTTTACTATTAAAAAATTTTACAAATAATTATTTCATTAATGAAATATGTTAAGGGAAATAAATAAATGTTGTTAATATTGTGTAGTTGGAAAATACCACAATTGAATCACATAAAATCTAATGTTTCCATATTGTTCCCCTTTGTACCTTGATTCTAGAAAATTTGGAAATACAATAATTGATTCAGAATCACCCGAATATTATATAATACCTTTTCAAAATGAATTGATCATTTAATAACAAATAAAACATTATGGTACAAACTATTACATTCAATGTATCATTCATTTACTATATTTCCATCAGTAAACAATGATCTAATGAATTAAAATATTTTATCATGAATCTGTAAGATATTCAATTGTCTCATTTAATGATTTTATATTCTATAAAATCATCATTATATATTATCTATAATCTTTGATATAAGGTTATCATAACATTGTTTAAAAAATTGTAAATTTTATATTGTTTAATTTCAGTATTTGGAATATCATTATATGTATTTTTCTTCATTATATGGTCTATCATCATGATGTACCAAATTAAAAAATTATTTATTTTGTAAAAAAATATATATTTTCTACTTAATTATTTTGAACCTCCTGTTGAAAAAATTCAATCATAACAATTATTTCTAAAAAATGATGTTCTATATTATACGATTTTAGATTCTCGTTTGATTACATTTCATACATTGGAAATAATTTTTTTTTCATAAAATTAATATTGAATTTGATCTGGTAAATGAGATAAATATTTGAACACCATCAATGTAGGAATGATTAACACCATATCCATTGGGCTAATGCGATTAATTATAAAGTCATGAAGTCATAATTAAAACTTGTTTATAATTTTTGAGACCATAATAATCTATAAAAAAAGGAAAATAAATAAAATTATTACTCATCATGACGAGTGGAAATTTTCTATAATTTAATTATGTATAATTAGTATTTCACATAAATATTACATAATATTTATTTAAAATTATAGTATTTCAATAAAATTCCAATTATTACTGAATATTACAAATTATTTAAATTCTTTATAAATTTTAACAAACTACAAATTTTTGTGAATTATTAATATTTGATATTATTTATTACAATATTTACAATTTAATAATTGTATTAGTAATTATTAATTTTAATACATAGAAAAAATATTACTTAATCCATAATTTTGTTTCTTAAATTAAATTAATATGTATATATTATTACAAAAATTATTATTCATTTAAATTTTTTTATATTGTTTCATTAAATTAATTTCATCATATTTTTATGAAAAACTCTTCTCCATTTCAATTCATATATTATAGATAAATAGATATTAAAAAAAATTAGTGAAATACATCTATTCTAAAAATATATTTTTATTGGTTATTTTAATAAAATATAAATAAACAATATATACAAAAAAACACACACACATATATATCTATATTAAAATCCTAATTTTTTTAAAACAAATATTTCTCTATATTAATATTTTAATATATAGATATATTTATATATACAGTGATATCCTTATATATATATATATGAAATCAATTATACAAAAAGTACGTATCCAATCTATATACACCAATATATATTTATATATATATATATCACAAAAAGTTAATCATTTATTTAAATGATTATAAATACACATTAACATGTTAATATATATATATATTTATTACAGTATTTATTAATGATATATATATATACCACAAATTAATTTACTCACAGTTTATTTAACAAATATATATCAAATCAATATATATATATATATATATATATCTCAACAACAAGACATGTTTTTGTAAGCATTTATATATGTATGTCCACAAGTTTATATATATATATATATATATATATATATATATATTATTTCATAATCATATGTACCTAAAATTTCTTTTTTTCAAATATAGGCACTAATTCTAAAAATAGATACGTATATATAAAAATATATAAATATACCAAACCACACATATTTCATGAAAACATTTTTATTTGTATATTACCATGTGAATATATATATATATATATCATATGATTATTTAATCATTCATATATACTGGAAAATATATGTTCACAATTTTTTTAACAAAGTATTCATCTTACATCGATATATAAAATCATAACTATATAAATACATATGTATATCAAAACTATTGCATTTTATAAAAAATATATATATATATATTCATATTCATTATATTTTTATTTCATGATTCCATATTTAAATATAAATACATAAAATATATACCAACTAGTTTTTAGAACAATATACAAATAAAATAAAAACATTACAAATTCTTCCAAATTCCTAACAGATTTTTAATATGAATAAATTTTTATATGTAGATGTTAATATGTATATATATCTATTTATTTAATCATATTATGTTGTTTTAATGAATTTAAATACAATCCAAATAATATATACAAATTTTTCCTAACACCAATGATTTAGTACACAGATTATCAAAATTTATCAAATATTCTATCATTGTGAACATTAAATAAAATATAAAAATTTAATATATTTCGATATACTCTAAAAAAACCTAATATCCCAAAATAATGTCAATAAATATCAAATTTATGAGAATTATATAAAATAATAATCTTCAATTAAACATAAATACCAGAAAATCGATCAATTCTAAATGATAAACATATAGGAAAATTCCTCAAAATAAATTTTAATCAACTCGCGTGGGGCTGGTTGAAATTAAAAAATGGAGTAATAAAATTTAATTATTCCTTAATAAAAAATAATACTAATATATTGGGAATTTTATTTTTACCAGTGTTAATAAAATAACCCTTTAAGGATGAATGGTAAATAACATAACAACCAAAATGGGATAGAATAGAAATCTATACTTGTGGATTCTAAATCATAAATACCTTAAATATTCTAGGATGGATGATTTTTGGGAGGATTCAAAATAGGGTTGTGTGACCAGAGGGATGGAGTGAATCAACGAGATTGGGAGGATACATGGTATATCATTGTAAGAATATTTGTTTAATGGAGACATATTAATATTGAATAATTTTATTGTATCACAAATGGTAATTTTCAAGGGTCATTTGTGACACATTATATAATATGTCACAAAATTAAATTGTGGTATGCCCATTATTATGATCACCCATAAGTGTAGAAAATGTGAATTTTGATAGGGTTATTTTTTCATTAAAAAATAAGTATCATTTGTCATAGAAAATTTATTCATTCAAAGATAACTAATTCAATGGTACTGTATGCAATTGTTATATTCCACATCCCAAATAGTGCATCATAATTACCCATTTTTAGGTAATAATATGATGTTCAATTTTAATTTCATCTTTACCTAAACAAACATAAATTACATTTTTATATTTCCATCAATTCAATTTTTCTATTTAACCAATGGAAAAAAATACTATAATTTTTGAGTTTTATTAATGAACCTATGAACAAAATTTAAACCCCAATATATAGTGAAATATTTGTGGGGATCCAAGGAATTATTTCCAATATTCTCTTTTGGGTTGTTCCATATTAAGTTTTGTTTCTCACATTGTAAAATTAATCTCTATGTAGGATAAACATATTTATTCTTATCGATGCCATTTATTGTCCTGTGTTCATGGTGAGACATATATGTGAACATTTATTCCCTATGGTATTGCATATTAGAGGAATATATTTGTTTCCATTCTTATTCAATGAATGTTGAAATCATTTAGATATAGGATACAATTAAACATCATTATTTTTTTGAAATACTTTAACTCTTAGGATTTATATCATGGGTTCATACCAGAATTATCCTTAATGAATAGTAAACTAAAAATAAGTAATGAATTTATTTTGTTGTTATTGGTCACATGTGTTTATGTTTCATTCAAAATTCTCCTCTTTATTTTCTATAGGGGTTTTTTTCTTGTGAAATTTTATGGAGTATCTCTTTTTTGTGTGGGTAAATTCATTAATAATTAAATGTTAATAATAATATTAGAGTTAAAAATAATTTTTCTAGGGTAATTATTATGATTTTTTGTTATAATTGATTTAATTTGACGTTATTCTAGAAACATGATTACAAAACCTATAGATTATGATAGATATTTTATTAGGTTTCTTATGGTTCTATCCTATGATAAATATATTGATTCAATCAGAGTGGTTAAAAACAAACTATTTTTATGGAAAATTGTTTTGGGCCATATAGGACAATTATTTTCATGAATATTGTATAACATTGTTCTAGTTAATGTATTCCTTATATGATTTTTGTTTTTTATTTATCCCCAACTTATTTTACAAATATTTTATCCTTACTAGAAGAAATAATTGATTATTTGTTGGATAATGAATTGGTGAGGAATGTGTGGGCATACCTGAGATTGTGGAAAAAGTTCACACCACACATTCAGGGATGGATAGTGATATAAACATTGGTGTTATGGATTGTATTATAAATGATGGATTATCTTAATGATATTTTTTCGTAATATTTTTGAACTAAAAGTTGTATTTATAGTTTTCAATATTTTTCATAATACCTTGTGATGTTGGGGTTGATAATTTATAAAAAAATACACATCACATGTTGTAATTGGGAGTGAATGGTATACGAATCTTCTTTATTACTATAAAATAAGTATTATAATACATGGAATTAAAAAATTATAAGTAATTACTCAACCCCTGGGGATGGATAAATAAAAGTATTTTGAAAAGGAAGTAATTCATTATAATCCATAAAATAAGGTCGATTATTCCTACAAGGGATCAAATTGGTTTTTAATCAATATGATGTAACATGATTAAATGAATAAAAAAATAATGGTATCATGAAATTATTTTGTTCTTACATAATGACTTGTGTTAAATATATATATGTCATGGTTATGAATTTTGATACCCAACAATACCAATTTTATATAGAGACTCACACTTTGTATACTATTGTGTATATATAGATTAAAATATAGGATAGTGTAGAATGAATACCATAATTCCAATTCTTTCCCACAAAAAATTATCTCATCCTTATAATGTTTTAGTATGAATGGTTATAAAATTCATATAACTCTGTGTAGAGATAATTAACATTTTCTGTTTTTAAATTAAAACATAGTTAGAAATAGTTTCCAATGGATTAATAAATGTATTATGTTTATGGGTTGTGATTCAATGAGGTTTATTATATGTTGGAATGGTATTTTTAAACATAATAAATTAACATTACCACTATATTGAGGATATAATCCTGATTTTATGTTTCATGTGGTGTTTAAAATGTAACAGTTTTGAATGAGTCATCATGTAGGGTTTTTAAGGTGATAGAGATGGCTCATGATGTCTGTTGTTGGGAAAATTGAAAATCTCATGGGTGAATGATACTAGGTTACCTTAAGTTTTATAATATGTTACATATTATATTCCGAAACTTATGTGAAACATTAGGATAGATCCACAATGAGGCTCAAAACATAGAATACAAGATTAAGTGATGAATTGGATTCATTTATAGTTTTTTCGAAAATAGTGTCATTTATTTATAATAGAATGATATATTCTAGAGAGGACCCAACAAAGTATACATATTATTCTAAAAATTTTATTGTTAAAACAATTGATAATTATTTAATAGATACTAGGGGATTAGGTTTTAAATTACTATAACATTGATGTCTAAATGAGTTATTTGAGAATTATAGTGACAAATGAAAGTTTTTTTCAATCATGTAGTTTTTCATTTAGGTGTTAAATATTTAGGAAATTAAATTCATTTGATAGGATGATATTTTAATTTATATTCCTCAGTATTTTTATGATTCCAAACATTCAGATATTTATCGTGATATTCTTTAGTGTAATTCCTCCCATTAATGTGTATGATATATTGTCGGTGAAAACCATAATATTTTGGCTTATTAGAAGCATTAACAGGGAATAATTATTTAACTTATCATATTTTTACCCCATTAGGGGTACCATAGAGTTTAGGATGATTATAATACAATTCTTTTACAATTTAAATTTATCTTTTATTAACTGTTTTATCAAAATGAAAATATTTTTTATGAAAACTACTAAGTTATACATTTTTGTTTTTGTATACTGGTTCTGGAACCTGATCATTTGTCATCGTTTCATCATTTAAAAATTCTTAATAAATAAATATGTCGGTTTTTAATCATTGTATTCCCTTTATTTATTATTCAGATAAATCAGTTAAGAAAATAGAATCAAATCACATCTAGATGAGCTGGTCTACAAAAATGCATGATCAACATTATTGTATTCAAATAGACAAAATATAAGAAGTTAGATATGATATTATAATGTATGAAAAATATTAATTTAAAAATAAAATATTTAAAAATTATATCCATAGAAATATAAATCCATGCATGAAAGTGATGGAAAATAAATCGTATTCATTCATGGAGGAGGTAGTCCACACTTATTAGGATGTAAGAAATTGTTCATGAAGATTTTTTAAAATAATTTATCATGTTATAAGTCAATAAGAATGTATACCTCATCATTCAAAAACGTTCTATAAATATCTTCCTTTGGATGGTTGGGTTATTATTTTAAGATGAGATTTTATGATCGTATATTTGAATTAATATTTAAATAGATTTTGTTATGGTATTTATATGATATTTTTCACATGTAGCATAAGGATGATATGAGAGAGGGTACCCTTTTATAATTTAGTGATATTGAATAGTTATAATTTTTATTAATAATAATATTTTATTATGAAAATATTAATTGAATGTGGATTCATATTACATCTAGTTTAATCGTTGGGGGAGATATGAACATAATATATTTATTCAAAAGGATACATAAATGTTTATATTATAACACATCACATTTCTCTTTATTTTAACCCCTCATTCACACCATTTTCCCTTTAAACAGTAATTAATTTTTACATATGTTACCATGAAAAATGTGATAAATTTAATTAGAATTATTAAATAATATTAATTATTATTATTTAATATTAGGTATCAATATTTATATGTTAAATTTCAATATGATTATGAATTATTTTTATAATAATTTCATAAGACGGAGTAAAAAATCTTTTAGAAAAATGGGTTTTTAAAATTAATACATTGTATACATTCATTTCATTCCTGGTAGAAATTGTAATTGAATGTCAAAATATTATATTGAATATGTAATATAAAAATTTATTTAATGTCTATTTTCATTATAGTTAAATTTAATTTTTTAACATAAATGTAATTGTGTTCATAATTAATGTTTTTATGAAAAAATAGACTCTGATCCTTCTACTACATTTCTTTTAATTAGGCACCATTTAAAAAATTATTTATTTTGAATTATATATATACATAATAATTACTATTAAGATAATATATTAGACCATTTTATTGGATTAAACATTCAAATTATAAAACAATAATTACATTATAATTCTCGGTCTGCCTAATATCATTGTAAAATTTAATTATACAGATCAATAAATAAAATTTATTTAAATTATTAAACATCATAAAATATTATCATGTTATTAAGCATTAATATAAATACATCCATTTAACTTTTATACAAAATAATACAAATATAAATCAAACAGATCGTATTTGGAACATCTACGACATTAATAACCAATAATGTAGTTTATAAAATAATGAATTTTGAATATTTTTATTTTATCTTGATCATTCTTGTTTAATGTTTTTGGGAAATTAAAAAACCCATAATAAATCATTAAAATACAATAACATAAGATATATTTTTTTCATCGAACTAGGACAACATTGTCACAATCCTACATCTGTGGAAGACATGAATTATTAATGAAATGTTTTCATTATCCATTCTAAAAATCTTGTATAGTTTCTACAAACAATTTATCCCTATGAGAAGAACACATAAAACATGTGATGTGTTATATAATGAACAAAAATTAATATAAATAGATGGGAAATCATTAGTAATTTGGAAAACATTAGAATATATATGATTTTATATAAAATAAAATATAAAATGGTAAGATGAAAATAATAAAATAGTATTGACATCCGTTTTTACCACTGTTTTAAATAAAAAATATCTTGATAAATAATAATGTCAAAAAATATCAAAATGGATTCTTGAAAAACCATAGATATTTTTAATTTAAATAAATATTTTATATAAATATGATATAATCCAAATGTAGATTAATTTTTTTATTTAAAAAATTAATTCATAAAATTAGAAATTTTTTAAATTTCATGAATTATATATCATTTACCATGTGAAAATATCATTATATCACAAAAATTGTCACCTTATAATTGAATAACCTGATAGGTTAATTCAAAAATCATTATTTGGGTTAATTATTAAATTTATAATCAATCAACTTTATAGGAGTGTCTTTTAAATAATTAAAAATACCTAATTTAATGGATTATAATAAAAAAGTATCATTTTCCCCATAATCATAATATCTTATAACAAATTCATTATTTCTACAATACCCATTGATTTATTTAGAATTTATTTATTTAAATGTTTTTTTAAAAAATATATTCATACAATAATGGAAACATTATATTGTAACATACAGATCTATGTTCCACATAGCAGTTCCCTGAGCCAGTTTTCTATAGGACCTCAGGTAGGCCTCCCCATCCACTAATGGATATAGGAAAGCTGTGACGGTCTGATATATATAACCATGGGAAAGAATAAATTCATTATTAGTGAATAACAATAATATATTCTAACCTAAAATATCAAAATTATATATTAAATATTCATAAAAATCCTAAAACAATGGATTGTTATATCACATTCATATAATTTGGGCCTATAGATGTAAATTGGAACCCTGTGGGTATTTATAGAATCATTACATGTCCCACAATTTTGGGAACAATGAATAAATAATCATATTTGGGGCCAAGATTGGCAGCCTTCACTGCCTTGGTATTTGGTGTATCATTACCACTTTTACAACAAAGTCAAAAGTATCATAATTTATGGTTTCATAATTACATCCATTTATCAGATAGTAAAAAACATAATTATTTGTCCCATTTCATAATTTATCTTATCATGAAATTAAAATTAACATTAATCCATTCAATCAAATTAAAAAATCCCTATAACAGCTTACAGTTTCACAACTAATTAATTACTAATTGAATAATTACAATTATTCATCAATTACATAATCAATATTCCATCCAATTTCATTATGAATGCATTTAATAATTTCATAATCACTTGTTGAATCAATTTACCCATTCACTTTAGGATGTAATTTTTTCACATGGGAATTTATATATTTCTACTATCTACTCATAAAGAAATTCCTGAATATTATAATTAACATTAAGACCACTTAAATCAGGAATGTTTATGAATCCTCTACTAACCACAACCATTAATTAGTGTATAGTGGTGGGATTAACAAAGTCCAATAGAATTAAAAATGGTTCATTGGATCACAATCAACCACCCAAACAAAAAATTGTCAAAACATGTCATTGCTCTTTAGTATATTGATGAACCGATGAAAACCCAAGGAAAAAAGGATTTCCATATAACTAACACAAATCAACAGTGTTTAGTGATGAATAAATCTATCGATATAAATTGGGAGTTTCCTTGGGGTTTAGAGATTAATGGTTTCATGATGGTATCATAATAAATCAACCCCATATCTTATATAAGAATTCAATAATAGAATTTTCATTACATGATATTACATTGCCCGTCATATAATTCATTATAACATGTTACATCGAGAAAAAATTAATAACAGGTTACTAGTTATCCATATTAATTATTATAAATTGTGTATTCTAATTAAAATTTATTTTATAATTTCATTCAGGATCTAGACCACAATGAAAACCCATCCATGAAATTTATCTATAAAAATATTCAGATCATGTAGATCTTTTTAACAGTGTGTAAATTTTTTTCAGAATATTTTTCATCCCATATATGATTCAACATTAATGATATTAAAAACCTCTAAATCATTACAAGACATTTTGTTAACTCTCTATTCATAGAACCAATATGAGATCAAAAATGTGATCATACTTGAATAAAGAATTCGATTAAACAATCTCCCTACCTTATATCAACTCATCTTCGAGATTCACATCAAAGCACCTCTGATACAGTTCTGTAAAATTAACTGCCCAAGTAGGTTGCATATAATGTTCTCTCTCCAATACATCCGACAGAAATCATACTATTTCCACAAAATATGAATAAAATCATATTAATTTTTCAAAAGGAATTCTCATTGTGATCAATATCCCAAATTGAATTCTCAATAAATGATGCATCATTTTCATGATAAACATCATCAACCATTATCACTTGAAAAGTTTTTGGGTGATATTATTGAGGATGTGACATATGAAAAACATTGTGAATATCACCCTACCTCTTTGAAATGGGAAATCAGAACTACACAGGCCCGATACTCTACAGAATATCATAAGATGTATTGTACTTGGGAGACAACATTACCTCCATATGAATCCTAGGGTTACCCATCATGATGCACAAACCATGGAACACACGATCCCTAAAACATAACTAATGATGTAAGCAATGTCAATATGCATAAAAATTAATCCTAATATAATTCATATTAATAAATATTTGAATAATATTAACTTGATCTAATATCTCCATAAAAAGACTCAATCCCAACAACTCTAACTCACCACCCTCCATCAAACATTGAGGTGATCAGCATGTATGATCATAAAGATTCGCATATGGTACTATCTTAATAGTCTCTTAATAATTTTTGTTTTGGTTGAACCCAACAATATTTAATTGAATCTCTAAAACACACCAAATATTTGGGTAAACACCAATAGATTACACGACTAATATAAAATGTACATTCCAAATGATCAAATATATGTGGGTGGAACATGATATATAGATATAACTAAGTTATATGTTGTTTAAGAAATCATTTCTAGATGTTCTATGGGATACCTGAGTCATTCTATGAAACAATAATTTATAGCACCACATGAAAATAAACTTTTTCCATAAAATAATTATACTAAAAATTATCAACTGAGAATGTATCCTATGTAGGTATGTAGGAAAATACCCTTATCAAAAGGTAGAAAACCTCCCAAATAATGTCATTTTTATATAGTTTCCTAGGAATACCTAGCATGACATCTATTGTTATTTTATATTATTTCAAGGAACATACACTGAATCACTCTCCATGTTATGATTTAGTCCATTTTTCTCCCCTTTGTATGTACATACTAGGTCGATTACATATACTAAATGCAAATGTAGTACCACATGATCATGTTCTCATTTGTGTCAAAATATTTTATATTTTTTATCAACGAAATATTTTTTTAATCTATACATTTAATTTTTTCAATTCATTAATGTGAAAATATATATTTGATTAATTTATATGGGAACCCGTGGATGATTTGATTAAATTGTATCTATGAGATTTTTAATATTGTGATCAAATTTTTAGTGTCCAATTATTATTACACATCATTTATTAGTGGTATTAACAAATATTCAATGTTTTCCATTAGAAATCAATCATTGGATTTATAATTCTATGAATGTATTTTCATGAAAAAAATTTATGATAATGTTTTTGTGGTTACAAAATGGTTAGTACTATAAAATAATATATTATATAAATAAGATCAATACATGGTGAGGTATAATCTTATTTGATAATCTAATAGTATTTTAGGTGTTTTGTAGTTGATATTATAGTGGTACATTAATATATGTTCTATTCACATAAATTGATATATGCTCATCTGAATTAGACCAATTGGGAGTGTGCCTCATAGGACATCAATGGATATAAATCCACTTTCACTTCAGAAAATCATCTCTATGAACATTAGGCCAAATGAATTTGAGGATATCTATTAGGGTTGAAATAAATTAGGGATTATAAAAAAACGTAACACAATAAGAAGGAAACCATAACTGGATCAATTTGGCACTACCTTGGATGTATCATTTGAGGAGGTATGGGTGTACTAGAATTTATCACATATCATTTTTATCCATTTATTTTTTATATTGGATAGATTAGTTCCTTTATATGTGATACTAAATTTTGGGTGACTAATCAGATGTTCTGATATAACATATTGAAAATATATGAGACGACCAATCCATTATCATCACATGAGTACCATAAAATATATCTGGTTGTTAAATTTCCAATATTCAAATCCCCATCATTCATAGTTCTCTAATGTGAAATAGATGGGTACCCTATAAGAGTCTTTCAATGATCATTATTACTCATTTAATCACTGATTTTGGAGAAAAATTATTCAAAATTTTATCATGATGTGATCAATACTAAAATGGGATGGTGAGTCATGATATTATGGTAATGTTATGATATTAGAAACACATTTACATAAAAACATGTATTTAGTCTTCTAGTCGTTATGCATTTTGGAAAAAATGTTTAAGGACTTTTTTTCAAAAGACATTATGAAATTTATCATATTATAATAGATACTGATGGTGGTTTTCACTCCATGTATATAGGGATGCGTCATTAACTAGTATCATTCATAGGGATTTGATTTATTTTGTATTCCATTATTCTTTTAAACTTATACTAATGACACTATTTCTATTTGGTAATATTTTAAAATTTTTAAAACAGAAAAAAATTAAATCTTCTTAAAATAATGTTTTCTGAACAAAATATGTGTTTCATTTATTCACTTGATATTATGTAATATATTTTTAATTATAAAATAACTATTTTAATTAGAATAGCTTTGACATTATTGATTCATTTGTTCTATTTACAAATATATTATACCATTTTAATTTGATAGTGATGATAAAATCCATATATTATTCCACAAAATAATTATGTTCATTAATTTGTTTATATTTTATATTAAATTAATATCTAAATTGGAAATTTTATTAATCTCTACCATTGGTATGTTTTATTAATAAATATTTATTATTTTAAATGTTTTTTTATTATTTTAATGATGTTAATTGGGAAAATGATTTTTTATTTTCACTAAATACATTGATTTATATAGCTAATTTGGTTATCATGTCGAGTTTCCCTATTGAATTGTAGTTAAAAAATATTTTTGTAAACTATATTAATAAATTAATATAGTAAAAAATTAAATGAAAATTGGTTATGATGAATATAAAATTTTATATTATTAATGATTCATTATGATTGAAGAGATATATAGTATTTATTGTAGAAATGATTAATTATGTAAATATGGTAGATGTTTTTAACAATATATATTTATTTAAAACTATTGATTTAAATTAATATAATATTTAATGTAATATAACATGTAAAAATTATAAATAAAATTATATTGGGTTGAAAATATATTTACTTTGACAATCTTTTGTGGGATGTCTATTAGGTTATGGGAATAAATGGTTGTTGTTTTATTAATTAATAATTATAATTGGATGTTATTAGATTCATATGACTTATAATATAATTTTTCCAAGGGATTTTACATTTTTGTAAATATATATCATATGATTTTTATTTTTTCGTTGGAACAACCTTTTTATATAGGTAACACGACTACATCCATGGGGGGGTTTTTTGTTATCGGTGAACAAATATCATCAAGAATAAACAGGATAAATATAAATGAATACTACTTTATCATAACCCTCTCTTATAGAAATAATATGGTGACATATTTTGTTGATATGATATATGATTATTCACAATGACATATTTGCAGCATAACAGAGTAAAATATTATTTTGGATATGTGGTAGTTATAAGTATATTGATAAAAATTATGATATGTGTATGTTTTATGTGTCATTTTTTCCATAATGTGGATATAATATATTAATTATATATGATGATGTAATATGTCGATATTATAATGATTAGTGAACCAATTCATTTTCAATAATAACATTATTATGGATATATTTGTAAATAATATCATGTATGGTGTGTTTTATGATATAATATAAATATTCTTCTAGGAAGGAAGGTTTTTTATAGTAAATTGAAGTGATACTTCTATGAGATTCCTTCAAATGTAAATTTATTGTGTTATGTAGTAACCACTATTTCATGTTACCAAATTCCACTATGATAATAATTATATATGTTATACTTTTTGTATTATAATATTTCTATAATCCAAATTTTAATGTTAAAACCAATAAATGATTTTCATACTCATGATTTATTTAAAACCCCATTTGTCCAAAACAACATACCGGTTCTTTGTATAAGGGTTAGTACATAAGAATCAACTTCCCTCCCTATATAAATGAGGAAAAAAAATTAAAAATATTTCTTGTTTTTTTTCTGTCGAAATTATATACCATAATATCATAATGAAAAAATAAATCATTGAAAATGACTATTATTAACTATAAATACAGTAAAATTAAACAAAATAAAAAAAACACCCATTCAATAACAAACACAATATTGAAGCACGTATTAATGAACTATAGCTAGAAAAATATATACTTATCCAATATGTATGTAAATAACATAATTGAAAACATTTTATCCTTTTATATAATCATAAATCATTAATAAAACATTTTCCACAGACAAAAGTTGATAATTTTATGAAATCATTCAATTCCAGTTCTCTAAATTATCTAATATTATGAACAGTTATCCGAACCCATGTACAAATTTTTCATGTCCACCTTAGTAGTGTGTGTGTGTAAATAATTTGTGAACCACCAATTGTATTAGATAAAATATTAGTTATTGTATTATATAATCATATTTTATGGTAAAAATTAATGAAAATATGACTATAAAAAATCATTATCATAAACAAAAATTGTTTATTAGAAAGTATAATGAAATGTGATTTTTACCTTTCCTTATTATTCAAATTTTAGATGTATATAAATAATCTATTTTATCAAGAATAGACATTGAAGGTAGAATTTATTAGTATAATCCAATATGTTAATCTACAAAAATGTAAGACTCCAAAAATTTAAAATGTTATCAAATATTATTGCAGATATAATGACAAATCCAATGAATAATCCTCAAAAAATCATGGTAATTAGGTCTAATGTAGGATCCTAGAAAAAATCATAGGAATGATATATTCATCAAAAATTTTAATTGACCTAAAAAAGTATTATAGTAATAATAGTTTATTCATTCATAATTTTGGATTTTATGATGTACCTAATGCTTCCCATATATATCCTTTTTAGGAACTACATCATTTGTTTTGTCTTAAAAGACATTATCGCGAATATTTGGATTTTGTAAATGACATGGTAAAATAACATTTAATATCAAAAAACATACGTATCCTTGAAAAAAATTCAAGACATGTCATTGATTGGAACCCATGAACCCAACATATCACCGGGATTGTAGGCACATTAGGCTCTCAGCATCATTTTAAAATATTAAATAGGGCCAACCATGGTAAATAAATTATATATCCTATTAATAACCGTCTATATGGTCAAAAAAACATTGGGGGTACAAAAAATTATGAAATGTTGTATCATAATATTGATACACTAGATGGGTTTTAATAACTCATTATTTTCTACCCATCCAATTACCAACAAAATTATGGATTGTAATAATTCAATATTAAGTTGAAGATATCAATCCCAAATTTACCATAGATAAAAATACAAAAAAACTATATTAGGGATTTCTCTCACCCCATCCTCTATAATGTTAACATAATATCAATACCAAACCTCTAGTCCAAATATTTTCTTACCATATTCCAACCATCCTAGTTTACCAAAAATTCATACTCACTATTTTTCCATTATATTTTCCTTTTACATTTAATTTGATTCCTTCATGGTTATAATAATATCATATTTTAACTCGTGTAGAAAATTATTCATCAATTGGATGTTGAGGAACCAATAGTGTTGAAAGATCATTTATGGATTGTGAAACTATTATTTCAGACTTATAATAATATTGATCAAAAGATACTATTTTTCAAATAATTAATGGTAAATAAATATCTATAATGAAACAATTTTTAACCTAAAATATATTATAATTAAAATAACTTTGGGTATGTAAAAGTTTCCCCCAACATCATGTTTATGTAAAAATATTTTTCTACATTAGATAATATAAGTAAAAATTAAATGAAATATACCATACCTCATGATCATATATCAGTAAACAATGAGAATTTTAATTATTTATACCAATATACTATTGACTATAATATTTATTTTTTAATAATTAAATTTCACCCATACTCATCAAATAATATAATGGTTCTCAAACCAAAATAATAGAAGTGTATCACAACCCAAAAAATCATTGAAATATATTCCCTAAAAAACACCAATTACGTATTCTCATAACATAAAAATTTCCTCTAATTTATGATAAAAAATTTAATATATAATGTAATATAACATAACTAAAGTAATATGAATTCATGGGGATGTATTGTTTTTTATAACCACATAGAAAAATTACCCATCCCACCATGATGATTACAACATGATTTGGGGGAATCATTTTAAAAACCCTAATAAAAATCACTAAAATTAAAATTCATCATTTTATTTGAATCACTTGTATAAAAAAATGATATTTCAAATTTAACTAGAATTAAAAAAAGCATGGGAAACCATACAACATGGGAATTATTGAGTGATATATATGGGTACATTTTAGATAAAACAAAATCTTCATATATCACATTGCACAGAAAATATTAAATCATTGTTTGTAAAACGTTAATAATTATACTATATATGATAATATATTTGTCTATATATTTTCATGTCTATAAGGGCTAGGGTGTGATGATGAATTATCCACAAGCATGTCCCACATCCTTCAACCCTAAAAAATTAACCGACTTTTTATCATGTAACAACCCATATTCTATGTTTCACCTCACAACCATTCATCCACCACCGTATCTAATGGTGAAAACCATATGTATATTTACAATAACTATATGATTCAACATCATTTCCTAATATATTATTACCCACATAACAACATCATAAGAATCGTTCCCAGAGAACAAATTGATAAAACTTATCATACCACGAAGAACATCTCTGTGACACATCCCAAAAATTATCGGTGAACATTATTGTGGGACCAGAGATTAATGATGTATCTTGTTAAACGAGTATAATATAATCTAGAACACTATTATTTTCCACTTAGCACCAATACTCGCTGATTAAAAATAATGGGACTATATTTAGATAGAATAATAACCTCCCTAGATTTTATAACTATTGGAATTCATATTTGAATAGTCATTCGTAAAATGACCTATACTCTAGGGTAGTATTAAAATTCCTTATTAAATTATAGTCCCTCAAATGAGATAGTTTTTTACATCCTATATACTATTTTACATCACATCTAGGGGAATTATTAGTTCTTTATTAAATATTAATCCATTCCATTACAAATCAATAATTTCTCACTAATTCAAAATGTCTAATCCTATAATATATACTAATAATAATTTTGAAACATCACGAAGAAGGAATATTAATATTAAAAATATAGATTTACCCACTCAAAAACATTGTTAAATCAGTAATACAACAGTATTAAACATAAACATGACCATACATTGGACGAAACTACAATGTTATTTGAAAAATAATTTCAATTTATTTCAAATAATTACTACTGATTTCTATCCATGCTTCTCAAATGAAATAAAATCATATACAAAGATGAATTTCTAGAGTTACAATGAACATATAAAATTAATTTACATATTTCAATATATGAATCTAGGAATGAAATAAATTGGTCCACCTCTGAAAAAATTTTCCTATTAACACTCATCATCTATAACTGATATTCAATTTCATCTCTTATAATGATGTATTATTTCATTTAGTGACTAAAGTATAATCCAAATTTCAACATTAGTTTATTAAAAAATAGAACTTTTTTCAATATATTATTTCTTAAATAGTCAACAAATTTGTAATTTTTGTTAACTATTATCACAATTTCCATAATTATTTAAAAAAATTAAAAAACTTCTACTTATTCTAGATGATGATTACCATATCTATAATCGAATAAATATGATGATTGAATCCAATTTTTTATTCCTCATGGAAAGTTAACATCCCATTTATGTAATGAATAATATATTTTCATATGTATGTCTATTTATGAATAAGATAGTGTTTTAAAGACATAAAATAAGAATAAATCCATTCTTAAGCATAGAATTATCTGATATTTTTAAAAGATTGTTTTATAGCATTTTGATGGAGAACCATTTTGAAATATATCTTTTGACAATTTTATGAGTTATATTTTTCAAAATAAACTTATTATTTATGATTGGGACATTGATATTTAATTTGGATTAATTTTTGGTATTTTTCTAACAATGTTTATTTTTTAATGAATATTGAGAAATACTGCATTTTACACCAAAACTGTTTTTCATATAATTTAATTATCTAGTTATATTATCTTCATTAATTGGTCTTACAGATTAATTAGAATATATTTTTACCATTTAATCTAATGGTGATCATTATAATAAATTTCACTTTGGAATTGGGCATAAATAAGTGCCAAAGATTTCATAGATATAGTTTCAAAAAACCCCACTTTTTGTTTTGACAACGAGACTTAATTTTTAAACTTTTTATTCCAACTAATTTTTCAAAATTGTCTTCATCAGTTTTGAAGAAAAAAATCATCCATGGTCCTTCATATTTGTAGTCTTTATCCCCCAAATATTGGAACTACATTTCTCTTTGAGATTGGTAGTGTCTAACATCATCTAATAATTTTTGGTAACCATAAAACACCTTTGAATTAAATATATGAAAGGATTTTATACAAGGATTCTTCAATAGACATGTATATAATAAAAGATCAAATATTATTTCGAAACCTCATGTAGTAAAGCTCATTGTACATTTTAACTCTTTTTATTGAATAATGGATAAGGGATTAATGTTTTAAAATAGTTTTATTGTTCTCTTAATCATCAAAATCAACATTATTAATTACATCATTAATAAAATACCATTAAATATTTATTGGTTCCTTGGCCATTTTAGTTGTGGGATTAACATTATATTTATTTTGGACCAAGCATTCCAGATTTCCATATTGGCGGTTTTCTCAGGTTTTATTTACATAATATAAATATTCATTATTTCTAATGTCTCTATGGTGTTACATTACATTCATAATGGTTATAAAAAATGATTTATTGATGTAATCCCAATCATTCTATATTTAATTATAATTTTTAGTGTTGGTTAACATTCCCGTGTCCCTACCAACTAGATGTCCTGTCATTTGACCCAATTGATGATTTAAATTGAAAAAAAGTATAAATATGATTCCTTAGTTAACTAATATCACCCAACACCTAATGAAGAATCCAAATTATTTCCTATTGATAATTAGATGATTCAACCCCATATTGATTTTTGAAATTAATTTTTGTACAATGGTTCGTAATTTTGGATAGAGGGATATCTCATTGTACCAAGTATATTTTAGAAATAAATGGGGTATTTTTTTATCAAACATTTTATTGGTAGAAAATTGATCATTTTTCTAATTTTCAAGGGACTATGATAAATTTATTTGTCATTATGATATAGTTTTACATTTATTTTAATGTTTGGACATCATCATTTAGTGCGACAAAACATCCTGTAATGGAAGCACTACTCCATACAATGCTATCAATAAAAACATTATTTTGGGGATATATTTTTTTTAGTTTGAATGTATAATTTTCTAGTTCATTTATGTTATGACTATATGTCCATTTTATCATATATATTATTAATCTCATTGGTAGTGGGATCGTTGAATTGATTTTCATATTATTGGTCAACTATGATTTGCTTGTAAAGGATAATGGAATTGGAAAAAGTGTCAAAGATAGAATTTATTTCAAATATATTAATGGTAAATTAACTAATAATTTATAAAAAAACTATCACATGTTATTGACTCAAATATTCCTCATCATGGTCAATCACAATAATTTTTTACCTCATGTTAATGAAAATTTTCCCTAGGATATGTTTCGGAACAAATAAATTGAAGAGTTTATCATGTGTTTTAACAAATTCATCATCCAAAAGCTCAATCAATGTACAATAACTCCCCAAAAGAAAAAATTGAAACACCCTTAAACACAACTACTTTTCACATAACACACTTTGATAAAGTGTTTTGATAGAAACACAACTATGTATAATAAAATCAACTAAATCCTCAACCAATAGACGATGTAATAAATAATGTTTAGAGAGATGTGATATATTAATTTCATAATTCTAATATCCAGTGGAAAATAATTTTAATTAAAAAATTACCATTATAGTATTAAGTTTCAACATTTTAATTCTAGTTATATTAGTTAATGTAATTATTTTATTCAGAACATTAACATTTTTATCTTCAATTCATCATACAATTTATGCATTTACAATTTTCATTGTATTCATTGAGAATATGCTGGTTGATTGATTTATAAAAGTATTTTTTATCTTTTTTAAATTTATTTTCGTATATTTTTTTAGTGTTAGTGATAATTTTATTATTATTTTGGAATTTTTATTTTGATCGAAATTATTTTTTGTTTTTTTTATAATGTTTTTTCTAGTATCAAATTCCTTACCCAACATCAATGAAAAAATTTCACCATATCTTTATCTGACAATAATAAATTTCGTATTTGAAAAAAATAATTATTACTTGGCTTGTGGTGATAATAGTATCAAAACATAGGCATAGACTAATGTGTGGTCTCGTGACCAAAAATCCTACAATGAAGAAAAAACAAAAAAAAAAATTGAATGAAAATATTGATAAATAATTTCTGAACTAAATTATGTGAAATAATTTAAGGAGAATAAGAAAAATATATTGAGGATTTCATGGGGTTATCTATGCTAATAATAGTATAATATATTATTTAAAACATCACTTATCATTAATGATATCATTCATAGAGGTATTGTGGAGATATATATTGTAGTAAAATGGCTAGTAGTCATTAGAAAATTCACACACTCAAGTAATCTATCATGGAATTTACTATTTCAAAAAAACCAAAGAAATTAATAAATCCCCATGTAAGATAGCTTGAAACTAAGTTTAATAGTTTTTTAAATCCATTTGGGTCACTATGATAGTTGAATATGGTACATGCTACATATTTTTAAGTGAGGTTGAATGAATGAATCCTAATGATGAAGAGGAAAAAATTCACTTGATTTAACACCTCAATCTTATTGTGATAATTCAAATATCAATAATAAATTAACATATTAAAATGTAATATATAATATCGACCCTAACTAAACATAAGTGATATTCGTTTAGAAACATTTAATAAAATTAAAACTCATTAAAATCATATTTTTGTAATCAAACAATGAATAATAAAAGGGATAAGAAGACCTCATGTTTTGAAATTCTTTTTCATCTAGAACAAACTCCATAGTTATCATTATACAATTTTTCACCATATTAAATAATGTGGTCAACCACATACTCTATTCATAGGTGAATGGAAATCAAATAATGATTTGATGGATTTAGAATGGATGGATGGAGTGAGTAGCTGCCACTAGCTAGTTATAGAAAATGGTTGATACCACTTTGTTTCATCCCAGATGATTCTAGAATTCTCTTTATTTCATTATACCCCTCTTAACTATTACTAATTTGAGTAGAAGTATAATTCAGTCAACCTCTGTGAAATCATGATTATAGATAGGTTTAGTAGAATGTTTTCCACTAGTATTGAGAGACTCTATTTATTCTCCACCACTAGTGAATCGATTATCGATCCCCTCAATATACTTTTGAATGTCATCCAAAAAAAATAATTAATTAATATTATCAAAATTAATATTTTTTAATTGTAAAATATATATTAATATTAATATATTTATTATTCCAAATGTAAACAAAATACTATATAAACATAATTTAATTTAACGGTATTTATTAAAATTGTTAGAAAATTATAAACCTGAAAAAAATAAAATAAAAGTATAAGTTATTATTAGGATCATAATGTTTAATAATATTATTATAATTTTTATTACTATTAATTTTTTTATATTTATTATTATTATTTTATATAAAATATATTATATTGAAGAAAAACTAATAGAGGAGTGTGGGAGTTTTATCTCAAGAGATGGATAGGTTGTCCTGGTTTGTTTTGAGAATATGGATACGGGGCTCAATTAAGGAAGAGTAACAAAAGGTTCATGATGGATGCTTTTGGATGGTGCAAGAATGAACAATTGGTTGTAGGAGGATTATATATGTGTGAATGGATGGATGTGGTTGGGTATAGATCTTGATTGGTGGGGGGTAATAATCATTATCAAGTGGATTGTCCTCATGTATGTAGTGCATCATTAGTGTTAAGTGGTTCGTCTAAATTATAGGATTTCATTCAATTATTATTTTCTTAACTTTAAAAATATGGTAATGTTGTGATTCAATGTCTTGGTGTAGTTTTTGGGTTGCCGATATTGAGTAATTGTGGATGGAAGATAATGTTCTTGTGGTGATTGTTTGGAAGATGTGACAAATAAAGCATTGAGTCCCTTGAGTCTTTATTGTGTGAGGTTGAATTCAGGAAGTGTTGTTATCTTGGAGGTGACAAAACTGTGTAATCATTATCTTTCCTCATAATGGATCTGGGAAATAGGGACTTAGTATGATCTAGTAAAATATAGACATAACAAATTTTGTTACTATATTTTTGGTGATGGGATGAAGAGAGAGGATGGTGGTGAGGGATGTTTTGGTGAAGGGAGACAGTGATGATTAGTAATAGTTAGTGGTTGCGACTTCAGACTTCATTGGGGTTAAATTTGGGTAGACATTTAAGTGATGGTTAGTAGTTTCTACAGATCATGGGGTAGAAAAACCCATCGAGAGCTTGTCTAGTGGCACCTATCTGCTGGTAAATTATGGTTGCAACATCACATATTGGTTGAAAGTCCTGCTTGAAAAAGTAGGACTGGGTGGAAGCACCTACAAATCGTTGAAAACAATAAAATTTAAATATTAAAATAAATTTAAAATGAGAGAATACAAAGAAAATATAAAAATTAGACTAGAATGAAACAATAGTGAATTTATTAATTAATTATTAAAGTTAATGATTTAATTAAATTATGAATATTATTCATTAGAAAAATATCATAATAAATTATTTAAAAAATAAATAGAAAAAAATAAAACATAAATTTTTTTTTTTTAAAATAATAAAAATAAATTAAATGACACTAAATTGATATGTTAAATAAAAAATTTGTTGAGTAATTTTTTTATAAATTTGGAAATTATATAAATTAATATTTGAAAATATAAATCAATGAATGTAATAATTTATTAGAAACCCTCAGGAAATGAAATAATGAAGAAATAAAAGGTAAAGAAAATAATATATAATTATTAAAACTGATATAGAGGGAATAAAATTTGAAGGTAAAATAAGATTAACTAATCAGTTTTATATTATAAAAAATCACTATAATAATATATAATATAAAAAATAATATAATATCATTATTTAATTCAATATAATAATGAAAATTCACATTTTAATTAATCATACAAACACAATATTTTAAAAAGAAATAGATTATTATAATAAAAAAGGATTTGGAAATGTGATTGGATAAAATGCCACATAATTAAAAAATAATGAAGTAAATTCTCCAAATGCGGACACATGTGACCTTTTCACTAGGGGGTATCCTCTTCAATATAAATATGTGTGCATGAGGTCATGTAATAATTTATTGTGTTAAAATATGATTGACAAAAATATCAACAATATTTTACATGACCATTATTTTTGTCTTAAACTATATTCACTCTATAATATTTTATTATTTACGGAACAACATTTATGAGATTTATTAACCCATTTAACAGCTAAAAATAAACAATAAGACATTAATAATGTCATAACTAAATTGATTTTGAAAATATTATGGAAATGATCGTTAATGACATCGATAAAGTGTTAGAAAATAAGATAAACCTAAATTATAAATATTAAATTACATAAGGAAAATTACATTTTCATATAATGTAATTAATATTTATAAATTCAGAAAATATAAAATTAATTGAGGAAGAAATTGAGGCATGGGATATAAGATAAATCTATGATGACTCAATACCACGGGTTATATTATCTATTCATTAATTTTTATATAGATAAATAAAAATTTATATATATTCTGTAAATTGATTTTCATTAATTTTCACATAGATTTTTTAATCACCAAAAAACTGTTATCCTCTTGATAATTTATAAAAACTAATTATATCAAAGAATGTTAGTGAAAAAATTCAATGTGTACGAAATTTTCAAATATTTTATCACCATACTTTAATCATTTATATTCTACTTTATATCCTTTATTGAATGTATAATGTATATAGTTCCACATGGTTCTGAAAAATTTATACCATTTATCACGCACACTCATTTTTATATTTTCTGTATTATTCATAAATTGGTTAAAAAATTAATTAATTTCCATCTTGTATTCTTTTTTACACTCATTATGTATATTTGAAATATATTTTGATACCCTATTGTTTTTCCAGTAACTGTTATATTTGTTATATTAATATTTTTTTTAAATTTCCTTTTTAATCAATAGTGATTCATCATGTAGTATTTATTTTTATGTTCATAATATTTAAATTATAATATCTTTTTTTAATATTAGTTTATTATAAAAATTGTTTTAATATATAATCAAATTACACTACAAAAACATGATTGGTCATTAAAAAAGGATGAATACTTTTGGACTTTTTTGTAGGAACAAAATTTCATGATATCACAATCAAATGCATGATTCATATATCTCTTTATATCTAATTTATAATATTTTAATGTAGATATAGAAAATATTATATAATAAAATTGAGGTTATTTTATTCAATGGTAAATATTTTACTATTTATTTTTTCATCAACAAAATCTTTAAAAAACTTAATAAGGATTTGTATTTTTTCATTTTGTTTCAATATGACAGGAAACCATTATATATAAAATATTAATTAAATAATGAAAATTTACTGTCATTTCTTTATTTTTATTTTAAATAATCACTTCTATGATTATAGTTCATCTAATCTTATATCAACCAGTATTTAAAATAATTCATTAGAGTCTCTAGAATTTTATATTGTTGAGTTTTTGTATTCGCACAATATATATATAAATTTATGACTACATTATTAATTACTCATCCAGTATAATAAATACATGAGAACATTAAAATTTAAAATATGTATTCTATATTAATTTATTAATATTATATATAAATTTTTAAATGTTATGTTTTTGAATTATATATCAACAATGATTCATTTTTCATTAAATTTTAGAAATATAATATTATTTTTACAAAAAATCACATATAGAGACCAAAACTTATTATGTGAAATATTTTATCATCATATTAAAAATTTTAAATTTTTGATCTTATGATATATTTCATCACATAAATTTATCGAACCATCGTACCATTAATATAAGGCCCCAGCCTTAAACCTTACTTAATCTTGAGTTATTACAAGATTACACATTGAGGGTCTTTTCAGGTTTAGAGTTTTAGAGAATTAGATCATGAAACTTGCATTACATTCCACATTTAAACAAAGTGGTTACATAAAAGACAGTATTCATTCTTCCCATCAACGGGAACATATTTAAAATATAACACAGATTCATTCTTGACACATCCTTGACACTATCCTCACATCATGTACCTTTCCCTTGACCTGTGAAAAACATTTCAAAAACTTGGGATGAGCATAAAAAGCTCATTAAGAGTTATAAAAATATGGAAAGGAAACATGAGTTCATATATACATAAGAATGAAATCATACTTTACCCATAAAACAAAGGCACTTTAACATACCTCATCAAACCATGAATAAATCATAGAAATCATAAGACATAAAGTTAACTTGATGCATTCATAACATTCATACGTAGGGAGTAAACCTCTTGGTTACGTTTGGAATACCCATCACAGTATATTCCCTAAATCTCTTCGGAGAAACCTTAACATTTCACTCCTTCGCGTTACCCAATGCATTGAAGAGCTATAACGGGCTCACCCGCCCTTAGATTATCACGGAACCACCCGTTATTCATAACAATTCCCAAGAACCATAACATAATCGTATCACATAAAACATTAATAAAGGAAACATAACATTTCCACATTTCAATCACAATATAACATTTTAGGATATTGAAATAATGAATCCATTCAAAAAGAAACCATTTCCAAAACCATTTAAAACATTTAATAAAGAGATTTTTGAATCAAAGTGTCCCATACCACCTTGATGCTTTTAACATTTTAAACCATTAATATCCATATAAATAAATCCTTAAAACCATTTTGAAAACATGGATATTAATAAGAACAAATAATTAAAACAGTTAAAACGATATTCTGGTAAAAGGGGTTTTACCAAAATTAGAGACACTTGAATACAATAATTGAGGAATAACATTTAGTCAGAACTTTATAATATCATGAGAATAAAAGGATTCATGATATAATACTCAAAAGGACAGTATATACATCATATAAGAGTTAATTGGTGCATAACAACAATGAACCCTCAATAGAAATGTCAAATGTGATGAAATCCCTTATAAAGAAGGTATCCTTAAATTAAGGACAAATCAATCTCGAAATATGTGTGACAAATACAAATACACCCAATATAAGTGGATATTAAGTGTAAAAAAATAAAATTTCATTCACAAATATTCAATGGATGACATATTCAATGACTACAAGTTGAACCCAAAGAAATCGAAAATGGGATAAAAAGTTCCCTTGACAGCCTAATGACATCACATAAAAATGAGTTGATGAGAGATAAAAAGTGTATCTCATCACTTGGACATAAAATTTACATCAATAAGGATGTATGAGAACATATCCCAACATAAAAATATGTAAATTAAAAGACCCAATAAAAGAAGTCTTTTAAAAAAAGGAGGGTGAAAGGTTCCCTTTTCGACTTGGGTATCTTTCAAAACATACACCCCATGAAAGAAAGACAATAGGTCATTGATGTAAATACTCATAAACAAAAGTATATTACACAAAGAGTAGAATAATGGGATTTACATACACCACTCAATGGAATTTGTGGCAAATGTATCATAAATCTCACGGGAATAAATGTGAGATGAAAAATCCCTTACGAAAACTTGGCAGCCTAACGGCGCCACATAAAACTTCCGAATATGGATTTATGAGATCAAATAGAGTATCCCATCATATTAAAATATAATTTACAGCAAGTGGAATATAAAATAAAATCCCCCAACATTGAAAGGAGGAGTTTAAAAGAAGTGACATAAAGGAGAGTACTTAAAAAGAAAGAGAGAGGTTAGATCTCTTACGAAAGTTCGGCAGCCTAACGGCGCCACTCAAAATATCCAAAATGGATTGATGAGAGAGAATAGGGTCTATCATCACATGAACATAAAAATTAAAGTAAATTTAATATAAAAGATCATACCAATAACAAGAATGATTAGCTTTAAAATAAATGACATAAAAGTGTATACTTAAAAAGAAAGAGAGGAGTAGGATCCCTTACCTCGGGTCCGACTTGACTCGATCGTTCTTTAATCTCCTGAATAATAAACTTGAGTTAATTTCTAATTCCTTAAGAACCATTTATCAAGTTCATTATTACTTTTATACCACTTATTACCATGTCACAAACATTATGTAATCATTTAAGTTAATAATATTTGTTTTGCCGATATTTGGTTCTTAAGTCGAAAGTGGTCTTCTTACAATTACATGTTGTTCGTGTGTCCAAATGTTTATTATATCCAGAATTGTATTCATTATGTAGATATAATATATGTCATATATATCCAGTACATGCATGTATTTATAACAATACATAATCATTTAGAGGTAAGAAATGAAATGCACCGTTCATGGAGACAGTAAGCCGTACGTACGCATGAACGCTACTTTCATTTCTATTTCGTATTTTATGGAATGGAATAATAATTATATAAAGGTATATTATAATTCCAGTATAATATCATATATAATATCATATTTCCATCCTTTATACATCCCGCATATGGTATTTAACAAATCAAATCACTTTGAAGGGGCGGTAGTCCGCACTTCCTTAAATGAAGATATCGCGTATACCCATAATGGAAGCCCTAAAGGTAAGACAAAAATGAAAAATACAGAAGCATAAATAAAACATAAACATATTATATATCATATATAAAAATAGTGACATCATAATGGCCACATTTGAAGGTGTTAAATGAGTATTTAACAATCATCGTTTCGGGAGACAGAATTTCACCATCCACGGAAACCGTATGTTCTTTAACCATTCGATGTAGTTGTGTGAGAGTGTAGCTCGAATAAATCTTATAACAACATCCTAGTATATTTAATATACTGGTGTTGTTACAAAATAAGTAAATAAAAAGAGTTTAGGGGGTTGGAGAAGCAAAATAAAACAAATGAACACGAGAGAATGAATTACCTTTAAAAGTGTAACTCCTTTTGATTTAAGCCTAAAGGCTTCCTTTGAAAGGATTCTGCCCAAAGGGAGTCCTCTAGGATGAGGAGAGGGATGTGGAGAGTGTAAATGGGCAGGGTTTGGCCGAGCCAAAGGCTTTAGGAGTGTGTTAAATGAGGTAGAGGTGGGGGCCTTTTATAAGAGGAGAGGAGGGTCACTTTTGGAAAGTAAAAAAATATTACTTTATTTGAAAATGTTTTTCGGTTTTAAAAGGTCCCACATTGAACGAATTCGTGTATAAGGTGAAAAGTCTTCGAAATCCACACATCCAATAAGTTTTGTACATGTGTAGTTCATAGATTTTACATTATCTTTCCATTTTATTTAAATCGTCAAATAATGATATCATCGCTGCATCATTATTATGTCATAAATAATTTAATTTATTTAATGTCTAAAAATTAAAAAAAATACTATTATTTAGGAAATCTTCTTATATTTCCAATGAATATTTATAATCAAAAAGATGACTTGTATAACCCCACTTAAAAATTGTTTTAGTAAAACATATCATGTTTGTGTCAATTTTACTTTTACATTAAATAAAATGTTATTTATGTCATTTCCCAACCAAAGTGGATCCGTGGGGTCCCCAAGTTGACCCATGGCTTGTCTTGGTCGTCCATGACACAACCAATAAGGTTGGGACATGTTTCTAGGTCATTTAATATCATTAAAGCATTTTTTATACCTCAAACTACACTAATTACCACTAATCGCGATTAAAAACTTAATAAGTTACTATTCACCAAAAAATTATTTTAATCTCATTGAACCACATTTTACTTCTTAATGACAACCATGTATGTCGGATTTTCAAAATTCAATACACATTAGTGGTAAACTTTCATTTAACTGAAAAATCAGTTTGCTTGATTACCACTTATTGGTTTCACTATTCATCAAAAATTGAAGTTTTTCAGAAAATTACCAAAAATTCACCCTAAGCTATATTTGATATTATGAATTCAAAAATGAAGTCCTTTTTACAAAATTCAAAACATATAAGTCACATTAATTAATTTAATAAATAATTCCCACTGTCATGACAAATAGCGTGTTTTATGAAACAATAAGTATCAAAAGATTGACACTAGTTTAAGTCTGATTTCAAAGTGAAATTGATTCCAACGACCACTATTGGATTTAATGGTAAAAATATTTTCTAATTTCACTTTAAAACCAATTCAAAATATAATCTAATCATATAAATAAATTATATTAAAAAGTGGTTTTGAATTAAAATACAACATTTTACATTATTCATTAAAAAAATGAACTTTATCAAAAAGATACCAAAAATTTACACAAAGTAAATTTTGATGTCCCGATTCTTAATAAGAGTTTTATTTGGTCCAAAATAATGTTTAAGAGTGAACAAAACTATATTTAATGACGGTTCTCCATCAAAAGGTGATAAGTGAACCTTTAGTGAAAACTAGGGCATATACGCCAAAAATTGAATTCTTTCCGTATTTTAAGCCTTTATCTTTTATTGTATAAATGTAAAAATATTTAAGAACATATATAATCATATTTTAGTTATTTCTATCCATTCCCGCCAATACAACGGCTACATATTAACTACCATTTAAAATAATATTATTTTATTATTAGAGTGCAACGTAATATTCCCAAGAAACTCGTTGTTGCGTGTTGGGTACGCCATCGAGCATAGCTTCCCCTTTAAAGTCATTTCAATATTTTATTCACAAATATAGATAAATATGAAATGTCATATTCTTTATTTACCTGGTAATTAATTTAATAATAGTTCATTATATTGGAATTTATTTTTTACTAATAACTATAAGTAAATTCAATGCCAAAAGTAACTCCATTTACATGAAAATTTTAAATACAATCATCATTGACTAAAAAAACTTATAGTTCCATGTTATCAATACCCTCCTCAATAGCATTCTTTTTAAATATTTTTTCAGATGGATTTTAAATGTATTATTTATTTAGGGACTATATATAGAAATATGAGGATATTTTCCAATGGTTCACTGGATAATATATTGGAATCTATGTAAATTAATTTTTCACGTGAAATAATTAAATAATTATGACTGTATTAGCATAATGAATTCATACATAGTTATGTTTTTTATATAATAATCCTTTAATTTTTCATACATTTTTATCATTATATGTAACTACATAGGTATTTCTTCCATTGGTAAGGGCCTAGAAATTTATTGAGATTCATAGTTTAAGATATTAAAAATTGTACACTTTAAAATAATCAGTATATAAGAATCTCATATAATTTTAAATTATTTCATTAATATCAAGTGACTAGTTTTACCCATATGATTAGTTTGGGTCTATTATTAAGGATATAAAATATTCAGTTTATATTGAATATATTTTGAAAATTGATATATGCATCTAATTTGATTTTATAAATATATATTAACTGTATTATAAAATAGAAATTATCACTTTAGAGTTTCTCTTGAAATTTTATGTTCACCTAGGTGTTTATAAAATTTTCATTTCCATGATTTGATTTCTAGAATGTGCCACCTCAAGTCATTAAACATAACTCAATGTATATATATATATTTGATATAAATTCCACTTTATCCAAACATTGTATGGTAACCCGCCATTATTGAAAGAACACTAAATGTTTTATTTTATTGATGGATCCACTAATTTTGAGGAAACCTAGTGATTTATAAAATCTATAGAGGAATCAAGTATTGTTGACAAACTGAACCTAAATAATTAGTAACTCACAATAATGAATAATTTTTTGATTATTATGATAATAAATAATAAATTTATTATTATACTCATTTATTTAATAATTAAAGTAAAATTATAATGATGATTATTTTTATTATATTATTAATATATTTTTTACTCATATTTAGGTTTTAAAATTAATTAATATAATCTAACAAGATATGAAATTATTTCCAACTACTATTACTCATAAAAAATTCCACTCTTGATATAAAATTATCTATATGATTAACATAATATCTGTACCCCCATTAAACAGAAATTGTATTTGATAAAAAGATTTCACATTTTATGGTGGCTAGTAGTGGAGATGATGGGTGAAAAAAAATTCATGATGTGTTTTGGAATAGTGGTGACGTAAAATTGTGAGTTTTAAAATGGAATAGGTGGTTTGTGTATCATAAATTACTTGTCATTTTAGATTTACATTACGATGATTTAGTGTGTGTTTATTGATTAATATATATTTTTGGTATTGAAGTGTATTTGTGAGTCCTCATATAATTTTGTGAGGATAAAAGTTGTGGTAGTTTGATTGAAATTACATGAGGGGTGTGGGTAGTAATCTTTGTTTTTATGGTTTGAAATTAAATATTCATTACTTCAATAACTAGACATTATAAATCTTCTCGAAGAACTGAAAAAGGGAATATTTCTAGGTAGTAAAAAATTATCTCATTATATGTTGTATTTCAGACACATTTTCCACTATATTATCATAAGAAACCTAGAAAATATTTGAGGACGTCATTATAGAACGAATTTTTCTCATTTTAACACAATTTAGTAACTATAATAATATATTATAAATTGTTATTATTATTGAATTAATTATAATATTTTGTGTAGTTTCTACTCATATTCCATATTTTTTAATGAATGATCACATATGTTTTACATTAGTTCATTATAATCTATCCACTATTACAATCACGATGTATATAATCGGAACCATGTTTCATATTTTATTCGTTTTAAAAATCAGGTGATGAATGTATAATAAAACAACCCATTGATAATTTCATAACATATAAAATAGGATCCAATTCCAGGTATTATGGTAGAACCCTTCTTGAAAACCCAATATCATAAAAAATATCAAATATAACACATAATAAATTTCATGATTAGACAACTGTATGTATCATTCTATTGGTTGAATTAGGGAAGAAACAATCAAACATTCCTATATCAAAAAAATTACCTTGATGAATGCATAAAATGTATATATTTTTATGTGGTTTGATATTTTTTTATCACATGGTCATCCAAATTTAACCACTACACTTTCCATTATCTGATTTTTCACATAATGATATTGATGAAATGTAAAACATTATCATAAATGAATATTTTAGAGTTTTTATGTTATTTTAATGACTTTTTATCTTATTGAAATTGGTATTGACTTTGTGAGGTAATAAAATTTATATGGTTTTAATACACAAGAATATTTTAGAATGCGGTTATACATATAAAATATATTTGTAATACTTTTTTAACATACTAATTAATATTTATGGTCCCCCCATATTGAAATGGAGACGTTAAACAATTTTTTTCATTATGATATAATCAATCTAGTTTACGATATTTATTATCAAATTAGATATCATATCCTCAATGATGTGTTGACCATGAAATAATTATTATGACATAAAATGATAATTTTTGAATACCTGGAGATCAATTTCTAGAACACCTTCATTGGTTATGGATCTTTTCTCTATTTATTAAGTTAGTGATGCAATGTGCAATAAGGATTCATCCAATATATAGTATAATTATATCCATTTACTGTTATTTGTTTTTTAGGTTGAATGATTCTTAATTATGTCATCAAACATGGAAAATGTTAGTTATACATGATTAAATATTTTGTTGTTTTGAGTTATTAGTTGAATACAAATAATAATTTTCTATTAGTATATGTCTTGTTCCAGGAAATAAAATTATATAATAATGGGATTTTTATTATTATATTTTTTTGAGTTATTTGATTAATTCACACATACATGTATTTTATGTATTCTCATCAAAAAAAAACATGGGCAAATATAAAATTCCACATAACATCTTTTGCACATCCTCACACATAAGATGTTTTCATCATATAGCGAGGTTGAATGGTACAATATAGAGAGACTATGAAACCATTACTATGTGAACATCATTGTATAATAATAGAATCAATAAAATATAAAATAATAATTAATTAAGCGTCAAATTACCAAAATATATATATGTACCAATACATTTAGTATTATTTTGGCATGTTAGTTATTTAAACCAAAACCAATAGAAGTGATCCCCAAATGAGGAAGATAAATATTCGTGGTAAGGAACCTATGTAGATTATTATCATATTTCTATCATAATTTATACTATGTAATGTCTACAATATCTATATACAACACTGAAACTACATATTATAGCTTCATTTGACATCATAAGATACCCGACCAAATATTCTATCGGTGAAATGAAATTCATGAGTAGGGATTGAGTTTAAGAAATATTAGGACACTATCAAAAACCATTATCTTAAATTCATAAGAGATCCTATTGTAATATATTTATTAAAAAAGTGTAAACATATGGCCCAAATATACATAAGAAGACATATATAAATTTATATTCATCAATTACGAGATCTTCCAGCATTGTCTCAATGATAAATATATCACCGACCAGCATCCTAACACATCCAACATGATGGGATATTCCCAAAAATTTATTACACACCCCCTTAATGTGATTATAAAATGAATTCTGACCACTTTTCTATCACTTATTCATTACTAAATAACCTATCCGGACCAACCATTAAATTAAACTGCTGATGTTAGAAGAAAATAATATATGATTCAAAATACAAATTATATATAAACCACCCTAAAAAATCAAGAAATTTTAAAAATAACCATAACCCACAATTATGGAAAAATATGAATAGTTCTATGGTATACCCAAACATATCATGTTTTATAATCACCAAACATAGAACACATGGGATACACATTCATTCTAACATTCATTCTACAAATCTTTTAAAAAATAATCTATGGATATCTTATTCCTATGATATATAACATTTTTATTGATGCCTAGGTTCATCGTCTCGGTAGTGAAGAAAACTTGAGTCACTAAACAATTCTAAAATCGAAATGACATAGATTGGTTCGATCATTATTTATGGGAAACTACAACAAATAACTATTAAATGGTTAGGCATACATGAATGCATTTTCAGCAGACAATGATCAGAGATTGGTCGATTCATTATGAAATATTCCATGATTATAGTTGTAAATTATGTGAATAATTAAAAAACCACTAGTTAAAAAATGTAAAAAATACTATGTATGATCAATACAGATAAGGTAATGTGTGTTTTTAATATAAAACATAATGTAATTTATCCTGATTGATGGTGAAATCAATAGATTGGTTCCAATGGACATATCTCTCATTCTCATTCATTATAGAGGTGTTAGAGGGGAGGGAGAGAGCCCTAAATCAACATTAGAAAACTCATATGGTCTAAGGGTTTGAGGGATCACACAATTAATTTGTTTAATGACGTAATTTCAGGTTTATTAAAAATTCCATATCTTCTGTGTGGTAGTTTTGGCATCTAGAAGACTCCGTATGAAGGCCAATGGCCTCCACTAGCTGCAAGGTAACTGTAAGGTAGAACCAATTCTACCTAACATCACAACTTGAAAAATTGTAACCTATAACCTACTATATAGTTGGATCTGATATCATTCAACCGATCATGTATACTTGACCATATGGTTGGTGGATCCCACATGCTAGTTTGTGGATCAGATATATCTAGATAATCTTGTATGATGTCCTACATGGTAGTTAGAGGAGGATTTTGAATCTATTAAAATTTCGCACAGAGGATTCAATAACTAGAGGTGTTAGTTTATATATTTTAAAATTAAAACTTTTCAATTTTTATGTATTATTTATAATTTGGTGATAACCTTATGATTTTCATCTAGATTATCGGTTCCTCGTAAAATCAATTTTTCAATTATTCGTTATTTTAATATTTCGGGTGTAATTTTTTGTATTGGAGAAAAATATTTTCCGTAATTTTTGGATATAGTAAAACAAAATAGTTATTTGTGTATTGATACACTTATGTTCAAAAATATACCACTATATAACATTATATAGTCTAACTTATAATATGAATACTCTAAAATTGATGGATTTGAATCATGTATTCAATTTGGAGTTATAAAAAATAGATTCTAATTGTGTTATATGTTCACATGATACTAGGATATTATTATGGTTTCATTGTTTTTTCTAGTATATATGTCGGTTATATAGAGATTCAAAATACATCTTCATATATTTCATTGAATTTTCTTGTGAGTATAAATGATTATGTAAGGAGTCAATATTGAGTTTGTAGGGTTAGTAATTTTATATATCTCAACCCATGATAAAATTTTATATATTTCTAAAGATGTGTACCAATATAATGTAACTCAATATGTTCTTCTAGGTATTATTAATTTTCTTTTATCATTTTCAGAAATATATGTGAAAATCCATATATGACATTCATACCATGATATATCATTTGATCATGCGACTGATGATCATCTAAATAAAATAATAAACTCATTTTATAAATAATAATAAATGTTTGGAAATCAACCTACAACTAAAACATATTAATACCATTATCTTTTTCTCAAAGGAGATAAAATTCATTAGTGGGATTACATCATAGAGGATATGATATTGCATAAAAACATCATTAATATGTATATTGGTATCCCCTCCATTCATGGGTTCATAAGTGATATATTAAAGCAATTTATTGTTATTATAATGGATGAATATTAAAATACAATGGAATATGAGACACATAGTCTTTAAATAAAATCCATCTATGTAAGATGATGAATCCATGTACACACAAGTTGGGGATTATATCTATGTGTGTGTTGAATGCATTATAGTTATAAGTAATTGCAGAGAATAGTTGTCCTTGATATCTAAATAAACATATCAAGTAGAATGTATATTATAAATATATAAATAACTACATCATGTTTAACACAATAGAAAAGTGAAAACCAAAATATAAGGTGTAATTGCAATATTCATTGTATTATTTTTTACAAACCTCTAAATTTTTTATGTAGTAAACAATTAAATTAACTCAATTACATAAAAAATGTTGGAAAATCACAAAAAAAATATTTTTCATAACATTATGAAAAAAATTTGTGTTGTCCAAAAAGCTCATTATTTTCTATACATTACAATATGATAGCCTTATGTCTCTCCACAGATCAAGACACACATATATAATCATCATTGAATTTTTCCCATATCAACTATATATCAAATATACTATAGAATTCTAGAAAGTACTAGATCATTTGAAAAACATAAAAACTATTCTCTAGGAAACACTCAATGCCATTGATCGTAATTCAACAAAAAAACCAACTAAAAAAATAAAAAACTAAATTGACAATCCTGAAACCATTATTTAGATAACAGAACCATTCCCCCCCCCAAAATTCCAATTATGATGAAGAATTACATAATAATATAATTTTTATTACCTTTTAATAATTTAATATCCTATTTATAAGAATCATATAATGGCATTACATACCCTATTTTTAAATATTTTTAATTAAAAGACAATCTAAATTAATTTTTTTTTGTATAAAACCCCACATTTATTTCAAAATACCATTGTTAATAAATTATGGGACAATATCACAATTTCCATTGAATTTCCCTTAAAATATTTAAATTTCAATTAAATTTACTATAAAACCCCACTTTAAACACATATATAATAATTTAGTTAGTTTATAATGAAAATAAATATCATGCCATAATGAAATTCATGATGTGAGAAATAACTACTCAGTAGAACGTAGTTCCACTAATAAATATGTTTTTCATTTTTTTTGGTCGGAATTAAAAGTCTTGATAACATGATCTGATCAAAATTATTAGTGAAGGATTAAATATATAATTAATGAATGCTTGGAGAACAACAATATTAATAATCACATTAACAAAAAATTTCTCTCTTTGTAACATACATATAAAAATGATAGTCTCATAAAATATCCAAAAACCCATAAATATTTCATATTATTGTATATAACTATATAATAACAATAATCACATATTTCATCAGAAAAACTAAATTACTAATAAAATCATTTAAAACAAATCTTAAACAGATATAAGTTACTCTAAACTCACGCAGTGAAATAATTGTCCAAAAATCATGATTTATATTGGGTATTACAGTATAGGAATGAACACAAACATAATCATCCGAAAACCCTAACATTTTTCACCCTAATTAATCCCCATATAAACCCAGTTTACACAACAAAGAAATAATTCATTGTTAATCATACATTATTGAAAACAAGAAGGGTTGAATCAGTTCCTACCCATGGTACCTCCTCATTGAGGAAAATCCATTCCCTGGGATATGGGACGATTCCAACAAGGCCCCATGTAATTGTATAAATGAAAAATAAATTTAGTATAAAAAATCAATATAATTCATTGGGATTATCAATAATGGGAAGGTTTAAAATCATTAATTGATTTAATTTGATGGAATATTCATAAATAAAATAGATATATTTGAGATAAAATAAAGAAAAGTGGTAGAGGATATTTTCCTCCACATTAATATATATCATGTAACAATGAAATATCATTAGTGATGTTAAATTATAAGAAAAAATGGAAATCCAACCAATAATAAACATCCTATATTTTTCAGTTCATGAACAACAAGGACATGCCCTAGTGCACCCTTACCCTAACCAATTCTCCATGTCTCACCTCATTGCCACTGATAAAATTATCCAACACCATATATATTATAATAAATAATTTCATCATCAATGCAATTCACTTCCAATAGTGGTTGGGTTCCCATCTTCAAGGGAAAATGAAAAATCCTATCCAATTAATAATATTTTAATGGAATATGAAAATTTATTATGGTATTAAAATATTGTTTTTGAACATTACATTATTTCATATGCCACATTGTTGGATTCATATTTAAAATTCATTTACCCTAAAAATAATATATATATATATAAAAGAATCATCATGACCCTATATGGAAACCACATGACCAACAAAATATATATTATTATTCACATCTAATAAACTATATAATTCATTAGGAAACACTCAACATTGAATTTCATTCACCAATAGTTTAATGATATTTCTTCTAATTTATATATTAAAAAATGGGTTATCACGTTAGATAAACATTTATATCGGTCAAGCATTAAATAAATAATTTCAAAGGAGTATATAATAATAATACAAACACCATAGAATATTACACACTATAGAATCATAATGTATTCATTTATTTGGATACTATATAAATAATCATATTATTTTATGAAATATTTTAATCATTTACCTTATAGTTCATCCCACATAACACTCTTGTTAGTGATACCATATATAACCCCATTATTCTTAATATTGGCATGCGAAACATAACAAATGTTTGGATAAAATAATCAGTAAGGGTAAACAACTAAGATAACAATAATTGATCACATTTAAGCATAACATTATCGTGATGGAACAAAAATATGATATAATATTTTTAAAATCATACCCAATTATTTAAAATTAAATGTATTTGAATAATGATTAATCACATAAGAATACATGAATCATATAATAATAAAATATCTTTACTCGTAAGAGTATAATTTCTTCATAACAATTGAAAAAAGTGTGTAGAATAGGGTTTTCCATGACATTAATTTTATAATTCATCTGTAATGGATATCTAAAAATGAATTTATCAAATATTAGGGTTTTTATAATTTCCAATTAATTTAACACTACATTGAATTTTAGATTATTTCCTACTAGATAAATTCAATTTCTTCAATAGCTTGTGTTGCACGATTCATTTGATTTTTAAAGAAATTTCATTCTCTATTATAATATTTTTAAAGCATTTAAATTATTAAAAATGTTTTTCATTTGGAGGTTTTTAATAGGAATAACTACATGAATAAAAATATTTATAGTTTACACAAAATAATTCATTATCTATTTATTAAAAATAAAAGTAATATTCATTTCAATGTAAAAAAATATTCCTCAAAAATATATTTATTTTGGAGGAAATGGTTTTGTAACATCCCATGCACTTACGATTGAAATAGATATTCAATATTGAAGAGAATATATTTATTAAAATTAATTACATTTATTAAATTAGAATAGAAATGTATGTTAAGGTGATTATCACGGATTTTTTTTTCTGTGATTCATTTTTTTGAATATTAGTGATTAGTGATGTTCTAAATTTGATACTATCTTATAGATTAATATATATATATATATATATATATATATATAAGAAAACAAATTATTAAAATAGTTATGGAGTAAATTTTTACCAATTATGTTATAATTTATCAAATTTATTTCATTTTTATAAATTTTATACTCAAAATAAATATAATATCATTTCATACATGTGATATTTTTTTGGTTAAGAAACACTTTTATAAGTTGCATCTCTGATTATAATTTTAAATTTTATTATTTTGTTGCAATGAAATAATTTAGAACACTTTATTCCAAATATGTAATCAGAATAATGTTTATTTTTAATATTTTAAATATAAAATTGAATCGTAATCAATAGTGAAAATAGAAATATTTATTTATTCTGATAAAAACTAATTTACTAAGCGTAAAATTAATAAAATATGGGTTAAAATGACCTAAAAACTGTAAAAACCCATTTATATGTCCATGAATCCACCTTATATCCCATATTGGACTTTAATTTTTCATTTTGAGAATTTTTTATTCATAAATTATTTGGATTATATTTATTCTCTTATTAAATTCCATATATTTACACTATTAGCTTATAAATGGGCACCCCTCTCAACCAATACACATAAAAAATGAAATTTAGATTCAAAAACTCCAAACCCATATTTAATTAATACAATCCTTAACTCAAACTATAATTCACATATTGATCATAAATCCATCCTATGAAAGATTTGGTGTACACATAAGGAGGTCATCTAAAAAAGTGTTAACACTCCAAAACTAGTAGGTTATTTTATTACCAGATTCACCGAAATGGAATATTTTGTAATAATGAATTAATAATAAATAAATTTTATTAAAAATAATTATTTATTAAAATTTTATTTTAGTTTTATATTTACACATTCTATTATATTATATTGGAAACAAAACTATCAAACATGTCTACGGATGACTATCGACTCGTGTACTTATCTAATACATTTTCAATAACAACAATTAAATTATGGATATAATCAATAATTTATCTAATTTGTATGATATTTATGAAATTATTGTACTCCTAAAATTTTAATATCATATATTTGTTTTTATGGTTCATTTTTTAAAAATATATAATAATGTCACTTGTGTTTACGGTAGACTACTACTTCAAAAAGTCTTCTGATTTCTTTTTCACATCTGCTATACAATTAATTTATAATGAATAATAATACAGATATGTTTTATTTATATGAGATTATATTGAGTCTTTAAAATTAATATATCACTCAAATTATTTTCTATTAAACATTTAAGGGATTATTAACATTTTCTGTGTCTTCATACGATCTACTATCTCCATGAAGATTGATGATTCATTTTCAATGTAAAAATTTAGGAACTGGTGAAAAAATATATAGATTAAATATAATATTTCTTAAATTAATATAATTTTACATAATATGTACATATATCATATTTGAATGATCCATAACTTTAAAGATAAAAATCAAATGAGAAAAAATATCTGTTAACACGTAAAACTTTCAAAATAATAAAATATTTTAAATAAATGGGTGTTAAAATCCATTATAAGGATGATATATTATATATTTGAATATATTAATGGAAAAAATTAAAACCATTATAACCTATGAATAAAATCATTAATCTAACGGAAATACAAGGGAAATAATCATCATCTAAATTATTCATAGTTATAATAACTGAAATTTGTCTCACAATATTTCATATAAATATTTTATATGTTTCCCCTTATACTTGTAATATAATGATAAATTATTAATTATTTGTATTATATGTTTCAAATTTAATTATTTAAAAATATGGAATTTGACTTAAATCTTAAAATGTGGTAAATAATTTCATAAATCAATTATTTATCATTTGATTATATTACTTCCTTATATTAATTTGATATTCTTAGATAGTGTGAATAATGAATTTTTTTATCCCATGTTCTATTTAAAATTTTTATCTATGGATTTATATTTCAAATATATAAAATTATTTTGTGACTAAATCTCACATAAACATTATGATCTAAATATGAAAATTTTCATATTTTCATTTCAATTGATACATATAAGATAATATTCACATATTAAATTTTATGTGGTGTATATAGTACCCATTACTTATATATTTCATGAATAAAATTTTATTAATTAGTTGTAATGTTTTAGTTATTGATTATAGATATTAATTTTATATTGGAGATAAATCATTCACAAGACATATACATGTCTTAAATACAATTCTTAAAATATTTATTATTTCATTATATATGGAAATATTGATAAATTTGAGTTCGTTAATCAAAAAGGATATTTTTTGATATTTAATATTATATTTTAATTAAATAAATTAATCGATATATGTGGAATAATATTGATATATAGTAATGAGATGGCCCATAATTATATTTGCACTTGGTTCATAAACATGTCTCATGAGACAAATAAATTGTCCATATTAATCAACATTCATCCTAGATTTTTAATATTTATTTTCAAATTACAAGATGGTAAAGACCTCATAATTCTTGTTATCATGATCTCAAATAATTAAGAATACCATTATATTAAAATTCAGTTATTATTTTAATTTATTAATTTTTAATAATGATATTATCTCCTAATGAATTTCATTCTGATTTTATTTAAAAAATTACATGTGTTCTCATATATTTATTATTCCAAAATTATTATTCCTAATCTATTAATTTTATTATTTTTATTTAATTGTAATGTGATTTAAACTATTTATATTCTCATACATATTATTATATAAATAATTATAATTGACATTGTATTTATTAAATTGCTTGTGGGTTTAGTAATTTTAATTATGATATATATGATTCTTTATTTATTCATGATAACATTTTCTTCATGTACCCGCATATAATAATTTTAGCACAACCATATTTTTTGTCCTTCCCTCATATATGGAGTTAATATCACTAAATTATTATTCAATGATGCGATTAATTTTAATTTATTCAATATTTTTTCATATTTTCTATTCCTAATGTATAATGTTTATCATCAACATATTTGGTTATCAAAAACTAAAAAACAGTTTGGTAAATTAGGATTTGAAACCCTTGTATCTATTAAAATGTAATAAAATAAGAGTCAACATCATGTAACTAGATTCAAGGTTGTTATAGTTGGAATCAATAGAATGTTTATTGGAAACATTAGCTACTAGATTATTTAAAACATCTATTAGAGAACATAAAAATATGATATACATAATATTTACAAATAGAATAACATCATAATGTTTTGGTAAGGAATATATTATGTTGTTTTTCATTTCAAAATATGCTTTTATGGATACACTATGTTGATGTAATTCTACCATTTCTTAACTAGAATTAAAATCTTTGAAAAGGGTGTCTTGGTGTTGAACTAATTGTTTCTTGGTGCATGAAAATAGTCCTATATAAATTACGTTTTCAACAATCATGTGATATATTCTTATAATATATCATATTTTCGATAATATACATTATTATGGAATTGAAAATAAACATTTCACCTTGGAAACCATGTGTGTGATTCTAAGATTAACAATGCATATAATTATTAATATATAGTCAATTGTTATACCATATTTTTAATAATAATTATGATTTAAATTCATTAAATTATGAGCTAATATTTTTTATTATTTTTCACTAAAATTCTGTATAAATGAAATAAGGGTATCGATACTGATGGTAAATTTAGATATTACCCTTTTGTGGAAGCCAAATATATCTTGTATTAGAAATGAGCATATTTTTGATAGAATTTTTATATAATATAATGATAGAAAAAATAAAGACATTATATTGATAAAAATGTTTCCCATAATTATTTCCTAAATTGGACTTCATTATGAGAAAATATCCTAAATTATTTTGTGGGATAATTATTCCAATGGAATCTTAGCATTGGATTAACTCAATGGAGATGATATTTAAATCTATTAAATGATGAGGAAAGGAAAATGTTACTATTAAATGTAATATCTCATAGGATATTAAGATAAATAGTGGATATAGATCCATAATAATAGTGAGGAATATTATATTAATATACTCTAATAGACATATATAAACGTGACATTTTATGCAATAATTTCACTAATGAGTAAAATACTATAATTGATGGAATTTATTCCATAATAAAAAAAGGAATAAGAAAGAATTTCAGAGTATGAGGATATCGTAACATGTTCAAGAAGGTAAACTACCAATGATAAATGAACAAAGTGTATATAAATGAAATTTTTTAGATGTTTAAAATTATGTAGAAAATTAGAAACATAATCTCAATCAATTTTACAAATGATTACATAGTTTTATATACAAAAAATAGAAAAGTAATTCAATAGATCATACATATAATAGGGAAATAAAGTGAATAATTTTCCATCTGGACACTGAGAAAATATTAATTCATTACTTCACATTACATGAATTAAAAAATTCCCAACTTTTGAAATCTATCGAAAGAATCATCATCTTAAATGCTTGATGTTTATGGTGTTTTATAAAAAAATATTATTAATGTTCATAATAATCATTAGTGAAAGAGGAAAAAAGAAGTAATGTATTTTCATTCCTTCATATGTATTGAAATGTGGCGTTATTCACATCGATGTCACTAGTGTTAAGGTAATCCACCTCAAAAGATATGTATTGGAGATAGGTATGTATACATTATCAAAACATCTAATGTAGATGTTCGTAATGGTGTTTTTATTCTAAAATAACCATATATTCCAGTACATGTAATATTTATTTTATTCTTAATCATCATACTCTCTTACATATACCTATTTCTTAGAGAAATTTACACATTTCTCATTATATTTATGAATGGAATTTCCATCAAACTTCTTATGGCATATATGCTATCAAAAAATATGTCTTATGAAGTCCCCATTATATCTCAATAATATTTCTTATTTTTATAATTTGTTTGTTTATAACGGTGTAATTTTTTAAAATCCTTGTTATAAAATAGATTTCCAAATGTGAAGCTAAAATATATTTTACTGAGAAATAAATTATAATTTCTGATTAATAAGTGCAGTTCACTATATTTATCATCTCTAATTCAACATCTTATTCATATTCAAAAAATTATCATGAATCAATTATAAAGGATATTCTTGGGGGTGAATAGAAAAAACACTCAATTGATTGGTGATATAATTTTCAAAATAAGGATATACCTATTATATTGGAATGAGTTGGTATTTTTAATAATGAAATACTATGATATTCATAGATTATGAAGTTAATATTTCCTTCCATTCAGTCAGAACTAAATGAACAATATCAAAACCCCCAAACATGGCCATTGTTGATTTAGTATATTCGTAGAAAAAAATTAATTTTATTTCTGTTAAGGGATTCATATTCACTATTTTTTTCATTTTCTAGAGAGCTATTTCTCTTATAAATATAGATGGATGATTCTATGATATTTTCCATTCATTATAAGTAAATTAATTATATTTTAATAAAAGAATATATTTTATCAATCTCACATTAAAATTATATTTGATTGACTTAACAGTGCTCAATATTTATTTAGGTCATGAAATCGATCTAAGAATCAATAATTGAGGTTAAATAAAGAATACATAATAAAGAAAAATTTCCAAAGGAGCTAAGGAAATTAAAAATTTATGGTATGTCATTTTTAATTACTAATGATCCATTTACTTTTTTGGATATAATAAAAATGTTTTCAGGGACTATTTAGATAATTTTACTATGTTATTATTTTCTAGTATCGTGGTTTTTTTGTTAGCTTTTAAGGCAATGTGAACACCTTGTGGTTAATTCATAAAACTCATAGAGAAAACAAGTTATTAAGATATTTATTAATTTTTTTTAGATTAATTATTATTATTTTCATGAATATAATGTCTCCAATGATAGAATGATAGTAGATCCCAAAAAGTAATGTGTAATAATAAAATGGACTACACCATTGAATGTAACTAATGTATGTAGTTTCACTGGTAAACAATGTTATTATTAGTGATTAATTATAAATATTTACAAATTGGATAACTTATTTTCAATTTTTACACATAAATGGGTTATGATAATTTCAAAAAATTATTCCATTTATTGTTTTGATGAATTGATGAGGAGATTGGTTATTTTTCTGATTTCAAATTTACCATACCGAAATGATGGGTTTGATATATTTTGTGTTGCATCAATGAAATTATCTAGTTGTGTCCTAGTGAAAAATAATAATTTTTTCATATGGATTATGGAAAAGAAAAACATTAAAATAACTACAAATTACGTGATATTTAGTTTTTATATGTAATATTTTCATTGATTATGTAGGAATATTGTCTCTATGGTGAACTATGTGAGATATACACAGACTATAAAAACTAAATTACATATTTTCACAAATAATCCCCAACACGAGGTAAATTCAATGACATGAGCTGATCAAGGATTGTGATTTCTCTATATAGTATAAAATATGTAATGAAAAAAGGTTATATATGCATTGAGTAAGAACAATCATAGAGTTATGACCAAATGACATTTTAGAAGGATCATACTGAAATGGATCAAGTAAATATGAAAATTAAAATTAATAATGAATTGGTGAAGTCAAACATTTATAAATTTTTTTAAGACCATTATTATTAGAGAATATAAATGGTTCTCAATATGATGATAATCACATTCAAAATATATTTAGTTCGTTGAATGGTCAGAATTGGGAAAAAAATTTATTATTGAATACATAATTTCTGATAGAGACTACATGTACTATAAATAAATGATCTAAAAATTCATTAAATAGATGGTGATCTTGGCATGAATTTTTTATATAAACAATAATATCACTAATATGTAGATGGATTAGATAGAAGAAATTTATTTTGATAAAATAATGGTGAAATCAATAGAGTATATATCAGGATACATGATTTTAAAAATTTTCAATACTGACAAATTGAATCTCAGTGGAGTAATTAAAAAAATTTCTATTCTTGTGTTAATTTGGGATGGCCTTACTATAGTCATTTTTTAAGACAACTATTGAATCATAAAAATATTGATGCAATATGGTTTATAATCAATCACCCACCCAAATAAACAAAATTCCACTCATCAGGATAATATTTACCTCTTGAGTGACTCACAATGCTCTATATTAATGATGTTGAAAGACTTTATTGGGATACTATTTTCATTGTATCCAATAATGATCACTACAGTACCCCAAAACTCTAGAAAAGAAATGAAAAAGCGTTGTATTATACGAATAATTGGACCACCACCCAATATGGTTAAATTATTGGAATGTTTGAAAAGAATATTCAAACGAAGGAAAGAATGTTCAGGTGATTCACAAATTATTTTGATTTTATGTTGTCTAACTATTTTTTATTTTTAAAAATATTTCAATAATATTATCTACCACTAATATATTAACAAGGAACTCTAGGTTGAATTATATGGGATAATATTTTGAACTAGAATGTGATTGGATAATGTTGTCGAATAGAGGCATATTAGACCATAAATTTTTAGGAAAAAATTACAAATTTAAATACTAAAATGTCTAATATAAAATCACCCCAATATAGAAAAATTATTTATAATAAAAATCATTGGATGTCTGTGGAGTTTGAAGAGGTAGATCACGTTTAGAAATTTTGTATCTTGATAAAGGTTTCATAAGGTCCAAAAAGAATGAAATAATGAGCCCTCAGAACAATACACTAATTCAATATTATAGATTGAAATAGAGTTGTTTTTTATAATTTTGAATGTCTTCTATGTCTCTCAAATGTACATGATCTATTCCATATATCATTGTTGTTGAAGTGCATGAAAATCCAAATTCATGTTCCCTCCAATGAATAAAATTAATAATAACCCCACATATATATTATGAATAAATTACATAATTCATGTTCTATGTAGAAAATATTGACTAAATGGATGACATGACATGTCAATGTTATTTGGAAAATCAAAACAAAAGAGTAATCATTATGGGACCAATAGGATGTTATTATGAAAAATTACAATCAAATATATTGAAGGTGTTATCTCATAAATTTCTTAGTTGAAATCATGGTGGAGATGAAAATGTAACAAAAAAATAATTTATTACATTTATTTTATGAAATTCAATCTCTTAAATATCACATGATAAACGAACAAAATTTTAAATAGAATACTGATACTCATAAAAAGTTTTATTCAAAAATAACTATTATGACTAAGCTTTTAATGTTGTTTTTACTAATATAACTAAATAAATTTCATCATATATATATATATTAAAATAATTAATTGTTTATTTATTTACTAATAATAAAAATAATAAAATTATCAATTTTAATGTAATGTTTTATAATAAATTATATTTAATTCGGTAAAAATGTTCTCATCAATTATTAGCCAATGTTGTTCGATTTAATTATGGATAATTGTTAAAAATTAATTGATTAAATATAAATTATTTTTGAAATAAATATATCAAAATAATATAATTGTTTTTTTATTATAGTAAAATGTTATATTTTACGATCAAATGTGAAAAATAATGATATTTTTACACTAAATTTTCATTTAAATTATTAAAATAAATATTTTTTATTGTTAAATTGATTTATAAAGTAAATTTATACATATAATATTTCCTTATAACTAATTTAGGCCACTAGGAAAACATTATGTTCAATATAAATATAACAGCATTCCATACTTGTGGGAATTTTTCAATGGAAATGTAATTTTTTGAAATTTATGGTAGTATAATTTTAAATTGGATTATTCAACATATAAGAATTCAGTATTTCAAATAAGAATAAATTTCTTTTTTGTATTATATATATATTTTTTTGACCATATTTATTACAAAAAACCATAATTTTTAATTACCATAGTTAAGAGAATAACTAATTTAAATGAAGTAAAACTATGAATATATGGTTCAAAATGACATAGAAAATTATTTTAAACCCACTTTCTTATTATAATAGTACTTACCAGTGGGTACACACAACATTTTGAATTAATAGTTTTTATTTGAAAACAGAATTATTTTACTAAATGTAACCCCCCAATAGTAATATTTAATAATTTCTAATTTCGAAGTATTGAAACATAGAAATGGAATAATAGTCGATAAATTATGGACACAAGAATAATATACATGAAAAAATATAGTGTATATAAAAAGTAACTTATAATTTTTGAGGGAGTTTTAACATCATTTTCAAATGCATTCAAGTCCTGCATGATGGCCATAGTGGGTCAACACCTGTGCTCCACTTCACTACATGTCATCACAGAGTTTAGAAAACCGGCATTGTGAACATGCTCTGTATAAAGTGTAATGCTTATATTGTTATTTGAATTGAAAGACAAATATATTATAGAAGAGGTAGTAATAAAAAATATGAACTTGTAAGAGGATTAATTTGAATACATGATGAAAAAACCCAATCTGTAGTAGCACCAAAATTTTGGAAGTTACAAATGTAGAAGTTCTCCAACTAAATGGACATACAAAGTCTGCAGGAAGAAAGTGTTGTGATAATAATTCTTAAAGCTTCATCATCGTCCGGTAAATGCACTATACAGATGAAAAAATGATTATATATATTAATAATAATAATAATGAATATTTAAATATGGAAATCTAATCCTGTAATTAAACAAAACAGTAGTAAAAAAATGTTAGTTCTGGAATTTAATAGTATACAGAACATAGGATTGAAAAACATTTTGACCAATTTCTTCACTGGAAAGTATATGAAACTATTAAAAATTCAAACATTAAAATGCTGGCGTGTTTGAAAAGTATACAAATTGGAAATGGAAATGAATATTTGTAGAACAAATAGAGATTTTGTGTAGTTTACAAATGTAAAAATAAGTGGTAGAATGATGGAAATACATAGAAAAGGATTTCAGAAGAAAATATAATAAATGGAAGATCATATTAGGTAATTTAAATTGAAACGTTATTAAGAAATTATATAAATTACCAATAATTAGGTGAGAGGAGGAATTTATTATGTGAAGGTAAATGAATGGTTCTAAAAAAATAAAATATATTAAGGTAGGACCAAAAATGATAAAAGAATATATTATATGCAGGGTTGAAGTTAGAGAGGAAGAGTTGAGGATACATGGTTCTATATAATGATTTTCTTTAATGATTCCAAATAAAATGATAGTACAGTTAAGGGGGTATAATCCAATAAAAATATGTGGTTCTCCTAAATGTAGTGAACCCTTAGTAATTCAATCCTAATTTTAAACAGTATTCCAAATGATAATTTCTAAAAAAACCACATTCTAAATTCAAAAAAAGAGGGTTAATGTTTGTAACTTATATAAAAAATAAATTAGCAATAATACAAGTATTGATCACTTGTTTAATATGGATAAATAATTGTTGGTTGATTATTGGAAAACATAGCTGAAAAATAACGTCAACAAGACTCAAACTAGAAAAACATTTAATGAAATGAATATAGTGTTGAGTAACAGTATTTATGAGTGAAAATAATATAGAAGGGGAAGAATTATTTTTCTATTTTCACTAAAATTTAAAACATAGAAAGGGAATCATTATTTTTCTAGTTTCACTGAAATCCAAAATACCAATGAAACTACACCAAATACCTCATCATTTCCCTCATAAAGTCTTGTTCATCCTAAAAATAAAATCATGTAAACATATATTGGAGATTTAATCAGGTCACTATATAAAACACCGAGACTTTTTAATGCAAGATATATGGTTCCCCTACACATTTTTTTCATCCAAATATGTTACATGGATTTATGAATTTATAAAGTACAAAATATGCATAAAAAGGTTATGTAAATTTATGCTTGTATGATAAAGTTTTTTTGTAGGTAATATCTAAACATTTCAAAGACTTAATGATTTTTTATGGAAATGTGTGCATATTTCAGTGTAATATTGATGAATCGGACATATTTTAGTGCAGTGAATAATATTACTTATTACAATGCATATATATACACTGCCTCTATAATATGATCATGTCATATATTGCAGAGCATATATACATGTTCCATGGAGGAAATGATAATGAATAATTTGAATAATAATAGAATAATTATATTGGATATTTAATCCAGTAAACATATATTGGAGATTTAATCAAGTCAATATATACAACACCAAGACTCTGGTATCATAGATATATGGTTCCCCTAAATAATGTTTTTCATCCAAATATGTTACATTGATTTATGCATTTATATAGTATAAAATATGCATATTTTTTTACATATATGGTTATATGTTGAAGTGTTTTTGTATGTAATATCTGCACATTTCAAAAACATAAACATTTCCAATTGAAATGTGTTCATAATGTAGTGTAATATTGAAGAATAGATAGAATATTCACGCAGTGAATAATATTACATATTACAATTCATAAATATACACCACCTCTATTATATGAGCATGCCATATATTGTAGAGTATATATACATGTTTCATGGAGGAAATGATAATGAATATTAATAAACAAAAAGAAAATAATAATATAGATTTAATCATATAAACAAATATTGGAGATTTAATCAGGTCAATATATACAACACCAAGACTCTGGAATCCAAGATATATGGTTCCCCTATAATGTTTTTTTCAGCCATATATGTTACCTTGATTTATGCACTTATACAGTATAAAATATTCATAAAAAGGTTCTGTACATATATTCTTGTATTCTAAAGTGTTATTGTATGTAATATCTGCAAATTTCAAAGTCTTAAACATTTCAAATGGAAATTTTTGTATATTTCAGTGTAATATTGAAGAATAGAACATATTGTAGTGCAGTTAATAATATTACATATTATAATACATATATATACACTGCCTCTATACTATGAGCATGACATATATTGCATAGTATATATACATGTTTCATGGAGGAAATGTTAATGAATAATTAGAGCCAAATAATACTAATAATATATTTGAAGACTGTACTATACATGTTGTGGTAGATAATGAATTATTTCTTAGTTCAACTTCTCATATTTTGTTGTTGAAGCTCCACGATAGGAATGCTCCTATGAAAAATTTAGGATCAAAATAGTTATAAATTAAGTGTATTTTTTATAATGAGATTATATATAGTTGTTCGATATTACATATCACAAACAATATATTTAATATTTAAAAACATATTACAAATTGAATGATTATTTTGTATAACAGTGCATGTAATAGGAAGGAAATGTGGAAAAATCATAAATCATTGATCTCTAGACCATAATAATAACTAAATCTGTCATCTTATTCCACCTCAAGGTGGGTTATTGTACTCTATATCAATGAGTTGTATATATGTGTGAAATTTTGTAAATATATATACAAATATTCTAGATGGAGTTAATGGGACCATCAAGGAATTTTCAAAAGAAAAAAATGAATGCTGACAGAAACAACACGAACTCAAGGACCTCCTCCAAGATGGTAACTTTTTTGAACTCTCATAGTTTATGTTGACACATATTTTTTAATGAACATTATAGATATATAAAATTTCATAGGGACATATGTATATGGAATTCATTAAATTCTCCACATTTATGTATTTGACACTATTTGGTGGACCTATAATAGAATAAAACATTAAAATTTCAATAAAATGGTTCATGTTTGTCTATTACAGACATTTGAGTTTAGTAATAAATTATAGTTGAAATCATAGTAGATTTGGGAATATAAAAGGAACACCTAATGCTTTGGAATTCATCAAATAAACGAATAGTGAGTATTTTTTTATTTTCATTTGGAATAAGATATATGGGAGGGGTGTGGGAGTTATATAACATTCCTTCTAGAGGGTTTACATCAATTAAAATCCTAGTGATGTCTGATAAGAATTGTGAAATAAATTAATAAAAAATAAAAATACAGGAATCATTAAATAACTATACAACTCAGCTCTACCTATTTTAATTGTAACAATCATAGATAATTAAAATTTATTATGCCTTAGAACTCAACATTTCAAAATCATATTGTACAGATACCCTAAAATTCTATACTATTGAGAAATAATTGGCTGGCATAGTGGAAGAAACCCATCAGAATTGTAAAATACAACATACTTTATTCTCATCTCCAACACCAAACCATCCCAAAATGATTAAGAAGATTCAAATAAAATATTTCACAAATAACATGAGTTATTAGTAACATACTCAAAAAAAATAGATACTAATATGTCATCATTGGTCCCATAAATCAAAATGTTGTTGGGGAAACATTTTCAATAATGTATTAATTCTCATGAATGCCCCTCATGAATCCAGAAATCACTCCTTGAAAAGGCCCTAAACAATATACAGTGTATCTACATGCTAAAACCTTCATTTATAGTGCAGATCAGTTTTAATTACATATGTGTCCAAATAATTTTTATGAAAATGACTAGAAATTCACGGCAATAATTGCAACATCAATTCCTCTGTCACATGATTCCTGAAGACCTATCCATCACCCTAGAGCACAACCTCACTATAGTAAATATTGTTCATTGAAATGACAACATTTGAATGATACATAGAAATGAAAGATGAAAGAGTAATCATTCAAAATATAAATCTGAAAAGGTAAATGAATAAAAAATATGACACCAAAAGAATCCTAATGCATCAAAATATAGAAAGAATTATTCACTCCACAAAACAAATAAGATCACTGGTTTAACATCAAAATTAATTGAATAAATTCACACAATGATCATTATATGAGATTGCAAATATCCAAAAATTTTATGATGGTTCCACCTACAATTACAAAGAGTGTATGGACTCTAGTTAACACGAGATCATACATGATAAAAAAACATGTCACATAATAATTCAAAGACATGGCCTTTATAAAAAGCCTTTTTACCGAGCAGTATATAACTCAATCATTTTGAATTTACAACTAACAATTGAAGGATATCACTGAAGGGCCATCTTCCTATCTTTTTACTTCTTTGAACCCTTTATGAAGTAAAAAAATTGAGAGTAGGAGCCTCTTATCACTTTGTTATATTTTTTGTATAGATTCTCATGTATAAATAGAGCAATGTGAGAAGAGGGGGAACTGAGATAAAGGGTTATGATCATAGGATTAAACCATTTCATGTACGTCTATAAATGACAGAAAAATTTAAAAAATAAACAAATATTTTATGAGGGTAAATTTATACAAAATAAGGAAAACATTATTTCTCTCGCTACACATATTCATTAATAGGTTGAACATGTTCCATGTTCAACAGAAAATTACAACATAACACATGTGACATTCCATCAATGGTGTTATGATTATTTCTTATACTGACCATGGGAGATATAAAAAGGATCAAACTGGTTAATAATATTTTTTAAAAGAAGGTATCATGAACTTGAAACACCGAATAAATGATCACTCTTATAGTCTTACCACCTAAAACCTGCAAAAAAATGCCAATTATAAAAATATCACAACAAACAGAGCCTTACAAAGTGTTCTCTATACAACCATAAATTTAAATAGGGATAATCATATCACCTAGTTATCGTGATAAAAAAAAGTCCTAAAATAGTTCTTCCATGCTCATCATTTTTACAAAGACAACACCTCATGAGTGACTCATTTTTAACCCATAAATAACACTTTCATTAACCACTAACCCATATTTAGTTAATATATGTCCAATACAACATTCATTGACTTTATAAGGCATATAGATTTTGTGAGAAAAATAAAATACAGATGGTGAGTGTTCTTGTTGTTGGGTTACTACTAGTTGAGAGCATGGAAAAACCTTGGTATTCAAAAAATTCATATATGCATGTATAATAAAAATCCAGAGATAAGCCAATAAAAATATATAATTTTTTGTTAAATGACCAACACATATTTAGAATTGAAGCGTTTTTTTGTTGTGAACTGCTATGTAAAATATTAGCTTCCCTAATTCAATGGGACACATGATGGTGCATTAAATAGAATCAACAAAAAAAGTATAATCTTCACCTCCCCAATGACACCTTACATCATCAATCTACCATGGTAGTAGTTTTGGTGCACCTTTAAACTTTTCTCCAGAAACAGAATTCCTTTCACCATAGCATCAGCTAACAATTTTTTAATCCCTTCCATTAAACAAAAAAGGTTAGTTGTTTCATAAAATCAGAAAGTGGCATGTTTACCATGATATCAAGAAGAGAAGATTAAATGAAACATGAAAACATACCCCAGTAGAACGTATTAAAAGGATGAAAAACTACTGCAGTAGTATGGCATTGATCTTTTTTGGAGATGACAAGCCTCATTTTGCAGAACTGGATTAAATTCATTGGTTTGGTTTTGTTTCACATTGCAATATAAAGATCCTCAAAAAAAATGTCAGTAGCACGGTGTTGTAAATGAAAAATACGAACTGATACAAGTAGATATATGAAGTTTTTCATGATAGTGACAAACCTGAATCAATATTCTGGACTTATCTCTCCATGTCTACCATTTTAAACAATGTAGAAATAAATATGTGAGTAAACCTGAGTATTTAAGATGATATCCAAATCGAATCAAGGAAAAAGATGAAATCCGATGAAAATTTTGAGAGGAGATGAGGAGGTTGAGGGATCTGAGAGACGAGTTACCTAGTCAAGAAATTAGCTTATGTAGATCTCCCCGTGTTTCAATTGAGGGATGTTGACAACCCAGATTTTCAGATAACCATTAATCGAGCCATTAGCTTATGTAGGGATCCTTGAATTTCAATTGAGGGACGTCAACAAACAAGATTTTCAGATAACCCTAAGTCGATTCCAATAATAGCATCATGAATAATATTGAGATCCACTTTGAGTCATGGTCACTACTCTAGATGGATAGGAGGCGAAGGAACCAGATGGGGTGAAGGTGTAGAAGGTGGAGGTCGAGCTGGTGTAGCAGCCGAATATGGAGCTGTCAGTGGTGGAGGCGGATCAGTAGAAGGTATAACATGTGGTTTTATGCAGGAAGCCTTTTTATGGAGGAGGATCAGATGATGGAGGAGCCGAATAAGGAGAACATGGAGGTGGAGGTGCAGATGGAGGGGAGATTCGTGCAGGGAAGCGGGAGAAGGGATTCACAAAGGGGAGAAGGAGAGGGGAGTGGATGGGAGAAGCGGGAATCCTAATCGTATAGGTGGGTTGGGGTCATGCATACGTCATAGATGAAAATGGATTGCAAATGCACTGGTGAAAGTGGATAGTGGAGGGTGTAATGGTAATTGGAAACAGGATTTCACTGACGTGGTGTAATAAGGAGGTGACAAATAATCAATCATACACCCAAGTTTAGTAAATATAATAGATTTCAACATTATCACCTATAATGGTGTATAATAATAAATTTTGGAGGATTTATTCTTGATTAAAACATGGGATTGATTTTTTTAATCAATTATTCCATGTATGTACTCTCCTACAAATTTAAAAGGACACCCCCTCATCTATTTTTCACAAAAAATATATCATCATGATTCTTTAAAATGATTCCTAATGTTCGTATTTAAAATTTATTTGAATCAAGTAAACTAGAAAATATTCCATTCCAGGAATTTATCATCATAAATTTCATGAAACACTATTTTCATGTATTTTATGAGTTTTTAAACACACCAATGATTTGGTATTTAATCATTTCATTGGATAGATAATTATCCATAACCACTGGATATAAAATACCGAATCATATGTCATCTTTTTCTCATGAAATTTCATATTTCAATGGATATCACATTTTGTATTCACCAGATTAATAATTGTTTCGTCTATTTATTAAATCCAAAATTAATGGAGTGATAAAAATGTACCGAATTGAGAAACTATATATTCTTGAATATTCATTTAATAGATATCTGATTCATCATTGCTTCATGTTAATCTATGAATCCTAGGTGATAACTCAGGTCATCCATGGTCATTATCTATTGAAATATATATTACTTATTTTTTATAAACTATTAATTATCCGTCGAATAAACTCTTGATGTATATATCCTTGATTGTTTCCTTAGTCCTTCTTATCAGGCACTGGTGACAATTATGTAAATACACAAAAAAACCTATTTAGTGTCGTTACACATAAGTTCATTTATTCTAATGCCACATAGAAATTTCAATAACGTGTTTTGGATTTATTTGATAGTAAAACTACAATAATTTACTTATTATAAAATCATATGTTTCCTAATTCATTACTTATTCACAAATTATATAATGATTTTTTCAAATAATATATATATATATATAAATTAACCACAGTATAATGTGAAAATTTGAATCCCAAAAACCATAAAAATAATTTTACATCATCATAGATAAATATTCTACATATTTCATAATAATACACACCCATAAAATATTATTTTTTTTGTATTTTCAGGATAGATACCAATGAATCACATTTTGGAAAAGATATTGACAATCCCTCACAATGTTCTTCTCACATAAAACTCTATTTATTCATTCCCAAAATAAAACCACTATTAAAAATATGGGGAAATGAATCATAATATAATTTTTTCCTTTATGACCAAAATTTGTACACAAGTGAAATAATAGTCAACCATAATATCTTATAATAACAATGGAATACGCGTATAAAAATGTGATTTTAATATTTGAAAATATACCCATCAATTTATAGATCATATTCAAACAAAAACGGTATTATAGATCCTATCAAATGATTAATATGATAAAGAAATCATTTTCCTTGATAATATTACATTGACGTAAGTAAATTTCGTATGTCATTGTAATATAGTTTAGAATAATCAAATTCATAGTTAAAATTTACCAGTGAAATATAATAAGACATTCAATAATTGTTTGACATGGTATAATAAAACATGTTCCCTATTTATTATTGAGATACCCAACTATATGCCGTCAATAATTATTTGGAAAACCTTAATATTACCGTATTGTTACCTTTGGATAACCACTTGTTTATCCACTGATATCATAACAATTATTCATAACCAAATTCATTGGAATGTTTTAATGGAACCACAAATAAAATTATATAAAATGATATAAATTTATATGTATGTTATAAGATCATAAGTTTCATTATAATTTCATCATAGATGGTCTTGTTTAAATGAAAATATGTTTTTATAAAATATCCACCATCATATTGAATATAAATATATTGCAAAAATAATGATAGTAGCATTAAATAATAACCCTAATAAATAATAACAAAAAATTAGAGCATGTTTTTATAGATGAAAATTATTCTAACATATCACATTAACATTTTTTGAGAAAAAAATCATTCAATATTCAAATAAATTTATTAATATATAATAATTTTCAGAATAAAATGAATATATTTTATTAAAAAATTTCTAATATAACATTAAATGAATGCCTAAATGTAAATAATAATTAAAATGGTTGGAGAATTCATGTATGTTGTAAATGTTAAAAAATATCCCTTTACGAATCCAATAAAAATATAAATAATTTTTAAAATAAAATAATTTTTTTTTTGTAGAATATTAAAAATATTCTGAAATTATATTCAATGAAAATAGTGATGTATAAGAATATATATTTTATCTAGATATATAAATGATTTTTTTTTCAAAAAATCATTCTTTATAACTTATGAATATATATAAATATAAAAGAGAATGTAAAATATATAAAATAAAAATTTAAAAAATATAGAATAATTGAAATTTTAATTATTATATTGATAATATAAGGTTTATTCATATGATATTTTAGATGAAATAGTCCAATTAAAAATCGAGTGTTTAATATAAAACCATTATCATTATAGTAACATTTAAATATTAACCCCCTTGAATTTAATAATAAAATTTGATAAGTTAAAACAAATATTTTAAATATAATGATTATATAAAAAGATATATTAACTAGTATATTTTCTATAGGAATGAAACTAGTTTTTAATCTGTTTTTTAATTCAATTGAAAAAATGTTAAATTAAAACCCTATATGAAAGGTATAAAATAATTCAGAAGTGATTATAAACACATGTGTAATAAATTAAAATTAATTAAAGATCTATATTAGAACCATATTATTGTGTTTAGTACCATAATTCGTTTAATTTTTAAAATGTTATCTCCCCTTCAATAACAATAATTTCTTATCCCTGTTATTTTTGAGGTAACATCATTATTTTTCATTTATATTTCAATTTGGTAGTTATTGTCCTTAAACATTTACAAGGAATACATTTGGAAATTAATCTTAATATTTTAATTTATATAATATTTGTTCATTATATACGCTTTATCTCAATTCATTTAAATTTGTAATTATAAATAAATAACTTTACGTCATAGATGTGATAGTCTACATGTACTCAGGATGAATGTTATTTTTTCCAATATACTGAAATAAATAAATATTGATATGATGTTATAATTATATAAGAATATTTATATCATAGATATAATATATATATACATTTATTCTACCATTAAAAAAACACAAGGATAATTGTAATGGAAAAATAAATCATATCTATACGTGGTGTGGGAATGTCACATATATTTATGATGCAAACATTAATTTATATTTAATAGATAGGGGGACAAAAATATTAAACTAATAATAATATTATAATATTAATATTTTTATGGTAATGGATTAATTGTTTATATATTGATATAATATAATTATAGGACATATAATATTTATTTAAAATTCATTGAGATATGTAAAACAATTTCATCTTCATTGAGAATCATCTTTTGTCTTAAATTACATATCTTTATAGAATAGTCTTCTGTTATGGACACAAGCTGAAGAATAATTAAAAATAAGATATAAATATTTTATTGGGAATTATATGATTTATATTATTCAAATTTCTTTCTATATGTGAGGATAATAGGTTCTCTTTTATAATATATAAGAAGAATAGAAGTGAAATAACTCAAAATATTCAAATAAAAAACCTTATATTCATGTTGAAGTTTTAAAAATAGAAAATAAATCAATTACAAGATAATATAAGGTAAAAATAATATTTATCCAATAATACTTATGAATCATTTAGTTCAATTATTACACATCTCTATTAATTTGTTACCTCTCCTAGGTAATTCCATTTTAGCACCACCTCTCGCAATAAATTTTTAATATTTTTTACTATTAATTTTGAACAAAAAAGAATGTTTCCCAATTAAAAAAATTTCATGATAATAAATAATATTAAATAATTTTTTTGACATTTAATATTTATATCATTTATATTTAAATTTGAAATATTTATGTGAAATACACAGGAAAACCGATTTTTGATTAAGTCATTTTTAAGCATAAATCCAAATTTATTCACATTCCACTACTAGTATAAAATATTTAATGAAACATAACTAATTATATTTTACATATGTACATTATAATTCATAAAATTAAATAATAAATTATTATTTAATTAAATTAATAGGTTAATTACATAATGTTCCCATAAAAAAATTATGCAATTTTTCTCTTTTTTATTTTTAGATGATTTTTCATTATTAATATCAGTTATAAAAAATTTTAATAATGATAATTCATTCATAAATAATTTTTTTTAAAATCATGTTATTAATTTTAACAACAGACGTTTTTATAATAATTCATAAAACCTATTAAAATACATTGCTTTTGAAAAAATGTTGACAATTAATTATGGAATGATATTATTATAGAATTTATGGTAATTTGATATGTATTATAAATTAAATTTTAACTAATTGAATCATTTAAAATAATATTTCAAATTCATTTGTATCTTATTCATATCCAAAAAAACATTTGGATATGTTTTCAACTCTATAATATTTTATTGTTTTTTGAGAATCGGGGTTTTTCTATAATTAAGGCTTTCAAACATATAAAATTTATTAAAAAATAATAGATTTTATATATGAATTTATAAGCTCAATGATTCACCATAGTTACCAAAACACATCCTAATCCTCTAGGAACATTAACAAAAATATTTTTAATATTTTCTAAGCCTTATAATTCAAATACTAATCCTAAACCTCTCATAATCCTTATTTATGGTGAAAGAATATAATATTTTTATATACTTGTTATAACACTAATTATGTAATTTATAAAAAACTCAATATATTAGTAGTTCTCATCCTTGAGAATCATTGTTATAAAATTTTCAATATAATACACATTAATTTTAATATGATACAATTCAAGATTGTTATTTATATACATGAGTTTGTGTTGGTTAATAATATATCAATAAAATTAGGGGTTATAGTATTTTCCTCCAAATTCCATAATTGATCATCAAAAAAATATTTACTTATTTAGATAATATCTAGATATGATCACCAACATGGAAAATATAATTCCAAAAAATTGAAATATGACAACCATATCTATTGGACAAATATAAAAATTATCTACCTAAACTAACATCACATTATTCTATTTATAGATCACATTAAAATAATTTACACTGGAATAATATATTCATTTAATAATGACATTATTAGTTTAACAAAAAATTATATTTAAATTCATAATGGTATCCTAAACAATAAAATAGACTATAATATATTAATAACCTCTTAACAAAAAATAGTACACTTTTGAAAATATTTTATATTTTACACTTCCATTAAAGAATAACAAGATATATGTTTTATAATCCATAACAACTCACTATTCATAAAAAAAAATCTGAAATCCAATCCAAAATATCCCCTTTTAAGGAAAAATATCGAATTTATCATACCATGGTACATTTATCAATATATTTTGTTACCTATTTCGATTAGATAAAATGTGATATTACAACAACTTTTTTGTATTAATTATTTAACTATTACACTATTCTTAAACCATGTACCACATTTACTGAAATGACACATTTCACATTTTTTTCTTTATAAACCACTGGATCCCAAAACCATTTTTAATGAATCTAACAATCACATTCACCAACCCAAAGAAAATGGTCATAAATCCAATTAACTAAATTTATATATTTTATAACTAATAATAAATATTTTAGAATATACTACAAAAATTAATAAAATTCACCACAAGAATCTCATATCAAATTTTTTAATATTGAGAGGTGTAGTAACTCCACAGTTTTTACCCAATCCCAAAAAATCCCTCAAATTGATCGATATGTACATAATAGTATCTTCTGAAATATGAAAGGGATGTGATGAAAATTAAAACAAAAACACATGGGTTAACCCAATTTTACTATTGAAATTCTTTGGTATTATACCCCCCATGAATACATGATTCCTTGTCACCACATGAGAATATATAAATGATGAAAAAAATACCCACATGGATCATTATGAATAGAAAATCTGTAGTAGTCAAATAATAATTTTGAACATCATGTCAACTCCAAAAACATTTCTAAAAAAAAGAAACCAGGATTACATGGATTCTAGTTTTTTATTCCAAAACTATATAATATAGTATAACACACACAAAATCTCAATGAATAAATCAAAACACACTATAACATCCAAGGGTTTACACCAAAAACTAAATCTCAAATTCTATTGTGTATCAAATAATTTCCTATAAAAAACAACCTTGTTCCAAAAAATAAATAAATAATTATTTATAAACAAATATCCAAAATATGATCTCAATATATGAATATAAATAATCATTTTCAATTCAATATTTTGGTTATCAATATCATTGAAATATAATTTATGAAACTGTTTCATTCCCATTAAATTTCACCACTTCACATTTCAAAATATACATGTTCCCTAAAAACAAACCATATAGAAAAATATTTGTTGTGGTTAAAGAAAAAAATAATTAAACTAATAATTCCCCTTAGTCATTATTCATATAATTATTTATTTAAATTTTTAAAGTAAAAAATGATATACATTATAATATTTTTTACTATAAATAGATTATCAAAAATCAATCATTTCAAAAAGTATATCACACTATTTAGTGTATATTATTTTAAGAGTGACACTATCTGAATTCCTTACCAAACAAAGAGTATTATTGAAAACCTAAATAAATCATACATGGTATCATAAATATTTATATGGGGTCATTATTTTAAAAATATTCCTTCACCATCATATAATTTGTAATCACATATCAACACATCCCATGGAATCAATATAATCAGACAATTCAATGATTTCCAATAACATCGTTATTCTACATCTCAACTCCTCAAAATATATATTATATTATTAATGACATTTTATTATCAAAAAAAACATAAACATTTATATTGTGACACAAAAACATGGGGGTTATAAGTAAACTATTAAACAATATTACATAATACATCATGAATAACTTTTTTAAAACATGATGTTAGCAACTAGTTGAAAGGGAATAAATGTATTTGAGATACTGTACCCTAAAAAATTAAACCCGTGAATTGTGGTCATATTTAAAAAACATTCAATATCAAATCAAAATATTGGGAATCATAAAATAATATATAACTTAATAGGTTTATAAATTTCCCCCATCGTCCATGAAAATTATTAATCAAATTTCAAAATTATCAAATTATTGAAGGGTATCATGAAACAAAAATGAAAGGGATCATTCATATACAAAAATGAATAATTTTTGTATTTGAAGATAAATTTTTGAAATGAAAATTGGATTGGCCTACTGTCAAAACAAAAAAAAAATTAACAGTTAGAAATCATTTTCTATCATAGACTACAAAACCTAATAACATTGTATTTCACAATATAATACATATACCTAAATGTAATAGTGAAGGTATAACCATGTATATATAACCAAATGTTGTGAATCATATTGATGGGTGATTCCAACAACCTATTTTTATATACATACTATTCATAATAATTGACAATATATCTACATTATTATGGATGTGTATGGAATGAATATATTAGGTGAATTATATTGTCAAACATCTCATCTACGATGAAATCTTAAACAAATACACTTAGAGTTCAAAATTCCATATCATCATGTTCTAAACTATACTCTAGAAACCATAAATATTCATTATTTTAAACGTGGTTATAATATTCATTACATAAAACAATAATGTTCATTCCTTTTACAATATTCAATGAATTTCGACTATGTCATTAACACTTCTCCTCTTATAAGGGTTAATTCAGTACTGTATTCTCTATCCTGTATTGTCTAATATCTCATTAAACATCACTTATCATTATTCATGTAGAGGTCTCATGCCTCATGACATACACTATTTCACACATTAATTGGACTAGTCACCTCTCATAATATGATATATTTTTCAATACCCTCTAAATCAAGGTATGTTAATACAACCAGTAATTATTCATATTACATTATATATTTACATATTTCACGGACAAAAAAACATGTATAACATTCACAATACCTTATAAATCCTGCAGGATAATTATAGAAACTATCTCACAAAAGGTTATTCCAAACCATTGACAACACTACCACATGTCATCATATTCCACGTTATAGCTGTGAAGAAAACATCATAATTAAGGATGTACTTACAACCAAAAAATCCCTCAAGATAAGGCAATAAATCTATTTACATGATTCAACTTCAGCACCATAATATTATAGGCCAACATTATATCACTTATGATATATTCATTATATGGAAATTGAAATTCATTATATAATTTTTTTAATTTAATTTTATTATTATATTATGTTTTTCATGAACCAGTGTAGTAAAATGTCATTTTTATATGTTAGAAAAAAATGTCATCATTATTATATAGTTGTTAAAACAAATATTACTATAGGAAATAACCATATTATTAACTATATGATAAAAAAACATATCAGATGGCATCAGTAAGAAGAAGTCTCTCTTATGATGCATATTTTTCTGAACTCAGAAAAGAGGTTTATTTGTATTTTATTTCCATCTTCTAAGACTAATTTCAACTCAAAAAATTAGCATATGAGTTAAATTGAGTACCATATATGTTCGAGCTCATGGAAATTTACATAATATCTATATTAGTGGAATCACCACAATCTGATTATATCATTACATACCTTATGTATTATTATTATATAGAGTAATTAAGGGGATATCAAACAAGAAATTATGATGTTAGAAGAATATAGAAATTATAGTAATAATTTTATTAAACATGAATTTTATATTTTTCAAATTTTTACATTTATAAAAAAATAAACATTTCTTAACAAAGATATTGAAAAATTTATCCCATTAATTTTATATTTACAAATGTATAACTTTTTCAAAAATAAAAATCTTATGTTATTTATATAATGAATCTAAATATATAAAATATGATATATATTTTTAAAAAAATTAGTTATTAACTTAAATATAATTTGTAATTTTCATACAATATTTATAAGAATAGTATATATTATTAATAGAATTTTTTTGATAGGCATAGTTTTTATTATTTTTTTATTTAATACATAAATTCTTAAATCTTATTCATTTAATTATTGGAAATTAAATATATTTTTTATTTGAAAAAAATATTATTATCTTAGGACTAAATTCCAATGTTTTCATACAAATAATGATATTTAGTTGAATAGTAAAAATTATCATTTTTATAAACAATATAAAATTTATGGCCATATTTATATATATATATTAAATGGAAATTTATGAAACCATATTTTTGAAAATATAATATTTTCGTTATAAAATATATTTTAAATATAAAATTATATTTTTTGTCTTTTCAATCATATGATTGATATTTTATAACATTACTTAAATTATTATCTAACAGTTTTGAAATAAATTAGACATTTATTATTTAAAAATTAATACTTTTTCTATTAAAATGTGAATAAAAAATATATATTGATATTTTTAATTTTATTGTATGTATTGTATAAAAAGGGTTTACATTTTTTAATAAAAATTTAATTACTTTTTTAAATTCATGTAACATTTGTTAATGAAGAATTTGAGAATATTAGAACATAGGCAAAATATTAAAACTAATTTTAAAATTTAAATTTTTCTTGTATTTCATAGCCAAAATTTTTGTATACCCTATTAGTTTCTTTTTTATGGTCATTACAATTGCTGAACTATGTGATATCCCTATTTTATGCTGAAATTATATGAATATTGACATTATTATAAAATATAAAAGGGAAATAATAATATCCATGTAAGGTCACCAAATATTTTGGAATTGAATATAAACACCACCCTTTTGATGTCTTTTATTTCCCAATATGTGAAATTTTATCATATTGTATGAATATTTTTTCCTAATATCTCTATTTCGATGGATTTCTACAAGATAAAACTCATTTCTCCTCTACTAGTACTCATAATTTTGTTTTTCTTTAATAATTTTATCTTACATTTATAAAATAAATTTCTCATTATAATTTAATATATTTAGTAATCTATATTTTATTATTCCAATTAATATATGGTAAAAAAATTAATTATCTGAACCCTTTTCAATAAGGAAAATAAAAATATAAACATGCGAGTATGTGTGAACAACCACCACATAGAATCATCTTTATAATTTTAAAAAAATATTATATGGATGGTCCTAATGTGGATTTTAGTAAATAAGATTAACATTTATGTGATTTTTATATTCATAATAAAAAATACACATCAAATGGCTCTCTCATACTATGGAAAAGGAAATCATCATCTATGTGTATATGAAAACTAACACCTCCATAGAACAACATATTTTGTTTTTTTACACTAACATTAATTGATGATCAAAAGAATAGTATTATTCGATAAATATTATATTGATCAAATTAATAAGATTATAATAATAAAAATTGGACAACATTATAAAATGAACTCTAATATAATGAAATTATACCATTGTAAATAATTATAATGATGAAATTATCATATATTTAATGAAATGGGAATAATTAACTGTGGGAGATGAATGAAATACAACACCACAATTCCAATAGTATTTTATAATGATCAATATTCATCAAACATTGTCACGACCCCCTCCCCCCAATGTGTACCCCTCCTGGGTCAGTAATGTAATAAGTGATATAATGAACCCCAGGTCCCGCCTCCAGTGGGCCTCGAGTTGGCTACTAGCACCAAGGGTATTGAGAACACACAAATGGGAGGCATTACCCTCTATGAGAACAAAAGGGATAGAGAGAGATAAGATAGACACAAACCAACTCCTACTCAACATGTAAGATAAAAGAAATACCAAGTACATATATGAAATGCCATTCAAAACTACTAAAACATAATGGGGAAAATGACAAGATCACAAAAGAAAGTAAAACAGTATCATCCACAAGCCTGAACTGCTCCAACAACCACATGCTAGTATTAACCAGCCGGATCTCCAACCTCCTCCAAGTAAATTGAAAATAGATTTATATATAAATAGGGTGAGTATAATTTTATAATAAGTAGGATCCTCCCTAAAGCGTCTCATGAAAATGTAAAGAAATCATACTGAGGCACAATAAAAAACAAGTGAAACTAACTCCTCACATCAACAGGTTTACCATGTTCCATGCCCCACTAGGGATACACTCACCATGTAATTCATACCAGAGTATATAATATAATAAATAATATCATGGTTAACCTGCTACTACTTCCCCGCTACTTTGCCACTTTTCCCCAACGTCGCACGTCCTAAGCATCTCTCTACAAAAAGGCTTTCCCGCAAACAACTGGGAGAAGAACCACAACCTACCCCTCATGCAACAAAACCACCACATCCACATAATCAAAGTAACTAAGTAGTATCCGGTAACCACCACAGCTCACATAATGTGTATCATACTTTATATATTATACCTCAAGATATTACAATACATACTCTGAGTAAGGATCCTCATGCCATCATAACATATACATGTTAAACCAATTGTAGTACATAGAAAACTATATCCAGATTATGTGTATGATAATAACCAAAATCCATTGCAGTCCTCTACACACATATATCGGGAAAACTATCCAATGTTCATTCCATCACATGTAACTACCATGAGAAGAGAGCGGGGACAAACCGGTCAGTCAGCTATCCACCCTCCCAATGGAATTTTGGGGAAAACACCCACAAGGGCTCAGAATCCCTAGAGTGTCAGTTTCCATTACGGATAGGGTGAATTAGCATATTAGAACAAAAAAAGTAAATAATATACTATTTCTCTCAACCACACCATGTGAATAACATAGTCTTAGACTCAACTACAGCTAATGTTGCTTATACTATGGGCTGCTACTTCTAAGGACAGGTATCCTATAACCACAAAACAATTTAAAGAGCATTAATACATTACACCATTCCATTTTTATCAGTTTCACTTTATGTTAATTAGTTTTATAAGCATTAAATAACCAATAAAAATTCCTCATTCAATTTCATTAGCATCACACCCAATGTACATCGTTTATTAAAATTACAACCTCTTCATTGGACCCCAGCAAGATCCAAACCCCATGGGTTAACATCATTTATTCAATTACATATTTAAAGCATTACATTCCCATGTTCCAAGGAATTCTAGAAAAATAATTGATGCTTATAAACACAAGGGGATCAACACGGTGAGTAGATGAACTACCTACTGTGTCTTTTATACCTATAGAATGAGCATAGACACATCCTCCCATAAGAAGCTAAACACGGAAAGAACGTGGCATAAAATACACGTCCTCACCCCTTTTAAGGAAGGGAATGCAAGACCAGCTCCCTTGAGTAGTGGGGAATGTAATGCAGATAAAAAACCAAGAAGAATCAGCAGAAAACCAAACATTCACAGCCAACCCATTTCATCATACATGGTGTCCTCCCAGAAACCCACATACATAAACTGAGTCATCTCGCCACTCTTGGCCTCAATTGGTACAACAACAAGTAGGCCTCTGTACCCCCACTTATCAAAATAGTCATTTGGGTAAACATCACAACCCAAGAAGCCAAAAAACAACATTCATATCGGTTGGGATCTTGGACCTTGAACAAGAAAGATGGTAACTCAGAACCAATCAAGGAATTATCTAACAATTAGTTCTTTTATCCACATTGAATTAACCAATTTATTATTCGTAGGTTCCATATTCATGAAACATTAACAATAAGCTATCACAAATAAATTAAAAATTAAAAATTCACTAATTTTACTAACATCAAAAAATTAAAATATAAGATCCAGATTCATTTACATGCCTCTTTATCTTTATCCAAACAATTCTCAAATAATTCCACTTTATGTTCATTAACAACTTCCATAAAAAATAAATCGCTAAACAAATTATGAATTGATATCACACTATCTAGAAAAAACAAGAGAAAATACCATATGATTGATATCAATTTATTTATCCGATTAAAATATTTATTATGTCAATTAAATTGTGATCTAGTAGAAAAAAGCATGCTAACTCTGTAGTTTCTTGTAAAAATAAAAAGATGAATCAATGAACCCCTACCCTGAAATGGTTCTTATGGATATTTATTCATTAATGATCCACCCAACGGCCCACAATCACCTCCTCCCATGAAAACTACATCCAACCAAGGATGTCGAGGCACGACTGCACCAACTGAAACCCATGAAACTCCATTAGAATCCTAGAGATCGCATTCCATAATATGGAAAGGAGAAACCACAGAAGGTGACCCAAAAAGAAAAATGATAAATCATACTTTATATCGATGAATGATGGATAATTCTTGTTTGCACCAACACAGGGGGTGCACATGCACCAAGAAAAACTTAAAGGGAAACCAATAAGCCAGGAAATTTTTAATCTAATGATTCTTATAGTAATAAAGGAATGGATCGAGAATCATGTACCAAATAACAAGGAGAATGATCATGGGAGGAAGATATCTTGTCCCTTTCGAATATTTAACTGAGATGCCATTTAAGATAGAGTATATTTTCCATTAAATTCGAATAGCATTAAACCACACAGTTAGAGAAAGTAAATTCAACATGGTCCTTAAAAAAATTAATATACGAGTTATGGGATTTGATTTAGCCTTTAATCCCTTAAAACAAGGCCATAAATGCATTCTATGTCACAGAAAATGTTAAATTGGTGAAACTGTTAAAATCTGGAAATTTTGAAATGGAATATGAATCAGTTCTGTATACACACAATTCATCAGCTATTTAACTGTTTTTGACTCACTGATTCTGACTCACTATTTCTGACTCAGCGTTTTTGAATCATCGTTTCCGAATCACTGTTTCTGACTCATTATTTCTGACTCACCATTTTAGAATCACCGTGGCACTATTCATAAAAATGGAAACATTGTTCACAGAACTAGAAATTTATAAATTTGTTTGGGATGGGTCAACATGACCTCCTAGAACACCTCAAACACCAAATATCAACAATGGGATGGAACAGAGATGTCCAGTCCATTACATTATATATATATGAAATCATTCCCATCCTCGAAAATCCATAACCAACCAAAAAGGAAACCAAAAAGGGATATTAAAAACCACTCCTCAAGATACCTATCAAAATAAATCATTCCAAAAGAATCAACAAAATAAATTCATCTTACAAAAATGAAAACTCTATAACCACAATGGGGACACTATTACAAAAAATGAGTTAAAATCAAACAAATCTGTGTACAGATCATGTATTTATGACTCACATTCCTATGTACACTATTACATGCCTCAATGTCGCCACAAAACATGATATACGGAAATAGAACGCCTGCACAACACCTTCTCATTGCAGTCTTTGATCCGTATAGGTGGCTCCTAGAAGGTCGCATCATCATCAACATTGATCTCTGGAAAATCAATGATGTGAGAGTTATCATGAAGATAACGAAAGAGCTGTCACATATGAAAAACATCATTCATCCCGCTCATCTGAATGGGAAGCTCTAACTTATACGACACAGCTCCCACATGAGCTAAAAACATCAAAGTCCCTACAAAACTAAGGGAAATCTTATTACCACAGCCATACCATTGATTTCCCTAATGGAGAGTCACCTTTATAAACATGTTATCCCCAAAATAAATCTCTAAGGGTCTCCTCCTTGGATCAATATATGATTTCTGACAATCCTTCATTATCTTCATCCACTCACGAATCAGCTGAACCATCTCTGTTGTATTATGCACTAGTTCTGGTCCGAGAATTGTTTACTCTCTGACCCCAGTCCAGCATAGTGGGGAATGAAAAGTCCGGACACACATGGCTTCAAATGGAACCATACTGAAGGTGAAGTGAAAAAAATTATTTTATGTGAACTACACTAAGGGTATGTTCCTCATCCATGAACCTCCAAAATCAGGATCCCAATAGTGTGACATGTCATCAAGAGTCTAGATGGTTCTCTCTGTTTAACCATCAACTTGAGGATGAAAAGTAGTGTTAAGGCATAGCTGAGAGTAGAAAGAATGTCGGAGACCTATCCACACCCTAAAAGTAAAGCAAGGATCTTGATCAGAAACGATCATCCTTGGGACTCCATGATTTCTCACCACCTCCTATAGTAACCGCCTTGAGAAAACATCTACTGAGCTCAAATCCTTGATCACTATGATGTGGGCGTATTTGGTTAAACGATCCACTACTACCCAATTAGCATCAAGTCCTCTTGGAGCTCGAGGTAAACCTGTAACAAAGCCAATTGAGATGTCCTCCACATCCACTATGGAATATCTAATGGAAGCATCAATCCTCCAGGGAAGTGGTGCTAAGCCTTGACCTTATGGTAAACTAAATGTCGAGACACAACCTTGGAAACCACACGCTTCAGCCCAGGCCACCAAAGATGACTCCTCAAGGATCATCACATATTTTTCATGAAATGATTCAAGGCTAAAGGAGGAAAATGGAACTCTCCGTGAATCATATAGTGCATCATAAAAGGAATAAATATTATAGAATGATACAGCACTCGGTGTTGTTCATCCTGATTCCAAACATCAGTGGCTTCACCACAAAAAACTCGGTCTCTCTAGACCACCACCTAAAAATCCCCCAACAAGGACACTTCCACCTACTACAAAAGAGATGACCACACCGTCATTAGTAAAAGACAACCTATTCCCCCACATTGTCACATATCAAGATGTAATGATGAAAGTGCATCCATTACTCTCCAGGAGTCACCAGATTCACACAAAGCATCACAAAATGACATTCAACTCAGTGCATCAGCTAAAATATTCTTCATTCCTAGGGTATATGATATTTTGAATTAGTATTCATGTTAGAACTCCATCCACCTACATTGTCGTAAGTTCATGTCACGCTAGGAAAAAACATACCTCAGCATCTTATGATTTGTGAAAATGAAAATGCGCTCCCCAATGAGATAATGTCATCACAACATCAGAGAAAAACCCACTGCTGCCATCTCAAGATCATGTGTGGAATAGTTACATTCATGAGGATGATACTGAAGAGACGCATAAGAAACAAATGATCTTTTTTTCACTAGAACACAACCTAACACCAGATGTGAAGCCTCGCAGAAAACATCAACCCAAACTCCCTATGCAGGGAGACATTGAACTGGAGCACTTACTAACTTCTCCATTAGAAACATGAAAGGTTCCTGACACTAATCAGTTCATATGAATTCCTGATCCTTCGTAGTCGAAACTATCAGAGTAGTCACCACTATATAGAAATCATCTATTAACCTCTTGTAGTAGCATGCGAGACCAAGGAAAATTTTTACCTATGACACTGTCTTGACGGACTCCCATAACACAACTATGCCAATCTTCGATGGATCAAGAGCTACCCCCTACTGGGACACAATATGACCCATGAAACGGACTTCCCATTCTCAAAACTCACACTTAGACAACTTCACAAACACTTTATGTTGACGAAGAACTCCCAAAGAGGAATGAAGACTCCCTCCATGATCCACCTCAGACATTTAGTAAACAAGGATTTCGTTGATGAAAACCACAAAAAACTTGTATTGGAACATACAAAGCACATCGTTCATCAATTCCATGAAGACAGTCAGATCATTCATCATTACAAATGGCATTACAAGAAACTGATAATGCCAGTGACGACAATGGAAAGAATTATTCATGATATCCTCTTATTTCACATGCATTTGATGATATCCTGACCTCAAATCGATCATTGAGAACCAACATGAACCCTTCCATTGATTGAATAAATCATAAAACCAGAGAAGAGGATAGTGAATCATTACTGAAAATTTGTTTAAGCGATTATAATCGACATAGAACCACATGATATCATTGGCCTTCTTCACGAACAAAACTGGAGCACCCCACAGAGACACACTCGGCCTTACAAAATAGCACTGTAACATACCATAAATCTATATAAGTAACTCTCTCATCTCAGAAGGTGCCATCCTATATTGGGAAAAGAGATAGGAGACACTTCAAGTTGTAGCTCGATCCTGGACTCAATCTATCGTTGAGGGGATAATGATACTACCTCTCAGGGAAAGACATCAGGGTACTCATCTACGACAGTAGGAAACACCAACTAATGATCCTCTGAAGAACTCCACATCGTCTCAGCCATCATGGATGTAAGGATTGAACACACCTTTGACCCATCACAGGTTCTCGCTCAACAAAAAACACCACAGGCTCTCCATCCGCAATGAAGAACACAACTTGACTATTGAAGCAATCCATGATAGCAAGAAACAAATACAACAAATCCATGTTGAGGATGACATCATAAGGTTCTATTCATAAACAATGGAATTTTCCACAAGAGAGGAATTTCCCCAACACTAGATCATAGTTTTTACATAATTCAAACAAGACATATGGACCTCCAAATGGAATAGTCAACGCCAAGGGCATCAGAAGTGTCTCTTCGTCAAATTCCAAAGCATGGAAAAAGGTAGGAGATATGAATCCATGTGTCTCTCTTGAATCAATCAAGGAAAAATGCAAAGTAGAAATCTAATTAGGGGTACCTCGAACGATTCCTAACTCGCCTGGCGCTAGAAACATTAAAGCATGAAGCTGACCACGACCACTTTGACCTGAATGATGACCACCACCATGGTTGTGCTCTGCTCTCTGAGGACGGGGAGTGTCATAGGGATTCCCTCTACCTGCCCCATCTACCCTCTGATAATCTAAAGGTGGTGCAACATGCAGTTGTGACCTCAGCTAAAACTGCCTCAATGGCGGAACCTGGAGCATTAAATCTAGCGCATGATGACATCTCTGAAATATTGGGCATTCTCAAAGCTGGTGACTTTGACCACCACAAAAAACAAGCGCTTGATCCCTTGGAAAAGTCATTATTGATGATGCCCTCAGAGAAACGAGATGTTGAGGGCTAGGACATACCCCCGACTGAACAGAATCAATTTTTCCATGAAAACAAGGAACCCCTGACCATAGCTCTACTTCATGAGGAATCATGATGACTCCACTCTCATGATGATCATATTTTGGATAATTTCCTCTCGATGACCTCAGCACATGCCAACACCTCAAGACATGTCTTCAGCAAAAATGGGGTGTCCTGGTGAGTGATCTATAGATACAAAACCTCCTCAAAATGCCTCGCCCTCACCTCTTTATCAAGAAACACATCTGAATCTTATCGAAAAAGGCCGCTAAATGGGATTTAAAACTCTCTCACACTAGAGCACCCCTATCAGAAGGTAAGAAGCACTTGGCGAAAGGATTCCGTCATGGTCGAAGAAATAAACTCGATTCTAAAAATGTATCAGAAATCCAACCATGAGATCATTGACACCTCGTGATCCTCGAGGAACAGGAGCCACTACAGCCTCGTTTCTCCACACAGCATCATCACAACCAAGGAGACCCAATGATCCTTCCATGTGCGGATCGAATTGAAGCTTATCTCGACCTCCTCCAGTAGTCTTCTGTTAATACATCTAAAATAGATCCCTTGTACTTCTGTAGACTCTATCACTAAAACTATCGAAGTTCCCTCTTCCACGTGTCATCATCGTTGACATCTACCTAGTGGCAATCTGCTCGCATAGACTTCTAGACATCATCTATACAATCCTGACGAGGAAGCCAACCTTGATCCATAACTATAAAATAACTAACAGTTTGATATCATAAACCTGGAATATGGGAGACGCATCATTAATTAATTATTTAATTTGTCTCTTTTATTCATTTTAGATTAAAAAATCTATAAGTATACACATTACAACATAGGCACAATGATGAATGATGCAAGATCCTTTCATATGTCTCTACCCTACAACCACTATCTCCTTGTTTAGTAGACATTGTAAACATAAAGGTCTGTAAATCATATCATTGGGGGGTATATATTCCTATGTCCTAGTTGGTCTCCAGTGTTATTATCCCTCGCTAAACATGAATGACATTCTTTCCCTACCATCCCATGCAACCTTACCTATGCCAAACTCCAAAACTCCATCCTATCTCTAACCATCCCTCGGATACCACTCTGTCATGACCCCTCCAGACAATGTGTGCCCCTCCTAGGATGGCAATGTGAGAAGGGTGATAATGACCCTCGGGTCCTACCTCATGTAGGCCCTGGGTTGGCGACTTCCACCAAGTGTATAAAGAACACACAAATAGAAGGCATTACACTCTAAGAGAACACATGAAGAAGTGAGAGATATGATTGACACCAAGCAACTCCAACTCAACCAGTAAGATAAATGAAATCCCATGTACACATATGAAATATAAAGAAAAATTACTTCATCAGAAATGGAAAAAACAGCAGGTACCCAAAATAAAGTAAAATAGCAACAACCACATGCCCAAACAAATCTTGCAACAACAAGCTAGTAGTAACTCGCATGATCTTCAACCTACTCCAGGTGACTTGAAAAAAAGTTTATGTATACATGGGGTGAGTCTAACATTATACATCGTCGGATCCTCCATGAATCCTATCATGCAAAAATAATGAATGTATGCTAAAGCACAATGAGCAACAAGTGAAACTAACTCATATCTTAATTAAGTATACTATTTTCCTAGCCACACCATGCTTAATCTCACCATGTAATGCATAAAAGTGTATATAACATAATAAAAAATATCAAGGGTACGCCACAACTACATCCCCACAAGTTTTCCCCTTTTCCCAATTGCAGCACGTCCTAAGCATCTCCCTCCAAAATGTCATGCCCACAGACACTTTGGAGAAGCAAAACAATATACACCACATGAATCCAAACACCACATCCATTAATGAAAAGTAACCCAATAGTCTCTGGGATCCCCCACAGCATGCATAACGTGTTTCATAAATCTGGTATTATACCTTAATCCATTACATCCCATAAAACGATCAAGGATCCTAAATCCCTCACAGCCTATACAGGTTACACCAATAGTATTCCATAGAAAACTATATTCAAAATATATGTGTTTGAATAAACACTAGATATTAAATCCAACTTTTCAAATATTTGAGGAAAACTAACCAATATGCCTCCCATCACAAGTAACTACCAAGAGAAGGATGTGAGGCCAAAGGTGGTTTACAACCATCGATCCTCTCACCGAAATGTTGGGGAAAACACCATCAGGGCTCATAATCCTCGGGGTGTAAGTGGCCCTTACTGATAGGGTGAAGTAGAATATAGAAACACAAAAGGTAGAGATTATTCTATATATCACAACCACACAATGGACCTAACCTAGACTTAGACTCAACCACAACTAATGTCTCCCAGACTCTAGGATGATACGTATAAGACTAGGTATCGTTTAAGAACACAACCATTTAATGATTTTTAATACATTACATCATTACCTTTTTATCAGTTTCACTTTACGTTAAATAATTCTTTATTATTTAATTAACCAATAACAATTCCACATTATATTTCATTAGCATCACACCCAAAGTTCACTATTCCTTCAAATCATAACCTCACCTTTTTCCCCCGCATGCTCTAAACCCCATGGGTTAACATCATTTATTCAAATATTTATTTAAATCATTACATTCAAATATTACCATGCATTCTAGAAAAAAACCTATGATTCTAAACATCATGTGCATGACATGATGAGTATATGAACTACTCATCATGTCTTTGTCAACTATAGCAAGAGAATAGTCCCATTTTACCATGAGAATATAATCATTGAAAGCTCATGGAATACCCTGTGCTTATTTTCCCCTTTTGGAAGAAGGGTAAGAAAGACCAACTACTTTGAGTAGTGGGGAATGTAACGCAGATAAAAAAACAAGAAGAATCATTAGAAAACCAAACATTCACATCCAACCCATTTTATCATCCTTGGTGTCCTCCCTAACACCCTAATGGATAAAATGATGCATCTCGCCACTCTAAGTGTCAACTGCTACCATAACCAATAGACCTCCAGGCCCCCACATATAACAATAGCCATCTGGGCTCAAATCACAACACAAACAGTAGGAAAAAAAATCATATCAGTTGGGATCATGGCCCTTGAACATGCAAAAGGGTAACTCAAAACCTTTCAAGGAAATTCAAAACAATCAGTGCTTTAATCCATCTTGAATTAACCAATTTATTATTTGTAGGTTCCAAATTTGGGAAACCTAAATAGTAACCTATCAAAAATAAATTAAACATGCTTACTGCACCAATTTGACTAACATCAAAAAAATACCACAATAACAACCATATTCATTTATATGCCTCTATATCTTTTGCCAAAAAATTATCATTTAATTCTGGATTATGTTCTTTAATAATTTCTATCATGAACGTACATAATTACAAATCATGCATATATATCACACTACCTAGCAAAAACATGAGGTTATACCATACGATGGATATCAATTTATTTTTCATGTTCCAATATTTATAATTTTAATTCCATTGTGATCTAGTGGATAAAACATGATAACTATATTGTTTAATGTAAAAATAAAAAAGATGAAATGAATCCCATACCATAAAAAGGATCTTATGGATTTTAACGAGATTGATCCACACAACGGATCATGATTGCCTCCTCTCGTGACAACTGCTTCCACCTGAGGATGTCAAGGCACAACTGCACATACAAAAACCCATGAAACACCATTTTAACCATGGAGATCACATGCCATAATATTAAAAGGATATATAGTATATGTTGAACACAAGAACTGTGATAAATCATACCTTATATTGATGATTGATGGATATGTCTTGGTTGCACCAAAAAAGGGGGTGCACATGCAGCATGAAGAACATTGAGGGAAACCAATCCACCAGGAAAAGATTAATCTCACGATTCCTACATGAAGGAAGTATAGTCTTGAGAATCACACACCATAGAACTAGGATAATGAACATGGGACGGTGATATCATTACCCTTTAGAAGATTTAACGAAGCTATGGTTTAAGATCTAATTTATTTTCCATTAAATTTAGATTTCTTTAAACCACGTTGTTTGACCACATAAATGCATCCTGGGCCTTAAGAAAATTAATATAGGCGTTATGGGATTTGATTAGGTCTTAAGTCCCAAAAACAATGATATTAATGCATATTATTTCAAAGAAAATGTTAAATTGGAAAAACTGAAAAAACTCTGGATACTTGGCATAGGAATATGAAACAGTTCTGGATACAATGTTCATGAGATGTCTCACCGTTTGTGACTCACCATTTCTAACTCACTATTTCTGACTCAACATTTATGTCTCACTATTTCTGAGTCACCATTTGTAGCTCACCATTTCTGACTCACTGTTTCTGACTCAATGATTCTGACTCACCATCTTTGACTCACCATTTATGACTCACCTTTTCTGACTCACCATTTCTAACTCACTATTTCTGTCTCATTGTTTTTGAATAATCATTTTAGAGTCACCATTTCAGAATCTCCATTTCTAAGTCACCGTTTCTGAATCACATTGAAAATTTTCATAAAATTGGAAACATTGTTCACAGAACTGTAAATTTAGAAATGTGTTGTGGATAAGTCACATTGACCTCCCAGAACACCACAAACACCATATTTCATCAATGGGTTTGACCAGAGAGGTCTGGGACATTACAAACATAATATCTATAAAAATATCTAATAAATATAAATTAAAATAATATAAGTGAATGTGAATTATAATATATTAAATATATGAATATATTTTTTAATGAGGTTATTACTAGATTTATATTCTTATAAAAAATACTCGAATGATTTAGTTGAAATTAGTAATTATTTGATAGTTTTCTTTTGGTCATATTTATTTTCATGAAACCGATTTCTTAATAAGGACCATAATATCCTTAACACTATATCAGTTATTTTAAATGAATTTATTTTATAACATTCATTTTCATCAAACGTTTTTTATATCAATATCATTTTAACTCTATAAATTTTATTTTACTCAAATCATACCAATGTTTTATAGGATTGTGATGACTCAAATATATTAATTGAGATATAATGATTATTTAAGAAGTAAATTACTCCAAGATTGGTATCATCCTAAACAAGATTTTATTTCATGGTATATTCTCTTCCAATCTAGATAAATTTTTTTATTCTAATATTTTAAATTTATTTTTTCCCAACAATTATAAAGTTTTGTAAAATCATTCTAATCCAAATTAAATGATGGTTTCCTATCCTTGTAAAAACTTTCAATTCAATCAGTTTTATACGGTATATTCTGAACCCCATTTATATTTTATATCATGTGACTTATTACATAAACTCTTTCTACTTAAGAAAATGAATATTGTTAACATTTTTTGTTTTGTAGATAATTAAATATATTTCTAATACCATTCATTCAATGATCATTTTTTCTATTTTATACTCAAAATTTCCTAAAATTAACTATTACTAAATATCTATGTTCTATTTTTGGGGATTTTTTATAGTGGAACATTAATTTAAATGTTTACACATCACCATTATGAAGTAAATATATTTTTATATTAACCAATGTCATCATTATTTATTAATACATTTTAAAAAACTAAAAACCAGTTTTATGATATGACATATATTTTATTTTTAAGGACAAAATGAATATTTCCATTTAAATTTTTTATTGTGAAATTCCATTTATTATTTTTATATTTTGGATAACAATATCATGGAAATTTAATATTAGCATTGTATCTTTTTTCCATTAATTTTTTCTGATATATGGTCCAATATATTACTTGTGTTATCACACAATAATTAGATCCATTAATTTTTGGGTATTCTAATATATAAAATACATAAATTTATTGGTTAAATTATTAACATAACAATATAACTATTTACTATAGAGTGTAAATAAAATGTAATTAATAATGTGGTAACACATTTAAAATTTATTTAATATCAAGGGATTGCCATTTAAAATTCAAGGGTTTATAATATTTAATGATTGAATTATTAATTTATTCATTATATGATTAATTTTTAATCGGATATAATACTAATTTTATTCTATGGTTTCTTTACAATAATATATTACTCCTTTCATGTGTCCCAAATACAAATGGAAATTGATCTGTGGGGTCCTATGTCAACATCAAATCGATCTCTTTTGTTTTATATCAATATTGATGTTGTTTAATAGAAAATATTATGTTTTTATATAATTTAATTGATATAATTATGATTCAAACAGACTAATACTTGTACAAAATGACTTTGTTCATAATGGTTTGGGTGTAATGATTATCCCCAAATTGTTTTATATTATTGTGATTATTAAACATTTAAATGAATATTTTCAATATGGAATAAAAAAAATTGTATTCTTTGGAATTTTTTTTTCCATAGTATGAGGATCATATTATTTTGGATCACTACTTTTCAAATCAAATACAACAATCAATTTTTATTCTTGTGTAATTTTTAAAAAATCTATGGTATATTATTATTTATTTCTATGATTTATATTATATGATTCATTCGATAGAACTACATTGTGTATATATATTATGAACTAAATCTCACCATAATCACTATTAAGATATATAATTATTAACTCCAATTATTGAAATTAATTATAATTTTTAATCAACCATTTATTCTGTTTCCATCTCAAAATGTCTGGACTAAATTTAATAAATGTGATGTTTCTAAAAGTGCATCAAGTGTGGAGTATTTTTTTGAGGTGTTGAAAATATATAATGGCTTACTAAAATCTTTATATAGTAGGATAAATATAAATTAATTAAAAAATATTTTTTTGGTATTTAATGATATGATTAATTCCCATAAAATCTACACAAAAATGATCATGGAAAAAATAGAATTCATTACATACAAGACGAAATGAAGTTACATGACTATGATGTTAGTGGGTAATCCATGTTTCTTAAGAGAATGATTAATATATTATTAGTTATTTGGATATTTTCCATTCAGGATGTAAATATCATAATTTGTTGATATGTCATCTTTTTTGGAATCACATGTAGTTTAGACATTTGTTTTGGGTTTTAGGCTAAATAACTTATGTTATTGGGAAAGTGATAAATTAAAATTAGGGTAAATAATATGGATAATTCTAATTGATATATATATAATTATAAAAGAATCTAATGTCACTGGTATAATAGATAATATTTTTTACTCATAGATATTACATATCTATTTTGATATTAGTAATTGTATGTGGATGTTGTATACCTAACCGTAGAATTAGGGACCATAAAATAATTGTTCACTATCAAATTAATTATCACATTGGTCCACAATGATTGGGCCAAAGATATCCCACATTACTAGACACTCTAATATTATGAAATTTAGATATTTGTATTATAATGATACTCAATTATGATGTGTTTATTATATTAATGAATTTGAATTCAAAATATTGGATATATTAACTTAATGAAACCATGATTCAACTATTAATTCATTATTTTGTTCTAAAACATAATAATATAATATTGTAGGGATTTTTGAATTTATATGATGAATTATTCAAGTTATATTAATAAAATAAATCACTTATGGTGTTAAATATTTAGCAGTCATGATTGGTTCATTTTTTATTTCGAAATGTATGATTCATGATGGATTGAACCTACCAAAATATACCATGGATAATACATTGATTTTCTGAATGATAAACAATCAAAGATAAGAAATAATGTGATAAATAAATATTTAATAAAACAAGATATTATTAACTAAGAGTAACAATGATAAAATAGTCATACTACAAACTAATCTTACGTATATATAAATTTATTTTTACAGATTAATGGGGGAAATGAAAATGATTATATAAATGATTCATTTTCAACATGTAAGTTATGTTGGAAGAAAAACAATATAAAATATCTGAAAAGATCATAGTGATGTATTACTTTTTTGATAGGATGGTATATATAATATTATGGTTGATAACAATGTAAGAAAATAGTATAAAATGATCAAGAAAATATGATACATATATATATATCACTAATAGTTCAATTTCATAAATTTGGTTAACATGGATATTATGAATTTCAATTTCATAATCCAATGGATAATAGGTATTATATGTAACCAAAAAGTCCTTGAAAAAATATTCTAAGTACAACCACAAACTACATAATTTGGTTATAAAAAAGATATTGAATGAGTAAAATTGATCACCAACTCCAAAACAGTGTGAGTTTTATTTCAAACTTACCCGACCTAAACAATTATACCAAGAATGATTACCATAAAAGTCCCCAACCTAATTAAAATGTGTTTTATTACTCATAAAAATTTATAGTTTATTCATTTTTGTAACCCATGTACATAACATTATTATAACTTATTTATATAATATTCATCATTATATAAAAACATGTTACTATTTCAGTAGAAAATGTATTTACTTTCTAAGAACAAATTGGATTTAATGAAATAAAAACCATAACCATTGAATTGATAGTTAAATCACATACAAATATCAACCTAAGATTTCAAATTGATATAATTCCCTATAAGAAATTTCTATGATAATTTAATCCAATTATAATTTTGAATTTATCATATATTGTTTATAAAAAACATAGTTGAAGTTATATATCAATAACGAGGGTACCGATTAGTTCACTAGTGATATCATTTATAATGAGGATATATCTTCAATGTATGGGATAGATAGATTCAATTAAATATAAATCACATTGTTAACTATTTTATTAGTTGGGAATAATAAAAATTTATAGAATGAAATTTTTTTCTGATGAATATAAAGAATAGAAATTAAATAGTATGATTTCATTAAATAAATTTTTTCAAAATGTCTTATCCTGAACACTGCTCGAAAATAATACCAATCCATGATATGTGGAAAATATTACTATTATAAAAATAAGAAAAATTATATAGTTTAAAATGATTTGACCTAAACTAATATATATATATATATATAATTGATTGAATTAGTATTGGGTGGTCATTATTTTCCTTATGAGATCATTAGATATTCATGGAATAGAGATAGCTTCACTTCATTTTTATCAATTCCAATATCAAATTGAATTTACATAAAAATGATATGACATAAATAATGTTCAATAAAATTTTCAACTCATTAGAATTTCATCATGATTGATGTTAGTAGAATCTGAACCATCATTTTCCCCCAATACATTCCATATCCTTAAATCATATGATCATATTCAAATATATTATGTAAATGGAAATTAGTATTAAATAAAAAAAATTAAATATTAGGATATAAAATTACTTATCTGATACATTATATTCAATTCACAATTTTTTATTTAATAAACAAGAATGTTAATTTTCTAATTCATTAAGTACATGTAAACTATAATTTAATCATGAAACAAGTAATTTTATAATAGAAATTTTCTATTTTTTATCATTATTTTTAGATTAAAAATATATTAATAATAATAAGAATTTGTAAGTTTTCTTATATATTGACAAAAATATAACATAAATTAATATGAAATTTATGATAACTATATAAAATTGAAAATGTTTTTCATCAAATTCAAATGGATTCTATTATATTTCATTATAAATGATAAATTCACATATGATAATATTTAAATATTTCCAAATTAACCACATAGTTGAACTTAGATTTAATTTATCTACTTTAGTTATATGTTTTTCGCATTTTTAAAAGCTTATATATTAATGTCTATAGTGATACATACTGTTTTTACAAATACATTGATTTTATGACATTATTATTAAAGATTTATGACTAGTATATTTATGACACACATTCCAATATTAACAATATATTATAAGATATAATGTAAATATAAAAATATTTATTTATGTTTAGTAAGAAAGGTTTGATATTGTAGAATATATGTAATAGTAATTCTTGAATATAATTTCAATACATTATTAATTGTTTATATTAATATTAGAAAATATTATATATAGAAAAATAATATAAAAATAATAATTTCGATTTTATAATTATATATTCAATAAAATCTAAAAAGAACGTTTTTATTTTATTAAATAATAAACTATTTTTTGGAAAAACCAAGTAACTGTAATAAATACATTTTGATAAAAATAATTCTCAATGATGTAAATAACATCAAATGTCAAAACGTAATTTATATTGAATGGATTATTTATATATATAATAGAACTTATATCCAATTATTATTATATATTTTTTGCATTTCTACCAAGTGAAAAAAATTACATTTTTATATTTAGATTTAATATTTACAATAATTTCACATTAATAATATATATTATACTTCATACCACAAATTAATTAATAATATACTTTTTTTTGATCCAACTATAAAATATTAATATATTACATTACATTAAAAAAATTTATATTTCCTCTATTTTATAATCCAAAAATAATATATTAATCCCTATTTTCTAGTGGATTAATCAGTAGAAAAAATTCAGGTTATTAAAATGATAACTAATCAATCCCTATTTAATTTTTTAGTTATTATATTTCCAAATCATATTTAATCAATTATATTGTATGTGATGAGTATTGTTTTTATTTATATTTTTATTAAAATAGTGTAATTATAGTTGACCATGTTTATGCAATTTTAATATGTAAAATGAAATCATCATTGATGAATATGTGTGGACTACATCATTTATAAAGGGTCATTATTCATTTTCCTCCACCCATGTTCATGGATGGTAAAATTATAGAAAATAAAAAATAATTATTCTATTTAAAACATTTTATATATTAAAAAATTATAATCTATATTATTTCATTATTCGATTAAATGGAAAATGAAATCAAAATCCATTTCCCTAACACCCTATCGAGAACCACCAGCTCTACATCAGATAATCTCAAAACATCATCTTCACACACTTATAAAAATGATGCTACATGCTATTAGAAATGTCGAAAATTTAATCACATGGAGACTATTCCATATGATCCATGTAAACTAAATAGTATTATAAATTAATTGTTAAAGAATATACATTAATGAATAAAAAAATAAATCATAATAATATAAATATAATCAAAATAAACCAACCCATGCTTTATCAGTGCTATATTTCCAAAACATAAAAAAATTGAAAAAGAGGGATCCAAATATTTTGTGGATCATTATTTTAAATAAAATATCTAATAAAATCATATAAGAATCATGCAGGTTTTTCATCCTATAGTTATACATATCCTCCTTACCTTCCACAAAATACAATAAAAGGGCATATTCCCATCTCTAAATCCAAGGTCATGAAATAGACAACTTCACAAAAATTAACGACTATGGATTTTGAACAGTACCTACAGACAGAGAATTAACAGAACTAAATGTAAATTCATAATATATACATGTGTATAAAAAGATTGTAAAAAATGATAAAATTAGAAACAATATATAACAGAATTAAAAAATCGTGTCCCATGTATTCATAGACCATATCAACTTGTTCTATCACTATTTCATAAATAACATTGACCTTATTAACGACACAACCCAATGTATTGTATAGTGCCAAACATGTCCAAAAAAATCCCCCGTTACGAGATATTTAAATTCCTAAAGTACTCTATTAGAATGCATCCCTCTTGGTAGATAATCCATTACTCTAACCCTCCTGATCCACAATATAAAATTGATGAATTGTATATACAATATGATACATAAATATATATTATGGAATTGAAATTTAATTTAAATAAATAATGTATCATATAAATATCAACTTATATGAACGAAACATATAAAAAGCTCTCAAGGAAGTAAAGTAGAACAATTTTGTTCATGAATAACGCATTATTTATACATGGATACTCATTCATTGAAAAAATTAGTTCATGGACCCATATAAATCATGTTCTTCAGTTAAAGGAATCATAAGATATTTATAAGGATGATTGATGGAAAGCATCATCATCTGTGTATAAACAAATTATTGTAAAACCATGCCAGAATTGGCATGATTTTGAATTATATAATAAATTTTATATAAAAAACACACTAAAATTGTCTGTTATGTTCAAATATAACCCATAAGATCCACATGATGCAACAATCATGGATTAATTGATTCATTGATTCCAATTCCCTAAATTTGAGTGTTAGTTCTATAAATTATCATTTAAAATCAGGTTAAAACATTCAAATATCCATTAATATGATCAATAAATATAACATAATGTTGTATTTATATTATACAAGAGAAGGGTATTGATCTATAATGAAGAAGAAACATTCCAAAGGGGAATCACATTATCAATATATTATTCAAGATTAAATCACATAACATAAAAAAAGAAAGAGAGTGCTCCAAAATCATTAGTTGAGTGAACATATGGATTTTTAGTCCATGATGTATTGCATGAAATAGATAATGTGGGGGGGGTATTGGCTTTAAAAAAACTATTGATTAAATCAGCATGGAAAATAGGCTCTAAAACCCCCATATGGGAAATGGTGGACTCCATTGGCATGCTGGTGGGACATATAATAATGATTCAGATCCTGAAAACTCCAATGGTGGGCTGATGGATCACTAGATATAACTTGTATATCTATTGTTGAATTCTAAATATATTCTAATATCTCCATCCTATCGGGATTCCCTTATGTAAACATTGATATATCTATACATCATACAAAATTTCTTATATTAAAAATCATTGTCAAACAAAATTGAATAATTTTTAACTTGGGGATGTAATAATTCATCCCAATATATAAATTATATTATAATATAATTTCCCCCAAATTTCATGTAAAAAAAAATGCTAATATAGTTAATAGTATCTTTCTGACACCTAAACCTCATCTTGAATACTGTAGTTCCTCTATATAACATGAAAAATTATAATGATCATTCCATTAATCTCCATTTCTCTTTAGACAACAGTCTATGTTGGATTCTCCAATAATGATGCATGTAGATGTAATAAAATAAACACATAGTCTTGAACTGGAGGATAATTGATCTCATAGTAAAAAATTATTTAAACACAGATAATATATTTTATATCATGATCCAATTAATAAAAATTCTGCAGGTATCCTCTCATTTGAATATTTTAAACCATCTCGAACGGACCATGTAAGTGAATCCCAAAATTTCTAGTTCTTCTAAAGCACTGATGTGCTAATAGAGGGGTCACCCAGAAAAACCCTTTGTCACCCACACAAAAAATATTGGGTTTTCTCATATAATAAAATTATGTCTTTTACCTATTCTGAGAAAATTACATCCATTTTTCAATTATTTCCAAAAACATCATGGTCTTATGTAATTTAATTAGGACAGAAAATATAGCTAAACATCCCCAGGTAGTCCAAGTGGTGAATGATATAGTATCTAATAAAAAATCTCTTATATATCCATCTAAATAAAGGAATATAATATTTTATTTCAGGAGAATTATAATGTTTTCATTTTATAATCCCATTATACAATGAAATCGAGAACTTATTTCAGGACCATATCCACTATCTTCTTGATCATTCTCTCTAGATACCCATCCATCTATGGTTGAAATGTCAAAAACATATTCAACTATACAAAAATAACATTTTATACGCTATGCCCAAACCATGATATGAACTGGGAATCTCTATGAAATACCAGAAAATAAGGAACTTCCTGATTCCACACGATCTCCTAAACATATAGATATTCCAGATCAACTTTTTAGTTATAATATATTATAAGTATGAAACCATCCACCAATGTTCTTTGAACTACTATGAATTTTTTTATCACCATCACATAGGGTCTTTGTTATCCCAAATGAGAACCTAATATCCACATTATCCCACATATACAAAGGTTCTGAATGTTGATTGAGTGACACTACATCTCTTTGATTCTATACATGGATCATCATAGTAGTTTGAAAATGAATTTCAAAACATGTAATTTCTATTTTCATATAGAGACACCAAAATTAGGATTTGACATTAGGATATTTCATTATTAATCTAGGGTGTATGTTCTAAATTGAATAATGAGGGGATCTCCATTAATAATTTCTCATTGATGATTAAATCATTACCGTACCATTAATAAAAATAAGTCTATATATTTGCAATGTCAATCTCAAAAAGAGACTATTTAATTCCAAAATATTTAAAATGGGGAAATATTATAAACCAAGATAATAATAATTTATGAATTATTACAAAAAAAATTATGTGATGTCTATGTGTGAAAAAACCATGACTACAAATATTATTTTCCTACCACATTGAATTATGCAAATAATGAAATGATATGTTATTCCACAAAAAATGTAATACCTCTCACTTCATCTTCCTTAATCTATGTGCATTATTAAATAGTTTTTTTATTTGGGATCAAATTTTATGAGAACCATATAAAAATAACTTATCAATATGAGTCGTAATATCTCAATAATTACCCTACAACATCATTTAACACCTTGACTATAACAACCATTCCCTATATTACTCACTTAAACATGATTTATTAAAAAAAACTCATTACATCCCATATGATCAAGTGGTATAGTGTCATTTCTGTTTAATATTATTATACAATAACATAATTCATAAAAAACAACATCATTATTGAAAACGTATTTTATAAAACCACAACATTCCTTTGTACTTATGATTTCATGGGAGAACCTGAGGACATGCATAAGAAAAGGGTGAGCTATAATTCCTAGTAAGGGAGTAAACATGGAATAACATGAATGATATAGTACATGTATGAAAATGGGTATATTATTGGATAATAATAGAAACGGGAACATAAAGGCATGATATAGCTTGATTATCATAACAAGGAAACATGGCAACAATATTTAACATGATATTATCATTATCAAAGGATAATTACACATGGATCATGGGTAAACCATTATTTCATTTGAATAATCATGATAAAACCCTCATTTAACATCATTTATCATTCCACTAACCTTTTCCCAATGTATTGGATCACTATCAGGGCACACCCTTCTTAATCATTTCATTTCAGGCATTACTCTGCCACATGGATCATACACCATAGATTCATTATACATTATAATTTATTCCAGGAATAAGGCATGTGAAATAAATAAATATATATCCATAATAAAAATCTACATGAGATTAATGGTGAATACACTTGTCAGTGAAATGGTTATGGTATTCAATTAGACAATGATTTTGAAAATTTAAATTTTGGTTTAAATTCAGTGTCATAATGATGTAAAATAGAAATATTTAAAAGGGTTTACATGAGATCAAGGGTTATTTCTTCATTAATATAAGAAATGGACCTAAAAATGGGTCATGGAACATAATATCCTGACATATGTAATGGAAATTAGATGCATATTATATAATAATTTATTGCATGTAAATGTGGAGAGATAAATACCCTACAAAATTTTGTCAAGGTAACTAGTGTGTATGGGAGTAATTAATCATAGTGAAAGTGGTCTCTCATAATTCAAACATAAAAAGGATAGTTTGGGGATGTGAAAAATCACACCCCAACATTTGTAATTTTATAAGAAATGATTATAAAAATATAATGAAAAATGGAAAAAATGAGAAAAGAAGAAATCCCTTATTTGGATGTGTGATCAAAAAGGTTTTGGAGAACCTTCAGAGAATCCTCTAGGTAGAATGGACAGTCAGTGGAGGATTTTCAAGATATGAGGGAAGATTTTTTTCAAGATCCAAATGTTTTTATTGATGGGAGGTTGGAGCATGTGTGGTATTATATAGGAAAAGAGAGTGAATTATTTATTATTTAGGTTGTGGACACTACACAATAACAAAATCAATCCAACAAACAATACCATGGTATTTGCCCATGATTTCTGACAAATGGTAGTTTAAAACAATATTTTACACGTCCAATGGATAAATATATTATTATTTTTTTCTTTCTTATGTGTTTGTAAGTAACAATCTCAAGGAAATCATTTTAAAAAGTTAGATTGTTTCATATGTCTAGTAGGGTCTACTGAGGATTTATAAAATAAAAAAATAAAAATTTTAAATCACATTATATAAAAGGTAATTCAAAAACTTGTTGAACATCAATTTATTGTATTTTATTACATCACTATTTGGTCATTATGATGTTATCAAACACATTATATATTTAAACAATATTTCATTTTCACCATAATTTTTGAATATCTTAGAAAATTTTGAAAAATTATTCATTATATAAATTTTAAATCATGATTTCGAAAAAAAAATATTTATTTTATCTAAATAAATTTATAAATATGTGACTTAACCCTTTAAAAATAATAATTGACATTTTTTGAAATTTCATGGGTTTTTCTAAAATAATTTTGAAAATTTAAAATTCTATTCATAAAAACAATAAGATCATTATTTTTTAATAAATCTTAATTTAGTAATAACATATTACTAAAATATTTTTTAATTATAAAATTCATTAATTCATCCAAATTTATTTTTTAATCGAATTTTAATATTAACTAAAAATATTATATGTTCTTTGAAAACCATTTACAAAGTAACAATTCTGTAATGACTATGTATTATGTATAAAAAAATAATGTAAATAATTGTAGTCTTATAGTTATGTTATATAAACCCTTATAACACTTGTATAAGAGCTAAGGTTATGGTGTGAAGTGGTGATAGACTCTGGTGGTTGCTCGGATAACATCTCTTGGGTGATAATCTCTATCATCTTCTACATTATCCATAGGAGGTTTTTCTGAAGCAAAATGTGTTGAAACTTGTCATTGACTTGGTCAAGTGTGAAGCGTAGTGAATCCACCTTCTTTCTGAGCTCTGATATATTAAATTTTTACAAAAAAAATCTATTTTATGAGGCTATTGTTTCATTTTTCTATGTAAAATGGATTTGTCTAGAAAAATATATATACTTATCCTGAGGTCACTATTCAATGACTATATTAACAATGGTAAAAATTAATAATGTTATTTTTAAATACAAAAACATAAACCCAAACAATTGAATAGGGTTTATATAACAATTTTACATAATAATGCAATTAATTAGATCATAGAGGAATTTACATTAACAAAGGTTTGGGTCCTTACAATAATCCCCCATTACGAAATTTCTGCATCGAAACATCCACTTTCCCACACTAAAACAAAGGAGGCTATCTATGCTTCATCACATCCCCTGATTCCCATATTTCATCTTCAAACATGCTGTTTCTCAAGAACATCTTGATGATGAGAATTGTTTTATTTCATTGAACTTTTTCCCTACGATCTAGAATCTTCAATAGATTCTGTTCAAAAGGGTGTTCATTCTATAATGGTACAACCACTGGATTGTGTACATGCGATGAGTTAGGTATTCAATTACTCAATAGTGACACATGGAATACATCATATACTTGATAATGGATCAGTGGGAGTACTAGACAATTGGCCACTGCTCGAGTATGATCAATGATATAAAAAGGGTTGATGTACCATGGACTAATCATTCCCTAATTCCAAAATCTCGTAACTGTCTTCCACAGTTATATGTGTAGGAATACCATGACTCCAAAATTGAGCTCTAGGCCACATCTACGATTATTAGCATATATATTCTATCAAATTTGGGCAGCTTTAATGTGACGTGGGGTGGTCTTAACCTTCTACACCATTTGTTTTACTATGTATGGACCTATGAGTATTCACTCGCCAACATCATCCCAGCATGCCCAGGTTCTTCAACTCTTCTTTTAAATGGATTAATAACGATTAATTTGGATGATTTAGTGGAAACTATTATTTTATGACAACTCAACTAGAGGAAGATGTTGATCCAATTATCCTTTGAATTCCATTGAGCATTCTCTTGACATGTACTAAAGTGATTGGATAGTTTATTCAGATTGGATAACTGTTTCAGGTTGATAAGCAGTAATGAAGTTGCGCATAGTATTAAAATGTGCTTGAGACTCTTCGAGAACATAGACATGATTATTGGATCTTGATCAGGTTCAAAAGATAGTGGTAGTCAATGCATCCTCACTACTTATCTGATGTATATCTGTGCTAGTTGATCCAAAGACAAATCCTCTCAAAATGAAATGAAGTATGAAATCATTTTAGGATGATCCACAACAACCCAGATAACATTTTTTCCTTTGGTTGTCTTCTGATATCTGGTGACAAAGTCCATGATTAAGTTTTACCATTTCTAGGTAGTTACAGGAAATGGTTGCATCATCCCGGTAGACATCTTCCAAGAAACCTTCAATTCTTGAAATACGTGGAAATTTTATATATACTCAGTGATATTCATCTTCATGTTATCCCACTAATAATTCTCCTAGAGATCTTGTTAAATATTTTTGTTTCATGGATAAATGGATAAATTCTAACTATGTCAATCAATTAAAATATCATTCATTAACTCTGGATTTTACGTGACATGTAGTATTGAACCATATCTCAAAATTCCATATTCATTGGCATTAAACTCCAAGGATTTCCTTTTTCGAATAGTTTCCAACATCTACGAAATTCCAACATAATTCATTTGATCATCCATTAACATTACAAAAGTGACAGTTCAGTAATCATTTTTGAAAGGATTGAAGAAGTTCCCATCATTATGATTCCCATGTCTATCTTCATCAAATATTACAAAATTGGATCCATTTCAATTCTCATCAATGAATGAATAATTGGATCCTTTCTTCTGAGACCATCTGCAACCTTGTTCTCTTTCCTCAAATGGTAATGGATTCAGCATTCATAGACTTTGATTATCTTTTACCAACATTGTTGGCACATATTAATCTCTTTCTATGTTAATATATACTCGATTATTTTTTGATCCATATATATTTCACACTTCTCCCAAAATTGGTAATGTCTCCAAATTTTTAAAGTAAGGATTACTACAGCCACCTCCAGAGCATGTGTTGTATTAATTACTCATGAACATCCAATTACCTAGAAGTATCGGCAAAGAATTTGTAATTTTTCATCAACACACAGCCCATGTACTTATTCAAATTTTCATTGAATACAACAAGAAGTTATCCACTTGTGGATAGTGTGAGCATGGGTGTTGTTACAATCCTCCTTTTCAACACCACAAATCTCACATCTCATTAATCATTCCATGAAAACGTGACTCCCATTTGAGTTAGGATGGTCCTAGGGTTTGAAAATCGTGAGAAATTTCTCACAAATCATCAATATTATAACCCTAAACCATGGATTCTACAGATATATATCAAATATGATGGCCTCAACCATCCCTCAATTGTAGTTGTCTTAGAAGGATTTATAAATATCCAATCTTATGTGATGATATGACCCAATAAGGAAATTTCATTTAACCACTACACCCAAATAGTGTATATTTCATAGTTCTTCTCTATTTGCGTGGCCTTTAGTATAATGATTAGATTCTCCCATTGATCCTCCTTAGTTTTGGAGAATATTATAATATCATCTATAAATACATCCACAAATTTGCCTAGGTAATATCTTAAGACTCAATTCATCATGTCCATGAAGAATACTAAAGCATTAGTGAGTCCTAAATGCATTACATTGAATTCATAGTGCCTGAAAATTATACGAAAAGCATAAATGTTTATATCTACCTTCTTTAACATTACATAGTTATACCGCAACCAAAAATCCCCCATGGGGATGTATTTTGTTCCACATAACATATTAAACATGTCCTCAATTTGGGGAAAATGATACTTTTTCTTTGTCCGGATTTTTTTGAGCTCGTGATAATGAATGCAATGGGTCATTGAATATACCTACTTCTTGTTGAAGAGGACTAGTGCTCTCCATGGTTAAGAAAATGAGAAAATAGACCCTCTATCTAGATTCTCTAATAGATGTTTAATTAGATAATAAATCTCTAAATAATTTATAATATATGTAGTATTGAATATTTCAATTTCCCATGTAAAAGATCAATTTAGAATTCAACATATCTTCTTGGAGGAAGAAGAAGAAATTTCTTAGGAAACACTTTAGTGAGATCCCTCACAATAAGAATTTTTTCAAGGATAGTTTCTTCCTTAGATACAATCATCTAAGTAATATATGAATTACCGTAGGGAAATAATATCCACACTAGAGATGAAGGTGATTAAAAATATCCAATCATATCATTTCCCATGTACAAAATCATGGATCGATCCACCCTATGGAGTTTGATTCCTTTTAAATGGAAAATTATGATTTATCTATATAGAAGATGATTAACCATGACAATAATTGAATAAAATTCCACCGAAGGGATTATTGAAAATATCTCGAGGAATTTCAATCAACAAATTCTGATAGGGGGGGAGTTATATTCCTGGGATTCAATGATTGACCCATTTTCCATTCCCACTAACATCTCTACTTCCATGATTTTTGGCGTTACAGGAATTGATTTACTAAACAATATGTATATAAATTAATGTGTAAAACTATAATCAATAAGAAAATTCTATATTTATGAATGAATAGATCATGTACAAGTCCCAACATTGTTTTTGGGGTCCTCATTGGCTCTAGTGTTGGAAAAAGCTCACCCTTGCTTCTTTGGAGGTTTTTTGATTTCTCAAAAAACCCATCTTATAAGGCACAAGTCTAAATATTTCCCTAATTCTATTTTAGTTTATTAATAAAAAAAGTTGAGGGATGAATTTATCATTCATCTTTTCTGTCACAGTTGTGGTTATTATTTCCCATAGATATGCATAGGATCCCTTCTCTTCCACACCTCTTTCATTTCATCATTCCCTCCAGGGAATTTTTGTGGAACATATTTTTTCATCTTTGGAAAAGTGGGGCGCTGGTATTTCATATCACCATTGGATTTAACCATGAGAACACTATAATTAAAAATCACCAGTCAATTTTTATCCCTATAATACCCCTTTGATTTTCCGATCTCTATTTATATTTTTTAGGGAACATCTAAAAATTTCCTAATAACTATCAAAGTCACAGATTTATAGGGTGTTCTATAGTATGATTTATCTCACAAAATATGCGGCCTACATGGCATTCATGGTTATCATCAATGTGGAGGAATATCGTGTAATCATTGTGATTTTTCTTCAATTGCACAGTTGAATTCATCGTCTTATTGTTTGAGGGAATATAATTCACTTTTCTATTGTGAGTCTGTAGGTGTGTTGAATGTATTTATCGAAAAAATATTTCTTAAAATCCTTCAATTCCAATTCCTCGATCTCTTCCTTAGGCATCATATTTTTGACCAATGTCCACCATTGACCCACTTCAACCTCCATATGATATATTCTACAATAACCTTATCTTGTTCGGAACACTGAGAAATCGAGAATATCTTTTCATTGGGGTTGATCCATTGTTGGTAATTGACGGATAAGATGATCCATAAGAAGTAGGAGGCCTTTATCTCATGAATATCTCGATTACGAAAAGTTCTTTCATGGTGGGTGGGTAGAACATTCCCCTTGACCCATGATTATATTCAAATAATGAGTTTACTAAGAGTGAATCATGACACATTTATCAATTCATGCTCCCATCATATTGGGCATTCCATTAGAACAATCCCCAATTTCATCTTTTCCATTGTAGTTAGACCAGGTCCATCTATTAATGGCCATTGGCTGGAATACAAGTAATTTTATGGGTAAACCATGAAGGGTAATCCAAATAGAAAAGGGGATAACATATAAATTATATTTATTTCCTTAACTTATGAATTTATTGGCATCAATCTATGTTTTCCATGATCTACCAACCAAAATATATTCATAGGGGAATTTTTGTATTTCCTTAATAATGATTTTTACTATGCTTATTAATTTTCCAAATAATATCCCCCAAGAGTTTGATAACCAAGAGTGAGGCAAGGATCGTAGTCGTGAACCAGTTGTTGTTCGTGTCGAGATAAATGTGTTGTTTTCCGGTTTTACCTCTAGATAAATTTGTGCTTGAGCCACCTCATCCTGCTCGTATCCAGACAAGGATGTACTTTCATGATAAACCACATAATAAATACTGACCAAAATTAGGGAGGTTATATTTATAATATGACTTATCCATATGTATTCAACTAGGGTATTCTAATTCTAATCCCAAAAATAACAAAACATATCCTCTAATACCAACTATAACAAACCATTTCATTATAACACACTTAATTTTATTTTATTTCTTAAACATATAGGTAATGAAACATATAATATTGAGTGTTCTAGTATCATTTTAGATTAAGATCATAACATAAACAGATATAAAATAAAAAAAACATTATTGACAAATTCATTCCCTTGACTACAACATTTCTTCATACTTAGCAATGCATGGGATAATCTGAGGACATGAATAAAAAGGGTGTGATATAAATCCTTGTAAGTGTGTAAAAAATGCATAACATGAATAATATAGTACATATAATTATATATCTATATCAACAGATAAAATGAGAAGCAGTAATATAATGACCTGATATAGCATGATTATCATTACATTGAAATGTGGCAACAAAATTTATCATGATATTAGCAAGATTCAAGTCTGATTGTATATGGAGCCTATGTAAACCAACATTTCCCTTGATTTAACATAAGTAAATTATCATTGAACATAATGTATCACGATACTAACCATTACCCAATGCATTAGGGTTCTATCAGGTCACACCGTTCTTAATAATTTCATTTCATGTATAAGCGTGACACCTGGATCAAACATCAGGGATTCATTAAACATCATAGTGTATTCCACGAATAATATATGTGGAAAAAAAATTATGCCCATAATAAACAAGTAATTGTTCAAGAAGGTTATTACTTTGATAGAGAAATTTCTATTGTATTCACAAACACACTGATTTTAGCAACGAATATTTTAGTGTATCTTTGGCAGCATAACGACATCCAATATAAATCGTAAAAATGAATGATTGGAGGAAAAGTATTCTATCATAAAAAATACATGAAATATATAGTACAAGGGTCATAGAACATAACATTATAACATATTTAATTGAATATAAATTCTTTATAAAAAATAATTTCTTGAATGTAAATGTGGAGTGAAAATCCCTTACCGAATTTCGGCATGGTAACTGTCATGCATGGGAGGAATTAATGATTATTAAAGAGGTAGTTAATCATTAAAAAATATGGATTAATAAATGGGTGTTGATAAATTATACACCAATGTTTCTAAATTTAAAATATTGATATAACAATAATAATATGTTTGAACATAAATTAGAATGGAAGAAATCCCTTACATGGCATCGTGATCCCAATGGAATTAGAGAGGATTGAGAGAGGAATCAAAGGAGATTAGGACACCTTGGGAGGATTCTATAGGGGGGAGGGACGATTTTGGTCTAGATAAAAAGTATTTTAGTGATGAAATGTTGGATCTTTAGTGGGTTTATATATGAATGGAGTGGGAAGTATATATTATTTAGGTTTTGGGCACTACAGATTAAACTAATCAAAACCACAATCTATCCCATGGTATTTTTCACATGGTTTTTTCCAAATGGGAGTGGAAAAATAATATTTCATAAGTCCAGTTGATGATTTTATAAAATATTATTCTTGGTTATGTGGAGGTGAGTCCCAATCTAAATGAATACATTTTTAAACGATAAAATGATTAATGAGCCCAGGAGGGTCCACTAAGGCATTGTAAAATTTAAAAAAAATTTATAAAATCACATTACATTAAATATAAAACATAAATTTATATAAAATCCTTTTATAGTATTATATTACTACCTTATTTGGTCATTATGAAGTCATAAAACAAGATTTATATTTAAATTGTATTAAATTTTTACCCAAAAATTCGACTGTCATAGAAAATTATGAAAAATTGACAGTTAGATAATATTGACAACCTGATTTCAAAAATAATATTCATTTTATCTAAATAAATATGTAAATATATGTATTTTGTCATTTTATATAAACAGAAACCTTTATTGATAAAAATGGGTTTTTTAAAAATCTCTTTTAATAAATAATAATTTTATTCCAAAATAATTAAAATCTATTTTCTATTTAATAAAAAGTAATTAATAAAAAATGTTTATTAAAATATTATTAAATAAATAATATATTAATTCATATATGCAGATTTTCTAATTGAATTTGAATATTAACAAAAAACTTAATTAATTTTTTTAAAAACCATTTACAAAGTATCAATATTTAAATGAATGAATATTATTTATTTAAAAATATTGTACATAATTATAGTGTTGATTTATTCAAATATTAACTTTTATAACACCTATATAATACCGAAGGGTATCGTGTCCGATGCAACGACTTTATGGGTGCCTCAGATAACATCGCTCTCGTGGTCAAATCTATCAGCTTTCACTTTTTCCATATGCAGTTCTGTTGAAGCTTATTTTGATGAAACTATGTGTGGGCTTTGTCATGTTAAAATCCATGTGATGCAACCTTCTTTCTGAGATCCAACAAATGAGCTTCATATGGAGCAATTATACTAGATGATGACATTACTTCCTATTTCAATGTGAAATGTATTCGTTAAAGCACGATATTTATATTAATCATGTTGTCCCATTTCATCAACTATACTAGAAACGGTAAAAATTCATTAACGATTTTCAAAAATCCAAAAAAATAAAACCATGTTAGTTAATATGTTTTATATAATCTTTTTACTTAATAATACATGTAATTTTATCAAGAATAATTTTCATTAATAATATTTTGGGTTGTTACAGTGACCCCCAATGCCCGGGGCATGTTTATTGGTTTGATACATTTTCATTTTTAGAAGGAATAAATCACCAAATGACCAATCATTTTAGGTGTCTTGGAAAATATATTACATATATGAACCTTACATTAAAAATTCTAAAATAAAACAAAAAATAAATAATCATTTTTAATGTCATTTTCTCACTAGATTAGCCCTTCATATCAATTATAAAACACTTTTTGGAATACTTGGAAAATAAAATATAAGAAATGTGGGATCATCTATTCTTTGTAAGAATAAAAAATATAGTTGAATATATAATAATAAGCATAAACTTTTTGGGAATGGTACAAAACTAAAACACATGCCAATTAAAACATTATTATCACTATAATACTAAAAAATAAAATAATTCTATATAAATAATGACATTGATGTTCTACTTTTATAATAGTCGCATGTAAAATCATTAAAAAATCTCATAACAAGGGAATTAATAATTCCAGACATCTTATCCACTATGCCAATTCCTCGTGCTTAACCTATTCAAAAATATTTTGTCATGTCCGTCTGCTAGGACCCTTGTTTTTTAATAGACATGCTGATGCATTGAGGTACTAAAGTGGGCCTCCCCCATCGCATAATAAGTCATATAAATTTTTCGTATGAAAATAGTGAAACATAACATAAATAATCATAATAAAACAAGAATACTGAATTTCAATACATTAACCATAAAACATAAATTGTATTATAATAGCATGTACAAAATGAAACATATAATAAACCCTTCAATACTACATGGAATATTCTTTAATAATTAATTAGTCTTAATTAAGTAAAAAATCCAAACAATTATGTTGACATAGATGAAAATAATATAAAAAATCATTGAATCTAGTTTATAAAAATATCATGTTTTACATTGAAAACAACACAAGACAGAAAAATTATAAAAGAAGTCATTTTTTATTAAATTTTTTCATTCTACTTGGAAAATTCTGATGTTAAATAACAATTCAAAACAATCATATACATATTAATAAATCATTCAAATCATTTTGATTAAATGGACATTATTAAAAAATATTTTGAAAAATAAATATTTAATAAATTTAAAATGTTGATCCAGTTAAAGATTCTACTACATAAAACCATAATAGATAATTTTTTAAATTATTTTTATTAAAAATGGATTGGGATGATAAATATTTCCTAGTAAATATTTACACATAAACAATCTTGGAAAACAATGAGATTGAGTAATTAACCCTTACTTTTGGTCTGATACTCTTCATAAATATAAAAAATGCATATATAATGTTTGAATACAAATAATTAACTTATATAAATATCATAATCATATTTTTTTTTCATATATGATTCTTTTATGACTTCATATTAACCGTATATTAAAAATTCCATGTTAATGCAATATTTCTGGTAATAACAGTTTTGTTTATCATACGTGGTTTGACATGTTATTCTTCATAATATTTATTATATAATGATTTACTTATATCCATAATTTTTAATATGATTTATATATAATATATATTAATAATATAAATATACATTTAAATGGATATTTGAAATGGAATACACTATTCATTGAGACGGTAGGGCGTATGTACGCAGGAACAATGTTTCTCTTTTCTTATCATATTTAATAGATGCAAGTGAATGAAATATTTTCACATATATATATATTATTGTAATTAACACATTATGTCATATATTTCATAATTATCCATAATATATAGGTAAATATAATAATTCATTTTCAGTGGATGAGGAAGATGTGTCACATCATGTCCTAGAAAACGTATGTCGTGAATACGCACGAGTGAGGATATCTTTACTATAATGGTTAAATGGTATGTAATTGGATAGAATATAAATTTTATATAAATACTATAATGTTATATTTAATATTTAAGACATTTTTATTCATCATTATAGCAGTTAAAAAAATGTATAGATGAAAAACATCTTTCATCATTGCGTGGAGATGGTAAGTCATATGTAAGAACGCCTGGGGAAATAGTTTTCCAATGTATTAGTAACAAAAGGAATATGGTTGTCAAATAATCATAAAAAATCTCAACATATATTAGATTATACAGTTATTATTTTAGTATGATATCAACACAAGAATAGGAAGTAGAAGATGAAAATAACTTTTAATGAATTGATAAAACTATTAACTCTTCTTCAGGTGTCTCATTTTTATTTTCACATATGGACTACTTAAATTTGTTTTATAACCAAAGGGTAGCCTCTAGGATGATTCAAATGATTATTTTAGTATATTTGTGTAGGTTCTGGCCGAGACAATGTTATTAGGAGGTGTGTATTTAAAAGTAGGATAAGTTCCCATTTATAATGGAGGGGAGTGGAACATTAGGAAAAGCATGAAATATTAATTTATTAGAAATTTATTTTTTATTTCTAACAGCTCCATTGTGATTTATATGTAAGATAAGATGAGTATGGGTTGAAATCCTCTTAGAAACATATTTTTATTCATGTTTAGGTACTTAAATAAAATGTATCATAATGGATTAACCCTTAGATATATATTTTTAATCTTATTGGGCCTTCTTTTATTTTTATACTATATTGTTAGTATTGTTACAATAAACATCCAAGGGAACCTCAAGTAGATAATTAAGGAAATATGAAACATTATCTAATGCATTTGACCATATTTTATATCTTTAGGATTTTTATATATTTACGTTTTTTATATTAATTCATAAAATAGTACTTTTATTAAAACCTCATTTATATCAATTGTGATAGTATTTAGTAATTTATTTTTTAATTCATTAAAACACGATTAATTAGAAAAAAACCAATTAAATTAAAGATAACCTGTCAAATTAATTCTTAAAAGTTTTTGTGTCGAATAAGAATGTTAAAATTAAATTTATTTTAATATGTATAATATCATTTATTTGATTCATTCATTAATAAGGAAAATATAGTGTCATTATTGATTCATAAATAAATTTAATTATTGAAAAATCAAATATTAAAAATAAAATACCATGATGTAGGAAATATTTTTGTAATATCTAGAAACTATTTATAGTTTAATTGATCACTTATAATACATGAATTTAAATTTTATTTGTATTAAGATAAGTGTTTTATTATATTTCCTTTTGTTTAAATTAATTATTATGACATATCATTTTCACATCAGAGTTTCATGATGGTTTCCTAAATTACAAACATGGATGATCGTGGTCGGTCATACATCATAAAATTGTATTAGGACATGTGATTAGGAAGTTTTATAATATAATAATTCTTCTTTACCCTCATTTACATGATCTTCACTTTAACAATGTTAAATAGAAATAATTACTGAATTTACTATTCATAATGTACATAAAATTAAAGGTTCCAATTAACATAATTTGTGATTCAAAATCCGATTTTGGAATCCCTTTTACCAAAATTAAAAACCAATAATTTGTATAAAGTAATATAAAATTAATTCTAATTGTAAAAACTAAAAAGAGGGTTTTTAAGAAATAAAAAACATTCAAATGATTTATGTGTATTTATGTGTATTTATATACATTATTATGGTGAAATTACTTCAATGGAAGAAAATAGGATTAATTGAAAAAAATACAAATAAAAAGATTAACAAATTAAAACGAAAATATAGTTATACAAATAATTTCTATGAACAAGCAGTTCTGAAATAAATTGCAGTAATTTTCATTATTCAGTAAAATATGAATGTTATCAAAAAAAAAAAGAAAATATTTATCCAAACTAAAAATTTATATCCCTAATCTAACGAATACTTTAATTTCTTAAAATTATATATATATAATTTTAAAATATTGGAATTATAAAAAGTTCTTAATTAAAACCCTGAAAAAATGTATTTTTTTTAAAAAATATTTTTTATCTGAAAAATTGATTTTGAGATTATATTATTTACATTAAACACATAATATGATTGTAAGATATATATGGGATATAAGAAATTCAAAATATGGGTGATACTATTCATAACAACATTCTAAATGGCTAGTATGATATTTCATTGTGCGCTCGAACACTATGTTGATTATATGACAAGCTATTGAATTATTAAGAAGCTTACTGGGGAAACTTGGGGTGTTACATTACCCAATCCATCAATAAATTTCATCCTTGAAATTTAATATCTGGATTTAAAACTAGGGGTTTTACATTACAAAATAAAATTTTTGAAATCCCACATTGAAAATGAATTAATGGACATCAATTTTCAAATAATGAAAGCTATGTATGAAGGTTACTAGAAACAACAAATTTAAGGGTTCCATGTCGAAAAAAATTGAAATTAAATAAAAATATTTCAAACATGATCTAATGGAGAGTGATAGAGAATATTATTTATAGAATGCTAAAAAACAAAAGTCCATAAATATGTAATGATCAAAGGGACCATTTGATTCATTTCAAAATAAATTAAAAGAATTTTTTTTGGTTTTCAAGATCATTTCCTTATTTAAAATGAACATGTGATGAAATAATTACTTGATTTAAGTACAATCCAAAAAAAAATTATGACATGAAAAATTTCCACTTTATCACTTATTCATGGAGTGGATGATTAATTTTTCATTCCTACTATATTGGATGATCATGTGATCCATAAATAGATTTTTAGGTCATTCCACTTTTCTCAAAAAAGTTTTAGAAAAGGTTATACCATATGAAAATGTCCACCTATAGAGATATAATACATTAATCTAACAAAAATCAACTACAATATAACATATACTATCCATAAATGGATAACCAAAGAATCATTCCTAAAAATTAAAATCTACATCTTTAGAAAGAGGATAACCAAATAAACATAGAATTTATATCCAAAATTTCATAGGGATGATCTTGGATGTCGCATTCCAAACACGTGAACACCTTCATCATACATTCACTTGAGACAGTGTAACAAATATAATTATCATACATCCTTATTGAAAATAGGCATTTTTCATTATTCTTCTATATAGTGGATTATTTCATACGTCTGAAAAAGTTGTATACTTCATCCATGACAGTAAAACACTATGGTCGATAAATCCTTAATTATTTCAAAAGAAACTAGAAACATAAAATTTACTTAATCAAATCCAACATAGATTTTTCAAAACATTATTATATTTACATAAGAAATATATTATGCATTATCATTACCTAAAATCATATTATCTCTAAATCTAATCATAAATTTAATTAAACTTTCACTTGAATTATAAAAATTTAAATATTATTTGGTATCCATAGAAAAAAACAAAAACTAAATAATCCTTATATAAATCACAATTTATAATTCATGGATCCAGATACAAAAATACATAAATTCATCCTATTTAATGGTTTCATTGAATATTTCCTTCTATGGATTAGAATATATTCGTATTTATATGAATTGATTTGGGTAATTCCCATGATTCACACATATGAGACATTTAATTCCATAAAAATTGGATAATCTATAACCTTTTATTCAAAGAGATAACATATTCCACACCATTTGAAGTACTCCTCCCTATTCTTCTTCCATTACTCTTGACCCGTATGATGCCAAATCTTCTTTCCTCTATAGTTGTTAAAATATGAGTATTTATAAATGTTCTTCTTCCTCTTACTCAACTTCTTTGGATGTTTTTCAAATATCACTTTGTTAATCATTTATCATCATAACTGGTTCGGAATAATCATAATATCTTTCTCTATATTCATTACCAATTTTTTGTTCAAAATTACAAGACTTCCATTCATACTCAATGTTAATCCAATTCCTTCTGGATTCCTCCATTATGTAGGACTAGAAATCATAGGGTGAGAAACACATCTCATTGTTAGAATCCACAAAATCAAGGAAGGTACATTCAATATAAAAAATATAGGTTTAATAAAAAGTTATCCATGATTTTCCCTAAAAATATAGTGGTTCTATATACATGTCCTCAATGTCTATCTTGTGGTTATGATTTCTAATCTATTTTTATTTAATGAAATTTCCAATGTTTTTTCAATACTTCCTCTGAAACCAATTGTAATGCCCCAACCCTAGAATCTAGGAGTGAGTGAATTATTATAGTGCATTGAAATGATTCATCGAATCATGTCCCAAAGGAATGAATATTTTAGAAATGTTGAAAAATATATTATGCTCATGAACATTACATTAATATTTCAAACATAAAACACCGCATAGATAATCTTTTGATAATTCCATTATTCCACAAGCATAACCCTGAAAAGAAATCATAAAACACTAATTTTCATCATCATAAAATAAAAAATAGAAAATTGGTGAGCACATATGCACAGTAATGATAAAAATATAATAGAATCTATCAAAAATAAACATAAACAATAATTGAAAGGTACAAAAAAACACAAGTCTTTTAACACAATATCTACAACATAATATGGAAATAATAAATCAAATAATTCCATATAAACATACACATGTATATTCTACTACTCAGAAAATCATATGAAAGTCCATAACTAATCTCAGAATTACGTATTGTATAATGACATACATCTTAACCTCTATGTCAAGACCTCATTCCATGACCATACAAAATTAATTATCAAGGAATTGTGTCGAGAAATTAATTTGAATCTTAAGACCTACCAATACATTAAGGGGCTATAATGGTCCTTTTCCACCACTTCGAATGTTCAATACATTCCTCATATGAGAAGGGTGAAATATAACATAAACACTCATATTGAAACTATCATATAGAAGGTTTATACTTCATCCATAAACCAGGAATGGTATCCAAATATAACATCCATAGCCAAACATATCATAATCCCTTCAACACAATATGGAGGATTATATCATAATATATCGGTCAAAATTAAGAATAAAATCCAATAAAGGATTTCCACATAGATGAATTTAATCTAATAAAATCATTTAAACTATTTTATAGAAATATACCTTTTTACATAAAAATATTAAAAGTAACAAAATTTTAAAAAGAAGGAATTTAAAATAATATTATTAATCAATGATTCTTGTACCACATTGAATCTTTTGAATGTAATTGACATTTTATAACAATAATATCCATCAAATTAAATCATCATGTTAAATTGGAAAACAAATTCATTAGTGAAATATATTTTGAAAAATAAATCGTCAATTTATATAAAATGCTAATCTAGTTAATGAGTACCTTCTAGGCCTGGGGTGGTGGCTCCTTCTTCGAATTCTGAAGCAGGGGCTGTCCAGTCTACTCTGAGGCCCTCTGTAGTGCCCCGACCATCAGATGGGATTAAATTCAGGGATATGGATCTATTCCAACCGGGGGTGGTGAGTTCGAGTTTGAACTCTTTCTAGTTGTTATGCGACTCCTCTCAGTTGGTGGTTGTTGGGGAGATTTTGTATAATGTCTTCTGGTCCCCAATGAGGGATCTGTTGTCAATGTTTCGGGCTCAGAATGTCATTGGTGGTAATGGAAGGTCTGGTGTGAAGTTGGATATCAATGTGGTTGGAGTGTTGGAGGAGTGGACCCCTGCCTCGGGTCATCCAGTTACTTGCAGGAGGCTGGTCAGTAGTGCTCCTCAGGAGGTTTCGGCATGGCGAGAGGCCTGGTTGTCTCCAGTGCAGGGTGGGCGGGTCATCGAGGGGCATGTGGCTAATGGAGGCCCCACTGGCATCTTGGAGGTTTTGATGCCTGCGGCTAAGGCCCGGTTGGCTTCAAGGGTGGAGGATGTTTCAGCTCCTAAGAGGAATGTGAAGCCTTATGACAGTCTAGGAGGCCTATCCATGGATAGTTCAGGAGTGAGTAAAATATCAGCAATGAAAATGAGGCAGTTTTAAGAGCATTCTTCTGCTAATGTTTCGGAGACTGAGGACTCTGGGGTCAATACCAGGAAAAAACTGTTTCAATGATACCAACGCTAATCTGGAATGCTCGAGGGCTTGGGGAAAGGGTGAAAACCGATTTCATTGCGTCGGCTGTGAAAATCACAAGATAAAGGTGGAAGCGTTCCTAGAACACAAGTATAATTCTACTAAAATCAAGGAGATCTCACGTAGAGTGATGTTTCATGACTCCATGCATGTGGATCACATCAATAGGTTTATATTGATTTTCTGGCATAAGGATGTCTCGGTGGAGCTGATTCTGGCATGTGAACATCACTTAACAACGAGAGTGTCTAGGACGGGGGTTACCATTTTTCATGTATTTCAATTATGGTAGCTGGGATGCGCAGATGAGGGAGGTGTTATGAAGTGAGATCAATGATTTTAACCCATGGTTTTAGCCGTGACTGTTAGGGGGTGACAGCAATATAATTACGGTCCCTGAGGAGAGGAATGGGAGAGGTGAATTTCAATGTCAAGCAAGTAGATCTTTTTATCTAGTTTTTGACAGGCAAGGGGCTGTCAGATTTGGGGTACTCTGGTGACCCTTTTACTTGTTTCAACAACAGGCAGGGAGGTAACTGATGCTAGAGCAGGCTTGACCGTTGTGTGGCCAATGTGTAGGCTATCTCGATGTTCCCCAATTCTAAGGTAGTACATTTCTGTCGCATCATTTCTGACCACTCTTCGTTGATGCTGACTGTGGATAGAATATTCTTGGTGCAAGAGAGTTTCAGGTACATGATTCATTGTCAGAGTTGTCCAGGATATTACCAAATGGTGAAGTCGTGCTGGGTTGTCCAATTCAATTCCACTCATGGATGGTTCTAGATATGAAATTGTGTCACCTCATGAATTCCCTTAATACGTGGGCTGAGAGAATCCATCCCTTTGATCAAGATGTGGTGTCACTTAATAGACACATTGATCACCTTGAGGCTAGTCTTGAGGAGGCTTAGGATGAGAATGCCTTTGGGGAGATATCTGAGAAGAAAAGTGATTTAGATATCACGATCTTTTCCTAGGAGCATAGGGAGTGGGATATCTCTAGAATAAAATGGATCTAGGAGGGTGATAAAAATACTGCTTTCTTTCATGCATGCATTAGGGAGTGGCAACACTTGGTAACTCCGAACCTGGATCTTGATGATGGTACCTTCACAGATGATCGGGAAGTGATCTGGGGGATAACAGTTTCTTTCTTTAAGGATATTCTTGCTTGCCCAAATTCCAAAATGAGATATGGGTACCTACATGGGGATGAGGCGTTCTGGGAGGGAATTATGTCTCGGGTGTCGAACCGGGAAAATGAAATGATGGAGGGAATGCCAGAGGAGGAGGAGATTTATGCAGATATGGTGAACCACAATCATGAAAGTGTGGCAGGTCCTGATGGTTTCCCTGGATCCTTTTATAGAAGCTCGTGGGAGGTGGTGATGGGGGATGTTTGCTTTTCCATTAAATATTTATTCAGAGGTGGGAGCTTGACTAGGATTCCATATGCCACACCTTTGGTTCTCTTACCAAAGGTTAAAGACAGTTCTTCTCTTTTCCACTATCGGACGGTGAGCATATGTAACATCCATTACAAAATTATGGCAAGTATCATCAACAGGCGGTTGTCAGGACTTCTCCCCCGGTGGATATCTCTGGAGCAGCATGGGTTTGTGATGGATCACTCAATCTAGGGAGCTGTGGCTTTGGCTCAGGAGATGATGAAAGACGTTAAGGTAAAATATCATGGGAACATCATGGAGATTAAGCTGGATATGAATAAGGAATATGACATAGTTGAATGGGGATTTATCAACAGAGTCCTGAACAAGCTGGGATTTTCCAACCGGGCCTCTGATATCATTTTCAAGAACTTCAGCTCTTCTTGGATGGTTGTTTCCTTCATGGGTAGAAGTTATGGTTTCTTCGAGTCATTGTGTGGTCTTCTTTAGGGAGACCCTCTTTCACCGAGAATTTTTTTCCTCATGCAGGACACGCTGAGAAGAATGATCAATAGAGGGTTGTCTAATAGGGATATTCATCCTTTCAGGTGGATGTTGATATTACCATCTATATTGTACTTGATGTTTTTTGATGACACCATTATCTTCAGAAATGAGTGGAAGAAATCGGTGTATGGTATCATCAAGATTCTGGATAATTATAGTCACTGGAGTGGGAAAATCATCAACAGGGAGAAGAGTGAATTCTTTGTGTCCAAGGATTGCTATGGGAGTGTGGTAACGTCTGTGGGGTTTTTTTTTGGGGATGATGCATGTGTATCTTCCCTTTGAATATCATGGGACTCCATTGTCTCCTAGAAGGATGAGGATAAAGGACATTGACCGGGAAGTTAGTCTGATCTCGGGGCGTGTCCTGAACTGGAAAAACCAGTTTCTATCTATTGGATGTCACATATAACCTGTGAATATTATTATCTCAGCCATTTCTGTCCATGAACATTTAGAGACTAATATCCCAAAGGGGGTTGTCAGATCTATTGATAAGATGCTGGCTTAGTTTATCTGGGATGCATCTTCAGATGGGAAGAGGCATTGGGTCTCCTGGAGGAAGATGGCTTGGCCTACATGTGAGGGTGGGATCAATGTGAAGAGATTAGATGTCACGATCCTTTATCTTCATACGAAGTTGGCATGGGACATCATTGAAGAATGGTCTTTGTGGGGGAGCCTCATGTCGGGAAGGTTCAGGGGTAGTACTAGCCTTTCATCAGTGAGTGGATCACCTTTGTGGTTGGTGGTTAACATCATTATCCGAGACAAGGTTTAGCTCTCTTAGTGGATCATTGGGGAGGGTAACATTCTATTTTGGAATCACAACCGGTCATGTAGCATACTAGGATATCCTAGATGTCCAAAGCCCATGATCACTTTCAAGGAGGTGATGCCGTACCCTTCTTTCATCAGATACATTCTAGATATTGATCACAGTGAGATCTTTGACTCTATCCGCACCAGCGCAGAGCGTGACCACTGTGTCTTCACACCTAGTCCTATGGGTAAGTTCTCGTTGAATGAATTTCATAGGAGTAGCGTCCCCCAGTGACAACTTGCAGGGTGGAGTGGTTGGATATGGTATAATCCCCTTCCAACTATGTTCAATTTCTTCACCTGGAGGATACAGAATGGTGCACTACCGTCTGATGATAATATCATGCTCTTGGGGATTATTATGGCCTCTCAGGGCATCTGTTGTGCAGGTTCCCATGAGGAGATGTTGCATCACATTTTTGTAGCATGATATTGGGATCATGTGGTGTGGGGATTAATATGTGGTTTCTTTGAGCTATCCATCCTGGTGGAGACAGTTGAAGAATTTATTTCTAGCTGGTTCCAAGAAGTGGATGCAACTAGGAAAGAGATGGGGGCACGAGTCATCTCCCTGAGTGCTGGATGTTGGGCGTTGTGGTAGGCCTGGAACCGGGTGAGGTTCCCGGATGTGGCATCCTCAGGCAAGGATATTGTCACTAGTTTTTTCTTGATATTGGCAGATTGGGTTCACCTTGCAGGTGATTACAAGGACGTGTGGGAATTGTGAGTGATGTATGGGGCTTGAGGGCAGGTCCAGGTGTTACGGGGCGGGTGGTAAGGGAACTGGGTGTGGTGGCATCCGCTGAAGGAGGGTTTGAAGATGAATGTTTATGGGTCATGCATGTAGTGGTTGATGTGAGGGGGTGGGGCTGTCCGGGATGAGTTGGGGAGTGTGGTGATGCCCTTTTGTGCGAATTTTGGGTAAGGTTTCTCCCTACATGAAGAGGGTGAGAGCAGTGCTTTCAGGCCTCTCCCTGTGCAGCTAGATAAAAATCAGTATATTGTAGGTGGAGATGTACTCATGTGTCATCCACAATGCACCCTGATGCAAAGGTCTCTACCCCTGGCCTATCATTTACACAATTAGGGAATGCAAATTATTAATGTACTGGAGCACAAATGTTACTCATACATGGAGAGAGGGTAACAATGTGGTGGATCATTTGGCATCTCTGGCGAGTGACGTCATCTCGGTCACATGCTTTTCTCGTGGTTCACAATTGAATCCTAAGGGGGTGAACCTGATTTGGGGTGATTCCCTTAGTTTGAATTATTTTCGGCCTCCTTAGAGCCACCTTTTCTATAAATGGTTTTTTGAATAAAAACTGAAACGATGATGATGATGTTAGTGCATCATTTTGGATAACAATCTATTTGTTTATCGTATGTGTTTTGACATGTTATTCTTGATATGATTACACAGGTGATGATATAGATACTTCTAGAATGTATAATATAATTTTTATATAATATATATTCCTTATAATAATATATATTATTGATATATGATATGGAATACACTGTTCATTGATATGGTTGGTCATACATACGCATGAACATTTTTAAATTTTCTTATCGTATTTAATGGAAGAACCTGAATGAAATTTAATTACGTACATACAAATATATATATATATATATATATATATATATATATTTACATGTTTTTGTGTGTTATATTATAGTAGAATTATCATTTCATATATTTCTCAATTATACAGAATATATATTTTTTATAATCATTCTTAGATGGTGGGCATGGAAGACGAGTATCATCATGTCGCGGAGACGGTAAGCCATATGTACACATGATTGGTGATGTCATTTCGTTAATGGTTAAATGTTCTATTATTGTATGAAATATTAAAATCATAGAAATAATATCATGTTTTATTTTTTATTTAATTCATTTAAATTTATCATTATAATCGTCGAAATAATGTACTGATGATAGACAATTTATACCATGGTGTGGAGATGGTAATCCATACATACACATTCATAGAGATATTTCCTTGAATATGATGGGTAAAAGGTGGAATATGGTTGTCCCCTAAATATAAAAACATCTCATCAAATTGTATATTCTAGAGTTATTATTTTATTATGGTAAAAACCAAGGAAGATGATGTAGAAGAATAAAAGAACATTGGATGAAGGGATAAAACGATTACATATTCTTAATGTGTCTCCATTTGATTCCCATAAAAGGACAATTTATGATGATTTTTTGACCAATTTTTCACATATTGGATGAGGCGAGGGATGTTGGAGTGGTATTTGGGAAGGTTTTTTCTGATCCAAAGGGCATCAAATGTGTTCAGTAAAGTTGAGGATAAGTACCCTTTTATATTAGAGGTTAGGCGTACTTTAGGAAAATTTTGATGTATTAATTTATTATAATTTTTTTTGGATTACTAACATCTCCAATGTGATTTATTTCTAGGATTAGATGATTTGGGGACGAAATCCTCTTATGCTATGATTTTTAGAAATGTTTGTGTCATGAATATTTTCATATATTTTGGTATTAACATATAGTTAAACAATTTAACACTTACCATGTCTTCATTTATTTCTATACTATAAGGTTAATATTGTTTCTAGGAAATTATAAGTGAACCTCAAGTGGATAATTAATGAAAATATTAAAAATGTATATGTTAGTTTTATTGAGTCATTTATTATTAGGATTTTTCTAATATTTAAAAAAATATTAATTTTTTTAAAACCAGAATTTGTGTCATTATTTACACAATTTAGTAATTGATTTTAGTAAAATCCCTAAAATACACATTCCTTTGAAAAAAGTGATCAAAATAAAATATAACAAGTAATATTAATGCATAAAATCTGTGTATGTCATTAAAACATTGGAATTACATTTATTGTAATATTTATAATAACATTAATTTGATTATTTCATTAATATGGAAAATACTAAATCATTATTGGGTCATAAATAAATTTAATTATATAATTTAGAAAAATTAAAAATAATATAACATGATTTAGTAAATAATAATATATATCTATTAACTATTTATAGTTGAATATATCACTTATATAACTAAAAATAAAATTATTTTAGTAATAAGTTACATATTTATGTTATATTACACTTTTACTTAAAATTAAATATTATAAATGACTTTTGCACACCCAAGTGGCTCCATGGGGTCCTAAAATAATACTTCTTATTCAAATGGACTTCAATATATTATACTATAGTATTTGAAGACATTGTGTGATGTTTTTATATTTTTATAGCATTATTTGTTACCCTTAATTAACTCATTTACCGATTAAACATGGTAAATTAAAATAATAACTGATTTTACTATTCGTAATGTCCAAAATTACAACATACCAATTTACACAATTTGAATCATTGGATTAAAAATTTGGAACCAATTTTTTCAAATACAAAACTCATAAGTTGTTGAAATTAACTTAAAATTAATTCCTACATTTATAACCAACAAGCTAGTTTTTGAGTAACTAAAACTATCAATAGACTAACATGTGTTAATATCCAATTTCAATGAAAAATTATATCTAATGACCAAAATTGGATTAAATTATAATATAAATAATCCAATTAACCATATAACCATTTAACAAGATATTTTTACTATATAAATAATTTAGATGAATTTGCTGTTTTGAATAAGATTACATTATTTTTCATTATTCATTAAAATAAAAATGTTATCTAAAGAACACAATAAATTTATCAATTTTTTTATATTACTTTATTAATAATGAATTACATTTATTCATATTTATTATCTGAATGATTCAAATATTGGATTTTAAATGGGGTTTCTATTAAATGGTTGAATAACTACATTTTTTAAGAAATACTTCTTTTATTTGAGTAAAATGAATTTTTCATTATATTATGAAAATGAAACGCATAATATAATAGTTAAAATTATATTAGTAGTATAAAATTCAAAATGTGGATAATACTATTCATAACATCTTTTTAAAAGGCTAGTTTGATAGGTTTTGGTGTGCTCAAACTCGGTGTTGCTTGTAGCATAATCAATTGAATTTTTATGATGATGCGTATTGTGGAAGATTGTGGTGTTACACATCAAAATATTAATCATAACAAAATCCAAGGTGTGTAAAGATCCTGGTTAGATGGAATATAAAATATTATTCATCTCTAGGAGTAATTATTCACATTCAATCAATCAACCCTTTATAGTTAGAATAACTATGGGATCTAATCGGGGAGAAATGTCTTGAATAATACTCATATTCTACGTATACAATTTTAAAAATCAATAAAAAAAGAAACATTTTCATATTGATAACCATGAAAAAAATACAACAACCTTTTCCATATTTTGAATTATTATTTTGGTGAATTTTATTCAATATTATATATTAGTGTCTATAATTTTATTTTAAAGTCAAGAAATATATTTTTATTTCATCAATGAATAAAAAAATAATGTATTCTATGTAAGGGAAAAATATATGGTTTATGATGGTATTGACCAATTCTGGTCCATTTTTTACTCCAAATGTCATAATAAGATACTCATATAACCCATAATTATTCCTATACTGTATCACATGCATTTATTCTTCCACGATCCATGGTTTTTAAAATCAATTAAACAAATTATTATATTAAAACCTCTAAGATCTCCTCAAATGAAAAAATAATTCATCAATTCGTAGTAATAGGAATCGTCATTTCACAGTTTCCTAAATATACTTATGATAGTATACAAAAATTTGAGCATATTAATCTTCCTTCTTAGAAAATAACTTAGGACCGCTATTAGAGGATGTGCCTAATCTAATAGATTATGTATTCACATGATAATTCAGCTCAACATTTCCCTCTGTAAATTGTTATTTTTTCATGTTATATGGTTGATTCCATATGGGTTACACACTACACACACGATCAAGTATTTAAATAAATATCATAATATTGGATAACGTTGAGATGTTCTATATAAATGTATCTTGGTTGACATATAACATTTATGTAATGGATGAGGGAGTGGTCATCTTATCCAATCCCAATACCATACCATCCCCATGTGATGAAAATAAATTTCACTATAGAGTTTGTGCCCCAAGTGTACCTTCCTAGATGTCCCACTCTTTTGAAATTAGAAACATCACCCCCTTCATGTGACGTGAATTTTACTCAAATACAATAAAAATTGATGTTTTAATAGAAGTTGGTGAACCATCACATGATAAGGATCACATTCAAACCTACAATGTGACAACTGGGCCCCGATGACAGCACAAAATCCTCGCCTTTAACATGGTCATCGGGCCTTGGACCAACAGGTACCACCAGTTTCCCCGCAAACACATGGTTCTTACCCTAGATCCCACCCACGTTCTTGAACGGGTCATCTATCTAATGACTATCGCCACAGGCCAAAAAAATTTCCTTTCCAATATTCTTTTTACTCACTCACACACTCCATCAGATACTTTCCAGAAGGTCACCCATCCATATCACTTCCCTAGGTAAAACACGTTTAGTTGTGGAGTTCTAGTCAGGTATGCTCCCGAAAATAATGGTGCACCATGTTGACATGAGTCATATCATTTAGTAATTTATCCCATTATCATTTGGGAGTGTTACATTAAACACCCCTCCCCCAGAGCAGAGAATCCTTATTTTGGGACCTACATATCAACCCATGCCATGCAGAGTACTTAAGAATGGGTACCACATCTGAAACCAAATGTGGAAACCAGGCCACATTGACAAAACAAAAAACTTGCATTCAACATGGATTTTGGGACATGGCCTACCAGGTAACACCAGTCCCCTGAGGACACATGATCCCCACCATGGGGCCCACCCACGTGCCCAAACAGGTCCTCTGACTAATGGTTGTCCTCACAGGGAAACACAAGTCTTATCCAGTGTGATTTGTTCTCATTCACACACACCTTTTGAAACATCCCTAAAGTTAAATTCCAGTGTGCTTTTTCCTCAATCTCACACGCCCTTGGAAACATCCCAGAAGGTCACCCATCCTAATCACTACCCCATGCCAAACATGTTTAACTGTTGATTTATAATTAGGTAGGATCCAGAAAATAAATGTGCACCTTATTGACATGAGTCATATCATTTAGTCATTTAACACATTATATTTTGGGGGAGATACATTCACCCCCCCAGATCACAACGTCCTCATCATTGGCACTACATCTAATTCCAGAGAGTTCCCCTCGCATAAGGCTTGGTACCACCTGTGATTGAAAATGTGACAACTGGGCCAAGGTTACAACCCAATCACCCCACCTTTAACATGGCTATCGGGACACGGTCCTCCAGGTACCACAAGTTTCCATAGAGACACATGACCCCCACCCATAGGGCCCACCCACTCTCCCAGACGGGTCATCTAACTAGTGATTGTCCACACATGCCAACACATTTCTTTTATAGTGTGCTTTGTCCTCACTCACACACACCCTGGGAAACTTCCCAAAAGGTGACCAATACCGATCACTACCCCAGGCCAAAACATATTTAATTGTGGAGTTATAATCTAGTAGGATCCTGAAACAAAAGATTCACCATGTTGACATGAGTCATATAATTCATTCATTTAATGGATTATCATTAAACGGTGTTATATTCACCCCCACCCCCACCCGAGAGCACAACGACCTCATTGTGGGACCAACATCGAAAGTTGGGCAGTGTACCACACTTAAGGATAGGTATGACCTCTAATACCAAATGTGACAATCGGGCCATGGTGACAGCACAGACAACCCACATTTAAGATGGTTGTCAGTCCATGCGATGCCAGGTACCACTAATTTCCCCACAGACACGTGGTCCCCACCCGGGGGCCCTCCCATGTTCCCAGATGTGTCATCTGACTTATGTCTGCCCCCATAGGTCTTCGTATGTCCTTCCATGGTGCGTTTTACTCACTCACACACACCCTGGGAAACGTTCCATAAGGTCACCCATCCTAATAACTACCACAGGCCAGTCATGTTTAAATGTGGTGTTCTAATAATCTAGTAACCCGAAAATAAAGGTTCCCATAGTTAACATGAGTCATATCATTTAGTCATGTAACCCTTTATCATATAGGGGTGTTACATTCACCCCCCCCCCCCAGAGCACAACATCCTCATTTTGGGACCTACATGTAATTCCATGACACCAGAAGCCCAGAGTCGATGCATTATTCTCTATCATTGGCATTATCATAAAATATAATGTTTTGAAATACCGATTAGTTTAGTAGACTTGAAATTACTAGATACAATAATAAGGTTGACATTAAATCATAAAATATAAAACTACAACAACATTATCTCCATAGGCAGCACAGAGATCCCATAGACTATCCCTGGAGGACAGTCATAATATAATTCCTTGCTTCCTTGGAAAAATAAAACATAGAAAGGGGTGAGATCAGATGCTCAGTAAGGATTAAACTATAGAAGAAACATTCATAAATATACATAAACATTTAAGGCATTGTATAAGACTAGAAAAAAAGCCATATAAAGTTAAACCTCAATATAATATGGAAAAGATAAAATTAAATAATGACATTTACTTATTCACATGGATATTATTCTAGTAGAATAATAATATGCAATATCAATAACTACTTTAAAAATCAAGGAATGCATAATGCCAGACTATCATAATAACAAAGTCAAGGCCCTGTTCCAAGACTAAAAATAAGATTTTGTCAAGTCCTTCTACCAAGACACTAGTTTGTCTGATGAGAACTACTAATGCATCGAGGAGCTATAGTGGGCTCCACCCATCACTTACTAATTACAATGAATTCCTCATATTAATATTTTGAAAGATAACATAAACATTCATATTAAAACGAGCATATGAAATGTCAATACACTATCCACAACCCATGAACGGTATAAAAATAGCACATCCATAGTCAAACATAAATCATTAGATACAATATGGATGATTTTATTATATTAGATTATCCTCAATCGAGAATAATGAAGGATATTGAAATAGATTAAAATAATCATCAAAACTATTAGAGAGAAATATCCCCCTTTTTCGTGAAATTATTTAAAAGTCACACTAATTGTCAATAAGCCATTTAAAAATAGATTTTTGAATCAAAGTGTCACATAACACGTTGAAACTTTTAAAAGTATTTTTGATTTGAAAACATTAATGTCCATATAAATAAATCCTTAAAACCATTTTTAAAACATGGAAATTAATGAGAAAGGATTTTATAATAAATCTTTAAAACATTTTAAAATGATATTTTAGTTAGAGTTGTTAACCAAAAGAGAGACACATGAAAAAAAATAAGTGATTTAATAAAAACATTGTAATGTTATGAGAATAAAGGGATTCATGATATACAACGTCAAAGTACATTATATACACCGTATAAAAGTGATTTGATTTATAAAAAAAAAAATAAGTCTCAATGGAATGTAAATTGAGTTGAAATATCTTATAATGACTATATCCTAAGGTTAAGGATAAATGAACGACGTAATTATGTGTGAAAAATATAAATACACTCAATATGATTAGATATTCATTGAAATTAAATCAGAGGACATTCACACATATTCTTGTAAAAACAATACCAATTAATTGGATGCTTAACGTAACAAATGGAGACTGAGTTGAAATTACTCTTATCAAGTTCATATCGATGACTTGAGAATTTATCAATGGAGTGATTATGTGTATCAAAACTATATCCACTAAAAGTGGAGTGGAAATTATGGCATATGTAAATGAATAGTGATTCCACACATAATCTTGGAGTAAAATAATCAATGAAGTATCTGTAATGCCGAATGAGTGGAAATTGAAATATCAAATTCCCTTATCGATTTAGTAACATTCGAAACATACACCCATTAATGAAGGATCATAAAATGAGGATGTAAAAATCCATAAATTAATGTATATTACACAATGAATACAATCGAGGAATGTACTCGCACCACATGCAGTAAATAAGAGGTGAATAATGGAAATATCACAAAATTAAATGTGAGATTAGAAACCCCTTCCATTGTACTTTTTCCTTTCTCGGGGGTAGGTTAACCTCTTGAATAATGGTGAAATAATAGTTATTGAATTATGAAATAATAATATACAAAAATATGATGTCATATATGATCTTTCAACATAGATTTTTTAATAATATCTTAGTATTATAGTCGTTTCAGGTGTTAACAGATTTGTTTTCCATTATATTCTTTGTTATGTGAGCCGTATTTGTTTGGTATCTTATTCAATTTTGACAATATTTAATTATTGATTTTTGATAAATTCCTAAAAACATTATTAATTCGAACTAAATTTTTTTAAGCAATTATAAAATGTTATATTAACCTATAAAATTTGTGGATGTCATCAGAACTTTAAATTATATTTATTTTAACATTTATAATACCATTTACATGATTCATTCATTAATAAGTAAAATATTGCGTCATCATTGTGTCATAAATAAATTTAATTATTAAATGTATAAAAATTATAAATAAAATAAAATTATGTAGGAAATATTTTTATCTTTATAATAAATATTTATAGTCAAAGAGATAACATGTATAACATTAGGTAAAAATTGTTTTACTAAAAGATATATGCTTATGGAATTTTTGTATTTACATTAACATAATTAATATAATGTGTTATTATCACTTACATGTGGCTCGAGGAGGTCCCAAAATTAACCCATTGAAGCCCATGGTCGGCCATGTATCATCCAATAGGGTTAGGGAATGTGTTAGGGTAATTTAATATTATTATAATCTTTTTTTACCCTAATTTACCAGATTTACCCTTTAACCATGGTAAATAAAATATTTATAGAAATAATTATTCAAAATGTCTACAAATAAAAGTTAACTATTTACACAATTTGGACCTCCTATTTCAAAATATGGAATCAAATTTTTTAAATTCAAAACACATAAGTGGTTGAAACTAATTTAAAATTAATTTCTGTTGTCAAAACAAAGAGCCTGTTTTTAAGAAATAATAACTATCAAATGATTGAAACATGTTTATGTCTAGTTTAAATGTGAAATTAAATCCAATTACCAATATTGGAATAAATTGTAAAAATATATTATAATTATACTTTAAAACCTATAAATAGTATAATTTACTCGATACATTATTTGTATTAAAAAAGTTGTTTTTAATTATTGTTTAGTATTTTTCACTATTCATCCAAATTGGAATGTTTTCTAAAAAATACCAAAAATTCACCCTAGGCTAATTTCGATATTCTGAATCCAGAAATGAACTCCATTTTGAATGTTAAAATTTTTAAAATTTCAAATAGTGGGTATTACTATTCATAATGGCTACATTGATTGGTCGTGGTGTGTTGGAATCTCGATGTTGCATACAATGAAAGCTATTTCATTATTAAAAGGAAAATATACTATAGATTATTGGGGTGTTACAGTCTCCCCTCATTCAATAAATTATTTCCTCTCAATTTTTAAAACTGTGCTTGGGAATATAATAGAATGCCCCACATTGGAAAAAGAGTAAATAAAAATATCACTTTAAAAGAAAGAAATCGAAGTACAAAGGTCACCCCATATAACCCATACTAAGATTCTATGTAGGAAAACATGGATATGGAAGATAAAATAAGTGTCATGTTCTTAGGGATAGGGATTTAAAACATGATCATGAGAATGTTAACAATAAGAAAACCACAAACTTGTGATGGGAAAAAAGGTCATTAGTCTCCCAGATGGAAAAGTAAATAGACAACATTTTTTTGTTTTAAGATACATTACATAATGATGAGGAATTAATTTATGAGATTGAATATGAACATAATGAAATATATATAATTTTTATGTAGATTTTCAATCTTTAATAAATTTCTACAATTATATCATTTTTTTAAATGATTAGTTTTCACGATGTCTTGGTCACACTAGAGGAGGTAGAATAAACTTATATATAATCACAAGATCCAAAAAGGATAAAATATATATTTAACATGTCATTAGAGAGTAATCAAAACCAAAATCATTAGTATAAGATCTGATGATCCCCAAAAATGATATTCCATTAGAGAAAGAAACATTAATATTAATCTCCAAAATTAAACCAACAATACCCCAAAGATAAATAAATACCATTCAATAAAGAATTGTCCTTAAAATCGTTCAATATAATCCAATCTAATATTGAAACCCAATGCGTTGAAGAATTTGATTTTGTAGTCTTACACTTTAAACTGCATCTCCAAATGACATCAACTACTGTTAAAGTCACAGACTTAAAAGTAATTAACCTAATCACATATTCTCTATTATAAGTTAATCAGTTTCGTAAATTACACAAATAACTATAAATCCACAAAAACACATAGATAAAAATACATCATTACTCTTTAAATGAAATCCCATAGTATTCTATTTTCCTTGGGCATATAGTGTACCCAACAAAGAGAACATATTCAAAAATAACATTTATCACTTAATCACAAAATCATTTTCTTATAATAATGGTATTCATTTGATAAGAAATAAGATCCCAAATTAACTTATTATTGAACAATAAAATAATTTAAATAGAAATAATTAGTCACGCTTACTAGGGACATCACGTAGTCCAGTGGTACGTGATAAATCCCAATTGCACTTTGTTTGTGGGTTCGATTCCCCCATCTTTTTTCGACGTGACGGGTTGTCACATAATATGTGTGTTGTCATTTTTAAAAAAGTATATTTTATAAAATTACAAAATGAGAAAAATTTCTCAAAATAAAAATAACATAATTTAACCAAAATTGTTATCTCATACCTTGCATTTTTATCCCAAAATATAAGAACTTTTAATTTCCTCAAACCCAATGATCATATAAAACTAAATGGTTATTTATAAGTATATCCACAAGAGAAATGATAAGTCTTCCTCAAATATCATTCTCACATGGAAAACTATTGGGTTACAAATACAAGATAAAATTATTCCAAAGTAATCCCATCAACAAGGAGCAGTAATACTTTTATACATTTTTCCAAACATTTATTTCCACATAGCTTCTTCTTTGACCACGAAAATATCCTATGAAATAGGTCATTCACAGGGGTAATGGCCATGCTCACTACATTTACAGAAAATGACTGTAAATGGATTCTTGGGACCATATTTATTTTTTCCCTTAGTGCTCTTTATTTTTCCCCAGCAATTATTCACATTATATCTTTCTTTCACCACGTAAATCATTTCTTTGTTCCATTGTGACACTTTCCAAGGCGACTCCTTCCAAATTTCCTGCATTATGGAAATTGATGATTCTTTTTTCCATGGTCTCCACTGCTGTAGATCTTATCATTCATCCCTTTTCTCTTCTTTGTTTATTCCGGGAGTTGTATAATATATATTTTGTTGATCATATTTTTGGACAACTGATTTGGCATGAGCACGGTATCTTTTACTCCTATAAACATTTTATTTTTTTGCTCTTTTCCACCAAAATTCCCACATTGTAATTCATTCTCAATGTTTTTATGACTTCCTTGGAACCCAGCCATTGACTAAAACTAGAAAGCATTGTGTGAGTAACAATAGTCATAAAATCATTTAGAGAATATCATGGCACCATATTCTCAATTTCAAACACCTTATGATTAACCAAGGTAATTTATTCTCATGTTATAATAAAATAAATAAAATCGGTAGGTAATGAAAACGTAAATAATCCTAATCATATCCCACTAGTGTTTCGTAACCGAGAGTGCCGAAAGGCCCATTTTCATGCACCAGTTTCCCATTCATGTCTAGTACAAAGCAGTGCATTTGGGTTATACGCCTAGGTACATCTGTTCTAGAGCCGCATCCAAATTCTCCTATATATACAGGGATGTATTTCTTGGAAAACTCACAAAATCTATATAATAACAAAATATTAGGAAGTTCATCTATACTAATCCTAAATGTCTATCTTAGGGTTGTGTGCTGTAATCAGAGTTTATCTAAATCATTTTTTCCAAGGTTTTTACTAAACTTCCTATGATGCCAAATGTAACGCCCCGACCCCAGAAGCCCAGATTCAGTGAATTGTTATGTATCATTATGATTATCATAAAATATCATGTCTTGAATGAATGATTAGTTTAGTATCCTTGGAAGTACTAGATACATTCAAAAGGTTTAAATTACATCATAAAAAAGAAAAATACAAAAAAATTGTCTCTATAGACAACACTAAGATCCCGAAGACTATCCCTAGAGGTAATTCATAATATACTTCTTTCCATCCTGGAAAAAATATAACATAGAAAGGGGTGAGATCAGATTCTCAGTAAGGATAACATTATAAAAGAAACATTCATAAATAAGCATTAAAATTTAAGGCAGTGTATAAGACTTGAACTAAAGCCTATTAAACATGATCTTTAGCATAATATGGAAAAGATAAAATCAAATATTTCCATTTACTTATTCGCATGGATATTCTACTAGTCTAATAATCAAATGAAATATCAATAACCATTTTCATAATGACGGAATTCATTATACAAGACTATTATAACCACATAGTCAAGGACGTGTACCAAGACTACAAATAAGATTTTTTCAAGACCTTGTGCCAAGAAACTAGTTTGTCTCATGAGACATACCAAGGAATTGAGGAGCTATAGCGGGATCCACCCATCACTTAATAAGTCCAATTCATTCCTCATATGAAATGTTTGAAACATAGCATAAACATTCATATTAAAACTAGCATATAAAATTTCAAAAAAAATTCCACAAATCATGAATGGTATAAAAATAGCACATCAGCAGTCAAACATAACACATTCGATACAATATGGATGTTTGTATTGAATCATATTAACCTCAATCGATAATAATGATGGATATTGACATAGATGAAAATAATCATCAAAACTATTAGAGAGAAATGTCCCCCTTTTTCTTGAAATCATTTAAAATTGACACTATTTTTAAAGAAGCCATTTAAAAATATATTTTTGAATCACTTATACCACTTTGAAACTTTTAAAATGAATTTTGATTTCAAAACATTAATTTCCATATAAATAAATCCTTTAAACCATTTTTAAAACATGGACATTTATGTGAATAATTTAGAATAATAAATCATTAAATCATTTTAAAATGATATTTTAGTTAATGTTCATAACCAAAATATAGACACATGAATACAAATAATTGAGGTAATAAAAACTTTGTAACATCCAAATAATAATGGGATTCATGATATTCTTTGTCAAAGTACATTATATACTCCATATAAAAGTGATTTGGTGTATAACAACAAAAAAGTCTCAATTGAATGTAAATTGAGACGAAATAACTAATAAAGAACATGTCCTTAGGTTAATGATCAATGAATTACATAATTATGTGTGAAAAATGTATATACACTCAATATGATCGGATATTCAGTATAATTCAATCAGAGTACATTAACACACATTCTTGTAAAAAACACCAATGAATGGGATTCTTAACTAAATAAATGGATACTGAGATAAAATTTCTCTTATCAAGATCATATCGATGACATAAAAATTTATAAATGGAGTGATTATATGTATCAAAAATATATCCACAGAAAGGGGATTGGAAATTATGACATAATAAAATTAATAGTTATTCCACACATAATCTTAGTGTAAAATAATCAATGAATTATATGTAAGGACGAATGAGTGGAAATTGGAATTTAAATTTCACTTATCAATTTGGTAACATACGAAACACAAAAACATGAAATAAGGATCATACAATGATGATGTAAATATCCATAAATTAAAGTATATTACACAATTAATATAATCATGTGTAGTACACACACCACATGCAATAAATATATGGCGAACAATGGAAATCTCACAGAATTAAAAGTTAGATAAGAAACCCATTACATCGTACTTTTTCCTTGGTCAACGGTATGTTAACCTCTTATATAATGGTTAAATAATTGTTATTGAATTATTTAATAATAATATATATTAATATGATATCTTATATGATCTTTTAACACTGATTTGTTAATAATATCTTAGTATTCTCATCTTTTCAGGTGTTAACAGATTCGTTTTCCTTTATATTATTTGTTATGTGAGCCATATTTGTTATGGATGGAATGTAACTTATTCATATCATGAATGATATCATGTCTCTAAACATTATTTTTAATCTTAAAATGAAATTTATTCTTCAATATATACAACGAGGAATGAATCTAATCACGTTTTTGGAGACGGTAATCTTTACGTACGCCCGAGCGACAATATCATTCTTTTGATATTAAAATACTATATAATTGGATGGAATATCATATACACATAATAATTAAATGTTATATTTATTATTTAAATTAATTAAACATAATTATTATAACCATCCAAAAAATAGAGTATGGAATAACAATTACACCATGATGTGGAGACGGTAATCCATACGTACGCACATATGGTGGCATTTCATTCAAAGGATGGATTGAATAATGAAGATATTTTTAACATATTTATAATAACGTCACAATATATATATGATACTAGGATTATTATTTTATAATGTAAATAACAATTAATGATGAAGTGGAAGAATAAAATAACTTGAATGAGGTTGGTGAAATTATTAGAGATAAGGGGTAGTGCCCTTTTATAAGAGGGGTGAGAGGCACGTTAGGAAAAGCTAGAAATATTATTTTATAATAAAATCATTCTCGGTTTCTAATGGCTTAAAAGTGTATTATATAATGGATAAGGTGGTTATGGGTTTAAAAACACTCAACCAATAGGTTTTATATAACTTTGGGTATCTATATTAACCATAACATTTATATTTAACTCTTAGTTAAATAGTTTGACCTTTACCATGTTTCTTTGTATTTTTATATTATATAGTTAATAAACATGTTATATACATCCAAGAGAACCCCAAGTTGTTCATTAATGATGCACTTATAATTATAGAAGTCCTTTGGCCAATCCATATATTTTGAAAAATATAATATCAAATATTAATATAATAATTTTTTAAGAACTCTTTTTTGTCAATTTTGACACTATTTATTAATTGATTTTTTATAAAGTCCTAAAAACTTTATTAATTAGAAATAAATTCATTTAATCAATACTAACATGTAATATTAAGCTATAAAATTATTTTATGCCATAAAAACGTCCAAATTATATTTATTTTAACATTTAAAATACCATTTACTTGCTTCATTAATTAATAAAGAAAATAATGTGTCATCATTGTGTCATAAATAAATTTAATTATTAAATTTCTAAAAATTTTAAATAAAATATCATTATTTATTTAATATTTTTGTCTTTCTAATTTATATTTATAGTTGATGAGATAACATGTTTAACCCTATGTAAAAATTGTTTTACTAAAAGATATATGCTTATGTCATTTTTGTATTTACTTTATCTTAATTAATATAAAGTGTCATTACCACATACTAGTAGCTCCATGGGGTCCCAACATCGACCCAAAGATTCCCATGGTCGGAAATGTATCCTCCAATTGAGTTAGTTCACGTGTTAGGGTAATTTCATATTATTATAATATTATTTTGTTTACTCATATTTACCGGATATACCATTTAACCATTATAAATAAAATATTTACCGGTCATTATTCAAAATGTATAAAAATAAATGTTACCTATTTACACAATTTTGAAACACCAATTCTAAATATGGAATCAATTTTTCTAAATTCAAAACACATAAGTGTCAAAAATTAATTTATAATCAATTACTGTTGTCAAAATAAAGAGCGTGTTTTTAAGAAATAATAACTATCAAAAGATTGAAACTTGTTTATGTCATGTTTAAATGTGAAATTACATAAAATTACCAGTATTGTATTAAATGGTTATAATATATTCTAATTATACTTTAAAAACTTTAAATTTTATAATTTATCACTATAAATTATTTGGATTAAAAAAGATGTTTTTAATTAATGTTTAGTATTTTTCACTATTCATCAAAAATTGAATGTTTTCCAAAAAATACCAAAATTTCACCCTATGCTAATTTCAATATTTTGAATCCAAAATTGAAGTTCTTTTTGAATTATAAAATTTATGAAATTGTAAAAAGTGGGTATTATTATTCATAACGGCTACTTTGATTGGTCGTGGTGTGTTAGAATCTCGAAGTTGCGTACAATTTCAAGATGTTGAATTATTCAAAGGAAAACATATCATGGAATATTAGGGTGTCACATACATTTCAACAAAGGAAATGAACCACACATAAGACTAGGTACCACCTATGATACCATATGTGACATCCAGGCCACAGTGACAACACAAATACCCCACCTTTAACAAGGATATTAGACCACAACCCACCAGGTAACACCAGTTGCCCAGCAGACACGTGATCGCCACCCTATGTCCCAACCACATGACCAAACAGGTAATTTGAATAAAAAATCCCCATAGGACAACACATGTCCTTTATTTTATGCTTTTTCCTTACTCACACACAACCTAGAAAAATTCCCAAAAGGTCACCCATTTTGATCACAACTCTAGGAAAAACACACTTAACAATAGAGATCTAATATGGTAGGCTATTGAAGGGGATGGTGATCCATTTTGACATTAGTAATATCATTTATTAATTTATCCAATTATCATTCTGGTGTGTTACATTCAATTGACACACCCCAACCCGATATCTTCCGGTTGTAGTTATTTTTATTTGACTTTTGGTTTCATAATGATTAAAAATTTATTAAATTAAACTCAAAACTGAATGAAATTAAATAAATTGAAATGTATTTAATTATTATTATTATTATAATATTAATATTCAGTTAATTTTTATTATTAGGTTATTGTTATTATTATTATTATTATTATTATTATAATATTTAGTTTTTAGGGATTGTTTTTCTCATAATTTTTCATTTTTTCATTTAAATTTTATATCATTTCAGTCTTAATTCCATATCTCTCCCCTTTATCTCCCTCATGAAATCTGAAATCCTCTTCCTCTACCAGTATTGTCCCACCTGCATGACCCTCCTCAGCAGACAAGGGCCTCTAGTACATCCTCCTCCTCCTCCTCTTGTGGCCAAACCACCTCTCACATAACCCACCTTGTGCCACATCATCTCCTCATGCCACACCTCTCCCTTATGTAATGTAACATCCCAAGTAAGTAAATAATTATGGATTTTTATATCCATGTCTATTTATGAATTATATTGTGTTTTAGAGGAGAATAAATCAAATCTTAAGCATATAATATTCTTATATTTTTAAAAGATTATTTTAGCGCATTTTGATGGTGAAACATTGATAAATATGTCATTTGACATTTTTATAATCACTATTTGTCAAAATTCACTTATTAATTATAATTAGGACATTGAAATTTACTTTGGATAAATTTTTGATATTTTTTTGACAATGTTCATTTTTTAATTAATAGTGGAAAATAATGCAGTTTACTTAAAAACTGCCATTTCATCTAAATTAATTATATCATTAGATTATATTTTTAATTGTTTTTAAAGTTTAAATAGAATATATTTTTATGATTTAATCCAATGGTGGTCATTGGAATTAATTTCACTTTATAATTGGGAATTAACAATTTCAATATTTTGATAGATATTGTTTCTAAAAAACCCGCTATATGTTTTGACAACGAGAATTATTTTTAAATTAATTACTAAAATTTCTGTGTTTGGAATTTTGTAAAACAGAGTCCATATTTGGAATCATAAGGTCCAAAATATGTAATTAAGACTATTTTTTTGGACATTATGAATAATAACGACGATAATTATCTTTAATTGTCGTGATTAATTAGTAATCTGGTAGTTAAGGGTAATAAAATAATATCATAATAATATAAAATGACCCCAAAATTTTCATAATGCTATTGGTTGTGTCATGGCTGACCATGGAATGTCTTATTCCATCTTTTGACCACATGTAATCACTTTATTGTGATAGTGACCTTTTATTATATTATTTTTTTGAGTAATGTATAACCAAAGTATGTATCACCCAAGTAAAAAAAATTAGTTTTGTCTGTGTAAACGATCTATTAGACTATAAATAGTCATTAGAAAGCTAAGAAGATTTCATAAATCATAGTTGTTTTATTAATAATTTTTAGACATTAAATAAGTTAATTTATTTACGACACCATGATGATGCAGTGATTACCTCATTAATGAACGATTTAACTAAAATGAATAAATAATGTAAAATATAACACATACACTTGTCAAAACCCTAGTGGTATGAAATGAAATGCACCGTTCATGGGGACGGTAATCACTGCATCATCATGGGAAAATTTATTTGAAATATGTCTCATTTTATGGGAAAAATTAATACTGTCTTTTATGCAACCACGTTGGTTAAATGTGGAATGTAAGGCATGATTTATGATCTTATTCTCTAAAACTCTAAACCTGAAAATATCTCCAATGTGTACACATTTAATAACTACAAATTAAGTAATCTTTAAGGTTGGGGCCTTATATTTGGTATCAAAGGATTGTTTAGATAATATTAGGAGTTATAATTCTGTAAATTGATGATACAAAAATATTTTTTAAGGTCAAATTGAAATGATATAGAATTTAAATATAACAATGTTACTTAATCTAATACATGTTTGTTCAGAATGGTTTTCCGCAGAGGAAACAAGGAAGCAGTGCTAGGAAGGCATACAGAAGGAAATGATCTTCCAAATCAGCATCCTATGATGGTCGGAATTGGAACTGAACTATTTGTTGCAGTAATGGTGCAATTGACTAAAGTGATAAATTGTGGTGGTATCCATGCATGAGATCATCCATCTCAACTGCAGAGGAACATGTCAGTCATGAAACATTTCATGAGGCCACATCCCCCATCATTTAGAGGATCTCCTGACCTTATTCAAGCTAAAGGATGGATTAAAGAATATGAGAAGATTTTTGATGTCATGGGGTGTTCAGAAAATTAAAAGGTTAGTCTTGATATTTACCGTTTTGAAGGTGAAGTAGATCAGTGGTGGTCGATGGTTAAAAATATCAGGGATTCTATTGAGATTTATGCTCATGACTGGGATGAATTCAAAGGTATGTTTCTTAAGAAATATATTCCTATGGTTGTTAGACTTAGTATGGAAAAACAATTCTTGGAATTGTGGAAAGAGGACGACTCAGTGGCTGCTTAAGAGGAAAGGATCACCTGATTGGAAAGGTTTTCTCCAAATTTGTTTCAAGACCATGATAGTAAAATCAATCATTTTTACTCAGGGTTAATGCCAAAATATCGAAGGCATTGGATTCTCGTGAGTTCAAACGTTATGAAAACCTTTTTCGATGTACTGAGAAGGTGGAAATGGAGTTTTCCGATAATCATGTGTTCTTTAACAACCAATATAAGAAGAGACCGAGTTTGCATGAGAAATGGAAAAATCCTACAAAAAGGAGTTATGGTAAGAAAAATAAGTTTCTAGTTTGTGATAAGTATGGTAAAAAGCTAACTGGGGAATGTCTTTAGAATTTTGGATGTGCTACTAAAGTGGTAAGATGGTATAGAAGGCACATGATGGCACTATAAAATTTCTAGGTGATTAGAAGACCAAATTTGATTTACAGTTAGTGAAGTGTTTCAATTTCAATTAGAAGATTCATTAAGAAAACGAGTGTTCGACAAAGAGCTATAATGATAAAAAGTAGTCAGTCTACAAGCAGAATGGTGTGGTGAATTCTTTTGAAACTACTTTAGCAGATGATGTGCCAACAAATGAAGTGGTATCTGGTACTTTGTTTGTTTTTTCAGATTATTCCAGTGTTTTGTTTCATTTAGGGTCTACACATTCTTTCATCTATGAAAAATCATTATAGTAAATTGGGAATTCCATCTCATGAAATGACTCATGAAATTTTGGTAAAAACACCTTGGAGAAATATTGATGCAAAAAGAATGTATAAGAATCTTCTTGTCCTTATCTGTGGAAAGAAGCTACTTGAAAACCTTTTCATTTTACCTCTAGTAGAGTTTGATGTTATCCTGGGTATGGATTGGCTCTTTGTTTACCTTGTGACGATTTACTGTAGAGCTAAAGAAGATTCTTTTCAGACTGACTTTTAGTTTGTGTACAAGAATGAACCCTTACTATTGATAACATATCATGTGGTTGGGAATAATGTAAAATATGGAAATGAATGTTACCTTGCACATATTGTTGAAAAAAAAGGAACCATTTAGATTAATGATGAGCCAGTGGTAAATGAGTATCCTTATGTTTTTTCTGATGAGTTTACTAGAATAATACCAGATCGAGAAGTTGAATTTACTGTTGACATATTTCCTGATGCTAAGCCAATTTCAAAACCCCCTTATCGAGTGGCTCAAATTTAACTTTTAGAGTTGAAGGAGAAATTGGTAGATTTATTAGAGAAGGGTTTCATTCGACCTAGCACATCACCATGGGGTGCTCCTGTCTTATTTGTTAAAAAGTAATATGGTTCAATGTGACTTTGAATTTATTATCGAGCCTTGAATAACATCATTGTTCAGAACAAATATCCTTTGCCACATATCGATGATTTATTTGATCAACTCTAGGGAGCTCAGTATTTTTTAATGATTGACCTGAGATCGGGGTACCATCAGGTGAATGTAAAGGAAGAAGATATTCTGAAGACCGTGTTCATACATGATATGGCAATTATGAATTTTTAGGTACGTCTTTTGGGTTATCTAATGCACCAGATGTATTAATGGAACTTATGAATATAAATCTTCCATGAGTTCTTGGATAAATTTGTGGATGCTTTCATTGATGATATTTTGGTGTTTTCTAAAAGTAAATAGGATCCTGAAATTCATTTAAGCGTTATTCTGAAAACCTTAAATGAAAAGAAATTGTATGGGAAATTATGAAACTGTGATTTTTGGTTGCAACAAATTTCATTCCTTGGTCGCATTGTTTATAATGATTGAATAACTGTTGATCCTGCAAAATCAAAAGTTGGTGATGTATAGCCAAGACCCACAAATGTAACTGATATTCACAGTTTTCTTGGTTTGGAAGTCTATTTCTAAAGGTTTGATAAAAAAATTCATGATTATCTAGTTTATTGACTAATCTAACTCGGAAGGGTGTTAAGTTCGTCTGGACAAAAAAATGCGATGATTATTTTCATGAATTGAAAAGAAGATTGGTGAATTCTCTAGTTTTGGCACTACCTACCAGGAATGGTGAGTCTGTTATCTAAAGTTATTCTTCATTAAAAGGACTTGGTTGCGTCCTAATGGAGAATGATCAGGTAATTGCATAATCTTCACATTAGTTGAAAACCCATGAGGTAAATTTCCTAAATATGATTCGGAATTAGCTGTTGTTGTTTTCTCTTTAAAAAGATGGAGGCATCATTTGTATGGATAAATATAAAATTTATACTGATCACAAATGTTTAAAATATATATTCCCTCGGAAATAATTGAACATGAGATAGAGGATATGGCTAGAATATATCAAGTATTATGATTTTACAATTCAATACCGTCCAGGAAAAAAAATAAAGGGGATACTGCTTTGAGTCGAAAAATTAATGCTTCATTAACCATGTTACATTTGGAACATGATCCTTTGGTTAAGGATTTGATGAAATTTGTCATAGAAGTTATTGGTGTAGGATATTATTCTATTTTGTTTCAGTTATCTGTTAAATATTCTCTAACAGACTAAATTTATCAAGATCAGAAGCAAGACAGTGAGTTGCATAAAAAGGTAGAGCTGGTTCAGAAGGGTAAGATTCCTGAATTCAACATTGTTAATGATTTTGTTTTTAGATTTTGGTAGAGGTTGTGTGTGCCTTCTAATTCACAGTTAAAGTGAGAGTTGTAATGTGAATCTCATAGTTCTCCATTTTCATTTCATTCTGGAAGTACTAAGATGTATAGAGATCTTTAAGAGTATTACTGGTGGGATGGAATGAAAAGAGATATTTCTGATTTTACTGTGAAGTGTTTGACTTGTCAACAGGTTAAATCAGAGTGAATGTTACCGAAAGGGTTTCTTCAGCCTTCAACAGTGACCGAGTGGAAATGGGAAAATATATCCATGGACATCGTTGTGGGATTACCAAAGACACCTTGAGGTAATAATGCGATCTGGGTAATTATTGATCGTTTGACTAAATCTGCTCATTTCCATTCTATATGAGATACATTTTCCCTGGATCAAATTTCTTGTTTGTATCATAAATAGATAGTCAGGTTACATGGAGTTCCCTTATCGATTGTATCAGATCGTGATCTAAGGTTTACTTCTATCTTTTGGAAAGGCCTTCAGAAGTCGTTGGGTAATTAATTAAATTTTAGTACTTCTTTTCATCCCCAATCAGATGGGCAGTCAGAATGAACAATTCCGACTTTGGAGGATATGCTACATTCTTGTTCGATGGATTATCAGGGAAGTAGGGTCCAACATCTTTCTTTGGTTGAGTTTTCTTATAATAACAGTTTTCATTCTAGTATACAGATGGCACCATTTAAGGAATTATATGAGAAGAGTTGTCAAAATCTAGCTGTTTGGGATGAAGTAGGTGAAAGGAAGCTGATGGGACCAGAATTGGTATAGGAGTTGGTAGAATAAGATCAGGTGATACAGATACACATGATAATAGCTCAGAGTAGACAGAAAATTTATGCGGACAACAGGATGAAGGATCTCTCATTTGAGGTAGGTGATCATGTCTTCCTCAAAGTCTCACCATGGAAAAGTGTGATGCGATTTGGTAATAAAGGAAAGATGAGTCCAAGATTCATTAGACCATATGAAATTTGGGAGAGAGTTGGATCACTTGAATACCGAGTGGATTTACCTCCGAGTGTATCCCAGGTACACAATGTTTTTCATGTTTCAATGTTAGGGAAGTAAATGACAGATCGATCTCATGTTTTGAGTCCAGAGGTATTTCAGCTGGAAGAAAATCTATCTTATGAGTAACTACTGGTCCAGATTCATGACCATAGGGAGCAAGTGTTGTAGAATAAAGTGATTCATCAAGTTATGGTTTTGTAGAAAAACCACGTGATTAAAGAGGCAACATAGGAATCTAAAAATGAAATGAGGTATAAATACCCCCACTTATTCCAAAAGTAAATAAATTGTGGGGACACAATTTTCTAAAGGGGAGAAGGATGTAACATCCCATGGAAGTAAATAAGTTTTTATTTTCATATCTCGGTCTATTTATGAATTAGATTGTGTTTTAGAGGACGATGAATCCAATCTTAAGCATATAATACTACTAATATTTTTAAAATATAGTTTTACCACCTTTTGATGGAAAACAATTTTCAAATCTATCTTTTGAGAATTTTATAAGCACTATTTGTCAATATAATCTTATTTATTAGAATTGGGAACTTGAAATTTACATTGGATAAATTTTTGGTATTTTTTTGTAAATGTTTATTTTTTAATGAATATTGGAAAATACTGTAGATTACTTCAATACTGATTTTTAATATAAATTAATTATATGGATAGATTATCTTTTTAATAGGATTTAAAGTATAAATAGAATAAATTTTTACCATTTAATGCAATGGAGGTCATTGGAATTAATTTCACTTTGTAATTTCTCATAAACTATTGTCAAACATTTGATAGATATTGATTCTAAAAAACCCGTTATTTGTTTTGACATCGAGAATAATTTTTAAATTCATTACTGAAATTTCTATGTTTGTAAGATGGTAAAATGGAGTCCATATTTGGAATCATACGTTCCATGTTATTTAATTAAGACTTGTTTGTTTGTGGACATTATGAATAGAAACCATGGTAAATATGTTTAATTATCGTGATTAATTAGTAATATGGTAGTTAAGAGTAATTAAATAATATCATAATAATATAAAATAACCCCAACATGTGCCTTAATTCTACTGGTTGTGTCATGACCGACCAAGGTATGCATTTTGTACACTTTGGGACCCCATGGAATCACTTTAGTGTGATAGTGAACCTTTATTATATTATATTTTTAAAGGAAAGTATAACCAAAGTATGTATCACCCGAGTAAAACACTTTTAGTTTTGTCAATGTAACCGATCACTTACACTATATATAGTCATTGGAAATATGAATATATTTTCTTCATAATCATTGTTTTTTATAACTTTTAGACATTATATAAATTAATTTATTTATGACACCATGATAATGCAACGATTACCTCATTAATGAACGATGTAACTAAAATGAAAAGATAATGTAAAATATAATATTTACACTTTCCAAAAACCAATTGGATGGGTGTATTTAAAACCCTTATCTCCTTATACTCGAAATATATCTTTGTGAGACCTTAAAAATTTGAATCTTATTTTAAAATAAAGTATCATTGCATGACCTTCCAAGGGTACCCCTTCTCCCTCTTATAAAAGGCCCCCACCTCTACCACCTTACCCACACCTCTCAAGACATTGTCTCGGCCAAACTCATCACATTTTCTCTCTCCACATCCCTCTATTCATCATAGAAGCCTTACCTTAGGCAGAAAGCTCTTCCAAAAACCCTTTTGGTTCAAACCAAGGAGAGTTACCCGATTTAAAGGTAATGCCTTCTCTTATGTCCTTTTGTTTTATATTTCTTCTCCAACCCCATAAAATATTTTTATTAATTTATTTTGTAACAAGAAATCTATCTTAAATATAAAAGGATGTTTTTATAAGATGTATTTGATTTACACTTGCATACACCTCCATTTAATGGTTAAAGAACATACTGTTTATATGGATGGCGAATCACTGCCTCACGAAATGATGATTGTTCAATCTTCTTTTAACACAATTCATGATGGCCATTAAGATGTAACTCTATTTATATATGATATATATTGTGTTTATATTTTAATTATGATTATTTATTTTTCATTTATTGCATACATTTATGGTTTCCATTATTGGTAGACACGATAATTTTATTTTAGGAAGTGCAGACTACCTCTCCCTCAAAGTGATTTGAATCATTAATTCCATATGTGTCATGTATAAAGGATGGAGTTAGTGGTATTAAATATGATATAATAATTTAATTATAATATACCATTATATCATTATGATTTCATTCCATTAAATACGAAATAAAAATGAAAGTAGCGTTCATGCGTACGTACGGCTTACCATCTCCATGAACGATGCATTTCATTTATTACCTCTAAATGTTATGTAATATTATAAATACATGTATATACTGGATATATATGATATATATGATTTCTAAATCATTAATATAGTTCTGGATATAATGTATATTTTACCACATGAACATCTTGTAATTATAAGATGTTTATTTTGGAATCAAGTACCAAAGATCAACAAAATGGCCGTTATTAACTTAAATAATTGCATAATGTTCATAACATGGTAATAAGGGATATAAAAGGAATAATGATAGTTAAAAAGGTTATTAAGAAAGTATAAATTAATTATAGTTTATTTTTCATGAGATTAAAGAATGATCGAGTGAAATCAGACACAATATAAGGGACTTCGTCTCAATATCATTTCATTGAGGCATATTTTGTTTTATTCACAACTTTATTTTATACGGTGCATAAAATCCTTTGAATTTTACTGTATCGGTTAGTTTTTTTTCTTCCACGACTCTTAATAGAGTGATGGAATTTATTTCTTTTTCATTTCTAGACTATCTTCCATGGAGATCCGGATTTATTGAAGGTACCAGACTTGCTTGGTGAAATTGTTAGAGCTATCAAGTTATTAGAAACTCCCATGGATTTAGGAGAACATTATGGTTTGGGTTCATTGGAAAGAAAAACTTTGTATTCATGGAATAATATGATCCTATCATCGTAGCATGATGTGATTCCTTATAAGGTGTTTTAGTCCACTCTCATTCGATGGATTATACATGAGGAAGGGAATGTGAGAAAGCAACAAAGCTTGTGAGTGTCAAATAAGGCCAACTAATAGAATTATCTTACGTCGATAATTTCATGGGGTGATTCCCATTCCTCGTGATGCAGTGTCATGGAATCATTAAATATTTCTCTTGTGTGGGATCCTCTCCCAGGGTTCCAGGATCATTTCTGTTTTATGTTCTGGAAGGTCCCCCATCCGGTGACGAGAGTGAACTACAGGAACCTGTTTCATACGAGTCTTCTTGTAAATTTATTCTTCTTCGGTGTCCCACTCTTGTTTTACGATGTACATGTTTTGGAGACACATTTTCCCTGGGAAATTACGAATTGGTATTTGGTCCGTTATTTTGTTTGGGGTGTTTCATTGAGGACCACATGAGGTGGGAGATTGGTTTGTGAAAATAGTTCATAGGTTGGTTTTTAATGGGAATGTATCAATCCGTGTAATTTTTCTATGTTTTTTGGTTCATAGATGGTGAGGATACCCACCATTATTATCATCCTTCTATCCTTGAGAGTTGGGTTGTGTGGGATTTTGGTTAGTGCTGGCGGTTTCTTCATTGGAAGAAGTTAGAAGGTATAGAGTTAGCTCATGATGAGAGTCTCAATGTTGGTTGTGAAAGTCAGAATATTATGGTAGGGAGACCCCAACTCATTTGTTGATGCTTGTTCTTATTGAGGTACCCCATAGAGCTGGTCAAGTGTGACTCGTAGAGTTAAAATTCTCATTGAGTTCGTGATTTTGTTGGCCTCGTTAATTTTTTAACTCAAGTTTGATTCCTCGGTATGGTTGGTGCCTTTCCAAGGGTCGAATGTTTTTGTGGTGGGGAGAATTGTCCCACCCCAACCCTATATCTTGTGTTCATAGATATTTGTATTTATATATATATATATTTTTCTCTTGTTATCATAATGTTTAATAATTTATTAAATTAAAATCAAAATGGAATGAAATAAAATAAATGGAATACAATTTAATATTAATAATGAATATTAAATTTTTATTTAGTTTATTATTATTATTATGTTATTAATATTAATAATAATATCATCATTATTATTATTATATTTAGTTTTTTAGGTATGTATTTTCTTTTAATTTATTCTTATTTTCTTTTCTTCCTTTTTTATTTATTTTTTTATTCTTTCCCTCTCCCTCTACTTTCTATTTCTAGTGCAATCCGACCTCCCCTCCCCCTCCCTATATCATGCCACCTGTGTGACCCCCTCACTATCCAAGGGCCTACTATTCCTCCTTGTCCTCCTCCTATGGGGCAAAACCCTTGTTTTACTAGACACTCCTCATGCAACACCTCTCCCTTGCAAGGGTCCTTTCTAGTGCATCCTCTGGATTCACGAATCACCTTCAATTTCCTGTCCTCACATGTATGGGTACGTGAATATATATATATCTATGCCTTCCTTGAACATTTTACTTCATGGTATGGGGATAATGTATAATGGATTACCGGTATATATATATATATATATATATATAATAATAATTCTTGTGTGTTCAAGTGTGGGGAGGACTTCGTCATGGTTTTCAAGTGATGAAGTGCTGTATCCAGTTCTCCTCCTCCGTGGGGTAGGTTCATATGCACTTTGATTCCTATGGAATTATGATATAATTTTGTTTTATTTATCTTTTGATACATGTCAAAATTTATTTGCTATCCTTGTGCGGATTGGAACCAATTTTAGAATTTCATTGCTTTGACACAAATAGTGGGTTTCATGAGTCATCGTTTTAAGATTTAATTTTGATTACTTTATTTTGTTAAGCTTTCAATGAAAATAATTTTATTCCTTTTAATGGTTTTAATGTGGGTTAATGGGTCTTGGCATATTTGGTTTTCCTTGGGTGAAATTGAACTCTTTAAAAAGAATTGTATTTAAAATTGAGGTGGGACCTTAAATGATTTAAAATGGAGTTTTCACTATTATTCGAAATAGAGGATTACATTTCATAGTGGAAATTGGTATTGAAATGGAGTTTTATCCATTATATATTTTTTATAAAAATTCTGATAAATGATTTCATTGTGAAATGCACCTACTTAGTGGAGTTTAGGACTAATGGGCTTTAGCGTGGGTTGTTTTGTGTTTGATTGTTTTTCTTAATTTAAAATGGTTGTTTTGTTTTATAGAATGGAAATGGAGTTTCCTTTGATTTATGTGGGTATGATTCAATATGATTATACCATCCTTTTGAATTCTGTTTGGAATTTCATATTCTCTTAGAAATAGATTTTCAATTATTTTTGTAATGAGTGTTGTCATGGATGGCACTTGTGATGTGATATTGATTTACCTTCTTGAACCATCATGTTGAAGATGATCATTATGGTTCCTGGGATTGAAAAATTTGTGATAATAAATGGGTGTATTTTTAGTACACACCCTTGGTGTGTCATTTTGTAATGTTTTATATATTTAATTTGTGTATAATTTTTTTTATAATATATGTGTAGTGTGTGGTCCCTACTTCGGGGTTTGGTGTCGCCGGGTATAAGGAGACTCACCTACGTCTGCATATGTAAGTATATATATGTGGGGGGGGGGTTCCATCATTACATGTATATTCATCCATGGTAGTGAATATACATGTATGGGGCTAGGTGTTCCCATTTATATATATGAAAATGTATACATAGGTTACTGGTGACAAGTATATGAATATAAGAATATGTGTAAGTATCCCTTTGTGCATTCTCGTGTCCATGCATGTTAAGGTGCATATTTTTAGTAAGGGGGCATCAACAACTTTTAGTTAGAAATCCTCAAGAGACATAGTTGGTAGCATGGTTTTACATTGTGATAGGTCCCCTATGCCTATTCCTTTAAGTTTTATTTCATAATTTCATTATTATTTAAAAATATTTCTTACATTTATGCTATATACACATGGTTTGATATCTAATTGTTGTATCTAGAAATTATTTGGTCTTTGTTTTTGAAATTGAAATGAATTTCTAACACCATTGTTCTTAAGTGATTTTCTTGAAAATTAAATTTCCATGTGGTTTTGAATTGGTAATGAGTATTTACAATGGTGTTTTTCCTTTTGGTTGGTTTCTTATTAAAAGTGTTCCCTTAATGTAATTTAGCTTGTTTGGAACAATAATAATGTTTTATGAAAAAAAATCTCTATATGAATGGTCCATTGTTTTAGAATAAAATTTCTATGTTGAATTTGTTATTATGGTCATAATGTTGATTCTTATGCATAGTGCGATGTGAATGATGGGAAATGTGCATATGGAGGAATAAAGGTGGTGAGAGATTGAATGTGTGATGGATAAAGAATGTGATATGTACATATATCATTGTTTGATAACGAAAACGCACCACCAAATGCAATAGAGCACAATAGAATTACTAGGTATCTAGGTGGGTGGACCAGGACTTGTATGCCTAATGACATGACTGTTTTTCATCATGTATAAGTCTAGACAAATTGACACCATAACACTAACTAATCATAGGAATGACTGATGGTCACAGTTTCATACCAATGTTTTCTATGATACATTGTTTGTAAGCAAAATTTTCAGAGGGTTGTGGTTTATAAGAGACATTTCACTAAGGTATGAGGTCTCTAGGCTCCCACTTGTTATAGATACCTATAGGTATTTCACATGGTGTGGGTTTGAGACATGATGCTTGTTATGTAATTTTTCATTTCAGTTGTTTCATACTTGATGTCTTATTTTCAGAAACAATAATTATATCTAAATTGGATTCCATTAATTTTAAAATTTTAATGCCTGCATGGATCCAATTTTGAAAATAAAGTGAGAGAGAAATTTATTAAGTAAAATTGAAAACTCATTACATTAATTTGAAAATAATTAAATGAATTAATTTATTATTTCCCATTTTTTGTCTAGCATGTTATGGTTTTCATAAAATAGGATTGGTCACATGGAAGTTATATATTTTGGAATTCATACTGAGCATCTCGGTGCTCACAACAACTTTACTTTTCATTTGATTGTTTCAGTCTTGGATATCTCTTTGAGAGAATGTAGTTTATGTTTTTTGGTGACCCACTAGGTCACTTGAGGTTTGTTATGTTTCTTTTTTTTCATTTTTCACTGCTAAGTGGTTCATTTTAATTACCTTTATTTATATATTTTTTATTTTAATGATTATTGGTCTATCTTGGTTAGGGTCCATATCAATCCAAAATTATTTTTTGATTCTCGACACTTGTTCCAGCCTGTGGTGATAGGGAACACCCTTCAGGCCATAACATAGAAATGCTTGGGTGACCGGTTTGTGGTCGACCTAGGTTGGTTTGTGACATGTAAACTATATGGTTTTAGAGAACCAAAAATTCTTAAACCTGTAAATATACATCAATTTTTTTATAATTATGAAGATGATCATATTTCCATCAAAGTGGAGAGTTTATTTCTAAGAAGTCAGTACTATTAATCAACAATTTTTCTAACACACCAACAACATAAGAAAGTATGAATGAATGTGACAACCAATTATAAAATAAATAAATTAATTGTTTATTAGAAATCCTGGTCATAAATAAATATAACGAGGTTCCCTCTTTAACACTAGTAAATGCATGATCAAATGTATATTCCCTAATAGAAGCCACTAAATAATAACCTAGTGGCACATGATTCATGCTATTCGAAGTCCATTGTGTGATCTAAAACAATTATAGAAGATCCATATCAGATCTCGTTATATTATTTATTCAATGAATAATCAATGATATATAACATATCTTCTTCAAGCGATTGGTAATTCCAAACATATGATATACACTAAGAGATAATGGTTAGTCTTTTAGAATGTCCCAATAACTTAAAATCTTATAGATCATTAAGGATACATATCACATATATGAATCTATGGAACCATTGGTCTACTCTTGCTCTAGACTAATACACTAATATAAATCCTAGAACAACTTTTTCACTCATTACAAATAACTAAGTGGGACATTACAAGAGAAAAAAGTTGTTGCTCCACTAGAAAATATATATTCACCCACATATTAAACTAAATCAATTCTAATATATAACATCAGTTCCTTATAAATATCAATTATAGTGATCATCAAATAATAGTTCACAACAGATCACTTCATCTCTAGATGAAAGACAATCTCAAAAATTTTGGAAATATACACCACATTCCCCCTCAAAATTACATTAAATGTAATCCACATGGTGTAAAATGGAAAATAATAATACGTTATCATAATCCACTAATATATGTCTGTGAACTCTTAATTATTTTATATCATTACTACCCATAAAAATAACTCCATAATGTAGAAATCCTTGAAGATTTCCCTTGTCAATCCCACACATATTCCATCCTTTATCGTGAAAAAAACTATTTCCCAATTAAAATGATAAATCAACCATTTGCACTATTATTTATGTCTATTTGAATGTTTTATATCCCTCCAAATTATCATTGGTATTGTTATATAATTGTATGGTATTTTAGGGTTGTTTTAAGCTTGAAACTGAGAATTTGACAATTCAATAATTTTATCAGTTTTAAATAACTTTGGAATTTTGGGAATTTCATTTTCTATACAAATAAAAATTGAGTAATTATTTTTTAAGGCTCCAAATGTTTATGGGATACAATGTTTCAGCTTAGAAAAGTACGTATTATAATTTACATAGATTGAAATAAATCTATCTTTGGAGATTGTTTTTTAGAAGGAATGTTGGAAACACGTCATTAATGAATGCAAAAATCCAGATAAAAATTAAAAAATTTAATTATTCACATGGATGTTAAATGTTAATCACTAACATGAATCAATGATAAATATAAAGTTAAAAATAAATCATTTTGTAATTATTTTTAATGGGTAATAAAAATGGAAAATGAAAAATTATTTTAGTAATAAACAGAAGTATTCAGTAATGAAATTATAAAATGCACACTACCTCTATAAAATATCATAAAAATATAGTATCAGACTATAATTTAGTCTTGAAAAAAAATATTGATGAGTAAAGAGTGTGATTTAGAAGGCTACGTTGAGATAATTTTCAAAACAATGTAGGACAAATATTCTAGGAATATGATTTCTATCCCACCTCCATTTATATTCCCAGCTCCTCCTCATTTCAGAGGATGGCTGTAATGAATAAAATATCAATAATTTAGATGATATTTTACAGTAGAGGATTATTCCTTGATTTAATTATCTCATGAATATCTATACTCCATGAAATTTTGGGTAGTGAAGATAAAATTACATTTCCCCTTTTATGTTTGGGATTCTCATTGTAAACTCAATTCAATTTAATCATACCAAATTTTATCTAAAAATAATGTCGGTCTCCCTCTTTCAGGTATAAAATTTAATCAATTCTATACAATTTTATTATCATTTAATTAATGTATATTTTTTTCTTATTATTTAAACATATTTGGGACTGGTCTCCCCATTTAAGAGGATAATTTCAAATTCTTTTGATTGCTCGGAGGTTATTAGGAAATCCGACCACATTTTTTGGTAGAAAAAAACCCATATTGGATGTATCAAGATTGTTTAAGGTAAAAATTGGTGAATAAATTATTGTCATTATGAATACATTAGATAATTTAATTGGATGAAATATTTTTACAATGATAATGGTAGTGTCCAAAGACTTATGTTTATCCACTAATACCTTCTTTAGGGCATCCATTATAGTATGGTATTCTACTATTTTCTAATCTCTAACACACATTTGATTTATTAATAAATTTTTTTCAATTAACATTTTTCAATCATTTTAAAAAGTTAATGATTGAAAACATATAATACAACATCCTATTGAGATAACCATATGGTCACCACTATGCTGAATTTTATGGGGAAAATATTTACTTGGATAATCTGATGAAAACCCCAGCATGAATTTGATAATATTTACATAGAGATATCCTATATACTTTATTAGTTATTTTAAATATCAATTATTTTGACTATAAATATAATGTTTTTAAAAACACATATAAATGTATCATCACATGTATTACTCATATACATGTCTTTACTTTCAACCATTAGAGGAATCAAAAAATGAAGAATTATTAAAATTTCAATTAAAAGAAAATTCATTATGTATCCAAGAGAATAATTTCATTATCTAAGAAGATAATTTTGTTCTAAAAAATACAGCTTCATGGACTCCAGAAATAATGAAAAAAATAAAGATTCATTCAAATTATTTCAGTGAATTGATTGAATTTATATCTTAATGTGGTGATCAACAAATCAGAAATCTTATCACACTAAAGTTTGATATTGGTGAAATTTTTGTGGGTTTGTTTCAATCTGATTTATAATAATATTTAGAAAATATTATTGAATAAATCACCACAAATTTACCTGCTTATGTTTCTTTTGGAAACCAATATTCTTTTGAATGCAATTGAGACAAATTGATTGAAAATTAAATTTCCTATGATGTCCTTTATTTTAAAAATGATATGTCATAACCCATGTTTGAATCATATTCCATGGTGGATATAAATCATGACCCAAAGATATTGCAAGATCTTATGGAGGAACTAAAGATACTAACCAAATTTAATACCAGAGCCTGAAACTCCAAGATATAGTTGAACCTGATAATCCATAGAGAAATATTTAAAATCCAAATTCAATTTTTCAAAATTATTTTATATTAATTACCTAACTACTTATCCCCATGTATCATAAGATTTAATTTCTTTATAGAGGGTTTATTGTTTAGTTGATCCGCATGTCAATGTTAAAAATGAATAAAAAATTTGTCCCAATTTTAGTACACTTGTTCACAAGATGATAATGATAATGATTTGATTTTCAATGATAATATAATTTTCTAAGATTAACATAATAATGAAACACATTGTATGATTAATATTAATTATCAAATATATGTATAAATGATGATAGAGTCATGATAAAATGTTCTTACATTTTTTCCAACTTCTAGTATATCTTTTGTACATAAAATTCATGGAATAAAATCTTATTAAATTTTTCTCTGGGAGATTATTGATGTTGTATCCACTAATGGTGATTGGAAATATATCATTTTTCAGGATAATGAGGAAGAAATGTCACCCTCATTCAGATCGGGGATGATCTTATAGAACAGCCTGAATATGAAGAGTGATGTCCTACACACCCTAGGGGGTTCATACAAATGCCACAATACCTTTTCATTCATTGGGATTTTATTTCAATGATTTTAATAAATTTTTTATTATTTGTTTTGTTTTTTTATGTACAATTACAACATGCATCATCTTGGAGGATTAATTGAAAATTCTACTACTGAATAAAAACTGGGCTTGTCCTTAACTCTGAATTTTATTTTTTCATGTCTTATCAACGTGATTATAATATCAAAATTTGATCAACTATAAAATTGAGGAAATTATACAAAATATTTTTGGGAATGAAAATTCATTGTATATTAAGATTTTGTGTGTTTAATTATCAATTTTTTTTATTCCAAAATATTCATATAAAACCATTGAGATTAAATTTTCATGAGTTTAATTTGTTTGGAAACAATAATTAGTGCAAATTTTATCCCCATGAAATGAACATAAATGAATACTAAAATTAAATTTTATTCATGTTCACAATTTTGGAAATTTAATGAATATACCTCTAATTTATGGAATATCATGCCATGTATAGTAATAATTATCTTTGAAATTACATTCCTAAAAGGATTATGTTCCCATTATTACATATTCATCAAATTAAACACTTTTATTATAATATTTAATCCACTATTTTTTAAACCAAATTGCATATATTTTGGTCAAGCCCTAAGGATTAGGTTATATACCAGAAATCTTATTGAGGCATTTCATTTACTTTTGAATCCCACATTACAATTGTATAAACAATAATTTATCTTTAACAATAATTTAGATCATTCATGATCCTATAGTATCCATATAAAGCCGATTATGATTTTCAAATTAAATGAAAATTTTCATTTTCCAGCCTTCTCTGGAAGGATAAATGCCTAATCAATAAAAACATTAGTGCGGGAGGAATATGACTTTTGATGTGGTACTACTATGCATCATTACATTAGGAATACAATACAACATTATATATAATTTTTTTTAATAAAAATTAGTTTACCGATAGGTGATCACATCATTGTCTCTTAAATGAACTAGAGTTGTGCCTTTATAGAACTCTCAATGGAAGAAAGTGGTGCCCTATCAAAATCATTCCATAAAATAAAGAATAAATATAAATTTAATTTTATTAAACTAAAATATTGTATGTGATGGAAAATAGATGTTTGTTTCTTATGTGTTTTATTCGAAGAGTAAAGAGAAGTCAATATATTTGTGGGAAAATAGATTGATGCGTTTTTTTCTTCCTAAAGAGAAATAATATCATTATTCAGCCACAAAATTATTAAAATTCAAAACCAAATAACCGAAATCATAAAACAACCAAAAATAGTCCTAAATATAAATACATATACTTCTATCCCATTGGGTGGAGATGTATAATTTTATGAAGCCTATGATCATTCATGGATGTGTTTTGATGAGAAATTCTTGTTTTAAATCCATAATTTTTTATTCGTAAAAAATTATTGTGATGTAAGTGTTTTCTGTTCATTGGTGGAGAAAATAATTAGAAGTGTATTTAATGAGATGAATGTAAAACGTGAATTATCCATTTTTTATGAGGAATTATATCTTTTATTTTATACTGAAAAATTGGTGAACCGCATTGGCATGTGTTTGGAATTTTCAACGACATGATTTTGATGATCCCTTGTCCAGGAGTCCATGTGCAATGCTTTGAATTGTTAGATCCTTTACAAAAATCATTTAATGTATATTAAAATTATTTACTCAAAACCAGTATAATATTTTGATATTAAATTCATTTTTTGGATTTAATGAATGTTTTGTTCTTGAAATTGAATATTTTTAAGTTCTACTAGTATAACTATTTTTAATGTCTTCACTATTTTTTGGAATAGAATTTTCAATACTAAAAAAATAGATTTATAATTTTTTTGGATTTCTATTTTTGATATCTATTATATAACTAGGTCTGGTCATGATTAAAATTTTTGAGGCCAAAATAAATAAGTCATTGTTGGATGTTTTTTTTTGATCTTCAGGTACACCACTATCAGTAATTATGGCTTCAATCCTGATATAGATTTCCATAGAGAAATGTTATACATTGATATTAAAAATATCTCATGTACTCTTAGTCATGATAAATCTAAATAGAAAATTATATCCTTAATGAATTCATTGAATAGTTCAATCAAGAATAATTATTAAATTATTTTTATTCTGAAATAAATATATTATATAATTCAATCATAACATTTATATCATGTATCCAAATTATCATAAAATTTAAATATCTACATAACATTTAATTATGATAAAATATATAGAAGATCCCATAGGGGGATTTAGAAATTAATGTGGAAAAAATTATGAAAACATTCTGGTAATGAGATTCTATATAGAAAATTTTGAGCACTCCCCTAATTATATACCCATCTACTCATCATTTTAGAGGATGGATGGAAGGAAGAAGAATTATATGTAGGATAATATATTCAACATGATAGGGTTAATCTGTTATGTAATCATGAAATAAATGGATAAACTCCAATTTTTGTTGGTAGGAAAATATCTAATGAAATTTCATGTTTTTAGTTAGTTTTCACATTATAAACAAATTTCATTTGATTAATCGAATAAATTTATTTATTGATGGAAATAATTCTATTTCATTGTTTTTTTATATTTATTATATTTTTTAAAATATTAATTTATAATATACTTCTTAATTTTTAATAGTATTTTGGCGAGGTCTCCCTATTGGCCCTGAAAAGTTAAAATAGATCGGAATGTTAGGAGGTCGTTGGGAAATAGGATCACTTACAAAAGAATATAAAAAAATATCTTATCACACTATATGGTTTTTGGTAAAATTATTTATATACATTTAGATGTTGAGATATACAATTGAAAATTTAATTTGATGACATTAATCGATAATGAAAAATAGAGTGTTCAACAACTGGTGCTTATCCATCATTGTCTTCATTAGAGGGAATAATTCAATCATATATTCATCTAATTAATAATATATAACTTAGAGCTCTATAGTTAATAATTTTTTAATATTATATAAAAATTGATAATTCATCTTAATAACCATTATTTATGATATTTAACAAATAGAAATAAACACACTGACAGTTTTTCAACATATAGTACAACCTCCTAGTAAGAAAAAATCATTTTCAACACTGTAAATTATTTTAAATGGAAAATATTTTTTGGGGAAAACATGAATGAAAACCCACAAAATCTTATACCATGAATCATAAATTTCACAATAATATCCATACAATCCACAAAGGTATATATCAGTTCAAAACTCATCACAGTGCCTGATATCCAGTCCGCAATTTAATGAGGGCCCCCATTCCCTATATTGATGTGAGATGATAATGCTCTATGTCCTGATCATAGTCATCCATCATCAGTTAACTTGTATAAGATCCTCCCATTTATTATTCAATATAATGTGTTCATTAATATACTTAACCTATAGATCCTACCACTGGAACATCAATGGGAGCTTGTTAGTTTTCTGTCTCCAGTATAATATGTTGTTCACCATTCAACATAGGATGTATAGGAGGGGGAATTTCATGAAATTTTAGAATATACCTTTGATAAATACAATAATATAACAAAAATAGATTATGAGAATAAATTCGTACATATGGGTTAAAAATAATAATCAACCTGTGTGGATATCCAATAATAGAAATAACCCCATGAAAAACCTATAACCCAATCCAAAACTCTCATACACACACATTATTCACATGAATATATATATATATACAATTAATCATAAAATAAAAATTCATAGTAATACTTAATTAAATTCATCACGTAATGAATATATCATTGTTTTAACAAGACAATAATAATTTTTTTCCTAATAAAATAATTATTCATATTTTAGGTGTTCTTGCACACCTAAACATGATCCATGAAGGCACAAATATTACCAAATATAAGTATACTAACCTCATTTTCATGAAGAAATTTTAATTCGATTCAAATGTAATTTCGAATAGTAAAAACATAAAAAAAACATTATGGTAACTGAGAGTTCCGCAATACATTATAGTCATGAATTTACATAGACCCCTTACTTTAGTCCAAAATGTGTTATATTAGATATACCCAATCATAAATAATGTAATGGGAATATACCACATAGTTAAATTGGTTATATAATATAAATTGGAAACACCCTAACCCCAACCACATGGTTCTAGGTAGAATTCCATATAACCACCAGAGAAACTACACGTAAGTAAGATGTTTTTTTTCTAATTGTGAGATAAATAATTAAAATGGTGTCTATTCCATTGGAACTAGATAAAAAATAGAGTCCCAAAAATATAATAATGAAATCTATAATAGTTAATCAAAAAATATCTTATGAAGTTAGGGAAATCACATTCTTTTAATTAAGGAATGAAAATCCACATTTTCAATATGTTTAGTGGTAATCCAGAAATGAGAAAAGGGATATTTCCCATGGTGTCCTACTATAATATAATGGTACAAAGGCTTTATGATTCTATAGACCATATAATGATTTACTAGTACGGAATTTCATGAATATATGAAAAACTAGAACCATGGATCTCCAATAGCATTGGACCAACGTATATAATAATGAATTATTCTAAATATTATTAAATATCCAAATTTAGGTTCATCATATTGTGTATCATTCTTATATTAATTTCATTAACCATAAATCATAATCCTTTTTCCTTCACTAGATCATGTGTTATGAAATCTACATGTTTATAGAAATTAATGTGTATGGTGTGAGTAAATGAATTTGAGGGAACCCACCAACTAAGCTGAAAATATGTATATGATATACACTCATACATTAAAATATAATAAATTTATTTTAAATATGTTATAATTTATCAGACATGAAGAATTATACATGATGATTCAGGAGTTAAATACTCTACAAACATCAAATATATGTGAGAAAGATGATCGACCGACTATATAATACATCTCAATAATTATAGAATAGAAATACTTTTTGACACATAACGCATATACATGAGAGTCTATTGAATATAGAACAACTATATAATATATCCCTCCCATGGGATAGTCTATTATGGTCAACCACCGTTCTCAAATAAATATTAAATTTGACATGGACACATGATACATGATAAAAATGAAATCTCAATCACCAGGTCTTATCAAAAATATTTAATAATCATCTCGAAACACATGAAATGAATATAAGATGATGTATCAATTATATAAACATACACAATAAGTGATCAGGAGTCATTCATTGGTCTCATTGGGCTATATACACATTCTAAACATCATTCCAAGAATCCATATAAAACACGTATTACCGTCAATGGATTCATATAATAGGTAGAATAATGATTACTAGATAGATTCACCACCAATGTCCATAAGCTGCATTGAATCATAAAAAAATACCACATTGAAAAAATTATGAATAATATGATGAAGTATGGGGAGAAACAAAACATTAATTTTTTGGAGGATAATCATTCCCGTGATGATCCACTATAAACAACAATCTACATCTGATTGATACCCAAAAAAACCAATTCCATGAATCATGGTGTTCATTCTATCAACAAATGATAAAACTATTCTAGACCATTTTATAACACCAATATAAGATCACGATAAATAAAATATATAATTTTATCATTTTAATTTATATATATTAATATATAAAGAATTATAACTCACTATATTGTAAATATAGGATATATCTATTGTTTAGGAATTGGATGAAAGATATTGATATGCGCCTATATCTCTTAGGTGAATATATGTGTGACCCCTAGGTATATCATGTTGATAAGGAATGATTCAATGAGATATATTGAATGGATTTGTGGTTTTTAAAAACATATTAATGTTACATTTCATTATCTAATGATAATTACATTTCTTTAATATATATTTAATCTTTTTAGATGAATATTCTATAAAATTAATCATGATCCATTCAAAAATCTTATAGGTATTATTCCGTTTGAAAACATGACTCTTAAACAACTAGTAATTAATAATACCAGATTTTAATTCAAAACAAGAACCATGGATTTTAATATCACTACAAAAATCATTCTTCATAACCAAATGAATGGAATAAAGAGAAATGGCGGGATCAGATACTCAATGTTGGAGAATAATTGATATATAAATGAAAATATAGGGAGAAAATGATTATAATATTTTAAAGGCAATTTCATTACATAATAAATACAATCCCTATAATCATAGAGAATAATATTGAGCCATCTAATGATGAGATACAATTAATAATGCATTAATTATAATGGAATCAAAAACATAATCCATAATTGAATAACACTTTAGTAAATTAGTGAATTGTTGAATAACCTTATATAAATTTGGGATCATGTATAAAGAGAAATAATTAACGTCATATTGTTATGGTAATATAACCCAACCCTCATATAATCATAATGATATGGAATAGGTCCACACATAATCTAGTGGATATAAAATCTACGTCCAGGAAAAAATAATAATTTTATATGAAAAACAGGTATATCATTAATCACATTCACATTATATCGTACTCCACATTTAGGGATTTGAAATGAAATTTAGTTCCCATATTAGTCATTTTTAATGGAAAAATGTTCACACATAATATTATGGACATGAAAAATATAGAATACACATCAAATTGTGATTATTGAATAATTTTAATGCATACCGTATTTTCATAATGAGATATTCATCTTTACCTTTTGAATTCAATGGTGATATATGTCCCAAAACAAAACATTAAGAAAAATATATATATTTAATCCACAAGATAATTTAAAATTCATAATATATGAATCCTTGACCTGAAATGGGTTCATAAGAATTTCATCATAGAACAATCAATGAAAAATATATTGTTTGTATAAAGTTTTCATTAATTTTTCATATTACAAACCATCTAAAAGAAATGGTTTCATAATAATATTTTCATTATAAACCTAAACCATAATAAAATAGAATATATTTGGTAACCTTTGATCATATCCCCATTTTGGAGTAACCGTTGTAAAATTTTAATTTCATAAATTAATATAAATAAAAATAAATTATCCCGAAAAAATTCAAAATAATAATATATTTTATTCAAAATTAAATTATTTAAAATATAAAAAATGGAAACGTATTTTAAAAAAAACAATATAAAGAATCCTATTTATAATGTAAAATAATATTTAAATAATGGATCAATCATTATTTTAGTAAATTATTTACATGACATATAAGTAAAATTTATATTTCTATCATTCTTTTGTTTAAAAAATATATACCCCGTTTAAAAATTGATAATAAAATTGAATGTAAAACTATTTTAAAAAAATAAATTATTCTTTAAAATGATATTATTAACATGTAGAAGAATAATATATTAATTATTTATTAATAATTTAGAATAATTCTATAAATACTAAAATAATCATTTCTACTTAAGTAAGAAATATGATTGATTTTACAAACAAAAACAATTTCAGTCTACTGAGTAAAAAAGGTTAAAAACTTCATATAAATATTATATACTCAATAAATTACTATAGTAAAGTAAAATAAATTAGATTCATAATTTATATATAATATTATTATACTATAGTAATCTAAATGATAAAAATCTTGATAAAAATTGAGATTGTAACATGATACCATAACCACAATGGAAACTACAAAATTGTAAGACCCATGATAGAAAGAAATATATATATATATATATATATATGTAACACCCCATTAAATTTATTATTTGAATCATAATATTCATCCACATGTATTATATAATCCACAAAAAATAAAATCGTGGTTAATATGGAATGTGTTAGATAGAAATAAAATTGAGACAAAAAACCTTTCACATTACAGAATTTCTTTGTACGCACTGGTCCCTCCTATAACATATATATATATATATATTACTTATTCATCAACTAGAGATCCATAATAATATATATAATATCATATAATATTTATTTAAAATATTTAGTAACCTTTTATAAGTAATTCATTATTAATATCATGGTTTTAGGAGATATAAGCTTCGTTTTTCATGAATGGATTTCCTGTTATGTTCATTTTTATATCTTGATCATGGTTACATATTATCATGAATGTTATTAATGATTTAAAAATAATATATGGTCATTATATATAGAAATATATTCATCTACAATAGTAGATATTTAAAAAATAATTACATTGTTCATATAGATGGTAGAATGTATTTACCCATGAGTGTTTTTGTCATTTTATGATGGATGAGATAAAATTATTTTAAATAATATATCAACATCATTAAATATATTTTACATAATATATATAATATATATTTATTAAATACATCTATATTACTGTTCTTATACAACTTAAGTGAATTGAAAGTCAAATTGCTTCATGAAAATGGAATTCTAGATGTACTCACACAGTACTTCATCATTTTAGAACATGTTATACGGAATGAATGTGATTTTTATTATAATAAATCAACTATAAATATATAAAATGAACCATTTTTATAATTTAGACACATAAAAATAAATATCTATATAATATGGTATTGAGAAATGAAGAGTATGTTAAATGAAGATGGTATGTCATATGTACGCATAAGGGATACATTCACTTCCCATTTAATGTAAATAGGGTGAATATAATATTTTGATATTAAAAAATATTTAGGTATATTTTGAGTCATAAATTAATTATTTTATGAATAAATATAACACTTTTATAGGGGGTAAGATAATATTTTAAAATAATGTAATTAGTTTAAGAAATTTCATCTTCCTTGAATCCTCTATTTTAGATCTGCTTTTACATATAATTAGTTTGGAATTTTTGAATAACATAGCCTATTTGTTGTTTCTATGAAATATTATATGATATTTTATATGTGGTTGTCATTTTATAAGGACTAAATTGCTGTGAATAAGTGATGGTATAAGTTTCCATTAAAATAAATATAAATCTCAAACATGGAATTATAATAATGATTAAAATGTAATTAAGTCATTTTCAAGATTTATTCTTCCAAATGGACATGGATTCTATCAAATGGTACGATTATGTTGAAATATTATCAATAAATAATATTTTTAAAGGTTTAAATGATATCTAAAGTATATTATTTTTTATAAACACCTTCTTCAATATATTGTTACCATAACTGTGATAACCTCATTCTATTAATTATCTGGGTTTCGTATTACTTATACATTAATAATTGACTCATTAATGGACATGAAATTACATTTTAGACCATATACATTTTTCTTTTTCTTATTACATGATTTCAATAAATATTAATTTATTTTATAAAAACATATTTAACATTATTATTGGTAATTGGGGCACTATAAATAAAATTTGGCTATTTGGACATATAGAGAACAAATAAATTATATTCAATTAGTTTTACATATTTTTTTTTCAAAAAATCATATTTTGAAAAATTAAAAAAATATTAATATAAAATATTTTGTAGATATAAACTCAATATTTAATCAATAATATAAATAAATATTGAATCTAAATTATATAATAATTTAAGATAATTATATAATTTCAAAAAAAATAAAATAACTTTATATTAAAAAAATAATTTCTTTATTATTTATAAAATTATTTTTATTTATTCATATTTATATTTATACCCCTCCTTTAAATAGAAATTTCATTTAAAACTAAGAAAGTGAAATTTTATAACATTCATTGCTGAAAATAGTATACAATGCAATTTAGTGGAAAATTTACCAAAATGTTTCTATACTAAGGTGATTGGGGTGGAAATATATTAATTAAATAGGAATTATAAATATAAATTATTTCATTTGCAGTTATTTATATATTTGATTACCCTAATTTACTATTTAACATAGTAATGAATTGTTTTATGATTATTATTCATATTTTAAAAAAAATTAAAGGGTTTATTTACAAAATTAGAAACTCTTGATTTCCAATATGGATTCCTTTTTATCAAATTCAATACCTGTATTTGAAATAAATTGATTTTAGAATTATCATTTAACACAGGATGAAATACCCTCATATATATAAACATTAATGTATAAAAATTGTGTATTAGTAGTTAATGCCTTGAAATTTATTCAATAATTATTTAAGCATTTTATTGAATATAATATATATATATATATATATATATATATATCAATATAATCACATTTTAATGGATAATATCTATATATATTAATATAAAAATCTATTTTTCACATAGAAATAAATTTCTAGAAAAATTCATTATGACGAATAAAATTGTTTTTCTACTAAATTGATACTGAAAATAGTGTCCAATGATTTTAACTATACAATATAAAATTGATATGATTATTTCTATTTTAATTTTATTTCTAAAAAAATTCATTCTATACTCCTAGATGAATAATATGATATTCAATAATATTCATTCTTTTTAACAATTTACTGGAAAAATCAAACCTCTTAATAATAACTAAAATTATCCAAAATCTTATTTTAAAATAATGTTTTAAATTTTATTTTTATTTGGACAACAATGATTTTTTAAAGGATTCAAAAATTAAATACATTATTTTTTAAAAAATGGAAATAAATACTTTTGATGGTAATATATTTTAGAATTATAATATTAAATTGATAAATATAGAATTCATATTACCATTAAATTATTAAATAATGTAATATTTTGTCAGATGATTTTAACATTTAATAAAAGGGTTCTTCATATTTTTACCCTCAATGTTAGGGTTTATGTAATAATATTTATATTTAAATAATAAAATTTCATGGTTCTTTTATGTTATGGAATTCATGTTGTGTATTATATAATACATAATTTCTATGTTTTAAATTAATATCAGGTGTTCCATTAACCACTCATATTATAAGTTAAAGCCTCCTTATTTAATAAAATTATCACTAATAAAAATAATTATATTTAAAATTATTTTCTGGGAATCCAACATCTTAAAAGTTTATAATAACAAATACTTCTAAATATATGGAAATAATGATATAATGGTTTTCTAGAAAAACTATTTAATAGGATTATAAATTGTAAAACATTAGCATAAAATATAAACATGGATATGAAATAAGAAAAATTCTAGAGGGGAGACAAATAGTGAATGAGAACATTTTGATGATAAATATAATGATCAAAAACTATAAATTTATAATGAATGAAGAGACTATCAATTCATTGGAAAAATAGGAAAAAGAAAAAATGTTTAGTTCAACATCATGTTTAAATATAAATGGATTATTTTAATAAAATTAGAAGATATTGATTATTGAGTTCACTCAACATTATAATAAAAAACACTTTATTTGGTCGACCATAAATCCATTTCAACTTTATCTAACACTCCAATAAATTAATAGCCAATGTGACATTTTCATATATGAAGCATTGAAGATAGATTTTAATTAATTGTATGATCCATAATATAATTAAATGTCCCAATGCCTATATCAAAATATATATCAATTAAAAAATTTATTAATATAGGATATATAGAACACTAATTTACATAACCACAATAATAACTCCAATGGATCAACATAATAAATACAAAGTATAGGTAACCATATAACAACAAGAAAATTATTTTTTAATGAAATCAAACCCCAAAAATTAAAATAATTTGATCAAAAGTATTTATCTATAGAAAATATATATTTCCTTATAAGTTCACATACACTCCACGTGAATACATTGTCTATATATTCACTTAGAACATACTAATAACATTATTCCATATAAAATGTTGATTAAAACATATATCATAAAAAATTTAAAAAAATACATTTTATGTGATCAAATCACATAATAATGTATATACAAAATACATCCAAAAATGGAATAATCTTTCTCAAAGATGTGGTAAATAACTTTTTCTTTAAATCACCCAAAAAAATTAGTTTTAGTAATATTGTAAAGTTCAAATGTCTTTAATCCAATGTTAATATAATTAACTCAACACCTGAAGCAAAAAATGGTTTATCGTACCTTAATAATTTATTATCTATAAATAGCATCTTACCAACACATCATACTTCATTTTTAATAGTACAATTACAAATATGTTTTCAGATACTAAATGATATTCTACTACAGATATATCCTTTAGATATTTCATTATGTCAATTATTTTAATATCATTGCTATAGAAAAAAATTTACATCAAATACATAAACACCTCAATAATATCTATAACTTTGTAAATCATTAACTATAATTATATCAGATTAGTTTCTTCATTTTTAGTAAATTGGCATGTTTATTTCAATCTTATGTTATCCCTTGAATTTTCAAAAGTGTATTTGATGAAAGAATGTGTTCTTGGTCATAGAAGTAGGCGTCACGTAATTAGTTCATGGTTTTTAATACCGTGTGTCGATGTAAATTTTTTCAATATGGGTAAATTCACCGTTAGTGGTTGATTTATAAAAAATGTGGACTTATCATGTACCATGTTTCTCTAGGATAGTGAGGGGTTCACATTTTCCTCACATTTTGGATAAACTTGTAAATTTTCTAGGTCATTTAAAATTTGTAAATTCCATTTTTTTCCTCTTTTTATTTAACCATATCTATTCACACATCCTATAATTTATAATTTTCATCCATGATAGCCACCTCTATGATTTCAAAAGATTATTAGACATCATTACATGGTTATTTTGTCCTTGTAACTCTATGGAATATTCAAGTTTGTGGTTTCTCTATTAATTATCCAATACTTCTAGGTTTTCTATTCCTTCTTTATTATGTTCCTATTTTGTTATTGGTTGTTTGGAAAAAAATGGGGTCTGATATTATATTCATATTATATATTTATGGTTGTTGGTTTTCCTAGATTTTTTGTGGTATTTTGGAGGTTTTGTTGTTGTTTTTCACCAATTTCAAGATGTTTCCAAGTGTGTGGTTTGAGTTTTAGTTCTCTAACATTTCTAGATGATTAGATATGATTGTTTTTCATTATAAATATAATATCTAAATGGATTGTATAGTGATAAAATATGTTTGAGAAAGTGTTTCAAAAGAATATGTGATGAAAATGTTACTTTCAAAAAAGAATGGTTATTATTGATATATAAATATTCGAGGTTCTTATTGAATATATTTTTTATAATTATTTGAAATGATTTAAATTTTATTCCATGTTAGAAAGTTGTTTAGTTGAGTTGAAAAGTGGGTTTCAATTGATAACTGACTATAATGGAATGTTATATTTTGTTGCGAACCATTTAATGTTATGTTTTTATTGTTTAAATAATGAATTTTTTTCTTAAAAATGAACATGTATTGTGTATTTATTTTGATGTTTTTTGGCCCATGAAAATGGATGAATTGTAAATTTTATTTTATTTTAATATGCCTAATTGATTTTAGGAGATATAAATTGGTTATAATAGTGCTTTCAAAAGTTTGGGGCATGTTTGTAAAACAGAATGTGATTTTTTTCTAGCTGAATCTGGTTTCCGTGTAATGATTTTGGATAGGGGTGATTTCCTATTGTGCTTGTAATTATTTTCATATGGATATTAACAGGTTTATGGGTGTGATATGTGGAGTTTCATTTGAGAAAAAAATGAATACCTTGTATCTATGTGGGATAATAGAACTATTATTCTAGTGATCTAGAAGTGGCAGGGTCTTAATTTAATTAAAAATATTTACACATGCAGCACAAACTACACATGTGATATGATAATAGACCATTACATCCTTGGTATGATCCATCCTAGTGGCTAATTAAGGACAATTCAATTGATATTTTCATAATATCTTGAGACCACTAGGCCCCATGGACTATATACCATAGTGGATCATTCAAGATAAAAGTTATGGTAGTTGTGGGAAAGGTTATTAATCATCGACATATAAGGTTTATAGTGACTCACTAATTCTATCTACATTTAGTGATTTAACCATGCTTCTCTCTTTGTAATGAGATGTTGTGATTTGGTTCCATCAATTGGAATACGACGGGCCATGTTTATTTTATTTATTGTGAATCTTGATTATTAATGGGAAAGATTATTTAATAATTTTTTTACATTTAATTTTTTTTCCTGAAAATCCACCCTTTGATATTTAACGCGATTTTTTATGAATTAGCTAGAAAAATATGCATGTTGATTTGTCCATTAATTTTATAAAATGGAAACTTTTCTTATGGTTGAAACCCATAGGAATATTTCCCACACCCTCTATACACGAGTTCATGCTTTGTAGAATTTGATATGTATTTCCTAGCTAAAGGAATGACATTCCATGGTGATGGTAGGACTGGTTTCTAGTGTTCCACCTTATTGTAGGTTTTTGTGATAATGTCTTGATGGTTATGTTCATCTTTTTTATTGGTTTTTGGGGAAATTTTCAGTTCCCTTACAATTCTATCACATTTGAGTTTTTTAATAGAATTAATCATGAATCTGAAATCTTTTACCTCGTTTTCACATGTTTATTTATTATAGTTATTTATATTCTTGTGGGTATTTTACCTTTATATAAGGTGGTTAAATATTATTGAATGTATTTTTTTAACACCCATGAATTATTTTTCATCCCATTAGGAAAAAGAATTCCAATTGGTCCATGCCACTGATTGGGTAAGGGGTTAGGTTTTGGCACTCAATCATAGTTCATTAATAAAATAAATCTTGGTATGTTTCAATATTGTTTGGTTAATGTTAATTGTGAAAGCTTCTAGATAGAAAGGTGCATGGATTTTCAGGGCATGAGGTTTTAGGTATGAGTATGGTTTCTGGAGAGCACGCCCTGTGATATGGATCATGTCTCCATGGAATATTGGGATATAAATTCAGATCTCCTCTAGGTGAAGCATATAGGCTGAAGAATGTATATGGTCAAAGAGTAGGGGATGGAGTGGTTTGGTTTTACTTTTCTGTGCTATATTTTGTTATGTTTTTATTTATCGGAGTATTAAAATTGATTCTAATATATATAATATTCAAAATAGTCATATCGAATGTTTTCCATAAAGTTAATTATGGTTTCAAAAAAATTCCACCTCGTAGAAATCATATCCATCCACATGAAGAGGCTAGAGAGAGTTATTATTCAAAAATTGTTGAGAGTTTATTTACAGTAGTGGATTGGGTTGTCTCTGCTTTGTGATAAGGTGAAGGTGGTAGTCTTGGTAATGTTTGTGTAAATGAAATCTATCCAAGAAATAAACATTCTCAGGTGTTCCTCAAGAATAAGCCTCTTTATAATTTGGGGAAATAAATATCCTCAGGAATTGGAGGAGTGGATTGAGAAGATAGAGATAATTTTAGAATATTATAACACACATGAAGTAGTCTTGGTGACGTTTTATTCATTTATGTTGGATGTACATAATATATTGTGGTGGTAATCAATTGTAAAATATTCAATGCATGAGATAATGTGTTAAAAAGAATATAATGTTATTTGAATGACCAATGTTGTCCTGATGGTTTCTCCTATGTCTGGTCATGGGAGTTCATAGAACATATCGAGGGTTACCTAACAATGGTATAATTTTCTAGCCACATTGTATTGTTTGATCTGTATGTACCTGACATCATTTTTTACAAGATGATGATGTCTAAGATGATTAGGAATGGATTACAACTATTTACCTATTCATAAGACTTCATGTTCATGTTGGAAACCAATGATGAGGTGGTTTTTAATTATTTTATGGTGAAGAATGATAAAAACTAAATGTATATATTTTCTATAGTTGTGTAAAAATTGTGATGTAATAGTACAACATAGAACAATTGGAAGTGGATTGAGTATGAGAAGAATGTATTGGGTTGTTCCGGCCATCCTTCTAGAATATCGTCATCTGTGGATTCAAAAGATGGGTATGTAGTGCGACACCATTAAGGGAATGTGGGACACAATATATTGGGTTTGTTTCTACTCCACGACCATTCCACTGATAACGATCCTTGGGAATCATGGAGTTATTTTTCAAGGTTATTTCTCAATATATTTATGGTGTAGGATGTGGGGATTTGATATTGATGTCAAATCCTTCAAAACCATCTAGAATTTTGGGTTATCTATTTTTTTTGTGATGGAATGGAAATATATTCTTTAAGAAAGAATATATATTGTATAGTACCACATTTTATTTATCATTCAAGGGATTTGGCTAAATAGAGGCATCCTCATGAGGTGGATCGAGCACCAATGGGATTAGGTGTTAGGAAAATTATTTTTTCAGGAACCATTTTTTTATATCATCATTATTTATTAATCTATTTGAAATCAGTTCCGCTATTTCTGTAATTTCCACCCAACATGTGTTTCATTATAGTCACCTCCTGATCTTAGGTCTTATTGGATGGAGTTCGAATAAAGCATTATAACAAGTGAGAAAATGGTCTCAGGTTTTCTTTTTTAACTAAATGTATAATGGGTCGAGAAGGAGTTGAATTTTTAGAAATGGACCTCATCAAAATAATCCACATTATGGATTTAAGGGTTTTTTTGGTGAAAAATGATTTATATAAATCATGATTGAGTTTTCTAATACATGATGGTAGCACCCGAGTTTTTCAATGGTGAATGGGATCCTCAGTCTAGTTGTTCTGAACATCCACTTCTAAAGGTCAATAAAATTCTTCATAAATTATAGTCACACATGATGAAGGATTGTGGTAGTAGTTCTGGATTTGTGTTACCTCCAGAGGTGGATGAGTTCCTAGAGTTTTTTCATAAATGATTTATTGGTTATTCCTTTGGATTGATACGTGGAGTTTGCTATTGATTTATACCTAGAGAAAAAATCGATATATCATCCCTCCTATTGTTTATCCCCCACTGAGATGAGATAATTAATAGTACATATGGATGAATTTTAATCCTAATGAATCATTCACATCACAATCACTCCAGGGTCCTCTTCTATTATATTTGGAAAAAATGTATATGGACCTCACTGGTAGTGCATAAATTATCAGATATTGAATAAGTAAATGATTAAAAAATGTTATCTCTTACACCACATTAATGACTTTGTCAATCAAGTAAAGAGGGGAAGTGGTTTTCCATGATTTATTATCATTTTTTTATCACAAAGTTAATGTGAGAGAAGAAAATATTCTGAAAACAATATTCTGATGTTGGTATAACCAGTTCGAGTACATGGTTACACCTATTGGGTTGATAAATGTTCAAACTATTTTTATGGTGCTCATGAATATAGTTTTACACTAGTATCTTGACCTGTTTGTTATGATATTTCAGGAATATATCCTCCTCTATTCTAGAATAGAGTAAAAACATGAGAATTATTTGGGTTTCATCTAGTTAACCATTTTGAATTGCATATTTTATTTCATGTTTTCAAAGTACTGCTTGTGGATTCAAGGAGTGAAGTTCATAGGTCACGTGTTATTAGAGGAAGTGGTTTCGGTGGAACCCGAAATGATTTGTGCATATATGTCATGTGGCCAGCCATGTGATGTTATTGAAATTATGATATTTTTGGAATTTAAGGATATTCCAATACGTTTTTGAGACATATTCTGGCATTCTTCATCCCTAACGATGCTCGCCCAGAAAGGGGTGATGTTTGAATGGAGACACATGAGTGCCAAATGTCCTTTGAAGAGATTGTATAGAAGCTGGCTTCCTCTCTAGTGTTGATTATTATGGAATGAGGAATGGGTTGTGTGGTTTATTTTGATTCAATATATTTGTGTATTGGGTGTGTTTTTATGTATAATGTTGATGCTATAGATTATAGTTCAATCCAACTCATTCAACATGAATAGAATTACCAAACCCATTAAATTGAATTAGTTGTTTTGATGCCTTCCTTAAAGACATGCAATCAATTACATTTTTGGTAGAAGATTATGTTTCATTTAGATTATAAAATATCAATGTAACGACCCAATTTTTTTCAATGGAAATTCCCTTCTTATAAATTATGTCATAAAATCACATGAAAACACAACATAATGAACTAATAAGTGTTAAGTGACCTCCAATCATAAGTTTTTCACTTCTGTATTGGGAATTTTGAGAATCTCACATACATGGTTGTGTTCAAGATGATTTTTTGAGACTTATAAAACAAAAATAATTTTGTGGTGAATAGTAACCAATCATAATGAATAGTAATATCCCCTTATGAATAGTAACATGACCATAATGAATAGTAAATCATCCAACATAAGAATATCATTACTCATGAATAATTAAATAAAATTTAGACATCTTAGAAAGTGAAAATTTGGCCATAGTAAGTCTTTTTTTATTTTGTAAGTAAAAAATAATTAATTACAATTAATTAATTAATTTTAAAGAAAAATTATTTTCCTAAAATGTGTTAATTAATTATAAAATCAATTTATTATAGTTTTTAGGTGATTTTATAAGACTCTACATAATTTTTGAAAGCACTACAAAATCAGTTTTAGTTTTAAAAACTATTTATAAGTAAATTATGATTTAAATTAAATATTGAATTATTAATATATAGAAAATTATTTTTATTAAATGGAATTCATTTTTGGATTCAACACGTCCAAAAATTGTACGGGTAAATTTATGAGATTTTTCTGAGATACATGTATTTTTTATGAATAGTGAAATACAATAATTTACAAAATAAGATAAATAAGCTAATTATAGAGTCATGTGTGATGTTATACTGATGAAATCCCACTTGGTTTAGGATCACGTGATAAAATTACTATTTTGTTCAGGTAATACTCACTATTCCATTTCTTGTGGAGAAATAATAAACTAATGAACTTATATTAAGAAAACCCATCTCCCCTCCCCTATAAAAACCACTCTTCACACCCTCATTTACTCACACCTCTCAAGCTCCAAGACTTTTATAAAATCTTCCTAAAAATATTCCTTATCCCCTCCCCCATGTCCAAGGTCTTCTGGTATCATGAAAAGACCATTATTAGGACCTTAAGTAGGATCTCAAAAGGAGGATCCACGAGGTAATTTCTCTCCCTCTTCTCCTTTAATTACCTTTCAATCCCAATTTCTTTTCTTATTCTGTCCCCACCTATTATCATACAAATGGTATTGTAACTCCATTATTGTACATGTACTAGAATTTTAATATTCTAATGGGATACTATATCATCCAACAACCTTTACCTCTTAATATTATTTTATTAAAGAGAATGTTGCTCGTGAGGTGTTAACTTATCACCTTCAAGAATGACATGTTTTATTATTCCAATTATACGTTCCAATCTGATCATGAAACCATTTTTATGGTTAAACCAGAATAGTGTTTATTTATTATGTCCTATTTAATGTTGTGCAACAGACTTATGTACATATTACTAAGTGATAAATTAAAATAAGTTCATTGTGATCGAAAAACCGCCCAAATTAACCCAAACAATAATCCTTTAATTCATATCTAATGATTCATCCACATGGATATAATATGGTTCATTATAAGATCATTCAACCTCATGTAATGTCATTAATAACATGAAAATTCATTTCTGGATGTTTACTAATGTTTTACCCGAACATCAATTTAAGAATATAAGTGAACCACTCAAGGAAAAAATAAACACTAATATTCTAGAACAACGTTTTAAAACTCTACAACTCATACAAAGGCACATAAAGTCAGTTAATAAAACCATAATGAACCGTATTAATGTACACGAGGATTCGAATTTGTAATTAATGTATATAATGTCATTATACATGACATTAAAGTGATGGAATCATTCCGATACAAGGTAAGGGAAAATTCTCAAACACAACATTCATCCTTTGGGTTCTCTATCATTCACTCCTTTTGATATGGATACTCCTTAAAAATCAATTGTTCATAATTGTCTTTATTGTTTTTGGATATTCATGTTTTCCACTGGTATTCATGAAAAAATAAAATGTTTTCCAAAAAGTACTCTTCTTTCAAGAACACACCTTTTACTTCTCATTCATGATTGACGGATCTTGTAACAAGTATTGTATTCCCTCATTCATTTGGGAACCCAATGTTTATGAATGTTCTATTATGTGATGAAACCAATTACATTTCATGGGTTATTTATGTCAATTTATGTTATATTTTCATAATGGAATTCATGATAAATCATAATGTTATGATGTGACAGGTTCGCCCTTAATTATATAGCGAGATATGAATGTTTCAATGTGACGGGTGCGTCTGGAATTATACAGTGCTCCAATGCATTGGGTAAAGCGATGAATCTCATGAGTAAATTTTAATGATGTTTGAACAAGATGCTAGCTTGGTTCACAAGTATGTGTGATAGTTAACCACTAAGACATGATGTTTCATTTTTATGCATTTCCACATTTAAATTCATATATTTAGGCTTCCTCTCATGTTCATGATCTTTTTCCAATGATATGATTATGCTCACACTATGCTATATTGTTCTTATCTATCCTCTTACTGGGCTTTTAGATATACCCTTTTGATATATATCTTCTGGTTTCTATATGTACTATGTAGAGGACAAGTGCCAATAAGAATCTAGAGAAGAAGAAACTAAATAAATATTTTGGCTTGATGTTGTAATTTCTATGTATGTTACTAGTTTTCCCAAGACACTAAACCATTGGATCCTATATTTGTAATACTATTATGTTGTGTATATTAAAATGATTTAATTGTAATGTAATAAAATTTTGGGTCACTATTGTTGGTATTAGATGAAAGGTTTAGTTAATTTGGGAATTGGAATTAGTGAACCCTAGAGAAAACCTATAGCATGAGACTAAGTAAAAATATGAACACAAGAATATTTACCAAGGGATACCATATGTAATGTTTTGGTATAAATTGTTTATAAATGAATAAGTTATTCATGACTTATTTACTTTTGTTTTGTTCTAACCTTTTCTATTTTATAAATGGTGGGAGCCAAGAGAAATAAGGCCAACAACTTGTGTGAGGGACAATGTAACGATTTCCCGAACGACATCCCCAATGATAGGGGAGGAGGAGTTCAAAACTTCATGGTGATTCTTACCCAATTATCTCAGGTTATGAACAATAAACTTTATAATTGGGAACTTCCCCCTTCACAAAAGAGGGAGAAACTGGCTATCGAATGTTTCATGTGGCAACGACCACCGAAGTTTTATGGATCTTCTGATCCACTAGTTGAGGAATAGTGGTTCAACTCCATGGATATGATATTTTATGTGCTTCACTATTCTGAGATGGAGAAGATGCCTCTAGCCATTTATCTTCTAGATGGAGAAGCTGATCAATGGTGGGCTTTGATTAAGAACTCCAATTCAAGGGAGGAAATTGAAGATATGGAATGGGAAGACATTAAGATAATGTTTTTTAATAAATATTTCCCACGATCTCTTCGTACGAAAATGGAGACAGAATTCATAGATGTCAACAAAAAAGAAGGAGAATCTATCACAACATATGAAGAAAATTTCACAAGGCTTGAAACAAACACATTAGGTTCTGTTATCTACAATAACAGAAAAAATGATAGAATCATTACTAGATTAAAACCACACCTTTGAAATGATCTTGAAATTTGAGAGTTTGGAAGTTATGAAGAAGTTGTTTGGTGTGGTCTCAAAGTGGAGATGGAGTTTGGAGAATGGTCCCATGGTTATGTGGATAAGAAATGAAATATGAAGTTTCAAGTCTGACAATCAAATGAAAAAATTTGTAAGAAAAATCAATGACCCACATGCCAAAAATGTGGTAAGTTTCACCATTGGTACTTCCAAAAAGGTACGAGGAAGTGCTTCACGTGTGGAAAAGAAGGAAACCATGCTCAAGAGTGTTGAAGACACATGAAAAGGAAGGAGAATGTGGCAGAAGAAATGAGTGAACCACTCATGGTTCAATTCTACAACTGAAGGGAGCTAGGACCCTATGAAATCTAGAGAACTAAACCTCGAGTTCTTGAGGGTAATCAGCGTCAACAACCACCAAATCCAAATGAACATGGGAAGGCTTATGCCATCACTATTGCAGAGGTGGAGCATGATGATGAAGTCGTACAAGGTAAACATCCTATTCACTCAATAATGGAAAGGGTCTTATTTGATTTTGGTTATACACATTCCTTTATATCATCCATGATTGCTAGAAAAATAGAATCGAATCCTCGAAACCACGAAGTAGAGATATCTATAATAACCACAAGTGGTGCAATCATTGCAACCAAAGTATTTGACTCTACTCATGTTGGTTTATGTGGGAATATTCATCCAGTGAATCTCATAATACATCCCTTGGTGGAATTCGATGATATAATGGTAATGGAGTAGCTCTCATTATATTGAGCACATATCAACTGTCGGGAAAAAGAAATATCTTTTCATATTCGGAACAATCCCATACTCCTCTACTAATTCATGTAAGATCATGAATCACCTTTAAAAATCATTCAATGGTGTGTTTGTTGATTCCCTATGAAGAATCATACCTCACCCAAATGGTTGAGTTGAGGTAGAGTGCCAACCTTGAGGAAATTCCCTTCCTGAGGGAATATGGAGAAGTATTTTCCGAAGAGTTACCCGGAATTCCCCCAGATTGTGAGGTAGAGTTCTCAATTGAACTCATACCTGAAGATACTCCCATCTCGAAGTGTACCTATAGGATGGATCCTATCTAACTGGAGGAGTTAAAGAAGCAGTTTCAAGAGGATCTGGAAAAAGGGTTCATATGCCCTAGTGCATCACCTTGGGGTGCACCAATGCTCTTTGTGAAGAAGAAGTATGGAACAATGTGGCTATGTATCGATTATTGGGAACTCCACAAGATCACCATAAAGGCCAAGTATCCTCCCCTATGATTGATGAATTTTTCTATCAGTTAAGAGGAGCTCAATACTTCTCAATAGTGGATCATCGTTTTTTATTTCAATAGGTAAAGGTGAAGAATGATGATATTTAGTAGACTACCTTCCAAACATGGTGTGGGCAGTATGTGTTTTTGGTGATGCCCTTCAGACTTACTAATGCCCCTGAAATCTTCATGTATTTGATGAAAAGAGTCTTTAGACATCACCTCATCAAATTTGTGGTAGTTTTTATTGATTATATTCTGATCTACTCCAAGAGAAAGGAGGAATAATAAGAACATCTATGACTTGTTTTGGAGACATTATGGGAGGGGATGGTGACGCCATGCTCAGAAAGTGTGACTTTTGGATGAAGAAAGTCACATTCCTAGGAAATGTGATCACAAGTGAGGAAATTTCTGTGGATCCTTCAAAGAGAAATGTAATTTAAAAATGGCCCATGCCCTCTAGTATCACAGAAATCCATAGTTTTCATGGATTAGTTGGGTACTACCGACGTTTTGTGAGAAAATTCTCATGATTGTCAATCCCGCTATTTATGTTAACAAGGAAAATGGTAAAGTATGTCTAGATCGAATAATGTGAGGGAAGCTTCAAGAAGGTAAATGGAAGGTTGATCACTGCACCTATACTCACACAACCGAAAAGTAGAGAAAGATTTGTGATATATTGTGATGCTTCAAATAATGGCTTCGGTTGTGTACTCATGAAAAATGATAATGTGATAGCCTATGCCTCACAATAATTGAAGATCTATGAGCAGAACTACATGACACATGATCTAGAGCTAGAAGCCGTGATTTTTTCCATGAAAATCTGGCGGCATAGCCTTTATGGTGAGAAGTGTGACATATACAACAACCATAAGATCCTAAATTATATATTCACACAAAAGGAGCTCAACATGCGTCCAAGGAGATGGTTATAGATAATCATAGATAACAATTTCTCTATTCTCTATCATCCTAGGAAGGTGATCATGGTAGCTGACGCTCTATGCAGAAAAGAACTGGTTACTCTATCCATGTTGCAGATTGAGAAAGACCCTATATTCATGGATATGATAAGAATGGATTTGGAAATCATAGGGGTAGGGGATACATCCTACCTAGCCCAAATGATTGTGCAACCAACCATCCTAGAGAAGATTTTGGATGCACAAAGGGATGATGTGGAGATACAATAGAGGTTGAATGCAGCAATGGAAGGGAAGTCGCAAGATATCCATATCGACGATGACAGTGTGATTTATTTTGGAACGCGGCTTTATGTGCCTTCATCACTAGGGATAAAGAAAGAGTTAATGGACAATGCACATAGCTCAACATTCTCTATCCATCCTGGGAGTACCAAGATGCACTGTGATCTCCAGTAAAAATTCTGGTGGAATAACATAATGAAGGATATTGCAAAATATATATCAAGGTGCTTGGTATGTGAGAAAGTTAAAGCTGAGCGAAAAAAGTCCAAAGGATTGATGCAGCCATTTCCTACACCCATGTGGAAATGGGAAAATGTTACTATGGACCTTTTCAGGGGTCTCCTAATGAAAAAAAAGGGAAATAATGCGATAAGGGTTGTGGTTTACCAACTCACCATGAAGGTCCATTTTATCACTATTTGGGAAGATCTCTCACTTCAACAACTTGCAATGATATATGTGAAGTAAGTGGTGAGACTGAATGGTGTTCCACTATCATTTGTCTCTGATCATGATCCAAGGTTTACATATAAATTCTGGAGGTGCCTTCAACATGATTTGAGTATGGAATTAAATTTCATCATGGCCCAACACCCCCAAACTGATGGCCAGTCTGAACGGACTATTCATACACATGATGATATGTTATGAGCCTACTCTCATGAATTCAAGGGTGGTTGGGATCAACATCGTCTATTGGTTGAGTTCTCATAAAACAATAGCTTCCACTAAAGTATTCAGATGAATCCATATGAAGCTCTTGATGGAAAAAAATGTAGAACTCCAACCAATTGGGATGTAGTTTGAGAAATAAATATACATGGAACTGATCTTGTGAATGAGATGACAGAGAAGGATCAATACATCCACAAAATCATCAAAGCTACTCAAAGTCGGCAAAAGAGCTATGCTGAAAAATGTCGAAGGGAATTGGAGTTCGACATTGGAGATAAAGTCATCCTGGGAATATCATCATGGATGAGAGTCATGCGATTTGGGAAGAAAGGGAAGCTAATCCCAGGGTACATTGGCCCCTTTTAGATCCTAGACCACATACAAGTCATGGCCTATCATCTTTCACATACACTGAATATGGATCTTGTGCATGATGTGTTTCATGTATCACTACTGAGGAAGTACATACTAGACACCTCACATGTACTAAACTCGGAGGTGGTACAGCTGGAAGATGATATCTCTTATGAGGAACAGCCAGTAAAGATTCTGGATCGGAGAGATAAGGTACTACGCAACAAGACAACCCACCTTGACAAATTGTTGTGGAGGAACCATAAGTTTGAAGATGCTACTTGGGAACTAGAAAACGTTATGAAGGAGAATTACCCTCGCCGCTTTGTGTAAAATTCCATTTTGAGGGAAACATTTCTTAAGGGGGGGAAGAATGTAACGACCCAATTTTTTTCTATGAAAATTACATTCTTGTAAATTATGTCATAAAATCACATTAAAACACATAATAATGAACTACTAAGTGATAAGTGACCTCCAAAAATAAGTTTGTCACTTCTGTATTGGGAATTCTGAAACTCTGACATACACGGTTGTGTTCATCATGATTTTTGGAGTCTAATAAAACTAAAATAATTTTTTTGTAAATAGTTAACTACCAATATGAATAGTTACATAACCATATGAATAGTGGTGTGACCCTTATTTATAGAAAATCATATATCATAAGAGTAACCTTACCAATGAGTAATTAAATAAAATTTAGACATCTTAGAAAGTGACAATTTGACCTTAGTATGTGTTTTGGAATTTTATAAGTCATAAATAATTAATTATAATTAATAAATTAATTTAAAAGAAATATTATTGTCTTGAAATGTGTTAATTAATTATCAAATCAATGCCTTATAGTATTTAGATACTTTTATAAGACCCTATGTAATTTCAGAAAGCACTAGAAAATCAGTTTTAATTTTAAAACAGTTTTTTATCAAAATTATGATTTTAATTAAATATTAAATAAATAATATTTAAGAAATTATTGTTAAAAATGGGATTCTTTTTTGGATTCTACACATTGTAAAATTGAAGGGGTAAATTTTTGTGATTTTTCTGAGATACATGAATTTTTTATGAATAGTGAAATACCATAATTTACAAAATAAGCTAAATAAGCTAATAATAGAGTCATGTGTGATGTTCTGCTGATGTTAGCCAACTTGTTTTGTGATCACATTATAAAATTACTATTTTTGGTCAAGGAATAATCACTATTCCTTGTTTTGTGGAGATATAATAAACTAGTGAATTTTATATTAACAAAACCCCTCCCCAACCACAATAAAAACCACCCTTCACACCCTCATTTACTCAAATCTATCAAGCTCCAACACATCCCTAATCTATACCCAAAAATCTTCCCAAGCCCCTCCTCGCATGTTCATGATCTTCTGGTCTCTTCACAAGACCAATCATAGTCATGTAAAGAGGATATCAAGAGGAGGATTCAAGAGGTAATTTCTCTCAATCTTCTCGTTTAATTCCATTTCAATTCCAAGTACATTTCTTATTCCCTCCCCACATATATTCATAAAAATGGTATTATAAATCCCCATATTATTCACGTACTGGAATTTTATTATTCGAATGGGATATTATATAATCCAACCCCCTTTCCCTCTTCCTTTTATTTTATTAAAGAGAACGTTGCTCGTGAGGTGTTAACATATCCCCTTCCAGAACGACATGTTTTATTATTCCATTTCTACCTTCATATATGGTAATGAAAACATTTTTATAGTTGAAACAAAAGTATTTATATATATTATTTTCTATTTAACGTTCTGTAACTAACTTATGTACATATTACTCCGTGATAAATTAAAACGAGTTCGTTGTGATCGAAAAACCGCCCAATTTAACCCAAATAATCACCATTTAATTAGTATCTAATGATTCATCCACTTGGATATAATATTTTCATTATAAGATCATTAAAACTCTTGTAATTTCATTAATAACATGTACTATGATTTCTGGATGTTTTTCCATGTTCTAGCTGATCATCAATTTAAGAATACAAGTGAACCACCGAAGAAAACCATAAAAACAAACATTCTCAAACAATGTTTTAAAACTCTATAAATCGTCATAAGGCACATAAAATCACATAATAAAACCATAATTAACCATATTAATTTAAACAAGGTTTTATATTTCTCATTTATCAATATAGTTTCATTATACAAGCCATTAAATATAAGTAAGCATTCAGATACAAGGTAGGGGGAAATTCTAGAACCCAACTTTCATCCTTCAGGTTCTCCCTCTTTCACTTCTTTTTGATATTTCTACTACATAAAAATCTATTTTTCATCATTGTATTTAATTTTCTTGTATATACATGTCTTTCACTGGTAATTATTAAAAATAAAATGTTTTGCAAAATAACTCTTCTTTCCAGAACACATCTTTTACATCTCATTCATGATTGACGGTTCTTGTAACATGTATGTTATTCCCTCATTCATTTGGGTACCCAATGTTTATGAATGTGTTCATATGAGATTAAACCCATTAATTTTCATGGGTTAATTATGTTCATTTATGTTATATGTTCATTTTTTCATGCATGATAAATGATAATGTTATGATGTGACGGGTACGCCCGGAATTTTATAGCGCAAAATGAATGTTTCAATGTGACGAGTGTGCCCAGAATTATACATGACTCCAATTAATTAGGAAAAGTGATGAATCTCATGAGTAAATGTGAAATTATTTGTGAAAAATATGCTAGGTCGGTTAATAAGTATGTGTGGTAGTTAACCAATAAGGCATTATGTTTCATTTTTTTTCATTGCCACATTTCAAGTCTTGTATTTATGCTTCCTCTCATGTTCATGATATTTTTCTCGTTTTCTTATTATGATAACCCCATGCTATTTTGTTCTTATCTATCCTCTTACTAGGATTTTATCTCACCCCTTTTTATGTATATCCTCATGTGGATACATGTACTAAGGACTGGAAAAGTTCCAATAAGAATATAGAGTTGAAGAAATTATATTAATGTTTATTCTTGATTTTGTAATTTCTATGTATGGTCCCAGTTTTCATAAGACACTAAACCTTTGTATCCTCTATTTGTAATACTATTATGTTTTTTATCTTAAAATGATGTGATAGTAATGTATGAAAAGGTTGGGTCGCTGTAATCAACATATATTTTCCCCCTGAAATATTTTAATTTGACATAATTTTATTTAGTAGAGTACCTTATAGGATTTTATATTGATATAGTCTATACCCTAGGTAATGTGAATGTTCTAGAAGATGCGTTGAGTAGGAATGTTCAGGTTCATGATTTGATATAGTCCAGTAAGTAAAATAATTAAATATAGTTTTTCCTAGATAATCACGGAGACCATGTAGTAGAGTGGAATTTCATTCATGACTTATGAGTAGATGAAATGTTCACTTCTTTAATTGATTAAGGAGTTCCTGGTGATTATTTTTTCAAGAACTCTATGAATTTCTATATAGTGTGGAGACATCATATGATTTTTTATGTCTATTGAGAGTGTTTTGTGTTCCATGCATAATATTTTGGTGACCTTGTCTACGAGAATGGTTGTGATGTTCCATAGCCACCAATATCAGGGTGTTATACATCCTGGTGCTTTCATGATTTTCCATGATATTCATTGTTAGTTCATGGGTCCTTGTATGATGTCAAACATTTCTGAATTTGTATCGTGGAGTTATATGTTTTGTCTAATTAAGAGAGGTAACCATAGGTCCGTTATTTTTCATCATCCAAAAAATATTAATACCTAGAATTGGGGTGACATTTTAGTGGGGTTTTTATGGCCATACCATATACACCATAATGTAGGAATGATATATTTTTATATACCCACTAATTCCCAATGGATTGAGAGTACAATGTCTCAGTACTGGGCCATAATCAACATCCCCAATAAGCTAACGGCTGGAAATAAATGTTGAAGGGATTCAATCTATATGGGGGGATGATTTTCCGTATAATGAATATAAATAACCCCAACAGACTAACAATAAACAGCACACTATATGATGCATGAAATAAACTACTCGATTTCAAATCATTCTCTTTATCATAACCAACCTAGTTATACTACAGTAGAACACAAACCAATATCAACGTAAATAGTATAAAGACAATGAATAAACACTAATATAACAACAAAACTCCATCCTCCACAATCACTATTCTCCAAACATCCACAAGAAGTATAAAGTATCACGACATGGTGCTAAAGAGTTGTGATACATTACCTTTTCCCATGACCCGAAAGGTAGAATGTGAAAAATAACCAAATTTCCATAGAAGGGGTGTCTATATTACCTATTAGGTTTTCCAAATTGCTTCCCAAATCAGGTCACATGGACATATCAATTATCACATAATATAAAATAGTTTATATAAATCAATATTCCAAAATAGCTTATAACCAAATATAAAAAAGTTCAAAAACATATTATAACCAATGGAAAACAAAAGAAAATTAATCCAAATTAATGAAATTAATTTTCTAGAAATTAAATAATAAATTCTTCTAAAAAAACTATAATTATTATTTTGGCCTAACCCTTCCACAGTTCAAAACACATCCACATATGCATGCTTTGTTCATCTATTTAATACAAATGATCGGTATCTCGTCCAGTTACTTTGGGTCCTAGTTACACATGCCCCTATTAAATGTTCACAAAACATAAAAGAAAATTGTACCTGTCCCATATGTAGGGCAATTCCATACATGAACTCTCACAGAACCCAATGTATTCCAAAACCATTACAACCCACTGTTTCAAACATTTACAATAAAACAATACTTTTTATTGGACTAAAAATAAACCATTTTCAAAACAAACATTTCATTATATTAAAACATCCCATTTTAATTGAAAAAATATAATAAAATTTATATTCCACAATTCCATAAAATCCCCATTTTTAAATATATATTTTTAATTAAAGAACATAATCACATTATTCAAATAACCATTATTCCATATCTCCCAGTTTTTCTAAACCATCACAATGTATGGCATCCAATGAGTTATAATCATAAAAATAAAAAACAATTAAACAATATATATTCATTTTTAATGGATTCCCATCATTTACATTATGTGGATTTGAGAGAGAACCCACCTACCTCAATGGTTTTGGGGAGACATGACAACTGACAAAGAACACTTAAGAAAACAGGGTTGATTCTTCATAGAAACAATGTTGATCTCTTTTCCATGAAAGGTAATGACCAAAACATGAATTATCTAGTATCCAAAATAACAAATATACCAATAATGTGTGTAAAATTGAGAAACCAGGAATAGAGGAAAATTTAATCTATGCAGATATAAGAAAGAAATCAAGAACGAAGAAGATTGATCACATACCTCCAGAATCCATGTTCAAAATAACATGGGAAGCTTTCTGATTGACTCCAAATCGCTTGGTAGAGGGTCTCATAACTTCAAGGAAGTGAAATACTGAGTTATGTCTACATAGGAACAATAACTAGACACATAGCAGCAAAAATATGTGAGATACTATTTATGGATCTCAATATAATCACGTGCACTTTTAGTTCACACTTTTAGACACAACAGGAACTAATCATTCATTATATACTATCTAAAAAGACCCCCATCCTACCTCATCACAGGGTTTCCATAACTATGCGCAGAAATTTCTAATGAATTCTACCTCAAACGTACCATATTGCACAGTTTCTTCTAGGATTCCTGAACGGTTTGGATAAACCTTGTGCAGCACATACACCTCTCCTGTAGACCCTAATAGGTATTTAAAGATCACTAAACACTCAAAATTTTCTGTTTTAATCATTATATCCATAAGAAATAAGTGTTTACATACCAAAAAATGGGGGTACTATATTCTCCCCACCATCAGTCGTTCCATCCCTGGAAAGTAGAAAACCATTGTTGCTCTAACAAATTTCTGGTCATTTCTCTTTCATTTCATTAACGTTTCCACAAGTATCTTCCTGAATGTGACCATGATTCTATAAACCCCACACGAGACCAGTGATTTTTACACTCATGAAATATTCATACCTATCCATAATCCATACCGGGATTTGAATCAATGATGCATCTCGGTCAATCTCCACGTGACCCATCTGATCACATGGTAAGGATCAGGATGATAATTTTCCAACTATGATACATGGAACATGTTATGCACTAAATGAAACTATGGTGGTAAATCCAACCAATATTCCACCTCTCTGACCCATTATAGTATATCACATGTTCCGATGTATCTAACAGATAACAATCCTTGATTCCCAATTTTATGATGTCTCTATCTTGGAAAGAACCTCAAGAGCACATGAAAACTCAAGAAAAATGTTAGTGGCCTTCGGTAATGATCTGCATAATATTTTTGATGACTCTTAGCCATTTCAAATTTTCTGTAATCAAATGGATCTTCTCTATTGTTTCATGGAAAAGTCTCGGACAAACTAGTGAAATTTCACCTGTTTCCAACCAACATAGTGGAGAACAGAAAGGAAATAAATACAATGCTTAAATAATAGGCATATTTATAGAGTCCTGATAGATGAAATTATATGAGCACTCCACTAAGGGTGTATACTGACTGTGAGGCTTGACATGCTCATATATCCGACAGACATGAACGTATTGGATTTTTGGAAGTTGGGGTGCATGTCATTATCATCAAAGGACATACCATGGTACCAATGTATATTTGAGAGGAAGTGATGAGGGAGTTCCACACATCCTCTAAAGAGGGACATCCAGAAGTGTAAAAGATGTACCAGGACCTCCGACGATAGCACTAGTAGGTGGTAATGTAGAAAGAAGTAGTAGAGATTGTCTATCGATGCCTCACTTTTCAGCAGGTAAAGGGGGAGCAGTAGGTACCAGTAGACTTGGTTCAGCATTTAGATTTCCTATAGTGGAAGTGGAAAGAGATATCCATGGACTTCATGACAGGACATTGATATACCTCTAGGGGTCATAATTCTATCTTGGGGATCGTCGACCGACTCACCAAGTTGGCCCACTTCTTACCGATTAGAGAGCTGAGTTCAGTAGAGATCATTGGATGTCTATATGTGCAGGTGATTGTGTGTCTAAAAGGATTTCCCTTGATGATTGTCTCTGATCATCATAAAAATATCAGATGATGGCTATGAAAGGGGATGTAGGAGTATTTTGGTATGAATCATAATCTGTGCACTGCCTTCTATCCTCAAATGGATGGCCAGACTGAGAAAACCGTTCAAATCCTTGAGGACAGGATGCGTACTTGCGTCTTCTACTTCGGTCGAATCTGGGATGATCACATACCTTTGATGGAGTTTGCATAAAACAATAACTATCACTCCACCATTTGGATGGAACTATTTGAGTCTTTGTACGGCTGACCTTGCAGTTCGCCTTTATGATGGACTGAACCAAGATTGATAGCACTCATGGGACCAAAAATGGTACTAGTTACCATAGAGAAGGTGAAAATCACCCAGGAGCAGATGAAAACTGCACAGAGTAGGCATAAGTCTTATGTCGACAGTAGATGGATACCTCTGGAGGTTGAAGATGGAGACCACATCTTTCTAAGAGTCTCACCTCTACAAGGTTTGCAGATATTTTTATGGGGTCACAAGTTATCTCCTAGGATCATTCGACCCATCCAGGTCCTTAGCAGAGTTGGCGATGTGTCTCACCGCCTAACACATCCCTTCAGTTGCACTGAGTGCACAACGTCTTCCACGTAACCCAACTGGGGAGATACATGCATGACCATTCTCACATCATCGACCACAGTGAGAAACAAGTTGATAATAGTGAGAAATTAATGGAATTTGCAGTAGAGATTGAGGATAGACAAGAGTGGGTCCTTCATGGGTGGTCGATACCTTTGGTGCGGGTTCACTGGCAGCATGTGAATCTCGAAGGGTGCACATTTTAGTGGGAGGCTTATATTCGTGCTATGTACCCCCACTTGTTTTCCTAGATTTTTTATGTGTATTTAAAGGATGTAAATCCATGTTGAGGGGAGAATGTAATGACATGTAATTTCCATGTAAATTTATTTTAATTATATGGGAACTTTACAACTTCGTGAAAATTGTCGACGTGTGATTCTGAGGCCCGGTGTGCCCAAAATCAATTTCTGAACTTTTTTCTGGTACATTTAGCAAACATGCGAGAATTTTTTTTCTATATTTCGAACTGATGCTCGAAATTAAAATCTGAGGACACCGTTGACCTCGCAGCACCAGTATTCTCTTAAGGGGACTTTCACCTCAACAGAAGTCGGTCGAGGGTGAAAGTTAGTTTCTGTGATTTTCATGGATTAAGAAAAATAAAATGTTTAACAGTTTTGTTTTTCATTTTGAGACACATCTAAATGGGTAATAGAGGTGGGGACCACCCGAACTAGAAAACCCCCTAGAATAAAATTCTCTCTTTGGGGACCACCCAAACCACCCTTTAATGGGAGATAATGCTTGGTCTTCCTTTTATAAATTAATTAGGCCAACTCCCCATTTAATTTTTGGATCCAAGTAAAAATTAATAAAATGTGTCATCATTTAAATTGTGAAAACATAATTGATCTACATAATTTAAATTATATTTAATCCTCTTTCCAATAGGAGGACTTGGTTAGAAAAGGAGAAGGGGAGAACTTGTGGAGGAAAATTCTCTCAAATGAAGAACAACTCCCTACGAAGATCTTCTTCAACGAATAACAATCCATCTTCTCCAATGACGAATGTGCAACCTAAAACTTGGTACGTGTTTAACAAAAATGAATTTACATCTACCCTTCCCTCCTCATCGAAGTCAAAAAAAACCGTTGAGGTTGATGTTTCATTATTCTTAGTGTTTTACATTTAATTAATCCTCATGATCTGCATGCTACCGATCTAATTCAGAGGGAGCGGGCCTTAAGAACATGGCCCGATCCCTCTACCATGCTTCATAGTTGTAGTGTTCTTAGAAATGGAGGAGGACGTCAACTGAATCTGGTGGGGCACGAGAATGGTGGCCAACACCATAGACATCCACGAAGAAGGCGACCACTATACTTCACCCTTGGGGAAGGGACGTGGCCCGTTGGCCGCAGTGAAGAAAAGGTTGCGGCTGCCCGCACGGTGGGGACAGTGGTGCACGTCTGCGCCGCCCGGAAAGGAAGTGTTGTGACTTGTTCTGTGATGATTAAGGGAATATGGACAACTGTGTCTTCCACCGACAAATGTGCAGTGTGCGACCACACCGCGTGGATAGAACAACTGGCCATACGGCGAACCTTGGCGGACCGCTGCACCGCGACTGCCCCACGATCGCGCCACCACACCATGGCGGACCTGCACTATAGGCTGCCTAGCATGGGCCCGGCCAACCAGTGTGGGTCAGGACGGTCTGAACGTCATGGAATGATTTCGGATGAGCTTCGACCAATCCCATACTTTTGGCCATAACATTGTCCTCGAGCATCCGTTTAACAAACCATTAGTGGTGCGAGAAATATTGGAGACAGACAGTACTTTTGCTATAAATCACATTATATTTGAATAAATATGGTTTATGGTCTAGTTGGATCGAGAAAGAATCAAACCAGGCCCTCGGGACTAATAGGCTAGTAACTTATAGACCGGGTGTCTGATTGACAGACCGTCTGATGAATTGAGACCCCTATTACATGGATGTCCATTGGTATACTTCATCATGGGACTTCATTTCAGTTAGAGTATCAAACGGTGGCATCAATTACAGACCCTCCCAGAGACAAGCGAGCTTAGTGTGGGAACCCTGTAGCTGGCGGTTACAAGGTACTAGGATCCTGTGTGGGTATGAAAATGTACTAGGATCCTATGTGGGTCTGACGAGGTACTAGGATCCTGTGTTGGTATGATGATTTACTAGAATCCTATATGGGTCTAACGAGGTACTAGGATCCTATTTGTATCTGATGATGTACTAGGATGATGTGTGGGTTAGACGAGGTACTAGGATCATGTGTGGGTCTGAATAATTACAAGGATTATGTGTGGGTCAGGCGAGGATCTAGGATACTCTCTGGGTTTAACGACATACTATGATCCTATGAGGGTCTAACGAGGAACTGGGATCCTATATGGGTATAACGATATACTATGATCCACTGTGTGTATGATGATTATTTAGGATCCTACGTGTGTCTTCCTCATAACTGTGTATGATGAATTATTAGTTACATCTAATCATCTCTACTACTGTATATAAGTTATACCTAGTGTGAGATGAGTATGCAATTTTATTGTCTATACCTTCGTGGTTATACGTTGGTGGTTTTATTTTGTGTGGCGCACCTGTGTGGTACTTTTCATTCGTAGTAATACATTGGTGGTATTCTTCTGTGTGGAGTACCTGTGTGGTACATACCATCATGGTAATAATTCCATTGTGGAACAGATGAGTATTGTGCTTTTGAGTTGGACCCTGTCTTTCCTCATGATTGATATTGGGTTACTTGATATCTTCAGTATATCTATGGGCATATACCTATGTTGGGTTGTCTATAGATTTCTTGATGTGTGGTTTATCCTTTGTGGATTTTGTGTGACCTTGAGGGACTCAGGGTCCATACTGAGTATTGCTATACTCACCCCTAAACAATCTATGCCCGCACACTATTGTGTATGGTGCAGATGAGTATAATCAGTTACTATGGATGAGGGTACCAAGACTGGAGGTAGCTCGGAGGTGTACCATAGCCGATGTGTACCACAGAGACAACCATTCTAGAGTGGCACCGACTCATCATGTAGGATCCTTGGTGGGTGTTCATAGGAGCTGTTCATTTTACTTGTACTTTCCAGTTTCCCGTGAACTTTCTAGTTGGGCTTGTTTTCTGGTTCCTTTTTTGTAATATACGCACTCTTTTACTATTCAGTTTACTCGTTTTCGTATCTTTTTGTGTGGTTGGTTGTGTCTGATTATAGGCTATATAGGAAATGACTTCCCGGTTTTAGGGAATAAGCCTTTCGGTGCTAGTCACCAGCCCCTGGCCTATGGAAGGCGGGCTTGTGGTAGTCGGGACATGGCCCCCTGGGGATGAATCATGACAAATAACCTATATCCATCTCTACATCCATCTAATTGGAAATATAATCGTCGATTGCGTGTATGACTAACTTCTTTTTTTGCGAAAAAATCTAATTTGTTTTTCATCCCCACATCAAAAGTCCAAATATAATGATTTATTTAACATATTTTTATGATATTTATTTTTATGTTTATATTTATTTAATTATTATTTCACATATACCTTCATACATTTCATTTTAATGGGTATAGTAGAACATCGATCCATTATATTAGGGACTACCGTATGTAGAAATAATTTTACTCATTATTCTCATATAATTTAGATGAAATATACTAAGAGTCATATTAATAAATATATTTTATATTTATTATATAAAAAATTTTATGAAAATATAATATTATCTATAACATCATTCATTATAATACATTAAAAAATAATTTCGCTCATGTGTATGTATGTATTACCACATCCACGTAGTGATGTGAAATAATTTCAATTTATTTGTACATGTATATTAATAATGAATTATTTAGGTAATATAAAAGATATATATAAAATAATAAATATAATAAATATAATAGAAATAGTAGATAATATTAAATTTCCTTTTATTTCATATTTTGATAAAAATTGAAATAAGATTCATTAATATGAACGTCATATCATCATCAGAAAATTTGTTATCAATTTTCATTAAATAAATTTAATGGATTAGAAAAATAAATATATAGTGAATATATATTATATATATTAAATGGTTAATATTTTTTAGATTATTTTCCCATCATAACATTTAGTGGAAAAAAATTACTAAACTAAAACATCCATGAATAATATAGTAATTAACTTCTGAAACATTGATTAACCTAAATTTTATAATTTATTAGTGATAAAATATTGTAATGAGAAAATATATGGCAAGAGATATGTGACTATATTTTTTAAATATAATTATAATCAACATATATTTATTTTTATGGAGTTGCATACATATATGATTTATTTCGAACCTAATATAATCTTATTCTCTTGTCCAATTTAATTTTGTGTGACATATATTGAATACCCTACCTATTCTTTAAATTGGTGGATAAAAAAGTTCATATGTTATGTCATGAAGATATTTATATTAATGGTATTTAATTTTTCATTTAAATTTAAATCATACATGGTTCTTATAATTCATGATCAACAAATGGGGTGATGGTTTATTTTATATCTCATTCTTATTTAGGATTCTTCGTGTTTGACTTTACCTGACATGAATTATTTTAATTTTCATTAATTTTATATATTAAACTCTATGATGTATATTTTTTATATTTTTTATTTAACAGTATCATATATCTTATAATTGGTACTTAAAATGTTTTTGAATCTTTTTTATGAAAATATAAAATTATATCTCTATTCCTACAAAATCCTATTTTTCTAAATCAATTTTTTTTAAAAAATATTATAATATATGATTTCAAAAATTTGAATATTATAATATAAAGAATTTTTTTCCAATTTTTTATTAATTTAAAAATTTTTTGGATTTAATATTAATTTGGTTTTTCAAACAAAAGTATTTCAAAATGATCAAAAATGTGAATGAAAAATAATTATATGAATACCAATAAATGATTTTAATATTACCTTATTTGTTTTAATGTTTATAATATATGAAATATATTTTCAATATTTTTTTGATATTTTTTTGAAATTTTGTTTTTATAAATAAATCGATATGTTCTTAAATAATATTTTTAAATGTATTTTCATTATATTTCTATTCTTCAAATAAATAACTCATTTATATTAATTATGATCCCCTTAAGATATCACTTGTTTGAATACAAATTCACAATTTTAATGTTATTCACTATAATAATCTTAGGGGTATTTTATAAGGATTATTTTATATGGGAATGTATTGAAATTTATTATATTAGTTTACAATATAATGGTTTACCGATATTTTGTTTCTCCCATTTCTTTTGAGGAATGAATTCTACGTAGTATGTTATGGGTGGGACATGGTTTTAGATATCCACTAAATGAATCAATTGGTCTAATAAATCAAATCATTTGGCCCAAATTGATGGATTTCTACACACATATTTAAATGATTTGGTGAAGCTTCTCAAAAAAATTTATATGATTGAAATTATGCATTACTCGTTTTTCAAATATTTATTAATTCCATTGTAATTATTTTATTTTTTATAATATCCATGGATATGTTTCACGTTCATTTCGTTTTTTATATTTCATTTTTTGATTATCATTTTTTCTTCTGAGAATTATGAATAGTTTATTGATTAAATGAAATTTGATTCCATTATTTACCATTAAAAATTTATTATGATTAAATATTAATTATAACATAGACTATATAATTTCCATATTTGAGAATCTAACCTCACCAATTTCATATTTTTATATCCCTAAGTATTATAGGAATACTTTGACATTGATATGTCAGGAAAAACTATGAGTAATAATAGATTTATAAAAGAAAACACTTTTTGTATTGATTTAATTATAAATTAAAAATAAAAATGTAACTATTTTAACTATACTAATAAACTATTCTATTCCCTAAATCTAGTTTTAATGTAATAAAAACACACATTATACATGCTACTGAAGTCTAGATATTTATAGTTGCTATAAAATGATGTTTAGTAGATTCCATGGGATGTTTTTTTATGCAATCATAGAATATAAGACATATCCCTATGATAATAATATTTTATAAGTATATAAAAAATCCAAATGGTTTAGTATGGTGTAGATAATTTGATATTTCTTTGAAATAAATCCTTTTCAGTATACTTTTAGTGTAATTGGATATAAATAAAATGTTACATTAGGTAATAAGTCTAAAAAGGTGGGACATATATTAAACAATTTTTTTTATGTACCTGATAATGGTTCTTATAGTGCACTATGTTTTAAACTCCAAAGGGATATGTCTGGGATAATTTAAATTTTCATTATGAACCATCATGAAGGATTTGAAGACATTATAGAAATTGTTATCATATTTTAATCTTTAGGAGACATAAAATTAAAATATGGTTTCATGAATTGCATATAATATAAATGATTCTCCATTTCTATGTGATTTAACACTATGATTAATATTTCTCATTTAGTTTTTTTAATTTATAGTCAATGTATGGAATCTTAAAAAATTCGTTAATAATGAATATGATAGAAAATGGTTTAATGAGCTACAGAAAAAGAAGATATCTATGTGGATGGACATAGAGATTTATTATATTTATATGTCATGATATATGATTATCATTATTCCCCATAACTAACTCTTGAACTCCCTAATGAAGAGAAACATGGATTCTTATAATATCTTGGATATGGGATACAATGGTAGAGTGAATTATTGATTATATTAATGTCATAAATGCGGAAAGAGTAACCCATGATATTTTCTCAATGGAATACGAAAATGTCTGGTTTTTTTCAAATATTGATAGAATGCATGTCATAGTAATGGTAAAATGAAATGTTAGGTCAACATAACTGGTGATAATAATGGCCTCCCTATGGTACATCAATATATGTCTATTTTAAACATGGAATCTTTTCTATATGTTATATTTGATGTATAATGTGTAAAACACATGAATTGAATCAATAAGGTTGTATGAGTGATGAATATATTCCTAATGATTAGTAGACTACAAATGACAAAGAACATAATGATGTATCAAGGAATAAGATGATAAATCTATGTTGTTTGCTTAGTGAAGAAGTGAAATGATTAATTTCCATATGTTACGATACATGAATTGTGTTATAGATGTATTTTAAAATTATATTCAATTTAAATGGATTTTAAAATATAAAAGGATTTAAATGATGTACGTTTACAATGTGGATTTTAGAGCATATGATGAATGGATTCGACGAAAAATAAACACACATGAGTGTAAAAATAAAATTTTGGAAAACACATTATTGATGTAACAAATTCATATTCATCTTCTCAATTTTGAGTTCAAAATAATAAAAATATTTTAATTGTATAGTATAATTAACAAATAAATTATTTAGAGATTTTATTGTTTTTGTAATCTTTTGTGGAGTTTCCACATTGGTATGATTTATCGTATATAGTTGACAACTATATATATTATTTTTGTAAGAATTCATGTTTTCATTATTATTTTTTGTAATGATAAATCAATTAATATATTTTTAATGAGACATTAAGAGTCAAATTATATTTTCTGGTGAATATGATGAATATTTTATGACCAATTTTTGATATCTAGTCACACATATTTTCAGGGGGAATATGTTATACTTTTTATTGAATGGATTTAGATGGATATTGATTGTTTTTGGATAACATTATCTCACTATTATGGATTGATTAATTGTTAGTGTAATATCTTGTTAATAATGAATGAATATTTTGATCTTTTAATTTTTCGTTTATGTGCTTCATTCAGAAAAATTTAATTTGTCGATATTAATTTCTTCAGAGGACGATCTGAAGGGGAAATTGATCAGAGAAAATAAAAAGGATGAAACTATAATTATAGAATTGAAATATATCAAGGAAGTATATTTTGTAATACTCAAATATAGTAAAATAAAAAACAATATATACTAAATGATAATTAAAAAAATGTTATCCTATTAATATTATTTAGAATTATGATATGGACTTTTAACCTTTTTATGATTCATGGATTTATGATTGATAAACATCCATTGGACAACCACATTCTAGGGATCAATGTTCTCATTCACCCTCTATAATTATTAAAACTTTTACACATGGAATATATCTTCACATGAAACAAACATTCTCTTACTAACCCTAGTGTATGTCGAATGAGGCCTTCCCCCCCCCCCTTCCATGCGGTGAGAGGGGGGAGGATGATCCGATTCTTCTGTCATTGAAGCCCTGAAGTTCGTATGTGGCTTTTACTAACCCTAACTTTCTTCCTGATTTTCCATAGATTTATTTATACCTGAAAGTGCCGAATCTTCATCTTGGTAACCCTCATATTCCGATCATGGTGTCGGAGTTCTACGATGCGACGAAGCACCTTGATCTGAGGCTTGTGGCTCGATTCAGTTCGCGAAGGCCGTCTGTTGATGACTTTGATCGGTTCATCTTTTCCAAATGGGATTTGCATGATTGAGTAGTGGTTGGCCTCTTTGATAATCATCATATTATGATCTTATTTGCCTCGTATGAAGACCTGGTTCATGCTTGGTCTAGCACCCCTTGTCGTTGCAACGACTACAAGTTTTTTCTATTTCAGGGGGCAATTGATTGCTGTATGAACCGGGACCCTACTGCCTTTCCGATCTGGGAATGTCTCCCGAATCTTCCTTTACCCATTCAAAATCCTGCAATTTTTCATATGCTTGGGAACATGATTGGCTGATTCTTATGTTCCGATGTGCGTAAATATACTCGGAGCCATCCGATTAACCCCTGATGTTGCGTTGAGGTGGACATTTCTAGACCACCGGTGGAATGGGTTTGGATCTCAGTCGGGGAGGAATTTCGATGGAAGTATTCTGTTATTTACGAGTCCTGGGTATATTATTTCTCAAGCTATAAGAAATTGGGTCATCCCATCATGAGATGTCATGCTGGAATTTAGAGACGGAGGGCACCAGAACCGTGCTCCTATACAGTGAAAAGGGGACCTGCTGTTGTTGATGTTGTGCCATGCGATCTGGGACCTCGAGGAAATTTGTCTCTTGACTCTTACACAGGTGATCCCCCGATCCCGCTAGTGTCTTCTGTATTCACATGGCTAAGGCAGTATATGAATGGGAGAAAGGGCCTGGAAAATTCTGGTACTAAGGGAACTGGTGATGGTGGTGTGGTACGCCCCTCAGATGAACACCCGGCAGCAGATCTTCCACAGGAGACTGAGACCTTTGTGGTGTCAGGGAGGGAATCTAATGCTCAATTCAGTCAGTCTGATGTTGGTGCGGCCAATCAATGGAAGGGGAATAACAGTAAGGCGGTGGGTAAAGGAATTCAGGGGGCTGCTTCGATGTCTGAAATGGATCACTTGTAGGGGTTTACTCCTACAGTGAAGAAGATGAAATTTTTCGGTTGCAAGAATAACAGAATCATGGGTATTGTTGACAGCAATGGTTGACAGGGAATTTCGTCAAATGGTGTGATGATTGTCGTACCCACGGGAAATCATTTTAAAGAGTTAGGCACAGAGAATGGGGATGAGATTCCTCCCTTATGTGGTAGTGGCGGCATGTAGAATGCGTTAAAAGATGATGCAGTAATGTGCAAAGGTGGGATTGATGCTAAAGATACAATGGTGGAGCAGCCTCAATATTTGGATATGATTGACATAAAGAATCAGTTTCATCAAAATTAGTTAGTGAGGTATCAAGAGATGCAGTACCATGGTAAATGGGGGGACCTTACTGACAGTGATAAGGATTATCATGGGGACATAATGAGGCCATCTTACAGCAAGATTGTCAAAGCGGGGAACAAAACAGTACCAGTGATCCAGGACAAAATGATTTCCTCTCCGCGAAGAAGGATGAGGAAGGACTACTCTCATTTGTCAATGCTGATGCCTACCAGATCTACTGTCAGAAGTATGTAAGATCAAAATGCGTTTCTTGAGTTGGAGTGGCTGAATGTGAGGAAGAAGTATGCCAAGGTTCTGAAGCACTATGAGAGTTCGGTTTGGGAAACTTCGACTGAGGAAGAGTCTGTTTAATATAGAGGTGGTGAGGGGTGTGATTTTGAGGATTTTCAGTGACTGTGTTGGGTCTGTAATGCTCGTTTACTGCCTTTTATTCTTTTTTAATAAACGGTCAGGGGTCCTACCTCTAGCTATGCTTTCCTAGTATATTATACAATGGATATTTTTACAGCACTTATAAAATTGTGTCATTTCAATATGGGTTTTTAAATTGAAAACCCATTTGTTGATATAATAATTAAATTGTGAGATAATAATAAATATGTTAGAGAGATAATTCAACAACAAAATATATTCATAGGAACTTCTTATTTGATACATTATATGAAAAAAAATTAGTTTATAATTGAATTTAACACACTAAGACCCTAAGGTGTATTTATTTTTCATTAAATTCTATCTCATTAATAACATAAAATTCATAAAACAATTGGTTTTAAAAAAATGTTATACTCTATAAAAATATTATTATTTGAACATGGATAATATTACTTCGATGTCTTGTTATTCTATATTAAAATTAATAAAAATATAATAAAAATTATAAAAATTATAGATTAATAAAAAATACAATGGTTATTTATTTATTATAGATAAAATTAGAACAACATCAATGAAAAATAAATGTTCTCTCAAAAACTATATATTTTGAAAAGATGTTCTTATCGTACTTCAATAGAAAAATGATTATAAATTTTTAAATTCATTGTCAAATAATGTTTTTAAGAAATAGATATTATTTTTGAAATATACATGCCAAAAATATTTTTGGTGAAATCATTTTTAATTTTCTAAAAATTTTATTTTTTTTATGAAAAATGAGAAGTACTGATTTTAATTAAAAGTATTCATTTCGTATAAATTATTCAAAATTTTAAATAATATTTTTAATTTTTTTTTATAAAATAAGTTTTATTATTTCACATTTTATCAAATTAATGTCACTATAAATAATATTATATTGAATTTTAATGTTGACATACTATATAGATTTGAGAATATTCTCTTTGAAAAACACTCTTCGAGCATGTTAGTTGTTCAATGAGGAATTTCTTCTCAAAATTTATTAAATTACTTTTGAAAAATATATAATATATTTTATAAAAATAAATATATTATTTTCCACATGATATTTTCTATAAATTATAAAAATATTTAAACATTCATTATAGTGGTTAATTTAATAGTTGATTTATACAGGGTTAAACCAAGGGGTTAATTCATAATAATTAAATAAATATTTTCCAAAACCAAATTTATGGACATATTAATAACTTTACACCACTAATTATCTATAAAGGAAACTTTTTTAAGCTTTTAATGAGAACAATTTGTGTAAAAATATATCATTTAAAACAATTCAGATGTGTGTATCTCCCAAACATATAAGAGGGTACTCCATCCCTTTCCCTATCTACACTACAAAAACCTTTTTTTAAACTAATCCCTGATCAAATACCTTATGAAATTCCCTACCCAATTATTATACACATTTTTTTATTATTAATCCTACTGATAGTTTCCTTAAGTATAATGTTATAGTGGTTCTCCAAAAAACAGGTAAAATTCATAAAAGTGCAATTTTTTCATCTTCCTCATATTTAAAACAATCATAAAATATAATAAAAGCATTATATTATAGAGAATTATATTTTATTACTTTTATTTATTTACTTTAATCCATCTCAACTTCTATCAAATGGGAAACAAATCCATTGATTGTGTGCACTACAAACTAGTGCCCCCTAAACTAAAGTAATTCGTTATCCATAAAACCTATCATGGATGGATATATTGATTCATTTTAAATATTTATATGAAATGTATTAAATTTGTATTCTTTTTTAATTATTATATTATGTATACCTTTCATAATTTCCATTGAGTGAGAGATTCAATAATGTTGTTGGGGTGTATGATAGACTACTATATCACAAAGTGATATTTTTCATTACTAGCTTAATCATTACTTTATAAGGACAAAGGTAAAAATAAATATAATTTATAATTAATATATAACCATATGTATGGAAATATAATATCATATATAACATCCTCATATATAATTCATTATAGAATAATAACGTATCTTTTTTATATGGAAGACTATTATATTGGGAAGCAATGTGAATCCATTTTCACATAAATATACCATTGAATGTAGTATGGATATAATTAATGAATATGTTTAATATTATTTTAATAAATAGGGAATTATAATATCACTTATATTCTTTTACCTTATAATACATTACATAAAAAAATGTCCCTTGTTCATACGTGTGACTACCGCCTCTACGTAGTGATGTGAAATGTGTTTCATTTTTTTATCATATATTTAGTAATAAGAATGAATTTGATTAATATAATATATATATATATGTACAAATAATTATTTTTTATATATGAATTCATATATATTTTTTGATTTCTTACATACTATGGGAAATTGGAAATAGTGTTCATGCGTGTGGTCGTGATACCATCTCCATGGATGGTGTAATTAATTTTCAATTTCTATCATTAAAATGTTACCCTAAAAGAATATATAATTAATAAACATGACAACTATATCATGGTTAATGTTCTGGATATTCTTTAGATATCGTTAAATTAAAAGGTCCATAATGTCTTAACGTAAGAATATATGAAAACCCAAGAAATTAACACCTTAAATATTGATTTAATCCCCAAATTGATAAAACTTTTGTGACAAAATAATATATTTATTATATATATTGTGTAATATATGTGATTATTATATTATATATATATATATATATATTTAACAAATATTTATTATAGTTTTGGTTTAAATGCATATGAAGGATATTGAACCTCTGTTATGGGTTTTATCGTCACAATTTTATTCCTATGAAAAAAATTCCAAATAAACCACAAATTCCATTATATGGTGTATATTTTGTCATTTTTAGTATCTAATATATTTTTAATATTTCTATTCCTCTTATATTAATATTAATTTTTATTAATTTAATTCATGGGAATTATGATCCCATCATTTCTAAGATAGTAAGTGTAGAGACCCGAAGCTTGACGTACATTGACATTACATTACATTTGCGGAATACTTAGTAAATAACCAAAACACACACACAAGGATCGTAATAGTTTAGTTTCTTTGGAAACTCGGAATATAATCTTCTAATCCTGGTGAAAGATCTTCAACATCTCCCATAAAGATCATCCTTTTTTTATAACTAAAACCATTCTTTATATCCTGGGGAAAAGTAAACATAAAAGGGTGAGCTCAAATTCTCAATAAGGGTAAACAAAAGAAATATCAATCACATCATATACATAAGAACATAACTTTTGGAAATCTTAACCTGTAAAAGAGATCATAATTTCATAACCTGGGATAACTCATGGCAGTGAAATGTAATCACAATAATCATAACATAAAACATTAATCTTTCTGGCATGCACACATAATCATAGAGAATCATTTATTGTTAGTCAAGACTCATTGCCAAGTTTATCTTAGTGGACAAAGTCCTTTTCTGAACCGAGTCACCCTCGTTTCAGTCCTGTTTCACTGAACCGGTATAACCTACCATTCCATCCATGTCTATCTCAAGAGATATAAAATCTTTACACAATGAATTGGAGGGAGATAAAGGTCCCACCCAACTCATAATGATACCATTCTTATGTGTGCCACAAAATCATAAATCATACATCATTGCATAACCCATGTAATAAAATTGGGAATCTTAAACATCATGACATCATAAAAAAATTCATATAAGATAAAGGAATTAATAAAAATATAATTCCATCACAACATAATCAAATCAATGTAATAATAGGTATTAAAACAGAACCCTTTATTATCTTAGATGGAAAATAATTCTGATAAAACACTTGAACTCCATTTGTGAGGAAAATATCATTTCTGCTTCAAAAACACTTTTCCATTCTTAACATGTCGTACAATTATAAAATAAAAGAAGTTGATTAAAAATAAACTTGAAAACTTATAAAGTACGCTTCTTGGAAATAATGTTTTAAAAATCCATTCATGCCGTATATGTAAAAAAACATTCTTCTCATATTTTAGTCGGAAAAGATAAAAAGTACCTCGTACGAAAAATGAAAAAATATTCCTTTCATATCTTTTACTAAAAACTAACTGAAGGGTAAAATTGGATTTAAAAAATTGTAGGTGGATGTATATAATATTACATATTGAGGAAACATGGATGTGGATGATAAAATACACCCCAGTAAATGCCAAAGTATAAACAATCTCGGATAAAAATGAGATTGTGATATTTCCCTTACCTTAGGTCCGACTTGCTTTGTAAGTGTCCGAACCTCCTGTATAATGATCTAAATAATGTTATTGACTTATTAGAGAATCATATTCATTGTTATTATATCATATATGGTCATATTCTTAGCCTCTTAGTAGTAATATTTCATTGCTACTTGTTATTCGGGTGTTTATAACATCTTGTTCTTATGCATGTTTTGTCAAATAAATTCTTATTCTTCTCTTTAGGTTATAGATACCTCATTTACAGAATTTTATTAGTGTATTATATATCATATTCATTCATTAAATTCATTTATATAATCATTATGAAATGAAGATCATGTAGAACGAGTCGCATCACATCATGGAGACGGTATTCCGTACGTACGCACGAGTGATGATATCGTTCCAATGATCGTGGAATTGTATTGGAGTATATGTATAATATTTCAGAATCCGTATCACTTTATAATAGTCATATATAGACATCATTTACACCATTATACCCATCCAAGTAAGGTGGTGGTGGAAAATAGATTACACCACGGCATGGAGACGGTATTCCGTACGTACGCACGCGCGATGATTTCTTTTTCCGTAGGATGGATAGATGGAGAAATAGGGTTGTTTCATACTTATAATAACATATAAGTATATGAGTGATACTTATGTTAATAATTCATAATGAAACAACATAATAATAAGAAGTGGAAGAAGAAATAAAGATGAAAGAATCGGTAACGGACATTACCTCTTCTTTGAAGTGCTTCTTTGGGTCCTTCTTTTAGGGCACTAACATTTGTCTTTAAGGAAGACCAGAACCTCTAGGATGTTTCTAGAGAAGTATAGAGGAGAATTTTTCAGGTGTTGGACGATCTTGAAGGCTCAAACTTGTTTGAGGAAGAGAGGGAAGAGGTGCTCTTTTATAAGAGAGGAGAGGGGCACCTTTGGAATAACTAAAAATATTATTTTATTATAAAGTCATGTTCGGTTTTAAATAGCTCCAAATTGATTTACTTCGTGGATAAGGTGGGGATGGGTCGAAAACCTCTCATACAATATAATTTAGACAAGTTTAGGTTCCTATTTTAACCTTATCATTTAGATTTAACATTAAGTTAAATAATTTTACTTTTACCGTGTCTTCTTGTGTTTTTACACTATAAGGTTAATAGACATACTATAAGAAGCCAAACGAACACCAAGTTGTTTATTATTAATATATATAACCTTATCTAAGTCATTTGGATGAACAGTATATTTTTATAAATAAAATAACAATTAATAATATAATATTTTTTTAAAAAAACTATTTTATGTCAATTTTGACACTATTTAGTAATTAATTATTTTGAAAATCATAAAATAATGATAAGTTCGAAAAAAGTTAATTAAATCAATAATAACATGTCATATTAACCTATAAAATTATTGGAATTCAGAAAAAGTCTCAAATTACATTTATTTGGGAATTTATAACATCAATTATGTCAATATTTTATTAATAAGACAATTACTGCATCATCTTTGTGTCATAATAAATGATAATTATTTAATATCTAAAAATTCTAAATAAATTCCTATGATGTAGATAATTGTATTAGATTTCTGGAGACTATTAATGTTCGAAGTTTCATGAAGTTTATCACTAGATTAAAATTATTATACTTATAAGATTTAAGAAAGTGACATGTTGTCACATTCTTTGGTTTTAATAATAATTAAATTATTTTCATGGACAAAAGCCCATAAAATGAATCTAATCCAAAACCTAGGTTATATGAGCCTTCTTTTAGCCATTAAAGTTGATTTTTCCAAGTGTTAGGGTAATTTTATAATCATATATTTACCCTTAATTACCCGATTTACCTTTAACTGTAGTAAATATACTTTACCGTAGTTACTATTCACAATGCCCAAAAATAAAAAGTATCTTATTAACATAATTTGGACCCACTGATTCCAAATATAGAATCCATTTTTCCAAATTCAATACACAAAAGATGCAAAAATTAAATTAAAATTAATCCCATTGTCGAAAGAAAACAGGTTTTTCTTAGAAACATTGCAAAAGATTGAATTGATTTAACCTACGAATTCAAGGTAAAATAAATGCTAATTACATACATTATATTAAATGGTAAAAATATATTCTATTTATACTTTAAAACCATTCAATATTATAATTTAACCACATAATATATTACGATGAAAAAAGTTGATTTTAATTAAAATATAGCGTGTTTTTACTATTCATTAAAATGTGAAAGTTACCAGAATAATATGAAAAATTTATCCAAAGTAAATTTTTATTTCTTGATTCCAAATAAGAATTTTATTTTGTAAAATTGACCTTGTAAACATGTCAAAAACTATATTTAAAGTGGGTGCGCCATCAAAAGGCTGCAAAACTGCATTTTTTGAAAAATACTTATTTTACCCGAAAAATGTATTTTGTTCTTATACCATGTTCTAGAAAATATGTAAGATGAATAATAATGTTATAATATTAAAAATTTATTTAATACTATTCATAATGTCTAGTTTTAATAATATTTTAATATCATATCGTTGTTTAGTGAAACTCGGTATTGCGTACGACACAAGCTATCGAGGAAGGTCGTGATTGCGTGTAATGCAAGGAAAGTCAAGGATGTGTGTTATGAAAGCTCATTTTGGTGTAGCGTAAAACACAAGACATTAATGAAAATAATATTTTTCATAAACTCTCTGGGTTTTACATTCTACCCCCCTTAAAATGAATTTTTCCCTCAAAATTCGTCAGGATTATAAATGGTTTACTATTCGAAAGTTTCTTTAATAGAAACCCACATCATAAAAAGGAATACAAAAACCAATCTTTAAAAATGATTGTATGAAACGTAACGGTTACCCAAATAAACTAATCACTGGGATTCCACATAGTTTAAAATATAGATATGGAAGAAAAATCTAACCATCATGTTCTGATGGAGAGTGGTAGATAACATGGCTATGGAAAAGCCAACAATCACAAATCCATAAATTTTTTACGATCTAAGGTAACATCTGATTAATCAGATATAAGAGCACTAGGAAAACATTTTTGGTTTTCAAGATCATTTCCTAAAGTTGAAGAATTTGAATTAGAATAAATACTTACATTATTTTGGTACAATCTCACTGTTGTTCGTGCCTTGAACAATTTCCACTTCATCTCTTAAATAAATGAAGTTGAATTTGTTATTCGTGAAGTGTTAGCAGATCATGTGATAGAATGATGGGTCATTCCATCGGTCTCAAACAAAAGGTTAGCAAAAGTTATTAAATATACATAAGCCATTCTATAGTGAGATTCATCATATATGGTTCTTAAAATGGACTTATACTTCATATATCATACTGCTTAATAAAATAAAACTAGTTTCTACTAAACAGGGACTTCCTGTAGGCCAGTGGTAGGCGATAAAGGCCAGTCGCACTTCGATTGTGGGTTCGATTCCCACAGCCTTGTCCGACGCGATGGGCTGTCGCCCATCCTGCAAGTTTTCCTTTTTCTAAAGCTATATTACTATAACATCGCATCAATAATATCGAAAAACTTTTTATCCTAACTTATGTCCAACATAATCCATTCTAATCTTTAGGCTTATCTAAAATACTTCGGTTCAAGCTCATAATATAAAGAAAAGGATTACTTGAAATGTCACAGAACAATCATGTGAATTCCATCATTTATCCCCCATATATCATAAGATATATCTTGTTGGTCAAATTACAAACATGTGAATAACTTAATCATGTATTCTCTTGAAGAATGAATACCCATTGAACCTTAGTGAAAACATGAATGTAGTTAAAAGTTAACACTTTCCACATACCAAAATCCTCAAAATTATATATACTCAAACTATGATATCACTTAGTCCGTATATCAATCATGAGCTCATGAATACTATCAAACATTTAATTTTCTCCTTATCCCTTCATTATGCACATATCATTTACATTCCAAAAATATCTGAATAACCTTTCATGGATACTGGTAACATTAATCATAAACTTTCAAAAATCATGGAAAGACAACACTGTTACAATCCATAGATGTCTCATTATTCCATAGTAGCATGAGATTACTTATACAACATTACACATGATAAACATGTTATCATTCCACTACATTCTTAAACCATTGACCGATCTTCAACAATTCTTTCATCTTACATATCATTTGTAGTCTCTTCATCATCATCCACATAAATACTACCCATACGACTATACTGATTCTCTTCATGAGACTTTCCCTTAGGGCATTGGTTTGCATAATGCCCGTAAATTCCACATTTAAAACATTTAACCATTGCTGATGTCGTAGCAATACCATTATCCTCATCCGTGGTGTTAACTGAACCTTTTCCTTTGCACTTGCTGGCTTTGTGTCCTTCTTTTACACACCCAAATCATCTTCCAGTTCCTTTGAAACATTCTCCTCGATGCCACTTCCCACATGATTTACATAGGGGGAATTGAACTTTCTTTCCTCCATGATCATCATGAAACTCCATCTTTCTCTTATCAGCCGAGTCAGGAAATTTACCAAATTTTACTTTATTGATCATATTATGAGATTGCTTATTCGGAATAATAATGATGTTTGGACTTCCAAATCCCATTTCATTTTGTTTCTCATGACGAATATCATTCTGTTGTCCATCATATCCTCCATTATCGTGAATCATCTTGTTTCCATCGATTTTCTAAAACCCAAAAAGAATAGTGTGAGAGGAAAAAATCATAATAAAGGGGGAGTAACTTCAATATCAAACATCTTTGGTTTAATCTAATATCGTTACCATAGTTATAGGGCCATATCCTATATGTATACTTAACCTTAAGGACATCCCTAGACATACCTTAGAAATATCTCTAGGGATCTCACTAACGTTTTCGCATCCTAGATTCCAAAGGATGACTAAACCTTTGCTCTGATACCAACTGTAGAGACCCAAAGCTTGAAATACATTGACATTACATTACATTTGCGGAATACGTAGTACATAACAAAAACACACACACAAGGATCATAATAGTTTAGTGTCTTTGGAATCTCGGAATATAATCTTCTAATCCTGGTGAAAGATCTTCAACATCTCCCATAAAGATCTTCCTTTTTTTAAACCTAAAACCTTTCTTTATATCCTGGGGAAATGTAAACATAAAACGCTGAGATCAAATGCTCATTAAGGGTAAACAAAAGAAATATCAATCACATCATATACATAAGCACATAACTTTTGGAAATCTTAACCTGTAAAAGAGATCATAATTTAATAACCTGGGATAACTCATGGTAGTGAAATGTAATCACAATAATCATAACTTAAAACATTAAACATTGTGTCATGCACACATAATCATAGAGAATCATTTCTTGTTAGTCAAGACTCATTGCCAAGACTATCTTAGCGAACAAAGTCCCTTTCTGAAGCGAGTCACCCTCATTTCAGTCCTGTTTCACTGAACCGGTATAACCTACCATTCCAGACATGTCTATCTCATGAGATATAAAATCTTTACCCAATGCATTGGAAGGAGATATAGGTCCCACCCATCTTATAATGATACCATTCTTATGTGTGCCACAAAATCATAAATCATACATCATTGCATAACCCATGTAATAAAAATGGGAATCTTAAACAACATGACATCATAAAACAATTCATATAAGAAAAAGGAATTCATAAAAATATAATTCCATCACAACATAATCAAATCAATGTAATAATAAGGATAAAAACAGAACCCTTTATTATCTTATATGGAAAATAATTTTGATAAAACACTTGAACTCCATTCTTGAGGAAAATATCCTTTCTGCGTCAAAAACAATTTTCATTTCTTAATATGTCGTACAATTATAAACTAAAATAAGTTGATTAAAAATAAACATGAAAACTTGTAAAGGATGCTTCTTGAAAATAATGTTTTAAAAATCCATTCACGCCGTATAAGTTAAAAAAACATTCTTCTCGTACTTTTGTCGGAAAAGATAAAAAGTACCTCGTACGAAAAACGACAAAAGATTCATTTGATATCATTTACTAAAAACTCACCGAAGGGTAAAATTGGATTTAAAAAATGTTAGGTGGATGGAAATAATATTATATATTGAGGAAACATGGATGGGGATGATAATATACACCCTAGTAAATGCCGAAGTATAAACAATCTCGGATAAAAATGAGATTGTGATATTTCCCTTACCTTAGGTCCGACTTGATTTGTAAGTGTCTGAACCTCCTGTATAATGATTTAAATAATGTTATTGACTTATTACAGAATCATATTCATTGTTATTATATCATATATGGTCATATTCTTAGTTTCATAGTAGTAATATTTCATTGCTACTTGTTATTCGGGTGTTTATAACTTTTTGTTCTTATGCGTGTTTTGTCGAATAAATTCCTATTATTCTCTTTAGGTTATAGATACCTCATTTACAACATGGTATTAGTGAAATATATATCATATTAATTCATTCAATTCACTTATATGATCATTATGAAATGAAGATCATGTAGAACGAGTCGCATCACATCGTTGAGCCGGTATTCCGTACGTACGCACGAGTGATGATATCGTTCCTATGATCGTGGAATTGTATTGGAGTATATGTATACTATTTCAGAATCAGTATCACTTTATAATAGTCATATATAGTCATCATTTACACCATTATACCCATCCAATTAAGGAGGTGGTGGAAAGTAGATTACACCACGGCGTGGAGACGATATTCCGTACGTACGCACGCACGGTGATTTCTTTTTCCATAGAATGGATAGATAGTGAAATAGGGTTGTTTCATACTTATAATAAAATATCAGTATATTATTGATACTGATGTTATTATTTCATAATTAAACAACATAAGAATAAGAAGTGGAATAAGAAATAAAGAAGAAAGAATCGGTAACAGACATTACCTCTTCTTTGAAGTACTTTTTGACACCTTCTTTTAGGGCACTAAAATTGGACTTTGAGGAAGACCAAAACCTCTAGGATGTTGCTAGGGAAGTGGATAGGTGAATTTGTCAGGGTTTTGCCGAGCTTGAAGGCTCAAAGTTGTGTGAGGAAGAGAGGGATGAGGTTCCCTTTTATAAAGGAGGAGAGGGGCACCTTTGGAATAACTAAACATATTATTTTATTATAAAGTCAATTTCGGTTTTAAATAGCTCCAAATTGATTTATTTCGTGGATAAGGTGGGGATGGGTCGAAACCCTCTCATAAAATAGAATTTAGGAAAATTTAGGTTCCTATTTTAACCTTATCATTTAGATTTAACATTAAGTTAAATAATTTTACTTTTACCGTGTCTTCTTGTGTTCTTACACTATAAGGTTAATAAAATTACTATAAGAATCCAAACGAACCCCAAGTTGTTTATTATTAATATATATAACCTTATCTAAGTCATTTGGCCGAACCTTATATTTTTAGGAATAAAATAACAATTAATAATATAATATTTTTTTTAAAAACTATTTTATGTCAATTTTGACACTATTTAGTAATTGATTTTTGTGAAAATCATAACAGAATGATAAGTTCGAATAAAGTTAATTAAATCCATACTAACATGTCATATTAAGATATAAAATTATTGGAATTCATAAAAAGTCTGAAATTACCTTTATTTGGGCATTTATAACATCAATTATGTCAATAATTTATTAATAAGACAATAGCTGCATCATCCTTGTGTCATAATAAAAGATAATTATTTAATCCCTAAAAATTATAAATAAATTCCTATGATTTAGATAATTGTATTAGATTTCTGGAGACTATTCATGTTCGATGTTTCATTATGTTTATCACTAGATTAAAATTATTATACTTATAAGATTTAAGAAAGTGACATGTTGTCACATTCTTTGGTTTTAATAATAATTAAATTATTTTCATGGACAAAAGTCCATAAAATGAATCTAATCCGACCCTTAGGTTATATGAGTCTACCTTTATCCATCCAATAGTATTTTTCTAAGTGTTAGGGTAATTTTATAATCTTATATTTACCTTTAATTACTCAATTTACCTTTAACTATAGTAAATAAAATTTACCGTAGTTACTATTCACAATGCCCAAAAATAAAAAGTAGCTTATTAACATAATTTGGACCCACAGATTCCAAATATAGAATCCATTTTCCAAATTCAATACACAAAAGATGCAGAAATTAAATTAAAATTAATCCCGTTGTCGAAAGAAAATGGGTTTTTCTTAAAAACATTGCAAAAGATTGAATTGATTTAACCTACGAATTCAAGGTAAAATAAATGCTAATGACATATATTATATTAAATGGTAAAAATATATTCTATTTATACTTTAAAACCATTCAATATTATAATTTAACCACATAATATATTACGATGAAAAAAGTTGTTTTTAATTAAGATATAGCGTGTTTTTACTATTCATTAAAATGTGAAAGTTACAAGAATAATATGAAAAATATATCCAAAGTAAATTTTTATTTCTTGATTCCAAATAAGAATTTTATTTTGTCAAATTTAACTTATAAACATGTCAAAAACTATATTTAATGTGGGTGCGCCATCAAAAGGCGGCAAAACTGCATTTTTTTTAAATACTTATTTTACCCGAAAATTTTATTTTGTTCTTATACCATGTTCTATAAAATGTGTAAGATTAATAATAATGTTATAAAATTCAAAATTTAGTTAATACTATTCATAACGGCTAGTTTTAATAATATTTTAATATCATATCGTTGTTTAGTGAAACTCGGTATTGCGTATGACGCAAGCTATCGAGGAAGGTCGTGATTGCGTGTAATGCAAAGCAAGTCAAGGATACGTGTTGTGAAAGCTAATTTTGGTGTAGCGTACAACACAAGACATTAATGAATATAATATTTTTCATAAAGTCTCGAGGTGTTACATTCTACCCCCCTTAAAATTAATTTCGCCCTCGAAATTCGTCGGGGTTATAAATGGTTTACTATTCGAAAGATTCATTAATAGGAACCCACATAGTAAAAAGGAATACCAAAACCAATATTTAAAAACGAAAGTATGAAACGTAACGGTTACCCAAATAAACTAATCACTGGGTTTCCACATAGGTGAAAATATGGATATGGAAGAAAAATCTAACCATCATGTTCTGATAGAGAGTGGTAGAGAACATGGCTATGGAAAAGCCAACAATCACAAATCCATAAATTTGTGATGATATATGGTACCATATGATTAATCAGATATAAGAGCACTAGGACAACATTTTTGGTTTTCAAGATCGTTTCCTAATGTTGAGGAATTTGAATTAGAATAAATACTTACTTTATTTTGGTACAATCTCACTGTTGTTCGTGCCTTGAACAATTTCCACTTCATCTCTTAAATAAATGAAGTTGAATTTGTTATTTGTGAAGTGTTAGCAAATCATGTGATAGAATGACGGGTCATTCCATATGTCTCAAACAAAAGGTTAGCAAATGTTATTAAATATACATAAGCCATTCTATAGTGAGATTAATCATATATGGTTCCTAAAATGGACTTATACTTCATATATCATACTGCATAATATAATAAAACTAGTTTCTACTAAACAAGGACTTCTTGTAGGCTAGTGGTAGGCGATAAAGGCCAGTCGCACTTCGGTTCTGGGTTCGATTCCCACAACCTTGTCTAACGCGATGGGCTGTCGCCCGTCCTGCAGGTTGTCCGTTTTCTAAAGCTATATTACTATAACATCCCATCAATAATATCGAAAAACGTTTTATCCTAACTTATGTCCAACATAATCTATTCTAATCTTTAGGTTTATCTAAAATACTTCGGTCCAGGATCATAGTATAAAGAAAATGATTAGTTGATATGTCACAGAAAAATCATGTGAATGCCATCATTTATCCCCCATATATCATCAGATATATCTTGTTGGTCAAATTACAAACATGTGAATACCTTAATCATGTATTCTCTTGAAGAAGGAATACCCATTAAACCTTACTGAAAACATGATTGCAGTTAAAAGTTAACACTTTCCACATACCAAAATCCTCAAAATTCTATATACTCAAACCATGATATCACTTAGTCCTTATATCAATCATGAGCTCATGAATACTATCAAACATTTAATTTTCTCCTTATCCCATCATTATGTGCATACCATCTACATTCAAAAAATATCTGAATAACCTTTCATGGATACTGGTAACATTAATCATACACTTTCAAAACTCAAGGAAAGACAACATTGTAACAATCTATAGATATCTCTTTATTCCATAGTAGCATGAGATTACTTATACAACATTACTCATGATAAACATGTAATCATTCCACTACATTCTTAAACCATTGACCGAGCTTCAACAATTCTTTCATCTCACATATCATTTATAGTATCTTCATCATCATCCACATAAATACTACCCATACGACCATACTGATTCTCTTCCCGAGACTTTCCCTTAGGACATTGGTTTGGAAAATGCATGTACATTCCTCATTTAAAACATTTAACCATTGCTGATGTCGTAGCAATACCATTATCCTCATCACTGGTGTTAACTGAACATTTTCCTTTGCACTTACTGGCTTTGTGTCCTTCTTTTCCACACCCAAAGCATCTTCCAGTTCTTTTGAAACATTCTCCTTGATGCCTCTTCCCACATGATTTACATAGGGGGAATTGAACCTTCTTTCCTCTATGATCATCATGAAACTCCATCTTTCTCTTATCAGCCGAGTCAGGAAATTTACCAAATTTTACTTTATTGATCATATTATGAGATTGCATATTCGGCATAATAATGATGTTTGGACTTCCAAATCCCATTTCATTTAGTTTCTCATAAATAATATCATTCCATTGTCCATCATATCCTCCATTATCATGAATCATCTTGTTTGCAGCCATTTTCTAAAACCCAAAAAGAATAGTGTGAGAGGAAAAAATCATAATAAAGGGGGAGTAACTTCAATATCTAAAATCTTTGGTTTAATATAATATCGTTACCATAGTTTTAGGGCTATATCTTATACGTATACTTATCCTTAGGGACATCCCTATACATACCTTAGAAATATCTCTAGGGATCTCACAAACGTTTTCGCATCCTAGATTCCAAAGGATGACTAAACCTTTGCTCTGATACCAACTGTAGAGACCCAAAGCTTGAAATACATTGACATTACATTACATTTGCGGAATACTTAGTACATAACAAAAACACACACACAAGGATCGTAATAGTTTAGTGTCTTTGGAATCTTGGAATATAATCTTCTAATCCTGGTGAAAGATCTTCAACATCTCCCATAAAGATCATCCTTTTTTTATACCTAAAACCTTTCATTATATCATGGGGAAATGTAAACATAAAATGCTGAGATCAAATGCTCATTAAGGGTAAACAAAAGAAATATCAATCACATCATATACATAAGCACATAACTTTTGGAAATCTTAACCTGTAAAAGAGATCATAATTTAATAACCTGGGATAACTCATGGCAGTGAAATGTAATCACAATAATCATAACATAAAACATTAAAAATTGTGTCATGCACACATAATCATAGAGAATCATTTCTTGTTAGTCAAGACTCATTGCCAAGACTATCTTAGCAGACAAAGTCCATTTCTGAACTGAGTCACCCTCATTTCAGTCCTGTTTCACTGAACCGGTATAACCTACCATTCCAGCCATGTCTATCTCATGAGATATAAAATCTTTACCCAATGCATTGGAGTGAGATATAGGTCCCACCCATCTTATAATGATACCATTCTTATGTGTGCCACAAAATCATAAATCATACATCATTGCATAACCCATGTAATAAAAATGGGAATCTTAAACAACATGACATCATAAAACAATTCATATAAGATAAAGGAATTCATAAAAATATAATTCCATCACAACATAATCAAATCAATGTAATAATAAGGATAAAAACAGAACCCTTTATTATCTTATATGGAAAATAATTTTGATAAAACACTTGAACTCCATTCTTGAGGAAAATATCCTTTCTGCGTCAAAAACAATTTTCATTTCTTAATATGTCGTACAATTATAAACTAAAATAAGTTGATTAAAAATAAACATGAAAACTTGTAAAGGAAGCTTCTTGAATATAATGTTTTAAAAATCCATTCACGCCGTATAAGTTAAAAAACATTCTTCTCGTACTTTTGTCAGAAAAGATAAAAAGTACCTCGTACGAAAAACGACAAAAGATTCCTTTCATATCATTTACTAAAAACTCACCGAAGGGTAAAATTGGATTTAAAACATGGTATGTGGATGGAAATAATATTGTATATTGAGGAAACATGGATGTGGATGATAAAATACACCCTAGTAAATGCCAAAGTATAAACAATCTCAGATAAAAATGAGATTGTGATATTTCCCTTACCTTAGGTCCGACTTGATTTGTAAGTGTCTGAACCTCCTGTATAATGATTTAAATAATGTTATTGACTTATTACAGAATCATATTCATTGTTATTATATCATATATGGTCATATTCTTAGCTTCTTAGTAGTAATATTTCATTGCTACTTGTTATTCGGGTGTTTATAACTTTTTGTTCTTATGCGTGTTTTGTCGAATAAATTCTTATTCTTCTCTTTAGGTTATAGATACCTCATTTCCAGAATGGTATTAGTGAAATATATATCATATTAATTCATTCAATTCATTTATATAATCATTATGAAATGAAGATCATGTAGAACGAGTCGCATCACATCGTTGAGACGGTATTCCGTACGTACGCACGAGTGATGATATCATTCCTATGATCGTGGAATTGTATTGGAGTATATTTATACTATTTCAGAATCAGTATCAATTTATAATAGTCATATATATTAATTATTTACACCATTATACCCATCCAAGTAAGGTGGTGGTGGAAAAATAGATTACACCACGGTGTGGAGACGGTATTCTGTACGTACGCACGCGCGGTGATTTCTTTTTCCGTAGGATGGATAGATGGTGAAATAGGGTTGTTTCATACTTATAATAACATATCAGTATATGATTGATACTGATGTTATTACTTCATAATGAAACAACCTATGAAGAATAAGTGGATGAAGAAATAATGGTGAAAGAATCGGTAACGGACATTACCTCTTCTTTGAAGTGATTCTTTGAGACCTTCTTTTAAGGAACTAAAATTTGTCTTTGAGGAAGACCAGAACCTCTAGGATGTTTCTAGGGAAGTGGAGAGGTGAATTTTGCAGGGGTTTTCCGAGCTTGAAGGCTCAACGTTGTGTGAGCAAGAGAGGGAGGAGTTGCCCTTTTATAAAGGAGGAGAGGGGCACCTTTGGAATAACTAAATATATTATTTTATTATAAAGTCAAGTTCGGTTTTAAATAGCTCCAAATTGATTTATTTAGTTTCTAAGGTGAAGATGGGTCGAAACCCTCTCATAAAATAGAATTTAGGCAAGTTTAGTTTCCAATTTTAACCTTATCATTTAGATTTAACATTAAGTTAAATAATTTTACTTTTACCATGTCTTCTTGTGTTCTTACACTATAAGGTTAATAAACTTACAATAAGATGTCAAACGAACCCCAATTTGTTTATTATTAATAACTATAACCTTATATAAGCCATTTTTCCAAACCGTAGATTTTTAAAAATAAAATAACAATTAATAATATAATATTTGTTTCTAAAAACTATTTTATGTCAATTTTGACAATATTTAGTAATTGATTTTTGTGAAAATCATAACACAATTATAAGTTCGAAAAAAGTTACATACATCCATACTAACATGTCATATTAACCTATAAAATTAGTAGAATTCATAAAAAGTCTCAAATTACATTTATTTGGGCATTTATAACATCAATTATGTCAATATTTTTTAATAAAACAATTACTGCATCATCTTTGTGCCATAATAAATGATAATTATTTAATCCCTAAAAATTCTAAATAAATTCCTATGATGTAGATAATTATATTAGAGTTCTGGATACTATTCATGTTCGAATATTCATGATTTTTATCACTATATTAAAATTATTATACTTATAAGATTTAAGAAAGTGACAAGTTGTCACATTCTTTGGTTTTAATAATAATTAAATTATTTTCATGGACAAAAGTCCATAAAATGAATCTAATCCAACCCATAGGTTATATGAGTCTACTTTTATCCATCCAATTTGATTTTTCGAAGTTTTAGGGTAATTTTATAATCTTATATTTAGCCTTAATTACCCGATTTACATTTAACAATAGTAAATAAAATTTTCCGTAGTTACTATTCACAATGCCCAAAAATAAAAAAGTAGATTATTAACATAATTTGGACCCACTGATTTCAAATATGGAGTCCATTTTTACAAATTCAATACACAAAAGATGCAGAAATTAAATTAAAATTAATCCCGTTGTCGAAAGAAAACGGGTTTTTCTTAAAAACATTGCAAAATATTGAATTGATTTAACCTACGAATTCAAGGTAAAATCAATGCTAATGACATACATTATATTAAATGGAAAAAATATATTCTATTTATACTTTAAAACCATTTAATATTATAATTTATCCACATAAGATATTATGATGAAAAAAGTTGTTTTTAATTGAAATATAGCGTGTTTTTACTATTCATTAAAATGTGAAAGTTACCAGAATAATATGAAAAATTTATCCAAAGTAAATTTTTATTTCATGAATACAAAGAAGAATTTCATTTTGTCAAATTGAACTTATAAACATGTCAAAAACTATATTTAAAGTGGTGCGCTATCAAAAGGCGGCAAAACTGCATTATTTGAAAAATACATATTTTACCCGAAAAATTTATTTTGTTCTTATACCATGTTCTAGAAAATGTGTAAGATGAATAATAATGTTATAAAATTCAAAATTTAGTTAATAATATTCATAACGGCTAGTTTTAATAATATTTTAATAGCATATCTTTGTTTAGTGAAACTCGGTATTGCGTACGACGAAAGCTATCGAGGTAGGTCGTGATTGCATGTAATGCAAGGCAAGTCAAGGATGCGTGTTATGAAAGATCATTTTGGTGTAGCGTACAACACAAGACATTAATGAAAAGAATATTTTTCATAAAGTCTCGGGGTGTTACAGTAAGGGAGTATTTCACAATCACATCATTATTTGAGAATAATTATTACTATGCATCGGAGAGGGGAATTATTTTATTTTTCTTAAAATCTATTTATTTTATTCTCCATTGGTTAATCGTGAATTTCCTCATATAGTGGTACAACACATTTCAGATGTCTATAATTATGCATTCCCTTGATCTACAAATAGTTATTAATGACTATGTGATTAATTAATTATTTTTAATATTTATAGTTATGGTACAATATCATTTGATTATTAATGATTCTTTATTTGATCATCATTTATTTCGTCCATATTATGATCTACTTATTGGTTAAATAGAATTTTTTTAGTTAGCTAACATGCCATATTTATTATTCTTATATGCTGATGTTATATTCTTTTAAACTAATACAATTACTAAGCATCTGATCTCACCAAATTCTTATGTTTTTTTCCAAATGTTTTATCAATTTTCATTCAATTGACATGTTGTGATGCGCTATGAAGAATAATGGTGTTCTCAATGAAAATAGTTTTTTTGTTTTAGATTTTATTGATATTTCTATTTATATATCAAGTTTACCAAGAGAGATAAACTATTATCTCATCCTTTATATGATTCATTACATCTACATCCACTATATTAATATATAAATCTTCAATTAGAAACTAGTTTTGGGTATTTACAAGAAGTGTTTGGGTGAATGAATTCTTCCTCTAAAAACACATATAATTCAATTTTCAATTTTAAAATACCATCATCATCCATTATTTTTGGAGGTTTTCTAATTTATTTATTAATGATAAACATACATAATAGTAAATTCAGCAACTAATATGAGTAATAATACTTTGAAAACATTAAGAAATAAATCCATAAGTTATTTCACTACTAAGAAATCACATATATGAATAGTTTATTTCCATTCAAAAAAATGATTTTGGTATATTTCTATACCATGTATAAAAAATTACATAGATTTAAGTTAATTTATAAAAATAATTTAATTATGTAATAAAACATTAATATCTTCGTAATCGATCATACCATTACAAATAGAAATATATTCCATGGCCTAAATTATGTTAAACACCATTATGGGATGTTTGAAAAGATGTATGTTGAAGACCCTTCCATATATAAAAATTGGAATATTCTTATAAATATTGTATTCTTAAATATCTAAATCTATAATTTTCAAAATAAATTATAAAATATTCCTCTTAGGTAGTATTCCAAATATACATGAACATTTCACAAAAATAAATTAATGAGAAGTTGTATAACCAAACATGGTATTGGAATGATACAGATAATCTAATAACATTTTAATTACCACTTTATTTATTGGTTCTATATCATCTGTAGTTGTAGAATAATATTTTTCGAAACCTATATTAGTTGAACTTGATTATTTACATATATAGTATATTTATTTTGATACATGTTTATTTACTAATCAAACTCATTAAAATAAATACATTTCACTGATTGATATCTATTTGTTACCCTATTGTTTGACCTTTCATGACACTTTTCAGTATAGTTATGACCAATATGACAAAAACTACCTCATCGGAAATAGAATTATAATCTTACCAAATATCTCCCTATATATTTAACCAAAAAAATCTCAATATGTTAACGTAAATTTCATGCATATGAAAAAAATTTATGAATTCATAACCATTTTATGTCATCCAGTCCTTTTGAAAATTTTTCACGTAATATATGGACATCTGTGATCTCCATTGCAACCTTCTCAAAAAAAACATGTTTCCCATAAAATTTCAGTTTTTAAGAAATTAAATCTCTTAAATATATTTGTTTCATCTGTGAGAAAAACTGATTTAGAATACTGTTAGGATGACTGTTAAAATATTATAGATTCATTGAAACTTTTCTAAAATTTTCCATATTTATGTCAATATAATATCCACACTTTTACCTCAATTCAATTAATTTTTTCACCAATATGATCAAACAACACCAAATGAAATATTTATCATGGAATATATTATTAAATATTTTTTATGTAATGTAATCACGATCATCCCTCTCTTTTCTATTCTTAACAATATACAACCAACAATCATCATCACATTCCAAAATTTAAATGGAATATGTTACCTGTTGATATTCCAAACACCGCATGACATAAAATATCACCACATAAGAATTTTTCCATCCATTTTCTACTACTAGTTTTGAGAATATGGTTAATTATAGAGTCTTATATCTCATAAAATTGTCAACTATCGACATGTTCCTTGATGGTAGATCTGACTACCCACTAGCATGGATACAAACACAATTTATGGGTTGTTTCAATTGATCCATTATTTCCCAAATCAATGATCATCCAATTACACCCATATTGTGATGCTGATTTAGAAGTATATTATCCCATCATTTCACTCACTGTTTTGTTTTGTACATTCTATATCGAAAAAATATGAATATAAATATTTTATAATAATAATCAAGGTAACATTATAATTCTATATAATTCCAACTTAACCAGTAGGTCACATATTTATTAGAATAATATTAATATTATATTAATCTATACAATTATATATTCCTTTTACTAATATCAAAATTAATTATATTTCAATAAAAATTATTTATTCACATGACTTTATTCTCAAATGTATTTCTTTAAATTTACCAAAAAAACCTGTATTAATATTTTTTTGAGGGATATATGTCATATGTATTACATTAAAACTCGTATATATTTCATTTGGAAACTTATAATTATTATCCATTTGTTAAATAATTTAAGAATATCTTGTAATATTTGATTTCATTTCATCATGAATATTTAAGTCAATTTCCATTACATCTTCTTTCTCCCTTATAATCCTTAAAACATGCAGATTTTAATAAAAAAATTTGTATTAGTACAAAATCATCCATATGGGATATAAAAAAGATGAAATCTATTAGTGTATGATGAAACATGATAATACTATGAAAACATTTTTCATGAAATGTTACTTTTTTACCAAGAAAAAAATATTATCATTTTAAAAATTTATCTTCTGTTTTCTGAGAAAAAATAATTTCCATGAAAACCCATTAGAAAGAATTGAATATTATATAAGGTTACGTGGTATATTATCATCATAGAACACAAAATGGACCCTTAAAATTAGAATAACCATATATCTGTCATCAATTATATTTATAAGGATAATATAATCATTAATTAGTACATTGGAGAGATATATTGGAACTCCCATAATATAAGATATATTTAGATCACCCTTGAGGTATAATGGGGATACATATTTTCTAAATAATTTCCAATGACATTATCTTGAAAAAAATGATTTCATATTGAGTATTTTCATCATTAAAACCTTAAAAACACCTTTAACAACATATTCTATATTCATTCAGATATCAAAACACCATGTTATTTTAAAAACCAATTAACAATTAAAAAATAAAAAATAAATAAAAATATGTATTTATTTGATTTAAACATGAAATTATTTATTGGAAAAACAAATAATAATTTTTAAACTATTTGGAAATATCATTATAATAAAATATGTTAAATTAGAAAAATCATTTTATCTTTTTTCAAAATTGTTCCTTATAAAAATGTAATATGATTCCAATTTAAGTATATTGAAAATAATTAAAAATGTAAAAATAAAAATGAATTTTTAAATATTTTAAGTGCATAAAAATAAAATTAATATAATTTTATAAAATTTTACAAAAGGAGATGATGAATATATATATTATATAATATTTTTTAGAAATATTATATATATTACAATGAATCTGAATTGCCATGAATTTTCTATATCATTCATAGAAAAAAAATTATGTTAATTGTTTTCATTCATAAAAAATTCCTGATTACTATTAATATTATTTTATATGTTACCATGGTATAACCAATTGGTTTATCATTTATGTTCACTTAATATGTTTCATCAGCATTATATATATATATGTCGAAAATAACTCAGGTTGATTGAAAATGGTTAATGAACCCATTTCTCAATTGACACCAAATTAATCATCATGAAATGATGATAATTTTCTACATAAATTTCTCTTTAAACCCATCTTGATATACTGTTATGAGTAATGTAATATGTTACAATCATGGGGATGCTAGTCCCTAAAATATTAAGTGTAACATCCCCATTTATCAATGATCATTTTGAAATAAATGTATATATTATGTTATAATTGTAGAATGATAATAAGATCATAAATAGTTTTTTATTTCTAAAAATATACTTATATATATCATCATTATGACGTGATGATGAATAAAGAATCACATTTATTCATATATGTGGTATTCTGCATGTTAGAATAAATGACATTATATTATTTATATTGATCAAATAATGTTAGATATTATCATTTTTGAATTATTTCATTTCATAAATATTTTAAAAAAATAATATATATAACATATTAACTAACATAATACTTATTACATTTCTTTCAAATCATTATTGAAAACCAAGCCACATTACTTTGCGTGGTTGTGGCTCATTATACATACCAAGAATATTATTATATTCCCCAATGAATGAAAATTGAGAAGGTATATTATATAAAATAATTCCATAAGTATAATTAAGTTACAAATATCATATATATATATATATATAAAATCAACATTATAACATTCTGTGGGAGGGTATGATGAAAAATGAATTATATCATTTTTTGATGTGTTAGACCATTATACAATTGAATGAAGGTTTCATTTATAATTTGATGGAACTGGAGATGGATATAAGTAATTCCACTATAATTATAAAATTTAATTATATGGGAGATAGTTGTATTATTATATCCTAATAATTTAAAAAAATTGGATGTTGTTGATGAAATACAATAAAAAATCTTGGTTTATAATAACTCTTCTATATTGGATAAACTCTTATGGTTTACAACCAAATATTAACATGATTTGTTTTATAATAAAATGAACAATTCTAGGATTTGTGGATGTTTTTTTTGGAAGGGAATGTTATCATTCATGATTCAGAATAATTCTTTTTTTATTTCAAAATGATAGGATATGGCATGGCCTTTTAAAAGTTAGGTGATTGGAATACATTTAATTGAAGAAAATGAAAATGTGTACCAACATTTTAGACAATAAAAAGGAATCCCAAATTTAAAATTAATTATAATTATATGATATAACATAAATATATGGCTATAAAAAGTAATTTTAAAATTTTTTTAGTTCAGTTTAACTATTAACTATTTCATTAACCCCACGGAGTAATATGTTTTCCCTTATCCATAGTAAAATATATTAACATATGTAACTATTTAAAAAAAAATGAAAATTTTATTAAACATATTATATAATATTATTTTTTTTCTTCCTAATATATATTTTATTATAATAATTACATTCTTATATATGGATTAATTTCATTTAAAATTAAACATAGACATGAATAACAAGTGTATTTTTCATGAAATGTATTTTTTGAGCATATGATAATTTTATATTAACCATATGGCTAGTAAAAATAATTATTTAATTTTAAATTAATATTTAATGAAGTATATTCAACAAATTTAATTCAAATATTTCATCATTTTAGGATGGTTTAAATGATTAATATAGTGAAACACAATGAACATTAAAATAGTTTTTAGAAAAAAAACCGGTTTTTAATCATAGAAATAAATGTATACTAAAATTTTATATAATGTTGATTAAAAATATATATGTGCATCACATATTAATATATAATAATATTTAAAATTATATAATATGAATGTAAAATTTCAAATAGGAAATTAATTAATTTATTGAAAATAAATTTCATTTTTTCCTCAATCATTATTTTATACCAACAAATAAAATATGAATATTTTCTAAAAACAATAAAAAATATCAGTATTTATTTTGATATGATGTCTTTAAAAATGAAATTATTTTTAACTATACCAAATTAGATAATTTATAAACTTAAAGTTTAAATAAACAATCGCAATAAAATAGTTTAATTTTATCTATTTTTTTTATTTGACAACTAATTAATATTTAAAAATAAATACATATATCATAATCATAAGTATTAATAATAATTAAATTTATTTATAATTTCATTAAATTTTTTGTTTTAAATACCAATTAATTTATTTTTATATCTATTTTTTGATCAATTTGATCAGGGAATGTATTTATATTCTATATGATTTCTTTTTCAATATAGACAATTATTTATATAATGGAATACAGAAAATGTTGGGAATGTTTTTAATATATATAATTTATAGGACATTAAATATTTTGTAGTGTCCCACTATAACCCCTCTATGAATTAATGGTTCTCATGAGATATTCATGATAGGGTATTTTCGGAGGCCTTACACATTTATTTTCAAATGTCCTGGCCAATGATTTGTAGAAACGTTTCCGAAGTCCGACATTATGAATTACATTATTATGAAATCTTTTATTGATGTCCATGGGATTGTTTTATTTGTATTGATTTTTAGGATGATTCATCTACTACCTAATGTTATTTGTTTTTTATTATTTAATAATAATTAAATATTACCTTATTTTTTTCGAGTTATTTATTAAATGGTATATTTTTATTTATATACATTGTGATGTAGATTATGACATATTTATTTATCATATATTAATTTATATGCATACACTTATTTGGTTTCCGAGCTCACCTGTTAATTTTTTTCTTCTATCCATGCTCTGAAAAATGATATTATGAATATTTTTAAAGAAAAAAACATGTTATCTTAATTTTTATATTTTTATTGTAAACTGAGAATCGTGTTTAGATAAAACTCATCAATGATACCAAAATATTCTTCCATAAGTAATTTGATTACCTGAATCATTTTAAATTGTAATAATGTAACCACAGGAATATGCTACCATAGTTAGTGTCTTTTGAATAACCATCGATGGTTTATCAAACTAGTAATAGTATTTTAAAAACCATTTTATCTTTATTAATAGTTAAATGAAAATTTTATTCATTAACCCACTATTATGATTTTTTTAGTTTTCCCTAAAACCACATACAAAAGGGATTATTTCTAATTTTATATCTCTTTAGAATATTATGTCCTCAAATAAAATGGGATTAAATTTTAATGTATGTTGATTCTATATTTACAGATTATTGTTATATAAAGATATAATATATTAATTACTATAATTCATTATGAAAATCTATTTTGTTTTTGAATGTGACCTGATTTTATAACTCATTTCATTTTTATGATATTTTTTAACACCAATTTATTTTATTATTTCAATATATTTCTAAAAAATGACTTTCCATGTTGTGATGGGTGAATCAAGATAGCACTAAAATGAATTATGGAATTTTTATGTCTCAACTGATATGATGCATCTGATTAGAGTGTGAAAAAAATCTATAGTGGGACCTTATCCACTATGTTATTTTGTCATTCTAGTGACATTTTACATTTTATTATTTCATGTTTCATATTATTAAGAGATTCCAATGTTACCATTACCACGTGATTGACATTTCTAGTGTCATGATGCCATAAGATTATTCATGAACCTTTCCATTTAGGAAACCATCATATTAATTTCGGTTCTTATGTTATAAATTATTATCTTGGTCATTTTCATATGGGGGTTTATATCTAAACGTTGTTTTTATATTCCCTTGGATATCGACTGTATTTTTATCAACCCAAAAGGATATATTTGAACATTATGGAAAAATAATAAATATGTTTTTTATTTGTTATTATAATATTTTCTTCAAATGGATCTTCACCAATAGTTTTTTTGTGTTTAATAATATCTTATATAAAAAATAATTTAATAATCTTGTTTCAATCAATAATAGATTATGTATATAATCCAGAGTGATTAATTAATATCTCCCATTTTTTTTTAAAAATATGAATTCTTAAATGGATCTTCACTTTGGTCTAAAAAATTTAATTTTAAATTACTATATAATAATAATTATCAATCGATGCATAATATATCCATAGAGGATTGATCTTGGGATAGGCCTCTTATTGAATCCAAAATCTACCTAGTTCGGATAAAATTTTATTTTTCTCTACACTTGGATCATATAATCATATTAGTCTTCCTATGTTGGTTGATAGATGTGGGTAATTATATACGGTGGTAGTTTTTGATGCTAAGATTTTTGGTATAAATTTTTTTAAACCGGGGTTGGAATAATTCAGCATTCACAAAATCCATGAAATGTGAAATCATTGACTTGTTTGTCTATTTCATCATATTCTATTCCAATATGGGATTTAATATATTAATTATAACGTTATTCTTATTTATAAACACTACATTATATAAACTTCCATAGATAAAATTGTCAAATTCTTTATTTATTCCATCTACTAATGTGAATCCAAGGGAGCGGTGGTTAGAAAATAGATATTTTTTTGGAATAGAAGTTATTGTTATTATATGAAAGGTAGTTTGTTAAAATTTCAAATATAAATGTGGGAGGGATTATAATATAATGATTTATTTAGATTTAGTAATCATCACCATGGAACGTTTCCTTAATTCCATGATGCTATTGGATTTATCCCACTGATTTATAGATTCAGTTGTATTATTAATGAACAAGGATGAGACATATTTTATAATAATAACAATATAATGACACTGATACCCATAAATGGATTATCCTTGATTAATGGATGGAGTGGAGATTATATAGAGGATGATTCAGGAATATGTCATGAATGTAGTATGCATAATATTTCACAGTGAATTCCATATGGCCACATACTAGGGTGGTAAAAAAGTATCAAAATCATTATATGTTGTGGTTTTGAATTATCATCATCTAAATGATAAAAATGTTTTATGATGTACCACTTTTAATACATTAGTAGTATTCATTACATTGATTCAATATAAATAATTCTCTAAAATATATTCCTCTTGTGGGGTTTATCTGTGTTCGTACTATTGAAGGGGATGATATATTCTCCACACCACAAGAATAGATCTTTCCCATAATGTATTTATTTTAGGGGTTATGGATGGATGTACATGATTAAATACATAGCTCAATAATATGTTCCCTTGTATAGATAAGGTTATATAATCCCTACATAAAAGTGATTGAAATGAGTTGATTCACCTCAATGTTATCCACGTCAGGAGATTATGGACCATTACCATACATAAAATCCTAAAGAATGGATAAATCATCATGGTTTCTAATATATTATGTACTTATTAAGGATTTATTGATTATATGATTAAAAATATTCAGTTATTTGGATTTGTGACCCCATTATATTGGAAAAAACAATCCATAATATTTGAGCGTGCATGGCCTAAAATAGATCTCATACGTTCTGATTGTGTAGTAACCATTTATATTAATATTGAATTTTATTGAGTATCATTTCACATCGAAACATAGAACATATATTTCAATGTAATATTTTATACAATTTAGGAAAAATTCGTGCTCATCCTAATTTTGGGTGAACCACACATAATGGTGAAATTATTAATACATGATTGAATTTATGGGAGTGATAACGAAATCTCCCTTAGTGAATATATTCTGAGTAATTTTTTACTTACCATTATACAATTGTATATTATGATGTTTAATCAATATGAATATACAATAATATCAACGTATTATTGCATAATTAATGGCCATATCTAGTTAGTCATATTTTATTGAAATGTACTTGTAGTAGTCTATATTGAATTGTACTCTGGTAGTGCGTGTTTGCTGACTTGCATCTTCACGATGACCATATTATCAAACTAAAAAGGATCACTAAATGTTATAAAAATTGTGAAATAAACATGGGATGATTTTGGAAGGTTATCAGTGTTCATACAATGCTAATATATTAGAACTCACAATGGTGAATATAGTGAATTATCATAAGAACATTGATTATTATTGGATAAATATTCATCTCATTATGATAATATCTAGTTTAAACTTTATGTTTCTTAAGAATGAGATAATATATATAATTCTACTTTCCTTCTATATTACATTTTTATATGAGTCTTCAAATGGTATGTTCAAGGAAAATTATATATTGGATAATTTGTTTTCATAGGACATGATTCATTATATTATGGGAAGTAATAAATAATCAATGATTTCATCATATGTGTCCTCAACATAATAATCAAAATATTATTTATTGAATATATTCTTCATATTATTAAATAAATTACATATTTTTTAAAAATGATTATTATGACACGAAATATAATCCAGATGACTATGTTCTCTTTTTGATCCCAAAAAACATGTTATAATCGGTTTTCAAACATGTGCATGACCTACAATGAGTTGATCTGAAAGCCTATTTACTAAAAAATTTACAAGTATCTTCTAAAAGGGGACCTTGAATGCAATGATTAAGTGATTCATTTTAATATTGTGGCATGGATAATGCATTAAAATTTTCATATCCAGTTATATTTATATAGAAATATAGATATTTGACCATAAAGACATTGGGAAATAAACCCACTATCATTAGTAAAATAATATTATGGATTTTATTATTGGATAATTGGTAGGTTTATCAAGCATTATTCATCATAAAAAATCATATTTTGTTGGAATATTTACACAATGATTCTTATGTTTCAGTATCTTAATCATTATCAAGATCCATTTATATTTGTAATATATTGTATTATATAATTTAAATATAGAGCATAAAAAAAATAATTGGTTCATTTGTTCACTCGCTGATTCAGATTGTGATTTCCTCATTGGGGTTGTTGAAATCGAGTTTCGAAATCAGGATGTAAACATTGTTATAATTATTTATATTATTAAATGTGGTAGTTTTCATCAACCAAAATTAGTACTCAAAATCCTTGAAAATTATTGAATTCAAAAAATTATATACAACTTCATTCATAATGGAACCGTCAGAGTGATTTAATTTCTTATGAAATTAGTTTAACAAATCTATGATCAATTTTTATAACAATCTAGTTATTAAAATATATAGATCATTATTAATCATATATTTATATGTACATGAAAATATTTTGTTTTTATTCTTTAGTAAAACACTATTTATTTATTTTTTCTTGGGATGCCTAAACACGCAGATAAATGTCATATTTTTTTCTTTCTAGTGATATTTGGGTCCACTATATTGGATCATTTATTTTAGAGAAAACATATCCATAAAATCATGTAGTGAATTAACAAAAATAGTATAATTACATTCCGCAGCTGTTATATAATGAAACAAGTCCTTGTGAAGAGGATGATATAAGACAATGTCATTGTATTAATAAGGGAAGCATCCTTAGAATGAGACTATTAATTTTACAGTATTGCGGATAGATAAAAGATGAGGTAAGATTCTATTATATCATTTTACTTTACTGTAATGTGATGATTACATCAGCAAGTGATTTTTTTGATTGAATATTACTTTTTTAATAAACATATATGATAGAAAATCTAGATTATAAATTTGATAAAATTCAATTATATTTAATTATACATAATTTTAAATGGATTTAAAGGACTAAGAGCATGAATCCATATTATTAAAAAGAGGTGGCATGTGTTTAATACTTCATAAAAGGAAAAATAAAATGACACCACATTTCTATGGTTTTTTCATTAATATGGTTGGTTAGTGTGAGTAAATTGGTCTCCAATAATTTCATGTTATGCTACTTGCATTTTATGATGTTATTGGAAACATTTACAGACTCAACACACCTAATATTTGGATCCATTCCATCCATTTTGTATTACCCATCATTAGTATCATGTGATTTATATCATTTCAATGGTGTGAAATTAAATTAATGTTCCCCTACACGATTATTTAGGGAGTATACAAGGCACTCCATGTTTTGTAATGTTGTAAAAACATTCCTTTTTTCCCATCTCTTGTTTGTTCTAGAATTCAATATTTTTATTATAGAAAAACTTTTACTTTTGATTAAGTAAAAAAATAATTTAACTAATTCATTAGATGGATAATTACAATAAGTTCATCCTCAAACAAGAAATATCCTTGAATAACCAGAATTAATGAGGAATAAATTATCTCTGTCTATCCTTGATTTTAGAGCGTTTGATTTTGGATGAGATTAGCCTTGCAACTAGCTTCCACTAACTATTGATGGATGTCTATTTCATTTATCATTCTTGTTAAATATAGGGGGTTAATTTTCCCATATAAGATTCAATAACATAATAACAATATAAGGATATAGTGAAACGACATTCCATATTCTCAACATATTTTTAACATGTTAATTAGGTAGTGGGAACCTTAGTCTTCTCTTATGGTTATTTAATCACTTTATGTGGACATGAAGAAGTGTATTTAATAATTGTAGTTAGAAAAAGGAATAGAGACTTGTTTGAAAACCATGGGAATTTTTTATTATTTTATACGATTCAGTAAGGGGATTCTATTTTATCATATGTTGTTATTAATTAAATTGATGTTTTGAGGGACCAGTATGAATGTGATGGATATCCTTGATTGTACATTTCAAGACCATCTATTTTATTAGTGTATATATATTATCATTTCATGACTGTAGTTAATCCAAAAATTTCATCCTACTGATTTGGCCCTCGTTTATAATAGTATGATGCCACTATATAAATGATTTTTTATAGGGTTTATAGGAAACTATTCATCTAAAAATATATGTTCATTATTTGTGTTTATAAATAGAACCCCTGGTTTTTTTCATGTTATATGATTGTTTCCCCAATCCAAAAGATTGGCCATTAGTGTTTAGGAGTGCCAATATCTATACATTTTAACTATGATCAACATAATTAAAAACCAATATTATTTCATTGATTAAGGAATATTTTCCTCGTGATAAAAGGATAACTAAAGAACACTATTGTTTTCAAGACATCTCCCATTTTGTTTGGAATTGTTTATATTAATTTTCAGACAAGTCTTGAAACATTCTAGTGTTCTGGATCAACATTATGTGGGTGGAGTCATATCCTTCTTTGACTAGGGGACATGATTCTTGTAAAGACCTGTAAAGTTCAAGGAAATTTTTTTCTTAATATTATATGGAATTTTACAAGAGCGCAGTTTCTGACGGCACCTGATTTCGAGGCCCGGTGTGCCCGGAATCATTTTTCGAAGTTTGGCTCGGGTACGTTCAGTGAACGAACGAGCGGGTTTTTCTAACTTTTGAACCGGTGCCCAGATTCGAATTCTGAGGGCACCGATGATATCGCAGCGCCGGTATTTTCTTAGAAACGCCTCTTCTGGGGTTGCGTTTGCTCGGGTGTGGTTTTTTTTATTTCCGGGCTTAAAGTTATGAAATAAAATAATTTTACGACAACATTATTTTATCTCACTTAAGCCACATGAAGCCACTTGAAGCCACTTAAACTGAGTTTAAACGGATAGGGTGCTATCCAGAAATATCCTACCCCCTTGGTAGGATATTTGTGAGGTGGGACCCGCATGAGCCCCGCCGTTTCTTTCCTCTAAGTAACGCATCCGCGAAAACCCGTCATTATGAAAGTCAACTGACGCGTTTTCTTAAACACTTAACAGACCATTTAATTGGGCAGTTTATTTCATGAATTAAATGGGCAGTTTCCTTCGTTGAATTAATTCAACGAATTAATTCAATCTTTTCTTAACCAGTTTCAATTCGTTGGCGTAATAATAAAATAAAACCAACCTCTCTTTTTTTCGAGGATTACTCGTTGAGACAGAATCCTTGTATCTTCTTTCTCCTTCGCGAAGAACGCGAAGAACGTGAAGAACGCGAAGAACACCGTCATTCACGGAAATCGATGACGCCCAAATCTGAGACGTTCTTCCCCGCCCCAATCTCCGATCACCAACCGTTTTAGGTGAGTGAATTCGGATTTCTTCTAAAAGCTCTTTTTGGTTTAAAACAAAACACAGATTTAATTATTTATAATTTAAATCTGTTGTTCTTGGTCCGTTGAGTTCACCGACTCAGCACCGAATTCCGCGATGACGCGACGCCTTCCTGCGACGACGTGATGATCCCCCTCTTCCGCGACGAGCAATTCCGTGAAGAACGCTCACGTGTGATGACTACGAGGTAGGGATTTTATTTTTTGGAATTACCCCCTTTTTATATTCCCGTAAATGTTTCATTAAAATGTTAAAGAACCGTTTATGTGAACAATTTTGAACTTATTAAAATTGTAGTTTCCCGTGTAGAATAAAAATTCTCCTGTTGTTTATATCTAACGTGGAGGGTGCGGGCCAAATGAACATGGCCCGACAACCCTCCACCGTTCTTCGTTCTTGTGCGGATTTGACGGGCGACGACGGAACATGCCGGAACGGATGTTTGATGATACCGCAGTAAAGAACGAGTCCCGGGAGGAGCAACGGCGCATACTGGAAGAAACAACGGGCCACCGGAGCGACTCTGGCGGCCCGAGGAAGCTGGCGGTGGCGCCCGGCGCGCCGCCGGATGAGACCGCCATGGCACCGGCTGCGGCGGGGGCGCTCGCGGGACGCGGCTGATGCCGCGTCCGGCGCCAGGGAGACACCCTGCGGGTGTACCGCGGGTGTCATGCGGGGCGGCGGCTCCCCCCGCGTCACTCGGGACGCGGCTTCAGCCGCGTCCGGTTGTCTAGCCGACACCTCGCGGGTGCCGCGGGGGTGTCACGTGAGGCGGCGGCTCCCCCCGCGTCGGCCACTCGGCCGCTCGGCCGAGCCGGGCCGGGCTGGCCGAGCCAGACCGGTCCGACTAGGTCGGACCGGGTCAGACTGGGTGGGACCGGGTCGGACCGGGTTCGGCCGACCCAGGGGGGTCGGGCTTTGTCGGCCTGGGCCCGGACCACCTGTCTTCGGCCATTTTTCGTTCAAATCGCCGTATCCTGAGCTACGGGCATCCAAACGACCCGCCATCAATGGAAAAACGATCTTTGGATTGAGACGGTCATTTTGGTATATCGCACTCAAGGTTTTGGAATAATTTGAGTTCGGCCGGGTTGGTTCGTACACGAAACCAACCGGGCCCTCGGAGCGGAAACACTCATATCTTGAGCTACGAAGGGACGATTGACGTGTCGTCAGCTTTGATGAATTCCTCTAAGTGAGTCAGATCCTTTGGCATACTCCGACGGAGGTTTGGACACAGGTGGAGTACAGTCGGGTTGGTTTTGCCTTAAAGACCAACCGGGCCCCTGGGACGAAAAAGCCAATAACTCTCAGACCGGGCGTCCGATCGACGTGCCGTCTGCGACATTGAGTTCCTGTTGGCGATACAGAACTTTTGGATACATCAACTTCGGATTTTGTGACAGTTGATGTATCAGCCTCTCGGCTCATGGAGCGGACCCTCCCGAGCGAGCTTGCTGTGTGCAGGAACCCTAGTGCTGACTGCGACTGGTTCTTCGACAGCGACGACTGTTCAGAGATCCTTCGTGGACTCCGATGACGACCGTGCAGAGATCCTCAGTGGACTGCGGTGACGACTATGTAGAGATCCTTAGTGGACTGCGATGACTACTGCGCTCAGCGATCCTACGTGGATCAGTGCTACAGGTCCTGTGTGGGCCCGGTCCTGTGTGGGCCCAATCCTGTGTGGGTCCGATCCTGTGTGGGTCAGCGCTCAGCGGTTCTGTGTGAGCCAGCGCCTACAGGTCCTCTGTGGCCCCGATCCTGTGTGGGTCATTACGAGGGTAAGTTACCTATCGATCCTTTGTGGGTCCGATGACTTAGATGGATCAGTGATCATCTTTATCGTCATCCGAAGAAGTATACATGTGTGAGCTGAATCTTGTGTTCCTCTCCTTTGTGGATTGTGTTGAGCTATCCTGTGTGGATTTACTATTTACTCTCCTTTGTGGATTATGTTGTGCTATCCTGTGTTGGTATACATTTTCTTTCCTTTTTGGACTGGGTTGTGCTTGGGCTCGGATGTTGGAGCCTAACGGGAATTTATGACATAGGTATATGTATGGGAATATACCTAAGCCGTGTCAGATGTTACTTCGTGATTGTACCTTTCCTTTTTGGATTATCCTTTGTGGATTTCGGGAGACCTTCGAGGGTCTCGGGGTCCCTACTGAGTAGCTTATACTCACCCCTGCACGGGCCATGCCCTCACTACGTTGTGTTGGTTGTAGACGACAGACAGCGCTGATCATGGTGGAGGCGTGCGGAGCAGGACGGTACCTGGAGGAGGACCACTGGGCAGGACGCACTCGGAGCGGTCAGGTGGACCCGAGGAGCAGTGGAGGCTATCTGTACCCACCTTTCAGGTGGGACTTCTAGAGGACGGCTCGACGTTGCGGCTTTTCCTTTCATTTGTTGTTTTTCCTTTCAGTTGTACTTTACAGTTGGGCTTGTATTTCCGGCCCCTTTTACTTTCAGCACAGCTTGTACAGTTTTTACTCTGTGTTTACTTTTCCGCTTGCTTACTCTGTGGTTCTTGTTTACTTTTCAAAAGCAACTCCTTCCCTTTTTTCGGGATTTACTCCTTGGTGCTAGTCGCCAGCCCCTGGCCTATGGAAGGCGGGCTTGGGGTAGTCACGACACGGGCCCCGAGGACGGGTCGTGACAAATTGGTATCAGAGGTGGTCGGTTCTACCGCAAACTCTGATCTTTCCTCTATGTGAAGCAATAGTGTTTAGTGTATGGAGTGTGGTTATCATTCCAGGGAGTCCAGTGTTGGTGTAGCGGCCGACGTATCCATACACCTGGACCCTGACTTCTGATTTCCGACTTAATGCACAAAAACATTGATTGCTTGTGTGTTTCGAGTTTTCATTAAGATTACATGTGTCATCTCACCAGGTATACTGTTCTGACCGTGGCACACTTGTTTCCTTTTCAGGATGGCCCGACGACAGCAGCCAGCTAGGGTTCCGAGAGTAGAGCGCGACGATAGCCCGCCGAGCGACGAGGCCTCGGTACATGGCTCGTTGACCGCAGAGGCACCGGTGGTACCTTTACCCGCCGAGCCCCCGATGCTTCCAGCACTGGCAGCTGACGATGCACGACGCCTCAGAGTTCTGCACTAGTTCCAGCGCCAGCGACCACCCAGGTTCCGTGGGGAGACGGACCCCCAAGCAGCCGAGGACTGGCTGGAGGCAGTCGTCCGAGTTTTCAGATTAGTGAGGACACCAACAGACCTCGTGGTGAGGCTCGCGGCGAGCCTACTGCACGCAGCAGCAGGGCGATGGTGGAGCTTGATGCTCCAGGTACACTATGAGGCCTCCCTCATCTAGACGGACTTCGAGAGACTCTTCCGCTTAGAGTTCGTCACAACCACCCTCCGTGTGGTGCGCATTCAGGAGCTTCTTCAGCTGCAGCAGGGTAGATTGACTGTCGCCCAGTACGCGGCGAGGTTCACCGACCTTTCTCGCTACTCGACAGACATGGTACATGACCCCTTCTTCTGGGCTTGGACCTTCGATAAGGGATTGAGACACGAGATCAGGGCATCGCTGATCTCCCTCAGCATCCCGACCCAGGCAGGAGTGCTAGATAGAGCCCTTCTAATCGAGAGATTCCTGGCTGAGTCCACAGCGAGACCGACCGCAGGGCGGCAGGTGAGGGAGTCTTCGGTAGCAGGTAGCCGACAGATGACTCAGGGTTCCAGGCAGACCAGACCTTCTGGCAGATGACCTCGGGACACTTGCTCAGCAGTGCGGGGCACACAGCGCGGAGCGAGCCTTCCGAGAGGCAGGCAGTTCTACTCGTGCGGCGGGCAGGGCCACATGGCTCCTGACTGCCCGACCCGTCGTACCGAGGAGCAGAAGAAAGTGGAGGGGCCACCCAGGCAGAGGCAGAGGGTCGACCGTGGTGGTCTGCAGGGAGGAGGCGGACGAGGCAGAGGAGCTGGCCGAGCAGTAGGTGGTGGGCGACGCTTTGAGGCTCTGCCACCACCACCACCAGGAGGCCCGCCCCGACCACAGGGAGCTGGCGGGCAGAGACAGGCTCAGCTCCAGGCAGTAGAGGCCTACGACCACGGCGCACCAGAGATGATTCGAGGTACGATCTGTGTCTATTCCACCCTTGCTGCAGTTATTATAGACACAGGAGCGAGTCAATCTTTCATATCCACTGCCCTTGTTCGGATCTCGTAGATTCCGACAGAGCCGTTGGCTCGATCCTTACAGCTAGAGACTCCTACGGGAGCAGACTCGATGATTACGCACTGGTTCCGGCAGTGTGAGCTTACTCTAAGAGGCGAGAGCTTCGACTGGGATCTTCTTGTAGCGGCGTCGAGGCCTTACGACGTCATCTTGGGCATGGATTGGTTATCTACGGTCCATGCACAGATTGACTGCTTTAGGCGCAAGGTGCGATGTGTACGCACCGACGGGAGCAGGTTCACCTACACCGGCAAGAAGGGAGCCTTCGCAGCACAGGATGGACTCACGCAGAGGAGAGGGCAGCCCATCACTCATCAATTGGCTAGCCTCATCCTTGGAGCAGTTGACGTCTAGAGTCCTATTTTTCCTGTAGTGGTGGATCAGTATGCGGACGTATTCCCCGATGATGTTCCAGGGCTACCTCCTCGCATAGAGGTAGACTTTTATATTAACCTGTACCCCGGGACAGCCCCGATATCCAATCCAGCGTATCAGATGGCCCCCGCTGTGTTTCGAGAGCTACGGGTATAGTTGGAGGACTTGAAGGGCAAGGGGTTCATCTGCCCTAGTGTTTCACCATGGTCTTCCCCGATTTTGTTCGCCAAGAAGGTGGACGGGAGCATGCGACATTGTGTTGACTATCGTCGGCTGAACCAGGTGACAGTGAGTAACAAGTATCCGCTACTAAGGATTGATGACCTCTTAGATCAGCTCAAGAGAGCACAGTGATTCTTGAAGATAGACCTCAGGTCAGGCTATCATCAGCTCGGAGTTCGAGACGAGGATGTGCAGAAGACGACCTTCAGGTGTCGGTATGGCCACTATGAGTTCTTGGTTATTCCTTTCGGTGTAGACAATGCTCCAGCAGGGTTCATGAGCCTCATGAACAGGATCTTCCAGCCATACCTCGATCGATTTGTCATGGTCTTCATCGATGACATCTTGGTGTACTCGACCACCAAGGAGGAGCACGCCAACCACTTGCGAGTTGTACTAGACACACTCTGAGAGAACCAGATTTATGGCAAGCTCTCGAAGTGCCAGTTTTGGTTACTTGAGGTCCACTTCTTGGGGCACGTCATTTCTGAGGTAGGAGTTGCAGTGGATCCAGCGATGATCGAGGCATTGCTAGCTTGGGAGCCACCCAGGAGCGTGACTGAGGTTCGGAGTTTCATGGGCCTAGCCGGATACTATTGGATATTCGTTCCAGACTTCTCTAGAGTTGCGGCACCACTCTCAGCATTGAAGAAGAAGGGGAAACCCTTTGTGTGGTCAGACAGACGTCAGCAGAGCTTCCAGGAGCTGAGACAGAGATTGACCAGCGCACCTATCTTAAGGTTGCCTTAGGAGGGAGTTGGATATGTAGTCTACTGCGATGCATCAGGGACCGGACTCGGGAGTGTCCTGATGCAGGAGTGGGCAGTGATTTCCTATGGATCACGTCTGTTGAGGCCGCATGAGAAGAACTACGCTACTCATGACCTGGAGTTAGCAGCAGTGGTCTTCGCCCGGAAGACATGGTGGCACTATTTGATGGGTGAGCACTTTACAGTCTTTTCCGACCACCAGAGTCTCAGGTACATCTTCTCTCAGAAGGATCTGAACCTGAGACAGCAGCCATGGCTCGAGTTCCTCCAGGAATATGACTTTGAGATAGTCTATACTCCTGGGAAGGGGAACGTGGTAGCCGATGCCCTCAGCAGGAGGACGGGCACCCAGCTACTTGAGGAGGCGACAGAGAAGCTAGCCGATTTGCTGATATCCTTCGTGGATAGAGATGGAGCAGCCTTCCATCAGTCTCTCACAATCACCCCTCCACTACTGCAGCAGGTTAGAGAGGCACAGCGTGAGGATGCTGACTGTGAGACGCGGCGTGCACAGATATCCTCGGGACAGGCACCTGATGGTTTCTCCCTTGGAGAAGATCACGACATCCTTTTCAGAGGACGTACCTTTGTACCAGTCGCTTTACGAGAGGAGGTGCTGAGAGAGTTTCACACTTCTCCTTTGGCTGTACATCCTGGAGTGGCGAAGATGTTCCAGGATCTCAGACGACAACACCAGTGGCTGGGAATGATGAAGGCTGTGGCAGAGTTTGTATCACGGTGCCTCACCTGCCAGTAGGTGAAGGTAGAGCATCAGGTACTAGCAGGCTTGGTACATCCCTTGGAGGTCCCGTAGTGGATGTTGGACGAGATATCTATGGACTTCGTGATAGGACTTCCACGCACTTCCAGAGGTCACGACTCCATTTGGGTGATTGTTGACCGACTCACCAAGTCGGCACACTTCTTACCCATACATGAGTAGGGCTCAGTAGAGAGCTAGGGGCGTCTCTACATTCAGGAGATTGTACGGCTTCACGGTGTGCCATCGACTATCGTCTCCGATCGGGACGCTAGCTTTACTTGTCGGCTTTGGAAGGGGTTGAAGGAGGTATTCGGGACGTGGCTACTTCTGAGCACCACCTTTCACCCTCAGACGGATGGTCAGACGGAGAGGACCATTCAGACTCTCGAGGACATTCTCCGTGCATGTGTCCTCGACTTTGGTCGCAGCTGGGAGGACCACCTACCCTTGGTGGAGTTCGCGTACAACAACAGCTACCACTCCACCATCGGGATGGCACCATACGAGGTGTTGTACGGAAGGCCTTGCAGATCTCCTTTGTGCTGGACAGACCCTGGGGAGTCAGCACTTGTGGGACCAGAGATGGTCCGGGCCACGACAGAGAAGGTCCAGGTCATCCAGGAGCGGATGAGGACAGCACAGAGCTGGCAGAAGTCATATGCTGATAGGAGGCGAAGGGCACTAGATTTCGAGGATGGAGACCACGTCTTCTTGCGGGTCACACCTCGACGTGGTTTGCGGAGATTTGGCCGAGGCGGTAAGTTGTCTCCATGCTTCATTGGACCGTTCCAGGTCCTCAACAGGGTTGGCGAGGTGGCTTGTCACCTGCCTCTACCACCTCAGTTGCACCGGGTGCACGACGTCTTCCACGTATCTCAGCTGAGGAGATACGTGCACGACCCGACACACGTCATTGACTATGGGGAGCTAGACGTGGATGATGGGGCGACTTTTGCGGAGGTCCCGGTGGATATAGAGGATCGATAGGAGCGGGTCCTACGTGGGCGATTGATTCCTCTTGTGCGTTTCATATGGAAGCACGGGAACCTCCAGGAGAGCCCATGGGAGAGGGAGGCTCAGATGCATCCTCAATACCCACATTTGTTTCCCTAGTTTTTTGATGTATCTTTACGGGGACGTAAAGCCCTGAGGTGGGAGTAATGTAAAGACCCTTAAATTTCAAGGGAATTTTTTTCTTATTTTTCTTTGGAATTTTACAAGAGCGCAGTTTCTGATGGAACCTGATTCTCAGGCCCGGTGTTCCCGGAATCATTTTCCGAAGTTTGGCTCAGGTATGTTCAGTGAACGGACGAGCGGGTTTTTCTAACTTTTGAACAGGTTCCCGGAATCGAATTCTGAGGGCACCGATGAAATCCCAGCGCCGGTATTTACTTAGAAACGCCTCTTCCAGGGTTGTGTTTGCTCGGGTGTGGTTTTTTTATTTTCGGGCTTAATGTTAAGAAATAAAATAATTTTACGACAAATTTATTTTATCTCACTTAATCCACTTGAAGCCACTTGAAATCCACTTAAACTGAGTTTAAACGGATAGGGTGTTATCCAGAAATATCCTACCCCCTTGGTAGGATATTTGTGAGGTGGGTCCCGCAGGAGCCCCGCCGTTTCTTTCCGCTAAGTATCACACCCGCGAAAACCCGTCATTATGAAAGTCAACTGACGCGTTTTCTTAAATTATTAATAGACCATTTAATTGGGCGGTTTATTTAATGAATTAAATGGGCAGTTTCTTTCGTTGAATTAATTCAATGAATTAATTCAATCGTTTCTTAACCAGTTTCAATTCGTTGGCGTAATAATAAAATAAGACCAACCTCTCTTTTTTTGGAGGATTACTCGTTGAGATAGAATCCTTGTATCTTCTTTCTCCTTCGTGAAGAACGCAAAGAACGCGAAGAACGCGAAGAGCGCCGTCATCCGCGTAAATCGACGATGCCCAAATCCGAGACGTTCTTCCCCACCCCAATCTTCGATCACCAACCGTTTGAGGTGAGTGATTTCGGGTTTCTTCTAAAAGTTATTTTTGGTTTAAAACGAAACACAGGTTTAATTATTTATAATTTAAATCTGTTGTTCTTGGTCCGTTGAGTTCGCCAACTCAACGCTGGATTTCGCGATGACGCGACGCCTTCTCGCGACAACGCGACGATCCCCCTCTTCCGCGACGAGCCGTTCCGCGAAGAACGGTCATGCCCGACGACTACGAGGTAGGGATTTTATTTTCTGGAATTACCCCCTTTTTATATTCCCATAAATGTTTCTTTAAAATGTTAAAGAACCGGTTTTGTGAACAATTTTAAACTTATTAAAATTCTTGTTTCCCGTGTGGAATAAAAATTCTCCCGTTGTTTGTATCTAACGCGGAGGGTGCGGGCCAAACGAACACGGCCCGACAACCCTTAGTCGTTCTTCGTTCTTGTGCGGATTTGACGGTCGATGACGGAACGTGCCGCAACAGATGTTTGATGATCCCGCAATGAAGAACGAGTCACGGGATGAGCAACGGCGCAGACGGGAAGAAAAACAGGCCACCAGAGCGACTCCGGTGGCCCGCGGAAGCCGGCGGCGCCGGTGCCCAGAGGCGGCGTCGCCCGGCACGCCGCCGGACGAGACCGCCGTGGCACCGGCCACGGCGGTGGCTCTCACGGGACACAGCTGAAGCCGCGTCTCGTTGTCTAGCCGACACCCCACGGGTGCCGCGGCGGTGTCACGCGGGGCGGCAGCTCCCCCCGCATCGGCCACTTGGCCTCTCGGCCGAGCCGGGCGGGGCTGGCCGAGCCAGACCGGTCCGACCAGGTCAGACTGGGTCGGACCGGGTTGGACCGGGTTCGGCCGACCCAGGGGGGTCAGGCCGGGTCGGCCCGGGCCCGGACCCCCCGTCTTCGGACGTTTTTCTTTCAAATGGCTATATCCTGAGCTATGGGCTTCCAAACGACCCGCTGATAGCGGCAATGCGATCCTTGGATCGAGACGGTCATTTTGGTATATCGCACTCAATGTTTCAGAATACTTTGAGTTCGGCCGGGTTGGTTCGTACACGAAACCAACCGGGCCCTAGGAGCGGAAACGCTCAAATCTTGAGCTACGGACGTCCGATTGACGTGCCGTCATCTTTGTTGAATTCCTCTAACTAAGACAGATCTTTTGGCATACTCCGCCCAAGGTTTGGATGCAGGTGGTGTATGGTCGGGTTGGTATTTCCTTAAAGACCAACCGGGCCCCTGAGACGAAAAAGCCAATACCTCTCAGACCGGGCGTCTGATCGATGTGTCGTCAGCGATGTTGAGTTCCTGTTGGCGATACAGAACTTTTGGATACATCAACTTCGGACTTTGTGATAGTTGATTTATCAGCCTCTCGGCTCGTGGAGCAGACCCTCCCGAACTAGCTTGCTGTGTGCGGGAACCCTAGTGCTGGCTGCGACTGCTTCTTCGACAGCGACGACTGTGCAGAGATCCTCCGTGGACTCCGACGACGACCATGTAGAGATCCTCAGTGGACTGCGGTGACGACTGTGCAGAGATCCTCGGTGGACTACGATGACTGCTGCACTCAGCGATCCTACGTGGATCAGTGCTACAGGTCCTGTGTGGGCCCGGTCCTCTGTGGGCCCGATCCTGTGTGGGTCCGATCCTGTGTGGGTCAGCGCTCAGCGGTTCTGTGTGAGCCAGGGCCTACAGGTCCTGTGTGGGACCAATCCTGTGTGGGTCATTGCGGGGGTTAGTTAACTATCGATCCTTTGTGGGTCTGACGACTTAGATGGAGCAGTGATGATCTTTATCGTCATCCGAAGAAGTATACACGTGTGAGCTGAATCTTGTGTTCCTCTCCTTTGTGGATTGTGTTGAGTTATCCTATGTGGATTTACTGTTTACTCTCCTTTGTCGATTATGTTGTGCTATCCTGTGTGGGTATACGTTTTCTTTCCTGTGTGGAATGGGTTGTGCTTGGGCTCGGACATTGGAGCCGAACGAGAATTTATGACTTAGGTATATGTATGGGCATATACCTAAGTCGTGTCAGATGTTACTTCATTATTTTACCTTTCCTTTGTGGATTATCCTTTGTGGATTTCGGGAGACCTTCGGGGGTCTCGGGGTCCCTACTGAGTAGCTTATGCTCACCCCTGCACGGGCTATGCCCGCACTATGTTGTGTTGGTTCCAGACGACGGATAGCGCTGGTCGTGGTGGAGGCGTGCGGAGCAGGACAGTACCTGGAGGAGGACCACTGGGCAAGACGCACTCAGAGCGGTCAGGTGGACCCGAGGAGCAGTGGAGGCTATCTGTACCCACCCTTCAGGTGGGACTTCCAGAGGATGGCTTGACGCTGTGGCTTTTCCTTTCAGTTGCTGTTTTTCCTTTCAGTTGTACTTTACAGTTGAGATTGTATTTCCGGCCCCTTTTACTTTCAACACAGCTTGTACAGTTTTTACTCAGTGTTTACTTTTCCTCTTGCTTACTCGGTGGTTCTTGTTCACTTTTCAAAGGCAATTCCTTCCCTTTTTTGGGATTTACGCCATGGTGCTAGTCGCCAGCCCCTGGCCTATGGAAGGCGGGCTTGGGATAGTCACGACACGGGCCCCGAGGACGGGTCGTGACAATTCTGATGAGGTTTTTGGAGAAAATGGTCTATCAATGGTGTATTATTCTAGTTTTACTAATCCTAAAATATCACTATGTCAATAGTGATAAAATTTAGTTTTAGTTAATTATTGTACAATTATGTACATGTGTCAGACACATTCATTAATTCATCATGGTCTAGTTCATCATAAAGTGTGATGTAGAAAAATATGGGATGTGTTAGTGGATCTACTATATTTGACATATCGTGATCCATTATATCATATTGAAATTCCATGGATAAACTCCTAAATAATTCTTTCGTGAAGGATATTTTTGTAGGGATGGTAGTTGAGAATGTTCTCTAACACAACCTCTACATTGTTATTAATATCTTAAATCACATCCAAATTTAATTTTAATTGAAAAGGTGAGTAATCGTATGTGTTTTCATCATAGAATAATTCGTTCATACTCATCTTATAAGTGAATTATAACTTTACATGTCCTAAATGTAGTCCTTGGAGAAAATTCTCATAAGGGCTTTACTCTTTATAGGTTTTTTTCATTATAAATTATAAGATATGAATAGTAATAGGGATTGGGGTTACATGATATGGGCATATAATCTATTTTTGTCATTCAAAATAGTTTAAGTGGTATAGTGTATGGCTTGTTTCGTAGTTCACTACATGATCGCGTTAGTTTTCTATGATCACTGCCTGAATTATTTGAACCCTCCTTGAGATATCAATGTTATGAATTTATAAGAAAATCAATTGAGAAATTCTCTATACACATCATCAATAATCATTCCCAATTAATGTGAACATAAAGGATGTTGTTTGGTCCCATCCACCAAGTGAAATTTTATTAGTACATTAATTCTCAGACATCACTTATTTGGAATGGTCAAAGACATTCATCCTAGGTATAGAATAGTTATACTTGTATAATAACTGTTGTTAAAAATCCCTACTAATATATATAGATCATTGTCTTATATTGTTATAGTTTTCAATATATGGGATTTAAAAAATTATGTTGAGGTGTCTAGATTTTTTCACATCAGGTCACACAGGGGTTCCTAGTATTAGGTCACACAAATATATATATTGGGAAATGTCCACCATCAAGGGATCTATAACAACAACAACAAAAATATATAGGATAAAAAAAATAAGGAAATATGGGGACACTGTTAGTACATTAATTTAATGGCCCAAACATCTTCAGTCTATTCCATGGACAAATTATAGTGTTTTATGTTTTTTGAGAAGTCATGGAGACTTATTCTTACACAATTAAAAAAATTCAATTTTTCAGGTTCTCGAACTGTAGCACACTGATGTTGGGTTGTTAGTATGGGTCATAATGATGACACTCACCAGTATCATTTAATGGTTACTCACATTGGTATCTCACAATAGTGTCTCACAAATATAGTTTGTGACAGAGAGTCTGGACCAGTGAGGCAGAATGGTGGGTCAGTCTGGTTAGAATGACGGGTGAGTTTGGACGATTAGTAACAACATCATCTCACTATATGGTGAATCGTACTAGTGACTCACACTAGTAGAAATCTAAATATTGATTCACACTGGTTAATCTCATTAATAGCTGGCTGAATGTTGACTCGCAATGGTGACCCACACTAGTGACTCATAATGGTAACCCATCAAATAGTGTGTCATTTTCAAAAGTTTTCTATTTTTCCAGTGATGAACTGTCATCATTTGGTTAGGATAAATGTTTAATATACAATATTTAATTGTTTTTAAATGAATTTCTAGGGATATGACACATATATTTAAATTCCCTAGAATTTGGGGGTTTTAATTGGTTAAACTGTGTCATTTTGTCGTGATATGGCAGTAATGGAAACTCAAAATTGTTTCATATTACATGAGTATCAGATCTAATACTTTTTACAATAGTTACTTCCCCTCATTACAACATTCTCCATTATCATTTTATGAGTTACCCAGACCAATTTATTCCCTCGGAGTTCTGCAATTTTGTTATAGACCTTGGATCGTGTTTTCCCAAGAGTTTCTTCCTACTCCATGTGCACCCCCTGTATTGGTTAAACCAAGAAGTGTCGATCCATCTCGTATATAAGGTATATTCTACCTCTATTTTTATAGGGTTCATTGATTCATTACTCAAATTTAATCATTCTTTGTGATGTCATGTGATCTCCATGTCTTTAATGTTTTTTATGCGGTTATGATGCGGCATACTCGGGTGGATATGCAGTCATTGTGGGAGAAGTGATCATGTTCTGTTACATGGTCCATTCTCATGGTAACAACATCAATGATCTTTTTTCGTAGGTGAGTCACTACTTTTCTAGATATTTACCTGAAATCGTTGAGATATAAGGATTTATCCCTTGGGATCGTAATGAAATTGACATAATATTTACATTAACATGAATAATGAATTAGTATCAATCACATAGTGAAGTTTACCTATTGTATATTGATATAAATTTTCATTTTTATTTTCTATATAATAATATATAAATTCATTTCATTGATTATATTTTTTTCTTGATGAAAATTGTTAAAGAACATAAATCTGGAATTAATTGATAATTTATTAGTTAAAAGGTTAAATGATCATGTTTAATAAATATAGTTGTTATTATAATTTTTGGACAAAAAAATTGATAAATATATGCATGATTATTTTAATTGGAAAATGAAGTAGGTGATAGATGATTCTTTTTGAAAAAATAACTCAGGGAATCTAAAATTCATTGTTTAATTAATTTTGGAAAACATGTTGTTTAGGTTTGTTGTTTTAAGATTATATAAATAATGAACTAGTAAATTCAAGATATAAGAAGACCAATTTTGGGATAATGATAATTTTTTTATAGGTACTATTTTTCATGATTCCATATAAATGTATGTCGACTTATTATTTTCATCAATGAAGTCTTTTTGTTTGTGAATGATGAGTTTCTTGATTTTTGTCCAAGAGCATGTTTCAATGTTTTTTCAGGATTCTTGTGATGTTATCAAGATACAAGACTTTTGATATTTGGGGAAGGGAGGCTTGGATGTGATGTTATCCTAGAATAGATGAGCATGTAAGGCTGTTGAGGTACATGAGTTTGGGGGGACTGGTTTTCGTGTCAGCAGTTGATTCATGTAGTGGAAGGATGTGTTGGAATATGCATGTGGGTTTAGAGAATGACACTAAAGATGATAGAACATGTTAAATATGGGCATTATAATTATTTTAAAATATCAATTCTAATTGAATATGTTTTGTTTTTCTTCTTTACCGTCCAATATATTTGAGTATGATGGTTTTTCTTTCTCTGCATCCAAGAGAACCGAAGACAAAAAAGGTTTCTCATGTGATATCCTTATTTTTCTTCCTGTTGTTTGATGATTATACGCTCCTTCTATAGTTAGAAATTACTCTAAATGTAGTTCATCTACTCACAATGTTGATCCCCTTGTGTAATGTGGAAAATATTAATTCCAAATATACCTAAAAATATGGAATGTGGATATAATTTTTAAATAAATGAATAAATTTTTAACCCATGGGCTTGGATCTTGTAGGGATGTAATTTTCAGGTTGTAATTCTAAGAAATCATGGACACAGATGTGTTATTACAAGGGTTCAGGAGACTTAGATATGATTCTAATGAAATGAAATGTGGAAATCAAAACATTTATTTAATTGTTAATGAATTAAATAATGTAATGTTTTACGGATAAAAATGTATAATGTAATTTAATAAAACTCTTTAAATTTTTGTTTTCATATAGTAGATCTAGTCTTACCAGTTGCAGTCAGGTGTCTGAGAGAATTTAGAAAAAGTTAATTCAAAGTATAGATTATTCCCATTGTGTGTTTGTGAGATAAATTTTATCACATACCCATTTTATTTCTATACGTTACACCACCTTATCATTTAGGTAAACTGACACCTCATGGATATTGATCCATGGGGGTTTTTTACTGTGCATCCCATTGGGATGATGGATGATTGACTAACTACTTTGGCCCGACTCTCTTATCTTAGAAGTTACTTGTTCCTGTATAAACGGTAGTTTTGTTTCCCCATATATGTGTGTATAGGTATATAATGTCTTGTGTCAATATAACACACATATATTATGGATATAATTTCGTGAAGGATAATATTTTCCAAACATGTGTAGGATGTGATGGTTTGTGGACCTATTCATGATGTATGGGTTATAATGGCATCAGATAAAATACCTGATGCATGAGACACATTATGTTGGATGTGATCCCACTCTGACACTACAAGGATACTTTTTGAAATATGGATGTTGTGTTGAGTTTCATAATGTGAATGTTGTGGTTCTTCGCCCAAGTGTATTCGAGGTAGCCTTTTTGGATTGATATTCACAGGATGTGTGACTTCAAGGTATAGTGGAAAATCCGTGGGGAAGTGGTAGCATGGTACCATTAAATTTCATTATTATATTATTTTATCAAGTATGGAAAACCTTGTGTGGGTAGACATGGTGAGGTTTTGACCTTATAATAACATTTTAGTTGAATATTATGTTTTTGGTGTGGTTCTATGAGATATTAGCATGATTTATTTTAATTTTCATGATAGTCACTAGGGATTATCTTATTGAGTATTCTGTTATACTCACCATACATATATATAAACTATTTTTTAGTTCAGTTATAGTAGGTTGGAGATGATGTTGGATACTGCTACCTTGTGGGTTGCAGGAGCTATTTCGGATTCAATGTAACTATTTGATTTACTAGATTTTAGTAGTTAATGTTTTACAATTCAGTTTTAGTATTTCATGAATTACATTACATATATACCCTATGGTTTTATTTTAATCTATAGTAAAAAATAATTTGGTTTGTGCAAGTCTTATCTCTCTCTTTCTAATGTGTTCCCTTATGGGGTAATGCCTCCAATTTGTGATTTTACTGTACCCTATGTCATATTCACCAACCTGGGGCCTACTATAGGCCATACATGGGGGGGAAACATCTATTTTAATCCATTTTTGGCCTAGGAGAGGTACACATTGTTGGGAGGGAGTCATGACATAGTGGTATTATAGGAAGGGTGAAGGAAATGACGGATTTTGGTGTTAGGGTTTGGTGGGGTTGTGTGGGTTGGTAGGGAAATATTGTCAGATATGCTTACCAAGCACTATAAACATGTGAGACTAGTATATACATGGGTATTTAGGGCCCCCTATGATCAGAAACAAGAACCTTAAATATTATGCTGGAAACCAAATGAGGTGATACTAGGTGAATCATAGAGACCAAGGAAAGGATCATGCATCATTCTCAACTGTACAATTGTTTGAATGGGTAGACATTGGTATAGGTTATTATAAAATGAATAAAATAAAACAATTAATTAAATGTTAATTTCTTATATATTTCCATTTTAGGAGTTTTGATCATTTGAATGTAAGACTCTAGTTGGATTTCACGGGCAGAGTCTACAAAAATATGAGGGATCCGTTTTCGATGAAATCATGGACGAAATGTTATAGTATGTTAGAATATCCTTTAGTTATAATATAGAACAAAAAGAGTATTGGGTGTCATTGGTGGTGATGATGATGTGTGTGGAATTGAGGTATTGGTGGTTCTAGTTCCACAGTGATCATAAGGAATCAACAATCTCATGGGTGAAGTTATGAGACCAATTAATTGATGATTTTATTTCATCAACGATGTATTCAACTAGTCACCGAAATATTATTACCATCATATTGGAATATCCAATGTGGATGATTTTGGGATCCATTTCAGGAACCTTCAATAATACGATTTTGATCAGTTTCAGGAATACAATGTTAGGGTGATGCATTTTATGGAGGCTTTGTGTCAAGATATTCATCCCCTAGTCACCCCATTTATGTTGACAACGTATATTATGGTGTTACGAAAGGGAATAAATCATTAAGATGACATTAGAAGGTACATGTTCATCATGAGTGGGGAGTCATTAGGATTCCAAACAATTCATATTTGTGGTTCTTGGTTCCCTGCATTCAAGGTATAAGACTTTCCATTCAGTCGAGGGTTGTTCCCAGACCATTGTACCATCATTCACTGGGGGTGGAAACTATTAGGAATTTTCCAAGTGAGAATTCAGTTATTTTTCTTATGGAGGCCGAGTTTAAATTTTGATAGAGATCCTGATCTTTCTGAACATTCAGTGTAAACCATTCATTCTCCTTCAGGTTCCTCCATTGAGGTTGTTTCCATTATTATTGCAGCAGTAACTGACTCCAGATTGTGATTAGTAGAGATAAGATAGGGTAAGTGGAAGGCTTCCCCAGGATGCTCCATGTCCATAGAGAGTAGACAATGTCTATGGAGTTAGTTGTTAGTAGTGTTATAGGGGTCATGGAGTAGGTTGTGGTCACCTTCCTGCAGTAGCATATAAAACATTAGGTGGGCCAAACGTTGTTAGTGGTACCTTATACTTGTTTTCTACATTCGCACATTCTATTTAGAAACTAGGAGATATACACTCCCTCATATCTCCATCCCTTTTTCATGCATCCATACTTGAGTAAAAGTTACATAGTGTTACGTATTCATTGACTATGCCATTTAGACGTTGAGATGGCATATTTGATGTTTATAGAGATTGTGAGCATTTTCAGGGAAGAACGCCTCTGGGGAAATTTTATTTTCATATAGATACAACAATACAATTTCTTCATCAGCCTTGATTGGTTGTATTTAGTAAAGGATATACTATATTTCATTCAGATCCAGGTTGTGTTATTTGATACTGATTGAGATCCAGTAGTTTTTTTTTGTCTGTGTGACCCTCTGATGGTTTAGATGAATGTTTTTTCCATGTCATATTTATTGACACAACTAATTCTATGTTCGTCAGATGTTCAGTAATTTTTATTTCCAAGTGTCATGGAAGAGTACCATGATTTATATCAAGAGAAGGTATTAAAATTACCCCTTGATGAGATATTGATTTTGGAATTAACCTAAAACCATGTGTGTCTCCTATAATGATGTATCCATATAGGATAGAACATTCTGTGATGTGTTATTTATATATATAGATTTCTGTTCAATTGAAGTGCAATTTTATTCAGATGAGTGTGTCACAATTTTGTGATACTGTATTTATATTAATGAATTTTTATGTCATTTTGCATTTGTATATCAAATATGATCTCTTACACTGAGTGACAATGACGAACCTCTATCCTCATACATAGATTGATGATTTATTTGATCAATTGAAGGATGAAGTTTTCTTCTCTATGATATATTTTTCTTCTTGATATCATCATATGCATGTAAATTATGGGGATCTCCTGATGACTGATTTTTTTATCATCATTATAATTCTGATTTTGTTTTGATGTCATTAGTTGGGAAAAATGATGCAACAATCTCAATGGGGTTATTTAAATCCATGTTTCACGAGTTATTGGATATGTTATTGGGGATTTTAATCAAATACCTCTTTGAATACATTCTGTCTAAGGAGGATAATTTAGATAATCAATGTTCCATATTTATAGATTTTCTAAGAGAAAATCTATTTGGGATGTTATGGAAGAGTGAGATTTGGGATCAAGAAGTCCATTTCATGGGCCATGTTGTACCATACAAGGACCACCAGGCCTCCTTCCATGATATCCAAAGTCCTTCAACTTCTTTTAGCATATGAATTATGATGGAAATGTGTAGTATTCTTCTTTTCATGGATGATATTCACCCTCCCAATAGTAGGTTACACTTACTCTGAGCCCATGAGTTCTAACTCTACTGGTCTAGTTTTGTAATTGGGTGACACGTAGGGTCTCCAATATAGAGCATAAAACATTTCCATAAAAATACTGAAGTGGTAGTTGTTATTATATACAAACATCACCAATGGTAGGTGGTCCTATGAACTATGACCAAAGACCGACATGCAAGCATGTAGCATGTTCTTCTAGAACAGAATGCTCTTCCTCGTCTGGGCATTAGTTTGTGGTTGAAACGTTGTACTCAAGTGAAAATGAGTACCAAACGCCTCATGTAATCCCTTCTTAAATTGGGATGAGAAATGAGTATCGCGGTCAAAAACTATTTTTAACGGGACTCCACAGAGTCGAACTATCTCATGCATATAGATGTGTCATGATCTCCCTATTAAAAAATGCTATTAGATAGCTATAAAATGGTAATTTGTAAGTTTATCATTGGTCACCAAGATATAATCGTGTCCCCTAGACATACATGGTAATCCAATCAAGGATTCTATAGATCTTCCATCAAAATTAAATTATGATAAATAGGGTGTTGAGTTAAACAAAATAGAACCTAGGGCTCATCCTTCACCTACCCAAATGTAAAGCATTGAGAAATTAGCTTTGTCACGACCATCGTCATCACTATCCAGAAAAAATGACATTGGAATTCCTGGTACATTTTCTCTACTTTAGGGTGTACATCTAAAATTTATTTATGAATCTTCTATAGAACCTACTATTACAATGAAATTGGTACAATTTTGAATCCTTTGAAAAACATTTCATAATCCCCACCAAGGGAATATCCATCTGGGGAATGACCTGTTGACAAATTAGGACATAAGTTCTCGTAATGGTATCCCCATGTTTTCCACCCTTACTCCCTGTAAGAGTGGAGGGGTGACAACCAATGACTGTATGTAAGATGAATCATCTCCATACACAAAGGATACCTATAATGTGGTCAACTACTCTGACGCCTCATTCACCAACTGTGAACTAGATATCCTATAGAGATAATCATCCACTGCATTCCCCTTGTTAGGAGTATATACAATATCAAAGTCATATTATAAGTGTGAATATATCAATCTCATATATCTCATGTTCATATCCTTTTAGAGAAGATATAAATGAGAATCATGTTATTAGAGTAGACATTAAATGTAACAGCCTGAGATTTTATAAAAAAATATTCTTTTTAATTTCATTAATGTGTTGTGTTGTACGCTACACCAAAAGGATCTTGCTAAACACGCATCCTTGACTTGCCTTGCATTACACGCAACCACGACCTTCCTCGATAGCGTGTGTAGTACGTAATTCCGAGTTTCACGAAACAACGATATGCTATTAAAATATTATTAAAACTAGCCGTTACGAATAGTAATAACCACCTTTTAAAATTTTAGAAATTTTAGCTCTCAAAATGGACTTCATTGTTGGATTCGGAGTATCGAATTTAGCCTAAGGTGAAATTTTGGTACTTTTCGGATAACTTTCATATTCTGATGAATAGTGAAAATTACTAAATTATAATTAAAAACAACATTTTTAATTGAAATAATTAATAGTGATAAATTATTAATTTGAGTGGATTTAAAGTATATTTGGAATATATTTTTACAATTTAATACAATTTTGGTCATTGGAGATAATTTCACATTTAAACCAGTCATAAACAGGTGTCAATCTTTTGATAGTTATTATCTCTTAAGAACACGCAATTTGTTTTGACGACGAGAATTATTTTTTAAATTAATTAATGCAACTGATATGTTTTGAATTTTATAAAATACACATCATTTTTGAATTCATAATATCAAATATAGCTTAGATCTAATTTTTGGTATTTTTCTGGAAACTTTCATTTTTTGATGAATAGTGAAACCACTAAGTGGTAGTTAAAAAACTGAATTATTCATAAAACTTAATTTTACCACTTCTGTGAGTGGAATTTTGAAAATCCTAGTGACACGGATGATTTCAGTAAGTAAAATGTGGTTCAATGAGATGAAAATAATTTTTTTGGTGAATAGTAACTTTTTACTTTTTTTACCACGGTTAAAAGTAAATAGGGTAATTAAGGGTAAAAATGATATTATTATTATCCTAAAACATGTCCTAATTCTATTGGAAAAGTGTAATTAGACCACAAAAAACCTTAGGAATAAAATAAGATCATTTAGGCCCACATGGATTAGATTCTGACATTTATTATTAATTTATTTAAAGAAAGGTTAAAATAGTTAAAATAAATGTTTAATAAGTTAATAATTTTTAATATAGGGTTATACATAAGATAAATTAGACTATAAATATTAATTAGAAATATACAAATATTTCCTACATAATGATATTTTATTTTAAATTTATAGACATTAAATAATGTAATTTATTTATGACACAACGATGATGCAGTAATTATCTTATTAATGAAATATTGACATTATTGATGTTATAAATACCCAAATAAATATACTTTGAGACTTTTTTTGAACTAAACTAATTTTATAGGTTAATATGACATGTTAGGATTGATTTAATTAACATTGGTCTATGTAATCATTCTGTTATGAGTTTCAAAAAAATCATCTATTGAATAGTGTCAAAATTGACATAAAATAGTTTTTAAAACAAATATTATATTATTAATTATTATTTTATTCCTAAAAATCTAGGGTTTGTCCAAGTGACTTAGATAAGGTTATATATATTAATTAAACACAACTTGGGGGTCTCATGGATGTATATGGTATGTTTATTAACTATATTATATAAAAATACAATGTGACATGGTAAATGTCAATCTAATTAATTAAGAGTTAAAACTAAAGGATAAGATTAATATAATGACCTAAACTTGTCTAAATTCTATTGGATGAGAAGATTTAGACCCATCCCCACCTTATCATCTAAAAAACACAATTTAAAGCTATTTGAAACCGAACTTTACTTTATAATAAAATAATATTTTTAGTTATTCCAAAGGTGCCCCTCTCCTCCCTTATAAAGAGGCACCTCCTCCCCCTCTTCCTCACACCACATTGAGCCTTAAATCTCGGCCAACCCCTGCCAATTTATTCTCTCCACATCCATAGAAACATCCTAGAGGTTCTGGTCTTCTTCAAAGACCTATTTTAGTGCCATAAAAGGTGGTCTCAAAGAAGCACTTCAAAGAAGAGGTAATGTCCATTACCGATTCTTTCATCTTTATTTCTTCTTCCACTTCTTCTTCTTTTCTTGTTTCATTATGAAGTAACAAAATCAGTATCACTCATATACTGATATGTTATTATAAGTATGAAACAATCCTATTTCACCATCTATCCATCCTATGGAATAATAAATCACCGTGCATGCGTACATACGGAATACCGTCTCCACGCCGTGGTGTAATCTATTTTCCACCACCAATTTAATTGGATGGGTATAATGGTGTAAATAATGACTATATATGACTATTATAAATTTATACTGATTCTGAAATAGTATACAAACACTCCAATACAATTCCACGATCATAGTAACGATATCATCACTCGTGCGTACGTACGGAATACCGTCTCCACGATGTGATGCGACTCGTTCTACATGATCTTCATTTAATAATGATTATATAAATTAATTGAATGAATGAATATGATATATATTACACTAATAACATTATGGAAATGAGGTATCTATAACCTAAAGAGAATAATAAGAATTTATTCGACAAAACACGCATAAGAACAAAAAGTAATAAACACCCGAATAACAAGTAGTAATGATATATTACTAATAATAAGCTTTGAATATGACCATATATGATATCATAAAAATAATTATGATTCTGTAATAAGTCAATGACATTATTTAAATCATTATACAGGAGGTTCGGACACGTACAAATCATATCGGACCAAAGGTAAGGGAAATATCACAATCTCATTTTTATCCGAGATTGTTTATACTTTGGAATTTATTGGGGTGTATTTTATCATCCTTATCCATGTTTCCTCAATATGTAATATTATTTCCATCCACCTATAATTTTTTAAATCCTATTTTACCCTTTGGTGAAATTTTATTATAGGATATGAAAGAAATCTTTTGCCGTTTTTCGTACAAGGTACTTTTGGACTTTTCCGACAAAAGTACGAAGAATGTTTTTTTAACTTATTCGACATGAATGGATTTTTAAAACATTATTTCCAAGAAGATTCCTTTACAATTTTTCAATTTTATTTTTAATCAACTTATTTTACTTTATAATTGTATGACATGTTAAGAAAGGAAAAGTGTTTTTGAAGTAGAAATGATATTTTCCTCAAGAATGGAGTTCAAGTGTTTTATCAAAATTATTTTCCATCTAAGATAATATGGGGTTCTGATTTTATCCCTATAATTATATTGATTTGATTATGTTGTGATGGAATTATTTTTATGAATTCATTTATCTTATATGAATTGTTTTGTGATGTCACGATTTTTAAGAATTCCATTTGTATTACATGGGTTATGCAATGATGTATGATTTATGATTTTTGTGGCACACATAATAATGGTTTCATTATGAGATGGGTGGGACCTATATATCCCTCCAATGCATTGGGTAATGTTTTTATATCTCATGAGATAGACATGGCTGGAATGGTAGGTTATACCGGTTCAGTGAAACAGGACTGAAACGAGGGTGACTCGGTTCAGAAATGGACTTTGTCCACTAATATAGTCTTGGAAATGAGTCTTGACTAATAAGATATGATTCTATATGATTAAGTGTGTATTCCACAATGTTTCATGTTTTAAGTTATGATTATTGGGATTTCATTTCACTACTATGATTTATCCCATGTTGTGAAATTATGCTCTCTTTTGCAGGTTAAGATTTCCAAAATGTTATGTTCTTATGAAAATGGTGTGATTGATATTTATTTTGTTTACCCTTAATGAGAATTTGAGCTCACCATTTTATGTTTTATTTTCCCCAGGATATAAATAATGGTTTAAGTAAAAAAAAGAAATATCTTTATGGGAGATGTTGAAGATATTTCACCACGATTAGAAGATTATATTCCAAGTTTCCAAAGACACTAAACTATTACGATCCTTGTGTGTGTGTTTTTGTTATGTACTAAGTATTCCGCAAAAGTAATGTACTGTCCATGTACGTCAAGCTTCTGGTCTCTAAAATAAACCATTCACCCATCATGTAGTGCCACGACATTCACAATGTGAGAAATAACGCAGCCAACCCATGATCCTGGGTCCAATAGTTATTCTAATGTGGCCTCAAAAAGAATTAAACATAGGCATTCACCAATTTCCACTATATCATGGAACAACCATGTTCGATCCCAAATTAATCCTAGAATACTATGTACTTAGAACCCTTCTTGAAAATCTCATGATCGTGGAACTATTCAAACACTGCATCCACATTTGAAATCATTGACCTTGGGACATCCTTCGAGAACCATTGTGACCTTATCAATTAATCGAGGAGGTACTATATCCTTGGTAATGTATACTCATTCTCCACATTCACTTGGTTAAACTATTGGAAATCCACCCAAAACCCTATGCTCTTATCATTTTTTTTAAGAAAAACCAGGGTTGTCCATGGGGAATCATTGGGACATACAATGCCCTTCCTATACAAATCCTCCAACAATATTTGCAATATGAAAATCCTTGAAAGATATATCCATCATATTGATGATAATATTGGTGTCCTCTTAGGTCGTAAAATAAGACACAACTATATCTTCCAAGGGGGAGGTAATCCTAGAACATCTTTAGGGATGAAGTCCTCATATTCCAAAACTAATATTGGGAACTTTAAACTCATAATATCCATTTCTCTAAGGGATAGACTAGAAAACTCATTAGTAATCGGCTTCACCCAATTATTCATGAGACTATCATGTGCTCTCCGGGATTTCTTTTCTATGAAAAAGTTATGTCTCATTCAATCACTATGGAAATACATCACCACTCACAAAAAATAGTCATTTTTGGCATGGATTGAAGATAACAAATCCATTCAAAGAATTGATTCATAAGGCATTGATTCTTGCACTAATATTTTCCAACTAAAACTCTAACCTCCAAGGTTCCTGTCACACTATTGGCATAAGTGTTATCATTGAGTCTCCTCTAGTAGGTGTCTATGATCATAAGGGTTAAGTTAGTTGTCTAACTAGAATCTCAATGTCTCCTACAAGATATGTGATAAGAAAATATTGACTAGAATATATGTGTATGAATATGATAAATATAATATAAAAGACACAAATCGTACCTTCAATCATTCTTAGACCCTCTATGTCATATGACTCGACCATACATAACAATCCCCAACCATGTCAACTATATCCTTGAGCTAAGCACGTACTAACTACGGGTGGTGGTGGTAACATTGATATTTTTTCCAAAATCTTGTTGTTCTCCCACCTCGTTATCCATGTACAATGCCTTGAAGATCTACATGAACCCAATTTTGCATCTGCATTGGCAACCCATCCATTGTCTCCCATTGAGCCGCTCATTGAGTTGTACAACCTCTAGTGAGATTTCCCCGACCACCAAAAGATTAGCATTTTCTTACTATAGGATTATTGTACCCACTCAGTGAGTCTCAAATAATAGAATCCATGTTCTGGGACTTCCTCTTATTGTGCCCCCCATGACTATGTTTTTGAGGATGATATCGGTTTCCTTTTGCTGATGTCTCTACTCCTACTTTACCGTTGTTGACTACCCCACATGTATCTAAATATCCAAAGAAATATGAACTTCTAAATCCTACTCTAAAACTCCAACATAGAGAGTAATAAAAAATGTGAATACATTGTATAATATGTCTCTATGAAATCATCGCTCGATGGTACGAGCCTTGTATTTTTGATCCTATGTCGTATCCATCGAGTGCTTTCAATTTATTTATAACTCTATGAATACTCAGACACTAACATGTTGTCCTTCTAGAGGTGTAGAAATGGCTAAATATGCATAGCCATCCTATTCTATGCGGATAAATCCACTCTAAAAAGGTCCCAAAAATCATTCAATGGAAGGGTCACCTTGTCGTATGACTGGGTAACTAAATCCCACTATCTCGATTTTGATCCAAAGAGAAGGCTCACTGCTAGAAGAAACATATGATCTACATGTGTACAGGATAGATGGAAAACTCAGTTCACAACCTCAAACCAGTCTTCAATGGCCAATGGGTTGTTCCCCCCTAAGATCCGGAGAGGGCTCTTCTACTGAAACTCATGATGTCCACTTTTTAGTACTCTTCATCCATTGGTACGACGAGTACCATGTCCTACTCTGTAGGTGGATTTATGGGTGGGGAACCACCTAGAGGAAACAAATGAGTAATTGATCCTTATAATGAAGCCTTCACACTTTGGGGGTCATCCTCATGACCCTTCTATTGAATCCTATCTTGTATACATTGAAATGACATTCTGTAAGAGAGAAATATGTTTTGTGGTCAATGAATACATCTGAAGAGTTAAATCAAGAAGTACATGTAAAACACATCTTATTCTTATGATTTATGTACCATTATTATTTCCCAACAACCAGTGTTCTCAGTACTATGTTAAAAGGAAGGTTATCATATTCATGGTGTATAAATACGTTTCTCACCGCACCAACAATGTTGTCCCTAACCTAAATTCACAACATGTTATACTATACAATATTGGCTCAAACCATTATCAATGATTTTCGGTCCTATGATAGAACTGAACATCACTGATACCACTTTGTAATGACTTGTCCTAGTTGGGATCGTGATGCGACTCCTCAGGACCACCTCCAGTAGGCCATGTTATGGTGACTTTCACCGAGTATGCATATCACTAATGGGGGAGTAATTTCCTATGTATATATACACACACAAACATCTCCAAGCCCACAAATGATGAAATGTAAAAATTAATAAGGATACAAAATCCAAGTATAACACTAGAACCAACTATAAAAATACATTTGAGATTGTAAAGTACAATAAATTAAACAAGGCTTGAATTAAATACCACCCAAAAAATATTCTATAAACTAAAAAGTCAAAACTATAAAAAAAACATACATGGAGAGAATTATATAGCTATAAGAACCCCTTGGCATATCATAACTAATGATGAATTGCATGTTCATGTTCCAATTCCGGTTCATCCAGGGATTCTTTCAGAAGGCCTCATGTTTGCACAAGGAATGGAATGATAGGGAATATACTTTGCATGGGTGAGTATAAAAATACTTAGTAGGACAATCCGAAATCATATATCTGTACACAAAGTAAATATAATGTCATATCTACAAAAATATATTTTTGAAACACATATAACAAGGATATCCAAATACACAAAAACCCATAATTTTAGTTTAGAGGTAACTTGGAACAATAATATATCATCACTAGAGATTCTTTTTGAGGATTTTACAAAGGACTCATCCATGATGAATTACTCTTGAGTCCTACATAACTGATGCTGTCTATTCGAATGGTGCTTCTCAGTGGAAATAATTATTAGAGGGATATACTAATTGACTGGGAGACATATATAGTACACTCGTAATGGGATAACTGACCCCACAAGTGGGGAATATCACGATACCAAAATGAGAATCACATCTAGGGTAAAGGGTGATACAATGACTCATATGGATTCTTTTGATATGTAAAAGATAGATATATGATAGTATTGTATGAATTGATACAAATAATGTACCAAGGGAACAATAATGGATAGAGGATCTAGCTTTGGTAATTATTAAGGGAATTCCATCTACTTTATCTAGAAATTCACACTGAATAGATTTTTCTCTAATAAATAAGAAACTATACCAACTATCCTTCAAGGTACAGATTAAATTAAGAGCCCCAACCTTAATAAAACATTCTCATAATACTGTGGGAAATGATATATATCCATGTAGAATAGAGTAAACAAGTTGTAGTTGATTCACATGTCGGTTCACTTGACCATGGGTTTTACCCATATACAACAACTCGTGGTGTAAGTTAATGTCATGTAAAAATAGAGTACATAGTGTTTTGTAAGATTCACATGCTATGTCCATATATTTGTGGTATTCCCTTGTACCCTAGTCATCTTAATGTATATGTCGTCAACCTATGTCCTCTGATTATGTACAAGTACATGGGTTTATCAGCGTAACCAGTTATGTGAAGCCCTGTGGTGGGTACACACCATATAGGCACGCCCTGTAATCCACCCCATGTCCTTGTACACTTGTAGTACACTCATGTAAATATATAAGGTCCCACATGCTATGTGATTCTGTCACACATTACAGGACACTTGATGACCTCATGAAACCATTGTTTCAACTTGTTGGGGGTCACACACCATCTCATCCAGACTACATGCTTTGTTCCTCATAATTTTCCATAATGTTGGTTATTACTATGTATACCTTGGTTGACAATATGGATTTTAATATAAGGATCTATTTTCCATGAAACTGATGATCTAGAGTTATATCACCATTTCAGCATGGAATTGGTAGGTTTTCAGCCTTTGATTGGCTCTAAAAATACATCTAATCATCAACATGAAAGTCACCCAAAAATAGACATCATGAATTTGGATCTCCAATTTTTTTTGTATCTCTTAGAATAGTAGGTGAAATGATTATCTATTTATATGCAAAGAATAACACGATGAACATAGGGGGAGAAAACAATAATTGAACAATCGAAGGAAAATACTATGAAAATTATTGATTATAGCCTAAATATTTTCATGAAAAACCATCATATGAATAAAAGAGTAATATAATCATAATCATCATCCAATAAAAACACAAAACAAAATCCCTTCCCACACAAACGAGAAAACCACCGATCAACCTGTTCGTAGGTTAGTTTGTGTTGGTAATTAAATCTAAAAATAGGAAAAGAAAAATGAAAACAAAATTACGAACCTCATGGATAGATCATTCACTAATTAATTATTGTATTCAAGTCATTTGCATTGGATCCTTCTCCCAAGAATGGATCTAGTCGATCATCAATCCATATTATCATCTCCATTCAGTGCCAAGATAATCTTTAATGTTCCACACTTCATTGAATCCACAGAATTATAGGGTAATGACTACCACCTACAGCCCATTCTTATATGATCATTTAAAAATGAAACAACGTTTCATAACTGTTTTGATGAAATGTTAAAATAAAATAAATTCTTGATTTATTTTACTTATTAAAATGCCACAATATATCTTCCATTGTTGACACACTCTGGATGAAGTTATGATGTGCATAGCGAAAACATGCTGCTCTGAATACCACATTGGATTCATATTTTTGATCTAGGCTCCCATTTAGATGCTAGTACACACTATTAGGAAAATCACTCACATAAAATATTTAATATATTTAATTTATTTAAAAAAATATTCCAAGCACATCAACCTTCGGAATCCCACACCATCACTATGCTTACTCTCAAATTAATCCTATATGATATTCAAAAATATTACATGGAAAACTAGGACATTATAAGGTATAATAATTTTTTGATGTATTATATAGTTATTCGCGTTATAATAATTTTATTCAATGACTCTTTTTATGATTATTAATTTTATGGGATATATGATCCAGTTCATTATAATGTGGCAAGGGATTCTCCACAAGTATTTATTTTTTTAGTTTACATTTTATCTCTCATTAATCGAACCCAATTCATTATTATTTTAATATAAATTTTATGAATATATTATATAGGTTCCAAAATAAGGTATCCAAATTCAATCATCTTTCTTCGATCAAAAAATATGTCTTTTATAAGATTACCTTTTGAATTCCTCCCATAAAGCAAGCCCAATTAATAGTAACTTCTTAATTTCATACCCATTTTCATGTAACATCAATAATATATTTTAAGACACGATTATTTTTTTTAATGTAAAAATTAATCAATTAAATAACATCTATATTGATTTCTGATCATATACAAAAAAATAACTTTTCCATATTAAAGATTATTTTTTAATTTATCATAAATCGTACTCTTGGGGAAACATTTATATGTTTCATAATTACAATATTAAAATGTTTGAAATCATTTATTCTTTATATATATTATCATTTAATTAAATATTCATTTATGAGATGTATATTTTAAAAATTCTATTTTATTATAAAATATTATTTTCCAAAATAATGCTTCCATGTGAATTATAAAAGGTGTTTTCCTCTTCTCACTTTTACATTTGGATGATATATTCCACGTTCACCACATATTTCTTGTCTGTGGTGTATGATCTTTCTATTTATATGAAATATCATGATTCTTATTATTCTTTTGATATACTATCATGTGTTTAATTTTATTCATCCATTGGTCTTATTATTTAAATTTTTCAAAGTTGTATGGGAAACATTGGAATTCCTAATGATTGTTTTCTTGATTAAATTTTTAATTGTATCATTTAAATGTATCATCAATTATTTCGAAATCCTGTTCAAAATATTATACTTCATTGATGTTTATCTCTTATGATACCATAATTTTTTTGTGCCTTTATGATGTGTTTTACTATGGATGTGTTACTTTGATACCAGTCATGTTTTATCGTAAATGATTTCACATTTTGTATTCTTATTTTTAAATATAAATGTTTGTGTGGTTTATGATTCACCGATTCCATATAATGAACATATTAAAATTATTACGTGATGGGTTGGTCCAACTATATCCATTCGATGCATTAGTAGGTTTCATGTGAAAAACCATATATGGACCTAGATTTGGATTTGCTCGTTTATATTTGGAAATTGATTTTGCTGAGGCACTAACCATTTTTTTAGGACATTGTTGACGTATTGATTGTATTATTCTGTTATCCAACATTAATAATTGCCTCATTATGGTACTAATAATTCACAGTCTTCGAGATTATTAAACTAGTATTATATCAGTGGTTATGTTTCTTTTTCATATGCGTATTTCTTTAGAATTATGAAATCTTATTTTATTCCAATCATATATTTATGACGATTATGTTTTAATGGAAATTCATGTTAGGTATTGAAATTTCCTTATTTAATTAATTTGTATTAACTTTCATTTTTTTCATATTCTAACAGGTCATCCGATATCAACACTTAGTTTTTGTTTTATTTTTCCTTTGATGCGAAGATGTATATTATGAATGACTTGGTGGGAAATCATGTGTCTATTGATGTTTCCAAAGGAGTTCATATCCTGTTTTCCTTTCATGATGTAATTTATGAACCTATGTATGTATTTGTTATAAAAATATACTAAAATATTTAATCATTTTTTATTTCAATTCATGTTCACTCTACAAATGTAATTATTTAATCCAATTACACTCGGAAACAGGGGACATGGTCATTGAAATAACATACTTGAAAAAAATTAACTTCACATAAAAAAATAATATTAATATTATTTAATTAATGGTTTAAATTTAAAATGGGATGTTTTTATGTAATTACTTTTTCTATATATTAATTTACAATTTAAGAATGAAAATTACTTTAAATTAGAGGTAGGATAGATTTTGGACAAGGCATTGGTAGGGAATTTAGAGAGATTCAATAGTTCAATGATTACATTTTAGAAAATTAATGGGTATTATGAGGTATCATGAATTTCTAATGTCACAATTTGAAGTTTACATGTGGTGTCATAACAAGTATCATAACATCTACAGTGTGACCATATCATCAGTATAAGCCCTCTGACTAGCCATTGTTTAGGAAGAAACCCAGTTATGCTGCAAGGCTCACCAGCTCAATGGTGTCCTCTAGGTGAAATTATTATTTACTGAAACCACATAATTTTAGCAAGGTTTGATGATCATATTCTCCCATATAATGTATTCTCCTTTTTGATCATGTAACACCATTGAATTCTCATTTATACCTCTCATATCCTCTTTGATGGAAATCATTCAGTTGTTTCAGATCATGTGTCATTGACTATATTCTAGTTATAAGGTGGATTCTATAAATCCCCATTATTTTATTTTATTTTCTTTCTCAGATCTACTAGAGTAATAATATTTTTATCTAATAGTCCATATTTTCATTGTTCTTCAGTGTTTGATAATCCTATATATTTTAAGATGATCATATATGTGTTTAATGACAAAAAATACATCCATGAAATTCATATATCAATACCCTATGAAACACCCAAATAAAATCTATTTTTTTATATAATTGAGAGGAAATGTACACATCATTGTTCTCTTTTACATCAAATGAAATTAAAAATGGTTTGTATTTTTCATTGGTTGAATGTTTGACTACGAATTCATTATACCATAAAAAATTGGATGTTCCATGATGGATAATATTAGTTGGGGTTTCACAATAATTTACATTCATGTGATTAATGGTTCCCAAATTCAGTTTCTAACTAAGAATATTAAATTTGAATTAATGTTTGTTAAATTGAATTTAACAACACATACTATTTTTTGAACATGTTTGAATTTGAATTAGATATGTTATATTCAGTGTAATAAAATATATGATGGATTGTACTTTTGATATCTGTATAATTTCATTGAATGTGTTGATTGTAAAATAGAATAATTATGTGGAAATGAAATTGTTTCAAAATAATGTGAAATTATCTATCGAATCATATTTTTTATAAAATGTAAACCCATATTATTGAATTTGGAGTCAAGTATTTTAATTTTGTTTAATAAGTTGTAAATTGGAATGACTTGATAATTTGATGTGTTTGTTAAATACATAGACGTTATTAAATATATTATGTCTTATTCACTATAGTTTATTAATAATAAAATATTTAGTTTTCCCATGGGGGGATGATATGGAACATAAGAAATGAGAACTATGTGTTCCTAATGGCATGGTATTTTGTAATGATGATGGATTTTGTAATTTTTTTGTTGATACTTCCATTATAGTGTAAATGTGATTTATTCCATTGAATTATTTTTTCATTTATGGTAAAATAATACTTGAAAAAAATTAATTGGGTATTTATTGTGTTAATGGTCAGAATGTGTGGAATTTATCTTTTTCATCCATTAAATTTATATTAGTATTTTAAATTAGTGGAATGTATATATTGAGTGTGGGTTCTATTAGGTAAAAAATAAGAATTATGTTGTTTAATTCCTCCATGTATTCAAGGATGTTCAAATAAAATGAATTATATAAGGAAAAATTAATTCCCCATTAATTCATAAATGTCAATTCCTTAGGGAGGTTCCTCCTTTTATTTCATCTATTTGTTACATATAAATTTCCATTGATGAATGTATTAAATTTCCAAAGGGTACCCTAATGAAATTTATCTATTGGGATCCCATCATGTGGTATTATTATAATATATATAATTATAGGGTATTGGAACTAGTTTTTTATTTTTCTAGTCACATTAAATGAAATAGAAACATTGTTTCATAGATTCAGTTTAGGTATTTCTAGGCTTAGACCTTATGGATCCCCTGGTTTGTGTAGAGATGATATAAATATATGAATTTCATGGATTCCATATTATTTTGATTGTATGGATTTTTTTGTTGAGTCCCCCCATAGATTCCATTATGTTATTATTTCTATGGTTTCATTATTTACACTCTATGTTAATGAGAATGGATTTTGATAACTACAAATTATTTCATAGAAATATGATTCAAGGCAGTTCTGGTAAAACTATCATGGTTTGTTATCATAGAGAAAGGGATCATATTATTTTTTTATATAAATTCATTTATTTTCTTTTTTTATGTAGTAATATTGGTTTTGGTATCACAAAACAATGTAGTTGTCATATAGACTGTTATTTTTAGTCACTCTATTTTTGTAGGATTGCATTGTTATACTCACACCCAATTCAGTCCATAATTTATCCAAGGTACATTTAAATAAGAGAATAAGATTTCATGATAAATGTTTCTGTAGATGGATAATTGTTTTATTTTTCATTATATTCTATATTGTAATATAGATGTTTAGTCTAATAAAAACATGATACCAACATCATATGTGTTCTTATATTATATTCTTTTTTTATTCTTACATTTACAAGATACACTATGTGGTATATTTATGTGTTTTGGAATTCCCATTGTATTTATATTGTCTGATGTTGATGTTATTAATATTTAGTTTTTTTCTTTTTATGTAATGGTTAGTTGTACCTACTTTTAATATTTCTAATGTTTTTTTCGTATTTGGAAATGCTCACATGGTGTATAGTGATGTCATGTCATCCCTATAAAGCATCTCTTCTAGTTGTAATCCTCCAACATATTTGGAGGCATTTGTGAGGCCATTCCAACCAACATATACAAATATAATTTAGTGTGACACAATTCATAGTGTTATATCGTATTATGTGAGTTTATTTCAATTATCGAACAATTTTTCAATGTTCGACATGAGACATTAAATGTGTCTGATGTTTCTAATATGTTTGTACATTGATGTGACAAACCCAAATACATGATAAAACCATGTTTCACAAGATGTGAATTTTTTTAAATTTTCTTATCACCGTTTTTATTTTTTCACCATGAATAAATCAACTAATTAATTATTCTATGATTTATGTCATTTTCAAATAGACCATTTCTAGAAGTAAGGTGTTTCTATTCATGAATTATGCATAAAAATTTGATTTTGTTAAGATTTATATATTTCTTGTGATTTATATGTTTGTTCATTATGAATACAATAAGAATATGGTATTATTAAAATGATATATATCTATATTATGTTTTAACCAGTATTTGAGAAATTTTGATTTCATATTTAATTTTACATAAGAATGTTTTTGGGTGTTTCTTAATTTATGGATATAATGCAATATTAATTGACTCATTATAAAAATGATTCTATAAAATATCTGAAGATATAAAATTTATTTTAAATAGTGTTCTTTACTAATTGTGTCTCTTGAATTAATCCTAAATTATTATTATTTTCCATCATATACTATGAATGAAAACATATATCATTGATCTATAGAAAAAGGAAAATGTTGATGAACCTTGAAAAGAATATCTGTGAATCAGGGAATGGAAAATTTTTAAAATCTACTAAGATTTTGAAATCTATTATCTAGTAAATTATGGAATCCCCTTGATAAAATGGGAATTTCATATAACTCATAAAGGTAATATATTTTTGGATAAACTATTTTATGATGTTGTGTGGCTTCATGAATGGTTGAGTTATTAGATATCTCTAATATGTGTTGACGTATATTATTTGTGGGTTGTGTGACCTTATTTATGAACATTTGACTGACCCTGATAAGATTGATTTGAAATTAAAGATCCCTAATGACATGGAAAATTTTGTAATGTCTATTTATTTTTGTAGTATTGGGTTATAACATAATTTCCTCTTTTTTCCATATGTGTGTCCCAGACCTGCTAGATGTTGTGTGACATTGACATTGGAAAATTTATTATCTCATGAGTGTCACCATAGTGTTTCTTATTTGTGTGATAGGTGGTAGGTCCACATTTCCCTCATGTGAGTGTCAGGTATAGTGATAATGTTTTATTTAAAAATAGATTATAACTCATGGTAGAGGTTATCATCGTTCCAAAAGTGCATTAGTGGTAGGGAATATGGGGGAATTCTTATATTTAGATTGGAAATTAGAATGTTACTTTGGATATTTTTTTAGGTAATGAAAATATGGTTTAGGATTGTTAGGTGAGAGAGAGTGACCAATGAGATTGATTTTCCCACTCATCATAATATTATTATATTTTTTAGGGATATGTGTATTCATTGTCTTATTTGATAGGTCCATGTGTTTTGCAACAATGTTGTGATGTAGATAAATTTACGCAAAATGTTTTCTAGTTCTATATGTCTTGAGTTGTTTCTAATGTAAATATTGTTCATATATCGTACCAACATGGTGTTTTATATGATTATTTTATTGGTATGTCACATTGTTAAGAACCATTGGTTTTTCAAATGAAATTGGGTTGATGGGTGGTCAAGTACTATGGCCTTCTATGAGCAAGGTGTTAGGCCTATTCTGAATGAAATACATGACTCCTCTAGTTAGTAAAATTTATAATTCATTATAATTTATTGTTTCATTATTATATGCATGATATTAGGAATTGATAATTAAAAACATATAGGTTCATGAGTGAGAATTTCCATTATTGGATAAGTCATCTCCTATGTTTCGATAATATCATATGGTAATAGAGTACATAATCATTATTTTAGTAGTGTTTTAGGGTTTTTATTAGGAATTGGATTAGTATACATGAGGTTTGTGTAATGACCCATCCCCCGGGGGCCCTAATGTGACTACCCCAAGCCCTCATTCCATTGGCTAGGGGCTGGCGACTAGCACAGAAAGGCGTATTCCCCAAAAACCGAGAAGGCATTGTTTTTATATCCTGTAAACACACAAGACCATTCACATAGAAAGACATGAACACAAGTATACAGTATAGTAAAAAGTTTGTGTATAGTAAGTAAAAGGAGCTAGAATAAATTCCCAACTAGAATGTATAAGAAAACTAGAAAGTACAAGTAAACTAAAATAGCTCCGATAAACACCAGCCAAGGATCATACCAGAATGGTAGGTACTTCTCTCGTATGTTCATCTCTGATGTACTCCTCGTCTATGGTCCACCTCCAAGCTACTGTCATTCCTGGTACTCTCATACTCATTCTGCATTTTTCATCATCTGCACAAAAAACAACATGGTACTAGTGTTTCCTGAGTAGGGGTGAGTATTAAGATACATAGTAGGGACCCCAAGACACTCAATGGTCTCTAAAAATCATCAAATTATAAAAAAATGGAAACAAATTTCATCCCTACTTAGGTATATGCCCATACATATACCAAAGTTATCATGTATACACATCTCATTCAGGAGGAAACACAAGGCCCAACTCATTAGCACAAAGCTCAATTGTTCCGTGAAGGAAAGAATACAACGATTGTAACACCACAATGGTAAGTACCAAAATGATAACGCCACACAGAAGTATACCACAAAGGTATCAACATGAAGGAAAGTACCACACAGGTTTTCCACACAGAATAATACCACCAAGGTATCACCACAAAGGTAAGGACTGAACTAACCCCAATTATAACTTATGTATAGATTAATAGATTATTATTCACAGGTTTGATCATCTTATTATATTAAGAAGCACTGCTGCTAACCCACACAGGATCGATAGGTCACTAACCCCTACTGACCCACATAGGATCTAACCCACAAATGATCGATAGGTAACTAACCCCCGCTGACACACAAACAGTCAATCCCACATAGGAAAGATAGGTAACTATCCACTTCTACAACACAAAGAATTTGTCCCACAAAGGATTGATAGGTAACTAACCCCCGCTGACCCATACTGGAATTGTCCCACACAAGATCTGATGCACACAGGACCGACGATGTGTCAATCAGACACCGGGTTTCTAAGTGATTCACTTTAACACCCCGATGGCCCGTTTCGATTTGGGGATTTATCCAAACTGTTCATACTCCAAAATTATCCAAAACTATTGTGGATTATTACAAAAGGACCACCATGATCTATGCCTTCCAATTCTGCAGACGGTTGGTCAAATACATGCTCATAGCTCATGATACCGCTGAGGAGAAAAAAGGGGTCAAAGTAGGTCTGGGTCCAGTCCGTCGTAGTCAGACCGACCTGGCCCGACCCAGCCTGAACTGGGTCTAGTTCTGGATCTAACCCGGCCCGATTTCTTCAGATCACCCTGTTGGGACTGGTCCATCCTACCAGCGTGACTCGCGTCTACCTAGATGGCCAGCCCTCCTTCGCGGGGCGGCCGCGCGCCGCGCCAACACCGGTGGCAGACTCGGCCTGCGGCCCCTCCATCGCCGCTACGGCCCCTGCATTCTAGGGTGGTGCAAAGGTGCACTGCCACCACCGTCTCACGGCCAACCACTGTGTTGACCGCTTTCCTCACTCGGTCGTGGAAGATAGGTTGTGTCCCTCTAATCATCTGTAGGCATGGATGAGAATTGTGCTTCCTTCCTTGTAGTCAGTCAGGTGTTGGCCACCACCTCCTTTCGCGAGTCATTGCAGATTCGTTCCAAACCCAAAAATTTAAACGATCACATATGTGTCATCCATATGTAAAGGCCATCACATCCATAAATTGTGCTTAAAAAACTTCATGTTTCCAAAACCACAAAATACATGGCGTTGAGAATGGATGAAGAAGTTATCAAAATACACAAATGTTGCAGAGAGGTCGGGCCGTGTACATTTGGCGCACACCCTCCATGATAGAATGTTAGCAAGAAGCTTATTTTTTCATGAATCTAGATTAATATAAATATTATTTAATCGAGATGAACATCAAGATTGGGGAATAGAAAAATCACATAACAATCCCTAAAAGATACCCTACTACATCCTCCTACAAAGACGAAGGAATTGTGGGTCAACCCATTAGTTGGTTGCCCATGTTCATCATATGAATTTATGAATAGGTAAGAGGAAGTAAAAATGCCCAAATTAAAATAATCTTCTACCTCATGATCTTTGGAAAGAATCCACTTTTGAGGAAGTATCATATTTCTTCCTCCCCCACAACTATCCTCCAACGATGTCACTCTTTCATCGATCTTTGGTTTAGGGTTTTGGTGTCGCTTCTCACCTCCTGCTGGTACTGACATCGTCCTCCAAGGTTTTGGGGTCACTGTAATTTCTCATCAATTTGTTTCTTGGCGAAGAAGTTCCAACACTACTCATCATTATCTATATAAATAATAGTGGGGAAGGGTGTACAATGTTTTTGGGATTAATGGAGGCCCATTAATTAGGAACCATTCAAATTCACTAATGGTTCAGTTACATTGAGTTGAATGATTAAGAATTTTATTGGCTCGACACGTCACTGCTCACACCTTACCGCTCATCCGTTGAAGGATTAGAGTAAAAATAAAATAAGTAAGTTAATTTATGTATTCTATTAAAATTTCCAAAAACTATCCTTTTCTCTGTACCTACTGTAGTTGAAGTGAAGGCCTCATTAAGCGAATATCGGTGTTGCGAGTTCAACAGTGTCCTCAGATTTCAATTCCGAGCACCTGTTTAAAAGATAAAAAACACCGCTTGCATGTTTACTTAACATAACAAAACAATGTTCGCAAAATTATTAACAGTCACCCTCGACTTGTGTCAGTTGAGGATAGACTTTTCCCATGTGAAACACGCCCCAACGAACCCAACGGTACATTCGTATTTCCAATCCGAGTTATTGTTTATGTGTTAGGGATTTTACATTAAAATAATTATCACATATTTATTTTATTTTCAATCAAAAACTAAATTTCACTGGTGGCCCGCACCGACCAATGTTAGTATTTTCTTAAAGAGAGTATACCCTCTTGATTTTAGCAGTGTTCTCGGATTTTCAATCCGAGTTACCATTTATGAGTTATAGTCATTTGAAAAATACAATAATTTATTTATTAATTTTATTTAGAATTACGAATTTTGTGGTTTTCTCAGAGGAGTCTCACAGCGACTAAACATAAGTCATGACAATGGTAAACCCGCCATCCTGAACGCAACTGTGCCCTCAGGTTTCTGATCCATGTAACCTTTTAATAGTTACAACAAATTTTCCAGAAAACTGGTTATGCATGCTAATTAAATCTTAACCAAACTTTGACTGATCATTCCGGGCACTGCGGGCCTCAGGAACATGCACTGTTAAATTTAACTTTTTCGAAATAATTCCATATAGAAAAATATACAGAATTTCTTGGACATTACATTCTCCCCACCTTAGGGTGTTAAATCCCCAAAATGAACAACAAAGGAAAAAAAATCGAATATTTGTACTTACAGGAATCTAATCCTCCCACTCCCTTGTGCTCTCTTGAATGTTCCCATGATTCCATCGTTCACACACCAGAGGTATTAACATCCCACGAAAGACCCACTCGTATTGATTCTAAATCACCACTGAAACCCATGTAAATTTCACCCCATCATCGTTGACTAGCTCGACATGGAGGATGATGTGAGATGGGTCATAAATATTTCCCATAAGCTGGGATATATAGAAGACTTCATGCACCATCTCCTACTATAGTGGATGATCCATGTGATATGCTACCTTTCCTGTCCTCTAAAGGATCAGAAAAAGACCGATAAAACTCGGTGATGACTTTCCCCCTCAGCCAAAAATCCATTGTCCCCATCATGAAGTGACTCACAAGATAACGTGGTCCCCCTAATGGAACAATAAGGGTCTTTGTATCCTACTGTCATAAGACAACTGCCATCTATATAGAGTCTTCACTTGCTGAAAAGTGATTAATCGTGATACAAACAATGGCACTAATTTCTTCATCTGTAGCCTCCAGTACTGATGTCGTAGGTCCTGGTACATCTTCACCACAACATGATGTACTACTAGAGGGGACATATGGAACTCCTTCAACACCTCCTCTCGAATCGTCACTGGTACATTGGTACATTATCTGAAGGGGAATCTGTGGTCCCAATATTTATAAAATCCATCAGGTGCACACCCTGAGGATATCTAAAAAAATCGAGCCACACAGCCAATCCTCCCTAGCTGTGTTTTCCGAATTCACTAATGGATTAGGGGAGTGAATGTCATATATTGGAGAAAGGCAACATCATCTCAACCCACGAAGGAAATCTCAAGTGCGACTTGTTACATTGATGCCTCACTGAGCAGCTGTATACCAGTCCACTTGTTGATTGCGTCTGCTACCATATTCCCCTTCCTATGAGTATATTCTATCTCATAGTCACAGTCTTAAAGAAACTCTAGCCACTCCTATTGGGAACTGAAAACTCAAAACTTCTACTGCCACGAGGGTGAGGCTGTCCGACTCACGAGTGATCACCCTCACCCTCCTGTACAAGAGTTTATCATGTGCTGCCTCAGTTTCCTTTTTTTCCAACTATAGAAAACATAATCCCAACATTGTAGATAAACCACGACATTTTTGATTAATACAATCAATCTGGTTATGAATTTTGGATGTTCAGTCATACCCAAACTATCTTCGTAATGCCTCAATGATGACACCAAGAGGTTCTAACCGATACTCTCCCCTAAACGGTCATATCAAACCATCGACATAAGATTTATTATCGAGTCTCCTCCCAAAGGTATCTCCAGACGTGAGAGTCATGTCAACGGTTTAACCAAAAAATCTAGGTCATGGACATGATTCGTGGAAGGAAGGAATGATTTGTACATATGTATCTTGATACGTCAGATAGTAGTAGACAAAGACCATACCACAAATCATTCCTAGAGCCCTTCGGTAGCACACCTTGACTTCATACAACTACTCTCTTCCACTATCCTCCAGCTCCTTATGCTTTTTGGGGACCACCATAGGGGTTGGATATAACTTTTCGAAATTTACACCACATCATTATGAAACACATGCTCTACATCCATGCCTACATCCCAATAGATTCTTCTTTCCCTAACACGTCTTCTTCTCGAAACATTTTTACACTCCCAAGTCTCTATGACGGGCGCCATTTTTTTGTTTTCTCCCAACTAACATTCAATAGTTTTGTCCTCTCATCCAAATAACATTCAACCACAAAGAAACTATATAACACCCCAACATATGTAGGAATTCCAAAAATAATAGTGTTGGCTTTGATGTCCTTAAACAATCTACACTCGAATGACCGATCCCCGAATCAATGATTGAATGGTATTCATCGTGTACCAAGAATTATTGTAATGTCTTGATGAATACTCAGCTACTGCCATGTCATCATACCGAAGATTTAAAGGATCAAGAGAACAGTCAAAAACCTCCTCCAGCCTATGCTCAGCCGCCTATGATTCTGGCTCACCTCAGAACCAATGGTGTATCTGATGTTGAATCACACGTAAGGGACTAATCTTATATGTGTCCTCAACCTATATTTTCGTTTGTAACTGCTGACCTACGAGAGGTGATATAGCTGACACACTACCCAAAGGTACTATCTCTGGTAATGGTCCATGTACCAAAGCCTCATCACTATGCATACCATAATCATGGTCACTTACTTAAAAATACTTGTAGTTGAGATCACCATCTAATCTACTAGGGTCTCAACAAGGAGAAAGACTCTAGAAACCGCCTCCTGCAAGCCCTCATCTATGTGGGAAACCATCCTGCTTCAAAACCTCAAAGGCCTCTTCCGCTGGAACTTATGAAATGCGCTCAGACATCGTGCACCGTCTGCTAGTGCGGCTAGTGGTAACTGCTGCACAGTGGGTGGTGGTGATTCTGGTACACCACCCGAAGGTGCCAACATAGTAAGAGGGCCCTGCACCAGAGCCTTTTCGCTCAGTGGGCCATCATCATATACTCTCTCTGGAATCCGTGTACACTATATACACAACGAAATCTAGATATAGAACATGTGTTCCACGGTCATTATGTTATACTTGATGATATGACTCAAGAAAACACAAGAAAACTTTTCAAAATGCACACGCAATAAGTTTTTTCATGCACTGAGTCGGAAATAAGAAGTCAGGGTCAGGGTGTATGGATACGTCAACCGCCGCACCAACACTGGATTCCCTAAACCGATAACCACACTCACTACAATTAATTCTACTGCCGTTAAAAATATCAGAGTCCAATGATCTTCAGTAGAAATGACTCCTTTGATTCCAATTGGTCATGACCCGTCCCCCAGGGCCTGTGTTATGACTACCACAAGACCGCCTTCCATAGGCAATGGGCTGGCAACTAACACCGAATGTCGTATTCCTCAAAAACTAGGAAGTTGTTACCTTTAAATCCTATAAACACCCACGACCAAGCAAATAGAATGATATGAACACTTGTAAAAAGAATAGTAAAAATTGTGTGTATAGAAATTAAAAGGGGATAGAATACAATCTCAACTGGAAATTACATGAAAATCTGAATGTACATGTAAATTTAAAGAGACTATGTGAGAACCCATAATGCATCCTACCTGAAGGGTAGGTACAACTCTTGAACTATTTTCTCTCCAGTATGCCTCACCTATAGTCCATCTCCGAGCTACCTCCAGTCCTGGTACTCTCGTCATTAGTTAGCATTGTTTGTCGTCTGCACCAAACACAACATGGTGTGGTTGTAGCCCATGATGGGGTGAGTATAACCGTACTTAAAAGGGTCCCCGAGACCCTCAAAGGTCTCTCAAAATCCAAAATGAATAATCCAAAAAAATGAAATAATTTGTCAACACATCTAAGGTATATGACCATACATATACATAAGTTCTCAAGTATACACATCTCATTCATGAGGAAACACAAGGCCCAAATCATTAGCTCAAATCACAACTCCTCCATGAAGGAAGGAATTCAATGAAGGTAACACCGCCAAGGTAACACCACAGAGAAGAAGACCACCATGGTATCCCCACGAAGGTAAAAACTCAGCTCACATCAAGTATAACTTGTGTACATAATTATAGATGATTAGTCATAGTCTTGATTATATTATTCTATTAAGAAGAACTATTAATGACCCACACATGATTGATAGGTAACAAACCCCTGCTGACCCACATAGGATTTGACCCGCATAAGATCAATAAGAAACTAACCCATGTCGACCCACAACGGATCTAACCCACACAATATTTATAGGTATCTAACCCCAGCTGACCCACACAGGATCTAACCCACTCAAGATAGATAGGTAACTAACCCACGCTGACCCACATAGGATATAACCCACACATGATCTATAGTTAATTAACCCATACTGATCCACACAGGATCTAACCCACATATGATCGGTATGCGTTGACCCATACAAGATCTCTGAGTGCTGACCCACACAAGATATGACCCACACAGGATTGCAAGATGCTGACCCACATAGGATCGATATTCTTTCATCACGTTGTAGTCATCTAGAGTGTTCCGGCAGTACGCTTGGTTGATTCCAAGTGGGTCCCCTGTTCAAGCCACAGTTTGATAATACCACTACCGTGAATCCCCATGAATAAGTATTACATAGGTCTACCACATAAAAAGGTAACCAATGAAAATGATGATGCTTCAATCGGATGACAGATCTGTATGTTACTTGTGTTTCCACCCAGAAGGCCCGTTTGTATTCAGGGTTCAATCTACCCTGGTCGTACTCCAAATATATCCAATACTACAGTGGATTATTCTTAATAGACGGTCTCGATCCATGGTTTCTCGCACTATAGACGGTTCGTCAAATGGACTCCCTCAGCTCATGATATTTCCGAAAGAGAAAAAAGGGGTCGACGTTGGTCTGGGTCTGGTCTGACCCGGTTGGACTGGCCCGGCCCGCTGGGTTAGGTCCGCAGCAAGACGGATGGCCATCCCTCCTTCACAGCGCAATCGCGCACCATTCCACCAACAGCTGCCAACTTTACTGGCCTCCCCTCGAACGTTGTTGTGGCCTTTTGTCACGGCCCCTGCACGCCTGGACGCACAGACGCGTGCCGCAACTGCCGTCACGCACCTATCCACAATGTCGGCCCCTGCCCTCACTCCGACGTGGTTGATGGGACACAACCTTCTAATCATCTGGTGGAATTGAAGCATACCACCCTTCCTTCCTCACGGTTGGCCGGGTGCCAGCCACCCCCTCCTTCCTCGAGTCATGACAGATTTCTTCGATGCCCAAAAAATTAAACGATCTCATATTTGAGATCATTTTATCAAGGGAATGAAGTCCATATATTGCTCTAAGAAAAACTCTATGTTTCCAGCTCCAATAAATATATGGAATTGAGAAAGAAATCATAATGCGTCAAAAACCACAATGGTTGCGGGGAGGTTGGGCTATTTTCATTCTTCCCACACCCTCCACGTTTGAACTATAGCAAGAAACTTATTTGTTTGTTGAGTCAAGAAGAATATAAATATTAATAAATCAAAATGAATGTCAAGAACGAGGAAAGAAACAATCAAATAAAAATATCTACATGATATCCCACAACAATCTCCCAAAAGATGAAGGAATTGCGGGTTAAATCATTAGTCGGTTGACCACGTTCTTTGTGTAAATTCATGAATGGGGAAGAAGAAGTCAAAAACACCCTAATGAAATAATCCCCTACCTCATGTTTTTTGGAAAGAATCCACGTTTGAGGAAGTGTCTGCGTTCGTCGTCCCCCGCAACTGGCGTCCAACGACGTCACTCGTTCGTTGGTCTTTGTTTCGGGGTTTCGGTGTCGCTCATCACCTCCCACTGGTACCGGCTCCGTCCTCCAAGGGTTTAGAGTCATTGCACATTTTAATCAATTTGTTCCTTGTAGAAGCAGTGCCAACACTTCTTCTCAAGCTCTATTTAAATATGAGAGGGTTAGGGTGTGAAACGTTAATGGGATTAATGAAGGACCATTAATTAAGAACCTTCCTAATTCCCCAAAGGTACAGTTACATAGAATTTAATCGTCAATCCATTTATTGGCTTGACACATCGCTGGACCCACCTTACTACTCATCCATTGGAGTATTATAATTAAAATAATATAATAATGTTATTTTGTTTATTATGTTTAAATTTCAAAAATACATTCATTTTATCTGGACGTACTGTCATCGAAGTGATGGTCTCCTTAAGCGAATATCAGCACTACGAGTTCAATTGTGTCCTCAAATTTTAATTCTATGCACTGGTTGAAATGTTACAAAATGCTGCTTGTGGGTTTATTGAACGTACAGGAATAATAGTTCAAAATATTATTAATATTCACCCTTCACCTACATCGGTCAAGGATAGGCTTCTCCCAAGTGAATCATGCCCCAATGAACAATCGGTACTCTCAGATTTCCAATCCGAGTTACAATATAAATGTTATGGATTTTACAATAATATATTTTTCACTTAACTATTTTATTTACAGCAAAAAACAAACATTCACTTTAACCCGTGCGGACCAATGTTTGTATATTCCTAATGAGATTATACCCTCAAAAGTTCATTGGTGGTCTCATATTTTATATCTGAGTTACCTTTTGTGAGATATTAGAATTTGAAAAAATAAAATATATTATTTAGTTATTTTATTTACGATTATTCCTTTTTTGGGTTTTCTCAAAGGAGGCTCGCGCAGACTATACAGAAGTCGCTCCTAGGTTAAACCCACCATCTTGAAGGCAACGGTGCCCTCAGATTTCTAATCAATGTTTCCATTTCATATTTATTCCAATTTTTCATGAAAACTGCTTACGGGCACTTATTAAAACATAACCAAACATCGATGGTTTATTCTGGGTACTCTAGGCCTTAGAATCGCGCGCTGTCAAATATTTTGATCTCGAAATAATTCCATATAATTAGACAAATTATAGGTAATTTCTGGGACATTACAATGTGAATTGGTATATGGAATTGGATATTTGGTACCTTGGTTGGTATTAAATCAATAAGAACCTTGATGATGGTTCGTGGTGTTTAGCTTCTTTGTGCTACCACCATCTTAGTCGGAGTAGAAATAGAAATTTTGATCATGATGTAACATTTTTTAGTAAGTAGATTTATGATTTACTCGGACACCAATGAAGTACCTTGTATTGATGAGGTGAATAAAAGGCACTCGTTATTTAGAAAGGACAAAATTTGAGTTATCTTGATCAGTGGTTTAGAATTGTGATGTTGTAATGGTTTTGACATAAGTTATTAGATCATGAGTTAGGTTACATTTTTGATTACTTTTTGGGTGTGCTCCTTTATTTATTTCATCTATGAAGGTGACTCATTTTGTCAAAAGTGGTTCATGCCAGATTTAGGATATGGGAACTTATATCCAAGAGACGAGGGTGATGAATTAGATTTTGAATTGTTGGAATAGTTTCAGGATGTTTGGTTAAAATGGGAGAAATACTATTGATTGTTAGTTATTAAATTGGTTTATATCAGAGTGATTTTTTCATTCAATAAAGTCAATAATTGTTAGGTTTCAATGGAATATCAAAAATGGCTTATGATTAGAAAAACAAGTCTGTAGAGGATAAGTCCCACTAGGGTTGGTTCCTAAGGATCCGTTTATAGAAAACTATATTGTGTTATTTCAACCATAATGCATTTTATGGAATTCCAAAAATTTTATATGAGTTTAATATTGCACCATGGATGATTTTTTGGGACTCTGTAATGAAAGAAATTTGATAACTGTAGTACAAAATGTGTTTATATAATTTAGACATATCCAACTATTATAATCAGCTCTAGATTGGATGTAACTCCATGAGATCATGGTGTTCAAACAATGGAATAATGATAATGACAAATGAAAGGTGGGGAGTGTCATAAATGACATAGTCTTGTGTACTTCATGCAATAAGAGAAATTGTTGTGTTTAACAGATCATTGGATAGTCATGGATGAAAATTGATTTTGGAATGTATATAAATCCAATTCTATATGAATTCCAGGTGCAATGTCAATTGCAGATTTCAATAAAATATTTGGTGGTGATTGAGTGTTTATTCAGGGCTGATATGTAATTGTGTAATCTTACTGTGGTTTTGTTTGGGGGATCATTTGTTCTATAATTATCACACCGTTAATAATGTATTTGGTAATTTATTGACAGTGGAATCACATCAGGGGTTTAGTTACGACCTTTTTATCAAATTTTAATATAATTGGGAACCTCTATATACAAAAAATCATTATATTTTAATTAATAAGTGTGTCAGTGTGGGAGGATGATGTTTCTTGACATAGTTCTTGAGGATGATATATAACTATTTTACTTGTCGGAATAATGATATGAGTATTTGAATGAAGCATCAGCTGATCCATTCATAGTATGAATGGTTTTTTTCTAGTCTTGAAAATGATTATCAAGGAAAATAATATTTGTTTTATTTTTAAGGGGAATTGGAGGAACAACCATTTTTTTGGTAAATTGGAAACATATATGACAACCTATGTTAGAATTATTCTCTAATAGGCTATTAGGTGTAGGGAAATGGAAAATTAATCGACCACATCATTAAAGAAAACTAATATTGTTTGGAAAAGATTATATTAATGGTGAGAAAATTTTCTCTTAATTTGACTTCATGAACTAAGATTCATATAATGAGGATTCATATCATCTATGTTGAATTGGATGCAATCCTAACCATGTACGTGGAATTATGTGATAGGATTGTTGTTTTTGTAATTTGTTGAAATTTATTTTTAGTTGTGGATCATGTTTTATAAATAGTGTTCCAATTTTTTGAGGCATTATATTGATGCCTTTGGGTAATTAAAAATGGGACACTTTTATATAGAAAGTTGTTAACAACCTATATATGAAAGGTTCTACAATAGGATGACCTCCAAGACTTTTTGGGATGACTAGTTTTATGGTGGGGACATTGTAATGAAAATTTAAGTATTTCTTTGTAAAATAGAATATGGAAAATCAAAAATGGTTTTTTGGTTAGGAATTATTATTGTGGGATTAGATAAGAATTTAGAAGGACTAGAGGTGTTCATGGACTATAGCATTACTACAATTCCAAAATATGACCAGTAATTGGATACTAGCTAGCTATGGTCTATGGATGTAGGATGTGTTCGATTTTTAATCATTGGTGAGCATTTGAAATCGACATAATAGATGGTAGAGGTAAATGGTGCTTTAGTGGCATTCTAACAGATCATTTTAGGTTTCTGAGTATATAAGGGGGTAGCCCTATCATTTCACATAGGCCACCCATATTATTTTTCCTCTATGTTTAATCATCATTTTTCTTTCGTAACACTATTTTATATATTTCTCTCCTACTCTTCTAATATTGGATGGATATACATTATCCAAAGGGAATATCATGCATCTCAACATGGGTTAGAGAGCATTACGTGATTTTACACATAAAAAATTTCTTATTATCATTTTCTCTCAAATGCATGTGGATTTTGGACTAGTTGTATCTAATATGATCATTATTCATTGAATTTTTAAAGGATGTCATTTTCTTTTATTTTTGGATAATTCATCTAGTATCAGAAGATGAGTGGGATCAAATTTGTATTGTTTTGGTTCTCTCTATTAATATCATATTGAATTCATATTTGTTTTCCAATGATGTTGATTTTTTGGATGATGCCCTTAATATTTGGGTGTCATGACATTAAAATTATCAGTGGGAAATATTTTTTCATTATTTAATTTCCAATTTATCAATATATACATCATAATAATGGTCACTACATGAGGGGTGAGCATAGTTACGGTTTTACCATGAATGGACATGGGTGAGAAATAGTTCCATAAATCATTTATTTATGATTGAACATATATTTTGTATCAATATTTGTGAAATGGAATTTCCTAACCATCTTTAACATTACAATGGGTTGGAAATTTAATTTATAAGAATTAGTGTGCTAGAATTGAAATGTATGTTGTACTTTTACATTGAAATTAATCGAATGGAACAGAACTGATTGATTGTAATAGTGATGAATTGTTTGAAATTAAATATTTCCAACAGACTTTTATGTTATAAATTAGCGCTAATATCGTTTTAAAACGTAATCGATGTGTTTTGGAATGGGGTAAAGAGTTAGAATTTTTTTAAGTTGTTAATTAAAATGAATTTGTAATTGAAGGTATTGGTAATATATCACTAAATTAAAAATAAAATAAGTGAATTTCTATTAAATATTATTAAAGAATCTATATATAGTCATGAATTAATAGATTTTTAAGGAACATTTGAATTCATATATGGCCTCACATATTGTAATCTGATTTTGTAAGAATGATTTATATGGTATATATTTTTTCATGAATGATCCATAAATGGGTTTATAAGGTTTTTCCCTTGAGTAATGTATTGTATTCTATTTTATATTAATCTTTGATAGATAAGTATTGATAAATTGTTTTTTTCATATATGTATTTTCCTCATTATTATGTCTCCTTCAATTGAATCCCTTTGTTTATCCTTTTCATATTATATGGTTTCAATTCATTCAATGAGAATGGATTTTATTAGTGGAATCACTTGAATTCCGTGAAATTATCCCTCTATGTATTCAATGATGCCCAGATCAAAATAATGACAATATGTACTTTGTATTACTCAATGATTGAGTACTATTAATGCATAAAGGGGTATCCTCATTGGATTAGGGTGACCTCTTATGTATTGGATATCATAAATTCCCTCATGGAAAAATTTTGATTGAATCATGCTTATCTACAATGTTTAATATTATTATATGATATAGTAAAACATTGATGTTTAATTGGATTATATTTAATCCTCCCAATCTAAATTACGTTGATATTTTTTTCCTTGGATTATTTTTAGAATATTTCATTATTGGATGACATATATTTTCATATTTTTTTAGGAGAATAAGTAAATATATGACATATATGGAATATATATTTCATATTTTGATGGAAATTCATTATTTATCCCTAGTAGAATCCATTATTATTTCTTGGATATGGTTACCCTAGTCATGCACCTTGTAATGAGTCTATTATTGTGATATTAATTAAAACATTCATAGGTATTCGGGATTGGAAAAAGTGGGTATGTCCAATCTTAAGAGATACAATGGATCATATAATCATATGGTATGTTCTTATTTATTGATTTATTGTAACACCACAAGCTTCCATAGTATGCTTCTCTTTTAATAATATAATAGCATGTGTTTTCTGCAACATCAAGTTCTAGCACACACCATAACCAATCAAACTAGCCATTATGAATAGTAATACCTATTTTTTAAAATTTAATAAATTTTATCATTCAAAATGGACTTCATTTTTGGATTCATTATATAGAAATTAGCTAAGGGTGAATTTTTGGTATTTTTCTGAAAACATTCAATTTTTGATGAATAGTAAAAAACAGAAAGTTATAGTTTAAAAACAATTTTTTATTTAATTTTTTATTTATTTTATTTAAATTTATTTTAGTCAAAATAGATACATAATACCTACATATGTTCAACGTAATACATTGTAGTAAGTTTATAATAATTATATATATATATATTATTTTTATTGAACTTTTTACAATCTTTTACCCACCTCCGAGGTTCATTTTCAAATTTACATAAAACATAATTATACCACTTATCTGATTATAATTTAAAAAATTTAAGAGACATGGTTGATATTAGTAAGTAAAATGTGGTTAAATAAGATGAAAATAATTTTTGGTGAGCATTTACTTTTTACTTTTATTTACATATGTGAAAAGTAATTAGGGTAATTAAGGGTAAAAATGATATTATTATTACCCTAACACATGTACAAATTCTTTTGGATAAGTATAACTCGACCAAAAAAACAATAGGAATAAAATATGAACCCCTTCGGTCCACTTGTATATGATTATGACATTTTTTATTATTTAATTCAAAGAAGAGTTAAAAGTGTTAAATTCATAGTTTAATAACTAAACCATTTTTAATATAGGGTTACAGATAATATAAATTAGACTATAAATATTCATTAGAAACATAAATGAATTCTATAAATAATGGTATTTATTTTATTAATTTTAGACATTATATAATTAAATTTATTTCACACACAATGATGATGCAGTAATTACAAAATTAATGAAATATTAAAATAATTATATTATAAATATCCAAATAAATGTAATCTGTTACTTTTTATGAATTAAACTAATTTTTTTAGGATAATATGACATGTTAGTGTTGGTTATATCAATTGTTTTGGAGTAATAATGCAGGTAAATATTTACCAAAAACATAATACCAAATACTGTCAAAATTGAAATAAATGTTTTTTTTAAAACATTATATTATTAATTGATATAATATTCCTAAAAATCTATGATTTGTCCAAAAGACATGTATAATTAACGGTGTATCAGTAATGAACCACTGTGGGTTCTATTGGATGTTTATAGTGTGTTTATTAACAATATAATATAAAAATAAAAATAAACATGGTAAATGTCAAACTATTTTACTCAGAGTTAAATCTAAAAGATAATGTTAATATATTGACCCAATATTTCCTAAAACCTATTTATTGAGTGTTTTTCGACACATTCCCACCTTATAATTTAAATAATTCATTTTTATCCATTTTAACTCGAAAATTATTTTATTATAAAATAATATTTCTAGCTTTTCGTAAGGTGCCCCTCACCCCTCTTAAAAATGGGAAATCCCCTTATCTCAAATTCACACCTTCAAATCCATTTGGCTAGGCCAACCCCTACCCAAATACCCTATCAAATGTCATACCTTCATCCTACAGGCCTTCCATTAGTCAGAAATCCAACCTATGGAGTCCTTCTAAACATATCAAAAGGAAGAACCTGAAGAAGAGGTAAATATTTCATCACCTCTTTCAAGTTCTTTTCTTCTTCCACTTCCTCATTCTTTATTGTTTACATTCTATAATAATATCTCCAGTATCTTATATATACTGTGTGGTTATTAGAAATATGGTACAATGATATTCATTATTCTATCCATCCTTTAAATTACATGTCACCATACGTGCGTGCGTACGGCTTGTCTTCTCCACGTTGTGGTATTATTGTTATTCTATACATTATTATTTGGATGGGTAGAATAATGATCAGTAATTGAAATAAAAAATAAATATAACATGAAAATTATTCTGTATAAATTATATACCATCAAATTATATATTCTTTTAATATCAAAATAATGATATTGTCACTCGTGCATACGTACGAATTACCGTCTCCACGAATTCGATGAGATTCATTACACATCATTTCCATTAAAGAATAATTTTCATTATATGATTAAAAATAATTTAATAAAGACCTAATATCATTATGAATATGAATATGATACATCCTATACATAAAAAAATTACTTATTTATGAAAAAATATAAATGGAAAAGAATCAGTTAACACCCGAAATGATTATAATACTAAGATATTTTTAACAATGCAATGTTAAAAGATCATATATGATATCATATTAATGTATATGATTATTGTATAATTTAATAACTATTATTTTAACATTATATAGGATTTTAAACTACCATCGACAAAGTAAAAGTACAATTTAATGGTTAATTTTACAATCTATTCATTATTCGAGGTTGTTTATTTGTAATTATCTAATGGAACCTCTTTATCATCCATATCCATGTTTTATAAAAATTTGTTTCAAAACATTAATAATATTTTATAGAACAAGGTTAAAATTCATTTGTACCCTTTTTACTTGTATAATAATTCTATAAAATAATCACTTCATTGTTTTCCAAACAAGGTACTTTATGACCTTTTCGACAAAATTAAGGTAAGAATGTTTTTTAACGTATACGGTAGGTGCGGCTATTTTCTGCCGTCATAAAATTGTTCAAGCATCCCTTAAAAGCTTATAAAAATATATTCAAATATAAATTTTTTCTTATATAATTGTCTTATTTTAAAATGATTTCAAAATACAAAGATATATTTCTCTAAAAATATTTCGATGTCATCAATGTCAACATCAGTTCATGGATTTTAAGTTTATCTGATGTTGATTTATTATGAAACAAAACATCCATAGTTTATTGAAGGTTTTGTGATATGTTTGACTATATATGTGTTATTTTCATACCATTCATGTTTTATCGATAATGTATTGACATTTTGTATGCCATTTTTAATACGATTGTTTACGTTATGTTTGAACCTTTTCATATGAGGAATGCACTGGACATAGTAAGTGATGTGTGGATCCCACTATAGCTCCTTGATGAATCGCTAGGTCTCATGAGACAAACTAGTGTCTTGGCACAAGGCCTTCACAATGTATTATTTCTAGTCTTTGCACAAGGCCTTGACTATTTTGTTATGAAGTCTGGCAGTATGCATTCCATCATTATGAAAGTGTCTATTGATATTGCATGTGATTATTCAACTAGATGAATATCCATGTGAGTAAGTAAATGGAATTATTTTGATTTATATTTTATTTATTATGATGAGGTTTATGTTGAAATGTCTTTTGATTTAGTTTTATAAATTTCCTTAATGGTTCGTGCTTATTTATGCAAGATTTTCTCTATATTGTTATCCTTTATGGGCATCTGAGGTCACAACTTTCTATGTTCTATTTTTCCCAGGATGTGACAAAGTATATTATGAATGACCTACAGGGATAGTTTATGGGATCTCAGTGTTGTCTATGGAAATAATGATGTTGTAGTTTTCCATTTTATGATGTAATGTAAACCTTATGAATTAATCTAGTAATTCCATTGCTACTAAACTAATCGGTATTTCAATACATGATCTTTTGTGATCATTCCAATGATACATAATAATGAACAGACTCTATGATTCTGGGGTCGGGGTGTGGTAGTTTTATTAGAGGATGTTTAGTACAAACCTTGGTATCTAGATTTAGGTAAACTCTGATTATAGCACATTACCCTAAGAAAGACTTTAAGGATTAGTATATAAGAACATCCTATAATTTTGGTGTTGTAGAGATTTTTTGAGTTTTCAAACAATACATCCATGTCGGGATACGAGCTGGTAGAGGCGGCTCTAGAACAGTAGTACCTAGGGGTAAAACCCAAAAACACCACTTTGTGCTAGACTCGAATGGGAACTGGTGCATGATAAATGGCTTTGCCGCACTCTTGGTTACGACACTCCCGGGGGATATTCTAAAGTTAATTATAATTTTCATAACAAACCATTATGATGGTTTTATGAGTATATACATCCTCAAAGAAAATATTTTAATGATTATGGATTATATCCATAAACTGTTCAGTTTATGTTATGTGTTTTACAAGATTGGAATTATGTATTTCATTTCATAAACTAATCTATTTTATTCCATTGTTTAAAAATGGTGCATTGTGGAAGGAATGGAATCCGTATCAATGCACACACTCCATGTAGGCATTTCCCTCCTATTCTATATAATTATAATGCAGCTGGTGATACAACTGGTTCTAATTAGCATATCACCATACTGGGACAACTCAGTCAGGTAATGAATAATAAATTTATCTTTATGGGGCACCCTGATTCACAGCATGGAAGATAAATGTTATAAATCATCATGAGGAAACAACCACAAACATTCAATGAGCGTACAAATATATTAGTATCTTCGCAAAGGATAAATATAATAGAGAAAATATTCCATGCCTTAGGGAGTAGTGAATGGGAAAATGTTGTAATGGCAGTTTACCGCCTCACTGGAGAAGATTATCAATGGTGGAAATTGATTTAAAACACAATGGAAGATGATGAAGTATCAAATATTGAATGGAGGGAGTTTAAAGATATTTTCATAGAAAAATAATTTCTTCGTGACCATCGAGTGGATATGGAAAGGCTATTTCTGAGTCTGAGGATAAAGGAGGATGAGAATATTCCAAAGTATTAGGATATCATTACAAGGTTAGCGAGGCATGTTGCAGATTATATACGTAACCCCATAAGTAATATTGATCGTTTCATTAATGGGTAAAAACCATTTCTTCATTGAGCATTAGTCTCACAATCCTTCTCATCATATGAAGATATTTCCTCATGTGCTATAAAGATAGAAATAGAAATCCATATGTCATTCGACTTTAAAGAAAAGCAAGAGAAGAAGAGATCTATTGAACACTATGGAAATTGAAATAAGGGTATGAAAGGAAAAGTTGAATATCCATCATGCAATAAATGTGGGAATAAACAGCCTAGTAAGTTCCAAAAGGGAATGTGAGTCTATTACAAGTGTGGTGAAAAAGACCACCAATATCGTGATAGTAAGGTAAAGAAAAAGGATATTGATGTTGAATGAGACAATTATTGAGAAAGGGGTCATTATTAGAATGAATTTCCTATGAGTCAGGGGATCATACATTAGAAAAGTCCAAGGGATCAAGAATAAGCTTATGCTATCACTACTGCTAAGGTTGAAGCTCTGAATGATGTAGTGGCAGGTAATTTAATGGTTTCCTCAAGTTTATAAAATGTTTTATTTGATTCTGGATCATTGCATTGTTTCACATCTTCATAGTTTTCTAGGAAAATTAGATATTTATATTTTGATTTAACAAGGCATTTGTCTTTCAATACTCTTAAAGGAAGTATTGTTGCAAAAATGTTTGGCGAATCACTCTCTATTAGGGAATATAAGGGTTCTATACCTACTGATCTCATCGTCATACCCATGATTTAATTTGAAATAATACTCAGTGTGGTTTGACTTTCAGACCATGATACAAAAATTTATTGTATGAATAAGGTGGTTATGATTCTTTTTGACGATGATAAATAACCCCTTATCTTTAGAAAAGAATCTTCACCACCTGATTATTACTTAGATCCACCACCAGTAGCTCATCTAAATTCAATTATTAGGGAGGAAGAGAATGAAATAATTGTGGGTGATGAAATGAATTTTCAAATATAGGATGTACCTATTGTGAAAGAATATGTTGATGTATTTCCCGAAGATTTACCTAGACATCATTCAGAATGAGAAATTGAGTTTTCCATAGATTTAATTCCTAAACGAAGGCCCATATTGAAGACCCCTTATAGAATGGCCAATTTGGAATTAGTGGATCTAATTAAACAACTAGATGAATTGAGTAATAAGGGATTTATTCACCCTAGAGTTTCTCCATGGGGAGCCCCTGTCATTTTTGTTAAGATTAGAGATGGATCAATGAGGTTATGTATTGACAACAAGGATATCATTTCTATAACAATAAAGAAGAAGTATTCCTCACCATGGAAAGATGATTTATTTGACCAACATCATAGAGCTCAATAATTTTCAATGTTTGACCATCGATCTGGGTATCATCAGTTGTGTGTGACGAAGGAAGGAATTATGAAAGCACAATTTCGAACCAGGTACGGGCTTTACGAGTATACTGTAATGCCTTTAGGATTATCTAATGCACCAATTGTCTTCATGGATCTAATGAATTGTGTATTCATGGAATATCTTGATGAAATTGTAGTGGTATTTATAGATGATATATTGGTATACTCTAACATCTATTAAGATCAAGAAAATAACTTGCGCATTATCTTGAATAATCCTATATGAAATGAATTATAAGAGAATTTTTGAAAGTTTAAATTCTGGCTTCAATAGATTTGTTTTCATGGTCATATTTTCAATAAGGATGGATTATTTTGTTGATCCTCAAAGACCAAGGAAATCCATGAATGGCCAGCACGGACGAGTATAACTGAGGTATGCTGTTTTAATGGTTTAGCATTTTATTATTGACGTTTCGTCCAATATTTTTCCCTATTGGACAACCCATTAACAATGCTCAAATGAAAAGGGGTTAAATTTATTTTGATAAAAGTGTGGGAAGAATTTTTTGATGAACTATAGAGAATATTAGTCAATTCAACTATCTTGACTCTACCATCAGGGAATGATGGGTTTGTTATTTATTGTGATGCTTCAATGAACGGTCATGGTTGTGTCTATATGCATAATGATAGGGTTATTTCCTATGCATCATGACAGCTAAAAATTAATTAGAAACACTACGCTACTCATGATCTTGAGTTTGAAGCTATAATCTTTTCTTTGAAGATTTGGAGACACTATCTATATGGTAAAAATGTGAGATATATACAGTTCACAAGAGTTTGAAGTATATTTTCTCACATATATAACACATCATGAGGTAATGTATATGGATTTAAATACTCATGGATTATGATTGCATGACACAATACCACCTAGGGAAGGAAAATAAGGAAATAGATGATTTGAGCAGAAAAGATCATGGAGTTTTGAACATGATGAGAGTTGATAAGGATCGTATATACATTGATCTAGTAATGATGGATATGGGAATAACCATGGAAGGTGAAACATCAATGCTCTTTAAAATGGTTTTCTAAGCATCTATACTAGAAAGGATAGAAATTTCTTAGGCTGATGATGAGGAGTTTCAAATGAAGATTAATGATTTGAATAATAGAAGATTGCATAACTTCGTATAAGAAAATGGAGTTATGAAATTTGGGAAGATACTTTTTGTCTTCGATATACCTGATCTAAAAATAGAATTGTTGGATGATTCTCATAGCTCCAATTTCTCTATACACAATGGAGGATCCCAAATGTATAATGATTTGATGGAAAATTTTTGGTGGGACAACATGAAGAGGTAGATTACTGATTTTGTGTCATGATTTATGATTTTTCAATAAGTGAAAGCTAAAAGGAAAAATCATGTAGGAGTAATGCATCATATTCCCATGCATGAGTGGAAATGGGATAATATTATGATCGACATTGTCAATGGACTACCGTAGACTCCTAGAATGAACGATGCAATATGGGTCATTGGTGATCGTCTTACCATGTCAAGAAATTTTCATGCTATTAGAGAAGATTTACCACTTGAACTTCTAGAAAGAAAATATATTAATGATGTTGTGAGACATCATGGGGTACCCTTATCATTCATTTTTGATCATGATCCCTATTTTACATCATAATTCTGGAAAATTATTCAGAATCCATGGATACTAAACATCAATTGAGAACTGCCTACCACCCCCAAACTGATGGAAAATTAGAATGGACTATTTAATCATTAGAATAAATGATGAGATCATGATCACATGACATTCAAGGTATGTGGGATCAATATTTACCTCTGGTAGAATTTTACTATAATAATATCATCCATTCAAGTATTCAGATGGCACCATAGGAAGCATTATACATAAATTGATGTCGCACACCAAGCTGTTGTGATGATGTTGGTGAATGAAAACTCGTTGGCCCAGAACATGTAGAGAAAACGATGTAAAAGGTGAAGGTAATCCAAAACCAGATCAATGAAACACAAAGTATATATAAGACCTTTGATGATAACCGAATGAAGGATTTGGAATTTCTGGTAGGAGATCATGTTTTCTTGAAGGTATCTCCATGTAAGGGTGTTATACGTTTTGGTATGAAGGGAAAATTAATTCCCAGGTACATCAGACCATTCGAAATTATTAAATGAATTGGGGTTGTAGCTTACCATTATGAAATGCCGCCAATTCTCTCCAAAGTTCACGATGTATTCCATGTATCACTATTTAGATAATAATTTCCTGACCCAACGCATGAACATACATATGAGGAATTAGAACAAGAACCTGATCTATCTTATTGTGAAGTTCCTGTCAAGGATCTTGATACATGAGAACAAATGTTGAGAAACTGGATAACTCATATGGTAAAAGATCTATGGAGAAACCATAAAATGGGAGATGCATCGTGGGAAACTGAGGTTCTTATGATGAAGAACAACCCGTGTCTTTTTATGCAGTAGTATTCTAGAATTTTCTAGGACCAAATTATTTGATGGAGGAGTGAATTTAACACCCCATGATTCCATGGTACGCTTCTCTTTGAATAATATAATAGCGTGCATTGTACACAACATCGAGTTGTAACACATACCACAACAAATCAAACTCACTGTTATGAATTGTAATACCCACTTTTGGGAATTTTAAAAATTTTACCTTTCAAAATGGACATCATTTTTGGATTCTGAATATTAAAATTACCTTAGGGTTAATTTTTTGTATTTTTCTGAAAACATTAAATTTTGGATGGATATTGAAAAACATTGAGTTTTAGTTTAAAATAAAAATTATATTTAAATAATTATTTATTTTATTTAAATTTATTTTAGGTTTAAATTGATACTTAATACCTATATATGTTGAATGTCATTAACTGGATTTAGTTTATCATAATTGTAGATCTATTAAAATTTTATTTTACTTTTTACCCTCTTTTTCCCACCTCTAAGGAGAATTTTCAAAAATACATAAAACATAATGATACCACTTCTATGAGTTGAATTTCAAATATTAGAGAGACACAATTTATATCAATAAGTAAAATGTGGTCCAATAAGATGATAATAATTTTTGATGAATAGTAACTTTTTACTTTTATTTACCACGGTTAAAAGTAAATTGTTTAATTAAGGGTAAAAATGATATTATTATTACCCTAAAACATGTCCCATTTCTATTGGTGAAGTATAATTTATCCAAAAACAACCTTATAAAAAATATATGAACCTCATTTTTCCACTTTGATTACATTCGGACATTTAATATTATTTAATTCTAAGAAGAGTTAAAAGTGTTAAATTAAATGTTTAATAACTAAACCATTTTTAATATAGAGATAGACATAATATAAATTCTAATATAAATATTAATTAGAAATATAAAAATAATTCTTATATAATGGTATTTTATATATAATTTTTAGACCATAAATAATTAAATTTATTTATGACATAATAATGATGCTGTAATTACCTAATTAATGGTATATTAAAATAATTGATATTTTAAATATACAAATAAATGAAATTTGAGACTTTTAATGAATTAAACTAGTTTTTTATATTATTATTACATGTTAGGGTTGGTTATATGAATATTTTTCTACGTAATAATATTGTAATGAATTTAGCAAAAAAACACCATATAGTGTCATAAATGACATAAATGAGTTTTTTAATATAATATAATATTATTAATTGATATTATATTTCAAAAATATATGGCTCGCCCCAAATACATATATAATGATTGGTGAATCATTAATGAACAAATTGGGGTTGTCTCAGATGTTTATAGTATGTTTATTAACCATATAATATTAGAATAAAAAGAGACATGGTAAATGTCAATATACTTAACTAAGAGTTATATCTAAAAGATAATGTTAATATAGGGACCCAAGCTTGTATAAAGCCTATTGGTTGAGTGGTGTTTGTCCAATACCTACCTTATCCTTTAGATAATACATTTTGGATAAATTATAAACCTAAACAATTTTTATTATAAAATAATATTTCTATCTTTTCCTAAGGTGACCCTCACCCCTCTTATAAAAGGTAACTCCCCCTTCACTCAAATTCACGGATTCAAAGCCATTTGGATCGGACAACCCCTGACAAAATACCCTCTCAACTATCCTACCTATATCCTAAGGTCTTTTCATTAGTCATAAAGCCAACCTAAGGAGTCCTTTTGATCAAATCAAAAGGAAGAACCCAAAGAATAAGTAAATATTTCATCACCACTTTCATGTTAATTTCATCTTCCACTTCATATTTCATTGTTGTTTCCATTATAAAATAACAAATACTAGATATTATATATAATTTTATGTTATTATATATATTGTACAACCATATTCATTATTCTATCCATCCTTTAAATGACATGTCACCATACGTGCGTACGTATGGCTTACCATCTCCATGTCGTCGTGTAATTGTTATTCAATACATTATTATTTGGATGGGTATAATAATGATGTGTAATTGATTTAAATAATAAATACAACATGATAATGTAATTTATAAATTATATACTATCCAATTATATATTATTTTAATATAAAAATAATATTATTGTCGCTAATGCCAATGTACGGATTGATGTCTCCACGAACGCGATGAGATTCATTCCCAATCGTATCCATTCATGACTAATTTTCATTATATGATTAAAAATAATGTTTAAATACATAATATCATTCTTAATATTAATAAGATACATCCTATTTATAACCAACAGTACTTACGTAACAAATCATATAAAGGAAAATGAATCTGTTAACACGTGAAACGATGATAATACTAAGATATTATTAACAAATAAATGTTAAAAGATCATATATGATATCATATTATTGTATATGATCCTTTTATAATTTAATAACATTTATTCCACTATTATACATATGTTTAACCTACCCTTGACCAAGGAAAACTAAAAATTAAGGGTTAATTTCCCAATCTCATCACTATCTGAGATTGTTTATATGTATTTATCTACTAGGTCCTCTTTATCAGCCACATCCATGTTTCATAAAAATGTATTTCAAAACATTCTTAATATTTTCTAGACTATGGGTTAGAGTCATTTATTCAATTTTTTGACTTTTATAAGATGTTTGTAAAGTAATATTTTATTCATTTTCCAAACAAGTCACTTTAATACATTTTCGACAAATTTAAGGTAATAATGTTTTTTTAACTTATATGATAGGTGCAGGTGTTTTCTACCATCATAACATCGTCAATGCTTCCCTTACAATATTATAAGAATATTTTAAAATATAAATGTTTTATTTTATAATTAATGTACTTTTATATGTTTTCTAAATAGAAAGATATATTTCTATAAAAATGTTTTGATTTCGTCTATGTCAACATCCTTTGATGGATTTTATGATTATTTGGAGTAGAATTATTATGATACAAAACATCCACATTGTATTAAAACTTTTGTAATATGATTGAATATGGATGTTTTATTTTCATACCATTCATGGTTTATGGATAATGTATTGAAATTTCATATGCCAGTTTTAATACGAATGTTTATGTTATGTTTAATCCTTTTCATATGAGGAATGCATTGGATTTAGTAAGTGACGAGTGGATCCTGCTATAGCTCCATGATGCATCGGAATGTCTCATGTGAAATACTAGTGTCATGGAATAAGGCCTTGAAAAAATCTTATTTTTAATCATGCCACAAAGCCTTGAATATGTGGTTATGAAGTTTGGCATTATGAATTCCAACATTATGAAAGTGGATATTGATATTTAATGTCATTATTCGACTAGTTGAATATCCACGTGAGTATGTAAATGGTATTATTTCGATTTATATTTTTCCATATTATGATGACGTTTATGTTGATAAGATTTTTTAGTTTTATTCATTTCCTTAAATGTTTATACTTATTTATGAAAGATTATGCGATATTGTTATCCCTACTGGGCATCTGAGCTCACCCATTTCTATGTTTTATTTTTCCGAGGATGCGAAGAAGTATATTATGACTTACCGGCATAGATAATTTATATGATCTCAGTGTTGTTTATGGAAACCATTTTTTGTAGTTTCCCATTTTATGATGTAATCTAAACCTTCTGAATGTATCTAGTACTTACAAGGATACTAAACTAAACAGTCATTCGAGACATGATCTTTTATGATCATGCCAATGATACATAATAATGCACCGACTCTAGGCTTCTGGGTCGGTATGTTATATTTATATATATATTTATAATTTTTAGAATGAAATTTACATAATTTTCCCTTATTCATAATCATTTTAAATCTTATTTTTATATTTTTGATTATTTTTAGTGGAATATAAAGTTTAACTCAGTACCAACTCTTACATCAATGGAACTTTGGTAGATGAAAAGATGGACATTTGTTTAAAGGATTCTTGTACAGTGAAAAGATAAAATTCATGATTTATTTGTTGAATTATATTATGGACTATTGAAAATGTGATTTCGTAGGGCTTACAATCATTTTTATGACTTTTTATCATTAATTTATTTTTTTTATTTTTTTATTTTTTAATCTATGTTATCATCAATGAAGGATCATAGAATTTTTTGTTATACACAGTATTATTATATCATGTGACTACCTAATTATTTTTTTCCCCATTAATAATATATATACTTTTATTATCTTTATTTTTTATATGGTAGTTAATATTTTTTCTGTTTTCGATAAATATGTCAAAGTGTATCATCTCCACACAATATAAATAGGTACCCTAACCATGGGTTAGAATTTTCTGGCATACAGTTTTGTTCTATTAAAAGAATTATTCAATAATATTATAGATACTACTAAATATGATATGGTTTTATTAATTTTATATACACCACATGAATGCAAAATGGTGTAAATATGCTATATATTTCAAAAATAGTGAGATAAAACCCCCATAAAAGAAGTAATATTGTATTCTTGTGTTATTTTAGAATCATTTATATTAAATTTAAATTTATTATACATATATAACAAAACCATATTCAATATTATAATTTCATACATGGTTTAACGTGAAAATATTATTACTCATTCATTTATAATCTTTTATTATCATTTTCATTTCAGGTGTTATGTGATTAATTTTTTATATTTGTTTTGGTTCATTAGTTCTAGTTCTTTCAAACTTATCATAAGAAAATGATATTTAAAATAATAATAGTATAATAGTTTCATTATTTAATCATTACATACACTTTAATAATATCTCAAATAATTCATTGACTAAAAAGGAATCACTCTGCTTTATGGTGCAGGTAGTCCACATGTATTATCGAGAAACGAATAATTTTCCCATTATATTATATAATATGATATTACATAAGATTATATTATTCCATAATGAAAAAACATCATAAATACAATATGTAAAAATAAATCCATTATTATATTGAATCCATGACTGATGGTGATGGAAAATGAATTATATTGTTATTTGGATGTGGTAGTCCACACTTATGCATTAGCGATATAATCATTTACCATGGGATGAAAATGAGTTTGAAATTTTATATCTCATATATATAATAAGATAACTAAAACCTACTAATAGAGGAATAACTATTTTATTATGAATATTTTTTTGAATATTTATAATAAGCAATTACAAATAAAAGTGACTGTTAAGATGATTACCTATTCCTTGTGATAAATATTTTGGTTTATAGCTTAATACATTTTTGGATGGTCCTATGGTGAGAATATGAGATCATGAATTATGTGAAGGATGTTACAATGGTTTTTGGATAATATTAAATTATCCATTAGCGTAATCTTTTTGTGAATAATAAATGTAAATTGGTTTATTTTTATATGTGATGTGAGGGACACCAATTGAATTATTTGAAATATTTAAATAATATAAGGTAACATCCTTGATAATGCTGTAAGAAAGATAATAAATAAAATAATAAATAATTTAATTTTTATATATCATCAAAAATATATATTTACAGATGTCTAATTGTAATTTTTACCATTACATCTTTGTTTATTCTCCCGATAATAATGTTTTAACAATTTCCACTTGAACACATTTTTTTAAAATATTTAATATTCAATTTGACTCCAAATGAATGTAGAGTCATATCCATATATACAAACTCTAATTCCATATATGTAATATATTTTATAAAAATACAGTATATAAAAAACTCCAAAATTAATTTTAAATTAAATTTTTTATGATAAATGAAAACCATTTTTAGAAAATATATATATTTTAAGCATAAAAAGTTATTTACATTAATTTCAACATTAATAAAAAATATGAATATTATAATAATTTATTGAATTTATATTCTGTATATTTCATTAATATCATTTACCATTAGTGGATAATTTAGATTATCACGGTAATAATATAATACATAATTAAACAAATTTCCAAAAAATACCTCTTTTACCTTAAAATGATTTTATATAAATTCAAAATTATTATATAACATTTCAATAGTTATAAATATATTTAAAGTATCTTTTAAACAAATTTACTACAAAACTATTTATTTTTCTAAAAATAAAATCACAAAACCTGAAAAAATAGTTTTCTTAGGAAAATCAGGTCATTATATCATTAAATGATTTTATTAAATATTAATATTTATTTTCTACGAAATAATGAAATAAATGTATTTTTGTAAAATATTTCTATTTATATAATAATTTTTTTAATCATATTCATATATAAAAACGAATCATTAATGTTATAATGACCACAATATATTATACAAATATTAGACATCAAATTCCACGTAAAGAACAATATAGAATACATTAAATATATTTCATATAAATACATGTCATGAACCAGATTTAATACCATGTTACTCTAATACCCAATCAAATTATGGAATATCCATAAGGGATTTCCCAAACCCTCTCGGTTGGAAAATAATAAATTGAATTATACAAGAATATTGAGGTAATTATTTGGCCAAAATACAGAATAATGAAAACAAAAAAAAAAGATATAATTTCAACACTCCCCAAATATATATAATGATATATAAATAGGTAAACATGACAAAAAATAGAAAATCATCAATGGGAATAATATATAAAATTTCATGTATCGGAATGTCCTATCTCACTATTTCATCAGAGTTCCACTAGTCAACTACATTACTCTATGTCAAATGAGTCCTATACACCAAACTTATTCATGCGGTCATATAAATTTTATTGGACCTAGAAAAAGAAAATATACAAATTTTATAAATAAATGTTATGGATTAATAATAACATCATTTGATAATAGAACTAATGATTCCCGAATGAATTAAACAATAATTTATCATTTATTCTTACAATTAATGAAAAACAATGCAAGACATAGTATTTATATATTTTCAATAAAACATTAATTAAAATTGATAAGATATAAGGTACATCAAAGGATTAATAAATATAAATTTTATATAAAATTTTTATATTAATCAATAGACTAAATAATGTAGTACAATATTCAATTGATGTGTAATCTTGAAAAATAAAACAATGAACCGTGGTCATAAACTAAAAGAAACATTGGTCTCTCAGAATAGGATCCATGGACATCTAAATAATATCCAGGGATAATTATAGTCTAATATACTCCAACAGACATCACATTTGGTGACCCACTATGGGAAACCAATCTACACCAAATTAGTGTACCCATCATGGGATGTCTTGTTTTAGTCGAGTAATCATCATCATTATATTTATACTGAGTCAAATTCTTTATATGCTTGTTTGATTCACTAATAAACTACCATTGCTAACATTTTCATGAAACAATAAATCAATCAATCATGGAAAATATATGAATTAAAATCATTTAGACCTTTATAAATCAATTTTGAAAAAATTATTTTTAATATTCCATTTCATTTCAAAAAATAGCTCACAGGTTTTCATCATATTCACTCCTTCGAAAAATATTTTATGATAATTTTTTTTCTCAATAATGTACAAAAATTCATTCCATTAAATTCACATCCAATTCATAACATTGTGTTTCTCTAAATTCATGTAACAATTTCAATTCAATATAATTGTTGGATTTTTAACAATTTCATTGCCTTTTTAAATCAAATGTATAGTTCTATAAATTTTAATTTTTATAAAAATTAAAAAATAATTTCAAATATAACATGAAATTATGGATTCAATTTTATTTTGAATCCTTATGAAACCATATAACATTAATCACAAGATTAACACCACACAAAACCCACAACGGGATCCACCACTGAAGGATGAAGCCAGATTAGATCAATTAATAAAACCTATTACAATGATCAACCAAAATTGATATTATATCCATAAACATAAAGATGATAATTAAACTGACAGATAGAGAGAAGATGATGTTGGGACAAAAAATATTGGATATTTAGTTATAGATATTTGATCATGTATTTCAACAACACTATAAATAATAATAAAATATGTTTGGATAGCCATGGAATCCTATATAGAGGTAAACACCTTATTAAGTTTTAACTTGTGCTGTAATGTAAAATAAATTATTGTCTATTAATTTTTAAATAAACTCTCATGGATTTGAAAATAAACGTGCATGGTTTTCTAGGTTGTATTTCATGGTTTTTAGTAACTATTTTCCCTAACCATGAAACCAGATAAGTGTTCTTGGTGTGGATCATGGTTTTATTTATATATAATAAATCATTTCCCAATCCCCAAAAAATACCACACTTAATGGATTCAGGCAATGGAGGGGTTTCCCCAAATTTTGTAAAAATTATGTTGCAACCATCTACCACTATCTAGAACCTCTCAAAAAGTAATCCATATTCCTTTTCTAAACAATATTGTTTTCCAAAACTATATTCAAACTATGCATAACCTATGCGAATACATAATTTTAAAAAAAAATCACTCAAAACTTCCCAAGACAAGTCCTGAATAATTATAATAAAAATAAGGGTCAGGATTTACTTGAATTTATGTAATGAGATGTCTACACCAAAACACTATAAATATTGTATTCTACTGAAATAATATTAATTATATTCCATATTGATCATATAAGGCCACTAAACTCTCAAAATTTCCCCATTTTCTAAACTATCTATGATCATTCTAACATTTCATTTGAGAAAAAGGTATAACCTCCACATCATGATCCTATGTCTTACAATCCATAATCCTGATTGTATACTTAGTCACAGATACACCATAATCAACATCAAGATCATATGTTCTCAGAAAATGATAAGGATCAAAAAAAATTAATATGTTGTGATTCTTGAATCTCATATTTGATTTATGTTAAATACAATGTATGTTCAAAATGGTATGCCACTTTCCCCACCAACTCAACAATATAAATGGGACCCATAATATAGGGGGAAATATTTCCCAGATTCCTAATACATCAGTGATCCAACCACGGTGCAATAATATAGAACACGAAGTCTCTAATAGAATACTATAATGGTCAATGACTATTATTTATTAGGATTTATACAAACATTTCTATTACTATTCACTAATAAATCAATGGAAACATTATTGTTTTCACTTGGACCAAACTTGATCCATCCAAGAATGCTTCATAAATCTCTATTTAAAAAACACGGATAAATTTTGAAATCATTACATGACCTCAAAATACTCTATTATGATTTCATATGGGTAATTGTTGTTTATGAAAATTCATACAGTACAAAATAAACATCTCAAGCTCTACCAATGTTATGAATGCAAGAATATAGCATGCTCCAAAGGATAATTTTGATTCATTATTTCTAGAAATTGTTCTATAGATAATGATTTATGATCAACATACCCTAGATTTATAATACATCCATGTGTCCTATTAGAGAATGATATGTAAAACATGGATTCTTATCAAGTATTGTTAAATATGGTACTCCAATAAATTGAAAAATCTTTTTCCCATTATAGATCTCTAAAATCATAAACATTTTTCTATATATAATGGGTATTATGTGATCCTATATATCAAGAAAAACAATTAATATCCATATCACATTATTCCCTTGAGGTGTATGTTGTAACACAACCATAGTTTCCATTGAGATAACCTCCCACAACTGTGTCAATACTAGAAGAGGATGAATAAAACCCAAAGGTATCTGGTACTCATCATAGTCATATTTTTGTGTATCATGACAATAAACTAATTTAGTGATTCCTCATACAATACCTTTCCACTAGAATCATCACATCATTTCATATAAAATATTTCTATTTCCAAAGGGCACCACCCCGTAGTAATTTTGAAAATCCCCCATCACTATATACCTCATAAGAAAAGGTAAAATGAACCAATTTTGATAACATTGGTCACTATATAAATATTACTTCTACCCGCTATTTTATTATCCAATTTAAAGATAGTCCATAATTCCTTGGAATTTGACCTCAATTTTCTCTTCTGGAAAAGGAATCACATGAAGAGTGGTGTTCAACTATAATCCATCCAGATTATACTCGGTGTCAACCTCCAGAACACCCATATGAAACTATTCAATGAGATCCAAAAGATTCCACAAATAAGATTATTTTACCATGTCATGGTCCTGATTTTTCTTTCTCAATGCATCATTATCAGCATTCACATTAAATTGGGAAACCCTTATCTTATAAAATACTACACATACTATAAAAAATTCATTTTTCATTGATATTATTATTTTTGGTAGATAATGTATCTTAAGATATTTTGGTTAGAATAAATTGTAATTCACTATATGAAATGTTAAATTCACTAAATAAAAATAGTAATAATCATAGTTTTATGATTGTTAATGAGGATTGAGTTGATATTATTGTGTGAAATTAGCTATTTGGAAGTATGGGAATGCACAATATACCAAACATATGATTGACTCCCGAACCCAAACACAATGCCTCACAATGTATCACACTGTCCCTACCAACATCTAGAAAATTCCACAATGGAGATAATGTAAAATTATGTTACATTTAAAAATGTATATTTTAAATATCACATCCCCTATGAATTTTATTCATTTCTAAGTAAGAGTTTTCATCAGAGTATCAAACATTGAGAAATCGTTCATGGCGTTGTGATAATGCTACAGTACGGTCAACAAGAACTATATCATAGAAACAATATATTGTTGCTCTCTTGTCATGAATATTTTATCCTTCAAACGATCAAATGAAATACTATGGTTAGAGACATTGTTTCCTCTGAACATTACATCCTAAATCGTTAAATTAAATATTTTAATTACTCCATTAATTTTTTGATCAATAAATTTTTCCAAAACTATCATCAAATAATGATCTTGAAAATCCTTATTTTTTTTAATAAACCTTTATTACATATACAAATACTATAATGAATGATTTGAGTAAATCATGAAATTCCATTTTCCTCAATTCCAAGAACACATTAGGAGAATTTCACATAACAAACTGAATAACAATATACTTCGTATGGACATACCTACTTCTGATGATAGTCTTATAATTGTCATATTTGTTAATTATAAAATACTAATAACCAATCAATGATCAAATTTTTGGAACAACATATCTCATTTAAACTAAAAAATAATATCATAAATCCTTGGATATGAAATCTTATTCTATATATAATGTCTATTGTTATTTTTTTTTCTTCGACGCATAAGAAAAGTGTCCCATAAATACTCATTGAAAAAACTATATGAATCAACCATGCTGACACACTCATATTTTTAAATACATTCTCGGGTTGACCATCGTAATGTGTTTTCAACTCAAACATTTATTTTAGTTACATGCAGTAAGAACGAGTAGATAATGGTGGACTACTATGTACCATATAAAAGGATGACTCCACATCCTTTAATGGTTTAATTCTTGATAAATCCGATGGAATCATCTAGGGTGACTCAATGAAAAAACATAGAGATCACAAATCAATTATTATAGATCTATTTTAAATAAAGAATATCATTTTAAAATTCCCTACTATGGGAAAAGGGGGTTTTGATGTACACAATATCTGGTCCCATTAAGCCTAAATATTTGCACACACCATGGTTCACGATAAAGCATACCCACTAAAGATAACAGTCAATTCCTATCTATTGAGAAAACATAAATTCCATTCCAAAAACTATTTCATTAGGATTCATTTCAGTAACTGAAAACATTAAACTACTCTCAGTATCTGACAGAGAAAAAAAAAAATAGGGACAGTAGATTCTATTATTTATCCACATACAAAAAAGCATAATAAAGTCCATCATGTATGAAAAATTATACTTATGAATTTTAATAATTATTAAAATATAATTTCATACAAATGAGTTAGATGAAATAACATAAAATAATGGAGAAACTAAATAAGTAGTTTTAATAATGGTACCTCTCAAAATTAGTTGACCCATTTCATATTTTATTGGAAATAATATATTTCCACAAAGAAGATTCGTCAAGGATGATTATGGTCAAAACCCCATAGTCAATGAAACATCCATTTGAACCAAAATATTCATAGTAATAGATGACCCTATGAAACTATAATTAGAGGAAAATATATGTTAAACCATCTACAGGTGACCTAAGCATCCACATACAAGATAGATCATAAATGTATAAGTGAAACCCCAATTTTAGTGCCCTGCATTTCAACAATAAAAATAATTTAATATGGGATCTACATGGAACTGAAGGAGTTCAAGGAGTTGAAATCTATTTTGATCAAATGTATGAATCATCACCCATTATCCATTCTATTAATGGAACAAATAGAACTATCAGTAAGAGAAAATGGATCTCCTATCCACCCTAACGTACGATCCTGGTTAGGAGCATGTTTAAATGTTCATTCAAGTATTATATCAAAATAATATAGATTTATTATAAAGACTAGATATTTATCATTTTATATTATATTGATCTCAAATCAGAGACCCTTTAATATCACATTATACACTACATAATGTCTAAACTAAGAAATATCATATATTTTTTATAGTGCCATTATCATGTTGCCCTATTGGTTTGAGAGGAACATAATTAATTTCCCCATGACCATAGATTATGGATAAAATTGTCCTATAAAATAGTATTTTAATTATATTTAACCCAATCAATCATTTCTCATTTCAATCATTTTTGAATATAAATATATACCACTATGTCATCCAATATTTAATGTTTATCAATTCACATTAAAATATTAAATAATTTCCATGGACACCAAAAAAGATAATGATTTTCCATCCAAACCTCTGCCACTTATGGATATTTTTTTCCATTAAATGTTGACGCCATATAGTGATGAATCCCTTCATCACGATCTCTTGATTCATACATTTATGGTAACAAAACTAGAGCCTGAATTAGATTGGGTTCATATATCTATAAAAAATCATGGATAACACTCACCACTATCTCAACAAGATTTTGGTCTATTAGACTGGACTCATACATTGATTAAAAAATAGCTCCATATAATGTCTTATTAATAATTCATAACTAATTTATATTACTACATAATGAAAATAGTCAACATTAAAACATTAACAAAGATACAATGGTAACCATATCAATTATAGTTACATGGATATCGATGTACTCTAATAAACATAAAAAGGAATATAATACAAAATTTTCCTAAATGGATCTTTTCCAAAATATAATTAGTTATTGAAGTGATATTATGATGAAATATATCTAAGAAATAACCTGAATCACCCCCTTATACCTTGAAAATTCCAACTCATATAATCTCGGACAACCGCAATTCATATAGACTTATAGGAATGATATTAATCTTACAACATATATACAACATTGTTATAAAAATACCAAAATGACCAATTATGATTATACTGGAGAAGGTATTGATATAGACAGACTTTTTTCCTGATATATATTTGATATTAAAAAGAACAACGAACAATACAAGAAAAAATATGGAATGATATACCTACAAATTGTTGTAATATAAATATTACATGTCATTATGTCAACCATCATCTAAATTAACATACCTAAAACAAAAAAGTAGAACACACTCTAACCCAAATTACATCAATGGAAACTTCCTTTAATAATTTTTTTCAAATAATATAGCATATAACATGTGGATAAAATCTCTAATTTTCATCTTGGTCACTCAAGGTCCCAAGAATCATTTAAATCGACCACTAAATAGTGGTTCATTCCATTTTCAATGACATTTGTAACACCCCGAGCTTCCACAATACGCTTCTCATTCAATAATGCAATAGCTTGCATTGTACGCAACTTCGAGTTCTAAAACACCGCGACTAATCATAGTAGTCGTTATGAATAGTAATAACCACTTTTTAAAATTATAGAAATTTTATATTTCAAAATGGACTTCATTTTTGGATTCGGAATATCAAAATTAGCCTATGTTGAATTTTTGGTATTTTTATGAGAACTTCTAATTTTTTATGAATAGTGAAAAATACTTAAAAACAACTTTTTTAATCAAAATAATTTATAGTGATAAATTATACTATTTGGTGGTTTTAAAGTATAATTAGAATATATTTTTACCATTTTATCCAATGGTGGACATTATAATTAATTTAACATTGAAATTGGACATAAACAATTGCCAAGCTTTTGATATAAATTGTTTCTTAAAAACACGCTATTTGTTCTGACAGCAGGAATTAATTATAAAATTAATTAATGCAACATATATGATTGGAATTTTGTAAAATAGAAATCATTTTTGAATTCGGAATATCAATTATATCTTAGGGTGAAATTTTGGCATTGTTATGAAAAACTTCAATTTTTGATGAATAGTGAAACCACTAAGTGGTAGTTAAATAACTGATTTTTCGTTTAAATGAAATATTACCACTTCTGTGATTTGATTTTTAAAAATCCGACATACATGGTTGTCATTAAGAAGTAAAATGTGGTTCAATAAGATTAAAATAATTTTCGGTGAATAGTAACTTTTAAGTTCTTAATCGCGATTAGAGGTAATTAGTGTAGTTTAAGGTAAAAATAATGTTTTAATAATATGAGATGAGCTTGACACATGTACTAACCTCATTTTATGTGACATGGCCGACCAAGACAATCCATGGGTCAACTTGGGGACCCCATGGAGCCACTTTAGTTAGAAAATGACATAAATACCTTTTATTTAATGTTAAAGTAAAAAAATGTCACAAACATGAAATGTTTTACTAAAACAATTTTGACGTGGGGTTATACAAGTAATATTTTTGACTATAAATAGTAATTGGAAAGATAAAAAGATTTCCTAGATCATAGTATTTGTTTTATAATTTTTAGACATTAAATAAATTAAATTATTTATGACATCACTATGATGCAGCGATGACCTCATTACTTAACGATTTTAATAAAATGAAAAAATAATGTACAATCCAAGGAATACACTTGTCCAAAGACTATTGGATGGGTAGATTTCGAACCCTTATCACCTTATCCACAAATTATATAAGTGTGGGACCTTTAGAATCCGAAAAGCATTGTATAATAATGTAAAATTTCCTTACTTTCCAAGAGTGCCCCTCCTCTCCTCTTATAAAAGGCCCCCAGCTCTACCACCTCATTCACACATTCAAGCCATTTGGCTCGGTCAAACTCTACCCAAATACTCTCCCAACTTCCCTCCCTTACTCCTAGAAGACTCCCTTTGGGAAGAATTCTTCCCAAGGAAGCCTTTTTGCTCAAATCAAAAAGAGTTACCCGATTTTTAAGGAGGTTAAAGAACGGTCGAGTCAGGATAGGACACATGGTAAGGGAACTTCTTAAACCAATTTCCATTCTATGGGTCAATCTCCTACTTTCAAATTATTTCATGATGTTATTATGTCCTATTTTTTATTTTTAAGTTCTTTTTGTGTACCTATAGTGAATACACATAATAGATCTATTTTATTTTAAAAAGGATCTTTTTAAGGACTTCGTCTCAATCTCCTTTCATTGAGGCATATTTGGTTTTATACACAACATTCTTTTATACGGTGTATAAACCCCTTTTACTTTTATGTTTATTCAAAAGGAATCTTTTTATACGAAGCATTTTACTAAACGACAAAAAGGAAATGTTTTTCTTTCCGTACATATGCGGCGACGAAGACTTCTCCGCCGGCGTGACCATTATTTGAGTTTCGGCTTCCACTACAAGCCATCTTTTTTTAATGAAAAATAGATACAAAGATTTAACTTTCTTTTATTTTGGTATTGAAAATGGTTTTTAAAGAGTTTTTATTATATCAACGTGTTGTATTGATATATTGTGATGGAAATGTTGAAATGTTATGTTTCCTTTATTCATGTCTTATGTGATACGATTATGTTATGGTTTATGATATGTTTAAAACTATTCATATGAGGAAGGAATTGGACTTAATAAGTGACGGGTGGAGCCCGCTATATCTCCTCGATGCATCGGCAGGTCTAATGAGACAAACTAGTGTCATGGCACGAGGCCTTGACAAAATCTTATTTGTGGTCTTGGCACGAGGCCTTGACTACATGGTTCTGATAGTCTGACATTATGCATTCCATCATTATGAAAGTGGTTATTGATATTGCATGTGATTATTCGACCAGTATAACATCCATGTGAAGAAGTAAATGGAATTATCCCATTTTACTTTTGACATATTATGTTGATGTTCAAATTTAAAAAGCTTTTGTTTTAATCATACATTGCCTTAAATGTTTATGTTTATTTATGAAAGCTTCCGCAATATTGTTATCCTTACTGAGCATCTGAGCTCACCCCTTTCAATGTTTTAATATTTTCCAGGATGTGAAGAAGTATTTTATGAATGACCTGCAGGGATAGTCAGAAGAGGATATGAGTGTGGACTATGAAGGCATTGTTATTAGTTTTTCAATTTATGATGTAATGTAAGACTTATGAATGTATCTAGTGTTTCCAAGGCTAATAAACTAATCAGTCATTCGAGACATGATCTTTTGTGATCATGCCAATGTTATGAAGTAATGCACCGACTCTGGGTAGCTGGGGTCGAGGCGTTACAGTTGGTATCAGAGGCAGTTTAGTAATAACCTTGGAAGCTAGATTTAGATAATCTCTGATTAGAGCACATAGCCCAAAGATAGAATTTGAGGATTAGTATAGAAGAACATCCTAGAATGTTGGTATTATAGAGATGTTGTGAGTTTTCCGAGAAATACATCCCTGTCTGGATACGAGCATGTAGAGGTGGCTCCGGCACAGATGTACCTAGGGGTAAAACCTGAAAACACCGCTTTGAGCTAGACTCGAACGGGAACTGGTGCACGACAATGGGCCTTGCTGCACTCTTGGTTACAACACTCCCAGGGGATATGCTTAGGATAATTCACATTTTCTTTAGAAACCACTATGAAGGGTTATGAGTATATACTTCCTAAAAGAAACCATTTTTATGATCATGGATTATATCCATAAATAGTTCAATTTATGTTAAGTGTTTTCAAGTTTGTTATTATGTATTTTGATTCATAAACTAACCTAGTTTATGGCATTGTATAGAAATGGCACCCAGTAGAAGGAATGTGAACTCCATCAATACATATGATCCAAAGAGTAAGAAGGATCATATCTTTCATGGTATTAAGCCAACATATAGAAGGGAAATAGTCTCCCATGTGTTATAAACAAATGAAGATATAATATATTGTGTTAATAAGATAAGTAGAGAATTCTCTGAGTCTTATGGATTTGAAGGGATGAAAGAGAAGAAATGGATCGAAGAGAGAATGATGTATAAAGGGACGAGGGAAAAGAAGAATTTTCCAATATGTGATAATTGTGGGAAGAACCACCTTGGAATTTTCCTGAAGGGAATGGGAGTTTGCTATAAGTGTAGAGAAAAAGGACACAAAGTGCGTGACTGCAAGGGTAAGAAAAAGTTTTCAAATGTACAATGCTTCATCTTCAAGGAGTGGGGACACTATGCAATCCAATATCCAAATCATCAGAGTGTGCCCCAAATGATGTTATTGGATAATAATCAAGTTATGATACTACCACAGATGAGGAGGAATGATTAGAGGTCTTATGTTGTTATTAAAGAATTTTGTAATTTGAGTGTTGTATCAATGATGTACTGGTTATAATAATTATGGAGTATATAAGGATTGTACTACAGTACTATTTCATATAGGACTTGAGATTGTGTGGAACCAAGAAAAGTGACTCCACAGTAGGTTAAATTTTTGGAAAATATATGGTTGAGAGAAAGATAAACCATAATATGGTTCTGATACCGAGATAGTGATTTTGGAATAAGACATGATTGATTTGGATAAATTATATTGGATATTTTTTCCTTGAAATTGATTGATGATTTGTATATATTTTTGGACAGGAGGAGTATATCTAGTATTCTATAAGGAATAAGGGATCATGGTAATTCCGTATGTTGCGGTGTTTTAAAAGAATACATGATTAAGGTATTCACGTGTTGTTACATGGAAAAAAGGGATCTTCATTATGTTTACCTTCCTCATAAAATTTGGACTGTGAGTTGGACATAAGTATTTTGGATAACTATAAAGGTTGGAATGGAATAAGTTGAACCGTGGATATTATTGTTCAAGGTTAAAACATTTCTGAATATTATTTTTGGAATATTATAATAGTTTTAGAAAAAGGACAGCATGCAGGGTGAGGCATAACCCGTCGCGTCGGACAAAGATGTAGGAATCGAACCCACAACCATAGTGCGACATGCCTTTATTTCCTAACACTAGCCTGTAGGAAGTCCCTGGTTATTACAAAATAATTTTACTAATCTAAATGGTATTTGATAACATTTGGAACCTTATACAATTAGGATAGGTATAATATTTTTGAGTTATATTATCTTTTTGAGTGAAAGATGAGTTGAAGGTTGAAACTCTAATTGTCAAATATAAATATATATATACATATCTCTTATTCAACGAATAAATTAGTTCTTAAACTTTAGTAAAGGGATATTAAAACAAAAAAATTTGTTATCATAATACCTTATGTCTTGTTGAACTGATTATATTTTAAATCAACACAGATTGAAGGCTTTGAGGCCCTCAATTTGACAGTTGATTGTGAATGATGACCTCAATCACTCCCTACAAATATTTACGTTTTTCCTCCAATTATATTTCTCTAATTGCCACCAATGTTCTCCAAATTGAGATCATAATTGGGTGTTCACTTTTTCATTTCCCTTTCCCTCTTATTAAGGGTAAATTATATTAATCTTATTTCCGATGTGGGTTTTACACAAAGGTATTTTCTATTTTCAACCTTTTATTTTCCAAGAAAAATTTCAAATTGCGAGGACGCAATTTATTGAAGGAGGGGAGAATGTAACACCCCGAGCTTCCACAATACGCCTGTCATTCAATAATGCAATAGCTTGCATTGTACGCAACTTCGAGTTCTAAAACACCGCGACTAATCATAGTAGACGTTATGAATAGTAATAACCACCTTTTAAAATTATAGAAATTTTATATTTCAAAATGGACTTCATTTTTGGATTTGGAATATTGAAATTAGCCTATGTTGAATTTTTGGTATTTTTCTGAGAACTTCTAATTTTATATGAATAGTGAAAAATACTTAAAAACAACTTTTTTAATAAAAATAATTTAGAGGGATAAATTATACTATTTAGTGGTTTTAAAGTATAATTATAATATATTTTTACCATTTTATCCAATGGTGGTCATTAGAATTAATTTAACATTGAAATTGGACATAAACAATTGCCAATCTTTTGATATAAATTGTATATTAAAAACACGCTATTTGTTGTGACAGCAGGAATTAATTATAAAATTAATTAATGCAACTTATATGTTTGTAATATAGTAAAATAGACATCATTTTTGAATTCAGAATATCAATTATATCTTAGGGTGAAATTTTGGCATTGTTCTGAAGAACTTCAATTTTTGATGAATAGTGAAACCACTAAGTGGTAGTTAAAAAACTGATTTTTCGTTTAAATGAAATATTACCACTTCTGTGATTTGATTTTCAAAAATCCGACATACATGGTTTTCATTAAGAAGTAAAATTTGGTTCAATAATATTCAAATAATTTTCGGTGAATAGTATCTTTTATGTTCTTAATCACGATTAGAGGTAATTAGTGTAGTTTAAGGTAAAAATAATGTTTAAATAATATTAGATGAGCTTGAAACATGTCCTACCCTCATTGGATGTGCCATGGCCGACCAAGACAATCCATGGGTCAACTTGGGGACCCCATGGAGCCACTTTAGTTAGAAAATGACATAAATACCTTTTATTTAATGTTAAAGTAAAAAAATGACACAAACATGAAATGTGTTACTAAAACAATTTTTACATGGGGATATACAAGTCATATATTTGACTACAAATAGTCATTGGAAAGCTAAAAATATTTCCTACATCATAGTATTTTTTTATAATTTTTAGACATTAAATAAATTAAATTATTTATGACATCATTATGATGCAGCAATGACCTCATTATTTAACGATTTTAATAAAATGAAAAGACAATGTGCAATCCAAGGCTTACACTTGTCCAAAGACTATAGGATGGGTAGATTTTGAACCCTTATCACCTTATCCACGAATTATATAAGTGTGAGACCTTTATAATCCGAAAATCATTGTATAATAATGTAAAATTTCCTTACTTTCCAAGAGTGCCCCTCCTCTCCTCTTATAAAAGGCCCCCACCTCAACCACCTCATTCACACTTTCAATCCATTTGGCTCGGCCAAACTCTGCCCAAATACTCTCCCAACTTCCCTCCATTACTCTTAGAAGCCTCACTTTGGGCAGAATTCTTTCCATGGAAGCCTTTGCCTCAAATCAAAAAGAGTTACCCGATTTTTAAGGAGGTTAAAGAACAGTCGAGTCAGGACAGGACGCAAGGTAAGGGAACTTCTTAACCAAATTTCCATTCTTTGGGTTAATCTCCTACTTTCAAATTATGTCATGATGTTATTATGTCCTATTTTGTATTTTTACTTTCTTTATGTGTACCTATAGTGAATACGCATAATAGATCTATTTTATTTTAAAAATGATCTTTTTAAGGACTTCATCTCAATCTCCTTTCATTGAGGCATATTTGGTTTTATAGAAAACATTCTTTTATACGGTGTATAAACCCCTTTGACATTTATGTTTTTTCAAAAAGAAATCTTTTTATACGAATCATTTTACTAAACGACAAAAATGGAATGTTTTTCTTTCCGTACATATGCGGTGACAATGACTTCTCCACCGCCGTGACCATTATTTGAGTTTCGGCGTCCTCTACAAGCCATCTTTTTTTAAATGAAAAATAAATACAAAGTTTTAACTTTCTTTTATTTTGGTACTGAGAATGGTTTTTAAAGAGTTTTTATTATATCAATGTGTTGTATTTATATCTTGTGATTGAAATGTGGAAATGTTTTGTTTCCTTTATGCATGTTTTATGTTATATGATTATGTTATGGTTTATGATATGTTTAAAACTATTCATATGAGGAATGCATTGGACTTAATAAGTGACGGGTGGAGCCCGCTATAGCTCCTCAATGCATCGTCAGGTCTCATGAGTCAAACTAGTGTCATGGCACGAGGCCTTGACAAAATCTTATTTGTGGTCTTGGCACGAGACCTTGACTACGTGGTTATGATAGTCTGCCATTATGTATTCCATCATTATGAAAGTGGTCATTGATATTCCATGGGATTATTCGACCAGTAGAATATCCATGTGAAGAAGTTAATGGCATTATCTCAATTTACTTTTTCCATATTATGTTGATATTCATGTTTAAAAGGCTTTTGTTTTAGTCATACATTGCCTTAAATGTTTATGTTTATTTATGAAAGCTTCTGCAATATTGCTATTCTTACTGAGCATCGGAGCTCACCCCTTTCAATGTTTTAATATTTTCCAGGATGTGAAGAAGTATTTTATGAATGACCTGCAGGGATAGTCAGAAGATGATATGAGTGTGGACTATGAAGACTTTGTTATTAGTTTTTCACTTTATGATGTAATGTAAGACTTATGAATGTATCTACTCTTTCCAAGGCTACTAACCTAATCGGTCTTTCGAGACTTGATCTTTTGAGATCATGCCAATGTTACGAAGTAATGCACCGACTCTTGGTAGCTGGGTTCGGAGCGATACAACATTTCATAAGAAAATCAAAAAATTATAGATGTAAATTTATGGTGTGAGAAAAATAACCCATTTTGATCCCACTAAAGAAAATATTGAAAATTCCATTACAATAATCCATTTATTCTTTCAATTTCAAAAAGACCAATTATGGCTTAATATATACTTTTTTTAATAAAACATCATTTCCATTAAAAAATATTGATGATAGATCCAAAAAGTATTAAATTAAAATTTCATGTAAAATATTGATATAAAATAGTATGTATGTATTATAGAATTATATAAACAATAAAATTTAGAATCAATTGAAATAAAATAATGTGTTATACACATAATGAAGGAGTTACATTAGTTTCAATAAATATGTTACTCAGAATTAATAAATCATTATACCAACTGAAGATATATTTTCACACTAATGTCAACACCCCATTAGGGTAGATATTTTAGTAAATACATGTACACCCAATTTGGGGACCCAGGAAAGTATGTTTTGTTGAATTTGGGTTAGTTAGAGTTTTCATTGTCAATCCATTGCTCGGTAGTCAAAGTCCTAGAACTCCGGTCCTAATCACCCATTATCTACCTAGTATCACATGTTCTTCAAATAATAAATAATAGTAAATTCAAGGAATTCAAATCAGTTAATCATTCATAGTTGAACTACTACAATTTTTTTTATCGTTTTGTATCATTTAAAAACTCAATCATAGGTTATCATCAAATTAATTCCACTCATAACAACATTATTTTTAATATTTTCTTCTCATGAATAAACATAAAATCATTCCATTAAATCCACATTTAATTTAAGACATAACTTCTATAAAATTCACACAAAAATTCCAATTCCATTAAAATTGTGGGTTTTGAAAATTCCCTTAAATAATTAAATAAATCATTAGATCACAAAAATTTTTTGTATTCCCCAACTTATATTAAATAATGAAATTATTGTTTCAATTTTATGGTAATTCTATATATAATTGTGTGTCATTTGTTATGTGGTCAACTCAACAGGGCACCTGTAAATAGATCAAGCAATCAAAACTTAAGTCTTGGAAGGTGACAGAGTCAAATCTGGAATAATTGTCCAACAAAATTAGTATGAGATTCATAAATAACAACTTGTTCAATCAAAAACTATGAATTATCTTAAATGATATTTACAGAAACAAAATAAGAGGAGATAAAATCACCAAAAATGGATCATATATGCTTCCATTACAATAAGTCTGATGATTTTTTTAGAGAGTCATGAAATACCATAGGGAGCATAAGAACCTATAAGGGTTAAATGGGGAAATAAGGAGCCAGAAAAGGGTTTATATTATTTTAAAATATATTTTCAATGGTTTAAAAACATGGAAAGAGTCTAGTTAGGGTCTCACGGTTAGTTTTAACTTGGAGGGAAATCCATTCACCCATATAGGATATATGGAAATGATGAATAGTTTGGAAACATACTTAAAAATATCATGAAAAATCCTGATACCCCCAAATTTTAGTAGTTTAACGGCTTCGATGGGTCATTGAATAGTGTGGAAAAGCCATTCCCTAACCATGCACCACCCTTTAAACCCTCTCAACAGGGGTATCATTTTCTAGGCCAAATAAGATGGTATTCCATAATCATAATCCCATAATATATATCCACATGTTCTTTAAAAATTTATAAAAAATCACATGATACAACATAACTAATTCCCCAATTAATGTAATGAAAAAAGAGACAATATTTACCTATAATAATGTAAAGAGTTGTGTAAATACATACAAAATATTTGTTGGTTACAGTATACCCCACTAAATTTAAATTTCTCAGAAAATATTTCATCATAGTTATGAAAATAACTATTGACATTCCTACCTCAATACATCCCAAATTTACCTTGTATAATCCTAAACTGTATGGTTCTCCCAATTAACTATATCATTGTTTGTAGTATTCTATCACAGAACATTATTTTTATTATCTAATATTTATACCAGGTTTTGTTCATTGGAATGGTCATTATCTTCTTTTTCAAACTCTATATTTTCTACATGTGTCTGATTAAATAATTACATTCATAAATTTTATACATAAGACACAACAATATCTTTGGAGAGGATAAATGGAAGGTCCAAATATTAATATCTCATTAATACATGATCATAAATCTGGAAAGGGATGATATATCTTGGGATGATATTTCCCTTTTTTTAGATTCATAAAATTTAATGACTAAAAAATTCATAATAATTACATCACACATACATCTATTTATTGATATCAATGACATGTGTCCATATGACACTGATATCCACTATTAGATAATTTAAGGTTCTACTCAGTTCATCAATCATTCTCTACAATTTTCTTACACACCTATGATCCCAATACCATTCATTTCCCAACAACATCCAAACATGTGATATTTGTCAAATTAATTACATAGTGGTCTTCAAAAAGATACATCTAGGTACTCAAGTGAATATTATTACTATACGATAATTCAATAATTTATAGTAGATAATACTGGCCATCATTAAAATATAAGGAATTACATCATATCATATCATTTATGGTTTAAATGTTCTCATTAAACTGACCATATATGGAATGATTATATGTATTACTAAATCACAACTTTATTTCGAATTGTATATAATGAAATCCCTATAACATTTTTTTTATATGATCATAATAAGATAAGAGAGTATGTGGTACTCCCAAATTCATCACCAATTCCTTCATTTATATTCCAGAAAAATGATTAGGAGATAAATATTTTCTAAAGTAAATGAAATATTTTGACCACATAAGGTGGAGTTCTATAAACCGAATTACATTATTTCATATAAATTTAGTAGGTATAATTCTGATGATATCTATAGTGATGATTAAAGAATTCCATAAATGTATAATAAGTTATCTAATTGTACCTATATAATTCATCCACACAACATTGACATTCATTGATATGATATGTTGAGATACAGACTCTATGATATCATACATATTTTTTCCCACAAAGAATTTATCCTTATGGTCTCTATACATAATCTTTATTATGGGATTAATATAGAATTTTGGGTTAAAATATTCATCCTACAAATCATTCTTCAATTATATTATTTAAAGGAATCATTTCATGTACCCCAACAAATATCATTCGATTCCAATCAAGTTAGACCTCTATAACATTTCTCACCACATTCAACATCTCCACATATCTGTTTTGACAACATAAATTTTCACATGGATATATTTTTCAAATCTCATGGGATCATTATAATGTTTCACCCCATACTTAATGATTTCATGCAATATTATTTGAAAATATTAAAATATTGGATCTTTTTTGGTCCTCAAACAATAATAATTCAGTATGATCCCTTCATTTCAAATCATCAACATCCTTATTCCCTTTCATAGGTTGTTTATGTTTTCGGTAGGCATAGAAATTAACCAACTCTATCCATATTCACTTTATAATATCCAACTATTTCAATGTGTAAATCTAAGTCATTGTTTTGTGATCATTTTTCACATATCACATCCTCTAAAACAAATAAAATTCCTCCGTAAAAATAATTTATTGATTTAAAATCTAAAATCCAATAGATTTGGTGTGTAATTATTCTTGTGAACCAATAATTAATATGAGGTAGGTGAGATGAAAATTCAACTATAAAAAAAATATTATTTCCATCTACAATGCATTGACATCAGATCCCAGACCAAAAAACCTCTATATTTATGCTTGATTATATTATAACATTCCATTCATCTCTTAATCTTCCGTTAAAATTTCACATATTCCGCAATCCAAAATAAATTTATTCACATTCTTGACAATAAGGTGAGTGTATTATATATATATGTGAGGTATTCCTTGAGAATATTTGAAAATAACCATGAAATCAAAAAAAACTATGTATCATAGTAAAATTCGTTGGATTGGAAAATTTTAAATGGATTACATGTCAAGAATATCTTATGATATACTATCACTAATTATCATGTTTCACAAAAATTATAAATTTATTAGAGAAATTAATACTTCTATAATTAGGAAAATAATGTGGATATGCCCATTTTTATAATCATAGTTTTAATGTCAATGAAATTATATTTTTTCTCTTAGATTATATAATAATATTGTCTATAAAGACAATAATATACCATTAGATGTAATCTATAAATATAGTAATTATATAATTCAAGATTATATAAGGGTAATTATCATGTATATATTTAATCGGAAAAAAAATTATATAGCATATACCATGTATATAAGGTTGTCGTAGGTATTTATTCACCTTTGAATTGAAATTGATACTATCCCAAATGAAGGTAAGTCTTGGGAAATTATTAATATACTCATAAATAATCAAAATATTTATCAAAATTGTGTAATATATATTTATTCAGGACATTGAAATTTTCATATTAACAATAATAAAATTATATTTATATTTTTATATTTTTATTCACAATAAAAAATAGGTGTATCCCATAATGAAAAACATTTCCAAATGAGTATTTTATCAGGATTCTCTTATGTATTACAATTCAAATAATGATACATATGTTATTTACTTCTGGTTTGAGTAACTAGCAATGGTATGTCACTAGGAATGATTTATATTGATAACTCTTCTTCGAAATTCAATGCTATATGATAAAAATATTCTATAATGAAATAAAAAAACACCAATATAATAAAAATATCATTGAAATTGAGTTTATCCATAACCATCAAATATAAGTACCAATCATGGATAAGAAACAAGACCATTAAAATGGAAAAAAATTCTTTAGTATGAAAAAATTATCAAACTATAACGCTTTTTTATTTTATAGGAATAATATGCACGATAGATTTCTTTTCATGAAATAAAAAATATTACCGGAACTGTGATATTCAAAAATATTTTTATTAATTATATTTCTCAATTATAAAAAAACAATTAAATTATATTATTTATTAAAGATAAAAATATATTTTTTTTAAAATATATTATGGTTTTAATTAATAAAAATTAAATGATTACTACATAATGAAGAAGAACTAAATATTCGGTCATTTTATTTGATTCATGCAAAATATACTTTCAAGAAAAAGTTAATATTGGATTTTAAATAGTAAAATTAAAAATAATTTCTAGAATTTTTATAAAATTAATTTTAGTTTATGAAAATAATTTTTTATAATAGAGTTTCAATAATATCAAATAATGATTTTTTTATTTTTTTAATAAAATTAATTTTATATAAATATTGAATAACAGATACTTTCAAGAAAACTATTGTTTAATTCCATTATATAATTTAATTTCAAATCAATAGTTTTTTTAAAATTATCTTTATGATAATTTAATGAACCATAATTATATATTATATATGTAATTAAATATTAATATATCGTATACATGATATTGGTATGAATTTATTATTTGTTTTGAAAACACATTTCTGAATATAATTTCTTTGATTGAAATGATTTATTAGAAAGAAAATTATAATGATTAAAAAGAATAATGTATTAAATACAATGTATATATTATTGATGTTTCATTAAATTCATATGTTTGGAAACATATCTTTTTAAAAATAAATTTTTAATTTAGTGTTTAATTTTTTATTTCTATTGTATCTTTTATAAAAATATTTATTTAATATCAAAAAATAATTTTTTTATTAATATGTTATCAATGATTAATATGATATGAATTTTTTTCCTTTTTTATTTAATTTTTTTATTGAATTAGTATTTTTTAAAATATTAATTTTATTTTTTTTGTAATTAATCATTCGGAATAAATTTGTTTAATTTTTTTGATAATAATTATATAATTATTTTTATTTTTTATTATTTTAATTTATCTTATGTTTCTTTATTATGGTATCGTAGTTTTCGATGAGATGTTCTTTTTTTAATTTATTTACATTGTTGGTGCTCACGTGAATTATACAATTATCAATTTGGATATAACGGTTTTTAATGGACATGCATAAGTTAAATTTATCCCTATATGGATAAATGTTTCCTTCCAAACATCAGTATAAATAAAAAATTTATCTTACATTTTCCCAATAATCGAATAATAAATTTATAAAAGTGGGTGTCTCTTTAAATTTGAACACCTTACACATTTCGGTGTAATTATATTATGTGTTTAATATTGGTTATAGATTAGATAATAATCAATTTTTTCAACTCGAGAATGTATAAGAAAATTTGACGTATCATCGAACCAGATCTGTTGCATTCACTAGTTCTCACATAGTCACTATTATGATGCATTCTGCGAGAACCAGTCACATTGAATAAATAATAATAACACATCATGTGTGTCGAGGATGTTGTTTCTCTATCATCATGGATGTGATGGATTATTGGAGAAGACCTATGTGTGACATCCCCTTTCAACCACATAAAGAAAAGTAAATAGGAGAATCAATTGAAGGATACCACTGGAGATTCGGAAGTATTTGAACTTCAAAGAATATATTTAGTCCAAAAATTTACTGAATCATTTTAACCTGATACTAGTGAAGATAATTATTTTACACAAGTAGGGAAGTAGAAGCCATAATGATGATCCTGAAGAATAATAAAAACAAATTTCAAGAATATGAGATTTAATTAATGGTCAACAAGTAGCCTTAATTTGATAAAATCACTTAGTGATGTTGGTTTTCAATATGATATCAAATATAGGCTTGATTTTGGTGTTTTTAATAATAATTTGTGAATCCAAAAACCCTGAGACACACTGACACTTATTTTTCTATTATGATGCTTTCATGCCCGATGACGCCGAATGTTGATGATTGAGAAATTTTATTACCACTCTGAAATGTTCCACATAAGAAGATGATTATGTAGAGTTAATCAGTGAATTATTGGTGGTTTATATATTGTGATAAATCTTGTATTACCCATGTTCAAATTTTGTATAATGGACTCAATTAAATCCTAAATCCTTTTGTGAAATGTTGGACAATTACATGGTCATTTTTATTTTAACCCATAAAAAACCAGTATAAGGACAAACTTGATATTCCAGATCCTTGAGAGGTGGTGTAGATGATTCTATTGAATAAATTTTGGATGAAAATTCTTTTTTATGTATTTTATTCAATAGATTATTTGTTTTATATTATTTGGGTAGGCCACAGTCATCAATTTTGTGGTGTTAAATAATTCATTTCTATATTAGGAGATTAAAAGAGTCCCTACAAAGGCTAGTCATTAGTAATTTTTTTGGATGCATTTGTATCATGAACCTTGTGTGTAATAATTCATGCTAAATATTGTCAGATGATTGTTAAAAATATTTAACTAATGTGAAAATATAGTTTTTAGAATTCTGAATGAAGGGATGATATTATTTTATGAGATAATATTCATTTTAGAAACAAGATGGTGTTTCACTAAGTCATTTTTTAGTAAAATAATATAGAAGAGAAAAACAACTTAAAGGATCCTAATTATCCATTCAACATTAATTTTTTAGTGATCTCTAGTGAGAGATAGATGTAGAGAAATATGATGTTAGGGGTGGGAAAGATTACTCAAGTGAGAATATTCATTTCTTATATATTTCAATTTTTCTTTATATGTTGTAATGATTAATTATGAAATTGAAATTCCAAATATTTTTTCTGGATAAACATTTTAGGAAACAATATATTTATGTTAAAACATTAGCAATTAATGAATTCATATTTTTCTTGGGATAATTAACCCTCAATAATTCTTCATGATATTAAATATTTTCTTCTTTGATAATAAATGAATAAATGATTATATTCATTCTAGAACACCAGCATTAATTTAAATATTATCACAAGATATTGTTTTATTGATTAGAAAAAAATTGAATCAATTTTTTTTATCAAAATCTCATTTATACTATTCATGATTGATTAATAATAATTTTGATTGACTGTTGAATTCCTTCATACATTTTTTACATTTTTAAATAGATTTATTACTTCTATATATAATGTTATTATATTTTTTTCATAAAAATAAAAGAAAAATTTATTAAATAATCTAGTTGAATTCCCATTCATTATCATTATTTTTTATTTTTCAAGTTTTTCCTCTACTTATTCAAATACTAAGTGATTTTTTTGTTTTCTTTTATGGAATTATTTTAATTTTCATTGTCATAATAATAAAATAACTTTATATGTGGTTTAAAAATATATGAAAATATATACGACAATAAAATAGGGGTTATTAATAGTCAATTTTTAGCATAGTCAGCAACAACATGACCATAAAATATATACAAAAGATCATCAATCTAATTCCCTCAATCAAGAAACATAGATTGTCAAATTATATAATTATTCATTCAAATTCTAAAGGAATTGAGTTACTGTTGTATAAAATTCCATATTTTACATTGATATGGTAGTTTCACATAAACATTGTTATATTTTCATAAAAAAGTTATTAATAAAATGCACATACAATACAACATATGTTAATATTGTAATGTACCAGATTTCTAAATGTATTATTGTAATATTATATAGGAATTAATTCAATACCAGGCCCTGAGACGGAGTGCAGTTCGGAGTCCCGGTGAGCCCGGAACAAATGATTGAATTTTATTTAATAATTAAATTACGCATGTATTCAGTTTTCCTGAAAAAGTGGAATAACACCCGAATGGGTACTCGGATCAGAAATCTGAGGGCACCGTTGCATTTGGAACAACGATTTTACCTTAGGCGAGGCCTAACTCCGGTCGGTGCAGGTCGGTGGTGAAATATGGCTTTTGGATGTAACCGTAATAAAATATTTAATGAAAATATTTTATTTAAATCCATGTTGCAACAAAATCTTTTATTCTTTTTAAATAGGGTTTTCACAGGGATGGTTAGGGTTACAATTCCCATAACTCTGATTTTCTCTAGAGAGCACTGGAGAAGACCTCCCGATGCGGCGAAGACGACTCTTGACGATTTTCACCGGCGACGATGATGTGGTGACCAGATCATCACCAACGAATATTGCGGATCCAGGTAGGATGTTTGTTTGTGGGTTTTCTTCCCCATTTTTGATTACCACGATGAACGCGGACTAATCCATGAACAGATTAGCCTGTGGATTGGTCGTTCTTGCGGGATGGGATATATGCGGGAATCATGGATTTGATTCTTGATTTTGTTTGGGTTTTCGTCAAACCTTCTAATGGTGACGAACCAAGATCGACACAAACATCGATCGAGGTTTTTCCCTCTCGATTGTTGTGCTTTTCTTCCCCGATTTCTGATGCATTCTTCTTGTGTGTTCTATGAGTTCTTGGGGGAAATATATAGTTGCAAATTCGTTTGTTGGTGCAATGATCTGAAATCAAATATCCAACATCGAGACGACCTAGCGGAGGTGCGACGGTGACGGTGGTGGGCAAATCGATGTGGTTCAGAATCTCATATTCTTCGAGCGTTTTCGTGGAGGTGGATCGGGACGCACCATCATGGATGATCAAAAGCCCGAAACTAACGGAATCAGTTTTGTAGGGGCGGGACGACCCCAAATCCGGAGATTCGTGATGATCGGGCGGTTGGATCATGATCCGTAGGATCAGCCGAGGCAGGCGGAGAAAGACGATGCTTCTGGAAGTTTCCCAACTACACGTAGTGCAGTATGGGATACACGACATGTTTTTGTCGGTGGACTACCTGTCATGTACTCCGGTAGTACACAGAAATGGGAAGGGTACATGACCAAGGACACGCCGTATATACCCTTCCCCATCCAGACCTGACCAGTACATGGGATACCCCGTGTACTGGTACACGTGCATGCAACACGGACACGGGAAGAGGCCATGTACGGGCACTTGGCCAGTGTACACAGAGCGAGGCCCAGGTTCTTGGACACGGCGTGTGTTTTCTTTTACACACTGTGTAGTTGCTTCTATCCGACAAGCCGAATGACACGGGCTGGTTGCATGGGAAGTACTCGAGGGTCAAGGAACATGGCGTGTACTTTTCTACAAGCCGTGTAGTTTGTTTTTTCACGGCTTCAACGTATGACACGGGCCGTATACACGGGCAGTACCCAGGGTCAAGGAACATGGCGTGTAACCATACTACACACCATGTAACCTTTTCTTCATGGCTCGAGCCACTTGACTTCCTTGACATGGACTAGTTCCCTTAGGGTTCGTGCCCTTTGTCTTTTACCTGAAAGTTCTAGTATCATTTCCTTTCCACAGGATTATGATCCCTTTAGTGGAACTTCCTTAATAGAGTTATTGGAATCCCCTCTATGAGACTTTGATACAAGTCCTATATTCATTCCTGGAACCCTATGTACAGTTCTTGGTATTGACGTGACAACTTTACCCAGGAGCCGATCCTCTGCATAGAGGATTATTTCAGACTAAGTTGTCAAAATCACCCCACGTCATGGTTGTGATCCTCAACTGAGCATCATGTTCTCAAAGTACCCGTGGATTGTGTTCTCCCAGAATGATTACTTCGTATCTCTCTCTCTTCATACCTAGGTGTGTCTTCTCCCGGATGCATACTTAGTGGAATCATTGAGCTGGATCCTAGTTGTGGTTTTCGTGATAGTGGATTGTGCATGAGTATATCGGGATATTCATGTTATATGTTTTGTAGACATATACTGTGTGGAGCTAACTATATCTTTCCTTTGTGATATTTCCCTTTTTGTATTTCATTTTTGGTTTTGGGGTATCATACTGGGTATTGTTATACTCACCCATGCATGGTCTTTGCCTGTATGTGTCGTGTCTTGTGTAGACGAGCGAGGCATTGATAGGATTCTAGGTGGACCAGTAACGGATGGTGCTCCATGAGATAAGGTGGGCCGAGGTGTGTTCCTACGACTACAGATTTTAGTCCTAGTTCCTTTCCTTATAGGTTGGACCTTGTTAAAAACTTTCTTTTTGTGGGATTGTACTTTTGGCCCAGGGATTTACACATATTTTACTTTAATTTCCTGTCGTACTCTGTTGGTTGGAATTTTTAGTGTATGCATGGATTTCCATTTTTAGTTGAGTTTTTACTTTTCAGCTTGTGGTCCTGGAGATGTGTGTGTGTGTGTGTGTACAGGTTTATAGGAAATGCCTCCCAAGTTAGTGATATGCCTACTCGGTGCTAGTCACCAGCCGATGGCCTATTGGAGGTGGCCTTTGGGAGTTGCAGCCCAGGCCCCACTGGGACGGGTCGTGACAGAGTGGTATTAGAGGTGGTTGGTTCTACATTAGGACCAAGAGTCTCTGAGTTGGTTTGGGATAATAGTGTAATGTGTTTCGAGATCGGCTTTCAGGAAATGGACCCCAGTGTTGGTGCGGGTGGCCGACGTATCCATAGACTAGGACTCTGATAACTTTCTTTTCGACTCAGAACATGAGAACAATAGTTGCATGGAGAATAATGGTACATGCATCATACATGAATGGGTTGTGGTTTCTATGTCCTTTTTGAGTCATCTCTCTAGATATACCCACTGACTGAGATACATATTGTTTCTTTAACTCGATGCCTCAGTGACGGGAACCCCCTAGGATCCAGTAGCTCAATCATGAGGATGACCCCCTCAGTGATGAAACCTCGATACAAGGACCGGATTCCTCAGTTTTACCACCAGGTGGTGTGCCCGTGATCCCGCCACCTGTGCAGCACTGTTTATTGCCTGCTATACCAGGGGAGGAGGAGCGCAGGCTGAGAACACTCCATGAGTTTCAAAGATAGAGACCCCACAAGTTTTGAGGCGAGCCTAACCCTCAGTAAGTAGTGGACTAGCTTGAGAAAGTGACCAGAGTCTTCTGCTTGGTCAGGACACCAGCAGACCAGATGATGATCCTGGTAGCGAGCCTTCTGCAGGGCTCGGCAGGACGATTGTGGAGTTTGGTTATCCAGACTCCCGATGAGGCGACACTCTCTTGGTCGGATTTTGAGAGTCTCTTTATAGAGGATTTTTCACCGGTTACACTAAGAGCAGTACGCATACATGAGATTCTTAAGCTCTAGTAGGGAACCAGGATGGTGGCTGACTATTTGTCGAGGTTTATAGTCCTCTCGGGGTACTCGATGGATATGGTCAGAGATTAGTACATAAGAGCTCGGACTTTTGAGTGGGGCTTGCACAGAGATACCCAAGATATCATCATCCCTATGATCATTCCTAATTATTCTAGGGTGATCAAGGAGGCTCTGGTGTTTGAGAGATTCTTGGCAGAGCAGAGATAACTGGTAGATGTCCGTAGTGGGCAGGCTAGAGGAGAGACCTCAGTAGCCGGGAGCCGACGTCAGGGACCCGGGCATGGGATACGTTTTCAGAGGAGATCCCAGGACATGGGATCTGCCATACAGGGTTCACAGAGTGCATCCATCCAGCCTCGTGAGAGGCATTAATACCCATGTGATGGCAGGGGACATCTTGCTCGAGATTGTCCGACCCGCCGTACTACTGACACGAGAGCAGTGGATGGACCACCGAGGTAGAGACAACATGTGGAGTAGATAGATCCGCTCGGTGACAGACGAGGTAGGGGAACTGGGAGAGCAGTTGGAGGTGGTCGGTGTTTCGAGATTTTACCACCACCACCCCCAGGAGGTCCAACCCATGTTTAGGGAGCTGGTGGACAGAGGCAAGGACAGCTGGAGGCGAGAGAGGCTTATGACCCAGGTACTCCCAGAATGATTAGAGGTACTATCTGTGACTTTTCTACTTTTCCAGCCATATTGACAGGCAAAGGTGGTAGTCATTCCTTTCTAGCTGCTTATCTTGTTCGAGATGTTTAGATTCCAGTAGACTCGTTGACTCGACCCTTATGATTAGAAAAACCAACTGGAGATGATTCAGAGATCACACTCCTCTATAGGCAGTGTGACCTAACCCTTGGAGATGAGAGTTTCTGTCGAAACCTCTTAGTGGTAGAGTCGAGGCCTTATGATGTCATTCTTGGTATGGATTGGCTATCCATAGTTCATTCCCAGATTGACTATTTTAGGAGAAGGGTGCGGTGTGTCCACAGTGACGGAACAAGGTTCTCTTTTTTTGGAGAAATAGAGACCCAGGAAGCGCAAGATGGACTCATGCATAGGAGGGAACAACCAATTTCACATCATTTGGCTAGCCTAGCCCTTGGCGAAGCAGATGTTACGAGTTTCCAGTTTCCACCAGTAGTGGCTGAGTACGAGGACGTCTTTCCGGAGGATGTCCCCAGGCTACCTCCCCACAGGGAGATATATTTATGCATTGATTTGCAACTCGGGACGATACTAATATTACCATCAGCATATCAGATGGCTCCTACAGAACTTCGTGAGCTGAGGGTGCATCTCGGTGACTTGAAAAAGAAGGTCTTTTTGATACCCAATGTTTCACCCTGGGCGACCCCAGTGTTTTTTGTCAAGAAGTCGGACGAGAGCTTGAGGCTATGTTTGGATTAGTGGTGCTTGAATTAGGTGACTGTGATGAACCGTTATCCACAACCAGGGATCGATGACCTGTTGGACTAGTTGATAGGGGCGCGACGGTTCTCTAAGGTTGATCTACAATAAGGCTATCACCAGCTGTGAGTACCGGAGGAGGATATACCGAAGATGTTATTTAAAAGTCTCTACAGTCACTATGAGTACCTGGTGATTCCCTTCGGCATTACGAACGCCCTGGCAGTGTTCATCGGGCTCATGAACCAGATCTTTCAGCCCTACCTAGACCGGTTTGTAGTGGTCTTCATCGACGATATCCTTGTGTACTTTGAGTATGAGGGGGAGCATGTGATACACCTATGGATGGTTCTAGACACCCTCTGAGAGCACCAGTTGTATGGGAAACTCTCTAAGTGTCAGTTCTGGTTACAAGAGGTCAACTTTCTGGGGAACATTATCTCGGCAGATGGTGTAGCAGTGGACCCAGCCAAGGTTGAGGCAGTTCTAGCATGGGAGCCACCCCGGAGAATGACAGAGGTGCGGAGATTCCTTGGGTTGGCAGGCTACTATCGGAGATTCATCCACGATTTCTCTATGACTGCAGCACCCCTAACAGCTTTGACCCGAAAGGGACAGCCTTTCGTGTGGGATGAGAAATGCCAGTAGGGTTTCCAAAAGTTGAGACAGAATCTGACGAGCTCCCCGATCATGAGGTTACCGGAGGAGGGTGTCAAGTATGTAGTGTTCTGTGACACATCAGGAACTGGGCATAGTTGTGTCCTAAATCAGAGGCAAGCAGTGATTGCCTATGACCCAAGTTAGTTGAGGCCTCACCAGCAGAACTGCGGGACCCATGAACATGAGTTGTCCTCGGTAGTCTTCGCATTTAAGATGTGGCCGCACTACATGATGGGAAAGCGGTTTACCGTCCACTCTGATCACAAGAGTATCAGATATATCTTTTCTAAAAAGTATTTGAATTTGAGTCAGATTCGATGACTTTAGTTCCTCCAGGATTACGACTTTGAGATCATTTATACTCCTAGGAAGGGAAACGCGGTGGCTAATGCTCTCAGTAGGAAATCTAGTTCACTGTTGCTGGATGAGGTGACAAGGCTGTTGGCCTCCTTACAGTTATCCTTCGTGGATGGAGATGAGGGTTCTTACCTTCAGTCGATGGTTGTTACCCCTCCACACTTATAGAGAGTCAAGGAATAAGAGCATGAGGATGCTAGCTGTGAGACTCTGCGTGCTCAAATATCCAGAGGTGATGCTGCTGATGGATATTCAGATGGTGGTGAGCACGTTGTTTTTTTAGAGGGCCCACGATAGTACCAGTTATGTTGCGGGAAGAGGATCTGAGGTACTTCCATACAACCCCTTTGGCGGTGCATCTAGGTGTAGCAAAGATGTATCAGGTCCTCCGACGTCAGTTCTGGTGGCCAGGAATGAAGAAGTGTGAAGCACAGTTTGTTTCTCAGTGCTTTACATGTCAGCAAGTAAAGGTTGAACACCAGGTTCCAGTAGGTTTTTTATCGTCCCCTTGAGGTGCCAAAGTGGAAGTGGGATGGGATATCAGTGGACATCGTTTTGGGTTTACCACGTACGTCTAGGGGACATGATACCATATGGGTGACCGTTGATCGACTCACCAATTCGGGAAACTTCCAAGCCATACGGGTGTAGAGTTCAGAGGAGAGATTGGGATGCCACTACATGCAGGAGATAGTTCGAGTTCATGGAGTTCCATCCACGATCGTCTCAGATCGTGATGCTTGTTTCACATCCCAGTTGTGGAAGGGATTACAAAAATCTTTTGGCACTCAGTTACTCTTGAGCACAGTGTTTCACCCCCAAACCGATGGTCAGACAGAGCGGAAAATTCAGGTCCTGGAGGTTATGATTCGAGCATACATACTTGACTTCATTCGTAGCTGAGAGGATCACCTACTGTTGGTGTAATTTTCTTATAACAATAGTTATCATACCACTATTTGTATGGAACCATTCAAGGCTCTGTATGGGCGACCCTGAAGGTCACCACATTGCTGGACTAACCCAGGAGAGTCAGCACTCATGGGACCAAAGATGGTGAGAGCTACTACAGAGAAGGTGCAGGTCATCCAGAAGTGGAAGAAGACTACACAGATTCAGACAAAGTCGTATGCCGATAGGAGGCAGATGCCCTTGGAGTTCGAGGAGCGAGACCATGTGTTCCTTCGGGTCTCACCTCGACGGGGATTACAGATATTTTGCCGAGGAAGGCAAGATATATCTAACTTTCATTGGCCCTTTTCAGATTCTAAGTAGAGTTGGTGAGGTCACATATCTCTTGGCTCTACCTCCTCAGATGGATTGGGTACACAACGTCTTCCTTGTGTCGCAGCTAAGGAGGTATGAGCATAATCCATCGCACATCATCGACTGCGGCGAGCTGGACATTGATGATGGAGATACCTTCGCTGAGTACCCATTGGAGATCGAGGATCAGCAGGAGAAGAACCTTCATGGGTGAGCTATTCCCTTGGTGCGTGTCTGGTGCCAGCATAGGGATCTCTTGGAGAGCATGTGGGAGCAGGAGGCTCAGATTCGCGTGCAGTACCCACATCTTTTTAAGTAGCCTTTGTTTTGGTTTTCTGGGGATGTAAAAGCCATAAGGTGGGTGTGATGTAATGTCCTGGATTTCACGATATATTATTTTAATATTATATGGGAATTAATTCGAGACCAGAATCTGAGACGGTGTGCAGTTCTGAGGCCCGGTGAGCCTAGAACAAATGTTTGAATTTAATTTAATAATTAAATAATGCGTGCGTGTAGGTTTCTTGAAAAAGTGGAATAACTCCCGAACGGGTGCTCAGATCAGAAATTTGAGGACTTCGTTGAGTTTCAAACATCGATTTTACCTTAGGCGGGGTCTAACACTGACCGGCGCAGGTCGGTGGTGAAATCTGGCTTTTGGACTTAAATGTAATAAAATATTTTATTAAAATATTTTATTTAAATCCTTGTTGAAACGAAATATTTTATTTGTTTTAAATAGGGTTTTTTCAGGGAGGGTAAGGGTTATAAAACCTATAACTCTGATTTTCTCTAGAGAGATCTGAAAAAGACCTCCTAAGCTGGTGACGATGGATCTTGACGATTTTTTCCGGTGACGACGAAGCGACGACCGGATCATCAACATCAAGTACAGAAGATCCAGGTAGGATGTTTGTTTGTGGTTTTTGTCCCCATTTTTGATTTCCACGATGAACGCAGACTAATCCATGAACATATTAGCCCGCAGATCAGGCATTTTGCTGGATGGGATTTTTTCGGGAATTGTGGAATTTATTCTTCAGTTTGTTTTGGTTTTCGTTCAACCATCTAATGGTGACAAACCATGATCAACACGAACATCGATTGAGGTTCGTCCCTCTCGATTGTTGTGATGTTCTACCCCGATTTCCTAAGTATTATTCATGTACGTTCTATGCTTTCTTGGGGAAAATAGATCATTTCACATTTTTTTTGTTGGCGCAACAATTTGAAATCAATGATCCAACACCTAGACGACCTAGAGGAGGTGCGATGACGACGACGTCAGACAAATCGATGTGGTTCGGAAACTCCCGTTCTTCGAGTGTTTTCGTGCGGGCGGATCGGGACGCACCACCAAGGCTGATCAGACACCTAAAACCAACCAAATCGGCTTCGTAGGGGTGGGATGACCCCAAATCCAGAGTTTCGTGATGATAGGGCAGTTGGATCATGATCTGAAGTATCAGACAAGGTGCACGAAGGAAGATGACCCTTCTGGAAATTTCCCTACTACACGCCGTGTAGTTTGGGATACAAGGCGTGTGTTCGTCGGTGGACTACATGGCATGTACTATGGGAGAACACAGTCATGGGAAGGGTACAAGGCCAAGGACACACCATCTATAGCCTTCCCCGGAAAGTACACGGGGTACCCCGTGTACTGGTACACATGCAGGTGACACGGACACGTGCAGAGACTGTGTACGGGCACATGGCCAGCGTACACAGAGTGAGCCCCTGGTGCTCATACATGGCTTGTGTTTTATTCTACACGACGTGTATTTTATTCTATTCGACAATCCAAATGAAATGGTCCGGTTGCACGTGCAGTACCCAAGGTCAAGGAACACGATGTGTACATTTCTACATGTCGTGAAATTTGGTTTTTCACAGCTTGAACATATGACATGGGCCGTATACACGGGCATTACCCTAGGTCAAGGAACACTGAGTGTAACCATAAAACACGCCATCTAATCATTTCTTCATGGCTAGAGACACTTGTATTCTATGACATGGAGTAGTTCCCTTACGGTCCGTGCCCTTGGCCTTTTCCCTGAATGTTCTAGTATCATTTCCTTTCCGTTGGATTTTGAACCATTTAGTGGAACGTCCTGAATAGAGTTGTCGGAATCCCCTCTATGAGACATAGTGTTGGATCCTCTATTCATTCATGGAACCCTAGGTATAGTTCATTGTATTGACATGAGCACGTTTACCCAGACATCGATCTTCTGCTTAGCGTATTAGCTCGGATTGAGTTTTCAGAATCACCCCTTGACTTGGTTGTGATCCTCATCTGAGAATCATCTTCTCAAAGTACCTGTGGAGTGTGTTCTCCCAAAATGAGTACTCCGTATCTCTCTCTCTTCAGACCTTGGAGTGTGTTCTCCCGGTTGCATACTTAGTGGAATATTGGAGCAGGATCCTAGTGGTGGTTTTCATGATAGTCGATTGTTCATGAGTATATCTAGATATTCTTTTTATATGTTTTGTAGAAATATACTGTGTGGAGCAGACTGTATCATTACATTGTGGTATTTTCCCTTGTTGTATTTCCTTTGTGGTTTCGGGGTGTCCTACTGGATATTGTTATACCTATCCCTGCGCAGGCTTTTCCCACATGTGTCATGTCTTGTGCAGATGAGCGAGCCTTTGACAGGATTCTAGGTGGGCCAGGACCGGACGGTGCTTCAGGAGATCAGGCGGGCCGAGGTGTGTTCCAACGGCTACAGATTTCAGTCTCATTACAATTCCATATAGGTTGGAACTTGTTACAGACTTTCTTTTTGTGGGCTTGTACTTTTGTCCCATGGATTTACACTTACTGTATTTTACATTCTAATCATACTCTGTTGGTTGGGATTTTTAGTGTTTGCATGTATTTCCATTTTTATTTGAGTTTTTACTTTTTAGCTTGTGGGCCTAAAGATTTGTGTGCGTGTGTATAGGATTATAGGCAATACCTCCCATGTTATTGATATGCCTAAATGGTGCTAGTCACCAGCCCCGGGACTATTGGAGTCGGGCTTTGGGAGTAGCGGCTCGGGCCCCACTGGGACAGGTCGTGACAAAAAAAATGTAACAAAAATATTTTAATCTGAGGAAAATATTTTTTCAATACTTGTGGATCGTCTATTTTCCGTATCTAGTAATCTCAATAATCGATGAACATTCTATGCTATTGACTCAAATAATACTATGATATAATATTTTATAAATAACCAAAAATGACACACATATAATAAAATAAATCAATTATGATAATATCATCATATTTTTTTATGTTAATATAAATCCTTAATAATCTAATTATTACCTGTAATCTTCTAAACCCCCAAGGAAAAATCAAGAATATATGATTATCCCCCAATTAATATAGAATATAACATTGTCATTATATAATATTATACCACATGTCAAAAATCATAGTTTCACATGGTCTCAATAACGTAGACTGATTTACAAAAAAGAGAAGAAAAATATTTTGGGTTTGGAAACAATCGCATGGTACGCTAGATAGTCCCAAGGAATCATGTAATTATCATTTCCATCCTTCGACCTTCCCATGACATACTCATAAATCATACTGGCCCTACTAATGAACTCATCAATGATCATTCTCCAACATATGTAATTTTTAAATAAAGAAGTCATATGGACTCTATTTCCCAATTAAAAATCCAGTATTGATATTTAAATTCATCATTCTGAAATTATGATAAGTCCATAGGGTTAGCAACTACTAAGGCTACATGGAATCATGGCCTCCTATATTTTATTTTCCATGGAATCACTGATAATTATAACATCTAAATGATAATCTTGTTCTGTGTAAACATGCAATGAACTGAAACCAACTACTAACATGATTATAAATTTCCATCAATGGAATTTACAAACCACATAACCCACCTAAACATTTCTTGATTTTCATTTGGCTTCACACAGACAATGACCTGATGTACATTTTTATCTTCGAAATGAAATTTCCTTTGACTACCACATATAGTTATATTCACAAGGTAAATGTGGTAAGAAAATAGTGAATGGATAGAAGTAGGAACTCTTCAATATAAATCATATTTTTCTCCTCATTATGTATAAATTTATTGAAAATTTAAAAAAAATCATAATCCATACACCTATAAGACAACATACTTATCATATTCTACAATTTAGATATTAACTCCTTCCACATATAAACATTCAGTCTTGAATAAAGAAACAATTCATAAAAAAAATTACAAGTATATAAAACACTACTCATCACTCCTTCCAATATAACAGATATAGAAACTACCACTAACTAATACTTCTTCTCAACTGACCAATGACAAAAAAAAATTTAATAATACATCATTGAATTGGTAAAATTAAAAATTTTATGGGTCACCTATAGCCACTACTATGTTAAATCATTAGATATTATACCCTCATCCATTGAAAAAATAATATATTATAACATTCAAAAAATCTCATTGCATGACTAGTCGTCCACTATGATTTAAATAATAGAACGGTCAACTATATAATCTGAATACATCCAACCAGTATGAGAAACATATAGATAGTTTCCATTGGAAGTCTCCATAGCAAATTTAATTGATAATTCATTGAAAAAAATTCAATTTATTACAATTTAATTAAATAGATTTTAATTTTCATTAAAATCAACTTAATTAAATCATAGTCTCAAAAATAAATTATATATATATATATATATATATAATCATACCTTACTAATAACATTGAAAACAAAATAAACTCACAGAGTACTATAATATTATTATATGTATATGAATTCTATTATAGGGGGCCATAAAATCTTTATCCCTATCGATATTAGCTTATTATATAGTGTGCTACATTTTGTTGATAGTGTCAACTAAGAAAACCATTGAATTCCTCAATAATTCACAACTCAAATACAAATCTATCATTCAACCATATATTTTATATCATTGTTTTGTTACACACCCCATTAATATCTATCATCAGAGGATATATTATTCTGAAGCCACCCATATTATCCAAAACAATGGAATCATTAATATGAAATTATATATCCTAAAAGATTTATTTATCCTCACATGCTAATGCAATGAACCCATTAATCAGAAACTATTATTTCAAATTATTTTTTTACAATGAATATAAAATATGGTTGTAAATTAACCTGATATTTTTGAATGAAATAAAAATACAATTGATTTTTAGAATAAATTTCATAATAAAAATGTTCTGTGATAAATAAAAATTATACTAAAAAATATAAATCCCAACTCCATGTTATGATACCCCACCACCATAATTTTACTCCAAGGAAACAATAATTCCACTTACCACTTAATGACATGGTTATCTAACATTTATCAAATATTACAAGATCTAAAATCACACAATAGTGTGTGAATGGGGTGACAATTGTGTTTAATATGATCACATCTAGTTTTTAAAAAGATATCATTAAAAAATAATCTAACTATGCTCAGGTGAATCAAAATAAGGAATGATAAAAAATATTACATTAAAAATAGAAAATTTAAACATTTCAAAAAATAACAAATCTTGATAATTTACAACATATATAATCATTTATGAATATATTCCATCAAATCATTCCTAATATAACATATTGGTAATAAGCACATGTGTGTGAGGATTTTTAGTTTCAGGTGGTTCCTCTATAATTAATTCTGATTAGTAGGTTATAGGGGGCACAAATTTATCTAGTATGATAGGTGTTGGTTGTATGATCCCAGTCATGAAAGTGACTCCTTTCCAAAACATATGAAACATAGAGCACAAATTAAATTAGAAGAATATGTATCTAAGAAATGAGTTCACACACAATGATGGATCTATAATTCATCTTATATTACATTAATAATTATCATTACCTAATTCATTAATGTTTATTTGATTATTTAATCAACACAAATTTATCAATAAAACCACTTAGATTAATATAACCTTGTGATGATTCAAGGTTTTTTTAAATCATTTTGAAAACCATCTTTTTCAGGAAATCCAATTTTATTCCTTTTAACTACATTATAAGTCCATTTAATAATGAAATAATGATAGGTAGACTAGAAAATACATTTTATAAATACATAAAATCATGAATAAAACAATATCAACAAATTCATTACTTAAAAATAAGAGGAGACATGTTGATGGATAAAAGTGTCAAATAGGTCTATATATGGGGAATTCCCAATCATCTTTCTCCAATTTGACACATAATATATCACAGAAGTCCCATGACATAATTTTCAACCACAAGTCTTTATAATTTTCTACCAAATCACTAATGAGTCTATAATATATTTCTACGTATATCATCTCACGGATCACGAAGAGACTATCTACCAATATTGATTTATAGAAAAATAGTGTGAGGGGGGAGAGGTATATAGATGAATCCCTAATTATATAATATATTAATTTAAATGACATGGTATAATTCTAGGATTTATGGTCACTATAATTTATAGAGAAATTTGTGAAACATAAAATTTAATCACATGAACTAATTTTTTTTCAAGGTAACTGAATTGGAGAAAAACAAATATGCACCGAATAAGGCTATACTGTAAAACAAACTAGTCAAAACTATATCCATATTCTAGGTTGTAGTGAATAAGGTGATCCTATAAACATAGATATTTGATTATTCATTAGGGTAATAATAATCCCATTGAATACCTTATCATAAAAAATGTCATCACCTAGAACCATGATGTATTGAACAAAAATTCAGATAACAAAACGTTCCAAACTATAATTTTGTAAAGATTTTTCTTCAAAAAAACTAAAAATCAATTAGAAGTACCAAAAAACAATTAAATATAACATAGTACTCTATCCATGCCACTCCCTTATATAAAATAATGAAGAGATAAAAAATTGAGAATTCCAAACTATAAATGGAATATGAAAAATTGATATTGAAAAATATGTTCATACCTGAAACTTTATGATTTTAATATGATATTAATCATTTAGAAATTGATATTCGCACCTGGGTAGTGTTGTACATGAAAATTACATGATTATGATACAAAGTTTCTTCACATATATTTTTATACATCATGAAATCTATGTGGAAGTTGGTGGTCCTGTAATTAATTAAGGCCATTACCCCCTTATCAACAACTAATTTTCCCATATCTCATGAGAATCAAATATAATATTCTATAACTGTTCAAAAATGCTATACATTATAAGTTGAACCATAACAAGAGAACCAATCACCTTTATTGGTCATTATGTCATAAATATATCTGGTTATTCATCATGTTTTTACCAAATCAAAATATGATAAGGTTTTTTTAACATAATTGTTTGAGACACATTGAAAATAATATATACTAAAGAAACAAATTCGCAACACAAAGTGATATTTCATTATTCTAGGAACTTATATTACTCAAATGACCCCACATATATGAGAGAGATATTTCCATGAATTTGAATCCTTCAATAGTGTTACTGTGGAGGTAATTTTCAAAACACATAATCACTAACCAAAAAATGAAAACATGATATACAATGGATTTTTAATATCGCCTAATTTTCACAAAATAGTGATTATCAAACTAGATCATTATCATTTTCTCATGTATCAAACATGCTCCATCCAAGTCGGATTCCTGGAACTCATTATATTAAAAGGAGTTATTCAAGGATTGTAAATGTTAAATTTATAAGGCCATTTTAGTATTTTTATTGCCTGAAATTTTAATGATCCCTATATAGAAATCAAAATTTACTATGAAGTCCAAGAACTAGACCGAAGGTGTATAACCTAGAACCTGACTATCTGGATCTGTATATTGATCCATATGAGTGTCTTTTGGTGTGTAAAAATATACTTATTTGACTCATAACACATGGAATAACTAAAAAATCATGAGGTGAAAATAAGTGTTCCAATAAAAAATTGAAAAAGGATGTCCATATAGAATTATAATCTGATGGATATCACAATTTTATTTACAATATTTTTTTTGTATCACAAATTTATATGAAATATGTATATTTACTCAACTGATCGATCATAATCAATATGGAGTTTATAACTATGAGATTTTAGTTTAAACCCGAAAAAATTTAATTAAAATTTTTCTTTACTTCCATGATCGCACTAGAAGAGAATCATTAATCCTTGATGTTTTCTAGTGACAACCTTAATATTTTGGAATGTATAAAAAATATAAAAATATGATATATGACGTAGTCAATACTAATATAATTAAAAATATGTTTCATTTCATATTAAATTCATTTGGTGCTAGGATCAACAAATTACAATGATGGGTGAAAATTTCTCGTAACTGGATATCTAGCAGATGGAGGGACAAAAATATAAAATATGAAATCCAGGGAAACCCTATTAGGAAAGAGACCAATAAATTATAGTATCCCATCTGTATAATGAATCTCAAATACAATATAACACATTATCCTAATACTCCTAATGATGAATCTATTCTAGAAGACTATATGTGAAAATAACACTTACCAGAACACTACTAAACTCATCATCACTAAATCCTATGAGAATTGATGAAAAATTTTCCACCATGTTTCACAAATAATTATCTTCATTCTAAATATAATAATTTATCATCCAAATAATATCACCATTAACTACGCTTCAATATAGGGTTTTACTGTAAATTTATTCATATAATTATAGTAATTTTTCAGCTTATCACCTATGACAAAGTTTGACATATTAATGAGGAAATATAAAACCAAAAAATTGGTTTTAGTAAAGGCTAATCATTAATCTGTTAAGATATAGACCAAAAAATTAGGTCATTCAAAATTATTAAATTTTCAAGATCATTATTTTTTTAATTCACCTTGTGAGGTTGGACCTATCATTCACCCTAATCCACTAAATGATATCTCAGTATAAGGACATATCGTATTACATCACATGAAGAAGCATCAAAAATCACATACAATTTTATATCCTCAAAATATTCATATGCATTGATGTTTTAATAATAATCTTTAGTTAATTAAATTATCCCAAACACTTTATTTACTAAAATAAAATAACCACTTATAATGTGATTTCATTCAAAATAGTTTCATGATTAGTGAAATCCTTTATGAATAACCAGTAGTATCCTACCAGGCCCAAAGATTGAAATATTAAAAGGAAGTTATAAGTCACTTCCATTGAAAATAAATCCATATCATTTTGGTATCAACTAATATATGATGACCAGATATTTTATTACATATTATAATAACATTAGAGATCTAAAAATTAAAATCTCATTACATTATACTTAGATGATGATTCATTGGAATTCCCAGAAAACACCTCATGTGAAAAACATGATCTTACTAGATCATATAGTTAAAAAATTCCATCAATTGTTACTTCAAAATTTATCAATAAATTCATAGATGATTCATTTAACTAATATCAAAAATTAAATAAGATTTAAATATGTGCTTTCCAACATCAATATTTATATTATATGGATATACTAGCTTCAAATGTTGGACTTTGGAATATCCCTCTATTTAATTATGATTATTTATAGAACAACATATTATAAGTATTATAAATCCAATTTTACCCTTTTAACTAGTTAAAATAATAATTAATATATTGAAATTGATATTTTTTATTGACAATCAATTGATTTTCCTTCCTAAAATCAATGTATAGGTGAATAGTCACATTGGCCTTCATTGATAAAATAATATGATATTCTCAATGGGACACAAATTTTAATATCTATTTGTAATCAATAATACTATTTAACATTAATTTTAGTTCTATAATTTCACCTGTAAAAATTTGTTCATTGGATTTTGAAATCAGTTGAGTTTTATGGAACTGCATCAATTGATAACTCCAACACCAGCTCAAATGGAAAAATCAAGAATTAATAAGAGTATAAATCAATAAATTAATTTACTTTGGAATTGTGGTTAACAATGATATAATTGTGTTCCAAAACTGACACAGACATGGAATAAAAGATAACTATATTTTTAAGAGATGAATTTTCATGTATGGAAGATGGATCCAATTCTCCTTGAAACTCAATAGTGTTCCAATTGAAACCAATGAAAGAAACTCATCGAATATATATATATGAGAGATACTTGGGATTAATAATACATTTTGAATTGATAATCCTATTATTGTTATCTATGTTGAGATATTTTAAATCCCTTACCAACTCATCCACACACATAATGAATATGAATTTCTTACTTCGAAAAACCCTCTCCCTCATCATTCCAACAAGCATAGACAATTCAATAATCACTAGAATGAGTTCCCTTGTATTCATTAGAAGATCCACCATATGATTAAATTTAATGGATTCATTGTAACATATGTCATTTAATGAATGAATTGTTATGAGTAATGCGTATGGTAAGTCAGTATGTTATAGGGACTATATCAACATTTTCCAAAAACAAATCCATTATATATAACTACTCTTTTATGGAGGCTTATGGTTAGAAAAATATATTCCCTAAATCATATTCCATCTCTAAAACTACTCTTGGGTTTGTGTATATTATACCATATAATGGTTAATAAATTGACTGGAATTGAATATTTATGTGATTATGGTGCCAAAATGAGTTTCAAACCATAGGATGAACATTGAAAAATCATTTTATATTTCCAATTAAGCCACACTTGAAACATGATAGAGAACTTGATGATTTGTATTATGTAAGAATATACAAATGAGATGCACCATTTCTATTTACTCTACTAGACACACTCAACTTCCTATTACCATTCAACATACCAAAGGAAATACCACAAGAAAGAAGTGAAACTCATGTCAACACACTCTTACTATCTATGGAATGTTTCTCAAAAAGTTACAATCCTCCACAATAGATTAGGTCTTCATATTCACCCCCATGCTTCTTATCAAAAAATGAGTCCCACAAAATTCACAAAAAATATAAATAAAAAATAAAGTGACCTTCACATTGAAAATTATAGGATATTCTTGGAATTAAAAAAACCCACCCTAATATTTCCAATCAAATCCACCAACTTATATGGATCATTCATTCTATTGAAATATGGTAGCTTCTAGAAAATAATATTATGATGGGTCATATTTTAATTTATTTTAACCTCAATATTCCTAGATTTAATATAATATTGAAAAATAAATTGGTCCATATCATTTAACATGTGTAACCTTATATATGTCTAGCTATGATCAAAGAATTGGTTTCTCTATCATTTTTATCTAGTAACACCATCTAGAGGAAAATATATAATTCATTAAGGAGTCGTGGTATTAGAAATCACTAGAGATATTGGAACATGGAAATATTATCATAGAATAAATATCACATTAGAGAAGCATAAAATTAATATAATTATAAAGAGACAATCAAAATAATGTTATTCATTAAATTTATAATAATTCCAAAAATATTGAATCCCTTAAAAAATATGTTTTCTAAAGGCTTACATAATGTTTATCTATCCAAAGAATCACTCAAATAATACCCCAAATATCCCCACAAAGCTATCTCTTGTGTACTAAGACGAAGGGGAAATGAATACTAAGACTATAAATATAAAACACTTACATTAATATAAATTTTCATTCACAGAGATCTTTTACACAATCCAAGTTATCCTGAACATGTTGTGATATGACCTGGTTTTCATTCATAGTCTCTACATTCTAGAGACAGTCACCATGGACTCTATAAGTAAAATTTTGGGAAAAAATTCCATAATTAATCTAAAACCAAATTTTCAATAAATATGATTCATTATTTATAATGACCCATACTTTACATACATGGTTATTACTTCAAAATTGAAGCATAATTATTACAACATATAACAAAACCATGAAAGGACCGTATAGGTATAATGTCTTTAGAAACTCGGAAACATAAACATCTGGTTCATAAATCATCTACGTTGCCTCCCAATTATTTCATCATATATAGAGTCCATTTTTGACATATCATATTTAATATCCTTCTTCCTGACTTGGGGAAAATAAAACATACAAAAGGGTTAGCTCAAATGCTCAGTAATGGTAAACAAATAAAATATCAAACATATCATATTTATAAGAACATAACATTTTGAAAATCTTATCCTACAAAAGAGATCATAACATGGGATAAATCATAGAAGTGAGATGTAATCCCAATAATCATAACATAAAACATGAAGATTTTTGGCATACACACATAATAATAGAAAATCATTTCATAGTAGTCTAGACTCATTGCCAAGACTATCTTAGCGGACAAAGTACTTTTCTGAACCGAGTTCACTCCTTGATTTTGTCCTGTTTTACTGAACCGGTTTAACCTACCATTCCATCCATATCTATCTCATGAGATATAAATCATTACCCAATTCATTGGAGGGATATATAGGTCCCACCCATCTCATAATGATACCATTCTTATGTGTGCCACCAAATCAAATACCATACATCATAGCATAACCCGTGTAATAAAAATGGTATTTTTAAACATCACGTCATCATAACATAATCCATACAAGGATATCATAAAAATTATTCCATCATAACATAATAAAATAAATATAAAAATATCTATATAAACCGAACCCTATATTATCTTAGATGGAAAATAATTTTGATAAAACACTTGAACTCCATTCTTGAGGAAAATATCATTTCTACATCAAAAAAATTCCTTTATTAACATGTCTTATAATTTTGAACTAAAAAAAGTTGATTAAAAATAAACATGAAATCTTGTAAAGTAATATTCATGGAAATAATTTTTTTAAAATCCATTAATGCCGTATAAGTTAAAAAAACATTCTTCCCGTACTTTGGCCGGAAAATTCAAAAACTACCTCATACGAAAAATGACAAAAGATTCCTTTCACATTTTTTACTAAAAACTCACCGAAGGGTATAATTGGACTTAAACAATTTTAGGTGCATGGAAATAATATTACATATTGTTGAAACATGGATATGGATGATAAAACAAAACCCAATAAATACCAATATATAAAAAATCTTGGATAAAAATGAGATTGTGAGATTTTCCAATTCCTTAGGTCCGATTTGCTTCGTAAGTGTCCAAACCTCCTGTATAATGATTTAAATAATGTCATTGACTAATTACAGAATCATAATTATTTTTATGAGATCATATATGGTCATATTATTATCTTATTATTAGTAATATTACATTGTTGCTTGTTATTCGGGAGTTTATTGCTTTATGTCTGTATGTGTGTTTTGTTGAATAAAATCTAATTCCTCATTTTAAGTTATAGAAACTTCATTTACAGAATTTTATTTGTGTTATATATATCATATTTATTCATTCAATTAATTTATATAATCATTATGAAATTAATATCATGTATAAAGAGGCGCACCACGTCGTGGAGACGGTATTCCGTACGTACGCACGAGCGATGATATCGTTCCCATGATTGTGGAATTGTATTGGAGTGTATGTATACTATTTCAGAATAAATATCACATTAAAATAATCATATATAGTCATTATTTACACCATTATAACTATCCAAGTAAGGTGGTGGTGGAAAATAGATTCCAACACGGCATGGAGATGGTATTCTGTACATACGCACACGCGGTGATTTCGTTTTCTGTAGGATGGATAGATGGTGAAATACGGTTTTTTAATACCTATAATAACATATTAGTATATGATTGGTACTGATGTTATTACTTAATAATGATACAACTAAATAAGAAGAAGTAGAAGAAGAAAAAAAGTTGAAAGAATCGGTAAGAGACATTGCCTCTTCTTTGAAGCGCCTCTTTGAGACCTTCTCTTAGGGCACTAAAATTGGTCTTTGAAGAATACAAGGACCTATAGGATGTTTATAGGGATGTGTGAATGTTAAATTGTCAGGGGTTGGCCGAGCATGAAGGCTCAAATTGGTGTGAGGAGGAGAGGGATGAGGTGCCCTTTTATAAGGGAGGAGAGGGGCACCTTTGGAAGTATATGAAATATTAGTTTATTTTAAATCCCAACCTCACATAAAATGTCCAAAATGACTCATATACAAATATTAGATGATATAGGGTTGTAATATCATCAAACAATAAAATTTAGACATGTTAGGAATTTATGTTAAACATTATCAACTTAATTTATCCTTATTTATTAATTTAATTTTATTTGTGGTAATAATATTCTAAATTTTAATTTTTTATAAATAATTACATATGTGTTGTGAATTTCCCATAATATGACACTTTATTACATTGTAGACCATATAAATTTTAATTTAAATTTTTTAAAAAATTTTGTGATTTTTAGACAATTTTATAATATGTTATTTTTATAAATTAACAATAGTGTCAATGTTGACACAATTCATTTATTTGAATTTAAATAAAATATATACAGAATATATGTTCGAAATAAAAGCTTTAATAGATTAATAAAATGTCATATTTATCTAGAAAATTAGTGGATAACATTAAATAGTTCATATAATATTTATTTTAATATTTTTAATACCATTTATTTTATATTTTAATTAATACAATAATTTCAACATCACCATTGTGTCAAAATTAATGATAATTATATAATACCTAAAAATTATAAATAAATTCATATGATGTATATAATTGTATTATAATTCTTGATACAATTGATTTTCTATGTTTCATTAAGTTTATCACTAAATTAGAATTATTATACTTATAATATTTAAGAAAGTGACATGTTGTCACTTTCTTTGGTTTTAATAATAATTAAATTAATTTAAGGAACAAAAGTCCATTAATAGAATCTAATCAGACCCTTGGGTGATATGGATATATTTTACTCATCCAATAAGATTTTGGAATGTGTTAGTGTAATTTTATAATCTTATATTTACCCTTAATTACCTGATTTACATTTAACTATGGTAAATAAAATTTACCGTAGATATTATTCCTAATGACCAAAAATAAAAAGTATCCTATTAAAATAATTTGTACCCAGTGAATCCAAATTTAGAATCTATTTTTCAAAATTCCAAACACATAAGTTTGAGTAATTAATATAATATTAATCTCGTTGTTATCAAATCGGGTTTTAGAAGTCAAAACATTGCCAAAGAGTGAAATGTTTTCACCTATGAATTCAATGTGAAATTAATGATAATGACATAAATTATAATAAATGGTAAAAATATATTCTATTTATACTTTAAAAAGATTCAATATTATAATTTAACCATAAAAATTATCTTAGGGAAAATGTTGTTTTTATTTAGAAATTAGTGTATTTTTTCTATTCATCAAAATATAAAAGTTGTTAGAAAAATATAAAAAATTTATCCAAAGTAAATTTTTATATCCTGATTCCAAAGAAGAATTTTATTTTGTCAAATTTAACATATAAACATTTCAAAAACTAGATTTAATGTGGGTTTTCCATCAAAAGGCGGCAAAACTGCATTTTTTTAAAATACATATTTTACGCGAAAAAATTATTTTGTTCTCTTACCATGTTCTAGAAAATGTTTAAGATGAATAATAATGTTATAAAATTAAAAATGTAGTTAATACTATTCATAACGGCTAGACCATAATAATATGTCGTTGTTTAGTGAAACCTGGTATTGCGTACTACACATGCTATCGAGGCAGGTCACGATTGTGTGTAATGCAAGCCAAGTCAGTATTGTGTGTTGTGAAAGATTTGTTTGGTGTTTCATATAACATAATACATAAAAAAATATTTCTCATAAAATCACAGGGTGTTACATTCTACCGCCCTTAAAAGGTATTTCGCCCACAAAATTTGTCACATCATTACAAATAGATGGGGATACCTGTCCCTCATCATATCCTCAAGTTCCCATGTAAGTTCTTCTAATTGGTGGTTCATCCATAAAAAATTCGCCAAGCGAGTGGTTTTATTCCATAGGAATTTTTCACTACGATCCAGATTCTCTATCAGTTGTTCTTCATATGAACGATCTTGCTCCAGCGGTACAACTTCTAAGCTGAGAACATGTGAAGCATTGGGTATGTACTTTCTCAGGAGAGATACGTGGAACACATCGTGAACTAGAGATAGATTCGGTGGAAGCTCCAATAAGTAAGATACCTTCCAAACATGATCCAGAATATCAAAAGGACTGATATATCTAGGGATCAACATTCCCTTCTTTCCAAATCTCATTATCCTCTTCCAGGGAGGTATTCGTAAGAACACTTTATCACCCACTTCAAACTCTTGGTATTTTCTTTGGTTCTCGGCATAACTTCTCTGTCGACTCTGAGCTTCTCTTATGTGTTGTTGAATAGATCTGACCTTTTCTGCCATCTCATCAACAAGATCAGGTCCTAATAGCTTTCTTTCCCCAACATCATCCCAGCATGTTGGTGTTCTGCATCTCTTTCACTAGAGGGATTGATAAGGAACCATCTGAATACTGGAGTGAAAGCTATTATTATAATAAAATTCCACCAATGATTGGTGTTGATCCTAACCACCTTTTAAATCAATAGACCAATCTCACAACATTTCTTCTAGAGTTTGAGTTGTCCTCTCAGACTTACCGTCTGACTGAGGATGGTAAGCAGTGCTGAAACTCAACACCGTATCTAGAGCATGCTGAAGACTTCGCCAGAATTTCGATGTAAACCTAGGATCCCAATTAGATATAATTGAATGTGGTACTCCATGCAATATTACCACTTCCTTTACATATATCCTAGAAAGCTGATCAAGAAAAAAATATTCTCTAATTGCAATGAAGTATGCCGATATCGTAAGACGATGAACTATAACCCAGATAACATTATTGCCTATTAATGTTTTAGGAAGTCCAATGACAATGTCCATAGTGATGTTTTCCCATTTCCATTCTGGTATGGGTAATGGTTGTAACATCCCCTTAGTCTTTTGTCTCTAGGCTTTAACTTGCTGAAAAACCAAGCATCGAGAGACATATTCAGCAGCATCTCTTTTCATGCCATCACACTAGAAGCACTCTTTCAGGTCCCTTTACATCTTTGTACTTCCAGGATGAAAAGAAAATGAAGAACTATGAGCCTCATCCTGTAGATCCTTCATTAATTCTGCGATGGGAGGAACACAAATCCGATTCCTGAACCTTATTATCCCATCACAATAGAGGTTGAATTCAGGAACATTTCTTGTTGGATTGGTGATGCCCGATCCGGTTGGGCCAAATTCCTATGGCCCACAACTGTCAGTGTCAACTTCACTGTAGCTCTTTTGACTTCTAGCCGGCATACACTGTAGCACTTTTGACAAAGTGAGCCACAGATCACTGTTGCAACACAGACTACTATTCAGAACAGTGGACCGTCTTCTTCATATGTAGTCCATTTCAGGCCAGGGTTTTATTACTGAAATCCTATGTAATTTTTTGCTTCCGACTCATAATGAAATTATTCTTCTCCCGTGGACGTAGGGATTATTCCTTAACCGCGTAAATCGTTGTGTCCTTTTATTTCTTTCTTTAGTTTTTCCTTGTTTCTATCATTGTGTCTCCCGATGATTCCGCAACAACTGGTATCAGAGGGAGGTTCAGAATTCTCCAACGATGACTTTGGATGAAGGAAAAGTGAAGATTGATCGCTTCGATGGAACTGATTTATGTTTCTGGAGGTTGCAGATCAAGGATTATCTTTATCAGAAAAAGATTCACTTGCCGCTTCTGGGTGTGAAGCCAACAGACTTGTTGAAGTAGGAGTGGGAGCTACTGGATAGACAGGTTCATCGTGTTGTGTGCCTGACGTTGGCCAAAAACGTGGTGTTCAACATCAGATAAGAGAAGACGATGGTGGACCTGATGAAAACCCTAAAAAATATGTACGAGAAGCCTTCTGCGGAAAATAAGGTGCATTTGATACAACGATTGTTCAAACTAAAAATGGTTAAAGGGAGACCTGTTTCAGATCATATCAACGAGTTCAATACCATCATAAGTCAGTTGTCATCGGTGGACATTGATCTTTGTGATGAGGTATGTGCTCTAGTTTTGTTATCTTCGTTACCTGAAAGATGGGAAGCAACTGTATCAGCTGTGAGCAGCTCTTCGGGAAATACGAAGATGGCTATAAAAGATATAAGGGACATAATACTTAGTGAGGATGTTCGAAGAAGAGAATCAGGTAGATTCCCCGGTTCTCCTTTGAACGTTGAAGGAAGAGGAAGGTACCCACAGCGGGACAATCGCAGAGGACAATCAAAGTCAAGATGAAAGAGTAGAGACAAGGAAAAGGGGCCTGGTCCTACCTGCTGGACATGCGGGAAGGAAGGACATGTCAAGAAGGAGGGTAGAGATAACTGGAAGGGACCTGAAACCAGTGGAGAAAACGCGGTAGCTGAAGGAACTAATGACATGCTACTGCTCAGCATGGAAAGCCCGATGGAGTCTTGGATTTTAGACTTTGGGGCGTCTTTCCATTCTACATCGGAGAAGAGTTTCTAGAACAATTTTGTTTCTGGAAATTTTGGCAAGGTGCATCTTGGTGATGATGAGCCCTTGTAGATTGTGGGGAAAGGAGATGCACAGATCAAGACCAATAGTGGGAGCTTGCTTCTTCTGAAAAATGTGAGGTACATGCCTAGTTTAAGAAGAAATCTCATTTCTATGGGATAGCTTGATGATGCAGGTTTGAGTACCACGTTCACTGGTGGTGCATGGAAGATCACCAAAGGAGCTATGGTCAATGCTTGGGGAGCAAAGAATGGCACCCAGTACAACATGATAGAAACATGCATGGACATGGCTACATCACTGGAAGCTGTCGGAGGTTCTCAACTATGGCACTACAGACTTGGCCACATGAGTGAAAAGTGGATGAAGGTACTGAAAAAAAATGGTTCCTACCAGAGCTGAAGTTGGTGGAAGTCGGCTTTTGTAAAGATTGCATCATTAGAAATCAGATGAATGTGTCCTTTTCAAAAGGAGGCAGAACACCGAAGGCTGGAAAGCTGGACCTGGTGCATACAGATGTTTGGGGGCCTGCACCAGTGCCATCCCTCGGAGGGTCACACTATTATGTGACATTCATTGATGACTCAATGCGGAAGGTATGGGTTGACTTTCTCAAGAAAAAATCTGATGTGTTTAAGATATTTCAGAAGTGGAAAGTCATGGTGGAGAACGAGTAAGGAGAAAAGCTGAAATGTTTTTGGTCTGACAACAGTGGAGAGTATGGAAGTAAGGAGTTCAGAGACTTTTGTTCTGAAAATGGAATTCAGTGGGAGAAGAATATCCCAAGAACACCAAAACAGAATGGTGTGGAAGAGAGGATGAATAGGACACTGAATGAACGTGCTAGGATCATGATACTTCATTCGGGGTTACCCAAGACCTTTTGGGTTGATGCAGTGAATATGGCAGCATATCTCTTAAACAAGAGTCCCTCTGTGCCAATGGGGGAATGTATACCCAAGGAAATCTGTTCTGGTAAGGTTTTAAGACTCTCACATTTACGAGTCTTTGGCAGTTTAGCATATGTTCATGTTGATGCTAATGTAAGGGACAAGCTTGATGCCAAGTCGAAAAAATGTTTCATTATTGGCTATGGTGGTGAGGAGTTTTTGTATCGATTTTGGGATGATCTCAACAGGATGGTAAATAGGAGCCAAAATGTGGTATTCAATGAAGGTGTCATGTAGAAAGATCACCATATAGTTGGAGATGAAAATTGGAACATTGAATCAGAATGAAAAAAGCAAGTGGAGATTGAAGGTGTGTCTGAGCTTGTGAGATCTAAACCGGTGGAACATACTAATCCAGTGGAGTTTAGGAGATCATCAAGGGTGAGCAGGCCCATGCAGAGGTATTCACCATCATTGCATTATCTGTTATTGACTGACGGTGGAGAACCAGAATATTTTGAAGAAGCAATGCAGCTGAAGGAGTCATGCAAGTGGGAGCTGGTTATGAAGGAAGATATTTCCTCATTGCATGATAACAACACTTTGGAGCTGACATCTCTACGAAGTGGAAAGAAAGCATTGCAGAATATGTGGGTCTACCGGGTCAAGGAAGAACATGATGGAAACAAGAGGTTCAAGGCAAGGCTGGTGGTGAAAGGGTTTCAACAGAAGGAGGGAGTAGATTTCACTGAAATCTTCTCAACTGTAGTGAAGTTTACCACCATCCGGGTGGTTCTAATCATTGTGGCATTATAAGACTTGCATCTTGAGCAGCATGATGCCAAGACTGCTTTCCTTCATGGAGATCTAGAGGAGGACATCTACATGAAGCAACCAGAGGAATATGTAGTGTCTGCAAAGGAATAATTGGTGTGCAAAATCCATAAGAGTTTATATGGATTGAAGTAGGCACCCAGGCAGTGGAAAAAGATGTTTGATTCATTTATGTATAAAAATTAATATAAAAGATGTGTCATGGATCAATGATGTTACATCAAGTCTTTCGGCGATGAATCCATTATATTTCTTCTGTATGTGGATGACATGCTCATTGCACGATCATGTGTGTAGAGGATTAATGTGTTGAAAGGGAAGTTGGATGAGGAGTTTGAAATGAAGAATCTAGGAGAAGCTGGAATGATTCTGGGAATGAAGATCAAGAGAGACCACATAGCTGGAACTTTAATTTTTTCACAGACTGATTACATTGGGAAGGTTCTGAGGAGACTCAGCATGCTGGAAGAAAAGGCAGTTTCTATTCCCCTGGTGAGGCACTTCAAACTATAAAAGTAGCAATCACCGAAGACGATATAAGAGGTGGAGTACGAGGTAAAAGTTCCATACACATCAGATGTTGGAAGCCTGATGTATTCCATGGCCTGTACTCGACCTGACATTGCTCATGCAGTGGGATTTGTGAGTAGGTATATGGAGAACACTGAGAAGAAACATTGGGAAGCTATGATGTGGATACTAAGGTATTTGAAGGGCAGCAAGGAGGTATCTCTGTGCTTTGGGAAAGGAAATTCATTGCAGGGGTATGCGGATGCTGACCTTGGAGGCGATGTTGACAACAGGAGGAGTACCAAGGGTTATGTTTTTACCTGTGGAGGAACTGCGGTAAGTTGGATATCACAATTGCAGATGGTGGTGGCTTTATCCACTACAGAGGCAGAATACATTACTGTAACAGAATCTGGGAAAGAAATAGTTTGGCTGAAGAACTTCATGGATGAATTGGGAAGAAAGAAAGTGGAGAATGAATTGCACTGTGACAGTCAGAGTGTTATACATCTTTCCAAGAACCCAATGTTTCATGCCCGGATGAAGAACATTTAGTTGAAGTATCATTTCATCGGAGGATTGATACAGGATGGGTTGCTGACCTTGCAGAAGATATTTGGAACCAAAAATCCAGCAGACATATTGACAAAACCTATGGTGATACAGAAGTTGAGGCACTGTTGTGCCTCTATTGGTCTCCATTGATGAACAGAGGATGAAAGGAAGAATGATGGAGGACTTGATGGGAGCATAATAGGAAAACAGTTTGTATTTCATGAATATGTGAAAGCACACCCCTGGTGAGTGAAGAAGATGAAGAACATAAATTAAGTAAGTTGTCTTCATCATTTGTATCGAAGAATAGTAGTGTAGCGCTTTTGAATTCCAGTCGGCAGACACTATAGCACTTTTCACAAATTGAGCTGCAGATCACTGTTGCAACGCAGACTACTATTCGGAACAGTGGACCGTCTTCTTCATATATAGACCATTTTGGGCTAGGTTTTTATTTCTGAAATCCTCTTTAATTTTGTGCTTCTGACTCATAGTGAAATTCTACCTCTCCCGTGGATGTATGTATTTTTTCCGAACCACATAAATCATTGTGTCCTTTGATTTCTTTCTTTTGTTTTTCCTCGTTTCTGTTGTTGTGTCTCCCGACAATTCTACAACATTTCTCACCTTCTTTTGTAACTCTACATCTTCTTTTTGTGCCTCTTTAATCATCACATGTATAGATTGTTGAACATTCAATTGAGAAAGATAAGATTTTTCCCTTTCCATTATAATTCCAAGATCCATCCTTTGTAAATCCATAAATATTGGATCTTTTGTGATCCTCATCATGGATAAGATAGCATGGTCTTGTCAGCTTAATGCATCTTCTACCTTGTTTTCTTTCCCAGGGTGGTAATTAATTGAGCAGTCGTAATCCTTAATCAGCTCCAACCATCTTCTTTGACACATATTCAGTTCCTTTTGTGTGAAAATATACTTTAAACATTTATGATTAGTGTAAATATCAGACCTTTCACCATAAAGGTAATGCATCCAAATATTTAATGCAAAGATTACCGCAGCTAACTCCAAATCATGAGTTGGGTAATTTTTCTCATGTATTTTCAACTGTTGTGAGGAATAAGCTATCACCGTATCATTTTGCATGATAACACACCCTAGTCACTTCTTGTATGCATCACTGTAGATCACAAACCTTTCTCCACTGCATGTTAGTGTGAGCACAGGTGCACTGGATAACCTTTTTTTAGCTCTATGATATTCTCTTCACATTCCTCCATCCAGTCAAACATAACTCCTTTCCATGTCAACTTGGTGAGTGGGATAGATAGCCTTGAAAAATCTTTCACAAAACATCGGTAATATCTATCCAAACCAAGAAAACTTCGGATCTCAGTTACTGTTGTTGGTCTCGACCATCTTTCGATAACCTCTGTTTTTTCTGGATCCACAGATATCCCCTCTTTTGAGATTATGTGACCCAAAAATGCAACTTTTTGAATCCAAAATTCAAACATGGTAAATTTGGCATAAAGATTCTCATTTCTTTGTGTCTTTAATAAAATTCACAAGTGATATTCATATTATTCATTGCTCTATTAATAGGAAAGAATATCGTCAATAAAGACTACCACAAACTGATCAAGATAGTCTCTAAAGACTGTATTCATCAGATCCATGAAGATATCCGGAGAATTAGTAAGACCAAATGACATCACTATAAATTCATAGGGTCCATACCTTGTAGGGGCAGCCGTCTTTGGTATATCCTCCCTTTTTAACTTTAATTAATGATACCCTGAATGAAGATCAATCTTGTAAAATTTTTGAGCTCTGCATAGTTGGTCAAATAAGTCATCAATGCATGGGAGAGGATATTTGTTCTTGATAGTGATCTTATTATGTTCTTTATAATCAACACAGAGTCTCATTGATCCATCTTTCCTCTTAACAAACAGAATAGGTGCTCCCCAAGGTGACTCACTAGGGCATATGAATCCTTTATCAAGATTCTCTTGGAGTTGCTTCTTCAATTCCTGCAACTCAATTGGGGCCATTCTATAAGGTGTCTTTGAAATAGGAAAAGCACCTGGTACGAGTTATATTGAAAACTAAACCTCACTATTTGGTGGAAGACCTGGAAAATCCTCCGAAAATACATAATCAAATTCCCATACAATGGGCATATTATTAGTCATGAGTTTCTCTCCAACCATTTGAGATAAATAACCTTCATTTAGTGGAATCAAGACCCATAGGATGGAAGAAATTTCCTCTGAAAGGTTATGTTCATCCTTGCATCGATAGACGATCATAGATTGATCTGGAATATGAAATTTGACTTCCCTTCATTGGAAATTGATATGAGCTCCATATAAAGAAAGACAATCCATTCCAAGAATCTCATCAAATTCCACTATAGGATGGATCACAAGATTTGTAGGAAGAAAATTCCCACAAACTTCAATCAGAGAAGAATTGTAAACTTTTGATGCGACTGTTGTGTCATTTGGAGTTGTCACAGCCAACTCAACATCTAATTGTTGAGGTAGTACGGTGATACAGTTAGAAAAGTTTTCAGAAATAAAAGAGTGGGTGGATCTAGAATAAAATAAAACATTTTCTACTTTAAAGTGGATGGTAAGTGTACCTCTCACCACTTCGTTTTCGTACTTTACATCGCTGATAGTAATTGCATGTGACATCCCTTTGTCTTTGTCCTTAAGAGTTTCTTGACATCGATCATCATCATCAACCCTTGGATTTTTTTCATTGATTGGCATAATTCCCCATCTCCTTGCACATGAAACATTGAAGTGTAGTAGGTTCATTCAGTGTATCCCTTCCTTTGTTTGCATCATTAGACATCTTCTTCCCATTATTTTGATATTCAATTTCCCGATGACCTTCTTTTCCACACTTATAACATTTTCATGTCCCCATAAGACAATTTCCTCCATGTTTCATTCCACACATTGAGCATAAGGGAAAACTCATCTTCTTTTAAGTGTGGTCTTTAGATTTTCCTATGAATTCCATTTTCCTCTTCTTATCAAACCCATGTGACTGATGGGTTACACCAATCTCAATCTCAACCTTGAGAGCAGATCAAACAATTTCTTCATTGCTATTGAAGTCCCTTATGGCTAATACCCTTCGAAGACATGTTTTTAAGCCACTAAAGAATCGGTCGATCTTACTCACAGGTTGGATAATAATTCCGGAAGCATACCTTGCATGTCTTGTAAAATTTTCTTCATAGGTACCAACAAATTCATCATCCTTTTGCTTCAGTTCAAGAAACTCCTTCTCCATCTTTGATTGAAGATTAAGAGGGAAATACTTATTGAAAAATATGTTCCTGAACTCACCGCATTCCATGGAATCAATTTCATCCCTTTGCCTCGTATTCTTAATAAGATTCCACCATTGGTCACCATCACCTTCCAAATGGTACACTTCTAAGATGACTTTATCATGTTCATAACATTGAAAAAATGAAAATATCTTTTCAGTGGTACTGAACCATTGTTCAACCACTAATGTATCCGAAGACCCATTGAATGAAGGCAGGTGCTGCCTCATGAAGTATTCAACATAATGTTTCTCCTTCCTTTGCTCATTTGGAAGTCCTGCATGATTTCATCTCTTGAGAAATATGTGTGAGCATGGCTACAAGATTTTACATTCTATATCCCTTAACATTTGGTTTTTCAAGGGTACAATCATTGCATTTCCCATCGCATTCCGCATTAACACGGTTCCTTCGAGTTCCACCCATTGACTAAAACCAAGAAGAATAGTGTGACCAACAATAATTATAATAGGAAAACCACATAATCAAGAATAAAATCTCACACTTAAGGTCTTATCATAGGTTGTTCATGGCCATTTCTAAAACAATAATATTGTGTTCTATGCTTAGACATATCCTGAGGTTTCTTACTAAGGCATTCACATCCATGTTGCCAAAGGTTGACTATACATTTCCTCTGAAACCAACTATAACAAGACATGCATTACATACATGGTTATTACATCAAAATTGAAGCATAATTATTACAACATATAAAAAAACCATGAAAGGACCTTATAAGTATAGTGTCTTTAGAAACTGGGAAACATAAACAACTGGTTCATAAATCCTCAATGTTGTCTCCCATTTATTTCATCATATCTAGAGTCCATTTTTTGCATATCCTACTTAATATCCTTCTTCCTGACCTTGGGAAAACAAAACATACATAAGGATGAGCTCAAATTCTAAGTAAGGGTAAACAAAAGAAATATCAAAAATATCATATTTATATGAACATAACATTTTGAAAATATTATCCTGAAAAAGAGATCATAACATAGGATAAATCATAGAAGTGAAATGTAATCCCAATAATCATAACCTAAAACATGATGATTTGTGTAATACACACATAATCATAGAAAACCATTTCTTAGTAGTCAAGACTCATTTCCAAGACTATCTTAGCAGACAAAGTCCTTTTCTAAACTGAGTTCACTCCTCGTTTCAGTTCTGTTTTACTGAACCAGTTTAACCTACCATTCCAGCCATGTCTATCTCATTAGATATAAATTTTGACCCAATGCATTGGAGGGAGATATATTTCCCACCCATCTCATAATGATACCATTCTTATGTGTTCCACAAAATCATAAACCATACATCATAGCATAACCCATGTAATAAAAATGGGATTCTTAAACATCACGTCGTCATAACATAATCCATATGAGGATATCGTAAAAATAATTCCATAATAACATAATAAAATCAATGTAAAAATAGGTATATAAATAGAACCCTATATTATCTTAAATGGAAAATAATTTTCATAAAACACTTGAACTCCATTCTTGAGGAAAATATCCTTTCTACTTCAAAAACATTTTTCCTTTCTTAACATTTCATATAATTTTGAACTAAAAGATGTTGATTAAAAATAAATTTGAAAAAATGTAAAGTATGATTCATGGAAATAATGTTCTAAAAATCCATTCATTCCGTATAAGTTAGAAAAACATTCTTCTTGTAATTTGGTAGGAAAAGTCAAAAAGTACCTCCTATGAAAAACGACAAAATATTCCTTTCAAAACTTTTACTAAAAACAAACCAAAAGGTAAAATTGGATTTATACAATTGTAGGTGTATAGAAATAATATTACTTTTTGAGGAAACATGTATTTGGATGATAAAACACAACCTATTAAATACCAAAGTATAAACAATCTCGGATAAAAATGAGATTGTGAGATTTCCCTTACCATAGGTCTGATTTTCTTCGTAAGTGTCCGAACCTCCTGTAAAATCATTTAAATAGTGTCATTGTCTTCTTCTAGAATCATAATTATTTTGTTGAAATCTTATATGGTCATATTCTTTGCTTCTTATTAGTAATATTTCTTTGCTACTTGTTATTCGGGTGTTTATTGCTTTATGTTTGTATGTGTGTTTTGTCGAATAAATTCTAATTCGTCTTTTTAGGTTATATACACATCATTTTCATAATTGTATTAGTGTAATATATATCATATTTATTAATTAAATTCATTTATATAATCATTATGAAATGAAAATCATGTATAATGAGTCGCATCACATCGTGGAGACGGTATTCCATACGTACGCACGAGTGATGATATCATTTCCATGGTTGTGAAATTGTATTGGAGTGTATGTATACTATTTTAGAATAAATATAAGTTCAAAATAAAAATATATAGTCATTATTTACACCATTATACCCATCCAAGTAAGGTGGTGGTGGAAAATAGATTACACCACGGCGTCGAGAAGGTATTCTGTACGTAGGCACGCGCAGTGATTTCGTTTTCCGTAGGATGGATAGATGGTGAAATAGGGTTGTTTCATGATTATAATAACATATTCGTATATGAGTGAAACTGATGTTATAACTTTATAATGAAAAAACTAAATAAGAAGAAATAGAAGAAGAAATAATGTTGAAAGAATCGGTAACGGACATGGCCTCTTCTTTGAAGCGCCTCTTTGAGACCTCCTCTTAGGGCACCAAAATTGGTCTTTGAAGAAGACCAAGACCTCTAGGATGTTTATAGGGAAGTGGGGAAGTTAAATGGGCAGGGTTGGGCAGAGCTTGAAGACTAAAATTGGTGTGAGTAGGAGAGGGAGGAGGTTCCCTTTTATAATGGAGGAGAGGGGCACCTTTTGAAGTATAAGGAATATTAGTTTATATTAAATCCCAAACCCACATAAAAAAATCCAAAATGACTCATATCCTAATATTAGATGATATAGGGTTGTAATATCATCATCCAATAAAATTTAGTCATTTTAGGAATCCATTTTAAACATTATCAACTTAATTTAACCTTATTTATCAATTTAATTTTATTTGTGGTAATAATATTCTAAATTTTAAATTATTATAAATAATAACATATGTGTTGTGAATATTCCATAATTTGACACTTTATGACATTGTAGACCATATAAATTTTAATTTATAATTTTCAAATATTTTTGTGATCTTTAGACAATTATATAATATGTTATTTTTATAAATTAACAATAGTGTCAATTTTGACACTATTCATTTATTTGAATTTAAATAAAATATATACAGAAGATATGTTCAAACTAAAATCTTCAATAGATTCATAAAATGTCATATGTATCTAGAAATGTAGTGGAGAACATTAAATAGTTCATATCATTTTTATTTTAATATTTTTAAAACCATTTATTTGATATTTTAATTTATACAATAATTTCAACATCACTATTATGTCAAAATTAATGATAATTATTTAATCCCTAAAAATTATAAATAAATTCATATGATGTAGATAATTGTATTATATTTCAGGAAAATATTCATGTTCGATGTTTCATTAAGTTTATCAAGATATTTAAATTATTATACTTATAAGATTTAAGAAGGTGACATGTTGCAACTTTCATTGGTTTTAATAATAATTAAATTATTTTCATGGACAAAAGTCCATTAAATGAATCTAATCTGACCCATAGGTGATATGGATCTACTTTTAGTCATCCAGTAGGATTTTTTCAGGTGTTCGGTAATTTTATAATCTTATATTTACGCTTAATTACTTGATTTACCTTTCACTATGGTAAATAAAATTTACCATAGTTACTATTCATAATGCCGAAAAATAAAAAGTAGCCTATTAACATAATTTGGACCCACTGATTCCAAATATGGTATCCATTTTTCAAAATTCAAAACACATAAGTAGCAGTAATTAATTTAAAATTAATTGCATTGTCAAGAAAACGGGTTTTAGAAGTTAAAACATTGCCAAAGATTGAAATGTTTTTCACTATGAATTAAATGTGAAATTAATTCTAATGAAATAAATTATATTAAATGGTAAAAATATATTCTATTTATACATTAAAACCATTCAATGTTATAATTTAACCATATAAATCATCTCAATGAAGAAATTTGTTTTTAATTATAAATTAGCGTATTTTTACTATTCATCAAAATATGAAAGTTATCAGAAAAATATAAAAAATTAATCCAAAGTAAATATTTATATCCTGATTCCAAATAAGAATTTTATTTTGCAAAATTGAACTTATAAACATGTCAAAAACTAGATTTAATGTGGGTGCACCATCAAAAGGTGGCAAAACTGCATTTTTTTGAAAAATACTTATCTTTCCCGAAAAAATTATTTTGTTCTCTTACCATGTTTTAGAAAATGTGTAAGATGAATAATAATGTTATAAAATTCAAAATTTTGTTAATACTATTCATAATTCCTATTCCATAATAATATATCGTTGTATAGTGAAACCCGGTATTGCGTAATACACACGCTATCGAGGAAGGTCGTGATTGTGTGTAATGCAAGCCAAGTTAGTATTGTGTGTTGTGAATGATTCCTTTGGTGTTGAGTATAACATAATAGATGAAAAAAAATTCTCATAAAATCTAAGGGTGTTACATTATTATTTAAAAAATAGTTATATATAGGAACAAATAATCGGTTAAAAAACTTACCAAATGTGTAAAACATTTAATGTAATCAAAAAATATAAATCCCATATCCATGAGATAAGATGCCAAATAAACATTCTGACACAAATATATCTAATAATAACACACCCTTCAAGCAATACAGTTCACTTTCTTTCATCTATTATATAATTATGTACATTTAACCCAATTTTATATAATGGTTTTATAAAAATATATTATTATTATCCCTCCAATTGTTTCTTAATTAGATTTCATAAAAGATTCCAATTATTCCAACATAATTCAAAATAATCTACGATAAAAGGTTTATCATAATTCATGGATAATGTTACCGACATGAAATAAATAAATGATGATAATAAATGAGATTTCAAAATTATTTCCGTTCAAAAACTATCATAGATCATAAATGAATACTATAATATTAATAATCTCAATTTTATAATTAGTTAGATGTCCAGGATGATCCTCTTATAATTATAATATCCATAAATCCAACCGGTTATTACATTACCATACCAAAAATCACCAGGGGTGATAGGATTTTCACAAGAGTAACTCATTGTCCAAACTAAGGAATCATTTTAAAAACATTACCTTACAATAGTATTTTTAGAGGGAACAATTTCCTTCCAAGGGATGGCTCACCACCACATCATTGATCACATTTGTGTTTATAAAAACATAAGTCATTCAACAAAACTTTTCATTAAAACAAAATAAATCTTTACCCAAAACAATTTCTTTAATATATCAAATAGAGGATTCTATTTCATTCAAAACATTGTTCAATTCCACACTTTTTATTAAAATCATATTAAATATAATTAATAAACATTATAAACAGATTTTATAGGGAATGAAAGGAATACCCAAAATATTATTCAATAATATGAAACCACATATGATGAAACACTTGAAATTTACAACGTCAAAGAGTAAAAACAATTAGATAGAGTAAAAAGGAAATAAGGATTGGAGAGGTAACCGAGAACAATAATTCCAATTAACAAATATCTAAATTGACACATTCTATAAAAATGATGTTCAAATAGAACACTTACCACCCAAAATCAAAATCAGTATCCCTCAAATAAAAAATTAATCCTTAAGAATAAATGGGTTCCATAAACACTATGATATCTAATAGATGATTCCTCAATGCTGGGGACGAATGAAATGGATTGGGGGGAATTTTAACCACATGAACATCAAAAGTTAACCAATATTAAATCGAATGGATTGAGAGAATAATTGGTTTGAGAGTGTCTATAATTTATTGAAAAATATTGGAAATAGGAATCATTGGAACATTCTCTTGTCCAATTCTCATAGTGAATGATATGGAGAAAGAAAAATTATTCTAGGAATGTGAATACACAAAAATGGACCTATTCAATACCATCTAAAGGTTCGAGGATGCGTTCAATATTGAGAACCTATAAACAAGGAAAAATTTCTATGACATAAGGTAACAAAAAATCAACATAAAACTAATTTTATAAAAAATGGTACTTGTTTCCTAGATCCACAAAAGATGTACCTCAAACTGGTAAATTTATAATCTAATCCCTCAAATCTGTTTCACATTCTATACGTCGTAGAAATACCTTTTTTAGATGAACTGTGAAAACTATCTAACAGTACTCCATACACAACATAAACACAATAAAAAAATGGAGGTAAAAATAATATATTATAGAATACATAAATTTCTGTGAAAAAATGAAATAACAAAACTTGTAAAAGATGTTCATAATAGAAACAAATGAAATATGAAATAAAAGGGTAAATAAAGAAATAAATTCGTAAAATTAGTAGGTTATTGCGATGGAATGACATGATGATGTTATATATATCATAAAATAAAATGGGGCCATTACACACAATGATGAACATGATGAATGTGATATAATATATGACCACTGTAAACTATTACTCATAACAAAATATATAACCAATAAATGAATTAAGTGTCATAAAGACAAACCAAATACAAAGGAACATCATATAGTAGAAAAAAACTTTATAGAAACCTCAAAACCCATATACCTTCAATAAAACTATATAAATTGTAATTGTATATCATGTTCCATAAAAAATATTATAGGCCAAAATACAGTTTATAATGACTTATGTTGAGAATAATATGTTTACATGGTAGGATCCACCCTGAAGCCTCTTGAGTAAAAGTGAATAAAGCATACTATGCTGGAGTGAATAAATAATTGAACCAAACTCATCACTAAATAAGGTATGTGATATCCACTACTTTACCATGGCTATATGAATATTTTTTAAAATTAATTAAAAATATATCATAATCATAATATATATATATTTATGTTCAACTAATAATTCACCACTATTATTACAGTATTTGCAAACGTCGCACATCCATATCCATATCACTACAATGAAGCCTAATGTATCTATCACATGTATATTTGAAGTGGAACCTCATACAACAAATTATCTCATCATCACAACAACCTCTACATTGAAACAAGGTAGTTATAATGGATCTACCATTGATCCTAAACATTATACAAAACTGAAATTCATTATAGAACATGTATAGTATACCAATAATAATATTAATCCCTAAATATACAGAGAAACATCAGTTTTAAAGAAAAATAGGACCTAAAAACAATCTACAAACCTATACAGTAACGATATATTCAATTCAAAACAACAAATAATATTACCATGTGAAGAGAGAGGGTAAATAGTGGATAATTGAACATTAACTCTTCATCAAGATGATTTATGGGGAAAACAACCTCCTAAAGTCCACTAGGAGCTAGTCACCCAACCAACATCGATATGGAAGATATTGAAATCAAATAACATTAAAAATATATTAATTTTTATATTTATATTTATTTATATATTACAAACTATGATATTAAGAACATCCTAGAAATATCCTCAAATGATTCTATCATCACATCAACACCCAACTCTCAATTCTAAGAACTGTACATTCTATAAGAACTAATAAAAATTAAAAACACAATTTTGATTATTTTCTCAATTAAATAAATTTATTTAACTAGTTATCAACAAATTATTCCTTTTCTACAATAGAAATCAATATCATATGGTTTTAATCACATAATATTGATAATTATTCCATTAATATAGGTACTCTATGATATATCAAAATCAAAAATAATGAACTATTAGAATTATATTAGTCATACAAATCAACCTGTAGAGAATTTAATGTTGAAAAATAAATAACTCTTCCATATGTTCATTATTGAAGATTCATTATCTAGTAAGAACATGATATTTCCTAAAAAATAACTAGAAAAAAGCACCAACACTCCCCAAAATTAATTTTCTCATCTGTAATTTTTTTTATCAACATCCATCTCTCTTCACACGCTATATATATATTGACTACCCTATAATTAAAGCATATTTTCACCAAACCATTATCCATTCTAGAAAAAAAAATCATCCAATATCAGGGATTCTCATCCAGAGTAAACACATAAGGAACCAAGGTAACATAAAACAAAATATATTAAATTTACGATCTAGAACTCAGGATTACAATCTCTATAAGAAAATGAGCTTTTTTCAAACATCCACAATTATCAGAACAATAAAATAACTTATTCCCTTAAATAATTGACATATTCGTTTTTTACATATTAAAATTAATGGAAAAGGTATCCATCATCTTTGTATGTATAATATATTAGTGAATCATGTTTCTTTTATAATTCTAAGATTTATAAATATCATTAAATGGAAGAAACATTTCATAATTCAACATTATTATAGAGCTCATCAATAATTACTATCATTATGATAATTATAAAAAATAACCAAATACAAAGAATGGTAAATCGTCCTATAATGAAGAGATATAATATTGTCTAGAAAATAAATATTCGTATAATAATCATGACATAATCACCTGATATAACAAATACCTAGAACCAATTATTTCATTAGTTAAATATTAATCATTGTTAATGTCATTTAAAATTTACCCAATGAGATAAAGCATAATATCTTAAAAATTTCTCATAGTATTAATTGAAATTAATCATATCACCTTCCTCATTTATTTCAATAGTATAAATATATTAATTGAACAACAAGAAAAAATATCTCTTCACCTACACAATAATTAATCTATAGAACAGAAAATATATTACACAATGAACATTCTGAAAAATATTTATTATTAACCATGCAAAATAATGTGTAAAACCTGTTTTTAATAGAAAAATATCACTATATGTAGAAGATTAATTATAAATAAAATATGATATAGAGAGGGAAAACATTCCACCTATCACCATATATTTATAATCATAATCTGGGGATCAATTACAATTGAATGGGTTTTGAAATATCCTAGACTAAAACCTCTAACCATCTTGATTTGGGAAAAATGATAGTTTATCTAAAATTTGTGGGATAAATAGGATATAATGGAGTAGTTTAAGAATCACATTCTTGGTGGAAATGGGTCAATTATTCTTGGAATGTATCATGTAGTATGATATGATAGAAAAGAATCACCCAGTTCTTATTAAACAACACTAATTCACTTCTTGAATATAATGATGAAGTCTTGAGCCTTTAGAGATCCATTCATCAAATTTAAATATCATCCATTACTGTTTTAAATTATGGGCCCACATCCTGAATCAAACATTATTAAATACACTGACTAATATTTAGAATCAAAATTCCTGATGGGAAATACTAACTATCATCATGAAAATCTCCAAAAATAATAAATTTCAGACAGATTCCGATCTCAAATCCTAAACTCAACTAAAAAAATAATGGATTATTCAACGAAACACAATATTTGATAAAATGAAATTAAATGATTTAGAAGGTTTCATACCCTTATATAAAATAAATCTCACAAATTCTTTCACAAAAGAATATTTAGAATGGTATCAGAATAGAAGGAAATTGGAAACGTTAAAAAACCCCGTGATTCCTCTCAAAAATCAAACAATTATAAGATAACGACAACTTTACAAAGAGGATGAACATAAAAAACAAAAAACACATAAATTGATATGATACCTAGATGAAAATATCAGGTATATAAATATGGAATCATTGGAGATACAACCATATGAAAAGTCATATAATGGATATCATATGAAAAATATCACTACAACCCATGATCATGAATAGAGAACATGGGATACTATGAATGAATGGATGAACATAAAAATATAAAACACATACATATATATTATACCTAAAATAAAATAGAATTTATATAAAGAAGTAATAATTGGAGATAAAACCACCTCTAATATCACATAATGGATATCATAAGAAAAATATCATTACAAGAGATGATCAGGTGTAGAACAAATGGGATACTATGCGTGTATGTTTGACTCTTATTCTAGCATACTATTCAAAATTCATTAAATCCATGAAATGATATTATTTATTGGAATATAAATCCATTTTAAAACATTATATTTACAATCCTGGATCTCTATAAGTTTCTCTATGAAGGATGCATCATTATAAACATCAATAAAATCTCAATGCATGACATTTGAATAATAATTATTATAGAAATATTGAATGAATGAAATAATAAATCATGTTCATTCATGATGTTGGTTATTACATCTACGGGTCATTGCTAACAAATTCCAACAGAATGAAAGACAAAACAACTAAATCGAATGAATAATACCATGAAAAATATATCACTATCCTTTTTGAGGTGTGATTGATTTGAACACATGATATCCAATTTTGAAATCCCTCTGTATCCTGATATGGTCATCGTAGGATTGATGCCGATCATTTCTCTATCTATTCAAATCATGAATCACATAAAACATCCTTGTCATGCTCGGTGTTAGTTCTTCTATGATAATTGATGACTCTCTTAAACCATTCCCACACAATGTAAAATTTAATTAATTGACATTTAGAGCATCAAGTAATTATACACTAATGGTGGGGTGAAAACATTAAATATATGAAAACTCTCCAAATGGTAGTTTACTCATGCATGAAACTCCAAAGTATTAGACACTAGAACATAACATGTCTTCCAGTGTCTGGATGTTTATCTAGGTTTTACATCCCATCAATTAATGATAAAAATCAATAATGGAAAACTATTTTCCATTTTAATGAGCCTCCATAACAAAGAGGTGAAATGATGATCACCGTTATATATGATTATATTAAGGTATCCATGAATGCCCATAATATCCTATAGATACTAACTCATCAAAACAGCCACAATTCCGGAGTCCATGATTTCAGGTAAATGATAATATTAATTAATGAAACAATACTACCCTTTTAGAATCATTCATTTTCCAAGATAGAGATGATCTGATGATGAAATCAATAGATAAGTCATGTCACATCCACTAAAAACTTACATCAGTTGGGGAAAATCACCTAGACAATAGTATTCATCCATCAACTCCAACAAGACTAATTATCTTTATGTGAACTATAAAATATAATGTCTTATTCAAGACCACAAATAATGTCCCCTCAAAGCATGATACGTCTATTTCATTTCATGATATACAACCAAGGTTAAGTGGTTGAAATCGAAGTGAATAACCATTTGCATCTATTTTTTCATCTCTGAAGGAATGAGAAGCCTCACATTTAATTGAACCAGATGTTGATCGTCCACATACAATCCATTATGGCAGTTTCAATGAAATATCTATCACTCCATAAAACAGTGTAAAAAAAACAAGTGCTAGGAATCATCCAACCACTAAAGTAAATATGGAAAAACCATGTTACAAAACGTTTCTCCTCTTCCCTCTTCCAATCACATATCATGGTGCATCACATATATTAATTAATGAAAACTATTTTAATCTATGAAATAATTCGTGAAAAAACTATGTGACATTATATTTAGAAAATTTGATGAAACATTTCCCATTTGTTATGTATAGTAAATATTGAAATAATAACATTTAAATAATTACATATATTATAGCTATTTAATTTATATGTCAAATTATTTGTAGACATACCCATGACACTTGTGATCAATGGAATCCAACATTTATTCACTAATGAGATAGTTTTCCCCAAACAAAAAGTAAAACAATACTACTTTCAACTGAATAACTGGGTAGAATAACAATATTTTTGGGAGTAACTAAGAAGAACGAAAAGGATCTGTCATCACCTATAAAATGAATAAACATCCTAATATATGAAATGAAGAATTAGTGTAATCCTAAAATTGATCCCCCTCTTACAGTAAATAATGAACTAGGAAGATAGTAATATATTCTATTAGATGCATCAAAATTTATTGACCTCAGTTATTCCATTAGAATTAAGGATCATTTCTGGTCAAGGCATCCAAAGGATTCATAGCCAAAGGGAAGTCATACACGACACGCTTATAAAATTATTTCGAACCAAGGATTATCTTCCCATCATCAGTATTCATGTGTGATACCCTTGGAAAAACTCCATTAATATCAATGGAACCATATATACACCATGATGGGTAACAAAATAACCCACGAAATGAAATTAGCGATCCATGAAATCAAAATTTGGATGCCTATCAAATAGAATTATTGATGATAAATTATTAAAACCACACATAGGTATTTTATGTGTAACTCCTCGGATTTTAACTACATTAGAATTTCAAAAATGGGACATATCACAAAACGGTTTGAAATTTATTCCAAAATTTAATTCAGAAACTCAGTTAATAAAAAATGGATTATTTCTAAAAATCAATAACAAAACAATTAAATATGAATTCCACTAATGAAATTACAATTATTTATATAAAATAATTTCATTCATTACCAACATTACAATATATCTCGACCATATATATTGATCTTCTGGAGGAAAACTACTCAGTTTATTTTTCCATATAAATCTTATATATGTATAATATGGAAGAGATTATTAAACATAACATTATTTTTGTGAGGATAATTAATAGAAAATAGATATACAAGAGAAAAAAACACAAGAAACCCAATGTAACACTATTATGAAATTGAACACTCACATTAGGAGATCAATGGTCTCTATATATTTCTCTTGAAATTCATAAGATACAATAAAATATAGTGAAATATAAATTCAATATTCCCTTGAATGTAGATCTCCAACAAATTGATCTTTATTTTATGGGGCAGTTCTACAACCTCTTTAGGAAAAAGATTAGTGTACTCATACCATACAATGAGAAATATTACTATCATAATAAATGAATAACTATATATTATCTTATCTATTATGGTATAAAATGGATGATCACAATTATGGCACATTATAGTTTATTTATTAATAATAATGGAATACACGTCATCAACATTAGTGGTTAAAATTAACCTCCATAATATATCCATTATATCCTGAAATAAATAAAACAAGTCCATGATGGTTATGATGTCATATGAGTGTGTAGACAAATATAGGAAGACTCCATATGTGGGTTCATTACCCAGAACTATCTCAACATTGTTGCATACATCATGAACAGAATATCACACTTAATATAGTTTCATAAATGAAAAGGGAACTATAAGACCCTACAACAAATATTAAAACAACTATCTTTGGTAATGTAAATGAAACTGTACATAGATCATGATTCAAAGAAGCCCTGAATCTATCTAGAATTTAAGAAAATGGAGCCATAAATGATTCTGGATTGAATGGAACTGTAATAATTAGAAAATTTATCTACCCATGAACATCACCAAATGGTAGAATCATATTATAAAAACAAAAATGGAAGTTGGATTCTATTAGTGTAAGAAAATAATAAAAAATAATTCCTCTAACTACCACATATACTAACTTATTTTAATATAATGGTGCCCCATGATTACTCAATAGTAATTGATATTACTATAAAACCAAAAAATTAAGTGGACCACCGGATAGACATTATGTACATATAATTTTATGGTACTCTCATATTCTTTGACTACATCATACATAATAAAAAAATGTTGTTTCCCATAAAATGGGAATGAGAACATTCATTCCTATATGAATGATATGATGAAGGATGAGGCCTATCCCATCTATTATAAAACCCTTCCATTCAGTTAACAATGAACCGCACTCAGAAAAATCATCCACAAGGAGATTCCTCATGATTCCACAATCTGGAAATTCTAATACTTGAACGGTCCCACTGATAACTATTTACTCTCCTCAATATCAAATGATAGGTGAATAATTTTTAAAAGTTATCGAGAACTATATCTCTACATTAAAACTTTATTAAAAAATATCTCATTTCCCTCCTCATTTAGTAATTGGTTAAAATCCTATACAATAATGTTCATAAGATAGAAATCAAAATTCCACACATTGGAACTCTCGTGTTGAGGGGTAATCACCATAGGATTATAGGACACAATTGTGGGGAATGAAATGAACAAATCTATTAACAGTTCAAGTTACACATCCAATAAAAAAATTATCTCATTATTATTCACAATGATCAATAAACAAAACAACCTAAGTACACTGCATATAATCCTTCCACTAGAAGAAGCCCACTTCTCAGTCCGAGCATAGATCATACATAATTTATCTCCATACAATCTAGTGTGTACTGTATCATATCAATATAAATGAATCCACTATAACTATAGAGAATCTAATGTTGAAATTTTTTACATTTCACCCTCCATGTATCATCACTGTTTACCTCAACACTAAAATGATAAACTAGTGCATGCTTCAATACATCTATGGTACCATAGAGACCCATTTTCAGGGAATGGGATTGAAAACATCATTTAAATATTTTAAAATCAAGAAACTAACATGGTGAGTGATTCTACTGATTGATGTTAACTAAATTAATATTTCTATAAAATTAAATATGTTTGATATTACATTGGAGCAGTTTTTAGAAAAATGGGAATATACATAAATGGAGAATTAAATAAAAAACACAGAACAAAGTGGAATCCAAACATAAGGCTTATCGAGGGCACAAAAAAATGTTGTTTGACATGGTTCCTTTAGAAAAAAGAGCCAATTATAAAAGAGTATAATTAAAATAAATAATTAATTTTAATATTGTTAATTAGATTACCTAAACCGAATCATCTATATAATGATCATTAAATCTGATTATTTTTGCTATATACAAAACCTTGTGATCATTTAGAAGAGTTTCCACACCAATACCATATTGTGAAATTGAGATTAGATGGAAACTACCAATCAGAACAAGTAGAATGATGACATACTGAGCACATCGAAATCTCCCCCCCATCATTTTTGTGAATATGTTTCATTAATGAATGATAAAATCAATGTTGGACTCATAATTTTGGGATGCATCCTTCTATGATTAAAATATTTTCAATAATAAATTACTTTTCTTTGATCCGTGTTTATTATTTGATTTTTCTTAATCATATGTTTCATTTAAAATTTTTTTATTCATTTTTAGATATCCTTCCCACCTACAGAATCCCAATATATATTTTTTATAAAGGAAAACCTAACTTAAAATGGTTTCAAAATTTATTTCTTTTTTATCTAACATTATTTGCATTGTTTTCCAATAAGCCTATATGGAATCTTTTTTACATTTATAGGATAAATTATACCTGATTGAACCCCAATATTTTTTTTGGATTCATGTGAACCATATTATTTTTCAATCAAATGATTAATGAGGATGAATTGTTGGAAGTATTTGATATTTTTTGGATCTATGATCTGATAAAAGGATGGAGATCACATGGTATGAACAAGATCAATGTATGATATTCACATACACCATCATATATCTGATTTATATATAATGATGAGTTTCAAATGAATAAAGGAATATTCCCCATTAATTTTTTTGGTGAACCTAAGGTTAGGTTCGATGTGGGAAGTTGAGATCAGAGATGCATAGAGAGGATTATGAATTTTATGAAAATATTGATTGAAACCCATGTAGTCTAAACGACACAATAATTTTACAGCCTTGGATATAACAACTAGAGTTTTCTTGTGAGTTAAATAATGAATGGGATTGGGGACCCTCATAGGCTCGGTGAACCGATGCTGGAGACCCAGAATGTACTATGGAAATACACAAACTGATACAATTCTAGGAAATTTTCTTGTAAAATAAAATAGATAGAGTACACGGACATGGTTTGATGGACATTGGTGGGACCCCATGGTTGATGAGACACTATGTATCTAAGTACCCATTAATGTGTTCGATTACAAGGATGAGGCCATGAGTAAGTGAATGACCCAGGGATGTGTAGACTACTTAAAATACATGTTGATATACAATGACAAAGTGTTGTATACCGGAAGGAACATGAACTAGATAGATGGTGAGACCATAATCCATGTGGGTGTGCCTATATGTTTTGTACTATTTTCTTTTCAGGAAACTCATACACATTTTATCACCATTTTCACGTCATAGATTTTGGAACATCAGTTTCATATGATGTGTGTTATTTAGTATTTAACATGATGGTGGACTTCATTGTGATTGTCCAAAATTTATAGGATATGTTTTAGGTATGATGGATCAATAAGCAGTGCTTTATGGTGGTAGTGATCAAGTAGGATCATTATAGAAATTATATTTTATATCTCCTACAGTATCATGGAATGTGACCTAGTCTACTATAGCTCATCCCAGCTTCTAGGCAAGTAATGGGTTCCACTTTGTCAATCATAATGGGACCCTCCCACTAGGAGAGAGAATCTCTCTAGTACTGAATACATGTGTTTCACTCTCATATATTATCAGGGAATGGAATCAAGACTAATTTAGTGGAACACACAACTATTCAGGGCATGGATCCAATTTCAACAATCAATGTTTACCCCTGCAGTTGTACTAGGAATTATTCCTCGGCTATTAGAGTGGCACTATCCAATTAAATTAGAAAATGTGTCCTCTATCTTAATTATGTGGTGAAACATCTTAATATGTATGTCATTATTCCTCAATCATTATCGTGGAGAGAAATTGTTGGGTAGGGAAGGCTTCCTCTATGAACTACCAGAGTGCATCCCTCGTGTTGTACCAAGGAGTGTGTTCTTTACCTAGAGACTTATAGAAAATATTTGACATCTATTAAAAGAGTTGCGTATCAAAATAGATATTTCATTAGTCAATCATGTGAGATTTTGGGAATTATTGATGGTTCTTTGGAACTGAGGACACTGTTTTCCTTCAATGTGGTGTTGGAAAATGATCCCCTTTCAAGGTCATTTGGGTTCATTTTTTAACTTATATATATAGATGGCCTTATTGTTCGATTAATTTATCTCTTACTATGGGATGACATTTATAATTCTATTAATCCACTTATCCCCCACCACATAATACTTTTGGTCATTATATTGTGTTTCTAAACAATAAGATGTGCATGGGATTTTCACCCATGTATCGGGTCTTCTATAGACCATGGATAGGTCAATAGCAATTATAGAGCACAGAAGGGATATCGTAGTGTATATGACCTCGTACATTAGTCCTGAAATATTTATTTAGATATAGTATCGCTCACCAATTTAATTATTCTATTATTTTCAGGTTTTCCATATTTCAGGTTGTGTGTGTATTTTCCCCCAATTAATTTTTGATTATACAATTGTACACTAATACATCATAGATTATTTACATGCATTTTTTATTATGACATGGTATCTTTTTTTCATATTCACTTATTCATGTACTTGGTCAGATATGATTATACAATTAAATTATTTAAATCCCTACTATATTCATTATTAATTTTCGTTTTTTCGTTATCCCCTAGACAATGGAGGTGGGCATCGGGTAGTTCCGACTCATGCCAAAGTGGTTCATGCCAGGATAGATTGTTATTAAAGGATCATCATTTATTAGCATGGTTTTTGGATTAGTCCACATATGATAATTTTTTAGGGCTTACTGTAATAATGGAATAGTTTTTTTAGTTCATATTTTTATCTAGGGAACCCAGTGTTGGTGTGATAACCTATATATCTAAATATGAAGACTTTTAAATCCATCATATATAGTATGTATTACGAGACATTATTTATATAGAATTTTGGAACATGCATCATATTGAATTGAGTTGTTTATTATTAATATTGAGGCATCTTCCCATATATATGTTATTCTAACAATGTTATATCATGAATAAATTTTCAATATACCACTTTGAAGAATGCAAACTAGTTAGCGATTCTATATTGTGATAAAGATCGGATGTACGATGAGGCCTCAATTCAAGGTACCTTCAAAAAGATCCTTTCTCTATATATATAGGTAGAAAAATACCATCCTATATAGAAGAATATGTTACAAGAATAGAATGGCATAGATGTTTGTAGTCTACGCGTACGAAATATGTTCTAGCACCTACAGTCACTAAGGTCCTATTGTGTGCGAGATCCCCTGCAAAAAAGGATTGGCTAGATAGGATACCTGATTTTTTTATGATTATCTGAAAACCAACTGATCTGGAAGTTGTTCTAGATTCTAACCTCTTCCAAGACTTAGTTGGGAGCTGATGGATACTTATCAGGAAGAAGCACAGATGTTCAAAATACTCAAGGACTGGCTTCCTTTAGTTGTTTCAATAGGATTACAAACCATCATGCTTGTGACCAGATTGTATTTTGGAGAATAATGAGTTGTAGTAGAGTGGGAAGCCATTTCTAGGGTACTATGGGATGATCAACAACCATATGACACACCATTAACATGATTCAATATTGATACATTTTTTTATTGATGTTTTATGTTGGTCTGTGTATTGATATTTGTTATAGTGTAGTACACATATGCATTCCCACCTATGTTTGGGTATTGTAATGAGGATTGGTGACAGAGTGATTATTTTCATCAGGACTACATGCCGCTTCAGCTGGCAGTGGTTATTATAGGGATCAATAATTTGTAGCAGTAAGCACGCACTAGTTAGTAGGATCTTAGAGGAGGACATATTTTCATGATTATACTCAATCACATGGTAATATGGAACATGGACAACACACGGGACATGGTAATCAAGGTGATCGGTATTGTTATTCATGTTATTGGAATGATCACATGGAAATAGATTTTATGTCCCGATGCACTATGGTGGGAACTCATATAGCATAGTAACCTGCATGATAGAGGAGCTTATGTAATCATAGACCTCCTAGGGGGCCACGGTTCCCCCCAAAAATACAAGCTCATATTGGTACCTGGGGATATTTGAGGAAGGTCTATGGTTGGTGGAAAACCATATGAAATAATACAACCAATACCCCTAGGAGGATCACATCATGCTTAGGGAGCTGGTGTCTAGTGCTCGGAATTACTGCATGCAAAGGATTTTTATGAATTATTAGTAAACAAGATGATTTTTGGTACAATTTTTATTTATTAAAAAAAAAATTCAGTAACTATGGACATAGATGAGAGTCATTTTTCATCTATTCACTAAAGTCGCATGAGATAGCTCTCCCGATTGATAATTTTGTACTACTCTTTTGACTTTTTGATTCTATGGGGAATGATTCTTCTCTGCCATTTTTCTAATGACTTTGTGATATATATCTCAATAAAGAGATATTTTAATGGTATATTTGGGTCAACAATATTCAAATGATTGACTTTATCTTAATAATTTATTTCCTTTCCACTGTCCAAGCATATATTTACTATCATATTTAATGAACAATATGTTGTTATAATAATATTATTAGATTCTACATTTTTGTTGAGATATATATCATTGGAGTTAAAGTAGTTTTTACATGAATTAGGCAGATCACAATTACCAATAAATTTGTTTTTTTGGACCATGGAGTGACATGCTCTTCTAGAATAAAGATTCCCTTTTCATGTGGAATTATATCGATATCTTCCTTGAAAACATTTTAGGACTAAATTATTTGAAGAAGATGTTGTTTTGTATCAACATACATTCCAATACTACAATGATATATTCCTAGGAAGATCAAATTGCATATAATGTGCTTCGAGAGTTATAGTTATTCTTGGATGAACATTAAGATAATGATTTTATCTAAATTAGTTTCCCCCCAATGAATCTCAAATGCATTCCTTGAATAATACATATGTGAGGTTTCGTCATGTTGTAGATTATCATCATCTAAACCATGAATAGATAATTATAAAGTAACTCATGATAAGGATGGATGACCTATTTGATCATTTTTGAGGCACATGTATTTTCTTGATGATCGATCTCAGTTCGGAAAACCACATTTGATTGTTCTTGATGATGATATTATGATGCTATCATTATAATTTCAATACATACACCATGAGTTCGTAATAATTCTTTTAGGTTTACAAAATTCCCATTCAGTGTTTATGGAATTGATTAACCAGATCTTGTAGACATAAAAGACCAACATTATTGTTTTTATAAATATGATATAATCATATGATTTGAGTCATAGTTGGAGAAATCATATCACATGATGATAGCCCTAGATTTTCTTTGGAAGCACCAACTAGATTATATAATCACAAATTTCTAGTCTTGAATCCATGTGGTTCCAATTTTGGGGGTTTTCATTTCAGTGGATGGATTACTTATGGACTATGTGAATATTGATACAGTTCGAGATTGGTAGGCATTGAATTGTGTATCATTGGTTATGCGGTTTCATAGATAGGTGTGGTACTAAAAGATGTATTTGGATAGCTTCTCTCAAGTTTCAGTTATATTAACAACAGTAAAGAGTAATGGGTGTATTTTTACAAAGATTGGGAAGTTACTAGGATATTTCAGGGAGTTGAGGATGAGGTTAAAGTGCTCTCCTATGTTCATACTACCATATGATGGATCAGAATATATAATGTATGTTTATCCATTTGAAGCAGGAACCAGGTATTTTTAATGAATATGAAAAAATTTATCTCCTAAGGAATGAGGTAGTTGAGCCCCCATGAGAATAAATTAACGAATAATAACTTCGATCATCCAATGATGGTCATTTTTCATATGTTGTGGAGACATTATATTTTGGGAGAGAGATTTTTTGATTAAATAGAAAATAAGAGTTATGGTTTTTATTAATGAGGAGAGAATTGAACCTAATAAAAAGAAGATCATTGGAGTTCCTGTAGTACAATGACATTGATATATTCTTTACGTTGGTGAAAGAAAACATTGTTTAAGATTTAATTATTATAGTGTCCCAGGATGGTTTAGTGAAAGAGTTTTTGGAGTGTTTTTATGCCCTATACATGTCATTGGTTGATTTGGAAAGTGAAATATTTATTAATTGGAAATTATTGACTCCTTCACTAATCAATCATGTGAGAGATTCGTACATGGGAGAAATTAGTTGTGAGGTATTTTATGACCAGATATCCTCATGATATTCACCACATGGATATCATGATGGAGTGTATCAAGTCACCCTTTTCCAATGAATGATGGTGGAGCCATTAAAAATACGAGTGGATGTGATGAGGAAGTTTAATACACATCTCCTTCTAATGAATCCTATAGGGGGAATTATTTGTAGATTCAATAAATTATAGTTTTAGTGGGATGGAATTAGATCCATCATGATTGAGTTCATCTCATGGAACCTCGCATGTCATCAAGTAATGGAATGGAACTAGTATATGGTAGGATTGATGCATCCCCTTGAGATCCCAGAGTGTATATATCAATACATATATGTGAACATTATCACAGGGTGCCAAAAAATATTACGAGACACTGATTCCATGAATGTGATTGATGGAAAAGTTATGATATCAATGAAATTACATGTTATCAAGGAGAAGTGTTAAGTTGATATTTTGGTGATAATTTACATATGTGAGATTATTCTCATTCATTGGGTTCCCTCAATGATCATGGATGACCATGATGCACAGTTCAAGTCACAGTTACAGAGAGGGAATCATGAGGCATTATAGAACCAGTGGGTAATGATTATAACATTTAACTATAAGAAAATAGGCATTTTGAGTTGCGTATCTAGGTTTTGAGGGATATACTAATGTATTAGCTATTAGAATTCTTCCGATATAGGTAGGATCGCAGGCCATTGGTAAATTTTCATAAAACAATATCTTCTAATCTATTATCAACATTAAACATTTGGAGGACCAGTGTGGGAGACCTTATAAGTCAACATTATATTAGAATTAAATTGGTGAGGCATCTTATATTAGTCTAGATATGGTTCATGTTATAAAGTGATGTTCCGTGTAATTAATGAGTAGATGAGGATATCTGAAAAGAGGAACAGTTATATCTATCAATGTTATAGGCCCACGGAGTTTGACATGTTAGACCACATTTTCACATGAGCATCTCCATGATAAGGATTATAAAGATTCACCAAGGGAGGAATGTTATATCAATGGATCATCCGAAAATTCATGATCATATATGAGTTTGGAAAAGGATTATTATTACCTCTCCCTAACAGAATAGATTGAATATGTATGTCACATCCTCCGCCTTGCACAGTTGAGGAGATTAATTCTTTAACCCATGAATTTATTCGACATTGGAGTATGGGACATCGAGGATGGGGGAACATTCAAGGAGTTCATGGAGGAAATAATGTATAATGTATTGATGAACCTATGTGGATGAAAGATTCACATGTTTCATATGTTTTGGTAGTATGGGAGCATGTAGTATAGATATTAGATGTGGGAGATCTAGATGTGGTCTTAGTGTTATGATCAATTTTTTGAGATATTTAATTTTTAATATGAAATTATATAAAAAGGTAATAAATTAGAGATTCAGTTTTTCATTGTAGAACTTTGAAATATGTATATAAATAAATTTGGAGATAGGAACTAAAAAGGTTCATGATTATGAGGTATGGTGTTCCCATTGATATCATTTTTAAAATATTAAATATATTTTATATTAAAGAAAAATATTTTCAATTTAATTTTGATAAGTCATAAATGGAGTCTTAGATTAAAAAAATATAAACTACTGTTATTTCAAAAATTCATGGAATACCATAGGAATGGCCTAATTTTTGTCAGCAATGGGAATTCATGTCCAATGGTAATTGGATATTTAATTTATTTAAAATAATAAAAAATATTATTTAATTAAATAAAAAGGCCAAAACATAATACTTTGTATAATCATATTCATGGATAATCCCCATTTTTTCCACACTATAATGGGATAATTATGATAAGGTTCCACATCTCACTCATAGTTAATAACCATGATTTGATAATGATGATCCTCAAAAACATGGTTAATCAAGATGCTGTAAGTTAAAATAATCTTCTTCTTTAATTTGAAAGCATGTTCACCATTAAAAATGATTTTTATCAATCATGGAATTATTTTTTTTATATCCCATTTGATTATAATATTTATCATGAAAAATTTGATGGCTTAAATATGAATTTATTATGAGACTTTTAAGGACCTTATGAATTAGTTTAATTTTTTTTCATATTATAACATGTTTCTAACATCTCTTATAAAAGAATGAATATGGTTCCAGAAAAACATGAGCCATTATAGTTTCACCTTAATTTTTTTGTTAAAACCTTACTATTCTTAGATTTCATCATTTTTTTCCAATATTGAATCTGTTCGACAATGATGGCATGCATTGAGCTCAATTAAACTCCAGTTTCATGTAGAATTCAGGTCTAGCCGATTTTTTTTAATCTAAGGTTGAAAAGGGATGAAAATGTGATTAATATGACTATTTTCTAGATCTTGTATCCTTGGAAATGTGTTGATTGAATGGTCAGCCCAATAGAGGTGTACAGTCCTCTAATTGTCCATCGATAATCATATTTCTTGACACCAACCATAAATAATCAATGATCATATTCTATCCATTTCATTTAGGGTGAACATTAGGTTTTATTCCATATAGTTGGAATGGATTAGAGATTCTAAAATATGATAGGTAACTCAGGGATAAACTAACTAAACACATTATATTTTGAACAATACATGGTCTCTTGGTCCATGGATGTGGAAAATAGGCTTTCTATGTTAGGTAAATGTCTCACCCTATGTGGGACCGTATTTCATGAAGGGGTCTAGTTTTGGGGACATAGTGTGTCCTCTAAGAGTACATAGAAATAGCCATAGCCAGGAACATGACTTATACTGGTACATCACTAGAGTACACAGACATGGTGTGAAGGATATGGTGCCAAACATGTGTGGGATTACATGTTTTATATTAGAGTGCCTATTCATAAGAAATATTACCTTGACATGGCCAGGATAACCGGGGGAAGTTTTGTAGATGTAACATGTATTGTGTTACCCAAACACAAAATGATGGGTTACAAGGGATGTTATCTCTATACTATATGGGACATGTCTAGGTATCATGGCGGAACCACACACTTTTTGGGTACCCTAACCCATTATATACCCATTACATTGGAATATAAATTTTCATATCATATCTCTTTCATCAAGACTGTGATTTTTCCATGCGACTAGACAACCAAGATTTTTTATAAGTTCTCACATCATGGTTGTGTCCATTGTATTGTCTTTGGAAATAATATAAGAGAAGTTCCGAACAAAAAATATTATTAAGGGGAATGCAATGATGGTAGTGATTAAGAATTTTTCACAATTGAACTAAACTCTGGCTCTCATATGGTGTATGGGAATGAGTTTTAATCTATTAGGGTGTGACCCCCGAGCTAGATAGGCCCAGGGTACAAGTCAAATTATCATTGTGGAACCCTTCTACTAGTATAAATAATGGTTCCTCTATTTAATGAAATATTGTCACCCACATATAGTATCATGGTATGGGTACTCGAAAATTATTATGGCACCCTCATGGTGAGTCGAGCACGTTTCCTTCAACACATGTTAGAGTGGAACACTTCTATTTTAACATGGAATATGTCAACAACCATAACCGTTTCACCCTACTCTGATATAATTGTATGATAAATCTATATGAAATATTTGATGAGCATTCATAATAGGTAGGGAATGAGTCCTCTATCATTACAGTGGAACCATTATACTGGTTATCCATGGGTCCTCTATTGAATACATAATTGAAAAACACTTAATGTGTAATGGAATAAGTCCTCTACCTATATATTATTCCCCACAATTAGGTGCAATAGTGGTGCGGTGTGGCTCGACATGGATTTTTCCCTGGAAATACATGGGGGTGTTTTTCATCATTGATGGGCCCATGGAACTAATAGAATTATTTTACTATGCTGGGATATGAGACCAAGACCATCTTCCTCTCACATTTGATATTCATTTGATGAGATAATATATATTGGCATCCTTGGTGTTGAATTAATTTATCTGAAACTAAGGGTAGGGTATTCAATTTCGATCATGCCACTTACCTATCCCCATTCAGCTTTTTGGATTCCCTAGTTGACAAGTGTATACTCACCCGTGTATAGCAGTTTCTCACATGAGTTATATATTATGAATATAACATATTGTTCAGTAATAATTACAAAGGTTCCAATGGATACTCTAGTGCATTTGATCATGTATGGTGGTTGTGTCTTGTATATTCCTATTAAATCTCTCATAACACATTAGTTTTTCTATTCATATTAGTTTGGGACAAAATTTTGGTTCATTATGAAATTTTTAACATTTAAATTTAATATTTTGATATAGTATTGTTATACTTTCTATAGATGGCACATGCATTACTTATTCACAAAATGTCTCATATTTTCATTATTTTGCATCACTTTATCATCTAGAGGACCGGGTGATTGCAGAAAGGTACATTAGAAAAAGGAATCCAATATAATTTATTAGTTTCGGCGACTGACTGCCTCCACTGGCCTTGGGATGTGGGTATATGGTAGTTAGGGATTGAACTTCATCGGGTTAGGTTATGTTATGAATGAACATTGTGTTGAAGTCAACCGAGATCCATTCATGGAATGAAAAATGTGTAGAGGCTTCTAAATCAAAAATCATTAATTGTTAATATTAATTAATTAATGGATGATCAACATAACACAAATTATTTTGAAATTCAAATATAATTCAAAAAAATATTATCAATGGTCTTTTAATTGGCCTCAACCAAAAACAAGGATCAATTTTATTTCTTGGATCGTTAATCATGAAGATCCTTAATTCAGATCATAAGGATCTTTAAATATCCATGTCCTTTCTAGTATCCCTTGTTTAGAAATATATTATAGCTTTGTGTACACCATTTCAATACCAACACATGATTTAATCACTAGTGATTATCTAAAAAATATATCATATCCTTCAACCATGCCATTGAATCTATTTTTTCATTAAAACTAAAACCCTATATACCCTCCAATGCTGGAAATGAATGAATATGAATGATGATGTGAAAATTCCACCTTCAATAGTTCACATATTGGTGACTGTCATATTGGGTATATCACTCACAGAAATTGGATGAATTTCCCTACAATAAGTCATAATGAATGAGATATATGACAATTCGAGAAATAACATACTTATTCTAATAAACAAAAAATCCCAAACCACAAATAGAATTTTGTAAAAAATGTTGAATATATAAAGGAACTAATAGTAAAAAAAATGAAACCAATAATGATTCCTAAACAGGTCATGTATGACTAAATGGGATCTAAATATCGATCCAAATTAAAAAAAACCACTTATGAGAGAGAAACAATTATATAGTTTTATTATGAATATAACACATAAACATAGTATGATCCTCATTGCTTATCCTTGAAAAAAATGACTTAATAACATTATATATTAATTAATAAGGAAAAGAAATAAACTCAAACCCTAAATAGGTAATAAATCTTCCTAGTCTCCCCATGCCACTCTCACTAAAAATCTCTTATAAGTAATATTTTAATATAAAAAGTCTTATGAAAATGAAGAATCAACTCTGCCATTCCCCCAGTATTTTTCTTCTCTTCCCAAACATAAAATATACTGAGCCCTCTCTATACAATTTATAAACATAAATAAACTAAAACTGTATAATATACAACTCCAAGAGTGACATATAATCTAATCATCATAACCACCTCCACGTAATAATCATGTATTCTTTTATAGCCACCATATCTAATTATGAATGAATTAAAACTAAATCCATTATATCAGATATATGACATTCAATTTTATTTTTTTAGTACTATATATAGAGGTACTTGTGTGTTTAATATCCATAAGAAATTGCATCCCACAACAGAAATATATTGGAATGGTATCTAATATGAATAATAGAACATAACACTGTTAGGAGATGTGAGGAGTGAAATAGGGGTAGTTAGCCATCAATTCCTCACCAACTAGGATTTTCCCAAAAACAATATCCTATAGTGTAGTGGGTCCCAATCACCTTACAACCTCGGTTGGGGGTAGAGAATGAAAACAAATAATATATAGTATATAAAAATGGATATCATTACGTACTATAGAAAACTACATTTCAATAACTAAAAATACAACTATTACTTCTTAGGAACTTTTCTACCACTACTAAGGATTACACACACTATAAGAAAAAACCAATTTCATAATAAATAATTTAATTAAATGATCAATTATTATTTTTGATTTATATTATTCCCATAAAATTATTTTTTTAGCGATCAAACACACATCCCCATTTGATAAATTAAATATTATTCATCACTGTTACATAATTTTAGTTACTATATGACTCATCTTAAAACAAAATTAATAAATAATAGGTAATGAACAACTAGATACACATATAAGTGGGAACCCTAATGCATAAAAATTGAAATTTATTAATCGAATAATGAAATGTTACATTAATCAAATTTAATCACATAATTCAGCATAGAAACATAAAATATATATTAAATTTTACCTTCAGTAATATTCTCAGTTCCATCCCCAACCCCACTATGTATATCCCCATCTCTACCTCCATATCAGGCTCTAACTCGAACCACACCATTGAAATTTCATTTCATTATCTCTATAAAGATATCCATAACATAGAAAGGATCACCATCCATTGAATAAATTATTGTGAAAAATTAAATAAGAACATTTTAATAGATCTAATATGCACTAAAACCAATGAATGCATCCTTCAAAGGATAATGGGTGCACCCCGCCCTAGAAAATTATTTGTACCAAAACCAATTTTTTTTCGTCATCAATAAACAAACTCATTTGTAACTAGTTATGAAAAAATTACACCGATGGTATCATTTATTAATATTTACTAAAAAATTTATAATTCTTCAAAATGATATCTAGGATTCATGAATTTAGAAAAAATATCATTTATTTGTCACCATTAAACATTATTTGTTAGTTCATCATGAATTATGATATTTCTATTCTTTTCCAAAAATTAAATGAATATGAAAACCAATACACCTTAGTATAAACTATATATAGAACACTCTTTAGAAAATATAGTGGAAAACATATATCATAAGAGAAAATAATGTGATAACTAGAATATTGAATCAAATTATGTTTTAATTGACATTTATTCTTTATTAATGTTAATTATATCAATAACCAATGAGATATATCATTATAAACTCAAAGGTGAATATTAAAATAAATAAGAACCAATGAATAAAATTACTAGTTGATTACAGTATTCATCAAAAAAGAACTGAAGAACAAGTAGAAATCACTGATCACCAATCCCATAGGTACGTCTATGATTAGTTCTAATAGAATGATAATTGGAAAAATATATAAGAGAACAAATATCCATTTAATGTTGTGATAAAATAGGATAATTTTAGAAAAAATATTAGTTTTTCATGGGTCTTCTATCCTTTATTCTAAACGAACATTCACAGTTTGAAAGGGTTACTCATCTCATGAATTTATTTGGTATAATTTCATTAAGAAAAATAATCCACCATGATATTATAAATTAGGATTAATTAACATCATTATAATAATGTTCACCCATAGAATACTTGTATATTGATCCATTTAATCTATACCATTATCCTAATGAATTATAACTCCATTCTTCACATAAAGAGTCAGCAAATAAAAACTGCACTCACTTAGTCTTCAAATAATCATTCAGGATATGAACTACATACTCAATTTGTTGACATCACATAACATTATAAATTACTTAATATTCAATATATAATCTCACATACACTATAGACTCTTATCTAGGATTCCCATTAGCCATGTTAAAATCATAAATATATAAATAAATTTGAATGAAGGGTAAAAATTCTAACATATATAGACTCCCAAATACTATATAATTGTCACATATTAAATCATTATTAATATAGGGTAAATTAAATATTAAAAATGTGAAGATCATTACATCATTGAAAAATCCATGTCTCATAAAGTATATCAACATCAAAACTATAACAACATATAATATATTATATATATTATATATCATCAATCCACCACATCATATATTTATAATCCTAAAATTTTGTTCCATCACATTCTGTGCAATATCTGATTGCGGAGTTGGGAGGATGATGAAATTAATCATCCTTTCCAATTATCTTCATGATTTTATGGAAGTCATGTGGAACCCATTTCAATTTATTGGATATGAGTAGGTTACCAGAATTGGGTGGTGATGGGTAGAACTATAAATAAAAAAATATTATATTACGATATATAGATTCCAAATAGTATGGTTCAACAGGAATATGGAAATTATTTTATTCTACCACAGACTTTAACATCATTTTCTCAGTTATCTAATGTTAAATAATAGAGCCAAACTAAAAACTCCATGATACCAAACTTCAATGGTGTTTGGTATAGAATTAAATTATAAACCTTATGTTCATAAATTATTTAATATAAATATATTTACCACAAAAATACATATTTTTTCATTTTAAAATATTTATTATAAACAATTACAATAATTATTGCATAATTAATATACCAGTAGAAGGATTTTGATATAGAAAATATTATAAGATTTATCATCTAACAATTCAACAATTTTTGTGAAATTAAGAAATAAAATAAAAATTCAATTTTTTCAATGTTTTTCATCCATATTGATTATTATTAATTAATAAATTTAAGAATCAAACCCTTGTTAAATTAAACTAAAAAACTAGCCACCTTGACTAAAATTATAATCTTATCAACTAGTATAAATCAGCATCCTCTAAAACATTAGTATCTTGGCCAAAAATCCACCTCTACTATTTGAATCAACTCTTTCCAAAATCAGTAACAAAAAATAACTAAGAATTGAAAAAAATTCCTCATAACAAAAACAACATTTTTCAAAAACCCCATTAAACATCTACAAGAAAACACGACATAAAAAATAACATTTTAATGAATGAAATCTACAAAAAAACGTCCAATAACAAAATATTTGATGTAAAATGGGAGTAAACCACTTATAGATAATTATAAGACAATATTACTTTGTTATTAATAAAATAAATACTTATATTAATTTATATATTTCAATAGAAAATATATATTTCCATTATTATGTGATTACAAGAATTATAATATAATTTTGTCACATCATTATACGAAATAAATTGTGATTGATGAATATTTTCTCATTATTATTTATTTTCAATTCTCGAATCCAGTGACTCATTCCAAATACCGATAATAAAACACTATAGTGTCAATGAAACTAATGACCAAGGGACACCAAACTATATTAGATATATGAAAAACCCAACTAAAAGGGAATAATAAATATGAACACGATGAAAATTTAAATATTATTAATTAAACCCACTTCTGTAACCATATGAGATATTTAATCTCTAAATGATCCTATGAGAAAAGAGAAATATGTGAATAAAATCCACATCGTGTTGTTAACAGTTTCATTACCCACATCAATATTTTAAGATGATTGATTTAATTATTAGACACCACTAAATTATTCCTTAATGTAGTCTTGATCTTGAAGGAATTAATGAAAGTCTAATAGAATGAGGCTTTAAACAATATTAAAAAGGAAAAAAGTTAGACCTTCACAGTAATGTGATGTGAAAAAAATTTGTTGCTATATCCCTAGTGAAATATATATTAATTTTTTTAATAGAAATATCATAAACAAAATCATGTGTCTTTAAAACACTTAAATAATTTAACAGCTAATATGACGGACCAGCTGAATATTGGACATCATAAATTTCAATCGTAATGCCTAGAATGAAACAGATGAATTGTGGGAAACCACACATTCTATTTCTATAAAAAATAATTTAGTAGCAAAATACATGATACCATATATCTTATTATAGTTCCTAATTTCCTCCTTTAATGTAATTTTCACCCTTCCAAATTTGGAATTTGGTTGTGGCAAATAGTCTCTATGTTAAAAGACATCCCAAATAACCTTGTTATTTACACAAAATAAAAAAAATTGATATTTCTGAAATTGAAAATTTCAAAATGTATATGAATATAAAAAAATATAACTTTTCACAAACATGATAATAACATCCAAAAATATACAACATCATTAAAATAAATCATTCCTAACCAATAATATAAATATATGTTTCACTCCACCAAATATCCACAACAAAATCTCAACTCCTCCAAATTCTATCAATTATAAGGGTATGATAATGTATTAGTCATTAAATATATTATTTATACATAAATTGTTTTTTGAAAACTTATATGAAATGCATAAAAAATTAATTGGATTCTAAAATTGTGCAGGTTAACTTGTGGACATACATAAAAATGGTTATCTTTAAATCCTAGTAAGGGAATACACATGAAATAAGGTAATACAAGATAGGGAATATGCATGTCAAATGAGAGTAAGCATCATTCACATGGAAAAAGGGACCTAATATTGCATGATAATCATAAAAAATACATGATAAATGGTAGAACAACATAAAACGTTGCATCATAAACACAATTCAGGGCTAAATTAAGGGAAATCATGACAGACAAAGTGTGCCACATAAATCATAAAACATATATTCAGTCATCATAATAATTTATTAAAATTTCTAGTTGTTTAAAATAAATACTTGTAACTCCACAATAAATAATTATATAATCATAATGGGGAACATCATTGATTGAAAAATCGGTATATGTATTCACTACTCTGTTGTTTGGCGTAGAATATAATGGTGATATTTCAGCAGCATAGCGAGGGTGTATGAATGTTCATGGGAGGGATTGATGAGTGAAAAGGGGTATGTGATATTTATACATTAATTAGATAGTACGGGGGATATGTAATAACACATCCTATCATAATTAATATAATATATAAGACAAATCATAAAAAAGATACATGAAAATTAGAAGAATGGGATGATCCCCTACCATGAGAGTGTGACAAAAAATGATTTATACGATCATCATGATAGATTTGGGTAATAGTAGAAGGACTCTAGAGAGGGGAGGTAAGAGTAAGGATGTTATCCATGTATTTTTAGAGATTGAAATTATATATTTTTTTGGGTTGTATTGGAAATGAAAGGGGATGGTTTTATTATTCCTAAAACATATGTTTTGGAATCTATATAATAGAATAACTGAAACCACAAACCATTCGATGGTTGTCAAAAGGATTCTCCTAATTGGGATATTTTTCATTTTTTATAAGGAAAATGGCCGAAATTAATAAAATAACATACATAGTTATGTGATAGTGATTCATACTATTAAAGAAATGATATCACAGAATATAAATATATTATTGGTTTTGGATTATTCATAAAGGTTTTATAAAATTTTCAAAAAAAAAGCAAAATTATTTTAAAGGGAAAACATATATTTTTTGAAGCAGATCATTTACAGTATTTATTGAATCACGTCTAAGTAACTTTTATTTCATTAATTGAATTGTATATTTATACAATTTTAAATTTTCCTGAATCATTTCCTATCATAAAAATTATGAATAATTTACCATTTTATAATTTCAACATTTTATATTCAAAATAATATTAATTATCTATATATATATATATATAATTTTAGGAATATGTTAATTTTATATTCAAAAATAATAAATGATATTTATTAAGAAATGTGGGGTTTTTTTACAATAACAGTTTACAAGCCCTTATCAAATTATATTTGAATTCATAAAAATTATATGAAAATTTATATTAAATAATTTTTTTTAATATAATATTGATTTAAAATGGGTTTTTTTCAAAATTAAAATAAATCATGAAAATAATTTACTTAATTGAAATTTAATATTTCCTTAAAATATTATTTGTTTTTAGTAGTATAAAAATCATTTATAATTTAACAATAATAATATGAAAATATATACAATATTCTATTAAAAACTTGCATAATAATTTGTATTTGTTCCGGAAACATATCCTCTTAAAAACCATTATATACACAATGAGTAAGGTATTAGATAGTGAGACATTCATGGGGGGTTCGACGTATATAGTTTGGGGTGTGGTGTCGATGAGCATGAATTGATCTAGTAAAACGTTCGATCAGGGTTATGATCTTGAATATCACCGTGTGATTGATCATGTGAAAATCCCAGTGATTCGATGTCCCTCTAAAGATATGATAAATCATCTTCATATGGTACGATCCAACCAGATGAGGCCATTAATAACTTCTTCTATGTCAACTGGATTTTTTAAAATCATATATTTATACTAACCATGTCATCAATATTAAATATATATATTTTCAATAGTATTGATTCATAATAGCCAATTAAATCCAATAAGATAAAATATTCCCTATGATCTATTATATTCATCGATGGTTCATTATATGAGAGTTGGTTCTACTATAGTACGACCTCTGTATTGAGTACATGTGATGGGTCGGGTTTTTACTTTCTCAAGAGGGGTCATTACAATACTTCATGTATAGGAGATATTTTAGTTGTGAGTTATAGTCATTAGTCTTTATCTCTGGTGCAATAAAGGATCGTAATGTTGCCGATGTATCTTGACGTATAGTTCCCCTTCCTCATAAATATCATCATTTTTTTAAATATAGTTATTCTGAGGAGTGTATTGTCTCTAATAATAATAGCATGGTCACCTTGATTATTTTTCGAGGATAACTTTGGTTAACTCTGAGCATCCTTGATGTTATTATAAATGGTATTATCATTTTCCACCAATTACTAGATCATTTCAGGAACTAGTAGTTAATGTTCCCCAACATCGTACCAAAATATAGTTCTTCTTCACCTATTACCATGTAATGATTTTTTGTAACAAATTTTTATGCTTGATTGGAAACTATAATTATAGTATAACTTCTATAGATTAAGATTTTGATTATACGACCGTATCATAAAACATAATTTTTCCAAGTGTTTTGGAACATGAAATCACATTTGAGGATATTTTAGGTTTATAGTTTTATTGAATTTGGAAAATCTCGTACAATGTTGACCAGAATATGACATGTTGATAGTTATACTATATATCAACTTTCTCAACCAATGGTGACACTATTAAAATAATTCATTATTTCTTTTCAAGAAACATCCTCAATTCGTTCATCATGAAATCTTTTTTCCCATACCAATAATAATACATTGGAAAAATAATTTAAAACAGGGGATTAGAATATGAAGCACATTAAGGGAGATAAAATAAATAAAATCATTAGTCATGTGAAATCATGGAAACCAATTATGTGTTCTTTGATTCAATGAAATAATACTTTTTCAGATGAATGATAATCATACTTTTTTCAAAATTAAAAACATCAAAATACATAGTAAGCTATTAAAACACCATTCTATGACAAAGATTATCATTTTCATAAAACCCTTTAATACCCCTTTCAATTAGCGTAACAATATTTCTGACATACAATATTATTATTAACCAATGAAAACATGTTCTATAATTAGGATCACCATTCTTATATGATATATCGGGCAGACCTGTGAGGTAGAATTGTGCACATCCTATAATATAATGTATGATAGGCTTTCCCCTGAGCTAAAATGGGGTTCAACCCCTCATATAAGCTATGTCGGGCTCACCTATGAGCTATAACGGGGCTCAACTCATCGTATAAGCTATATCAGTCTCACATGTTTCATATAATGCTCTACTAGCATTTCTTGAATAAAACACATTCATCATAGAACCGTTTTGAAAAATTATTAGCATCCCATATGAAAAACATTTTCATATAAAAATAATATTTTAACATAAGAACCCTTTTGTATGACATAGATAAACTAAAAAAGGAATAATTGGTTTTTTTCATTTAAAATACATTTTTCGTTATAGAGGAACCCAAATATCAAATAACAGTTACGGTGACAGAGAAGTCATTATCACTGTATACAATAAAAACATTTAAGTTGGCTTTTTTTAAAGAAAGTAAAACAATTCTTATATAAATATTCCTTATGAAAACATTGAATTAAATTCATGACAGAAAAAAATTGTCTTTTATAATCATTTTATATTTATATAAGTAAATATTTAAATTACTACCATGATGGATACGATTTTATAATGAAATCATTATACATTCAAGGTGTTTCAAGCCACATTGAAAAATTAAATCATAATTTCTATGAATTAATACATTTATCAAAACATTAATTTACATTAGAATAAATTAAATAAGAATATTAAATGACTTTGAGGCTGTTTATACACCTTATATAATAATAATGGTCCCTATTATCAAGAAAGGCCTTAATAAAAGGATATTAGGATGAAATCCACTATCAAGAAATGAATAAATTAATATAGGTTAATTTATAATTTTTTTCAAACAAAATTTTATTTTTCTTATTCATTTTATAACACTTATTTCCATGTTACAACAATTACATAATTATTTTAGTTCAAATCTGATGTTTGGTCGATATTCGGTACTTGAGTCAAAAAATGAGCTTGTTATGAGGTCGGTAGTATATGTGGTCAAAATTCCCTCATCGTCAGTATATTACAAAATACAAAGGTATCATATTTATACATTCATCATACCGTTAATTCTAACCATTAATTATGGTAATTAAAAATGAACTTCATTACAATCATGGAGAAGGTATGTCTTACATACGCATGGGTAAAATTTCCATTTTTAATTGATCATTATAGAATTACTGTAAGTGTTATTTTATTGTTAAAAAATTATTATTAAACCATTAATATAATATTATTAATTTAAATATACATATATGTATCATAGCAGTTAAATAATAAATAAAAATGAGTCACATCACTTCATAAACGTGATAAATCACACATACGCACGAGCAACGTTATAATTTTTATCGACATGGAATATTAGAGAATAATTTTCATATTATAATCATATAATGGTTACTATTTAATGAATTTAACATATTAATATTAATTTTTTTCATTATAACAAGTCATGATATATGGTAATTGAAAGTAAATTAGATCGTTTTGTTGATGTGTTAGTTCACACATACCCACAAAATATTAATTTCTGTCCCATTTAATGGAAGTGGTGATTGATTTAGACTATGATGTTAACATAATGACATCAATTTTTATTGAATAAATTTTCTTTATCATTAAATTTTGTAAGAATAATTTTTTCTTGATGTGGATTTAGAAATAAAAAAATAAATACATAAATAAAAATGTTACATTTCCTTTGGATGGGGACATCTCATAACACATTAACACCTCTAAGTTGGGTTTTCTTGAAAAATAAGGCAGTAATATTGAGGGTAGGGATTCATTAATGGGGTTTTCAGAGAGCATGGGTGAACCAAAATATTATAGATGTATGACTAATAGATTTTAATAGGCACCATTTTAAAGGAGATGGGGGAGGCACTCATGGAAATATAAAAATTATTAAATTAATATAAATTACTTTTCAAATATAAATTTTCCAAAAAATATTTATTTAGAATATATTATGATTTTGGGTCTATTTATAATCCTATTGTTAAAATTATAAAAATTTTGGTTATTTTTTAATCTTTATCTTTCTGTTTTAACCCCTTTTAACTCTTATCGATTTACCAACTAATTTACACATTGAGGGTAAACATAATTACCAAACTATTCCAAAAGATTACTTAATTAGTCGTTAATGAAATATTTATTCTTACCCCAACATTTTGGTTGAATCTAATATTTTTATAAATTTTATATCATTTAATTAAACAATTTATATTTTAAAATATTAATTATATAAATTTAGATAATATTCATTACATGAATTTTTTTTAAAAATAATACATACTAGATTCGGTTAAAAAACTACATTAAATATATCATAACATGTCAGAGTCATCCATATAATTCATTGATGGAATCAAATATTTCATATTATCTTTAATTTAAAAATATTTATATCATTTATTTGTTTCATTCAATAGTAAATATATTACTCCATCATCATTCTCTAATTATTAAAATAAAATATTTGATTCCAAAAAATTACAAATAAATTAACTTATTGTAGTTAATATTTCAATCATTTTATATATTATACATTGTTGAATATCTCACATACAGAACAAGATTTTAATTTTTTTAGAAAGAAAATATGAATTTATGACATATTTGCCTTTATGTTAAATTTTATATTATAAATGTCATAATCACACCCAATATTCCTAAAATGAAAAAAATATATGATCAAGGATTTTCATGGTCAATAATAACACATATAATATGATTAGAAAATGTATAAAGGTAAATTTTTAATATTAAAATATGCATATTACCTTTAACAATCATATTTAACTTCAATATTTGTAAATTAAATATTAATGTTATTATTCCGAAAAATAGTCTTGATACTATTGGACAAAACTATTCATACTGATTAAAAACATGTATGCATGTTTGGGAAAATTTATTTCAATGAACTGGTTAAATTAGGTGTAACACTAATCTTAATGACTGATCGCGAAAAAAGTTTTTTAAGTGAATCCATCAAAATTTCAAGTGGTTTTTGTATTTAATTCAAATTTTAAATTTAATCCAATGATATAAAATGGATTAAGTGAAATAAACATCATCAAATTATACTTTCAGAATAGGTAATAATGTCATCTAAAAATAAAAATAAATTATATGAAATGATAATTTGGAATTAAAAAGTAGTATTTTTCACAATTCATTGAAATGTGAATTTTATCAATAAAATACCCAAAAAATAAACCAATGTATATTTTTTTCCTTCATAAAAATATTGAATTTATTTTTTCACATATAACTTATAATATTTTTATAATCTAGATTTAATGTGGTTTCTCCATCAAAAGGCTATAAAACATTCCTTTTTGAAAAATAAAAATTTTATCCACAAAATTGTATTTTTCTTATATAATGTCAAATAATAAGAATTTTATATATTATATTGAATTTATATTACATTAATATAATCCAAAATGATTGATTTTATTATTTTATAATCACAATTATTTATATTGATATTGTTTTCCAAAAAACATGTCCATTTAATTAAATTTGTTTTTATTTTAATTTATAATTAATATATATACCAATGAATCATTATATAATAATTTAAAAATCATATATTAATAATTCAGATAACATTGATCATTTCATCCATTCTAACAGAAAGGCAATTAGTACCATATTTATAATATATTATTTTTTGTTATAACTCAATATTGTGTGTGATGTAATATTTTGTAAAAACAAATAATTTTGTGTCAAGTATGAAATTGGATATAGAGTCCCTATTACGGTGTCATTACTATTTAACAAATAAATATTAATAGATATGAAATGGTATTATTCTATAATTACATAGGATGATACATTGATAATATCCTCATCATATTATAGTTGAGCATCCTCCAAACATGTTCCCAAGTGTTTGGATAGTCCTCTTAAATATTCCACGAGTTTGAGGATGATATGTTATGCATAAATCAAGCTTTGTATTTATATTATGTCGATGTCTCTTCCTGAATATGGAGGTGAATCTCATATCTCGATCAAATACAATCTATAATGGTACTTTTTACAGTCATACCACAACTCTAATGTATATATGTGGATGTTTATAAAGGGATAATTCCAATCGAATCCCAATGTTTAGTGGAGTCATTGTAAAAACCATTTTTATTTTCTTGGAAGAAAAATTATTCCAAATAATAAGTAATGAGTCAAAATTAGATTTTTATTATTGAAAACCGTCATAATAATCTCAACTATTTTCACTAATGTATAATCTAGTGATTCATAATTAAACCATATATCTTAATGATATATATTACCACTTAAACATTTTGATGACTATTATAACCTATAATTTCAATTTTAGAGAATTATTAATATTTTAAAGGAAATTCAATATTCATATAAAAGAATACCGATCATGAAAAATCAAGATAAAATTAAGTCTCGAATAATGAAATACAACACCTTAACTGATCAAAATGTTGAAAACTGGGCATTATAAAACATTACCAAATAAAATTATTGTATATAAAGTTCTCTATTTTTTATTAGTGAATATAATTTGATTAGCTAATATATTAACCTGAATAATTATATCAAACAAAAGTTATGTGGATTCTCAAACCCACACACTTCTATGGGGTTCTCCCCATTTCACTCCACATTTATTATAGATGATCTATTAATGTTCCATTGATATAATTTCATTATTTGTCCCATTAGAAATTTTTTAAAATTGTTTCCAAAATTATTATTTTAAAAAATTAAATTATTTTTAAAAAATAACTCTTTTTTAAAAACTCAAATTTTACTTCTCATGAGATTTTTTCTTCACCAATTAAAATGATATCAAGCATCTTTTTTTTTATTATTTGGAAACTGAATGTCTATGAATGTGTTATTGATCAAATTGAACCAATTCCATTCAAAGGGTTATTTGATATCCATGATTTTTATTCATAGATTGTGTCATGCATGCTCATATAAAGGTTATTATGTGATTATTTCACAAAAAAATTATATATTGCTCGAATTCGTTGGGTAATTTGATGAATCTCATGAGATCTTGTGATGTATGCGAGAACATGATGTGTTATTTGATACAAAATATGTGTGGATTTTGACCACTAAGACATTATGATTAATTTTTTGTCATTTTGATATTCTATTCATTTATCTAATTCTTTGTCTAATGGTAATGATGTCGGTAATATATTCATGTTATGCTGGTGACTATTATCCTCACCATATGTTACGTTGATTCATGTTCTTATCTATCCTATTAACGTGATTTTAATGCGTTTGTTTTAGTTTATCAGTGTTATTGATTAATATATATATATATATTAATGATGTATATCATTATATTTTATGATTAATGGATACTAATTTTATTTAAAAAACTAATTAATTAGATAAGTCACAATTTAATAAATGAAATAAATTTAAGACCAGAATTTGTATTTTCAATTAAGTTGTTGAAAAGGTTAATTAATAGATATTTGAATAAAATAAACCCTAAATAAATGTATCTATATATACATATAAAAATTTATAGGTATAAAATAGATCACACCTATCAAACTGATTATGGAATCATAACAACATTTATCAAAAAAATTAATATATGTATACAGAATTCATATGATAATTGAACATACATACAGAATGATTTATGATTGTACATGAGAGTTATATAATAACTCTTCCAATATTAAAAAATTTCATGTTTAAAAATATATAATCATCCCATGTTTTAAAAATGTATCCCATAAATCATTTAAAAATTAATAATCCTACCACAATTGAATTTTTTTAGTATTTGATGAAAAAAAAATCCATTTAATATATAACTCAACCTAATTTTTGTACATATTGTTATTATAAACTTAGTCATCTTATCTTGATAATAAATATTACAAATTAATATTAAAAAATCACAAAAATTATTTCCCTTATATGACTCAAAATATCTATATTCTGAAAGAATAAATTATATAATAATGGGAGTAATTGAATGAAGAAGTAGAATAGTAGAAATATAAGAATATAAAAATGTTCCAAAAAATATATTGTATCCTGATTTAAAATTAGAACATTAATTTTAATTCACATAAATATGAAAATAATATATTTTGAACGATTGAAAAAATTAAATTAGAAAGAATCCAATACATCTATGATGTTATAAATAATAGATTAACTATAGTTATTAATACCCGTATACATATTATAATAATCACCAAAAATATATATTAAAAATTGACATTTACCTTTATGTTTACAAATAAGAATGTGTAAAATACTAATTTTTGGTATAATAGGTTATGAATCTTCCATATCTGATCCCATTGTATTTCCTGATTTATACAAAATAGTTATTTGTGACTATCAAAATGGTGTTTGGGGAGGTTTTGTGTCAAATATCAATAAATCTGGTGCTTCATTAGACTGAAATATATTTTACATAATTTAATTATTCCTCATATTTATATAAGAATATTATGAAGATGAATATATGGTATAGTTATTATATTATGGAATTCTGATTATTTCCACTTTTACATTCCGTAATGAAATTAAATTACACATTTATGAGTTATTATAATAACATAACAATTTTATTAAATTATTCGATATATATAAATAATAAATAATGATTTCATTAAAATATTTAATTATTTTAAAATAATATTTAATTCATTATCCACAAAATAAAAATAAAAATGAATGGAATATTTTACATATATAATCTAAAATATTAATATTGTTACACATTTTTCCGGACTAAATGTCCCCCCAAAAGTCTTTTATGATGAAAAAATCCAAATATCATAAATAAATAATTTTAGTAGAAATAAAATTAATTTAATAATTCAATTTTAAGAATAATAATATAAAAAATATAATTTTATTAAATTATGAAATTCATAATAAAATTCTGGGAAAATATAATAATGAAAAATGATTGGATAATATGAGTGATATAGTAAAAATAGAATTATATATTTTAAACATATATATTTATATATTCATTAATACATTATGGGATATAAATTGGAAGACCTATATTAAATAAATTATATTTATTAAAATGTGGTTTGGAAACAAACATAAAATATAGAGTATATTTCTTGTATTTTTCCTTTAAAGTGCATGTTGGACAGAAAGTATATGTAAATTGATATATTTATCTCCCAATTTTATATAATTTACCACAATTTTTAATGAGATTTTATTATATCTATCTAGTTTCACATGCCACCTCAGCCTATTAAATTTTGGTTTCTTAGTTGGAAGAGTTTTAAAAAAATTTGAGGAATTTTTTATATTGTTTGTTTAGAAATTATGATTTAATGTTTTTTTTCAAATATTGAATATTTTCTCTTGATAAAAATTAATGTTCAATGTATGGAGGTGTTTGATTCATGGATTGATGTTTTTTTTCTAAATTCCATTCATAATTAACATAAATCATGAGTGTTTTATTCACAGTCTGAATTAAATTCTCAATAAGGTGAAATTGTCATTTTAAGATGATTGTTAAGTTCGGAGTAGATTCTAGTCATGTCTTGAATCAATATCTTGGTATAAATTCGTGGTACTATATATTATTAATGTGATTAGATTATATTTTCAAAAAGGAATGCATCGTGATCCACACCATTATGAATTTTTGAAACCCTCTAATTTACCTCATCCCTCTCTCATTCAACTAGATATTTGCGCTTATATTAGTTTTTCACGACGAAACCCTCAAGGCTTGTGTTGTGGAAACCCCAAACCCTTCTTACATAGGTTAGAGGCTGGTAACTAGCACTGGAATGGAATATCCATAAAATGGAAGGCCTTTCCTTTAAACCTCTACACTCACAGAATGGGTAAACTGCACAATGAAATATAAAAAATGAAGGAATGTAGTACAACCAGCACAGAGTACCACTACTGGGAATAAACGGTGTAGACTAAAAGTAAAGGGGGAATAATGAAAACCCATCTGAAGAAAAACTGGAAAAAAAGAAGTAAATGCTATGTAGGTCATCCGCAAAGGATCCTACCAGAAGGGTAGGTACAACTCTTTGTCAGATGTCACTGCTACACACCACATTTAACAATCCTCCTTCGAGCACCATCTAGTCCTGTTTTCCCAATGTCACAGTGAAATCTGTATGTCATCTGCCCAAGACACAACAAGTGCGGGTGAATCCCATTCAGGGTGAGTATAAAAATACTCAATAGAGACCACGAGACCCCTAATGTACTCCCAATAATCCATGAGGGAAAACAACACAAAAAAAATACCATCAAGGTAATACCACAAATAATGATCTCAAATACATCCCAAAAAATAAATTATGTATCTCACTGCCAGTATGACATAATTACATATGAAAAAATTTATTAGTTTTAAATCTAGATCATCATATTCTATTTATTTTTTCAACTTCTTATCCGCACAGGTCAGTAGTTACTAACTCACATAGATTCACTAGGTGTTGACCATCGTAGGTTGGATAGGGGATTAACCACGGAGGATTATTTGGTGCTAACCCACATAGGAACACTAGTAACGGATGCACAGAAGATTACTTGGGCTTGACCCCCTTACGATCGCTAGGTGCTGACCCACATAGCATTACTATTATTTTCTCACATCACAGCCAGCCACTGAATTCCTACAAATAACAACCATGATTTCTAAAGGATCCAATCATAAATTAGTAAGCCATTATTCAAAAAAAATAAATTCCCACATATTGTAATCCCAATGGACCATTTTTTTCGTATGGTTCCAAATGCAATAGATGATGAATCATTCAGATGCCCGGTCTATAAGTTATAGGCTATTAGTAAATAGGGTCACATTGGATTCGATTCTGATCTGACCCTGACATACACCAATGTTTTCCAAATATCATTTTGAGTATCTCAAAAGGAGATCCTCATAGTATAAGTCTTTACTCAGCAGATGGTGCATCTAACAGATGATCGGTCCGTATGTAACGATCGTTTTAATAAAACCTGGTTGGTCGGGTCTAGGTCTGATATTACCAGAGCAGACCAACCCGACCTAACCCCGCCCGGGGGGTCCGGCATGCGTTCAGCTCAGTAGGATGGGTCAGCCCAGGTAGCAAGTCTAGCCCGGCAGTGTGGGTCAAACAATCATGGTGCGGCGTGAACCACCAAAAGAATCTGGACACACATGGTGCGGGCCGTTTCACCAGCCTAGAAGTGGGAACATCCAATTTCATCCTAGTTGTGCCTGTAGGCACCACCCCTTTTTCTAGGATGACCAGTAGTTGGCCGACCTTTTCTCATGCACGTGGACTGGGTCTTCATGCCTAAAGATCCCTCAAGCGGCCCGAGCGGGCCTCACCTCCTTCTGTAGCCGACGGGTGTCACGGGACGCCACTAGCGGTTTCATTGATGGGCTACTAGAGTCAAAAAGGCGGTCCATTTTTTGGATTTATCTAAACTTATGGACTCTATAAGGCACCAATATAACCAAGATTCCTTCTAATTCAACATGATGACATGTTGACTGGAATAATTCAATGAATGAGCCAAGAAAAATGAGGTCAGAGGGGCTGGTCCATGTTCGATTCATCCAACGCACAACACATTAGAGTTTAATCTAGGGGATAAAGATGATCATAACCCCACATCTTGAAAAACACCAAATCAAACCACACACAATATCAACCCACAATAATGAGTGATTGATAGATTAAACCATATGTTGGTTGATCTGTGTTCGTCGTTAATTTAAAATTACAAGGAAGAAATCATCAAATACATAGAATGCATAAACCCCTACATCGGTTTGATGGATCCACTGATGAAAAAGGATTTGATTCACATCGTCATCGATTAGAGGACATTGGAATTCATCACCTCTTTCCATCCTCCATATCTGATCCTCCAACGTTCGTCATTTTTTTCAGCATTCTTCATTGGAGAGGGATTCCACCTGTGGTTCATTAGAGATTTCCATGCATTTTTTAACTCCCCAAACTCCACACATAGGATTATAAAATGAAATAAAAAAACATAGTTTGGTTGCTTCCCTAAATGATGATAATTAAATGAGCCACATTTAATGAGACACATTTAATGATTCCTTATTATAATAGCACCATGGTTTTAAATGAGCCATTATTGGCCCACCATTAATATAACTCATCGACGCCTCGTCGCTACACCATATCATTTACATCCTCCACTCAATGATGAGAAAATAACTAAATAAATTCTACTAAATTCATTTATTATTTATCTCAAAATTTATTAAAAATATCATTTCTACTCAGCCCCTTTTGGATGATTTTAATTAATTTCTAGGAGAATCATAGCATTCCATGTTCAATGGTTCCCATGGATTTACAATCCAAGCACTGGATCAAAATCTAGAAAAATCTACACTTATGTTTGCAGAAAGTACCTTATAAAAAGATCAATATTCAATTTCAAGATCATCAGGCCTTAGAATCATCTTCCATATAAGTGTGCGATCTTTATATAATTCCATATAATTAAAAAATGGAACTGCATTTTCAAGAAATTACTTTCATCCAATAATATGGTTTTTAGTTGTTGGAATCCAAAACCATAAACAAAAAAATAGATGGGGTTCTGACAACAAATCTATGCCTCCCACTATCATGTGCTCTCTTGGAGGTTTTCGTGTTAGAAACGAACATGAACTAGAGGAATTTACCACTCACATATGACCCACTCTATCATATCCTACATATCCACTGGGAACTCTGCAAATGACTTCCCAAAGTTAATTTCTAGCTCCCCACAGTTGATGATGTGTGATGGATCATGCATGTACCTCCTCTGCTCTGACATATTGAAAACAACATGCACTCAGTGCCTCTATAGGGGAATAGATAGGGCTAAAACTCCTCATAAACTATACATAAGAACTGAAATTATCCGATTAACCTCGTAGACAGCTTTCCATCCCATCCAAATCACTTTATTCCTCATCGGCGTGAGAGTCGATGGAATACATGACCACCAAACTCTAAATAGAAGGGTCTATTTCTCCTATCAGCATAAGACATATGCATTCTCTATGAATTCCTCATCCACTCTTGGATGATCTGAACCTTCTCTATTGTAGCTTGTACAAACTCTAGACCCATGAGTTTTGAATACCCTAGGTCTGTTTAGCATTGTGGTGATCTGCAAGTCCCCCCATACTAGGCCTCAAATGGTGCCATCATAATGGTGCAGTGATATTTTTTTTTTCAGAAAACTCAACCAGTGGAAGGTAGTCTTCCCAACTGCGACCAAAATCTAGGACACAAGCATGAAGCATGGCTTATAATTTCTATATGGTCTGCTCTGTCTGCCCATCTATCTAGGGGTAAATAGTTTTTCTCAAGTGAAAATGCGTCCCGAACACCTGATGTAATCACCTACATAGCCGAAATTTAAACTGAGTGTCGTGATCTGACATGATCACCGAATAAACCCCATGGTGCAGCACATTCTCCTAAACATAGAGGAATCCCATGCCCTCTATCAGTCATTGTTCTTAAATGGGTAGGAATTGAAACAACATGGTGAGTTGGTCATTAATAACCCAAATAGAGTAGTGGCCCATGGATGTACGCCATAATTCCATCATGAATACCATCAAGATACTATTCTATTTCACACCAATTCCTCGAGTTACTCGGTTGAGCCATCCAAAACCTTATTCTTGGCCTTCACATTATAACAACGAAGGCATCACAAAAAAAAAATCTCCCACCACATTCTTCATCCCTATGCACCAGTACTAAATTCTGGCATCTTTTTACATCCATTCCTCTCTAGAATGTACAGGGATTGGGAATGTATAAAACTCACTCACCACCACCCACAACATCACTAGTACTAATATGCGCCTTCTGAAATGGATGAGGTCCTCACCACCTATCAAAAATCCTTCAGGAGCTTATCCTAAGGATAATTTGGCATGTTGGGCCTCACAGTCATCATCATCAATTTGGAAATTACTGACTCACTATATGTGTGCGGGAGTGGTAGTCATAAAGTACAAGTATGCTTCTCCATCTCTATCCATGAATGATATTAGCATCGCGGTTTGCTTCTCTATGACCTCACACAGAAGCTAAAAACTAGACCTCCTTCTGGGTGTGTTTTCCACCACATTCACCTTCATAGGAGTGTGGACTATCACAATGTTATATTCATGGTTGAACTCCATCCATTTTAGATGTCTCAGGTTCAGGTCCTTCTAGGATTAGATATACATGAGACATTTGTGGTCTGAGTAAACTATTAACCTATCACCCATCAAGGAGTGCAGCCACATCATCATGGAAAATCCCACTATTGCTAACTCTAAGTCAGGGGTTTCATAGCATTTCTCACGTTCCATAAAATTTCAAGTGATGTTGGCAATCACTACCCTCTCATACATTAGGACACAACCAATTCCCATCAGGGATGTGTCGTAGTTAATTATATACCCATTACCCTGCATTGGTAATATAAATATGAGGTTACTAGTCAGCCTCTGCCTTATGTCTTTGAAACTCTGATCAGATTTCACCCTCCACCCGATGGGCTCTCCCTTCTATGTCAATGAAGATAAGGGTTCTTCTACTCTAGAATAGTTGAGTATGAATATCCATTTGTACTCATCCAACCACAGAAAAAACCAAACCTCGGTCATGCTCCAGTGTGACTCCCAAGAAAGCACAGTATATATCTTCACTATATCAACTGTAACTCTAGCCTCTACGATAAAAAGACCCATGTAATGGACCTCCCAATTCCAAAACTGACACTTTGAGAGCATACTGTAATGATGGGGCTCTCGGAGTATATCTATGACTATCCCTACGCGTCAAGATTGATCCTCCTCTAACGCCGAGTACACCCTGATATCATCAATGAAGAATACCATGAAACGATCGATGTATATCCAGAAGATCATTTTCATGAGCCCCATATACACTAATAGGTAATTTTTATGTCGAAAGGCATCACCAGGAACTCATAGTTGTCATAACGGCACCTGAAGGATGACATTGGTACATCCTCATCTTGTACCCGAAGCTGATGATAATTAGGTCTATGTTCTATCTTCGGGAACCACCTTGCTTACTTCATCTAGTCTAAAAGGTCATCAATCCTCCATAGTGGATACTTGTTCTTCACAGTCACCTATTTCTGGCGTCGAAATTCCACACATATTCTCAATATCCATTCTACCTTCTTGGAAGAAATCATCAAATATGCCCATAAAGAAACACTAGTCTTTACAAACCCCTTCTTCTACAAGCCCTCCATTTATACCCTAAACTCCTGAAGCTCCGTCGGATCCATCTGATATACTTGTGTAGATATCGGTGTCATCACTGGGTTCATGTCAATGAAGATTTATACTTATCTATGATGTGGTTTTTTTGAGACTTCTGAAGTAAAGACTCTCACATACTCATCCACCACTTTAAAAAATATTGTACACCCCTCATCCACCATACCGGGGATGAGGCTAGCCAACTACTGAGTGATCAGCTGAACCCTCTTCCGAGAATGTCCATCCGATTATGAAACGGTTCCTTTCTTGTAGAGGATGGAAAAAATGTCCCATTCTCATGGATACACCACAAATTACACCTAAAATATTTAATCTGATAATGGATTCTGGATAACTAGTCAATAACCTAGATGAAATCATTATTCCCCGATGATTCTACTATGTGACACCAATAAAAATTCATGACTCCTAGAGTAATATCAAACTAATGGAAATGGTGTATTAATGTAAAATCCCCTCCCGAAGCTACTTGTAATCATAAGGATTGAGTCAACATCTCCACTAAAATCTCCATGCCCTGAACGAGAGTCATGGTAATGAAGGAGTTCTATAACCTATGTCTATACGAACTATAGCTAGGGTGGATAAGACATATATCATACCTATGATCATCAATTGATCACTATGGGTGTTTTCCTCCATGGCATGAATCTGACCCCTCCCCATTACACCTACTCCTCGAGCACATGGTGAACCTCCTGTGGGTGGTGGTGGTAGTACCTTGTACTATTGTCCGCCACTTGATGCTCATCATGTGCCCCTACCACATCTGCTACCCTACACACCTCTTTACTCAAACATATATAACTTCCTCAGTGGTCCCTCAACTGCCTGTTTTTCATCTGTGCATGGATTCATATAGACACAATTCATCTTCCACTATCCACCTCAAGAGTAAAAAACACTAGACTTCAGATGACTTCTTCTATATCAGAATATCTACACCTCTGACCCTACATCCATGGGTCCTCATCCAAATAGTTTTCCTATTTGGGCCTCTGGGTCATCTTTTTACTTCCTACTACAAATGACATAACAACATGTCGTCTAGTGGTGTCTCTCACTGTTGGTTCCTACACACTTAGGATTATCTACAGTAGTAGGGTTCTCTCTAGCACTTTATCCTATGTCGGTATACATTGTGAAATCATTGATTCCATAATATCTCATCAATGTTCCTACTCTAATGTTCAACCCTTGAAGAAAGGGTCTCGTACCATTTAGGTGGAGTAGTGAGAGATGATAGTAATCCCCACTATGTACTAGGACACAGTCAGGCTACCCTAACGTAGGTGTAGTAACTCTTTAGTATTCAAGGAGTATAGTGTCATTGGTATGAACTCTGCCCTGATGAGGCTCTCTATGTCCATCCAAACATGGTTCGCCTCCTCGTGTGTCTAGAGAATCAACCTACACCACCTTCCTGTTTTTACCTAAAAAAGGATACCATCTTGAACTACCATCTAGTTTTGTGGTATCTCTACCAGGGAATAACCCGATTAACTACATCCAGCAAATCCTCAGTTGCCTAAGGATATGTCTGACCTCGAATCCTCAGAGACCTATATATTTATAACTCGTGCAGTGTGCTCAGTCATCATGAACTATCGACTGGCAGGGATGGAAGAAACTACAGTTCTATAGGTGGTGGTTCTATTGGTACACAACCTGAATGTGCTAATTGTATATGTGGTCCCTACACCAACGACTCATTGACCGGTAGATAATTTTCATGCACTAGAATCATTATTGGCTATCTTCATGGATGCATCCTGTAAAAAACAGATGTTCCAGACTCAATAAGTAATATATTTTGAGTTGAATCAAAAGAGATAAAGAGAAAAAAAACATTTCAAAAATACACAAAACTAGTGTACTCGTGTACTGAGTCAAAAAACAGAACTCAGGGTCCTGGTGTATGAATACACCATCCACCAAAAAAACACTTGACTCCCTGAACTGAAATCCAAAATCAGGACACTAAACACAATTTCTCCATTGAAAAAAGATGAAGACTCTATCTTCTTCTAGTATAAATGACCTCCAACTAATACCACATTATCAAAACACGTCCCCCAGGGCCCGTTCCATGACAACCCCAAAACCGCTTTCCATAGGCCAGGGGATGGTGACTTGCACAATAATGTAATATCCCTAATATAGGAGGAATTGCCTTTAAAATTGTACACACAAAGGCAGGGAAAACCACCCAAAGAAAACCACACAGGAAGGAATGTAGTACAACCAGCAAAAACAAACACTAGTAAGAATAAAGTGTTTAAAGAAAATGTTAAGGGAGAATAATATGAGACCAACTCAATGGAAGGTAAAAAAGAAGAAATAAAATCTATGGGTGTCATCCACCAAGGATCCTACCTTAAGGGTAGGTACATATCTCTATCTGATGTTACTGTAGCACACCACATCTATCGATCCACCTCTAAGAACCATCTAGTCCTGGCTCAGTGAATTCCTATTCAAAGTTGTTATTCATCTAAATAAGACACAACATGTGCAGGTGAAGCCCATTCATAGGTGGGTGTAACAATACTCATTAGGGTCCTTGATACAGCCGAAGGCCTATCAGTACTCCACGAAGGGAGACAACACAACAGAAAAATACAATATAGGTAATAACACCAAGGAAGATCTCAAACACATATCACAAATTAAAAGACGGAGCACACACCTGGAACAACATAAATATAGAAGTAATGATGATTAGTCGTAATGCTATATTATCTTATTCTATCGACATGCTATGCTGCTGATCTGTAGAGTGTTTCTATGTGGTGACCCACCATGGATCACCAGGTGTGGACCCATACCATATTTCTAGGTGCGGAGCCACACATGATCCCTTAGGGATAGCATATATTGGATTTATAGGTGCTGAACCACACATGATCAATAGGTGATGATTTAATCAAGATCTTTAGATGCGGACCCACTCAGGATTGTTATTCTTTTTCACATCAGAACCATTCACTAGAATCCCTCACTGAGCACACATGATTTTTGGAGGATCCTCCCCTCCTGACATTGGCCATACCTCATCCAATTTGATTTCCCACATAGATTTTCCACAATGGATTATATCTCTATAAGGTTCCTAAAACAAAAAAACGTAGTGTCTTTCGAACGCCCGATTTGTATGTTATAGGATTTTAGAAAAAAGGGCATGTTTGGATTTCAGACTGATCCAACACGAAGATACTACAACATCTCTATAATCACATGTGGAGTATCTCAAAATGACCACCTCATTTCTAGGGTCCACACTCCACAAAAAGTGCATCAATCAGGCACCATATTTGCAAGTAATGATCGTTTTAGTTAAATAAAAGGCTAGTCGGGTCTGGGCCCTGTTTGACTCGGTCAGACCAACTCAACCTATCCCTCTCAGGAGGTCAATAGTGGGTCAAGCATGGGTTTGAAATAGCTAGTGTGATGGCCTTGTGGATTCAACTTGTTAGGATGGTTCCATCCGAATTGCGGCTCCATCCTAAAATTGTAGGTCCATCCCGACAGTGCAGGTGTAGCTCAACAAGCTATGGGTATGGCCCACATAGTGAGTCACAAAACACCCAATGAATCTTAGAAGGTATGGTGTGGGTTGGTTTGACATCCCGATTGCGATTTCATCAGGTTATCATGTAGCGGTGCCATCTAGAACCACCCCTTCAACCGGTATGGCTGGCAGGAAGTTGATTGTTTTGCATGCACGCAGACCAGGTCTGTATTCCTCTTGTGCCCCCGAGCGTCCCAAACGGGCTGCTCTTCCATGCAGAACTGATGGGTGAACCACCACACTTCTCCCACTACCACCGCCATCAGTACCTTAAATGTTCCACCACAATCATTTCGGTGGTCCATTGTTTGAGCTGTTTTCACCTATAACCTTAGTAGGAGGCCACCATCAACACGAATATTTCTAAATAACCTTGATAAGAATTTAAATTATCAAAATAATATAATAAACCCTGAAAAACGATGGCAGAGGTAATGGGCCTTGTAAGGTTCGGTCCCCGACGTCCGCGTTATATGTTAATCATCGGGAAAAACATGATGATGGCCCCATAGCTTAAAGACCCCCAAAGAAAAACCCCACACAATATGAACCAACATGAATGTGAAATTTGAGGATCAACAAACTATTAAGTTAATAAAAAATGGTCATTAATCTTCAGGAACTAGAAATAAATCATCTAATACATTGAAGGAATACCCCCCTACCATGATTCATTGGATCTTGTAATGTATAAGGATGCTACTCGCATCATCGACGATTAGCGATTGTTGGCGCCCATCGAAACCTTCAATCCTCGGGATCTGAGCCTCCAATTTTTGTTGCTTAGTTCTTTATTCATCGTTGTAGAGGTATTTCCTAGTTGATCATCAGTTATTTCCCATTGTTTGTTAATTCCCCAAACTCCAACATGTTGGATTATTAAAAGAAATGAAAATTGAAGTGGTGTTTCCTCCATTAATGAAGCTCATTAAATGAGCCACATTTAAGGATCAACATTTAATTTTTCATAAGGATAACAACACCGCTATTTCAAATGAGCCATTATTGATCCTCCATTAATGAACCACATTGTCTCCTCATCGTTGCAGTGTAGCATTTCCGTCCAGCACTAAATGGTGAGAAATTAAATAAAATAATTCATTAAATTATTTTTTTATTTTTATGTAAATGACAAAAAAAATATTCTACTGGGCCCTTTCTGGCTGATGTTATTTCATTTCATGGTGAATCTCAGAATTCTGAGATTAATTATTCCCTAATATTTACTATCCATGCACCGCTTCAATGGATTGAAAACCCCACTCATACGTTCAATGAAGGTACCTTAAAAAGGATAAAAATTTGATTTGGGCTAAATGGGTATCTAAATCATGTGTCGTCATTGTGTGTGGTCTCAAAATAAGTCCGTATAATTAAAAATAATTACACGAAACTTCAAGTACATTATATAGTTTATTATACCGGATCATCCATCCCCCATTCATTGGCATTGATCCTTGGGCTCTGAATTTTGATCATTAACAAATCATAGTGAATATATATTAGTTTACATTTCATTCCCACTTATTCACCCCTAGAGGAATTCTCCATGGTGATTTAGTTTGAATTCTGGGAATTTTTGGGAAATGAATTTGTTGATAGTTTTGTGAGATTAAGGATATTATATGGTTTCTCTATTTATTAGAGTTATTTTGGTTTTTTCTAATTCTCTATATTATGGCACGTGATTCAAAAAAATCCTGATGTTGGGGATCATCATTCACACCCAATTTATATGAATGTATGGGGATTGATTTATTTTGTTTTCATTTGGTTGTATAGTAATTCTAATCAATATTATATAATTAATCATTTTAAAAATTTTATGGGAGGGGAATTATTGAAATGTATTAATATATTTTGATTAAATTTATAATGGAAATTTTATTCTTGAAAATGTCTCTAAAAATCACATCATTATGGGGAAAATTATTGGTTTGTAGTTGTAATGGTAGTGAAACGCCCATTTCAATGAATAGTCAATCACTCCCTAAATAAAAAGTTATTAACTAATACAAGTTTATTGCATTTTTTAAATCTCCAACCCTAAAATCCCTGATTCCATGCATTATCTTTTTATATCTTCATGATTACATGGAATAAAATCGCAATGGAACAACCATTTTTATAGTATTTGAAGACCAAATTATATATGTTATACCATAAATACATCGGGAAAATAAAATCGAACCTGATTTATAACAAAAATATAAAAAACTATATCATCTAAAAAATATTCGATGTTTTCATCTACATATACAATGGAAATGAAACATAATAAGGGTGATATAAAATTGTTAGTAATGGTAGGTAAAGAATATTTAATATGAATCCATGAGAATAAAAAAAATGGAATATTAAAAATCGGACAACACATGTTTCTCAAATAACTATATAAGGAAATATCAAAATTGAAATGAATGAAAATAAAACAAATTTCCTTAATCAATAAAATGGTAAATAAATTTCTCCAAATACATGTTGATAAAAAATCCAATGTATATGTAATTATAATAGATTTATTTTCAATGATTGAAATTACTTTTTATCGCATTCCATTTTTCCTAGGTACATTGAATAATTATATAAATGACTATTCATAGGATAGTTTAAAACACACTAGTTAAAAACCAATTTGTTTTGTCCAACCATATATCTACTTTAATGACCATTAACAATACATTTTTTCATTTTGGTTACAAATGAGAATTTTTTTACCAACATAATTTCATCACCAGAGAGTACCGATGGATTGAAGGGCCTTCAATAATAGGTCAACAACCCATATATATTACTTTAAATAGTCACATAACGATGTATTACTTTTCGAAATCATTCATCACATCGAAAAAATAATTTAAATAATAACCAATTTTCCTTATCATATATAAATATTGAATATAGAATACAGATTTATCAATACCAACATAAGGGAATGTAGGGAACAGCAGGGGTTGTTGGCATTAAAACATTTGAAAGGATGTATTGTATTGAAATATTCCACGGTGTCCAATACCACCTTATAAATATTAAATAATAATTCCAAATAATGTAAATGAATAGTATAATATCATTATGGTAAGGGGTGTAGTGATATGACATGTCAAAGGGTAGTAAATAAACCATATAATAGTGAATTGGTGAAAACAATAAGTCTCAATGGAATGCGATTTTAGATGGAACCCCTAAGCCTATCATTCTTATTGTTGTCTGGTTATTAAACTCATGTTTAGTCTTTTAAAATATTTAACTAACTTATACCATAACAATAATCATGTGAGTAATATCATATATTAAATTCATACTATATCTTATTAACTGTTTGTTAACCTCATGATCATTATTTTTCTATTTCCAAATGACACATTTAAATGATAAGTGTGAACACAAAAAAATTACAAAAAAATTATATACTTTCATGAAATAAATCCTAACAATACACCTACCTCATTATTCATAAACAAAAATTTATTATCACTATTTCAATATTTTAACCATTTTGGGTGTTAATTTCCCATTTTTCATGTATGTTTTTACTTGTGATGTGTAGTTACTATTATTTAGATCATTATTTAATCATCTAAAGAATGTATACCATGAATTAATTATCTTATATATTAATTATATATATTTTCAATTTATTCCGTAATATATGTATATTAGAAATGATGTGCACCATTACTGGTGATGTCAGGTCAAATGTATGCATAATCGCTACTTTCATTTCATTATTGTATTTAAAAAAATAAAAACTAAATGATACATATGTATATTATAATTACAATATCTTATAAATGTTTTATATTTTACATTGCTTTACTAAAACCCTCCTTTATGTTCTCAGTGTATGTCATGAAAGAGTCATATCTCTTTGAGGGGGATAGTAGCCAACACTTCCTCAAACAATATTATCATATTTACCCATGATGGAAAGATTAATGGAATATTAATAAAAAATGAATAATAATAATGAAGTTATAATTGTGATATATATCACGTAAAAATATATATTACATCATAACATCCATTTATTAATTTCGGTAGATGAATAATATACAATCATTGTTTCATCGGGAAGTTGTTCTCCGTACAAAGATACAATTTTTTCATTACCCATTGGATGGAAATTTTTTAATGGGTTGGGAGATCCCTTTGCATATAAAATTCCTACTATATTTAGGAAACTATTTTTGTTATAAAATAATATAATAAGAATATTTTATGATATTGGGGATGAAAATAAAACTAAATTACTCAATAATGTATGTTACCTCAAAACCGGTTAACTCCTTTTGGTTTATACGAAAAGAATCTGTTGAAAGGATTTTGTCAGAATGAGAGGAATCAATGATGAGGGATGATATTTTGGGAAGTTATTTTGGAAGATAATGTTAAAATAATTTTTTTACCAAGGTGATGAAGTGGGAGATGTGGTGGCCTTTCATAAGGGAGGGAAATGACTCACATAGTATTATTTAAACGATTTGGTGTACCGATGATTTTACATATTAATGTCATTAAAACATTACAAAACACAATAATGGATGGTAGTGGCTGAATTATTTCTAGCCACTAGGTTTTGGAAAAGTGTATAGGTCATTTGTAGACTTAAGATAATGGTTTACTCTGTTATTATGCTTATATTTAATTTAATTATATTAATTAAATTTATTTACAATCAATAATATAATTGGAAAAAAAAAAGTTTGACTTAATATACATTAAAATGTATTATGATTCCAAATATGTAATACATCTTTTCCAAATTACTATCACATAAGTGGAAGATATTATTTTTAAATTCATCTCCTAGGCAGAACTACAATGCATGTTTATAAACTCAAAACATCAAAAAGATTAATAAGTTATTTACATTCAATATCAAATATAAAATTATCCCAATGACATAAATTATATTAATTGATAAAAATATGACATAATTATAAATTATAGTATATATAATAAATATTGTTTCCTCTGAAATTTATTTTACTAAATACAACTTCTGAACAAAAACATAGAATCTTTCACTATACAATTAAAAAAAGAAATTTTTTAATGATATAAATATTTCACCCAATGATAACAATCACATCCTAAGACGAATTATATTTTGGAATATTAAAATAATTAATTGTTAGTAATTTTAATTTAAAATGGATTCCCTATAAAATATTAGCATAATTTATTTTAATAAAAATATATTAATTAATGTGTAATATTGTGTTTTTTACCTATTGTCTATCAATCCTATGGTATGAATAGAAAAAATATATAATTGAATATATAAAATATATAATTTGATAAAATCATTTGAAAATTGTTATTAATTATGATTGTTAACAGAAAACATCTTTGGAATCATAAAAATACTGATATTTCATTTTATAACCATTTGGTTCTGATTTTTGTTTCTCACTAATTGGTAACCAAGAAAATAATTTTATATTTATATAAAACATAAATTTTCATAATTTAGAATATAAAATTGATAACTATTAAAATATCAACTAGTTTATAAAATGGTTTATTAAATAATAAAAATTTTATAACACGTCGATATTTTGTGGAACTCGGTCTTTCATGTAACACAACATATTGTGGAATGAATCTCTACTGTATAATAAAATCGTACAAAGTGTTTCATTAATTAAAGGGATATATAATATATTATAATTATGTAATGTAATAAATATATTTTAATGTATCAGGTTAATGTATTACATTTTTACACATGGTGTTAAATGTCATAAACACTATTGAATACAATGTTCTACTTTAGAATTTTTGGGTATAACATTCATTCCACCATAATTAAATAACTACCTTGAAATATAATTTTTATCATCATAATCAAGATATTGATATTTGAAGTTAACTATTGGTCAAAAAATCACATCATAAGTATTGTTAATAAAAGATCTTTTTACTAAGAGAGAAATGAAATTTAAATGGTAATGTAACTAGATTCCCTAGTAGGAGAACATAGTTGGGAAATAGGAACTTGGATACAGTGGAAAAATATGACAATAATGTTAAAAGGAGAGATATAGAGAATATTTTTAGGAGAATGTTAACAATAACAATTCCATAACATTGTTATGATCTAAGAGGACATTTGATACATTAGAAATGATACTATGACAACATTTTTAGATCCAAGATCATTTTTCTAGGAGTGGGGTCATTCATTCACTCACTAATAATACAATTATATATTCTTACTTGGTACACATTAAAATGTACAATATTATCTATTGGTTGTGTCCTAGACTATTTGAAATTCATCACATTGAACAATATTTTTTCTATGTTGATGTAATATATCAATCTTTAATAAAAAATCAACAAAAACCATTTCATAAATGGTTAATCATTCTAAAATATTATGATTTGTCCCTTATTAATGAAGGTCATTGAGTTTAAAAAATATAGTTAACATTATCCATAAATTAATATTATGTATCACATATGGAATATGATAATACCATTTCCTTGTATCCTCTTGAAATACAGTAATAACATGAATTACCATATGAAATTATTTGAATCATTCATTGTACAATATTCATTAATTAAGATTCAGGTTAATGGATATATTCGTTAAATCAAATTGTATTTTTAACTTCATCAATAAAAGAATAGTCCAATTTTCGACAATTTGTTACTCTATTCCAAAGTTATTAGCAGATATGAAATACACAATTATTAAATGATTATCTTGGAATCATGATCATATTAAGGGCTTCCTTTCCATCATTAATTTTTTTTACTAATATTATCACTCTTTATTAAATGAATTTTATTAGTACCATTCAGAAAAAGAAATTAAATCTTCAATAAAAACGTTAAATATTACAATCCATACATAATTCATAATTTTTATAACAACTACATCACTGTTAACATCATTTAGAACATTAATATAATAGACAAATACAAGGGCACATTAATAATTCAACATTAGTTGTATCAATAGCATAAGCCTAACTATGATACCCTGGTGTCTTATAAGGTATTTTCCCTTTACTTTTGGGGAATTAATTAACCTAGTGACCAATATCCTTACATTGGAAGCATTTCTCAGTGTAATTTTCTTTCATTCCCATACAATTACAATAAATGTGTTCTTTTTCTCCACACTTATAATAATCAGAAATTCATATCAAGCATGCACTGAGATTTTTTTTTATAAAAATTTCACTTGCTTGAAAATACCTCATTCATTTCATTCCATTGTCCATTTTTTGGATCTTCCATACTCTTCAATTCTTCCATCACACTAAATATATATTACTTATAAAAATATATCTCTATATTAATTGATCATAAATCAATTTCATTGAAAATAAATAAATGGTTTGAGAAGATAGTAACCATTGGATATTTTACTTTTGATCATCAAAGATGATAATGATCTTGCACGTGATGTTTACTATATAATCCACTACTTACCTAGATAACATTGAATATGTATCCTCACAGTCTACAATAACCACTTCTTTCTTTATTTTTAATATAAGGAACTTCTTAGTCATCTCATTTTGATGATCATGAGGTATGTATTTTATAATTTATCCTTAAAAGTACACTAATCCATGAGTTAATTTTAGTATTACTCCCTATTAATTTGGATCAATGACCACCATTTATCATAATCGTCTATGATATAATAGACTAAAAGTGTAACCTTTTCATTTTCACCACATCCCATTACCATAAACAGATTTTCTAGATACTAAATCCATTTCTCACATGAAATTGGATTAGTAGTCCCAATATTCTATATGGTATTATATCACCTAATGAAATACATAATTACTATTTCATTTTGTGGAATATATTCCTCCATTCAGGTGAACTAGTTCATCATTAAATGATTATGTTTCCCTAGTAGCACCATAATGAGTTTCATTCCAATACATACTGTATTAGATTCCTATGGGGGGAATCTTTTAATTATCCAAAATTGTTGATATTTTTCATCCTTTTGTGTTCCATTTATAATTAATGGCATACACATGATTATATAATATTATATAATTCAAATTATTGTATAGTTCATAACCAAAATTTATGCATCATACATCTATGAATATTATATTTTGTTTACCTTAGGGATACCTTTATTTTTAAATAATATATAACATTTGGTAGAGAAAATGTGAAGGATCTTATGATTATCCCCTAGGATTGTCAACTCATGTGCATATCAAGGGTTTCTTTCATGTACAATGTTACCAGGTGTTTGTCCTAGAACACCTTGTTAGAGTTATTCCTCTAAGGTACATCTAAGCTGGAACCACATACCCTTGTAATATCTAGATAGGGATTCCTTTCTATGAATACCCACACAATCTCAACCATCCCAAATTTCAATGATGATCTACTATACATATCCCAAAATTCTATTTAGAATTATGTTCCTGAATCTATGCTTTCTAAATATTGTTTCCAAGAACAACTAGAAATTTAGACTACATTAATGGCCTTGAACTATGGTTATAAGACCAAAAACAATTTCTATTTTTTATAGCCATAGATTAGTGAACTCTGGATATAGGGCTAAACATATATCCCCGGTTTCCAACCATGGCTAAATCCCAATATCCACAGTTCCAACTGTGAATATAGCCCTATATCCACGGTACCATCCATGGATAATGCTTTATACCCACCATCGGAAATTGTGGCTTAAATTTTATCCTAACATGAGCTATTTACATGGTTTCAAATCATAGATTTAGGGAAATATCATCCTTTTGAAATCGTGGCTATAGGGATATAGACGTTGTTTAAAACTGTTGAAATATCCCTTCCTATTTCATATAAAACACCCCCGAACATATCCCCACTACAGACCCCCCTTACACCAACCCTGGAAAGCCCCCCATCCCAATTGGACAACCCCTAGACAACACCCACATCCCCCCTGGATAGCCCCACTCCCTCCTAGATAGCACCCCTGGATAGACTCCCCCCCCCCTTCTGGACACCACCATGGTCAACCCCCTCCTTCTTAAACACCCCTTGATACAGCCCCCCTCCCTCGTGCACATCCCTCCTTCCTCCCCTGCAGACCCCCCGTACACCCCATTGATATCCCCATCCCCCCTACAGACCCCCTTTCACCCCTTGTATATCCCCCCTTCAAATCCCCCCTTAATATCCCTCATCCCCTTGGACACCCCCTGGACCACCCCTCCCCCTGAAGTCACCCCTTGCACCCGCGTGGAAATCCCCTCCCTCTTAGACACCCTCTTGCACTTGCACCACACCTTGATAGCCAACCATCCCTCCTGGACACCCCCTGGACAGCCCCACTCACCCCTGCACACCCCCCTAGACTACCATCCATCCCTGTTAGACATCCCCCCCCCACTAGATAGCCCCTCCCCCTGGACACCCCCTTGGACAACCATCCCCCTCTCCTCCTAGAAAGCATCCTCCACCCTTATAGACCACTCTCCTTACCGATCAAACCCCCCCATCCCTGACAGACCCCCCATGGTCACCCCCCCCCTACTGATAACCCCCACCAGGATAGATCCCCTCCCCCTGCAGACCCCCTTGGACACCCCCCACCAGCACCCGTATAGTCCCCCCACTCTCCTGAACTCCCCTTGGATAACCCCCCCCCCCCCCGTACATCCTGGACACCCCCCAACACTCACAATTGTTTACCCTAATATACAATATTTTCAATAACAATCCCAAAAATATTCAGCTCAATAACAACATCATGAAATGTATTTATCAGTTTAAGCACAAACACTCAACAATCATAACATCGTAAAATCCATAATTTCAGGAGTTCCAATATGTGGCAACATGAATAAATTGTTCTAAATAAATAAAAACCAAATTATCTACTCCCCTGTAATAATATGATGTTGATTTCTTGTTTTTAATGAGCCAAACACCGTCTTATATTTATCACTCAAGCTTAATATTCTCATTGATGTACATAAAAAACAAAATCAAAACTAGATTTTCACAACACTATTTTTCATTAGATAATATTAAATAATCAGAAACAACATTGTAAATTATTGAGTCTCAAATGACATATTCAAGAATACACACCCCTCCTTCTTGGACATACACCCACCCACTGACCCCCTCCTTGGACAGACCCCCCTACACCCCCCCAGATAGACCCCACCCACCAAACAAATCCCCCCTCCCTGATAGACCACCCTTGCCTCACCGCCTCTAGACAGCCCACATCCCACTGGACAACCCCCCCCCCCCATCCCCCCTAGATAGCCCCCTTCCACTATGGAACCCCCCCTCCTAGAAATCCCCCCTTTCCTTCCTAAACAGACCCCCTCCCTGATAGACCCCCCTAGACATCCCCTCCATCCATCCTTGACACCCCACTATACTGACTAAGGAATCATTTGATTTGATTGAATTCCATGTGTCTTTTACAATTTTATTACAATCCTCCATAGTGTTCCAGGCATTATTGAATCTAAAACAAGGAGTAGGTTTTTAGTATCTTGTCGAAAGGTTCACAAAAATTGGATTATGAATAGAAATAACCATAGGTAATGTAATCATAGATATGGTACTCATGTTGTCTAGAGCCTTGATTTTTGTGAAAGATCTGTCAAGTTTACTTGCTAAAATTCTATTGTGTATCCTTATAGGCCATAATTTGGTGCTAACCCACACATTATCGCTAGGCACATATGCACACTAGATCACTTGGGGATGACCCCCTTGCGATCACTAGGTGCTGACCCACATAGCATTCCTATTATTTTCTCACGTCACATCCAGCCACTGGATTATTTCAAAGAGAAAACATGATTTCTAAAGGATCCAATCATCAATCAGTAATCCATTATTCAAAAAACCTGAATTCCCACATATTGTAAATCCAATGGACCGTTTTTTCGTAAGGTTCCAAATGCAATAGACGGTGCATCATTCAGATTCCTGGTATATAAGTTATAGGCTTTTAGTAAAAAGGGTCACATTTAATTCGAGTCCGATCTGACCCTAAAATACTCCAAATTTTTTCAAATATCATTTTGAGTATCTCAAAAGAATATCATCATTGTATGAGTCCTCACTCTGTAGACAGTGCATCTAATCGATGCTCAGTCTGCATGTATCGATCGTTTTAGTAAAACATGGTCAGTCAGGTCTCGGTCTGATCTGACCTGAGATGACCAACTCGACCTAACACTTCTATGGGTTTTGGCATGCGTTTAGCTCAGTAGGATGGGTCAACCCCGGTAGTAAGTCCATTCGGGCGGTGTAGGTCAAGAAATCATGGTGTGGCATGAACCACCAAAAGAATCCTAACACACATGGTGTATGCCGGTTCACCAGCCTAGATGTAGGCACATCCAGATTCAACTTGGTTGAGCCAGCGGCACCACCCCTTTTTCTAGGATGACTAGTAGGTAGCTGGCCATTTCTCATTCATGTGGACTTGTTCTGCATGCCTACAATTCCATCAAGCGGCCCGAGCGGGCCTCACCACCATGCGTAGCCGACTGGTTTCATGGGACACCACTAGCGGTTTCATTGACGGGCAACCAGAGTCACTAAGGTGGTCAATTTTTTGGATTTATCTAAACCGATGGTCTCTATAAGGCACCAATATAACCAATAAGCCTTATAATTCTCCTTGATGACATGTTGACTAGTAAAATTCAATGAATGCACCGAGAAAAATGAGGGCTGAGGGACTGGTCCATGTTCAGGTCATCCAACGCCCAATATGTTAGAGTTTAATCTTGGGGATAAACATGATCATAACCCCACATCTTGATAAACTCCAAATAAAACCACACACTATATCAACCCACAATAACGAGTGATTGATATATTAAACCATTTGTCGGTTGATCTATGTTCGTCGTTAAATTTCAATTACAAGGAAGAAATCATCAAATACATAGAAAGCATAGACCCCTACATCGGTTTGATGGATCCACTGATGAAAAAGGATTTGATTTGCATCGCCATAGATTAGTGGATGTTGGAATTCATCAGCTCTTTCCATCCACCATATCTGATCCTCTAACGTTCGTCATTTTGTTCATCATTTTTCATTGGAGAGGGATTCCACCAGTGGTTCATTAGAGATTTCCGTGCATTTTTTAACTCCCCAAACTCCACACTTAGGATTATTAAATGACATAAAAAATCGTAGTGTTGTTGTATCCCTAAATAATGATCATTAAATGAGCGAAATTTAATGGGACACATTTAATGATTCATTATTATAATAGCTTAACGGTTTTAAATGATCCATTATTGGCCCTCCATAAATATAACTCATCGCCGCCTCATCGCTACACCTTAGTGTTTCAATCCTCCACTCAATGGTGAGAAAATAAATAAAATAATTCTTCTAAATTCTTTGATTATTTACCTCAAAATTTCTTAAAAATAATATTTCCACTCGGGCCCTTCCGGCTGATGTTAATTAATTTCTAGGAGAATCATGGAATTCGATGTTCAATGGTGCCCCTGGATTTACAATCCATGCCTTGGATCAAATGTAAGAAATATCTGCACGTATGTTTGCTGAACGTACCTTATAAAAAGTTTACAATTTCACTTCGGGATCATTGGGCCTTGGAATCATCTTCCATCGAATTGTGCAGTCTTCAAATAATTCCATATAATTAAAAATATGTAACTATATTTTCAGGACATTAATTTGTTCGAACCATATGGTTTTATGTTGCTGGAATCCCAAACCACAAACAAAAAACTAGATGGGGTACTGAGCACGAATCTATGCCTCCCACTCTCATGTGATCTCTTAGAGGTTTTCAATCTACAACCGAACACGCACCAGAGGAATCAACCACTCATACATGACCCGCTCTTGAATATCATATATATCCACTGGGAACTCTGCAAACGACTTCCCAATGTTAATGTCCAGCTCCCCACGATTGATGATGTTCAATGGATCATGCATGTACCTCCTCTTCTCCGACACATTGAAAACATCATGAACTCAGTGCCTATATAGTAGAATAGATAGGGTCAATCCTCCTTAATAACACTATATAAGAACTGAAATTATTCGATTAACCTCGTAGATAGCTTTCCATCCCATCCAAATCAAATTAATCCTCAACGGCATGAAAGTCGATGGAATACATGACCTCCCAACTCCAAATAGAAGGGTCTTTGTATCCTATCGACATAAGACATATTCCTTCTCTATGAAGTCCTCATCCACTCATGGATGATCTGAACCATCTCTATCGTAGCTCGTACTAACTCTAGACCCATGTGTTTTGAATACCCTAGGTCTGTCTATCATTTGGGTGATCTTCATGGCCCCCCGTACAAGGACTGAAACGGTGTCTTCATAATGGTGGATTTATATTTTTTGTTTAATGAAAACACCACTAGTGGTATGTAGTCCACCCAACTGCAACCAAAATATAGGAAACAATCATGAATCATGTCTTCTAATTTCAATATGGTTCGCACTGTCTGCCCATCTATATGGGGGAAAATAGTTGTTATCAATCAAAACTGTGTCTCCAACACCAAATTTAATCTTCTCCATAGCCGGAATGTAAATTGAGTGTCATGATCTGACACGATCACAGAATAAACCCCATGGTGCAGCACTTTCTCCTGGACATAGGGGAATCACATGACCTCTATCAGTCCCTACTCTTAAATGGGTAATAATTGAGACAACATAGTGAGCTGGTCATTAATAACCCAAATAGAGTAGTGGACCTTGGATATACGTCGTAATTCCATGGTTAAGTCCATTGAGATATTGTTCTATTTCCACACCAATTCCTCGAGTTGCTATGTTGAGCCTACCAAAACCTAATGATTGGCCTTCAGATGATAACAAGGGAGGCATCACAAAAAAAAATCTCCCCCCACATTATTCATCCATGTCCACAAATACTATCTTCTGGAATCTTGGTACATCCATTCATCTCTAGAATGTAATGCCAATGGGAATGTATGAAACTCCCTCACCACCACCCCCAACATCACTAGTACTACTATGCACCTTCTACAATGGATAAGGTACTCAACACCTATCAAAAATCCATCAGGATCTTGTCCTAAGGATAAGTGGGAATGTTGGGACTTACCGTCATCATCATCAATTTGGACATTCCTAACTCACTATAAGTGTGAGGGAGTGGTAGTCATAAACTACAATTATGCTTCTCCATCTGTATCCAGGATGGTTATTAGCATCACGACTTGCTTCTCTATCACCTCACACAGAAGCTGCAACCCAGACCTCCTTCTGGATGGGTTTTCCACCATATTCCCCTTCCTAGGAGTGTGGACTATCACAATGTTATATTCATGGAGGATCTCCAACTATTTTCATTTTCTCAGGTTCAGGTCCTTCTGGGATTAGATATACCGAAGACACTTGTGGTCAGAGTAAACTGTTAACCTATCACCCATCAAGTAGTGCAGCCACATCATCATGGAAAATCCCACTATTGCTAACTCATGGTCTGGGGTTTCATAGAATTTCTCACGTTTCCAAAAATTTCAAGATATATAGGAAATCACTGCTCTCTCATACATCAGGACACAACCAATCCCCATCATGGATGTGTCATTGTTAACTATATACCAAATCCCTGCAATGGTAATCTAAATATGAGGTTACTAGTCAGCCTCTGACTTAGGTCCATGAATCTCTGATGAAATTTCTCCCTCCACCTAAAGGGCTATACCTTATATGTCAATGATGATAAGGGTTCTTTTACTCTAGAATATTTGAGTATGAATATCCATTAGTACTCATCCAACCACATAAAACTCCACACCTCAGTCATGCTCTAGTGTGGCTCCGAAGAAAGCACAATATATCTTCGCTATATCAACTATAACTCTAGCCACTATGATGACAAGTCCTATGAAGGTGACCTACCAAATCCAAACGTAACACTTTGAGAGCATACCATAAAGATGTTTCTCTCGGAGTATATCTATGACTATATAGAAGGGTCAATAATGCTCCTCCTCTGACGTCGAGTACACCCTGATATCATCAATGAAGAATACCACGAAACGATCGATGTACATAGGGAAGATCATTTTCATGAGCCTCATATACACTAATGGGGAATTTTTCATGTCGTAAGGAATCAACAAGAACACATAGTTGTCATAACGGCACTTGAAGGATGTAATTGGTACATCCTCATCCTGTACCCAAAGCTTGTAATAATCAAATCTATGTTCTATCGTTGAGAACCACATTGCTTGCTTCAGCTGGTCGAAAAGGTCATAAATCCTTCCTAGTGGATACATTATCTTCACAGTCACCTATTTTTGGCGTCTAAAGTCCACATATATCCTCAAGATCCATTCTACCTTCTTGGAATAAATCATCAAGGATGCCCATAGAGAAACACTAGTCTTTACAAACCGCTTCTTCTGCAAGCCCTCCATATTTAACCTAAACTTCTGATGCTCTGTGGGAACCATCCGATATACAGGTGTAGATATCGGTGTCATTACTGGGTACAAGTCAATGATGAATTATACCTCTCGACAAGGTGGTATTGTTGGGACATATTATGTATAGACTCTCACATACTCATCCACCCCTTTAAGAATGATTGGACTCCCCTCATCCACCATACCGAGGATGAGGCTAGCCAGATACTGAGTGATCCATTGGAACCTCCTCCGAGAAAGTCCATCCTATTATGAAAAGGTTCACTTCTCTTAGGGGAATGAAAAAAATGTCCCATTCTCATTGATACACCACACATTGCACCTAAAATATTTAATCTGAGAATAGATTGTGGATAACTAGTCCATAAACAAGATGAAATCATAAGTCTATGATAATGCTACTATGTGATGCCACCATAGACTCTCAACTAATAGAGTATGCTCACACTACTAGAAATAGTGTATAAATGTATAATCCCCTCTTAAAGATGAATGTAATCATAAGGATTGAGTCAACAACTCCCTTGGAATCTCCATGCCCAGAACGAGAGTCATGGTAAGGAAGGAGTGACAATAACCTATGTCTATACGAATTATATCTAGGGTGGATAAGACATATATCGTACCTCTAATCATCATTTGATCACTATGTGTGTTTTCCTCCATGGACTGAAGTTGGCCTCTCCCCATTCCACCTACTCCTCGAGCTCATGGTGAACCTCATGTTGGTGGTGGTGGTAATACCTTGTACTGTCATCCGCCACATGATGCTCATCATGTGCCCCTGCCCCATCTGCTACCCTACAGACCTCTTTACTCGAACATCTATCACTTCCTCTATGGTCCATCGACCGCCTACTGTTCATCTGTGAAATGATTAAGATAGACACAATTAATGTTCCTCTATCCACCTCATGAGTAAAAACACTATACTTCAGATGACCTCTTCTACCTCAGAAGATCTTCACCTCTTACCCTACATATTTGGGTCATCCTCCAAAAGTTTTGTCCTATTTGGGCCTCTGGGAAATCTGCCTGCCGCCTACTGCAGATGACCCGACCACCGGTCCTTTGGTAGTGTCTCTCACTGTTGGTTCCTACTCTCATAGGATTATATATAGTAGCGTGGCTCCCTCTAGTAAATTATCCAATGTCAGTATGCATTGTGAAATCATTGATTCCATAATATCTCATCGAAGATACTACTCTAATTTTTTGGCCCTGATGAAAGGATCTCGTACCCTGTCAGTGGAGTAGTGAGAGATGATAGTAAGGCTCACTAAGTGCTGGGCCACTGTTAGGTTTCCCTAATGTAAGTGTAGTAACTCTTTAGTATTCAATGAGTATAGTGACGATGGTATGAACTCTTCCCTGAAGAGGATCTTGATTTCCATCCAAAAATGGTTCACCTCCTCGTGTGTCTAGAGCATCAAACTACACCACCTTCCTGTTGTTCCCTAAAAAAGGATACCATCTTGAACTACCATCTAGTTTTGTGGTATATCAACCATGAAATAACCCGATTAACTAGATACAGTGAATCCCCAGTTGCCTAAGGATCTGTCTCACATCAAAACCTCAGAGACCTCTATCTCTATATCTCGTGCAACATGCTCAGTTAGCGTGAACTATCAGCTAGAGGGGATGGAAGAAACAACACCTCTATAGGAGGTGGTTCTATTGGTACACCACCTAAAGGTGCTATTTCTATATGTGGCCCCTACAACAACAACTCATCGAATAGTAGATAATTTTCATGATCTCTCACTAGAATCATTGCTGGCTATCTTCATGGAGGAATCCTGTAGAAAAACAAATGTTCCATATTCAATAAGTTATATATTTTGAGGTGAATCATAAGAGATCAAGAGAAAAAAAACATTTAAAAAAGACACAGAACTATTGTATTCTTGTATTTCATCAAAAAACAGAACCCATGGTCTTGTTGTATGAATACCCCATCCACTACACAAAAACATAACTCCCTGAACTGAAATCCAAAATCCGGACACTAAACACAATTTCTCCTTTGAAAACAATTGAAGAATCAATGTTCTTCTAGTAGAACTGACCACCCACGGATACCACATTATCACAACACGTCCCGCGGGGCCCGTTCCATGACTACCCCAATACAGCCTTCCATAGGCCATGGGATGGTGACTTTAACTAGAATGTAATATCCCAAATAGGGGAGGAATTTCCTTTAAAATTGAACACACACAGACAGGGAAAACCGCAAAAAGGAAACCGCAAAGTAAGGAATGAAGTACAACCAGCAAAAACTAACACTAGTGAGAATAAAGTGAGTAATCAAAATGTTATGGGAGAAGAATACGAGACCATATCAATAGAAGGTAAAATAGAAGAAATAAAATCTATGGATTTCATCCACCATGGATCCTACATGAATGGTAGGTGCATCTCTCTGTCTGATTTTACTATAGCACACCACATCTATCTATCCACATATGAGAACCATCTAGACCTAGCACCCCGAATTCCTAGTCAATGGTGTTCATTGTCTACACAATACCCTACATGTGTAGGTGAAGCCCATGCATGGGTTTTTATAACAATACTCAGTAGGGTCTCTGAGTTAGCCGATGGCCTATCAGTAATCCACAAAGGGAGACAACAAAACAGAAAAATACAATATAGGTAATACCACCAAGGAAGATATAAAACACATTTCACAAATTAAAAGACATAGCTCGCACCTAGTAAAACATAAATATTGAAGCAAATATGATTAGTAGTAAATCTAGATCATCTTATTCTATCGACAGGATCTTCTGCTGATCTGCACAGTGACGCAATGTGGTGACCCACCATGGATCACCAGGTGCTTACCCACACCGGATTTCTAGTTGCGGAGCCACACATGAAATCTAATGGATAGCCCATATAGGATTTCTAGGTTCTGACCCACACATGATCAATAAGTGGTGACTTACTCAAGATATCTAGTTGCTTACCCACTCTGGATCATTATTCTTTCTTCACGTCATAACCATTCACTAGAATCCCACACTGAGGACACATGATTTTTGTAGGATCCGATCCTCAATCCATTGGCCATACCTCAAACAATTTGAATTCCAACATATATTTTCCACAATGGATTATATATCTATAAGGGTCCTAAAACAACAAAACTAACTGTCTTTTGAATGCCCGATTTGTATGTTATTGGATTTTAGAAAAAAGGGCGTTGTTAGATTTGAGTCTGATCCAACATGAACATACTCCAACATCATTAAATTCACATGTGGAGTATCTCAAAAGGACAACCTCATTTCCAGGGTCCTTTCTCGGAAAACAGTTCATCAATCATACACCAGATTTGCATGTAATGATCATTTTAGTTAAAAAGCGAAATTCGGGTCTGGGTCCGGTTTGACTCGGTCAGACGAACCCAACCTAACCCTCTTAGGAGGTCTATAGTGGATCAATAATGGGTTATAAACATCTGGTAGGAATGCCTTGTGGATACAACTTGGTAGGATGGGTCCTTCCGAATGGAGGGTCCATCCTAACATCGTAGGTCCGTCCCGACAGTGCAGGTATGGCCCACCAAGCTGTGGTTCTGGCCCGCATAGTGGGGAAAAAACACCCAATGAATCCTGTACAGTATGGTGTGGGTTGGTTCACCATCCCAGATGTGGTTTTGATAGGTTATCATGTGGCGGTTCCAGCTAGATCCACCCCATTGCCCAGTACGGTTGACATGCAGCTGACTGTTTTGTGCGCACTTGGAACGAGTCTGAATTCCTCTAGTGCCCCCGAGCATCCTGAATGGGCCGCTCCTCCATATACCACTAAAGGGTTCACCACCACACTTCTCCCACTTCCACCGTCGTCAGTACCTTCAATGTTCCACCGCAATTATCCCAGTGGTCCGTTTTTTGAGCTGTTTGCACCTATGACCTCCGTAGGAGGCCACCATCCACAAGAATCCTTATAATTCACCTTGATAACAATATAAATGGTTTAAATAGTTGAATTAACCCGGAAAAATGATGGCATAGGTAATGGGCCTTGTTAGGGTCGGCCCTCGACGTCCACGATATAGGTTAATAATCGAGATAAACTTGATGATAGCCCCATAACTTAAAGACCCCCCAAATCAAAACCCTACACAATATCATCCAAAAAGAATTAAAAATTTGTGGATCAACACACTATTCAGTTAATCAACAATTGTCATTAATTTTCATGAACAAGAAATAAATCATCAATTATATAGAATGAATAAACACCTACCATGATTCATTGGATCTGGTAATGTATAAGGATGTTATTCGCATCATAGGCGATTAGTGATCGTTGGCACCCATCACAACATTCAAACCTATGGATATGAGCCTCCAATGTTTTCTGCATAGTTATTCATTCATCATTAGAGTGGGATTTCACTAGTTGATCATCAGTTTTCTCCCATTGTTTGTTAATTCCCCAAACAACCACATGTTGGATTATTAAAAGAAATAAAAATTGAAGTGGTGTTTCCACCATTAATGATGCTCATTAAATGAGCCACATTTAATGGTCGACATTTAATTTTTTATAAGGACAACAACACTGCTATTTCAAATGAGCCATTATTGATCCTATATTAATGAACCTCGTTGTATCCTCGTCGTTTCAGTGTATAATTTCCATCCGGAACTCAATGTTGAGATATGAAATAAAATAATTCATTTAAATTATTTTTTTTTATTTTTATCGAAATGACAAAAAAAAATTCTGCACAACGCTTTCTAGCTGATGTTATTTCATTACTAGGTGAATCTTGGAATTTTGAGTTCAACTATTCCCTCAGATTTACTATCCAAGCACTGGTTCAAAGGATTGAAAACCCCACTCATATGTTCGATGAATGTACCTTAAAAAAGATAAAAATTTCGTTTTGGGTTAAAAGGTATCTAAATCTTGTCTCTTCATTCGGTGTAGTCTCAAAATATGTCTGTATAATTAAAAATAATTACACGAAATTTCAGAAACATTATATAGTTTATAATACAGGATCATCCATCCCCCATTTTGTGGAATTGATCCTTGGACTCTGAATTTTGATCATTAACAAATCATAGAGAAAATGTATTGGTTTCCATTTCATTCCCACATATTCACCTATAGAGGAATTCTCCATGGTGATGTTGTCTGAATTCTGGGAATTTTTGGGAGATGAATTTTCTATTAGTGTTGTGAGATTAAGGATATTATATGGTTTCTCTATTTATTAGAGTTATTTTGGTTTTTTCTAATTCTCTCTATTATGGTACGTGATTCAAAAAAATCATTGATGTTGGGGATCATCAATCACACCCAATATATGTGAATGTATTGGGATTGATTTATTTTGTATTCATTTGGTTATATAGTAATTCTATTAATAATAATATAATAAATCGTATTAAAAATTTATTTGGAATGGAATTATTGAAATGTATTAATATATTTTGATGAAATTTATAATGGACATTTAATTCTTTCAAATGCCTCTAAAAATCAAATCATTATAGATATCATTATTGGTTTCTAGTTGTTATGATACTGAAACCCCAATTTCAATGAATATTAAATCACTCCCTGAATAAAAAGTTATTAACTAATACATTCTTATGGATTTATTTTAATTCTCCAACCCTAAAATCCCTGATTCCATGCATTATCTTTTTATATCAGCAATATCATGTCGAATAAAATTACATTGTAACAAGCATTTTCATTGTATTTGTAGACCAGATTATATACATTATACCAGATATACATTGGGAAAATAACATCGATCCTGATTTATAACAAAAATTAAAAAAACTAAATCATGTAAATAGTATTCGATGTTTTCATCTACATAACCAAGGGAAATGAAACATAACAAGGTTGATATAAAATTTTCATTAAGGGTAGGTAAAGAATAGTCAATATTGAATCCAAGAGAATAAACGAAAATGGAATATTAAATATTTGACAAAACATGTTTCTCAAATAACTAGATAAAGAAATATCAAAATGGAAATGTATGAAAATAAAACACATTTCATTAATCAATAAAATGGTAAATAAATTTCTCCAAATACATGTCGATAAATAATCTAATGTATATGTAATTATAATAGATTTATTTTTAATGATTGAAATTCTTTATTATCATTTGACATTTTTCTTAGGTACATGGAATAATTATATAAATGACTATTCATAAGATAGTTTAAAACAAACTAGTTAAAAACAAATTTGTTTTGTCCAACCATAAATCTACTTTAATGGCCAATAATAATACTTTTTTTCATTTTGGATACAAACGCAAATTTTTTTACCAAAATTATTTCATCCCTGGAGACTAATGATGGATTGAGGGGCATTCAATAATATGTCAACAACCCATAGGGATTACTTTAAACAGTCACCTACCCATGTATTACATTTTCCAATAATTCATCACATCGAAAAAATAATTTAAATAATTAAAAATTTTCCTTATCATATCTACATATTGAATATTGAATATAGATTCATCAATAACAACTAATAAGAAGATAAGTAACAGGAGGGGTTGTTGGCATTAAAACATTCAAAAGGAAGTATATTATTTAAACATTCCATGGTGTCCAATACCACCTTAAATAATATTAAATAATAATTCCAAATAATGTAAATGAATAATATAATATCATTACCATAAGGGTTTTAGTGATATAACATGTCAAAGAGTAGTACATATACCATATAATAGTGAATTGGTGAAAAACCAGAAGTCTCAATGAATGCAATTTTAAATGGAACCCCTTAGCCTAACCTTTTTCTTATTGTCTGGTTATTAAACTCATGTATAGTCTTTTAATATTTGTTACTAACTTATAACATAACGATACTCATGTGAATAAAATCATATATTAAATTCATACTATATTTTATTACCAATTTGTTAACCTCACAATCCTTATTTTTCTATTTTCAAATTACACATTTATAGGATAAGTGTGAACACAAACACAATTCCAAAAAAAATTAAAATTTACATGAAATAAATCCTTACAAACCACCTTCTTCGTTATTCCAAAACACTCATTTGTTAAAACTATTTAAAAATTTTAACTATTTTGGGTGTTAATTACCCATTTTTTATGTATGTTTTTACTTGTGATGTGTAGTTACTATTATTTATATCATTATTTTATCATCTACAGAATGTATACCATGAATTATGTATGTATTATATTGATTATATATTTTTTCATTTTAGTCCATAATATATGGATATTAGAAATGAATTGCACCATTCACGATGATGTCAGGTCAAATATATGCATGATTGAAACTTTCATTTAATTATTTTATTAAAAAAATGAAAACTAAATAATACATATGTATATTATAATTATAATATCATATGAATGTTTTATTTTTTACATTGCTTTACTAAAACCCTCCTTTGTGTTCTCAATGTATGTCATTAATGAGTCATATCACTTTGAGGGGGATATTATCCAACACTCCCTCAATCAAAATTATCGTATTTACCCAAGATGGAAAGCATAAAGGTATATTAATAAAAAATTAAATAAGAATAATGAAATTTTAATTTTTAAATATATCACGTAAATATATATATTCCATCATAACATCCATTCATGAATTTTGGTAAATGGAAAATGAGCTGTCATTGTTTCATGGGGATGTAGTTCTCCATACAAAGATACAATTTGTTCATTACCCTTTGGTTGGAAATTTTTGAATGTGTTGGGAGAACCCTATCCAAACAAACATCCTACTATATTTAGGATACTATTTTTGTTATAAAATAATAAAATAATATTTTATGAATAGGGGGATGAAAATAAAACTAAATTACTCAATAATGCATGTTTCCTCAAAACCGGTTAACTCCTTTTGGTTTATAGCAAAAGAATCCGTTGAATGGATTTTGTCACAATGGGAGGAATCAAGGTTGAGGGATGATATTTTGGGAAGATATATTGGCATATATTTTTTAATCTAATTTTTTAGCAAGGTTATGAAGTGGGAGATGTGTTGGCCTTTCATAAGTGAGGGAAATGACTCACTTAGTATTTTTTAAAATATTTTGGTGTACCGAAGATTTTACATATTAATGTCATTAAAACTGCACCAAACACAACAATGTATGGTAATGGATGAATTTTTTATATCCAATAGGTTTTAAACAAGTGTATAGGTCATTTGGACACTTAATATAAGGGTTTGCTCCTTTATTAAGATTATATTTAGCTTAATTATATTAATTAAATTTATTTACAATCAATAATATAATTGGTAAAAACAAATTTGGACTTTATATACAATAAAATTTATTATGATTCCAAATATGGAATTCATATTTTCCAAATTATTATCATATAAGTGGAATATATTATTAAAATATTCATCTCTTAGGCAGAACTACAATGCATGTTTATAAACTCAAAACATCAAAAAGACTGATAAGATTTTTACATTCAATATAAAATATATAATTATCCCAATGACCTAAATTATATTAATTGAAAAATATATGATATAATTATAAGTTATAGTAAATATAATAATTTTTTTCCTCAGAAATTAATTTTATGAACTACATATTCTGAACAAAAACTCAGTATTTTTCACAATTCAATTAAAAAATGAAATGTTTTTAAATGATGTCAATAATTCACCCAATGAAAAAATTCTCATCCAAAGATGAATTATACTTTGGAATATTAAAAAAATTAATTGTCATTAATTTTTATTTAAAATGGATTCCCCATAAAATAGTAGCATAATTTATTTTAATAAAAATATATTAATTAATGTGTAATATTGTGTTTGTTTTTACCTTCTGTCTATCAAACCTATGGTATGAATAACAAAATATAAAATTGACTATATAAAATATATATTTTGTTAAAATCATTTGAAAATTGTTATTAATTATTATTTTTAATACAAAAAATCTTTGGAATCATAAAAATACTAATATTTCATTTTATATCCAATTGGTTCTAATTTTTGTTTCTCACTGATTGGTAAACAATAAAATAATTTTATATTCATATAAAACATAAATTTTCATAATTTAGCATACCAAATTGATAACTATTAAAATAAAAACTAGTTTATATAATGTATTATTAAACAATAAAAAATTTATAACACGTCACTATTTTGTGGAACTCGGACATTCATGTAACACAAGATATTGTGGAATGAATCTCTTCTATATAATAAAATCTAACAAAGTGTTACATTCACTAAGTGATATATAATATATTATAATTATGTAATTTAAGAAATATATTTTAATTTATCTGTTTAATATATTCCATTTTTACACATGGTGTTACATGTTATAAACACTATTGAATACAAAGTTGTACTTTAGAATTTTTGGGTATAACATTCATCTCACCATAATTAAATTACTGCCTTAAAATATAATATTTATCATCATAATAAAGATATTGATATTTGAAGATAACTATTGTTCAAAAACTCACATCATAATTAGTGTTAATAAAACATCTTCTTACTAAGAGAGAAATGAAATTTCAATGGTAATGTAACTAGATTCCCTAGTAGGAGAACATAGTTGGGAAATAGAGACATGGATACATTGGAAAAATATTACAATAATGTTATAAAGGAGAGATATAGAGAATATTTTTAGAATAATGATAGAAATCACAATTCCATAACACAGTTATGATCTAAGAGGCCATTCGATTCATTAGAAATGAAGGAACTATGAGAACATTTTTAGATCCAAGATCATTTTTCTAGGAGTAGGGTCATTTATTCACTCTCTAAGAATATAATTAAATATTCTTAGTTGGTACACTTTAAAATGTACAATATTTTCTGTTGGTTTTTTCATAGACTATTTCAAATTCATCACATAGAACAATATTTTTTCTATGTTGATGTAATATATCAATCTTTAAAAAAAATTAAACAAAAACCATTTTATAAATGGTTAACCATTCAAAAATATTATGATTTGTCACTTTTTAAAGAACGTGAATGAATTTAAAAAATATATATATAATTAGCCATAAATTAATATGATGTATCACATATAGAATATGATCACATAATTTCCTTGTATCCTCTTGAAATACAGTAATAACATGAATTACCATATGGACTTATTTTAACCAATCATTGTACCATATTCATTAATTAAGATGAAGGTTCATGGATATATTCTTTAAATCAAAATGTATTTTTAAAGTCATCAATAAAAGAATAGTCCACTTGTCAACAATTCATTACTCTATTCCAAAGTTGTTAGAACATATCAAATACACAATTATTTTATCATTATCTTGGAATCGTGATCATATTAAGGGGTTCCATTCCCTAAATAATTTGTTTTACAAAAATTATAACTCTCTACTAAATGAATTTTATTAGTACCATTCAGAAAATGAAATTAAATATTTAATGAAAAAGTTCAATAGTACAATCCATACATGATTCATAATTTTTATAAAAACTACATCATTGTTAACATCATTTAGAACATTACTAAAATCGACAAATACATTGGAAAATTAATAATTCAACATTAGTTGTATCAATAGCATAAGACTGACCATTATACCATGGTGTCTTCTGAGGTATTTTCCCTTTACATTTGGGGAATTCATTAACATAGTGACCAATATCCTTACATTGGAAGTATTTCAGAATATAATTTCCTTTCATTCCCTTATAATTACAATCAATGTGTCCTTTTTCTCCACACTTATAACAATCACACATTCATATCAGGCATGCACTGAGATGTTTTTTTCAACAAATTTCACATGCTTGAAAATCCCAAATTCATTTCATTCCATTTTCTATTTTTTGGATCTTCCATCAACTTCTACACTTTCATCACACTAAAGATATATTTCTTATAAAATTATATCACTATATTAATTGATCATAAATCAATTTCATTGAAAAATAATAAATGTTTTGAGAATCTAGTAACCATTGTAGATTTTTCTTAAGATCATCAAAGATGGTATTGATCTTGCACGTGAAGTTTAATATATAATCCACAGCATACCTACATAACATTGAATATGTAGCCTCATAGTCTAGATTAACCACTTCTTCCTTTAGAATTAATATAAGGAACATCCAAGTCATCTCATTTTGATTATCATGCGGTACGTATTTTATAATTTATCCTTTAATGTACTCTAATCCATGAGTTATTTTTAGTATTCCTCCATATTATTTTGGATCAATGACCACCATTTATTAGTATCACCTTTGATATAATAAACTAAATGTGTAACCTTTTCATTTTCACCACATCTCATTACCATAAATAGATTTTCTAGTTACTAAATCCATTTATCATATGCAATTGGATTAGTAGTCCCCATAAGCTATATGGTATTATATCACCTAATGAAATACATCATTACAGTATCATTTTGTGGAATATATTCCTCCATTCGAGGGAACTAGTTCATTATTACAAGATTATGATTCCCTAGTAGCACCATAATTAGTTTCATTCTAATACCAGCTGTGTTAGATTCCAATGGTGGGAAATCATTGCATTTTCCAAATTTTTTGATATTGTTCATCCTTCCATGTTCTATTTCTAATGAATGTCAAACACATGATTAGATAATAATATATAATTCCAATTATCATATTGTCCATATCATAAACTTACGCATAGTACATCTATGAACCTTATATTATGGTTACGTTAGGGATACCTTTATTGTAAAATAATAAATAACATTAGGTAGAGAAAATTTGAATGATCTTATGATTATCCCCCAGAAGTGTCAACTCATGTGCATATCAAGGGTTGTTTTAGTGTACGATGTTACCAGGTGTTTGTCCTAAAACACCTTGTTAGAGTTATTCCTCCTAGGTACATCTAAGCTGGAACCACGTACACTTGTAATATCAAGATATGGATTCCTTTATATGAATACACACACAATCTCAACTATTCCAAATTTCTATGACGATCTACTATACATATCCCAAAATTCTATATAGAATTATGTACGATAATCTATGCTTTCAAAATATTGTTTCCAAGCCCTACTAGAAATTTAGGCTATAGACATGGCCTTAAACAATGATTATAAGCTCAAAAACAATAACTATTGGTTATACCCATGGTTTAGTGAACTGTGGATATAGGGCTAAACCTATATCCATGGTTTCTAATCGTGGATAAAGCCTAATAGCCATAGTTCCAACTATGGCTATAGCCCTATATCCATGGTACCAACCATGGATAATGATTTATACCCACGATTGGAAACCGAGGATAAAGAATTATCCTAACATGATCTATTTCCATGTTTTCAAACCATATATTTAGGGAAATAGCCAATATTTTAAATCTTGGATATAGGGATATAGAAATTGTTTAAAACTGTGGAAATATCCCTTCATATTTCATAGAAAACACCCCCGAATAGATCCCCACTACAGACCCCCTTCCACCAACCATGGAAAGCCACCCATCCATCATGAACACCCCCTATACAACACCCCCACCCATATATTTTCCCACTCCCTCCTAGATAGTACCCCTAGACCACACCCCCTAGTTCTGGACACCACCATGTTCAACCCCCTCCCTCCTAAACACCCTTTGGGACAACACCCCTCCCTCTTGCATATCCCTCCTTTTTCCACTGCAGACCCCCTTGCACCCCATGAACAGCCCTCGCCCCCCTACAGACCCCCTTGCACCCCTGGAAAGCCCCCTCCCCTGGAAATACCCCCTTAACATCCCACATCCCTCTAGACACCCCCAAGACTACCCTATCCCCCTACAGACACCCATTGAACCCCCGTAGAAATCCCCTCCATCTTAGACACCCCATTTAACATGCACCAACCCTTGATAGCCCACCATCCCTCTTGGAAACCCCCTAGACAACCCCCCTCACCACTACACACCCCCTAGACTACCCTCCATCCTTCTTGGACACCCCCCACCCTAACCCCCCCTATAGATAGCCCCCTCTCCCTTGAAACCCCCTTGGACAGCCACCTAGTCCTCCTGGTAAACCCTCTGCCCCCATATAGACCACTCTCCTTCCTGATCAAACCCCTCATCCCTACTAGACCCCCCTAGACACCCTCCTCCTAGAAACCCCACGGCTAGACAACACCCCTCCCTCCTGCTGTCCCCCTTGGACAGCCCACCCCATCCCACAACACCACCCATACGGTCCTCCCACTCTCCCAAACACCCCTTGGATAACCCCCCACCCCACCTCTTGGACAACCCCCCAACACTGAGCATTTTTTACATAATAAACAATAATTTCAATAAAAACCCTAAAAATATTCTTTTCAACAACAACATGAAAAGTATTTATCAATTTAAGCACAATCACTCAACAATCATGACATCCTAAAATCTAGATATCAAGAGTTCCAATAAGTGTCAACATAAATGAATTGTTCTAAACAAGTAAAAACCAACTTATCTAATCCCCTTTAATAATATTATCTTGTTTTCTTGATTTTAATGATCCAAACATCGTCATATATTTTTCACTCAAGAGGAATATTCTCATTGAAGTACGTAAAAAACAAAATCAAAACTAGATTCTCACCACTCTATTTCTCATTAGAAAATATTAAATAATCAGAATCAACATTGTAAATTACTGAGTCTCAAAAGACATATTCAAGAAGACATGTCCCTCCTTCCTAGACATACCCCCACCCACTGACCCCCTCCTTGGACTAACCCCCCCTACACACCCCCCAGACAGACCCCACACCCTGAAAAATCCCCCCCAAACCTCCCTGGGAGACCCCACTGCCCCTCCCCCTCTAGATAGCCCCCATCCCCCTGGACACCCGCTCGACAACCCCACTATCCCTCCCCCCCCGGATAGCCCCCTTCCACCATGGATAGCCCCACCCCCTCCTGGACACCCCCCTCTCCTTCCTAAATAGACCCCCTCCATGATAGACCCCCTAGACATCCCCCCATCAATCCTGGACACCCCACAGGATAGAGAAAGGCATCATTCTATTTGATCAATTTCCATGTGTCTTTTACAATTTTATTACAATCCTCCACAGTGTTCCAGGCATTATTGAATCTAAAACAAAGAATAGGTTTGTAGTATCTAGTCTCGAGGCTCACCAAAATTGGATTATGAACAAAATTAATCATAAGTAATGTAATCCTAGATATGGTATTCATGTTATCTAGAGCCTTGAATTTTGTGAATGATCTATCAAGTTTACTTGCAAAAAATTCTAATGTGTATCCTTCTAGGTCATGTATACTAATCCCCAACCAGATTATTCACAACAAGGTTATTATCGTCAATACAGTGATTAAAATCATTAATGTATGTGTTTGAGTTCATGGGAACTAGCTTTTCACTAGTTCCATGGACAAAATTGAAATCACCGATAATGACCTAGGGAAATTGAATATTGTTGTTAAGAGAGGATATATTGTTCCAAATGGTTCTTCTGTATTGATTATTATAGCAGACATACATCAATGTACATCATAATGTTTTATCATGCAATATTATTTCTCATGTCGAAGAATAAAAATCAGCATTAACAATATTAATTTTATCTATAGAGATATATGAAATGACCCACAAAGAATCACAATTGTTATTATAGGATTATTATCTTATTAAATTATAAATATATTTTTCAAGACTATTAAATCCAGAAGTAAAAGTGAATTTAGATTCAGAGATTGCAAAAATCATTGGATTATGAGTAATAAGAAAATTATATAATGTTGTGATGGTGTCAGGGATAGCAATACCTTGAAAGTTCCAATATAAAACATTCATTTATAGATAGTTTGGGGGATAGGACCCTTATGCTTGTTACCACTGTAATTATTCCCCAACATGTATTTTCATAATTTCATTGTATAATTCTATGTAGGTGTCACAACATTTTTTCCCTGTAATGTCCTTGAAGGGTTAAAAGAGGTATGATTATTTTTCATAACTTTTGAGACCCTTTCATGGTGCAATTGGTAGTTCTATGTTTCCATATGTATCACTATCCATTCTGTTTATGGTTTTATGTGATTGGATTCCCCAGATTGGTCACCTAGTTTCTGAGTTGTGAATTCTTCCATAGCAGGGGTGCTGGTTGTTTGTGTATGTTTTAGTTCCAGACCAACGTCATCATCTTTCATGTGTTGGGTTTTTCTAATATTATCCATCATCATATTTGAAACTATATTCTTAACTAATTCTTTGTCTAGCATCTCATCACTGTGTGAAGGTGAGGAGAATTGATGTTGTTTTGCACATTCAGTAGTCGCAACATAGGTGTCCTAGATTGGAGTGTCCAGGTGCTTGGAATCCTCCATTCCACAAAGAACATTCAAATCTATAATTATGTTGGTGGTTCCGTGGACAGTGTTAATTATGCTCATATTGGAATTCTGATTATCCAGGTGGTTACTATCCCCTGGTACATGATATACTATGGTTGTATCAGTTCATTGAGTGGTGGCTTTCAGTGTTGAAGTCTCCTCCTCAATAAATTCATTAGATGTATACTTAGAAACATCAGTAGTAGGTAGTGTGTCCAGGGTAGTGGGTTTTGTGGCTTTAGAGGCAGTAGTAGTTTTGAATCCATTGAGAGTACCTGTTGTAGTAGAAATTTGAGAAATTAGTATATCTATATCAGTTTGTACATCCTCACCCTATTCATGTTCTTTCAGCTGGACAGTATGCAAGACCATATCAGTAATTTCTTTAGAAATGGCCTACTCTACAGTGTCCAGTTCCTCCTTTTAAATCATTTCAACCCAGGATTTCATAGAAGGGTGATTTTATGGGGATGCATCACTAGTTTTCCTCCTCCAAATCTCTTGTTTTTTCATCCTTCTGTCTGATTTCTCCAAGTCAATTTTTTTATCCTTCTTTTTTCCTCTAACCTCATTCTAATACTTTTCATTATGATGTTGGAAATTTTGAATGTCCAATATTGAATAAAATATTTAAAAACCTTATGTGAACCTCTTTCATGCATTTTATTGAGGTTATTACTTTAGATATAATGAATCGTAGCCCGATCATTGTTTCACTATGGCAATTGGTCATTACATGTTATCAACATTAATTGTAAAGGTATATAGACATATTCAATTCATTTCTATGATACTTTAAGTATAAATGTTAAAAAAAGAACCTAAAATCTCATGATATAATATTTAATATTTTCTTGTGGTGTATAAATCATTCATTAGGTGTGTAATCTTAACAAAAAATACACGGGCGAAAAAAAATATTGCAAGCTGATATACTGCATCATCAGAAATGAATTCAGAAAAATTCAACAGCACAACATATCTATCTCTATATATTTGCATCGTAAAGGAAACAACTAATACTCAACATTGATAAATTTCCCTAAAACTTCTCCAAAAAAACAAGTTGCTTCTCTAGAACTAAATAATCATAAAAGACAACACAAACAGCCTCAAAAGTCATCCAAAAAATCACAATCATCAAGAGAGGAAGAAGTAAAAAAAAGTATAGGGAAACAAATAGTCTATGGGAAATAAAAATATTCATTTAAAAAATCCAATAGAAAACAACATTATGATTCTTGAAAAAAAAACATAGAGAGTGAAACCTCCAACTACCACCCAAGGAATACTACACACACCAACCAAAAGATCACAAAAAAACAAAAAATCCAAACATCCTTTGCATCTTAAGAACCAAGTGAATCACTATAAGAATTAATCCAAGGAACTACAAAGAATATAACTAATCACCCAATGTGAAATAGAGCTACACCATTATGTATAAAACAAAGGAGTCCATATGTAATCTTAATGAGAAAATAAGTCATTTCCATTGAATATCCTCGAAATTAAAATCAAGATGTTTCTTGAATTATTCCACCATCTTCATGAACATACTCTTTCTGATTGTTAGGTATGTTTCTATAGATATTTCACCAACTATGTATCTTCTAGATACTATTTATTCTTTATCTTCCTTCAAATATCATAATTAATCACTCACATCATCGTTGTGTTGATATACAACCTACAATGTTGGGACTTCCTCTTCAATAATTGTATTATCATCTATGTTTCCTTCAATAGGGGATGATGTTTGATGCTTAGTAACCATTTTCTATGGTAAAATCACAATTTTTCCTTTGGAGAGGCCCTTAAGGATCTAGTGAACATTGTATTTGGTATTTAGAGTAATCTTTCTATCTCGTTGTCTTTTTGTAGCTCGGAGTAATCAATCCATCCGAATCAATCATTGAGTTTATTTCCATTAATTGAACTTGACATTAAATAGTCTTACTCAATCATACATGCTTCCTCATAATCAACGTGCATGGGTTCACTAGAATCTGAGTGGGAATTCTTATCCTAATCAAGCAAGTATTCTAATACAAATGTGATAGCGAGTTTCTCATGCTTTTTGGGGAATACTTTTTCCTTTTCTAGAGGATGAGAACTCTGAGAATTTTACACCACTTTAGATAATTCACTGTTAAGGGGTGATATATTAAAGGACTAGAAATGATCTGGTAAACGTCCTTTTGAAAAACCCTATTGTTAATATGTATCCATTACTCTAGTAGAAATCATGAGTGGAATTATGGTATCACCTTTACACACATATATTTTTCTTCAACAACAATTTTAATTAAAACATCAACTTCAATATTATAGATTTAATGAATCCATAACAATACTACAAGAATCAATACCAAATAATATTTTTACATTGCAGAATATCCAATTTTCACATATTGTCAACCATTCCATTCGAAAATCTTCGGGGTTCATCTATCTACCCAATGGATTTAGAAGAAAATATCCCCTCCAATCCAACTCCATTTTCCCTCTCCCCGTAATTATGAATGAAATTCATTGTAATATTCAATGCACTTCTACTGCACCTTGACATCTAAATTCAAAGTGAAAATACCTCTTTTTACTTGAAATCCCCCCCATGTAAACAGATTCTTTGAATCATTTCATTATACCAATTATACTAATTATACCAATTATAAATATTTTCCTGTTGATTTTTCAAATACAAAAATATTTACTAATAAAACTATTAAAATAAATATTTAAAAAATATATTCATCAATATATTAAAAAAAATTCTAGGAAAAATAAACAATTAAATGATGAGTTTTCAACAAGTTCCCTATTCATACTAATGAATAGCACAATGTAGGAAACAAGGGTCTTAGCTAACACATAGATTGTTTTTTATGTAACACATAACTTCCAATAAATTCATAGCATCCTTTATCTTTGAATTTATAGACTCATATTATTATCGAAATTCACATCACGCTTATTGGAACAAAAATATTAAATAAAAAAGTTTAAATGTTATATCTTTTTAGGCATTAGTTATGGAACTTGTTAAATTCGACAAGACAATCTTATTTTTATTCAATGTAATTTGGGATCCCATAGACTCCATTAATTATACATAATACTTAATAATTATTATAACATTAACTCCAATTCCCTCTTGATTACATCGTTGTTTATTTTAAATGTTTTTCATTTATGGGGACACTATTTATTGTGTATCTCCTTTTTTAATATCATTTAATATCCAAAAATATGAAATAACTGATACAATATATTAGCATATAGATATGTAGAATCAAGATATATCCATAATATAGCTTCATTAGATTCTTTTCACTTATTTAATTAATTTCACATTCTACATAGAATAAATCAACTTTTTATATGTATAAATCAACGTTTTAAAACATATTAAATCATATTTTTCATCCACCATCATATTACACCCAAACTAGAAATATCGTTATCAATTATAGTAAGACAACATATACCATTCATACAACATAAATACTAACACTAATATATACCAAAAATAACTTAAATATATGTTTCTACATAAAATTTTTAGCTTAATGTTCAATCAGATTTCATCCTTATTTTATCTTATTTTGATAATAGTTACACCAAGGATTATGTATCTCTCGGAGTCCTACACCTCTTTAGACTTGTTAGAATCAATTAATGTTTATGGAGTTGGGGTATCTTCTATATTTTTAATTTTTATGAGGATTGTAATTCATCATGGAACACTAATTTCCCTTTACCATTCACATTTGAGTATACATTTGGGTCTTAAATAGTTTAAATGGAATCAAATTCCTTTTCAACAATTTTTGGATTATTCTCTCATACTCAACACAATTTACAAACTTATCTACCATGAGATATTTTACCAAAATGTATTTCTTGTTTTAAAATATGAAGGACTTTCTCTCTCCAAACATTTTATCTAAATTATTTTTCCTTATACAAATTATTATATTCCATAACATTAACCATTCCTTCACTTGAATCTTCCAGATGGGACATCCGTATTTTTTTAATATATGATTTATTCACATTCTTCCAAAAACAGTTTTGGTCTCTCTAAGAGGTATGGCATTTAGACCCAGTTTTTGAGATTTTCATATTTCCAGTTTTAGTATATTTGTTTTCAATGTGATGGTTCTAAAATATTTTATATGTTGGGAATTATTTATAATTGTGATCATATGGATATACTCATTCAATTACAGTAGAAATATCAAAACATTTCAACTTGAGGAATAGATGGAAATGTATGAAAAAATTCAATGAAGGCCAAACCATGTATGTTGTGGTTAACATCCTTATTTTAATTCATCCCAAGAGGAATCTACACCTTGATTGGGTAGATCTAATTCCTTCATAGATGGATTATATGAACCCCAAATTACCAATATTCAAGAGAAAGGGTGTAACGACCCAAACATTTTCAATGGAAGATTCCATTCTTATATTTATGTCATAAAATAACATGAAAACACAAAATAATGAACTACTAAGTGATAAGTGACCTTTAAACATAAGTTTTTCACTCCTATGTTTGGAATTTTGAAAATCCGACATACACAGTAGTGTTCAAGATGATTTTTGGAGTCTAATGAATCAAAAATAATTTTTGGTGAATATTAATGTACCCTTAAGAATATTAACATACCCCTATGAATAGTAATATGACCCTTATGAATATTAAATCATCCAATATAAGAGTAACATTATCGATGAATAATAAAATAAATTTTAGACATCTTAGAAAGTTACAATTTGACCGTAGTAAAAGGTTTGGTATTTTGTATGTCATAAATAATTAATTATAATTATTTAATTAATATAAAAGAATATTTATTTCCCTAAAATTTATTTAATCAATGTATAATAGTTTATAGATAATTTTATAAGACCCTATGTAATTTTTGAAATAACTATAAAATTAGTTTTAATCTTAAAAACTATTTTTTTAAGTAAATTATTATTTAAATTAAATATTAAATTAATAATATTTATAATATTATTTTTCAGAAATGGACTTCATTTTTTGGATTCTACATGTCGAAAAATGGTTGGGGTATATTTTTGGGATTTTCCTGAGATACTTGAATTTTTTATGAATAGTGGAATCTGATAATTTAAAATAAATGCTAAATAATGTATTAATTGAGTCATCAATGATGTTCTGATTATGTATGCCCACTTGGTTTGGAATTACAATATAAAATTACTATCCTTGGTCGTTCAAGACTCACAATTCCATGTCTTGTGGGGAAATGAAAAACTAATCAATTTTATATTAAGAAAACCCCTCTCCCCTCCACTATAAAAGCCACCCTTCACTCCCTCTTTTCCTCACACCTCTGAAGATCCAATCCTTCTCTAAACACATCCCAAAAACCTTCCCTATCCCCTCCCCCACGTCCAATATCTTCTTGTCTCATCAAAAGACCATGCATAGTCCCTCAATGAGGTTCTCAAGAGGATGATTCTAGAGGTAATTTCCCTCCCTCTTCTCCTTTAATTTCCTTTGAAGTTCAATTTCCTTTATTGATCTCTCCCCACATATATACATCCAAATTATTTTGTAACTCTATTATTATAAATATAATGTAATTTTATGATTATAATGTGATATTATATCACCCCACACCCTTTCCCTCTTCCTTTTATTTTATTAAGGAGTACGTTGTCCATGAGGTGTTAATTTATCACCTTCAAAAATGACATGCTCTCTTCTTCCATTTCTTCCTTCAAATCTGGTCATGAAACCATTTTAATGGTTGAACCAGAATATTTTATATTTATTATGTTCTATTTTATGTTCTAAATATAACCTATGAACATATTACTAAGTTATAAGTTAAAACAAGTTCTTTGTGATCCAAAAACTGCCCACATTGACCCGAATAACCATCATTTAATTCTTATCTAATTAGTCATCTACATGGATATAATGTTATTAATTATAAAATCATTAAAGCTCCTTTAATATCATTAATGACGTGTAATTTAATTTCTGGATGTTTACACATGTTCTACCCAAAATTCAATTTACGAATACAAGTGAACCACCCAAGAAAAATCAAAAAAACGAACATCCCAGAACAATGTTTTTAAAATATATAAGTCATCCAAAGGAACATAATATGAAATAATGAAACCATAATGAACCCTATTAATTTACATAGGGTTATGGATCTATAATTAATGAATATAATTTCATTATACAGGACATTAAAGAGAAGGAGGCATTCGAGTACAAGGTATGGGGAAATTCATGAACCCAACTTTCATCTTTTGGGTTCTACATATTTCACTCCATTTTTGATATGGTAACACCTTGAATATAAGTTGTTCATTATTTTCATTCCTTTTCTGGGATATAAATGTTTTTTATGATGTTTTTTCAATCCAAATGTTTTCCTAATGAACTCTTCTCTTAATAACTCAACTTTTACCTCTCATTCAAGGTTGATGTTTTTTGTATCAAGTATGTTGTTCCCACTTTGTTTTGGAAACCCAATTTTTATAAATGTGTTCTTATGAGATAAAACCCATTCCTTTTCATGGGTTAGTTAACTTCATTTATTTCATATGTTCATTATTTAAAGCATGATAAATGATAATGTTATGATGTGACGGGTGCGCCCGGAATTATATAGCGCAATATGAATGCTTAAATGTGACAGGTGCGCCCGGAATTATACTACGCTCCAATACATTGGGTAATGTGGTGAATCTCATGAGTAAATGTGAAATGATGTGTGAAAAAGATTATAACTTTGATCACAAGTATGTGTGGTAGTTAACCACTATGACATGATGTTTTATTTTTATGCATTTGCACATTTCAAGTCTTTTATTTATGCTCCTATCGTGTTCATGATATTTTGCCTATGTTAACATTATGATCACCCCATTATATATTGTTCTTATATATCCCATTACTGGGCTTCTAGCTCACCCATTTTGATGTATATACTCAGGTGGCTATATGTACTAAGGAGAGGACAAGTGCTACTAAGAAGCTAGTGAGGAAGAAATTAAATAAATGTTTATGGTTGATGTTGTATTTGTTATGTATAGTCCTAGTATTCCCAAGACACTAAACCTTTATATCCTCTATGTGTAATACTATTATGTTGTTTATCTTTTAAATGATGTAATAGAAATGTAAGAAAATTCCGGGTCGCTATAGTTGGTATCAGAGGAAAGGTTCAGTTAAATTGGGAATTGGGATTAGTGAACCCTAAAAAAACCTCTAGAATGAGACTAAGTACAAAAATGCACACAAGAATATTTACCTAGGGATCCCATATGTTATGTTTTTGGTATAAATTTTTTAAATGAATAATTTATTCATGACTTGTTTACTTACATTTTGTTCTATCATTATCTATTTTAGAAAATGGTGGGAACCGAGAGAAATTAGGCCAACAACTCATTCAAGGGCCAATGAAACGATTGCCCGAACGACACCCCCAATGATTTGGGAGGTGTAATTCAAAACATCATGGCAATGCTTACCCAATTATCTCAGGATATGAACAACAACCATAATAATAGGGAACCTCCAACTTCACCAAAGATGGAGCAACTAGCTATCAAATATTTTATGTGGCAATGACCACCGACGTTTAATGGATCTTTCGATACACTAGTAGCGGAAAAGTTGGTCAACTCCATAGAGAAGATCTTTTCTGTGCTTCACTGTTCTGAGATGGAGAAGGTGACTCTGGCCATTTATCTTCTAGATGGAGAATCCGATCAATGGTGGGCATTGATTAAGAACTCCAAGCCAGGGGAGGAGTTTGACGAAATAGAATGGGAAGAATTTAAGATAATGTTTCTTAATAAGTATTTCCCATGAACCCTTCACACGAAGAAGGAGAGAGAATTCATAGTGCTCAAGAAAAAATAAGGAGAATCTGTTAAAACCTATGAAGAAAATTTCACAACGCCCACAAGGTATGCTTCGGGTTTTTTATCAACAATGATAGAAAAATAGATTGATTATTTATTGGATTAAAACCAAAACTTCGAAAGGCTCTTGCAATTAGGGACTTTGGGAGTTATGAAGAAGCTATTCAGTGTCCACTCAAAGTGGATATGGAGTTTGTAGAATGATCCCATGGCTATGGGGATATGAAAAGAAAGATGGAGTTTCAAGCTTCTGGGTCTAATGATAAAGGTGGGAAGAAAAATCAAAGACCCACATGCCAAAAATGTGGGAAGTTGCACCATGGGAACTGCCTCAAAGGGATGGGGAAATTCTTCAAGTGTGGGAAAGAAGGACACCATGCTCAAGAGTGTCAAAAAGACATGAAAAGGAAGGAAAATGTAGCCGATGAAAGGAGAGAACCACTCATGATTCAATGATACAACTGTAAGGACCTAGGGCACTATGCAAACCAGTGCAATAAACCTCGAGTTCTCGAGGGTAATCACCATCAGCAGCCACAAAAGCGAGAGGAACAAGGGAAGGCTTATGCCATAACTACTATGGAGGTGGAGCCTAATAATGAAGTCATACAAGGTAAACTTACTATTCACTAAAAAATGGAAAAAGTCTTATTTCATTCTGGTTCTACGCATTCCTTTATATCTTAAAAGTTTTCTAGAACTATAGAATCGAAGCCCTGAAAGCATGAAATAGAGATATCTATAAAAACCCAAGTGGTGCAATCATTGGAACCCAAATGTTTGACTCTTTTCTTATTGGCATATGTGGGATGACTCTTCTGGAAATTCTCGTAATACATCCCTTGATGGAATTCGATGCTATAATTGTAATGGATTGGCTCTCGTTATATAGTGAACATATCAACTATCGGGAAAAGGAAATATCTTTTCATATTACAAACCATCCCATGGTCCTTTACAAATGCAAGGAAGATCATGAATATCCTTTGAAAAATCCTTCAATGGTGTGGGTATTAATTACATATGAAGAAGAATACCTCGCCTAAATGTTTGAGTTGAAGGAAAGGTCCAACTTTGAGGAAATGCCCATCGTGAGGAAATACAGCGATGTATTTCCTGAAGGGTTACACGGAATTCCCCCGGATCGTGAGGTAGAGTTATCAATTGAACTCATACCCGAAGCTACTCTTATCTCGAAGTGACCCTATATGATGGCTCCTATCAAACTGGAGGAGTTGATGAAGAAACAGCAAGAGCATCTAGACAAAGGGGTTATACGACCTAGTCCATCACCTTGGGGTGCGCGAGTGCTCTTTGTGAAGAAGAAGGATGGAACCATGTGGGTGTCTATCTTTTATCAGGAACTCAACATGATCACCATAAATAACAAGTATCCTCTCCCAAGGATTGATGACTTGTTTGAATAGTTAAGAGGATCTCAATACTTCTCAAAGGTGGATCTTCGTTCTTTATATCATCAAGTAAAGGTGAAAAAGGAAGATATTCAGAAGATTGCCTTCCGAACAAGGTATGGGCACTATCAGTTTTTGGTGATGCCCTTCGGACTTACTAATTCCCCTGAAATCTTCATGGATTTGATGAATAGAGTCTTTAGACATTACCTCGACAAATTTTTGGTAGTGTTTATCAATAATAATATCATCTACTCCAAGAGCAATGAGGAACATAAAGAACATCTAAGACTTGTGTTGGAGACATTGAGAAAGGAGAATTTGTACATCAAGTTCAGAAAGGGTGACTTTTTGATGAATAAAGTCACGTTCATGGGACATGTGATCACAAGTGAGGGAATTTCTGTGGATCCTTGAAAAACAAAGGTGATTGAGGAATGGCCTAGGCCCTCTAGTGTCACAGAAATCCGTAGTTTTCTTGGAATAGGTGGGTACTATCGAAGTTTTTTGAGAAACTTCTCAAAATTGTCAATCCCACTAACTAAGTTAACAAGTAAAGAGGTAAAGTATGTCTGGACTGAATAATGCGAGGGATGCTTCAAGGAGATAAAGAGATGGCTAATCACTTCACCTATACTCACACTGCCAAAAAATTGGAGAATGTTTTTTGATATACAGTGATTTTTCAAAGAAAGGCTTGGGCTGTGTACTCATGCCAAATGATAATTTGATAGCCTACGCCTCACGATTGTTGAAGATCCATGTGCAGAACTACCCGACGCATGATCTAGAGCTGGCAGCCATGATTTTGCCTCGAAAATCTGGAGGCACTGCCTTTATGGTGAAAATTTTGACATATACACCGACAACAAAGTGCCTAAAGTATATATTCACACAAAAGGATCTCAACATGTGTCAAAGGAAATGGTTATAGCTAATCAAGGATTACGATTTCTCTATTCACTATCATCCTGGAAAGGCGAACAAGGTAGGTGATTCTCTAAGCATGAAATAACCTGCTACTCTATCCATGTTGCGGATTGAGAAAGACCCTATCTTCTTGCCCAAATTATTGGGAGACCATCCATCCAAGAGAAGATTAAGGAAGCACAAAGGGATGATGAGGAGATACAAAAGAGGGTGAATGTAGTAAAGGAAGGGAAGATGCAAGTGTTCCATATCGACGATGATGGTGTGATTCGGTTTGGAACACAGCTTTGTGTGCCTTCATCACCCGAGATAAAGAAGGAGATATTGGATAATTCACATAGCTTAACACTCTCTATCCATCCCACGAGTACCAATATGTACCATGATATCCGAGAACACTTCTAGTGGGTTAACATGAAGAATGAGATTGAAAAATATATATCTAGGTGTTTGGTATGTCAGCAAGTTAATGTTGAGCGACAAAAGTCCAAAGGTATGATGCAGCCATTGCCTATACACATGTGGAAATGGGAAAATGTTACTATGAACTTTGTCACAGGCCTCCAGAAGACATCAATGGTAAATAATGTGATATGGGTTGTGGTTGACCGACTCACCAACACTGCCCATTTTATCGCTATTCGGGAAGATCTCTTTCTTGATCAATATGCAAGGATATATGTGAAGGAAGTGGTGAGACTGCATGGTGTTCCACTCTCAATTGTCTCTGACCATGATCCAGGGTTCACATCTATGTTCTGGGGAAGCCTTCAACATGCTTTGAGTACTGAATTAAATTTCAACATGGCCTATCACCCCCAAACTGATGGCCAGTCTGAAAAGACTATTTAGATGCGTGAAAATATGCTAAGAGCCTGCTCTCTTGAATTTAAAGGTGGTTGGGATCAGTATCTCCCATTTATTGAGTTCTCATACAATATTAGCTTCCACTCGAGTATTCATATGGCTCTGTATGATGCTATGTATGGAAAGCGATGTAGAACTCCAACCTATTGGGATGAAGTTAGAGAACGAAAGCCACTTGGTCCCAATATTATTCAAGAGATGACAGAGAAGGTTCAAGTGATCCAGAAACACATCAAAGCTACTCAAAGTCTGAAGAAGAGCTATGCTGACAACCGTCGAAGGGAATTGGAGATCGACAATAGAGATATAGTCTTCTTTTGAATATCTCCAAGGAAGAGTGTCATGTCATTCAAGAAGAAAGGGATGTTAAGACCAAGGTATATTGGCCCCTTTGTGATCCTTGACCACATAGGAGTCGTGTCCTATCGTCTATATCTTCCACCGAATATGGCTCAAGTTCATGATGTCTTTCATGTATCACTACTGAGGAAGTACATACCAGACCCCTCACATGTACTAAACTCAGAGGTGGTACAGCTGGAAGAGGATCTCTCCTATGAGGAGCAGCTAGTAAAGATTCTGTATCAGAGAGATATGGTTCTACAAAACAAGACAACCCATATTGTCAATGTGTTGTGGAGGAACCATAAGTTTGGGGAAGAAACTTGGGAACTAGAAGAGGCAATGAAGGAGAAGTACCCTCACCTGTTTGTGTAAAGTGAAATTTCGGGGCTGAAATTTCTTAAGGGGAGAAGAATGTAACGACCCAATGTTTTTCAATGGAAAATTACCTTCTTGAATTTCTGTCATAAAATAATATGAAAACACAAAATAATGAACAAATAAGTGATAAGTGTCCTTTAAACATAAGTTTGTCACTCCTATGTTTGGAATTTTGAAAATCCGACATACATAACAGTGTTCAAGGTGATTTTTGGAGTCTAATGAAACAAAAATAATTTTTGGTGAATAGTAACATACCCTTATAAATAGTAACATACCCCTATGAATATTTATATGACCCTTATGAATAGTAAATCATCAAACATATGAGTAACATTACCTATGAATAATTAAATAAATTTTAGACATATTAGAAAGTGATAATTTGACCTTAGTAAACTTTTTAATATTTTGTAAGTCATAAATAAATAATAATTATTAATTAATTAATTTAAAATAATATTTATTTCTATAAAATGTATTAAATCAATGTCTAAAAGTTTTTAGATAATTTTATAAGGCCCTACGTAATTTTTGAATGAACTATAAAATCAGTTTTAATATTAAAAACTGTTTTTTTAAGTAAATTATGATTTTAATTAAATATTAAATTAATAATATTTAGAAAATAATTCTTGAAAATTGGAATTCTGTTTTCGATTCTACATATTGAAAAATGGTTGGGGTAAATTTTTGACATTTTTCTGAGATACATGAATTTTTGATGAATAGTAGAATGCGATAATTTACAATAAATGCTAAATAATGTATTAATTGAGTCATCAATGATGTTCTGCTGATGTAAGCCCACTTGGTTCTGGATTAAATTATAAAATTACTATTCTTGGTCATTCATGACTCGCTATTTTTTTCTTGTGGAGAAATAATAAACTAATCAATTTTATTTTAATGAAACCCCTCTCCCCTCCACTATAAAAGCCACCGTTCACTCCCTCTTTTCCTCGCACCTCTAAAGCTCCAATCCTTCTCTAAGCTCTGCCAAAACACCTTCCCATGCCCCTGCCTCACGTAAAAGAGATTTTGGTCTCATCAAAAGACCATGCTTATACCCTCAAATAGGTTCTCAAGAGGAGGATTCTAGAGGTAATTTCTCTCCCTCTTCTCCTTTAATTTCTTTTCATGTTCCAGTTCCTTTCTGGATCTATCCCCACCTATATTCAACCAAATTGTTTTTAACTCCATTATTATACATATAATGTAATTTTATGATTATAATGTGATATTATATCACCCCAAACCCTTTCCCTCATCCTTTTATTTTATTAAAGAGAATGTTGTTCATGAGGTGTTAATTAATCCCCTTCAAAAACGACATGCTCTCTTCTTCCATTTCTACCTTCAGATCTGGTCATGAAACCATTTTTATGGTTGAACCAGAATATTATTTATGTATTATGTTCTATTTTACGTTCATGAAATAATCTATGGACATATTACTAAGTTATATGTTAAAACATGTTCGTTGTGATCAAAAAACCGCCAAAATTGAGCCAAATAACCATCAATTATTTCTTATCTAATGATTCATCCACATGGATCTAATGTAATTAATTTTAAAATCATTAAAGATCCTGTAATTTCATTAATGACATGTATTTTTATTTCTTTATGTTTACACATGTTCTACCCAAACATCAATTTATGAATACAAGTGAACCACCGAAGAAAAATCATAAAAACGAACATCCCCGAAAAATGTTTTTAAACTCTATAAGTCATCCAAAGGAACATAATATGAAATAAGGAAACAAGAATGAACCCTATTAATTTACACATGGTTCTGGATCTCTAGTTAGTGAGTATAATTTCATTATTAAGGACATTAAAGAGAAGGAGGCATTCGAGTACAAGATAAGGGGAAATTCTCAAACCCAACTTTCATCCTTTGGGTTCTACCTCTTTAACTCCATTTTTGATATGGTCACACCATAAATATCATTTGTTCATAATTTTATTTCGTTTTCTGGGATATAAATGTTTTCAAATGATGTTTATATCAATCAAAATGTTTTCCGAAATAACTCTTCTCTTAAGAACTAAAATTTTTCCTCTCATTTAAGGCTGATGGTTGTTGTATCAAGTATGTTGTTCCCTATTTCTTTTGGGAACCCAATGTTTATGAATGTGTTCTTATGAGATAAAAACCATTCCATTACATGGGTTAGTTATGATCATTTATATTATATGTTCATTTTGGAAAGCATGATAAATGAAAATGTTATGATGTGATGAGTGCGCCTGGAATTATATAGCGTAGTCTGAATGTTTACATGTGACAGGTGCGCCCGGAATTATACAGCACTCCAATGCATTGGGTAAAGTGATGAATCTCATGATTAAATGTGAAATGATTTGTGAAAAAATATTATATCTTGGTTCACAAGTATGTGTGTTATTTAACCACTAAGACATGCTGTTTCATTTTTATGCATTGCCACATTTCAAGTTTTTTATTTATGCTCCTTTCATTTTCATGATCTTTTTTATATGTTAAGATTATGCTCACCCCATTATATATTGTTCTTATCTATCCTATTACTGGGCTTCTAGATCACCTCTTTTGATGTATATCCTCAGGTGGCTACATGTACTATGGAGAGGACAAGTTCCTCTAAGTAGCTAGTGAAGAAGAAATTAAATAAATATTTATGGTTGATGTTGTATTTGTTTTGTATGGTCCTAGTTTTCCGAAGACACTAAACCACTGGATCCACAATTTGTAATAATATTATTTTTTTATATTTGAAATGATGTAATAGTAATTTACGAAAATTTTGGGTCTCTATAATGGGAGATCTAAGTAACCATCACATGAAATTCCAATCGCAGTAAAACCATAGAACCAGATCATTGAGGAAACAATAAGGTTTAAAATACCATGAAGGGATGCGCTAAATTGATTGGATGAATGGGGGATGAGGGTGTCATGGTGATAGAGGACTTTGGGGAGGAGGGATTCGCTATGAGAGAGGTCTCAAGGGAGTAGGATGCCATTGTGTGAGAGATCGTCAAGGAGGAACGCGACGTAGTGAGAGAGTTAATCAGGGCGGAGGGCACTGCAGTGTGAGAGTTTGTCAGGGAGGACGGCCCAGTGGTGGGGAGAGGTAAGGGAGGAGTGGTCATGGAGGTGAATAAGTTAGGGAGGAGGGCATGGTGGTGAGGAGAGTTCCGGGAGGGATAAGTCGTCAGTGATGAGAAGTCGTCAGGGAAGAGCAGTGTGAGGTGAGTAGCGGATCTGGGGATGACAACCTCGTTGCAAAATAGGGGAAAAATTTGATGGAAGCGATATAGACATGGTGGTTTAATTAAAACATAGAAATTATAAAGATATAGCCATGTACCAATAAAACCATGGGTATAGGTTTCTGGATATAGAATTAATATCTAGTAGTGATGTATATTGCTAAACATCCTTTTATACAAACTATAATGCCATGACCCTAGAATCCCAACGATAGTGCATTATTTTATTACATTGGCATGATTACAAGAAATCAAATCCATAATTTCCGATCAGATTAGCATTCTTAAAGGACCAGACATCATAACTTATACCAATAATACATTGATTAATGCGAATAAAACATGATATATAATAGATTTAAATATACTACATCCTTAAACAAATATTAATTGTTTTCATCTCCATAACCATTGGAATAGAATCATAATAAGGGAAATAACAAATTCTCAGAAAGGGTACAAAAAGTGCATGTTGTAATAATTCCTTGAGAATATAATAATATGAATGATAAATAAATGTTATCAGATTCCATTAAAATAACTAGATATGGAACTATCAACATGGAAAGATAAAAACCCAAAATATATTCAATTAATCAGTAAAATGAGAAAGAAAAAAATCCACGTATATTTTGATACAAAATATCATCGATAAATATATATAATATGTAAATTCTCAATTTTTCAAATTTATATATATTGGATGTCATGTATTCATGTTATATAGGACAGTTATCTTCCGGAACATTTCACAAGACATTGTAAAACATACTAGTTAAAAACCAATTTGTTTTGTCCAAACATAGGTCTAATATCCATACCATTAAAAATATACTTTATATCATAATGTTTACAATAAAAATGGTTTTTATAAACTAATTTTTACTCATGATACTACCGATACATCTACGGAATTTCATTAACCGGTCCTCAAACCTTAGGGAAATCCTTAAACAGCCCCCCAACACATGTCTACATTATTCAATGTAGTCCCCATATAGATTAAGTAATTTAATTAATAAAAATTTCCCTTAAAATATATACATACTGAATAAATAATATTTATTTATCAATAATAACTTAGAGGTGGATATATATCAATAACGGTTGTAGAATTAAATCATTGTAATGGAAAAATAATATTTAATCATACAATGTGTCCCATATCACATTGAAACATTTAACTATTAGTTCCCCAAGAGATAAATGAACCATTGGATACTATGAGAGTAAGTAGATTAATTATATAACATGTATAATGGTTTTATACAATCCATATACAGGTGAATTTGTACATAACAAAAACATATCTAACTGTAATGTGAATTGAGAGAAAACCCCTTACCTTAACCTTCCTTTTGTTTTGTTGTCTCTATAATCATGTATAGTGTCTTAAAATATGTAAATAAATTATTCCATTATAATATTAATCTTTATAATATGATATATTTACATCATAAAATATTTTATTAACCATTTATAACACACTTTCATTATTTTTACTATTTTGGTGTAAAATTACTAGTTTTATCATGTATGTCATAAATTGTGGCTTGTTGTTACTTTTAATTAGATAACAATTTCTTCATTTTTAAAATGTAAAACATGACGTAATTATCATATATATTATATATATTTGTATTTATATTATTTCATAATAATATGACACTAGAAATGATGTCTGTCATTAATGGAGACGGTTGGACGAAGATATGAATGAACACTACATTCATTTCGATATTGTATTAAAAGAACAAAAAATAATTGATTCAATTATAAAATATTTTTCCAAAATCTTATATATTTTTTATATGTTATATTTTTTTGTCAAATCCACCACTAATATGTTATATTTATGGAATGAATGATTGATATCCCTTTGAGGGGGTGGTAGTCCACACTTCTATAAACGAAATAATCATATTTAAAGAATATATAAAGCATAAAGGTATGTTCCGAATAAAAATTAATGAATCATAAAAATATTTCAAATATAATATATATCATATAGAAATTTTTTTTCCATCCAAATGGATGCCGATGAATTTTGGTCATGGAAAAATGAAAAATAATCATCTCATGAGACATTAGTTCACCATACACAGAAACAATATGTTTGTTACCCATTAGATGGAAATGAGTGTAATTTTTGGTAGAACATGCAACGAACATGAATTTTGGTATAATTTTTTTTATTAAATGGGATTATTAGGAGACTATTGAAATTGACAACACGTGATTCCAAGGGCTGGAATGCACAGAATGATCCGTCAAAAAAATGTTAAGCCTTAAATAGTGATTGTGAGTGGTTTTCCTAAAAAAGTTGAAAAAATCTTAAATAGTTGCCCGGATCAGAAATATGAGGGAAACATTGCATTCAAGATGGTAGGTTTAACCTAGGAGTGACTTGAAATTAGTTATTGCAGGCCTCCATTGAGAAAACCCGAAAATGGCATAATCGTAAAAAAATTATTTGATAAAATTATTTAATTTTTCAAATTATTAGAACTCACAAACAGTGACATAGAATGAAAAAAGGATACCACTACTTAACTCGGGAGGGTAAACTTTCCTTATCCCGATACTAATATTTGTTGGTGTGGGCCACCAGTGGAAGATTGTTTTTGGCCTTAAATAAACTAATTATGTAAAAATTATTTTTTTTGTAAAATATGTAACTTCTAAATGGTAACATGGATTGAAAATATGAGAATACTATTGTTCTCTTGAGGGTGTGTTCCTCTTTTGTGGATCATAACATCAAAGGGTGTGGGTTGAGGATGACTTTTAATAATTTTTTTTACCTTTTTTAAGGTACGTTCAGTAAACATGCGGGTGACAAATTTTGTCTTTCGAACCAGTGATCAGATAAAAATTTTGAATGAATCATTGATTCCACAAGGCAAGTATTATTTTTAGTTTATTCTTAACATCGAATGGAAATTTTCGTAAAAAACATCTTTTTTGGAAATTACAAAAAAAATTGTCGTTATTTCTTTAGGCAACCGTATGACAAATGGAGGTGGGACTGCAGAGAAACGTCAATTCATTTAATATATTGACTCAAGATTTCTGTAAACACACCATTGGGATATTTAAATGAACATGTACCACACCAATGAGATAATTAAATAGGTTTCTTATTTGTACTCAATAATGATCCTCGTTAATTGGGCAGTACGTTGATCTTCTTCTCCCCTCTAATTAAATGAATATCAGGTGTGGGTTTTCATCATGCAAGAGGCAAACGTCTGAGGAATTGTCATGAAAACTTACACCAACCTTGAAATAAGATTTGAGCAATGGATGTTGGAGTAATCGATGGGCAATGGGAAGCGCTGACGAACACCTTCATATGTGGGCACTTCTTCCTCATCAGCACCGGTTTCCAACGAACTCGATGTAGGGGTTTTTTTATGTACTTGTGTTTTTTCTTCTATAATTATTGATAGAAATGATAATTAATGGAATTAGTATAATTTTGTCTTTATGGTTTGTTAATTTTTCTCTTTCTTGTTATAATACTAAAATAGAGGGCACGGGCCAAACGAACAAGGTTCAGAGCCTCCACCACTTCATTCATGATGTATTCTTCATGTTATGAACATCCAACTCTTTAGAATCTAATATTCGGGAGCTACATAGTGATGTGGGAGTTCTGATTGTCACTAAGGACTGAGTATAAAGGGAAATAGACCACATATTCCCACCATGGGGCCCATAGAATATTCTTTAGTGCGACACTGGCAGGGTGGTGCTCGCATGGGAAGGCGGTGGCAGTTGCTCACCAGCGGCGGTGGAGGCCGACGCCGTGGTTGATAGAAATGCATCCAACAACCACTTGCCATGACCATGGGTGGAAGCGCTCCATCGTGTGCCATGGGGAGACATGTTACAACTCAAATCCTTAGTGAGAGAAAGGACCTGGTCCCTACCTGTACCGCAGATGACTAGTCGGTGCCATATGGCAGCGACAATTTAAAGTGTCTAACGACTACTGACCTATTCAGGATTGGGGGTCTTTGATTCAATGATGCATAAAATGATCATGACGACCTTCACCCTGTGTGTCATAGAGGTGACGAGGCGACACCACTTAGCACTGCGAATCAATGATCTGAATAGCTCCCTTGAGCAGTTCAGTATGTAGACTGTGTGACCCCCATGTTGGTCGCACCTGCCAGTGGGTCAGGCAAGTCCATGGCCTAGCAGGTTGAGCTAGCTGTGGCCGAGCTCAACAATGCTGGTTTGGGCTGGGATGGGTCGGGATGGGTCAGTACTCATGGGTCGGACATGACCTGGACCCCACAATCACATATATGCTTATAATTCCATATCATGCAAACTAGAGGTCCGTTTTACGAACTGTCTATGGTGATTGGACCCTTGGAGTGAGACAAATTTTTTGAGACACTCCACGAGAGTTTTGGATAATTCTTGAGTACGACAGGGTTTGATTGACCAAGATTCCAACCATTCCCTTAGCACTAAAATGCCAATAACATATAGACAAGGTGTTCGATTGACACGTTGTCTGTTGCGTTGGAACCAATATGACACAGCAGATCATTGGGTTACATCATTGTGGAAATTCATGGTATTTCCGGTATAAAAGACAACTTGTGGGGCGTAACTGGGGTGTTACGTGTAGTGATCATTAAGATGGATACTCCCTTGATGAATCAAGGTGTGGGTATTCCTTACTCCACTGATCTGGTAGAGATGGGACTACCCACGTCAGTAGTGTGGGTTATTTTTCCTCTGAGATTGTTTTCCTATTTCTGTAGTCTGTACTCCACTATTAGACTAGGGAGAAGGTCCTCCAATCATACCTCACATAGAGTCAGATACTCCCCAAATGGGTAGGGTGTGGGTCCTCTATGTTAGGACTAGGTACTCCACTATCCACCCTGGGTGTGGGTCCTCCTTATGCAGTGTTGTCTATGAGTCGGCGCTCACCTACCATTCTAGGGTGTGGGTGCCCTAGCTTGGGGACGGTACTCCCCTAACGAACTATGGAACATATCCCACAAAGTGAACAAACAACCATAGTTGTACTCCCCATCCAAGTAGGGTGTGGGTCCTCAATGTTAGGAGTAGGTACCCCTTTCAATTATGGGTGTGGGTCCACCTTATAATGTGCTACAATATAGTTGGTACTACCCTACCATGATAGGGTTTGGGTCCTCTAGCTTGGTGTTGGCACTCTTCTATGGTACTAGGGCATGGGTCCCCCAGAGTGAACAAACTACCAGAGTTTTATTCCCCTACCGGGTTGGTTGAACGTCTGCACATATGCAGTAGTAGTCCACCATCTCTAGTAATTATAGGGAGTGGTCCTTCAGGAGATTTTGTGATTCCTCTACTATTGGAAACAGTTGTGAGGAGAAGGCCCCTCTAATTGAAATAATCAATATCTAGGGTAGAATTTAGTACTCCCTTGATAGACTGAAGTTCAATCCACAGCTTACTAAAGCGACTAAGATATTGTGGGTTTGACTAGAGTAGTGCTCCACCAACTAAACACAATGTTGATTAGTGGGACTATTTACTTGGTTTCCCTTGGTCATGGCTTGGGTGCATGATTGTGACTGCGAGACCTCTAGTTTTGGGAACTATAGGGTGTTTTAGTAGAGTATTCCAGATGGATAACATCCTTTGCGGCATTCCATTAGGAATTTCCATGTTAAACTTGATATATTACATCACTCATGTGGGTGCCATCAGGTATGACCAGTTCATGGATCATATACCTTTGATCCTTATGTTACGCTTGGTTCCTTATTTGTATATCTTAGAAATGGGTTGAGGTCAGGGGTTTATGATTCATGGGGACTAAGATAATATTTCTAGATGAATTAGGTATATGCAATTGCATATAACTTAGTAGAGAATAAAATGAATAATATTTTTGGTTTACATCATGGTTATTTTGTTGTATTTTTTCATTGTGGTTTTTTGAGAGACCATCGAGGGTCTTGGGGTCCCCTACTAAGTATTTAGTTACTAACCCCTGCACGGGAATTTCCCCCACGTGTTGTGTCAGATGTAGAAAATCTATGATTTGATAGGGGCATTCAGAAAGACTAGATCGACAGATGTTATGTTGGTGGACTTTTGGCCTAGGACAAGGAGGGGTCCAGTTGGACCAGGAAGACAGGATACACTACTTTGGAATATGGTAACTTCACAACTCTAGTGATCAGGTTGGATATTCTGCAAAAGTTTATCTAGGATCCCTTTGTGCCATGTTTTTTCAGTTCATTAGTTGGGCTTCTATACTATCTCAGTTTGAACACTCAATTCATTACTTACTGTTGTAATCTGGTATTCATTTTCTTATTGTTATCCTTTCTACTTTGTGGTTTTTGTTTGTGAGTGCTTGTGTGTATAGGATTCCAATAAAATGCCTCCCACATGTAGGTTGATGCATTCAATTATTGTTTCTAACCCCTGGTATTCAGGAGTCGGGCTTGGGGTATATATTGCCACGGTCCCTAGGGGACGAGTCGTGAAAATTTTGTAAATGAGATGGCCGGTTTACCAAGGGTCTATTATTTTGGTATTATGCAACAATGTATGGTGTTTCAATTTCAGCTTTCAGGAAAGAGACTCCAGTGTTGGTGTGGCGGCTGACATATCTGTACACAAGGACTCTGGGAACCTATTACCCAACTCATTATATGGAAACACTGGTTGCAGGGAAAATATTGGAATACGCAACCTGTATTGATAGTTGTGATTTCCATATTCCTTCTTGATTCAGCTCTCACGATTTATCTTTGTAACATTAGTACATCATGATCTATCTCAGGTTGCCTCCATGTGGATAACCAACCAGGATACCAATACGTGGTCATAAGGAAAGACCACCCAGCGATGAGGCGTCTGTTCAGGGAACAATTATAGAGATCGCCCCACTGAGTGGTGTGCAATTGCTACCACCACCCGACGGTCAGCATCTACTGCTGATGGTTATAGGAGAGGATGTTCGAAGACATAGATATCTAGATGAGTTATAGAGTCAGAGACCACCAAGGTACCATGTTGAGATAGACCCGTAGGTAGCTGAGCACTAGTTTTATGCAATATAATGGATTTTTTGATTGGTTGAGACACTAGGAAACTGTATGGTGATCCGAGATGCTAGCATCTTTCCGAGAACAAAAAGTTGATAGTGGAGGCTGACGCTCCAAACACATGATGATGATTCAGATCAAGTAATATTTCCCGAGTTGAAACCATCGAGTGTTGTCCTAGTGATTCTACTACACTTTGGTCAGCAGTTACTTTGGGTGCTAACTGTAGAGGGAACATATAGGCTCAGTTCCATACACGAGTTTCAGTGACTGATACGACTCAGGTTCTGAGGTGCAACTGACTCACATGAGTCTACGGACTAGCCTAATTAGGTGAATAAGTTTCCATCTATCCTGGGAACCATTAGATCAAACAGTGGTCCTGGCTGTGAGCATTGATTGTGGTTCAGTAGGGCGATGTCATGGTTTAGCATACCTCTTTTTTTTGGTGAGGTGACTTTTTCCATGGATAGAGCATGAGAAACATACTAAGTGAAGGGGGTATTGTTCCATGAAAAGATAAGGGGACATGAATTGCAATACCGAATTGCTCAGTTATCCTCAGGGTATGCTTCTGGAGTATTTTCAGAATGTGGGGATCACATCAACCATTTTGGAGGACACACCATTGTACCATTGATTCTACAAGATGAGTTGTAGAGGGAGTTCCACACATCCCATATGTTTGTACATCCGTTGGTGTAATAGATGTACCAGTACATATAGCGTCAGCACTTGTTGTCAGGGATGAAGAAAGTAGTGGAATATTTCATATCACAATGCCTCATTTTTCAGCAAGTTAATGAAAAGCATTAGGTTTCTTCAGGCTTGAGCACAAATTTTTAGCCCTAGACTGATGGTCTGGCGGAGCGGACCATACAAATCATGTAGGGTTGTCTTATTACTTGTGTCCTAGATTTTTTTCACAGTTGGGAGGATCACCGACCACTAGAGGAGATCACATAAAAAACATTTATCAATTGAAAATTGGCATGGCACAATTTGAGGCCTTGTACGGGTGACCACACAGATCCCCTCTATATTGGTTAAACCCATGAGAGTCAGCACTTAGGGGTCTAGAATTGGTACGGCCTACCATTTCGAAGGTGCAGATCATCTAAGAGAGTATGAAGACTGTACAGAGTCATAAAACGTCTTATACTGACAAGAGACATTGACCCTTATAGTTCGAGGAGGGAGACTTGGTCATTCTCTGAGTCTCAACCTAGTGAGGATTGAATAAATTTGTCCAGAGTGGAAAGATATCTCCAAGGTTCACTGGACATTTTTAGATTCTAAGTGGTGTTGGAGAGGAGTAATACTTCTTATACCTTCACCCACATATGCCCTAGGTGAATTTTTTTTTCACATGTACCAGCTGAGGAGGAACATGGATGATCTATCGCACATCATTGACTATGGAAAGCTGGGAATTTATAATGGGGTAAAATTTGTGGAGATCTCCGTGTAGATAGTGGATTGACCGGAATAGGTCCCACATGGATAGTCAATTCCTCTAGAGTGTGTTCAGTGGTATCACAATAAACTCTAGGAGAGCACAAGGGAGTTGGGGGCTTAGATTCATGCTCAGTACCCCCCAATATTTTTCCCTTTGTATTGGATTTTGGGGACATAAAGCCCTATGTTGGGGAGAATGTAATGACACGAAATTTCCATATAATTTTTTTTAATTATATGGGATTATTACAAGACTGTAAAAATTGTCGCCTTGTGATTCCAAGGCACGGAGTCCCCAGAATGATCCGTCGAATAATTGTTAAGAATTAAATAGTGCATCAGAGTAGTTTTCCAAGAAAAGTTCAATAAATCATAAACGGGTGCCCAGATCAGAAATTCAAGGGCCCCATTGCATGCATGATGGTAGGTTTACACAAGGTGTGACTTGAATTTCGTCGTTTCAGGCCTCCAGTGAGAAAATCCAAAAAATGGCATAACCGAAACTAAAATTAGTAAATAAAATAATTTTATCTTTCAAATGATAATAACTAAAAAATGGTGACTCAGATTAAAAATATGATACCATCACTGAACTGATGATGGAATTCATTCTTTATGCAGATAATAAAATTTTCTGACGTGGGCTGGAAGTGGATGATCAATATTTCTCGTAAATATAACAAATAAGTAACATTTATTTTATTTTAAAATCCATAACACATAATTGCTAACTATGATGGAATATATGAGAGTACAATTGATATCGTGATGAAATTTTACCCTTTAACGGAACGTATCCTCGACCAATACGGGTCGAGGGTTACTGTTAAATTTTTTGAACATTTTATAAGTATGTTGTGTAAACATCAATGCAGAGAATTATATCATTTGAATCAGCGATCAGATTAAATATACAAGGCCACCATTAAATATACAGTGCTGGGAATCGCTTAAGGGAAGCTTAACATTGACCATAATGGGTGGGACAAAAATGTTAATTATTGGACATTACAAAAATATAATATAAAATCTCTTACTTATATTATGGTTTTTCATGAGAGAAGTGTTGGAAAAACATTGGTGGGACCACAGTACAACATCAAACCATTGATTGTATTGATTCATAATTTCAATAACCACAATGTTGGGAGATTTAAATATATGTGTAACCACACCATTGATATAATTAAGCATGGTTATTAGTTATACACATTAATGAACCTCATTAATTTTGTGGTGCTTTGATCCACTCCTCCACTCTATTTAAACAATGCTCAGGAATGGGTTTTAGGCACACAAGAGGGGAACCTCTGATGATGTGTAGTTACAAATTACACCTACCTAGAATGAGGCTTCGAGCGATGTACGTTGGAGGAATTGACGGGTGACGAAAAGCGGTGATGAACACCTTCTGACATGGAAAATTATTTGTTATCAGCAGTAGCATCCAATGAATTAGATGTAGGGGATTTGTTTATGTTATCATGATTTGTTCTTCCCTTACTCTTGAATAGAATGGTGAATAGATGAAGTAGTTTTATTTTACCTTTAATGTTGATTAAATTATCTCCCGAATGTAATAACTATAACGTAGAGGGCGTGGGCTAAACGAAAAAGGCCCAGACCTGCTGCCATTTCGTTCATGTAACGTTCTTTGTTGGAAAAACATCCAAATCATCAGAATCTGGAATCATGGAGATGTGCAGCAACGATCGTGTACTGGGAGGACAGAATGCATGACCTGAAAGGAAAACGTACCTCTGGAGACCACCTGATAGGCCGTAGATGATTCACCGCCAACTAGAGCACAGCGGCCATAGATGAAGGAGGAACCACTCGGGGCCATGGAAATTGGATAGGCTGATGGAAACTTCCTACCATAGAAACTAGAGGCAGAAAACTGAGCTGAGATAGGCCGTTTCTCAAAGACACAACGATGGATGGGACCCGCTCCATGTGGGTCCAGCGGATGACATGGTGGCACCACATGGAGATTCTAATTAATATAGTTGTACATCTCTTGATCCATTCATGGTCGAGGGGTCACGACTTCAATGTCATAAAGGAGGTGCAAGGTGGCCCAATCAATTTAGGTATTACAGGTGATGAGGCGGTGCCAATTGGCACCAACAACCATGTAGTAGTATGGATCCTTTGAGCCTTTAGGCAGATGGACCACGTGGGTTGTGCCACCTGGCAGGGCGAACCACTGTAGTACAGCCGAACAAGGGTGTGTCAGGTCGGTCCACGGCCTAGCAGGCTGTGCCGGCCATGGCTCATCAAATCCGGGACGAGTCGGGCCAGACCCTGACTCCAATCGAGCATAGATATTCTTTAGAGGTCACATCAAGCAAATCAGACATTCATTCGACGAACCATATGTAACACTGGGGTCCTTTATGTGAGACGGTCTGTTTGGGAAACTCCATATGATTTTTGGAGAGAGCATTAGTATGGATGTTTTAGGTAATCCTACAATCAAACAGGTCCCTTGGAACTAAAATGACAATAACATACAGACCGAGTGTCAGGTTGACGCGTGGTCTGTTTCATTGGAACTCTTATGACATGATAGATCATTGGGTTACTTCATTGTGGAAGTTCACGGTGGTTAAGGTATGACTAAAATCCCGAGGAACAGAACCAGGGTGTTACTTTTAGTGAGAGTTAGTATGGATACTCCCATTATGTCTCAAGGTGTAGGTATTATTTACACCTCTGCTCAGGGAGATATAGGACTCTCCACATCCTGAGTGCGGTTTCGTTTTCCTCTGAGATGGTTTTCCTACTTGTGAGTTGGTATTCCACTATTGGAATAGGGAGTGGTTCCTCCAAACGTAACTCACATAGACTCAGGTAATCCCCTAAAGGGTAGGGTGAAATTACTCTATTTTAGAATTTTGTACTCCCTTATCAACCCAGGTTGCAGTTCATCCTTGTGTGGTGCTATTGAAGGGTCATTACTCCCCTGACATGCCAGGTTGTAGTTCCTCTAAAATGTGGTTTGTACTCCCTTAATGTACTAGGGTGAGGGTCCCACTTAGTGAAAAACTACCAGAGTTGTACTCCACTATTGGGTAGGGTGCATGTCCTCTATGATGGGATTATGTACTCCCCTGTCAATCCAGGGTCCGGGTCCTCCTTTTGTAGTGAAAGATTAGTGTCTGTACTACCCTTCCATGCAGGGTGTGGGTTCTCTAGCCTAGGGTCAGTAGTCCCCTGACATACTAGGGCGTGGGTCCCCCACAAAAAACCAACTGCCAGACTTGTACTCCCCTACAGGGTAGGGTGATGGTCCTCACATATGGTGTAGTACTCCCCTATCTCTGAGTAGCGATGGGGAGAACGTCCTTCAACGGAGTTAGAGTTCCCTTGACTGCAGGACACTTTTATGATGTGAAAGCCCCTCGACATGATGTAATCGATAACCAGGGTATATGATAGTACTCCCTCGAAGGATAGAGGTATGGTCCACTTCTAAATATGGCTACTAAGATATCATGGGTTATACATGTGCAGTGCTCCCCCAACTGAACCCAATGTCGAGGACTATACCTCTTCGCATGGGTTCCCTTGGTCTTGTCTCATGTACTAGACTAGGATAACCAGACCACTAGTGTCGGGCACTAGAGGCAATTCTAGGATAGTGTTCTTGATGTAGCATGACTTTCCTAATGATCCATTAGTATTGGTTGAGTTGTACCTAATGGAGTACATATTTCAAAGTGGTTCATCAGTAATGGCCAGTTTCTGGAGTGTGTAACTATGATCCTTGTGTTACACATTGAGCCTTCTTTAGAATAATTGAACTGGTTTGAGGTCGGGGCCTTGGGATTCACTATGGCTCAGATGAATATATCTGGATGTACTAGGTATATGCAATGGAATATACCTGAGGAAGAATGACAATGCATAATCATTTTGGTATCCTTCGTGGTTGTTTTTTTGGTATTTTTCCTTTATGGATTTCTGAGAGACCCTCAAGGGTCTCGGAGTCCCATAATGATTATGGAGTTACTCACACATGCATGACCTTCACCCAAATATGTTGTGTCTAGTATAGATATTCGACGTTTCGAATGGGGAACTCAAAAAGATGGGAATGATAGACTTTAGGACGTTGGACATGGTGAACTAGGACTGGGATGGGTCTCGTAGGACCAGGATGACATGAAATACTACATCATCTTCCAATATATTCACTACTCTAATGTTCAGGTGGGATCTTCCATAGATAGTCGTCAGAACTACCGTTGTACCTTGTTGTTTTCCATTCCTCAGTTGGGCTTGTATACTTGCCGGGTTACACCACTCAGTGATTTACCTATTTTTGTATTCTAGTTTCTGATTACATAGTGTTCACCTTTCAGCCATGTGGTTTTTTTTGTGCATGTGTGTACAGGTATCTTGGAAAATGCCTCCCACTTGTAGTTTGATTCCTTTGGCACTAGTTTCCAACCCCAGTCCTTTGGTTGCCGAGCTCAGGGTAAGTCACGACATGGGCCCTAGGGGACGGGTCATGACAGAACCCTTAAAATAAAAAGAGACTACTATATTTATGATAGTTTTTTATTATAGGATAATAATATAATAATATTTTGGTGGTTATATAATGGAAATAAAACAAAATAAATTATGAATGTTTGTTACCCCTTGATGAGATAACACCATATAGATTATATCAAATGGATTCCATCAAAATATTGTTTCCAAAAGGGAGGATTCATGGTTATGTTTATGAATTTTGGGGAGCTATTTGGGTAGATATTTTGTTAACCATTGTGATTTTAGAGTGGTAAACTAGTGGGAGGGGATTTTTCCTTCTATATGGGGGGAATATGACTCACTCGGTATTTTGGAAAAGATTTTATTTGTACCCACATTTGACATAAAATGACTTCTAAAACAAAAAAAAATCAGAATAAATGAATTTTTATGTGCTAATTATATCAGATAAATTGATGTAGTATATCTTTCTAGGTTATTTGATCCCTTATGTTAAATATTTAGACTGTTATAAATCTTAATTTTCCCTTATTAATTGTAAATAATTATAATTACATTCACTAATATTTTTTCCAACAAAAAATTTATAATATTAGAAATAATAAATTATTTTTATTAAAAATATTTCATCCATTCTTCCAAATTATAATCATATAATTTGAAGAGATTTATTTAATGTTCATCCCGTTTAGGGGATGAGAATGCATGTTTTTAATGTAAAAACATAAAAAAATTATAAGTTTTTTACATTTAATTTCAAAATAAATTTGAAGTAATGATATATATTTTATTACTTGATAAATTTTTCCCTAATTATTCTTTAATATTAATATAATTTCTAATTTACCCTTATAAAAAAATTAGTTTAAAAATCAGTTTTGAACTAAAATTTATAATTTTTTCACAACTCATTAAAAATGAAATGTTTCGTGTAAATATCATAAATTCAACATAAATACGTTTTATGTTTATATTTAAGAGATAATGACTATTTTGATAAATTAAATTGATAAAATTTACAATAATTTGATATAAAATAGGTTCTACATCAAATGGTAGCATATTTTTTCAAAGAGAGTATAGTGTTTTAGTTTCAATAATGGGTTTGTTCTTATATGATTCTTAATAAAAGTAATATAGGAATATAGAAAATATTTTATTTAATATATAACATTTTTTTTTCATTAAAATCATTAAATATTTGGATTTAATTATGTTTATTAAGAGAAATCTCTTTTAGAAGAATAAAAGTTAAATTATTGGTTTTTAAATCCAATTTGTTATTGTTTTCATTTCTCCATAATTATTAATAATTTAATTCATTTAATATTTATATTAACCATATATATTTATATATTAGTAAATAATATTCATAACATCTATCATCATGGCTATATTATATCATATTATGTTAAATAATAATATTTTAATAATACATTGTTATTTTCTGGAACTCAGTTTTGCATGTTACACAATATATCATGGAATGTTTCTATTCAATTAAATGAATGAAAACATGGATTTTCCTTAATAAATAGTTATATAATATATTAAAATTATTTAATATATAAAATATATTATAATTTATTGGGTTAATATATTCCATTTTTACACATTGTGTTATGTGTCACAGGGGCTATTGACTATACAGTTGTTCTTTATAAGTTATGGTTATTACAATTTGTTTCCATTGAAAATATTTATTTTTCAGATATTACCATTTTTATTTTGTGAATACTTTTATCAAAAATATTTTTCTGATTACAATTATGGTATTTTCAAATTTTTATTTTTAGATATGTACTGATATTCATTATTTAAATCTATTGTGGTTGTATTAAATTTATAGGGGATTCTGATATGATAATGGCTAAAAACAAGGGTGTGGGATGTGAGGGTAGGGAATGTCATGGTTGATTGACATGGTATGTGATGAGGGTTAGTGGGATGTAGTTAGATTATTCTTGTACAGGAAATATTGGTGGGTTGTGGTAGTGGTTTGACATGTTGTGTGTTTAAATGAATATATAAATGATATAGTTGATGTATTAAGGTGTTCATTTACATTATAATCTTGGATATCCATGTATATACATGAAATTTTGAAACATGATTATTATATATGAAATTATATATGAATGAGATTAAATTGATATTCAAAAAGTATATTAGATAAATTTAATGATAAATTTTATCGATTATTAAATGAAGTGTGCGATAAATCATGTTATGTTATAAAAAATTATTACACTCGTTAATAATTTGTAAATTTTATATTTTAGTTGGTAAAATCTAGGAAATAAATTTGTATATAATATAATGTGGAAATTGTGTGGGGGTGTGTTGGGTGACTTATTTCCTGTGGGTAGTGGTTATGGACAATTTTGTATTGGTAAGTGAATGGTTTATAGGGAGTACTAGCATAGTGTATTTCAAAAAATTGTATTTTTATTTGTATATATACCTACCTTGTACATTCATATCATATTATTAAAACCACACCAATGATATATATTCTTTATAACATTAAAAAAAATTCATTTATCAGATTTCCACCAACATCGAAGCTCTCGGTGAATCATATATATGGATGCATATTCTTCATTTTGTTCATTCAGAAGAAGTGACAATGAAATTATTTGAGGTGTAATTTTAACTAGGATATAAAATTGGTTGGTTTGGGGATTACAATTAGAGGATGATAATGTAAAATGTCATGGGGGGTCCTCTATGGTGGGATGTGGAAATGTGGTTGATGTCCATTTCATTCATGAAACCCTTCTACCAAACTTATGTGGATGATATTTTGATGAAATGATGACAAATTATAGAAGTATATTTTAGGACTTGAAATGGTTTTGTGGGTAAAGACACCCCTAAACACGTTAGATATGCAATGATATGTCATATGTAATTAACTGAATGGTTTGGTAAAAATGAATGTTTAGTATAGGGTATGAGATTATTAAAATATGTGGGGAATTTTTTATTGGGATCCGTTTTTGTTATAATGATTTGATGTTATGTTAATTTAATGGATATGTTATTTAATATGAAATCTATGATGATGTAGTGATATTTTTGTAGACATATTCTTGTTCATTTTAGTACAACTATTTTTTAATTGATGTTTTATTATACTAAATTCTCATGTTCTTAATTGTCAATGAATTATATTAGAATGAAAATACACGTATTACATACACTATATATATAAACTATTATTTTCATTATCCAATAGGATATCTAGAACTGATAGTGATATTAAATAATAGAGAAAATTGATTTTATTGAGTAAAAATCATTGGAATTACATTTTGATATTTTATTTTGAAACATGATTTTATATTTTGACATTAGTCAAGTATTATGGGATTTTTTGGTTTTATTTTAGTTTTAGGTGAACTAATTTCTTATTTCTTCATCATTCTAACCCCATATTCGAATTTTTTATAAATATGTTTTTTATTTTATTTTGTATATATTATAACCATTGTCTTTATTCACTATCTAAGGTCTTATGTAAGGATGGAATGAGGGTTTATTATTTTTTCCTTTAATTTTTATCCAATAGGGTACCATTATAAGAGGGGGTTGTGGTGTAGGGTTTTAAATAGTTTTGGATGATGTATATGGTATATTTTTGAGTTATTACTTATGAGAAAGTCATTATTTTATAAGTAAATTCAGCCAGTTGATCTAGTTATGTTGCATAATATAGGGATACAATTTAATGCATAGGATTATAGGGACATACGTGATCCAAGACAATGACCCTTAGTCTATCTAATGACATTGATAGGAGATCCGGATTTCTAGGTAGACTTTGGAACGATAGATTGATCATGATTCTATTTATCTCTAATTTAATTTTTTTTGAAAATAAATTAAAATTATTATTTAAATATCGATACAATTACATGAAACTAGACATATGGGTTTTCCATTATATTATATGTATGTACCTTGGTTGTTTTTGTTAGAAAATTAATCATTTCTTATCTAATAGGATGATCATTTTTATCATCATAGTATTAAACCAATTAATATGAATGATTCATAGAATATAAAAATAAATTCCATTCAAAAGTTGTGTTTTCGAATTTATGTGGTCAATGTCTCTATTATATATATATAATTCTTCTTGGAAAAGCGTCATAATGATTTCAACCTGATTTAATCTCAATCATATTATTGGGTTCCATTTCTAGTTGTCAAATGAATGAATTTTCACATTAGTTTTTGATATATTTTATTTGTGATCTGATAATGATAGTTGTTAAAGGTATTTTTTATAGGTAACTAGATTTATAATTTTTATCATCAATAATAAATTAATTGAGGTTTTATGTGATAATATCACTTCATCAAGGGATGAAATGTGTGTGGGATTTCAGATTCATGTTGAAGGAAACACTCATTATTCTCGGGGGGGGGGAGTTAATAGATGATGATTTTAAAGTGCCTTGTATATAATATATTTTTCTCACATCACTCATATAAGAATCAACCTAATTTTTTAATCATAAAAATTTGGCAGGGTAGATGTTCTCATGATGATGGATTCATTGGTGGGTGAGAATAGATTGGGTTTCCATAATAGAATATCCAATAGAATAGAATCAGATAGTGGATTGTATATATCAATTAAATCATGGTTCCAAATTGTGTGGAACTGATCTCAGATAAAATTGGCACATAATTTTTTTTCTAACAGCACATAGTAATCTACTAATGTTTTCATGTTCATTTATTGATGTTGTTGGTAGTCATGGTCACAATATAGATTATTATTAAATTCATGGAGAGGTCATTATGTTATTTTAATTCATCGCAATTCTCATTTTTAGCATATTTTTACTCAAAATGTGTATCATCTATAGTGACAACTAAAATCTAAAAAATAACCATGTTAACCATGTTTTGGATACATGATGGTTGTTGGAGTTTGAATGTGGTATCATATTGATTATAACCGTGAATACAGTCCATGAATTGAGGGTTGACTTTGATTCCCTCAATAGAGATGTATACAAGTAATTCATGGAATGATGACCATGATGGATATTTATAATTATATTAGGATACACAATAGGGGTTGAATTGAGTTCCTATAAAAAATTTGGTTAAAATTATTATTTACAAGATTCTCCCAATTAAAAATAAAATAGACCAGATTACCAAGGTAGTAAAATTATTAAAGATTGAATTTTCTAATATTTCTTTAAAAGAATGATTAATTATCGATTATAACAATATGAGATATTTATAAGACACTAGGAACTACTATAAAAATGAAAAATAGTTATAATTATTATCCAAGACTAACTATCAATATCGAATTTAATTTTTTGAAATATGAGTTAAAATAGGAAAATACTAAATTTAAAGTCATAGTGGATAAATCAAGTGGTTTAAACTCATGATGAGACCTAATCTACTCCACATTGTGATCACATTCCACCAAGAAATATATATGAAAGACATTAATCCACACCATAGTTCAATGTTAACAATAGTATAAAATACAATCTAGGACCCAAGACCACATCCACTATTCTTCATGGGAGAACTATCATACAGGTCACATAAGATAGCTTCCACATTAATATTGGGTGAAACAAGGTGTAAAAGATATTTCATTGAGGATATCTAGTATCCTACAATTTGGGTGAAGGAGACATTGTGTGTTTTAATTCAGATACACATACACCACAAAAACAAATGAACAGTACACTATAGTTCAATAATAATGAAGAAGGATTAGAAATTTTATATGTGTTGTTCATTATTGCTATGGACCTGTTGGATGTAGCAGATATGATTTTGGATTTCACTTATAGAAACAGAGTGTTGTGATCCTCCTTTTTGGATTCGTGTTTGATGAGATGATAATTTTATCTCTAGTTCTTCTTAAAAGTGCTACTATAAGGATGTTTGAGGTTCTGATCCATAGTAGATCAGCCACTTATGATCGAGAGTTCCTTGTGTGTTCTATAGTGTATGTTTTTTCATGAATCTGTTCTGAATATATCTATTTCTAGTCTATTTAACTTCATGATATATTTTCATCTCATGCACCATCATTTTTTTATCTTCGGGGTGTCTTTGTTATGGCCAACCGGGAGTACGATCTATACACCTCATACCACGTGTTGTCAACAGAAAGGACTGTAAAAGAAAATTAATTATATAAGTGTCATTAAATAAATAATATAAGACCATTAGAAATAACATTAATATTTAATTGAAAATGATAGAGAGAATGTTAGGTATAGATATGTTTCATAGTTGTAGTAAGGCAGTCATGGTGAGATCTGGAAGTGGTAGCAATGTTGTGGTGTCTGGCCCTTTGAAAATTCTAGAATTGGTAGCAAGAATACGGTGTCTGGAAAATGTTGTGTCTGTAAAAATGTCTATTATTTTTTAAATATTCATAATGGTTTCCTTTTATGGTGTCATGGAAAAAGTAGAAAGGAAATTTTGTTGGGTCCTTTGCAACAATCTAGAACTAGTAGCTAACATACGGTGTCACAATATTTTTTAAAATATGGAACCGGATGCAAACATACAGTATCATAGAGATACCAATATATATATTTATATATAATCTTGTGAATAAATATTCACATAATTAATTTAGAATAAACATAATAATTTTGAAATGTAATAATACAACATTAACCATATACTACAAGATTCAATCATGATTTGTGATAAGCTATAAAATCACTAAACATGATTTTTGGGAATTAAAACATGTGGAGCCTAACAATATTCCAATTTTTATGATAAAAAATAGTGGAATTTAGGGGCCATATATTTTGTAAAGACAATATATTTTACTATATATGTCATTTGTTTATAAAAATTGTTCTTCTCCAATGAGGATCTATTCTTTATAAATTCTTCCACAAATGCGTTGTTTTATTTTTCCCCCTTTTGGGATTATCAAAAATATTGAAAAGGAACACTAAATGAAGGAAATTAAGAGAATAATCTAAAAATTGAGCATTTTATTAAATATAGTGATAGAGATTGTTACATGAATAAAGAAAAATTCAATTCTTCCATATAAAAAAATCCTTTACTTCCTTTCAGAGCCTTCCGTATTTTCATTTCCCTTGGTAGAGTCATTGGGAGGTGCCACCAGAGAAAAACGAGACCTTTTAGAAGGGATTGATAAAATTATGAGAGAAGGAAAAGTCACTCCTTCAAAGATATACGGAGTAAGAGATAGTCTGATAGAATATCGAGTTAATGGTTCATCAATAACTATAGGAGAGATCAAGATCAGATCCTGAGATCTAGATATGGTAGGAGGAGAAAAGATAGTGGATGAGGAAAGAGTTGTACAATGCCACAACGAGGTAGCTATAGAATCTACAATGATTATACATTGAAAATGATAATAATTCTTCAAAACAAATAATGAAATAAGTGTTCAAATCACCTCCATACTACATAGCCACTTCATAATCATCATTTATTTATAGAACCTTAACAAAAGATGGGGTGAATTCTTCATATTTTCAACATGTTTCATGATGTCATTACTGACACGAGGAATTATAAAATTATCCAAACGATACATGAAATGATTTGTCATTTATTGAATATAATCAATTATCTTATTTTATAAGTCCTCTTTCATAGATATTTCATATTGAGAATAATTGGAGATCATTGAATTTATCCTAACCAAATCAAGTACATGGTCAATGTTCCTGATTATAGTAGAGATAAATTCCTTTTAAACACCACTCAACACCTTCTGATGCACTTATTTAAAAAATATTCAGATTAAGTCATTTTCCACAGGATGAGATGGTTGTACAGAGGTAGATGAACCTATAATTGCTGATGTGAGAGACTTATGATGATTTAGAACCTTTGGTAATCATCATTTATATCCATCAGTTAGTTTTTGGAGTCCAGCAACAAGAGCACACATCTAATTTGCTATTATAGTGTTATTCTCAATCACTTATTCATATAATGTGACTAGGATTGGATGAAATATAAGGACAAATTTCTCTGCCATCTGATCAAAAACATACCCAATATGATGAGAAATAGTATCTTGACCATTTTGCAAGACATTTTACATATCATTAACCCTTGATTTTGGATACTTCACCAAATCACTCAAGATAATGTTCTGAGTCTGAACATCTTGAATTTCATGAAGCATCTTTGGTTGAATCATCCATGTATTTTTCTATAATAGAAGGGAATCATCTCTTTCTATAATATAAGTTATAGGTGTGGGATATGACTTCATGGAATTTTCAAATCCACATAAAAAAATTTATGTGGTCTTTTAATTCATCTATACTTACATAAGTGAGAGTTTCAGGGAAAGGATCAAATGTAGAAAATGAAACTGTTTCTGATACAATTGACGGAACAATTTCATTAGAAAATATTGGTTGGAGATTAAACAGTGTAGATGTATAAATTTGTATAACTAATATTCTTAGAGAATCTAAAACATCAAAATACTCTGGAAATTTAATCCAGGTCTACCTGGAACATTTTTCAATAGGATTTGGAACCTTAATTTTGTCCAAATTAGGTTTTTCTTCCCCTCAATATGTGTATACCTTCTTGGATTAATATATTTTTTCTCTTGACACATTCATCAATCCTATGCTATGTTAGTTGCTCCCACCTCTTTTCTATCTAGGTGAACGGCATGTTCCATTCTTTCAACAACAGATAAGATTTTTTTAGTTTGAACCTATTTTTATGACTATTATACAACATAAATGTCTTATACTATAGCAATAATTCTTTTAGAATCAAATACAAATTTTGAAACTACATATTTAGTAATTACTTGAGAAACATGCAGGTCATTGTCTTGTTATTATAAGACATTACCTTCCATATGTGGAACTAATGCATCATATAATTCTTCATTTGAGTATATAACAACATCATCAGATTCCATACTGGGGATAGATACATTGATAGGACATTAAGGGTTTCAAACTGGGTTGACTCATTCATAAATTCTATAATTATTTTCCAACCATGATTTCTTCCATGGTTACCAGCTAATTGTTATCCTTTTAACTATACACATTGTGATTCAAAACTCATGAACATTAACTATTTCATCATTTTCACCAAATATTACGTTGGATAACTAAATTATAAAAATTAGCCTTTAATAATATAGAAAAGTTTATTTTGATGTTGTCTTGATCATATCACAGATGTGAAGTATAATATACTAACACAGATTCATCTTATGACCATTCATCATAAGATTTATCATGAACAGATCATGAAATATAGTGTTGGAAAATTCCCTTTCCATAAAAAAATAATATATTGAATAAGTATAAACATCAATATTCAATCACCATCCAGATCAACTGCTATCATCCTTCTCTTTTTTTTGGTTCTAGTGAAACATTCAATTGCCTCTTCTAGTATAAACACATCAATAATTAGAGAATGACCACTTTGGTAATCCTAAAAAATTCCTTCATGAGTTATTCCTATGAAAGTATCCCATAGCCTCAATGAAAATGTGCATGTTTGACCATTTACCCACAATTTTAATGTAAAATAATCAACTGAATAGAACGAGAACTGAACATACTGATAAAACATAGATACTAGTTTCCAATAAATGGATGGTTTCTCTTTTATGAACCAGTTCAACCATCTATGTTCATCCGATACATTCAAAACAAGTGGCTTAGTTTTTGGCATCCAGTTCAGACTATCTTCTTTCTCCGACACAATAGTTTGATTAGCAAGGCTTGGATTCAAAAGGTTTACGGGCATTGTTTTCTGTGCCTTTCTCATTTTCTTTAAAGACCGATGAATCTCTAGAGTTAATTAAGATGAATGCTTCATTCTGGGAATCCAATGTGGGTTCTAGAAAGATGAAATTCTGAAATAGGGATAATAGATTGAGGGAGAAGGGTTTCTGTTTTAAGATAATATTGCCCGAGTGAAGAGATGAGTGTCAACATTAGGTTTTTATAATTTAGGGATGTCAAATATCGCAAAAAAAAATGTGGTAAAAATAGTAAATTAATCAATACAACAATTCCAGAAATAATATTCTCAAAATAGATGTCTGTGTCATTTTGGAGAGACCAGAATAGGTAGTCACAGTGTTAGCATTACAGTGTGATTATATCATTGAGACTGCAAGTATGAGCCCTTAACTGTGAGATAGAAATTATGAGACCATATGTGTGAGATAGTAACTTTTAATATTGTAAACTGTGAAATCATGAATTAGGATACTGTAAACTATGAGTTATTAAATGGTTCACTTAACTCCTATCATCCTAATTGATCTATGATTATATTTATACTTTAAAAATTTAATATCTTAGTGAATATATAATAAAGATGAAATTAAATGCTAAGGAATTCCAAATAGATTTAACCTTTTTTATAATGATCCTTGAATAAGAGATGTCTTACTTCAATATGATTAGTCCTATAATTTGAAACAAGACTCATTGAAATATAAATAGAATTTTTATAGTCACAATTTATAGTTACATGTCTAAATTGTTATCCATAATCTAATAAAGTGAGTCCATCCACAAAATTTTGCACAATAACTACCAGAAGTAGTGTATTCCTCCTTTTTAGAAGATATTGAAAATTTAATTTTTATTTTTACTACCCCAAGATACTAGTGATTTTCCCAAAATGTGATATTTTCTATTGGTGATTTCTCAACATAAGTTACAAACACAGTAATCTTAATCTGAATAGATAACTAATTCCAAGGTTTGTCCTCTAATATCATCAAACCATTTATTAAAAACCTTTTAAAAAGAAAATAACTTAATATATCATACAATTCTCTTGGAGATTTCTTTAAACCATATAAATATTTTGATAATTTAAAAACATCATTTCGAAAATGTGGGTTTCTAAAACTAGGGGGTTGTTCAAAAAAGATTCCTCAGCTATATAACCATTTAGGAATTAACTTTTTATATACATTTAATAATGACTGAAATTGAGATGTTCTACATATGTATGGAATATTTAAATTTATTAATGTCTAGTAACAGATAAAAATGTATCTTCCTAGTCAATTCCTTCATCATGACTATTACATTGAGAAACCAATCTAGATTGGTTTTTATTTATAATACCATCCCCATATACTTTGTTCCTGAACACTCATATAGTGCCTATGCTCAAAGTGTCTTAGATTTTATCCTCCAATTTCCAAACTATATTCCTTTTCAAATAATTTAGCTTCTTTTTCATAGCCATCACCCAAAATTAATCATTGAAAGCATCATTGATTTTATTTGATTCAAGTTGAGACTTGAATTCTTGATATTCATCATGATTTATTAGAGAATCTCTATTTTTTGTTCTTTTATCATTGTCTCTAGCTATTTCATCTAAAGGATGTTAATTAGGGTCATAACATGCGTAGAGAAGTATGTTCTATATAGTTCAATTTCTTCAAAAAGTTTGCGATAATTATGACTCGAATATGAAAAATTTTCAGAACAATAAGATTGAAATGATTCCTAAACAAGATGGTCATAAGATTAAGAATTAATGTCTATATAGGAAATATCATCCTCAAAAATCTATAGGGATGACTTTTATTCATGTGGTTCTATATTATCAAATTTAACATGTACAATATTTTCAGCACATTTTGATACAGTGTTAAAGACGATATAGGATTTACTAAAAATTGAATATCCTAGAAAAATTCCATCATCACACATGGAGGGAAAGTTATCTAGATTAACCTTAGTATTGAGAATAAATACATTAAAACCAAAAACATTTATGTAATTAAATGTGTGATTTATATTATTCCACAACTCATAAGGTGTTTTCTTGAGAATAAGCCTGATTAACACTCTATTAATAATATATCATGTTGTATTAACAGCTTTAGAGACAAATTATATTTTTAGGTCATAAGAAATATGCATAGTTCTATTAATTTCGTTTTAGGTTCTCCTTCTCTTTCTATGACATGATTTTTTTGAGTAGTCTTATGGGCTGATAAATTATGACTATAGCCACCGTGTGAGAAAAAGGATTCAAAATCATAGTTTTCAAACTCATGTCCATGTTCTATTTATTGAGATTTAATTTTATGACTTCTATTACATTCAAAAGTACAACCATATATATTAAAATGAGACCAAGAATCAATTATTTGAGCCAAAAACATCGTCCATGTATATCTAGAGTTTTCATCTACACAAACAAAGACAATGTGCATCCCATTAAGACTTCAAACTCTAGAAGGTCGAAATAAATCCTTGTTAACCAACACAAGAGGATGATATGTTTAAATATTTTTCATTGGTATGAAATATATTTTGTGATTTTTACACTTTTGTAAAGTATTATAGACATTATTATTTGGAAACTGAAGTTTGTGTAGATCCTTGAATAATCCTTTTTTATTAATAATTCATCATTAGTTTATATTGTAGTTTCCATGTATTTTATTCCGATGACATGACTCTTTTGGGAATACACATAAGTATAAAACATTTTGAGAATCTAATGAATCCTAGTTAACAACATAAAAAATTTTATTTCTAATAGCAGAGAATAACAATTCATTCATAGAATAAAATACAGTGAATGAATAGCTTTAACGTTAATAAAAAAACCCAACATCATATAACTGTCGAATAAAAATCATATTATATTTTAATCTGTCAATAATAAGTAATTATGAAATTCAAAATGAGTTAGAGGTACCAATATGGATGAGGTCAAATTAATATCCTTTAGCATTATTTCCATAGGTGACCTGCCCTATATCAATCGTTAATAAGTTATTGAAGCATGAGTAATATCCTATAATTTTTCTTCAACATCAACTTTCCATGTACCAAGAGATTTTACTAGTGCTCATCATAGAGTTTTCTAGGAAAAATAATCACACAAAAATAGATTTTGGGTTCCAATATTTGTTTCAATGTAGTAAGATTAGTTATCAGATCTTTAAAAACCCACATATACTTCATGGGATTCCTATAATAATTATGTAAAATATTTGTAAAATAGTCTCTATTTCATATATAATAACTAGATGTAGTAAAAGTAATTAAAAAACTAGAATAAGTAATAGAATTTTCCTTTTATGTGGAAACACATATTTTTCATATTTAGCTGCAAACATGTTTTTGGCGTGATTTTATTACCTAGGTTGGTAAACTATAACGATAGTGTATCTAGGATAAATTTGATTACCAAGGATCTGTGTTAGATTATCTTTCTATTGGTAAATTTAACTAGGTCCCTTTTCAATTTCTCATTATATAACCTAAGTTCATTGTTCTGTTTATTTAATTGAATAGTTTTTTCTTTTACAACATCATGAATAGATTTTCTAGTTCTTATTAAGGAATACTATTTCTTTAATTAGTTGTATTTTTCTTATAATTCATTAGATGTTTCTTCATGAATTTTTAATTTTTAAAAAAATTCCTCATTTGTCATATTTTTAGATTCACATTCATCTCCAAAATAATATGAATTTGTTCTTGGAGACTCATGGGTTAGCTCAGAAGATTTTGTTATAAAACATTTATTGGATATCTCATCCTTTTCAACATATAAAGACTCAGAGTTAGTAGAATATTTTCCATAAGCACTCAATGTTTCTTTTATTTCATTTTTATACATTTTTTCATTGTCCTCATAACTCTTCTTATATTTTATCTTGGGACAATAATACTTTATAGGTACTTTTCTCTTTCAATCGTAACAGATGATTTATGCAGATTTTCTACTTATTTTCAATAATTCTTCCAATTTCCCTTATTGTCATATTTACCATTGAATCTCGGATTTATAAATAATTTAATTCTTCTATAAAACTTAATAAATCATCTTACTAATTGATCCATTTATTCATCACATTCTGATGGTGAATCTTCATTACATTTACATTCAGAAAGTGGACGTATTCTTTTATTTTCCTTATTCATAGAAATATAGGTTTTAAAGGCCACAAACTTTCACTATGATTCATATTCATCTTCCATGATGACTTTTATTTCATCCCCTGACATCATAAAAATTTGTATCATCTCCTTGACTAGAAACACACTGATGTCAGAGGACTCCCTAATTGATTCATAATATCCTCTCTATCTATCTGGTATACATCTGAGTATCCTAATAATTTTCTCCATGGCTGTAAAAACTTATCCCAAAGAGATCATATTGTTCAAAATTTCATTAAACATGTGATACATGTCATAAATATGATCCCTATGCTTCATTTTAATGTTGAAAAATTTAATAGTATATGTTTTATGTGTCATTTCCTTATCACTATAAGTATGTTTATGCGAAATAGATAATTTTCCAAAATATCATGGGAATTTTTACATGCAAAAATTCTTTTAAACTCTTCATCATCAAAATAATAGTAATGGGATTTCATGGAATTTCAATAATTTTTATAGGAAGCCATATATTTTTCCTCTAATATATTCCTATCAATATTAGAAATGTTATGTTTATCTATAACTAAAGAATAGATCTCAAAAGCCATACATTCTAGGTGTATTTATTTTTAATTTTTTATTGTGCAAAATTTGTTCCATTAAATATGTCAGGTTTGTTGGTAGTATAACATTGAATTTTGTTATTTGTGATAGGGAAATATACTCTTAATGAACTATAAATTTATAACAAAAAATTTAATGATCATTAAATCCAACAAAAATCATTATTGTAAAATATTTAAGAAACAAATGTTAAAATTTCAAAACAATAGATTGAAAAAACACTTTATTAAAAAATGTTTGTCATAGTCGTTCACTCAAGAGGGATGTTAATTCAGTTAAAAAAAATATGGGTTAAAAAGTTTATGTAACATATTCATATAATTGAAAATAAAACTGGCAGTTAACCATAGTACTGAAATTTTAATAGTTTGACCGTTAAAATTGTTTCTCAAATGATTGATTAATTCTCAGTTATAACAATATTAAAAATTTATAGAACATTTGAAAATATTATAAAATGGAAATATAGATATAACTACTATAAATGAATATCAATCAATGTAAAATTTAATTTCTTGAAATATGAGTTAGAAGAGTGAAAGGGTAAATTTAAAGACACAACAGAAAAAACAAGTGGTTCAGTCTCAAGCTGAGACCTAATCCACTCCACCATGTGATCACCATCCACTAAATATATATAAATATATATGTGTGTGTGTGTGTCTGTTTTTATGTGTGTGTGTGTGTGTGATACATTGATCCATACACTGGATCGTGGTTGATAATAGTATACAATATTGTCCCGAGCACAAGACCACTATTTTTGTTCTACATGGGAAAACTAACGACCAGGTCACAGAAGACATCTTCCACAATTATAGGCAGGTGAAACAGGGTGTAAAATATTTTTTAGTGAGGATATATTGTATCCTCGTGTTTGGGGTAGGGTGGTTTTATATAGATACACACACTACTCAAAATGTAATGAAAAAAATAAACAATAGAGAAATGATAGTGAGAAAGAATTAGAAATGATTTGAGTGTTGTTCAACATAGCTATAGATTTGTAGGATATAGCATATTTTATTTTCATGTCCCCTTGTGGAAATATAATGTCATGATTCTCGTGATCTGGTTTCCAGTTCGATGATATGTTCTTTTAAGATCATGTACTTCTTAGAGTTTTTATTGAGAGGATGTCTGTTGTTCTAATCTATATTAGTTTAGCGATAAGGAACAAAGGGTTCTTTTGGTGTTTTCTGTTTATGTGTTCACATGAATTTTTTCTCTTTATATATCTTTACATTTCCCTTCACTTCTTAATATATTTTCACCTCATTCATGCCCATGTGTTTTATCATTATGATGTCTTTGTAATGAATCATAAGGAGGACAATCTCTAAACCTCATACCTCATACTATCAGCTGAAACGACTTCAATAGAACATTCATTATATGAGATTCATTAATTAAGTAAAATATGACCATTAGAAATAATATTTAATTTTAATTAAAAAAGAAATAAAAGTGGTTGTGTATGTAATCATGTCACTGTTGTTGTATGAAATCCACAATGACGTACGAAACTTGTAGAAAAGTTATGTTGTCTGGTCTATTGAACATTCTGGATCTGGTAACAAGGCTATGGATTTTGTTAAATGGTGTTTCAAGTAACAATGTATATTCCTTTGTCTAAATTCAAAATGGTGTCTTCTTACGGTGTCTTGGAAATAGTATCTATGAAATGGAATTTGGTCCTTTGCACAAATCTGTAACCAGTAGCAATCATATGGTGTCACAGAAAATATCAAAATCTAGAAATGTTAGAAAAAAAAAGTTTCATAGACATAGAAAAATGTATATATTCTTTCATAAGAAGCATATTTACATAATGAAGTAAGATTACACATAATCATAAAAAAACATAATAGAAAAAAAATTAAAAATAGTTTACAAGATTCAAACAAGATTTGTGATAATCCGTACAATATCCAAACATGATTTGTTAGCATTAAAAATGTTTGAGATCCACAGATATTTCAATAGCCACATAGTTGATGGTTATTTAATCCTTGATTAGTTATCCATCATCCTAAATAAATTCATTGTATTATATTGGGGACATTAACTGTTGTTACTCTCTTTATATCATTCGTTAGGACTGGTGGTGGAAAAACATCTGGTCCCCATGATGTAATCCAAAGAAGTTCTACTTCATACTGCTTATATTGAAACATGTCTTAGATTTAGAATTGTGATGTTGTATAAACATTTAACTCTGAATTTATTATTACTATATATTAAAAAATATAGAATGGATTGGATATATAATTTTTTATTAATTTATTATTTTTAATTATAGTATTATTTTATATTTTTGTGGGACTACAAGTTGCATTTTTATAATGGGAGTTATTAGGTGGGTGAGTAGAAAGTAGAGAAATTTTTATCACAATTGGATGATATTTTTTGATTACTCAAAATGTGTTTTTTCCCTGTATATTCAGAATATTCATCACATCTCCCCGAAATATTTTGTATCTCAACCACCACTAGTTTTGTCATGTGTTGGATATATTAAAAAATCGGTCGATCTATGATTTCAATGATCCTTGTTCGGTGGATAATACAATGTTCTGTGATCTGAGGCAAGAGGATGATGCTCTATGGTAATGGAGATTCATCTAACCAAATTAATTTCTAGGGGAACCACATTATTGATCTCCATCTGTATAGATGTTGGTTTGACATTTTATATAGAATTTTGGTTTGTGAAGTACATAATAGTCAACATATATTAGGAAATTTGAAATAATGATGATGTGTTTTAGTTGATAAATGGTGAAGGTTTGACTGCACCAATTGATTTGAACATGGAATATCCTTATATGATGTTGATAATATGGATATTAAATAAAAATCCTTTATTTTTTGGTATGGATGCTTCTCATTACTATTCCTAACATTTTGTGCCCTAAAAAACAAATTATTATAATGTTTTTCAAATACTATATGAAATGTGAGTTTTAAGGTCAGTCCATTGTCAGGATCAAAAATAACATCTTTGCCTATTATTTGATATTGAATGGGCATGATTATTTTCTTAATATTTTTTTATGATCTTCAACAAAATCATGTTTATGTTAATTAATCCAACATTAATTATTTGGAAATGTTAGATTTACATTCATATGAAAATAATTTCTTATAAGGTTAATACATAGACCCATACTATATTTATAGGTATTTTTATTGGTTAGATCCCTTGAATTTGTATATGTTGTATAATTTCCATGGTCATGAGATCTATTAGAGGATGATTTTTTATAATTTATCTCATATTAAAGCCTCATTATTCCCATTAACTATGAATGTCTATGATTAAATCATAGAAAATTATTTTTACATTTTGTTATCTTACCAAATGTATATATTTATTCATGACATAGAACATAAAATTACAATGTAGGGTGTGAGGATCGAGGTGTTTTATGATGCATCATGTCTGGGATGGGTATTTTCCTTGATTAAATATATATCGGTGATATTTTATTACTATATGCAGCTAAACCTCAATGAGTGTAACTATTCCACCCATGATATTGAGTTCGAAGCAACTATTTTCATGCTAATGTTGTGTAATAGATCTGTTATTGGAAAGTTATATATAGTTTTCATAGGGCTCCAGAACCTAAAATATGTATTTCCATAGAAGGATATGAATCCACACAATAATATATTGATTGATTTTACCAATAACTTGAATTTTATTTTCACCTATATTCTAGATAATGGTGTTTTGATTTCTAAATAATTGAGTCTGAAGAAATGAGGTAATGTTCTTTAAAAGCCAGTGAGTGTTTCGAAAGTCATTTATGAACACACAGTGATGCATCTGGATATAGGACTCTACAATAGTATATGATATGTTTGTCAAATGTCACTAGATTCATCCTTGCATAATCGTATGGAGGATTGTTAATGAGGTGAATCCATGGAATGGTGATTCATAATTTTTTGACAATAACAATGCATTATAGTGATGGTTATAGGATATTAAAAATATAATATATATTCATGGGAACATATTCATTATATTGAATATTCACGAAGGATTATTTCATTAGTTCGATATATCACACATATAGGTATGACAAATTTTTCGTAACATTGACCATGGCATGAAGAGGTGGCTTTTTTGCCTATTATAATGCGGTTAGTGGTAGAGTTCGTGTCATGATGATTTGACTATAAATATGTGAATGAAAAAAAACATGATAAATCATGCTTTTTTATGTTTTTTCATGTCCTTTAGTGGAAATATGATGTAATATTTATGTATTTAATCTCCATGTTACCCAAGGGTAATAGTAGGATATTATCCATTTAAGATCATAGTGGATTGAATAACGAAGTCATATTACATTATTCTGATCTTTGAGTAAAGACTCATAGATATTTTTGTGAGGATGTATGTGGATAATAATATTATCCTCATCAAATATTAATGATAATATTCTATGAATGATATCCTCATTTTACCATTTGTATCTAGAAGTATATTTCATCATGTATCTATTACAAAGATGTTGCATACCCGTGATTGTCTTCCTCTTGCAAATTAGATGATGAAGAAAACCATCCAAATGTATGATGACATGTTGAATCCTTTCATGATTGATTTCAGTGAAGATTTGAAGAAGCATCACCCACTGTAATAGTTTACAAATAATTACCATTATCATATTCCCATTAATATGGCTCCATTTGAAGAATTGTATTGGTAGATATGTAATTATAAATTTTGATGGATAGATGATGGTGAATCTATGGTAAATGATAATAATTTAGTTTATAGTAGAATGAAGATGATTCTGATGGAATAAGAATGTATGAAGGCAGTGATGGACCATATGATGGCCTATACATATTGATTTCATTTTCTCGTAGTGTTTGAGTTTGGAAAATGTGCATCCTGGGGGTCTCCCCTCATTGAGTGTAGTTATATCAAACAAATTCTTTATAATAGATTAATTATTGAAATATCACATAAAATAAAACATAATATAACCTAGATGATCGATAAGGCTACTGTTTTTATGAATTGGGTATATTATGTTGTAATATATAAAAATTATTACATCGTCACAATTGGAACCCTCCTCAACATGATCCTAATATTCCATCATATTTCAAACTATGTATGATAACCTGAGGATATAAATAAGAAAGGGTGGTATATAAATCCCAATAAAGTAATAAATATGGAATAACATGAAGAAATAAATACATATTAGAAAAAAGGCATATCACTGGGACATAAAAGGATGATCAATAATATGGAATTATGTAGCATGATAATCATAACATGGAAATTCATTCAACAGCTTTAATCACTCCATATGAAACATAGTTCAAGGCTAAATAACTAGAAATATTAATGGTAATCATACAAGAAATTAATTTAATGCACTCCCCATACAATCTTGATTATTCAAGATAATATACATTACCCAATGCATTGGGGAACTGTATAATTCTGGGGGCACCCCTCCCATTTATATAATTGCCATTCCTAAGTGTGCCACATAGATCATAAAACGTGGAATCATTTATCATCGAGTTATATTCCAGGAACCTATTGTGTGGAATCCATACATGCAATTACCATTTCCAATTGGTATAAATTTATAAATTTAAACACCCTGTTAGTTAATCAGTTTGATATTCACTACAAAATCATTATGGAATGGAAAAATAGTGATGGAAATTCAGCTCCATAATGACGTCAATTAAAAAAATCATATAATGGGTTGATGAGAGGGAATAATATGTCCCCACCTTTGGGAATAAAATGTATAGTAGTTTGGATATTGAAATATATATTCCAATAAAATGAATTGGAAATAGAAGGTATACCATACTTTGTAAAGTGTAATAATAAAGATAAGTTGTGGATCCCTTACATTAGTCTCTGACACCAAATTATTGTGAGGGGATATTTTTTAGAATGGGGGAGCCTTGGGAGGACTATATAGAGTGTATGGAAGAGTATTTCAGCTATCTTAATATATAATGTGAAGTTAAATGGTATCATGTGTGGGTTTTTATAAAAAAATGATAGGTTTTTATTATTATTTATCTTTTGGACCCTAAAAAAAATAACTGAACACACAAGTATTTTAATAGTTTTCCCCACAGTTTCCCCCAAATTTAAGTGTCTTCCATTATCTTATATGTTAATGATCCTAAAATAATGGAATAATTATATTTATTTTGTGGAGGTGAGTCATACTATTATATAATTTATTTTAAAAACTTAAAATAAGTTATTGGATTTCAAGGGTTCGTAATGGATTTATAATATAAATAAATTAAACTAAAAATAATAAAATTTTAAATATAAAAATTATAAATAGTATTTGATGACATTTATCGTATTTGGTACATAAATTTAGGATAATTATGATGTCATGATAAAAAAATTATATTCATACGTTATTTAATTTTTACATAAAAATTATAAAGTCATAGAAAATTATGATAGATCATTCTCCAACTATACCACATCTGAAATCTGTACATGTGAAGGATCCGATATGAAACAACCCAAATTTTGAAAGAATAATACATTTTCATATCTTTTAATATTTTTGACTAAGAGGGTTATTTTATTTTAATGGTTACTCCTTTTTTGATATGGTACTTGATAGGAAACAATGGGTTTTTATGAAATCTTACACTGTACACAACACTGAGTTATACAAAAAATAATAATAATGTTATATTATTGTTATTTAAAATGGTTGTTTATGAAGATCTATTCTAATAGAAGGAATTAATTATATCAACTAAATTATTATAATATGGATTACACATATTTAAATAATGATTTTTCACTTTTATATGTTTTATTTTAAAAAATAAACTTTATATATAGATGTGTGAAACAAAAATTTACTTTGGATGAATTTTTGTTATTTTTTGATAACTACATTGTTTTGATGAATAGTAAAAATATGCTAAATTTTAATAAAAAACAGCATTTTCCATTGAGATAATTTATATGATTAAAAAATATTTAATAGTTTTAATGTATAAATGGAATATTTTTTTATAATTTAATCCAATTTTGGTCATTGGATGCAATTTTACATTGAAATTGGATGTAAACACATGTCAAACTGTTTATAGTAAAAATTTATAAAAACATAACTTTAGGATTTTAAAATGGGAATTAATTTTAAATTAATTACCAACAATTATATATATTGAATTTTTAAACATTTATTCAATATCTGGAATCATAAGGTTTAGATTGTGTAAAAAAGATAGCTTTTATTTTAAGACATTATGAATAGTAACTTGAGTAATAATTATTTTTACTTTGGTTAATGGGTTAATCTAGTAAATAAGTGTAAAAAATAATATTATTAAACTACCCAAACACATGTCATAATCCTATATGATGATTTTGGTCTGACAATTGGCATAATTTTGTCGATATTGGGAACCCATGTATCCTCTGGGGATTGATAATGACATGTTATATTAATTAATTTCATGTAAAGTGAAATTTCAGACAATCATGTATCATTAAGTAATATAACTTTTATATGTTGTTATATAATTGATATCTATAACTATAAAATTCCATTTGGTATATAAATATATTTCCTACATCAAGATATTTTATTTATAATTATTAGAGATTAAATAAATAAATTTGAGTATGGAACTATGATGATGCAAGGATAGCTTTCGTGATAAAAAATTCAAATAAAAGATATTATAATTATTTGAATAAACTTAATTTAATTATTTTTAAGCCATACATAAATTTTAGCGCATATATTGACATATTATATATGATAAAATTTCTTTTTTTATTAGGAATCAAGATGATATGACCTTAAAAATCAATTACTTTATACTATCAAAATTGACATAAATGAGTTTTTAAAACAAATAGTATTTTATAAAATGATTATATAGTCCTAAAAATATATTATTTGACTAAATAACTTATATTAAGTTAAAATATTCATTAATGATATACATATGATTCTCTATGAATTTTAATGCAAATATAGTAACCATAAATTATTAAAATGCACGAAGACATGGTATGCGTTTCTGTTTTTAACTAAGGGTAATAGAAAAAACTTTAAGGTTAAATTGAAGACCTAAACATGTCTAAAACCAATGGTTTGAATGTTTTCAACCCAAAAAAAATCTTATCTTTGAAATAAATTTCTTTGGGTCCATTTGAAACTGGAAATGGAATTATAATAAAATACTATTTCATGATATTCGTACATTGCCCCTCCTCCCTCTTATAAAAGGTCACCACCTCTACCCACTTACTCACACCTCTCAATCCCCTTGTCTCTTCCAAATTCTTCTAAAATAATATTTTAACATCCCATATTACCCCTATATTCCCTACCTTGAATAGAAGGCAGTTAAATAAATAATTTTTATTCAAATCCAAAAAAAGACAACTGATTTCGAGATAACGGCTTCTCTCAAGATTCTTCCCTTTATTTTCATTCTCCTCCCCCTTTGATTTTCTTATTCTCTTATTACATAAATAAACAAGTATAAAAAATATACTAGGACTTTTTAAGGATAATTATTCTCACTAAAATTACACACACATCTTTCTCAGGTATATGAACATACAATTTCTGTGTAAAGTTAACTATTGCCTCACAAAATGATGATTGTTCAATTTTACACTACCACCACTCATGGTGGAACATGTGTTGGAAAATTAATTATATATGATATAAATTATATATATATTATCCTTATACTTATATTATTTATATATATAACACACCATTATGATTTACATGATGTTTAATTATGATAATTTCTTTTGAGAAAATGTGGGCTACAACCCTCACAAAATGATTTTACTCATTCATGGTATACATGGAATGTATAAAGTATTAATTTATTAAAACTAATATACATATATGAAACAAAAATAATAGTTGATTTATAATATAAATTTATATAATTTTAGTACTATTCATTTAATATGAAAAATAAATGATTGTAGTTTTAATGTATAAGTACGACCAACTGTCTCCTTGAACGATTCCTTTCATTTCTTATATCCATATTAAATGGACTATAATAAATAAAAATATAATGAATATATATTAAATATATATCATGAATATCATTCTAAAGATTATGTAATTTTTACTTTCTGCACATTTTAAATAAAAAAATAATTTTCGTCTCAAGTACTGAATATTGGAAAAATGACCTATATTAACTAAAATAATTATGTATATTTTATAACATGGTAATAAGTGATTTAAAATGATTAATAAAACTGAAAAATCTTCGAAATCAAGTATAAATTAACTTAAGTGAATTATTCATGAAGAATAAGGAACATATATGACGAGTCAAACTCAAGGTGAGGGACTTCGTCTCAATCTACTTTAATTGAGGCATATTTTGATAATATGGACCACCATAATTTATATAGTGTATAATAAAACCCATTGAATTTTAATTTCATTCAAAGGGACTAATTCTCATTGAATAATTATACAAAATGACAAAAGGAATGGTTTTATCATATGCGATGAAAATTACTTATCCACTGTCGTAAGCATTATTTGATATTTGGATTCATTTATAAGACTTAATGCTTTAAAAAGGAAAATAAATCTGATTTTCACTTTTTTGTTGGTTTGGTTTTTAAAATGGTTTTTGAAATGGACCATGCTTTTCAATATCTTGAAATGATTTCTTGTGCTTTCATATGAAATGTTTTTGTGAAATGATGATTTTTGAAATATTTAATGTGTTGTGATTATATAATGGTACTTGGACATTAGATATGTGGATACATGATAAACAAATAATTGGTGGTTACATGATAAAAAAATGATCGGTTGTTCTATGATAAACCAAATAACTCTTGGCATCATGATAAACCAAGGATGGGTGGTTATGTCATATACTCCAATGCATTGGGTTTGGAAGTCGGTTGTATGGCTATTCCATTTAGTGATATGTGTAGAAGACGATTGTATGGTCATTACATTTTAGTATGTTTATTTCCCATTTTCCCATTATATGATATATATTTCATTTTAGTAATATTTTTGTTAAAAAAGGGTATGAAATGAGCTTATATTTAATGAATTTTTTTGGTACTTATTAAAGGTGAAATGTATTACTTTATGATAATATTTTAATGGTTCACATGATTTTTCCAGAATAATAGTTTTCTTTCCTTATGCATCCCTTATTGTGATTTTTTATTCTCGTTCAACATTTTTAAATGTTTTCACATGAAATAATGAATAATATAGTTAATGATGGTATCATGTAAATGTTATATTTTTAAAACATGAATCATCCTCATGTTTCTTTTTAAATAGTTTTTAATGGATAGTGATTATAAGTATATTATTGTAATATTCTTGTTGTTATGTATATATTATGAGAAAATTCAATAAATCGATAAACCTAAATAGATATGAAAAATTTATTAATGTCAAATTATTGACGTCAATCACGATTATTTAATTTTTAAGGCTAGGGCATTATATTTGATCTTAGAGAAATGGTTTATAAAAATTTCGGAATTATTACTTTAAGATAAACACATGGTTTGACTCAATGTCTATTCATACAATTAAATTCTTGTTTTATAACTTTATTAGATAACGGATTGATAGTTACAAATTGAAGGAGGGGGATCTCAAACAACATTATTATCTCTTCTAGATGACATGGTTTTAATAATTATTGCAATTTCATTTTTGAATGGCTCTGAAACATTTTCTAAAACACAAATCACTAAAAAACTATTCTTTGATATATCAGACAACTCCACTATACCTTGATACCATCTTGGGTAATGGGTTAAATTTAATCAAATATTATTTTCTCAATAATATAAAATTTTAATGAAACATAATGATTATCAATGTATTTTCAAATGTTTTACCTTATCACAATCTTATTAAGCATCTATGATTTTGAAAGAGATGTTGAAGAAAGATACCCTTGATCAAAAGATTTATATTTTCATTTAAAATATAGTCTTTTAACATAAAATTATGTGATTTTAAATAGACCATTGATTGAATGATTCAACTCATAATCTGTCTGATTTATTTATGAAATGCATGTTTTATCAGATGTTTTGAAATTATAAAACATATATGATTATTTTTGAAAACTATTTTTCTGTGAACACCAATGTTACCCAAAAATTACATGGGGTATTTGGATAAAAGGAGAAAATGATTTTGAAGAATCATTAAATCATTTTTGCACTTCATGGACCTTTTACAAATGTGAACAAGATTACAATGAAACTAGGTGGACACCATGATCAGGGTATGTTGTTCTTTCTTTTGGGAATAGTTTTATTTTATTATATATAGGTTAAATAAATAGTGTAAATATATATAAGAGATCAAGAATTATGATTTTGGGGTCTTTTTGAGTTGGGATTAAAATGGGAGGAATATTAATGCCTTTGTGGTTAAAAAACATTAGGTTTTTTTTTATTTTTCTATAAAAGGAAAACGCATATAATGGGTGACCACTCATTGTATATGTAAATTTCATAATAATAAAACCCACTACCAAAGTGTAAAAAATTTGCAATGCCTACCACTATCCTATATGAGGTACCTGGTTAGTATGAATTATTCTCTATAGATTAACTGATTTTATCAATCAATAATAGGATGATTTTGGGAACTTATGTTTTATCAAATGAATATCAATATTATTGAAAATTTATTTGGTGATTAAGTGATATAGGTTATTTAATATGATGTTTTCTCTTTTGGGAACACTATATTCCTAAGGAGAATAGAATACCATGGGAATTCATTTGTGGATTCATGGTTGAAATAAGATTTTGGAAGGATCTATGTTATTTTTTTGGGATAAATGGGAATTTAGGTTTATTATGGAAATGATTAACATATCATAGTAAATATTTGATTAATTTAATTACTTTTTATTCTGAGACATTAAGAGTAGTTGATGTTATTTGGAGAGAAATTTTAATATTTATCATGGAATAGGATGTGATCAAATCCTTTTAAATTTTCATTTCAATCTTCGTTTGGATTATTTTCAGGAATTTGAAGTAAAATATTTTCTTGAATGGCCTTTTCTGATCTTAGGTTATTGTTTTTTGAATTGTGGATATTAAGTGTAGTATTTATTTTTATAAAGTATTATCCTTTTTTGGAGATTATTTAATATTGTACGAACAATTTTTTTCTGGTTAATTTCTAAAGCCATGGGAAAAATAATGATCATATTTTTTTAATTGATTCTTTAGAAGTTGATTCCAGTTCATCAACTGTTACAATGTCATTTTGAATACTCATTTTTTGGAGAAAATATGATTTTTTAGTAGATTTTTATAAAATCAAGAATCTCTACATAACAAGGTAGTATGTTTTGTAATTTACTTAATCAAGATCATAAATAAATTTATTTACATTATTTAAATGATATTAAATAAAAAAGAGTTCTGTGTACTTTTCCGACTAGAAAATGAACGACTATTTATCCCATCACAGATTTATTGTTTTCTGGTAGTTATCTTTCTCTGGATTATGTTTTCTATCACAATCCATATGAAAAGGAAGTTTAGTTTCCTGTCCATATCCATGTTTTCCAAAATTGAATCCTAGTATGTGTTATCTTGGGGGACCTTTCAACTTCTATTTATATCTTCTAAAGTGATTTATTTGTTTACTATTTATCCGATGTGGGATTTTAAATGATGTTCTCATGCCCAATTTAAAAATTTCATGGATGAAAAATGATCCTGAGATCAGTTGATGAGGACATGGAAATTGCATCCAATAGACACTTGTTCAAATCAGGGCAGAGAAATAATTTATGAGGTACTATAACAGTACTATATCTATACTATAATAGGAACTATTCAGTATTGTATTAGTGGATAAATATTAATATATGTGGGATTTCGAGCCACTAGTTTAGTCCTCGGGTCCTTTATTTATTTCGGGCCTCCCATGGTCTTCGGGCCTGTATGGATTTTGGGCCACCTCAATGCATTCGGGCCACCTCAACTCTTTTGTGATCAGCCTGTTCATGCACGGGAAGAATAGTGCAACATCCATACAAAAGGCAGAGAGCTCACATCACGACATTAAAGCAATAGAGGATTAGTTCAATGTAGTGATTTTCTATACATTTCTATAATAACTAAGGGTCATGTAATTTATAAGACTATGGGCCATGTAAGGGTTTCCTTTGACCCTTGAAATGGGGATTATTAATAATTAATAAAAAAGAGGCCTTTGGGACATTCGAGTGGTGGAGGACGCAATTTACAAATTATGGGAATGATATAACGACCCATGAATTTATAGAATAATAAATTTTAAAATCTATTTATACTTATTAATAATATGAGAATTTTTTGATAACGGGTTGCTGATTTTTCTGATATGGCACTTGACTCACAATAACGAGTTTCTCGAAAATCAAATATTGCACAAAACCTTGAGTTATACTAAAAAATATTCTAATAATATAATTTTTATATATAATGGTAGTTAAATCTAAGACATTTGAATGGTGAGAATTAATTATATAAAATAAATTATGAAAATATGGTTTTCACAAGTGTAGATAATGATTCATCGGTTACGAGATATATTAGACAAGGAATAAAAACCAATTGAATATAAAGGATGTGTTTTTATGAAAACCTATTTAATATAGAATAATTTTGTTTATAAAATAATTTCACCATTTTTTAATATTTAATTAATGAAAAATGTATCTTATATATTCAATGCAATGTTTTAAATTAATATTATAGGTTTTATAGAAATGATGTAGGAACAAATTCAATTTTCTTCCCAAAAAAGTATTTTTATAAAAAAATAGTGTCATCTCCTTTTGTTATAGAAACATTGTTAAATTTATTTTCTGTTACTTACATTTCTATTTGACAATATGAACATCTTCAATATAACAATGGCACTAAAATATACATTGGATGAATTTGCGATATTTTTCAAATAAATATGATGTTTTCATCAATAATAAAAATAGGGTGAATTTTAATTAAAAACAAATTTTTCCATCGAGATAATGTATATGGTTAAATAATATTATGTATTGGTTTTAATTTATATATGTAATATATTTTTATAATTTATTCGATTTTCGTCATTGGATTTAGTTTCACAATGAAATTGGGCATAAACATAAGTCGATCTTTTGATAGTTATTACTTCTAAAAAATGAATTTTGGTTTTTACAATGGGAATTCATTTTAATTTAAACACTAAAAATTATGTGTTTTGAATTCTGAAAAATGTATTCGATATTAGGAAATAGGATATTTTGTTTTTTTAAATAGTTACATTTTATTTTTAGACATTATTATTACTAACTTTAGTATTTATTTTTTTACTTTGGTTAACGGCTAAATCTGTTAAATAAGGGTAAAAATGATAATATTAAAATACACTCACACATTTCATAATATTATTGGATGAGATATTTCTTAACATGATAATCCTTATATCAATTTATGGACCCCATGGATCCACTTTAGAGTGATAATGATATGTTATATTAATTATTTTAAAGTAAAGAGAAATATATTGTAAACATGTATCTTTTAATTAAACAATTTTTATACAAGTCTATATAATTTATATTTGAGACTAAAAATATTCATTTGATATCTAAATATATTTTCTAAATCTTGATATTTTATTTGTAAATTTTAGACATTAAATAAAAAATTTAATTATGAAACATTGATGATGTAGTTAATACTTCATTAATAATGTTTTTGAATAAATGAGACTATAAATATTAAAATAAAATAATTTTATTATATCAATGTCATACATGAATTTTTTTGGGTGATATTGACATAATAGTTTTGATTTAATTCCATTATTTGATAGAATCAAATTGTTATTACTTAAAAAAACAATTACTTTATAGTTTCAAAATTGACAGAAATGAGTTTTTAAATCAAATACAAATTTATTAAATGATATAATATTCATAAAAATAATATATTCCAATAAGTGACTTATATAATGTTTCAAATGTTATTAAAGATCCACTTTTGTTTCTCTTTGAATTTTATAGTAACTATAGTAACCATTAATAATGAAAATTCTAGAAAACAATGTAAGAGTTAAGGTAATTAACTAAGTGTTAAAGAAAAAATGATAAGGTTAAATTAATGACATAAACAATTATAAACCCTATTTTTTGAGAGGTTTTGGACCCAAAACATGTTATATTTTAATTAAATGAATTTTGGAACATTTTAAGACAACAATAAATTTATAAAAATAATAATAATTCTACATATTCCTAAAGTTCCCCTACCTCTTATAAAAGGCCACAAATTAAACCCACATAATCACACCTCTCAAACTCCTTGGAATTTCCAAATTCTTATCAAATAAGATACCAAAATATCTAACTTAATCATAGTGGCCTTACCATGTGTATAATCCTCTTAAAGAAATATTTTTGTCTCTAATCAAAATAAGTTACCCGATTTTGAGGTGACGTCTTCTCTTAAGATTTGTTCCTTTATTTTCCATATCTTCTACTTGTAATCTTATTAGATATTTATTAATAAAAAACACTATCCTAAACAAACTATGATATTTTTATGAGAATTATTCAAACTAAACATACATACAGCTCCATCTAATGGATACGAACATACTTTCTCTCTCTACGGCGAACTACTGCCTCACGAAACGATGATTGCTTGATTTTACCATACCACATATCAAGGTGGAAATTATGAACGAAATGTAATTATATATGATATATATTTTATTTATATTATTTCTATTATTATTTAATTTTTATTTATAGTGTACACTTATTCATTCCATGATGGGTAAAAATGATAATTTTATTTGGGAAAGTGTGGACTAACACCACTTCAATGTGAATTGACTCGTTCATGAAATACATGGAACATATAAAGGATGGGTTTACTAAAGCTATGAGACATATATGGAATAAATATAATACTTGTATAAAAATATACATTTATTTCATTTGAATATTATTTTTTAATAGGACAATGAAATGAATTTAGTGTTCATGAGTACGTACGTCCTACAGTCTCTGTCAACGGTTCTTTTAATCTCTTATCTCCAAGTGATATGGACTATAATATATTCAAATATATATATATATATATGATATATAAATATTTAATATTAATCTATATATGATTTACATTTGACTACAAGACAAATTTAAATCCAAACATGTTCATTTTCGACTCATGTACCAAAATATTAGCAAAAACACTAATATTTACATAAATAATTATTAATTTTTCAAAAATATGTAATAAATGATACAAAAGGAATTAAAAAATTTATCAATTTTCTGATGAACATATAAAATAACTAATTTTTTTATTTAGGAAGATCATGTAACATGCCTGACGAGTCGAACTCAAGGTAAAGGTCTTTGTCTCAACATCCTATCATTGAGGAATATTTTTATAACATAAAATAACATTTTTTATACGTTGTACAATAAAACCCATGTACTTTTAATTTCATTCATTACAGATATTTTAGTATAAATAGTTTTGCTTGAAAAAAGAAATGTTTTTAACATAGGCACTGACAACTACCACTAAACTGTCGTAAACATTTTTTGATATATATCTTACTTTATAAGATTTAATGTTTTTAAAAGGAAAATAAATCCCTGAACACCTTTTTGGTTGGTTTGGTATTGAAATTATTTTTTTAAATGGAATTATTATTTCAATATATTGAAATTATTTCTTTTGATTGCAAATGATATGGTATTAGTGAAATGTTGATATTTTTATATTTTTTTCTTATGATTGTATAATGTTAAGTGAACATCGGAACGTTCGTTAGATGATAAACAAGTGAAGGTTATTATGTGAAAAATCAATGATAAGGGGTTTTGTGATAACAAAATAATGGGTTGTTCAATGATAAACCAAAATTGGGTGGTTTGGTTATAACCTCCAAAGAAATGGGTGTGGAAGTCAGCCTTATGGCTATTCCATTTAGTGATATGTGTCGTAGTCGACCATATGGTTATTCAATTTATGTATTTTTATACCCCAAGTAACCTTTATATTCTATATGTTGATTTATGGTAATCTTGTGGTTACAGAAAAGGGTACGTATTGAGTTTATATTTAGTGAAGTGTTTTTGCTACATCTTAATGGTGAAACGTATTACATTATGATACTGATTACAAGGTTTACTTGTTTTCCATATATTAATTGATTCCATCATTATGTATCCCTTATTGAGGTAATTATTTTCATCCCAATTATTGGAATGTTTTTCATATGACATAAAGAATAATATAGTTTAGGATGTGATCATAGAAAACTTATGCAGTTAAAACAAGAAATGATGTCATGTTTCTTTTTAAAGTGTTATTGTTTTAAAAAAATGGATAGTGAGTAGAAGTGTCTACTTTTAATATTAAAATATATATATATTTTTTATAAACAAATTCTCTAATGATATAAACCTAAGAAGATCATATAAGTGAATTAAAGTCAAATTATTGACTTAGATCATGATTATGTACTCTTTAAAGCTGGGTCCTTATATTTTGTTTTAGAGGAAAGGTTTAGGCAACATTCTGATTTACGAGTCTATGATAATCACATGGTTAGTATATAGGTCTATTATTTCAATTAAATCCTTGTTTTACAACTTTTTACGATCATGGAATGACAGTTTCTAATGGAAGTAGGAGGATCTGAAACAAAATTCCTTTCCCTTCTTAATTACTCGCCTCCAACAATTTTTACAAAGTCATGTTCGGATGATTGTGAAACGTTTTCTAACATACAACTCACATACAATAATTTGTTTATGATATCAAACACCTCCATTATACCATGATAACATCGTGGTTTATGGGTTTTATTTAATCAAACCATATTTCCTCAATATTCTAATATTTCCATGAAAGAAAAATATTATAAATTCATTCTCATATATATTACCTTATCACATGATTTTTAAGAATATTATGATTTTGGAAAATGTGCTAAAGAAGGAGGAAGTTGTGAAATCTCTTTATATTTTCTTTTTAAATATAGTCATTCAAGACATACTTATTTAATTTTAAACGAACCACTGATTGAATGTTTCAACTTAATCCGGGTCCAAATTTTTTTAAAAATAAGGTTTTATCATTTGTTTTGAAACTATATGTAACAAAATATTATTTGTTGGAAACTTTTTTTTAATTAAAACCCCATATGAATCATGTTGTACCAGGTATATTTGGATAAAGGATTAAAATAAAATTGAAAAATATCTAAATAATTATTGCGATGTAGGAACCTTATCCCTACATAAACATGATGATGATGAATCTTGTTAGAAAACATGATCAACATTTGATGTTCTCTCTATTGGGAGTAGATTTGTTTTATAATATGTAGGTGAAACTAAAAAAATGACTATATGTATAAGACTACAAGAATAAATAAGATGAGGAATTATGAGTTCGGATGAAAATGAGATGTATAAGAGAACCTCTTAGGTTAAAAAATTTTGGAGTTATTGTAGAGATTTATAAAAAGGAATCCCCGTAAGATGGGTTAAAACTGGTCACATTCAGCAAGGCCCAATGAATAAAACCAAAAATCGAGGGGTGATAGGGGCACATCACATACCACTGGCTTACATGAAGTCACCGGTTACTATGACATTTAATATTTAGTTTAAATGAATTTATGGATCAAGAATAAGTTGATTTTGGGAAAATATTTTTTTTAATGTATATCCTTAGTTTTGTAAAATGATTTGGTGATTATGCAATAAATATTATTTTAGATGATGTTTGCTATTTTGGGAACACTGTATTCCTACAATAAAAATTATACTTTAGGATTTCATTTCTGGATTAATGGATAATATAGTTTTTTAGAAGAATCTATATTATTATTGTGGACATTTCGAAATTTGGGTGTTTTATAAAAAAAAATTAATCCATCACAGAGAATATGTGATTAGGTAAATTATATTTTAGTATGAGACATTAAGTGTAGCATAAATTTTTTGGAGATAAAATTTACTTTTTCTCATAGAAGACAATGTGATCAAACCCATTGAATTTTTTGATTCTATCTTATATTGCATTATTTAGAAGAATTTCAGGGACAATTGTTTATTGAATGGAATTTGTTTAAACTTGGGTATTGTTTGTTGAATTATATAGATTATTATTAGTATTCATTTTTATAAAGGATTATAATATTTAGAGATTTTATGATCTTTTACTAACCATTTTGGTTTTGGATGATATCTAAATATGGTGGAGATATGTAATTCATCATTTTTTTGTGATTTTTTAGATGTTGATTCTAGTGCCTTATGTGTGACCATGTCATCTTGAATAATCATTTTAAGAAAATATGAGTTTTCGATAGATATTTATTAAAGAATTAATATGTACTAAACAACTATGAATGTTTCCTTATAATCATTTCTATGCTCATAATTAAATTACCAAATATTAGGAAAAGAATATTAAAAAAAAATTTATAATTTTATTACTGGGATATCAAATACCATTTAACCCATCATAATTCTATGGTTTTTTTGTAGTTAAATTTCACCTGATCATGTCTTTTTATCAAACTTCATTAGAATATGATGGTTAGTTTCTCTTAAATATCCATGTTTTCCTACATGTAATACTAGTATCTTTTATTTTAGTGGACCTTTGTACTTGTCTTTCTTTCAGTTAATCTGACAGATTAATTGACTCTTTTTCTGATGTTGGTTTTTTAATTATATTTTCGAGCCAAATTTTAAAATTATGAGGACACATTTTTCCAAATGGGAAATGATGTAAAGACCAATGTATTTATAAAATAATAAATTTTCGAATATATTATTATTTATGAATAATATGTCATATTTATATTAAATGGGATTCTTTTTTCAATGGGGTACATGACACACAACAACAGGTTTCTCTGAATTCTTAGGTTGTACCCAACATTGAGTTAAACCCAAAAATAATACAATGTTATTATAATTATTATAAGTACTAGTAATCAAGAAGACATTGAATTGCTTAAAATTAATTGTATCAACTAAATTAGGAAAATTTGGTTTACCCATTTTTAAATAATAATTCACTAGATACAAAATTTTTTGGAAATGGGAATAAAAACCAATTGAATATAAAGGATGTGTTTTTATGAAAACCTATTTAAAAGATATTAACTGTGTTTATAAAATCATATCATTGTTTATAGATTTTTATTTAATGACAAATATATGTTATATAATCAATTTAATTTTTTAAATTAATCTTATATGTTTTTTTGATATGACATATTAACAAATTGAATTTTCAGATAAAATAAATATTTTTCTAAAAATAAAGTTTTACCACCTTTGGATAGAGAACCCTTTTTAAATTTAGTTTTTTTCACTTTTATATTTTTTATATGACAAAATAAACTTTTTCTATTGAATTTGGATACCTAAATTTACATTGGATGAATTTTTTATATAATCTTATAACTATCATGTTTTCCTGAATAGTAAATATATGCTAAATGTTAATTGAAAACATTGTTTTCCCTCAAGATTATTTATATGTTTAAATAATATTTTTTAACGGTTTTGATGTATAAATGTAATATATTTTAATAATTTAATGCAATTTTGTTCTTTGAATGTAATTTCACTTTAAAATTGGATATAATCACATGTCAATATTTTGTTAGTTATTACTTCATAAAAACTTTCTTTTTAGTATTGACAATGGGGATAAATTTTAAATTAGTTACTGCATCTTTTTGGTTTTCAATTTTGAAAAATGGATTCCATATTTGGAATTTTAATTTTCAAATTCTATAAATTGGTACCTTTTATTTTTAGTCATTTTGAACAGTGACTAATAATTATTTTATTAACATTGGTTAAAGGGTAAATATGTTAAATAAGGGTAAATAATAATATTATTAAACATCCCTAACACATTTCATAATCCTATTGGATGAAATATTTTCAACCATGCACATCCTTGGGTCGATTTGGAGACACCATGGATCCACATTGGATGAATAATGACATGTTATATTAATTAATTTAATGTAACGATTAATATAACATAAAAAAGTATCTGAAACTAAAACAATTATTATATGGGGTTATATAATAATTATATTTGACTATAAAGAGTCATTATAATTATGAAACCATTTACAATATCAATATTTTTTTAATATTTTTAGACATTAAATCAATAAAATTAAAGAAGACACATTGATGATGCATGGACTTATTCATTAATAAAGGGTTAAGATAAATGATATTATAAATATTATAATAAATGTAATTTGATTATTTGGATTCATTAAAATAATATTTTAGATTATATTGACATATTATATTTTATTTATTACTTTTTTTGAATGAATACTGTTTATAAGTCTTTAAAGATAAATCTATTACTTTATATTGTCAAATTGGCATAAATCAGTTTTTAAAACCTATATTGTTTTATTAAAAGATAAAACAATCCTTAAAATAAATGATTTTCCAAACTGAATAAAATAATATTAAAATTTTATTTAATTATACACTTATGGTTCTCCTATCATTTTAGTGTAACTATATTAAACATTAATTATGAAAATGTAAGAATACATGGTAATAGTTAATGTTTTTAACTAAGGGATACAATAAAAATGGAATTGTTAATTTTGTGACCTAAACGTGTCTAAAAACAATATTTTGATATGTTTTAGACCCAAAATAATCTTTTGTTTGAAATAAATTACATTGGGACCATTAGAAACCTAAAATAAATTTATAATATAATAATATATCAATATATTTCTAAAGTGCCCCTCATCCCTCATATAAAAGGCCACCACCACTACCCACTTACTCACGCCTCTCAAGAAACTTGTATCATCCAAATTCTACTCAAATGATTTCCAAACAAACCTACCTATCTCTTAAAATTCTTACATTAGGCATAAGAAAATCCAAGAATCCTTTTTGGATCAAATAATAAGAAGTCACCCGATTTTGAGATAACATCTTCTCTCACGTTCTTTTTCTTTATTTTCCTTCTCCACTCTCTATGAGTGTATTATTATATGGTAACATAAAAAAAACTAGTATCCTAAATATACTTTTATTATTTTATGAGAGGCCTTCTAACTACACTTATATAAACCTCCATCTAATGGATGCAAACTTACTATTTCAGTCTATGCCGAACTAATACCTCACGAAACAATGATTGTTCGATTTTCTCCTACCTCCTATCATGGTGGCCATTTTTATGGATGTGTAATTATGAATAATATATATTTTATGTATATTATCCCTATCCTTCTGTAATTTTAATTTACAACATAACTTTATGCTTTCTAGGATGTGTAAATATGATAATTTCATTTGAGGTACTGTGGACTACGACTCCCACAAACTGATTTGATTCGTTCAAGCTATACATAGAACATATAAAGGATGGTTTTATAAATCCTATGATACATACAAGACATAAATATAATATTTTTTTAATATACCTTTATATAATTTGAATATTAATATTATAATATGACAATGAAATGAATGTAGCATTTAGGCATATGTAATTCCTACAGTCTCCATGAATGATGTATTTGATTTCTTATCTCCAAATGTTGTGGAAAATGATAAATAATTATATAATGAATATATAAGATAGTTTAATCATTAATTTTATTATATTAATGATTTTATTATTACTACATGTACAATTTATATCAAAACATGTTCCTTTTCGAATCCTGTATAAAATATTGACATAAAGACAGATATTAACTAAAATAATAATATAATTTTTATAACATGGAAATAACTAATATCAATGGAATTTTAAAAATGAAAAATGATCTGATGAATGTATACCTTTAAATATTTTCATTGTTCATAATTAATAAGGATCATATGTGCTTAGTCAGACTCAAGGTCTGGGACATCATCTCAATCTCCATTCATTGAGGAATGTTTTTATAATATACCCCAATTTTTTTAATGTCTATAATAAGACATATATAAATTTTATTTAATTATAATGGAATCCTTTTCTATTAATATTTTAACAAAATTAAAAAAGGAATGCATATACCATATTTGGTGGAAACTACCGCTTAGTCGATGTTACTATTGTTTGATATTTGGCCTCCTTTATTTGTCATAATGTTTTAAAAAGGTGAATAAATAATTTTTCCCTTTATGGATGGTTTTGTATTGGAATGGGTTTTAAAAATTGATTGAGTATTCAAATATCTAGAAATAATTTTTGGTGATTGAAAGTAAAATTTTATTAGTGAATTTTTAACTATTTTAATATTTTATGGGTTATAATTATATAATGGTACTTGGAAAATTGACGGTTGGTTACATAATAAACCAATAATGGGTGGTTACATTATATAACAATAGCTAGTGGTTACATGAAAAACCAAATGAAGTGTGTTTTCATGATAAACCTACGGTGGGTGGTTTTTTTATCAAATAAAATTCATTGGGTATGGAAGTCGGCCACATGCTGATTCAATTTACTGATATGTGTTAATTTCGAACAAATGTTTATTCAATTTTAGTATGTTTATGTCTCCAGTAATAATTATATGATATTTGTTTCATTATGTGTAATATTTTTCTTATACAAATAGAAATCAATGATATTATATTCAGTAAAGTGTTTTTTCCACTTCTTCAAGGTGAAATGTATCAATTTAGGATAAATATTTCATAGTTTACATGTTTAGAAAGTCTAATAGTTTTCATTCATTATGTATCCCTTACTAATTTTTTTATGCTCATCCAATGTATTGAAATGTTATTAATATGACATAAATAATAATAATGGAATGGATGTGATTAACTAAATGCAATTTTTTTAAAACAATAAATGACGTCATGCTTCTATTTAAAGAGTTTTTGTTTTATAAAAAAAAGGTTTGTGAGTAGAAGTGTCTCATTGTAACATTAAATTTTTTATGTATATATTATGACTTTGTTGTTAAAATATCTAAAACAAAAAATATACTCGATGTGAATTAATGTAAAATTATTGACATAACTCAATATTATGTATAGTTTAAGGCATGGGACTTATTTGGTATGTAATTCCTACGATAAGATATAAGGAATACATCATGTTTGTGAGACATGGTTTTATGTAGTTACAGTCGATAGGCCACAAATCTGGCCAGATCATGGATCTCAATGGGGCCGATGTACCCATGACACATCTGTTTTTTCTTCCCAAATCTCAAGATCCACATCCATGAAGATATGCAGAGTAATTCATGTCTTTGACATTGAACCTGCGGGCTCATTGACAATTTTCTACACATCTATTATGTTGGATTTGGGTTCATTGATCTGTTACTGAATAGTTTTCACATTATTCTCCATTTTATTGATCATTTATGGATTATAAAATTATATTCACCAACCTCATCACATCATGTTAGTGTTCTACATCTTTTTCCCGCAAGGGATTCATATGGATCCCTCGATATGCATGAGTGGAAAATATTATTGTAGGAGTATTTGACTACTCGATGATGGTGGTCCCATCCTCTTTGATGTCCATAAACCATGCTCCCAACATGTCTTGTAGTGTCTGAATAGTCCTCTTAGATTGTCCATTATTATGATGATTATAGGTCATACTGAAGTTCAACTCAGTTTTTAGAGCACTTTGTTGACAGTTTCAGAATGTGGTTGTGAATCATGGAACACGATTAGATACAATACATAGTGGTGATACATGCATCCTTATCACATTTTTTAGTTATATCCATGAATGTATATCTAGTGAGAATTCTTTTAGAATTATGAAAAGTGAGTTGTATTTGTAAGATGATCCATAATAACCCATATATCATTGTTTCCTTTTGTTGTAATTTGATATCCATTGAAAAAGTCCATGGTAATGATTTGAAATTTCTATGTTGGAATAGCTAATGGTTTCTTTAGCTCTTTCGGATCATCCTTTTCAAATTTCACTTTCCGAAATACCATGCCCATTGTGGTATATTTAGCATTATGATTTTTCATATTTTCACACCAAATGATCGCTCGATGATCTTGATACATCATTTTTCTCCCTGGGTGAATAGATAAGGTTGTGCTATTTGAGTCATTCAAAAACTCTTCCTTTATACCTATATTGTATGGTACATATAGTGATGACCCAAATATAATGACTCTATATTTACAGATATTGAACTAAGAGGAATTCCAATTCTTGATAACTTAATCACTTTTCTGAATTTTGATAGCATTTATTTTTGCATTATTTATTATCTCGATAAGGGTCTGTTGAGAAAAAATTTCATAGAGGATTGTTAATCTTCTCCCTTAATGATTCCAATTTCCATCCTCTGTATTTCTAATATGATTGGATCCTTATTAATTCACATCATTGATAATGATGTAGGATCCTTTATCCATAATGAATTTTCCACGTTATTTTCCATACTGTGATGGTAGTGGACTGAGCTGTCAAAATCATTGTTGTTCACTAAAAATAATCCCTACAAAATATTAAGATGATTTTTTGGGAATAAATTTTTGAGACTCTTGTGATCAGTATATATCTCACTCTACTCCCCAGAGAGATAATGCTTCCTCATTTTTCAATGTCGAGATCACAGGTGCCTACTCTAGATAATTCTTTGGATAGTTTTTCTCTTGATGCATTATGTTCCATGATGAATAGGCTATCACATTATCATTTTTCATATGTATGTAACCTAATCCATTATTTTATTCATTTATATATATATCACATGCAATTATACACATTTTAGGAGTGTGATTACTAGTGATGTGTTATTCCTTTTTTAGCACCTTAACGGTTTCTTCACATTATTGAGTTCAGAAAAGCTACACCATCTTCTGTGTCATCTTTGATATTGGGTTTCATAATTGTGATAAGGTCTTCACAAATCATTGATAATACCCTTCTAGACCATTAAATATGGGAATTTTCATTGCAGCGGTGGGCTTGGGCCACTCATAAATTTCCATTTTCTAGGAAGGGTCTATAGATATTCCATTTTTGGTGATAACATACCCCAATAATGATATGTCTTCCATCCAGAATACATATTTACTATACTTTTCATATAGTTACTCCCTTCAAATTTTCGTCAGCATAGTATTTAAATGCTTCTCATTTTCATCCTTTCACTTGAATTATATCAAAATATCATCGATAAAGACTACCACAAGGTTTTCAAGGAAATATATAAAGACAATATTACTGAAATCCATGAAAACATATTGAGAATTTGAGATTATGAATGGAATAATTATGATCACATAGTTTCCATATGTCTTTCAAAAAGAAAAATTTGGAAAATCATTCTTCCCCTCTTTTAATTGGTGATATCGTGACTGACGGTCCAGATTAGAGAAAACAATTGTACACATGTAGATGACCAAAAAAGCAATTTATCAATATTAGGGGATACTTATTCATTAGAATGAGTTAATCGATCTCATGATAAACAATTTAGAGTATAATTGATATATCCTTCTTCTTGATAATGTGGAGTAGTGCACCCCATGGTGAAGCCCTCAGGTGAATAAAAACAATGCTCACATTCTTCTATAACTACTTCTTGAGGTATTTCCATCTCAATGGTTTACATTCTCTAAGGTTTCAGGGATATAGGCGTAGATCCAAGAATAATTTCAATTAATAAATAAACGTATCAATGAGGGGGATGACAATGAAATTATTCATGGAATTCATTTGTGTAATACCAAAAGATATGAAAGTCTTTGAGCATGTTGATCTTCTTTTCTATCAATAAATTGACTAAGAAATGCTTTAGAATATGGCAGTAATATTCCCACCATAGAAGATGATTCAGAAAGAGACTCATCATCCTGTATACCAATATAATGAATTATTAAATGCTTTAGGATGTGAAGAGTGAACTCCCTTTCCCAAATGTAGATTTTTTCCTTGTATAAAGATATAAAATCTATTAAAAATTTAGGATCAAACTCCATAAAATCAAGAAATATAAGATTTTATTTCATTTACAATACACAATCATTAATAATGGAGGAGTAATATACTTTGGTCAAACATATTTCCCCATTATATTCTCTCACAGATAACTCAACCTCCAAATTTTGTTGTGGTGTATGAATATAACTACTAATCTTCTAAGATATGAATGAATATGTATAACCAAAAACATATTATATTTTTTTATTCGTGATTGAATAACAAATATACCTCTCACCACATTATTATCAGGATCCACATCTACAGTAGAGGTATAATAATACATTCCCTGTTTCATTTGAGGATGTTGTTCATTTCATCTAAAAATTGTCCACTTAGGGAATTGGTTTGAAAAATACCCATGTTCATTTCAGTTTATACATTACACAACTGGATGTTAATTGATATGAACCTTCCATTATTCTTCTTTGTTTTTGGGGTTCTTCGCATACCATTATAATTTATTTGGTAGATTCCCCATTCTTCTACAGTTGAATAATTTCCTGGATCCCTTTAGATAGTTCACATAATATTTTCTCCAAAATTTTGACATGTGGTAAATTCTATCTTATTTCTATTTTGGGGTTTATTCGTAGAACCACCAATTTTTGAATCCATTTTCCACGTTTGATCACAGATCCAATGAGACCACTAAGACTCCCTGATCCCTATTTCCACCTCGAGGGAACTACATAAAATATCCTCATAACATGTGAAGTCTTGAATCAAATTTTTTTTTGTACACTCATATTTTTCTAGCTAATGAAGTGATCCACCTTTGATTCAGATTTCATAATAATGATGAATGCATACCTTGCATGTTCAGTAATATTTTCATCATACTCCCAGATAGAATCATCTTCCTTCTTCTTAAGTCCTAAGAATAGTCTATCTATCTGGAGATGGAGGGTTTGGTGAAATTATTTATTAAAATAAGTTTTATTGAATTCCTCCCAATCTGTTCAATCAATTTCCTCCTGATAATTCATATTTTGGACAAGAATCCACCACTGATTATCTTCCCTATCAAAATTATAGACCACCAACTAAAAATTTCACTTTTTTTGAACACTTGAGGATAGATAATATTTTTTCAATGCACCTAATACATAGTACTGATGGGAGGAGATCAAAGGATCCACTATACAAGGGATGCAATTCCCGTATGATTTATTAGATGGAAAAAATCTCTATCCTTGTAGAAGAAGTGTGTTCCACGTGATTAATGTTATTATTCTTAACTTTTCCCCATTGAACAAGTAGTATCAAGGTGTTTTCAGTACCCTTTACCATCCTAATTGGCATTTATTAGGGAATCCATCACATTCCCTATGACATTGATTGATGGAATGTGTTATTCTATTTCCCATTATTAGTTAAGGAAAATAAAGTTAAAGTAGGGTCTGAAAAATTAGCTAATTATCATAAAAATGAAAACATTAAACATAAAATGATTCACTAATAGAAATTGGGTCTATACCCATGGTTTTTATGAAATGTTGGTATAGGTGAAATTTTCTAATCTATACCCATGGTTCTTACTAAACTCTAAGTATAGGGTACCTGTGTAGGCATGGGAAGACAAAACATTGCGCGAGAATTCCATTTGAAAACCTATACCCACAATTTACATTGAACTGTGGGTATAGGTGACATCTATTCTCATGGTTTTCATGATCCTTGGGTAAAGGTTGAATAAATACCCATGGTTTTAAATAAATATTGGTATAGACTTCATCATAAAAGCCCATACCCATCGTTTATAAAACCCAAGGGTATAGATTCATCTTATACCCATGGTTCAATGTGAACCATTGGTATATGGTCAATTATTTTTTTAGTATGAAAAAATATAAATAAGATAATATATATATATATATATATGTAACCATAATTTCAATTGTATGATTGGTAAAGTTCATCATCCACGATTATATACATGGTTTAGAAATACAATGTTGACCTTTTATTTATAAAATGTATTATATATACAGATATATATTAATATATATTTCAAATATAAGTCAAATGTACTCAAAATATCGTTAGTTATCATTAGTATATTTTTAACAACACTGGTTCGAAACACAATGAAATTTTTTTCTATACAGACCATTGGAATTAATATTATTAGGTATATATAGATATTTATAATCCTAAATTGACACCGTTGGGTTTGTTAGGCCGTGGATATCAATGTGTAAGGTCGCGGGATCGATCCTCATGCGACTATTTTATCCAAAACAGACTCATAATCATAATATATATTTGAAGATGTACAAATATTTATTTGAATATGATGTGACTCAGTTGGTGAGGTGATAAGTTTGTGTGATTCAGTTCCCTCACACCATTCATGTTGGCCATGTTTTAGAACAATTTGTATGTATTATTTGATATTTTATATCAATGGTAGTTAAAGAAGATTTTGTTTTGTTTATACCCACAGTTTTAAAATCATGGGTATATGTCTATGACAAGGTGGAAAAAACATCTACCCACTATTGGAAAACTGTTGATATAGGTTTTAGAGATATCCTGATTCCTCGGTTCCCCATGGTTTTCAAAACCATGGGTATAGTCTATACCCAAGATTTTGGGGGATATACCAATAGTTTTGAACTGTGGATATATGTTATTTTTCTAGTATAGATAAACGCTAAATGTAAAATTATATCATATCTTCTGATTTTCTAGCTTACAATTAGGTCATCCATGATCTATTTGATAACATATAATCTTATGGACATTTATTTTACCTCTGAAAAATTGTTTGTGTTGAGATTAGGAATTCACCGATGCATATCTCATGGGAGTGTAAAAATAGGTGTGGAGTAAGGCCCATAGTCATGAACCAATTATACATTTATTTTATTTTTTATAATTATATTATGTTTAATTATGTCCCTTTTCTCTAGGTTATGAAATTCAATTTCACCACTCGGAAGCATGAGATTCATTGGTTTTCATGATCGATTCACTTGTATATATGTGTGGAAAAACATGTAGAATGATAATAGTTTTCAAGAATTGGATATATATGTTTTTAATGAAGAAATATAACATTAAAATAAATTTTTTCTTAGTAGTGAAAATTATTCATTAGATAAATCATTAATTATAATCGTTGAGATTAATTTAGCGTTTTTTTCAAAATAAGCTTATAGTGTTTTATAAATTAATATCATGTGTACCAAATTATTCTATAAAATTAGATAATCTATAGTACATATATTATTATCTTTTTATACCATATAAATGGTTTCATGACTATACTTGTTTGTGAAATTAAAATATGAATGAACGTCATCCACAAAGGTGGCAGATTTGTACCTCACGGACGATGTTTTCACTCTAAAAATAAGAGAGAGTGGATAAGAGATTTGATGAATTGTTATTCCAAAAAAAAGTTATAGTATAAATTAGATATTTGAGTTTTCATTCTACCTGGATAGGGAAATTTGAGGTGAAGAGAAGAAAATAATGGAACATGAAAATGAAATTGAATGAAAACAGAATAGGGTTTCTCTCTCTATTACTTCTTTTTGAGAACCTCTATAGGTGATTTTTTGTGATATTTTGTTAAGAAAAAAAATCTCATGGACATGGGGGAAATTATTTGGAATATTATTGGGAATAATATATACAATTATGAAGGCTTTAGAGGTGTGAGGAGAAGATGTGTTGAGGTATGGTATTTATAATAGAGGTGGGATGTTTTCTCATTACATTATTCATTAGATTAATTTTTTCTTCTCTGGACAAACAATAGTGCTGATTATTGAGACTAAAAAAAGTAATGTGTTCATATTTAATCTAAATAAATGTAACCTACATCATCTATTACACAATAATGTCTCAAAAATTCATTTATGTCTTTATATTATAAATTGACATATTTCACTATTTAACAAAAATTCATGTATTTTATAAAAATACCAAATATTCAGAATTACCATTTTTCAATCTGTATAAGTAAAAAATTAACTGTATATTATGAAAATAATTTTATAAATATTTGAAATTTAGTTTTTAGTTAAAATCATCACTTACCTGGAAAATACAAATCTTAAAATTATAACTTCTTTTTCAACAGATTGATAATTTTATTTTCGTAGAATAAAATTATATTATATTCATAAAACATAAAATAATAATTTATGAATATTTTTTTATAAAATATATTTAATTTAAAATTATCAAATTATTCCTAAAATAATAATTAAATATTTAAGACTTCTAAAAATTACATTACTTAATTAATAATTTGTAAAATATTTATTTACATACATTGTGATATAATTATTTCATATTTTCACATATAAAATATATAAATTTTATTTATACTTCCATTGATGAGGATACTATTCAATTGGCTGATTTACTATTCATAATTTTCACATTACTATTCAAAATGTCATGTTACTATTTCATCAGTGTAGTTTCATTATCATCTAGAAACACTTCTAATTTTATTCATTCATCATTTATAAAGATTTTCAAGGGTTTTATATGTTTTTATATCATATTAAATAACTATATGAATGTAATTTGTATAGATAATGATTGGGTTGTCACAATCATATAAATAACATAATACACACATAAAATCTATTTCTTAATTTTTTTTTAAAAAATATTATTTAATATCCACTCCCAACAATTTTATATCTATTTTATGAAAAATTATAAATAAATTAACATTATTTTTTGTTAAAATAAATATTTATTACTAATAAAAATAATAGTTTATATAAAAATTCACTGCATATAGAAAAATACATTTGTTGTGAAAAATAATTCATTTTTATGATATGATTATATTAAAATTTAATATTAATTTCCTATTCATTAATAAAATAATTTTTGTTATGTAAAATATTTATATTTTTATCATAATTTGGTTAATCGTATTCTTATATAAAAAATAAACATGTCGTTTTTTATGTTCATAAGATATAATGTTTTTTAGACTCAGGGTCGTGTGTAAAATATGATATATATTACATCAAATATATATCAAGTGATTACATGCCACAAACAAGGTTTAATGCCTTGGTTATCTAATACCAAGTTGATTTCTGACACATCCATTAGGGAATTCCTTTTCCTCATTGGTTAGAAACTATTAAATGGAATTTAATAGGAATATTGGGGTCATTATTTTGCCCCAAAATTTAATCAGCAAAATAAAACAAGTTATTATGTCAAAAGACATCAGGGGTATAACACTTTAAATAAATTGGGAATCTTACCTGAAAATAGGGAATTATCAATGTGAACAACATCGAACTATTGTGGATCATAATATCCCATGTAACTAGTGGATCAGTGCTCCACAAGTCAACTCCATCACTCTATCTCACATGAAATAAGTACACACACCACCTCAATGTAGTGGTTTCCCTTTGATTAGAACTATTATAATAAAATATATATATATTTCCTTATGGAATCGTTAGTTATGATTATAATATAATAGTAGGATATAAACAATAATTCTAGAACAAATTCTTTAATATGTATTTAATTATTATTCGAAATTAATAAAAACAATGATTGTCATGACATTTCCATATTTTCAATAATACATTAATTAAAATTAATAATATTGAAGATACATGAAAATAGTCAAAAGAATTATATAACAAATTTATATTAAACAATGTAATGAATAATATTGTTCTTTATTCCCTGGAAAGTGTAATCAAGAAAAAAACACTGAACAATGATCACAATCCCTGAGAGACATTATTTTTTGGGTATATAATCCATATAAATATCAATACAAATAAATGATCCATAATGTACTATAAAATAAAATAAAAGTATCATTAGGTGACATATTACTGGATAGAATATACACATTACAATGGGATCCATAATGGGATGTCATGCCGAATTTGGTTTATTTGGGTGGTCATCATAATCTATTTCTATTGAGTCAAATTCCTAGAGTACATATCTGAATCACCCACAATCTACCACTTATAACATGTTCATAATCAAAAAATCAATCAATAATGGGAAAATCAATGATTTTAAATCATTTAAACATTAATAGGCCAATTTCTAGAAATTATTTTTTCATATTGATCTTCATTTAAGAAAATCTCACGTGTTTTCATCAAAATCTTGCATTTCTAAAAATTTCTATTCTATGATTTCTTTCACAACAATGAAAATCATATAAATTTATTTAAATCTACATTAAATTCAATGCATCATTTTTATCTAAATTCTCCCATCAATTTCATTTCCATTTAACTTTGCATATTTTTCACAATTCTATTCCCTTTTTAAATTAAACATCATATTATTTGAAATCTAGAGGTGTAAATTAATTCAAAAACAATTTATAATATATCATGAAATTAAGGATTCAATTTTTCAGTGATTCCTTCTGAAAGAACCTACCATTAATTGAAATATCAAATCCACCTATCACTCGTAATGATATTGACCAATAATTAATGAAGGCATATGTGATCTATGATTTCATCATATTTTCATGATCCACCAAAATAGTGATGAGATACATAAAAAATCTGATTACTTTTGAAACTATAATAATTAGGGAAGATGATATTTTGAGAAAAATATGAGAGGTGATACAGTTAAAAAAAATCGATCAGATCATTCCCCATTACTATAATTCACAACATATGTCATTTAGAGAGCATTGGAATTATCTAATACCCTAAAAACAAAAAAATAATAATTACGGTTCAACTCAGGGTGTTATCTAAAATAAATTGGAGTCTATGGATTTTTAAATAAATTCACAAGGGTTTTAAAAACCAATTATCATGGTTTTATGGGTTGGGTATCATGTTTTTTTGTAACAATGTTTCTTAACCATGAACCCTAATAAGTATTCATGATGCGGTTTATAGTTTTATTGTATGTATAAACTATGATATCTAAATCATTGAATGTGTTATCTTTCAAGGGGTTCACGAAAGGGAACGGTGGCTTCATAGTATTGAAAAATCATTTTCTAACCATGTACCACCCTTTAGAAACTATTAATATAGAACATTGTTTATTGTGTCAATCCATTCAATTTTACCAAAATGTATTCAAACTATGAATATCCAATGAGATTCCATAATTTCTAAAACATCACCAGAAAAACCTGAGACCATTCTCAATCATTGTACAATTGAATTTAGGGTCACAATGCACCTGAAAGTATGTATGAATATGTCATTAACACCCCCACTATAAGCATTATATTCTATTAAAGCCTATCAAGATTATTATATATCATTGATATAGGGACACTGAACTCTCAACAATAACTCATTTTCCAAACTATCATGTAAATTTGAATCCCGGTACCATAACCCAAAAACAAAAGCTATAATCATCCAATCATGAACATTTATCATGGAATCAATAATGATGATTTTATACAAAGTAACAGATATATCATGATCATCATCAAGATCATCTGATCTCAGTACATAAGATGGTTCAATAATATAAATCATATGTTGTGATACGTAAAACATATTTTGGATCTATGTCCAATGACATGTATGTCTTAAATTGTATTCAACTTTCCCAACAATCTCATCAATCTCAATGGAAACCATAATACATGGTTGAATATTTACCAATTTCAAAAGACATATGTGACCCAACAAAGATCAAATACTATAGAACACCTGGTAACCTTTAGAATACTGCAATGGTCATCAATGATTATCACTAACTAATTTATAATGAAATTTACATTAATATTCACTGATGAATCAACTAGAACATTATTTTTGTCACTAGGACCAAATTCGATCCAACCACAGAAGCTTCACCAATATCCAATAAAACTATATATTACATATGAAATCATTATGGGAACTGAAAATAATCCATACTCATTCCATATGGGTAACTATTTTTTAGGAAAACATAACCAGTCCAAAATATACATCCAAATTTCAGCCAACGTGATGAATGTAGGAACATAACATTCCCTCATGTATGGGTATAGCACGTTAATTATGAAAATTCATCTATAGAATATGTGGCATGATAAACCTAAACTAGTATCCTAACACATCCTCAAGTCCTCTATGAAACTGATTAGTAAAATTTGGATTCCTTTGAAGTTCTATAGTAGATTGATCTCCATGAAAATGGACGATAACTATAATAATGAGATTTCTAATTTGTAATCATTGGTTTTATATCGAAATGTTATTATTTGATCTTACATGGATATCAAATTAATCACTAAAAATATCACATTATTCCATTGTTGATTATTTTTTTCATGAACCAACCAGAGTCGACCCTGAACCGGTCACTCGAGCTAGTCTACGACATAGTGCAAAGGGCGTTCTCGATCCCCACAGGATGGAAACTACAGCCATGCATCAAAATAAACTATTTGGGAATGATTTATCCCAAAACAATGATAAATTAACCGAAACTGATCCAGCAGATAAGTAAATGAAAATAAACCAAACAACTCAGTAGCGGAAAAAGGAATAAATGATGCAATGTGACATACATCAGGTGACCCCATGGGTCACCACAGAACGTAAACTACAATCTCTCACAGAAGCGGTCCAAGACTAAGTCATGCAACATAAAATTATAGTAGTTGTGAGAACTTAGATGCTCAGTAAGAATGAAAAAATATAACCATGCTCAATGACCCTTCATTCAGTAAGAAATCCAATCATTCTAGTTTAAAAATATTATATAATAAAATAATGTTTTCCCTCTTTTAAAATTTAAGTAACAAGTTTTCATATTCATGTAATTCATTTCTCTCCTAAGACATTTTAAAAATAGGTGCCAAGATTTCAATGACATTTCAAAGTGAAAGGAAATAAACATAGATTAAAATATGATTTTCGCAAATAAGACATCGAGTATGAAACAACTTAAATGAAAAAAATTACATCACAATAATTATGTCTCAAATGAGCATCGTGGGTAACCTCTATAGGTAATTATCCCATGTGGGACCCTAGAGACCTCGTACCTTGGTGAAAAGAGGCTTAGAAACAACTACCCATAGAAAACGTGGCATAGAAACCATGACACTCAGTAAATGTAGATTATAAAATGCGACCCTCAGTAATTTATATGTTTTGTTAATGTCATTATGAAATTCTTTCTAGACGAACTAGGACGAACCCTTGTTGTGTCATCTAGTGTACTAGTCCTGGTCACCCACTAAGATACCCTTGTTTCCCAGAGTGTTATGTTTCATGTTGTGGTGAGTTTTCTTTTTCAAGATAACATAAATGTACATTACAATTTCATTATCTAAAATCCTTTCAACATCTCACCACCATTATCCATACTTATTTTCCTAACCCCTCATTCATGTCGCACAATGCATAAGTATCAAATTAGTCACATAATAACACATTCAATATAAAAATAATTTTTCTAAAACCAATGGGGTGTGCCTCAATAGAGTTTTTTTATTTTTCGTAAAACATTCATAAGATGCCAAATGAGTTTAATTACATAAAAGGAAAACATGTTACAAATAAAAGACCAAAAGGCCAAACATCTTTAGAAATATAAATTTCCAATTCAAAAAAACTTTGGATATAAATTTTCAATAAATGGTCACTTAAAACTGATAGCATTAGAAATACATTTCAATTTCAAAACAAAATGCATAATCATTTCGAGCAACCACTTACAAATTTTATAGAATTTGTATAAAACATAAATGTAATACATACCATCAAAACAAGCAAGAAATTATGAAATTCAAAGTAATGGAATAGGTAAAGGGGACTTATCTCGAACATGTCACTATTGGTCGACGGCCACTCGAACCGACACTTGGCTCATAAACGCACATGCATTTATATATACATATATATATACACCCCTAGTTGTAGTGTAGATATTCCATGTCCCATGAAGGAATATGTAAAAAGAGGGCATATACACACATATATATATATATTCCTTACCCTATGAATGTACATGTTGGATACCTTAACACCCACTACCCAAATCCATCGTAGCGAGGATAAACGCACTACATATATAATTTAATGAAGCAATTAAACACAAAAAAAATCAATAAAACGTTTCAAAATTACTCTTCAAGGTTTTTCACTAGTGTCACACAACATATATAACTCATAAAACCCATTGATAATATTAAAATAAAAGCACATAGTCAATTTAAACAATTCCAAAGGCCATTTCAAATCATCACATAAACCGTAACCAATTCTAAAACAAGAAATCCATTTTTTAAACAATTTAAAATTTTCATTTAAAAATACATGACAACTCAAACATGGAAAATTATTTATTTCTCTTTAAAAACCTACACCCAAACACATTTTCACCATAAGTTCCATTTTAAATGTGATTCGCACCACTGGAAATACTAAATAAACAATTATTACAATTATAAAATGCCTTAAAGATGCGCAACATGGTTTTATAAATCAAAATGCAAGAAAATTCACATTAAGAAACCAATTCCAACCCAAACAGATATAAAATTATCTCAAAAACAAGTTTTGCGTCACTTGCACAATGAAATAACCCATTTTCATAATTTATAAAACAATACCAAGGTGCTCAAAAACGCTTATCACATTGACCATACCCAAATTACATAAAGAAGTCACTTTCATATTTAAAGCATGTTTTATTTTTATCAAATACCAACATCTCCCCTCATGAAAAAGTAAAAGAACTTGTCACATTAATTAAATAATATAAACTCAATAACAACAATTATTTCAATTTGAAACCACCCAATTCCAAGTCAGAAAAATTATTTATAAAACCAAAAGCATAATGAACCTCTGATAAAACCATGTCCATACCATGAAATTCACCCAATGAAAACCAAACCGGCCAAAACCCATTGCCCCACATTAAAATCATTAAAAGGACCCAAATACATTTTCTCAAAATCCTAGAACAATTATGTTTTATAAATTATTTCATAATACAAGGATTCACAAATCAACTAATTATGTGAAGGCCATGGAATACAAAAATGGGTTCAAATCAACACACGATTATCAAAAATATTCATACTTGCATCAAAAGGAAAATAAAGAAAATTCATATTAAAATTCCATAGGAAACAAATTGAATAGTGACGCCAACCTCAAAAAAGAGAAGATCTAACTGAAACACTTGATGAAGACTGCTCCGCACTTGCACACACATGTATTGATATATATATATATACCCTTAATCCCGCACACATTTTCCCCAATCCATGAGTGAAAATGTGAAAAGAGGGCATACACACACACAGAGAGAGAGAGAGAGACATGTACCTATTCATGTGAGCACAACACCTCAAGAATTCATCGTCATCCTACAACAATTCGTTGAATCCAAAATCACTATGGAACCAAAATAAAAAGTTTGAAACACAATAGTGTGAAAAAAACTCCCCATATGTGGTGTTGACAAGATGAGATAATCCAATCCACCTCACCACCAGCGATGTCTACCAAAAAACACATGAAGTTGGCATGAGGGACATTCCGCATACCCTAACGATAGAAGAAACAACAATGAAATCATAGTAATCTGAGACCTAGGCTTTGGAAAAATGAGAATGAGTGATGAAGATGGGAAAACTACCCCAATTGAAGGAGAAGACAAGGTTATACATTCTTACCATGAAGAATCAAACCTGATTCACGAAGGAACCAAGAGGGTACATCACACGAAGGATAGCTCATGTGGGAAGGGAGGTGCATGACTACGGGTGGGGAGGAGCAGTGGCTCCGACTCAGGTGCGGGAAGAACAAGATGAATGAAAAAAGTAAAAAAATAAAAAATTAGAAAATTAGGAAATAAAACAAAAGACGAAAAAATAAATATAACTTTAACAAATAATAATAAACATAATAATAATTTTAATATACTCCAAATATAATAATAATATTGTTCAAAATAATATAATAATATTATTAATACTAATAATAACAATAATATTATTAATATTAAATCGTATTCCATTTATTTTACCTTCTGTAATTTTGAATTTAATTTCATTAAAATAATTTTTTAGAACATTAATATACCAAAAACACAACTATAAATAAAATAAATAAAAAAAATTAAACGCGGCTATGAAATGCTGAGTCGGGGTGTGACAATTCTCCTCACTATAAAAACATTATCCCCCAAAAGGTCTCCCAGCCAAATGAGGAATCAAAGTCATGTTTAGAACTGAACAAGAATATAAAACCAGGGACTCTGTGTTAATTTTCACTCAATCTGTCACTCCCATACAACTCTAAGGGAAGCTGTAAAGAGAATATCCATAATGAAATAATGAGGGTTCTCCCCACCACAAGAACCCAACGATCATAGCCAACATCGAGACTCTTAGCGTGAGCTTACTCTAGAACTTATAACTTGAGCTTAAGAGGAAACCACCAACACAGACAAAAAATCCCACACAAAACAACTCTTGATGAAGTCACAAAAAGATTTATGGTGGGTCTTCCAACCAGTTAAGAATCGACCAGCTTAGGCCAATTACTAATGACCGATATCGGAAACCCAACAAAAATTCACCCATGAACGCTTTGCAATAACTAGACCCCCGCCACATGGGGTTCTCTTCGAATGACCCCAAACCGAATGGCAGACGAAACCCTTATTCATTATTTCCCAATACACATGTGTCTGCATAATAAGCACATCCCACAACAAGAGTGGGTCACCAAAGGAGCTAGCCACACAAGAGGGACATTCATCATGAGACTCATAGCAATAATGTGAAAACCATAGAAACTCACATTTGAGGAGGCAGATGTGCTAGAATTACAAGACGATGAGATCACAATAACTTATTACATCCCAAGAGGGGTATTCAATGAACTATGAAAACAATGAGAAAAAGAGACCTTTATTCCTATTATAGAAAAACAGAATCGTCAAAGACAAGGGAGAATGAACCGAGATATTTAGATTATCCCTATTTTGACACTGGAGACAAAAGATAGACCAATGGGAACCACCCCCCATGACTTATGACAGCCTGAAAAGCTTCACTCCGAGACCTATGGTTGGATCTCTTATGTCTTGAAGCATCTAATGTTCCGCGTTTAGGGGCTATCATCCTCTTATCGAGACACTTTTTGATGAGGCCTCTAATAGAACCTCTCTTTGTTTCTCAAAAGGAAAAACTGACTACATGTTTTCAAAGGATGATGACAAGGTGATTTAAAGTATGCACACCGTCCACAGGATAAGCGAACAAAAGAGTGGCCTGACTAATAGAAGATGGAATTGACAAGAAAACATGTTTTAGATAGGTTCTTCAGGTTCGGTCTCACCAAATTGGTAACCATCCCAAACTCAAAAAATAATTATTACATGAAACGTAGATGAAGACCCCACACAAGAGAATATTTAACTAATTTAATGATACTACCTCCACTGAAAAGGGCATCAATCCTCGAAATGCCTGGCATAGGCCTTTAATATTCATTGGCCTTGCTAGACACTCACGAGCTCTACTACATTCCTTAGCTTCACATTCTTGTCTATAAACCATCAGACAAGAGTGGTCTTAAACACCTTCCAAGACATCCCATCATGAAACGATGTCCAGATCATCTTATCCAATCAATCCAAAGTTGAACCATCAAACAATCCTAAACCAACAGAAACTCTCATTGAATTGGGAGTTTCTAATAACTATAAAACATCCACGATTTCACAAATCAAGTACAATACATTTAATATATCATGATCTTCATGGAAGATGGATGAAAATCAAAAATAATTCAATTCCTCCACTCCACTAAGAGTTTGAGTACAACCAACAACTAGAAGAGACTCACTAGAAACCTCTAGGACATTTCTGGGTAGCATACTCAGAAACAAGAGGCACACATCCGAATCAAAACACATCATAAGTCAAAATTTCACAATAAAATCATAAAATAAAGGTCAAACTCAAACCACCATTTCGTCCACAAATAAATATGTCGAAGCTAATAACCCAGGAAAAATAATACAAAACACGAAAAGAAAACGCTAAACATCTACTCACTTTCTTTTCAAGTCATTTAAATCACCTTTTTGAAAACCATTTACTTCCAGAAAACAATACAACATAAATATCCAACATTGGTATCCTAGGAAGTCTCATATATACATATACCCTTGTGTTAGTGCATGCACCAATCAATTGACGTCACTAATTTTCCTCCTTTCCACCAACGTACCTCAATGTATGTGATAACACATAAGATTACAAATGGTAAACTCAATACCTTTCTCATTTCCGAAATAGGCCATTCAGCAAAATGCACAAATTCACAACTAATTTGAAAAATCAACCTATGAATAAAGTTACACATATCCAAATTCCAGAACATTTTCCATTTCAAAAACTATTTTTCCACTGAAATAACCATAATCCCTTTTGAAAACCCCTATCACTAAAACCCATTTTCATTTTTGAGATCCACTCACACAAACCGAAATGAATTTCAAACATTACTCACATCAAAATTTCCAAAATGTTGAACTAGGGGCAATGCCATCCCAACAAAATGGCTTAGCATGCCTTGCTCCAATGGATAATCAACCACAGGAAGCATCTTGAACTGTGGACTTGGTATGTACATGGGTCTTTACTCCATTCAAGCCTACCATGTAACACTAGTTCACTTCCATTGTAATACCTCATCCACATAGACCAAGAAAAATAATAACTCAAATCCCAGACTACCCCTAGAAAATCAAGTCTCGGGATGAGAAAGGGGTTATGAAGTCCTTCTCGCACATACCACTAGAGTAACAAAACCCCTATTCACTAAGATACGTAACTCCCCAAATAACAAGGGCTTCCTCTGAAACCATATTGTCACGATCGAACCCGAGTCGACCAAGAAATGGTCACTTGAGCCTGTGTGCGACAGTGCCCGAAGGGCGTTCCCAATCCCCACAGGTTGGAAACTAGTGTCGGTCATCAAAATAAACATGTTGGGAACAATTTTCCACCTAATAATTTAACTAATCATAAATTTAACAAGTATATAAATAATGTAAAACATATCGAACAACTTTGTAGGAAAAATAATAATAAATGAAGCAACGTGACATACCTTAGGTGACCCCTTGGGTCACCACAAAATGTAAACTACTCCATCTCCCAAAAGTGATCCAAGGATGAATCCTACAACTGAAAATTAATGTATGCATGAGCACCGAGATGCTCAGTAAGAATACCAAAATATAACCAAGTCTTATACCCCTTCCATTATTAAGAAATCCAATCATTCTAGTTTCAAAATAATATGTAACAAAATAATTTTTTCCCACTTTTCCAATTCATGTATCGAGTTTTCATTTTCATGTAAACATTTATATCCCACTAAATTTTTTAAATAGGTTCAAAGAAATCATTGAAATTTCAAATTGAATGGAAAAACACTTAAATTATAATTAGTTTTTCAAAAATAAGACATCGATTAAGAAATAACTATAATGAAAAAAATACATCACAAGTATTATTCACAAATGAGAACAATGAGTATTCCCTATGGATAACTAGAACAAGTGGGACCCTATAACCCTCCAACGTCATTGGAACATGGATTAGAGACCCCAACCCTCAGAAAACGTGTCTTAGAAACCACTACTCTCAGTAACTATGGCATAGAAACCAGGACCCTCTGTAATTAATATGTTTAATTAGTGTTGTTTTGTCAATCCTGTGAGACGAACCTGGATGAGCCCCTACTGTGTCATCTAACATACTAGTTATGGCTACTCACCTAGATTTCCATGACTCCCATGGTGGTATATTTCATGTGTGGGTGAGTTTTCTTTTTCAAGCAAGCATATAGGTACATAACACTTTCATTATCTAAAACCCTTTCAACCACTCACCATTGTTCTCCCTCCTTAAGTGTATTTCCCCTATTTCACATCACACAATGTATATGCATAATATTAGGGTCATAATAACCCATTCAACATCAAAAAAAATTCTACAACCCAAGTGGTGTGCCTCAACATATTTTTTTTTCTTTTTCATAAATTTTTTTGAAGATTCCAAACATGATTAATTAAATAATGGGTACTATTTTTACAAATAACCATCCAAAAGGCCATACGTCTTTGTAAATACACACTACCAATTCAAATCCTCTTAGGAAATCAATTTTCAGGAAATGGTCACCTATGACTCATAGCATTAGAAATAAATTTCAACTTCCAAAACAAATGAATAATCATTATAAGCACCCACAACCAAATTTTATAGAATTTGTATATATCATAAATGTAAACCATACCATTAAAAAAAGAAAGAAATTATGAAATTCAAATTAAAGGCATATACATTGGGGACCCAGTCCAAACATGTCGTTATTTGTCGACGACCACTCGAACCGACACTTGGCGTATACCCACACATGAATTTATACACACACATATATATACACCCCTAGCTGCATTTCACACATTTCCACTACCAGGAGGGAATATGTAACACATAAATGGTTTTCACCAATGACACACCCCTTACATAACTCATAAAACCAATTGAAAATATTAAAAGAAATGAACATAATCAATTCAACAATTTCCAAAGGCCATTTCAAATCATCACATAAATTGTAACTAATTGAAAAATAAGCATTCCACTGTTTAAAATATTTAAAATTTTCATTTAGAAATACACAATAACTCAAACACGGAAAATGATTCATTTATCCTTATAAACCTTCAGCAAAACCAATTTTCACCATATGTTCAATTGAAATCAGGATTCACACCACTTGAAGAACTAAATAAACCATTTGAAAAATTTATAAAACCCCTAAAATAGGTGAAAAAAGGTTTTACAAAAAAAAGTGCACAAAAATTCACATTAAGAAACCAATTCCACCCCACACACATATCAAATTCATTTAGAAAAACGTTTCAAATAGCTTTCACTATGAAATAATTCGTTTTCATAATTTATAAAACATTTCAAAGGTGCACACCAAGGATTAAAATGTGGACCACACACAAATTCCCAAAAATGAACTTTAAAATTAAAAACATGTTATATTTTTATCAAATTCCATCTTTGCACCAAAAACAATTATGGATGAACATTTCAAATTAATTAATCAAAATAAACTCAATAAGAACTATTATTTTCATATGAAACCAACAAATTTCAAGTGAGAAATATTATTTTTAAAACTAAATGAAAAATGTACGTTTTCTAAAATCAATTACACTCCATGCGATTCACCAAAAGAAAACCATACTGAATAAACCCATTTCCCATCTTTAAACCAATTAAAAGGAACCAAATTAATTTCCTTAAAATCCTATAAAAATTAAGTATTACAATTGAAATAATAAATCAAGGATTCACAAATAATCATTTTATTCCAAGGAAAAGGAATAATCAAATGTGTTCAAATCAACACTAGGCTATAAAAAATATTCATACTTTCCTCAGAAGGAAATAAAACACAAGAATATTAGAATTCCATATGAATCAAATTGCACAGTGACACATACCTTAAAGAATAGAAGATCTAATTGAAAAACTTCACCACATGAATCCCTTGATGAAGATAGCAGCACTTGCACCCACATGTAATATAATATATATAAATATATATATTCCCATAATCTATTATTCATTTTCCAAAAGAAATGAGAGAAATGTTCATTTAAGGCATATATATATAGACACACACACACACATACCGATACATATGAGCGCAACACCACAATAATTCTTCAATATCCTATAACAATTCTAGTAATCCAAAATTACTAATGATCCCAAATAAAAGGTGTGAAAAAACAACTATGGGAAAAAACTCACCCTAAGCAGTGTCAAAGAGATGAGATGAGCCAATCCGCCTCACCACCAAAGATGGATGCCGGAATATGCATGAAGTCATCCTAAGGGGTGTTCTGCATAACCTAATGATGGAAGAAACAATAATGAAATTGGATTAATTAGAGACCTTGGGTTTGGATGAATGGAAATGAGTGATGAAGATGGGGAAAACAACCACATTGGAGGATAAGATAGGGGTATACTATCCTACCATGAAGAACTGAACAAGATTCATGAAGGAACATGGAGGAAACATCGCACGAAGGTGAGGTTGTGCTGGATGGGAGGCACACAACTATGGGAGTTGAGGAGCGTTGTGCGCAAAGTATAGGTAGGACGAACATGTGGAAAGGAAAAAATAAAAAATAAAAGAAAGAAATAATGATAATATAAAATATGGATATAATATAATAGAAAATAAAATAAATTAAACACTAAAAATTAAGAACAAACATACTATAAATTTTAATAAACTCTAATAATAATAATTATATTGTTCATAATAACTTTATAAAAATATTATTAGTTACAATACTAATATTATTATTAATATTAAATTATTTTACATTTATTTTATATATATTTTTTGAAATTAATATAATTATAATAATTTTTTAATAAATGTATGAAACCCAAAAACAACTATAAATAAAAAATATAAATAAATATATAACCATCTCCAAAAGACGCTGAGTTGGGGTATGACAATTCTCCACACTACAATATATTTTTCCTCAAAAAAGTCACCAAGCCAAATGATGAATCAAACTGGAGTTTGAAACTGAACAAGGATAACAAAATCAAGAAATCAATGTTACTTTTTACTCAATCAGTCACACTTGACCAAATATAAGGGAAAATGCAAATAGAAGATCCATAAAGAAATAAGGAGGGTTCTCCACACCAAAATAACCTACCTAGCACAACCAACATCGAGACCTTCAACATGATCTTACTCTAGAACTGCTAACTTTAGCTAAGAGGAAACCAGCGACATAGAAAAAATCTCCCACACAAACCAACATTTGAAGAAGGCGAAACAAGATTCTTGGTGCGTCATCCCACCAGTTAAGAATAGACCAGCATAGGTGAATTAGCACTAACTGATATGAGAAACCCAATGAAATTCAACCGATGAACTCTTTTACAAACTATAAACCCACCACATGGGGTTCCCTATGAAATACCTCAAACCAAATGACAGACAAAAACCCTATTCATTATTTCACAACAGCCATGTATATCCAAAACGATCACATCCTTAAACAAGAGTGTGTCGCCATTGGAGCTAGCAACACAAGAGAGACAATCATCTTGAGACACCCATAACTAAATAGACAACCTTCAATGCTCAAATTTGAGGAGGTACTACTACTGGAATTTCCAGAAGATGAGATCACCACACCATCATACAACCAAAGTGCGATATTCAAAGAACAAAGAACACAACGAGAAAAATCGACCATTATTCCTCTTATAGGAAAATAGAACCTTCAATGATGAGGGATCTTGAACAAAGATATTTAAATCATCCCTATATCTACACTACATGAAAATGTTAGACCATGGGTCACCATAACCCATGATTTATGATTGGATGAAAAGCTTCACTCTGAGACCTATGGCTGGAGCTCTAATTTCTTGAACCATCTACTACCCTGCAGTTAGGATCTAACATCCTCCGGTCGAGAATCTTTCCAATGATGCCGCTATTAGAACCTCTATAATTTTATCAAATGGACACACTGATAGCAATTATTCAATGGATGATGACAAGGAGACATAATGTAAGAAAACTAGCCACACCAAATGCAAACAAGAGAGTGGCCTGACTAATAGAAGATTTAATTGAGAAGAAAAATTTTCTGAGACAGGTTCCTCCAGTTTTCTCTCACCGAATGGGTAAGCATCGCAAACAAAAAAAGAATCATTCCTTGATCCCTAGAGGAAGACCCGAAACAAGAAAAACTTTAACTGATTTCATGAATCTACCTCTTGAGAAAAGGTAATCAACCCCTTGAAATTCCTGACGTATGCCTTTAATATTAGTTGGCCTTGCTGGACACTCACGAGCTCTGCCACTTCCCTCACCATCACTTCCACGAGTATAAAACATCGGACGAGAGTGGACTTAAACACCTTCAAAGAAAATCCATCATGAAACAACACTAGGATCATCTTCCCCCATAAATCAAATGTTGAACATTCAAACGGACCTGAACCGACATAGACTTTCATAGCGTTAATATTTTCTAATAACATGAAAACATTTATTGTTTCACACATCAAGTACACTACCTTCAAAAGATCATTATTACCATGAAAGAAAGATGAAAACCATAATGAATTTGATTTCTCTATATTGCTAAGTGTCTTGGATGAACCAATAACTAGAAAATACTCACTAGAAACCTATGGTTCTTTTCTGGGAATCATAATAAAAAACCAGAGGCTTGAATCCGAATCAAAACTCACCATAAGTCAAAATTTCAAACTACAATCACAATCTAAAGATCAAAATAAAATCCCAATTTCATCCACAATTTAATATGTCAAATCCAAGAACCAACGAAAAAGAATCCCCAACCTGAAAAGAGAACGCTAAAAATTTTCTCACTCAATTTTTAATACATTATATCACCTTTTTAAAAACTATTTTTTTCAGAAAAAAATACAACAATAATAACAACCATTGATATCCCATGATGTCTCACATATACATATACCCTTGTGCTGTCTCCTGCACCCATCCACTCATGTCACCGATTTTCTTCCATTCCACCTACGTACCTCAATGTATGTGATCACTGATAGGAATACCAATGGTCGATTCATGAAACTTCTCCTTTCCAAAATAGGCCATTCAACACAAAGCAAAAATTCCCATCCAATTTGGAAAATCCAATTACCATTAAACTAACACATTTCTAAATTCCAAAATGTTTTCCATTTCAAAAACCATTTTTCCACTCTAACAACCATATTCCCTTTGTAAAACTCTTTTCACTAAAATCCATTTTAATTTTTGAGATCTCGCACAAACCAAAACGAAGGACTAACATAAATGACATAAAAATTTCCAAAATGAGACCCTAGGGGCCATGCCAATGTGACAACATGGCATAGAAGGCCATGCTCCATGCGAGCATCAACCACAAGAAGAATATTGAACTGTGCACTCAGGTTGTACATGGGTTTCTAGTCCCTAAAAGCCATCCATGTAACATTGGCTCACTTCCTTTGTTATCCCTCATCCATACAGATGATGCAAAAGAAAATCTCAAATCCTAGACTACCTCTGGCATCTCAAGTCTTGGGATGGGAAAGGGTTCATGACATCATTCTTGCACCTACCTCTCGAGTCATGACACACCTAGTCACCATGCTACCCAACACCCCAAATAACAAGGGCCTACTCTGATACCATTTTGAGATGATCCAACCCAGGTCAACCGTGAACCGGTCACCCGAACTAGTCTGCGACATGGCATGAAGGGCATCCTCGATCCCCACAGGCTGGCAACTAGTGTCAGGAATCAAAATAAACTAGTTAGTAATGATTTGGTGCATAACAAAGACAAATAATCATAAACTAGAAAATATGAAAAATAATGGAAAATAAACCGAACAACATGGAAATGAAAAAACAAATAAATGAAACAATGTGAAATACCTCAGGTGATCATGGGGGTCACCACAGAATGTAAACTACACTCGTTAACAAAACTGATCCCAGAACGAAACCTATAACTTAATATTAAATTATGAATTAGTCTTGGTATGCTCAGTAGGAATGCCAAAATATATCCACATCATATGCCCCTGCCATTAGTAAGAAATCCAAACATTCCAGTTTGAAAATAAGATATAATAAAATAATGTTTTCCTTCTTTTCAATTTCAAGTGACAAGTTTTCATTTTCAGGTAAATCATTTCTCTCACACTACATTTTTAAAATAGGTTCCTAGCAAGCATTGACATGTCAAAATGAAAGGAAACCAAGTTATATTAAAATATGGTTTTTGAAAATAAGACATCAACTATGAATCCACAAAAATGAAAATAATTACATAAAAATCCTTATGTCCCAAATGAGAAACTTGGGTAAGCCCTATAGGTAACTAGATTTAGTGGGAACCTAGAGTATTCATACCACAGTGAAACATGTCAATGAAACCACAACCCTAAAAAAAGTGGCTCAGAAACCATGACCCTCAGTTATCGTTGCATAGAAACAATGACCCACAATAATTCATTTTTTTTATTTGTGTTGTCGCATCAATTTTCTAGATGAACTGAGATGAACCATAGTCGTTTAATCTAGTATACTAGTCTTGTTCAACCACTTGGATACATAGTTTTCCCATTGTTCTCTGTTTCAGGTGGTGGTGATTTTTCTATATCAAGACCAAATATATATAAATAACTAATTAATTATCTAAAACCCATTCAACCCCTCACTAACATTATCCCTCCTTAAAGGGAATTCCCCATCATTCATGTCACACAATGCATTGTCTCCAAATTTGTAACTTAATAACACATTCAACATAAAAATCAATTTCTAAGACCAAGAGGGTGTTCCCCAAGAGAGTTATTTATTTTTCATAAAACATTCATAAATGCCAAACATGCTTAATTAAAAAAAGGTAACACTATTTAAAAATATCCAGGAAGAAGGAAAAACACCTTTAGAAATACACATTTCCAATTCAAAACCACATTGGAATAAATTTTCAAGAAAAGGTCACCTAAGACCGATAACATTAGAAATACATTTCAATTTCCAAACAAAAGCATAATCATTTCAAGAATCCATTACCAAATTTCATAGCAATTGTATATAGAATAAATTTTTAACATACCATTAAAACAAGTATGAAATTCTGAAATTAAAATTTAAAGCATGGGCTTAGGGGACCTACATCGAAGATGCCATTATTGGTTGACGACTGCTCGAACTGACACTTTGCGGAAACCCAGACATGCATTTATATATATATATATACATATATATATATATATGCCCCAAGATTCTTTGAAAATATTCTCTGTTCCATGAGGGAATATGTACAATGTGGACACACACACACACACACACACACACACACATATATATATATATCTTACCTTATGCATTTAAATTTATGATACCTCGACACAAGTGGCCCCAATCCATCGTAACGTGGTTCAACTTACTATATATATTATTTCGTGAAACAATTAAAAACTTAAAAATTAAATAAAACATTTCAAAATAACACATCATGGGTTTCCACCAATGACACACCACTTACATAACTCATAAAACCCATTCAAAATATTAAATGAAAAACACATAATCAATTTAATGATTTTCAAATACAATTTCAAATCGTCACATAAACTGTAACAAATTCCAAAACAAGCATTCCATTGATTAAACCAATTAAAATTTACATTTTTAAATACACGACAACTCGAACATGTAAAATTATGCATTTCTCTATAAAAACCTACAACTAAAACCATTTTCACCATAACTGCTCTTGAAAACGTGATTCACTCCACATGAAAAACAAAATAAACCATTTTTATAATTTAAAAAACACCTAAACGAGGCACAATGAGGTTTCACATAAAAATTGCTTGAAAATTCACATTAAGATACCAATTCCAACACAAATGCATATAAAATTCTTTCAAAAGCTAGTTTTGCATCACCTGCACAATGAAATATGTCATTTTCATAATTTATAAATCTTTACTAAGGCGCACGACAATTCATAACACATAGACCATGCGAAAACTCCCAAAAAGTGACAGTTTAATATTAGAAACATAATTTATTTTTATCAAATACCAACTTAGCACCACACCCAAAAGTAAAAGATCTGCTCTAATTAATTAAACGAAATAAATTCAATAAGAAAAATTATTTTCTTATGAAACCACCTAATTTCAAGAGAGAAACATTATTTTTAATACTAAAAGCATAATGAACCTTTGTTAAAACCGATTCCACCCCACGCAAATCACCCAATGAAAATCAAACTAGCCAAAAACCCATTGCCCCACATTAAAACCATTAAAAGGACACAAATGCATTTCCTGGAAAGCCTAACATAATTATGTATTCCAATTTCAATCCTAAAAAAGTATTCAAAAATCATCTATTTATGCCAAGTCCATGGAATACTCAAATGGGTACAAATCAACACAAGGCTATCAAAAATATTCATACATGAATCAGAAGGAAATAACGCCCAAGCATATCAAAATTTCGTAGGAAATAAATTGCAAAGTCATACCTTTATCAAAGAAGAGAAGATCTAACTGAAACACTCCAGCACATGAATCCCATGATGAATACTGCTCTGCAAATGCACACATATTAATTATTATATATATATATCCTTATTTCATTATAAATTTTCTTCAGGCCATGATAGAATATGTCCAAGGAAGGAATATATATACACACACACACACATACCTATACAAGTGAGCGGGACACCTCCAGAATTCATCAACATCCAACAATAATTCAAGGAATCCAAAATCACTATGGAACCCAAATAAAAGGAATGAAACACTAAAGTGGGAAAAAATATCTCCCCCAGAGGTTTCGACGAGTTGAGGCGAGCCAATCTGCCTCACCACGAGTGATGGATACCAGAATACTCACAATGTAGACCCAAGTGGCGTTTTGCATACCCTATCGATAGAAGAAACCACAATGATATAAGGTTAATCTGAGACATAGGGTTTGGCTGAACAGAATGGAGCGAATAATAGGGGAAAATCAGCCATATTGAAGGAGAAGACAAAGGCATACAATCTTTTTTTGTTAAACCAAACAAGATTCGTGAAGGAGCCTGGAGGAAACATCGCATGAAGGAGAGGTCGTGCGGCATGGGAGGCATGTGGCTATTGGAGGGGAGGAGCGTTGTGCATGACGCATTGGGCGGAAGAACAAGTATAATGAAAAAAATTAAAAAATAAATGTAATAAATAAATAAAATCAAAAATAAGGAAATAAATGAAAAGAATATAAAATCAATAAAACATTAACAAATAATAATAAACATAATTATAATTTTAATAAACTCCAATAAATATAATAATATTGTTCATAAGAACTTAATACTATTATTATTACTATCCATAATAATAATATTACTAATATTAAATAGTTTTCAATTTATTTTATCGTATTTCTTTTTGACATTAATTTATTAATAATTATTTTTTAAAACATGAAGAAACAAAAAACTCAACTATAAATTAAATTAATAAATTAATAATATAATTCCTGCCACAAGACGCTGATTCGGGGTGTGAAAATGTTGAAACCCAACCACAATTTCATTGAAATATAGTCCCACATCATTTTCAATACTAGAAGAGGCTGACGAAAATGTGAAGGGTTGTAGTGCTCTGCATGGACCTTCTTGAAGGTATAATAATAAGAAACTAATTCAATGATTTCCCATACCAAAACAAGCTAGTATAATCATCAGATCATGTCGTATAACATATTTTATGTCAGAGGGTACACTTCCCAACAATAATTTTTGAAATACCCCATCAAAATATTTCTCATGAGAAAACATATAGTGAACATATTATAATAACATTGGTTACCATCTAATGATAAATACAACTCACAATTGGTTCTTCCACCACTAAAACATTCCATAATTCTATAGAATTCAATATCAATTTTCTCTACCTAAATAACCATCCCATGTGGAGTGGATTTCAACTCAAATACTCCCATAACATACTTATTGTCATCCTCATAATCTCTCAATTGAATGGATGTAATTTGATACATAAGATACCACTAATAAGATGAATCATTCATGTCTTGTTTTAGATGGTTCCTTCTCAATGAATCATGAATGACATTCCCTTAACATGGCATGTATATAATATCAAAAACACCAATATATACTATAAGAAATTTGGTTTTTTTATATTTATTTCATTTTTAGATAGGAATCAGCTCATGCTCTTTTGGATACAGAAATTGGTATACCATTGTCTGAAAATTTAATTTCAAGAATTATTAAGAGGTGGAATCGTATTGTAATGTTTGGAAATGTGGTTTTTTGTGTTCTACATGAGTGTCATGTCCTTTCTAGAAATATGGGAAATTACATTCTTTCCCTTCAAATGAATGACTCCCAAACCCAAACACAATACCCCACCAAAGATCACATAGTCCTTCATAGCCTCTATAAAAGTCAACACAAGAGAAGAATTAATAATATTTTATATCTCAAAAATATAAATTTTTTTTTCATATCCCTCATGAATTTGATTATTTACAATTTCATTGTGGTCACTGGAGAATTAATCATTGAGATATATATAATGATATTCTATCAATACCCCACTAAGGCCAAGATTTTACCAATATATAAACAATACATTGTTTCTCCCATGTCATAAAAACTCAACTTTCAAGGGATCAACTAATATACTATGATCTGAGACAATGTTTTTTCTGAACATCACTTCCTGATTCTCTAAATAACAAATTGAAATTATCGAATAAATATGGTTGTCAAATAATATTACAAGAAATTTCTTCAACTGAAGAACATGAAGATTATAGTTTTTAATAAACCCTTACGTTCTCTATAAATACAACAAAAATTATTCGAGTTACTCATGAAATATCATGTTCATAGATTTCATGAACACTTCCATAGAATTTTCCATACCAAACGGCATAAAAAGATACTCATAATGGACATACCTACTCCTAATGGTGGTATTATGAAGGTAATGTTATTTAATTCTAAAATACAAATTAATAATTCCAAGATCAAGCTATTGGAACCACATTTACCAATTCAAATAATGAAACAAATCATCAATCTATGGAAATTGATACTCGTTATTTATATTAAATAAGTTGTAATTTTTTGTAATAAAAAGGAAGGTGAAGTGTCTCATCTTCATTAATTGCAAAGAGAATATGAATCACCAATGGGGACACACAAGGATGTATAACTCATTTTTTAATCTTACCATCCAAATGAGGTTTCCACTACAACATTTCTTTCAGTTCTATGCTTTATGCAGGAGTAGATTCATGTTGAGTTCCATGTAATAAATCAATGGAAGACTCCACCATCCATACCAGTTCAAATAATTATAAATCTGATCAAAACATGTTGGGGAACTCAATGAAATCGATATGGGGAATTGTACTAAATTATTATCACTCCATGTGAAATGAAAAACACATATTTGACAATTCACATCTCCCGAAAAGGGGGCCTGGCTCCACTCAACATCAGGTCCCGTTCACATTGAAAAAATAACACACCTTATCAGGTATAATAAATTAGCTCAACATACAATAACATTCAATTATTAGATTATAGGAAAACATAAAATCCATAATGAAAAATATTACACTAGGAATGATATCAATAACCATCAACATCCATGTACTCTCAATATATAATAGAGAGAAAACCAAGAGGGACAACTGATTCATTTCACTATCTTCTTTTTAATGGGTATATAATATCTTTCATGTATGAAAAATAATCAATTCGAATGATTATAATTATTAAAATAGTATTTCATATAATTGTGTTAGATTAACTGGTATCAAATAATGTATAGACTAATGAAGAAAATTCACTATTGGTGCCTCCCAAAATCACTTTATCCATTTCAACATTTGATGGAGATAATTCTTCTGTGTGATGATGATTTTTCAATGATGTATATTGATAGAGAACTATAGTTTTTTAATATTCCAATTTCTCCAAAATAATATTAGGAATATATGACCCTATGAAATTTTATATTATTTAAGAGATATGAAATAACATCTGAATGTGACATGAGCATTACCCATCATGATAGATTTTTAATTTCTATGTGCAAACCCATTTTTAATGCCAAACACTTCCACATAGAAATAAAGTCATATAGGGTGTAATATAAACTAAAGAAGTTATGGAAGATCACATATATCTATATCCACATTAAGACTCATAAACAATTATCCATCATTTAATGGATCAAATAGATCTATCATTAAAAGAACATGTTACTCCTGTGAACCCTGACATACCATCAAGGCCATGCTCATAAATCAATGTTATTTATGGTATAGAATCATAATATTATTGCTTCTTCTTAATTAATAGAGATTTAACATCTTATTATAGACTTATCTCAAATCATTGATCTTTCTATTTCTCATTAGTCACTACATCATGGGAAAATTCTAAAAAATCAACTAAATGCTTTTAAGATAGATTCATTATGATGTTACCCTATTGATGGAAGATAATCATAATGTATTTTCTAGTGACATATGATTATAGATAAATTTGATATTTAAAGAGATATTTGAAGTATATTCAATCCAATCCTTCATGTTTCATTTCACCCATAGTCGAATCTCACAATATCCCACAATGTATCTCATGATTCAAGGTAACACATTTAAAATTAATATAATGAAGAATGTCCACGAAAAGAAAAGAAGAGAAGTATTTATGATAAAATCCAATAAACTTTCAGGATCATTTTTTCCTGGGAATAATGGTGTCTTGTTGTAAAGATAAACTTGATCATGATCTATTTATGCATCATTTTTACGTTCCATATCAAGATCCTAAATGGGAATGGGTGAATTTCCGTATACCAGTGCTTGGATTGCACTCACTTCAATGTCAGCAATAATATGGTCTAATGGATTATTCTCTTAATTTGATTGACAAACAGATACATCTAATTTAATATTAATTAATCTTATCTGAGTTATATTAATACACTATAAAAATATGCAATAATAATTCATTAATAAGTATACATATATCACTAACCCAATTAATAGTTTCAAAGATATTTAAGCACTGAGATCAAATAGGAAATGTCTATATTAATGGAAAATATTTTTCAAAGACACATTTCCTAAAAAAAAGTTGGAGACATGGATATTGTACCCCGAGATCTATCAAAACTCATAGACTTAACAAAAACAAATAACATGACATGCTGGCCTATTATTAACCAAGACAACCCCAATTCATACAGTATTTATTAAATGATGTTCATCTTACACATCATATACAAAATTTACATTAACATACCAAAATACCCAATTATGCTTGTTCCCAATATTGTATTGATATATCCCGATTTTTTCTTCCAAATATACATGGATAGTGAATCGAAAATGGAATAATGCAAGATTAAACCAAAAAATTTATTTCATAAAAAAATTTGAATATAAATAATACGTGTTTGCACGTAAATGCTCATATAGGGTAATATACTTGAAACAAACTAGTAGAACAAACCCTTACCCAAATTTCAGCAAAGGACAATTCATTTAATATGTAAAGGCTTCTAATATCTAATTTAATATGTGGATAACAGCTCTACTGATCACCTATATCACAATTAGATCCATGAATCTAGTCCACCTACCACACATAAGATGAACTTTCCCCTTTCATTGACATTGAATAAGAAAATATTAAAATTACTGAAGGAAAATTAATGATTTGAGAAATTATTCCCATTAGGAAACCACCAATGATTATATAAGAAATTCCCTAATAATAATCCATTTATTCTTTCAATTAATATAATACCATGGATGGATTGGTATTTAAATTTTTTCAAAACGAGAAAATTTCAAATCAATAAGATGCATGACAGATTTAAAAATTATTAAAATATATTTTTATATAAAACATTTATGTATATTAGTATTCTTGAATATTACAATTATATAAAAAATTCTTTGTATAATCTATATAAATAAAATGATACATTATAAAAATAATCTTGTTGTTATGTTATGTTCTAGAAATAGGTTCCTCGGAACACATAATCGAAATCACAACTGAAGATATTTGTGTACACTCAAGTAAATTATCCATTAGGAGATCCATTATAAAAAATAAATATACACATAATTTGGGGACCCAAGACAAGATGTCAGGCTGAATTTGGGTTACTTAGTTTTTTTATTTTTATCTGATTGACTGGGAGTCAGTTTCCTAGAATGCTTATCCTAATCAACCATATATTCCAAGTCTCGCATGTGCATGAAACAATTAATAATGGGGAAATAATGTTACTCAAATCATTCCATTATTCATAGGTCAACTGCAAATAATTATTTTTCATTATTCATATTCATTTCAAAACCATATAATCGGTTATCATACAATGAATTCCATTCTAAACAACATTAATTTTAATCCATATTTCATCTAAATCAACATAAAATCATTCCATTAAATCATCCTAAATTTCGATACATAATTTCCCTCAAAATTCACCCAAAAATTTAAATTCCATTAAAATTGTGGGTTTTCTTAATTTCATGAAATATTTATATAAAACATTATATCATCACATATTTAAATTTTAAAATAAATTAAAAAATTATTTTCCATAATGCCATAAATGTGGAATTCAGATATATGGAAGGGTCATATGGAATATCATATCGTTAATCAATTGATCAATTCAACCGAACAACTAAATCCGAATTCAGTAATGAAAAGTTAATTCTTTTAAGGATAAGGAGTCAAATCTAGAGTAAGGTTTCCAAAAAACATTAAATAGATCTATATATAACAAGATAATCATTCAAATATGTCATATTATCTCATAACCTATTGGGAGAAACCAAATTATAGGATATCCACATACTGAAAATGGATTAAATCTTTCATCATTACCTTAATTTAGAGGAAAAGTGTATGGAAAAGCGATGAAATACACTAGGGATCCCAAAACACTTTTAGTAACTAATGGGGATATTAGAGACCATAACAATGGTTCCATTAATTTTAGAATAAATTATGAAGTTGATAAAAACATGAAAAATAATTTTTCTAGGTATAGTCTCAAAAATAATTGTAATTGGGAACCCAATTCAGGCACCCATATAGAAAATATGGGATTCATGATGAGTTTAGACACATATTTAAACATATCATAATGAAATAATGAAAATACCCCAATATGATTCTGGTAATGGTATGGATGGGTCCCTGAATGTTTTGTAAACCCCATTCACAAACCATCCACCACCCTCTAAACCCTCCCTATAGGGTGTACGGTTTTCTCGGCTAAATTATCCCATTTTCCCTACCCATTAATAAATTGTGTATATCAGCATGGGCTTTCAAAATTTATAAAACATCACATGATGAAACAATAATAATTCAAAAAATAACGTAAAAATAGTACATGATATTCCAAAATTAATGTAATGAGATATTATAATTCATTAAAAACATAAGGTTGTTACAATTTACCCCACTGAAAATGAATTTATCACCTTAAATATTATCACATAGATGAAAAAAACTAAGGATACTCCTACCTCATTACATCCTCAAATCACCATGTAGCTTACATAACTTTATGATTAATCTAATAAACATTAATATGGTGTGTAGTCCTGTATCCTATAATATTAAATTAATGTACAAATATTTATACCAGTTGTTCTTCATAAAAATCATCATTCTGATGTGGTATAACATATATTGTTTTACAAGTGATGGATTATATATATATATATATTTAAATGTGATACATATGATAAAACACAAAATTGGGAGAGGTTTAGTTGAAGTTCCAATTAATATGTTTTCATTCTTACATGATCAAGATTCTTGAATGGACCGATATTTCTGTGGCTGATATTTCCCATAAATTTTTGATTCATAACATTACACCCTAAGAAATCATTGGAATTTCTTCCCTTATATATAATAATTTTTATCAATGATATATGTCAATATGACTCGAATATTATAAATGAGATACATTTCTTTGATATTTAATTGATCTAAAATTTTATATAATTTCCATACACAACTCAGATCACAATTACATAGATTCTCCAACTTCATTCAATCATTTTTTATTTCTACAATTCATTCCATAGTGGTATTGATAAATATACATCAGGAATATTGAGTGAATTCTATTATTAAATGATAATTTGATAAGTGGTAGTCATGATATTGTACGTCATTAAAATATATGGAATTACATCACAACATATCCTCTATGGATTGAAAGGTCCACTTTATACTAACCATATGTGGGATGATGTTATGTAGTACTGAATAAAAACCCTATATTGAAGTGATTCTAATGACATCCATATTTCATCGAGGTATTTATATGAACATTATTGTATATGATAGTGTCTGGTATTCCCAGAATCCTATCTACTACTTTTATGTATATACTGGAATGTCGGTCAAGAGATAAATATTCTCAGATATAAATGAAATTTTAAGAACTAGTGTGGTTATTTAGAATAATTTAAATAACATTATTTCCATTAAATTTATTATGGATTTCTATGATTAAATATATGGTGAATTTTTAGAAAATCCAATAATGTATAAGATATTTTATTAAGGTCCTAGTAGAATTCATCCACACAACATTTAATTTGTTCTATATTATACATTGAGATACATAATCTATTATATATCTCTTAATGTTATCCCCTAAAAAATACTTCTTATGCTCTCTATATATAATATAAATTATGTGGATAAAATATAATGTAACCTAAAATCTTTATCCAACTACTCCTTCTTCAATTCTCTTATATTAATGAAGCATACGTTTCCAAGAACCTTGTCAATCCATCACAATCAAGGTCGACCACCGTAATATTTCTCACCATCATTTACAAATCAAGATATCCCATTTTCACTGATTAATCTTTAGATGGATAGAATGTTTAACAATGATTTGGTCATGGTACTTTTTCTCCAATTCCATTATGATTTATTGAAATAGAATTTGAAAACATAAACAAATTGAATATTTTTTTGTCCAAATCTACAATATCATAGTATGATCCCTTATTCTCAAATCATCTTCCCCCATACTCCCTTTCCTAGGGTGATTATGTATTGAGGAGTCATAGACATTAATCACCTCTAACCGTCTTCACAGTAGAATATTAGACAATTTGAATGTGAATATATAATTCATTTTTTTATGATCATTATTAATATATCACAACTCTCTTAATAAAGATTGTTCCTCGATATCATAATTTTAATGATTACCCTGGTAAAAACCAAGAGATTCATTGTCTAATTATACTCACGAACAATTACTAGTCATGATCTTGGAGCGATCACAATGTTATTAGGCATAAAAAATCTTATTCCCATATCGGTTGCATCAATATGTGAACCGAGACCCATAATTAACTACATCTCAGCGTGAGTATAGTATTACTAGCCAACCTTCCTTTAATCGCCTCATAACACTATTTAAATTCTATATTCCAATGTAAATTTATTCACATTCATGATTATATGGTGATTTTATTAGGTAGGTTTGATAAATTATTCACAAATCATTTAAAATATCCATCAAATCTAATAAAACAATGGATCTTAGTCAATGTTGATGGTTTGGGAAAATACGAAATGACTTCAATCATAGATGGATCTAATGAGTGACCATTAGTAATGATCAGCTTTCAAAAAATGATAAAATTTAGAACAAAAATTACTACTCAGGTAATTTAGAATGCAATTTATCCTTCCTCATGTCCTTATACATTTTTTAAAAAAATATCATAATTATATTAATTTCTCTTAGAGTATATTATAATTTTCTAAACAAAGACAACATTATAATTATTTATGTAATCTCTAAATAGACATCTAATTTAATTCGCATAGATATAGGGGGAATTATTATGTTTAAATTTATTAACAACTAAATCATATTATACATACCAAGATTATCATGTTATCTAAAGTATGTCTTCAATATTGAACTAAAATTTATAGTTTCCATAATGATTAGAAATCGCGGAAAAGTATTAAGATCCTCATAATTGATCAAAAAATCATCTATATTATTTAATATAATATTATTCTTTACCATGATCATTTTATATTAAAAAAATAAAAATATATTTATATTGGTGTTTGTTTGTTCTTAATAAAAAATAGCATCAAACAATGTTCACACCCTTTTCCAAATGAATGAATTATCATGAATCTCCTAAGGATTACGATAAAAATAAATATACACAATTTTGTTCATTCTATTTGGATTAACTAACAATGGTATATCACCTGGATTGATTTATATTGATAACTCATCTTCACGATTTATAAGAAGATGATAAAAATATTCAATAATGATAACAACAAATACCCATATATTATGGATATCATAGTTGACGATTTTATCTCTAACCATCAGATATGAGTAGAAATAATTGATTGGAATCAAGGCCATTAAAATTGAAATAATATATTTCGTAAGATCATATTAACCCCTACAATGCATTTAAAATTTATTAAAAAAGAATAATAGTCTTGAAATCTTTCATAACTCTCCAAAAAAACATTACATGAACTACAATATACTACATAATTATAAATATTTAAATATCACCATTATAAAAATCCAATAAATTAGACTATTTAATAGACAAAGAATTATTTTAAAAAAACATGTTTTGAGTTTTTAATTATTTAAAATTAATTGATCATTATATAATAAAAAAGCAATCAATTTTTAGTAATGTTTTTTTCAAATATTTGATTTTCAAAAATAGATATTATTGGTTTTCGAATACTATAATTATAATTAATCTCTATTATTTTTAAAAAAAATTATATTCATTTGTGAATATAATTTTCTAAACTAGTGTTTCCAAATAATCTTATAGTCATTTATTGGATATTTTATTAAAATAACTTTTTTGGAATAGTAAATAATATATATATTAAAAAAAATATTGTTTCATTTGATTAAATAATGTAATTTCAAATTTCAAATTTATTTTAATGTTATATTATGGTAAAAAAAACTAACCATTTAATATTTGTTTTATAAGTAATTACATAGGAATCTATAGTATGCATGGTTTTGGTATAAATTAATTTTTGGTCATAAAAAATCATTTTTTGACATATATTTTTAATTGAGTTTTTAGGTAAATAATCAAATTAATCCCAAATGATTAGTTATTTCAATAAAATGAATAGATTATTGAATCATGTACTTAAAAATATCTTTTAAAAAATAATTTATTATTTTAATGTTTAGTTTTATATTTCAGTGATTAATTTTACTCATAATATATACTTAAACTCAACTATTTAATTTATTATTAGTATTTTATCACTGTTTAAAATAAAAAGTCTTATATTCCTTGTTTATTCGATTTTTTTATTTTATTATTTATTTTTCCATAAAATATAATTTTTTTCTGATTTAATCCTTCTCATAAAATTAAGTAATTTTTTAACTTTTTAAAAAATTAGTGTAATTTGGGATTTGTTTAATTTTTGTTAAGCATCATAATTATGATATTGTCATTTTGGTTGATAGGTGGATTTTTATTTTTCCTTATTTTCATGGATGTTGGTCCGCTGAATAAAAAAATTATCAATCTATATAATATAACTTTCAAAGGATGTTCATAAGATAAATTTATTACCTGATAAATTAATTTAATCTTCAAAATGACATCATAAGAAAAAAAAGTTATCCTAAATTATCCCATTAATCACAATATAAAATTAAAATGGAAAAGTATCGTTTAATTCAAATATATATAACATTTAGTTGGAATTGTCTTTTTCAATTTATCTACATTTGGAATGATATAAAAATCATGGATTTCTACTCAGGTGAGTAAAATAGAATGTGGCGTTTCCTCAAACCAGATTTGATCCCATCACTTGTTCTCATTGAGCTGCTATTGAGATACATTCCCCACAAACCGATCATGTTGAATAAACTACAATAACACATCTACTATACTGAAAAATATGTTGTGACATCATAAATTTCTATGAGGAAATTTGGATAATACATATACATTAACTCCCGCTTAAATAATATGAGTACTTATCAACCAGCTCATCAGTGTAGGGTAACCATTCATTATTTGGAAGTAGAACACCGTTAAAGCTTACATTTAATCTAACATTCGTCTGAATCAAATGATCCCAATACATTATAATAATATGAGTCAATACTTTTCGGGAAGCTAACCTGTGAATATCAACTGGGACGAAAAATAAGATATGATTTTTGGGATCTATGTATTAATTCATTGTTTATGAACAACTGTCATTTATTGAAATCCCTGAGTAATGTGTGTTTTTCAATACACTTTGAAAGAAAATATTAATTTTTTTGAAAAATAAATGTTTAATCATTTATATAGAGATGCATCTATATTTATATTTCTGTGATGATTCATCCAAGCCTGATCACATAGTATGTCGATGAATTGGAAATTTTCAAGCTACTCCAACTAGTGCCACATATGAAAAAGATGATGTTGATAAAATAAAGGATTTATTGGTGGTATCTAGATGATGGTGAAATTTATATTACATGAGTCCATCTTGTGAATAATATTTAATATTTTATATGAACCTAGATTTCATGATATGTTGGAGGTGTTTTAAGTGATGTTTATGAATATATTCAGATGAAAATTCTTCTATAGTTTTGATGTATCTTTTTCATGTGATTTTTGTTGTGTAATAGTTAGATGTGATGTTGTTGTCCCCATTGCGGTGTTGTAGAATTATGGTTTTCATTGGGGGCATGAATGTGTTCCTATAGAGGCCAACTAGTGATTATTATTTTCGGAAGTATTATTATCATTAAAATTGGAGTGTAAAATTCTTGTAGAATATGGGATGATTTTTTTTTAAAATGTTTCAATGGAATGAAAATTTGATTGGAATATTGCTGACGGAATCAAGGATTGTACTTTATGGAAAACATTTAATTTTAGAAACAATAATGTAGTACACTACGTTTATGGGATTGAAAATAAAATGGGAAGAGACAAACATATTAATGGACCCTTATCATCCATTAAAAACACATTTTTCTGGTGATCTAGAGAGGGAGATTGATGGAGAAAACAAGGAAGTCAAATATGGGAAGGATTTCTCAACATAGAAGACTCTACGAGTATTTGTTTTTTTTTCATACATTATATTAATGGGTCAATCTGAAATTACCTTTCTGTTAATTTTTTGGCCAAATATTTTATGGAAAAAATTTAACGATTAAAACAACACTAATTAATGATTTAATCATTCTTTCTATGTTGTTTCACCCGAAATCATTCTCAATGATTTCATATATTTTATTCATCTATAATCAATAAAAATTTGATTTCATTATAATCATTCAAGAAAAAATTCAACGATTTCTATATTCTCATAATATATTTTTAAGATGAGCAGCACAACAAAATTATAAGAAAATTTTATTTTCTGGAATGATCATTTAAAATATTCATAAATGATTAATTATGTTGTTGAATGATTGTGGAATTAATTCATCCCTATGTTTAATTGTTGAAATTGATTTATTACTTCTCAAATTAAATTCCATATATATTATTTCTACTATAATGATTTAATCATTTATTTAATTAGATAATCATGTTCCATTCCATTATCATTGTTGAAATTGTGTCATGTATTATTTCGACATCCTCAAATCCTTAATGATTTTCTTGTTTTATTTTTTTATATTAATTTTATTTCTACAAATGTTTAAATTAACTTATATGTGTTTCAAGAAACTAAAAACTATTCGAGTTTAAAATGTGGATTATTAATAGTACATTTTTAGTGTACTTAATGACAAAGATACTGAAATACCTATAAAATATATTTTCGAACTAATACCTTCAATAATTAAATAAATAATAATAAATAAAAAAATTAGGCAATAAAGAACCACAATATAATAATTCTGAAAATTAGTAAATCAAATAAAATAAGCATTAATTTACAACTTTATTTGAGGTATGATATCACATTTATAGAGTAATTTTATTAAATCATTAATGTCCTTCCACAACAACTCCTTAATAAATATATTGTACACTATAACATGTAGGTAGTATAATATAATAAAAGCGTTGTTATCTAAGGAAAATATGATATAAATGATTTTGAATCTTATATTTTCCTTATCAAGAAATCTCAATTATTGATAAATATTTGATATTATCATCAAATATAAAAGGAAGAAATTATATAGTATAAATAACCATAAATAAACCATATAGAATAAAATAGTATGCATTAAGATAATTTCAACATATATTTTTGTCTATTATTACCAAAATCATTTATTATATAATTATTACATATCACTAAGTGAACCCCCAAGAACAAATGAAAAAGATAGACTAGCCCCCAATTATAATATATAATAACATAAGTATTAGATTATTCTATAACACTTGTCAGAAATATAGGAGTACAGTATCATCTATAACATAGAGTGAATATCCAAAAATAGAAATAAATATTTAGTGTTTGAATATAATTATATTAAATGTTAGATGTTCTTTTGGAAACATAGAACTGTAATCTAAATTCATAGTGATTACCATGCTATACTCATAGACCATACTGACCCCTTCAAATTATTGCATGCACAGTCATATGCAACTCTATGTCCTTTTGGAAGATGGAATTCATAGGGATATTATTTTTTGACTACAAATCCACTACAGGGATTGTAATAATTATATCCCAAATACAGATTAGTTTCATGTATAGAAACAACTAAGGCTACGTGAGATAATGGCTTCCTTTGATTCATTATCCAAGGAAACAATAATAATCACAAAATATGAATGAAACCGCCTATATGGTAATAACTCTTTGTAGAGGTTTATGAACATCCCGGTCTATGGAAACATGTGTAGACCTAAAACCAACTCCATGCATGATGAAACCTGATCATTCCCATTATTTGAGAACCTCTTAATCCATCCATGCTCCATAGTATTTTCAAATGTCTTCCAACTATTGAGGAACCATAAAATTTTTGTTTCATCTCGATGACATGTCCTTGGACAACCAAATATAGATATATAACCAATGTCAATGTAGTGGTAAAATAACAAAGGGAATTATTTAGGAACTCCCCCAATATAAATATCTATATTACCCAGAATACAGAAGTCATTATGGGAATATTGAACAACTTTAATAATTCATTCTCCTATGTTTCCACATACTTAACATCTCATACAAAGTATAGAAAAACTCTTTACACCTCTAAAATTTCAGTTTTTATGAACGAAATGATACATGATTCTATTTAAAAATTATATCAAATACTAATCCTCGCTCCTTACAATAAACAAGATTCAAAAACTAGAACGAACATATACTGCTTCACAACTGATTAATGACAAATAATATATAGAAATACATCATTGAACATGTCAACATAATATTAATTTTGAGCACCAATGCACATTATAATGTTATTTGGTTAAATATTATCCCCAAAGAAAAATATAATAACTTATATTATAATTTACACAATTACGCATTCTATATTTAATGATCCTCTCTGAATTAAATAATAGAACCATAAAACAGATAATCTATGTGAATCCAACATGTTTCATCCACATAAATTGAGATTTAATTTGACATATCCATTACCAATTAAAGTGACAATTATATGAAAAAAAATTTATGATCATTTAATTAAATACCTTCTTATGTTATCTACAATGAACATAATTTAGTCGTAGTAATAAAAAAAGAATGAAAAATATATTTATATCATAACTATCTATTTACATTAAAAATAAAATCAACACATCTTGTATTATAAATTTTTAAAATATCCTTACATTAGATCATAGGGGGCCTCCAATACATATTCAATATCAAGATTAGCTTGTTATATCAAATTCTATATACGATTGATAGTGTTACCAAAAAAAACACAAGAATTTATCATGAATATATAACTATAAAATATATCTATCACACAACCATATTTTTTATATGATAGTGTTGTGAATCAACCTATAGATATTCATAATGAGAGGATAGTGAAAAAATTACTCGTCATTGAAGAATTCCATTAATAGGTTATTTGATGGAAATAAGCACCAATGGTATGAAATGACATATATGGGAGGTGTTACCCCAATAATCCACAAACTATAAATGAAACCACAAATAAAATCCATTTAAAATAAATCTAATCTGGTAAAATTCATGTAATAATATTCATGAAAATAAAATCCAATTTTCAAAATGAAACTCTAATAGAAAATACTATAAACACAAGCCATGATCTTCATGATACTGTATTGGATATCTCAATCATGAAATTCATTCTATAAATTGGGATACTATATATAAGGGAAACAATACATGTATAATCATAATGATATTCCAAAAATACATTATGATAATTTAATTAATAAGTTTATTTTCGTTTAAATAAAAAATAGAACAATATCATTATATATTTTTACATCTAATTATAAAAATCACTACCAATCACTCACTCAATTTCACATATATATGTAATATAATTCATAATAATAATATATAAAAAATTTCACTGTGAAACAATTTCCCAAATTTATTTTTTCAGTTTCACCCCAATAATAAATTTTTTATCAACTCATTACACATTTATAAAAGCATTTTAACACAACAAAAATATATATCCCATAAGTAAACAAAGATTTTCTAGCCCCCTACCACAAATCGTGCCAAAAAAATAATTTAAATTATTGAAATGGGATAAATATGTTCAATTTTTACATCCAACAATACATACATTTGAAATTATAAAAATGGATATATTTTTAGGAACCATCCCATATTATCGAATGCAATGGTATCTTGAACATGTATTTACATGAAACTATGGGTGTTCTTGATCCCCAAAATCTAATGAAACGATCCCATAAATTAAGAATTTTTATTGGGAAAAAACTTCTACTAGGAATTCGGAACAATATGGAAATTACAAATTACATGTTATAGGAAATAAAAAGTCCATTCCATATAGGCCAATATTTTGGAAAATATTGTTCAACAATATGTAAAAAATAATTAAACTAAAAAATGATAAATCGCAAATCCATGTGATGAGATGTCGCATCATTAATGTCATACCATGCTAACTATATTAATTTAAACCTTTATTAATTTCATTATCTTATATTTATCAAATATAACAAGTCTAAAATCAACCAATGGTGTGTGAAGGGGGTGGAGAATTTGTTCATTAGGATCCCTCCTGGTGTTCTATAGGAATAGATTTTAAATTAATCCAAATATGATTGAGAAAATATAATTAATAAATAAAAAACTATAATACATAAATTATTGATAATTTAACTATTTAAAAACATTACAATGAATGATAATAAATAGGTTTTCCAAATCATTTTTTTTCATATTCCAACAATGTTTTCTATATTTAACAATCATGTAATAAAGAACCTTTAAATGAGGAGTTTTATTTTCATGATTATCAATTATACATCATTCTGATCAGTAGGTCATACGGTTCACAAATTTTCCTAGAATAAAAGGTATATGTTGTAACATGGCACTACAAAAAGTGACTCATTTCAACTACATATGATGCCTTAATCCCACATTACACTCTGAGAACAAGTCTAGGGTAACAGTTCTCATCCATAAGGATTGATCACACTTCATTTTATATTTTGTTCAATTTCATCCTTTCCAAATTCATTCATTTTCATTTCATCATTTAAACCACACAAATTAGTCATTAAAAAATTTTAATTGAAAATTACAATGGTAGGATTCTATTTTATTTATTCATTTGAAAACCCATATTTTTTACTAAAATTCGTTTTTATTCAGTTTTATCAACATTATTAATAAATTTAAAATGAACGCACGAAATCTAAACATGATAATGAATTTTCTAAAATGTAAACATCATGAAATATTGAGAATCAACAAACCCAATTGGAAACAACAGGAGAAGAAAATTTTATTGTTAAAGGCTTTGAAATGGGGTTATAGATTACTTATTACCAATTATATTACCCTAATTTAAAAATTAATAAAACATTTATGTCCTAATATAGAATTTATAATGACAAATATCTATAATTTTCCATCAAATCTGGAATTAATCTAGAATATTTTACTACTTAAATCATTACTAGGATCCCCATGAGTTGATCAACCAATATTGTTTATCCATACAACATATTAAGGGAGTAAAGGTCTTAATGTGAATCCCTAAATATGGAAAATATTTGAGGGAATGTCATGGTATAATAATATATTTTACAGTCTAAACAATTTCTATAGAAATTTGTGGAACCTAACAGTACATAACAAGGCAAACATAATTTTTCAAGGTGACTGATGTGTGGAAAACTACAATGAATAGAATAATGGTATAGTATAAAAGTGACTCGTCAAAAATATCATCATATTCTACATCATGGTCATGGTCTTGATCATATAAACATATATATATGGGAGGATTCATCAGGGTTAGTTTAACACTATAGAATCCCAAATCTAAGAAAAATTGATTGTCATTAGCTTTATCCTTGTGTAGTGACCCATAAAATGGATGATTAATCAATCCAAATTTCAATTTTTTAAACCTTTATCTACCTCACATCACCACATAAATTATAAGTACCACCAAAAAAATGCACCGTATCCTAATATTCCAACCAATCAACACCCACTTCCTAAACAATGTAAATCTAGAAACACACCATTGAAATGAAAACAATCTACGGAAAAAGTAGAATCTAAACTATAAAAATATGTTCATACATGAAACAATTCAATGTTAATATTAAATAAACCAGGGTGAAAACTATATTCAAACCATTGTAGTTTAGTACAAGAAACGTACATAATTGTGATACCATTTTTCCTATATATCTATCTACAAATAAAAAATTTATGCCAAAGAATGTTTTCCAAAAATAAATTGAGGCCAGTTCATCCTCATTAATAACTACTTTTACCATATCTCATGATAATCAAATAAAACATGTTATATCCCATGATAAAATGTCAAAAATTTCCACGTAGAAGGATAAGAAGAGAACTAATAAACTTTTGTGCTCATTATTTCATAATCATATCTCGTTATATATCATGTTCTTCAAAAATCTGAATACGATATAGTTTTTGATTAAAAATATTTCATTGTGACCCATGAGTGAAATAATTTACTAAAGAAAACTTTTGTGGTAAATATTAATAATATTTCATTATTCCAAGACATTCTAGGATCTAAAATGGTCTCATATAAATGGGACCGATATTTCCATTCTTATCTATCCATCAGTAGTATAATTTGGGGGATAATTTCAAGAAAACATGATCCCAACCCAAAACTATAAACAAAGATAAAAAATTATTTGAAGCACCTCTTAGTAGTCACTAAATAGTTATGATACAACTAGATAATTATTTTTGTCCCATGTACTAATCATATTCCAGCAATTGAGAATACTATAAACCATTCCAATAACAGGAGGGATTCATAGTTTTTAATGGTGACATCAATATGGCCATTTATTGAATAGTATTATATGAAATCGTAAGGATCCCTAATTGGAAATTTTATTATTTTATAAAATCCAATAAATAGTAAAAGGGAATATAATTTGGAATTTGATTATCCTTCACTATCTACCCATAGATCTATGTATGTTGTGTTGTGTACAACCAATCCTATGTTCTTAATATCACAAGAATTAACATCCAAAATTTTTAGATGAAATTATTGTCCCAATAAATGAAAATTTCCATTGGAAGTCTATGTAGACTTATAATCTCATGGAAATCATATTTTTCTATTTATATTGGTAGTGTTATAATTTTATATGAAATAATTACATATTGTCAAATAATCACTCAAATCCCATATGGATTTCATTACTATGGGATTTCATTGAAAACCCAAAAAAGTAATTAAAATATAACCATACATCCATGATATCAATAGAATATGATCTAGAAACAAGGAAGGGTTCTAGTGATAAGCCATAATATTTTAGAATGTATAAAAATTAGATAAAAATATACCTATGTCTCACTCCATAAATGGATACTAAAAAATAAGTATCAGGTAATAAAGTATATTTAGGGTGATGTGTTGAATATATAAAATGATTGATAAAAATATCCCATAATCGAATATCGTGGAAATGATGGGACATAATATAAATTTTTTAATCAATAGAATCCATTATAGGAAAGAGAGTACTCACTAATGGTACCCCATCCATATAAATAATCAAAAATAATTGGAAAATCATTATATCAATACTCAAAAAAATGAATCATATGAGGAAGACATGATGTAATAATAAAACATACCAGACCACTTCCAAACTCCTCTTGTTTGAATCCTTTGTACATCTATGAAAAATTTCACATCATGTTGAGCACCTCATTCTCTACCTTCATAGTATGGTAATTAATATTCCTCCCTAGATCTTCATTAACTACATTACCATAATTTTTGGTATATAAGATTTCAAAATCCAATGATATTAAGTAATTAACACATCACCTCATATGTAGTTTTAAAAATTATTTACGATATATAAAATAAAAACATTTCTTGTCTAATTAAAATGTATTCATTACCATATTAGAAAATTAAAACCAAATTTTTTATATATAATTCATATTAAATATTAAAGATCATTATTTGTTTAATTATCCATGTGAGTTCGAACATTACATGTGAATTAATCCTCTACATGACATCCCTTGTAAAGGGTGTATCCAATCCATAACCTAAAGCAACATGGTAATTCACAGAGCATTTTACATCCTAAAAATATTCATAAACTCTATAATATTATAACAGTGCTTCATTTCAATAATTTATCCAAGACACATTAATTTTAAAAAAAGTAACAACTTTTAATTAGAGTTCTTTTAAAATAGATACATGAATAGTGAAATCAGTTTTGAACAACATGTAGTGTCATACAAAACACAAGAACCTGCATATCTCAATAAAGTTGTGTGGCATTTCCCTAAATAAGAAATACAATGCATCCACATGATTTTCAAGGATAGCATGTTCATAGGTAAAATTTCCTATGAACATAACATTTGTGACATAAAAATTGAAATTTTATTACATTACATTATAATGATGATCCCTTAGATTTCTCAAAATTCACATCAACTGACAAAAATGATCTTCGTCAATATAAGTGTAAAAAAATGCATCCACAATTACTATTAAAGAAGTATTAATAAATCAAATGATGTTTCGATTAACTAATATCGGAATGAATTAAAGAGTAGAAACTATTCCATCTAACATAAATATGTATGATAAATTTAAATACCATATTCCTAAGGTAGTCTTACGAATATCTGACTAGTTAATTATGAGTTGCTGATATCCCAATTTATGATCAATATTAGAAAACCAACTATACTCTTTAAAATTTTTAAAAAATCATTAATATAACTCAATGGATGATTGTTTATTCACAATAAAAAACATCATTCGTTATTCGATGCATATTTGAAGAGACACATTGCCATTCTGGGATAAACCCCTTGGGGATGCCCATGGGAAAACCTATTTTATTATCTGGCTGTTAGCACTAAAATTATTTAACCATATTTTCACTTTTATAATTTCACCATGAGCTATTTGATAAGGTTTCATCAGTATTAGTTGATTTTTTGTTACTATTCCAATTGATATGTCCAACTACAGCTCTAGTAGAAAATTAGAAAAATCTTCGAAGTATGAATGAGGAAATTAAATTACTATAGAATGGAGGCTAACACTGATATATTCATATTCCTACATTGACGTAGACAAGGAAAAATATTTACTAATATTTGTAAGATAGGAATCCATATGAATGGTTAATGAATCGCATTATCCATGAAATTTATGAGGGAAGCTATAAAAAGATGCGAATAACACCCATCAACCATATCAATCAATCAGATCATTAGGATAAATCAACCAATCCAGATTGATAAGAAAATTAATGTGGTCCATGTTGAGATATTTGAAATACTAATCCAACACTTATCCTTCTAAAAATAATGTGAATTTGGTACTTTGTAAACCCATATCCCTCATCATTTCAAGAAGAATCGATAAATCTATAGTGAATATAATGAGTTCAATTGGATTCATCGAAAGTTCCACCATATTATTTAGTAAAATGTGGTGATTCGAATATATATCTATTTAATTGAAAAAAATTATTATGGGTAACAAGAATGGGGAATCTCATTGTTATAGGTCCCATAACAACTTCATCTAGAAACTCCTCAACTATATATATGTGCTCCATTTTGCATACGACATGTTGAAAAACTATTTTCCATGAAACATATTTCTATTCCAAATAACCTCTTTGTTATGAGTATATTATAAAATACAATGTGAATAAATTTATCAAAAAATAATCTTGTGTCCATGGATCCAACATGAGTTCCAATCCTTATGAGGATCTTGTAAAATTCATTTTATATATCCAGTTTTTCCACACTGTAATCTTTTCAAACAATATGAAGTTGTTGATTATGTAGGAAGAGACTAATGTGAACCACCACCATTATTTACTATATTAATGTCATTATATGTCCTCTTAAAATTTAATGAAATGTTTTAGATACAACTATAAGGAATTGAATCTCTTTTCAATACTATCATGTTGGCCATGTTATGCTCTTTAAATAAGTCCCAATCCACGACAATAGAATAGATGGTCAGATTCACAATTAAAACATTGATTTTTATGTCAATTTATAGACCCATTTGAACCCTATTTTCAATTATCTTTTCACTTAGACCCAACCTCATATGAAAAAAATTGAGATCCCAGTGAATAGGATAACATACACGATCACAGATCGGTGTCATTTATCTATATTGAAGACCTCCATGGAATTATCTATTGTAACCGATTATGGGTAGAGTTTCTCGATGTAGTGACCTTTATTTCCTTTCACTAAACATAATCATTCTTATTATAGAAGAAAAATTATTCCCACCCAATGCACATATAAATTCTATCCGAAATAATGTGCACATCACATTGACATCGTCAACAGTCTGAATGAATCTAAACATTACCCCCAATAATTCACAACATATCCACCACATTATATGGATCATTCAAATCGGAAAATAATGGTAGCTTATAGAAAATAATTTCTTGATAAGGAACCTTTTCTTGAGATTTTTTTTCTTCACTTATCTTGCATCGATTGTCTATTGTACAATATTTTTCTCTATAGTGTGGACTATGTGTACCAAAACATTTATCATTTTCTATCCCAACATTGTGTTCCCCTATCAATTTTTACCATCATCAACATTCGGAGTAAAATAATTAATTCATTTTAGGGTCATGGTATTATGAATTAATATAAAAAATGAACATGGATATAATATCAATTAATAAATTCCACCTTAGATAGTATAACACTGCTATAATTATAAATATACAATAAAAATAACGATAATCATTAAAATCGGAATAATTCTAAATATATATAATCCCGTAAAACCAATTGAATCATAAGGCATAGTATAATGTGATCAAGCCAAACACTCAATAAAAACATACCAAAAAAATCCCACATTCATCACTCCTATGTACTAACACATACCAAAAAGTAAAACTAAGATTATAAACAAAAAATTGGCCCTTAATTATAAATTTTAATCCACAAAACATGATTACCTAATCCATAGTATCTCAAAAAAGTTATAATACAAAATTAATGAAATTCACAAAATTTACAAGATAGTGACAATATCTTGGTAATCTAAAAGTACATTTGAGGAAAATCCATAATGAATTTGAAAAAAAATCAATAAATTAGATTCATCAGTATTAGATAAATAGTCATATATAAGAACAATCATTAGGATTACCAAGTTTCCAAATGTATAAAACCACTAATGTACTCATAAATTATTAATATTATATCCATGACATAATATGTCACAACCAAATGCTCAAACTCATTAATAATACAATAAAACAACCTCAAAGCAATGAATTTTTCTTACTGACATCTGTTGCAGCTTGAAATACATTTTATCAATGTTTTATTCATGGTTTGAACAAAAGAGTGTAGTAGGATCCCACCAATTGTTTTATAGTAAGATTTTATAAAATAAAACAATTATGCTAACTGAATCCAAAAAAAAATCCATGATAAATAGTTCATCATTATTCATGGAAAATGTTACCTGTAAAATATACAGTAATTTATGATAATAAATTGTTTTCCAAAAGTATTTAATTTCACATAATAACATAGTATATCAATTCTACCAAAAGGAAAACAAATCCTAGTCATATAATTTGTTAGAGGACAATGAGGAACCTAAAATAATAATTATTTCTAGTAATCTAACTGGTTTTCACATTCCAGTATCAAAAAAGCATATGGGGGTAACAAAATTATCACAAGATTTACTCACTTCCAAAACACTTTAATCCTTATGAAAACTTTTCCATGAAAGATTATTTTTATAGGTAATGATTTCCTCCAATGTGATTGATCACTACTACATCATTGATAACATTGGGATTTATCACAGTATTCTAGATTTGAGGCAATTTTATCATTAAATCAAAAATAAATCATGATCCAAAATCATTTCATCAATATAAATGTTTTATAATATAATTTAATTCAAAACCATTTCAATGCCTCAATTTTACATTAAAATCATTATCATTATTTTTAATGAATAATTGAAATTCATTTTATAGGGATTGAAAGGAATCCTTAAATTATATTTCGATAATAAGAAACCAAAAACAATGAAACACTATAAATTTAAAATTTCAATGAGTAATAACATGTAGAGAGAATACTAGGTATATATTAATTGTGTAGGGATCCTTGAACAAAAATTCCAAATAATAAATCTCTAAATTAACACATTATAAAATAATGAATTCCAATGATAACGCTTACCACCTAAAATCCTAATCACCATCCCCCAAATACACAATCATTCATTAAGAGGACATGAGTTCCATCAATACTTGTATATCTATGAGATGGTCTCTAATCATTGGGGATCAAAAAATGGATTGAGGGTGGAATTTTCAAGTCATAAACTCATAATGATACCCTGTATAAATGTGAATTTTTTAAGAGAATAATGGGTATGAGTTTGTCTATAATAAATTGAAAAAATCTAATATACATAACACTTTGTGACATTTCCTACTCCAAGGCCCAAGGTCACTAATTAAAATAAATACGATTATAGGATAGAAAATACACTAAAAAGAACAATTAAATTACATTTGTAGATTCTATGTAGTGGAAATTAGTGAGATCTGATAAATAAAGAAAAGGTTGCATGAAATAGGGTAACAAAGAAATATAAAAATAATAATAATAAAAGATAATTTGCAGCGTAGATCCACCAATAATGAACCCAAAAATGATCAATATTTCCTTTAATCCCACCTATCTGTTTCTCATTCAATGTCATGTAGTTGATCTAGAATTTGTAGAAATGATGTGGCTCTGTTCTATAATATATTAATAAATTCACTCTATAGACACTACATGAAAAATGGAGAGACAACACAGTATTGTAGAATACATAACAATCTGAACCGAAATGGTGGAATAAAAGTAGGGAAAGATGGTCATACCTTAATTAAATTCAGAATGCTATAAAAGAAAAAATGTATAGAAAAAATTAAAATATTAGTCAGTTTTTACCTAGTATTGGAATGATGATGTTATATATATCATAAAAAGTGGGAGTCATTACGCTCCAAGATGAACATGAGGAATGAGAGACAAGATATGACCACCCTTGAACTATTTTTTATAATAATCAAAATATCCCAGTACATGAATTAAATATCATATAATCCATCAAAATATAATGAAAACATGTAGAAGAATAAAACCATGATAGGTACCCCAATGCTCATATAGCTCATACAAAAAAACACAAACATTAATAGATTATCTCAATCAATAAAAAAAATTTACAGACCTGAATGCAGTTTTTAAATTCATATTGTTAGAATAATAGGTATACTAAGTTGGATCATCCACAAATCCTCTCAAATAAATGTGAATAAATCATACTAAAACATTTTGAATAAATAAATAAATATAACGCATTACCAAATATGGTATATGAGGTTGAAAACCTCACCATAACTATCTCTTATCATTTCAGATGTAATATCTAATATATCATCCAACAAAATATATATTTTATCATTCCCAACAACAAATTCCCTACAATTATTCCACTATTCCCATATATCGTGCTTTCAGATCCATCACACTATAATGAAGCCTCATTTTTCAATCCAAAGGGTAATTGAACTGTAACCCCATGCATCAAATTATATCTTCATCATCACCGCCTCTAAATTGAAACAAGGTACTTCTCCTAGATCCTTCATTAATCATACAGAATGTACTTCACCATAATCCGCATAGACCATATATAGTGTACCTATAATAAACCTTAGCCTAATATATCTTGAGATACATCAGTATAAAATAACAAAATGACCTAAAAACACTCTATAAACTTATACAGGAAAGGTATCTTCTATTCATAACATTACACAACACTTCCACTTAAAGAGATAGGGGAAATAGGGGATAGTCAAACATTAACTCCTAAACCACCAGAAAATTGTGCAAAACACCCAACTAGATTTCACTAGGTGATGGTCTCCATAATAATATCGGTAGGGTAGAATATGAAATCAAATGACATAAAAAATTATATATCTCCCCCACAAACAATGTTATTAGAAACATCATTGAAATATCCTTAAACGATGTTATCGTATCTCAGACACCCAGCTACATGATCTAATTAATCGATATCCTATAATCACAGATATATATCACAAAACCGAAATTTAAATAATTTATCATGTAAATGAATTTATATAGTTTTTTATCGACAAATTATTCCATGTAAAACAATTAAATCCAAAACCCATGGGATATATAATTTTTTATTCAACACTATTACATAATTATAGCATCTCATGGACTCATCCAATGCTACCATAATGGATTACTAGTCCATACATAATCATCTATATCAACCATTGGGAAAATGAATGTGAAAAAATAAATGTTTCTTCAATCTATACAAAATGAAGATTCATTGTCTTGTATGATTTACAAAAATCATTAGACAAACCAATGGGAAAGATAAGAATCAACCTTATCCAGCATTATTTTTTACATTTCTACACCCAATTTGATTATCAGTATCCATATCAACATCCTGGATCCATCTACTATGAAAATCATGGAATCATCACCCATTATCTAACAACCATCATCCATTGTGAGAAAAAATGTCATCAAATAGGTGGGATTATCATCTAGATTAATCATAAAGGATACAAAGATATCATCACACACCAAACATAAAATCTATGATCTATAAAAAAAGCATAATATATTTATAAAAAAAAGCTTTCTAAACCATAAATAATTATGAAGACTAACAAAAATTGATTTCCATTATGAATTAATTGATTCATTCATCAACATTAAAAATAACAACAAACATTATTTATCATCAATGTACATATAATAATTAATTTATTCTTTCTTCTTGTGTAGTTCTATGTTTCATATATTTTTTTAAAGGAAAATAACATTTTACCATGCCATATTAATATTTAGCTCGTCAATAATGACTATGCATAAATTTTTTATGAAAATTTTAAGAGAAAAGAATATTTAAGACAACAGATACTGAATACATTCAATAAAATCTCGAATATAAATATTTACATAATTTTCATGACATAAATTCATGTTATCACTACAACCTAGAACCATATTATTTTTTGAATAATATATTAATCATTATTAATGTCCATTACATTTTTACCCAATTAGATAAAGCATAGTAGCTTCATTATTTCAGATAATATAAAAGTTAATTAATCAAATCCCCGACCTCAATGATTTCCATAGTCATTAAATAAAATTGGAACAAAAAAATTCTATAATCACCTATATCATAATTAATCTATTTCTCCAAAAGTCCTTTTCACTATGAACATTACAAAAAACAATATTAATCCATGGGAAATAATGATAAAAACCCTCCATAGAATGAATATATATATATATATATATTTGTAAAAGATTATTGATGAATAAATTATGTGATAAAGAGGGAAAAAATCACTAATCACTATTGATTAATCATCATTAGATCAGGATCCATTCCAATTGAACATTCAATGAAACAACATAAATTAAAACCTCTACCCACATAGATTTGGGATATTCTTATAGAGTTTTTTTAATGAACAATTTCATGGTATTTATTAGATTAATATTAAATTCAAATTCATTGTGGGAATGGGTCATTCATTCCTTGAATATATCGAGTAATATGAGAAGCATAAAAATGGATCCCTTGGTTCTTATAAAACAATATTAAATCACTTTGAGAGAATAAAGATCATGTCATCTATTTTTATAGATAAATTCTTCAAAACTAAATACCATCCATTAATGACTTAAATTTTGAGTCCATATAATTTATCTCACATTATTAAATACACTAACTATTACTAGGAATCAAAATTCCTGACACACACTACAAACTAACTTCATGAAAGTGTCCCCAAATCATAAATTCATTACATATAATGATTTAAGATCTTAGACATAACGAAACCTACTTTTGTATTCTTCCATGAACCTCAATCATTAATAAATGAAATTGAATGATCAATAAAGGATCAAACCATTACATAATATACCAATAAAACAATGTGATCATTTAATTTTTCAAAAAATTGTTGGGAAATGAAAGGAAATGGGATACATTTGACCTGAAAATTCACTTTTTATTTGATTTTAAAAATCCACTTTATGGATGAGAGGTAACAAAGACCATTACATACAAGATATAACTGATTAAAAATTAAAAATCCAAATATCCAAAATCCATCATCTTGATAGCCTCTTTCACGAACCGCCTTCCCAATGGTATCAGCATAAATCGCAAGCCATCATTATGCATCGTCGGGTCAAATCTCGAGACACGAGCATCCTCGAAATTACCACTGCAACGACTTCTGGTGGGAACACATAGTTCCTTTTCTCAATGCTGATTCAAATCCCTATAACTCCTTAATCCAAGGTGAACTGCATCATCTCATCTCCAAAAGAACAAATCCCTCTCTACTATAGAAATTCCATTACCAGAAATTACAGTACATCTTAATCACAAACTAGATAAACTATAATGGACCCCAATCACCATTATAACCCAACTATGTCGACCGAACATGACCATTGGAGACCATGCTCATTGGAAGAAAAAAAATATTGACACAGAACCATTGAGAATTGCTGAAGTCTGCAACCATAACAAAAATATAAAAAAAATGTAGAGATATAGATGAAATTTTCACCGTATAAACCTCAAACAGTTCCATAACATGTCGTGCAATAAGAATCTTCGGCTTCGAAATCCAACCTCCCAAAACCATTTGAAATTCTGCTCCATATCCGACTCAAGGAGTGATAGAGTGTCTTTGGGACAGGGCATGGAAAAGAGTATTTGATTCCTTTTTCTGGCCATGACTAAAACCTGAAGGCAAGTCAAAGAAGTGGCCATCACGAAAGTTCATAAAAAACCCTCATCCACCAAACCGCTTATTCCAAAACCATATAGTATTCATCACTCCAGATCTGACCTAGAGAGGAACGATGAAACCAAAGGTTAGAGAGGGGATGAATTAGTCAATGGCATTAACACCCACCATCGTCTCTGAGAAAACACCAAAATGCCGCACCACCAGAAAGAAGAGATCGACACCACGATGGTTGGAAAAGAAGAGGGTAAGGGAAGGGGAGGAATCATCTGACCGACATGCCGATGGATCTAAAGAGTAGGGTTTTGGGAGGATACCCTAGGCCGAGAGAAATGATGGGGGATTTCCAGTGGATATGGGAGCCATCCACTATGTGTAAAAATTTCAATAGACTGTATTATACCTATAATAAATCACACCATTATTGGAGAACAACCATTTTATCTTGTGGATGAACATATAAAACATAAAACACTTACATTAGGATGATATCTAAAAACAATATTATGTCTATAAACATGTAATTAATTTATATATAACCATATCATATTCCAAAAAAAGAATTACATAAAAAAATATCCTTACCAAGGATGATAATGCAAAGAAAACTTGAGATATTATTCATTTATTTGTGACTCATCTTTGATAGCACTATTCTACATTCACTACATACATGAAATGTCAATATTTAATGGAATATAAATACCTTTTAAAACATTCACTTTATAATCCTGGATATCCACATGTTGCACCAAGAGGGATGAATCATCATCAACTTCTATATCATTCCAATTGATAACAAGAGAATCACCATTAATTTTGTAATATAGATTGGACACTTGAATTAAATCATACATCACGATCATCAATGATGTTATTTTTATCTAAAATGTTTCAAATCTAACACATTCCAACACCTCAAAAGACCAAAAACCTAATTTCAAAGAATAATACCATGAAAACAACTTCACTACCATTTATGTAGAGTGACCTTTAGAATAAAAGATATTAAAATGTTAAATCCATTTGTATCATATTATTTTCATCATATGACTAAAGATGATAATGTGTCTCATAAATCCATTGAAAATCACATCATCCATCCTTTTTATTATTTCTATTTGTTTGGGAATGATAATAAATTAATCTCTTAACCTGTCCAACATATTGTATAATGAAATCTAGGTACATTCAATGAATCAAATAGTTATGTTCCAATGGTTTATTGAAAACTTGAAATAAATTAAAATTCATAAAATGGTTGTTTCCTCACACATGAAGCTCCAAAATTTTGGACATAAGCATGTATCATGTCTTCTAGTGACTAGATGGTTATCTCGGTTTGATTATCTAGATATTATTGAAAACTATCACCGAAGAAAAACTAAGATCCAAAATCATGAACCTACATGACCTAAAGGTGAAATAATAATCCAGAAAATATGACATTATATTTAGGACTCCATGAATCCCCACCATCACTTCAAGATATTTCCCCATAGAAAAACAATATTCTTAAATCCTTGACTTCAATGAGGTGACATGATTTATTAATAGTCCAATACTAACCATATATAATCATTTCCTCCCAAATATAGATCTAAAATATTTATGAGATTAATATATATGTCATTTCACTTCCACTAAATAACATATATCAAGTTGATTAGAAAACATAGAGAAGGTAATTCATCCTTTAACTCATGGATGAAAATCATCTAGACAAGAACTATTCAAATGAATAGTTTAAGCTAAACCAGAATAATTACCTCTCAAATAATGATAAATCTATTACATTATATGATATACCACCTATGAAGAGTTTATTTACTCCAATAGAACATCCATAGTCATCACTTTTTGCATCTACGAAGGATTGGGATGTCTACCTTGAAATGACACACAATTTTTATCATCTTCATACAATCCCTTTGTTGATTTTAAAAGGAATATCTACCATATTGAAATATATGTAATTAAATTTGATTTGTAATTTATCCACCCCTACGTTAAATTGGAAAAATCCATTATATGAAACATTTATCCTCTTTCATCATCCTATCACATATCATAATGCATCACATATATTTCTTCAGGAAATCTATTATAATCTACAGAATCATTAATTGAATAACTATGTGACATTATGCATAGCATATTTGATGAATCATTACCCATTAAATGTGTATTTTAAATATTGTATTCAATTTATATAAATAATTCCATCCATTGTAACTATTTTAGGTATATGTCACATTAATATAAGACATCGTCATGGATCCTATGATCATTAAAACAAGAATGGATTCATTAGGAAGATAGTTATCCCTAACATAATGTAAAACAAAAATAATGCCATCTCAATATCATGGGTGGAATGAAAATATATTTTTTTGTGACTAAAAATAATAATAATCACCACATATTACATCAATCCACTTCCCAAGACATGAAATGAATAATCATAGTAATCCTAAAATTGATCTCCCAATTATGAAAAACAATTAACTAGGTAGATAATAATATATTTAATTAGATACATGAAAAATGATTGGCATTGGTCATTTAAATATAATTCATGATCCTTTCTAGTAAACGCTTCCAAATGCATTAATACATGTGTGAAGTAATACCTGAATCACATATAAAAATTTTCAAGGCCGAGGAATCTCTTAACCTCTTCAATATTAATGTTGTATACACATCAAACACACTCCCTTAATATCAATCGATCAACAGCTGCACCGTGATGGGATACAAATTGACAACATAAATTTACATCATAATGCAAGAACTCAAACTTTGAGAGATAATAAAATATATAATCATGATGAAAAAATTGAAAAACCTAACATAAATATTCTATGTGCTACTCTTTAGATATTAACTACACAAGTATTTCAATAATGAAAAATATCACAAACCAATTTGAAAAATATTCAAACACTTCATTCTCAAATCCCATTATTAGTAGAAGGATAATTTCTCTTTTAAAATTACAATATAAATAAACCATAATTACCTTAATTTCTTTAGAATTAATGAAGTACAATATTTTCATTCATTAACAAAATTATTTGATATCTTGGACATATATGGATATTCATTATCTAAATTAATCTATTTATGTTTTTAAAATATATCATATATATGTAAAAGAGGGTCTAGATTATGAAAAATCCCCTAGTTCATGTGAGGGTAATCAATACATAGGTTAATATTATATATCATTTTCTCTATGAACATAGCATGAGAAACCATATTTAACTATATTGGGAAAATAAAAACTCACTATAAGAGATACCTGGTCTCTATTTATAGCTCTTGAAAGTCTCAAAATACATTTATATATGGATAAATCTAAATAAAATATTCTCTTGAATTTATATCTCTAAAAAGTTAATCTCTCGTTGAGGGGGTAGAGACGAATCCTCTTCAGGAATGGGACTAGGGTACTCTTCCACTACACTGATAAACATTACTAGCTAAACCAATCAATAACTCTATATTAACTTAACTATTTCGGTATAAAAGGGATGATGAATCCTCTGGCCCATCGATGTTTTTTGATCTAAAAATAGACAGAATACTCTTCATTAACATTATAGAAAAAAATAATCCTCTACAAGACTTCCATGATATAGTGAACAAAATATTATTTCTCCATGATGATGATAATTTCATATGAATGTATATACAATTATAGGAAAACTAACATTTTTTGATTCTTCTGTAGAACTATCTGAATAGTGTTATATACATCACCCAATTTATTTCAGTCTTAAAATACTCTCATAAGAATAAAGGGAACTAGAAGCCCCTCCGAGAGATGTATAATACTACAATATATGGAGATATAAATGATGAGAGAATATCTATTGAATATAAGAAGCTATAAAACAATTTAGAATATAAGAAAAAGGTAACATGAATGATATATGGAATTAATGGTGCTAGAAACATTAGAAAATGTATATTCCCATGACCTTCCTAAAGAAATTGCTAAAAAATATTATGAAAACCTCCATGGATTTTCTATTAACTTGGAGGATGAGGAGAATAAAAATTAATTTTTCTAAACACCCCATTAAAAAAATAATGATTATATAAATTTAAACCATGATGGTTCATATTTTAGGGATATTAATATAAATGTACAACATTATGTGGACCACTAGCTGGAAGTTGTGTACATAGAAATTTCGGGAACTCACGTATATGATTAACATGTCCTACATAAGAAAACCATCTTGCATCCATTAGAAGGGGTTTGATGGATTCCATTCATAGATGAATGGGATGAATATGGATTAGGTATACCCCAGATTATTAAAAACTATTTAATTTAGATAATAGAGAACCACATACCAAAAATCATCCATGTCGACAATCATAGTGATACCCCAGTATGGAAAATTGAATCATAGAATGTTTCCAATAAAATAACATTACACTCTTTAGTACCTCGTGATCTGCCAAAATTATTAATGAGATTACAATGAACTAGATATCTTTATCTGAACACTATTAATATTTTCTCCCACCAGACTCCTAATTTCGTAGTAGGTCTAGACCATTTTATAGAATGTTCCAATGACGTATTTCAAGAATCCCCACATTTGAACTGACTCATTTTGGGGTAATCATCTCATGGATATTAATAACATTTGCGATGAATGAAAAGAAACATCACTATTAAAAAATCAAGTGACTTCTCCCATAAAGAAGCTGACTCATAATGATTCCCAATGATCAAAAACCACAACATCCTAACTGCACCACATAAAATCTTTCGACAAGATGAATCCCAATCCTTCTTCCGATCATTGATCGATCAAAATTCTACCTCCAAATACTTGAGTGGGTCCTCTATCACATAATATTAAATGGACCCACCATAGCTATATAGAATATGTTATTGGAATATTATAGGTTTCCCCCTATTTGTTTTTTACCACTGACCTCAAATAAACAATGATCAACTAGTATATCCTTATAAACATTAACGGCACCCGATAAACAATTTTTTCACTGTAGGACCAAGAAAAAATCATATAAAAGTTTTCATATCTAGTAACTATGATGGTGAGTGATTTTGTGTATCAGTGTTAACAAAATTAATTTTATAAAAATATTAAATATATTTTTTATTATGTTACATAAATTTTTATGAATGTTTCTGTAACTCATAATTGGTGTCTCGAATAAAAAAAACATAGACCATAGTTGAATCTGAAACACATGGAAACCCCATTGAATGACCTAATGTTGGTCATCATGGGAAATTAAAATAAAATAGACCATGGAGGATGTGTTTAGTTAAATTCAATAATAAATTTTATTTATTTTATTTAAAAGACATAAAAATATTCCACTATATAATCATCATTATAGAGGATAATGAGGGTTATCTACAAAACACTAAGATCAATTAGAGGAGGATCCACAAGTTTCACTTATTCTCGAATTGAGATTAGTAGGAAATGAGCAACTAGATTATGTTTAATGATTACACAATGAGAACATCATATCTCACTACATTATATTATAGAATATTCCTCGTCAATGATCAATCTGAATCGAGCAAGGGCTCATTATTTTTGGATTATTCCCCATTTTATTAAAATATTAGACATTATCAATTCATTTTCATTGATCATGTTTATTATGAGGCTTTTCTTAAGAACGTGCATCAGTTCAGTTTTTTTACTATAAATAAGATATTCTTCTCACATTTGGAAATAAAATTTATATTTTTATCCATGAACACATTACTAATTAGGGTTTCACCTTTTTTTTCTTTTTCACCATACATTATTTTCATTCTTTTTTGATTATCCTATATGATATCGTATTGAAATTTTCTTGTAGGATCCTTCTCAATTAAACCCCTATATTTATTATGGATTCATGTGTGTGATATGGTTTTTAAATCAACGTATTAACGGGGGGATTTTTTATATGTAGATTATATTTTTCTGGGACTGGGAACTGATACAAAGATGGAGATTTCATGGGATGTGAAATGAGTAGCCTATAGGATTCAGGAAGACCATCCTAGATAACATTTATGTCCACTGAGGGGTTGAAGGTGAAAACAAATTACCTTATTTTTAGGGGAACATTAGGCAGGCTTCGTTGTGGAAGGAATATATCAGAGATACTGGGATATGATTATGAATTTTATGAAAATATTGATAAAAAACAATCTAGTCTGAATAATGTAATAATTTTATGGCATAGGCTATGATAGCTAGGGTTTCAATTTGAGTTAAATAACACACATTGTGGGGGACCCTCTTATGTTGTGTAAAATAGTATTGGACACACACATGTAGTATGGGAGTAAAAAATTAGGCCCAACTTTAGGCACATGTCTTGTGCCATCAATAGGAATGAGTACATCGACATGGTCTTACAAATACTAGTGGGATCCCCTATAAGAGGAGACGTCATGTATTTGAGTATACATGCATGTGAAATATTACATAGACATGTACATGATAATGTGGAGGACCATGGGGGGCTAATAACAACTATGTAGACTCTTAAAACAACATGTAGGGATATATGTGTTGTGAGTCATATACCATAAGGGACACAGTTAGGATGTAGGGTAAGACCACATTCCATGAGGGTGACATACATGTTGTGTCCCCCACCTCTTTTGAGAAAACTCTTAAATGAAGTACCTCCTTTGTTAATACCAAATTAAATCCCATTGGTAGCATATGACGTGTGGTTTCCAATATAGAATGTGATGGTGGCCTTTGTAGTGACTCTTGAGATTTGATATGAGATATTTATGGTGTGATACTTCTTTAGGCAATGATCGATGTTGGTGGTGATCATTTTGGATATCTAGAAAAATTATTGTGTCACCCTCCTGTGGTATCATAGAATGTGTCCCTAACTACTATAGTTTATCCCTCTTACTAGTCATGGCATGGGTTCTCCTTTCAATATCATAGTAGATCCCTCCCACTATGATGGAGCTTTGGTCAACTATAGAATACCCTAATGTCACCCTCCTATGGTATTAGGGAATGGGTCCCCAAATAATTGAGTAGAACACCATATTGTTCAGTGCATGGGTCTTGTTTTTGAAATCAGTGTTGAACCCGCCAATTATACAATGAATGTGTCCTCAACCATTATAGTGGAACCATGTAATTGTATTAGTTCATGGGTCCTCTATCTTCATTCCAAGTAGAACCCTACTACTGTTCAAGGTAAGGATCCTAAATAATTATATTGGAACCCAACATTTGGTTACAGAATGGGCCCTCTATCAACTAACAGAGGGGAACCCTCTTGTTTTAACATATCCTGGGTCCTTTACTTAGAGATTTAACCAAAATATTTTGTGTTTGTGTAGTGCATTGTGGATCAACATGAAGGTTTCTTCAAACTATAATGAGATATTTTCGGAGTTATTGATGGGCCAATGGAACTGATGAAACCCTTTTCCTCAAATGTTTTGTTAGATGAATATCCCCTTTCTCACTCGTTTGGGCTTTAGTTTTTTAGAATATATATATTGGTATCCTTATTTTTTGATTACTTTCTCCCTTACCATGGGTTCCTATTTATAATTATATCACTATAATAAATAAAAGTTTTCTTAATGCTTCTATACAAACAATTTTCCAAAATAGTTTGTATAGAGAGTTTATATCAATGGTTTTATAAATACAGTGTGGATAGACATCCCATAACACCTTCTCTTCGTCGGGTGACTCTCCTCCCATCTTGACATCCTCTCGCACCTGCTTCTTAAAACCCTATATCTCTGCTCCCCTCCTCCCCTACTCACCACTGATCACTTCCTGACCCCCCAATGCCACAATTCTTATCCCTATTGCACTCATCTCCTCTCATCCCAACTCATACTTGATGCTCACCACTCGCCACTCGTCGCTCCCTTCTTGCTGCTCCCTTCTCACCAATCACTTATCCCCACTCGCCACCTATCACCTATCACATCCACCCATCCCATGAACCTAAAACTTCCTCTCCCTCCACCCACACAAACTCTTCTCTCTATGTGTCATCATCCAGACGTGCACTGAGGTATTCCACCTTCCTGCAACATTGTTTTCCTTATGGAATTTCCGGTTTCAGATGTTTTTGTTTTAGGAATATTCATCTACTTCACTGATGTATTATGAAATGGATCATTTATGATATATATCTTTTTATAATTAGGAATATTGGAACCCAAGATAATTCTTTCAGTTTTTTCACATCAATCTATTAAGGAATTCTATGTTTCATACTCGTCCAAGGGGTTATTTAAAAAATCTATTTTATTAGCTATTTAATAGGTATTTTAGTTGGGTCTTTGTGTTTCTTGGATTCATGGATGAATTGGGAGTGGAAATTTCTCTTTTAAGATGTTTTAACATAACCAAATTTACTGGTGAGTTAATCGATAATATAAAAGGTTTTAGTTCAATTAATTAATTAATTATATATATTTAATTATTGTTTCATGATGTAACATAGATGTTTTTGTCAATTTAGTTAGCATGGTTGATCAAAGGAGATGTTGGATGAGCTTGGCAGGCCTTGACATCTAATTTTGGCCATTAGCAACAATGATTAAAATACTAGGTAAAAGGTTTTTGGCCATTCATAATTGCCTTACAGAAATTACTTTTTATATGAAGCATGTGGATGCTCAAGAATTTCATTTGGGTTATATCCCATTATTTATTTATTTAAATAAATGTTTTTATCTCATTCAAAATTCATTATTGGAATTGCTAAATTCTAAGTGTTACGAATAACCCTTGTCTGATTGATTGACACTTCACTAATTTGAATTGATTGATACATGTCTTCAACACCATTTAAATTGGATTAAGACATGTTTTTTTTGTTATTGTCACAGCTAAATTCAATTGGTGTGTGAATTTTTTATTTCCCTTACAGGTGTGTGTAAGAGTTTCCGTTTTTCATTTCTCTGATAGATCCATTACAAGTAGTTTTATCCCTACAACAATGTATTATATATTAATCTTACTCAACTTGTTGTTGTTTTGGTTTCTTTGTCTACTTAATAAGATAAAACTTCCCATTTAATTGTTTCATCAATAATTATGAACCAAAGTTTCTACAAGTTATTCCAATATTTCATGAAAACCACTACACATTATCCAAAATTAACATAACCTAAAAAACCATCACATGTAACTCACTCAAAAATTAAAGTGAATATCAATACTCTACACAAATATATAAATGTAAAATTCTTAAAAATAAGAAATAATTCATGTCACTGGTCCCTATCAATGACATAAATTTTTACATGCCTAAATGGAATTGTTAAATATATCAATGATAACAATGTAAAAATTTAAAAACTCTTTGAAAAACTAACTAATATAAAATAATCTGAAGTGGAAGTTGAGGTTTATGCACTAGGAATTGTTTAGAAATGACTTAAATTGATTAAAACCCAAATTAAAAACAATGTATTGAAGTTGGTTTGGTTTTAAGAAAAATTATATTACTGTACTATGATCTTGTAGTTTTAGGTATATGCACATAGTGAAAGATATATGTTGTCATTTTAATTTATATTATTTCAGTACCAAACTATAGGGATAATCCTCTCATAATGGTCACCCTATATATTATAATCCCTATTTCCCATTATTTTCCATAATAGAATTTATGGATAGGATTTTAGAAATAAGTTTAAACATGTTAACCCCAAACAGATGCATTTTTTGATACATAATGGTAGATAGTCTATGCATATAGTAGGAAATACATTATATCTTTGAAATGTTTAATATGAGAGAAAAGGGTAATAATTAAGTTGAATAGATAGTATGATACAACCCATTTAATAAATATACACCACTCCAACAAGAAGGTGTCTTCTTGATGAATAAACAAAAATCATACTCTAATTGATAGTTTCTAACAATGGGACATAATTATATTCTATGAGAGCGATCTAATATGTCTATTAGTTTGGAATAATATTAACTCTAGTGGAGGACCCCATACCCTTTTTATCACTTAGTCCAAATAAAAATTCTATTGAAAGAAGATCTATGGATCGTGTCACTAGTAAGAATACAAACCATATCTCATCTGCATATTTTGGATCCATGTTCACTATGTACTCGAATGGGAATACCAACATTTACATAGGATTATTATAGATATCCACATTATAACATTTCGTCACATAAAAAATCATTCTATCTTCTGAAGAATTCCCTGAATGACATGCTTGGTATATTTTTTCTGGTATCAAATTTATGTGGTACATGAATTTGAAAATCACTTCATGTAAAATCAATAATATATAAAAAAAGTTAACTATAAAAATATATGAGTAAATATTACACATTATTGACTGCATACACATCATGATCATACTTTGGACTAAGGGATATGTCAAATTCAAGAATTAGGATGATGTAAATTATGTGAAATGTTTTATACAAGGTGTGTTTAACAAAGAGAGGTACTTTAATGTAACTTAGCTTATCATGTAATGTAACTTTATGTACATTATGTGTAACTCTATAAATCAAAACATATAACTCTAAATTTTTAGTCAATGAGTACTTCGAGATGAATCAATGTCATTTTAAACCCATGGTACATGCATTTTGGTCATGTACAACACAGTGATTGCATCGATGTGATATTCTAGGAGTGTACTCCCTATTTATGAATGGATGTAAACTATAGGTACACAATTTGTGATATAATATTTAACATAAAGTGATATTATAAATTCTATAAACCATATTCATTTCATCCTTTAAGGTACACATAATAAGATCTTCAAAATTAGACATTGTAGTCTTGAATTTTGGCCCAAATTGTTGGAATAAAACAAATATCATTGAATCTATGAAATAATTCACTAATCATGATGATACCATTTCAATTTTTACATGGTTTTAATTTTATTACAGGTTATGGTTGGAAGAGGTACCTATTTATTTCTTCGATCTGATTTTTTTGGGTTTATATTGGATTCCCAATATATTGGACACATATTCAAATAATATTTAATATGAGAGTATAAGACTTTAACTATTTTGATATCTTTATACTCTCCACATCTGGTACATGACTTATAAAAATGATCCCCATTAATATATTATAGAGATATACCATTACCAATTTTCTCAATTCCAAGAAGTGGTTGATCAGTCCATCACCTTATATTTTTCCTTGCCTTATTTTCATAGTTTTCTATGTATTCAGTAAAATGTATTTTGATACAACAATTTCAAAATCATCAGTGATGGAGAAATAATTATATATTTGATAATTTGTTTAAAACTATTCAAAAATACACTTTATCTTGAGGTATCCTAGGTATTTTTTGACACAACCTATACTATTCACCCCATACTCTCTCCAACCCTCCCTTTTTAATAGCCTCGACTCCCATTAGTCATCACATGGGACCACTAAGAAATATCTATAGGGACCTTGAAAACCCCATTTATTTTTGTTTATTTCTGGTCTATAGTTTATCCTATAGTGGCCATGATTCCCCAACATGAATGTGCTTCCATGTATATAAGAGTACCACATGACCTATCATTGGCCTGCTAATTTTGAAGTACAAAATCCTTGGCCCAAAATTGAAACCATGTTATTATTTAGGGCTTGTTTATATCTTGGTAAATGTTATATAGCCTCTGATTCTATCATAAACACCTATTCTTTTTGTGTTTGTATTTTTTTTGTAGGTAATGTTTAGTATTTTTATTTTGTAGGGAATGTTTGGGGATAAATATCTATCCTAACCAGTATACAAATGGTTTAAAGTGAACCATTGGGATATCCATCACTCCCAAATAAATGAAATTTTCCTTTCAAATTTATTCAAAAATAATAAAAAATAAATCTAATGAAAGTATCCCCTACTGACTTATATCATACAATACTAAACTAAGCTGAAACTGAAGAGAAATTAATTATATATCATTATTTATAAGATTGATTTTTAGATAATATGAATGAATAATTTTATAGAATCATTTTGAAACATGAATATGTTTCTACTACTCTTACAGGAACATGATTTGACTCATGGGGCTTTGTGGTTCTTATATATTGGTTGATGACTTATATTGTTATAGAAGATAAGATTGTTGTAGTTTTGTTTTTATTTTATTTCATTCATCACAATGTCCACTTTTGAATGTAAATACATTTTATGGATGAGGGTAGTTATATTATATGAAGGAGTATATAAGGTAACATGAGGCAGCTACATAGTTTTCATTATATGAGAGGGAGATCGGGGTAGTGGATAGATTAATTAGTGTGATTCATTATTGTCCGCCTTTTTTCGGTGTTGCGTCTATTTATTTTAATTTCCTATGGAATGGAAATCCAATGTTTGGATGGTTCATTCTATAATTAAATTTATTTCTCTATGGTTTTATTTAGTTGTTTGTGGGAATTTTTTTCCCAACTGCTAATTCCTTGAGTGCCAGACACTTGTTCTAGCCCATTGGTGTTTCCCATCCACCTTTATCCATCCTAGTCATTCCAATATTAGTGTCTTTACTAGGTTAATATTATTTTTGAATGAAGATGGAGTAGGAATCCTAGAATACATATGGTGGGATTAGAAAAATCATCACAATTATATTGAGAATGGCGTTAAAATAATGTGTATTTGAGGAAATCTTTAAACAATAAAATATAATCTCTCTGGAAGTGAGTATTGATTGGTGAATGGAATAAAATTGTGTTATTCCTAGAACTATGGGTCAAATCTGAGCCCTAGTGAGTGAGAGTGTGAGAGGCATGATTACTATGTTATAGTGTGTATGGTTTTAACATTAGTTCCATAATATCATATAATACAAACTCTATTTCTATATATAAATAGCACTCCGAAAATAAATATTTTTAGGAATACTGATGATAAATGTGTGGATCAGAGGGAGGAATTAACCTCTAATTTCTAAAAACAGACACTAATCTACACCTGAATCAAAGGGTCTTAAAGTGGGAGGGAGAGATAGTTTTATATGGTTTTCACAAATGGATGAGGAAAAGGGGAACTCCAACTTCAAAAACAAAAGGGGAAAATCATGTAACTTTTACACTAAAAAAGACCACTAGTCATCCAGTGGTCTATTGTTGTTTATTTTAGCGACATCCTTTACAACTTGATTCTCCCATGATTGTTGAGCTACATCTCATGAAAAATTCTATTTTCCAAAATTCATTTTCAATTGGTTCCAACCCTCAAAAATAGAACTCAGTCAACTATTGAGAACCCCATCCATTAAATGAATATTCAATCATTTCCCCAAATTATGAATGCTCATATGAAAACATTATTTCATAATATAACCAATATAACTCATCTCATTCCAAATAAGTCTTAGTGGACAACAAATCCATATATAATGACCTATGAAGATCAATAATTTAAGGATTAACAACTTCATTCCACTACAAAATTCTCAAATCACATCTAATGAATAACCATTAATTTAAGGTTATCTGACTAGAAATCCATATCCAATGCACGATTTCAAAATTGAAACACCTAAATGTTTCTTACATGATCCAATATATCTAAAAACATTGATAGCATCATTTTTTAACACCTATCAGGATTATATTTCTCCCCACTATAAGATTCATTTAACCACTAATAATTCCTATGAGTTAGTGCCTCCTCTTTTGAATATTCGTATCAAAAGATTTCTCCAATGTTCTAATAAGAATAATTATATTGAGGAAACTAAATAAAATAATTATTCTCACTATGGTGGAAATATGTATAACAAATCATAGTATGATGCTGTAGAGATCCCTATATCATTTTCTAGTGCATTTTTTGACAGATGGGGGTTTTGGTTTATCATGATTTTGTAGTGTAGAAAAATGGCCACGTGTTCGCTGTGTCTACTGTTTTTAAGGGGTGATTTCATAATGAAGCGTTTTTAATACCTTTGTGTGAAGGTCAATAGAATTTTGTTTGGAAACAAAATTCAAAACTATGTTTCAATGTCATGAGGTTTAGGATTTTAATAAGAATTTCTGAATGTTTTTTATGCCAAAAATATTCAGTTGGAGGTTTAAAATATTTCCAATGTTATGGAAAATTTGGAGACATAAAATGGAGGTATTCTAACAAGATATTAAGATACTTTATTTGGTGTATTTTAAAAGATATATTTGAGGACAATGTGGAATGATAGTTAAATGTTTTCAGTAGATGATGATTCAAAACGAGGAGGTGTTAATGGAAAACTTTAGTGAATGTGACTAAATATTATGGAGTCTTATTTAGTATATTTATTTTAATTCAAAAAAATTATCTTTCTAATGAACACTTTGAGAAGAATTAGATGACTATAATTTAAAGGTGTGATCGAAACCATTCATAGTTGTGCATGAAAATGACCAGCATATATATATATATATTGCAGGTGTCTGTTATGATAAGGGGATATACCTACAAATTATTTCTACCTCTAGTTCTTCAATAATGAATAAGGGAATCACGAACCTGGGTTATATTGATATATTTGTTTCAAAGTGGAATAAAAGGAAAAATATGTGCGAACATTGTACCATTTTTCCATTTAATTGATCCAAGTAGCCTTTGAAGAAAGAAGCATACCATTATTATATTTTGGCTATAGAGGAAGTACATTGAATAAATAATAATATTCCTGAAATTATCATCTAGAGAAGAGTTTTTGTATTTCATGTCAATATAATGACTTAACCCTCACACATGAAGTGTTGGTATCATCTAATTTAATGGAAAGAGGCTGGAAGAATTGAAGATAAAAGATCATCTATTTGGAATCAAAGGGGCATGGTTTTTTAGTGACCCATATTAACTTAAATAAAACTATCATGTCTATAATATACATCATTCTTCCCTAAAATTTCATTCCAAATTTGGTTTCCAACCAGCTGAATTAGATTCTAATAGGTAGTCAGATTCCATCCACAACTAATTCCAATTATATTAAACATCGTATCCAATTGCATACACAATAGAAAATAATTCAGATTCATATGATACGAAAATTATTGAGTAATTATAGAAACTCACATTGACAATGTATATGATTTTTTCCACTTCTCAAAGACAGATGGAGCATGCCGAAAAAGATGGTATCCATATATTTTGGTTTGATCTTGAGTGGGAATGTTTTCATATTCTTCATAAACAGAGGAATTTGGAAAGATGAATAATGTAGGCTTTTTGTTTCATCATCCATCACGGTGGTGCACCGCCACATAATAGTTTATAAAACTACATCACATTCAAGAGCCCTTGTTGATTGTCTTTCAATATGAGGTGCATGATTGTGCTAGTTAATAGGTGATTTGGATGACTATTAGAGGTGTAAGATTATATGTTTATAGTTACAAGTGCTTTGGAAGACTTTTTTAAACAATTAAAGGTGTAGGACTATTGGATAACTGTGTTCATTATAAAGAAATTAGAGGTGTGGGTTTAAAAGTTTATAGGTTAATGTCCTATTCAAGATGCGGGTTTACATATGTATAGGTTTATGTCCTCAGCTCGGAGGGGGTTGTCCAGCTTAATTTTTTTCAAGGGAGTATAGTATATAACAATGTTTCAAAGAACCATTGGTATTCATTATACTGGACATCATAGGACAATGGTTCATTGAACCGTTTGTATTAATAATGTTGGACAACATATACCAATGGTACATAGAACCATTGGTATTCAGTATGTTGGAAAACATATATCCCAACGGTTTCATTAAAACCATTGTGTTTGAATATATATTCCTTGTATACCAACAGTTCAAAAACCATTGGTATAAATATATTCCAACCATTTCATTTAAACTGATTATATAGTGGATAGTATGTATACCAACCGTTCTTCACCCTTTGTAACACATATATAACAAGAGTTTAAATTAAATCATTGGAATTGATTAATTTCATACTACCTATACCAATGGTTGTCTAAAAGTAGTTACATAGAGATATTTCAATTCCCAAAAATCCAACAGATCCTAAAAACATTTGAATAGCCTATCCAAATGGTTTTAGGGGTCACCCCAATGGTGTTATCCCATTGGGATAGGTGAAATTTTCCATCGTGTATTATGTATATTATTTATCCTCCTTCAAAGTTTGGGTCATCATATTATGTATGTATATAAATAAACATTCTTAGGAATTTAACACATGTTTCATGACATATGAAGATGATAGATTGGTCAGTGGGGATTACAGTGGGATGAAGGGTTATTATGGTGAATTTGACCATGTACAGTATTTGTGTCTTTGTGATTTAAATGTGGTCTCTACCACCAATTTATATTTCCCATTTTGATAATTTGGGACATACTTATGGTTGGGTGTATATTTTTTCAACTATTAATTTTCAATTAAATAATTGTACACTTCAACATCAATGAGTATTTACATGCATGGATAATTATCATGTTGTTTCATCTTTTTATTATCCCTATGAATTTTTTCATGTACATAGTAGGGTGAGTGAGTAAAATTAAAAAATATAAAAGATATTGATATTAGTCATTGGTTTTGGTACATTTCATCAGCCCCTAGCATATGGAGGTGGGAATGGGGTAGTTTTGGCTCAATTAATGGTCAGTGGGGTTAGGATATATTTGTATCAAAAGATTTTCATTTATATAGATTATGATTGAATTTTTCCCCATATTAGGATTTGGTGGGATCATACGGTAATATTTTTAATATTTTTTAGTGCATATATTAATCCAGGGATCCTTGTGTTCATGAAAAAACGGATCCATCTAAATATCAGGATAGAGAAATCCTTCTGGTTGACATAGTAAACTGAGACAATGGTTATATATAATTTAGGTACATACATCATATAGGATTGAGTTTTTAACTATTAGTATTGATTTAGATACCCAGATATATTTATATATATATATATATATATATATTTATTCTCATCAGATCATGGTATGTAATGATTAAATTTTCATAATACCTCCGCAAAGATAAGCAATGGTTTATTGATTTTATACTGTGATGAAAATATGGTGTGGGATAAAGTCGTATTTTAAGGGTCATACCCTGAGATACCTCCTCTAGGTGGATAGGTATAAGAACATTATATTGTAAATAATATCATATAACCGGAATAATATATTAGGGAGGCATAGAGGCTATGTTCACACAGTGATTTTTACCACCAGTTGTGGATATGGTTCTTTGCTGATCCAAATCAACTGTCAGAGGACGATATGATGGGGAGGGAGATCAGATTTTCTATGATTATTTGGTAACCTACCTATCATGAAGTTACACTAGATTCTAACATTTTACAAGGATTATTTGGGTGCCACTAGAAACTTTTCATGTAGATTCATACTCACTCAACTCTCTCAATAACGTACTTCTAGTTGGTGTTTCAAGATGAGTTCAACCACTCATTATTGTGGTCATAATGTATTCAGGTGAAACTATAGCTGCAACCAAGTGGGATGTGAGGTTAAGTGTATTCTGTGATGTTCACAAACCATCTTTTACTACCACTACATGATTAGAGTTTGATACATTCATTATCGGATGTTTCAAATTGGTCTGCCTATTGATATGCATTCAATTGTAGTACCCCTATGTGTTTCCACATACGATGGTTGTGTCAGAATGATCACTAGTTACATAGAAATTCATTTCAAGGGGACACTATGAAAATGGGGTGGGTAGTGGTAATTATAGGGATGATTCAATTTTAGAAGCTAGAAGGGGCCAGTCAGCCAGATCCCAATGGATGAGATATATTTCAAATCAAACTTGAGAACCTGGTAATGTGGATGAAGGACCACATATGGGACTGTGTAATTTGTTAGAGAGGGATATTGATGAATGTGAAAAGAATGGTCACATGGAATTTAATTTTCATATTCAATGTACTAAGGTGGGTATGTGTATAGCATGTTAAACTCAATAAATGAGGTAGAAAAGTGTCCATGGATAACTTATGTGGAGCGAGGGTGGCCCCAAGGGAGGTGAAGCTCAAAGATGTGCATGTGAGGATATATGAGGAGGACCTATGGGTGGTGGAAAACATTATGAAGTAATACAATAAGGATTCCCAAATCAGTCTCAGGGAGATGGTGTTCAATGTATAGAATAGAGTATGCTAGGGAATTTTATTACCTACTAGTGTACGTGATGATTATAGGAACGATCAGCATTTATTATAAAATTTCATTAGTAAACATGGACACATTTGTTATTAATTTTTTCATCTATTTACACCAATTTAATGAGATGGAGCACCCAGTAGAAGCATTTGGATAGTAGTTTCTTCATCAGGTTCTATATAGAATATTTCTTCATTCTATTTTGTCAATAGAAATTTTGATATATCTCATGATGGAGATAGGTTTTCATGGGTCATTTTATCCATCCATATTGGAGACTATGACATTATTTTGGTTATTTATTTTTTCCACTATCTATGAATAGATTATCTATGACTATATATGATCCAGATGCCTTCAAACTAATTGAATGGTATTAACCATTGTCGGAGAGAGGTATATCATGGAAGATGAAAATGGTTTTACTAGATTTAGGTGGATTCTCGTTACCCATCAATTTTATTATTTATACAATGTAGAAACATGTTCTTTTGGTATATAGATTCTTATAATCATGGATATTTATATCAACATCGTATATAAAAACATTATGGGACTATATCTGAGGCAGTTGATTTATTTTTTTATGAACATGCATCCATAGACCACTGTGATATCATCTAAGGAATATCAAATCTCCCCTACCAGGATTAGGGAGTTGTGGTTATTGTTGGAGAAACATTGGGAGATTGGGTTTATCAGAAATAGTGTGTCCCCCTATGATGCTCCAATGTTATTTGTGAAAAAGTATGACCAATGTTTGTGTATTTTTATAGATTATCATTTCTTAAACTATTATAATATAAAGAAAAAAGTAACCCACGATGAGGATCAATGACCACATTGAATAGTTGTTTGGAACGATTTTTTTACTGATGATTGATCTCAGGTTCAATTAACACTTTTGATTGTTCTCAAGGATGATATTATGATAATATCATATTTATGTCACTACAGAAACCATGAGATCCTTGTGAGACATTTCCTTAAAATGAATTCGCATTCCTTGGTAATGGGTCTAATGAACTAGATCATATACATGTACATATAAAAATAATTTGTGGTATTAATTGATAAAATACTCATTAATAATATGTCTGGGAAGGATCACGAATATAACCTGATTATGATCCTAGATTTTCATTGTAAGAACCAACTATATATTAGGCTCTCGACATATATGTTTTGGATCCATGAGGTTCGAAATATAGGGATTTTCATTTCGTATGATGGATTTATTTTGGACTTAGTGAATACTTATTTAGTTCATGATGGGGAGAACCCTACATTCATATCAGAGGTGATGAGTTCTCATGGATTTATGTGGTACTAATGGTTTTTTTATTACTTATCATTGATTTCATGTCATTTAAAAACACTAAACATAAATGGGTGGAGTTATATAGGGACTGAGATGTGACTAAATTCATTCTTGGGGTTCAGGATGAGTCTGAATAGTTCTACTTTATTGATACTACTATAAATTGATTTGTAGTATGTAGTGTATGTTGAGGCATTTTGAGCTGGTATCAGTTATTTTTTAATAACTAAAAATAGATACATCTCATATGGTTCAAGTTAGTTTATACCCCATGAAAGGAAATACATGAGTCAGGACATAGAGAAAACAATTATTGTATTTTCTCTTGGGATGTTGATTAAATATAATTTGGGGATACATATTTTTTTACACATAAAATAAGAGTTTATGGTATGTAATCAAGAAGATAAACATTATCCTAAGACAATGTAGATGTTTGGAGTTCCAAATATTACAATGAAATTGATATATTATATATTTTTCTAAAGGGAAGCATGATTGAAGATGTAATTATCATAATTCCCTTGAATGATTTGGTGTAAGAGTTTTGATAGTATTTTTCTTCTTTTTAGAAGACCCTGGTTGTGTAGGAGGGTAAATATTTCAATGGATGGTGTTGAATCCCTTTCCCTTCTATAATGTGAGAGAGATCCTAATGGGATACTGTGGATATGAGGTATTTTGACATAATATACCATCTATAGATTCGCAATATGGATATGCCAATGTAGGGATTCACATAACCCTTTTCTAGAGAATGATGTTGGCCTCATTGATGATCTTGGTGGAGGAGATGATGGATTTAAAAAATCTCCTTTTCCTATTCGTCCCGTTGTGGGGATGATTTATAGGGATAATTGGTTATAGTTTTAGTGTGATGCAGTGAGATAGATAGTGGCTATGTTCACTTCATTGTGCCTCACATGTCAGCAGGTGATGGGTAAAAATCATGATTTGGTATGTTTAATTCATCACATTGAGATCACATTGTATAATATAAACACATATTGATAGATTATATCACATGTATTCCATGTAAATCAGGAGGACATGAAACCATCTTCAAGAATGATGATCGACTCAGGCACTGGATGCAATTACATGCTATCATAGGGCAGTGTTTTGTGCAAATTTGGGTGGTGTGTTACATATGTGATATAATTAACCTTCATGGGGTTCCCTCGATCATCTCAACCATGATTCATAGTACACAACAATTTAATGGTGTGGCCTATAGGAGAAATTCTGGAACCATATGATGACAATTATAGCTTTTCACTCCAAGAATTATTGGAATAATGGGTTCAGTATCTAGGTGTTAGAGGATATACTGAGGAATTGTGTGTTAGACTACTTTCTAAGTAGGAAAGATCAACTCCCATGGGTATAGTTTTCATACAATAATGTATACCTTCCTATTGTCATCATGGAACATTTCAAGGACCAGTATGAGAGACCCTATAGGACAACATTATACAATATTAAATAGATGTCTCATATTTTATTGGGATTGATATGGTTCTCGTGATGGTATACACGGTCCATGTTATCATTGAGTAGATGATGAAAGCATAGAGGTGGAAAAAAATTATCTTGATCAACTTTATAGGCTACTGAAGTTTGAGCCGGAAGACAATATTCTCCTGAGAGTATCACCCTAATGAGGAATGTAGTTATTCACCAAGGGAGGATTTTTATATTTTTGGAACATCCTTAGTTCATAATCTATTAGAGGCTTTTAAATAATGATTACTACCTCACTATACAGAAAGAGTTAGATTAGGTGTGTCACGTCATCCACAAGTCACAGTTGAGGAGATATATGCCTCACCCCATACATGTTATTGACTATAGAGAGATGAAAATCAAGGATGGGTCCACATTCAAGGAGTACCTATTAGTTATCATGGATTTGAAAGAGATGACCATATAGGGGGAAAAATCCCATGATTCATGTGTTGTGTTAGAATAGGAGCATGATGAAGGGATCTAGGGAGTGGGAGAGCTAGATGTGCACTCAAAATCATGAACCTTTTTCATAGATATTTCATTTCAAGGATGAAATTAATGAAATATGTAACAATGTAGGGATTATTTTTGTCTTTTTTAGGATTTTGTAATACATATATAAAAATATTTAGAGTGTGACAATAAGAAGGTTCATGATTCTTAGGCAAGGTGTGCCCAAAAATAATTTTATAAAAATATCAAATATATTTTATAATACGTAGACAAATTTTTTATTAAAAATTTGGTCATTCATAAATAGAGTATCATATCAAAAATATAAGACCACTTTTTATATGAAATTATTTTTATAAATTAGTCGCGACCAATAGATTTTTGATGAGGGGCATTCAGATCAAGTGTTCAGGGTTCGATACATTTAATTAAAATATATAAGTTATTTTAATTAATTAAATAAAATGAAATAAACATAATACTCAATATAATCATTGTTATAGTGAATCAACTTGGGTTAACACATTTTAATTTGACCATTGAGATTTCCTTCCAGCACTCCCTCATTTCAAAATCATGATCAGATGATGATGTGCCTCTATATCATGGTGTACTGAGATATAGTGAGTACAAAATATTTTCCTCCTTCATTAGAAAGCACATTCTTCATCAAAAATGATTTCAATAAAGGTAGGAATAATCATTTCTATTTTAGTTCCCATATGATTATAGTAGGGATAATAATCAATTTGGTGTCTTCAATATCAAATATTTTACGAGCCTCTTCATTACCCTTTATATTAGTTTAAAATTTCTATACTTTTTATGCCTTTTTACAATCATCCTGAAACAAAATATGAATATTTTGTCCAATAATGCTTGAACCATGATTTTTTCACCTTCATTTTTATTCTTTTCATATTAATGTTCTTCGAGTTCATCACTGATTTTTCATTGGTGTATCAGTTCGAGAATTACAGGTGGTATTGAGCTAAATTATACACTTAGATTCACATAGGATTCATGTTGGGTGGATCATTTAGTAATTTTATCTAGAAACGGGATGAATAGTGGGATGAAGATGATTTTTTTCAATGAAATATCCATTGAATAGAATTTGAGTGAATGGGAGGTGCATGAGGTTTGTATAGTCTTCAGATAGGCCATCGATGATCAGATTTCTGGCCACCAAAGGACCATAAGCGATAAACATAGGCTTTCCATCGATTTTGTGGTGAACGTGATGTGTGATTTGATGTAAAAGGTTCTGATTGGATATGATCATATAAGACATGTAATATACAGATAATCTGACTAAATGTTATGTAGTTTATAAAATATAGAGAATATGGGACTCTATATGTGGCGTATCGGGTTTATATGTGAATTATATATCCCATTCCATTTGGGACCATCACAATAGAAGGGACCATGTGATGGGGACCCAACTTGTACTCTAGGGGTAGATGGAAATTTCCATATCCATGAGCATATAATGTAACAATACTTGACAATAGATGAAAAACATTGTCTGAATCACATTGTCACGAACTAGTGTAGGAATACATGTTGTGTATCAGAGTACATTGTCACAAGAATGATTACATAGGCACATTTGGAGAACTGTTGGACAAAGGGTGGTTGAGGCACATTGTGTATTCCCCTAAAAACTATTTATGTATACATGGGTACTTATCTATGTACCGAATGGTACATTGATAGGGAGTAGGGTGGGACCACACACATTGTAGCTTACCTTACATGTTGTCTACCCTCTTCATTATAGTAAACATTTTCCTCTCATATATCTTTCATATGGACTCAGATTTTGTCATGTTAATACAATATCATGATTGTTATATTTTCTTAATGCATGATGGTTCCATGTTTATTTTCTTTTGATTTATGATATGAGACTTTCTATTAATGATGCTTCTACAGAAGACCATAGATGCCTATATTGATCGACAAGGATACATAATGGAATTAGACGGTCACCCTCATATAGTGTAAGGGAATGGGTCTTTGACTACTATAGTGGAACCCCAAAAAAATATTATGATATTTGTCTTTTATCATATAAAAATAGGTAAAATCCAATGAGGACATGAAATGGTTCATCAACTAATAACCTAAGTTTCACCATCCTATGGTATCGGGGAGTGGGTTGTCGACTAATAGAGTGGAACCCTCTATTTGGGTCAAACATATATCAATAATGGAATATAGGAGTGGAAACCTACTATTTTATCAAGTAATGGGACCTCGACCATTATATTTTCACCCATATATTATATCTGTCTGGGTATCCTCAATAAAAAAATTAAGTGGCACCTTCCAACTAGGCAAGGACTGAGTCCTCAATCATTATATTGGAATCATCCAACTTGGTATTTCAAGGGTCCTCTATCAAATACCAATGTGAAAAAATAGAATTTTTTAATGGAACATTTCCTCAACCAATATATTATTCCCCCAGAATGGATGGTATAGTGTTTTGTTGTGGCTTGACATGAATTTTTCCTCATAAAGGCACAAGAGATGTTGGAAATCAGTTATGGGGCTTCAGAACTAATTGAAATATTTTTCTAGTTTGGGATATGATAAAAATATGCACTTCATATTTCATTTGAACTTTCTTTGATGAGATAATATATTTTTGTGTCCTTGTTTTTGTATTTATTTATCTCAAACTATGGTTAGTGATGTCTATTGCTACCATGTATATTACTTATCTACATTATTCCTTTAGGGTACCCTAATGTAAATGTTTATAATTACCCTTGTATGGAGTTTTCTCAAATGTGTAATGAATTATGAATATGTCATACCATTCAGAGAAAATAGTAGAGGACAATATGTATACATTGATGCATTTGACAGCATATGGCGGTTGCATATTATATAACCAGATTCGGGAACACTCATCCTTTTATTTATCAGATTTTTATTAGGTTGGGATATATTTTTGGTTCAGAGGGAAATTTTTTAATTTTTTCTTTCATATTATGATGTACTAATTTTAAACATTCTAGTGTTTTTACATGATTGCTTTATTCTCTGTGTTGAATTTTTTATTATTCATCGACACTTCAATATGGAGGTGGTTTGGTGTGTTAATAATGGTACACTAGGAATAGGCCTCAAATATTATTTATTCATTTTGGGGATTTTCACCAACCACTTGCCAATGGTGGTGGGATTATGGAAGTTTGGGATTGATCCTCATTTGGTCGTGTTATGTCCAATGTAAACCTACTGGGGAAATTTTCCATGATCCATTATTGGAATAGAAAAAATGTGTTGAGACTCTTAAACCAAAAATTATTGAATATTTAATATTTATACATTTATTGAGGTCCAACGTAACGCAAAGGATTATAAAATTGGAATATAGGTAAAAATATATATGTTGATTGATCCATTAATAGGTCTCTACCACCAAAAATGATCAATTTCATTTCATTGATCATTAATCACGATGTTCCTTATATTAGATCATAAGGGTCTCTAAATACTCATTCATTTTCCAGTCTCCCTTGTTTTGAAATCTACTACGGATCAATTGACAATATTTCCATACCATGACTTGCATCCCTAAATTTTGATTATCTAAAAAATCTGTCATATCCCACAAAAAAATAATTAATTACATTTTATCATGACCTCTCATACCAAAGTTAACCCTCAAAGGCTGGAAATTATGTAATAGAGATGGTGATGCACAAATCCCACCATCAATAGTCGACTTATTTGTGGAAATCATAGAGGTATATGATCCACACAAATTGGGTTTATTTCCATATAATAAAGACATTATGAGTTAGATATATGATAATTAAAATAATAAAATACATATCACAATAAATAAATAATCCATATTGTTAAATTGAATTTGATTAAAATTTAAAAATTAGAAAGGTAATAAGAGTAAAAAGGAAAACGTGACAACATCCATGAATCCCAAACAACTCTTATAAAACACCATGAGATAGAAATGTCTTTCCCAATCACCAACAAGATCGTATGAGACAAAAAATTACTTTTTTATTTTGAGTATAACACATATACATAATATGATACTCATTTCTTGCCACTAAAATAATTTGAATATATAATAGTATATCATGATTAATAATCAATGGAAACCGAATAATCCCATAATCAGGTATGATATGTTCCCAACCACACCATGACACTCTCACCAAGTATCTCATAAAACTATTATTAAAATATAAATAATATTATGAAACTGAAGTATATATTATCCCATTTACTCAATATTTTTCTACACTTCCACATAATTATACATATTGATCAATCTCTCTCTAATTTATCCAAATGTATAAACTAAAATTGTATAAAAACCTACACCTAGATTTATACATCATCTAATCATCATAAAAAACTAAATATATTAATTATTAACTTTTTTCTAGCCACCATATCCAATGTAGATCTTTCAACAACTTAATCCAACATAGCCGATATACCACATACCAATAATAATCCTTATAATACAATATATGGGAATACATGTGTGTTAAAAAACCACAACAAAATGTATCAAACTACACACATATATTGGAATGATATACACTATGAATAATATCACATAACACTTCTAGAAGATGTTAGAAGAAAAATACGGAGTAGTTTGCTAGCCATTCAATGACAACCTGGGTTTTTCCAAAAACATGCACCCAACATCCACTATGTATTAGTCAATATACAAAATTTGTTGGGGTAGAGTAAGAAATAAAATAATATATATTTTATATATAAATAAATCTCATATGATTCTATGGTAAATTTCCTTTCCTTAACCACAACTAGAACTATTATTTCTCAGAATCATGGATCCACTATAATGGATTACAGAACCTAGAGAAAACAAAAATTTCATGAAAATTAATTTAATTACATTATATATTTAGTTTTTTATTAACATTTTTATCTTCCAATTATTTATGACAACCATCAATCACCCATTACCAATTTTGATATTAATCATTATTAACCACTATAACATAATTTCAGTTACTCTATGACTAATCCTAATATATCATAAATTATAAATAGGCCAAGAACAACCAACTAAAAATATTAGTGGGGAAATTAATGTATAAAAATTGAAACAGAGTCATATCAAGAAAAATAATATACATTAAACAACATGAATCCCATATTTTATCATAAAAACCAACCTGAAATCATAGGAAATTCATTCTCCATTAGTCAGAACTCCATCCAAAACCTCACTATGATTATCATCATCTACACTTCCATCAGAGGCTCCAACTACTACCACACCTATATAATTGTTTTCCATTCTATATGTATCATTATCCTTATAAAACAAAGGATCACCATCCATTTAAATTATAAAATATCGAATAAAATATGAATTTAAAAATAGATCTTTGAGGATCTAAAAAAGAGGAATGTATCTTTCATAACATAAAGTGCTCACCCAACACAAAAAAAATATCTAAACAAAAAACCTATCAGTTACCATCAAGAATTAACCAACTCATTTATAACTATTTAACCCAATAAGAAACATTTGGTGACATATATCAATATCTATTAAATAGATTTAACATTCTTCCACCATATTTCAATGTTTCATCAATTTAGAAAATTTCTAATAATTTTTTAAAATGACACATTATTTTTTAGTTCATCATGAATTACAATATATACATTCTTTTATCAAAATTAGGTGAATAAAAAACTGATGATCCACATTATAAAAATAATAACAAGCAAATTCTGTAAAATGTTGTGGAAAAACATTATCACAAGATAAAATCAACTATTTTCTTGAATCCTGAAACATAATATTTTTTATTTCACAATTATTCATTGTTAATGTTTATTACACTTGAAAAAAATGAGATAAATGATGAAAACATCAAAATAGAACATAGGACTGAAGGTTATCCAATGAATAAAATTCATAGTGGATATTAATTTACTTAGAACAAGAACTAATCCAAAATCACAAATCTATAATAACCACTCCCACATAGAAAATCGTTGATTAGTCTTAATTGAATGGTAATTGAAAAAATATATAAGAGAATCTATTTTAATAAAAATTTGAATAGAATAGGATATTTTAATAAAATATTAATGTGTTATGGGTTTTATTGACATTCTTCTGGAATCACATTCAATATTTGAATGGGTTAATAATTTAGTGAATTTGATGGGTTTAAATCCATGTAGAAATACAATCCACCATGATACTATAATCTTGGATTAATTATCATAAAGATATTCATTCTTACACTACAATTTTTTGGAAATAGATTCATTTCATCCAATCCATTATACTCATAAATTGATAATCGAGGCTTTACAACATGAATTACCCAATATAAACTCCAATGATGCAGTCTATTAATACTCATTCAGGATATGAACTACTAGATCAATTTATTTACATCACATCACATCATAAATGCCTTGTACATCTATATTTAATCACCCATACTCCACTTATCCTTTAATAGGATTCCATTATGCCACATTAAATTCATAAACACACATTTCAATGGGAATGAAATTTATTAATACATACACATATATACTACAAATTACTATATCGTTAATAGATTTGAAATCATCATTATAATATTATAATATAAACATTATTGAATTGAATCTCATTACATCTTACTATAATTCATGTCTCACAACCTATATCCACATCACGACCAAAAAAACATTTATTCTATTATATAAAAAATATATCTTCAATCCATCACATAAATTTTTTATAAACCTAAAAACATGATACATTACATCCTATACCACATATGATAGGTGTGTGGGTAGGATGAAAAAATAAAAAATCATTTCCCACAATATTCTTGATTTTCGGTATGTCACTTGGGAACCATATCATTGTAGGGGATATGACTAGATTTCCCAACATGATTGGTGGTTGGTATAATTATTTATTAAAAATATCAACAATACAATATTCAGAAGAATGAAAATATGGTTCAACCACAATATTGATGATCATTTATTCTGCAACTATCTTCAACAAAATTTTCACAACATTCTCACTTTTATATACACAACCACAAAATAAAATCACTATACTAAACATCACTGGTGTTCTGTATAGAATGAACTAGTGTTTCAAATGTTCATTTGACATTTAAAATAAATATTTTTACCATTTCAATACACATTGTTTTTATTTATCCATATTTATTTTCATCTCGTTAATTAATAATTAGAAAAAACATATAACAGTAGAAGTATTTTCATACCGTAAATCCTATAATACTAATCATACCACAATAATTCATTTTCCATGACATTAAAATTCAAATTTTGATTAATTTTTTTAAGGTTTTACATTAATATTGTTTATTATTCATTCATTCATTTAATCGTCAATCCATTTTTTATGTATATTAAAATACGTGCCACATTGACTTATTTTTTACTCATATGAATTAATATAGTTCAATTCCCTCTACAATACCTCTATAAGGGTCATAACTCCACCTATTCTTTTTCCCTAATTTCTCATCCAAGAAACTAAAAATAATCAAGGAATCATCAAGAAAACCACAATCACCTCACCTATATAATTACATAATTCCATTAAACAACTAACCCAAAATATGAAAAAAAATCCAAGCAGTTGAAAAAACAAAAAATAAACTTCCAATAAGAAAATATATAATGGAAATTGATTTTATACAACCAATAATTAATCATATAAAAATACTAATTCATTAAATATAATATTAATTTATATATTAATATATATATATCCATATGATATTTACATCACCATATTTATTTGATTACATAGAATCTAATTTAATTTAATCATGTCGATATTTAAAGAAAATGTGATTTATCAATATTTTAACATTATTATGTAAGTAGAAGTCTCAAATCCCTTGAATCATTAAAAAATTATATTATTAAACACTATAGTTTCAGTTAATATATGTTTCAAGGCACACCAATCCCTAAATGATATAGCACATAACTGAGTGAAATAAAACTCTCCACAATAACTTGAATATGTTACCTGAGATTAAAGGAAACCCACTTCTATAACAATTTGAGATGAAAAATCACTATAGGATTTGATGAGAAGGGATAAGGAGGTTAATAAAAAACCTTATATCAAAAAAGGGATTCATTGCAATCAACAATGTTCTTGGAATAATGATTGGATTATTGAGGACCATCAAATTGTGCCTTAATTGAGGCATGATCATGAATGAATGAATGAATTTTTATAAGAATTAGACATTATTATATTTTAGAAAAATAAAAAATGATAGAACACCACTATGAAGTGGTGGGATTAAAATTTATTTTTTTAACTCTAGTCAAATAGATATATACTTTTGTTATTTAATACTGACATATAAATATTTAAATCCAGATTATTTAAAACAAATAAAAACCTATTTAAAATTTGTTATGATTTAGTATATGAAAATAGGATATCAATTCATTCAATTGAATGAATACAATAAATCACAAAAATAAAGGGGAACTAACCATTATATTTCAAAATAAAAAGCATAGACTAGAAAAATATATGTTACATAATATCAGAGTATAGTTTAACTATTCCTCTGTCAATGGAATTTTCAAGCCACCCAATTATTCAATTTTTTGTGGATAATAGTATATAGGTTATACAACCACCCAAATGGCCTGGTACATGTCATTGAACACCAAAAGGAAATGTCTAAAACTGAAAATGGCCAAATATACATGACTGTACGAAAACTAATTCACCTATACCCAAACTCGATGATAGCCTCAAAACAATTCACAGCCTCCTCCTAAGATGAGTTCCCATATGTATATTGTCAAAATAGGATACCCTACCAAAAAATATTCTAAAAAAATCCAAAATATTCCAAATCCAATAAACTTATAATGGTATTAGAGTGTTCAAGTATTTAAAAATATTATTGATACTTTAAAAATTATAATTTTAATATATATTTTGTTAGATTTGAATTAAAGTAGAATAAATAGTTTTTTAAAATATACTTGACCATAAAAACATATTATTAAATGAGTTATATTTTAGGTAATGAGTAATAATCCAATAAATATAATACTCTTTATAGTAGAATAATTAATTAATTAATACAAAAAATTAAAAATTATATATCCTAAAATATTATGAAGTCCAGTGTCCTTAGAAGTTAGGTTGATAGAATAATATATTGAACATGGGATACAACCGAATTGTTAAAAACATCATTAACATGCTTATAAAGTTCAATATTTTTTAAACTTTATGAGATAACCTGGGGATATATATATGAAAGGGGTGATCTATAGATCCTAGTAAGGAAATATACATGGTATAAGGTAATACATAATAGACAATAGTAATCTAAAAAAGGAGTAGTAATCATAAAAATCATGAATGGGAAATTATATAGCTTGATAATCACTAATATGAAAAGGTAAATGTTGGAATAAAATAAAACACAACATAAAAAACATAATTCAAGGGTAAATAACAATACAACCCGATGGAAAAAAAGTGTTCCACATAGATCATACAACATGGATTCTATCATAAAATATTATTAAACAATCAAGGAGTGTGGAATAAATTCATGTATGCCTAGAATCAATTTGTATATGTCCATACGGCGGAAACCCCTTGATATAAAAATGGGTATGGGAATTGACTACGAAATTGTCAGGCATTGAAAATAGTGGTGAAATTTCAAAATATTAACAAGGGTATATGAATGTTCAAGGGAGTAGTTAATGAAAGTGAATGTGGTATATCATTATTTAGAAATAAATTTTATATTATGGGGGATATGGAATAACAAATCCCGTCATAATTAAATGAATATAAATACATAAAATAATGAAGATATTTGTAAAAGAAAAGACATGGAGGATCCCTTACCATGAGAGTGTGACTCCAAATGCATTGTAGAATCTTTATGTGAGCTTGGGGAACCTAGGAAGAACTCTAGAGATGTGAGGTAATAATAAGAATGGTATCTATTGAATTTTTGTGAAGATAAATTGGAGACTGGGTGTGTTCATATAGAAAATGAGTGGGTATTTCATAATAATTCCTCAAACAATGGTTTTTGAATCTGTATAATAAAATTATAAAAACCACAACCCTTACCATGTTTTTCCCAGGGATTCTTACAAATGGGAATCTATTTTAATTATTTTATAATTCTATGGGTCTAATTTAGTAAAATAATATACAAGGTTTTGTAGTATTGATTCATTATAATTAGGAAATGATTTTGAATTCATGAAATTCATTAATTGTTTTAGAAGATTCGTAACAGAATTGTAAAATTATCCAAATATACATAAAATAAAATTATTATAAATCTAAAAAATATGTTTTCTCTATTACATGATTTATTGTATTTATTACATTACTTATATGTCATAATTATTTTATACCTCACAATGTATAATTATAAAACATTTAATTTTTACTCAAAAATTCAACCGTGAAAGAAAATTATAAACAATTCACCATTGGATAATTTGGATGTTATGATTACAAATATAATATTCATTATATATATATGTTATTTTATAAATTTTATAATTTTCACTTTTATTATAATAATTGATTTTGATTTGTAAAATATTGGTTTTTTTACAATATCATTTATCAAACCATTATAAAAATTACATTTGACTCCTTACTAATTATATGATCATCTATACATAACAAAAATTATTTAATAATAATATTTCATTAAAATATTTTTATTTGGAATAGAAAATAGCTCTTCATAATAAATTAATTAATTGATTATTAATATTAACTAAAAACACTACTTATGTTTTATAGTTTGAATAAAATCACTTATAAAGATACAATAATTGGATGAAAATATACCTATGATTAGAAAAATAATAATGTACATGATATTATTCATAGGTTTTTTATACATACCCATTTAATACACCATTAAACACTATAATAGTAATGTTCGGTACATTGATACATTCATGGGATTGTTCGACATAAAAGGTTTGAGGTGTGATCTCAATGATCTTGAACGTATCCTGCAAATGGTTTCGCTCATTCTTATGTTTTTGTATATCAGAATGGGATTGGTCAAGTGAAAATCCTAGTGATTCTATCTCCCTCTGATGATCAGATAAATGTGTTGCATATGGTATAATCCTACTTGTTGAGTCAATCACATCCTTTTTCTATGTCAATTTGATTAACAATATCACAATATTTATACTAACCATGTCATCAAAATTCAAAATATATGTTATCAATGGTAATGTTTCTTTATGTAATTTTATATTTGATAATATATAATAATACAAAATATGTCCATGTGTTTTCTTGGATCATAATATATGATAAAAATTTTAATTAAATCACAAGGGGGTTTTTATCTATAAGAGATCATGAAAATGAAATATTCCCCCCTAAAGAAATATATGACTCAAAATTTTAATTTCCTATAGAAAAATAGATGAGCATAACTATTTTTTAACACTTCCTCTGTTTCCCATCTCTTTACTTCAAACAAGTGGTTTCTCAATAGTACTTTTACTAGGTGAGTTGTCTTCTTTCATTGAACACTCTCTCTATGATCTATGATATTATCTAGATTATCTTAATATGTGATATCATTCTCCAATGGGACTACCTCAGGATAGATACATGTTGTAACGCCCCGACCCCAGTTACCCAGAGTCGGTGCATTATTACATAATATTGGTATGATCACAAGAAAGATCAAATCTCGAAAGACTGATTGGTTTAGTAGTCTTGGAAACACTAGATATATTCATAAGTCTTACATTACATCATAAAATGAAAAACTACTAAAAAAATATTGTCTCCCTAATCCACACTCATATCCCCACATAATATCCCTGTAGGTCATTCATAATTTACTTCTTCACTTCCTGGGAAAAATAAAACATAGAAAAGGGGTGAGATCAAATGCCCAGTAAGGATAACAATATAGCGGAAACTTTCATAAATAAGAATAAACATTTAAGGCAATGTATAACTAAAACAAAAGCCTTTTAAACTTGAACATTTAACATAGTATGGCATAAATAAAATGAAATAATGCCATTTAGTTATTCACATGGTTATTCTACTAATCGAATAATCACATGAAAAATCAATAACCACTTTCATAATGATGGAATGCATAATGTCAGACTATCATAACCACATAGCCAAGGCCTCGTGCCAAGACTACAAATAAGATTTTGTCAAGGCCTTATGCCAAGACACTAGATTGTCTCATGAGACCTACTGATGCATCGAGGAGCTATAGCGGGTTCCACCCGTCACATATTAAGTCCAATGCATTCCCATATGAAAAGGTTTAAACATATCATAAACATTCGTATTAAAACTAGCATATGAAATGTCAATACTTTCACCAAAAACTATGAATGGTATAAAAGTAGCACATCCACAGTCAAACATATCACAAAACCTTCAATACAATATAGAAGTTTTGTATCATAATAAATCAACTTCAAATAATCTTAAAATCCATCAAAGGATGTTGACATAGATGAAATCAAAATTCTTTTTAAAGAAATATCTCCTTTTATTTTGAAATCATTTAAGATTCATATAAAATAAAACATATTCTTTGAAAATAATATTATAAGCTTGTAAGGGAAACTTTAAAGATTTTATAAGGGCGGAAAATAGCCGCACCCGCCGTATAAGTTAAAAAAACATTCTTACCTTAATTCTGTCGAAAAGGTTAAAAAGGACCTTGTTTTGAAAACGACAAAAAGATTCCTTTATAAACCTCTTATAAAAAGTCAAACAAGGGTATAAATGACTTTAACCCATATTCTTGTAAATAATAAATAAGTTTTGAAATACATTTCGAAGAAACATGGATGTGGATGATAAAGAAATCCCAGTAGATTATTACGTATAAACAACCTCGGATAATGAAGAGATTGTGAAATAACCCTTACCTTGTACTTTTCCTTGGTTGGGGTAGGTTAACCTCTTGTATAATGGTGAAATAATTGTTATTAAATTATACAATAATCATATATATTAATATGATATCATATATGATCTTTTAACATTGATTTGTTAATAATATCTTAGAATTATCGTCGTTTCGGGTGTTAACTTACTCATTTTCTTTTATATGTTTTGTTACATAAGCCATGTTTGTTGTATCGTATTCATATCCACAATTATATCAAGTCCTTAAACATAATTTTTAAATCATAAAATGATAATTATACTTGAATGGATACGATGGAGAATGAATCTCATTGCCTTCGTGGAGACGGTTGTCCGTACGTACGCACGAGCGACAATATCATTCTTTTGATATTAAAATAATATATAAATGGATGTTATATCATATATAAATAATCATTAACATTTTATATTTATTATTTACATGAGTTACACATCATTATTATACCCATCCAAATAATAATATATTGAATAACAATTACACCACGACATGGAGACAGTAATCCGTACGTACACACGTATGGTGACATGTTATTCAAAGGGTGGATAGAATATTGAATATGGTTGTACCATATTTATAATAACATCACAGTATATGTGATATACTGTAGTTATTATTTTAGAATGGTAAGAACAAAGGAAGAAGAAGTGGAAGAAGAAAGGAACTTGAAAAGGGGTGGTGAAAACATTACCACTTCTTCGGGATCTTCCTTTTGATTTGATCAAAATGGATCCTTAGGTTGGCTTTCTGATGAAACTAAGGCCCCTAGGTTGTAGTGAGGGAAGTTGGGAGAGTATTTGGGCAGAGTTAGGCCGAACCAAAAGGCTTTTAAGGTGTGAAGAAATGAGAAGGAGGAGTGCCCTTTTATAAGAGGGGTGAGGGGCACCTTTGGAAAAGCTAGAAATATTAATTTATAATAAATTCATATTCGGTTTCTAATGGATCCAAAGTTGATTATTAAAAGGTTAATGTAGGGATAGGTCGAAAACCACTCAACCAATAGAATTTAGATAGGTTTGGGTACTTATATTAACCTTATCTTTAAGTATTAACTCTAAGTTAATTAGTTTCACTTTTACAATGTCTCTTTGTATTTTTATATAATATAGTTAATAAACATACTATATACATCCAAATGACCCCAAAGTGGTCCATTAATGATGAACCTATCATTATATAAGTTTCTTGGCCGAACCTTAGATTTTTTGGAATTTAATATCAATTAATAATATAAAATTTGTTTTAAGAACTCTTTTATGTAAATTTTGACACTATTCAATAGTTGATTTTTGTGAAACTCATAACATATTGATTACTTCGAAAAAGGTCAATTAAATCAATCCTAATATATCATATTATCCTATAAAATTAGTTTATTTCATTAAAAGTTTCATATTATATTTACTTGGGTATTTATAATATCAATTATTTTAATTTTTCACTATTATAGTAATTACTACATCATCATTGTGTCATGAATAAAATAAGTTATTTAATGTCTAAAAATTATAAATAAAATATCATTATGTATGAAATCTTCTTACCTTTCTAATTAATATTTATAATCTAAAATCCAACATATATAACTCTATGTAACAATTGTCTTTCTAAAAGATATATGCTTGTGTCATTTGTGTATTCATTTTAACTTAATTAAAATATAGTGTCATTATCACTTACAAGTGGATCCATGGGGTCCCAAAATCGACCCAAAGATGTCCATGGTCGACCATGTATCAACCAATAGGGTTAATACACGTTTTAGGGTAATTTAGAATTATTATAATATTATTTGTTAACCTTTATTTTCCGGATTTACCCTTAACCATGGTAAATAAAATATTTACCGCAGTAATTATTCAAAATGTCTAAAAATAAAAGTTACCAATTTACACAATTTGAACATCCTGATTCCAAATATGGAATCCATTTTACTAAATTCAAAATTACAGAAGTGGCAGAAATTAATTTAAAATTAATTCCCGCTGTCAAAACAAAAAGCGTGTTTTTAAGAGATAATAACTATCAAAAGATTGACACTTGTTTATGTTCGGTTTAATTGTAAAATTATGTCCAATGACAAACATTATATTAAATGGTAAAAATATATTCTAAATATTCTTTAAAACTACTAAAATTCATTATTTATCATTATTAATTATTTTGATTAAAAAAGTTGTTTTTAATTAAAATTTAGTAATTTTCACTATTCATCAAAATATGAAAGTTATCCGAAATGTACCAAAATTTCACCTTAGGCTAAATTCGATATTCCGAATCCAAAAATGATGTCCATTTTGAAATATAAAATATATATAATTTAAAAAAGTAGGTATTACTATTCATAACGGCTAGTTTGATTGGTTATGGTGTGTTAGAACTCGGTGTTGCGTACAACACACGCTATCACATTATTCAAAGAGAAGCGTACCGTAGAAGCTTGGGGTGTTACATTCTCCCCTCCTTCAAATAATTTCGTCCTCGAAATTTCTAGAATACTTATCACATGAAAAGACTCGGGTGGTTCTTCATCATAAGTTCCTCGGGTTCCCACGTTGCCTCTTCCATATTATGGTTTCTCCACAAAACTTTTACCAGACGCGTCGTCCAGTTTCTCAGTACTTGTTCTCTCGTATGAAGAATCCTGACGGGCTCTTCACAATAGGAAAGATCGGGTTCCAGTTCTAATTCCTCATAGGTGAGTACATGCGTTGGATCAGGCATGTATTTCCTCAACAGAGATACGTGGAACACATCGTGAACTTTGGAGAGACTTGGCGGCATTGTCAATCGGTAAGCTACAACCCCAAATCGTTCTAGAATTTCGAAAGGTCTGATGTACCTGGGACTCAATTTACCTTTCTTACCAAAACGTATGACTCCCTTCCACTGAGATACCTTCAGGAAAACATGATCACCGACTTGAAATTCCAAATCCTTCCTTCGATTATCGGCATAGCTCTTCTGCCTACTTTGAGCTGCTTTGATGTGATTTTGGATTACTTTCACCTTTTCCACCGTTTCCTCCACCAGTTCTGGGCCTACAAGTTTTCTTTCACCAACGTCATCCCAACAGGTTGGTGTACGACATCTCTTTCCATATAACGCTTCATATGGTGCCATCTGAATACTCGAATGGAAGCTATTGTTATAGGAAAATTCTACCAAAGGTAAATATTGATCCCACATACCCTGAAAGTCAAGTGAGAAAGATCTCAACATGTCTTCTAAGGTTTGAATAGTCCGTTCTGATTGTCCGTCTGTCTGAGGGTGGTAAGCAGTGCTCAAATGAAGTTCAGTATCCAGGGATTTCTGAAGACTTTTCCAAAATCTTGAAGTAAAACGGGGATCACGATCAGAAACAATTGATAAGGGTACTCCATGAAGTCTCACAACTTCATTAATATATAGTCATGCAAGACATTCCAGGGGTAGATCTTCTCTTATAGCAAGAAAATGTGTTGACTTGGTAAGACGATCAACAATCACCCATATTACATCATTCCTTCTAGGAGTCTTTGGTAGCCCAATGACAAAGTCCATCGTAATATTGTCCCATTTCCACTCCGGTATCAGAAGAGGTTGCATGACTCCTCCAGACTGTTGCCTTCCAGCTTTCACTTGTTGACAAATCATACATCTTGACAGAAAATCATCAATCTCCCTCTTCATGTTGTCCCACCAAAAATGTTCCTTCAAATTTCTATACATTTTGGTGCTCCCAGGGTGTATAGAGAAATTGGAACTATGAGCATCATCCAGCAATTCCCTTTTTAGATCAGGTATATCGGGAACACAAAGTCTCTTCCCAAATTTCAAAATTCCATCTTCATACACAATGTCTCTCAATCTCCCATCATTCACAGCTTTAATCTTCTTTTGAAATTCTTAATCATCGGTCTGAGTACTCTTAATCCTTTCTATTAAAGATGGTTTGGAAACCATTTGAAAAAGAAATGATGGTTCACCTTCCCTGGTTATTCCCATTCCATCTTCACTAGATCCATGAAAATTGGATCCCTTTCAATTCTCATATTGTTCAAAACTCCATGGTCTTTTCTACTCAAATCATCTGCCACCTTGTTTGCCTTCCCTGGGTGGTAGTGTATCGTGCAATCATAATCCTTGAGTAATTAAAGCCATCTCCTTTGCCTCATGTTGAGTTCTTTTTGTGAGAAAATATACATCAAACTCTTGTGATCTGTATAAATCTCACATTTTTCACCATAGAGGTAGTGCCTCTATATCTTCAAAGAAAAGATCACAGCGTCTAACTCAAGATCATGAGTAGGATAGTTTTTTTCATGAATTTTCAACTGTCGTGATGCATAGGCAATAACTCTATCATTCTGCATAAGCACACAACCAATTCCTTTCATCGATGCATCACTATAAATAACGAACCCATCATTCCCCGATGGGAGAGTCAATATAGGAGCATTGACAAATCTTTTCTTCAGTTCTTCAAAACATTCTTCACACTCATTTTTACAAACAAATTTAACCCCTTTACGTGTGAGCTTCGTTAATGGGTTAGCCAATCGGGCAAAATTCTGGACGAAACGTCGATAATAACCTGCCAAACCAATAAAACCGCGTACCTCAGTTATACTCGTAGGTGCTGGCCATTCTTGGATTGCCTTGGTCTTAGAAGGATCAACAGAGATTCCATCTTTAGAGACAAGATGGCCAAGAAATGAAATCTCCTGAAGCCAGAATTCACACTTGCTAAACTTCCCATATAATTCATGCCTCCGCAGAGTCTTCAAGATTATACGCAAGTGATTTTCATGATCTTCGTAGGTTTTGGAGTATACCAATATATCATCAATAAATACCACCACAAATTCATCGAGATACTCCTTGAAAACTCTATTCATCAGATCCATGAATAAAGAGGGTGCATTAGTCAATACAAACGGCATTACAGTAAACTCGTAATACCCGTACCTGGTTCGAAATGCTGTCATCGGAATGTCTTCCTTCTTCACACACAACTGATGGTATCCAGATCGAAGGTCAATCTTTGAAAAGTATTGAGCTCCATGCAGTTGGTCAAATAAATCATCAATAGGAGGTAGGGGATACATGTTCTTTATCGTTATAGCATTGATCTCCCTGTAGTCGATACATAACCTCATAGATCCATCTTTCTTTTTAACAAAAAGAACAGGGGCTCCCCATGGAGAAACACTAGGGAGAATAAATCCCTTATTACTCAATTCCTCTAGTTGTTTCTTTAGTTCGACTAACTCTACAATGGCCATTCTATAAGGGGTCTTCGATATAGGCCTTGATCCAGGAATCAAATCAATAGAAAACTCAACTTCTCGTTCTGGAGGATGTCTAGGTAAATCTTCCGGAAATACATCTACAAATTCTTTCACAACAGGTACATCCTCTATTTGAACATTCCTTTCCTCACCGACAGTTATTTCATTCTCTTCCTCCCCAATAATTGAATTAAGTTGAGCTATTGGGGGTGGATCTAAATAAGAATTAGGTGGTGAAGATTCTGCTCTAAAGATAAGGTGTTCCTTATCATTATCATCAAGAATTGTAACCTATTTCTTCTTACAATAAATCTTCGCTTCATATTCTGAAATACAATCCATACCGAGGATTATATCAAACTCAATCATAGGTATGACGATGAGATCAGCAGATAAAGAAAATTTATCTGCACTAATGGTGACTGATTCACAAAACTTTGTTGCAATGATACTTCCCTTAGGAGTTTTAACTGACAACTCCCTTATTAAATCAAATTGGAAATATCTAATTTTTTTAGCAAACTGGGAATATATGAAACAATGCGACGATCCAGAGTCAAATAATGCATTTTCTAAACTTGAGGAAACCATTAAATTACCTGCCACCACGTCTTTTGGAGCTTCTACCTCTGCAGTAGTGATAGCATAAGCCTGGCCTTGATCCCTTGGCCTTTTCTGAGGTAAGTTCTCCTGACTCTTAGGACATTCATTTGCATAATTCCCCATCTCCCTGCAATTGTAGCACTGAAAGTTGGTGGCTTCCTTCTTCCCTTTGCTATCACGAGCTTGGTGGCCTTTTTCACCACACTTGTAACAGACTCTCATTCCCTTCAAGCAAGCACCGGGGTGTTTCTTCCCGCATTTACCACAAGATGGATATTCAACCTTTCCCTTCTTCCCCTTATTTCCATTCCCAGATTGATCAGCAGGTCTCTTCTTCTCTTGCTTTGCTTTAAAGTCATAAAACGTAGAGAATTCCTTTTTGGTCTTGATAGCACATGAGACAATGTCTTCGTACGATGAAAAGGATTGTGAGACTAATGCTCGACGGAGAAATTGTTTTAACCCATCAAATAAACGATCAATCTTACTTCTTGGGTTGCGAATATAATCTCTAGCATACCTCGCTAACCTTGTATAGTTATCCTCATACTTTGTGACATTCTCATCCTTCTTTTGTCTCAGACTCAGAAACTGCCTTTCCATATCTGCTCGATGGTCGCGAGGAAAGTATTTTTCTAAAAACAGATCTTTGAACTCCCTCCACTCCATATTTGATACTTCATCATCTTCCTTCATGTTTTGAATCAATGAACACCATTGATCAGCATCTCCAGTGAGGCGGTAAACTGCCATGATAACTTTTTCCCTTTCACTGCTCCCCAAAGCCTGAAATATTTTCTCTAGGGAAAATATCCATTTCTCAGCTACTAAGGGATTTGTATTCCCATTGAACGTTGGTGGTTGTTGCCTCATGAATCGATCAAACATTGATCCTCCATGCTGCGGATCAGGGTGCTCCATACGGGTAAGGTTATTATTCATAACCTGAGTAAGTTGTCCCAGTATGGTGATTAGCTGATCGGCACCAGTTGCATCACCATCCCCACTATAATTATCTTGAGCAGGAGGGAAATCCCTACATGGAGTGCGTGAATTGATACAGTTTCCATTTCTTCCACTAGGCGCCATTTCTAAACAATTTCATAAACTAGATCAGTTTATGAATCAAAATACATAATCCCATACTTATAAAACACTTAACATAAATTGAACTATTTATGGATATAATCCATAATCATAAAAATGTTTTCTTTGAGGAAGTATATACTCATAAACCCTTCATAATTATTTGTAAAGAAAATGGGAGTTATCCTAAGCATATCCCCCGGGAGTGTCGTAACCAAGAGTGCAGCAAGGCCCGTTGTCGTGCACCAGTTCCCGTTCGAGTCTAGCTCAAAGCGGTGTTTTCGGGTTTTACCCCTACGTACATCTGTGCCAGAGCCGCCTCTACCTGATCGTATCCAGACAGGGATGTATTGCTCGGAAAACTCACAAAATCTCTACAATACCAAAATTCTAGGAAGTTCTTCTATACTAATCCTCAAAGTTCATCTTAGGTCTACGTGCTCTAATCAGAGTTTATCTAAATCTAGCTTCCAAGGTTTGTACTAAACTTCCTCTGATACCAACTATAACGCCCCGACCCCAGTTACCCAGAGTCGGTGCATTATTACATAACATTGGTATGATCACAAGAAAGATCAAATCTCGAAAGACTGATTGGTTTAGTAGTCTTGGAAACACTAGATATATTCATAAGTCTTACATTACATCATAAAATGAAAAACTACTACAAAAACATATTGTCTCCATAATCCACACTCATATCCCCACATAATATCCCTGTAGGTCATTCATAATTTACTTCTTCACTTCCTGGGAAAAATAAAACATAGAAAAGGGGTGAGCTCAAATTCCCAGTAAGGATAACAATATAGCGGAAACTTTCATAAATAAGAATAAACATTTAAGGCAATGTATAACTAAAACAAAAGCCTTTTAAACTTGAACATTTAACATAGTATGGCATAAATAAAATGAAATAATTCCATTTACTTATTCACATGGTTATTCTACTAATCGAATAATCACATGCAAAATCAATAACCACTTTCATAACGATGGAATGCATAATGCCAGACTATCATAACCGCATAGCCAAGGCCTCGTGCCAAGACTACAAATAAGATTTTGTCAAGGCCTTGTGCCAAGACACTAGTTTTTATCATGAGACCTACCGATGCATTGAGGAGCTATAGCGGGCTCCACCCGTCACATATTAGGTCCAATGCATTCCCATATGAAAAGGTTTAAACATAACATAAACATTCGTATTAAAACTAGCATACGAAATGTCAATACTTTCACCATAAACTATGAATGGTATAAAAATAGCACATCCACAGTCAAACATATCACAAAACCTTCAATACAATATAGAAGTTTTGTATCATAATAAATCAACTTCAAATAATCTTCAAATCCATCAAAGGATGTTGACATAGATGAAATCAAAATTATTTTTAAAGAAATATCTCCCTTTATTTTGAAATCATTTAAGATCCATATAAAATAAAACATTTTATTTGAAAATAATCTTATAAGCTTGTAAGGGAAGCTTTAAATATTTTATAACGGCGGAAAATAGCCGCACCCACCGTATAAGTTAAAAAAACATTCTTACCTTAATTCTGTCGAAAAGGTTAAAAAGTTCCTTGTTTTGAAAACGACGGAAAGATTCCTTTATAAACCTCTTATAAAAAGTCAAACAAGGGTAAAAATGACTTTAACCCATATTCTTGTAAATAATAAATATGTTTTGAAATACATTTCGAAGAAACATGGATGTGGATGATAAAGAAATCCCAGTAGATTATTACGTATAAACAACCTCGGATAATGAAGAGATTGTGAAATAACCCTTACCTTGTACTTTTCCTTGGTTGGGGTAGGTTAACCTCCTGTATAATGGTGAAATAATTTTTATTAAATTATACAAGAATCATATATATTAATATGATATCATATATGATCTTTTAACATTGATTTGTTAATAATATCTTAGAATTATCGTCGTTTCGGGTGTTAAATTACTCATTTTATTTTATTTGTTTTGTAACATAAGCCATGTTTGTTTTATCTTATTCATGTCCAGAATGATATCAAGTCCTTAAACATAATTTTTAAATCATCAAATGATAATTATACTTGAATGGATACGATGGAGAATGAATCTCATCGCGTTTGTGGAGACGGTAGTCCGTACGTACGCACGAGCGACAATATCATTATTTTGATATTAAAATAATATATAAATGGATGGTATATCATATATACAGAATCATTAACATGTTATATTTATTATTTACATTTGTTACACATCATTATTATACCCATCCAAATAATAATATATTGAATAACAATTACATCACGATGTGGAGACGGTAAGCCGTACGTACGCACGTATGGTGACATGTTATTCAAAGGGTGGATAGAATACTGAATATGGTTGTACCATTATTATAATAAAATCACAGTATATGTGAGATACTGGAGTTATTATTTTAGAATGGTAAGAACAAAGGAAGAAGAAGTGGAAGAAGAAAGGAACTTGAAAAGGGGTGGTGAAAACATTACCTCTTCTTCGGGTTCTTCCTTTTGATTTGATCAAAAGGGCTCCTTAGATTGGCTTTCTGATCAAACTAAGGCCCCTAGGTTGTAGTGAGGGAAGTTTTTAGAGTATTTGGGAAGAGTTTGTCCGAACCAAAAGGCTTTTAAAGTGTGAAGAAATGAGAAGGAGGAGTTCCCTTTTATAAGAGGGGTGAGGGGAACCTTTCGAAAAGCTAGAAATATTAATTTATAATAAATTCATATTCGTTTTCTAATGGCTCCAAAGTTTAATATTCAAAGTTTAATGTGGGGATAGGTCTAAAAACACTTAACCAATAGAATTTATAAAGGTTTTAGTACTTATATTAACCTTATCTTTAAGTATTAACTCTAAGTTAATTAGTTTCACTTTTACAATGTCTCTTTGTATTTTTATATAATATGGTTAATAAACTTACTATATACATCCAAAAGACCCCCAAGTGGTCCATTAATGATGAACATATCATGATATAAGTCTCTTGGCCGAACCTTAGATTTTTATGAATTTAATATCAATTAATAATATAATATTTGTTTTAAGAACTCTTTTATGTCAATTTTGACACTATTCAATAGTTGATTTTTTTGAAACTCATAACAGATTGATTACTTCGAACAAAGTCAATTAAATAAATACTAATATATCATATTATCCTATAAAATTAGTTTAATTCATTAAAAGTTTCATATTATATTTATTTGGGTATTTATAATATCAATTAATTTAATTTTTCATTATTATAGTAATTACTGCATCATCATTGTGTCATAAATAAAATAAATTATTTAATGTCTAAAATTTATAAATAAAATATCATTATGTATGAAATCTTTTTATATTTCTAATTAATATTTATAATCTAATATACAACATATATAACCCTATGTAACAATTGTTTTTCTAAAAGATATATGCTTGTGTCATTTTTGTATTCATTTTAACTTAATTAAAATAAAGTGTCATTATCACTTACAAGTGGATCCATGGGGTCCAAAAATCGACCCAATGATGTCCATGGTCGACCATGTATCAACCAATAGGGTTAATACACGTTTTAGTGTAATTTAGTATTATTATAATATTATTTTTTAACCCTTATTTACCGGATTTACCTTTAACCATGGTAAATAAAATATTTACCGCAGTAATTATTCAAAATGTCTAAAAATACAAGTTACCTATTTACACAATTTGAACATCCTGATTCCAAATATGGAATCAATTTTCCTAAATTCAAAACACAGAAGTGGCATAAATTAATTTAAAATTAATTCCCGCTGTCAAAACAAAAAGCGTGTTTTTAAGAGATAATAACTATCAAAAGATTGACACTTGTTTATGTTCGGTTTAATTGTAAAATTATGTCCAATGACAAAAATTATATTAAATGGTAAAAATATATTATAAATATACTTTAAAACTACTAAAATTCATAATTTATCATTATTAATTATTTTGATTAAAAAAGTTGTTTTTAATTAAAATTTAGTAATTTTCACTATTCATCAAAATATGAAAGTTATCCGAAATGTACCAAAATTTCACCTTAGGCTAAATTCGATATTCCGAATCCAAAAATGATGTCCATTTTGAAATATAGAATATATATAATTTCAAAAATTAGGTATTACTATTCATAACGGCTAGTTTGATTGGTTATGGTGTGTTAGAACTCGGTGTTGCGTACAACACACGCTATCACATTATTCAAAGAGAAGCGTACCGTAGAAGCTTGGGGTGTTACACATGTGAGGGGTATAGTATGTAGTTTATTTATAACGATTCTTGGAATGATTTATGTACATGAGATTGGTTAGAATGGAGTGTTAGTCATTAGGCCACTACTATGAGTGATCAAGGATCCCAATGGGGATGATGTATCTTGAGATATGATTTACATTCTTCCCAAATCTGATAAATTTATTTCATGGATATATTTGAGGAATAAAATGACTCAAACATCAATCTATTGGTCATATATAATATTTTCAAAACAGATCATATACTGACTCTGATCAACCCTCATCTTTTGCTAAATGGTCATAACATTTTCCTCCATTTAATCATTCATTTCTGTAAGTGGTAGTTTGTCTTCCACAAATTCTTCCCAACATGATGGTTTTTGTCACCATCTATAATGAATAACATATTCGAGATGAATTTGTATGATTGAGTGGAAACATAAGTTGTTGGAGAAAATGAACAGAGGACGTTGTTGATCACATCCTTATATAAAGTCAATGGATATTTCTCTAAACTTGTCCTATGGTGTCTATATAGTCCTACTAGATTTTGAATCAATTAGATGGTGATAAGTTATAATTATGTTCAAAATTCTATTTATATAATGGTGAAGACACATCTTTAAATTATTGGTGAGTCACTTATCTCTATTAGGTGTAATTTATAATTGTACATCAGGCAATAGTACCACTTATTTGATGTATATATGTGAATTTTTATTGACTGATAAATCCTCACGATTCACAATGAATTTTAAAATATCTATAATAATATCAACAAAATATAATATATAATTATTCTATATTGATGTCTTCTAAATACCTGTGTTAAATTCCATGTTGGTTTTTTTACATTTCTATATAGGTATAGGAAATTATTGCATCATCACCATTGATTTTATACCCTTCCACATTCACTTGATGAAATACAAAAAATATCAACATAAATTTAGTGATGAAATTATTCATAATTTCCCCCAATAGTTCTCTAAGTGGTCTTGATTAATCATTATGCTTATAGGACAGATAAATATGGTTTCACTAGGATCATCACCCAACTGCTCCTGTATTCACTCAAGAGATGATGGTACACATTGTATTGGCCCATATATCACAACACATTCATCATTAACACTGGACTCTGAGTATTTACCTTTTCTTATAGATTCCACATACATATTAATTCCTATATAATCTCCATAAGAATACTTTTTCTTATCTAAATGTGATGGATGTGAAATAATTTTTTAATTAATAGATGGAGTTCCTTATTTTAGGATTCTCATGTACATCCTCCTCATATAAATTATGTTTGGATCCTTTGAAATTATCATCGATGATAAAATTTCTAGATTATTTCTAAATAGATAATCCTTCACTTTATTCGAATTTCATGGATGCATGGGAATTGATAAATCATAGTCCTTGATCTTCTCTAACCATATTTGATGTTTCAAATTCAGCTCAGTATAGTTGAATATATACATGAGGCTTTGGTGAAGTGTATATATTTCATGATTATCTGATACCAAGATAATTTTTCAGTATTTTTAAATAAAATATCCTTTTATATAATTACAAATTATTTTTTGGAGATATATTAACATGCATTCAACATCAATAAAGGATAGGCTATATATTTTTTATTCTTCAATAATACATATAATCCCATATTTGAAACATCATTAAATACCATGAAAAGACATCCACTTGTGGGTAATATGAGAATTGGTGATGTGATAAGCCTTTTTTTCAGCCCAATTAAGCTCTTTTAACATTATTTATTCTAAAAAAACCATTTTCTCTTCCATTTAATAATGATTAAATGGTTTTAGAATTGATATAAATGACTCAAAAAACCATGATAATAACAATCTTGTCCAATTAAATGATATATATTTATCATAGATGTTATCCTTAGCGATATTTCATGTTCTTGTTATTTTTATGGGTCTATTGATATCCAATTACATGTGATGAAAGTCCCCATGAATGAGACTCCATTCATCCAGAACCCTCATTTTTTATAATTCTCATAATGTTTACATTTTGTACAGTTTTTAGTGCATTTCTCAGGTAACAACCCAAACTTTTATTAGTGAATCATTTTTCTAATAATTATGTCATATAGAATAAGTCACATAAAATCATAAATAGAACACAATACATACATTATAAATGATTAAGAAATGAAATTATAGGAATTTTATAATGTTAAGTAACATGTAACAATGAAATAGTGACATGACCCGTTGAATAATAATATGACCCTTAGAATAGTAATTTGACAAATAGAATAATGACCTCACCAATAAAAGTATAAATAAAATTATTGTATCCTATGAATGAAAATATGATGTATTTAATACATGCATAAGTAGATAAATGTTTTTAAAATGAAAAATTAAGTGTTCGTATTTTTGTAAGCCATAAATACAAAATTGTATTTTTATTATTTAATTAATAATTAAAATAATAAAATATTTTCATTAAAATTATCCATATATGAATTTTATTTTTTCTTATTATTTTAATATAATTATATGAGGCTTGTATTAATTTTTCAATGCTTTATAAAATCAGTTATAATTTTAAAATCTATATTTTTTGAGTAATTGATTATTTTATTTTAAAATTAAATTTATCATATTATCAAAATTATTTTCATAAAATATAGTTCTTTTTATAATTCTATATGTCAATCAATGGTTATGTTGTAATTTTTGAATGTTTTTAATATACATGAAAGAATTATGAATTTCGAAAGAAGATAATTTGTGATAAAAACTAAATATATGAATTATCAGGTAATACATGATGTAAGGTTGATGTAAGCCGAATTCCTAGAACATTACATCATTATTTTTCAATATTTTGTGATAATTCTCAAACAAATCATAGTCTTGAACCAAAATAATCAACATATTGATAAATATTTGAAAAAACACCCCTCTCCTCCACTATAAAAAACACCCCTCACCACATATTCTATTTACAACATTAATGCTTATAGTCATATCCATGTTATCAAAAATACTCTTACCAAGAAACATCCAAACCATTAAGAGCCCTTTTACGCATCAAAATACCAATCCCATTCCCCTATGTATGTTATTAAGGAGGAGAAATTCAAGAGGTAAAATCCCCTTTGTTTCTTTTATTATCCATTCAATTACATTTATTTTATTATCTTATCGTCACCGCCACCTATTTAAGAGGACTGATAACTCTAGTAAATTTCATATAAAATAATACTATTATGATATTGGAATAACATATCTTCAATTTTCTTCCATTTTTGTCACGACCCATCCCATTGGGTCCCATGTCGCGAGTCCCCAAACCCATCTGCAATAGGCTAGGGGATGGTGACTAGTATCGAGTAGGCATATCACTAACAATAGAGTCACTTCCTAAGTACATGTACACATGAACACATCTCCATGACCACATATAATGAAATGAAAAAAATAAGGCTTAAAAATGAATGCATCGTCTATCCTGACCAACATTGTACATTCGAAAGTATAGTGCCGAATGTAAACTAGGACATCATACAAGCCTAGGAAAAGAAAGAGTATGAAAACTACAAATATGAAATTATAAGAATTAAAAGAGTTATTTGGATGACTTCTTTCAGCTTTAGGAACACATATGACTCTATTGAATCTCACAAAACCCGATCTGGTCTTGGTCCACCCTAGACATTATCAAATGGACACACATTTGCACAAGACATGAAATGTGCGAACAAAGCCCGTGTAGTGGTGAGTATAACTATACACTGTAGGGGAACCTGAAAACCAAAAATCTATAAACTAACTAAAGGCAAAATCTCCTTTACATAGTATATGTCTACTGAACAAAAAACCATATAAACCCATCGAGAAATACTCAAAACCCAGACCCATAGTTAATATGTAAGTGACAATGACCGCATACCCATGTTAGGGATTCAGTTCAATGATTACACAAAGCACTCATCCAAGAGAACACTCTCCATGAATCTAATATAATTGATGTTTTCCATGCGTTATGTAACGATCATTAGGAAATTCTATGATACAAATAGATCAACTTATAGATCTAAATAGAGAACAGTTACCCACATTTTGGGAGAACACACTCTTGATTGGGGAAAGATCCTAATACACATATGAGGATCACTGCCAGGGCCATGGAGGATACCATGAATCATCTATATTCACATTATAAATAGAATGTATCATTCCTATTGGTTTAGTCACCTTGAAACCTGACTCTACCAAGGATCATGAATGGGTATAGAATCTCGATCCAAGCCTCTCAGAGGGATAATTGAATCCATCTCAGAATGTCTAGTTGAAGGGGTAATACTCCTATGGAAAGGAAATGATACCTAACCTCTAGGTAAAACATGCAATAGGGCCCAAACACAAAAGAAAAATGTCCATAGAAAGGTGAAAAGAGTATCAATCCATGAAATTAAGAGTACACGGTGTTTATAAGTGTCACACTCTGTGTCCTCTGACCTCTGGTACTACCCATGTACAATGGCCTGAGTCAAAAGGTATGTCATGTAGAAGGCGGTATACTTGGTGTCTAAGAGCATGACATGAAATGTTCCATTATCCAGGGAAGACACTATTTAATATAGCCATGTGTTCATAAATAGCTTCAATCCATGTATGCCAATCCACATACAGGTACACGTGGTATCTGGCATCACCGGCCCGGTCTGGCTGTGTGGTGGCATACAAAATGAGTACTCCACTTAGAGTATGTGTATTGCCAGAGTTACACATCGACCCTCTCATAAGGTACCACACACCATGTGATAATGGTAACACACCGTGTTTAAATTTCCTACATCGAAAAACCTTAGTCTCAATTAAATTGTCCCGACATGACCTGTTCTTAAAGATACATGTTGTGTGTATCATGATTCTCCAAAAACCTTTTACATAATCAACAATCTTTAGGTCCTCCTATAATATTTGATCTGACTATTTTATTTTTTTGATACTCCAGTTTTGAGGCCTTTGCAACATACCGTTGTTTTTTTTCTTGTTTACAGGGCTTAGATCAGCCCCGGAAACACATCTTGATCCACCTGCACAAAGAATGCTCAAATAAAAATCCTCATTTATTTGAGCTAATTCATCATCCTCCATCACTATCACACCTCTACTAGGATGTTCTGATTTTAAATCTATCATTTGGGATTATTGCTTTCTGAAATGGATTCGCAACAATCCATTGTTCGTAGACCCACGAAGAATACGGGGGAAAGGGGAAGAAATTCAATAAAAACATTGAGGAACAGGTCTCATCCATCGTTTGTCGTAATTTCAATATTCTCCCATTAGTAGGTTTAATATAGAGAATCAAAAACAACTATTCTAATCATCATGAATTAATCCCAAAAATCTAAATCCCCAATGGACATGAAAATAGACACCCACCTATAAGAATTTGCAATCCTCTAATTAGCCTATTTGTAGGTTGATCCAAATGCATCATTAAATCGAATAATGGGGAAATAATTGAAATGAAAAACCCCTAACTCGATTTAGTTAATGAATTTTCATCTCATCGCATTCGTTGGCAAGGTCCCTCAAATCTCAGATGCATCGATCAATCGCTCCTTCCTTTATTGCCAATGGGGTCTCCCTAAATCGTCTAATGTCTATCAGTAAATTCACAGGGTTATATAAAAAACCCAATGAATTTTCTATAACCGTATATTTATAGAGGAATATTAGGTCATTGAATCCTTGAAAAGGTTAAAAAAAGAAATTAGTATTTTATTTTATTTCCATTAGAACATCTGAAATCTAACATTTTCGGTCAACCCACACCGGTCGATGTTAGTGCCCTCCAAAGGTAAAGTAACTAGATTGAATGCAACATTGCCCTCAATTTCCTGATCTAAGAACCCTTTCAATAGTTATTTCTCTTTTTTGGGAAAATTGCTCCTACATGTTATTTAAATGTTTTATTTATTTCATACATATATTCTAGGAACTCGAGGCCTCATAATCACACATCTTTTCAAATCATGGTCTCATAATAATTCAATATTATATTTAAAAATAATACATGAAAACTATGAGTCATTACATTCGCCTAACCATAGGGATTTTATGTCACCGAAAAGACAAATCAAAAAATGATACTCAAACAGATGTGGGTATTGCACACGAATTTCAGCCTCCCACTCCAATGTTATATCTTGACGATTCTTGTGCTTCCACCAAACATGCACCAAGGGAATCACTCACCCACGAATGATCCTCTGTTGTCAATACTCGATCTCCACTGAGTACTCTATGCAGGTTTCTCCATCATCGATGTCCAACTCGCCCCATTCAATGATGTGTGATGGGTCATGCACATACATCCTTAGTTGTGGCATGTGGATGACATCATATACCCGTTTCAACTGTAGTGGTATAGCTGGGTGGTACACCACCACACCAATGTTGAGAAATATCAAAAAAATGGATGATGAACATCAGAGGAAACTCTACACCCTGTCCAAATATATACAACCCTTGTAGAGGTTATTCCTAAACGAATACATGTTGTCTATCCTCGAACACCAGAGGTATTCGTTTTAAGTTAGCATAAGACTTATGTCAGCAATGTGTAGTTGTAATCTTCTCCTAAACGATCTTCACCTTCTTTGTGGTAGCTTGCATCAGATCTAGACCTATGACTGCTGACTCTCCGAGGTTATTCCAGAAGAGTGGTGACCTATAGGGTCACCCATATAAATCATCAAATAGTGCCATATCGATGGTGGAGTGGTAGAAGTTTTAGTACACGAACTATACTATTTGTAGGCAGTCCTCCAAACTGTGTCCAAAATGAAAGATAAAGGACTGCAAAATATCCTTTAGAACCTAAATGGTTCTCTCCATCTAACCATATATCTGGGAATGGAATAATATTATCAAGAAAAACTATGTCCCAAAATACCTCCTACAATCCCTTCCATAACCAGAATGTGAAAAGAGCATCACGATCAGTGACAATCATTAAAGGGACTCCATTAAGTTGTACTATCTCCTACACATAGCGGCATCCCAATATATCTATGTAAATCTTCTCTCTAATATCTATGAAGTGGTATGGCTTTTCATTTATGTCAATGATCACACAGATATAATTGTGTCCCTTGGATGTATGTGGTAAGGCTATCTATAATTCCATCATTATTCAATCCCACTTCCACTCTGGAACTTCATGGAGTGAGCTAAACCTGTTGAAACCTGTTGCTCATCCTTCACCTTCAAGAATGTAAGGCATCATGAAATAAACACTACTAATTAATTCATCATACCTATCAACCGGAACTAATTTTGGTGGTCATAGTGCACTTTGCTACTCTATGGTGCATCTCCCGGGGATGGTGTATGAAACTCCCTTTTAAACTTCTCACGCAACACTACTAGCACAACTGTATTCCCTCTGAAAAATACTATGTGGTAACCACACTGCGAATATCCTTTAGGGGGATGTCATGCAGATAACTGATCAGATAATTTCCCACAGTTTATGACCTCTAGTTGTACCTCTCTGAATCTCTATTGCTATGGAGGGGTTTCAACCGTTGATTGAAGATAATCTGCATCATCTACATCCAAAAAGGATAAATATATCAATGCCAACATAACTAACACCTCACTCAACTACTACAAACCCGATCTCCTGCTGAGAGAATCTCCCTCAAAGTTCTCTTTCCTAGGAGTATAGATGATATTGAAGTCATAATCCAAGATAAACACTATCCATCGACTCTTTTTTATATTCATATCCTTTTGTTAGAAGATGTACGTGAGGATCTTGTGGTCAAAGTAGATGATAAACAATTCACCCATCATGTAGTGTCAGTATATCTTCTATAAAAAGACTACCACTATCAATCCAAGATCATGGGACCCATGGTTCTGCTTGTGCTACATTAGCTATCAAGAACCATGGGAAATCACTTCCCACCTCTACATCAGTACAAATACACGCCTAGTCTATGATGTGTCACATAAAACAATGTACTCTACAGACACTTCTAGAAACCCATAATTTGGTGTGCTTGTCAAAAACTACCTCAACTTTTGGAAAGGTTACTACCACTTCCCTGTCCATACTAAAGGCCTCCCCTTTTCGGTTAAGGCTATCATCAATGCTGGTGTCCATGATAAATTTGTGATTAATCTCTGGTAGTATCCTCCAATCCAAATGACAGTCCACAACATTGTCACACATTGGGGGTGGATCCCTTGCTAACACAGCCTTGACCTTGGCTGGGGCCACAACTACTCTATTTGTTTAGATAACATGTACCCTAAATTGGACCTGATGTATCCTATCTGGAACATTGAGAGCTTAACATTAAGTTGGTTCTCATAGAGTATGTCATGAACCATACACCGCTTTCTTGTGTGCTCCTACTCTATTGCCGATTACACAAGGATTTCTTCAAAGAAGACTATTAATAAAATATTAATTTATGACTGGATGATCTGGTTCCTAAGTCCCATGAATACTGGGGTTGTTTTTTCATTTGAAAGGCATCACAAAGTACTATTAGTGATCATAGTGGCATATTAAATTCACCATCAATTTATCCTCATCTTGTACTCATAACTAGTGGAAGCCTGATTGAAGTTCCACCGTTGAGAACAAATGTCCCCCAATTAGTTGATAATAGTTTTCATCGATCATTGGCAGTGGATACTTGTTTTTTCTTTATTACCCGATTCAGGTGCTAGTAATCCATGCACATCCTGAAACTCCAATCCACCGTTATGGAAAATAGAACATGGGCTACACAGGGTGAAACACTAGGCCTTAAGAATACCTTATTCTAAAAATCCTTCAATTTCACCATGAGCAGGCCAAGCTCTACAGGGGCCATCTAATACACTAATTATGGAATCAGTGTCATACTGGGGTTTAAGTCGATACAGAAGTCTATCACACAGTAGGGTGTTAATCATCGAACATATTTTGGGAAGATATCTTCATACTCCCCCACTAGTGTTGGAAACTAAAATCTCACATCATCTTTTAATTCTATGGTAAGGCTATCCAACTCATGAATGATTGGATGAACATCCTATGAATGAGCCCATTTTGCGATGTCTGGGTTTCCTTTTCACTAACAAAGCAATACGTTGTTTCATCACTATAGACACACCACACTCTTCTCCTAAATTAGTAAATCTGGACATGGATCATTGATATATAATCCATACCGATAATGACATCATAAGGCCTCAAGGGTCCCACCAAGAGGTTCCAACTGAATGTCTCGATTCCAAGGAAAATATCAAACTATCTACAAATATGTGTGATCTTAGAGTCTCCTCTCGTAGGTGACTCCATGAGTAATGATCGATTCAATGACTCTAACAGAATCTCAAGGATTCGAACAATACTTGTGGCATGGAAGGAATGACTGGGACCTATGTCTATAAGTATGGAAGAAAACTTTGAAAATACATTGATCATTCAATAGATCATCCATGGAATCCCTAGGTCATACTCCTCAACTGAATGCATCAGTCCACTCCCATATCCCACAGCTCCCTAAGTCCACTATCGACCTCATAGTGGTGGTGGTGGTAGTAGATCAATGTGTCTACCATAAACTGCATCTCTCCCTTCTTCTCTTCCACATCTGCTGCTAGGTGGGTCTGCCCGGTCCACTCTCCACCTCTACCACTATTTTCTATCCATTTCCTCCATATCGGGTGCTTGATGGGTTGGACTGTCCCTAGTGAGAATAATTCTATCATCAAAAGAGTATCTTCACCTCCCTCTAGGCTAATTGGGTCCATCTTGAGAGTCCTAGACCCAAAATCCTCTATTTTGGGTCCTCCTATGCTGCCTCCCTGATCCCTTTCCCTATGGTTTTCATCATATCCTTTCTACTGAGGCCTCTTCACCTATATACATGTTGTTGACTACCACTAGAAATAAATTCTACACCACGAAGCACTTGATCAACAAGGCTCACTCAAGCACTCTATCATAAGTCTGAATGCATAGAGGCACTACACTAGCTCAGAGGTCTCATAATAGAACATGCACGAAGGTCCGAGTTCTGAAGCAATAATCCTTGAAAATATCCATTGAGTACTTGGTGTGGTTGGTGAAAATCAATGAATATTCATACACTATTAAAACTACCCTTCTAGAGATCAAGGAACTCCCTGATATATAATTCTCTCAGTGTAACCAGAGAGAAATCATCCTTAAATAGTATGTCGAATCCCTCCCATGAAAAAGTGTCCTCATTGGGAGTATGCTTGGTCAAACTCCGACAACGTCATGCCAAACCCTGGAAAAGGCATTCTCCTATGATCTGCATCAGGATAGCTAATTTCATCACAAGACCAAAAATACTGGTCACCACCTCAAGCCAGTCCTCAACCGCATGAGGATTGGGCTCACCTCCGAACCTGAGGGGTCTCTATCTCAGAATATCATGGAGTGTTCCCTGCCTGAGCTCCTCATCTTTCGATGCTATAGGTACCATGTGATGCCCCACTAGTGGAGGTTTATAAGGTGCACCACCTATAGGTAATTATTGTGGAATTGTTCCCTATATTGATGCCTCATCACTTAGTAGGTCATCCTCATGATCAAGCTATTGGATCCTAGTGGGTATGCATCACATTGGAATCTTGTAAATAAACCGAATGTACCATGGTCAAATGTATATCTCGACAACTAACACAAAGGAAATGAAAAAAATACATTCCTCCGTAATTCAAGTATCATTTCATTACGTACAAATAGTGTTTTCTTATACTGAGTCAAAATTTATGTTATTAGAGCCCTAGTGCCTAGATACATCGGCCACCCACACCAACACTAGAGTCCCTCGCCTACAATATTAGAAAGAAACACTTAACACTGTTTCCCTAATCCAATCTCACAGACTCTTGGTCCTATGGTAGAAACAACCACCTATGATGCCACTCTGTCACAACTCATTCTAATAGAGCCCCTGTTGCAACACCCCAATCCCACCTCCAATTGGCTAAGGGCGGGTGACTAGCACTGAGTAGGCATATCAATAACATGGGAGGAATTGTCTAAGTACCTTTACACATATAGAAATATCCAAACCAGAAAATTATTAAATGTTAAAAACCCATAAGGAACAAAATTGAATGCATACATCTAACAATACTGAAAGAGTACAATAGAAAGAAAAGTGTGGAATGTAAACATTCCCAGAATACAATCCCAGCAAAATAAAGAGTCGAAAAACTATAAATTCCAACCTATAAGAAAGAAATTTTTTACTAAAAATAATGTATGTATCCATAGGAACACATCGGCCTCTTAGAAACCTCACGAAACATGGTTTGGTCCTGGTCTGCCCTGGAATCAATCAAAATCCCACTCATTTGCACAAGAAATTACATGTGTGGGGAATTCCCGTGCATGGTTGTGTGTAACAATTATCAGTAGGGGTCCCAGAAAAACAAAAAGCTACACACAATGTAAAGTTGAAGTCAGCTCTATATAGTATATGTCCACTAAACATATTACTATAGAACCCATCATTAAATACTCAAAACCCATACCCACAGTCTTGTGGTAAGTCACAACGGCCACATTTCCACGCTAGGTATTCTATTTGGAGATTCTACAACGAACTCGTATGAGATATCTCCTTCCATGTGTTTGAATTCTCTGATCATGTATGTCCCAAAAGTACTATTCATACAGATAATCTATGTGAGAGATAGATGCAATGATAGATCTGAAGTAAGAAACATTACACTAAATCCAACATAAAAAATTGTTTAATGGGTAATGATCATGATAAACATATGTGGATCACTGTATGGAACATGGTGGATACCAAAACTAATCCGGATTCAACTGATTTGTAAGTAATTGGTGTCTGGTAGGATAGATCATGTCAATACCTGATTCTACCTTGGCTCAAGAATGGGTAGTGGATCTTGCTCTAGGCCTCTCAGAGGGATACATGACTCTAACATAGAATGTCTTGTTGAAGGGGTCGTACTCCTGTGGATAGGAAATGATACATGACCTTCAGGGGAAATCGGCAATAGTGAAATAACTCAAAAAAACATGTCCAATGAATAGGAGAAAAGAGGATCAAGATTTATACTATAGAGTACATGACGTGTAGTTCTGACCCTGGGTAATGCCAGTGTACAACGACCCATGACAAAAGGCATGTCATTTAAAAGGTTTTATATATAACATGTAAGATCATAACACGTCATGTTACATTATCGGGGAAAGACTCTATGTAAGTTGGCCATGTTCCCTTACAAAACATCAACCCCCGTATGTCAATCCATGTACCAGTAAATCAGATAACCCATGTAACTATCCTGGTCAAGACATTTGGTGGAGTACATACCGTGTAATCCACCTTGTGTTCATGTATATACTGAGACACACATAGAGTCATGAGTATGGGCCCATAATCTGTGTGATAATGGTAAGACTCCAAGCCTACGTATCCTGAATCACAAAACGCAAGTCTCAACTGGGTGATCCCAACACATCATGTTCTTCAGGATACACGATGTGTAGATTGTGATTTTCCAAAATAATTGTTCTACATCTTCACACCTTGGGTGCTCCTATGATCTTCAATTTGGTCGTCAGATCCTCTCCACACTCCAGGATTCAGGTTTCCCCAACATCCAATTTTAGTTTTTTTGTTGTTTTTTAGTCTTTATTCATCCCTGAAATCATATATTGATCCACCAGTATGAAGAACTTTCAAAGAACGGTCCTCCCTGTTCTGAGCAGATTCGTCGTCCACCATTTCAATTACACATTCTCTAGGTCGTTATGATGTTCATTCTATTATTTGGGATTGTTGTGTTGTAAACTGAATTCATAACGATATGTTGTCTATAGCCCAGTGAATAATGTGAAGAACTAAGGGAATAGGGGGAATAAAATCAATAATCAAATTGGTGAACGAACCTCCTCCATCATTGTTCCTGGAACCGATCCACTTCCAATAGAATATCTACTAGAGAGAATCAAAAAAACTATTATAATCATCATGATTTAACACTAAGAATCAAAACCCCCAAAGGAAACAAATATAAACACCCTCCAGCAAGAATATAGAAATAGTGGATCAACCTATTCATTGGTTGATCTACATTTTTCATTTAATCAAATAATTTGGAATCACAAATTAAAATAACAAACCCCTATCTATGTTCAATTGAATAAATATTCTTATGTCATGTTTGTTAGAAAGGACCCTCAAATTCGAGATGTGTTGATCGATCACTCTATTGTCATTCACCAATGTGTTATCCTCCAATAATCCAATGGAAGTCATCAAATTTGTAGGTTTATGCATATAACCCTAAAACATTTCCATAATAATATGTTTATATGAGAAAACGAGGTTGTTCCATAGTTAAAAAGCTTTAAAAAACTTGTAATTTATTTTATTTCCTTTAAAATTTTTAGATATTAAATTTTGCATTCTACTCACGCCAGTCACTGTTATACCTTTTCTAAGGTCAATTTTCTTCTTTTAATATAATGGTGCCCTTGTATTTCTGATACAGGTTCCCATTTAAATGTTATTTAACTTTATTGTGAAAACTGCTCGTGCACACTATTTAAAAGTATAATTTAGTTCAAAAATATATTTTTAGATCTCGGGGCCATGGAATCGCATGCTGTCACACAGCCTGGTCTCATAATAATTCCATATAATATTTAAAAATAATACACAAAAAATAAGTTAAATTACAATTTTTATGTTATTCTAAAAAATAATTCATCAGCCATTGTGTGTCGATTAGCATCGATGAGAATGATGCGTTTTCATTTTCCTCTTTTTCATTCAAGGCTAGACATAAAAAAATTATATATTTGAAGTAATATTTCAAATTATTTTTAATAACCCTTTTTATGTATTATAACTAAAATACATGCACAACAAAGACTACTAAATCAAAACTACGTTGTGATGAACAAAAAACACTGTAATAATATAAATGATTATCACTAATGTATTAAATATGGATTCATACTCATACCATATAACCAAATGAAATATATTACCAATTAAACATTCATATGGTCCCTAATAACTTATAATTTATATTTTGGGTGAATTATTCCAATTTTAAATGAACTTCCATAATTATATACAGGTGAACCTATCATGAAAACCCAAGAAAAAACACTCTCGAAAAATGAAATTGAAAACTATAACTCATCGAAAATCCCATAACTGTAAATTATAAAACAATAATTAAAAATATACATTTAAAAATATTACTTATTTTTTAATTAATGAATATTATTTGATTATCAAGTGTATTAAATTGAAGAAATATTTTATACATAATGTAAATGGATTCTCGAACCTAACTCTCTTCCATTGGGTTCCACATACTTCACTCAACATTTAGTATAGATGGTCCATTAGTGTTCCATAAATATAATTTCATTATACTTCCATTTTCTTTTATTTATATACATGTTTATAATATTATTTCTTTACAAATGAAATTATTTTTCAAATAAAACTCTTCTTTGAAAAACACATCTTTTACTTCCCATGATATTTTTATTCACCAATAAAAATACATACCAAGCATCTTCTTCCATTTTATTCAATGGAAAAGGAATGTGTACGAATTTATTTTAAATTAAGGTAAACCCATTGAATTCCATGGGTTATTTTAGATCCATTATTTTTATACATTCAATGTGTCATGCATGATAATGTCAATGTACTGATGTGAAGGGTGCACTAGTAATTATATAACCCTCATTCACATTGGGTAATGTGATAAATATCATGACGTAAATTGCAATATGTGGGAACATTTTGCTACCTTTTATCACAACTATGTGTTTTTTGACTGCTATGATATTATGTTTAGTTTTTGCACATTTCCACATTCCATTCCTTTATCTAATGATTCTTTTCATTATAATGAGTGTGAAACTATGTCTATGTTATGATGATGATGATTATGTCCCCCCCATGTTATATTTAGTCATGTTCTTTTCTTTTCTCTTAAGGGTCTATTATATCACCCCTTATATTTAGGTATACCCATAAGTGAATACTTTTTCTCAGTAGAAAATGAGCGCTAAAAATAATCTAGTGAAAATGAATTAAATAAATGTTTTTGTTCAACAATGTAAAAGTTATGTATTGTCATAATTTTCCAAAGAATCTAAAAAATTGGATCATTTATTTATAGAACTATGCTATTTTTATCCTTAATATGATATAATAGTAAGGTATGTAAAAATTAGTTTGTTATTGTTGGTAATAGAGAATGTTTTAATTATTTTTAAACAGGATTAGAGAACCTTATTGAAAGAACAAAGTATGACAATATGCATACAAAAATAGTAGTTTCATTTTTATAAAAATACTAATCATTGTGATTCCACAAGATAAACATTCGGATTTATTTTCACACTGGAAGAATTTATTTATTTTTAAAATGTTTACCTCAATAGAGTTCAAAGAATTTTTATCTCTTAACTTCATGGGAACAATAAGAACCATGGCCAAAAACCCATGTTAGGGACATTGCAATGATTTCATGAATGAAATCCACAATTAAATGGGAGGTGGTGTAAAAAATTTAGTGAAAATTCAAACCTAGATATCTCAATATATGAACAATAAAAAAATTATATGGAACATCCTCATTCACCTAAGATGGAGAAACTGGTGGTCGAGTCATTAGTAAGGAAACAAACACCAAAATTTATTTGGTCATCTTATCCACTAGTAATTGAATATTGAGTAAACTTAATAGAGATAATATTTTTGGTAATACATTTTTCATGGTTGATAAGGTGGCTGGCTATTTATCATTTAGATGGATAGGCTAATTAATAGTGGGATATGATTAAAAACACCATGCCAAATGATGAAATTGAGTAGATAGAGTGGGAAGAATAAAAGGATATTGATTCATAAAAACTATTTCCCTCAAACACTTCATATAAAAATGACATCGAATTAATAGATATTTAGAAAATGATATTGAATCATTCATGGCATGTGATGCAAATTGCAAAATTATTTCAACATATTATATAGGATTTCTATCAACAATGGAAAAACATTTGATAGCTTCCTTAGTGGATAAAAACCACACCTTTGAAAGGATTTAGTAATTGGAAACTTTGGGAGTTATGAGGTATTTTTTCTATGTGATCTCAATGTAGTGAAAGATTTTTTGAATTCGTCGTATTGATATGGCGATTAAAATTAATGACGGATTATCATGATGGGGTAACAAATGACATTGGTTGAATGAAAACTCAACCACCTACATGTTAAAATTATGGCATGTGGTATCATGGGAACTTCCTCAATGTGGTAGTGAAATTATATATGTGTGCTAGAGATGGCTGCAACTCTCTTGAATGTGAAAAAGTCATGAGGAGTCAGTAAAATGTAGTAGAGGAAAGGATATCATCGCATATTGTTCGATGATTCAACTATAGGTAGTAGGGGAATATTGTAAGATAGTGCACTTTGCCTCATGTTCTTGAGGGTAATAACCATCAAAAACCACTAACGCCAAAGGATAATGGAAATCCTTATTCCATAACTACTATTTAGGTGGATCTACACATTTATGTGCTGATAGGAAAACTTGTTATTCATTCAAGAATAGAGAACATATTATTTGATTTTCCTTCTACACATCACATTATATATTTCAAGTTTAGTAGAACTATGTTACTAGTACATCAAAATATGGTGGTTGAGTAACCCGTAAGAACATATAACTGGTTAATTATTGTATACAAATTATATAACCCCTCCACTATTAATGTTTTTGGACTACAACTACAATAAAATCTTGTAAAACATCCTTGTAAGGAGGATGATGTTATATTGGGTATGGAGTTTTGGCCTTTTTTCAAATACAACCTCAATGGTCAAGAAAGGGAGATCACTCATAAAATCCCGAAGAATCATCTAATTCTATAGACATGTAAGAAGGATGATAAAACTCCTTCAGAATCACCAGGTCATGTGTGTATATTTTTTCCTTATGAACAAGTATATCTACCTAAATTGATTGGGACAAAAGAAATAATCATTTAAGAAGTCATTCCCCATATAATGGACTATAGTTATGTGTTCCCTGAAAAAAAACATGGAATTCATCCTTACTAGGAAGCTAAATTATCAATTTAACTTATTACAATATCTCTAGCTTTATCAATACACCTTATAGAATTTCCACCATTGATCATGGAACAAAAAATAAGTGAAAAGGGAATATAGACAAGTGTTTCATATGCTTGAGTTATTCTCTATGGGGTTCAATAGACCCCTACATCATGAAGAAGGATGAATCATTGTCACTCTGCATTCGTTATCATAAAATCAAAAGGCCACTTTATAGGACATGTATTCACTTCCCTGGATTGATGACATGTTTAATTATCTACATGGATGTTGGTATTTATCATAGGAGGGAAATAGGTAGAGATAGCACCAATTAGAGGCAATGAAATATGATATTCCCCTAACTACCTTTAAAACGTGGTATGCACACTATGAGTTCAAAATGATTCCTTTAGAACTCACTAATAGATAAAAAATAACCATGGACCTGATAAACTATGTATTTAGAGATTAACTCAAAAAAAATTAGTATTTATTGATGATATTTTGATATAATATAATAAAAACGGAGGACATGTGTACAATTTGAATACTTAGATAATAACATTGAGAATGTTGATACTGTATGAAATGAATATAAAATATCAGTTCTAGATGGAGAAATTTACAATCTGGTGGATTTTTATCACATGAAAAGAAATATCTATAGACCCTTCCAAGACAAAGGCAACAGTAGTTTTCCTAATGGAAACATCTATAAGGATTATCAATAGTTTCCTTAATCTATTTGGGTACTATCAGAATTTTTTGAAGAGTTATCTTGATTTCATTACCCTATAAATAAGCTATCTCTGAAAGGAGAAATTCTTTTTGGGTCTAATGAATTTTAATACTACTTCAAAGAGTAAAAAAATTTGGTTATCACTACTCCAGTAATCAAACAGCCAACATATTGTGGATACATTGTGGTATACATTGATTATTAAAATAATTATCTTGGCTATTAATTTAATAAAAATGATTAAGTGATATCCAAATCCTTGAGGAATTTTAAAATTGAAGAGATAATTGATCCCACGAATTATATGGAGATGTCATTTGTTATATTTTCCTTAAAATAAGGTGTAATTATCAAAATGTAGAGATGTGTTGAATATATAAAGATAAAAAGACCTTAAAATAAATTTTGGAATGAATGTGTTTAATATGTGCTTGGGAAGATGGATGGATTTCATCAAAGAATAGGATAGCTCAATCCTCTACCATCTTTGAAAAGAGAATAATTTAGTGGATGCTCTACATAGAAAGGATGTTGTACCATTATAAATGATGAGAAATGAGAAGGTTCCTATATTTTTATATTATCAAATGATAGTAATTGGAATAATTATGGAAGGAACATCCTCAATAATTTCCCAAATGATTGATCATTCGTACCATCTGTATACAATAAATAATGGTCACAATAATGATGTGGAAGTTCAGAAGACGAATAAATCTATGAGAAAGAGGGAATTCTCAATAATTAAAATTGATGTGAAATGAATTGTATAATTTTGGTCACAACTATTTGTACCATCTGATTATGTAATAATTAAAGATCTTCTTAAATAAAACACATATCTTAACATTCTATATTCCTCCCTTGAGCACAATGATACATTAAGATCATCGATAGAACTATTGGTGGAACTATATGAATATGAAGATCCTTTATTATACATCAATTTTCCTAGAATGTCCTCTAGTGAAGGGTGAATGGAAATGTTATAAAGGTATGATTCAACCATTACCCATACAAGCATGGAAGAGGTAAAAATAACCATGGTATTTGCCTTTAAATTCAATATACATCTCAAGGGACAATGCTATATGAGTTTATTTGGATCATCTTATAAGGACATCTAATATTATCACAATTCAAGATGACATAAACCAATATCCAAATCTAGGTATATAAATTATAGAAGTGGTATTCCTCTATGGAGTACCAATATTTATTGTAACTAATAGAGATCCCATATTTCCTTTTATGTTCTAGAAAAGTATCTACCATGTTATAAACTCTATTTTGATCCTCATTAAATATTATCATCCAAAAACTAAAGGAAAATATGGTTACACTATTCAGACACTTGAAGATAAGATGAGAGAATATTCATGGGACTTACATAGAAGATGGGACCAACATCTACATCTAACTATGTAATCTTATAAAAATAGAATTCACTTCAACATCCAAATGGATCCATAAGAATACCTTTTGGGAAAAGTTGTAGATCACAATTGTTCTGGATGAAGTTGGTGAATGTAAGCTTTTAGGACCTAAAATGGTCGATGAAATGGTGGAATGGTGAAATCCATTCAATAGAACATCAAGGATTCCCAAATTCTATTGATTTTCTATGTATATATTCTAAGATGACACATTATGTTTATTAGGGGGTCATTTTATTCCTCCACATATCTCCATGTGAGAGGGAAAATAAATTTGGGTAGAAATGAATGATGAGTAACTTGTACATCGAACCCCTCGATATTCTTGATCGGGTTGGAGATGTTTCATTTAGACTGAAACATCCCCTACCAAGTCATATGTACAGGATGTAATACATTTATACCTCATGATAGTACATACCAGATCCCTCACAGGTACTGAATCCCAAAGTGGTATAATTAGAATATAATGTCTCTTACGAGGAGTGGATAGTGAAGATCATTGACCATAGAGATAAAGTCCAATGAAACAAGAAATGTAACATGATCAATGTACTATGGTGGAACTATATTTATAATTAGTAGACATTTTATTTAAAGGAATAGATAAGGGAAAAGTATCATCACCTGTTTATGAGAAACGACCTTTCTAATGAGAAATTTCATAAGGGGAATAATGTGGCAACCTAGAATTTTAATAATGAAATTTTCCTTCTTATTATTACTATATATAGTATAAGTCACAAAAAAATAATAAATTGAACTCAATAAAAACTTCATAAATGAATAATTAAGGGAATGATATTTTTTTAAGGAAATTGAGGAACTTATACCAATAAAATAGAAATATGACCTCTTAAATAGAAATATGACCTTTAGGAATAATAATTTGACATATACAATAATAACCTCACCAATGAAATTATAAATAAATATTATTTATCTAATAAAAAAAGTATTTTTTATTTACTTCATTTATTAAATAATTGTATTTACTAAAAATGTAAAATTAAATGTCCAAATTTTTAAAAGTCATAAATAATTATTTATAATTTAATGATTAAGTTAATTATTAAATTGGAAAATATTATTTTAATAATATTTAATCATAAATTAATATTACATTGTATAATTATTATAAGATTTTTATGAGGCCATTATTTATTTTTCTGTGTGTTATAAAATTAGTAATAACTTTAAAATCAATATTTTTGTAGTAAATAGTGATTTTAAATAATAATTAAATTTCTAATATTTAGAAAACATATTTCATAAAATGGAGTTAATTTTTAAATTCTACACATCAAAAAATGTTTAGGGTGATTTCATAGGATTTCTTTAAAATACTAAATTTTTTGGTGAATAATGATATGCGAAAATTTACGATAAAAACTAAATAAAAGAAGTATTCATTCATAGATGATATAAGGATAATATAAGATGAAATATCTAAAAATCATTCATTATTTTAATATATTTAGTGATATTTCCCAAAATACTCATATTCTTCAGCCGAAAAAATAAACTAATGAATAATATAATAAGAAAACAACCCTCACCACCACTTCTCCTCACACCATCCAACCATTTAGCCTTGTTACTTTTATTCCCAAAACTCATCCCAAGCCCCTTATTCCCATTTAAAAACACACTATTTCTTTAAAACACCTAACACCTTTCCCTAAATAGGTACTGAAGATGAGAAATTAAAGAGGTAAAACCCCATTTCATTTTATTATATTTTCTATTCATTTTAATTTCATTTATTATCTTGTCCTTACATCCACTTATCCTTGAGGAATGATAAATATAGTAAATTTTATATACTATAATAGTATTATATAAATGGAATATTCATATTCAAATCACTTATATTTTTGACATATTCTAAATTTGAAAATATTATTCTGTGTTGTGTTTTTTACCACCAATATGGATGCTGCATTTTCATTTTACAGTACCACCATAATTGATGGAAAAAATTCATTAAATTATTGAAATTATGTTGTAAGGATTATTTTATAATCCATTTTATGTTTTGTAACTATAAAATGTTAAAAATAATAAATAATGAAGAAAAGAAGTTTGTCATGATCGAAAACCCACCGTAATAATAAAAAAGACTATAACTATAGTCTTATCTAATGGTTCATCCTCACACTATATAAACAAATGAAATATATAAACATATCAACATCTAGATGATCATTAATAACATATAATTTCTATTCATTAAATTTATTTAAATTTAACATTAACCCATACTCATATAAAAGAGAACCAATCAAGAAAAACCAGAAAAAAACACTCCCCAATAGTGAAATTAAACTCTATAACTCATCAATAATCCCTTAAATGAACGTAATAAATCATCAATTAATCTACATCATGTATAATGTTTTTATTTTTTATTTAAGGAATTAATTTGATTATCTAGAATATTAATTTGAATAAATAATTCAATCATAAGGTAAGGGGAATCTTATACTCATCACTCTTCCTTTGGGTTTTCCATTTTTCACTCCACATATAGTATAGATGATCTATTAAGGTTAAATAAATATCATATCATTATCCTTAACATTTATTTTCATGATATACATGTTTCTAATAATTTTTTTTCAAATGTATATATTTTTCTATATTAAGTATTATTTCCACAAAAACACATCTTTTACATTTCATTAGATTGTTTTTTCATCAATATAGATTTATACAAAGCATATTATTCCCTTTTTATATTGGTAAATGAAAGGTTTAGGAATTTAGGATTTATGTAGTTAAACTCATTCCTTTCCATGGGTTATTTGATTTCAAAGATTATTATACATTCTATTTGGACTGTAAGATAATGTTAATGTTATGATGTGATTAGTGTGACTAGAATTTTATATTGCATCAATGCATGAGTTAATGTGATGAATTTCATCATATAATGATTAATATGAATAATAATGATGCTCTTTTTGTTTGGAACTATGTGTTGTGTTTGACCACTGAGACATGATGTTTCATTCTTATGAATTTCTACAATCCATGTCTTTATCAAATGGTTCATATCATGATTATGTAGATGATTCTATGTTTTGATTATGAGGATGATGATTATTCTCACTCCATGTTATATTGATTCATGTTATTATATATCCTCTTAATGGAAATTTTCTCACACCCTTTTTTGATGTATATTCATACATGACTACGTGTACTAATGGGAACACTAGGGAAAATTAAAAGATAGAGAATGAGGATTTAAATAAATTGTAATGATTTATTATATAAATATTGTGTATGGTATTCATTTTCCAAAGACAATAAATAGATAGATCTTTGATTTTTAGAAATATTATGTTTTTTATCTTTATAATGATGTAATATTTATTTAATAACATATAAGGATATGATAAACCATACTATCGACATGATCCTCCTTGATTGTATAAAATATTATTATATTGTCTTTAAATACTACCGCATATTAGTCAATGTATACTCTAAAGAGTCCATTAATAAAATCCATGATGATTTAAGGGGGATCAATGAGTATAAATGGCATTACTATAAACTCACAGTGCCAATACATAGAATGAAAAATTGTAATAGAGATATCCTCCTTCATTACCCAATATTTTTAATACACTGAAATCTGATCCACCATAGAGAACTATTATTCCACACATAGTTGTTCAATCCTTCATAAATCCATGGAAGAGGATTCTTTTGGCTTATCATGATATTTTCGAGCTCACAAAAATTAATGTGAAGGTTCATTAACCCATCCCGCTTCTTGAATAAGGGGACTAGTGTACACCATAATGAATCACTTGGACATATGAAACCATTATATAAATTCTCCAATAGTTTTTTCATCTTCTAATGTTCTGAAATAGAAAATATATAAGGGTTTAGAGATAATAGTAAGTCACAAAGTATAATAATGATTTAAAATTGAACCTCTAGACTTTGAGGATGATCGAGAAAATTCTCAAGAGACACATTAGCATATTCCCTCAGAATGGGCATGTCATTATGGGTTATTATTTACATCGAATTAATCATTTGAGAAAGATACAAATTATCACTGGGAAAAAATATCCATACTGAATATGTTGGTTATAAATAATATTTTACCCCTTCCACTTATAAAATATCAAGGGGCGATTATCGATATAGAGAGTGATTTCCTTCTCTGAGAAATTTTTGTTGTATCCATATAAGGAAATAAAATCCCTACATATAATTGCATAAAATTTCACCAAAGGGAGTATAACAATGTTTTTTGGGATGTTCTGCACAAAATATACCATAGAGGATGAGTTATATACTTGGTAAAAAATAAATTCCCATTTTTGTTTTCACTAATAGCTCTACCTATGCTCTTTGTGGTGATATTTGAATCATTCAGCTAATATATTTTGATATGAGTGAATATGCAAATTCCTTCTAAATAAATTTCTCTACTATTTAATGAATTACTATCATACATTTCACACCTTCTTTAATAGGATTCACATCAATAGTTTGGTTGTAAAAATAATTGATGTCCAACATTGGAGGTTATAGGACATCTCCAAAAACCCGTGACTTTGTGCATTGGTTTTTAAAGTTACATTGTTCCTCGAATTTAAAGAAACTATCAATTAATTAAGGTTTTAATAGAGAAATCCTATCCTCCAACACATTTTTTTGTTTCTCGTATCAGAAATTGTTAGCTTGGCGACCTTCTATCCAACACCTAATGGATTTCCCCATCCCCATTATGCAATTTTTTGGGTTCTTTTTTGTACACCTTTGGCATGAAGAATGTTGAAATATTATGTCACCATTATATTTCTCCATAGATCCACCAATATTAAAATAAAATTTTCTATTAATATCCCTGTGATACCTTTACCAATAGCAATTTTGATTCTATGGTCATATTAGACAATTTCCTCATAGTTTCCTAAGCTACATATTTCCATGGATTTTCATAAAAATAGTTATATACTTCCAAAGAAGAGGTCAGCCTTTTATTTTGGGGTAACAAAAAGGATGGAGGTTTATTGTTTAATTTTTGGGAATTTTTACCCGTTCACCCTAATAAATTTGTCAATATTTCAGTTTATTCAATGTCAATCCCTTTCAATTTTACTCGTATAGTACATGGATAATATTTGATGAAAATAATTTACATAAAAACATCCAACCGATAAATTTGATCTCTTCCTAATTCTTTGTATTCCTAAACAATGTCCATCACGAATCATCTTCACCCTCCATTTGATAAAAAAATAGTATAAACTTCCCTTTTTCATAACAATGGAGGATTGAGAGAATCATATCAATGGAGTATATTCATTGTTTATAAATTGAGGGATAAAATGATATATTGAAATTCATAGGGCTTTGAAGTAGAAATTACTCACATTTATTTAGTTATTTAGTTAGTGGATTTGGTCTCCCCTCCTAATCTTGGATTCTATTCAGAACCAAAAATAGTTGAGACAATATCATCATAGTGTTTAAGAATCCAGATCTCATTGGGATGGGCATATTATAGGGGAATTCACCACATTTCATGTAACATTTATTAGTCACATGAGTCCTCCAGTTTTCATCCATTGTATAGAATAGCTGCAAAATTAGGGATGAGTATTTTGAAATTATTAATAACAAAAATGGGATTCCAATGACATTAAATTGATATCTTTTAGACTATATGTATTTTTTTAATATAAGAATTTATAAGATTCAATCTACATATTTTGTGATCTATTTATTTACATATATTTTTATGTGTTATTTTATATTCCCTTAATATTTGATTACATTGTGATTATGAATTTACCAAAAAAATATCCCTTGGTAGTTTCAATATATGTGTACAGGAAGGCCTATTTTCTTGAACTAGTTCCCTGATGATTCTAGCCCAACATGTATTTTTCATGTTCTACCATGTTTTTTCATATGTGTGTGATCCAAAATTACATTTACTATCCCAACGTGGATGTATTTTCTTAATAACCATCATACACAATAATTACCAAAATTTAGTCAATGTTATCTTATATTTGACAAATTACAAGGTCTATCTCTATAATTTTCTAATCTTAATCCAATATATAACAAAACCATTCATTTGATACCAACTAAAACCAACCTACTCATTGTTACACATACATTAATAATTAATTGCATAAAAATAAACATTAAGAATCTGAAAAGATATATTTTTATAGTTTCATTTAGATATTTTTATACAACCTAATATCATGAACATGGTATATGGAAATATTATTGAAAACTTCTTTATCATTACTTTAAATTTAAATGGATTTTAAAACTGCACATGATAACCTTGGTATATACATTAGAAAGGGGTGAACTATAAATACCAATAAGGGAAGATAAATGGCATAATGTAATAAATCATAGAGAATTGGAATTGGAACATGGTGTATAAATCATTAATAAAAACAATGAGACATTATATAACATGATAATCATATAGGCATCATTTGAAATGTGGCAATAGCATAAAACAATGCATCATAAACATACATCAAGGATATCTACCTAAACATAATAATGTACAATGTTGAATAATGAAATGAGGGTCTTTCCCTAACCCAACATGATATCTGATGAGACTAAATATTACCCAATGCATTGGAGTGCTATATAATTTTGGTCAAGACCATCACATTAATTTCATTCTCACCCATAAGTGTTTCAAATAGATCAAACAACCTTTATTCATTCCTCATCATAATTTTTCCATGATAATGGATTATGGAATAAATACATGTAATTCACCAATAATTATGTATATGTTCATTAATTTGATCACTATTGATAGGAAATTAATAAATTTATTCACTATACATTTTTCTAGAATGGAACATCGTTGTGAAATTTCAGTAGCATAATAGAAGCTGATGAATGTTCATTAGAGTGATTGATGATATTTAATGGTTTATATTCTAATTTTGACATATATTTTATATAATGGGGAATATGGAAGAATATATATCCTCATAATGAAATGAATATAAAAGAAATAATTTAAAAAATATACTTGATAATGATGATAATAGTAGGATCCATTACCTTGAGAGTGTGACTTCAAATGCTTGGCAGAAAATTCTTGAGAGATTATGGTCACCTATAGAGGAATCATGATGGAAGAGAGTGTATTTTAGGATGAAATAAAAAGATTTTGAGATGTTTTAAATAGGATATTGGGTGAGTTTATGTATCCAATGTGTGGGGTTTTCATTATTATTTCACAAACATCGGTTTTAGACACTATTTAATAAAATATCCTAAACCACAATCCATACCATTGTTTTTGACAATGATTTCTGAAAAATTATTTTGGATTTCTTAATTTTATAATTCCAAGGTCCTATCATAATAAAATAATAGCCTTTCATTTGTGAATGTGGGTCGTACTCTTAAAAAATTATTTTAAAAGCATTAAATATGTTAATGGTTTTGGAGGATTCATAAAGGATTTACAATATTACCAAAATAAAAATAAAATTGATTTAATTTGAAATTAAAATATATATTTGTTCAGGGACACCCTTTATAGTATTTATTATATCACATTTGGGTCATTATGTAGTCATAATAAACGAAGTAAAATTATTTGTATTTAATTTTTTCAAGAAAATTTGACAATTATATAGTTACTAAAAATTCACAATATGATAATTTATATGTTCTCATTCAATAAATAATATAAATATTACCCAATAAAAATTCTCAAAAATTTAAATTTTCACATAAATAAAAATTATTCAAAATTATTGATAAATGATGGGTTCATGACAATAATTGATTTCAAACCCATATAAAAATTAAAAATGAGTTCAGAAAAAATATATGGTCATTTATACATACTAAAAAAAAATTTATAGTAATATTTTTTAAAAATTAAATTTATTTGAAAAATACATTAATTCAACAAAATAATTCAATTATTTGAATTTGAATATTACCCATAACTACTCTTTTTTTTTATTGTGTCCAAATAATTTTTTTTTATAAAAAACAGTAATATTAAAATAAATACATTATTCTAAAGAAATAATGTGCTAACATATATCACAAGGAACATTATACATAGAAATTTTATACCCTATCAAAACTCCTATAAGGAAGGTGTGCGATGATGAGGTGTTCGATGGGTGGTTTGGTGTATGAGGTTTGGTTCGGGGTCTCGATGAGCATGTACTTCTCATATAATAGGTTTATCTCATTCTTATGTTGTTAGATCTCACCTTTCAATTCGTCATGTGAAAACCTAGGTGATTCTATCTCCCTTGTAATCTCTAAAAAACGGGCATTATAGGGTATGAACCTAGTGGATGATGTCATTACTTCTATCGCCTCTATCAGTTGGATTTTTTTAAACCATATATTTATACAACCCATGTGATTATTATTAAATTATTATATTATCAATAGTAATGATGTATACCATTTTTTCAAATTGATATGTTATAATAAAACCTAAGAAATTTAGTTATTTTATAACCATAATAGACAATGATATATTTATATAAATAATAAGTGGGGCTTTTTATAATAGTTCAAGCAGTTTAAATCTCATTGTGGATGGATCAACTAAAAATTAACAACATTTCTATAAAATCATGCATTCCAATTTGGAGTATATAAAATTAATTTTCCTGTAATATAATATCAATTTTGAGATGAAATGACTGATATTTGAACATATACATTATCCTTTGAGGTGCCTTTTTTTTATTGACCTTATGTATTTGGAGGAGGATCTTCAGGTCTCAAAGGGAGATCAAATAGATGGATATGAGTTTTTTATACTTAATCAAGGTGATCATTTCCAATGGATTTTATTTTGAGGGTTAAGAGAATGTGTTAGAGAAGAGGTGTTTATATATCAATGATGGATGGATATATATGAAAAAAATATATTTTAATTGTTTATTTTTTGAACAAGAAAATGAGTAATATTGATTCCTTATTTTAGTAATATAGTTTAATTTGTAAATAAATTTACTTTTTACTTTTAATCTAAAAAAATAAAATTTTATTATTTTAATATTTAATAAATGTAAAGAGTAAATAATCGATTTTAAAATTGAAAATTAAGATTTGAATACGTAATTAATTTATATGTTAATAAATAAATACTCTTGTCTATAAATACCTTCTATTACTCATTAAAGATATTTTACATAATTTAAAATTAGTTATAAATTGGCAACCCGTATAGTCATTATTATTTTGTTTTAATTTAATTTATAAAGTCAAGAATATTATTTTTCTGTAAAAAACATAATTTTTCCCAAAACAACATAAAAATACTAAAATAAAAACACCTCTATCATTGTAAATAAATTATCCTTTATAAAATTGTTTTCATTAAATATATAAAATTTCACATTAAAAAATACAATTTTGAAAATGGTCTTTGTCATATGGGCATTAAATACTAGTATTATTATGCTATGTAAATAACTATATAAATTTAATATTCTCCTCATTAGGTAAATACAATAACCATTATCAATAAATGAAACATTATATATTAAAAATATTGAATCCTTAATAAAATGAATAAATATTTCATTGTTATACATCAGATTCAAACTTGTTTTATATCATTTCAAATCGATTTTTTTATTATAATAAATTTCCAAAAAAAAGTGTTTAAATTTCAATGTAAATTATAAATTCCACTTAATATTTTAATATATAATAAATTTTATTTTATAAATTTTATTTTTCCAAAATATTCACATAAAATGTCACATAGCAATAAAAATTATTAAATAACATCATATGCTGGTCTCTTAAAATTTTTTCCTTATTTAAACATGTCTATTACTAAGAAATGATAAAAAATTCATATTAATATAATTATCCATGTTATAGTTTCATTGATATAAAAATTTATATTTCTAAAAAACCGATCATTTCACGATAAATGTTTAAAAAATAATTTATAATAGAATTATTGTGTTTAAAATTCCATTATTATACATAAAATCGAAATACATATTTATTATTTTTTTAATATAATTATATCTTTGAATATTATTGAAACACAATTATTTTTATGAAGACATTATATAAAAAAGTGAACAAATTTCATTATATATTGAAATCTAAATATGAAAAATTGATATTAATATTGTTTCATAAAATTTCATTACTACCTATGTAATTATTTTTTATATAATATATGTGTTCCAGTTTATAAATAAAATTGAAAATAATTTCATTTATATTTATATTTATAATTTATGGGAAATAGTTGATAGAAAATTTATTTAAAATATGGGATGTTAGATCCTATTTTTTATAAACAAATTAAAAATAAATTACCTATATTCATGATTGAAATAAAATTAACTGCACATATAATCATAACCTAGAAAATCAAGAATTCATTTAAATAGTGGTATGGATAAATGACATCAATCTAATCAGGATCATTAAAATCAGATATTCTCTCTCAAAATACTTATAATAGTAATCACTAAATCTATATGTGGTAATTTTTACAATGTAATTGGACTATGATTAAATTTATTTTGAAAAAAATTATACACTTTGATTATCACCCCCCCCCATAGTTAATAAAATTACCTTTATTATGGTTACTCATATAGAACTACCATAATTAAAAAATAGGTCCACTATGAAATAACATTTCATCCATTACAATGTTGCTATATTCCAGATTTTATGCTCTGTATGATGACATCCAATTTTTAACAACCAATTGTCAAACATGAACTTCCAAAATAATATACGCCTACATCTCACCACAAAATAAAAGATCATATGAATTTTCAAACTAATATATTCCATGTAATTATTTATAATAAATGAAAAAATGAATGTATTTACTAGGAAAAATAATCATTATGTAAAAATCATTTTTATTACAAATGTTTTATTGTAATGAATTTTGCGATCCAAACTATTTTCGTTATATTTTATTATAAATATTAAAATAAAAACATATATAATATTTTTAATAAAATTTATTTCCAAAACCAATATTTGTACAAATATATATTTTCATATTCCATATAATTACAACCATGATTAAAATTTGTTTATGGGATGCAAATCCCATCTCAACTCACATAGTGTAAAATACATTAAAAAGTGAAGTTAATTTTTACTAAATCACTGGGTGTCAAAAAACATAAAATATTGTTTAATTCATATGGAACTCATGTATTACACATTGGAATTTCATTTGGAATTTCTATAAAAATCTTCATTTGACCAAATGAAAATATTACTCATCAAATAAAATTATTCTTATATTAAATAGAAAAACTTTCCGATTTGATAAACATATGAATAAATAATCCCACTCCAAATGTTGAATTTTAACAATACTATGTCGTTGTAATCATCCCCAAACAACTGTATTCTAATAAATATTACACAAAGTTATATAATAAAATTAGAAACAATTATAAATAAAATAATTTAAAATTGCAAAATATAATTTCAAAATTTAATGAAAGAACAATAATTAAAATATATATAATGAATCCAAGTTAGTAAAAATATGATATAAAGTATAATTTAAACATTATAAAGTTAACAAAAAATAATACTAACTCTACAATCTCAACTAGTATCCACTTAGAAATTATTATTCTACACTCATGCCAAAAATCCAGTAACTCGTGTACCTATAATTCAAATAATAACTATCTAAATAAACATATTAGTGAAGTATTTAATAAAAGTGGTGACTATAAAATCTACAAAAGGTTTCTCCCAATGTATTACAGTGGAAATTATTTATTTAAAAACAAAACTAATATGTCAAATTTTTAAATAAATCATTGACTCAATCCTTTTGGTATGTAAAATTTTATACAATTAAATGAATATAATAATAAAATTACTTTCATGAAAAAATATACTAAATATTTCAAAACAATATATTCTCCTAGTTAATAATCTCATAAAATTCCATATACTAGAAATCTCGATGAACACATGAAACAAAATAGTTCACCGAATATATAACCTCTTTCCTACCTTCAAATTGTGCCTTATCATCGATGTCCCCAATTTAATATTGGATTTCTAAACCAATTACTTATAACAAGATAATTCCTCTCCACAAACATAAGAATGATTCTCCAAACACTGAATTAACCTACATAATAGTCTTTATAAAAAACCTCATTTCATCAATAACTATGATAATTTTATATAATGTCATATACAGTATAATTAATCTATATTTACAATCATATATTCTATGATATTAAATTTCCATAAAGCAATCCTTCTTATTATATTAGAATTTAATTTACATTTCCCTGAAATGCATAAATATAATAAAAAAATTCAATAATGTTGTAATAAATAATTATGATTAACTTTATATCATTTTAAATAAATTTTATTATAACATTCTCATTTATGTTAAATAAAATGGTCACACAACGTACTATATGAAATTTCTTCAACAATCTATATAACTCTATAGTCAAATAAATCATTCCCAGAATGTTAGTAATCACAATATAGCCATTATATATTTATAAAAATAATTTTATAAAATATATTATCAATAAATAGTTTTCTTAAACACCATGTTATATGTTTTTCCGGAATGAAAAAATAATTAAAATATAAAATGATTAATGATATGTTCCAAATACATTTTTTGTTATATAAAAAACTAATGATATCTAGAAGAATAGTGTGGGTTTAATATGTTAAAAAAATATTTTTAACAATATTCCATAATTTAAAAATCATTAAATGGTAAGATAATAAAGGTAAATTTATAATTGTTTTAATTGTAAAAATATATCGTTTTGTATATATTTTTTTATTGGCTCATATTTAGGATGCATTGTTTAGGGAAATTTTCTCTATAAAATACATGATGAACTATCCTTTACTCTCATGATACACTGATATGGTAATGGATATAAAAATCTATAAACATAGGATTTAATTTCAATGTAGATATACATTAACATCCATTACTATAAATTGAGACTCTAATATTTAATGAAAATCAAATTAACTTGAGTTTATACTTTTGGTATACTATGATATCTTTTCCCCAACTGCATATATCATCCAACAATTATTTGATCCTAATGAAACAAAAATAATTATCTTTTTTCCCAAAAATACCTCAATATATAATTCAAAAAATATATGAAATAGGATATGTTATTAATGAGAAATGAATTTTGTGATTTTTTCATTTGATTTGACGTTAATGTAATATTCATTAATCCATTGGGATTCACCTTGTTATGAAGGGAATGGTTTAATATAGGAACACAGCTAAAAAAATATTATCATCCATTAGAAACAATTTATTAAATACCAATATTACATTTTAATATTTTTTAATATATTGTTTCGTCATTGATGAATTTATATTTTTTGTGATTGAAAACATATATCACTATTTTAATATATAAATTTAAAATATTATTTACTAAATAATTACATCAAAGATACTTTTTGAAAAAATTTATATAAAATATATTTTTAGTCAGTATAATTTTGTTGATATATATTGGGGACTAATATACATTTATATATATAGTAATTATGTATACCATCCTATTGTATCATTAAAATATAATAATTTTGTTAGAATATTTAATTGTAAAGGTAAGTCAAATCATAATAATTTAAATTATTTTAATCTATTAATTTGGATGTTCAATGTAGTAATTGAAAAAGATTACGATTAGATATTTGAAAAAAAATTAACCATAAATGAATATATGTATAGATAAATTTTGAAAGTTATAATTACCATACATATCACACCTATCTAACAAACTATAAAATCATAACACAATTTAACAGAATACAATTAAATAAATATGTATCTTATTCTACTGAAAACTGAAGATAGACCATAAAATTATTTTGACCATACATCATAATGTTATATTATAACTCTTGCAATATTCTAACACATAATGTTTCCAAATAAATAAAATAATAAAGATTTAAAAATTTATTCATTGATTCATTTGAAACATAATAATTTTATCATCGTAGAAGTTTTTTTATTATTTGATGAAAATAATTATTTTAATATGTAACTGAAAAGTATACTTTCATATTGTAATATTGTAGATCTAATCATTGTGTCATGATTAAAAAATTTAATTAATGATAATTAAATAAATATCAAAAATAATCTACCTTAAATATATCAAAATTAGTATATTCTATATAAGTACCTGGTTCTTGTTTTGAGGTACAGTTTTATCCTTTTCCTTTTTCCATAGTGTTTTTTTGAAAATAGGGAAAATGGGGAAAAATACCAAAATTTTGTGGGTACACTCCGTGTACTTAGACCTTGTGGGATAAGTATAAAGGGAGTCTAGGCCTGTCGGCGATGAAGGGTGTAAAAACTGACTACATGTCATGTACTTGGTATTTACACGCCGTGTAATCAATCGGCAGATGAACAGTAATTCGGTGGAAGTAGCAGCAAGCTAGGCGATAGTACACGTTGTGTGTTTAGAAATACACACCGTGGAATCATGTTAGTAAGTGAATTGTTTGGTGGTGAAAAGTAGCCTCGAGAGGAAAAACTAAATGATGGAAGTACACACCGTGTACTTGAGTGTACACGCTGTGTAGTTTGTTTTTTTCACATAAAATGGGAAATAGATTCCTCTTTGAATAGAGGAAGCTACGAACACTGGAGTAGCTTGGAAGAGGAGGCCGGATCTTGGAAGAGACTCCAACCGCACACTGGGAATCGGATTCTTCCACCATCGATCTTGTTGGAACCGCGCGGGTAAGAGCTTCCTTCTTGTTGAGCCATTCATACTAATTATTTCCCATGGGGATTTTATTTGAGGTTGATTGTATAGTTTTTTATCTCATATATATGCCATTATCGTGCATTTCGGGGGGCATCGTTCACGTATACCTATTAGAGATGATCGAGCTAGGTGGTCTGGTGTTTATTTCCAATTGTTGAGTTGAATTTGTGTACCGTTGTGGTACGAACCCATGTTTGGGGTGTCGTATGGTTGTGGCCTCTGTAGAAAGATATCTATAATTCCATAGATAAACCTGTGATAAGTTAAAACTGTTGTTTGGGATCACTTCATGGATCCAGGACCACTTTGAGGGTGTGTTTCTCTGTTTAGCTGTTTGGCCAGAATACCTGTGGGTATACTGTGAATTTTAACATTATTTGAAATTTCAATGAGAGGAATTGTATATAATTGTTTGATTATGTGTTGGGATCGGCCCGGTTACTTGTATAGCATGAGGGAAGTGTTCATTTAGACTGCGAGAAAACCATTTTATATGCCAGTGGGCAGTAGTTTCTATGCCTGTGGGTGACACCTCATAAACCTTTGGGAAATATTCATTATGCATGTTGGAAGAAACTTGTGGGTTTCGATTCTGATTACCTGAGGGTATGTATTGTAGGTCTGAGGATAGAGTTATCATCAGTATTCACCGTGGTTATTTCCACATGTTATACCTTCCAAGTTAAAGAACAGGCTTGGAATGATTAAAAGAATATTAAAATGGCGATATAAATGGTAGAGTTAGTTACTTTTGAGTACTTCATAGTTTATTTATTCTACTTTTTCACACTATTGTTGCACATTTTCACTGATAGTTGGGCACGTACCTTTGATGGGTGCCTACTGGGATTTATTTCACCAACCTTTTTTGGGTAATTTCTTCATCCCAAACAGACTATATTGCAGTAGGTGTCAACAGGGGAAAGGGTTCCTATACAGATACAAGATTGGAGCAGAGGAGTAGGAGAGATTGGGACCGAGCTTAGGCTTGCGATGCTTCTGCGTTCTGTTTACTCTTCTTTGTATTGTTTGGTTGTAACTTGTACATTGAGTTATATTTTACTGTATTGCAGTGTATCATGTTCTGCCTACTTTCAAAGAATTAGTGGCATGCTACATCTTCACATATATGGCTGATGGTTCCCAATTTCAGTTGATTTTTTTACTGCTTCCACTGACGTATGTTATTTATCTTTTCCGATGCGCTACACTTTAACAAATGAGGGTATAATTTCTCCACTATTAGACTGGGGCCCTCACTGCTAGTCAGCAGCCTCTGGAATTTTGGGAAATGTGCGTGAGATCATGTGACCAATCGGGTTCGGGGCACCCGTTGAGTGGAACCCGGATCTGAGACATTATATTCTAAATGAAAAAATTATTTAACAATTGGATTAATTGAATCAATGAGTAGAACAGTTAAAAACTGAATATAGAAATGCTTCAAAAATATATATTGTAGCCTGATGTAAAACAATAACATAAATATTCATTCATTAATGAATGAAAATTATTTATTTTTGAATGATTGAGGCCAATAGATATGAAATAAAAATCTATACATATATGGTGTTATAAATAATATATTAACCATAGTTATAGTTACACATATACATTGTACAATAGAAATAAAATATTTTTAAAAATACTTGACATTGACATTTATGTTTCATAATATAAATGTAGAAAAAAATATTTTTGGTAATAATATAGTTAATATTTCAACTCTAAACTCCTTAGATTTTATGTTTTGTATGAAATAGTTATTTGGGAAAATAAAAAAAATTTATCGGGGTCTTTTATCATATCCCAATATCCAATGGGAATCATGAGAAACTAATATATTAATCATAATTAAATTAATCATCACATATATATAATATTATTAAAAAATATATGTTATGATACATTTATTCTAACATGGATTGATGATTATTTCTACTCATACATTCCGTAATGAAATTAAACCTCCATGTTCTGAGTTATTAGGAAAACATATATTATTTATGAATTTTGTTGATAAATATACAAAATTTCTAAACATTCCATACAAATATATAATTTTTTTATAATAATATTCAATTAAAATTCCTCATAATCCATATAAAAATAATGATGTTTTTTATGTTTAACATCTAAAATGTGGATATTGTTTCCAATTTTTAAAAAATAAATCCCACACCTAAATACATTTATAATAGAAAAAAATTCTAACATTAGTCATCATATAACTGTATTACAGATATCATTAATTTTATATAGTAATTTTAGGAATCCTAATCAAAAATAAAAAATGATGAAATTCATTAAATATATTATAATGAAAATATATTATTGAAAATTATTGTAAAATATGAGTGATATAGTAAAAAATAGAATTTAACATATGAAAATGATTAGATTATATATTCATTAAAAAATCATTTTATATATATTTGAAAAAATCACTAATATATATTTATTAACAAGTGTTTATTCTATAAACCTTATATTTATGTGGAATTTCTTATAATTTATATTCATGTAATGCATTGGCCGGATATGATAGGTAAATGACTATATATATCGGCAAATTATATTTAATTTCTCAAAATATTTTTTGATATTATGATATATCTATGTAATGATTCATGCCTCATCAGCCCATTACATTGCAAGTTAGGGCATTAGATGAGCTTGGAAAAATCATGAGGAATTTTTAGGGTTTTTGGTTTGAAATTAGAATGTAATGTTTTTCAAATTGTGAATATAGGATCAAAAATTTATTTAATGGTCTAAATTTGGACTTGGATGCTTCGTAGATTGATTTTAGGTTAGGAAATGTGATGAATTATTAATATAAATCATGAGATAAATTTTCAAAGTGTGAATTAATTTGAGGGTAAGGTGACATTAAGATTGTTAGATTATTATTAGGTTCTGATTATATTCAATTCATGTCTTGAATAAATATCATGATCTAAAATGCTGGGTCTAATGAGTATTAATGTCATTAATTGATGTTTTTAAATAGTAATGAATCATGATCCACCCCCATTATAAATTTTTGACGCCCTTGGATTGAACTTATTTCACTCTCATTCCTCTAAATTTATTGGCTAACCCTAATAGATTATGGAGGATCATCCATCCCCCAATATCTAGAATTGATCACTAAATTCGGTATTTTTTTCATTAACGAACTATATTGAATATTCCTTGTGGTCCAACTCATTCCCACTTATGCACATATAGAGTAATTCTCAACTGTGTTGTTGATTGGATTCTGGGAATGTATGGGAAATGATTTCAGTGAGTGTTTTGTGAGAATATGGCTAATATATTATTTTCCTATGTATTAGCATTATTTTTTGTCTTTAAAAATATTCCATTTTATGACACTAGATTGGAATATGTTTTTGGATATCAGGGATCCTCATTCACACCAACATTAGGTCTATGTATCAGCATTGAATGGTTTTTTCTTCATATAGTTGGATAATAAATGTAATCATAATAATATAATAAATTGGTTTTAATAAAAATTAATTGAAGGTAATAATTCACTTATAATAAAATATATTTATGGCCTTTACAATGGAATTATTCTTACTTTTGATGTTTCTAATTATAACATTTTTTGGGAAACATTACTGTCTTGAAGTAGTTATTAATTTTATTCCCCTTTTTTATGAATATTTAATCACACCATTAGAAAAAAGTTATAAAATTATAAATATTTATTGAATTGGTGTAACTCACTGACCCAATAAACCCATATCTAGTGCATTGTTTTATTACATTAACTGATTACAAGGAAAAATACTAAATTAATAACCTTGTTACCTATTTTAGACAACCTGATTTCACACATGAGACACATCATACATTAGGAAAATAAATTAAAACATGATTCAAAATACAATTAAATAAATTTAATCCTCAAAATATTATTCAATGTTTACTTCTTCATAACCTAGGGAAAGGAACCATTAGAAAAGGTGATCAAATTCTCATTAATTGTTTTTAATGTGGAGGAAATAATGAATCAATTAGAATTGATTAACATGGAAGGTTAAAAACCGATAACTCATTCCATTTACATTAATAGATAAGGAAATATCAATATTAAGTGGAAAGACACTGAAACACATTCCATTAATAAATAAAATGACAAGGAAATTCATAAATATAAATTTAGACACAAAAACTCATGGATAAATAATTAAAATAAATAAATTTTCAATAATATAAATACATTTTTATTGGAAATCATGATGCCTAGGTTCACGGATCCATTACCATAAAGACATTTGCATGATGGGTTAAATGTAGTGGATACAAACAAATCATGTTCTTCCACCCATAAATCTACATTCAATACCTTTTATAAGATATTTTATTTCATACTAGTTAAAAATATCAAGGGTTAGTACAACTTAATTTCGTTCCATGATAATAATGATACATCGATGGGCTTTCATTAACTAGTCATCAAAATATTGGGATTACCTTATTTCGTCCCCAACCATATAACACCTATATAATGAATTAATCATATATAATATATAATTAATTTAATAAAAAATGTTCCTTAACATACATCTGTATATCAAAAAAATGTTTATTTTTCAATAATACCTCAGAGGAGGGTAAATAATAGGAAATGTTGTTGACATTATTAAAATATTAAAGAAAAATAATCATAAACATTTATATGTTTCTCCTACCACATTGAAAAATTTAGATAATCATTCAATATGATTTACCTAAAACCAATAATATCATCATCGTAATTAGATTCATCATTTAACACGTCAAATTTAGTAGATACAATATATAATGAAGAGTTGGTCCATAAGAAAAAAATGTATCCACGAAACATAAATTTATGCAAAACCCAATACCATAACCTTAATTTTTTCTGGTATCTATACTATAATATATTGGTTCAAAATATATTACTAACATATACCAGAACTATACACATCTTAATAATATCATATATTAACTTCTAAAATATTTTATTACACGTTTTTAATCTCACAATGCTTATTTTTTATATTATAATTACACATTTAAGGGTTATGTATGAACCCAATCACAATTACAAAAAAAATAAAATAACATGTAAATAAAACATCACAACTCTCAAACTTGATAATTCAATAATAAAACATTCATTAAAAATTATTCAATATTTTATCTATTTTGGGTGTAAATTGCTTAGATTTCTCATGTATGTTATGAATTATGAATTTTTTTATCCAATTAATTAAGACATGAATTCATCATCTAAATAATATAAACCATGAAATTAATATCATATATATTAAGAATTTTCTTATTTATTGTATTCCATGATATTTGGATATTAGAAATCAAGTTCACTGTTCATTAAAAAGGTAAGTCGTATGTAGGCATGAATGCTACTTTTATTTCAATATTGTATCTAAATAATCAAAACTAAATGATACAAATTTATGTTATAATTATGGTATCATTTTTATTTTATATTTCACTCATAGGTTTATTAAAACCCTCCTTTATATGTTCCATGTACGGAATGAAGAAGTCTTATCCCATTGAGGGGGTGGTATTCCACAATTCCTCAAACAAAATTATCATATTTATACCAGATAGAATGCATAAAGGAATGATATTAATAAAAATTATTAAAAATGAACACAATATAAAAATCATATATACAAAATATAAATACAATTTCTATAATGATGGCCATTAATTAATTTTGGTAATGGGAAAAATTTACAATCTTCATTTAGTGATGCAATAGTTCACAGTACATAGAAACTCTATGTTTTTTACCCATTAGATTGAAACATTTTTAGTGTTTTTGTAACTTTTATCCTATAAGTATCCTACTAAGTTGAGGATACTATTTTTTATAAAAAAATTATAAAAATAGTTTAAGAGTAGGATAATGTAAATAAAACTACAAAACATAAGAAAGTTTGTTACATCTTAATCGGGTAACTCCATTTGGATTTTACGAAAAGGGTTCGTTTAAAATATTTACTTCCATGAGTAGCCTTAATGATCAATGGTAGGTATTTTGGGATGTTATTTGGGAAAATCCTAGCCAATCCAAACTATTTCAAGATGTGATACTATGTGGGAGAAGTGGTGGCCGTTTATAAGGGTGGAAAAGGACTCACATTGTATTTTTTTAAAAGATGTTAAGTATACCCACGTTTTAAGAAAATTGATTTCTTAAAAAACACAAAAGAACAAAATAATGGAATTTATGTGGTCCATTTATGTCAAGAAAATGGGTTTTGCGAAATCAGATAGGTCATTTTGGCCCTTATGTTAATGGTTTATTCCTTAATTATTTTTATTATTGCCATAAAAATTGTAATTACTTTTAATTAAATTCACTATTTAGTTTGGTAAAAAACAAAGGCAGTATAATTATTAATTATTAATTTCGATTATTATGAACAAGAAACAAATTTTTTCAAATTTCAATCATATAATTTGTAGAAATTAATTTAAAATCCATCCAGCATGAGGGATTATAATGACTGTTTTTAAATTTAAGACTTCAAAAAGATTGAATAGTTTTTATACGCAATTTAAGATTATAATTGATCCCAACAACCTCAATTGGATTAATTGGTAAAAATATGATCTAATTATACTATATAATCAATATAAATAATATATTATCCATATAATTAAATTATAAGAAAAATAATATTTAAATTAAAATTCGTTATTTTTCACTATTAATTAAAAAAAGGAAAAATATTCATAAAATTATCAGAATTTTACCTTAACAAAGTATTCATTTCTCTAAATAAATATGAAGTTTATTTGGGAATATTAAATTTATAAAAGGTAAAAAATTTAAAATTTAAATGGGTTCTCCATCAAAAGGCACTATAACAAAATTTAATAAAAATAAATACTTTTTTGTGTAATATTGGGGTTGTTCTTATATTATGTCAATAAAAACAAATGAATTTATATCAAAAAATACTAATTGAATATATGACATTTTTTTAAAATCATTAAATAATTGTAATTAAAAATTTATTTCGTAGAAAACAGCTTTAAAAACATAAATAATAGTAATAATTCTTCCTATATTAAATTCATTCATATTTTCGTTTCACATTAATTGGTAACCAATGAATTATTTTTTCAATATATAAAACATAAAAATTAATAAGTTAGTAAATAATATTCATAAAATCTAACATAACAACTTGGTAATATATTATTATTTTAAATAATAACATATAAATAATACATTGTTACTTGTTTGAGGTCGATCGTTCCTATAACACAGTAAATAATTGAAGGTCGATCTTCCTTGTAATGAATGTTAACTCGGTGTTGTGTTCATTAAAATGTATAGAATACATTTTAGTTATTTAATATATTAAATATATTGTAATGTCTTAGGTTAATATATTCAACTTTTTACACTTTGTGTTACCTCTCATAAACATTATTGAATAAATAGTTGTACATTATAATATCATGGTGTCACATTATACCCACCATAATTAAATTTTGTCTCTATATTTAAAATTTATATTAATAATTAGGGGATTCATATTGGAAGATAGAAATTGATGAAAACCCAAAATCATAAATAGGGTTAATAACACATCTTCTTAATAAGAAAGAAAGGAATTATTAATTTTCACATAACAAGGTTCCCTAATAAGAGAACATTGGTGGAAAAAGGAAACATGGATATATAAGAATAATATAATAATCAGGTTTCGATTGATAGTTCTAGAGATCATGGATAAGATAAATATTTCAATCAAAATGCCATACATCCATGATGATCTATGAGTATATTGGACATATTAGAAATAAAGTTACATGGACAACATTTTTAGTTTCAATATCATTTTTCCTAGAGTTGTGAAAATATTTCACTCTCTAAAAATATAATTAAAAATACTTAATTGGAATGCTTCAATAAGAACAATACTATCCTTTGGAAATATATTTTATGACTTCTAATTCATCTTATAAAACAAGATCAATCATACAGTGATGTAGTATATAAATCTTTAAAACCAAATCCAATGTTCAATATAATCCATTTCTTAAATTGTTATATTTTCCCAAATATTATAAAGTGACACTTTAGAAAGATGGTCACTAAATTTCCAAAATTAACATACCATATACTTTAAATGAATATGAAGGATCAAATCATTAATTTTTGAATAAAACATACCTCTATCCTCTTGGAATATTTTAAAAACGTGAAGTACCATAATAACATATTAGAAACATGTATTATTCCTTATTCCATACTTTAAAAATGTTAATGTATATATTATTTAAATACAATTGTGTAGAAAACGGCATCAATAATGTATTAAAAATATTTAGACATGACATTAATCAGTAACAATGTATTTATCATTTATCCAATAAATCATTTCATCATTATTATATTAGAATTAGGAACATATTAAGGGGTATCTTTCCCTCAATGATGTGTTTGATAAAAATTGTAACATTATGCTGAATAAACATTTTTTATATCATTCATAATATTATCTCAAATCCCTAATGGAAAATTAATGTTTTTTATCCTAACTTCTTTCAAAATTCTTATATGTAACACGTTGCAAATTAAATTATTTTACAATATTACTAAAATATCCAAATAACTGGGAACGTTAGTCATTCCACATTAGTTTTAGAAAAAACATGAGCATGAAATTGATCCCTTGGTGTCTTCTAAGGTATTTTCCTTTGGTGTTTCAGGAATTAATTGGTAAAGTGAACAATCTCTTTATATTGGATGCACTCCACATTAGAATTTTTTTTCTTACCCTTACATTCATGAGTTTGGTGAAATTGTTTCAACACATATAACAAATTCTCACCCAAATCAATCATGTATCAGGATGTTTCATTCCACAATTATCACATGTATGAAAATCCATCATTCTGTTATTTCACTTATTCTTTTTTTGATCCATTACCTTTTTATTATATGGCTTCCACTTGTATCCATAGTATAGGGGGAATTATTTCTCTCTATATATAGTATATAAAACTATTTCATCATAAGAAGAAAAGGTTATAAAATCCAGTTCCTTTGAATATTTTTCTTATGGTTTTCAATTAAGTGATATATAACGAACTACATGTTTCTTATATAATCTATATAAAACTAAGATAACCTTGTAAAGGTAACCTCATAATCTGAAACACTTTCTTCATCCTTTGCCTTTGAGATATGGAACTTCCTCTTAATATATGTATATTGATCACAAGGGATTTATTTATTGAATAATTTATCCGTTAAATTCTTCCAATCTATGAGATTAATTTCTTCTTCCTCCCTAGTATTCCTGAACAATGACAACCATTCATCAGTATAGTCTTCAAGTCGATACAGTACTAGTGTAGCCATTTATTAAAAATATCCCAAATCCATAAATAGATTTTTTCAGACATAATCTATAGCTCAGCTATTATTGGATAAGTAGTCCCACATAACGATGGGGGATTATATTATATAAAGTCACAAAGAATAGGGGATTCCCATTATTGAACACATTTCTCTATCAGATAGAGGTTATTCATCCTAAACTACTCAAGATTCCCTATAATCTCCATATTTTGTTATTTTATAATATTAATTATAATGGATTCCTCTGGAGGGTAATATCTATATTTTCCATGAGTATTGAAATCATTCATCATTCTTGGTTCAATTTCTAAATAATAGCATACACTTTATTATATCAAAATATATAATTCCTTATATGATATAGTTCATAACATAAATTTATGCATCGTAAATCATAGAATCATAATCATCAGTTTATTGGGGGAAATTTTAATTTCAAATCCTTTTTGATGGTTGGGATAGAAAATATGAACTATCCAAAGAAAATCCCATAGGGTAGTCAACATAGGTTTATATTATTGCCTATTATCATGTACTAGGATACCATGAGATTATTCAGAAACACCTTATTATAGATATTACTATTAGTTACATCTCTGTTAGAACCATGTCCACATGTAGTATCACGACATGTTCGCCTTTCTAAGAATACCGGCATAATTTCTACCTTAAAGAAATTTTATGATTCTCTTATGTGTGTATCTATAAATTCTTTGGTTGGGTAATGTTCCATAATATATTTTTTCAAAATCTTGTTTCCAAAGTTGTTCTAAACTTCCTTTGATACCAACTCTAACACCCAGACCTCAGATGCTCAGAGTCGGTGTATTATTTTATGAGATTGACATGATAAAAAGTAATCAAATACTAAATTACTGATCTATTTACCATTCATGGGAGAATAAATTACATACATAATACTCATCATAAATTCAGAAATGAAAATAAAACATGAGCCATAATAAAATTAAATAAATTGCCACCATAAAAGATTATTAAATGTTTTATTCTTCACAACATTAGAAAATGAAACAGAATGTGGATGGTCTCAAATTATCAGTAATGGTATGTAAATGGGAAGAAATAATTAATTAATGAGAATATATTTACATGGGATATTAAATGTCTTATAACACATCCGTTAAAATAATTTGATATGGAAATATTAATATTTCCATGTAAGAAACTAAAACACATTCCATTAATCAATAAAATGAGAAATAAATGCATCCATATAAATTTTACATCAATATATAATGTATAAAAAATTAATAACTAGATTATAAATAATTTAATTTTTTTATTGTACTTCTTGTTTCCTAGGTATATGGATCCTTTAGCGTCATGAACTTTCAAAAGATGGTTAAAAAACAAACTTTTTACAAACCAATTTGGTCGTCTAAACCTAACGTTACTATAAATACCATTTAATGATAGTTTATATCATAATGGTTACAATTCAAGTTGGTTTTTGCAACCTAAATTTTTCTCATGAGACTCGTGATGCTTCAAGTGGCCTTCATTAACCGGTCACCATACCATAGGTCTTACCATAATAGTCCCAAACCCATGTCTTACCTATCCAAATAATTCTACATATTGAATAAATAATTTATTTAATAAAAAAGGTTCATTATCAAATATCCATACTAAATAATGATTTCTTTTAACAATAATACATTAGAGTGTAGTAATTAACAAAATAGTTTTTTGACTTTAAAACATTCTCCAGGAAAAATATTCATTAAATATTCAAAAGTGACTCATACTACATTGAAAATTCCAAATAGTAATTCCCCATGAATTAAATAACACATATAAAATAATTATAGAAAGGATATTCATGATATATCATGTCAAATTTTACTACATGAAACATATTAAATAGAATATATTTATAAAAAAACAAGTCTAAATGGAATGTAAATTGAGACAAAACCCCTTACCGTAAACATGCTTTTGTTGTGTGGTATATATATTTTGATATATTGGAATAAAAAATGTTATAAATGTATACCTTAACTATACTAAAGTTAATAATATCATATCTTTAAATCGTAAAATATTTTTGTACTCGTTTATTAACATTGTTTCATTATTTCAACTATTTTGGTTATTATTTACATATTTTCCCATGTTTTTTTAGACAAGTGATGTGTTGTTCCTATTAATTAAATAATTATTTCATCAACTCCATAATCGAAGAAATTACTTAATTGTCATATTTATTCAGTATATATATATTTATAGTTGTCCTTAATATTTAGATATTATAAATGAAGTGCATAGTTAATGGAGACGGTAGGTCATGCGTACGCATGAATGATATTTTCATTTATTGTTTTATTAAGTGAATTATAACTATGAAACACATATTTATATTATAATTAATGTGTCATTTTTTTATATATGTGGGATATGTGGAGGAATTTTATAATGGAGGAAAAGGAATCACTTGGTATTTTTAAAAATAATTTTGCTATAATCACGTGTTTACCAAAAAAAATTAAAATCATGTTAAATCTCAATAATGGATGGTGATTAGATCACGTATGTCAATAAATTGTGTTTTGGGAAATTTTATTGTTCATTTAGTCCATTAAGATAAATATTTATTCTGATATTAAGATTATTTTTACCTGAATAATTGTAATTAATTTTAATTACATTAGCTAATATTTTTGGTAAAAATTAACAGTCTTATTATAATATATAAATTTTTAAGATTCAAAATATAAAACCAATTTTCCCAAAGTATAATCATATAATTCGAATAAATTAGTTTAAAATTCATCCCACGGGCAAGATGATAAGGCAGGTTTTTATAATAAAAATGTAAAAAAATTGAAAAATATTTAACATTCAATTTCAAAGTGAAATTCATCCTAGTGATATAAATTGAATAAATTTATAAAAATATATTCTAATTATAATTTAATACAATTTAATAAAAAACATATCCTGGTAAATATATTATATGAAATAATGATTTGAACTAAAATATAATATTTTTCACTATTCATTAAGAAGTGAAAAATTTCAAAAAATTATAAATAATTAACTCTAACATAATTGTTATGTTTATATTTTAAATAGTATGTTTATTTTTACATATTAAATTTATAAATTTTTAAAATTTCACATTTAAAATGGGTTGTCCCTCAAAAGGCTGGAAAGCTATTTTAAATAAAAATTTGTAATTAATGTGCAATATTGTGATTATTCTTATCTTATGTGTATCAAAACTACTGGATAATTATCTAAAATATATTATTGAATTTATAAAATATATATTTAAATAAAATCATAAACTAATTGTAATTAATTATGATTTTAATAGAAAAACTCATTTAGAAGATTAAAAATAATAATATTTCTTTTTATATAATATTTTTTTTAATTTTTGATTATTATTAATTTATAACAAAATAATTAATTTTATATTTATATAAACCATAAATTTTAATAAGTTGGTAAATAATATTATTAACCACTAACAAAAAATCTATTTTATATAATATTATTTTAAATAATGTTATTTTTATAATTCATTATTATTTTGTGAAACTAAATCATGTGTGTAATACACACTATCATGGAAAGTCACAATTATGTTTTATAGAAGATAACTTAGTGTTTCATGAATTAAAATCTACTGAATATATAATATTTATTAAATATTCTAAATATTTTGTAATGTATGAGGTTAATATATTCCTTTATTTATACTTGGTGTTACATGTCATAAGAACTATTGAATATAAAGTTGTACTTTATAATTTAGGGGTGTTATAATCGGCTTCCCATGAAAATATTTTTTTTTTTATATTACCTTCTTATTCAATGAATCATTTTATAAAATAAATTTATTTCAATATGAATTATGTTATTGTGGAATTGGGGATTCCAAATAGGTATTGATGATCATTTTTTAAATCTTGTGATGTGGTATAAATATTTTAGGGGATTATGTTATGATATTGGTTTCCAAAATGGGGTATGAATATGATGGGAAGGAATGAAATTGTTGATTGGCATGGTATGTGATGAGGATTAATATGACATATTCAAATTGTACTTGTTCCGGAAAGATAGATGGGTTGTAGAAATGGGTTTTCATATTTTCTCTTCGAGTGAGGATATAAGTGAGATGGATTATGTTTTAGGTTGTGTATTTACATTATCTTCTTCATTATACATAGAAGGACACGAAATATTAAAGCATTTTTATTATGATCCAAAATTATATATGAATTATATGAATTTATATTTATAAATTTTCATAAATAAATTTAATGATAAATGAAGCTTGTTATTAAATTCAGAGTTTGTTGTATGAATCCTAATTTTTTTTAATAAATTATTACAACTGAATATTAATTTGGAAATTTAGGATTTTAGTTTGTAAACTCTAGTAAAAATAATGTAAGAACCAACTTTTTAACATAGTTATGGTTCCTATAAATTTCAGTCCAAATCTTTACTCTACAACTAATATAGATTCCTAATGGGTTAGTAAAATCTTAGGGGTTTTTTTAAGGGGAATTTTGGAGCCTGAAACACATCTTTTGGGGAATAATTTATTTCTGCATTATTTAGTGTAAACTGTAATGGAATGCCACATGATTTTGATAACTAATGATTTTTTTTCTGGAAAGAGTGACCTCAAATTGTTGGTACATGTCCATGAAACATACCCATGAGATTACCAATTTTTTCTCATGTTATCGTGCATGGTTTTCACAAAATTTTTCAAACCATGTGGAAAAACAATGCACATGAAATTTTTATTAGGAAAAATTTCAAAATTTCCTTTTATAATATAGTTATCCCCTTCCTTCTTCCATATTTTAAGATTTGGTGTCATTAATCTGTTTCTCTCTCAATTTGTGTCTCTTGGAAAATATAAGGTCAGAATAAAGAGATATGCTTTTTTGGGGGTCTGATCGTGCATTTGTTCATCATGTTGGATCTATAATGGTATGTACTCGATCCCTCTTGAGTCATTCTCCTTCTCCATTTCTATCAACCTAGGTATAGTGGTGTTAGTTTTATTCTAATTTTCATAGATATACTCTAATATAAGCTAAACATAAGGACAATATCAAATGATAGGGATCCTACAACTCTATGGTGGGTGTTCTATAACTCATCCCAAATAATTGTTGATTTTGGAATTATTTTGTGGGGCCCACTGTTTCATCAGGTGCTTTTTATTTAATTCTTCAACCATCATTATACTCAGTAGAATTGTATTTCTATGTTTTTTCTATTTTTGTGATTAAATATTGGGGTTTATTCCCATGATTCCATTAATCACATATAGAATGTAACACTATCATTTTCCTTTCTGTTTTTTAACACGATTGATCCACCGTTCGTGTGTCCCTTGACTAGACCTTCCTAAGGGCAATGATTTCTATAATAAATGGCTTGTTTGAAAATGAGAAAAGAATAATTTCAAGAACCTTGTGTGATCACCACTTGATCTGCCTAATATTCGTGCTTCAAATGGATAATTAAATGTGAATGATTATTTGGTTTCGTGTCTATAACACCCCATTCCACATTAATGGAAGGTAGCTAATAGACCATGAATATAGAATATTCCTTAAATGTATTAAATGGTTTCATGCTACTTGTCTTTTCCACCCTAATCAATGTAATGTTTTAAACCAAATGGATTTATTGATTAATGATTACTTGATTAATGGTTTTCATGCAACATAGCCTTTTCACACTAATGGAATGAAATTCTAGAACCAATATAATAATTATATAACTTCACTATCCAATATGAATGGTTTGATACATGATCTCTTTGGATTTTGATCATAGAATACCATTAGCACTCAAGAACCCCATTCTTATTCAGAGATACGTCTTTCATATGTTGAGACACAACTAGATATTGGTTTTTATATCCCTTTGGATGCAAGGTATAATACTTTATGATCACTCATGTAGTATTACATGATGCCTTGGATAAAACCTTTAGATGCAGCAATATCATTACATGATTCCTTGGATACACTCCATGGATCCAACACTAACAAATATGTTCCATGGTTAAATCACATTGTCCCCAGTCATTACATTTCCTTTTTTACCATGGATTAACTATTTGGACTCCGTAGGCATCACATTGTGGAATTCCTTGGACATTTCTCCTTTTATTACACTCTTAAACTATTATAGACTATAGTTATCACTAATTTGGCGACCTTCAAGGACTATGTCACCTTGGATATGACCATGGGATTTCACAATTAAATATTTTTATATTTTTCCTTGTTACATCATAAATAGTTACTCTTTTTATCTTGTGAAAATTATAAATGGGTAACATTCAAATAATGAATTTGTAACATTTTCAAACACCATTTGTGTGCTGAAGCAGGTTCATGGGTATTTGGTTACATTGTACACTATTACATTATATGTGAAATCTTATACACTCTTACGTTCCCATTACATAGGATGAATGTTATAGACACTATTATAGGAGTCCCACTAAGATTTATAGCACACCCTCTTTGGGAGATACTTTCTTCCCAGGAAAGATAACATGGCTGCGGGTGTTGATAAATGGAAACATGTAAGCCTGAAACACATGACTACTTGTTGTTTTGTATAGATCTTGATATAAGATGACCCAACCAGAGATTTGGATTCTTGGGACAGTCAGGGTATTTAATTATAATTTTGTAAAAATTGTTATCCCAACTATCTTGTATCCATGTTTTTCATCTTTTTAGTAACATGACATATCATTAGTTGTTATAAGCTACTCTATTTGATTAGTTATTATTTTTGTGTCTCTATTTTCTATCAAGGCTTCTGTTTACATATATTTATTACACTATTTACATCTGTTTATGTTAACACACTGTGATAATATTCTATAATGAGGGCATAGTCTCCCCACGGACCACCATAATCCCTCATTACTAGTCAAAAACTCCTAGATTTTAGATAGATGCACATGAATCCATGTGGACCATAGGGATGGGAGTTTATGTTGACTGGAATCTGGGTTTTGGATGTCACAAAGTGGTATCTGAGCAGTTTTCTTTTCTTGTATTATTATTTAGAGGTAAAATATTGGATATTAGGAACGCATGGGTCTTGGTCATAAATAATGATTTGGCATCATGAACCCATGTTCGGGGTAAAATCCACATTAACAGATATTATAATTGTTGTTCTACATTTTCCTATTACAGTAGATATTATTTCACATTTTGGTGACACACATGTTGTGTTATTTTATTGATTATTAATATGTTTAAGGATTGTCATTCGTCCATGGACCAATGGTATGAGGGAAAGAATAATTGTAACACGTATAATTATAGGAACCTATAATTCACATGTCACAAATAAAATGATACCATATATGTGTGTTTCACTAAATTGCATTACCTAATATTCCAATTATTGTTGAGTGATGTTATGATTATTATCATATGATTGTGTTACACTTTTTTGTGATGAGTGAATACATGTTTCAATTAATGAGTTTAATGGGACTCATGGGTTGGGATGAGTAATTTATCATGTTGAGCCATTATTTTATAAATAAAATGGGTGTCATTTCATGTGATTGGATAATAGGAACTAGTTCATAAAAATTTCTATCAATTATAATGACAATAATGAAATATAAAATGAATTGGTTGTATATCCTTATCTAGAGTTAACTCTTTTATGAAAGGTAAAGGAATGAACCAGGTAATTAAATGTAAAATGTAATTAATCCTATACAAGAGATATTTCTGATACCTGACTATCTAAGTAGTTAGTTGGGGTACTATTCCTTTTCTAATGAGTATTAATATGTTCAACATCCACTAGTGCTGATATCATTCTGTTAATACTGTTATGGGTTTTGTTCATGGCTATTGTAGACAAATGTCGTCAGGATGCCATCATATCAAATACTAAGAGGGTGGTGACAACCATGTTTTAGAGGTTGTGGGCCTTGACCTGTCGATCTTAACACTAGGATCTCCACATGAGGAACACCCTGTTGTACCTGATCTGATCGCTGATTCCAATTTTTGAAATAGTTTCATACGGCTGATATAGTTAATGCATGGTGGTACATTGCTTGTACCTACGATGGCGGATCTAACTCTTGAGTTCAAGCAGCAATATACTCCTTTTTTATGGGATGGTGGGCTGCATATGGCTGAGTCTTGGATAGAAGAACCCAATCATTCATTTAGAATATAGAAATTATTCTTGGTAGGAGAGTCAATATTTCCACATACATGCTTTAGAATTCGTCCACATACAGATGGGATGTGATTACCCAAGACGGTCATCATATGGACTTGTTATGGGCTGATTTCCAGACATCCTTCTATGATCGGTTCATTCCTAAGATGTTTAGAGTATATAGATCCAAAAAATTCATCTATCTAGTGTAGGTTTCAATGCGAGATATGGGTTATTTAGTAAGTTTCCTGGTGTTGCAGCACTTTTCACTGCTTCTATCCAGTGATGAGCTTTTTCATTCTAGACACATTAAGGATGGGATATATTATTCCATACATACTTAGGTCAGTGACATTCACCTACCTAATTCTTCTGATATTTTTAATCATGATCTTAACACTAAGCACAACCGGAGGAATGAAAATAGTAATAGGCATATAGGTCCAGTGTCGCATCTGGCTAGTAGTTCTTTTGCTGGCTAGAATCATTCTAAATAATTTTATTAATGGAGCATTACCAACCAATGTATCCATATATGTAGCTCTAATGTGTGTGATGAGTGTGGAAAAGTTGTCATTTGAAGCCGTGGTTTGATATAGAGCCAATGGACAGTCGATTTAGGGCCCATAGGGGCATCTCCCACATTTCAGGAGGACCTTTCCACCAAACACTAATGAAAAGGATCCACACCTACTCCACCTTAAGGAGCGGGTTACATTATGCCATATGAGGTGGAGAGTTTGAATAGCACCCGTATGTCCGGCTGAGAAGGAGTTCATGGTTGTGTTAGTCATACCCCTGATCACCAGCAATACCAATAGAGCACTTAGGATCATGGTAGTCCATCTATTGCAAAATGTAGTGAATGAAATATGTTGGATGCACTATAGCCAATACCTGACGATCATGTTGCTGGAACATCTACTACATGAGGAATTATTCTAGTGGAATCCCATATAGCATCTTTTTATTTGATATTGATGGTTTGAACGCTTTCATATCTGTATCTATTAAGGAATGTATCGGACTGGAGATATAGTATCAATATTATTTAATGTCCCTAGAAATGTAGTTAGGTGTATGAAGAGAGAGAACACACTAGTGTATGGTCTATCCCCATGGGGTAGGTAGTTATACTTCCATTTGGAACCACATCATTCTTAATATGATATGCTTTGATGTTATTCTTATAATGGATTGGTTGGTTTCTTATCTGTATGTTGTTGATGGTAATAGCTGCAGGGTATCATTTACATCACCAGAGGGAAGAATTTATCTATATAAGTGTGAGTGGGATGTCTAGGCTAGTAGATATGGACCATAGAATCATGGAATTTGTAGTGTTACCAAACATATGGAAAATCTCTTCATAGAAGATACGTGTTTTGGAAAGTATTACATTCAACCATTAGTAGAAAATTTCTGGAATATCATTCCTAATGATTCTTCTATATTACCATTTAAGAGAGGTAGAGTTTAAAATTGAGCTAATTCTAAGAGAATCTCCAATATCTATTTATCATTTTAATATGTAACCTACAATGTTTTAGGAAATCAAGAGGTAGTTAAAGGATTTAGAGGCTAAAGGTTTTATACGGCCCAATATATCGTCTTAGGGTTCTCCTATTCCATTTTCCTATAAAGAAAATGGAACATTTTTTCTATATGGGGATTACAGAATGTTGAAGCAGCATAATTTCAATATCTAGTATCCACTACCTCAAATTGTAGAACACTTCAACTAGCTTTGATGCGAAAATTTCTTATCCTAGATCAACCTAAGATCGAGTTACTATCAGGTACGATTCACACAATCAAACATACCTCGTAATGGATTCTATAGTGGGTATAGTCTGTATGAGTGCCTAGTTCTGTCATTCAGTCTTACTAACAAGCCCACCATTTTAATGGCTCAGATGAATAGGGATTTTCCACCCCTATTTGGATTCGTTATTTTTGGTCATTCTGGAAAACATCTTGGTGTATTCTGACAGTCATGGAGACTATGCCAAACATCTTCATATCATTCTAGTTACATTGAGAGACCATCATCTTTAAGCCAATCTGGTTGTGTTCCACTTCTTGATTGACAATGTCCGCTTCCTAGGTCACTTGGTATCTGAATTAGGGGTATTTTTTGACCAAGAAAAGTTGAGTGGTGTAGTTTTTTAGGAACATCCCAATAACGTGATTGATATATATAGTTTATTGGGGATGGTAGGATATTACAAGAATTTTATACAAGACTTTTCAAATCATTATTCACCTTTAAATGGCCTCATAAAGAAATGTGTAAATTCATATGGTTAAAAAAGTATGAAATCATTTCTGGTGTAGAAGGGGAGTCTTGTCTCAGAACCCATTATAATTATTTTTGAGTTTGGTACAGTTTATACCATCTATTGTGATGCATCATCCATTATCCTAGGAGCATTAATAATGTATGATGAAATATTTATTGGATATGTATCTCAGATATTAAGGCCCCATGAGAGAAATTACCCAACACATGACCTTGAGCTAGAAGTAGTTGCCCTTGCGTTACGTTTCTAGAGACACTATCTATTGGGTGAGCCTTTCATGGACTACACTGACCTCATTATCCTCATATATATATTTTCTCAGCATGAAATGATACTCAAATAGTGCAAATTTGTTAAATATGTATAGTCCTTTGGTTTTTAGCTTTCTTATTTTCCTAGGAAAGGCAATGCGATTGTAGATGCACTAATTTTGAAATCTCAAGCACATGCATTATTGGAATATACTGAATAGTGGAAGTTAATGGCTTTCTTTTCTGAGCAGCATCAAGAGTTTAATTATAGTAACATGTAGTCTTATATTTCAACCACGATGATTACCTATTCTCTGAAAGAAAAAGTAAAATTTACTCTATTTTACAATCCAGAAGACTTGGATCACCATGATATATTAGGAGATAACCCACATTTAGATTGGTCTATGGATAGAGATGACATCCAACATCTACATGTATGTATCTAGGTACTTGTGGATATAAGAGAGGAGTAAACAAAAGATTCCAATGCTTCTCAGTGGGTAGTTCATCCAGAAATGTTGATGATGTATTATGAAATGAGACACAAATATTGGTGGCGTGGAATGAAATGACAGATAGTAGGTTTTATCACATATTTCTCCATATGTTAGTTGGCGAATGGATAGAACCAGAGACCTGCAAGATTTTTATTTCTTCTTCAAGCCCCGTAGTGGAAATGGGAAGACATATCAATATATTTTTTTGTCATCTTACCACTGATTCCAAGGGGTAGTGATGTTATTCGTTTAATCATTGAATAACTAATTAGATCATCCAACTTCATTACTATTTTTTAAATTTTCATAGTTGATGAGCTAGAAAAATTATATGTCTGTGAGGTCACACAACTCAACGGGTCCCCTATACTATCATTTAATACCAGGATTCTCGTGCCACATCACGGTTCTATTTGGGATTGTAGAAGGATATGTAAACTCGTGTGCTACTAATAACAACCTTTCACCATCAGAATGATGGACAATCAGAATGTAAAATTCATGTTCTAAAGTATATACTCCAAGAATGTGTTCTAAATATTAGTAGTTCATGAGAGAAACTGATCCCTCTCATTTATTTCACTTATAATAACATATTTCATGTGGTATTTTTTTTAATTTTTGATTCCTTATATGGTAGGCCATAATGTTCCACCCTATGATGGATATAGGTAGGTGAGGATACACTGGTAGGTCCTTGTCTTATTTATGAGACACTATTCAAAGTTCATCTTATCATGAAGCATATAAATACTACTCAGTCTAAAAATAAATCTTATTTTGATCACCATAAATTACCTCTTGATTTTGAGCTCATGGATGAGGTTTTCCATCATGTATATCCCATGCTAGGAAATAGATGTTTATGAAAGAAATGAATGTTTTCACCTTATTTTATAGGGCCTTTTGAAATTCTAGAGAGATTTTGGTTGGTAGCTTATCAATTGTGTTTACATCGGATGTACCATGCCATGAATGACATATTCTATGTCTCGCAGCTTCACCCGTATGATTATGATTAATCTCAAACTTTTGATCCTGAGGATATTTAGTTAGATGTTTATGAAACCTTTGAGGAATATCTAGTACGCAATATGAAACAAAGAATAAAGGTTCCCCGAGTATAAATTGTCCCTCTAGTGTGGTTTCCATAGAATCATGATAGGGTATATGATGGGACATGGGAGTGGGATGCTAACATACATGCCTAGTGGCGTGATTTTTTCATTGAAAATGATTCTCCACTATTAGAAGGTGAACTTGGGGGGTGAGATCTTTTAATGAGGTTATATTGTTAGAATCCCTTCTTTCAATCATCTATGAATCCTTTAAATTTAGGTGTAAATGCATACTTTTGACCTAATATGGATTCCTAATGGTTTAGTAAAGGTCTCGCGGGTGTCTGGGGAGATTCCAATGTAGGGAACCCATTTTTTTTAGAAAAAATAGTCTTGGCGCTTGGTTTGGTGAACTCTGAAGATTGTGTATTTACATTGAAATCTACCTCACACGCTTGGCGCATAGACATATGGTGTAGCCATGTGAGTGCCCCTTCATCCCAGTTACTCATCTGCATTTTATGGATGTTTTTTCAAACTATGTTGAAAAAACCTGGGTATACCATTTTTCATGGTAAAATGTCATTTTTTTGCTTAATGATCTAATTATCCACCTCCTTCCTCCCTAATCAATGAACCCGTGGGATAACAAATTTCTATCACAATTTGGGGCACATTGATGATCCATGGAAGTAATCAAGTGATCTCCTTGGCCCGAGGTCTGATCATGTTTTCATTCATCACATTAGATATGCAATAGTAAGGACTCGAGTCCTCTAGAGTCATTCTCCATCTCTTTTTCTCTTGACCTAGATATCATGGTGTGAGTGTTTTTCTACTTTTGATAGATATACTCAATTCCGAGCCATGCCAAGATCTAATATTAAAGGAAAAGGATCTTACAGTCCAAAAGTGGTCGGTCTATAACTCATGTCTAATGTTCGTTGATTTTCAAATTCTTATGTGGGTCTCACCAATTTCATCTAGTGTTATTTATTGAATTCTTATTGCAGGAATAGACTCATTGGAACTGTATCACTATGCTCTTTCAATTTATGTGAAAAAATGTTGGTGTTTATTACCCAACATCATTAGTCCAATTTAAACTGTTATGTTATAATTTTCATTTTAGTGTTGTCACACGTTTGAGCCACGAATTCAGTGTGCCTTAGAATGGCCATTCTATGTGTAAGAATTTATATAATAAATGTATTGTTTTTAAATGATAAAATAATAATTGAAAGTAACTTGTGTGTTCACCACTAGACCCGCCTAAGGTACGTTCTTCAAATTGATAATTAATCGTGAATGATTAATTGGTTTCATATCTATAGCACCCCATATCACATTAATGGATGGTAGTGGAGTTAACATTGAATATGGAATATGGCATACATTGTTTCAATTGATGCATTTTACTTGTCCTTTCCTCACTACTGAATGTCAAGGCTTTAAACCAATGGATTTATAGATTAACGATTAGTTTATTAAATATTTTCATGTTACATAACCTATTCACACTAATGGAAGATAATGTGTCAACCAACTGAATAATTATATGATGTCACTAACAAATAGGAATGTCCTGACAAGATCTCTCCTTGGATTCGTATTGAAGAATACCATGTGCACTTGTAAACCCCATTATGATTCATGCATACAACTTGATTAGGTTTAGACCCACCTAGATCCTAATCATTGTCTAACATTGGATGTTGGTAATGCTACCATATGATCCCTCATGTACTAAAATAGGATTCCATGGATACAATCATTGGATCCAGAAATATAATTATAGGATTCCCTGTATACACTCCTTATATCCAATACTGACATGTAGGTGCCCTGGTTAATGCCCAACAGGCCCGAACATTGCTTATCCAGGTTTTACATTGGATAAATTCATTGGACTTAGTAAGATCCTCATTATGAAATTCCTTAGACTATGATCCTTCAATTACACTCTTAGCCCATTCAATGATACAATTATCACCAAGTTCTCAACACTCGAGGTTTACGTCTCCTTCGTTATTACCATCAAACATCACAATTAATTATCCCAATAGGTTTCCTTGTAACATCATGGAATAGTTACTGTTCATAACATGTGACATTATATAAATCGGTAATAAGAAAATGATGAATTGGTTATATGTTCAGACACCAACGTAGGGATGAGGCAAGTACATGGGTATTTATTTAAATATTACTAGATTACTCTATATATACATGCATGAAAACTATTACATTTTTATTACATGTGCTAGATGTTATAGATAGTATTTCTGGTTTCCCACTAAGATTTATCTGACACCCACTCTAGTTCCACTTTTTCACATATATGACTTATTTTAAAGTTAAATTTAATTTAATTTCCATTAAGGATTTGTTTTTGGGGTTTCCCATGATTTTATGGAGGAATGGGTGAGTTCTCATGAATTGGGGCAAACCATGTGCCCAATTCCAGATTTAAAAATAAATTCTGATTCTTTTATTACTCCTTCATTTTTCAACATTTTGCATCCATTACAATTTTTACGTGTCTTCACCTAATCTATCAGCACAAAATAATTAATTTGAACAATTTAAAAATCTATAATCATGGTGGGTTTTAGAATTTATTTAAGAGACTAGGCCTGCCTGAAATCCCATTTCCTGTATTTAAAATAATTTTTAATCCCTTATTAACAAATTCTAATTTTATGTTTTTTTGGTGCTTCTAATTCCCACCTGATCCCACTTACCTATGGCGCTCCCACATGATCTTCTCCCCAAATTGGAGCTCAATAGAATCTCGAAATTAGGCGAAACGTCTCTTGCTTTCACCAATTTCACAGATTTGATGAGTTAAATTCATCTTTTCATAACTCTTTCTATTTTTACTATTTTTCCGTCATTCCAATTCCTATAATAACTCCACATCCTTTTCCAAAACTCCCATAAATTGTTAGCTGTTTTAAGATTCATATTCGGGTTGATTTTGGGTAATTTGAATCATGATTGTTTTGGGTGATTGTTTCTCTATTCAATTCCTTCCTTCTCTTTAGGGATTCCTCCATCTTCAATTTATTTATAGAGTTTCCATAAGTTAGGTTTCATAACTATGGTTTGATTTGGGGTATTTTTGGTGAAATATTAAGGTTTAGGGTTCGTTTGCACTTCCTTGTGGTATGGAAAAAGTGCGGTTGAGGTTTCACACAAAGATTCAAGTGTTTGGACTCAATAGGTATGTGGTTCCATGTGTAATCAATTATTGAAAAGTTATATTGATGTATTTAATCATTTTTCATATTTTTCAAATGTTGGGTGTGGTGAGAAAACTATTTATGATTGAATTGGTTAAGTTTTAAATTTTATAATTGCTTTTTAACTTGAAATTTTGTGTTTTAATGGGTAACTCATGGGGTATTATTTGGTTGTATTTTATAACTTATGGAATTGGTTTACTAAATATTTTTTGGCCGGAATTTTTAAGTTTTTTAATTTATTAGTGTCATGTGGTCCTAAAAATAAGGGTTTTTAATAGGTTTTATGCGTAAAATATTGTAATATTTTTTAGTTCATTTTAGGAAAATGGTTGATTTCATTAGTATATTTTGTGGTATTATTCAAGGTTATTTTATAAAACATTAATGTGGTTTTATAAATGAATATAGGTCTTATAATTCTGTTTTTATAGGAATTGGTATGGTTTTGGTATTAAAAGGGGGTTTGGGAATAGGTTTTGTGTGCAAGACATAGTTACACCCCTTGAGTTTGTTTTGTGAAAATTGCGAATGTTTTTTTGGTTAAACTACGTGTGTAAAAGGGTTTATGTGTACTATATTGGGGGTGTGTCACCTAATATGTGTTTTGAAACGTAGTTTTTTTATTTAAGGAGTCAACTGATTTTTTATAATGTTTTATAAAGTGATGAAGTGTTTTTGAAAATGGAATGAGAGCGGCAAAACATGGTCGTGGGCTATTTTGTGTTAGTGAGTTGTGAAAAATGAATTTTTTTGATGAACGAGGTATTATATGATATTTTAGTGCATTGTTATGTGATTTATAATGTCTTGGAATGGTTTATATAAATTTTAACAGATTTTTGGAAGTGTTAATGAATTGTGAAAATTGTGGTGGGCTATTTGGGTGTGAGATGGATTTTAAAATCAATTTGAATGAAAACTGGACTTTTGTGACTTGTGTGGTATACATGTGGGCTGTTTGGTAAATTTGAGATATGGAAATGATATTTTCATCTGAAAATTAGATTTCTTGACGTGTGTAACAGGTTTGATCACTATGGGAAAACTCTGGTATCTAGGTGGGTGGACGTGTACTAGTATGCAAGTGAATCCGTGGGGTTTGGCCTCAATTTCACATAGCATGATTGACACTTACAACTCTATATATAATATAATGATTATGATTGGGGACCAATATTTTATGGTTATGTTCCCTACTAGTGTCTCGTGCATGAGAGCAGATATTTGTGATGGTTACTCTCACAGAGATACGAGGTACTTGGGACCCACAACGAACTAGTGTGTATGGGTTATTTCTTATTGCCTGTGCTCATTAGATCGATTATACATACCATCGACATACGTTATATTTGGATAGAAAATTAATTATATTTTTAATTTATTTTAAAATAGTTTATTCTTTAAATTATCCAACTCGAAAACTGATTTTTCTTAAGTAGCAACTTTTAGAAATTGTAATTAGAAATTACATGTTTATGAAAACTTCCATGATTCTTGTATTTGAATGTTTATTGCAAGGAATATCATATTGGTGGTATCCTATTGTGAATTCTATCACACTATACTTACACCTTTGGGTGTATGTAGACTTGGTTATTTATTTTGTCGCAAGATGGGTACAATTTTTTAGTTCCAGTGGTTCGGGTTTCTAGTAGCTCCTTGGTGGTGAAGTCTTGTGTGGATGGATTTAGGGTGGTTCCCTTTGACATGAGGGTTCGTGGGATATCTCATTTTGGTTTTGTACTTTTGTTATATTCGTATTGAGTTTTTTGAAAATATGTAGTTCAGTTATGAATTTTTTTAAAATATTGTTTGGTTTGAAAAATCATGATTTGTTTTATTGGATTCTATTGTTGTTTTAAGTTTATAGACTAGAGTAAGGCATTCCCAATTCTCATTTTATGATACTAGGGCACTTTTTCTTGCTCATGGGGATCAGAAATGCCCTTTGAGCCTTATCACAGGATAGGTTTTATGCTGTTTTTTATGGCGACCAGATTCGGTTTGTGACACACTTGGTACTCTGAGTAGATTACATGGTTGCATGTGATGACAAATGGGAGCATACTACTTCAAACACTTGAATGCTTGTTGTATAGTATAGATAGTGATAGTAGATGACTGATCCAGAGCTTGGGATTCATGGGATAGTCTTTTATTTTCATTATAAATTTTTGAAATAGGTTATTCCTACTATCTTATATCCATGATTTCCAATTTTCTAGTATCATGGAATTTCATAAGTTGTTAAATGTTCTTCAAGTTGTTTAGTTTTTGTTAAATTTCACTCTATTTTCCATTATCCACTTTATTTACATATATTTCCTACAATATTTACCCATGTTTACATTCACTCATTCCACTACACATTGTAGTAGGTTCAGCATGGATGAGAGAAACTTCATAGGGATTGGAGATCTTCAAATGTGAATCCCTTCCACTATGTCAATGTCGCATTGGCACTTACGGCATCAACATTTCGGTCGTGAATTCAGTGGAGGAACGGGGATGACATCACCGAGACATATCTAATAAAACCCAAGATGATTTTGTATGTAATATGAAGGAAAATCTTAATTTTAGTCATATTTATCTATGGATTTCAGATCATTGAGAGTTGATCTGGATCTATGACAAATGAAAATTTGATGTGCAATTTTTTTTTAATTACTGCTATTGTTTCTCTAGACTGAAGATTTTGAAAAACTGAAGATTATTTCCATGCATGTTGTGATTCACCCTTCTTCATGTTCTTATCCCTATCCACTCTAGATCAACTGCATCCTCTATGGTAGTTTTTTTCTAGCGATTCATGGTTTTCAGTCACTCCAACCTCTATTCATTCCATATGATCCTTCATGCTATGCTCAATATCGGTTTCACATAAAGACTCCCGAGTGGTTTGGTATTGTGTTGTTCTAATGTTTTGGGGATTCTTGTTGATAGTTTTGACATCCTCAACTCTTTCTAACCATCCAATTATGCATGGTCTCAGAATTCTCAATATGTGGGTGTTGAAATTTTTTTTGATGGTTTTTGTTCATGTGATTCGGTAAAGGGGCTTGACTCGGTTGGTGGTGACTACTACCTTGACATACTATTAAATAATATGTTCCAAGGATTAAATTATATTTTGTTTCTTCTGGGTGATAACGACGTATGATTCTATATTCTCTACGAATTTCTAATGGTGATATGCTCTATATTTTTAGTTGTTCTTGTTCATTGTTGATGTTTTCAGTCGATTGATATTGATGGATTCCTCAAGGCTTATTGTGGTGGTTCTTCCACTCTCATTTTTCTCTACCATTCAGATCCACCACCCCTTCCTGGTTGGTCGGGTGTGTTGGAATCACCAATGGTACTACTATTTGTTTGTGTAGGTGGAAGGGTTTTTTATTATGCTTCGTCTTGTTGATCTGATGGTATGCGGTGTTACATTTTGGTGTTCTAAGGTGGTGTTGAAGGACTTTGGTGGTAAAATGACTATGGAGGTCAGTATTCTATAGTGAATTATATGATAATATGATGGTGAGAAAATCTGTGGAGAAAGGATGGCGGTGACAATTTTTTTGATTCATGATGGAATGAAATGCGATGACATGATGTTTTTGGGTGGATCAAAGTGGTCATCATCTTGGGGTGATAGTTCTTGTTCTTGTTGGAAATTGAATTTGGAAGTGTTTTTTATACCAAGAATCAATGTGGTTTGGTTGAGATCTAATTTTGAATTTTGAATTTCAAATTGTATTGTGAAATTTGGGTCTAATATTTCTATTCTCTTAATGCATTGATACCACTAAGACCATAATGTTTCTTTTTAGAAGTAGAAAAATTTGTAGTGTTTTACAAAAAAAATTAATCTATTGGTGAATCAGGTGGATGGGTGCCCCATCTTCTGTATTTTTTATTCGGATACAGTGATGATGAAATTAGTTGGTGTGTTATTCTACCTAGAGAATTAAATGGTTTGGTGTTTGGAATTACTGTTATGGGATGCGAATTTGAACAATCATGGGGGCCTCATATGATTGGATGGGGTAATTTTTTTATTTCCATTACATACATGATACCCTTCTACTCTAGTAATGTTGATGATGTTGTGATGTGATGATGAAAGATACTAGCTCCAAATTCATGACCATTAATGTGTTATGGGGGTTTGGACACATCCTAACACACATTAGATATGAATCAATATGTTATGAGTTATTCATGGAATGGATGGATGAAAATTAGATATGAGGATAGGGTGTGAGATCATAGAATTAGTGGAGATTGTTTATTGGGAACCTTTGTGTTATATTAATTTCATACTATGTCACATTAATGGATGATTTCTTTAATGTTAAATCAATGGTGATGCTAGGATTTTTTTTAATAGATATAATTTTGTGCATATGGGTACTAATATTTATTAATTTTGGTGGTCATATATTTTATTCACAAGTAAATAATATTATTATTATTTTATTATAGTTAAAATCCATGCATTTCCTACCCTATATATATAATATTTTTTTCAGTATCTAACTATATTTCTAGGAAAGAGAGTTAAAGTACATAAATCTATGTAAGATCTTTTTTTGTATGTCTTATTAGTTTTGACTTCTGTTTTTTTATTTTAAAATATGATTTTATTTTTTGACATTGATCATGAATTTTGGGATTTTTTTTGTTTTTGTATTAATTTCATGTAAAATAATTTCTTACTATTTCATCATTCAATCACCTGATTTTTAATTTTTTTCATGATGGTATTTTGATCCATTGGTATATTTTTATAGCATTTTATCTAGTAAATTATTTAGGGAATGTGGAAGGATTGAATTGTGGGTTATTTTCATTTTCCCTTCATTACTAGCTAATGAGGGGTACCATTGTAGGGATGGGGTTGTAGTGGAGGGTTATAAAAAGTTTTGGTTGTGGTATATGGTAGATTTATTATTTAGTCACTATATTGAAGGAAATTTTTATAGGTAAATTCATCCAGTAGATATATTTAAGTGACAATGGTCTGATAGATCATCTTATACATGGGTTTTTGTGACCTAAAATATAAGACATAGAGACTAGTAGTCTAAATAATGATTACGTAATGAGAAAATGATTGTTAGTTTGAGACTTTGGAAAGGATCATAAATCAGGATTGTATTTATCTAAAATTTATGAATGTTTTTGAAATTGATGAAATTTATTAACATTATATTAACAAAATTACATGATTCAAGACTTAGTTTCCTTCCTTCATTTTTCATGTATGGCTATTTCTTGTCCTTTATGTGAAATTTAAGAATTTTTGGTTCAATAAGATAATCTTTCTTTTCATCATAGTATTGAATCAATTGAAGAGGTTGTTTTATGGAATACAAAATTACATTCTTTTCATAAATAGTTTGTTGGAATTGACAAGGTTAGTGTCCCTAATATTTATAAATAATTAATCTTGGAAGAGCATTAGATTTATTTTAACTTGATTTAGTCTCATTCTTTGTTTAGGGTTCCATTTTTAGTTCATTGGTGAGGGACATTTCAAATAAATATTTTAGATTGTATCTCTATGATCATAATATGATATATATGAAATGGAAATCCTTTTATAGGGATATCTATTTATAATTATTATCATTAACCATAAAGGTGGGGAGGGATTTAGAGTTAATTTTTCTTCATAATAAGAAGATAATTGTGTGGGATTTTGGATTCATGTTGAAAAAAACAATAATATACCTCATGAGGACTTCTTATATGAGGAGTTAAAAATGACTTTTTATTTGATAATTTTTCCCATCGATGAAATATGAAGTCACCTAATTTATTCATCATATATATTTGGAGATGTATAAAAATTTGTATGTTATCTTGATGATGGATTCCTTGGCAGGTGATAGTAAATTTGGGTTTCATAATGTATTATATAAAAGAATGGAATTCAGTAGTGGATCATATATGTCAATGAAATATTTCTTCCTAATAATGGGGAACCGATATTGGATGACATTTTCACATGATTTTGTCATTATCAGCACTTGATCATCTATAAGTGTTTTCATATTCATTGACTTATGTTTTCAATGGAAATATACACTATATTTATTATTGTTGAAAGTCATGGAGAAGTCGTTATGAGATTATAATTCAGTCACATTTTCAATTATAGTAGTTTTTTCCTCTACTATATTTTCATCCATAGTGACTGCTAATATTTTTACAGCATCTATGGTAATCACGTTTTCTCAAGATGAGGGTATAAGAAGTTATAAAATGGTAGTGTCTTGATTGTAGACATGCCTATGGACAATGAACTGTGTTTCTTTATGATACCATCAATTGAAAAGTATATTAGTTACTCGTGGTATGATGATTGTGACAAATATTTAAGAAGAAACGTTATTTATGGTAATTCGAGGTTTAATAAGTTAATTATTGACCTATATTTTTACAATCTAGGATTTTTGGATCCTACAATTTTTTTACGCTCTTTATTCCATTCTTTAGGACTAGTGGGGGAAATACATCTACTTCTCCTTATGTAATACTAGTCAGTTCAAGGTCATACAACTTATTTTTAAATGTGTAGTGCATCTATCATTCTAATGTGGTAGAATCATTTTATGGAGAATTTATTTTTAATATATATATATGGGTAATGGATTGGACATACCCATTTTGGTTTTCATTTAATATTTTTTAGGATAGTTTCATTTTCCATTTTGGAGGGACTATTAGAGGAAATTTTTTATAAGGGGATTTATCAAGTGGTTGGCCAGCAAGTGGAAAATATGTAATATCCTTTAGAATAATAATCAGTCAATTCTCATGATGTGGATTTTCCAAAGTTATTAAGAAGTTTCATGATATCCTACTGGATGATTTGTTATTACATCCACGACTAGTGATGACGTGTTTGGGAAATATTTTCAACTAGACTGATCTATGACTTTAATAGCCCATAATGAGTAGACCGTAAAATGTTATGTGATCGGAGGCTATTTGTGATGATCTAATATTATGGGGATTCATCGATCCAAATTAATTTCCAAGGGGACCCAATTTTTCTTTTCTATTAGGGTGGATGTTTATTTTAGGTTTTAAATGGAATCTTAGGGTTTGATGTTTTAAATAGTCGATATTAATTACTAATGTTGATTGAATGATTATATGTTTGACATTATAAAGGGATAATATTGGATTCTACTAATTGATTTGAACATTGTATATAATTATTTGACGTATAAATTTGAGGGATATGTGAAACGATTCTTTTTTTAGGAATGGACTCTATGTGTTTCTTTTCATGAAATTCGGTGTCCTGATTGAACCAACTATATTAATGACTCTCATATACTCAATGACACCTGAGTTTTCCAGATAGTTTATTATCATATTCCTCAATAACAACATGCTCTATTCAATGCCATATAAGGGATATTTAGATCATCTTAATGTTGGGTTGTATGATCGTTAACATAATCAGATCTATGGTAATTAATCCAGAGTTCTGGTTCCTGACATGATAGATTTATATTCCTCGCAAAAAAATATCATATAAGGTGTTTTATTGAAACAAAACTATATTTATGGGTTATTTTCTTCATTGGATCCCATTAAAGAGGAAATTTTTACAGTTTCCTTGGTCAAGTAATCAATATGCAGTTAATCTATTTTTTATAAATAATTTTCTAATGAAAATCATTAATGAATGATATCTTCATTTTACCATGAATAACTATAGAATATTTCATCATTCATCTTGTCCCAACTAGTTCCTTATAACTGATTATCATCCCCAATCATATGGGTAGATGAAACAAACTATCAAAATGAAAGATGATATGTTGGAGTCTTACATATTTGATTTCAATGGACATTTGGTGATGCACCTACCATTTTTTTAGTTTAACTCTAATTACGTATATCATATTCTTATAAACAGGGACTGAATGGAGTAAATTTATTGGTAGATGTTTAGTTCCATATTTTTATGGGCATAGTTTAGTGATTCTGTGGTTAATGGTCTTAATGTAGAGTTATTGAAAAATATAAAATTCATACAGTATGATAACAGATGAATATAGTAAATGAAAATAACAATTAATATACATATTGATGGCATTTTCCCATGTAGGTTGAGTTTGGAAACCATGTTTTCCTATGGGTTTCCCCTCGATGTGTGTAGTTATAAATAACCTACCAATTATTAAATAATAATTATCGATTTATCACATAAAATTACACCTAATATGACCTATATGATCGATATGTATAGTGTCTTTAGGAATTGGTTGAATTATATAATTACATAAAACAATTAATACATCATCTCTATTGAAACCCTCCTTATCATGTTGATAATATTCCTCCATATATAAAACTGTAATGGATAACCAGAGGACATGCATAATAAAAGGGTGAGAAATAAAGCTCAGTAAGGGAATAAATATGGAATAAAAAGATGAAATAAATACATGTTATACAATAGGAATATCAATAGGACATAAAAGGAACATCAATAAAAAAGGCATGTTATAGCACGATAACTATAACATGGAAAATGAGGAAACAACAAAAAACATTGCATCATAAACATTTTCCAAGGCTAAATTACAATAAATAATGATGGAAAACATCCCAAAAATAATCTTGGATCACTCTCTATCCTAACATAATGCATCATGATACAAAACATTACACAATGAATTGAATTAATATTTAATTTTGGGTTCATGCATCACATTCATTTCATTCTAATTCTTATGTGTGCCACATATATCCCAAAACATGGTATCATTTTTCATAACATTTTTCACGATCATGAGTAATAATTCCATTCATGTAATTCCCTGTAAAATGGGTAAAAATGTATAATGTTGAACTCCCTTGGTTGGAAATTGGAATTGTATTCACTATAAAAAATGTTTTGTAATAAAAAAAATCATGGTGGAAATTTGACTACATGACGACATCACATAAAATAGTAAAATGGGTTCATATGGTAGAATGTGGATTCTCAAACATTAGAAATAAGTTGGTAAGTACTATGTATATTGGATTATAGATCCCAAAATATGTAATTGGAAATAGAAGACAAAATATAGTAAGGAAACATTAAAAAATAGAGATGTTGAGGATCCCTTCAATGAGTCTGTGACTCCAAATGCTTGGGATGGGATACTAAAGATCATAGAGAACATTGGGAAGACTATATAGATTGGACGGATGGGTATTTTTGTGCTCCGAATATATTTACTGAAGATAAATTGGACCATGGGTTGGTTTATATAGAATGTGAGGGGGATTTATTTATTGTTTAGATTTTGGACTCTACAAAATAAAATAACTCAACAAATAAATAATCCCCTTGTTTTTTCCACATTTTAAACCATATAGGAGTGGAATTAATTAGTTTATAAGGTAATTTTATAAACATAATTAGATAATTCCCTTTAATATGTGGAGTTGAGTCATACTACTAAATAAATGATTTTAAAATCACTAATGTATTAATGGTTTTCGAGGATTAATAATGGAAAAAAAATAAATATAAAAAATTAAATAAACCAAAAATACAATCATATTGAATATAAAAATATTAAGTCTTTGTTAATATTGATAGTATTTACTACACTAGTTTTGGGTTATTATGTTGTCAAAAAATATAATGTATTTGTATATGTTTTTTAATTTTTACCTGGAAATTTCAATGTCATAGAAAGTAAGAAAATTGAATTGTTAGATAATTTCTATTTTTCGATTCAAAAATGAGATTTATTTTATATAGATAATTTTATAAATATAGGATATTTCAATTTTAAAATAAAACCCGCATTTAGTTGGAAATCCTGGGGTTTTTTAAAAAAATGTCTTTAATACATTAAAAAATAACATTTGACTTCATAAATTAATAAGATCATTTATAATAAATAAATATTTTTATTAATAAATTTTTTTATAGTATTATTTATTTAATAAATGATTTATTTCATTAATAGAAATTTAATAATTGCAATTGAATATTACACAAAAAAATTGTTACTTTTTTATGTTATAAAAAATCATTATAATATTAAAACAAATAGACTGAAAATATTTTATTTATTATCTACAAAATAATTTACATACACATATTTATAGGGTATTGATAGATATCCCTATAATACAAATGTAAATGCCCTATGAGTAAATTGTGGAATGATGAGACATTCATAGGGTGGTTCAGCGTACAAGGGTTGGGGTGTGATCTCAATGAGCATGAACTTCTCTTGTAAATTATTTTTATCATTCTTTTGTTAATGGATCAAAGCATAGGTTTATTCCAGGGAGAAACCTAGGAATAAGATATCCCATGGAAGATCTAATAAATGGTTTTCATAAGGTATAATTCTACTATTTGAGGCCATCACTTCAGTTTTCAATGTCAGTTAGAATTGTTAAACCCAAAAATTTATACTAGCTATGTGGTAACTATTCAATGGATATATTAACCAAATTAATTTTACATTAATGGTATTTTCCAATGCAATAGAATAAAAGTTACCAAAATAATTTCTTGTTTTTCTATATTCATGTTATATAATGGGACATCTAAATAAATTGGAACGGTGATTTTATTTATAATAGATTGGGTTATTATAATCATCCCCTATAAGAAATTTCTCCCTAGAAATATAATTTCACCACACTAAAAAAGATAAGGGAAACTCAATTTCATCACATCCTACAGCTACCACGTCTCTTTTTTAAACATGTCATTTATCCTAAACAATATGAAAAGGTACATTTTCATAATTTTTAGTACATTGTCTCTATTAACTATGATCTTCATGTAATGCTCCTCATATGATGGTAAATTCTCCAATGGTACAACATCTTGATTAACTAGATCTAAGGGGTCTCATTTGTATTCCTCATGTGTGATAAATAGAATACATCATGTTCTTGAGATCAGTTATGTGGGGGTGAAATTTTTTTGGCTAGTACACTAATTTGATCAAAGATATCATAAGGAATGACATATCATGGACTATAATTTCCCTTCATTGAAAATCACTTCACTTTCTTACATGGATATATGTGGAGGAAAACTATGTATCCAACATAAATCTATAGGTATCATCGACAATTTTTAGAATAGCTATTTTTTTGACTCTAAGGAGCCTAGATGTGTTGTGGAATGGTCCTAAAAGTTTCCACCACATACTTGATCATTTTAGGACCTATCATATTGTACTCTCCATATTCATTCCAACATGACGGTGTTAATCACCTATTCCAAGAAAAGGATTTGTATGAATCTATTTGGATGCTTGATTGGAAACATTTTTTATAAGAATACTCTACCAGGTGATGATGTCGGTCCCATCCTCCATTGAATTCCAATGATTATAGTCTCAGCATGTGTTCTGATGTCTGAATTGTTTGCTCAAATTACAAATCAGTTAGAAGATGAATATCAATTAAAATGTTTAGTTTATGGTTTATTGATTTTTAAATCTTTTCCAAAACAAGGTGGTGAATCGTATATCATAGTAAGATACAATTTACAATGGTACCCCATTCAGCCTTACAACTTATTGGATCCATATCCATGTAAGTAACTCTAGTGAGAAGTACCCTATAATTTCAATAATGTGATCTATATTTTTAATTCAATTCACAACCACAAGTATATAATTTTCACCCCTAGATGTCTTTGTATTTTTGGGGTCCTATTCCATGGTGTATTTCCACATTTCCATGTTGGTATTGGTAATGCATTCATCATCCATTTGGAATTATTAAATTCAGCATTCAATTTTTAATATACCAAGCACAAAGATGTATACATAGGGATCTCCTTTTTTATATTTTCCAAATAATAGTTCTCACTGAAATCTTGATACCTAATTGTGCTACCTAGGAGAAATGTGAAATTTGAACAATGTACATCATCCAACATTCCCATCATTATCTCTTGATTTGATTGAACACATACTCTTGATCCAAATCTCACAATTCCTTCATTATTAAAATTGAACTCCAATGATTTCCCGTTTTTTATTACTTCCATATTTTTCGGAATATTCCACATCGTCTTTATAAATATCCTTTAACCTCTCTGGAAGGGATGGATGAGAAATTATTTGTTAAATGAGTAATGATTTTATGTCCTTTATGATTCTCGTGTCCATCATATTCATATCTAAGAATATTATATCCCTATCAATCTTCATTAATTAATGAATTATTTGACCAATTCTATAATTATATTCTTCCACTTTTTTATATTTCTTGGGATTGTGGTAGATTGATTAGGCATAATCCTTGATCATCTCTTACGATATTTATTGTATTATATTCATCTTTTTCTGTGTGAATATATACACGAGTCTTTTGTGATGTGTAGATATTCCAAACATCTCCACAATGGGATAACACTTCTATATTTTCATTGAGGATATCATAATATCCTAGTCCATATCATTCATTAGGTAGTTCAATTTATGAACATTAAACTTCCTTGAATCATAGGCTACAGTGTTTTCCTTCTAAATTAACACACAACCAATTTCTTTCTTCTATGGATTGTTGAACCCCACTAAATTTTTTCCACATATAGGTAGTTTGGGAAAAATGGAAATGATAAGATGCATTTTCAACTCCTTAACCTCTCTTCGCATTAATTATTCCAAGCAGAATAGAATCCCTTGAGAGTTTTCTTTGTTAAAGGGTTGGAAAATCCGGATATATTTCCCAAAAATTCACTTTAGTAACCAGTTAAACAAATCATAATAACAAATATCTATAAAATATTTTTTCCTAGACCATCCATTAATTTATTATGTTTTAGAAGGGTCCATGAATCTTCTGATTCTTATGATGATATTCCTAAATAATGACACATCCTTCATCCAAAACTCAAATTTAATAAACATAAAATGAATTTTCTCCCTTCATGAGGACATTAACATGGTGCTAATATTAGCCTAATTCTTCTAATTTCGTTTTGATAATATTAGAATATAATCTAAAAATTCCTTCATATATTTCTCTCTGTAATATATAATGACTCGCTTTATGAGTTCCATGATGTTTTTTTGGCACATTAGTTAGTCTTAATGTCATTATTATGACCTCAAAGGGAATGTATCATGTAACAAAAGTAGTCTTAGGGGTATCCCTCTTCCCCACCCTAACATGATAATATTCTGACTACACGTCCCCCTTGTAGAAGAATTGTTCTCCATATATATTATTGAAAAATAATCATTCTATTAAAGAGGGTAGTTATTCTTTATTATGAAATTTTTGAGTTTAAGGTAATCAATGTATAGGCGCATTGACCTGTCATTCATGATGATCAAGAAGACTTGTTCACCCCATGGTAAAGATCATGGGTGAATGAAACCCTGATCCATATTTTCCATTAGTTTTTTCATCAGCTCCTCACATCCAAAATAGCTATTATATATGGAATCTTGGATAATAGTAACTTCCTACTTATAATCTTGACTAAAAATTTAAGCACTCGAATAGGAGGAAGGCTATAAAATTCATTAGGATACACATTGGTGTGTTCACTCACAATAAAAAAAATATTTGAGGATGGTTCTATCCATATTCTCAATAATTTAAGATAGATATTATTACTCAAATAAAATTAATATTCATTATTGTGATGTTGGTGAAAAAGAAGAATAATCCTAGTCATATCACTTGTACACAGTCAGGGTAGTTTTATAGTACATAGACTGATTTACATCTTGTAGATTTTTTATTGGATCTATAGAGGGAAAACCAATACATACCAAGAATTAAATTAAATTACACCAATTTAAGTGTCAAATTTTTTTCTTGGAAGCCCATCCTGAAATCATTGATAGAGAAGGATTTATATACATGGGATTCAATATGTTTCTCATTTTCTATCTTCACATACAACTATACGTTCAATATTTGTAGTATAGTTTGAATAGTTTTAGTAAAAATTCTGGATATAACGGAAATCATTCAGCCATAATCAAAATATTCATTCCCTATTCTTGAAATAAAAACTATCATACCAATCACTGTGTCTTTTTTTTGGATCACCTCAGTGGAAGTGATCGGAAAATATCTCCCTTTCTACCTTGGAGGTTGTTGGTTTTATCCCAAAACTCTCCATGTAGTGACCCATGTCTTTTACGTAGAACATTACTTAATTTTAAGAATAATTATACATCAGAGTACATGTTAAGGATCGGTAAGTCAAATTCCATTGAAGAATATGTACATAGAACATAAAACATAGGTCTAAAAACAATTCTTTATTTAATATCTATAATGAGATCCTAACATCCATTCACCCCTTACATCTCCATAGGGTACCCTAGGGTACACATGAACAAAGGGATGAGCTCAAATGACTAGTAAGGGAATGAACATAAGGATATGTCTTAAGAACATGAGTTATGTGGCATTAGATAATGATATCCAAAGAATGTAACATATAAAATTGTATCATAAATGCATGGAATAAAATAAACATGGAATCATATAAATGTGGATGAATCCTAAAACATGTATTTGGTAAGATTCAAGGCTAACATCCAATCCAATTTCCCATTTTATTATGGTTCGGGGATAACAACCAATCTCGTTTAACATTTTAGTATGTGTCAAGGCCAACAACCAATCCTGATTCCCATTTTAGTATGGGTCAAGGATAACTGCCAATCCCATTTCATATCGCATCTCATGAATACATAAATTTACCCAATGCATTATACTGCTATCTGGGCACACCTATCTCAAAATTTTCATGAATATTCTTTCAACATAAATAATTATACATAATCATTCATACAAAAAAAATAAGGGTACCCATGGAATTAATTGGGTACCACAATCATGACGTAAAGCATATCCAGTTGGTGTATCATGAAAGTGTCCCTAAATGAAAGGGATTATAACATACATGGACATTAATAATATAAAATAGGCATATAACATGGTAAGTGGTTTCAAACATAAGTAACATATATAAGGAATGTATTTTAGAATCATTTTTATTAAAACATTTTTGTTTCAATTTAATGAAAATACTAAAGATATTTTATAATAGAAAAGAGGGAAATTTTTTATATAAAACAAGAATTGAACCAAGAAGGTTTTAATAACAAAAATACTCATTTATAAAGATAATGATGGCTTAAAACAGAGGATATATGGTATTTGAATTTGTGTAAACATTCATTAAGTTCCCTTAAAAAAGGTTTTGTTATCAGAATGTTCTATAGAGGGAATCTATTGAAAATATTTATGTCCTCAAAAAAGAGTGATGAATGGGACTTCATAAATGAATTTTTTAAAACTATTATGAGTAAAAAAAGAATAGTAAGGCAATAAACATATGGATACAAATTAATTACATGATTTTGGAGGCATGGAGTAATGATACCCAAAGAATAGAACATATAAAATCGTATCATATAATCATGAAATAATATTAACATGGAATCATCTATATATGGTAGAATCATAAAACATGTTTTTAGTACGGTTCAAGGATAACATCCAATCATATTTCCCATTTTAGTATGGATCATGTATAACTGCCAAACCAGTTTCCCATTTTAGTATGGGTCATGGCTAACCGCCAATCACGATTCCCATTTCAGTACTGGTCAAGGAAAACTGCCCATCCCATTTCACATTGCATCTCTTGAGATATAACACTACCCAAAGAATTGGAGAGCTATCTGGGCACACCCATATCAAAATTTTCATGAATATTATTTCCCCATAAATAATCATACATAATCATCCTTACATAAATATATGGGAGCCCATGGAATGAATTGGGTACCATAAGCATGACATAAAACATATCTATTGGGAGTATCAAGAATGTTCCCATGAAAGAAATTTATTTGAACATAAATGTAAATTTATAAGTTTAAATATTCATATAACATGGTATTATGTATCAAATATAAGTTCCATATATAGGAAAAGTATTTTAGAAAAACTAGCATTAAAATATTTTTTTGCAGTTTTAAGGAAACTACTATAGATATTATAAAAATAGAAAAGCGGGAAATGTATTATATAAACCCATAATTGAACCAAAAAATGATTTAATAATAAAAATACTCATTTATAAAGAAAATGGCGTCTTAAAACAGTGGATATATGGCACATGAAATTTTGTAATAGTTTGTGATGTACCTTTAAAACAGGTCTGTTTATCATAATGTTCTAAGGTGGGAATATTTTTAAAACATGTATATATCCAAAAGAGAGTTATTAAAGGGTCTTCATAAGTGAATATTTTAAAAATAAACCGAATTTATAATATTTACATAAATAGATAAAATAAATCCATTTTCATATAAATAATGATAAGGCAACACTGAACAACAAAGAAAGTTCGGGTAGAATTCATTACTGTTTATCAGCATGGTATCAGGTGTACTTAAGAGGGATTTATGAGGGAAAAAAAGAGGATTCTCACCATGTATACATCTTTATGGAAGTATGTGGAGGTGAGAAATCATACCCCATTATTATAATTTACACAAAAAAAGGCATACGTAGAGGACATGTTGACTAAGAAAGAAATGAGGAGGATCCCTTACCATAAATCTATTTGTGTTCTCCACTTGTTATAAAATACATGAATAAAAAATAAGGATTATTAATTAAGAAATACATAAATTAATATATATATTTAATTGGTTTAGTATAATATTTTTATGTTAATTTATAACCATTTTTTTGGTCATGAGCTCAATTTCATTGTTCGGTTCAGTTTTCTTAGTTGGCTTTATGGTCTGTTTGTGTTCTGATAAACACGTATGGTGAAAGTGATTGTCCTAAATTTAATTTAAATGTTATTATTGAACATAATGTAGATTAAGTGGTTAAAATTTTAATTTGGATATATATATTGATGTTGAAATAATATATATATGACCTTAGTGACAACTGTTTTGGTGAATAGGTGAGTTTGATCACAATGAAAATGTTTTGAGTTACAAATTAATACCATTAGTACTAAAGGATTACAGAACCATAACAATGATGTATTAAATATTTAAAACACTGGTTCAACCATAACACAAATGGTTTCATGACTAGAATTAATGATGATAAAACAAATTGATAATCTATTGTCCTTGAATGTGCTAATTTAGCACATCCCAAATGGTGCATTCATTTATTTCTAATAAAAGATAGGGAAATGAGATAAGATAAGGAAGTATCCCCTTAGCATAATAGAATTATATTTCATGTATATTACTATAGTTTTCAGACCATTTGGGTGAAGGGATGTGAGGAATGAAATAATAATGAAAAGAACCTAAAAAAATGAAGGAATGGGATTGAGGAATTTACCACATGAGACTTCCTTCATTGATAACCTCATAAGCGGAGAGGTTTTGGTATATTGATGAGACTAGGGTCCTAATGATGTGGGGATGTAGCTTCAAGAGATATTTGGGCAAAATTTTGCAAGGCACGAGGCATGAGAGGAGTGAAGATAAGAGGTATGAATGGGTGGTATTTATAGTGGATGAGTGGAGGGCTTTCACATTATTATAATCATTAATTTATTATTTTCTCAAAATAAAAGGAATAATTATTATTATATGACCATGAATAGTAATTAATGCATGTGAGTTTGAGATTTGGTGGTTACATCGCTTGTGATGTCAGGAATAATGGATTTTTACTACACTGTGTTTATACGATAAATTAATGTATATTTCTTGTCACTAAATATTCAAGTATATTAGAAAAATCTCAAAATTTCTCCATAAAAATTTTTTACATTTATAATCCAAAAATGATTTCCAATTTTCAAAAAAAATTCCTAAATATTGTTGATTTAATATTTATGTCAACTCATAATTTATTATTAAAAACACTAGTTTTCAAACATTCATTTGCTTATTCTAAAATATATCTACATCATACAATCACGTGAATATTATTTTTATAATATGATAGGTAAGGTTACTATTCCATATGGTATATCACTATACAAAAGGTTGTGTTACTATTTATAAGGGTAAATTACTATTCACCAAAAATCATATTTTTCTTATCAGACTCACAAAAACATACTTATTACAACCATATATGTAAAAAAATTTAATACCAAACATAGAAGAGAAAAACATAAGTTTATAGGTCACATAACACATTAGTTAGGATTTAAAACTTAATGATATCCAAATCATAAAACATATAAAATCATATCATATAATCATGGAATAATATTAACATGAAATCATATAAATGTGGAAGAATAATAAAATATGTCTTTAATATGGTTCTAGGCTAACTTCTAATCCTGTTTCAAATTTTAGTACAATTCAAGGATAACTACCAATTCTGTTTCCCATTTTAGTACTAGTCAAGGCTAACCGCCAACCCAGATTCCCATTTTAGTACGGATCATGGTTAACTGCCAATCCTATTTCACATTGCATCTCATGATACTTAACATTACCCAAAGCATCGGAGCTCTATCTGGGCACACCCACCTCAACATTTTCAGGAATATTCTTGCCACATAAATAATCATACATAATCAACCATACATAAACATATGGGTACTGATGGAAGGAATTGTGTACCACAATCAAGAACTAATGAAAAACCAATGGGCATATCATGAAAGTGTCCATGAATGAAATGGATTAGAACATACATGGACATTCATATGGTAAAAAAGGCATATATCATGGCATTTGGCATCGAACAGAAGTGACAACATATATGAAATGTATTTTAGAAACATTATCATTAAAACATTTTTGTGCGGTTTTATGGATAATTTTATAGAGATTTCAAATTAGAAAAGAGGGAAATATTGTATAGAAAACCCGAATTGAACAAAGAAAATTTTCATAATAAAAAAGACTAATATTATAATTACAATGGTGTAATAGAACAAATCATTGAGGTCACATGAAATTGTGTTAAAATTCTAGCAGATCCCTTAAAAAAGTTTTTCATATCGCAATGTTCTATGGAGGGAAAATTTTAAAAACATGTATATCCCAAAAAGAGAGTGATGAAAGGGTATTAATAAATAAATTTCTAAAAAATGAACATAACTTAGAATATTTACATAAATATATAAATTAAATCCATTTCCATATAAGGAAAGATAGGGAAACTCAAAAGAACCAAGAAGGTTCGGGTAGAATTCCTTACTGTTTATCGGAATGATATCGGGTTTACCTAAGAGGGATTGATGATAGTGAAATGTGGATTCTCATCACCTATACATCATGATGTAGGTTTGGGGAGGTGAGAAATCATATCCCATTATTATCATTTACAAATAAGAACTTATAGATAGTGGACATCTGGTTTAAGAGCGAAATTTAGCGGATCCCATACCTTAAATATGGTGGTGTTCTCCTCAAGTTATTAAATAAATGAAAAAAAATATTAGGTTCATTAATTTATAACTCTAGAACATATTAAATATGTAATTGGCTTAGTATAATCATTTACTGTTCATATATAAACGTTTTTAATGGTTATGAGATTCAATTTCATTGTTTGGTTCTGTTTGCATACTTGGCTTTAATGATCGGTTCATGTTTGGATAAACACGTATGATGAAAGTGATTGTATGGAATTGAAGATGAATTTTATTAGTGAACATGCAGTATATTAGTTGTTTAATAATTTAATTTTTGTAATTAAAGTGTAATTGAAATATTATATTTATAACCTTAGTGATAATTGTTTTGGTTAATAGGTGAGATTGATTACAATGAAAATGATTTGCTTTATAAATTAATACCATTAGAACAAAAGGATTACAGAACCATAACTAGGATATTATATATATATATATATATATATATCTAGTTAAACCATAACAAAAATGGTATCAAGACTATAAATAAAGATGATTATTGAAATTGGTAAGTCGTTTCCCTTGAATGTGCTAAATTAGCACATCTAAAATGGTGAACTCATTTATTTCTAATAAACGACAGGGATAGGAGAGAAGATGAGGAAGTATCCCACAAGCATAATAGAATTATAGTATATATATGTCACTATATATGTCATACAATTTAGTGGAAGGGAGGTGAGGAATGAAACAAAAATGAAAAGATCTTAAAAGAAATGAAGGAATTGGATTGAGGAATTTACCACTTGAGATTCCTCCTTTGAGAACCTCTTAAGGGGAGAGGTTTTAGTATATTGAATGGACTAGGGGACTTTGGACATGATGAGTTCCTTGGGGAGATATTTGGGCAGAATATTGGGAAGGCACAAGGCATAAGAGGAGTGAAGAGAAGAGGTAAGAATTGGTGGTATTTATAGTGGATGGGATAAAGTTTTTTCATATTATTATAATCATTAATTTATTTTTTTCATCATAATACAAGGAATAGAATATATCCAAGACCATGAATAGTAATAAATGCATGTTAGTTTGTGATTTGGGTGCTTACATTGCTTGTGATGTCAGGAATAGTCGTTTTTCACTATACTGTATTTTTACGACAAATTAATGTATTTTACTATTTACTAAAAATTCAAGAATCTTAGAAAAATATAAAAAATTCACCATAACCATTTTTATACATGTAGAATTAGAAAATGAAATCATTTTTTCAAAATTTATTTTCTAATTATGATTTATTAAATATTTAATTAATCTCATAATTTATTGTTGAAAAAATCAATTTTAAAACATACATTTACTTATTCTAAAATATCGCGACATCATACATTCAATTGAATATTATTTTTATACTATCATAGTTATGGTTAATATTCTTTATGGAATGTTACTATTCATCAGGGTATGTTACTATTTATAAGAGTAGGTTACTATTCAATTGAAATTACGTTTTTCTTATCAGACTCCCAATAACATACTTATTGCAACCGTGAATGTCGGATTTTCAAAATTCCAAAAATATAAGAGAAAAATTAATTTTAAAGGTCACATGGCACATGAGTTAGGAGGGAAAACATAATGATATCCAAAGCATGGAACATATAAAATCATATCATATAATCTTGGAATAATATAAACATGGAATCATATAAATCTTGACGAATCGTAATACATGTCTTTAGTACGGTTTAAGGATAACCTCCAATCATATTTCCCATTTCACTACGGGTCAAGGATAACCACCAATCCTGTTTCCCATTTTAGTACATGTCAAGGATAACTGCCAATCCCAATTCCCATTTTAGTACTGGTCAAGGCTAACCATAAATTCCAATTCACATCGCATCTCTTCAGACTTACCATTGACCAATTCCTTTGAGCGGTATCTGGGCACACTAATCTCAAAATTTCCCTGAATATTATTTCCACATAAATATTCATACATAATCAACCATACATAAACATATGGGTACCCTTGGAATGGATTGGGTTCCAAAATCATGACATAAAGGAAAACCAATGGGCATATCATGAAAGTGTTAATGAAAGAAAGGGATTAGAACATATATGGACACTCATAAGGTAAACAAGGCATATAAAATGGTATGTGGTGTCAGACAGTAGTGATAACAAAAAAGAAATGTATTTTAGAAACATTATCATTAAAACATTTTTCTGTGGTTTTATAGAAAATGCTATTGAGATTTTAAAATAGAAATAAGGAAAATATTTTAAAGAAAACCATAATTGAACCAAGATAGTTTTCATGATAGAAAGACTAATTTTGTTATTACATTGGTGGAATAACAAAGATCATAAAGGCACTTGAAATTGGGTAAATATTATGGAAGTTCACTTAAAAAGGGATTGCTTATCGGAAAGATCTATGGAGGGAATTATTTAAAAACATGTATATCCCAAAAAGAGAGTGTTTAAAGGGTAATCATAAATGAATTTGGTAAAAATAAATAGAATTTAGAATATTTAAATAAATAGATAAAATAACTCCATTTTCATATAAAGAATGATAAAGCATCCTAGAAGAACAAAGAACGATCGGGTTGAATTCGTTACGGTTTATCGACATGGTATCAGGTGTACATTAGAGGGATTGAGGAGATAGAAAAGTGGATTCTAATCACTTATACATAATGATGGGGGTATGTGGGAGGGGAGATATCATACCCCATTATTATTGTTTACACATATAAAGGCATACAAAGACGACATCTGGATTAAGAGTGCAATGAGGAGGATCACGAACCTTAAATCTATTGGTGTTATCCAATTGTTATTAAATACATGAATAAAAAATTAGGTTTATTAATTATTAACCCCAGAACCTATTATTTATGTAATTTTTTTATTATAATATTTTTAAGTTCATTTATAACTGTTTTTATTGGTTATGATGTTCAATATCATTGTTCGGTTCCCTTTACAAACTTGGCATTAATGATCAGTTCATGTTCGGATAAACACATATGATGAATGTGATTTTCCTGAGTTGGAGATGAATGTTATTAGTGATCATATAGTAGATTACATGGTTAAAAATTTAATTTGGTTACATAGATTGAAGTTGATTTATTATATATATAACCATAGTGATAACTATTTTTATTAATAGGTGGGTTTGATTATAATGAATATGTTTTACATTATAAATTAATACCATTAGTGAAAAAGGATTACAGAACATAAACTAGGATATATTAAATATATAAAAAAAGTTTCAACCATAACACAAATGGTTTCACGACCAGAATTAAATATGATAAAAAAAATTATAAACTGTAGTCCTTGAATGTGCTAAATTAGCACATCTCAAATGGTGCATTCATTTATTTTTAATAAAAGATATGAAAAGGAGAAAAGATAAGGAAGTATCCCATTATATTAATAAAATTTAAGTGAATGTATGTTACTAAGGTTATCATAATATTAGGTTGAAGAAAGGTGAGAAAAGAAACAAAAATAAAACAACTTAATATAAATGAAGAAATTGGATAGAGGAATTCAAAACATGAGAATTCCTCCATGGAGAACATCTTAAGGGGAGAGGTTTTGTTATATTGAATAGGCTAGGGGCCTTTGTACATAGGGGAGTAGCTTGGGGAGATATTTGGGAGAATATTGGGAAGGCACAAGGATTTATAGGATTGAAGAGAAGATGTATGAATGGGTGTTATTTATAGTGGATGGGAGGAGAGTTTTCATATTATTATACCCATTAATTTATTATTTCTTCACTCGGCATGGAATAATATGTATTCCATGACCAAGAATAGTAATAAATGCATTTGAGTTTTAGATTTTGGAGCTAACATTACTTGTGATGTTAGGAATAGTGGATTTTCAAAATAGCATATTTATTCGACAAATTAATATATTTTACTATTCACTAAAATTCATGTATTTTAGAAAAATCTAAAAAATTCACCATAACCATTTTTCTACCTGTAGAATCCAAAAATGAAGTCCGTTTTTTGAAATAATTTTCTAAATGTTATTAATTTAATATTTCAATAAACTCATGATTTATTATTTAAAAACCAGTTTTAAAACATTCAATTAATTATACTAAAATATAGCTACATCATATGTTCACTTGAATATTATTTTTATACCCTCATTTGTAAGGTTACTATTAATAATGGAATATCACTATTCATAAGAGTATGTTACTGTTTATATGGGTAGGTCACTATTCACAAAAATTATGTTTTCCGTATGAAAATCCAAATAACATACTTATTGCAACCGTCTTTTTCTTATTTTTAAAAATCCAAACATTTAAGTGACAAACATAAATTTAAAGGTCATGTAGCCTATGAGTTAGGAGGCATGACCTAATGATGTCCAAACCATGTAACATATAATATCGTATCATATAATCATGGAATCATATAATCATGGAATCATATAAATGTTGAAGACTAATAAAACATGTCTTCAGTACTGTTCAAGGCTAACATCCAATATTTTTTCCCAATTTAGTATGATTCAAGGATAACTGCCAATCCTGTTTCCCAATTTAGTATGGGTCAAGGCTAATCGCCAATCTCAATTCCCATTTTAGTTTGGGTCATGGCAAATCGTCAATCCTATTTAACATCGCATCTCATGAGGCGCAACATTACCCAATGCATTGGAGTGCTATCTGGGCGCACCCATGTCAAAATTTTCATGAATATTCTTGCCACATAAATAATCATACATAATCAACCATCATAAACATATGGGTAGCCATGGAACGAATTGGATACCACAATCATGTCATAAAGAAATACCAATGGGTGTTTCATAAAAGTGTCCATGAATGAAAGAGAGTAGAACAAACATGGATGTTCATTATGTAAACAAGGTATATACATGTTATGTGCTGTTAAATATAAGTGACAACATATAAGAAATGTATTTTAGAAACATTATCATTTAAACATTTTTGTGAGGTTTTATAGAAACTTCTATAGAGATTTTAAAATTGAAAAGAGGAAATTATTTTATTGAAAACCAGAATTGATCCAAGACTGTTTTCCAAATAAATCGACTAATTTTATAATACAACGTTGTCTTAAAAATTATCATTGAGGGAATATGAAATTGGGTAAAAATTCGGGAAGTTCCCTTAAAACAGGTTAACTTATGGGAATGTTCTGGGGAGGGAATCTTTTAAAAATTCTTATACCTGCAAAAGAGAGTGAGAAAAGGGTATTCATTTATGAATTTTTTAAAACTAAACGACTTTTTTAATATGTTTATAAATAGATAAAATAACTCCATTTTCATATAATTAACCATAAGGCTACTCGGAAGAACAAAGAAGTTTCGGGTAGAATTTGTTACGGTTTATGGGCATTTTATTGGGTGAATCAAAGAGGGATTAATAAGAGAGAAAATAGGATTCTAATCACTTATAAATAATGATTGAATTATGGGGTAGGTGAAAAATCATACCCCATTATTACTGTTTACACATAAAAAGGCATATATATAGGAAATCTTGATTAAGAGTGAAATGAGGAGGATCCCATATTGAAATTTTTTTATTGTTCTCCACGTATTATTAAATACATGAATAAAAATATTATGTTTATTAATTAAAAACACCATAACATATTCTATATGTGATTCTTTTATACTAATATTTTTATGTTCTTTTATAACAATTTTTATCGGTTATGATTTTCAATTTCATTGTTCGGTTCCATTTTCTTACTTGGCTATAATGATCGATTTATGTTCGGATAAACACGTATGATGAAAGTGAATGTCCAAAATTGAAGTTGAATGTTATTAGTGAACATAAAGTAGAATACACGGTTACAAATTTAATTTGGTAACATAGATTTATGTTTAAATATTATATATATAACCATTCAGATAACCATTTGGGTTAATAGGTGGGTTTGATTACAATGAAAATGTATGACTTTATAAATTAATACCATTAGTACAAAATGATTAAATAACCTTAACTAGAATATATTAATTATATAGAAATCTGGTTTAACCGTATCAGTAATGGTTTCATGACAATAATTAATGATGGTAATATAAATTGATAAATTGTTGTCCTTGAATTTGTTAAATTAGCACATCTCAAATGGTGCATTCATTTATTTCTAATAAAAGATGGGGAAATGAGAGAATATAAATAAGTATCCCATTAGCATAATATAATTACACTACATGTATGTTACTGTAGTTATCATACCATTTTGGTGATGGGTGGTGAAGAAAGAAGCATAATTAAAAGAACTAAAAAATGAAGGAATTGGATAGAGGAATTTATCAGTTGAGACTTCCTCCATTGAGAACCTCTTAAGGGGAGTGATGTTGGTATATTGAAGAGACTTCAGGCCGTCAGACGTGGTAGAGTATCTTGGAAAGATATTTGGGCTGAATATAGGGAAGGCAAAAGGCTAGACTAGAGTGAAGAGAAGAAGTAAAAATGGGTGGTATTTATACATAAGGGGATGAGGGTTTTCATATTATTATGATCATTAATTTATTATTTCCTCATAAGATAAGGAATAGTAATTATTACATGACCATTAATATTAATAAATGCATCTAAGTTTGAGATTTGGGTTCCTACATTGCTTGTGATGTCAGGAATAGAGGATTTAAAAAATAGGCTATTTATAGGATCAATTCATGTATTTTACAATTCACTAAAAATTACAATATTTTAGAAAAATTTAAAAAATTAACCATAACCATTTTTTTACATGTAGAATCCAAAAATGAAGTCCATTTTTCAAAAAAAAATTTATAAATATGATTAATTTAATATTAAATTAAGCTCATAATTTATTATTAAAAAATCAGATTTAAAACATTGCTTTACATATGCTAAAATATACCTACATCACACATTTACTTGAAATTATTTTTATAATATCGTAGGTAAGGTTAATATTCCCTATGGTATATGAAAATTCATAAAGTTATGTTTCTATTTTTAAGGGTAGGATACTATTCACCAAAAATTATGTTTTTCTTATCAGACTCCCTATAACTTACTTATTGCAACCGTGTATGTCAGATTTTGAAAATTCCAATCATCGAAGTGAAAAACATAAGTTTAAAGGTCACATAGAACATGATTTAGAAGGAACGACATAATGATAACCAAAGCATTGAACATATAATATCGTATAATATAATCATGGAATCATTTAAATGTGGAAGAATCATTAAACATGTCTTTAGTATGGTTCAAGGCTAACTTCCAATATCGTTTCCCATTTTAGTACGGGTCAAGTATAACCGCCAATCTTGATCCACATTTTAGTACAGGTCAAGGCTAATCGCCAATCCCGATTCCTATTTTAGTACGGGTCAATGTTAACCGCCAATCCTGTTTCACTTAGCATCTCAGGAGACTTAACATAACCCAATTCAATGGAGCTCTATCTAGGTGAACACATCTCATCATTTTCGTGAATATTTTTTCCACATAAATAATCATACAAATTCAACCTTACATAAACATATGGGTACCCATGGAATGAATTGGTACCATAATAATGGCATAAAGAAAAACCATTGGGCGTATCATAAAAGTGTCCATTAAATAAAGGGATTAGACCATACATGGATGTTCATAATGTAAACAAGGCATATAACACAGTATGTGGAATAAAACAGAAGTTACAAAAAATAAGAAATGTACTTAAGTAACATTAACATTGAATCATTTTTGTGAGGTTTTATGGAAAATAAAATAAGGATTTTAAAATAGAGAAAGGGAATTATTTTATATAAAATATGAATTAAACCAAGAAGGTTTTCATAAAAGAAGAGTAATTTTATAAACACAATGGTGGCTTAAAATAGATCACAGTGGGCACATGAAATTAGGAAAAAAATCAGGAAATTCCCTTAAAACAGGTTTGCTTATCGAAAAGTAATATGGAGGGAATCATTTAAAAACATGTATATACTAATAAGAGAGTGATTAAAGGGACATCATAAATGAGTTATTAAAAACTAATCATAAATTAGAATATTTGAATACGTATATAAAATAAATCCATTTTAATATAAAGAAAGATACGGCAACCTAGAAGAACAAAGAAGGTTCGGGTAGAATTCGTTACTATTTATCAGCATCGTATCTAGTGTATATAAGAGGGATTGATGAGAGAGAAAAGAGGATTATCATCACTTATAAATCATGATGTAAGTATGGGGATGTAATAAATCATACCCCATTTTTAGCATTTATACATAAAAAGGCATACATAAAGGACATCTTGATTAAGAGTGAAATGAGTAGGATTCCATACCATAAATTTGTTGGTGTTCTCTACCTGTTCTTAAATTGATGAATAAAAAATTTTGAATATTAATAAAAAACTCCAGAACCTATTATATATGTAATTGGTTTAGTATAATCATTTTTTGTTCATGTATAACCATTTTTATTCATTATGCGGTTCAATTTCATTGTTTGGTTATGTTTGCTTACTAGGATTTAATGATTTGTTCCTTTTTGGATAAACACGTATGATGAAATTGATTGTCCAGAATTGAAGATTAATGTTATTAGTGAACATACAGTTGATAAAATGGTTACAAATTTAATTTTTTTTCATATATTGAAGTTGAAATAATATATATATAAACTTAGTGATATCCATTTCGGGTAATAGGGGGTTTGATTACAATGAAAATGTTTTTCTTTACAAATTAATACCATTAGTAAAAAAGGGTTACAAAACCTTAACTAGGATATATTAAATATATATGAATCTGGTTCAAACATAACACACAAGGATTCATGACCAGAATTGAATATGATAATTGAAATTGATAAACGGTTGTCCATGAATGTTCTAAATTAGAAAATATAAAATTGTGCATTCATTTATTTCAAATAAATAATTTGGAATGGAGAGAAGATAAGGAATCATCCCATTATCATAATAGAGTTATAGTGTATGTATGTTACTAGAGTTATCATGCCATTTGGGTGAAGGGAGGTGGTTAAAGAAACAAAAAGAAAATAACTGAAAAGCAATGAATTAATTGGATAGAAGAATTTACCACATGAGACTTTCTCCTTTGAGAACCTCGTAAGGGGATAGGTTTTGGTATATGGAAGAGACTAGGGGCCGTTGTACATGGGGGAGTAGCTTGGGGAGATATTTGGAAAAAATATTGGGAATGCACAAAGCTGGAGAGGTGTGAAGACAAGAGGTAAGAATGAGTGGTATCTATAGTGGACGGGATGAGGGTTTTCATTTTATTATAATCATAAATTTTTTATTTCATCACAAGACTAAGAATAATAAGTATTCTATTACCAAGAATATTAATAAATGCATGTGATTTTGATATTTGGGTGTATACATCACATGTGATGTCATGAATAGTGGATTTTCAATATAGAGCATTTATATGATAAATTAATGTATTTTACTATTCATTAAAAATCAAGTATTTTAGAAAAATATCAAAAATTCACCATAAAAATTTTTCTACGTGTAGAATCCAAAAATGAAGTCAACTTTTCAAAAATAATTTTCATAATTTGGTTAATTTAATATTTCCTTAATCTCATAATTTATTATTAAAAACCCAGTTTTAATATATTCATTTACTTATTTTAATGTATAACTACATCATACTTTCACTTGATTATTATTTTTATACTACCATAGGTAGGGTTACTATTCCTAGTGGTATATCACTATTCATGAGGATGTGTTACTCTTTAAAAGGGTTGGTTACTATTCACCAAAAATTTATTTTTTTCTTATCAGACTCACAAAAATTTAATTCTTGCAACCGTTATTGTCCGATTTTCGAAATTTTCAATATAGAAGAGAAAAACTGATTCTTATAGGTCACAGAGAACTTGAGTTAAGAGTCAGGATGTAATGATATCCAAAGCATGGAACATATAAAATCCTATCATATAATAATGGAATAATATAAACATGGAATAATATAAATGTGGAAGAATCATAAAACAAGTCTTTAGTATGGTTCAAGGATAACATCCAATCCCGTATCCCATTTTTTAATTGGTCAAGGATAACTGCCAATCCTATTTCCCATTTTAATATGGGTCAATTCTAATCGACAATCCTGATTCCCATTTTAATACAAGTCAAGGATAACCACCAATACCGTTTCACATCGCATCTCATGAGACATAACATTACCCAATGAATTTTAGCACTATCTGGGTGCACCCATCTAAAAATATTCATAAATATTCTTTCCACATAAATAATCATAAATATGCAACCTTACATAAACATATGGGTACCCATGGAATTAATTGGGTACCACAATCATGACATAAAGTAAAACCAATGGGCATATCATGAATGTGTCCATGAAATAAAGGGATTAAAACATACAAGGACGTTTAAAAGGTAAAAAATTCATATAACAAGGTATGTGGCATCAAACAGAAGTGACTAAATATATGAAATTGATTTTAGAAACATTATCATTAAATCATTTTTGTGCGGTTTTATGGAAAATTCAAAAGATATTTTGAAATAAAAAAGAGGGAAATATTTTTTAGAAAACCATAATTTAACCAACAGTTTTTTAATAATAAAAATACTAATTCTATAAATTCAATGGTAGCATAAAACAGATTATAGAAGGCACGTAAAATTGTGTAAAAATTCAAGAAGTTTCCTTAAAATTGGGTTTCATATCGAAATGCTCTATGGGGGAATCATTTAAAAACATGTATATCCCCAAAATAGATTAGTGAAAGGGTCTTCAAAAATGAATTTTGTAAACCTAAACATAATTTATAATATGTTCTAAAATAGATAAAATAACATCATTCTCTTATATAGATAGATAAGGAAACCCGAAAGAACAAAGAATGTTCGGGTACAATTCGTTACGGTTTATCGGCTTGGAATCGGGTGTATCTAAGAGGGAATGATGATAGAGAATAGAGGATTCTAAACACTTATACAACATGATGGAATTATGGGGGAGTTGTGAAATAATTCACCATTTTTCGCATTTACACATACAAAGTCATACATAGAGGACATCAGGATTAAGAGTGAAATGAGGAGGAACCCTTACCTTAAATCCATTGTTGTTCTCCACATGTTTTTAAATACAGGAATAAAAAAATTAGGTTTATTAATGTGTAACTCCATAACCTATTTAATATGTAATTGTTTTTGAATAATCATTTTATGTTCATTTATAACCGTTTTTATTGGTTATGAGGTTCAATTTCACTATTCGATTCTGTTCGCTTACTTGGCATTAATGATCGATTCATGTTCGAATAAACACATATGTTGAAAGTGAATGTCCGTAATTGAAGTTGACTGTTACTAGTGAACTTACAAATTTATTTTGGTTAAATAGAGTGATGTTGAAATATTATATATATAACCTTAGTGATAATCGTTTTGGATAATAGGTGGGTTCGATTACAGTGAAACTCTTTTGATTTATAAATTAATACAATTAATACAAAAGGATTTCATAACCATAAATACAATATATTAAATATATAAAAATCTGGATCAACCATAACACAAATGGTTTCATGACCAGAATTAATTATGATAATAAAATTTATAAACCGTTGTCCTTGAATGTGCTAAATTATAACATCTCAAATGGTGATTTCATTTATTTCATATAAAATATAGTGAAAGAAGAGAAGATAATGAAGTATCCCATTATTATAAAATAATTAATGTACATGTGTGTTACTGTATTTATCATACCATTTGGGTGATCTGTGGGTAGGAAGGAAACAAAAAGGAAAAAACTGAAAAGAAATAAAGTAATTAGATAGAGGAATTTACCACTTGAGACTTCCTCTATTGAGAACTTCTTGAAGTTAGAGGTTTTGGTATATTGAATAGAATAGGGGCCTTTAGACATGGGGGAGTATCTTGGGGAGATATTTGGGCAGAATATTGGGATGGCACAATGCTTGTGAGTAGTGAAGAGAAGAGTTAAGAATGGGTGGTATTTAAAGAGGGGGCGAGGAGGGTTTTCATATTATTATAATCATTAATTTATTATTTCTGCACAAGAAAAGTAATTATAAATATTCCATGAACATGAATAGTAATAAATACATGTGTGTTTGAGATTTGGGTGCTTAAATCGCTTGTGATGTATGGAATAGTGTATTTTCAATATAGTGTGTTTGTAATATAAATTAATGTATTTTACTACCCACTGAAAATTATAATATTTTAGAAAAATATCAAAAATTCACAATAAACATTTATCTACCTGTAGAATCCTAAAATGTAGTCCATATTTCAATTATAATTTTCTAAATATGATTAATTTAATATTTAATTAAACCCATATATTATTGTTAAAAAACCAGATTTAAAACATTCATTTAGTTATTCTAATATATAGCTACATCATTATTTCACATGAATATTTTTTTTATACTAGCATAGGTATGGTTACTATTACTTATGGTATATCACTATTCATAAGGTTATGTAACTATTTATAAGGGTATGTTACTATTCATGAAAAATTAAGTTATTCTTATCGGACTCCATATAACTTAATTATTGTAACCATGTAGGTCAGATTTTCGAAATTCCAAACATAGAAGTGATAAAAATAACTTTAAAGGTAACATATCCTGTAGTAGTTCATTATGTTGTGATTTCATTAAATAATTTTAAGAAAGGAATTTCCTTTTATAAAACATTGGGTCGTTACACTATGCTTGGGTAATTGGATTGAAAAGTTCCCTAATTCCATGTAATTGATGATTTGAATAGTTCATTGATAGATTACCATTGATTAATTACTCCAATTGCATTAGCGAGATTCTCATGTTGACATTTATTATCATGGTGTTCTTTATTCCCACACCTAAATCAATTCATTTTTTCCCTAAGACAATTTATAGAGTGGTAGATTATGTGATGTTGACAAGGGGGATGCTGAAATTTCATGGAACCATTAGATTTCTACCTCACACTACAATAATTAAACTCCACTTTCCACTTCTTATTCCTGTTATACCCTTGAGACTCTCTGATCTTCATTTCATCTTTGAGGGAACATCGGAAAATTTCATCATAGTTATCAATGTAATGGATCACAAGTGATTTTCAAAGATTATGATTTATCCCACCAGAGAACTTATAAAACATGCATTTGGGGTTATCATAATGAAAAGAGTCATATCATGAATTTATTATGATGTTTTCCTTGTATGTCATGATATGTACATTATCTTATATCATGAGGGTTGGGAAATCCCTTTCCATTTTAAGTCAGAGAGTGCAAGTAAAATATTTACCAATATAATTTTTTTGGGATTCAATCCACTCCATCACATCAATATTGTTATAGCGATTTATCTTCATAATCAATGCCCACCATATATATAACAATCCCTATATATGATAAAAATATAGGAGAACCTTCTATTATTAGGAACATTAAATGAGGTTGAATATTTTTTCAAATTAGATGAAATTTTGTTCTTCAATTAAAGGAACAGATAATCCCTTGAAAGTAGGAGGCCTTTGTAACATGAATCTCTTGATTGCTTCTTCTTTTCACTTATGGGGTTTTGGGTGCTCCTCCAAATCCAGGTTTCTCTTCTGAACTATATTCATTTAAGAGTTTATAATCATTATTATATTAATTCCTTCTCCCATATGGTTGTGTTTATCATTACTGCAGTCATCACATTTCCCTTCGTATTGATTTTCTAATGGATTCCTCCTATAACTGGACATTATCTTGAATTATAAGAAAATTATTGAGGAGTATTTTTGTAATATTAAAAAGATAATTTGCAATCTAGTTTGATTAAATAGACAAATCATAAATAAAATATATTGAATAGCTTATGAATTTATATAATTCAATCTATGGTATCCATGATCTATTTCATAACATATATTCTTATAGTAAATTTCATGTTCCCATAACACTGGTTAGTAATGAGATTTTGAATCAAACAAATCAATTCTATATAGAGTTTTAAAATAGTTGTTTTGTAAGGCCCATTCTTATGTATTAGGATACACCGAGTCCATCCCAACACAAATAATCTGAATTTATACCTAAAGTAGATATGTGTAAAACCATTTCTGATTGAAATATCTATATATGGATTTTTTTATTGATAAACCACTTAATATATATTTACCAAAAATTATAAATTTTTTTATAAATAGTCTTCTCTCTATGGCTTTTGCTAGATTTTTTCACACTAATTTCAAAAATTACCATACTTTTCATTTGATATAACCTGGGAAAACCCTTCCCTTTATCATGCATTAATTCATTATTTATTACATGAAATTAAACAAAATAGGACCTTGATGGTTGATAACTCCAGTGTCTTTGAGAATTATGTACATTACATATTAAATTAAAATAAGGAATACATCATATTTATTTAAGACTACCTTAACATGTTCATAATATTCCTTTTCACATACAATTCGTTGGATAAACTGGAAAAAAACATGAGAATGGGGTGAGATATAAACCTAGTAAGGGATTAAGCATGGAATAAAATGGAGAAATAAATGAATATTATAAAATATTGATAATAATGGGAAATAAAATTAGGATGAATTATAATTAATGATATATCTATATGATAATAACATTGGAAATATGGAAACGAATTAATACATTAAATAATAAATAATAAGTTAATGATCACTACTAAAAATTCATCATAGGAAAAGTACCCAAAAGTAATTAGGATTACTCATTATCCCTACATGATGTCTTTTTCAAAGAAACATTACCCAATTCATTAAATATCCATATAATTTTGGGCACACCTCTGACATTATTTTCACTCTCATATTTAACTGCTCCCCAGAGATCATATAACATGTAATAATTTTTCATCACATTTTATTCTACAAACATGGAGTGTTAAATAAATACATTTATGTCCCACTTCACTAAGGTATAACTATATAATGTTGACCAACCTTTAATGTAAATGGGTATGGTATTAACTATATAGTTATTCTCCAATGGAATATCACGGTGGATATTCATTAGTGTAACGTCGTCACTTAATAAGTAATTAATGGGTGAATTAAAGTGAAATGGGTTATCCAGCCTACATATATCAAATGGAAATTAATATATACTTGAAATGATATATCCCAACATAATTTCTTGGAAATAGATGTAATAAGATAATAAGGAAAATTAGGCCAAGATCCATTAATTGAGTTGGTGACTCCAAATGCTTTGGGGGGGGGGTTGTTTAGAGCATTAGGGTGAATTTAGAGGACTCTAGAGAGTTAAAGGTAGAGTTTTTTCATGATCCACGGTGTTGAAGCTATGAAAATTTAGATCTCGTATTTGTATATATAGGTAATTACTGCGAGTTTTTAATTTTTTTGGTTTTTGATTGTACAAAATAAAATATCAAAAATATTTCAATGCTTTTCCATGGTATCAACCATATAAGAGTGGATTTCAATAATATATATGGAAATGTTCCTGAAAATATTAAATAATTCCCTTTCATAGGTGGAGGTTATTTATACTGATAATTAAATAATTTGGAAACCTAAAAATACATTTATTTTTGTAAAGGATTAATTATGGATTTATAAAATTAATAAAATATAATTACAATATAATTATTTTACATATAGAACATATATTTGGTCATTAAAACATTCAATTTTATTGATTAAACCGCTTTAGGGCCATTATGATGTCATCATAGACAATCTATAGTTATATGATGTATAATTCTTACCCGAAAATTCAATTTCCTTCTTACATTATAAAAAACACCATTGGATAATTTAAAATTTTGGATTTCTAAAATTATATTCATTTTCTCTAAAAAAATTCAAAATAAATGAATTTTTAGTTTTTAAATAAAATTATGAATTATTAAGAAATGAGGTTTTTCTTTACAATAAACGTTTTCCAACCCTCAGAAAAATAAAACATGACTTCATAAAAATTATATGAACATTTCTATTCAATAAAAATTACATAATAATAATATTTCATTATTAAATTATTTATTTAAAACCTAATATTTCATCAAAATTAATTCCGTAATTGAATATGAATATTACAAAAAAAATACTATTTCTGTTTTTCTATATCAAAATGAAAATAATTCCTTAAATCAAAATAATGGAATTAAAATATTTTATTTGTTATATAAAAACTAATGAACATATATATATTGATAGAGTATTGACAGATATATCTTTTAAACACTATATAACTCTCTGTGTGTAATGTGTGTGATGGTGAGACTTTCCTAGGGTGGTTCGACATACATGGTTTGGGTCGTGATCTTGATACGATTGAAATTCTTTTATAAACAATTTCTCTCATGCTTACGTTTTTTATTATCATCTTGTGTTTGGTCATGGGAAAACACCAGTGATACTATCTCTATCAGATAATATGATAAATTATATTCATAGGGTACGATCCAACAGGTTTAGTCTTCCCCTCCTTTTTCTATGTTAATTTGATTGGTTGAACCCCAATATTTATACTAACAATGTGATCACTGTTCAAGAGATATATTATAAAAGGTAAAGATACATTAAGAGTTTTTTAAGTCTGATAGAATATAATTGAACCAATTATCTGAATTTATTTGAGACCCTCAACATTCTATTGATAACTCGCATTATTTTTATCAATGACCTCAATCGTACTCTATAAATATTTATGATTTTCATCTATGTCTATATCTAAAATTTCCACCACTATTCTTCAACAGAGAATAAGAATTATGTCTTACTATAAATTAATTTATTATTTCCTATTATATTTTATAATGAAGATATCATATTAATACTTAGAAAAATTAGGTTTCTCATTTGGTTTATTTCCAAATTTTAAACATTGGCCTTGAGAGATCAAGTTTAAATTGTGAAGACAATGTTATTTTGGTGGATAGCATGTAAAACCACTAAACTTTTAAATGAATTTCATTTTATTTGATACATAAATCCACTCCGCCAAGTATTGGGATCCATGAAACTAGAATTTATTAAATAAAAAGTAAAGGTACAAAAACGAAGAAATGTTCAAGAGGTGACTACACCACAGTAAATGGAGAGTAGAATTTTCACAGTATATGTTAATTCTCAGATATTCCTAGCCCGGACCTGACCTCAATTTCCACCACGAGGTGCTGAGTGACGCCCTCTTTGACATTGAGTTGGCTGCAACTGCAATGCCTCATCTACCATCTCTTCCACTTAATTTGAAGCCATAACATATGGCCTCTGTTCCTCCTAAACAACCTATTCATCCTAGACGGGAACCTCCTCCTAAAATGGGACAACTTGCTCCTGTTGTGGTACACTCTAGACAGCCTATAACTGTTGCTGCTCTGTATTCTGAATTTCATCTTGCAAAGCCTCTTATATTGTGGGTACATCTTTAGTGGATACATTATCAACACCTTTATCAGGGGTCAATATCTTTTATGAAACCATTCCAATAGTAGAATGCAGCAAATGACCATGTTTTCGATTACTAAAACCTGCACTCTCAAGACCCTCAATATTGAGCAAGTAAAATTCAGGTGTGTTAATAGAATCTATCATAGAAAAAAAATTAAAACCATCTTTTTCTGGGACTGTTCACAATTTTGTTGAGGTTTGCAGTGAAATATCCTTGGAATCCCCATAAGATTTATGCAGCTGAGAAGATGAATAAACATATACATCATCTTGTAAATCAAGATGTGCAGTAATCTGGATGGCATTCAACAGCTGATCATGGAGAGGAGGAGTTGCACAATCCTGAGCAGCAATGTTAGAGGGCGTAATCTAGGAGCCCAAATTTGGAAAATTTGGAACAGCAGGCTCTAGAAAAACTATAGCGGTCCCAATGCTCAAAAGTGAAGGCCCATCATCCATGGTCACCAGCACCCCTTCAGTTTGATCAATAGAGGGAGCTCGCGACTTTCTAGACATCACCAATTCAAATCCATCGCCATCAAGCTGCATTAACTTTCCTTTACTACTAGTAAAACCTACCACTATTTGACCCATATCAACATTATCCTTTTCTTGAATGAGTGCCTCACATTCAGAATCATTGTCAACCAATTCGGCCCAGGATATTCTTGTATCAGTTGGTCCTTGATCATTCCGAGAAGCATCAACCCAACTAACCACATCATTAACGTGTTGTGGTGGGCATGTATGAACCCCACCAATAGGGGCCTCATTTAATCCCTTCTTGAGTATGTCAACAAAGGAGGAATAATCCTTCTTCTTGAATACAAGATTTCTAGTCTGTCCAGAACTTATTAAGCCTTCTTACACTGATTGACAGAGTGCCCAAGATATGTACAAAAAACACAGTTGATATTCCTTCTGCATTGAACACGCAAGGGACTAATGCAATGGCATGATTCACAAAATTCAGGTATCTATTAAAACTGGATTGAGAGTTTAAGCTTAAAATCACCAGCCATAAGAAAAATAGTATCATTCAACTTATGAGCTAGATCAACCTCAACTAGAACACGGGAAAAGTTAGCCAACCTAGAGAGTTCAGTTTCCTTGTCAACCTTAATAGGTGGCCCTATAATAGAAAAGACTTCCCACAGAATTTCAAGATTCCATAAGAACCAACTAAGTCCCTGAATTATAATACATTATTGGGTGGAAGAACTCTTAATAGAAAAGGGGTATGATAAAAGGTCTCATTGCTGAAGAACAATGAACCCAGGCCTCAAGGGAATTTCACAGATGTCCCCAGGAAAGCATAGATGCTCTTTGGACGGAAATAAAATATGATACATACCATTCCCAAGAGAAATCAAGCACCAATAACTGAATCCCCAGCTCTGAAGTAGCTTATCCTTGATATCAGCATGCATCAAAGGAGAGTCCTTTCATAAGCCCGAAATCCGAGAAAGAAGGGAGAACTGACACTCCTTGAGATGGCTATCAAGATTTTTTTTTTATTTTCGTCCACAAAAGATATAGACCCATTTTTGGTGATTCGTTTCAGAAGGGACTCCAAGGTATGATGAAGATTTGAGAAAAATCTAGAACGACTAGTAATGGACTTGACTCGATTAGTATTTTCCTTAGGGTTCAGTGCTTCCCCCTTTTCTGCCTCAACAGTAACACATACAATCACACATTTCATGAAATCGTTCACCGAAGGGATGAAGTCAAACATGGGATTAAATAAACAATCAATAGGATCTACCATTAATCAAGACAACATAGGTTCAGGTCTCTCAAAAATTGCCATCGATGGGATCCTTCATTTATTCCTCATAAAATAAAAATACTACCTCACATTTTAATTGATACATCCTGTTATATTTAATACCAACATACCTTTATTTACATTATATATTTATTTAATATATTATTTCATTAAATATTGATGTCATCTTATGTTACATTCACCAACAAGTTCCTTCACTAGCTTTTGTTACCAACAAGAACAAGTTTTACCAGTCAATTGTATGTTGTAAGTATTATTATAGAAATTATCTCCAAAAAAATATATTTTCATTGATAAAGAGGTTTTAATAAATTTTGAATATATATGAATGAATTCATTGAATACCAATTAATGAGAAATGAATGTAAAAAATTTGGAATGAAAGAACAGTTTTCATAATTAAACTATCTTTTGTCCCAAAGGGGTTTAATCAAAGAAAATATAATTAATTCGTATTAATGGACGATAATTTTAAATTTATAAAATATATATGTTAAAAAAAATTACATTCATCCATTAGATTTGATATGTGTAAAAGAAGAACATTTAAAATTTGATGCATAAAAAGATTTATTTTTCTAATGGTAGTTTCCAGTGTTTTAATGGGATGCATGTTTTAAAAAAAATATACACTATTATAAAATCTATATAACATAATAAAATATCATTTCAAATTATTATTTTCTAAATTATCTTAGGTTTAGTTTTTTGTAATTTTTAGGGAATATTAATTTGTCGATGAATTGTTAAAAATAATGAATTTTAATTGAAAAATGTTATTTCATTTGAATAATTGATAATATTAAAATATATTGTAAAATGGTTTAAAATAAAAAAAATTTGTATTGTACATCAATTAATAAAATTTAGGTCTTTGAAATCTTTTTCACAATTATTTTTTATATAAAATATTGTAATCTTTGTATCATTTTCACTATAAACACCCCCCTACTTTTACACTCATCGTGATTTTTTTAAAAATAATTTTGAAAAAATCATTGCTTCGAATTTGGAAAATATGTTTCTATATTAGTAATCAATATGATATATAATGAATAATTATTTCAACATTATTCATGAAAAATGTGATTAGTGATTGATGATTAAATTAATTGTAGAGATAAAAATAAAAACAAGTTGATGAAGGGACTAAACTGTAAACGTAAGGGGAAAATGAGCTAAAACCTTGTGCAATATCCACTAGAGGGAAATATATAAAAAACACATTATATTAACTATATGTTTCTTATTTTTTCCACATTATATAATTTTTTGGTTAATTTTCCCTTTACAAAAATTACAACAGTGTCACTCACCCCACATATAAAAGGCCATCTACTATCATACCCTCTTCACACATTCAAAAAAATTGTTTCTGAAAATCATTGAACAATTACATCCCCAAAATCCCCACCCCAATATTAAAATAATTATCATTGTATTAAATACAAAATATTAAGGCATTAGTGTAATCTTTTTCAAGATACCAGAAGAAGTGGTAATGTTTATGTAAAAGTGTTTTTATATAATTTACTTCTCTAAAACCTTAAATTACTATTATATAATTATTATAATATAAAATCAGTATATTAAATATACTAATATATTTTTAATTTATTTTTACAAGATAATATTCACACACTTCCATCAAATAAGTTACAAAATCATCATTTGTGTGTACGGTGGACTACAACCTCATGAATAGACTTCATTCATTTTTTAGTCACCAACATTAAAGGATGGTAATAATTCTTTTTTTTGTATTTTATATTTGATATATATAATTTATATTTTTAAACTAATTTTTTTATTGTATTACATGTACCTTATTGAATTCTATTTTTTGGGAAGATGATAACGTCGCTCATGTGTACGGTATTCTACCTCCTCGCCAAGTGATGTGATGAGTTCATGTTTTACATAGAATGTATTAAGTATTGGTTTAATAAAAAAGTATAATATATATTAAATATAATTGATACAATAATGATAATATATATATATATATCATTTACCTATCAACAATATGATAGGAAAATGAAAACATCTTTCATACATATGAGTGGTTTACTATCACAATGAACAATGTATTGAATTTTCTATAAATAAATATATATTATTACTAAAAATAAATATTCAATTTTAATATATTATATTTACACGATTTTTTAAATAATAGAAGTGGTTTAATAATGATTGAAGTATGAGGAAAAAATAACAAGTCAAAACATACTCAAAAAACCAGGCAATCAACCACCGAAATAATGAAAAAAATTTATTTTTTTAATAAATATTTGATAAGATGTAATAAAAAATTAATTTATGATATCATTCTTAATATTATGTTTTTAAAAAATATATTATCATTTTAAAAAACAATATACATGATGTCGAATAAATTGAACCAAAAAGGAAGAGTCTGGTAATGGATTTCTTAACTAAATTTCTACACATTCAGTTAAACTCTTATATTGTAGATTTTGTCATGCTAATATTACGAGAATTACTAATTTTAATAATTTTTTAATCTCAATTTTTTAATTTATTTTTGAATAACTTAGTCACTTATTTTATTTGTTATCAATTCAATAGTGGTATAATTTTTAAGGGTTTATTTCATAATATCATTCTAATCAGGATTTTTTATTCATAAATATAAGATTATATAAATTTATGGAAAATTGCACAATATACACTTATATATTCATATATATTATAAATTTATGAAATATTCAATAAATGGTGCCATTTATTCACTCTTGTGTACATAAAAGTCTTTATAAAATGCATTCATTCAAATACGAGTTTATTTATATCTTCAAGTAGAAATATGTTTTCTTCCAAAAACATTTTTTCTAAAAATGATTTCATAAATGTGAAATCCTTTAAAAAATAAATTATTGAAGCAATTTTAACATATTTATATTCAATCAATAATGTTTTAAAATAAATAATTTTTTCATTTTAAAAAAAATTATTTTTTGTTTTTACAATCAAATCAAAAGAAAACATTTTTTAAACATGTATGAAAATAATATATTTTCTAGCCATCATGAGAAATAAATTTTTTTCAAGAATATTTTATAAATATAAAAGGTAATTTTAAATAAATTTTTTTTAAAAAAAATCTGAAGTTTTATTTTAAATAAAATATTTTCAAATAAAATGATTTTCATTATTCATTCCACATAAAAATGATATTATCCTCCTGATTGTTAATAATTCTCATTTATTGTATTTATATTCATAATTGAACAAAACGCTATATTATTACAAAAGGGTTATATATTATAATGATATTATCTTCATTCTACCTATGGATGATTTATTCTCATGTTAAAAAAATAAATTATTGTCATTAACTTCATTGATTCATTCTTGGTTTCATTAACATTAACATTAATTATTCACTTTCCAATAGAAATTAAACTTCCAATAGTTGTAAATATTTTTTTTCATGGATATATTTATTTTCTGAATCGTATACCATTTATACAGATTGTATTTAATTTCATATTTAGTTAATAAATATTGAAATTTTTATAAATCCATATCCCTCACTCAATACAGATATCTGATAACGAACAATTTTAGTGAGTTAAAATGATTATTTGATATAATATCAATGATTTGGATAGGTATAAAACTTGTTGGGGACTATTTATCGAAATCCCCTGAATGCATCATTACTCTAAATATATGATATATGTGGGAATCAAAGCCTTCATGATTGAAACCATGATTGTTCTAAACTCTCTTAAAGAAGGTCATTATAGTTGTATGTTTTGAACCATATTATGAAAGACCTTGCAAGTAATGGTTTTTGACCTAGAAAACATTAAATCCTATTATTATGCATTTTCTTCATTGAGAATTTACTTATTATTATCTCTGATATTTTTTCATTGGAAAATTATATTTCTGAATTTCAATCATAGTTATTGATTAAATGACATGTATTTTTAGTAATTTAACTTCTATATTGATTATACCTTTTTCATACAATGTTAGTCATGTTATTTAAATGGAATTTGTGTTAATATATTTTTCATTCAATTTTTATTCTTCATATTTATTCAATATAAATTAAATTTTATGTAAATATCACTGCGAATTATATGTCACCCTTATTTTGATTCCTTTCACCAGGATTCTAGTAACTGAAAAATGATTTTTATAAATGGATATTCTAGGAGTAATAATGTTATTTTTTTAAAAAATGTATTGTGTAATTTTTTGTATTTAATAGTAATTCAATAGTCATGTATGTACATTTTTTACCAATAATACAAAACTGTTTTATCTTTTTTGATGAAATAAATTGTATCTTATTCAAATGTATTACATACAAACATTGGCTAAGATCTTCAAGGGTATGGGTTGATAAAACTAAACAATTGAGTGAAATGATCAATATCTCAAACCTTACAACCTGAGATATTCGTCTCAATATAGAACCTATAACTCATAAAGTATCCTCATATTTTAATATAAGGAATGGCCGACATTATATTATCATAGAATCAACTATACCAATATCAGGGAAAAATTAATCCTAAATATTAATTGATTTAGTATAATGGGATTTTATATAAAAATCATAGTTCCGTGTAGAATCATTTAAGATAATGTTTTCCTATATGAAATGAACCAATTGAATGAGGATACCACATTCACAATTATCCAAATGATCAATAATATTAATAGGCCACTCCATAAATTAAACTTCCTCCTAAACATAAAATCATTCCCAATAATTTTAAATTGATTCATAATGAATATACTGGTAAGGCGTCAACATAAGTAAAATGTTATAAATATAATCTACCCATAATGTAAGCAATAACAAATACACTAACATTCAATCCTGATCCAACAACTGTAATATTTTAAACAACAAAGAATGTATATTACTACCATATTCGAACCCCAAATACCAAAAATGTGTCGAAAATATAAAATTAAAAACATACATAACATTTAAATCTTCATTTAATTCACTCCAATCAACATTTATCTTCTAATAAACTTGTGATCCATCATCACCTAAGGCAAAATAGATCCAAATTTGATGTGATTTAAAAAAAAATTTCTGTTGAATCAATATTTATTTACCATTATTAAAATAAAATACATTTTTATAATGTTTCTAATTAATCCCCTCTAATGGATAAACGAACGTAGTGGATTGAAAAAAATCTAATATTAAATTCGACCATGGGTAGATGTTTCTCCATAAAAAAAAATTGAGACCAAATACTTAAAATAGATAGTATATCTCAATAATGTGATCAATACTAAAAGATAGAAATTCAATTTTGATACACATTCAATTCATTATAGTAATAAATGTTATAATTAAGTAAAAATTATTAATGGATACCCATGAATTTAATGATTTTTCATTTTTAGTGTTTCATGTAATATATTGTCCACTAATATATAATTTCCTTCCTGATGTAGACATTATATCATAAACATGTTATATATAGTGAATGCTTTTGAATCTGTGATTGTAGAACACACCTCTTCACTAACCTAATAATTAATAATTCGACGTATATTTGAGAAATCATTGAATTATTATTCATATATTTTTTTTGCTATTAGTTATAAATGATATCAAGCATATGGAGTTATGGGGAAAATAATATATGACCTTGAATAAATCATTTAATAAATACTACCTATTATAATTCTAAATTGTATCTCACTGAAATCCTTTCCTTTATCATCATTACTCAACATTGTGCCCATGTGAAAAAATATAGACACTTATATTGATTGTTTTTTTGAAAACATTTCCATAACTCAAAAGAATAGTTTTCCTATGAGATAAAAATATGATAATTAGTTAATATAATATGAATATCCAAAAAAACTACCTGACCAATGAAATATCAAATAATATATAAATATTCCAAGAAAACACACTGAAAAAATAGTCATAAATATATATAAAGATTATATAATCATTATTTGTTATCATAATAATGGATTTTTCATTTTCTTCTATATATGAAAAAATGATTATTCTTTCCCATTTATGAATTCTAAGCATCGTATGTATTCATTTGTTATGAAATACCAATCTCTCAGGGATTACATTAGTCTATATTGACTATTATTTTGTTTTTATACCTTTTTCTCACATAATTATATGTAAATAGTTCTTATTTATCAATATAATTTTATTCTTATCACTCTTAATTTAATAAAATGGTTATTATATGAATTCCATTGATAGTGAAATTTCATAATGATATAATGTGTTAATAAATTCTAATTCTCTTAGGTATTCTAATTGGGGAAATTATTTTATAGAAAAAAATATATCTATTTCAAAACACGTATAACAAACCAATATTTTGTTTTCTAACATTCATGCATTTCTTGTTTATCATGTTTCTAAGAATCCATTTTTCCAATGATATTAATTTATTCATGATTTTTTAAGCTCCCATGTATCATACATCCCAATATGAATTAGGTTCAATTCAGTAATTAATAAATTATTCTAATAATCATTTATAATTGATTTGATATCACTATGGGAAAAAGGGACTTCTTGGGAAGGGATTATATCTCGTCGCCAAAAATCCATCCAATAGGTTATTTTGGATGGGGTTAACCACCCATCGCTAATAACCAATTATTTGCGACGGGATTTCATCTCCCGTCGCAAAATGTTTGGCACGAATAACGCGCCAAACCACGCGATGCCGCTGGAGGGTTATCTGTGACGAGGCCCGTCGCACATACCAGAAGACAGTTAATAGCTTTTTGCGATGGGATGTCGTCTCGTCACAAAAGGTGTGTCGGCAGGGACTATTTGTGACGGGTCCTATCGAAAATAACTTTGTAATCACTGAAAAAAATTAATGCGGGCGTAGGTATTTGGGATGGGCCTCATCGCAAAAGATACAATTTGCGATGGGTATCACGTCGCAAAAAAATCTAACATATATATACCCCCATCGGTTTTTTCCTCTCATTACTCTCAATTCTTAGATCTTGTTTCTCTATGAACTATGATTTTAGAGGGAAACATTTTATAAGTTAATATTTTTGATCACGAGGGAGTTGTGATGCCGTCTACATCAATAGAAAATCTAGATTAAAGGTATTTATGTTTTATTTAATTTATTACTTATTTAATTTTTTTATGTTTGATTTTTATTATTGTTGATTAGTTGTAATTAAATTAACATTAAATTGTTTTGTCATGAGTATTTATTTGTTCTTATAAATTGAAATTTTTAGTACTAATTTTTTATATTTATTAGTAATTAATAATTATTAACGATAATTAGTAATGTATATAATTAATTTGCAGTAATTAATAACAATTGGAAATAAAAAATAATAAATACTAATAATTAGAAATAAATATTAATCATTATTAATAAATAGTAGTAAATAGTTATAATGAGTAATAAATAGTAATAATGGGTAATAAAGAGTAATAAATTTCCATAAATAGTAATAAATTGTAATAATTACTAATAAATTGTATTATTTAGTAATAAATTGCAAGAATTAGTAATAAATAGTAATAATCGGTGAAAATTGTAATAATTAGTAATAAATTGTAATAATTAGTAATAAATTCTAATAATTGGTAATAAATTGTAATAAAGAGTAGTAAATAGTAATAAATTGTAATAATTAGTAATAAATTGTAAAAATTACTAAAACTTTGTAGTAATTTCTAATAAATTTTAATAAATTGCATTTAATTGTAATAATTAGTAATAAATTTAAATAATTAGTTATAAATTCTAATAATTCGTAATAAATTGTTATAATTAGTAATAAACTGTTATCATTAGCAATAAACTATAATAATTACTAATAAACTGTAATAATTTGTAATAATTAGTAATATTTATTAATAGATACTAATAATTTGTAATAATTTGTAATAATTAGAAATAAATAAAAATATTTAGTAACAAATTGTAATAAATTGTAATAAATTGTAATATTTAGAAATAAATTGTAATAATTTTTAATAAATTGTAATAACTTGAAATAAATTGTTATAATTACCAATAAATTGTAATAATTATTAATAATTAGTAATAAATTGTAATAATTAAAAATAAACTATTATAATTAGTAATAAACTGTTATAATTAATAATAAACTGTAATAATTATTAATAAACTCTAATAATTACTAATAAATAGTAATAATTAGTAAAAATTAGTAATAATTAGTAATAATTAGTAATAATTAGTAATAATTAGTAGTAATTAGTAATAAATTGTAATAATTAGTAATTATTTGTAATAATTTGTAATAAATTGTAATAATTATTAATAAATTGTACAATTAGTAATAAATGGTAATAAATAGTAATAATTTGTAATAAATATTAGTACATTGGAATAATTCTCAATAATTACCAATAATTTGGAATAATTAGCAATAATTAGGAATAATTAGTAACAATTAGGAATAATTACCAGTAATTATGAATAATATGCAATAATTAGCTATAATTAGTAATTAATAGAAATAATTAGAAATAAGTAGAAATAATTAGTAATAAATAGCAATAATTTGTAATAAAAAGAAATAATCAGTAATAAATAGCAATAATTAGTAATAGTTAGTAATAATTAGTAATAATTAAGAGTAATTAGGAATAATTAGAAATAATTAGTAATTATTAGTATTAATTTGTAATAATTAGTAATAATTACTAATAATTACTAATAATTAGTAATAATTAGTAATAACTAGTAGTAATTAAAAATAATTATTAATAAATTTTAATAAATTGTGATAAATTGTAATAATTATTAATAAATTTTAATAATTAGTAATAAATTGTAATAATTAGTAATAAATTGTAATAATTAGTAATAATTAGTAATAATTAAAAATAATCAGGAAATTATTAGCAAGATTTAGCAGTAATTAGAAATAATTAGCAATAATTAGTAATAATTAGGAATAATTAGGAATAATTAGCAATAAATAGCAATAAATAGTAATAAATAGCAATAATTAGTAATAAATAACAATAATTAGTAATAAATAGCAATAATTAGTAATAAATAGAAATAATTAGTAATACATATGAATGATTATAAATAAATATGAACACTTACTAATAATTTGTAATAATTAGTAATAATTAGTAATAATTAGTAATAATTAGTAATAATTTTTAATAATTAGTAACAAATAGTAATATTTTGTACTAATTATTAATAATCAGACATAATTAGTAATAATTAGTAATAATTAGTAATAATTAGTAATTAATAGGAATAAATAAGAATAAATGGTAATACTTAGGAATAAATAGTAATAGTTAGCAATAAATAGGAATAGTTATGATTAAATAGTAATAGTTAGGAATAAATATGAATAGTTAGTAATAGATGTGAATAATTTGTAATAAATAGAAAAACATAGTAATAAATAGAAATAATTAATTATAAATAGTAATAATTACTAATTAATTGCTAAAATTAATAATAAATAGAAATAATTAGTAACAAATAGCAATAAATAAGAATAAATATCAAAAATAAGAAATAAATAGCATTAATTAGGTATAATTAGCAATAATTAGGAATAATTTGTAATAATTAGTAAAAATAGAAATAATTAGCAATAATTAGCAATAATTAGCAATAATTAGTAACAAATAACAATAATTATTAATAAATTGCAATAATTAGTAATAAATAGAAATAATTATTAATAAAAAGAAATAATTAGTAATAAATAAAAACAATTAGTAATAAATATGAATAATTAGAAATAATTAGTAATAATTAGTAATAATTATTATTAATTTGAAATAAATTGTAATAATGAGTAATAATTAGTAATAAATAAGAATAAATAAGTAGGAATAGTAATACATAGGAATAAATATTAATAGTTAGAAATAAATAGGCATAGTTAGGAATAAATAGTAATAGTTATGAATAAATATGAGTAGTAAGTAATAAATGTGAATAATTAATACTAAAGAGCACTACTTAGTAATAAATTGCATTAATTAGTAATAAATAGAAATAACTAGTTATAAATACCAATAATTACGAATAAATAGCATTAATTAGAAATATATAGCAATAATTTGGAATAATTGGAAATAATTAGGAATAATTAGCAATAATTAAGAATAAGTATCAATAATTAGGAATAATTAACAATAATTAGGATAAATTAGTAATATTTATGACTAACAGAAAATAATTTGGAATAATTAGAATAATTTGAAATAATTATTAATAATTAGCAATAATTAGAAATAAATAGCAATTATTAGCAATTAATAGCAATAAATAAAAATAAATAAAAATAAATAGTAATAAATAAGAATAATTACTAATAATTTGGAATAATTAAGTAAAATTATGAATAATTAGTAATAATTGTTAATAATTAGTAATAATTAGTAATAATTAGTAATAAATAGAAATTAATAAGAAACAAATAAGAAAAAATAGGAATAAATAAGAATAAGTAGGAATAAATAAGAATAAATTGGAATAAATAGGAATAAATCAGAATAAATCAGAATAAATAGGAATAAATAGAAATAAATATGAATAAATAGGAAGAAATACGAATAAATAGGTATAAATAGGAATCAATAGGAATCAATAGGAATAAATAAGAATAATTAGGAATAAATAGGAATAAATATGAATAAATAGGTATAAATAGTAATAGTTAGAAATAAATAGGAATAGTTAGGAATAAATAGTAATAATTAGGAATAAATAAGAATAGTTAGTAATTAAAATGAATAATTTGTAATAAATAGAAATAATTTGTAATAAATAGCAATAATTAGGAATAAATAGCAATAATTAGAAATAAATAGCAATAATTAGGAATAATTAGCAATAATTAGGAATAATTATCCACAATTAGGAATAAATTGCAATAATTAGGAATAATTAGAAATAATTTGGAATAATTAGAAATAATTAGTATTAAATAGTAATAATTATTAATAAATAGTAATAATTGTTAATAAATAGGAATAATTAGTAATAAATACTGATAATTAGTAAAAAAATAGTAATAATTTTTTAGGAACAGTTTGGAAGAGTTGGGAACAGTTGAAAGAAAATTTAATAAATTTTTAAAAAAATTAAGAAATTGGCACAATTTATAGTTGATTGACGACACTACTTTTGCTCGACGGATTTTTTCCTTTCAATTCTCACTAACTCAAAACATATTGAAAAATGTTCTTCTACAGAGACATATTCAAAATCGTTTTCATGAGACAGGATATGAATTCATAGGATCATATTTTTTATAATGTTTTCAGGCGGTGACAGTTGGAAGAAGTTGATTCATCAAGGAAAAGGGGGTTCTTTTGTCCGACGGCTCATTTACATGCATCTTTCTCACAATGAAATCACAATGAAGAATCTTATTGGAGTTACGCATATTCATTCTCATCCATACGAGAATGAATATGTGTATCTCCGACAAAATTCTTCATTTTGATTTCAGTTTGAAAAAATGCAATTAAATGAGCCGTCAGACAAAAGTGTGGTCGTCAATCCATTGGAAATTGTTTCTCCCTTAATTAGTGGTAATTATTATCAAGTACTTGTAATTATTTATCTTCTTTTATCAGATAGTGTTTTTATAATTTCAAATTATTCAAAAACAATGATGATTTTATATTTTGTAGAAAAATATTGAACAAGGAAGTCGACATCAACCATTATTAAATGATCATTCTTGGATTAATTAGCATAGAAATCCAAATGGTTCTGGTTTAAAACCTTTATATATTGAGGGTGTTGAAAAATTATTAGCATTTTCATCATCAAAACCATAATATGTTTCAGAAAGAATAATTAAGTGTCGTTGTTAAAATTGTACTCTGGGAACATTTGACACATTTGACAAGGTTGGCAGATATCTCTTACATTTTGGTGTTCAACAAGATTATGATAGTTGGTATCATCATAGTGAACACAGTTCCAAATAAGGTAGTAATACCATGATTTTGGATCCATCACAGTTCCAAAATTTAGTACATGATGGTGTAGGCCCATCTGTTCAAAAAACTGAAACTCACGATGATATTGATTTAAATCCTGAGTTGGAACCATCTATATTTTATAATTTTTTGAGGATACTGAGGATTAATTATATCATGGTTTTTAGATATGAAAATTAGAAGTTTTTGCAAAAATAATTGCTATTAAGTCAGATAACGCAATGTCAAACAACTGTTTTGATTAGATATTTCTTTCGTTAAATTAATATTTCCTGAAGGAAATGTGTTTCCTGTAAATTACTATGAGATAAATAGGTTGGATCGTAATCTACGCCTTAGTTATTGGAAAATTCATGCATGTGAAAATTATAGAATCTTATATTCTGGTGAAAATCAGTCGTTGGATAGTTGTCACACACGTGGAAAATCGAAGTATAATGAAGCTCAACAAGGGAAGTATGGGTCGTTTTCCTATAAAACAGTTGAAATATTTACCCCTTACACTCAATTTGCAATGTATATTTATGTATCCTAACACAACATCAATGATATCATAGAAGAAAACCATTAGTTTATCTAGTAATCTCTTGAATCATTTATCTGATGGTGATTTATGGAAACATTTTGATCTTATGCATCCATCTTTTTTTAGAACCCTAAAATAGGCGATTGGGTCTTTCTACTGACGGTTTCTGCTCATTTCGTTCTTATTGTAGTCAGTATTCATTTTGGTTTATCTTTATAACTCTGTACAATATACCTTTATGGATGATAATGAAAGTGACCTATATCGTTTTAAACATATTAATCCGAGGACATATAAAAAAGAATATTGATTTTTATTTGAAACCATTGATTGATGAGTTAAATGCGTTGTTGAGAAACGGTGTTAGTACATATGATGTTTCTGCGAAAGAAAATTTGACATTAAAAATGCATTAACAAGGACGATTAGTGATTTACAGCATATGGAATGTTATTTGGATAGAGTACACAAGGTCCTAAATCATTTCCTTGATTTATGAAATACAAAAAAGTTTTTATACTCATCAATGAAAAAAAACATTTCTATTTTGACTATCATCACATATTTATTCCAACCGATCTACCTTTTCGAAGGAAAAAAATTTCATTTCAGAAAAGGCACAATTGAAAGGGATGAACCACTATACATTTTCTTAGGTACAGAGTTATAATATGATTTAATTTCATTACCTCCCATCAAATTTGGGCCAACATTAAACCAATAGAAAATTCACAGCTTTGGGAAAGAACATAATTGGATAAAATGATGTATTTTTTAGGATCTTCATTATTGGTCTAATTTGTTGGTCTATAACAATTTGGATGTAAAACATATTGAGAAGAAATATTTTGATAATTTATTTCATAATTTTTTTGATACACCAGGTAAGGCTAAGGACACAGTAAAAGAACGGTTATATCTTGCCCAAATTTGCAGGCGACCAAAACTTGAACTATTTAAGAATATCAGATCACAAAGGTTAATGAAGCCAAAAGAAGATTATACACTATCCAATGAGAGTCGCTTATTATTTTGTTAGTGGATTGCAGATTTGAGACTTCCAGATGTCTATGCATCCAATTTGGGCAGATGTGATGAGAATAGTCATATTACCGGATTAAAAAGTCATAATTGTCATGTTATAATGAAATGAAATATGCCGATTGGATTCATTGGTTTATTGTATTCTATGATTTGGGATTCGATAAGAGACATATCATATTTTTTTCGAGACATTTGTGTTGCAACAATAGACTATGATGCGCTAAGTAAACTGGAAGAAGATGTTTTTGTAATTATATGTAAACTAGAAAAAATCTTTCTGCCTACTTTCTTTGACTCAATGGAAAACATGATACTACATTTTCCACATAAAGATAAATGTGGTGGTCCAGTACAGTTTCGATGGATTTACCCATTCAATAGATTCATGCTGAAATTGAAGAAAAAAGTATGTAATAATGTAATAGTTGAAGGCTCAATTAATGAAGCTTATTTGCAAGAGGAAATTGCTTTTTTCTTCTCTCACTCTTTTGAATCTGAATATCTCGCAGATCAAAAATTCATGGGAATGAACAAGGGAAATATTAATGATGAAATGAAAAATCAATTATTAGTTTTTAATCATCCAAATCTTGGCTTCGGTGGAGTTCAAGAACAATGGATTTCAGACGATGAACATCATAGAGATCATACATATGTTCTACTCAACTGTGAAGAAATGACAACATTTATACTGTGAGTGATTCTATCACTTATTCTATAATTTCTGTTACAGTATGTAAACTTATTTTGTTTATCGGTTATATGATAATCATATCATCAAACAACTTCCTCAAATTACAGCATCTTCTCTTGAAAAACACAAGAAAAAAATTTCTCAATGGTTTCAAAAATAGGTAACATAAATTATTGAATGATTAATACCAATTATGTTGAATATTTATTATATTGATAATTATTTTACAAATTTTCAGGTGTCTCAACATACTGATAAAATTGATTAGGGACTATGTATATTGAGTAACCCACCATCCAAATTGATTAAATCTTATAATGAATATGTGGTGAATGGTTTTTGATTTAATACACGTGCATACGGGGAATGAAAAACAATGTATAGAGGAGTTTGTTTGAGATGATCGCATCATAGAGAATCTAAAGTTTCCTTTTATGGAATTCTGGATGAAATTATTGACCTATGTTATCTTGGATAGAATTACCTAGTGATGTTTAAATGTCGGTGGTTAGATACTGAGAGAGGCTGGTGTGTTCATCCAACCCATGGAATCGTCGATATTTAATATAAAGTTATTCATGCCGTAAATGAACAATTTTTACAAGATCAATGGGAAATAAAATTTATTATGCAAAGTATTGTGTTACTTCAAGAGACCTGAGTGATTGGTGGAGAAAAATTAAAATGAAATCTCGGGAAAATAAATTTACTCTAACTAAATGTGGTTCTGCAGAAGTCGATGGAATTGAAATTTTTCATGAGACTACTCAAAATCCATCTTTTTGACAAAGAAACGTGAATGTTGATGACGAAATCCCACATTTAAGGGTCGATGGTGGTGAAGATGTTAATGATGTTACACATGATTTTGAAATGACAAGGGATAGTAAATGTGAAACTCATACAGATATTGATGATGCTGAGGAGGAATATGAATAAATTTACATTGTTAGATATGATGATGATGATGAAGGTGAACATTGACATAGTTAAATGCTGGTTATGATCACAACTAATTTATATCTATATATAATAGTTATTTTCAACAATCTATTAACAACATTTATTTTGTGTTTCTGATGGAATATGATCTATTACATGAGCTAAAGGAGGCTGAGATACCTTTGGATGAAGGAGATGTGGGATCATCTGACCCTCATCCTACTTGTGGTCGAGGAGGTACACGGTGGGGGCATGGTCTTGCGAGAATAATGATTCCTGACCCTATCCTCGTGAGATATCCACGTCGTTGATTCGATACAGGCACAATAAGGTGTGGTAACCTGTATATTTTAGTTAGATTTCATTAATTTATATATATATATACAATTTTTTTGATTATTTATTCTTTTTTCATATTTTTTCACATGTAGATGTTAGACAGGGGAGTGATATCTTGCGCAATTATTTTAATCTGTCATGGATCACATGGGAACGTAATCCCATTGATGTGCAGATCAGCATGTACAATAACTGGCGGGTAAGTAACTAAATAATATTTATTTTGAAATTTAATTTGAAATTTATTTTAATAATGACTTGATATTATAAATAATATGTAGGGTTTATGGTATCCCATCAATGATAGCATGCGTGACGATATCTATTCAGCATGGGAGGTGGCCATGCATGAGCATTTACGTTAGTTTTTGCACAATTTGAGAAAGATGGCCATTAAGAAAGCAGGAGCGACAATATTTGATTATTCATGTAGAGCCCACCAACCAGAGTAAATTTTATCTCAGGTTTAAGATGGATTATGTGTACACTGGTTGGGTGGTGAATTTTAGTGGAGGTATTCATTTGGTCTGTATAACTGAGGGAGACAAGAGTTGACACATCGAGCTGGTAGTCGTACATTTAGTACGCATAGAGAGCATCTGGTAAGTATTTTTTAAAAAGATTTTATATAACTTCAAATATAAATAGTTTATTTTATATTCATATAGGCAGTCGAACATCCCGATATTACAGAGTACGATGTTTATCAGATGATGTATAGTGATCTAGCCACCAGAGAGATTAGAGGTGACGTCCAGTGTCAGATTGTGGTTTGTCTTATTTTTTCAATTTGACAATTCACTAAATTAAATATTTTCACAATTTTAATTACAAATTATAATTGAAGGAGTCATGTGAGGCTGAAAACTCTCAGACACAGGCTGAGGGTCCGGACGAGGTGACAGATCAGACCAGTGCCCACCAATTCGATGAGGTGGCATGGATGCAAGGGACTCGGTATGTCTTTGAGAAGAGCCGAGAAGTTGGTATTGGCATTCATGTGACTCCTGGTACTTATTATGGTACTACTGCAATGTCGGCATCTAGCTCGATAGGTGCTTGTGGAGAGGCAGCATCTTCTACCTCACAGTATCTGGAGCAGTTTCGAGCTGAGAATGACCTTATAGAGAGTTTGCAGAAGCAACAAGAAGAGATGCGTCTGCAACATCAGAAGCAGCAACCTGAGGAGGATATGCGTCGATGGCAGAAGCAGCATCACGAGCAGATGGATTACATGCATCGTCTGACTCGTAGTTTAGGATGGAGTTTCATCCACCATCTCTTTCAGCTCCTCCACCTCCTCTAGAAGACAACCCCCGATGATTTTTTTATGTTAACTACATTTAAATTTAATTTTTTTTAATATGAACTATTTACAGTTTCTATCTCTTAAATTGGTGGGAATATTACAAAATATATTTTTTAATATTTTATGATTTTTTTGTGAATATTGTGAATTTTAATAATTTTTAGTTTTTTTATTATTTTAATAATATTAAAATTATTGTTTTATTAATCATAATTTTATTAAATATATTTTTCAGTATTATATTTTTTAATGTTTTTTTATTTTACTAATAATAATAATAATAATAATATTTAATGATTTTTTTAAATTTTTTTCGAATATTGAGAATTTTAATGTTTTTTATTTTTTTTTATTTTAATAATATTAAAAATAATTTTTCAATAATCATAATTTAATAAAATTAATTCTTCTAAAATATATTTATTATTTGCGATAGGATCTGTGTGATGGGTGCCTATCACAAATATCCTAAATAATTTTTTTAATAAAGTATTTGCGATGGAGTTAGGGGCCCGTCGCAAAATGTATTTGTGACCAGCCCATTGTAAATAGTCTAAATAAATATTTTCAAAAACCAATCTGTGATGGGATTACAGGTCTGTCACAAAATCTATTTGGGATGGGCCTGTCACAAATAAGTTTATATATATATATATATAAATAATCTAAGACTTATTTGTGATAGTGAATTTTCTAGTCACAAAAAATATTATTTGTGACGAGCCCATTGCAAATAATATTTTTTTCGACGCTGCTTTCGGCACCGGGTTATTTGCGATGAGACCCCATCGCTAAATCTTATTTCCGACAGGATCCCATTGCAAATAACCGCTAACAAATACTTATGATTCTAGTAGAGTATGTTCATTTTCAATTTCGTGTATGATTACATCATCACAAAAAATTATACTATTTGTGTGTTACTATTGAAAATTTATGAACATCCAACTTCTCTATATCCATGAAATATTACATATTATTATTTTTCAGGAAATTATCCATAATAATTTCTTTTCATCTTGAAAATTTGTTGAATCCCAGTGTAGATAATGTAATATTGACTTGGTTTCAATGTGTAATAAATTTATTATTATCTCTTTTCTAAATTTTAAATTTAATTGAAATTATTCATCATAATAACCTTAGTTTTGAAAAAATGAAATAAAAAACCATTATGTCCCATGATCTGTTAGAATCATTCTAGTAATACCAACAGAAATCATTTTGTTCCAATCATATACTCTATATTTTAATATAGTTTAACTTGATCTACACACATGTAATGTTATTTGATCATTATGATACTAATAAAAGTGTTTTTTCTGATATGCACATCTATTTACATGTCTATTCTTATTAAATTTAAATATAGTTTTCCTCTTTAGTAGTCACACAAATCATTTATAATTGACCAATTATTTTTATTAATATGACATACAAATGACTCAGGAAAAAAGTATAATGTCAATAATTTATTGGATAAACTAATATTCACCAGTCGTTTACATATTTCTCATTATTCCATAAATTTTATTATGAAACAAATAAAATGATTTTTACTCTGGACCAAGAAACCATTTTTACATCTATTCAATATTTTTAATGTTTTATTTGTTATTCAATTAGTAATAAAATATTCATTCAATAATATAAAACACTCACAAAAAGATATATGGTCAACATATTTATTATATTTTGACTATTAGGACCAATTCTTCTCTTCCTGAATTTAGTCCCAGAATATATACCTAAAATTATGTCCGAAACTAGAATAAAACCCAATATCATGTATTAAATTTTTCCATAACCTTCCTATAGAAGGATTTTTAATCATAAGATTATATTTTATAATAGTTTTGAAAATATTGCGTCAATGAAAATACCACCCTTGATGATCATCTATCCTTTTCCATAAGGTTATCAGGTCTAGTAGTCCATAATGTATTCAAATATATGTACACTTTCTGGATGAATATACATATTGGATCATCGGTTTACTATAACTATTCCACTAAAAATCACTTGATTACCTGAAATTGTTATTTTATTTTGAGTTGTTTCATTATTTTTCATTATTTTAACTTTGGAAAAAATATTACATAAATAGATCGTGAATTTCATTTCACTGGAGCCCAGTTACATTCTTTCATTAGAATAATGTTTTCTATTAAACGTCAATAACCTAAAGTGGATCCACCAAAAGGTGTATCATAATATATAATTATTTTATGAATTTTTGTTTTTAACATCAATTATTTTGACATTACCATATCCATAAGTTCATCCCTATGAATAATTGTGTATGTCAAACTGATAAAATTTCCATTGATTAAGAAACAAATTTTCTTATAATAGTAAATATTTAAAAAACATAACCCAATGGTCTATCAATGTAAAAATATAAAAACCAGATTAAATAATTTGTTTAATTGTTTGTGATCCTTTTTCTAATTTTTTTAAAACATAATAACAGTGGTTCAATAAAGATCAATCAATGGAATCCATCTGATTCCCTATACATTGTTATGTACATTCTATTAACCAAACAACCTGATTTTCATGTAAGGCCCTCTTATCACCCAAGTGATGTTATTGGAACATGAAATATCTTATTGAATGTAATATAGAACAGCAAAAAAAGGGTGAGTTGTATAATTGATTCATGATATTCATACAAAAATCATTAATGTAATTTCTATCATATTTATGTTTTCAAAGATTATCCCAGAGCATTATGCATTTTTTTATAAATTAATAATTTCATTTGTAATTTATAATTAATTCATAAATTAATTTATTGAATTCATGGATCCACTTAATAATTTTAATGTAAAAAATATCAAAAAGAAATATAAATATTTTATTATGAATAAACAAGGGATAAAAATAATCATTCACCTATCATACATTGTAGTATTTTATCACATACAACTTACATTGTGGTATACCTTTAAAAATTCCTAATATAATACATATTTATCAAAATATTTCCCTCTTATATAGTAAAATTATACCAAATGATTTGGGATATAGGGAATATATCCTTAAATATTGATCTTTTACTAAATCCTCTAATATGTCATTTTTTTCACTTTATATTGTATTATAAAAGAACTCAGTTTTTCACTCAGGTATGGATCCTTTAATTTCATATCTAAATCATTTCATTGTACCTAATTTGGATTCTTAATGATTTATTAATGTTTTTGAGGGTTTTTGGGTCTTTTTCTGAGCTCTGAACACCTCTTTAAGGAAAAAACTGGCTTCACACATTTTTTTGAGTAAATCGTATTGAATTCTGCACTGTTCTCCAAACTCTACAGATGGTGTTTTTTCAAATACAGACACCTATCATAGATCAAACACGGTCGTATGGCCTAACCATGAGAATGCTCATTTTTTCAAGGTACTCATTCATGGCTTGCACAGGGTTTGATAAAACCGTTCGGGCAGAGCCATTTCACACAGTTTGTGCACTGTTTGACAAACCTTGTCGACAAATTGTTCAAATGCTTTTTTTTTCTATGTAGTATTCATGATTTCACCTTAATGATCATTTGATCCAACTTTTCCGCCCTAAACCGAGTACTAGTGGGATTTTCCTTCATTTTCAACTATATTGAGTATTTGAAGGGAAAAGCTATGCATAAATATATCTCTTTCATCCAGGATCTGATTGTGGTCTCGTTCATCTTATTGGATGCACAATGGTATGTACTCAATCCCTCATTGTCCATTATTCCTATATTTTTCCCTCTACCTAGATATTTTAATATGAGTGTTTTTCACCATTTCTTTTATCTACTCTGATCTTAGGAAAATCAAGAACCGATATCTGTGGAGGAGAGTCGTACAACCCATAGGTGGATGGTCTATAACATAACCCTAATGATCATTGATTTTGGAATGTTCATGTGGGGTCCACCAATTTCATCGTTGACAATTTCCTAAATTCACATTCCTTAAAAATACATGTTATAATCTTATGGATATAATCTTTGCAAACATGTGATTAGTTGTTAGCGGTTATACCCACAACTCAATCCCCCCTTGTTTAATGTTATTCCATATTTTTGTTTTTATTGGTTTTGTCGTGTTTGAGCCATCAATCGGTTGTGCCTTTTCATGACCTTCCTATAGGTGAGCCTTTCTATAATAGATGTGTTTTTATTATGTAGAATTGTGTAATGTCATGTACCATGTATTCTCACCACTTTACCCTCCTAAGGTATGTGATTCAAATTTATTATTAAATGAAAAATATGAAATGGAATGTATACAAAGTATATTACATGGCCTCATCAAATAAGATCGATTTAAAGTTACAAGTCTATAGCACCCCATTCCATATTGGTGGATGGTGGAAGAGTGAACCCCAATAATTGAATATACCTTAATAGGTAATTAAGAATAGATTCAATGGTTACAGTGTTTCTTTGCTTATCCACCCTAATGGAAGACAAGGAATGGACTAATAAATAAATGGTTACAACTCTACATGACATATCTACGAAAAGGGAAGGCAAGAAATGGACCAAAATGAATTAATATGTGATTATAATATCAAATAGTAATGTACTGACTCGAGCTCACCTATGATTCTGAAAGGAGAATATCATGGGTCTTGGGAACTGCATTCTGATTCAAGGATGCATCTTGATTAGGTAGATACCCACATAGAATTCCATTATTGTCTATTCCTCATATTCCTGGTATAATACTATAGGGTCCATTTTGTTGTACCTCTCGAACCCCTTGTGGTTTTATTTTCATGATCACAATCACCCTCTTGTTTTTCTAATATTGTTTCAAGTGTTTTTGGATGATAGGAATGATTTCAGGTGGCCAAGGAATTGGGCCAAGAAGGCAAAAAGCCAAAATGGACTGAAATTGAGTCCACCGGCCAACCGGTGGCTTCACCACCGGCCAGCCGATGGACCCTGGACAGAAGGCTGAGCCACTGCCTCAGCACCGGCCAACCGGTGGCCTCAGCACCGGCCAGCCGGTGGTACCCAGACAGAAGGGGTAGCTACTGCCTCCACACCGGCCAACCGGTGGCCTCAGCACCGGCCAACCAGTGGAGCCTGAGCCCGAAGGCCTCTCCATTTTGCACACACCGGCCAACCGGTGGCTCATTACCGGTCAACCAGTGGAGCCAGTCAAACTAGCCGTTGGGCTTTTGACCAGCCTGTCCACTTGGCCTCCAACGGCTCCGAAAGCCTCTCCAACGGCTCCAAAGGCCTCCAACGGCCATATGAGGGTTCCCCCTCTATAAATAAAGGACCTTGATCCCCCGGAAGCCTAAGGAACATAGCCGGAACAATTGTGAAGCCAACGGACACATTTCCCATCATTTGGCGAACCTCCGGTGGATTCCTCCAAGGGAACCCCACTTGCTTCAACACACTTACACATCCAAGGACCACCTCCAAAGAATCTTGGGAGCGCCCTTCATCAGTTCCATCAATCCATTGGCGCCCAAGGCTTCTCCCAATACGGTTTTTCATTGTTTATCATTTTGAGCTTCATTTTGGGTTTGTGCCTACAAACCCCATCTCTTTCTCATCTCCCTTTCTTTGGGTTCTCACACCACCTTCAAGGTGTGATGAGGTTGGTCAAGCCTTACCTTGTAAAAGGCTTGAGACAAAGGTGAGCTAGCCTTCACCCGTAAAAAGGCTAGTGGGGTCTTGCTCAACCATTGAAAGCAAGTGGGTTCTTGCTCAACCATTAAAAGCAAGCTATAATAGGTGAGCTAGCCTTCACCTGTAAAAAGGCTAGTGGGTTTCTTGCTACAACCATTAAAAAGAAAGCGGTATAATCTCTCAACGGTTGAGTTGGGAGCGGAGACGTAGGCCGGGTTTTTGGCCGAACTCCGTTATCAATTCTTGTGTCTTGCCTCTTTATTTCCGCTGCACTTTCAACTTTGATTTTAATTTGTTAATATTTTATTTAAAGGCAATTCACCCCCCCCCCCCTCTTGCCATCACTCCCTTTTTCTCCGCCCAACAATTGGTATCAGAGGAAAAATTTGAGTAATACCCTAACCGGTTTCAAATTTAAGATCCATTGTGATGGCATCAACCTCTTTTGCCCCCGAAGGCTTTTCTTTGGGTCGTGCTCCATTTTTTGATGGAACCGACTATAATTATTGGAAAACCCACATGACTACTTTTCTTAGAAGCATAGGATATCCCATTTATAAAATTGTCATGCAAGGTTACACTCTCTCTCCCCCCGATGAATCCAAATGGACTCAAGCCGATATTAAAAATTTCGAGCTTGATGGCAAAGCCATGAACGCTCTACATTGCGGCCTTGACCGAAATGAGTTCAATCGAGTTTCCACTTGTACCACATCTCATGAAATCTGGAAACTATTTGAGGTTACCCATGAGGGGACCAACAAAGTAAAGGATACTCGATTAGATATGTTTCGTCAAGATTTTGAATCATTATCCATGCATCCAAATGAATCTATTTCTGAAATGCTTACTCGTTTTACTGACATGTGCAATGGTAGAAAATCTCTTGGAGATAATATTTCTGCAGAAACCATAGTCAAGAAGATCCTATGGATCCTACCAAGCTCATGGGCTCCGAAGGTCACGGCAATCCAAGAAGCGAAGGACATCAAAAACATGCCGGTCGAAGAGCTCATCGGATCCCTCATGACCTACGAGATCACCATGAGGAGGCAAGCTGAAAAGGAAGGAAAACCAATCAAAACTCCAAAGAACATCACCTTCAAGGTACAAAAAGAAGAAAGCTCATCCTCCTCCTCATCTTCTTCCTCTTCAAGCGGCGATTCCGAAATGGAGAACCTTGCCCGCAAAATGCACAAGTTCATGAAGAAGCACAAGAAGAAGAAATCCCGCAAGGCTCAACCCAATGAAAAATCCGATCCCAAGGTAAAATGTTACGGGTGTGGCGAGAAAGGCCATTACAAGCCCGATTGCCCATTCAACAAGAAAAAGGCCAAACAAAAGGAGAAGAAGAAGGCTTTCAAGGCCACATGGAGTGATAGCTCCACATCATCCTCCTCCTCCTCCTCGAGCGACAACGGTAACAAATGCTTAATGGCATTTCATGTGGTAACTTCTTCCGACTCCTCATCCTCTAGTTCTTCAAATTCAAATTCTTTCAATCACATGTCTTATGAGGATCTCCAACATGCTAGAGATCAATTGGAGGAAGGTTTTCACAAACTTTCTTCCAAATTTGTTTCCTTAAAAAATAATTTCAAAAAACTCTCTTCCGAAAAAGAACAACTTCTCAAAGAAAAGGAAGAGATTTCCTCAAAATCCAAAATCTTCCCGATGTTGATTCTATGGAATCAACCATCAAGGATCTAATAGAATCCCTAGCTAAGTTTACCCAAGGGGAACAAAATTTGAACAATTTTCTAGGTTCCCAACGCATATCTAGGACCACCCAAGGGCTTGGCTATTCCAAGCAAGTTTCCTCTTCCCATGCACCTACTATTTTTGTAAGGGGGAGCTCTCAAAACAAATTTTGCAATTATTGTAAAAAAACCCGGGCACTTAATTTATGAGTGAAATTGCAAAAATGCCCGGTATGGTTGGCCCAAAACCATTTTCCTTAAAGATGAATGTTTTTGGAGAAGACCCACCACTAGACAAGTGTGGATTGAAAAATCCCTTGTAGCGAGTCTCTCCGGGCCAAAATTTGTCTCGGTTTCAAACACCTCTCCCCGGTGATTTGTTGGTTTATTTAGGGGGAGTTAGTTTTGTTTAAGCATTTTTGTTTTATTCAAAACTTTCTTTTCAAACTTTCAATTTCAACACTTGGTATCAAATTTTTCAATTCAAAATTTGTTATTCATTTTTTCGATTCAAAACATTCAATTCAAACTGTTATTCAATTTTTCACTCAACACTTTCAATTCAAATTTCAAAAATTTTCAATTGGTCTAAAAAACTCTATCTTGTTTTTTACTTTTTCCCTCAATCAAGTTTTATGCCCCGTGCTATTTTGATAATCACAAAGGGGGAGAAATTATTGGTTGATTGGGGGAAAAATCCTTTAAAGCATGCTTTTCATTTCATTTTCTACATTGTTTGTTTTGGTGATTGTGATCATCAAAATAGGGGGAGATTGTTGTACCTCTCGAACCCCTCGTGGTTTTATTTTCATGATCAAAATCACCCTCTTGTTTTTCTAATATTGTTTCAAGTGTTTTTGGATGATAGGAATGATTTCAGGTGGCCAAGGAATTGGGCCAAGAAGGCCAAGAAGGCAAAAAGCCAAAATGGACTGAAATTCAGTCCACCGGCCAACCGGTGGCTTCACCATCGGCCAGCCGATGGACCCTGGACAGAAGGCTGAGCCACTGCCTCAGCACCGGCCAACTGGTGGTCTCAGCACCGGCCAGCCGGTGGTACCCAGACAGAAGTGGTAGCTACTGCCTCCACACTGGCCAACCGGTGGCCTCAGCACTGGCCAGCCGGTGGCACCCAGCAGAACAGTGGTTGCTACTGCCTAAGCACCGGCCAACCGGTGGCCTCAGCACCGGCCAACTGGTGGAGCCTAAGCCCTTAGGCCTCTCCATTTTGCACACACCGGCCAACCGGTGGCTCAGTACCGGTCAGCCGGTGGAGCCAGTCAAACTAGCCGTTGGGATTTTGACCAGCCTGTCCACTTGGCCTCCAACGGCTCCGAAAGCCTCTCCAACGGCTCCAAAGGCCTCCAACGGCCATATGAGGGTTCCCCCTCTATAAATAAAGGACCTTGATCCCCCGGAAGCCTAAGAAACATAGCCGGAACAATTGTGAATCCAACGGACACATTTCCCATCATTTGGCGAACCTCCAGCGGATTCCTCCAAGGGAACCCCACTTGCTCCAACACACTTCCACATCCAAGGAGCACCTCCAAAGAAGCTTGGGAGCACCCTTCATCAGCTCCATCAATCCATTGGCGCCCAAGGCTTCTCCCAATACGGTTTTTCATTGTTTATCATTTTGAGCTTCATTTTGGGTTTGTGCCTACAAACCCCATCTCTTTCTCATCTCCCTTTCTTTGGGTTCTCACACCACCTTCAAGGTGTGAAGAGGTTGGTCAAGCCTTACCTTGTAAAAGGCTTGAGACAAATGTGAGCTATCCTTCACCCGTAAAAAGGCTAGTGGGTTCTTGCTCAACCATTGAAAGCATGTGGGTTCTTGCTCAACCATTAAAAGCAAGCTGTAATAGGTGAGCTAGCCTTCACCTGTAAAAAGGCTAGTGGGTTTCTTGCTACAACCATTAAAAAGCAAGCGGTAGAATCTCTCAACGGTTGAGTTGGGAGCGGAGACGTAGGCCGGGTTTTTGGCCGAACTCCGTTATCAATTCTTGTGTCTTGCCTCTTTATTTCCGCTGCACTTTCAACTTTGATTTTTATTTGTTAATCTTTTTTTTAAAGGCAATTCACCCCCCCTCTTGCCATCACTCCCTTTTTTCTCCGCCCAACACATTTCATTGTTACATGATTCCTCAGATACTCTTATTGGATATAGCATTGACTACGACGTTCCATGGTGAAATCCCATAGGGCTCTTTCTTTCCATAGCCTTGTATTAACTTGGTCGATCACCATGGACTCGGTAGGTGCCTTATTTTGGAATTAATTCAATTATTCTCCTTGTATTACAATATTACCCCATTATATAGACTCACATATTACAAATTTAGCATTCCGTGAGATCTATGTTACCTAGTTTATTACCCTAGATCTCCCTCACCGCATTACCTTGTTAGGTTCGCATTATTACATCTTGGGACCTTCACAACTTATACTATCTCAAGGTGATTGCAATGTTGTTATTCCACATGAGACCAATTAACATTAAATAGTAATTACAATTAAAATGAACTGGTTACTTGTTTACATACTAGTCGAAGGATGAAGTAGGTACTTAGGTATTTGGTTATATTGTATTGTGTATTACATTATATAACCATTCTATCACACTATTATATCCCATTACACATTCTGGATATTAAAGACGTCATTGATGGTGGAGCACTGAGATTTATCTCACACCCTCTCCAGGCACTATTTGGTACTCAGAGTAGATTAAATGGTTGTAGGTATTCTTAAAGGGAAGCAAACAGTTTCAATCACTTGATTGCATGTAGTTTATAATGGAGCTTGATAGAATATTACCAAGTGGTATCTCATGATGTATGTAATAGTCATATTTTTTTACTTTTTAGAATTATTATGCCCATTATCTAGTAACCATGTTTTCCAATTTTCTAGTGACATGACATTACATCATCATTGTTCTAGTAGATAGTGTTATTAATTTTAATCTCAATAATCTATTACATTTGTTTTCCTTTGCTATTTATTTATATTACATAAACTATTTAATAATGATAGATTTGTTGTTCACTATTCATTTATATTCCTTCAGATGTTCTGGACTCTGATAATGAGGGAATAGTCTCCACATCAACACACACTTGGCCCTCACTACTAGTCGGTAGCCTCTCGCATTTGGGGAGATGTGCTTGAGGCCTTGTAGGCTACCTGGCATGGTGCACCTGTTAAGTCGTATTGGAGTTTGGGACGTCACAAAGTGGTATTATAGGTGGTTTATTTTATGGATTTACTATGTGGATAAAATATAGTGGATAATAGGTAAAATTGGGACATCATCATAAGTCATGAATGGGCACCGTGAACCCATTTTCATGTAAAAATCTAGGTTACCCGAAAAGTAATTTTTTTTCTATTTTTCCTATCACTGTTGATATTATTTCACTGTTGGGTGATGCACATGTTGTGTGGTGTGGTTGATTATTACCCTAGTTGAGGTTTTTCTTCCATCCATTCCTGATGTTATGAGGGTGGGGAGCATTGTTACATGCATCATTTAATGAACATAGAATTCACATTTCATGCATATTTCCATGCCATATAGGTCAATTTAACTTCTTTTCATTTCTTTATATTCTTGTAATGGTTGAGTGATATCATGATAGTTTGATTTCACTAGTTTTACATTGGATTTGATTAAGTTATTTCTTGTCTCAATTCACGAGGTTTATGGGCCATCATGGATTGGGATGAGAAATTTACTAAGTAAATCAATTATGCTTTAAATAAATTTTTGATGTTTCTAATGACAGGTGCATGGTCACTAATTCATCAGATTTGGATATCCATTACAAATTGAATATAGAAATTCAAAATTATTTGGATGCACTTACTTATCATGCCTTGTTGTGTATATGAAAGGTAATGGAATGAACCTATATATTAATTATAGAATGACATGAAACATATATATGATCACTTACCAATATCTAGTCGTCTAATCTGGTAGTTTGGGTAGTATGCCTTCAATAGTAAATTTTCTAACATTCAGGCTTCCACTAGTGATGCTATCATAAGTTCATAAGATTGTTTTCATGTCTATACATTGAATAGTACACCAATAGTTCCATGATGGACTCATGTTATTCACCAGGAATGTGGCGACAACCATGATCTAGAAATGGTGGGACCTAAGACACTAGTCATACCTCTAGGAGTTCCACATGAGGCCCAACATGTTGTACTTAATAAAGATATCGATTCCAAAGTCCATGGTAGTTTGATACATCAGATACAGTCCATGTATGGTGCTCCACGGGTTGCACCTATGATGACTGATCTGACATGTGAGTTCTAGCAGTAGCATCCTCCTAATTTATCAGGGGATGACTGTTCTCATGATATTGAGTCATGGGAGGAATCCATGTTTTTCATCATTGAGAATCTCGAAATTCCTCAAGATTGTAATGTTATTATTTCTACATATATGCCTTGAGATTCATCCAAGCGTTGGTGGGATGTGGTTAATAAGGTCGGTCGTCATCAGGGTATGGTATGGGTTGTCTTCTAGACTACCTTCTATGATTAGTTCGTTCCTTAGTCAGTGGGAGTTGTCACAGAAAGAGAGATCATGCATCTCAAGAAAGGTTCTATGTTGGTTACAGAATACTCTTCATGTTTCACTAATTTAGGGATCATTTCCCCACTTCTAGTCGATAATGATCTTTTATATGCTACATGTTTTGGGGATGATCTCTAGTAAGCCATCTGATCTCATGTGAATGTCATTATTCTTCATTCCTTTTCAGAAATAGTAGGTCACGCCATTATCACTGAATGTAACGTGTGGGATGGAACATGTACGTGATTTAAAGGATCAATGTCATGCTAGACCAGTAGTTCTTCAATAGGCAGGAAATGTTCCTTTTAGGATTCACTTCAGGGAAGTGGCATCCAGTGTATCCAATTTGATAGCTTTGGAGTGTTTCATCAGTGTGAAATATTAGGTCATAAGAACCCCCAATGGGATAGAGACCCTATGGATGGTTGGGATTGCAGTTGTATGGGTCATCTTCACCATTTAGTTATGATACTTCATCCAGATTATAGTGTAAAATGATTAGAATCCACTCCACCTAAAAGAGCAAGTTATTTTGTGCCACATTAGGTAGGGACTTGAAATAGCATCACTATATTTGGATAAAGAGGAGGTCACAGCCTTGGTAGTATAATTCTTAATCACCATCAGCACTAGTATAACATTCATTATCATTGTAGTACTTCTATTGTGTTGGGTCATGGATCAGGTCAGTTACATTCATTACGTCTGATACGTGAGGGTTAGGCTTTGTTACCATCTACAGTACGAGGTACCATTATAGTACTCTCCACTGTTGTGTCTGCTTTGTTTGATACAAGATCTTAAAACTCTTTTATTCCTATGTCTATCAAGAAAATTCTCAGACTAGAGATAAAATATCATTATGGGGTAATGACCCTTGATACACTGTAGGGAATACATAGGGAGGGATTATTCCAATTCAGGGATTATCCCCTAGTGTCTGGAAGTTACCCTTTCTGGGGGCATCTATTTGTTCTCATGATGACGATATTTGATTTCACTATTCAGATGGACTATTTAGTCCAATTTCAAGACTTTGTGGACTGCTGTCACCATTATAATTCCATTACATCACCTGATGGTAGCAGATATATTTTCAAATTATAGATGAATATCCAGTATGGGAGAGTAGGAACAATGAATCACGAGATATGTGAAGTGAACACCCATATTTCAATTCCTTTCCTGAGGATCAGGGTTTGTGTAACACCCCAAGCTTCTACAGTACGCTTCTCTTTGAAGAATGTGATAGCGTGTGTTGTACGCAACACCGAGTTCTAACACACCATAACAAATCAAACTAGCTGTTATGAATAGTAATACCTACTTTTTGAAATTATATATATTTTATATTTCAAAATGGACATCATTTTTGGATTTGGAATATCAAATTTAGCCTAAGGTGAAATTTTGGTACATTTCGGAAAACTTTCATATTTTGATGAATAGTGAAAATTACTAAATTTTAATTAAAAACAACTTTTTTAATCAAAATAATTAATAATGATAAATTATGAATTTTAGTAGTTTTAAAGTATATTTAGAATATATTTTTACCATTTAATATAATGTTTGTCATTGGACATAATTTTACAATTAAACCGAACATAAACAAGTGTCAATCTTTTGATAGTTATTATATCTTAAAAACACACTTTTTGTTTTGACAGCGGGAATTAATTTTAAATTAATTAATGCCACTTCTGTGTTTTGAATTTAGGAAAATGGATTCCATATTTGGAATCAGGATGTTCAAATTTTGTAAATAGGTAACTTTTATTTTTAGACATTTTGAATAATTACTGCGGTAAATATTTTATTTACCATGGTTAAGGGTAAATCCGGTAAATAAGGGTTAAAAAATAATATTATAATAATACTAAATTGCCCTAAAACGTGTCTTAACCCTATTGTTTTATACATGGTCGACCATGGACATCTTTGGGTCGATTTTGTGACCCCATGGATCCACTTTTAAGTGATAATGACACTTTATTTTAATTAAGTTAAAATGAATACAAAAATGACACAAGCATATATCTTTTGGAAAAACAATTGTTACATAGGGTTATATATGATGTATTTTAGATTATAAATATTCATTAGAAAGATAAAAAGATTTCATACATAATGATATTTTATTTATAATTTTTAGACATTAAATAATTTATTTTATTTATGACACAATGATGATGCAGTAATTACTATAATAGTGAAAAATTAAAATAATTGATATTATAAATACCCAAATAAATATAATATGAAACTTTTAATGAATTAAAATAATTTTCTAGGATAATATAATATATTAGGATTGATTTAATTGACTTTTTTAGAAGTAATAAATTTGTTATGAGTTTCACAAAAATCAACTATTGAATAGTGTCAAAATTGACATAAAAGAGTTCTTAAAACAAATATTATATTATTAATTGATATTAAATTCCTAAAAATCTAATGTTCGGCCAAGGGACTAATATCATTATAGGTTCATTATTAATGGACCACTTGGGGGTCTTTTGGATGTATATAGTAAGTTTATTAACCATATTATATAAAAATACAAAGAGACATTGTAAAAGTGAAACTAATTAACTTAGAGTTAATATTTAAAGATAAGGTTAATATATGTACCCAAACCTGTCTAAATTCTATTGGTTGAGTGGTTTTGGACCTATCCACACATTAAACTTTGAATAATCAACTTTGGAGCCATTAGAAACCGAATATGAATTTATTATAAATTAATATTTCTAGCTTTTCCAAAGGTGCCCATCACCCCTCTTATAAAAGGGCACTCCTCCTACTCATTTATTCACACCTTAAAAGCCTTTTGTTTCGGCCAAACTCTGCCCCAATACTCTCCCATCTACCCTCACTACAACCTAGGGGCCTTAGTTTGATCAGAAAGCCAACCTAAGGATCCCTTTTGATCAAATCAAAAGGAAGAACCCGAAGAAGAGGAAATGTTTTCACCACCCCTTTTCAAGTTCCTTTCTTCTTCCACTTCTTCTTCCTTTGTTCATACCATTCTAAAATAAAAACTCCAGTATCTCACATATACTGTGATGTTATTATAAATATGGTACAACCATATTCAGTATTCTATCCACCCTTTGAATAACATGTCACCATACGTGCGTATGTATGGCTTACCATCTCCACGTCGTGGTGTAATTGTTATTCAATATATTATTATTTGGATGGGTATAATAATGATGTGTAACTCATGTAAATAATAAATATAACATGTTAATGATTCTGTATATATGATATACCATCTATTTATATATTATTTTAATAACAAAAGTATGATATCGTCGCTCGTGCGTAGGTACGGACTACCGTCTCCACGAACGCGATGAGATTCATTCTCCATCGTATCCATTCAAGTATAATTATCATTTGATGATTTAAAAATGATGTTTAAGGACTTGATATCATTCTGGATATGAATAAGATACAACAAACATGGCTTGTGTAACAAAACATATAAAATAAAATGAGTAAGTTAACACCCGAAACGACGATAATTCTAAGATATTATTAACAAATCAATGTTAAAAGATCATATATGATATCATATTAATATATATGATTCTTGTCTAATTTAATAACAATTATTTCACCATTATACATGAGGTTAACCTACCCCAACCAAGGAAAAGTACAAGGTAAGGTTTATTTCACAATCTCTTCATTATCCGAGGTTGTTTATACGTAATAATCTACTGGGATTTCTTTATCATCCACATCCATGTTTCTTCGAAATGTATTTAAAAACATATTTATTATTTACAAGAATATGGGTTAAAGTCATTTATACCCTTGTTTGACTTTTTATAAGAGGTTTATAAATGAATCTTTCCGTCGTTTTCAAAACAAGGTCATTTTTAACCTTTTCGACAGAATTAATGTAAGAATGTTTTTTTAACTTATACGGCGGGTGCGGCTATTTTCCGCCGTTATAAAATATTTAAAGCTTCCCTTACAAGATTATAAGATTATTTTCAAAGAAAATGTTTTATTTTATATGGATCTTAAATGATTTCAAAATAAAAGGAGATATTTCTTTAAAAAGAATTTTGATTTCATCTATGTCAACATCCTTTGATGGATTTTAAGATTATTTGAAGTTGATTTATTATGATACAAAACTTCTATATTGTATTGAAGGTTTTGTGATATGTTTGACTGTGGATGTGATATTTTTATACCATTCATAGTTTATGGTGAAAGTATTGACATTTCGTATGCTAGTTTTAATACGAATGTTTATGTTATGTTTAAACCTTTTCATATGGGAATGGATTGGACTTAATATGTGACGGGTGGAGCCCGCTATAGCTGCTCGATGCATCGGTAGGTATCATGAGAAAAACTAGTGTCTTGGCACAAGGCCTTGACAAAATCTTATTTGTAGTCTTGGCACGAGGCCTTGGCTATGTGGTTATGATAGTCTGGAATTATACATTCCATCATTATGAAAGTGGTTATTGATTTTGCATGTGATTATTCAATTAGTAGAATAACCATGTGAATAAGTAAATGGCATTATTTCATTTTATTTATGCCATACTGTGTTAAATGTTCAAGTTTAAAAGGCTTTTGTTTTAGTTATACATTGCCTTAAATGCTTATTCTTATTTTTGAAAGTTTCCGCTATATTGTTATCCTTACTGGGCATTTGAGCTCACCCCTTTTCTATGTTTTATTTTTCCTAGGAAGTGAAGAAGTAAATTATGAATGACCTACAGGGATATTATGTGGGGATATGAGTGTGGATTATGGAGAAAATATGTTTTTGTAGTAGTTTTTCATTTTATGATGTAATGTAAGACTTATGAATATATCTAGTGTTTCCAAGACTACTAAACCAATCGGTCTTTCGAGATTTGATCTTTCTTGTGATCATACCAATGTTATGTAATAATGCACCGACTCTGGGTAACTGGGGTCGGGGCGTTACAGTTGGTATCAGAGGAAGTTTAGTACAAACCTTGGAAGCTAGATTTAGATAAACTCTGATTAGAGCACGTAGACCTAAGATGAACTTTGAGGATTATTATAGAAGTACTTCCTAGAATTTTGGTATTGTAGAGATTTTGTGTGTTTTCCGAGCAATACATCCATGTGTGGATACGAGCTGGTAGAGGCGGCTCTGGCACAGATGTACCTAGGGGTAAAACCCGAAAACACCGCTTTGAGCTAGACTCGAACGGGAACTGGTGCACGACAACGGGCCTTGCTGCACTCTTGGTTACGACACTCCCGGGGGATATGCTTAGGATAACTCTCATTTTCTTTACAAATCATTATGAAGGGTTTATGAGTATATACTTCCTCAAAGAAAACATTTTTATGATTATGGATTATATCCATAAATAGTTCAATTTATGTTAAGTGTTTTATAAGTATGGGATTATGTATTTTGATTCATAAACTGATCTAGTTTATGCCATTGTTTAGAAATGATGCCTAGTGGAAGAAATGGAAACTGTATCAATGCACACACTCCATGTAGGGATTTTCCTCCTGCTCAAGATAATTATAGTGGGTCTGGTGATGCAACTGGTGCCGATCAGCTAATCACCATACTGGGACAACTTACTCAGGTTATGAATAATAACCTTACCCGTATGGAGCACCCTGATCCGCAGCGTGGAGGATCAATGTTAGATCGATTCATGAGGCAACAACCACCAACGTTCAATGAGAATACAAATCCCTTAGTATCTTAGCAATGTATATTTTCCCTAGAGAAAATATTTCAGGCTTTGGGGAGCCCCTGTTCTTTTTGTTAAAAAGAAAGATGGATCTATGAGGTTATGTATCGACTACAGGGAGATCAATACTATAACGATAAAGAACAAGTATCCCCTACCTTGTATTGATGATTTATTTGACCAACTTCATGGAGCTCAATACTTTTCAAAGATTGACCTTCGATCTGGATACCATCAGTTGTGTGTGAAGAAGGAAGACATTCAGAAGACAGCATTTCGAACCAGGTACGGGCATTACGAGCTTACTGTAATGCCGCTTGGATTGACTAATGCACCCTCTGTATTCATGGATCTGATGAATAGAGTTTTCAAGTAGTATCTCGATTAATTTTTGGTGGTATTTATTGATGATATATTGGTATACTCCAAAACCTACGAAGATCATGAAAATCACTTGCGCATTATCTTGAAGACTCTGAGGAGGCATGAATTATATGGGAAGTTTAGCAAGTGTGAATTCTGGCTTCAGGAGATTTCTTTTCATGGCCATATTGTCTCTAAAGATGGAATCTATGTTGATCCTTCTAAGACCAAGGCAATCCAAGAATGGCCAGCACCTACGAGTATAACTGAGGTACGCAGTTTTATTGGTTTGGCAGGTTATTATCGACGTTTCGTCCAGAATTTTGCCCGATTGGCTAACCCATTAATGAAGCTCACACGTAAAGGGGTTAAATTTGTTTGGACAAAAGAGTGTGAAGAATGTTTTGAAGAACTGAAGAAAAGATTAGTCAATGCTCCTATATTGACTCTACCATCGGGGAATGATGGGTTCGTTATTTATAGTGATGCATCGAAGAAAGGACTTGGTTGTGTCCTTATGCAGAATGATAGAGTTATTGCCTATGCATCACGACAGTTGAAAATTCATGAACAAAACTATCCTACTCATGATCTCGAGTTAGCAGCTGTGATCTTTTCTTTAGAGATATGGAGGCACTACCTCTATGGTGAAAAATGTGAGATTTATACTGATCACAAGAGTTTGAAGTATATTTTCTCACAAAAAGAACTCAACATGAGGCAAAGGAGATGGCTTGAATTACTCAAGGATTATGATTGCACGATACACTACCACCCGGGGAAGGCAAACAAGGTGGCAGATGCTTTGAGTAGAAAAGACCATGGAGTTTTGAACAATATGACAATTGAAAGAGATCCAATTTTCATGGATCTAGTGAAGATGGACATGGGAATAACCAGGGAAGGAGAAAAATCATTTCTTTTTCAAATGGTTGCCAAACCATCTTTAATAGAAAGGATTAAGATTACTCAGACCGATGATTATGAATTTCAAAAGAAGATTAATGCTGTGAATGATGGGAGATTGAGAGACTTTGTGTATGAAGATGGAATTTTGAAATTTGGGAAGAGACTTTGTGTTCTCGATATACCTGATCTAAAAAGGGAATTGCTGGATGATGCTCATAGTTCCAAATTCTCTATACACCCTGGGAGCACCAAAATGTATAGAGATTTGAAGGAACATTTTTGGTGGGACAACATGAAAAGGGAGATTGCTGATTTTGTGTCAAGATGTATGGTTTATCAACAATTGAAAGCTGGAAGGCAACAGCCTGGAGGAGTCATGCAACCTCTTCCCATACCGGAGTGGAAATGGGACAATATTACGATGGACTTTGTCATGGGGCTACCAAAGACTCCTAGAAGGAATGATGCAATATGGGTGATTGTTGATCGTCTTACCAAGTCAGCACATTTTATTACTATAAGAGAAGATCTACCCCTGGAACGTCTAGCAAGACTATATATTAATGAAGTTGTGAGAGTTCATAGAGTACCCTTATCAATTGTTTCTGATCTTGATCCCCGTTTTACTTCAAGATTTTGGAAAAGTCTTCATAAATCCCTGGATACTGAAATTAATTTGAGCACTGCTTACCACCCTCAGACAGACGGACAATCAGAACGGACTATTCAAACCTTAGAAGACATGTTGAGATCTTGCTCACTTCACTTTCAGGGTATGTGGGATCAATATTTACCTCTGGTAGAATTTTCCTATAACAATAGCTTCCATTCGAGTATTCAGATGGCACCATATGAAGCGTTATACGGAAAGAGATGTCGTACACCAACCTGTTGGGATGACGTTGGTGAAAGAAAATTTGTAGGCCCAGAACTGGTGGAGGAAACGGTGGAAAAGGTGAAAGTAATCCAAAATCACATCAAAGCATCTCAATGTAGGCAGAAGAGCTATGCCGATAATCGAAGGAAGGATTTGGAATTTCAAGTCGGTGATCATGTTTTCCTGAAGGTATCTCCATGGAAGGGAGTCATACGTTTTGGTAAGAAAGGTAAATTGAGTCCCAGGTACATCGGACCTTTCGAAATTCTAGAACGAATTGGGGTTGTAGCTTACCGATTGGCAATGCCGCCAAGTCTCTCCAAAGTTCACGATGTGTTGCACGTATCTCTGTTGAGGAAATATATGCCTGATCCAACGCATGTACTCACCTATGAGGAATTAGAACTGGAACCCGACCTTTCCTATTGTGAAGAGCCCATCAGGATTCTTGATACGAGAGAACAAGTACTGAGAAACCAGATGACGCGTCTGGTAAAAGTTTTGTGGAGAAACCATAAGATGGAAGAGGCAACTTGGGAACCCGAGGAACTTATGATGAAGAACCACCCTAGTCTTTTCATGTGATAAGTATTATAGAAATTTCGAGGACGAAATTATTTTAATGAGGGGAGAATGTAACACCCCAAGCTTCTACGGTACGCTTCTCTTTGAATAATGTGATAGCATGTGTTGTACGCAACATCGAGTTCTAACACACCATAACCAATAAAACTAGCTGTTATGAATAGTAATACCTAATTTTTGAAATTATATATATTTTATATTTCAAAATGGACATCTTATTTGGATTCGGAATATTGAATTTATCTTAAGGTGAAATTTTGGTACATTTCGGATAACTTTCATATTTTGATGAATAGTGAAAATTAATAAATTTTATTTAAAAACAACTTTTTTAATCAAAATAATTATTAATGATAAATTATGAATTTTAGTAGTTTTAAAGTATATTTAGAATATATTTTTACCATTTAATATAATGTTTGTCATTGGACATAATTTTACAATTAAACCGAACATAAACAAGTGTCAATCTTTTGATAGTTATTATCTCTTAAAAACACGCTTTTTGTTTTGACAACGGGAATTAATTTTAAATTAATTTCTGCCACTTCTGTGTTTTGAATTTAGGAAAATGGATTCCTTATATGGAATCAGGATGTTCAAATTGTGTAAATAGGTAACTTTTATTTTTAGACATTTTGAATAATTACTGCGGTAAATATTTTATTTACCATGGTTAAGGGTAAATCCGGTAAATAAGGGTTAAAAATAATATTATAATAAAACTAAATTACCCTAAAACGTGTCTTAACCCTATTGGTTGATATATGGTCGACCATGGACATCTTTGGGTCGATTTTGTGACCCCATGGATCCACTTGTAAGTGATAATGACACTTTATTTTAATTAAGATAAAATGAATACATAAATGACACAAGCATATATCTTTTAGAAAAACAATTGTTACATAGGGTTATAAATGTTGGAGTTTAGATTATAAATATTAATTAGAAAGCTAAAAAGATTTCCTACATAATTATATTTTATTTATAATTTTTAGACATTAAATAATTTATTTTATTTATGACACAATGATGATGCAGAAATTACTATAATATTGAAAAATTAAAATAATTGATATTATAAATACCCAAATAAATATAATATGAAACTTGTAAAGAATTAAACTAATTTTTTAGGATAATTTGATATATTAGGATTGATTTAATTGACTTTGTTCGAAGTAATCAATCTGTTATGAGTTTCACAAAAATCAACTATTGAATAGTGTCAAAATTGACATAAAAGAGTTCTTAAAACAAATATTATATTATTAATTGATATTAATTTCCTAAAAATCTAAGGTTCGGCCAAGAGACTTATATCATGATAGTTTCATCATTAATGGACCACTTGGGGGTCGTTTGGATGTATATAGTAAGTTTATTAACCATATTATATAAAAATACAAAGAGACATTGTAAAAGTGAAACTAATTAACTTAGAGTTAATACATAAAGATAAGGTTAATATAAGTACCCAAACCTGTCAAAATTCTATTGGTTGAGTGGTTTTCGACCTATACCCACATTAACCTTTGAAGAATCAACTTTTGAGCCATTATAAACCGAATATGAATTTATTATAAATTAATATTTCTAGCTTTTCCAAAGATGCCCCTCACCCCTCTTATAAAAGGGCACTCCTCCTTCTCATTTCTTCACACCTTAAAAGCCTTTTGGTTCGGCCAAAATCTTCCCAAATACTCTCCAAACTTCCCTCACTACAACCTAGGGGCCTTATTTTGATCATAAAGCCAACCTAAGGAGCCCTTTTGATCAAATCAAAAGGAAGAACCCGAAGAAGAGATAATGTTTTCACCACCCCTTTTCAAGTTCCTTTCTTCTTCCACTTCTTATTCCTTTGTTCTTACCATTCTAAAATAAAAACTCCAGTATCTCACATATACTATTATGTTATTATAAATATGGTACAACCATATTCAGTATTCTATCCACCATTTAAATAACATGTCACCATACGTGCGTACGTACGGCTTACCGTCTCCACGTCGTGGTGTAATTGTTATTCAATATATTATTATTTGGATGGGTAAAATAATGATGTGTAACTCATGTAAATAATAAATATAACATGTTAATGATTCTGTATATATGATATACCATCCATTTATATATTATTTTAATAACAAAATAATGATATTTTCGCTCGTGCGTACGTACGGACTACCGTCTCCACGAACGCGATGAGATTCATTCTCCATCGTATCCATTCAAGTATAATTATCATTTGATGATTTAAAAATGATGTTTAAGGACTTGATATCATTCTGGATATGAATAAGATACAACAAACATGGCTTATGTAACAAAACATATAAAAGAAAATGAGTAAGTTAACACCCGAAACGACGATAATTCTAAGATATTATTAACAAATCAATGTTAAAAGATCATATATGATATCATATTAATATATATGATTCTTGTATAATTTAATAACAATTTTTTCACCATTATACAGGAGGTTAACCTACCCCAACCAAGGAAAAGTACAAGGTAAGGGTTATTTCACAATCTCTTCATTATCCGAGGTTGTTTATACGTAATAATCTACTGGGATTTCTTTATCATCCACATCCATGTTTCTTCGAAATGTATTTCAAAACATATTTATTATTTACAAGAATATGGGTTAAAGTCATTTATACCCTTGTTTGACTTTTTATAAGAGGTTTATAAAGGAATATTTCCATCGTTTTAAAAGCAAGGTCCTTTTTAACCTTTTCGACAGAATTAAGGTAAGAATGTTTTTTTAACTTATACGGCGGGTGCGGCTATTTTCCGCCGTTATAAAATCTTTAAAGCATACCTCACAAGCTTATAAGATTATTTTCAAAGAAAATGTTTTATTTTATATGGATCTTAAATGATTTCAAAATAAAAGGAGATATTTCTTTAAAAATAATTTTTATTTCATCTATGTCAACATCATTTGATGGATTTTAAGATTATTTGAAGTTGATTTATTATGATACAAAACTTCTATATTTTATTGAAGGTTTTGTGATATGTTTTATTGTGGATGTGCTATTTTTATACCATTCATAGTTTATGGTGAAAGTATTGACATTTCGTATGCTAGTTTTAATACGAATGTTTATGTTATGTTTAAACCTTTTCATATGGGAATGCATTGGACTTAATATGTGACGGGTGGAGCCCGCTATAGCTCCTCGATGCATCGGTAGGTCTCATGAGACAAACTAGTGTCTTGGAACAAGGCCTTGAAAAAATCTTATTTGTAGTCTTGGCACGAGGCCTTGGCTATGTGGTTATGATAGTCTGGCATTATGCATTCCATCATTATGAAAGTGGTTATTGATTTTGCATGTGATTATTCGATTATTAGAATAACCATGTGAATAAGTAAATGGAATTATTTCATTTTATTTATTCCATACTATGTTAAATGTTCAAGTTTAAAAGGCTTTTGTTTTAGTTATACATTGCCTTAAATGTTTATTCTTATTTATGAAAGTTTCCGCTATATTGTTATACTTACTGGGAATTTGAGCTCACCCCTTTTCTGTGTTTTATTTTTCCCAAGAAGTGAAGAAGTAAATTATGAAGGACCTACATGGATATTATGTGGGGATATGAGTGTTGATTATGAAGACAATATATTTTTGTAGTAGTTTTTCATTTTATGATGTAATGTAAGACTTGTGAATATATCTAGTGTTTCCAAGACTACTAAACCAATCGGTCTTTCGAGATTTGATCTTTCTTGTGATCACACCAATGTTATGTAATAATGCACCGACTCTGGCTAAATGGGGTCGGGGCGTTATAGTTGGTATCAGAGGAAGTTTAGTACAAACCTTGGAAGCTAGATTTAGATAAACTCTGATTAGAGCATGTATACCTAAGATGAACTTTGAGGATTAGTATAGAAGAACTTCCTAGAATTTTGGTATTGTAGAGATTTTGTGAGTTTTCCGAGCAATACATCCCTGTCTGGATACGAGCAGGTAGAGGCGGCTCTGGCACAGATGTACCTAGGGGTAAAACCCGAAAACACCGCTTTGAGCTAGACTCGAACGGGAACTGGTGCACGACAACGGGCCTTGATGCACTCTTGTTTACGACACTCCTGGGGGATATGCTTAGGATAACTCTCATTTTCTTTACAAATCATTATGAAGGGTTTATGAGTATATAATTCCTCAAAGAAAACATTTTTATGATTATGGATTATATCCATAAATAGTTCAATTTATGTTAAGTGTTTTATAAGTATGCGATTATGTATTTTGATTCATAAACTGATCTAGTTTATGCCATTTTTTAGAAATGGCACCTAGTGGAAGAAATGGAAACCATATCAATGCACGCACTCCATGTAGGGATTTCCCTCCTACTCAAGATAATTATAGTGGGGCTGGTGATGCAACTGGTGCCGATCAGCTAATCACCATACTGGGACAACTTACTCAGGTTATGAATAATAACCTTACCCGTATGGAGCACCATGATCCGCAACGTGGAGGATCAATGTTAGATCGATTCATGAGGCAACAACCACCAACGTTCAATTGGAATACAAATCCCTTAGTAGCTGAGCAATGGATATTTTCCCTAGAGAAAATATTTCAGGCTTTGGGGAGCCCCTGTTCTTTTTGTTAAAAAGAAAGATGGATCTATGAGGTTATGTATCGACTACAGGGAGATCAATGCAATAACGATAAAGAACAAGTATCCCTTACCTCGTATTGATGATTTATTTGACCAACTGCATGGAGCTCAATAATTTTCAAAGATTGACCTTCGATCTGGATACCATCAGTTGTGTGTGAAGAAGGAAGACATTCCGAAGAGAGCATTTAGAACCAGGTACGGGCATTACGAGTTTACTGTAATGCCATTTGGATTGACTAATGCACCCTCTGTATTCATGGATCTGATGAATAGAGTTTTCAAGGAGTATCTCGATGAATTTGTGGTGGTATTTATTGATGATATATTGGTATACTCCAAAACCTACGAAGATCATGAAAATCACTTGCGCATTATCATGATGACTCTGAGGATGCATGAATTATATGGGAAGTTTAGCAAGTGTGAATTCTGGCTTCAGGAGATTTCTTTTCTTGGCCATATTGTCTCTAAAGATGGAATCTTTGTTGATCCTTCTAAGACCAAGGCAATCCATGAATGGCCAGCACCTACGAGTATAACTGAGGTATGCAGTTTTATTGGTTTGGCAGGTTATTATCGACGTTTCGTCCAGAATTTTGCCCGATTGGCTAACCCATTAACGAAGCTCACACGTAAAGGGGTTAAATTTGTTTGGACAAAATAGTGTGAAGAATGTTTTGAATAACTGAAGAAAAGATTAGTCAATGCTCCTATATTGACTCTACCATCGGGGAATGATGGGTTCGTTATTTATAGTGATGCATCGAATAAAGGACTTGGTTGTGTCCTTATGCAGAATGATAGAGTTATTGCCTATGCATCACGACAGTTGAAAATTCATGAAAAAAACTACCCTACTCATGATCTCGAGTTAGCAGCTGTGATCTTTTCTTTGAAGATATGGAGGCACTACCTCTATGGTGAAAAATGTGAGATTTATACTGATCACAAGAGTTTGAAGTATATTTTCTCACAAAAAGAACTCAACATGAGGCAAAGGAGATGGATTGAATTACTCAAGGATTATGATTGCACGATACACTACCACCCGGGGAAGGAAAACAAGGTGGCAGATGCTTTGAGTAGAAAAGACCATGGAGTTTTGAACAATATGAGAATTGAAAGGGATCCAATTTTCATGGATCTAGTGAAGATGGACATGGGAATAACCAGGGAAGGCAAAACATCATTTCTTTTTCAAATGGTTTCCAAACCATATTTAATAGAAATGATTAAGAGTACTCAGACCGATGATGAAGAATTTCAAAAGAAGATTAAAGCTGTGAATGATGGGAGATTGAGAGACTTTGTGTATGAAGATGGAATTTTGAAATTTGGGAAGAGACTTTGTCTTCCTGATATACCTGATCTAAAAAGGGAATTGCTAGATGATGCTCATAGTTCCAATTTCTCTATACACCCTGGGAGCACCAAAATGTATAGAGATTTGATGGAACATTTTTGGTGGGACAACATGAAGAGGGAGATAGCTGATTTTGTGTCAAGTTGTATGGTTTGTCAACAAGTGAAAGCTGGAAGGCAACAGCCTGGAGGAGTCATGAAACCTCTTCCCATACCGGAGTGGAAATGGGACAATATTACAATGGACATTGTCATGGGGCTACCAAAGACTCCTAGAAGGAATGATGCAATATGGGTGATTGTTGATCTTCTTACCAAGTCAACACATTTTCTTACTATAAGAGAAGATCTACCCCTGGAACATCTAGCAAGACTATATATTAATGATGTTGTGAGACTTCATGGAGTACCCTTATCAATTGTTAATGATCGTGATCCACGTTTTACTTCAAGATATTGGAAAAGTCTTCAGAAATCCCTGGATACTGAACTTCATTTGAGCACTGCTTACCACCCTCAGACAGACGGACAATCAGAACGGACTATTAAAACCTTAGAAGACAAGTTGAGATCTTGCTCACTTGACTTTCAGGGTATGTGTGATCAATATTTACCTCTGGTAGAATTTTCCTATAACAATAGCTTCCATTCGAGTATTCAGATGGCACCATATGAAGCGTTATATGGAAAGAGATGTTGTACACCAACCTGTTGGGATGACGTTGGTGAAAGAAAACTTGTAGGCCCAGAACTGGTGGAGGAAATGGTGGAAAAGGTGAAAGTAATCTAAAATCACATCAAGGCAGCTCAAAGTAGGCAGAAGAGTTATGCCGATAATCGAAGGAAGGATTTGGAATTTCAAGTCGGTGATCATGTTTTCCTGAAGGTATCTCCGTGGAAGGGAGTCATACGTTTTGGTAAGAAAGGTAAATTGAGTCCCAGGTACATCGGACCTTTCGAAATTCTAGAACGAATTGGGGTTGTAGCTTACCGATTGGCAATGCCGCCAAGTCTCTCCAAAGTTCACGATATGTTCCACGTATCTCTGTTGAGGAAATACATTCCTGATCCAACGCATGTACTCACCTATGAGGAATTAGAACTGGAACCCGATCTTTCCTATTGTGAAGAGCCCGTCAGGATTCTTGATACGAGAGAACAAGTACTGAGAAACCGGACGACGCGTCTGGTAAAAGTTTTGTGGAGAAACCATAAGATGGAAGAGGCAACGTGGGAACCCGAGGAACTTATGATGAAGAACCACCCGAGTCTTTTCATGTGATAAGTATTCTAGAAATTTCGAGGATGAAATTATTTGAAGTAGGGGATAATGTAACACCCCAAGCTTCTACGGTACGCTTCTCTTTGAATAATGTGATAGCGTGTGTTGTACGCAACACCGAGTTCTAACACACCATAACCAATCAAAATAGCTGTTATGAATAGTAATACCTAGTTTTTGAAATTATATATATTTTATATTTCAAAATGGACATCATTTTTGGACTTGGAATATCGAATTTAGCCTAAGGTGAAATTTTGGTACATTTCGGATAACTTTCATATTTTGATGAATAGTGAAAATTACTAAATTTTAATTAAAAACAACTTTTTTAATCAAAATAATTAATAATGATAAATTATGAATTTTAGTAGTTTTAAAGTATATTTATAATATATTTTTACCATTTAATATAATTTTTGTCATTGGACATAATTTTACAATTAAACCGAACATAAACAAGTGTCAATCATTTGATAGTTATTATCTCTTAAAAACATGCTTTTTGTTTTGACAGTGGGAATTAATTTTAAATTAATTTCTGCCACTTCTATGTTTTGAATTTAGGAAAATGGATTCCATATTTGGAATCAGGATGTCCAAATTGTGTAAATAGGTAACTTTTATTTTTAGACATTTTGAATAATTACTGCGGTAAATATTTTATTTACCATGGTTAAGGGTAAATCCGGTAAATAAGGGTTAAAACATAATATTATAATAATACTAAATTACCCTAAAACGTGTCTTAACCATATTGGTTGATACATGGTCGACCATGGACATCTTTGGGTCGATTTTGGGACCCCATGGATCCACTTGTAAGTGATAATGACACTTTATTTTAATTAAGTTAAAATGAATACAAAAATGACACAAGCATATACCTTTTAGAAAAACAATTGTTACATAGGGTTATATATGTTGGATTTTAGATTATAAATATTCATTAGAAAGATAAAAAGATTTCCTACATAATTATAATTTATTTATTATTTTTAGACATTATATAATTTATTTTATTTATGACACAATGATGATGCAGTAATTACTATAATAGTGAAAAATTAAAATAATTGATATTATAAATACCCAAATAAATATAATATGAAACTTTTAATGAATTAAACTAATTTTCTAGGATAATATGATATATTAGGATTTATTTAATGGACTTTTTTAGAAGTAATAAATCTTATATGAGTTTCACAAAAATAAACTATTGAATATTGTCAAAATTGACATAAAAGAGTTCTTAAAACAAATATTATATTATTAATTGATATTAAATTCCTAAAAATATAATGTTCGGCCAATAGACTTATATCATGATAGATTCATCATTAATGGACCACTTGGGGGTCGTTTGGATGTATATAGTAAGTTTATTTACCATATTATATAAAAATAAAAAGAGACATTGTAAAAGTGAAACTAATTAACTTAGAGTTAATACTTAAAGATAAGGTTAACATAAGTACCCAAACCTGTCTAAATTCTATTGGTTGAGTGGTTTTCGACCTATCCCCACATTAAACTTTTAATAATCAACTTTGGATCAATTAGAAACCGAATATAAATTTATTATAAATTAATATTTCAAGCTTTTCCAAAGGTGCCCCTCACCCCTCTTAAAAAAGGGCACTCCTCCTTCTCATTTATTCACACCTTAAAAGCCTTTTGGTTCGGCCAAACTCAGCCCAAATACTCTCCCAACTTCCCTCACTACAACCTAGGGGCCTTAGTTTGATCATAAATCCAACCTAAGGAGCCCTTTTTATCAAATCAAAAGGAAGAACCCGAAGAAGAGGTAATGTTTTCACCACCCCTTTTCAAGTTCCTTTCATCTTCCACTTCTTCTTCCTTTGTTCTTACAATTCTAAAATAATAACTCCAGTATCTCACATATATTGTGATGTTATTATAAATATGGTACAACCATATTCAGTATTCTATCCACCCTTCGAATAACATGTCACCATACGTGCGTACGTACGGCTTACCGTCTCCACGTCGTGGTGTAATTGTTATTCAAAATATTATTATTTGGATGGGTATAATAATGATGTGTAACTCATGTAAATAATAAATATAACATGTTAATGATTCTTTATATATGATATACCATCCATTTATATATTATTTTAATATCAAAATAATGATATTCTCGCTCGTGCGTACGTACGGACTATCGTCTCCACGAACGCGATGAGATTCATTCTCCATCGTATCCATTCAAGTATAATTATCATTTGATGATTGAAAAATGATGTTTAAGGACTTTATATCATTCTGGATATGAATAAGATACAACAAACATGGCTTATTTAACAAAACATATAAAAGAAAATGAGTAAGTTAACATCTGAAACGACGATAATTCTAAGATATTATTAACAAATCAATTTTAAAAGATCATATATGATATCATTTTAATATATATGATTCTTGTATAATTTAATAACAATTATTTCACCATTATACAGGAGGTTTACCTACCCCAACCATGGAAAAGTACAAGGTGAGGGTTATTTCACAATCTCTTCATTATCCGAGGTTGTTTATACGTAATAATCTACTGGGATTTCTTTATCATCCACATCCATGTTTCTTCGAAATGTATTTCAAAACATATTTATTATTTACAAGAATATTGGTTAAAGTCGTTTATACCCTTGTTTGACTTTTTATAAGAGGTTTATAAAGGAATCTTAACGTCGTTTTCAAAACAAGGTCCTTTTTAACCTTTTCGACAGAATTAAGGTAAGAATGTTTTTTTAACTTATACGGCGGGTGCGGCTATTTTCCGCCATTATAAAATCTTTAAAGATTCCCTTACAAGCTTATAAGATTATTTTCATTGAAAATTTTTTATTTTATATGGATCTTAAATGATTTCAAAATAAAAGGAGATATTTCTTTAAAATGAATTTTGATTTCATCTATGTCAACATCCTTTGATGGATTTTAAGATTATTTGAAGTTGATTTTTTATGATACCAAACTTCTATATTGTATTGAAGGTTTTGTGATATGTTTGACTGTGGATGTGCTATTTTTATACCATTCATAGTTTATGGTGAAAGTATTGACATTTCTTATGCTAATTTTAATACGAATGTTTATGTTATGTTTAAACCTTTTCATATGGGAATGCATTGGACTTAATATGTGACGGGTGGAGACCGCTATAGCTCCTCGATGCATCGGTAGGTCTCATGAGACAAACAAGTGTCTTGGCACAAGGCCTTGACAAAATCTTATTTGTAGTCTTGGCACGAGGCCTTGGATATGTGGTTATGATAGTCTGGCATTATGCATTCTGTCATTATGAAAGTGGTTATTGATTTTGCATGTGATTATTCAATTAGTAGAATAACCATGTGAATAAGTAAATGGCATTATTTCATTTTATTTATGCCATAGTATGTTAAATGTTCAAGTTTAAAAGGCTTTTGTTTTAGTTATACATTGCCTTAAATGTTTATTCTTATTTATGAATGTTTCCGCTATATTGTTATCCTTACTGGGAATTTGAGCTCACCCCTTTTCTATGTTTTATTTTTCCCAGGAAGTGAAGAAGTAAATTATGAATGACCTACAGGGATATTATGTGGGGATATGAGTGTGGATTATGGAGACAATATTTTTTTGTAGTAGTTTTTCATTTTATGATGTAATGTAAGACTTATGAATATATCTAGTGTTTCCAAGACTACTAAACCAATTGTTCTTTCGAGATTTGATCTTTCTTGTGATCATACCAATGTTATGTAATAATGCACCGACTCTGGGTAACTGGGGTCGGGGCGTTACAGTTTGATTCCTACTAATTTTCCTACCGTTGTTGATTTTTTCTGGGAAGTATTTCTGGATAACTTTTCTGGAATACCTCCTCAGAGAGAGGTATAGTTTACAATTGAGCTTTTTCTAAGTGTAGCTTCAATGTACATTCCTCCATAAAATGTGGCACCTATAGAAATTCTAGAGCTCAAGCTGCAGATAGAGTACCTAGAGGCTGAAGGCTTTATACGGCCATGTACATCCTCTTGGGTGTTTCCTGTGATTTTCTCTAATAAGGAAAATGGGAATAAATGTCGATGCATTGATTACCAAGGGTTGAACCAGATTATGATCACGAATCGGTATCAACATCCTCGAACAAATGATCACTTTTACCAAATATGAGGAGCAAAGGAGTTCTCTATGATTCACCTGATGTCGGGCTATCCTTTGGTGTGAGTCATAACATCAAACATACCTCTTACATCTTTCCATTGAAGGTGTGGTCTATATGCATATCTTGTTGTGTCATTCAATCTTATGAACACGCATTTAGTTTTCTTGGATTTTATGAATAGGGTCTTCCACCCCTATTTGAACTCCATCATCATGGTCTTTTTGGATAACATCTTTCTGTATTCTCTCACTTGTAAAGACCATCTAAAATCATGATATCGTTCTGGGTACACTTGGAGAGAATCATATTTATTTCATGATTTCTATGTGTGACATATGGATTTAATAATTCCCCTTATGGGGATATATTATATTATAATCAGGTGTATGTATTGACCCTGAAAAGGATGGTGATGTAGTTTCCATGCAGAATCCCTAAAACGTGATTAACAATCAGATTTTTATAGGGATAATTGTATATTATAGGAATTTCGTACAAGACATGTCACATCTTGATTCAACTCATACTGGACTTCCAAAGAAGGGTGTTATGTTCCTTTAGTTAGAAGCATTTGAGAAAGCCTTTTCGGAACATAAAGGGGGGCTTGTCTCGATAGTAATTATGATTCTTCCAGAACCTGGTAAATTTTATGTTTCCTTCAGTGATGCATCAACCATTCTCCTTGGATTAGTGTTTTATGTAGTAATACAATGTTTTTTCATACTAATATCATTAATTGAGTCCTCACGAAGGAAATAACATGATGCTCGATCTTGAGATAGTAGTAGTCGTCAATGCCTTATGTTGCTGTAGACATTACCTATTGGGTGAGTTCTTTGTGGTGTGTATAGAACACCATATCATCAAGTATATATTTTCTCTTCATTACGTGGAAATGATATAGTGGATATGGGTCTAAATTCTATAATCCTTTGATTTTATGCTTGCTATAGTCCTAGAAAGGTCGAAGTGGTCACTAATGCACTGAGTCAAAATACTCAAACACATGTCGAATAGGAAGCTAGTGATGAATGGATGTTAATGGCCCTCTTTCTTGAAAATCATCTACAGTTTTAGGATAGTCAGGATAATTAATACATTTCATCATTAACTGTTACATATTCCCAAGTAAGGACATGGAATTTCCATGTAATTTTTTTAAATAAATGGGAATTTTTTGAGCCCGCGAAAATTTACAAAGCGTGATTCTGAGAAATGGAGTGCCCGGAATGAATTTGTGAAAAAAAAAATTTGGTACGTTCGGTAAATGTATGAGCGTGATTTTTTAACTTTTGAACTGGTGCTCGGAATTAAAATTTTATGGCACCATTGAACTCACACTGCCTGCATCTCTTAAGAATACTTTCACCTCGATGGCAGTTGGTCGAGGGTGAAAGATAATTTTTGGGTTTTTTGTAGAAATAATAAAATAAAATAAACACTTGTTTTATTTTATTTTGTTGTAACCACCCTCCATGTGGAAGATGAGAAGTGAGGTCCCCAAGACCTTAACCTCCCATAAGAGGTTTTAGTGGTGGGGGCCCCCAATGGCCTAAACCTCTTCAACTACCTCATTAATGTGGAGGAGCCTCTTGAGCTTCATCCACATTAATTGTTTCAACCATCCTTAATTAATAGGTCCATCCCTTTGTATCATCCACTTTGAATTTTATGACTATGAAATACATTTATTGTTTCCAAATAATTAAGCCAACTTTGATTGCAATCAAATTAAATAGATAAAAATATTTTATTTGGTTAACTATTCAATTTTTGGAAATGTGTTGGGAAAGGAGGATTGGGAGAACATGGGAGAAAGCTCTCCAATTAAGAATGCTCTGCCAACGAAGAATAGTATTCCAATGAAGAAATCTGACCCCCTTCAACCTTCTTCCTCGGGACTTCTTCCAATGTGGGAAATCCTCATATACGGCGAATCGGTGACCGTACTATCCTCTTTTGCAAACTTCATCAAGCGAACGTGTTTGGGGGTTTATTTTCATGATAATACATTTCCCATATTTTTACCATGGTTTCTTTTGCGGTCTAAAAATGAAACGTTGTGGGAAGTTGTAACATGACATTCGTCTCTCTGGATGAGCCATATTCTACCACCCTAATGTGGAGGGTACGTGCCAAGCCAACATGGCCTGACCCTTCTGCAAATCTTATGGGGTTATTCAAGAAGATGGGGGATGGAGACCAACCAAAAAGGGGCACGAGAACGGTGACTGACACCATCATTGGTCATGTTGAAGGTGAAGGCACTATGACGCCACCTCGCGGCCAACACTGCAGCCTCGCGACCTCTACGCCCACCACGGCCCCAGCTGCCATATGCAGATCAGCACTGCCCCATGGCTATTCCACCGGCCCATGGCCGGACTGCCCCATGTGGCCGGACTATTGCCCCGCAGCCGAGGCACCTCCCTGCGGCCGGATCACCAGCCCGCGGCCAGACCGCCCCTACGGCCGGACTGTCGCCCCTCGCCCGGTTAGAACGCCACCTCGTGAGTAGTCCACCTCCCCGCGGCAAGACCACTGCCCCGTTGTCTCACGCCATCTTTAGTTGATCCAGCCCTGGCAGAGCCAAGCTTCCCCGCACCCTCATGGCAGCCCTCGGCCAAGCCGCCCTCGTGGCACCCTCTGTGGGCCCTCACGACCTACCGGGCTGTACAAAGTGGGTCGGGCCAAACCTAAGTTGTCGGGCCGCACAACAGGCTAGGCCAGACCCAACATGTTGGACTGGGTTGACCCAAACTTGGTCGTCACAGGCCGGGTCGGGCCCGATCAGTTGGACCGGACCCGGGCCCACTACGACCCATTTACATTCTTTTGCGCATAACTTTTTCCCCAGACGTCCGTTTGACAAACCATAAGCGGTGTTGGGAACCATGGATCGATTTGGTCCCTTTGAGGGATACCCCATTGTGTTTTGGATTCAGATGGGTAATGGTCAGGATGGATCGAGAACGTATCCAACCAGGCCCCCTGGGCTAAATGGCTAATAACTGACAGACCGGGTGTCTGATTGACGCGATGTCTATTACGTTGAGACCCTAAGGACATGGCAGACCTTTGATATACATCTTCGTTGGAATTTTTGTGAATTTTTAATATAAACTAGTATATTTTGGAGCAGATCCTCTCGAAGACAAGCGAACATAGTGCAGAGACCTAGTGGTAGGTTGAGACATGACGAATGCTGACCGTTTCGACTCGGAGTGACTTGAAAAGGCCACTGGGGAGAGCCATTGTGACGTGGCAGACGCATGGTGGGGAATGCCTTTATGATGAGGATGACCCATGGTACTTGATAGGAGAAGTACCTTAGCAGGCCATGAGGGGGAGTGCCTCTGTGTGACACGATAGACCCATGGTGGGGAGCATCTCTGTGTGATGTGATAGACCAACAATACTCAACAGGAGGAGTACCTTAGGAGTCCAAGGTTAGTGGGAATCACCTCTGTGTGACGTGGCATACCCACAATACTTGATATAGGATGAGTTATCCAATAGCTGAGGTGTTCGACATTGTGACTGGGGATGTTACTTGATACTACCCCTAGTATAAATTCTGGTGTGAGCATAGTCAGTACCTCTATGTTTTTCCTCATGATTGAGATAGATTAATTGATAAATTAGGAATATATATGGGCATATTCCTATTTAAGGTAATATGTTGATTTCATATTTTGTGATTTATCCTTGATGAAATTTGTGAGACCTATAGGGTCATGGGGTCCATACTGAGTATCGTTATACTCACCCATGTATAGGCTATGCCCACAACATGTTGTGTTGGATGAAAGCGACGGATAGCACTGACTGAGGTTGAGAGTGACAGGACTGGATGGTTCCTGGAGGTGGAAAATACGGCGTGTCGGTGCCCAAAGGAGACGAGTGTATGTGGAGTGCTGAGGAGGCGATCTATACCTACCATTCAGGTAGGAACCTCGGAGGATGATCCAGTAGCTGTCTTTTCTCTTTTTTCAGTTGTTTTGTTTTTTAGTTGTTCTTTTATATTTATAGTTGAGTTTGTATTCTGATCCCCTTTGTACTTTCAGAACTCTTTTTTCTATATATTTGACATGTGTTCATATCTTGAGGTGTGCTTGGTTTTGTGTTCCTACTGGTTTTAAAGGAAATGCCTTCTCAGTTTCGGGTAATATGCCATTAGGTTCTAGTTGCCAGCCCCTGGCATATTGAAGCCAGGCTTGGTGTAGTCATGGTAAGGGCCCCAGGGGACCGGTCATGACTAATTGGTATTAGAGGAATCAGTTCAGCCTTTGAACTAGGACTATGATCTTTTATGTGATGCAATAGTGTTAAGGGTAATGAGTGAGGGTTTCAATTCAGGGAGTCCAGTGTTGGTGTGAAAGACAACGTATCCATACACCAGGACCCTGACTTCTTATTGATGACTCAATGCATGGAAACACTGATTTCATGTGTGTTTTTAAAAGTTTTCTTTGTGATATTTTGTGTCAAATCACCAGGTATAACCTTTTTAATGTGGAACACCTGTTTCTTTTCTGGATTCCTCCACGAAGACAGCCAGCTAGAGTTCTGAGAGTTGTATGTACTAATAGCCCACAGAGCAATGAGGCCTCGGTCCAGAACCATTTTCTAGTAGAGGCAGTAGTGGAGGCACCACCAGTACCACTTCCCATTGGGCCACGAATTCCACCAACCCCAACAGTAGATGGTGCATGCCGCATGAGCTCATTTTTAGAGTTCTAGCGGTAGAGGCCACCCTTGATCTGGGGAGAGACGGACCCACATGCGGTTGAGGATTGGCTGGAGGCTGTGGTGAGAGTCTTTGGACTTATAGGGGAGCCGACCGATTTGAGGGTGATCCTTGCCGCCAACCTTATACACGCAGCAGTAGAAAGATGGTGGAGTATTATGCTCCAGGTTCACAACAAGGTGACACTTCTTTGGGAAGACTTTAAGAGCTTGTTTGGGGCATAGTTTGTTCCAGGGAATCTTCGCGCAGTGCGCATACAGGAGCTACTTCATCTACAGTAAGGCAGAATGACTGTGGCATGGTAATCATCAATTTTTTACCAACCTCTCATGTTACTCCACCGATATGGTGCAGGACACATACTTCAGGGCCCAGAACTCTGAGCAAGGACTTAGGCGGGATATTAGGGCTTCGATGATCTCACTCAGCATCCAGGCATAGGCGGGGGTGTTAGAGATAGGCCACTTGGTGGAGAGATTCCTTGATATGAAGTCACCAGCAGTTAGACCCACTACAGGTCATCACGTAGCAGATTCTTCTGCAGCTGACAATATACAGACGTCATAGAGGTCCAAGAGGACCTGACCTATAGGTAGATGACTGTATGACTCATGTTTGATTCTGCGAGGCACCTGAGGAGGAGCCAGTTATAGTAAAAGTGGGATTTGTTTCATATGGGGTGGGTAGGATCACATGGCTCATGACTATACAACTCGTCGTACAGATTATTAGCAGACGGTCGAAGGACCACCCAGGTGGAGACAGAGGTTCGACCGAGGAGGTCCGCAGGTAGCAGGAGGACGTGGCAGGGGAGTTGGTCGTCCAGATGGCAGTGGGTGACGATTCGTGATATTACCACCACCATCCCCAGGAGTTACACCCAAACGAGAGGGAGTAGGTGGATAGGGGAGAGATCATCTCTATGTAGCTGAGGCTTACGATCATGGAACTCCGGAGATAATACGAGGTACAATTTGTGTCTACTCCACCTATGTTGTTGTACTTATAGACATAGGTGCCAGTCATTCTTTTATTTCCACTACCCAGGTTCGGAGCTCTGAATTTCATATGGATCCGTTGGCTTGATCCTTATGGTTAGAGACTCATATGGAAGTAGATTCGATGATTACGCAATGGTGCCAGTAGTGCCAGATTAATCTAATAGGCGAGAGCTTCGGCTGGGATCTCCAAGTATCAGCATCGAGGCCTTACGATGTCATATTTGGTATTGACTAGTTATCAAAAGTCCATGCTCAGATTAACTATATTAGGTGAAAAGTGCGGCGTGTCCGCACAGATTTGACCAGGTTTACCTTCATCAATGAGAAGGTAGACTTTGATGTGCAGGATGGACTTAATCGGAGGAGAGTGCAGCTGATCACTCATCAATTGGATCACCTAACCCTTAGTTCTGTTAATGTAGAGAGATCAAGCTATCCTGTAGTGGTGCACTAGTACGCAATTGTTTTACATGATTATGAGCTGTGTGTACCTCCTCACAGAGAGGTGGAATTTTACATTGACTTGTACCCTGATACGACACCAATATCTACACAAGCATATCGGATGGCTCCGGCGGAGCTTCGTGAGCTGCAGGTACAGCTGGAGGACTTTTAGGGTTAGGGATTCATCTGGTCCATTGATTCACCTTGGGCCACCATGATTCTGTACTCCAACAAGGTGTATGGGAGTTTGAGACTTTGTGTCGACTACCGGCGCATGATCCAAGTGACCGTGAAGAACAAGTACCAACTCCCGAGGACTGACAACCTCTTTGATCAGGTGAAGGGAGAATGATGGTTAAAAAAAATAGACATCAAATCAGGCTACCACCATCTTACAGTGCTAGATGAGGATGTGAAGAAGACAACCTTCAGATGCTTGTACGACCATTATGAGTGCTTGGTTATGCCATTTGGTAGGACCAACACTCCAATAGTGTTCATGGGACTCACGAACAAAATCTTTTATCCATACCATGATTGCATTGTAGTGGTCTTCATTGAAAATATTCCGATCTACTCAACTTCAAAGGAAGAGCATGCCTATCACTTGCAGGTAGTACTAGACACACTCCAAGAGCACCAGCTTTATAGTATTCCCTCGAAGTGCCAGTTTTGGATCTGAGAGGTTCACATTATGGGACATGTCATCTCGGAGGATTGAATTGCATTGGATCCATTGAATATTGAGGTAGTAATTTCTTGGGAGCCTTCCAGGAGTGTGACTGAGTTATGGTGTTTCCTGGGATTGGCTGGATATTAAAAGAGGATTGTGCCAAACCTCTCTAGAGTTTCATCACCACTATCAGTCTTGATGATGAAGGGGCAACCCATCATGTTTTCAGAGTGATGATAGCATAGTTTTCAGGAGCTGAGGTAGAGGCTGACTAGTTCCCCCATCTTCATGCTTCTGGAGGAGGGCGTTGGGAATGTAGTTTCCAATGACGCATTAGGGACCGTGCTCAGATTTTTTCTGATGTAGGAGTGAGCAGTGATTGCATATGGTTTTCAATCGCTGAGACAACATGAGAAGAACCACGCTACCAATGACCTGGGGTTAGCAGCAGTGGTCTTCTCTTTGAAGATGTGGTGACACTATCTGATGGGAGAATGTGTTATAGTGTAGAATAATCATAAGAGTCTCAGGTATATCTTCTCTCATAAGGACCTAATCCTAAGGCAGTGAAATTGGCAAGAGTTCCTCAAGAACTATGAATTTGAGATATTCTATACTCCTAGGAAGGGGAATGTTGTTTCAGATGCACTCATTAGGAGGTCTGGTATACAGCTTCTAAGTGAGGCGACAGATCAGCAGGCTGCTTTACATATATCATTTATGGATAGAGATGGAGAAGATTTTCTATAGTCTATAATAGTCACTCCCCCACTTCTTTAGTAAGTCAGGTAGGCACCACATGGGAATACTGACTGTGCGTCACATCGTGCTAAGATTTCCACAGGGCAGGCACCTGATGGATTTTCAGAATGTGGGGAGCACATCATCCTCTTTAGAGGATGTACCATGGTAAAAGTTTCACTTTAGGAGGATGTGTTGAGGGTGTTCCACACTTCCCCTTTAGCGGTACATCCAGGAATGGTGAGGATGTACCAGGATCTCTGACAACAGCACTGGTGGTTTGGAATGAAGAATGCAGTAGCATAATTTGTTTCTCAGTGCCTCACATTTCAGCAAGTGATGGCGGAGCATCAGGTACCAGCATGCTTGGTTCAACCTTTAGATGTCCCAGAGTGGATGTGGGATAGGATATCCATGGAATTCATGACAATACATTCACATACATCCAGGGTCTATGGCTCAATTTGGGTGATCGTCCACCGACTCACCAAGTCGGCCCAATTCCTACCAATCAGAGAGTGTGGTTCAATAGAGAGCATGGGACAAATCTATATATACGAGGTTTTGTAGTTACATGTAGTACCCTCGATGATTTTCTCTGATCGTGATGCACGTTTTACTTACCATCTATGGAAGGGGTTGCATGAGGATTTTGGGATGCAGCTTCGTTTCAGCACTACCTTCCATCCTCATATGGATGAAAAAACTAAGCGGACCATTCAGGCCCTTGAAGACATGGTACGTGCATGTGTCCCTGACATCAGTCATAGTTGGGGGGATAATTTGACTTTGTGATGTTTTCATATAACAACAACAATCACTACACAATCGAAATGGGTCCTTTTGAGGCGTTATACAGGCGACATTGCAGATCACCTTTGTGCTAGACTGGCCTAGGGGTGTCTCCATTCGTGGGAACAGATATGGTTCAGGCCACCACAGAGAAGGTGCATATCATCCAGGAGTGGATAAAGACTGCACATAATAGGAAGAAGTCATATGCCGATAGGAGATAGAGACCTCTAGATAACGAGGATGGTGACCACCTCTTTCTACGGGCCTCACCTCAATTTGGTTTTTGGAGATTTGGCCAAGGAGAAAAGTTTTCTCGGAAATTCCTCAGACCCTTTTAGGTCCTCAGCAGAGTTGGAGCGGTGTCTTATAGCATAGCTCTTCCACCCCATTTGCACCGAGAGAATTATGTGATTTGTGTATCCCTGTTGAGAATATACGTACACGACCCTTCTCACATCATCAACCACGGCGAGCTGGACATCGATGATGGGGTGACTTTTACCAAGGTTTCAATAGAGATCGAGGATTGACAGGAGCAGGTCCTTTGTAGATGTTCGAAACCTCTAGTGCGCATTCGCTGGTATCATGGGAACCTCCAGGAGAGCACATGGGAGCGGGAGACATAGATGTCTGCTCAGAACCCCCACTTTTTTACCAAGTTTGAGTTGTGGCTTACAGGGACATAGAGCCCTAAGGTGGGGAGAATGTAAAGACCTGTAATTTCCATGTACTTTTTTATATAAATGGGAATTTTACGAGTGGAAAAAATTTATGGCACGTGATTCCAACACCCGGAGTGCCAGGAATGAATTTACGAACTTTTGTTTGGGTACGTTCAGTAAACGTGCGAGCATGTATTTTTTAACTTTTGAACCGGTGAGCGGAATTGAAATATGAGGGCATCGTTGAACTCACAGCGCCAATATTCACCTATGAAGTCTTTCACCATGATGTTAGTTGGTTGAGTGTGAAAGATAATTTTTGGGTTTTTTGTGGAAATAAAAAAATAATATAAACACACACATTATTTTATTTTGTTGTAACCACCCTCCATGTGGAAGTTGAGAAGTAGGGACCACTATACCATAACCTCTAATGAGAGGTTATGGTGGTGGGGGACACCTGAGGTCTAAACCTCTTCAGCTCCCTCATTAATGTGGAGGATCCTCTTGAGCTTCCTTAGTATCAATTGTGAAATCCCTCATTAAATAATTTTTCCAACCATTGGTATCTCCAAATTAGAGTTTTATTCCAACGCAACCCATTTATTATTTCCAATTAATTAAGTCAACATTTATTTCCAACACATTAAATAGATAAAGATGTTTTATTTGGTTGGAAATTAATTTGTTGGAAAAGTGTTGCAAAAGGAGGATTCGATGAAATTGGGAGAAATATCTTCAATGAAGAATGCTCCGCCAATGAAGAACGCTCTGCCAACAAAGAACGCTAAGTTCCTTTGACCGTATTCCTGGGGACTTCTTCTAGTGTGGAACATCCTCATATATGGAGAATCAAAGACCATAATCCCTTCTTGTGCAAAAGTCATCAAGAGAATGAGGTAGGGGATTATTTGTGTGATAATACTTTTCCCACATTCTTAACTTGGTTTCTTTTGCAGATTGGGAATTAAAATTTGTGGGAACTTGTAACATGATGTTCTTCTTTCATGATGATCCATATGATACCTCCCTAACATGGAGGTTATGGGCCAAAAAAACATGGCCTGACCCTTCCGCAAATCTTGTGGTGTTCTTCGTGAAGGTGGAGGATTGAAACCAACCACGAAGGGGCAAGAGAACGGTGGTCGGCACCGCCGCTGGCCATAACGAAGCCGACGGCACAACAGCGCCGCCCAGAGGCCACCACCACCGCCCCATGGCCACTGTGCTGCCCACATCCCCCACCGCCGTCTGTGGCTATGCACTACCCAGTGGCCGAGGTGCCGCCCTACTGCCAGACTGCCCCACATGGCCGAACTATTTCCCATCGGCCGAGGCGCCACCCTGAGATTGGACCACTTCCCTATGGCCGGACTTCTAGATCACGTCCAGACTGCCCCTATGGAAAAATCACCCCAATATCTAGACCGCAGCCCCTCGCACGGCCGGGCCTCCACCCCGTGGTTGGTCCACTTCCCCACGGTCTTGCGCCATCCTCAGCTGAGCTGCCCTGGGTCGAGCCGAACCACCTCGCTCCCTCGCCGCACCCCTCGGTCTGGTCTCCAACACGACCCTCTTCGTGGGCCCTCACGGCCTATTGGGCTAGACCCAGCAAGCTGGGATGAACCTAACGGTCGAGGCCAGTCTAGGGGTCAGGCCCACTATGACCAATTTACAATCATCTGTCCATAACATTGGCACCGGACGTCCGTTTGATGAACTCTTAGCAACTTTGGGAACCTTGGAGCGAGTCGGTCCCGTTGAGTGATAACGCACTGTGTTTTGGATTAATTTGGGGAATGGTCAGTTTGTATCAAGTATGAATCCAACTGGGCCCCTAGGACTAAAAGGATAATAAATCATAGATCGAGCGTCTGATTGACGCGTTGTCTGTTACGTTCAGACCCAAATGATGTGGTGGACCTTTGAGAAACTTTCTCATGGGTTTTCGTGGAAGTTGGAGTTTCGACTAGTAGCATGTTCAGTGGATCCTACCGGATACGAGAAACCATAGTACGAAAACCAAGTGGATGGATGAGACTTGATGACTTCTGATCATTTCGACTTAGAGTGACATGATAGGCCTAGTGGGGAGAGTCTTGACGATGTGTCAGACCCAAGGTACTCAACAGGAGGAGTACCTCAGCATGCCACGAGGGGGAGCACCTCTATGTGACACGGAAGACCCACGATGGGGAGTGCCTCTCTATGACACAGTAGACCCATGGTACTCAACAGGATGATTACCTCAGCTGGCCAGGGTTAGTGGGATGCACCTCTATGTGATGTAGTCGGCCCACTGTACTTGATAGAGGAGGAATTCTCCATATACCGAGGTGTTAGATGTTGTGACTATGAATGCTACTTGATACCACACCTTGAATTAATCCTAATGTTAGTTGAGATTGTACCTCTGTTGTTTTTCCTCATGATTGAGATGGATTAAGTTATAACATAAGTATATGTGTGGGAATATACCTATGTAAGGTTATCTATTGATTTAATACTGTGTGATTTATCCTTGATGGATTTTGTTAGACCTAGAGGGTCACATGGTCCCAATTAAGTATCGTTATACTCACACCTACACAGTCTATTCCCTCACCTTGTTGTGTTGGATGTCGATGATGAACAACGCTAACTGAGGCTTAGAGTACCAGGACTAGACGGTGCCCGGAGGTGGACCCTACGGTGTGTCAGTGCCTAGAGGAGATGGGTGGATTTGGATTGCTAAGGAGGCCATCGATACCTACACATCAAGTAGGAACCTCAGTGGATGATCTAGTAGATATCTTTTCCCTTTCGTCAGTTGTTTTGTATTTCATCTATACTTTAATATTTAAAGTTGGGATTGTATTCCGTCCCCCTTTTTACTTTCGGTATTCTTTTTTCTATACAGTTGACTTCTGTTCATATCTAGTTGTCTTCTTGGTTGCGTTTTCTTATTTGTTTTAAAGGAAATGGCTTCATAGTTTTAGAGAATACACCTTTTGGAGCACATATACAGCCCATGTCCCTTGGAAGGCGGGCTTGGGGTTGTCCCGACATGGGCCCTTTGGTATGGGTCGTGACATCCCACCTTGAGATGGTGAAGAGTGGGAAATTTTCAAATCCTGATGGATTGGTTCTTATTGAGTGTATATCATGTTATAACCCATATCCAGATTAGTCTCTGGACATAGATGACGTCCTGCATCTACAGGGATGTATATGGGTTCATGTAGATATGAGAGGGGAGTTGATGAAAGAGTCCCACACTTCTCAATGTGTTGTTCATCCGTGAATCATGATTCTTTTATCTTGATAGCTGATGCCAATATTGGTGGTCGGTAAAGAAATGTCTGATTCCAGGCTTCATCACTTGGTGATCCACCTGTCAGCAAGTGATGGTGGAGAACCAGTGTCATGTTGTATTTTTACATGTGTTTCCTATCCTATAATAGAAATGGGAGGATGTTTCTATGGATTTTTTATTCAGATTACCTAGGTATTTGAGGGGTTTTCAAGCTATCTGTGTATTCATTTTCGGACTAAAAAAATCATCCCACATCATTTCTATACAGAATACTTTCTTTGTTGATGAGTTAGAAATACATTATGGGCATGAGAACATATTACTACATGGGGTTCCTTGTACCATTATTTCTGATACGGAGCTTTTTTTACTTCCCGGTTCATGAAAGATTTGCAAAATGATTTGGGGATGTAGGATCCTCTAAGATCAGCCTTTCACCATTAGACTGAGGGACAATCAGAATGGATGATGTAGGTTATAGAGGATATCCTCTGAGCATGTGTGCATGATTTTGATAGTTCATAGTAGAAGCATATCCCTCTCATCAAGTTCACTTTTAATAACATTTTTTAGGCAATGATTCAGACAAATCCTTTTGAGGAATTATATGGTAATCCATTCTTTTCACCCTTCTGCTAGCTATAGGCTGGTGTGGCAGCCTTACTATGTCCTCATTTTGTTTAGAAGACTTCAGAACATGTTCAACTGACCTAGAAGTGTATGACTACTGCTTAGTCTAGATAGAAATATCATGTTGGTCATCATTGACGACCTCTTGAGATCATGTTTGGGGATTGTGTTTTTCTTCAGTATCACCCAGGATAATTCATAAATGGTTAAATAAGTAGGGAATGAAGTCGCTTCATTTCATCAAGATGTTTGAGATTCTAAAGAGAGTTGGACCATACTCCTAACAGTTTCCACTACCTTAGAGGTGCCACATCATGCATGTCGTCTTTCATGTATCACAGATTTTCCAATATGTTGCAGACCTGTTTCATACTATTGATCCAAATAAAGTGGTGCTAGATACTCATTCTACCATTTAATAGAATCCAGTACGAATCCTCAACCGAAACACGAATGATCTTTGGGTAATGTATATCCCTCTCATACAGGTGCTATGGAATCACGGGAAAGTACATGATGTGTCATGGGGGCGGGGAACCGAAGTATGTGCCCAATGGCCAGAGCATTTCTCATATAGTGATTCTTTACCCATAGAAGGAGAACTCAAGGGGGAGTTCTATAAAGACACGAAAATTTCAAGGAAAATTTTTTCCTAAATTCTTTGGAATTTTTCGAGTCTGCAGTTTCTAACGGCACTTGATTTCATGGCCTGGTGTGCCCGGAATCAATTTCTGAAGTTTCGTTCGGGTATGTTTAGTAAACGTATGTGTTGGTTCTTCTATCCTTTGAACCGGTGCTCGGAATTGAAATCTGAGGACACGGATGTACTCGTAGTGGTAGTATTCTCTTAAAGGGACCTTTACCGCAGTTGAGTTTTATATGGGTTCAATGTTAATTTTTTGGGGTTTAATCTTAAATAAAATAAAATTGTGTGGTACACATTTTTATTTGAGAGTTGGTTATTTCCTCCCATGGGGAAGTTATTGGTGGGTCCCACACCCAAATAACTCTCCATGTGTGGATATTTGTGAGGTGGGGCCGACACGAGCCGCTACCTTTCTTCTCCCTATAACTCTCTTCGACTCCCTTAAACCCCTTGTTTAATTCTTGAAAACCCCCCCTTATTTTCTAAACTATGCACCTTACACATGGTCATTAATATGGAAACACTGTTTATTAATTATTTTTTACACAAAAAATTAATTAATTATTTTGGGTGGATTTGAATCATTTTGAATTGGTTGGAATTTCATTAAAGTGGGAGAAATCTAATTAGATATTTGCATTGAAAATATTATTTGTGGCGGAACCTCTGGAGAAATAGAAGAGCTACCTCCTTCCATGAAGAACGACACCCCCTTCGACAAAGAACGCCAATTCCATAAAGAATGATGGCGTGCCTTCATTTCTCTACTCCGCAACAAGCGAGGAGATGTCGCTTCCTCCTCGGATGCACCCCTACATCCATGGAGTTGACATCTGTTCTCCGAGACACTGTTCTCTGTGACGCCATCTACCACGACGCTCATCATTCCGTGGCTCAACGATGTGTGATGTCAATTTTCGTGGTAGGGGATTGAACAATCTTTGAGTGAATAAATTGTACCTCATTCTTTATTAATTTTCAGAATTGAAATTGGATGATTGTTAACGCCTAACACGAATGGTGTGGGCCGAACAATAACGGCCCGATGACCCTCTGACGTTTCATGTTTTATTTTCAATCGGGAAGTAGCGTCGATCGAAGGCAGTGATCGTGCGCCGACCGTGAGGGAGGAACTGCCGCCCGCAACCACGGGCCGCTCGGCGGACGAAGAATCGACCGGATCAAGTCGGCCAGGCCGAAGGAGGACCGCATCACCACATGGTGCGCCGCACTGAGGAAGATATCGACCCACAATCCTCGGGCCGCTTCAGTGGAAAACCGGTCGGCTCGTCGGCCAACTGGGTGAAGAAGCGGCGACACTTGAAGGTATCGCGCAGTCGGACTGTGGCCTGACCGAACTGGCCGCTTGCGCTAGGAAGGCCGGCGGGCTTCGGCCAGCTATTTTGTGAGGGCGGCGGCTCATGGTGCCGCCGGTTTGGGAAAGCGGGCCCCTTCGAACCGCTCGGCCCCCTCGGGCCGAGCCACGGCCTGCCGGGCTTCACCGTACCGTGCCGGGTCACACCACGCCAAGCCGCGCCGTGCCTTTCCGGGAAGGATCACACCATGCCTGGCTGGGCCGAACCCCTCTGGGTCGGGCCGCACCCCTCGGACTGAGCCGCGCGATTCACCGGGCCGCTCTGTCCTTCTGCTGGGTTGGACCCAGCAAAAACCGGGTTGACCCGACCCGCCAGCCCACTAGGCTTAACAGACCGGAACAATTTTCACTTAAAGGTAAATAACATGAAGACATCACATCTAATTGATGCGCCATCTGCGGAACTGTGACCATTACGATGAGGTGGTCCTTTTACGATTCTCTTAGTGAGTTTTGGACGATTTTGGAAAATGGACAGGTTTGGATGGAGCGTATTTCCAACTGGGCCCTTGGAGCAAAAATGCTAATAACTCACAAACCGATCGTCTGATTTACGCATCGTCTATCATGTTGGGTTCCTTTTGATGAGACATAATGTCGAGATACATCAACTCTGGACTTTATGATAGTTGATTTAATGACCCCTTGGCTTGAGGAGCGGACCCTCCCGGAATCGAGCGTGTTGTGTGCGGGAACCCTAGAGCTGGCTGCAACTATGACGACTGCCATACTGGAGTCCTCTGTGGGTTCGGAGAAGAAGACTATCGTACTGGAATCCTCTGTGGGTCCGTCGACAATGACTACTGTACTGGAATCCTCTTTGGGTTCGACGATGATGACTAATGTACTTGTATCCTATGTGGGTCTGACAGTTCGAATTATGTACTAGTATCCTATGTGGGTCTAAAAAATTGAATAATGTACTAGTATCCTACGTGGGTCCGATAGAGTAGATGGTCTAGTATCCTACGTGGGTCTCACAGCTTAGCTGGACAAGTATCCTACGTGGGTCCGCTAGCTTAGATGAATCAGTGACTGCATATGATCATATCTTTCATCTTATGAAATTTATATACTTGTGTGAGTTGAGCCTTGAATTTCAATAATTATCATTGATGTGAATGAATTTCTTCCTATGTGGACTAAGTTGTTCTTGGGCTCGAGAGTTGGAGACGAAGTGTTATTTATAACTTAGGTATATGTATGGTCACATACCTAAGTAGGGTTTGTTGATACTTCGTGGTTGTATCATTCCTTTGTGGTTGTCCGTTGTGGATTCTAGGAGACCTTCATAGGTCTCGGGGTCCCTTCTGAGTATCATATACTCACCTCTGCGCGAGATATGCCCACACTATGTTGTGTTGGAGGTAGACAACAGACATCACTGATCGTGGAGGAGGCTTGTGGAGCTGGATAGCACACGGAGGTGGACCACTTGGCAGGACGTACACGGAGTGGACGGACGGAACCGAGGTGCCGAGGAGATAATCTATACCCACCCTTCAGGTGGGATTCCCAAAGGACGACTCAGTGGTTGCAGCTCTACTTTACTATTATTGTACTAAAATATCACTTGTACTGTACTTTTAGTTGGGATTGTATTTCTGGTCCCTTTTCCATTCATCACTTACTCTGTATATACAGTTTAACTTAGTGCTTGCTATACTTGCGTACTCTATAGTGTTTTTTTCTTTCATAAAGGAAATGCCTTCCCAGCATAGGGATTTACGCCTTTGGTGCTAGTTGCCACCCCCTGGTCTGTGGAAGGTGGGCTTGGGGTAGTCACGGCATGTGCCCCGAGGACGGGTTGTGACATATTGGTATCAGAGGAGTAAGTTCTATCGCAGAACTGAGGATTCTAATCATTCCTTTCTGTGAAGAAATAGTGTTATGAGTATTGAGTGTGGTTTTTAGTCCAGGGAGTCCAGTGTTGGTGCGGTGGCCGACATATCCATACACTAGGACCAAGACCCATGATTTTCGACTCAGTGTACGAAAACACTGATTGCATGTGTGTTTCGAAGGATTTATTTTTGATTACTTTTTGTCAGCTCACCAGGTATACTGTTTTGACTATGGCACACCTGTTTATTTTTAGGATGGCACCACGAAGGCAGCCGTCTAGGGTTCTGAGTCACGTATGAGATGGCAGCCCACCGAGCGACGAGGCCTTAGTGCAGGGCCCCATCGTAGTGAAGGCACCAGCGGTACCACTACCCGCTGACCCACCGATACTACCATCCCCAGCAACATAGAATGCATACTTCCTGAGTGTGTTTCACAAGTTTCAAATAGAGAGGCCGCCCAGTTTCCATGGAGAAACGGACCCTTAGGCAGCCAAAGATTGGCTGGAGTCTGTCGTCAGAGTCTTCATATTGGTAGTGAAACCAGCACACCTTATGGTGATCCTTGTCGTGAGTCTCCTGCATGCAGTAGCATGTAGATGGTGGAGCTTGATACTCCATGTGCACGAAGAGGCATCTATACTTTGGAAAGACTTAAAGAGTCTCTTCCAGCCAGAGTTTGTTCCCGCCACCCTTCATGCAGTGCAGATTCAGGAGTTTCTTCATTTGTGGTAGGGCATCATGACAGTAGCTTAGTACTCAGAGAGGTTTACTGATCTCTCACGCTACTCCACAGACATGCTAAGAGACCCATTCTTATGGGCCGAGACCTTTGAGTAGGGACTGAGGCACGAGATCAGGGCTTCAATGATCACCCTCATCATTCTGACGTAGGCAAGAGTGCTGGAGTGAACCCTTATTGTGGAGAGAATTCTCACTGAGCCGACACCAGGAGTAAGACCCACAGTAGGGCAACATGTATCATAGTCTTCTTCATACGGTACTAGATAGATGTCGCAGAGGTCCAAGCAGACCAGGCCATCATGAGAGAAACCTCATGATACAGGTTAGGTTGTGCAAGGCACCCAAAACAGAGCCAGCTATACAAGGAGCAGGCAGTGCTATGCATGAGGTGGGTAGGGTCACATGGCTCGAGACTGCCTGACCCTCCGTGTAGATGAGCAGCAGAAAGTGGAGGAATTTCCCAGGCAGAAGCAGTGGTTCATCCATGGCATTCCATAGGGAGCAGTTTGATGAGGCAGAGGAGATGGTCGATCCGTGGGTGGTGGACGACGTTTCAAGGCCCTACCACCACCACCACTTGGAGGTCCACCTCGACAACAGAGAGCTGGCGGGCAGAGGCAAGCTCAGCCCCAGGCAGTCATGGCTTCTGACCACGGCGCACCTGAGATGATCCGAGATAATATATGTGTCTACTCCACCCTTTCTGATGAACTTATAGACACAGGAGTGAGTCATTATTTTATTTCTCCTACCCTTGTTCAGAGCTCGGATATTCCGATGGAGCCGTTGGCTCGATCCTTATGGCTAGACACTCCTACGGGAGCAGACTCGACCATTTGGTACATGTGCAGGAAGTTTGAGCGTACTCTAACAGGCGAGATCTTCGGCTAGAATCTTCACGTAGCAGCGTCAAGGCCTTATGAAGTCATCTTGGGTATGGAATAGTTATCTACAGTTCATGCTCAGATAGACTGCATTAGGCGCATGGTTCGGTGTTTCCACACGGATTGGAGCAGTTTCACCTTCACTAGTGAGAAGGGAGCCTTTGCAACACAGGATGGACTTTCGCAGAGGATAGGGAAACGGATCACACATTAGTTGGCTAGTCTCCTCCTTGGAGCAGTTGATGTGCGGAGTCCAAGTTTTCTTGTTGTGGTGGATCAGTATGCGGACATTTTTCCTGAAGATGCTCTAGGACTACCTCCTCGTAGAGAGGTATACTTCTATATTGACCTATACCCCATGACGACACAAATATCTAGTCCAACATATCAGATGGCTCCCGCTGAGCTTCGTGAGCTGCGAGTACAGCTGGAGGACTTTCAGGGGAAAGGATTCATCTGGCCCAGTGTTTAACCATGGGATTCCCCGATTTTGTTCGCCAAGAAGGCGGATGGGAGCTTGCGACTGTGTGTCAACTACCGTTGCTTGAATTGGGTGACCGTGAAGAACAAGTAACCACTCCCAAGGATTGACGACCTCTTTGATTAGCACAAGGGAGCACAATGGTTTTCGAAGATAAACCTCAGGTCTGGATATCATCAACTCAGAGTTCGAGACGAGGCTGTACAGAAGACAGCCTCCAGGTGTCGGTATGGCCACTAGGAGTTCCTGGTTATGCCATTCGGTATATCCAATGCTCTAACAATGTTAATGAGTGTCATGAACAAGATCTTCTAGCCTTACCTTTATCGTTTTGTCATAGTCTTCATTGACGACATACTGATTTACTCGACTACTATGGAGAAGCACACCTACCACTTGAGAGTTGTACTGGATAGACTCTGAGAGCACCAGATTTATGTTAAACTCTCGAAGTGCCCGTTTTGGATTTGAGAGGTCCACTTTCGGGGACACGTCATCTCGGAGGCAGGAGTTGCCGTAGACCCAAAAAAGATCAAGGAAGTACTTTCTTGGGAGCCACCCAGAAGTGTGATGGAGCTCCAGAGTTTCCTAGGTCAGGTGGATACTATCGAGGATTTGTGCCAGACTTCTCAAGAGTTGCAGCACCGCTTTCAGCCTTGACGAAGAAGGGGAAACCCTTCATGTGGTCAGATAGATGTCAGCAGAGAATTTAGGAGCTACTGTAACACCCTGAGATTTTATGAGAAATATTTTTTTATATCTTATGTTATACGCAACACCAAAGTAATCTTTCACAACATACAATACTGACTTGGCTTGCATTACCCGTAATCGCGACCTTCCTCGATAGCATGTGTAGTACGAAATACTGGGTTTCACAAAACAACGATATATTATTATGTACTAGCCTTTATGAATATTATTAACTACATTTTTAATTTTATACCATTATTATTCATCTTACACATTTTCTAGAACATGGTAAGAGAACAAAAAAAGTTTTTCGGGTAAAATAAGTATTTTTTAAAAAAATGCAGTTTTGTCACCTTTTGATGGCGCACCCACATTAAATCTAGTTTTTTACATGTTTATAAGTTCAATTTTACAAAATAAAATTCTTCTTTGGAATCAGGATATAAAAATTTACTTTGGATAAATTTTTGATATTTTTCTGATAACTTTCATATTTTGATGAATAGTAAAAATACGCTAATTTTTAATTTAAAAGAACTTTTTTCATTGAGATAATTGATATGGTTAAATTATAATATTGAATTATTTTAAAGTATAAATAGAATATATTTTTACCATTTAATATAATGTATGTGATTAGCAATAATTTCACATTAAATTCATAGGTAAAAACATTTCAATCTTTGGCAATGTTTTAACTTCTAAAACCCGTTTTCTTAACAACGAGATTTATTTTAAATTAATTACTGAATCTAATGTGTTTTGAATTTTGAAAAATGGATTCCATATTTGGAATAATTGTGTCCAAATTATGTTAATAGTCCACTTTTTATTTTCGGGAATTATGAATAGTAACTACGGTAAATTTTATTTACCATAGTTAATGGTAAATCGGGTAATTAAGGGTAAATATAAGATTATAAAATTACTCTAACACCTACCAAAGTCCTATTGGATGTCTAATAGTCGATCCATATCACATTTGGGTAGAATTAGATTAATTTAATGGACTTTTTTCTATATAAATAATTTAATTATTACTAAAACCGAAGAAAGTGACAACATGTCACTTTCTTAAATCTTATAAGTATAATAATTTTAATTTAGTGATAAACTTAATGAAACATAGAACATGAATAGTCTCCAGAATCCTAATAAAATTATATACATCATATAAATTTATTTAGGACTTCTAGGGATTAAATAATTATCATTAATTATGACACAATAGTGATGTTGAAATTAATTTATTAATTAAAATATCAAATAAATGGTTTTAAAAGTATTAAGATAAATAATATATGAACTGTTTAATGTTCTCCACTAATTTTATAGATACATATGACATTTTATGAATATATTAATGCTTTTATTTCGAAAATATATTCTTTATATATTTTATTTAAATTCAAATAAATGAATAGTGTAAAAATTGACACTGTTGTTATTTTAAACAAATAACATATTATAAAATTGTTAAAAATGACAAAAATATTTAAAATATATAAATTAAAATTTATATGGTCTAAAATGTCATAAAGCGTCAAATGATGAAAAATTCACAACACATATGTAATTATTTATAATAATTTAAAATTTAGAATATTATTACAACAAATAAAATTTAATTGATAAATAACGATAAATTAAGTTGATAATGTTTAAAATAAATTCCTAACATGTCTAAATTTTATAGGTTTATGAGATTAAAACCCTATCTCATCTAAGATTCGTATATGAGTCATTTTGGATGTTTTTTGTGGGGTTGATATATTATATAAACTAATATTTCTTATATTTCTAAAGGTGCCTCTCTCCTCCCTTATAAAAGGGAACCTCCTCCCTCTCCTCCTCACACCAATTTGAGCCTTAAATCTCGGCCAACCCCTGTAAATTTAACTTACCCACTTCCCTAGAATCATCTTAGAGGTCCTGGTCTTCTTCAAAGTCCAATTTTAGTACCCTAAGAGAAGGTCTCAAAGAGGCGCTTCAAAGAAGAGGTAATGTCTGTTACCGATTCTTTCAACTTTATTTCTTCTTCTACTTATTCTTAATTAGTTTATTCATTATAAAGTAATAACATCAGTATCACTCATATACTGATATGTTATTTTAATTATGAAACAACCCTATTTCTCCATCTATCCATCCTACGGAAAATGAAATCACCGCACGTGCGTACGTACGGATACCGTCTCCACGCCGTGGTGTAATCTATTTTCCAGCACCACCTTACTTGGATGGGTATAATGGTGTAAATAATGACTATATTTGATTATTGTAATGTGATATTGATTCTGAAATAGTATACATACACTCTAATACAATTCCACAATCATGGGAACGATATCATCGCTCGTGCGTACGTACGGAATACCGTTTCCACGATGTGATGCAACTCGTTATACATGATCTTCATTGCATAATGACTATATAAAAGAATTTAATGAATAAATATGATATATAATAAAATAATACCATTCTTTAAATGATGTTTCTATAACCTAAAATGAGGAATACAAATTTATTCGACAAAACACACATACGAACATAAAGCAATAAACACCCGAATAACAAGTAGCAATGAAATATTACTAATTAGAAGCTAAGAATATGACCATATATGATATCATAAAAATAATTATGATTCTCGAATATGTCAATGACATTGTTTAAATCATTATACTGGAGTTTCGGACACTTACGAAGAAAATTCGACCTAAGGTAAGGGAAAATCTCAAAATCTCATTTTTATCCGAGATTGTTTATAATTTGGTATTTAATGGGGTGTGTTTTATCATCCACATCCATGTTTCCTCAATATGTAATATTATTTCTATCAACCAACAATTTTTTAAATCCAATTTTACCCTTTGGTGATTTTTTAGTAAAAGATATGAAAGGAAACTTTTGGAGTTTTTCGTACGAGGTAGTTTTTGACTTTTCCAGCCAAAGTATGGGAAGAATGTTTTTTTGACATATACGGCATGAATATATTTTTAGAGAATTGTTTCAATGAATCTTCCTTTACAATTTTTCTAGTTTATTTATAATAAACTACTTTTAGTTCAAAATTATATGACATGTTAAGAATGGAAAAATGTTTTTGAAGTAGAAAGGATATTTTCCTCTAGAATAGAGTTCAAGTGTTTTATCAAAATTATATTCCATTTAAGATAATATAGGGTTATTTTTATATCCCTATTTTTACATTGATTTGATTATGTTATGATGGAATTATTTTTATGATATCCTTTTATGGATTATGTTATGATGATGTGATGTTTAAGAATCCGATTTTTATTACATGGGTTATGATATGATGTATGGTTTATGATTTTATGGCACACATAAGAATGGTATCATTAAAAGATGGGTGGGACCTATATCTCTCCCTCCAATGAATTGGGTAAATATTTATATCTCATGAGATAGACATGGTTGGAATGACTGGTTAACCCGGTTCAGTAAAACAGGACTAAAACGAGGAGTGAACTCGGTTCCGAAAAGGACTTCTTTCATTAAGATAGTCTTGATAATGAGTCTTGACTACTAATAAATTATTTTCTATGATTATGTGTGTATTCCACAAAGCTTCATGTTTTAGTTTGTGATTATTGGGATTACATTTCAATTCTATGATTTATCCCATGTTATGATCCCTTATGCAGGATAAGATTTTCAAAATGTTATGTTCTTATAAATATGATATGTCTGATATTTCTTTTGTTTACCCTTACTGAGCATTTATCTCACCCTTTTGTATGTTTTCTTTTCCCCAGGTCAGGAAGAAGGATATTTATTTGGATATTCCAAAAATGGACTCTATATATGATGAAATAAATGGGAGACAACGTAGATAATTTATGAACCAGTTGTTTATGTTTCCCAGTTTCTAAAGACACTATACATATACGGCCCTTTCATGGTTTTGTTATATGTTGTAATAATTATGCTTCAATTTTGAAGTAATAACCATGTATGTAATGTATGTGTCGTTATAGTTGGTATGAGAGGAAATGTATATTCATCCTTTGGAAACTAGGATGTGAAAGCCTTAGTAAGAAACCTAAGGATATGTCTAAGCATATAAGACAATATTAGTGTTTTAAAAATGGCCATGAACAACCTATGATAAGACCTTAAGTGTGAAATTTTATTCTTGATTATGTAGTTTTCCTATAATAATTAGTTTTGCTTACACTATTCTTCTTGGTTTTAGTCAATTTCTAGAACCCGAAGGAACTGTGTTAATGCGGAATGCGGTGGGAAATGTAATGATTTTCCTCTTGAGCAACCAAATGTTATGGGAGATGGAATGGAAAATCTTGTAGCCATGCTCACACAACATTCTCAAGCTATGAATCATGAAGGACTTCCAAATGAGAAAAGGAAAGAGAAACATTTTTTTTGAATCCTTCATGAGGCAGCTTCCACCTTCATTCAGTGGGTCTTCTGATCCATTAGTGTCTAAACAATGGATCAGTACCACTAAAAACATATTTTTAGTTTTTCAATGTTCTGAACATGATAATGTCATCTTAGCAGTGTATCATTTGAAAGGTGATGCTGACCAATGGTGGAATCTTATTAAGAATACGAGGCAAAGGGATGAAATTTAGTCCATGGAATGGGAAGAGTTCAAGAAATTATTTTTCAATAAGTATTTCCCTTGTATTATTAGAAAAATGATGGAGAAGGAGTTTCTTGAACTGAAGCAAAAGTATGATGAATCCATTGGTACCTACGAAGAAAATTTTACAAGACTTGTAAGGTACGCTTCTGGAATTATTATCCAACCTGAGAGTAAGATTGATCAATTCTTTAGTGGCTTAAAACCAAGTCTTCGAAGGGCGTTATCCATAAGGGACTTCAATATCTAAGAGGAAAGTGTTTGATGTTCTCTCATGGTTGAGATGGAGATTAGTGTAACCCATCAGTCACATGGGTTTGATATGAAGAGGAAAATTGAATTAAATGGAAAATATAAAGACCACACTGAAAAAAAAGATGAGTTTTCCCTTATGCTCAATGTGTGGAAAGAAACATGGAGGAAATTGTCTTAAGGGGATTAGAAAATGTTATAAGCAGGGAAAATAAGGTCATCAGACAATTGAATGTCGAAATAATGGTCAGAAGATATCTAATGATGCAAAAAAAGTAATTGATACACAGAATTAACCTACTACACTTCAATGTTTCATGTGCAAAGAGATGGGGCATTATTCCAATCAATTCCCAAATCCAAGGGTTGATGATGATGATCGATGTCAATAAACTCTTATGTTCATAGACAAAGGAAAGTCACATTCAATTACTATCGGCGATGTGGAGTACGACAATGAAGTGGTGAGAGGTACACATACCATCCACTCTAAAGTAGCAAATGTTTTATTTGATTCTAGATCCACCCACTCTTTTATTTCTGAAGAATTTTCTAAGGGTATCGCTGTATTAACTCAAAAATTAGATGTTGAGTTGGCTGTGAGAACTCCTAATGGCACAACAGTCACATCAAAAGTTTACAATTCCCCTCCAATTGATGTTTGTGGAAAAGTGCTTCCTAAAAATATTGTGATCCTTCCTATAGTGGAATTCGATGTGATTCTTGGCATGGATTGGCTTTATTTATATGGAGCTTATATCAATTTCCATAGAAGGGAAGTCACATTTCATATTCCAGATCACTCTATGATCGTCTATCGATGCACGGATGAACATAACGTTATAGTGGAAATTTCTTCCATCTTATGGGTCTTGATTCCACTAAATGAATGTTATTTATATCAAATGGTTGGAGAGAAACTCATGATTAATAATATTCCAATTATATTGGATTTTGATGATGTCTTTCCGGAGGATTTTCCAGGTCTTCCACCAAATCGTGAAGTTGAGTTTTCAGTAGAACTCGTACCGGGTGCTCTTCCTATTTCAAAGACACCTTATAGAATGGACCCAATTGAGTTGCAGGAATTGAAGAAACAACTCCAAGAGAATCTTGATAAAGGATTCATACGCCCTAGTGAATCACCTTGGGGAGCACCTGTTCTATTTGTTAAGAAGAAAGATGTATCAATGAGACTCTGTATTGATTATCGAGAGATTAATAAGATCACTATCATGAACAAATATCCTCTCACACGCATTGATGACTTATTTGACCAACTATGCGGAGCTCAATACTTTTCCAAGATTGATATTCGTTCAGGGTATCATCAATTAAAGGTCAAAAGGGAGGATATACCAAAGACGACTTTCCGTACAAATTATGGACACTATGAATTTATATTGATGCCATTTGGTCTTACTAATTCCCCTGCTATCTTCATGGATCTGATGAATAGATTCTCTAGAGACTATCGTGATCAGTTTTTTGTAGTCTTTATAGACGATATTCTTTTCTATTCAAAGAGAAAGGAAGAACATGAAGATCACTTGGGAATTGTACTAAAGACCCTAATAAAGGAGAATCTTTATGCCAAATTTACCAAGTTTGAATTATGGATTAAAAAAGTTTCATTTTTGGGTCACATAATCTCAAAATAGGGGATATATGTGGATCCAGTAAAACAGAGGTTATCGAAAGATGGTCGAGACCAACAACAGTAACTGAGATCCGAAGTATTCTTGGTCTGGATGGATATTACCGACGTTTTGTGAATGATTTTTCAAGGTTATCTAACACACTGTCCAAGTTGACTCGGAAAGGAATTTAGTTGGTTTGGACGGAGGAATGTGAAGAGAATTTCAAAGAGATAAAAAGAAGGCTAGCTAGTGCACCTGTGCTTACACTACTTTACAGTGGAGAAAGGTTTCTGATCTACAGTGATGCATCCAAGAAGGGATTGGGGTATGTTCTCATGCAAAATGATATGGTGATAGCTTATCCCTCAAAACAGTTGAAAATCCATGAGAAAAATTACCCAACTCATGATTTGAAGTTAGCTGTAGTAATCCTTGCATTAAAGATTTTGAGGCATTATCTTTATGGTGAAAGGTGTGATATTTATTCTGATCATAAAAGTTTAAAGTATATTTTCAAAAAAGGAGCTGAATATGCATCAAAGAAGATGGTTGGAGCTGATTAAGGATTACAACTGATCAATTCATTACCACCATAGGAAAGAAAACAAGGTAGTAGGCACATTAAGTCGACAAGACAATGCTTGCTTTTCCATGATGAGGATCAAAAAGGATCCAATATTTATGGATTTAGAAAAGATGGATCATGGAATTATAATAGAAAGTGAAAATTCTTATCTTTCTCAAATGAATGGTCATCCATCTGTACATGTGATGATTAAAGAGGCATAGAAAGAATATGTAGAGTTACAAAAAAAGGTGAGAAATGTTCCTGAATTCAACCTTGATTGTGATTGGATAATAGGGTTCAGGAATCGGGTTTGTGTTCCTCCCAACTAAAATTTAAAGAAGGAGCTATTGGATGAGGCTTGTAGTTATTTATTTTCTATTCATCCTGGATGTACAAAGATGTACAAGGACCTGAAAGAGTACTTTTGGTGGGATGGCATGAAAAGAGATGTTGTTGAATTTGTCTCTCGATGCTTGGTTTGTCAGCAAGTTAAAGATGAGAGACAAAAGTCTAAGGGGATGTTACCACCATTTCCCATACCAAAATGGAAATGGGAAAACATCACTATGTACTTTTTTGTTGGACATCCTAAAACATCCAAAGGAAATAATACTATCTGGGTTATAGTTGATCATCTTACGATGTTGGCACACTTCATTGCTATTAGAGAAGATTTTTCTCGTGATCATATTTCCAGGATATATGTAAAGGAAGTGGTAAGATTGCATGGAGTACCACATTCTATTATATCTGATCGGGATCCTAGGTTTACCTTGAAATTCTGGCGAAGTCTTCAGCATGCTCTAGATACAGAGTTGAGTTTCAGCACTGCTTACCATCCTCAGACAGACGGTCAGTCTGAGAGGAAAATTCAAACTCTAGAAGACATGTTGAGAGAATGCTCTATGGATTTCAAAGGTGGTTCGGATCAACACCTATCTTGCTGGAATTTTATTATAATAATAGCTTTCACTCCAGTATTCATATTTCTCCTTATGAAGCCCTATATTTAAAGAAATGCAGAACTACAACATGTTGGGATGAAGTTGGGGAAAGAAAGCTATTAAGACCTGATCTTGTTGATGAGATGGCAGAAAAGGTCAAATATATTCAACAACACATAAGAGAAACTCAGAGTCGACAGAAAATTTATGTCGACAACCGATGAAAAGACCTAGAGTTTGAAGTGGGTGATAAAGTGTTCTTACGAATATCTCCCTGGAAGAGGGTCATGAGATTTGGAAAGAAGGGAATGTTGAACCCTAGATATATATGTCCATTTGAAATTCTGGATCTTGTTGGGAAGGTATCTTACTGGTTGGCGCTTCCACTGAATCTATCTCAAGTCCACGATGTGTTCCATGTATCTCTCCTGAGAAAGTACATAGCTGATCCTTCAAATGTACTCAGCTCAGAAGTTGTACCGCGAGAGCAAGATCTTTCTTAGGAAGAACAACCGATAGGGATTCTGGATCGTAGCGAAAAAGTCCTATAGAACAAGACCACTATCTTTGTGAAAGTTTTATGGAGGAACCTCCAATTAGAAGAAGAAACATGGGAACTTGATGATATGATGAGGGAGAGGTATCCTCATCTGCTTGTAATGAAGTGACGAATTTCGAGGGAGAAATTCATTTTAAGGGGGGTAGAATGTAACACCCTGAGATTTTATGAGAAATATTTTTTTTATGTCTTATGTTATACGCAACACCAAAGGAATCTTTCACAACACACAATATTTCCTTTTCTTGCATTACAGGCAATCACGTCCTTCCTCGATAGCGTGTGTAGTACGACATACCTGGTTTCACTAAACAATGATATATTATTATAGAATATCCATTATGAATAGTATTAACTATATTTATAATTTTATGACATTATTATTCATCTTACACATTTTCTATAACATGGTAAGATAACAAAATAAATTTTTCGGGTAAAATAAGTATTTAAAAAAATGCAGTTTGCCTCCTTTTGATGGTGCACCCACATTAAATATAGTTTTTGACATGTTTATAAGTTCAATTTGAAAATATAAAATTCTTTTTTGGAATCAGGATATAAAAATTTAATTTGGTTAAATTTTTGATATTTTTCTAATAACATTCATATTTTGATGAATAGTATAAATATGCTAATTTTTAATTAAAAACAACTTTTTTCATTGAGATAATTTATATGGTTAAATTATAATATTGAATTGCTTTAAAGTATTAATAGAATATATTTTTACCATTTAATATAATTTATGTCATTATCATTAATTTCTCACTGAATTCATAGATAAAAACATTTCAATCTTTGGAAATGTTTTAACTTCTAAAACCTGTTTTCTTAACAACGGGATTAATTTTAAATTAATTACTGAAACTTATGTGTTTTGAATTTCGAAAAATGGATTCCATATTAGGAATCAGTGGTTCCAAATTATGTTTATAGGATACTTTTTATTTTTGGGAATTATAAATAGTAACTACGGTAAATTTTATTTACCATAGTTAAAGGTAAGTCAAGTAATTAACGGTAAATATAAGATTATAAAATAACAATAACACCTGAAAAAATCCTATTGGATGACTAAAAGTCGATCCATATCACCTAAGGGTCAGATTAGATTCATTAAATTGTCTTTTTACCATGAAAATAATTTAATTATTATTAAAACCAATGAAAGTGACAACATGTCACTTTCTTATATCCTATAAGTATAATAATGTTAATTTATTGATAAACTTAATGAAACTTTTAACATGACTAATCTCCTGAAATATAATACAATTATCTACATCATATGAATTTATTTAGAATTTTTAGGAATTAAATAATTATCATTAATTATGACACAATAGTGATGTTGAAATTATTTTATTAATTAAAATATCAAAGAAATGGTTTTAAAAATACTAAAATAAATATTATATGAACTATTTAATGTTCTCTACTAATTTTCTAGATACATATGAAATTTTATGAATCTATTAAAGATTTTAGTTCGAACATATCTTCTGTATATATTTTATTTAAATTAAAATAAATGAATTGTGTCAAAATTGACACTATTGTTATTTTATAAAAATAACATATTATAAAATTGGTTAAAAATCACAAAAGTATTTAAAAATTATAATTTAAAATTTATATGGTCTAAAATGACATAAAGTGTCAAATCATGGAAAATTCACAACACATATGTAATTATTTATAATAATTTAAAATTTAGAATATTATTACCACAAATAAAATTAAATGGATAAATAAGGAAAAATTAAGTTGATAATGTTTAAAATAAATTCCTAACATGTCTAAATTTTATTGGTTGATGAGATTACAACCCTGTCTCATCGAATCATCGGATATGAGTCATTTTGGATGTTTCTATGTGGGGTTGGGATTTAATATATACTAATATTTCTTATATTTCCAAAGGTGCCGCTCTCCTCCCTTACAAAAGGGAACCTCCTCCCTCTCCTCCTCAGACCAATTTGATCCTTCAAGATCCGACAACCCCTGCCCATTTCACATCCCCACTTCCCTATAAATATCCTAGAGGTCATGGTCTTCTTTAAAGGCCAATTTTTGTGCCCTAAGAGGAGGTCTCAAAGAGGCGCTTCAAAGAAGAGGTAATGTCTGTTACCGATTCATTCAACTTTATTTCTTCTTCTACTTCTTCTTATTTAGTTTTTTCATTATGAAGTAATAACATAATTATCACTAATATAATTATATGTTATTATAAGTATGAAACAACCCTATTTCCCCATCTATCCATCCTACGGAAAACGAAATCTCCGCGCGTGCGTACGTACGGAATACCGTCTCCACGTCGTGGTGTAATCTATTTTCCACCACCAACTTAATTGTATTGGTATAATGGTGTAAATAATGACTATATATGATTATTGTAAAGTGATACTAATTATTAAATAGTATACATACACTCCAATACAATTTCATAATCATGGGAACAGTATCATCGCTCGTGCGTACGTACGGAATACTGTCTCCACGATGTGATGCGACTCGTTCTACATGATCCTCATTGAATAATGATTATATAAAGTAATTTAATGAATAAATATGATATATATTACACTAATAACATTTTTTAAATGACGTGTCTATAACCTAAAAAGAGGAATAAGAATTTATTCGACAAAACACACATACGAACATAAACCAATAAACACCCGAATAACAAGTAGTAATGAAATATTACTATTAAGAATATAATAATATGACCATATATGATATCATAAAAATAATTATGATTCTGGAATAAGTTGATGACATTATTTAAATCATTATACAGGAGATTCGGACACTTACGAAGCAGATCAGATCTAAGTTAAGGGAAAATCTCACAATCTCATTTTTATCTGAGATTGTTTATACTTTTGTATTTATTGGGGTCTGTTTTATCATCCACATCCATGTTTCCTCAATATTTAATATTATATCCATCCACCTACAATTTTTTAAATCCAATTGTACCCTTCAGTGAGTTTTTAGTAAAAGATATGAAAGGAATCTTTTGTTATTTTTCGTACGAGCTACTTTTTGACTTTTTCAGGAAAAGTACGGGATGAATGTTTTTTTGACATATACAACATGAATGAATATTTAGAAAATTTTTTCCATGAAGCTTCCTTTACAAGTTTTAATGTTTACTTTTATTCAACTTTTTTTAGTTCAAAATTATATGACATGTTAAGAAAGGAAAAAATGTTTTTGAAGTAGAAAGGATATATTCCTCAAGAATGGAGTTCAAGTGTTTTATCAAAATTATTTTCCAACTAAGATAATATAGGGTTATATTTATATCCCTATTTTTACATTTATTTGATTATGTTATGATGGAATTACTTTTATGATATCCTTTTATGGAATATGTAATGATGACATGATGTTTAAGAATCCCATTTTTATTACATGGGTTATGCTATCATGTATGGTTTATGATTTTGTAGAGCACATAAGAATGGTATCATAATGAGATGGGTGGGACCTATATCTCCCTCCAATTCATTGGGTAAAGATTTATATCTCATGAGAAATACATGGCTGGAACGACGGGTTAAACCGGTTCAGAAAAACATGACTGAAACGAGGAGTGAACTCGGTTCAGAAAAAAACTTTGTCTGCTATGATAGACTTGGAAATGAGTCCTGACTATTAAGAAATGATTTTCTATGATTATGTCTGTCTTCCACAAAGATTCATATTTTATGTTATGATTATTTGGATTACATTTCACTTCTATGATTTATCCCATGTTATGATCTCTTTTGTTGGATTAGATTTTGAAAATGTTATGTTATTATAAATATGGTATGATTGATATTTCTTTTGTTTAACCTTACTGAACATTTGAGCTCACCCTTTTGTATGATTTCTTTTCCCCAGGTCATGAAGAAGGATATTAAGAAAGATATTCCAAAAAGGGAATCTATATATGATGAAATAAATGGGAGACAACATAGATTATTTATGAACCAGTTGGTTATGTTTTCCAGTTTCAAAAGAAACTATACCTATATGGTCCTTTCATAGTTTTGTTATATATTGTAATAATTATGATTTAATTTTTATGTAATAACCATGTATGTAAAGTATGGGTCGTTATAGCTGAGGCAGAGGTTGACCAGTGCGCCCATCATGAGGCTACCGGAGGAGGGCGCTGGGTACGTAGTATACTGCAACGCATTAGGGACCGGACTTGGGTGTGTCATGACGCAGGAGAAAGCGATGATCACGTATGGTTCATAGTGGTTGAGGAAGAACGTGAAGAACTATGCTACCCATGACCTGGAGTTAACAGTAGTGGTCTTCTCCTTGAAGATGTGGTGACAATATCTGATGGGCAAGCGCTTTACAGTCTACACTGACCACCAGAGTCTCAGGTAAATCTTTTTGCAGATGGACCTGAATCTAAGACAGTGGTGATGGCTTGAGATCCTCCTGGACAATGACTTTGAGATAGTCTACACTCATGGGAAGGTGAATGTTCTAGTTGATGCTCTCAGTAGGTGATCGGGAAATCAGCTACTTGGAGAGGTGACAGAGCATCTAGTCGCGTTGCAGATATCCTTTGTTAATAGGGATAGAGAAGCCTTTATACAGTCACTCACAGTCACTCCTCCACTCCTTCAGCGGCTCCGAGAGGCACAACATGGGGACGTTGACTATGAGATAGGACATGGTCAGATATCCACAGGGCAGGTGCCTGATTGATTTTCTGAAGGAGGAGGGCATGACATCCTCTTCAGGGGATGCAACATTGTACCAGTAGACCTATAAGAGGAAGTGCTGAGAGAGTTTCACACATCCCCTCTAGCGGTACATCCAGGAGTGGCGAAGATGTACCAGGACCTCAGACGACAGCACTGGTGGATGGGTATGAATTAGGATGTAGCAGAGTTCGTTTCATGATGCCTTACTTGTCAGCAAGTGAAGGCGGATCACCAGGTACCAGCAGGCTTGGTACAACCCTTAGAGGTCTAAGAGTGGAAGTGGGATTGGATATCCATGGACTTTGTGATGTGGCTTCCACGTACATTCAGAGGGCCTGACTCTATCTGGGTGATCATTGACAGACTCCCCATGTCTTCCCACTTCCTACTGATCAGAGAGCAGGGCTCAGTAGAGAGCTTGGGACACCTCTACATTCAGGAGATCGTATGGCTTCATGGTGTTCCATCGACTATCGTTTCCGATTGTGATGCTCGTTTCACTTATTGTCTATGGAAGGGGTTACCGAATGCTTTTGGAACATAGCTACTCTTGAGCACTTCCTTCCATCCTCATATGGATGGCCATACTGAGAGGACCATGCAGACACTCGAGACTATGCCCCATGCATCTGTCCTTTAATTTTGTCGCAGCTGAGAGGATCACCTACCCTTAGTGGAGTTTACGTACAATAAAAACTACCACTCCACCATCGGGGTGGCACCATACGAGGCCATGTACGGCCGACCTTGAAGATCACCTCTGTGCTGGACTGACCTTAAGGAGTCAGCACTCGTTGGTCCAGAGATGGTTCAGGCTACGACAGAGAAGGGGCAGATCATCCAAGAGCAGATGAAAATTGCACAGAGCAGACTAAGTAATATGCTGATAGGAAGTGGAGACCACTGGTGTTCAAGGATGGTGACCACATATTCTTATGGGTCTCATCTCAATGGGGTATACATAGATTTGGTCGGGGAGGCAAGTTATCTCTATGTTTCATCGGACCATTCTAGGTCCTAAGTAGATTAGGCGAGGTGGATTACCGCCTGGCCCTTCCACCTCAGTTGCACCAGGAACATGACATCTTCCATGTATCACAGCTGAGGAGATACGTTCATGACCCGACCCACATCATCGATCACGGGGAGTTGGACATAGATGATGGGGCAATGTTTACGGAGGTCCCGGGGGAGATCGAGGTTTGACAGGAGCGGGTCCAACATGGATGGTCGATTCCTCTGGTGCGTATTCACTGCCAGCACGGGAACCTCTAGGAGAGAACTTGGGAGCGGGAGGATCAGATGCGATCTTAGTACCCCCATTTGTTTTCCTAGTGTGTTTTTTAGCTTTACAAGGACATAAATCCCTGAGGTGGGAGTAATGTAAAGACCTGTAAATTTCAAGGAAAATGTTTTCTTAAATTATTTGGAATTTTTCGAGTCTGCACTTTCTGCCTGCACTTGATTCTGAGGCCCGATGTGCATGAAATCAATTTCTGATGTTTTGTCCAGGTACATTCAGTAAAAGTACGTGCGGCTTTTCCTATCTTTTGAACTGGTGCTCTGAATTCAAATCTGAGGACACCGATGAAATCTCAGCTCCAATATTCTCTTAAGGGGACCTTTACCGCAGTTGCATTTCATGCGGGTTGAAAGTTAATTTTTTGGGGTTTAATCATAAATTAAATAAAATTGTATGGTACCAAATTTTATTTGATATTTGGTTATTTCCTCCCATGGGGATGATATTGGAGGGTCCCACACCCAAATAACTTCCCATGTGTGGATATTTGTGATGTGGGGCCCACACGAGCCCCAACCTTTCATCTACTCATAACTCTCTAAAACTCCCTTAAACCCCTTGTTTAATTCATGACAACCCCTATTTAATTGAAAAACTCTCCACCTTCCAAATGGTTATTAATATGAAAACTCGGTGAATTAATTATTTTTTACACCACAAATTAATTAATAATTTTGCGAGGAATTGAATATTTTATAATTGGTTGGCATTTCATTAAAGTGGGAGAAATATAATTAGACATTTTCATAGAAAATATTATTTGTGGGGGAACCTCTAGAGAAATAGAATATCTCCCTCCTTCAATGAAGAAAAACACCATCTTCGACAAAGAACGCCGATTCCGTGAAGAACGATGGTGTGCCTTCCTCTCTATTCTCCGCAACAAGAGAGGAGATGTCGCTTCCTCCTCGAATGCACCTTTACATCCACAGAATCGACATCCGTTCTATGTGACACCATTCTCTACGATTCCATCAACGACGACGCTCTTCTTCCGCGGCTCGACGACGTGTGACATCAATTATTGAGGTAGGGGTTTGAATATTATTTGAGTGAATAAATTTTACCTCATTCTTTGTTAATTTTGGGAATTGACATTGGCCTATTTTTACCGCCTATCGTGGAGGGTGCGGGCCGAACAAACACGGCCCGGTGACCCTCTAACGTTTCTTGTTTTATTTGAAATCGGGAAGAGGTGATAATCAAAACTCGCGGTTGTGCGCTGGCCGCGTGAGGAGGAACCGCAAACCACAACTGCGGGCCACTTGACCGATGAAGAATCATCTGGTTAAAGCCGGCTGGGACAAAGGAGGACTGCAGCGCCAAAAGGGGTGCCACGCTTTGGGAGACCGTGGCCCGCAATCCCCGGGCCACTTCGGCGGTGAACCGGCATGCTCGTCGGCTGGCCTAGTGATGAAGCCGCGACACCTGAAGGTGCTGCGTAGCTAAACCATGGCCCGGTCGAGCGGTCCACTGGCGCCAGAAGTGCTGGATGGCTTCGGCCGGCTGGTTCGGGAGGGCGGTGCCGGTTGGCGCTGCCAGTTTTGGAATGTGGACCGCCCCTAGGCCGCTCGACCAGCCGGCTGAGCCGCGGCTAGCCGGGCCGTGCCGCGCCGCGTCGCACCATGCCAGGTCGCTCCGCACCGCACTCGGGCATGTCGTGCCCCGCAGGGCTGGGTCGTACAATTCACCAAGGTACTCCAACCCTCTTCTGGTTTAGACCCTCCAAAATCAGGTTGACCCGACCCGCCAACCCATTGGGCTTAACGGGTCGGGCCCGTTTTCACATAATGGAGAATAACTTGAAGACCATGCGTCCGATAGATGCACCGTCAGTGGCACTAGGATCCTAATGACGAGGCAGTCCTTTTTTGATACACTTAGTGATTTTTGGACGACTTTGGAAAATGGATGGGTTTGGAACGAGCCTATTTCCAACTGGGGCCCTAGAGCAACAATGGTAACAACTCATAGACTGAGTGTCTAATTGACGTGTCGTCTGTCACATTGGGTTCTTTTTGACGAGAATAAATTTCAGGATACATTAACTATGGAATTCATGACAGTTGATGTAACAACCCCTTGGCTCGTGGAACAGACCCACCCGGAATCGAGCGTGTTGTGTGCGGGAACCCTAGAGCTGGCTACGACTGTGATGAATACCGTACTGGAATCCTCCATGGGTTCAGCGACGAAGACTACCGTACTGGAATCCTCATTGGGTTCAGTGACAACCACTACTATACTAGAATCCTTCGTGGGTTCGACAGTGATGACTACTGTACTTGAATCCTACGTGGGTCTGACAGTTCAACTTCTGTACTAGTATCCTATGTGGGTCCGATAGTTCGACTTATGTACTAGTATCTTATGTGGGTCCTACAGTGTAGATGGTCTAGTATCCAATGTGGGTCTGACAAATTAGCTAGACTAGTATCCTATGTGGGTCCGCCATCTTAGATGAATCAGTGACTAAATCTGATCATCTCTATCATCTTACAAAAGTTGTATACTTGTGTGAGCTGAGTCTTGACTTCTAATCATTATCATTGATGTGATTGACTTTTTTCCTGTGTGGACTGAGTTATTCTTGGGCTCGAGAGTTGGATCCGAACCGATATTTATAACTTAGGTATATGTATGGGCATATACCTAAGTAGAGTTTGTTGATACATCGTGGTTGTATCTTTCCTTTCTTCTTGTCCTTTGTGGATTCTGGGAGACCATAGGGGGTCTCGGGGTCCCTAATGAGTATTGTATAATCACACCTGCATGGTATATGCCCGTACAAAATTGTGTAAGATATAGACAAGGGATAGCACTGATCGCGGGGGAGGCTTGTGGAGCTGGATGGTACCCAGAGGTGGACTACTTGGTGGGACGTACACGGAGCGGACGGACGGACCCAAGGTGCCGAGGAGATTATCTATACCCACTCGTCAGGTGGGATTCCTATAGGATGACTTAGTGGATGTTGCTCTACATTACTTCTATTGTACTAGACTTTTAGTTGTACTGTACTTTCATTTGGTCTTGAATTTCTAGCCCCTGTTCCTTTCAGCACTTACTTTGTGTATACAGTTTTACTTAGTGCATGATTTACTTGCTTACTGTGTAGTGTTTGTTTACTTTCATAATGGAAATGCCTTCCCAACATAGGGATTTACGCCTTGGGTTCTGGTCACCAACCCTTGCCCTATGGAAGGCGGGCTTGGGGTAGTAATGGCATGGGCCCTGAGAATTGGTCATGACATGTTCTTTTATGGGGGAAGACTGTATGATCCCGGTTTTTCACTCATGTATAAATCTATTAATTTTAGATCTAAATCATTACTTTAGAACTAATTTGAATTCTTAAAGAGTTAGTAATGTTTCTGATGGTTTTGGGGGATTATTTGTAGAATGAACCGCCTCTTTTGGGGTAAACTGGCTTCGCACACAATTCATAGTAAACCATCTAGAATTATGCATAGATTGCCTGACTGTGTGGATGGGGTGTTTTCAGACAGAGCCACCTCACACGATTGGGGCATAGATGTGTGGCCTAACTGTGAAAATTCTCCTTTTCCCCATGTACTTATGAATGTATTGCACATGGTTTGATCTTACTGTGTGGAAAAACCATTCGGGAAGATCTATCTCATACGATTTACGCAAATTTTGACAAATCATATGGACAAACAGTTCACATGCCATTTTTCTGGGTAATTTTATATTTTCCCTCAATTATCTATTAATCCAACCCTCCACCCTTATTTGATAAATAAAATTATTTTCCTCCATTTATACTTATTTGGATATTTTTGAAGTCCAAATATAGGGATCAAGAGATCTCCTTCATCGTGGATCTGATTTATCTAATGTTCATCATGTTGGATGTGCAACGAAAAGTAGTCCAGTCCCCTTTAGCCATTATTCATCTCTTTTTTCTCTCTACCTAGATATCTTTGTGTGAGAATTTTCACCTTTTCATGGACCTAATATGTTATTTGGAATATTAAGGGCTGATATAGGAGGAGAGTAGCAAAACCCTATATTATTTGGTCTATATCTTATCCCTTACTTTTGTTGATTTTTAGAATGATCGTGTGGGGCCCATCAATTTCATAGAGGGCTCTTTCCTAAATCACATTCAATGATTATACTTGGTATAATCATACGGTTATGATCTTTCCAAATATGTGATTAGTTGTTAGTTGTTATACCCACAACTCCATCCACCACAAGTTGAGGTTATGCCCTATTTTGGTTTTTAGTGTTTTTGTCACGTTTGAGCCACCATTCGAGTGTGCCTCTTCTTGAACATCCTACATGTGAGACTTCCTATAATATATGTCTTATTATTTATGGTAATTGCATAATAAAATGTAACATGTATGATCACCACATAACTCAACTAAGGTAATTGATTCAAATTGATTATCAAATAAAAAATGTGAAATGGAATGTATAAAAAGTATATTACTTAGCATCATCAAATAAAATTGATTAAAGGTTAATTGTCTATAGAACCTCGTTCCTTGTTGATGGATGGTACCAGATTGAACCACACTAATGGAATATACCTTAATGGTTATTTAAGGCATGATTAAATAGATGCAACGCTACTTGGCCTATCCACACTAATGGAAGAAAAGACATAGACCAATAAATAAATAGTTGCAACATACATGACCTAGACACACAAATGGGAGCCATTACCTGGACCAAAATTAATTAATACCGAACTAAAATATCAAATAGGAAAAAACTAACTCGAACTAAACTTGGATTCTGAGGGGAGATTACCCCGGGTCTCTATAACCTCATTCTGATTCAAGGTTGGGTGTTGATTAGGTTTATACCCACCAAAACTCTCATTCTTGTGTATTCATCAGATTGCAAGTATACTACTGTATGGTCCTTTAAATTATTAAATGGTACCTTAGATACTCTCCATTGATGTAGCATTGACTTGTAGGATCCAATGTGAATTCCCATTGGCCCAGGCCTTTCGTTATCCGCAATTTACATTAGTCGAACACCTTGGACTCGGTTGGTCCCTTATTGTGGAATGCCATAGATTATGCTCCTTTCATCACACTATTACCCCCTTAGCTAGAATTTGATAATACTTAGTTATCATTCCATGAGATCTACATTACCTTGGTTGTTACCCTGCAACTCCCTCACTAGTTAACCCTGTCAGGTTTCGTTTTTACATCTGGAGACCTTCACAACTTTTTCAATCATGATGTGATGTCAGTGCTGGCTATGCCTCTTGTGATATATTAATATTAAATGGTAATTAAAAATAAAATGAATTTTATACATGTTCAAACACTCTCTGGGGGATGAAGTAGGTACTTGGGGACTTTGTTATATTGTAATTTTTTTTCTTTACATTGTATATACTTGAATGAACACTATTATATTCCATTACACTAGATAGATGTTATAGACATCATTGGTGGTGACCCACTGAGATTAATCTCATACCCTTTCAGTCACTATTTTGTACTCAAAGTTGATTACCCGGTTACAGGTGTAGACAATGGGAATCATAAGACTTCAAACACTTGATTGCTTGCTGTTTAGGATGGAGAATGATAGAAGATGACCGAGTTGGATCTTGGGATGGAAGGATTAGTATTGATTTCTTTTACATTGTTGAAATATTATACCCACTTTAGTATACCCATGTTATCCAGCTTTTTAGTGACATGATATTACATCATCATTGTTCTATTTGATACAGAAATTCTTATTATTAAAATTTATCGATTGCATAAATTTTTTTACTATTTATTTATATTGCTTCCACTATTTAATTTTGCTTATTCTTCTATTCAATATTAATTTATTTTCTTTTTTTTGTGCAACACTCTAATAATGAGGGAATAGTCTCCCAAAAAAACTCACCTTATGCCCTCACTGCTATTTGGCATCCACTAGAGTTTTGGGAGATGCAGTTGAGGCTATATGTGCCATAGGGCTCAGGGAACCTGTTATGTGGAATCCAGCTTTGGGAAATAACATATTATATATAATATATCTTAAAACTATATCAAATAATAAATTTTATACATCTTCCATAAAAATTTAAGTATAATATCATCAAATTTACATTATGACACATAATATATAAAAACATATAAATGTCATTAAAAAACCCCTTTAAAATAAACCCTAAACATGATTAGAGTATCTATATATGTAAAACATAAAACATATTCAGTAAAACAAAATGAGTGAAATTATATGCAATTCTTCAATTGAAAATATATTAGTCCCCAAATCCATAAAATTCACAAATGTGAAGACATTAGAATTGAATTATTGTTACTCATGATATTAATGAATCATTAAAAATCTCTATTAGGGACATGTATTCATACAAATAATCCTACCAACTGCATCAAATTTAATAATTACTTTTTCATACTGTACTTTTAACCTGTAACTGATTAACCACTAGATATGTTTTGTTAATCCCATTCAACTGAATAATCCTTCAAATAATTTACTTGAAGCAGTCATTCCAAAACTCTATTCAAGAATAAACTTCTATAACAAACGTTCCAAACAAGATATTTTTGGAATATAGATGAATTTATTTAGCCCGTATAAATACATTATATTTTTCAACCTCACTAATCTATGTTCCAGTCAAAAGATATAAGATTCGATGTAATATAAGGTTACATTAATTATGTAATGAAGACATTATGATGGATATAACGTTATGTATGTTTGTAAAATTGTAATATTTCAATTATCCGGAAATAAAATGTATGAAGATAGTAAATAAATACTCACTCATGATAAATAATGAAAAGTAATCACAATTTGTAAAGAAAAAATATCATAATAGTCACACTCTCATTATATATAGATTAGTATTCATAAATCTAGTTTCTAATACTTTTGAAAAATATGTAATGCCATCAATTGTATATTTCCTATAGCTAATGTCTTATAGAAATCCTTATTTTGACCCTCGCATCTCCTAGTCTATAAAATACAAATAAATTCATCACTCACCTACTTCTAGAATTTTATGTTGAAACATATTATGAAACCTGAATATCACGATCTATGAGAATTATAAGATGTTATTTAAAAAATAATTTTTGAATCATTTTTCAAGACAGATGAAAAAATAAACAAATGTTTATATAACTTCCACGATTTCATTAACTATGGATCCCACTGTTATCAGGAATCTCCATATGAGAAATAGATGTAGAATTTATTGTCCCAATAATGCCCACTAAAACAGCTTTAGTAAAATATTCATAACCACATTCAATTTCCCCTATATAAAATTTTCCTAAATATTTGTCTATTTGACTATGTCTTGTGGTGGTTTCACGATGCCTCTGAACATCACAAACCAAAACATTCATAAAAATATATTCCATATTATATTTTCTAGTAACCTTTAATTACTCAATATCACTATGATTAAACATTTTATAGATGTAATGGTATATTGAATTATAATATTTTTTATTGAATGAAACACTTTATTATTAGTGAAATTATTTTCAATTTAAATATAGTAGAACAAAAATAACCTCCCCTAACTGAAACAATGTTCATCATCTAAATATATTCACCATATAACCTCCATGTAATCCTACATTAATGCCACATACACTTCAAGTATTTTACAATGATAATTCACCAGTTTAGTACTAAATATATAACATGTCATGGTTCGACAAGATGTTTAAAAATATTGTTTTACTTTCTTCTGATAATTTGATTCACCCTAAAAGTAGGCATCATCAATCCAATGAAATGAATCATCATCTCCGAAACAAATAGATATTAATTATGTTATTTTGAGTTATATAATAACACATTTGAATAAATTTTTATAATATGCATAATATTTTTTATAACCTGTCTGACCACAACCCCAAACATAATAAATTTTTAATTGTATATAATCCCATGAATAAATTAATCATCTTTCTAATGAGAAATAAATAATATTTAGTAATTACTTATTTTATTATAAAAAATTTTATCCTCATTTATTCAAATGTCTATTTTGAATAGTTATTGTTTTTTATATTGGCTTACATATGCTCTTCTTTAATATCTCATTAATATTCTATATGTAATCATTTTTTAATAAAACTGAAAAACTGGTTCTCCTAAAACATACCATGATTATAACTAAAATATTATTATCATATGATATATCATTCAACACAATAATTCTATTAAATTATCTTTTAATATTTAAAATTAGAGGAATATATGAAATTGATTACAATATATCATCAACAAACAATTGGAATATAATGATGTTTTTCTGGTTGAACTTCTTCGGTTAAAAAAAGTTGTTATAATTACATTGTATGAATCCATTTTCTCCAGTGATTTTTTAACCTTAATTTACCACATCATGATTTTTATTTCAACTCATAGAGGATTCAATGTAACATTTACACTATGTCCTCATTCCAATAATTAATGAATCCAACATGTTTCTTTATTTATTATTCTTCATCCAAATCCCTATGGAGGAAAGGCTTATCCATATTTATTTATTCGATACTAAGATTTCTAGAATCACAAAAAAACAGTCTTTTGGAAGAATTATTTCCTACTAGATTAATTATCTTTTAGATGATAATAAAATCCTTCTAAAAATACATTCATAAGAATTCACCCTTAGTATATTTTTCTTCCATCAAATTATTCTTTCATTAAATAAAAAATCATTTTATAATGTGATTTATATGTTTCAATAACAACACAATGTTTTACAATATTTTTTTAAAAGAAATTAATTTTCTGATAGATTGTGATATATTAAATATCAAAAATAATGAGAACTAATAATTATAATGAAATAAACTATAATAATGAATGAAAAACACTACTACATAATGTGGTTTCAATACGAAACAACAGGACGAAAAATAAAAGTGTAATAATTTAACATGCTTATAAAAATATTATAGAAAAAAATTTACTTATAGTTCACCATGAATTCTATAACCCTGACTGAAACTCTGGAAACAGATTAATGAAATGGGAATACGATATACATTATGAGGGTGAAGAATGTGATTAAAATTTAGTGAAACATGAAAGGATATTTTAAAGAATGTGATATTAAAATTTTATATACGGATATTTTACACCTAAAAATTGTATATATTGACTTTGGATATTTATATTCTTTTCATATTTAAATTAACGTTGTTTTAAATGATGGTAAAATCAATTCAAGGTATAATAAATATTTATAATAAAACTGAATTAACCTGATCAATGTATTTTTAATAATATAATTTTGACACCACTATTGAAAAATGATTTTAATGATATAATTGTATTATAAATTAAATTATATGTGTTTAAATTAAATTTTTGGGTTACTAGAAATACAAGTAGAATAATGTATTTTTTTCCTCTTAAAAGACAATATTTCCAAAAAAATTATTTAATTTTCCTAAGGAGACTATAATAAATTAATTACATGTCTACAATTATTTTTTATAATATAGATATTAATTTTAAAATTGAAATTTTAAATATTAGTTATAGTATAATTTTATGATTTTTTAGAAAATAATAATTTTTCCTTTGAAATTAAAAAAATATTATTTTTTTAAAAAATTATTAGTTCCATTTTTAAAATAAAAACAATCCATTTATTAATTAATATTAAATATTTACTAAAGTATATTAATTAAATATAATTTTTTTCATTTGTAATCAATAATAATTATATATAATTTTTGTATAAAATCATCACTATACATTAAAAATCATTTATCTATAAAACTTTTTATCATTATGGTTTTCAAGGTTATTTTTTATATAATTTATTCCATATATATATATGGAATTTAATAAAATATAATCCATATATAGAATTATTGTAATAATATATCATAATTATACCACTCCCACTTATGATTATTATGTATAGTATCATTGGTAAATAATCTGTTACCTCGATAAGAGGCAAAAATGGTTAAAAGGGTTAAAAATAAAATGATATGTTCTAAAATGAATTAAAATAAATCTTTAATCCTATTTATTTGTAAACCATAAATATTATACACAAAATTAATTGAAAATGGTCTATTTTAATTCCATTTTTCTTGAGTAAGACTCTCGTATATTTTAATCATTTGAAAAGTTCTAAGTGTTTCCTCTCATTTACTTATAAAAGGACACCCCATCTTCTCTAGTCTCCAGAATTCAATAGAATCATATTTTTTCCAAGTATATCCCAAATTACATCCTACAATAGCTATAAATTTTATAGAGGTCTATGTTTTTAAAAATATAATCCTAAATAGTCATTTGGCACACTCCTAAATATATTGTGCAATGAATTTTTATTTTCCATAAACACGTGTTTAATTTTTTATTCTGTTTGTTGTCTCATTAGATAATATCCTATAAAAGTTATATAATTAAATATTTTTCTAAAATATAATTAAATATAATTATTTAGTTATTATAAACCATTTGATCCACTTTTTTATATAATTTAAAACCTAAACAATGATCGCATGTACGAGATGACAACTACATCGTGACGATGATGTATTTCATTTTACATTACAAAATATTATGGGTGTTCATGATAATTGATCCAATGAAATAATATGAAATATTTATCTGATATAAATATTATTTTAGTGGAGAAATATTCTAATTATTCCATTATAATTTAATGAAAAAACATTGTTTGTGTGTACATTTAAACTTCCTCAATGTGAAACGATGTATTTTAATTTTCATCAATTCATCTTATATCTAATATTTAAATTTAATTATAGTAATATATTAATGATTTAATTATAATACAATAACGATAAACTTTACATACAATAATTCCCACATATCTATTGAATAATAGAATCCATACTGACTTGTACGTACAGACTATCACCTATATCATGTTACATAATAAGTTTTTTCACAACCACCAAAGATAGTTTGTTCTCAAAGATAAATTATTTTATTAAATTTAAAATTATAACATTATTAAAAATATATAAATTTTATATTTATGGACAATTTTATATTCCCATTGATTTTTTTGTATGTATCTTCGTAAATAAATTCCATTTATTCGATAGCTTATAGGAATCGCGATATACTATTTAATACTACCATGCCTATTTGAATAGTAATGTGTTAATTATGAGGCCATTAGAATAATAACCTCACCTATGAACGTATAAATAGAATTTATTATTATCCTAACTAAAAATATGATATAGAAATATATCATGCAATAGGTAAATAAATGTTTTAAAAATGATAAATTATGTGTTGGAATTTTTGTGAAACGTAAAGGTATATTTAAATTTTTATTGTAAATATAATTATATAAAAGAATATTTATTTTCATAAAATACATTCATAAATTAATATTTTCTTCTATTATAATTATAATATAATTTTATGAGACAATAATTAATTTTTCAATGTCAGATACAATTTAAAAAAGAGTATTTTTTTATAAATTGATATGATTAATTTGATATTAAAATTATCGTATTTACAAAATTATTTTCATAAAAATTGTACCATTTTTAAAATCTATACATTGATAATTTTTTAGTATGAATAGTTGGAATTTTTCATAAATAGTTTAATTATATGTGAATAGTGAAATATAGTAATTTGTAATATTAAACATTTTAAGACATATACATGAATTTTTGAGTAATTAATGATGTAAGAAACCATAGATTATAAATCACATGAAATAGTTACTATAATTAATTAAAATTATCAAAAGTATTTATAGCCTTGATCAAAAATAATAAATAATTGAATAAAATAATTAAAAATAGTATTATATCCCAATAATAAATACCACCCCTCACCTAATATTCTCCTCACACCATCTAAGACATTAATCATTTCTAAATTTTTCGAAAATAAATTCCCAATATTCTTTTCTGATGTCCAATACCGTATTGTATTACTATAAGACCAATTTTAGGGGACTTAAAGAGCATCCCAAGGATATGATATTCTAGAGGTAAAATCCACCATCTTTCTTTTATTGTTTATTTTTTTCTTATACCCACCTCAGCTCCCTTATAAAAAGAGGAATGGTAACTATAATATTATTTAAATAGTTTAATTTTATAGAGATAGTGCAATATCAATTATCAAATATATTTTTTTATAATTTTCACTATAAAAATAAATATATCATTCGTGAGGTGTGCATTCACCACCTTTGAGGAAGATAAGTTTTTTTTATTATCATCTTAATGCTTACTCATAAATCAATTTTTTTTTGTTTTAAAATGATTATAATATGTTTATTAAGTCATATTTTATTTTATTAAACCAATATATATATAATATTAAATTATAAAACAAAACTAGTCGGTGACGGTTAAAAAAAATGGGAAAAAAATTGAAACATTTTCATCAACATTTTATCTAAAGAATTATCATGTACCATATATAAAATGATCTATTGTATCATTAAAACCACTATATGTATATTAAATCCATTTAATTGGAAATATTATTTTTTTCATACATTTGATAATAACTCCCATAATCATTCACATGGTAAGTAACCATAAAACCATTAAATGAATTCTCCCCAAAGGAAAAAATTAATCATTATAACTCAATAGAGTTGAAATAAATGAACCCAATAAAATTATAGTAAAATATATGTATAACTTTTAATGTCATATATAAGAAATTAATTAAAGTAATTTACTATCCATGAAATTATTGACAAGTACAAAACGCTTTCAGACATATGGTAATTGGTTTCTCATCTCACTTTTATTATTGTGAGATATGCCTTATTCACAACTTATTTTTCTCTATGGTGTATGTATAATACCCTTTGATATATGAAATTATAAATCTCTTTAAATTCAATTAATTTACTATATGTTTTTACTATTATAAATTTTATTGTGAATACAATTCGAATGATTACATTTGGTAAGGGATTTATTAATAGTTTTTATCTATTTGGTAAAACCACTAATTCCTGGATTATGTCAGGATATGGGTCTATGTAAAATAAATTCTGATTATCTTATGTATTTATCATCGTTTTTATGTGTATTTCCTTTTAAATATATATAATCTATACATTTTATAAATGATATGATCCTTCAAATGGACTTCATATAAACATTCTTTCATTGAGAATTTTTCTTATATTATGCACCTATTTACATTTCTATCAAGAATATCATGAAAATTTTATTAATAATAATTATTAATTGATGATTTTATTAAATATAAATAATTATAATATATTAGATTTGATTATTTATTAGGTCATATAAATATTTTTCTAAAAGTATCTACATTGAATGTAATTGGATTAACTAGGGAAATAATATTAAATCTGTATCATTTACTCAATATGGACATTTTTTGATAATGAATATTTATTCAAGAATTAAATTGAACATTTTAATTTTTGTGGAATGATTTTTAAATTCACATATAAGTTGTTCCCATTTATCGATAGCCCCTTGATGCATCTGTAGTCTCATGAGATGAAAAATCTGTCCAAATTAAATGTGATTTTACAAATAATTATTAAAAATTCTTATGAATGGTAATTTTTAAAATGTAACCATTATTCATGAGATCCTAGCCTCCAAATTATTATGAATTCCCATTTTTACTATTGTAGACTTTATAATCCATGGCATTTTCATTTTGATATTTTCCATGGATTCATATAATGATCATGTTACTGATTTAATTAAATTTGTTTCCAGTATTTTACACTGCTATAATAATTATAACATACCCCATCTTAATTGATTTTTTTGAAAAAATATCCAAATTTATTGGTATATATACAATTTTGTATTGATTATGTTTTATTTATAATTGATTAATTAATGCAATCTTCTCTTTTATTTTACCCTTATTAAGAAATCAAGCTCACCCTTTTATTTGTTCTATTTGTTGAGCCATGGATGGTGAATGTAACCATTATTTCAATTTTAAATGAACTATTTTAGGTAATTATTCACATAAATATTTACTATTGAAAGTATTGACTCAAAATAATAAACATATGAATAATTTTAAAAAACACCTCTCCCCACAAAAAATATCACCCCTAACCACCCCATCTCATTGCACCATAAAATAATTTAACATAATCTACCCACTTAACAAATTACATTCAAAGACACTTCCTCCCATCGAATACCTTTTTTCATGCTAATGGACCAAATAAAATAGTCATAAGTAGTTCCCCAATGAGATGATTTTCAAGTGGTAAAGTCAACCATTCTCTTTAAATTTTATTTCGTTTATTATCCACTCATTAACTCACCTATCCAAAGTGTCGTGGTAAATAAATTATGACATAAATACTATTATTATTATTATTTTTTAATTAAATATCCATCATCTAATTTTTTCTCCTATCAATTTAAATCTAGAAATTATAGCATCATTTATAGGGGGTTCATTCACCACATTCGTGGACGACATGTTTTCATTTTTAATTATTACAATAATAGATGGAAATATATTTATTTATTTGTTTAAAAGAGAATATAATATTTTTATTACAAAATTTTTAATTTTTAGATCCAATATATGTACATATTATTAAATTATAAAACTAAAATATTTCATTGTGGTCGTAAAATCCACAAAAATAAATAAAAAATTTAGGTCAACATTTTATTTAATGAATCATCCTCATATGATAATTATGTAAATAATTCATTGTAACTCATCAGAATAACTATAAATAAACATAAAAATTAATAAATATAATATAGTTTTTATATGTTCTAAATTATTTAATTTATTAATCTAATTATATTATGTTGGAAATTGTGTACAGGTCTAGAATACTGTTGTACCAAGGTAAGGCATTTCCCATCTCACATTTATTTTTTTAAGATATTCCTTAGTCACAATTTATTTATTTGGTGTGTTGTTTCTATACTTTCCTTTGTTATATCATATATTTAATCTCATAATCTTAATGGTGTTAATTTTTTCATTTGATTATTTTTAATTTTATGGGGATAATTATTCAATTAATTACAAGTCATAATTGATTTCTTCAATCAAATTTTATTCATTGTGTTAAATGTATATTTCATTTATTATATCATTCTATGATTATGTATAAAATTATTATTTTTATATCTACTTATTTATGTTGATTTAATTCTAATACACATGATCTATTAATTTAATTAATTATATGATCCTTATAAGGGACTTCATCTGAATTTTCATTCTTGGAGGCATATTTTTTATAATCTACACCATTTTTCCTATTATGTATATGTTGAACCATTTAGTTGTGATCATCAATAATTTATGATTTCATTGAATATCAATATTTCACTTATCATGGATATGATTATTTTCTAATCCTTATAATAACATTATTTATGGAGCTTACATTGAATGTTATTTTATTAACGCGGAAAATAAGGTTAAATATGTATATTTTACTCAATAAAGATATCTGTTGATAAAGAATATTGATCAATGAATTATTACAATCATTTATATATTTGAGTAATGATTTCGACATGCACACAGGGATGATGCCCTGTTATAAATTTCCTCTAGATTCATTAGTAGTTCTATATAGGGAATAGTTATCCAAATTAAATTGGTTTTAACTAAAATTATTAATCCTTATTATGAGTGGTCATTATAATGATGGTACCATGCTTCTTGAGATATTGGATTAAAAAAATAAAAAATTTCCATCATTAATATTTAATTCATTATAATCCATGACATTTTCACTAGGATATTATCCATGAATTAAAACTGTTCTCAATTTATTTAATAAATGAAATTTGTTTCCAATTATTTATATTTACATAATTATTATGCCTTATCCATTAATTTTTTAATATTTTTTTGTTAAATATAATTTATTTTGGTCAAATATAAATTTCCATGTTTATTATATTTCATTTATTATGGATTGATGAATTCTTCGGTTATATTTAACTCTTAAGGATCATTTGATATCTCCTAATTATTTGTTCTCTTTATCCCAAAATATTATTTTGAAATATTTGAAGGATTTTAGGGATGAAATTGTTTTATATTTTTATTTTTTATATTTGAATTAAAATTTAATAATGATGTCATGTATGTATCTAGTTCTTCACAAGTAATAAATTAAAAAATATTTTGGATGTGAATATTGTATCTAGGAAAATGTAATAAAGTAAGGCCTTGACACTAGGAAAATGGGGTCTGGGAATTTGCACATTTGAATAGATTAAACCTAATAATGACATTTTTGACTTATGAACAAAACATCCTCAAAACCTCAGAGGTGTAATTAATCAATTAATTTATAATGTATGGAATTCATATAAGTAAAATAAACTTAATTACACAAATAAAATTATATAGAAAAATTTTATTAAACAATTTAATAATAATCATGTATATATGTTTTAGAATGATAAATATCTCTCATGAACTATAAGACTCGTGTTAAGGTATGTCTTGTCTCATTTAAATTTTATTGAGCCATATTCTATTTTCAACAAGAGTTTTTATCTATGGTGTATATACTATCTAATAAATTTATTATGGGATTCATCAAAAAAAATTAAATTCTTTTAAAAATCCATTCAATACTTTGTCCTCTATTGATTTCATGGTTCAAAAGTCAACAATTAAGATGGTTTTTTATTAAAACTATAGTGAATAAATTTAATATATTTTACCGTATTTTTTATCCATATAAATTATAATGAATAAGAAGTTTGGGGTTATTGTAATGAAATTAGTGTCTAAAATATATAATCATTTCATATATGTTATATTTTTTTGTTAAATAAAATAAATTGTTAATGATAAGGGTTCCATAAAATAATGTTCTGAGAAATTTGTTAAGATCAACAGAATTAGGTGATTATATGAAGTACACTGGATAAACTTAATCAAAACATGTCTATTAAACTATGTTCATTGGATAGATGATAAAGACAATATTTCTATAAGATGATATGTATAGTTCCTTCATATAGAATATTTCTTCTCAAAAAAATAAGGTGATGCATTTCTTATCTTTTATGAACCAAATATCATGATTAAATTATAATATTAAAGACTTTTACTTATGTAATTTGGAAGAATAATGTATGTATGACAAGATTTATTTATTTTTGGGTACATTTCAACCAATTATTTTCCAAAAAATTGAATTTTTTTGATGTTGAAGACAATGATAGATCATATGTATGGGAGTATGGGTTCGACCATAAAATGTTGGGTGTATATGTATCAATGTTTTGTAATATTTTATAGATTAAAAAACTCTAGGAGGTTTTACATTGGTTTTGAAAACTTTGAATGGGTCAAATTAAATTCATGGAGATCATATCAAAATGTATTCTAGTTAGTACATCATAAAATTTCATCATGAAAATAGAATCTAGATGAAGAATATGTGAAAAGATAATTTGATAGACATTTCCCTGAATTATAATTAAAAAAAGTATTATGATTGTATACATCCCAAAATTATTAAAACATTGTATCCTAAAGATCATGGGGAAGAGAAATATTATATATAGGAGGACACGATAATGAAGAACATTTCATGGCTACCATATGGCCTATCACAACAGAGTGTAGATATTATTTCTAGAGATTAAAATTATATTTGTAAATATATTTAATTATGATAATTAAATGATTGAATTTTAGTGATTATATTGTCACTGAGGAATAATTTGATTCAAGGTGATATTTCTTGGGTGATTTCAAGTGTATAATGACATTGAGTTTTTGAAGAAGGCTCATATATTTTATGAACATTGATGGTGGTCAATAGAATAATGTTCTGAGAAATATGTCCTATGATTGATTGGGATCCTTGAACATGTTGTTAAATTGATTAACATAATTTTTAAAAGAAAACCTAATATATAATTGGTTGGATATGATTGTATTATGTGACTAATTTTGGATATATTTTTTAAAATATTGAATAATTTTGGTTTCTACTAATGATAAGATGAATGTCTCTCTAATGAAGCCTCAAACTCATTAGAACTGTAAAAAGTGAAACGAGCCCGATATTGTGATTCAATTATTATCGATTTAACATAGTGAAGAAGAAACCAAATTAATAGGTTATGTGACTTGGAATACTTGAGATAGGGTTCCAAACTAAAAATACCATATTGACAGTTTCAGACTGAAAAACTGTAATAGATGTTTATTGTTGTTCTTGTGTAGGAATGTGATGAAAATTAAGAAGAATATTTAGGAAAGGAATGTGTGTTGATCATTCATGCAAATTAATTTTTTATGATTTGTTATGTAATCTTTTTTATTATAATAGTTGTAGGAGGATAATACACACTATCAAAATAAAAAAGAGAAATGTGCATTATGTATGTTACAAACTTTTTGTAAACAACTAGGGGATAATTTTCTAGTGGTTGCATCATATTATTGTATCTCAAAAAAAATACATTGACTAGATAATTTTCTTTTAGTATTGAACATCGACACTACCTCTATTCTTGTGGGTTTTTTTGTCTATTTTTTGTTTTCTTGAATTCACACTAATTAATGGAGAAAGATATTTTAAGTAATTATCAAAATAACTGACAATCACTAATTCACCCGTCCCCATATATTTGATTATACATATCCTGACTAGTAATTATAAGTGATATTTTAGTCACGTTTATTTTATTGAAACATTAAATATTGATATTTGAAAAAAATTATTTTTTTCATGGTGATTCTGAACCATTATTATTTTTCAGCGATATATGTCATCGATGGAATGGACAATAATATTTTGAAGGAAATAATTCAACCAAACCTTTTATATAATCGATATAATTTATCTTTAATATTATATAGACATATGGCCTCTTCCATAAAATGGAGTTCCACTATCAGCTATAGATAATGTTAATCTAGAGAAATATGGGTGAGCCAATAATTCCATACCTTCCTTAACCTTTAAATATTCATTTACTCGGGTTTAAGAAATAAGAAGTAGTATTGGAAACCTGGATATGATAAAGTATACTTATTAATGAAATAATAAATAAAAAAATGATAATTTATATACTTAGATATTGGTGTATGTTGATCATGAAATTTAAAATGATGAATCTATATGTGAATAATTTTCCCATCTTAATGAAATTATAAAAACAATAATTTTTTGTTTCGAGAAATTAGAATATTCATATATTATTAAGAGGATTATATGAATGTTTCTACATATATTTTATCATAAGATGTCATATTTTGAGGACTAAGATCCAAAATCACTCTATTGGGATGATTTTCACATCATTATCATCACATATGAATGTATAAAAGAAATGTATATATGTAATATTGAACTGTTTTACTAGTAAATAACTTCTGAAACTTCATTTAATATAACCTCAAAGAGAGTTAATGAGGTAGATAAAACTAAACCAAAATTAAGAGATTAAGTATGTAAAATGTATGATTATTTCACATATATATATTACTTAAATGAGAAAGTAGAAATACAGAAGTATAATGGAACATTTTTGTTGATTTAATTTAGTTTTCATTCCATTATAAATTTCACAGAAAAATTTCCAGGTATAATGTATGATAAATATTTTGATGATGAATTTATAAATACGATAATATTTCTAAATAATATGGTAGGAAATTCAAGGTTCCATTCATTCATGATGAATGAAAATGACTATTTTACATTATTCATTTTCCTACAGGATGATATTAGACATGTTGAAGATGAAATACAACATCACATGTGTATTGATTTCATTATTGTAGAGACGTAATAGATTGAAAAGAAAATTACATTTTATATTGAACTAATAATAGTATATAAATAATTTATTAGTAAAAAGTTTGTGATCTGAACAGTTTCGAATGACTAAGGTCAATATATAAGATAAAATAAAATGATAGTTTAGAAAGTTTACTAAATTGATAAATTCATTGATTTTTCGGCTTTTTTCCCAAGTACAATGACATGAATTGTTTAGAATCATACTAGTTATCACATCATAAAAATTATAGAAAATATAAAAATTATATTTCAATTGTATGTTTCATAATAGGGATAATGAAGAAGAATTTTATTTTGAGAACACATGTTTTTTTATTCTGAAAAAAAAATTATGTTATGATAACATGTTCATTATTGTTTTTATGGGTTTAAACAAGCCCCAATATCTTGGTATTCTAATAAAAATACCCACATTATGGAATTCAGTTTAACAAAATTATATTTTTTTAACAATATCTATATTAGTGAAATTTAATAAGTCTCCCTCGAATGAATACTTATGTTGATGATAACATGTATTTATGGAACGTTTAAGGAATGTGAATAAAGATATATAAGGATATGAGGATGTTATTTGAAATTTATATTTTTGGAGAAGTATTTATATTATTGAACACCATATCTCTAAATAAAAACGAAATATTTCATTTTCCACAAAATATATGCTATGTAGATCTTGATGATGTTTTTAATTGGAGAATCAATGATTCATTACACCCCAATTTTAATGGGGTAAATGATTCCAAAATAAGATTACATGATTAATGTTTATCAAAAAGAATTCAAGATATTTATTGGAATATTGTTGTATTCAATTTCTTTAAGGATAGATATTATGTGTCTTGTTACACGTTGTACACACAATCAAAGTACACCTAATCTGTGCCAATTTTTAGATATAAAAATAATTACAATATATTTTATCAAAAAATTATTTTTTTTGAAATATAACAAAAATGTAAATAATTATCTATTAGGATTCACAGATAAATAGTAGAAAAGATGTTTCAAAGATTGAGGATTCGCCATCGGTAATTTTTTGGATTTAGATGTTTGTGTTGGTATAAAAAGAGTAAAAATTTAGTGATTCTTAGCTCAATAAAATTTATAATATAATCCACCATAGAAGCAAGAACATAGTTAGTATAGATGAAGAAATATCTATATGATTTTTTTTAATTTTTTGAATCATTCAAATCATGTGATTTTTGTAATAATAATTTTCTTGTAAATATCTCTAAGGATATAATGTGATAATCATTAATGAAGAAAATTGATAAAAAATTTAGTCAATAAATGGAAATGAGAAATTAACTAATGATGTATATTTTATCTACAACGGAGCATGAAAAATATAACTTCTCTAAACCATTACTAATGGAATCCTTTTAGAATCTAGAGTAGATTAGTGTTGTTCAACCTCTCTCCCATCATATATAATTCATTAGATGATTTTCCCCTACCACAAGTTAAAATTCTAAAGTATTATGAAAGGTGGACTTAATATTGTTTAATTATTGTGATAGTAGTATCAAATTATATTTGAAAAGTTTATTTATTATCTATTAATTGAAAATATGGTATTTTTATTTAGTGATACATTTTTCTATACTGATTTCTTTTATATTGGATTATAAATATTGGATAACAGTACATTTTTGAAATTAATAATTTCAATGATTTATGTAACATTTTTTATAAAAACAAAATATGTGGGGATTGTTGAGACAAATAAGTTTGGATCAATTATTAGAAGAATTCGGTTGTTTAGATAAGAGGATTTATTCAATGATGTATTTTATGGACATACATAAATTACAGGAAAATATTTTTCCTCCCATAAGAATGTACATATAACAAAATTGGTGGGTACACTAGAATTAGGTGAATGGGTGAATTTCAATAAATTGAGATGAAAAAATATATTGCAACAAACTAAGGTTATTATACAGAGTATAATATAACAATGTCTCTATTTGTATTCACAGTTCAATTTGAGAGTGATGTTAGAACTATGAAAAATCATCATATGGTTTCATGATCATCAATACAAATTACATATTTATTATATTAAGATATTCATGAGGATTAAATGATTTTTTTTATTATTAAATTTGTGTAATACAAGTGTAAAATTGATTTTTCTAATTTTTAGGACCATGATTTATAGATATAGTAAAGTGATAAGGAAGATGTAGACAAATATGAAATATATGCAGAGTAGTATAAAAATTATCAAATGCACATTTCATTGCAACATTAGAATTTTTTATGAACTCTATCAGATTGGGAAAGTCATGGTAATCATATAGATGTTTATAGATCTTGGTATTTTAAAAATGAAACCTATCCAGTTTACTAGATAATAAAATCTTGTGATTCCAATATAAATATTCCTCTGATTAATGTACCAAATATGATGAACATTTTTCAGTATAATTAAAATATAAATTCGAGGAATTGGTATCGAAAATATATTAGGTTGTGAAACCTTTAGATAGATATACTGGTTATAATATATTAGACAACATTAGGCATGGATCTATCCAATTGAGGAATACCAGAAAATAAATAACTATATTTTACTAGACAGAGTATTCCAAGATGGAGTATTTTAGTTGATTTAAGCTCTACAATATTTTGGTATGGTATTTTAATTATGATTATACCGCAGAGACATTCAATGTTTTTTGTTTATAATGTAATATTTTTATTTGTGATAAAATTTTAGTGTGTTTTTATGAGTTAATCGATGTGTAGTTTTTACAAAATATTCATATACTTATGAATAAATGATGTGTTCTAAGGAATATATTGTTGTGAGATATGTTAGAAAAATTATGGAAATTTCATTTTAAGATCATTCATCTTCGTTTAATTTAAACGTAATTTTTACTATATATTGTGGAGTTGATGTGTTATATATTTGATAGGTGATTGAACATCCACTTAGGGAATTATTGATGAATTTATGAAAAAAAGTAAACAGATTAAAAAAATACCCTTTTTCAAAGAATCAGACATTATAACAATGAATGAAGTTATATGGGATTTATAATTTCAATCAATTGTAATTATATGAATTATGTGAAGAAGAAACCAATCGAACAATATATCATACTTTGAGTACAAGATTGATGTTTTCATATTGAGGGTAATAGATGGAATGGTTTTGAAATTGAATTTGGTATTGAAATTTTTTTGATCTCTATAATGGAAGAGTGATGGAAGAAGAATATTAACTTTTTGGAAGAATTTTTTGAACAAATTTCAAATATCATTGTGATAATACATTGAATCATTTTGGAAAATTATTGTTTATTCTAACAAAAAATTATAATTTTATCTATGATAGGAGAACATAGAAATTAAGAAGGAAATATTTATATATAATTGATTGATATTCCCTTCTTTTTCTCAACAAAAAAAATGATTACTTTAATTGGATGTGTGGTCATGGATTATTTCCACACCATACTATGGAATAGTTATTATTATTGAGTATCGAACAATATAAATAGATGTTGTCAAATGGGTTTTTTTATTATTTTTATACAAAATGTAAATTGTAAGAAACTAGAGGTGATGGTGGTTTCTAATAATAGAAATTATATTTAAAAGATTACTAATTTACCCATCCCCTTCAATTTGATCAAACAAAGCATGATTACTGCATATATCCATGATCATTCAATGTTTTATAAAATGTTAATGATGTTATAGAAAACATATCAAATTTAATTTTCAAAAATGACTGAAATTCATTATTTTTTATATAAAATAGAAATATTAATCATTTTCCAGAATGTATATCTTTATCGTTTTTACAAATTTGTTAATTATTTTTATTATCTTGTATAGTATGTGTGAAATTTACCATTATAATTTTGTTCGACCCAATTTTATACACTCTCTTTAATGGTATGTGAACTTAATTACTATATGCCCAAAATGGCGTTCTCGATCACTATGGGTTGGTGTCTTGAACATGGGAATCAATATCAAATAGAGTGAATGATTTATCCCATCCTTATGAATACAATACAACGTATATATGTATTCAAAATGAAATAGTGGAATAAAACCAGAATAAATATATAATAAAATATACAAAACAATGGAATATGTACAATATAAATGTTATGAAAATAATACCCAAGAGATCAGTCCATCTATAATGGAAGGGAAAACCCCAAAAATTACACTAATGCTCACTCTATGATAGCATGAACCAATTACCAATATCAGATTACTAGATGCCCTAACCTATAAACTCAGTACCCTTAGTACCTCACTTTTGCACATTAAATTTCATTACATAGAATTAAATAAACAGGTATGTGCTCTTCATAATGGGCTTGCAGGGTGTGTGATAACATGATCACTAGGTTCCCACCCATGTGTTATTAAAAAAGTCTTAATATTATAATCCAAGCACGCTCAACATTAATTAAAAAACACATTACATGCAATTTAGTTGTTTTTATATCAAATGAATGGAAAAAAAATTTAATATACTGGTTTTCAATAGTTAAATATTATCATAGGTAAATTATATTCAACTAATTTCAAATACATATTGAAAAGAATATATATCATATCAATGAAAAATATGCTTCAAATATCATATCAAAATCATGGAAGTAAATCTAAAACTATTTAAGAAAAAAATTCAATGTTGGCCAAAGCATAGGAAACATCAGATCTAGGATAAGAATAGGCCTCATTAGCATAAAAACTCATTCCCACCATCCAAATATATACCATCATGTGCATTTATATCACCTATAAATATGAATTGAATATATGAAGAAGTGGATTTTGGAAGAACATGAACATCCCTATTCGGTCCACTAAGTCCATAGAATAGCATGAGTAGAGAGAAGAAAAACACACCATGAATTAATCCAATAAAAAATCAACAGATGGGGCCTATTACTCTACCTTCCACATTTGTTCCCATGACATCTTATGTGATCTATTTTAAAATCCATTTCATTAAACCTATATTTTGAAAATCACTTCAATAGCACAATTCAAAACTCTTTAAATAAACCTTTTAATTTACCCAAACCATGGGAAAATCAATTTTATCGAAATTCTATTTATACACACTCAAATACTTACATTAAATTAGGAAATTTCAATTGTAGATAAATTTATTAGAGCTCGAGTAATTTAGCTTACAAAAAAATTCTATAAATAAAATAATGTATATCAAAACTTGGGTCGCACACGCCCACAATAGGATCCACTAATAGATAATACAAAAATGATGACAATGAAAACCCTTTAATGTATATACATTACTCAAAATTGATTCCATTTAACAAAAAAGGTCATTGAAGAGGAGTTAATATTCCATAACACTTGAAAATCATATGTTTCAACATAATAATCAAAAAATTTGTCCAATGAAGTAAGATAACACAATAGATCTAGGAGGAAACTAGAATAATCAACATAGAATATCAACAAACAAAATAACAATAATAATTAGTGAAACCATGATCAAATTAAAAGAACTAGATAAAAGGATTACTCGCCTAAAGAGGCACCACTCACAACCATGATTATAAAATGCTGAATGAATCAATAAAAACGAGTAAAGGTTCTGAAAATCTCTAGTGAAGCACTCTTGGGTTAAAAAAATGTGGGAAAACTAATTAAATAAACAAATCACTAGTATGGTTCACTAATAATCCACCATTGTGAGAATTAGAAAGTCTATCATCTGTATACAAGACCAGTAATCCACAAGGTCCTGATAAGAAAAAAAATATTTTTTTTAAATAACTATATTTTTACAATTTAAAATAAATGCAACAATTTAAATGGCTCTACACCATCCATTTATTATACAAGGCTTATAGAATCTTCTTAGAATACATTAAAATATGTTAAATCCTATTACACTGCATAGATATCTACCCTGGAAAATGAGAAGTAATTATTATGAAAAAAAAACCTCAAATCACCTATAGCATTATCCAAAATCTGGGAGAAACAACAAATATATTACACATTTCTTCATATAATACCGTAAATCAAACAAAAATGCATCCCACACAAATGATAAATTTCCCTGTAAAGTGATCCCCATCCTCGGATGTCCCAAGATGCACCCAATAAATGTGGAAAATGTTTAAATATAAGGGAAATAATATAAATATGTTCATGGTATTTTAGAAAAACAACCCACTATATGAATTTCCATCCCCATGTACTCAAATTGAATAATGTTGTATGGTAACGATGTAAGGCCATTGATACCTCATCTACAACATGTGCACCCTGGTCTCATAAGAATCGGATCTATGAAACCATAATACAATAACCAAGTGAATCAAATTTCCTATAAACAATGTAATTTTACTATTAATGATATCTTCTATATTCTCCATAATAGAAACATTTAGTTTTATTTCAATCACATCCCAACTCAAAATATGTGATGGATTTGGGATGGTATTTACAACAAATTGATGTATTGAAAACCTCATGAATTCCAATCAAATGAATACCACATTATGTATGATAGGAATACATCCCAAGGAGTTTAATAACCTTGAAATATCACAAAAACCTCAAATATGTAATTACAAAATTTCCTAGATTATAGTGACCCAAACTATGAGTATCATTAAAGAAAAAACAATCACCTACCAAAAGCTACAAAGTAAGACATTGTTGATCCACATTAGATTTATGTGTAAAATTAATTTAAGGTATCCATTCTAATCGATGAATGATAATTATTTTTATAATAAAACTCACGCATTATCGGATACTTAACCTAGGTACTAAGAAAAACTAGACCAATGAATGAATCATATATTTCATAATCTTAATTGAACAACATGTTTAACAATCTCTATATTTTCAGTGAGATGTAATCAACCTTACCTGAGTCCCAATATTCTTTTGGAGAGTGATCTAGAAACAAAATTTAAACCAAGTATACATATCTAATGTACCTAAAAATGGAACCCTATGTAACCTCACAATCTCCTACACATACTGATTACTGAAATCTTCAACTTAATTACTATTCTTGATATAAAATAAGAGATCTGACTTTTTCCACTGACTAATCACAACATATATTACATTATTTTCATAAGGACTCAGTGGTAATCAAACAAATAATATACTAACACAACTCATCCTATTTCGAAACCATCACAAGAGGGGGATAGAGAAAACCAAAAGGATTAATATACACTTCTTTATATGATAAAACGTGTAATAATGGGACACATAATAAGAAAATACATGTTTCTTTCATGGCCTCCAAAATAAAATATCATTAGGTAATACATATTCATAGTTCCCAAATTAACATCCCATAGGAATCATAGAAGATAAAATAAAATTGAAAATGCCCTTAATTCTAGGACGAGAAATTTTTTATCCAAAACAAAGAAAACCATATGAAGTTAGAGACCAACTATAAATAATTTCACCAATAAATAGGGATTCTAAAATTTCTCATTACACACCATCCTATTATTGTCCCTACAAAATAGAACTGTGTAATATTTCTGACAACTGAACACTAGTTAGAACCACAATGAAAGCATCTTCCTTAGATTCAAAATTTTACTGATATCATATTCCAATAAGATTACACTACTTATTCAAATTAAAAAAATGATAGAAGTAACATTCATGTTATGAGAATCTATAAACACATTACCCTTTCCCATGATGTTTTCTATTTCCAAGTCTAATGTCTTAAGGTATTTCACCCAACACCTTTGTATAAGATTCAATTATTTCTGAGAAGAGATATATATCAAATTATTCTAGTCATAGTAGATTGTGACCCTATCCACAAAAATATAATGTTTTCTGCATATAATTGCATGCATAACTATGGAATGAACTAAATCATATGTGGGGTAATTGTTCCTTTATGGTTTCCAAAAAACAGATTAACAAATAGCGACATGATAACGTTAAACAAGAACACATTCAATGCATGCACAATATGAATCTCAAAAAACCACATACCACATTCCGAGATTAGGTAAGATTAGAATTGGGGATGACGTTATAATCCTTTTTAACTCAATTAATGTATTTTAGAACATTTTATTCAATATGAATTTCTCCCATATTCACTTAAGATCAGTTATTGACGATGAAATATTTCATAAATCCTAAATGTACCACAATTAATATCCAACTAGACTAATAGTAGTCAGAAACAAAATGAAATTAGGTGGTTCTTCACAAGAAAAAACATCATTTACCCTCTCCGTATCAACTAATAATTTATTCTCAGTAAATAAGTTTCCAATGAACATCACTACTTTAATCAAAAAATATACTTTCGAAAGCCTTCAATATATAAAGAGACTCCTCAGGATTAAAAGAACCATACCCAAATGGTCTTGTAATCATGATCAGTTCATGAAATAAAAAATAAAATCCATGAACCCTGAAAAATAATCATGATATAGAGTTGGAAAATCTGATTCATCAACGTCAAAAAACTATATGAGCATTAGTCAGACATGAATACCATCTCACAATATTCAAAATGACAATAAATACACCTAAAATGCATATTTTTTATATTAAATTATCTAAATATAATATACTAATAACACAAATGAAGAATAATTATCCAAAACCACTTTTCATTGTTTTATTAATCTAACAAATCATCTACATAAGGAAAATGAGACTTTTTCTTAAATTTTACAAGGTTTGACTTTGGATAGTCAACACACAATTGGAGTGAATGGTTTTTTTCCTCACATGCTACATTAGGGATACCCAAGTAGAATAAATAGTGTGAAAAAAACCATCAACATTATGTCATAAAACTAAACATTGATCCCTTTTAGCTCCACTGGTTTTATGTCCTACGAAGCTATCAAAATCACCAGTGTAACCAAAACCAGTTCAGGAAAATAATCAACCTACATTACTAGAGGAAGATGGGATAAATTTTATCATAAAATGTTTGAAATGTTGGAAAAAGTTATGAAGATCAATTAGAAATGAAAAATCATTAGGATTAATATTAGTAGAAGAAAAAATGCATGATCTCTAGGAGGGACGGTCCTCCATTACCAGACCATGGATCCCAATATCCATAAAACACCATTGAGGATTCATTAACCCAAAAAAATTTGACACGATGGTGATAAAAAATTAAACTAATCATGTGTAGAAACAAGATAATTCATCTAAATGATGATTTAAAACATATCCTTATTGATAACAAAGAAATAACAAATTAACATTGCATCAGTTATCGATAAGCACAATAATGAAACTATAACCAATACTAATTTCCCTTTTAATTAGGTATTGATAAATCTATTATAATGGACATGATATTATTTTTTGATTATTAATGTTAATAAAAATCATATATATATATACATATTGGAGTGATAACCACTAGTATCAAATAAATCACCCACTATGGAAGATGCAATTAATGTGTTACCTCTCAATATTGTTGTAACTACATTAATATTATACCCGAAACTCAACTACTACATAAGGGTTCTTCACTCCTGAGGCTAGAGGATTGAACTATATAGAATTTCATGCATCTGAAATCACCATAGTACCGTCTAAATCCAATTATACATAACCATAATGAGGCATAGATATATCCTAGAAGAAACACTATGGTTGACTATTACATCCCCAATTGTTTCATAAAAATTTAGATGAAGGTTGTGAACACCATATATTTCTTACATCTACACACTGATATTATGTTTTTAGCACACCCCTAATTGAAGCTAGAGGTTCTAAAGAGGAATTCATATAAGAACATCCACAACCACTCCTTAGTGGATCTTTCTATTTCCTCTTCCTCAATCATGAGACTCTAAAGATTCCACTATGTGGAAGAGAAGGGGTAGAATATCAATCCATTCCTTCTGTGGTCTTTTCATTCGTATTAGCCTTATCCAATTCCTCCAAATGGGTTGAAAACATTAGCATAAATAACTATGATAAAATATATTGTTGAAAACACATTATCTATTTGGGATTTTTTAGCGGATCATTCTTTCCCACATATGGTGTGAAACAAACATGCTCCATAAATATATTGGTGTACATTAACACCAAATACTCTACCTATAGTGAAGATATAAAATTTAGATATATCATAATAATCAAATAATATAGGAAAAACTTCTAAAATACATGTCTCTTCGAACCCTTCCGGCCAAGCCCATGTTCCATGATGCATGTACCGTGGAATTCCACCATTGCTTATTGGGACCCGCAAGTCTGAATGCTTGACACATACCCATGATTACCAAAGGTGTATCCATGATGGGTAAAATATTATTGATAAGTTAATTTGGTTATCCACCCCATGAGATTCACTCGTACCCCTAATGTACAATGGCTTCTCATTCCAAACCTCTTCTAATCGATCTTTATCAACTACAACCATTATAAGTACTTACAAAAATATGTTCTATACATATGGTATAGTTTTGTCTATAGAAAGAACAACTATCATGCTATATTATATATAATTTTGATCCTTAGGGGGATTCCACTAAGGATAAGTAGGTGCACCCCCTTGTGGAACCTGGGGTACATGTATAAGAGGCATGTTATTTCGCACAAAAATAGAATAAATGGCATGAAAAAAAATTTAATATCCACTCAAAAAAATAAAGCTATAAGTAAAAAAAATCATATTTTGATTAAGAACTGAAATTACGATAAACACACCCCACTGATACATGATAAAATAAGTCTCTTCATGGAAATGGGAGGAAATCCACTCACTAAAACCTACCTCTCATGTCCGTGAAATCCTATCTCTTGTCTACCAAACTACCCAATACAAGGAATCATGAGTGAAGACCACATTTGACATTAAACTGTTATGACCACAAACTAAATAACCTCTTAATACTAGTAGCCAACTCGAGTTTCCACATATACAAAGAGAATTATTGATCCTCATGGTGTGTCTTCAATAACCCAAGAAGCAACTAAAAATAAAGGGAACCATTTCATGCTACCTGAATAGAAAACATGAAACATATACATATATTTAATTAATTATTAGAGAAAAAAATTAATGTATATGTCATAAAATATAGGGAATAATTTAATTGAATCAGTAGAAATGGTAGAAAAAATCCCCAAGAGACCCGTCCAACATTGAGGGATGATAAAAACAAAACTACTTCACTAATAATCTCAATGTGATATCATGGGAATACTCACACCATAACAGCACCGGCTACTGAAACCAACTTAACAAAAAATGTTACCACCTCACTATGGCACCATAAATTTTCTTACATTGAATTCCATAATAATTTTTTCTATCAACTGAAGGGGATAAAATGGTTTGAGATAAATGTTTCCTCAAGATCCCACCAAGGTTTTCCAAAATATGACTCTATAAAATAAGCGATTAATTCTCAACGTTATATTAAACAATGCATGATATGCAGTTTAGTAGTTTTTCGATCAAAAAAGTTGAAAAATTCATTTTTCCCATTTCTTGAGTTCCATGTAAATTCATGTAAAGGAGTTCCGAATCATTTCATATATATATATATATAATTTTATATATCATATGAAATAAAAGAAAGCATCAAAAATAATATCAAAATCATGGATGTGCAATTTAAATAATACCATACAAAACATATTAAATAATATAATGAATAAGAAATGTCAAATTAAGGGTCACTATTGGCTTGTCTAACAACAACACATGTACCCTAAACATATAAAATCATGTATTATTTATTCCACAAGACTTATGAATCCAATATATGTAGAAGAGGATCACCACCAAAAAATACTACGTTCCAATATTATCTACCAAGTCACTAGAATGAGAGTTCTATATGTCAATGAAATGCCCCATGAGTGATCCCCTATATAACTTCAATGGAAGTGGTCTATTACTATATCATCCACCTATATAACTAAGGCATAACATGTGATCTATTTTCAAAACAAATTCATCAATTCATTTTATAAAAATCATTAATTAAAACCATTTTTAGAAAACCACTTCATAATGATTTGAAACCCCCTTTTCATTTACCAAAAACTGGGGAAACATATTTTATAAATATACCATTTCAATTGTTGAAATTGAAATCAATATATCATGACTACTATTTTTTTAAACTATTTTTAAAAACTAGATAAATGATGTTCAAAAATAGATAAAAATGTTAATACTATATACTCCATTGGTTGGGACTCATAGGACCACAATGGGATCCACCAATAAGGAGGAACAAAACAGTGACATTTGAGGCCCTAGAATCAATCTAGAGAACTTAAAATTGATTCCGTTTTGAAAAATTGGTTGGAAAATAGGGTGAAACAAACAATATGTCAAAAAAATCGCACACCAAACCATATAAAACATAAATTTTATCATTTAATACAATATCATGTCATAGATGTACAAGGATACAAGAAGAAGAAACATAATATATAAATAAATCTGATATCCAACTGAAATGATAATACTACCTTAAAATGAATCGATGAAGTAGAAAAGAATATTATCCTGATGAAATTCCACTCACATCCCTAATGATTTAATGATCAATGAAATTTTAAAGAACTAGTAGAGGTTCCCAAAATCTCCATGGAGGATCATAAGTTCAAGGGAAAATATGCATCACTTAGTGAAAAAAATAATTCACCAGTTCATATCACTTTAAATCCAACAATTCATGAAATAATTGGTAATTAATCCTTTATATTAAACGTAATCCATTGGTTCAATATATTACAAGAACTCATTTCCAATATACATTAATTTCCATTGTATACAAACATTGAATAAATATTATACATAGTGTGTATTTCGTTCATGCTGTGTATCGGGTTCAAAAAATCATCTTAGGGGACATTAAATGGACTGTAATCCCATTACATGGTATTTATTTCATCAATAGTCTAAAGAAGGTTAAATTAATATAGAAAACCCAAAATAACCATAAAAATTATACAAACTCATGGAGAAACCAATAATATATTACATGTTTATATCCTAACTCTATTTAGTCAAAATCATACATCCCAAAACATTAGGTTATTTTCCCCAGAAAATGTTCTCCATAAAAAAGAGATACAATACACATATAATTAATGAAGAAAAATAGTAAATGGAAGTGAATTACATGAAATATAGTAATATGGTGTTACAATCATGACAATTATTATTTAATAAGAATCATGTTTTTTGTTTTTTTAAATAATAACATCACTCTTTTGGGGAACAACATGGGTGGTAGTGGATTTTGAATGAAAAATGAATTGGATGGGGTTTCATTTATATTTTGGTTTTCATTAGGAAAATTAATCTCACATTGTACGTGTTAGGGGTAAGACAAAATTTGTACCAAACACAATGATCAAACACAAGGTTATTAAGAAAGTACATCTATTTATGTTTTCGGTCCTCAATGTGTTTTCTGGGTGAGAAAGTATCACGACTCACATTATGACTATAATTATGTATTTTATTGAATTGAGTAGTTTAATCAGAGTATAAATTTATTTTGAGATGTTAAATAGTAAATTTGATGATAATTTTGTATTTTTTATTCATTCAGTATCATATTTTTTTTGAAGAAACATTTACCAAAGCATTGTGAAATAGAGGATAAAAGGAATTGTATGTTAGATGATGCGATGGTGATTTAACTATTTTGGAAATTCTTAAGAATTCATGATTCAAGAATGAGTTTTTAGATGAAGTGAGAATATAAATACAAAGTCTTTTGGTTATAGATCACCAGTGTGAGGATCAATGGTCATAGAAATTGTCTGAAGTCTAATAGTATTAAATCTATGACGTCAGATATTATTCAAAATTATTGATATATGAATCCATTATTCAATTTTATCAACCAAACAATCCTATCAATAGGGTGAATAATTTATTTGGATAATATGGGAAAAAATATTTCGTTGTTGATAGATGGGAACATGTCCATTTGAAATAGTGTTCCACTGATCCATCTAGGAATTTCTCACCACGATTCAGTAGAATAGTTTTTAATATCAACATGAAATCAGATACCAAGATTTCTCAATGGTAGATAATTATGGTTTTTAATATTTTTGATACAGATTAATATATAGGAATTGTTCGGACTGATGCAATATATGAGTTTCAGAGACCGGTCAATCAGATGATGTTCTGCAATGTATAAAAACATTTTAATTTAGAAATAAAATTTATTTTCATAAAATCATTCCAGATTCATCATACAATCCTTGAAATTGATTCATCATACGGATAGTGGATGTTGACTCCAAAGACACATATTTACCCTGATAAGTCATAGGATACTTTTCTTAATCAGATGATATTTTCATTATTCTGTTGTTCTTTTTAAAAAATTAAAAACATATGAGGGGGTTTGAAGATGATGAGGAAGATCATTCAATGCATTTTGAATTCCACAAATTTTTAAAACAATTATTCTAGAATCATTTTAGTGTTTTAGTTGGGTTTGAATATCATAATGATATTTTTCATGTATTGCATATGTTTAATCGGGGGTAAAAACTGAATCAAATTAAAAATTTATATCAGACTAAAGAATTATTTTATGATATAAGTATACTGATGATAGGATAATATTCTAGAATAGTTTATAGTCTTTCAAAAGAGTTGAGAATCATAGAAATTTTTTATGTTAAAGCTCAAATGAACTTCCATTTTCAGCTTCTGTAGTTTAGTTATGTGAGAAAATAAAATTTGTTTGACAACCATTATTTTTTGGCATGATTATATATAGTAATTAATGTACAACTTACTCTTATACTATTCATGTGATTTATAGAGAGACAACACTATTTTTCGAGTTGATCAAATTAGTAGTACGATCGAAATTTTTGGTATAATTTTTATCCAAAAATATGAAGTGTAATGAAGTGGAAGTTGTAAGATTTAACTATATTTAATGGGGAAACTGGTCTAAAATTTCATGGGAAAGGGAAAAGTGACATAAAAGTGTTTCCATAACAAATATATGTTCTAGTTTTTCATATCGAGGAATCAGATTCAAGAGAAATTCAAATCATGGGAATGAGTATATATAGGAATTATTAGGGATTTGTTTATTCCCATTTCTATGAAGGGAAATTAAGAAATATTTTTTAATGAATTATAAAAATAGAATTTTTAAATAAAAAAGTTACAAGTACATAACCAATAGGTTTATTTTTATTAAATTGTTACAAAAAAAATTTTACATCATTCATATGGATTAAGAGCATGCAATGTTCTCTTGATCGTATTTCTTAAAAGGTGTAATGGTATTTGATATATTTTTTATAAAAAATAGTGTATTTTTTCAATTTTATAGTGTGTCATTATATTAATTTTAAATAATTACAGGGACTAAAAATTTATATTGAGTTGTCAACCTTTTCAATATATGTTTTCTTTGTAATGATTCAATGTTTCCTTAGAAAAGTGAAAATTCAATAATAGGCAGAAAAAAAATTTACTACAAAGATAACCTAAAAGAAAAACATTTCACTTATTAACCCCTTGCCTTATTAGTTATTAATTCATCCTCATCGGACATTTTCAAGTTTTATTAGAGAAATTATTCACTTCATTTTCATTATTTTGTAGTTTTTTTTATATGTTTGTATGAAGAATGTTAATTTATAGAAAAAAGGTGTACATCATTCTTCAATGAAAATATCTATCATATCATGAAATATATTATGTTTCCATATCATGTTTCTCTTAAGTATGATTTTCTAGAAGATTATACTATTTATTTCCATACCAAAGATGAAAATAGGCCCAAACATTAGGAAACTCTTTTTGAATGGTGTGAATCACCAAGAGATCATGAAAAGTGGGTCATTTTTGTTTTCAAAACAACAACATGTTTATAAAAATTCTCAAAACCTATATATGAATGAAGATATTGAGAAATATATATCTTCATTTTTGTAAAAACCACTCATGGATAAAAAAATAGAATGATACTTTATTTTAGGGAGTGTGTGTCCTTATTATATTACATGAGATTTGAAATTGATAAAGAATTAAATTTATTTAAATAATTTCATACTATATTTTTGAAATTATTAATCCCTCATAATAATAGTAATTGGATCGTCCATTTTTGTGGATGATAATTTCAAATCCTACAATGTCATATTTTTTAATGTGTTGTAACAAATATTTTTGAGTTTTTCACAACTCCTTGATGATGGGAATAAATATTTTTTAGAAAATATTGATTTTTTTTGAAAAATGTGTTTGATGGAAAGGTTGTTACAAATGTACATTGTTAAAAATAACATGATTCATGTTTGTGATGTATATAACACAGGTTTTCTATGCATGATAGAATAAAATAATTTTTGGCATAAAATGATAAGATATATGTGTTAATGAATCATTATAAAGTTATCAAAGCATGAAATTTTCAGTGAAATTCATGATATATCTGGAATAATATATTAGTGTTGTTTTAATTTTTAGAAATAGAATATTACAGACTATATGAATAATAAAGATGGTATCTATTCAACTCATCCATGGTAACTAATTCATTATGATATTTTTAGTTCATAGAAAAAATAAAATTTCAGAGAAATGTACATCGTTTATATCATTGATGATATTACATGAATTGCTTAGGATAGGTATTTGAAACAAAAATCAGAAGCACTAAATCTGTTTATTTGGTTTAAGAGAAGAATTGAGATATATTTGGTGTATTATATAAAGTGGTTGTGAACTAATTATGGTGGGTAATACATAAATATATAGTTCATGAGTTATGTAGAAAAGAAAAAGAATTATATAAGAGTTTATTGCACCATATACATGAGAAAATATGAGTTTCTGAATGAATGAATTGAATTTTTTTATATGGGTTATACAATGTTTGTTTAACATGGCCATTATCACTACTTCTTGGCATATGATAAGTGTAAAAAAACTATCTTCGTAAGAGGATTTCGGTAGTCCATGATCTGATATGATTCTTTATTAAATTTTTACTGATAAAACTCCGTGTTTGGAGCACCATAGAATTTCTCAAAGTCCCTGCATCAAAAAGATCAATGGTGGAGTCAATAAAACATTAGATATGATAAGTGAAGATGGAATAATTCTTAGAAATGAACTGAATGGAATATGATTTTTATCAACAAATATATAGAAAAAATAGTTGATTATATCAATTTAATAGTTCATTAAAATGAAGAAGAATTTTTTTATAAAGTCACCCATTTCCATTGATGTATATGTATTCCATACGTCTCATCCTAGGATGAGAAAATAGGTGGAAGCTTAAAAAATTATTAGGGATTAACATAAAATGTTTAAACACGAATAAAATCAAATATTGATTCACATACATGTTTTTTATAAAACCTAGGCTGAAAATGTTATTTAATCCTTTGATCATCATGTATAGATTAATTCTATGAATGAATATTTGTATAAAATTGATTAAAATGATACGTTAGAACATGTACCAAAACCAATGGAAAAAAATGTTATAAGTACAATATCTTGGTTTCATAGATATGTGAATTAGGATTAGGAGCTTATGATAAGAAAACTAATATTGGTTTAGAAAGGTTAATAAAAAATTTACCGAATTCATTTTGGTGAGAATATTTCTCCAGTGTACTGGTTATAAATAATTAGAATCATTCTCAATATATCTGAAATGATATTTTATAAAAAAAATCAGATGGATTTGAAATTTTTATTTCTCAATGGACAACATGATTATTATGTTAATATTGGTCAGCCATGTGGTTATTTCATTAAAATGGATAAATGTTATGTGTGAACATTAATGAAAACATTGTATGGAATAATGAAAGATCCAGAGGAGTGGTATTACAATTTGTATACCTATTTATGAAATTTGATAATTAATAAATTAAAAGTTATTACTAATATATACATCCACAAAATTAAAAATATTTCCAACATTTTAATTTAATATATTGATGAAATAATCATTTTTTGGGATTGATGAAAGAAGATGTGAATGACTTTATGAATAAATGATGCTTTTTTTAAAATGTTTACACATAATATAAAGAAACCCTCTGTTGGGATACAAATATATCTAAACAATAATTAAATTTTTATTTATTAACAAATGTATTGTGTAGAACATATTAATATGTTTTACATGGAAAAAATGAAACATATTTCTATTCCATTCACAATGGTATTAAATTTTTATAAAGATGGATAAAGTAAAGGAGTTCACGATATCGTGTTTTATGGTAGAAATGGGAGTTTGGTGTAATACACTACCTTAAGACAATATATTGGTTATTCTAATACACTATATGCTAGAATCTAAATTTATCTAAATGAATCTTATTTCATGGCATGAAAAATAATTCTTAGATATTTCAAAGGCATAAAAAATTCATAATCACATATAACACCTCGTGATGAATAGATTTGTTTGCCTATACAGATGCAGATAACTCATGAAATGTGGATGAAAGAATAACCACATCTTTTGTATTTTTTATTTTGTGGGGTTGTTGTGTAAAATGGAATACTAAGAATTATATTTCAGTAACTCTTAAAAAAGATTAATCTTTATAAGGTTTCACTAATTAAGTGATTAAACTACATATTTAGAAGAAAACATAGTTTGGAAACTTATAGTCTGAAGTAATGTTACCTCTAATATTGGGTTCTGATAATCAAAATGTTATAAACCATAAAATAAATCCAAAAAAATTATTTTTCCTAAAATATTTAAAAAAATATTATTTCATTAAATACAATGTGAAGAAGAATGTAATCAAGTTGGAGTATTTCCCTACATTGTAAAACGATGCTGAAATTTATACAAAACCATTAGCAAAGGGACCATTTTTCAAAATGATGAAGGAAATGGGACTCCACCCTCTTCAACTCTGAGGTTGATGTATTAGTTTTTATCCCCTCTCTAATTTATTATTTTGATATCATTGTCATGGGGGTGAAAATTATGTTTCATAAATCTGTCCATTGATATGTGATATACCTTTTAAGGAAGAATATATATATCAGGTGAGTTGCCGTTATGTAATGAACCCAACATGTTTCTGTGTGAACTATTTAAATTGTTGGTTCAATTGGTTATTGGAAATAAACTTTGTATCCAGAATATTTTTTTCCAGAGGTGGAATGTTTTAGAGGATTTATTTCCCCAATAGATTATTTTTATGTCACTATATTTGGAGTTCATGGTTTTTCGGTTAATAATTTATTTTCTGATAATTTATTCACTCACATAGGGATTTGATTATTAATTGGTGACCCATAGCATGGGTTATAATGTTTTTCTAATTTCTGAAGATTTGTTGAGAAATAAATACAAAGGGATATATTTTCAGGACAAAGATTGTCGGAAGTGTGTTTCATATGTTGAATAAATTCTTTGTTGTTTGTTTTGTATTTTTTATTATCTTGAAATATCTCTATGTAAGTGTTGGTGATCAGACGAATGGTCTACAATACTCAGATGATCATAAAATTTATATTTTTAGGTAATTATTTCTTTGGAATAAAATTGGGTCTGGAGTTATTTTTTATTTGATTGAGATGATTTTTTCAAGTCTAAATGTCATTCTAGATATTTGACACAAAATATGATTATAATTTTTTTTCATATCATATGTTTTCTTATTTTACTGTGATCCAGTTATTTTGAAAGAATTTAGGAGAAATGTTTTTTTGTATCTTATGCTATGTTGATGTAAATTTCAATCACATCATGATGAAGTCATCAAACAAGAATGTGTGTAAAATTAGAGAGAATATAATGATAAATTCATATAGTCGCATATCATTATTGTGTGGATCAACATAAATTGAAATTATCAGAAGGTTGATTGTTTGAGATTTAAAAATTTATTGTTTTTTAAGAAGTATATATCGACCAATCCATGGGACATGTAGATCCATTAGACTATCTGATTCACTTTTCCGACCAATACATAGGGTCATTCATCAGTTACAAAGAATATATGAGATATAAGTCACTACTGATAGTATTCCATTAGATATATCATTCCACCAATCTGCAATTAATTTATGACATCGACCATGATAAATATTTTCGGTATTAATACAGCATCAGATGAAGAGTTTAATCAGAGGAAGATTAGAATAGTTTTGGGATTTGTTTGAAATTTATTGATAAATTGGAATTGTTTCCACTGATGATATATACATGTTTCAATAACTGATACATCAAATTATTTTCAATAATGTAGTAAATAATATTCAATGAGAAAAATTGTGGGTTGTTTTCAATTAGATAAAGATCCATGATACAGCCCATGAAACTGATTAACTAAATGGAGGATATATAATGATTCCTAATACACATTATGACTCAAAAAACTCATCTTCAAATGGAGCCCATCCGAAGAATATTTCATTGGTTCTATAGATTTTAGAACAAATGATGAAATTTCGATATGTTGTAAACATATTTCAAATTTTCGTTCAATGTTTTTTGACTTGTAAAGAATATTGAACAATGTTTATGGGAGAATAGATTAAAATATTCATTTGGGATTGAGAATATAAATATTAAGCCTCCTTTCTTAAATCTATTTTAGCCTTATTTATGGTAGCATCAGAATGTATTTTTTTAGGAAATAATTTTTTTTAAGTTAAATTGTGGATAAATTTGAGAGAAGATTCAAAAATATTTTAAAATCATAGAAAAGTTGTGAAATGGTCACACATTAATCAAAAATGGTAAGGAAAATTCAAGATTGAAATTTTTTTTCATAACATGAAAATAAATTTACTTTGAAATAATTCCATTTTAGGAAAACCTATAAATATAAGTTCATTTAAAACATACTCTAACACTATTCATGAGTGGGAAATAGTGAGATTGAACATGTTTTATGTTGGAAAATTAAAACATCTGAACATACTTTTATGGTGAATGATTTCCAAAAAAAGATGGTTAAGGATGTAGAAGTGGTAAGATTTTTTTATATTAGATCAAGAAATACAACAAACATTTTTGAGAATAAATAGAATATATAGAAATGTGTCTATTGACTACCTATTTATTAGAATTTTTTATACTATGGAATCAGACTGTTGAATCATATTGGCCATTGTAGTGATTTTTTTACGAAGTCACAAAGAGTTATTTCAATATTCTTCTAGGTAGGAATGTTATGAATTATTTTAGGAAGAATAAAATATTATTAAATTTTTAAAGAAACGTAGTTACATGTTTAGATACAATTGGTGATGTTTTCATATCTTTTTTTAAAACATATTTAAGATAATTTTTTAGGAATAATTACATGATATATTGTATTATTGTAGTTCTAAATAGATGAACGTGTATTTATTAGTTTTTTAGATCACAAAATAAAGTTTATTATACTAGTTGGTCTGGTATTGGATTATTCTGTAACCATTACAAGGACTGTATGATCTTATTATGTAGTGACAATTGTAAATAATTATATTCCATTTAATGTGTGAATGTTTTTATTAAAGAAAAGTTATAATGCATTAAAATTAGGTGAAGGTTGTTCTAAATGAAATATAACATAAAATGAAATGATATTACTAATTAAAACCCTAAATCCCTCAATTATATATTGATAAAAGTTGGGCCTTTTCTCCATTAATATTATTCTTCGAATTTTTGTTTAAATATTTTTTATAATTTACAGGATTGTTATCCATATTTTCACATGAATCCTGAATGTGATTTTATAGATTTGTTAAGAAGAATATTTCATAAGATTTTATTTTGAGAAATAATGATTATCTAGGTTTTTTGAATGTTATTGTCCTTTTAAATTTCATATGATGATGGATGAGCATGATATAGGCCTCCAATTCTTTGGGAAATTATTATGTTATTTACGGAATTATATTAGAAATCATCATGTAGGTTATTCCATTTCTATGTTTTAATTTAAGGGTTCAATGACAATGATATTATTTAAATAAAACATGAATATTATTTAATAAAAATCATAATTTGATGGAAATCATATATTTTCAATTGGAAAGAAAATAATCTTTTCAATGAATTAATGACATTACCTTTTACGTGTAAAATGTATTTTGTGAAATTGTTTTCATGGTTTATCTCGTGATTAATCATCATTATGATTAATTTACTACCATTAGGATATTTATATTGGGTTCTTAGAAAAAAATAGTAGAGTAAATATGATTTTAGTTCCATGTAAATGATTATTTTTTAAAAAATATTTTGAAAAATAATGTCTCTCTTATATGATATTACAGTTTTTAAATAGACTAAAAATGATCTTATCTTCTATGATAATTTCTTTTATTAATATTGTTTTCTTTTCTATATTTTCCAACTATTTTTCATAAGGATTATGTATGATTATGGAAATTTATGATGGCATGTCAAAATAAATGATTAATTTTTATGAAAATAAACCATGTTTCATTTCCAATGTTTTCTATTTTTTAAAAATAAAATGAATAAATAGTGGATGTGAGCACATTTAAATTCATTGTTTTTTATGTAAGAGTTATGAATTAATTTAATAAATATATATATATATATAATGTCATTTGGAATTAATGAAAACAATTATTTATTTAAAACTAATTATTATATGTTTTTCTATTTCCATGTCATTTATAACATGTTTTATATTTGTTAACACTTATGTGAAATAATATTTTTTCAATCCATCTAATATATTGAGAACTTTATTCTATTAGAATCTCTAAATGAATCTTCTTATTCTATACACATTGCTAATAATAGCTCAATTAAAAGTAATAAACATATATACACTTCATAACACAACATTGTTCATCTGATCATTGATATCCTTCTCCCACAAAAATAGTGTCTATATTCTACATAAATAGTAATTTATAGAACATCTCCATCTACAACACCTTCATCTTAACCTTATCCTTCAAAAACACTTGAGTCATAATCCACATTTACGAAAAATTATGATACATATTTTTATTATTTGGTCTCTTAACATTCTAAATAACCCACATAGATTCAATATGGAACATATATTATTTTGATAGATGTATTGAAATTTGTACATTTCATAACATTTGATCCTCATAATCTATAATTAATATCAACAGAAAAATTGAATCATTTTTGAAACATTATTTTCCATCGTCTTTAATTTATTCAATACTATTGGGTTATTGAAGAGAACATTTTTACGTCTTAAACCATCCATTTAGTCACTAATCCATTATGGAAAATCAAGTTATTCATCTTTATAGCATAAGATTAAAAAATGGAAATATTTTACTTCAAGACCATCTATGTATTATCCATCCACATGTATGTATTCCAGACATCCGAAAACACTATGCGGAGAAACTTCTAGAATTTTTTGAGAAAATTGTTATACTAGTAATTTATATCTAGATGGTTTTAAATTAATATTATTTTTTACTTTATTTATTATTCCAACTAGTTCTAAACTAAAATCCTTTGAGTTTTTAAATATAGTAGAATACATATTGGAATTTCCACTTAGGTGTAATTCATTTTTTCATTTATATTTTTTTATGTTAACCTAGAATATCCTTCTAATCATTGATTAATTTCTCCAATATCAGCCCAAAAAATACCTTCTAGTAATCTCAACACCACTATAAATCCCCAAATAGATTAATTGTCTTCCTATTTCTATTTTAAACATAGAAATATGTTCAATCGTAAATCATTCACTATTATTATTCAAAAATTAATGAAAATACTTTTCATTATGAATAATTGTAAATGGTAAATAAGTAACTATACTTTCTATTTAAATAAACAGGCGTACATCCCAAAAGATGTGAATGATAAAAATTTATCATCTTGGATATTGGTGTTATTTTTTAATAATATAATGTCTCATCTTACTACTTCTTATGTATATAACTCTCACAACATTCAATATATTATTGATCCATTATCAATATTAATCTCTCTACTAGAATAATAAATCCTTAAAAAAGAAGGGCCAAGAGACATTAATAAAGACATTCTAAATATCTTAATGATGTAGGTATATAATTCGTACCACCCACTTTATTTCTACTCAGATACAAAGAACCAGCTTGTATGCAATTATATTTTATAAGATAAACATATATACCATTTTATATTTTTTATGAAAAAATTTATTTAAACCTAGTTCATTGAGCTAACACACTAAAATATATTTCTTCTAATTTTATAGAACATAGATCTCATAATACATTATAATAAAACATCCTTTCATAAATTTTATATTAAAAACACCCATTACATAAAAATAAATATATTCATCATCAGTAAGATACAATATAAAAAACTCATCAGTATTTTTTATGATTTTAACACTTTTTCTTTGGTTGAATGGAATAAATATCTAGGATCGATGATCCTAGATTCTTTTTTATAGAAAATATTAAATTTAGACATTCATTATTATCACATGATACACTCAACACCCTAAATGAATAGAATCTAGATATTTTCATTTCCCTCAGGACAATAATTTATAGTTTGACCATCGACACCGCATTAAAAACTATCATACTCACATTTTAAAGATATATGTTCTCTCTTATCACATGGTTTCCATTCTTAGAGTTTTTGACTTGTTTGATGAAGTGGGAATCCACTTTCATCAATAAGTAATACATCCGTGAAATATTGTGTATTATGTTGGCATATGAGATCCTCATTGTTATCCTTTTCCCCAAAAAATATGAATAAAAAATCATTCTTTCCACATGACATGATTAAAACTATGTCCATAGATAATCATTATATTTTTAATGATGATAACAACAATATCTCCCATATATAATTTGTAAATTTTATCTTTAAAGTCTTATATTAGATACTGATTATGATAAAATCATTTATCAAATAACATGAATATATTACATCAACAAAAAAATATGATGTATTAATTTTCCATAATGTAATTTTTTTCAAATATAACGAATTCTTGTATTTCCATACATGTGATTCCATAAACTCTATTTTGGTATGGATCGTTATAATTTTTTCATCCATATTTTGGAAAATGTTATTCATATAAAACTAGTTCCATATTATCTATATTTTAATGTTCCTAATTTTCAATCCCATCATGTTTTGAGCCTATTCATTATTATTTACCTAATATTTAGATGTACATAATATTCTACCTCCATTTTCAAAAAGATAAATTATTTAAATAAAAAATTAAATCAAAATCATTCATTCATCTTATGTTATAAATTATAAACATTCAATTAATCCTAATGATATTTGGAAAAATTATCCTAGATAAATTTTCTATCTTGAAGAATTAAAAAAACCGGGAGCCTGCATTGAACAATCCCTTTGATAAAAGTTGTTGAAAATCCAATTAATACAATCCATTCATTTAATACTTCGTTAGAATCCATTTTTATGTGATCTACTTGTGTAATTTTATTATATAAGATACCATCCGAATTTAACATTCTCAATCAAAGTAGAAATATTTTTCCCCCAGATCATAAAAAGATGTTTTATTTTCTCAATCATTATTGTTTAGTTCAATAAATAAACAATTCAACGAAATTCAACCTAAATGAATGAATGTAATGAAAACATTAATTTATGTTTTTATGAGTAAGATTCCAATAACCATTGGAGAAATATTAACATATTTTATTTATCGAAAAAGAAAACAATACAACATAGAGACTTAACTGATACTCAAGATTAATAAGGAAAATAAATAACTATTTTTAAAATAAATAAATAATAAGTTCCCCTAAAATATATATATAAAAAGTAACATTTGGACATACTATTTTACTGACTTTTATAAACTATTATAATCAATCCATTCCATAGGTGCCATAATCGATCCTATGTATCAATCATTATTGTGACTACCACCTATGATAGATGAGAAAACATATTATAATTGAATAGTTTCCATTATTTTTAGGATCATCTAGAAACATATTATAATAAAAGATCACTATTCTCTAAGTAACTCATAAAAATTATCTTCCAAGATACCGCCTTATTGAAAACCCATTCTGGAATGATGAAGGAAACAGCTTCTACATACATAACATCAATGGACTAAATGTTATTTGAAACCAATAATTCCATTAATCTCCTTCCAATCAGTTGAACTGTAACTCACAAGAACAAACACATGGATTATGATAATATGGTATAGATACTCACGTACTCATTATTCTTTATGAATTGACTATTCTTTTTTATCAATACATTACACATCATTAACCATTTTTGATGATTATGTGGCAAACCCAATACTCGATAAATAGACATAACACATTTGATATCATGGAATGGTCATAATCATCCTTATTCCATCTAAATTAGTATGATAATTTTCGTAATCTTCTTTTTGATTTGAAATATTCCATCTCGTTTAATATCTTACCTAATAAATTATTTGAAACATGCACAACAACCCCTGATTAGTTAGGTCTCAATCCCTATATAAGAATGGTATTTAAGTTTTATGGATCCCATGTTAGGTATCTCTCTAGATTTAGGAAGTGATTAATAAAAATAATAATCATCGACCACTAGTATAGCATTGAAATTTTCTGTGTATCTATTTGTGTTTTATAATTACTGGGTCATACAATGAAAAAATCATTATAATCCCCAAGGCCATATTTCATATCATGTTATACGAGTCCTACCAATATTTTCATAATTATTTAATCCAGAGCCATATACTCTATGATTTTCATTAGAAATGGATAACTCAATGTATTACTATTAGAGTACATTTTTCATTTCACTTTATGGTATATAAAAAATTATATATACATACTATATGAGAAAACTATAGTGTAGACTTCCTTTTTTTTAACAAAAAGTATTTATTTTATTGACATCCATTACATTTTTTCTTTTATATAACATATTTTGTCTAAAATATGTTATATGCTTGAAGAAAAATAATCATTATGTTTGATACTCCATCAAGTTTGTTGTTAAACATATTACACTCTTTTAATATAATACCACTTCACTTTGTTACCACCTAAAAAACCTACCAAATAAATTTTTTTCATAGTAACATCTATGATGTAATCTAGTTTGAATAATGTCAATAAATTGGATTCAAATTCTTAATATTCAAATACTTTATAATATTTAAACTCTTTAACATTATAACATCAAATTTTATGATGTTAATAACACTTTCTGTCTGCTTATTACTATTTCTATGGTCAAAATTATCATCATTCTTATGAATATTCCACAATATTTTTCTATGAGTTATTTTGATAATTAGTATACATCATTACATTAATCATTATCCACACATAAAAACTACATAATGTTTCAATGAAAGCATAAATATTTTATTTCATAGACCTCAATCATCTCTAAGACAAATTATACTTGTACTACACCCACACACCCTAAATTATTTTTAGAATATCCTGTTTATATTCAAACACTTATTCACATTTATGATGAAAATTTAATTCAACATTATAGAAATACTTATCAAAGAAACTATTCTATCCATGGAATATATTTTATTTTAGTTAGTCAGATCACTAATTTAAAATATTGGGTTTTTTTTGTAAAATATTAAACAGAAGTGGGTTAGAATATATCATCAACTTTTTTATTAAAAATCAGGGTTATGTACATTATTCTAGATAAAATATTTTAACCATTTTTTATAATAATGTATTTTATTGATTCTGTTTTATCATAATCTATATCTAGCATCATTCATCTGAAATAATTTTTCATTTTTAATAAAAATATCTCACATTCAATAAGATAAATTGAATATCTATACAAATACTTAACTATGACCATTATATTATTGGTAGTATTTCATCACATTCATTAAATGACTCATTAACCCTTTAATTAATTATTTTAATACTTTATATTTTTATTATCAATAATTAACATGATTTTGAGAAAAAATATATTTACAAAACTAATAAAATATTATTTTAATAGAAATAAAATTAAAAATAAATGAATTTAATTATATAACTTTAGAACATTAAATGGACATTAAATGGAGTCACATAAATTCCCAAATTTATTTCGGAAAATACCATCTTATGGAAGACATAATCTTGAATCAAAAAAATAAAATGATTATATCAACCTGACTAGATATAATGTGAAAAAATTATAGTTTTTCAAAATAACTTCTTTTACAATTAATTATTACTTTTAACAACAATTATAATCAATAGAGTATTAGAACATGAAAATTTTCCAAAACATTCTATCAAAAACTATATGATACAATATGGTAAATTTTTAGTAAAATTATATTTATTTTCCAAACATTTACATTGATGAAAATATAATTATATAAGTCGCTAGAATAATCATTTAAAAGATAAATTTCAGACTCATTCAATCATTTCCAAAATCAATCATATAGATTATGTGAGTCCCGTATGGATTCCCTCTAATAATTATTTTTAATTACATTGAGAATTAGGTTGAATCTATCATAGATATCTAATAGAATATAGATTCAACAACTGAAAAATTTCTAAAATATATTTTTCTGTGGGAATTTTTCTAAAACATTAAATTTTACCATTGTAATGGTGATTTAAATATTCTATATCAATTTATGAATATTATTATATGATACCATTACAATATAATTTATTGATGTGAAAGATATGTTTGGATGATGACAATGATATTAATCATATATAAAATTTTTTATCATATGATATTAATATTTTTTAAACATTTATTAATGGATTTTATAAAATGTCATCCCCAAAGAAATTACGGGTTTCAGTCTTAAAATACACATTAGAGGTCGACTCTCTATATTTCAATTTGAAATGAGTCCTCTATTTTGTTCCTCTCATAACATGTTTGTTTTGGTAGTCCATCATTCTTATAATATCATATATTACTATTATAGTGATATGAAAATAAGTCCTCTCTTAATTAAACATATTTATAAAATAAACACAACCCATTCGGTATCCTTCATGATGATTTTTATGATAAGTGTGTCAAATTGTTCAAATTTGGATTTATTTACCTAACCCATAGGGATAATAATTTACACTATATAATTAAAATAATAATTAATGGGAACCCTTATTCTGTAGAACCAACTAAGATGAATGATTGATGGTATTACAATTGTTTCCTTCATAATTAATCTAACACAATGTATTTTAATTGATATATAATATCTCCATCCAAAATTTTGTAGGATGCATTGTCTTCATAATTCATGTTATTTAGTTTCAAATAATAACACCTCTACCAAAACAAAAAACTCAAACCATATGAATGATAAAATACTTACACTACTCATACAGATTCTAGATTTTTGATAAAAAAAATAAAAAACAATTCACATACATTTTTTATAACTTTTAATTTTGAAGTATGAAATTATTAATATGTTACCTTATATTTTAAACTAATGAATAAAATTATTTATAAAATTAAAAAATTATTAATAAATATTTAAATAATTTTATAAATAACAATTTATAAATTTATGAACGAAAAAAACTATCAATAAAAAATTCATTAATTAAAAATTACAAGTTCATTATAATTTATTAATTATTACCAGTATTCTGGAGATAAAATAAATAAAAATATAATATTATATGAAATTTTAGTTCCTTTATATTTCCATTTTAATGTAATTTATATAAATAGAAGATGTTAATTGAAATGTAAACATTTTTAATTTCAATTCTAAAATATAATTAAATTACATAATTTAAATATCACATATTTAAATATTATTTCAGTCATTGATCATATAACTTCCCAAAACCCATTTTAATAAATTATTAATAATTTCAATAACACAGAACTTAATTTCAATACATTAATTTAAATATTCAAATCCATTTGTAATATTAATATGTAATCATTTATATTCTTCATAATTATATTTTTCAATATTAAACCAATATTTTAAAATAGATATAATATTTCTATAAAAATATTTTATATCTATATTATAATAAATTAAAAAATATTTGAAAATGATATTTTCATATCAAAGTGTAATGTTATGAATATTTTTTAAATAAGTGTTTTATAAATATTTAATTATTTAATTAAATATTTATTATAAATTAATATTTTAAAAAATTAGATAAATAAATATATATCGCTATAATTCCTTCTATTTCACATTAAAAATTCCTATAAATTCTTTAAATCAAAAATTAATATAAATTTATAAAAATAATTTCTATATATTACATATTTACAACTAAATAAATACAAAAATCATTATAATTATAATGTTGTAGGTCCTAAAATTGATATTTGTGTCACAAATCATATTCCATGATTTCTTATCATTAACGTGATAAGTGTGATGGGTAGTGTGTGATAAAAATAGAAATACAAAATAATTACTCGTGTGGATTTGCTATCATTGGAAATTATATTTTCTACATGATACTAACTCTTTTCTTCAACACATCAAGAGATTCGTATAACACTATAATATGTAATTATTTATGACATGCTTGATACATAAGAGTAAAAATATATTATTGGTGTGATGAAAATGAGTTTCTTTGAACCATAACCATATCTTATGACCAATTAGGTATAGTAAGACCTCATTGTATGGGTAAATCATAGATTAATATAGGCCCCCAGTTAAAAAAAACTATGTGGGTAGTCATATTTTAAATTATTCAATGATATTTAAAATATAATAATACCTAAATATCATGATTTATAAAATAATTCTCACAAAAAATTTCACATTTTGATGAATGAGAAGTTTGTGTTTTCTATATTTTCCACATAAGGATCTTATATTACAACAATTTCATAAATTATTCTATAATTGCACTCTTTCAAAGCATTTTCAAAATATCTCACATGATATAAAAATATTCCTAAATAGGATCGTGCCTTTTTTTATTTATTGAGAATCTCTAAAACAATCAATATGGATAAGAAATAAATGAGTTCTCTCACATGAAGAAAAGTATGAATTTTCATAATCTTGAGGAATTAATTATATATGAATAAAATGTTCTCCATCCACAAAAGGTAGAATGATGACCCAAAATGTATAATAAATGAATATGTATAATCCAATGTAAAAAAACACAATCCCAACTACCATGTTCTATAATTTGATTTTTAATTCCTAAAAAGGAGGATGTAGATCCTTGGATAGCTATAATCTATAAGATGATGTTGATGCCACAGAGTTAGTATTTAAGAATTATTTAGACCAACAGATTATGTGGGTAGGAAGCTGATGATCTAGGTAGCCCCATTTTCTATACAATAAATGGATTTATTTTTAATTTATGGATCAATTCCATTATTTCATATTATATCATACATAAAATTTCATAATATGAAGAAATAGAATAATATCAATTCCTTATTTTTTGTGATAGTACATATCATATACACTAATTCCCCCCCACAAATTATGAAATATTACGTTTTAGAACAATTGGTTGTCAATATTCTCAATTAACTTAATGAAAGTAAATAAAATATATAATAACATACCATATAATTCAATTTTAGATTTATTTTGTTAAATAAAATCACATAGTCACACTTTTATGATAGTTATATATAATTATGGATCAATTAAAAATTAATCAATACTATAGAAATAATTATAATCCTTGAATAAATTATCTGAATAGTATATAAACTCAATCCAAAAAAATTAAATTAATACCTTTATATGGGCCTTTCATTGAAGAATATTGTTGTAACAAAAATCAACAATTTTTTATAAAGATCATTTAATAGAATCCATCAGAGTACATTATACATTGTCTAATCAGAGGTTAATCAAATATAATTTAAGCGAAATACATTTAATTTTATCACCTATTACATATTAGTTCATATTCTATGATATGTTATGAATTGGAATACTGTATTAGGATAACGAAAAAATATTTTAACAGATCCCAAAAATATCACAAAAATTCTTGTTCATATTTCCATAACATATTTTATATCTGATATATTCTAAGAGAATCATTATTTCACTTGTACATTAAAAATTATATAAGTAGTAACTTGTCATTTAAATCATTAATAAAGTAAACTAATTGATCCTCTGATGTTTCTCATCTTGGTAAATGTCAATAATAATTATAATAATTCATGTAAGAATGTCCATGTTGCATCAGTCATCATTTAGTGGGCGTAGACTATAATATCATATATACCATTAATTAAAATATATCCATAAAATTAATAATATATTCATTCTCTCATAAACATAAAACAATATAATAATATATAAATGTATCATCTAATTTTGGGATTTATTTAATATCTCCTTCAAAATTATTATTTATTATTTTATTAGTATAATAATGTTTCAACTTATTAATTTCATGGACCAAACCATCAATTTTACACAATATTTTATTAAAAAAAGTAATTCCATTTAGATGTAAATTTTTATCTCTTATCATTTAAATATCCTTTAGGAATATCATTAAGACATTTAACTTTTATTATTCTTAGGAATAATGTCCTTCTTAAGTTTAAACCCACAAAAACATAAAAAAGTCATCCTCTACATGAGAACTCTCTCCATTATTTAAGAAAATGATGAGATTTTTTATTTAGAATATTCCTTGTCAATTTAAAATCCATTCACATCATAAGTACTTTATTCAATAAAAAACATGTTAATTAGAAATATTTTTCATAAAATATTTTTTCCCTTTTATTGAGATTTATTTCACCAGGTAAAATTTTTTCATGAATTTTCTATATTTGGAATCATCATACCTATTTTTATTCTAATTCACAATGGATTTGAGGCCAAAATCCAATCAGTTTTACAAAAAAATAATTCATTCTAAATGTTGTTTATCCAGATACATACCTTTACCACTATTAATTTTTTATGATATTTTGGAGAGGATATCATTAATACCATCAACGTTCATAAATTTATCAAATATAATATTCACATCTCACATCATAAAATTATGTTATTCCTAAAAAACATATTTCCCTTTATTGAAAATGTTTTTTAGTTTATATCATCATCAACTAACACATAAAAATATAATTTTTTAACTAAACAATGTAAAAACTATCAAGTTCTCAATATTCATGGTTTAAAATTTTATTATAACACTTTTAAAAAAGAATTCTCATTAATATAATCACAAAAATAGATCCATAAAAACTCTAATCACATATAATAATAGTATTGAAAAAAATATTGAATTTGGTAAAACAATATCACTGAAGTATTTGACAGAATATATTGTATCATCATTGAATTGAAATTTAAAATACTTTTACCTTTCTTCCTTTGGATTATTATCTGAATAATATAAATGTAAATCTACCTTCAAGATATTATTAAGTGATTTTCAACACATAAAAATGCTAAAAAATTTCAGGGTTATTGACTAAAATTATACATTCATGTCATTTTGAATTATTTTTTTATCTAATAAGAATAATATATAAGACATATATGCTATAGTTATGCCTTGAAATAAAAAATCATGAACTAAAACCGAAAGAATGAGTATATAATTCAGAATACATTCCTTAAAAAATTTAAAACCCATTCCATACAAATATGGAATTCCATTTACACATATTCAACTATGATTATATATTGAAATATAACGAGTAATTTATTAAAGAAATCATCAAAACTAAAACCAAATGATTGGATCAAATAACACTAAGATTAAAATGAAGAGTGGATTTGAATTAGGGATGATGGTTTCTATTTCCAAAATAAAATATCTATATTACCTATTAAACCCAAATCTATGAACATTACAATATCAGAAAAAATTAATTTAGAAATCCTTATATTTATTATCCATCATACACATAGTGTAACACCAAAATCCAAATCACCATGGCTAAGTGGAAGGTCCAAAAAAACTCATTTATTCCTCCCCATATAAATGATTTTTTTCAACTAACTATATGAGTAAATTTGACGTGAGGATATTATATCCACAATTATATATCCATCAACAAAAAAATTACAACATAAAAATTATAAAACTAATGAAATTTTTGAATGTAAGATCAATATATGCTATAATAAATGACATTTTAAGTCACACATAATAATCAAACTATCTCCTAATGTGGAAGATGAAAATACTAAGTAATTAAACTAATATTGTAATAAATAAAATCCAAGTGAGTGATACTTATATTCCATCCTAGTAAATCGACCACATTCTAAATCCATGATCACCAACAACATTCCTCAGGGACCTTTCCATTATTTAGATCCCTAATCCTGAAGACTACAAATAGACCAAGAAGCTCCTGATAGGTGTGATTTTAAATCCAATAGGATCGAAATAATTCCACTTAAATTAATTGGGATATTTTTATTGAATCATATAACATTGTTGAAATGTAAATATCTCTTAAATAATACATCATTAATTTACTGAGAGATAATTAACTGAGAAAATATCTATGGACCCTCATCATACCTGGTTCAGTTCTTTATTAAGAGAATATAATCTAGTGTTGTTGTATGAATTAAGTAATGCAACATATCACCATCTGAAATAAAGAATGGTACATATTCCACCATTAAAGGATATATAAACCCTAAACATTGGAGGTAACGTCTTACCAAAGACTCATGGTTACATGACCAACTATTATGACAAAACACTTATAAAGAATGAAAAATATAATTTCCATAAATTGAAAGGTATTTCCTCAATGGTGAGTCATATCGATATACATTTATAGTCATCAAATATTGTATGGTGTCCCCAGGGTTCTAAAATCTCATGAACCGCATGAGTTATCCATCCGATACTGATACATCTCTAATGTGTCATGATGTAAATTCTTTATCTATAAGTAATTAGCTATATCCATTAGAGAGACATATCATCTAGGATAATGAACCAATATTCGAATAGATATATAAAAATTCGTATGTACGACACATCATATAAATAAAAAATATATTATCATAATTCAATATTATATAAAATATTACACATATGTTGAATTACATATCATAGAACAAAAGGAATAATAACTCAATTGTCTCAGGAGCCACCTCTTCACAAAAAACATTCATGTCATGCAAGGGTCTCTACTCATGGAATATATACCTTACAAATATTTCAAAAAAAAAACTATAAGATGGACCAAGAAGATATGTACTTCCTACAATTAACACGTACATGGAAAATAAATATATACTACAAGGTATGGTATCCATAAAATGCATGTTCATTAATTTTCATTATAAAAAGAACTTATCCATCAAAATCATCACTTGGATAATAATTAAAGAATGGAATAAAAATTGAAAGGAATTATTATCAACATATAAAATTTTCTTCATCAAAATTAGAAGAAATATGACTGATCAATAAGAGGACACTAATCGTCATTATCTAATGATAATAAATAAATGTATCAAAAATTATCTACTAGTTGTATGTGAGGATTCTAAGATGAATAAAAAATGGAATAGATCTATGTTATATTCCATATAAAAATTATGATAATAGTAATTATTATATCAAACTACACCTAATTCCACAAATGGAGTTTACATCCAGAATCCAAGAGAATAGGAAGGGGGTTCCTAAAGCACTATGGGAGATCTCTTAATAAGGATCATGTAAAAATGAGATCATAATTAAGAGAGTATTTGTCTAATATGTCGACTATAGTAAAATAATGAAAATTAAATTAATGATTCCCATTTATTGTCCATGTTATAATAGAAATGTTATTTGTGAGACACTAGCTAGTCTGTGCGATCTGCATAATGTGTGTTGCACTACTTTCACAAAATAATAGCCAATCCACCCCACCATTGAGAAAGTGTCATTTTTTAACCCAAAAGGAAATAAAATATGGATCATAAACACAATAGCTAAATTAAATGGTCATTTTCCACTTCACATTCCATTAAGGTTGAATACCATATAAAAAAATTCAAAAAAATTACAACAAACATACAATAAATAGTCTAAGATGATGTAATTCACCACCTATAATGAATTTTAACCATTATAAATGTCTCCATATTATTATATATAAAATACTTGGTTATTGAAAAATTAAAATAAATTATTTCCTCTATTAATCCTATTGAAAACATATATGATTCCCTAAAACTATTAAAATGGTAAATCAACTCTCAAATTAAATTCTCACATCAGTCTATGATATGAACCATATGCTCCACAAAACAAGAATCATGATCCATATCAATGTCACCACATTCGATTATATGCAAAATATGAATTATGCCCCCCAAAATCTAGGAGACATGGTACATATCATGCATATAATTAAATAATGGTTGATGATCCAAATGGTGGGCCATAATCTTGATATTATTAGTAAACACAAATGATCACATAAATATTTTTATATCACCCCTTAAATTAACAAATATCAATTATTTAATGTAGGGATCACCTAAAGGAAATAATTTTACCCCACATTGAACTACATTGGATGTATATTCCTCTCAATATATGAACATTTTCTTTGTTCAATAGAGATTAATCACTTTGAAATCATGTATTCTCCATTATAGATATTATATAATAGGATATACCCCACAATTTATACCTCCCTGATATCACTCAAAATACGTGTTAAAGTCATTGCAGTCTATAAATCTTATAAAATATAGCAATCGGAATAGAATCATGGATTCTATTATTGTGGACTAAATAATTTAGGACATGGTGATCATCAATTATTGCACCAAAATCTATAATTAATGATCAACACATATCCTCTATAATCAATATCATCCCCTATGACTATCCACCAAATTGTGTTTTATAAATTTTAATTTTTCTCATAAGAGTACCGATATACATCTAAAATCCAAGTAAAATGCATAAAATGTAACATTCATACTTATCTGATACAATACTCAAATAGATTCCATGTATATTCCCAATATCACATCCATATTGATTTCTAAACCAATTAACTAAAAGTCCCTCCCAAAGTGAACTAAAATGTGCTTACATGTTTAAAATTAAATTATCAACAAAATAGAATCATACCTCAAATAGTCATCGGTAACCCGATCATGAATTCCATTCTCAAACCATTGAACTAAAACATTGGCATAAGAAATGGATGAAGTAATCCCCTGTAATAATAATGGCAAAAAATTACGCTCATGAAATAAAGGCTTCATGATAGAAAATAATTTTATGCCCCTCATTAGAATGGAACACAAAAATCAACCTCATATATCATGTTGCATATTTTTTTATTTGAGATACCCAAACACCTTTCAGAAATGAGAGTCTAAAATTTACTACTCCACCAAAGAAGCTTGAACCATGATTATCTCCTCAGCATTGTTCATGTCATCATCATCTAAGAAGAACGGTGGAATTCTACATCCCCATAATATGAATTCATGCATCCATATATACTCAGATTCTCTCCCCTACATGGTGTACACTCGGACCACTAAGGAATCTGTGATAACTAATATTGAAGAATCCATAACACTGTGATTATAAAATTAATTAAATAGACACTCATCTATAAAACTAATAAAATTAATTTCCTCCATTGAGGTACACTCTCCATGCCTTTGGATCTATGGTGATTTCATTAAAAGAATATTCATTGAAATTACACATCCTTAGAGTGTGTGTATATATATATATATATTAATTTAATACAATTTCTTACCGATACTCTACAATATTATCTACCAAAAATTCTATTCCTATCAAGATATATTTTTTATCAAGGTATAGTGGCATATGATAATGATAAACCTCTCATTGAAGAGATAATGTGGCCAAAACATTACGTAGTTTTTATTATGTCATCACAATTGACACATCCTAGAATAAATTAATATATCCCTCTGAATCAAAATAACTTCAACATGTAAAATAAATGCTTCAGTGTACATTGCATATTCAATACCAGTTTCTGGAAGGGTTAAAATGTTCTTTTTCGGTGAACCTACTCTTCATCACTAGGATGTCCCATTCACGCTGATCATACCACTCATGCATCACCACATTTCTTGTTAGAACTATCTTCGACACTATCAATTTGGAATAGTATTAGATGAAATATTTATAGTTCCCCCTCAACCTAAGGAAATATTTATCTCAAACATGTTCTTTTGAAATGTCAAAGACATCATAGCCACTACCTTCACAAGGTATACTAAAACACCCACCTCATGAAATACATGGCCAAATAATTACAAAAATTCAATCAAAAAATGGAACATAAATTGTACAATCATATAAATATCATGGATAAAGTGTAAAAAAATACAATTTTACAGTATTGATCATCTACATTGAGAGTCCTTTAGTATACATAGATACCATCATAAAAATTAATGATGAAATATTTGTGATTTGGATATAAAATCATGTTAATGCATAAAAAACTATAATGGGGCTACATGGAATGTCACCCATGATTCCTTAGAACAATGTATAGGTTAATGCGTGAATCAATAATATGTCTCATCTATAATAAGGAAGAAATAGATATTAAGAATACAACATGGTTGAAAAGGTACACAAACCTAATACTTCTAAATGAATACATTAAGACTAAATTTTTAACAAATTATGTTTATACAATATACAAATAATAACATAAAAATTTGAATATTGTTTATCTCTAACCAATCCCATTATGATTCCAACATAAAACAAGAAAAAACATGGAGATAAAATACACCCCTTTGTTTACCTGTATACAACAAATAAATTATACATAAACCCTAATGAATATTATGACTGTTTATAAATTCCTTATAGGATACCACAATGAATGTATAAAATGTATATCACTATAAAATATTTATTATGGGATTTAATGAAAAACATGTTTCATATTCCTATTTTTTAAAAAATATTTATTCTATTTTTTTTTTGTTAAAACAACCGATATCTAAATGAATAAGAATATGGAAACCAACATACATGACTATATAAAGTAAATTAGAAAACTAATTCGTATCTAATTTGATAAGAAAATTATGATTAAAAACATTTAATTGAAACATAGAGAACAAAAAATTATTGGCCTTTTAAAATGTTCATAAATAACAAGGACATTCATGAAAAAAAATGTTATCACAAATTGAATTCATAAAATATAGACTCCTACTATATAGTATATTGATATCCCAAAAATATTATCATTTCATTATTTCTAAAAATGTTACATTGTTAATTTCTTTCATCAAACATAATAAAAGTACTAAAAATATAACAATACATTTTAATAATAAAGAACCGTTTCTCCCATCATTATAAGTCCACTTTTACATAAAAAATCATTGAGGATGTTCATAAAAAATGGTTTGAAAAAACAACATTTAATAAGAATCCAGTTTAAAAAATTCTCAAGAAACTAAAGACATAGTTCATATCCCATCACCTATATATTTAAAATAAATTTATTTCATAATCCACCTAATGGAAAATTAAAATAACAGTTATTATATTAAGGTAATGAAAAATTATATAGATTCACCAACCTTAACAATTGTGAAATCCTAGTCTCATGTGAAAAAAATATTTGAAAATGATAGATTACGTAAACAAAAACATAGATCCATAAGAAACATATTTTGTTTCTTTTACATCCATTTATATCTTGAAATAAATTCAAATCATCATTCCCATGAGACATGGGGAAAAGGGATCGATTAATGAAGTTGAATAAAGAATAGAGATATAGTTGAAATCGAAACATACCTCAAGGATGTACACCTAAAATAATAACTAAATACCAATGAACTAATATTACAAACCTTTATAACATCACATAGATGAAAATTTGTTCTAATAATGGATTCAGGGATGAATAGGAATTATAATGGATGATAGAATCAAGTGGAATTCGTTATTTCAATGAGTTTTTATTAGTTCATATTGTTTGGAAACATGTTTAGAAAAACTTTTTTCTAACCATGAAATTTCCAATTCACCAGGAAAAAAACATATTCTACAAAAAGAAAATTAAAAATGGTTTTACCAATAGTTCTCAATCCATTCAACAACTAATGGTCCAAACCCATCAATACACATGGATTCCAGGGTGAAACACATTGGTTTACAAACCATTATTATACCTATCGAACCCCCACTATAACTGGGATTGATGTGTGATGAAACTCTATATGATTAATGTGTGGTTCCCTAATGAGTATATTAGGCATTAAATGGGTGGAGAGTGTAACACCCTTGTAAAAGTGAAACATAAAATGATAAATGTGAATAACCATTCCAACCTAGGGTTCCTTTATATTTGGGACTCTAGAATTTTTAAACTCCATAGTTAGTCAATCACAGAATACAGTAGTTACCTTTTTATTGAAATAATAGGATTCTTCCTAGGGTTAGTGTTAGTATAGAAAAATTAAACTAAATGAACATGTTTTTCGTTTATCAAATTCATTATTCTGATTAGTGATTCTAGTAAGTTATAGTTGCTGATGTTCTTGGAATGAAAACAAGGTATTTCTAGTGAATCATGGTGTCATGTGTATAGGTTTATGAATATAGGATGTCAGATTATGATATTAAGGGATCCTTGGACACATTGTTTCATTATTCAACCTAAATGGAATAGAAAGATAATAATATATTCAATATCTAATCCTAAACATTGTATATTGTATATAATCCTCTCTAACCCCCATCTAATTATTTGATGAATGAAGATAAATATTAAAAATCAAACTGGGTAATCAAAAATGAGAAAATATATCAGCAATGCATTGTAAAGGGTATCACTTCCACATTGTTACCTAATTCAGTTTCATATAGTAAACATAGATCCATAGATTACTATATACATTCATGGTAAAAATAGAGGATCACCCTAGGATGATTTTATTAGTATGTGAAATTCCATATCATAAAAATACTCATACTAAGCATTTAAATCCCTCCACTCATTTGATTCAATATTTTATTAGGAAATCAAAATCAATATCTCCCCAGGTATTTTCTGAATCCAAAATTCAATTTCCTTATATACAGGAAGACATCATAAGTCATCATGGATGTTATCCTGGTAATGATCAGCCATTTATTATATGAAAGTGGTGATATTATTTGTTCAGTGGTGAGATCCGAGATTGTCACATGGATCGTGATATCTATGTCATGACTGAGGTGTGGTCCCATTATACCTTGTCAAATATATCACAAGCCATTCAATTCAAAACCTAATACATTATGAGTGGTTACTGAAAAATTTCTCACATTCTAATAGAAATAATCATAAAAAACACCAACCATCCCATTATGAATATCTCCCTCAATATTTTCATCTCTACAATAAAAATATCCCCCAAATTTCCATTTCTCTCTATAATAACAAGATTCTCATGAAATCACTGTGGATGGTTTAATTACATACCCAATATCATATCAAGATTAAGTAACTCAAGTATTAACATAATAAAAAAATTATGTCAACAATAAATTGAGTAGATATAAAAATTTGAGAGAGTTTGAACAAAATAGTAAAGTAGAAATCATAGAGGTAATAATATCTATAACTATAACTGTAGAAAGTCCATCTCTATTAATGGATGGATCAAAATCGATCAAATAAATAATTCTTGACTATGTAGTTTTACATATCTTCAAAGCTGCATGAATCTCCAAATTCAATGAGGTGTTTGAAACTTCAATCTACCAGTAAGGACCCCTTCATGAACCCTTGCTTTTTATCCTTGAATATAGATGAGGAATATTAAATTAAAAGTGCTATATATGATTGGAATTTAAAAATTGATAACATATTTTCTTCATTTGTTTCAAGATGTACTCAAATGTCCCTTTCTTGCAAAGTCTTTGAACATCACCAAACCACCTCCCATAAAAAGGGAAAAGGAATTACTACACTACCCTTCCAATTTTCCACCCTACAGTACCGCCTCAACATTTATCTTCCCACTACCAAAATGGAAAAATTATTCAATACTGAGATGTATTTACATTATCTTATTGTATGCTAAAGGAAATAATTCTTGTAAGTCCACCTCCAACACCATCAAAAAAAATAATGTCTATGAATAGTTAATATACATTTTTCGTAAGGTATAATTCTTTATACTTATTTTTTTAATGTAGAAAAAGGTTACTATCACACAAACTAGAAATTTCTTTCCTCATTACATTATAAAATATCATCAATGCAAAGGATATTCCTTAAGAAAGTATAGTGATAAGAGTATAAAATTATCCCATATTTCATCTCCCTCAAATATGGAGATTGATCCATCTTTTTAATATTGGAAAATAACTTTTAAATGAAAATATAAATGAAAGACTCTCATATATAACCATGACCCGTTTTTTCCTTTTCCATTATACCCTACCACCATTAGTAAGGTATATAAAATCTAAAATCTTCCAGGTTCTTCCCCGTATTTATTTTTGTCTCAACAAGGAAAATCATTCCCTTCAATAATTTAAATCTAATCCTCTTCATCCTGAGTAAAACTATTCCCCTAGAATATTGGTTTGTGTTTGGGATTAATGAATTACATATGGTCAATGAGAAACCCCTACAGCCCCCAACAATGATCAGTTTCAATCTTTATGAATCTAGGATGGTGTAGATTTACTTCCTAAACTACAGGATTAGGTGTTTGAGTAATTTTATGTGAATACTCCTATAATTATTGATGTTCTAAGTGTGAATCCTCTCTAGAAAACATCATTCCACATCTCATAGGTGAACTTATTTTTCAATTAAAAATAATAATTTATAATTCTTATGATTGCTTCATATTGTGTAAAACATTTTTAGTTAAAAGTAACACATAATGGATTTCTATCATAAAACCTAGACATTGTTATACATAAATTGAAGGTATAAATATTCATATTATAGAAATATATAAATTCATGTCCATCATAAATTTACATTACTCATAGTCATAAATATATATAAAATAATTTATTGAACAAGTTAATCCTTCTAATTTGAAAAAATATATATATATCAACAACATGAATAAAACGTTATCCCAATGTAAACAAAAAATAATGTATAAAATATACTAACTATTATGCATCCATAAATAGGTAAATAAATATAAAGTGATCATACCATCCTATCATGATTCATAAATTTTTTTAAATCCAATTAAAACATAATAGTAATCCCATAACTCAAAACTCAATGTTTTGTAACACATCAGATGTTCATGAAAATAGAAACATCCAAAAAAAGGTTTCGTACAACAAATCTCAACTGTAAAATTTCCCAAAATAAAGAGGAAAGAAACCTCATGAAAATAATTGTATTTTTTACACCCTTGCTAGAATAACAATCATCTATATGTAGTTCCCCATATTCTCATGTTCAACTTCATGTAGGCACCGGTATTCCAAATTGTTTTGAGGGTATTCTAGTGATGTGGGGAGACTATTCCATCAGTAATCAAATCCACAACTTATAAAAACATAACATAAATTTATTATAACTAATATCAAAGAAGAATTAAAAATTAAAAAATGATTTAATAGATGAAATTTTAGGTTATACATATTAATCAAATGGAGCACCATTTTGACATTTTATCCAAAATTTGTTGAATAAAGGAAATGATTACATTTAAATGTTCATCATAATCTATCCAGAGTCAATTATTATATTTTATACCTCTTTAGCATCCAATAACCACTGATACCTATAACATTGATGGTTTTCTTCACCAGATCCCTGATCAAGATGATTTCACTAACATTATAATTCACATGCATGGTGGGAGAATAACCCATGTAGGACACCACAGTCACATACTAAACAAAATTTTACATGTATATAGATTTGTTTTACAAAATTTTATATTAAATGTTAAAGAAAACATGAAACGCTCATTTTTTAGGAAATCATCCTCTATTCAGACTTCTATAAAACATGAATATACATTCTTTAGTTTCATTCCAAACAAATTTCATATATATTCATCGCAAGGCTGGAATTATTATTTTTATATTTTTAATCATTTAAAATTGATACACATTAAAATATTAATAATCATCTAGACTCCCTCATTTAATATTATATCATATCCATGATTCACGGTTACTTACTCTCATATCATTGTACACATGATGTGTATGCCGAAACAATGTACACTTTCTCATACAGAAGAGTTTTTCCCATTGGTAGGTCATATGAGTATATATTTGAACTCCCCAAATGGTGTATGGAATTAAAAATGGGCATATATTATGAAATATTCATTCACATTATATCCTATAAAGATATATCACCAATTAGTCATGTCATCCAAAAATTCTCTCTAAGGTATTTCCTAAGTCAGTTAAGTTCACCTATCAAAATGAGCATTTAATAATGATTCCACTAGAATTGTAAAAATAATCATTATTGGAAAAAATATAAAGGAATAATATATTCCCACTATTATTTGATATTATATGAAATATTACAGAAGCAATTAATTAAAAATCATGGAACAATATTTAATCACTAATGTGGGGTCTCATGGGCCACCAAATATATGACAATTTTGCCTATAATTATAGTGTATCTACTCTAGTCATATAAACCTTCCAAAATGGAATAAAAATAGATAAAAATACTCAAACATGTATTTTCATTCGTTCCACTAACAAATTGATTAATATTTCCAAGTTCCAAAGGGGTTAGATAATTGAAATACTCCTATGCATGATCCATTAATAGATAAATACATGATAAAACATATAGGTAAATAAACTTTGAATTAAATGATGGAATCATTCTAATTGATGGAATCCTTATCAACATAAAAAAATATATACATCATTTCTAATTGAACTAGAATCGATCAATGAGATTCCACTAATCATCATGGTCCAATATAGACTGTTAAATCTACAAGGAATTCTCCTTAGATCAAGGTGGAGATTCAATGATATACCCAACATGTCCTAGATCAGTGATAAATTCTTGAGAAAGGGGAACTAATTTTTATTATAGACATTTAGAGCTAACATTCACACCCTTAATTGATATGGCCAGCAAGGACCCACGGGGATATTAATGGAATTCGTACGGTCCAATAGAGTAACACTCTGTTATGTTCAAGTTTAAATGGGATTCAATTTGGGATATGTATAAATTAATCAGTAAAATGGAGTAAAATAATATAAATCCATTAAGGATAGTTAGTTATGGGTTCTACCTTTAGACCAGTGTTCTTATAATGAATTTCTAGTATTATTCATCAATTACTAGTCATATGATGGCTTTCCACTAGTGGGTCAGTGTTCATAGGAATAATTAAACCATTATTCCACCCCCCCCCCTAGAAGGCTAGTGGTATCTTAAAAAAAATTAGTTCTAAGTGACAACACCACTGCAATACAATTTCCCTTTTTCTACCTCTGTGAATACCACAATGGTTGTCAACTACAATAACTCAATTTGGTGGCATATTTAACAATAATAAATCACTCAATTGAATAATACATCAAAATATACATAAAAATATAAAAACAAAAATTACATTTAGTGTAAAGGATGTTAAACCCATATTCTATTTTATTACCAAAAATAAACTATAAGAAATGGAATATCATTTTGAATATTAAATTAATTGCACCAATAGTTTAAATAAGATCCCACATGGAATATAAGTGACCTGTTTTAATGGATCACCATCAATGAACAGAATATGTATTTATTATACTAAATTTTTGTTTTATTCCCAATAACCCATTATAAAAAAGTCCCCATGGGTTGTTACCTTCTATCATTCAAAAAAATATATCATTGTATCACAATTTTTTAAATATTTAACATGGTTTCCTCTCTTGTTTTTATATTCTCATTATATTAACATTAAGAAAATATTATATAAACAATATATAGACATATAATTATTCTTTATAATGAATTATTCAATATCACAAACTAGTAAAATAAAATACATCAAAGAATCAATCCATTAATCATCATTAATTTATCCTAAATTATCATATATTTATATTCAATATTATATAACAAAGATACTTAGGAATGTTTCCATATATTCATCACATTTAAATTACATTAAAAACATAATGTTCAAATAAAATTCATAAATTATTATTTTAATGATCCTTAATTAAATATTCATCAAAATATAGTCTAAATGCACCAAATTAGTCGAAAAATATTTTTTATTAATTTATATTTTAATTATTTTCTAAATTGTTTCATTTCAATCCACTATAATTTTAAAATTATATATTCCCATATATACTTGGTCATATGATGAAAAATTAAGGAATGCAATATCATTTCATGGAATAATATCCCCCATTAAAAGAGGGATACAGATCAATTTTTAAAATGATTATATTGAATCATTTTAATGGTTAAAATTTGGAACAAAACAATTGAATAGTTAGGTTATATTGTGATATTACTCAACTGATAATGGATTTTATTATTACGCAACGTAAAGTTAGAAATTATATTTCTTGATAAAATATTAGATTTTCATTATATAAAATCTGATTTAATCATATATGATCATATAAAACATTGAATTATTGTTCATAATATCATATTTATAATATATAGCTACTTGTATATGGTTATGGTGTTTTTTTAATCTGACTATAATATAACATAGTTCCATGTTTAACTTCTGTGGGATTAAAAAATGTGTTACAGTTATATATAGATTTGGTTAATCATATATAGTTCTCCTTCAACTCAATCCATTCATATGTAATGAATAGTTAATCTTAGTCATGAGTATGTTATTCTAATTTGAGCCATATTTTATAAGATTTTCTCTTATGTATCCTAATTTATATACGTTTAATCCTACCCAACTAGAGGATACTCATTCATAGGATGTTAAATATTGTAATTACTCTTTTTAATCTCCTAAATTATTCATGTGTAATTCAAACATACAAGTTTGTACAAATAGATTATTCTAATATAATCTATATAACAACAAATTCCAAATTAATAATGCTCATAATATTCTATATCCTTCACTACATATCAATATCTATACTCAAACACATCAATTCATAAAAAATAATGTTAAATAAAATTATAAATAATCATATAGAGACACATGATGTGACAACACATACCTTTGTTTTAAAAATAATAAAATACAACATCATCATCATTTATTTAGTAGTATCATATCCTCTAATGTGTAGAGAGTTAGACTTATCATATAATAATTTTGGGGACAAAACAATTTGTAAATAAATTATTTAGACTCAAAATTATTCCAAGAACACTTCTATGTTCACGAGGAAAATGTGTATCCTAATAGAAGATTATATTTAGTATCATGAAAGGTATTAAAATCCTATATAACATATGATTTGTTACGGTGATGAGTATTGTGACATAAGGGTCATAGACATATAATTTCATGGTATTTAATTTTTAGGGTATTTTTAAATACAATTATTTCATGTTCTCATTATGGTTCTATTGTTGTTGTTATATCTAATTCAAGAGGCTTATAGTATCACCCTGAATCTATCAATTTTAATTAGATGGGCATTAATTCACATGATATTATTTGACCATCAATGATTCAATTGAATATGAGAGGATTGTATAACTATGATTATATAAGAATTATTCTCTATTTTCTAAATTATGATACCATTGTGTTGTGACCCTTGTAATTTTTTCAAGATCACATAATTTAAGTAATTTAGTATATTTTTATGTTACTTCTGTTTTTTTGAAAATATAATTAAAATTATACCATACATTAATAAATCAATGTAATTTCATGGGTTCCCATTAGTCAATCCTCAGGTTCTTTTAATACATATTTTTTTGGGTTGAGACATCATTCTTTTTTGTTTCTTTCACCCTATATTTTCAGTTTATCCTCTATTAGTTTTATTTATTTTAATTATAGAGGTTATTGAAGTGTGTATTTTTTTTAAAGATAATTTTTTATTATTTTTTTCATAAATTATGACGAGTTATAAGATCGGGATTGATTCTAAGGGAATAAAAAGAATTCAACATTCCAGTATTTTCTTTTTAGGGGCATTGACTAAGATTTATTGAGGTGATTTGTATTTGTAACCATTGATAAACACACTTGAATACATTATTGTGTAACATTATTTTATTTTTTCTAAGGATAATTATGTCACACATTATTGAATATTGATTGGTATGATTTGAGGAAATTTTTTTGTACTTTTATTTTTATGAGTAATAAGATTAAATTTACTAAATGTAATAACTTGATATATCATTTTGGGATGTAATGAATATATTTTTCTTTATTATTTAACTTTTTATATATAAGTTTCAATTTCATGTTTCATTACCTATATCATAATATATAAATATTTTATAGTAATGGAAGTTGGATATCAAGATTGAAACTACATTATATAATCATTTTTATACTATTATGTTGATATTTCATTTTTATTGATTATTCGTGATATAGTTATGGTCCCTATTGTTGGATTGGTTTACTATAGTATGAATACTATATTGATTTATTCATTTATAGGTTTGCTTTTGAATGTTTTTCCCCATTGGAATTGATATGTTTCTTTAATATTAAAAGAGGATAATGGGGATTGGAATGGAAAATAAAAATTTTTGTATGGTATAAAATAATGTTTTGAATTAATAATGGAATAAATGTAAATCCCTGACCCCAGTAACCCAGAGTCGGTGCATTATTTCATAACATTGGCATGTTCACAAAATATCAAGTCTCGAAAGACTGACTAGTTTAGTAGCCTTGGAAACACTTGATACATTCATAAATGTTACATTACATCATAACGTGAAAAAAAATAACATAGTCTCAATTTTCCACACTCATATCCCCTTCAGACTAACCCTACTGGTCATTCCTAAAATACTTATTCACATCCTGGAAAAATTAAAACATTGAAAGGGGTGAGCTCAGATGCTCAGTAAGGATAACAATATAGTAGAATCTTTCATAAATAAACATAAACATTTAAGGCAATGTATAAATAAACAAAAGCCTTTTAAACATAAACTTCAACATAATATGGCCAAAGTAAAATGAAATAATTCCATTTACTTATTCACATGGATATTCTACTAGTCGAATAATCACATGCAATATCAATAATCACTTTCATAATGATGGAATGCATAATTCTAGACTATCATAATCACGTAGCCAAGGCCTCATGCTAGGACTACAAATAAGATTTTTTCAAGGCCTCATGCCAAGACACTAGTTTATCTCATGAGACCCGCCGATGCATCGAGGAGCTATGTCAGGCTCCACCCGTCACTTATTAAGTCCAATGCATTCCTCATATGAACAAGTTTAAACATGTCATAAACCATAACAAAATCGTATAACATAAAACATGCTTAAAGGAAACATAACATTTCCAAATTTCAATCACAAGATATCAATAAAAAACATTGATATAATGATAAAAACACTTTCAAAACCATTTTCAATACCAAAATAAAATAAAACTAAATCTTTTTATTTATTTTTCATTTTAAAAAAGTTATGGCTTATAGAGGAAGTCGAAACTCAAATAATAGTCAAGGCGGAAGAGAAGTCATTTTCACCGAATACGTAAGAAAAAACATTCCTTTTTTTCATTTAGTAAAAAGGCTTCGTATAAAAATATTCCTTTTGAATAAAAGTAAAAGTCAAGGGGGTTTATACACCGTATAAAGGAAAGTTGTGTATAAAACCAAATATGCCTCAATCAAAGGAGATTGAGATGAAGTCCCTTACAAAGATCATTTTTTAAAATAAAATAAATCTATTATGTGTATTTATTATAAGTAAACAGAAAGAAATTAAAAATGCAAGATAGGACATAATAATATCATGACATAATTTGAAAGTAGGAGATTAACCCAAAGAATGGAAATTGGGTTAAGAAGTTCCCTTACCTCGTGTCCGACTTGACTCGATCGTTCTTTAACCTCCTGAATAATAAACTACTGTTAATTTCAATTTTCTTAATAAACTTTTCCATGTTCATTATTCCATTTATATCACTTATTACCATGTTATGAACATTATGTAATTATTTAAGTTAATAACAGTAATTTTGTCGATCGTTGGTACTTGAGTCAAACATAATCTTCTTATAATTACAAGTTGTTCATGTGGTGAAATATCCATTATATCCAGAAATATATTCATTATGCAGATATCATATATATCATATATATCTAGAATATACATGCATTTATAATATTACATAACATTTAGAGGTAAGAAATGAAATGTACCCTTCATAGAGACGGTAAGCCGTACGTACGCATGAACGCTACATTCATTTATATTTTGTATTTACTAGAAGGAAATTATAAATTTAAAAAGGTATAATATAATTCCAGTATAATATAATGTATAATACCATTTACTCCATCCTTTATACATCCATCATATGGGATTAACGATTCAAATCACTTTGAGGGGGGGGGTAGTCCGCACTTCCTAAAATGAAAATATTGTGTTTACCCATAATGGAAACCATAAAGGTATTCCATAAAATAAAAATAAAGAAGCTTAAGTAAAAAAATAAACATATTATATATCATATATAAATACAGTGACATCTTAATGGCCACATTTGAAGGTTTTATATGAGTGTTGAACAATCATCGTTTCGTGAGGGAGAAATTTGCCATCCCTAGAAACAGTATGTTCGTTAACCATTAGATGTAGGTGTGTGTAAGTGTAGCTCGAATCCTTCTTATAAAAACAACCTAGTATATTTAGGATACTGGTGTTGTTACAAAATAAATGAATAAAAATAGTTTAGGGGGTTGGAGAAGAAAAATAAAACATAAGAACACAAGAGAAAACACTACCATTGAAACAGGTAACTCTTTTTGATTTCAGCTCAAAGGCTTACTTGGGAAGACTTCTGCTCAATGTGAGGCTTCTAGGAGTAAAATTGGGATGTGGAGAGACAAAATGGACTGGGGTTTTCTGAGCCAAAGGCTTGAGATGTGTGGGTAAGGTGGTAGAGGTGGGGGCCTTTTATAAGAGGAGAGGAGAGGCAGTCTTGGAATGATATAAAACGTTACTTTATTATGAAATGATTTTCGGATTTAAAAGGTCCCAAAATTATATATTTCTAGGATATGGTGATAATAGTTCGAAATCCACCCATATAATAGGATTTTGGCATGTTTAGGTCTTAGATTTTACATTATCTTTTCATTTTATTTAAATCGTTAAATAACGAGGTAATCGTGCATCATCATGGTGTCTGAACTAATTCAATATATATAATGTCTAAAAATTATAAAAAACTATCATGATTTAGGAAATCGTTTTATATTTATAATGAATATTTATAGTCAAAAATATGACTTCTATAACCCCATTTAAAAATTATTTTAGTAAAACAACTCATGTTTGTGACATTTTTATTTTAACATTAAATAAAATGTTTTTAATGTCATTTTCCTACCAATGTGGCTCCATGGGGTCCCCATGTTGACCCATGGATTGTATTGGTCTTCCATGACTCATCCAATAGGGGTAGGACATGTTCCAAGGTCATTTAATATTATTATAACATTATCTTTACCATAAATTCCACTAATTACCTTTCATAGCGATTAATAAAACATAAATGTTATTATTCCCAAAAAAATTATATTAATCCCATTGAACCACATTTTACATCCTAATGACAACCATGTATTTTGGTTTTTCTAAATTCAATTAATAGAAGCAGTAAAGTTTCATTTAAACAAAAAATCAGTTTTTTAACTACCACTTAGTGGTTTCACTATTCATCAAAAATTATTGTTTTTCAGAACAATGCCAAAATTTAACCCTAAGCTAGAATTGATATTCCAAATTCAAAAATGATGTATATTTTACAAAATTCCAAACATATAAGTTTCATAAATTAATTTCTGATGTCACAACAAATAGAGTGTTTTTAAGAAACAATATATATCAAAAGATTGACAATTGTTTATGTCCAATTTCAATGTTAAATTAATTCTAATGACAACCATTGGATAAAATGGTAGAAATATATTATAATTATACTTTAAAACCACTAAATAGTATAATTTATCACTATAAATTATTTTGATTAGAAATTTTGATTTTTATATTTTTCACTATTCATACAAAATTGGAAGTTCTCAGAAAATTACATAAAATTCATCTTAGGATAATTTCGATATAACGAATAAAAAAATGAAGTCCATTTTGAAAAATAAAATATATATAATTTCAAAAGTTGGGTATTACTATTCATAATTGCTACTTGTATTGGTAGCGGTGTGTGAGAACTCGAGGTTGCGTACGACACACGTAGCTCTATTATTCAAAGAGGAGTGTACCATTGAAGCTTGGGGTGTTACATTCTCTCATCCTTCAATAAATTGTGTCCTCACAATTTAAAATTTTTCATTCAAAATAAAAGGTGGGAAATAGAAAATACCTTTGTAGAAAACCCACATCGGAAATAAGGTTAATAAAAATATAACTTTAAAAGAATGAAAGAGAAGTACAAAAGTCACCCTAGATAGCCCATACTATGATGCTATGAAAACATGGATATGGATGAAAAAAACCATCATGCTTTGATGAAGAGTTGTTGAAAATAGGATTATGAGAAAGTTATCCACAAGAAAATCACAAATTTGTGATTGGTTAAATGGTCATTGAATCCCCAGTTGGAAAAGTTAACCAAAAATGTTTTGGTTTTAAGTTAAAATTTATAATGTTGAGGAATTTATTTAGGAGATTTACTAAGAACGTAAGGAAATATACTTACTTTTCACGTAGACTTTCATTCATTAATATATTTTTTACCACAAACACTTCATTCACTCCAAAAGGTAATTGAACTCAAAATATTCAATTTTTCATAATTGTATAAGGTTCCAAATATTAACACATACCATTTAGATTAGGAAAACTATTTTTTAATAACCAGGGACTTCCTGTAAGCTAGTGGTCGGTAATAAAGGCCAGTCACACTATGGTTATTGGTTCGATTCATGCAGCTTTGTCCGATGCGATGGGTTATCCCCCGACCTGTAGGTTGTCCTTTTCCAAAAAATATAGTATTAAAATATTCCAAATGTATTCTTCAGAAATGTTTTAACCTTAAACAATACTATCCAATATTAAACTTAATCCATTCAAACCATTATGGTTATCCAAAATACCACTACCCAGACTTTCTCTAAAAGGTCTCTAAATTCCAAAATCAATTGTAACATCAGATTCGCCAAACAACGTAAAGTTTCTCTTATTGTCACATATGATAAATATGATTACCTTAATCATATTAAAACCATAATGAAATCAAAAAGTACTACAGTACAATCCTTATATATATCACATTATTCTTATAACTAGAATATAATCCTTGAGTCCAACATCACAAATACATTAATTATTCCACATAAACTGTAGTAACAGCATAAGATTGTCCTTGATCCCTTGGCCTTTTCTGAGGTAAGTTTCCCTGACACTTACTACATTCATTTTTCATAATTCCCCATCTCCCTACAATTATAGCATTCAACATTGATAGACTCTTTCTTTCCCTTGCAATCATTCGCATGATGATTTTTTTCTCCACATTTATAACAAACTCCCTTTACATTTAGGCAAGTACGAGGGTGATTCTTCCCACAATTATCGCATAATGGAAAATCCTTCTTTCCATTTTCCCTTTATCTGTCTCTTGTTCCACCGTTCTCTTCTTCTCTTGCATTACTTTATTGTCATAAGATTTAGATAATTCCTTTCCTGCCTTGATAGCACATGAGTCTATATATTCTTATGTTGGGAAAGATTGTGATACTAATGCTCAACGGAGAAACGGTTTTAACCCATCAGAGAAACAATCAATCTTACTTCTTGGGTTATGTATATAATCTGCAGCATGCCTCGCAAACCTTGTAATGTTAGCCTCATACATTGTGACATTATCATCCTCCTTCTGCCTCAGACTTAGAAATTGCCTTTCCATATCTACTCGATGGTCATGTGGAAGGTATTTTTCTAAGAAAATTTCCTTAGACACCCTCCATTCCATACTTGATACTTCATCATCTTCAATTTTGTTTTGAATCAGTGACCACCATTGATCGGCATCTCCAGTGAGGCGGTAAACTGCCATGTCAACTTTCTCCCTTTCGCTACTCCCCAAGGTGTGGAATATTTTCTCTAAATAGTTTATCCATTGCTCAGCTACTAATGGATTTGTACCCCCATTTAATTTTTGCAGTTGTTTCCTCATGAAGTAGTCTAACATTGATCCTCCACGTTGCGGATCAGGGTGCTCCATACGAGTAAGTTTTTTATTCATAACCTGAGTGAGTTGTCCCAGTATGGTGATTAGCTGATCAACACCAGTTGTATCACCAACTCCATTATAATTATCTTGAGTAGGAGGTAAATCCCTACATGTACTGCATGCATTGATACAATTCCCATTCCTTCTACTAGGCGCCATTTCTAAACAATGTCATAACTAGATTAGTTTATGAATTGAAATATATAATAACAAACTTGAAAAACACTTAACATAATTTGAACTATTTATGGATATAATCCATAATCATAAAATCATTTTCTTTGAGGAAGTATATACTCATAACCCTTTATAGTGGTTTGTAAAGAAAATGAGAATTATCCAAAGCATATCCCCCGGGAGTATCGTAACCAAGAGTGCAGCAAGGCCCGTTGTCATGAACCAGTTCCTGTTGAGTCTAGCTTAAAGCGGTGTTTTTCGGTTTTACCCCTAGTTACATCTGTGCTAGAGCCGCCTCTACCTGCTCGTATCCAGACAGGGATGTACTGCTCGGAAAACTCACAGAATCTCTATAATATCAAAATTCTAGGAACTTATTCTATATCAATCCTCAAGGTATATCATACGGCTATGTTCTCTAATCAGAGTTTATCTAAATCTAGCATCCAAGGTTAGTACTAAACTGCCTCTGATACCAACTATAATGCCCAGACCCCAGTTACCGAGAGTCGGTGCATTATTGCGTAACATTGGCATGATAACAAAAGATCAAGTCTCTAAAGACTGGTTAGTTTAGTAGCCTTAGAAACACTAGATACATTCATAAATGTTACATTACATCATAAAGTAAAAAACTACAATAACATAGTCTCCATTTTCCACACTCATATCTCCTTCAGATTATCCCTGCAGGTCATTCCTAAAATACTTCTTCACATCCTGGAAAAATTAAAACATTGAAGGGCATGAGCTCAGATGCTCAGTAAGGATAACAATATAGTGGAGGCTTTTATAAATAAACATAAAAATTTAAAGCAATGTATAACTAAAAAAATCCTTTTAAACATGAACTTCAACATAATATTGGAAAAGTAAAATGAAATCATGCCATTTACTTATTCACATGGATATTTTGCTGGTCGAATAATCACATACAATATCAATAACCGCTTTCATAATGATGGAATGCATAATGCCAGAATATCATAACCACATAGCCAAGGCCTACTACCAAGACTACAAATAAGATTTTGTCAAGGCCTCATGTCAGGACACTATTTTGTCTCATTAGACCTGTCGATGCATCGAGGAGCTATAGTGGGATCCACCCATCACTTATTAAGTCCAATACATTCTTCATATGAACAGGTATAAACATGTAATACACCATAACGTAATCGTATAATATAAAACATGCATAAAGGAAACATAACATTTTCACATTTCAATCACAATATATCAATACAACACATTGATAAAATAAAAAAACACTTCTGAAACCATTTTCAATACCAAAATAAATGAAAATTAAATCTTTGTATTTATTTTTCATTCAAAAAAATTTATGGCTTATAGAGGAAGCCGAAACTCAAATAATAGTCACCGAGACAGAGAATTCATTATCACTGCATACGTAAGAAAAAACATTCCTTTTGTTGTTTAGTAAAAACTCTTCGTACAAAAATATTCCGTTTGAATAAAAGTAAAAGTCAAAGGGTTTTATACACCGTATAAAAGAAATTTGTGTATAAAACCAAATATGCATCAATGAAAGGAGATTGAGACGAAGTCCCTTACAAAGATAATTTTTTTAAAATAAAATAAATCTATTATGTTTATTCACTATAAGTACACATAAATAAAGTAAAAAATACAATATAGGACTTAATAATATCATGGCATAATTTGAATGTAGGAGATTAACCCAAAGAATAGAAATTTGGTTAAGAAGTTCCCTTACCTCGTGTCTGACTTGACTCGATCGTTATTTAACCTTCTGAATAATAAACTACAGTTAATTTCTATTTTCTTAAGAACCTTTTCCATGTTAATTATTCCATTTATATCACTTATTGCAATGTTAAGAACATTATGTAATTATTTAAGTTAATAACGGTCATTTTGTCGATCTTTGGTACTTGAGTCAAAAATAAACTTCTTATAATTAAAATTTGTTCATGTGGTGAAATATCAATTATATCCAGAATTATATTCATTATGTAGATATCATATATATCATAAATATCTAGTATATATATGCATTTATAATATTACATGACATTTAGAGGTAAGAAATGAAATGCACCGTTCATGGAGATTGTAAGCCGTACGTACACATGAATGCTACTTTCATTTATATTTCGTATTTAATGGAATGAAATTATAATAATATAAAGGTATAACATAATTCCAGTATAATATAATGTATAATACCATTTAATCCATCCTTTATACATCCCACATATGGCATTAACGATTCAAATCACTTTGAGGGGGCGGTAGTCCGCAATTCCTAAAATGAAAATATCGCGTTTACCCATAATGGAAACCATAAAGGTATGAAATAAATGAATAATAAAGAAGCTTTAGAAAAACAAAAACATATAATATATCATATATAAATATAGTTACATCTTAATATCCACCTTTGAATGTGTTATAGGAGTGTTGAACAATCATCGTTTCGTGAGGCAGAAATTCGCCATCCACAGAAACTGTATGTTATATAACCATTAGATGTCGGTTTGTGTAAGTTTAGCTCTAATAAATCTTATAACAACATCCTAGTATATTTAGGATACTGTTTTTGTTACCAAAGATATGAATAAAAAGATTTTAGGGTGTTGGAGAAGCAAAATAAAACATAAGAACACAAGAGAAAACACTACCTTTAAAACAGGTAACTCTTTTTGATTTGATCTCAAAGGCTACCTTGGGAAGACTTATACCCAATGTGAGGTTTCTAAGATTAAGAATGGTATGTGGAGAGAGAAAATGGGAAGATTTTTTCCGAGCCAAAGGCTTGATAGGTGTGGGTATGGTGGTAGAGTTGGGGTCCTTTTATAAGAGGAGAGGAGGGGCACTCTTGGAAAGTTATAAAAGCCTACTTTATTATAAAATGCTTTTCGGATTTAAAAAGTCCTAAAAAATATATTTCGAATATAAGGTGATAATAGTTATAAATCCACCCATACAATCGGTTTTTGACAAGTGTAGGTCTTATATTTTACATTATCTGTTTATTTTATTTAAATCGTTAAATAATGAGGTAATCGCTGCATCATCATGGTGTCATAAATAATTTTATTTCTTTAATATATAAAAATTATAAAAGAAATATCATGATATAGTAAATATTTTTAGCTTTATAATTAATATTTTTAGTCAAAAATATGACTTGTATAACCCCATTTAAAAATTGGTTTAGTAAAACAACTCATGTTTGTGACATTTTCATTTTAACATTAAATAAAAAGTTTTTAATGTCATTTTCCTACCAAAGTGGCTTCATGGGGTCCCCAAGTTGACCCATGGACATTCATGGTCGTCCATGACTCATAAAATAGGGTTAGGACATTTTTCAAGGTCATTTATTATTATTATAACATTATCATTACCTTAAATTTTACTAATTACCTTTAATCGCGATTAATAAAACATAAAAGTTACTATTCACCAACAAATTATTTCAATCCCATTGAACCAAATTTTACATCCTAATGACAACCATGTATGTCAGATTTTTGAAATTAAATTCATAGAAGTGGTAAAGTTTCATTTAAATGAAAAATCAGTTTTTTAACTTCCACTTAGTGGTTTCACTATTCATCAAAAATTGAAGTTTTTCAGAACAATGCAAAACCTTTACCCTAAGATATAATTGATATTCTTAATTCAAAAATGATGTCTATTTTACAAAATTCCAAATATAACATTTTCATTAATTTATTTTATAATTAATTCCCGCTGTCACAACAAATAGCGTGTTTTTAAGAAACAATATATATCAAAAGATTGACAATTGTTTATGTCAAATTTCAATGTTAAATTAATTCTAATGACCACCATTGGATAAAATGATACAAATATATTCTTATTATACTTTAAAACCACTCAATAGTATAATTTATCACTAAAAATTATTTTGATTAAAAAAGTTGTTTTAAGTATTTTCCATTATTCATAAAAAATTGGAAGTTCTCAGAAAATTACAAAAAAATCAACTTTGGATAATTTAGATATTAAAAATACAAAAATGAAGTCCATTTTGAAATATAAATTTTATATAATTTCAAAATGTTTTTATTAATTTTCATAACTGCTACTTTTATTGGTCATGGTGTGTTAGAACTCGAGGTTGCGTACAACACACGCTGCTCTATTATTCAAAGAGGAGTGTACCATGGAAGCTTTGGGTGTTCCAATAAATATAAATTTTGGATGTGATGGGGTTTTTAGGGAACATAATATTACAATAATGTGTATAAAACCCTAAATTTTGTGGTACATATCATCATATATTCATTTAATAATAATGAAAACTAATAAATTCATAATGATTCCCCAAAAAATCTATATCATGGGAGTATGGTTGAGGTAAACCACAATGTGGACGCTCATGGGATATCTCCATAAAAGTAAGTACACTAATCAATATATTCCTTATACACCAATAGAGGACCTAGATTAATATCATTTTATAGTAGCACATTATTATAAAATGATAAATAGATATTTAATAGAAATAGTGTATTAATGTTGATTAACAGTTTCAAGCATAGAGAAAAATGGGAAAAACCCTTATATATGAATACCTCATTTAATGATATAGGTATAACATCAATAGAATATTATTGGAAGCCGAATTTGTTAAAATTTCATATTCTTATTAGAGTGTTTATAATAAATGTATCTTTTAAAGATCATAAAATATCGTTAATTAATTTGATGAATAATGTTAGTTTATCAAAAAATAAGTAAACTATTTATAAAATAAGTTGGTATCGCATGAACTCAATTTCTAATATCATAAGGAATGTAATTTATAGAAATATTTGTATTGCCTTCTAATAAATGAAATCAAAATACCATCAAAAATGATATTCATTTCAAATATATCATGGATTCTGATAAATATGAATTATACTATATGGTTTATTTTGTTTAACTGGATACAAAATTATCCCACTAATACTATTACAATACATTTACAGAATTCGTAACATTAAACCTAATTTTTAATCCATTGATAAACAAAATTACATACAGTTTATCAACCTATTTTATTTTTAGCAGACACATTTTCCATGATTTAACACTAATTCTATATCTAATATGTGTAGCCGAATGTTCATTTTTAATATTATTGAAAAATATCATTTCACTCATTAACATATTTAAGGAATTGGGATGTTTTTGAAAAATATCAATGACACTCAAGATACCTAGGGGTATACTATGACATTAATCAAATGCACTCATATTTCTAGATGATTAGAAGAACAATATGAATTATCATAAAATTTATATTTTTAATAAAATTATGAATATTTCCATGAAATCAATTTTACACTAAACTTGGTTTATGTAATTCTATTATAGGTCATCACATATAGTAAGGATTTTATAAAATATATAGATCAGTTTGAATGAATTAACCACATTTCATTCATCTATATAACTAAGCATACGACATTTTACATAGCTTCTAATGGCACCGGAGTTACATAGTTTAATTCATTAATGGTTTCATATGCCTTTTCATTTTGTACATGTAGAGAAATCCCCTCTTGTAAAAACACTAATAAATAACATGATCTATGGAATACCCAACAACCCACTAAATAGTCTGACCTTAAGGCTTTCATATTAATGGTTTTAAGATATATTTTTTCACATTCAAGGTATCTTTTCAACCAAAGTAAGTTATATTTATATTATTAATACACTCGATGTATATCAATGAATGTATAAAATGTAATTGGAAAAACATTATTTCATTAGTCCATATAAAAGGAATCATAATATTATCTCACGATACTAAACTTTTTATTGAAAAAAATATGTGTATCAAAAATAATATTCTACTCAAGAAAATTAAAACATATAATCACAGCCCCTACTATGTTGTCAACATATTTATTTATGGAAATATCAATGTCACACTTCGATGTGACATTATCATTCCACTTTTTGATTAATATAGATGTGGACAGCATAAATAAATCACAAACATATACTTATTTTATTAAAAAACAATGTTACATTTTAAAACCACTACCTATATTATCTAATGTATCGAAAAAAATTTCATTCCATATGAACTTTTTTTGTTGTATTTTTTGAATTGTTCTTCAACATTATTGTTTATATCCACTCAAATGAACATTGAAGTTCCATTTTTAATGATTTCTCAATTGATATGAGATTTTTAATTATATATTTAGTTATTTAGTGACACCATGATTTTTTATTAAGAGTATTTTTTGTATTAAAATCAAATTATAGAATAATTTATACTTTAATTATATATAAAAATTGTCCTTTAACTAATGAACATATCAATCCAAATTGAACTATTTTCAATATCTAATATAGCGATATACTCATCCTCTATTATAGTAACTGCTATAGTGACTTGTTTCAAACACTTATAAATAATAACATAACCGTTTTTTTGAAAAGGAAAACCTATTGAGGTATAACATAATAAATTTTGGATGGGGTACTATCAGAATTGTAACCACATTATATAATTTCATTCTCTCTAAAAACTAAGAACATTCACCTACCATTTTTATGATGGGTATGATATTCATGTAATTTATCAAATGATAGTCACCATGATTAGATTGGTTTATACATATTACACTCCAATAATATGTGGCATTGGAGTGATTTTGCAATAATTCATATATGATAGTTCTTAGGTGGAAATATTTGGAATCTTATTCTTCTATTATTCCTCTTAAGAGTGATCCTGAATTTTTCTGGGATTCATTCCACAAAACCAGGGTAAAAATACATTCATTTTATTTTCCATTGTAAAAAACAATATCAATTTGCCATTTTATGTTTTTTTAATTAATCAATGAATCCTTGTATGTCTACATAAAATAACTCTATATATAAAGAGTTTGATACAACACCTATTTCTTTCATTGTGAATGAATTTCCAAACAAATTCATTACATAATGATATGTTAGATATAATTTATGATATTTTTCTTGTAATCCTTATAAAATATCATAAAACTCATTAAATAACCATATAATTCTTATATACACAATAATCATTATTATATTTTATGAAACTGAACACATTGATTGCAACATCAAATGAGATGTCTAAACTCTATGAAGAATCCATGAATATGTAAATCGTTAGTTGGAAAATTCAAACCATATCTAAATCATTTGAAATTATAAATCCTTCAACATTTCATATTAAATAATTGAATAAAATACTATTTACGAATGTAGTCTTTAATTTTATTTGATATATATCATATTTATAGTGTCTATCTATAGTATTCAATTTATGAATGGAATTCATCTATGAATGTATAGAAAATGATTCTTCAATATGAGTAAAAATTATTTTATTGTAATCAATTAAAAATGGGCTTTATATGTAGACATTATACTATTTATTTAATTTCTCCTCTCCAAAAATCACATTCACACAGTGAGTATCATCCATTAAATTTCATCAAAAATGCTCCCTATTCACACTGGGTATATGGAATCCATCTCTAAATTCATGGAATATAATAGTTTCATAGAATCCTAATTCCCATTACCCTCTTAGAATGTATTAGGTTCATCATATTTTCACATTATTTATTATCATCTACTATAATGAATCTATAAATATCTAAATCCCTATGATTACTACATTCCCACATATGTTCTTATGAAACTAGAATTGGTACTCCTTTAAAAATAGATACACATCCATTCAAACATTCATCTCAGATTCATCTTGTAACATCCCAACCCTCTATATTAGGATGGGAGGTGGTGTAAAATTATTAGGCCTCAGGTTAAATCACCCTGAGATAGAAGGCTGATAATAAATTCAAAGTTCTTCATATAAATTATGAAACAATTTCCCTTTAAAAATATAATATTCAAACCATGACAACTATAAAAAAACCACAACTATATGATACAAGATAATAATATAATAAAACAGAATTTATAACCCACTCAAAACAAACCCAAACTACACACATGAACTATACCAGATTATAAAGAAAAAATTAAAACCAAATACACTTATAAATCCAAACATATATTAGAAAATAAAAATGAAGATCCATGATCCAAATCAATAAAAATTTCCAAAATATTATGATTAACCAATAAAATCTATTATACATTAACTTTAACTATTCCTCGTGACATCACGTATGAAAATTCAGTAATGCACATTACAAGGTGGTGTGTATAAATCTCAGTGGGATTTATATAATAACTTACCTACTTAATACACTAGGATACAACATGTTATAACACATATGTAAAAATTTTCATAAAAATTTAAGTCATTTTATAATAAATCCAGCATATTTTAAATGAAAATCAATTTTAAAAAGAAAGAAAGAAAATAAATATTTAAACGGATGTCTCAAATTCTATTTTACATTACTCATTCCATTCGACATATCCACATATGTGTAGCTAGTTGAATGTTCTATAATAATGTTCGGTCTCACATCAATCTACTTAGACCTCACTATGTGACCACATACCATGATCCCCAGTAGAACACACCCCTTCTATAGGTCCATGTCACTGAAAATGATGACATTCCAACCATTTATACCAAATTCCATGACAACCGAATTTATCAACCATTTCAATTAAACAATCCTTTTAATAAAAATCATTTCCTACCAATATTCCATGAATGAAAACCAATCCTCTATTTTAAAATAATCATTTTAAAATCATGTAATAAATTTTCATTTCTACAAAAATTCCATTTTCTATAATTTAAAAAATCATCACAAAAGAGGGCTTCTAGGAAACATTCCATGTGAATTTCATAATTTAAATAAAGAAATTCAATCAATTTGAATAGAATACATGAAATTAAATCAATGCTGATTGGATATTGAATCCACCTTCATATCAATCATATGTGACGATGAATAATGATAAAAAATATAAAAATATGGCTTGAAACTCCTCAAAAAATCCTTAGATCATGTTCCCCATAAACAAAACAACACAATATAAATAATATTGATATCAAAAAACATGTATCTATTAACAGAAAACTATATCTGTGAATCCAAGAAAAGTAATAAGATGTTAAATAAGGAAAACCAGTTAGATCCAAAGCATTCCAAAAAAATATAGACTCCAACGCACCATGAGTCACCAACATATCACTCTCGGATCTAGACGAAGGGTCTCCACAGCCTTCAAATAAATACTAAATTGAGTAAGTGTTGAATTTTAGAAAAAAAAATCAATAATGGAATAATCCAAATTATATCCATAGAATCCTGGTCTCATTATTTATGTTTCACAGTTAATGAGAATAATCCATGTGGTAACTGTGCATTAGAAACTATCATCAAATATCCCCCACATGATAGGTTCAAATGTTTAGTAAAACCCTAGGCGAACCACTTTAAACCAATTTTTCTACACTATCATGGTCTCCCATAGATGAATATATGGATTTATAAAATTACGTGCCAACCGAATTTCTAATTGTTTAGTAGAAAATTGTGTGGGGTGGTGTTGAATGGTTTATACTAACTGTACCGAAACACTTCCAATACAAAAAATCCAAAAACCATGTTAAAAACCCAATAAACCATACCAAACATAACTTAATAAAATTATATATACTAAATTAGTAAAGAAATTGTTAATATCCTAAAACTGATTATTAAATATTCTACAAAACATTGGTTTTTCCTTACCATGAATGTTGATAACAACCAATGGCCTCAAGATGAAAAATTCATTTCTCTACCATTTCCATCGACCACTCTCATGATTCTTCCTAAATCTTACCATGTTTCCATAATACCCATACTAGTATAATGCATTTATTAAAAAATTATTTTTATTTCCTATCCACAATCTGCATTGGCGCATGAACTAGCATATCATCTAGCACAAGGTTAACATGATCACAACTAATCACTTGGGTAGGATTTCATTTATACTTCATTAATTAATATACATAAAACACAATGTAAACGAAAATTAACCTTGGTTGAAAAGGAAATCGATATTCCATGTCACCAACTCATTTATTTATTTCCAAAGGGCCTATGTATCCAGGAGATAACATTACATTCTTCCCATAAAGGCAGTCCCCAAGCCGTGGATATATACATAAGAACACATGATCACTCACCTAAAACAAATAAGTCCATTGAAGATGATATTTATACTATTTTTTTTGATTCTATTGCATATCCATTCTCTTCTTGATAAACATAATATTCACTATTGAATCATCCATAAGACTTCTTCCAACCAATTATTTCTCTCATGTTTCCTTCCAAAAAGCTCGAGAACAACAAAGAATCCCATAAAAAGATTCAAAAATAGCCATGCATATCAATGTATGATAAATGTTTTTATATGAGATCTCTAATAATGTAATATTCTCCACTCAGGAGAAATGAAAATCCTTTACACAATCCATAATAATGAATTAAAAAGATTTTATCATCTTCTTGAATTGTCCCTCTATCTAGGGAGGACACACCATGATCCTAGTCCACTAATCCGGAATGGAATTCTATTTGTAATTCAAGAAACAAAATGTAAATCTCAAATCCAAGTATGATACTATAGAAACTAGTACACAATGTGTCATTAAGAAATATTATATATATATTTCGGGATAATTTCACTATCGTAAGAGATTAAATAATTGGGATGAAGTGGGATGATTATGTGATTCAATCCACTATCACCCATATGGATTTTTTATTCTAAACCATACTTGGGAGACTGATAAAAAAATACATTCCTATGTGCTCCCCCATTAAAAAAGAAATAGGTTAAAAAATATTACGTAAACACTATCCACTGGTTCTTTTCCATAACCTTCTAATATGTGAGGTATCTTAAAAGGAACTCAGCTATCATTAATTTCTTACCAAAGAAAAAAGATTTTCCTTTCAACACCGTATGAGCATTTTGTATTTCATGATGAATATCCCCTATATAATGGTTGTAATAATGATTATTTTTTCCTTAGAAGCCATATATCAGTCATTCTAATCTAAAGAATACAATACTATCATTCTTCTAAAATTCCATACCATAATAGTCTTCCCAATATTGATATTTATCCTCATATAAATGTTTTATAAAAAATAATGAGCCTCTGTTAAAAATTCATCAAAATAAAGAAACAGAAATCAGAAAAAAAAACTAAAACACAACCTCAGAATTCAACAGAAATTGGTATGTTGTATGTCATTGATTTCAACTGCCACTGATCAGAAACCTCATTGAATAATTGACAATAATAATTTATGATTAATGGATTCACCACCATATTTAAATAACCATGTGTATACATAATGTTAAAGTCATGAATTTGAATATAAATAATTTATCTTCTTTCTCCCCGGTAGAAATAACTTTTTTATAAATTGTATGCATAACTTCTTATCCCAAAACACAATAAATTTTTTATCAAATAGTTAATGATTCCATCACATAAAGTCATGGACTATTGATTCTAATTCCAAATCACGTTGTTGGTAGATTATATCACACAACTATAACTCCCATGAGCCATAAGAAACCACATGGGGTGTCATCATGAGAACACACCCCAACCCAGATCACAATGTTTCAAAATAAGGCACATAATCCTATCCTAATTCCATAAATATCATGATTTGTTCTATTGTAAGGAATACATAAAAAAATTAAAAAGAATTCTGAAATTCCTCATCCCATATGAATGGAATTCCCTTCCATTTAGAAACTGCCATTGGAGAAGATATGTAACACCCAAAGGTTTTAAAATAAAATATTGAATGCATGAAACACCGAGTCTCTATAAAACACCACATTTTTATAAGATAGCAATTAATATTAATTTTTCCACCTCTATTATTCGAAGTTCAAAAAACGCACATACACAGTTGCATTCAGAATGATATTTAGAGTATGATAAGTCAACTGTAAATTTTGGTGAATAGTAACATACTCTTATTAATAGTAATATTAATAGTAATATTTCCTTATGAATATTAAATAATATTATTATTTAATTTTATTAAGGATATAGGAAAATCAGATCTTGAATAATTTTTCAATGTAATGTAAAATGAATTATAAATTTATAATTTATATTATTTGAATAAACAATGATTTTATTTAAATATTTAATTATCAATTTCTAGAAAATTATTTTAAAAAAATCGAGTTCAGTTTTTAATTTCAAACAAAAAAAATTTTTAGATTGAATTTGTTTTATTTTTCTAAAATACTCGAATTTTTTATGGAAATTAAAATATAGTAATTTTCCATATATATACATTATCAGTTAATTTCACTATTCCTAGCATCATGGCTGATTTAAGAACAGATAATTCAAATGCACATGCACTTATAAATTTTAGGGGTCACATGAATCAATACTATTGGTTGTCTTGGTGTAAATAATAAAAAAATTAATAAGATACTAACAAATTACTCATCTCCTCCACCACAACCCCCCCACCTCCTTCTTATCTTCACTGCTCTTATCCATGAATCTCCCAAATTTTCTTCCTAAATACCCATCCCTATCCCCCCCCCCCACGTCCAAGAGCTGTTTTTATTTCAAAAATAACAAAACCCCTTCCCATAAGAAGGTTCTCAAGGAGGTTATTTCAAGAGGTAAATCGTCTTTCTTTATAATTTAGTTTCATTTCAATTTATCTTCTTTTCATATTCACTCATATAGTCTTCTTTACAATAGATCCTTTAACTTTAGGATCATATATATTCTATAATTATACCATGTTAATGTAATAACCATTATCAATATTCTTACCCCTATCTCTCTTTAATAAATGAAATCATCCTTTGTGTGGTTCCAACTTATAACCTTCATGGACGACGATGCTTCATTCTCCAACTTATCCATAATTACTATTCAAGAAAACATTTTGATGGGTGAACTATACCACATTATATCTACTCTAACCTATAGATTATTCATGAACCATTATATGTACATAATATTAATTTACATGACAAAACTTGTTTGTAATATTCCAAATACCACCAAATAATCTATGTGATTGTCATTAATATTTCATCCAATGATTCATACTCATTCGATGTAAAAAAATGATATATATAACCATTAACACATATTAATGTTCATAAATAATATATAATTTCAATTCTGAAGAATTTAATCCTTCCACATGAATATTCATTCTCATATAGAAATATATCGACCATGAAAATAATGGAAACGAACACTCCAGAATGATATAATTCAATCGTATAACTTATCAATATAGAAATAAATGAACTTAATAAAATTATGATAAACTCAATTCATGACTAAAATGTTATTAATTATTATTTATTAATTATAATTTCATAATCAAGGACCATAAGTTCAAGAGCAGAACACATTCAGACTTAAGGTATGGGTATCTCTACCCAAACCTCCATTTTCATTCGGGTAACTTTTATTATCTACATACCTCAATCAAATTCATATAAATTTCTATTTACTCATCATAATTTATATGTGAAATTTATATATATTTTTTCCAACCATAATCATGGCTTCATTTATGGAAATTTATATGTTATTTTAAAGTATCTTTAAAAAATTCTTCTCGAAATACAAGCCTCTTTCAAAGGAATTTCCTAAACTATTACCTATTTTAAAGTGTACACTATAATCTGATAAAGAAAAAATTATTTCCTAAAACCAAAAATTTTGTTATGAAAACCCAATATTATCATAATTCAAGTTTTATAAAATTATTTTTCAAAAACTACTCTTCTTTTCTAAGTAAAATATTATTTATCTCAAGAGTTACTCGATGGTTTTAGTAGTGTATTTTCATTTGTTTCAACACACGTAATGATAATTATGTCTAACTGGGACTATCATTTAATGATAAAATCTAAAATATTTTCATTGATAGTTTATTGTTTGTTTAAAAATGGATTTCATTTCTTGAATCCATTCACCATATTACTTTAGTGTTTATGTTTAATGATTGGTTAAAGTTAGTTACATTAAATATGTTAGTTCTAATATGAATGTATAAGTTTATTATAATTATACCTACTTATAGGAGGAATGAATTGGACTTATTTTGTGATGGGTGGGGTCTTCTTCAGTCCCTTGCTGCATCAAAATGTCTCGTGAGAAAAATATATATGGCCTTGGCCAATGCCTTTCCCATTTTTGGATCTAGTTTAGGCTGGGGCCTTAATCATTTTTAGAAGTCATGGATGAGTCCTTTGCAATATATTTAAAAATATCTAGAATTTGTATTTTACTAAGTATGAAGCTACAAATTCATAGTTCATGTGGTAATTTTACTCTTATAAAACCCATGATTATGATTTATTATGGAAATATTTACTCAACCCATATTCCTGCCATATTAGGATCATGTTTATTTTTTTTAAAGGCGCGTGTTTTAAATTATTCACCAAGTCTAATGTTTATGTATATTTCGTTGTAATGTTTATTCTTACAAATAATCTGATCTCACCCTTTTTATGTTTTGTTTTTCCCATGACATGAACATGTATTTTATGATTGACTTTTTGGTGTAATATTTGAGAGGAGGTTTTCCAAATGGATTTTTATGTTGTTTTTATTTTCTTATTGTAATTTTGATCTTGTGTATGTATCTTGTTTCGAAAATCTACTAAGATAATTCATAATTCAGGATAAATATTACTTTTTTATATTCTAATGTTATAAAATAAAGCACTGGATCTGGGAAACTGGTTTCAGGTCCTTATATTTGGGATCAGAGGATGTTTAGTAGAAAAATAGGACACTATATTTTGAAAACATAAATTAAGGGAAAACCACTAAATTATCCATTGATTATATACATAAAAGAACATCATCATATTTTTTGACAGAATTTATTATTGTGATCTTTATTGAAAATACATCCATGTTAGATTACAATAGGTGGATATGGTTCTAACATAGATGTACCTAGTAGTGAAAACTCTGAAAAGGAGTATCGGGCATGACACAGGTTATCCTACTACATTACAATGGTCCTTACTCCACACCTGGTTTGACACTCCTAGGGAATATGCTTAGGATAATTCACATTTTTCTAAAAATACATTATGATGGATTTAAATTTAAATTTGTAATCAATGAAACCATGTATATTATTATTTAATTCCTTATGCTAAGTATTATTCTATTTTGAGATTATAAATTATGATACATAACCTAATCTAGTGTGTGCCATTATTTAGAAATGGATCATATTTGAAGGAATGGATACCCCTTCAATGTGTGTGTCCCATGTAGGGATTTCCCTCTGAAGCAAGATAATGATGTTGGGACTAGCGAAGCGATTGTTGATGAGATTCTTATAACTATACTGGGATAGTTGACTCATGTTATGTTTAATAACCTTTCATATATGGAGAATCTAGATCCATAATGTGGATGAGTTAGGATGGACCTCTTTATTCGAAAACAACCTCCATCATTTAATGGGACTACAAACCCATTCAAAGAAAAGCACTGGATAAGTTCATTAGGGAACATATTTCTCGTTTTGGGATGTAACCAAAGAGATAAGGTTATCATAGAAGTTTATCATCAATCAGGGGATGTGGATTAGTGGTGGTATTTAATTAAAAGCACAAAAGATGAAGTTGAAATAGAAGAAATGGAATGGAGAGATTTTATGTAATTGTTTTTAGAGAAATACTTACCTCATGAACAATAAGTAGATATGGAACAGCTATTACTAAATTTGATGGAAAATGACAATTGGAATGTTTCCAAATATGAAGCTAACTTTACAAGGTTAGAAAATAAATATTTTGGAAAACATACAAATTCCAAAGAGAATGATTTATTGATTCATTGATGGACTAATGACATTCCTCCTATAGGCACTGGTCTCTGAATTTTTCTCATCATATGAAGATAAAGTTTAATGTGATATCAACAGATAAAAGGAATTATATGTCTTATGAATTTAAATAAATGGTATAGAGGAATATGGTGGCTTGATACATTGGGAAAAAATAGGGAAATGTGTAAGGAAGAGTTGAATTTACCCCCTTTGATAATTATGGAAGGAAACATCTTGGTGGATTCTTAAAAGGATAAAGGGTGGGCTATAAATATGTATAGAAATTCCATCTTGTTGGTTATTTCATGGGAAAGAAATAATATATTAATGTTCAATTCAATAATTATAGGGATATGGGAAACTATGCTCCTGATTTTCCAAAGTGTTAATGAAACATTACACAGACAAGGCCAAGAGAGTAGTGATAATCACTTTCAATCCCAACTCCTGATATCGATGTTCATAATGATGTGGAGGAAGGTACTTTAATCATTTCCTCAAACATAGAAAATTATTTTTCTGATTCTAGATCATCAAATTCTTTCATATCATCCCAATTTTCCATGAAATTTGTATATTTCAAATTTGTTTTATTAAAGGAGTTGTTGGTAGAAACTCCTAATGGAATTATCATTTCAATAATGCTGTGTTAGGATGTCCTCATTATTGCATATAAACAAGTGTTATCTACTTATTATGTTGTCATACAGAAGATTCTATTTGATTTATCCTGTGTATGGATTTGATTTCATTTTTCCAATTACTTAATTCTACTTTCAAGGACAATATCGATGTCCCCTTATAGAATTCCAATTGTGGAATTAGTGTAACCAATTAAATAACTATAAGAATTTATTGTTAAAGGATGTATTTTCTCTAGTGTTTCACTATGGGGATCCCATGTATATTGTGATAAGAAGACATAGGGATCTATGAGGTTGTGCATTGACTATTGGGATATCAATGATATATCAATAATGAACAAGTATCCACTACCTCTCATTGATGATTTATTTGATCAACTTCATGAAGGCCAGTATTTTTCGAATATTGACATTTGATTTCAATATCATAATATGATAGTAATGAGGGAAGAAATTCCAAAGAAATCATTTCAAACCAGGTATGGGCATTATGATTGTATTGTAATGCATTTTGGACTGACTAATCCAACCTCTATTTTCATGGATCTGATAAATAATGTTATCAAGAGAAATCATGATTACTTTATTGTGGTGTTTATTGATCATTTCTTTGTATAATCCATAATCCATGAAGATCATGAAAATCACTTTCACACTATTTTGATGATTCATAGAAGAAATGGATTATACAGGATGTTTTGAAAATGGGAATTTTGGCTTCAATTAATTTCCATTAATGGAATCATTCTCTCTAATGATGGAATATCTATTAATCCAATGAATAAAAAGGCTGTGAAAAAATGGCCCAATCTAACAAAGATAACTAAGATATGTAGATTTATTGTTTTAGCAGGTTAGTATCTGCATTTCTCTCAGACCATTATATGTTTAGCCAACGCAGAGACCAAGAATACACAAAAATGGGTTGTGATTGTAGGGAAAAAGGAATGCAAGGACTCATTCAATGAATTTAAGCGACTATTAGTGAATTCTCTTATCCTAACACTACCATCGAGGAATGATGGGTTTCTGATCTATAATGATGCATCAAATAAAGGACATGATTGTGTCTTTATGTAGAATAATAGAGATATTTCTTATGCATCATGTAAGTTAAAAATTCATGAAAAAAACAATCCAACTCATGATCTTGAGTTTTCAGTGGTAATCATTACTCAAAAGATATGGAGACATTATCTCTATGGAGAAAATTTAGAGATATATACCGATCATAAGATTATAAAATATTCCTTATCATAGAAAGAACACAACATTTTTAAAAGGAAATTCCTCTAAATACACAAGTATTATGATTTCACGGTACACTTTTAACACCCCAAGCTTCCACGGAATGCTTTACTTTGAATAATACAATATCGTGTGTTTTACACAACTTCAAGTTCTAACACACCACAACCAAAGAAACTAGGCGTTATGAATAGTAATACCCACTTTTTAAAATTTTATAAATTTTATCTTTCAAAATGGGCTTCATTTGTGGATTCTCAATATCAAAATTATCTTAGGTGGAATTGTTTTTTTATTTTTCGGAAAACATTCATTTTTTGATGAATAGTGAAAACAATAACTTATAGTATAAAATTGAATTTTTATTTAAATAATTATTTACATAATTTATATTTATTTCAGGTCAAAATAGAAACATAATACTTATATATGTTCAATGTAATTCATTATAGTCAGTTTATAAAAATTTGAGATATATAAAAATTTTATTGAACTTTTCTCCGCCTTTTAGCCACCTCCTTGGAGAATTTTCAAATTCACATAAAAAATAATTTTACCTCTTCTGTGAGTGAAATTTCTAAAATTCGAGAGACGTGGTTGATATAATTATGTAAAATTTGGTTATATAATATGAAAATAATTTTTGGTGAATTGTATGTTTTTACTTTTATTTACCATGGTTAAAAGTAAATATGGTAATTAAGGGTAAAAATGTTATTATTATTACTCTAACACATGTCCAAATTCAACTGTATAAGTGTAAATCGACATAAAACAACCTTATGAATAAAATATGATCCTTTTGGTCCCCTTGTATTAGATTGAGACATTTATTATTCCTTAATTCAATGAAGAGTTAAAAGTTTTAAATTAAAAGTTTAATAAATATACCATTTTTAATATTGGGTTATAAATAAGATAAATTCGACTATAAATATAAATTAGAAAGAAAAAAATATTTCCTACATAATGGTATTTTATTTATAGTATTCAGACCTTAAATAATTTCATTTTTTTATGACGCAATGATGATGCAGTAATTACAGTATTAATGAAAGATTAAAATAATTGATATTCTAAATATCTAAATAATTGTAATTTGAGAATTTTATTAATTCCACTAATTTTATAGGATAATATGAAATATTAGGGTTGGTTAGATGATCTTTTTAAATGTAATAATGATGTTATGAATTTATCAAAAACAAAATATCAAATAGTGTCAAAATTGTCAAAAAAGAGTTTTTAAAACAAATATTATTTTATTAATTGATATTATACTCCTAAAAATTTAAGGATCGGAAAAAGGACTTATATAATGACAGGATTGTCATTAATGAATCAATTTGGGTTCTCTTGGATGTATATAGTATGTTTATTAACCATATAATATAAAAATACAAAGAGAAATGGCAAATGTCAAACTATTTAACAAAGAGTTAAATCTAAAATATAAGGTTAATATAGTGACCCAAACCTCTCTAAAACCTATTTATTGCGTGGTTTTAGATTCATCTCCACCTTATCCTTTAAATAATTCATTCTTTCACAATTAAAAACCGAAAATTATTTTATTATAAAATAATATTTCTAGTTTTTTTTAATGTGCCCCTCACCCCTCTTATAAAATGGCACTCCCCCTTCTCTAAAATTCACACATTAAAAGCTATTTGGGTCGGCCAAAATATGAAAAAAATACTCTCTCAACATTCCTACATTATTCCTAGAGGCCTTCCTTTAGTCATAAATCCATCTTACGTATCCCTTTTGACCAAATCAAAAGAACGAACCTGAAGAAGAGGTAAATGTTTTATCATATCTTTAAAGTTCCATTCTTCTTCCAATTCCTATTTATTTGTTTTTTCCATTATAAAATAATAACTTCAGTATCATTTATATATATTGATTTTATTATAAATATGTTACAACAAAATTCATTACTCTATCCATCCTTTGTTTGTCATGTCACCATACGTGCGTACGTACGGCTTACCGTCTCCACGTCGTGGTGTAGTTGTTATTCAACATATTACTATTTTAATTGGTATAATAATGATGTGTAATTGATTTAAATAATAAATATAACATGATAAGGATTCTGCATATATTATATACCATCCAATTTTTTATTATTTTAATATCAAAACGATGATATTGTCGCTCGTGCGTACGTATGGATTACCCTCTCCACGAACGCGATGAGATTTATTACCCATTGTATCCATTAAGGACTAATTTTCATTAGATGATTAAAAATAATGTTTAATGACTTAATATAATTATGATTATGAATAAGATACATCCTATCCAAATCAAGACTTACTTCCGTAACAAATCATATAAAGAAAAACGAATTAGTTAACACCTGAAATGGTGAAAATACTAAAATTTTATTAACAAGGTAATATTAAAAGATCATATATGATATCATATTAATGTATATTATTATTTTTTAACTTAATAACAATTATTTCACCATTATACAGTAGGTTAACCTACCTTCAATGAAGGAAAAGTACAAGGTAAGGTTTAATTTCACAAACTCTTTATTATCTGAGGTTGTTTTTACGTAATTATCTTCTAGGACCTCATTATCATCCACATTCGTGTTTTCATAAAAATGTATTTCAAAACATTTTGACTATTTACTATACTATGGGAGAAATTCATTTATACCCTTTTTCGACTTTATATAAAATGTTTTTGAAAGAAATATTTATGTCGTTTTCCAAACAAGGTGCCTTATAACCTTTTCGAAAAAAACTAAGGTAAGAATTTCTTTTCGTAACATATAAAACCGGTGAGGATATTTTCTGTCATTATAACATCATCAAAGTTTCCCTTATATTCTTATAAGATTATTTCCAAAGTAAATTTTTTCTTTTATAATTATATGAATTTTAAATGATTTCAAAATAGTTAGATATATTTCTCAAAAAAAAAAGTTGTTGATTTCATATATGTCAACATCCTTTGATGGATTTTAAGCTAATGTGAATTTAATTTATTATAGTACAGATCATCAATATTTTATTGAAGGTTTTGTGATATTTTTGACTATGGATGTGTTATTTTTTCACAATTTATGGTTTATGGATAATGTATTGACAATTCATATGCTAGTTTTAATACAGATGATTATGTTATGTTTAAATCTTTTCATATAAGAAATTAATTGGACTTAGTAAGTGACGGGTGGAGACCTCTATAGATAATTGATGCATCGGTAGGTATCATGAGACAAACTAGTGTCTTGGAACAAGGCCTGGATTAAATCTTATCTGTAGTCTTGTTATAAGGCCTTGAGTATGCGGTTTTGAAAGTCTGCCATTATGCATTCCATAATTATGAAAGTGGCTATTGATATTGCATGTGAATATTTGAATATTAGAATATCCTTGTGAATAATTAAATGGAATTATTTGTTTTTTATCTTAGCCCTATTATGGTGAATTTCATGTTTTAAAGGATTTTTTTATTCTCATACATTGTCTTAAATGTTTATTCATATTTATAAATGCTTCTGCTATATTGTTATCATTACTGAGCTTCTGAGCTCACACCTTTCTATGTTTTATTTTTCCCAAGATGTGAAGATGTATATTATGAATGACCCGTAGGGATAGTCTATGGGAACTCATTGTTGTCTGTGGAAACAATGTTGTTGTAGTTTTCCAAATTATGATGTAAATTAACTATATGAATGTATCTAATAATTCCAAGGCTACTAAAGTAATCGATCGTTCGTGACTTGATCTTTTGTGATCATGCAAATGATACTTAATAATGCATTGACTCTGGGATACTAAGGTCGGGGAATTATAGTTGGTATCAGAGAACAGTTTGTACAAACCTTGGAATCTAGATTTAGATAAACACTGATTAGAGAACGTTGCCCTGAGATAGAATTTGAGAAATATTATAGAATAACTTCCTAAAATTTTTGTATTATAGAGATTTTTTTTTCTAAGAAATACATCCCAGTCTGGATACGAGCAGTTAGAGGTGGATCTGACACAGATATACCTAATGGTGAAACCCGAAAACACCACTTTGATCTAGACTTGAAAGGGAACTGATGCACGAAAACGGGCCTTGATGCACTCTTGGTTACGACACTCTGAGGGGAAATGATTAGGATAATTCTCAATTTATTTACAAGCCATTATGAAGGGTTTATGAGTATATACATTCTCAAGGAAAACATTTTTTATGATTATGGGTTATATCGATAAACTATTCAGTTTATGTTAACTGTTTTACATGTTTGGATTTATGTATTTTGATTCGTAAACTAATCTATATTATGCCATTGTTTAGAAATGAAGTCTAGGGTAAGGAATGGAAACTATATCAATGCATGGAATCCATTTAGGGATTCCCATCTAGCTCAAGATAATTATAGTGGAGCTGGTGATACAACGGGTGCTGATCAGCTTATCAACATACTGGGACAACTCTATCAGGTTAGGAAAAATAACCTTACCCGTAGGGAGCACCCCGATTCACAACATGGAGTGTCAATGTTATATCTCTTCATGAGGCAATAACCACCAACATTAAATGGGAGTATAAATCCATTAGTTGTTGAGCAATGGATAAATTCTATAGAGAAAATATTCAATGCCTTGGGGAATAGTGAAAGGGAAAAAGTTGTCATGGAAGTTTACCTCCTCACTGGAGATGTTGATCAATGGTGGCCATTGAATCAAAACACAAAGAAATTTTATGTAGTATCAAATATGCAATGGAGGGAGTTTATAGAGATTTTCTAAGAAAAATACATTCGTTGTGACCATCGAGCAGATATGCAAAGGCAATTTCTGAGTCTGAGGAAAAAGGTGGATGATAATGTCACAATGTATGAGGCTAACTTTACAAGGTTTTCGAGGAATGTTGCAGATTATATACGTAACCCACGAATTAAGATTGATCATTTCGTTGATCGGTTAAAAAAATTTCTCTATCGATCTTTAGTCTCACAATCCTTCTTGTTATATGAAGATATTGTCTCATGTGCTATCAATATAGAAAAAGAATTCTCTAATTATTAGTACTTTAATAAAAAGAAAGAGAAGAAGAGATCTACTGAACACTCTGGAAATTGAAATATGGGGAAAGAGGGAAATGTTGAATATCCATCATGCAGTAAATGTGGGAAGAAACACCCCAGTAATTGCCTGAATGGAATGTGAGTATGCTACAAGTATGGTGAAAAGGCCACCAAGCACATGATTGAAAGCGGAAGAAAGAGGATGTCACTGTTGAATGCTACAATTGTACAGAAAGGGGGCCTTATGCAAATTAATGTCTTAAGCACCAAGGGAATATACCTCTGAAAAGGCCAAGTGATCAAGGAAAATATTATACAATTAGTACTTCTGAGGTTGAAGCCTTGAAAGACGTAGTGGCGGGTAATTTAAAGGTTTCCTCAAGTTTGGAAAATTCTGTATTTGATTTTGGATCATCGCATTGTTTCATATCATCCCATTTTTCTATGAAAATTATTTATTTCCAATTTGGTTTAAGAATAGATTTGTCAGTCAAAACTCCTAAGGAAAGTATCATTGCAACAATGTATTGTGAATAAGACCCCATTATGGTATATAAATAATATTTATCTATTGATCTAATCGTAATACCCATTATTGAATTTGATATATTCCTCAGTATGTATTGGTTTTCAGAACATGATGCAAAAATTTATTGTAAGAAGAAAGTGGTTACTATTTTTGATGACGATGATAAAGAACACTTTATCTTCAGAGCAGAATCATCACCACCTAATTCTTATCTAGATCCACCCCCAATAGCTCAACTAAATTCAATTATTAGGGAGGAATAGATTGAAATAACTGTGGGTGAGTAAAATAATGTTCAATTAGAATATGTTCCAATTGTGTGTGAATATGTTGATGTGTTTCTAGAAGATTTACATGGACATTCTCCAGAACAAGAAATTGAGTTTTCCATTGATTTAATTCCTAGTTCAAGACCCATATCAAAGTCCCCTTATAGAATGGACACTGTGGAATTAGTGGAACTAAAGAAACAACTACAGGAATTGAGTAATAAGGAATTTATTCTCCCCAGTTTTTCTCCATGGGGAGCCCCTGTTTTCTTTGATAATAAGTAAGGTGGATCTATGAGGTTGTACACTGACTACAGGGAGATAAATGCTATAACAATAAAGAACAAGTATCCCCTACCTCGCATTGATGATTTATTCGACCAACATCATGGTGCTCAATACTTTTCAAAGATTGACCTTCGATCTAGATATCATCAGTTGTGTGTGAAGATGGATGATATTCCGAAGATATCATTTCGAACCACGTACGAGCATTATGAGTTTACTGTAATGCCTTTTGGATTGATTAATGAACCCTATGTCTTCATTGATCTAATGAATAGAGTATTCAAGGAATGTCTTAATGATTTTTTTGTGGTGTTTATAGATGATATTTTGGTATACTCCAAAAGATACAAATATCATAAAAATCACCAGCGCATTATCCTGAATACTCTTAGAAGACATGAATTATATGGGATGTTTAGAAAGTGATAATTCTAGCTTCAGGAGATTTCTTTTCTTAGACATATTTTCTCTAGGGGTGGAATCTTTGTAGATCCTTCAATTTCCAAGGCAATCCATGAATGTCCAGCACCTACGAGTATAACTAGGGTACGCAATTTTATTGGTTTAGCAGGATATTATCGGCGTTTTATCCAGAATTTTTCCCGATTGGCTAACCCATTAACCAATATCACACTGAAAGAGGATAAATTTGTTTTGACAAAAGAGTGTGAATATTGTTTTGAAGAATTGAAGAGAGTATTAGTCAATGCTCTTATCTAGACTCTACCACTGGGGAATGATGGGTTTGTTATTTATAGTGATTCATCGAATAAAGGACTTGGTTGTTTCATTATGTAGAATGATAGAGTTATTTCCTATGCATCACGACAGCTCAAAATTCATGAGAAAAACTATCCTACTCATGATCTTGAGTTAGAAGCACTAATCATTGCTTTTATGATTTGGAGACACTATCTCTATGGTGAAAAATGTGACATTTATACTAATCATAAGAGTTTGAAGTATATTTTCTCAAAGAAAGAACTCAATAGGAGGCAATGGAGATGGCTTGAACTACTCATGGATTACGATTGCACAACATAGTACCACCTGGGGAAGGAAAATAAGGTGGAATATTCTTTGAATAGAAAGGATCATGGTGTATTGGACAAAATGGGAGTTTAAAAAGATCCTATATACATTGATGTAGTAAAGATGGATATGGGAATAACCAAGATATGTGAAACATAAATGATTTTTCACATGGTTGTCAAACCATCCTTACTAGAAAGGATCAAGTTTTCTCAAACCGTTGATAAAGATATTCAAAAGAAGATTAAAGTAGTAAATAATGGGAGATTGAGTGACTTTGTTTATGAAGATGGAATTTTGTAATTTGGGAAGAGACATTTTGTTCCCAATATACCTGTTCTAAAAAGGGAATTGTTGGGTGATTCTCATAGCTCCAATTTCTCTACAAAACCTCGTAGCACTCTGATGTATAGATATTTGAAGGAACAATTTTTTTGGGACAATATGAAGAGGGAGATTGATGATTTTGTGTCAAGATATATGGTTTGTCAACAGGTGAAGGCTTAAATGCAACAACTTGGTAGAGTATTTAAACCTCTTCCCAAACCTAAGTAGAAATGGGATAACATTACGATGGAGTTTGTCATGAGACTACCAAAGACTCGTAGAAGGAACGATGCAATGTGGGTCATTGTTGATCGTCTTACCATGTCAGCACATTTTCTTGCTATAATAGAAGATTTACCACTTGATAGATTTGAAAAACAATATATTAAGGAAGATGTAACACTTCGTGGAGTTCCACAATCTATTGTTTCATATCGTGATCCTTGTTTTACATCATGATTTTGGAAAAGTCTCCAGATATCCATGGATACTGAACTTCGTTTGATCGCTGCCTACCACCACCAAAATGAGGGAAAATCAGAACGGACAATTCAAACCATAGAAGAAAGGTTGAGATCAATCTCACATTACATTCATGGTATGTGGGATCAATTTTTACCTCCGGTAAAATTTTCCTATAATAATAGCTTCCATTCAAGTATTCAGATGTCTCCATATGAATCATTATACGAAAATAGATGTCACATAACAACCTATTGGGATGATGTTGGTCAAAGAAAACTCGTAGGCCCGAACTGCTGGAGGGAACAATTGAAAATGTAAAGGTAATCCAAACCCACATCAAAGCATCTTAAAGGAGGCAGAAGAGCTATGTCGATAACCAAATGAAGGATTTGGAATTTTAGGTAGGAAATCATGTTTTCTTGAAGGTATCTCCCTGGAAGGGTGTTATAAGTTTCGGTAAGAAGGGAAAATTGAGTACCAAGTAAGTCGAACCTTTCCAAATTCTAGAACAAATTGTGGTCGTAGTGTACTGTTTGGAAATGAAGCCGAGTCTCTCCAAAGTTCATGATGGGTTCCACATATAACTGTTGAGAAAATACATTCCGGACCCAACGTATATACTTAACTATGAGGAATTACAACTAAAATCGGATCTGTCTTATTGCGAAGAGCCTATCAAGGTTCTTGATACAAGATAACAAGTGCTGAGAAACTGGTGGAATCGTCTGGTAAAAGTTATATCGAGAAACAATAATATAGAAGAGGAAACGTGGGAACCCAAGGAACTTGTGATGAAGAACCACCCGAGTGTTTTTATGTTGTAATATTCTAGTAATTTCAAGGACGAAATTAATTGAATGAGGGGAGAATGTAACACCCAAAGCTTCCACGTTATGCTTCTCTTTGAATAGTACAATAGCGTGTGTTGTATGCAACATCGAGTTCTAACAAACCACAACTAATCAAACTAGTCGTTATGAATAGTAATACCCACTTTTTCAAATTTTATAAATTTTATCTTTCAAAATGGACTACATTTTTTTGGATTCGTAATATCAAAATTATCTTAGGGTGAATTGTTGATATTTTTCTGAAAACATTCAATTTTTTATGAATCGTGAAAAGCACTGAGTTATAGTTTAAAAAAAATTATTTAAATTTTTATTAATTTTATTTAAATTTATTTTAGTTAAAAATCGATACATAATACCTATATGTGTCTAATGTAATTAATTGGAGTCAATTTATAATAAATATACATATTTAAAAATTTTATTGAACTTTTCATCTTCTTTTAACCACCTCCTAGGACAATTTGAAAATTACCATTAAACATAATTTTACCGCTTCTCTGAGTGGAATTTCAAAAATTAGAGAGACATGGTTGATATCAGTAACTAAAATTTGGTTCAATAAGATGAAAATAATTTTTGTGAATAGTGAGTTTTTTAGTTTTATTTACGATAGTTAAAAATAAATAGGATAATTAAGGGTAGAAATGATATTATTATTACCCAAACACATGTCCAAATTCTATTGGATAAGTGTAATTAAACCAAAAAAACCTTAGGGATAAAATATGATCCTTCAGGACCACTTGTATTAGATTAGGACCTTTATTATTATTTAATTTGAAGAAGAGTTAAAAGTTTTAAATTCAAAGATTAATAACTAAACCATTTTAAATATAGGGTTACACATAAGATAAAGTTGACTATAAATATTCATTAGAAATATAAAACGATTTACTACATAATGGTATTTTTTTTATTTTTTAGACATTAAATAATTTAATTTATTTTTGACACAACGATTATGCAGTAATTACCGTATTAATGAATTATTAAAAAAATTGATATTATAAATATCTAAATAAATGTAATTTTGGACTTTTTATGAATTAAACTAATTTTATAGTTTAATATGACATATAAGTGTTTGTTATATATATTTTTTTTGAAATAATAATGCAGTTACAAATTTATCTATTACAAAATACCAAATAGTTTCAAAATTGACATAAAAGGGCTTTTAAAACAAATCTTATATTATTAAAATATATTCTACTCTTAAAAATAAAGGTTCTATCAAAAGACTTATATAATGATAGGTGTATAATTAATTAACCACTTTGGTTTCTCTTGGATGTATATAGTTTTTTTATTAACCATATAATATAAAAATAAAACGAGACATGGTAAATGTCAAACTATTTAACTAAGAGTTAAATCTGAAAGATAAGGTTAATATAGTGACCGAAACCTGTCTAAAACCAATTGGTTGAGTGGTTTGAAACCCCTTCCCACCATATCCTTTAAATAATTCATTTTTTATCCATTATAAAGCAAATATTATTTTATTATAAAAAATTATTTCTATCGTTTCCTAAGGTTCCCCTCACCCCTCTTATAAAAGTGTACTTCCCCTTCCCATTAATTCACACCATCAAAGCAATTTGGGTCAGCCAAACTCGGCCCAAATACCCTCTAAAATGTCATTACTTCATCCTAGAGGACTTATTTAGTTAGAAATCCAACCTAAGGATCCATTTTGAGAAAATAAAAAGAATGAACTCGAAAAAGAGGTAAATATTTCATTACCTCTTTCAACTTCATTTCTTCTTCCACTTCCTCTTTCTTTGTTGTTTCCATTCTAAAATAATACCTACATTATCTTCTATATAATTTTATGTTATTATAAATACGGTACAAAAAATTTCATTATTTTATCCATCCTTGGAATGACATGTCACCATACGTGTGTACGTAAGGCTAACCGTCTCCACGTCGTGAAGTAATTGTGATTCAATACATTATTTTTTGAATGGGTATAATAATGATGAGTAATTGAAATAAATAATAAATACAACATGATAATGATTCTATATATATGATATACCATCAAATTTTATTTTATTTTAATATCAAAAGAATTTATTGTCACTCGTGTGTACGAACGGATTATCGTCTCCACGAACGTGATGAGATTCGCTCGAATGGCCCTAAGGACTTCATTTTTTTTTATTTTTGATAAACCCCCTTTCAAGGGATGACGGGGAACACGATGTGATTTATTCACCATCAGATCCATTCAATAAAAATTTTCATTAGATGATTAAAAATAATTTTTAAAGTCTTAATATCATTCTGAATAAGAATAAGATGCATCCAATGCATAACAAACAATACTTATGTAACGAATAATATAAAGGAAAACGAATTAGTTATAACATAAAATGAGGATGATAGTAAAATATTCTTAACAATGAAATATTAAAATATCATATATGATATCATATTAATGTATATGATTATTGAATAATTTAATAAAAATTATATCACCATTATACATAAGGTTAACTTACCCTCGACCAAGGAAAAGTACAAGGTAAGGGTTAAATTCAAAATCTCTTTATTATCTGATTTTGTTTTTAAGTAAGTATCTACTAGGACATCATTATCATCCACATCCATGTTTTTTAAAGATTTATTTGAAAACATTTTTACTATTTACTAGTCTATGGGATAAAGTCATTTATACCCTTGTTTGTCTTTTTATAATATGTTATTTAATGGAATCTTTCCATCATTTTCCAGAGAGGGTACTTTATAACCTTTTCAACAAAACTAAGGTAAGAATGCCTTATTTTTAACTCATACAGAGGGTGCGGATATTTTCCGCCGTTATAACATCATCAAAGATTACATTATAAGCATATAATATTATTTATAAAGTAATTTATTACTTTTATAATTATATGATTTTAAAATAATTTCAAAATTGTAAGAGACATTTCTCTAAAAAAGGTTTTGATTTCATCTATGTCAACATCCTTTGATGGATATTAAGCTTATTTGATGTTGATTTATTATTATAAAAAACTACCATATTGTATTGAATGTTTTGTGATATGTATGACTGTGGATGTGTTATTTTTACACCATTCTGGTATATGGATAAAGTATTCATATTTCATGTGATAGATTTATTATGAATGTTAATGTTATTTATAAACCTTTTCATATAAGGAATGCATTAGACTTAGTAAGTGATAGGTGGATCCCTCTATAGATCCTCAATGCATCGGTAGGTCTCCTGAGACAAACTAGTTTGTTGGCACAAGGCATTGACAAGATCTTATTTGTATTCTTGGAACAAGGCCTTGACTATGTGGTTATGATAGTATGGCATTATGCATTCCCTCATTATGTAAGTGGATGTTGATATTTCATGTGATTATTGGATTAGTATAATATCAGTGTGAATAATTAAATGGCATTATTTGATTTTTATCTTTGCCATATTAGGATGAATTTCAAGTTTAAAAAGATTTTATTTTAGTCTCATACATTAACTTAAATGTTTTTGTTTATTTAAGAAAATTCCCGCTATTTTCTTATCCTTACTGAGCATCTGAGATCACCCCATTCTATGTTTTATTTTTCCCAGGATGGGAAGATGTATATTATGACTGACCTACAGGGATAGTCTATGGGATCTCAGTGTTGACTATGGAATCAATGTTGTTTTAGTTTTCCAATTTATGATGTAATGTAACCCTTATGATTGTATCTATTACATACAAGGCCACTAAACTAATCGATCATTCGAGACTTGATCATTTTGGATCATTCCAATTATACATAATAATGAACCAACTATGGAATTCTAGGGTTGGGGCATTACAGTTGGTATTAGAGGATATTTTGTACAAATCTTGAAATCTAGATTTAGATAAACTACGATTAGGGCACATTACCTAGAGATAGAATTGGAGGATTAGTGTAGATGAACTTCCTGTAATTTTGGTATTATAGAGATTTTGTGAGTTTTCCAAATGATACATCCCTGTCTGGATATGAGTAGGTAAAGGAGGCTCTCGCACAGATGTACCTAGGGTTTAAACCCAAAAACTCCGCTTTGTGCTAGACTCGAACGGGAACTGGTGCTTGACAATGGGGCTTGCTGCACTATTGTTTATTACACTCCCATGGGATATGCCTAGGGTAATAATCATTTTCTTTACAGACCATTATTAAGGTTTTATTAGTATATACTTCCTCATTGAAAACATTTTTTATGATTATGGATTACATCCATACACTGTTCAGTTTATGTTAAGTGTTTTACAAGTTTGTAATTTTGAATTTCGATTCATAAACTATTCTAGATTATTAAATTGTTTAGAAATGGAACCTAGTGGAAGAAATGGAAACAGTATCAATCCACGCACTCCATGAAGGGATTTCCCTCCTACTCAAGATAATTATAGTAGAGCTGGTTATACAATTGGTGCTGATCAGCTTATCACCATACTGGTACAACTCAATCAGGTTATGAATAATAACCTTAACCGTATGGAGCACCCTGATCCGCAGCGTAGAGGATCAATGTTAGATTGCTTCATGAGGAAACAACCACCAACATTCAATGGGATTAAAAATCTATTAGTAGTTGAGCAATGGATAAATTCCTAAGAGAAAATATTACATGCCTTGGGGAGTAGTGAAAGGGAAATAATTGTCATGGTGGTTTCCTGCCTCACAGGAGATGCAGATCAATGGTTGGAATTAATTCAAAACACCATGAAAAATGATGAATTATTAAATATGGAATGTAGGGAGTTTAAAGAGATTTTATTAGAAAAATACTTTCCTCATGACCATCAAGCAGATATAGAAAAGGAATTCTTGAGTCTAAGGAAAAAGTAGGATGAGAGTGTCACAGAGTATGAGGCTAACTTTACAAGTTTAGTGAGGCCTACTGCAGATTATATACGTAATCCAAGAATTAAGAATTATCATTTATTTGATTTTTTAATACCATTTCATCATCTAGAATTATTCTCAGAATCCTTCTCATCGTATGAAGATATTGTTTCATGTGCTATCAAGATAGAAAAATAATTCTCTATGTCTTACGACTTTAATGCAATGAAAGAGAAGAAGAGATCTGTTGAACACTCAGGAAATAGAAATATGGGGAAGAAGGGAAAAGTCTAATATCCATCCTGCAGTAAATGTGGGAAGAAACACACTGATACGTCCCTGAATGGAATGGGATTTTGTTATGATTGTGGTTAAAATGGCCACCAAGCTCATGATTTCAAGGGGACGAAAGAGATTTCACTATTGAATGATACAATTGTATAGAAAGGGGGAATTATGGAAATTATTTTCCAAAGCACCAAGGGAACATACCTCAAAAAAGGCTAAGGGATAACGTCCATGTTTATGCTATCACTACTGCTGAGGATGAAGCTCAGAAAGACGTTGTGGCATGTAATTTAATGGTTTCGTCAAGTTTATCAAATGCATTATTTGATTCTGGATAATAGAATTGTTCTGTATCTTCCTAGTTTTCTATGAAAATTTGATATTTCCAATTGGATTTAATTAGGGAGTTTTTAGTCAGAACACCTAAGGTAAGTATCATTGCAACAATATTTTGTGAATTAGTCCCCATTAGGGCATACTAATTCTCTTTATCTACTAATCTCACCATCATACCCATGATTGAATTTGATATAATAATTAGTATAGATTCTCTCTCGGTCCATGATGCAAAAAATTATTATAAGAATATAGAGGTTACTATTTTTGATGATGATGATAAAAAACACCCTATATTTAGAGAAGAGTCGTCACCACCTAATTCATATCTATATCCACACCCAATAGCTCAACAAAATTCAATTATTTGGGATGAAGAGAATGAAATAACTGTGGGAGAGGAAAATAATGCTCAAATAGATGATACACCTATTTTGTAAGAATATGTTGATGTGTTTCTAGAATATTTACCTCAAAATCCTTAAAAATGAGAAATTGAGTTTTCAATTGATTTAATTCCTGGTTCATGGCCCATATCGAAGTCCCCTTATAGAGTGTACACTGTGGAATTAGTGGAACAAAAGAAACAACTAAAGGAATTGTGTAATAAGGGATTTATTCGCCCTAGTGTTTCTCCATGGGGAGCCCCTATTCTTTTTTTAAGAAGAAAGATGGATCGTTGTGGTTGTACATTGACTACAGAGAGATCAATGCTATAATAATAAAGAAAAAGTATCCCTAACCATGCATTGATGATTTATTAAAATAAATTCAAGGAGCTCAATACTTTTCAAAGATTGACCTTCGATCTGGATATCATCAGTTGTGCGTGAAGTAGGAAGACATTCTAAAGACATCATTTTAAACCATGCATGGGCATTCTGAGTTTACAGTAATTCCTTTTATATTTAATAATGCACCCTCTATTCTCATGGACTTAATGAATTGAGTTTTCAAGGAATATCTCGATGATTTGGTAGTAGTATTTATTGATGATATATTGGTATACTCCAAAAGCTAAGAAGATCATGAAAATCACTTGTGTATTTTCCTAAAGACTCTAAGAAGACATGAATTATATGGTATGTTTAGCATGTGCGAATTCTGGCTTCATGAGATTTCATTTCTTGGTCATATTGTCCCTAAGGATGGAATCTCCATTGATCCATAAAAGACCAAGGAAATCCAAGATTCGCTAGCTCCGACAAGTATAACTAAGGTACACAGTTTTATTGGTTTAGTAGGTTATTATCTGCATTTCATCCAGAATTATTCCTGATTGGATAACCCATTAAAAAAGCTCACACAAAAAGGGGTTAAATTTTCTTAGACCAAAGATTGTGAAGAACGATTTGAAGAGTTGAAGAGAAGATTAGTCAATCATCCTATCTTGACTCAACCATATGGGAATGATGGGTTTATTATTTATAGTGATGCATAAAAGAAAGGAATTGGTTGTGCTCTTATGCAAAATGATAGAGTTACTTCATATGTATCACGATAGCAGAAAATTCATGAGAAAAACTATCCTAATCAAGATCTTGAGTTAGTAGTTGTATTATTTTCTTTCAATATTTGGAGACACTCTCTCTATGGTGAAAAAAGTGAGGTTTATACTGATTATAAGAGTTTCAAGTATATTTTCTCACATAAAGAACTCAACATGAGGCAAAGGAGATGTCTTGAACTACTCAAGGATTATGATTGTATGATACACTACCACCCGGGGAAGGAAAATAAGGTAGTAGATGCGTTGAGTAGAAAAGATCATGGAGTTTTCAACAAGATGAGAGTTGAAAAAGATCATATATACATGGATCTAGTAAAGATGGATATTTCAATAACCATGGAAGGTGAAAGATCAATGATTTTTCAAATGGTTTCCAAACCATCTTTAGTAGAAACGATAAAGAGTTCTCAGACCGGTGATGAAGAGTTTGAAAACAAGATTAAAGCTGTCAATTATGGGAGATTGAGTGAATTTGTGTATGAAGATGTATTTTTGAAATTTTCGAAGAGATATTGTGTTCCCGATATACATGATCTAAAAAGAGAATTGTTGGATGATCCTCATAGTTCCAATTTCTTTATACATCCTGGTAGCACTAATATGTAATGTGATTTGGAGGAACATATTTGGTGGGACAAAGTGAAGAGGGAGATTGCTGATTTTGTGTCACGATGTATGGTTTTTCAACAAGTGAAAGCTGGAAGGAAATAGCCTGGAAGAGTATTGCAACCTATTCCCATACTTTATTGGAAATGGGATAATATTACATTTTACATTGTCATGGGACTACCAAAGACTCCAAGATAGAACGATGCAATATTGATCATTGTGGTTCATCTAACCAAGTCGGCAAATTTTCATGCTATAAGAGAATATTTACCACTTGAACGATTAGAAAGACTATATATTAATGAAGTGTTAAGACTTCATGGAGTACCACAATCGATTTTTTCTGATTGTGATCCCCATTTTACATCATGATTCGGGAAAAGTCTCCAGAAAGCCCTAGATACTGAACTTCATTTCAGCACTGCCTTCCACCCCCAAACTGATGGACAATCAGAACGGACTATTCAAACCCTATAATACGTTTTGACATCATGCTCACTTGAATTTCAAGTTATATCGGATAAATATTTACCTCTAGTAGAATTTTCCTATTATAATAGCTTCCATTCAAGTATTCATATGGCACCATATGAAGCGTTATATGGAAAGAGATGTCGCAAACCAACATGTTGGGATGATGTTGGTCAAAGAAAACTCATAGGCCAAAAACTGGTGGAGGAAACGATGAAAAAGGTGATGGTAATCCAAACCCACATCAAAGAAGCTCTAAGTAGGTATAAGAGCTATGTCGATAACCGAAGGAAGCATTTGGAATTTCAGGTAGAAGATCATGTTTTCTTGAAGGTATCCTCATGGAAGGGTGTTATACAATTCAGTAAGAAGGGTAAATTGAGTCCCAGGTACGTCGGACCTTTCGAAATTCTGGAACTAATTGGGGTTGTAGCTTACTATTTGTCAATGATGCCTAGTCTCACCAAAGATCATGATGTGTTCCATGTATCACTGTTGATAAAATACATGCCTGACCCAATGCATTTACTCACCTATGAGGAATTAGAACAGGAACATGATCCGTCTTATTTCAATGAGCCTATCAAGGTTCATGATACATGAGAACAAGTGCTAAGAAACAGGACAACTCATCTTGTAAAAGTTATATGGAGAAACCATAAGATAGAGGAGGCAACGTGGGAACCCAAGGAACTTATGATGAATATCGACCTGAGTCTTTTTATGTAGTAATATTCTAGAAATTTTGAGGACAAAATTATTTGAAGAAGGGGAGAATGTAACACCCCAAATATCCATAGTACCCATATCTTTGAATAATACAATAGTGTGTGTTGTACACAACTTCAAGTTCTAACACACCACAACCAATCAAACTAGATGTTATGAATAGTAATACTAGCTTTTTAAAATTTTATAAATTTTATCTTTGAAAATAGACTTCATTTTTTGATTCATAATATCAAAAATATCTTATGGTGAATTTTTTGTATTTTTCTGAAAATTTCAATTTTTGATTTATAGTGAAAACACTAAGTTGTAGTCTAAAACCGAATTTCTATTCAAATAAATATTTATTTTATTTAAATTTATTTTAGGTCAAAATAGATTCATAATACCTTTATAAATTCCTTTTAATTAATTGGTGTCAGTTTATAATGATTTTAGATATTTTAAAATTTTATTGAACTTTTCACCGTCTTTTGCCCACCTCCTAGGAAAATTTGCAACATCACATAAAACATAATTTTACCACTTCTATGAGTGTAATTTCAAAAATCCTAGAGACATGGTTGATATCAGTATGTAAAATTTGGTTCTATAAGATAAAAGTAATTTTGGTGAATAGTAACTTTTTACTTTTATTTAACACGGTTAAAAGTAAATTGGGCCATTAAGGGTAAAAATGATATAATTATTACCCTAAAACAAGTCCTAATTATATTGAATAAGTGTAATTAGACAAAAAAACCTTTGAAATGAAATATGATCTTTTAGGTCCACTTGGATGAGATTAGAACATTTATTATTATTTAATTAAAAGAAGAGTTAAAAGTGTTAAATTCAATGTTTAATAACTAACCCATTTTTAATATAGGGTTACACAAAAGATAAATTAGACTATAAATATTAATTAGAAATATAAAAATATTTCCTACATAATGGTATTTTATTTATATTTTTTAGACATTAAATAATATAATTTATTAATGACACAATGATGATGAAGTAATTACCATATTAATGAAGGATTCAAATAATGGATATTCTCAAAATCTAAATAAATTTAATTTGATACTTTTTATGAATTACAAAAAAATTCTAGGTTAAAATGACATATTAGAGTTTGTTAGATGAATTTATTTCAAAGTAATAATGTTGTGATGAATTTAGTAAAAACAAAATACCAAATACTATCATAATTGACATAAAAGATTTTTTTAAAAACAATATTGTATTATTAATTGATATTCAATTCCTAAAAATATATGGTTCTCCTAAAATACCTGTATAATGATAGTTGTATCATTAATGAACCATTTGGGGTTATCTTGGATGTATATAGTTTGTTTATTAACCATATAATATAAAAATACAAAGAGACATGATAAATGTCCAACTATTTAATGAAGAGTTAAATCTAAAAGATAAGGTTAATAGTGATCCAAACCTATCAAAAACCTATTTTATGAGTGGATTTAGACCCATTTCCACAATATCCTTTAAATAATTCATTTTTAAGCCATTAGAAACCGAAAATGAGTTTATTATAAAATAATAATTTGAGTTTTTCTTAATTTCCCCCTCACCCCTCTTATAAAAGGGAACACCCACTTCTCTCTAATTCACACCTTCAAAGCCATTTGGGATGACAAAAATCTGCCAAGATGCCCTTTCAACTATCCTCCCTTCATCTTAGAGGCCATCCTTTATTCAGAAAGCCAACCTACGGAGCCATTTTGATCAAATCGAAAGAAAGAACCTGAAGAAGAGGAAAATATTTCATCACCTCTTTCAAGTTCCTTTCTTCTTCAACTTCCGATTTATTTGTTGTTTCAATTATAAAATAATAACTAAAATATCTTCTATATACATTGATGTTATTATAAAAATGGAACAACAAAATTCATTATACTATGCATCCTTTTGGTGACATGTCACTATACGTGTGTACATACGGCTTACCGTCTCCCCGTCATGGTGTAGATGTTATTCAATACATTAATATTTTGATGGGTATAATAATGATGTGTAATTGATGTAAATAATAAATATAAAATGATAATTATTCTGTATATATTATATAAAATACAATTGTATATTATTTTAATATCAAAATAATGATATTGTCGCTCGTGCGTACGTACTGATTACAGTCTCCACGAATGCGATGAGATTCAATCCCCATCGTATCCATTCAAGACTAATTTTCATTAGATGATTAAAAATAATTTTTAAAAACATAATATCATTCTGAATATTAATATGATACATCCTATCCATAACCAATATTACTTACATAACAAATCATTTAAAAGAAACACGAATCAGTTAACACCCGAAATGACGATAATACTAAAATATTATTAACAAAGAAATATTAAATGATAATATATGATATCATATTAATGTATATGATTCTTTTATAATATAATAACAATTATATCAGAATTATACAGTAGGTTAAACTACCATTGAACAAGGAAAAGTACAACGTATGGTTAAATTTCACAATCACTTTATTATCTGTGGTTGTTTTTACATAAGTATCTACTGGGACCTCTTTAACATCCACATCCTTGTTTTCATAAAAATGTATTTCAAAACATTTTTATTATTTACTAGACTGTGAGATAAATTCATTTATACCCTAGTATGACTTTTTATAAGATTTTTTTGAAAGGAATCTTTCTGTCACTTTCCAATCATGGTACTTTATAACCTTTTTGACAAAACTAAGGTAAGACTGACTTTTGTAACTTATATGGCAGCTGTGGCTATTTTATGCCATTATAACATCATCAAATCTTCCCTTAGAAGCTTATAATAATATTTCCAAAGTAATTTTTTTCCTTTATAATTATATGAATTTTAAATGATTTCAAAATAGTAAGATATATTTCTCCAAAAATGTTTTTGATTTCATCTATGTCAACATCCTTTGATGGATTTTAAACATTTTTGAATTTGATTTATTATGATACAGAACGTCAATATTGTATTAAAGTTTTTTTGATATGTTTGACTGTGGATGTGTGTTTTTACACCATTCGCGGTTTATGGATAACATATTGAAATTTCGTATGATAGTTTTAATATGAATGATAATGTTATATTAAAACCTTTTCATATAAAGAATGCATTGGACTTATTATGTGATGGGTGGAGCCCGCTATAGCTCCTCGATGCATCGGTATGTCTCATGAGACAAACTAGTGTCTTGGAACAAGGCCTTGACAAAATATTATTTGTAGTTTTTGAACAAGGCCTTGACTTTGTGGTTATGAATGTCTGGCATTATGCATTCTATCATTATGAATGTGGATATTGATATTTCAAGTGATTATTTGACCTGTAGAATATCCATGTGAATAAGTAAATGGAATTATTTGATTTTTATATTTTCTATATTATTCTGAGGTTCACGTTTAAAAGGATTTTGTTTTAGTCTCATACATTTCCTTAAATTTTTATGCTTATTTATGAAAGTTTCTGCTCAATTGTTATTCTTACTGAGCATCTGAGCTCACCCCTTTCTATGTTTTGTTTTTCCCAGGATGCGAAGAAATATATTATGACTGACCTGCAGGGATATTCTATGGGATATCAGTGTTTTCTATGGAATCAATGTTGCTGTAGTTTTCCAATTTATGATGTAATGTAAACCTTATGAATGTATCTAGTACTTCCAAGGCTCATAAACTAATCGATCTTTAGATATTTGATCTTCTGTGATCATGCCAAATTATACGTAATAATGCACCGAATCTAGGATTTTGGGGTCAGGGTGTTACACACTACCCCCTTAGAAAGGCAAACAAGGTAGCGGACACATGGAATAGGAAGGATCATGTAGATCTCAACAAAATGAGGATTAACAAGGATCCTTTGTTCATTGATCTACTGAGGATGGATATGAGAATTATCAAATAAGGTGAAACATAAATAAGTTTTCATTTGGTTTCCCATCAATCATTATTATAAAATATTACAATTTCTCATCCTAATGATGTGGGCCCTCAAAAGAAAATTAATGCTGTGAAATATGGGAAGATGTCTCACTTTGTGTGTGAAGATGGTGTTCTGAAATTCCGAAAGACGACTTGTCTTCTAGAAATACCCAAGCTAAAATGGGAGTAATTAGATTATTCCCATAGTTATTATTTCTCCTTTCATCCTAGAATCACTAATATGTATAGATATTTGAAGGAACTATTCAGGTAGGATAACATAAAGAGGGAAATTTTGAATTATGTATTAAGATGTTCAGTCTGTCGGCAAGTGATGTCTGAAATGAATCATCCAAAAAGAGTCTTGCAACATCTACCTATTCCATAATGTAAATGGATGACATAACTATGGATTTTTTAACTAGATTTCCCAAAACTTCAAGAAATAATGATGAAATAGCTGTAATTGTGGATTGACTGACAAAATCTTCACATTTCCTCACAATAAAGGAAGAGTTTCCACTAGATCTCCTTGTACGACTCAATATCAATGACTTTTTGAGACATTATGGGGAACCTACATCAGTTTTTATGATCATGAACCTTGAATTACATTGAAAATTCAGAAGAGTATTAGGAAATATTTTAAAAGAAAACATTGATTGAGTACTTCTTATCAATCACAATCTAACGAGAAATCAGTGAGGATGTTCCAAACCATTGAGGACATGATGAGGTCAGGTTCACAAGACATTCATGGTATTTGGGATCAATATTTACCTTTATTGGAGTTCTACAAAAATAACAGTTTCAATTCATGTATTCAAATGAAACTGTAAGGAGAATTGTATGGGAAGAGATGTTGAACACCAACAAGTTGGGATAATGTGGGTGAATTGAAGGTTGTGGGACCATAGTATGTGGAGGAAACAACAGCGAAGTTAACGACTATTCAAGGACATATCAATGTAAAAACAATATGCGGATAATCTAATGATGGATTTGAAATTTCAAGTGGGAGATCATGTTTTCTTAAAAGTATCTCCATGGAAGGGTGTTATAAGATTTGGAAATAAATGAAAATTCAGACCTAGGTAAATTGGGACCTTTGAACTTCTAGAGAGGATTGGAGCTATTTTATATTGTTTGGCTATGTATCATTTCCAGTCCAAAGTACACATTTTGTTCCATGTCCCACTACTGAGGAAGTACATTCCAGACCTAATTCATGTCCTCACTTTGGATGGTATAGAATTTGAACCTGATCTATCTTATTGTGAAGAGCATATCCAGATTCTAGACACTAATGAAAAAGTTTTGAGGAATCATATTACACAAATTATAAAGATACTTGGTAAAAATCAAAACATCGAAGAGGCATCATGGAGCCTGGGGAGCTGATGATGAAGACCTACCCAAATCTGTTTATGTGGTAACATTCGGTGAATTTTAAGGACGAACTTTTTGTGAGGGGATAATGTAACACATCAGGGTTTTGAAAATAAATATCGAATACACCAAACACTCAGTCTCTACGAAACACCACATTGTTATAACCTATCCATTAAACATAATGCTTCCTCCTCTAGGATTTAAAATTCAAAACATTGACATATATATTTTCATTCAATAAGATATTTTGAGTCTAATAAGACTAACCTAATTTTTGATCAACTGTATCACAGCCTTATAAAAAGTAATATGAATAGTAATTTGACCCTTATGAATATTAAATAATAATATTATTTTATTTTCTTAAGGTTATAATATAATGAGATCTTGATTAATTTTTCTATGTGATATAAAAAAAATATAGCTTTAAAATTATTGTTTTTCGAATAAAAATGAATTAAAATTAAAATTAAATCAATTATATTTAGAAAATTATTTTTAAAAAATCGATATAATTTTTGAATTATACACATTGAAAAATCGTTAGGATGAATTTTTCGAATTTTTATAAAATAATTGAATTTTTATGAATAGTACAATATGGAAATTCAAAGTATATATACATTATTAGTAAATTTACTATTCCTAGAATCATGGATGATGTAAGAAATATTAGTTAGAACTCACAATAACTTATTACTATTAGGGGTCACATGAATCAATTGTATTGGTTGTCTTGAGGTAAATAATAAAATAAAGAATTTGATATTCACAAATTACTCCTCTCCACCACTTTAACACCCCTAACTCTGACTTCTCTTAACTCCACTTTTCCTTACAGCTCCTCAATGTTCTTCCCAAATTCCCTTCCTTAGTAAATCCCCACACTTAACAGTTCTTGGTCATTCCAAAAGACGAAAACCTTTTCCCACAAGGAGGTTCCAAAGAAGTTATTTCAATAGTTCAAGCATCATTATTTTTCAATTAGTTTCATGTCAATTTATCTTCATTTCGTATTTTTTCTTATCAAAATCTATCCAATTAAAACATATAAATATAGTATCATCTATATAATTGAATTATAAAATGGTAAATTTATAACCATTATCAATATTCATACCTCCCCCCCCCCTCTCTTTTATAAATGAAATCATCATCTATGAGGTTCGAACTTACAACCTTCTTGGACAATGATGTTTCATTCTCCGGTTTCTCATTCACTACTAGTTATAAAGACATTTTAATGGTTTAAACATACCATTATATATTTATTATAACCTAATTAATATTCAAAAACTAGTAAAGGTACATATTATTAATTTATACAATAAAACTAGTTCATAATAATCCAAATACTGCGAAAAAATCTTTGTGATTATCATTAATATTTCATCCAATGATTCATCATAATATAACCAAAATAAACACTATATATAACAATTAAAAAAAATTTATGTTCATAAATAAAATATAATTTCAATTCTGGAGAATTACATCCTTCCACATGGACATCTATGCTCATATAAAAATATACCAATCATGAAATCCAAGGAAATAAACACTACGGAACGAAGGAATCCAATATTATAACAATATCAATAAAGGCATAAATGAACATAATAAAATTATTATAAATGAAATAAATCTAAAAAATGTTCTTAATGATTTTATTAATAAATCAAATTTCATATTCCAAGATCTTATTTTCATGATCAGAACTCATTCAGACTTAAGGTAAGGGTTTTCTACCCTAACCTCTATTTTCATTCGGGTTACTTTTATTACCTCAATTAAACTCTAGTAAATTCATATGTACTCCTCATAATTTTTGTATATATTTTTCATATATGTCTCCCAACTATAATCATACCTTCATTTATGGGGATTTATATGTTTTTCTGAAGGTTATTTCAAAAATTCTTCCAAAAATTCAAGCCAGTTACAATGGAATTTCCTAAACTCTTACCTATTTTCAAGGGAACTATATAATCTTTTTTAATAAACCATTATTTTCTAAAAACACTAATTTTATTATTAAATAACTATATTTTCTCACATATGGTTTTAAAAAAGAATGTTTTCCAAATAACTATTCTTTTCAATGTAATCGAGTATTTATCTCAAGATTTAATTGATGGTTTATAAGAGTATTTTCAATTGTTTCTAAACACATAATTATAATTTTGTATAAATAGGACCAATATTTATTGAGATAATCAAAAATATTTTGTAATTGTTATTTATTAATTTTAATATTGATGTGATTTCTTTAAACCATTCAACATATTACACTAAATGGTTATTATATATGTTTAATGATTGGATAAAGTTAGTTACATTTGATATGTAAATTTCAGTATGAATGTATAATGTTTATGTTTATCCCTGATCATATTATGAATGCACATGAAATATTTTGTGATGATTTGGGCCCAGTATAGCCCATATATGCATTGGTAGGTCTCCATAGACAAATAGATATAGACATGGTTGTGGCCTTCCCATTTTTTAGATATGGTTTTGGATGAGGACATAATTATTTTGATAAATCATGGACGAGGCCTTGACAATATGTTTTAGAATAACTATGATATGAATTTATCTCATTATGAAGCTTTAAATTGATATTTCATGTGGTTATTTGACTATTATAATACCCATGATTATGTTTTCTTAAATAAATATTTTAAAAACTCATATTCCTGCCATATTATGTTCAAGTTTAGTTTTTTAAAGCATTGGTTTTCAATTATGAACCATGTCTACTGCTTAAGTTATATTTTAGTATAAATTTTACCCTTACTGAGAATATGAGGTCACCTCTTATTATATTTCAATTTTCCAAATACATTAAGAGGTATTTTATTATTGTCTTGCATGGATAATCTTTGAGTGGCGGTTGTTCCATGTGGAAATTTTATGTTATTTTTCTTTTCAAGTTGTAATGTTGATCTTATGTATGTATCTTGTTTCCAAAAGCAACTAAACTACTCGGTCCTTCAAGATGCATATTCCTTGTTTATATTAAAATATAATAAAATAAGGTGTCGTGTCCAGGAAACTGGGTTTAGGTCCTTACAAGATAGTTGTCAAAATTAATTAACAAAACATCTATAATACTCAATTAATCCAAGGAAATTTCTTATCTAATTATAATTTTTTGGGGGATTACATGATGTTAAAACCTCTATATTTTATGGACCCACTAAAACAGAGTTTTTATATATTAATGTCCATGTAATTGTACTTATTTTTTCCAAATATCTCACATTTAATGTAATTAATAAAATTGTTGAACCCATAAAAAATTCCAAACATTTTCTCTAATGTTGTGCATCCTCAGGAATTATACTTGAATTAACCAATTTTCCATCCACAAAATACCCCAGCAAAATAATCATGATACATTTGAAATATCAAATTCAATTCATAAATTATATAGTTACTTTTGTTGAATTCAAAAGACTAAAAGGAATTTCCATATACATGTAATAGAAACATCTCATCCTGAATGTTGTCATCAAATATCCTCCTTCTAAACTAGAAATTGGTGATATAAAAAGTGAATATAAATTTTATACAACCACTAAACTCCACTAAATTGGCCAAATAGATCATAAATGTGTGGAACTAGATAGAAATTATTTATCAAAACTTGGTTATGATTATGATAATATACACTATTATTATGAATTTCATTACCCTTTTTCACAAATAAAATTGGTGCTGCCCTTGGGGAATTACTAGGTTGAATGAACACTTGCCTTCATACTCCACCAATTGAAAATTCGATTCACCTTATTTTGTTCGAACAATCAATGATGAAAAAATTGATATAGGAATATTCCATTGTATGATATCAATTGTGAACTCTACTTCTCATTTGGGGGGAAACATTGAAAAATTATATGGAAAACATCCAAAAACTGATCAAAAACTTCTAGAAATCCACTTTCCTAATATCATCATCTAAACTCAAGGTGAATGTGGTCAAATACTATTAAATCATTCCAACTACCTATTCTAACAATCACATCACACATACCTTTACATGCTAATCTCCTCTAAATAGGTTCTCAATGCCATCGTCAGTTTTAATTCCAACCACTTTGATATAAAAATTTATGTCCTATTCTAAAAATATCATATAATTCATTCCAATAATTATCTCATAGAAATAAATATTAGGCCTAGATAAATACCATAACAATTTATTCCAATCAACAGTTATAGATCATATTTTAAAAAAATGTTGACATTATCTTTGACTAAGATGAGTTTTATGTTTCAAAATAGAAGGAATCATCTCATTGAGAGTATGTTGAAGATCAACAACAGGAGAAACATTAATATAATGGGATGAACTCAAATTGAAAAAAATATTACATAAGGATAGAATTCAAAAGAATTAAACCCCTCTCAGTTGATGATCAATATTTATTTTTTATAATAACCTCATCATCTTTATACTATGGCTTACTCACTAAAATTAAATATTTATTTACTTGTTGATATTTACCTAGTTTAGGAGTCATGGTTTTCCTAGAATCACCTTGTATAGCATAGTTCTTCAGACGATAAATATTTTATTGTCCTTATCCCATGGTAGCATTCAACATTTCTGAAACATTAGATGTGTCTTAAGCACCCAACCTTGGAGTACTTCAACTATTGAACTAGACATACTCCATCTGGTTGAAATTATTACATGATCTTGGTGGTGATTGATAATATGGGTTCATGTCATCCAAATAGTGGCATTGAAAAGAACCTTTATTGATTTTTGGTGTATGGGGAGGATCCACCAATCCATCAGTCTGATTCAATGTCATAACCAAATCATGTAAATTGGTTTTCTCTTTCTACGAATCCCATTTTTAGATTTAACACCATTTATAATATGTATTAACCTGATTCCACCACCAGTTGTTCCTGGGATGTGTCTTTCTACAATCATTTCATTATTGACCATCTCTGCATAATTTGTTATACAATTAAAGACAATATTTGAGTGTATTTCATGCCTCAAAAATGATTAAAAAATTACTTCCATGAATGGAACACTTCTATCATTTATGATGAAATTTGGACTAAATTCCTGACTTTAAATGCATACTATGTCATTTTGAGGTTCTCCAGTTTGAAGAAGAAATATATTAGTCTTCTAGAAATCATAATGGGTTGAGGATAGAATTTTTTTATTGATCCTTTTTTCATAATACTTCCATGAAATTACATATCTAATTTTGATTGGAAATTTAAATCCCTTTAACCGTATTATAGATCCCATATCATGTATGTTTCCATCATGACATTTAGCTCAACCTGTGTTCCTAGAAAACTGATGATTCAATTCATCCTATTGGTCAGGTCTTATTATTTTTCATTCTCTAAATCACCCTGAATGATAGCAGGTTTCTTCATCTGTAATATAAGAGAAAGATACACTTGACTTGGTTCATCCCTCAATTTTCTTATATCTATATCTTTAAAATAATATACAAAACTATGAACTAGTTGATGGATAACATTTTAAATATGTTGAAATAGACTTTCTACAACCAATTCATAATTCATTATTCAATGCCCAATAGGTTACAAAATCTATAATCAATAAAAAATTAAATTTACTATCCCTATCAAAAATTTGAAGGATTTTATTTTTCAAATTTATAAGATCATATTTATTAAAAAAATGATTTCCAAAATTCAACATTTTCAATTTTCAAACCATTTTTTAGATTTCGACCATAGTTTTTGAAAATCATCCCATTTTCATCTATTTCACAAAATGTTTTACATTTAAAAAAAAATATTAACAATTACTCATAATGAATTATTCACTTCTATTAGTAAGTTATTAATATCAATTCATGTCATGCTCTTTTCATTGGATAATTCCTTGACAAGGAGGTAACAACTCCAGGTGGTTTCTTAATATCTCATTACATGAACTCCATAGAAAATTGTTGATATACATAAATATTTTTTCTTTTCCTATTTATCCTCTACATTTCATGTTCTGATGATTTTTTCTCCATTCTAGAAATCCAAATCAAGTATCAATATAGTTTTATTTTCAACACCATGAAAAAACAAACGGAAACTAGTTTCCCAAAATGATATTTGGATTTTCCATTTCTAATTAAATTGGAAAATATTTTCCCTCACCATTTAATAGGGATGGGGGAAAACATTAAAAGTCCTTAGGTGACATAATTAATACACAAATGTGTGGAAATAAATTCTGAGGGATTCATAACAAATAGGGGATGATTTTACCTTTTGAAAATAAAAAATTTGTTGTTGGAAAACCATAAAAAAACAACCAATATATGATGAATAAGCATAATTTAATAAAAATAACATTATAACACATTGATAAAAAGACCAAACTACTCCCATGTAGAATAACAGAGTAACAAATAGGAAACTCAAACAAAAAACATAAGGATAACTACTACCTCTTATATCAACTACCAATCAAGCCCCATGTTCTTGCTCTATAATCCATGCCCAATGTATCATGAAGTATAACTCGTGTACTAGGAATCCATTCCTTTACCTATTTCTTTGTATATCACATTTTTAATTTCAACATAGGGTCGGTGGATGGAGTGAGTATAAAACTCAACAGAATTTCCAAAAATTACTTCCTTTCTAATTTCATAAGAAAATTTAATTTTATAAATATTATATTAAATCATTTACAATAATTTAGAGTAGTTGATAAAACATAAAAAACTTTTCCAAACTAAATAATGTTCCACTAAAAAATCAAAATTGGCCTCTAAAAACATATCTCAAATTATATTTGGAAGTGAATATTAAATTTGACACAATGGAACATGGCCCTTTCATGAGGTCACTTAAATACCAATTAATAAATTCTGACAGTTTATTTCCATTTCCATGAAAACCCAATTTGACCCACCATTTCAAAAAATCTATAATTCTATCCAAAACAATTTCCAAAAATAATTTCATACATAAAATATTGACAACCATATTTAAACTGTCATTTTAAAATCGAGGAACTAATTTCAATTTCATTAATATGAACTATTTACACAATTTCTCAAACCATCAGTAAATGGTGTTTCAAATAAACATTAAACATCAATTTAAAAATTAAATACAATAAATTCAATAAATTTGAAATTAAGACTTCAATTTGGAACTAAGTGGAGTCGAGAGTGAAACTATGAACCTCTCAACATTGCTGAAGATGAAGAATGTAACAAAAAATTAAAACCTTTGCTTGAAACTCCTTAAAACATCCACACATCATGTACCACAAAATCAAAAGAACCAAAGAGCATAATTATTTGAATAAAAATTTATTTTATCCCAAATTGACTAGATTAATGAATACAAGAGTGGGGAGAATAATAAATCTAATGAAATACATCCTAAATGAGAACAGGGCAAGGAATATGGCCCCTAAACCCTCATGATTCACCAACGAATTGATCAAGGAACAAGGGTATGGTTCTCCATAGCCTTAGGAGGTTGAGTAATTCGAGTTAGGTTCATATTAGATGAACGAAGAATAATTTAGTCCATAACCCAATTTATATTCAATAAATATGTATCTAATTTTACCTGTGGCATCGTTAAGGTGAAATGTTAAGAAAACTATATTAAAACCATTAATTAACCACTACCACCAATAACTGCTTGTATTTTAAGCTCACATGTTTTACAAAAATGTGATCTAACTATTATTAACACTTATATAAAGAGTTATATGATTTCTTCTAGGTGTCCTCTTTGTTGTGAAAATCGTGAGCCAAATCATGCGCCTACATAGTTTACACTATTTATGTTGAACGATTTTCTTGGGGGGGGGGGTGGTGAACTGTCTCTTCTAAGTTTTCTAAAATGGTTCACCTATAAAAGGGACCCGAAAACAATTTATATCTCATAAAATCCTTCCCAAAAATAAGAAAATAACATTACATTATTCAAAAAATTTATAAAGGTTCTATTCACCAATACCATGGGCGTTACACACCACCAACTTATTTTTATTGTACAATATGAAGTGCATGTTTCATGTAAAAATAATTGGATTCACCTAGTATATCTCATTAAAGTCCTAATATAAGGACACAAACACATTATGTTCTATATGTATATATATAATACCCTATTTGTTAAATATGATGACCAAAAAATAATATATATACTATATGGTTGAGTTCAATATTTTACTAGTTTCAAATATTAACTTCAAAACACCATAACATAAAAATTGTGACATTTGAATTATTACAACCCCATATATCATATAATTTCTTTTTTAATTATTTATATAGAATCTTTTTAAGATTAAATGAAATATTTTCTTGGGAATATCAACTGATTTAAATTCAAAGGTTACTATAACTCATCATTTTTTGAACAATGTTTTACCAAATAATATTCCACCCATTTGACAAGCTATTAATTTGTGGTGTTCTAGGAGGATAATCTATGAATCATTTCCACAATCACTTAGATTAAAAATTAACTCCAAAATTATTAATTCACCATCGATTTTTAATGTTTGGTTCATAATTCTATTACCTTCCAAATTCATCACATCATTCAATAAGATAATAAACATTTTAAATTTTAATAACTAATGTATCATGATAAACAGAAAAAAATGATGAATAAAATTATTATTATATGTTAACAAGTACCAATAACCAAAACTATTTGGAATGATCATTATTTTAAATATTTTACAATGTATTAGATAAAATATTAATATAACCCTCTGATAGCTTTTAGTAAAATGGTATTTGGGATTTTTTTAATAATATAAAACAATTTCATATGTTTACTAATTCAATATGAAATGAATTCAAAATTCCATCACTACCAAGTCCTTTATGGTTCTTATTTATGTTCACAAGTTGGAAATTTCAAAGGTATGGGGTTTTTAAATCAACCTCAACCTTCAAATTATAAATTTAATAGATGTATTTGTCAATTTTATAATAATTCAAAACACCCAGAATATTTGCAATGAAATATACTAAATCATACATATATATATCACAAATATATTTCATAATAGGAGATGAAAATACCATACAATCTAAAAAATATACAAAATTCAAAAAAAATCTTTTTTCGAATCATAATAAAAGGTTATTTATTATAGAAATATTCCACTAGGTTGCCTCAGGTCATAAGTATTGATTAGTAGTCAATAAAATTATTACCTAATACCAGTATGAATATATACTATTCCTTTTAAAAATATTATCATATATATGAGTTTGGGTTTATCAACACAAATTTTAGATACACACATAGTATCTAATATCTAGATATTTATAATTATTCTTTTTCAAAACACATTTCATCTATACATACATTTACATTACAATTTTATAGGGAATACGTGCTACTGATATATACATTATATTCATGAGTTATTCCATAATATATATATAAAATATCATTCTGTGGGAATTATATATTATCTCCTTTATTTAAGGAATTTTAATGGAATTAATCGATATAAAATAATAATCCAATAAATAATACCCTTTAGTGGTAACTCATTCTTATTTCACGGTGTTTTTTTCTAAAATTTTATGTTACTCTCAATTCATCTCTATTTAGGTATTTAAATATATCAATCATATCTGATATGATTATTTGATAGTTTTATAGAATTCAATTTTATTGAATCCATTATATGGATATAATTTAAGCTTTATATCACCCAAATCTAATATCAATGTGTTTTATAGATAATTGTTACCCAAATAACACAATAATTTTTCAATATATAACTCATTGGGATTTCCATTTACATATTTTCATAAATTATATAATCAATCATCCCCCACATTATAATTTACCTGAATGGATGTTTGATCAAATTCATTAAATATTATTTCCTTAGACATGATCTCGCATATAGTATTTTAGGATTATTTATTTCTCCATTTTGAAATACGTAAAATTTATATTCCAGCCATAACTACAACATAAAATATACTCAATACTTCTTAATGTATTATTAATTTTTATATGTATGCTTCTAATAATTATTTTTGATAATATTTATTTAATTAAAAAATTAATATCTTCAATCAATGTTAATTTGTATCTCCTTCCAAAACACTAAATTATTTACTGTCATGATGAGTATTAATTCTATTTATTTTTAATAGATATTATATTTTTGAAGTTGGGAAATGTTGGTGTTTTGGTTTCTAGTCACATAGCTTTGTAATAACAAGGATGATGAATATGATACAGTAAATCAGATGTCCATCACATAACATCACACCCCTATCATCAGTCTAAGGAATCAGCCTCATCCCTTTGACATGAGTTAATGGATCCAAGACATCAGAATGGGGACTAATTGGAATTTCATAATGTGTTGTTAGGGTTATATCTTTGTACACATCCCAGTTTATAAAAGGGATTGTTTTTTTATTGGGTCTATAACTAGGTATGGGGATGTATTTTCAAAAAGGATAGTTTGGGGTATAAACAACTATACGAGGAAAGTTCCTACAACGATTATAAAATTGTTAACTACTTTTCCTTTTGAAATCTAGAATTAATATAGTAAAATAATACATGTTTTCTAGATAATCCAATATTGAATGGAGTATGTATTTTCACAAAACCTTGTAAATAAGATGTTTTATTTTCTTTTTATATTCTTTTTCAAATGAATGGTATGGTTGAGAAGTTATATCTAGTTGGATCATACGTTTTCCAAGTTTTATATGTTAATAACGATTACTATATAAGATAGTAAACATTCTTATAAAATAAATTTGAACCTCTGACCCCCTAGTGGTCTCAATACTTTTTGGGAACAATAATTGGTATATGTGCGAGTTCCCTCATGAAGATCCATCTTTGAGAATATAGAATTTCCATTCAGTGAATAATATGAGTGTTCCTATTTTGATGGAATATAATATAACTATTGTATGAAAATTATGCATCACTATATTCGTTCACTAGGCCTTGGAGTTACAAATGAAACAATAGTGGGATACCCCCAAATCAATAAAGCTCTTATGAAAAAAATTGATAATATAAGTAATTAATCTGAAAGAAAATATTCGAATGCTTTCCTGATTGATCATATAGATAGTGTGTGTGAAAATATTATGGAGTTTCCAATATCTATGAAAATGAGGGACAAGTTCAGAAGTAGCTATGAAGGTATTTAGAATCTTAAGGAAGAAAAGTTACAAATCTATTGATGTTGAATTGAATATTTAAAATTAATGATTATGAAGGTATTGATAGTTACATGACATGGGTAATTGAAATATTCATTAACATCAAATTTTTTGGTTATTAGATAGATGATTATATAATTCTTATTAAACATATGAGTAACCATCGAGAAAGATTTGATTCTAAATATTATTTTTTATGAGATCATGGATATTTATTTCCATGTAAACATCATAAAATTTTACTATCATGTAACATGAGAAAATCATCATATTTCATGATAAATACTGAAAGTTAATTATATTTCAATGATTTGTTGAAAGGGGAGAAGATAAATAATCTAAATAAGAATCATGGTATTCAGAGTGAAATGAATAATCTTAATATTTCAACATAAATGTTTTCCACCTTTCAAAGAAATACTATAATGTAAAATGGAAGAGTAAAACTGAAAAAAAAATTAATTGCAAAGGGAAATGACATTTTTCATAGAATTTTCCAAGGAGAAAAGTTCAAGGGTGTGAGTCATAAGAGAATGATAATTAATCTCAAAATATTTTCTAAAAAATAATTAGAACGTTCCTTCAGAAAAAAAAGATGAAATTTTATTTGATTAGAATAATGGAGGATTATTTCTCATATAATGATAAATTTTATCATCAACTCAACAGTAATTTTTATGTTTGAAATGTATGTAACTCTTCAAATAGTGATTATAATGGTTCAGAAATTATAAAAAGGAGTCAATTAATAAATAAAATTCGATAAATTATTTTTAGTAAAATAATCAACTGATGAATGAATGAATAAAACAATATATATTTTTTAAAGATATATCATTTTATTATTATTATCAAATGATGAAATAAGATTTAGATCTCATTTTTATTACATCTCTGTATATGAATATTCTAGAGCATGAATGGAAACTAAAATTTAATGAATAAAGATAAGCTATAATTTTGAATATCAACATGAAATAATCTACACTTGTATACATAAATAGGATGATTATGTAAAAGATTGATAAATCTAAAAATATGGTATATGATTTGAAAAATATTCTAGTATAGAAATTGGATGAGTTATTATAAACATAATCAATGCTTCATATAACCCAAAATGAGATGACAGAGTTGAGATAAATCTTTACTAAAGAAGTTGAAGTTAAAGGTAGTTATTCTAAATTCGGAGGAAATAAAGGTTTACAAAATATTTTTTGTGAGAAAACATATTTCATCAAGAAGTAAAATAATTCTTTAGTAAAGAATCTCTATGGGAAAATTGTAGCATGATTTCAAATGAAGCAACAAAAAATTGTTCGGAACTACTTCTCTATCAGTCTAAAAATAACGATTCAGATGTAATTGTTGGTGTTGGGGAGTTTTTGGACACAAATCATACTCGTTTTGGAATAAAATAAATCAACAAAGAAACAGGCATGATTCAAGGGGGAGTTATTATGAGAAAATAATGTCAACATTTTCAGAAAGTTTTTTAACCAGAAAAGAAAACATAAAAGGTGAATGATTTTTAATCCTCTACAATGAAAAAAACAGATAATAAAAGATGAGTATATTAATAATAGAGGATAATAAGGGTGATTTTGAAAAGAAATAGTTATTATATATTTGGTTAGAATAGTTTGACATGGATTGAATGTTATTATAACCACACAAATTAACTAATAAATGGGAGGAAAAATATTTCTAAAAAAGTTATCTGATTTGATATAAATATATCATCATATTATATGTTAAAGAGATTATATCATGGATTAGATGGTACTAAAACATGATTAATAATTATTCCAAATAATGGTGAATATATTCTAGTGTTTTTAAAAACTCACTATAACAAACTTCTTATCGAAGGGAAAAATAAATTCATATCCTTATCAGAAGAATATAATGATGAAAATAAACATGATACAAAATATGAAAAGTTTGTACGTAAGGATGATTATATAACGAATGAGAAATACACTAAGAAGAATAAGAAAGAAATACTAATATAGTACTCTCATCCCAAAATGTTATTCTAATATTCTAAAAAGGTTCTGCTATATTCCCAGAATATATTTATTAGTACTAACATGAAGGGAATTGAATATTTTTAAATATAAAATATGATATTTGAATCTATTATTATTCTTGAAAAATAACATAATGTGAATAAAAAATTTCATTTTTGGGAAAGTTGTGTTCTACATAAGACCATTCTAATATTTTTTTCAAGTTGTGTTCATGTTACTTTTAATCTTAAATAAATCCCCTAATGAATTTCCCCAAATTTTAGAATGAAGAAAGAAGCATGCTAATGTATTAACAGAATGTTTTGTAGTGGTAAAAATTCATAATCATGATTCTGAAATCTTGTTTTCTACACCAGTTTCACCTATGTAGACATAGATTTTTTAATTAAAGACTCACTATTAGGAAACTCATGTGAAACTTATGTTCTCCTCCAGATTAATTTTAGTATTTTGGGATAAATAATTCCAAACATTTGAAATGATATAATTTTTCAATAATAGGGGAAACGTTATATTATGGCCACATTGAATTAGATTGTCAGTAAGTAGGATAAAATATATTAATTGAGATAGATAAGGAATTTTGGAGAAATAAATGACTTTGGATAAGATAAGGAAAAGAGAAATATGAGTTTATATAATGTAGACATGTTTATGTGGGGGAATAGAAAACTGAGAAATTAAAACAAAAAGTGCTACAGTTTTGATGAGGGTATTGAAAAAAAAATCAGGATATAGTAATGTTTAATTTGTTTTTTTATTTGTTATTAATGGATGATATATGATTGAGGTTTAGAAAAGTTATAGTTTTGGTTTACAGACACACACCATTAGACTAACTAGAATGATGCAACTGACATAGTAAATTTGATTCATAATATAGAACATCGAATCGAGGTCATCAGTTTGAGGAATTAGACTCACCCCATCAAAGTCAGTCAACTTATCCAGTCCATAAAAATGTATCTTGGGTGGAAGCACAGAAGGTGTTGGAAGGATATAATTTCATGGATCATCCCAACATAAATTCTAATGATGCTTTGATATTCGATTATATCACAACATCATAAATAATCTAATTTAATTGTGATGCAAACTGTCTAGAAGAATGGTTGTGAGGATATGATTGGTATGAGGTACATAAGTTGATATATCATATTTGTTTTCTATTATAATTATAGATATGATTTCATAAGGTGGAATGATAAGTTACAATAACACATAATTGGTTCAATTAATCTGAAAAATGGAATCCACTAGAGATACAGGTTAATTGTACATAGTATACCACTAATCCATAATAGGGGATTATATCACCAATTCATATTATATTGTTGGGATCATTTCTCAAACAAATGAAGAGTTTTATCAAAGGATAAATGTTCAATAATGTTTGAAATTTTGGAAATAGTAATACATGATATGGATTTAGAAACTAATCAACAAAATGATGATCAACAATGTAGTCAACAATTTTCATCATGTCTAACTGTATTACAATAAGGTAAAGAGTCATTAAACAATACATAACACTAATCTACTAGAGTGAAGAAAAATCTAATTATTCACTCTCAAGATGAAATTGATAATCATTCAAATTTTGGACTCTAATATATGTGGGATAATGATGATTTTTAATAATTTAAGGCAATAATAATTGATCTTAATCATTTTCCATAGAAAATAGGACAATGTTTTTCAAGTCATTGTGAATTATTTTTCAATGGAATATTTTCTACCAAATTATTTCCAAAGGTATTATAGTGGATAGTGGTATCATTATAATTGGAAACTCGCTTTATGATAAAAGAATATACATAGGTTTTAGGAATTATGTTCACAATTTTTAATAGGTTTTTTTATGTTTGAACTAATTATCAAGAAGATAATATATTCTGTGGTTTTTTAATGCTATTGGGATTTAGAATAAACAAATTATGTAACAATACTTTTAATTGATTATGGTAACTAAAATTAAATGTTCACAAGATGTGTTTTTTTGTTGAATTAATAATCCATTATAAGTGATATAAATGGATTAGTCATGTGGGTAGTGTATCTAGTTTTTATATTATTTTAATTGTATTTTTTATAATTTTTTTTATTTGATGTTATCATGACATAGAGAGTAATTTTATTTTCTATTAATGTGATATATACTTATCATGGATTTGATAGAATGGTTTTGTGATAAAGTGTGTGTGGTAATAGATCTTGTTTTGTAATGGATTGATGGTATTTCACATGTTTATTTCTTTCAATAGGATTATACATATAAATATAGGTTATAATGGATTAAGGTGCATATATATATCTTTATTTTATATGGAGCCCATAGTTCATGATCCATGAAAAATAATTTCTTTATGATATAGTTTCAATATTATCATTCTGATTTGGATTCACTATGTGGATATAAATTATAGGTTGACTGTATGAGTTTGTTTTCCTTCACAATTATATAATCCTAATTATATATAGTTGTAACATGTGGATATGGGTGATACACTATTTAGTAGTTGATTTGGGGTTGTATTTGTGATTACACGGTATAGTGTACATGATTGATTGATATATGAGTAGTTGGGATTTATTATTGTGCAATTTTAAAATTGTTCCCCATATTCCATACAAGTTAGTCAATTTTCTATAGTGTATCACTACCCAATACTTTGTTTTAGCAGCGATTTTATTTATATTTAGGAGTTTTGATAAATCTCTAAACCCTATATTCATCTTTTGTTTTGTGGTATTTTTAAGAGTTGAAGATATTTTTCATACATTTGATTAACAATTTTTGATATTTAATTTCCATTTATTATATGGAATATTCCATATCATTTATCTTAGGATAATTTGATTTTTATGTGATGAAATAAATTGATAGAATATTTGATAATTATCTGGATTGGATGAGTTATGTTTTCATCAATTCAAATGATTTTCCTATTTTCTAATGATTGCTGGTTGATGTCACACGTTTTTATAAATATATATTTTTTTGATATGGATATTGATTTACTTAACATATGATCATTTTATGTCTTCTATAGTTTCAACCCATTTATAAATTCTTTATTATTTAGATGATTCTTTATTTGAGACCTGATGATTTAATTAGAGTAGTTCATGTGGATTTTGGGGATTGTATAGAGGTGTGGTTTATTTTCCTTATATTTTGTTGATTATAATGTTCTTACACATTTAAAAATATTATAACATCTATATTGGTTAAATTTTCTATTGAATGGAATTTTTTGGATCGAATTTTGGGATTTCTTTTAAATATTAAGTCATATAAGGTTAAATCCAATAATTATTGTATTTTATACCCTTTGTGATACATTCAAACTAAAGTCTTGTCGGAGGTGTGATTTGGGAGAAACTTATTTCTTCAATAGAAGTCAAGGAGTGGATCTAGTGTGAGTGAGTTTATAGATGTTAACAGATGATATACCATATATTTTTCTGATCAGAGAAAAACTAAAAACACTCTTATAATGTAATTCCCCAATATATTTAGAGAGCGAAAATATTTACACAAAATCAACACCAAGGTTGGCCATTTTAAACTCATGGGGGAATAATTTTCAACCCCAAGAATATATCACTTCCATTTTTTGAAGAAATATTCCCCCTGGGATCACAGTAAACATACCATTAGATACTTAATAAGGAAATATATAGAAATTTTACTATGAAATCATTGGTTTAATTATCATTTGACTGACTACATGATTTATGTCCCTGATCAGCCCATATAATTCCCATTTACTTCTTTTACTGTGTTATAAAATGGAAAAAATATGAGAAAAATTATATATGGACCTCCAAAAATATCATCCATGACTAAGTATTTTATGATTATTTATACCATTTTTAGTATTCCAATAAATATTAAACACATAAATCATTCATTAATCAACCATAATTCACTAATATGATAGATCATTCCTTAGAAAATTCAAATCTCATATCCAGAACATGCACTAAGTTAACATCCCAGAAAACAATTGTCAATGAAAGATAACTCAAATAATCCTTATATTCATAGTAAATACCTTCATTATCCATAAAAATATTAGGGTCTGAATAATAAACATTATAATATATAGATCCATAAACTAATGAAAAAATGGGTTTATTAAAACCCAGAAATATGATATGTAATTTTTTCCAAAAAATGATATAATCATGTATATATTGCACACATTACTACACCAACTGTTAGTCAACAACATATTATCTCATTTTAACATCATCTAATGATTCCCACATGAGATATTAATCATCATAAATTAATATGATCTTTTCAATAGATCAAATAAATATGAAATACATAATAATAAACACCATTTTTTTAGTAAATTAGTTTATTTCAGTATAGTTGATAAGCAATTATAAAATGCCATCTACCTTCTTAGATCAAAACACTAGGTCACCAAAATTGGACACACTAAGATCATGATAGTTCTGTTGAACCATTTAAACTTGTTATTTGATAAATAAGATCAATGGATTTTAGGGACACAAACATGTTCAAATAAAACACATATATACTGGATCAAGGATCTAAATCCATAACACATGCAACATATAAGTCGATGTATAGTAATGATCAATAAATATAAGGAATAAATTTTTCCAAATATCTTTTTTATTTTCAATATCACATTAAGTGGTTAGGTTCACAACCACATTACGGAAAACATCATAATAAACATTTACAACTCTTGGGAATATTGCTTTCCAAATATACATTGAGGCTAAAACTGATCCTAGTAAATTAGAAGAATGATGAAGGAAACAATTATATCACATATTTATATTTCATGTTCCAATGAAAAATTATATACCCTTTCATTTCCAATGGACCAAAAATTTATGTAATTAATCAAAAATGATACATGATAAAAAAATCTATAGGATTTTTTAATAATATATACATTTACCTTGAAAATTTGTGTTAAAAAATAAGAGTTTTGAAATGAATTCAATTTTTTTAGAATGGTTCTGAATTAATAAAGTATTTTTTGTTGTGTTTGGAATGAATTTATTGTAGGAGGTAAATGATTTGAGATGAATTTCAACTTAAATTTTATTTTTTCGTAGATATGAAGTGTAAAATCATTATTTGGTATGTAAAACATGACAAAAACTTTATGAATTTATGATTAAATAAAATTGTATAAATCTATGTAAGAATAGATATATTTTATAGGAGAAATAAATGTTTAACCCATGATTAGTTAATTATAAATCATAATGTTTTATGTTTTTCTAGATTATAATACATGTTTTAGAATATAAATTAAAAAATAATTAGGCTATGTATGAATAATCGAGTTCATATAAAAATTAAATTGAGAAAAATCTCAAAATTTGTGGGATGAATCATAAATACATTTAGATTGTCATTTTGAGTAATGTGGGATTTAAGAAGAATAGTTTTTGGAAGGAGGTAAAAAGAATAATGTATTTGTATTAATTCTTGTATTAAACCTCATGAAGGGTGTAATGTCCCAGAAATTTTGTATAATTTTTTTAATTATATGGAATTATTTCGAGAATGCGAAATCTAACGGCGCATGATTCTGAGGTCCGGAGTTCCCGGAATGGTCCATCGAATTTTTGTTAAATAATAAATAGCACGAGTGAGTTGTTTTCTTGAAAAAGTGGAATAACTCTTAAACGTTTACCTGGATCAGAAATTAGAGGACATTGTTGTATTCAAGATGGAGGGTTTACCCTAGGTGCGACTTATGTTTAGTCGGTGTGGGCATCCTATGAGAAAACCCAAAAATGTCATAACTATAAATAAAATAATTAAATAAATTATTTTATTTATCAAATGCTTATAACTCTAAAATGGTATCTCGGATTTAAAATCCAATACCACCGCTGAACTCCTGAGGGCATGACTTATTTAAGCAGATACTATCTTTTTTTGGCGATGTCCACCAATGAAAGTTTGTTTTTAGCCATAAATAAAATAATTAAATGACAATTATTTTATTATAAAAATCCATAACATTTAAACAGTAACTCAGATTGGAAATATGAGAGTACCATTGGGATCGTTGGAGCATTTTTCACTGGGGAAGTGCCTAACCTCGACCGGTGCGGGTCGAGGGTGACTGTTAATAATTTACCGAACTTTTTTTCAGGTACATTCAAAAACACACAAGAAGATTTTTCTATATTCAAAACTAGTGCTCAGAATCAAAATCGGAGGGCACTGTTGAACACATAGCCCCAGTATTCAATTAAGGTGACCTTCACCTTGACCACAGTAGGCCGAGGGTGGAAGTTAGCTTTTGACATATTCATGAAATAATAAAATAAAAATAAAATTCTGTAAAATTTATTTTTATTTTTATTTTAAACTCCTTGTGGATGTTTCATAGGTGGGGGCCACCTAAACTAAACCACCCTTGAGAGGATATGGTGGTGGGGACAACATGAACTAACATCTCATGAGAGGTTATGGTAGTGGGGACCACCCAAGGTTAAAACCCCTTTAACTCCCCTCTTAGTGGTGTAGAAACATCTCAACTCTCTCTTTATTGTAGAGGAGCCTCTTGAGCATCCTCCACATTAATTATGCCAATGCACCAAAGAAATTTTTGCCTACTTGTGTGAGTGTGCCAAAATAATTTACTCTTAAGTTAACTATATTGGAACCTCTTTCATTTGTTTGGTGTAATTGGGGAAAAGGCTTGGAAAAGAGAGAGTGTTTCCGAACATGGGAGAAAGCTCTCCAACGAAGAATGCCAACGAAGAAATCCGACCTCCACTTTGAATTTCTTCCTCAGGACATCCTCCAATGTGAGACATATTTACTCAATGATTGTCTTCCCCTCCCCAAAGACGTCGTCTTCTCCCTCGCGATATCTATCGACGAATCAAATGTGGTTGGGGTTTTGTTCCCATGTTTTTCCCTTCTATGTTTCTTTTTCGGGAATAGGATTAGTTATTTAAAATGGTTGGTGGGATTGAAGTTCTTAAATATCATCCATACAATTTCTTCTTCTTGTTGCATTTCTTGCTATCACTTTAACAGGGAGGGCATGTGATAAAAAAACCTGGCTCGACCCCTCTGTCATTCTTCTTGAATGGTGTATCCTTCATGATGGATGAAAGTGAATTTGGTTATAGTGACAGAGGTTGATGGTCGGCACTGGTGGAACTCAAGAAACAACAAAGGAATGGCTCCCCGCTGCCCCGTGGCCTCCGCACCCCGATTTCTACGACCCCCGTCACCCCGCGGCCATCACCACCTTGTGGCCTCCTCCGTTCTGCGCCATCCGCAACTGATCCATCCTAAGTACCCTATTTCTTCTAAACCGCTGATGCCAGGCCGAGCCGCTGCCGCTGTCTGGGCCGCCGTTGTCGGGCCGAGCATCTGCCACCGTCCGGGCCACTACTGTCACCAGGCCGAGTCGCCACCACCATCCGGGCTGAGCCGCCACCCGAACCATGGCCTCTTGGCTGAGCCGCCTCCACCATCTAATCCACTGCCGCCGTCAAAGCCACCGCCGACGTCCTGTCCATGCTGCCTCCACTGTCCAGGCTGAACCACTACCCGAGCCACCGTCGCCCTTCTATCCGAGCCGGTTCGTAGCCTCGCGCCCTCATGGCTCCCTCTGCAGCCTCACGGAAACCCACATACCTCCACATACCATCTCAGCCTTCTAGGATGCCCAATGGGCTAGGCCGGACGGGGTCGGTCCGGCCAGGTCGGACCAGACCCGGGGCCACTTTGACCCATTTACATTCTTTTGGCAATAACTTTTCCACTGGTTGTCAGTTTGGCGAACTGTCAGCAGCATTGGAAATCAAGGAGTGAGACATTCCCTTTGAGTTTTCTGCACTGGATATTTTGGTTAATATGTGGTATGGTACGGTTGGATAAAAAATGAATCCAATCTGGCCCCCAAGACTAAAAGGCTAATAACTCACAGACCAGGAGTCCGATTAACACACCGTCATCTTCGTTGAGACCACTATGTTGTGGAAGTCCTTTGAGATACTTCTTTGTGGGACATCGGGTAGTTGGAGAATCGACCAGTGTATTGGGGAGCAGACTCTCCTAAAGACACGGAAGCATTTTGAGGAAACCGAGTAGATGGTTGTGATGAGAATAGTTCTCCTAGCTATCCTATGCGGGTCTTCTCCTAGAGATCCAGAGCATGTTAGCTCCTAGAGATCCTGTTCGGGTAACCTCCTAGAGATCCAGTGTGGGTCAGCTCTTAGCTATCATGTGTGGGTCATCTCCGGCGATCTTGTGTGGGTGAGATCCTAGCGATCCTATGTGGGTCAGCTCTTAGCGATCCTATGTGGGTCAGCTACTAGCGATCATGTGTGGATCAGTTCCAGTGATCATGTGTGGGTGAGCTCTTAGATATCCTATGTGGGTCAGATCCTAGAGATCTAGTGTGGGTCCGCTCCAACGATCCTGTGTGGGTCATCTCCTAGCGATCCTATGCAGGTCATCTCCTATAAATTCGGTGTAGTTTAGTAGCAAAGCCTCTTAACGGACTAAGATAATTTAGTAGCTACATCTAATCATCTCTACTACTGTACCTAATGATATACCTCGTGTGATATGAGTCAGTACCTCTGTGTTTCCTCATGATTAATATAGATTACTTGATAACCTAGATATATTTATGGGCATATACCTATGTAGGGTTATCTATTTATTTCATACTTTGTGGTTTATCCATGGTATACATAGCAAAACTATGAGAGTGTTAGGGTTCCTACTGAGTATCGTTATACTCACCCCTGCATGGGCTATGCCCACACATTGTTTTGTTGGATGCAGATGATGGACAACCCTGACTGAGGATGAGGTTACCTGGATGGGAGGTAGCTTGGAGGTGGAACTAGATGATCCGTACCATGGAGATGACTGTTCAAGAGTTGTACCTACCATTCAGGTAGGATCCTTGGTGGGTGATCACAGGTGTTGTTCTAGTTTACTTGTACTTTCAGCTTCCTTGTACATTCCTGTTTTTCCTTGTACTTTCCAGTTGGGCTTGTATTTTGTCCCCTTTTTACTTTTAGCACTCTATTTTCAATACAGTTGACATGCATTTGTATCTTGTTGTGTGCTTAGTTGTGTATGTTTTCAGGTTATAAAAGCAATTCCTTCCCAGTTTTAGGGAATATTCATTTTGTGCTAGACTCCAGCCCCTGGCCAATGGAAGGTGGGATTGGGGTTAGTCACGGAACGAGCCCCAGGGGACGGGTCGTGATAATGTGATATAGATATATAAGTAGAAGATGTAGAAGATGTTTTCCATAATTAGAATTTTGACCACATTGTAATGAATACAATTGATGTTCAAGAAAATTGATAGGGTGAAAACTAGTATTGTAATAAATGTAATAGTCACATTACATTGAGGTTACACTAGTATATATGACGGTGTGAGTGTTGTGGGATGAATTCACAAAACATTATGATTTTTTATTGTTAATATGGTTTAATATTTTCATATGGCTAGATATATTTCATTGAAAATGGACATAACAAACTGAAACCTTATAGATATAAAAATAATTGTTGTTTATCTCATGTTGTGATCATTTATGTTTCACAATAGAATATTTATGAAATGAAAATAACAAAAACAATATATTGAAGATATAATATTATTATATATTGAAATTTTATTTGGGATCATGAGTAGAAACAACATCTAGTATGTTAAAATTTATAATCATTTCATGATCAAGGAAATTTACACACTTGATCAGTTTGAGTAAGATGATTAATTGAAATTTAGATTATGAAATCAGATAAATTTTTACAAAATAACATTTTCATATATCATAGAGCCAGATTTCTTCAATAATTTATATATGTTTTTATTGTTTTATAAAAACGTGTTCTACTAGATATTTCTATTAGAAGGAGATGTGAACATGAAAGATCCAATCATATGTGTGATATTATATATGAAATATATATGTGTGAGTATATTTGGAATGAAAATTCATGGAATATTCTGTTCTGAATCTGATATAATATTCTAAAAATACAAATCATAAATAAGATTAAGTTCTTCTACTGATCAAATATTACATGAAAGTGAACATTCGTTGATATGGAATCGTCTTGTTCTATGATATTGATCATCCATTATCTATAATTTTAACTTCTTTTAAACTATTTGGAACCATTATAAAATATTTATTATGAGATATATTCTATATAAATAATGATTATAAATTGTTAACAATGTTTCCTTATCTTATATTCTAATCAATTTTTTATATTAGTTATAAAATATCTCTCCAAAATTACATAAAAAAAATAAGGTTCTATTCACCAATGGATAACCTTGTGATTATTATGTGTTCCAACTATTATATTCCTAACATTTTATATATAGGTGATATTAATTTGGTTTGACTGAATCTTAATCCTAAACACTCCATAGAGAATTATTTTTAGAAAGTCAATTTTTAAAAATAATGTAACATTAATTCATCCCCCACACATTATTACTATTAAAAACAGATGACCATAACATTTTAAGGGGTACAAGAGAAAATATTGGTTTAAATTAAGTGATATAGTTTTTCTTCTAGATGGATATGGGTAATCAAAATTAATTCTAGAGTATAGGTATAACAATAATAATTATATCTAATTTCTTTTGAATGTATAATATTAAGATTTTTTATATTTCTTCGATAGGATACATTGTCATTGATGTGGGATTTACACCCTTTGAGATAATTTATCCAATGATATTTCTTAAAATGAAATTTAGTGGTTGAAATGAAATCATGGAATACAATTATAACATACTTATTGGAAAATGATTAAAAAATTATTACGATACATAAGACTTTCATATAAATAAAGAAGATGTATTAAATTATTTGTCAAGAGAATTTTAAATTAATGGAATTTATGATGAACTTTTTAAGTTATCTTTTGGATGATAATAGATTTGATTATGGTGAGGAAGTTTTTGAATATTTGATAACTGAAACTGAAATTTTCATAAAAAATATAAATTTTTTGGACACATCAGAATATTAAACCATTGAAATGAATAAAATGATAAATTTACCTAATTGATTATTTTGAATGGTTTGTATTTTTGAAGATAGTGATTATTTTTCTCTTAAAAATAATAAAAATATTTTAATTTATAATGAAATGAGAATTGATTATAAAAATATGAAATGATTGGAGATATTATATAAATTGATTTCTAATCCATGAATAATCTCACTATCAAAGGGATAAATAATGATGTCACTACCCATCCCTTAGGTATTGTTTCATGACTACCCCAAGCCCACCTTTGATAGTCCATTGGCAGACGACTAGTGGGGAGTAGACATATCCCCAAAATGGGGGGCCTTTTCACAAGAACCTATTCACATGCACTCAACTCCCAGCCAAATATGTAAAGTAAAATCACTAAGCAAATAACATCCATGAATACCACTGAAAACCAAAAGTAGATTATGATAATAAGTAAATTAATAAAGTACAACAGGGCCAGAATACAGGTCCACCAAAAATAAAGAGTCTTGAACACAGCTATTAAAGCTCGTTCAGAGAAAATCCTACCTGATACAACTATATGCTATGATAATATAATTCTATCTTTAACTAACTAGAACACACCTTTGTCTATCTGATCATATGAGGCCCCACAAGGTCCTGGTCCCCTAGGAAACCCATATAAGAGTCTACCATCATCACTAGACACAACATGTGCGGGCGAACCTCATATAGGGGTGAGTAAAACAATTCTTAGTAGGGCACCCCAAAACAAAATGTAAAATGCCACAATGGAAACACAATATAGAAGATGCAGTCCACTCAAGATAGGTATATTTAAATAACAAATATGACAAGAACATTTAGGTACACATGTAAATCATTACAAGATATAATATACCATCCATTACTAGCCATATTTTTCTTCTCATAACATTCTCAATTTCGAGAGATCTCACTCCTCGAGTTATCTGTTAGTTGGCATGTAGAAAAAGTCTACAAAAAGTAACCAAGATTAAATCTGGTCATCATATGTCACAATTTTTTACTGAGATGTATGATCTCGCTAAGACAAGGAGAATCAAAATAACTCTCAATCCTTGGTCACGGTATTCTACTCAAAGCACACTCATTCCAGGAGAACTCACTCCTCATGCTATGATGTCATTGGAGACCCTAGCAAGTAGGTCCTACTAATTTGGGCACCACACAAATACAAAACAGTAAGAACTACTCAATGCACACTGGTCAGGTCATGTTAGAAATGAATGAATCATATCTTGATACATAGATAGGGGTATTACACACAATGCTCACTAGGGGACTCCAGGCCCAACATAAAATATCATCCTAGATAGGGAATATGTGCCCACAAAAATATTGGTCTCACTTTATCCCCAAACCCAATCTACGGTACCATAATTAGAAGTGAGGATTGAATGGGCCTCTCAGTTCAATTCACGCTCAAGCCCACTAAGTCATAGTCGAAGCCGGGCTGATAAAACTCACTTCAGAACATGTGGAATCTTCTATAATTGGCACGGTATCCTACATCAAGGCTTCATAGTAAAGACCAAGGGAATGATGTCAATGTCCACATTCACCCTCTATAATGGGATTTTGATCCTTCATCAATCCATAATAGGGATGAAAAATAGAATGATATCATCCCATTCATGTCAAACTGTCATACATGCCCCATTAGCACCATTTTGGCCCCGCCCATTGGCCTTGTCCAGGTGAGCCATACTAATGGGCCTCTGGTTAGATTGAACCGGCCTATCGGGCCACTCGGTGGCCCTGTTCTGTTGGACTGGCCAACATTGAATGGGTTGTCCACCTCCATAATGTGGCCCGACCACATTCCACGTCACCACAAGAAATGGGGAACTCTACCCCCATCCATCCCAGTCTACTCACGTGGACCAAAAATCCCAAATTTGGCTTTGCTTCTTACAGCTAGTCAAATGTGGGTAGCCATCCTCTAACTTGTTCCACCTATTTTTTGCTCATGGACCCTTCTGTGGGCCACCAGATTCACTGTGGTGATCTTATTTTTTATATGAAATATTTTTTGTGATCCTCAGGTCATCACCTTCACTTCCATGGGATCTGATCCATGCCATGATCCATCCTAGTGAAAAGCCATTCAAGATGACATATCTCCCACACCACTTTGATCCATCTTCCATCATCATTGTCTCACCTATTTCATACCACATCCATCCATGCTCCATGATATCGGATCATGGTGCCAAGAATCAGTTGTGCAACGATCAATGGATCGTGATTTGTCATGTCATGGGACAAAAGAAGAATTCACATGACGAACAAAGAATAGAGGGAAAAAGGCATAAACCATCATAAATAATAATGAACCTCTTAATATTTTCTTGTTTATTGTGGTTCCTTGATATTATAATGTTTAATGAAAATCAAAAACAAATTATAATAAATATATGGTAAACAATTACCAATGAACCATACTAGTTAAATCCTACCCATAATACACATGATCCATGGAATAATCTGTTGGTTGATTAATCAATAATCATTAGGGATAGATAACAGGGAGGAAAATATATTAAATAACACACACTACCTGGAGTTTCTATCAGTCAACGTCGGGGCTCGATCGTCATTGGGGATCCATTGAGAGTCATCATGATCTATTATCTTGTCAATCCTTGATCCTTTGACCTCATCTCTTCATCGTCTATCATTGGAACGGAGAAAAAACACCAAATCTCATCTCTGGTGCTCACCCAGAGGGAACATTAATCTAATATTGTATCCCCACCAACATTAAAATAAGAACGATGTGTTTCAACATTAAACATGTTTTGGTGTTACACATGTTTCAGTGTTACCGTGTCTCTACATTTCATCATCAGAGAGTAAGTACATATTTTTTCAGATATGTCGTTACATAACATCCATGAATGGATACATTGAAACTATTTTTATAATAAATATTTTACAAATGGTATCATCCAAAAAATATCTTTTACTTTCTTTCCGCATCGGTTGAGGTTAGGCCCCAACTAAGGAAAAGTCTCTATTACGAACTCAATGGTTGTATTATTTTTTCAATCCATGTTAAAATTCCAAATTTATATGAATTTGAAAAGGAAAATAATTTTATTTTATTATCATATTTATAGTTATTCCCTTTTCAGTTTTTTCCACAGCAAACCAGCTCCGACTAAACATAGGTCTTTCCTAGGGTAAAAACACTACTCTAATATCAACAGTGTTTTCATAATTATAATATGGGAACTCAATTAAGGGTTAATCAATTTTTGTAAGAAATTTGTGTGCGCATTCTATTAAAAACATTAAAAAATTCAAACCATTCAGATCACACCATGCCTTGGAATAACACGCCTTCTCAGTGGCTCATCTCAAAATATTCCCAGAAATATCCTACAAATAAAACATGTAAAATAAAATTCATTACATTCTCCCTGCCTAAAGGCTTTACGTCCAAAAAATCCAAACCAAGGTATACCAAAATAAATGGGGGTACGAGCACGAACATGATCCCCATGCTCTCATGTGCTCTTCCAGTGATTCCAATTGTGCCACCGAGCACACACTAAAGTAATCGAATGCCCATAAAGTTTCCTCTACTGTATATCCTCGATATCAATGACTAGGATGAAAATCACGCATTCCGATTAGAAACAATCATCTATTGGAACTCGTGGAGTTAGTCTATCTCCACCATGTAGAGGAATCCCATGCTCTCTACTAAACTTTTCTCCCTAAAATATAAAAAATGGTCAACATGGTGATTCATTCAATGATCACCCAAATAGTGTGATGTCCCCTAGACATATGTGGTATAACTATACTGATGTTCATCAATATCATTTATCACTCCCTTCCTGACACCCCCAAGGAAGAAAAGATAATCCCTTTCTAGGAATAGGGGCTCGACACGGTGAGTGGACAAACCATGAAACAGATTCAAACAAGATCAAAACTTTTATATCAACTGGAAAGCCCCACTTCAACCTGTTCTCTCAACCCTAATGTCTTCCATGACACCCACATGCGAATATTAATGCATCTTTCCACTCATGGAATCCACTTCTACTACATTTTGTCCTTTGAAAGGAACGACATGATCCCCACATTTCTAATATCCATCAGGGGCATTCCCAGTTGATAATTAAGCACGTAAAGAATCATAATTGTTATCATAGAGTCATGACTCCCGGACTCACTATAAAAGTGGAGGGGTAAATACCACCAACTAGAGGTAAGTAGCATCATCTTTATCAATGTATAATAATTTTATCAAGGTCCATTGGTATTTTTTCTTATTTAAAAATAACAAACTATATCTCCTAATGAGAGAATCGACTACCACGTTTTTCTTACCAGGATTATAGACTCTCTCAAATTCATAGTCCTAGAGTTACTCAAGTTGATGCCACTTCCCCAGGTTTAGAACCATCTAAAATAAAACATAATTGTGACTCTTATGGTTTGAGTAGAAGATAAACTACCCTCCCATAGGGTAGTGTCACCACAGCTTCAATGCAAAGACTACCATTGGAAACTCAAGATCATGGGTCTTGTAGTTCTACTCATGTGGTCACAACTGAAGCGAACCATAGGAAATCATTTATTGACTCTGTATTAGGACAATACTAGGTCTGGTCCCTAATTCAATGAATAACAATACGTACTCGACTCCCTCCTCTAGAAAACTCAAGATCGGGGTACTCATAAAACTCTATGTTAAATGCTAAAAATAAATAAATAACCTTTTTATCCACCCAAATGGTTACCCCTTTAAACCGATTGATGCTTTTATCCACCCTTTTTTATAGTATACTCATTCTCAATGGTCACATGGTTAAATTGATGGTAATTCTCACATAACCTCAGACATTGGGTCTTACTAAACCCTTCCTTTTCCAGTCCTCCACCTGTACCCTTAGCTCATGAAGATTTGTGAAATCCATCCAATAGTTTTATGCTGATATCGGTTCCATATTTTTGTGTAGAACATTGTAGAATTCTATCTCCCTTTGGGGAGGTAAACCTAGAATCTTCTCCTGGAAAGACATCCATGTACTCTTCCACAACAACATGGAACTAAAAACTCATCAAATCCACTACCCCAAGGGTAAGGCTAGCAGACTCAATAGTGTTCGGTTCCACCCTCCTATGCAAGATTCTATAGAGTTATACATTGGTTTCCTTTTCATCCAACCAAGGAATAAAACAATTCATTACTATAGACATTCCACACCCTTCTTCCTAAAACATTTAATCTAGGTATAGACACTTGATAACCAATTCATACAGTGATTGATGTCATATGGCCTAAACAATACCACCATGATGCTCTAACTAAAACTCTTACCTAATGGCTCAGATCACAGTACTGTTATATGTTTGATTATTGAGTCTCCTCCCATAGGTATCTCAATATTTAAGGGTCAATTAAACATTTTAATAGGAAACTCTTGGTCTCAAACAAGATCTGTCATAAGGAATAATGATTAACACCATAGTCTATTAATACAGAAGCTATGAGTAGACACATAACATACCATGAATCATTCATGGATCCCTTTGGTCCTATTACTTCATCGCATAATGATTTCCCTTCCCCAATCCTTCATATCCATGATCCTTGTGTTGAATACATGGTGGGGTTGTGGTGGAAACTTGTCGAAATATACATCACCTCGTACTAATCTCCTAGATCCTATTCCATGTCTACCACCCTAATGATCCATCTATTCCGATCACTTTCTCTATATCAGTGGCACATACACCACATTTTTATTAGCATCATGATGGTCAGGATAATATCTATCAATATGTATCCTACTGTCTCGTGAAAATCATTTCTAGTCTCTAATCTTACTGGACTAAACTTATGATCCCTGAGCTATAGATCCCCGACAAAGGGAACACCTATCTGAATGTCTCATATGTCTATGTCTCTAATACTCATGTCAGCTTCCATATCTCGAGGTCATTGCTCCTGCCTTCCCCTACTAAATTCCATTGGATGTATCTACTAAGACAAAGGATATTCAAAAATGAAGTATCACTCTAGAACCCTATCATTAATCAGATTGCACTGAGGAATAATGTTGGGTTATATGTACTTAAGAAAACCTTTCACAAATGTTCAATCCCTGAAGAACTTTTCGTGTATCATATCCATCGAGAACCTGAGAGGGTTGGTATGCAATGATGAATACTCATATACTGTCATGATGTCCTACAGAAACTGTAAAATCAAATGGTCATTGACAGCCCTTATATTTAATGGTTAAAGAACCTTATCTGAGAAAGGTCCCAAAAGTCATCCCATGTAAATCTCACCTCATCATAAGATCAGGTAATCTAAACCCCACTATCACCCTACTAAGAAACATAGAAGGATCACTGCCAGGATAGCCATCTTATCTAATGGTGTTCTGACTGGACAGACAACACAGTAACAAGCTCAATCCAGTACTTAGCCACCTATGAGTTTGGATCACATCAGAACCGAAGTTTATAGTCACTGAAACTTGTGAATTGTGCTCGGCTCATGGATCTCATCCACTAGAAATATTAGTACCATGTGCTACACCACATGTGGTAGTATAACTAGAACACCAAACAGAGGTGTCATCTCTGGTATGAATCATTATACCAGTATTTTCACCTAATGTATCATTATTGTGATAACACGGTGGAATCCTACCTAGATATCTGTGTGGATGATTCTTGAAACAGATCAAGCTACCCAATGATCAATAGAGTATAACTGGTGAATTGACTCAAGGAGGTCATGGAAAACAAACCGCATTACTATATAATTTTTATAAAATCTTTTTTCATGAAACTGGTGTTTTCATGTACTGAGTAAAAATCAGAATTCAGGGCCATAGTCTATTGATGCCACGATCCCCACACCAACAGCAGATTCCCTAGCCTGAAATCTGAACATGAAACACATAAAACTATTTCCACAAAACAAATGTAACGTCCCGGTTCTGGAAGCCACCTAGAGGTGCCCCGTACCCGGTTGGTCACATGGCCTCAAGCACATTTACCGAAACACCAGAGGATGCCGATTAGTAGAGAGGGCCTTGGGGGTGATAGTGGGGAAACTATGCCCCATTGGAAGAGTACACAGCAGAAGTAATAAACATGTAATAGTGGAAGCAGTAATTAACCAACAATAATAAACCGCAAGAGACTAAATCAACAAACTAGAGAACATATGTATATATATGGAATGATTCAAGATACATATCTAGGAAAGCAGCCAAACAAGTCACAATGCTGAAAAACACTACAGTACCAAAACAAGTACAAAATAAAATTCAACAGCTCCCCAGCATCGCAAGCCAAAGCTTGGTCCATTGCTCTCCTGCTCCAAGAAATCAAGTACCAGAAGTCTATGGGCGCTTGTCCTTGTCTATACCTACATCAACATAGTCTATTTGGGCCTAAAATCATGACCCAAACAGGGTGTGAGACTAAATCCCAGTAGGAATTCACCCGAAGATCTGTGCCTAACAGTCAGTGAGTATATGGCAGGTAAGAGTATAGTTAGTAGTAAACAACAACAGTAAAACAGCAGGCAGTAAACAGGATGATACACAACAGCAATCAACCCACAAATAACAACATCATTAAAAAAACAACTAACACAAATAGGAAACCCTCTGGTAAGTACCTGTATCCATCCCCTATGGTCCTAACCAAGAATTACCACAACCCTATGGGTAGTGCACTCATCCTAAACCCTCTGTCTTGGTCATACAAATTTATGAGAATCTTTGGGGAAGCTCACTCGGTCAATTCCACTTATGGTCTAGGGTAGTTAGGGACTCTATGAGGAATGTCACGCAGTCTAACCCTCTTAGCCCCAAGGACTTGAGACTCTATGAGGAAGCTATCTCGGTCACTTCCTCCTATATCCTCAGGTATACCAAAGCCTCTCTAAGGAAGCTCACTCGGTCAAATCCTCCTCTAGCTTGGGAAGGTTCTTAAAGAGATTCAAACAAAGTAAGACTCTCTGAAGAATCTCACTCGGTCTACCATCCTATAGTCTATAAAATCTGAAAGCACTCTGGGAAGCTCTCTCGGTCTATCCCCTATGGCCTATAATGTTTAAGAATCACGGAGGAAGCTCACTCGGTCTACCATCTTGTAGTCTATAATGTCAAAGACTCTCTGGAAAACTCTCTCGATCTATCCCTTATAGTCTATAGCACCAGGTTCTCACAGCCCCATACGATTCAGTTCATGATAATGCTATAAGGCCAAAGTACACCTATGGATCTACTTGGCTAAAATTCTAGAGGACAACAAGCATGTTATGGATCTAAGACCATCCTATGGTAACTAGGAATGGAAATATGATTAGTAACCAAAGGAAAAAAGAAATCCAATGGTCATAACAAAAACAAAGCATGGAAAAACATCCAAGAACAACAAAATATCCTCTATCATGATTAATTTACCTCTACACAAGCATACAATCAAGGAAGGAAAACAACAAGGGCTAAAAGGTAAACACACAATACCTCGTTCACGGGTATTGGTGGAATTTTCACAAAGAACTAAAATACATTGAACAGTAAGGCAGAAAACACCTACCTCGATCCTAGGAGATCGAAATACAGTAACCATGATGACTAATTCTCCCTTGAACGTCGTAGATCTGAGAAAACATCAAAAACACTCCAACCAAGATAACATGAGAAAGAGGGAGAATCAAGGAATGAAACTCAAGAAGAATGATGAACTCACCGTTGTGGTTCCAACGCAATCGACGGCAGTCGAATCAGCCAACAGATGGACGCTCGGGAATCCAGAGAAGTTTCTCGGTCGTACGGCATCTCTCGGTCAAACCAGACCTAGAAGAAGATGTTTATAGTTATCAGGCACGACCCTGGTCTGTTTAAAGAAAAAAATGAAAGTACATGCGGTGTACTTTTAGAGTACAGGGCGTGTAGTGGGTTTTTCTATACTCCGATTAAATCGGCCTCCACCTCACCCCAACACACCGTGTGTGTGGCTCGGACACGGCCACCACATAGCTTCGAGCTGGAAAATAGTACGTGGTATGTATTCAGAAAGTACACGACATGTACTTAAAAAAATTTCAGAAACTCCATTTTTCTCAAGAATATCAGAAAAATGAAAAACATACCTAAAACAAAGATCCGGGTTCTTACAAACTTCCCCCCTTAAAAAAATTCTTCCCCAAATTTCCCTAGAGAGGCATAGAAGAAGAAACCCCAAACAGCTCCGGCCACTATGATCGCACATCGTCCTCCCCCTCCTAGGTCTCGTACTTTACTCTCCCATGCTGCCAAAGCACACGTACTAAAGGAACAGACCGCCAATGGAAAACCTTCGTACTGTGATCGACAATCCGGATGGGATGCTCCTCAAACGATGCATCTGCTTTGAGCTCAACCTCATCCGGCTGAAAGACATGTGACGGGTCTGAAAAGAAACTTCGGAGATGAGAGACTTGGAAGACATCATGCATGGCCCGGTACCTCTGAGGTAACTACTACCGATAGACAACTGGCCCAACTCTCTCCAAAACCTCAAATGGCCCGACGTACCACGGTGAAAGTTTACCCCATCTCTGAATCCTCTTGTGTCCTAACCTCGGTTAGACGCTTAGGAAAACCTGATCTCCGACCGCGATCTCTAGAGGTCACCTCCTCTGATCAGCATAAGACTTCTGTCGATACTGTGCTATAGCCATCCTTTTCCGAATCAACTCTATCTGCTCTGAGGTCTCCTGAACAAGACGAGGTCACAGCAGAGCTACCTCTCTAGCCTCCAGCCAGCATAAGGGTGATCGGCATGGCCTACCGTACAAATCCTTGTAAGGTTCCACCTAAATGGTCACCCAAAAACTGTTGTTGTAGGCGAACTCCACAAGAGGAGTGTGCTTCTCCCAAGAACCGCCGAAGTCTAGAATGCAATCTCGGAGCATATCATCAAGCACTTGGATCGTGTGCTCAGACATTCCATCTGTCACGGGATGGTATGTTGTACTCCAAAGTACCCGTGTACCAAAATCCTTTTGAATTACCTGCCAGAACCGAGAAGTAAAGTGCGCTTCCCTATCTAAAACAATGGAGTGTGGAACTCCATGTAGATGTAAAATCTCTCGGATGTACAATCATCCTAGATCATCTACACTAAAGGTATCCTTGATTAGAAAGAAGTGGTCAACCTTTGTAAGCCTATCGACGACAACCAAAACAACATCATTCCACCGAGGTGACCTCGTCAACCTGGTCACGATGTCCATCGCGACATCATTCCACTTCCACTCGGGAATGGGTAACTGCTGTAAAATGTAACATCCCGAGATTTTATAAAAAAATATTCTTTTTAATTTCATTAATGTGTTGTGTTGTACGATACACCAAAAGGATCTTGCTCAACACTCATCCTTGACTTGCCTTTCATTACACGCAATCGCGACCTTCCTCGATAGCGTGTGTAGTACGCAATTCCGAGTTTCACTAAACAACGATATGCTATTAAAATATTATTAAAACTAGCCGTTATGAATAGTAATAACCACCTTTTAAAATTTTAGAAATTTTTTTCTCAAAATGGACTTCATTTTTGGATTCGGAGTATCTAATTTAGCCTAAGGTGAAATTTTGGTACTTTTCGGATAACTTTCATATTCTGATGAATAGTGAAAATTACTAAATTATAATAAAAAAAAAATTTTTAATTGAAATAATTAATAGTGATAAATTATTAATTTGAGTGGTTTTAATGTATATTTAGAATATATTTTTACAATTTAATACAATGTTGGTCATTGGATGTAATTTCAAATTTAAACCAGTCATAAACAAGTGTCAATCTTTTGATAGTTATTATCTCTTAAGAACACTCTATTTGTTTTGACGACGGGAATTAATTTTTAAATTAATTAATGCAACTAATATGTTTTCAATTTGATAAAATATACATAATTTTTGAATTCATAATATAAAATATAGCTTAGATCTAATTTTTGGTATTTTTCTGGAAACTTTCATTTTTTGATGAATAGTGAAACCACTAAGTGGAAGTTAAAAAACTGAATTTATCATAAAACGTAATTTTACCACTTCTGTGAGTGGAATTTCGAAAATCCGAGAGACACGGTTGATGTCAGTAAGTAAAATGTGGTTCAATGAGATGAAAATAATTTTTTGGTGAATAATAACTTTTTACTTTTTTTTACCACGGTTAAAAGTAAATAGGGTAATTAAGGGTAAAAATGATATTATGATTACCCTAACACATGTCCTATTTCTATTGGACAAGTGTAATTCGACCAAAAACAACCTTAGGAATAAAAAATTACCATTTAGGCCCACTTGGATTAGATTAGAACATTTATTATTAATTTATTTAAAGAAGAGTTAAAATAGTTAAAATCAATGTTTAATAAGTAAATAATTATTAATATGGGTTTATATATAAGATAAATTCGACTATAAATGTTAATTAAAAAGATAAAAATCTTTCCTCTATAATGGTATTTTATTTGTAATTTTTAGACATTAAATAATGTAATTTATTTATGACACAACAATGATGCAGTAATTATCTTATTAATGAAATATTGACATAATTGATGTTATAAGCACTCAAATAAACATAATTTTAGACTTTTTATGAACTAAACTAATTTTCTAAGTTAATATTACATGTTAGGAATGATTTAATTAATATTGGTCGAAGTAATCATTCTGTTATGAGTTTCAAAAAAATCAACTATTGAATAGGGTCAAAATTGACATAAAATAGTTTTTAAAACAAATATTATATTATTAATTGTTATTTTATTCCTAAAAATCTAAGGTTCGGCCAAATGACATTGATAAGGTTATATATATTAATAAAACACAACTTTGGGGTCTCTTGGATGTATATGGTATGTTTACTAACTATATAATATAAAAATACAAAGTGACATGGTAAATGTCAATCTAATTAACTAAGAGTTAAAACTAAAATATAAGGTTAATATAATGACCTAAACTTGTCTAAATTATAATGGATTAGAGGATTTCGACCCATCCCCACCTTATCTTCTAAATAGCTCAATTTGGAGCTATTTAAAACCGAACTTGACTTTATAATAAAATAATATTTTTAGTTATTCCAAAGGTGCCCCTCTCCTCCCTTATAAAGGGGAACCTCCTCCCCTTCTTACTCACACCACATTGAGCCTTCAAGCTTGGTGAAACCCTACCAATGTCTTCTCTCCACATCCTTATAAACATCCTAGAGGTTCTGGTCTTCTTCAAAGACCTTTTTTAGTGCCCTAAAAGGAGGTCTCAAAGAAACACTTCAAAGAAGAGGTAATGTTTGTTACAGATTCTTTCATCTTTATTTCTTCTTACACTTCTTCTTCTTTAGTTGTTTCATTATGAAGTAATAACATAAGTATCACTCATATACTGATATGTTATTATAAGTATGAAACCACCCTATTTCAACATCTATCCATCCTACGGAAAAATAAATCAACGCGCGTGCGTACGTACGGAATACCATCTCCACGCCCTGGTGTAATCTATTTTCCACCACCACCTTACTTGGATTTGTATAATTATGTAAATAATGACTATATATGACTATTATAATTTGATACTGATTCTGAAATAGTATACATACACTCCAATACAATTCCACGATCATATGAACGATATCATCAGTCGTGCGTATGTACGGAATACCGTCTCCATGATTTGATGCGACTTGTTCTACATGATCTTAAATTCATAATGATTATATAAATGAATTGAATGAATGAATATGATATATATTACACTAATACAATTCTTTAAATGAGGTATCTATAACCTAAAGAGAAGAATAAAAAATTTATTCGACAAAACACGCATAAGAACAAAAAGTAATAAACACCTGAATAACAAGTAGTAATGAAATATTACTAATAATAAGCTAATAATATGACCATATATGATATCATAAAAATAATTATGATTCTGTAATAAGTCAATGACATTATTTAAATCATTATACAGGAGGTTCGGACACGTAAAAAGCATATCAGACCAAAGGTAAGGGAAATATCACAATCTCATTTTTATCCGAGATTGTTTATACTTGGAAATTTACTGGGGTGTATTTTATCATCCTCATCCATGTTTCCTCAATATGTAATAGTATTTCCATCCATCTAAAAATGTTTAAATTCAATTTTACCCTTCGGTGAGTTTTTAGTAAAGGATATGAATGGAATCTTTTGCCGTTTTTCGTACAAGGTACTTTTTGACTTTTCCGACAAAAGTACGAAAAATGTATTTTTTAACTTATACGGCATGAATGTATTTTTAAAACATTATTTCCAAATATATTCCTTTACATGTTTCCAATTTTCTTTTTAATCAACTTCTTTTACTTTATAATTGTATGACATGTTAAGAAAGGAAAAGTGTTTTTGAAGTAGAAAAGATATTTTCCTCAAGAATGGAGTTCAAGTGTTTTATCAAAATTATTTTCCATCTAAGATAATATAGGGTTCTGATTTTATCCCTATCATTAAATTGATTTGATTATGTTGTTATGGAATTATTTTTATGAATTCATTTATCTTATATGAATTGTTTTGTGATGTCACGATTTTTAAGAATTCCATTTTTATTACATGGGTTATGCAATGATGTATGATTTATGATTTTTGTGGAACACATAATAATGGTTTCATTATGAGATGGGTGGGACCTATATCTCCCTCCAATGCATTGGGTAATGATTTTATATCTCATGAGATAGACATGGCTGGAACGGTAGGTTATACCGGTTCAGTGAAATAGGACTGAAATGAGGGTGACTCGGTTCAGAAATGGACTTTGTCCACTATGATAGTCTTGGCAATGAGTCATGACTAATAAGATATGATTATCTATGATTATGTGTGTATGCCACAAAGTTTCATGTTTTAATTATTGATTATTGGGATTTAATTTCACTACTATGATTTATCCCATGTTATGAAATTATGCTCTCTTTTGCAGGTTAAGATTTCCAAAATGTTATGTTCTTATGAAAATGATGTGATTGATATTTCTTTTGTTTACCCTTACTGAGCATTTGATCTCACCCTTTTATGTTTTCGTTTCCCCAGGATATAAAGAAAGGTTTTAGGTAAAAAAATGAATATCTTTATGGGAGATGTTTAAGATCTTTCACCATGATTAGATGATTATATTCCGAGTTTCCAATGACACTAAACTATTATGATCCTTGTGTGTGTGTTTTTGTTATGTAATATGTATTCCGAAAAAGTAATGTAATGTCCATGTACGTCAAGCTTCGGGTCTCTACAGTTGGTATCAGAGGGAGGTTTAGTCAACCTTTGGAAACTAGGATGCGAAAACATTAGTGAGATCCCTAGAGATATTTCTAATGTATGTCTAGGGATGTTCCTAAAGATAAGTATACGTATAGGATATAGTCCTATAACTATGGTAACGATATTAGATTAAACCAAAGATGTTAGATTTTGAATTTACTCCCCCTTTATTATGATTTTTTCCTCTCACACTATTCTTTTTGGGTTTTAGAAAATGGCTGGAAACAAGATGATTCACGATAATGGAGGATATGATGGACAATGGAATGATATTCTTCATGAGAAACCAAATGAAATGGTATTTAGATGTCCAAAAATCATTATTATTCCGAATTAGCAATCTCATAATATGATCAATAAAGTAAAATTTGGTAAGTTTCCTGACTCGTCTAATAAGAGAAAGATGGAGTTTCATGATGATCATGGAGGAAAGAAAGTTCAATTTCCCCTATGTAAATCATGTGGGTAGAGGCATCAAGGAGAATGTTTCAAGGAACTGGAAGATGCTTTGGGTGTGGAAAAGAAGGACACAAAGCCAGTAAGTGCAAAGGAAAAGGTGCAGTTAACACCAGGGATGAAGATAATGGTATAGCTACGACATCAACAATGGTTAAATGTTTTAAATGTGGAATGTATGGGCATTATGCAACCCAATGCCCTAAGGGAATGTCTCATGAAGAGAATCAGAATGGTCGTATGAGTAGTATTTATGTGGATGATGATGAAGAGACTACAAATGATATGTGAGATGAAAGAATTGTTGAAGCTCGGTCAATGGTTTAAGAATGTAGTGGAATGATTACATGTTTATCATGTGTAATGTTGTATAAGTAATATCATGGTACTATGGAATAAAGAGACATCTAAGGATTGTTACAATGTTTTCTTTACTTGAGTTTTGAAAGTGTATGATTAATGTTACCAGTATCCATGAAAGGTTATTCAGATATTTTTGGAATGTAGATGATATGCGCATAATGAATGGATAAGGAGAAAATTAAATGTTTGATAGTATTCATGATCTCATGACTGATATAAGGAGAAGGTTATATCATGGTTTGAGTATATAGAATTTTTGGATTTTGGTATGTGGAAAGAGTTAACTTTTGACAGCATTCATGTTTTCACTAAGGTTTAATGTGTATTCATTTTTCTAGAGAATACAACATTAAGGTATTCACATTATTGGAATGTGACCTACAAGATATATGGGGGATAAATGATGGTATTCACATGCTTGGTTGACGACATTTCAAGTTATCATTTTCTTTATACTATGACCTTGGACCGAAGTATTTTAGATAAGCCTAAAGATTGGAATGGATTATGTTAACCATAAGTTAGTATTGTTTAAGGATAGAACTTTTTTGATATTATTTATTTGATGTTATAGTAATGTAGTTTTAGAAAAAGGAAAACCTGCAGGGCGGGTGACAACCCATCACGTCGGACAAGGCTGTGGGAATCGAACCCACAACTGAAGTGCGACTGGCCTTTATCGCCTACCACTAGCCTACAGGAAGTCCCTGTTTAGAAGAAACTAGTTTTATTATATTAAGCAGTATGATATATGAAGTATAAGTCCAATTTAGGAACTATATATGATTCATCTCACTATAGATGGACTTATGTTTTTTTTTGATAACTTTTTTAACCTTTTGTTTGAGACAGATGGAATAACCCATCATTCTATCACATGACCTTCTAACACATCATGAATGACAAATTCACCTTCATTTCTTTAAGAGATGAGGTGGAAATTGTCCAAAGAACGACAAACAGTGAGACTATACCAGAATCATGAAAGTATTTCTTCTAATTTCATCAACTTTAGGGTAATGATCTTGAAAACCAAAAATGTTGTCCTAGTGCTCTTATATCTGATGAATCAGATGGTACTATAGATCGTCACAAATTTATGGCTTTGTGATTGATGGATTTTCCATAGCCATGTTCTCTACCACTCTCTATCAGAACATGATGGTTAGATTTCTCTTCCATATCCATATTTTCACCTATGTGGAAACCCAGTGATTAGTTTATTTGGGTAATCGTTACATTTCGTACTTTAGTTTTTAAGGCCAAGTTTTGGTACTCCTTTTTACGATGTGGGTTTCTATTAAAGAAAATTTCGGGTAGTAAACCATTTATAACCCCGACGAATTTTGAGGGCGAAATTCATTTTAAGGGAGGTAGAATGTAACAGCCCGAGATTTTATAAAAAAATATTCTTTTTAATTTCATTAATTTGATGTGTTGTATGCTACACCAAAAGGAGCTTACTCAACACGCATCCTTGACTTTCCTTGCATTACACGCAATCGCGACCTTTCTCGATAGCGTGTGTAGTACGCAATTCCGAGTTTCACTAAACAACGATACGCTATTAAAATATTATTAAAACTAGTCGTTATGAATAGTAATAACCACCATTTAAAATTTTAGAAATTTTAGCTCTCAAAATGGACTTCATTTTTGGATTCGGAGTATCGAATTTAGCCTATGGTGAAATTTTGGTACTTTTCAGATAACTTTCATATTCTGATGAATAGTGAAAATTACTAAATTATAATTAAAAACAACTTTTTTAATTGAAATAATTAATAATGATAAATTATTAATTTGAGAGGCTTTAAAGTATATTTAGAATATTTTTTTACAATTTAATACAATGTTGGTCATTGGATGTAATTTCACATTTAAACCAGTCATAAACAATTGTCAATCTTTTGATAGTTATTATCTCTTAAGAACACGCTATTTGTTTTGACGACGGGAATTAATTTTTAAATTAATTAATGAAACTGATATGTTTTGAATTTGATAAAATATACATCATTTTTTAATTCATAATATCAAATATAGCTTAGATCTAATTTTTGGTATTTTTCTGGAAACTTTCATTTTTTGATGAATAGTGAAACCACTAAGTGGTAGTTAAAAAACTGAATTTTTCATAAAACTTAATTTTACCGCTTCTGTGAGTGGAATTTCGAAAATCCGAGAGACACGGTTGATGTCAGTAAGTAAAATGTGGTTCAATGAGATGAAAATAATTTTTTGTTGAATAGTAACTTTTTACTTTTTTTTACCACGGTTAAAAGTAAATAGGGTAATTAAGGGTAAAAATGATATTATTATTAACCTAACACATGTAATAATTCTATTGGACAAGTTTAATTAGACCAAAAACAACCTTAAGAATAAAATATGACCATTAGGCCCACTTGGATTAGATTAGGACATTTATTATTAATTTATTTAAAGAAGGGTTAAAATAGTTAAAATCAAGTTTTAATAAGTAAAGCATTTTTAATATGGGAAAATACAGAAGATAAATTCGACTATAAATATTCATTAGAAAGCTAAAAATATTTCCTACATAATGGTATTTTATTTGTAATTTTTAGACATTAAATAATTTAATTTATTTATGACACAACGATGATGCAGTAATTATCTTATTAATGAAATATTTACATAAGTGATTTTATAAATACCCAAATAATACTAATTTTTGACTTTTTTTGAACTAAACTAATTTTCTAGGTTAATATGACATGTTAGGATTGATTTAATTAACTTTGGGCGAAGTAATCATTCTATTATGAGTTTCAAAAAAATCAACTATTGAATAGTGTCAAAATTGACATAAAATAGTTTTTAAAACAAATATTATATTATTAATTGTTATTTTATTCCTAAAAATCTAAGGTTCGGCCAAATGACTTATATAAGGTTATATATATTAATAAAACACATCTTGGGGGTCTCTTGGATTTATATGGTATGTTTATTAACTATATAATATAAAAATACAAAGTGACATGGTAAATGTCAATCTAATTAACTAAGAGTTAAAACTAAAATATAAGGTTAATATAATGACCTAAACATGTCTAAATTGTATTGGATGAGAGGATTTCGACCCATCCCCACCTTATCTTATAAATAATGCAATTTAAATATATTTAAAACTGAACTTGACTTTATAATAAAATAATATTTTTAGTTATTACAAAGGTGCCCCTCTCCTCCCTTATAAAGGGGCACCTCCTCCCCCTATTCCTCACACCACTTTGAGCCTTCAATCTTGGCCAAACCCTGCCAATTTCTTCTCTCCACATACCTAGAAACATCCTAGAGGTTCTGGTCGTCTTCAAAGACCTATTTTAGTGCCCTAAAAGGAGGTCTCAAAGAAGCACTTCAAAGAAGAGGTAATGTCCGTTACCGATTCTTTCATATTTATTTCTTCTTCCACTTCTTCTTCATTAGTTCTTTCATTATGAAGTAATAAAATCATTATCACTCATATAATGATATTTTATTATATGTATGAAACAATCCTATTTCAACTTCTATCAATCCTACAGAAAAATAAATCACTGCGCGTGCGTACATACGGAATATCATCTCCATGACGTGGTGTAATCTATTTTCCCCCACCACCTTACTTGGATGGGTATAATGGTGTAAATAATGACTATATGTGACTATTATAAAGTGATAATGATTCTGAAATAGTATACATACACTCCAATACAATTCCACGATCGTAGGAACGATATCATCACTCGTGCGTACGTACGGAATACCGTCTCCACGATGTGATGTGACTCGTTCTACATGATCTTCATTTAATAATTATTATATAAATGAATTGAATGAATGAATATGAAATATATTAAACTAATACCATTTTGGAAATGAGGTATCTATAACCTAAAGAGAAGAATAAGAATTTATTCGACAAAACACGCATAAGAACAAAAAGTAATAAACACCCGAATAACAAGTAGTAATGAAATATTACTAATAATAAGCTAAGAATATAACCATATATGATATCATAAAAATACGTATTATTCTGTAATAAGTCAATGACATTATTTAAATCATTATACAGGAGGTTCGGACACGTAAAAAGCATATCAGACCAAAGGTAAGGGAAATATCACAATCTCATTTTTATCTGAGATTGTTTATACTTTGAAATTTACTGGGCTGTATTTTATCATCCTCATCCATGTTTCCTCAATATGTAATATTATTTCCATCCACCTACAATTTTTTAAATCCAATTTTACCCTTCGGTGAGTTTTTAGTAAAGGATATGAAAGGAATCTTTTGCCGTTTTTCGTACAAGGTACTTTTTGACTTTTTCGACAAAAGTACGAAGAATGTTTTTTTTAACTTATACGGCATGAATGGATTTTTAAAACATGATTTCCATGAATATTCCTTTACATGTTTTCAGTTTTATTTTTAATGAACTTCTTTTACTTTAGAATTTTATGAGATGTTAAGAAAGGAAAAGTGTTTTTGAAGTAGAAATGATATTTTCCTCAAGAATGGAGTTCAAGTGTTTTATCAAAATTATTTTCCATCTAAGATAATATAGGGTTCTGATTTTATCCCTATCATTATATTGATTTGATTATGTTGTGATGGAATTATTTTTATGAATTCATTTATCTTATATGAATTGTTTTGTGATGTCACGATTTTTATGAATTCCATTTTTATTACATGGGTTATGCAATGATGTATGATTTATGATTTTTGTGGCACACATAAGAATGGTTTCATTTTGAGATGGGTGGGACCTATATCCCTCTACAATGAATTGGGTAATGATTTTATATCTCATCAGATAGACATGGCTAGAACGGTAGGTTATACCGGTTCAGTGAAATAGGACTGAAACGAGGGTGACTCGGTTCAGAAATGGACTTTGTCCACTAATATAGTCTTGGAAATGAATCTTGACTAATAAGATATGATTCTCTATGATTATGTGTGTATTCCGCAAAGTTTCATTTTTAAGTTATGATTATTGGGGTTTTATTTCACTTCTATTATTTATCCCATGTTATGAAATTATGCTCTCTTTTGCAGGTTAAGATTTCCAAATTGTTATGTTCTTATGAAAATGATGTGACGAATATTTCTTTTGTTTACCCTTACTGAGCAATTGCAGCTCACCCTTTTATGTTTTCTTTTCCCCAAGATATAAGGAAAGGTTTTAGGTATAAAAAAGGAAGATCTTTATGGGAGATGTTGAAGATCATTCACCATGATTAGAAGATTATATTCTGAGTTTCCAAAGACACTAAACTATTACAATCCTTGTGTGTGTGTTTTTGTTATGTACTAAGTATTCCGCAAAAGTAAATTAATTTCCATGTACGTCAATCTTCGGGTCTCTACATAAAATCCCTGCTTGTCGCTGATGCTCTAGTTTCATCTACTGACAAGTAGAACATCTCAAGACAAAACCTGAAACATCCTTCTTCATACCTGTCCACCAGTACTGGCGGTGTAGATCACAATACATCTGGGTGGCACCAGGATGAACTTCCCAAATTGAGGAATGAAAATCCCACATCAGCTCCTCGTGTATGTCTGCTGACACCCATAGGCGTCCCTAGAAACGCAAGATCTCATCATCGCCCACTGTCCATCCAGGAAGAGGGTCCCCTCCTGACACACTCTCCCACAGGGTTAAATCCTCTGAATCTGATAGTTGCCTCATCCGTACCTCATCAAGAAGTGTATAGGTAACAGCTATAGAAGATAGGACATTATTTCCCTTCCTGTCGTTCACTTCTAAGTGTATCTCAGAAAAGAGATCCATAAGTTGCCACTCGCTGCTGGCCTCCTAAACTGCCTGAATCTGAGTTCTTCTGCTAAACACATCTTCAACTACATTGCCCTTTCTCGGCGTATAGGTGAGCTCGATGTCAAAGAACTAAAGATACTCAACCCACCTATGTTGTCTCAGATTCAGATCACACCGAGGGAATATATAATTGAGACTCTTTTGGTCGGTGAAAACCAAAAAGTTATATCCCAGAAGGTAGTTTCTCCAACAGTGTAAGGCATGAACAACAGCTGCCAACTCCAGATCGTGCGTACGGTAATTCTTCTTGTGTGGCCTCAACTGCCGAGACCCATACGCAACAACTCCATCTCCCGGCATAAGCACAGCTCCCAGCCCAATACCCAAAGCATCATAGTAAACAGTGTAGCCTTTGCCTAGATCTGGCAAGACTAGTATTGGTGCTGATATCAACCTCCCCTTCAACTCCTGAAAGGCTGACTCACAAGAATCTGACCATAAAAAACTTCTCCCCTTTCTTGGTCAGACCTATTAATGGTGCTTCAAGGAACGAGATGTCTTGAATGAAGCGTTTGTTGTATCCTGCCAGCCCTAGGAAACTCCATACCTCAAATATGTTCTTCAGATACTCCCAGGAAACTACAGCTCTCACTATCTCTGGGTCCACAAATACTCCATCCTCCAAGATGACGTGACCCAAGAAGTGAATCTGATCCACCCAAAAGTGTCACTTAGAGAGTTTAGCATACAACTGATGCTCTCTCAGTGTACTCAGAACGATCTCAAGATGTGTGGCATGGTCATGTAGAGTGTGAGAGTACACCAAAATATCATCCACAAATACCACGATGAAGGAGTCCATGTACGGATGGAACACTTGGTTCATCAGTTCCATGAAAACTGCAGGCGCATTCGTGAGATCAAAGAGCATGACTGTATACTCGTATATACCATACCTTCTCTTGAAGACTGTAATAGGTTTATCTGATGGTCTAATGTGCTACTGATTATAACTGGACTTCAAATCGATCTTCGAGAACACCTGGGCTCCTCGAAGATGATCAAAGATGTCATCTATCCTCGACAAGGGATATCGGTTATTGACCGTCGACTGGTTCAGCTTCCGATAATCCACACAAAGCCGAAGGATACCGTCTTCCTTCTTCGCAAACAGGAGAGGTGATCCCCAAGGTGAATTACTGGGTCGGATGAAACCCTTTTCCTGAAACTCCTCAAACTGCTTCTTGAGCTCCTCCAACTCAGGGGTAGCTATCCTATAAGGAGTAATGGACACCGGTGCCACTCCTGGCACGAGCTCAATCGAGATGTCTACCTCACGCTCTGGAGGAAAACCAGATAAGTCCTCTGGAAATACATCCCTGAAATGATCCACCACTGAGGGAATGTCTAACTGTGAAGTCCCCTGGTCATCCAGATGAAGACCAGAAATCTGGGTTGTAACTTCCCCTAGCCCATGATGCTCTGGTCCATCTCTACCTGCCTGGAAATCCCACTCACCTCTATGAAGGAATGATCCTCCCACTAGTGATATGAAACACACCCTATGATGATAGAAAACGATGACTTCCTGGATGGGAACCATCCAGTCTATACCGAGAATGACATCATAGCCCGTCATCTCTAGGACATAGAGTTCCCATAAGAAATGACACCCCGCTACCTCAATAGGGAACTCTCTGCACTGACGTATGATAGATTTCCTTGTTCCCAACGGCGTGTCAAGAGTCAACAAAGCGGTGGATGAAGAGATACAAAGCCCAAGGCTCTCCACGACCATAATAGAGATAATTCTATGGGAAGAACCAGTATCGAAAAGAGCTGAAGATAAAACTGAGGCTACTAAGATCGTACCTCGATCTGTAGAAGGGTCGGGATCCTGCACCTGATAGGTCTGCTCCACGACGAAATACTGGCCTGCACTGCGGCCCTGCGCCCCTGGATGACCGCTCTGAGCTGATCCACTCCACTGTCGATGATGACCTGCTAACTAACCACCATGGCCACGACCTCCACCTCGTCCCGAATGGCCAGAAGAACTCTAGTTCCCAGACTGGTGGGAAACTAGCGAAGCATCTTTAGAACGCGGGGTCAGAGAGTAACCCCTACCACCATCTGAAGGTGAGATGAACTGACAAAAATGCTAAAGACGGCCCATATTGCCGCAATATCGGCACTCCATCAGATCTCTCTGGCACTGAGGCCTAGAATTACCACTCTTACCGCACTGATAGCATACAACCTAGCTGCCAGAAGACGCATCACGCAAACCCCAATCTCCTCGAGAAGACTCTCAATGACGCTTCTTAGTGTCCGTAGGAGGAAAACCAGCACTGGATGTCAAACCGCCCTGGCTCACTGCTCTAGAATCCCTCAAATATCGCTCATTAATCAGCACCTGGTTGAAGATGGTGGATATAGAGTTCCACTAGAAGATATTCACCTAGGAGTGGATATCCTTCCTGAGACTGTCCTCAAACATCCTAGAAAAAAAACAACTCATCACATACTGGGATCAGTGTGAAATGCTGTAGTTCAGTAAAACGAGATGAGTACTCCATTACAAAAAGAGTACCCTGCTGCAGATTCATAAACTCATTGGATCGATCGGTCCTCAGGGTCTCCGAATAGAAGTATTCATAGAAGGTGCATCGAAACTCATCCCATGACGTACACTGCTGGTGTCCTGACTGTGAGATCACCTCCTATCACATCTTGGTGGTGTCCCGTAGCATATAGGTGGCCATCTTTACCCTCTTCTCTGGGGGTATCTCCAGATTCTTAAATATTGTTAGGGTGGCCTCGAGACCTGACTCTACATCCTAGCGTCCTCCATCCCCTGAGAAAGTAGTAGGATGTTGTTGTTGGAAAACCCGCGTCAACTCAGCCATCGATGGGGCAGGAGTCGGTGCTCCCTGAAAAGTCTGCAACATCCTCTGGATGTCCTCCCTGAACTGTGTATCGGCACCTTCAATGGGTATAACTAATGGTGCTAGGGCTGGCACAGTAGGAGGATCAACAGGAGGTCCCTGATCATCCATTTCCAGTGTCTGGTCACCATCCAGCAACTAACGTATGACCGGAGGACATCTCAGAGGCATAGCTCAGAAATATCAATAGCACACCTTAGATCAGGATTAACAAGGATTGAAAACACAGGAGTACAAAACAGGAACACGGGGAAGAACATCAAGTTTTTAAAAAACATGACTACATGGCATGTATTATGAACTACACAGTGTGTTCGTTAAAGCCATTAACATGGGGGTGTACTCCTACCACTACTGGTCATGTAACATGCCAAACTACATGGCGTGTTGTTCCCACACACAGTGTGTACTTGAAATCTAAACCCCTACCTGAGTCTCCATACATGGCTAACCCACATAGTCCAAACTAACCCATTTCTACACGGCGTGTTCCCTAAGGAGACGACGTGTACTAGAAAAGGTCTTGGTGGCCCGTTTTGTTAGTTACACAGCCTTCTACATAGCTTCCCTTACACAGCATGTTCCGAACTAACACGGCGTGTATAGGAGAAGATAACACCGACCTGTGTTTTTCATGACATGGCCAGGTACCTAGTACAAAATTACACTACATCTTCATTACCAACACATCGTGTTCTACTCGATCTTCCCCGACCCATGTTGTTAGTGACACGGCTGGGTACACGGATCTATACTACACAGCGTGCACCTACTGTACACGGCGTGTTCCTGAAGTTATTTTCACGACACAGTGTTTCTGCTCACATGGTCAGTGACATGGCCTAAAACTACACGGCGTGTATCCAGAAATTACACACCGTGTATTCTGGGTTTTTCTGGGCAGTAGCTCAGAAACTGCATAGAAGCACAGAAAACACAAAAAACAAAGCAACAAGGTGCCCAATTCCAACCTGGGAGGGCCCATACTTCCCACGAATCAAAGATTGGCATCTTCTACATTAATATATAAGGAAAAACAGATCAATGATCCACCAATTCCCGATTCAAGAGGTCCCATAACACCTCAAGAACCAAAATATGGCATTCATATAAGCTACGTACAATTCAAATATCCCTCTATCAGCAGTAGATATTATATTAAAGAATTTATCACAATAGCATGCATAATCTACACCAAGTCTATCACCACAATATGCAATCAATAATGCACCCTAGATGGCATGGAAAGAATGCATGACATGTAATTTCTAACAAGTGTCTATATGATGCATGAGATGGCATACCCTCATCTCATTGGGTTGCGACAGACATGGAACCACAATAGCCAAACAATAATAACAACGCAAGTCATGTGAATCACCATAGGTGAAATCATATCAACCGTAAAATATAAAAACCTAGAAAAATTACTGTAACAAGGTAGTATGGATTTTCCCTGTACACGGGTTAGCAACTCCCAGGAACAGCTCATATCCAAGTACCGAGTCCGCCCTATCCCGAGCTAAAAGATCCAAAAAGTATATCAAGAGAAAAGAATACCCCTGATACTAATTTGTAACATCCCGGTTCTAGAAGCCACCCAGAGGCGCCCCGTACCCAGTTGGTCACATGGCCTCAAACTCATTTCCCCAAATGCCAGAGGCTGCCAACTACCAGCAAGGTCCTTGGGTGTGATAGTGGGGAAACTATTCCCTCATTGGAAGAGTACACAGTGGAAGTAATATACATGCTATAGTGGAAGCAGTAATTAACCAACAATAATAAACAGCGGAAGACTAATTCAACATACTGGACCACATATGTATATATATGGAATGATGCAAGATACATATCTATGAAAGCATCCAAACAAGTCACAATGCTGAAAAACACCATAGTACCAAAACAAGTACAAAAGAAAAGTTATTATCTCCTCAGCATCGCAGGACAAAGAATGGTCCCTTGCTCTCCTGATCCAAGAAATCAAGTACCAGTAGTCGTAGGGTGCATTCCCTTGTCTATACCTTCAACAACACAGTCTGTTTGGGTCCAAAAGCATGGCCAAAATAGGGTGTGAGACTAAATACCAGTAGTCATCCACCTGAAGATCTTTTCCTAACAGTTAGTGTGTATATGGTAGGTAAAAGTATAATAACCAGTAAACAACAAGAGCAAAACAGTAGGCAGTAAACAGGATGATACACAATAGCAATCAACCCACAAACAATAGTCGCATAAATAAAAATAGCTAACACAAACAGGAAACCCTCTAGGAAGTACATGCGACCATCCCCTCTAGTTCTAACCAAGAAGTACCACAACCCTCTGGGTATTTCACTCAGCCTAACCCCTCTGGCTTGGTCATATGAATTTATGAGACTCTCTGGGAAATCCCACTCGGTCAATTCTCTTTATAGTCTAGGGTAGTCAGGGACTCTCTAAGGAAGATCATGCGGTCTAACCCTCTTAGCCCAAAGGTCTAGAGACTCTCTGAGGAAGTTATCTTGGTCAATTCCTCCTATAGCCTCAGGTATACCACAGACTATCTGAGGAAGCTCACTCGGTCAATTCCTCCTCTAGACTAGGAAGGTTCTTAAAGAGATTTAAACAAAGTAAGAATCTCTGAGGAAGCTCACTCGGTCTACCCTCCTGTAGTCTATAAAATCTAAACGCAATCTATGAAGCTTGCTCGGTCTATCCCCTATGGCCTATAATGTCTAAGACTCACTAAGGAAGCTCACTCGGTCTACCCTCCTGTAGTCTATAATGTCAAAGACTCTCTGGGAAGCTCTCTCGGTCTATCCCTTATAGTCTATAACACCAGGTTCTCACAGCCTCGTTCTAGTCAGTGCATGATAATTCTATAAGGCAAAAGTACCCCTATTGAGCTACTTGGCTAAGATTCTACAAGACAACAAGCATGTTAGGGATCTCACTCCATCCTATGGTCTCCAGGCATGGAAATAGGTGTAACATCCAAAGGTAAATGAAACCCAAATGTCGTAACCAGAAAAAAGCATGAAAAAACATCCAAGCACAACAATATATCTTCTAGCATGATTAATTTACCTCTACACAAGAATAAAAGCAATCTAGGAAACCAAAATGGGAAAAAAGTTAATCACACAATACCCCATTCATGGGTATTGGTGTAATTTTCACATACAAATCAAATACTTTTAACGGTAAGGCACAAACTACCTACCTCGATCCTAGGATATCGATATACTTCAACCACAATGACTGATTCTCCCTTGAACGTCATAGATATGAGAAAACGTCCAAAATACTCAAACTATAATAACATGGGAAAGATGAAGAATCAAGGAATGAAACTCAAGAAGAAGGAAGAACTCACTATTGTGGTTCCAACGCAATCGACGGTGGTCGAATCAGCCAAAAAATTGAGGCTCGGGATTCTGGAGTAGTTTAGCGGTCGTACGACATCTCACAATCGAACCAGACCTAGAAGAAGACGTTTATGGAGATCAGGCACAACCCCGGTCCATTTAAATAAAAAAAGAATGTACACGCCATGTACTTTTATAGTACACGGCGTGTGGTGGGTTTTTCCATACTCCGCTTAAATCGGCCTCCACCTCACCCCTACACACTATGTGGGTGGCCCGGACACAGCCACCACACGGCTTCAAGCGGGAAAAGAGTACACGATGTGTGCTCAGAAAGCACACGGTGTATACATCAAAAATTTCCAGAAACTCATTTTTTCTAAAAAAACTCCCGAAAAAGGAAAAACATACCTAAAACGAAGATCTGGGTTCTTACACCAAAATCAAAGCCTACAGGTTCTTATGGTAGAATCATCCTAGCTCTAATACCACTCTACCATGACTCGTCCCTAATGGATCATGTCGTGACAACCTCAAGCCTTCCTCTGATAAGACAGGGGATGGAGACTATTTCTAAATGGAATATCCCAAAAATGGGAGTCATTTTCCTAATATCTTTTAATCACGTACACAACTACATGGAAAATTTGTTGTAAAATAAAAACACTGACTAAAGAAAAAGCATGCAATGAAGTAAAACCCAATAGTAGATTATGATAAAAATTAAAGAACTAATGTACAACTGGGTTCGAATATAGGCCCACCAAAATGATAGAGTATGGGACACGAGTATTGAATATCATCTCTAGAAAACCACACTAGATCCAAAAAAAAGGTACGACACTAGAATGTTGTCTGTAAGCCAATAGAACACCCCCATGAACTTTCTGATCACACTAGGACCCACCAAGCCTTGGTATTCCTAGAACACCATCAAATAGTTTACTGTCTGCAAAAGACACCACCCATGATGGAAAATCCCATATAGGGGTGAGTAAAACAATACTCAATAGGGGACCTTGAAACACCGTGTAAAAGACTAAAAAGGGAACACCATTAATAAGATACAATTATTCCAAAAAAGGAATATGTCAACCACACATATAAAAAGAACATCCAGGTACACTCATAAAGGATTCCAAGATGCAACATCTCATCCACTGCCATCTATATTATTCCTCTCAAACCATGCTAGATTTTGGGAGATCTCATCCCTTAAGCTATCTTATAGTAATCATGTTGAAAAATCCTAACAAAATAACTAAGTGAACTTCTAGTATCAATATCTCAGGATGTTTTCCTATGTATTCTGGTTTTTCTAAGACATAGAGTCTCAATATCACATCTAATCCTTGGTCACTGGATTTTTCTCAAGGCGTGATTGTTCTGGGGGAGGTTAGTCCCCACCTAACAAAAAAACCCAATTATGAACTCATCATTGGTCTCACATTTTCAATACAAGTTATTTTTCATGAGATATATGGATTTGAAAAATAAATAAATTTATTTTATAATTTTATTTACGGTTACACCCTTTTGGTGTTTTTCCAAAGATGACCCCCACGGATTAAACATTGGTCGCGACTAGGGTAAATCCACTACTGAAATCTCAATAGTACAGTCATATTTCATATCATGGTACTCATTAAAGAGTTATTTAAATTTTTTTAAATTCATGTTCTTATAATATTAAAAACATAACATTATCCCTTGAACCATTTCGGGCACACTGATCCTCAGATTGACACATCGTCTCAGTGCAAGATCTCATAATTTTCAAAAAAAATAAAAATTAAACTGAGAAAATATGTTTCATTACAAATGAATTATTGTCATAAAAAAGACGACTAATAATTTGATTAAGAGTGATGGTGAATCATGGCTCATATCTCTATGAATATTAGAAGTGTAATTGGTAAATAAAATGCTAAGAGTACATTAAAATTAATTAATTATTCTAGAATAGGTTTTTTAAAGTTTTTTTCCGAATAATATGAAATATGATACATGGAATCCTGATCAAGAACAATTTATTTCTATAAGTAGTTTTGGAAAAACAATAAATGGTGATATGTGAAATAAACATTTCTTAAGAAGTATGAGAATGAATTTAATGAGAAAAGGAAAAGATATAGAAAACTCATAGGAGACAAGTGAGTTAAAATACTAATATAACCTATAAAAACAAAAACCATTAGGGTTTTTGTTAGATAGAATTAGGACAAATTAAATAATTGTAATGAGGATAGGGAGGGTTATACAGAAAAAATAATTAATCCATGATCTAAGCCTTCAAAGAGAAAATAAAAATTCTAAAGAAAAGTATTATACTACTTTTGAAGAACTTTATTGTGGAAAAACAGGTGAAGATAAATTTGATATCATGGGGACTCACTACAGTATATAAATTGAAAAAAAAATATGATAATTTAAATATAATAAAAAATGATGATTTTTCATCGTGTAATATTTTTTTAAAAAATAGTAGTTGACTAATAAAGAATATATATTTTACAAACATGTTAGTACATTGAATTATGTGAAATAATTCTAATCAATACTTTTAAATGTTCATGTTGAATTATGAAAAGCTTATGAGAATGATATAACAAAGAATATTAAAAAATATTCCACTGTTTATCCAAAGGATAGTAAATTTATTTCATATAATAGTGAGAATCATAGAGACAAAAATTGAGTACAATTACTGAGAAAATTGTTGAAAAATGATATCTTAAATAAAGGTAATTTGGTGGAATTACATAATAGAAATTTCATAAGGAAAAGAAGAAAAATATTTTTTATAATTTCTGTTAATAACATAAATATTTCAACAAACAAACTAATAATTATTATTGTAGATTATATTATCAAAGAAGTATTTTTTATTATTTATTATATGAGGATAACTCTAATCTATTGTTATACAATATTTAATATCAACATATTTAGAAAAATTATGAATATAGGGTACTTTATAGGGTAGATGAAAAATATAACTATGAAGAAGAATGTTATGAAAAAATTTACATCACATATCTATATAAAAAATATATATTATTTATTATATTAATTGTGTTAATTTAACTGTACATGTCTTCTCAGACCTTAACATTTCTAGTTTTGGGGGTTGGAAGTGCATAGAGTCTCCCTAGAGTGTTCCTGAAAGATTTTGGTTGTTAAAAGCTATACGCAATGAAAATAAAAGCCATATAATGTTTAAAAATTGTGAAAGTGGGGTGCATGGATTAAAAAGGTCTAGTTTATGACATTTAGTACTTTGTTTGATTGATCATTTTAGGTTACACATTTTTTTGTCAAGTGATAGAATGAAGAAGTTAAATAATATAAAATAGAATTACACATCATGTAAATACCTTTTTAGAGACGTTATAAATTCTAGATTGATTAGCGGTTCCTAAAAACCAACAATCATCACTCTATTCCCAAATCTAGGTTATCCATATTCTCATTCCTCAGGTGCTATTGTTTACATTTCATGGGTAATATCATTTTTTTCCCTCTACGGTCAGTGGAAATTTATCCTCTCTTTAAAATGATACTCTTTATGTTCATCTTTAATGATCCACTGCGGTTGTGCAATTTTGGATTTCTACTAGTTTGGACGATATTTCGATGGTCCATGGGTGTACTATATATTGATCCATATATTTTTTTTTCTATTTTTTGTTTTATATGAATGAGTTTATTATCCTCCCTATTTTTTGTAATAAGATCATAAATCTTCATTGAGTCAGGGGATCCTTTTTCTCACTCTTTTATGTCCTTTGTGTGGGAGATGCATGAATTTTCATACCCTTGGGTGTATATAATTGGTTGGTGTAATCATATAATTAATTGAAATGTCTAAAAAATTTAAGTGTATGTAGAGTTATATTGTCCATGACCACTTTATAGATGTTGTTGATGTCATTTTGAAATCATGTTGCAAGTTTTGATTACAAGTGATATTGGGATCCTTGGTTGTGTTGTAGTTGTTATTCTCTGATTACCATTTGTGTGGTGTTATGTTATCTTACTATAATAATAGTTTAATGAATGTATATTAGACTAATGATGGTTCTACACTATAATTTATGTGTTTTGTGATAATTACTATACTAATTTAAAGAAGTAATGTGATAACTACCCAAAATAAGGGGAAGCTATAATGTGTGTTGTGATGTGTGATAATATATTTTTTATTGTCCTATGTGGTTAGGATTGTTGTGCGGAGATAGATGTGACCGGGTGTTTTGTGTTGTCTAAGAGGATGTGATTCAATTGATGGATGGAATTAATGTGATGTGGTATGTTGTGTGATGTGGTATGATGATGTAGTGTCACGATAATTATGGTATTGTGGTTTTGGAAGAGTTGTTTTTGAGTAGTGATTGAGGCGTAGTGGTATTAGTGATTTGGTTCTAGCACAACAGTTGTGGCATTATGGTTGTGGTACGTTGAAGTTTTGATTGATTTATGGATGAGATGTGTAGTCATTATTTTGTTATTTCTTAGGTGTTGTGACAGGGAGAAAATGGTATATGTGTGGTGCCATAGTTGTATTAATGTATGAATGGAATGTTTTGTGGCATGTTTTATATAGTTTTTTAGTTATCAATGGGATGAAAATTTATGATAAATGAAAAAAAATAATGTTGGAATATATATAAGGTGGTCAATAGGTCAAATTGTGGAAAATGGATTAAACTGAAATTAAATTAATAAATTAATGAGTTGGTAAATAAATGTAATTGGATGGAAGTTGATGTGTATGGATACATGGTTTGAAAGTGTTAAGATGAAATTGTAAAATGTTTTGTGGCGGACTTTTATTTTGTTTCATGTTGTGGATGATTTAGTTGTGATAGTTTATGTATTGTATGTGGTTATTAATTGGTGTGGGATATTGTTTTTGATATGAACCTCTATGTTGGGTATATTGATATATATATATATTATGTATATTTATTTTATATTAAAAACACCCACCTAACTTGGATTCCATTACGAATTCTCAAAGATGTGGATTTCTATTTGTTTTCTCCATCATCTAAGGATTTTGTGATAGGGATGACTGGCTACCACCTATCTCCCACTATTCCTTTAGTACTAATCTATGTTTCTGGCACCTATGAGAAATATTAGATTTCATATGTGTGTCGAAAATGTCTATGGGTGGGATTTGATTTGATATGTGTGGCATGGGTTTCTTCTAATTGAATTTTATGTGATATATGTGAAGGTTATGAGAGCGTAATCTTTTAGAAGTTGTTGGTGTGAGAGTGGAAAATCAGTGGGAAGAGGTTTCATTGGTCCATTCAATGTTTTCATGTCAATGTTATAATGTTATACTGGATATTTGTATTGATGAGTGTCCATGTGGAGGTTGGGTTTGGTTAGATGACATGGTTTGGTGTTTATTTTTTCTTCTATTTTTTCATGTGTGCTTTAGCATGTCTTTTTCACATGTGGACATAAGGAAATGGTTATTTCCCTAGGGATTATACCTTCTATACTCACCATACATATATAAACTATTATTTGGTTAATATGATAAATTTGGGGTTCATTGTGGATGTTACAAGTTTGGTTGGAGTTATTTCTTCATTGTTGTTATAGACGTGACTTTTGGTTTTAAAATTTTACACATATATAAGTTCATGTTTTATTTATTCATGCATTTCTCAGACAGTTTTTGGGATACCGATAAATAGTCTCATGGCGTTATTTGTTTATTTTCTATCATTATCTTATTCCTATTTAATTTATAAAGGGGAATTCCTCCCTTGCGATGAGAATTTTTTATACCCTCGGTGCAGGTTTCCAATCCAGGTCCAATTAGGGGAAGAATATTAGTGTACTTATATATATCTTTTCACTGTGGCATCATTGTTCTAAGGGGTCATGACATGGTTCTATAAAAAGGTTTTGTTGAGAGATATGATGGATTTTAGAGTTAGTAAAAGTTAGGATTTCATGCTATGGTATGGATGTAGTGCCACTTGGCCATTCTGTGTGACAAATGATATAAATAGATGCTAGAAAAAGGGATTTTTGGGCCCCACGTTGTCCTATAAATGGATTCAAAACTTATTGAATGACGAAATAAGTTGGGCATGTTTGTAAGGTAGAGATATAGTATATGTACATTCATCATGATAACTTCTGAACGTGTTTTATTTGGTTGTTTTTTGAAAAGATAAGGAATAAATTAAATAACCTTGTATAAAAATAAATTTTACTATTATTATGTTGGTATACATGTTTTCAAGCATGGATCAAGTTCTTCATCGTTTATTTTCTCAGGCAGTTGAGGTTCAACATTATGAGTTGGGAGATCATCAAAATATTGATCCAATAGTGGATGAAGAGGCATGTAATAGAGAATTTTTCTTCCATTCAGTGGAAATGTTTGTCAATGAAATAGGGGAGTGTGTCAGATCTATTGATAGAGAGATAAATAGTTGTGCTAAATATATCTTTAGTCTGATCAGATCATGAGATGTGTTTTAGGTTCCACTAGAAGATTTTCAGATGTAGGTAGATGTGTATCAATGGTGGGAATTTTTTCTTACTGTCGTAAATTCGGAATATGTGTTGAGGAAAGACTATTATAGGGTGTCTTTGTTAGAGTATTTGTCTTAGATAATTACGGTATGAAAGTGGTAAGAGCTTCTATCCCTATGACATGTGATTCTGGTCATTTGGGATTTTGGGATCATGTTCAAGGACCTTCTTCACATTACTCTCGATTTTTTCCAAGATGAAGAGCCCATAGCATGGCATCTATAGGAGGCTCTTCATCTAGTTATTAGTTATGAATTCTCACTATATACACTCCATACATTTAATGAGGTTCAGAAACATGCTACAGTTATGGAGTGGATTGTTTTTTTGGGTGTTCATCATCACTATAATGGCCATTAGTTCATTTTTATGTGAAAAGAATCAGGTAGTGGTCCATGATTAATCAATTTGTGAGGGTTATATCCAATAGTTAACTGACTATGATAGTTTCATTCCTAATTGTTAGTGATATGTGGTCTATGAGTGCGTTTCATGGGTTTTCCATTTTTGTGTCATATAAGTCAGAGATATGGGAACTGGAAGGGTGAGTTACTAATCAACTAGGGAGGCATGTTTAAGATTGGCGGTCAAGCCCATTATCAATAGCAACAGTTTCCTCTAACATTTTTCTAGTGGTAGGTACAAGAAGATGTTATTCAGATATAGAGAAATGGTTGAGTTGTCTGAGGAAATCCTCATAATTATATCCATCCACAAGGAACCATGGATGATTTTGTCCACATAGGTTGTTATAAAAGAAGTGGATGAGATGGGAACGGTCATATTCATGCGATCATGGAAGTAGATCCTATAGTTATTTTAGGTATGATCGGCTTTCTTCTACCCTAGTGTGGTCTTTGTTTGATTAAAGAGTCTTTCACTCAATTTTCACTAATTTTTTTCCTTATATTGGGACCAGATAAGGGTGGAATTCTTGGTACCCTAGATTCATCTAGGCCATTTTTATTACATGCATCCTTCATTATTTCACACTAGTAATGTGGACTGGTGTAGGGGAATCACCTATCTATGGAGGACATATTTTTTGTACATAAATCTAAATGATATTATAGATGTAATAGATTATAAGTGTCATAAACATGATGTAATATATTTACTTTGGAGATGATTAATTTACTCTGAATTGTGGGTCTAGTTAGTAGAGTTCATTCATGAGTGTGGTTATAAATTAGGTGTTATATTAGTGGATCCTTTTTTTAGTTAGAGGAGATATCTACAGAAGAATAGGGTGGGGATATTCTTATGGTGGTAGAGGAGTTCCACGATGTATTCATTGATGAGGTTATGATTCTACCTCCTCAACAAGTCTCTGATTTCATGATACAGTTGTATCCATGTACATAAATTATTTAGGTGGATCCCTATTGAATGGATCCCATGGAGTATTATGATTTGAGGTTGTAGGTGGATGATATAATTCATATTCATTTCATCTAAACCATTCTATCACTATGGGGTGCTACATTTTTTTCTTCTAATAGGGCATATGGTAGTATGATGTTGTGTATAGACAACTTGAGTTTGAATCAAGTAACATTCATGAATCGTTATACTCTTTCAAGGATCAAAATTACAGTTTAATAATTAAGAGGGGCGAGATGATTCTCAAATATTATTCTATGGTTTGGATATCACCTATTTAGGGGGAAAATGAGGATATTCAGAATACTACCTTCAGATACTGGTATGGGAATTTAATATTTTATTCTTATGTTTTTGGTGTTATGAACATGATAACTATTTTTATTTGACTTTTGAAATCCATGTTTGATGACATAATGGATCAGTTCATTGTTTTTGATCATCAATGATATCTTGGTATACTCAAATTTAGAGGAGGAACATGTTAAGAATATCACAATTGTTTTTGTGGATCTATCGACACCACTAGATTAATGGGAATTGATCTATGTGTGAGCGATGGATGTGATATGCTTGTTTACCTATACATGTGGTGTCTTGATTGGGTGGGTAAGTGGAATTTTAGATTTATTAACACTTTTTTCCAGAGAATAACACAAAAATGTGGAATAGTTTCATAGATTCGTTGTTATTGTAGAAACTTATGGTAGGTTTATACCTGATTTCCCCAATATTGTTTCCCCAATGACAATGTTGACTACAAAAAACTAGATATTTGGGGATAGATCAATATAGGGATGTATTTGGATACCTTGAGGAGAATTTTGTTAGTTCCCTAGTTCAACAATTTCTAAAGGGGGTGTGTTGTTTGAGGTTTTCTGTGACATGTCAGGTCTGGGAATGTGGAATGTGTTGATGCAGCATAAGATAGTGATATCTTATGGGTCTAATTAGTCACATGACCTTGAGAATAACTATATCATAAATTATTTTATGTTAATGGAAGTTTTGTTCAAATTAAATTGGTGGTGGAATTACAAAATAGGATAATTCTTTGGGCCTCCAACAGAACACTAGAGCATATGATTCGCTTTATCTCAACTTGATATGAATCTACACTAGAAAAGAAAGATATAGTTTCCCCAGGATTATGATTTTGAGATATTATATACCCCATGGAATGGAAATGTAGTTACTAATATTTTATTTGAATTTCATGACATGAAGTGGCTCTATAGTCTGTTTATGTTTGTAATGGAATATATGAGAATTCACTATTTTATCATGATGATGAAGAGACAAGTGATCAAAGTTTTCATTATTAGGAGTTAAATTCAACTTTGATGAATGAGGTATTGGATTCTATGTTGGGGAAGATGGTTTCATGGGTAACTCATGATCATGTTGGCCACAGTGACATTTTTTATGGTCAATAATAGTATGATCGGAGCCAAGTGTCGTTTCAGGAGATGGTATTTTTCAAGCATGTCACGTGTGAGGGAGTTATATGTTAGGTTAAAAGCTGACTCATATCATTACATCCTTTTGTGTCAATGATGTATCATTTCATCAAGAGAATAATTATGCAATCATGGATAATATAGTGAGTTGCTGAGTTATTGAAAAGATTTCTGGTTTCACAGGAGGACAATGAACCGGAATTTTCCTTATGAGTTTTGTTACAATCCTTAAATATTCAGGAGATTAAATTTATGGTCACATAAATGAATTTTTCATATGGTTACAATGATATTTGGTAGTTCTCATGTTTTTTGTGTGATAATGGACAAGCTAAAAAATTAGTTTTTATTTGGAGATCATTGAGTTGAGTTCCATGAATTAATTGGTGTGGAGGTATGTGGATAATTTGCTTGGTATTCTCATTTTAATGGGGAAAATCGTATCGAATAGGGATCCTCATTTTTCCTCATGATTATATAGGGTATTTTTGTTTGCTTTGGGAACCTAGTTACACATTATCACTGCATTTCACCCTCAGAAAAATGGGATAATGGAGAAGACTATCCAGACCCTAGAGGTTATGTTTGAAGAACACTTAATGGATTTTTCTTGATCTTGGTAGTGAAACCTTACTTTAATCAAGTATACATATAAAATCATCTATCACAAATCCATTTTAATGGCTCTTTTTGAGGTGTTTTATGGGAATCCATGACGTTCCTTTTTTGAATGTATAAATCTAGGTATTCTAACATAGTTCCAAGAGTGACAGAGAAGTTCAAGTTGGTTTGTGAGAATGTGAGGGTTGTACAGGACCATCATAAATCCTACGATGATCATAGGGGGATTCCCTTGGAGTTTGAGGTTAGAGATCTTATGTTATTTATATTCTCCCCACGGTGTGGGTAGTGATAGTTTGATAGGGGGAGTAATATTTACCCCTATTTTCTCGGGAACATTGAGTTGATGGGACATGATGGTGAGGTGATGTAACAGTTGTAATTGCAACTATGTTTGGATAGAATCCACAACATATTTCAATTGTATCATTATCATAAATTTATTAATTATGACTCTAATGCTACTTATTCAAGAGACTTAGATAATGAGGATGATACGATGCTAATAAAGAATCTATTATTTTACTATGATCTTCAGGAGAAGTTATTGTGTGGTCATACAGTTCTATTATTTTATGTTTTATATAGGTTTTTTGTCTTGGAGGTGTGTACATGGGTGTGAAATACATAAAAGTTTTCCATGTACCCAAAGCTATTTTGACTTTTTTCCTTTCTATGTTTTTCTAATGTTTTGATGTTTTGGTATTCCAATGTTATGATATGTGATTTTTTTCAATATATATTATTCATGGTAATGTTATAACATATATATTGGGGAGGACCTAGTTCCTAATTGACATTTAGTAATGGAAATGTGATTAATCCCATACAAGAGGATCAGTGTAACCCATTGTTGTTATATTCATGAAATAGATGATGGAATTGCCTAATATTTACATTCTAGGAAGTGTTGTTCAATGTTTGTGATTGTTTTACAGATGGTTCCATGTTTTTTACTATATTGAGGATGGTATAGTATTTCAAGTTGATGTGGACGTGAGTTTATGTGGGATGTTTTGTGTTAGTACATTTTGGAGTGGACATTTGATGGAAGCATTGCAGAGTGAAAAGATCCATGAGAGGTATCTAGCGGAGTGGTAGTTTATATAGCCTTATTTATTGGCATGGTTTTGGAAGTATAAGGGAGTGACTCGTCTGAGATGTATCTAATGTAACACGTTGTTCATTCTAACATTATTATATTTTTTGATTAATAGTGTTGGTGGTGCATGGGGATGGTCAGGAGTATTCATGGAAGTTTTTGGCTCCTAAAAGCTAGAAATAGAGGAAATACTCTCCATGTTGTGTTTACACAACATGAAATTGGGGTTCAATAGGTTTTCATGGACCATTTGATACATGTAATTATTTGAGTGAGTCCTTCATTAAGGATACACTGTTTTCAACAGAACATAACATCTATAAATTACAATATATGAAATGGGATTAAACATCATGTTAATCCTCTATGTATTGAGATTATAATATTCACAGCACTCAAGGTTATCTACAAAAACAATGAGTGAAAATCAAATATAAATTTCAATGAGATCTAAATGCTCTTTATCTATGTATTTGTGATTACATTCAGTGATGACAGATCCATGGAATCCCATCTTTGATCAGTGGTGAGTTAGCCCACTTTCTCATGAATTCCTTTATGGTCTTCTCTATGGATCCTATTGTGTAGTTTTTTCTTGGTTTGAGGTTTGATTGGAATATATTTTTATGATCCTTGGGTTATGTTTATGTTCATAAACAAATATTTCATTATTGGTTGTGGTTACATTGGTTTCTTCTCTTCCCTGTAGTTTGAAGGGAGAGCATAATGTTTCTATAAGGAAGGTGATCCACTTTCTAGCTCTTTTACATGATATTTTGTATATTACAATGATTTCTCAAACCATTAATATGATATTAAGGGTCACTATAATATTATAATAAATTTCCATGTATAAAAATTGATTGTTATGGGGAGTATTCACAATCTTTATTTCATGATATTTGTTGTTGATGTTGTTTTGTATGCTTTTCTCCAATTATAAAAAAAAAATTGTGATCCATAATTTCATTGTAGTTTTTATATCATGATGACCCCTACTGTTTTTTTCTATATCCACACATTAATAAAAGGTTATATATTGTATATTCTCCTTAAAAACTTGTCCCCTTTACATTCTAGATTGTGCGAAAATAAACATGTTAATTTAAATAAGTAACATGTTAATGACACAAAATTATTTTTTATGGAATATGTGTAATGATGTTTTCATGTGTTTTTTGTATTTTCTCTATGTGTTTTGGGATTTTCTTTTGTTACATAGGTGACCGGCTGGGCTTTGTAGTGTGCAAGACAATAATGCAATGGTTTATTGGCATGAATATTATGTGGGAAGTTATGTGTTGTAGTGTAGTGAGGGTTTGGCATTGAAATTTTGGTTTAGTGGTTGTGCAGATGATTTTGTGGTGCATTGGTTATGGTGAATTGGTTCTAGAACATTGGTCATATCTTATTGGTGTATTGGTTCTGGTATATTGGTTCTGCTGAATATGTTTTGGCACATTGGTTTTGGTGTTGTGGTTTTGGTACATGGAAGTTCTAGACACATAGTAGAGAAAATGTGTTATTTTTAAAGTGAGATTCATTGGGTGATGTGATGGGATGACGACGGTAGATGTGTGGGAACATAGAATTTTTTTTATAGTTAGGATGGTTTTGTGGAATGGTAGATATTTTTTCTCGTTTAAAAATGTAATGAATATTGATGATACAGTAACAATATATGATGGTAAATAATCAAGGTGGGATGGAAAAAAATATGTGATAAATGGATTAAACTAAAATGAAAGGGTTGGGAATTAAATGTTTTTGGATGTATGTTGTTGTGTGAAAAATTTATAAATGAATCAATATTGAGAAATCAATAAGCTATAAGTGGAATATTTTTTTGGGGCGTAATTTAGTATGATACATATATTAATTGGAATTCTTTTGATATTTTATATATGTATGTGTCGGTGTTGTGGTAGGAACTAGTGTTGTTGATATGAACCCTTAAGATGTGTATCATGTACTTCATCAATATCATGTATGATTAAGTTAACATACATGTTGCACACATAAGTTGGATACTATTACAAATTCTAATACATGCTGAGTAATGTGAGTCTTCCCCATCATCTAGTATGGTAATGATTAATATGGTTGGCTACCCCATATCACACACTCTACATTTAGTAGTGATTTGTAGATGAGGTGTTTATTGGAGGGATGTGATGTTATATATGTTTCCGAGTTATCTGTGGGTGGGATTTGATAAGATATATATTCCATTGTTTTTTATAGTGGATATGTGATATATGATGAAGTGATGGGGGAATATTATTATCGAAATATGCGGTATGACAGTAAAACATCTATAGTCAAGATGATGTGGGATTCCCTCCTTTAGTTTGAGATCAATTTTATATTATTATATTTGATGTGTGATTTTTTGAGTGAACCATGGTGAGGTTTTTTCAGTTAGATGGTCTATATGGGACCATGGTAGTTCTAGTCATTGTTCATTGGTGCTATATATTTCCCTTATCAATTCTTAATTTGAGGCATTGGTTATACCCCATCATAGTATACCTATAATTCTAACCCAACTTATATAAACTATTTTCAGGTTTCCAATAGGACATTGTGGAATGATATGTGGATTAATAGCTAGATTAGTATTGATTTTTGGTTACTTCCATAGAGTTTAGTTTTAGTATTTACCAAGGAGACCTTTATATGTGTATTTTTTATATATCCCTTCATTGTGGGATGGTTTTTGCATTAATTTTATATACTCTACTAGATTTTCTATGATTTTATATCTTATCCCATGTTCATGTTTAATTTATATAGGTTAACATATCCCATAATATGTAATTTTTTAATAACATTGGTTTTAGTCACCAACCCAGGGCCTACTGAATATTGGACGGAGGGGGGTTCATTATCATTCACACTCCATCAAGGTATATCTGTTTGATGGGGGGTAATGAAATTTAATGATTAGACCAAAAGGATCATTTTAGTTGTGTTTGTATGATATCAATTATGGGAAAACTATTAAATGTAACAATTTATGAATTGGTTCAGAAAAAAAATTTATTGTTAAATCATTTCTTATTGAAGTAGATTTAATGGAATGTAATATAAGAAGCACTTATATTCATAAAAGATTCTATTTATCCCAAATGATAGGGAGGTCATATTTTTAATAATAAAAATTGACAATATTGAGGTGATGTAACACTTGTTAGTGGAGAATAAAAAATAATAGAGTTCATATAGATTAGATTAATATCAAAAATATTAAATATACGAAAGTACAATTTTTTAAAAGGATAAAAAAATTGGGTTTTATCCCACATTTTTTGTATGGAAATGTAGAAATTATATAATTTATTTATTCCATCCCCATGAGAATAAAGAATAGACTATTCATCACCAAGAGACAGAAAAATATTTTTAACATGATACATATTTCAAATTCATATAATTCATGTTATATGACATCAAAAGATAAAAAATATACCTTTCATGAAATACATGAACATCATAGAAATACTAGTTTAAAATTAATTTTTAAAATAAATGTGGTAAAATAATTATCCAACTAAAAATGGATGGATAAATTTTTTTTCGAACATGATAAAAAATATAAATGATATGCAGATGTAACTACGGACTATAAATATTGTCAACATTGAAACATGTATTAATTTCTTCAGACATACATGTTGAAATGGGAAATCAATATTATAGAGGTTATCCTTATTTCCCCACACTAAGTAACTATTTTATATTAATGTATAATTTAACTTCTACGAAGATAATTTTTTTAACTATGATGATATTCATGATTTTTAAAAAATAATTCATGAAAGATATAGTGGTTTATATCGTGGATAAAAGAACTCATAATCAATGTGATTTAACTATGAATTAATTTGAATCCAATAAAGATAACCATGGGAATATATATATATATATATATATATATCCTTACCATAGTAAAAAAGTGATCCATTAAGGAAAAATAGAATATCAATGAAAATAAGATAAACTATGATTGAAAAAATCAAACAGAAAAAATGTTTTCGATGATAATAAATGATGATATCATTTCACAAAAACAATAGTCCCTTTTGAAGATATAATATAATATTAATATTTTATAATTATGGAATAAGAATATTCCCACTATAAAATACATCATTCTTTTGGAATTTAATGATGAATGATGATAAAAATTGTATAATATGGAAATTTTAGTAATAGTGATGATGAAAGTATCATAATTGGTTATATATCTAGTGATGGTGGATAAATGTGTTGGAAAATTGTGATAACCTTACGGATTCACTACAATGAATAACAATTTTATTACAAAAAAATAATTAAATGTTTTATATTATATAATAAATTATATTTTTTCAATAAATGGTGGATAATTTTAATCTATAAATAAAATAAAAATTAATTAAAAATTTTTATATACATAATTAAGACAAAAGAACAAAAAAATTCATAATTGATGAAAAAAAATATTTATATTTCCAAAATGATATAAATATATTTATTTTTTCAATATTAATTTATATTTTAAATTATATTAATTTTTTAATATATTTTTAGTCAACAAAAATAGTTTCAAAAAAATTGACATTTTTATATCATTATTACATCATAAAAATGACATTTTTGAATAATTAGTATTTGTTAACAATTCACCTAATAAACAACTATTTCAATGAAATATTAAAAAATAATTCTAAAATATTTTTTACATGATGGGTTAAAAATTTGAATCAATTTATTCAAATTAAGAAAAAAAATTATTAAAAAAAATTAATCACATTCTTTTGTGAGGTAATTTGTAATATTCCAGTTGATCTTTAGTACGAATATATTACTTGTGATAATTCAATCTCAGATTTTTCATTATTCACAACTTAAAATATTTTAATAATCAAATTTCAGGAATAATACCTCTGGAATAAATTTTTGTAGTTGTTTTTCATAACAATTTTATGATCTGATCTGATCTCTTTTATCTTATGATATTTTCAAAATTTATATACCAATTGAGTCAGTATATTTTACAACACTTGTTATCTATTTTATAGAATCTTGATACGGTGATAAGTAATGATAATTTTGGTTTCAATTATATTTCCTTATATTTGTGAATATGTGTTGGTTATGTAATGTATATCCTTAATAAATATATATTAAATAGATAATGAATATTATAGAGGATATATGGTATTAAGAAATGATATGTTGCAGCTCCAACTAATTCATAAATTTTAAAAGTAAAAAATATACATGGGATATAGTTTCCCTTTCTTGGAAATTATTATATCCACATTCCATAGTGAAATCATCAAGAAAAAAAAATCTCCAACTTAAGATTATAGATATCTCTTTATGTTATCTGTAAATCTCACTTTCTAAATTTGACTACAAGAATATGATTATTCACTTTATTCACTTATGTTGTTATCCCAAATATGATTTCATATCCTAGAGTATTTTATTAACTAACATAATCCCATTAAGTTCAAGTATGACATATATTATCACACATTGCATATTATGTTTCCAATTTAATTCTTGAATGGGTATATTATTTTGTCGTAATTTGAACAATCATAAAAAATCCAATATACTTTGAAAATTAATTTATCATGACAAGAACATGTCATAAAATCACTGAATTGTCCTTTTTTACTGTCCATCAGTTTTAGAATTGTTGTGGTCGTCAAACAGAGCATAGTTTAAGAAAAACATAGATACACTTCTTGAATATCAATTTAAACCACATATCATAAAATAATGATATTTAAATATATATATTATGATGGTTTAAAACATTATTAGTATACTGTAATTATTTAAAATATATTCATATATAATACCTTATTATGTGTAATGTGGTAGAAATTTTTTGGAAACAAGAAACTAGACATTTTGAAAAATTATTTCGAGGAGTATTTGGAAATATAGAGGCAAATAATGTACTAATATGTCCTAATAACATATTGGAAAAAGTATAGTTTTCATGACTCCTTTTAGAACTATTAATATAGAATTTAATTATTTAGAAACCAGTCATTGTGAAATAGATACAATAATTTCTTATTTCATATAATCCAGCCAAAATGTTCCTACAAATATTCAAACATTTTTATGACATAACAATGTATCGAAAATAAGTGTTTTTGGGATTCATCTAATAATATTTTCCATTTATAATTTATGGATATATAACATAACCTCTTTAAAAATTTAATTACAACCCCTTAATAAAATAAATCCACCAGTTTAACATCATTTACATTATTCATTTATATTTTAAGTATTATCATCCAATTGTGAAATTTTTGTCTTTTCTAATAATGATCATTCATAAAAAAAATTAAATTTATTTATGTTCCCCTTCACATTCAATTTTACTATCAAATATTACATTTTCCTTGAATAAATATTACTTTTTAATTATCATTTATGCCATAACTCCAAGATCATGACTACTAAGTTATATAATTACATCTTTGGTCATCAAAATTTTTATTTGTATTCTGAAATCTTAATAATTGAGTTATTCTAAACATATAAGATTCATTTTATAGTTCTATTTATATAAATATATTTATTTACTTTTCTTATGATTCCTATGTATCATACATTTTCTCACCATAAGGATAATTAAATAATGTCATATAGGAAGAATTTATCATATAACTCTTGATTAATGGCTGGATAGTTCTTTTATTGAATATTTAACAACGATTATATAGAGGAAAAAAATTATTGCTCACTATAGACACACGTATAAGTAATTACATTGATGTTACGCAATAGATGAAAAATCCAACCAATAATGGTGATAATTTTAACATGGAATAATTAATAAGAATCCTCTTAAATTTATAAAATTATTAATTAAATTTCTCTATCCAAAAAGATTTTACAATATTTCCTGTCAACATGTCTGATGGATTTTCTAATTCGTTGGAATCTAAAAATTCACTAATAATTAACTTTTAATGCATGGAAACTATGTACATAAATTATATTTTTTACTGTAATCATTTATTTTACCACATTTATAAGTAAATAATCAAATGATATTATATATTTAGTGGAAAAAATTTTCCCTGAAAAGGAACATCGCAATGTCATAATTCATTATTGTTAAATTTCCATTATTACTTATTTTATCGATGTGTTTCATGAATGATTCTAGAATGAATCTTATTATATGCCAAAATTTTGTATTATACAAAGATTTCATCAATAAATAAAATAATGAAATTATCAATATATCCCTTAAACACCCTATTCGTCAAATCTATAAATAGCGTGGTAAATTATTTTACCCAATTTATATTAATATAAACTCATAATTTCAATAAACCATATGAAATTCAATCATTAAACTATCATCATTATTTAATAATAATTTATGACACCATATGAATTATCAATATTTTAAAAATTGTAAGGTCCATAGAGATGATATAACAACACATAAATATGAGGTATATAATACTGCCTCTTCATGATAACTGAATTATTTTGCCAATCATCAATGAAAATAATCATTGTCCCATATTAATATTTTATAAATATAATTGGATCATCCAAGGAAAAAAAAGTTGGGCATCTGAATCCCTTATCACACAACCCTTACAATAGTTACAATTATTCCACTGGCTCCACTATGTCTACTCTATTTTTTTTCAAGATATAGGTTTCACATCATGGATGAATTTAAAAAAACACAGCCTCTTCCCAATATTCATATATGGGTAATTCATTAAGAAACATATTAAATTATTATTTCACAATAATAAATTATTCAATAATGTGGTAAAAATTCCCATAAAAATGTTGTGTATTAACTCTTTATAATAGAATTTATATAGTGGAAGCTTCAAATTTTGGATCGATACATGATTCAGTTTATTAAGTCTCTACTACAAACATATGGAATTCTATATATTAATCATTAATCATCAAATAATTCTCATATAATTAAATTAATTTATTATGCATTGAAACAAAATCCATACCAATGATTCTATATAAGGTATAAAATATTTAAATATAATTTTTGAATAGGGTTTTACATTCATTTTGATGGCGATTTATTGATATATCTTTTTTGTAATAATATTCCCCCAAATTGTCTTTATTGATAACTCCCATTTAACTATGATCGAAAAATAATAAATTCTCATTGAAATCATGGATGATTAAAAATATCATGTTGGTAATGAATTGATTTAAAAAAGCTAAAATTTATGTTAAAATAAATGTACATCTCACCATAATACATAGAACATCAACATCAACTATAGAAACTAAATATTCCATGATTTCCCTACTTGGCCTAAAAAGTAGAAGGATCCCTTGAGGATTGGGTCATCATTTGGAATAGTGTCTCATATCTTTAAAGTTAAAATATTTAACATTGATATATTCTTTCTCAACATTGATTTAATCATAATAATGACCATTATACCTACACCTAATGAAAACTCATATACCCTTAAAGCATGTACGGGTGTGTTTCCTTCAACATGCATCACATGTCGGAACTTCCCACTTCTCTTCTTCTTTTAATCGATTTTTTTCTTAATATGTTGATGAATAATCCACATATTCTATTATTTTTATTTAAATTAATATGACATGAGATTTATTTTTTAGTTAATATAACACATGATATAATATCCTCATATGAAGTTAATATTTTTTAGACAACATCCCCTCAAAGAATTTAATTTATCCCTTTAATGATGTAGCCAATAATATTTTTTATATTAAAAAAGAGGTCCACAATGTTAATTGTTATCCTTGTAAATTTTTATTAATACATAACCTCATTTTCCACTACCATTTGTATTAGAATCATAAATTATCATTCAATATCATCTCTTAATTCATGAATAAAATATACTATTAAAAAGTAGAAATAATTCCACTCAATGATCACTTTTTCATCCACATTATTATGGTTTTAAATTAATGAATACTTTTGATAAGAATCCCATTAATATGATAAACTATAAAGATAATCTTCCTTGTATCATTAATGCCGAAAGTGATAAATATATTTTCTAAAAATGCATTCATTCATTAGCTAAAAATGGTTTTGTGATCCCATTGAATGATTAATCTTCTAATAGTAATAAATTCACCAACCTTTTTGCTTCATGTTGTAGATTATAATGGTTTTCCCTAACTCCTTATTTAATGGTTATAACCTGAATTTTCTACAATAATATTGTAATAATTTTTTAGGTTCATCAACTACTCCAACTCTATATTTGGTTTCATTGTATTTCTCATATGGTTAATGCACATATTGATTGTGTGTGTTTATATAGTTTCAATACCATCCACTATATTAATCTTTTACTAAATATAATACATTGTATTATATCAAAACATTATAAATAATAATATACATTTCTTCAAGATGAGAAAAAATTACAAAAATGAACATGTAAACAAAGATAATCTGAAAATCATAACATAGTATCATTGGGAATATATTAAAATAAAAAACAATGACTTGTTTTATAATTTAATGTAAATATATTTAGAATAAACAATGAAATTTTCTTTATGATTGCTTATTTAGGTGTCTAGTCATGTGGCCAGTACTCGTGCACTAATAAATATTAATTAAATACCCAATCAACCCCATTTATTATTATCATACATAGGGGATTTATTTCACTGTCACATCGACATTCCATTATCCTGATATAGATTTATTTTATGGGAATCAGCACAGTATCTACATTACCATAACAACATTATATTTTCAAATAGTTAAACATATCCTTGGATTTTGTTATAGATTTTTATGACATTTATTTTTTTTCAAAATATAATTCCAAAGATTTATACAAAACATTCATTGATACAAACTACTATAACCAAGACCATATAAGTAGAGAACTGGTGGATACATTATTTCTTTGGGACAAGAAAAAATTGAACTCATCTTGAGTAATAAAAAATTTTGTTAGACTTTGAAACATATATAAACAATTTAATCTCACAATACATTTGAAAAAATAAAACAAAACCTAAAATATTCAATGAAAATGTTACTATTACCTCTAGAATATTCATTTATGTAAATCATACTACATGTCTTAGAATCTTGGAGAAAAGAAACATGATAAAATTGTTACCTCAGATACAATGTATGTGAAATCATAAATCACGAGGTATTGTAGAATAAATAATTCATGAATAATATATATGTAATAAATGATGATTAAAAAATCAATATAAATCCTCCCATAAGACTAAAGATTATTTATTCATGACATAAGTATTCAAATATTCATATGGAAATTTATAAATATTTTTATATTGATTTGATTCAAAAAAATTGACATCATAATGTTAATATTGTGGAATTATTCCATAACATCTTATATTAATGGGTATGGGCTATGTAAAATAACGTTCATTTTTTTCCAAGGGTCCTACGGATGCATTGAGGGGATTAATAATTCTATAACTCATGCATTGTATTATATTTCCAATGCATTTATCATATGAATACATAATGTAACATGATGTATATCCATTAGTAATCAAAAAATATATATATTTGAATAATTTTTGAATGAAATTTTAATAATTTCCCTAGTGAATGTTATTATAACCCATCCATTGAAATATGGTTGATGGTATCACTAACTATATACTCGGTAAATAATAAAATTCAATTATGTATATTAAGGGAGTTTAAAATACAATTTATAGATCACCTGTACATTTCCTGAGAAAAATATTCATTACATTTTCAAATTACTTATTTAAAATAATAAAATATGAAACTTTTTTAGAAAATTATTTTTTTTGATGTGAACTATCTAAAGTATTAAATGAATAATTAGAGAAAATGGTATACATAACAAATATAATTTTAATTTGTGGGGTTTATATTTTTTAAAATATTTCATTCACACCATCTATAAATAATTTTCTTATTTAGAGTGTTTTTTAAAAAATATTGATAATTTTAATGAAAATATGGACATGGAAGAAAAATATATCCAATAGAATTAAAAATGGCGTCAGTATTCCCTAATAACATTTTTTCAAAAATAGATTTATTTTTATAATGTAAAATTAAATGGAAAAATTATTTTTATGTAATATATAAAGGATTATATAATATAATATTTTCAAATTAGTAATATATATTATTCCACCAATTAAAACATAAATTAATTAAACCACGAATAATGATAAGATCATGAAATAATCCCTTAACTCAAGACTGACATGCTTCTTATGTTATTTTAAAATATTTTATATGGAAAATTATATTATTATAAATCTATACTAGAAACATATAGATACATATAATATCATATATGATCTACCTATAAAAATCTACACATATCTATCAATAATTTGTTATAAAAATAATTTTTCTTGAGTTCTAACTGATTCATTTTCCAAGTATGCTTTGGTTTGGTAGATTAAGTAAATTATTCTTGATCATAGATAAGTAATATAAATATTTTTAAAACATATAAAGGTACCAAATATTTTCTTTATATACAATTTTAAAAACATTAATTAATGATGAACATTAAAAATGAGTTATGCATCTTTGTGGAAGGGGAACTTCACATGTATGTGCTAACAACATTATCATTTTTAAATGGAAGAAGTGAAATAAGTTAATTAATATATTAATTTTATATAAACCAAATTAAATGAAAAATATCATATATATTCATTTTTTAAATATATATAACTATCTAATTAATATGATGAATAAAAGGTAATTACACCACTATGTGGAGACTGTAGGGCATACATACGCATGAGTGATACATTCACTTTCAATATGATGTAAAAGGGTTAGAACATGGTTTTACCATTATCATAATCACGTCATTGTACATTTATTATACATTATTCAATAATTCAGTATGTTTACAATATAGTTAGAAGAAGTAGATGATGAAATAAACTAGAATGAGTCAATAAAGACAACAATGATGTTTTTTGGGAGACCACATTTTGATTAAACATTAATTATTGAGATACATGATTTAGTAAAATACCATGGAATATATTTTTGTCACCCATCCCAACAGGTCGCATGTCGTGACTCCCCAAGGCTTTGTCTAACCGGCTCGTTTCTAGTGACTAGCACCGAGTAGGCATATCACTAACAAGGGAGGCATTTCCTATGTACCTATACACATTGAAAAATCACCAATCCCAAAAAATATGAAATAAATAAAACATTGAGAAACAAATTCATGTATAAATAAATATCCCTTAAATCATGTATGATAAGAAGTAAAGTAATTTAGGTTCAAATACATGCCCACCACAAAGAATCCGTAGCCACACGCCCAACTTGTATATAATGGTTCTGGGACTCTTGTTTGAAAGTTGTTAGAAGACAGTTTTATCTATCTGGTCTCACAAAGAACCATATGGTCCTTGTCATCCTAAGACCCCATCAAAATTTATATCATCTACATAAGATAATACATGTTGGAGGAATGCCCAAGTATGAGCGAGTATACAAATACACAGTAAGACACTGAAACCACAATGAAATACATCAATTGATGGTACAGTCTTATCAACAAAAGTATATGTCTAAAGCACATATAACAAGAATATCTTCATATACTAAAATCCAAGACACTCTATCTATAGGTAAGCTAAAGCCATAGTATACTAGCCATAGAAATTCAGTTTGAAAAAATTCCATGATTCACTAATCCTAGAGAACACACTCCTAGGACTGATAGAACTGATGATTTTCATCTGAAAGGTACTCCTCATCAGGTACTCTCATGAAAGAGATATATTGCTTGACCTGAATAGATTATGATACACAGATAAGGATCACTACCAAGGCCATGGGGTGATACCGATAACTAAATTTTTATTAAACCTCTAAGAATAGGATCTTAAACAATGTAGTTTTGGTCACATAGAAACAAGGAACTCTATATAGGGAACGAAGATAAATAGAGGATCCCACTTTGGGTCTCTCAGAGGGATTCCAACAACACAATCCAGGATTTCCTGCTGATGGGATCATAGTCCTAGGCATACAAAACGATTCACATTGACATTCAGTGAAATAATAAATGGAATGAACACTAATAAAACATGTCTAATATAGGAAGGTTTAGATATCCAAGGCATCTAGAATGGGGTAAAATCTAGGTAGTACGGTTCATGCCATGTCCCTTGACCCTGGGCATATCCCGTGAAGAATGAACAAAGTCATTTCTTCCCATGTCATCTAGAAAAGTTCACCATGTGTAAAGGAGTGACATGACATGTCCCTGTATCCGGGTTCCACCCGTATACTCCAACCACCGTCCAATACAAGGTTTATATCCATGTATCCATTATCATGTACCAGTAAATGGGTTAACCTCTGTAAATGGACCTGTCCATGCCTGGTGGGGATTACACACCATGTATGTGACCAATTTTCTCCACCACTTGTCATTTTATTGTCTGTAGTACACGATGAGTTCATCCAAGGGGGACTAAATGCTGTGTGGACCAGATATTTCTTGAAAACCAACTTATTACTCTCCATTCCTTGGATTATTTTCTGGTCTCCATTCCATGGATCCCCATTCCATGAAATGGGATATTTTAGGGTATTTGGTCATCTTATCACTGAATCGACATTATTTTAGCCTTCAACAGGTTCAAAATGCATGATCATCATCATTATTCGTTACAATAAAATAACATGAAAGTATAACCCAACATCATCGATCCACTACTACAACCATCATCACACCTCCATCAAGTCAGATCGATGTCATATAATCGATTTCAGATAATTTCCCCAAGATTCAAATAAGCAATGATATATCATTAAAGAAAATTAAAACCATGGGGAAGAAGAATAAATACCATGAATAATATTTAATTGGTAAAGAAAATAAAAAAACAATTTATATGGATATACCTCAATCGATGTTCATGTCGGTCTTACAGAATCACCATTAAATCATGAAATGAATCAAATAAATTTCCTGATAAAAATCCTGATAAATCCGGCAAAATAACCCTCCACACATAACGATTGATCCTCGGTCTAATTTTTTCAATGGGTGATCTGAGATCATCATAGAAATAAAAAATAAAAAAAATAAAAAACACATATTCAACATAACTTTATGTTGGTCAGTGATGAATAATGATTGTTACGTCATCATCGTTCGCAATATCTCTCAAATCGGTTGTCTTTTGATCATCGATCCAAAATCCATAGTCATTAGTTCAAGAGAATTCATTAAGGATCTCTCCAATGGCTCTCTAGATGTTCTAGAATTATGATAAAAATCCTACATGTCAACCTAATGATACATTTAAATAAATTTAGATCGATGAGTTGACACAAATAATTGAAATTATTTTATTAAATTATTTTATTTGTTTTATGCATGTGATAACTTTGTCACAAAAACCCGATGACAACCAATATTATGTCGTGCCTAAGGTAAATATGTATTCTGGCCCTAATGGTTCCCTCATATTTTTTATCCAGACAGCAATTTAGGAGTTATTCAGCTTTTTATTGAAAACCATGAATTCATACAATTTTATTTTTTAATATATTGTTAGCATTTAATTTGGGAAGTTCCTCAAAATCATACGGTGTCTTGTCCCCGTGTCTCAAGATTTATCCTTATAATATTTTTAAATAAAAATAGGGAAATCATATACATTATGTAAAGGCTTGTATTTTTCCATGTAATTTGTTTTCATAATTATATGGAATTATTATGAGTCTAGGAAAATTGATGGCATGTGATTTCGAGGCCTAGTGTGCCCTGAATGAATTTCTGAACTTTTTTTTGGGTACGTTCAGTAAATGCGTGAGCGACGTTTTCTAACTTTTCAACTGTAGTTCGGATTAAAAATTTGAGGGCACCGTTGAATCCGCAACATTGGGATTCATTTAAGAGAGTCTTTACTTGGACCATAGTTGGTCTGGAGAAAAGGATAATTTTTGCAACTTTTTTTAAATAAAATGAAATAAAATAATTTTTTTCATTTTAATTTCATAAACCTCTAATGGACCAGTTAAACAGTGGGGTTGATAGTGTATCAAACCATTAAATTTTGTGACATCCCATCCTTAAGTAATGATGGCATTGGGGAAATTAGGAAGCTTCCAAAATTATGAGCCCCATTAACTCCCCGGGTTGTTACTTACAATCCCCTTATCCTATAAATATAGAGCTTGGGAGGAGGGGTATCAGACAAACTTCTACAAGAAACGATGTTATGATGGAGTGCCATAATTCCAAGCCCTTGGAGGAAGTAGACGACCCCAGTAGGAGGCAACCTGAGACACTGAAACCTTGAACTGGAGTTTGATATTCGTACAACAACGAGGATAGTGTGTTACAGGGATGGTGAAAAACAAGACTGCCATAACTGTGAGCACTCTACAACATATCAAGGTAGGGGTTATTTTTGTTTGTGTTTTTTTATTCCCTCTTACCCATTCTATAAATTTTATGAAAAACATGGGTCCACTGACTAATGGGTTGACCCACGATTCCTACATCGTTACCGGAGGTTATTGGAGGGAATTCAGTGGGGGTTAATCCTGTTGTTTAATTCAATTTTTATTAAACCATTACCCCCCCCCCCCTCATGTTTACGAGCTAACGTTGAGGGAATGGATCAAATGAACATGGCCCCAACCCTCTATGATGTTGTTATCTGTGTGCCAACTTGGAAGACCGTGAGCATGACGACACATGCCACAAAAGGAAGGTTGTGGATTATTAGCCGTGTTGAAAGGAGGAGGTGGCCTGCATGATGGCCGGCCGAGGGAATGAAGGCGACGCGATTATCACGCCTCCAATGAATGGAAGTCCCATTCGAATCCACAGTTAAGGCTGAACACACCACGACGGGTTCCGGGGTGCCACTACCTCGCCAACTGAATAGCCTATGGGCTATTCGGGAATCTTGGAGACTAGGGGGTTACACCCCCCCCCCCAATCAGACCAAACTGAGCCTCCACCCTCGAGTCAGGCCACAAACCTCAAAGCGGGCGGCCTCCCTTGAGTCGGGATGTCACCCTCAGAGTCAGGCCTCCACCCTAGGACCGGGCCCCTACCCAAGGACCGGGCCCCTGCCTTCGCGCTGAGCCGCTGCCCTCGATTCGGTCTGCCTCCCTTGAGTAGGGACGCAACCCTCAGAGTCGGGCCGCCGCCCTAGAGTCGGGTCGCCGCCCTCAGAGCCTCGCTGCCACCCTGGAGCCCACCCGCTGGCCTCGGAGTCGGGCTGCCAGCCTCGGAGTCGGGCTGCCGCCCTTGGAGTTGGTTGCCGCCCTCTGACCAGGCCCCCGCCCTAACTGGCCGCCTCCCAAGTAGGCCACTACTACTAGACCGGCCCGCCACCCTAGTAGGCCCCAGCCCCCTATGGGTTGGCCCACCCCTTTGTGGGCCACCCTATCCGATTCGGGCCTCCCTTGGGGGTTTCCCCACTTGCGGGCTGGACCGAACATCGGCCTAGTGGGTCGAGTCCTTTACGGCCCTGCCTAGAATGGGTTGGTCCAGGTCGGTCAGACCGGGTCGAACCGAACACGGCCCCTACCGGGCCCAGAAACACTGAAAGGGGCTAATCTTGAGGACCGGACACCCGTTTTATGAACCATCTATGTCATTGGTACCCTTGGAGCAAGGATTTCCTTTTTCCATACTCCATTAGAGTTTCAGAGAAACACGTTGTTCATCCGAGTTGGATCGCAGCCAAATCCAGACGAGCCCTCAGCACTGAAATGTAAATAACGCACAGACCAAGAGTCCGACTGATGTTCTGTCTATTGTGTTGGAACCATTATGACATGCAGTATCACTGGGTTACTTCTCTGTGAGACTTTGTGTTGGTTGAGATATAACTTATTGCTTGGGGAGTGGTTCTCCCAAGCGCACTACATATAGAATCCATCGACTTGATAAGACCGGACGAATGTTGTATTTTTTACTCAGAGTGACTCAACTACAATAGTACGCAATGGGGAGGACTACCTTATCAGACCACAATCGGTGTTGGTGGTCCTGTGTGACCTGGAGGGCCAAGGTGGGTAGCAACTGCGGTACACGATGGGGAGGAGTACCTTAGTAGACCGCGTTAGGAGGGATACCTCTATGTGACCCAGCGGACCCAGAATATGTGATGGGGATTAGTATTTCAGTAATTCAAGTTTATTATGGTGTGCCTCTATGTGACACATCAGCACCACTATACACGATACAGGAGGAGTTATCTAGTAGCTGAGGCATTCGATGTTCTAACTGGAGATGTTACATGTTTTTACCCCTTGAATAAATCATGGTGTGTGATGTCTTTACATTGTGGTTGTGATTGAGATTATGTTATGTGGTACTTTTCCTGTGTGGTATTACACCTTCTTGGTGTTACCCAGTGGTTTTTCTTTGTGGAATTATAGAGGATCTCTGGGGTCTCTAGGTCCCTACTGAATATTGTTATACTCACCCCTACATGGGAATCATCCACACATTGTTGTGTCTTGTATAGACGACGTGCAACATTGATCGGGGCTATGTGATACAGGACAAGATGGTGCTCAGAGGCAAACCTTCGGTGTGACGTGATGTGGAGGAGACGGGAAGATGTTGAGTATTGTGGAGGTGATCTGTACCTACCCTTTAGGTAGGATCTGTGGTGGATGATCCAAGAGCTACATTTTAACTTTCAACTATTATTTACTTTTCAGTTGTACTTAAACACTTCCTGTTGGGCTTGTATTCCGACCCCTTCACTTTTTCTAAACTTTTACTATAGTAGTTCACTTCCCTGTTTCTTCTTGTGGTGTTCTCAGACCATGTGTTTGTACACGTTTAAAGGCAATGCCTTCCTAATTTAGGGAATATGTCTTCAGTGGTAGTCTCCAACCCCTGCTCTCTGCAAGGCAGGCATGGGGTAGTAATGGAATAGGCCCCGGGGGACCAGTCGTGACAAAGTGGTATTAGAGTTGTCGGTTCTACTAATGAACTAGGACTCTGATATTTTCTGTGTGGAAATAGTGTTATGTGTTTTGAGTGTGGTTTTTACTATGGTAAGTACAGTGTTGGTGTGGTGGTCGATGTGTCCATACACCAGGACCCTGAATTCTGATTTCTAACTCAGCGCATAAAAATATTGATTGCGTGTTTTGAAAAGTATTTCTTGTGTTTTCTTGAGTCGGCCCACCTGGTAAAACATTTAACTATGGCACACCTGTTTCTTTTTTGGATGCCACCACAATGATAGCCACCCATGTTTTCTGGGAGCCTATGTGATGATGGACCACCAACGGATGAGTCCTCAGTATAGTGTCCCCTTATGGATATGGAACCTTCGGGTGGTGTACCAGCAGCATCATTGATCATTGGACTGTCATTTCCCCATGCCTTACCAGCTGAGGATGCATGTCAATTGAGTGCATTTCTAGAGATCCAGGGGCAGAGTCCTCCCTGTTTTTGAGGTTTTCCAGGCCCACATGCAACTAGGGACTGGCTGGAAGCTATGGCTAGAGTTTTTTTCTTAGTTGGAACACTAGCTTATTTTAAGGTGATCCTGGTAGCCAGCCTTTTTTCACCCAGCATCAAGGAGATGGTGGAGCCTAATGCTCTAGATTCATGATTAGTCAACACTCATCTAGGAAGACTTTGAGGGCCTTTTCTGGGTAGCATTTTTCCCAATGACCTTATGTTTTATGCATATACAAGAGTTTCTTCACATACAACACGACAGCATGACAGGGGCCCAATACTCTGCGAGGCTCACAAATCTCTCCTACCACTAAAACGACATGGTACGAGACCCTTTCATTAGGGCTTGAATATTTGAGTAGGGTCTCCAATGTGAGATCAATTCATTGATGGTATCCCTCATCATTCTGATGCCAGATGGGGTGATTGAGCCAGTACTTCTGTTGGAGAGCTTCCTAGCTCAGCAGGCACCAATAGTAAGAGCTACCAATGGATGATAGGTATCTGTGTAATCTACAGGAGGAAGTTGGCAGATGACACAGAGGTCCAAGATGACTAGACCCTATAGTGGAAGGCCACGGGACACATGGATAGAGGTGAGAGGCTCAGATGGAAGAGAGATAGGTGAGGGGAACACAATGTTACACGTGCGGCGAGCATGTTTATATGGCTCGTGACTTCCCGACCCACTGTACTGATGACCAGTAGGCGATCAAGGGACCGTTGAGGCTGGGGAAATGGTTTGAGTGAGGAGGTCTGCATGTTGGTAAATGTGGAAGAGGAGATAGTCATGCAGAAGGTAGTGGGAATCATTTCAAGATTCTATCACCACCAGCACATGGTGGTCCACCCCGACTCTAGGGAGTATGAGGACAGGGATGACCTCTGCTCCAGGAAGCTGAGGCCTACAACCACGATGCTCCGAAGACGATTAGAGGTACAATCTGTGTCTACTTCACCTTAGCTATAGTACTTGTAGACATAGGTGCAGTCACTCTTTTATTGCCACGACCCTCGTTTGGAGCTCGGAGATTACAGTGGAGCTGTTTCCTCGATCCTTTTGTCTAGAGACTTGTACGTGATCGGAAATGATAATTACACACTGGTGGCGGTAGTGCAAGCTGACTCTAAGAGGTGAGACCTTCGGCTAGGATCTCCTAGTAGCGGTGTTGAGGAATTATGATTTCTTCTTCGGTATGGATTGGTTATCCATAGTCCATGCTCAGATTCACTGTATTAGGTGCAAAGTGCGGTGTTTCCACACGGACGGACTAGGTTTTCCTTCACTGATGAGAAGTGAAACTTTGCAGCACAGTATGGACTAACCTGGAAGAGGGTGTAGCCGATTACTCTTCAGTGGGATTGCCTAACCCTCGAAGTAGTTGATGTTGATAGTCCAAGATATCATGTAGTGGGGGACCAATATGCCGATTTCATTCCTCATGATGTTCCAGGACTACCTCTATGATGAGAGGTAGACTTTTACATCGACTTGTACCCTGAGACGACATCTATATCTACACCACTATATTTGATGGCTCCCATGGTGATTTGTGAGTTATGTGTATATATGGAGGACTTATAGGGAAAGGGATTCTTAAGACCCAGTGTTTCTCCATAGGAATCTCCGATTCTGTTCGCCAAGAAAGGATATGGGAGTTTGAGAGTCTATGTGAACTATAGGCACTTGAACCTGGTGACTGTAAAGAAAAAGTATCCCCTCCTGAGGATTGATGATCTTTTCTCTCAGATGAAGGGGGCTTCCTAATTTTCGAAGATATACCTCTAATCAGGCTATCAACAGCTCAAGATACAAGATGAGGATGTGAAGAAGACGGCCTTTAGATGTCAGTATAGCCATTATGAGTTCTTGGTTATGTCTTTCGGTGTGACCAACACCCCGGAAGTTTTCATGAGACTCATGAATAGGATCTTTAATCTATACCTCGATCACTTCATGGTGGTGTTCCTCGATGACATCTTGATTTACTTGGCGGTGGATGAGGGTCATTCCTATCATCTACAGATGGTTCTAGATACACTAAAAGAGAACCAGCTTTGTGGTAAACTCTCGAAGGGCCAGTTCTAGATATCGGAGGTCCACTTTTGGGATATATTATCTCAGAGGCTGGAGTTTCAATGGATCCAGTGATGATAGAGGTTGTTCTATCTTGGGAGCCACCCACGAGCGTGATGGAGGCGTGGAGTTTCCTAGGGTTGGATGGATACAACCATAGATTCGTGACTAATATTTCTAGAGTTGCATCACCCTTGTATGTTTTGAAAAATAAGGTGAAACCATTCTTGGGGACGGAGAGATACCAACTGATTTTCTAAAGGGAAAAGGAAAGATTGATGAGTGCCCCCATCATGTGGCTTCTAGAAGAGGACATTGGGTATATAGTCTACTGTGATGCATTAGAGACCATGCTTGGATGTGTCCTAAAACAGGAGTGAGCAGTGATTGGTTATGGTTCATGATATCTAAGACACCATGAGCATAACAACACTACCCATGACCTGCAGTTAGCAGTAGTTTTTTTTTCAAGGAAGATGTGGCGACATTGCATGAAGGGGAAAATTTTACATTCTACTCTAATCACAAGATTAATAGGTATATCTTCTCTTAGAAGGACCTGAAAATGAGACTACAGTGATGGCTAGAGTTACTCTAGGACTATGAATTTGAGATAGTCAATACTCATGGGAAGTGGAACGTCGTAGCAGATACACTCAGCAAAAGATCTAGTATGTAGTAGCTAAGTGAGGAAACAGAGCAGCTAGTCATGTTGCAGATATCCTCCATGGATAAATATGGAGCATCATACCTCTAGTCTATGACATTCACACCCACACTCCTTCAGCGAGATAGGGAGGGGAAGTTTGGGGACACTGATTGTGAGGAAAAACATGCTTATATATCCTCAGAGTAGGAACCTAGTGTATTTTCTGATGGTGGGGAGTATATCATCCTATTATTAAGACAAACCAAGGTACCAGTAGTTCTACAAGAGGAGGTGTTGAGGGGGTTCCCTACATCCCCATGGGTGGTATATCCTGGTGTCCTGAAGATGTACCAGGACCTCCAGTGTTAGCACTGGTGTCCAGGGACGAAGAAGGTAGTGGTAGAGTTTGTTTCACGATGCCTCCCTTTTCAACAAGTGAAGGCCAAGCACAAGGTTCTAGCAGGCATAGCTCAGGCACTAAAGGTGTCAGAGTTTAAGTGGGATGCGATCTACATGGACATTGTGATAGGGCTTTCATGTATGTCCAAGTGACATGATTCAATATGGCTTACTGTTAACCAACACACCAAGTCCACCCACACCTACCTATCTTAGAGAAGGGATCAATAGAGGGCTTACGACGCCTCTACGTATAGGAGATCATGTGACATCATGTGTTTCCATCAACTATCATCTCTGACCATGAAACACCTTTTACATCGTGGTTGTGGGAGGGATTATAAGAGGCATTCATGACTCAACTGTGTTTGAGCACTGCCTTTCATCCTCATATGGATGTTTAGACAGAACAGACCATTCAGATGCTAGAGGATAAGCTTCGTTCTTGCATCCAAGATTTTGGCCATTGTTGGGAGGATCACTTTCCCATGGTGGAGTTCTCTTCCAACAATAGTTATCACTTCACCATCGGTATGGAACCATTCAATTCATGTTAAAGATGATCCTATAGATCACCTCAATGCTGAAAAAAACATGGGGAGTCAGCTCATAGGGGTCTAGAGTTGGTACGGACTACCACTGAGAAGGTGTAAATCATCCAGGAGCGGATGAAGACGGCACAGTGCAGATAGAAGTCTGATGCTGACAGAAGATGGAGACGATTGGTGTTCTAGGAGGGGGACCATGTTTTCTTGTGAGTCTCTCCCTGACGGGGACTGCAGAGATTTGGTTGAGGCAGCAGGTTATCAATGAGGTTTATCAGGCCATTTTTGATACTTCAGAGGATAGGTGAGGTGGCATACAGCATGGCCCATCCACCGTAGTTAGAGAAGGTGCACGACGTCTTCCATGTATCCCAGGTGAGAAGATATGTGCATGAACTATCACACATTTTCGATGACGACAAGATGGACTTAGACGATGGGTCAATGTTCATGGAGGATCCAGTAGAGATTCCGGATCGATATGAGTGGGTCCTTCAGGGGTGGTCGATTCCTCTAGTGTGCATTTACCGGCAGCACATGAACCTCCAGGAGAGCACATGGGAGAGGGAGGCTCGGATTCGTTGTCAGTACCCCTTTTTTTCCTTAGTCTATGTTGTGGCTTCTGGGACGTAAATCCGTAAGGTTGGGAGAATTTAATGAGCTGAATTTTTCCATGTAATTTTCTTTCTTAATTATATGGAATTATTACCAGACATTGAAAAATGATGGAACATTATTATGAGGCATGATGTGCCTTGAATGAATTTTTGAACTTCTTTTCGGGTACATTCAGTTAATGCGGGGGTGGCGTTTTCTATCTTTTGAACCATTTCTTGGATTAATAATATAAGGGCACCGTTGAATCCGTAGCGCTAGGATTCACTTATGGGAGGCTATACTTTGACCACAATAGGTCCGAAGAAAAATTTATGTTTTGTGACATTTTTTAAATGAAATGAAATAAAATTAATTTTTTTATTTTAATTCATAAACCTCCAATGGACCAATTAAAGGGTGGGGCCGGTGGTGTATAAATCCTTTAAATTGATTGACCTACCAACATTATGTAATGAAGACGTTGGGGAAATTATGAAGATTTCTAATTTATGAGCCCCATTAACTCCCTGGGTCGTTACATACTCTCGCCCTCTCTAATAAATATAGAGCTTGTGGGAGGGGTATCAGACAAACATCTCCAAGAAACAATGTTCTGTTGGAGTGAAAAAACACTGATACCTTAGAGATTAGATCCAACCCCAGTAGGAGGTGACATGCGTCATAGAAACCCCAAGTCGGAGTGTGATGTTCGAGTGATGGCAATGACAACTTGTTGCGGGGATGATGAAAAACAAGACTCCCTCAACCTTGAGTGCTCTCCAATGTTTCAAGGTAGTGGTTATTTTCATTTGTATTTTTTTGATTCCCTCTTCCCCATTCATGAAATTATAAGAAGAACTCGAGTCAACTGACTAACAGGATAATCCACGATTCATTCGTCTTTGCGGGAGGTTATTGTGGGGAATCTTGTGGGGTTAATCATGTGTTTAATTCAGTTGTTATTAAACCATTAACCCCCACAAGTTTATGAGCTAACACAGATGGAACATGCCTTAGGAACCAATCTAGAGCCCTTAGAAATCTTTCTATCCTTGCACCACCTTAGAAGACGACGAGCACGTTGACGGATTCCATAAGAGGAAGGTTGCGGCTCGTCAGCCGCAGTGAACGAAGGAGGTAGCCAGCACAATGGTCGGCTGCAGGATGAAAGGTAGAGCCACTGTCGTGCCACCGATGAATGGAAGTTGGGGCCAAAGTCATGGGGGAGTCCTAACCTTCCTCAGGCGGGTTCCGTAGTGACAGAGCAGAACCCACACGGCACTGCCACCTCACGAACAGAAGTGCGTTCAGGCCATTTAGTAATTTGGGAGATTGGTGGTTAGACCCCCCCCCCCCCACTACATCAGACTGAACCAGGTTGTCGCCTCGAGCCGGGAAACGGCCCTCGAGCCAGGATGCCACCCTCAGATCGGGCCACCACCCTCGCATCTGGCAACCTCCCTCAGATCCGGGCCGTTGCCTTTGATACAAGCCACCGCCCTCGAAGCCGGGCCACTGCCCTCTGAGTTGGGCCACCACCTTAAGAGCTGGGTGGGATGCCTCCAACAGATCACCTATCAGCCCTCGAGCTGGGCCGCCTCACTCGAGTCGGGCCACCGACCTCAGATCCATGCTACCGCCCTTGGTCTAGGCTGCCGCCCACGGACTGGGCCACCACCCTCGGTGCGAGCTATGGCCCCTGTGGGCCGCCGCCCCCAGAATGGGCCGCAGCCCCGCACTGGCCGTGCCACCCCTTTGTTGGTCTCCCTACTCGGGCGGTGCAGCCCTTACGGTCTTCCCCTCTCGCAGGCCTGACTTTACATAGGATTGGTGGACCATGTCTGCATCGGCCCTGCCCAGACAGGGTCAGTCCGACCAGGTCGGACTGGACCCGGGCCCAAAAACAGTCAAAGGGGCTTATCTTGAGGGATGGATGCTCATTTGGTGAACCGTCTATAGTGTTGGGACCCTTGGAGCAAGACGTTCTTTTTGACTAACTCCATTAGAGTTTTGGAGAATCTCAAAGTCCATCCTGGTCGGATGACACACGAATCCAATAGGGTCCTCCCCAATTAAATGCCAATAACACACTAATTGGGCATCCGACTGAAATGTCGTCTGTTGCGTTGGAACCCTTATGATTTGGTAGATCATCATGTTACATTTTTGTGAGAGTTTTTTCTAGTTGAGATACGACTAATGGATTGGGGATCGGTTCTCCCAAGCGCACTACATATGGAACCCTACGACTGGCTGAGACCTGACGGCAGCAAACTTTTCAACTCAGAGTGACTTGAAGGCTGCAGTACACAATGGGGAGGAGTACCTTATCAGACCAATATGGGTTTGGGTTGTTCTGTGTGCCCTAGTAGGTCACGGTACGCGATGGTGATAAGTACCTAAGCAGACAATGTTGGGGGACGACTATGTGTAACCCTGCAGACCCACAATACGTGTTTGGTAGCAGTACTTAAATAGTTCAAGGTTAGTGGGAAGTGGATTTTTGTCATGCGGCATGCCCACTTTACATGATAGAGTAGGTGTTCTCTAGAATCCAAGGCATTCAACGTTGTGACTAGGGATGTTACTTATTACTACCCCTAGAATAAATCCTGGTGTGAGCTGTCTTTACTTTGTGCTTGTGATTGCGGTTATGTTATTTGGTACTTTACTTGTGTGGTACTTTACCTTCATGGTGTTACACAGTGGGTTTTCATTTTGGAATTATAGGGGACCTTCGGGGACTCAGGGTCCCCTACAGAGTATCATTATACTCACCCATGCATGAGCTTCACCCGCAACATGTTATGTCTTTTGCAGATGACGTACAATATTGATCGAGGTTGAGGGAGACATGACCGGATGGTGCATGGAGGTGGAAATTTGGGGAGATGTGACGTAGAGGAGATGGTTGGATGAGGATTATTGTAGTGGTGATCTATATCTATCCTTCAGGTAGGATCCACGATGGACGATCCATGAGCTACTTTTCTCCTTTCATCTATTTTTTACTTTTCAATTGTTCTTGTACATTTCTAGTTGGGCTTGTATTCTATCCCCTTCACTTTTAGTACACTTTTACTACAACAATTTAATTTACAATTTATTCTTTTTATGTTCTCGGACCATGTATTTATATATTTTTAAATAAATTCCTTCCCTTTTTAGGGAATATGCCTTTAGTTGGTAGTTTCCAACCCTTGGCCAATGGATGGTGGGCTTGGGTTAGTCACAACATGGGCCCCAAGGGACGGGTCGTGGCACAATACATTCTCCCCCACCATGGGGCCTTACATCCCATAAAATTTAAAAAAATGGCTACTCAAAAATATGTGGGTACTAACCATGAATTTGTGCCTCCCACTCCTATGTTCTCTCATATACATTCCCTTGATACCAGTGGACAATAAAAAAGGAAACTATTTCCCAAAAAGTTACTCTCCATCCATTCCTTGATATCCACTATGTGCTTAATAAAATTATCTCCATCCTCAATTTCCATATCACCCAAGTCAATAACATGTGATGGGTCATGCAAGTTCCTCCTCATTTATGACACATGGAAGACTTCATGTACCCGGTCCAACTAACAAGGTATAGCTAACAAGTACACCACCTTGACAACTCTATACGGTATCAGGAAAGTGACAAAGAAACTTGGAGATAACGTGACACACCAAAAAATATTTATAATCCGAGTCGATGTGAGACCCTCAAGAACACATGGTCTCCTTCCCTGAAAACTAAAGGATTTCATCTCCTATTACAATAAGACTTATAATAGCTCCTTGAGACTTTATCTACACCTAGATTATCTTCACAGTCTTTTGTGGCTGTTCGCACCAACTCTAGACCCATGAGTTCTAATGCTCCAAGGTCAGTACAATAGTGTGGTATACTATAGGGTATTTCGTTCAAAGACTCTAATGGGGCTATACCGATTATAGATTGGTAGCTGTTAAATTAGAAAAACTCCACCAGTGGTATGTGAACCTCTTAACTACCACCCAAAAATAACATGAAATCTCATATAACATCCACCAAGGCATAAATGTTCCACTCATTCTTGATGTCATTTTATGGGTGAAATGTTGTGCTCTTGTTTAACTAGGACCCAATCAACCTCTGCAATCATTTACACAACCAGTATGTAAAGAAAGCATCACGATCAGAAAAAACAGCTAATGGAACTCCATGGAGTCGAACCATCTCTAGAATATAGAGGCACCCCAAGAACTATACTTCTATCACAAATATAAGAAGTAGGATTAATTTTTGATTATGTAAAAAATCACCTAGAGGTCATCATGACCCATGGACATTTGTGGTAATCTCTTTACATTGTCCATAGGTATCCCATACCACTTCAATTTTGGATCCTCAATGAATTGAGAAAAATCCACTGGAACATCCTGCCCAACAAACACTTGCTGATAAGTTAGAAATCGAGATACAAATGATATAACTCATTTCTTTATCCATGTCCACCAAAACTGACATCGGAGGTCTCAGTTTATAACTTCCACACCTGGATAGAGCACTAAAGGGGACATATAAAGCTCTCCTAGAACCTCCTCTCACAATGTCAATAGTCCCATCGTGTGTGCTGAAAATTAAAATTTACTCCCCTCCTATCGAAAGTCTATTTGGAGCATGCCTTGTGGATATCTGATCACATAGTTTCTAAAAGTCTGTATCCCCACATTGTGCCTCCCCAACTTGTTATAAGAGTGGAGGGGTGACACCCATCAACCTGAGGTAATTTTGTCTATCTCCATCACCAAAGGATATCAATAACGAGGCTAAATACTCTAACTCCTCACTCAGTAACATCGAAAAAGATATCCTAATGATATAATATTCTACTACCTTTCCCTTACCTATAGTATTGTTAATTTTTTAGTCATAGTTCTAGAGGAAATATATCAATCACCTCTTTCTCATGATGAAATTTTTCTAAGAGAAGATATAATTGAGTCTCTTATGATCTGAATAAATGATAAACCTCCTGACCATCAGGTTGCTTCTCCATATTTTCAATGAGAATACTAGAACTTCAATATAAATATCTTTGGTTGTGTAGTTCTTCTCATGTGGCCTTAAATGATATGAACAATAGGTAATCATTGCTCACCTCCACATCAGAACAAAACCAAGATGGATCCTTGATGAGTCATATAATACTACATACTTGACACCTTCCTCCGAAAATCTCAATATCTTTCCACTCAAAAAACCCAACCTCAACTATTGAAAGCATGTCAAAACCTCCCTACAAATAGAAAAGGCTTCCCCTATCATGTAAATTCAATCAAAAGTGCAGATATCATGAAGTAATTTGGTATTAATCTCATATAATAGATTATCAACCCATGTCATCTTTTCTCCTTTATCATGATCTTAGGTGGATCCCATGATAAAACCTCCTTTTCCATGGTTAGTTCAACTGCCACTCTATCTACTGAGATAACATTTCCCATAAAGTGGGATTCTTGAATCAAGAACTAGGACATTGAGGTCCTTCCACAATGTCAGAGATCATTGAATGCATCCATAGTAATCCTTAAAATTCTCATGGGATCCTATGTAGATACTGAGTACACAATGATATCATCAATGAATACCACAATTAACCTATGTAAATATGGATGAATGATCTAGTTCATGAGTCTTGAGAACAATTTAGGGGTGTTTGTCATACCTAAGGGTATCAAAAACTACTCATTATGATCGTATCGACATTAGAATATCATTTTCTGTATATCCTCTTGTCGTACATTTAGTTGGTTATAACCTGATCTATGTTCAACCAATGAGACCTGTCAAGACCCTTTCAACAGATCAAAGAGGACATCAATCATTGGGATTGGATACTTATTCTTCATAGTCACCTGATTTAAGTGAAGGTAATCCACAAATATTCATAGGATCTCATTTTCCTTTTTGTAAAATAGTACTAGGTTTTCCCATAGTGAAACATTAGGTCTTCTAAGGATTATAGTCAAAAAGTCATCCAAATAAACCCTCAGCTCAAAGTGCTCTATGGGAGCCACCCGATATGTGGGCATAGAAAGCAGTGTCATAATGGGGTGTAGATAAATTCAGAATTATATCTCTCATCATGTAGGTTAACCTATAACATCTTAATTAAAAGATTCTTCTTACGCCACCACCATTTAAGGAAACTTGAAACTCATAATGTCCACTTCACCAAGGGTTATGCTATCCAATTGATGAGTAATCAGTTGCATCCTTCAGTGCATGATTCCATCTTGTTATTCATGGGTATCCTATTAGAAAAAATGTAATCTTTGTTCATTCACTACAAACACTTTTCACCCTACACATAAAATAGTTAATTTGGGAATAAACGGTAGAAAACCAATCCATAACAATAATAAGTCATAAGGCCTTGATGCTAGATCCAAGATATTCAAATAGAAACTCTCACCTCTAAGAGTCAGTTCATACTATCGGCAAAAGTGTGTGATCTTTAAGCCTTCTCCAGATGGAGTCTATAAGCGTAAGAGTCAAGTAAGGAATTCAACCGAAATCTCAAAGTCTCATATATAGTATGTGTAATGAAATGAATCGCTAGATTATATATGTATTGGTATTGAAAATAATGTAGAAAATTCATGTATCATACCTTGAATAATTCATAGATACCATGGTTCATAAGCCTCAACCACAAGCAGTTGTCTCGTCCCCTACCCTCAAGCTCCCTGATCCTTGCCTGGACCACTTTTATTGGTGGTGTTAATAAGTCAAAATATTGACCACCTCTTTATTCTCTCATGGCTCCTCTTATATTTCCTCCTCCTTATAGATTTTCCATCTTCTGACATTTTCTCTACACCGATGCTCCATCCACAATCTCCATGTCATTAGTACAAAGGGTAATGAAATGTCTATCAAGATGTACCTTATCATAACATGAATTAAATCACCTCTCTATATGCTAAATAGAACCCCCCCCCCTATGAACTTTGAACTGTAGATCCTTTTTCCACGAAAATCCTCCTAAAATTTCTCCCACATCCAGGACCCTAAGACTGACATCGGATCCCTGCACCCAAGGTGTATACTCATTATTTCTCAGTGTTGACTATCACTAGATGTATCTACTCATCCAATATGATTGCAACCACAAAATCCCATTAATGTACCACAATCTATGTAGGAATGTATAGAGGGACAATATTGGGTCAGATGTGTCTATAGAGACCTCTCTCAAAGCTCCAATTCTATAAGAATAGATCTCCTACAACATCCATCGAATTCCTAGAAAGATTGTCAAAGGTAAATGAATAATATTCCACTAACATGATTCCCTCCTGGAGAGGAAGAATATCCTGGATATGAAAACCCTCAGTGTAGCTAGTGACAACTCCTCTCTAAAGAGGAACTCAAAATTTATCCATGAATGAGTCACCTCATAATGAGTCTAGGTAAATAAAATCTACCACCATCGTATTGATTTGGGATGAAATCATTCTAGAAAGACCACTATATGGTCTATCAGTGTCCTTAATAGACTAAAAACTCATGTCACTACCTCAAGTAAGTCCGCAAACACATGTGGTTCAGGATAACTTTTAAACATGATTTTTCATTACCACTAAAATCCTAAAGCACACTCTTTATAAAAACCTCATTCACTAATAAATTATGTTCCACGTACTATTCTATAGGTGGTGGTATGGTTGGTTCACCACCTTTAATTAAAAACTTAGGAAATTGTCCAAGTATCAATGCCTCATCTATGATGGGGTCATTCTCGTGATCAGATGGTGGAATCCTTGATGGCTATCTATGTGCATGCATCCTAAAATAATTCAACATGTACCATAATCAATGTGTTTTTATGGAGAGATGACTAAACAAGGACATGAAATAACAAACCATTCATATGTGATTCAAATACCATTGTATTCCCTATAACTGTGTAACGAGTTGAAAATGTGGTGATCAGAGTCATGTTGTATGGATTCGTCAATATCTCCACCAAAACAAGTGTCCTTGGCTTGAAATACAAACTCAAATCACATAACGTCATTTCCCAAAACCAATCCCATAGACTCCAAGTCCAAAACTATAACAGGTTTCTCTCATAGTACTCTGTCATAAACCATCAAAATGTGTCATGTGCCATTACTCCCCAATATTGCCTCCAATAGACCCGGGGTAGGTGACTAGCACTGAGTAGTAATATCACTAACGTGGGTGTAATTTCCTATGTACTTATACACAAGAACTTACATTCCATCCATCAAAATTTTTAAATATAAAAATCTTTGAGAAATTAATGCATGCATATATCAATGTTCCATATCTACAGTACAAAAGGAAATAATGTATAGTGAAATAGTGTCATAAAAAATCCCACCACATAGAGTATATATCAATAAGTCCAATTTGTAAGAAAAGGTACTATGAATCCTCTTTGAATGTTGTATAAATAGACTTTGGTCTTCCCGATCTCACGAAGCACCATCTCATCATGGTCCACCAACGACTCATTCAAAATGTCGATCGTCCACACAAGACATGACACATGTGATCAAAGCTTGTGTAAGGGTGAGTATAACAATATTCAGTAGGACACCCCAAAAACACACAGAAGTAAAAAAAGGAATGTAAAGTCATATCTACAGAGGTATATGTCTATTTTACAAATAAAAATTATATCCTGATCTACTCAAATCATAAACACATAATCAAGAGTTAAGGCACAACCATTGAATACAATAATTAGGATTTTAGTTCGAATATTAAACGAATAACTAATTTGGGAGAACATACTCTTGAGTCTGATGGCATTGATGAAGTCGATCCTAGAGGTACTTCTCATAAGGTACTATCATGAGTGAGATACATTGATAGATTTGAATAGATTATGATACATAGATGAGGATCACTTTCAAGTCCATGTAATGATACTGAAAACTCAATCCAGATTATCTTTCTAATTATTTGATTAGTTCACACATAGTGTTGGTCATGTCAATACCAAGAACTCCACTTAGGTCATGAAGATGAATAGATGATCCCACATTGGGACTCTTAGGGGTATTCCAACAACTCTATCTTGAAAGTCTTGTTGACGGGATCATAGTATTTGGAAAAGTAAATTAATTACACCAACATCTAGGGAATTGATAAAGAGAACAATTCCGATAAAAACATTTCTATTATATAAAGGTTAAGAGATCCAAGACATGTAGAAGGGGGTACAATATGTGTAGTAGGGGTACACACTATGTCACATCACCTTGGGTACTACCCATGTATAAAGACCCATGTCATTTAAACTTGTGTCTTGTAGAATGGTACATGGGGTATGAAGGAGTTACATGTTGTGTACCTATATAGGATGTTCACCCATGTACTCCGGATGTGTACCAGCACAAGGGGTCAGTCTAGGTATCATTGCCCATGTACCTATAGACAAGGTATCCCATGTACATGGTACTGGACATGCCATCTAGAGGATTACACGCCATGATGGAAACCAATGCACTCCACCTCATTTCAGTGTACTTTCTGAAGTGATTGATAATGTCAAATAAGAGAGACTAATCACCATGATGTCAAGTACTACATGCATTGTGGACTCGGTTTCTTAGAGAAACACGTCTTCTTCCTCAGTACACCTTGGATGATTTAAAAATCTCTATTACATTGATATCCATTCCATTAAAGTCAATATTGGAGCTTATTTGGTCATCCTATAACTGAATCAAAAATATTTATGCCTTTAACCATATTAGTGAGAAAAATTCAAACAATGGGGATTATAATGACCCATACTTTACATAAATTGATATTACATTAAATTATAAGTATATTCATTAAAACATATAACAAAATCATAATAGGATCTTATATGTATAGTGCCTCTAGAAACTGGTAAACATAAACACCTGGTTCATAAAACATCTATATTGCCTCTCATTTAATTCAACATAACTAAAATGATTTTTGGAATATCATACTTAATACCTATCATCATGACCAAGGGGAAAGAAACTTTTTAAAGGGTGGGCTCAAATTCTTAGTCCAGGTACACAAAATAAATATCAATAATATCATATTCATAAGAACGTAACAATTAAAAATATTCTCCTATATTTAAAAGAACATAATATCATGTCATGGGATTAATAATAAAAGTGAAATGTAATCCCAATAGTCATAACATAAGTCATGAAATTTTGTTTCATACACACATAAGCATATAAAATCATTTCATGTTAGTCAAGGCTCATTACAAAGAGCATCATTGCAGACAAAGTCAATTACTGAACTGAGTTCACTGCTTGTTCCAGCCATGTATTATAGAGCCAGATTTACTTATTGTTCTAATCATATCTATCTCATGAGATATAAATCATTTCATAATGAAGTAGAGGTAGATATAGGTCCAACCCAACTCATAATGAAACCATTCTTACATGTTCCAAAAAAACATAAAAACATTTACCATATCATACCCCATTAAATCAAATGGATTTCTTAAACATCATTAAATCATAATTGATATTAAATGACTCAATAACATTTCATCATAATCAAATAATAGTAATAATAGGGTAATAAATATATCCCTATTTAAATAGCATCATCATAGATGGAAAATAATTAAGAGAAAACACTTGAAATTCATTCCTGAGGAAAAAAAATTTCTTCTTCAATAACTTTTTCCTTCCTCAAAAAGACAAAAAAAATTAGAAGAAATTATTTTATGTGAAAATAAAATTATAATATTGTAGGGTAAGATTAATGAAAATAAGGTATTAGTAAAGAATAAAAATTCATTCACATAGAACAAGTAAAAAAATCTAGTACTTTTTCCAGAAAAGTCAAAGAAAAGTACCTCGTACCGAAAATAAAAAAAGATTCCATTCATATCATTTATAAATTTACCAATTGGTAACATTGACTTTTAACAATTCTATAAGGATATAAATAATATTTTTAAATACATATTTCGTAATCATGGATATGGATGATAATTATACCCTAGTGAATACTTACTAATAACTAATCTCGGATAAAAACAAGATATCCAATGTTATCCCTTACCATAGGTCTGATATACGTTTTATGTATTCATACCTCATGTATGATGATTTAAATATTTTAAATTATTTATTAAATAATCTTAAAAAAATTATGATAACATTTATGATCATATTTTCGTCCATTTGTTAGTAACATTTCAATCTTACTCGTTATTCGGGATTTAACTATTTATGTTCTTATGCTTCTTTTGTAAGATAAGTACATATTCTTCATTTAAGGTTATAATTAAATCCTTTAAAACCTGGTATTAGTATAATAAATATAATATTTATTCATTCAATTAATTTATATAATAATTGTTAAATGAAGATTATGTAGAATGAATAACATCGCACCGTAGATATGGTAAGCAGTACGTACGCACAAGCGATGATATTGTTCCCATTATTATTGAATGGTATTGAAGTGGATAGTTTATAGTATATCATAATTAAAATAATGATATAATAATAATATATATATTGTATTTATACCATTATAATCATCAAATTAATGTGGTGGTAAAAAATAGATTACACCATGGCGTGGAGATGGTAAACAATATGTATGCTTGCGTGGTGATTTCATTTGTTGTTGGATAAATAGTGTTATTTATTATATATAATAAAATTGCAGTATATTAGTGGTAACATTTTTCTTACATTATTATTATACAAATAAATAATAGGAAGTATAAGAATAACAAACTTTAAAGAATCGGTAGAAGGGATTACTTCTTCCTCAACATGCTTCCTTTAAATTTTTCCACTGGGCACTAGAGTTTTTCTTTTGAGAAGAACATCACCTCTAGAATGTAACAAGGGAAGTTGAGAAGATAAATGGGAAGGATTTCATCCGACTTGAAAGCCCAAAATGGAGTAAAGATGAGAGGGAGGAGGTTCCCATAATAAGATAGGGGAGGGGAATTTTTTGAAACTCTCAAAATATTAATTTATTATAAAGTCAAACCTCACATAAAAACCACAAAAATATCTCAAATTCAATGATGAGATGAGGTAGGGTTGTAATATAGTCAAATAATAAATTTTAGTAATGTTTTTATTTAAATTCAATAATTATCATTTTCATTAACACTTTGTTAATCTTTTTAATTTTATTTATTGTAATAACATTTTAAATTTTTAATGGTTATAAATATTTACTTAAATGTTTTTAATTGACCATAAATAGATATTTTATGACATTATAGACATTATAATTATTAATTTATAATTTTTAAATATTTTTCGGATTTTTAAATAATTTATAAAAATGTTTTTTAATAAAATTCCAATAGTGTCAATTTTGAGACTATTTATTTATTTGATTTTTAATAAAAATAAAATAGAAGATAAATTAGAAACAAAATAATTAATACACTTATCTCAAGTCACAGTCATCTATAAAATTCATGGAGGACATTAATTAGTCGATATGATATATATTTTAATATGTTTAATACCATTTATATGATATTCCTATTAGTAAAATAATTTTTACATCACTAATGTTTCATCATTAATTGTAATTATTTAATATATAAAAATTAAAAATAAATTTCTAAGATGTAGATAATTATATTATATTTTAATATAATATCTGTAGTATATATTTTCTACTGGTTACCCATATATTAAAAATTAATATACTTATAGGAAATGAGATTGTGAAATTTTCTCACATTCATTAGTTTTTATTACATTGAAGTCAAATTCACAGGTAAGTTGCCATAATGTGGTTCCATTTCGAAAAAAATATTATTATGGTATAATTTAGTCTTCAAATAGAATTATTACAGGTGTTAATGTAAAATTATAATATTATTTTTAGCCTTAATAACTGTATTAACCATTAACCATGGTAATAAAATAATTACAAAAGATACTATTCATAATGACTAAAAATAAAAGTATATTTTTAACATAATATAGACCTAATGATTCTAAATATAGAATCAAATTATGAAAATTCAAACCAAAAATGTTTCAGTAATTAATTTAAAATTAATTCCATTTTTGAAGTGAGAAAATGGGTTTTTAAAGGTAAAACATTAGAAAAGATTGAAATGTTTTTCCCTATAGAATTCAATGTCAAATTAATACTAATGAAAAAATAATATTAATTGGTAAAAATATATTCAAAATATACTTTAAAACTATTCAATTTTATAGGTTGACAATTTTTACTATATTGATGAAAAATGTTCTTTTTAATTAAAATTTAGCGTATTTTTACTATTAATCAAAACATAAAAGTTGTTAGAAAAATATCAAAAAAATATCAACTGCAAATTTTAATATCACGCTTAAAAATAACATGTTTATGTTTTCATATATAAATTGTTAATGTTTCAAAATCTTAATTTAAAATGGGTCCTTCATTCAAATGTAAAAATTAACCCTTTAAAAAATTTGGTTCTTATACATAAAATATTATTTTATTCATTCCCTATGTCAAAATTATCTAGTGGATGAATATAAAAAATATTATATTATGTATATAACACATATATATCTCATCAATATCATCACAAATAGTAATTCACTCACAAATACCAATATCTAATTTATTTTTAATTTTTATAAATAATTAATAGCCAATGAATTTATAATTCATTTTCATAAGTTAGTTATAATTATTCTTGCTAACCTAACGGCTAGGATATAATGGTAATATTATATTAAGGGAATCTAGTGGTTCATTTAAACTCACTATTTCATGAAAAGTAAGCTATTTAAGAATAAAAAGTCTTTAATGAATGTATTTTATAAAAATATTCGGGTGACACATTCTACCCCCCATTAAACTGAATTTCACACTCGAAATTATTCATAAGGAAAATAATTGATGAAGATACATATCCCTCATCATATCCTCAAGTTCATATATAGGTTATTCAAATTGGTGGTTTATCTATAAAACGTTAACCAAGTTAGTGGTCTTGTTTCATATAACATTTTCACTATGATCCCGAATTTCTATCGGTTGTTCTTCCTAAGAAATATTTTTCCCCATCAGTACGACATATGAGATTTGAACAAGTAAACGATCGGGTATGTACATTCTCTTGAGAGATACAAGGAACACAACTTGAACCTGAGAGTTAATCAATGGAAGCGCCAATCCGTAAGCTACCTTCCCAACATGATCCAGTATTTCAAACGGACTAATATACCTAGGGCTCAGCTTCCCTTCTTTCCAAATCTCATTGCTCTCTTCATGGGAGGTATTCATAAGAAAATTATATCACCCACATCAAACTCTAGGTCTTTTCATTAGTTTTCAACATAAATTTTTGGTCGACTTTGAGATCTATTTATGTGTTGTTTAATAGATCTATCCTTTATACCATTTCATCAACAAGATCAGGTCTTAATATAATTATTTTCCTAACATCATCCTAACAAGTTGGATTTCTGCAATTATTTCCATATATAACTTCATAAGGTGTCATCTAAACACAAGAGTGAATGATATTAATGTAGGAAAATTTCACCAGTGGTAGGTGGTGATCCCAACCACCGTTGAAATCCATAGAGAAATCTATCAACATTTCTTCCAGAGATTGAATTTTCCTCTCAGACTGACTGTCTATCTGAGGATGATATGTAGTACTGAAAAATTTTTCTATATCTAGAGAATGTTGAAGACTTCCCCAAAAAATTAAGGTAAACCTCAGTTCCCGATCAGATATAACGGAAAGTGGTACTCCATGAAATCTTACCACGTCCTTTTCATATATCCGGGAAAGATGGTCAAAAGAGAAATCCTCTCTAATAGAAATGAAGTGTGATGAGTTTGAAAGATGATCAAATATAACCCAGATATAATTATTTCGATATGATGTTTTGGGAATTTGGATGAAAAAGAACATAGTGATGTTTTCCAATTTCCATTCGTGTATGGGTAATGGTTGTAACATCCCCTTGGACATCTGTCTTTTAGCCTTAACTTTCTGAAAAACAATGCATCGAGAGAAAAATTCAGCAACATCTATTTTCATGACATCTAACCAGAAGTATTCGTTTAGGTCCATGTACATCATTATCCATCCAGGGTGAATAGAGAATGAAGAAATATGAGCCTTATCAAATAATTCCTTTTACAATTTTGGTATGGTAGGAATACAAATCCGGTTCTTGAACCTTATTATTTCATCACAATCAAAGTTGAATTCAAGAATATTTATCAATTCTTTTCTAACTCTACATAATCCTTTTAGGCCTCCTTAATCTTAACATGTATATATGGTTGAAAATTCATTTTAGAAAAATATTATTTCTCCCCTAACATTAAAATTTAAAGATCCATTGATTTAAAATCCATATATATTAGATCATTCGTCATCCTCATCATTGATAAGCTAGCATGGTCTTTTTGACTCAAAGAATCTGCCACCTTTTTCGCTTTCCCATGGTGTTAACGTGTTTAGAAGTTTAATCTTTAATCAACTCCAACCATATTCTTGAGCTCATATTTGGATCCTTTTGTGTGAAAATATACTTTAAAATTTTATGATGATTATAAATATCACACATCTCACCATAAAGATAATGCCTCCATATTATTAATACAAATATTATCGCAGATAACCCGAAATCATGTGTTCGGTAATTTTCTCATGGATTTAAAACTATCGTGAGGAATAATTTATCACCTATAATATTAATGAGAACATACCCTAGCCCCTTCTTGGATGAATAACTATAGATCCCAAACGTTTCTCCACTAAAAGGTATTGTGATCACAGGTTCACTGGCTAACCTTCTTTTACCTCATTTAAATTCTCTTCAAATTCCTCCATCTTAACAAACATAACTCCTTTTCAAGTCAATTTGGTGTGTGGATTAGAAAATTGAAAAAAACTATTTCAGAAAAGGACAATAATATCCATCCAAACCAATAAAACATCATTTCTCAGATATTGTTGTTTTTCTCAAACATCTTTCAATAACCTCTATTTTTGCTGGACCCACAGATATCCCCTAACTTGAGATTATGTGACCCAAAAATAAAAAATTCTTAATCCAAAATTCAAACTTGGTAAATTTGGCATAATGTTTCTCCTTTCTCAAGGTCATCAGAACAATTATCAAGTGATCTTCAGGTTCTTCCTTACTCTTTGAATAGAGAAAAATATCATATATAAATACATCCACAAACTGATCAAGATAGTCTCTAATGACTTTATTCATTAGATCCATGAAGATAGCACAGTAATTAAAGAGACAAAAACGAATCACTATATATTCATAGTTTCCATACCATGTAGGGAATGTCACCTTTGGTATATCCTCTTTTTTGACCATTAATTGATGATATCATGAATGAAGATCAAACTTGTAAATATATTGAGCTCCGTGTAGTTGGTCAAATAAATCATCAATGTATAGGAGAGGATATTTTCCTGATAGATATCTTGTTAATTTCTCTATAATTAATCCAAAGTCTCATTGATCCATCTTTCATCTTGACAAACAGAACAGGTTCTCCCCAAGGTGATGAACTAAGGCCTATGGATCCCTTATCAATATTCTCTTGGAGTTGCTTTATCAGTTCATGAAACTCAATTAGGGCCATTCTATAAGGTGTCTTTGAAATAGGTATTGAACCCGGTGTGAGTTATATTGAAAACTCATCTTCACGATTTGTTGGAATCCCTAGAAACTCCTCTGTAAATAAATCATCAAAATCCCATACAATAGGTTTATTCTTAATCATTATTCCTCCCCCCAACCCAACCATTTGAGATAAATAACCTTCATTTTTTATAATCAAGACCTATAAGATAGAAAACATTTCTACTGTAAGGTTATATTCATCCCTGCATCGATAGATGATGGTATATTTATCTTGAAAGTGAAATGAGATTTTCTTTATTTGGAAATTTATATGATAACCATATAACGAAATCCAATCCATGCCAAGAATCAAATAAAATTCCACAATAGGGAGGATCACAATATTTTCAGGAATCACGTTTCCACAAACATCGATCAGAGAATAATTGTAATCATTTGATGTGAATGTGGTGCCATTAGGATTTTCCACTACTAACTCAACATCTAATTGTTGAGGTAATACAGTGATACCATTAGAAAATTCATCAGAAATAAAATAGTGGGTGGATATATAATCAAGAAAACATTTTCTACATTAGAGTGGATAGTATGTTAACCTTTCAAAGCATCATTATGATAATCCACAATGTCAATAGTAATTTCATGTGATGCTCTTTTGGATTTGTCTATAAGATTTTTTTGATGTTGATAATCATCAATAACCCTTAGATTATGGAATTTATTGGCATAATTCCCCATTTCCTTGAACTTTTAATATTGAAGTGTATGAGGTGAGTTTTTTATATCCTTTTCTTTATTCACATAATTAAACATCTGATTCCCATCACTTCGACATTTAATTTCTAGATGACCTTCTTTTCCACACATAAAAAAATTACTAGGCCCTTCTAAGACAATTCCCTCCATGTTTCTTTCCACACATTGAGCATAATGGAAAACTCATCTTCCTTTTAGTGTGGTCTTTAGATTTTCCATTAACTTCCATATTCCTTTTCATATCAAACCCATATGACTAATGGGTTACTCTAATCTCTATATCATCCTTGAGATCACATCGAACAATTTCCTCATAGATATTGATGTATCTTATGGATAATTCCCTTTGGAGTCTTGGTTTTAAACCACTAAATAATCAATTGATCTTACTCTCAAGTCGGATAATAATTTCAGGAGTTTACCTTTAATGTCTTGTAAAATTTTCTTCATAAGTACCAATGGATTCATCATCCTTTTTATTCAATTCAGGGGAGTAATTATCTATCTTTTTTTGAATAATATGAGTGAAGTAATTATTGAAAAATATGTTCTGGAACTCATCCCAGTCCATGGACTCAATTTCATCTCTTTGCCTTGTATTCTTGATATGATTCCACCATTGATCAGCTTCACATTTCAAATGATATACTGCTAAGATGACTTTATCATGTTTAGAACATTGTAGAACTGAAAATATCTTTTCAGTAGTACTATTCTTTTGTTCAGCAACTAATGGATCTAAAGACCCACTAACTAAAGGAGGGCGCTAACTCATGAAGGATTAAAAAAATTGTTGCTCCCTACTTTTCTCATTTGGAAGTCTGGCATGATTCATAGATAAATAATGTTGTGTGAGTATTCCTACAAGCTTTTTCATTACATCTCCCATAACATTTTCTTGAACATGGGGACAATAATTGTATTTACCACAGCATTTAGCATTAATGCAGCTTCATCGGGTTCCATCCATTGACTAAAACCAAGAACCATTGTGTGATAAACACTAATCATAATAGGAAAACCACATAATCAAGAATGACATTTCAATTTATGATACATTAGGTTTTATCCTAGGTTATTCATGGTAATTTCTAAATCACATAGACTATACGCTATGCTTTGACATATCAATAGGGTCCTTACTATGGGTTTTACATCCTAGTTTCCATTTGTTAAATATACCTTACCTTTGATACCGACTATAATAACCCATACTTTATATACATTGATGTTACCTCAGATTTTATGTATATTCATTACAACATATAAAAAACCAAAACATGAACATATTGGTATAGTGTCTTTAGAAACTGGAAAACATAATCAACTGGTTCATAACACATCTATATTAACTCTTGTTTTATTCATCATAACTACACTTTTTTTGATATATCATACTAAATACTATTATTCATGACCTAGGAAAAATAAAAATATAAAAGGATAATCTCAAAATCCCAGTAAGGGTATGAAAAAGAAATATCAATCATACCATATTCATAAGAACAAAACATTTGAAAATATTTTCTTCCATTTAAAAGATCCTAATATCTTGTCATAGGATAAATCATAAAGGTGAAATATAATCCAAATAGTCATAACATAAGACATGAATTTATTTGTCATACACAGAAAGTCATAAAAAATGATTTCATATTACTCAAGGCTCATTTCCAAGACCAACATAGCAGACAAATTCCATTATTGAACCAAGTTCACTCCTCATTCAGGCACTGTATTGCTGAACCGGATTTACTTTTCATTCCAATCATTTCTATCTCATGAGGCATAAATATTTACCCAATACATTGGAGGTAGATATAGGTACCACCCATTTCATAATGAAACCATTCTTAGATGTTCCAAGAAAACATAAAAAACATTTACCATAGCATAACCCATTAAATCAAATGGGTTTCTTAAACAACATTCAATCATAATTGATATTAAGTAAATAAATTTACTAAATAAAATTCCATCATAATCAAAAAATATTAATAAAATATTTATACATATAACCCTATTTAAATAGTATCAACTATGATGGAAAATAATTTTTAGAAGACACTTAAAATTACTTCCAGAGGAAAACATCCTTTCAAATTTAAAAACATATTCCTTCCTAAAAATGTCCAACAATTTTAGAAGAAATAATATTATGTAAAAATTACATTATAATATTTTAGGGGAGCCTTCATGGAAATATGGTATTGTTTAATAAATATTATGTATAATGAATCACATCACATAGTGGAGATGGCAAGTCATACGTACGCATGAGTGATGATATCGTTCCCATAATTTTTGAATGGTATTGAAGTGGATGGTGTATAGTATCTAAAAATTAGTATAATTTTATAATAATAATCATATATAATTATTATTTATGCCATTATACCCATCCAATTAAGTTGGTGGTGAAAACAATATTACACCACAGCATAGAGATGGTAAGCAATACGTACGCACATGCAGTGATTTCAATTTTTTTAAGATGGATAGGGTTGTTTAATATTTATAATAACATATCAGTATATTAGTTACACTGATGTTATTACTTTATAATGTAAAAACTAAAGAAGATGTAGTAGAATAATGAATGAAACTTGAAATAATCATTTGTATAGATTTCCTCTTCCTCGACATGCCTCATTTAAATTTCTTATTAGGGCACTAGAGTTGGGGTTTTGAGAATACCATGAACTCTATAATGTAACTAGGGAAAGTGGAGAAGATAAATGGGAAAGTTTGGTCCAATTTTTAACGCTCAAAATGGAGTTAATAGGATAGGGAGGAGGTTTCTTTTTATAGAAAGGATAGGGGCACATTTGGAAATTCTCAAAATATTAATTTATTTTAATATAAATCTGAACATAAAAACCTCTAAAATGTACCTAATTAGAATATTATTGGGAATATGGTTGTAATATCATCAAATAATTAATGTTTTTAAATTTTTTTATGTCAAGTTAAGTATTATCATTTTCATTATCACTTTCTCATTCAATTAAATTTTAATTATGGTAATAATATTCTAAATTTCTAATTGTTATAAATATATAATTATATGGTTTAAATTGACCATAAAAGGATATTTTATGAAATTTTATACATTATAATTTTCACTTTATATTTTTAAAATATTGTTCTTATTTTTAAATAATTTAATAAAATGTTATTTTTATTTAATGTCAATTGAGTCAATTTTGAAACTATTCATTTATTTGATTTTAAATAAAAATAAAATTGAAGATAAAATCGAATAAAAATATTTAATTCACTTATATAATTTCATATTAACCTAGGAAAATCATGTAGAACATTAATTAGATCATATGATATTTCTTTTAATATTTTTAAAACCAGTAATTTGATATTTCTATTGATAAAATAATTATTGCATCACAAAGGTGTCATCATTAATGGTAATTATTTAATCTTTAAAAATTATAAATAAATTTCTATGATGTAGGTAATTAATCAATATTTCCAAACACTATCTATATTCGATATTATATTCTATTTACCAATATATTAAAATTAATATACTTACATAAAATAATATTCTGACATTTTTTCACATTCATTAGTTTTTTTACATTTATGTCATATTCATAGGTAAGTTGACATAAAGAGATATAATTTCTAGGAAAAGATGATAAGGGTAAAATTTGGTCATAAAATAGGATTTTTACAGGTTTTATGATAATTTTCTAATAATATTTTTACCCATAATTACCAGATTTACCATTAACCGTAGTAATAAAATAATTACCAAAGTTACTATTCATAATGCCCAAAAATATAATTATCTTATTAACATAATTTCTACCCACTTATTACAAATTTGGAATCCATTTTTTAAAATTCAAAATGTAGAAGTTGTGGTAACTAAATTAAAATTAATCTCGGTGTTGAAATGAGAAAATAGGTTTTAAAAGTTAAAACATTTCAAAAGATTGAAATGTTTTAACCAATAAAATTAATGTAAAATTAATGATAATGACATAAATTATATTAAAAGGTAAAAATATATTCTATTTATACATTATAACCATTAAATATTATAATTTAAATGTATAAATTATCTCGATGAAAAAGTTGTATTTAATTTAAATTAAGCATTTTTTTATTATTCATCAAAACTAAAAGTTATCAGAAAACATTCAAAAATTTATCCAAATTAAATTTTTATATCCCAAATAAAAATAAATGTTTATGTTTTTATATATAAATTATTAATTTGTCAAAATTTTAATTTAAACTGGGTTCTCCATTCAACTGTATAAATTAACCTTTAAAAAATAGGTTCTTATACATAAAATAGAGTTATATTATTACCCTATGAATAAAATATCCATTGGATAAACATAAAAAATATTTTTATAAGTATATAACACATATATATCACATTGAATTCATTACCAAAGAAATTCATCAAAAAATACAAATATCAATTTGATTTATATTTTTCAAAATTAATTAATAGACAATAAATTCCAAATGGATTTCCATAAGTTAGTTATAATTATTCCCACTAAGCTAACGGTTGGGCTATATCTATAATTTTATTTTAAGGGTATCTTATAGTTCATTTATACTCACAATTTCATGTGAACTAAGCTATAGGAGAATAAAAATTAGTTGAAGAAAATATTTCATAAAAAAATTGGGGTGTTACAGTGATGAATAATTAATACCATAAAAAATGGTGAATTATAGGAGAAAAGAACAATCCAAATCGTGAGGGACATACCTAGATTAATCAAACACATGACCTATATTAATTTTAATCATTCATTAATGAATAATAATCCATATGTTTTTATTGTTGGAAATATCCAATGAATTAGTTCCACATTGATCGTTGATCGACCATAAGTCTATGTTTCTTCGGGAGATTTCTTCTGAGGTTATTTCCATTGGATATCTAGAGATTACATGGTTTTAAAGAAAACTAGATATCAAATCATGAAAATAAATTTAAATACGATTAGGTCATTGAGTCGACAAACTAATTAGTATAATTTTATTAAATTATTTAATTCCTTTTACAATCGTGATAAGTATTTCACAAATAACATGAACTGACCAATGATAGGTTATGAATAATGTAAATCTACAATTATGAACTCAACAGTGCACTTGAATCTTTGATCCATGCACCCATTTAGGATTAATTCATCTTTTTTCTAGGAAATCCATGTCCGAGTGCTAGTTAATATTTAAATATTTTTCAATATTTATTCTCGACACACAGGCCATCCAAATCGATAGTCGTCTGAGTTCCAGGTATCAACATTAATAAAAATAATATTTACAAATAATAATGAGAAAATTTGAGAAATTATATATTTTATGTATGGAATAAATTTCTTATATAATAATTTTATTTATTAGATAATATTGAAAGATCATACATTGTGAAAAAGTGAAGAGAGGAGCTGCCCATTTTTTGTGAGGGAGTGGAAACACATGGAATCAAAAAAATATTTAAATAAAATGAATTTTATTCTTATGTATAATGATTAAATATACCATTTATTAGAATATATACAATAATTTTCCATCATATCATCACACAATTTTAATTACACATTTTTATTTGACATTATGACCCTTATCTTGTTTTCTAATCCCCAGTAAACATGTCTTTACCCTAACCATGGTATCAAATTATAATTGTTTTGATAATTAATTATCAAAAAATTAATTTTAACTATTTAGAAACTATAAAATATTATTATTAAATTTATTTAACCCAATTTAGAAGAATCAATTTGTTGATGTGGAATGAATTATATTTAATTTAATTGCACAAATCATAATGAATTTTTTTTAGAAATATACATTGCTTAAGAACAAAATTATTTTACATCAAAAGATAGCCTAATATTGTGTAAAGAGAAAATAAAATTATTTTGTTAAATCATAAAAAACTAATTATTCTTCAAAAATACTCCAAAATCTAATGAATCCATTTTTGATGATTATTAATAGAAAATAAAAAAAAATACTTTCTAATTTGAACAAAAACATTATTTATATTTCCATAATTTTTTAATTTATTTAAATATTTAAAATTATATTTTTATTTTAAATATATTAATTAATATATATATATATATATTCATGAAAAATGATTCCACTAACTTTAATTTAATTATTATATCATTATAATGTCAAAAAAGTGGATGTATTGTAAAATCCGTATTTATTCACTATCCACCTCATAATAAAAAAACATTGGATAATCAGAAAAATGATACTATGTTATCATTTTACAAATGATTTAAATATGTAAATTATTTTCATAAAATTAATTCTATAGAAATTTTATAATTTTGTTTTTATTGGAATTCATTTATAAAAAAATGCCCTCTATATATTTTTTTATTTTGGAAAAAAAACTTCCATTGGATAATTAAATAACATGTGTTACATCAATGGTTTCATTATTACATAATATTTATAAAATTAATAAATACATAAATATAATTGACGTAAATAAAATACATATTTATAAATGGATATGAATCTCCTAATGAAAAAATGAACCACGCCGCATCATGGATGTCATAGTCTATACATATGTCCGAGGGGTAATTTTATTTTTTAGTTTAGGGAATGGTATTGTACATAATATATACATTTCACAGAAACTATATAATGTCATAAATATCATATATATATATATTATTTAAATCAATCATAAAAATAATATATGAGTGATGGTTGTGAAAAACCATAACACAACACTTCAAGAAGGTGACAACCTGTAGATAAGCATAGGTGAAGTTTTCATTTCAAATGGGTTAATTAAAATTAAAAACTACATGTACCATAAATGTAATAAATTTTTATTAAATAATATATAACTATTTAAATATATCATAATGTTTATTAAATATTTTATTGATGTAGACTAAAAAATCATGACAGAACTTTATTAAGAGTTATAAGACATCTTTCTAAAAACTACTTTTCCATACAACTAATGTCATATAGGATGGTCATTTGGTGATGAAGGAAGAAAAATGAAGTGGTGGTGAGATTTTTATTAGGATTGTGGTGGGTATTTTTTGATCTATAGTGATTAGTTTTTGTGAATAATTAAGAATAAGGGGTGTTATTTTTTACTAAAGGGGTTGGGCACTATTAGAATTATTATTAATTTTTTAATATTATAATTTTCATAATAATTTTCAATTAAAATATATATATTTATTATATAATTTGATAGGTTTCAAATCATTTCAACTATTAATAATTTAAATGTGTTTTGGTAACATTATCATAATGTTTTATCATTGATTCATATGTTTTATTGTTTACCATGGTAATACCAATTTTCCATGGTTATAGTAAATAATGTTTAGTAAATGAAACATAAAACAACACAACATTTTAACATCATGATTAAAAATATGATATCCATTTTTTAGAATCAATTTTTATAAGTGTTATAAATTAATTTTAAAATAACTTAGTAAAATAGAACAAAAATATATATTTTTAGAATGTTTTCTTCACCATAAAAAATGATTTTTAAAAATTGTAATTATAATCCCTATTTAATAAATATATATTTTTACAAAAAATTGGAATTATTTTTCATTAATGAAAGTCCAAAATATAAATTTAAATTGTAAACTATTTAAAATTTATGAAAAAAATTAAACATTTGCATTTTCATTAATCATAAAAAATTAGAGAAATATGAAAATGTATCCATAAAATATATTTTATATTCTTATGTTAAAAAATAAATTATTTTTATCAAATATATATTTAATAAATATGAAAATTTTCCATTTAATACATGGTAATCAATAAAGTTTAAATAAAATAAATTATTTTTAGAAATTAAAAAATCATATATAATTGATTTAATGAGTTTAAATATATTTAATATAATCATGATGATTAATAATAATTGAAATCGACTTGTCATTGACATTTCCTTACTTGTTCCATTCTTCCACTTTTAATAAAATTGTATCTTCACTGTTTTATTCATCGCTTTAAAAGTTATGGATATTTTTCCCTCACAAACAATTCAGGCTCCCAATTTTCATCCCCAGCCATGTTGTTCTGAAAAAAACTAACATTGTGACATAACATATTCCATTACATCTGAAATATGTTATACATAATCAACTGTATATTTTTTATTCAAAATATTGTCATCAAAATAAATTAATTCATGGATAATAAAATGAGATGCATCAAGTACATATATCATTAATAACAAATCATCAAACACTCCTTGTACGTATGATAAAAAATATATAAGAATACTCATTAAGAAATTGATCCAAAATTTCCATGAATTTAATATCAACCAATAAATAAAGGACATAACATTCGTATTACACTGATATTTTTTAATCCTTCACATTGAAATATTTTATGTAAAACATGATCGAGAACATCCAAAGCATGGTCTTTTCACTAGCTATCTATTTACCTTTTATATTTTTTCTCATCACCCCTTATATAGTTTTGAATCATAATTTCCTTTTTTAACAATCTCTTCTACCATATATGTTCCCAAAAAATATCTTTAACATACATCATCCTAAAATAATGGTATCTAAAAAACGAATATAATGCCTCAATTAGTAAAATCTTAATAAATGAATAAAAATGGTTAATATAATTATTTCCACATAATATAATATTATAATATCAACTTCAATGATAAGAAAATGATCAATACTAAAGTATGCTCCCAGATTTTTTAATTTTTTTATAATTATTTAACATATTGATGATCAAATGGTGTATTTAAACATAAACAATTACCCAAAAACTAATGAATTCACTTCAAAAAATTTAAAATAAATATACGATCATATTAAAAAATAATTGATAGAGGAACTCCAGGAAATATGACAACATTCATAAGATAATAATATAATATATAGTTAAATGTTATATTACCACGAATTAAAATAAAAATTTAGTATCTATTAAATTGATAAACAATAACCTAAATCTCATTTTTACCCTTAGTGGTATTTGGAAATATTAATAGAAAATCAAAAAATATATTTTCCAATTTCCATTCATGAACTGAAATTAGATTAATATTTCCCTTCAATAGTTTTTATTAAACATTAATAGAATGAATAGAAAAAAATTTAGTATAAAAAATCAGTAATACCAATCTTCAGTCCTTCAAACCATAAATATTATCCAAGGTCACTATATATATATGTTCTTTAGGAATAAACAGTAATAGGGGAGATATAAAACTCAATCAATATATCTATCATCAAATACAAATCAATCAGATTACATAACCAAATTAAATATAGTATAACACTTTCCTTTTGAACATGAAATTTTGTAAACATTACCATTCATTACATTTTTCACCCCTGCAAGAACACCAGGATAATCATCATGATCCTTCGTAATTCATTTTATCATAGATGATAATACTAATTCATTATTGAAATGATATGGGGTTTCCCTATGTAAAACATAGAGTTAATAAATAATCAAATCATTAACTATGTGATTAAGTTCCTTAAATTGTATAGTCAATCACTCATTATACAACAACTCGTATTTTGGTCCATATTGAAATTAAAAATATTTTTAAATTTTCATTTTTTGGATTGTAAAATAATACAATAATATTTCAAATTAATATCTCAGAGTTATAATAATTAAAACCATACATTGGATTTTGTATAAAGGGTTTAGAGTTTTCTTATGTGTTTGGATGAGTCTTAGGAGCATCGGTCTCCAAAAACTCATTTCTGGGAAAGGAAGAAAAATGGAACATGATTTGTTAGAAACCATGGGACCCTATATAAAGAACCATGTGGTCTTGATGGGGTTTTCAACTTGTTAGTTAAACAATATACATAATGTAACATGGCCTAGTATTTAGTCTATTGAATTTCTTAGATGCGGGTGCATGAGATACACATAGTTTGACAAACCCTATTCTATTCCATGTGAGGGGGAGACCATTGGATATTATCACTACATGGTTAGTTCATCGGAATCCAAATAATGTTTTCAAACCATTCATCTCTTAAAATATGAAAATTGACTATTTTTTCCCAAAATAATTAAGTACTTTCTCACCCTTTCACCTCCCTCCCATTCCTCTAATACCTTCACTAAGATCACAACACCTCCACCACTTCTAGTGGTGGGTTCTCCATTATTCAGAATCAAAAACGTCCAAAATTTGATTCATTGGAATAATATTGGTATTTATAAGACTCCACTTACCTCCATTTATGATTTTCGTCTCATAAGGAATTTTATTTACATGATAGTTAATTTTCCCAATTTGTTTGGTGATTGGTGATTTGAAATATTTTATTAATTTCATCACAAATCACTGGTCAATATTGGATGATTAAATCTTCCTCTGCTTAAGGTAGGTTATCGATGGATTCTATTATATTGTCTTATAATTTTATAAAATGATTCTATTGTTTTATAATGTGGATATTCAAATAATAACTCTTAAATTCTATAAGTTGTAATTTTAAATTCCCTTGATTTCTAAATAGATCTAGTATAATTCCATTTTAGATAGTTAATTGTGTGAAATAAATGGGGACCGATCTCATGACCCGTCCCTGGGGCCCGTGTCATGACTACCCCTAGCCCGCCTTCCATAGGCCAGGGGCTGGAGACTAGCACCAAGGCATAAATCCCAGTAAAGGGAAGGCATTTCCTTTGTAATGTAAACAAACACCGTAGAGAAAACAAGAAGAAGAAGCAACCACTAAGTAAAAACTGAGTAAAATAGTAAGTGCGGAAAAGTACGTGGGCTAGAATACAAACCCAAAATGAATGTAAAGTACAACTCGAAATGGAAAATAGAAACTAAAAAGTAAAGCCGCAATGTCGAGCCATCCACTGGAAGTCCCACCTGAAGGTTGAGTACAGATAGCCTCCACAGCTCCTCGGGTCCAACCTTCCACTCCGAGTATGTCCCGCCCAGTGGTCCACCTCCATGTACCGTCCTACTCCGCAAGCCTCAACCACGATCAGCGATGTCCGTCATCTACAACCAACACAGCGTAGTGCGGGCATAGCCCGTGCAGGGGTGAGTATAAGCTACTCATTAGGGATCCCGAGACCCCCGAAGGTCTCCCAGATTCCACAAAGGATAACCCACAAAGGTAAGATACAATCATGAAGTAACATCCGAAACTACTTAGGTATATGTTCATACATATACCTAAGTCATCAATTCTCGTACGCTCCAACTTCCGAGCCCAATTACAACCCAGTACACACAAGAAATCAAAACGTAAATCCACACAGGATAGCACAACACAATCCACAAAGGAAAGAAAAATAGGATTCAGCACACACAGGTATACTTCTTCCTATGACGATAAAGATGAGCAGATATTTCCACTGATTCATCTAAGCCGTCGGACCCACAAAGGATCGATAGGTACTAACCCCCTAAATGACCCACAAAGGATCTGACCCACACATGATCGATAGGTAACTAACCCCCGCAAAGACCCACACAGGATCGGACCCACACAGGATCTGTAGGCGCTGGCCCACACAGGACCGTTGAGGGCTGACCCACAGAGGATCGGACCCACACAGGATCTGTAGCACTGACCCACATAGGATCGCTGAGTGTTGTAGTCGTCGCCGTCGAATCCACTGAGGATCTTTGTACAGTCGTCACCGTCACAATAGTAGTAGCAGCCAGCTCTAGGGTTCCTACACACAACAAGCTCGTTCGGGAGGGTCCGCTCCACAAGCCGAGAGGCTGATACATCAACTGACACATAGTGCAGAGTTTATGTATCCAAAAGTTCTGTATCGCCAACAGGAACTCAACATCGCAGATGGCGCGTCAATCGGATGCCCGGTCTGAGAGTTATTGGCTTTTTCGTCCCAGGGGCACGGTTGGTTTTTAAGTCAAATCCAAACTGACCGTCCTCCACCTACGTCCAAACCTCGGGCGGAGTAACCCAAAAGATCTGTCTCACTTAGAAGAAACCAACCAAGTCGACGGCACGTCAATCATACGTCCGGAGCTCAAGTTATGAGTGTTTCTGCTCTGAGGGCCCGGTTGGTTTCGTGTACGAACCAACCCGGCCAAACACAAAATACTCTGAAACCATGAGTGCGATATACCGAATTGACTATCTCAATCCAAGGATCACATCGCCATGAACAGTACGTCTTTCAGAGGCTCGTAGCCCAAGATACGGGAAAAAGACCAAAAGGTCCGAAAACTGGGGTCTGGGCTCGGACCGACCAGGCCCAACCCCCCTGGGTCGGCCCGACCCGAGTCGACCCGACCCGGGTCCGGGTCCGACCTGGCTGGCGCGGCCCGACCGCCAGGGGTTGGCTCGGCCGGTTATGGCCGAGCGGCGCGGGGGTGCGCTTCCCCGGCGTGAAGGAGAGTCGCGGCCCCGCGTGGGGGCCGCTCTGTGTCACCGGACGCGGCGCAAGGCCGCGTCCCTTCCCTGTGGTCCCGCGCGGCTGCGGGACTGGCCCTCGCTACCACGGCCTCAGCCGTGGCAGGTCTTCTCCGAGGTGCGCCAGGCTCCGCCGCTTCCTGGCAGCCGGCCACTGCCGGCCGCCGCGTCCTGCCACCGGCGCCGCCGGGCCGGCGTGGCGCGCCGGTGGAAACTTCCGCGGGCCACCGGACACATTTTGGTGGACCGTTTTTCCTGCGGTTTGTGCCTACGGCTCTCCTGGTATCTGAAATTTGCTGCGAAGGTCACCAATCGCCATTCAGATCCCATTTCATAAGCGTCGTTAGTCCACGCATCAACGAAAAACTGCGGAGGGTTTTGGGGCCGTGTTTGTTTGGCCCGCACCCTCAGCGTTAGGTGATAACAGTTGGGAATAATAATAAACACATGGAAGCATAACATGGCACAATTTTAATAAATTAAAATTGAACCTTGATCTGGGTCCTTTGTATGAGAAGGAAATAACCATGGGAATGAATATTATTCTCAAATAAAACCCCTACCTCATCATTGTCGTCGAACGAGAGTTCTTCGCGGAATTGACTGTCGCGGGAGAAGAGGATCGTCACGTCGCGGAAGGGCGTCGCGTCGTCGCAGAACACGGCGTCACGTCGACGATCTCCAATGGTTAATGAAAACACACAGATTTAATTTCACGAATTAAATCCATGTTGAGGATAAAATCCACAAATGAAATTTAAAAGATCCAAAATCTCCTACCTCAAGCAGTTGATCGAAGGTTGTCGCGGAAGAAGGATCGTCGCAGAAGAACATAGGGGAAAGAGATTCGTCAGTGTCGTGGTACATGGTGTCGCATCGTCGATCTCTGAGGTTTCGGCGTTCTTCGTCTCCTTCCGTCGAAGGTCGGCATTCTTCGAGTTTTTCGCGTTCTTTGCATTCTTCGCGATGAAATATGAAGATCTTCTAGCTTCAAAGATTTCTCCAAATCCTCTCAACAAGAAACCCGTCAACAAAAAGGGTGTTGGTCTTATTTTATTATTATTCCAACAGTTTGAAAACATGTTAAGAAACGAACCATTAATTCGGTGAATGAATGGTATTGACTAACTGTCCATTTAATAGGGGCGTTAAGAGTTTTATAAAATGCACCAGATGACTTTCATTAAAGAGGAGTTTTCGCGAGTGCGTTACATAGAGGAAAAGAAACGGTGGGGCTTGTGTGGGCCCCACCTCACAAATATCCTACCAAGAGAGTATGATATTTTGGGTTGCACCCTATCCGCTTCAACTTAGCTTAAGTGGATTTAAGTGGCTTTAAGTGGCTTAAGTGAAATAAAATAAAGTTATTGCCCCACTTTATTTTATTTTCTTCACTTAACCCCAAAAATTTAAAACCACACTCGAGAAAACACAACTCCAGAAGAGGCGTTTCTAAGCATGTACCGGCGTTTCGATTCCATCAGTTCCCTCGGAATTCGATTCCGATCACCGATTCAAAAGTTAGAAAAACCTGCTCGTTCATTCACTGAACGTACCTGAGCCAAAACTTCGGAAAAAGATTACGGGAACCCCAGGCCTTGGAATCACGTGCCGTCAGAAACAACGCTCTTTTAAAATTCCAAAGAAAATTAAGAAAAAATATTTCCTTGAATTTTACGGGTCTTTACTTCACTCCCACCTCAGGGCTTTACGTCCCCGTAAAGATACATCATAAACTAGGGAAACAAAAGTGGGTAGTGACCACGCATCTGATCCTCCCGCTCCCAAGTGCTCTCCCGGAGGTTCCCGTGCTTCCATCTGATGCGCACAAGAGGAATCGACCGCCCACGCAGGACCCGCTCCTGTCGATCCAAGATATCCACTGGGACCTCCACAAAAGTCACCCCATCATCAATGTCCATCTCCCCATGGTCAATGATATGCGTCGGGTCATGCACGTATCTCCTCAGCTGATATACGTGGAAGACATCATGCACCTGGTGCAACTGAGGTGGTAGAGCCAGGCGATAAGCCACCTCGCCAATCCTGCTGAGGACCTGGAATGGTCCGATGAAGCATGGAGACAACTTGTCGCCTCGGCTAAATCTCTGTAAACCACGTCGAGGTGAGACACATAAGAAGACATGGTTGCCATCCTCAAACTGTAGTGGCCTCCGCCTCCTATCAGCATAAGACTTCTGCCGGCTCTGAGCTGTCCTCATCCGCTCCTGGAAGACCTGGACCTTCTCTGTCGTGTCCCGGACCATCTCTGGTTCCACAAGTGCCGACTCCCCAGGGCCTGTCCAGCACAAATGAGATCTACATGGTCGGACGTACAACGCCTCATACGGTGCCATCCCAATGGTGGAGTGGTAGTTGTTGATGTACGCAAACTCCACCAAGGGTAGGTGGTCCACCCAGCTGCGACCAAAGTCGAGGACACATGCGCGGAGCATGTCCTCGAGAGTCTAAATGGTCCTCTCCGTCTGACCATCCGTCTGAGGGTGAAAGGCGGTGCTCAAACGTAGTTGTTTCCCGAACACCTCCTGCAACCCCTTCCACAGCCAGGAAGTGAAGCGATCATCTCGATCGGAGACGATAGATGATGGAACACCATGAAGCCGTACAATCTCCTGAATGTAGAGACGTCCCAAGCTCTCCACTGAGCCCTACTCTCGGACGGGTAAGAAGTGTGCCGACTTGGTGAGTCGGTTGACAATCACCCAAATGGAGTCGTGACCTCTGGAAGTGCATGGAAGTCCAGTCACGAAGTCCATAGATATCCCGTCCCACTTCCACTCTGGGACCTCCAAGGGCTGCACCAAGCCTGCTGGTACCAGGTGCTCTGCCTTCACATGTTGGAAGGTGAGGCATCGGGAAACGAATTCCGCCACAACCTTCTTCATGTCCGGCCACCAGTGCTGTCATCTGAGGTCCTGGTACATCTTCGCCACTCCAGGATGTACCTCCGAAGGAGAAGTGTGAAACTCTCTCAACACCTCCTCTCGTAAAGCGAATGGTACCAAGGTACGTCCTCTGAAAATGATGTCGTTCTCTCCTCCAAAGGAGAAAATATCAGGTGCGTGGCCTGAGGATATCTGTGCACGCCATGTCTCACAGTCAGCGTCCCCACGATGTGCCTCTCTGACCCACTACAGTAGTGTAGGAGTGACTGTGAGTGACTGAAGGAAGGCTTCTCCATCCCTATCCATGAAGGATATCTGCAAGGCGGATAGCTTCTCTGTCGCCTCCTCATGTTGATGAATGCACGTCCTCCTACTGAGAGCAATGGCTACCACGTTCCCCTTCCAAGGATTATAGACTATCTCAAAGTCATAGTCCTGGAGGGACTCGAGCCATCGCCGTTGTCTCAGGTTCAGCTCCTTCTGAGAGAAGATGTACCTGAGACTCTGATGGTCAGAAAATAATGTAAATCACTCGCCTATCAGGTAGTGTCACCATGTCTTCAGAGCGGAGATCACTGATGCTAACTCCAGGTCATGGGTAGAATAGTTCTGCTCATGCGGTCTCAACTGACATGATCCATAGGCGATCACCGCCCACTCTTGCATCAAGACAGATCCGAGTCCATTCCTTGATGCATCGCAGTAGACTACGTACCCTACTCCCTCCTCAGGAAACCTCAAGATAGGGGCGATGGTCAATCTCTGTCTCAGCTCCTGGAATATCTGCTAACATCTGTCTGACCATACGAAGGGTTTCCCCTTCTTCGTCAAAGCTGAGAGTGGTGCCGCAACTCTGGAGAATTCTTGCACAAATCTCCGATAGTATCCAGCTAGTCCCAAGAAACTCCGCACCTCCGTCACGCTCTTGGGTGGCTCCCAAGCTAGCACTGCCTCGATCTTTACAGGATCCATGACAACTCCCGCCTCAGAGATGACGTGCCCCAAGAAGTGGACATCGCATATCCAGAACTGAATATTTGAGAGCTTTCCATAAAGCTGGTGCTCTCGGAGTGTGTCCAGTACAACTGGCAAGTGGTAGGCGTGCTCCTCCTCAGTCGTCGTGTATATCAAAATGTCTTCTATGAAGACCACGACAAATCGATCGAGGTATGACTGAAAGATCCTGTTCATGAGGCCCATGAACACTGTTGGAGCATTGGTTACACAGAATGGCATAACCAAGAACTCATAGTGGCCATACCAACATCTGAAGGCCGTCTTCTGCACGTCCTCATCCCAAACTCTGAGCTGATGATAGCCTGACCTGAGGTCTATCTTCTAGAACCACCGCGCTCCCTTGAGCTGATCAAAGAGGTCATCTATCCTCGGTGGCGGATAATTGTTCCTCATCGTCACCTGGTTTAGGCGATGATAGTTGAAACAAAGTCGCAAGCTTCCGTCCGCCTTCTTGGCGAACAATATCAGGGAAGCCCAGGGTGAAACACTGGGTCAGATGAATCCCTTGCCCTGCAAGCCCTCCAACTGTACCAGTAGCTCTCAAAGCTCGGCGAGAGCCATCTGATATGATGGAGTGGATATCGGGGCTGCCCCGGGGTACAGAACAATATAAAAGTCTACCTCTCTATGAGAAGGTAGTCCTGGAACATCATCGGGAAAGACGTCCGCATACTGATCCACCACTGCAGGAAAACTAGGACTCTGCACGTCAACTGCTCCTAGGATGAGGCTAGCCAACTGATGGGTGATGGATTTTCCTCTCCTCTGTGGGAGTCCATCATGTGCTGCAAAGGCTCCCTTCTCGCCGGTGAAGGTGAACCTGCTCTTGTCGGTGCGTACACATCGCACCGTGCGCCTAATATAGTCGATCTGAGCATGGAATGTAGATAACCAATCCATGACCAAGATAACGTCGTAAGGCCTTGACGCCACTACAAAAAGATCACATCCGAAGCTCTTGCCTCCTAGAGTAAGATCACACTACCGTCACCAGTGCGTAATCGTCAAGTCTGCTCCCGTAGGAGTCTCTAGCCGTAAGGATCAATCCAACGGCTCTGCCGGAATCTCCGAGCTCCGAACAAGGGCAGCGACTATGAAGGAGTGACTCACTCATGTGTCTATAAAAACTGTAGTAAGGGTGGAATCGACATAGATAGTACCTCGAATCATTTCGGGCGCGCTGTGGTCGTAGGCCTCCACTGCCTAGAGTTGTGCCTGTCTCTGCCTACCAGCTCCATGTGGTCGGGGTGGACCTCCTGGTGGTGGTGGTGGTAGAGCCTCAAAGCGTCGCCCGCCCCTACTGCTCGGCCAGCTCCTCTGCCTCGTCCGCTTGCTCCCTGCGAACCGCCACGGTCGACCGTCTACCTCTGCCTGGGTGGCCCCTCAACCGTCTGCTGCTCCTCGGCACGGTGGTTCGGGCAGTCACGAGCCATGTGATCTTGTCCGCCGCATGTGTATCACTGCCTGCCTCTTGAAAGACTGGCTCTGCACTATGTGCCCCGAACTGCTGAGCCAATGTCCTGAGGTCGTCTGTGTGACATTCTGGTGTGCCTGGACCCATGCATTATCTGTCGACTGCCTACTGCAGAATACTCTGCTACATGCCGCCCCGCGGTAGGTCTCAGCGATGATGAAGCCTCAGCAAGAAAGCTCTCGATGAAAAGGGCTCACTCTAGTTTTCCTGCCTGAGTCGGAATGCTAAGGGAGATCAGTGACACCCTGATCTCATGTCTCAAACCCTGGTCAAAGGTCCGGGCCCGGAAGAACGGGTCCTGTACCATGTCTGTCGAGTAGCATGAGGGATCGGTAAATCTCGCTGAGTACTGGGCGACCGTCAAGCTGCCATGCCACAGCTGAAGAAGCTCCTAGATGCGCACCGCACAGAGGGTGGTTGGGAAAAACTCTGAGCGGAAGAGGCTCTCAAAGTCCGTCCAGAGAAGAGATGCCACATCGTGCACATGGAGCATAAAGCTTCACCACTGTCCCGCTGCCGCGTGCAGTAGGCTCGCTGCGAGGATCATCATGAGTTCTGCTAGTGTCCTCACTAACCGGAAAACTCATACCACTGCCTCCAGCCAGTCCTCGGCTGCCTGGGGGTCCGTCTCCCCGTAGAACCTGGGCGGTCGCTGGCGTTGGAACTCATACAGTGCACAAAGGCGACGTGCATCATCAGCGGCTAGGTCTGGTAGCATCGGTGGCTCGGCAGGTAGCGGTACAGCCAGTGCCTCACCTGTCAAAGGGCCCTGCACCGAGGCCTCGGCGCTCGGCGGGCTGTCGTCACGCTCAACTCTCGGAACCCTAGCTGGCTACCGTCTTGGGGCCATCCTAAAAAGGAAACAGGTACGCCACGGTCAGAACAATATACCTGGTGAGCTGATATAAAGTATTCACAAAGAAAACTTGAAATACACATTCAATCAATGTTTTGGTGCATTATGTCGGAAATCGGAAGTCAGGGTCCTGGTGTATGGATACGTCGGACGCCGCATAAACACTGGACTCCCTAGACTGATAACCACACCCAATACACTTAACACTATTACTTCACATAGAAGAAAGATCAGAGTCTTCGGTAGAACCGAACTCCTTTGATACCAATTTGTCACGACCCGTCCTAGGGGCTCGTGCCATGACTACCCCAAGCCCACCTTCCATAGGCCCGGGGCAGGCGCCTAGCACCAAGGCGTAAATCCCAGTATAGGGAAGGCATTTCCTTTGTAAAGTAAACAAACACCATAGAGAAAGCAAGCAGAAGAACCAACCACTAAGTAAAAACTGAGTTTAATAGTAAGTGCGGAAAAGTAAGTGGGCCAGAATACAAACCCAAACTGAAAGTAAAGTACAACTCGAAAGGGAAAATAGAAACTAAAAAGTAAAGCCGCAATGTAGAGCCATCCACTGGAAGTCCCACATGAAGGATGAGTACAAATAGCCTCCACAGCTCCTCAGCTCCAACCGTCCACTCAGAGTACGTCCCGCCCAGTAGTCCACCTCCAGGTACCGTCCTTCTCTGCAAGCCTCAACCACGATCAGCACTGTCCGCCGTCTGCAACCAACACAACTTAGTGCGGGCATAGCCCGTGCAGGGGTGAGTATAAGCTACTCAGTAGGGACCCCGAGACCCCCGACGGTCTCCCAGAATCCACAAAGGATAATCCACAAAGGTAAGGTACAATCATGAAGTAACATCTGACACTACTTAGGTATATGCCCATACATAAACCTAAGTCATCAATTCTCATACACTCCAACTCCCAAGCCCAAGTACAACCCAGTCCACACATGAAAGAAAATCCTAAATCCACACAGGATAGCACAACACAATCCAGCAAGGAAAGAAATACATGATTCATCTCACACAGGTATACTTCTTCATATGACGATAAAGATGACCCGATATTGCCACTTATTCAACTAAGCCGTTGGACCCACAAAGAATCGATAGGTACTAACCCCCGCAATGACACACAAAGGATCTGACCCACACAGGATCGATAGGTAACTAACCCCCGCAAAGACCCACACAGGATCAGACCCACACAGGATCTGTAGGTTCTGGCCCACACAGGACCGCTGAGCGCTGACCCACACAGGATCTGTAGCACTGACCCACGTAGGATCGCTGAGTGTTGTAGTCGTCGCCGTCGAATCCACTGAGGATCTCTGTACGGTCGCCGCCGTCATCGTAGTAGTCGCAACGAGCTCTAGGGTTCCCGTACACAGCAAGCTCGTTCGGGAGGGTTTGCTCCACCAGCCGAGAGGCTGATACATCATCTGACACATAGTCTATAGTTGATGTATCCAAATGTTCTGTATCGCCAACAGGAACTCAACGTCGTAGACAGCGCGTCAATGAGACGTCTGGTCTGAGAGTTATTGCTTTTTCGTCCCAGGGGCCCGGTTGGTTTTTAAGTCAAAACCAACCCGACCATGCTCCACCTGCATCCAAATCTCGGGCTAAGTAAGCCAAAAGATCCTTCTCACTCATAGGAAACCAACCAAGTTTACGGCATGTCAATCGGACGTCCGGAGCTCATTTTATGAGCGTTTCCGCTCTGAGGGCCCGGTTAGTTTCGTGTACGAACCAACCCGTCCAAACCCAAAATACTCCGAAACCTTGAGTGCGATATACCGAAACGACCACCTCGATCCAAGGATCGCATCTCCGCTGACGGTACATCGTTCAAGGGCACGTTTCCCAAGATACGGGAAAAAGACCAAAAAGGTCTGAAAATGGGGCTCTGGGCCCGGACCGACCCGACCCAACCCCCCTGGGTCGACCCGACCCGGGTCCGGGTCCGACCCGGACGGCGTGGCCTGGCCCGGCCCGGGTGGCCCGTCCCGGCCTAGGCACGACCCGGCCCGGCCACCAGGGGTCGGCTCGGCCGGTTACGGCCGAGCGGTACGGGGGTGCGCTACCCCCGCGTGAAGGAGAGCCGCAGCCCCATGTGGGGGCAGCTCTGTGTCACCGGACGCGGCGCAAGGCCGCATCCCTTCCCCGCGGTCCCGCGCGGCCGTTGGACCGGCCCTCGCTGTCGCGGATTCAGCCGCGGCAGGTCTTCCCGGTGGTGCAACGGGCGCCGCCGCTTCCTGGCGGCCGGCCGTTGGCGCCGCCGAGCCATCGTGGCGAGCCAGCGGGAACTTCCGCGGGCCACCGTACGCGCTCCGGTGGTCCGTTTTGCCTGTGGTTTACGCCTACGCCTCTCTCGGGATCCTAACGTTGCTGCGAAGGTCTCCAATCACCATTCCGATCCCATTTCGTAAACGCCGTTAATCCACGCATCAACGAAAAATTGAAGAGGGTTGTCGGGCCGTGTTTGTTTGGCTCGCACCCTCCGCGTTAGGTGATAACAGTTGGGAATAATAATCAACACAGGGAAACATAACAAGGCACAATTTTAATAAATTAAAATTGAACCTTGATTTGGGTCCTTTGTTTTAGAAGGAAACAACCATGGGAATGAATATTATTCTCAAATAAAAATCCTACCTCATCGTTGTCGTCGAACGAGAGTCCTTCGCGGAATTGACCGTCGCGGGAGAAGAGGATCGTCGCGTCGGGGAAGGGTGTCGCGTCGTTGCGGAACACGACGGCTCATCGAAGATCTCCGAGTGTTAAAGAAAACACACAGATTTAATTTCACGAATTAAATCCATGTTGAGGATAAAATCCACAAAGGAAATTTAAAAGTTCCGAAATCTCCTACCTCAAGCAGTTGATCGAAGGTCGTCGCAGAAGAAGGATCGTCGCAGAAGAACATCGGGGAAGGATATTCATCAGCGTCGTGGTACACGGCGTCGCGTCGTCGATCTCCGAGGGTTCGCCGTTCTTTGTCTCCTTTCGTCGAAGGCCGGCGTTCTTCGTGTTCTTCTCTTTCTTCGCGTTCTTTGAGAAGAAAGATGAAGATCTTCTAGCTTCAAAGATTTCTCCAAATCCTCTCAACAAACAACCCATCAACAAAAAGGGTGTTGGTCTTATTTTATTATTATGCCAATAGTTTTAAAACTTCTTAAGAAATGGACCATTAATTCGGTGAATTAATGGTAACGACTAACTGTCCATTTAATAGGGGCGTTATGAGTTTTAGAAAACGCACTAGATGACTTTCATTAAAGAGGAGTTTTCGCGGGTGCGTTACATAGAGGAAAAGAAACGGTGGGGCTCGTGCGGGCCCCACATCACAAATATCCTACAAAGAGGGTAGCATATTTTGGGTTGCACACTATCTACTTCAACTTAGATTAAGTGCCTTTAAGTGGATTTAAGTGTCTTAAGTGAAATAAAATAAAGTTTTCGCACCACTTTATTTTATTTTCTTCACTTAACCCCAAAAATTAAAAACCACACTCGAGCAAACGCAACTCCGGAAGAGGCATTTCTAAGCAAGTACCGACGCTGTGATTCCATCGGTGCCCTCAGAATTTGATTCCGAGCAACGGTTCAAATTTAGAAAAACCCGCTCGTTCGTTCACTGAACATACCCGAGCCAAAACTTCAGAAAAAGATTACGGGCACACCGGGCCTCGGATTCACGTGCCGTCAGAAACTGCGCTCTTGTAAAATTCCAAAAAAAAATTAGAGAAAAAATTTCCTTGAATTTTATGGGTCTTCATAACCGACCCATGGGTGTGTCACATATATTCTCCTTGATTGATATTATGATTAATTAGTCAAAACAAGATTATTTTCTTATATACATACATTTAAATCATTATTAATTAAGTGATTGTAAATTAAATAATTTGGGTTTTTTTGGAATGTATCCATACTAGGACCATGTAAAAATAATAAATATTACACTAAAATAAAAATGGGCCATAATGAGATGTAATACTATCATAACAAAATTCTTAGCACAATCGCGTTACTTATATAAGAAAACGCACTTCATGGTGTGTGGGAATAATTATTTACAATGGAAATTTTTTTGAACATGATAAATTGGATGTGTTATGTAAACTCATATGTGGATCCTTATTAATTATGATCGTATTAATTACTAGAGGAAGTTAAATGATTCAAAATAAACTATTAGATGGCATGTCTATATAAAAGGACGTTATTACATTTTGAATTTAACACACTAATTAACTGAATCTTAATGAATGATTAAATGGAATATTTAATTTTATGGATCCTATAAAATTATTGAATATTTTTTTAATGATAGATATATGATGACTTTTTATTTATCATGTACATTTCTGTGGCATGATTTTATTTTTTAAATGTAGTGACATTGTCTGTTCGTATAGTGTCTTGAGTGATACCTGGGATCCTTATATGGATTAACATCAACATGATCATAGGTTAACTGAAATAATTTTATTCCCTTTGTGATATCTAATTTGATGATATGGAATGACTTGAACTAGATCATAGGATGAAATATTATATATTATCTTGGAGTGATACAATGATTCCTTTTACAAAATTCTTTATACAGGCTCAGTGGTTAAATCAATAATTAATCCCCTTCGGTGGTATTGGATTATTTATATGGAATTATCTATATGAAATCATAGGATTCATGATTTTATATACATTTAGAATAATAATGGACTCTTAATGGGATCTAAAATGGACGGGAAGATAGGTTAACTAAGATTTGGATATGCTTGGTGAATCTTGGATTCTATTGGGTAATGTCTCTTAAGAGATCATGGGTCATATGACCTTAAATCATATTTTATTTCTATTTATATCATCCATTACATCAATAAAATTAATTTTATGAAACATTTAGATTCCCTATGTCCACTCATTATATAGGTACATATGGGGGTCTCCTTCAGTTCCTTATGAATTAGGATTAATCGTGGACTATTAAGTTAAGCTTTAGGTCCATGATATTAAAAGGTCTATATATATATATATATATGTATGTGTTTTAAAAAAATTATATATAAATATAATTAATTATATTTTTTTGATTAATTTAACTCATTAAAATATCATATTAGGTCGAATTAGGAATGGATGACTATGTGTCCTTCAAGGATGCTAATCCATAATTAATTAAATATATTTATTTAATATTTTTTTATTATACGTGAATCATATATATATTGTATTAATATGATTGATATTTAATATAATCTACTAATGGGGGACTATGGAGTTTTACTCACACCCTATTTAGCTAGTCTATTGGTACCTAAATATATATTCTAGATCCGGGTATGTTCATGGGGCATGCTATAAGTTCTTACCCTAGTATATTGGATCTCCAAAGCACAAGCCTGGTTTTATGCTCTATATTATCATTGAAATATCCATTTAGGTTATTATAATATTCTTTTTTTATTAACTTCTTTATAAATTAATCTTGTAAATTGTGTAATCCTCATGTAAGATTATTAATTCACTTATTATTGATTATCTGTTGTTATAATTTTTGAATTCTATTACTATGTAATTCATCTTCTTCCACTATTTCATTATTAAATAAACCATTTTACTACTCTAATATTATTAATTTTTTCTTCTTCACATACCATAGGTAGAACCTCACCGTATAGTTTGTAGCATGTGGTATACGACAAGGATTTCTTGAGACCATGTGACCAACCGAATCTGGGCACCGTATAAGTGGATCCTGGGTCAGGATATTAGCAAGTGGTATCATACCTATTTTTTTAAATTTTTCACTCTTTTAGGGTATTATACAAGAGGCTTTGAATGTTTTGTCACATGTTATATACTCATTTTGGCATATTTAAAACCCACTCATGGGGGAAGATCTAGTTTCATAGGATAAGATTTATGTTCATCGTGGGTTGGTATTTTTGTTGATTATTATTTCACCTTGGGTGAATAATATACTTCTTATAAAAACTAATTTATGAGATTTACCCTTGGCCTGGTATATAATGAAATTATTTTTACATTAATAATTATTAGCACATAGTGATTCATATTCCATTAATGGGATATTCAATGAAAATTGCATTATCGATTTCTTAATGAATGGTTATTTATTTATAATGATTGCGTGATTAATCATCATTTAAATTCTTCTTCCATCATATCTAATTGTATATCATTATATACTAATTAAACTGATTGGGAGATTTTAACTAATGAAATTTGTGTTCTTTTTTTGTGGTATCATTCCATGTCAACTCTCATTCATTTTGTAGTGATCGAATACTTGTTTTCTTATCATATATAATATGTTATTAAAGTATAAGCATCAACCTAGATGGTGTTTCCCATTGAAATTTTTTGTATCACCTTAAATAACCATTTATAACATGTTTGACCCATATAACATTGGTCTCATGGGAGGAAATATTGACAATTGTGATTAAATTGGTGATAATAAAAAGTTATTATTTCTTTAATCATTTATAAGTTTGCAAATTTAACCCATATAATATAACATTTTTATATAAACTAGTTATATTTTGAGAGAGATGGCGAAAACCAAGTATAATTTACATAATGTTCTAGTTGAAAATTGTAATGGCACGTATATTTATAATTTTTGAAATGTTACTAATCTAACAGAACCATTGTTTATATATTTAAAGGGTTTTACCTATAAATATGGGCATGATGACCCATATGAAAAAATTCATAAATTAAAAATGGACCCCAAGTAGACCAATTGTGGTATGTTTTTTATGATATAAACCCCCTAATGAAGAAGTTATTAATAAATTAAAAAACCTCTATTGGGATCCATATTTATAGATCCAGGTTAGATTGATGAGAACCTTGTAGATCACCTTTATTTTTAAAGATTTAGTGAATAACCCCAAGAGGGATTGAATTTGATAAAAGATGAATGGTTATTTAATCTGTATAAAACAACACAAATGGTGTTTCCTATAAATTTATGGTGGTGTCCCGGTAAATAAATTCCCCTTAAAATGATAAAAATCCATTTTACTACTTTTTATATTTATTACTATAATTATTCCATTAATTTAAATGATAAAGGGGGTTCTCATCTATATCAAGGAAATAAATTTATCATTAAATAAACAACTTTTTTTAATTTTATAATGAATTAAAAGAAAATTATATTTTCAAATTGAGATAATGAGACAATTATTTTGTTATGCTGAATGTCTTCAACTGTATTAATTGTTTAGTGTATATTGAACTTATAAATAGTACTTGATATCCATTTCCCAATATTTTCATTAATAATTTTATAATAAATTATCACTTACTAAATTCCCTATACCGGAATACTTAATGTGTTGTTATATGTTAAAAAGGATAAATATCAATACCCATGTCAACAGGTTTCACTGTTCTTTTCATTTATTGCATGATTATAACTCCACAATTAATCATACAAAACCTAGAATAGTAATCCGGATGGGGTAACCCCTATGAAGTTTCTCATTCTATGTATGAGTGAGGAAAAATCACATTGTAATGACAAAGTGTTGGCTTGTGGTGATAATCATCAGTCTGATGGCTATTTTGGGCATGTGGGTAGACCCCTGGTAGGAGACCAAATGTCTACAGGGAAACTTGTGGCTCCTAGGGGTAGAATAAAAATGACCATATTTATTTTTGGATCCAATGATATTTGTGGAGACCAGTTATTACATTAGTAGAAAATGGAGGTTTTGATCCTCCGACATGTGGGTTACAGTATGGCTGGATTATATTTTTTTCATGGGGGGAGAGAGGGTTATTGTTTCCCATAGGCCTCCATTGATATTATACCATTCTATATATATTATATGTTAGATTGGTAGGACATTGAAATTTTTATCATGACCTATTTATAGAGACATTTATATACTCTTTATAAATGGGATATCGGGGTTAATATTAACCCCTCAAATATATGTTAGTATTGGTAAAGTTATACTTCTAGTTTTATGATGAGAAGTGATGTTCAATATATGTTTATATTCAGTTAGAAAAATAGTTATGAAACAAAAAACAAGAAGATAAGTTTTATTTTAACAATAATTGCATTTTAATAGATATTAGAATAAGATGATACACTTCATTAGAGGTTTATACAGTCTTTGAGAATGGATAGCTTCTTAGTTTGTCTGGTAAAACATATTTTTTAACACTGCATGACCCAAAATTTAATTTACCATTTTAATTGTAATTTGAATAAATATGACTGTGGATTACATATTCCATTGGCCTTGTAAAATTAAAAGTTATCATATTGTTTTTTGTGATATTATTGTACCATAAAAAACACATTATTACACATGGTGATGTTGGTCAAGGGAAGGTTCCATAAATCATATGAGTATTATGGTAATCATCTAATCCATGACATATTATGTTGTGATAAAATCTATTCTCTAAAATAGAGTCACACATTTGTTAAAAATAATCTAACTAATACTAGTGCTTGGGATGAAATTCCTTGTGGTTTGTGGGTTCTTACATGTCGTTATATTGGTTTTTATTCTATTTATATTGGTTAATATATTCAGGAAAATGTTTTGAGTGAACTTTATTACTATTCCAACAATTAATTTTAACTACCATTCTTATAATTGGCCATTTTTCTCTCATTTAGGTTTGGATCAGGGTTTATATTTTTTCGTCACATCTTTTACCCATGATTAGTGGTGGATGAAATGTGTGTTTTGGGACGAGTTAAAATTAATAGTAAATGGTGGTTAGAATATTTTTATGGTGGTATGGGTCACCTAAAACATTTTTAATTGTGTCCATTTAGGTATAGAAACAAAGACCATAATGGATAAAATTGGAATGGTAAAATGACATTTGGAATATGGGAACCAAGTATATTGGAATTATACATTAATTAACATGATCCTTGATTTTAACTCAGTGTTATTTTGAACCAATTTATTATACTAGATTCTTGATCAAGATGAATAATAGGTCTAATAGTTTTATGGGTCAGTTTCAGATCCATGCATGAAAGGTAGACTGATAGTGAGGTGGTTGGTTGTGTACCAAACCGTTTATGAATTTCAAGAGTTGGAATTATATATCAACATTTTCTCTTGAATAATTACTTATAAAATTAATTTAGAGATAATTTATTGAACCTTTAAATACTTTTCCACACATTAATCTAGATTCCTATTTGATAGATATGTTTGGAGTTCCTCAACTAATGTATTGGTAATTAAATATCCAAAGAGGGTTGATACTTCAAAATGTGGGTCGTGTTCGACATGAAGAGCATGGTTTCTAGATTGACCATTATGATAGTACCATAATGGGTATGATCATTGTTTAAGAGTATTGTGAGATATCTAACACATAATATTACATGGTTATAAATTATCATGAGATGTGGTTTAAGGGGTCATTTCTAGGAAACATCAAATTGTTTTGATGGAGCATAGAGTGTGGGATCTATACACACTCATTGATTGAAATCCTCAATAATATCATAGTGTTCTCCCAATTTAATTATTATAATATCCATTATCTATAAATAATATTTTGTATGTTGGTATATCATCAAATATTCGTTAGGAGAATTGAATGACCTTGAAGTTTGACTATTCACCATCATGTGATATGTGTCAAGTAATCTTGAATCTAGTCATTGGAGTGATGATCTGGTACTTTGATTCCATTAGATTAATTATATGGGGATGGTTCATCCATCAGATGTAAATAGATGTTTGTTACAAATATTAGTTAGTTTTCACGAAATGATATATTTATGACTATTTTAAAGGAATCGGAATCTGATTTTGAGAATACATCAGCTGTTAAAGTCATTCTTTTTTTAGAATTTTCATACATATGTTGTTTGACATGAGTTTATGTGATCATTTGAATGAGTTCGGTGATAACCCACATTAAAAATGATATCATATTTAACATTTTTCATGTATAATTTGGAATTGAATGTTCATATAAAAGGAAAAAATACCAGTTAATGAATTTTTTATTAAGATTATACTTTTTGATATAATCAACACCAAAAATATAGTCCTTTAATTTAAATTGGTGTTCAGAGTTTTAAATTGTTCCAAAAGCATAATTATGATATTGGAGATGTGTTTCAATAGAAAATTGTAATGATGGGAATTCCAGAATTAGGGGTGTTCCATGGAGGGTGATGTCCCTCATGATTCTTTATTTGTCCCAGTTTCAAATCCAGGTGGGAGCGAATTTCAGCTGGCAGGCGGTGTCGTAGGAATGACGCAGGTAGATGATGATGCGGGCATAACGCAGGCAGGAGGTAATGCTAGAATTATGCAAGTAGATGGTGTCATTTTCATGATGCAGGCATGACACTACACTGGGTCTATAGTCCATATTATGGGCCTTTGGTCCATGTAATGGAAATCATTTCCATTGGGCCTTTGTTCTATGTATTGAATAAATAATGCTTGATGGGTGGGCTATCCCTTGGAGGGCTATGGCATGCCTTTTCACCTTGTGTGTGTGTTTTGTGTGTATTTAATGTAATTTTACCCTCAATAAACTATATATATATATATTAATTTAAAAAAATATGGGAATTCTATGGAACAAAATTCATTGTGAAAGATGAACGATGTGGTGGGCAGCTCCAAAGGTCAAAAAATAAAATAAATGAAGAAATGATCTTGTCATAGGTTAGATCGGATCATGTAATCTCTGTCATGGTGTTTATGTTTTGAATAATAGTTTTGGATTTATTTTTATCCTCTTGACTACCTTCAACTTAAATGAGCTGTTTCTGGTGCACTAGGAGATGGAAATGTAATGTAGCCATTTCAGAGGGAATTCAAAACCAAAGTAGTATGGGTGACATTATAATTTATCTGTAAGGATTTTCAAAGATGAAAAGTTCTATGGGTAAAGGTTGTAACATCCCTTTTTGAACTATTTGGAAACCATAATTGTAACACCCTAGTGTGTATTTATTTCTAAAGGTATTTATTATCTGTTTAAATAAATAAATCAAGAATTAAAAACCCCAACATGAGTAAAACATAGTACATTTATTTAGAATAGAACAAAATCAACGAACATTAATACAATCACACATTAATTCTATAAAGTATACAACTATATGGAAGAAAACTCATTTCAAGAGATAATAAAACAATTAGTCCTTTTTTAAGAACATAATAAGTGTAAGATCGTAACCCGACTCTCTGGGATCTGCTAGGAGTAGGATCTCTATGACCAGGAAGACAACGATGAGACAATGAACAGGGGAATATATGAGAACCATCACCATAGGCTTCGATATTCCAGTTACATATAGTTCAATAGCATGGAATCTATTTTAGTTATTTATATGTTCAAAAAATGGAGATGTTGGTTTATAGATATTGATACATTTAAAAACAATTATGTTATAATAACATGAGGATATATATTATAAGAATTTTAAAAATTATACATACATATATATATATATATATAATGAAATAATAATATATTTAAATCATATAAAATTTTAAAGATTAATAAATTTAGTGTAGTATAAAGAATAATTGAAATATTAATGTAATGAAATTCCATGAAATAGAGTGTTTAAAGATCCAGTTAAGTGTGTAGTTTAGTTTTAGAATTTAGATGGGTGAACTGTAATATTAATATGAGTTTTAGTTGAATGATGAAATTTTATGTCAAAGGTAAAATATAATTAATGATAAAAAAATTCATCTCCAAAGTAATAAATTAATAATTTCTATAAATGTAGTATAAGTAGTATTTCAAATTACAATTTATAAATTGAATTTTTTATTTAATATTTACATTTATATATTCACAGATATATAATAAGATTAATTAAAAAAGTTTTTTAAATATAATAAATGTTACATATATATATGTGAAATAGAATCATTATATATATATATATATAAAGTAAAAAAAATATATATAAGAGAAAATGAAACAAAATATATGAAATGAAAAAAGACTTGGGTTGTCTTCTACCCAAAAACTTAGCCCCACCAATGACATTTTCTATGTCACCTAACTCGTTTTTCATTGAGTATTCCCCTTGAAGTATAGATGACCAATTATGGGTGTCCATTTTAGTCAACAACATCTTTTTCATCCCTTTACTCTTGAAAAATTTATTCTACCCTTATAAATCAGCCTCTCCCACAAGCCATGCCTTAGTTAACAAAAAATTCATATCCTTTAATCTCCAATACTCTTCCTCTATACCACGACAGCAACAATACAGACACTGCTGGCCATGGATTCCTCACAGATCTACTACGAATCTAAAGACACCTATATATGTGGGTAAAATGACCAATCACTCCTTAATTAGAAAAATCCCCAAATGTCAATGAATTTTCATTCCATCCTCATTTTACCCAATAGTCAGAACAGACCCATTGAGAAGTATAGACCTTCTATCGGTGAAGAAGGACCCCCCCCCCCATTTCATCCTTCTTCTTCTACCTAAGGTTTATAGATTGTATGGAAATTATTTATTTTAAAACTATTATTTCAAAATTATCAGTTTATATATATATATATATATATATATATATATAATTAGGGTGGATACAAATTTCATGTTTATTTTATAGCAAAAATATTTATCAATTCATGTATAACACATTTATTTGATATATATTGGTATATAAAATATTTTCATATTTTAAGAATAAAAAATATATCTAGTTTTTTCAATTCATGATTATACATATATCAAATTTACATTATATTTTATTCCTTTAAATAATAAATGTTTGTTTTTATAGGTGTATTAGGTTTTTATTTCCATCATTCAATTCTTCAAATACATATGTAAATTTATATATGTATATATATATATTATTTATAATTTCATGTTTTCAAACACAGACACACATATATATATATACATACTATTTATGTATGGTTCAGAATTTCTTTATATTCATGTTTTTGAATATAAATCAATTATTTATATGTATATATTCATGAATGTTATTGAATTTTTATCAACAAAATATATGTAAGTGATTATGATAATATACCAAATGTGATATAATTATATTCTATAATTATGTTTAAGTAATTTAGGTGTGAATATGATACATTAATTAAAAACATTCCATGTTTATATTCATTATATATATAGAAATATATAATAATTCAAAAATTCTTGTTTTTATAAGTTTTACATCCTCTTCAAATATTCTAATTAGGAATGAATGTTTTTTAAATTTATATAAAGGGATTAATTCATTATATATATATAGTCCTTTCCATCATTTCATGATTCGAAATGAATATTTAATTAATTTCAAAACATTAAATTAGTTAAAATAATAGTTTTCAATTAAGAAATGAAGAATTGTTTATTTTAATAACATTACATTTATATTTCAAATATGTTTTATACTGTTTTCCCTTTAAAGTCATATGTTTGGTGTATATTTTCATTTACTTAAAATTGTTCATGATTTTAAATATATATATATATATATATATATATATATTTATGTATGTATGTATATATATATATATATCATTAATATAATTATTTTTTATAAATAGTAATATTGCAATTATTATCATGTATGGTATTGTTTTAATATTTTATGTGTTTGTGATAATTCTAAGAATGTGGAATTAGATGCCTTTTATTTTTTCTAAATATAAATATGGTATTAAAAATATTTTATGTGTATGAAATACATACACACAAGGTTAATGATACATATTATTTCATGTGACTTGATATATAAAATTTCTAAAAAAAATTGTGAACGATTTTTTAATTACTTAACATGTTAAAAAATCAAATTGTGATTTAAGAAAATGAGTAAATAATTATTTTATTTTAATATGTGTTTCAGAAGACATATTTTAATGTTTTGATGAAATGTAAATTAGAGGAAATTATAATTACATGGATGTTAATTTTTTTTACAGACCATTCAAAATAAAAAATGACATGAGATTTGGTAGTGATGAATCATAAAAGTTATATTCCTATGAAATTTAGTATTTATATATTATAAATGTGCATGTTTATTAAAATCATTGGTATATTTTGGAAACCAAAATCCCCAGGGTAATATTTATATATGTAGAGAAGGATAAAAATGATTTCTTTAAAATTATAACATGGGCTATGTAAACAAGAAGCAGATGAAGAGTTAACTCATTCCTAAAGAAGTAGATAGGAAAAAGAAAACCATTATTGTTTTAGTTCCCCCATTATATTGTTTTCAAAATATTTCATATTTTTTTAAAACAATGGATTTTTTATAGAAAAATTAAAGTGTAAGTATTTTAGAAGGCAATAAATGTTTTTGAGAAGCGTATTTATTTTTAAAATAGTATATTTTTATGTTTTCAATGAATAAGTATTTTCAAAACCAATATAATTTTTTAGAAATTTTAAATATTTTCACAATATATATGGAATTTCAAAAGGCATAGTTACTTTCCAAAGAGTATATTTACATGTTTTCAATGGGATGTGTATTCTAAAAGGCATTTTCAAAATCATGTTCCCTAAAGTATATTCAAAAGTGTTTTCAAAAATCTATAACATTTTTAATGGTTTTTTGAAAATCATGTTTTCATTATTATAATAATATTATAAAGTATTTCTAAAGAGTTTTCCATATTAATGTTTTTATAAAATAATTAATAAAATCTATTTTCATTTTAATTTTCAAATTTATTCCCAAAATACTTTTTCAAAAAATATACATATTTTCAAAAGGGTTTTTCAGTGGCTTTTGAAAATCTCCTTATTTGGAAATGTTTCTCACACTATGTCATTATAAAATGTTTTGAGGTTACTTATAGGTTTTATGGAGTTTATCTCAATAAATATCTAGCACCAGAAATGTTTCATAACTATCATAATATTAAATTTTTATTTAAGGATAATGTGTAAAAGTTGATATTTTCTTACAAATCCTAATCCGGAAAGTATCCCCTGCCTAAATGTCTGTATATTTTTAATTACTTTTTATAAAACAATATAAATAATTTTTATTTTCTGGATCCATAAGCACAAGTCTAGTAAATTGTAATAAAAGAATTTTAACTATTAATTTGGTAGATGGGATTAATATTAAAGTAAAAAATTGGATTTAATTTCATAGTTTTAAAACACATAAATGTTTTTTTTGACATGGTTTAAAGATCAATTATTGTCTTGGGTGATTGGATGAGTTTCAATTCTGTCAGCTTCCAAAAGTCATTATTTTTTAAAATTAGGAAGGGGTGCATGGTCTTGTTATAAAATATGAATCCCCTAGGAGAAACTATGAATCCCAATTGGGGTATCCAAAAGACATTCAAACAGTTCAACCAATGATGCGGTTCTAGGAGGATGTTTTATAGATATTTTTAGAGGAGGGCACATAAGTTTCTCATGGTTTGACATATAGTGTGTCTATCCATTTTAGAGGGTGAAACATCAAATAGTCATACTGTTTGGTTTGTATACAGTTATCAAAACAAAGTTTCTCATAAATTTAAGATGATGAAAAAATTTCTACTATATATTTTAAGTGATTTTTATCCCATTATCCTCCCCCAAAATCCTCATGTATATACCCTTTGGGCATAAAACCTCATCATCTTCCAATGGTGGGTTCTCCTTCATTTGGGAGTGGAATAAATTGTCATTAGTTGTGTTGGAAGAATAAATTTATGGATATGACACATCATACATCCCATTTTAAATTTCAATTCCATAGGTAACACTATTTCAATGTGATATCATTTTTCCTATTTATAGGGTCTTTGGTGATTTAACTTATTTCTCTCACTAAATATTTAATAGAGTCTCATTAAAATATGAGTACTTCTACCTAATAATTTGGTATGTAGCCAAATTATTATCCCATAATGTCTCATCATTTTATAAAATGTTATCATTGTGCGGCAAGACATATGATCTGAGGGTCACTACTAAATTCTGGAACTCATAAATATAAATTTCTGAGAAAATTATATGCATTATTTATGATTCCATTTATCAATGTTAGCGGTGATACATATATTTGATACACCCCATGGTTGGGTCACATATATTCCACTGAGAACTAATGTTATTAATTAACTAAAACACCATTAATTGTGATTGGTGTACTTTTAAAACTATAGTCACTAACTTATTTAAAATGAACTGATTGAGGTTATTTCATTCATGTATCTATACTATTATTTTTAAATTTTATTACATTCCCCTGGAATAAAAATGTTACTTAATGAGACATAATAATCATATAATAAAATTCATAATATGAACATGATTCTTATGTAACAAAATATTCATCTAAGGTGTGTTGGAATTATTATTTAAAAGTGATGACTAGATGATCATGATAAAGGGGAATTGTTTTGTCTTATCACACATTACACTTTATTAATTATGTTAAAAATAATTAATAAATGATGTTAACAGTTTAATTATAAATTTTTTAATTGAATGACAGTTTACATAGACCTTATTTAAATTTTAATGTGATCCTATTAATTAACCAAGTCATAATGACATATTAGATTACATATATACATGCATGCCTCCTCTTGATCACATTAATTTCGTTTGATTAGATGTTTGGTAGGTCATGGATTGTGATTTGGCATGAATAATTCCATGGTATATGATTAATTATCTAATATAGTTGTTCTATGTATTCATATTAAGCCTTTATCGATTATTGGGTTTCTTATATGGATCTCCATGGATGGCGTCATATGTAAAACTATATTTTACTATGCCTTGTGAAATACCTATATTCCTTATATGCAATTCCATGGACGATATCATAGATTGAATGATATTAAATATGAATATAGATATACATTGATTCCTATTATGGAATTTCATGGATGGGTTCAATGGATGTTTTTTATTATATATACACCATGAATGATATAAGGTTTCCTAATATGTAATTCAATAGATATAATCAGTGGTTATATGAATTATGAATTTCCATTAGTGATATTGAGTTCATGATATCGACTTACCTAGACAAACTCATATTTTTTCAGATGTGATATACTCCATGGGAAATATTTAGACTCCTGATAATGAATAAAATGGATGAGATCATACATTAACATATATTATGTTATTCCATGGATGAATCTTGGATTCTGATTAGAAAATCCTCATGTTAGTTGATAAGTCATGTGATCTTACATCATGATTGAGTACCATTTAATCCACCTGCAGCTTCAATACTATTAATGTATTGAAACATGTCGATACTATTTGTTCACCCTTTAAAAAGGAATTCATGGGGTTCTACTTTGGTCAAACATGACTTTTAATTATTCATGGATGCTTGACATTCACCTCATGTCCAGGATAGTACTATATCTACATTTGGTTGTGTGTGTATTATATGTACATTATATATATATATATATATGAATATATATATATACCTCATGTGATTTTCATTTAGATACATTAATGCTTTAGGAAAAGTAGGTATAGTCATCCATGGATTTTTGGATGAACCCCAACTTGACATTAATAGTATAATTTAATTACTATTTATTTATTATATATGCACACTTATTATTTTATGTTCATATATTGGTTATGTATTTCATTCCATTTTTTGTGTCCTTTTGATGACCTGGCCCAATGAGTTCTGAGCCACAGCTACCCAAGACTACCTCTAATAGGGAAGGGGCTCACAACTAGCACCAAGTAGACATATCACAGAGATTGGAGGAATTTTCCTAAAATACCATTATTCATGCACCAAAACATTCCCCCATTAAATAGTTCAAATATATATAATGTTGGAAACTAAAATTCATTAATACATCAATCCTAAACCAGTGTACGAAAGGATTAATGAAAGTGTAAAGGGGAAAATCACTCACCCACCAAAAAAGTATAAAATAAAAAAACATACTCAGAAGTGGGGGATCATTGTTTGATGACCATTTTGGAAATATCATTTTCTAGGCTCTGGTAAACACCCCATTCAGTCTATCTCACTATGCTCTGCCGTCCTTGGGTTCTATGGGGACTCCATCAAAAGGCATCGTTTCTATATAAGACACAACACTTGCTATAAATTCCCATTTGGGTGAGTATATCAATACATATTAGGTACCGAAAAAACAAAAAAGAAAAATGAGACACAAAATGGAAATAGTCTACTCGACCTTTTTATTGGAAACCCATTCAGTAGAGAAAATCCATCTTGAACCATACATAGAAATACATGACTAATAAGCTCTTTCAACAAGGTGTATCAACACAAACACATGACATCACTAAAAGGTCTCCATGAATCATCCAGAAATAATCATCTCAGTCTTTAAGTCTCATGAAGTTCCATCCTCATTTCTAGATATAGTATTCTAATCAATTCTCTAAATGTATCAAAAATAATGGAAACCACTCTATATGCTCATCCATCTCAAATGAAAATCATCCATGAGATGTACTCTATTAGGAACAAATCATAAGTTCAAACACATCTTCCAAGCACCATAGGTCCTATAATAACTAACATGTATGCTACTCATGACTATAAGAACCCAAGTGGTTAGGTTCACCCCTCACCACTATACAAATTCGATTGATCCATGCTCTATAATATGTACCATGTGAATCCTCTCTAATAAGTGAAAATGGAGGGACCTGCACCTCACCACTACCCTGTCGTCAGGGGAATATTATCTCCAAACTATCCTATAAAGGCTATATTTATCCAATATAGAGTGGCCCACACCTCCATTTGTTATGGGTGCACTAACTCATAAATAGGTATCACACATAACATATAGAGGGGACTACTCCATGTAACTTCTCTCCAAAGTCGAGGGAGCTCCAACTACAATGGAGGACCTACTCCCAACCGCTACTCGAAGACAAGGGAGTGCTCATTGAAGGATAGAGGACCCACATCATGACAAAATATGGTTGTACCAATATGTGGTGTAATGACTTACACCCTTACATGATAGGGGAGTACCTAAATACCTACATGATCACTATGGGGGACTCGCACCCTAACACGATATTTGAGTACCGACCCCTAGATAGAGGACCCACTATCCGGTACAAATGGGGAGTAAAAAATCTGTTGGAAAAACATACGGAGGAACCATACCCATGAATGATAATTGGGTTTCAAATCCAATGATTTAGGAACCTCACCCTAAAATGATAGGGGAGTTCTGACTCTATTTATATGTCACAAATAGAGGACCTAATCCCTCAAAAAACATGGCAGTACCGACTCCACGTATAGGGAACCCGCATCATGGTCCTACATTGGAGTATGAACTCTATCTAGACAAATTTTATAGAGGGGCTTAACACTAGAATGATAGTGGATTACTGTCTCCAACTGCAAAAATTATGTGGGGAACAACACCCTACTCTGACATGAGAGTTCCATCCCTCAGATAAGAACTGCATCAGTAGAGAAACTGCAACTACAATGTAAGGATTCCAATATATACCAAAGTAGAAATTTGTGGGCATCTCACACCCAGATAGAATAGGGGTGAAATAGTCCCAAAATCTCTCACTTGAACCACACTGATCTAAAACATCAGTGAAGTTCCACTAATAGGAGAAACAGAATTATCATACCTCATGTCATAACACAATAATAGGTAGGTGACCAACACCATCATACAACTGGAGATCACCACTATACCATCCTAAAGTGTCCAGTCCACTGAAATCAGAAGGTGATAGTTAATTATAAGTACATTGACATCAACCTAGTGATCCACCATGATCACTACCCAATGGTATGAATTAATACTTGATAATCCTGCTCAAATCATGACACATCATATATCTTAGTCTCTTATGGTGTAAAACATCACATTATATATAGAAAACATCATTATATAGGATACTCACATTCTGGAATATGAGTTATGGATAAGAAGATAGATAAGGCAGAAACCCCAAAAAAGAAACCAGAAAGTACACGACATGCATTGGTTTCCACACGATGTGTAAACCCAGCAGAGAACCTAACATTTTCGCCCATTTTTATGGATTTTAGGGCATAGATGTGTACATAGAGTGTACTACCACAAATTTCATGTTCAACCGACTACACATTTTTTCCATGCTGAATGCACTACGGGATAAATCGATTATTACGACGGGTTATTTGCAACGCGAATAAATCTTGTCGCAATAAATCCGATGAAAAGCGCATTGATGATGGGAATAAATTCCCGTCGCAAATGGTCAGTTAGTTTCGACAGGAATACAGGACCCGTCACAATAGGTATGGCGCGGTTTGCGCACCAAAACGCGGGAAGCTTATTTGTGACGGTGGACTTCATCCCATCGCAAGTACCTAGAGGTGGTAAATATTATTTGCGACGGGACAATTACCCGTCGCAAAACACAATTCAGCAGGTGTTATTTGCGACGGGTGCCATCACCAATTCTGGCGGCGGTAAATAGGATTTTGCGACGGGGATATATTCACGTCGATAATGGTATATGGGCCTACAGGTATTTGCGACAGGCCCGTCGCAAAAACCTTTTTAACCGCTGCCCGTCTTAAATGCGGGCGAAGGTATTTCCGACGGGGCCCATTGCCAATACCAGTGGCGGTAAATAGCAATTTGCAACAGGGATATCTTCTCGTCGCTAATGGTATGTCGGAAAGTATCTATTTGCGACGGGCCCGTCACAAAAACCCTTTTAACCGCCGCCCTTAATTAATGCAGGCGAAGGTATTTGCAATGGGAACCCGTCGCAAATATTCTAACCTATATATACCCCCATCCATTTTTTTTAAAACATTCAGATCTCTCTTCTTCTTTTTCCCTTTCTCTCATTAAATTTATGTTCTAAGTCGAATTTTTTTTAATTTTTTCTTACGAGAAGAGCAGAGAAGGAGTTAGGAGGCACAAACTGCTTCAAAATATCAAAGGTATTTATAGTTTTTTTAATTGTTAAATGATTTTTATTTGTTAATTTTATTTTTAATTATTAATTTTAATTTTTTAATAGAATGTTTATTTAGCTATATAGTATAATTAGATTAAGTGGTTGTACCAAATAATCCTTGTTTGGATACGAACAAGTAGAGGCGGCTCTGGCACAGATGTACCTAGGTGTGAAAACTCTGACAAGGTGTTTCAAGCTTGACTCAGGGTAACCTGGTACATGACAATAGGTCTTGCAGCACTCTTGGTTCGACCCTCCTGGAGAATGTTTTGATAATAGTTAGAAATAAATATATTTAATTAGAAATAATTATAAATAGTTATATTTAATTAGGAATAATTATATAATTATTAAATAATTAAGAAATATTTAGATTTGATTAAAATAATCATCAAATAATTAGGAAATAATTAGATTTAATCGATTAGAAATAATTAGGAAACAATTAGAAATAAAATAACTAGGAAACAATTAGAAATAAAATAATTAGGAAACAATTAGAAATAAAATAATTAGGAAACAATTAAAAAAGAAAATAATTATAAAACAATTAAAAAAAATAATATGGAAACAATTAAAAATAAAATAATAAGGAAAAAATTAAAAATAAAATAATTAGGAAACAATTAAAAATAAATTAATTAAGAAACAATATTTAAGAAACAATTAAAATAATTAGGAAATAATTAAAATAATTAGGAAACAATTAAAATAAATAGGAAATAATTTAAATAATTAGGAAACCTTTAAAATAATTAGGAAACAATTAAAATAATTAGGAAACAATTAAAATAATTAAGAAACAATTAAAATAATTAAAAAACAATTAAAAAAATTAGGAAACAATTAAAAAAATTAGGAAACAGTTAAAAATAATTAGGAAACAATTAAAAATAATTAAGAAACAATTAAAAATAATTAGGAAGCAATTAAAATAATTAGGAAATAATTAAAATAATTAGGAAACAATTAAAATAATAAGGAAACAATTAAAATAATTAGGAAACAATTAAAATAATTAGGAAACAATTAAAAAATTAGGAAAGAATTAAAATAATTTGGAAACAATTAAAATAATTAGGATACAATTAAAATAATTAGGAAAAAATTAAAAATAATTAGGAATCAATTAAAAATAAATAGGAAAAATTTAAAAATAATTAGGAAACAATTACAAATGATTAGGAAACAATAAAAAATAATTATGAAACAATTAAAAATAATTACCAAATAATTCAAAATAATTAGGAAACAATTAAAAATAATTAGCAAATAAATAAAAATAATTACCAAACAATTAAAAATAATTAGGAAACAAATAAAAAAATTTAAGGAAAAATAAAAATAATTAGAAAAAAATAAAAATAATTAGGAAACAATTAGCATGCGTGATTGACGGCTCATCTACATCAATTTTCTTTTCATTTTTGGGCTGAGGCTTGACAGAAAACTTCTGCCTCCACATGTAATATTTGCTTTTACTGTCAAAATTATCAACCTCCTCGCTAGCATAGAGGGGAGGAGGTTTATATTTTTGACAGTAAAAGTAAATACTACATGTGGAGGGAGAAGTTTGATGTTAACATCAACACACAAATGAAAAGAAAATTGAGGTAGATGAGTGGTCAATCACGTTTTTTACTAATTAGTAACATAATTAGTAATATAATTAGTAACATAAATAGTAACATAATATAAAATATTATATTACTCTAATATTAATACTTAAATAATACTAATAATATAATTATTTTATTATTATATGTTTAAAATTTATAAAAAAATATTAATATTATTAAAATTATAAAAAAATTATAAAATATTACAATTATCAATATTTTCAACAAGTTTTTCGTTATTCTTAACATGTTCAAATCTTAAAGGGTCGCCAATTTTCAGGTCATGCCCAATAAAAGGTTTTCTTCAATTGTGTCCAATGTAAACTATATAATTATTCTTACTTGGTTGACCACCTCGCAAATAGCGTTGCAATAGGACATCCCAAGTCATTTATTTATCATCTATAATAATCATATCACATGACTTTTTACACAGACCATTCTTTCTTGAAAAATTAAGGGAAAGTTACTAAAGTTATCTTAATTTTTCAAGGAATAATGATCTATGTTAAGGGTCTTGTGAAATGATTCTTAAAGACGAGAACGACATTACTTGTGTCATATTATTGCAACACTACTTGTGAGGTGATAAACCATGTATGGACAATTATATAGTTTAAATTGGAAATGGTTGATGCAAACGTTTTATTGGGCATAACCTAAAAATTGACGACTCTTTAAGATTTGAACATGTTAATAATAGAGAAAAGTCTGTTGGAAATATTGAGATTTGTAATAATTGGTAATAATTAATCAAAAATCAAATAAATTCAAGTACATGGTTATAAATAGGCACAATTTACAGCGGATTGGTGGCTACCTTTTGTTCAACGTCTCATTTCATTGCTACTTTATCCCACTGAAATCAGTATGAAAAATATGCTCAAATGTATGTCAGAGAAAGTTTTTCATACTGATTTCAGTCAGGAGAAAGTTAAAAAGAGATGAGTTATCGGACAAAATAGGCTCTTTTCCTTGACGACTCACCTCCTTTCAAGGATATGAGTCGTCAGGGAAAAGAGATGCCGCCAATCCGCTGGAAAAAATAAGAATAATTAGTAACATAATCTACACAACGATGATTACAAAATTTTATTTCATTATTCAAGCATATTTCATTTTTCCAATTATTGTTAAGTATTGCTAAATTAATAATAATTAGTGTGGAGGATTAGAAACTCACTGTGTCGCCTATAATTATTAGAAATTACTAAGAAATAACTGTAATTATGTATCTTCTCTTTTTAGGATATTGTTTTTCTTATATCAAATTATTTAACAACAGTAATGGTTTTAAATTTTGTAGAAACATATATATGAATATAGAACAAGGAAATTGACATCATTCATTATTATATGATAATTCTTGAATAAATAAGCATAGAAATCCAAACGGTTCTAGTTTAAATCCTGTATATGTTTATGGTATTGAAGCTTTCTTACCATTTGCATCATCAAACCCGAAATTTGTTTTATAAGCGACAACTAAGTTTCCTTGTAAAAAAATGTTATCTGATAACGTTTGACACATTTTACATCGTTGGGAAACATCTCTTGAGTTATGGTTTTCAATCAGATTATATTTTTTGGTATCAACATGGTGAACACAGTTCCAGATAAGATACTAATAATTTGATTCTGGATCCATCGCGGTTTCAGAATTTAGTACATGATGTTGCAGGGTCATCCATTCAACAAACTGAAATCGAGGATGATGTTGATTTACCTCCCGAGTTGGCACTATCTAAATTTTCTAAGTTATTCAGGTCTTATGAGGATGCATTATATCCTGGTTGCAAGATAAGCAAATTAGATGCTGTTGCAAAATTTATGGCTATTAAATCAGATAATGGAATGTCAAATAACTGTTTTTATCAGATATTTTCTTTGGTTAAAGCACTATTACCTGAAGGAAATGTGATGCCTACTAATTATTATGAGAGAAAGAGACTAGTTCATAATCTAGGCCTCAGTTATCATAAGTTCCATTCATGTTCAAATGATTGCATCTTATATTCATGTGAAAATGAGTCATTAGATAGTTGTCCCACATGTGGAAAATCGATGTATAAAGAAGCTCAATCAGGGAAGTATGGATTGATTCCTATAAAACAGTGGAGATATTTCCTGCCTACACCCAGGTTGCAGGGTTTATATATGTCTCATAACACAGCAACAATGATGTCATGTCACAAAACCAATATTTCAAATGGTAAAAGCTTGATTCATCCATATGATGGTGATTCATGGAAACATTTTGATCAACTGCATCCATATTTTTCTTTAGAATCCCAGAACGTGTGATTCGGTCTTTCTACTGACAGTTTTTGTCCATTTGGATCTTTTGGTAGTTAGTATTTTTGTTGGCCTATCTTTATAACTTCGTACAATTTGCCTCCATGGATTTTGATGAAAGATCCTTATATTTTTTTGACATTATTAATCCCATGACATCTGAAAAATAATATTTATGTTTATTTGAAACTATTTATTGATGAGTTAAATTTATTGTGGAGTCATGGTGTTGGTACATATGATGCTACAGCGAAACAGAATTTTGTAATGAAAGCTACTTTGATGTGGACAATTAGTGACTTCCCGGCATATGGCATGTTATCTGGAGAGAGTATACATGGTCCAAAATCATGTCCTTACTATATGGGAGGCAACAAATCATTTATTTCCGTGAATGGAAAAAACCCATTCTATTTTGACTGTCATTGCAGATTTCTTCCAATCGATCATCCTTTTTGGAGGAATAAATCTCATTTTAAAAAAGGCATAATTGAAATAGATGAACCTCAAAAAATGATCCCAGGTACAGAGTTACAATCAGCTGTATTTTTATTACCTTCCATCACATTTGTACCGACAATAATCCAACAAAAAATCCCTGGCATGGGAAAGAACACAATTGGACAAAACGAAGCATTTTTTGGAATCTTCCATATTGGTTTGATTTTTGGTCCAACACATGTCAAATTCCATGCATATTGAGAATAACTGTTTTGATAATTTATTTCATACAGTTTTGGATACACCGGGCGAAACCAAAGATAATGTAAAGGCACGATTAGATCTTGCCCAAATTTGCAGGCGACCAGAACATGAATTGTTTGAAAATGAAAGATCATAGAGATTAATGAAGCCAAAATCAACACATGCACTGACCAAAGAGAGTTACTTATTATTTTGTCAGTGGATTGAAGATTTGAGACTTCCAGATGGCTATGCTTCCAACTTGGGCAGATGTGTTAAAAATGGTCATATTAGCAGATTAAAAAGTCATGACTGTCATGTTATAATAGAAAGTCATATGCCTATTGGATTAAGAGGTTTATTGAATTATAAGATTTGGGATTCGATAATAGATATATCATATTTTTTTGGAGACATGTGTGTGGTGACAACAGACTACGATACACTAAGAAAACAGGAAGAATCTGTTGTTGTAATTATATGCAAACTGGAAAAAATCTTTCCGCTGAATTTCATTGACTCAATGGAACATTTGATACTACATTTGCCACATGAATCAAAATGTGGAGGTCCGATTCAGTTTCGATGGATGTACCCATTTGAGAGATGCATGCAAAAATTGAAGAAAAAATTCTGTAACAAAGCATCAGTTGAAGGCTCAATTGCTTAAGCTTATTTGCAAGAGGAAATTTCATTATTCTACTGTCATTATTTTGAATCTGAATATCCCTAAAAATTTAACCACATGGGCCGGAACAAGGGGAATTTTGATGATGATATGAACAATCAATTATCAGTTGTCAATCAGCCCAAACTTAGATTTGGTGGAGTTCATGATAGATGGCTTTCAGATGATGAACATTATAGAGCTCATACATATGTTCTACACAACTGTGAAAAAATGTCACCAATTGTACAATGAGTGCTCCTATACCTTATTATATAGATTCTGTTACAGTAAATTAATCATATTGTATTTTTAGGTTATATAATGATCATATCAAGAAAAAATTTCCACAAATTACAGCAGCTGGCTTAGAAGAACGTCGGAAAAAAAATTTCCTACTGGTTTCAAAAACTTGTAACATACATTCTTTTTTGTTTTTACATATAAAATCAATTTATTAATTGTAATAGTGATAAATGTTTTACAAATTTTCAGGTATTTGTACATGCTGATAAGATTGATAGTCGATTTCGTATATTGAGTAGCCCAACATCCAAAATTGATAAATATTATAATGCATATGTGGTGAATGGTTATCGCTTTCATACACGTGCATATGTGGGATCAAAGAAAACAATGAATAGTGGTGCTTGTTTGAAGGGATCACATCATAGAGATATTGAAGTTGGCTTTTATGACATGCTTGATGAAATTATTGAACTGTGTTATTTGGGACATAATTATGTAACAATGTTTAAATGTTGATGGATGGATACTGAGAGAGGCTTTATAATTCATCTGACTCATGGAATTTTTGATATTAAACATAAAAGTCTTCTTGTAGTAAATGAACCATTTTTATTGGCTCATCAGGCACATCAAATTTATTATGCAAAACACTGTGCTACTCCGAAAGAGTTGGATGATTGGTGGAGTATAATAAAAGTTAAATCTAGAGAAAATCAGTTTAGTCAAACTGAATGTGGTTCAACTGAAGTGCAAGAAAATGAAGTCTTTCAGGACCCTCCTTAGAACAGATCTTTTTCACAAAGATACATGAATATCGAGGATGACACCCCACAGCTAAGGGTCAATGGTGACAATGTTATCAATGATGTTACAACTGAATTTGAAATGACAAGAGATGATGAAAGTGAAACTAATATGGAAATTGATGATGTTGATGAGGAAGATGAAGACATTGACATTGACAACTATGAAGAAGAACATGAAGATGAACATTGACATATTACGATGCTGGTTAGAATCATAAAAAATATGTATCTATACATAATAGTTATTTTCAAATGTTTGCTAATAACAATCATTTCATGTTTCAGATGGACTCGGAAACGTTTCTTCAGTTTCTGGAGGCTGATCTACCTATGGATGATGAGTTTCATGAGTCATTTGACCCTCAGGATATTGGAAATACACGGAGCACTCAGAGGGGGCGTGGTCTATCCAGATTGATGTTTCTAGATCATATCCCGAAGCGATGTCCACCTCTTGGATTCGATGCGCACATGTGGTGGTATGGTAACCTGTGTATTTTAGTTATCTTTAAATATAATTTATTTATATTCTAATTGTTTGATTATTTTTTCTTTTTCCACAGTTTTACGCATATAGCTATTGGACAGGGGATGGATATCTTGCGAAATTATTTTTCTCAGCCGTGGCTCACATGGGATCAGATTCCCACTGATGTGCAAGACAACATGTTTGATCATTGGCTGGTACGTAATTAAATATTATTTATTTTGAAATTTAATTTGTTAATAACTTTATATTAGGTTTTATGGTATCCCATCGATGAGAGCATGAGTGTCACTATCCACGAGGCATGGGTGGTGTCTATGCATGACTGTTTCCATCAGGTTTTGCATAATTTGATAAAGACGGATGTGATGAAAGTTAGAGTGACAGAATTTGATGAGTCCTATAGAGCCCACCGACCAGAGTACATTTCATCTCACATTTGGGATGGATTATGTACATACTGGTTGGGAGGTGGGTTTTAGAGGAGATATGTATTAGGTCGACAGAATCGGGAGAGACAAGAGGTGACACATCGAGACGGTAGTCGTACATTCAGTGCGCATAGAGAGCATCTAGTAAGTACTTTTTTGTAATATTTTATACAACATTAAATATAAAAAGTTTATTTTATATTCATATTGGAAGCCCAGAAGCCCGGTATTACGAAGTACGGAGTTTATCGGAGGATGTACATTGATCCGACTACTGGAGAGATTAGAGGTGACCGCCAGCGACATATTTTGGTCAGTATTATTTTCTTTTGATATTTCATATTAAATGCATATAATCTTTTCATTATTTTAATTTCAAATTGAAACTTAAGGAGTCATATGAGGTTGTGACCTCTCACACACAGGCTGAGAGTCAAGACGAGATGGGTGATCAAACTAGTGTCCACCATTTTGATGAGACGATATGGATGAAGGCGACCCAGTATGGCTTTGAAAAGGGCCGAGTAGTTGGTATCGGCACTCATTTGACTCCTGCTTCTTATTATGGTACTTCTGCGATGTCAACGTCTAGCTCGAGAGGATCTTGTGGAGAGACATCATCTTCGGCCTCACAGTATCCGGAGCAGCTGCGTGCTCAGAGTCAGCTTATAGAGGATTTGCATCAGGGGCAGGAGCAGATGCGTCAGCAGCATGATGAGGAGATGCGTTGATGGAAAGAGTAGATGTGTCAGTAGCAGGATGAGGTGAGACGTTGATATGAGGAGCAACATTAGGAGTAGATGGAGTATATGCGGCATACGACTCATAGTTTAGGGATGGAGTTTCTTCCACCACCACCTCCAGGTCCTCCAGATTATCCACCCCCAGTGATTTGTTTAGATGTAATAAACATTTGAGTTTCTAGTTTATTGCCATATTAACTATTGACATTTATTCTTTAATATTGGTATGAATATTGCATGATTTAATTTGTTTTAATTTTTTTTATATTTTCTTACTTATTAGTATTATTTTTAATGTCTGCTTACTTTAGTAATATTAATTTAAATATTTTATATTTATTTTTAATATTGAAAAGTTTATAATTTTATAATTTTATTAATATTAATATTATTAATATTATTTTTTCATAAATATGTATATTTATTTTAATAATATTATTATTATATTAATTTTTTATATTGTTAATATTAGTACTACTATTATTATTTTATGATATTAATATTTCAAAATACATAATATTATATTATTTATATTCATATTATTATTATTATTTGATATTAATATTTCATAATTATATTATATATATTTTTTATTATTAATATTATAATAATATAATATCTTTATATTATTAATATTAATGTTATTATTATATACATAATTCAATAATACTAATATTATATTAATTTTTTATATTATTAATATTAGTTTTATTATATTATATTATATTATTTATATTCATATTATTATTATTTTGTATTAATATTTCATAATTATATTTTATATATTTTTTTATTTATATTATAATAATAGATTTTTTTTATATTATTAATATTATTATTATTTTTATATAATATTATACGATTTATATTAATTATTTTAATTTTTTATTTTATTTTTTTAGTATTTGCGACGGGAATATTTGCGATGGGATTTTGCGTCGTAAAAATGTTTTTATAGTAACATTTTCGATGGGAAGAATACCCATCGTAAATACATTTCTGCGATGGTCTGTCGCAAATACCTTCGTCGCAAATATTTTTTAAATTTCCCATTTGCAATGGGTCAGAAACTCGTCGCAACTAATATATCTATGACGGCCTGTCGCAAATACATTTTTTATATATAAACGAAAACCGATTTGCGATGGAGGAAAGAGATTGTTGCAAATAATCTATTTGTGACGGGACTGCTGCAACAACTCGTATTTGCGACACCATTTTCGGCAAAGGGAAATTTGCGACGGTGTCCCGTCGCAAATTGTCCGTTGTAACTATTCAGTTTTTCTGTAGTGATGGCCATTGGCCATGTCGTTTTCCAATGAAAATATTTTTCACCCCGTTCCCATGTACTTTCATCCTATAGTCTTACAGGCCCTTGTAATATCACATGGCTTCCAAACCCATATTCTCTAGACACCCATCATGGGTTCAGTGAATGGCATGTAACCCTGGTACAGAACATGTAGTCCCCAAATATAATCATCCACGAATCATAATAACATATTCTGGTATCCCCCAAAACATAAATATTTACCTAGAAGGTATATTTAGAAATATTGAAATTGATATAAAATCTTAAATATTTTAAAACAAAGTAAATCGGGACCAAAAATCAAATACGCCTAACATGACGAAGAAAATCTAAATCTTCGGGTATGGAGTGATTCAGGAATCTTTCTACACCTCGATATGATTACAATTGGTACCATGTATAGATATAGATTTCACCTCATCTCACTGAATCAACCAATTTTTTTGACCAAAGCGGTAGATGAGTTATGTATCATCATTGAGTCAGGAAAACCAATAGGTGTAATGAGGATTTATGTTAATTTTTTATTTATTTTCATTTAATTAATAATCTCACCTATCGACACCCCACCAACTCCCCCTCAATCATACACCCACAGAAGACAACGTTATTTCATTCCTATGGTAAACAAAATGTTCGGAACTCAAACGCAGCCCCGAATTTCCAATATGAGAATCCTATAGGCAGTTAATCCATGATTTAATAGAAATTGTTTGTGTGTGACAAAATATATCTAATATTTTTAAATTTACCAATTTGAGGATTCCCTGACCACATAATCCAGCGCCAACTCATCTAATGGCCTCAAAAATATTCTTCAGAATGTATCAAAGTCATAAATGTAAACCCCTAAGTCATTAAATTCTCTCGTACATAATATTATTCATCCTTGAAATTTCAAATCCTAGTCATAAGTTAATGAAATGAATCACCCCACAAGGAATATCATACTAACGAAAATTCCTAGGTTTGTCGCACATATTACAAAAACACACTCATAAAAACCTCCAAGGCTATAACACACCCATATCTAGATCAAACATAGTTGAATTCTTATGATGATCACACATGTCTCCTCCACTATGATAGGTGGAAATAAACAATCACTATGATCCATTTGTAGACATGTGGTATACCAGTACACCAAATCACTTACCAGATATTGATAATGATGTAAACAACTAGTTCAGGTACACCCCAAGATGAACTTATACAGAACCACTATATGTGTCAAGTTTTCATGTTTCCCACCGAGCCCAAAATGGTACCAATGAACCAAATATGGGATTCTTAAGTGTAATTAGTGGATCATACATGGACATTTGTCCATAAGCCTACATTTGTAACAGACAATGATAAACCAGAAACACCACCACACCCAATAGTTTAATCGCATCTGAGTATTGATGGTATAAAACCAGTCCACATAATAGAAAAATAATATGGTGTAACTCTACTGATGTGGAATGGTTCTATTCGATGATCTCCCCTCATCTAGGCTTCCATGAATAAGTTCCAGGAAGGAAAAATCCACTAAAATTTACAATAACATCTCTGGAACTCTAGTGCACTACCTGTCCCTAAACAAAAAAATTTAAGGTACATTTCCACCACACCTCAACCCTATCCACATTGGAAGGCAGTGAATCGCCTGCAAGAATTTAACCAAATAAAAAAATACAACTTGGTTGGGAAAGAACCCCTCTTCCCTATGAGTCCAATTCTACATTAACAATAACAACTCGTGGTTCTATTGATACCTTGTATTACCTTGGTTAATCCTAGAGAATGAATTGGAATGAAAATGTGTAGCTCATCAAAATGTCTCAAAACTATAACTTCATCAGGTAGATGGGAAAAAATTCTACCTCCATACATCCTAAAAGGTTCTGGGTCAATGTCTTCTACGACATGTAGTTGTCCTCACACTCATCCACCATCTCCCTAATCATGTTGTGGACCACCTAAGGGTGGTGTTGGTTACAACTATAACCTCCTCCCACATACTATTTCTCTACCCTCTCCTCCACCATGTCCTTTGTATTACTGTACTTGCTACTCCAAATGTTTCCTCTGCCAAGGAGTTCTATCAAACAAATCCCTATCAATATAATGGTGCGTCATAATATCTATAAAAATATGTCCACAAATGCCTCAAGTTTAACAGTGCCTCTCTTGCATATGACATAATCCCTGGTTCCCCTCATATATGCTAATGGGAAACATATATTGTCTTGTAATTCATATAACTCATGTATCATTATCATGACATCTTACATCTTCTAATTGTTGTATACACCTCATCCTTGTTACCCCCACTGCATACCACATCCCCTTGTCCTTCCTCTAGGAAAATCACTTCTACCAAATATCACTATGTTACCACCAAATAAGTGGGATTGAATTAGGAAACCACACCTAGACATACAACTCCACGAATGCCCTTCTAAAGGGTCCAAACTTGAAAGAATGTGACTCTAACCATAACTAGGGAGAATCGCAATAGGTATGTGAACCTTGTTAATAACACTTTCACAGTCATGTGAAAATTCTAATGCTAAATAAACTGCTGGATATGAAATTATCTTAATTTTTGTTGGTAAAAATATTCATTGAATATATACTATCAAACTCTACCTAAATTAGAATAACCTAATCCTAGGTATGTGTCACTAAACTCCACCATCTCCCGACTAAACCCCATAGAAGGATCACTTGTATGACAATCATCTGATCAGGAGGTGTCCCTATAAGGATGATATCATTTGGGACTACCTCTAGACATTCATAAGCTAACTGGGGGTCTGGATCACCAAAATACCTCATAGGTTGCTACCTTAAGATCTCATGTAGTGTACTCGGAATGTACGCATCCTCGACCTGAACTTCTCAAAGAACCATCTGCTCAATGGCTTGTGGCTCAACTAGTGTAAAATCTATAGATTTTTCATCATATAAAGTTCCCTACACTGAAGCATCACCATATTGTAGATCGTTGTCAGAATAATTCCACAAAAACCGTTCTGGTTGTCAGTATGGTGGCATTCTAAAATATATTCAAGAAGCTTCATGATCGAAAAGCATATCTACACATCTAACACAATAAGGAAATGGAACCCCCTACCCATTCCAATATAATGCTTAACCATTATTTTTGGGAGACTAGTATTTTAATTTAATGATTCGAAAAGAAGGTTATCATTGTCATGGTGAATGGATATGTTATCCACCACACCAACACAAGAACTTTTGTCCTATGTTCCAAAAATGATACACCATAAAATTTTCACTATGATACCCAATCCAATATCATGAAACTCTAATACCTAATTTGAACACACTTTAATTCAACTGTTTTACAACCTATCCCAATGATACCTAGAAAAAAACTCACCATGACATCCTCTAAAAACTACATGTTGGAGACTATTGTCATATAGGAATACCACATAGATTGGAAGCCCTTTCTTAAAGTACCTGTATGAACCCACCCACAAACACATCCCTAAAACAATGCAGAGATATAAAAACCTAGAAACTAAAATGCATCCATACATCTATCCCAAACCAGAGTTCAACAGTAGTACTGAATGGTTAAAAGGGGAAACCACACACTGACCAAAAAATTGTAAAAGCATCAAACCATATCAAAAGTAGGGGATAATTGTTATTTGAAACATCTAAAAGCATCCTAGGATCAGATATAGTAAACTTATCAGTAACTCTACATCAGTAAGCTTGACCTTACCCATGTTCTCTAGGAACTCCATCTAAAAGCAGGTGATCGGCACAAGACACAACACATGCTAGAGAAGACTGTGCAGAGGTTAGTATTACAATATTCAGTATGTGCCCCAAAAACCAAAAGTAAAAGGGAGAAACTAAAAGGGGAAATTTTCACTTTCACTATCCATAGGTAACCCATTCATGAGAGAAACTCCATATCGAACCATCCTATGCTACACATGACTGGTCAGCTAAGTCCACAAGGGGCGTAAACCCATACATCTAACAACACTGCAAGGACATAGAGAATCACCTAGGTATAATCTTCTTAGTCTCCAAGTATCATGTGGTTTGGACCATATATCCAGCTATAGGTTTTTACATGTGGCTATAATGTTATCACACAATAAGGATAACACACTCCATGGGCCCAACCATTTTCGATGGAACCTTCCCGAGTGATACACTCCATAGTAAAATCCCACTAGGTAAAACTCCAGTACCCATCACTAGAGGCCCAATCATAGACACTCTATGTCTTATATAGGGTCGTAAGAACAAAATTAGAGGGGTTTACCCCTCACAAATTCACACAATAGAGGGAGCGCTACTCCAAACAATGTACCATGTGCATGTTCTCTAACTAGAAGGAATTGAGGGAGCCAGACCACACCACTATCATATAATCATGGGAGTATTATCTCATTACTATTATGTAGAGCATGTACCACTAGTGTATAGATTATCTCCCACATCAATCCATATAAGTAGAACTAACAACTAATAAAGTATCACATGTAACTTGTGGATGGTCCTACTCCTCATAACTACACTCACACCGAAGGGGGAACCAACTCCATTGGAATACCCACTCTCTTAGACTACTCAAATATGTGGGAGTACCACTCGATATATATTGGACCTTCACCTTGGAAAAATAGGGGAGTACCACTTTGTGGCTAGATGAACTTCTCCCTTGTTCTATAGAGGATAACCAAAATAATAGAATGATCAATATGGGGGACCCGCACCCTGACAGTATAGGTCGGTACCAACCCCATAATAGAGGACCGTCTCCCTGGTATGATAGAGAAGTACCAACTCTTCAAGACCAACAATTATGGATTACCCTCACCCTACAACAACACAAGAGTTCTGAATCCTAGGATATAGGACCTACACAAGAAAATTATATGGGAGTACCTACTCTATCTATACATCACATATGGAGGACTGATGACCTAAGAGATTAGGAGAGTAAAAAATGCACAGATATAGGACCCACCCTTAGGTCTGATAGTAGATTACCTACTCTATCATTCCAATGAGCATGGAGGACCCACACCCTCAAACTATAGAAAAAAATTGACTCTAGACACATGGACAATATGGAGAACATGCACCCTTATTAGATGGGGGATTACCATCCTTCAGAGAACAACAACATAAGTAGTGAAATATCACCCACAACATGGGGAATCCCATCTCAAAACAATAAGGGAGGTATGTGAAACCTATGCCCTGATGAAACAAGGGAGTACAAGTCTCAACATCTCTCACTAGAACCACGTTGCTCTATAGAATCAGTCAAGTGATAATGAATCAAGTGTCTCACTTATCATACCTCGCATAAAAACACTGGCATGGATAGGGTAAAAAACCCTAATACAATATGGTAGAACAATTCAACCAAATTAATTAGTGTTGGGTACCGACATCCTGAGATTATATGGAAGGATACAAACATCAATGTCAAAATAGTGATCCACCTTGATCACTACCTAAGGTTAATCATTGTTATAATAGATCTATCCTCTAATCACGGAAAATCATATCTTGTAGGCCATTACAGAGGCCAGCATGACATTATATGTAGAAAAAATTTCAAGATAGGCTACTCACAAGCCTAAATCTAGGTTTTAAAGGAAGAGAAACATAAGGAGGAAGATCCCAATAAGATCTCCAGAATGTAAACAAAATGCTTTTTGGTCCACATAACATTTGAAACCATCTAATATCTGGGTATTGTCCCTCGTTTTCATGGATTCCTTTTCCATTTAGGTGTACAAGATGTATATGACTCATACATGACTTTTCAGGCATCACCGACTCCCCATACATGTTCTTCCTCCACGTAGATTGGGAAATCATGCCTCCCCCACAACATGTACCACATAGTACATGGAATGTCCAGGATAAAGGACACTTGGATTTTTTATATTCACATGACCATTTCTAGAACAAAATTCGCATGTACATTGATAGTGTAGTTATACATAGATATGTACTATCACACAACTACCAGGGCTATGTCCTATGGCCACAAGACATGGGGTCACTACATGGCATGTAACAGCTGTACATGAATTTTGGTCCACAAAATTCATCATCCTCAAATGGTAAGAACACAAAACATGTATCACTAGACTAGACACCGTGTAAATAGAAATTATGATGATAATAAATGAGTGAGTCATCTGATTCACCTCGGTTTCCACTGAAACATATGGACTAAACTTGAACAGTTCTCTAGAAATTTTAAAAGAGATATAAAAACATAAAAATATAAAAAAAATGTATTGGGACCAAAACTCAAATATTCTAACACTGAGCAAAAATAATGAAGCATTGTGTGTAGAGTGACAATTAAATTGTGCAATTCTTCAATCTGATGATGATTTTTTCCAAAAAAAATAGATATTGGTAACACCGCAATGCTTTGATTCATCCTAGTCTAGTATATCGTCCAAATTGGGAGGCGAGGTGAATATAATTCTTTTATATTACACACCAACTAGGGGAATGATGGGAATATAGGTAAATTTATTAATGAAATTTTATTTACTTAATAATCTCCCCACTTGTAGCCCCACCAACTTTCTCCTGATTACCCACCCAACACAGACAACAATATGTCGCTCCTAGAGTAAACAGGATGTTCTATACTCAACAACTGCATCAGATTTTAGATATGAGACACCTCTTGTGAGTTGATTACTATTTCAAGAAAAACTATGCACTTGTGACATAATAAATATAATATATTTTTAAAGTCACGCATCTACATTTTTTGGGCCTTGAAATCTGATGCCGACTCAGCACCTACATTCAAAAATATTCTTAGGAATATTCCAATTCCTTATACGTAAAACCCAGAGTCATTAAAAACCTACTTAGTTTTACTCAAACCTTGTTTAGGAAACCTATTTTTACCTGAATAGATCTCCTACTTGTATGTTCGGTCACCGGTCATGCTATCTGATGTTAATCTGGTACATGGGATTATAGGAGCATAGGACTGAGCTGGTTCATAGGATTATCATGTAGATATACCTCTGAATTTTTTATTTCATTATGAATTTTAATGTATAGACTAATGTATTTCTACCACTTGTCCAATGCAAAACATTCATTTATGATTATGTATTCCCATATTAAATATTTTCAGTTGTAAATATTTTTATCTTCCACTCATTTTTTATTAATATCCTTTCAATTTTTCTTCGTTATATATAATTTTTTACCACTATAATCATGATGGTATAGTCACCCAAACATTCCATTATAAGGACCTTTCTACTTGTCAGCATCCTTAGGTGTTTCGGGAGGAATGCTTAAGGCCATGTGACCAAAAAAATCAAGGTGTAGTTTTAGAAGATCAAATGATAGTATGATATAAATTATTCTTTCAACATAAATATTTAGATTCCTTGTTATCTTTATCTGGTTGATAGTTGGTTACGTGTTCATGGTCATTTTTGTTGTTCCAACCATATTCACTATTTATTCATTAGTTGTTTTCGGCTCCATATATAATTTGATAATTAATGACACAGTATATATTTTATATCTCCTAATACAGAAATGACTCACCCATATTTTTTAGTAAAACCCACTACTATAGGATTAAGGTCAGGTTATGGATGATTATATTATCGAAGATTCAAATTTCATGATCCTAATGAAATTAGTTTCTCAATATTAATTGAAACATCACAAATGACATTAAATTATGTTTCATGATAAATAAAATATTCCCTATTTAATTACAGAAAGTCCAACACAGTGGTATAATTTAATATACCATAAAATTCCTTGTGAAAATAATTGCACTCTTTTATCTAGATGAAATTAACTCCCATTGCAGTTTACATAAATATTATGATAGTTTTTTGAGATTGGTTTGGAAAAAAATGTAATTTATAATATGAAATTATAGAAAGACAATAATTCTCAGTGACATTAAATTGTATTTGATATTCTTCCAACACATTGGTCATAGTAGGATCAAATTTAATACCTTTTTTAAATAATAATATTCCCAATGAATGATATTTGTTGTTGTAACAATTAAAATTTATTTTAATTTATGTATAATATATTCATCATGGTTCTATAAAACTATCATGAGTTAGTTTCCATGATTCACATAACCTTAAGATTATATAATAATTAACACAACAAATATGGACACAAATTTATCAAAATACTCATTGGACAAACTATTCATATTGTCCTTGATTTTTATTGGTGAATTATTCAAAACAAATGGACTAAACACAACCTTATAATCCCCATTAATATTTTAAAACATCTTCCTTGGAATTCTATATTCATTCAATTTCAAAAGATGATAAATAATAATAAGATCTATTAAAAAATACAATGATCCCTCAAGATAATAAAACTAGATATCAATATAATTAAAAATATGTGTTTTCATAAAAGTATTGCTATTGGGTGTTGTAGTTAATGTAGAATACACCTAGAACCATCCTTATTTTTAATGAACAAAGCATGGTAGCCCTGGTGTTATGTGATAGGATGAACAAAACATTTACTATGTAATTGTAGTAATTTTTTCCAAATCTAATGACTATTATTGATCCCTTTAATTAGTGGTAATTGAATGTGGATTAGCTTCTAGAACTAAGTTGACTGTGATTTCATCCTCCTAGTTAGGAATAAAATTATGAAAAAACTATAAAAATACACCAATATATTTACTAGGTATTTAAAAAAATTACAAAAAATCCCTCTAATTTTTTTTAAATGATAACATTCACCACCATATTTACTTTTTTTCATAGATTCATGATATATTATAAGTGGTATGAATTATGTATTATATAAATATATATATATATTCATATTGACTATAATAATTGAATAATAACTACATTATTACTATATTCTATCTTGGAATGATATACAAAAATTCATTACATGTAACATCCCACTCCCTCCAAAGATACCCCTACTAAGATGGAAATGAAGGAAGAGAGAGAATGACACCTGAGTCCCACCTTCAATAGGCCCCGAGGTGGTGACTGCCACCAAGGGTATAGAATCTCGTGAAATGGGAGGAATTACACATTTAATACGAAAATAATATTGTGAGATAAGATGGTTCGTCCCTCATTATCTCCAAGACGTATATATAATGTAAAACCAAAATCCATTCCACAATAATTTTTGAAGTAAAATAGCTAAAAATACAATGAAAATCCCCATATTAAGTACCAAAATAACAATTCCGAGAAAGTATGCTAGAAATTGTCCCCAAGTCTAAGCTAGTAATGCCCAGAACTATACACATAGTCCTCCAATAAACCTAATAAAAGTTTTATAATGCCGAGTGAGCCCAAAACAATACTCAGTTGGAAGACCAAAGTTTTTCATGCACAAGAGGTAGAAGCACACTAATGCTCTCGTGATAAAATAGTAGAACCAACAACACCTAACATGGTATCATAACCATCCACACTTAACCAAGGCACACTCACAATGTAACACAAGTGAAGTAATGTAATATAGTACAAACATCAATGATAGGGTACCCCACCACACTTTTACATTGATTAGTCACTCTTACACCCTAATGGAAAATTTCATGGCACTCCTACCTCTTCCGAAAGTACCACATCACCACCCGCCAGTATGCACCAGGGCTTCTCATCTAGTCCTAAAACCTAGGAAAACAAACCTCATCACATCTCTCCCACACACACCTAGCACCCACAACCACGTCCCACCCACAGACACCAAGGCTACATACAAAAACATATCCAAAAAATACATGGACAATCCCAACATATCTCATACCAAATACACCTAGGAAACCACAACTCATGTCATCTCAAAGAAACCTGTGAAAACCCAACTCACCCGCACACACCTAGGCCTCACAAACCATTACCTTAAAGAAGAATAGATGGATTTTAATTCCTATTAGAGTAATTATGGAATAGTGGGTGGGAAACCATCCATCCTCCCATCGGGATGTTTGGTAAAGACACCCTCCTCTATGAAAATGGGGGTGTTCAGCAAATACTACTCAACTAGGTTGGGTGCATATAGAAAACATAAGGAAAAGAGTGTTTATGTATATATAGTATCAAATACTCAATCCTAGACTATGTGTTCTCAATAAAACAAACAACCACCCCATGATACTCTAAACTCTGATGCTACCTGTAAATGCATTTATTAACACCAGCAATAGTCAATTCAGAAGTTGATAGAAGAAATATATCCACACCAAGACACAACTAAAATGTACCCTTATCCAACTCATTTAACCAGATATCCTTATTTATTAAGGAAACCATTTATTCATTCCATACCTACATAATAAACTACTAACCATACCATGAAAAGATCCACACAATGGAAAAAAGAAAAAAAATAAACTAACACATTGCTATCATCATTATTCAAAGTCATTCACCCCAAAATATCCTCTGAAAAATAACCCAAATCATAGTCAAACTCAGCAACACACCTTATAAAAAAAAGAAATCCCTCCTATATAGGCACACCATACCCATTATACCCAGTAGAATAAACATTGAAAAACATGAACGTATTTCCCTGCTCCTCAAACACTGCACATCCATTGAACAATCAGTTAATCTCTCAACCAGACATTACATTACACCCCTCGTACTACCCCCCGCCCCCCCTTATAGGTGTGCTCTCAACTCTAGCATCACACTTCCACATTAGGTGAAAGATAGAACAAAACCACAAAAATCACAATGCCCCGCCAAACAAGGAAGGTTATTTTCAGATTTATAAAATAGGTGTTCTTTAATTCCACTTGGATAATTTAGGGGTTATCATATTATAAGTTCAATCCAGGGGAATACATTTAGTTAACAAAAAACATTTTTAATCAATTGAATATATACATTCATTCAACACATCATCAAAAAAATCCATCACAATTCATCACGAGTGTACAAACAATGACCACTAACAACCATGATTTTCAGTTGGCATATAGCCTATATAGATATCAATATCTAAGAAAAATGAAATATAATCATGATTCACTTTAATCCAGTTACAATTTATTGGTTTAAATACAATTCAATTATTATCATTAAACATCGATTCAACAGCCGAAACATCGGAAACATTTGTACACACACCTCAAATGATACACAAATAAGAGGGAAAAAGGAAACCCTACCTTATGAAAGAGATGAATAGAACCTCCCCCTGGAACCAAATAGGGGGTGTGCAAGACTCTAGGGAAATGTGATCCAAGGGTACAACATATAATCACATATCCTTTAGAAAAAAAGGTTCTGGGATTCCCAAGTATCAAGATAAACGATAAAAAAATAATGAAAGAAAAGGGAGTCTATATTTGAAGGACTAGATCTGAGACCCATGGGATATAAAAATGTTTGGAAAATGCCATTAAAATTAGATCATAACCATATGTTTTGACAAAATTAATTCCCCTAGATCATTACTAAATTAAAGATAGATTTTATATCATTTGAAATGGCTTTAGAAACACATAAATATGGTTTTAAATCCAATTTATGTCAATGTAAACTTTAAAGGGTAAATCTATAACAACTATAAAAAGGATGAAATTTTGAAAAACTATTGAAATGACTCACTATAGGGTCAGTCTCCGGTTTGAGATACAAGTGGGTGAGTCATTGCAGCATGAATCAACACTGGATGAGTGACTGGATCGACCTATCAAGGATGAGCTATGATGGATATTCACCATTTGGGGGGCCACAATCATGACTCACCTTCAGTGAGTCATCTTTTCATGTCAACTCATGAGAATATTCATTGATGAGTCACCGACATTACTCACCATTTGGATGACCTTCCATTTCCACCTAATGTTAGTGACTCACTATTGCGAGTAACTGGAGTGAGTCTCCATTCTATCTCACCGGTCCCGGTTCACCATTGTGACCTACCTATAGATGACCCACTATTATTCGAGCTACTACTGGATGAATCACTGTTTCGTTTCACTACAGGATGAGTCACTATTGGGTTACCCACGGTCCCTTGAGTCACTATTGGATGACTCATCGCTGGTGACCTACCATTCCAAACTCACCATTAGAAAACTATAAAAACTGGAAAACGTTTAAATTTAGTCATTGTTTCCTCCCAAAACACCTAAAACACCAAATTTTAAAAAAAGTAATTGAACATGGAAGTCTGTTCCATTTCATGAGATACATATCAAACATTTTTCACCCTCGAGAATTCAAAATCAACCCCAAAAGAAGTAGGAGTCCTAAAAACCACCATGTATGGTACCTCTCAAGGATCTTTATAAACATGAAACACCACTAAGACATCAATGATCAATGATAAACCATCCTATGTTTTTTAAAACGCTAGATTGGAACCTCAATAGCCAAAAACACCTCCTCCAACACCTATTAGACCAACAAACCACAAGTCACACCATTCAAGCACAAAAATACACACATTCTGGACATATGAATCCAGTAATTCCATCCTCCATGTTAGGAAACTATCTTCTCTGGGTGGAACTAACTCACCCACACATATTTAATCGCATATCAATTAATGTGTCTCGATTAGGATTCAATTCCCCACAATTCCAATGAACATCCTTTATAACATGTCATGGAACATGGAAACCAATCCTCACATAACAAACATGGTTCAAAAAATATATTACAATGGGAAACACAACCAAGTGAAATCTCAGAACAACTCTCGGTATTGGGCACACATCTGCATCCCACTTTTCCATGTACTCTCCTCCAAGCCACCATGCCTCCACAATGCATGAACCAAGGGAATTGTCCATCCATGCATCACCTTTTCCCGATGATCATTGATATATATTGTCTTCTCTATGAACATCAGGCCATCATCGACATCCAGTTCTCTCTATTCAATGACATGGGAGTCATCGTGAAGATACTGATGAAGTTGAGAGATGTGAAAGTCATTTTGGGCCTTCTCCAACTATAGTGGCAGCGCCAACTGGTATTCCACCTTGAAAACTCATCCCAATACCTCAAATGGTAAGATAAACCTAGGAGAGGTATTTCTCCCTATTTCGAACCTCTTCTACCCACATCAAGGGTAAACCTCAATGAATACATGGTCCCCATCCTCTAACTACAGGGGCCTCCTCCTATAATAGCCATACAAAATCTTTTGTTCCTATTCTACTTTTTGTATATCGTGGACAAGGTAAACCTTCCCCGATGTGCTGTGTAAAACCTTGGGACCAAGAGTAGTTGTCTCCCAAACCTCTGTCCAGTGTAAAGTTAAACATCATAGTCTTCAATAAAAATCATCAATTACATCCATACCAATTAAAGAGTGCTAGTTATTATTGTAATAAAACCCTACAAAGAAATGAGTCATACCAAATGTCCACCAAAATCTAAAACATATTCCAGAAACAAGTCCTCTAATATCTAGATGGTCCGCTCTATTTGCACCTCTTTCTATGGGTAGAAATCAGATTAAAGGCATAACTGAGAACCAATAGCATGTTGTAATCCCCTCCATAGTCGCGAGGTAAAACGTGTATCCCAAAATGAAACAATGGTTCTTGGAATTCTATGCAGCCACACCACCACATCCACATACCTCTTGACCATTTCATATACTATGCTCAACTCCCTGATATCTATGAACTGATTATATTTAATCCATCGATCTACCACTACCCAGATTGCATCACATAAATCCAGATCCCTATGCATTCTGGGGATGAAATATATTTATATTTCATCCCACTTTAACCCAAGGAAACCTAGGGGCTTCATCAAACCACCTAGAAAATAGTTCTCAAGCTTCACCTGCTAGAAAATTAGGGACTTCTCTAGAAACTAAGACACTAACCGCTTCATAAAGGGCCACCAAAACATCTCTCTAAATATTGGGTAGATCTTGGAAACTATTTGGTGTACTGCTAAAGGTGAGTAGTGAAACTCACAGAGAGAGCCCTCAAGCATCGCCACTAGGAAAAAAACATCCTCCCATGGATCAACATCTGATTCTAAACATCTTTTAACCATCCCTCCGGAGATTCACCATGGTTAACATGATCTCATACAACCTCTGCCTCTGAGTCTCACCATTGAGACTCATCCACCTTTTTCCTCAAAGAAGACTGTACTTTCATTTAAAATAAATTTCCTCTTCCACTATCCATTCCTATATCTAGGTGCAGGGTAGCCAACTCCTCCATCACCATCCAAGCATTCATAGATTCCCAAACTACCTCCCTCTGTGACACTCGAATCAAATCATTGTCCCTAATATTTTCCATTCCTGAGGTGTAAGATATTTCAAAGTCTTATTCCGAGAGAAAATCCATCCACCTCATGTGCCACAAGTCTTTCTCACTGGGAAAAGATATTCCTCAAGATCATGGGATCTATGAAGACCACAAAGCACTCTATAATGAGGTAAGGAAGCCATAACATCAGCACAAACATGACCATCGCTTGCTCCAAATAATGGGTGTCATAGTTGTGTTCATGTGGATTAAACTACATAGTCCCAAAAGAGATCACTCCACATTTTTACATCAGCACACATCCCAAACCCAGACAAGAAGCATCACAAAACACCTCGAACATCACCCCTTCCACTGGCAATTGGAGTAGTGGAGCACTGACCAAATTCCACAACATATAGCATAATTATACCTAGCACTTCTCCCTCCACAAAAATTCCTAGTATTTCCATGTCATGGATTTCAATGGAGCTGCTACTTGGGAGAAATTATGTATGAATCTCTATTAATATTCCACTAGACCCAGAAAACTATGAACCTCTGAACTACTCTTTGGTGATGCCCAAGAAGAAAACACCTGAACCTTTGATGGGTCCACTACTATAACATGTTGAGACAATAGATGTACATGTAAGTGCACCTCCCATGTCCATAAATTTCACACAAACAACATTCCATAGAGCCGGTGGCATCGATGGACCTGTAAGCCAGTCATGAGATCCTCGATATGCTCCTCCTCTAACATTGAGGGGATCAAGATATCATTGTTGAATATGATGATGAACAATTACAATAACACATGGATGATGGTGTCCAAAATCCCCATGAACATGGATGTTTTGTTTGTTACACCTAAAGGCATGACAAAAAACTCAAAGTGACCATACCTGAATCTGGAAGTAGTCCTGAAGATATCTCCCTCTTTCACCATCAACTAGTGATTTAGAAAATTTTGATTTATCTTAGATAACCAACTCCATCCCATCAACTGGTAGAAAAGATCATCTATCCTAATTAAAGGTTAATTGTTCTTGAATTTTACCTGACTCAATATCTTGTAGTCTATATAAAACCTCATACCCCCATCTTCCATCTTCACAAACATTATTGGAGAACCTTATGGTCAGACACTTCACTAGATAAAACCCTTCTACATCAGATCTTCTATCTGAATCCTCATCTCTTGTAGCTCTAACATTTTCATCTGATAAAAATACATTGATTTCATAGAAGCATCAGTGTGTAAGTATATCCCAAACTCAAGAACGCGTCAAGGGGGTAGGGTCACATCATCCACACACACAAAAATCCAAAAAATTCATGAAAACTTTGGGAACCTCCTCTATATTAGAATTAACCATTTCCACTGACATCTCCTCCAATAAGGAAAGAAGAATCTCCACATGCTGACTGCCCACCTAAATCCTCTTCTCACCGATGAAGGCCACATGTTGACAATTTATATTTGAATACATGAATCTTTTCTAGAATCAGTTGATAAAACCATGTATAGAGTACAAAAATATATGACAAGGATGAAATCATATTGTTTCATTTATAACAGGAAAAGATCCCCATGGTAATGATGTAGTGCCTTCATCATTCTACATCCCTGGCCAACATCAAACAAGTTGGTCTGAATTCTGACTAGAGTACTCAACAAAATGGACATAAGAAGACTCTCTATTTCTAGTAATAGAGAATGTGCAATAATTGGTGTCACAAAGGAGTCTAAAACTCATAAATCAAACAAAATAAGAAATTTTACTAAACAAATAGATCGTACCTTGAGCAACCTCCAGCCCTGCAAGAATTGCAGCCACCACGGTGTGAAAATGATCATGGCCAGCTCATCTACCCCTATACTGAATACAACCTCCTAGACAATGCCCAGGTAGAGGTCACTAAGGAACACCCTACTGTTGGCATCTACCTACTTTGTCTCCCTTCGGTGGAGTGTGAGTTCATTTTCCCAACTGCTAGAATAGCCCTGTCAACAACTACTAATGACGCAAGCACTAGGCCAACCCACTTCCACCAAACTAGGTTCAAAATTACATCGGTAACTTCATCAAGATATTCACATATTATACATATATAGAATAAACCATCACCAAGCCCACATGATAGGTATGAGGACCAAAATGTCTAAATAAAAACTACTGAGGTTGCCTCCCTGTCATCTGAAACCCTGGAAGCACTAGAGTCTGAGACCTATTACTGATAACCTTTCCTTTTGTAGAATTAGGCCAACTAACCTCTCATAGTATACCTCCTCATGTGTGAATCCTCTAAACTACCTTCTCATTCTTTTATACCACTATGTACATCAGTATGTTAAATGAAGTAATGTGTACTATAGAGAAGCATGAAGTGTGTCCTCTAATCATCTCACACAGGACTCCTCATCTAAAAATAGGTTCCAGAAAAAATGATTGAGATCCTTGAACTTGATCACTAGATATCGTACCAACATACTCCACTACATGAGGGAGACTAACTCTTTCCTTTTCTCTGCCTTCATAGTGGAGCAAAATAAATTCTACCCTGAACTCCTTCTCATAGTCAGCCCATAAAATAGCAGTCTATTTCTTCTCTCCCGGGTATAGTGTACACCACTGGCATGTTGCTCCCCACATCTAGCATTTTTCTAGAGGAACCCAATACTCTTTTAAAGCCCAGATCAGACTAAATGTGATCAAAATCTCATTGAGCCAGCTCTCCATCTCCCAATATGAAATGATGCTTTTTTAAATTCTCAAATTCTACTGCTAGAAAGAACATATCATCTTCTACCACATTTTTCCCTCATCCATTGACCTATCCTTCTTCTGATCAACCAGTTCGGTATACTGAACCTCCAATTCCTATAAAACACATGGAAAAAGACTAAGTTCCATAGTTTAAAGGAAAACAAGGAATTCCTAAGCCTGAGTTGTATGGAGTTTTATTTAAGATTCATTATAACACATTATTTATTTAAAATCACTAAAATCCTCAATTCAAACTAGAAAAAATTCATTTCGATACATGTAATTCTCATAGGTTTTCCACCCTGCCAATGGTTTAGCCTCACTTAGTCATTATATATACTCGTTGTCCTTGCATCGTATCACCATGGGGGATCACATATCTTAGACAGGCTTCCCTATCCTATGTCGCATACCAATGTCCCCAAGCACTATATCCCTACTAACCCATGAAATCCCCATTGTGCCTTACTCCAAAATCCATCCTATCTCTCAACCGAAACGTCTCATACATTTCTATCATGACCCCCTCCCTCCAATGATGCCCCTATTGAGCTAGAAATGAAGGATGAATGAGAATGACCCCAAAGTCCAGCCTCTAGTAGGCCCTGGGGTGGTGACTAGCAGAAAGGGTATAGAGTCTTGTGAAATGGGAGGCATTACCCTTTTTATAAAAAAAACATATTGGAAGATACTATGGTTCATCCCAAAATAACTACAAGAAAAATATATAAAGTAAATAAAAAATACATCCCATATGCATGTTTGAATAAAAACTGATAAAAACACAATGAAAATCCCTAATTAATTACCAAATGAACAATGCTAAGTAGTGTCATAGAAAATATCCCTTGTTCGAGCTAGTAATGCCCAGAACCGTCCATGTAGTCCACCTAGAAACCTGAAATTAGTTTTATAATGTGTGTGGGCATTCAAGTATACTCAGAAAGAAAACCAATTTATCGCATCCACAAGTGGGAGAAGCATAGAAATGCTCTCATGAGAAAATAGAAGAACAAACCGCACCTAACATGGTTTCCTAGGAATCCCCACCTTACCAAGGCATGCTCACCATGTAATGAATGTCATGTAATGTAATATAGTAACCACATCAATGATAGAGTTCCCTACACCACTTTTATCCATTTTAGAAACTCACAAAACCTAAAGGAAAATATCCTGGCGCACCTACCTCTACTAAAAGTCCCATGTCACTACCCGCACGCACACACCAGGGCCTCACAGCTAGTCCCGCAACCTGGGAAAATGAATCTCATAAGATCTCACCACCACACACCTTGGACTCACAACCACATCATTTCTATAGAAACCTAGGCTACATACCATGTCACAACCCAAAAAAAACTGGGAAAGCATAATACATATCATCACAATGACACTAGGGAAACCATAACTTATCTAATACAACAGACATTAGGGGAAAACACAACTCACCCACACACACCTAGGCCTCACAAACCACTACCTACCAAAATAATCATAGGTTATCACTGTCTGGAAGAGAGAGTAGTGTAGAGAGGGTGACCAGCCATCCATCCTTCCACTAGGACATTTGGGAATTACACCCTCCCCCATGACAATGGGGGTGTTCGGCATATAGTTCTCAACTAGGGTGGGGTGTGTATAGAAATCCCAAGTGAAATTAAATTATATATATATAGTATAAAACACAAAATCCCAACCTATGGGATCTCAATAAAATAAAAAACCACCCCATGACATTTCCAACCTACGTCTACCATTAATCGTATTTATTAACACCAGAAAAAGTCACATCAAAGTTCATAAATGAAATACATACACAAATATCCACTACTAAAACATACCCCAAGCCAAGTCATTTAACAAATTAACATTATTTATTATAGAATCCATTTATTCATTTCATCCCTAACCCAGAAACTACCGACCACTGAAATCAATGAGAAACACTAAAGAAAAAGAACCACAATAAACTAACTCACTTCCATCATCATTCATCAATGAAATTCTACCAAATCCATCCCCTCAATAAGAAAACCCCTAGCTCACATTCAAACTCATAAACACATGTTATCATCTTGAAATAAGACATATATATTATATGAAAACACCATACCCATCACACCAAGCAGCATAAACATAGCACAGCCTAAATATATTTCCCTGGTTCTCAAACACTTCCGATCAATTCCATAATCAGTTAATCTCCTATCTTCAAATTCAATTACTCCACTCATACCACCCCACAATACAATCATTATCTCAACCCTAGAACCACACCACCACAAAAGGAATAAGACATAAAAAACATCCCACATCACACAGTCATACCAAACAAGGCCGGGTATATTCATATTTAGAAAACACTCATTCAATAATTCGACTTTGATAATTCAGGTGTTATCACAGAATATTTTTGATCCTCGGGAATCCATTAATTTAACCTAATATACATATTTATTAAATTTTATATATACATACGTTCAACACATGATCAACAAAAATCCATCACAATTCATCCTAAGTGCACAAAAAAAATCCCTCTAATTGCCATGGTTTTTAGTAGGTGTATAGCCCATATAGATAAAACTATCAATGAAAAATGAAACAATAGTATGAGTCACTTTATTCTAGTCCCTACTTATTAGTTTAAATCTAATTCAATTATCTTTTTTATACATGGATTAAACTATGTTCACATGGGAAACATTCATACACCCAACCTGCATGATTCATAAATACGAGGTACAAAGGGATCCCTACCATAATAAATATATGATGAACACCTCCTCCATTTTCCAAATAGGGGGAGCGCAAGGCTCCAAGGAAACACGATGCATGGGTGAAACAAAAATGCATTGATCCTTAGGGAAGAATGGTTTTGGGAAGCATGGGTATCAAGATTAAAGGGAAGGAAATAATATACTAAAAGGTTTTATGGATTTAAAGGACTAAATCCAAGACTCAAGGGATATGAAATTTTTTTGAACACCCCATTAAAGTGGATATTGACCACATGTTTTGACTAAAATAATGCCTCACAAGAATTGGTGAATTAAATATACATTTAAAATTCCTTGATACACCTTCAAAAACCCATAAATATGGTTTTAAACCCAATTTACATCAATGGAAATGTTAAGGGGGTGATTCTTGAAAAACAGGGAAAAACTAATATTTTGAAAAACATTAACAATGACTCAATGTTGGGTGAGTCACTGATGTGACCAACCATTGGGTGAGTCATCAGTGGATGACTCACCATGGGATGAGCTACTGGGGATGAGCTACCGATGGAGAGTCACCATTCGATGAGACACCATTGCAACTCACCTACAGCAATTCATCGATGATAGTCAATATTGTGACCCACCATTTATGAGTTACTGATGAGAAGAACCATTGGGATAACCTAATATCACCACCTACCATCAACGACCCACCATTATGAGTCTCTGGTGTAATTCCATGGTAAAAGTTACCTTTTGGACTCATTGATCCTAACACACCAATATGTCCTACTAGTGGACAGACCACTGTCAGACGAGCTACCACTAGATGACTCAACATCATGAGTCACCAGTGGATCAGTCCCCCTTGGGTGACTCACGATTCATCGAGTCACAATTGGATGACTCACCAATAGGGGAATTTTGTTCCTTAATCACCATTAGAAAGTGTAAAATCTAGAAAACTCTAAAAATGAGTCATCATTACCTCCAAAAACACCTTAAACAACATATTATCGTAAAGTAATAGACATGGGAGGTTTGGTCCATTATAATACATACCCATAATAATGTCACACTGTACTGTGGGAAAGAAAAAACGAATTTCAGGAAAACACTTTCCACAGATAATCATTTGAATATTACTATAAATTAGTATTTCTAAAATACATCCACCAATAGTGTTTACTAAAATGTATATTAAAAATTATTAATGTAATATTCCCATTTTATATGTAATAATAAAAATAATATTAATATGTATACTATAAAATTAAAAATATTTTGTGATAATATGAGTAGATATGTAATATACTTTTTTCTAATTTATTTTAGGGTCCATCATTACCCCATGTAGAAATAAAGGAATTTAACTCACCCTTATTATTATGTTTGTTAATATTCCAATCATATATTATTTTCATTGGACAATAATCAATATAATGGTATATCCCATTTCATTTAAAAAATCTCTATCAATTATTATTATTATTGGTTATACTATTATAATTATTCTTCTCATATATTTCTTAATCTCAATATTATGTCTTACCACATAAATAATTCATTCTATATTTCTATATAAAGACCCTCTAATTATTCTTTACACACTAATCATAAGAGGGAAATTTATGTTTCTTAATTTTGGATTTCATTGAAATTAGATTCATTATTTCATTACACCAAAAAAGCATATTATTTATTCATTTTGAAATTAAAATAACTCAAAATTGACCTTCTAAGCACTACTTATATCATTTTTCATATCTTTTAAATTAATTAGAAGCTAAACCTCATCCCACACATGGTTTAAATCATATGGAGAGCTTTTTATTTTAAATATAATGGTCCAAAATTTAATTTCGTGTGTACTTTCCCAATGGGAAATGATAGATTCATTGGAGAAAATAAATTACTTCTCCTATTTATTCAATTAAAAATACTATATATTCATCAAATATTTAAAAAAATATTAAAATTAATCATAGATAAATGATCCATACATATTTTTTAGTAGATAGAATCAGACACATCATTGTCATGGTATTCTTATTCAATGAGCACCATTGGGTGAATTCCCCTTTAAAATGAAAAATTGAAATTGTAACCTTTTGATGCTTTCATGGAAAAAAATATGTGAAAATCCATTCTATATAATTACACAATTTTACTTCTACCACATTATATGAGGTTAGAAAAACAACTAAAGGTATTGGATCCTGAATTAATCCACTATATACATCTTTATATATATAGACATTGGTTAATCTTTGGTATGTGAACTATCTTTAAAAGAATATATTAGTGGACTTAACCCATCTTTAAAAATTTTTGTTATAATTCTAACAAATTGTGGTTTCTTATTTGGAATGATATTATTTTTCCGATGCCTTTCAACATCATTCAAAATGTATTATCTATATAAAATCATTCTAAAATATAAAATATATTGGATTAATAAACAAGGAAACCTTTGAAATTTTATTATGATAATATAACACATATAATTACATTACATTAACTTTTTTAATTAACTACATCCAAAACACTAGTCTTATTTACACCATTCAATAATTCCATCTATGATAGCATATATTTTAAAAAACCCATAATTATTAGTTTAATATTAAGGTTTCAATTTTCATAAATTCCAAATGTCTTTTAGGTTAGGGTTTTATATTATTAAAAAAAATCAGACATATCGACCCCTATCAAACAAATGGTGTATCTTATTCAAAATGTGATTTTTTATTCGATAATAGGATTATTAAATATTATCTCCCTCTTAATTCAAAAACATTATCATATTTTAATAAAATTACACTTAGTACAAACATAAACAATGATATATTTAAAAAACATCCATACACCAAGTGAAAAACATATGAAAATGGGTGATGAAAATTAAAATTTAGAGTAAGGGTACAAAAATAAAATAAAAACGTTTTTAGATTTTAAAATTCCTGAAATCTGCCATGACCCAACCCTACCCGAGCTCGAGCCGCAATTACCCCAGGCCCGCCTCAATAGGCCAGGGGCTGGTGACAAGCGCTGAAGTCTAAACAACTCGGGGATTCCTTTTCCTGAGTACCTGTACACACACATGCAGCACACTAAATGAAAAAGTGTAGAGTAAATGGGAAAGTAAAGTACTAACTGCTATAAACAACCACAAGAGTTCATCGACCTCTAAACAGTACAAAGAAAGTGCTGAAGGGAAACTGAAAAGAAAAGGGGAAAACCACGCGTCCAACCAGAAAAGTGCCACAACCCGGTGACAGGTAAACAAAAGTAAATAGCTAGGAGATTCCCACACCAAGAACATGACAACAACCACCGCACGTGGTCCAAGTTCCCTAACTCCTAAGCACCGCTGAAGTCATGACCAACTTGTCTGTCGTCTGCAAGGGCACCCCAAATGCGGGCAAATCCCAAGCAGGGGTGATTTTGAAAATACCCAGTAGGATGCCTCGAAAGCTAGAGGGAGCAACAAATGAGGTACCAAATAGGAGATAAGTAGATAGAACTGGGAAAAGTAAAGTATTATAACTGAGAGTGCAGTAAAGAGTACAATCCAACCCAACAAGAGTAAGGATGTAGACTCGTCCAAACCAAAGGAGCTAGAAGCGGTGAGAAGATGAACTTCTCGTCGAGTCTTTGATACCTATAACAGGAGGGTAGACTCGTCCAACCATGATAATCTAGACATGGAAAGCACGTGGCATACCCCGCGCGTCTTCACCTATTTTGGAGGGAGAGTAACCAAGCCAAAGAAGTGGGTACTGGAACAAGGTATATACATATTCATATGCTCTGTCAAGAAACCTGAACAAGATCATAAGGGGATCTTCGTCCCGTATCTCATCCCAACATGAAAGTGAGTAGCCAAAACTCCCAGAAGTAAACACCATAGTTAACCAGCATACTTCATAACTTCCTCGAACTGTATGTCAAGGGGCTCAAATCACCACACCTTGACACTATCCACTTTGGGCGGCACTGAATCGCCCGAACGGTTTTAGGTCGCGTCTCAAGGACGCATCATGGTGGGGAATGTCCCCTCATACTTGAGAGTTCTGGAGGAATGTAAAACCACACTAGAAAACTCCGGCATAATGATAGGGTCTCAATTCCACTGACGACACTCAAAACGGACATCGGATGTGTCTGTGCCACCCAAAACAACAACCCCCGGGAAAACATCAATTCACTTAAAGGCATGTTGCGCCCCTGAGGCCCCTCGTTTTGGGAATTGAAAATCCTCAAAACCATATCAAAGGATTCTTCTTCATATCTGTAGGACCCTTCCTCAGATGGTACGCAAAATGGACACTCGTAGTGGGAGATACGGGTGTCCGAAATTGAAGGGGGGGGGGGGGGGGTGAGCCCCTCGGACTGCACCGGCCGGTCCGCCTGTTCTGGGCCGGCCTGCACTGGCCAGCCCGGCTCGCAGCGCTGGCCCTCGGCATAGCCACGCGGGCCAGCCGTGAACCCATGGTCCACGCATAGACCAGCCCTCGTGGTCGGTCGTCCCACCGCACGAAGACCCTCGAGACGCGGGTTGTGTCTCCCCCACGGGGTCATCCGCTGTTAACCCGGACTCCCTTGCGCCCTGACATGCTCGGCCTCGCCACCTAGAGCCGCCACCTCACCCCTCCTAGAGTTTCCACCTCGCGACAATGCCCTCGACCCCGCTACCTGGCCACCACACTCACCCGCGCCTCCTGCTTCCATCGTTCCGGAGCCCGCACCGCCTGCTGCCAGAACCGCCAAATCCAGCTGGAAAACTCAAAAACCACCGGAAAACACCCTTAATCTCGTTGATCTTCGGCGGAAATTTGTGATCTCCTCAGATTGCGGATTTAAAAATCGAAATAGGTGATGGAAAGCTAAAAAATATATACTATTCATTCATGGGATTTTTTCAAATATCAAATAGAGATTCAAAGAATAAAATCAAGCTCAAAGATGATGATATGGGGAAAAGAATACAAAAACGATAGATCCTACCTCGTGGGCGTAGCCCGAAGCTTCGCAAGTGATACTCCTCCATCGGATCCATATTTTCCTTGGAGAGGATGATGGAGGTGGAAGGAGAGATAAGGTTGAGGTGAGGGGGGTTCTCCAGGGGTGGAATGAGGATGGGGGAGAGGGAGAGGAGTTTACGTAGTTAAATTCCTTAATTAAAAATACTTGACCACTGAAAACACCCACATCCAAAACCCCCGATGTGGTTATAGTTAGGCTATGCGTAGGGTAAAAACAACCTCTCGAGCAAAACTATGGTCTCAGAATTTAAATCTGAGGCCCCATTCAAAAGTTATAAAACTGAACGCTCGAGGCCGCCAAATTACAAAAACACCCCCAGGACCAGTTTTCAATGACGGCCCGCACCCGTGAAAGTTACACCTCCCCTAGGGTAAACGGTACATTCCAGACACAATTGTTCCCTCCGTTTTCCAATCTGAGCTACCATTTAAGAGATAGGTGAGTTTAACCATTTAACGAATAAATTAATTAATTATTTATCCTTTTAATGTTCCGTTAATGGGAGAGGGGTCCCAACGTTACACGCCAACATGTTTTATGTCGTCCTTAGGGGAAACACCCCATTTCAGAATCATCCATACACTCGGATTTAGGATCCGAATCACAGATTATGAGTTATCCCATTTATTTGGCATGCCCAGTGTGAACGTACTAACAATTTGAAAACAAAACATTTGAAAACAAAAACGCGAACATGAAATATAAACCTCAAAATCATGAGTAAAGACATAAATCGTGGAAGTATGAAAGGAATATATCATAATGGAACATCAACCATGATAAAATATAATGGGAATAAAACATGTAATTGTGGAAACCATTCATCACATGTTATGATTTCCATTGTATCCAAGGCATTGCTGCCAAGACCAACTTAGTGGACAAAGTCCCTTTATGAATCGAGTTCACTCCTCGTTTCAGTCCTGTAACATTGAACCAGATTAACTTACCATTCCAGCCATGTCTATATCATGAGATATAAATCTTTCAAAAATGCATTGGAGGGAGATATAGGTCCCACCCATCTCATAATGAAACCATTTTTATGTGTTCCACAAAATCATAAATCATACATCATAGCATATCCCATGTAAAAAATGGGATTCATAAACATCATTCCATCATAAAATAACCCATATAAGATAAAAAAACATCATAAAATTAATCCCATCATAAAAAAATCAAATCAGTGTAAAAATAGGGATATAAATAGAACCCTATATTATCTTATATGGAAAATAATTTTGATAAAACACTTGAACTCCATTCTTGAGGAAAATATCCTTTCTACTTCAAAAAAAGTTTTCCTTTCTTGAAATGTAATACAATTTTAAACTAAAATAAGTTGATTAAAAATAAAATTGAAAACTTGTAAAGGATGATTCATGCAAATATTGATCTAAAAATCCATTCATGCCGTATAAGTTAAAAAACATTCTTCCCGTACTTTGGCTGGAAAAGTCAAAGAGTACATGGTATGACAAAATATTCCTTTCATATATTTTACTAAAAACTCACCGAAGGGTAAAATTGGATTTGAACAATTTTAGGTGGATGGAAATAATAATTAAATATTGAGGAAACAAGGATGTGGATGATAAATATTCCCCAGCAAATTCTGATGTATAAACAATCTCAGATAAAAATGAGATTGTGAGATTTTCCCTTACCTTATGTCTGATATGCTTCGTATGGATCAGAACCTCCTATATAGTTATTTAAATAATTTTATTGACTTATTAAATAATAATATTCATTGTTATGATATCATATATGTTTCACTTCTGACTTTATATTACCCTTCCTTTTTTAAATTCCATGTCAAAGTAGCGTTTTGGGTAAAAGCATTTCATTTATCGTATGTGTTTCGACTTTTTGTTCTAGATATTATTACTTATATCCTGATTTACATAATTCCAGAATGTAAAACATGATTTATATATAATATATATTCATCATATACATATATATTATAGATCTATAAAAGGAATGAAATACACCATTCATGGAGACGGTAGGTCGTACGTATGCATGAACGTTGTTTCGTTTCCTTATTGAATTGAATGAAACTAAATAGATGACATAAATATATATATACATAAATCTAGTAGAATTATTATTTCATATATTTCATTATTATTCATTATATAAAATTTATGATCATTCATTTATGGTTAACATGGAGAATGATTCTCACCACGTCGTGGAGACGGTAGTCCGTACGTACGCATGAGCGATGATATGATTCCCATAATTATTGAATATAATTGGAGTGGATGCTATAATATATAAGAATAATTATGATGTTATAATAACCATATATATTTATTCTTTACACCATTATACCCATCCATGTAATGTGTTGGTGGAAAAACAGATTACACCACGGCGTGGAGACGGAATTCCGTACATACGTAAGCGCGGTGATTTTGTTTTCCGTAGGATGGATAGAAGGTGAAATGGGGTTGATTCAAATTTATAATAAAATATAAGTATCTTAGTGATACTTATTTTATTACTTAATAATGAAACAATTAATGATGAATAAGTAGATGAAGAAATAAAGTTGAAGGAATCAGTATCGGACATTACCTCTTCTTTGAAGCGCCTCTTTGAGACCTCCTCTTAGGACACAAAAATTGGTCTTTGAAGAATATGATGACCTCTAGTATTTTTCTAGGGAAGTGGGGAAGTGAAATGGGCATGGGTTGGCCGATCTTGGAGGCTCAAATTGGTGTGAGGAGGAGAGGGAGGAGGTTCCCTTTTATAAGGGAGGAGAGGGGAACCTTTGGAAATATAAGAAATATTAGTAATATTAAATCCCAAACCAACATAAAAACTTCAAAAATGACTCATATCTGAATATTATATGATATAGGGTTTTAATATCATAAACCAAAAAATTTATTCTTGTTAGGAATTTATTTTAAACATTATCAACTTGATTTATCATTATTTATCAATTTAATTTTATTTGTGGTAATAATATTCTAAATTTTATATTATTATAAATAATTACATATGTGTTGTTAATTTTCCATAATTTTACACTTTATGACATTTTAGACCATATAAATTGAAATTTATTATTTTTCAATATTTTTTTAAACAATTTTATAATATGTTATTTTTATAAAATAACAATATTGTCAATTTTGACACTATTCATTTATTTGAATTTAAATAAACAATATACAGAAGATATGTTAGAACTAAAAGATTTAATAGATTCATAACATGTCATATGTATCTAAAAAACTAGTGGAGAACATTAAATAGTTCATATAATATTTATTTTAATATTTTTAAAACCATTGTTTTGATATTTCTCTTAATAAAATAATTTCAACTACACTATTATGTCACCTTTAATGATACTTATTTAATACCTAAAAATTCTAAATAAATACATATGATGTATATAATTTTATTATCTTTCTGGAGAATATTTATATACAAAGTTTCATGAAGTTTATCACTAAACTAAAATTATTATACTTATAAGATTTAAGAAAGTGACCTGTTGTCACTTTCATTGGTTTTAATAATAATTAAATTATTTTCATGGATAAACGACGATTAAATGAATATAATCCTACAGTTAGGTGATATGGGTCGAATTGTAGTCATCAAGTAGGATTTTGACAAGTTTTAGGGTAATTTTTTAATCTTATTTTTACCCTTAATTACCTGATTTTCCTTTAATTGTAGTAAATAAAAAACTACCATAGTTAATATTCCTAATATCAAAAAAATAAAAGTAACCTATTAACATAATTTAGACCCACATAATCCAAATATTGAATCCATTTTTTCAAATTCAATACAAAGAAGTTGCAGAAATTAAATTAAAATTAATCTCGTTGTCGAATGAAAATGGGTTTTTGTTTAAAACATTGCAAAAGATTGAATTGATTTAACCTAAGAATTCAATCAATGATAATGACATACATTATATTAAATGGTAAAAACATATTCTATATATACTTTAAAAACATTCAATATTATAATTTAACAATATAATTTATTACGATGAAAAAAGTTATTTTTAATTAAAATATAGCGTGTTTTTACTATTCATTAAAATATTAAAGTTATCCGAATAATATAAAAAATTTATCCAAAGTAAATTTTTATATCCTGATTCCAAATAAGAATTCTATTTTGTCAAATTTAACTTATAGATAGGTCAAAAGTATATTTAAATACAGTGCGCCATCAAAAGGCGGAAAAACTGCATTTTTTAAAAAATATTTATTTTACCTGAAAAAATTATTTTATTCTTATACCATGTTCTAAAAAATCTATAAGATGAATAATAATGTTATAAAATTAATAATTATGTTAACACTATTTATAATGGCTAGTTTATAATAATATTATAACCATATATCATTGTTTTGTGAATCCGGGTATTGCGTACAACACACGCTATCGGGGAAGGTCGTGATTGTGTGCAATGCAAGCCAAGTCGGTGTTGTGTATACTGCAAGCTAATACGATGTTGTGAATAGCGCAAGATAATATGGGTGTAGCATACAACAAAATACATCAATGAAATTAAAAATAATATTTTTCATAAAATCTCCGGGTGTTACATTCTACCACCCTTAAAATGAATTATGTCCTCAAAATTCATTGGGGTTATAAACCGTTTATTATTCATAGAAACCCACATCGTAAAAAGGAATACTAAAAAATAATTTTAAAAACTAAATTATGAAATGTAACGATTACCCAAAGTAACTCCTCACTGGGTTTCCATATAAGAGAACATAGGTGAGAATATAGATATGGAAGAAAAATCTAACCAGCAAGTTCTGATGGAGAGTGGTAGAGAACATGGCTATGAAAAAGCCAAAAATCACAAAGCCATAGATTTGTGTTGATCTAAGGTACCATCTGATTCATCGGATATAAGATGACTAGGGCAACATTTTTGGTTTTCTATATCATTACCCTAAAGTAGAAAATTTTGAATTAGAAGAAATACTTGCTTGATTTTGGTACAATTTCACTGTTGTTCATGCTTTGAACAATTTCCACTTCATCTCTTAAATAAATGATGTTGAATTTGTTATTTGTGAAGTGTTAACAGATCATGTGATAGAATGATGGGTCATTCCATCTATTTCGAACAAAAGGTTAGAAAACGTTATCGTATACATAATTCCATCTATGGTGAGGTTAATCATATATGATTCCAAAAATGAACTTATACTTTAAATATCACACCCCTTAATAAAATAAAACTAGTTTCTACTAACTAGGGATTTCCTGTAGGCTAGTGGTAGGCGATAAAGGCTGGTCAAACTTCGGTTGTGGGTTCGATTCCCACAGCCTTGTGTGACGCGATGGGTTGTCGCCCGTCCTTCAGGTTGGCCTTTTTCTAAAACTACATTTCTATAACATCCCATCAGTAATATCGAAAAAAGTTCTATCATTACACAATACTAACTTATGTCCAACATAATCCATTCCAATCTATAGGCTTATCTAAAATACTTCGGTCCAAGCTCGTAGTTTAAGGAAAACAATTACTAGAACGGTTATCTACCAAGAATGTGAATACAAGCCTTTATCCCACATATATCATAATATATATCTTATTGGTTGCATTCCAAACACATGAATACCTTAGTCATATATTCTCTTGAACCATAAATTACCATAGAACCTTAGTGAAAACATGAATACTGTCAAAAGGTAACTCTTTACACATACCAAAATCCCAAAAAAACTATATAATCAAACCACAATATCACTTAGTCCTTATATGAGTCATGAGCTCATGAATACAATCAAACATATCATTATCTTCTTATCCCTTCATTATGCGCATATCATCTACTTTCCATAAATATCGGAATAACCATCCATGGTTACCAGATCTATTCAACATATACTTTCAAATACTTTAGGAAAAACATTAGTGTAACAATCCTTAGAGGATTATTTATTCCATAGTACCATACATTATTCTTTATAAACATAAAATCATTCCACTAACTTCTTAAACCACTAACTGAGCATCATCATTTCTTTCATCTCATATTTCATTTGTAGTCTCTTCATCATCATCCACATAAATACTACTCATATGACCATGCATATTCTCTTCATGAGATTTCCCCTTAGGGAATTGGTTTTCATAATGCCCATACATTCTACATTTAAAACATTTAACCGTTGTTGATGTATTAGAAATACCATTATCCTTGTCCATGGTGTTAACTAAATCTTTTCCTTTGCAATTACTGAATTTGTGTCCTTCCTTTCCACACCCAAATCATCTTCCAGTTCCTTTGAAACATTCTCTCTGATGCCTCTTCCCACATTATTTACATGAGGGGAATTGAACTTTCTTTCCTCTATGATCACCATGAAACTCCATCTTTCTCTTATTAGCTGAGTCAGGAAACATACCAAAGTTGAGATTATTGATCATATTATGATATTTCTGATTAGGCATAATAACTATATGTGGACCACCAGATCCAATTTCATTTGTTTTTTTATTAATAATATCATTCCATTGTCCATCATATCCTCCATTATCATGAATCTTCCTGTTTCCAGCCATTTTCTAAAACCCAAAAAGAATAGTGTGAGAGGAAAAAATCATGATAAGTAAAACAACATAGTAAAGGGGGAGTACCATCAATATCTAACATCTTAGGTTAAATTCTAAGATCATTAACGTAGATCTAAGACTATATCCTATACATATATTTATCCATAGGGACATCCCTAGATATACCGTAGAAATATCTCTAGGGATCTCACTAATGTTTTCACATCCTAGTTTCCAAATGTTGACTAAAACTTTCCTCTGATACCAACTGTAGAGACTCGAAGCTTGACATACATGGACAATACATTACTTTTTAAGAATACTTAATATATAACAAAAAAACCAAAACTCAAGGATCGTAATAGTTTAGTGTCTTTGGAAACATGGAATATAAACTTCTAATCATGTTGAAAGATATTCAACAACTACCATAACGATCTTCCCCTTTTTCCTTAACTAAAACCTTTATTTATTTCATGGGGAAAATAAAACATAAAAAGGGTGAGCTAAAATTCTCATTAAGGGCAAACATAGAGAACATAAAACAATCCATAAACATTTGAAAACAAAAACATGAACATGAAATTTAAACATCAAAATCTTTAGCAAAGACATAAATAGTGGAAGTACGTAAGGAATATATCATAATGGAACATCAACCATGATAAAATATAATGGGAATGAAACATGTAATTGTGGAAACCATTTATCACATGTTATGATTTCCATAGTATCCAAGGCATTGCTGCCAAAACCATCTTAGTGAACAAAGTCTCTTTCTGAATCGAGTTCACTCCTCGTTTCAGTCATGTAACATTGAACCAGATTAACTTACCATTCCATCCATGTCTATCTCATGAGATATAAATCTTTTCCCTAATGAATTTGAGGGAGATATAGGTCCCACCCATCTCACAATGAAACCATTCGTATGTGTGCCACAAAATCATAAATCATACATCATAGCATAACCCGTGTAATAAAAATGGGATTCTTAAACATCATTCCATCATAAAATAACCCATATAAGATAAAAGGACATCATAAAATTAATCCCATAATAAAACAATCAAATCAATGTAAAAATATTGATATAAACAGAACCCTATATTATCTTAGATATAAATTAATTTTTAGAAAACACTTGAACTTCGTTCTTGAGGAAAATATCATTTCTACTTCAAAAACAATTTTCCTTTCTAAACATGTCATAAAATTTTAAACTAAAAGAATTTGATTAAAAATAAACATGAAAAATTGTAAAGGAAGCTTCATGGAAATAATGTTTTAAAAATCCATTCATGCCGTACAAGTTAAAAAAACATGTTCCCGTACTTTCGCCGGAAAAGTCAAAAAGTACCTCGTACGACAAAAGATTCCTTTCATATCATTTACTAAAAACTCACCGAAGGGTAAAATTGGATTTAAAAAATTGTAGGTGGATGGAAATAATATTACATATTGAGGAAACATGGATGTGGATGATAAATATTCCCCAGTAAATTCTGAACTATAAACAATCTCGGTTAAAAATGAGATTGGGAGATTTTCTCTTACCTTAGGTCTGATATGCTTCGTATGGATCTGATCCTCCTGTATAATGATTTAAATAATGTTATTGACTTTTTACATAATAATATCCATTTTTATGATATCATATATATTTTACTTATGACTTTATATTACCCATTCTTTTGTAAATTCTTTGTTAAAGCAGCGTTTTGGGTAAAATCATTTCATTTATCGTATGTGTTTCGACTTTTCGTTCTTGATATTATTACTTATATCCGTATTTACATAATTCCAGAATGTAAAAAATGATTAATATATAATATATATTCAACATATACATATATATTACAGATCGATAAAAGGAATGAAATACACCATTCATGGAGACAGTAGGCCGTACGTACGCATGAATGTTGTTTTCATTTCCTTATTGAATTGAATGAAACTAAATAGATGACATACATATATATATAGATAAATCAAGTAGAAGTATTATATCATATATTTAATTATTATTAATTATATAAACTTTATGATCATTCATGTATGGTTAACATTGAGAATGAATCCCATCGAGTCGTGGAGACGGTAGTCTGTACGTACGCACGAGCGAGGTTATTGTTCCCAAAATTATTTAATAGAATTGGAGTGGATGGTATAATATATAAGAATCAGTATGATGTTCTAATAACCATATATTGTTATTCTTTACACCATTATACCCATACATGTAAGGTGTTGGTGGAAAACAGATTTCACCATGGCGTGGAGACGGTATTCTGTACGTACGCACGCGCGGTGATTTTGTTTTCTGTAGGATATATAGAAGGTGAAATGGGGTTGATTCATATTTATAATAACATATCAGTATATGAGTGATACTTATGTTATTACTTCATAATAAAACAACTAAATAAGAAGAAGTATAAGAAGAAATAACGTTGAAAGAATCGGTAATGAACATTACCTCTTCTTTGAAGCACCTCTTTGAGACCTCCTCTTAGGGCAATAAAATTGGTCTTTGAATGAGACCAGGACCTCTAGGATGTTTATAGGGAAGTGGGGAAGTGAAATGGGCAGGGTTTGGCCGAGCTTGAAGGATCAAATTGGTGTGAGGAGGAGATGGAGGAGGTGCCCTTTTATAAGGGAGGAGAGGGGCACATTTGGAAAAATAAGAAATATTAGTTTATATTAAATCCAACCCCACATAAAAACTTCCAAATTGACTCATATCCGAATATTAAATGATATAGGGTTTTAATATAATCAAAAAATAAAATTTATACATGTTAGAAATTTATTTTAAACATTATCAACTTGATTTATCCTTATTTATCAATTTAATTTTATTTGTGGTAATAATATTATAAATTTTAAATTATTATAAATAATTACATATGTGTTCTGAATTTTCCATAATTTGACACTTTATGACATTTTCGACCATATAAATTTAAATTTATAATTTTTAAATATTTTTGTGATTTTTAAAAAAAATTATTATATGTTATTTTTATAAAATAACAATAGTCTCAATTTTGACATTATTCATTTATTTGAATTTAAATAAAAAATATACATAAGATATGTTCTAAATAAAAGCTTTAATAGATTCATAAAATATCATATTTATCTAGAAAATTAGTGGATCACATTAAATAGATCATATAATATTTATTTTAATATTTGTAAAACCATTTATTTGATATTTATCTTAATAAAATAATTTCAACATCACTATTATGTCACCTTTAATGATACTTATTTAATCCCTAAAAATTAGAAATAAATTCATACGATGTATATAATTTTATTATCTTTCTAGAGACTATTTATATCCAAATTTACATGAATTTTATCACTAAACTAAAATTATTATACTTAAAAGATTTAAGAAAGTGACATGTTGTCAGGTTGTTTGGTTTTAATAATAATTAAATTATTTTCATTGAAAAAAGTACACTAAATGAATCTAAGCCGACACATAGGTGATATGGGTCGACTTTTATTCATTCAATAGGATATTTCAAAGTGTTAGGATAATCTTATAATCTTATTTTTACCCTTAATTACCAGTTTTACCTTTAACTGTTGTAAATAAAATATTGTAGTAGTTACTATTCATAATATCAAAAAAATAAAAGTAACATATTAACATAATTTGTACCCAATAAATCCAAATATGGAATCCATTTTTTCAAATTCAATACATAGAATTTGCATAAATTAAATTAAAATTAATCCTATTGTCGAATGAAAACGGGTTTTTCTAAAAAACATTGCAAAAGATTGAATTGATTTAACCGAAGAATTCAATCAATGCTAATGAGATAAATTATATTAAATGGTAAAAATATATTCTATTTATACTTTAAAACCATTAAATATTATAATTTAACCATATAAATTATTACGATGAAAAAAGTTGTTTTTAATTAAAATATAGCATGTTTTTACAATTCATTAAAATATGAAAGTTATCAGAATAATATGAAAAATTTATCCAAAGTATATTTTTATATCCTGATTCCAAAGAAGAATCTTATTTTGTCAAATTGAACTTATAAACATGTCAAAACTAGATTTAAAGTAGGTGATCCATTAAAAGGTGGAAAAAATGCATTTTTTTAAAAATACTTATTTTACACGAAAAAATTATTTTATTTTTATAAAATGTTCTAAAAGATGTGTAAGATGAATAATAATGTTATAAAATTAAAAATTTAGTTAATAATATTTATAACGGCTAGTTCATAAAAATATTATAACCATATATCATTGTTTTGTGAAACTCGGTATTGCGTACAACACACGCTATCGAGGAAGGTCGTGATTGCGTGTAATGCAAGCCAAGTCAGTGTTGCTTATACTGAAAGCTAATACGATATTGCGAATAGCGCAAGATAATCTTGTTGTAGTGTACAACAGAATTCATCAATGAAATTAAAAAGAATATTTTTCATAAAATCTCGGGGTGCTACACATTGGGTTTGTAATGTGGGTCCCATATTCTCATCAGTGGGATGGTTTCCAATCTGCCTTCTCTAGAATTGCTTCCATTCATCTCCAAATATCTCCATCATCGTTTGTGAATCATCCATTGATCCCTGAATGAAAAATGTTCAAATTTAAGTGTACAAATATTTCCCAAAATATCAAAATAAAATGTGGATAAATATCATCCTTAAAATCAGATGAATCATTGTGCCTAAATTGGTGTACATTAGGAATGAAGTGCACAAATGATAAGAATGAATGTTCAAAATTTAAATCCACTAACTCAAGGACATAATATCAAAAATGAACATTTAATTCCATTAAAATTTAATTAAAATATGTTTTTTATTGGAAAATCAGACTCCATGAAGTCTCCCCACCTCCTCTAAATAATGCCTTGACAAAACATCCACTGAGCTCCACTCGTTGATTTCTATAATGTGGACCAATTTTGTTAAGCAGTCCACTACCACCCAAATAGTATCATGTCCTCTTGGGGCTCGAGGTAAACCAGTAACAAAGTCCATTGAAATGTCCTCCCACTTCCACTGAGTAATCTCTAATGGTTGTATCAGACCAACAGGAACATGGTGATCGGCCTTCATATTTAGGAAAACCAATCATCGAGACACAAAATCTGCAACCACATGCTTCAGCCCAGGCCACCAAAATTGTCTCCTCAAGGCTCGGAACATCATTTTCACACCATGATTCACCGCTAAAGGATAACTATGAAACTCTCTGAGAACCATCTCGCGCATCATCAATGGAACAAAAATTCTTCTGTGATACAACACGTGGTGTCATTCATCCTCCGACCAACCATCAGGGGCCTCACCACAAACAACTCAGTCTCTCCACACCTCCACCTCAAAATCTCCCAACTGGGAATCTTCTACATGCTTCACGAGTGATAATTGCACCCTCATCTGTAAAAGACAACCTCTACCCCCACTTCTCTCATATCAAGATGTAATGCTAACAGTTCATCCATTACTCTCAAGGAGTCACCAGATTCATGCACTGCATCACTACGTGACTTCCAACTCAGTGCATCACCTACAAAATTCCCCTTTCTTGGTGTATACAATATTTCAAATTCTTATCCATGTAAGAAATCTATCCACTAAAATTTGCTGTATGTTCAAGTCACACTGGGATAAAAAATACCTCAAACTCTTATGATCGGTGAAAACCACAAAGCGGTCACCAATGAGGTAATGTCTCCACAACTTCAGAGTGAACACCATGGATGCCAACACAATATCATTTGTTGAATATTTATGTTAATGGGGATGTAACTATCGAGACCCATAAGAAAAAACTGATCTTTTATGCATGAGAACGCATCCCAACACCAGATGTGAAGCATCGTAGAAAATATCAAATTGAACTCCTTCAGCTAGAAGAAAACGAACTGGAGAACTTTCAAATTTCACTTTTAGATACTCGAAAGCAGCCTGACACTAATCAGTCTATATGAATGCCTGATTCTTTCTGGTCAAAGCTTCCAGAGGAGTCACAACTCATTAAAAATAGGCTACAAACCTCCTGTAGTATCCTTTGATACCACGAAATATTTTCACCTCTGGCGCTGTCTTGGGGGCTCCCCCAGACAAAAATTCTTCTATATTCGATGTATCCATAGCTACTCTTTGCTAGGATACAACATTCCCCATGAAAAAAATTTCATTAACCCATAACTCACACTTGGAAAACTTCCCAAATAGCCGAGGTTGACAAAGAACTCCCAAAATAGCATTTAAATTATCTACATGCTCCTCCCCATACATGAAGTGCACAAGGATTTCATCGATCAAAACTACCACGAACATGCCCAGGAACTCATGGAACACAACATTCGTCAATCCCATGAGAACAGCTAAAGCATTGGTCATGCTAAATAGCATTACAACGAACTCATAATTGTTGGGTCGGAGAAAAGACGGGAAGGATGGCAAGAGGGGGGGTGAATTGCCTTTTAAAAAATGATTAACAAATTAAAATCAATGTTGAAAGTGCAGCGGAAAATAAAAGAGGCAAGACACGCAATTGATAACGGAGTTCGGCCAAAAACCCGGCCTACGTCTCCGCTCCCAACTAAACCGTTGAGAGATTCCTACCGCTTGCTTTTCAATGGTTTTAGCAAGAAACCCACTAGGCTTTGAGGTAGCACTAGGACCTATTACAGCTTGATTTTGGTGGTTAAGCAAGAACCCACTTGCTTTTAATGGTTTAGCAAGAACCCACTATCCTTCTTACAGGTGAAGGATAGCTAACCTATGTCTCAAGCTATTTAAAGGAAAGCTTGACAACCTTTTCACACCTTAATGGTGATGTGAAACCCAAAAGAAAGAGGGGATAAGAAAGAGTTTGGGGTTTGTAGGCACAAACCAAATTTTAAAGCTTAAAATATATAAAGCAAGAAAAACCGTGATTGAGGAAGACTTGGGCGCCAAAGTATGATGGAGTTGATGTAGCGTGCTCTCCCAAGCTTCTTGAGGTGCTCCTTGGATTGGAAATTGGTTGGAGCACTTGAGGATCCTTGAAGGTGGAGCGCCGGAGGTTCGCCAAATGTTCAACAATATGTCCGAGCGCTTGGTATATGATCCGGGTAGTGTCTGGGGCTTCCTTGGCCTTTATTTATAGGCATGGAACCCATTGGGGGCCTTCGGAGCTGTTGGAGAAGTCTTCGGAGCCGTTGGAGGCCAAAAGAGGGTTGACTGGTCAAAGCCAACGGCTAGTTTGACTGGGCTACCGGCTGGCCGGTGCAGGGCCACCGGCTGGCCGGTGCCTTGGATGTTGAGAAGGCCTTCTGCCCAGGCAGCACCGGCTGACTGGTGCCAGAGCCACCGGCTGGCCGGTGGGCAGACAGTAGCTGCCACTGTTTCATCAGGTTGCCACCTGCTGGCCGGTGACAGAGCCACCGGCTGACCGGTGGAACCTAGCAGTGGGCAATGCCTCTGCCAGGTCCACTGGCTGGCCGGTGCTATCACACCGGTTGGCCGGTGGACTGAATTTCAGTCCACTTCTTGTCCATTCTTGGGCCAATCCTTTGGCAATCTTTTTTCTATCATTCACAACACTTAAAAACAAGGTTAGACAAAAAATAAGGTGATTGTGATCATGAAAATCAAACAACGAGGGGAACGAGAGGTACAACAATCTCCCCCTATTTTGATGATCACAATCACCAAAACAATTAAAGTAAAAACACATAAAAGAAAGACATGCTTAAAGGATAAGGAAATTAAATGCTAAGCATGATCAAAAGGATTCTCCCACAATCAATCAAGAATATCTCCCCCTTTGTGATTATCAAAATAGCTTGGGGCATAAAAATTTGATTGAGGGATAAGAGATTTGAAAAACAAGATTTGAGATTTGAAAATCAATTGAAATTTTGGAAATTGAAAGATTGAATAACAGTTTGAATTGAAAGTTTTGAATCAAAATTGAAATGAAAATTTTGAACCAAAAATTGAATTGAAAGTTTTGAATCTAAGACAAGGTTTTGAAAATTCTCCCCCTAAATAAAAACAATGAATCACCGGGGATAGGAAATAAATTTTGGCCCGGAGAGACTCGCAAGAAGGGATTTTTCAATCCATACTTGTCGTGTAGCGGGTCTTCTCCTATAGAATTCATCAGAAAAAAAAATAGATTTGGGTTGACCGTACCGGGCATTTTTTCAATCACACTCATAAATGTGGTGCCTGGGTTTTTTACAATAATTGCAAAATTTAAAACTAGAGCTCCCCCTTACAAAAACAGTGGGTGCATGGGAGGAGGAAGCTACATTCGTATATCCTAGCCCTTGGGTGGTTCTTGAAATTCGTTGGGAACCAAGCAATTTTGAAAGATTTTGTTCCCCTTGGGTGAATTTGGCTAGGGATTCTCTAAGGTCCTTGATGGTTGATTCCAAAGAATCAACATTGGGGAAATTTTGGATTTTTAGGGAGAGTTCCTCCTTCTCTTTGAGAAGTTGTTCTTTTTCGGAGGAAAGTTTTTTGAAATTATTTTTCAAAGAAACAAATTTAGAAGAAAGTTCATGAAAACCATTTTCAAGTTGATCTCTAACATGTTGGAGTTCCTCATAAGACAAATGATTGAAAGAATTTGAAGAACTAGAGGATGAAGAAGAGGAAGAGGATGATGATACCTCATGTTTTGTCATTAGGAATTTTGTACCTTGGTCGCTTGAGGAGGAGGAGGAGGAGGATGATGAGGTGTCACTACATGTCGCCTTGAGGACCTTTTTCTTTCCTTTTTCCTTTGGCGTGGCCCGTTTTTTGTTGAGTGGGCAATCGGGCTTGTAATGCCCTTTTTGGCCGGACCCGTAGCATTTCACCTTGGGCTCGGATTTTTCGGTGGGTTCTTGCTTTCGGTGCTTGTGGGATTTCTTCTTTTTGTGCTTCTTCATAAACTTGTGCATTTGGCGGGCGAGATTCTCCATTTCCGAGTCGCCGCTTGAAGATGAAGAAGATGAGGAAGATGAGGATGATGAGGAGGAGCTTACTTCTTTTTGTACCTTGAGGGCAATGTTCTTTGGTGTCTTGATTGGTGTGCCCTCCTTTTGAGCTTGCCTCCTCATCGTGATCTCGTACGTCATTAGGGATCCGATGAGCTCTTCTACCGGCATGTTCATTACATCCTTAGCTTCTTGGATAGTCGTCACCTTAGGTGCCCATGAGCTCGGAAGGACCCATAGAATCTTCTTGACCATTTCTTCAGCTGAAACATCATCACCAAGAGATTTTCTACCATTGCAAACGTCAGTGAAGCATGTAAACATTTCAGAAATAGACTCATTTGGATGCATTGAAAAAGATTCAAAGTCTTGTCTATACATATCTAATCTAGTATCTTTGAATTTATTAGTGCCTTCATGGGTCACTTCTAAAAGCTTCCAAATTTCATGTGAAGATGAGAAAGTAGAAACACGATTAAATTCATTTCTATCTAACCCGCAATGAAGAGCATTCATGGCTTTGCCATCAAGCTCAAAATTCTTAATATCGGCGAGGGTCCATTTGGATTCGTCGGGGGAAGACAAAGAATAACCTTGCATGACAATTTTGTAAATAGGATATCCTATGCTTCTTAAAAAAGTGGTCATGCGGGTTTTCCAATAATTATAGTCGGTCCCATCAAAAAATGGAGCCCGACCCAATGAGTAGCCCTCAAGGGCGAAAGAGGTAGATGCCATCAAAAAGGATCTTTAATTTGAAACCGGTTAGGGAATTATTCAAATACTCCCTCTGATACCAATTGTTGGGTCGGAGAAAAGACGGGAAGGATGGCAAGAGGGGGGGGGGGGTGAATTGCCTTTTAAAAAATTATTAACAAATTAAAATCAAAGTTGAATGTGCAGCGGAAAATAAAAGAGACAAGACACGCAATTGATAACGGAGTTCGGCCAAAAACTCGGCCTACGTCTCCGCTCCCAACTAAACCGTTGAGAGATTCCTACCGCTTTCTTTTCAATGGTTTTAGCAAGAAACCCACTAGGCTTTGAGGTAGCACTAGGACCTATTACAGCTTGCTTTTGGTGGTTAAGCAAGAACCCACTTGCTTTTAATGGTTTAGCAAGAACCCACTATACTTCTTACAGGTGAAGGATAGCTCACCTATGTCTCAAGCTATTTAAAGGAAAGCTTGACAACCTTTTCACACCTTAATGGTGATGTGAAACCCACAAGAAAGAGGGGATAAGAAAGATTTTGGGGTTTGTAGGCACAAACCCAATTTTAAAGCTCAAAATATATAAAGCAAGAAAAACCGTGATTGAGGAAGACTTGGGCGCCAAAGTATGATAGAGTTGATGTAGCGTGCTCTCCCAAGCTTCTTGAGGTGCTCCTTGGATTGGAAATTGGTTGGAGCACTTGAGGATCCTTGAAGGTGGAGCGCCGGAGGTTCGCCAAATGTTCAACAATATGTCCGAGCGCTTGGTATATGATCCGGGTAGTGTCCGGGGCTTCCTTGGCCTTTATTTATAGGCATGGAACCCATTGGGGGCCTTCGGAGCCGTTGGAGAAGTCTTCGGAGCCGTTGGAGGCCAAAAGAGGGTTGACTGGTCAAAGCCAACGACTAGTTTGACTGGGCTACCGGCAGGCCGGTGCAGGGCCACCGGCTGGCCGGTGCCTTGGATGTTGAGAAGGCCTTCTGCCCAGGCAGCACCGGCTGACCGGTGCCAGAGCCACCGGCTGGCCGGTGGGCAGACAGTAGCTGCCACTGTTTCATCAGGTTGCCACCGGCTGGCCGGTGACAGAGCCACCGGCTGACCGGTGGAACCTGGCAGTGGGCAATGCCTCTGCCAGGTCCACCGGCTGGCCGGTGCTATCACACCGGTTGGCCGGTGGACTGAATTTCAGTCCACTTCTTGTCCATTCTTGGGCCAATCCTTTGGAAATATTTTTCCTATCATTCACAACACTTAAAAACAAGGTTAGACAAAAAATAAGGTGATTGTGATCATGAAAATCAAACAACGAGGGGAACGAGAGGTACAACAATAATTACCATGATGATAACGGAAAACAATCTTTCGGATATCCTCACAATTCACAATAATTTGATGATATCTTGGCCGCATGTCGATCTTTGAGAACCAAATTTCACAATTCATTTGATTTAATATATTATCAATTTTTGGAAGAGGATAGAGATTCTTTGTTGTCACTTTGTTTAAGCGACGACAATCAACACACATAAACAACTGTCGTCAACCTTATTCACGAAAAAAACGGGTGCACCCCAGAGTGACACACATGGCCAAACAAAACTGCACTATCACAAACCATAAAGCTGTATATGTAACTCTCGTAACATAGAAGGGGCCATCCTATATGAAGACATAGAGATAGGAGACACTCCTAGTTGTAGCTTGATCCAAAAATCGATCTCTCGTCGAGGGGGTAATGCTACAACTTCTTCTAGAAAGGCATCAGGGTACTCTTCTCTGACCCTATGAAATGCCAACTGCTGACCCTATGAAGAACTCAACATCATCTCATCCATCATGGATTATAAGGACATAACGTGCCTATGACCCATCTATGGATCTCACTTGCCATAAAACACCACTGGCTCTCCATCCGCACCAAAGAAAATGAAATTATTCCTGAATCAATCCATGATATCCGGCCCCAAATAAAACAAATCCATGACAAGGATGATATCATAAGGTTGTATTCATAAACATAGGAAATCTCCCCAAGAGTGGTGCTACCCCAACACTATCTCATAGTTTCTACATACTTCAAACAAGTCAGCTTGACCTCCAACTGGCATAGTCAACACCAAGAGCTTTGGAAGCCTTTCTACCTCAAGTCCCAATGCATGGACAAGGGTAGGTGATATGAAGGAGTGTTTCTCTCATAAATCTATCAAAGAATACACTAAGGTAGAAAACAAGAAAAGGGTACCTCGAACAATGTATTCCACACATGGAGCTGGAAATGCTAGAGCATGAAGCTTACCATGACCTCCTCCACTGCCTCTCTAACCCTAATGCAACCACCACCATGCTTGTGCTCTACTCTCTGAGGACGGGGAGCATCAAAGGGTTATCCTCTGCCTTCCCCATACACCCTCTACTAATCTAATTCTGGTGCAACCTGCTTCTACTACCTCAGCTGGAACTGCATCAACGGAGGAACCTAGAGCAGAGCACCTGGTGCACGATGATTACTCAAAAAGGTCGGGCACTCCCACTTTAGATAACCTTGACCACCACAAGAAAAAAAAGTTCTTGATCCCTTGGAAAAGTCCTGAGGGTTGGTGCCTCTAGAGAAATGAGATGAGAAGGGCTGGGACATACCCCCGACTGAACATAAACTCTTCTGCCCTGAAAAGTGGGAACCCCAGACCACAGCTCTGCTTCGTGAGAAATCATGATGTCTCCCCTCTCATGATGATCCTGTTTTTCCAAAGACCTCTCAAAAACCTATGCCCCCTACACAACCTCAAGATATGACTTTAGCATAAATGGGGTGACCTGAAACTGGATCTCTGGATGCAAAGCCTCCTCAAAATGCCTTGCCCTAGCCTCCTCATCTGGAAATAGGTCCAAATCATATCGTAAAACATTCTTGAAACAAATTCCAAACAGATTCCAAACTATCGCACAATGGACCTCCACTTTCTAAGGGTATGAACCTCCTACAAACTGGACACCTTCATTTTCAATGAATGAAACTCAACTCTAAACTTGTCTCGGAACTCCTCCCATGAGATCGTTGACTCCTCGCGATCTTCGAGGAACAAGAACCACCACTGCCCCGTTGCTCCACACAACATCATCACAACCTTGGACACCCAATGATCCTTCCGAGTATGGATTGAACTAAAGCTGATCTCAACCTCCTCTAACCAGTGTTCTGTGACTGCATCTGAAACGGATCCTTCATACCTCTACTGACTATAGCACTAAAACTCTCATAGTGTATTCCTCCAAGTTTCATTGTCATCAACCTCTGCCCTACGACGATCTGCAGGATTAGCCTGTTGGACATCGTCTATGCGATCCTGACGAGGATGTTGACCTTGAGTCATACCTTTAAGATAAAAAATAGATAGGGCTCCTAAACCTGGAATATAGAAAACTCAACATGAATTAATTAATTAATTATTTTCATTTATTGATTTTAAGTTAACCTATCCCAATGACTACCCATTCAAACACATGCACAAAGAAGAATGATGCATGATACTTTCCTAGGTCTCTACCCTGCAACTAGTATCACTTTTTTAGTAGCCATTATAAACATAAAGGTTCATACATCAGATCATAGGGGGCCTAAACGCCTATGTCTTAGCCGGTATATAGTTTTTACATCACTTAATATAAATGAATGATTTTGATTCCCTACCTACCCATGCAACCTCACATGTGCCTAACTCCAAACTCCATTCTATCTCTCAATCTGCCTTTGATACCACTCTGTCACGACCCCCTCTCCATTAAGTGTACCCCTCCTGGGATGGCAATGTGAGAAGGGAGATAATTTCCCCCAATTCCTGCCTCCAGTATGCCATGGGTTGGTGACTAGCATCGATGGTATAGTAAACACATAAATGGGAGGCATTACCCTCACAGAGAAAACATGCGGAAGAAAAATAAGATAGACACAAAACAACTCCAACTCAACCAGTAAGATGAAAGAAATCCCAATTACACATATGAAATGTCATGCTAAACTAATACAACTGAAAGGGGAAAAAATGAAACTACCCAAAAAGGAAATAAAACAGCAGCAACCAAAAGCCCGAACAGCTCCTACAACCACAAGCTAGTAGTAACATTCCTGATCTCTAACCTGATCCAAGTGACCTGAATAGAAGTTTATATATACATAGTGTGAGTATAATAGTATACTCACTAGTATCCTCCCTGAATCCTCTCATGAAAAAGTAATGAAATCATGTTAAAGCATAGTGAACAACTAGTGAAACAAACTCATCACCTAAATAGGTATACCAAGTTCCCAACCTCACCATGTCCACTCTCACCATGTAACGCATTCAAGAGTATATAATATATTAAATAATATCAAGGGTACCCCACTTCTACTCCCCATAATTTTCCGCTTTTCCCCAATGTTGCATGTCATAAGCATCTCTCTCCAAAATGGCTTTCCCACAAACACCTGGGTGAAGCACCACAACATGCACCTCATGCAACAAAACCACTACGTCCATGTAATCAATGTAACCAGGTAGTTTCTGGGAGCCACCACAGCCCGCATAACATGTATCATATGTCAGGTATTATACCTCAAGCCATTACAGCCCATACACCGACTGAGGATCCTCAAGCCATCAAAACCAATACACGTTACACCTATACTAGTCCATAGGAAACTATATCCAGAATATATGTGTGTGAATAACCACAAGACATCATACCCTTATACATATATATATGTGGAAAAATAACTGTTCTACCTACTAGCACAAGTAACTACCAAGAGAAGAGAGCAGGGACAAAGGTGGTAGTCTTCCACTCATCCTCCCACCGAAATGTTGGGGAAAAAAACCCATAGGACTCAGAATCCATAAGGTGTCAGTTTCCCTTGATAAAAAGGTGGAGTAGCGTATAGAAACACAAAAAGAACATAATATAATATAGCTCACAACCACACTATGGGAATAACCTAGTCTTAGACTCAACTACAGCTAACGTCTCTCGGACTTTGGGCTGCCACTTCTAAGAAAATGTATCTTATAAGAACAAAACCATTTAAATAGATTTAATACTTTATTTAATTACATTTTTATTAGTCTCACATTAGGTTAATTATTTATTTAAACATTAATTAACCAATAACAATTCCACATTAAATTTCATTAGCATTACACCCAAAGTACACTGTTACTTCAAATCACAACCTTAGCATTACACCCCAGAAAACCCCAAAATCGATGGGTTAACATCATTTATTCAATTTTTTATTTATATAATTTCTTTCCCAGATTCCCGAGAATTCTAGAAAAACATTCTATACAAATAAGCACAAGGGGGCTCAACACGGTGAGTAGGTGAACTACCCATCGAGTCTTTGCCGCCTATAGCAAGAGCGTAGACCCATTCTACCTTGAGATGATAAACACGGAAATCACATGGCATATCCCATGCATCTTCATGCCTTTAGGAACAAGGCTATGTATGGCCATCTACCTCGAGCAACGATCGAAACATTCACATCCAACCTGTTCCATCATTTCTTGTGTCCCCCCTGACACCCAAATGCATAAATTGATGCATCTCCCCACTCTAGGCATCAACTACTGCCACAATTAATAGGAATCCCTGCCCCCACATATCACAATAGCCATCCAAGCAAACACCACAACACAAGAAGCTGTAAAAAAACATCATATCAAATGGGCGCTTGGCCCTTAAACAACCAAGAGGATAACTCAGAACCCTACAATGGATTTCCTTCTATCAAACCACCAGTTCTTTAATCCATCTTGGATTAACTGATTTATTAATCATAGGTTCCAACATTGGGAAACCTAAATAGTAAGCTATCACAAATAATTATACATGCTTACTACTCCATTTTGATTAACATCAGATAAAAACAAGAAGAATAAAATTCATTTACATGCCTCATTATCTTTATCCAAACAATTATCAATTACTTCTTGTTTACATTCTTTAACAATTTCAATCCAAAACGAATATCAATATGAAGAAAGAATAGATATTACACTATCTATAAAAACAAGAGACAGTAACATATGATCGATATCAATTTATTTATCCGGTTCAAATATTTATTATGTCAATTCCATTGTGATCCAGTGGGATAAAATATGCTAACTATACAGTTGCACAAAAAAATAAAAGAGAAGAAATGAATCCCTTACTTGAAATGGTTCTTTTCGTTCATTATACAAGAATGATCCACACAACGAATCACAATCGCCTCCCCCCATGACAACTGTATCCACCAGAGGATGTTGCGGTACGACCACACCAATAGAAACCCAAGAAAACTCCGTTAGTATTATAGAGATCACATACCATAACAGGGCAAGGAGAAACATAAGGAGAAAAACCTAAAATATTGGCGATAGATCATACCTTATACCGAATATTGATCGATACTGCTTGGTTGCATCAAAACAGAGTGGAACCAATCCTAGGTGGAATGTTTGATTTCACAACCCCTACAGAATAGAATGAAAGGTTCTAGAATCTCATATCGAAGAATAAGAAGGAAGAACTAGTGAGGAATTTATCCGGTCCCTTTAGAATATTTAATGGAGTGGTGTTTTAAGATATGCTGGTTTTTCATCAATGGAAACATTAATGGGGAAAAACTATAGGAAGATAGAAGCACATTTCACAAACTCAAAATTTGGAAAAGGAAATAGAGGTTACCAATACAGGTTACCGATAGAGGTTACCAATAGACCTCACCGTTTTGGAACACTATTCGTGAACTCAAAATTTGGAAATGGAAATAGAGGCTGCCGATAGAGGATACCGATAGACCACCCCGTTCTAGAAACACTGTTCACAAACTCAAAATTTGGCAAAGGAAAATAGTGGTTACCGATAGAGGTTACTGAAAGAGGTTACCGATAGAGGTTACCGATAGAACTGTTCACCGATGGAACTATTTATATAATTGGAAATTTGGAAAAGGAAAGAGAGGTTACCATTAGAGGTTACTGATAGAACTGTTCAACGATGGAACTGTTCATAGAAATGGAAATTTGCAAAGGAAAGAGAGGTTACAAATAGACCTCATCAATAGAAATATTCACCGATGGAACTATATAGAGAAGGTTACAGATGACAATGTTCACCAACGTTCACCAATGACCCTACTCACAGAAGGTTATCAATGAAACTGTTAACCTAACATCACAAATGCACTGTTCACATAAGGTTAATGTTGCACTGTTCACAGCTGTCTACCGTTGGAATTGTTCCCTGAACTAAAAAATTGGAAAAGTGTTAATGATAAGTCCCTTGGACCTCCCGAATCACCTCATACACCATATTTTTGTAAATTAATGGACCAGAGAGGTCTGGTCCATTACATATTTTAACATTCTACTAATTTTTACCACATATAATCCTTGTTACATGTTAATCCTTGTGACCTTTGTACTTCCCAATATCTCTTTTCTATAAGCTGTTTTACGATCCCTTATCATGATGTGTAGTTTAAATTGACGAAATATCAAAAAAAATATTACTGATATATAGTATAAATTAAGAGGATTCAATTTAATTAATGTGGCGATAATAAGACACCCCGAAATTCTATTGTACAACTTTGTATTCGATGGTTGTTCAACAGGAAACACCATGTGTAAAAAGAGAATATAATAACCTGATAAATTACAATTTATTAACTATATTAAATAAATATTATATATTCTTTATATTTTATTTCCTGAAACACCATGTTTTCTTGCATTACATGCAATAGAGACCTTTCTCGATGGCTTGTGTTAGCTGAAATACTGAGTTTCACCAAATAACAACATAATATTAAAATATTATTATTTAATATAATATGATATAACCTAGTCAGTTTGTTAAAAGTAATAAATATTAACCACTAACTTATAATAAATATTTTTTAAACCAAAATAAAAAAGAATTCATTTCTTCCTAATTAATGAGAAACAAAAATAAGAACCAATTAGAAATTAAAATAAAAGTTATTATGCTTCTAAAGGATTTTTATTTTAATTAAAATATTTATTTCAATATGTAGATGATTTTAATAAAATATATATGTTATATATTAAATAAAATATTATTTATATTCAGCCATTATTTTTTAAATACATATGATAAGAACAAAAATTATTTCACACCTAAAACCCAATATTTTTATAAAGGATATTTTACAACCTTTGAGTGGATAACCCATTTTAAATATGAAATTTGACACTTTAATTGATTTAATTTGAAAAAATAAAATTATTATTTTAAATATAAACATATAAATATGTTTTGGTGATTTTTTGATATTTTTTGGAAACATTAATTTTTTAATGAATAGTTAAAATACTGAATATTAGTTCAAAACAACTTTTTCATTTAATGAATTTATATGGATTAATTATACATTCAATCAGGTTTAAAGTTTATTTATATAATATTATTATCCAAAAATAAAATTTATTTAATTTGAAACAATATTAATTTTATATGTATTATAAACACATAGCAAATATTCGAATGTTTGTACTTTAAAAACCTACATTGTTGTCCCGCCTACGGGGTGAATATTAAATTAGTATCGTCAACATATATGATTGTAATTTAAAAAAATGGTCTCTATTTTTTTAATCAGCATAATATATAATGTCTAATATGGTAAAAATATATATTGAACAAATTATTTGGGAAAGTGATTAAAATTGGTTATAATTATTAAGGAAAAATTAGGCTTCATAAAAGACTAATGCTTTAACATAAGGGAAAAATGACCTATCCACTTGTCCAAAACCCATTTCATGGACATAAGTTGTCCATGATCCTTCCATTATTGTGTTTGTTTGGTTTTTGAAGACTTTTTTTAATGCAAAAACGTTGGTACACCTAGCTTCTTTTAAAAAAATTACATGTGATTCATTTTCCTCCCATATAAAAGGCCACCACCTCTCGCCCTTCCACACACCTCTAAAGCCACTTTGGATGGGCCATACACTGACCAAATAGCTCATAAACATCCCTACCATAATCCTAGAATCCTCCCTTTTGGTAGGAAGATACCTCTAGAATCCTTTTGGTACAAATCAATCATAGTTACCTGATTAAGAGGTAACTTCTTCCCTCAACCTATTTAGTTTCATTTCTATTCTCCAAACCCTAAAATATTATTATTATATTATTATTATAATATTATAATATTATTTTATAACAAAAACATTATCATTGTAAAAAAACCCAGTATTCTTGTATAAAAACACCATTAACCCCACTTACTTCTCTTGTGTTGTGTACTTATTTTCCCTTCTGATATACTATATCATGAATTATTTTATCTTCATGTTATTTAAATTATTAATTTCCTTATTATTACATTTTGGTCTTCCAATTCATATGTTATGACAATTATAATTGATTTTTTATCGATTTAAATCCCATTAAACTTATTTGGGGTTAGGCTACTAGTTTCTTTTATATAGTGTATGTACATCCCTTTTTAATGAAATATCATGAATCTCATTACTCCCATGATATTATAACTTTCATTGAATTGTATTCCTTTATTATTCATATGATATAAATAATTTCAATGTTTTATGGGACACATTGGAATGATTAAACATTATTTTCCTCACTAATAATATTAATGATCATTCAATAGAATATTCATTTCATGAAATTATATAGCCATTATTCAATAAACCCATTCATTATTATCTGATTATTCAAGACCGTTTTCTAGTATTAGTACAAATTTCAATCAATTTGGTATTAAAAATGTTTTAGAAATTATTTTAATGAAAACCTAAATCTATTTATCTATTTATTCAGAGAACCTGTATTCTTCTAAAAGACATGTTTTATTAAAATGTTTTCAAAAATATTGTTAGAATGATTAGGAAGTGACAGTCTTTCACATGTTTCATTAACCAATGTTTTCAAAGGAATAATCTTCTTTTCACTTTCCTGATAAGGAATTATTATACGTTTTTACCATACAAAAGGAATGTTATTTTACATCATATGGAAAATACAGATTTACAAACCATCATTTCATTGAATCTCCCTTTTCATGTCTAAAATGATATATTTTGAATAAAATGTTTTCAAAATTGAATTTAAAAGAAAATATTTTTCAATGGGTTTAAAAAAATATTTTCCTCAATAATATTTTTATAATATATTTTTATAGTATATCTATTAAACAACAAAACCCCTTTATTTTTACTCCACATGGGATTTTTTTTATTAATACCATCCTTATTCATCAACTATATGTTTTTTATTTATTTCGACTTGGATAGTGTTCACATTCACTTACGCGATGAAATAGTTAGTCTATTTAAAATATCCAATCCCCTATGAAAATAAAACATTGAATTTCCCCTAATTTTCCATATCATTATTCATGGATATTAATATTTCCTTAACCATATCTCATTTTACATTCGATGTCATCATTTATAGTTATTTGAAGAATGGGGTAAATATTAATTAATCGATATCTCTTACTCCATATGGATAATTGATATGTAATGTTTCTAAATCAATTATTTTATATATGAGGAATTTTCTGGATTCATATATCATGTGTGGGGGGCTGTTATATATATCCCCTTGATGCATTGGTAGTTTCATGGAACAAGTCATTTCTCTAGCCACATTCGATGGGTTTTTACCCAGTATGTTGTGAAACCTCTTATAAAAGGTTCTAATGGTAATGTTACCTTGTACCTATGATACATGGGGTCCAACAATTAAGTATTTTCATCATTTAGTTTCAATTATTATTCATCTATGAGATTTCTATTTTACATATCAATGGATACATTTCATATTCATTTTTTCAGATGTCATGTGTTTTCATTTATTACTATTGCATGTTTATTTTTCCTTATTTATATATTTGAATGGAATGTTTTGTCAGATATTAATTTTCTATATTTTCTATTTACATCCATTCTGTTTATTGATTACATGGAATCTATGTTCAGTTTTTTTCACCTTTTCGTATTAACTGTTCTCATTAATTCATTATTTCATTCACTAAATTTTTCTCTTATTGGTCGTTTGAGCTCACCCCTACTATGTTTATATACCCATGAATCCAATAATATTACTATTAATGATATTTATGTATCTACTATATAGAATATAGTTTTCCTAGATGTTATTTAAATGAAGAAAATTATGTTGTAATTTGTTAGTTTTTTATAATATAAGACCCATTTATTTATCTAGTTTACCAGGATCCCTAATCTAACAATCCTTTGAGGATTGATACTTTTTCATCATGAGAATTTAATTTATAACATACATTATCTTGAGTATTCTAGGGTCAGGTTGCTTCAATACATCATTAAAAGTTCATTAAAAATATTATTTTTTGGAATAAGATTTTATTTTAGAAAATAAAATTTAAGGAAATCCACAAAATATTATAGCACTAAATTTCATTGAAAACATCACTAGAAACATATTAATTAATATTCATGTAAAATAATAAAAATAAATGAGGAAAATTTATTTCAATTTTAAATTTTTAAATAATTATTCTTTTCATAAAAATTTAATGATTCTAAATGTGACTCATCATGAAAACATTTTGAAATTTACTTATTTAAAACCATTTAAAAGTAGTTTAGATATTATGTATAACAGATTTGGAAAAAAAATGTATTTAAAAAATTGAAAACATTTTATAAAACATTATCATGGAATATAAAGATTCCATAAATAATATATGATTATAGAATAATATCACTAATAATTAATATTCTGGATGTTCTAGTACTTAATAAGTTTAGAAATGTAAACTAAAAAAATAAAATACATTCATAACCCAAGGATAGAAATATAGTTTTGATTAATAAGAATAATATCAAATTATATCCAATAAAATAACCATCGATATAAATAGTCCCAAAATAATGAATAATCTAAAATAATTTCATTGGTGCATTGGTAACTTTTTAATCATAAGAATCCTGATTGAATATAATCCAAATAAAAATTAAATATCATTTAATAAATAGATTAATGACATTACATGTCAATTATGAAATATATACACCTCATAAATGAACATAACTTTATATCATTAATGGTCTGTCCCAATAAAAATAGAATTTAACTGCATTGACCATTACAAAGAACATATCATTGAATTTAGAGGTATTAAATATAGGAATTTTTTTAATCATATATAATTATATAAAAATAAACTAGAAATTTAATATAATATAATTAGAGATTATTTCACACATAATCATAGAATATAGAAGATAATGAACAAGTAATATAACACACTAAAAAGAAATTGAGTTATTAAATTCCTTATAACTTGGTATCATTAAAGTAAAATACCCTTGGTTAATAAAATTCAAATTGAAACATATAATTCGATTAATTGTTAATAATTAAATACATTACATGTAAAGGACGGAAATATAAATGAAATTGGGGGAAAATTGAAATATGAATCTACAAATGGATAGTGATATGGTGTCCCTTAATTCAATTGTAATATCTAGATCCAAAATTCATGATAGAGGTGACACAATATTTGATTAACAAATAAAAATAATTTTATTTAAAATAATAAAAAAAGTACTTGAAACATTATATATCATATAAAAAAATCGGTAGTTAATGTAGAATATGTCTAACAAAAATAAATGATAGATGTGAAACCCTTACCATGATTATTGACATTCATTGTATATCCAATCACAAATATATAATAAACATATATCAATTATTCTATTTATATGTAAAAAAGTAAAAGTTTCTATAAATTATAATTAAATCATTTATTTTATTTTTTTTAATTTAAATATTTAAATATTTAATCACATAAGTCCATGTCAAGTTCTTTAAGGATCTTTAGTCCATATTTTCAATATGAATTTGTTTTGTTGGTCGTGGTTTAATAGTTTGTTATTCAATCATATGAAAAATAATAATCATGATATAAATAAAATTATTAAAAAAAAATTAAACTTATAAAATAACATAATAATAATGGTTATTAAAAAGGATATATGTTACAATCATTTAGATGGTTGTTTGTTCGTACACAAGAGAAATGTTTCCATTTTTCTGTCATCATTATAGAAAAAATATATTTATTATTTTATTTTTTAAGAATTATAAAAATATCCTAAATATAATATTATTTATTTAAATAATCTTATAAATTCCATCCATGTGATTTGGTGATGAAAAAACAATCACATTACCTCATAGGGCTAGTAGTCACACGTATTCAATAATGATGTTATCATTTCTCATCGAATGGAAATTTAAAAATTTAGTGATTATTTATATACATATGGATAAATATTTCGTTAATATTATAATTATTTAATATTTATAATATTTATTAGTTTAGTCTATACTTATTACATTACATATAATTCATTACTGAAAAAATAATCACATTGCTTCGTAAAGTGGTAGTCTAACGTACACATAGGAGATGTTATCATGCCCCCCACAAAATGAAAATTAAGTTGTTATATTTCATAATATAATTAAATAAAAATAATTATGTTATAAATATCATATATATAATTTTAATCTATATTTATAACAACCTATGATTCGTTATTATGAAAAAAATCATCGGTTCACAAGGTGGAAGTATTCCATACATGCGAATGATTGTTTAATTTCCCATTTGATGGAAGTGGATATGTATATGGATTATAACATTAGTACATTAATATATAATTATATGTGAGATAGTTTTGTTATTATAACATCATAATTGAATTACAATTTTAGGTGGTATGAGAATAAAAAAAAATTCTTGGTTATGCTCGATACCACTTCATTATACAACCTCCTTAGGTTAGCCCCAAATGCTTTTCTATGTTTGTAATTTAATTAAACCAGTGCCTCATGGATTTAATGAAGGATGTAAAGAAGAAATTTGGAATGGTATTGGATAGAAGAAAAATCTATTGTGTGTTTTAGAGGAGTGAAGTGTGGGTTTACTTCAATTATTATGGTAGAGGACATATTCAGAACATTGGAAAAGAAAAAGTAACACCCACGGGTCGTCCAAACCAGTTTTCACCTTACCCATGGTAAAATATTTTTATTGTTTTCACTATTACTAATGGAAAAAAAATAATTTGAAATTATAACATTATATAATTATTTTAATTAAAAATATGGAATATATTTTACAAAATTCAATTGTTTTAATTTTACGAATTTTATTTAATATAAAACAAGAAGATGTGGGGAAAATCCATTTTTCAATGTATGTATTTCTCAGCTAAAAGATGATATTATATTCAATCTATGACTAGTGATAATAATTTAATTAATTTAACATAATATTTATTCATATATATAATACATATTTAATTTAAATAGTCCCTCAATAGGTGGCTTTAAAAAATTAAATAGAGAAGAAAATTTCACAAAAAATAAAGATTTCAGAAAAAACAGGGTTTTAAACCCAAATATAAAAATACACAATAATTATGTATAAATATGATTCAAATGTGATTAATAGAATTAAATATAACAAAAAAATATATATTTTTTACACTAAAATAAATTTAAATCATTATATAAATTGAGAATAACATAATTACGTGAAAAGAAATGATCTTTTTACAAAAATTGGGTTGGTCACTATTTACTAAAAAACAACATTTTTCATAAAATCCAAAATTTATACTTTGTTAAATTTTCAATATATGATTAAAAAATTTATTTTAATTTTATATATTACATTTTAAAAATTTTCACCAAATTAGTGACAATATTTACTCACAAAAATCAATGAAAATAATTTATGATGAAAGTATATTTTTGATTAAAAATATTACATTGCTAAAAAGATAATTTTTATAAAATAAGAATTTATAAATATTTTGATATTGTGTTGGAAATATATATATATATATATATATATATATTTCATGGTTCTTTTATGCTTGGGGTTTCATTTCTTTTATGCTATCGAGCATAGATTAAACAGTGCCTATATTTCTTAAATTTCTATTTCATCAGTATGAAGATAAAAAATATTATGGAATTAAAAATCAAGAATCAAAGGGTTTATTGTCTAGGGAATAAGAAATATAAATAAATTTTATAGAATAAAAAATAAATTTGTATTTATGAGAATCTTCTTTATCCTTATAAATGTTACATTATATTTAGTACATGTATTCACCATAGAATATATATCAAAAAATGGGGTCACTAAAATCCCAAAAAGAGGATAAATAAGGAACATTAATAAAAAAAGGGTAACTAAAATAATCATCCTCATAAAATAAATTTTGGATCACATTAATAATAATTATAGGATCTATCAAATAATGTTATGGATACTACAAATGTATAAAAATGAATCATCATATCTTAGTTCTCAAATAACACACATAGTTATGAAAAAATACAACATAATTTTTGCTAAGAATATATGAACATATCTAGAAAATAATCATTTTGAACAATGATATAATCATTTTCATTTATATTCCACATTATCTCATGATATACATCAAATCAACCGATGAATAAGAGGGCTATATAATTCCGGTCTCACCCATCACATCATAAAATTTTAATAATCATGCATGCCACATTGAATATATAAATACCATAACCATGATATTACCAATGGAATGGAATGTGTTTTGAGAGGATTTAATTAAAATTTATTTCATGAGAGAACTTTGGGGTCACCAAAGGAAAAATTATTTATTTTTTTGCTTTATAAATCAACACTCTTTACTGAAAAAGAAATATCTTAAGAAAAATCTAGATGTGTTTTGGAAAGAATATTACTTTTTGAAAATATTTGTGTTTGTCATAAAATAATGATTGGAGACTGTTATATCCTTGAAAATAAAAGACAAGAATAATGGAATGGTATATAATGAAAATTAAAGTAACAACCACATTAAAATTTGTTGTGAAAGAGGGAAACCCTAAAGAAAGTAAGTTCAATTCGTGAATCACATTACCTTATGTCTTAATTAATTCTTTAATTTCACTTAATTTCCTAGATAATAGAATTATATTAAGTAATTATAAAATAAATAACCTCTTATACATGTATTTTCAATTATAATTTTAATATGTTCATATTTTCCATTTTGATTGGTTATAGAGATCATTTTCATCGTTCTGTAAGTGTTTGTTTTCATGGTTTTCCTGATCATTTCACTTTTATACAGGTATAAATATTCATGTAAAATGAGAATATTTAATTTCATGACCTTTTTTATAAACTTACTAGACTCTTTTACAGGTGAAAAAAAAATTTAGTTATTCGTTATTGGGTTATTTCATCGGGTGTTTTGGGGTGAAATTTGAGAAAATTGGAATGAAGAATGGTATTGCAGAATTGGTAGATGGTTTTCCCAAACTATTCTCCCACGACCAAAAAACTATGAAACCCCACATAGAGAAGGATTAAATTTCTAGAACACGGTTTTTATAACATTTAAATCTCTTTGGAGAAAATATTCACCCCACCCCACCACCTAGAAGAGGCACATATTTAAGTTGCAATATTTGGGAAACCATGCACCCATGGCAAAGAAACCATTCTTGGGTATTTAATTATCAAGAAAAGTGTATATAAAATTCAAAAACCCCCATTTTAACTAAAAAATGATCCTAACACGAAAATATTGATTCCCCTCCTTTTTTGGAGGCTCTTGGATGAATTCTTAAGGATATCAACATCGGTTCATGGTGATTTGAATCTGATATTGAAGATATTCACCACTCTTGATTATGGATCTTAATCCTGGGCGGTTTCCTTCTTCTCTACCATGATTCTATCATCCTTCTAGGGGATATTTTCCACTTCAAGGGATATTAATATAAGATTAATAGATTTAATTTGTTTGATCGTGGAATTATATTTCAGATCAAGATCATGTTCTTCGTCAAGATTGGGGTTGTTCCACTTCAATTAATGATTTCCATTGGTGAATGTTCCTCATCAATTATGATGTATGTGGTTTTTTATTCAAAGGAAAATGTCTTTATTTCAATTACATGTATGTGATTTTAGAATTTATATTTGATTATTAGTAATTTATTTTCTCAAACTACATTAATTAATTTGATAAATTAATTTATTAATTGAATATGAAATTTGGGATTTTGGGTTGTAAATTTGATTAATTAATTGTTTAATTCATTACTTGAAATTTTTTGTTTAACAAATTTATCTAATTGTAATATTTATTTATTGAATAATTATAGAGATATTGGGATTATTGAATTAATTAATTAATTGTTGAATTAATTAATGGATATTGTTGTGTTTATGAAATTTATTGAATTTGAATAGTTAATTGTTAAATTAATTATGGGTATATTGGAATTGTTGAATTGTTTAATTGTTGAATTAATTAATAAATGTTTTTATGTTTATGAAATTTATTGAATATTATTATTTAATTATTTAATTATTTAGAGGAATTGATGTGATTAATTCATTGATTAATTGATTAACGGGATATATGTGATTAATTAATTAATTAATTAATAGAATTGATGAGATAATTTATTTATTTACATTATTAATTGAATTTTTTGGTTATTAAATTGTTAAATTTGATTAATTTATCATTTAATTAATTAATGGATTGTAGTGGTACATGTTATATTAAGATACATGAGAGATTGTTATATTGAGATACATGTGATTTTGTGGTATTTTTATATATCTGATATACATTTTTGGGACATGGTATATTCAAAATAAATTCTATAGAGGACAATTTTTCTATAAACATGTGTGGGACATGGTCTATTGCCTCAAAATCCCATAGTCATTAATTGATTTATATTCATTTGTGGGACATTGTCTAGTATATCAAAATACCATAGTGATAATAATTGATATTAATGTGTGGGACAAGGTCTTCGACATCAAAATCGCATGGTTATAATTTTATTAAATGAGGGTGGGATAGGGACTTCTACTTAAAAATACCACAGAGTGTCAAAACATGTTGTTTTATGCCTTAGAGTTTTCATTTGACTATGGTTCCCATAGTTATTTATATGAATTTATATTATGAATGGTTAAAATGGAATTATGATATATGATATTCCTTGGGGAAACATTTATACTCTATAATACACTGTAGTAGTTTTTTAGGTTCGGGGGTCATTGATAACCCTTGGGTTTTTGTTGTTAAATAATGTGTAATTGAATAAATATAAACACTTTATTTTATTTCCTATACTTTATTTTTTATAAAATTTCATACAATGATATTAAAAGGAAATTGATTTAGAATTGGTTGACGGTGTCCTACTAATTCATACATTCCCCCTACATGATTTGCCTAAGAAGCACCCAATTAGATTTTGTGGATATAGAAAAGGTTAAGGGAAAGGTCCCTATGTTAGATGGTTGTTTCAGGATCAATCATGGATGAGGGAACCAAACTAGGTGTTAAGAACCAGTTGGGGATTTTTATTTCCTTTATTTATTTATTTTTTCTTAATGACACTTGACACGTACATGGAATGAAATTTATACTATTTAGTTTTGGGTTTTGTATTTCCTGTTTTTTTCATCATGTTATACTAATTATTTTTCTAGTTATTTGATTATATAATTTTTTTATTCTATTTTATTCCTGATACATCATTACTCATACAAGAGGGTATAGTATCCCCATGAATTAAATTTTTTCCTCACTCTTTGTTGATATCTCTCTCATATGGGGAGGTGTGCTTGAGGTCACCTAGCAGTTCAGCTTAGGTCAACGGCGTGTGGAACCTGGGTCAAGAAGTTACAAAGTGGTATCAGAGCCATGTTTTCATTTATTTTATTTTGTATTAGTATTTTTGAAAGGTATATAGGATACTAGGAAGTGTCAGGTCTTTATGATGAACTCATGTATGGGTGTTTCTAACCCGTGTATGGGGGAAATCCCAAGTACCCAGGTTGTGATGTTTGGTAATGTTATTTGTTGTTACAGTTAAATGTTATTTCACCATTAGTGATGCACTTTTGTGGTAATGTTATTATTTTTCCCATGATTTTCAGATATTTGAATCATGGATCTGAATGGAATAAGGGCTCAGTATGAACACATCATTCTAAGAAATCAGAATTATTTTCATACCTACGTCATTTTAGGAAAGCATGGGAAAATGGGTGTTGGATAAGTTATTAGAATTGAAATGTTTTTATTTGAATTTGAAATTAAAATGAAAATGGATTCTAAAATGAAATTGATAATTTTAAAATGATTCAAAATTCTAATAAAATGGTTTCTAATGTGAACATGAATAATTATAATTTTTTTTACTCTTTCTTAACCAGTACGTAAGTCTAGAATGGTTAATGGTGGTGATTGCACCTTTTTTTTGACCATGTGGATGGGTTTAGAGAAATTTTATATTCTAACATATTGTGATTTCCTATCATGTAAACATACTAAAGTGGTTTTATATGTATCGATACATGATTTTGTTATTATAGTGATATTCCTCCATGATGACCCTTGTTGATAGGATGATTAGAGGTTATGACTAGAGATACTCCACCAGCAGTGGAACCTAAGCCACCAATGGCACTATTTGAGGAAGAAAGAGAGCAGATCCTAGGGAAAAATTTTCTGTTCATGTAGTTTATAGAAGGATACCCAGAGTAGTTTTTGAAGATTAATACCGACCTATCATGATAGTTTTAGTTACAAAACCCTCTGAATTTCACTAGAGATAGTGGACCTAAGGTTGAAGAATTTTTTATTAAGTCCATCAAGACCATTATTGATCATTTAAATTCTCTAAATGATAAAAGTTTCTATTTGTATACATATATGATATGATGATCCATGATGAGATGATAGGATATTCAGGCTCGGATAGAGTAGGTTGGTGAGATGGCTTGAAAAAAATTGGGGATGTTCCTGGAACACTATTATCCATAGATGCTAAGACAAGAGAGATAAGCAGAGTTCATGTGGTTAACTCAAGGGAGTATGACTATGATGTATTATTCTGGATATGTTATATATTTCTATTACTTACTCCAAGAAATGAATGGAGATGAGGCAACTGTAAAAAATATGATTCATGATGGAATTAATTTTCAAATTGAGTCACATGTAAATATCATCAGGCTGAAGAAGTTTTCCAAAAATGTGAATCAGTATCTCATCTTTGAGGGAGACCTAAATGAGGATTATAGTGATGGGTAGGGAGTTTCTACATTAATAATAAGAGGTATTACTTTCTAGAGTTGGATGAGTCATTATGGGAATGTCACCTAGGGCAAAGTGAAGTGAAGTAATCAAAAAGAGTAATTGGTTACTCAGGATCTAACTTGAGTGCTTTCCCACTAGTATAGTAGGACATGACACTTTTTTAAACATTTTCCCATACCAACAGAAGAGTGATAATCATGTGGTATGATGATGAATTAATATAGGGTCTATAAGAACCCTTGAAATAAGGGTAATGATGGGAAATCTAGGCAGATCCAGTGTGTAGGAAGGGGATCTTCTACACTATATGAGTTTATAAGTTTGATTTCTTCTATACATGGTGTTAGAGGCAGTGAATGTGGTGGCTATGGAAAAGAGTACCCATATCAGTAGAGTAGTGTAGATTAGGGTAATAAGATTGTATCACAAAGAAGTGGGTAAGGATAGTTACATTCCAATAAACATACATTGTTGGATACCGAGGCTGTACCATTGAAGGTAAGAGGTATTATTCTTACAAAATCTACGCTAGCAAGTTCATCATTTGATATTTCTGCCTCTAATTTATTTATTTCTATAAAAATTTTGAATGGTTTGATCCTTTTTTTGAATACATGAGGGGGTTATAATGATGAATACACCTTTTCAAGTTCAACTGAGATACATCTATTTTTGCATAGGGTGTTCTCTCAAGGTTGGGGAATATAGTTTTCTTTGGTAATCCTAAATTCTATATATTTTAGGATTTATACTAATTTTTGGAATAGATTGGTTAGTATAATACCAATCCAAACTAGATAGTTACCCCATGTGAGTGAATTTTATGTCCCTATGTTTGATAGCTATATTCACCATCGATAATGTAATATCAAGTCAGGTCGCATAGGGCTAGTCCCCCATAAATTTGTGGATATTACCTCTCGGGTTTGAAGTATAGTGAAAGATGAAGAAGGTGTGAAGAAAGATGCCTTTCTAGCCATAGTGTAATGGCTTCAAAATTTATTTCTTAAAGACCTATGAGGACTATCACTTGAGAGAGATGTGGAATATACAATTGAGCTCATATCGGGGGGTGATTCAGTTTCTATTAGCTAGTATAAAATATAACCTATAGGGATTATTTATCATAAGACTAATCTTGAGGAGATAGAGGATAATGTATATGTTTTTCAAATATATTTCCTTGGAATTCACTAATCTTATTTACAAATAACGAAACATGAACAATGATATTCTGTGTTGATTACTGGTGGGTAAATGAGATAATTGTAAAGTAACAGTATCCTCTTCCATGTATTTGTGATTTATATGAAGAGTTAAGGTGGGATTATTTTTTCAAAAATATTTACTTGATATTATGGTACCATCAGTGGGGTGTTTGACCTTATACTAAATTGGGGACTATTTTTAGAAAAATATATAGCCTTTAAGAGATCTCCATGATGTCATTCGGGCTGAAGAATACACCAATAGTGTTTATAGACATGATTAATGGATTCATCCATATATATCAAGAGTTTTGTTTTCTTAGTGTTTGTGGAGGACATCTTTATTTACTCCATCAATCATGATGATCATACCCAACATCTTGACATAGTCCTTAGTACACTAAGAGAAAACCTTATATACGCCACACTATCTAACTATGAATTTTGGATTTATCAGGTACACTTCTTGGGTCATATCATCTCAGAGGAAGGTGTGTTAGTGGACCTAGAGAGGGATTAGGTCATTGTATCTTGGGAGCAGTCTTAGATCATTTATGATATCTGTATCTTAATGGGATTGTAAGGATATTAACATAGGTTAATCTAGGACTTTTCCCATTTGATATCAATACTTTCAAGCTTGTAAAATAATTAGATAGCGTGTTAATGGGTATAATCATGTGATAAATCCCCCTAGGGGTTGATGAAGAACTTGAAATCGGCACTGATCTTGTTCCTACCCGAGCCAGGTGAGGAGTATACAGTTTTTTGCGATGCATCGTGGATTGGAATTTGGGTATTATTAATACATGATGATAAAGTAGTGGCATATGGGTCTCATAAGTTGATTCCACTTTAATATAAATAACATACATATGAACTCATGTTAGCTATAGTGGTTTACACATTGATGTGCTAGTGACATTACCTATAGGGTGTGCATTTTACCATGTATACGAATGACTAGGGACCAAAGTATATCTTCTCACATTGAGAATTAAATCTCTAATAGTGGAGATTGTTTGTGTATATGTTCTATTTTGACATTGATCAAAAATATATGCCAGAGAAGGTAATGAGGGACGTTGACACTTAAAATATGAATTCATATACCTAGGAAGTTTATGAGACTATTTTTGAGTGTAAAATGATGACTATACTAGATAATATGGTTATTGAGATTTAGGATAGTCAAGAGAATATAACTATCTCATCATTTTTATTAGAGACTATGATTTTGAGATTGATCATGGAAATGATATTTGTGGGTCATGGATGATTTCCATGAGGTAAGGCCTTAATGATTAAGAGTCATCATAATATTGGACCATATATAAGGATGAGATCAACTATTTTGAAAATCAGTTTTTCATGCCAACGATCATATGAGAAGAGTGGATGTGTGAATTTATTTCTTCAAAGTGGTCGGTGACTAATTGTGTGATAAAAAAAATTACCATAACTAATGATGGTAGTTTTGGTGGTCAGGCATGAAAAAAGAGTTAGTACGGTACATGACAAGATGAAAAAACTGTCAACATGTAATAGTGTAGCATTATGAATTGGTGGGTTTCTTTATTCACTTCCAATTTAATAATAGTAGTGGGATGAATTTTACATGGATTTTGTTGGGGGTCTCTTAAGGATGCCTCTAAAGAATGATGTTATCTGTGTAATTTTGGACTGTCTGATGAATATAGCACACTCCATGTTAATAACTGAGACTTTCTTATTAGAACAGATGGGGGACTTATTCATTCGATATATAGTCCATATATATAGAGTTCCATGGACTGTAGTTTAAGACTATGAAACATACTTAACATCATGCATCTGGTATGTATTTCAAAAGGCACTTAGTACATATTTTTTGCTAATTATTTCTTCCCGTCCACCAAGATATGGGCAATAAAAAAGTTCTATAAATTTTTTAGTTGATATTACTCAAGAAGTTTTCCAAGAAATCAGTGGGTATTAGTAGAATCACATTGCATTTTTGGATTTCACCTATAAAAATTGTTTTCTAGAAGCTATTCATATGGAAACATATGAGGATCTTTATGGAAGGTCATAAAGATCATCTCGATACAAGATGAAGGAAACAGAGTTAGTATTTTTGGGATTGAGTCTCATGCAAGAAATGTCAATATAGGTTTAGTAGATTAATATGCGAAATGATACAGCACATAGTAGATAGAATTCATATAAATATAGAGGTAAATGACCCCTTGAATTTGAAGAGTGATGACGTATTCTAGTGGGCGTCAACAAGATTCAGTCAAGATATGATATAGAGGTTAGGATTGCTGGTGAATTGGTTCATTGGACCATTTGATGTTGAAGAGAGAATCTGGCTGAAGTCATACTGATTGTCACTTCGATAGTGATATATATCTATATAGGATTTTTTTTCGTGTGTCATATATTTGGCGGTATCATCATGACCCTTATCCTGTTATCAATATGGATAGTGTTGATATTGATAATAATTAGTCCTTGGAGTAGTATTTGATACCTATGACAGTCTATAGTGACAAACTGTTTCAAGGAACTAATGTGTAGATAGTTCTTGTTTTTTGAAAACATGAACATGTTCAGGAGAAAAAAATGTGAAAAAAATCAAATATGATGGCTCAGTGGCCCAAATATTTTTCCTTGTAATCTTAGATATTCATAGGAATAAAAATCAAGGATGTTTTGAAATAATTTCGAGAGATTGTAGGATCCCAAAATTTTCATGAAATGTCTCATTCTCATTTATATGTATTCTTTTCCCTTGTTTTGATTACTTTTTTGGGGTTGTTTCTTGTGTATTATTGGGATAAATTTGAGAAAATTTGAAGGAAAAAGGATAGTGCACAGTTGGTGCATAGTATGCCCAAATCAAATTCCTTATCCTAGAAATTATTTCATCCCCTTAGATAGAGGGATTTAAAGGCAGGTGGTATGTTTTTAAAAAAATGCACCCCTTACGAGAAATAGTTCACCACCTAGAATAGGGGCATAGTAAAGGCACACATTTTGAAAAACATTGATCCCTCACCTAGGAAACCATATGTGGGATTTTAATAAACATTAATCTTTGATTTAAATAACTTTAACCCACCCCCCCCCCCAAACCAAAATCGACCCTAACTCAGACATCATTGTTTCGTCTTGATTTTGGAGGCCACCTTACGAATTCATACGTATTTTGATCTCTGTTCGTGGTGATTAAAATATCATATTAATAATCATCACCCCTCCTGGAAAGAGATCCTAATCTCGTTTATATTCCTTCCTCTATATCGTGTTTCCATTATAATTTATAGGTATTTTTTATTCTATTTTTATGGATTTCCATAAAAGTTTAATATATCTAATCAGTTTGATCTTTAATTTTGGATTTAGATATTGATCTCATTCTTCATCATGATTATGGTTATTCTTTTATAATTGGGGATTTGTAGGGGAAATCATTCTTTGTAAATTTTGAGGTAAGTGGCCTATTATTCAACAATAGCATTAATTTCAATTATTTGTTTGTAATTTTATAATAACTATTGGATGATAATATTATGAGTTTGTCAAATTTAATTAATTAATTTGATAAACTAATTAACTAAGAGACTTTGAAATTGGGTTTTTTGTATTGTAATTTTGATTAATTATTTATTGAATTGATTAATGGGAATTAATGTGATTATGAAATTTATCATATTCGAATAATTAATTTTTGAATTAATTTTGGGGATATTTATATTTTGAATTGATTAATTAATTTATAAATTAATAAATTTGAATTTTTTTTGTTTACGGAATTTGTAGAATTGTAATAATTAATGGTTCAATTAATTATAGGGATATTTGTATTATTGAATCAATTAATTTATTTTTGAGTTAATTAATATTGATTGTCGTGTTTATGAAATTTATTAGACTAGAATAACTAATTGTTGAATTAATTAATGGATTTTATTTGATTAATTAATTTTTTAATTAATAAATGGGATTGATGTGGTAAATTAATTGTTGAATTAATTAAAATAATTAATCTGATTAATTTATTTTCGAATTAATTAATGTAGTGTATTGGAAATGAAATTGTTAAAGTGGATTAATTAATCACTAAATTAATTAATGGTTTGTTTTGGTACATGTGATATTGAGATACAGGTGAAATTTTGATATTGATATACATGTGATATTATGATATATGTGATATACCAAACTTGCATGTGCGGTACATGGTCTACTGCATCAAAAGTATGATGTGGTGAATTGTTTGATAAACAAGTGTGGGACATAGTCTGCTACATCAAAATCTCATAATGATGAGTTGATTGATATTTTTCTGTCAAACATTTTCTCCTACATAAAAATCCTATAGTGATAAATATTGATATTCGTGTGTGGTCACTACTAGAAAAAATGGGGAAGGGATGCACTTCACTTTTATTAGTGCTAAGAAAAAGCGCTGATATAGGGGGCCTTTATCAGCGCTAAAAAAAGCACTGATAAAGGTTCGCATTTATCAGCGCTAAAAAAGCATTGATAAAGGCCCCCTTTATCAGCACTTTTTTTAGCACTGATAAAGCCCCCCCCCCCCCCCGATAGCAGCACTTTTTTTAGCGCTGTTAAAAGTAACCCTTTATGAGCACTTCTTTTAGTGGTACTGCTAAAGGGGGGATTTATCAGCACTTTTCCCAAGCGCTGATAAATTTTAAGTTTCAAAAAAATCATGACAAATGATATTTTTTTATATAAGTTTATTTATATTGATATAAATACAATATATATTTTTTAAATATGTTATAGATACGTATAAATATACTATTAAATTAAACATATACGAAATTTAGTGAAAATGGATTCAAAATATTTTATAAAAATATTATTAATTAATAATTTTCTAATTATTGTCGATTAAAATTCATTTAATAACAATCTTAGTGCACAAAAAATCAAAACAATTAATAAAAGATCTAAAATATGTTGAAAATGTAACTCAAACCGCAAACGGCCATAACATTTGATCCGAGTGTCCATTTGAGCTATAAATTATATCAAATCGAAGCCTGTGATGAGCTCTACACTTTGATGATTCAGGAATATCCTACTTTACATTTTTGAGCCCAAACAATGCCCAGACGGCCTCCAAACTGAGTTTTTTGTCAGGATACCCCGATTTGTTAACATTCAAACAAGTATAACTTCTGATCTGGATGTCTGTTAGGCCAGTACCACATATCATATCAAATATTATTTCATTTTCATCAGTTTGACTGGTTTGGGTGTTGAAATGGGTTTCTAGGTTATATGTTATGGTTGTTTTAACATTCTATGGCTTTTCAAAGTCACATATATATGTATTTATTCATAAATATATATGTGTCTGGGTGTGTGTGGGTGTCTATGTATGTGTCTGTGTGTTGTATATTTGTATATATGTATTTATTTATTTATTTCCTTATAAACACACATCAAAAACATATTTTTTCATAAATTTATTTAAAACTAATCTTTATAAGTACATTCTATGGATTTTCAAATTCACATATATATGTATTTATTCGTAAATATATATGTGTTTGTGTGTGTGTGTCTCTCTATGTGTGTCTGTGTGTTGTATATATCTATGTATGTATATATTTATTTATTTATTTATATACATGCATAAAAATCATATTTTTTCATAAATGTATTTAAAACTAATATTATAAGTATATATTAATATACAAAATAAATATACGTATAAAAATTATAACTAAAAATATATATATAAATATATTATTATAGAATTAATATATATATATATATACTAATATATGAATAAATATATTTATTTTAATATGAATCTATATCAATATATGAATAAATATAATTATATATATTCATATATCATTATATAGAGAACAAAACGAAATGGCATAGTGGTAAAGGCGTAGCCGTGAAAGGGGGGAGGTCTCGGGTTCGAGTTCGGGTGGAAGTGAATGGGGTGAACATGGGTATAAGGATGCGTGGGAAGGGAAGCACGCGGGGGACCTCTTAGTGCTGATAAAGGGGGTGTGAAGCACTTATAAAAGCTCTCCCGGCATTATTTTTAATTTTTTTTTACATTTATCAGTGCTTTTTTGAGCGCTGATAAAAGGGACCCCCCTATATTAGTGTTGTGCTTTACAGCACTTTTTTAGTGCTGTTAAAGCCCTTTTTTAGCACTGATATAGGGTGTTTTTTGTATTAGTGGGTATGTGGTATTCTATATCAAAATCTCATATGGATAAATTTATAAATGAGTGTGAGGTAGGAACTATTGCTTCAAAAGCCCATACGGTGTTAGACATGACGTTCTACACCCATGAGTTAGAATTTCTCTATTGTTCCAATTGGTTGTTGAATGAATTTATACTATGAATGGTGAAAATGGAATTCCGATATATTGTATTCATTGGAAGTCATTCAGACTCTAGATCGGGGTGAAGCAGATATTATGTTTTAGGTGTCTTTAGGAAAACGATGTTATGGTGGTAAAATAAAGAGTAATTAAATTTATTTAAACTTTTTTCTCTCTTTATTGTAATTTATTATTTATCCAATGGAATAAATTGTTATTGACTATATATTATTATAGAAACTGTTGTTGGTGGCATACTCAGTTTTATACACACTGTACTTTGGCTGCTTTATCTATACTTGAAAAAAATTTATGGTTGTTACAAAGTTTAAGGGAAAGGGCCATGTGTTAGATGGGTGAGTCTGGATCAGGGGTGAGGGAACCAAATATGTCTTGAGGCCCCACTTTCGGATATCTTATGAATTTATTTATTTTATTTTTCCCATACTGACGCATAATACGTTATTGTAAACACATATCTAATATTTATTTTTGGATATTATATATCCTATTTTGTCAATCATGTGATACTGATAATTTTTCTTATTATTTGAATATATAATTCAGTAATTCTATTTTATTTTATCTATTTTATTTCTTTGATATATATGTTATGGTATCTCCATTATCATTATTATACACTCTATACATGTCGATAGCCTCTGGCACTCAAGGAGGCATGATTGATGTCACATAATGGTTCGCTATAGGGCACTGATGTGTGGTACCTGTGTCAAGATTTTACAAAATAATTCAATTGAATTGAAATTATATGTTATTAGTAAACATTTATAAGTATATATGGTAATATATATCATTTTTTATAAGTGGTTTATTCATTAGATAAAATGTTAATAATAAATATTTAGTTTATTTTCCCCGTTTTTCATACATTATGAAATAATTTCATTTAATTAAATATTATATTTTTAAATTAGTTCTCAAACATTAAAAAAGTTATAATATTCATATAAAAATCATTTCTAACCATAATAATTATTTTATAACATCCTTTATGGTGGTAAGGGAAATTAAATACTCTTCATCCATAATGGAAGTAAATCGACACATCAGTGAAAAAAAATTAGTAAAAAAAGAGGGGAGGGTATTTTTGATAATGGATATTCCATTAAAACAATAACTTTTAATTATATATATTATAATAGATCTATAGTGAGTATTTTTATAGAGTATTTTATGATAGGATAAGAAAATAAATTAATTTAAAAGAAAAAGAAGGAGGATTTTTCCTATTGAATATCTTATCCTTTAGAACATCCATAAGGGACATGGGATTGGGTTTTTATTGATTCTAAATTCTCTTAGGCATGGGGAATAATATTTTTAATATAATTGGGATGAATTTTGGAAATATACAAGTCTTGTAAGGTGTGAGGAAAAGATGTGGTGAGGGGTGTTATTTATAGGGGAAGTGAGTGGTATTTTAATTATAATAGTAATTAGATTATTATTTTTAATAAAGACTATCATTAGTGTAAATACATATCATTAATAACATTAAATAATCAAGTATATATCTAGATTATGCTTCTTACATCATCCACATGTCAATCAGGACACAAAATTTCATGTTTTTTCATATACATAAATCACTATATTACACTTTTCATAAAAAAAATCCACTATTTTAGAAAAATACAAAAAAATCACACTAAATATTTTTTAGTGAATAGATATCATAAATTGACTCCATTTAATGAATATTATTTTCTAAATATGACAATTTTCATAATTTTACAAGATCATCATTTACATGAAAATATTTTTTTCAATATTATAATCAATTATTTACTCTTTGAAAAATTAAGTCAGGTCATTTAAAAGTATATTATAATTATAATATATATTAAAATTAATTTCGGAATCAATTTTAATGAATTAAATTTTCATTTATATCATTATATAAATTATAATATTGTAAAAATTTTGTTTTTTACGAAATTAACAACACTTATGTTATAATTTTAAATCATTTATTTAATAGTACCATGATATAAATATAGAATACTTTAAATTATAAGATAACTACATTTTATTTATAAATTCACTAGTGTTATCATAATTCTATTAGCTATATTATTATTCCTAATGGTCATCTTGCTATTCTGATGGCTCAGTTTTTATTGCACCGATATAGGTTCATTAATTTATATAAATTCCACTTATTTAATTCTTTTCATATGAGAATAATGTTTTTTCATGTATTTTTTATGCTATGTTTTTTTTATGCAATATAAAATACATATGCGATGGTAACATTCATTGATTAAATTTTGGGTCGTAACATTCCTTCCTCCTTTTGAAATTTCTGTGTCAAAAATTCATCTTACAAACTTTAGTGAAAAAGGTGAGGGAAAATTTCCATTATATATTCCTTTGGATCCCATAATATTATAAAATATAAATGGTTTTATGAAAATATATATCTGCAAATCATGAATATAACATTTTTTATTTTCTATAAATAACACTTAAGGCATATTGTATAGGATCCCCTTGTTTAGAATTTTCTCTAAAGAAATTGTTCATGGTTGGTTAATTATATATAGACATATGCTATGGGTTTTCACTAGTGTTCACTAATCCTAATTCCCAAATTAATTAATCCTTTCTATGATTCCAACTATAGTGACCCTACTTTTCTTTACTGAATATTTCATAAAACTAATGATAACAAACATTATAGTGATTCCAACCCATGATCAAAATGTTTAGATTTTTTGGAAAATTAAGACCATACATAAAATATAAATAATAAAAAATAAATATTTACTTAAAAAATCTTAATTATCCTTCAAAATACAATGTTCTTCTTAGTATATGTAGTCTCCTAAGGATAATAACCAAAGAAAGGGGTGAGCTAAAAGACTAGTAAGCAGATAAATAAGGAACATGAATCAATATAGCATGGTTGAATATAATAATAATAATACTAATAAAATAATCATAGGAAATTATTCATAATATTTATATGTTACAACAGATAACTTTAAGGAAATTGGAAATTTATACAAATGAAACAACATATCTTAGTAGTCAAATACCACACATAGTTGTGAAAAAATCTAGAACCATGTCCACAAATAATATATGATTATAAAAATATAAAAGTCATTTTAAACCAATATAGAAACTTGTTCATACATATTTCACATTATCTCAAGAGTAACATCACATTACCTAATGCGTTGGTGGGTTATACAATTCTTGTCCCACCCATCACATCATATAATATACATAATCAAGCTTGAAACAATGAATGTATAAAAATAAAATCCATTATATTAACCATCTAATTAAATGGGTTTCATAAGTATTTATTAATGAATTCAATTAGGAATAAAAATTGGCTTACAAAATGAAAAAGGAATATCATGTTTTTTTAATAAATCAACTCTATTGAGAGAAAAAAAATAACTCATGAGGAATCAAGGATTGTCATAGAAAGAATAGTTCTTTTGAAAAATAATTATATTTTTCATAAAATAAAGTCTTTAAACACGAAAATCCATTAAAAAGAATGAATAATGATATTATATATATAAAATATTAACGTACCATATATACTGAAATTTGTTGTGAAAGAGGGAATCTCTGAATAAAGGGAGTTGGGTTTGAGAATCCCCTTTCCCCATGTCTAAATTCATTGTTCACCTACACTTAATATCCTTCATAATATAATAAGATTCATTAATTATAAAATATAGAACCTCTTATAAATGAATAAGATGGATTATTATTTTATTATGCTCATTTATGTCCACTATGATGAGTTATAGAGTTCAATTTTTTTATGCAAGGAGTATTCATTTTCATGGTTTTCATGAATGGTTCACTTGTATACAGTTATGGATGAACATGTAAAATGAGAATAATTATCCAGAATTAAAAATATAAATTATTCTTTACATCATATAATATTAAATGGTCTTATATATCATGTTGTTTTTTATATAATTAAGATTCATTAGATAAAATGTTAATGAACATTTTTTAGTTTATTTTGCGTTTTCTCCATCCATCGTGAAATAATTTAATTTTATTAAATATTATATTCATAAATTAGTTCCATAAATTTAAAAAAAAAATTAACATGTATATTAAAATATAGATTGTCCATAGTAGTGTTATTATGACCATCCTTAAAGGTGGTAATGGAAAATGATAACACATCATCAATGATGGTAATGAATTGACACGTCATGGGAAATGTTTTCATTTTAAAAAAAAAATTAGAGGACAATATTTTTTAATATATATATTCCATTAAAACAATAAATTTTTTTATAAATATGATACTGGAGTTGTTCAGAATCGTTTTATGGAGTATGGTAGGACATAATAAGAAAAAAATTAAAAGAGAACGCATGAGGATTTTTATCTAGAATATATTCTCCTTGATATCCTCCTAAATAACCATGGGTTTGGAATTTTATTGAGACAATAACCTCTATGATGTGATGAATAGTAAATATAATGAAAATGAGAAGAAAGTTTACAAACTATAACACTTGAAAATTCTGAGGATAAGAGGTGGTGAGTGGTGGTATTTATAGTTGGAGGAGATGGGTATTTTTATCATTATATTCATTAAATAATTATTTTTTTTAAGACTATAAAAATCATTGATCCTTATCACAAAATCATATTTAATAATTTAAGAGAGTTTTAGATTTTGATTATTACATCGGCCATAAATTATCCATGACTCAAAAATTCATGTATTTTTCTTATACTCTAAATTACAATATTTCATTATTCACTAAAAATTCAACTATTTTAGAAAAATACCCAAATATAACCATAACCATTTTTTTAAGTTTATATATAAGAAATGGACTAAATTTTTAAAAAATTATCTTCTATATATGATAAATTTAATTTTTACAAAATATCATAATTGATTCCAGAAATACAGATTTTAATATTATTATGGATTTTGTAACCCTACTAAAAATTATTTATGTTTTCTTAAAATTATATAACAATTATAATATAACATAATATTAATTTATTAATATATTTTACTAAAACTAATTTTAGTTTAAATCATTATAATATTTATAAATTTTTTAATAATGATTTATATTTTACTAAATTATCAATAATTAATTTATCATTCTTAAATCATTTATTTACATATTCCCTAATATAAGTATGTTATATTTCCATATATAGGATACATTATTTTTATTTATACATTACTAATTGAGGATACCATTTGTCACGAACCGAATCGGGTCGCCATCCGAACCGACGCCCGACCCGGCCCGCGTCAAGGCCCGAAGGGTGTTCCCGATCCCCACGGGCTGGCACAAGTGCCTGGGTATCAAAATAAACCTTGGGAACGGTTTACCCGAGTGAACACATATAAAGCATCCAACCAAAGTAAACCAAACAAATGTAAAGGTTACAGTTAAACATGTAATTGACCAAACAAGTTTTTGGTTCACAAGTATTCAAAACCCAAATAACACCAAAACAAGATAACCAAAAACCAACCTAAGAACTGTCGCCCGGTGTGAGGACACCGCCTCTAAGCCACCACCAAAACGCCACGTAAATAGTCCTGTTAACAACCTCAACCACTGCTCCCAAAAGCTGGACCCCTACCTGTATCAGAAGTAAACAAGTCTACTTACGCCCAAGGGTGTAAGTAGGGTGTGAGAAATCGCCCAACAGGATATCACCAATAAAAGATTCCACGCACAACTATCAAAATACAAACCATTTGCAATGCTAAAATAAAGAGAGAAAGAAGTGAAAAAGGAAAATGGTTTTCATAAAAACGATTCAAAAGAAAGGCAGTTCAAGATTAACACATTAGGATAGCAGTTCAAGTGACATATCACATATCAGCATGCACGCAAGGTAACCGGTGGCACCAAGGGATGGGAAAGGCCCTATGGGTACTAGAACTAGTGGGATCCTAGAACGTCGTGTCTTGGTGAAACGTGGATTAGACGGCCACGACCCTCAGATAACGTGGCTTAGAAGGCCACGACCCTCAGAACACGTGGCTTAGAAGGCCACGACCCTCAGATATCATATGTTTAGTTAGTGTTGCACTCGTCAAACCTGCCAGTGAAACCGGGTCGGGTCATCTCCAGAACACTAGCTCACTAGTCCCAGTCTCCCCACCTAATACCCCGGCTTCCCTCCTTGTGCTCACCTAGATATCAAAGTTCACATAACATGTCACAATAGCACTTCGAGCCAAACGGGTCACCTGCACACTGATATCCTCTTTGAAAACCACACACGCAACAAAACTTTTCTTTTTAAAAAAAACTTAAACCACACTGCATACGCTTTAAATTAAACTAGACGCATAACTTAACGAAATCACATTGTTATTTAAGAAAACCACTAAGAAAAATTATTTAACAGTTTTCAAACATGTCGCAAAAATTTTTAAAGGTTAAAAAGTCACCCAAAACCCCCTTTCTATAATAAAACACATTCTGACATGCCAACACACAACCTGCGTCATCCGAACTCCCTGACACACACTGCACAGTTCACAAATAATAATAAACAGCCAAAGTGAGTTTCCGTGATAAAAGAAATGGGCTTGTACCACATGAATGTACCACTGGAAAATAGAATGCGCATTTAACGAGTAATTAAAACTAATTTGTCAATATGAAAACTAATTAGCAGGGTGATGAAAAATTAAACCAGCACGCAAAAGATCGCCAAAAGATAATTGAGTGCGGAATCACCTACCTCAAACGGGCGCGGAAAAAGACACGGCGCAAGACTCCAGATGCGCCGCGGTCGCACCGTCTTGAGCCGTCAACCAGGTCCTAAAAACAGCATAACGCTCAACCGGTTCAGCAAATTGTTAACATAATAATAATGATGAAAATAATAATAGTAATAACATAATAATAATAATAATAATAATAACATAATAAAATTATAAAATATAATAATAATAATATTAGCAGTAATAATATAGTATAATAATAATAATAATAATAATAATAACATAATAGAATAATAATAATAATATAATAACAATAGCAATAATAATAATAATAATAATAATAATTATAAATAATACTAATAACAATAATAATAATAATAATAATATCATAATAATAATAATAATAACAATAATAATATAATAATAATATATAAACAAAGCATTAATACCATATTAGATGAAATGAAACAAAATAAATTAAAGTAATAAGGAGAAAAGAAAAAAAAAGAAAAGGACCTGCCGGCAGAGGAGAAGGAGAACGGCGGGGTGGGTGCGTCGGCCGAGTGGAGGAGGAGGAAGAAAAAGAAGAAGAAGAAGAGAAGAAGGAGAAAAGAAAGAAGAAGAAGAGAAAGAGAAGAAGAGAAGGAAGAAGAAGAGAAGGAGAAGAAGAGAAGGAAGACGGCCGGGAGAGTGGTTGCGCCGGCTGGGGGTGCAAGGGAGCAGCAGGTCGGCCCGAGGTGGCGTGGCCGATGCAGGTCCGGCGGGAGGTGCAGGAGCGGCGCAGTGCAGAGGAGAGGGAGAGAGTGGCTGAGTGGAGGGGTGGCGCGCCGGTGAGTAGGAGAGTGGCCGAGCGGGAGTAGCAGGGTGCGGCTGCTGGTTGCCGAGCAAGGAGGTGTAACAGAGGAGAAGTCCCGGCGGAGTGGACCGGCGGAACGCGGCTGAGCGGAGGAGGAAAAGAGTGGAGGTAGGGGAGGGAGGAAGAAGAAGAGTGGGGAGAGGGGAGCGCGGATGCAGGAGGTGCGGCGTGAGGGTGAGGCCGCGCGGAAGAAGGAGAGAAGAAGAAAAGAATAAGAAGAGAGGGGAGATAAATTAAATAAAATAAAATAAAAAAAAGAGAGAGAGAAAGGGTGGCGGCGGCTAGGGTTTGACATGGGAAAAAAAGATAAACAAATTAATATAATATAATAATATTAAATATCATAATAACATTAGAAATAATAATATTATTAGTAATAATAATTATCAAAATATTAATAATAGTAACCGCATAACAATAATAATAATATATTAGCAATAATAATAATAATATCATAATAATTATAAAGATAATAATAACAATAATAAAAGCATAACATTAGTAATAATAATAATAGTAGTATCAATGATAATTATAATAATTTAAATAATAATAAAAGTTAACATCTTCCATTTGATTCGTCCGCGCAAGGGGCACCGTGCGTTGAAAAAGGCAAAGCTGCATGGCCTTGCCCATCCCCTACCCGTGCGCCGAGCGGCGTAAGGCCCGCGCGCGCGCACCTTTACCCCAACGGGCAACCCAAACCAGGTTCGGCTCATGATACAACCAAATAATTTAAATAAACCGGCAATTAATTTATGAAATAAAAATTTAAAATTAAACGCATACCTCAAAAAAGTCCGGGCGTGACAATTCTCCCCACCATGAAAACTTTCCGCCCTCGGAAAGTCAGCTCAAAGCCTGATCAGAGAATAGAAATGGGTACTCCTACTCAACCCATGACTTCCACTCCCAAGTCTCGTGTTCATCATTCCCATGCTGCCAAAGAACACAGACCAGAGGAATGGACTTTCCATGCAGCACCTTTTCCCGAGAATCCACTATACGCACTGGTCGCTCAACCACAGACAAGTCGGACTCTATCTCCAGCTCCTCCCAATTCAGCACATGCGACGGGTCGAGGTTGTACTTCTTTAGTTGGGAGACATGAAATAAGTCGTGAATTGATGTCAACTGCGAGGGAAAAGCTAGCCTGTATGCCACCTTGCCAATACGCTCAAGAATCTCGAAAGGTCCGACATATCTCGGTGTCAGCTTCCCCTGTTTCCCCAAACGACGGTGACCCAAGCGAGGGTCCACTTTCAGGAACACTATGTCCCCCACTGAAAACTCAAGGTCCCGCCGCCTCTGATCTGCATAAGACTTGTGGCGACTCTGAGCTGTCAACAACTGCTGCCTAATCAGCTTGACCTTCTCAGACGTCTCCTGAACAAGACTCGGTCCAAAGAGCGAGGCCTCTCCTACCTCAGCCCAACACAGAGGAGACCGACAAGGCCGGCCATAGAGCGCCTCAAAGGGTGCCATTCTGATGGATGACTGGTAACTGTTATTGTAAGAAAACTCGAACAGCCCCAAATGGCTATCCCATGAGCCTCCAAAATCTAACACACAGGCCCGGAGCATGTCTTCCGGAATCTGGTTCGCCCGCTCCGTCTGGCCATCGGTCTGCGGATGGTATGCCGTGCTCATATTAATCTACGACCCCAAAGCCTTTTTGAGGCCTCCCCAAAACCGTGATATAAAGCGGTGGGTCCCTGTCAGAAACAACTGCCGACGGTGCACCATGAAGTCTGACCACCTCCTGAACGTACAAGCGTCCCAGTTCCTCTACCTTCGATGTATCTCTGATCAGAATAAAGTGAGCAGACTTAGTCAAACGGTCAATTACCACCCAGATAGCATTCCTCCCTCGAGGTGTACGAGGCAGGCCAATGATGAAGTCCATAGAGACCTCATCCCACTTCCAGGTAGGAATGGGTAATGGATGGAGTAGGCCAGATGGTCTCTGATGTTCTGCTTTCACTTGCTGGCAAGTGTAACATCGGGATACGAAGTTGGCTATGTCACATCTTATACCTGGCCACCAGAACTGACGGCGAACATCGTAGTACATCTTGGTGGTACCAGGATGGACGGCCCACTAAGATTGGTGGCTATCCTGCATCACCAAATTTCGCAGAGACAACGGCACTACAGCACGGCCCTTGTAGCATAGGACCCTCTGGGAAGACAAAGACTAATCAGAAGAAGTCTCCCCACCATGAAGAAACTGCATAGATCGCTGACAAAACTCATCACCAGGCTGCTCCTGCTGAATCAACTCTAGAAGGGCAGTAGTCAACTGGATTCTAGCCAAGAAAGTACCTCCACTGTGATCCCTGCTCTCCAAATGCAACTGGGCGAAGAGCCCCATCAAAGTCCACTCATCGCTGGAATTCTTCAACGCCTGCACTGGTACTTTTCTGCTCAATGCGTCAGCTACCACATTACCCTTGCCAGGGGTATAGAAAATATCAAAATCAAATCCCTGCAGGTACTCGACCCAGCGGCGATGCCTCAAATTGAGATCCCTCTGAGAGAAAATATAGGCCAGGCTCTTGTGGTCAGAATAGACCACAAACTTCTCCCCAAAAAGATAGTGGCGCCACGTCTTCAAAGCATGCATCACTGCCGCCAACTCTAAGTCGTGAGTCGGATAGTTCTTCTTATGCGGTCGGAGTTGGAGAGAACCATAAGCCACCACATGGTCATCCTGCATGAGCACACATCTGAGGCCCGTACCTGACGCATCACAGTACACCACATAGCCCTTTCCTGACGCCGGTAAGGTGAACACAGGTGCGGTGGTCAACCGCCGCTTCAGCTCCTCAAAAGATGTATGGCACTGTGGGATCCACTCAAACTTCACCCCTTTCCGGGTGAGTGTGGTCATGGGGGAGGCAAGCCGCGAGAAGTCCCGGACAAAGCGCCTGTAATAACCAGCCAAGCCCAAAAAACTCCTGATCTCAAACACATTTCTCGGCTGCTCCCAAGACATAACTGCTCTGATCTTTTCGGGATCCACTGAAACCCCTTGTTCTGAGACGACATGCCCCAGAAACATCACTTCCCTGATCCAGAAAGTGCACTTCGAGAGTTTGGCATACAGGCGGTGATCACGCAAAGTGCCCAAAACAACACGTAGGTGATGCTCATGCTCCTCCTCAGATCCAGAGTAGACCAGGATGTCATCCACGAATACCACGACAAATGAGTCGAGATATTGGTGGAACACCCTATTCATGAGCACCATGAAAACTGCAGGAGCATTTGTCAGTCCGAAAGGCATGACTAAGTACTCGAAGTGACCGTACCAGCTTCGGAAAGCCGTCTTCGGGATATCTGCTTCTCTCACCCTGAGCTGGTGGTATCCCGAACGCAAATCAATCTTGGAGAACCACTTTTCCCCCTTCAGCTGGTCAAACAAATCGTCAATCCGAGGAAAAGGGTATTTATTCTTGATGGTTACCTTGTTCAACTTCCGGTAATCAATGCACAACCGAAGGGTTCCATCGGCCTTCTTCGCGAATAAAACCGGTGCGGCCCAAGGAGAGACGCTCGGGTGAATGAATCCTTTGGATTCCAAATCGTCCAGCTGTATCTTTAATTCCCTCAATTCGGTGGGGGCCATGCGATATGAGGGAAGAGATATAGGATGTGTTTCCAGCGCCAACTCAATCGAGAACTCCACGTCTCGCTCTGGGGGTAAGCCAGAAAAATCATCTGGGAAAACCTCTGGGAACTCATCCACTACACGAGGTAACCCGCCCTGTGAAATACCACCATCGTCCTCCAGCGCGAGCGACGATAACTGATAAGAAAGATTTCCAAGCTCAGGGAGTGGAGGTCCCGCACTTCCCGACCAAGGATCCAATTCTCCGTGAAATAGCTGAGGAGTCCCATCTGGTGCTGTAAAGCTGACTCGGCGTCGATAGCAATCAATGTGCGCCTGGAAGCGCACCAGCCAGTCCATACCAAGGATCACATCAAATAGGTCCATCTCAAGGACCAAGAAGTCCCATTCCATCTCGACTCCCGACACAGAGAGTGCGCATGATCGGCACTTAAGGCCTTGCTCCCTCTTTTTCCCCAACGGCGTTACCAACTCCATAGAAAATGATAACAACTCGGTTGGTGGGTTCAGCAGATTCACAAAACGAGCAGATATGAAAGAAACTGAAGCACCAGTATCAAATAAAACTGCAGCTATAGAAGATGCAACCAGAATAGTACCTCGAACCGTCGAAGGCCCTGCATCAGATCCCGCTGGTGCCTGATCCACAGCATGCAGATGCCTGGTCCCTGCCTGAGAGAGATCGCTCGCCTGAGGCTCTGCCCTGATATGGCTCTGCCCTGAAGATGATCTGGTCCTACCACCATGCCCACCAAACTGAGATCTTGTCGTCCTGGTCGGCTCTGACTGAACTGATACCCCTCTAGAAGCCACTGATCCAGCACCACTCTGATAAGGGCATGCAGTCCTACAGAAGCACTGTAGATGTCCCACCACTCCGCATCCATGGCATATTCTGGGAGGGTATGGACAAACAGGTCGGATGTGCCCTGCCCTTCCGCACTGATGGCATACAACAAACCCTACACCAGAAGCCCCAGATGAAAACTGCCTGGGAGGATGACCTGAGCTTACATCACCCTTCTTCCATTGCTCATCACGCTTCCTTTTCTTCTCAGATGAACTGCCACTGCCAAGCCCTGGCACTGATCCAGAAAACCCCGACTTTCCCTTCTGGTCAATCTCGGCCATACAAGCACGATCGACCACCTCAGCATAAGTCTTCAGCATGAAAAAGAAAACCTGGGAGTGAATTTCTGGTCGAAGGCCCATCTCAAACTTCCGAGCTTTCAAGAATTCGCTCGAAACTATCTCAGGTGTGTACCGTACCAGTTCAGCAAAGCGATTCGCATACTCCATCACTGTCTGATTCCCCTGCGATAGCTCCATGAACTCCCGAGATCTAGCATAGGCTACTAACTCTGGACAATACTGCTCGTTGAAGATAGCCTTGAAATCCTTCCAGCTCATGTGCTCATGCTTCCCAGCCTGGACCACTGATTCCCACCATTTGCGACTGGAACCCTCCAGCTGGAACGAGGCGAACTTCACTATGACTTCCTCAGGCGTGTCAAGGAAATCGAACATGCGTTCAATCTTCTCAAGCCACTCCTCTGCCTCCTGAGGTTCTGAACCACCTCAAAAAGAAGGAGGTTTGCTCCTCAGAAACTCCTGAGCTCTATCCTTCATAGAGCCAAAATCTTCCCCTCTAGCTGGAACAGGGGCGGGGGCAGGAGTCGCCCCTTGTCCTAAAGCCTGAACGGCTCGGACCATCGCCTCAACAAATCTCTGATCAAGCGGCGCGGGAGAACTCTCTCCGGATTCCTCCCGTGGATGCATGGGAACTCTCCGGGGAGGCATCTTACTGAAAAATAGCAGCAATCAAGAAAGAAAACCATCAAAAAAAAGGGAATAATTTTTTTTTTCAACAAGATAAAAATTCATCAATAAACCAAACATGCAAAAACGAATCAATATAAAAGCTTTACTTTCCTTATTTGGTGTCCACGTACAGTCTGCAGCCTGCACGTCCCACCCAGAAAGAAAATGAAACAAGCACCCTGACATCCCATGGTGACTCAGTATCTGTCACGAGGCGTGCTGGCCAGGCGCCCTACTCGCAACATAAATTCTGAGCCCCGACAGACCCAACTCATGTATAACCCAACTCATCCCAAATAACATAAACCACCAACAAAACCTTCTCTGATACCATTTTGTCACGAACCGAATCGGGTCGCCATCCGAACCGACGCCCGACCCGGCCCGCGGCAAGGCCCGAAGGGCGTTCCCGATCCCCACGGGCTGGCACAAGTGCCCGGGTATCAAAATAAACCTTGGGAACGGTTTACCCGAGTGAACACATATAAAGCAGCCAACCAAAGTAAACCAAACAAATGTAAAGGTTACAGTTAAACATGTAATTGACCAAACAAGTTTTTGGTTCACAAGTATTCAATACCCAAATAACAACAAAACAAGATAACCAAAGACCAACCTAAGAACTGTCGCCCGGTGTGAGGACACCGCCTCTAAGCCACCACCAAAACGCCACGTAAATATTCCTGCTAACAACCTGAACCACTGCTCCCAAAAGCTGGAACCCTACCTGTATCAGAAGTAAACAAGTCTACTTACGCCCAAGGGTGTAAGTAGGGTGTGAGCAATCGCCCACCAGGATATCACCAATAAAAGATTCCACGCACAACTATCAAAAGGCAAACCATTTGCAATGCTAAAATAAAGAGAGAAAGAAGTGAAAAAGGAAAATGGTTTTCATAAAAACGATTCAAAATAAAGGCAGTTCAAGATTAACACATTAGGATAGCAGTTCAAGTGACATATCACATATCAGCATGCACGCAAGGTAACTGGTGGCACCAAGGGATGGGAAAGGCCCTATAGGTACTACAACTAGTGGGATCCTAGAACGTCGTGTCTCGGTGAAACGTGGCTTAGGCGGCCACGACCCTCAGATAATGTGGCTTAGAAGGCCACGACCCTCAGAACACGTGTCTTAGAAGGCCACGACCCTCAGATATCATATGTTTAGTTAGTGTTGCAGTCGTCAAACCTGCTAGTGAAACCGGGTCGAGTCATCTCCGGAACACTAGCTCACTAGTCCCAGTCTCCCCACCTAATACATCGGCTTCCCTCCTTGTGCTCACCTAGAGATCAAAGTTCACATAACATGTCACAATAGCACTTAGAGCCAAACGGGTCACCTGCACACTGATATCCTCTTTGAAAACCACACACGCACCAAAACTTTTCTTTTTTAAAAAAACCTAAACCACACTGCATACGCTTTAAATTAAACTAGACGCATAACTTAACGAAATCAATTTGTTATTTAAGAAAACCACTAAGGAAAATTATTTAACAGTTTTCAAACATGTCGCAAAAATTTTTAAAGGTTAAAAAGTCACCCAAAACCCCCTTTCTATAATAAAACACATTCTGACATGCCAACACACAACCTGCGTCATCCGAACTCCCTGACACACACTGCACAGTTCACAAATAATAATAAACAGCCAAAGTGACTTTCCGCGATAAAAGAAATGGGCTTGTACCACATGAATGTACCACTGGTAAATAAAATGCGCATTTAAAGAGTAATTAAAACTAATTTGTCAATATGAAAACTCATTAGCAGGGTGATGAAAAATTAAACCAGCACGCAAAAGATCGCCAAAAGATAATTGAGTGTGGAATCACCTACCTCAAACGGGCGCGGAAAAAGACACGGCACAAGACTCCAGTTGCGCCACGGTCACACTGTCTTGAGCCGTCAACCAGGTCCTAAAAACAGCATAACGCTCAACGGGTTCATCAAATTGTTAACATAATAATAATGATGATAATAATAATAGCAATAACATAATAATAATAATAATAATAATAATAATAACATAATAAAATGATAAAATATAATAATAATAATAGTTGCAGTAATAATATAGTATAATAATAATAATAATAATAATAACATAATAGAATAATAATAATAATATAATAACAATAGCAATAATAATAGTAATAATAATAATTATTATAAATAATATTAATAACAATAATAATAATAATAATAATATCATAATAATAATAATAATAACAATAATAATATAATAATAATAATAAAACAAAGCATTAATAACATATTAGATTAAATGAAACAAAATAAATTAAAGTAATAAGGAGAAAAGAAAGAAAAAAGAAAAGGACCTGTCGGCAGAGGAGAAGGAGAACGGCGGGGTGGGTGCACCGGCCGAGCGGAGGAGGAGGAAGAAAAAGAAGAAGAAGAAGAGAAGAAGGAGAAAAGAAAGAAGAAGAAAAGAAAGAGAAGAAGAGAAGGAAGAAGAAGAGAAGGAAGACGGCCAGGAGAGTGGTTGCGCCGGTTGGGGGTGCAAGGGAGCATCAGGTCGGCCCGAGGTGGCGTAGCCGATGCAGGTCCGGCGGGAGGTGCAGGAGCGGCGCAGTGCAGAGGAGAGGGAGAGAGTGGCTGAGCGGAGGGGTGGCGCGCCGGTGAGCAGGAGAGTGGTCGAGCGGGAGTAGCAGGGTGCGGCTGCTGGTTGCCGAGCAAGGAGGTGTAACAGAGGAGAAGTCCCGGCGGAGTGGACTGGCGGAACGCAGCTGAGCGGAGGAGGAAAAGAGTGGAGGGAGGGGAGGGAGGAAGAAGAAGAGTGGGGAGAGGGGAGCGCGGATGCAGGAGGTGCGGCGTGAGGGTGAGGCCGCGCGGAAGAAGGAGAGAAGAAGAAAATAATAAGAAGAGAGGGGAGAGAAATGAAATAAAATAAAATAAAAAAAAGAGAGAGAAAGGGTGGCGGCGGCTAGGGTTTGACATGGGAAAAAAGTTAAAAAAAATTAATATAATATAATAATATTAAATATTATAATAACATTAGAAATAATAATATTATTAGTAATAATAATTATCAAAATCTTAATAATAGTAACCGAATAACAATAATAATAATATATTAGCAATAATAATAATAATATCATAATAATTATAAAGATAATAATAACAATAATAAAAGCATAACATTAATAATAATAATAGTAGTAGTATCAATGATAATAATAATAATTTAAATAATAATAAAAGTTAACATCTGCCATTTGATTCGTTCGCACAAGGGGCACCGTGCGTTGAAAAAGGCAAAGATGCATGGCCTTGCCCATCCCCTACCCGTGCGCCGAGCGGCGTAAGGCCCACGCGCGCGCACCGTTACCCCAACGGGCAACCCAAACCAGGTTCGGCTCATGATACAACCAAATAATTTAAATAAACCGGCAATTAATTTATGAAATAAAAATTTAAAATTAAACGCATACCTCAAAAAAGTCCGGGCATGACACCATTCTATTGGAAAGATTACAATTTATAATGGTCATGTTACTATTCAAGTTATTAGGTTATTATTTCATTGGTATTGATTCTTTAATTTCCATAAATAGCAGTTATTTCATTATTTTCTAATGAGAATATTATTTTTATTAGGTTTTATATAATTTTTATTTGTTTTATACTATATAACATATGTTTTAGAAGTAAAATTTTTTTGATAATATTTTTAGTTATTACATAGATTCCTTTATTAAAAATTTGAGGTGTTACATTCTCCCGCTAAGTAAATTGTGCCCTAGAAATTTGAACAATATCTCAGTAATAAAATTTCCAAAATTTTAAAATATATTTTGTGAGTTAAGAAATTGTAAAATGGTTTAATAAATCTTCCAAATTATTAGAGAGAAAATTTTGAATGAAGATTATCTTGAATAACAAATATAAGGTTTCTAAATAATTGAAAAAATGGTTATAAGTGATTATACAAACATGGAAAATAGTATAATTACAAAATATTAATAGAGTGTGATAGAGATCATTAATCAAAATTGATTAAATTATCCATAGAAATTAATCATCCAAAAAACTATAAACACAATTGTTTTTAAATGGAAAACTATTTCATTAGAAATGAACATAATAGGCTAGCATTTTCTTTTTATGGGTCATTTTCCTAGTATGGAGGAATTTCATACCATCTCAAATAAGGATATAAGGATATAAACATACATTATTTTTTAAATTTTATAAATTAATCAATCTCTACCCCAATACAATCTTTTCTCTCAATTATGAGTATTCTGGATAATGTTTTCAGGTATGATGCTCTAAAATCAACTTCTAAAGGACCACAAAACCATAAAAGGGATAATCAAGCTATTCCACCTATCTTTAGACATAAACCAAAAAATGGTTATAATATGGTAAGATAATTACAGAAATGAATAAACATTCCTATTATGAATTAATACATTAATATCCAATATAAATATATTACACCCATTCTTTAAATTAAACTCTTCCATAAATTAATAACCCTTCATCCCAAATAACCTCAGTAACCACATCATTATATATTATTTTAATATTAATAATTTTTTCATTACTTTCTTCTTACAATCCAAAAAATATAGGTATCATATTATGAAATACGATTACTAACATAATATCTAATTCACTTTTTAATCTCATGGTTTTCTATATGAGATAAATATGATCTAAAAATAATCTTAATAATTATATTTCAAAGAATTAAAAAAATATATCATTATATGTAGGAAATAACATATGAAAATGGTTGGTGTCACACCCTTTTCACCCCTGGGTTATGGGTTGAATCCATGTGGCCTTTCTAGATGATTTGGGATGTCAACCAGCCTTCAGGTTGTCATTTTTCCAAAAAAATGTGTCCTTAAAACATTTCGAAAAATATAACAAACACCCATAACAGTATCCTTATTTATTAAAAATAATGTAATACTTAATTCTCTCAAGATATTTAAAAATACAGGAATCCATAAACACATAAACCAATGATAGTATCCATAACTATAAAATCCCATGGTTTTAGTGGATGTAAATTGTCTTTTATAGAGCATTTGACACAATCATCGATATTAAAAACCCAAAAAATATATTTCATTAAATTTAATCTCTTAAATATCTTACGGAACATGCAACTCAAGCCAAAATGAATGAAAATAATGTAAATCATTAAAAAGTATCTATTAAATTAATAGGTATTAATAGTAATAAATAAATAAAGAAAATAAATGTTATTCAATTTCTTAAAGTAGAATATGAATCATTTGAATGTAAAAATGGTGCTTTAAGAAAATAATATTTAAAAACATTTATTTTTCTTCAAAGATATAATTTAAAATAAATTTTAACCAATTTTATTAAATTTATTTTAAAAATTTATCCTCATTTCTCAAAACATTCTATCAAAAATATTAAAGGGTAAATTTCTAGGATTTTTTTAAAATTTTCATTTTTCAATAAATACAGAAAAATATTAATTTTTATTTAAAACGTCATTTTCATTAATATAAATTAAATGGTTACATTATATTTTATTTTATTTTATTTTTTAAATTAGATTAATTTTATTTAAATATAACCGATTTAGTAAATTTTAATCATTTTCATAGTGAGTTTTGATATTCAAACCGTATATACTTATGAGAATTTTATCTTTGAAAACTCTAATTCTCATTGGGTTTGTGGGTATAATTTTTAATTGAATATAGAAAAATCCATGATTAGATATTGGAAGAATTTAAACTACATTGGGAATCAAAATATTGTATATTATCTTATATGTTAAGCATCATTATTTACCATTACGTTAAGTAAATGCAAACAAATTTAATAACAAAGTTTAAGTTAAAAATTGATTCACTGTGAGGTTAATCTAAAATGATATGGGTTAAAATGACCTACTCGCTTGTCCCACACAAATTTTATTGAAATATTTAGACCTTATATTCTTAAATATTGTGTATTTAAACATTTGTAATGGTTTTTGAATTATAATGATGTGGGATTAATTTAATTTTTTAAAATATTCCTTGTATGTCCTCTCCCACACTTATAAAATAACTCCCACACCTCCATTCTTAACACTTACAATGAATTGTTTTGTCATTACATACAAAATTCCTTTCATATTAAGGCTTTTGGTGACATGATATTAAATTTTTCTGATGAAGAGGTAATGTTCTTAAATGAGCGTTTTTCTTTTGTTTCATCTAACTACCCTAAAAAATTATTAAAAATTTATCATATAATTTCCAAATTAGTTCTAATAAAGTTTTATTATATAATTTTAATTTTATGACCAATATACATATCATTATCCATCAAATGGAAAATGAAACAGTTGATCGTGTGAAAGACGGACTACACACATGCAAACAGATTTGATTTGTTTTCCAACTCTACCTTTCAAGTCTTTATATAATAATTTTCTGAACTCATTTAGAATATGTTTAAAATATTCTTATACTTATGGACTTTTAATATCCAATATATCTTATTAATTTAAATTATATTTAATATATGATAATGTCACTCAGGTGTATGGAAAATTACCTCCTTGGAAAGTGATGTGTTTTTTCACTTCTTCATTAAATAGAAGAAAATAATTTTCTATTTAGTGAATTTATATAATATCTATTAAATTATTTTTATTATATACACCTATTATATCACACAATTCCTTACCCATTATACTATTATGTAAATGATAATGCCCCTTGTATTTGCATAGGACCTACCATCTCCACAAAGTGATGAGATACATTATCAATGTTCAAATTTCATAATTTTTTATAAAAATATACATAATAAAAAAATTAATATTTAAAACAATAATATAAATATTTATATGATATAACTATATATTTCATTCTTTAACTATATTATTCGTGGAAAAATAACTTTAGAAAACCTGGAAATTAGCACATGAAATATTGAAGACAGTGAAACATTATATTGAAATAGATTGTAAATTTTCATAAGGGGGTCATATATTATATAATAAAAATTTATCTGGTTATTTAACAAATTAATAACATTCCTAAAATCATAATATTGTAATTTTCAGCTAATTAATTCAAAATTAATCATGAGGTAAGGGACAACCACTCAATTTCTTTTCATTGAGGCATACAATAATGTAAACCAACTAATTTATGTTATATGGTCTATATGCATCTCCTTTGAAATATAATATAATGTGTAATTAAAAAATAATTATATATTGTGTTAAAAATTTTATTTTTTCATATAATTTGATTTTTCATAAAATATATCAAGTGGCAATGAATTTAATAACTGGGTTACATTTCATTTGGTTATACTACTTCATCATTGTCATTGAAATTACATGATTGTGTGTATTTTTAATTTTGACTATAATATATTTTATATTTAAATAATATATTTTTATTTTATATTTGATACACATAATTAGTTCCTTGTTTAAATATAAAATCAATGTTCTCACTATGTAAGGGTTTACTTCACAATCTCATTTTAATTAGGATTATTTTTTGATGAATTTCAATTAAAGTAAATTATTTAATCACTATATAACAATCCCATATAATTTTATTATAGTCCAGTTATTCATTAATTTTTCTGGTAATATTATCATTTTTCTTCTATTTAGAAGATAAAATTATTTATTATATATTTTTAATAATATATGTGTTCATTTCTCACTTCAGTCAAAAATCTTGTTTCTTCCAAATACATGTTTTCTAAAAATGATTTAAATTTTTTTTTTAACATTACCAGAATGATTCATAAATAAAATTTTACCCTTTTCTAAATTTTTATAAAATTTATTAATTGGAAGCTTCATGTAACATGTCCAATATAGCCTATTTAGCTTTTAACAAAATTATAAAAGGGATCATTATTTTAATGTGTATGGAATGTATGGAATTTCCTGACCTCATTACCAGTGATTATTTATATAATTATTTATATTATTAAAAGTCTATATCCAATGAAAAGTATATTCAAAATATTTTTTTTACTTTAAATATTTCAGAAATATGTTTTCAATATAAAAATGATATTTTACTCAATAATGTTTTTAATGGAATTTATATGGTATTTATATTCTCCAATGATAGTGATCAACTATTTTACATATAATTAACATTGAATGTGATTTATTAATACCATTAACATTAATTATGTTTATTTTGTATAATCATTTTGACTATTGATAGTATTTACATTCACTTTCTTGGTTTATTTTTATATAAGTTATCTTTACCATTAAATATTTACTTTTATGTGATCATTGGTCATTCAATTTCACTTATATATATATATATATATTTATCATGTGTATTTTTATTTCATAAACCATATATCATTATAAAAGGAACATTGTTTTTCACTTGTGATGCATATTCCAAGAAGTATATATTAGAATGTTTTATTACATTATACATGATTTATGTCCATTTAGTTACATATTTGTGATTTCACGACAAATTCTACATGATAAAGTCCATAATAAATCTATCAATTATTGTTTCTACATCATCAAAAAAATCACAAATATATACTGTGGGGCCATACCAAACCATATTATTTCATACATGATCCATAATATATTAGTTTCATGGGAAGAAATGTTAGTGGGATAAATTAAATGAATACAAATTAATATTTATAAAGTTTATATTCCACTATAAATTTTGGATGTCGATCAGTATAAATGAATAATTATAAAAGTATGGTTTTAATTACATGAAATTTCAACTCCGAATTATAAATTGTAGGACTTTATAACATGGGAATATAAAATGAAGCTAACTAAAACATGATATATATATATATATATTATGTATTTTGGTACTTATGTGATCTGGTTTTGAAATTTTTAATGAGTTAAATTGGTTGAAAATTTTATCTTTTTGTTAATTGAATTATTAAAAAATACATGTTTTTACATATGGATGTATGAAAAATTATGGGTCAATCGAAAATTATAAAGTCTTGTACCACTATAACATTGGTATGAAGAACCATAATACTGAAACCATATATTCATGATTCGACACATATATGTGTGTTTATGAATTTTATGACTATTAGATATCCCTTTAGAGGGTGTGTTAAATTTATGATCAATTGATTATTAATGGGTTTCACATAAAAGTAATTCCAATTGTAATTCATAGATAATTTACACAATAAATTTTTAATGGAACCCCATTTAATTGAACAATGTATGATATGATGGTACCCACATTGATAGCCTCTATATTGGAATTCCATGGTATATAAACCCAAGGACGCATGCTTGGACAGTTATTTAATGAATGCATAGGCACTGATATTGTGTTACATATAATTTTATTATGGTATATTACATAACCAATTACCCCCAAATTGATAAATACATGTTTTTTAATAATAAAATTTAATATAATATGGGCATGGATAATAAAACTTATAAATATTACCTAAAGGTAATTTTCCTATATATATTGTAATTGATAATATTTTTAAAAATGAAAATTTTTAGAACCTATGGATAAATTAAATGTTTAAATGAAAATTATGTGATAATTTTTAGATAATACATCATGGATCTACCATAAAAATTTTCAAATTATAGTTTGGAAATGATTACTTTTATAAATCATACATTAAAATTCCAATTATTGAGCCTCATAAATATTAAATAAATGGGATTTTTTAAAATAGATTAAATTAAACTTTTAATTGTATTGATATTTACAACCCTCATGTATGGTTTATCATTATTTTCTTTTGTGGGAGATTTATGGAACATGAACATCAGTGTATCATGAGTGCCTTATTAAGATAATTTATATCATTAAATGAACATAATGTTTAGGCTGTAATTTATAGTGACCTTTTAGGCATGGATCCAGCTTTAAATTTGAGAACATATTAAAATATTAGTGGTTAATGCATTATTGTAGAACCATTGATAATAGTAATAAATATACTTTTTCATTGGGTAACTAGGCATAGTAAATGTTGTCTCATTATCATTTGAGTTGGGTAGGGATATTATTTGGAGAAACGAAACCCGCAAAAAATTCCGATGGATTTATAGAGATCATATACTTGAGAGTATTGACTTATACATAAACCTGATGAGTGTTGGATCCTAATAATTTATTATATTCATATCATGACCCTCCATATATATGTACCTTATGAGGATGATTTTTAAGGATTAATGTTGGGTATCCAATGACGACAAGGTCATGTTGTTGCAATAATTTTGATAGATTTAACCATTTTAGTTCGATGATATCCTTATTGACCATAATTTTCACCTCTTCTAGAATAATATTTCGATAGAGATAAACATTGTGAGATAGATTACCTTAAATGTGGTTTCTTCTAATTTGAGTGGCCATATGGAAATGTGGATGGACCTAGTAGAACATTTTTAGGTGTTATCAGTAGGGATAGGTATCAATATAGGCTTGAATGGGATGTACTATTCACTTTTGTATCCCTATTTATAATTGTATGTGAGTTTAATTCCATATGATATAAAACTATGTTGTGTTATGGGTGTTATTTTGATAAATTGAGGCATATGTGGGTGCTTGATTATTGGAAGATAGATCCAACGGAAAAAATAGATTTTTAAAACTAACATGTCATGTAGCATGGAAATCGTGGCCCAATGATTGATGAATAATAGGAGAAATATTCAGATTATGTTCTTGGTGGTACATAATTTACACCCATAGTGTATAATAAGTTTAGTTCACATCATATTGAAGTGGTAAATGGGTAATATGGGACATTGAAAATTTCAATGTATAGTCCACGGATCAATGGTTTCCAATTTAATTCATGTGGGCATAGTCATATGGATAATTGGTTAATTAATTAATTTTTCCTAATTGTAGGGATATTTTTGATTTAAATTTAATTTTTTGAGATGGTTTTACCCTTATTTATCCTATAAAATGATTTTAAGGTAGTTGTATTTGGATTAGTTCAAAGAAAACTATGGAATATTAACATGAGTATGGCTTAAGGAGAGAAATAAATCTATATAAATGAGATCATATCATAATACTAGTTTGAATTTGATAACTCCAAAAATCTTAACATATTTTTTGGTATTCTAGGAGATCACCATCTATATTCTAAGATACCTATTATTTTATTAATCAGGAAAAATGTACTCCATATGAGTTTTTCATGAGTGGAATTTTGAGATAATCCATATCTTGGGTCTTATCCACATGAACATTGATGGTGGTAGCCTTCATTTGTTGTGGAAACCTAAAAACCATTTCTAGATCCTTTATATGGAAGGAGGAATGTGGGGGGGTTGCATTATAGTTATCATTAGTGGGAAGAAATTTTATTATCCATACAAGTCATTATGTACTAGTATGTACTAGCCCTGATATATGGTTTTTATAAAAATCAATTTTTTTATGAAACATTTGGGATTCTCTTATGGTGGGGAGAAAAACATTAGTCACTGGTAAGAGTACCTTATGTGATAAGGGTCATCGGACATTCTGAAATAACCTTGGACGAGTGTTTGGGTCACTTATTCCACTAAGTAAAAAAATTAATATCTTGATTATTAGAAAATTCTGGAAACATTATTATGTAAAGTTAAGTAATATATTAATTATACTATTCATGACTATAATTATATACCAAGATATCTCTATATGCATGGATAATCCTTGGTTACACATGGATTACTGAGTAAGAATTCATTAGATGGAATTAGAGACACTAGCTGATTTGTTGACCCAAGCATCCGTTGAGATACAAACTTTTGACACATTCAATGGTTCTATGGAGTGTAGGTCTAATCAATGGATTCATGTTTCACAATAAAAAATGAAATTTTATAGTTCATTCAATTTCATCATTTCACTCGATTATTTTCATTCCATTATTACCTTATATTTACTATTGAGATATGTGGGTAGTTATATTTTGATGATCCAATGGTTTTGGATCGAGTATGCACTGATGATTATGTTTTAGCATCACGAATAATGTGAATATTTAATTTATAACATGGATAAATTGACATAAATTTGTTATAAAAATTTTTAGAGTGTTTATATTGATCTCATTGTTCCGTTTATTAATGGTATTTTGATCTTGGTTCATGGATGTCGAGTATTGAAGATAAGAGTGTTAAAATAGTCAAACATAGGAGTGTGGACATGATTTTACTCAAGTATTTATATGTTATCAGTGAGAAACTACATTGGGAATTTTGTTTTTATGAGAATAGTGTAGTCAAAGGGTTGTTCTTGGGTTTTCAGGGAAAATATTTTAGGGTCAGGTTAAGTGTGGTTGGTTGGGAAATTGTTATTTAAATAAAATGAAGGAAATGATGTAGCATACTTATAAGTGATAAGGATTAGAAAATTTGAAATGTTTCTAAGAATTATCAGGGATTCTAATGTAATATTTTTATAGTCATTTATGATGGCCATGGGAGTGAATGAGGACTAGAAAGATGGTATGGGGAGTGAGATAATACTTATAAGATGGACATAGGACTGATCCATGACTACCCAGATTTTATGGGAAGTGACAGCATACTATAAATATGCTCATGGCAGTGATTCCTTGATTGCTATGGAAGTAATTCTATATGCTTATGTGCCTACCACAATTCCCTTCCTTATTCCTACGTTATGATTTTTCATCATGCCTTATTTATTATCATATGATTAATGTCTTAAGAAGTACCAATATTTAGTCCCTGATTCATTTTTATAATCTTTGATATACAGGTTATGGTCTTATAATTTTGTGATCATGTTCTCATACCCTAATGATCATGCTTATACATACATGTCTCTCTTGTTTACCCATTATGAGCATCTCAGCTCCCCAATTTTTATATTTCATTCCCAAATTTATGAAGATATGTATTATGTATGATGTTTCTAAGAAGGGTGAGAGCCATGAAGAACCTAGTGCGAGATATTATAGCTCACATATGTACTAGTGTTTATGTTTCCATGTTTGTAAAGGCACTAAACTAATATGGTATTTGGGTATATATTTGTGAAATGTTTTATGGATTGTGTATAAATGATGTAATTTCTAGGTACATTAATATTGGGTTATTATAAAGAGTCATTTTGGTGATATAGTTATCATTTTTTAAAATAAATTTTCATAAGAATTCTTAAAACCCATAAATATTAATTTATTTATTATTATGTGACATGAATTAGAGAGATCTCATTATGAGATCTATTCACAAACTATATACCACCATATTATTTTATGTGGAGCGTATATTATACTATTTAAGAAAATGATTACAGAAAATTTTGATCCATTAAATGATAAATAATGCAGTATATTTAAATTACTTCAATTTAACTCTCCCTTACCCTCACTCACCATGTAAAATTATAAGGATGAGAATCATAAGAAATGTAGTGTTATATATTGATCCCTTAATGTACATAACCGACATGATTATGTGGAATTAAATAATATTTTTCTCTAAAATTATTTCTTAAATATCCAATATTTAATATAAAATTTCCATATATAATTTTTGGTTCCCCAAATGTTGACTAAGATGTTAGTGACCATCATCATTAAGGATAGGAATGGAATTCAAGATAATATATTAGGAATGAAACAACACACATGTTTTTCTCTAAGATATGTGGTTAATATAAATATATTGGGTTCTTATTACCATGAATTACCTATATTACTTGATTTATAAGTAAAGGGAAAATTATAATACATATAGGACTAAAATTGAGGGATTTATGAGTTGATGACGTGAAAAAATAGATAACTAGTGTTATCTATGATTGCTGATATTTTAAGATACATGTATACTTCCTATAATTCTACTCTAAATCATCACTCAGACATAAATTTTTTTTATTTTAGTTTCCTATATAAATCCCCTATAGTTTTTTATGGAATTCATATTCGTGTAAAATATTGGGGATTAGTTAACCATCTAATAATATATTCATTTTATGTAATGGTGAAAAAATAATGTTATTCATCAAACTATTAACTACACATTATATATTGTCGAAATAGTCCTAATTTTATAGATTCCAATCGTTTTTTACATTTTCCTTCTTTCCAAGTTCATAAATTATCATATGATGTATGTATTATTTTTATATTATTAACGTTATTTTAAATAAAATTACATTAAATGATTTTGGAAATTTACCTTCATTAAGAGTATATAAAATCTAAAAATTCATTTGACAAAATAAAATATACATAATCTTTGAAAATTATTTATTTTTTATTATTATATATTTTATTATACTCTCTGTTATTTATTTATAAATTTTTAATGTTGCATATTATTTTGTAATATAATAGCACAATTGATCATGGAAGGTGTACTAAATTTCTCATATGGGGAAAAGTTGTAAGATAAAATTAATTTTATGTTTTAATATGTTATTAAATTTTTTTTTCTAAATAAAATTTTATTGAAAATATTTCATTTTGATCATATTTTGAAAATAATTTTTTAATTACATAATGTATTTAATAAAAAGTAAATATCTAATGAAATTATAATATTTTATGCTACATTAATTTTATTATCACTACATTAAATATAACATTTTTTATTTTGATGTATTTTAGTACATATATTTTATTTCAATCCAATATTTTGTATTATAGATGTTATAATATATATTATTTTAAAAACTATTTGTGATATATACATATATATAACCTGAGTCATCATTATAGATTATTTGAAGAATGTTAGGGTATTAAAATTAATTTTATGATGTACAGTTCAAAATTTTGTTTATTTATATTTTTGAAAATAAAATTTTAATATAGTTAGAAATAAGTTTTAACTCTAATAAATTGTTGTCGTGTTCGTGATGGTAGGGGATTTTTTAATTTAATAGGATTGTGGTGTTATATTTTAGCTTTTTTCTTAAATTTTTTTCATGATGTTTTTTATATTATCAATTTAAAAAATGATTATAATTTTTTTAAAAAAAAAAATATGTTTTTCTATGCTACATTAAGTATTTGGTAACATGATTATTTAAATTTATTTTTGCAATGCACTTTATTTTTGGGGGAAATTTAGAGCTAGTAATTATCTATAATGGAGGATAAATACATTTTTAATGAATGTTTCTAGAATTTTTTTTCTAATAGTTATATTTAAAAATGAAAAAATTTCCATTTATTTTTTAAATTATGTTAAAATAAAAAACATATGTTATTGTGGTACTCATTAAGTTATATTTTTAGTCTCATTGTTGATTATACAACATTTGTTTTCAATTAGGGAATTTAAATTATAAAATATTTAATAAAAAATCAACACAAAAATTGTATACTCTAGTTTATCTAGGAACATGTCTGTGGTTTTTGGTAGTTTAGTCCCAGAAGTTGATAAATCTGGTTTCTGTCAATATTTTTAATATTAAATGATATTTCTAGAAACATACACAAGAAATTAAATAATATAAAACATAAAGGGATAATAAAATGGTGGACTAATACATATATATTTTCATAAACTGTTTTCACTCTAATTTTCATCACAAAACAACATTTTGAATTAAAGGTTCAAATTTATCTATAAAAAACATTTAATAAAATATATACACAAATAAAAAGGTATATGGGATATCATGGATGAATAAATAAATCCTAGTGACCTCTCATCGTGTATGGATATTCTTATCTCAATTGAATAAATATTTTAACCCTCCAGATCAGCAACATTTGGGCATGGATCCACACACACCATTCATTAATTTTTTTGTTCTTACAAGGAAGATGGAAATTTTTCAAAGAACCTTCTGATCACCAAAATTAAAAAGGATTGATTTGATAAATGAAATAAATCATTTGATGTTCCTATTTTTGTTTTCAGTCTCTAAACCTTTTGAGGTGAACTATAATAGGATAAATTTAATAACATTGTTCCCCATATTATTTACAAAAAAATATCTTAAATATTTAGGTTTAACTCTAAAAAATATCACATTCCCAATTAGATTAAAGAATCATATTTAACTATCTCAAGAATCCATGAATGTCTTAGTAAACATTTAGTTAAATTAATTAATATTCCACCACCAACATGTCACACTAAAGAAACTTTATACAAGTTATTAACATCCATTATCTTGGATCATTCCTCCTATAAATTTTATTGAATTTAGTATAAATATTTCAAAATCAATTAAATTTAATTCAGCACATTAAAATATATATACTTGTAAAATAATTTTTAATACCTTTATAAAATAATTCACCACTCAACAATAACATTATAGTAGTATTTATAAAATTATTAATATATTTAAATTTTAATATTATAATTATTTATTCATGATTATTTGATCGTTGATGAAATTTGTATACTATTTAATTCTATTAATTGTGAATACATGAACATAATAAATTCATTCTCCATTCATCTAAACTCAGTTAACATATATATATAAATTTATTATTAAATTTTTTATTCCCATTAATTGTAGGATATTCAAATTTCAATCCACAAAGGGCCCACATAATCGAAAAATATAAGTAATTGATATTGGTGGATCATGTTGATATACTTTTTCAATGACTATATATGATCCTTTTCTTATAGAAGACAGTTATACTCAGAAACTAATAATTGTGTATAGAACTCATCATATCCGTTTTGTATATAAGGATATGTCAATGATGATTTATGATCCTACAAACCCTTAAAATGTAATATGATATCTTTCTCTAATAGTATATTATGAATAAAGAGCCATAGTTTTTTCCATTATCAATGAATTATTTATTTATATTTAAATAGATGTGTTGTATTTACATCCATTTATTTACTAAAGATATTTAATCATTCATGGTTTTACCATCCATGTAATTTTACTAGGTATAGGTTCATTATATAAAATTGTAAAATTAATATTATAATTGTTATATTAATAGAAAACCACAAGTTAAACACCCAAAAAAATACCTCCAAATAATTATAAATTGTATTGGTTTCTATATATTAACAATGTACATGATGAAATTGTACACATTGATGGGATATAAAGGAAAGATACCAGTAAACATGCTCATATATTGCAGTACACGATGATTATCTAATATCGATACACAAATAAAAATGCTCATTGATAACCCAATGATTATGAGCTTAAAATACCTATTAGTGATACATCATATATGATTCTTCAGTATGATGTATCTAGACCACATGACATGTGTTTGGTATTACTGTCATATAATCTATAGATTCCCATTAAGATTGAGAACTAGTAAAATATTTATATATGAAATGAAATCATTAGAAATTGCAATATAAATAGTGTACATTGAATTAATATAAATATTATGTTACATACACAACATGATCAACACTATATAATTAATTATTTTGTAATAAAAATATACTTTTCAAATTGGGTCATATGACCCCAAAATTATTAAACATTAACATACACCATATCCAACTCACTAACCATCACCCTATTACCCTTTAAATGAAATTTCATGCTTCTCATGAGTTATGCCATCAATAATTATGATAGATATATAATAGAGTAAGGATCCAATATCCCCCTCTAATTACTAGCTGTCTATCCATCGTAATTAAAAGAACATATCAATCATACAATCTCATATACTACTTTGTTGTTCAAAATCCATACCTATTTAGTTACACAAAATTAATTTCATATTTTAAAATCATAATGATAATATTGTAAATAAAAAAAGTTTTATATACAATTTAATATGTGATAGATATCGTTACGATGTATTCAGATTTATACTAATCACTTAATCTACTCATTTCTTATACAAGTCTTCCTAGAGATATTTAAATCTCATGACATAAGAAACCCTTCAATATTTTATTTTCATCTATCATATTTTAAATACCATGTTAATGTTTATACTTCTACCTTGGTATAAGGAAAACATATATTAATCCAAATAGATATTGTTTCTTAAAATATGGGTTTTTAAATTTTGATAACCCTTGGTCAAATATTTTCAACATTATTATTTTCCAACTTTATGAAAAATAACATTTTTTATCTATTAACAAAATATTTCATATGTAATACTATGGTGATCCCCATGACCATATTAGAAAAATTTAATTATAATTAAAAAATAATTTTATGTATATATTGATCTATAAATTGAACATGGTACCATATATATTATATTCATTTTTTAATTGTCAATTTTCTAATTATATATGGTATACATGATTCAAAACTTTCTATTATGGAATATCTTTTTATCAATTAAACTCCAAATGTAATAATAATGTTTTGTTATTATGGAAATGTGAATCCATATGTATTTTAATATCCCAATTGGTGAAAAGTTTTTTAAATGTCAACAACATGACTTTTCTTAACTTTTCATCTACTGATCACTTTATATATCAAAATATTCTACAATAAACTTATAACACTAAATTAATACCTATTTGGATCAACTTGGATTTTAATTTATTGGAGATAATAAGAAAAATAATATTAATAAGTATATTCCATTTATTTAAATTCATATCACATTTCAAATTATATTTTTTCTTAGGATGATTATTTATAGTATTATTATAAATTATTATTGTTATTGAAAATATTTCAAAAATATATTGATCACAAAACAAATTACATTCAAATAATCAATAACCAAAAAAATTGATTCTCTTGAACGTTATATTTCCATGATCTCTTGTGGAACTTGTTCTTATTCCAGATATATGTGGATCTAAATCTATGAAACTGACCAATTGTAAATTTTTGTGAATATCTCAAATATATGAGCTTATTGTTTTGTAAAAATATATTATCTCACTTGATTAATATATTTATATCTTCATTATTCAGTTAATATCCTTATTAATGTTAGGATAATCTGTTGGGGTGATTCTTTTTTATTATTGATGATTTTTTAACAAATCCTTGATTAAAACACTGTACTTAAACACATGAATTTTTGAAACAATATATTTATAGTAAATTATGAAATATATAATTTTCATTTTTCAATTTATTGGGAATTTATTTAAGGTATAGTGATTTTACTAGATAAGAATGCATCAAAAGTGATGAAAGAATAATTCAAATATGTACAATAGGCATTATGATTTCTCTTTTATAAACCTCTAGGAAGCTATTTTATTTCAGGTGATGTATCTTTATTAATAATTATGGACTATATTTTAATCTTAAATAAATAAAATTATTAAATTTTCACCATATAGTCTAACTAAATTATATTTTATCATATTATCACTCCTTTTTGTACTTTCATTGCATCTATTAAACTGCCAAAATAAGTATAATAAAGTAAAAAATTAATATCAAACAACTCATTAAAATAAATCATATGCCTCTTCTGGAACTCAGTTTAGTATTTTTTTGGATGAAAACCATTATTATTAAAACAAATTATGTCAATAGACATTATAATTCACCAGGTCATTTACCAATGTTATTTAGCTCAATAGATTCAATTACCCTACTAGGTACATCTTTAGTATTTACATCTTGAAATTACATGACCATGTTTACTCTTATTTGAACTTTGTATTACATCATTCACATACATTACATTCATCGAAAATTGAATTATATGATATTTTTATTCTTTTATAATTAATGTTTTTATTAATATAAGGTTAACTAGGAAAACATTAATTTCAATGATGAATTAAATTATAAATTTATCTAATATAAATACAATGAAAATATTTTACATAAGACACATTACATAATAATAGTTTTAAAATATAATAATATTTTACTTGAAATTGTAATTTTATTATATTATATACCTAATATTGGTTTCATTCCCCAACTATAACTTGATGATCCACTTCCCTTTATGATATTAATTATCATACATGTTTCTTATATTATGATATTAAATGTGAGAGTCCCAAACTATATCTAACGATCATGAAGTAAAATAAAAAAATTGTATACAATGATGAATATATAGGATGTAGATGCTTATAATTACTTTCTCATTGATACAATAAAATTAATTTTCCCCTAACCTTTTTTATCACATATAAATAAAACAACCTCTTGATGTTCTAAATGAATCCCGAGTAACAAATATCTAATTATTATTGAATAATATATACTGAATGATCGTTATTTATCCTTAATCACAACTATTCATATCAATCAATATAATTTATCTTCTTGAGTACAATATGAACAACCCAGATTCTAGCTTTCAAATTTCACAAAATCAATTTAATATTAATTTTTTTTCATAAATTACTTTTTCATTATAATATTCTCGGAGATGAGAAAGCATGGTGTTATTATACTTGTACTTATTTTTTTGTGTTTTAATATAAACAATTAACATTTACCAAACTCATATGACCCAAAAATACATGATATGTAATTAACAACATATAATTTTAATTTTTATATTGAAAATATAATTTCTTATATCAAAATTCATGTTTTGATTACCACATAGATATTACTTACTATTTTCATGACTGAGGGGAACCAACGTAAATGAAGGTCACATTAAAACCATGATTTTTCCTCACAAATATCAAACCACTGTAAAATCACAACATAAAAATACTATATAAATTACATCATTATATTTATATCACAGTTTTTGTGTCATTCACTAACATTCATACCATGACCTTACTCAATCCAAAAATCCATGGTTAAAATTATAGTGATTCTTCATTTTTATCTTGAAATAATCTTTTTCAAACTTTGTTGATTCCATAGGAGTCTCATATGGTTGTTGGGATTCCAAAACATTCAATTTCTTCTACTAAAATATTACCCTATAAAAGCTAGCAATCCACTATTTAAAAAAATATTTTTTATAAATACTTTTTTCTCTATTTTTCATGTGAATTTTGGGTATTCCATTCTATTTTTCTATAGAATAATATTTTTCAAAATTATTATTTTTATTTTTATTAGTAATTTAGAAATTATTGAATTGTTAATCAATATTTTCTCCCACTATTTCTTGGAAATCCTAAAATCCCTAAACATTTAGAATAAAACTAATATATTCCATTAATATAAAATTAAGAATGGATTAATAAAACTCTATATGTAAAATTATATTTTTAATTTCTACAACCCTAATAGTCTAGAGAAGACTTTTTATAGGAAAAATTAATAATCTCTCATCTATTTTATATGTTATTTGAGGTTTAATATATAAAAAATCCTCACATTAAATTTGTTAAATACATTAATCTATGATATAACTAAATAGAAGTCCCTATATTTTCATAAATAAGTATTATATTATTATGTATAAATATTCCATAGATAAAAAATTATGATCCACAGAAAAAACATTAGGATTTTTTATATTTTGTAACTATATATCTAATATTATTTTTTAGAAACATTATTTATCATCTCTCATATAGTTATTTTCCCTTTTTGAACTTATTGTAATTCCCTATAAAATGACCATATTCGTAACTTGGGGAATGAAAACATAATAATGTATGAGATTAGATGATCAGTAAGTTTAAAAAGTGATATATCACCCAATGATCATATTCAAACATTAGATAAGAAAAAGGATAAAATGTTATGATCATACATTATTAATTTTATATATAATTTATTAATGATCATAATCCTAAATAATGAAATAAACCTTTATCATTTTAATGAGATCAATTATAAGAGTTATAATCATCATTATTTGATAATGAATCATGAGCTCAAATCTTATGGATAGAATTATTTCATGAATTTTTGGTACCAAGAATGGTATAGAGACCATTTCATATTGTAAGGGCTTGTGTTTTTTTGGATTACAGTTTTGAGTATAAATTTGATTTTTTTTTGTTTTCACGTGCTTTTAAAGGGGTAAAATGGTCTTTTCCCTTGAAAATGACATCAGTTTTTTTACCAACGTGTTGGTCTCTTAAAAGGGTTTTTCCCCAAGGATAGGAATTTTGAGAAAATATGATATGTTTTAATTTTAGTAGAATATTTAATATTTAATATTTTTAAATTAAATATTAATTTATTTTTGTAGGTTAATTTAGAATTTAAATTTAAATGAATCATAATAATTAGATTACATCTTAGCCATTGAGTCTGGAATGCGGATTTTAGCCTAGGGAAGGCCTAAACTCGAGTTGGGCGTCGGGGCCAGGACGAGCCCCAATTTGTTTTCTTACTTTTCTTCTATTGTTTTCCTCCCTCTTATTTCTTCATCCTTATTGGACACACCTCCTATGTGCTCCTACATGGTTATGTCCTATAGAAGAAAATGGTAAGGTATAAATAGGGAGATAAGTAAGGGAAGGTTGGTACCATCGCGAAGCCCTCGACATGTAGAGTCGACGTATGACATATGTGGATGGGGAAAATATCAGAATATTGGGTGGTTTCCACCCTTAGTAAATAATGTTTACATTTTTTCCATAAATACACTTTAAACTTTTATCTTTCATGTTTTTCTATACATATATTGCTTTCTTGTGGCTTCTTGATTCCCAATCAGTCGCTTCAGGGGCGAAAAGGGTGTTTCGGGTGATCGAAGGGATTTCCCATCAGGAAAAATTTTTAATATGATGTGTGTTTTAGGGAAACACACTATATGTTCTTGAAATTTGGAGAAGAAGATGTTTTCTTAAATACACATTGTGTACTCTAAGTACACTCCAGGTGGTGGCATGGTTGTGCGTCCAACCATGTGAGAAAAAACATGGGTTTTTTGTTTTTAGACAGTACACACCTTGTACTTTGAAGTACACACCATGTAATTTTACATAGGTACACTCTATGTTGGTTTTTCCATGTATAAGTACACAGACTAGGGGTGGGATTAGTGTACACTCCATGTACTATAAATTACACGCTGTTTACTTTTTCCAGCTTCTTGTTTTGGTGTATTTTGTGACATGTAAGTCAGAATTGGGCGTGTGAGTAGTCCTTTATGAGCGTTGTTTCACGTAGATTGCAATGGTGGAATCCTCTTGAAATTTAAAGGTAATAAAAATGGTGTTCTGAGGGTTTATACCTAAATTTAGAGGTACTTAATCTAGTTATTAATTTCATTTGTCACCTAAGTATGTGACTTGGCATGGATGATAGGTTGGGTGTTCGGACCAACCTTATTCGGGACCATCGATCTTAGATGAGCTATGAGCTATCTCCCATCACATATGATTTTGAGGATGTTACCCTTGTGAGATGTTCCCTTCTTTCTTATGAGGCTATGAGTTCGGAATCTTCCAAGGATCCCCTAAGGGAATCCTTTGCTTATGTGATGGCCTAGGCAGTCCCTTGTAGGATATCCCTCAAGTTTTTTGTTGAGAGGATCCATATTATTGGATGCCTCTATTGTTATTAATTTAAATATCACATGCAGGATTACTCCCTTTCTATTCTCTAAGGATCCTGTGTAGAATGGATTCACTCATGTTCACCTAGAGGATCCCTAGTAAGATGTCTCTTTGTTTTTGAATTAAGGGACCTAGGGGGTGCCCGTGGTTTGACTGGCCTTGAGTTGTACATCGTGTTTGGGCAGAGATGGTGTTCGGGTGTCACCTAGAACTCATTCCGAACATGTACTCCCATGGGGATATGAATGTAGTGTTGGGTTGGGAGTTTGGGAAAAACTCACTCATCTGTTTATATCTGACTTGGTTTTGATAATGCAATAGTGTTTACCAGAGTTTCTTCCTAGTTAGCAGTTGTTGATCCTGACGCGAGATGTCTTTCTTGTTTATTGGGATGCTCAGACATTCTCTCCTAGGATCTGACTTCTGAGCCATGTTATTTTAGATATTTTACAGGTTTCTAGAGGAATTATATGGGAATTCTATCTTGATCTTGGATATATATATATATTCATATATATTTTGTTTTGAAATCCATAGGTGCTTCCAAGTATCTGGTTGTTGAGCCTTACAAGTTTACTTTTACATCTTTAGTGATACCATGATTCCTATTATAGGAATGCCATAGATAGAATCATGGGAAGAATATTATGCTTCTGGGAAAGGATTAGTTATGCAAGTTAGAAAGGATTAGATATTCTTGTGGGAAAAGATCAGATATACCTATGGGAAATGATCAGATATGAATGCGGGAAAGTTTGGGATATTTCAGCAGGTGAGGTTGTTCTCTACTTAAGGTTGAGGTTTTTCATATTTTTCTAGACTACATTTTTGAGTCTTGGTTGGATTAATTGGAATATACTCTATGGTTTCCATCTAGTGACCTCTTTATAGTATGTATTATCAGTATATGGTATCCTTCATTACAGGATGGACCATCGATATATCGTATCCTTCTTTACAGGATTGACCATCTATTAATTGTATCCTTGATTATTGATTGGAGTTGAGTATGTGTGAACCCATGTGTAGGACGAGCATCCCCAAGTAGTCGCGTAGCTTTTTCAGAGATATAATTTTGACATTGGACAAAGGAGGTATATTTTGATGAGTTAATAGACCCATAGATCAACATAATGATACATGGCTTGAGTGGCATGACGTTCAGCTCAATTCCCAAGCACAATATATCAAGGAAATTGGTCTTATGGAGCCACGGATCAATTGTTGATGTGGTTTCTTGATATATGATTCACATACTCATGAATATTCATATTTATGTATATGTGTATAGGTATGGGACTATTCATGTTTAGGTATATAGATATAGAAATCCATGGTGGCACTTGCCCAGTAGATAGAGATTACAGACCCCAAGTATGACTGTGGTTTCACGTTTGGTTGTAAATTATTTTTGTTGTGTTTTATCTAGTCTATGAAAATTGTTGTTGCATACACTTTTAGTAGCACAATTATAGGTTTCTTGTCGGGGTGGCCTTTTGAGATTATTTCTCACCACTTCATGTGAACCTCGGTGTCTATGAAGAACGTTTTTTCTTTTCAGGTTGGTCATGGTTTTCATGGTGAATAGGGTGGAGGCCTAGTGTTTCATGATCGAGAAGAGATTCTTAAGTGGTTATACTGATCTTGCTAGTACAGTTCGACAGTGTCTGGAGATCGAGTTTGTGGGTTGGATCAGAGTTAGTAGTATAGCCCTGTACTTTTACAGTCAGTTTATTTTGTACATGTATCTGTATGGTCAGCCCAATAGGTGACCATTGTGGTATTATATTGCATAGTTTGGGATTTTACAGAATTTTACTATTTCAACTTGTTCTATTTTAGTAGTTTATTTATTTTTCACTCTTTTTACTTTTCATTGTGTATGATACATAGTTATTTCATATGTTTTCTTACACTTTTATGAGGGAATAGTTTCCCCACTATCACACCCTAGGTCCTCGCTGCTAGTCGGCATCCTCTGACATATGGGGAGGTGTTCTTAATTCCTTGTGGTCAACCGGAAAGAAGCACTAGTTTAGTGGCTTCTGGTTTAGAACATTACATAGTGGTATCAAAGGCGTTTCTTTTCCTAGTCATTACTATTTGGGATATGGTAGATAGAAGTATTAGGAATTTGTCAGAACCTGTGGTGAATATCAGACCAGTTTGTCGAGAACACTTGTTCTAGTAAGAATTCAACGTTTCTCAGGTTTTAGATTATTGTTCTGATTTGTGATGTTACAATTTTATTTGATTTTCGCTTTTAGTGATGCACATATTATGTGTGGGTGTTGTGATATATTGTGGATCTTTGGCTCTTGGCCGTTAGTAAGAGGCAAGAGAGGGATTTTCACTCTTGGATTGAAATGCAAGAGGTGTCTCATACATCATACTAGGCACGTTGGATTCACAGTATATAGGCCTACTAGTGTGTGTTTTTACTAACGATTGAGACCTTTGTGTCTTCTTATGCTTACTATTTATTCTGATGGTAGGTTATGTGGATCAACGTTGAGGAGTTTTTTAGTGAGGCCAACGATACAGTCCTCATGCACAGGTGGTGAAGTGACCCTAGAATATCAATATGGAACATGATTCCTTTTTGTTTAACCCCTTGTTGGGTGTTTTTCTAGGGTCTGTGGTTATCTAGTCTGATTGCTGAGTACGATGTCGATAGATACCAAGGATGTTCTTTTGAATTGTTCCTCCTCAGGGTATTTCCATATATGGATACCCATTCAGTGTCAGTTCAGTTTCTCTTCTGCATTGGATATGACCTCCAAATGTTAGTTCATTATAAGGATTCCAAGAGAGGATTGTGGCCCCTTTTGGCTGTGTTTTTTAGATTTTAACCTCGATGTTCATTGTGATCTTACCAGAATTTCAAATTTTTGGATCTTTTGGGCTAGGTGGTTATACCATGTAACCAAGTTGTGACTATTTTTTTTAAGGGCTAGGTGGAAGACCTATAGTCCCTTGGTTTTGATTCAAAACCTTGTATGTAGATGTCTATTTAGTTCTAGGGAAAACAATGTGAGAGAGGTTGGATCGTGTTTCCTAATTCCTTTTTCATAAGTGAGATTGGTTTATGCTTGTTTATTGATTGAGGCAACTTGGTTTCTTTCTTTTCAAGATTGGATTCGATGGGTAGGATTGTTCAAGAGCTTGGTTTGGTCAACCAGTGTTTCTATTGTTTCTAATGTTGTCAAAGTGTGGGTAGACACTTGCTACTATAATGACATTGTGTGTACTATTTGGGTTAAAAAGATACGTGTTGTTTGCATGTGGTATCGTTCGAATCTAAATCGGTGACTGGTTGGGTGCGATATGAGAAATAATGTTTCCAGTCTTGTCATGGTCTAGGATTCTGAATGTTTTTCTGGAATTTCCCTCCACACTAGAGGTGATATTATAGAATATATCGGGTACCATAAGATGCTTGACCTGTGGTTTAATCCTGGTCAGGTTTTGACGAGATGTTATTCTGTCTCGAAGAGAGCTGTATGCACCTTTTTGAAGAATCTCAGTGTACTCCTGTTATAAATGATCATGTAATTTCATTATTCATCTTGATTATGCTAAGATAGATTCATCCCTACGTTGAGTTCCTTTTTCTTTCTTAATGTTATTCCCTGTTTTAGAAGATGGAATCTCACGAGGTTACACTGAAGGAGTGATCTAAGGAAAGCCATATTGTGGGGAGTGCACTATTGTCCATTTGAGGGTGGTTTTCCCCGTTTTTGTTAAACTTCAGTGTTTAAAGAGAGCTTTTGAGCTCAGAGGTTTTTTTAAGATGATGACAGGGGTATTCTCTTGGTGGGGAGTACCATGTCGGTCGTAGTTAAATGTCTTCCATGAAGAAGGAAATTGTTAACTCTATAAGGCAGGTCTTTGGATAGTTCAAATAGCATGGTTATGTGTATGCTTTAGTTTGTAGCATATCTTTTGGTCCTATCACTAGGATTCTCGGGGATAAGAAGATTTTTGTTGGGCGGTTTGTAAGGACTTGTGTCTTTCCAGACTGCAGTTATGAAAAAAAATTAGAATTTTTGTTATCTCGTGCTTATAAAGGGGTAAAATGGTATTTTTTTGATAGTATATGACATTGGATAATTTTTTTTGACCACTATGTTGGTCCCGAAATAAGGTTTTTACCCTACGATAGAAGTTTGGTGGAAATCTGAGATGTTCTAATATTAGAGAAATTTATAATATATAATATTATTAAATTAAATATTTATTTATTCAAACCAGTTTTTTTGGAAATATATTTTAAACAGAGCATTATATTGAGATTCCATATGCATCATCGATTCCATAATGGGGAGGTTAGCCTACGTCGGGCTTAAACTCGATTCTGGTGATGGGGCTAGGCCGGGCCCCTTTTTCATTTCTTTCCTTTTCTTCTTTTCTTTTCCTTCTTCTTATTTCCTGCTCGTTCTTGTGCATGCCTTTTTTGTGATTCTCTGTGGATGTTTACTATGGGATAAAACGGGAAGGGAGAAAGATGGAGATAAGTAAGGGAAGGATGGTACCTTCATGTATCCCTGGATGCGTAGAGTCGACGTATGGCATCTATGGATGATGAAAAGAACTGAAGCTTCAGCAGTTTCCCCATAAATGTAGTCCCATTTATGTTTTCTCCATAGATCCCCTTTAAATTGGTTGTTTCATGTTTTTATAGTTGTATATTTCTTTCTTGTGGCCTGTTGAGTCCTGATCTTCTATTTCGGGGGTGAAAATGGGTGTTTTGTGAGATCTTAGGGTTTTCCCATCAGGAAACCCATGTAACATGTTGTGTGTTCTAGGGCATCACATCGTGTGTTATTCTAGTTCGGAGAAGAATAATATTTCTTATGTACAGTTCATGTACTCGGAGTAAATATCATATGGTGGCATGTTCGTGTGTCCAAACATGCCATATAGAACATGGGTTTTTGGTTTTTAAATATTACACGTCGTGTTCTTTGAAGTACACACAGTGTACTTTTATATAGGAAAACCCCTTGTTGTTCTGGCCATGTATATGTACAGAGCCTATGGTTGGGAAAATAGTACACTTTGTATATTCTAAATTACAGGCCATTACTTTTTCTAGCTTAGTGTTTAATGGTATTTTATGCCTAGGATATCAGAAATGGGCATGTGAGTAGTCCATTATGAGTGTTTTTCATATAGATTGTATTGGTGGAATCATGATGATATTTAGAGGTCATATAAATGGTGTTTTAGGATTTTATATCTAAATGGGGTGGTTCTACCTCTAGTTATCAAGATCTATTGTCCCCTAAGAGTGAGACCTGGCGTGGATGATAGGTTGGGTGTTCGAACCAACCATGTTGGGACCTTTGATCTAATATGAGCTATGAGCTATCTCCCATGACTTATACATTTGAGGATGTTACCATTGTGCGACGTGACCTTCTGGCCTATGAGGCTATGAGACCAGATTCTTCCAAGGATCCCCTGAGGGATTCCTTTTTTAATGTTCTCACCTAGGGAGTCCCTTGTAGTTTCTCTCTAATGTTTTTCATTTAGGGGATCCCTGTGATTGGATGCCTCTTTTTTTCTTCATTTGATGTTCCTATGTTGGATTATTACATTTGTTCGCAAAGGATCCTTTGTAGGATTCTTTTTCTCATGTTTACTTGGAGGATCCCGAGTAGGATGCCTCTTTATGTTTGACTTAAGGGACTCAATGGGTGCCTGTGGTTTGACTTACCCCAATTTATATGTCAGCCGTGGTTAAAGATGGATTTCGGGTATCACCTATTACTCATGTCGAACATGTAATCACATGGGGCTATGGATGTAGTGTCGGGTTGGTCATTCAGGCCACCCTCACTCATTTGTTTATATCTGAATTGGTTTTGATGATACAGTGGTGTTTACCATAGGTGCTTCCTAGTTGGAAGCTTTTGTGCCTGAAAAGAAGCGTATTACTTGTTAGTTGGGATGCCCAGACATGCTCTCCTAGGATCCAACTTCTGAGCCATATTATTTCTAATATATTACTGGTAACTAGAGGCATTATGTGGGACTTGGATATTGGTCCAGAATATATATATATATATATATATATATTGATATATATTTTGTTGGGATTTCCATAGGTGCTTCCTGGTATTCGAATATTGAGCCTTACATGTTTACTTTTACACCTTGAGTGATACCTAGATTCCCATTGTAGGAATGCCTTGGACAGACTCATGGGTATAATGTTATGCAAGTGGGAAAGGATCAGTTATTCTTATGGTTAAAGATCATATTTTCTTGAGGGTGATGATCAGATATTTATGTGGGCAAGGATCAAATATTTCTGCGGGAAAGGTTGGGATATGTCGGCGGGTGAGGTTGTTCTCTACATGAGGGTGAGGTTTTTTTATGCCTGTCGGTGTGTTTTTCAAAGTCTAGGTTGGATTAATGGGCATATGCTAAATGGTTTTTGACCAATTACCGCTTTATAGGATTGACTATTAGTATACATTATCCTTCGTTAGAGGATGGACTATTGGTATATGGTATCCTTATATACAGGATTGACAGTTAGTATACGATATCCTTGTTCAGTGATTGGAGGTGAGTACATGTGAACCTAGGTGTAGGATGAGAATCCCCTTATGATGACATAGCATTCTCAAGGATATAATTCCAGCTTTGGTCGAATCAGTTTTATGTCGATGGAATTATGAAACAAGAGATCGACATAATGATACACGGCTTGAGTGGCACGATGTCGAGCTCAATGCCCTTCCACAAGATGTCCAAGCGATCATTCATATGGACCAAAGGATTGACTGTGGATTTGGTTTCTTATTATTTTATTCACATACTATTGAATATTAATATTTATGTATATGTTTATAAGTATGGGAATATACATGCATACTTATATAGATATGGACATCCATGGGGGAAATTACCCAGTTCACAATGATTAAAGACCATGAGTTTGATTGTGGTTTCACATTTGGTCTTTACTTCTTTTTTTTGTGGTCGAGCTTGGTGGAGCACATTGCTATTACATACACTTTTAGAAACATAGTTATATGTTGCTTTTCGGGTGGCCTACTATGATTATTTCTCACCCCAAAACATGCACCAAGATGTATGTGTAGACATCTTTTTTCTTTTTATGTTGAGCATTAGTTACACGGTGGATTGGGTGGAGGCCCAGTGTTGCATGATTGAGTGGAGCTACTTGATTGTTTCTACTGATCAGGTTGGTGAAGTTCGACAGTGTCTAGAGATCAGGTATATGGGTTGGCTCCGAGTTATTAGTTATCACTATAATGTTACTTTCAGTTCATTTTGTACATGTATCTATATGGTCATCCCAGTGGGTGACTAGTGTCGTATTATATTTCCTAGATTTTTGGGATTTTACAGCATTTTACTATTACATCTCATTCTATTTCAGTTGTTTATTTCATCCACACTCTGTTTATTTTCTGATGTGTATGATGCTTAGTTATTTCTACTACTATTCGACATCCTCTGGAATATGGGGAGGCACTCTTGAGGCCTTGTGGCTAACCAGCTCAAAGCACTAATTTAGTGGATTTTGGGTTAGCATGTTAAAAATATGTCATTATTAACTTTTGGGGGTATCAAATCATAGTTTTATTGAATCAATTCCTAATTAACTCAGGGGACTGAGAACAAAAATCCATTTCCTATAATTATATCTAATAAACCATTGAAATAGATGTTGATAAAATATTTGGACCACCCATCAATTAAATAAAATAAAATATGTGATCACCTAATGATCAAAAAACATTCATCGAATCATCATATCCTATCACATTGAAAGTAAATGGGTTTTATAAATATTTTATCATTACATATAAGCATATACCATGGAAAATAAATAGGTATCATAAAATGATTTTTCATGAAAATAAATAAAAATACTAATAAATAATAATTTTGGTAACATTTGATCATCTACATAGTATATGAAAATTTACATCAAAGGATTGTATCATAGAATCAAATTCCTTTAAAATATCGCCAAAATATTTCTTCAGTAAAAAAAAATTTACCACTTGAAGAACCCTAATTATAATCCATATATTTATGGAATATTAATTAAAAAAATTTCCTCTAATATATTTTTGGATGTTTTTAAATTATCTCTAAAAACATAGAGTGGTATTCTCGGTGGGATATTTTATTCATGTTGTTTGCATTAAAACATTCATTCCATTGCAAATTTTTGTAAAAAGTAAAAATTTCCATGGTCAGAAAATGATATGAATGTTCATTTGAACTATTATTGTATAAATTATATCATGAGATATAATAAAATTAAAGATTCAATGATGAATATCTGAAAATTATGTAAAATATATCTAGAAGTATGAATATATAAAAGAATGGTTTCCTCAACGAAAGATGAGAGAAAAGAAAAAATATTCTTAAAAATACGATATAAATCATTTTGAGTTACATAGAGAGAGAAATTATAATATAATTTAAAAGTTAAATAAAGAATAACTAAATAAATAAAATGAAATGAATTTATTGAATACGGATCATATATTTTCATTAATTGAAACTCATACATGAACAATTCAAATTAAAATGTGATTGCTACATAAATCACTTATGTCAATTCTCGTCTTCATTTTTATTCATTCAATCCATCTCTATAATTAGTATAGGATTATTATAAATGTATTTAAATCAATAATTATATTTTTTATTCCATATAATATTTACTTATAACATTTTATCACTCATGTAAAGAAAATGCATTTTTAAAATCATAGTTTCAAATGATAAGGTAATCATTTCTGAGGAATAACTAGTTTCATCATTCCTAGTTATTGTACAATGATCATGGCTCTAATATCTCTAAAATAATGATCATATAATGAGATTCATATGTAATCATCATATTTTATTTTATTAATATTCATATAAATTAGTAATGAAAAAATGTAACACCCCACTATATTCCCTACAGTATGCCTTGTATATTGTTTTTAGTTCCCCTTTTTGTTTTGGTACATCACTCACTTCTTAGTAATAGAGATCTGCATCGGAAAATTACATAATAATTATGGATGTTTTATTTTTTTAAATTAATGTAGTGTAGGTATTAATGTGTCAAATTCCTTAAAGGGATCCCCCCAAGATCAGATAATTCCAAAAGTGGTTATAGAGTTTTTTTAGAATTGAGGTTGTTTGTTATCTTCTAATCAATTAAAAAATGTGATGGGATTAAACATAATGTAATGTTTTTCAAGAATATGATGTGAATCTGGTTCGTGGTGTTGATGGTTTACGGGCATTGAAAACACTTTACATGGTATGATGGTAAAATCAGTATTTTTAACCAAAGGTGACATCATTTTCAAGTGTTTTTTGTCTTTTGGGATACCTAAAGTGAAATTTGATTACATTCCATATAATTATAAGGTTTTGTTTATTAGGGTGTTTTAGGTATGATTTTCATTTCATTTGGTCTACAACTCTCTCTGTTGAATCCCTAGGCAATTTTGGGGGATTTTTTATATCTTCACTATGTATGGACCATTAGTTCGGTGGTTGAACATTGTTTTAGTTTTCTATGTCCTATAGGTTTCTAATAATTTCATTTCTTATGAATAAATATATTTTGTTTTCCAAACACTATTGTCGAATGTAGTTATGATTCCATTTATTTTAAAGTATGTGTCTCTATATAATGGTTTTATTCTATGAATATCCTTGTATTCATTGAAATTTCAAATTTTTGTTATTTGAATTGAATTGATTTTTAGTATCAAATAATTTCAAGGAAATAGGATTATTTTTAAAGGTATTTTCCTTAAAAACATGTTTGCTACACCAATAGTATGATTTAATACTTGAGTGAGGTTTTTTATTGGGAAATTGATTTTCAAACACAAGTGTACATTATCTAGGCATTGAAAATGTATTATAAATTAGGATTATGGTTATAAAATTGATTTTTTTTAAGACACATTAAGAACCTTAGATGTGTCAGGAAATAGAAATGGGTAACCTTAGTGTGTGTTGCTGCACTGGTTGTTACTCTTAGGATATCAATGAACTACGTCCAAAATAAAAATTGTATTGAACCAATGTAATAATATTTAGGATATATTATGTCTATTAAATTGTTCCACATTCCAGAGGCTAATATGGAGTTCTTTTTTCATTTAGTTTTATTTATAGAATGATTTTTTTTATCTTCGATTATGGGTCATAGGTTTTTATATAAGGTTGTAGTAAATCAATTCAGTCATGGATGTGTGTTTATATTCTAACCTTATGGTTTATCTTTATGGATTCATTTTTTATCAATTATTTTATTAATATTTCTTTTTATGAGAATATTATAGGCTTTAATGAAAACAAAATAATGCAAAATAATTTTCAAATGGGATTTGATATTTAAAAATTCATTGTAATAGAGTTTTGGTTTTAAAATATACAACTCTTGCATTCTTGATAATTTTACTTCTATTGAATATTTGGTGGTAACCTACTATAATTTTTTCTCAAATAATAATTATTAATTCATGAAATTTTATATGTTGTATTTTAGGATTTGGGTAAAGGGAACAGAATCTATTACAATGTTGGATTATTGTGTGTCACTACATTCAGTTTTAGATTATTTGAATACAATAGTTGTCCAAATGGTGACATGTTTGTATTATCTTATTCGTATGTTTATGGTTTATTGTATATGTATTGATCTATATGGATATGTTTGTATCTCTATCCTCTACACATTACTATGGTTGTATGTCCTATTTTTCTTATATTGAACAATTTTTTTGTTATCTCTATTACATCTATCTATGACTAGTGAACTTGGGTGACTTCTCTAGTTGACCCAAGATGTAACATCTTGTTACCTTGATCGGGTAAGTATTTTCCCTTTTTCTATGTTCCCTTTTGGTTCAAATCCTTTGGATTGGTTTTATAGTCTTTTTTCAGGATACAGAGCAGGTACACACAGTGTAACTAAGGTACACATTGTGTACTAGCTGCTGTGAATTGGTACACATCATGTACCTAAGGTACATGTCATCTACTAGATGATGTGTACATGTTGTGAAAGGAGAGATCATGTTGTCAACTGGTACACATCATGAATGGTGGGTACACATTGTTTAGGGTGTAAATGATGGATTATTAACCCTAGGTGATGGGTTTTTTTGTGTACTTATCCATCATAGACTACACATCATGACCCAGCACGCATCCAGGTTTAAATCTTGTATTTGGTAGTTTTTCTCAATCCTTTATTTCAATACTCCATTACTCTGGACCCTATACTCTTCCAAGGAAATTTTCAAAGGCACCACTCCTTCTGGATCAATCTAATCATCATTGGATCTTTGTTGTATCTACAGTGCATCTCTTCGGGTAATCATTCTTTCTTGTAATTCATTACGGTTGATCATAGTAACACCCTAGCCTTGCGGTATAGGATTCATTGACCTTATTTGGATGTTTCTTCTTGGATTCTTCTAGATCCTTCATGATATCTCATTACAATTACATTTTTTTATTGTTGGTTGGGTGATGGGCATTCATCTTTGAGGTATGTGGGTTTCCTCTCTTCCGCTAAACTCTTGGGTTTAGATTTGTATCAATCCTAAGATGTGGGGATTTTATTCTAGGTCCTTAATTGAAGTTTTTTTGTTTTAATGATTTTCAATCCAGTTTTTTCTGTGAGCAATCCAAGCATTGAGGTCGGTGATTCCATATCTATCCAATTATAATTAACCATCATGTTTTCTTTATAAAATGATTTATTAAATTAGTATGATTGTTTTTATGTGTTGAATAATGGTTTTAAAATTTAAATGGTTTTTCCTTGGTTTTTGATAAATGGATTTTAAAATAGATTTGAATTGTTTTCAATTAATTTTAATCAATTTGTGAAATTGAGCTCATGGGTTACCTTGGGTACTTAGTTGAAAGGATTATCTTTAGTTCATCGTCTATTTTTTGTGATTATTAAGCAGGTTTGTCTTGCGGCTTTCCTATATTTCCTAGGCCTATTTTTCTTGGGGATCGATATGGATGTTTTTGGGGGTTTACTTAGGTGGTATTCCTATATTTCCTAGGCCTATTATTCTAGGATAAGAATATGTTCACTTGATTGATTGATTGTGGTATGAGTAGTATGCAGCCTATACCTATAGTATTCCTTGGTGTTTTGACACATATGCATCTATTTTTTATTTCATGTCTTTCTAAGTTATCCTTGATATGCATGTTTATTTTGGTGGAAAGTAATATTTAAAAATATTCTTTGAAACTAATATACTTTCTTTTTATTAGAACTATTTAAAAGGAAAATTCCTACCATGTTTTCTATAAAACTGATTCACACCATGCACACCTCTTCGATGGTGCATAGATCATTTTTTATATTTCGGTGTAGGGAAAGGTAAGGCACCATAGTGAAGCAACAAGGTTCATGTTATTTGGTTGGGGATTTGGTGGTGAGATGGTGGGAGTTCATTCATGCCATTGTATGAGTATCTTTTTGGTTTTTAGTCCTTTGCAAATGGACTTGTCTTATGGTGTTTTTTATACTATTATAGTTGTTCTATTTATTCTATTTTCCCTATATTTATCGAATATATATTTGTTATTATTCCTATCTTTCTTTCTTCCTATATATATGTATTTCATATGGTTGTCCATGTTGGGAAAAATCATTCCATTGGTTTTGTCGTTCATTGCTCGGGTGCTTGTCGTTAGCCCATGGGGATTGAGAATGCCCTTTGGGTATGTGTTAGATCGAGTCAGGTGGTGGGTTTGATGGAAACTAGGGTTGGTCTGTTACAGTTTGGTATTAGAGGAGGTCTATACTCAATAATTCTTTTCATGGGACGTCTATTATACTATAGATAGGATTTTTGGGACTTGAGACGTATGTTACGATTAGTATCTAGCCAGCTATTGTCGTAACGGGACTCAAATTTCTATGGGATGTTTGGATGTGTGTCTCTAGTACTGGTTTTCATTTAAAAGTCATATTTTGTTCTTCTGTGATATCTAGATTGGACTTATATGTTTTCTATTGTATGATCATTATTATGTTTTGGTGTGCAGAAGTATTCCTCTAATACATCTTCCATGATTTCCTCCAGAGGGTGCAGTTGATGCTTCTCAAGGGAACCCACCTATATATTAGAATCACATCAAGAATATATTATGGGTAGTATATGTTGTCAATCAAGATGGGCCACTAGTTCAGAATGCAGTGGATGAGGTACAACCAGGAGCAGGAGGAGAGTGAGATTTTTCATGAGGGTTCTTGTGTGATAAGACACTATCAATTAATGGAACGACTAAACCTCAAGAGGCGGTGGATTGGCTTCAGAGTGTTGATTGATTCATCTACTTTCTAGAGAAACTTGAGAATATCAGGGTGAAGTGTACATCATTATGACTTGGTGGTTCCAACAAGCATTGGTGGGATTATATTGTCCATGTAGACATACATGTAGGCTTGGATTGGAAGGGATTCAAAACCCTTTTATTTCTATAGTTTTTTTCAATGTTTCAAATTCTAGAGATGTCTGTAGAGTTCTTATCATTATAGTAGGGAGAGATTTCAGTGTCATCATATGCCAACTAGTTTTCTAAGATCTTTCATTTTTATCCAAACATGGTAATGAATGTCTAAATGATGGCGTAAAAGTATCTCCAAGGTTTACAACCAGATATCAGATCATAGGTGTTTATGATAAATCTTTCTACCTTGGTGGACATGGTAGATAGAGCTATAATAAGAGAGATGAATATGGCAAGCAACGTTGGTGTTACCACCTATTCTCTTCTAACTAATGACAGCTTTGTTGTCATACATGGGAAGAAGAAGAAGTGGAAGGACCATCGTAGATGTGGTGGAGGTGGGTCTTAGTTATGAGACTCCATTGCACAATATGTTGCATCTAGAAGTATCCCTCTAACTTGTTATCAGTGAGGAAAGGGAGGGCACAACAGATGTTATTGTCTTATTCCCCTAAAAATGTGCAATATATGTGGATATGTTGTCCATATACAGTTTTTATATCAGGTAATGACTACACCTCATTATGGTAAATTTTTATCAGCTCCAAAGGCAACTACGGTGCAGTAAGAAACATTAAAGACTACCGGGCTCTAGCCCCAAGCTTCATGAGTGAAGCATTTTCAGGCAGTATATGGGTTTCCAATGGAATTTAATGTAGTTCCAGAAAAAGTGAGAGGTATTATCCTTATTTCATATTCACTAGTAATTTCATTATTTGATATCGGTGCCTCCCGCTTGTTTATATATTCAAGATTTGTTGATGTGACTAAACTTCATACGAAAATTATTCCCTTTATAATGGAGTTAGTGAAACCTCTTAGGAAGAGGAAAGAGTATGGGTTTTAGTGTCCTTATTCTTTAATGATAGTTTATACGGAGTTGGTTTCTGATTTTCCTGTTCCTGATCTAGATTTATTTGATGTCATCATCGGTATGGATTGGTTTGTTTCACAACAAGTTGCGGTTTGTTGTTATCATTAGTGTGTTTCTTTTCTTCTTACTGATGGGAGCTCTTGTGTGTTTTAGGGAGTGTTGGTTCCAAGATCAGGTTATACAGGACCTTCCTTCCCAGAGCATGGGATTTTTTTTTTCATTTGATCCGGATGAAGTTTCTTCTATTGATTACATTCATGTTGTTGTTCGATACATTCCTGATGTTTTCCCAGATGATTTGTCCAGTGTTCCTCAAGATAGATAGGTATGGTATATGATTGAACTTGTTATAAGTATGCAGCTGATATCGATACCTTCTTATCGTATAGAATAATTAGAGTTAAAAGACACCCATATTTAGTTGGTAAACTTGCTGGAAAAAGGTTTCATTCACCATAATGTTTCACCTTGGGCAGCACTTATTCTATTTTCCAGGAAAGAAGAAGGTTGTACGATAAAAAGTTGAAACGGGTGATATTTAAGATAAAATATCCTTTCCCTTGTGTGGATGATTTTTTTGATCAGATGAATGGGTAAAGTGGTTCCTGATGATTAATCTTCAGTCAGTTTATTATTATCTCAGAGTTCGGGAGTCTGATATACTGATGTCATATATCACTAGAATGTATGTCCATTATGAATATCTTATTATGACTTTTGGTCTAACTAACTATCATAAAAAATCTATGTATTTGAATAAATTGGATATTCCTTTTATTATCTTGATTATTTTATGGAAGAGTTCATGGATTATATTCTAGGTTATTCAATGTATGAGAGTGAGCATGAGCACCCTATGTGTTTGGTTTTGGAAATTTTGAGAAGTCACTGTGTTTATGGAATGCTTTAGAACTGTTGATTCTGGATTTGATAAGTGAAGTTCATGGGGCATAGAATTTATGATAATAGTTTAATGGTTATTCCTCATAAGGTGAAGGATGTTATAACTTGAAAGGAACTATGTAATGTCTTTGAATTCGAAGCTTTCATCGCCTTGTGGAGAAATAATAAGGATTCATTAAGGATTACTCTAAGATGGAATTACCATTTAATACTTTTACCAAGAAGAAATAAAACTAGAATTTTATGTAAAGTGTCGGTCTTAATTCGATGAACTGGAAGTAAATATAACACTTTCTCCTATTCTAATCATACCTCAGCCTGGTAAGGTGTACTTGGTGTTCTATGGTGCATCTAGTTCTAGTTTGGGATGTGTGATAATACAGGATGATCATGGGGTAGCTTACGGATCTCGTTAGCTCAGACCGCATGAGAAGAACTACCCCACTCATGATTTAGAGTTTTCTTTGGTTATGTATTTGATTAAATGATGGTGGCGCTATCACTTTTTGGAGATGTTCATGGTCTTCTCTGATCATAAGATTCTAAGATATATCATTTCTCAGAATGACATGATTAATAGACAGAGATGATGGAGGGAATACCTTCATATTTTTGACTTTGACATTGACTATACCTTAGGGAAAGGGAAGGTTGTTGTAGATTCTCTTAGTAGGAAGGTACCATCACAGGCTATTTTGGAATCGAATAAGGAGTATAATATTATGGGTTTTTTCTCAATAACACTTGGATGCTCAGAAGGATGTTTTAGGAATGGTTCTAACTAGTGCTCAGTTCTCATCATATCTCCCAGAGTCTATTTTTCAAATTCATAAGCAGTATGATGAATTTAAGAAGACTCGGGAAAGGATTTATGGTGAGGATACCGTTTCTAATTGGTCACTTTCTTCAGATAGAATACATCACTTTGGGAATCAATTTGTCATCCCAACATCATTGAGAAGTTTAGTATTGTTTTTTTTTTCTTAAAAAATCTTGTTATATTCATCCAGGAACTAAAAATATGTATTATGACATGATAATTGGATTGTGGTGGTTGGGTATTATGTGTGACATTGAATATTTTTTGTCCCACTTTTATGCCTTCCAATGGAAAAAGGCATAAAATTTGAAACCCCTTGGTCTTTTTCAGCCTCTTATGATTCCTTTCTAGAAATAGGAAGAGGTATCCATGGATTTTTTGTTGGTTTCCAAAGGAAACCATGAGATAAAAATGCTACTCGGATGGTTGTTGATTGTGGAATGAAGTCTTCTCATTTCATTCCAATCAAAGTCACAACTATATTCAGAGATCTGGGTAAGTCGTATGTGGAGGAGATTGTGAGGTTACCTGGGATTCCTTCTATAATTGTTTCAGATATGTATCCTAGGTTTACCTAAAGGTTCTATAGAAGTCATTAAGATGAAATGTGAACTCCGATCAAGTTGATCACAGATTACAATCCACAGACAGACGGTCAGACGGAGCATGTAATTCAAATCCTGTATGATATGCTTCATGCATGCATCTTTGATTTCAGTGGATCATGGGATAGCCATCTGGGATTGAATGAGTTTTTATACAATAATAGTTTATATTCCTCAATGAGAATGGATCCTTTCAAGGTATTGTATGGTCGCCAGTGCAAATCATCTCTTTTTTGGGCAGAGGTGGAAGATGTTGCATTGGTGGGTCCATGTCTAGTTTAGGAGATGTCCTCAAAGATTCAATTTGTGTGACTGGATCTACTGATAGTGAAGAGTCGACAGAAATATTATTCATATTAGTGGAATATTCCTTTGTAGTTTTCCATTGGTGACTGGGTTTTCTGGAATGTTTCTCCATGCTTGGCTCACTGTCAACATTGAAAACAGGGAAAGCTGGCTCCGAGATATGTTGGACCATTTGAGATAATTTAATAGCTCAGGGAAGTTAATCATTTGTTATAATTTCCTGATTCTTTGATAGGAATTTATGATGTTTTCCACATATCTCATCTTAAGAAGTATCACCCTGATCCCCCTCACGTTTTGAGTTAGATGAAATTGATATAGAGCCAGATGCTTCTATTTTGGAGAAACCAGTTGAGATAGTTTACTCTGAGATGGAAGTTTTTCATGGGAAATTTATTCCATCAGTCATATTTCTATGGAAACAAGGATTAGATTCTCATGAGACTTGGAAATTTGAGTCATTGATGGGGGAGAAGTGGTGTCATCTTTTTCCAGGAGTTATATCTTCCACATGACTTCCAAAGGATGGAAATTCATTATCAATGGGAATTTTTAACTTCTCGTTACCTAGATCGAGCATTTTTTTTAATTTTTCTAAGTTCCCTTTTGGTCTAATTACTTAGGAGTTGTTTTCTGTACTTTCTATAGCTTGTAGAGAAGGTTAATACCGTCTACCTGAGGTACATACCATGTATTGTCTACTGTGAATTGTAATATGTCATGTACCTAAGGTACCCATCGTGTACTGGATGTTGTGTACAAGTTGGGAAAGGGGATATCACACTGTAAACTGGTACATATCATGAATTTTGGGTACACATCATAGAGGGTGTAAACGATTGATTTTAAAATTGAGGTGATGGGTATTTTGGGGTACTTATGTAGCATGGACTACACATCGTGACCCTTTGGTACACGTTGTGACTCATCCCATTTCTAGATTTAAATCACAAATTCGGTAGTTTTTCTCCGTCCTTTTTTTCCATAATCTGTTTCTATTGACCCTAGACTCTTCTTAGGAAATTTTAAGAGGTTCCTCTCCTTTCAGATTGATCAGATCATCTTTGGTTCTTCATTTCATCTACATTGCAACTCTCTAGGTAAGCATCATTCTGGTTCTTCATTGCGGTTGATTGCGATAGAGCCCTAGCATTGAGGTTCCATATCCATTGATCTGTGTTATATATTTTTCCGTTATTTTTTCAAGATATGTCATGAGATATCATTCCTATGGCCTTTTCCTTCATTGTTTGTGGTTTGGTGGGCGTTCACCTTTGAGTTATGTGGGTTTCCTCTCTTCCCCAAACCTCTTTTGATTATATTTGGATCAATCCTAGGATTCTAGGATTTGATTCTAGGTCCTTCATCGATATTAGTAGGTTCTTTTATTTTAGATCCCATTGCAGGTGTGTACGACCCTAGATTTGAGGTAGGTGGTTTCCACTCTAGACTATGGTAATAAACCTTCTTGTTTTCTTTATAAACTAATTTATTAAATCGTAATGATTGTTTGTGTTTGTTGAAAAAGTATTTTAAAAGAGAAATGGTTTTCCCTTGTTTTTTGAAAAATGGATTGTGAAATGGTTTTGAATGTTTTAAAATTCATTTAAATTGGTTTGTGAAATTGATCTCAAGGGTTACCTTATTTACTTAGGTGGAAGGTTTATATGGGGTCTATATCTTATTATTTTTTTATTATCAAGGAGGATTGTATTGGGGATTTCTTATATTTCTTAGGCTTTTAGTTCTAGCAGAATGATGTTTAACTTTTGGGGGGTTTCCTCATGGGTTATTCATCTTCTTCTTAGACTTGTTGTTCTAGGATCTTAATTAGTGCACATGATTGATTGATTGTGGTATGAGTAGTCTGTGGCCCATACATTTAGTATTCCTTGGTGTTGTGATACCTATGCTTATATATTGAATTTCTTGGATTTTTGAGTAAGCCTTGATATGCATGTTAATTCTTGTGGAGATTAATATGGAAAAATATGCTTTGAAATTGATATACCTTCTTTTTTTTAGAACTGCAGAAAAGGGAAACGTTCGCCATGTTTTCTGTAAAACATTTATAATACTTATCAAGCCATATTATATTTATAAATGAGAATACAAGATTTTATATATGGAGGCTTCTTGTGGAAAACCATCATGGTAAATTAATGAACCTATTAGATCACACCATATGCTCCTATTTGGTGTTCAGTAGACCTTTGTCTGTCTTCTGTTGTAGGGAAAGGAAAGGTGTCGGAATGAGGTGATAAGGTTCTCTCCAGCTGGTTGGGTAGATTGTAGTGTGATGGTGGTAGTTCATCTATGTTTTCATTTGGAGTAACTGTGTGGTTTTTAGTTCTTTACAGTTGGACTTGTCTTTGGGAGTTTTTTCTATGGTTACAGTTTTTATGTTTCCTTTATTTTTCCTATATTTATGGAATATATATTAATTAGACTTCTTATTTTTCATTCATGTTATATAGATATATGCAATGTGGTTATTTTGGTTGGGGTAAATTGTTCACTTAGTTTTCTCATTTGATACTCAGGTTCTTGTCACCAACTTGTGGGGATCATGAATTCCCTTTAGGTCTGTGATGGATCATGTAAGGAGTCGGGTTTGAGGGAAACCCAAGTTATTTCATTATATAAGATGTAATGTTACAATTTTTATTAGGTAAATAACTCAACATGATTGTGTTAGCACTACATGAGTTTAAATCTGTGGCTACGGTAGATAGGGGTTAGGTCCTTTCAAATTTAGGTAGAATGTGTGGGTGTGTTTCTAGCCATCCAACTTCTATGTATGAAGTTTCGTTACCAAAGGTGGATAGAAAATTTTTACCAGGTGAAGGCATGGAGTATGATTTAATTTGAATGGAATATATGGGATATTAATTTACGTGGGCCATTTTCTTCGTAAAATGATTTATTTATATAGGTTTATTTGTGATTTCTTTATATTATTATTATTATTAAGAATTGATATCAAAACCATATAATGGTCCTGTGTTTTTATAATTTTCTCTTAGGTGATATTGGTTTTTGGTCTTTTTTAGAATATACATACTTTAAGAGATTATAAAAAATCCGAATGAGGAACCTATGAGATAGGATCTATATGAAAGTCCTCTATAGGTCCCTTCTTTGGTTGAATATGAAATACATACAATTCCAATAATATTCATGTGGCTGTAAAAAACCAGGGACGAGTGGTGGATCATGTCTCTGAATTCACATACAAGCAACCACCTATCTACAATGGTTATAAAGTACTGATGAATCTAAGGAGTGATAGGAGTATATTTAGAGGGTCATTAATTTATTAAATACAAAATAAGATACTATAGTAGGATTTAACTCATACATTCTTGAGAGACTGGGAATGAGATGGTGGGAATATATTGTCGAATATATGTGACACATGGATCTTTCTTAGACATCCATAAGGAAAATCATGAAATAGAAAATCAATCTTAAGTCATTATGTGTGACGAATAATTGAGATTTTTGGACCCTGCAGAAGGGGGGCATACCATTCTGAAGTATTATACCCATTTAACTGAGCTTATGTAATGAGAACTAAACATTTTCACTAATGAGTACTTAATGTATCTAAGGTTTTAATTGAGACTCAATCCTAAAATAAAATTTATATTGATTCTCAAATGTCATGAAGCCTTTTAAGATGTAGTTATAATGACCTATCCTTAAAACATTAAAAAAATATATAGTTTTAGACAAGAAAATAAATTCTTACACATTGAGAATATTTTATAGTTTAGAGTTTTAGATAATCAGAAAATTAAATATACATAACAACCCATAATCATACATGAGGATACTACTAAAATAGTATCAACTTTTTAAATGATATAAAACATTTAAAATAAATCACAATTTCATTGAAAAATCATTATAATAGTTATGTTGTATTATTTATTTCTCTTACACATACTTATAACCTATGAAAACATTTAAAAACATGGGTTGTGCATATAAATCTCAGTATGGGATATAAAGAAATAAACCATTAATCAAGTTATAACATAAAAACAAATAAAAAACATTTCATATATAAATCCTGAGGATGCATAGAAACATCATGTAGTTTCCTTGGGAAATATTTACCATATCACCTTTAAAATCAACCATACACATGGAATAACCATTCATTCAACTTCCATCTCTAGATTTCCCAATGAATTAGAGATCTATAATGGTGCACACCAATCAATTCTTGAGTTATAATGGGCTTAACATAACTTATCTTGAGCTACAATGGGCTCAACCCCACATATCTTGAGCTATAATGGGATCAAACCAACATAACTATATCCCAGAAACATATCATAGTAATAATGAATCATGAAATCCTAATAAACCACTCATTCTACATATATATATAAAATAATATATTTTAATTTCATTAATGAAACTTTTAAAATGATTTTAAATGGAATGTCGATTACAAATATAATTAGTGTATGACTTAATAAAATGAAATAGATATGCATATGCACTATAAATACACATAATAAAATTTAATATATAAAAAATTTCTCACACAAATAATATCAACACCACATAATGAATAAAGTATAAGTTTATCCAAAAGAATGGAAATTGGATTATGAATTCCCTAACCTTAGGTTTTTCTTAATTGAAATGTGACTAAACCTCCTGTAAAATGGTTAAAATTGTGTTATTAATTATTTATATAATAATAATTTATTTATAACACCTTATATGATCATTTTTTAACATCATTCTACACATATATTAATAATATTTTTTTATTTACACTATTTTGAGTGTATTCTTTTCATGGTTTTTAGGGTCAGTTCATAATGGATTTCCTTATTGAATGGAAGTGAAACTCTAGAATTGAAATGATATGTTATTAAAAAATTTCCATAATATTAAATGATTATATAAATCAATTTTGTTATATGTTATGAGTATTATTCATCAGATAAATCAATCGTGATAACCATTAGTTTTTTTGGTTGAATTTTGATCATTATGAACCACTTTTGTTTTAATAATTAACAACATAAATAAACAGTAGATCCAAAAAATAATATATCATATAAAATAAATAATGAAATATTATTTAACCATATTAATGGTTTTATAAACATATTTTATAGAATTAAAGGAAATTGACGACATGTAGTCTGTGATGTTGGTAAATCAGCACATCATGGACGATGTTTTTATTTTGAGAATAAGGGGGACATGAGAAGACTTAAGATGATGAATTATTCCATAAACATGGTAAAATATATAATATATAATATTATTCAACATTCATGCCTCTGGGATATATTGAGAACAGTATAGTATAAGAAAGCAAAAGGAATTGAAAAGAAAATACAAGAAAATGGAAGAGTATTCTTATCTTTTGATCTCTTCTCCTAGGGATCCTCCTTAAGGCCTTTGGTATTGGCCTTTTCGTGAAACCCACTGGTCTTGGACATGGGTAAGATAATTGGGAATATTATTTTGTATAATTTAGGCAATGATAAATTCATGACAGTTGTGAGGGCAAGAGGGGGCTAAGTTTGGTATTTATAGTAGAGGAGAGGAGCGGTTTCCCAATATTTTATTTATTATTTTTTTCACAAGACAATAAATATATTTGATTCAATTAATAAATAAAATAATATGTGCATTTTATTTCTAGATAATATCCATTTACATCATCCATGACTCAAGCATGATGTATAATTTCATTTATTTAGCACATTTCATAAATTTTGAAATTTCACTATTCACCAAAAATTCAAGTATTTTAGAAAACAACTCAAAATTATCCACAAACATTTTTTGACATGCGGAATTAAAAAATGAACCCCATTTTATCAAAATAATTTTATATATATGAAATTTTTAATTTTTAATTAAAATCCCAATTTATTCGAAAAATATTAATTTAAAACTATAACTAATTTTATAACACCTTGAAAATTTAAACAGGGTCTCATAAAAATATATTATTAACATAAGATAACAAAATAATAATTTAGGATTACATTTTATGAGAATATTATTTCATTTAAGTAATTTAATTAATCATAACATTATAATTATATATTTATGACTTTCAAAAATATCAACACTCGTATAATGATCATATTATCACTTATAAGAAGCTTTTCTTGAATATGCATTAATGGGTGAGGTTACAATACATTTTTATAATTTAGTATTCATATGGTTATGGTACTATTCATAAGGGTATGTTATTGTTAACCAAAAATTAATTTGGTCCTCTCAGACTCCAAATAACTTACTGATTGCAACCATTTATAACCGTTTTTTGATATTCAAAACAAAAAAGCGGAAACATTATATCTAATGGGTAGTTTATAACCATATACATAAAACAATGTTTCATTATGTAGAGATTCAATGTTTCATGAATTAAATTATTTTCCTTTGAAAATCCATGGGGTGTTACATTCTCCCCACCATATGGAAATTGCATCCTTGTAATTTTTATTTACTTATTAAATAAGTGAGGGTACTTTTCCGTCATAGAATTTTTAGATTCCCTTATTGCTTATTCAACCATGTGGTTTCTCCATAAAACCTTTACCCAGTGGATTACCTTTCCCCTCAAAAATTTCTCTTTATGATGAAGAATATGAAAATGTATGTCTTCATTAGAAAGGTTCTCTTCTAAATGAACTAATTCTAGGCTCAAAACATGAGATGAATCTAGCACATACTTCCTATACAAAGAAACATGAAAACATTGTGAACATGACATAAACTTGAAGTTAAAGCAACTCAATATTAATTTGGACTAACTATCTATAGGATTTTTTAAGGTCTAATGAACCATGGAATTAGCCTTCTTTTTTACCAAAATCCTTAACACTTTTCCAAGGAGTGATTTTAAGAAAAGATGATCACCTACCTCAAATGAAATGTCTTTCCTCCTGTTATCATCATAAATTTTTTGACTTCTCTGAGCTACCCTCATGTGTCACTGAATCATTAGTTCTTTTTCTTCAACTTCCTCTACTAATTCTAGTCATGTCAACTACCTTTACAAAACTTCATCCCAAAATTCTAGATTTTGAAACTTTTTTCCATACAATGCCTCAAAAGGTCCCATCTGTATACTAGAATGAAAACTATTATTATAGGAAAAATCATCTAAAGAAATATTTTGATCCAAAATTCCATGGTTTTCCGTCAAACATTCTTGAATCATATCCACCAATTTCTGAATTATTATCTCTGTATGCCCATCACATTGAGGATGAAAATTAGTGTTGAAATTTATTTTATACCCAATGAATTTTCATGACCTCTCTAAAATTTAGAAGTGAACCTAGGATCTTGGTCAGATACAAGGGATAGATGAACTCAATGTAACATGAATATATCTTTAAGGTATAGTAGATAAAGTTTATCTAAATACATATTATCTCAAATAGAATGGAAATGTGCAGATTTAGTTAGATGGAGAATAATAACTTAGATTGAATTGGTACCTCGAGTTGTCTTGAGCAGTACCACAATGAATTACATGGATATATTTTACCATTTCCACCCTAGCATAGGTATTGGTTGAATCATCCCCTTAAGTAACTAAAACTCTACTTTGACCTATAGAAATGTCAAACATTTCATAGTGAAATCTGCAAAATCTCATTTCATTCTATCCCACTAGTAATATTGCCAATGATCTATGTACATCATGGTACTAACAAGAAGAACTGAAAATGGAGAACTGTGAGCTTCACATAAAAATTCTTTCTTCAACTGACAATCACAAGGAACAAATAATCTCTTCCAAATCCTCCAAAAAACAATCCTTATCATGGTAAAATACTGAAAACTTACCCATTTTATCAAATTCTACCTTTTTCTATAAATCTACATTCTATTTCTACGATTTCTTAATTCTATCTAATAGAGATGACTACACTGAAACCTAAAAAATAGATTAATTTCTTACACAAATAACTTCTAAGACAAATTTTATTAATTTTTCACCAAAGGGTCACATTCAAAACATATCGTGGTTAATGTAGTATTACTTTTCTGACTCAATTTATCTGCCACTCTATTATCTTTTCCATGATGGCAATGAATCGTGCAATCATAATACTTGATTAGTTCTATCCATCTTATCATACTCATATTTAATTCCTTCTGAGTAAATAAAAAATTCAAAATATTATGGTCAGTATATATTTCACATTTTACTACGTAAATATGATGCCTCCAAATTTTCAATGCAAAAACAACAGAAGAAAATTCCAAATCTTGTGTAGGGTAATTTAACCAATGAGGCTTAAACAGACATGAGATATAATCAATTACTTAATCATTCTGCATCATAATACAACCAAGTACCTTTAAATAAGCATCACTATATATGAAAAATTAAAAACTATTGGATGGTATGTTTAGAAATGGGGAATTCACCAATCTTCTTTCTGATTCCTAAAAATAATCATCACATTATTTTGTTTAAATGAATTTAACTCCTTTTTGTGTTTACTTAATCAGTGGGATTGATAACCATGACATGTTCTCAACAAACCTCTTGTAATAGCCTTTAAAAACAAGAAAACTATGAATCTCACTTTTATTTGTGGGTCTTGGCCATTCGACAACAACCTTTTTTAGCAGGATCAATAATTATTCCATCTTTATAAATAATGTAACCAAGGAATGAAATTTTATTCAACCAAAATTCACACTTTATGAATTTTACATGTTGTTTCTTTTCTTTTAAGGTTTTAAAAACAACCCTTATATGTTTTTCATGCTCCTATTTACTTTTTGAATATACCAAAATTCAATCAATAAACACAACCACAAACATATCCAACAAAAAATGAAATTTTCAAATCATAATATCCACGAATAAAATAGGTGCATTTGTTAACAAAAATGGTATAACTACAAATTCATAATGACCATATCGAGTATGGAACGTAGTTTTTAGTATGACTCCATCCATTACATTTAACTGATGGTACCCCGACCAGAGGTCAACCTTTGAAACATTTTGTGCTCCCTAGATCTAATCAAATAAATCATAGATTTGAGGAAAAGTATACTCGTTTTTAATAGTTATGTTATTAAAGGATCTATAATAAATGAAACATCCCATTTAACCATCATTATTTTTAACAAAAAAGACAAGATCACCCCATAAGGAAGTTTTGGGTCGAATGATGACTTCACATAATAATTCCTACAACTAATTTTCTAATTCCAGATGTCCCATTTCATCCATTCTATAAGGTGGTTTATAAATTTTCTTAGCATAAATAACTAAGTCAGTAGTAAACTCAGCCTATCGATAATTAATAACACTAGGAAATTCATTCGAAAAACATCCAAATATTCATTTACCACTAGCACATCATTAATCTGGATATTTCCCTTATCATAAAAAACATGATAAATATTAATTTTATTTCCCTCTTTTATCAGTTTCATAGCTTCTTGATATGTTAACAATGGTATGGGTTAATTGTTCTACATAAACTGAAACTCTTTTGGAAAAACATATTCTTTTTCTCCGCAATCTATCATAACATGATAAGAATAAATCTATTTTATTCCCATAATAACTCTAACAAAACTACAGGTAATATAAATACATTTTTAGTTAAGATATTTCCCCATACAATGATAATTATATTCTTAAAATTTATTTTTCCCAATATATTTCTTCCATATGTTTTTACCATGAATTATGGGTTTATTTCATCATGTGGAATTCCCAATTTTGTAGAAACTTTTTTAAAAATGATGGAATGTATAGAACCCAAATCAAATAGCACATTTTCAAAATCTATAAAAACAAGAAATGTACCTAATACCACCTCATTTTATAGATCTACATCTGTTAATGGGGTTTCAAAGGATTTCTCCACACCCATATTCTTCCAATATTGTTTATTTCTTGCATGTGTGACTAACTTCAGATACACATTAGAAAAATGACCCAATTCCTTACAGATATATCATCTCACCATCAGCTTCTCATTAATTTTTAGATCATTTTCCATGCACTCAAGGGACTTGTTCCCAAACATTCCCCATCTGTAGCATTTCCTATAATTTAAAAGACATTCCGTAGGGTGATTTTTTCAACACTTTTCACCAGAAGGGAAAATGATTTTCTTACCTCAATATTTCATGGATGAATTCTTCCCCAATGTCTGCCAATATGACCTCTTCTTATTATTGTCATCACAAGACACACACGTGTCAACAAACTGTATCTCAAATTTTTTAGCAGAATGAACAGGTTTTTCATTGATTTTAATCTCTTTTGAAGCCAATGATCTTTGTAAAAATGGTTCCAAACCATAGTAAAATATATTAATTTTACTATCAAAATCCCAAGAAAAATCAGTTACATACCTTGCTTGTCTTGTAAATTTGTATTCTTATAATGCCACTGAATCATCATCTTTTTTCTTTAGTTCTATGATATTTTTCTCCATTCGGATTCGAACAGTTTTAGGAAAATATTTTTCCACATAAAGTCTCTTTAAATCATCTAATTCCAGACTACCTAGATCATCTATTTATCTGATATTCTTAACTAGAGAACATAATTTATTAAATTCTCCTTTAAAATAATAAATGTATAGTATTACATTTTGACGATTTCAGAGTCTCATGACATCAAATATATTTTCTAGAGAATTGATGCATCCTTCAGCTATCGTTGTATTTTTGGTTCCACTAAATACTAGCAGATGTTTCCTCATAAAATTATCCACAAAAGATATATTTCATCATGGTAGGTCTGGTTTCTCATTAACTTGGATACCACCACCACTTATCACTTGGTTCAATAGAGTCATTGAAGTCACAGACTGCTCGGTTTCGATTCCTACCATTTCGAGCTACAGATTTGGATAGATATCAGCATCTTGGTGCCTTCCTACTCCATCTTCCTTGTTTCATCTTCAGAAAACCATTCTAAATAGAAATATATTAGAATAATAAAAATTGTATCCTTTAAATGAAATATCATTTCCAATCAAACTTAAACTAAAAAATATTTTATGTTATTCTATTAAAATCATCCTAACCCCTAAAGTTATCTTAACCATCCATTGATATTGACAATAAGGACCCATCCTTAAAACATTACATAATCATCAGTTTTAGACAATAATATACATTATTACACATTAAGGATATTTTCAAGTTTATAGTTTTAGAGAATCGGGACACAAAACACCATAACATCTCTTAATAATACAGGACAACACTACTAAAATAGCATCCACTTTTTCAAAAAATATAATTGTTTTTATATAAAACATAATTTCATTAAAAAATCATCATAACATTTAAATTTTGTTCCTTATTTCTCTTAAAAATACTTATATCCTATGGAAAACAATTAGAAACATGTGATGAACACAAATTTATGAGTAAGGGATATAATGAATGAAATATTTATCCAAATGATAACATAAAAACCAATAAAGTCTATTTCATATAAAACTTGTTGGGCTGAATAGAAAAATCATGTAGTTTCATAAGGATATATTTATCATACCACTTTTCCAATAACACTTACACATGAAATAACCATTCAATAAAATTCCATCAATGGAGTACCCAATTCATTGAAGAGCTATAATGGGGCTCAGTTGTCATATCTTGAGCTATAATGGGCTTAATCCAACATATATTGAGCTATAATTCTCTTAATTCAACATATCTTGAGCTATAATGGGATCAACCCAACATAAAAATGTCCAAGGAACATATCAGAGTAATAAAGAATCATTAAATAAGGAGAAACCACTCATTCCATATATATAAATAAAAAATCATTTCAATTTCATTAAATAGACTATTTGAAATATTTTAAAAGGAAAGTCCCTTACAAATATAAATGGTGTAAGAATTAATAGAATGGAATAGTTATGTGTAGAAAATATAAATACACATAATAAAAAAGAATATAAAAAATTAATCACACATATCATCTCAATACCAGATAATTCATAATGTAGAATGTTAACACAAAGAATGGAAATTTGGTTATTAATTCCCCTACCTAAGGATCTTCTTAACTCCAACATGATTAAACCTCATGTATAGTGGTTAAAAGGGAGTTTTTTATTTATAAAAGAATAATAATTTTAATAAAACCTTATATGATCATTTTATATCATCATTCCACACATTTATTAATAATATTTTGTTATTTACATTGTTTCAAGTGCATTATTTACATAGTTTTCATGGTCATTTCCTAAACAATTTCATTATCGAATGGAAGAAAAACTCCATAAGGGGAATGATATTTTATTAACATGTTTCCAGAATATTTAATGAGTCTATAAATCATTTCAGTTATATTTTATTAGGATGAATAATTGGATAAATCATTACTAATAATCATTAGTTTATTTTGGTGAATTTTGTTCATTAAGAACCACATTTTTAATTAATTAATAGTATACATAAACACCAATTACAGAACATAATATATCATATAATTTGTATAATATAATATTATTTAACCATATAAATGGTTTTATGACCAGATTTGAAATATGTATAGTGTATTGGAGACACATCGTCCCTGATGTCCTTAAATCAACACATCACGGACACTATTTTTATTTTGAGAATTAAAGGGAGACAAGAAGAATTAAGATGATGAATTGGTCCATAAACGTGATAAAATAAAGAATATATAATATTATGGATCGTTCATGCCTCTTGGATAATGGAAGGGGAAGAGAGTACAATAATGGAAAAGGAATTGAAAATAAAAAACAGAAGTACATGAACGAGGATTCTAACCATTTGATCTCTTCTCCTTGAAATCCTCATTAAAGCCTCTCATATTGGCTATTTGATGAGACCAGTATGTCTTGTCCATGGGAAAGAGAATTCAGAAAATTATTATGATGAATTTAGACAATTCTATAATCTTTAGGGGTGTTAGAGGAAGAGGGGGTGAGGGTGGTATTTATAGTGGAGGAGAGGAGGGGTTTCCCATTGTTTTATTCATTATTTAATTATTTTTCCACCAAAAAATAAATATTATTGATTACATGTCTAAATAAGGTAATAAGTGCATGTGAGTTCGAGATAATTTCCATTTACATCATCCATGAATCAAACATGATATAGAATTCCAATTATTTAGCACATTTCTAACATTATTGAATTTCACTATTCACCAAAAATTCAAATATTTTAGAAAAATTCCAAAAATTCCGTCAAAACATATTTCAACATGTAGAATTAAAAAATGAACCAAATTTTATAAAAATAACTTTCAAAATATGAGAAACCTAATTTTTAATTATAGTCATAATTTATTCCAAAAATATAAATTTAAAACTATTACTCATTTTATAACACGTTGAAAAAATTAATCAAGGTCACATTAAATATTCTTATAACTATAAGACAATAAAATAATAATGTATCATTACATTTTAGGAAAATAAATTTTTATTTAAATTATTTAATTAATCATAAAATTGAAATTAAATATTTTTGACTTACATAAATACAAACACTTATATAATAATCATATTATCACTTATAAGATGCCTTTTTTAATATACATTCTTGGGTGAGGTTACTATACATTTGGCCGATTCAGTATTCCTATGGAAATGTTATTATTTATAAAGGAATGATAATATTCACCAAAAATAAAGTTAGTCATATTAGACTCCAAATAACTTATTGATCGCAATTGTGTAACACTTTTTTTCTAATTCAAAACACAAAAGTAGAAATATTATGTTTAATGGATAGTTTATAAATATATAATCAAAACAAAGTGTCATTATGTAGAGACTAAATTTATCATTCATTAAATTAAATTTATTTGAAAAAAAAGATGGGGTGTTAGAGAAGTTGAAAAATAAAAAATCACTGGTAAAAGAATTTCTAGAAAGTAATGTTTTATTAAATCATCGATTGGTGTAATTTTTCAATAAGGTGTGTATTCTAGAAAATTAAGCACAATGATGGTATGTTTAATTCTAGACTATTTTTTGGGTCTTCATTAAGACAATAGATTTTTATCTTCTATCAATGTGAAGGAGTGTTCATACCAATCCTACCTATATAGAGGCTCATAAGACATGTATTAATTGTAGATTTCCAGTCCATATAAAGAGTTTTTTTAATAGGATAACCCAATAGATTTATGAAAGACCCACTCTCAATATGTTTTAATAGGTATATATCATTTCTTATCAGGGTGTTGAATCTAATCCTTTGTCCAATGGGGATTTCATTTGGCTATGATATAACAAATTTATGTAGTTTCGAATGTACAGGATAAATATAATGTTGGGAAAACTGTTGTTTGCGATAAGGAGTTAATTTAATCTTATATATTACAATAATTATTAGATATTGGTGTTTCCTATTCTTTCATAATGTCAATTTAATTTGACATGTTGGGATTATGTTCAAAACATATGTTATAATTTTTGCGTCATTCAACGCCATTTAAAAAGAATTCTAAACACGATTTCAAGTTGTAACACACTGTGTATTCATAGATTATTATTTTTTAATAAACTAAATATATTTGATAACATTCATTTTATGAAACACCTGGTTAATCATTTGATTCGTGCAATAATTGCTTAACTTTAATTACACAGACCAATAAATTTTAACAAAACTACGATATATAGTTACAATACCATTATAACATAGCCATTAATCATAGTGATATGATTATTAGTAAATATATTTTTAATATTATGTAATTAATTTTTATATAAATAATATATATTGATTATAACATGCATAATTTTCGGTAAAATCTTTATACTTCTCAAAAAAAATATTTTTCATCAAAAACAAAATTGTGAATTTTTTAAAAAAATAATGATAATAATTTTTTAAGTATTTAGAAATTTAATTTCATAAAATAAACATAATTTTTGAATTTGTAATTTCCAAATTTATCCGTGTGAATTTTGGGGATTCTTCATAAAATTTTTATCTTTTGAGAAATAGTGATAAGTAATGAATTTTAACTGCAATCTTAGCAATTTTATAATTTATATATAAATTTTACATATATAATTAAATGGGTTTAATGTATAATTAGTTAAAAATAATTTCTATTAATTAAATGGTGTTCATTGGAATAAATTTAAAATTGAAAACAGGTATAAAATTTCTCTAACATTTTGATCATTTTAACATTAAAAACTCTCTCTATTATCTGGAGTTCATGATTAATATTTAAAAAACATTTTCCTCCCCTATTAATATAATTTGAAAAAATGGATCATATATTATTAGTGATAATTATTTATAATCTTTTAAAAGGAATGATTAATTTTTGACCAAAATTAATAGTGAATCAAGTAGAAATTAATTATTGTGTTTAAGGTAAAAATGGGTTTATCAAGAGATGAGATAAGATGAAAAGTGGTAAAATTGACCTAACCAGTTTTTTAAAAACCATTTTATTGACATAGTATTTCCATTATGACTTTTTTTCTATCTTTATTAGTTTTGAGAAACTTTTACTTAAATTTTACATATATAATAATTTAGGCAATGAAATGTAAAAAAAGAACCTTCCTTTCTTTAAATATCTATCTAGATATGGAATGTGGAAAAATAATATGTTCAATAATAGATATTATTTTTAATGATAATTTTTCTATCATGATAATTTATATATATATATGAAATAATAACTTAAAATGTTTATGAAACACCATCACAGAAATTATTTAACTAATAATTAAATAAAATATGTGACACTAGAAATATTAAAAGTGAAGTAAATTGAATGAAATATAGTGTTATAATAATTTTTTTCTTTACTATATCATTTTATAGGATATAAATTTATATATAGTTATTTGATCCCTATCGTGGATTTTTAAATTCAAATTAATTAAATAATTTAAAAATTGAAATTAATGATATATAATAATAAAATATACTTTATTAGAAAAATTAAAATTAATTCAAAACCTATATATAAACTATTTCTTTTTAAGTTAAAATTAATAAAATATATGTTTCACTAATGTACCAAATTGATCCTTCATGATGAATATACTGAAAATTATATATTAAAAACTCAGTTAGAGTGGTTATGAATAAACTATAATTTTTTTCACATTACAATAGCTTGTGTCAAAATTAATTTTCAACCCTAATTAGAACATTTTGATAAATTAGAAATTATATTTTTTATTGTAGGGACCAAATTATTCAATAATTATCATTTTAATTTATCTTTAAATGACAAATTATATTTGTTAAAAATAGTCGTAATAGTTATGAAAAAACAAAATGCTAAAAATAATGAATAAAACAAGCTAAGGAATAACATGATTAAAAAAGTGTATTATTTTGTTTTGGAGGTGTTTGTATACTAAATAATCCCTCAACCTCATTAATAATACAATTTTGGACCCACACTAGGTAATAATGAATCCTAATAATTAATATGTTTAGGTAATTACAAAAATATCACACCTCCTCAACTATTAAATAGAACTCAGCCTCTTACCTTCTACAAAACTTCCAGCCACATTTTTTTCTACCGAAACCTACCAAAATCACATTAAAATTCCATACCCTAATCCGAGAACCCATATTTCATTATTTTATCCCCCATATGAATGATTTAATTAAAAACTAAAGACAATACTAGAAGAATTTGAAATGTTCTTCCATGAGAATATTTATTTTATTTCTATCACGTAATTCATAAATTATTATTATAACAATATTAAGTAATAAACCCAATATAATCCATAGATAGATATATTTTTATGTTAATATAATGACCTACAGCCATCTCAAATTCATCTAATTGACTTACAAAATCATTGTTCCTGTGTACAGAATATTACAGCCTCACGAATCATTGTCATTCAGGTTTCCATTACCACCTACTGAGGATGGTCATAATGATAGAATAATTTTTTATATATCATATATATATTATTATTTTACTATAATCACTTAATTATTATATCACAAATATCATCTTTTATACAATTTTTTGGGAATATGATAACGTCATTCCTATGAGAACTGAACAAATGCCTCATTAAGGGATTTGATTTGTTTATACATTAAATTTCATGTATTAATGATGGGTTTAAAAAAATTACATATATATGAAATAACCCAGATTATCTAATGGTGATATATATATCATTTACTTTTATATCTTTCAAACAAACATTAAAATGAAGAAAAATAGTTTTCAATTGTATATACAGCTACCTATGTCCAAGAATAGTGTATTTCATTTTCTATCATGAAATTTTATTGATTCCAATAAATAAATATAAAATGAATATATATTATTTCTATGTTATTTTAATCAATATATTATTTTTTTAACACTAATTAATTTATAAGGACCAACAATATAACAAATCAAAACATATGTGAGAAACAAAGCGATTATAACCTTAATCATAACATTAACATAAAATAATTAATAACAATGTAATTAGATGTTATAATATTTTAATATAAGTATGTTATATGTGAATAATATTCGGATATATATTTTTAATAAAATTTTATTTATTATAATTTATTTTGACTGATTGTGGAAGAGGATAAGGCTTATGGAAATGAATTTTTATCACACTTTTTAACTCCATAAGAAACATTACTTGTTCACTAAAAATTAATTTTTTTGTTTTGTATAATATGAATAAATTTATTTTATCATTCATATATTAATAATTACTAGTATCTAAATTTCTATTTTAGGATCACTTTTTCATAGCTTTTACTGTTCAAAAGATGCAAAATCTGTAAGGTAATTTTTTCTTAATTTTATTCTTTTAGATGTATGTTATGTTATGCAGCTATATTACTTCACAATGTGATATATAGATCCATTGAAGTTTAATATCATTAATTTATTCATCCTTGTGAAATTTTGTGTTTCAATTTATGTTATTATTTCATTGGTCTAATGATTCAATCTTTCCAAAGTGGTAAATATTTCATTTTACAATCTCATCGTTTATCGAGATTGTTTATCATTATGTTTCTAATGATAACATATTTTGATCCAAAACACAATAATTGTCATTAAATATATTATCCTATAGTTATTTGTGATATCATTATTTATTTTTATATTTTTTACAATATTTTGAACTAAAAATATCCCACAAATTTTTTTTAAGAATATATGACATTTTTCTATCATCGGTCAGAAGTCTGTTTGCATCCAAAAAAATCTAAATATTTTTTCAATTTTTTTATATGATATATTAAGCTCAATTTCAAGTAAAATTATTTTTAAAATGTTTCATGTTTCTAAAAAGATAAAATTATTTTCAAATATTCCATTATAAAATTGAAAGTTTACATTCAAGAAAATTATTTTTAAAAATTATTTATGTTTTAAAAATTGTATTATATTATTTTCAAATTATATAGTATAAGACTAAAAAGTCATTATGAAACAAAAGGATTTTAAAAATTATATTTAAAAAAATCATGTGATTTTAAAATATTCCCTTATATTTTTTCATGTTTATATTAAAAGAAATGGCTTTCAAAATTTTTTATGTATTGGAAAACGTTTTTAAAAGATTGTAGCATATTTTACTCAAGAAATTTTTTCAATGAACATAAAAATTTATATTCTGTTTCTGAGTATATCTATTGGGGTTACCAATTACATACATGGGATATAATCTAGGGATACCATTATTGTTCTTTATCTAAATTTTTTATGATTAGGTTGACATGTTTATTTTAAAACATATTTCTCTTCTATGGGTTATAACTTGCTAAAATGTATATGATATCCACCTCTCTTACATGGGTTATACGATGAAAAAATGAGTATTATATCCACTTATTTTTATTGGTTATTAAATGATGAAATTATTATGAAATGTTTCCCTTTTTCATAGGTTCTAATATGAGGAAATTTTTATAATAACCATTTCATTTCATGGGTTATAATTTGATGAATGATTATTATATTATAGTACATGAAAGTATTTTTTTAATTATGTGATGGTTAATGCCTATATATCCATCCAATGTATCTATTAATGACTTATATCTCATGAGATAGATTGGGATGGAATGGGGAGTGAACCTAGTTCAGAATGATAGTACCTAAATGATGAGTGAACTTGATTCATCATGAATTGATTGATATCAGGAGTGAACCTAAATTGGTTAGACAATACAGGAATAATGTGTGAACCATGTTCAATAATATAGTGATTCAATATAGAGTGAACCCAGTTTAGTAAGACATTAATGGAATGAGGATTGAAACACTTTCTATAAAGGACGTTGTCCATTTTCATTGTATTATGAGTGAGCCATGACAAGTATAGAAATTATTTTCTATGCTTATGTGTACGCCAAAAAATCCATGTATTATGCCAATTTTATTCTCTAATTGATAATTTTCATTAATTCACTTTTGATTCATTCCATATGAACACCCAATATTTATTCTATGACTAATTTTTATGATCCTTGATTAGTATAGTATAGTTTTCAAATGTTGTTATCATTTTATCATACACATGTGTTCATGTTATTCTTATGTATCTCTATTTTTTGCCCATACTGATTATTTGAGATCACCCATTCTTACATTTCATTTCCTTGTGTTATAATAAATGTTTTACATGAATGAGTAAAAAAAAGTAAGATCATTATGGGAGACATTTAATATATTGCATTAATTAATATGATTATGTACCAATATTCCAAAGGAACTAACATATTATGGTTATTGAGAGCGTATTTGTGAAATGTATTATATGATAATTTAAAAATATATAATATCATTGTATGATAATCCTGGGTCAATTTTGTTAGTATAAAAGTAACGGTTTATTTATCCTTTGGATAATTGGATGGAAAATCTTATGTGATATCACAAGCGATATTTATTAGGATATTTCTAGGATGTCAATAACGATATGTATAAGGATGATTTATGGTATAGTAAAATGTCCTGATATTTTTTAAATGATAGAGTTAGTTGTTTCCATGAAATTTCATCCTTGTAAATATAATAAATGTTTATGTGGCTCTAAAATATATATATTGAGAGTTAACAACCATGAAAAAAACATATTGAGATATATTGGATTTTGAATTGGTTAGTGAAAATTGTCCCTACGGCACACCAGGTTTGACACTACTAGGTGATATTCATTGAAAATTGAAAAATATTTAGAAAATATCATGAATTATTTAAATTGAAGATGACAATGATTGAAAAATATTATCATTGAATAAATATCTTTTAAGGATTTATGCTACATGTGTATGTTTTTTCATGAATATAATGTTTACAAATATTAATCGTTTTTCTGACGTTATTGTTTTGGTTTTCGTAGATTGATAGAAACTGAAGGAACTATGTTAATTTTAATTGTGATATATAATTGGATGATGATACATCAAATGGAATGATGAAAAGAGTGTTTGACATTGGGATTATTCCTAATATGTTTTCCCAAATCATGATTAACATTATATATGGTAACCAACTCTCAAACCCACCATAGAAAAAAAAGGAAATAGATTAGTGATAGTTTTAGTAGTGGAGACTATGGAGGAAGGAATATTTAGTTTCATATTTGATGTGAATGTGGAAAGAAAGACCCATGTGAAAATATCAATGAAATAATAATATTTTTTTATCATGGAAATGAATGACACAAAGAAATAAATGTCAAATTGAAAATGAAAACATCATTTAACATTACGAATAGGATTTTAGTCTCCTAACGATATCATTAACAAATGATTTGACTGTAATATAAAATTATTGGAACTATTAAAATCAATGTCCTATAGGGAAATATAAAAAAATCATAAATTTGTATGAGTAATCATTATACTTTCTTTAATGAAGCGATAATAGATGAAATATTAAAGTAAATAGGTATTAAGGAATAAGTTTTCAAAACATAGATAACATCTTTAGAAGGATGTGATAAGGAGGAATTATTTTCTTTTTGAAATAAATGAAATATGAAATATATAAGTATTATTAAAAATAATTTTTTTTGTTATGTATTCGATATAATATGTTGAAAAAAACTGATGAACATGAGAATTAATTTGATGTTAAGGTTATATTTTAATAAAAAAAACCATGATTAAGTGAAGGTAACACTTAATATGTGGTTGTGGTTGAGAAAATTGTGTTCATATTAGATATATAGATATTTCATAATATTTATTTAAGTTTTATAGTACATATTATTTTTGAATAAATTAATGGTTTTTTTTGAAAAAGTTGTTTGTGCTCTCATGGAAGTAGTTTACAACATTTTTGGATTTAAGAAATATATCCAATAATATATGATCTATGTATGTAATGAACTAGAATATATGTTTTCAATTTTTTATATTAATTTAGTTTATTACCATTTTTAAAGACAATACATGATGAATCTATTGGCATGTTTAGTACATGACAATGAAGAGAAACATTATGATATATAGAGTATTAATTTTATGTTTATTTTGATGAATTTAATTATGCTCTTTATAATGTTTTGTATTTTCAAATTTTAGAATGTTCAAAATGTTAAATATTTAGGATATTTTTTATATTTAACTTTGTGTGAGGTTTTAGATATTATTTTATTATTTCCCCATATAAATATCTCAGCATATTGGATAACCTATAATAAGAATTTTTTTACGATAACTTATTCTATATAGTTTGAATTATCATTATATTTTTAGATATTATGATACATTAGTGAATTGGGGAAAAAAATTTACCTTCATTTATTGGTGTAAGAGAATAAGTGGAAGTTGATCAGGGCACAGTCACAGGGTGAGATTTTTCTTATAAAATTTAATTAAATCAAGTAAGTATATATTTTTGTGAAAATTATTCAACATTATGAAATGGGTCTTCATATAAAATATTATCCAATTATAATCATTTTTATGATATCAATAAATCTTTTTAATCCTCTTTGGTTTATGGCTTTGTGATCATTAACAAGCACCTAAACATGTTCTCTATCACTATCTGTCAGTATTTGGGTGTTAGTTTCTTATTATATGCACATATTTCTATTTCCCGAGTATTTTATTTTCTTAGTAAATGTATTATGTATTATTCCAGATAACCTTTAGACATCATTTTCTCTATTAAAGTAGGATGTTTTATTTACCCATTTTTAGGTTGGTTTCTATGAATGTAACATTCAATTATTAATCATTTGATGACTGAGATGATTTTAAAGGGGATACTCTTTTATAGGGAGATAGAATGTGACACCACAACTTTTCATTAATTCTTATTTTTTGAATATATTAAATATATTTTATTATATTCCCTATAAACAATAAAATTTTGATCTTGCGCTAGATGCAAAAATGATATAGATTGTGTCGCACACAATACTAAGTTTTAAGAAAATTATGATATACTAATAATAAGGAAATTAAATTATATCCATTAAACATAGTTATTTTAATAGTAATAACTAATTTAAAAATATTATTTATAGTGGTTTTATGTAATGAAAATATACTAATAATAAAATATATAATTTTAGGTGAATTCATCATATGATTCCAAATTTATATTTTCCAAAATAATGTTTCTTTCTATTTTTGAGGAAAATAATGAAATTATATTTTAAATAATTTAAAAAATTAATTTCATAAAATAATCAGAATTATTTGATTCATAAAGTTGAAATTGACTTTTGTTAAAAAAAAATTGTTTTTCTGAAAAGTAATATTTTTTATAAATAGGAAATATATAGAATTTTAATTGAAACTACATTTTATTTTAAATTATTTATATAGAAAAAATATGTTTTAATTTTATTTTAATGCATTATTTTTAAAAATATTAATCTATTAATGCAATTTAGGTCTTTGTAATCAAATTCATATTGAAATAGGGTATAAAAACATTGTAATCTTTCAACAACTTTCAACTTAAAACATCTTTCTCATCAAACCCACAAGATTAATATTAATTTAATATTTAAGATTATTTTGAATATAATTAGGAAAAATTGATTCCATATTATAAATAATTGATATTTTCAATTTCTTATATGGTAAATATATTTTTATAAAAAAAATAATAAATGAAGTAAAACTTAATTAATTCGGTCATGGTAAAAATGGGTTTTCTAGGGGTCAAACCGAGAATATAATGGTAAATATGACCTAAATATTCGTTAGAAACCCATTTTAGGGACATATTTAGAACCTTATGCCTATAGTATTGGTTTTTATAAGTTTGGGGACACTGTTATATGAATTTGACCTATATAATAAGTTATGTAAACAAAAGTACAAAAAAGAATACTTCCTTGATTTCAATATCTATAAAGCCTTGGGATAGAAAAAACACATCATATTTGATATTATAAATATTAGTTTTCCCTAAAAATTATGTTTTTATACATTATAATTTATTTTAATTTTTATTGAATCTGTAATTAATTTAAATTCATAAGAAATTCCAACCCATAAATTATTTAGTTAATAGTTAAATAAAATAAATGATAATTGAAATATGAAAAATGAATGAAATTGATGAAAATATTATTTTCCAATAGTTTTTGATATTATTATATAATTTTAGATGTGATTGAACATGATATATTCTAATTCCATTATTTTCATGATTTTTTTAATTCAAATTAAATGAACAATGTCGATATTGACATTAATGTTATATTAAAATAAATGATACTTTATTAAAAAATTTAAACTAGAAAACTCCATATATTAGTAAAAATGATTTATAAATGATACTAAATATCAAATAAGTTCCATTCATGTATTATATGTTCTTTTATAAAGAATATATTGACTTGTAAATAGGAAAAAACTCTTTTAGATCAGATAAATTTAAACCTAAAATTGTTAACATTACTATAACATGTATTAGAATTAATTTTCAAAATGCATGGTATTTATTTTTTATAAATTGGATTTAATATATTTATTTATAGGTTCAAAATTATCTAATAATTTTCATTTTAATTTATCCTTAAAATAAAAAGTATCTTTCTTAAAACACAAGTTACCATAATGAAAACCCAAAATGGTAAAAATATGGAATCATAAAAAATAAGGGCCAATTTATTTAAAAAATGACTTATTTTGTGGGGGAGCTTTTTCTGGACTAAATAATCCCTTCACCGAAATAATGATAAATTCTATAGGCACATTAGGTATTAATGAGCTCCAAATATGAAATACTTTCAAGTATTGAAAATAGAGTCGCTCCACCTCAACCAATAATGGGAAGTTAATATCCTCTCCTCCTCAAAAATTAAAACATATTTATATTATCCAAGACCTGAAAACATAACATATAAAATTATATATCCCCATCCTTGATTCCTTATCTTGGGAATAAATTCCACCTAGGAAGATTATAGTGAAAAACTAAGGAGAGTAGTAGAAGAAGAGGTAATGTTCTTCAACAAGCATCATTAATCTAATTCATTATCCTCCTTATAAAATTAATATTTTAAAATATTTATTTAATTAAATAATTTTATTCAATATAATTATATATATTTATGTTTTTTAATTTCCGATAATCATGAATAATTTAATAAAATGGGTCACAAAATCATTATTCTTATATGTATCGGACTACTGCCTCATGAACTGAGATATTAATTTTTTCATTTCCACTTATCAAGGATGGTAATAATGAGTACTTTATTATTTATATAAGATATATATTTTATTAACAATGAAATTATTCTTCCAAAATTGTTTTTTGACACATTACATTATGTATTTGGTTTTTTGGGAATATGATAATGTTGTTTGTGTATATGGGGGACTACATCATCGTAATGTGATGTGATTCTATCACACATTAGTAAAATTTATTATGTATGGTTTTAATTATTATTATTTTATATGAAAAAACCATAATTATAGAATTAAAATATCTAGATCGTTATTTTTTTTCTTTCTAACTAACAAGTAAATGATAAAAAAACAACATTCATGCGAACGTACAACATACCATCTCTATGTATGGTGTATTTCATTTACTAAAATTAAATTTTATAGAATTAATACATATATATGTAATTATTATATATAATATTTTTATCATTATTATATTTACATTGTCTATGGAACTATGATCATAATAAGTGGACTAAAAAAACAAATCAAAAATATATGAAAAACAAACTTATTATTACAAAAATGTAACATTAACATGAAATAGTTAATAAAAGTGTAATAAATGTCATAAGAAAATAATAAATTTTGGATATATATGAATATGGTTATTTATTTTATTTATAACAATCATATATTTTTAAACAATATATTTGAATGAGTATGTGGTAATCAAGAGTTTTGGGAAGGGATTTTCATCCCACTTTTTACCTCTATGAGTCATATGCCTTATTCACCGTCCATTTCATTTATATATTGTGTATAGTATGCATGATTTTATTTTATGATTATTATGATTATAATTAATTCTATTTACATATACATTTTAGGATCTCACTTTCATGGGCTTTTTGAATCAAAAGATTCCAAATTTGTAGGGGGTTTTCTTTTCAATTTTAATTCTTTGTTATGTATGTTATGTTATGAACCTATATTCAATAACAAGGTGTATATACAACCCCATTGACATGTAATGTCTTGAATTCATCCATCCTATTGATATTTTATGCTTCAATTTATGAATTTTATTCATGGGGATTGTGAATCAAATATACTAATATTGAAATGATTTAATGTTACTATCTCTTCATTTACTGGTATTTTTTATGATAATGTTTCTAATTATAAATATTATGATCCATCACTCTATAATTAACATTATTTTTCTTATATTTTTTTATTCTTTTTATTCTTATGTAATTGTACAATTTTTTCACTAATTGTTTGTTGAAATATTTGATAAAATATTTAATGAAAATCTGATTTATTTATCTCTTTGGTAGATAGCATATTTTCTTCCAAAACCATGTTTTCTAAAAATGTTCATAAATTTTATTTTAAATTTTATATTAAGAAACTTATCCATGAAAATTATTATGAAACTTTTTTAGTTTATAAACTGTTTTACAAATGATTCTCAAATCATCCTTTAAATGTTTTAATGGTTTTTATCAAGGAAAATTATTTTAAAAGTGTTTTATGTTTTAAAAAGACTTGTATATATTTTTCAAAAATTACATTATAGGATTAAATTTTAATTTTATAAAAATATTATTTTAAAAATATGTGTTTAAAAAATTATAAATAATTTAAAAATCATCCATTATATTAATTCAAGGTTATTTAAAAAAATATTTAAAAATGTTTTATATTTTAGTTTGTGATATTAAAATAATAATGTAATTTTCCTGAAGAAATTTTTTAAATGATCTTTCAAAATTATTTTATATCTAATATGATATCTGTTGGTTTCACATATTCATTATAATGTTTTTAATCTATGGAAACAATTATTTATATTTCTCTGAATGGTTTGTGATTATGATGATAAGTTGTTTATAAAACCCATTTCTATTCAATGGTTTACACCAAGATAAAAAATATGAGACATGTTTCTCTTATATGGTTTATTCCATTTTAAAATTAATATGAACGTTCTTTTTTCGTGGGTTTTCCTATAATGATGGGATTATGAAACATGTCCATCTTCCACAATTTTTTATATGAAAAAATATTTGTGGTACCCACTTCATTTAATGGTTTATGATATGATGAATTTTATGACCTCATGGAACATATAAACCTAATTTTAATTATTGTAATAGAGGGACCAATATCTTCCTCCTATGAATTTGGTAATGATTTATATCACATTAGATATATAGGACTATAATTGGGAGGGAATTTATTTCAATAAGACAAGACTAGAATGAGGAGTGAATAGGGTTCAATAAGGAATGATTGTAATGCGGAGTGATCCAAATTCAATGAGATAAGGCTGGAATGAGGATTGAAACTATTTCAATAAGAATTTTCTATAATGGAGTGTGTACCTATGTCAATAATATATGGTTGTTCAAGGGTGTGTATCCAATTTATAAATTCATGGTTATAAAGGGTAGTGAACCCGATTTAGTAAATAACATTTTTCATTATGATGGTATTGGAATTGAGACTTGAATAATATGGAAATGATTTTCTATGATTTTTTGTATTCTAGAAATACCATTATATATTCCTATGTTATGTTCACATAGAAAATTTTGTTTTATTCAATTATGTTTAAATTATTATAAAATGAAAATATTTATTCCATGACCCATGATTATGATCCTTGATATTGAGGGTAGGGTTTTCTAATATTATTCTCATGTTCACATAAACTTATGTTAAAATTCTTCATATCTATCTTTTTTTAAACTTACTAGGAATAAGATATTACTCTTTCTTTTGTTTCTTTTTCCCTGGTTATGATGAATGGAATTTTAGTAGGAGTAAAAAATGGAAGATATTTATGGATTTCACTGAATATAATCCATGAATTAAAGAAGATTGTGTTCAGTGGTTCTAATGTAACTAAATTGTTATAGTCCTTAGGATTGTGTTTGTAAGATTTAGAGAATACATATCTAAAAGGATGTAATATAAATATATACGAATCATGTGTTTCTATACAAGTGTTCATTATATCAGGTGTCGATATCTTCCCTTGAGGTGTAGTAGGAATTGTTTGTGTTTTTTTTTAATTATTCATCAAGATTATTAGCATGAATAGGATAATAATTTTTAAATACTAGATAAACTATTATCATAATTATGATCACTTTTTATCTTATGATGGGTTAAATCATGTATTTTAGGGTGTGTGGGACTCTAAATTAGTATGGGTATGGAATGTTGATTCACATATAGGGTTAATCACGTGTATGTTATCAAAGATAATTCATTATGTATTTGACCCTTTTTTGGGAGCTCAACTTACAACAATGGTAATTTCATAACATGAAGACATTTCAGATGATTTTTCTAGTTATATCCCTGGAGATATGTCGATATTACTATATACCTTCTCACATGTATGATTCCCATTTCTATTCCATTTGAGAGTATTAAACATGATATTTTGGTGGAATTTATTGTCTAACATAAGGAGCTCTAGGAAAAGGGGTTTATTCATCATAACATCTAACCACATGTTTCACCTCTCTTTTTTCCATGTAAGGCATATAGGAGTTAGAAATTTCTTGGATTATTGAAATATAAATAAGGTGACCATTAATAATTGGAACTCTTTGACAATGATTAATGAAAATGGTAACTTGATTTGAGGGGCATATAGGTTATCAATTAATGAGCTTCATTATGGGTAACACTAGTTAAGGGCGTAATAATATTTTATACCTATGAAATATATTATAAGATGGTATGAAATTTAAATATTCTGTTAAAGGAATTATGTCTTACGAATTCTCATATGGTGTTTATGTATTTCATAAATTGTATATTTCATCCGTTCATGGAATATTTATTGTTTTGTTCATGGATGATTTATTGTAGTACTCAAACATAGAGTAGTAGAATATAGACAATTTGGATATCATCCGTCAAACCCTGAATGGACTGTGTATATGGTAAGATTTCTGAATGTGTGTTTTGGATCTTGGAGGTGAAATTTCCCTGGAATGAGATAGTTTAGAGGGGAGACTTAGTGGATCCTTAAAAGGTATATAATGTAATGAATTTGGAGAATCACATAAATTTTTTGGATATCTAAAGCTTCTTGGGTTTGGAATGCAAATATAGACGGTTTCATCAAGATATCTCGAATCCCTCATACTCAATGATAAATTTGACTTATAAGGGTGTAATGATTTAATGGAAAAAAAATTTGTAGAGATATTTTAAAGATAAGGTGGAAGTTTTTTTTGGAATAAATTTGTATTCTTCTAGAACCAGTTTCCATATATGAAATTTTATATGATGCATCTAGTATCAGTTTGGGATGTCTCATGATGCTAGAGAAATAGGAGGAGTCTTATAGATCACACTATTTATGCCATCCTGAGATGAAATTCCTTTCCTAACATCATTAGATTGAATTTGATATAAATAAACTCATAATGTCTAAAAATATCTATTTTGGGGGCATTACAATGTGTATTCAGATCATAAGATCTTGGAAAATATTTTTATTCAGTGGGATATGAACATGTGACATAGTCTCTACGTGGAGTACCTTTATTATTTTGAATATGATATTGTATATAAAAATTTTATTAGGAATGAGGATGTAAATTCATTGAGAAGAAAATTAACTAATGATTACATTAAGGAATCATTTGAGGAGTGGCCATAGTTGAGTTTTTTTCTTGATATGCGTTTGGGAGTGTTGGAGGCTAGTGTATAGGTGTATATACATTCAATGAAATATGAATCACATTATTATGAGAGATTTTATCTAAATAATGTGGTATAAACCTAGTTCAAACTCATTGATAAATTTCATTATGGTGGAGAGACCTTGGATTAGTGGTCTTTGTCTCCTAGAAGATCATTTTACATCCATAGTCGATTGGATATTCTCTTTTTCCATAGGTAGGAGTTTAGGGATAGTGGGAACTAGTCTTGTTTATCTCTTCATCTTAGGGAAATAAATTCGTGTTATGACTTGAGGCCTTGTTATTGGTGGCTAAAGTTGAGATGAAGGATTGGAGATATTTTATGGTAGTGTCTTATATGTCCAAGAATTAAGGTAGAACACTAGAGTCTAAGTGGATTGTTGTAGTGCATAACCATTCAGTTGTGGAAAATGGATTATATTTCCATTAACAACATCATTTGATTACCATAGACCATAAGTGGGTTGTATGTGATTTTTTTATCATTGATCAACATTAGAAATCAACTCATTTAATTTACATATTGTAAACTAAGAAACTCGATCATGGTAGATATTTATATGTTAGATAAATTTTTCGACTTCAAGGGGTTCCCACTATGATTGTTTACAAAAGGTACATGAGGATCTCATCCATGTTCATGAATTTTTTTCAGAAGACGATGGTTTCCTAGCTAAAACTAAGCACCACTTATCATATATAGACTAGTGGACATACAAATAGGTATATCAATGTTCTTCAAAATATTCTCCATGATTGTGATCTAGATTTAGGATTATCATGGGAATCTAATTTTCCTCTGGTAAATTTTTAAAATAATAATTGTTATCAATCATTGAAAAACATATATCCCTTTAAATAGTTTCATGGGAGGCCTTGTAGATCTCTATAATATATGAAAATTTAGGAGAGTTGTCTTAGTTTGTTTGAGTCATGTTTAGGATATATTGAAATAGTGCAGCTAATTTGGAATAGGTTAATCACATCACTAAGGAATATTTAACATTATGTGGCCCATACTCATCTGTCACTATTGTTTTTTGTTTTTGATTGGGTTTTTCTCAGAGTTTCTCCACATATGGTACATCATCGATAGTGTTAGTAGAGTATATTGGAAACAATGTTTGTTGGATCCTTTGATATCATTGGATGACTATGAATGGTGGCCTACCAATTGGTATTTCAGTCTAGTTTTACTTCTATCCATGACTTTTTCATGTTTCCCAACTAAGGATGCATCGACTTGATCCTTCCCATGTCATTGGATGGGGGGATATTGATCCTTACCCCTAAATAATTGCGGTTCAGTTGTCTAATTATAATTTTGGATTTCAAAGAGAAGGTACTACACTATAAAATGATTCATCTATTCTAGTAACTATTGTAATTTTGATAGGATATCCCTATAATATGGGTGTGGGAATTATTGATGAGGTTGTTTTGTCCTACTTTATTGCATATCTAACATCTTGTGGATATTCTAGGGGTAAAAAGTGTTTATTTTGGTGAGACCATAACACCACAATTATCTTACAACAGGTATTCCACATATTTTTTTGTTCACATTTTTTAGTGAATCAAGGTCTTCTCAGGAATATAGTGATTTTCATCAAGAAAATGACTTGAACAGCCAAAAATTCAGAAATAGGGACATTATATTTGATAGAGTAGGCAACAAGAAATTCCCAAATTAGAAAAAATTGTAACACCTAGAGAATTTAAAATATATTTATTATTATATGATTTCAATCTCTTAAATTGATTTCATTAGAATGAACATTGGCTTTATCATGCAATATAGGATACGTTGATTTTCGCCAATAGATTTTGTTACACGCAAGAAATAGCTTCATTGAAAAACAATATACTATGAATATTATTATTCAATTTTCATTATCATGAAATTATATTTTATGGTATTAATAGAACTAAATAAATTATGAAACACATGGTTATTTATTGATTTGTACTAAAATAAGATTCATTTAGGATAAAATAAATGTATTCGGGAAAAAATCCTAAAAGATTGATTACTCAGGATTGACACACATGATCTAAATTAATTTATAACACCATTTGAAAATTTTAATAGGTAATATTAACATCATTTTTTATATTATAATTTAAAATCTATTTTAATAATAATTTTTTGGACTTCTCTAAAAAACATTAAATTTCCAATTAACATTGAGAAATAATAAATTTTAAAAGAAAACTATATTTTAAATTAAATAATTTGGTATTATAAATTTTTAAATTATTTTTAAAGTAAAATTAGTTCTATTTTATATCAGTTAATATAATTTATTTAACTGTAATAATTTTCATATTAAATTAAAATATTAAAACATTATACACTTTTGATCATTTTCTCTCTAAAACAATGCATTATCATCGTGTCTACTAGACTAATTTGAAACACAATATTCCAGATTCATTGAATTGAATTTGGTAAACTAGACTCGCTATTAGAAATAAAAATAATTTATAATTTATAATATGTTCAAAATACATTTTTACAAAAAATAATTTTGAAAATATTAAAAACTTTTTAGAATAGTTTAGCTAAATATTCATTTAACGTGGGATAAAGTAAGTGGATGAGGGTTTAAAATAACCTAATAACTTCACCAACACACATTTTATGGATATAAATATACCTTATTGTTTTTATTTTTATAATGGACCTTTATAGAAACTTATTAATGATAAAAACGTATGTATGATTTAATCATTTCCTAAAATTATAAGTGTTCTGCTTACATCACTTATAAAAGGGAACCCACATTCCTCATATATTCAGAACATAAATTCACTTTGTTTTATAAAATACCTATTCAAATAAATTTCAATCCTCCATTAACTCAGCATATAAGACTTAGTTTGTGAATAATTCTATCCAATAACTTCTTTAGTGCAAAACCAATAGTGGACACTAAAAAATTAGTAATATTATTCAACAAGCGCCTTTATTTTTTTTATTACCTACCTAATTTAATTAAAATTAAACGTGTTGAAATAATATAATAGGTCTCCAAAATATATTGGTATATTTTTATAATATGTTCATGTCCTAAATCATTCTCCACTTCTATCAAATGGTTTACATAATAATCGTTCTCGTGTACGGAGGACTACTACCTCGTAGATCGATGTCATTCATTATTCCATTAAAAATTTACATAGTTGTGTATGATGATGGATAAAAATGACATATATTTTATTTATAAAATATCTATACCATGATATTTATCGAATAATTTATAAAATTTTACCTACCATTCTATTGGATATACCATAACATTGCTTGTATGTATGGCGGACTATTTACATGTGAATCGATATGATTCTTCACTAACCGACTCTTAACATGGAGGGTGATAATAATAAATTTAATTATTATATGTTATTTAATGTAAAAATAATGGTATTAAGGAAATACTTATCATTTTGGAAAGATAATATATTATTTCCTTTTATAAATTATCACTTAGTTAATGATGATAACATCATTCATGTACCTGCAGACTATCTCCTTCATGAAGTGATGTGACTCTAATTTCATCACCATGCCACATAGATTATATATATGTATATATTATTTCATATATAGGATATTATTATCATTAAGGGATAATAATATTTTACTTACCTTCTTTCCATAATGATGATTTCAAAATGTAAATGTTACTCATGTGTATGTATAACCTATTGTCTCCATGTTCAAAAAATAAGTCATTTTTCATAACCATCATCCGTGATTGGATTTAAAAGTAAAATTTTCCTTCAATTATAAAAAAAATTCGTCATTAATATTTATATGATCAAACTATGTAACATCTACATTATTGAGATATTTAATGATGAAACAAGAATAAGAAAATTGTTCAATTAAGACCCAGAGTAATGAAAATAATGAATGATTATTAATGAATGGGTGATAATATTTAATAAAAGGATCATATATTATATTATAAATATTAATATCATTCTGGTGTAAGTTAATAAATTTTTTAAAACCAATATAAAATGGTTTAAAGACTGTTCAATCAAATGGAAGTGTGAGGTCTGGTATTCTATATAAATTTCCTTTTGTTGAGGAATATTTATATGTAATTCAATAATTTATTTTATAAGGTATATACACTTATCATTTCACTTGAAATATTTTTATTACATCATAATTCATGGAATGTTATGTTTTAATTTGAATTTTTTCCATCCATGTGGATTTCTCTTAAATATTACTAGGTGTTATGTTATTTCTTAAGTATATTTCCAGTCATTATGTTAAACAACTTCATCATTGATTTTTTCATTATACAGTTTTTTATAATGGGTTTTTGTTAAATTATTTTTTATTTATACTTGTTTTATGTGGATTTATAGTTGAAACACTTAACTGATTCGTTGATTAATTGTCACTTCAATGTTACAATACTTGTAATGGTTTATTTAAAAATCTAAATAGAATTGAGATTATTTTTCTTTACTTTTTTAATAATTTATTTGAAAATTAATAAATAAATAAATTTAATTTTCTTGGCATTTATTTATTCATGTATTTTTAATTTAAAATAACAATTTTTTATAGTATTTGGTACATAAATTAATTTAAAAAAATTGAGGAATATAAAACATCATTTAACTCTTCATTCAGAATTATGATTTCTTCTAAACACATATTTTCTATAAAAATCAATAAACGTTTGTGAACTTTTAAAAAATACACATTAATGACCTTTTGGAGATATTTAATTTTTAAAAATAATAAAATAAGTCATATGTTATTTTCAAAAAAAAATCGCATTGGGATTTTAATAAAAATGTGAAAGAAAAATTATTTTCATTTTCCAAACAATGAACCTTCCTAACCTTTTATAATGAAAAAATTAAATTTCATTTTAACGAGTGTGGCATGTACAAAATTACCCACTATCATGACCATAATTTCTTTGAAATTTTCTTTTCATGTTTATGAGTGTCTTTGTAAAAAAATTTAATTTAATTTCATTGAAAATGATGTGAAAAAATATTTATACTTTAAAAAAATTATTTTCAAAATCTAGAAAATATTTTCATCAAATTTATTTTAATAGTTTTATTTAGTTATTTTGATTCATAGTTGAAAACAACTCTTTATTATTTCTCCAAAGGTTATATATTATATTGTTACCTTCCTTATTTTTCCATAATATGGTTTATGATCATTTTGACCAAGAAATGTATTGAAATTAAATTCATTGATTCATTTTTGTAATCATTAACATTCCCTTGAATTATTCAATTTCATGTGGACATTAAATTTTCTTTCAAATCCAATATTATTTATCATGTATATGATTATTTATGAAGCTATATATCATTTATACATATGTTGTTTTACTTTGATTGTTATTTTATTAACTAGGTAAATATTGAAAATTTTGTATATTTTACACAATAAGGAAATTTATTTAGAGAAGGAAATTTATTCCTTAATTAAATTGATTATTTGATATATGAATAATTTTATTTACATGAAATAAACATATGAAGAACCATTATAAAAATCACCTTGATGCATTAGTAGGTCACATTAGACAAAATTAGTCGACCAAGCCCTCTAATATTGAACTCAATATTTTTAAATTGTCCTGTGTAAGGTCTTGTAAATAGTTATATAGTTGTCCATACCTTATCAATTTATACCTAGTAGTTTGAAAACGTCCTGTAAAAGGCCTTGATGGTAGACGTATGTTGATTCCTGAATTGAAGACATTAAATAATTATGCATTTTCTTCTTTAAGAATTTAGTTATTATGGACCTCGATATTTTCAGAATAATATTATATATAGATGGATTTCATCTAATTTTTATAGATTAAATGTCATGTGTTATCACTTATTTACATTTATATGTTTTTGGTTATATATATATTCATGTAGTAATATTATTTCAATGGATATTTTGTTTAGTTATTTAAATTATTTTCTTTATTATTCGTTAATTATTTCTGATAGATTCTGGTTTACCTAACCCTGAGTGAGCATTTTAGATCACCCATATTTAGTTTCCTTTTAATGTAATCCATTAAGTGTAATTTAATTTACATAAGAGGATATGGTAGATGGACTAAAATTATTACTGAATGAAATTTTATTTAAATACCGAATTCAATTAGAATAAAAGACTAATGTGTCTATTTTTTTCACCAATAATACTAAAATATTTTCCCCTTCGGGATGCAGTTCAATTTATATTATGCCGATGTAATAATATATATAATGGCTCTAAGATACTTGTGTTTGGTTTTTTATAGTTTTCATCAAAAGAAGTTTATTGTATACCATAGGAACTCGATTTATGAAAAAAATAGATGAGGGTACAAAACCCTGTGATATAATTTGAGGATAAGTACATAAGAACATCCTAAAAATTTGATATGAATGATATTATATGTATTTCCTTGAAATACATCTCTTTTATGATACTACAAGTTGATTTGGTTCTAACATAGTGTTACCTTGGTGTAATAAATCTAAAAATAGTGTATTGAGCTTTACTTAATCTTCACCAATTTAATGATAATGGGCATTGATATACACCAATTTTTAAACTCTCTTGTAATATTCTTTGGATAATTCACATTTCCATTACAAATAATTTTGATGTATTATAATAGATAATGATAATGAATTTATTTGTATAAACACTAGACCATGGAATGATCTATGTTTCTATAAAATGGATGATCTATTTTTATCTTCTGAATCAATAATTTAATCATAGAATTATATATATAGGGTTAATTTTTTTATAAGAATCATGAAGAATATAAGGATTTTTCTATGTTTTAGAATCATATTTATATTAATTTATATAAGAGTTATAGATAACATCTTGGATTACTATGATTAAAATTTATCATAATTTTGGAAGTCTTAAACACATATTTTTGGGTTTTAAATGATCATAGTTTGTAATAATTAATTACATTTATAGAAATTAATTTCAATTTTATGTTTTAATGGAAAATTTATTTGCGTAATAATTCATTTATATTTTATAGACATATTTTTATAATCATTGATAACTGTTAGAGACAATATACTTATAGAAAAATAATATTATTTGACTTTGTGAAAAAAATGTATTATATTAAAAACATTAGTAAAGAGGATATTTATTGATTAGATTCATTTACCATATCCATCATATTTTTTTGGGAACAATATAAGAATTATATTAATATTTTTTTTTAAAGAAGGATACCAACATTCTTGTTGAAAACTCAACACATCTGGTATGGCCATGTGGACTCAACCCATGGCCAAAGGATGATAAGTTCTTATAACCTACCACTAGAATATGGAATTTCAGAGTTAACATGTCATTGTTTTTAGTTGATCATTTAAAAAAATAAATATTAATGTATAAAATAATGATATAAAATTTTGGGTTTAGAGATTAATCTATCATAATGGATAAATTGTGAATACTGTATTGGATTTGGGAAACAGTTAGAGAATTGTAGAATGAATTTTCACTATTTTATGGATATTATAATCTTTAAAAATAAAGTTTTATTTCGTCAGGAATAAAAAATTAATTTCATTAATATTCATTTCCAGGAGAAAGGGATAAATATTTAATTAATTAATGAAAAAAATATGAAATTGTTTTTATGAAATAGTAAAACATCATGTATGTAAATTTCTTATATTCTTACACAGTAAATTAATTCATCAACTTTATGAGAAGAATCACAAAACAGAAAAAATTATCTTGTAACATTTATATCTGATGAGTGATATATCCTTTTAAATAATCTCAGATTTATGGTTTTGAGGCCCATGAATTTCAATTTATCATTCAATTGCTTATTAATAATGGTCTCAATATCTCTCTATAATTATTTACAATTATATTCATTTTCCATTTTTTCACTTTCCCCCAATTTACACCTACTTAGAATCTTAGTTATGTGTTATTCTATATGAGCACGGTATAAAACGTCCTACCTTATTAAGATGATTTTTTATTAAATATTTTTATGATGTGTGTTTTTAAAAAATATTTTTCAAATATCAAACACTTTATTACCATGATGATGTTTATATTGATAGGGTGCATTTTTTAAGCTGTGGAAAATATAAAAACCCAAAATTATGAAATAATATCATTATATTCAATAGAATATATGACATGAAACACCATGATTAAAAAAATACCCTCAGATATTGAAATATATTAATTTTTAAATTTATTAAATATCTCTAAAAATTTTGGAACACATAACACTGAGTTTATCTTACATTACACAGAATAGCGAGTTTCTTTGGTACCTTATATTACATGTGAGACTTTGTTTTACTAAAAAAATATAATATTAATAGTATTATTTAATAGTAATATCCAAGCCATGAAATTTTTAGTTATGAATATTATTTACAAAATAATGATAAATATGTTAATCTAACGATTAGTAATAAAATAACATTCACATAAATGAAAACTAAATTTTTTCTCGGACACTGCATTTTTTCCAAAAGACGGCTCAACTAAGCTCTGAGAATGTAATTAAAATTAGTGATATTGCATTTTAGGAAATATATTTTATAAAGTTAAATTAATTTTTGAAATCATCATATAAGAATTAAATTATGAATATTTTTTTTGACTTTTCAGCAATATTTCCTTTTTATGAAATCATGAAAAATACTACATTTTAATTTAAACATCATTTTAAATTAAATAATTTGTATCGTAAATTATATTTTGAATTAGTTTTAAAGTAATAGTAGTTAAATTTTATATGAATTAATCCAATTTAGGACATTTGAATCATCTTCATATTTAATTATGAACTAAAATATTTATGTACTTTTGAACACTTTACTAACTTTCTCATTATGTATATGTTATTAATGTTAACATAAAATGTTCAAATTCTATAAATTTTATTTGGGAAATTTGATTCTATATTTGGAATCGAAATAAATCATTGTTTTTAATACATTATTCTAAAAAAATTTATAAAATGAATTTTGAAAATAGTAAAAATTAATTATCATGTTTAAAGTAAAAATTGATTTACCTTGGATAAACAAAGTGGATAAGTGATAAAATTTAGCTACCAAATGTAGAGAATAAATTTTCTTACTATATTTTGACCTTCTTTCATCTAGGTTCATGGATGGACAATTTTGGTATCTTTTGGAAAGATAAAAAACATGGGTATTGTTGAATATTTTCAAATAATTACAAGTCTTCCTGTAACATCCCAAGAATATAAAGAATAATACAGTTTCATAATTATTATTATTTGTGAATTAAATATTAAATTTACTTTAAAGGGGTTTCTATGTTCGATGGCGTACCTGACATGTAACAACGGGTTTGTTTGAAAGTTTGTGTTGCACACAAGGTTGAGTCATACTAAAAAAATAATAAAATATTATTATTATTTTAAATGGTATTTAACACCTAGCCATTATAATGGCGGTAATGAATAGAACTTAAAAAAATATAATTATACATATTTTTTAAATTTTTCTACAATTCTCTACTAAAATTTAGTGGCTTAAAATGTGAATTAATCTATTTTTAAGCATAAATACTCTAATATTCCACAAAAAGGTTGGTGTACCACCTTTTAATGGGGAACCCTCATTAAATATAGTTTTGGTCACTTTTATATGTTATATTTGATAAAGTAAAATATTTCTTTAGAATCGGGACATCAAAATTTACTTTGGGTGCATTTTTGGTATTTTTCTGATAAAAATCATTTTTAATGAATACTGTCAAATAAAGTATTTTAATTCAAAACATCCTTTCAATATAATTTATTTATATGGATAGATTATATTTTTAATTGGTTTTAATATGTAAATAGATAATATTTTTACCATTTAATCCATTTTTGGATGTTAGAAGTAATTGCACATTAAAATTGGACATAAACAAGTTTCAATATTTTGATAGTTATTATTTCTTAGAAACAAGATTTTTGCTTTGATGACGGAAATTAATTTTAAATTAATTAATGAAACATATATGTGTTTAATTTGTTAAAATAGAAATTTAGTTTTAGTTCATAATATCAAATATATATTAGGTTGAATTTTGAGTATTTTTCTGAAAACACTTCAATTTTTGATAGATAGTCGAAACACATAGTAGTATTTAAAAAACTGAATTTTTCATTTAAATGAAATTTTACAACTTCTGTGAATTGAATTTAAAAAATCCTACATACATGGATGTTATTAGTAAGCAAAATTTGGTTCAATAAGATGAAAATATTTTTTGTTGCATAGTAACTTTTGACTTTTATTTGCCGTGGTTAAAGGTAAATAGGGTAATTCTAGGTAAAAACAATATTATAATAATATAAAATTACCTTAACACTTGTCCTACCCTTATTGGATGAGTAATAGCTGACCAATAAATTCTTTGGGTGACACATTTTTCCTTTGAAAGAAACTTGGGTAAGATAATTATATAAATAACATTTTATTTAAAGTAAAAAAACATATCATAAAGATGTATTTCTTTGCTAAAACAATTCTAATGTGGGGTTATATAATTGATATATTTGACTATAAATATTAATTAGAAAGATAAAACTATTTCCTACATTATGGTTTTTTTTTTAAAATTTTAGACATCAAATAAATTATATTATTTATGACTCAATAATGATGTAGTGTTTACCTCATTAATAAATGATTTAAATAAATAAGATTGTAAAGATTAAAATAATATAAAAAACCTTTCCAATTCTTATTGAATGATTTTATTTAGACCATGAGTCATCTTATCTTCGACTTTAATATGTTTTGGAATTTTATAAACCAAAAATTGTTATATAATAAAATAATATTTTCACACTTTCCTATAGAGCCCCTCCTCCCCCTTATAAAATTCCCTCACCTATAACCCATTACTCACACATCTCAAGCCCCTGGTCTTGTCCAACCTCTACCCAAATGAGCTCTCAATATCACTATATTCATCCTATAAGCCTTACCTTATGAATAAGACACTTCAAGAAACCCTTTTGGTTCAAACCAAAGGTAGTTACCCGATTTATAAGTAACATCTTCTCTTAAGTTCTTTTGTTTTATTTTACTTCTCAAACACCCTAAACTCTTTTTATTCCTTTTTTTAAAAAACACTATCCTGAATATACTAGGTTGTTTTTATGAGATTTATTATGACTACACTTACACACACCTCCACTTAATGGGTAAATAACATAATATTTCTTGTGGACGGAAAACTAACCCCTCATTAAACGATGATTGTTCAATCTTCTCCTACAACCTGTTGTGGTGGCCATTATGATGGAACTGTAATTATATTTGATATATATTATATTTATATTTTTTCTATGCTTCTGTATTTTTCATTTATAGAATACTTTTATGAATTCCATAGTAGGTAAATACGATAATCTCATTTGAGGAAGTTCGGACTACCGCCCCCTCATAGTGATATGACTCATTCATGCCATACATGGAACATATAAAGGATGGAATTACTGAGATTAAATATATGATATTATACTAGAATTACAATATACATATCTATCATTATGTTTTCATTCCATTAAATATGAAATAGAAATAAAAGTAGGGTTCATGCGTACGTATGGCTTACCATCTCCATGAACGGTGCATTTCATTTCTTACATCCAAATGTTATGTATAATTATAAATACATGTATATACTGGATATATATTATATATATAATATTCAAATTGTGAATATCATTATGGATATAATGAGCTTTTTACCACTTGAACAACTTGAACTTATAAGAAGTTCATTTTTCACTCAAGTACCAAATATCAACACAATGACCATTATAAACTTAAACGATTACATAATGTCTATAACACAGTAATAAGGGATATAATAGGAATAATAAACTTGAAAATGGTTCTTAATAAAGTAGAAATTAACTTTAGTATATTATTCAGGAGATTAAAGAATTATCAAGTCATGTCAAACACGAGGTAAGGGACTTCATCTCAATATACTTTCATTAAGGCATATTTTGTTTTATACATGACATTATTTTATATGTTTTATAAACACCTTTTAAATTTCATTTCATTCAAGTGGAATATTTTTCTACGAGGCATTTTTCTAAACAAAAAATGTGTTTCATTTAACGTAAGCAGTGACAACGACCTTTTCCACTACCACGGGTATTATTTGATCTTTTGGCTTCCTTAACAAGTCGTAATGTTTTTAAATGTAAAATAAATACCATATATTCTGTTACGTATTTTGGTATTGAAAATGGTTTAGATAATGGAGGATTTATGTCAATGTATTTAAATGATATATTTTGATTGAAATGTGGATATTTTATCCTCCCATTATTTTTTTTGTGATGTGAAAATGTTATGGTTCTTATCCATTATTATGTATAGGGGTTGTTCCGTGAAAACCCTAGGTTAGGAGAGCCCGAGATAGATGTCTAATGCATTGGGTAATGTGATGGAGGTAAAGGTGAATTTTTATCCTAAGGGATTTAGGTAATATACTGTGTTCGGTATTCCAAATGTAACTCTCTATCTAGCTGTGAATGCTACAACATAAGTATGTTATGTATGCCACAAGTTACCTTTATGATTTATGATTTATATTTGTTTTTCATAAATCTTATGATTTCAATAGGTATGTTAAAGAGCTTATGTTATTTATGTATCGATGAACTAATATTTTCTATCTTTCTTTTATAACCCTTACTGAGATTTTTATGCTCATCCCAAATTTGGAAATGTTTTTCATAGGACTTAAAAATGAATAGGGTTAAGGATGGGGACATGGAAAAGTCATGCTCTCTAAAACATGGGACTAGACATGAATCTTTTTTTAAGATTTTTTATTTTATGAAAAAAAATAGAAACTGATTAGAAGTGTCTACCATGTAATTTTAGAGATGTAATGTAATAGTTATGTCCTAATTCTCTAAAACTATAAAACTGAAAAGATCATTAATGTGAATTATTTATATAATTAAAGATTATGTATTGTTTAAGTTCAGGTCCTTATATTTTGTATCATTGATAAGTTTAGATAAATTTAGAAGTTAGTAAATTGTTAAATTAATTTCTATAAATTAATTAATGTTAATATTGAAGTGATATATAATTTACAGATTACCATGTTGGTTTGCCTAAGATATTTTGGTGTTCAGAATGGTCTTCGGTAGAGGAAATAGGGAATCTATGATTGGAAAACATCAGGGGAATATGACCTTCAAAATCAGCAACCTGAGATGTCCAGAATCAGAAATAAAAAGTTTTTTGCATTGATCCCACAATTGACTCAGTCTATAAATGGAGGTGGTATCCAAGCACGAGATCATCCAGATCAACAGTAGAATAACATTTCGGTAGTGGAGAATTTAATGAGGAAACACCCTTGTCTTTCAGATGATCATATTATCCTATGCTAGGGGAAGGGTGGATTAAATAACTGGAGAATATTTATGATGTCATGGGGTGTTCATAACGTCAAAAGGTTAGTCTCGTTGTTTACTATTTTGAAGGTGAAGCTGATCAGTGGTGGTCGATGGTGAAAAATATCAGTAATAGTGAGCAGATTGATGCTATTTATTAGGATGAATTCCAAGGTATGTTCCTTGCGAAATATTTTCCTATGGTGGTTTGTCTTAGGATGGGAAAAATCATGGAATTGAGGCAGGAGGATGACTTAGTGGCTTCTTATGAAGAAAAATTCACTAGACTAGAAAGGTAAGCTCCAAATTTCATATGAGAGCTTGATAGTAAAATCAACTATTTTTACTCTGGATTAAAGCCAATGTATCGAATGGATTTAGCTTCTCGTGTGTTCAAAAGTTATGAAAAACTAGTTCGATGTGCGGAGAAGGGGGAAATGGAGTTTGTCGATGATTAGGTCTTCTTTGACAAACAACGGAATAAGAGGTCAGGTGGAAAATTAAAGGGAAGAAGTCTTCAAAAATGTCTAATGGTAAGAAACTTATGTTTACAGTCTGTGAAAATTATGGTGAAAATCATTTTCGGGAATGTATTTTTAATTATGGTAAGTGCAACTGATGTGGTAAAATGGGACATAAAGCTCGAAATTGCACTAAAAAAGATCAGGGTAATGTTAAGACACATTCTGATTTACAATCAGTAAAATGTTTCAAGGGCAATGAAATTGGTCATTATAAAAATGAGTGTCCAATTAAGAACTCAACTTAGAGAAAGTAACTAGACTATAAGTAGAAAGGGGTGGCTAAGTCCTTTGAAACTACTTCAGTAGATATTGGTCCATCAAATGAAGATGTATCTGGTACACTGTTTGTTTGTACAAATTATGTCAATGTGTTGTTGGATTCGGGGTCTACACATTCATTCATTTCTGAGAAGTTTTCTAGTAAATTGTGAATTTCATCTCATGATATGAATCCTAAACATATGGTAAAAACACTAGGGGTATATGTAGATACAAATATAAATTATAAGAACCTTCATATCCTTGTGTGCAGAAAGAATCTTCCTACAAGCATTATTTTTTTTCCTCTAGTAGATTTCGATGTTATTTTGGGTATGGATTGGCATTCTTTTTATCATTCAAAGATTGACTATAGAGCTAAAGATATTTGTTTTTAGAAATATTTTCAGATTGTGTACAAGAATGAACCCTTACTTTTGATTACATATCAGGAAGTTGAGAAACTAGTAAAATATTGAAAGGAATGTTACCTTGCACATACTTTTGAAAACGAAAAAACTGTTCAGATTAATGATGTGCCAGTGGTAAATGAGCATCTTGATGAATTTCCAAATGAGTTTCCTGGTATTATACCAAATCAAGAAGTTGAATTTACTATTAACTTAGTTCCTAATGCTAAGCAAATTTCAAAACCCCCTTATCGAATGGATCAAATTAAACTGTTAGAGTTATAGAAGCAATTGCATGAGTTATTATATAAAGGTTTCATTCAACCAAGCACATCACTATGGGGTGCTCCTGTCTTATTTGTTAAAAAGAAAGATTGTATAATGAGAATTTTCATTGATTTTAGAGCATTGAATAACATCACTATTAAGAACAAGTATCCTTTTCCTCATATTGATGATTTTTTTATCAGCTCTAGGGAGTAAAGTATTTTTTGAAATTTGATTTGAGGTCAGGGTACAATCAGTTTAATGTAAAGGAAGCAAACATTCTTAAGACCATGTTTCTTACTATATATGGAGATTATGAATTTTTAGTTATTCCTTTGTGGTTAATCAATTCACCTATTATATTCATTTCGCTTTTGAATAGAATTTTCCATGAGTTCTTGGATTCATTTGTGGTTGAGTTCATTGATGACATTTTGGTTTATTCAAAAAGTAAATAGGAGCATGAATGTCAATTAAGGGTTGTCTTGAAATCCTTAAAAGAATTAAATTGTATGGGAAATTTAAAAGGTGTGCGTTTTGGTTACAACAAATTTCTTTCCTTCGTCACATTGTTTTACAAAAACGTAAAAACTATTGATCCTACTAAAACAAAAGTTTTTGAAGAATGGAAAAGACCCACAAATATAACTGAGTTCTATATTTTTCTTGGTTTTGCAAGTTATTACTAGAGTTCTATTGAAAATTTGTAACGGTTATCTAGTCCAATGACTAAGTTAACTCAAAAAGGTGTTATGATTATCTGGACCAAAGAATGTGATGATTATTTCTAGTAAATGAAAAGAATATTGGACAATTCTATAGTTTGATCACTACCTTACAGAAATGGTGAGTTTGTTATCTATAGTGATGCTTCATTGAAAGGATTTGGTTGTGTCCTTATGAAAAATGATCACTTAATTGCTTATGTTTCACGTTTGTTGAAACCTCATGAGGTAAATTACCCTACACAGGATTTTGAATTATCTGCTATTATTTTTTCATTAATAATTTGGAGGCAACATTAGTATGGAGTAAAATGTGAAATATATACTGACCATAAATGTTTGATGTATATATTCACTCAGAAAGTATTGAACATGAGATAGAGGATATGGTTGGAATTAATCAAGGATTATGATTGCATGATCTATTACCCTCCGGGAAAATAAAATAAAGTGGCTGATTCTTTTAGTCGAAAAAGTAATGCTTCATTAACTATAATACATTTGGAACGTAATCCTTTGGTTTTTTATTTTATTAACTTTGGTATAGAAGTTGTTGTGTCATAAATTCCTCTGTTTTGTTTCAGGTGTCCGTGAGATCACCTCTGTCAGATAGAATTATGAAAGCACAGAAGGAAGGCAGTGATTTATAGAAAAAGGTAGAGCTTGTTCAGAAGGGTAAGTTACATGATTTTAACACTGATAATGATTTTATTTTGAGATTTAGGAATAGGTTATTCTTGTATTTTGATTCACAGTTGAGGAATGAGTTTTTAGGTAAAGCACATTGTTCTCCATTTTCAGTTCATCCTAGAATTACTAAGATGTACAGAGATCATCGAGAGTATTACTGTTGGGATGGAATAAAAAGAGATATTGCTATCTTTACTGTGAGGTGTTTGACTTGTCATCAGGATGAAGTAGAATGGAAGTTAACAAAAGGGATGCTTCAGTCTTTACCAATTCCAGAGTGGAAATTGGAAAATATATCCATGGACATCGTTGTGGGATAACGAAAGACATCTCGAGGTAATAATGCAATCTAGGTTATTGTTGATCAATTGTCTATATCTGATCATTTCCTTCTTATTAGAGACACTTTCCCTCTAGATCAACTTTCTTGATAGTATGTTAAAGAGATAGTCAGGATGCATGGAGTTCCCCTCTCTATTGTATCTGATCGTGATCCAATGTTTACCTCTAATTTTTGGAAAGGCCTTCAGAAGTCATTTGGTACTGAATTAAATTTTAGTACCACTTTTCATCCTCAATCAGATGGGCTGTCAAAATGAAAAATTAGGACATTGGAGGATATGCTATGTGTTTGTTCGCTGTATTAACATGGAATTTGGGACAATCATCTTTCCTTGGTTTAATTTTCATATAATAATAGTTTTCATTCTAGTATGTAGATGGCTACATTTGAGTAATTATATGGGAAGTAGTGTCTAACACCAGATTTTTTGGATGAAGTAGGTGAAAGGAAGTTGATGGGGACAGAATTAGCAGAATAGTTGGTAGAAAAAGTTCAGTTGATTCAGAAGCACATGAGAACAGCTCAGAGTAGACAGAAACGTTATGCTGATAACCATAGGAATGATATTTCTTTTGACGTAGGTGATCATTTCTTTCTCAAATATTCTCCATTGAAGAGTGTGATGTGTTTTGGTAAGAAGGGAAAGTTGAGTCTGAGGTTCATTGGACCTTATGAAATCCTGAAGAAAGTTGGATCAGTTGCAAACAGAGTGGATTTACCTATAAGTAAATTGCATGTACACAATTGTTTTCAGGTTTCAATGTTGAGAAAGTATATGCCAAATCCATCTCATTTTTTGAGCCCAAAGATAGTTCAGTTGGAAGAGAATCTCTCTTATGAGGAACAGCCAGTCCAGATTCTTGACCAAAGAGAGAAAGTGTTGAGAAATAAAGTAATTCACCAGGTAAAGGTTTTGTGGAAAACCCATATGGTTGAAGAGGAAACATGGGAATCTAAAAATGTTATTAAATATAAATACCCACACTTATTTGATAAGTGAATAAAAATTGCAAGGATGTAATTTCCAAAAGGGGGAAGGATGTAACATCCTAGGTAAATAAAGAATAATACATTTTCATAATTATTAATATTTGTGAATTAAATATTAATTTTACATTAAAGGGGTTTCTATGTTCTATGGTGTACCCAATATGCAACAATGGGTTTCTTTGAAATCTTATGTTATACACAAGGTAGAGTCATACTAAAATAATAATAATATAATGTTATTATTTTAAATGGTAGTTAACCCCTAGCCGTTGTATTGGTGAATATAAAAAAAATAACTACAATATTATTATGCATGTTTTTTAATTGTTTTTATATTTATCCAATAAAATTTAGAGGCTTAAAATGTGAATTAATCTAATTTTAATCATAAATACTCTAATATTTTTATAAAGGTCAATTTACAACCTTTTAATGGAGAACACCCATTAAATATAGTTTTGGTAAATTTTCTATGTTTTATTTGACAAAATAAAATTCTTATTTCGAATCGGGACATCAATATTTACTTTGGGTAATTTTTTGGTATTTTTCTGATAAAATTCATTTTTTAATGAATAGTGAAAATACTCTATTTTAATTCAAAAATGCCCTTTAATCTAATATATTTATATGATTAGATTATATTTTTAATTGTTTTAAAAGTGTAATTAGATTATATTTTACCTTTTAATCCAATTTTTGTCATTTTAAGTAATTTCAATTTGAAATTTGACATAAACAAGTGTCAATCTTTTGATAATTATTATTTCATAAAAACACGTTTTTTGTAATGACAATTGGAATTAATTTTAAATTAATTAATGAAACATCTATGTATTGAATTTGGTAAATTATAAATCTTTTTAAAATTCAGAATATCAAATATAGCTTAGGGTGAATTTTTGGTATTTTTCTGAAAAACATCAATTTTTGATGAATAGTGAAAACAATGTGTAGTAGTTAAAAAACAGACTTTTTCATTTAAATGAAATTTTACCACTTCTGTGAAATGAATTTCTAAAATTTTACATACATGGTTTTTGTTAGTAAGTAAAATATGGTTCAATAAGATAGAAATATTTTTTTTGTGAATAGTAACTTTTGACTTTTATTTACAGCGGTTAAAGTTATATAGGGTATTTAAAGGTAAAAACAATATTATAAAAATATAAAATTACCAAAACACTTTCCCTAACATTATTGTATTATTAATGGACGACCAAGACAATCCATGGGTGGTAATTTTGGCCTTTGAAAGCTACTTGGGTAGGATAATGATATTAATAACTTTTTATTTAATGTAAAAATAAAAATATCATAAACATATATTATTTTGCTAAAACATTTTTAATGTGGGGTTATATAATTGAAATATAGGACTATAAATATTCATTATAAATATAAAAACATGACCAACATTATGGTATTTTTTTATAATTTTTAGACATAAAATAAATTAAATTATTTATGACCCAATAATGATGCAGTGTTTACCTCACTAATAAATGATTTAAATAAATAATATTATGAAGATTAAAATAATATCCAAAACCTATCCAATTATTATTGGATGATTTTATTTTGACCATGATTCATATTATCTTTTTCTATAAAATGTTTTGGACTTTTAGAAACTGAAAATCATTATATAATAAAATAATATTTTTACACTTTCCTAAAGCTCCCTCATCCCCCTTATAAAAATCCCTCACCTATAACCCATTACTCACACCACTCAAGCCCCTTGGTTTATCCAAACTCTTCCCAAATAAACTCTCAAGATCCCTCTCTTCCTCATATAATCCTTAACATAGGCAGAAGGCACTTTATGAAACCATTTTGGTTCAAACCAGAGGGACTTAACCAATTTAAAGGAAACGTCCTCTATTAAGTTCTTTTGTTTTATTTTACTTCTACAAACACCTAAACTCCTTTTATTCCTTTATTTTATAAGAACCCTATTATCCTCAATATACTTGGTTGTTTTTTTGAGAATTATTTTAAATACACTTACACTCACATCCTATTAATGGGTAAACAATATACTGTTTCTGTGGACGACAAACTAACGCCTCACGAAACGATGACTTTTCAATCTTCTCCTACCACCTCTTATGGTGGCCATTATGATGGAACTATATTTATATAATATATATATTATATATATTTTTTTATATGCTTTTGTATTTTTCATTTACAGAATACCTTTATGGATTCCATAGTTGGTAAATACGATAATCTCATTTGAATAAGTGCGAACTGCCGCCCCCTCAAAGTGATATGACTCATTCATTCCATACATGGAACGTGTAAAGGATATAGATAATGAGATTATATATATTATATTATACTGGAATTATAATATATCTATGTATCATTATGTGTTCATTCTGTTAAATATTAAATAGAAATAAAAGTAGAGTTCATGCGTGCGTATGGTTTACCATCTCCATGAACTGTGCATTTCATTTCTTAAATCCAAATGTTATATACTATTATAAATAAATGTATATACTGAATATATATGATATATATGATATATAAATCATGAATACCATTCTGGATATAATGAAATTTTGACCAAATTAACCACTTGTAATTATAAGAAGTTCATTTTTGACTCAAGTACCAAATATCAGCAAAACAACCATTATTAACTTAAATTATTAAATAATGTTTATAACATGGTTATAAGTTATATAAAAGGAACAATAAAATTTAAAAATATTCTTAAGAAAATAGAAATTAACATTAGTTAATTATTTATGAGATTAAAGAATGATTGAGTCAATTTGGACAAGAGGTAAAAAATTCATCTCAATCTCCTTTCATTGAGTCATATATTGTTTTATACATGAATTTCTTTTATATGCTGCATATACACCTTGGACATTTCATTTATTTGAAATGGAATCTTTTTCTATGAGGCATTTTACTAAATAAAAAGAAAATATTTCTTTTAACTTAATTAGTGACAAAAAACTTTTCCATCACCGCGATTATTATTTGATCTTTTGGCTTCCTTAACAAGCCGTAATGTTTTTAAAAGGAAAATAAATACCATATACTATGTTACGTATTTTGGAATTGAAAATGGTTTTGATAATGGATTTTTTATGTCAATATATTTAAATGATATATTTTGATTGTAATGTGGAAATGTTATCTTCTCATTATATTTGTCTTTTTTGTGTTATTAATATTTTATGGTTCTTGGGAAATGCTACGTATGTGGGTGGTTCTATGAAAAACCTAGATCAGGTGATCCCGAGATAGCTCTCCAATGCATTGGGTAACGTGACGGAAGTAAATTTTAATGTTTCTCCTAAGATATTTAGAGAATATACTATAATGGTTATTCCAAATGTAACTGCCTATATAGTTGTGAATTCTTTTACATAATTGTATTATATATGCAATAAGTTACATTTATGATTTAGGATTTCTATGTGTATTTCATAAATCTTAAGATTTCATGAGGCATGTTAATGAGCTTCTATTATGTATGTATTGATAAACTAATGTTTTCTTTCTTTGTTTTATAACCCTTACTGAGCTTTTTATGCTCATACCATGTTTTGAAATGGTTTTTATAGGACTTATAGATGAATAGGGTCAAGGTTGGGATCAAGTAAAAGTCATGTTGTCTAAAACATGGGACTAGACATGACTCTTTTTTTAAGAGTTTTTATTTTATGAAAAAATTTGAAACTGAGTAGAAGTGTCTACCTTGTAATTTTAGAGATTCAATGTAAAAGTTATGGTCTAATTCTCTAAAACTCAAAACTTGAAAAGATCCTCAATGTGAATTATTCATTTATTTCATGATTATTTAATGTTTACGGTCGGGTCCTTATAGTTCCACTCACCATACTTATAAAATGCCACCCACTATCCTCTATTATTCACACCATCAAATATCTTTAGTTCATCCATGAACCAAAAAATTCACATTCCAACTTCCCTCCCCTCAACCTATAATCCTTAGTTTGGGAATAAATCCAACCTAGTATGACTATAATGCAAACCTAAATAGGAAACATGAATAAGAGGTAATGTTCATTACCAAATTCCATTAATTTATTTTTTTATCCTCCTCCATCGATTATTAATAAAACAATATATTTTAATATACTTATTATAATACATATAATAGAAATTTTATTATAATAAGGGTATTACCTATAATCGTCTCTATATTAATCAAATTGGTTACAATGCTATCATTTGTGTGTACATAGGACTATTTCCTCATGAACTGATGCCATTAGTTCATCCATTACCTATTTTCACGGCTCGGAATGTTGATTTATATAATTTATATAAATTTTAATTATTATATATTTATACCTTCGTAGTTATTGTATTGTATATATATATATATATATTACCATATATTCAATAGGAGATATGACGACATCGCTCTTGTGTACCACAGACTATTTCCTCACGAAGCGTTGTGATTCCTCTTTCAATAATGATTTACCTAGAGTGTGATAAAAATAATTTTTATTATTATATGTGATATAAATTATATAATTATCATAATCATAAAATACTAAACACTCTAGAAAGATAATATATCATTTTATTTCGTACCTTTTTTACTCTCTTAAAGATAATAATATCATCCGTGTATGGTTGACTACCACATTCATGATGCGATATGACACTTTTTTCATCACCAACCATACATATGATATATGTATGTATTTATTATATAATTATAATATATTACTTCCCTGATTTCCATAATTATCATTGGAAAATGGAAACATTTCTCTAGTGTACATATATCCTACCATCTCTATGATCATAACATACATCATTTCCATAACCATCATTAATGATTGGTTTTAAAAATAAAATTGATGAAAAGATATATAATTATTTCATTATTATTATTATTATTATTATTATATGTTTAAACTACAAAATATTTCAAATAATTGGATCATTAATGATGAAACACGCATAATAATACAAGGAAATTAACACACAAAATAATGAATATAATGAAAAATAAGTATTCAATGGGTTATAGGATGCCTTAAAAAGATCAAATAATATATTATAAATATTAATAAGATTCATCTATAAGTGGAAAAAAATTTAAAATCCATTATACATCTGGTTAAATATTTTTCAAACAAACGGATTCTTATGGAAAGTGATCAGGTCTCAATTTCCTTTGATTAAAGAACATTTTTATGTTATGCACCAATTTCATATATATATGGATTATAAAATTAAAATTTCCCAATAAATATCATGAATAATTAATAATTCATGTAATTTAATGTTTAAATTTTAATTATTTCATACAATTTATTTTGGATGAAATATTACCTAGTTGTACACGATTTGAAAACTCAATTTCTATTCATTGTGATAAAATTCTACTTCATTAATGAATTAATTTTATGATTATGTGTATAATTACTTTTGATTACATTCTATTGTATTTAAAAATTTGTTATGTGTATTTATAGTTAAAATAAATATTATATTTATTTGGTAATTATCACTCGAATATTATGATGAATGTATATATTTATTTCATAATCTCATTCGAATCGAGATTGTTTATTATTAAATTCAGTTGAGTAAATTATATTACCATTTCATCATAAATCAATTTAATTTTATTATCCACTTGTTATTCATTATTTTTTAAATTAATATTACAATTTTTTCACTCATTGGAACTTAATTTATTGATAAAATATTTGATGAAAATCCAAAATTATTTCACTCTTCGGTAAAAAATATGATTCCTTCCAAAACTACTTTCCCTAAATATATTTTCAAAAAAAAATTCAAACATTTTAAAATTATTTCATAATGAAATTTATAACCAATATTCATTTTCATACAAATAGTTTAAATTAATCATTTTTTTGTTCTCAGAAAAATCCCCATTTTCTTTTCTATAAAATGATAATGGATTATACTTTTCATTTTATAAAAAAGGAACATTTATAACCTTTTTATAATGAAAAAGGAATGATCTTATTATATTTTACAAAATTTATTGAATTACACTCTATCATAACAATCATTTAATTATATATTACAATGATTTTTTAAAATATTCTTTTAAAATAATTTTTTTTAAATTTATTTTCAATGACATGAATTTTAAAAATTTGTTACATTTTAACGATTTTGATTTTTAAAATGAAATGGATATTATCCTTATGATTTTTTACACACATTTTTATGGTATTTTTATTCATAAATTAAAACCCATTCATTTTTATATTGATTTATATATACTGAATTGATTCAAACCTTATTCATCATCAAGATGTTTTATGATCATTTTGACTAAGTGTTGAAATTCAAATCCTTGATTAACTTTTCTAGTCATTAACAATAACTTGAATTATTCAATTTCCTATGCACATTACATTTCCCATAAATATAAATATAATTTATCATGGGAATGTTTATTTATTGAACTATATATCATGTATACATAAGTTTCTTCATTTTAATTTTTGTTGACTTACTAATGAATTCTTTAATAAATTCATATCATTAACTCAAAATAGATATTTTTTTGATAAGGAACATTATTCATGAATTAAATAGATTATTTGATATATGAGGAATTATTTGCACATGAAAGTCATGGGTGTGGAAAATTTTTAGAAATCCCCTCAGTTCATATATATGTCTCCTAATATAAAATCAATTGGAAAAACCCTGGAAATTTGTACCCGGTTGTTATAAAATTCAATATGAAAGGTCTTCATAGTTGTGATATATTAGAAAAAACCATATTGGTTTGTAACCTATTATTTTAAATATTTATTTGAATGATATTGATGGTATAGGTGTCATGATTTTTGAGAGCATGGAATTTAATTAATAATTAATCGTTTCCTTCATAAAGAATTGAGTTATTATTTTCCATGATATTTTCACAGTGATATTATCTCTTGATGAATTTCATTATCAATTTATTGATTAAATGACATGTGATTTCAGTTAATTATCCTTTATTATTGATTATTACTTATCTATTCATATATTCATGTTATTTAAATAGAGTTTTTTTCAGTTATACACCGTGGATTATTTATTACTCTTTATTTTTCAAGATATCTTTCAATATAAACAACACTTGATGAGAATTTGAGATAATGATTATTTTATTACCTTACCTTAGAATATATAAAGAGTATTATGATTGACATAAAAAAGTTATTCAATGAGGATTAATGATATTATTAAAAAATGTGTAGTAAATTTTATAATAAAATGTAATTAATGACCCATGTCTGTATCTAGTTTACTAAGACTAGTAAACTAATTAACCCTTTGGGATGTGCTTCCTTTTATGTTATTTCATATTTAATAATTTAGGCACCAGCTCTAGGATACTGGTGTCAGGTTTTATAATAATTTAAATTTCATGGATGTCTATTTTTCAAAATTAATGGAGTCTAGGTATAAATTTTTCAATGACACTAAATGGTACTCTCAGAGTTTATAGAATTATGTTGGTGGTTTTGCGATTTTCTATAGAATCTCTATTATTTTCATTCTGTTGGGTGATTACAAAATATGTAATAGTATCTGGGAAGATATTTTGAATCTAGTTTAGGGTGTGAATGTGTTATGATATGTGTGAAGATTTCACATCGTGTAATGATAATATTGGTAATTTTAACCCATGAAGATGTGTATTTTGATGTTTTTGTGTTTTTTGGATTAAAAGAGATGATTGGTGATTACATTATATATAATTATTTTTGTTTTTTCTTGTTAGGTAGCATCATGGATTACTTTCATTTCATTCAGTTCACAACCCACCATCCTAAACACCTAATATATTTTGTGATTTTTTCAAGATCACTTCTCCCTCTGACTATTCGTTCAATGACTGAATTTTATTGTGGTTATGGGAAGTCATTCTAGTTTATTGTTATTCCATATCATATGATACTATATCCTTGGATTTCCAATAAATTTTATTGAAAGTGAATAATTTTCCATCATTTCTGTGCTAGGTGATTTTATAAAATGTGTTTAACCAATTAATTTCAAAGAATTATAGTTAATTTCCTTCAGGTTGTTCTTAGGAATTATTTTATTTGTTGTTTTAATTTATTTCTAGGAAAGATGATTATTTAAATCCTTTCTCTTTGAAAATAGATTTTTTCAAACAAAGTGTTTCACTGAAGTTTTTAGTGGGGACTTTTATTTTGAAATAGGTCTTCAAACAACGTAGTGGATTATCATGTGTTTGAGAATGTTTTATAAATGGTTATCATAGTTTTGAAATAGAACTTGAAAAACATTCCACCTTTGGATCCTCGGTTTCATCATTAAATAAATAGGGGTACTCTTAGAGAGTGTAGAACCCCAGGGGGTTTCTTTTGGGATATCAATCAACTATTGAATGACTAAATATTTTATGGAACAAATGTATACTTTTTTGGGGGTATATTAGGTCTATAATGTACTCCCATATTCTAGGTCCCAATATGGAATGCTTCTTCTAATATGGTTATTTGTCAAAATATTATTCATATCATGAATTGTTGATAAATTGTTTCTATATGAGAATTTATCACACATATTTTCATTACATATTAAGTAATGGATTAATGTTTACTGACATACCTTATAGTGTATGGACTTTATTTCTTGTTTAATCACTAATACTAATCATATTTATGGATTTGAGAATATGAAATGTTTCAATGAAAAATCAAAAGGACGATTATTTACAAATCATTTTTTATTTATTTAAATTAGTTTTAATTTGTTTAATCTATTCCATTTTCATTCTTGATATTAAACCTTTTATTGAATTGGTTTTTGTATCTTACTAGACATTGATTGCATCACCTACTTTTTCCTTCAAATGGTTGTAGATGATGTATGCAATATTAAGGAAATGGGAGGGTAATAATGTAGTATGATGGATTCTTGTAGATCACATAATTTGGTTCAGGATGGTTTATAGGTGACATTTTATCATATGGAGGCTTGTTGGTCATGCTTATTCATACATTTCTAGTTTAGCTTATATGGAATACTTTTTATGGATATAGTTATATCTCATTCTTCTAAATTATAATATTGTTGTATGTATTATTTTCTTATAATAAATATTTCCTTTTACATTTTTTTACCTCACCATTATGGGAAAAATAGTTTGGATTTTCTTTTTGACTCAGGTGGCTCTGTTACAAAAAAATTAATTACATTAGTTCGTAGATATAGAAATTCGTACATACACATGTGTGGTATTTTCATTTTTAATGCATGAAATTATAAAAAGTAAACAATCTATCAATATTCAAAAAACATAATAAAATCATATATTTCATATATTTCATATATATTTATATTAATTTCATCATTACATCCCTCAATTTCAATGAATGCTGATTATTGAAATGCATCACTTCAAGGTGGTAGTGGTCAAAAAGTACATTAAATTGATGTTTTATTTTCCCATATAATGGAATATGGGAGATTTATGTGTGGTAAATTATCATAAAAAAATTAAATATTGAAAAAACTAATTTATTTCTTTTATAATTGATATAATAAATTTTACTGGAGGTATAAAATGAAATAAAATTAATGTTACTTGGTTATGATTTATATCTTTTTATTGATAAACCTTCTTTCTATTAAAATATAATACTTGGATGGGTAGTATTTTTTTAAGAATATAAGATCTATGAAATGTTTAGTAAATATTATATGTAATGATGGTTAGTATTCTCCAAAAGGGAGTTACAAAATGTGTCTGGAAGAGAGGATAAGAGTATCAATTTTATATGTGAGGGGATGAGAACTCTTAGAATTGTAAAAAGTATTATGTTTATATAAATTAATTTTATAATAACAATTTAAATAAATTTTTATATTATTAATATAGGATTATATGTTTCAAAAAATCTCATCCAATAAAATTTTCATAAGTTTATGTGATGTATTTACCCTAATATATTTGTATTAACCCCCACTAATACTTTGGAATATTACCAAAATATCAATGTTTTTCACTCTTTAATGTCCATGAATGATTCCACAAAAATACAAGATTCCCATAAATTTTTCAAGGTTGATATTTATGATCATAATCTATTTTTGTGCTTGATGATCGTATTTTGAAAAAATTTATATAATTTAATAAATTTATTTCTCTTAAAAAATATAATTAATGAAATTTTTTTAACAATTAATTTAATTTAACATTAATTTGATCATGATAAAAATTGAACTCAAATAAAAAATTAAGAAATTATTATTATGATATGTTTATCTACAAAACTCGTCAAACACAATAATTCAAAAAAAATTGTGTTACATAAAATATTTTAAAAATCATTTATTTTATTTTTATATTAATTTAATAAATACTATTTAGGTGTTCTATAAGTATATATGGTAAATATCATATCACTAAAAGTTATAAATAAATTTTCATAGTAAAAAATAATTTAGTATTCCAAATAAACATATATATACTAGAAAAATATTCTTTTATCCTAATGTAAAATATTATAGATATTAAAGTCCAAAGGGTGATATTTTGTATTTATCCTACTTATAGTAATATAACGGTCATCATCAAATAAAATTGGGTCAATAATGGAATATATTCAAGAAAATTGATTGTAAATATATAACATCAATCACCAAATAGTATAAAATCATGAGTTATAAAAAAATTAAGGCCATATCCCACTTTTTAACCTCGTTTTACCCATTTTACCCTTTCAGACGTGACAAATATTTAAAATGGTGCTATTTTTGATGAAAAAATATTCAGTTGAAATAATTAAATTATATTCATTAAAATTATTTCAAATATGGAATAAAATTTATCATTTTCCATTCAGTGAAGTTGAATAATTTAATACAATATTATAAATACAAAACACGACAAAAAGTTGTTTTCAAAAAAATTCTTGATATTTATTAAATTATGTTATATGAAAATCCACATAAAATAAATTACAAGGAACTTAATCATATTATAAATTATATAAATTAACTATTTTTACTTTGAAAATATTTTTATTTAAAAATAATCTTTTAAAATTATGGAAATGAAAATGTTGTTTAAATAAATTTCATTGTATTTCACTATTCATTATAAAATCATTCATTTAAGCAAATTCCCAAAAATTCACTCTAAACAACTTTTGATGGTCTGATTTAAAAAATAATAATAATATTTTCTATAAATAAAACTCTGTAAAAATGAACTAAAATCATTTTTTAATAATTCCCCAATGAATTTGTTTTACAATAAACTCCTTAGCTAAAAATGAATTTATTTTCATTTCTAAACATTTGATAAAAATTAAATTTATTATATATATCTATGTATATATATATATATATATTATTTTTTAAATATTTTATTACTCCCCATACATACCCACCAATCTATTCATTAGTATATTACATTCAAATTAAACCACTATTTTTCAATAGTGAAACATAATTAGTTTTTTATTAGTGTTGTGTGAAAAGTAAGTTATCAATAAAATAACATTATTTATATAAAACTGCATTATAAATTCTCTAAGTTTTATTCCACCACTTTATAATAATTTTTCCAATGAAATTCCAACACTATGATATAAACAACTAAGTATAATTTTACCTCATCACATCCTTAGGTTCTAACAAATTGTCCTCTAAATTATTTTTTCACCACAAAACATTTACCAGCAATGTTGTATTGGTTCATTAAACTTTATCTCTATGAACAAAAATATCAATTCGTTGTCACTCATATTAGAGATGTTTATCTAGTGTCACAAACTCAATGTTCCATTAAATTGATGGATCATGGATGTATTTACTCCAATGTGATTATTAGAATATATCATGAACATGAGATATTTTCATAGGAAGTTTTAAATGATATGTTATCATCCTCATACGACCAACAATCTCTGTGGAATTGATATATATAGTTCTTATCATGAACTTATTTTCAAATATCATAAACTTTTTTCATGTAGATATAATTAGTAAACCCTATAAACAACTTATAACTCTATATATCAGTGATGATAGTCATTATATCAATTATATAGACTTTGAACTACCCTAAGGTGAATATGAATGGTTGTAAACTTATATTTCATCACCTTTATTGACATTGGATCAAAATTATTTCATCCTCCAATTTTATCTTTAATAATTTGAGTTAAAAACTTTTTCCCATATATTTATTCATAAACATAAATCTCAATACTTTAGTGAAAGATATTTTTTTAAGAAACCTAGACTTGATGAATTTATTGATCCCAACCACCTTTGCAATCTAGAGAAAAAGATCTCAACATATCCGCCTAGGATTAATTGGTTATATTAGAAAATCCACCTAAATTAGGATAATATGTTTTAATAAAAAACAATTCCATATCATGATATAACTAAATACCTTTCCCAAACATCATGGTAAAACTTAGATATTTGTAAAATACAATAGATTTTGGTACTCCAAAAAAACCCTACCCCACCCCGAATGTGATTTCTGTAAAGATGATCATGATTTAAACCTTCTATACTTGAAATTATGTGTGTGTTCGTGTTATTAGGATCTATTATAACCCAAATAACATTATTCTTTTATATTTTTTGGGTAGTCTGGGGAAAAAATGCATGGTGATGTTTTCGTATTTCCACCCATAAATGGGTATTGGTTATAAGATCGCATTAGAATTTGGACACTCATACATAACTTTATAACATTACTTGAATGATGATATATTCTATGAAATATCCATTATCATGATATACCACAAGAAATAATATTTTTAATCTTAATACATATGTATACTTTGATGAATAGTGAAACATGAACAATCAGTTTTCTCCAATAGTTATTTCTTCATATATAGTAGTAATGTGATATATACTCAATTCATAAACCTTATCATACCATAAAAATCATGGTTGAACTCAGGAAAATGTATAACATGTTTTTTGGTTCCATATATTCCTTTTATACCACTTCAATCCTAAACGTTGTATTTGATTGAACAATCATCTTATCAAAATAGGAAAATTCCTATTTTGTCTCGAGTTCACATATATTTACCTATAGATCCATTAGTATAAGATATATTTAAAACTCATCATGGAAATATAATAATGGCACATTTGAATCAGACTATCATCAACCATCTTAGGGATGTAATTTATTGAGTATCCAAAATCATTAATCAATTCCATGAACCATCACTAGAAGATACTAACCTATTAATATGAGAGTATCAAAACAAAATTTTTATGATATATATATATATGTAACATCATTCAAATTAATTATAATTTATTTATATATTCAATGAATTAAGTACCACTACCAACTCTAAATCATGATTTGGGTAAATTTTTCTCTTCTATTATAAATTTACATGAGGCATGTTCATCCTTCATATAATTTTTTATGAGGAAAAATCCTAGTGCATTCTTTGATTCCCCACTGATGATTATAAACACTAATCAAATACAAGGTAATGTGAAAATAGGTTTTTTTTCAACATTATCTTCATATCTTTATATTATCTTCAAATTCTTATATCTATAAGAAGTTAACCCTCTTTTGAGCCAATATGGGTAGTGGATTTGACTTTCATGATAAATATATCAAAAAACATCATCAATATACAAACAATCAAGGAAAACAATGAATCTTAGTAACCTTGTTTGGTCAAGTAAATTACTTAATAAAATCTATCTTTAATGGATCTTTTAAAATACCATCATATGTATATTATATTACTCAATAATGTAACATTAAGAAGCTAAAATTCACACTTGGTAAATTTAGTATTCAATTTACTCTTAATTAGGGTATTAATTATATTTCTCAAATTATATTAATTTTTTTCCATACTCTTGGAATATAAAATAATATCATCATTAAATTGTACAAAAAACTAATCAAGGTCATCTATAAAGAATCTATTCATTGAATCATGAAGATTAAAGGAGCCTTGGTAATTCCAAATTTCATTACAAGAAATTCATAATGACTAGTCATTAAATATATGGTTGTCTTTATTATATCATACTTATTAACAAGAAAATTCATGATATATAGATGAAATTTCAATATTAGAAATGTATTTGTCTCCTTATAACTGAACTAAAAAATCATCAATATGGGGTAGATGATACATTGTTCCTAATAGTGTGCTTGTTTTGTTCCCAATTAAAATTGACAAGAATTATTGACCCATATGTATTCCTAAAAAATAATAGTTTCATATATTGTTAATGCACTAAATAATATTAATACCTTTTCAATATTATATTGAATATTATTCTTCAATTAATAAAATTCAATTGGAGATATTCTATAAGTATTTGTTGAAACATGTGTATCACAAGGTATGAGTTATATTGAAAACTCAACTTTATGACCCAAAGGAATGAAATTCAATTCTTCTAGATATTAATAAATAAATGGTAATAAAATAGGTGTATCCACAATTATGTGTCTCTCCCTAACCATATGAGATAAACACCAATCATGGATATGAATAAATACCAACATGATAGAGGTACTACAAATTGAATGTTTGTATTAATTCTCACACTAATAAATGATCATATATTCATTCAGAATATGAAATGAGACTTCAGTTCCTCGTAAATTGATATCATATCCATATTAAGAAAGAAAAGTCATGCCAAAAATCACATGAAATTCAAATAAAGGATGAATCAGAATATTTATTGGAAAAAAATTTCCATAAACATCAATTATAGGGGAACTATGCACTTCAGAATTTATCATTGTACCAATAAAATATTTCACTATTAACTCAACATCCAATCATTGATGTGGTAATTCATTACCCTTAATAAATTCTTTAGATATAAAATATTAGTAGATTCATAATCAAATAAGACGTTATGTATTACAATGTGTATAATAAGTGAACCTTTCACCATATCAATAGCATAACCAACGATTAAAATAGTTACCTCATTCGATTTCCATTATTATTTGGTATTAATAGGTTATTTATAGTGATCATCATTATAAACCTCCGAAATCCTAAATTTGATTGTGTAATTCCCAAACCCCATACATTTAAATCCCTGGGTTGTGGGTGGTTCATTAGTAGACATATTATTTCCTCTATTTTATTAACCATACTATTATTTTTCTTTTGGTATTTACTATTTTTATGACTAGTAATTCATTATTTAATTATCCTCATATATCCATTAGGGGAATTTTAGGGATATTTCATCCCACATTTTTAACATAAACATGACTAAAATATCATTACCCCTTGTTATTTACTCATGTATTCATTAGACTCGAAAATCTCTTCAATATCAAAATTATGTGAAATTTTGGAATAACTGATTTCCATTTCATTCTTTAATGAACATAAAATTATTACTTTATATCGATTAGAGTCTCTTGTAACTAACTCAATTTGAAGACTCTATTTTACGCAACCAAAGAATTAATATGTTTTTATTTTTGGGGTGATGATTAATTGTTAAGTCTAACAGGGGATAGATACCATGAGAGGGGGGTGAATTATGGTATAGATATTCTTTTCTAAATTATTCCTACGCTAATAAATCTTGACCTCTTTATTATAAGTGTCACTTTGTTTTTACATAAACATTAATTATAATCATATTCTTTCCTCATTTTTTGATGATGATTATTTGAATGTAATGTAGGAAATCAAGAACAAGAATGCATTGATTTTTACTTACTTCGCCCTCACTAGGATACATCTAAGGCGCATACAACGGTGATGTTCCAATTATACCAAATTCACTAAGTCTCACTGCCAATAATGATGGTTTGGGATAGATCTCATTTATACCCAGGCTCACTACCATTTCAAGGATTAGGTTTTTCTCACTAAATTCCCATGGGTCACTCTCTATGTCTCTTTCTCTAGCTCACTACCGGTGTAAAGGGTCTCCATATTCCTCTTCCTTTTCTCACAGCACTTAGAAGGGATTCAATCATAGTTTATAGACTTTTAGTTCCCTTCTTTATCACTAATTATTTCATCATCCATTGTATATAAATTCTCTATTGATGTCCCACATTCATCCACTAAAAAATACCACATTATGATATAACACTAGGCAATCCCTTTTGAATAACCTTCACAAATATCACTACTTCTTGAAGCTCTTTCTTTCGCCAATCTAAAACCAACCTTCATGAATTACACCTCCTTTTGCGAAGCTCACTATTTCACATATCTGAACCTATCCTTCTCAAAGATATTTCCTTTTCAGAAACCTCACTTATCCTTCACAAATAACCCCTATTTATCAAATCTTAACTAGCCTTTTTCATGTTTCTTCCATTCAAAAGGATCAATTATCCGTTATGAATTCCCTTAATTTTGCGAAACACAATACCATTGTGAACCTCCTTCACAATTTGAGAGCCTTAAATTTTTAATTGATTGTCTCTACTCTTCTCAATGTTGTATAGGCCTATTTATAGGCATTTCCCAATTATTACATAACCTTCTCGACACGTCAGTGCCACATCAACACCATTTTTTCGAGCTCCTATTTTTTGTCTCAATACTCCCTTTTCATAAATCACTATGAAAATTTTCATCCCACAATTCTTGTAATAATGAAAAATCCTTATGTCAAATCCTTTCCAACACTATGATGATATATTTATTGTAATCATAGAGCTTCAGTCAATACCATTGTTCCACTGTAATGCTCTTCACCGAAGTCATTCGCAAAGCTCATCGTAATCGCAAAGATCTATATAAATATTTTTAGATCCTTTGTGAAACACTATTCAAGAATCCAATCTTCACTTAACTCTTGATATTTCCATATATTGATGAGATCTTTATGGAAACCCAAATTTCTCAATTCAATCCAATCTCAAAATTTTGGCCCCCAAAATTTTGGCAAACACTAGAAAATGCTTTCCCCATGTATTTGTTCTTTTTGTACCACATCTATATTATTCTTTCCATTGTAATGGGTATTTTTTAACATGTATTTTCATCAATATCTTTGTAAAAGGACAATAACCATGAAAAATAGCTTTTTAATAAACACAGAAAACCAAAAAATGATTCAATGTTACCTTGAGTGATTTTTTCCCAATACTCTCCCCATTAGGGATTTTTGAAAACTCTTCCATAATTTGAAACCTCATTGAATCTCCTTCCATCCTCTAACACCATTCTCATAATTCTGTTTAGATAGTGATACAATATATACCCAACACATACTCCAAGCCCACTTGAGTGACACTCGTTGTGAGAAATAAGACTAGTATGAAAATTTCATCAATTGGTCATGTCATTCCTGACATCAATTCTTGAAACCAAAAAACTAATTTCATCGCGACCCTGAGCTTGAAAGATATATAATATTTGATTGAAAACTTCTAGCACAGTTAGATTTAAAACTCCTCCCCTTGTCTCAATAATCATCATATCAAATTTATATACCTATCAGATTCTCCTCATGTCATAACTTAAGACGTTTTCTCCCTTCTTGATCCATAATTTCTCCCCCGGAAGAACCACACTTTCTCTACCTTTTTCAATGAACCCAAAGGTCACACCTTTGTGGTTTGAAATAGAGTATAGAACACATATTAGTACATTATGGATAAACCCAACATAGCTCCGAGAGAGGGGGATTTCAACATCCACACTTTTTCATGTGTGGGTAGTCAACTAAACTCAAAGAGCCAATTGATGCCTCTCAAACTCTTTTTTGGGTGAGGCCTTTGTCAGAATGTCTACAACCTATAGTTTTGTAGGATCATACGCCAACTTTAAAAACTCTTTCTCCACTTTATCCATGATAAAATAACATTTGATCACAATGTTCTTTTTCCTTGTGTGGTGGACTGGATTTTTCTTAAGATTGATATCACTCGAATTATCACAGTGGATTCCGATCAGATACTTCACATCAATGACTATACCATCAGGCTTCTTCTTCATCCACAGTAACTACATGCATACTTGAGTTTCCGCAATGTACTCAGCTTCTACAGTGCTCAATGAAACGCAATATTTATTCTTTCTTAGCCATGATATTCACAAACCACCAAGATAAAATGCACCTTGTGATGTTTATTTTCTATCATCTGCTAATCTGGCCCAATCTGCCTCTATATATCCCAATAACTTCTATTGAGATTTATCATTGTACATCAATCCGAAATCCATTGTTCCCATGATATACTGAAGTATTGATTTTTAATGTAAGCATGTGTCTTTCTTTGGGATTACATTCATACCATGCTGGTTTACTTGTGGAAATAATAATATCTAGTCATGTCACTGTTAAGTACAATAGACCTCCAATAATTGTAATGTATTATGTGACATTGACTATTTTTCCTTCATCATCTTGAGATAATTTCATCTGAGTATCCATCAGAGTCTTTATCTCCTTGTAAATATCCTTTCTAAACCTTCTCAAAACGTCCTTGGTATATTTAAATTGAGAAATGAATGTGCTATTATTTCCATGTGTAATCTATAAACAAAGGAAAAACATTAGTTCACCAATCATTGAAATTTCAAACTCACTTTTCATGAATTCATAAAAATATATGCACTGCACTTTGTTTGATCCACTATATTTTATTTCATTAACATACACCCATACTATCTTCCATTTATTACAATCATTATTGATGTACATATTGTAATCAACTCCACCATATTGAAAATAGATCTTCTTTAGAAACTGATCTACCCTTGAATGACAAGCTCTTGGTGCTTGTTTCAACCCATAAAGTGCATTTTTCATCCAAAAAACTCTATTCTCATATTCATGAATGATAAAACCATCTGTATTATATATAAATACTTCTTCCTCTAGAACCATCATTTTCCACTTCAACTCCCCCTTAGTTTCTTAACACCTTGTAAATTTAATCAGGAAATTGTCCACTGTATTGTTGAAGATTCTGATCATTCTCTAATATAGTGAAATAATTGATTTCCACAACTTTCCAAACCACTTACTAAACCACTTCCAATATCCTCTTGTACATTTTGTTATCCTTAAAACATTCATCAGATACCATATTGATAGATCAAAATAGATAATCATGAAATACATAAGTCTTGCTGCTTCTCCCAAAAAAAATTCTTGATGTAAGACAACTTGAAATTTCATCCTTTATATCACATTGAGATCTTGCATCTGATTATGTGAGATTGTGTTCCCTAGTGATATGAAACTATTCCATTTGTTAGTCCTTATGTTTAGACCCACAAACATTATTCTTATCATGCATCATTTCATCATATGTGACTATAGATTTGAGAAACTTCTCTATCTCAATAACATATTCATGTTTTAGCTGCCTCCAACGGGATTCCCATTAGATAAACATACCGCACAGTAATAATCCATCAATAGAACATCTAAACCTAATGATTTGGGACTTGGTGTAGTAAATAATTAATAATGTTAATATCATCAACACTATCCATTGCGCCCAATTACTACCTACATGTGCCTCATGCAGCCATAAACCATTGCCTTATTTTTAAGTAATTATTCCAGATTTATTTTCCAACTCTCGTAATTGATTTTAATTAGTTAATATTCTATAGAACTTCATTTTAGTACTTTGTATCTTTTGATGTGAATTCCCCTTGGATCATATCTCTCCTTGAACCTAAAACAAATGAATATTAGTTAATTTCATTTATACACATTGGGAGAGGGGACACTCTAGAATCCTCAAGAATAGGATTGTGGTTGATCATGTTGTATTAACCCTTTGATGCTTTCTTGCAAAGAATTGTACTCTTGATGAGATTGTTCCAAATACCCAACCAACCTCAACTATTTTGGACATATGACTAAACATTATTTACCCATTTTTAGAGTCTTCTTTTGATATGTATGTTTTTTGGGTTTGGCTTTCTTCACAATTTGGGGTTTATACCCACTAGTAATAAGTTCCTTCTTTGAGGTTCCACCCAAATTCCATTACTCATGATTATTTCTGTAAGCTGGAATCTCTCCACTAGCAATATTCTCTTTTTTATTCCTCTATTGGAGGGATCTTTCCATATATTTTACTTCTCTCTAATAATGTGTGATTTTAGAGGCAATCTTCATTAATTTTTCTTTTATCAGTTATTCTATTCTCCACACTATTTATTGATGTTGGTGGGTTATTCAATGAACATGTATTCTTCTTACTCAAAACTAGAGTATCACTTTCCTTTTTCATCTAGGTTTGATCACATTCTATCCTAGAGAGTTGTTGTGAGGGTATTAGTGAAGGATATTGATACACATTTCATTCAAATCATTGTGATTATCTTGAGGTTGTAACCAAATTTTTTAACTTATGATTCTATATTTCAGTATAGGCCTTGTTGTTATACACTTCCAGAGTTTGGGGTCATCTTTATAGTTCCTTTTCCTTCCTTTCTTTCTTCATACTACAATATCTTACCAAATTTCCATGATCAGAACATAGAAAACATATCCTATTAAAAACATACCTTGCGTCATCATTTCTTAGTTGATATGTTGAGGAATTCAGTTTTTTTATTTTGACATTGATCTCCAGAGATTCTTGAAACATACTCATGATATGTCCCAGTCTTCCACAATAGTATCATTTCATGGATACATTCTTCTTAGAGACTCTTATTACAGATTTCTCTGAATGATTATTCTTATTCAAAGAGTTAGAAATATTTATGTTTTCATAAAATGAAATATATTCCAAAGCCTCTAAATAAAAACTTGATGTATGACCATGAATCCCATAGAAATAACACATATTTTTGTTACATCCTATAAAATCTTTTTAAGGTCTACTTATAGTATCTATAACATTTTTTTCCATTTTTTGAACTAATCAAAGCTTTCTTCATATCGTGCTTGGGAGGGGATTCATCAAATCCAATGTCAGTTTTTCCCAAACTGTACATCCTTAGAGAAGATATAATCCTTTCATTATTCTCTGTTTAAGTATCATATTTTCTTTTAATTTCATTATCTCTTCCTATTGGATAATAAAATATTAAGTATAGAGAATCCTTCAACTTGGGCTTCCCTTTGGCTTCAGTTTTCTCCACTTCTTTCTTCACTAATTCTAGATCTTATCTCAATTTTTGAATCTTTATATCCCTTGAATGAAGTTGAACATTATGTTCTCTCTTGATATTATTCCCTATACTCATCTCATCTTCCAATTCACATGTCAGCTTAACCACCATGTCCCTTTACTCCTTTATATAAAATTTTTATTGAGTAGAAGAATCAAAACAACTTGCATCTCCTATTGTAGCCTTTGGTTCTTTTGAACTAGTTCTGGCAGTTGTGTAGAACGATCATTATTTCTATATTTCAGATTCTTAATTTCATCTGACTTTTTATTCTTTCAGTTGTCATTAGTATTGTGTTTTCTCTATTTGTAGATATCTTTTTTAGTTTATCTACATGGGAATCATTATTCTCCCTCAGATCAGCATCCATATAGACAATCCTTCGATTTAAACCTATATTAATGTTAACCTTGATATACATTACTTGAATCTGAATATATTTAGATTTAATTTCTTCAGACAATTTATGATCTGATTCATTTGTTTTGGTAAAATATTCCACTTCAGGTCTTCTTGAAATTTCTTTATTATCAAAATTTCTACCATCACTTGGAATATCTGGTTCTTCACTCATTCCTTCTATATCATTTAATGAGTATGTTTTTCCATAGTATAATTTATCCAAATAATTATTATGTTTACTACTTGATTATTTCAAATGAAACACACTCTTTCTATAGACACTTACACTATTATGAATACCATCAGAACTATTCTTCTTCTTTAATGTCATTCCCTTTTCCATGGAAAACCAAGATAAGTCTCTAAGATGAAATATAGACTCATTTATGGTTTTGTTACTACTTATAATCCATAGAAAGACAGTCTGCTAGAGCGTGTGATTTAGTTGCAAAAGGATATGATCTATTCATGTGTCTTGGATTTTTTTAATAATTAGAAAAACATCTGGGATTGTTTGAATTTTATAATATTACAAATAATTATCCATCTATTATAATGGATAATTTTGAGTATTTTATGGTCACTCTTGAAGATATCTACTTTTTTGGGAAGAGGTGTGTAGATCTTCTTTAGAAGGGCCTTGTTTGTTTTAGAAGACGTATGTGAGGAATCAAAAATTATGTTTCTATCTGGTTACATCATGGAATCGAGAGAAATAATATCTTTATCAATAAAATCATAATTTAATTTTTAACATATATAAAATATTTTTCTACAAATGTTTTCCCTAATTTGGTTCGTTGTGTGCATGGAAACTAGAGAAGTTGGCTATGAGACATGTTGGACCATTTAAGGTCATTGAGTCTCATGGGAAGGTTTCCTCTTGGTTATAATTTCTAGTTTAGATGATGAGAATTCGTGATGTTTTCAATTTATGTAAACTCAAGAAATACCATCCATATCCCTCTCACATTTTGAGTTGGTAAGTGATTAAGAAATATGCAGATGTTTCGATTTTGGAATATATAAAAGATATCCTAGACACACATTTAAATGTCTTTATTGGGAAGTTTATTCAATTAATCAGATAGTTATGGAAGTATATATCGTATTCACATGATACTAGGGAGAATGATTCTTTGATGTGGGAGTAGTTGCTTCATCAATTTATCAGACTTCATTCTTCCACATGAATTATCGGGGAAATAAATTCTTATGGTGGCGAGTTAGAGACAAATTTTTACCCACTTTTTGTTATTTTATATATCATTTATATTTATCCTCGTTTTTTTGTTTCATCATATGGATATCGAGGATAGAAATAATTTGAAAATAAAAATTACATAAAGTTCGAGGATGCTTGATTTTTTTTGAATTAATGGATTCTGAGTATAAATGTGCTAATGAAATTGTGGGGTTCCTCCCAAGTTTAGAGAACACCTAGGTTGGTTTGAGGATTCATGTATGAATATACATTTTTTCTATCCACATTAAATTGAATTTTTATGTGAGGATTACATGAAATATATTGTTTTCTAGGCTCATGTTATGATCTTAGTACATATCATGATTTTTTTTAAATGTTGGGGCTGAATCCTCAATTTATTATTTAAAGAAAGTTCCACTTTAAGACTGGGTAGAGGGAGACCCATTACATAGCCCGAAGGCCCAAGGATAAGTGTCCTGAATACCAGGCTTGAAAGCCCATTTTTTTCCTAATGGACACCTCGTTGAATAGTACTACTATAGTACATGTGCTTGTATAGTGCCTCAGCTACTACACTATTGTCGCTGCTATAGTCTGCCACTACTACAGTACTTCTATAGTACTTGGAAATTGGTCCCTGCCCGGATTTGATCCAGGGTATTTTGGATGCCAAGATAGAGCCTATACCACTTGGGTACAAGCTCATTGGAAAGTGTATATCATGAATGATTATGAGATATGTTCTTTTAAATGATTGTTTTTTAAAGAATGAGTTTTGGGATATATATGATTCCCATGGATTACACAATGTGTAAATGGAATAAATGACATGAAAATTTTATGAACAAGAATTTCTTGGAACTTCATCAGTTGAATATTATATCATTATTCTCCATCCTTCCTTTCTATAGACCTAGGGATCTTCTTAAGTGATTTTGGGAGAAAATTTTGTTCTAGATTGATTCATTTTAAATTAGATCAATAACGACGTTTTGTGGCATATCCATGGGAAAGAAATGTTTTCTTATTCATCATTTTCATTGATCACAATACCTTTGCTTCATTATGAAACATTATTTTTTTATCCCGATGTAAATTACATATATTATCTTCTAGATCCATTGTATAATCTTGTTATGGAGAAGATACTTTATTGGTTGTGGTGCAACAGCTGTTTTTTCCTAAATTATGTGTTGTTACCTCTTCTATACTAATCTTTTTTGTTAAATTGTATCGATCTAGAGATTTTAAGATAGGTTAATGGGCCACCATTATTTTTTGTAGAATCCACTCCTATGGTGGATTTTATTATTGGTGTGTGTGACCATTGTTTTTGGGTATGTGGTTCTGTCTATTTCATGTGTGGTTGAACTACATAGATCATGTTTTGATAAATTGTTTTAATACTGAAATGATATGACATGATTTACTTTTTTTGTGAGTGTAGAATTTGGTTTGTGATAAAATGATTTTTTCCCCATGATTATGTAAAATAAAAGGTTTTTTTAATGCATTGTGAAATTTTTTATGAAATAGTTTCAAATAAATATATGATGAAATGTTTTATAAAATAGAGTACACGAGAATCCATGGATACCTAGGTTAAAGTTTTAGTAATATTCCTCATCTACTGTAAGTGACTTTCTCATGGGGATTTCATCTTCTCCCAAGGCCCTCAACTTTAAGGACTCAATAGATTTATTTGGGGGTAACCTTTATAAGGTTTTCTCATTATATATTGGTACAATTGATCTATCTAGGGACTTGATAAATCTACTCTTATATATGTTTTGGTATGAGTGTCCTAGATATCCTAGTTAAGTGTGATCCTGGGTGTGATACTTCTTTTACTTTTGGATTATTTTCAAAGTTTTGGTTTATAATTTTTTTATTTTACTTACATAGATTTGATATTTTATGTGATTTATGATTTTGTTTAATTTGATATGATATTTACCAAGAAAGCTCAGCCAGAGGTATTCCTCTAACCATTTATTAATAATGATGAAACGCCAACAAGAAACAGCGAGGGAGAAAAGAAAGCTACATATCATAAAAATCACACCCATCACCACATCCATTGTAGATTCCTTCTTCCGCATTAGAAGATTCCCACTCTGAGCATTCATAATACTTGAGGACCTTGGCATATTTCCTTCTTAAATTCATCTTTTCCAAATACAATAATTCCTTTGATGACAGCCGAACACCATGTTCCTTTACAACTGAAGATCTGGTGAGCAACGGCCTTGGAAGAGAAGAATAGTCTTTTCTCGACCTCCGCTGTGAAGTGACAGTCATACCACCCTCATTCTCTGACATCCTCATCCCCACCACCTGAACCACATCACTGTAGGAAATTTGAACTATACCATTCTCATTTTCCTTTTCACTGTCATAAATATCACCCCACTTTCTCGGGATTTTCACTTCTTGATAATTCAAATCTCGATCTTGCTGAAATTGATTGGTACATTCAAACATGGAAAGACATTACTGCTACTCCAAAACAAACTACAGAACATTACCAGTTACATCATCCTCAAAGGTGGTATCGACATGTAGCAATCCACCTTCCTACCTTGTACCATCTGCCTCTACATTACCAGTTGCATCATCTTCAAAGGAGGAAATGTAACGGCCCGAAATTTTGAATAAATCTTGTTCCCTAATTTCATGTGTTATTTTATTTTATTTTTATACTCAACAAAAATGTTTTATTTGATAAACATGATTATAATTAAAATTAGACCAGTGGGTTTTGACTGTTATATGTCCATCGGTCAATATGACCACTGTGAACAAAATGTTTTGATTATTGTCTCCAAATATAAGTAATCTTGGTTAACTATTATAGAAAGAAGATTTGATGGCCTCACCTAGTATTCTTGGACCGATCGAAGCCCATCTAATAGAGCTTGGGAAGGAGGTAGCACCATTGGGATTTTCTCTAGACCAAATCCAAGTTGAACTTCATCATGTGAAGCTAGAACGGAATCGTCTTTGCGAGAAGTTCAAACTGATAGAAATTACTACTCGGGCAATGTTGACTGAGCCGCCCCAAGATTCTATCACCTTAGCTCACCTTACTCTTAGGTCCTATGCTGGTATTATAAGGGGCTATGTAATGAGACCATAACTACCTTGTGTAATCCTTGTTTTAAATAAAAATTGGGATTTCTTATTATGATGATGTTTATGAATTTTCAAATGACTGGATAAAAATAGTATGCATATTTTTGATGAATTTTCAAAAGGATATTTAAAAAAAATGTTTGTGTAAACCTTAAATAATTTAAAATGTGTAATGATTCTCAAAAAATGGTCTTCTACAATTATGTCAAGTATGAAATTTAGAGTCTAATAAGATCAACTTGATTTTTGATGAATAGTAAATTATGAATAGTGATTTTATGATTAGGATTAGTAATATGACCAAATGGATTAGTAACCTCACTTAAAGAAAGTTTTAAAATAATCTAGGCACCTTGATTAAGTAATGTGATTCAATAGAATGGTTAAATAACGGTTTCATAAATTATTATTCAAGTATTAGTTTTTTCGGGTGAATAGGGTTTTTTAATTAAAAATTTAATTAAAAATAATTAGAAAATTATTTTTATAAAAAGGACTTTATTTTTGAACTCAGAGCATCGATATTATGTTATGGTAATTTTTGGGGTTTTTTCTGAAAAAATGAATTTTCTGTGAATAGTGTTTTTATTTAAAAATAAATTTAAAAATACTTAGAAAATTATTTTTATAAAATGGAGTTCATTTTTGAAATCAGAGCATTGATATTTAGTTAAGGTGAAATTTTGGGATTTTTCTCAGAAAGATGAATTTTTCAGTGAATAGTAAAAATGCAGTTTTAGGGTTTCGGTATGTTTAATGACATCATAGCTGTGTCATGATGATGTCATGAGATATTTTAAGGGTTGGCCGGCCAAGGGTGATTAATTATTGTTGTGGGGGCCCCATGTGGCCTAACTCCATGGTAAATGCCAAGGGAGAGCACATGGGTTTGAGAAAAGCACGTGTGAGGTGTCCCTTGGCCATTAATGCCTTGTCCCCTCACTTTCCCTATAAATAACAAGCCCTCCTCTCATCAATTAGACTCCCCACTCTTCCCCAACGATGTTCTAGTCTCATTACCTCCCAAGGAGTCCTCCCAAGGTGCCCCCAAGCCCTCAAGGTCCCAACCATTGAGGTTTAAGTGTTACATTTTAAGGTAAGGGATCCGACCTCTCTCTTTCATTTCAAGTAATCTCTTTTATGTCATTCCATTTATGCTCCATGTTCTTATGTTGGAGGATGTTCTTTTATACTCCTCTTACTTCCCTTTTCATGTTAATATAATGAGAGATCCCCTCTTACTCTCATTATTTCGTTTGATGAAGTTTTAAGTGGCGCCGTTAGGCTGCCGAAATTTTTGTAACGGATTCTTTCTCCCTTCTCATTTTTCAAGATCTATTTTCATGTAAAGTATTTCATGTTCCTTTTTTCATTATGTTTTGGTATGATCTCTAAATTTATCATAATGATCTTTTATGATCATATGATGAGAGACCCCATTTGATCGCTTCAATTCAGTATTTTGAAGTTTTAAGTGGCGCCGTTAGGCTGCCGAAATTTTAAGTGGTTCTTCACCCTTCTCGTTTTGAAGTTCTACTTTCATGTCAATTCTTTCAAGTTCCTTTTTGTTATGTTGGGGTATGATCTCTATATCTATCATACTGGACTCTTATGTTCATATTATGAGATACCCCATTTGATCTCTTCAATTCAGTATTTTGTTGAAGTTTAAGTGGCGCCGTTAGGCTGTCGATGTCACGACCCGCCCTCGGGGTCCGTGCCGTGACTACCCCAAGCCCGCCTTCCATAGGCCAGGGGCTGGCGACTAGCACCAAGGCGTATATCCCGGTAAAAAGGGAAGGAATTGCCTTTGTAAAGAAAACAAACACCACAGAGAAAGCAAGAGGAAAGTAAACTCTAAGCAAAAGCAGAGTACAACTGAAAGTGCGGAAAAGTAAATGGGCCAGTATACAAACCCAAACTGAAAGTAAAGTACAACTCGAAAGGGAAAACAGCAACTGAAAGGTAAAAGCTGCTACACCGAGCTGTCCACTGGAAATCCCACCTGTAGGGTGGGTACAGATAGCTCCTCTGCTCCACGGGTCCCGCTGTCCGCTCCGAGCACGTCCCGCCCAGTGGTGCACCTCCGGGTACCGTCCCGCTCTGCAAGCCTCAGTTAAGGTCAACGATGTCCGTCGTCTGCAACCAACACAACGTAGTGCGGGCAAAGCCCGTGCAGGGGTGAGTATAAGCTACTCAGTAGGGACCCCAAGACCCCTGAAGGTCTCTCAAATCCACAAAGGATAAACCACGAAGAAAGGTACAATCATGAAGTAACAACCGACACTGCTTAGGTATATGCCCATACATATACCTAAGTCATCAATTTCAAATACGCTCCAACCTCCGAGCCCAAGTACAACTCAGTCCACACAGGAAAGTAAACGTATTCCACACAGGAAAGAAAAACGTAATCCACACAGGATAGCACAACACAATCCATACAGGAAAGAAACAGGATTCAGCTCACACAGGTATACTTCTTCAAAAGACGATAGAGATGATCTCTGATCCATCTAAGTCGTCGGACCCATCAAGGATCGATAGGTAACTAACCCCCGCAAAAGACCCACACAGGATCGGGCCCACACAGGACCTGTAGGCGCTGGTTCACACAGGACTGCTGAGCGCAAAGACCCACACAGGAACGGACCCACACAGGATCGGGCCCACACAGGACCTGTAGCACTGATCCACGTAGGATCGCTGAGCACTGTAGTCGTCGTCGTCGAATCCACACAGGATCGGGCCCACACAGGACCTGTAGCACTGATCCACGTAGGATCGCTGAGTGCTGTAGTCGTCGTCGTCGAATCCACACAGGATCTCTGTACTGTCGTCGTCGCAGTCACAGTAGCAGTAGTAGCAGTAGTAGTCACAGTAACAGTCGCAGCCAGCACAAGGGTTCCCGCACACAGCAAGCTCGTTCGGAGGGTCCGCTCCACCAGCCGAGAGGCTGATACATCAACTGTCACAAATTCCAGAGTTGATGTATCCAAAAGTTCCGTATCGTCAACCGGAACTCAACGCAACAGACGGCGCGTCGATCGGACGCCCGGTCTGAGAGTTATTGGCATTTTCGTCCCCGGGGCCCGGTTGGTTTTTAAGGAAAAACCAACCCGACCGTACTCCACCTGCGTCCAAACCTCGGGCGGAGTATGCCAAAAGATCCGTCTCACTAAGAGGAAGACAACAAAGCTGACGGTACGTCGATCGGACGTCCGTAGCTCAAGATATGAGCGTTTCCGCTCCGAAGGCCCGGTTGGTTTCGTGAACGAACCAACCCGGCCGAACTCAAAGTAATCTGAAACCTTGAGTGCGATAAACCGAAACGACCGTCTCGATCCAAGGATCGCATCGCCACTGACGTTTCGTCAATCGGACGTCCAGTCTGAAAGATATCAGTCTTTCCGTCTCACACCAACCCTGGGAAACTTCCCAGGAGGTCACCCATCCTGATCACTACTCTAAGCCAAACACCCTTAACTACGGAGTTTTAACCACGTAGGCTCCCGAAAAAGAAGGTGCGCCTTGAGTATAGTATACTGAAACGACCGTCTCGATCCAAGGATCGCGTTGCCGCAGACATTTCATCGATCGGAGGTCCGTGGCTCAAGTTATGGCCAAAAGACCGAAGTCGTCTCGAAAATGGGGGGTCCGGGTCCGGGCCGACCCGGCCCGACCCCCCCTGGTCTGATCCGAACCGGGTCGACCCGACCCGGATCCGACCCGGTCCGCTGGACCCGGCCCGGCCGGTGGCGGCGCGGCGGCGCGGCCAGGGGGCCGCGCATGTGCCGCACGCGGGGGGGGGGGGGGGGGGGGGGGGTAAACCCCCCCTTTTTTCGGATCTCGTCCGGCCTAAGGCCGGCCGTTTCTTTCTCACGCGGGACCCGCGGGTCCCGCCTCCTAACCAAACCGGCGGCCGGCGCGGCCGACCGCCTTCTTCTTCTCCGTCGCGGCCGTAGCCGCGGCTCTTCCCCGATCTCCGGCGGCCGGCGAGGCCGGCAGCCTTCTGGCTGCTCCGCCGCGGCCGTAGCGCCGCGACCTTCCTGTTCTCCGGCGTCGGCGAGGCCGGCGCCCCTGGCTGCTCCGCCGCGGCCGTAGGGCCGCGGCCCTTCAGGATCTCCGGCGCCGGCGGCCCGGCTGGCCGCCGGTCGCCTCCTTGTTCCGCCGCGGCCCGTCTCCGGCCGCGGTCTCTTTCGTAAACAACGACGCGGTGCGTCAACACCGCGTTTCTTCGTCGCAGCTCGCTCCGGCCATTAATTCTTTTGTTCCTGCGCGGTTGCGACGACACCGCGCTGTCTCCGCTAAATTAACATGAAAGAATAGAAGGGGGAGGAGAATCGGCCGTGTTCGTGCGGTCCGGTCTCCTCCCGTTATAACGATATCAGTTGGCCAATCGTATAAACACAACAATGAAAGTTTCAAAATTTTTAATAAAATTTGGAACTACGCCCAACGGATTATTCTTTCATGTTCGAGGGAATGAAAACACGTAATTTAAAAAGGACCATCCCCCTACCTTGAAAATTGACGTCACACGTCGGTTATCGCGGAGGAAGGCGTCGCGGCGTCGGACGTAGATTCGGTGGACGTCGGGGTGCATCCAAGGAGGGAACGACGTCTCTTCACTTGTCGCTTAAGACGAAGAAGAGAGGTACGTTGTCGTTGGCGATGATTACCACGGTCGGCGACTTCTCCCTTGTCGAGGAGGAAGATGAAGACGGAAGAATCCGGGACGCCGAGTCTCGATGGTCGTGGGATCGATGTTCTTTGTCGGAGAAGAACCGTTCTTCACGTTCTTCGTCAAAGACGAAGAAGATCTTCAAGTCTCTCAACGATTCTCCCAATCCTCTCAAGTGACAAAGGAACTAACCCAAAAATAAATCAAGCTTACACTTAATTTATTAACACAACCCAACCTTTGGAATTCAAGAGTTTGAATTTCAAAAACTCAAAATTAAACTCACTTATTAATTATACATGAGTTGTATAATTAATTAAAAGTTAAGTTGTCAAGCCTTTAAGAGGGAGAGAGGGGAGTTAGGGAATTTGAGGGGTTTTGGCACATTAAGTGCAAGGGAGTTTAAGGGGGTAGAAGAGAGTTAAGGGGAAGGTGAAGGGTTGGGGCTCGTGTGGGCCCCACCTCACCTTAATCCTCACTTGGTTAGTTAGGAACTTGTGATTCCACCCCAACTTCCACACTTAGGATATAACCACTTAAGAAGATAAAATAAATATTGTATCACAAATTTATTTTACTCTTCATTTCATCCAGAAAATTAAACATCTCCTCCTAGGCAAACGCAACTTCGGAAAAGGTCTTCTTAAGCGAATATCGGCGCTGCGAGTTCATCGGTGTCCTCGGATTTCAATTCCGAGCACCGGATCAAAAGTTAGAAATTCCCGCTCGTTCGTTCACTGAACGTACCCGAGCCAAACTTCGGAAAATGATTTCGGGCACACCGGGCCTCGGAATCAGGTGCCGTCAGGAACCGCGCTCTTGTAAAATTCTAAAGAAAATTAAGAAAAAATTTCCCTTGAATTTTACGGGTCTTTACATTACTCCCACCTCAGGACTTTACGTCCCCGTAAAGATACATCAAAAACTAGGGAAACAAATGAGGGTACTGAGCACGCATCTGAGCCTCCCGCTCCCATGTGCTCTCCTGGAGATTCCCGTGCTGCCATCTGATGCGCACAAGAGGAATCGATCGCCCACGCAGGACCCGCTCCTGTCGATCCTCTATCTCCACCGGAACCTCCGTAAAAGTCGCCCCATCGTCAACGTCAAGCTCCCCATGGTCAATGATGTGCGTCGGGTCGTGCATTTATCTCCTCAGCTGAGACACGTGGAAGACGTTTTTGCACCCGGTGCAACTGAGGTGGTAGAGCCAGGCGATAAGCCACCTCGCCAACCCTGCTGAGGACCTGGAAGGGTCCGATGAAGCGCGGAGATAACTTGCCGCCTCGGCCAAATCTCCAAATACCACGTCGAGGTGAGACCCGCAAGAAGACGTGGTCGCCACCCTCGAACTCCAGTGGCCTCCTCTTCTTGTTAGCATAAGACTTCTGCCGGCTCTGAGCTGTACTCATCCGCCCCTGGATGACCTGGACCATCTTAGGTCCCACAGGAGCTGCAAGATTTCTTCTTTGCCGATAAGAGAAATCTGGTCTCATCCCCTGGATGAACCACATTCTTCGCCTAAAACAGTCAATCCTAACATGGATGATACTAATCCATACCAAGGATGACGTCGTAAGGCCTCGACGCTACTACTAAGATATTCAACCGTTACTCTCACCTCCAAGGGTTGAGTCACACTGTCGGCATCAGTGTGTGGTAACTGGGTCTCCTCCAGTAGATGTCTCACAAGTGAGGGTCAAGTCAACAGCCAAAACTGGAACTTCTTAGTAACATCACGAAAGAGGACAGGAACGAAAATATCACAAAGGTATGCGTCTTTTATTATTGCAGCTCATAAAACAATATGTTACACAAAAGCAACAAGGAACCATAAGTACAAAGGATGTATCCACTAGTTCTGCTCTTGTCCACCTGCTCTCAGAGCTCTACTGCCTTGTCCACTACTCGGCTGTTGCTCAAGCACTCGCCGCTGCTTCTGTCTCAGTGGCTCCTCTAACACCCGCTGATCAATCGTACGAGGAGTCGGACAGTCGCGTGCCAGGTGACCCTTCCCGCCACAGGAGTAACATTGTCCGTTTCTGGAACGCCTGGCTCTGACCCCACCTCGGGTGCCCCGCACCACCGGTCCTAAAACCCGAGATCGTCCAACTGCTAGTCTGGTCCTCCTGGACATCTGCATCATCTGTCTACTGCCCACAGATGACTCGGCTACTGATCGAAAAACACGCGGCAAAGGAAGAAGCTCCTGTACAAGCTCGGGGTGTAGAGCTACTGGCACAAACTCCACCCTGAAGAAGGTCTCGAAGTCTTCCCATGCGAAGGTCATCCCATCGCAGAACTGAAACAAGTGGCTCCACCACCTGCCTGCTGCTGCCTGAAGGAGGCTGGCAGCAAAGATCACCATGAAGTCTGATGGCGTCCTCACTAGCCTAAACACACGTACCACTGCCTCCAGCCATTCCTCTGCTGCCTGGGGATCCGTCTCCCCACGAAACCTGGGTGGTCGCTGGCGCTGAAACTCATGCAGTGCACTGAGGCGACGTGCATCGTCAACGGCTGGCACTGGAAGCATCGGGGGCTCGGTGGGTAGTTCTACCGCCGGTGCCACTGCTGACAAAGGGCCCTGCACCGAGGCCTCGTCGCTCGGTGGGCTGTCGTCACGCTCGACTCTCGGAACCCTAGCTGGCTGCCGTCGTGGGGCCATCCTGAAAGGAAACAGGTGCGCCACGGTCAAACAGTATACCTGGTGAGCTGACACAAAGAAATCACAAAGAAAACTTTGAAACACACACGCAATCAATGTTTTCGTGCATTAAGTCAAAAATCAGAAGTCAGGGTCCTGATGTACGGATACGTCGGCCGCCGCACCAACACTGGACTCCCTGGACTGATAACCACACTCATTACGCTAAACATTATTGCTTCACATAGAAAAGATCAGAGTTTGCGGTAGAACCGAACTCCTCTGATACCAATTTGTCACGACCTGCCCTCGGGGTCCGTGCCGTGACTACCCCAAGCCCGCCTTCCATAGGCCAGGGGCTGGCGACTAGCACCAAGGCGTATATCCCGGTAAAAAGGGAAGGCATTTCCTTTGTAAAGAAAACAAACACCACAGAGAAAGCAAGCGGAAATTAAACTCTAAGCAAAAGCAGAGTACAACTGAAAGTGCGGAAAAGTAAATGGGCCAGTATACAAACCCAAACTGAAAGTAAAGTACAACTCGAAAGGGAAAACAGCAACTGAAAGGTAAAAGCCGCTACACCGAGCTATCCACTGGAAATCCCACCTGAAGGGTGGGTACAGATAGCTCCTCTGCTCCACGGTTCCCGCTGTCCGCTCCGAGCACGTCCCGCCCAGTGGTCCACCTCCGGGTACCGTCCCGCTCTGCAAGCCTCAGCTAAGGTCAACGCTATCCGTCGTCTGCAACCAACACAACGTAGTCCGGGCAAAGCCCGTGCAGGGGTGAGTATAAGCTACTCAGTAGGGACCCCGAGACCCCTGAAGGTCTCTCAAATCCACAAAGGATAAACCACGAAGAAAGGTACAATCATGAAGTAACAACCGACACTGCTTAGGTATATGCCCATACATATACCTAAGTCATCAATTTCAAATACGCTCCAACCTCCGAGCCCAAGTACAACTCATTCCACACAGGAAAGTAAACGTATTCCACACAGGAAAGCAAAACGTAATCCACACAGGATAGCACAACACAATCCACACAGGAAAGCAACATGATTCAGCTCACACAGGTATACTTCTTCAAAAGATGATAGAGATGATCTCTGATCCATCTAAGTCGTCGGACCCACGACGGATCGATAGGTAACTAACCCCCGCAAAAGACCCACATAGGATCGGGCCCACACAGGACCTGTAGGCGCTGGTTCACACAGGACCGCTGAGCCCAAAGACCCACACAGGATCGGACCCACACAGGATTGGGCCCACACAGGACCTGTAGCACTGATCCATGTAGGATCGCTGAGCACTGTAGTCGTCGTCGTCGAATCCACATAGGATCGGGCCCACACAGGACCTGTAGCACTGATCCACGTAGGATCGCTGAGTGTTGTAGTCGTCGTCGTCGAATCCACACAGGATCTCTGTACTGTCGTCGTCGCAGTCACAGTAGCAGTAGTAGCAGTAGTAGTCACAGTAACAGTCGCAGCCAGCACAAGGGTTCCCGCACACAGCAAGCTCGTTCGGAGGGTCCGCTCCACCAGCCGAGAGGCTGATACATCAACTGTCACAAAGTCCAGAGTTGATGTATCCAAAATTTCCGTATCGTCAACAGGAACTCAACGCAACAGACGGCGCGTCGATCGGACGCCCGGTCTGAGAGTTATTGGCATTTTCGTCCCCGGGGCCCGGTTGGTTTTTAAGGCAAAACCAACCCGACCGTACTCCACCTGCGTCCAAACCTCGGGCGGAGTATACCAAAAGACCCGTCTCACTAAGAGGAACACAACAAAGCTGACGGCACGTCGATCGTACGTCCGTAGCTCAAGATATGAGCGTTTCCGCTCCGAAGGCCTGGTTGGTTTCGTGAACGAACCAACCCGGCCGAACTCAAAGTAATCTGAAACCTTGAGTGCGATAAACCGAAACGACCGTCTCGATCCAAGGATCGCATCGCCACTGACGGTTCGTCAATCGGACGTCCAGTCTGAAAGATATCAGCCTTTCCGTCTCACACCCACCCTGGGAAACTTCCCAGGAGGTCACCCATCATGATCACTACTCTAAGCCAAGCACGCTTAACTACGGAGTTTTAACCACGTAGGCTCCCGAAAAAGAAGGTGCGCCTTGAGTATAGTATACTGAAATGACCGTCTCGATCCAAGGATCGTGTTGCCGCAGACAGTTCATCGATCGGAGGTCTGTGGCTCAAGTTATGGCCAAAAGACCGAAGTCGTCTCGAAAACGGGGGGTCCGGGTCCGGGCCGACCCGGCCTGACCCCCCTGGTCTGACCCGAACCAGGTCGACCCGACCCGGTCCGCTGGACCCGGCCCGGCCGGTGGCAGCGCGGCGGCGTGGCCAGGGGGGCCGCGCATGGGCCGCCCGCGGGGGGGGGGGGGGGGGGGGGGGGGGGTAAACCCCCCCTTTTTTCGGATCTCGTCCGGCCTAAGGCCGGCCGTTTCTTTCTCACGCGGGACCCGCGGGTCCCGCCTCCTAACCAAACCGGCGGCCGGCGCGGCCGACCGCCTTCTTCTTCTCCGCCGCGGCCGTAGCCGCGGCTCTTCCCCGATCTCCGGCGGCCGGCGAGGCCGGCAGCCTTCTGGCTGCTCCGCCGCGGCCGTAGGGTCGCGGCCTTCCTGTTCTCCGGCGCCGGCGAGGCCGGCGCCCCTGGATGCTCCGCCGCGGCCGTAGGGTCGCGGCCCTTCATGATCTCCGGCGCCTGCGGCCCGGCTGGCCGCCGGTCGCCTCCTTGTTCGGCCGCGGCCCGTCTCCGGCCGCGGTCTCTTTCGTAAACAACGACGCGGTGCGTCGGCACCACGTTTCTTCGTCGCAGCTCGCTCCGGCCATTAATTCTTTTGTTCCTGCGCGGTTGCGACGACACTGCGTTGTCTCCACTAAATTAACACGAAAGAATAGAAGGGGGAGGAGAATCGGCCGTGTTCGTGCGGTCCGGTCTCCTCCCGTTATAACGATATCAGTTGGCCAATCGTATAAACACAACAATGAAAGTTTCACAATTTTTAATAAAATTTGGAACTACGCCCAACGGATTATTCTTTCATGTTCGAGGGAATGAAAACACGTAATTTAAAAAGGACAAACCCCCTACCTTGAAAATTGACGTCACACGTCGGTTATCGCGGAGGAAGGCGTCGCGGCGTCGGACGTAGATTCGGTGGATGTCGGGGTGTATCCAAGGAGGGAACGACGTCTCTTCACTTGTCGCTTAAGACGAAGAAGAGAGGTACGTTGTCGTTGGCGATGATTACCACGGTCGGCGACTTCTCCCTTGTCGAGGAGGAAGATGAAGACGGAAGAATCCGGGACGCCGAGTCTCGATGGTCGTGGGATCGATGTTCTTTGTCGGAGAAGAACCGTTCTTCACGTTCTTCGTCGAAGACGAAGAAGATCTTCAAGTCTCTCAACGATTCTCCCAATCCTCTCAAGTAACAAAGGAACTAACCCAAAAATAAATCAAGCTTACACTTAATTTATTAACACAACCCATCCTTTGGAATTCAAGAGTTTGAATTTCAAAAACTCAAAATTTAACTCACTTATTAATTATACATGAGTTGTATAATTAATTAAAAGTTAAGTTGTCAAGCCTTTAAGAGGGAGAGAGGGGAGTTAGGGAATTTGAGGGGTTTTGGCACATTAAGTGCAAGGGATTTTAAGGGGGTAGAAGAGAGTTAAGGGGAAGGTGAAGGGTCGGGGCTCGTGTGGGCCCCACCTCACCTTAATCCTCACTTGGTTAGTTAGGAACTTGTGATTCCACCCCAACTTCCACACTTAGGATATAACCACTTAAGAAGATAAAATAAATATTGTATCACAAATTTATTTTACTCTTCATTTCATCCAGAAAATTAAACATCTCCTCCTAGGCAAACGCAACTTCGGAAAAGGTCTTCTTAAGCGAATATCGGCGCTGCGAGTTCATCGGTGTCCTCGGATTTCAATTCCGAGCAGCGGATCAAAAGTTAGAAATTCCCGCTCGTTCGTTCACTGAACGTACCCGAGCCAAACTTCGGAAAATGATTTCGGGCACACCGGGCCTCGGAATCAGGTGCCGTCAGAAACCGCGCTCTTGTAAAATTCTAAAGAAAATTAAGAAAAAATTTCCCTTGAATTTTACGGGTCTTTACATTACTCCCACCTCAGGGCTTTACGTCCCCGTAAAGATAGATCAAAAACTAGGGAAACAAATGAGGGTACTGAGCACACATCTGAGCCTCCCGCTCCCATGTGCTCTCCTGGAGATTCCCGTGCTGCCATCTGATGCGCACAAGGGGAATCGATCGCCCACGCAGGACCCGCTCCTGTCGATCCTCTATCTCCACCGGAACCTCCGTAAAAGTCTCCCCATCGTCAACGTCAAGCTCCCCATGGTCAATGATGTGCGTCGGGTCGTGCATTTATCTCCTCAGCTGAGACACGTGGAAGACGTCGTGCACCCGGTGCAACTGAGGTGGTAGAGCAAGGCGATAAGCCACCGCGCCAACCCTGCTGAGGACCTGGAAGGGTCCGATGAAGCACGGAGATAACTTTCCGCCTCGGCCAAATCTCCGAATACCACGTCGAGGTGAGACCCGCAAGAAGACGTGGTCGCCACCCTCGAACTCCAGTGGCCTCCGCTTCTTGTTAGCATAAGACTTCTGCCGGCTCTGAGCTGTACTCATCCGCCCCTGGATGACCTGGACCATCTTAGGTCCCACAGGAGCTGCAAGATTTCTTCTTTGCCGATAAGAGAAATCTGGTCTCATCCCCTGGATGAACCACATTCTTCGCCTAAAACAGTCAATCCTAACATGGATGATACTAATCCATACCAAGGATGACGTCGTAAGGCCTCGACGCTACTACTAAGAGATTCAACCATTACTCTCGCCTCCAAGGGTTGAGTCACACTGTCGGCATAAGTGTGTGGTAACTGGGTCTCCTCCAGTAGATGTCTCACAAGTGAGGGTCAAGTCAACAGCCAAAACTGGAACCTCTTAGTAACATCACGAAAGAGGACAGGAACGAAAATATCACAAAGGTATGCGTCTTTTATTATTGCAGCTCATAAAACAAGACGTTACACAAAAGCAACAAGGAACCAGAAGTACAAAGGATGTATCCACTAGTTCTGCTCATGTCCACCTGCTCTCCGAGCTCTACTGCCTTGTCCACTACTCGGCTGTTGCTCAAGCACTCGCCGCTGCTTCTGTCTCAGTGGCTCCTCTAACACCCGCTGATCAATCGTACGAGGAGTCGGACAGTCCCGTGCCAGATGACCCTTCCCGCCACAGGAGTAACATTGTCCGTTTCTGGCACACCTGGCTCTGACCCCACCTCGGGTGCCCCGCACCACCGGTCCTAAAACCCGAGATCGTCCAACTGCTAGTCTGGTCCTCCTGGACCTCTGCATCATCTGTCTACTGCCCACAGATGACTCGGCTACTGATCGAAAAACACGCGGCAAAGGAAGAAGCTCCTGTACACGCTCGGGGTGTAGAGCTACTGGCACAAACTCCACCCTGAAGAAGGTCTCGAAGTCTTCCCATGCAAAGGTCATCCCATCGCAGAACTGAAACAAGTGGCTCCACCACCTGCCTGCTGCTGCCTGAAGGAGGCTGGCAGCAAAGATCACCATGAAGTCTGATGGCGTCCTCACTAGCCTAAACACACGTACCACTTCCTCCAGCCATTCCTCTGCTGCCTGGGGATCCGTCTCCCCACGAAACCTGGGTGGTCGTTGGCGCTGAAACTCATGCAGTGCGCTGAGGCGACGTGTATCGTCAGCGGCTGGCACTGGAAGCATCGGGGGCTCGGCGGGTAGTTCTACCGCCGGTGCCACTGCTGACAAAGGGCCCTGCACCGAGGCCTCGTCGCTCGGTGGGCTGTCGTCACGCTCGACTCTCGGAACCCTAGCTGGCTGCCGTCGTGGGGCCATCCTGAAAGGAAACAGGTGTGCCACGGTCAAACAGTATACATGGTGAGCTGACACAAAGAAAACTTTGAAACACACATGCAATCAATGTTTTCGTGCATTAAGTCAGAAATCAGAAGTCAGGGTCCTGGTGTACGGATACGTCGGCCGCCGCACCAACACTGGACTCCCTGGACTGATAACCACACTCATTACGCTAAACATTATTGCTTCACATAGAAAAGATCAGAGTTTGTGGTAGAACCGAACTCCTCTGTTACCAATTTTTCACGACCCGCCCTCGGGGTCCGTGCCGTGACTACCCCAAGCCCGCCTTCCATAGGCCAGGGGCTGGCGACTAGCACCAAGGCGTATATCCCGGTAAAAAGGGAAGGCATTGCCATTGTAAAGAAAACAAACACCACAGAGAAAGCAAGCGGAAAGTAAACTCTAAGCAAAAGCAGAGTACAACTGAAAGTGCGGAAAAGTAAATGGGCCAGTATACAAACCCAAACTGAAAGTAAAGTACAACTCGAAAGGGAAAACAGCAACTGTAAGGTAAAAGCCGCTACACCGAGCTGTCCACTGGAAATCCCACCTGAAGGGTGGGTACAGATAGCTCCTCTGCTCCACGGGTCCCGCTGTCCGCTCCGAGCACGTCCCGCCCAGTGGTCCACCTCCGAGTACCGTCCCGCTCTGCAAGCCTCAGCTAAGGTCAACGCTGTCCGTCGTCTGCAACCAACACAACGTAGTGCGGGCAAAGCCCGTGCAGGGGTGAGTATAAGCTACTCAGTAGGGACCCCGAGACCCCTGAAGGTCTCTAAAATCCACAAAGGATAAACCACGAAGAAATGTACAATCATGAAGTAACAACCGACACTGCTTAGGTATATGCCCATACATATACCTAAGTCATCAATTTCAAATACGCTCCAACCTCCGAGCCCAAGTACAACTCAGTCCACATAGGAAAGTAAACGTATTCCACACAAGAAAGCAAAACGTAATCCACACAGGATAGCACAACACAATCCACACAGGAAAGCAACAGGATTCAGCTCACACAGGTATACTTCTTTAAAAGACGATAGAGATGATCTCTGATCCATCTAAGTCGTCGGACCCACGAAGGATCGATAGGTAACTAACCCCCGCAAAAGACCCACACAGGATCGGGCCCACACAGGACCTGTAGGCGCTGGTTCACACAGGACCGCTGAGCGCAAAGACCCACACAGGATCGGACCCACACAGGATCGGGCCCACACAGGACCTGTAGCACTGATCCACGTAGGATCGCTGAGCACTGTAGTCGTTGTCGTCGAATCCACACAGGATCGGGCCCACACAGGACCTGTAGCACTGATCCACGTAGGATCGCTGAGTGCTGTAGTCGTCGTCGTCGAATCCACACAGGATCTCTGTACTGTCGTCGTCGCAGTCACAGTAGCAGTAGTAGCAGTAGTAGTCACAGTAACAGTCGCAGCCAGCACAAGGGTTCCCGCACACAGCAAGCTCGTTCGGAGGGTCCGCTCCACCAGCCGAGAGGCTGATACATCAACTGTCACAAAGTCCAGAGTTGATGTATCCAAAAGTTCCGTATCGTCAACAGGAACTCAACGCAACAGACGGCGCGTCGATCGGACGCCCGGTCTGAGAGTTATTGTCATTTTCGTCCCCGGGGCCCGGTTGGTTTTTAAGGAAAAACCAACCCGACCGTACTCCACCTGCGTCCAAACCTCGGGCGGAGTATGCCAAAAGATCCGTCTCACTAAGAGGAACACAACAAAGCTGACGGCACGTCGATCGGACGTCCGTAGCTCAAGATATGAGTGTTTCCGCTCCGAAGGCCCGGTTGGTTTCGTGAACGAACCAACCCGGCCGAACTCAAAGTAATCTGAAACCTTGAGTGCGATAAACCGAAACGACCGTCTCGATCCAAGGATCGCATCGCCGCTGACGGTTCGTCAATCGGACGTCCAGTCTGAAAGATATCAGCCTTTCTGTCTCACACCCACCCTGGGAAACTTCCCAGGAGGTCACCCGTCCTGATCACTACTCTAAGCCAAGCACACTTAACTATGGAGTTTTAACCACGTAGGCTCCCGAAAAAGAAGGTGCGCCTTGAGTATAGTATACCGAAACGACCGTCTCGATCCAAGGATCGTGTTGCCGCAGACAGTTCATCGATCGGAGGTCCGTGGCTCAAGTTATGGCCAAAAGACCGAAGTCGTCTCGAAAACGGGGGGTCCGGGTCCGGGCCGACCCGGCCCGACCCCCCTGGTCTGACCCGAACCGGGTCGACCCGACCCGGATCCGACCCGGTCCGGCCGGTGGCGGCGCGGCGGCGCGGCCAGGGGGCCGCGCATGTGCCGCACGCGGGGGGGGGGGGGGGGGGGGGGGTAAACCCCCCCTTTTTTCGGATCTCGTCCGGCCTAAGTCCGGCCGTTTCTTTCTCACGCGGGACCCGCGGGTCCCGCCTCCTAACCAAACCGGCGGCCGGCGCGGCCGACCGCCTTCTTCTTCTCCGCCGCGGCCGTAGCCGCGGCCCTTCCCCGATCTCCGGCGGCCGGCAAGCCCGGCCGCCTTCTGGCTGCTCCACCGGGGCCGTAGGGCCGCGGCCTTCCTGTTCTCCGGCGCCGGCGAGGCCGGCGCCCCTGGCTGCTCCGCCGCGGCCGTAGGGCCGCGGCCCTTCATGATCTCCGGCGCCGGCGGCCCGGCTGGCCACCGGTCGCCTCCTTGTTCCGCCGCGGCCCGTCTCCGGCCGCGGTCTCTTTAGTAAACAATGATGCGGTGCGTCGGCACCGCGTTTCTTCGTCGCAGCTCGCTCCGGCCATTAATTCTTTTGTTCCTGCGCGGTTGCGACGACACCGCGCTGTCTCCGCTAAATTAACACGAAAGAATAGAAGGGGGAGGAGAATCGTCCGTGTTCGTGCGGTCCGGTCTCCTCCCGTTATAACGATATCAGTTGGCCAATCGTATAAACACAACAATGAAAGTTTCACAATTTTTAATAAAATTTGGAACTACGCCCAACGGATTATTCTTTCATGTTCGAGGGAATGTAAACACGTAATTTAAAAAGGACAAACCCCCTACCTTGAAAATTGACGTCACACGTTGGTTATCGCGGAGGAAGGCGTCGCGGTGTCGGACGTAGATTCGGTGGACGTCGGGGTGCGTCCAAGGAGGGAACGACGTCTCTTCACTTGTCGCTTAAGACGAAGAAGAGAGGTACGTTGTCGTTGGCGATGATTACCACGGTCGGCGACTTCTCCCTTGTCGAGGAGGAAGATGAAGACGGAAGAATCCGGGACGCCGAGTCTCGATGGTCGTGGGATCGATGTTCTTTGTCGGAGAAGAACCGTTCTTCACGTTCTTCATCGAAGACGAAGAAGATCTTCAAGTCTCTCAACGATTCTTCCAATCCTCTCAAGTAACAAAGGAACTAACCCAAAAATAAATCAAGCTTACACATAATTTATTAACACAACCCAACCTTTGGAATTCAAGAGTTTGAATTTCAAAAACTCAAAATTAAACTCACTTATTAATTATACATGAGTTGTATAATTAATTAAAAGTTAAGTTATCAAGCCTTTAAGAGGGAGAGAGGGGAGTTAGGGAATTTGAGGGGTTTTGGCACATTAAGTGCAAGGGAGTTTAAGGGGGTAGAAGAGAGTCAAGGGGAAGGTGAAGGGTTGGGGCTCGTGTGGGCCCCACCTCACCTTAATCCTCACTTGGTTAGTTAGGAACTTGTGATTCCACCCCAACTTCCACACTTAGGATATAACCACTTAAGAAGATAAAATAAATATTGTATCACAAATTTATTTTACTCTTCATTTCATCCAGAAAATTAAACATCTCCTCCTAGGCAAACGCAACTTCGGAAAAGGTCTTCTTAAGCGAATATCGGCGCTGCGAGTGCATCGGTGTCCTCAGATTTCAATTCCGAGCACCGGATCAAAAGTTAGAAATTCCCGCTCGTTCGTTCACTGAACGTACCCGAGCCAAACTTCGGAAAATGATTTCGGGCACACCGGGCCTCGGAATCAGGTTCCGTTAGAAACCACGCTCTTGTAAAATTCTAAAGAAAATTAAGAAAAAATTTCCCTTGAATTTTACGGGTCTTTACAGCCGAATTTTTAAGTGGTTCTTCACCATTCTCGTTTTGATGTTCTACTCTCATGTCAATTCTTTCAAGTTACTTTCTATTATGTTAGGGTATGACCTCTATATCTATCATATTGGACTCTTATGTTCATATAATGAGAGACCCTATTTGACCTTGTCAATTCAATTTTGTTGAAGTTTAAGTGACGTCGTTAGGCTGCCGAATTCTCACAAGAGAAATCTTTTTTTTCTTCCTTTCATGTTCTTCATTTCATATGGTATATTTTCAAATTTCATTACCATGTTCTTAAATCCCTTATATTTTTTCCCTCTACGGTTTGATGGGTCATTTATGAATGTTTGACCCATGTCCCCTCTCTTCTCAATGTTTTCTAAAACCTTGTAACATAGCCGTTATGCTGCAGAATTTTCGTCTCAAAATGTCTCTCTCTCTTTTCTAAAAATTATTTTATGTTATAAAGTGAATACTCAAAGCTCTTATTTCTACAGGGGTATTCACATATATATCAAAATGTTCTATTTTAAATTCTGGGAATTACATAAATGAAACCCTCTTTCCCTTTCTGTGGGTTTAAAGTGACGTAAAGATCATGTATTTAAAGCAGTTTTTAAAATGTTATGATTATGAAATGAAACCCATTTATTTTATGCTATATGAGTTATTTATGAAATGTTTGATGATGATATATGTGGCTCACATGATAATAAAGGCAAATTTAAGGGTGCGCCCTGATAGCGCTCCAATGCATTGGGTAAAGACTTAATCTCTAGAGATGACCATTTTAACGATGCCTTGGTGAATAACCTTGGTAATTTTAACGACACCTTGGGGATGGACCTTGGTGAAACGAAATGATTGTCAATATTAAATGTTGTAGTCACATCTTCAAGTTATAAAAAAATGTTATTTTTATTATGATGTATCTCATGATTTCATTCTCATGCCTTAATGTTATTTTCATGACCTTATTGAAGTATCTCAAGTTCACAGGTAAAATGTTTCTCTGGTTTCTCTTACCGGGCCTTCTGCTCACCCTTTCTTTTGATGTATGTCCCCAGGTTATGAGATGCAGTAATGAACCTAGGATGAACTTGAGTAGAATCCTTTCAAGTGTTTAAGAAGAATGTTTTTTTTTTGTTTCATTTATTATGTTCCTGGTTTCCAAGACACTAAACCTTAAAGATCCTCGGTTTTGTAAAATATAATGAAAGTTTATGTGATAAAAAGGCGGGATGCTATAGTTGGTATCAAAGGATGGTTTAGTTATTTGTGGAAATTAGGATATGAAAACTTTAGGAAGAACCCTATAAAAAAGTTTAAATATAGGAAATCTTCCTAGTATTTTGGTGAGTATTGAGTAAAGGGTTTCCAAGCAAATACATCCCTGTCTGAATACGAGCAGGTAGAGGTGGCTCTGGCATAGATGTACATAGGGGTAAAACCCGAAAACACTGCTTTGAGCTAGGCTCGAACAGGAACTGGTACACGACAACGGGCCTTGCTGCACTCTTGGTTACGACACTCTCGGGGGATATGCTTTGGTAAATTCATAAGATTAGTATGAACCATTGTTAAAGGAATAAAGATAAAATAAAATAAAGATTCACATAAGAATATATGATCATGGATAACCTAGAATAGAACCTAGGGGATCACAAGTTAGGGTATACTTTACTTCTACATGTTATCCTTAGATGCTTTAAGTTTCTTTTCATGATTATTGGCTAAGTATTTAAGCCCCTAACTATAGCTTCTTTTCTTAGTTAATGGCGGGAAATGGAAGAACATGTCCCAACAACCAATGTGACAGGAAATGCTACGATTGCCTTATTAATACGACAGAGATGATTAGGGGATTAAAAGATGATTATTATTTTGGAAGACGTTCACTATTTTGAGGACCATATATGATCAAGGTAAATAGATTACTACGGTGTCTTAATTGAGGAGTAAGGTTGACTTATATTTTGAAGAATCAATGAATTTAAGGTGGCCTTATAGTAATTTAGGTTACTTACGGGAATGATTAACCTATCTTGGGTAAAATATGATTAGGTTAGCTACTTTTGTTATAAGATGTTAGGAGTGGTTGATGTTGTTTGGAGATAAACAATGAAGTTTACTTTGGAAGACTATGTTATCAAGTCCTTCTTGTATTTGGGTTTCAATCTTAGTTTGGTTTATTTTCAGGAATCTTAAGGACCATTATTTACGGAATGGTCTATGATGAACATTGGGTAGTACCATGGAACTTTGAAGATTTAAAAGTAGTTTCCATTTCTATGGGATTCTTTTTGAAGATTTGTTTTACATTACCCATTCTATTTTTGGGATAATGTTTAAAGATAGAAGAAATAGATAGTTGATCTTTTGTGGATCATGTGATTCTCTAGATGATGATTCTTGTGTTTTGATGAGACCAAGTAGTTTTGAATGCTCATCGTTTGGAGAAAAGATTAGTTTTGGTAGAAACTTATTAATGTATGAAACTCTACATTAAGGTAGATATATTTCCTTATGTTTTTGTTCTATGTTGTAAATAAATTCCTCAATGTTATTAAAAGGAATGTAAAACAAAAACGTTGTTGGTTTACGTTTCCTACTAGGTAATCAAATACCGCTTACACACATCATAATTTTGGGATTTTCTGGTGGTTAACTTCCCCCTAATCATGTTTTCTATCACTCTCCTTTAAGAACGTTACCCTTTGTTTTCTCCTCCATGTCCATATTTCCTACATGGAATCCTAGTATGAGTAAACTCGGGTGGCCTTTGTACTTCCTTTTCTTTCTTTTAAAGTAATGGTGTTACTGAATCTTTTTCCGATGTGGGACTTTAAATGAAATTTCAAAACCCAATTTTAAAAATTGCGAGGACGCAATTTCTTAAGGGGGGAAGATTGTAACGGCCCAAAATTTTGAATAAATCTTGTTCCCTAATTTCATGTGTTATTTTATTTTATTTTTATACTCAACAAAAATGTTTTATATGATAAACATGATTATAATTAAAATGAGACCAGTGGGTTTTGACTGTTATATGACCATCAGTCAATATGACCACTGTGAACAAAATGTTTTGATTATTGTCTCCAAATATAAGTAATCTTGGTTAACTATTACAGAAAGAAGATTTGATGGCCTCACCTAGTAGTCTTGGACCGATCGAAGCCCATCTAACAGAGCTTGGGAAAGAGGTAGCACCATTGGGCTTTGCTCTGGACCAAATCCAAGCTCAACTTCATCATGTGAAGCTAGAACGGAATCGCCTTCGGGAGAAGTTCAAACTCATAGAAATTACTACTCGGGCAATGTTGACTGAGCCGCCCCAATATTCTATCACCCTAGCTCGCCTTACTCTTAGGTCCTATGCTGGTATTATAAGGGGCTATGTAATGAGACCATAACTGCCTTGTGAAATCCTTGTTTTAAATAAAAATTGGGATTTCTTATTATGATGATGTTTATGAATTTTCAAATGACTGGATAAAAATAGTATGCATATTTTTTATGAATTTTCAAAAGGATATTTTAAAAAAATGTTTGTGTAAACCTTAAATAATATAAAATTTGTAATGATTCTCAAAAAATGGTCTTCTACAATTATGTCCAGTATGAAATTTAGAGTCTAATAAGATCAACTTGATTTTTGATGAATAGTAAATTATGAATAGTTATTTTATAATTAGGATTAGTAATATGACCAAATGGATTAGTAACCTCACTTAAAGAAAGTTTTAAAATAATCTAGGCACCTTGATTAAGTAATGTGATTCAATAAAATGGTTAAATAACGGTTTCATAAATTATTATTCAAGTATTAGTTTTTTCGGGTGAATAGTGTTTTTTAATTAAAAATTTAATTAAAAATAATTAGAAAATTATTTTTATAAAAAGGACTTTATTTTTGAACTCAGAGCATCGATATTATGTTATGGTAATTTTTGGGGTTTTTTCTGAAAAAATGAATTTTCGGTGAATAGTGTTTTTATTTAAAAATAAATTTAAAAATACTTAGAAAATTATTTTTATAAAATGGAGTTCATTTTTGAAATCAGAGAATTGATATTTAGTTAAGGTGAAATTTTGGGATTTTTCTGAGAAAGATGAATTTTTCAGTGAATAGTAAAAATGCAGTTTTAGGGTTTTGGTATGTTTAATGACATCATAGCTGTGTCATGTTGATGTCATGAGATATTTTAAGGGTTGGCCGGCCAAGGGTGATTAATTATTGTTGTGGGGGCCCCATTTTGCCTAACTCCATGGTAAATTCCAAGGGAGAGCACATGGGTTTGAGAAAAGTACATGTGAGGTGTCCCTTGGCCATTAATGCCTTGTCCCCTCACTTTACCTATAAATACCAAGCCCTCCTCTCATCAATTAGACTCCCCACTCTTCCCCAACGATGTTCTGGTCTCATTACCTCCCAAGGAGTCCTCCCAAGGTGCCCCCAAGCCCTCAAGGTCCCAACCATTGAGGTTTAAGAGTTACATTTTAAGGTAAGGGATCCGACCTCTCTCTTTCATTTCAAGTAATCTCTTTTATGTCATTCCTTTTATGATACATGTTCTTATGTTGGAGGATGTTCCTTTATACTCCTATTACTGCCCTTTTCATGTTAATATAATGAGAGATCCCCTCTTACTCTCATTATTTCGTTTTATGAAGTTTTAAGTGGCGCTGTTAGGCTGCCGAAATTTTTGTAACGGATTCTTTCTCCCTTCTCATTTTTCAAGATCTATTTTCATGTAAAGTATTTCATGTTCCTTTTTTTATTATGTTGGGGTATGATCAATAAATTTATCATACTGATCTTTTATGATCATATGATGAGATACCCCATTTGATCGCTTCAATTCAGTATTTTGAAGTTTTAAGTGGCGTCGTTAGGCTGCCGAAATTTTAAGTGGTTCTTCACCCTTCTCGTTTTGAAGTTCTACTTTCATGTCAATTCTTTCAAGTTCCTTTTTGTTATGTTGGGGTATGATCTCTATATCTATAATACAGGACTCTTATGTTCATATGATGAGAGACCCCATTTTATCTCTTCAATTCAGTATTTTGTTGAAGTTTAAGTGGCGCTGTTAGGCTGCCGAATTTTTAAGTGGTTCTTCACCATTCTCGTTTTGAAGTTCTACTCTCATTTCAATTCCTTCAAGTTCCTTTCTATTATGTTAGGGTATGAACTCTATATCTATCATACTGTAATCTTATGTTCATATGATGAGAGACCCTATTTGACCTTGTCAATTCAATTTTGTTGAAGTTTAAGTGACGCCGTTAGGCTGCCGAATTCTCACAAGAGAAATCTTTTTTTTCTTCCTTTCATGTTCTTCATTTCATATGGTATATTTTAAAATTTCATTACCATGTTCTTAAATCCCTTATATTTTTTCCCTCTACGGTTTTATGGGTCATTTATGAATGTTTGACCCATGTCCCCTCTCTTCTCAATGTTTTCTAAAACCTTGTAACATAGCCATTATGCTGCAGAATTTTCGTCTCAAAATGTCTCTCTCTCTTTTCTAAAAATTATTTTATGTTATAAAGTGAATACTCAAAGCTCTTATTTCTACAGGGGTATTCACATATATATCAAAATGTTCTATTTTAAATTCTGTGAATTACATAAATGAAACCCTCTTTCCCTTTCCGTGGGTTTAAAGTGACGTAAAGATCTTGTCTTTAAAGCAGTTTTTAAAATGTTATGATTATGAAATGAAACCCATTTATTTTATGCTATATGGGTTATTTATGAAATGTTTGATGATGATATATGTGGATCACATGATAATAAAGGCAAATTTAAGGGTGCGCCCTGATAGATCTCCAATGCATTGGGTAAAGACTTAATCTCTAGAGATGACCATTTTAACGACGCCTTGGTGAATAACCTTGGTAATTTTAACGACACCTTGGGGATGGACCTTGGTGAAACGAAACGATTTTCAATATTAATTGTTGTAGCCACATCTTCAAGTTATAAAAAAATGTTATTTTTATTATGATGTATCTCATGATTTCATTCTCATGCCTTAATGTTTTTTTCATGACCTTATTGAAGTATCTTAAGTTCACATGTAAAATGTTTCTCTGGTTTCTCTTACTGGTCCTTCTGCTCACCCTTTCTTTTGATGTATGTCCCCAGGTTATGAGATGCAGTAATGAACCTAGGATAAACTTGAGGAGAAGCCTTTCAAGTGTATAAGAAGAATGTTTTTTTTTGTTTCATTTATTATGTTCCTGGATTCCTAGACACTAAACCTTAAAGATCCTCGGTTTTGTAAAATGTAATGAAAGTTTATGTGATAAAAAGGCGGGATGCTATAGGAAACAACCTACAGCAAGCCACCCTCCTGCCTTGAATCATCTGCCTCTACATGAGATTTGACCTCATTTACCAATCCAAGAAACCTATTACCAGTGGATACCATGATTGAAATTCCTCCATCATTCTCATCATCCTCCCTCCCTGTCCATTCCTCAGTACAAGCAACCACTACCCTCGGATCAGAAGAGACTGGTTCCAGCTGCTGCTCAGACAAAAACTCCTCCCGGTGGGCACATGAATCCAAACTATCTACTGTCACCGCATTAGAAATCCCAGTATCACTCTTTAAATGCTTGAAGATCTTCCTAAATGTTGGGTCAGGTGGCCTCTCCTGTGCCTCCTTATGAGAAATCCCCTATGATTTGGAGACAAAACCAAACCTCTCATCAACCTGAACAACATCCCGAGGATTCATAGCCTGTTCATTGGAATCCACCCGACCTTGAGCGCCCTCAACAAGCTAATGTTGTGGCCCAGTACTCCTAGAAAACTCCTTCACCACCAGTGAGGCTGAACCAGATGGGATATAACCCTCATTACCCATTATCAATGCCCCGATGAAGCCCCACACAGATCTTTCATTCAACAAATAGAAACATCACGCCCAAGATGACAACATCCAACAAAGAAAGACATCCATGACTCAATTTTGACATCATGCTTCCACCTAAATTCCTTCCCATTCGTAATCCAAACCCAATTGATAGGAGACCTCACAACATCAACCTCTATGAAAATCCATGGACAAATGGGATGACAGACTACCTTTTTTTGACGATCTGAGCATAAATATCGACCAATCAAATTCCCAATAGAACACAAAATGGACAGATTTCGAAAGGAGAGAGGGAGACCAGGAAGACTCACCTAAATCTCCATCGTCGAGTTATCATTCCTCATGTGGAATTCAGAACTCCATTTAAGAATAAAGAAGAAATCTTTATTGCAACTTCGAGGGGATCGGGACCAGGCAGTAATTAGGTCATCTTCCGTCTCAAACCATATCATCAGATGCTTCCGATCAAGTAAGCCGACAATCGCACGCTCCTTAAGATCCCATGAATTAGAGATAAAGTGGTCAAAATCCTCAACTTAAGGGCACTGATGTTGAAACTAAGCTACCAATGTAATGTTGCAGAGATTTGTTGCACCATTAATCTCCGCCGGGGAAAGATGAAGTTGAGGTGCTCCTTAGAAAAAATCAGGAACTTTCAGAGAGATCTTAATCCTCATAAATGAAGGCATGAACTCAGGATTTGTGAACGGTAAGAAGGCCTTATATCATCCATGATCTCGCAGACCTTCCCCCTCTGATCAAGAGGGGGAGCATGGTTTCGGTACATTAGGGTTGGGGCATTGTCGAAGGATAAAGCTTCATTGCCTTCAGAGAGATGTAGTGTCGTCTCTTCCCCCTCATCATATCATACTATACTAGTCAATTAGCCAGCTTTGACATGATATTTCTATTTTGATATATGTGTATGAAATTTATTGAAATTGATTGATCTTTTTTATTAGAAAAAGTTGAAAAATGAAAAAAAATTGAAATTTCATGATTTCTCTATAAAAAATTCTAAACTCTATATCATCACTTGTTTTCATCAAAGTTGAGAATTTAGGGATTATTATTCATAGGATTGATATAGAACACCGGGTTGAGACCATACTAATCCTATTAGTTGACACTCTAACGACCTCTTTGTGGTTTTTAGACCTAGTAATATATTCCAATATAGGGAATTCAATGGTTCCATAGTGAGGTGGTTTATATTCTATTATCTAGGTTTGGGTAGCTAGATGGAGAGATGATGTGGGTTTTCCCATGCTATCACTTGGATAAGTTGGAAGTAACTATTTAGGATTTTAATCCTTTGATGTGTTCACTTGTCTATTTGATATTTTTTTTCTACATTTTATATTATATCACTTAGTTTATTATCATTATGTTATGAAATATTTAAATTCATGTTTTATTATTCTTTTTTGTTTTGTATATGTGTATATATGTCATGTGGTTGCTTCATGTTGGTTGAAATCAATCTCTCTATTTTTTATTGAAGGCTAGGTTCTTTTCTATAGCCCATGGGGATCTGTAACACCAATTGGGTATGAGATTGATAGGGTCACATAACAGTTTTTAGTAGGTATCTGAGATGGTTCATTACATTACATCACATCATAGACATAATAATTTGTACGTACACATGAGTAAAAATTTTCCTTTTTCAAAAGATAGAATGAAAGAAAATTATATTATAATTCAACTATATGTAAACAAAATTATATCATAGATATTATATTCATTCAGTATTTTTGTTATCAGAATCATCAATGTTCTGTAGTGAAGAAAAATAAAACACATCGCATCAGGAAGGTTGTAGTCCACCAATTTGAATTAGCGATTTTTTCCATTCACATGTGAGGGGGAGGAGTTGGATAATGAGTGTTTCATTAAAATAATATACCTTTATAATATTAAATATATATAATTCATTATTTTAGATTGTATTTCATGAATTTTACAATATGTAGAAGATGAAATTAAAATATAAGGAAATCAGTTAAGAGTTATAAATTTTCATTGAGAAACATTCTTTTTTCATACACTATATGCCTTCAAAGGATTGTCATTTGGTAATACCATAAGCTATATGATGTGGGGATGAAATATATGAAGGTATTGTAATAGATATTATAAAATTTAGATTTCTCAATAGTTTCATATAGTGGAGAAGAGGTTCACTTTTAGAAGTTAGGGGAGTAGAATTCTTTGAAATATATAATGTATTAAATAAATATAAATTAATTCTTATATAATTGTGACACTAAATAGATATTTTTATAGTATTGTATAATTATGAGTCATAATACATTAAATAATAAATTTATGACATGTTTTTGGGATTTATTCACCCAAATATCTTATTTTAACCCCAGGTTTACCCTTTTCACAATTCCCACAATATCAATGTTTTTTACTTTTTATGGGTAAGTAATTTTACCCAAAAAATAATATTGACCTAAAAATAGAAATTGGTCGATATTTAAAATCATACCCAACTATTTTAGATGAATAAGGGTATATATAAAATTTATAGAAAATAATAATATATTTTTATTTATAAAATACCATTAATATCATTTTTGGAACAATTCATTTATATTGAATTCAATGTCATCATATTAAAATTTGAATTCATAATAAATTATTTAAAAATCATTATTTTTTTAAATGTATAAAAACAATTAACACAATAATTCAAAAAATAATATTTCATTTAGGAGATGGCTTGACTCCCTCCTGAACTATCTAGATATAAAATTTATTTATTTATTTTTCAATTAGTTGGATTAATATTATTGTGATGCTGTGAGAGAATTTAAGGTAATTATTCAATAAAAAAAATATGAGATGTAAATTTATTGGATAAAAACTAATTATTAAAATTATCATTTTGAACTGAACAAGACCCATTTTTATTCATATGAAAAAAATATTACTGATATTAATGTCAATCGATTGGCATTTTGTATTTATCATTTTCTTTTAAATATATGAAAATTCATAATCGATGAAACATGGAACTATGTGACCATATTTTTGAAAAGGTATGATAATGGTATAAATCGAAATATATAATAGTACAAAGTAATGAGTATCAAAAAAATTAAAGCCATATCCAAATGTTTTAACCCTATTTTACCTGTCTCACCCTTATAGTGGTGCTAAATGTTTACAATGGTTTCAATTTAAAAAGAAAAAATAATAGTTTGAACATATTAAATTATATTAATTTTTATGATTCATAATATGGAATCCATTTTATAAAATACATTTCATATAATTGGTAGAAATTAAATAATAATTAAACTAGAAAAACAGTACAAATAGTGGTTTTCCATACAAATTATATTCATTAGTATTAAATGTTTGAATTCCAAAATATATAATAATAATTACTAAAATTAAATATTTTAGAATAAAAATAATATTAATAAACTAATTTTACTTTTAATCAATTTCAAATCGAAATTAATATTTCTAATTACTTTCGATAAAAATGATTTTATCAATAAAAATCAATATTTTTCCCTATTCCTTGTAAAATAAATTTTTTAGAATTTCCCAAATTTTCACCCATAGATAAATAAGATAATAATATTTCAAAAATGATATATTTTTTAATAAATGATATATTTAATTGTGACATAATATGATATTAAAATATTTGTGTTTAAAAAAAATTCAAAAAAACATCTCTATTTACCTTCAAAAGCTTTTATTTTCATTTCTAACCATCTGATAACCAATGAATTTATTTTATACCTTTTAAAAAATATATCTTCATAATTTATTAATCCCTATTAATTCCCTACAATTCAAAATTTAAGAAATAAATTTCCCATCAAATAATAATATTTTAATACTATAATGTGATACGTTTAATATCAGTGTTTCCTGTAAATAAAAATATCAAACAAAAAGATATCTATTTAGAAATATATCATAAAATATCAAGGTATTATATTCTAAACCTTTATATCTACATATTCGATGTCAATTTAAGTTAATGTCTACTAATACTCTTATTAAGACTCCTCAAAAGAACAATATCCCCATAATTATGGCTAATAACCTCCATAAATTATAACTTCATTATAATGTAATTAATGGAATAATTGATGAAAATATATTTTATTTAAGGTTTTAATTATCATTCCTTAAATACTATAATGACATATGATGCTTTTTCATTATTTTTATTATGTTATCATGCTCACGGCTTCAACTATACATAAGAGGTAACAATTCATCTCACTTGTTCACATATTCCATCCATTAATTCATGTTAAGTATATTTTTTTGATATTTTATCATCAAATAATTATCAAATAATTAAAAAAATTAAAATATTATAAATTAATAAAATTATTATAAGTTTATTTTGACTCATTATTCAAGTGATTTGTTGATCGGTCAACGAGAACACTGTGGGAATTCATTTAGCTACATCCACAAATTAATTAGATTTTCTATCAAACGATCATGATATTTCCTATTAATATTTAGGTACATTCATTAATCAAATTTTTTCACCATTAACACTTAAAATCAATAAAATATATACTCACCCATTTGTATGGGGACCCATTATGAATGGAATATATTTTTATCAATTAAATGTGGACTCCAATGACATTATAATGTTTATTATAGAGGGAATATTAACTAATTATAAATTAATAAGTTTAATTAATTACTTTTTAAATTCTTCTATATTAATTATATTCATAAAATATATATATATATATATTAATAAAAACACATGATTTGGTCTCACCTCAAGATTAATAAATATTATTTAACACTGAAAAAATCTAAAGATACTAAAATTTTATATTTATTTTTTATATATAAAATAATATTTAATGAATTTTATTTTCCAAATAAAAAATTTGATGAACCCTATAACGTTTTTGTTAAATTCAGTATATATAAACATTATGATTAATAAAAACAATTGTCCCATTTTTATGTAAAATGTGTCCATGGATAATAAACCATGAACTAATGGTCCTGGTTAGGACATGAAGGTTGGATAAAGACTAACTCAATAACGCCTGGATCAGGAAACCTAGAAGATAAAAATGTTTAAAACCTTATCATATAATAGATATGTGCATCGTGTCACCTATGTGACATACAGGTTGTGACACCCATAGTTATTGCCTACTGATTTCATATGTGAATAATGAATTTTATTAATCTAACAGTTATTTAACATATAAATCATTTAAACGGCATGGTTTGAATTTATTCAATCCAACCCCATATATATTGGTGGTTGAAGGAAGTGGGTTCAAGAGTGATAACATCTACCCTATATAAAACATTTTTCTAACCTTTAGTTAAACCCTATAACAATTATTCTTCATATACAACCATCATTGTATTCATATTTTATTATGTATGGATGTTTTCTATGTTTCACACCATATTTACATATACATATTAATTTATTATTTTTAGTTTTGTAAATATAAAATTATAATTATAATAACAGTAAAACATTTATTTTTATTGATATTTAAATGGCCATCTCTTATATTTTCAACCTAGGATTGATGTGATGTATTCACTTTTGTGATATTTTCATCACCCATTATTTAATTATAGAAAATTAAATTTAAAAATTAACCTAGAAAATTGCAAGACGGATATGATTTGAATTTGGGAAACCCAAGTGTTGTATAATTATTCATGAAAAATAATTAAATACTTTTTAAAACCATGTTAATATAATTACAAAATATTAGGATTATTATGTTGATGTTCATCAACAGATCATTTCAAATAAAATATTTCCTTGAAAAAAAATTATATATGACACATCAGTGGATCAAAATGATCTCAGTGTACTCCAATGATTTATTAATTATAATAGATCAATGAAATAATTCTTTCCAAACTCTAGATCATTCAAACATTTACAAAATTTTCTGAAAATTAATTTATTAATTAACATCATATACCATGTTTGATTGAAGTGTATTATGATAGTTTTAAATTTAGAAAAAATATGTGATCAATTAATTCATCAAAATTAATCAATTCTTATTCTCCTGTTCATATTCTCTCTTTTATACTTGGAAGATTAAGTGTTATTATATAAATTATTCTGAATACTTCCTTAGCCAATTATTATCTGCAAAATGATTTTAAATAGTTACATTTAGTTGTATTATATATTCACAAAATACAAGAAATAATTTTAAATGTTTAATGAATCCAAATATAACATGAATGATTGGGTAAACCATTCATAAAAATAATTAATATTTATATGTTGATGTATGAAACTTTTTAATGTAATGAGATAAATTGGTTGAAATTATCACAGACGGATCCTCCAAAAATATTAATGAAATATGAAAAATAAATATCAGTAGTGTAAAATATAATTTATCTGGTTCAAAAATTTATAATTGAAAAATGTTTCCGAATAACATGAGAAATTAAACCAAAACTCAATAAATAAGTACAAATATTATTCTAAAACTTAATATAATATATTAAATTTACTTATATAATTATGTATAGGTATTCATTTTTTGGGAAATCATATATTTATAATACCCGTATTAAATAATTTTTTAATACCACGAATTATTAATATAATACTTCTTATAATAATATTAAATAATATATATAATTTGATTTATTAATTTTCTAGTTTAAAAAAATAATACATAGATCTCAACCATCCACACACGAGGCTGTCAATTAATTATAATCTCTAATTCATTTATATTTTTCTAATATGTGGATAATCATTGTCTGTGACCCTCTATGAACTTATCTTGATACTAGTGATGCATACACGAAGGAAAAGATATGTATCTAGAAACACATCATGTACCCAAAAGATATAAGGATGAGTTATAGCTATGAAAACATCTTTTTTAACTTATTTTGTAACATAACACATTTTCACATTGATATCTTATCATGTATGATATGTAGTTTATGTAACAATAATTGGAGATAATTTTTATCTTTTTTAGAATGAATTATATATTCATTACTTCATCAATAATGAAAATTCGCTTAGTCATGGTTGTACTGAGCCAATCAGGTTACCTAACATATCTTCAATCATTTTGATGTGTCAAATTCCATACATGATATCTAAATTAATTCCATAACACCATTGATATACTAGATTCAAGTTAACATTTTTTTATAAATAATGTGTAATTTATTTATACTATCATCATTGTTGAGAGATAGTGTCTCTCACTAATGGAGAGCTCCTCTCTATTTCAATTTCGGGTGATTGCTTCATATCGGGAGAGGATGATCAATTATCTATTGGTGTGGTTGGGAACAAATAGATATTTTCCATATGATTTAATCTTAAGAGGGATAATATTTTGATTTATATTTCAAATAGGATGGATTATGAAGGTGTTTTGGCCAAGGTGGTTACTGATTGGACCCTGACAAAGAACATATTTGGCAACGACGGATCAAGGGGTCAATTTATTACTATATCTTTATTTATTTCATATTATTCCTTCTTGTAGGGATTAATTAGTGGTGTCATTATCTGGTGTCCTTTGATGTGATGTGGGTTCTTGGGTGGTGTTCATGTGGTGGATGGTGGTGGGGCTAGCGGAGGTGAACCAATGTGAGGATAGTTGTTGGCGCCCCTAGATGGGGTTAAACATTATTAGATATGGGAACCCAGTGGTGGGATTTTCCATATAAAGTCTTGCAACTATGATATCTAGTGTTGATGGTGGTGGGAGATTGTGGCATTGATGAACAGTATAGGGTAACTATGGGGTCTTCATTGGTATGCCTCTCTTTGCCTTCGCGATGAAGGGTGTGTCGGCGATTGGTCGACGACCATGTGAGGGGGTGTGGTCTTCTACAAGATGGAGATGAGATAGATGGTGATTGAGGAGGAAGAGTATGTGATTACATGATGGTAACATTGTAGGTTGTATGAGGGTATGGCCTCGTATGACATGACCTAAAGACTTTGGTGTCGGAGGAGACCCTGGTACATGGAGGTGACCTCGAGACACGGAGGTGACCTCAGACCATGTGAACTGGTGAAAGGTTATCTATTACTGTCTATTTGATTTCATGAATAACAAACAATGAGGTATTTTTTGGGGATTCCCACTGGTCAAGTTCATTGTCGAATATTTGATTTTTTGATTATCTGTATTGTTTGGGTTATTCAGTCAAATTTTTGTGTGGGTGGCATTGGATTTCCATTTTTGTTTTTTGGGTGGTTTATGAACCATTCATTTGTGTTGAAGTTTCTATTTTTTATTTTGCTTAATTAATTTTTAGGACTGGGTATTCTTGGATCCTGATCTTTTATGGTATACCATCATCATATATTGTTTCCAAATAATACATGTAACAACCTAGGATTTTGGAAGACATATTTATTTACATTATTACAATATTTGATATCATTTGTCGACTGAACCATCAAACTAACACAACAATGAACATAAATGAGACACAATATATTAGTGGGAAAATAAATAAGAAATTATTAGATGAATAAAGAAACTTGTAAATTACAAAATAGAAGTCAATTAATATTTCTTACTTCTATGGGATAAATAATTAATAATATCTATTATTAAAAAAGAATTTCTCAAAAAAATTATAAGGTATTATATAATTGAATAGGAATATTTTAAAATACTATTATTAAATATTAAATTATAAAATATTAATTAATATGATTACATTATATAAATTTTAAATTCATTTGAAATAATATCTAAAACATTAAACATAATTTTTCTATAAAATCAGTTTTCAATTAAATTTTAATTTTTCATTTAAATTAAAATATATATAAATTTTATTATTTTAATTTTAAAAAATAAACTATTTTTCTACCATATAATGTAAATTTTAAATATTGAATGACTTTTGATATTTTTATAATGTAGTTTATTTTTAAGGTAACTTCAAAAAATATATTCTTAACCCAAATTATCAATTTTAGGAATTTTTCAGTATGAGTGATAGACATAGAAATATTTAAAACATGTTAATTTGTTAAATATTTCATCATTAAGTAAAAATATATATTTCATAGTATTAATTTTAACTTTTAAATCCTATTATCATCATTTTATAACATAATATACATTAAATTATACATTAAATATAGTTTTAATTCATTTCAATTAGCTAATAATTTTCATGGTAATACTTAGTTTTGTCTTTATATGGATTCCATGAGAGTATAATATGATCTAAAATAAACCAATTTATATAATTAAAATCAATAACATTGATATTTGTATCATACACATAATGTTTTTTGTGTAAATCTATACTTTTCCTAAATATTTGTTTTTTCATGTTACATCCACTAATTTTCATATTGATATTTATAAAATTTAGAAATTTTTTGGATAAAATTCCTTTAATATTTGGATACATTATGTTCATATTATGTACCATTTTCAATTTTATTTACTGGAAAAAAATATTTACTTATGTAAAAATATACTTAACATGGTAAAACCCAAATGGGTAAAAAGGATTGAACAAAGGGGTAAATGAACTAACATATTAATGAAATATATCCAATTTATAGGTTTATTAGATTCTATACCAAAACTTATCTAAAATATTTTATTTTAAATTTTTTTACTTCCTTACAAGTGAATCATTTTCTCTTATTTTACTAAGATTAAATATTTATAAAAATTCAACTCTAAGAAATAATAGAAGGGGTTGATCACCATCTCTCCATGACCACTCAATAAATTCATTTCCATATTAAAAATATTCCCTAATTTCATACCTACTGTCATATTCATTTTAATTAATCTTGTATTAACAATATATTTTCTTTTGATATCCATTTCCAAAGAGACATTCAAGGGAAAGCTATAGTACTCCACGTGATAGCTTCTTTCATAAAATCTATTTAATTTATGAATAAATAAAAAAATATAATTTAAAATTTAAAATATAATTAAATATTTATTGTTTTTATACTATATGTAATTATACTAATGTAATAACTATTAACCACCTTTATCAATTTACAATAAGAAAAACCAGTCATTCATTCATGTGTTATGAAAACAACAACCTCCATGAGGGAGAATATTTTATTATTCAACATCACCTATATCCATAGGTTATAAATATATAATTTGAAAAAAAATCCCAATATTTAATTATGTATTTGTGATAAAAAAATTATAATCAACCTTATTCCCTATCATTCATTGGGAAATGAAAACATTAACCATGTGTCGTGAGGACTACAACCTCTATAAAGTGACACATATTGTTTTTCATATAGATTCTATATTATATATTAAAATATAATTTAATAAGATTCAACACATTTATATTATCTAAAAATTTAATTATTCTGCTATAATTATGATATTATTCAAAAATAAACTACATTCACAATAAAAATAATCTATTAATTATAGTTTAATCCTGTTTGGATGATCTAAACACATAGATGAATAATACTATAAAAATATCATGTATGAATATGAGTAATTAATTATAATAATATATCATATAAATAACCAAATAAATAATTTATTTTTAGTTTAATAATGGTATCATTAAAACTAAAAAATTACTAAACATACTAATGATTGTCCATCAAAAATCACTAAAAATGTAATTTGTCGAGTTCATCATAGAGGATCATTACCAAAGCTCCAATAGAATGAAATTATAATATAAAAAATAATTATCAAAATAATTTTTTAGTACCATTAATTATATTTAAATTATTAAATTGCAGAGAAAAAAGAAGAAAACAACCACTAATATAAAGATTGTTCAAAATTATCACGATTACTCACTCTCGATATAAAAAATAGATAATAAAATACTAATATAAATGTATAGAATAATTAAAAATGTATTTTATAAAAGGGATATATATATATATATATATGAATCAAATTGATATATAGCTTATTAGTATTGTTTTTTTGAAATAAATGATATTTAATAGCTTTAGTGGAACTTGTGAATTAAAGGTGTTCTTAATCAAATATTTAATTTATTGAAAAATATTTCTTATTGTGAATCGTGAAATCATTCATACAATGTCATTAATACATAATGACTGTCTTTTAATTTTTTTTAATTTTGGGGGATTTTGGTGAGCAATATAATTTCTTTATTGAATTTTCTTTCTATTAAAAGGCTATCATTGTTCTAAGGGACTTATTTAACTAGACTTCTTTAGTTTAGTATTAATAATTATTCTTGATTTTCATTTTTCATTGTTTTATTTATTCTACCCTTAGGATTTATTTTATTGTAATTTATATCCCTCTAGTTAAATAATTTATTTTAAAATCAAATAATTTACCTTGTCGAACAAATTCCTCAAAAATTATGTCACTAGTGAGAATAATTTTCATCCTATTTATTGACTATTTCCAAACTATGAAAATATTTTAACCTCCCACCAATGTTATACTTTTATATTTAGCATCTCAATTAACTATTATATCATGTGAACTTTTTATTTCACTTCTTGACATTTTGAAAAGAATTTTTGTTACTCTTTTTACAATTTGGGTTTTCAATAATGGTATTTCAAAATATTTTTTAATCACATCGAAATATAATGTATTATATCCCTTTCTAAATTAAAATTGAAAAAAAAATACAATTTAGGGTTCTATTTTTGTTGATACTTTTCAAAATTAAGTCTTTTACAAATAATTCACATTGAATTATAAATCCATTATGTCATTTTCAGGGATTCTTTATTGGGAATGTTTTTTCAAATTTTTAAGTATTTAATATTTTTTACCTTCCCCTTTATGAATCCATTATTTATTTTTCAAGTATCCTTAATTGAGGATTATATAACAATATTTAATTTGAAAAAATATTCTCATGTCACTGTTTTATAACCCCTTCCTCTTTTTCAATCCTCTATTATTAGATATAATTTTTTAAATGAAAATTTTAAAAAAATATTAAATTATCAATTTTGAAGCCATTATGTTCTTTAAATGATTCATTATTCATATTTCAATCGAAATATTTATTTTCAATTTTATTTATTATGAATTTCATAAAATTGAACTTTTTGAAAATAATTTTTTAATGAGACCATAACATAATATTTTACAACAATGAGAAAATAAATTTATAAAAATTCCAAATATTTCACTAAAATTTACCCTTTATCTCAAAAGATGATAATTCATTAGATGTTATTTTCATGAATTTTCATTTTAATGTCTATATAATTTACTATTCAGGGTGATTATGTTGTGGGTATTAACTATTTACCATATAAGGTCCATTTTTGTGATACCATCTAGAAAGGATGTGAAATTAATTTTCTTTATCAATAAGCTCATTATGATGTGATGAATCAAAACTTTTTTATTTAGTTGATTTCCAGATATATTGAATGTTTAGTATCTTATGGAACTCATATGTGTTTTTTCTATTTGTGATAGTTCATTCTTGAATAGCCTTAAAATTCAATGGGAATGGAGTTATATCTTATGAGATAATGGGAAATGATTTTTGTTGAATAGAAACAACAATGAAAATAGGGTTTTTAAACCAAATCTACTAAGTGAAATAAGTTAGTGATTCTTCATCCACTACATTATCATTCCCATGATTATATTTATTCTACAATTTCAGGTTTTTCAATACAATTATGTTATAATGGATCATTCCATACATTCCTTGATTTTTCTATGTATTTTTATCCAACATTAATTTCATAGATTATAATTATGCACTCATAACCATATTATTTTCCATTTCTATCTTATGGATATCATATATTAGGTCTTATGATTAGACATACATAGTATATATGATTTCATTTTTCTTATGTTTCCAACACCTATGTAATTAATGTGTGTGTAAACTATATGAAATATATAAGGGAGTATAGTATTTTTTATTATAGTTAAAAGTTGAAAAAATGGGTAAAATAAATTTATAATGTAACTGGTCCTCAAAGACACAAAACCATATGGTTATCCTAGTTGTGTGGGATTATTGTGAGATGTAAAAAAATAAATTTTTTAACTTTATATTTAATCATATCATCTAGTCTCAATGTTAATATGAAAAATATTATGTTTCTATCATAAGAACTAGGTGTATAGATCTAGGGAACCATAGTTCGTAACGAAGGAGTGTGTAGTAATTTTTAAGGATTTTTTAGCTTTTTTATTATAACAAGTGAAATTTATAGATAATATTAGTGATAAATATATTTCATAAGTCTATGTATAAGATAACATCCCAAAGTTTTGGTAAATTTCATATTTTGTGGTTATATAAGAAATTACACACACTTATATTAACAACATGTTGAGAAATGATCTACCATAGCTACACCTCAGAGTAAAAATCAAAATAAGTGAATATTTTTTATTAACTTGGTCATCACTTGGTGAGTGATAAAGATTCATAATTATATACGTAGTTTGACTCTCTCAATGGATATGGTATAATTAATTAACATTCTCTTTATTGAACTATTAGGAAGGATTTAAGCATGGTGTTGACTAATTAGGTTACGGAAGGTAATAATAAAAATAACATGGTTAACCTATAATTGAACAAATTGATTTATAGCTTGATATGAAAGTATCATATTTTAAAAATATCTATGTCATAACAGAATAAAATTTTGAATTCAGGATTTTATATTCATATTTTGGATTTTATATAGTGATTTATGTCGAATTAATTCGTTAATGAATTATCAAAAACATTATAATCATTAATTTAATCATCTATAAACTGTTATGAATTATAAATGAATAAGATAAAATATTGAAATGGGTGATAATAATAGTATATTCATTCTATAAGGGATAATGTGGGCCTCCTATTATATGCTAACGTTGTGATGCTAATATAATAATAGAAAATAAATCTTGGTACTCCTATAAATTTTCACTAGTGAGTGATATTTATAAATGATATTATATTATAATGTAAATTTTGTAAGTATTATGAGAAACATATGAGTATTTATATTCATCAGTTTTTCATTTAAGTATTTAAAACATATAATAAATTGTAACAATAATATTTAAAAGTTTATTTTTTATAAGGATACATTTTATGGGTAAAAATGCAGAACAGCTGATTGAGAAATGTATAAATCTTATATTTAGTATATTCTAAATATTGATATAATAAAGAGTTGATTGATTTTTGAAGATATAAGTTAAATAGTATTTTCATCCTTGGGATTGATAATTTATTAACTGTACTTTTAGTGATGTAAATGACATTTTTGGCACAATTTTATATATTAGATAATGTTTTATATGATAGCCTAGTGATTAAAAATAATTTAGGGTTAATGATACCATGAATTTTAAGAAAAATATGATATTTCAAAATGGTGTAATTTTATAACAGTTTAGAAGGTTTTGGAAATGAAATATAGATAAGATATTGTATGATTAGGTTCTACAAAAGATTTAGTATGTTATTTCTTCAGAGGTTGCTCCTATTCATTGAGAGATAAGTAACCAAATATAGCCAAAGACAGTATAGTGAATTTTATATTACAATTTATATCTCTAATAATGAATTTCAAAATAATACCCTCACCAACCATCATTAGTGAGTAATAATTAAAATTTCAAGGATGAATATTTTTAATGGGAGAATAATGTAACATCCTGAGACATGGTTATATATTTTTCTCAAAATTAGTAATATCTTTGATATACTGGGTCATGCACAACCCTAAACTAATGCCACACAGATCTAAAATAAGATTTGATATATTATATTAAAAATTTTAAGAAATTATAAGAGAAATAAAATCATAAATAAAATAAATACTATTAAAAATTTAATATATATTTTTCTTAGAGGAGATATAATTAATATGATTAATTTATTAAAATAATTATTACATATCAAATAATATTTTATGCTGATAATTAATTAAATCAACTATAATAAAATTATTATTACAATGTTAAATTAGATTAAAATTTATGAAATAAAAAATTATCAATATCTAAATTTGAAATTAAAATGAATTAATATTAAAAGCCCTTATTATTTTAAAAAAATTATTTAAAAAATCATTTATTTTTTTAATTTTTATTTAATTTACTATATATAAATAAAATAATATAAATTTCACAAAATTATCTTTATTTTAGAATTTACAAATAAAAAATTTTCATAGCGTTTATCTTTTATATTTTTCTGAAATAGTTCATATTATAAGAATATTGAAAATAAAATTTCTCCAAAAAACATAATGTCAATGAAATTATAAATATATGATAAATATCTAGATGTTTTTCAAAAAAATAAATTAATTAAATAATCAAATAATAATTATTACTATGTATTATAAAATATTAGTTTGAATAGATAAAACCAATTCTCAACATTTTTGAATATATGTAACATTTCATTCCAATTTAAAAAATTATTTAGGTATTTTATTTTAATTAATAATTTTAATGGTAATATTTTTTTTATTTCTGGATTTTTAAGCCTCGTAATGCTTATTTGATATATAATTAAACGATTTATGTTATGAACATCAAATATAACAATAATGTTATCGTAAAAAAATTTCAATTATAAAAATACACTTTTTCTGAAAATAGGCATTTACAAGTTACATGCAATAATTTAAAATTTTATTTTTCTTATACATTTATACAATAAATGGTTATAAAATTTGGAATCATTGGGTAAACAATGAACTAATATGTTTCATTTTATTCTTAGGCATAAAAATGAATAATTATTATTTTAAAATATATATTACTATAAAACCTAAAAATGTAAAAGTGTTAACCAATGGGGTAATGGTTCTAACATGTTAAAAAATGTTAAACAACGTGTGTTTGATGTTTTAATAGAATAAAACATATACCCTACAGATTAATGTCTATTTTACATTCTTTCTAACTTTTAATACATGTGTTATATTTATATTAAAGTTAAAAAAGTCTTTCTGAACAATTGTAAAATATGTCGTATGCCACCCATTAATGAATAGAAAAATAATTAAATTTTCACATTAAACTATAACCTTTTTAATTATCATAAATTATTTTCAATTATACATGACCATATGGACATAATAGATGGTCTTAGGACAGCCATGTCTAAATAGACTTCCAAGGGAAAGCCCAATTCCTTAGTGTGATAACATTTTTTTCATAACTTATATCCTTTGATTTATACATTCCAAAACATAATGTAATATTTTATATATAATTATATCAGAAATGACATTTATTATCTTAATATAATGACTATCAATAATATTTATCATTTTCTATTAAAAAATGAAATCATTGTTTTTGTGTAATGCACAGTATCGCCTCTATGAAGCAATGGATTATATTTTTCACCATCACCTCTCTTTGATGGTTATATGGGTTTAATTTGAGGAAAATAAAACATATATAATATTATGTTTAAGATTAAATAGTAATCCATCATATTTTCCTTTCACTTACTGAGAACTGAAAATGTTAAAAGTGAGTTGTGATGACTACGACCTACATAATGTAATGTATATCATTTTTCATCTAATTTCATAATTATTTACTTAAAACTATTAAAATATAATTCATGACATAAAAAGATTAAAAATCATTATTAACTTTAAATAATTATAATACTCAAATATAATCAACATTCATATTCATAATTACCAATTATATATGGTATGAAAATGTTTGGGTCAGTCTAACCACCTAATTCCTCAACGATACAAAATATTATAGTGGATGAATATGAAAACATAATTAAATGTAATATTTGATATTAATATGTAAATTATGATTTCATATTGCTTATATAATTTTTATATTAATATTAAACACATTAATTATGTTACTGATATCAATTAATAAAAAAATACTTGAAACATGAACATCGTGGATTTTATATTTAAAGAACGTGAGAAAATGAAATAGAATGAAATTATATCATCCTATAAAATCATAAATAATAACTTATTGTTAATTTTATCATATTTAATGGATGATAATTTGAATAATAATGAATAATAACCCCGCCAAAATGAATCTAGCTTATAACAATCAAGATTAATCACACATTATATCAAAAATACATATTAGCCAACAAATATACATACTATGGATAGTAATAAATGCTGTTTAAAAAAATATATGAACAAGGTTATGAAATATGTTATTAATGTAGTTATTTTTATTATATATGATATTTAAGTGCATTAGTGGAAGTTAATTATTAAGTTAAGGGTTTATTTTTATAAAATTTATTTCAATTATTAAAATTTCTTACCATGTACCATTACATATTTTATATAGTTTTATTAGTACATAATGATTTTATTTATTAATATTCATGTATTAAATGGGATTTTAATATCCATATCATGTAATTAATTTAAAGTTCTGTATATTTAAATGATAACAATGTTGTAACGGTATTTATTTAACTCAACATCCATCATTGGTATAAAATTATTCTTATTAAAATTATTTTTTTCACATTTATATGATTCCACCCTAATATTTTATTTCATTATACATAATACTCCTTTCTATAAAAAATAGATTTTTAATTAAATTAGTTTACCTTTATAAATTTATTCCTAAAAAATTAGATCATTGTGGTGAATATTTACAATATTAATTAAGTATGGCTTCACATCCATGTATATATTTTCCATTATTTTTAATGTTCTCTATTATAATTTTTAACCAAATTATGTGTTATCTCTTGTGATCATGATATTTTCATTCATATTTTTCAAAAATCAGTTTTGATAATTTTTTAAGATGTGGGTTTTAAATAAATTAATTAAAAAATATATATATTATCCTTATAAAATAAAAAATTTCATCATCCACTCAACATTTATTTTGATAAATTATTTTTCATTTACATAATCTATTAATTTTGTTTCTTTTTTTGAAGGTATGTTTATATAAAATATTTCTCTTGAAATTTTGAAAACTGTGTGCCTTTTTCATGTAATCTTTATTGAATAATTATTTTCAAAATTAAATGTTTTCAGAATTTATTCAATTAACAATTTTTAATCCTTTAAAGGTTTTTCAGGGAACCATTTTGGAAGATTCAATTTCAAAAAAAATATTCTCATATTTATTTCATAGAAGATTTTTTAATATTTCCCTTTAAGGATCCTTTAATGATGATTATATTGAAAATTTAATAGTTTACATATTGTTTTCACTTCACCTTTTATAAACAATTATCTCTTTTAAAAAAAATATTTTTAAGATTTCATTATAATAATGATTCTTAAAATTATTTCATTTCAATTTATCCAAAATATTCCATTCCAAAAATGACTTCTCAATGTAACTAAAAAATTATATATTTTTTCAGTGATGAAAATAATTTTCTATTATCAATTATATGATTTTTCACTATTTCTTATTTATCTATACTAGGCTTAATTACATGAATGATATTTTTAATTATTTAAACTCTAAATAGTATTTTAAATTAATCATTTGGTTGATGGATTTATGGGTATCATCAATTAACATTATTGAGTCCAATCTTTGTGATACCTTATACAATTTTTGTGAAACACATTTTTCAATTTATGGGTTCTTTTTTATGTGTTTAATGGAAAAAAAATTATCCAATGGGTTTCAATGATATGTAGAATGAATTCCATCTTATAGAACTAATATATATATATATATATATATTTGAGTATTTTTATTAAGTAATGGTTGAGGCCAACATAGTCATCCAATGTATTATATAAGGATTTATATTTTATGAAAACAATTGAATTGGGTTTTGATGACATGATTCAAGAAATGAAAGTGGTGAGTAAATCCTGATCCACAATGGGTAATAGTTGAGTAATTCATATACCATAAAGTGAAACATGTAAATGAAGCTTTATCAACCAAGGTAAATAGAATAGTGATACCTAATACACTAAGGGAAACATTTTTAGATGAATGATACATTATTCTGTGATTTTAATTCTTATATATGTGTTATGTTATTATTTTTTTCAATGTACATATTATTTGATGAATTATATCTTATGTTACATGTTTTTTATTGGTAAATTTTTCTAATGTTATATTCATGGTTCATGATTATGATCAAAAAATTAAATTCTTATATTTTTTCTTGATATGATGATTATTTTTTGTTTCTTATGCATAATTTTAATGAACATTTTTTATCACCATTTTCTTATTTTGTTTTGTTCCCTATGTTTTTAATTTAAGTATATCTTATGTGATGACTAAAAAGGTGTCCCAACTGGTTCGATTATTGATAATTGTGAAAATTATTTAGAAAAATAGTTTCTATGTTACTAGTCTTAAAATAAACAAAACTAAAAGGTTCACCATGTTATGTAATAATGTTGTGATATGTAAAAATAATGTCAAATTTATTAATCTATTTATTGGATCATATCACTTGGTGTAAGTGTTATTTTGTACATGTATCTTTTTAGCACTGTAGCCATGAGTGATAGTCTGGGTAACAATAATATATATAGATAATGATATCCTATTGAAAAAAAATCAAGTATATAAGAATATTTAATAATACCTAAAACATTCAGCACCCCAATATGAATCACATTCCTCATGATATTATCGATTAAATATTTTTATATCTTAATATGAATAATAATTCTTATAGGACTTAAAAATGAATTTTAAATTAATATATACAATATACTAAATTTATTGTCATTTATTACATCAAATTTTTTTGAACAATAGTAAATATAAATTAAATTAACATTTGAAAATAAAAAAAAACTCAAATTTGAATACCAATAAATTTTATTTATCACTTTAATAAGAACTAATACATTCCCACAAATTACAATTATACCACAATATTATATATATAATATTCGTTTAGTTTATGACTATAATGTCCCCATCTCAGTAAACCATCACAAGATAGAGACTGGTAGTTACGAGACCTTGGGTGTGCCTCCCTATACCCTAGAGGATATGGAATAGAAACAAGGGTTAAAATAAAATACCATAGAGATAACATCCTGTGTAAAAAAAATTAAAATAACTACTAAAAATAGATAAATAAAAAATAAAAAGAATTAATCTTTCACCTAGACTTAACTATTAAACCAAACAAAATTAATAATTCCTGACATTCTACAATGTGTTACAATATAAATGAGATGTTGAATATAATATAAGTAATATAAAAACTAAATTAAAATAAATACACCAAATAAATACTCCAAAAACATCAGTATTTAATTCCATGCTCTTTAAAATTTCAATACTATAAATACATCCATCCATTTTAAAAAATATAGGGTCCCTATCCCTTTTCCATTCTTGCATCCATGAATCCTTCACTAGTACCAAATGGTAGCTGAAATGGGTGTGAGTATAACTTAATAGGTTGATTCCCTTTTTGTTTAAGAAATATAATATGAATATATAGTGTATGACATAATATAATGAACAAGGTAATTAATTCATAAATCAATTTGGAATATCAATTAACCTGATGAGACTCAAGATCTGGGTATGCTCTTGAGGTTTGCTAAGCCTACTTTGATAGGATGTCATATGTCACTATCCTTGAAACATAGTAAAAAAAATAGATTTAACAGCATATACAAATCATAATAAAATTCTATAACGAACAACATTTCTCATATATAATCTCAAATAAGAATGAACACCATGCCATTCCTATAATCTCATTCGGTATGGAACACCATTTCCACTAAACAATTTCATCCAAGAAGGAATTCCATGTCCTTCCCATGTTCTTAGCTAAAAGGGATCACCATGTCCACCAAACAAGCTCATGTGAAAAGGAATTCCATGTCCAAACCACAATCTTATCCACGATAGAATTATTTTTGCAACAAAAACTATCTTCTTGGAAAAAAATTCCATATCCAAATTGTAATATCGTCCAATAATGAATACCATGTCTAGCCTATAATCATATCTTAATTCATTGATTGACCAAGGAGTCAAAATAAGAAAAGTATACAATAAATCAATTTATATAACCAAACACCCACATTCCAAACATGTTATTTGAAGACTTATTGGTCAATTCATTAATTATCCAATTATAATTACATTAATTCTAGTAACCAAATTAGTGAAAATAACCTAATATAATTCCATAATAAATATAAATTATGTTACAAATTGTCACAAAAAATAATGATATTTCCATTTTACTTATAATTTATTCATAATTTCAATTACACATATCACAGTATCAATGCTTCATAAATCCATTATACTAATTACTATTTCATTCCAAATTACCCATTTATGACATGAAATTTTTCCCAATCCAATCATCCCAATTACTAGGACAATCCACTTCCATGTAAATCCATGTTATCATCTCACATGGAAATCCAAATACATTCTTAATCAAAATCATACTATATTTACCATTACAAAAGGGGATAAAGGGTCACTACATTCATATTTCAACTTATAGTCACGGGTTTTCACAACCCTCAAGTGACAAAATGTATCGATCTCAATGGAAAATTAAATAATATGGTCTGAGGGAGGTATATAGATATAGTTTCATCAATGTAGTGGGTTAAAATTTGGGTTAGTTCACACACTAGTTGTGATGTCCTGATCTCACTTATAACATATAAAACAAAAAAAATGAAACAGGCATTAGGGTTTTGTTCCTGACAAGACACCTCAAAACCTATGAATCTTAGGTTTAATATCCCTAAATACAATGGAATAACTATGTTTTTACATCATCTACTTCATCAAAAACAAATGGAACACTATTAAAGATAGTTCTAAATCCTAGGAAGGGGCATGGAAGTTAATTGAATTGTTATCTACAAGGTAAAACTACTGAAATGATAAAGTTAAGTAGAACCTAGAGGCATACATTAAATTTATATTACTGTTAACCCCTTATATAATGAATTCCATCATTAGATGAAGAGAATACCCAAAATATCATAAGGGTGGGTATAATTTCAATAAAAGGAGAATGAAGATTGGGAGAAACATATGCCACCAGGATTTATAAAATTATTTGATATAACAATATTCCTGAAATGAATCGTGGTTTAAAAATATGAATGTTTGAGTTATGATAAACACTGAAAAACAAGTCACCTATTATAAAAATCATGAAAATTAGTTCATATTGATATTGACATCTAATGTCAGGAATTTATTTTTCTATGAAAATATTTCAACCCTAAATGATGTTAATGGTGTATTCACAAAACCATTCATTTCCTGAGTATCCATTCATATCATAAATTAGTTCCAGTAGATATACATTACTTCCACCCCCTCTTATTCTCTATTAACTCCACTTAAACACTAAACTAGCTATGAATAAGTTCCATTATACAAAATTTAAAAGATCTTAAAAATACAAGGAGGCATGTACCTATTAAAATAATGGATTTATAACCTTCCCAACATATTATATATCTTTATCAAGATGTTCTCTCATACATCACTATAGGGTATTGCTGAAAAACATAGGCCACTATTCCCATATATCTGAATTCCTCTTCCATGTCTCCCCTTTCATGTTCCCATGCTACCCGAACACTCACACTAGATCCATGGTCTACCCTCAATGATTATTTTCACTATGTTCTATAATTTTGGCAAGATGATCCTAATAGGAGGAATAAAAATCAATCTCAACATCATCAACAGACAACTCATGAAAATCATTTTTGAGATATATCTAGAGTTGAAACATGTGAACCAAAAAATTTATCCCATAATAGAAATTAGTAATTTAAAAATAGTAATCCATTTGATAAATCATTTTTCCATCTCAAATGGTCTAACAATCATGGGCCCCAGCTTCCACAGTTTTGCGATACTGTGACGTCATATCCTAGAAAACACCTAAATAAACACATTATTGTTGAACACAAAAACCATAGGTAAGCTATTATGGTATGAATATTATAATTTCCTACTATATATGGTCAAGAACTAATTTTTTTTAACTAAAAATGATAATAAGTATATTTCATGATACTGGAACCAAAAATAGATAAACATCCTGACATTATCCAATATAGAGGTGAACAACATGACCATCTATACATGGCTGTAAAAGGATGTATTTTGAGAAATTTCAAGAAGATGTTATAATATGTTAACTCATTGAGATTTTCCCCAATATATGGAGACTATGTTGATTAGCTACTATAGTGGTATTCCTAAAAGGAAAAAGGTGGGTTACCTTCATTAGTAGATCCACAATCACCCAAGAAGCATCATTTTTCTATGGTTCCCTAGGATATATTTTGGAAATTGTAAGGTGACTTCATTCCACTTCCATTTTACAATAGGAAAAGGTTTTAGAAAACTAAAATCCATATAATTATCAGCCTTCACCTACTGGTCAAACATCTCCCCTTAAATCCCACTACCACCTTCTCTAACCTTAACTACTAGTACTACCCATCTATATCATTATATATATTTATCATACTAGGATGTACCATCCATATAGAGGTGGGGGAACCAATACATGGTGTCTGATATGAATAAAATAGTCATTATCAGGATAACATACTGATATTGGTTCCCCACCACAAAATAAATCCCTCATAGTTAAGACCTATTGATCATATAAATCCTCTTTCTTTATCCAATCTGGGATAATAATAATAATAACTGATGTTGAACTCATATATTCTCAGCCCTATGACCCCTGAACATCATGATGAATTTATTCAAATAGTTTCATAATATTCTACTCATCATAAGACTCTCTCACATCTCATGACCATGTCTTCTAGCTCAAGGAAACAAAAATGTTGTTTCCCTTGCCATGATTACATGCCAAATCTGTGTCAACATAATATAGATACATGAACCACCTATGCTCCTGAAGGATCCTTCCACACTATTAAAATATTTACTTAAGGATCTTGTAATTTTTTAACACCAATAACTTATCACCTATAATAATATGATTCTATCCACTTAGAGAGGGTTCCACATTAAAAAACACTTAAACATTTGTTAAACAATTCCAATAATGAAATATCAATTTTATGAATCCATTAGAAACCATATTATAATTCTAATCCAAAAATTATATAATCAAAATTCATAATGAATCACAATACCCAGTATATTACTTACTATTTTCATTTAATGTGAGGGTTTGTGATAATTTCAATATCCTCTTTAGCTCCAAGATAAAACCCATATAATCATTTGACCAATGTAACATAACCACTATATTAGTCATTGTGTACATTGGATCATGTCAAAATTATAATTATTAAATGAAACATTTGTTATAGCATGTCATACCTAGGAAGCATTGAGTGCCTAATAAATTATTATACCCCCCAAGATACCACAGTTTCAACCTTCCATTGGTCCACTAATACTCCTTCCTCTAAGATAACATGAATAAGAAGTTGAAATAATTTTTATTGAAAAAATAATAATATAGCTACGTGTAAAACTGATAATATATTAGTGTACTCATGGTGATTCTAAGAAATTGTTCATGGTCATATACATACTAGGAGTACACTAAGATCTCATTTATGAAAACCACAACAAATTGATCAGAGAAATGATGGATGGTCTAAATCATGAAGGGTGGGATTTTTGTTACTTCATTCAATGGACAAAAAATATAACCAAAAACTCATACAATATATATATATATGTATATATATATATATTATCCTAAAATCTCTATGGAACATGTTATATAGTCTCACATTAAATTAATGTTATGCTGAAGTCAAGTAGCTATTTGGGAAAATATGATCACATATCAGCTAATCATAGAGATCTTTGATGCATGTAAGGGGATAATATTTCATGTCATTAATCTTGTTCAATCTACAATAATACACGTAGATGATTGACTTCTCATCATCCTTGTTTGTTAATAGCAAGGGAGAATCCCATAGTTATTTATCGTTCTCTTTTAATCCCATTATCTTCAGATCTTCCAACTACTTTTTGAAATGTAGAATCTCCACTAGTTGCATCCACTATGGTGATATAGAAAACTTTCTCTATTCCTAGAAAACCCTATATTGTAATCATGATCACCCACTCAGGTGAAAATATAGTGAAAATTTCAGGAACATTATCCTGAAAATGTTCCACTACTAGAGGAAAAGTAATCTAATACCTCTCACCATCATCCAGAACAAGGAATCTTATCTAAGTCAAAAGACAATTGAACCTATACCGATTTGTTCTTGTACAATCATCGTGAAGATCCAATTCACCATCGTGAACATAGAATCCCCTTTCTATAGATATAAAAGTAACTCTCCTCTAGTAACATTACATATGATCCTGATATATAACTAGAAATTCTATAAAAATTTTAAAATATATCCCTACTATTTCAAGTATAAAAGTTCCCAAATGATGCAAATTAAAAAAAAATTAAGAGAACACCCCTTATAGTTCTTGATACGCTCAGATTGAAACCCTCAATGGATGTTGATTGTCATAAAACTATACAATAACTCCACAAATAACCAAATGATTTTCTAAAAATAAGATGATATAACGTTATTTGATTCTATATTGTCAATGAAGACACAAGAAAAAGGTATATGATATAGGAATTTTACCTTATATGGTGGATGGTCCCACATCCAAAATAGTTAGTGTAGATTGCATAGAATGTAAATGGCTCTCACATACATATTATGACCTTGTATAAGTTCCCTATGATTCTCAATATGGATAGTATTTTAAAGCCTATTTAATGTTTTCAAGTCCCCTATTAGGACCATATAATATAGTAGAACTCAAGATGTGTATCGTGGGAGGGTAACTAGATCCCTTCCCAGACATTGGTTCCAACAATAATCACTTGTATCAAATATTATACCAAGGGATATTAAAAAACCTATATTGATGGACCACCCTACCACTAACTTGGAACTCTAATGAAGGGTAAGTACATTTTATAACACATTTAGTTGGACCTTCTTGACTAATATCACTTCACATGGATGTGATCCTGATATAGTTGACCACTCCCTTGGCATCTCTTCCTACTTGTTCCATGGTTTTAATTACCAAATATACTTTTATTTTTTCCTAAATTAGAGTCCCTAATCTCCCTGTTGATGTTTCATGGCTACCACTTAGGTCCTCATTCTTCTTAACTTCCTTGATGAGTTCATGATTCCTCACATCTATAATGGTTCCAAGGTGAAAAAAATTCACTTAAGACAATATCTCATAATGAATTCAATCCAAGATGTTCTTCACCCATGTGTCTTAATCATTTATTAAAGAAAAAATAAAAATGATGGATGTTATTAAATAATTTAGTATAGTTTATCACTATCATGTTCCCAGGATTAGTGTACTAGAACTCTATATCCCTATCATACATTATCATGTCTAGGAAGAAGTGGTTGAATAACATCACCATGAATCCCTTCATATATGGGTATAATCTCTACCCATTATTCGCTATGATGTCCCATAAATACATGGATAGACATTATAGCGTATAATAATCACACTTCACCCACTATAACAATACTTTACTTATGCAATCTAAGATCCTCGAGATAGACTATATCTTGAACATTGCTACATGGGGGGCTACCTTCCTATTGACTATAAAAGGGTGCAGCACCTGCACTCTTATTATGCAAGAAATCTATCATTCTCTATTAGTATACACCCATTCTACAGATCACATAAACTATAATAAGTAGTCAGCAATCATCTTTTTTATCTTATTCCCTAGAGTTGTACGTAGATCATGTATAATTGTGTTAGTCTTGTGCTCATTTACACTCTCATAACGCTCATCCTAAGGGAAGGAATGAGGAATATTCTATATAAAGTATATTAAAAACCATTAGTTAAATTGATATATAACATGATTAGCCTCATAATCACATTATATTAATAAGGAACCACTTATAAAAATTTAATACAAAACATGAAATAAGATTTTATTTAGAAGTCATACCCATTATAATTTTTTATCACATATCATAACAGATCACATTTCACATTTCACAAATTAGGTAAAATAAAATACAACATATGATAATTATGTCCTTTCTATAGATAATTCATTTCAACATATAACCCAATGTGCCTACCATATTGAATGCATACACACCACATATCGTATTGACCAAGGAAAGAGATATCATAAAATAGAAACGTCAAAATAAGTGTGTCCTCTAATGTGAAATAACATCACAACTATAAAATGAGAACATAATAAAAAACATGATCATTCCAAGGAAGTAGTGTTTTCTCCTGAAAATTGCTTATAAAATCACTTAAACTTTATTATTATCAATCCGTGACGCATCCTTATATATTGTTGGCTTATACAAACAATGTAGGACCATGGGACACCCTGGGAGGGGAGCGTTGAATCATGGTGTCAATTTTTTATTTTAAAAAAAGGATCTTGTTCCCAAATTGGTAGGAACTCGTTAATCCTATATGACAGATGATAATAGAATGTAAACAATCACATGCATAGAGACCACAAAACACTTTTACTTGGTTCACCACTAAGGGCTATGTCCAGGGAGCATATTCTGACAATGTGTCGGTCCTACCAAAATCTACTAATCTTCAATAGTTTTTGGGTTAAAAAGTTCATTCATAGTCACTCTGCGATAGGCACACTAACATTACAATGGTTCAGGGAAATATCATTGTGTCCCCCATATCACTTCCATTGACTCCACCTTTCTCACTGCCTTGTGAGAATTCTAACTCAGTTTATCGATATGAAGTTCACTTCAATAGATTTGAATTGAATTCTTTTTCTCTGTTTAGAATGAGACATTTCCTGCATCGAAATCCTCAATTGATTCCCTTGAAGGAACTAAACCATTGAACCGGATTTTCAGAACATGTATGAATCTTAAATTGACAATTGCGTGCAACACCAACCCTTTTCATGCAAGATTTTCCTTTTGAATAAAAGATTATCATTTGCGTGCAAGATCAAAAATTAGTATGCAAATTTTTTTTTTGGCATGGAAATATTTCGTGCAACTACAACATTTACACACAACATCACCTTTTATGTGAAATTTCAACTTTTACGCGCAACGATAACTTTTACGAGAAACTTCATCTTTTCCGCGCATTATTAACTTTTCAACGCAACATCAATTTTTCCGCACAACCACATTTTCATGAAACGTTTACTCGCATCAGAGTCCAAATATTATATAAGTCTCTAACCCTCTTTATTGTGAGTCACCTCTTATTCATAGGTGTCATCGACCCCCATGCACAAAACCGACCATGGTGCACAAAAACTCTCATTCTACATGCAATGATTTTTGCGCATAAACCATTTTCGCATACATCTTCAGATTTTTCATGCACCTCATTACATATCCATTTTTCAATGTTCCGATCCCAAACCATGCCTTAGATTCAAGTTTTCAAAACACCTATGGTTTTGCATGGATCTTCCTTTTCTAAAAACACATTTCTCTATTTTCCAATTTTCAGGCCCAAAAATTTGGCAAACATTGGGAAATGACGCCACATTCAATATTGTTATCCGCTATAACTGTTATATATATTTCCTAGAAAACATTAACAAATTCCATGGTGTATTTACATAAAAAAACCATAATCCATTTCTTATGAAGAATGGTACTTGTTCCAACAATCTCTCCCTTTGGGTTTGTTGGCAATCACAGATAAATTCAATAGTGCACCAGCCACAAGAAAACCTAAAATGCAAGAATCATCTCAGCCAACACTCTAAGTCTATGAGAGAAATGCTCATTGTTGAAAACAATAGGGGAAGATTTATTTGGGTTCCTATGTTTTTTGGAATTATTTAATACAACCAAGAAATTCTCTTACTGTTTCACAGAAGCATTACTTGTCCTGAATGCATTCCTTCTCCACCTAACACCGAATTCTCATCATGTTAAAGAAGCATTACATACTAAATTTAATCCTTATCCTCCAAACACTGAATTCTCATCATGTCATAGAAGCATTACATGTTCATACATGTACATTTCCTGAATTTATTCCTTTCTCTCCCATTGACAATAAACCCAAAGACCGGTATATGCTCGTTGAACTGCTCAAAACACCCCATGGATAGTATTTCCACCATAAACCTGTATCACATCCACCAAAAAATTAAAAAAAATTGTCATAAATGGGGAGAAAGGAATTTCCTGACCTCATTATGCATCGGGATGTGGTTGAACACTAAGGATCAACCGATGTTTCTCAAACATAGCCGCTGACAGTGGCTTAGTCATGATATCTACCATTTTCTCATCAGTTCCCACTTGATCCATTTTAATCATGCCTTGTTCAACTTTTTCCTTGATAAAGTGATATATAATTTCAATATGTTTTGTACGAGATTTATGAATAGGATTCTTTGAAATATCAATTTCGCTATTTTTATCACAGTAAATTACCATTTGTTGTTTCACTTCATCAACAATATCTATCAGTTATTTCTTCATCCGTAGTAGCTTAGCGCATGCCTTTGTAGAAATTATATACTCTGCTTCAGTTGTACAATAAGAAGTAATTTCTTGTTTCTTACTCAACCATCCAACACATTTCTTCCCAAAATAGAATGGTACCCTATAGGTGGAATTTTTTTCCACTACATCTCCATCCTAGTCAACAAAAAAACACTGATAATTCATTGACCCTTCATGCAGCAAATATACCCCATAATTACAAGTACCTTTAATGTACTTTGTCATTCAATTTACTGTTCTCATATGTTCTTCCTTTGGATTACTCTGAAATCAGGCCACTGAGTATGTTGCAAAGGCAATATCAGGCTATGTCACTTCTAGGTATAGTAAACTTCCAATAATCCTCCTACACATTGTGGGATATACAGAGGTACCATCCTCATACTTTCCAAGTTCGGTTCCAATCGCAATCAGATTTGTCATTAGTTTGGAGTCATGCATATTGAATTTCTTTAATAGATATCATGCATACTTTTCCTAATAAATGAAAGTGTAATCCTTCTTTTAAATAACCTACCACGCTGAGAAATATGTGAGCTCCCCAATCATAGACATTTCAAAATATTATTTCATGTAATTGGAACATTCATCCACTGATTTCTTCTTACTTCCACCTAATATAATGTAATCAACATAATGTAGAACCATGAACTGATCTTTTATAGAATCATTCACATAGTGATTGTGATGTACTCCTCCTCTTTTGAATTGAATTTTATTTAGATAATAATCTATTCAAGAATACCATGATCATGGTGCCTGCTTCAAACCATAGAGGGACTTGTTTAGTTTAAAGACCTTTGTTTCATCAGTACCATGAAGAAAACCCATTGGTTGTTCTATGTAGACTTCTTCTTCGAGAACACCATTCAATATTGATGTCTTGACATCCATTTGATATAATTTATAAATTCTTTGGATTTCTATGGAATTAAAGATCCTGGTTGACTCCAGTCCATCCACTAGATAAATGGTTTCTTCAACATCAACACCTTCAATCTGGGAATATCCTCTACAAACAAGTCGTGCCATGTTTCTGATAACACTTTCATGCTCATCAAACTTGTTCCTAAAAATAAACCTTGTACCAATCACATTGTAACCTTCAGGTCTCTTGACTAGATCCCATGTATGATTCTTAGAATCTGATCTAACTCTTCAATCATGGATTTCACACATGATTCATCCTTTTCATCTTCTTTAAATGTGGATGGTTCCACCATAGATAAGAATTCATATTATGAATTAATCTTCATTCTCATTGTTTGTGTGATCGCACTTCTATCCCTAATTATATTATATGGATCAATCTCAGTTATTTGATTTCTCCTGTGAGGTTTAGTGGAATTATCTCTAGCTATGGTTTCAACATCATATACTTCTTCTGACTCAACATCATGATGTATCTCCAAAGGGTTTTGTACACCTTCATCTATTTCTATATTTTCATTTTCTTTATGTTCACATTATTCCTCATCTTCTATATCATCTGTATAGTAGTTCCTTAAAGCATTTGGGGTTTTGTCATCAATGATCATAACATCAATGATTTCCACAATCCTTCCCAATCGCTTATTAAATCACTTATAGGCTTTACTGTTCATTGGATATCCAAGGAATATTCCTTCATCTACATTATCAGCATACTTCCCATGATTCCCTTCTTTGTTTTTGATGAACCATTTACATCCAAAAACATGAAAGTATTTCAATAAAAGCTTACTACCATGCCACAATTCATATGTTGTCTTCATTTCTCCCATATAAATCCCCATTAGATTTTGAATGTTCACTACAGCTTCAACAGCTTCTTTATAATAATGGAATGAGATACGACTCTCAATCAGTATAGTCATGTACAAGTTGTTTACCTATCGATTCCAATGCTCAATAACTCCATTTTGTTGTAGAGTTCTCACAGCAGCTACCTCATGTCGTATTCCATGTTTTTCTAGGTAATTCTTGAACTCAATGGACATTTATTCCTCTCCATTGTCAGATTATTGGAATTCGATTGTTCATCTAGTATGATTATTGACAATTCAGTGATAATTTTTCATGAAATCATGTTATTTATGCTTCCTCTCTCTCTATGAGTTCTGGCAACGTTTATCGGTCCACATACGTCTGTATGGATGAGATCAAGAAGGTGATGAAATTTTCTTCTCTGGCCGATATGAACTACAAACTAGCTTCCCCCGTATTCAAGAATCACAAGTCTTTTCCAGTTCATGATTCATAATGAGGATATACATGACTATCTTGATCATAGATATCTTTTCCATGCCTTGTTTGTTAATGGTCCCCTGCCTTTGATGCCACAGGTTGTTTTTGTCTTCAACAGACAGATAGTAAGAGTTCTCTTTACTGTCAACATGATATAAGTTTCCATCTATTTTTCATCCTTTCATGAAATAATTCCCTATTTCCCCCTTCATAGTGTAGCCATTTTTATTAAAAGATACTGTGAGCACTGAGCCACATAGTTGACTCACACTGTGGAGATTGTGACGTACACTGTCCACATAAAGAACGTCAGTCATCTTCATCTCTCCATTGGCCAGTGCAGTATTTCCACTGCCTTTAATCTTTAAAACACCATTATTTTCAAACCTCGCTATTCCATTAACCTTCTTCTTAATGTTATTTAAAAGTTTGTCATTTCTTGTCATATGGGATGAGCATCCACTATCAAGAATCTTTGTGTTGCTACTTTTTTTAGCTTTGAGAGATACTTCTATAAGATTGGATTTCTCAATTTTCTTTTTCACTTTCCATGAGATATTGGATTGGGAAAATAACACTAATGGCCTTCTAATTTGTTCTTCCAAATAATCAAATTATACATACCCATACTCTTCTTCCAGAGGATAAAAACTATTTTTGAGGACAACACCATCGAGAGGGTGAGTATTGACCCGTCATTCATATTTTTATGAATTTATCTTGTCATACCTTTTCTTGTAATACATTGATTTATGGAAAAATATAGAATAGTAGAAATTCCATAGAAATTATTTCTTTTGTAAGACATTGGATATGAAATCGGTCTCCATTGTTGACTTCCCATTTCCTACCCTTTTAAATAGCTCCTTGCCTCTTTGAAATATGACTTAATATGTCCCAACTAGCCATTGAACTGACACATCATGAGAGGAAATGTATTCTCACTTATATTTCTCCTAATTCCTTCTTCTTTGGTAAAATATTTGGACTTCCTATCTTTTAAAAAAGTTTGAGGATAATATTTAGTTCTTCTTTCAGTTTGGATTGAGGGTTTCTTTTCCATAACATCAGGTAACTTTTCAACAATTCTAATTTTCATCTTGTCTTTCTTTTGGCTCACCTTTCTTCAAGATATTGATGTCTCAGCTTCATAACTGATTCCACCATTTACCATGCAGGTGGGTCTTTGATCACCTAGGATTTTTTCAACCCCATATGAACCATGCTTGGATATTAACAATAATTTTACATCTTAGAATATTTTAAAATTAATACTTTTCTTTCCCTCATATGTGGTTGATTGACAATCAAGTTTACTCCTAAGGGTAACAAATTCTTCCTCAAGACCCTCAATAGTATGAGAAATATCTTCTTGTTTGGACGTAAGGTCGAAGATGACCATTTCTTATACTTCAATTCTAAGTTTTAGTTCTACCACGTCAACTGTGCTTTCAAGGATTGGAGACTGAACTCTCACTAGTTCTTCCAGTCGTTCAATTTCAGCTTCAAGATCATCAAAATATTTTGATGATTCTTCCACTAATTCTTTCCACTTATTTCATCTATTACAATTATTCTCAATCATGGAAAATGAATCCTTAATTTGAAACATGGGATCACCATTATGAGTCACCTGATTATTTATGTCTTTATAGAATAAGGTTCTGACTTTTCAATCGTAGCCATCATGGAAGCATGATTTTCAGTTTTAAATTATGGTTCTTATTCTTCACGGAGTTCGATATCATCATCTTCCTCTTCACATAAAAAACTCTTCTTCTGTACTTTATTTCTAGATTTGAAGTCTCCCTTTGTGAAAAACCTTCTCCGGGGATTCTCAATGTCTTCTGCTTCACCCTCTTTATCATTGAACTTTCTTTGGAACTAAGAGGCAATGTTCCCAAATATTCCACAATGAAAACATGCCAGAAGGAACTTACCTTTAAATTTACCTTTTCCCTTATTAAGATTCGTGGAAATTGGATAAAGAATTTATCTTTTCTCATCATCTTCACCACCACTATCTCCAGAAAAATTCAGTTTGTCTGTGGCTTGGAATTCCATTTCTATGATAACATGAGTCGTATCATCTTTCGGTTTGACTCTCATCTCATATGACACAAGACTACTTAGCCAATCAACCAGAGATAGTTCATATAGATCTCCTTATTCATGGGGTGACACATTTTTTTTGTACATAGGAATAATTCATCTCAATATTTTCTTTATGATAACAATGTCATTGATTTTATCTCCACGACCTCAAATTTCTCCCACTACATTAGAAATTTGATTGATGAAGGAATTTTTATACTCATTAGGATGCATCGTCATATCATCAAACCTATTGTGCAGGACATGAAGTTTTTCCTCCTTCACTTTGCTATCTCCTTCATAAATATTTTCAATTTTATCCCACATAGACTTTGATGAGGTGAAACTCATCGCCTTTAGATAGATTTGATCAGAACGATTCTCAATTAGAGCATTATGAGATTTATCATCGCCATCAATAACATTCATGTCTATATCAGTCATAGCAATCCCTATTGGATCATTAACTTGTATTCCTTGCATAGTATCAAAGAGGACTTCTATTCCAAGGGATATTAGATGAGATCTCATTATGTTCTTCCAAATCTGAAAATTACTTCCATCGAAGAGAGGGATTCCCATGGAATTGTATAATTTCTCCCTGATGGAAAAGGATATATCTAACACAAGAAATCTTTTCCCTATGATACCACTTGTAGGACCCTGGGAGACCCTAAGAGGGGAGGGGTGAATGAGGGTGTCAAATATTTCTTTTAAAATAAGGATCTTGTTCCCACATTGGGAGGAAATCGTTAAACATAAACAACTGATGAGAAAATAAAGCAAACAATCACATCCATAGAAACCACATAGAACTTTCACTTGGTTGACCACTAAGGGTTACATCCAAGGAGCATACACCGACAGTGTGTTGGTCATAACTAAATCTACTAATCATCACTTGTTTGTGGGTTACTAAGTATAGTCACAGTCACTCTATTCCAGGCACACCGCCTTTACAATGGTTCAGGGAAATCTCATTGCATCCCTCAGATCACTTCTTTCGACTCCCCCTTGCTCGTTGTCTTGTGAGAAGTCTAACTCATTTTATCGACTTGAAGGTCGCTTCCATAGATTATCATTGAAGTCTTTGTCTTTGTTCAGAATGAGAAACTGCTTGAATTGATGCCCTAAATTGATGTAGTTGAAGGCATTGAACCACTAAACTAGATATTCATAACATGTATGCATCTCACACTGACAATTGTGCGTAACACCTACCCTTTGCGCACAATATTTCCCTTTTGTGTGCCAGATTATCCTTTTCATGCAAGATCCAAAATTGGTGCGCAAGTTTTTCTTTTTTCACAGAAATATTTCATGTTACTATAACCTTTCCACAAAAACTCACCTTTTACACTCAATTTCAACTTTTACTTTCAACAACAACTTTTACACACAACTTCAACTTTTTCACACAACATTAACTTCTCCGCACAACATCAAGTTTTCTACACAACCACCATTTCGTGCAATTTTTATGTGCATTAGAGTTTGGATCTTCTCTAAGTCTCTAACTCTCTTGATATTGGGGGGTCACCTTTTATTTATATACGTTGTCGGCCCCTACATGAAAAAACCACCCGGTGTGAAAAAATGATCATTATGTGCGTAATGCTTTTCATGCAGGAACCATTTTTCGAACACATGTCCAGATTTTTCACACACCTCATGAATTTTCTAGTTTTTGACTTTCAGATCCGAAAACATGCCTTTTCCGCAAGTTTCCAAAACACCTATGGTTCTGCACACACCTTCCATTTCCAAACACACATTTCTACATTTTCCGATTTTAAGGCCCAAAAAATTTAGAAAACACTGGGAAATGACACCAGCTTCATTATTATTGTCCGCTAAAACTATTTGATCCCTATCTTGGAAAACATTAAGACCTTCTAATGAGGATTGAAAACAAACACAGACCATAATCCATTTCTTATAAAGAATAGTCCTAGTTTCAATAAATAGCACGACCACAAAATAGGGTTTTGTCAGTGCTAAAAAATCATTTATTAGTGCTAAAAAGAACTCATAATCGAGGCACTATTAAAAGGGCATCCCGTTTATCAAAGTTAAAAAAATAACTGACAATTGTCAAAGAAAATTAAAAAAATATGTAAATTAGTGGGTAGACCCACCCACTTTTAACATTGCTTGATCCCCCTTTCAAGACCACTAGGAAGCCCAATCGACACCTGTCCCCTCCACCCTTTAGTAATACTAGGCACCCCCCCCCCCCACCTCGATAGTGTGATCCTCTATACACCAACCCGCACACCACTACCTCTGTTTGGATTTGAACCTGAGACCTCTCCCTTGAATTCCTACACCTTTACCACTCACCCATATTGTTTTCTTCACCATTTAATGATATATCTATATATATATAAAGTTATATTCATTCTTATAGTAATATAGATTTATATTAATAAACATATATATATTAGTTATATTAATATATATATATATATTTATTTATTTATTTATTTATTTATTTATTTATTTATTTATTTATTTATTTATTTATTTATATTTATATTTATATTTATATCTATTAATTTATATATATATAGTTATATTTTTTATCTAGGTATTTATTTGTATATTAATGTATATTTGTAAGATTAGTTTTAAATACATTTATAAAATGTATTTTTTAGGTGTTTATAAATAAATATATATATACAACAAACATACATAGATATATATATTATATATATGTGTATCTATAAGTATAATTATAAATATTTATATATATTTGTATATATTTAAATATATTTTATATATTAATATGTATGTTCAAATGTTAGAATATATAGATAATATATATCCGTATGTTAATAGAGACACACACTAATATATATATATATATACACACACACACACATTGTATAGGTATATAAATATTCATATATTTGTATTTTAAATAAAATAGATATATGTTTTTATTTATATAAGTCTTAATTATTTATAAATATACTTGATATGTAAAAATGTTTAATTATTTATTTATAAAGTTAAATTCTAATGTGTGAATATATAAAAACTATGTATATATTATTATATATTTGATTATAAATAATATAACATTTAGAAAAATAATAAAATTTCAAAGTTATAATATCAATATGAAAGTAATCCTGGGGAATAAATTCAGTCCCCATTGAAAAAAGGAAAAAAGACCCCCTTAAATGAGGCTAAAATTCCATAGAATGTTAAAAAAATTGGTTATCCAAACTAAAAACATAGTTTTAGAGGCCTTTCATCCAGGAATAATGTGATAGATGGTTCCATTGTGTCACCATGGTATAGATCTCATCACAGACTTTGATTTGATATGTTGAAGAGCTCAAATAGACACCCATATCAAAAGTTATGTTTGTTTGAAGTTTGAGTTATGTTTTCAACTTATTTTTTATCTTTTGATAACTTTTTGATTTTTTGTGTCATCAAATTAATACTAAATGATTATGACATGATAATAATTAACAAATTATTAAATAAAAATATTTTTAAAATATCTTATAAGCCAATTTCAATAAATATCTTATATATTAAGTATAAATGTCTATTTATACATATCAAAAACATATTTAAAAATATATATTATATTTATATAAATGTAAATATATTTATATAATTATATATTGATATATTATTTTTAATGAATTTTTTGGTAAATATACCCTTTATCGGTGCTTGTATAAAAATTGTTGATAAAGACCCACCATTAACAGCACTACTAAAAAAGTGTTGATAAATGGGGTCCCTTTAATATTGCTAAAAACACTGATAAATGGGGTACCATTATCATTGATTAAAAAGAATTAGTAAAGGATAACTTTTAGCAGTTCTTTTTTAGCGCCGTTAAAAGTAACCTTCATCATTGCTTTTTTATCATTGACAAAGGAACCACCTTTTTAGCTCTTTTTTAGCGTTGTTAATGGGTGGCCCTAAGAATATACATTTTGTGGTAGTGTATAGAAGAAATATAAAATTCCACCATCTAATACCACTCCGTAATGTCCCTTTCTAGGTACTACATCATGTGACTGAAATGGGTAGTTATGATACTTTAGGCACACCTCCTCGTACTCCAAAAGTTATTGACTAGTAGTGGGGGCAGTCAAAATATAGTGGGGAGACTATACCATATTGAATATAGTTATAATTTCATCATAAATATGAAATATATAATAATAGATTCACATTATTATACATTTATACACAACCAAGATAAAATAAAATAAAAATAATAATTTCAATCCATAATATATAGGAGTATAAATGATGTACTAAAATTCATAGAAATAAACTGAATAAATCCATATAAAGAACTAGTTTACCCTTGTTCTAAACCCCATTCTTGTTCTCATATCCATGATCCTTCCCATCTATAAAATAAATAAAATATTTTTCACTTTTCTCATTTCCACACATTCATCCATATAGTCTTTTAGGTACCAAATGGAACCCAAACACTGTGCAGTTACAAATCAGCATGCCAAAAACCACAATATCAAAATAAGCTAATATGAATATATAGTAAATGAAACTATTGACAATTAAGGGAAATAATTCTTAAATTATTTTGAAACATCATGTAACATACTGACTGTCAAGCTTCAAGTTCACACATTCGGTCAATCCTTCCTCAGTGCAATGTCAGATTACTCTAACCTTAATACATAGTGCAACAATGGGAAGCAATTCCATGTCCAACTCATAATATCATCGAGGAAAGAATTCCATGTCGAACCTATAATATCATATAATAAGTAAGGACATGTCTCTCCTATAATCCCATATAGGAAGAAATCCTATGTCTAACCCACCATCTCCTGAGGGAATGAATGTTATGTCTATCCCCAGATCGTATTCCGTAATGAATTTCATGTCCATCAATTAATAAAATCATGGAAGGAACATCTGTAAAGACCTGGAAATTTCAAGGAATTTTTTTTTTAATTTCTTTGGAATTTTTCAAGAGCTCAGTTTCTGACGGCACCTGATTCTGAGACCCGGTGAGCCCAGAATCATTTTCCGAAGATTAGCTCGGTTACGTTCAGTAAACGAACGAGCGGGTTTTTCTAACTTTTGAACCGGTGCTCGGAATTAAAATCTGTGGGAACCGATGAACACGTAGCACTGGTAATTGCTTAAGAAAACCCTTTCTGGAGTTTTGTTTTCTCGGGTGGAGTTGTTTTTTTAAAAAAAGTGAGGAATAAAAATATAATTGTTTAACAATTATATTTTATTTTTCTTGTTAAATAGATTAAGTGTTGTGTCACAACACTTTTCCCCTCTCTTTGTGGTTATAACCTAAGTTAGGGAGTTGGGGGTGGGACCCACTTGTAGTTAACTACCTATGTGAGGATTAAGGTGGGGTGGGGCCCACATGAGCCCAACCCCTCACCTTCCCCTAATGTTCATAACTTTCCCTCTTAATTTTGTAACTCTGAAAAAGAAACCCCCCACCCATTAAATAACGTCAACTCATTAATGGAGTAGTTTTTTCGAAGTAATAAATTCATGGATTCAATTTTTGAATTTCAAATCGTTTGGTTTGTGTGTTCATAAAATAAGACAAGACTTATTTTATTAAAGGGGTTCGTTGTGCGAGAGGGCGGGGGAGAAATCACTCAAATCCTGAAAGCACTCCATCCTCGATGAAGAATGAGAAGAACGCGAAGAACGCCAACCTCCGACGAAGGTCGACAAAAACGTCGGATCCTCGGAGATCGACGACGCGATGCGGATGAATATTTTCTCCGCGACGCAACGATCCTCCTTCCGCGACGCCTTCTTATGCGACGTGCAATTTTGCGACGAACCTTCGTTCAACTTTTTCTTCGAGGTAGGGGATTATATACTTTTTGTTCGTGATTACCTTCATCGCTGATTATCATCCTTAATTGAGCCGCCTAATATCGCAATAACGATAGGGGGTCGGACCGCATGAACACGGTCGAACCTCCTCCCCCCTTGATGGTTTATTTGTTTTCGACATGAATAAGGCAGCACGGTGCCGGTGCACCATGCGGAAAATAATAAAGATTGGGTGAAGAAGCGCGGCGCCGTCGTGCGGCGCCGTTGAAGTCGAACAAGCTGCGGCGCCGTCGCACCACGCCGGAGAACCTGAAAGAGACCGCGGCCAGAGTGGGGATGCGGAGGAGGGACGTTACGGCGTCACGCCACGCCGGAAGGACCACGGCCGTGGCATGTGGCCGCGGAGGAGCAGAGAGCAACGGCCGGCTTCCAGCCGCTGGCACCGGAGTAGGAGGGCGGGACCGCGGGGTCCTGCAGCAGTAGCACGGTCGGCCGGTCACCGAGAAATCCAGGGGTCCTAACCCCTTGCTGGCCGACAGAAGCAGCCCCCCACATGGGGGCCGCGGTTTCACAAACAGGAGGGGGGCAGCGCTCCCCCCCCCCCTGCACCCCTTCCGCTCGGCCGTTACGGCTGAGCCGCCTAGCCACGCTGGCCAGGCCGAGCGTGTCGGGTCGGGCCGCACCCAGGCCGGGCTGGGCCGCGCAGGCCAGGCCGGGCCGCGCCCAAGTGGTCCAGACCCGGACCCCGGTCGGGTCGCCCCGTTTCGGGCCGACCCAATGGGTTTCGGGCCGGGTCGGACCGGGCCCAAACCCCCTATTCGCGGACCTCTTACGGTCTTTTTCTCATATATTGGGCTACGGGCCTCCGATCAACGCACCGTTAGCTGCGATGCAATCCTTGAATCGAGACAGTGGTTTCGGTATATAACACTCAAGGTTTCGAAGAACTTTGAGTATGGCCGAGTTGGTTCGGGTACGAAACCAACCGGGCCCTCGGAGTAGAAACGCTTATATCTTGAGCTCCGGACATCTGATTGATGTGCCATCAACTTTGTTGGATTCCTCTTGATGAGACAGAACTTTTGGCATACTTCTCCTGAGTTTTGGTTGTAGTTGGATAGTGGTCAGGTTGGAATGTACCCGAAATCCAACCGGGCCCCTAGAACGGAATAGCTGATAACTTTCAGATCGGACGTCCGTTTGACGAACCATTAGAGACGTTGAAGATCACATTGAGAAACGGTCCCTATGATCATACCCTATGAGAGTTCGAGGTATAGTTGAGATACGGCCGGCTTGGTTCGCACACGAAACCAACCAGGCCCCTGGGACGAAAAGGCTAGTAACTCACAGACCGAGAGTCCGATTGATGTGCCATCTGTGGCGTTGAGACCCCTATGACGAGGCGGTCCATTGAGATACTTCTTCGTGAGACTATGTGATACTTGGAGTATCGACCAGTAGCTCGTGGAGTGGACCCTCCCGGAGACGAGCGTGTGAAATACGGAGACCGTGTAGCCGGCTGAGACCTGACGACTGCTTGACCGACTCGTCTTGGAGTGAGTCGACTAGCCTAGTGGACGGAGCACTACTTTGTTTGGGTGCATACCCATGGCGGACGGAGCACTACTCAGTTTGGGTGCAGACCCGCGGTACTCATCTGGAGAGTACCTCTGCAGGATATTAGGGGGGATGCACTACTATGTTTGGGTGGCATACCCCAGCAGGAAGCACTACTATGTTTGGGTGGCTGACCCGCGGTACTCGACAGGAGGAGTACCTCAGCAGTCTTAAGTTAGTGAGCAGTACCTTGGAGTCGTGACCGGATCATTGTACACTCCAGAGTCGGGGCTCTTCAGCAATTATGGTTTCGATAATAAAAATCCTGGTTTGAGCTAAGTCTAAGACCTTTGTGTTTACCTCATGATTGAGATGGGTCACTTGATAACTTATATATATGTATGGGCATATACCGGGGTAGTGGTTAACCGTTGATTTCATAATCTTTGTGTTTCCTCATGATTGAGATGGGTCACTTGATAACTTATGTATATATATAGGCATATACCTGGGTAGTGGTTATCCGTTGATTTCATAATCTTTTTGTTTCCTCGCGATTGAGATGGGTTACTTGATAACTTAGGTATATGTATGGGCATATACCTAAGTATAGGTTATCTATTGAGATCTTCTTTTTGGTTATCCATGTTGGATTTAGTGATACTTTTAGGGTCTCGGGGTCCCTACTGAGTATCGTTATACTCACCCCTACACGGGTTATGCCCGCACCTCGTTATGTTGGTTGCAGACGTTGGGCAGTGCTGACAGAGGCTGTGTTTTCAAGGACTGGACGGTACCCGAAGGTGGACCTCTCGAAAAGTCAGTATCCAGAGGTGGAAATCACGATGAGATGATACTCGGAGATGGTTGATGGGAAAGAGCATTGTGGAGGCTATCTGTACCTACCCTTCTGGTAGGATCCGTGGTGGACGATCCAGGAGCTACGCTATCTGTACCTTCCCTTCAGGTAGGATCCGAGGAGGACGACCCAGGAGATGCTTCCAATCTTCCAGATGTTATCTTTTTCTGTTGTACTTTTGTTCAGTTGTAGCTGTACTTTCGATTAGGTTTGTATTCTGGCCCATTTAATTTTCAGCACTTCTTTTTTTACTTAGTGTATTACTTCCGCTTGTACTCTGTGGTGTTTGTTTAATTTTATAAAGGTAATGCCTTCCCAGTTATCAGTAATTACGCCTTTGGTGCTAGTCACCAGCCCCTGGACTATGGAAGGCAGGCTTGGGGAAGTCACGGCACGGGCCCCGAGGACATGTCATGACAAATTGGTATCAAAGGAGTCGGTTCTAACGCAGAACTTATAACTCTGATATTTTCTTTCTGTGAAGCAATAGTGTTAAGGGTACCGAGTGTGGTCTTCAGTTCAGGGAGTCTAGTGTTGATGCAGGTGGTCGACGTATCCATACACCAAGACCCTGACTTCTGATTTCCAAATCAGTGCATGAAAACATTAATTGCGTCTGTATTTTCAAATGTTTTCCCTTAAAATAGCTCAAACCAGGTTAGCTCACCAGGTATAAATCGTTTTACCATGTCACATTGTTTCTTTAGGATGCCTTTTCATGGACGACTAGCTAAAGCCCAGAGGGATGTGCGTACTGACAGCCTACTGAGCGACAAGGCTTCAGTACAGGGCCCTCTTACAGTAGAAGCACCAGTGGAGGCACCAGCTGTACTACCATACATTGTGCCACCGATGCCACCAGCCCCAGCAGCAGGTGATGCACGTCGCTTGACCGTGCTTCACGAGTTCCAGTGCCAGAGGCCACCCAGGTTCCGGGGAGAGATGGACCCATAGGCGGCTGAGGATTGGCTGGAGGTTGTGGTGAGAGTTTTTAGGCTAGTAGGGACGCCAGTAGACCTCATGGTGATCTTTGTTTCCAGCCTCTTTCAGGCAGCAGTTGAGAGATGGTGGAGCCACTTGTTCCGGTTTTGCAACGGGATGACCTTAACCTAGAAGACATCGAGACCTTCTTCAGGGTGGAGTTTGTACTAGTATCTCTACACCCCAAGTGTGTTCAAGAGCTACTTCCTTTGCTGCAGGATTTTCCATCAGTAGATGAGTCATCTGTAGGTAGTAGACAGATGATGTGGAGGTCCAAGAGGACCAGACCAGCAGGTAGGTGATCTCGGGTTATAGGGTCGGTAGTGTGACGCACCAAGGGGAGTAACAGAGCCAGACCTGCGATGTTGTCTTACACGTGCGACGGACAGGGTCACATGGCACGTGACTGTCTGACTCCTCGCACAGTTGATCCGAAGGCATTGGAGGAGCCACCGAGACAGAAGCAGCAGCGGGTTCTTGAGCAACAGACGAGCGGTGGACAAGGAAATAGAGCTCCGGGAGCAGGTCGACAAGAGTGGAACTAGTGGATTACTTTTATTCATGGTACTTCTAGTTCCATGTTGTTTTTGTTTTTGTGTCTTTGTACTATGAGCTGTAGTAATAAAAAGACACTTATCTTTGTGATGTTTTCTTTCCTGTCTTTTTATTCGGTTGATACTAAGAGGTTCCGGTTAAAAACAGTTTACTTGAACTTCACATTCGATATTTCTACTGGAGGAGACCCAGTGACCTCACACTGATGCCGACAGTGTAACTCGACCCTTGGAGGCGAGAGTGACAGTTGGATCTCTTGGTAGTTACGTCGAGGCCTTACGACGTCATCCATGGCATGAATACATCATTCATGTCAGGATTGACTGTATTAGGAAATGGGCATGGTTCATCCATGGGATGAGACCGAGTTTCTCTTTTCAGTAAGGGAGAAATCTTAACATCTCTTTCAGATCGTTGTCAAAGAAGGTGTAGATCATCCAGGAGCAAATGAAGACTACACAGTGTAGTAAGAAACAGGAAACCGGCGCCAGTCTTAGAGACTCGGGCGTGTTAAATGTTTCAAGAAGAGGAAGCTTTAAAGAGAGATGAGTATGTGAAGCAGCAGACGTGGAGGCAGAGCTAGGAGTGTAGCATGAGGTGGTGTACATTTTAACATGATACAACCACCCGCCTTAGTTGTCCCCGCTAGGCTCAGGGAGCTGGAGGGTAGAAGAAGAGTGCGGCTGCATGCGGTCAAGGATTGTGACCCAATGGCTCTAAAAATGATTCAAGGGACAGTCTGTGTCCACTACTAGCTATCGTAGTAACAGTCGTTGATATGAATCATTCCTTCCTTTCACAAATCTTGTCCCAGACCAAGAGTTTCCGGTAAGCCGTAGACTTGACCCTCACATCTAGAGATACCTTGGGAGAAGACTCGACAATCACACTTACGCCGAAAGTGTGGTCAGACCCTCGAGGTGAGAGTTTCGGTTGGAATATCTTCGTGGCAGCGTCGAGGCCTTATGACGTTGGTTTGAGAATGGACTGGGCAATCACATTTCATGCACAAATTGACGGTATTAGGAAAAAAGGTTGTATTTTAACTACGATGTCGGGATGGGTTTTCCTTGGTCGGTGAAAAGGAAACCCCATGCAGCACAGGATAAACTCATGCATAGGAGGGATTGGCCGATCACTCTTGAGTCGGTCAACCCTACCCTCATGGTAGCAGGAGTTTTGAGTTTCAGTTCTAATCAGGAAAGGTATGCCTCTAGAGTTCGAGGATGATGATCACGTCCCTATACGGGTCTCACCTCGACGAGATTTACGGAGATGTGGCCGAGGCGAAAAGTTATCTCCGAGGTTCAAAGGACCTTTCTAGGTCCCCAGCAGGGTAGGTGAGGTGATTTACCACTTGACCCATCCACCTCAGCTGCACCAGGTGCACGACGACTTCCATGTATCTCAACTGAGGAGATACGTGCTTGACCCAACGCATATCATCGACCATGGGGAGCTGGACTTGGGCGATGGGGTGACTCTCGCGGAGGTTCCAGTGGGGATTTAGGAACGACAGGAGCAGATCCTATGAAGATGGTCGATTCCTTGGGTGCGCTTTCTTTGGAAGTACGGGAACCCCCAGGTGAGCACATGGGAGCGGAAGGCTCAGATGTGTGCTCAGTACCGCTTTCATATCCCTAGTTTGTGTTAGAAGCTTTACGAGGACGTAAAGCCCTGAGGTGGAAGTTATGTAAACACCTTGAAATTTCAAGGAAATTTTTTTTCACTTTCTTTGGAATTTTTCAATATCTCAGTTTCTGACAGCACCTGATTTCGAGGCCCGGTGTGCCCGGAATCATTTTACTAAGTTTAGCTCGGGTACTTTCAGTGAACGAATGAGCGGGTTTTTCTAACTTTTGAACCGGTGCTCAGAATTAAAATCTTAGGGCACCAATGAACTCGTAGCACTGGTAATTGCTTAAGAAGACCCTTTCTGGAGTTGCGTTTTCTTGAGAGGAGTTGTTTTTTAAAAAAAAGTGAGGAATAAAAATATAATTGTTTTACAATTATATTTTCTTTTTCATGTTAAATAGATTAAGTGTTGTGTCACAACACTTTTCTCCTCTCTTTGTGGTTATAACCTAAGTAAGGGAGTTAGGGGTGGGACCCACTTGTAGTTATCTACCTGTGTGAGGATTAAGGTGGGGTGGGGCCCACACGAGCCCAACCCCTCACCTTCCCCTAACGTTCATAACCTTCCCTCTTAATTTTTTAACTCTCAAAAAGAAACTCCCCCCCCCCTCCTTTAATTAAATTCAACTCATTAATTGAGTTGTTTTTTCAAAGTAATAAATTCATGGATTCAATTTTTGAATTTCAAAAAATTTTGTTTGTGTGTTAATAAAATAAGACAAGTCTTATTTTATTAAAGGGGTTCGTTGTGCAAGAGGGCTGGGGAGAAATCACTTAAATACTGGAAGAACTCCTTCCTCAACGAAGAACGTGAAGAACGCCGACCTCCGATGTAGGTCGACAAGAAGGATGGATCCTCAGAGATCGACGACATGATGTCGACGAATCTTTTCTCCGCAACGCGATGATCCTCCTTCTACAACACCTTCTTTCGCGACGTGCAATTCTGCGATGAACATTCATTCAACTTTTTCTTCGAGGTAGGGGATAATATTTTTTTTGTCGGGATTACCTTCATCACTAATTGTCATCCTTAATTGAGCCGCCTGATATCACAATAACGAGAGGGGGTTGGACCGCATGAACACGGCTGACCCTCCTCCCCCATTGATTGTTGATTTGTTTGCGGCACGAATAAGGCAGCGCGGTTCCGGTGCACCGCGTGGAAAATAATAAAGATTGGGTGATGAAGCGCGGCGCCGTCGCGCCGCGCTAGAGAACTTGGAAGAGACCGCGGCCGGAGAGGGGCCGCGGCGGAGGGACGCGGCGCCATCGCGCCGCGCCGGATGGACCAAGGCCATGGCCTTTGGCCACGGTGGAGCAGAGAGTGGCGGCCGGCTTCCGGCCGCCGGCGCCAGAGCAGGTGGGCGGGACCGCGGGGTCCCACGGCAGCCGCACGGCCGGCCGGCCGAGCCGGCCGGTCACTGAGAAAGCCGGGGGTCGTATCCCTAGGCCGGCCGACTGGAGCGGCCCCCCACATGGGGGTCACAGTTTCACGATTAGGCGAAGGGCAGTGCCCCCCCCCCCCCCCCGCAGCCCTTCCATTCGGCCGTTACGGCCGAGCTGCCTGGCCACACTGGCCAGGCCGCGCCCAGGCCGGGCCGGGCCGTGCCCAGGTCGGGCTGGGCCATGCAGGCCGAGCCGGGCTGTGCCAATTGGACCGGGCTGCGCCCAAGTGGGCCGGACCCGGACCCGGGTCGGGTCGACCCAGGGGTATCGGGCTGGGTCAGACCGGGCCCAAACCCCCTATTCGCGGACCTACTACGGTCTTTTGCACATATCATGGGATACGGACCTCCGATCGGTGCACCGTCAGCTGCGATGCGATCCTTGGATTGAGACGGTCATTTCGGTATATTACACTCAAGGTTTCAGAAAACTTTGAGTACAGCCAGGTTGGTTCGGATACGAAACCAACCGGGCCCTCGGAGCAGAAACGCTTATATCTTGATCTCCGGAAGTCCGATTGACATGCCGTCAAATTTTTTGGATTCCTCTTGATGAGAAAAAACTTTTGGCATACTTAGCCTGAGTTTTGGTTGCAGTTGGATAGTGGCCGGGTTGGATTGTACCCGAAATCCAACCGGGCCCCTGGAATGGAAAAGCTGATAACTTTCAGACCGTATGTTCGTTTGATGAACCGTCAGCGGCGTTGGTGATAAAATTGAGAAACGGTCCCTATGAGCATACCCTATGAGATTTTGGGGTACAGTTGGGATACAGCTGGGTTGGTTCGCACACGAAACCAATTGGGCCCCTGGGATGAAAAGGCAAGTAACTCACAGACCGGGCGTCCGATTGACACGCCGTCTGTTAAGTTGAGACCCCTATGGCGAGTCGGACCTTTGAGATACTTCTTTGTGAGACTTTGTGATACTTGGATTATCGACCAGTAGCTTGTGGAGCGGACCCTCCCAGAGACGAGTGTGCGGAGTACGGAGACCGTGTAGCCGGCTGAGACCTGATGACAGCTTGACCGACTCAACTTAGATTGAGTCGACTAGCCCAGTGGATGGAGCACTACTTTATTTGGGTGCAGACCCATGGAAGACGGAGCACTACTCAGTTTGGGTGCAGACCTACGGTACTCATCCAGAGAGTTCCTCTGCAGGCTATTAGGGGGGGATGCACTACTGTGTTTGGGTGGCATACCCCGGTGGGAAGCACTACTATGTTTGGGTGGCTGACCTATGGTACTCGACAAGAGGGGTACCTCAGCAGTCTTAGGTTAGTGAGCAGTACCTCGAGTCGTGACAGGGTCACTGTACACTCTTGAGACGGGGCTCTTCAACAGTTACAGTTTCGATAATGAAAATCCTGGTTTGAACTGAGTCTAAGACCTTTGTGTTTACTTCATGATTGAGATGGGTCAATTGATAACTTAGGTATATGTATGGGCATATACCTGGGTAGTGGTTAACCGTTGATTTCATAATCTTTGTGTTTCCTCATGATTGAGATGGGTCACTTGATAACTTAGGTATATGTATGGGCATATACCTGGGTAGTGGTTATCCATTGATTTCATAATCTTTGTGTTTCCTCATGATTGAGATGGGTTACTTGATAACTTAGGTATATGTATGGACATATACCTATGTAGAGGTTATCTGTTGAGATCTTCTTTGTGGTTATCCTTGTTGGATTTAGTGAGACCTTGAGGGTCTCGGGGTCCCTACTGAGTATCGTTATACTCACCCCTGCATGGGCTATGCCTGCACCTCATTGTGTTGGTTACAGACGTCCGGCAGTGCTGACAGAGGCCGAGTGTTCGAGGAATAGACGGTACCCGAAGGTTGACCTCTCGATGAGTCAGTATCTGGAGGTGGACTTCACAACGAGACGATACTCAGAGGAGGTTGAAGGGAAAGAGCGTTGTGGATGCTATCTGTACCTACCCTTTAGGTAGGATCCATGGTGGACGATCCAAGAGCTGGGCTATCTGTACCTACCCTTCAGGTAGGATCCGAGGAGGATGACCGAGGAGATTCTTTCATTCTTCCAGTTGTTGTCTTTTTCTGTTGTACCTTTGTTCAGTCGTAGTTTTACTTTCGATTGGGTTTTTATTCTAGCCCATTTTATTTTCAGCACTTCCTTTTGTACTTAGTGTATTACTTCCGCTTGAACTCTGTGGTGTTTACTTTTATCAAGGCAATGCCATCCCAGTTATCAGGAATTACGCCTTTGGTGCTAGTCACCAGCCCCTGGCCTATGGAAGGCGGGCTTGGGGAAGTCACGACACGGGCCCCGAGGACTGGTTGTGACAACATCATTTCCATACCATAATATATATCATGATGTACTACCATTTCCAAATGTTAATATCATCATGGTATAAATTCCATGTTTATATCGTAACCACATTAGTAGGAATTGAGCGAAAAAGGAGTCAAAAAAATAAAAAACCTTGAAAACCATTTATAAAACAAAAAACAAACATAAAAAACATTTTATCAAAATCCATATTGTCCAATTCATCTATTAGATAATTATCATGGAATTTTATCTATTTTCTAAATTCATATGAATAACTAATTACAAGTAATTTTAAATCTAATCCATGATGCGGATTGTAACAATAATTTCAACTATTACTCAATCACCCATTACATAAGAAAAATTAATATTAATGATATCATCTTATCCATGTTTCACCATTCCATTATACAAATTAAAATTACAATAAAATTTTCCATTTTTATACCGTGTAATTTATTATCAAGATATTCATCATGATTACCATTTTTGGATAATTCTATTTCAGGAAACATTCTCAACCCTAATTCCAAAACCAGTCGCATTTTAAATCCATATCATAAAACATTTCCCAATATTTAAGGGTATCTAGGTTTATTCTCTTCATGTTCCAACCGGTAGTAAAGTGTTATCACACCCCACAGGCATTCTCATGTCCCAGCCTCAACAATAATATAACCAACAAGTTTAATGAGAGGTCTACGAATATGATTTCCATAATAAATTGGGTTACCAATCGGGTTAGGTAATCAACACAACATGTTATCACAATCATATTTATATAATATGCTAAAGCAAAACATAAAAAATAGTAGGTATTTTTTTCTAGGCCACCCACCTAATAATTATAGAATAAAAAGAAAAAATAGTCAATGACCAAGGTAGACCTTGGATCCTCCTTCCTATCATTCAATGAAAACCAAACACACTCAGTCATCAAAAGTCAATGATCCTATAACCAGGTGTGGAGGTCCCAAACTAGGATCTATACATGTAAAACTAGCTATGATCAATGTAGAATAATAAAAAAGATCCATACATTGAATTTCTAATTAATGTACACCATTATCCATTGAAACACTCTATAGATCAAAGAGAAATCCCAAAATCACCAATAAGGGACCAATAATTTATGAGAAAAAGAGATTGAGGATTATGAGATACCCAAGTACAAAGAATTAATAAAAAATGAAACTCAACCATATTCTTGAGGTGAATAAGTGTATCACACCATGAATCTTCATGATTTCATATAAAAACAATTGGTCACCTTTTATTAAAACCTCAAAAACAATTTCACATCATGAATGACATATCGTGTATTAAAATATTATCCCTAATAAACCATTAACACCCAAAATGTATTTCATATTGTCCACCTAGAACCATTCATGTTTTTAATACCCATTAATGTTTTGAATTATTTCAAGTAACTAAACATTATATTATGCTATATTTTTTCCTATAAACTCCTCTAGAACCCAAACCCCACTAGTAATTATAACTTCCCTGGCCTAGATTCCTTAGAAAGGTTCCACAAGCTAATTATTTCACATAAATCCCAGCATATCTCCCCAAACTCCAAAGGCTACCAACATACCATGAGGGACTTGGGTGAGTCTATGGGGAGAATACTCCCTCATAACTAGAATGTAGCATACTGGAATATCAATTTGATATAAGTAGTGGAAGGAATAAATAAATCAAAAAGATGTTAAATGAATAATCTATGAATATAAAAATAATTGCACATGTAATCTCAAATATAGATGATAATGATATGTCTCTTATTTACAAAACATCCAAAATAGGTATACACAACATCATTACAATACATGTAACAAAACTTCAAATAGGATAAAAGTTATCCTAGCTATCATCAGGATCCTAAACTTGATCATGTTCTCTCCTACTTCTTAAGTACCAAATCAGAAACATGTATTAGGGAACATTCCCATGTCCGTATATGTGTTCATATAATCTATCTGGGTATCCAATGTTGGGCCGAACAGGGTGTGTGGTAAAATCCAAATAGGTAACTACCAAATTGTCAAATGTCATCAAGTTGGGTAATATATAATTATATAATTGTGTATAAATTAATATAATATGTAAATTAAGTACTAAAATTAAACATCCAATAGAGGTCTGAGTTCCAAGGGACAGTCGTCCAATGCTACCTGCATCAACCATATATGGAATTATCTAAATTAATATTCTGTAATCTATCAATTTATAATCTATTTTAATTTAATTAATAATTATCATTTAATAAAATCATCAGTACCTAGAATATAGCCTAGTATTCTCCATAAGGATATGATATCAAGAGATTCCTAACCAAGCCATCAATAATGTGTAAGACACTGAAAAAATGTCAGATTGATCTTTTTCAGGGAAGATATGTTGTATAACTCAATTCATTAGTTATTATATTATGAACTTGATCCCTTCCATAGAATTACTTATCTAAAATCAAGTTATTTCCCTAGGGATAACATAAACCAATCACCTTACCAACACGTCCTAGGAATCCTCAATGTAAACACAGCAACACTTTGGGTGTGTTATAACATCATTTTCACATGATTTAATCATTTTTGGACCACTACGGGAGCCCAAGTAACAACCATGGAATATATGATCAATTTATCTTTTATTTAGTCCTTAGAAATCCCGTAAAGAGTCAAATTATCACTCTAGAAAATAAAATTCAACCCTGATGATTCTATCCTAGGCAACCCATTAATGGAGTCCAAGTGTCACTCGGTCATATGAAAAATAGTATCCAAATGAGTCTATATGTGGAGTTCGTATATGAAAACATGTGTCACCCAAGTCATATATTAAACATTCAATCAATATCATTTAACTTTGTCAATTTCATCACCAAAAACATTTCATTTAAACATAACCTTAGAATGTGGGTCAAGGAATTTTCTAAGTATTGAATGCTCAACCTCTTAATTATCTCACATGTTCACTTCATTACAATAAAAAATCCAAGATTTAGAAATAAATTACATGGCCAATGCCTATGGACATGGTAATCCATTCCCTTATTTATTCAATTCAACTAAAAATTCAAATAAAAATTCAATTTACAATTCCCAATTCAACATTTAACATCCCATAGAAAGGGTTATATAACACACCAAAGTCGTATCAAGTTTATAATCCACACATGGTTGTCCTATTCCTTAAACAATGCACCCAAGGTGGGTTTCCAATTCATGGATATAAACCTTTACTCATTTATCTATAGGTACCATTAAATACATAAGTAATGCTTATCAATTTAAATGAAGGATTAAAATACATTTCAAGGGTGTCGCTCTAAAAATTGGGAAGATAGAGTAAAATATTTTACATAAAAATCGACATTGATAGAAAAGCTTGAGTCCACCAACCATAGGTTTTTAGTAGAGTGATTTTCCTGTATCAGCTCCTAATGTGACCAAGACCTGGAGAAAACCAAATAATGGATAAAGAACTTGGATGCATGTAATATTAGATTAAAAATATATAACTATGTCAGACTAATGTTAAAATAAGGACACAAATGTAATAGAGATCTTAATGATATAGATCTGAAGCTTCTGACAGATCTTGAATCTAATAACCAATGGAGGGGATCTATCGATTTCAAGTCAAGGAATCAAGGTGGCTCTCAAAAATACCTAGGCTTCCAATAGATAAAGAATCTAATTAATGATCAAATTTTAGACATTATAATGTAGATTTGGTGATTTCACCAAAAATACATAGTTTACACATTTTGGCTGCATGGTTGGCCAAACCATGCACAATATGTGCACCCACTACAGTAATGATGGGTGCCCATAAAATGTTTCTTGCATGGTATGAAAAATCCTAAGAAAACTGTGCCTCAGACCATTGTAAAACCCTATAGACATACCTACACTAGCATCTTCCTCAAATAAAATGGTTTTTCCAAATGTGTGTTCTCCAAAAGTGGTGTTCTGGGCTTCGAACAAGAAATGTAAACCCCCAATACCTCCATGACCTCAAAGGTAATTACATTAGAATGTGATTAATCATTTAATATAAAACATTATATAATATAAAATATTTCATTCCATAATAAATAATAGGGTTCTTACAAACATCATCCCTTTAAAAAATTGTCTCTATGTTTCCCTTCCAAGGGAGGTAAAGCATAATCTACAAACAATTATGACCACACTACTTGTACCTTAGTCTCCCACTCCTAGTTATTGTCATGTACCTGTTCAGGCTACCATAACACCCACACTAGAGGTATTCACCAACCTGATTTAACCTTCGTGCTATGATCCAAAATATGAATCAGATGTTCCTTAAAGGATACATCTACCTGTAAATAAACCTCCTCGGCCGGGAAAGAGTGACATGGGTCTGAATGATAATTGAGTAACTAAGATACATGGAAGATTCCACGCATGGCCAGGTATGTTCGAGGTAACTACAATTGATAGGTTACTATACCAACACTCTCTATAATATTTAATGGCCTGAAATATCATGGTGAATGCATAGCATGTATCCGGATATATGTTCCAAACATGATGAAGTGCGTAAAAGGACTCGATCCCAAAACACTAAAACCAGAGGTCATCTAAAGAAATCAGTGTAAGATTTCCATCAAGACCATACAGTATCCATCAATTTTAAATTACATTGAACATTTTTTGTAGTCTCTTGAACAAGATGAGTCCCATGAATAGCTTCTTCTTCTACCTCTATCCAACACATGGGTTATCGGAACGGCAATCTATAAAAATCCTCAAAAGGTGTCATCTGAATAGTATCCTAAAATCATATATTATAAGAAAATTATACTAGGGTTATGTGCCTCCCCTTGGAGCCCCAAAAATTAAGAACACGTTCTCAAATAATTTCCTCAAGAACCTATATCGGGCACTCAAATATGCCATCAGTATGAGGGTAGTATGTTGTGCACAAAATCACATGTGTACCAGGTTCCCTCTGCAAACTCTTCTAGAAAGGTGAAAAAACCTAGGCATACCTATTTAAAATGATAGTTTGTGAGACCCAATGATGTAATAATATCTCACAGATATGTAAAGTCACAATATTATATACACTTATGGTATCCATGATAGGTAGGAAATGAGAAACATTCAAGAGCCTATCAACAACATCCAAAATCGAATCATTACCTTCTAGTGACCTTAGGAAACTAGCCACAAATTCCATTGTAATGTCATCCAATATCCACTATGGAATGGGTAGATTCTCTAGAAGTATGGTTGGTCAGTGTTGTTCTACCTTCACCTGGTGACATGTTGAACACGTCATTAAAAAATAAGCTATATCTATTTTCATACTCAAAAACCAGTATTGGTGATGTAAATCCAGATACATCTTAGTGATACTAGGTGCACTTCCCAAGATGAATAATGAAAGTACCAAATCATATCCCCATGCATGTCTATTAAAACCCATATGTTACTATATATACATAGGACTTGATCCTCTACTATGGTTCAATAAGGATGAGGGTCCTCACCTACCACACCCTCTAGTAGGACTAGGCCCTAATAATATAATAGTTTCCTCATCCTCAATCTATCCTAAAGTGTATAGGTTATAGCTATAGTTGAATGATAATTCATTCCCTTACTGTCATGCACCTCCAACATCATCATAGAGAAAAAATAAATAAGCTTCCACTCACTATTGTCCTACTAAATTAACTATATCTATGTCCACCTTCTTAGTTCGATGGCCACAAAATTTCTTTTAATAGGCCTATAGAAAATATCTATATCTAAAAACTATAGTTATTCAACCCACCTTCATTGCATCAGATTCACATCATGCTATTTTATGATTTATTTGATGCTTTTATTGTCTATGTACACTATAAAATCGACTCCGAGTAAATTGTGTCTCCAATAGTGAATAGAATTTACAACTACATCAAACTAGAGATCGTTCATTGGGTAATTCCTCTAATGTGGCCTCAACATCATATACTTGTATGCCATGACTATATCCAACTACATAATAACTAATCTTAGCCTGATACATGATAAATTGTAGTAGATAGTGTTACTCTTACCTAGATCTAGAGAATAAAAATAAGTTCTGAAGTCAATATCCCTTTTAGCCCCTAAAAGGATGAATCTAATGAATATTAACATTCAATGATCACACCCATATTAGTAAATCCTATTAAAATAATTTCTATGTGTGATAAGTCATGTATGAAAAAGATGTAATATACAGCGAGCCCCACAAAACTCTGTATCTCAAAAACATTCTTGGGATAACCCTAAAAAACTACATCTCTCACCTAATATAAGCCAACATATACTCCTTTCTATGAGATTATGTGACCTAGGAAGTGAATTTGTTCCATCGAGAAGTGGCACATTGTGATATTAGAGTAGAATTGATTCTATCTCAGTGTATCCAATATAATCTCAATATGTTGTTCATGGTCATATCGATTATGGTAATACAACAAGATATTATCTATGAATACAATGAAAAAATTGAATCAACAAAAGGATGGAAAAATCATTTCATCAATTCCATGAAAACTTATGGCAGGTTCATGAATCCGAATGGCATAACCAAATACTCATATAGAACATACCTTCTACAAAAGGCTACGTCAGGTATGTCTGATGACATAATTGGAACCAGATGACAGTCAAATCTCAAATAAATTTCCAGGAATATCTATTCTCACTAAATCTAGTCAAAGAGATCATCTCTCTGTGGCACATGATACTTGTTCTTGACCTTCATTTGTTCAATTTCTGATAATCCACACATTTCGAGAGAGTTTCATCCCTATTTTTCAATGAAGGACCTGAAATCCCCATGGAGAAGTAATAGGTTATATAAAATATTTTCTCTTTAAATCATCTAACATCCTCTTGGGCTCCCAAACATATGTAGTATACATCTTGTCGCGAGGAATGGATTCTTGTGCAGCTCCTAGAACTAGCTTGATATATAACTCTACCTCTATAATTGGAGGTAATATTAAAAATTCATTAGGGAAAACATCCCTTAAAAGGTCATCCACTAGGGTAAATCTACTTGATGTGTTTCCTGGTCATCCAAATATAAAGTCTCAAAATGGGTTTTCATCCCTCCTAGACCACAATTCACACATCCATCTCAGATAACCTAGACATCCCATTAACCCAAGTTAATATACTCCCCACCCTCTAGGCATGTTAAGGTCAGCCTATATTGATATAATTAAATTAAATCATGAAGGGGAACCAAATATTCCATCTCAAGAATGTGGTCAAAACAAGTCATCTTAAAGAAAATAAGGTCTCATACAATGTGACACCCACCAATTTAGAGGGGGAACTCCCTATACTAATTTAAAACCTCCATTAAAATCCCCAACGAGGTGTAAATCATCATAACACCACCATTAGTCTTAAAAATTATCCCAATTCTATCCATAAAAGGCAAAAATAAAAAGATATGAGATTTCCCTAGATTGAAAAGAGTTGATGCTTAAGTATAGTCTTCTAGAATAGTAGTTATCACAGTAGAATCTATGTGATTACTCACCTCAGGTGTCCGTTATAATGTGTATATCTATACTAATTTATATCCCTATGATATAGCCTGGCTACCCTAAGAAGATTTTATCTTCTGTAGCTAAAAAATATGGTCTAACTACCACTACCACAATACCAGCTTTTCCTGACTGGCTAGCAGTAATCCAACTTTTTACCTAACAAGAATCTGATGACCCATCTCATGAATGTGGAGTTGGTGAATTAATACTCTTATTGTATTCTTCAATAAAATTCCAAAAAAAATCATTATAGATATCCCATATTGTAATAGGATCGTCACTCAATTAGGCCCCTCATGTAATGAGGTATCATGTGTCCCAGTCTACTATAATAGTGGTACCTCAATTTTCTACCAGAGTATGAAATCTGACTGCTAATATAACCACATATAAGCTCTAGAATATGCTTTCTACTACTGGTGGATGTAGCACCGTATCTAGATACGGAGCTGCCTCATATCTCGTCCCCAGAATCTCTTGGGTTATGCTATGTGATAAGAACCTAATTGACTATCCATGAAATAGTAGATATCTAAAATTAATTCACCTACAACAATATTTCATACCTGAGACCATCCTCAAATCGCCTTACTTTAGTTAACTCATCACCCATCATAATTTGAGTGAAGCGATGGAGCTTTGTAATATAGGATGAATAATCCTAAACTGATAATATTCCCTCATCCATGTGCATGAACTCTAGGATTCGGTTAAAAATCAATGTCTTGGGATATAACTAATCACAAAAGGCTATTTAAAAATCCCTATAATACATCTCCTGATGATGATCTTTTTATGTAATAATATCTCACTATCTCTTGGTAGAATCACAGAGAATATAAATAGAGATCTTTACAATCTAATAATGAGGAGTATCTAGATTCTTAAATGTAGATATCATGTCCTCTATCCATGAATCAATAGCATGTGGTCCTTCATCCCCTAAAAACATGGTTAGATTCTTCTATCGTAACTCACATGACAACTCTTCCATTGTCGGGGTACATCAAGGTGCACCTGGAATAGTCTGCATTAATTTCAAGAAGCCTTCACATAATTATGTTTCATCACATGTTCATATTACATCTACTAGTTATGAATCTAGAAATAAAAGAGGATCCACTAGTATATCATGGCCCATTGCCTCTGTTGGGTGGGTTTTGACACCATTCTAACATATGACCAGTGGTCAGAGTGGTGGCATGTCTATACAATGCCACACACATGCCTAAGATATTTACTTTAACAATGTCTATATATAAAATAGAAAATATTTAAATAGGAAAGGTATGATCCTTCCTATATAAAAAAACACACCCCCATGCCTACTCTTTGAGTGAGGTCTGGGTAATGAACAGATCATAATAAAGCTTCTAATATTTTTGACTTACCAATACTAAGGTTAGGAAGGGGTCATATTATTTCATATATAAAAAATATTATTTCCATATCATTTTCATATTCATTTACATTATATCACAATTTATTTTAAATGGATAAACCAAATGGCTCACCAAATTCTCATCAATAAGGTCTCATACTCCTCATCAATAGAAATGTGGCATCCACATAATCCACACCATAACATGTTCTATTCCATATGACTTATGGCCTATTACTCAATGTGCCACAATTAGATACTTAGGGTGATTATTATAGAATAATCAGGAAATATTTTGTAGGTTATGACATGAATTATAAGTACCTACCATGATTCTCAATTCAAAACACAAAATATGTATCACACATCCAGAATATCAATCATGTAACATATCATAATAGAATGCAATCAAGAAATGCATCCTATATGGCATGGAATGATGCATGGAATGTGAATTCTAATAGACAACTAAAATGATGCATGAGATGGAATACCCACTTCTCATTGGATTTCTATATAATAGAACCCCCAATCATATCAATGATAACATCACAATTCAAGCGTATCATCAAATGGTGGAATAAAATCAACTATGATAGAAAAAATCTAGAAAACAAAAAAATTCATTTGACAAAAAAATTCATTTTTTTATATGTGGATTAGCTATGCCCATGCACAACTCATTACCAAATTCCTATCCTTTATTATCCCTGTCTATTATCTCCAAATCAAAAACAAGAAAAATATTTTTCTAATACCACTTTGTAACATCCCATACCCAAATGAAACTGAAAGGTTCCTCAAGCCAGTTTGGTCACATGGCATCAAGCACATCTCCCTAAATTCAATAGGCTGACGACTACCAATAAACTCATAGGGTGAGTCTGTGGAGAGACTATACCCTCATTATCAAAGTACGACACTTTGGAATATCAATAACATACAAGTAGAAAAATTAGTGAATCAATTAGAAAGATTATAAATGAACAATAATGAAATATATAAAAATAATGGAACATGTAATTTCATATATAAATGATGAAGATACATGTGAGGTCTAAAACACAGCAAAAATAGGTATACACATCATTAGTAAAATACTTTTAAAAACATCAAAAAGGGAAAACTACAATACCATTCAGAATCATGAGCCTCGGCTCAGTCATGTGCTCCCCTAATACTATATAGAAAATCATAAAACTATAGTATGGAATATTACCTTTTCCATACCGATAGTTATATAAACTTCTCCGGTACCCAACGGGGGCCTGAATGGGGTATGAGAAACAATCATAGTAGAAAACCACACAAATGTCAAATTTTGTCCACATAGTGAATATATAATGATAATAGTGTGAATAAAGTAATATAAAATACAAATTAAGTACTAAAACTAAACATATCCTCAAGGTTCAGGTTTCAATGGGCAGTAGTCCCCTACTACCTTCTTCAGTCGTAGGTAGAAATATATGAATAAATAGTCAATTATGTCTCAATTTATAATCATGTTTATTTTATGTAAAAAGACTCTTTAAAATAATTTTACTTGACTAGGAATGTATCTCATCATCCACCATAAGGATATGTGATCAATATATTCCTAGCCAAGATATCTAGATGGTTTAATTCATTAACCAAATAAAATATTGCACTATGTCTTAGTAGATGAATCTTCTATATCTTTTCATTAATTATTATATCAATAACCTGATCTCGTACGTGGAATTATTTATTTGGAATCCAGTAATTTATCTAGGTGTAACATTAACCAATTACATTAAAATACTATCCTTGGAATCCACAAGGGACTCTTGGTACTACTCTGGGTGTCGTATTACATCATTTAGACTCGACATCATCCATAGCAGTCCAAAAGGGATCCCAAGCATCACCCATGGAACATATGATCATCATCCCTCTGACTCTACCCTAAGAAATCTATCTGGAGTCCATGTATCACTCTAGAAAATAACAGTTAGCCCCCAGGAAGTAGAAAATAATAGTCAGCCCACTAATGGAGTCCAATTGTCACTCAGGCATAAGAAAGGAAGTAGAAAAATTATTCTATCCATGGAATTCATATATGAACCAATGTGTCACCAAATTAATTTATTAAACATTCAATAAATATAATTTAACTATTTTAATTTCATCACCAAGAACATTACATTTGAACCTCATCTTATAAGGTAGATAAGGGAATGAGATAAAATTAAATGTAATAGCCTATAAATAATATCACATGGGCATTTTATTATAGGAATAAATCTAAGATTTAGAAATCATTTACATGGCCAAATCCTATTGATATGTTCATCCATTACCTTTAATTAATCAATTCAATTTTCAATTCAATATTCACCATTTAAAATCTCATATGAAGGGTTAAATGACACATTAAAATGGTATCAAGTTCATATGTCCCCATGGTTGTCCAATTAACTAAACAAAGCACCCAAGTAGTGGTTAAAAATCACGGTTCTTAACCTTTTTCCATTTATCAATGGATCTTTTAATTATATAGGTCATCCCTACAATTTAGATCAAGGATTAAAATCCATTTGAAGGGTGGTGCTTCTATAAATTTGTTCTGGAAATAATGAAATATATATAAACACATCAACATTGATGGAAATCCTTGAGAACACCTACCATAGGTCTGTATTATAGTTCTCATCCAATATCATCTCCTGATTCGACTCGAATTGGGAGAAAAATGAAGAAATTACAAAGACCACATAAATAAGGAATTTTAGTTTGTACCTAAATAACATTGTTGATCTGAAGATAAACAAAAAACATCATAAATGGAATTGGGATATTATTGTGATGTATGTGATTCTTCTGATATATCATTATTCCAAGCTTATATAGAGGAGATCTCTCTATTCCTAGTTTAGGCATTAAAAAGAGTTCTCATATCAACAAGGACTTCAATAAATTATAAAATTGAATTGTGGATGAAATTTTAAACAAAGTAAGGTTTTTTTTGGTAATTTCCAAAAAAATAACTTGGTTATATGATTTTTTTTCATGGTTTCCCAAACCATCATCCAACTATGTGCCCACTAATATAAGTAAGGGTGACTAGCATGGTTTTCTCACATAATTTGACTAACCATGTGCAGACTGTGTCTCAGACAACTATCAAAATCAATAAACATACATGCACATATGTGCACCTCAAATAACAAGGTTTTTCAAGTAGTGCATTCTCCTTTATCCCAAATCCCATCAATACACGTTAGGAAATAAATGGGAATCCCACCCCGCATGGTTTCTACTGATGTTTTGCAGGTCTGTTTCACCATAAAAATTTCTTTCGTGGATCCAAACAAAACCTTGGCATTCCCGATATCTCCCTGACCTCAAAGGAAATAACATTAGGACTTAATTGATCATTTTTACAAAAAACTATAAATATTTAATGATTTTTGTACCCCAATAAACAATTTTATACTTATATGAATAAAGGTTCATTATCCAAATTTATGTTTAAAAACATGAACATGATTTACAAACCCAATAAACTTTTCGATATCAGAACCACCCAGCCATATAATTTCACATCCTTGACCTATACTCCACTGAATAAGTGTGGGTTGTTTTTGAGAAATATCATCCACTAAATATACAAATGCAACTCCATATTCATGTTATTACATTAAAAATTCCCATAAATCAACTACACTCAAACTAGAGGCACGATATTTAATCAAATGTTCCTCTCACTATGGTCCCTGATAAACAATGGATGCTCCCCAATGTATAAATAAATATCAATCTCAACATCATCAATATCTATCAAGTGAGAAGTTTCGGGGTGATGTATCTAATGTTATGAAACATGAAACACATCATGTATGGAATTGTAGTGTTGTGTAAGGACCAAATGTTATTCCATTATACCAACCCTCTCCACTCTCTCAAATGGTCTCACCAATATAGGAATTATATTTCATAGTTTTTTTATATAACATTCCCCTAGATGGTGTGACACATGAAGAGAAACCTAATAACCAACATTGATCCCCATCAATTGTCTATATTGGATAGATTATGATTTCATTATTCTCTTCTAAGTAACTAGCCTACTTTTTTATCTAATAATCCTAATCATACATATCCTACATGATACTAGGTCTAACAAGAAGTATCTAACCTTCCTCAAATTTATATATAATTGGATGACATGAAATTCCCTAAAATGAATCAAAATGAGGAATTTCATTCATTATATTGAAATTGTTTTTATATTTTTACTCTATAAGTTACATATTCATCTCCCAAGAACCTCCAAAATCCATTATATGGGATATTAACATATCTTCTATAATTTGAATAGTACCCTCATATTTCCAATCATTATGAGGATGATAGGTTGTAAATAGAATAACCTTTGTTCTAAAATACTTTTTAAGACCCATAAAAATGTTTATTTAAAACTAGGATCTCGTTTAAAAATGATACACCTTATAATAAAATGTAATAAATCTATCTACCATATGTACAGACATCTTAGATCATCGATGGTGAAGGTATCCCCTATAATAAGGAAGCATAATACAGTAATTTGGCATTCCCTAATCACCCAAAATATTTTATTTTTCTTTGGTGTCCTACATAATATTATCACAGAGTCGATAATGACACTTTCACAATTACCTTCTAAAATAAAAAAAGGACACACTAATCAAACATGCCTCTTGTGCTCAAAAATCACCTAATGATAGTTGAAATATCAAACAAAATACATTTTAACTTATTTTTATCCCAACCAACTAGTAATAACTAAGTAGATCACAATAATTCATTCAAAAACTAGATATAACACCCATTTAAGGGCAATTAATTCCCTCGTCATATCCTCACACAATCCCGAAGGAAGAAATAGTTCATTTTGGATATGAAGAAAATCACCACTATGAAGAGAGGAAGCTATCATTGGATATCATTCATTTAATATATTCATCATATTTATTCCATTTGGATCATATAACTACACTCTATTGTAATGGCCTTAGATAATGGGTCTAATAGATGTCAATTTCCTATTTTCTCTTCCCTTGGACTCTTGAACATTCAGATGAATGAATTCAATGAGAAACATCAATCACAAATCACAACAAAAGTCCCGAAGTAACCATATATGTGTGGTCTATCTCAAGTTATCAATAACTATGTTTCCCATTCATGGATCATAGGTTAGATAGAATTGAAGAGGCTGTATATACTAGAACCACCTCCACTGATGATCGATAAGGTCATACTATGAAAAGTTCTACTTTAGTATATTTTAATCTATGTACATGGAAAACATTTCACATATATGTCAATGCCTTTGATATTGCAGTTATTTTACCATTGTACTCAACTCTAGATAATTATTAGGATGATTCTTCTTATTAAGTAAAACATCATAGAGCCATAATAAAACACATGATCCTCTAACATCAAAACTGCACCGATTCTGACTTTGGATGCATCGCAAAAAACGGAATATTCCATAATTGGATCGATTAATATGAGTATTGAGGATTATGTAAACTATCTCTATAGATTCTAGAGATCCAACCCACATGCATAATCGAATAGAAACTTCATCGCTTTCTTGTTCTTCTCATAAATCGATGGTTACAAACATGAGAATTTATGAATGATACACTAGTAACAGCCTTATTTACCATGCATGTTCTGAATTATGATGAATATTTTGGGCCACAACAGATATATCATGACCAAATACTTATGTAGGTCCATTAAACTCCCACATCTGAGATAAAATCACCCACATAGTGTAGTTTTTCTATCCAAAAAACATTATGTGGATAGGTTTCCATAAATATGATGATCTATCAATGTACTACAAATGTTGTTACGATTTTTTTCATGGTATTATATAGATTTGTAGTATTCCAAGATTGTGTCGGTGAAAACATCCATTAAATAATACAATAATTGAGGGAAATTTGATTTATAATGGCCATGAATATATTTGTAACATTTTTCAAACCAAATAGTATCACTAAAAACTCATATAGGATATATCTACACTAAAAATTAGTCTAGGTATTGGGTGATAGTTTCACCCTCCACTAATGTTACATATTACACTTGTTAATCATGGTGAAAATAGAGGAACCTCTAAGATGATCGAAGCGGTTATCAATATGCATAAGGGGATATATGTTTTTGAACATCATAGAGTTTAACCTATGATAATACACACATAAGTGGGGTGTCCCATAATCCATCTTAGAGAAGATCATGGGAGAATACTATGGTTAACTACTACATCAAATGAATCATTTTGCCGCCAAATCATCTATCTGCACTTTATACACAACAATATCCTCTAGTTCCATCAAGTAAGGTAGAATAAAAAAATAATAGCTCCTAGAAGAAATATAAAATTTAACTCAATATATCACTTGGTTTTCATATTGAAGAAATTCTTAGAAAATACATCTAAAAATGGTCAATTGTTGGGGTAAAGTATTATACCAAATTTCACCATCATCCTGTCCAAGTCCGTATAAAAGATCCATGAGATAATCCAACCGACATCGAATTAGTCATACATCAGCATAATAAATATGAAATTCACTCTATTGAACATAGATTCCAACTTGTAGAGATATAAAAGTATGTCTCATAATATAATAGTCGATATGATAGTAGTATAAAACATTCCATTCCTTGAAAAAAAATGAATTGAACACCTCCAATTTCCATCATGAAAAATATCCAAAGTAAATATTCACACCAATTTTCATATAATATCCATTATAGAATTCCATACATTCTAATACCACCCCTAGAAGAACATCAATGGACATAACAGTGTCCATGCTCACCATAAAAACCTTATACCATTAGAAAAATTAGAAAATATAAGGGAATATGATGATTCAAAATCAAAAAAACATTGAAATGGTTGATAATATAATAATGATACATATCATGGTGGAAGTTTCCACATTTATAATGATTAGTGTACACTATATAACATTAAAATGGCTTTTCCCGCTACTATGAGCTCCCGTATAACTTCCCCTTAATGCTCCATCTAACTAGTATTGTCTCACCAATGTTAGCTGACCATTTACCTTACCTCGGCCTGATATTCAAGTGGAAATCTAGATAATTGTTTACATAGGGGTACCTTGTCTTTAATTACATTAGACCCATATTTCTGGATCTAGTTTTGAAAACATGTCTTGTATTTTATAAAAGTTAACTAAAAAATACACACTGCATTATACAATTCAGGAACTTTTCCAGTCTAGGTTCTGGATAAATTAGGAATAACCTTATAAATTATCATACATTACAAATAAAATATATAATAAATAATTGGATTCATTTTCACTAACTAATTAATCAATTCCACCGACCTTAAAACATCTAAAATCCCAATAAAATATATTTTAAAACATGGGATGTTCCTAAAATTTCATAGTTAGGGGTTTTAAAACCAGCGTAAAATAATTTGTAATTTCCGTTGAAAAATATTAAATCAAATAAAAAAAATGAAATTTTATATATCTATTAAAAATAATAATCTAGTATATTTTTGAAAATATTTATTAAAACATTATAAAAATAATTATCATTCGGAAAAATATTCAAAAATACCCATTGAAAAATACTTGGATACTCCTTAAAAATCTGTTAAAAATTTTAGTATATTTATTTATTAAAATGATAATATGAAAATATTAATAAAACCATGTGGCCTCTAGCTGTATCTCTTTTATGAATACCTTAAGTTGGGGATATGGGTTTACTCTCCATTTCTCCTCATTTCTTTTTATACCCAAGTGAGGAATTTTAAGAAAACATTTTTATAAAATCTACCCTTATCATTTTTAACCCATTAAAAATATTTTTTAATATTAAATATATTATATTAATATTGTAAAATAATATAATGACTTCAATTCAGGAAATAAACTTCATTTTTAAGAGAAATCCAATTTCTAAAAAAGAATTGGTTTGATTTTATACATGAACAAAAATGTATTAAAATTAAATCAATAACATGTATTGAAATGATTAAAATATCAATAGAAATTATAGAAGATGGTCATATATACTGTCAAGATTGAAATTTAAAAAAATTCCTTTAAAATAATATGTTCTATTATAAAAATAATGCATTCATCATAATTCAATTACCTTGATTCTAACTTGTCACTTACATTCTTTATCATCCTCATCTTTGGACAATATCCTTTGATTAACAAATTAAATCCCCTATAGTAAAAGTTCTGAAAAACATTAGGCATCTAGAATGTTTATATGGATTATGTAATGGCCCAGACCTCTCCAGTCCATTAATTTGAGAAAATATTGTGGTTGAAGTGTTTTGGGAGATCACGATGACTTATTTCAACACATTGCAAAATTTCAATTTTTCTGGTTCTCTAATGGTAGGTCACTGGAAGTGAGTCATGATGGTGGGTCAGGATATTGAATCACACTGGTGGGTTTCAATGGTGAGTCACGATGGTGATTCATGTTGGTGAGTCATGATGGTGACTCTCGGTAGTGACTCACAACGGTGACTCGCAACGGTAGATCACCAAATGGAAGCTTGTTCAGTGGTGAGTCATTCAGTAGTGAGTCATCCAATGGTAGATCATCCAGTAGTGAGTCATCCATTAGGAAGTTCTCTGATAGTGATTCTTCAAATGGTAGCTCTTCCAGTGGTGGTTCGTCCAATGGTGACTCGTCCAACTGGAGGCCATCCCAATGGTGATTCCTGAACAATGTTTCAAGCTTCCAAGAGTTTCACCCCTTTGACATTTTATTTGATGTAAAATGAGTTTAATACCATATTTAATGATTTTTTGGATCTTCTTTGAATCAGATATGTCTTCTAAAAACCGAAATCTTCCTTTTACAACCAAACATTGTGGTCTTGGTCAAGATGTTCCTTTAATTGCTCTTAAAACCCATTTCTCCTATTGATTTATGATCTGGCCTTTATTAAGCTAAGATCTTCTCTTACTTGTGTGCTTCCCTTTATCTTAGTGTGAGACACCCCAACCCCCCCCCCCCCTGAGGAGTTGTGAAATTGTTTTGTAGCCTTTAGAATATTTTTCCCTAGAGGCTCTTTCTGTTGAATGCACACCCCCTGCTTTGGTGAAACTAGGAAGTTTCGGTCGTCTCTTCTTCCAAGTAGGTATCCCTTCATCTCTCTTAATTCTGTATTATTTGGTGTGCGTATAAGGATTTTCTCCTTGATAAGTAAGTTGAATATTTATGTTTAAAGATAATATAATCTACTTTAAATCAATAAACATGGGGCTAGGGAAAAGTGATACAAGTTTCTATTTTGTTCATTTCACTGTTATTGTGATCTGTATGGGCTAACTACCCACTGAAAATCATTTCTGTTGGGGGTCTTTGTTTTCACACACATTATTCCTTTTAAATGATTTTTTAGGACTTATGTTGAATGACGACATATATAAAATCTATTAATCTTGTATATTAGGAAAATTAAATGTATACCCTAATATCTTATGGGTTCTGTGATCACACCATCAATTTAAGAAGTGGAATTGAATAATATCCCAATTTTTTAAATCTAAATATGTTGTGTTATGGTTGTGGTGTGTGATTTATGTGGTTTTTGTGTATGGGGGAAACGGATGGATGTTGTTTCATAGTGGGGGATTTGATGGGTGTTTTTTAGTTGTGATGAGATGTGTTGATGGGTGTGGCTATGAGTTTTGGGTATTCTATATTAACAAGATGGTTTGGTTAGGATGACTTTAAGGAATGATGATGTAAGTGGTTGGTATGGGTGATTTTCCATTAATAACTTGTATAAAACATTTTCTTATCTTTGGATTGATATGTTATTTCATTAATGGGTGTTAAATAGATTTGAATGTGAAGTGGGTTAATTTACCATGGTTATTCTTCCTCTATGTAACATTTTTTATGTTGCTTGTTGTGTGATGTGATTAATAGTTACCCATGTAGTAATGGAATGAATAAATTAATTATTCATAAAGAATTATAATTAGTTAAATAAATTGGATGGGGGTATGATTTGAGTTTCTGTCTTGTCATGTGGTGGTGCATTTAGAGGTAGCAGCAAAGGAAGTATTGTGAATTGGTTGTCTATTGAAATCCATAAGTTGGGATTGAGTTTATTGAATCATATATGTATTACTTGTATTATCCTTGTGATTTCTATATTCACCCTACCTTATTAGAGAACTATTTTTTGAACACCCCCATCATCATGGGGGATGGTGTCTTTACCAAACATCCTAGTGGAAGGATGGCGAGCTGGTCACCCACTCTTCTATGCTCCTTCATCCAGGTGGTGGTAGCCAAGGATTCATTAGGCATATTTTGGTTTGTGAGGCCCAGGTGTGGGTGGGAGAGTTGTTATTTCCCATGTGTATTTGGAATGAGATGAGTTATTCTTTCCCATGTTTCTTCAATATGATATGTGTTGTTCTTTTCCAGGTGTTTTTGGGATATGATGTGGTTTTCGGACCAGGTGTTTATAGGCAGGATTTGGTGTGGTTTGTGAGGGCCTAGGTGTGTGCGGACAATATGTGATGAGGTTTTGGCCTATGTGTTTGTGTGTGGGAAGTGATGTGGCTCGTGGCCTATTTTATGGGATGATATGTGGTTTGTGGGGCCTAGGTTTTTGTTGGTAGGTTTTGATGTTGTATTTTCATAAGAGGTGGGAGTGCATGTATGATTTCCATTAAGAATGAGCGGCTAAACCAATGGGAAGTGGTGTGGGGTACCCAAATCATCGGTATGATTAATATATTACTTTACTTGACTTGAATTACTTAGGGAGTCTGCCTTGGTGAGGTTTGGGATGGATAGTACACCTTGTTACGTGTTGTTGGGTTCTGTTGTTTTCTCAAAGGAGAATTAGTATTCTTCTTGCCCTTATGGACAAGAGAATTTTGTTTTTTCTACTCAGTATACTTGTGTTCTCAAACTACGTATACAAAACTATTTTCAAGTTCCTATGAGGATTTCATAGACTATCCTATAAATTTATTTCTCAGACATTGGGACATTTTTTGTGCCACTTCTTGTCTTTATTTTGGGTACTTAATTGGAAGCTCTTATTGCATTGTAATAGTTTTAATTTAAACATGCATGGGGGATGGATTTGGGATTTCTTTTGTGTATATATATATATATTATTTAGAGTTGTTTTGGGATGGACTATATTATCTCCCGATATTATTTTCTTCAAAAATGGAAATGTCTCCCACTTTTTTGTGATATTATATACCCTCGGTTCTGGTCACTACCCCAAGTCCTATTGGAGGAGGGACTCAAAGGTCATTATTTCCTTTTCTTCATTATAAACCCAAGAGGGAATATTTGAAGGAAGGGGGTCATGACAGAATGGTATCAGTGGTGATGGTTGAGAGATATTATGGAGTTTGGAAGTACTAATAGTTAGGATTTCATGGATTGGTATAGAAATAGTGTCATGTGACCTCGGTGCATGACATAGACAAGGGAATATCGTCTCAGACACATGATTTTTGGGGCCCCTGTGATCTGATGCAAGGACTCTAGTTATATTGAAAAACCTAGTGAGGATACTCTGTTTGTAGGTTATAAACCCTAGGAAAGGTACATATATAATAATGATTTGTGATCTTTTCTGAATTGGTCTATTTTGGGAAATTTTAAATTGCTAACAAAATGTGTTAAAATTAATCTCAAATAAAATTCAATACTATTAGGGCTTAGTAATTCATTATTTTTTATTTTTTGAAATGGAACATGGTCGTAATCCGTATGTGGCTCGGGTAGTTAAGGTTCAGTGGGATGATCAGGTTGATTGGTGGAGGGTAGATCAAGTGGAGGAGGATGACAATTATAAGTGAACATTGTGTATTTTATAGTAGTGGGACTAGGGAAGTATGGGGGTAGTGTTCTAGATGTGGAGATGGAGAGATCTTGAAGAGATTGAGATCACCTTCATTTTGATCAAGGATATAAAATAGTACTGTATTCCTTTGGTAGTGATCCGGATGTAGGGAGTTTCATTTCAATGGTAAATGATGTACCTAGGGGAGAGGAAGGAGGATGGAATTTTCTGTGTCGATCTTGAGAAGTACTTCCAATCAGAATTCCTTTAATCGACAATGAAGACTGATAAGAGGCAGTAATTACTCTCCCTCCATAAAGGGAGTATGTCAGTATGGTAGGTGAGTATTATGTTCATGGATCTCCTTCATTGTTCCCCTGATCTATTTCCAGATGATGAGTCTCATGCGAGATTCCTAGAGCAGGCACTTCATCCTTCTATCCATTACGTGGTTACACCTTTTACGTTGCAGAAATACATGGAGGTTCAAAAGAAGGTTTAAGTGAGTGAGTAGATGCACACATGAGTAGTTCTGTCACTAGAGGGGATTTAGTAGCATTATTTGGGAGGTAGGGTTACCAGCAGCAGGTCTCATGGACCATGTTCGTAAAGGTTTTGATAAGAAAGGATTCAACCTCAGCAGTTTCCATTTCAAATTTCTGGTCCTCATTCCTTTCCCATGATCTTTGGAATGAGTTGTTTCATCATTGGAGTCCATGGAAAACATTATAATGAGTTTCTAGTGGTTGTTTAAGCCTAGTATAGTGGAGGTGGTATGGTTCAATGATAGCCTCAAATGCAGTTTCCATCTTGTCTATTTTAGCAATAGGGGTTGTGGGATCATATCCACCGAGAGGAGATGGAGCAGGTAGAGGCTGACCTCAGGGTGTTCCTGAGGGACCTTCACCTGGGAGTGGTCATGGAGGTGGTCATTATTAGTGGTTAATAGGAGCTAGGTGTGGTCATTTCCATTCCATAAAAGTATTAGTTCCATCATGGTTAGATATTTTCATAGGTATGATAATTGTTTTAGTACTCTTTCTTGTGATTTGATTGATTCTAGAGTTTCTCAATCCGTTTTTTCACCTGCTCTAGCCCAAGATATAAGACTAGATGTTAAGTGGCTTCCCATGGACCTCGTGTTGAGTACACCAGTTGGAGTCAAAAACCTATTTTTTATGTGTTTAAAGGATTTAGACTGATGATGGGGATGCATCAGTCCAATGGGGATCTCTTCTTACTAAAAATGCAACCATACGATTTCATTCTTGGCATTGATTGTTTGTAATACATGTCTGCTGTTATATTATACTTTCAGAGAAGATTCATGTTTTCATATTTAGATTCCCATCATGTGTATTTCATTGGAAAGCAAAGTTTTCAGGTGGACATTCATTGTGTGGAACCCTTCTCTCTCTGTTTTCTGAGCTATTAGTTGAATTGGTGGATGTATGGATAGGGGATGATACCATGTTAGTTGAGTAATTATTATACGTTTTCCATGAAGAGGATTTGACTCTACCCCCTCGACATGACATTGAGTTGGGGATAGAATTAAAGCTCGGTGATTACCTGATTTCGAAGTCTCCTTATTGGATGGTTCCTTTTGAGTTACAGGAGTTGAATATTTAGACTTTTGACCTGATGAAGAATGGATTTATCTAGCCTAGTTTATTTTTGTGGGGTGCTCTGGTGTTGTTCTCAAAGAAGGCTGATGGTGGTCTGAGTTTGTACATTGACTATAGGAGGCTGAATCAAGTGAAGGTCAAGAACAGTTAACCTCTTCCAAGGATAGAAAATCTTTTTGAATAGCTGAGAGGGGCATGTTTGTTTTCTATGATCAATATTTGGTCTGGATATCACTAGTTGAGGGTGAAGAAGGGCGATATCCTGAATATTGCTTTCAGATTCAGGTATTCTCACTATGATTTTGTGGTCATACCATTCGATGTTACAAACACACCATTCATGTTCTTAGGGATTATGAACTCCATATTTCTTGAGTTCTTGGACTTGTTCATCATCGTAATCATCGATGATATCTTTATCTACTAAACGTTATAAGAGGATAATGTTGACCATATCCAAACCATCCTATAGTTTCTTAAACGCCACCATATCTATGAAAAGTTTCCAAAGTGATCATTTTGGACATGATAAGTGAATTTCTATAGGTACATGGTGTCTCAACAGGGTGAGTTGGTAGACCCATTGAAGATTGAAGCAGTTTTTTTGGGTAGCACCAAAGAATGTGGCAGAGGTTTGCAGTTCTCTTGGTCTCACAGGAAATTATTGGTGGTTTGTACCTGATTTCACTTAAGCTTCAGCACCATTGAAATCTATAACAAGAAAAGACAAATATTTTGTGTGGTGATATTCGTGTCAAGAGGTGTTCCACTATCTTAAGGGGAAGTTGGTTATTTCTCCAGTTCTCTATTTTCCAGAGGAAGGGGTGATGTTCGAGATGTTTTTTGACGCTTAGAATATTGGATTTGGATGTATCTTGATGCAACAATGTGCAGTGATCTCTTAGAGGTCTATGAAGTTTTTTCCCCATGAATGTAACTATGTCACCCGTGATCTGGAGCTAGCAAGAGTATTTTTTAAATAGATATTTTTTGGGCGAGAATTAACTCATTGGGGAACTCTTTGTGGTCTTCACTGATCAAAAGAGTTCGAGGTTTATTGTTTCCCAGTGAGATATAAACTTATGGAATCATGGGTGGATGGATTTTATTTAGGATTATGATTTTAAAATATCTTACACCTCATAAAAGTGGAATTTGAGGGTGGATACCTTGAGCAGAAAGATAATAAATAATGTTATTTGAGAGTCTGTCGATTCTTGGAAGGAAATGGAGGAGTTGGTATCCTTGTACTTGGTGTAAGGGAGGTTAGCAATAAAAGTTATTTATTTCAATTAGAAGTGTAATATTCTTTTATGAAGAATGTGATGAAGTCTCCATGGGGAAACATGGAGTTAGAGGTGATGCGTGATCATGTTATCCAGGGTGATTTTCCAAAGGGATGGTCAAAATCAGATGTTTTTCCATGGACGGTTATTTTTTCTAGTGGCAATACAAGAGGGAGTCCTCCGCTAGTTTCATAACTCACCCTTAGCGGTGAACCTAGGAGTTTCCAAGATGTACCCTGACATTAGGATGTATCTTTGGTGTCCCAGAGTGAAAAGAGTAGTGACGGAGTTTATGGAGAAATGCCTGGTCTGCTAGAAGGTGAAGGTTGAGCACCATGCTCCCTCTGGTTTGTTGCATTCATTATATATCCTCGAGTGGAAGTGGGGTGACATATCAATGGATTTAATCATATGGTTACCCAAATATCAGGGAGGCTTGGATTTTATCTAGGTAATAGTGAATTGGCTGATGAAATTAGATCACTTCTTAGCAATCAAGGATTCATCCATAGTGGATTCCTTGGCAAAGAGGTATGGGGATGAGGTGGTGTGAATACATAGATTTATAATATCCATTGTCTTGGATCAGAATACATGTTTTACCTCATGATTCTCTTGGGTATTGCAGCATGCTTTTGGAACTCAATTATGCCTCAACACAGCCTTCCACCCTCAAATAAATGGGCAGGTAGAACGGATTATCCATATGATAGAAGAGACCATGAGTCTTGAACCTAGGAGGATATTGGGTACAACACCTACCCTTGGTAGAGTTCTCTTATAGTAATATCTATCACTATTAAATTATCATGATGTTGTTTGAGGTGTTGTATGGGAGGATTTTTTCTTCTTTTTTATGTTGGATGGAGGTCAGGGATATAGTTGTTCTTAGACCATACAGGGTAAAGATCATGGCTGAGAAGGTTTAGCTTGTTCATGAGAGGAGGAAAGCAATGAAAGATCGATATAAGATGTATGTAGATCCGAGGATAAATACTTTAGAGTTTGAGGTTGGGTCCATGTAATCTTGAAGTTTATCCCCTAACATGGGAAATAATGGTTTGGTATGGGGAGTAATATTTATCCCAGGTTCGTCGGACCCTTCAAGGTGTTGGGGTGAGTTGGTGAGGTGGCATACCATTTAGCATTTCCTCCATAGTTGGAGAGGATGCACGATGTCCTTTACGTCACTCATCTTCATACTTATCTTCATAATGAATCACACATTATTGAATGGAGCGAGTTTTATATTTAAGGTTATGCGACATACATGGAGCGGTGACACACGCTTGTCGCAGGGCATGGACAAAAACAATTATATTTTTCCTAGTGCATCATAGTGGCTGACCAGGGTCGTCTCTCTTGAGGAGCCTTCTCAATTTGGTTCAGTTACTTTATCTAATTCACCTAGTCAATCTATTTTTGATTTTTTTTTATTTAAATGAAAGTGATAACAATATTTTTTGTGTTTTTATATGAAAAATATAAAGTATCATGCAATTATAAACAGAATGAGTTAATGAACAAAGAACTTGGTTTTAGGGTACAGTCTTGGATTGAATCATTGTTTTCCTTTATTTGTTTGATTTTAGTTTGATAATCCATACATGAAATCTCATATTTGAATCACTACTCTTTTCCGGAATAGAAATATCTTGAGTTTCATGTCATTGGGGGCCACCCCCCAATCGGGGACATTCGCCTCACCAATAAATGCTACTCAAATCTACCACAAACACAAAATAAACTTTAAAGAAAATTAAAGAACACCATGGCCTCCCCCAAAGCCAAGTCTTGGGGTTAGCCTCTCATTTCCGAGAGTAGAAGATCACAATGGTGATAGATGGGAAGAGAGAGAGAGATGAGAGAGAAATGAACAGAAGAAAGAGTGGGTGGAGAAACACAAAGTCATGGATTGATTAAACTAGAATTTAAATTACAAATGAAAATAAAGCTAAAATAAAACAAAAATGAAAATAAAATAAAAATAAGAAATGAGGGGAGAAGAGAGGAGCAGTATTAGACCATGCCCTGGTGGGATCCCTCCATGGCTTTGGGTGTCGAGCTGATGATTTTGGAAGGAGGGGAGGGCCTCCCTTTATAGGCAGCATTCTGTCCTCCAAACGTTTTTGTGTTTTTCACCCAATAAATGGCTGATTCACGTGTGTACCCCTTATTCAATGATGTTCATAAATATTTTGGCCGTTCATACTCCAAATTCTAGCGCATTTGGGCATTGGATTAAGAAGTTATGAATTTTTTATTGAAGGATTCTGTTTCTGGATGAAGCTTCAAGGAAGGTTCTTTTAAGAATATGTCATTCAATAGCCACCTTGCTAGATTCCAAACTCCATTTAATTTATTTTTTGAATGACTATTTGAAACCTCTTTCCTCCCCAAGTGGAATAAACGTATGTGAAGGTGTGTTGGACGAGTTTTGGTTCCGTTGCAGTGGTGTAGTCCACGATGTCCACCCGGAAAATTGTCTAACTTCAATGTATTTTTAGACCCTCTAGATGGCCGAATCAGCTCCTGGTCCAGAAGATAAAAATGAAGAAAATAAAATAATAATTCTAAAAAAATTAATTAGTTAATTTTTAATTATATTTTTCCTGAAATTACAAAAAAACCCTTGATGTAAAAATCTGTCAAAAATCCAGAATTAGTCATTTTTCACAATTTTGCTCCTTTTCATTCTAAAACTCAAATTACCCATTATTTTTATAAAACAATGAAATACATGGGTTTTATCATTGAAAAACAGTAAGAAATACTCATTATTTGATAAAAAATGTGCACGTAAATTTGCTCTGTCAAATACCCCCACACTTAAACCATGCTTGTCCTCAAGCATAAAATCTCAACATGGAAATCAAAGGACACCAATGTTACCAATATTCAAATTTCAATGCAATAAAATCAAACAATTTTTAATGTAAAATCAAACTTTCAATAATCTGCATAAAATATCAATTTAATTTCCCATTTTTCAAAGAAACAAATAATTCACATATTTTACTTTTCCCCTTTGAAAATTGATGGATCTTATCCTTTCATTCATTCAAGCTCCTTGATTCATCATTATTAAACATGTCATGTCATGATTTACCTCACTTTTTTTCTCTCATCACTCATGATACAATTAATGTAGATTTATGGTCGTATCATGAGAACATTCTCCTTACTAATAGGCTTGTAAATGAACTACTTTCTCCACTTTGTAAAGACAAAAGACAACTAAAATCATGAGGACTTGCAATAAAGGTTCAAATGACTCTGAGGCTTTATGTTAGTAGGATTTGATGCTTTAAAAAATAAGGCTCAAGGAGGAGGCTAATCTCTGAAGTACAATTCATGATATTAAAAGTAAAACTATAATTAAATTCTCCCCTTGAAAATAGAAACACCCACTTCCCAAAACTCAAATAAAATGTTATGATCATGTAAGCATAATGGATGATTTGTGCACCCTCTTGATTCTTTTTATTTTGTAATTTTTTTTCATTTTTTTAGAAGTTTATGATTTTATCAAACCTCACATCCATCACCTAACCACATACGACCATAAGATCATGGGTCTGGAAAATGGTGATTTTTGGGTCTCCAAAATCAAAACCCATTTTTCTTTTTTTTTTCTTTTTTTCAATTTTTTAATTTTTTTTAATTCAAGAGGGGAAAAAATAGAGTATAATGAATTATTTCATAACCTTTTACAGTTCCCACAATAACACCCCCACACTTCTTCCTGCCAATGTATATCATCCCGTCCACCATGATTCCCTTTACCCCCACACTTCAACATTGAAATATCATGAAAATACCAAGATTTGTGTAGGAATGGATAAAAATGGATTGAAACATGGCTCATCCCTATAAAGGTAATTCATGGTATCTATGGGCTAAACGAAGGATTGACATAAAGGTGGTATTTTAAGGAAATGTATATTTTCAAAGGATGCCTAAATCATTTTAAATGTGTTTTTGTACATTCATAGCTTTGACAAGTTTCAATACAAGTTCTGCTCAGTTACATTTCCCAAGATCACTCAACAAATATGCTCAAGAATAAATAGGAAATAATTAGTCTATAAATCCTCTCAGGAATAAGAAATATAATATTGGAAAATCACTCATGGAATGAATAATAATAATAAATCAATTAACATAAATTTCAGAAATTCAAAGAAATAAAGATGGTTGAGAAATTTCATTTACATGAATTAATTAATTCCTTTAAATCATGAGTCATTATCTCAATATCTATGCTTCATATTTAAAAATTCCATTCTGTATTTCAATAATTTAATCATATAAACAGTTATCTCTAATACATGGAATCACTAGGTTACTATGAAACTCATGCCTCCTAGATAAGTCGAGTAAAACATTAATTCAAGTGTGGGCATGAAATTTTATCTTTAAATCTCAAAACACATTGTGGACTAAAATATGGAGAGTTTTAAAATATAGACAATGAAAATGAACTTCCTTTTGAAAATAAAACGTCGTTCCTCAAACATTGATGTTTGGGTCTTCCTTCTACCATCATGATCCTACAAAAGAAAACAACTCAATTAAACTCAAGGATCGTGTCCTTAAATCTCAAAAATATAGAGGGAGTGGGATTCATGCTTCACTAAATCTATGAAAATAAATTGAAATCTAAATTCCTAGAAAGCATATAAAGATAAACCTTGGTATAATCCCCCAAGTGGGCCTTGAATTTTTACTGCCTCTAGAGGGTAGTACCAGCTGTTATCCAAAGTCTGATGGAGGATGAAGCTTCTTTGATTTGAACAACCACATATGGATTTTATAAGCTTATGCTTTATCCTTCTGGGTGAGTAATGATTCATGGATAGAGTACACCAGATCCCCCCCCCCCTTCACAATGATGTATGCTTGCATATTGTGGGTAGGATGAAGTATGGACCATTATCCTTCTTCTTGGTTGCTACTTGCGTAACATCTTCTTCTATATCCAGTGGTTCCTCAACATACGATGCATCCAAAGAATAGTCTGTGGGAAATTCAGAGTGCAATTCTATTTGAATAAAATTAAAACAAGAAGTATTAAGATCAAATTCTTCCCCATCAAAGTAAGCAGCTTTTTTCATGGTCTCCTTAGGAAAATCAACTAGTATCTCTTCACGAGCTTCCTTTAATAAATATTAAACTTGTCCATGTAGCTCCATATGTTCTTCAACAGGTGCACATCTAGGTTCTTCGTCATCCTCCAAGGCATAGCTGAGATTTTATTACTCTATTTAATCAAAACCACAATGAGTGATGTAGAATTCAGATTCAATGAAATTAGAAAAGATAGAGTCAAATAATTGTTCAACTCCCTGAGTCAGTTCAGCTTCAATCTCTGCCTCTGTGGTAAGTGCCTCTTGGAGTAGACTCTCTGAGGATGGAGGCAGTTAGTCGGGCTCCTCCATCTTAACTTCAAATTCCACCACTTGGGTGGTTTCTTCCTTTAGTGGTGTTGTATTTTCTTCCTTGTATTGTATGGGGAGATCAGGAAGTTCCTCAAATTTAATCAAAAAATCATCCAATCCTTCTTGATCTCCCACTTGTAGCTCAGCAGGTAAGTCTTCCCCCTTTGCCACCTCAGGTTCTTGATCATTCTTAGGTTTTGGTTGCTCCATTAATGCACGAGCACAGTCAAATAATCATTCAGATTTTCTCGTCAGTTGTTAAATTCATTCTCTAAGTTCTTTCACCTGAGACCTTTTAAAATTTTCTTCTTGTTGTTGTTGTTGCTGCACCTGTGAGTAATTGTCAGTCCATGCCGAATAACAATCATTTTAATTCCTTAGGGAAAGAATTTTTTCTGTTTTTTTAGTTAAAAAATGAAATCTACCTAAGATGTGAAAATAGAAAAAATAAATGAATGACTGATTGGCTCCCCGGAAACGGCGACTGTTATGACGCACGCCTATTGCGGGGCATGGAAAAAAACAATTATAGTTTTTCTAGTGCAGCATAGTGGCTGACCAAGGTCGTCTCTCTTGAGGATCCTTCTCAATTTGGTTCAGTTACTTTATCTAATTCACCTAATCTATCTCTTTTTGATATTTTGTTATTTAAATGAAAGGGATGGCAATATTTTTTTGTGTTTTTTATATGAAAAATATAAACTATCATGCAATTATAAACATAATGAGTTAACAAAGAAAGAATATGGTTTTGGGGTTCAGTCTTGGATTCAATCATTATTTTCCATTATGTGTTTGATTTTAGTTTGATAATCCAAACATGAAATCTCATATTTAAATCACTAATCTTTTCCAGAATAGAAATAGTTTGAGTTTCATGTCATTGGGGGCCATCACCCAATCGGGGACATTCGCCTCACCAATAAATGCTACTCAAATCTACCACAAACATAAAATAAACATTAAAAAAATTTAAGAACACCATGAACTCCCCCCGAGCCAAGTCTCGGGGTTAGCCTCTCATTTCCGAGAGTAGAAGATCATAATGGTGATTGATGGGAAGAGAGAGAGAGATGAGAGATAAATTAAGAGAAGAAAAGGTGGGTGGAAAAACACAAAGGCATGGATTGATTAAACTAGAATTTAAATTACAAATGAAAATAAAGCTAAAATAAAACAAAAATGATAATAAAATAAAAAAAAGAAATGAGGGGGGAATAGAGGAGCAGCAGCAGCCAGTTCCCAGGTGGGATCTCTCCTTGGCCTTGGGTGTCGAGCTGATGATTTTGGAAGGAGGGGAGGGCCTCCTTTTATAGACAGCATTCTGTCCTCCAAACGATTACATGTTGTTGACCAAATAAATGTCTGATTCACTTCTGGAACCCTTCTTAAATGTTTTTAAGAAATATATTGGACGTTCAACCTCCAAATTATAGCTCATTAGGACATTGTATTAAGAGGTTATGAATTTTTAATTGAAGGCTTCTTTTTTTGGACGAAGCTTCCAGGAAGCTTCCTTTAAGAATATGTCGTTCAATAGCCACCGTATTGGATTCCAAACTCCATTTAATTTTTTTTGAATGCCTATTGTAGTCTTCTTTCCTCCCCAAGTTAAATCAACGGATTTGAATGTGTGTAAGCTGAGTTGTGGTTCTGTTACAGTGGTGTGGTCCACGCTGTCTTCCCAAAAAAATGTCTAACTTAAATGAATTTTTAGACCCTCTAGATGGACGAATCAACTCCTGGTCCAGCAGATAAAAATGAAGGAAATAAAATATGAATTCTAACAAAATTTTAATTAGAAAATTTGGAATTATATTTTTCATGAAATGACCAAAATAACCATAATGTAAAAATCTGTCAAAAATCCAGAATTAGTCATTTTTCACAATTTTGCTTCTTTTCATTATAAAGCTCAAATTACCCATTATTTTTATAAAAAAATGAAATAAATGGGTTTTATCATTTAAAAATAGTAATAAATAATCATTATTTGATAAAAAAATATCCACGTAAATTTGCTCTGTCAAGCAGCCAATAGAGATCAAGGATCTTTGGAAGAAGGTATTATGGGGGTGGTCCATTCCATTAGTTTGCATGTTGTGGAGGAATAGTGTCTTGGAGGAGAGTAAATGGGAATAATAAGAACATATTTGTGCCCAGTACCTATATTTGTTTTGAGTTATTTATTTTTCCTCTTACCTTGTGATGTAATGTTTGAACATTTTCTTATGAAATAAGCTTGTTTTACTTAGGTTGACATGTATGTGGTGCAATGTGTGATGAATTCTTGACATGTGAAAAGAGGAGGACTAGATTACCAATAGATATTAATTAACTGCAATGAAATTAATACCATCCAGGTAAGTCATTTCTACCCAGAGCAAATAGTATCTCAACATGGAAAATGGAATTCCCTAATTCGTGTGTTCAGGATGGCATTGATTTTTTTCTTCTGTGGAGTGTGTGCATGTCTTATGGTTAGTGGGTTAGCATATGATGGAGTTGGTTTTCTTGGATGTTGAGGTTTCACTCTATCTTTTAAAAAATACAGGTTGGTTTATTGTTGAACTTTAATTTCGGTATATGTGTTTCAAGAATAGAGATATCCTTGATAGGTATCTCATGGGGTAGATATTAGGACCCCTCTTTTTCTTTTGGGTTTTATTTTCAATTATTTGAGGAAATAATATCTTGAGAGGAATCTAATGCAATTGCACGAACCTCTCTGGTCAATTACATTGTGAAAACCTAGTGTTTAATGTTTTTTGGGAGGTCACGGTGACTTATTTCAACACATTAAAAAATTTATTTCTTTTTAGGTTCCCTAATGGGAGGTCACTAGTAGTGAGTCACAATGGTGACTCGCAACAATAGATCACTAAATGGTAGCTCGTCCAGTGGTGATTCGTCCAACAGTGAGTCGTCCAGTGGTAGGTTTTCCAGCGGGGAGTCGCCTAGCATTGATTCTTCTAATGGCGATTCATCCAATGTTAGCTCATCCAACAGTGACTCATTCATAGTAGGTCATTCAAACCCTGAGTCATCAACAGTGCTACCAGTTTCCTATTGTTTCTACCCTTTAACGTTTTATTTGATGTAAAATGAGTTTGATACAATATTTAATGGTTTTTGGAGCCATTTCTAATCATATCTATATTCTAAAAACCTGAAGCTTCCTTTGACTTCCAAATATCATGGTCTTGGTTAAGATCATACTTTAATGGATTTTAAAAACAATTTTTCCCATTGATTTAGGATTGGTCCTTTCTAAAGCTGATAACTTCTGTTACTTGTGTTCTCCTCTCTCTATTGGTGCGAGACACCCTGAACCTTTCTCTCCCCCACCATAAAGAGTCTTCCAATTGTGTTGTAGCCTTTTGATCACTGTTTTCCCTAGTGTCCCTTCCTACTGCATGTGCTCCCCCTGCTTTGTTGAATATAGGAACTGCCAATCATCTATTCTTTCGAATAGGGATCCCTTCATCTCTATTAATTTTGTATCATGTAGGGTGGGTATATTGATGTTCTCCTTGATATGGAATCTCATTTCATATTTATAATGATAATTGAATCGGCTTTAAATATATAAATATGGGGCTCAGGAAAAGTGATGAATGTTTCTTTTTTATTCATTTCACTTTTATTATGTTCTGTATGGGATAACGACCCAAGAAAATCATGGTCATTGGGGGTAGTTTTTTCCAAACCAAGATGGTTTGTGAATGATTTTTTAGGTATTATTTTAAACTAATATATATATATATATATGAAATTTATTAAAAATGTATATTCATTAAATTAAATTTATGCCCCAAGATATTACAGCTTCTATGATCACACCTTAAATTTAAGATGTGGAATATAATAATATCTCCCTTCATGAAAACTAAATAAGTTGTGTTATGGTTGTGAAGTGTGATTTATGTGGGTTTTATATATATGGGAAATGGATGGATGTAGATTCATGGTGGGGGATGTTATGGGTGTGTTGTTTTTGTGATGAGATGTGTTGCTGGGTGTGGTTGTGAGTTAGTGGTTTTCTCAGTTTAGAAGATGGTTTGGGTAGGATGAATTTGAATAATGTTGATAGAAGTGGTTGTCATGGGTGTTTTTCCATTAATAACCTATATAAATATTTCTTGTATCTTGTGATCAGTATGTTATGTCATGAATGGATGTTATATAGAGAGTAATGTGATGTGGGTTAATTTACATTGCTTATTCTTCCTCTATGTGACTTTTTTTGTGTGGCTTGTTGTGTGGTCTTCCTAGTAGTTTCCCGAGTAGTGATGGATTGAATAAATGAATTGTTAATAAAGAATGATAATTGGTTAATTGAATTGAATGGGTTATGATTTGAGATTTTTTCGTGTCATGTGGTGGTGCATTTATAGGTATCAACAAAGGTAGTATTGTGAGATTGTTTTTGGTTGAAATCCCATAGGTTGGGATTGAGTGTATGGTATCATATATGAACTATAAAGTTTTCAAAAATCCATTTTATGGAAATATTTTGACCCTATACTCTATTATATTAATGTTTTTTATTATTTTATCCACTATAAAGGGAGAAAATGTGGGTGGAATTCCCTTTCCAAAAATTTACAAGAGTCCCACTCCTCTTCCATTATAAAATGGCACTCAAACCTCCCACTTCCTTACACCTATAAATCAACATTATTTTAAAGAATATCTTCCCAACTAGCTCCTAAAAATACCTACGCTCATACTATAATCCTCCTATTTTTAATAAAGTCATCCAAGGAAGCCCTTTTGTGTGAACCAAAAGGAGTTACCCACATAAGAGCTAACATATTTCCTCAAGCTCTTTAGTTTAATTACATTCTCAACTCTTTCAATTATTCATATCCCATGTTTATATAATAAAAAAGTATCCTCAATATACTGATATTTTTTTATTCTCAGGGTTCCTCCTTCACTTACCCACACTTCCATCTAAGGGGTAACAAACATACTATTCGTGTATGGAGAAATATCACCTCACAAAATGATGATGGTTCATTTTTATTTTTCCACCTTTCATAGTTAAGAATTATGATGGACACGATATTTATATATGATATATAATATATTTATCTTTTCTTTATTGTTATTTAATTATTATATAACTCATACCTTCCCACTTTCAATTTTTTGTAACTATGATAAGATCGTTTGTGGAAGCGTGGACTACCACCTCCACAAAGTGATATGATTAGTTAATGCTATACATAGAATGTACAAAGAATTGTTTTAATAATACTATGTCACATATATAAAAATTTATGATACTATAATTATAATATATATATATATATATATTTCATTTATATTTCATTCTTTTAATATGACAATTAAATGAATGTAGTGTTTATGCATACGTACGGCCTACCATCTCCATTAATGGTGCATTTATTTTCATATATCTAAACATTATGGATTATTCTAAATACATATATATTGAATATATATTATATTTACATCATGTTTTTAATTATAGAGATGATAAAATAATTATATGAACAACAACAAACTAGTTAAATCATACGTGACAAACTCAGCAATTAACACCTGAAATAGTAAAAATAATGAAAGGTTGTTATCAAATGGGTAATTTAATATTATAAGAACATAATATATGTTATTATAAAAATGAATATGGTAATTTAATAAGTTATTAGAACACTTAAAACCATTTCTAATTATGTTAAATGATGTTCACACAAAAGGAAATGCAAGGTATGGTCTTTCGTCTCAATTTACAATCCACTAAGACTTATTTGTTCTTATGATCCCGATTTCTTTTATATGGTGTATATACTAAACTTTGACATGTTATATCATGAATATAATTATCCTCATAATATTAAAAGTTTTTTTAATGTTACTACTTAATGGGGATTATGATTCGAATGTTTCAAACTGGTATGGGACACATTGGATTGTTTAATGATTATTTTTCGCAAGAATGTTCATAATGGATATCATTGAAATCTCAGTTACTTTTTGTTTGTTAACATTATCCTGAAACAATCTCTTTATTTTTGTGAACCTATTTTCTTATATATCGTGTAAATACTAACAATTTGACTTGTAATATCTAGATTCATTCATTATTCATGGTATGTTTTTTTTTAGTTTTATTATCTCTTCTAAGGGGATTAGAGTTAAAAGTTACAAAGTGGAAATAAATTTAATAACAAATCTTATTTTCATTGGGTTATATTACTACCTATTTATAGTTAATATTATATGATTATGTGTTTAATAAATATTCACTATTTATTGTTTTATTTCCAATCATTTTATGTGGATTCAAATTCGACACACATAATTTATGCATAGATTTATTTTCACATCAATGTTATAGTCTTTTCAAGGGTTTAATTAAAAATGTAATTTTTTTCTTAATTTATTACACATGAATTTTAATCATTTGAAATTATTTTATCATCATAAAATAAACCATTTTATTTTTTATTCCTTTGTTTTTTCATGACCTTTTTCATGTATTTGTACTATTTTTACACTCTTTGGTACTCAAAATATTTTATTAAATGATTTTTAGATAACCCAACATTATTTCTCTTTTTATTCAGATAAACTATATTCTTCTAAAAACCATGTTTTCTAAAATTGTTTTCAAAATTTATTTTAACCTCTCCAAAATTATTTATAAAAGACATTTTTACTCTTTTTTCTTTTAGCAATGTTTTCAAAGGAATCATTTATCCATTTTACTATAAAAAAGGAATGTTCTCTTTACATCATATAACATATATGGATTCACCACTTTCATTTCTTCAAAGAATCCTTTTCAATTTTTAATGGTTAATTTGTAAACAAAATGTTTTTAAAATTCATTTTCAAAGAAAAATGTTTTAAAAATGGTTTTCAAAAAAATCAATAATTTTTGAAAAGGTTATTTTAATAATACATCTATTAATCAAGAACAAAGACCCTTTATTTTTACTCAAAATGGGATATGTGGTTTTGATACCATAATTATACTTCCTTAAGATGGTTTATGATTTATTTGACAAGGATAGTATTGATATTCACTTCCTTGATTGCTTTTAGTCCCCTTGAAATGTTTAGTTTCCTATTATAATAATAGACTGAATATAACCTAATTATTCATATCATTTATCATGGATATGATCATTTCCTAAACAATATTCCATTCCAACATATGGTATTCACATTGATAGTTATTTTATTAATAGGGGAAATATGGAAAAATATATATTCTTTTTTTAATAAAAATATTTGATAATGAATATTATCTATTTTTATTATTTCATATGATGAATGATTTGGATAGGAAATGAATGGTGGAGATCAAAATTTATATACCTCCAGGATTCATAGAAACTTTATCATGAGACAAAATTGTTATGCATATTAAATAGATTTATACTTGTATTTTTAAACCATCATGTCAAAGTTATTGATGGTACATGTTTTCATGTGCCTTAGAATTTATGTCCAATAATTAATAATTCCTATAATTTAGATTCATTTTTTATTTATCCATGAGATATTTTGTAGACATATCTATGGATGCATTTCCCTCACAGTTCAAGGATTAAAAAAATGTGTTTTTAGTTTCTTATACTACCATATTGATTTTTCATTATCATGTTATTTAAATGTCTTGTGTTATCATTTGCTTACCTTTCCATACTATTTATGCACTTCCTTAATAGTTTTTTGAATTCATGGCATGTTTATTTAGTTATTACCTTGACATATATAGTGTTATCTTTGACTCATTAATTCTTATGCTTCACATTAACCTTACTAAGAATTTGAGCTCACCAGTATTATAATTACTTTCCCTGGATTTCATGGAAGTGTGCTAAGAGATATATGAAAGGATAAACTAGATAGAATAATTTCATTATCCTCAAACGAATCAAAATTATGTTGTAATTACTATATTAATTTATAATACATGACTCATGTATGTATCTATTTTACCAATACTACTAAATTGTTATGTCCTATGGGATATGATTTACTTGTATCATATGAAAATATAAAGGTAGTAGACACCGACTCAAGTTTTCTGGGGTTGGTTCGCTATAGTTGGTATCATAGAAAGTTTAATAGTGACCAAGGGAATGAAATTTAGGGAAAAAATTATTAAATATCATAAGTGGAACATAAAATTTGAGGATAAGTAATAAAGAACATACTAAGGTTTTAGATATATTGGGATTATGTGACTTTATAATAAGTGAATCCATGTCTTGATACTACAAGTGGATACGGTTCTTGCATAAATATTCTTTTGTGTAAACACTCTAGAAAAGTGTGTCGGTTTTGACTCGTTGTAACCTTGTACCTATCAACGAGCCTTACTTTGCACCTAGTTTGACACTCCTAGGCTATATGAATAGGATGATTTAAATTTTCATTACAACCCATTATGATGGATTTGAATAGATAGTGAAAATAAATTACCAAAGTTAAACCTTAGACCATGGAATGACCTACATTAAAATAAAATGAATGATGTATTTATGTATTGAGGTTGTATTGAAAACCATAATTAAAAGGTTATCTAGTGATTGAACTTATTTTAAGGATTTACATCATATTTATTTTCGAAATTATATTAATATGGTTTTAGAATAGGATAACTTATTTCAAAGGTTAAAGCCCATCAAATCCCGCAAGGTTGTAGGACTTGAACCCATTACTAAAGGATGATAAGAATTTTTCACCTACCAATGGCCTACGTAATGTCCTGGTTAATATGATATGATTTTTAGTTAAATAATTTCATGAATATATATTAATGATGAACCAATAGTGTTACCTTTTAGGTTTAGAGAATAATGTATTAACCATATGGACTTTGGACAATATTTAGAGAAAAATATTTAGAATTTTCACTCTTTTACATCCCTTATGATCCGTTAAGAGTATATTATAGTGCTTCATACATCAAAGCTAATTTTAGGATATCCATTTATTAATGTAATATATGAATTGGAAATTGATAGAAGAACAACCCAATGATTCAATTGTGTCTATATAAATATATCAATTATGGATATTTTCTTATATTCTTTTTCAATAAAATAATTCCTCAACCTTATGAATTCTATCTTAAAATAAAAAATCTTTTCCAAATACCGTAATTTTTTTTGAACCAATGGTCTTTTAAAATATCAATGATAAATGGATTTGAGTCCCCAAATTTTGCATTTATTATTTAGATGTTTGGGATTTATTACCTCAATCTACCATAATAAATATTTATTATTTTCCTCTATATACCTATCTATGCTTTTCTCTAGTGTTCTCCTACATAGAGCCATACTTTTATGTTATTCCACGTTACCATAGTACTTCTCATTCTCTCTTTTCTAGAGGATGTTTTATAAACCGTACTAATGATGTGGGATTCAAAAATAGGAAATATAAAACAATATATTACCAATATTGAGATTAAATTGCAAGGATAAAATTTATTTATGGTGGTGAGGATGTAACACCCTGAAAATCTAAAGTAAGAACATTCTATTTGATAGCATGTATGAAATGAAACACCAAGAATGAAAGGGAATATAATATCCAGAGACATTAAAATATAATTACTATTTAAAATAATTTAAAATTATCATATATCATTGAATGCAATAAAATAGTAATTTAGATTTCTTTACCCACAAGAACGACCTTGTTCGATCACTTCCATTACATGGATGACTGTGTTTTACCAAAGAACAATATATTATTAAAACATTATTATTTAATATAATAAGATATAAACTATCCTTTAAATATGTAGTTATGAATAGGATTAAATAAAATATGAACATATATTCTTTACATAAATATAAAATGAATACATTGGTTACCAATTAATTAGAAATGAATATAAGAACCAATTTAATATAAAGGAAATAATTTTATAGACAACTGTTTTTATGCTCACAAATCTATTTTACCCTAATAAATTAAATTAATAACAAATAGTGAGTGATATTAATCTAATATATATTATATATTAAATCATATATTTTTTATACTCATTTAATATATGTGATGGTCATAATACACAAACAAAATAAATTTTATACAAAAAACCAAATTTTTATAAATATAAACTTTCCAGCTTTTAATGGATAACATATTTTAAATATAATTTTTGTCACTTTTATAAATTATATATATAATGACCTAGCCTTATAAAATTGCTTAATATTGAATTTTAGTCAAGAACATACATTTTTACACACTAAGTATATTTTTAGGTTTAGAGTTTTAGAGAATTAGGATATCTTACATACCTAACAAACCATATTCATACAAAGAGGATACTACTAAAAAAGGTATTTTATTTTTTTAAAATATATAAAATTAAAAATTCAAACATGATTTCTTGGAAAAAAGTCCATATCATTCATCAAAAATCCCTTATTTCTCTTACCTATCCTTATATCATGTGAAAAACATTTTAAAATATTAGGATGATTACAAACCTCAATATGGGATATAAATAAAGAAATCGTTAGACAATTGATAACATAAAAACCAATAAAACATCTAATCATAAAAAATCATATGAATATAAATATCATGTAGTTTCATTGGGACATATTTACCATATCACTATTATATTCACCCTTCCATATGGAATAACCTTTTGGTCAACTTCCATCTATGGAGTACCCAATGCATTAGAGAGTTATAATGGGGCTCAATCTTAATATATAGAGCTATAATGAGATCAAACCAACATATCTATCACCTATCATATCTTGAGATATAATAGGCTCAATACAACATAAATAATGTCCAAGGAACAAATCATGAATAAAACACTTCATAAATTATTTACACCCTTGATAAGAACACATTCACAATTTTAAATACCCATTTTCATATAAAAATAGTTTTTAAATTTAAACATCGCAAACATAATAATGAAACAATTTTATTCAAAAATCACTATAAAAACATATAATGGAGATATTATAGTAATAAAACATCATAAAAACATAATATAAAACTCATGATATTAAGAAAAAATAACAATATCTTTGTATTTCATAAAGGATACATTTAAAATAATTAAGAGGAAGGTTTTTACAAATACATTAACATTGAATAGATAATTGAATATATGAATGGATTATGTATATATACAGTCAGTACACATAATACAATATAATATAGTCAAATTATATTTTTTTCAAGCATATGAGCATGATAAAAACCACTGGAATTGAAGGTTAACTCAAAGAATGTAAATTTGGTTTTGAATCCACATATGAAATTCCATCATGGTAATGGATGTACATAGGAGGGATTAATGAGATAGAAAGTAAACTAAAAACAAAAGAAATAAAAAATAGGATGTTTACCTCTTGATCTCTTCTCCTTGAGATCCTCTTTAAGGCCTTTGGTTTTGGCCTTTTAATGAGACCAGTAGGTCTTGGATGTGGGGAAGGGGCTTGAGAGGAGTATTTGTCTGAACTTATGCGGGGCTCATGGCTTAATAGGTGTGGGTGGTAGATGGGGTAAATGTGTGGTATTTATAATGGATGAGAGGAAAAGTTTTCATTTATATTAATCATTATTTTATTATTTTTATACAAGACAAGCAATAGTTAGGATTACAAGACCAAAAATAGTAACAAGTGCATGTGAGTTCGAGATAAGTGTGCTTACATTAGCAGAACATCATCCATGACACCATAATTCAAGTAATTATCTTAATATTTAAATTATCGTATTTAATTATTCATCAAAAATTAAATTATTTCAGAAAATTACCAAAAATTAACCCCAACCATTTTTTGACATGTTGAATCAAAAATGAACTCTATTTTATAAAAATAATTTTCCAAATATGAGAAATTTAGTTTTTAAATAAAATAATATTTTATTCAAAAAAATAACAATCTTAAAACATTTATTTACGTATCCTATGATATGGGTATATCGTACTTTTAATTAAATCTTTTATATATACAATCATATGTGAGGTTACTATTCATAAGTGTAAGTTTCTATTCATAAGGATAACATTACTATTTATAAGGGTATGTTACTATTCACTAAAAATTAAGTTGGTATTTTAAAACTCTAAATAACATATTTATTACAATTGTGTATGTCCATTTTTCAAAATTCAAAATACAAAAGTGGGAAAATTAAGTTTAATGCTAATTATTTTATAATTACCTATGTTGTTACATTCTCCCCACCTTTTAGAAACTATGCCCTCACAATTTTTATTTACTTATTAAACCAGTTAGGATACCTTTCCCTCATAGCATTTTCAGATTCCACTGTTGCGTCTTCAATCATTTTATTTCTCCACAAAACCATTACATGGTGGATCACCTAATTCTGTAATACTTTCTCTCTGTGATCAAGAATATGAATAGGTTTCTCTTCATAAAAAAATTTCTCTTTCAGTTGAACTAGTTCTTGGATCAAAACATGAGATGAATCCATCGCATACTTTCTCAATATCAAAACATAAAAAAAATTGTGTACGTGAGACATTCTTTGAGGAAATGCTACTCGTTATGAAATAGGTCCAAGTTTCTTCAAGATTTAAAAAGGATTTATGAACCCAACGCTTATCTTTCCTTTCTTATGAAAACGCATCACACTTTTCCAAGGAGATATTTTAAGGAAAACATGGCCAGATACCTCGAAAGAGAAGTCTTTCCTTTTTCTATCTCTATAACATCTCTGCCTGCCCTAAGTTGTCCTCATGTGCTACTATATCATATTGAATTTCTCAGCCACTTAATCTACTAATTCTGGCCACATAAACTTTCTTTTATCAACTGCATCCCAAAACTCTAGAGTCTAACACCTCTTTCCATATAATGCCTCAAAAGGTTCCATCTGTATAGTGGAATGAAAAGTGTTATTATAACAAAACTCAACAAAAGAAAGATATTAATCCCAACTTCCCTGGTAATACATTGAACATGCTTGAAGCATATCATACAATGTTAGAATCATTTTCTCAGTTTGTCTATCGGATTTGGGATAAAAGGTGGTGTTGAAATTCAATTATGTTCTTAATGACTTCTAAAGGCCTTTCTAAAAAGATAGATGTGAACCTGGGATCATGGTCAGATACAATTGAGAGAGGAACTCCATGAAACCTGACAATCACTTTGAGGTACAATTGGGAAAGCTGATCCAAATACATAGTATCTCTAATATGAATGAACTGTGAAGATTTAGTTAGTCAATAAACAATAACCTAGATTGCATTGTTACCTCGAGAAGCCTTTTGTTTTCCCACAATGAATTACATGGATATATTTTCCCATTTCCACTATGGCACTAGCAAAGGATGAAGAATCCCCCTAGGTAACGGCCTCTCTACATTAACTTGTTGACAAGTCAAACATTCCACATTAAAATCATCAATATCTCTTTTTATTCTATCCTACCAATAATACTCTTGATGGACTCTATACATCATTATGCTTCCATGATGAACTGAAAATGGAGAAATGTGAGCCTCAAATATAAATTCTTTTTTCAGTTGGAAATCTAAAGGTATACATAATATCTTTCCAAATCAAAGAAAAAAATCATTATCAATACTAAATTCAGGCAATTCACCTTTCTTGACTAGTTGTACCTTTTTATGTAACTCATTGTCATACTTCTACGCTTTCTTAATTCTATCTTAGAGTGACAACATCACTAACACCTAAAACAAAACTGAGGATTTTTTTACATTAATAACTTACATGCCAAAATTCATCAAATCATTAATTAGGGGGGCATGTTTGAGATGTAACATTGTTAATTTTTCATGATGTTTTCCAATACAATCATCTACCACTTTGTTTTTTTTATAGATGGTAGTTGATCATGAAATCTGAATCATTTATTAGATCAATCCATATTCTTTTCCTCATGTTAAATTCATTTTGAGTGAATATATACTTCAATATTTTATGGTCAGTATATCTTTCACATTTAGAACCATATAAATTATGCCACAAATTTTTAATGAAAAAACAATAATAGATAATTCCAAATCATGTGTAGGTTAATTTAACTGATGAATTTTAAACTATTATGCAGCATAAAAAATTACCTGATCATTCTTCATTAGAACACAACCATGTCCCTTCAAAGAAGCATCACTATAGATGATAAATTCACCATTTCTAGACGGTAGATTAAAAACTAGAGCATTCACCAATATTATTTTCAATTCCTGAAAACAATCATCACATTCTTTTTTCCATATGAACATAACACCTTTTCAAGTTAACGAAGTCATTGGATCGGATAACTGTGCAATGTTTTCAACAAATCATCAATAATATCCCGCTACACCAAGGAATCTATGAATCTTAGTTATATTTTTGGGTCTTGTCCATTCTTCAAAAACTTTTATTTTAGAAGGATCAAAAGATATGACATCTTTAGAAACAATATGACCAAGGAATTAAATTATTTGCAACCAAAATTCAACCTTAATGAATTTTCCATACTACATATTTTCTTTTAAGGATTTCAAAAAAATACCCTTAGATGTTTTTCGTGCTCATCATTAATTTTAGAATATATAAGAATGTCATCAACAAAAACAACCACAAAATTTATCCAAGAACTCATGAAATATTCTATTCATAAGATCCATGAATACAGTAAGTGCATTTGTAAAAACAAAGGATATAACAACAAACCCATAATGCCCCTATCTAGTGTGGAAAGCTATTTTTGGAATGTCATCCTATTTCTCCTTCATTTGATGGTACCTAGATCTGATTTCAATCTTGGAAAAATAATGAGTTCCCTGAAGGTGATCAAATAAGTCATCGATATGAGGCGATGGATACTTATTCTTAACCATAATGTTATTAAAATATCTATAATCAATGAAATGTATCATTGAACCATCTTTCTTTATAACAAACAAGACAGGATCACCCCATGGTGAAGTTCTAGGATGAATGAAACCCTTATCAAGAAAATCCTCCAACTAATTTTTCAAGTGAATAAGTTCCATTTGATCCATTTGATATGGGGGTTTTGAAATTGTATTAGCATTAGGGAATAATCCAATTGTGAATTTGAATTCCCAATTAGGTATGACACTGGGTAACTCATCAAGAAAAACATCAAGGTATTCATCTACAACTGGAACATAATTAATCTAAATAGTTCCCTTCTTTTAAATAATGTGAGAAAGATAACTTTCATTTCCATATTTCAACAATTTTTCAGCTTCTTGGTATGTTATAAATTTTTTGGGTTCTTTCATGTATACAAACTAAAAATAATTCAAAAAACAACTTCTTTATCTCTAAAATCAATCTTTACATGATAAAAAAAAATCCAATCCATACCCAGTATATCATCAAACTATACCAAGGGAAGAACATCAGGGTTTTCATGTAAACTCTTTCCAAAGACAAAGATAGGCAGATTTTTATAATTTATTTTTTCCACAATATTTTCTCCATGTGTTTTTACCATAAGTTCTAGATTCATTTCTTAAGGTTTAATTTCCAATTTGGTATGAAATTTCTCAGAAATGATAAAATTTGTAGACCATATATCAAACAAGTATTTAGAAAAATATGATAAAACAAATAATGAACATGATACCACTTTTTTTGATAGATCAACATCTACTCAAGTAGTTGCAAAGGATTTTTCCACAACCTTCTTCTTCTGATCTTGTTGGTTTCCGTCCTGAGTGACTAGATTTGGATAAACATTATCATAATGACTCAATTCCATATAGTTAAATCTTTTCACCATCGAATTCTCATTATTTTTTGGATCATTCTCCTTGATTTCACAAGACGTGTCCCCAAACTTTCCACATGGGTAGCACTTACCATAATTTACATGACATTCTATAGGATGATTTTTACTACACTTTTCACAAGAAGGGAAATTCATTTTCTTACCTTCATATTTTATTGATGAGCTCTTCCCTATTGCCTACCAGCCTAAATACTTATTTTTCTTTTCATCACGAGGCACATATGTGTTAGAAAACTCCTTCTCAACTTTTTCATCACACCGAACATGTTTATTATAGATTTTAAACTCTCGTAAATGCAATGCTCTTCGTAGAAAAGTTTCAAACCAGTGTAAAATCTATAAATTTTACTATCACAGTCTCGAGTACAATCTAGTACATACTTGTCCAATCTTATAAAATTGGCTTCATACACAACCACGTATTCATCATATTTATGCCCTAGTTCCAAGAATTGTTTTTGAATTCTGAGTTGAATAGTTTTAGGAAAATATTTTTCCAAAACATTATTCTTAAAATCATCCAATTCCAGACTATCAAGATCAACTTTTTCTCTCATATTCTTAACTAGAGACCACCACTAATCGACTTAACCTTCGAAAGAATAAATGGATAGTATTACCTTTTAGAGTTCTGAATATCCAATGACAACAAATATCTTTTTTATAGAATTGATCCACCCTTTGGATATCACTGGATCTGTAGTTCCATTGAACGATGGAGAATGTTGCCTCATGAAATGCTCCGAAAAAGACATGTTTCCTCATGGTATATCAGGTTCCTCTAAAGCATAGATATCACCACCATTTATCTCCTAAGTTAACTACCGTATTATTATCACAAACTACTCGGTTCAGATTCCCACCATTCCAGGTAACAAATTCGGATAGGTATCAACCTCTTAGTGCCTTCCTATATTAGCTTCCATGTTTCATCTGCAGAAAACCATTCTGAACATAAATATCATAGTGGATGAAACATGGTAATCTTCAAATTCTATATCATATTAAATTTAAAATGAAGTATAAAATCATTTATTAGTTTCCAATTAACACGATTATAACCCCTAAAGTTATCTAAACCATCCTTTTATTCTAACTATAAGTAAGAATCCTTAAAACATTACTTAATATTTAATTTTAGTCAAGAACATAAATTATTACACATTTAGGATATTTTTGGGTTTATATTATTATTGATTTAGGATATCTTACATACATGACATACAACATTTATACAAAGAGGATACTAATAAAAATAGTATCAATTTTTTTGAAAATATAAAACATTAAAACTTACAACATGGTTTATTTGAAAATACATCATATAATTCATCATGACTCCCTTATTTCTCTTACCCATCCTTATATCCTATGAAAAAAAATTTAAAATCTTGGGATGAGTACAAAACTCAGTAACGGATGTATAAAAATAAATTGTTATTGATGTGATAAAATAAAAATCAACAAAACCTCTAATCATAAAAACTCATATGCATAGAAACATCATGTAGTTAACTTGGGACATATTTACCATATCACTCTTACATTCACCCTTACACATGGAAAAACCTTTTCCCAACTTCCTCCTCCAGAGTACCCAATGCATTGGTGGGCTATAATGGGACTCACACATCATATCTTGAGCTATAATGGGCTCAACCCAACATATCTTGAACTATAATGGGGATCACCCATCATATATTGAGATATAATGGGATCAACCCAACATAAATATTTTCCAAGAAACATATCTTGAATAAACCACTTCATAAATCATTTACACCCTTGAGAAAAACACTATCACAATTTCAAATTACATTATTTATAATAAATAGTTTTAGAATATAAACATCGCACACACAATAATGAAATAATATTATTGAAAAATAACTATGAAAACATATAATGAAGATATTATAGAAATAAAACATTATAAAAATAGAAGATGACACTAATGATATTGATAAAAAAGAGCAGTCACTTTGTATTTCATAATGGAGAAATTTAAAATGATTTAAGAGTAAAGTTCATTAAAAATACCTTAACATTGAAGAGAGAATTGAATAAATGAAGGGATTATGTATATATACTATAATTAAACATAATAAAACATAATATAATCAAATTACATTTTGAAAGTCATATTATCATGATAAAAACCATTGGAGTTGAAGGTTAACCCAATTAATGGAAATTGGGTTTAGAATCCAGTTAAGAAATTTCAGCATGGTAATGAATGTACATGGGAGGGAATAATGATATAGAAAATAAAATGAAAAGGAAATAAAAAAAACAAATTAGGATGTTTACCTCTTGATCTCTTCTCCTTGAGGTCCTCCCTAAGGCCTTAGGTTTTGGCCTTTTGGTGAGACCAGCAGGTCATGGATGTGGGGAAGGGGGTTCGGAAGATTATTTAGAAGAACTTAAGAAAGTATCAAGGCCTTATAGGTGTGGAAGTTACATGAGGTAAATGAGTTGTATTTATAGTGGAGGAGAAGAGGAGTGTTCCCTTATTTTAATCAGTATTTTGTTATTTTTCCTCAAGACAACCAATAGTTATGATTCTAAGACCAAAAATAGTAATAATTTCATGTGAGTTTGAGATAAGTGTTCTTACATCAGAAAAATATCATCCATTACTCCATAATTCAAGTATTTAGCTTACATTTTAAATTATCATATTTCACTATTCATCAAAATTTCAAGTGTTTCATAAAATTACCAAAAAACACCCCAACCATTTTTTGACATCTAGAATCCAAAAATGAACCCTATTTTATCAAAATAATTTTATAAATATGATAAAATTAGTTTTCAAATAAAATAATATTTTATTTAAAAAAATAATAAATTTAAAACATTTATGTACTTATCCCAAGATATGGGTATGTCATACTTTTAATTAAATATAATATATAAACCTTTATAGGTGATGATACAATTCATAAGGGTATGTTAATATTCATATGGGTAACATTACAATTCATAAGGGTATATTACTATTCACCAAAAATTAATTTGGTCTTATTTGCCTCTAAATAGCTTACCAATTGTAGTTGTGTATGTCCGTTTTTCAAAATTCAAAACACATAAGTGAGAAAATTAAGTTTAGTGTTAATTATTTTATTATTACCTGGGTTTTTACATTCTCCCCACTTTCGGGAAATTGTGTCCTCAAAATTTTTATTTACTTATTAAACAGTTGATGATACCTTACCCTCATAACATTTTCAGATTCCCATGTTGCGTCTTCTATCATATGATTTATCCACAAAATCTTTACCTGGTAGATTACCCTATGTCTCAATAAATTCTCTATGTGACCTATAATATAAATATGTTTCCCTTTATAAGAATGGTTCTCTTCTAGATAAACTTGTTCTGGGCTCAAAACAAGAGATGAATATGGTGCATACATTCTCAACATCAAAACATGAAAACATTATGTACCTGAGATGGACGTGGAGGCAATGCTACTCGGTATGCAACTGGTCCAACTTTATCCAAGATTTTAAAAGGAATGATTAACCATGGAATTAGCTTTCCTTTCTTACAAAAACACATCTCGCTTTTCTAATGAGATATTTTAAAGAAAACATGGTCACCTACCTCGAATGATAAGTATTTCCTTCTCTTATCTGTATAACTTTTATGCCTTCTCTAATCTATCCTCATGTGATTCTAGATCATATTCACTTTCTTAGCCACTTCCTCTTCTAATTATGGCCCCATCAACTTTCTTTCAGAAAATTCATCCCAAAACGCTAGAGTTTGACACCACTTTACAAACAATTCATCAAAAGGTGCCATCTATATATTGGAATGAAAATTGTTATTATAAGAAAAATCAACTAAATAAATATGTTGATCCCAACTTCCCTGGTAAACTATTGAACACGCACTAAGAATATCCTCCAATATCTGAATAATTTTCTCATTTTATCCATTATATTAGTGATGAAATGTGGTGATGAAATTCAATTTAGTTCCCAATGTCTTATGATGAACTTTCCAAAATTTAGATGTGAACCTAGGATCATGGTCAGATACAATAGAGAGTGGAACTCCATGAAACCTAACAATCTATTTAACGTACAATCAAGAAATCTGATCCAAATTCATAGTATCTTGAATAGGAAGGAAATGTGAAGATTTAGTCAGTCAATCAATAATAATCCAGATTGAATTGTTGCCTTGAGAAGTCCATGGTAATCCCACAATGAATTCCATTTATATATTTTCCCATTTCAACTCTAACACTGGAAAAGGCTGAAGAATCCCCTTCTGTAACTGCCACTCTTCTTTAACCTATTTATAAGCCCAACATTTCATAGTAAAATCAGCAATATTTCTTTTCATTCCATCCAACCAATAATACTCTCGAAGGTATCTATACATCTTTACGATACGATGATGAACTTAAAATGGAAACTATGAGCCTCACGTAACAATTCTTTCTTCAGTTGGGATTTAGAAGGTTCACAAAATCTCTTTCCAAATCTCAGAACACAATCATCATCAACACTAAATTTAGGCAATTCACCTTTCTAGACCAGTTGTACCTTTTTCTATATCTCACTGTCATCATTATGTTATTTCTTGTTTCTTTTAAGAACTCAGTTGTTACTTCGAGGTATGAGCTTCTTTTCATATTTTCTCTTTGAGTTGTTTTTGCGAAAACTGGGGAAAACTAGACAAGAACTAGAATCATATTTCCACACCACCTAACTTAGGGTTACACACTATATAATCCTAAGTACACTCCATGTATCTTTGGCCATGTATGGTGGGAATACATGGTGTGTGGTCATGTTGTCATGGAAGAGAGGATACCCCAACTGCATGCAGTGTACTTCCTAGTACATGTCGTGTAACCATGACAACAGGTCTTAAAAATTATTTCAGTTAAATTCATCCACCAAATGAATAGTTAAATGAAGTACATACTGTGTATATGGACTTACTTTCCATGTATTTTGTTTTTTCAATTAAAATGGGTAGTAGCCTCATTCTTCTATCATTTGGACAGAGGGGTCTCTAGGAGGATGAACAAGCAGTGTCAGGATTGATTTCTCCTCCCGTTTCATTATTCTTGGTGATTTTTTCTCTCAACAGAGTTATTTAAGGTTGAATGAATATTCATGTTTAATATTTTTGCATCATTCTAGCTCAAATTGGAGGATGAGGTTGGATAAGTAGAGCCATACTACGACTCGGTAGGTGGTCTCGTGACTCTTGTTAATTTTAGAGATGTTTATATGTGTATTTGTGCTATTCCCCCTTGTTTAATGTGTCTCCTTGAAAGTAAATTTTTCCTTATTATTATTTAATGTTATTCTAGTAATTAATTCAATGAATTAAATCATGTTTTTCTTTGTTGTTCGATTAATGGACACCCCGTGGGTGCATTTCCCTCAAATAATTATTGTTTATCCTTTTTGGCCAGGGATGTCTATGGGCATGCCTTATTTTCCCTTGTAGGGTTTTTTAAAATAGACTTGTTTATTATATGGAATTGCAATTGTGATAAAATTTTAAGTGTTTTGATTATGGATTTGGCATTGTGTTTATCCCTTTTCCCATGTAGTGGTTTTTCTTGTTTAAGCAGGTTGGAATGTTATATTTAATTTTAATGAATAAATGGTAAATAGAGTTTGGTGATACATGGGTTCAGCTTAGAACATTATGAATGGACTTTCATGACTATTGTGCATTTCACCTTGGGTGATGCATAGGTTTATCATAGAATTCCATTGACGGACTCAAGAGGATTTTTATTAATATGTCATTAATGGAAATTGGGATCCATAGTAGGACCATTAAGGATAGTCTAAATTGACATAATATCATACTACACCAAGAGTTACACTTTGGGGCTCCCTTATAGGACCACTAAGGGTGGACTTGCATTAACATATACCAACGTCCAGAGTGACACTCGGGGCTCCCTTGTAGGACCACTGAGAATGAAGTCCCAGGATTTTGGTAGAATACAACTGAAGTGATACTTGAATTATAGCTTCAAAATCTCAATAACAGACTCAGTTTATAATTTAAATAATGGAATGGAATGATTTTTGATACATCTTCTAAAGCAAAGCACAATCTTGGATTCTATTTTCTCTTACTTGTTTAGAAGTTATTCTAAGACTTCTTTTGTTCTTACTTCACTACATGGAATGTAAAGATTAGGAAAAATCTTAATACTTAATATCTCAAGTAATTGAATTTTTAATGGACATAATGAACTTTATAAATTAATGGTGGTACTTGTAGGATTGTTTACTAGTGAGTACCTCATAGTTTACTACATTTTACTATTGTAAAATCATGTTGCATATACTCAATGACAGATTGGCACAGACCTTAAGTGGATTCCTATTGAGATTTATTTATCACAACCTATTTGGGACATGATTTTGGGCCCAAACAGGATATATTGTTGTAGCTGTCAATAAGGGAAAGATCCTTTTTTAGGTACTTGATTGCTGCTTAGGAGCAAGAGAGCATGGGACCAAGCCAAGACTTGGGACGCTGCTGAGTTTCTTTTTTTTCTACCATGCTTTGGTATTGTATTGAACTTGATTGTAGTGTATCATGTTTTCAATGTTTTCTTAAAACATGTTACATGCTGCAACATTTGGATATTATACAACTCCTAATTATATTTATCTTCAATCTTCTATTTTTTACTTAAGTTTCATGTTATTTATTTCTTCCGTTATTTTTATTAATTGTTTTTTTGTGTTACACTCTTCCAATGAGGGAATAGATCCCCCACTATCACACCTTAGACCCTCTCTTCTAGTCGGCAACCTCTGTCATTTTGGAAAATGCACTTGAGGCCATGTGGCCAACTGAGTACGGGGCACAAGTTGAGTGGCTTTCAGATCTGGGATGTTACAAAGGGGTATCATAGGGTTTCTTTTCTGGTTTTATTTACTATTTGGTGATGATATAATGGATATGGAATTTGGTAATTAGCTCCACCTAGGAGTAGATACCCCGTATATAGGGAAAATCCAAATTTCGTTGAATTAAATTGTGTTTTTGGATTTTGAGCTATTACAGTTGATTCTATTTCATCGTTCGGTGGCGTACATGATTTGTGTTATTATTATTGATATTATTGTGGTTCTATTTTGTTTAAACTTGATGAGATGAGGGTATTCCATCTCATGCATCATATAGGACCTTTTTGGAAATCACATTCCATGGATACATTCCCTTACATTTAGGGAGAATTGATAATTTCATGTTGTTGTCATAGATGATGTGATAGAGATGCATATTGTTGTGATAGTACCATAATATTTATGTCTGCTATTTTGATAGGTATATTGTTATGTGAGAAGGTTTTATTGGGATAGATGCTAATCATTGATCGTTGAGGTGTATGGTCCCTCTTGGATCGTAATTTGGGGGACCATGATTCATCCATTTGATACAAATTGTGTAGTTATGATCTGTATGTGGATGAAAAACATTGATTCACGGGGAGTATAGTCCCCCACAAATCAAAAATTGGTATACCACTGGTTGTTTTTTTAACTTAATGGGGGTTTTCTGGGAAATCTAGATTTTTGGTCCTGAAAAACCTAGTTTACATGACATGTATTTTATCCTAACACGTCGTGTGTTCTTCTTGTTTTGGGAAGATTGTGTTTTAAGTTTTAAGATGTACACATTGTGTACCATATGTATATGACATGTAGTAGCTAACCATGTGATGGGTTATCTAAGAAAAAACATGGGCGGTTGCGTTTTAATCAGAACATTCCATGTTCTTTTAGTACACGTTGTGTATCCTACTCAGGCAGAACTCATGTGGACCTGGCCATGTGGGAGTACAGGGCCAGAAGGATAGACCTGTGTACATGAAATGTGCTCATGGAACACACCATGTACCTGGGGTTGATACACACCCCGGACAGTGGCGGAACATGACCATGAGAGAGCCTAAGTTCACACACTGTATACTCTTTCTACATGTCATGTAGTCCCTTTTTGTTAAAATTTTTAGGGTCTTTTCCTATTTCATTTTGGAAATCTTGAACAAAAAAACTTGACAATTTAATTGAACTGAGATGTGTGCTTGACCGTGCAGAGTCATGCCACCATAATGACCATGAGTTTTATTCCAGGGAATTGGTGATGATAATACCCTAGAGGTGGTAGGCCATGGGCTACCAATGGATCCTCCATTTGTTCCAGCTGTGGCATGAGTTGTTATACCAGATGTAGGTGCAGATGCATAGCTTTCTGAAGGCTTGGTGAGGTTCATACAGACCTTTTAGGGGCACCGCAGGTTTCCACATCAATGGAAGAGAAAATTCATATATTCCCATAGTAGAATCCGGCTACTGTCACGACCCGTCCTCGGGGCCCGTGCCGTGACTACCCCAAGCCCGCCTTCCATAGGCCAGGGGCTGGCGACTAGCACCAAGGCGTAAATCCCAACAAAAAGGGAATGCATTGCCTTTGAAAAGTAAACAAGAACCACAGAGTAAGCAAGCGGAAAAGTAAACACTAAGTAAAAACGGTACAAGCTGTGCTGAAAGTAAAAGGGGCCGGAAATACAAGCCCACCTGTAAAGTACAACTGAAAGGAAAAACAACAACTGAAAGGAAAATCTGCAGTGTCGAGCCGTCCTCTAGAAGTCCCACCTGAAGGGTGGGTACATATAGCCTCCACTGCTCCTCGGGTCCACCTGACCGCTCCGAGAACGTCCCGCCTAGTGGTCCACCTCCAGGTACCGTCCTACTCTGCACGCCTCGACCACGATCAGCACTGTCCGTCGTCTGCAACCAACATAACGTAGTGCGGGCATAGCCCGTGCAAGGGTGAGTATAAGATACTTAGGTGGGACCCCGAGACCCCCGAAGGTCTCCCGAAATCCACAAAGGATAATCCACCAAGGAAAGATACAATCACGAAGTAACATCTGACACGTCTTAGGTATATGCCCATACATATACCTAAGTCATCAATTCTCGTTCGGCTCCAACGTCCGAGCCCAAGCACAACCTAGTCCACACAGGAAAGCAAAACGTATACCCACACAGGATAGATCAACACAATCCACAAAGGAGAGTAAACAGTAAATCCACATAGGATAGCTCAACACAATCCACAAAGGAGAGAAACACAAGATTCAGCTCACACAGGTATACTTCTTCGGATGACGATAAAGATGATCACTGATCCATCTAAGTCATCGGACCCACAAAGGATCGATAGGTAACTAACCCCCACAATGAGCCACACAGGATCGGGCCCACACAGGACCTGTAGGTGCTGGCTCACACAGAACCACTGAGCGCTGACCCACACAGGATCGGACCCACACAGGATTGGGCCCACACAGGACCTGTAGCACTGATCCACGTAGGATCGCTGAGTGCATTAGTCATCGCAGTCCACTGAGGATCTTTGCACAGTCGTCACCGCAGTCCACTGAGGATCTCTGCATGGTCGTCGTCGGAGTCCACGGAGGATCTCTGCACAGTCGTCGCTGTCGAAGAAGCAGTCACAGCCGGCACTAGGGTTCCCGCACACAGTAAGCTCGTTCGGGAGGGTCCGCTCCACGAGTTGAGAGGCTAATACATCAACTGACACAAATTCCGAAGTTGATGTATCCAAAAGTTCTGTATCGTCAACAGGAACTTAACGTCGCAGACGGCGCGTCAATCGGACGCCCGGTCTGAGAGTTATTGGCTTTTTCGTCCCAGGGCCCGGTTGGTTTTTAAGGCAAAACCAACCCGACTGTACTCCACCTGCGTCCAAACCTCGGGCGGAGTGAGCAAAAAGATCCGTCTCACTTATAGGAAAACAACAAAGCTGACGGCATGTCAATCGGACGTCCGTAGCTCAAGATATGAGTGTTTCCGCTCTGAAGGCCCGGTTGGTTTCGTGTACGAACCAACCTGGCCAAACTCAAAGTATTCCGAAACCTTGAGTGCGATATACCGAAATGACCGTCTCGATCCAAGGATCGTGTTGCCGCTGACGGCGGGTCGTTTGCAGGCCCGTAGCTCAGGATACGGTCATTTGAACGAAAATCGTCCGAAGACGGGGGGTCCGGGCCCGGGCCGACCCGGCCCGACCCCCCTGGGTCGGCCGAACCCGGTCCGACCCGGTCCAACCCGGTCTGACCTGGTCCGACCCGGTCGGACCTGTCTCGCTCGGCCAGCCTGGCCTGGCTCGGCCGAGCGGCCGAGTGGCCGACGCGGGGGAGCCGCCGCCCCGCGTGACACCCCCGCGGCACCCGCGGGGTGTCGGCCAGACAACCGGACGCGGCTGAAGCCGCCTCCCGAGTGACGTGGGGGGAGCCGTCGCCCCTGCGTGACACCCGCGGGACACCCGCGGGGTGTCTCCCTGGCGCCGGACGCGGCTTCATCTGCGTCCCGCGAGCGCCGCCGCCGCGGCCGGTGTCGCGGCGGTCTCGTGCAGCGGCGCACCGGGCGCCGCCGCCTCCGGGCGCCGGCGCAGCCGTGCCAGCGACCCGCACCGCCGCCGGCTTCTGCGGGCCGCCGAAGTCGCTCCGGTGGCCCGTTTTTCTTCCCGTCTGCGCCGTTGCTCCTCTCGGGACTCGTTCTCCACTACGGGATCATCAAACATCCGTTGCGGAAAGTTCTGTTGTCGCCCGTCAAATCTGCACAAGAACGAAGAACGACGGAGGGTTTTCGGGCCGTGTTCGTTTGGCCCGCACCCTCCGCGTTAGATATAAACAACAGAAGAAATTAAAGTTCAACACATGAACGCATATCTGAAACAATTTTTAATGAAATAAAATTGTTTCATAAAATGGGTTCCTTATTTGAACGGAAACAACAATTTTAATAATTTTAAAATTGTTCACAAAACCAGTTCTTTAACTTTTTAAAGAATCATTTACGGGAATATAAAAAAAAAGTGGTAATTCCAAAATAAATCCCTACTTCGTAGTCGTCGCGCGTGAGCGTTCTTCGCGGAATTGCTCGTCGCGGAAGAGGGGGATCGTCGCGTCATCGCGGGAAGGCGTCGCGTCGTCGCGGAATCCGGTGTTGAGTCGGCGAACTCAATGGACCAAGAACAACAGATTTAAATTATAAATAATTAAATCTCTGTTTCGTTTTAAACCCAAAAGAGCTTTTAGAAGAAACCCGAAATCACTCACCTCAAACGGTTGGTGATCGGAGATCGGGGCGGGGAAGAATGTCTCGGATTTGGGCGTCGTCGATTTCCGCAGATGACGGCATTCTTCGCGTTCTTCGCGTTTTTCGCGTTCTTCGCGAAGAAGAAAGAAGATACTAGGATTCTGTCTCAACGAGTAATCCTCCAAAAAAGAGAGGTTGGTCTTATTTTATTATTATGCCAACAAACGAAAACGGGTAAGAAAAGACCCATCAATTCGTTGAATTAATTCAACGAAAGAAACAGCACATTTAATTTACAAAATAAACCGCCTAATTAAATGGTCTGTTAAGAAATTAAGAAAACGTGTCAGTTGACTTTCATAATGACGGGTTTTCGCGGGTGCGTTACTTAGCGGAAAGAAACGGCAGGGCTTGTGCGGGCCCTACCTCACAAATATCCTACCAAGAGGGTAGGATATTTCTAGATAGCATCCTATCTAGATAAACTCAGTTTAAGCCGTCTTTAAGTGGCTTCAAGTGGCTTCCAAGTGGCTTAAGTGAAATAAAATAATGTTGTCGTAAATTTATTTTATTTCTTAACTTTAAGCCCGAAAATTAAAAACCACACCTGAGCAAATCCAACTTCGGAAGAGGCGTTTCTAGGCGAATATCGGCGCTGTGATTTCATCGGTGCCCTCAGAATTCGATTCCGAGCACCGGTTCAAAAGTTAGAAAAACTCACTCGTCCGTTCACTGAACGTACCCGAGCCAAACTTCAGAAAATGATTCTGGGCACACCAGGCCTCGGAATCAGGTGTCGTCATAAACTGCGCTCTTGTAAAATTCCAATGAAAATTAAGAAAAAAATTTCCTTGAAATTTACGGGTCTTTACATTACTCCCACCTCAGGGCTTTACGTCCCCGTAAAGATACATCAAAAACTAGGGAAACAAATGTGGGTAATGAGCACGCATCTGAGCCTCCCGATCCCATGTGCTCTCCTGGAGGTTCTCGTGCTGCCATCTGATGTGCACAAGAGTAATCGATCGCCCACGTAGGACCCGCTCCTGTCGATCCTCTATCTCCACCGGGACCTCCGCAAAAGTGGCCCCATCATCCACGTCTAGCTCCCCATAGTCAATGTTGTGTGTCGGGTCGTGCACGTATCTCCTCAGCTGGGATACGTGGAAGATGTCGTTCACCCGGTGCAACTGAGGCGGCAGAGCCAGGCGATAAGCCACCTCGCCAACCCTGTAGAGGACCTGGAAAGGCCCGATGAAGCGTGGAGACAACTTGCCGCCTCGGCCAAATCTCCGCAAACCACGTCGAGGTGAGACCCGCAAGAAGACGTGGTCTCCATCCTCGAACTCTAGTGGCCTCCGCCTCCTGTCATCATATGACTTCTGTCGGCTCTGTGCTGTCCTCATCCGCTCCTGGATGACCTGGACCTTCTCTATCGTGGCCCGGACCATCTCTGTTCCCACAAGTGCTGACTCCCCAGGGTCTGTCCAGCACAAAGGAGATCTGCAAGGCCTGCCGTACAACGCCTCATATGGTGCCATCCTGATGGTGGACTGGTATCTGTTGTTGTACACGAACTTCACCAAGGGTAGGTGGTCCTCCCAGCTGTGACCAAAGTCGAGGACACATGCGCGGAGCATGTCCTCGAGAGTCTGAATGGTCCTCTCCATCTGACCATCCGTCTGAGGGTGAAAGGCGGTGCTCAGATGTAGCCGCATCCCGAATGCCTCCTGCAACCCCTTCCAAAGCCGGGAAGTAAAGCGAGCGTCCCGATTGGAGACGATTGTCGATGGCGCACCGTGAAGTCGTACAATCTCCTGGACATAGAGACGCCCCAAGCTCTCCACTGAGCCCTGCTCTCGGATGGGTAAGAAGTGTGCCGACTTGGTGAGTCGGTCAACAATTACCCAAATGGAGTGGTTACCTATGGAAGTTCACGAAAGTCCAGTCATGAAGTCCATAGATATCCCGTCCCACTTCCACTCCGGGACCTCCAAGGGCTGTACCAAGCCTACTGGTACCTGATGCTCTGCCTTCACCTGCTGGCAGGTGAGCCACCGTGAAACGAACTCTGCCACAACCTTCTTCATGCCCGACCACCAGTGCTGTCGTCTGAGGTCCCGGTACATCTTCGCCACTCCTGGATGTACCGCCAAAGGAGAAGTTTGAAACTCTCTCAGAATCTCCTCTCGTAAAGCAACGGGTACCAGGGTACGTCCTCTGAAAAGGATGTCGTGATCTACTCCAAGGGAGAATCTATCAGGTGCCTGTCCCGAGGATATCTGTGCACGCCGCGTCTCAAAGTCAGCATCCTCACGCTGTGCCTCTCTGACCTGCTGCAGTAGTGGAGGGGTGACTGTGAGAGACTGAAGGAAGGCTGCTCCGTCTCTATCCACGAAGGATATCTACAAAGCGGCTAGCTGCTCTGTCGCCTCCTCAAGTAGCTGGATGCCCGTCCTCCTACTGAGGGCATCAGCTACCACGTTCCTCTTCCCAGGAGTATAGACTATCTCAAAGTCATAGTCCTGGAGGAACTCGAGCCATCGCCGCTGTCTCAGGTTCAGGTCCTTCTGAGAGAAGACGTACCTGAGACTCTGATGGTCAGAAAAGACTGTAAAGCGCTCTCCCATCAGATAGTGCCGCCATGTCTTCAGGGCGAAGACCACTACTGCTAACTCCAGGTCATGAGTAGCATAGTTCTGCTCATGCGGCCTCAACTGACGTGATCCAAAGGCAATCACGGCCCGCTCCTGCATCAGGACACACCCGAGTCTGGTCCCCGATGCATCGCAGTAGACTACGTATCCAACTCCCTCCTCAGGCAACCTCAAGATAGGTGCGCTGGTCAACCTCTTCCTCAGCTCCTTGAAGCTCTGCTGACACCTGTCTGACCACACGAAGGGATTCCCCTTCTTCGTCAACGCTGAGAGTGGGGCCGCAACTCTGGATAAGTCCGGCACAAATCTCCGATAGTATCCGGATAGGCCCAAGAAACTCCGCACCTCTGTCACGCTCTTGGGTGGCTCCCAAGCTAGCACTTCCTTGATCTTCGCGGGATCCACTGCAACTCCCGCCTCAGAAATGACGTGCCCCAAGAAGTGGACCTCACGTAACCAGAACTGGCACTTAGAGAGCTTTACATAAAGCTGGTGCTCTCGGAGTGTGTCTAGTACAACCCGCGGGTGGTAGGCGTGCTCCTCCTCCGTCGTCGAGTACACCAAAATGTCGTCGATGAAGACCACGAAAAATCGATCGAGGTATGGCTGGAAGATCCTATTCATGAGGCTCATGAACACTTCTGGAGAATTGTTTATGCCGAAAGTCATAACCAAGAACTCATAGTGTCTATACCGGCACCTGAAGGCCGTCTTCTACACGTCCTCGTCTCGAACTCTGAGCTGATGATAGCCTGACCTGAGGTCTATCTTTGAGAACTACTGCTCTCCCTTGAGTTGATCGAAGAGGTCATCAATCCTCGGTATCGGATACTTGTTCCTCATTGTCACCTGGTTCAGGCGACGATAATCGACACACAGTCGCAAGCTCCCGTCCGCCTTCTTGGAGAACAAAATCGGGGAAGCCCAGGGTGAAACACTGGGTCGGATGAACCCCTTTCCCTGCAAGTCCTCCAACTGTACCTGTAGCTCTCGAAGCTCGGCGGGGGCCATCCAATATACTGGAGTGGATATCGGGGCTGTCCCGGGGTACAGATCAATATAAAAGTCTACCTCTCTCTGAGGAGGTAGCCCTGGAACATCGTCGGCAAAGACGTCCGCATACTGATCCACCACTGCAGAAAAACTAGGACTCTGCACGTCAACTGCTCCAAGGATGATCCTAGCCAACTTATGATTGATGGGCTACCCTCTCTTCTGCGAGAGTCCCTCCTGTTCTATGAAGGCTCCCTTCTCGCCGGTGAAGGTGAACCTGCTCCCGTCGGTGCGCACACATCGCACCTTGCGCCTAAAGCAGTCAATCTGTGCATGGACCGTAGATAACCAATCCATGCCCAAGATGACATCGTAAGGCCTCGAAGCTGCTACAAGAAGATCCCAGCTAATGCTCTCGCCACCTAGAGTAAGCTCACACTGCCGGCACCAGTGCGTAATCGTCGAGTCTTCTCCCGTAGGAGTCTCTAGCCGTAAGGATCGAGCCAACGGCTCTGTCGGAATCTCCGAGCTCCGAACAAGGGCAGTGGCTATGAAAGAGTGACTTGCTCCTGTGTCTATAAGAACTGCAGAAAGGGTGGAATAGACATAGATCCTACCTCGAATCATCTCTGGTGCGTCGTGGTCGTAGGCCTCTACTTCCTGGAGTTGAGCCTGTCTCTGCCTGCCAGCTCCCTGTGGTCGGGGCGGGCCTCCTAGTGGTGGTGGTGGCAGAGCCTCAAAGCGTCGCCGACCACCTGCTGCTCGGCCAGCTCCTCTGCCTCCTCCGCCTCCTCCCTGCGGACCGCCACAGTCGACCCTCTGCCTCTGCCTGGGTGGCCCCTCCACCGTCTGCTGCTCCTCAGTACGACGGGTCGGGCAGTCACGTGCCATGTGGCCCTGCCTGCCACATGAGTAGCACTGCCTGCCTCTCGGAAGGCTGGCTCCGCGCTGTGTGCCCCGCACTACTGAGCCAGTGTCCTGAGGTCATCTACCGGAAGGTCTGGTCTGCCTGGAACCCTGAGTCATCCATCGGCTACCAGCTGCCGAAGACTCCGCCACCTGCCGCCCTGCAGTAGGTCTCTCTGTGGACTCATCCGGGAAGCTCTCGATCAGAAGGGCTCTCTCCAGCACTCTTGCCTGGGTCGGGATGCTGAGGGAGATCATCGATGCCCTGATCTCGTGTCTCAAACCCTGCTCAAAGGTCCGGGCCCGGAAGAAGGGGTCTCGTACCATGTCTGTCGAGTAGCGAGGATGGTCAGTGAACCTCACCGCGTACTGGGCGACCGTCAAGCTTCCCTACCACAGTTGAAGAAGCTCCTGAATGCGCACCACACGGAGGGTGGCTGGTACCAACTCTGAGCGGAAGAGGCTCTCGAAGTCCGTACAGATGAGGGAGGCCTCATCGTGTACCTGGAGCATCAAGCTCCACCATCGCCCTGCTACTGCGTGCAGTAGGCTCGCCGCGAGGATCACCATGAGGTCTGTTGGTGTCCTCACTAGCCTGAAAACTCAGACGACCGCCTCCATCCAGTCCTCGGCGGCCTGGGGGTCCGTCTCCCCACAGAACCTGGGTGGTCACTGGCGCTGGAACTCGTGCAGAGCTCCAAGGCGTCGTGCGTCATCAGCTACCAGTGCTGGAAGCATTGGGGGCTCGGCGAGTAAAGGTACCGCCGGTGCCTCTGCTGTCAACGGGCCCTGTACCGAGGCCTCGTCACTCAGCGGGCTATCATCGCGCTCTACTTTCAGTACCCTAGCTGGCTGCTGTCGTCGGGCCATCCTGAAAATGAAACAAGTGCGCCACGGTCAGAACAGTATACCTAGTGAGCTGACACAAGTAATCACAAAGAAAACATTAAACACACATGCAATCAATTTTTTCATGCATTAAGTCGGGAATCAGAAATCAGTGTCCTGGTGTATGGATACGTCGGTCACCGCACCAACACTGGACTCCCTGGACTGATAAACATACTCAATATGCTAAACACTATTGCTCCACATAGAAGAAAGATCAGAATCTACGGTAGAACTGACCGCCTCTAATACCAATTGTTACAACCGGGTCCCGGTGATAGCACAACCACCCCGCCTTAACATGGTCGTCGGGTCCTGGCCCACCAGGTACCACCAGTTGCCCCCGCAGACACGTGGGGCCCACCCAGGGTCCACCCACATGCCTGAACAGGTCATATGACTAATGATTGTCCCCACAGGCCAACACATGTCCTTTTCAGTGTGCTTTGTCCTCACTCACACACACCCGGGAGACTTCCCAGGAGGTCACCCATACTGATCACTACTCCAGGCAAAACACGCTTAACTGTGGAGTTCTAATCAAACAGGCTCCTGAAAAGGAAGGTGCACCTTGTTAACATGAGTCATATCATTTAGTCATTTACCCCTTTATCATTTGGGGATGCTACACCTACATTTTTAGGGGGTGGTGTACCATAGGTTGTGGAATCATGGCTGAAATTAATGCTGACTATCTTTAAGCATCTAGATACTACTCTTGAGAGGAGAGTCAATCTCACGAAATATATGTTGCATGATTCTTCATAGAGGTGGTGGGATGTTATCACTAAGGCATAGAATCATCTAGATATTACATGGGAAGTCTTTCATGTGTAATTATATCATTATTATTTTCTCGAGACACTGAGGGCTGACTGAGCCCAGGAGTTCATGCACCTGGAGTAGGGAACACTATCAGTTATGGACTATTCTTCCCGGTTTACTTAGCTTCAACATTTCTCATCTATTATAATGGTTGATGATGTATCAAAATCTAGAATATTTAAGTATGGTATCAAGTTCTACATCCAATCATAGGTGAATGTATTCAGTTTTCCTTTAGTCATTGCTATCGTGAATCAGACACTGGTCACCAAGCATAATCTATAGGAAGCTAGTGGTGTGAGCCAAGGCAGTTCAATAATTATTTCTAGTACTATCTCAATTGGAAATAACAAGTTTCATCTTGATTTCTCTCATGGTGATAGTAGCATTAAAAACATTTCTTTCAGTAAATAGGTGAGGTGCTAAAAGTGCAGTAGGTCGGGGCATACGAGGCCTCAATGCACTAAGGACCCAGTTGAGTGTCGAGCTTGTAGCAGGATGGTCCATCTACAGTGCTTCTACAAGATGTTTCCACCAGTTTCTAGTGAGAGGGGTTTTTCACTAACTCCACATTCAGGAGTAGGGTCTGTAACTTCTCCTCAGATAGGTAACTAGAGTATGTCAAGGCATTCAGTCCAATCTTGTGGTCGTGGTCGTGGTGGCCAGACCCTAGGATCTCAGTGACAGTGGGTTGGGTCATCTCAGGGTAGCCAGGAGGTGTCATAGGGTCAGGGTACAGTCCAGACATATATAGTGCAATAGACCCAATATAAGTAGGATCCTAGACCATCTACTGTTAAACATACTACTATAGTCGCATATATTTTATCTTCTACACTTTTCGATACAGGGCCTTCTCATAGTTTCATATTAGTTTCCATTGTGGAAATCCTAAGGCTCTTGTTTTTCTAATTTTGACAACATTATGATGCTAGAAACCCCATTTAGAATAAGAATGGTAGGTGTATGTTAGTGTAAGGAGTTCCACCTTGATTCTGGTGGGTGTCACTTCATTCGGAACCTCTATGTCTTAGAGATGAATTGATTTGATTTCATTCTTGGAATGGACCCATTGGTATATTTTTGAGACTTTATTGATTTATATTGTTGTAGGGTGAGTTTCACACCACTAAAGGGTGGAGAGTTTCTACAAAATTCTTAATGTGATGTCCAGGCTAGCTGAGCTGGACCCCGGCATTGTGGGCTAGGCGGGATGACAGCCCAGATATCGATTTTTTATCCAGATGATCAGGGAACATGTTTGGAAAATTTTCCTATAGTGGTTGATCATTTCAAGGATGTTTTCCGGGATGAATTCCTAGGATTACCTCCATTCATAGAGGTGGATTTTACTATCAACCTAGTTCTAGGAGCTGCATCGTTATCCATTGCTCCGTATAGGATGGATATGATGGAGTTTAAAGATCTCAAGAGGTGGTTCGAAGATCTGGAAGCTGAGGGTTTCATCCAACCCAGTACTTATTCTTGTGTTTCATCAGTTCTTTTCACAAAAAAGGTGGAAGGTTCCCTTAGGCTATGTGTGGACTATCAGAAATTGAACCAGTTGACGGTTAAAAACTGATATCCCTTTCCACGGATAGAAGACTTTTTTTATTAGCTTCATGGATCTCGAGTATTCTCGAAGATTGCAATAAGGTCAGGATATCGTCAAGTTTGTGTGAGACCTATAGACAAACCTCATACTACCTTTTGTAGTAGGTATGGCCTATATGTGTACCTGGTTATGTTGTTCAGTCTCACGAACGCACTATATGTTTTCATGGTGTTGATGAACTGAGTGTTTCATCCTTACCTAGATTATTTTTTGGTGGTTTTTGTGGAAGATATTTTTTTGTATTCTCATAATTGACATGACCAAGCCAAACACCTTGATATTGTTTTTAACGCACTGAGAGAGCATCAGTTATATGATAATCTCGCAAAATTACGCTTCTGGATGGATAAAATTCACTTTCTGGGTCACTTCATCTCATAAACAAGAGTATCAGTGGACCATGATAATGTGGGAGAAGTAGTTACCTAGAAGCATCTGAAGAACATCTTTGAGGTACGAAGATTTCTGGGGATAGCTTGTTACATTTCTTTCATACATTACTTCTCATACTTAGCAGTGTCGATGATATGTTTGACTAAGAAGGGTCTGAAGTTTGTGTGGTCAGATTCTTGTGAGACGGCCTTTTAAGAGTTAAAGTGGAATTTGACTTCAGTGTTGATACTAATATTTCCAGAGTCAGGTAAGAGTTACATTGTATACTCTATTTCATTAGGTATTCAACTGGGAGTAGTTCTTATGCAGGGGGGTCAAGTTGTTTCATATGGGTATTTAAAATTGAGTCCACATTAGAGGAATTACCTTTTGCATGATTTGGAGTATTTTTTTGTTGTTCAGGACTTATGCTATTAGATACATTACTTATTGGGATAGAACTATTTTGGTGTAAACATACCAAAAAATCCCCATGTACATATTTACTTAGTGGGATCTAAATTTAAGACAATGAAGGTGGGTGGAATACCTTCAGTCCTTTTATTTTTAGATTTTCTATATGCCTAGGGAAGGAAATGCAATGGCTGAAGCACTAAGTATCAGGACTCAGGTACAGGCAGTGTAGAAGACCAGTGGGGAGTGGAAGCTTATGTCCTTGTTCTCTGAGATGCATCTAAATATGCATGATATACAAGGATAATCTTTTCTTTCATCTTTGGACATTACCTCTACCCTACTGAACAGTGTGAGGATATGGAAGCTATCAGATTCTGAAGGCCTAGTTCTACGGGAGAGTGTGGAATGTGAGGACCCTCCTCCTGGATGGACGGTAGGTGAGGATGACATCCTACGTATCCATGGACACATTTGGGTTCCAGTGGATATAGGAGAAGAGATGAAGTGGGATTTTCATGCCTTTGTGAGAAAAGTTCATTATGGTGTCACCATGATGTATTGGGATTTACATCATCTATATTAGTGTCCATGTATGAAGAGAGACATAGCTGGTTTTTTTATGAGGTGCTCCACCTGTCAGTAGGTGAAGGCAGAACACCAAAGACCAGCAGGACTTTTACAACAACTACCCATTCCTGAGTGGAAGTTGAATGATGTCGTGATGGATTTCATGATAGATTTACCAAGGAATCCCAGAGTAAATGATGTTGTATGGGTTGTTGTTGATAGAATCATGAAGGTTTTACATTTCCTACCAATCAAGGAAACCTTCAATGTTTATGAGCATGGAAATTTGTACATCTGAGAGATTGTACGACTGCACGGGGTCCCTCATTCTATCATTTTAGATAGGGAAACACATTTTACTTCTCATTCCTTGAAATGTCTACCAAGGGATTTAGGTACACAGGTGCTTCTGGGCACATCATAACACCACCAGATAGATAGCCAGTCAGAGCACACGATTCAGGTGTTGTAGGGTGTGCTTTGGACATGCGTCTTACATTTTGGGAGTTCTTAGGAGAGACGCATACCCCTGGCTATGTTTGCCTATAATAATATCTTCCAAGATACTATTTTTATGGTGCTATATGAGGAATTTTATGGGAGGCCATGTCAGTCACCCTATTTTAGCTAGAGGCTGCAGAGGCTGCTATGTTGGGACCTCATCTTGTCCAAGAGACTGCTAAGCAGGTTCGGTTGATTCATAAGAAGATGGATACTGCGTAGTCTCATCATAAATCATATTCTAATCATTTTATATGACCTTTAGAGTTTGAGGTCAGGGATTGAGTTTTTCAATGTTTCAAATTGAGATTTGGACATAAGAGGATCCGGTTACAGGGTATGATTTCACCGAGATATGTTGGTCCGTTCGAGATTCTAGAGATATTCGAGCATGTTTCCTAACAGTTACAGTTACCTAATTGGTACCGATCCATTCATGAAGTCTTGCATGTATCTCAACTACACCGCTAATACTCAAACCCATATCACATTTGTTATCCTAAGGAAGTTGAGCTTCCAGTTGCTACATCATTTGAGGAGCATCTAATTCATATAGTTGACAGGATAATGAAGGTTCTCCAAGGCTATTCAGTTCCTCCCATACAGTTTCTATGGAAACACTGCCGAGTACAAGAAAAGACTTGGGAGAGGGAGGTTGACATACATGCTCAATGGCTAGAGTTATTCTCATATATTTCTTCTCCACCATTTGAAGGGAAATTTAGGGACAAATTGATTTAAGGGTGAAATTTTTAAGAACTCGGTTCTTACGATGAAGTATGGGCTTATTTTATTCTTTTTCCTTTGAGTTGTTTTTTAGAAACAGGGGAAAACTATACATGTACTGGAATCATAATTTCACGCGGCCTGACTTAGGGTTACGCATTGTGTTATTTGAAGTACACAATGTGTATCTTTGGCTATGTATGGTGGGAATACGTGGTGCATGGTCATGTTGGAAAAGAATAGCATAAAAACCAACTACACATCATGTACTTCCTAGTACATGCCATGTATCCATGTTGGTAGGTCCTAAATGGTAAGTCAGCGAAATTCTGTCACCAAATTAATAGTTAAATCATATAAACACTGTGTATATGGACTTACATGTCATGTATTTTTTTCGCTAAATATGGGAAGTAGCCACATTCTTCAATCATTTGGATAAAGGGTTGATGGGTGGATGAACAAGTAGTTCCAGGATTTATTTCCTCTCCAGTTTCATTGTTCGGAAGATTATTTTAACACCGTCAGATCTGTTGGAATCCTCTTGGTGAGTGATTGATTCCTCTTGATCCATTCTTGGTGTTTTTTTATCTCAAATGAGTTATTTAATATTGATTGAATATTTTTGTTTCATAGATCTGCACCATTCTAGCTCGAATTGGAGTTCGGGGATGGATGAGGAGAGTTATACTAAGACGAGGTAGGTGGTTTTGTTCCTCTTGTTAATTGACATAATATTTATATGTTCTTTGGTGCCATGCACCCGTGTTTAGGGTGTATCCTTGAAATGAAATTGATCTTTATTATTATGGAATGTTTTTCTGGTAATTAATTCAATGAATTAAAGCATGTTTGGATTTGTTGTTTGATTAAGGGCCCCATGTGGGTTCTTTTCCCTTGGATAATTATTGTTTAGCCTTTTTGACCTAAGATGTATATGGGCATGCCTTTGTTCCCCTTGTAGGGTTGTTCAAAATGAACTTGGTTATTATATGGAATCACAATTTCAACAAAATTGTTAGTGTTTTGATTATGGCTTTGGTATTGGGTTTTCCCCTTTTCCCATGCAGTGGTTTTTATTGTATAGGTAGGTTGGAATGTTATATTGAATGTTAATGATTAAATGGTAAATATCATGGAGTGATACATGGGTTCAACATAGAACACCATGAATGGACTCACATGACTATTGTACATTGAAACTTGGATGACACATGGGTCCATCTTAGAATTCCATGGATAGACTCAAGAGGATTTTTGAGTTATATATCATTAGTGACACTTGGGCTCCCTAGTAGGACCACCGAGGACAGACTAAATTGACATGATCTCATACAACAACTAGAATGACACATTGGGGCACCCTTGTAGGACCACTGAGGATGGACTCACATGAACATATACCAACGTCCAGAGTGACACTCTAGGGTCCCATGTAGGACCACTGAGAATGGACTCACATGATGTCTTTAGAATTGCACATGAAGTGATACTTGAATTCCAACTTTAGAATATCATGATCAAAATCACTCTATAAATTAAATAATAGAATGGAATGATTTGTGATACATCTATCAAGGAATATCTCAAGATTGGATTCTGTTTTCTCTTAGTTGTTTAGAAGGTCTTATCAGACTTCTATTGTTCTTGCTTTTCTGTATGGAATATCGGGTATAAGGAAAATTTTAATACTTAATATCTTAGGTAACATAATTTATAATGGATATAATGAACTTTATAAATGAATTTCAGTGATTTTAGGATTGTTTTCCTCTGATTTCCTAATAGTTTACAACATTTCACTATTGTTCAATTCTGCTGCATATACTCACAGACTGATTTTCAGAGACCTTAGGTGGTTTCCTTCTAGGATTTATTTATCAAACCCTATTTGGGTCATTTTTGGGCCCAAACATAACATATTAATGCGGGTGTTGATAAGGTAAATGTCACTTTTCAGGTACTTGATTGCTACTTAAGAGCTGGAGAGCATGGGATCAAGCCAAGACTTGCAATGTTGTTGAGTTTCTTTTTGTGTTATTTTACTTGTTTATTGAATTGTACATGATTGTAGTGTATCTTGTTTTCACTTTTTTCATAGAACATGTGTCATACAACATCATTTTGATATTATATGACTCTTGGTTATATTTATCATCAGTATTCTGTTGTTTACATCAGTTTTATGAATTTTATTTCTTCCTCTATTGTTATTAATTGTTTCTTTATACCATACTCTTTCAAATAGGGAACACTACGGGAAAAATGAGCAATTGCGACGGGTTATTTGTGACGGGAATAAATCCCGTCGCAAATAGTCATGTGAAAAACTTATTTGCGACGGGGGTATTTCCCCGTCGCAAATAAGGAGGCTTTTGCGACGGGATTGCTTTCCCCGTCACAAATAGTTTTCCCGCGATGCGCGCCAAATCGCGGGAAACTTATTTGCGACGGGGGAATATTCCCGTCGCAAATAATCGGCGGCGGTAAAAGGTATTTGCGACGGGAATATTCCCCCGTCGCAAATACTATGTCGGCAGGGGTTATTTGCGACGGGACCCGTCGCAAATAACTATTTACCGGTTGACCGTAATAAATGTTGGCTAAGGTATTTGCGACGGGTACCGTCGCAAATAGTATTATTTGCGACGGGAATCCCGTCGCAAATAATCTAACCTATAAATACCCCCATCCGTTTTTTTCATTTCATTCTCATTACTTATCTTCTCCTTCTCTCAAAATTATATTTCTAGAGTTGAGTTTTTCTCCAGTTTAATTTTTTTCTCCGGAGCTGATATTAAAGTTTTGAAGAACGATCAGAACAGATCAATTTTCAAGGTATTTATCTTCATTTTAATTTTTTATTTATTTTTAATTTTTTATTTATTATCAATTTTTTATTAGTTTCAATTATTATTAATTAGTTGTAATTTAATTATGTTTACATTGTTTTATTACTTAATAAATTTAAATTATTAGTATTGTTTATAGTTAATGGTAATTAGGAATAATTAGTAATAATTTTTAATAATTAAGAATAAATATTAATAATTAGTAATAAATACCAATAATTAGGAAGAAGAACATTATTACATTATTAGTTTATTTTATTATTAATATTAAAATAATATAATTTTTTATATATATACAATTCTTTTTTGATCTGTGTGTTTGCTGTCTTCACATGTATTATTTGTATGTGGAGATAGAAAACGCACAGATCAAAAAAGAATTGTATATAAATTAGAAAATTATATTATTTTAATATTAATAATAAAATATATTAATAATGTTATTATTTGTAATTATTGGTAATTATTTCTAATTATTGATAATTATTCATTTAATTACTAATAATTAGGAACAATTATCAATAATTATCAATAATTAAGAATAATTAGTAATAATTAGTAATAATTACCAATAATTAGTATTAATTACCTATAATTAGTATTAATTCCCAATAATTAGTATTAATTACCAATAATTAGTAATAATTAGGAATAATTAACAAATAATTAGTAATAATTAACAATAATTAACAATAATTAGTAATAATTACCTATAATTAGTATTAATTACCAATAATTAATATTAATTAACAGTAATTAGTAATAATTAGTAATAATTAGGAATAATTAGTATTAATTAGGAATAATTAGTAATAATTACCAATAATTAGTAATAATTACCAATAATTAGTATTAATTACCAATAATTAGTATTAATTACCAATAATTAGTATTAATTACCAATAATTAGTATTAATTATTAATAATTACCAATAATTATCACTATTTAGTAATAATTAACAATAATTGCCAATAATTACCAATAATTAGTAATAATTATCAATAATTATTAATAATTATCACTATTTAGTAATAATTAACAATAATTGCCAATAATTACCAATAATTAGTAATAATTATCAATAATTATTAATAATTACTAATAATTATCAATAATTAATAATAAATAGCAATAATTAGTAATAATTAGTAATAATTAGTAATAATTAGTAATAATTAGCAATAATTAGTAATAATTAGCAATAATTAGTAATAATTAGCAATAATTAGTAATAATTAGCAATAATTAGTAATAATTAGTAATAATTAGAAATAATTAGTAATAATTAGAAATAATTAGTAATAATTAACAATAATTAGTAATAATTACCAATAATTAGTAATAATTAGAAATAATTAGTAATAATTAACAATAATTAGTAATAATTAACAATAATTAGTAATAATTAACAATAATTAGTAATAATTAACAATAATTAGTAATAATTAGGAATAATTAGGAATAATTAGAATTAATTAGGAATAATTAGGATTAATTAGGAATAATTAGTATTAATTAGGAATAATTAGTAATAATTACCAATAATTAGTAATAATGATTATTAATTACCAATAATTAGTATTAATTACCAATAATTAGTATTAATTACCAATAATTAGTATTAATTACCAATAATTAGTATTAATTACCAATGTTTAGTAATAATTAACAATAATTGCCAATAATTAACAATAATTAGTAATAATTAACAATAATTAGTAATAATTACCAATAATTATCAATAATTACCAATAATTATCAATATTTAATAATAATTAGCAATAATTAATAATAATTAGCAATAATTAATAATAATTAGCAATAATTAATAATAATTAGCAATAATTACTAATAATTAGCAATAATTACTAATAATTAGCAATAATTAGTAATAATTAGAAACAATTAGTAATAATTAGAAATAATTGGTAATAATTAGAAATAATTAGTAATAATTAGCAATAATTAGTAATAATTAGCAATAATTAGTAATAATTAGGAATAATTAGTATTAATTAGGAATAATTAGTATTAATTAGGAATAATTAGTAATAATTACCAATAATTAGTAATAATTAGAAATAATTAGTAATAATTAGCAATAATTAGTAATAATTAGCAATAATTAGTAATAATTAGCAATAATTAGTAATAATTAGAAATAATTAGTATTAATTACCAATAATTAGTATTAATTACCAATAATTAGTATTAATTACCAATAATCAGTATTAATTACCAATAATCACCAATAATTACCAATAATCACCAATGATTACCAATAATCACCAATAATTACCAATAATCACCAATAATTACCAATAATCACCAATAATTACCAATAATGACCAATATTTTCCAATATTTTTCAATAATTACCAATAATTACCAATATTTTCTAATAATTACCAATATTTACCAATAATTACCAATATGTACCAATAATTAGGAATAACTACCAAAAATTAAGAATAACTACCAATAATTTGGAATAATTACCAATAATTTGGAATAATTACCAATAATTTGGAATAATTACCAATAATTTGGAATAATTACCAATAATTTGAAATACTTACCAATAATTTGAAATACTTACCAATAATTTGGAATAATTACCTTATTACATTATTTGTATATTTTATTATTAATATTAAAATAATATAATTTTCTATATTATATACAATTCTCTTTCCATCTGTGTGTTTTCTGTCTCCACATGTAATATTCGCATTCTTTTTCAAAATTATCAACCTACTCGCCAATGGAGAGGTGAAAGTGAATGCGAATATTACATGTGGAGACAGAATGTTAAACACACAGATGAAAGGAGAATTGTATATAATATAAAAAATTATGTTATTTTAATATTAATAATAAAATATACTAATAATGTAATAATGTTATTATTCTATAATTAATGTTTATGAAAAAATTATATTAGTATTATTAAAATAATAAAAAATCAATATAATATTAAAATTATCAATATTTGTAACATGTTTTGCTTTATTCTCAATATATTCAATCTTTACTTGAGTGTTTTTTCTAACAAAGTATTCAAAACCAGTAATGCTTTTATATTTTATAGAGAAATATGGAACAACGAGGTCGTCAACAATCATTATTAGGTGACCGCATATGGATAAATCAACGTAGAAATCCAAACGGTTCTGGTTTAAATCCAGTATATGTTGAGGGTGTGGAGACTTTTTTATCATTTGCGGAATCAAATTCAGAATTTGTTTCAGAAGGAAAAATAAAATTCCCTTGCAGAAAATGTGCATTGAGAACGTTTGACACGTTTGACAAAGTGGGGGAACATCTCTTGCGTTTTGGTTTTCAAGCAGATTATGTATTTTGGTATCAACACGGTGAACGCAGTTCCAGAGCAGGTGATACCAACTTGATTCCGGATCCATCCCAGTTTCAAGATTTAGTACATGATGTTGCAGGTTCATCTGTTCAACATACAGAAACTCCGGCCGATATAGCTTCAAATCCTGAGTTGGGACCGTCTGAATTTTATGAGTTGTTGAAGTCTGCTGAGGATGCATTATATCCTGGCTGCAAGATGAGCAAATTAGAAGCAGTTGCAAAATTTATGGCTATCAAATCAGATAACGGAATGTCAAACACCTGTTTTGACCAGATATTTTCTTTGCTGAAAACACTGTTACCCGAAGGAAATGTTTTACCTGCAAATTACTATGAAAGTAAGAGGTTGGTTCGAAATTTGGGACTTACTTGTCAGAAGATTCATGCATGTTCAAATGACTGCATTTTATATTCAGGGGAAAATGAGTCGTTGGATAGTTTTCCCACGTGTGGGCAACTGAGATATAAAGAAGGACAACACGGGAAGTCTAGTTTGATTCCTGTAAAACAGTTGAGATATTTTCCGCTTACATCCAGACTTCAGCGTTTATTCATGTCTAAGAATACAACGACAATGATGTCATGGCATAAAGAGAATAGTTCAACCGATAAAAGCTTGAATCATCCAGCCGATGGTGATTCATGGAAACATTTTGATAGAGTGCATCCATCATTTGCTTTAGAAGCTAGAAATGTTCGACTGGGCCTTTCCACTGATGGTTTCTGCCCGTTTGGATCTTATGGTAGTCAATATTCATGTTGGCCTGTTTTTTTAACTCCGTATAATTTACCTCCATGGATGTTGATGAAGGATCCATATATCTTATTGACTTTACTAATTCCAGGACATCTAAAGAAAAATATTGATGTTTATTTGAAGCCATTGATTGATGAATTAAATTTATTGTGGAGTACTGGTGTCAGTACATATGATGTTTCAACGAAACAGAATTTCATACTGAGAGCAGCATTGATGTGGAAAATAAGTGACTTCCCGGCTTATGGGATGTTATCTGGCTGGAGTACACATGGTCAGAAATCATGTCCTTACTGTATGGGAGAGAACAAAGCATTTATGCTCATTCATGGAAAGAAACCGTGTTATTTTGACTGTCATCGCAGATTTCTTCCAGCTGATCATCCTTTTCGCAGAAACAGATCTCATTTCAGAAAAGGAACAGCTGAAAGGGATGGACCTCCAAAAATGCTATCAGGTTCGGAGTTAAAATCGGTTGTATTTTCATTACCTCCCATCACTTTTGGTCCCACAATAAACCAACAGAAAATTTCTGGTTTTGGGAAAGAACACAATTGGATTAAACGTAGCATATTTTGGGATTTGCCATATTGGTCTGATTTGTTGGTCCGACACATGTTAGATGTCATGCATATTGAGAAGAACTGTTTTGATAATTTGTTTCATACAGTTTTGGATACGCCAGGAAAGAGCAAAGACAATGTAAATGCACATTTAGATCTTGCCCAAATTTGCAGGCGTCCAGAATTGGAACTATTTGAGAATGTCAGAACAGAAAGGTTACTGAAACCAAAAGCAGCTTATACACTGTCTAAAGAAAACCGTTTATTATTTTGTCAGTGGATTGCAGATTTGAGACTTCCAGATGGCTGTGCTTCCAATTTGGGTAGATGTGTAAAGAATGGTCATATTACTGGATTAAAAAGTCGTGATTGTCATGTTATAATGGAGAGACTTCTACCCATTGGATTAAGAGGTCTGTTGAATTCTGTGATTTGGGATTCCATAACAGACATGTCTCATTTTTTTCGGGAAATTTGTGCGGCTACGGCAGATTATGATGCTCTAGGCAAACTTGAAAAAGATGTTGTTGTAATTATATGTAAACTTGAAAAAATATTTCCGCCGTCTTTCTTCGACTCAATGGAACATTTGATGTTACATTTGCCATATGAAGCCAAATGTGGAGGTCCGGTACAGTTTCGATGGATGTACCCATTTGAAAGATGCATGCAAAAATTGAAAAGAAAAGTACGCAACAAAGCATCTGTTGAAGGTTCTATTGCAGAAGCTTATTTGCAAGAGGAAATATATTTTTTCTGCTCCCATTATTTTGAATCTGAGTATCCTTCAAAACACAACCGAATGGGACGGAATGAGAGGAATATTGATGAAATCGACAATCAATTATCTGTTTTCAACCAGTCAGAGCTTGGTTTTGGTGGAGTTTCTGAACGCTGGCTTTCAGATGATGAACATCATAGAGCTCATACGTATGTTCTGCTCAACTGTGAAGAGATGACATCAGTTGTACTGTAAGTGTTTATATCACTTATTCTATCATTTATGTTACAGTAAATAACTTTGGTTTTTATAGGTTGTATGATAATCATATCAAGAAACAAATTCCACAAATTACAGCAGCTGCTCTCGAAGAACGTCGACTGAAAAATTTCTCTCAGTGGTTTCAAAAACTGGTAACATAAATTCTTTATCTTTTAGCAACTCATTCAATGTATAGTTTACTATATTGATAATTATTTCACAAATCTTCAGGTGTCTCGACATGCTGATAAAATTGACAAACGGCTGTGTGTATTGAGTAACCCACCTTCCAAACTTGTTAAAACTTATAATGCATATGTGGTGAATGGATTTCGATTCCACACACATGCATATGGGGAATCGAAAAAAACAATGAACAGTGGAGTTAGCTTGAGAGGATCTCATCATCGAGAAAATGAAGTTGACTTTTATGGCATACTTGATGAAATCATTGAACTCTATTATCTTGGACAACATTACATAACCTTGTTCAAATGTCAGTGGTTGGATACAGAGAGAGGCGTGCGTGTTCATCCGACTCATGGAATCATCGATATTAAATGTAAAAGTGTTCTCGTAGTAAATGAACCATTCTTATTGGCTCAACAGGCATATCAAGTTTATTATGCAAAGTACTGTGCAACATCAAGAGACTTGACTGATTGGTGGAGTGTAATAAAAATCAAAATTCGAGACAATCAGTTTAGTCAAAGTGAAAGTGCTTTCACTGATGTGCAAAGAATTGAAGTTTTTCAAGAGAGTACTCAAAATCAATCTTTTTTACAAAGAGACATGAGTATCGATGACGACACCCCACATTTAGGAGTCGGTGATGAAGATGATGTTAATGATGTCACACATGAATTTGAAATGGTAAGAGATGAAGCAACTGCAACTCGAATGGATATCGATGATGTTGAGGAGGAATATGAAGATGACATTGACATATATGAAGATGATGATGAAGATGAACACTTATAGAATTACATGGTATTTATATACAATCATAATATGTATATATGTATATATAATAGTAATTATCAATTATTTTCTAACATTAACATTTTCTGTTTCAGATGGACGAGGCCACATTTCGTGAGTTGGCGGAGGCTGACCTGCCTTTCGATGCGGATGAGTTGCTGGCAGATGACCCTCAGCCTGCAGGCGCTCCAGGGAGTACGCGGAGGGGGCGCGGTCTTGCACGATTGATGATTCCTGACCCCGTCCCCGAGCGACGTCCACGTCTTGGGTTTGATCCGCGCACCCGGAGGTGTGATAACCTGTGTGATAACCTGTGGATTTGACTAAGATTTCATTAATCTATTCACATAATAAATGTTTATTATTTTTTCAGTTTTCCGCATATAGCAGTCGGACAGGGCAGCGCTATTTTGCGCAACTATTTCTCTCAGTCGTGGACCACATGGGAGCAGATTCCCATTGATGTGCAGTAGGCCATGTTCGGCCATTGGTTGGTACGTACGTAAATAAATAATTTTTATTTTGAAAATTATTTCATTTCTAACTTTATATTTTGATTTATTTGTAGGGTTTATGGTATCCGATCGAGGATACCATGCGTGACGCCATCCACGAGGCATGGGAGGTGGCCATGCGTGATCGTCTTCGTCAGTTTTTTCACAATTTAAGAAAAGCTGCGATGAAGAAAGCAGGAGTGTCAGATTTTGAGGAGTCATGTAGAGCACACCGACCAGAGTATATTTCATCCCATGTATGGGATGGATTATGTGCGCACTGGTTGAGTGGTGCCTTTCAGAGGAGATCATCGGTGGGGAGGCAGAATCGGGGGAGACAGGAGGTGACTCATCGAGCTGGGAGTCGTTCTTTCAGTACTCATAGACAGCATCTGGTACGTACATTATTTATAAATATTTTATATAACTATAAATATTAACAGTTTATTTTTTATTCTTATAGGCTGTCGAGCACCCCGATATTACAGAGTACGACGTATATCGGAGGATGTACAGTGATCCTGCTACTGGGGAGCTCAGAGGTGATCGTCAGCATCACATCGTGGTCAGTATTATTTGTTTTCAAGTTTAAAAATTAACTGCATATAATATATTCACAATTTTAATTTTAAATTGCAACTATAGGAGTCATATGAGGCCGCAGCGGCACAGGCCCGACCTGAGAGTCAGGCCGAGTCATCAGATCATACCACTGCCCGTCAGTTTGATGAGGCGGCATGGATGCAGGCCACCCAGTATGCCTTCGAGAAGGGCCGGGTAGTTGGTATCGGCTCTCGACTGACTCCCGGAGATTATTATGGCAGTGCTGCGATGTCGGCGTCCAGCTCGAGAGGAGCTCGTGCATCTTCTTCTACACAGTATGAGGATCAGTTGCGATCTCAGACTGCACAGATAGAGAGTCTCCGACAGGAGCAGGAGCAGATGCGTCAGCAGCATGAGGAGGAGCGTCGACGCCAGCAGCAGCTGTACGAGGAGCAGACGAGTCGGTGGCAGCAGCAGTATCAGGAGCAGATGGAGTACATGCGCCGACTCACTCATGCTTTAGGGATGGAGTTTCCTCCACCACCATCTACAGATCCCCCACCTCCCCCCCTCCCCCCCCCCCTCCTTCAGATTAGAGTTTGTATTTCTGTTATAAAATTTGTGAAATCAAAATATTTTTTTTTCTATTCGTAGTTTCTGTCTCATTATAAAATATTAATAATATTATATTTTTAAATAACAATATTAATATGAATAATAATATTATTTATATTTTATAATATTAAATTTTATATATATATTAAAATTATATATATATATTAAAATTTTATATATATATTAAAATTTTATAATATTATAATTTAATTATTTTTTTGTAATACTTGAATTATTTTAATATTTGAATGTAAAATAATTCTATTATTTTTATATTAATTAAAATAACTTATTAATATTTTTTTTATTTATGAATTATAATTGTAATATTATTATATTAATTAAATTATTTATTAATATTCTATTATTTTTATTTTTCAATTATAATTCTACTATTATTATAGTAATTAAAATAATTTATTATTTTCATTTGTAAATTATAATTCTATTATTATATTAATTAAAATAATTTATTAATAATTAATTTTTTTTATTTTTTTTATAGTATTTACGACGGGATACTATGCCCGTCGCAAATACTAGTATTATTAATTTTTTTTTATTTTTTTTTAAAAAGAGTTTTTGCGACGGGACCATCGCAAAAGCCATTTGCGACGGGTCCCGTCGCAAAAACTGTTTTAAAAGTTTTTTACAAAAATACGGAATACTATTTGCGACGGAGAGAATGCCCGTCGCAAAAAAAGTCTTTAGCGACGGGACCGTCGCAAATAAGTGTAGTTGCGACGGCGTTTTCAGCAACGGGCTATTTGCGATGGGACCCCGTCTCAAATGGCTATTTGCGACGGGATCCCGTCGCAAATACCTGTTTTTCTAGTAGTGGAATAGTTTCCCCACTATGACAAAATAATCCCTCACTTCTAGTCGGAAGCCTCTAGTGTTTTGGTAAATGCACTTGAGACCATGTGGCCAACCAGGTATGGGGAACCAATTGAGTGGACTTCAGATCCAGGACGTTATAGTTCTATCTGAGAGAGACGACATTGCTGACAACTGAAACAAACCAGAGGAATTTCTTATAAAAACAACTTCCAAGATAAAATTCATCCAATAATTAATCAACAGGTCATGTTCGAGATGTAACAAGGCTAATGATTCATGATGTTTTCAACTCAAATAATCTTCCTCATTGATTGCATTTCTTGGATAGTAATGGATCGTGAAATCATAATCCTTTATCAGTTCACACTATCTTCTCTACCTCATATTCAATTCATTCTGAGTGAATATATACTTCAAATTTCTATGGTCAGTATATATTTCACATTTGGATCCATAAAAATGATGCCTCCAAATTTATAATGCAAAAAAATACTAGCTAATTCCAAATCATGTGTAGTGTAATTTAACTCATGAGGTTTCAACTATCCTAAAGCATAACTAATTTTTAGATCATTCTGCTTCAGAACACAACCATGTCCCTTCAAAGAAGAATCACTATAGTGGAAAATTTCATTATTTCAAGAAGATAGATTCAAAATTGGATCATTCACCAATCTTCTTTTCAATTCCTAAAAACAATCATCACATTATTTTTTCCATATGAAATTAACACCTTTTCGATTTAACTTAGTAATTGTGTAGGATAATTGTGCAATGTTTTAACAAATCATCGATAATAGCCTACCATACCACAGAATCTATAAATCTTAGTTATATTTGGTGGTCTTGGCCATTCATAAAAAACTTTTTCTTAAGTATGATCAATAGTTATGCCATCTTCAGAAACAATGTGACCATGGAATGAAATTTGTTTCCAAAAAATTTTCACTAACTGAATTTTCCATACAACTTATTTTATTTTAATGTTTTCAAAACAACCCTTAGATATTTTTCATGCTCCAATTTAATTTTATAATATATTAGAATGTAATTAATAAAAACAACTATATATTTATCCATGAACTCATGAAATATTCTATTCATAATATCTATAAATAAAAAAGGTGCATTTGTCTAACCAAAGGGCATAATAACAAACTCATAATGTCCATATAAATTATGGAAAGCTATTCTCAAAATTTCATCCTCTTTCACCTTCATTTGATGGTACCAAGATCTCATGTCGTTCTTGGAAAAACATTGAGCTCCCTGGAGATGATAAAATAAGTCATTGATATCAAGAAATGGATACTTATTCATAACTGTAATGCTATTTAAATCTCTATAATCAATCCAAGGTCTCATTGAACCATCTTTCTTTTTAAAAAATAAGATAAGATCATCCCATGGTGAAGTTATAGGATAAATGAAGCCTTTATCAAGAAAATACTACAACTAATTTCTAAATTCAATAAGTTACATTCGATCCATTCGATATGAGGGTTTTGAAATTGTCTTAGCATCAAGGAATAAGCCAATTCTTAATTTGACTTCCCGATTAGGTATTATAATGGGTAACTCATCAGGGAAAACATCAAGGTCTTAATTTACCACTGGAGCATCATTAATCTGAACAGTTCCCTTATTTTCAAAAATGTGAGCAAGATAACATTCATTTACATCATTCAATAGTTTCTCATCTTCTTGATGTGTTATCAAATTTATGAGTTCGTTCATCTCTTTAAAGTGAAACTCATTCTAAAAATACAACATCTTTATCTCTATAATCAGTCTTTACATGATAAACAGAAATCCAATCCATATCCAATATAACATCAAACTCTACCCAGGTAAGAACAACAAGGTTTTTCAGTAAAATCTGTCCACATACAAGGATACGTAGATTCTTATAATTTCTTTTTGCCACAATATTTCCTCTAAGTATTTTTACCATAAATTATATATTCATTTATTGAGATTCAATTTCTAGTTTGGGAGAAAATTTCTCAGAAATGAAAAAATGTGTAGATCCTATATCAAATAAGACTTTAGAAAAATATGAGTAAACAAATAATTTACCGGAAACCACTTCATTTGACGGATCAACATCTGCTGAAGTAGTCTCAAAGGATTTTTCCAAACCCTTCATCTTCTGATCTTGCCAATTTCCTGCCTCTTTGACTAGATTTAGACAAACATTATCTTAATGGCCCAATTACTTATAGTTAGATCATCTCACCATCAGCTTTTAATTATTTTTTGGATCATTTTCCTTGCATTCATTAGACATGTACCCAAACATTCCACATCTGTAGCACTTCCAAAAATTTACAATACATTCTCCGGGATTCATTTTACCAAACATTTCACAAGAAGGTAAGTTCATTTTCTTACCTCCAGATTTATTTGATGATCTCTTCCCCATTTTCTTCCAACCTGACTGCTTCTTATTCTTTTCATAATGAGGCACATATGTGTTAAAAACTCCATATTAACTTTTTCAGCACTCCGAACAAGTTTCTTATAGCTTTTAAACTCTCATGAAGCCAAATCTATTTGTAAAAAAAATTTCAAACCAGAGTAAAATATATCAATTTTACTATCATGGTCTCAAGTAAAATCTAGTACATAACTAGCTAGTCTTGTAAAATTGGATTCATACATAGCCACAGATTCACCATCTTTGTGCCTCAGATCCATGAATTGTTTCTCCATTCTGAGTCGAACGGTTTTAGTAAAATGTTTTTTCTAGAAAAGTATTCTTAGAATCATCCCATTCCATACTATCATGATTATCTTTTTCTCTCATATTCTTAACTAGAGACCACCACTGATCGGCTTCTCCTTCAAAATGATAAATTTATAGAATTACCTTTTTTGATTTTGAACATCCCATGACATCAAATAACTTTTCTGGAGAATTGATCCACCTTTCGGCTATCACTAGATATGTGGTTCCATTGAAAGCTAGAGGATGTTGCCTCATGAAATGCTCCAAAAATACATGTTTCCTCATAGTAGATCAGGTTCCTTTCTATCAAGGATACCATCACAATTTATCACCAGAGTTAACCACCCCATTACTATCAAAAACTGCTCGGTTCCAATTCCCACCATTCCAGGCTACAAATTCGGATATGTATCATCCTTTCAGTGCCTTCCTACATTCGCTTCCCTATTTCTCTTGTAGAAAACCATTCTGAACATACATAATTAGTGGAATCAACATGGTAATCTTCAAATAATACATCATTTTAAATTAACCATAAAGTAAAAATAATTTATGGTTTTCAATTAAAATCATTCTATCCCCTAAAGTTATCAAAACCATCCTCAAATCCAATCACGACTCCCTTATTTCTCTTACCCATCCTTATATCCTATGAAAAAAATTTAAAAATCCTAGGATGAGTAAAAAACTCCGTAATGTATTTAAAGAAAGAAATTATTAGTCAAGTGATAACATAAAAACCAATAAAACCCATAATCATAAAAACTCATATGCATAGAAATATCATGTACTTCTATTTTGAAATATTTACCATATCTCTCCTAAATTCACCCTTAAATATAGAATAACCTTTTGGAAAACTTCCATCTCTGGAGTACACATTTTATTAAAGAGCTATAATGGGGATCACCTGTTATAACTTGAGCTATAACAGTCTCAACCCAACATATCTTGAGATATAATGAGGATCACTCATCATATCATGAGCTATAATGGGATAAACCCAACATAAATAATGTCTACGTAACATATCATGAATAAAACACTTCATTACTCATTTACACCCTTGAGAAAAACACATTCACAATTTCAAATCCCCTTTTTTGTATAAAAACAATTTAAGAATATAAAAATCACACACAATAATGAAATCATATTATTCAAAAATAACTATTAAAACATAAAATGGAGATATTATAGCAATAAAACATCATAAAAAGAGAAGATAACACTCATTATATTAAGAAAAATAACAATATCTTTATATTTCATAAAGGAGACATTTCGATATATTTAAGAGGATAGTTCTTTATAAATACCTTAACATTGAAGAGATAATTGAATAAATGAAGGTATTATGTATATACACTATAAGTACACATAATACAACATAATATAATCAAATTACATTTTTCAAGTCATCTTAGCATTATAAAAACCATTGGAGTAGAAGGTTAACCCAATGAATGGAAATTGTGTTTGGAATCCACTTATAAAATTTCAGCATGGTAATGGACGTACATGGGAGGTCTTAATGAGATATAAAATAAAATGAAAAGAAAAAAAAGAAAACAAAAGAGGTTGTTTACCTCTTGATCTCTTCTCCTTTACATCCTCCTTAGGGCCCTTGGTTTTAACCTTTTGGTGAGACCAGTAAGTATTGGATGTGTGGAAGGGATTTAAGAGGATTATTTTCCACAACTTAGGTAAGGATAATTTATTGAGAGTTTTGGGAGTTATAGGGGGTAAATGAGTGGTATTTATAATGGAGGATAGGAGGATGTTCCATTATTTTAATCGTTATTTTATTATTTTTTCAAAATACATGAAATAGTTTTGATTCTAAGACCAAAAATAGTAATAAGTGCATGTGATTTCAAGATAAGTGTGCTTATATCATCATAATATCATCCATGACTACATAATTCAAGTATTTCTCTTAATTTTTAAATTATGGTTTTCACTATTCATCAAAACTTTAGGTATTTCAGAAAATTTCCAAAAATTCACCCCAATTATTTTTCAATGTGAATAATCATAAAATTAACTCCACTTTATCAAAATAATTTTTAAAATATGAGAAGTTTATTTTTTAAATAAAATAATATTTTATTCAAAAAAATAACAATTTTAAAACATTTATTTACCTATCACAAGATATGGGTTTATCATACATTTAATTAAAACTTATATATATAATATCATAGGTGATGTTACTATTCATAAGGGTATGTTACTCTTCATAAGGGTAACATTACTATTCATAAGGGTAGGTTACTATTCTCTAAAAATTAAGTTTGTCCTATCAGACTCTAAATAACTTACTAATTACAACTGTGTATATCTGTTTTTTGAAATTCAAAACACAAAAGGGGGAAAATTATGTTTAGTTATAATTATTTTATAATTACATAGGTTGTTACAATATATGTAAAAATAAACTAAATTTTTTAAATATAAACATAAAAATTAATTTATTTTTAATTATTTTTGTTTTTCTATGATGTTTAATTTTTTCAATGAATAGATAAAAATGATGAATTTTAATTCAAAAAAAGGTTTTCATATAATTTATTTATATGGATAAGATATATGTTTTATTGGTTTTAAAGATTAATTTTATAAATTTTATATCAATTATTTCAATTTTGGTTATTGTAATAAATTTCACTTTGAAATTGGATATAAAAACATTGCAGTCTTTTGAATGTTTTTACTTTAATAACCCACAATGTCATCCAATTTGCAAGATTAAATTTATATTAATTACTCGCACTTCTGTATTTTGAAATTGAAATAAATTCTTAAATATTTGGAATCAGAATAAATATAATTTATATTATGTTCAACTTATTTTTTAAAAAAAATTAATAGTGAATCAATTTAAATCAATTACAGCGATTAACAAAAAAATTAAGTTAACAAGGGACTAAACCTTAAATTTAAGAGAACAAATGATCTAGAAAATTTTCTAAAATCCATTTTATGGACATATTTTGACCCTATAATCCCATTTATCAACATTTTTCTATTATTGGAGACACTTTAAATGGTAAAAACATTGGTGTAATTCCCTTTCCAATAATTTATAACTATGACACTCCTCCTCCACTATAAAAAGACACTCAAACATCCCACTTACTCACACCACTGAATCCACTTTGTATTGACCAATATATAACCAAATAGATCCTAAATATATCTTCTATCAATCAAGAAACCTCACCCTTATATGGATGACATCCATGGAATCCCTTTGAAGCAAACCAATGGAGTTACCTGAATAAGAGGTGGCATCCTTCCTCAAGATCCTTAGTTTTATTTCATTCTACACTAATTAAATAATTCTTATTTAATTATTATATAATAAAACCACTATAATAAATATACTTAAATGTTTTAAATCTATGGGTTATACATACACTTATACAAACTTCCATCTAATGGGTAAAGAACATATTGTTCGTATAAGGTGAATTATTGTCTCATGAAATGAAGATGGTTCATTTTTCCTTTACGTCCTTTAATAGTTAGAAATTATGATGAAAAATATTTTAATATATAATATATATGATATTTATTATTCCATTATACTTCTGTAATTATTATATAACTCATAAATTCTTACTTTCCATTTTGTGTAAATACGATAAGATCATTTGTGGAAGTGTGGACTACCGCCTCCTCAAAGCATTGTTATTCATTCAAGATATACAAGGAATGCATAAAAGATGGTTTTAATAAACCTATGTAACATATATACCATGTATTATGCTATAACTATAATATACATATATATCATTTACTTTTAATTCATTTAATATAACAATGAACTGTTAGTAGCGTTCATGTGTACGTACAACCTACCATCTCTATGAACAGTACATTTCATTGCTTATCTCCAAATATTATGGATTATACTAAATAAATATATAATGACTATATATTATATTTACATGATGCTTTAAATTTGGTATGTTATGAAACTGTGATAGGACCACCAAGTAACAAGTTAAAACATACTCAACAAACTAGGTAATTAATACCCAAAATAGTAAAAATAATGAAAGGTTGTCATCAAATGGGTAATAAGATATTATAAGAATATAATATATGATATTATAAACATGAATATGGTTCTTCAATAATTTTGAAACACTCTTAAAACAATTATACATAATGTAAAAGGACTTTTACCCCAAATTAAGGATAACGTATTGGATTTTGTCTCAATTTACATTCCCTTGAGACTTATTTGATGTTATGCACCTACATTCATTTATATGGTGTATATACCACCCATTGAAATATTAAATATTGAATATACTTATCCTCATGATATTAAAATTTTAATTTAAAGTTATTAATTCATGAGGATTTTGATTTGAATGTTTCAAAGTGGCATGGAACACTTTGGATTGATTAAAAATTATTTTTCTCATGAATGTTCTTAGTGGTTATCTTTAAAAACTCACTTCATTTTCTGATTTTTATCATTATCCTGAAATAATAACATTATTTTCATGCACCTAATTTATTATATATTGTTTAAATAAAACCAATTTTTCTTGTAATATCATGACTCATTCATTATTTATGTTATTTTGTGTTTCAATTTGAGTTATCACTTCTAAAGGGATTTGAGTTAAAATTTACAAAGTGGAAAATAATTTCATAACTCAATTTATTTTCATCGGTTTATATAACTTCAACGTTGTTACTAATATTATATGATTATGTTTATAACAATATTTCACTATCATTTCTTTATATTGACTTTTTTATGTGTATTTACATTTGACACACATAGTCAATTATTTGATTGATTTTCACATCATTTTTATGGTCTTTTCAAGCATTTACTTCACAATTGCATTTTGTTTCTGATTTCTTACACTTGAATTTCAATTAGAGGAAATTATTTGATCATTATCTAATAAACCCTTTTATTTTCTACTCCTATTATTTCTTCATGACCTTTGTCAAGTAATAATACCATTTTTTCACTCTTTTGTACTCTAAATGTTTTATAAAATGTTTTTCAGAAAACATAACTTTATTTCATTATTTAGTTAGAGAGCCTATTATCTTCTAAAAACCCTATGTTTTTAAATTGTTTCAAAAAAAATTTAACCTTTACAAAATTATTTATCAATTACATTTTTCCCTTTCTATGTTTTACCAATGTTTTCAAAGTAATTTTCCTATCACTTTTAAAATGGGACATTTTTATAAACTTTTTAACATGAAAAAGGACTGTTATTTTTACCGCTTATAAAATGTTTGAATTTACCACCATCATTTCATTGAATACTTCTTTGAAATTATAAAAGTATAATTTTTTAATAAAATATTTTCAAAAGTTATTTTCATAGAAAAATGTTTTTTTAATTTGTTTCAAAATAAAAAATATGTTTTCCTCAATAATGGTTTTAAAAGAACTTTTTATAATACTTCCATTCATTAAAAACCCTTTATTTTTAATCCACATTGAATATTATTTATTGATACCATCCTTATTATTCTTATGTTTGGTTTATGATTTATTTTTACATAAATAGTATAGAAATTTACTTCCTTGATCCTTTATAGTCCCCTTTAATTATTTAGTTTCCTATGATCATTAGACATTGAATTTCCTCTAATTACCCATATCATTTATAAAGGATATATTTATTTCTTAAACCATATACCAATACTACATATATTATTTACATTTACAGTTATTTAAAAACTAGGGAATTATTGATAAATCTGTATTCTTTATTCTATAGGGATATTGGATAAGGCATATTATTTATTTATATTATTCAATAAGAGGAATGAATTTGACTAGAAATTATGGGTGGTCCTAGACTTTATATACCACCTCGATCCATCAAAAGTTTCTCATTAGGAAACTTAGTTTCAAAAATTAAATAGGTTTCTATCTATTTAAATTAATCATCTTGTGAAAGGTCTTGATGGTACATGTTTTCATGTTCATCAGATATGAAATCCAATAATTAAATATTTATCTCATTTAAATTAATTTATTATTTATCCATGAAATTTTTTGTTGACATATTTATGGATTAATTTCACTCTCATATCATTGATTAAATGGAATTTGTTTTCAGTTTCATAAATTTCAATATTTATTTTTCCTTATCTAGTTATTTAAATATCATGTGTTTTAATTTATTTAAATTTTTATATTCTTTATGCACTTCCTCTTCAGTTTATTGATTACATGGAAAGTTTCATTAGTTATTACCTTTCCATATTGACTATTCTGATTAATTCATTATTTCTTCCACTATAATTCTCTTTTACTAAGCATTTGATCTCACCCTTATTATTTTTATTTTCCCAATGATTCACTAAATTGTTCTAAGAAATGTATGAAAAGATAATTTAGATTGAATAAATTTATTATCCATGAAAGAGAAAAATATCATAATTATTATATTAATTTGTAATACAAGACTCATGTATGTATCTAGTTTACCAAGACTAATATATTGTTAAGTCCTTTGGGATGTGATTTACTTTTATCTTATTCCAATATAATAGTAATAGACATCGGCTCCATGCTTTATTTGGTTGGGTCGCTACAACTAATGATGCCTAAATGATTTTCAATCCAGAAGTACGTAGTTATGCGCAGTTGATTAAGAAAATATTAAATATGTAAAAGAGGATATTATTTCTTCATTTTGATCCTGTTCAGTTCTTAATAATCAATTCAAATTCACATTTATCCATATTTCTTCTTAACACAAGGATAGATTCACCCCAATGTAACACACATTTGTGAGTAAATCCTTTTTCAGGATTCTCTTAGAGTTGCTTCATCAAATCATGAAACTCAATTGGGTAAATTCTATATATAGTATTTGAAATAGGTGTAGCACTAGTTTTTAGTTTTATTGATAAATTATCTTCTTGATTTGATGAAAGACTTGAAACACTTCCACAAAATCATCAACAAACTCTCATGCATTAAGAATATCATCTATGATGAGTTTCTATCCAACTATATAAGATAACCAACCCTCTTTAATAAGAATCAAGGCCCATAAAATTGAGGAAATTTACATTCGAAGATTGTATCCATCCTTGCATTGATAAATGAGCATGATTTTTTTTGTAATACTAAATGTGAATTATATCACTTGGAAATTAATATGGTATCCATATAAATAAATCTTTTCCATGCCTATAATCACATAAAATTTCACTTAATAGATAATCAGAAGATCTGTGGGAAATACTTTCCCAAAAACATCAATTAGAGAGTAACTATAGACTTGAGATGACACAATCATACCATTATGATTTTTCATTAATAACTATGTACATAATAATTAATATGTTAATTATAAACAATAGAAAATTACCTAGATATAAAAAAAGTCGGTAGATACAAAATCAAAAACGACATTAAATGCTCAATAGTTGAAAATTAAGGTACCTTTCATAACATCAGTTTCGTAACCCACATTGGTAGTTAGGATCATAAGATATTTCCCTTTTTATTTGATATTAAAGGTTTATTAATTCCAATCATCATTATAAACCTTCAGATTCATGAACTAGTTGGAATAGTTCCCATACACTTTAAATTTAAATAATTGTAGCATGTGTTTTGAATTAGTCGTTTTTTTTTGTTTTATTGAATTGTGTTATCTATAAAATTCATTTCCTATAGACATTCATGGGATTTATAGCCACTTTTCCACATATAAATAACCTCCTAGTTCCATTCAAATATTTACCATGGTGTTTCTTTCCACATTCCAGGCATGTAGAAGGATATAATTTCATTCCACCATGTGTTTTATTTTAGTTTTTTGGAAACTCAATCATAAATTTCATAAAACCCCAATGGGAATAATAGGAATATCCAATTTGAAAATCTACATTGAGTTCACATTGAAAAAAAATCATAGATACTAATTTATCATATATCAAACAACATTAGGTGACATGGTTTTAAGACACCAAATAATTGAAAAAAAACTTGTTCTGGATATTTTTTTAATCCATAATAACACCTTGAAATTATTAAAAAAAATTACTCATAATTACCATGTAATTCATTAAATTTTTTTAATCTTAATGAATTTATTCTCCAGATGTGTATGTATAATATGAAGGGATTACTTAGGGAATAGTATCCTCTTAAAATCATCATATTCCATAGAATCAATTTCATTCTCTTGTCTAGTATTATTTATATGGTTCCAACATTGATCTCCATCACCTTTAAAATTGTAAAGTGTTATGAAAACCATTCCATGTTCCATGAACTGGAGAATGGAAAATATATTTTCAATTGTGCTAATAAAACCTTGATCTACTAGGTGATTAGAAGACCCAATAAATGATGGTGGATGTTCCCTCTTGAATTACAAGTAAATATGTTGTTCCCTCCTTTCATCATTTAGAATCGTAGTATGATTAATTTCCTCACAATATTGGGTTATCATAGAAAAGATATTATTAATTCCATTTCCCACAACATTTGTAACTTTAAGTGGAAAAGTATTTCATTTTTGATCACTTTCACCACTATAATAATTCTTTTGGGTTCTAAACATTGAATAAAACCAAAATCAAATTTTAAAAATTATTAATCATATTCATAAAGCATATAATAAGGGATGATAATTTATAATATTTGTAAACCACAAGACATTTTTTATCTATGTCACTATATGTTTATCCTAGGTCATTCTTGGTAATAATATATTAAAATCCATTATGATGGTTCATATGGATGTTGTGATTTTCCAAATCATATCCCCCAAGAGTTTCAAAACATGTGTGTAGAAATTAATATTGTTCTGAACTAAGTGAAGATAGAGTCAAATCACAATGCTCCCATTTTGGAGTAATTTCCCATATGTGAAAAACTTTCAAAGCCGCATACACTTTTAGTAATAAAAAAAGGATGTAATTTCATGGAAACCACTCTCCCAATCCCTCTCAAAAATATTCCATGAAATTTTCCAGTATATTATCTTATACATAGGGTTATAAAAAATTTCTTACCATACTCTTTAACTATTGAAAAAAACCCTAATCTGAGACCAACTATAATGACCTAGTATTTTCATATATAAATATTTTATCTTTTTAGATGAATATTTTATACATTTCACAAATATATGTTCATGGAATATAAATTTTCAGTGTCTATAGAGACTAGATACATAGTCTCTTTATTACATGAGTGATCTTAAATGTATCTAATAAATATATTATCTTGAGACCCTCAATATATAAAAACATTATTCATCAACTAGAAAATGGAATATTAAGAAAGGTGAGAATATATTATTTCTAATCGTCATAATGGGACACATCACTAATAACTCAATCATAACATGAACATAAGGTAATGAGATAATGAGATTAATATTTGGAAACCACACCTTGTATAAAATAAATCATTATCATGATTCATAAAATAATTATTGGATTTTTTAATACATGAATCATAGAGATTATAAATTAATATAATCTATGAGAGAATAATATAGATATAGTAATGTTTATAAAAATCAAGATTATAACATTCTGTACATGTATAAATAGAAACATGTTCACTCATTATGTTATGGGAATAAAATTATACCCTCAAAATAAATATAAGGACACGAAATCAGTTCCACATAAATCCTTATAAACATGAAACCAAGATCATCCACAACCTTTAGATGACGAAACCATGTCCACACATAATAATATATTCATGAAAACATATCCACCCATAACATTGTGAAAATGAAATTTAGTTCACACATGGAATAACTAACACATAATTTTACCATCATTTCCCAATGCATTGGATTAATATATAATTCTAGGACCACCCATCACATATAGAAACCATAGATATGTGTTACAAAAACTCATTCAACATTCATCATATCATCAAATCATAACTCGTGAAAAAAAAATTCTTCCATTCTAATTTCCTCAATCCATCTTAGCATAACCCATGATGAATAAATGGGTTTAATAAAAATATCATCATCATAATAAAAACCCATCCATATAAATAATTAGGTTTATACAGTTGGATTATATTACTAGTTAAACATAATAAACACCAAATATTAATATTTTTTATGAATTGAAATTTCATAAAAATTTCATTAAAACATTCCTAAGTAAAATAAAATTTATATTTTGAAATAAAAACCATAAAATCTAAAAATTACACAAATATTAATGAAAACAATTATTTTAAAATAACATTTGAAACTTGTAAGAGAATATTTGTACAATTGAGTGGTCATGATAGCAAGATCTATCGTTCAATCCATGCATGTTAAAAGAACGATTCTTTTAATATTTTTGGTAAAATATTGGAAAGTAAATCATTTATAAAATGAAAAGAACATTCCTTTAAAACAATTTTTTAAAAATATAATACATTGAAGGAAAATTAAATTTAAAAAAAATTATATTAGTAAAATCATTATGGAATTTTTTTTTAGAAAACATGGACAATAAAGAGATTTTATTTTCAACCAAAGAGAGATATAATGTCATTTTTTCCCAAAAATGTTGTTTCAGTCACTTAATTATGTAAATAGAGGAAAATGAATGGAAAATGTATAATAAATAAATATCTAAATGATATGTATATTCATGATTTTCATGATATATGGATCATAATATTTCATTATCGGATGCATTATCCAATACAATCTCGATAAACAATGAGGTTGTAATGTAAAACCATTTTATCTTTGGTAAATTTTGAATCGTAATCACCATGAAATAAAGTTAATTATATTAATATTTATATCAAAAACATTTATTGATAATAATCATAAATTACATTCATGTGAATTATATTCACCACACAAATTAAATAAGTTGTTAATATTTCATTTGTCTGAGAGAAGTATCAGGGAGGAGAAAATCCCTTCCCTCATGCCTTATAATTCATCATACACATTAAAACCTTCTATATAAAAAATATATACTTATTATAAATATATTATAGAAACATAATCACATATATTATATGATATTTTATTTACAAAAATCCTTTTACCACTAATTTGTTAAAAATTATTCATTGAAATCATTGTTTCGGGTGATAACTACTTCATTTTTCATTTATGTTCTAGTTATTTAGTTTTGGTCATTGTAATTTTATTATGGTTCAATAATTTAAAGAATTATTAACATGATATAATATCATAGACATCTATTTTATAAATTTTTATATTAATTCATAAAATATAGATATTAAAAAATGAATTAAATCCTTCAGGGAGATAGTTGATCATATGTTTTCATGAACAATGTTTCCATTTTTTCTATACAAGGAAGGAAATAAAGATAAATATAATTTCATGTTTATAGAATCCATTTTATATCATATATATCATATATAATCATTAAATTGATCTTTATTACAATCCATGAAAAAATAAAATGAATAACGTATCTCATCACATCATGGAGGAGGTAGTCCACACATATGCACGTGAGATGTTATCATTTATCAACATATTTAAAAAAATAAATTATTTGTGATATTTTAACTATAAAAGAATAATTATTTCATAAATATCACATATATACTTTAAAAAATCATTATATCCTCTAGTGTGAAGTGGTGATTGAAAATGAATTACATTAGTTCGTATGGTGGTAGTCTGTCGTAAACAAGATTGATTGTTCCATTTCCAATTTGATTGAAAAGTACACTGATATAATTTATGAAATTAAAATAATAAAACATCCTTATATGGTATATAATTATGTTATTATATAATAATTGTTGAAAAATATTGGAAGAATTTGGAAGGAGAAATAAAAAATGCTCGATTAAGAATAACACCTCTTCTTTGGAGAACCTCAAAATGTTTTCACTAAACTCCTTCATATGAGTGTTTCCTAAAAAAATTAAGGATTATATAAAATTATATTGGATTAATGGAAGATATTTGGGTATGTATTTGTATAACTAAAAGGTTTTTTATGGGTTAAAATATGAGTCGATGGGGTTCCCTTTTATAATATTGGGAGGGGACACAATTGGAATTTCAGAAAAGAAGAAGATATACCAACACTTTACACATTACACAAGGCCAAAAAAAGGATAATTATATAACTGTAGATAAAATAATGTTTAAAAATTTCAATATTATAGGAATTTAACATGTTTTTATGTCATTTGAAACATTATATTTTTAGTTTAACCCCTGAAAAACCCTTTTAACCATAACCATTACAATTATGTTTTACTGTTTTTACTATTAATTATATCCAAAATTAAATTTGATCATATTATTTAATATTAATCATTCTAATTAAAAATAAAAAATCATTTTTTTCAAATTAAATTCATATAGGTGAAAAAAATTAATTTTAAATTAAACTGGTAGAGGATATAAAAATACAATTTTCCAAGAAAATCATTTAAAAGTGTATAATGTTTTTTATAATTAAATTCATAATTTAAATAAATAAAATGAGATAAATTTTATTAATAATGATTTTATTTATTTAAATGTAACTTTAAATAATTTTAAAAGAATTTTTTTTAATCAGTTCAAATTAAATTGTTGTTTTTAATAAAATTTAGAAAATATTATGATTCATCTAAAAATAAATATTTTTCAAATATTTAAAAAAATCTACCCAATGATAATTTATACATGTTTATTCAAAAAATAAATTTCATTCCTTGGAAAAAATTATATAAAAATGGACATTTTCATTTTATTTTTTTTCATAAAAATCAATGTAAATAAATTTTCCAGATGAAAGGTATTTTTGAAGTATAAATAGGGAATACCAAAAATTAATTTCGTATTTATAAATATATTTTCCATATTTAAAATAATTATATGTAATTATTAAAAAAATCATATTCATACTCTCATATTTATTGGATAAGTTATACTAGTAATTTTAAAATAATAATTTTAATAGTATATTATGGTTCCTTAAAACTCATTGTTGTGTGAAACACATGCTATCAATGAAATTAAATTTATTGAAAAATATATATTTCATAAAATATCATGGAGTTTCATTCCTCCTTATGAATAGTAGTATAAAAACATGCCACTTTTGTTGGTGTGTTACCCAATTTTTATTACCTGGAATCAACCAACTTCAGCTGACTCTCATTAAAAGGGAACTCTTAGTGGATATTGTATCCCAAATTTTAGTGAATGTGGAAACAATATTTTTGACATTTAGACCATCATAATCATCCATTCATGGTCATATAATTCTTAGTATATTTTTTCCATATAATTTATAAATTAGTATGGAACTTTTTCATCTCAAAATGAATAAACCATATTATACCTTTTCTCAAAGGGAATAAATTTATATTCCATCCTACCATCATTAAATGAATATTTATATTAATGTTTCCATTTAGGAGGATGTTTCGTTTGATATGGTGTAGTCTTCAGATTATTTTTTTGACATAGGAGTTGTCTTAGGTTTGATGGTCTCATTTTAAACCCTGTATATTCTCTGTTTTTCCTCTTTCGACATCAGTTAATAATTGGCATTGGTTCTCCAAATTTAATTTTCTATAACCATTTAAATTATTGAATGCTCCCAAAACTCACATGTTATCTATACCAAGACCTAAAAATAATTCTAGGGAAGCTGTAATTTTAGGCATTATTTAAAAACCTTCCACCTATCAATTGTTTTACTACACTCTTTAATTATCTCGCTATTTTTTATTTTATTGAACAAAGATTGTTTTTGTCTATAGAAAATAGAATAATTGAAAGTGAAATTTCTAATATATATCTCCCAATCCTTTGATTGAACATTCTTGTAAACTAGTATATGAGATAAAGGATGGACCTTCCAATGTCCATAATAAGTACTCGAATGTGGAAGTTTATTGTTTTTAAAGGGTTGAAATAATATCACAAACCATCCTAGGTACCCTGTTAACCTGATAGTTGAGTCGGTCCTAACATGGCCTAAAGGGCATTCCTGACCCCCATGGGTGGGCTACTATAAACTGTAAACACACAACATGGAAGTGGGAAAAACAACTTGCCACAAAAATTTTGGAAGTAAAGATAAATAAGTCTGTATTCATACAAGAAATATCCATAGGGATAATTTTACTAGAAGTACAACTGGTATAAACAACCCAACACATTACAGCAATATGCTATAAAAAATGATAGATAACTAAAGTCCCCAAAGTTGTAAATCTCCAAACCCACATATCAATAGAAATATCAACCTCCATGTAGTTATTTTCCCCTACCCGAACATGAAAAGATGAAATTTATTAAACCTAAAGGCACAAATATAGTGTGACCTAAATTCCTAGTATGGTATCACCAAGGATTACATAATAAGATAACAACAGTTAATTAACCAAATAATTAACTTTTAATTTTAAATAAACAAGTTTGTAATTTCATATATATATTTAAACAAATAATGATTTACATTTCAAATGATGTATACACATTAAACAAATTTCTTAAAAAACACTTTTATATAAAACATTTAATATAAATCAAAAGGATTGGAAAAAATATTAAAAAATTGGCATATATACATTTCAAATACAAGAAAATTAGAAACATGGCTATATGACTATACTGTATGATAGTTTAATCTATGGGACCCTATACAATCTGAGTGACTCAGTAATATTTGTATACACACATCCACATTAACCATGGTCAAGTGTACTTCACTATTATTCTGTCAAGTATGTGATGTGCTACATTTATATTTTAGTGACCTCGTAAAATTGTAGAGTGTTATCTTAATAACTCACTAACTAACTAAGGCTTTCATGTTCAATAATAACAAAAAATATATAAGAAAATTATATTAATACAACTCTAAATAAAATTTATCCCATTCTACATTTCGAATATGACAATTCTCCATTGAAAAACCAAAATGGTTTTTTAATCAAATATATTCATTTTTTCAAGATAAATCCCAAAGGTTTTTGTCAATATCATTTTATTCCATTTTCATAAATACTCATTTAAAATAAATTTCATCTAATCAGTTTTATAATCAAAATTTCACAATTAAATTCAACAATTTAATTTGAACAATTCCATACAATTTCACAATTCACCCTGATTCAATTGAATTACGGGTTTTCCTCAATTTAAGGTGAAAATATAATTTTACAAATTAAATCCCCCAATTCAATGGAATTAGGTTTTTTTAAATCAATTTCATAAGAATAAAATCCAACATATTAAATTGAATTAAATTTAATAAAATCATGAAATTTAGGGTTAATAAAAATTGGGATTCATGATTGAGACACCAACCTCAGGATCAACGGTTCTCAAAACATCAATCCCTAAATGATATTAAATGAAGAAAATTGAAAATGGGATCTAAGAATTAAACCTAAGTTTAGGATCCAAAAAAGTTTAATTAGTTCTAACTACAACATGGTGATCCAGAAAACCTAGGTAGGAAAATAGGGAATGTTGGAGAAATAGATTGGTAAGATAAAACTACCCAGGAGAATATTGAATGCTATTCTCTTAGTTTCAATCTGCTTCTAGGAGAATTCCAAGGGTCCAAAACTACTAAAGGGGGCTATTATGGAATAATAAATTTTATATGGGTCATCGAGTTCTATCGGGGGTATGAAAATAGGGTTTCCTCCTTTTTTAAATTATTTTTTCGAATTAAAAATCTCATATGCACAGTTATATGGGAATAGATGCACGATTTAGATAAATAATGCACCCAAGCTATGTTATTATTTTAAATGGGTTTCATAATTTATCCAAGGCAGGCACATAGTTTTCAAACAATTCAAAAGACTTGAAAAACCCCCAATGTCTATGTTTTCACAGAGTCCATTGAGATGGGCATGGTTTGGGAAAATTGTGTGCCAACCATGTCTAGACCTAAATTTAACAAAAAAAATACAAAATTTCTACTAAAAAAACCCAAAAATAAACCCAACCAAATCATGATTGAAATAAGGGTTTATGAATAATGGAGAATCATAATAAGATGTTACAACCTCCCCATTCAAGAAACATTCTATCCCCATAAATCCTACTTTGAATCTTTCATGCCAACAATATGAGGCCACAAATATCTCATCAGTGCCTCCCTATCCCATGTCTAATTATTTTCAGAATCCTGATTTCATATCTCACCAACCAAAGGTATCATCCTCCCACATAGTACCTTGTTTTCAGAATCAACTATCTTTAGAAGACATTCAATTATGGATAAAACAGGCTCAACAACGAGATCACTCCAGTTTAGAACATGATATTGATCAGATAGATACATTCAGAGATAAGATACATGGAACATGTTGTGTTTATAAGTTATCTTTGGTGGAAGTGAAAAATGGTAATATAATATTCCCATGTTCTCAACAAACACAAAAGGTCCCAAAAAATGAGGATCATGTTTCCCTTACCTCCTAATATGTCGATGATTCAATCGGGGTGAAACATTCAAGAACACTTGGTCACCAATAGAAAAGTTCAATTTTTTGTGATGATGATTAGAGGAAGACTTATATCAGCTATGTGGTGTCAACATTCTCCTGAGAATAAACTAGATCATTGTTTTCGTCACATTAACCAAGATCGGTCCAACCAAGGAACATTAACCAAACTCTGAATTACCCCACGGAGAAATACAAGTTCATCCTAAAAAGGATCCATTCTGAATGATTACTAGTTATTATTGTTATAAGAAAACTCAACCTACCCTAAATGATCATCCCAAGCCCCACCAAAGTTAAGAACACAATTACGAAGTATATCCTCAATAATCTATATAGCTCTTTCTATCTCTCTATCTAACTGCCAAATGTACGTCTTACTAAAAGGTACCTAATATCCCATTTCCTCTTGAAGGACTCTCCAAAATTGATAAGTGAACTTAGGATTCCTATAAGAGACTATAACAGATGGAAATCCATTCAAATGATAAATCTCTTTCATGTTGAGATTTCCTAAATCCTTAACATTGGTTGTGTCCCAAATGGATATATTTTTCGGTGGCTTGGGGAGCCTATTGATCACAACCAATATCACATTATTCTTTCTCTAGGTATGATTAAAACCAACAAAAATTCTATAGAGATCTCATCCTACCACCATATTGGCATTTTAATTGGCTAAAGCTAACCCAAAGGATTTTGGTGCTTAGCATTGACATTTTTGAATGTATATCAATGAGAGAAAAATTCCTCAATGCCCCTTCCCATACCTAGAAACCATAACCATCGTTTCATGTCATATTACATATTTATGGTTCCTTAGTTCACCTCCAAATGGTAATTATGCAAGTCCCCCCTCACATCTTTCCTAACCACTAACGGCACAAAAAGTAGTTATGATGGCATAGAATTCTCTTGGTGGAGAAAAACCAATCAGCCACAGTCTCCCCACCATAAAGAGAGTCTCTAATTAAAAATAACTCATCATAAAGATGATTTTTATGAAAAATCATCATGATGATAGAGGATTTTAATTGAACACTGGCCAAATAATCCTCATCCCATGATTCCTAGACTTTAATATGTAACTATGCAATGAGAGCAATCGAGTTCCACTCTTCAAAAGATTCATTTACAGTTTGAGTCATAAGTTTCCTAATCAAATAATATATGATGACATTCCATTCATTGGGGTATATGCTATGTCAAAATCAAAATATTTCTGGTATTCCACCCAACGCCTCTGAGGGATATTCAAATATTTTTTATAGGAAATTTAACTCAAGCTCTTGTGGTTTGAATAAATAGTAAACCTTTCTCCATAAAGCTAATTCTTAGAACTCTTAAGCACATGAATCACATCTAATAATTCAAGTTCATGGGTTGGGTAATTATTATCATATGGCATAAGATGAAAAGATCTATAATAAATGACATGATAACCCTATAAAAGAATTCAACGCAAACCTAAGCCTCATGCATCACAGAAGACAAAATAGCATTTCTCTTCCTTTAGAAGAGTTAACACTGGAGTAGTAGTAAAAATTCATTTCAGCTCAAAATAATAATTATAGAATATTTTATCCCATGAAATCATTACTCCCTTACAAGTTAGAGTAGACATCAAAGAATCCAAATTTTTTAATCCCTTAACAAACTAGTAAAAATACATAGATAAACCTAAGAAGCTAAAAATCAAAAAAAAAACATTACATAGTTTCTCCCATTTAATAAATGTAGTGATCCGACCCTAGAAGCATAGATTCATTATTTTATATCAATAAGTTTGGCATAAGATACATGTAAATCGTGTCCTAACAAACTGAAAAGTTTAGTAGTCTTGGAAAAAAATATAAAAACATGATTCTTATATTAAAAATTTATAAACTAGTTACAGCAAAAAAATTTATACTACAAAACTTTGAGGATAATAAATTTATTCCTTCTAGAATATCCTTGAATATCTTTCCTAGTAAACTTCTTGGATTAATAGGTAAAGAAAACATAATAAGGGTGATCTCAAATTCTCAGTAAGGGTGAAATACAATGGATGCAATAATGAATCAATTTTTATAATCAAATCCAATGGAAAATAACAGAACACACTTGACAAGTAATGAATTAGATGAAAAGAAAGTGAATAAACAATAATTCCGGGTAATAAAAAGGAAAAACATGCTATTAAAATAATTATTAAGGGAAAATAAATATGGAAGGGTAAAAAATAGAAAAACATTCAATTTAAATAGTGAACTAAAAATGTGATGTATCCATATATATATCACCACAAAATCTCATGGATGAATATTAACTAAAACTAAATGAGGTAAATTCATAAATATTGGATGTAATATATAAATCACATGAAAACCTATATAATCAAGATAATTTAAATGGTGGTTTAAAACTACAGATACAACCCCATTTAATTTTTAGCAACATATTTGTCTCATGAGAACCTATGAATATATCGAGGGGCTATATAAACTCTGGGGTCCACCTATAATTGCATTTTGAAATCATTACTCATATCAAATAATCTAAATAAATAGTATTCTTCATCAAATATCTGTATTTAATAATGAATATAGACTTATCAATTATTCTTAATGTAAGATTAATAATAATAAGGGTTGTTGGTGTTAATTAATATAAATACCACTTAAATATCAATAAAATATTCTTGAGGAAAATAATAATTAAACATTCAAAAGAATCCCATACCACTTTAAAACAATTAAATAATAATTTCCTATAAATTAAAAACATAAAATGAAACATATAATATCAGGAGAGTAATTATATTCATGATATAACATGTTAGAGGGTCGTATATACACCAAATAAAATTTAATTTGTTCATAATAACAAATAATTCTCAATAGAATGTAAATTGAGATGAAATACCTTACATATGAATCCAAATACCCTATAATAATAATAATCAAATGAAAAAATTATTCAAAAATTAAATTTTAAACATGAAAATTATACTTCAAGGAAATGATGGTGGGTAAATCTGTACATTCCATACTGGGTAAAAAGAACATTCCTTTTTACATGGTAAAAATGTTATAAAATGCCTCACTTAGAAAGAGACAAGATGATTACCTTAAAAACATTGGTAAAAGATAAAAATGGTAAAAAATTATTTACTAAATCATTTTCAAAAGGTCAAAAACATTTTTTAAAACATTTTAATAAAATATAGTTTTTATAAAAATAATGTTCTTTGACTAAAGATATAAATGTAGTTAGGTTTTCTTAAAAACATTTTATAAAACAATTTGAGAACCAAATAGTGGGAAAATGGTTATATTACTTGAAAACGGTAAATAATAAACAAATGGGAATAAAATGAAAGAGTTTATTAGATAATTATCAAATAATTTTCTCTGATGGAAATTCATGTGTAAACAATCCTGAAAAAAATGAGACTGTGAAGTAAACCCTCAAAAAACCCATAATGTTGATGTGAAAATAAATAAATGAATAGATTATGTGTTTAAAATTTAAAAACAAAATTAAAAGAAGGAAATACAATAATATATAATAAATATTTTATTATATACATAATTATATAATATTAAAGAAAATGGCCCAATGAAAATAAATTTGGTTGTGGAATTGTTTTCCACTTTGTAAAATTTAATTAAATTCCCCTTAGGAGGAATAATTAAAATTGATACTAGAAATAACATGAATATAAAGTAATTCATGGTGGGTTGTATTAAAATTTTAGTTAGATACACCACACAAAAAAATAAGTGGCAAACATGACATTTATCACACAGTTGTAATAAGTGAGGTGAAAATACATCACCTTTCATTTCCTTTTGGGTGATCATCATTTAACTTCTTTTATATTAAACTTATGTTAATTATTTACTTTTATGATTAAAATTTTCCTATTTATCATTACTTTTATTTCACTTATTACCATGTTTTATACAACTATATATATAATTAACTTTATGTCAGTTGTTTTGAACAAAGTTGGTTTATATGTCAAAAATAACTTGTGTTGGTCAACAATAGGCATAGGGGTCGATATATAACATAGAAAGAATAATAATCATCAAATAGTTATCATATATTTACATCAATTACAATTTTAAATTCAATAATTAAATACGGTTAAGAAAAATTAACCAACAATATAATCATGGAGATGGTAGATCGTACGTACGCTTAAGTAACATTCCCATTTTTCAATGACCACTATAGAAAAAAGGTTATTAATGTAGATATTTCCAAATTTATAAGTATATCATAAATATTATATAATTTAATAATATATAATTATATTTTTTTTGATGTATTAGGGATCACATTGTGTCAAGGAGGTGGTAGTCCATATGTCCACGAATGATGATATCACTTTTTAAGTTTGTGAATGGGTAATAAATAAAATGATATATATTATATTTATATAAAGTTAATTATTTAATTAATATCATATATTTTTTCACATATTTTTAATTAAAACCATCTATTGTACATTCCATGTGTAGTTTGAATGAATCACGTCGCTCTAAGGGGGCGGTAGTCCACACATCCACAAACGGTTTTATCGTTTTGTCAAAAAAAATTATAAAGATATGTGTTATAAAAGTGTTTAATAATATTAAATACATAATTAATATAATATATAACATATATAAATAGATTTTCCATCATAATTTACTTCATTAGAGGCAGTAAAGGAAAAAATGAATAATAATCGTTTCGTGAGGTGGTAGTTCGTTGGACACGTAAACTGTATGTTTGATACCCATTAGATAGGAGTGTGTGTGAGTGTAGATAAAATTATTATCATAACAATATACTAAAATATTGAAGATATTTTTTATATAATAATGGGTTAATTAATTTTGAGAGGTGTAGAATGGAAATAAAACTAGAGAGATTGTGGAAAGATGTTTCCTCTAAATCGGGAAACTCCTTTTAGATTGCACCAAAAGGCTTTCATGGATTAATTTCATTATAAATGGAGGATTAAAGTATTAATAGAGGTATTTTTATGATTTAATTGGATATATATTTTCCAAACCGAAGTGGATTGAGTGGTGTGAGGATGTGGGAGGAAATGAGGCCTTTTATAGTGCAGGAAGAGTGGAACTCTTGTAATTTTTTTGGAAAAAAAAGGAACCTCACCAATAATTGTTTTTGAAATTGGATCCAATAACGGTCAAAAGTCTATATAAGGTAGTATAAGGTCTAAATATGTCTATATAATGGATTTTGTACAATTTTATAGGTCATATTATGACTTAATTATAGGGTTTAGTCCACTGATAAGCTTAAATTCACATTAATCATTGTAATTAATTTTAATTACGTTCACTAATATTTTTTGTCAAAAACTAAGATGAATTTATAATAAATTATTAATTATGATGATTCCAAATATTGAATCTATTTTTCCAAACTTTAAACACAAAATTTTCAGAAATTAATTTAAATTTAATCTCGTAGATGGGATGACAATGCAAGGTTTCAAAGTAAAAAATGTCCAAAACATTTCAATGTTTTTATAGTCAATATAAAGTGAAACTGATTCCAATGTACAAAATTTTATTAATTAATAAAAACTTTATCTAATTTAACTTTAAATCCAATTTCAATTATAATTTATCCTTATAAATAAATTAGATAAAAATCATTTAGGAATTAAATTTCACTATTTTTTACAATTCATTAAAAATGAATCTTCAAACAAAAAAACCAAATATTTACCCTAACCTAATTTTTATAATTTAATTTCAAATATAATTTTTATTTTGACATATTAAATTTAAATAATTGTCAAAAATATTATTTAAAATAGGTTTTTCATTAAGAGGAAGTAAATTCCTTAATAAAAATATATGTTATTTTGTGTAAAATTGAGTTTGTTATTATATTATTCTTAAACAATATATTGGATAAATATCAAAAAAAAATATTTAATATATTATATATATATATGAAATTAATATTAGTCACTAATTATTGTTAATTTAATTTATTTTGATAAAATAGCTTTCTGACCATAAAATGGTTTTCTATAGAAATATTCACTTTATATTCTGTTGGTTCTAAAGTTGTAACCAAGGAATTAAATTTATATCCATGTAAACCATAATTTTCATAATTTAGTTATTAATATTCATAAATACTAATTTAGAAGCCAGTTTATATCTTATTATATTAAATAATGATATTTAATAATATATTATTTTTTGGTAAAACATAGTCTTGTGTTTAATGCAAGCCATTGAAGATTCTTGTTGTTGTGTGATTCTCATTCTGACACGGTGTTCTAGGCATTGCAAGCTATAATTTATATTTAATTTATTTAAAATATTAAATATATTATAAATAATCTTGATATTATATTTTCTTACACGGTTGGTGTTTTGTTTGATACTCACTATAGTATTCAGTAATCATACTTTATATTTTTGGAGTGTTATATTCTCCCAAACATAATCAAATTATGTCCTCAAAAAATAAAATCAATCTTGGAGCTAAATTGTCAAATATTTCCTATTTTTAAATCTCACATCGTGATGAGGGTCTACAAAATATCCTCTATAAAAGAGATAAAGGGAAGTACAAGGGTCACATGGAACAACATATAATAAGGTCTCCATGAAGGAAAAATAGTGGAATGTATTGATATATAATTGTATGAAAAGAGTAAATATTTATAGGGGTGATTGAGTTCATTAATCAAAAATACGTGAATGGTATATTTAATGTTGAGGGATTCTAAGCCGTAACTCTTTGATAATTTAAAATATCATCAGTTTAAAAAAATTAAGCTATTATGAAAAAAAATTAGATTATTTTCCTAATGTTGAGTAATTATTTTATTGACTAATAATATTCATCAATATAATTACTAGATATATTTATATGTACAAAATTTCATCCTTTTGTGTTCTTTGATCAGTTTTCCAATTTATCCAAAAAATAATTTTGATGCCTGAAGGACTAAAATATGTTTCTAATGGATCTTAAATACCATAATAGAGTGAAAAGTATAACTATTTTTCTTTAACTATTTTCCAAAACTAATATGATCAATACATTAATCTATAAACCTCAAAAGTGATACCACTGGTTTATCATTATCATTTATATATCAAATTATTTAACTATAAACCATGAAATATTAACTAGGACGTTGTGTAGTTAATCGGTTGGCATGAAACCCTTATCATCCTTCAGTCATGGGTTTAATACCTATGGCCTTTCCAAACATGATTTATTTTATCCTAATATACTATTTTTACTTTTATAAAACCAAATTAATATAATTTATAAAATAAATATGATGTACATCCTTGAAATATAGATAATCACTAAATTTCTTCATATATAAGGTTTATAATACAACACTAACACATAAATACTACATCCATTTATTTCCACATAGGTACATCCTTATTATAGGGTTTATCTATGACATAATTTATTTGATTTCTAAATCATGAAACATTAGGATGAACCGAGGTCATTTATTGTAAAAATCCATCATAATGGATTGTAAAGAAAATGTGAATTATCCTAAGAATATCCCCTGGAAGTGTCAAACCATGTGTGCAGTAAAGATCGTTGTAGTGTACTAGCTTATGTCGAGTCAGGCCTGATGCACCTTTTCGAAGTTGTTACCCATAGGTACGTTTTTTCTAGAACCACGCCCACTTGTAGTATCTAGTCTGGGATATATTACTAGGAAAAATTCATAATCTATATCTAACCAAAATTGTAGGATGATCTTCTATATTTATCGATAAATTCTACCTTAGGGTTATATTCTCTAATAAGGGTTTTCCTAAATCTATGTCCAAAGTCTGCTACTAACCTTACTCTGATACCAGCTGTATCAACCTAAACATAGAAGCATAGATATGGTGTATGTTATTAATTAAATTGGAATAAGTTACATGTAAATCACGCCCCAAAGAACTGAACATTTTAGTAGTCTTAGAAAACTAGATACATACATGATTCTTGTATTAAAAATGTGTAAACTAGTTACAAAATAATTTTTTCCCCTAAATAAATTTAAGGATAATAACTTTATTTTATATACTATATCCTTATATATCATTCTTAGTACACTTATTGGACTCCTAGGGAAAATAAAAAAAATAATGGTGATATCAAATTCTCAATAAGGGTAAAATATAGTGGAAGCAATAATGAATCAATTAGACTAATCAAATGGATGTGTAAATAACAGAACAAACATGCCAAGTAATCAATAGGATGAAAATGAAGTGAATATGCAATAAGGTATTGTAATAAACTGGAAAACCATGCCATTAAAATAACTAGATAAGGAAAAATAAATATTGTAAGGTAAGAAACTAAAACACATTCCATTTAATCAATGAACTAAAAATAAAATGTATCAATAGATATTTTGATGAAAAATCATATGGATGTATAATAAATGAAACTAAATGATAGAAATGCTTAATTATTGGATGTAGTGTCTATGTCAAATGAAAACATGTACCTTTATAACCATTCACAAGAGTTTTTAAAACTACAGATAGAAACCTATTTAATTTGTGCAACATATTTGTCTCTTGAGAACCTCTCGATGTATTGAGGGGATATATAAAGTCGAGGAACCACTTTTCATTTTCTATTCAAAGTATTCCTCATATCAAATAATAGAAATAAATAATTTTCCTTACCAAATATTTTTATTGAATAAATAATACATACTTAAAAATAATTCCTTAGTGGGTGATAACTAACAACAAGCTTTTTTTATGTTGATGAATGGAAATACCACTTAAATATCATTAAATCATTCTTGTGGTAAATAATAATTAAACATTACAAAGAATCTCATACCACTTTTAAACATTTAAATCATAATTTCCAATGAAGGAATAACACCAAATAGAACTTATAATATCATGATTGTAAGGAGATTTGTGATATACCTCTTTAAATGGTATTACATACACCAAATAAATGTTAATTGGTGCATAATAAAAAATATTTCTCAATGGAATATAAATTGAGATAAAATAATATAAATATTAATTTAAAGACCCAATAACAATAATCATAAAATGAAACATTTTCTATCAAAATTAACCTTTTAAACATGAAAATTAATCTTTTATAAAATGATGGTGGGTATATCCATGCATGTCATATGAGGTAAAAAGAATAATCATTTTTTCATGATAAAAAGGTTATAAAATTCCTCATTCAGAAATAGAAAAGTGAATTTCATTGAAAATATTGGTAAAAGAAAAAAAATTTAAAAATTTATTTACTAAATAATTTTGAAAAGGTAAAAAACATTTTTTAAATCATTTAAATTAGAAATGGTTTTTATAAGAAAACAGGTTCTCTGACTAAATATAGAAATGAAGTCAGGTTTTCTTAAAACCATATTCTAAAACTTTTTGAGTACTAAAGAGTGTAAAAATGGTATTATTATTTGAAAAGTTTAATGAATAAAAAAGTAGAATAAAATTAAATTTTTTAGTAGATAATTATAAAATAATTTCCTATGATGGAAATCCAAGTGTAAATAATCCTGAAAAAAATGATATTGTAAAGTAAACCCTTGAAAATACCATAACATTAATGTGAAAATCAATAAATTAATATATTATGTGTGTCAAATGTAAATACACATAAAAAGTGTATATATAAAAATATAAAGAAAAAAATATTATAAACATAATCCTATAATATTAATTATATTGAATAATTAACATAACCCAATGAAAATAAATTGGGTTATGATGTTATTTTTCACTTGGTAACTTTTAATTCAAATGCCCTTAAAAGAAATCATTCAAATTGATACTAAATATTCAATGAAGATAATTTAATTCATGTTTTTATATATAAAAATGGTTAGTAGATACACCAAAAAAAAATAAGTAAGTGGCAGACATGACATTTATCTCACATATGTAAAATGTTAGGTGAAAATTCATTACCTTGCATTTCCTTTAGAGTGAATTTCCTTTAAATTCATGTATAATAAACTTATGTTAATTATTTTATTTCTTTAAAAACTTTTTTTAGTTAATCATTAATTTTAATTCACTTAATACCATGTTTTATAAAACTACTTAAATAATTATGTTTACGTTTGTTGATTATACCAAATTCAGTTTATATGTCAAAAACAACCTATGTTGGGCAATTTTGGTCAAAGGGGTGATTATATTACATTTATAGAATAATAATCATGAAATTTTTTTAAATTTATACATAAATTATAATTTTAAAATCAATCAATGTGTATTGTTATGAAAAATGAACCAACTTTATAATCATAGAGATGGTAGGTCGTACTTACGCATGGGTAACGTTTCCATTTTTCAAATATCAATGTGGAAAGAAGGTAAGTAACTTTAATATTTATAGAAATATGAAAATATCATAAATATAATATTATTTAATCATATATAATTATATATATAATTCATTGATGTAAGAGGAATCACATTGTGTCGAGGGGATAGTCCACACATCCACTAACGATGTTATCATTATTTAAGTGTGTGAATGGGTAATAATAAAAATGATATATATTTTATTTCTAGAAAGTTAATTGTTTCAATAGTATATTATATATTTTTTTTATGTATCATATTGTTAGTTATAACTGTCCTTTATACATTCCATGTATCGTGGGAATGAATCACATCGCTTTGAGGGGGTGAAAGTCTACATTTCCACAAATAATGTTATCGTTTTTACTCAAAATGGAAAGTATAAAGATATGTGTTTTAAAATAATTATATAGAATAAAGTAATAATTAATATCTTATATAACATATATAAACATAGTTTCCATCATAATGTCCACCATGAGAGGAAGTAAAGGAAAAATTAGCAATCGTTATTTCGTGAGGTGGTAGTTCATCATACATGTAAATAATATGTTTTTTAACCATTAGATAGATGTGTGTGTGAGTATAGGTCTAAACCTTAGAATAAAAAAATCCAAGTATATTTATGATACTGGTTTTAGTATATAATCATTGAATAACAAAATTTGAGGTGTGTAGAATGAAAATAAAACTAGGGAGGTTGAGGAAAGATGTTTCCTCTTAAATTGGGTAACTCCTTTTGGTTTTCACCAAAAGGAATTCATGGATTGCTTTCTGCCAAAAGGGTGGCATAAAATAGTAAGGGAGGAAGGTTGGAGATTTAATTGGGAAGATATTTTCCAATACTATTTTTCTTGAGAGGTTCGAGGTGTTGGAAGGAAATGAGGCCTTTTATAGTGGATGAGGAGTGCCACTCTAGTAACATTTTGGAAACAAAGGATCCCCACCAACATTTTTTAAAATTTAGATCCAATAATTGTAAAAAATTGATAAAATTGAGGTTAAGGTATAAATATTTTCATCCAATCTATTTTTTACAAGATTCTAGGTCATGTTAGGCCTTAGGTATAGGGTTTAGTCCCTTGTTAAGCTTAATTTCACCTTAATCATTGAAATTAATTTTAATTACATTAAATAATATTTTTTGTCAAAAAAAATGACATTATAAGACATTATAAATTATTATTATCAAAGATATTGAATCCATTTTTCTAAATTCAAAACATAGAATTGATAGAAATTAATTTTAAATTTAATCCCACAGACAGGACGACAATATAGTTTTTAAAAGTAAAATTGTCCCAAAGTTTTCTATGTTTTTGTAATCAATTTCATAGTGAAATTGATTCCAATTTACTAAATTTTATTAATTTATAAATATATAATCTAATTAAACATTAAAACCAATTTAAAATATTATTTAACATTATAAAAAAATTTAAGAATAATCATTTTTGAATTAAATTTCAATAGTTTTCACTATTCATTTAAAAATTAATCTTCATAGAAAAATACCAAATATTTACCCTAAAATAATTTATTTTTTTATATTTAAAATATTATGTTTATATTGAAATATTATGTATATAAAAGGATTAAAATGAAATTAAAAAATTTTCTCCATTAAAATGTTGTAAAAAGTGCCTTAATAAAAATATAGGTTTTTATATGTAAAATTGGGTTTTTTTGTATCTTGTTATTATCAAATATATGGGATGAATATAAAAAAATATTTTATTGAATATAATATATATATATTACATTATTATCTAACACTAATTGTATTTAATTTAATTTGTTATGATAAAAGATCTTTTTGAGAATAAAATTGTTTTCTATAAAAATATTCACTTTATATTCAATTGGTTATTATATTAATTTCTAATTATGTTTTAATAAATGAATTCATTTTATATTTTTTTTGAAACATACTTTTCATAAGTTAGTTATTAATATTCATAAATACTAATTTAATGGATAGTTTATATCTTATTATATTAAATAATAATATGTAATAATATATTGTTTTTTGTTAAAACTTAGTCTTGTGTGTAATGAAAGCCATTGAAGAAAATAATTGGTGTGTGATTCGCATGCTCATTCAGTTTCGCACACATTTCATGCTATAAATTTTATTAAATTTATTTAAAATATTAAATATATTATAAATACATGGGATATTATATTTCCTTATGTGATTGGTGTTTCGTGTCATGCACACTATTTAATACAATGTTCCTAATTTAGATTTTTAGGGGCATTACAATAAAAGACTACACTTTCTCAAGAACAACTGATATACCATGTTCCAACACCATGTGTCCTAAGAACATCACATCTCAAATCCATAAATCATATTTTGACAACTTAACATAAAGTTGGTGATTTCTCAATAATTCCAAAATTGCTCTCAGATGAAACCCATAATTCTTCTCAGACGTAGAGTAATTTGAGATTTTATCCAAACATACAACCATAAAGGGTTTGAGATACTCATGAAAAATATTTTTCATTAAAGCCATACAGATTTCAGGAGCATTGGTTACACCAGAAGGCATGAAGAGGTACTCATAATGGTAGTACTATAAAGACCTGTAAAATTCAAGGGAATTTTTTTCTTAATTTTCTTTGGGATTTTACAAGAACGCAGTTTTAGACGGCACTTGATTCTGAGGCCTGGTGTTCCCAGAATTTCTATCCAAAGTTTAGCTAGGGTACGTTCAGTGAATGAACGAGCGGGAATTCCTATCTTTTGAACCGGTGTTCGGAATCGAATTCTGAGGGCACCGATGGAACCGCAACGCCGGTAATTGCTTAGGAACACATGTTCCGGAGTTGCGTTTTCACGAGAGTTGATGATAAAAATTGTGGAAGTTTATTTTATAATTATTCTACAATTTTTATTTTTACTCTAAGGGTATAATCCTTGGAATGGAAGTTGGGTAACTACCCAACCTCCCTTGGGAGGTTATGAGGGTGGTGGGGCCCACACGAACCCCACCCCTTCATATCATCTAAACCCCCTCAACTCCCTTATAAATTTTGTTAACTTAAGTTTAATAACTTATGGAGTTAATGTGGTGAATTAAATGTAAGTTTTTGAAATTCAAACTCTTGAATTTCAAAAGGCTTGTTGTGTTAATAAAATAAGAAAGGAGCTTATTTTATTTTGTTGTTAGTGTTTTTTCGTTGAGAGATTTTGGGAAGAACAACTTCTTCTTGATGAAGAACATGAAGTACAAATGATCTCCGACGTGGAACGTCGAGCCCTCGGAGACCGTCTTCCACGACACTGACTCGCGACGCGACGTCTTCTTACACAACGTTCTTCTTCTGCGACGTCTCTTCCGCGATGGTTTTCCGTGACGAAATCTCCGTCAAGGTCTTCGAATCCTCGCATCGCGACGCCGACGTTCGCCATATCTTTTATCAGGGTAGGGGATTTATTTTATTTAATTATTTTACGTTCATGATTCTAGTTTGTCGTTCTTCGTGGATATACGACTAAATGTTATCGTTTAACGAGAGAGGGTCGGACCTCACAAACACAGCTGACCCTCCTCTTTATCCTTGTTTGATACTTTGTGGTTTTGACGGAATGGCGTGGTGCCGTTACACCACGCGGGAATTGCACGATAAGTAATTCGTGGAGCCATCGCACCGCGTCGTGAAGTTGAACAAGGACGCGATGCCGTCGCGCCGCGTCGAAGAAAACCGAAAACTCCGTGGCCGGAGCGGGGCCGCGGCGGAAGGGCGCGGTGCCGTCGCACCGCGCCGGACGAATCAAGTCGTGGCCAGTTCCAGGCCGCGGTGGAGCAGGGTGACCGGCGGCCGGTTCCGGGCCAGTTGCGATGCGATCCTTGAATCGAGATGGTCGTTTCTCTATATTGCACTCAATGTTTTGGAATACTTTGAGTTCGGCCGGGTTGGTTCGTACACAAAACCAACCGGGCCATCGGAGCGGAAACGCTCATATCTTAAGCTCTGGATGTCCGAATGAAGTGTCGTCGACTTTTTTGATTTCCTCTTAGTGAGACGGATAATTTGGCTTACGCCGCCCGAGTTTTGGACGCAGGTGGAGTATAGTCGGGTTGGTTTTGCCTTCAAAACCAACCGGGCCCCTGGGACGAAAAAGCCAATAACTCTCAGACCGGGCGTCCGATTAACGCGCCGTTTGCGACGTTGAGTTCCTATTGACGATACGGGACTTTTGGATACATCAACTCTGGAATATGTGTCATTTGATGTATCAGTATCTCGGCTCGTGGAGCGGACCCTCCCGAATGAGCTTGCTGTGTGTGGGAACCCTAGTACTGGCTGCGACTGCTACTGTGACTACGACGACGACTGTGCAGAGATCCTCAACGGATTCGACGACAATGACTACAGCACTCAGTGATCCTGTGTGGATCAGTGCTACCGATCTTGTGTGGGTCCGATCATGTGTGGGTCAGGGCAGAGCGGTTCTGTGTGAGCCAGCGCCTACAGATCCTATGTGGGTCTGATCCTGTGTGGGTCATTGCGGGGGTTAGTACCAATCGATCCTTTGTGGGTCTGACGACTTAGATGGATCAGTGATCATCTCGATCGTCTTTCGAAGAAGTATACATGTGTGAGCTGAATCCTATATTAATTTTCTGTGTGGACTGTGTTGTGCTATCCTGTGTGGATTTACGTTTTTCTTTCCTATGTGGATTGAGTTGTTCTTTCCTGTGTGGATTACGTTTTTCTTCCTGTGTGGAATACGTTTTCTTTCCTGTGTGGACTGGGTTGTACTTGGGCTCAGAGGTTGGAGCGTATTATAATTGATGACTTAGGTATATGTATGGGCATATACCTAAGCAGTGTCGGTTGTTACTTCGTGATTGAATCTTTCCTTTGTGGTTTATCCTTTGTGGATTTTGGGAGATCTTCGGGGGTCTCGGGGTCCCTACTGAATAGCTTATACTCACCCTTGCACGGGCTATGCCCGCACTACGTTGTATTGGTTGTAGATGATGGACAACACTGATCGTGGTGGAGGCTTGCGGAGCAGGACGGTACCTGGAGGTGGACCACTGGGCGGGATGTACTCGGAGCGGTAGGCTGGACCGAGGAGCAGTTAAAGCTTTCTGTACCCACCCTTCAGGTGGAATTCCTAGTGGACAGCTCGTCGTTGCGGCTTTACCTTTTAGTTGTTGTTTTCCCTTTCGAGTTGTACTTTACTTTCATTTGGGCTTGTATTTTCATCCCCCTTTACTTTTCCGCACTTACTGTTGTACTAGCTTTTACATAGTGTTTACTTTTCCGCTTGCTTACTCTGTGGTGCTTGTTTACTTTACAAAGGCAATGCCTTCCCTTTTTACCGGGATTTAAGCCTTGGTGCTAGTCGCCAGCCCCTGGCCTATGGAAGGCGAGCTTGGGGTAGTAACGACACGGGCCCCGAGGACGGGTCGTGACAAATTGGTATCAGAGGAGTTCGGTTCTACCGCGAACTTTGATCTTTTCTATGTGTAGCAATAGTGTTTAGCGTATTGGGTGTGGTTATCAGTCTAGGGAGTCCAGTGTTGGTGCAGCGGCCGACGTATCTGTACACCAGGACCCTGACTTCTGATTTCCGACTTAATGCATGAAAACATTGATTGCATGTGTGTTTCAAGTTTTCCTTGTGATTACTTTGTATCAGCTCACCAGGTATAATGTTCTGACCGTGGCGCACCTGCTTCCTTTTCAGGATGGCCCCACGACGGTAGCCAGCTAGGGTTCCGAGAGTCGAGCGTGAAGATAGCCCACCGAGTGACGAGGCCTCGGTGCAGGGCCCTTTGTCAACAGTGGCACCGACAGTAGCTCTACCCGCCGAGCAACCGATGCTTCCAGCACCAGCCGCTGATGATGCACGTCGCCTCAGTGCACTGCATGAGTTCCAGTGCCAGCGACCGCCCAGGATCCGCGGGGAGACGGACCCCCAGGCATCTGAGGACTGGTTGGAGGCAGTGGTGAGAGTGTTCCGGTTAGTGAGGACACCAACAGACCTCATGGTGATTCTTGCAGTGAGCCTACTGCACGCAGCAGCAGGCAGATGGTGGAGCTTGATGCTCCAGGTGCACGATGAGGCATCTCTCCTCTGAACAGACTTTGAGGGACTCTTCTGCTCAGAGTTCATCCCAGCCACCCTCCGTGCGGTGCGCATCCAGGAGCTTCTTCAGCTACGGCAGGGCATCTTGATGGTCACCCATTACTCGGCAATATTTACCGATCTCTCACGCTACTCGACCGACATGGTACGGGACCCATTCTTCCGGGCCCGGACCTTTGAGCAGGGATTGAGACATGAGATCCGGGAATCACTGATCTCCCTCAGCATTCCGACTCAGACAGGAGTACTGGAGAGATCCCTTTTGATCGAGATCTTTCTTGGTGAGTCTACACCAGCGCCGAGACCCACCGCAGGGTGACACGTGGCGGAGTCTTCTGCAGCTGGCAGTAGACAGATGTCGCAGAGGTCCAAGAGGGCCAGGCCAACAGGCAGACGACCACAGGATACTGGCTCGGAGGTGCGGGGCACACGCAGCAGAACCAGTCTTACGATTGGAAGACAGTGCTATGCATGCGGCGGGAAGGGCCACAGGGCTTGTGACTGCCCGAACCGCCATGTAGAGGAGCAACAGATGGTTGAGGAACCACCTAGGCAGAGGCAGAGGTTCGATCATGGCAGTTCGTAGGGAGCAGGAATACGAGGCAGAGGAGCAGGCCGAGCAGCAGGTGGTGGGCGACGCTTTGAGGCTCTACCACCACCACCACCACCAGAAGGTCCACCCTGACCTCAGGGGAGAGCATAGCTTCAGGAAGCTAAAGCATACGATCATGGAGCTCTGGAAGCGGGTGGACTAGTACGGGACTAGCTCCAGGCATAGAGCCCTTTTCCCATAAGGCCTCTAGCTTCGTAGTTTGTGTTCCTTGTGTCCTTGTACTTTGATTTGAAGTAATAAAAGTTTCTTGCAATAGTGACATTTTCTTTCTTGTCTTTTGTTGTTAATACTAAGAGGTGCTGGTTAAAAACTGTTGACATGACCCTCACTTGCGAGATTCTTACAGGAGGAGACCCAGTGACCACACACTGATGCCGATAGTGTGACTCAGCCGTTGGAGGCGAGAGTAACAGTTGGATCTCTTGGTAGCGACATCGAGGCCTTACGACATCATCCATGCCATGAATTAACAAATCATGACGGGATTGACTGTATTAGGCAAGGAACGTGGTTCATCCAGGGGATGAGACTGGATTTCCCTTTTCGGAAAAGGAAAAATCTTTGCAGCTTTGCAGAACGTTAAGGAGGAAGGGGAAACCCTTTGTGTGGTCAGACAGATGTCAGCAGAGCATCCAGGAGCTGAGACAGAGATTGACCAGCGCCCCTATCTTGAGGTTGTCAGAGGAGGGAGTAGGGTACGTAGTCTACTGCAATGCATCAGGGACCGGACTCGGATGTGTCCTAATGCAGGAGCGGGCCGTGATCGCCTATGGATCATGCCAGTTGAGGCCGCATGAGCAGAACTACGCTATCCAAGACCTGGAGTTAGCAGCATTGGTCTTCGCTCTAAAGACATAGCGACACTACCTGATGGCGAGCGCTTTACAGTCTTTTCTGACCATCAGAGTATCAGGTACATCTTCTCTTAGAGGGACCTAAATCTGAGACAGCGGTGATGGCTTGAGTTCCTCCAAGACTATGACTTTTAGATATTCTATACTCCTTGGAAGGGGAACATGGTAGTCGATGCTCTCAGTAGGAGGACGGGCATTCAGCTACTTGAGGAGGTGACAGAGCAGCTAGCCTCTTTGCATATATCCTTCGTGGATAGAGATGGAGCAGCCTTCCTTCAGTCCCTCATAGTCACTCCTCCACTACTACAGCGGGTCAGAGAGGCACAGCATGGGGACACTGACTGTGAGACACGGCATGCACAAATATCCTCAGGATAGGCACCTAATGGTTTCTCCTTTGGAGCAGAGTACGACATCCTTTTCAGAGGACGTACCTTGGTACCTGTTGCTTTACGGGAGGTGGTGCTGAGAGAGTTTCACACTTCTCCTTTGGCGGTACATCCTGGAGTGGCGAAGATGTACCAGTATCTCAGACGACAGTACTGGTGGCTGGGCATGAAGAAGGTTGTGGCGGAGTTCGTTTTTCGATGCCTCGCCTTCCAGCAGGTGAAGGCTGAGCACCAGGTACCAGCAGGCTTGGTGCATCACTTAGAGGTCCTGGAGTGGAAGTGGGACGAGATATCTATGGACTTCGTGACTGGAATTCCATGCACTTACAGAGGTCACTACTCCATCTGGGTGATTGTCGACCTACTCACCAAGTCGGCTCACTTCTTACCCATCAGAGAGCAGGGCTCAGTGGAGAGCTTGGGAAGACTTTACGTTCAGGAGATTGTACGGCTTCACGGTGTGCCATCATCTATCATCTCTGATCGAGATGCTCGCTTTACTTCCCAGCTTTGGAAGGGGTTGTAGGAGGTGTTCGGGACGCAGCTACGTCTGAGCACAACCTTTCACCCTCAAACGGATGGTCAGATGGAGAGGACCATTTAGACTCTCGAGGACATGCTCCGCGCATGTGTCCTCGACTTTAGTCGCAGCTGGGAGGACCACCTACCCTTGGTGGAGTTCGCGTACAACAACAACTACCACTCCACCATCGGGATGGCACCATATGAGGCGTTGTACGGCCGACCTTATAGATCTCCTTTGTGCAGGACAGACCCTGGGGAGTCAGCACTTGTTGGACCGGAGATGGTCCAGGCCATGATAGAGAAGGTCCAGGTCATCCAAGAGCAGATGAGGACAGCTCAGATCTGGCAGAAGTCATATGCTGACCGAAGGCGCAGGCCACTATAGTTCGAGGATGGTGACCATGTCTTCTTGCGTGTCTCACCTCGATGTGGATTACGGAGATTTGGCCGAGGTAGCAAGTTGTCTCCATGCTTCATCGGACCCTTCCAGGTCCTCATCAGGATTGGCGAGGTGGCTTATCGTCTGGCTCTACCACCTCAGTTGCACCGCGTGCACGACGTCTTCCACGTATCTCAATTGAGGAGATACGTGCACGACCCAATGCACATCATTGCCCATGGGGAGCTAGGCATTGATGATGGGGCGACTTTTGCGGAGGTCCCAGTGGAGATCGAGGATCGACAGGAGAGGGTCCTATGTGGACGGTTGATTCCTCTAGTGTGCATCAGATGGCAGCACGAGAACCTCCAGGAGAGCACTTGGGAGCGGGAGGCTCAGATGCGTGCTCATTACCCTCATTTGTTTCCCTAGTTTTCGATGTATCTTTACGGGGACGTAAAGCCCAGAGGTGGCAGTAATATAAAGACCCGTAAAATTCAAGGGAATTTTTTTCTTAATTTTCTTTGGGATTTTACAAGAACGCAGTTTCAGACGGCACTTGATTTCGAGGCCTGGTATGCCCGGAATTTCTATTCGAAGTTTAGATCAGGTACGTTCAATGAACGAACGAGTGGGAATTCCTTTCTTTTGAACCAGTGCTCAGAATCGAATTCTGAGGGCACCGATGGAACCGCAGCGCCGGTAATTGCTTAGGAACACCTGTTCCGAAGTTGTGTTTTCATGAAAATTGATGATAAAAATTGTGGAAGTTTATTTTATAATTATTCTAAAATTTTTATTTTTACTCTTAGTGTATAATCATTGGAATGGAAGTTGGGTAACTACCCAACCTCCCTTGGGATGTTATGAGGGTGGTGGGGCCCACAATAACCCCACCCCTTCATATCCTCTAAACCCCCTCAACTCCCTTTTAAATTTTGTTAACTTCAGTTTAATAACTTATGGAGTTAATGTGGTGAATTATATGTAAGTTTTTGAAATTCAAACTCTGGAATTTCAAAAGGCTTGTTGTGTTAATAAAATAAGAAAGGAGCTTATTTTATTTTGTTGTTAGAGTTTTGTCGTTGAGAGATTTTGGGAAGAACAACTTCTTCTTGACAAAGAACCCAAAGAATAAATGATCTCCAACGTGGAACGCCGAGCCCTAGGAGACCGTCTTCCGCGACACCGACTCGCGACGCGACGTATTCTTCCACGACGTTCTTCTTCCGCGACATCTCTTCCGCGATGGTTTTCTGCGACGAAATCTCTGTCAACGTCTTCGAATCCTTGCTTCGCGACGCCGACGTCCGTCATCTCTTTTATCAAGGTAGGGGATTTGTTTTATTTAATTATTTTCTGTTCATGATTCTAGTTTGTTGTTCTTCGTGGATATACGACAAAATGTTATCGTTTAAGGAGAGGGGGTCGGACCGCACAAACACAGCCAAACCTCCTCTTTATCCTTGTTTGATACTTTTTGGTTTGGAAGGAATGGCGTGGTGCTGTCGCACCATGCGGGAATCGCACGACAAGTAATTCACGCCCTGCCGTGAAGTTGAACAAGGACGCGACGTCGTCGTGCCGTGTCAAACAAAACTGAAGACGCTGTGGCCGGAGCGGGGCCGTGGCGGAAGGGCAAGGTGCCGTCGCACTGCGCCGGACGAATCAAGAAGTGGCCGGTTCTGAGCCGTGGCAGAGCAGGGTGACCGGCGGCTGGTTCCGGGCCGCCGGTGTCGGAGATGGAGGAAGGACCGGCTGTCGCCGGTCCTTGTCGGCAGAACCGGTCGGCCGGTGCGGGCCGGCCGGACAAAGGGGAGCCGGGGGAATTAATTCCCCCGACCAGCCTACAAAAACGGCCCCCTTAATTGGGGGGGGTCCGTGGTTACACCAGTGGGGCAGGCACCCCCCCCCCCTTGCCAACAGCTCGGCCAAAGGCCGAGATGGCTAGCGCGCTGGGCGCGCTGTGCCCAGGCTAGGCCGGCCGCCTGGCCGGTCCGCCAGGCCGGGCCGCGCCGGGCTGGGACGCGCCCAGATGGGTCGGGCCGACCCGGACCTGGGGTGGGTCAACCCTGTTCGGGCCGACCGGGGGGTCTCGGGCCGGGTCGGTCCGGGCCCGAAACCCCCGTTTTCGGACCGTCTTCGGTCTTTTTCCCATAACATGGGTTAAGGACCTCCGATCGACGCACCGTCAGTTGCGTTGCGATCCTTGAATCGAGAAGGTCGTTTCGGTATATCGCACTCAATGTTTCGGAATACTTTGAGTTCGGACGGTTTGGTTCGTACACGAAACCAATCGGGCCCTCGGAGCGGAAACACTCATATCTTAAGCTCCGGACGTCCGAATGACATGTCGTAGACTTTGTTGGTTTCCTCTTAGTGAGACGGATCATTTGGCTTACTCCGCCCAAGGTTTGGACGCAGGTGGAGTACGGTCGGGTTGGTTTTTCCTTAAAAACCAACCGGGCCCCTGGGACGAAAAGGCCAATAACTCTCTGACCGAGCGTCCGATTGACGCGCCGTCTGCGACGTTGAGTTCCTGTTGAGGATACGGAACTTTTGGATACATCAACTCTGGACTATGTGTCATTTGATGTATCAGTCTCTCGGCTCGTGGAGCGGACCCTCCCGAACGAGCTTGCTGTGTGCGGGAACCCTAGTGCTGGCTGTGACTGCTACTGTGACTGCGACGACGACTGTACAGAGATCCTCAGTGGATTCGACGACAACGACTACAGCACTCAGCGATTCTGTGTGGATTAGTGCTACCGATCCTGTGTGGGTCTGATCCTGTGTGGGTCAGCGCTCAGCGGTTCTGTGTGAGCCAGCGCCTACAGATCTTGTGTGGGTCCAATCCTGTGTGGGTCATTGCGGGGGTTAGTACCTATTGATCCTTTGTGGGTCCGACGAATTAGATGGATCAGTGATCATCTCTATCGTCTTTCGAAGAAGTATACCTGTGTGAGCTGAATCCTATTTTACTTTCCTGTGTGGACTGTGTTGTGCTATCCTGTGTGGATTTACCTTTTACATTCCTATGTGGAATGAGTAGTTCTTTCCTGTGTGGATTATGTTTTGATTCCTGTGTGGAATATGTTTGCTTTCCTGTGTGGACTGGGTTGTACTTGGGCTCGAAGGTTGGAGCGTATTGGAATTGATGACTTAGGTATATGTATGGGCATATACCTAAGCAGTGTCGGTTTTTACTTTATGATTGTATCTTTCCTTTGTGGTTTATCCTTTGTGGATTTTGGGAGATCTTCAGGGGTCTCAGGGTCCCTACTGAGTAGCTTATACTCACCCCTGCATGGGCTATGCTTGCACTACGTTGTGTTGGTTGCAGACGACGGACAACGCTGATCGTGGTGGAGGCTTGCGGAGCAGGACGGTACCTGGAGGTGGACCACTGGGCAGGACGTACTCGGAGCAGTAGGCTGGACCGAGGAGCAATGGAGGCTTTCTGTACCCACCCTTCAAGTGGAATTCCCAGTGGACAGATCGTCGTTGTGGCTTTACCATTCAGTTGTTTTTTTCCCTTTCGAGTTGTACTTTACTTTTAGTTGGGCTTGTATTTCCGGCCCCCTTTACTTTTCCGCACTTACTGTTGTACCGACTTTTACTTAGTGTTTACTTTTCCTCTTGCTTACTCTGTGGTGCTTGTTTACTTTACAAAGGCAATGCCTTCCCTTTTTACCGGGATTTACGCCTTGGTGCTAGTCGCCAGCCCCTGTCCTATGGAAGGCAGGCTTGGGGTAGTCACGGCACGGGCCACGAGGACGAGTCGTGACAAGTACCATCTCCGAAAGGAAGTTTTCTAGATGTTATATTCTTTTATTCTCAACTGAGGGTAACCAAAATGAATATCAACCGTTGAGAATCAATTCTACCCTTTAAATATATAATCAATCCATATAAACACATACATGTTCTTTACCTTAACTTGATTTAGTTTTTGATAATTAATACATAGGCGGAGTGAACCATTAGCTTTCTTAGTAATGAGAATTGATGCTGCCCAAGGTAACACACACGAGTGTATAAAGAAATTCTATAGAATATCATCCAACTGAGTATTTAGATCTCACATTTGAGATGGTCCCATGCAGTAATAGTAAATAGAAATTTGTTTTCTATTAGGAACTAAATCAATAGAAAACTCTACCTCCCTTGCCGGTGGAAACAAGAGAAGTAAGAAGAAAACACATTGGGAAATTCAATGAAAAATAGGGGGAGATCACTACTCAAATATTCCCACTTAAAATCAAAATAAAACACATATATCAATTTCCCCAACTCTGGATAAGAAATTCCGACTCTTCTTGACCTTTTTTCACATTCTCCTTGGAAAACACGACACACACCATTGGGTGTAGTGATGGAGAACCATTGACTATAAAAGAGTCCAAGAATTTTTTGTAATGATCCAATCCATCTCAAAAATTACATTAATAGATTTCATGTGGAGAACTATAAATCTACAAGAAATATCGTAATCAGGTAGAGAGAAAACACAAGAAAGAATATGGAGACCTGACTCTCTCTTCGTTCTAAGGGGAAAAGTAATATCCATCACATGAGATAAAATCATCATAAGAAGATTTAGTAGAATAAAAATATCGGTTGAAATAAATTTTTCAGGTTCACCAATATTAAATATAGAAGTATCTATTGATAAAGTTATAGTGATAGTACCTCTCACGGTCGTTGGACCAGTATCTGCTTCCTCTAGAGGAACTTCCAGTATGTGAAGAAGTTTCATTCTAGATGCATGTGATTGGAACCCCTTTTTCCTTGAAACATATGATTTCCCCATAGGTTTTGAAGGTTTTGATGATCTAATGCCACTAAATGGAGTTGAATAAACATGGAAGAACTTATGTAGGTGACTCAAGCATCCGCAGGAGCCACGTATCATGGGTACCTCAGTAAAAACTCTCTTTGAATTCCCCAACATTCTGTAGTAGTAAAAAACCAAAGGACCCCTTCCAGGAACTAAAGGAGGTTTAGAAAAGCCTTTTTATCGAGAACCACCATGATAATCATCACACTTACTCTTTCCTTTGAAGTAACATGCATTTCCACTAGGAGAGAAAGAATCTCCCAAAAACCCTAACTTTTCAATTAGGTCCATTTCATCCATCAGCTTTATATCCATTACATCACCATAAGAGGGTAGCATCAGTAAGAAAAACTGAGAATGATCATCCAGTCCTATTACCAACTATAAACATTTAGTCTTCATCTTCTCATTTGATATTATCTCAAGTTCAAATTACACATGCTCAATAAAGAGACTTTCATACTCTATCACGGTCCTATCAGCCAGCTAAATTTTGTTGAACTCCATATCCTTAGGAAAAATCATCAACTATGGATATAATTGGACATTTAAAATAACTTTGAAATTATAACACTCTAATCCCTTAAGAATATTTGATGTAACCATAGGGTTCCACTGTCTCCTGCTAGGTTCTTATAGTCAGAATGTGGTGCACTTCCCCTTGATTTAATCAGTTGTCTCCCAGAAATCCTAAAAACAATAAATCCTTATCAATCATTCCTCATCATCTTGAGGATCATTGGATCATTTTAACGATAGTGTCTTCTAGTGAATAAATTTCTGAGAAAGATATAAAATAACATCCCTTTTAGGTTCCACAACTAGATCCCAAATAGGAGATGGTGTAGGTGCATGTCACAATGATTGGATAGTCCATACAATCACCTCAACTAGATTCGAGTCCACAAAAGGATTTAATCACTGATAATTAGTATCAAATTTATACTGGATCCAATTCACATGTATTCTTAGAGGCATGATGCTACACAACATCAATATACAACAATAAAGACATCCTAAAAACACTCAAACCATGTAACAAGGGAGATTCATATTAACATATTGAAAAACATGATTTGGATTTCAATATATCCAAATAAAAATCTGGTAAAATACTAGTACTAATCCTTAATACAGATTTATCAGATCTCCCTTACTAACATAAGGTTCATTACAGTGATAGTTGTTCATGCACTCAATAAAAACTACCTCCTATGTCCCGGTAAGATTAAAAATTTCAAACTTACTTCAGGATAAGAATCCCATCTCATATCTCTAATACTAATTTTCCATGAACCATCCAGGGTACATTGGTAACTCAATAACCGAGCAAACACTTACATGGCCCTAAGGGAGTTCTTGATCCCCATGGGTTGGTGACTATCACCTAGAATCTCATAAAATGAATGTTATAACAACTTTTTCTACAACAAATTACATATGTAAAGATAAACAAGTCAGTATGTGTACAAGAAAAATCAACAAGGAAATGTGTACCAGAATTCAAACAAGTATAAGCAACCCAAAGTAATATATAAATTTACCAGAAAAATAGGATAGATAACCCATGCCTCAACAGATGCAACTCTCCATGTCCACATATCAACATCTAGAACCACCTCCAATTGGTGCTTTTCCCCTGCTCAAAATTGGATGGAGGAAATCTACAATCAATTGATGGAATAAGTAGGGTGTGAGGTAAAATCTCAGTAGGGACTCGCTAAGGATTCAATAATAAAATTACAATATTTAATTATCCAAATATTAAATATTAAATTTTAAATAAAAAAGATTGGAATTTGAAAATCATATTTAAAAAAAATAATGCATTAAATTTCAAATTATTTTAAAACATTAAATAAATGTCTTAACAAATGCTTTTACATAAAAAAAATTATATAAACTAGAAGTCATGGAAAACATTTGGCAAAATTCAATTATATATATTTCAAATAAAAATAAATGATAAAGATGGTCATATTCCTAAATGTTGTGATAGTTTTAGTCTATGGGGCTCTACACACTCAAAGTGACTTGTAAATATATTAGTATGAACGTTCCATTCGACACTGGTGAAGAGGATTTCACTGCCATCTCATTGGGGATGTAATGTAATGCATTTATTTTTTACTGATGTTCTAGAATCCTATGGTGTTATCTAAACAACTCACTAACTACCTAAGGATTTGATGTGCTCTAATAAAACAATTATGGAGATTTTAATTTAATAATAATCAAAATAAAATTCACCCCATTCTCCATTTAAAATATTCCAACATTCCATTTATAAAAAATTGTTTTTAATCATATGCATGCCTTTTTACAAGATAAAACCTAATGGTACCTATCAAAACCATTTTAAACCATTATCTTAGATACCCATTTGAAATAAATTTCATCCAATCAATTTCATAATCCAAATTCCATAGTTAAATTCAAAATTTTAATTCAAAAAATTACATCTAATTTCAGAAATCACCCTATTTCAGTGGAATTGGGGGGTTTTCATTAATTTAATGCTAAAATAAAATTTCACAAATTAAATCCCTAAATTCAATGAAATTATTATTTTTGTAAATCAATTTCATAAGAATCAAATCCCACATATTCATTTTAAAGAAATTTTATCAAATAAGACAATTTAGGGTTAATATAAATTTGGCATCATGATGGAACCACATACCTCATGATTAACAGATCTCAAAACACCAAACCCAAAAAGGGATTCTCCAATAAAGAATGTTAGCAATGGGATCTGATAATCAAAACCAAGTTTATTATCCAAAACATGCTTTATTAGATCTTCCAACAACATGATGACACAAAAAACCATAGAGAGGAAATAAGATACAATGGTAGAAAGATAGAAGGAAGAGGAAAGTAACTAGGAGAAGATCATTCATTGTTCTTCTATCTTAAATACACTTTCAAGAGGGTGTTGTGGGGCCAAAAACTACTCTTGGGAGCTCCTAGGGAAGAATAAATCCCAAATGGGTCGTATAGGTCCATCAGGGGTCTAAAAAAATTTTAGGAATTTTAAATTCAATTTTCTTGATTAAAAATACCATATGCATGGTTAGATTAGCAGATCCACATGTTATTTAGACAAACCGTGCACCCTATCCATGAAATCCATGAAAAACTCCACTTTCTGGGATTTCATGGTTTTGATTGAGATGGTGCATGGTTTTGGAAAACTGAGCACAAACAATGCAATAGGCCAAAATTTAACCAAAATTCCAAAATTTCTCCTAGAACAACACCAAACTAAACCCAAAGAAATATTGATAATAATACGGGTTTATAAATACCTAAAACCCATAACGGGGTGTTACACATCATGGGACTGCATCGAGATGTATAATGTGTGTGGTTCTATTCTTGAACCCCTAAGCCATTGAATGTTGGAAATGCATGATTTCCAATGTAGGGCGGGGGAAGGTTTGCATCTAACCATTAAATGTATGGATTGCTCTCGAGTTACACTAGTTCATACCTTTTATCCCCATAATCCAACATGGATGTCAATAAATCAATATTTTCTATTATATCCGATGTCATGGTTATTTGATAAGGTTATTTTAATATGGTCCACAACATGTGGAGGTTCATTTAGAAGTTCTGTATATATTTGATTCCAATAATAAGCATAGACTAGATGGTGTAATTTTTTCTCATATAGGTCCAACTTCTATACTAATGGAGGGAACTCTTGATATCCTTCCATAATTAGATCCTTATAAATTGGTCCTAATTTTGCGACATCCAAATATTTTGATCATATTATTAAAATTCAATAAATATTTTTTTATAAATTAAAAAACATTTAAATGTTTCAGTAAAAATATTTTATGAAATTAAGTTATTTTATTTAATAAAAATAAGTTTTCAATACATGGTATATTTTTTTATAAATAATGTTTAGGAAATTTTATTTTCACTAAGAATAGTTTAAGAAAAATATATTAGTTTTATATTAATTATTTAAATAATGGTTTTTTATATGTAAATTTTATAATTTTTAATGTATCATAATATCTTTACTATTTAATAAATTATTATTATTGATTTGAAATATTTAATAGATTTAATTATTTTTAATATTACTACTCTATTAATAATAGTTAGTAAAATTAATTTAGTGTTTTTTTGAATAAGTTACTTGTTTTCGAATATTATATGGTTTAGTTAAATAATAATTGTAGTTGGAAATTTACAAATAAATATTTGTTCTTAAGAAATAATATTTCTCTATGAAACATAAATTAATGATTATATTAATTTTTATTCAGTATGATGAAAGTGAGTTAATTATAATGTTGGAAGTGAAAGAAAAATAAGTAAAACAATAAAAAATTATCTTATATTTCAGTAATTTTTATTATTTATTTTTTTTTAATGAAAAATATTTACTCAATCAATAGAAGGAATGTGTATCGTCAACCACTACTTAGGATCGACCTGTACACTCAGCCAAACTGTTAGAAGGAGGCCATGATGCATAGCCTTGGATAATGCATGTGTGGCAAGGTGTCAGAATTTTTATAGTTTAGGTGGGCCACGACTGGTGTGTATAGGTTTGGAGAGACACCTTCATGGGACCATGTATATTACTCATATGTAGGTGACCCTTATATAGCTTATGGACATAAATTTTATATTACTAAACTTATAATCCATTACTCACTAGAATCAAAATTCGATGTGGAACTCAAACAGATGGGAACTGTTCTCATGAAATTAAAATGCCAATTAAATCATTACTATTAGATCAAAAGACCAAAGGTATCTCTTCTCCCCCTATGATGGATTCTACACCAACCCCACCCCACCCCACCCCACCCCACCCCCCCCCCCCCCATTATTTATTAATTATTCTATGGGAATCCATATGAAGAATCCAAATTCACAATATCTTTCTCCTTCCATTCAAATTTTCTTCTCCTCCTCCACTATCCAGTACATGTAAACTACAATACAGTCGACCTATATATAGTTTGATACAATATAATTTTCCTTTCCAAAAAGACTAAACCTTCAACCTATCTTACAAGGTGCTCAATCTCTATCCTTTATCGATCACTAGTTCCCACTTCTTAAAACTCAAATATCCTGAGAATACATTATGTACACATGTATATGTTTATTGAAATCATGCATTAAATTACAAAAAAAATTAAAACACTCCTAATTGTGATCCAAAATATGTATATATTGTTCTGTTTTCAAAAAAAAAACCCATAATATCCTAGATGCTCATGCGATGACTGAAAAAACTCTTATTTGTGTGTGTGTGGGTCTATGATTATTCTTACAGCTAGAACCCATATTCACTCTCTTCAAAGACAAAGCCAAGACTTCCTTTCTCCTTATTCAGTCCCATTTTCATTTGGTTTGTGTTCCCCCATATTGTATCCCAGGATTAACATACACGGATATTATATCATTCTTTTGAATATTTAGAACATTACAAAAATAAATTCCTGAGGACCATAATCGTTTACTATCTATAGAATCTTGGAAAAAATCATTTAACTCAGTGAAAGATCTTCAATGCTTCCCACAAATATCTTCCCCTTTAGTAAATCTACTTAAAACTGTTCTTCATAATCTGTTGATGATTAGGATTTTTAGTCACTTAAAATCTAACTCAAAATTAAAACGTATGTACTGCAAAAAAGCAGAAACCAAGGTTTTCTCTTAGTGAGGTAGCCCTATAGAGGTTATTTTATCACGATTTTTTTGTATTATTTTTTTATATTTTCAAATTGTTATTGAGGGGATTTAAAAAGAATAATAAATTAAAACAAAATTCTTGAAACACAATGAAAATTAAAACAATAATGAAACTATTAGAATTATACTAAGAACTATGCATGAGTGAAAAAATAATAGAAAGAAGAAACAACAGCCTAATTAGTGTTTCAAACGGTTCAGTTTTTCTTAAACCTTTTTTAAATGTTTTCACAACTTTATTTATTTCAATGCATGACTTAAATAACAAATCTTTAATTTCATTCAGTTAATTAAAATTTGATTACCACCAAAATTTAGGATGAATATGCTCCTTATAAAGGATTTGGTCAATGCTTTCAACGATCGTCAAAATCAATGACAAGGAAAACACATGTTGTACTCACATTTCATATATTGAAGAATTTGAAATTTAAATACTGTGAATTATTATAAAACTCCAAATAATCTCAAATTAATTATAGGTATTCAGAGTTTGTCACATTCTGATTAGAAATATTTCATACTCAGAATAGGAGAAAAATGAATAACAAGGTGATACATCAAAGAAATTTCTATAAGAAAACACATTTATTATGTTTTAAGATTCTTGAATGATTTACAATTGCGAAATTCAAAGAAATTGAAACTTATAAAGACTTCACCATGAGAATAAACTAATTTTAGCTATTATCAGTCTATCTGAACATCTCTACTGAGTAGTATTGTACTTTCATCTTCAAGTTCATTGGATCTCGTAGTTTCAATGGCTTCCCAAAAATTCTTTGAGTTTCACTCCTAGCTCTGATTTTGATGTTTTAGAATATTTTCATATAATCTAATGTTTCCATCATTAAATGAATTTTTCTCCAAACAATGGGTTTCAACAATTTTTTTATCCCAACGAATAACCAAAAAAATCATTTCCTCTATAGATGACTATCTAATGAAGGAACTAATTCATATTCCCTTCAGTCACTGCTTCTATGACTTTAAAAAAAATTTATCAGCACTTACACATGCATATGGAGAATTTAATGTCCTAGAAAACAATCATTTCTCTAAAAAAATATTATTATTATTATTTCATTCTCAACAAGATATGAATCCAAACCATTCATCTCTAGAAACTCGTATCAACAAAATATTTTCACTTATAACTTATATTAAATAGGTTGAGGCACAAAATCAACATAAAATAAGAAAATGTCATGATTCCTGAAACTTCATCATGGGGTTACTCATATCATTGTCAACATCAATTAAAAATGCCTGCTCAATAATTTCACAACCAATAAAGCATGAAAACACTACCAACAATATTCCATCAATTCATGAAGCTCATATTGCCCTCGATTGAGTATTAGCTTTAGAAGATGTCTTCAAACTATTTTTCATACATGCATTGACCTCAAACCTAGAGCACGCACATAGCCTAACCATACAACTAAGAAGAATTTAAAAGTGAATCAAATAACAACAAAGTCCTCAGAAATCCTTTGGATAATTGGTCTCTTATGGTTATCTGTTGCAGCTATAGGCGAGGTGGATCCAACGTTAGCTCAGCCTGGATCTTGAAAAAATATTCTTGAAATGATGTTGGTTGGTTCATTAGTGTAATGTATCCCTTTCCTCTCAGCGCTCTCGGGATATTTGCTCTTGGGAGCACCTTAGGGTTTTTCCTCCAGCACGGATGGCAGGTGGGTATGGTACAGGGTCTCATTGAGGCAGCTTCATCACACAGTGGTTAGATTTGGAGTTCCAGAATTCATCAATGGTGCTCTCTTCTTCTGATCATGGCAGATCCAAGGTGGCAGCTTCTTCAGGTTCTACCTTCGGTGGCCTCAGTCTTCAGTTATGGATCTCTTTTCGGCACTGAGGCTCCATTTCTCGACTTGGCTAGGGCCTTCAGGAAACTTTTTCACTCAGCGTTCATGGGGGTTTCTTAGCTTGGCTGTCTATTTTCAATAGAGGAAGTGATGGGTTCTCGGCTCCTATCCTTTAGCCACGGCATGGGAGGATCTTTTGGATCAAAAGATGGGGTATAATCTAGAAGTTCTGGAGTCTGTGTTGCAGGATGCTATTGATTTGGAGTTCATTACTATTGAGGAAGTTTTTTATAATTTTTTTTTTCAACAGATAGGGTCTCATGTCTGATGCTGCACAAGAGAGACCTACCATTTTCGGGCACAAGCTGTTGGTAACATCTCTTCTTCATCTTTACGGTTGGTTCCAATCTCATTTATTCTTCATCCTCACTATTTTTGCAGATCTGGTTCTCATTAATTTGGTTCTGGTTTGTTTTGATGTGGATATGTCCATGGATTTTTCTGTTGTAAGGGTTATGGTTTTGTGATAATAGCCAGCCTCAGTTTCAATCTTTGGCAGTGTTTCATTCAGATTGATGTTTTCTGGTTTTCGTGGCCTTCTTCGGTTCAGAAATCTGGTTTTTATTTTTCTGCATTGTTTTTTTGATCCTCCTAAATCAACTGGTGAAGATTGTGTTTGCAGGAAGCATGTGATTTGCTTTGTTGATTGGAATTCGTTCCATCTCATCATTTTTGTTTCCTTCGGCCTCTATTTTCTTGGTTCTCTACTCTAGTTTCATGATTCCTTTTTTCTCTTCGAGGCGGAGGAGCATGGTGGTCTTTTTGGTCCTTTGAGATGTGAGTTCAAGTGATAAATCTAGAGAAATCGACAGTGATGATCGGTTCGATGTCTTTTTGGTCCTTTTGGAATTTGGTTTTTGGTTTTATCTCAGTGGCAGATTTTTGAAATCTAAAATAGTTGAGATATTATCCACTTTTTTTATTTGGTTTTATTTTGAATTTTGATGGTCGAAGCAACCAGCACTCTACAAGGATTAGTCCTAGATGAGGTTAAAGAGCAGGAATCTTCCATTCGTGCATGGTTATTCAAATTTGAATGAAATAGAGGGTATGGTTTTGCCATTGGTACCAGGCTCGTGCAACCTTGCACAAGACAGATTTCCGAGTGGTCTTTTGAGGTGGAGGCTTAACATAACTATGTAGTTGCTTGGGAGGGGTAGTTCATTGTAGTCCTGATCTGGATAATTTCTTGTATCAGGTTTCCCACGTTTTCCTCAAAAGATCTTTTGAAATAAAAATTTAATTTTCAGTCATGGTGGTTGGTTCATTGGATCACGACAGTGGAAGGTGTGATTCAGGAAACAGCACAAAATCTTCATCAATAAACAGGATATGGGTTCGTCTGGATCTGGATTACGATGCGTCATTAGGGTTTGAGTGGTCTCATATTCATAGGTTGGGGGCTATGTTTCATCCTCAATATTGGGTGTTGGCCACAGATCTGTGAAAATAGTGTAATCATCTTCATCTACTTGACTTCATTAGGATTTGAAAATATTTTACTCCAACCCCTAAAATAAAATTATGTTGTCTCAAATAAAGACTATAATACCCAGACATAAATTTTATCCTACGTGATCCCACTGAAATTATCCAAGATGATTTCACTGGTGCTCAAATAAAATACACTACTATAGTGAAAATAAATAAAATTCATGATATTAAAAATAAATACAAATAAAAGATAAGTTATAATCATAAATTGTAATTCAAATTTTACAATTAGTAAATAAAAATTGAATTAAATAAAAATTATTAATTTTTAAATTAAATTTAATAAAAAAATATTGTTAAAAATAATTAACTGATTAATTAATTAACTAAATAAATTATAAAAATTATTAATAGTGTTATTTGGAATTACATGTTTTGATTATTAAATTTTTTTAAATAAAATAAATCCTATTATTAACTTTAATTAATTAATTATTAACAAAACAATAAAGAAAATATTAAAAAAATATTATCATAAGATAAAATTAAATAACGACACGAGAATGATATTTTCAAATAAACTTCAAAATTAAATAATAAATTAAATGTTATATAAAATTATAATTAAAATAAAAAGGATCATTAATTAATCATAAAAATATTTTTTTAAAAGTTATATTATTTAAACAAAAAACTAACACTGAAATCAATCAACTAAATAAAAAATTATTTTAGCAAATAAAATATAATGAATTTAATTATTTTATGTGGAATAAATTTATCAAAATAAAGCCACATCAACTCCCCCACATTATGTTTTTTCTTTTCCTCAATAAAAATGTTTAATCAAATTCAAGAGTTTGAAAAAACTCTCAAGATTGAAATTCTAGGTTTCCACACTAAAATATTTTTAAAAATGATCTTCCCCCATATATTTCTTCATGCGGTGAAAATGTTTAACCTCAAGGAATATGGTTTTCTTTAAGTGAAAATTTGATTCTTTTTTTACAAAATTAATCAACCCAAAAAATTCAAATTAGGATCAAACTCCTTTCAATTACATTCAAATTTAAGTTGAAAATATCATTATATCCTTGATAATTGACACACATAATTAGCAATCAAATAATTTAGACAACATATTTTGATTAGTGGATTTAATAAATTAAAAATGAGTATAATTAACTAATCCAACATATTAAATAATAAAAAAAGAAGTTCAACATGGAAAAGTATTTTTATTTCATAATTCATTTGAATGCATATCATACGAGTTTGAATGAAAAATAAAATATTTAATGAAAAAAGATAATTGTAAATCATTCCAAATGTTCTTTACCAAAGCCCATTTATTTTCAATATAGTAATAAAATTTTATTACTCAATTAATTCTAAGGGTTAATATAAAATTTTCCTCCCTTAAGCAGCAACACAAAATTCAATCTTTTTAAAAAATATGAAACTATTGAAAAAGATTCATTGTATCTTGAGAAAATAAATTGAAACATTGTAGGGGATTTTATGGGATCACATTTTGTTACAATTTATCACATTTAAAAACTCTTTCCTTGGCACTAAAGCACAATATTTTCCTCAATTTTATTCTCATTGTGGAGAAAACATTTAAAATTGATTTTTTGATGTTCAAACATATTTGAAAATATAGTGGATAAAAAAAATTCAAAAAGGGTTGCATAAAACCTCAATGAAGTATTTTTCATCATAAAATAAATAAAAAACACAAAGCATAACATTCTCAAAAATTCACTACTAGTTAACATTTCAAAAATTCATCTCATAAATATAATATGTATACTAGTGCATGTTCAAATAAATGTGTAGAAAACTTTTCATTTATGTACATGACTATTCCACGCTAATACTCAATAAAAAACACATATTTTAATAGCATCAACTAGTATTTTCAACACTAAAATTAAGCAAGAGAAATGTTATTTCATTTCAATTTTTCAGGAATTTAATACCAAATTAGAATAAGTAAACAAAATTAAATTGCCTAAAAATGAGAAAAAATTAACATAAAAATACCCTAAAATATAAGCTTTATTTGTCTTTATATTCACTGAAATTATTCATTTTCTTTACATTTATAAAGATCCTCTAGATTGAATGGAAACTCCTAAAAATTTAAACATATTAAAATTGAATTCATGAAATATTAATATCAAATAAAATAAAACTAGAGTTTATAAAATAAGGGGTTGAATCAAGTTTCTCTAGTTTGTAGCTTCTGTTGATCATTTCAAATTATAATAAATCTTCTCTAAGGAAAATATAATGTGAAGATCATAAAAAATTTGAATTCCTCATGGTGAAAAACATGAAAATATTCTACATTAATCTCACTTTATTATGTGTATAGGAAATAATATATCAAAAAGAACAATTCTAAGACTACAGAAAGTTAGCACCTTCCCCCACTGTTATTCCAAAAAAACAAAAATTAAGGGAAGAAACAACTTTTTTAATCATGTATATTCATTATATAACCAAATAAACTCCTCTAACAGTGGTTACATATTAATTTATCTAAAAAAATTAACTAATTCCCATTGAAATTAAAAGGAACATCCTTCCCATGATCTTAAATTTGTACAACATCAAAAGGGAAATCATGAGGTATAATAAATGGTCCTTCCCTTTTAGAATGAAATTTACCTAGGAAAAGTTTGATCCTAGAGTTAAATAGAAGCACCATATCTCCAATCTGAAAGACTTTATTCAAGATCATATTTTCAAGAACAACATTAGTTTTCTCTTTAAAAACTATTGAATTTTTATAATAATTATTTCTTATCCCCTCTAACTATTTCAAACACATCATCCTCTTTAATATAGACTCAAATAGATTTAGATTACATGATAGGACAACACAAAAATAATTATGCTCAACCTCTAAAAGAAAATGAAATGATCTTCCAAAAACTAACCTATAAGTCCAAATCCTTATTAGAATTTTATAAAAGACTTATACTCCCAAATAGTAATATCAAGCCTCAATCTCCAATCATTCCTATTTGGGTTAACAATTTTATCAGGAATATTCTTAATATATATATCTAAATATTTATCCATTCCATTCATTTTGGGGTTATAATTTGTAGAAACCTTATGAAATATACCATTTCTTTTAAGCAAAGACTTAAGATACCTATTACAAAAATTAATGCCTTGTTCTATGAGAGTAAATCTAGAATTTTCAAATCTAAAAAACAAATAACTCCTAACAAACTGGGAAACCATCCTAGCATAAACTTTTCTAGTTGGAATAGCTTAAATCCACTATAACATATAGTCAAAAATAATAAGAATGTATAATTTTCAAAAGTAATTAGTAATAGAAACCAAAAAAATCTATTCCCAAAACATAAAAGACATCACAAAACAAAAAAAAAATTAGTGGAATATCATGTCTCTGAAAAAATATTCCTTTGTGATTTTAAGATGAAAAATTCCTATATTAATCATTGGAATATTTTAAAATATAGTATTAATAGATTCTATAATCTAGTATCTTTCTAGGAGTCATATGTGGCCCGAAGTGGCTACCACATATCAAAGTATGAAAAAAATTTCATTAATGAATGTGTCTTAGAATTCAAAATATATCTCGTAATAATATGTTCAATACCAAAATTCCACAAGTAAGGATCATCCCTCACATATATAATTAACTCACAAATCATTATTGAACATTATTTCTTGGAAACCCTTTGTGGAACAACATCATCATCTAATTAATTAACGATATTTGAAAACCTTCTCCTTTTTCAATAACTGCATAATACAACTTCTCCCTACAAAAATCCCTCTAATATGTTCAATAGTAGAATTGTCATGATATAATTCAGTAGGTACCCTAATTTAATGATCATAAATGGTGTTTTCAATTCCATTCCTATCATGGATCTCCATATCAAATTCCTGATGCATCTAAATCCATCAAACCATACTGAGTTTTGACTCCATTTTAATCATGAGATATCTAATAGCAAAATAATCAGTAACAACCACAACATTATATCCCAAGAGATAAATTATTAACAAATTGAGGGAAAATAAAATTAATATAAATTCCTTCTTCATTCTATATTAATTGGCTTGATCATCTTCATGAGTCCTGGAAGCATAAGAAATCACAAGAGATTTCCTCTCCACTGTTTTCCCAAAAACAACCCCTAAAGACAACATTGAAGCATAAATCATCAGCTCAAACGGAAAAATCCAATGAAGTGGTTGAAAAATAAGTGGGGACAAAATATTCTATTTTACTTCATTGAAGGCTTCCTTACACTTCTCATAAAATAAAGAATTAATTTCTTTCGTGAGTAGAATTTTCAAATGCAATGTAGTCCGACTAATGTCTTTTATGAGTCTCTTATAGAACCCATCATGGACAAGAAAAGATCTAATATCTTTCACAGTATTAGGAAAAGGGAGTGAAGAAATGATGTAAACCTAAGACTTTTCCACCCGAATTCCATCCTTAGACACTTCATGACCAAGAACTATTCCACTTTCAACCATAAAATGACATTTTTCATAGTTCAAAACAAGTTTCTTCTCAAAGAAAACTCTTAGAACATATCCCAAACTCCTCAAACATATCTGAAAAGATAGACCATATACTATAAATTCATACATAAACACATCCATTAATTCCACAAGAAACTCAGAAAAACGTCTAAGCATCCATCATTGGAAGGTGGATAGAGAATTGCATAGTTTCAATGGAATTCTCCAATAAAAAAAGGTACCAATAAGATATGTGAAAGTTTTTTCATCCTGGTCGTTTTTATATATTTGAATATTGATGTATCCATAAAAATCCATCTAAAAATAAATAATGGGATTGAACATATAACCTCTCAAATATTTGATCAATAAATAGAAAGGAAAGGTGGTCCTTCCCAGTCACTAAGTTCTGCATCCTATAATCGATGTGTACCCTCCACTTGTTGGGAAACCAAGTAGGAACTAACTCTCTAAATTCATTCTTAAAAACTCTGAATCCACTATTTTTAGGAACGATTTGAACAGGACTTACCCATTAACTATCAAAAATGGGATATATTATACCCATAACCAACAAGGTAGTAACATCATTATTAACTACTTCTATAAGGGTGGGATTAAATATCCTCTTAAATTGTCTAACATGTCAGCAATCATAGCCAATAAGAATCTAATGCATGCACACTGAAGGAAAAATTCCAAGAAGATAATCTAAAGACCTACCTAAGGCCTTTATATTCTTTTTAAGGACCACTAAGACTTGATTTTCTTATTTTCTAAAAATCCAACTTTCAATTATAACAGAATATTTTGTTTGTACACTAAATAATAATATTTTATCTTTTTAGGTAAATTATTGATTCAAGTGTAGAAGGGTGGTCCTCGATAGACAAAAAATGTTCTATTAGTTATTTATGTTCATTTTTAGCCACTGAAACTTCCTCAAGCATAAAAGAACTACAATCTAGAAGACTAATAGTACATGAATTTTCAAGAAGAAAATTTGTGTCATCCCTAATTGAATTTTCAGATCCAAGTTCACAAATAAGGGATGGATTTTCAAAAACAATTTGAGTAGGATTTGAGTATGTTTTAGCATAATATAAATCTATTTCAGTCCTTAAATCATAATTTTCAGAAGTAAAAAATATTTCAATGGTTTTAGAACAATCCTCATCATTTATAGTATCAAAATAAAAAAACAGCATTCCTGACATGTTCATAAATTCCTAAATAGAGTATAAATTTCCAAAGGAAAGGTTAAATTTCATATTCATTATTACAATATATTTCATAACTTTCAGATTAAAAATATTTTTTAGTATAAAAATATTCTTTTTCAAGAGAATTTACATTTTCTAAATAATATAGAGCTTGGATTTCTTGAGTTTAATTAAGGAAAAACTCTATGTAAAACCAATCAATCATATCAATGTGGTGTGTGGAATGTGTTGGAGTTGGTGACCTAGAAGAAAATATTTGTATATTTATTACATGAGTATTTAATGTATTTAAATATTAAACATCTTATTACATATTTTTCATTGTTCTTCATGACTATAATGTAATAATGTCCTAGAGTATTTGTCGCATTAATAAGGTCATAGTAGTTCTCCGCTATGATTAGAACCTTGAAGTTCTATGACAATATTATAAAACATAGTTCTATGGTTAGATGAAATACTATGATAAGAAACATATTATATAGACCATCAGGTGCATGTACTCAGAAGAAGGTGAGACTTCTTCTCATGAAGTTCACACTTGGTAATCTCCAAGGCAGGAGATTATGAGAACAGAACCACCAATTGGAATTCCACATTTTTTAGTGTCATCAGATATTCCAATCTACAATCATGGGTAATTATCCTAAGACTTTAATATTAACATTAATATGTGTCATGACTCCTGCACTTATATTTTTAGGTGAAAACTATCATTCCATATATTGGTGGGACATAGGGTACATTGGGTGTGTCACGAATGAAATTTTATTAATGGATAAGTCAAGGAAGGATTTTTCCCTTCCATTTATGGAAGTTGATATCTCATACCTTTGATTGAAATATACCGGTCACCCTAAATTCCTTGGTCATGGTATAAAGATAAGTTTATTTTTGGTAGTCAAAGAATGATGTATCAAGCATATAGGTTGATGACACTATCATGAAACTTGTTTGATGAGATATTGATACAAAGGGATCATATTATATTGTGTGTATTCATATGTGGATGTCATCGTTGTGACTTTATGTTCTTTCTCTTGGGTGCCTTGACCCATTTCTAGATAGTACTCTTTGACCTTAGGTAATCTCGCCTAATTCCAACGAGAAAGAATCATAGAGGACCACACACTAAGTGTTTCTTGTGGTCTCGATTAAATTTAATTTGAATTTAATTAATGGAATAAATATTATTCTCAACAACGTGGAATAAATTTATTCATGTTAAAATGATCGCATAAATTAAATAAAATATATTTATTTTAATGAACATTTTATAAATTTTTATTGACTAGTTTGTAAATAAAATATTTATTTAAGAGAATAAATTATTTATTTATTCAGGTGTTCAATAAATGGAAGTGGTGTTCGAGCGGACCATGGTTGGTCCGGTAGTAAAATAATTATTTTCAAGATAGTAAATAATTATTTAACTAGTTGGCACATGATAAAATAATAATAACATTGTTATCATTATGTGCATGAGATTTCATTTAAGATTTTATTTTTCACAAGTTGGTTCACCAAGAATAATGGTGCTACTATTGTTATTATGTAGCATTGTTTTTCTCTATGTTTATGAATGTATTTAATTACTTTTATGCAATTAAATATTGTACCTAAAACCCCATGTAATTAAATAGATAGATACGTCTATTTTTACATTATTCCTAGTGTTCAAAACCTCGGTAAATTGAGAATTGTTGAGCCAAAACATTTTATCTCCCAACTACTCTCATCTCTCCCTCTCAAGAATAAGATAAGTTCTTCAAGACCGAAGAACGAGTGATCAAGAATGATCGATGCACGACATATGTTCTGCCGTGTTAGCACAAAGATAATGAGTGGCATTGATTGATGACCATTGGAGCATGTTTGGATCATCGTTAGAGGGATTATACTTCAGATCCTCACAAGCACAATGAAGGCAATCTGGAAGGGTCATTCCGGATAATCAATGATCATCAACGAAGAAAGTATCGAATACCCAAGTATTTAATTTCATCAGAAATTATTAAATTAATTATAAATATGATGTGCAAGTAATTATTTCTAATATCCAATGTTATTCTTTTCATTGTCTAAATATTTGATTTCAATCTGTGGATACTAGCATTCATCATTGTATTGATCCCGGATTAGTCATCGATTATGGAAAAAGCAATGTTGGGACCTCCCAACCACTACACTTCTGCTACACCTGGATCCTTAAAAATGTTCTTCCGTATGGTGTCTCATTGATTTATAAATTTTAAAATTAACGATGTTACCTCCAAACTCTAAATATAATGTACCTTTATGAACATTGATTATTTCCTTAATAGTTTTCATGAATCTTCATCCTAAAATTAATGGTGCATGTGAACTAAAATGACCATATTCTATGTCTAGAATATAAAAATAAGTTGTTAAAACTATATCTTTAATCATAACCAACACATCTTCAATAACTCTGGCTGGCATAGCTAAGCTCTTATTAGCTAGATGGATGACAATTCTTGATTTATCAAGCTCTCCAACCTTCATAGATGAAAATATAGAACATAGAATCACATTTATAAAAGCTCCTAAATATATCATCGCATATTAAAACTAATGATTTCCAATGAATCATGGGATAGAAAATGTACCCGGATCTTTTTAGTTAATAGGGAGAGGTTTTTGAATCATGGATGAAACATTTTATCCCAAAATAACATTCAAAACTCCCTAGAAATTCCTATTGTGTGTGCACACTTCCATAATAAATTTCTCATATCAAGGGATCTATTTCAAAAAATATTACATAGGGATGTTTATTTTGAGTTTTATAAATGTTTCAAGTACCCATTTTTCAATTTCAGTATCAACATTGGTCTTAACAGGTGGGTTTCCCAAAACATGATTTGACGACTTCCTATAAATTTTAATTCCATCATCGACTTTTTTTGCCTTGAAAATATCCCATTAGATTTCTCAAATCCAGAACGATTCTCTCAAGTTGAACTTCCATCTTTTTATTAAATTTTTCTTTTTCATCAGGTAAATGTATATCTGGTTGTTGGGTGGATTCAGCGGGTTCTTCAAAAATTTCAACATGTTGATTTTATTATTTTTCATGTGATTTGAAATTTGTTTTAGACTACGGAAGATTTTTTTTGGGTTCTAGTTCTGTGTTTTAATCTTAGGGATTATGAATTTTAGTTCCACTTATCAAGACTATTTAATTAACATTCTCTCTTCCCCTCAAATTCACTTATGATTTGGATGAAAATTAGAAGTTATTTGATTCTTTGTATTATAGATTTCAGTTTCTGTTTGTCTCATTTTTGTTATAATATAATGTAGCAACACTTTTTGTTGTTGTTAAATATCTTTTTACTTTTTAACCATGTCATACATGTATAAATTGTTTCATTGATTAATTTTTTTTCCAATTTTCATGATTCTAGAAATTTGAGAAATTCCAAGTAGGTTGATTTCTATACTGATTTTGGTTATACCTTGGATGTTGATCGAATGATTGAAGCTTGAAATCCCTATTCGGATGATCATTAGGCCAAAACCTATTATTATATTTGTTTTTCCATCCTTTTTTAATGTTATTATTAGATTTAAATTACTTATATTGGATTTTTTGGTTGGGAAACTTGTTATTTGGGTTATGTTGGAATACTTTTCCGTAAAAAATCTCATTGCAACATTCAAAAGTTTCTTCCAGAGGGAATTGATCAATAAAATAGTCAATGGTAGAACAAATATCACAATGCACATGAATGGGATATACATGTTCAAGTTGGGACATATAATAAGGAGAAGCATTGGTCAACATGTGCTTCATTATTCCTGCTAGTTCAGTCAACTAGTTCTCATTTTCTATATTCTCATGTTTAGATGTAGTCATTTACATAGTCATTTTGACATTAATTAGACACCTAGTAGAAAATTGTTGTTAATTTTGGGTCATATTTGAAATTATATTTATATCATCTAAAGTAGTTTTATCAACTAGCGATCCTCCCATAGCAGCATCTATCATACTATTATCCATGAAGATGAATCCTTCATAAAAGTATTGGATGGGGAGCTGGTTAGATATTTGGTGGTGAGGGTAGCTTGATGAAGGTTTCTTAAATCTCTCCTAGTAGTCATGGAGATTATACCCTTAGAGCTACCTGATTCCACAAATTTCTCACCTATTTGAGGTAGTCCTAGATTCTACATAGAAGTTCTTCAGGTTTTTTTACCATCTCCGCTACTCACATCTATGAATATTTTTTTAAGTTTTGTGGTGTTTGTATTTGAATGAATTTTTCTCCAACTAATGTGTTGTAGCCATTTTTATTCTCCCAAAAAATAACCAAAAAATCATCGATTATATAGACGACTATCAAGTAAGGTAAATAATTCATCTTCCCTTCAGTCACTCCTCCTTTTCGGTTAACACAATTATTCAATAAACTTTTACATGTGCACATGTAGCATTTAATGTCCCCAAAAACAATAATTTCTATAGAAATTATTATTGTTATTATTATTTCATTCTCTTTCCTCCACTCAATATTATCATGAGCTAACATATTTATCTCTACCAACTCTAATCAACAAAAAAATTTCACATGGAATTTGATTTGAACTGATTGAGATGAAGAAAAAACCCCAAATAAGAAAACATCATGATCCTTTAAACTTCAAGATGGGTTTAATAGTGCACTTATTGACTTCAACAAACCTACTCAATAATTTCACATCAATCCTAGACTAGCCATGTAAGAACCCGGATCTTCGTTTCAGGTATGTTTTTCTTTTTCTGGAGATTTTGGGAAAAATAATGTTTCTGGAAATTTTAGAAGTACAGGCCGTGTACTCTTTTCCTGCTCGAAGCCATGTGATGGATGTGTCCGGGACACACACACACGGTGTGTAGGGGTGCCGTGGAGGCCGATTTTGGCAGAGTACGAAAAAAACCACAACACGCCGTGTACTCTAAAAATACACGCCGTGTACTTTTTTTTCAATAAATGGACCGAGGTCGCGCCTAATCGACGAAAAGGTCTTCTTCTCCAGCTTCTTTTTCCGAGAGCACTAGGAATCTACAGATCTTCAACGAGCCACTGTTCCTCCATCCGTTCTCTGATTCAAGCAGGGTCGATTGCATTGGAATCGCAACGGTGGGTTCTCCCTTCTTCTTGATCCTTTTTTTCAAATTCTTTCTCCCTCTCAAGTTATCAAAGGTTGAGTGTTTTGGACGTTTTCTCAAATCTACGATGTTCTAGGGAGAATCAATCGTCTTGGTTCAAGTATATCGATATCCTAGGTTCGAGGTAGGTAGTTTTTGCCTTACTGTTCAATGTCTTTGAGTTTTATGTGTGAATTCCACCAATACCCATGAACGGGGTATTGTGTGTTTACCTTTTTGCCCTTGTTGTTTTACTACCTTTCTTGTATGTTTGTGTAGCGGTAAATTAATCATGTTAGAGGATAATTTGTTGTACTTGGATGTTTTTCCCATGATTTTCTCTGTTTATGACCTTTGGGTCTTGTTTTCCTTTGGCCGTTATGACTTTTTTCATGCATTGTGTCCATAGGATGGAGTTTCTTGCATTACATTCATGTTGCCCTGTAGACTATTTAGCCAAGTAGCTCTATAGGGGTACTTTGGTTACCCAAGTAGCACTGTAGGTGTACTTTGGCCTTGTAGAATTATTATGCACTGACTGGCACGGGTCTGAGAGAACCTGGTGCTATAGACTACATGAGGGTAGACCTAGTGAGCTTCCTCAGTGAGTCATAGACATTATAGGCCACAGAGGATAGACCGAGTGAGCTTCCCAGAGTTCCTTCAGATATTATAGACTACAGGAGGATAGACTGAGTGAGCTTCCTCAGAGAGTCTTACTTTTTTTGAATCTTTTTAAGAACCTTCCCATGCTAGAGGATGGATTGACCTAGTGAGCTTCTTCAGAGAGTCTGTGGTATACCTAAGGCTATAGGAGGAATTGACTGAGATAGCTTCCTCAGAGAGTCTCTAGACCTTGGGGATAAGAGGGTTAGACCGCATGATCTTCCTCAAAGAGTCCCTGACTACCCTAGACTATAAGGGGAATTGACCGAGTGAGATTCCCCATAGATTCTGATAAATTCGTATGACCAAACCAGAAGGGTTAGGCTGAGTGCATTGCCCAGAGGGTTATTGTACTTCTTGGATAGGAACCGAGGGGATGACTGTGAGTAATTCCCAGAGGGTCTTCCTTCTTGTTAACTGTTTGCTTCAATGCTACTGTTGTTTGTGGTTGATTGCTGTTGTGTATCATCATGCGTTACTGCTTACTGGTTACTGCTTACTGCTTTTCTATTGTTGTTTACTGCTTATTGTACTTTTACCTTCCATATACTCATTGATTGTTAGGCACAGAACTTCGGGTGAATGCCTACTGAGATTTAGTCTCACACACTGTTTGGTTCATGATTTTGTGCCCAAACAGACTATGTTGTTGTAGGTATAGACAAGGGAAAGTTCCCTTCGACTTCCGGTACTTGATTTCTTGGAGCATGAGAGCATGGGACCAATCATTGTCTTGTGATGCTGAGGAGATATTTTATTTTCCTTTTGTAATTTCTTTGGTATTGTTGTGTTTTCAAGCATTGTGGCTTGTTTGGTTGTTTTCCTAGATATATATCATGCATCATTTCATATATACATATGTGCTCCAGCTTGTTGTTTTAGTTTTCCTCTTTTTATTATTGTTGGTTATTTATTTCTTCCGCTATTGAATATTTATTTTTCTTCTGGTATGTACTCTACCAATGAGGGCATAGTTTCCCCCACTATCACACCCAAAGCCCTCACTGCTAGTCGGCAACCTCTGGCATTCGGGGAAATGCGCTTGAGGCCGTGTGACCAACTGGGTAAGGGGTGCATCTTGGTGGCTTTCGGAACCGGTACATTACAAAGTGGTATCAGAGGGATTATTTTCTCTTTCTTTATTGTTTGGAGACTTTATCCAGGGATAGGATGCATTCGGTACTTGGTAATAAGCTGTTCCCAAGAGTAGCTAACCCGTGTACCGGGAAAAGCCATACTACCTCATTTATTACAGTTTTCTGGTTTTTAGATTTTACAGTTGATATGATTTCACCTAGAGTGATTCACATGATTTATGCTATAATTATTTTGATATTATGATTCTATTTCTGTCGTAACCCGATGAGATGAGGGTATGCCATCTCATGCATCATATAGGCCCCTGTAGAAATCGCATTCCATGCACTCTTGTCGTGCCATCTAGTGTGCATTAGTGATCGCATGCTATTGAGATAGACTTTGTGTAGATTAAGAATGCTGTTGTGATAGATACGTGATAGAATCTCTGCTGCGTTGTTAGAGGATTGTTTGTATTGTACTTGTTTAAATGAATTCCAAATTTTGATTCTTGAGGTGTTATGGGCCCTCTTGAATCGTAATTTGGTGGATCATGATCCTATTTTCTCATGTACATGACTGTAGGAGATTCTACGCTTTGATTCGCGAGGAGTATGGGCCCTCACGGATCGGAATTTGGCACCTCTTTGCCTTGTTTTCAGTGTTTCTGGGCTTCTGTGTAGTTTCTGATCAACTGCCCAAAAAAACCCAGAATACACGGCGTGTACTTTCTAGTTACACGTCGGGTAGTTTTTTGGCCATGTTACTGACTGTGTGTGCAGGAACACGGTGTTGTAGGAATAAATTCAAAAATACGTTGTGTACGGTAGGTGCACGTTGTGTAGTTCAGAGTCATGTACCCGGCCGTGTCACTAACAACACGGGCCAGGGGAGCTTGATTAGAACACACCATGCTATTTTTGGAACACGTCGTGTAGTCTTGTCCAGGTACCCGGCCGTCTCACGAACAACACAGGATAGTGTCACCTTCTCCTATACACGCTGTTTTTTTCAGAACATGCCATGTAGATGGCCATGTAACAAACAACACGGGCCGCCAAGACCGTGTCTAGTACACATCGTGTCCCTAAGGAACACGCCGTGTAGTCTGGGGTTAGTTTGAACCATGTGGGTTAGTCGTGTAAGGAGACTAGAGAATGGGTTTAGAGTTTAAGTACACGTCGTGTGTGGGAACAACACACCGTGTATCTTGGGGTATTACACGACCTGTCGGGCAGGGGTACACGCCCATGTTAATGGCTAAAGAAGACATGCCGTGTAGTTTTTATACACACCATGTAGTCGTGTTTTGTAAAACATGATAGTTTCTTTCCCCTATTCTCATTTTGTACTCCTGTGTTTTCAGTCTTTGTTAATCTTGGTCTAAGGTGTGATTTTGATCTTTCAGAGCTATGCCTCCGAGACATCCTCCGGTCGTGCGTTAGTTTCCAGACGGTGATCAGACACCGGATATGGCCGATCAGGGACCTCCTGTAGATCCTCCTATTGTGCCAGCCTTGGCACCACCAGTTACACCCATTGTAGGTGCCGATGCACAGTTCATGGAGGATTTCTTGAGGATGATGTAGACTTTTCAGGGAGCATTGCCTCCTGCCCCATCGATGGCTGAGTTGACGAGGGTTTTTCAGTACATCATCCTCATACTTTCTCAGGGGATGGAGGACCCCAGGATGCAGAGTCATGGTTCAAGGCCACCCGGACTATCTTTGAGAATCTGGAGATACCCCAAGAGAAGAGGGTAAATATGTCCCCCTATATGCTTCGGGACACCGCCATGAGGTGGTGGGAGGTGATCTCACAATCAGGGTGACATCAGGGTATGTCTTGGGATGAGTTTCAACGTACCTTCTATGACTACTTCTATCCGGAGACCCTGATGGCCGATCGAGCCTAGGAGATTATGAGTCTGCAGCAGGGTACTCTCTCTGTTATGGAGTACTCGTCTCGCTTCACTGAGCTGCAGCGTTTCACACTGATCCCAGCAGGTGATGATTTGTTTCTTGATATGATGTTTGAGGATGGTCTCAGGTAGTAGATCCATTCCCAGGTGAATATCTTCAAGTTGACTTCGATATCCTCCATCATCAACCCGGCACTGATTACTGAGCGCAATCTGAGGGATTCTGGAGCAGTGAACTGGATCGGTTCGACATCCAGAGCTGGTGTTCCTCCTACGGAAAGTAGGAAGCATCGCAAAGAGACTTCTCGAGGAGATCGGGGTTAGCGGGATGCATCTTCTGGTAGCCAGGTTGTATGCTACCAGTGCGGTAGGAGTGGAAACACTAGGCCTCAGTGCCAGAGAGATCTAATGGAGTGCTGATCTTGCGGCAAGATGGGCCATCTTCAGCACTTCTATCACATCCTATCACCTTCAGCTGGTGGTAGGGGTCCCTCTCTGACCCCGCGTTCTATAGATGCTTTACCATTTTCCCAGCAGTCTGGGAACTGGAGTTCTTCTGGCCATTCAGGCCGAGGTGGAGGTCGCGGCCATGGTGGTCAGTCACCATGTCATCAGCGACAGTAGAGTGGATTGTCTCAGAGCGGTCATCCAGGGGCGCAGGGCTGCGGTGCAGTCCAGTCTTTCGTCGTGGACTAGACCTATCAGGAGCATGATCCTAGCCCTTCCACAGTTCAAGGTAATATATTAGTAGCCTCATTTTTATCTTCAACTCTTTTCGATACGGGTGCTTCCCATATCTTTATCTCTGTTTCGGTTGTGGAGAGCCTGGGGCTCTGTATCTTTTGTCTGCTGACTTGTTGACTCTTGACACACCATTGGGAATGAGGACATATAGCGTACGTCAGTGAAGATATTTCCCTCTTGAGGTTTTAGGGTTTCACTTCTTATGGGACCTCTATGTCCTAGAGATGTCGGGCTATGACGTCATTCTCAGGATGGACTGGTTGGTTCCTTTCCAGGCAGTCGTTGACTGCTATCACCACAGGGTGAGTTTTGTATCACCAAAGGGAGAATCTTTTATTCATAGAGGCGAGTGGGATGTCCAGGCGGGTAGAGCTGGACCAGAGCATCATTGGCTAGGGGAAGTTACAGCCCAGGTTTCCAGTCTTTATCTGGATGGCCAGGGGACTTCGCCGATAGACTTTCCCACAGTGGTGGATTGTTTCAGGGATGTCTTTCCAGTTGAATTTTCAGGATTTCCTCTAGAGCGTTAGGTATACTTCTCAATTTATCTCGTTCCAGGAGTGGCACTGGTGTCCATTCCTCCTTATAGGATGGATACACCTGAATTGCAGGAGCTGAAGAAGTAGTTGGAGGATTTGCAGGCAAAGAGTTTCATCCGACCCAGTACTTCTCCTTGGGGTTCGCCTGTCCTATTTTCAAAAAAGTCAGACGGCACCCTTCAGCTTTGTGTGGATTATCGAAAGCTGAACCTATTGACGGTCAAGAACCTATATCCCTTTCCAAGGGTAGATTCCCTCTTTGATCTTCTTCGAGGATCCCGGGTGTTCTCAAAGATCGATTTGAGTTCCGGTTATCATCAGTTGCACGTTAGACCATCAGATATACCTCTTACAGCCTTCAGGAGCATTTATGGTCTATACGAGTATACATTCATGTTGTTCGGTCTCACGAAAACGCCTGCAATTTTCATGGAACTGATGAACCAAGTGTTCCATCCGTACTTAGACTCTTTTGTGGTGGTTTTTGTGGATGACATCTGGGTGTACTCTCACACTCGACACGACCATGCCACACATCTTGAGATCATTTTGAGTACACTGAGAGAGCATAAGTTATATGCTAAGCACTCAAAATGCCACTTTTCGATGGATCAGATTCACTTCTTGGGTCATGTTATCTCCGAGACAGGAGTTTCAGTGGACCCAGATAAAGTGAGAGTTGTATTTTCCTTGGAGCATCTGAAGAACGTCTTTGAGGTGAGGAGTTTTCTAGGGATGGCTGGATACTATAGGCATTTCATACAAGACTTTTCACTCCTAGCAGCATTGTTGACAGGTCTGACCAAGAAGGGTGATATGTTTTTATGGTCATATCCTTGTGAGTCAGCCTTTCAGAAGCTAAAGGGGAGGTTGACATCAGCACTGGTACTAGTCTTTCCAGAGCTGAGCAAGGGCTACACTGTTTATTGTGATACTTCAGGTATCGGGCTAGGAGATGTGCTTATGCAAGGATATGGGATCATTGCTTACGGGTCTCGGCAGTTGAGGCCACATGAGAGGAACTACCTGACTCATGATCTGGAGTTGGAAGCAGTTGTTCATGCCTTACATTGTTGGAGACACTACCCTATGAGAGAGCACTTTGTGGTTTTCACCGACCACAAGAGCCTCAAGTATATCTTCACTCAGCGTGATCTAAATCTGAGACAGTGTAGATGGGTCGAGTATCTTCAGTCCTTTGACTTCGAACTCGCCTATACACCAGGAAAGGGCAATGAAGTGGCAGATGTGTTGAGTAGAATAACTCAGATTCAGGCAGTTCAAGAGGCCATTAGTGAGTGGCATCTTATGGCTATGTTCTCTAAGATGCATCTGGAGGTGCGTGATAGGAAGGGACAGACTTTCCTTTCATCTATGGCTGTTACCTCTACACTTCTTGATCGAATGCGGATGAGGCAGCTATCAGATTTAGAGGCCTTATTCCTGTGGGAGAGTGTGTCAGGAGGGGACCCTCTTCCTGGATGGATAGTGGGAAGGATGAGATCTTTCATTTCTAGTGATGTTTATGGGTGCCAGTAGACATACGCAAGGAGCTGATGTGGGATTTTCATTCCTCAGTTTGGGAAGTTCATCCTGGCGTCACCAAGATGTATCATGATCTACACCTCTATTACTGGTGTCCAGGTATGAAGAAAGATGTTGCTGGTTTTGTCATGAGATGTTCTACTTGTCAGCAGGTTAAAGCAGAGCATCAGCGACCAGTGGGGGTTTTGCAGCAGTTACCCATTCCCGACTGGAAGTGGAATGATGTCGTGATGGAATTTGTGACCGGGTTACCGTGGTTACCTCGGGGGAGTGATGGTGTTTGGGTTGTCGTCGACAAGCTTATGAAGGTTGCACACTTCTTGCCGATCAAGGAGACCTTCAGTGTTGATGATCTGGGATGACTTTACATTAGAGAGATTGTACATCTACATGGAGTTCCACACTCCATCATTTCAGAAAAGGATTCACACTTTACCTCTCGGTTCTGGAAGGGACTTTAGAAGGCTTTGGGTACACAGGTACTTTTGAGTACAGCATACCATCCCTAGACTGACAGCCAGTCCGAGCGCACGATCCAGGTGCTTGAGGATATGCTCCGGGCATGAATTATAGACTTCAGCGGTTCTTGAGAGAAGCATATACCTCTTGTGGAGTTTTCCTACAACAATATTTTCCAGGAAACCATTCAGATGGAACCTTACAAGGCTTTATATGGTAGGCCATGTCGATCACCCTTATGCTGGCTAGAGGTAGGAGAGGAAGATTTGCTGGGACCTCGTCTTGTTCAGGAGACCTCAGAGTAGATAGAGTTGATTAAGAAGTGGATGGCTACAACACTGTCTCGATAGAAGTCTTATGCTGATTAGCAAAAATGACCTCTGGAGTTCGAGGTCAGGGATCAGGTTTTCCTGCATGTCGCACCGAGGTTGGGACACAAAAGGATTCGGAGATAGGGTAAGCTTTCACCACTGTACATCGGGCCATTTGAGGTATTGGAGAGAGTTGGGGTGGTTGCCTATCACTTGTAGCTACCTCAGACATACTGGGCTATGCATGACGTCTTCCACGTCTCTCAGCTCCGACGTTGCTTTTCAGACCCATCTCATGTCTTCCAACCCGAGGAGTTTGAGCTTGAAGCGAATGAGTCGTTTAAGGATCATCCTATCCGGATTGTAGATCGCAGTATGAAGGTTCTCTGAGGCCGTTCTATTCCTCTAGTATGGGTTCTATAGCAGCACGGGCGAGTACAAGACGAGACTTGGGAGAGAGAGGTCGAGGTTTGATCGCAGTGGTCGGAGCAGTTCGGGGTTTCTTCTTCTATGCCTCTCTAGGGAAATTCGAGGATGAACTTATTTAAGGGGGGAAGTTTGTAAGAACCAGTATCTTCATTTCAGGTATGTTTTTCTTTTTCTGGAGTTTTTGGGAAAAATAAAGTTTCTGGAAATTTTAGAAGTACACGCCATGTACTTCCAGAGTACATGTTGTGTACTCTTTTCCCGCTCGAAGCCATGTGTTGGCCATGTCCGGGCCACACACATGGTGTGTAGGGGTGACGTGGAGGCCGATTTTGGCGGAGTACGGAAAAAACCACTACACGCCATGTACTCTAAAAATACACGTCGTGTACTTTCTTTTTTTTTCAATAAATGGACTGAGGTCGCGCCCAATCATTGAAAAGGTCTTCTTCTCCAGATTCTTCATCCGAGAGTGCCAGGAATCCGCAGATCATTGACGAGCCACCGTTCCTCCGTCCGTTCTCCAATATCAGCACGGTTGATTGCATTGGAATCGCAGCGGTGAGTTCTCCCTTCTTCTTGATCCTTGTTTTCCAATTCCTTCTCCCTCTCAAGTTATCTAAGGTTGAGCATTTTGGATGTTTTCTCAGATATATGACATTCGGGGGAGAATCAGTCATCGTGGTTCAAGTATATAGATCTCCTAGGATCAAGGTAGGTGGTTTGTGCATTGTCGTTCAAAGTCTTTGAGTTTTATGTGCGAATTCCGCCAATACCCGTGAATGGGGTATTGCATGTTTACCTTTTTGCCCTTATTGTTTTCCAGCCTTTATTGTATGCTTGTGTAGAGGTAAATTAATCATGTTAGAGGATAATTTGTTGTGCTTGGATTTTTTTTCCCATGCTTTTCTCTGTTTACGACCTTTGGGTCTTGTTTGCCTTTGGCTGTTATGACTGTTTTCATGCCTTGTGTCCATAGAATGGAGTGTTTTGCATTACATGTTTGCTGCCTTGTAGACTATTTATCCAAGTATATCTATAGGTGTAATTTGGGTAGACAAGTATCTTTGTAGGTGTACTTTGGCTTTATATCATTATTATGCACTGATTGGCACGGGGCTGAGAGAACCTGGTGCTATTCCTGAGTGAGTCTTAGACATTATAGGCCATAGGGGATAGACCGAGTGAGCTTCCCAGAGTGCCTTCAGATATTATAGACTACATGAAGATAGACTGAGTGAGATTCCCCAGAGAGTCTTACTATGTTTGAATATTTTTAAGAACCTTCCTAGGCTAGAGGAGGGATTGACTGAGTGAGCTTCCTCAGAGAGTATGTGGTATACCTGAGGCTATAGGAGGAATTGACCGAGATAGCTTCCTCATAGAGTCTCTAGACCTTGGGGCTAAGAGGGTTAGACTGCGTGATCTTCCTCATAGAGTCCCTGACTACCCTAGACTATAAGTGTAATTGACCAAGTGAGATTCCCCAGAGAGTTTGATAAATTCGTATGACCAAGCCAGAGGGGTTAGGCTGAGTGCACTGCCCAGAGGGTTGTGGTACTTCTTGGATAGGAACCAAGGGGATGGATGTGAGTACTTCTCAGAGGGTCTTCCTGCTTGTTAACTATTTGCTTCACTTATGCTGTTTTTTGTGGTTGATTGTTGTTGTGTATCATCCTACTTTACTGCTTACTGGTTACTGCCTACTGCTTTGCTGTTGCTATTTACTGCTTATTTTACTTTTACCTTCCATATACTCACTGAGTGTTAGTCATATATCTTCAGGTGAATTCCTAATGGGATTTAGTCTCACACCCTGTTTGGCTCATGCTTTTGGGCCCAAACAGCCTATGTTGTTGCGGGTATAGACAAGGGTAGGTGCCCTTAGACTTCCGGTACTTGATTTCTTGGAGCAGGAGAGCATGGGACCAAGCTTTGGCTTGTGATGCTGAGGAGCTGTTTTATTTTCCTTTTGTACTTTCTTTGGTACTGTGGTGTTTTCCAGCATGGTGACTTGTTTGGTTGTTTTCCTAGATATGTATCATGCATCATTTCATATATACATATGTGCTCCACCTTGTTGTTTTAGTTTTCCATTGTTTATTGTTGTTGGTTATTTATTACTTCCACTATTGAAGGTTTATTTTTCTTCGGTTGTGTACTCTTCCAATGAGGGCATAGTTTCCCCCATTATCACACCCAAGGCCCTCACTGCTAGTCGGCAGCCTCTGGCGTTCGGGGAAATGTGCTTGAGGGAATGTGACTAACCGGGTATGTGGCGCCTCTAGGTGGCTTCTGGAACTAGGACGTTACAAGGAAACTCAAAGAAACATAAAAACAAGGCGTACAATATTCCTTCAATTCCTTAACCCCGGACTCGCCTCGACAGAGTCTTAGCTTTAGAATACATCTTCAATCAATTCTTCATACACTGATCAACCTAAAACATGATCTTGCACACAGGATAACCATCGAACTCGGATGAATTTACCAGTTAATCAAATAACATATTGGTTATCAAAAATCAGTGGAGAAATTTTACATATTTGGTTATTAGTTAAAGTGAAAGGTGTGGAATATCCAACATCAGCTCAACCAATATCTGGAAACAATATTATTTAAATTATGGAGGTTGGTTCATTGGATCTCAATAATGACGGGAGTGATTTTGGAAACAAAATCAAAATCTTCCTCAACAAAATGGATATCTGTTCATTACGATTGAAAATAGGTTACTTATTATGGGTTTTATGGATGATCTATTTCGACGGTAAACTCAATCGTGCACACGAAGATCACTTGAGGTGATTGCAACAACATAAACACAGAAGAAGAAAACTCGTATTATTTCTTCAACAGGAATTCATATTTCAACTCATGCAACTCTCCCTATTTATAGGGATATATAGCACACAACAAAAATAAAATAGAGAAAATAATAGACCACAGTTGGTTGTAGTAGTTTCCACTCAATCCTATGGATCCACACACATGAAGTAGATAATCTTGAATTTGTCAAACCTCTATTATTGTAGTAGAGGTTGGAACCATCCAAGAAAAACCTATTTTAATATCCAACATCCCCCTTTAAATCATTTTCCTTGTGACCCATGATTTTTCATTATGTCCATGTGGATAACCAACCAGTATAATGACTTCACCCTTGTTATTATGTAAGATCAATATCATATGAGGCAGCAAATAAGCAGATCACTAAAGGTGATCACATGAACAAAATATCATCAACAGGAAGAAAATTGGGTTTTATTGCTTCGATTTTAAATTCTTCTACATTGTACTCTACTTCTAGGATCAGATTCTTATTTCCAAAACCCTCTATATTGGGTTTGGGTTCTTAAAGATGTCCCCCCATTCTATGGGACTTTATTAGGAATCAGACACATTAGAAGGAGGTGTTTCTATTTTTCACTAGAGGAATCGGCATAGGGATTATATGCATTAAGAAAACTGAATTAGTGGATTGTTCATCGAATACAACATTAATGTTGGTCTCAACTTTTAGGAATACTTCTGTGTTTGATAGAAACTCTGGTTTTTCAGTGACTTTTTGGAAGGCATCTTCATCGAATAGAAACTCCATTTCTATATCACCTTCAGGTGCTAACAGATGATTTGGCTTCGAGAGAATATAAGAAGGTGGGGGCTGTCCATCATCCTCGTTAATTTCCAGAAATAAGTCGAAGAGATTGGTGAAACTAAATTCAATATCCAAGGAATCCATTCTTCTAGATTGTGAAATTGTTTTTTTTTCTAAATTGAAAACTTCCTCTCTTTTTTATAATTGAAGATGATAATTTTTTTTAGAATTACATACTGCAAAAAAAAATTGAAATTCCTTGATAATTTTTTTTTTTGAATCTGAGAAGGAAAATAGGGGAAAGAGGGAAGGAGTAAAAAAAATTGTGGTGATATTTTATCCCTTCAAAAAGGGAATAGACGTGAATGTTGTAGGAGATAAAATAATAATAATAAAAGTGGGATTGAAACCACTTTCTAAAAGGTGTATAGAAATTTGGGAAAAGAAGAAGTGATTTTATATAGAGTCAAAAGTATACCCCTTTTTGTTTTATTAACAAATGGAAAAATCAAACTTCAATTTTGGAAAAATATAAAAAGGAAAACCAAAGTGGGATTAAATTCTCACACAGAGATTATGAATAGTTGGGACTATTCATCATCTTCTTCAATTAGTCGCTACAACTGATTGGAAGGGGATATCACGAATCCCTCTCAGTACTGCAACAGACGGATCGAGAGCACAAACCATGGATCGATGTCCGATCACCTCACCTTTGATACTTGGATACCACTGATGGTGGTTATAGGTAGCGAAAGATTCAATCCCCCTCTTATACCACTGATAGAGGATCAATTGTTGCGGTAAACTCAAACGTGCACACACAGATCACTTGAGGTGATCGCAACAACATAAACATAGTAGAAGAAAACTGATATTATTTCTTCAACTAGAATTCATATTACAACTTACACAACTCTCCCTAATTATAGGGATATATATCACAAAACAAAAATAAAATCGGGAAAATAAAATTCCATGCTTTGTGGAAGTAGGTGCCACTCAATCCTATTGATCCACACATGTGATGGAGCCAATCATGAATTTTTCAAACCTCTATTGCTGAATTATATGTTGTCACCATCCAAGGAAAAACCGAGTTTAATATCCAATAGGGTTCAGGAAGTCTCAGATTCAAACGGCGGGGGCTACAGTTAATCCTCAATGGTGACAAAATCAGCTCAATCAAAATATTAATCAATAAACTAGATACTGGTTCATCGGGATCTCAACTGGGCGGTGGGATCTGTGTTCTCAATTGACTACATGAAGAATATCAGTGGAGGAAGAGGATTGCGGTGACGTCGGTATTATCCATCATCAATGTAAAGGGACTCAGTTCTAGATCTAGTCAACTGTGACAACATGAGGAAATAGTTGTGTAGGATTGATTCAAAGTCATATCAATGTTGTTTCATTAATTCTCAGATCTGAATAGACATCGACTCCATTTGATCGGTCGCGCTTCGATAAGACTTCTTCATCAAGCCTATGTTCATGTCCAGATTCCCAATCATCGACCTGTGTTCATCCTCAATGTCGGGTGTCAGCCACAGATCTATGAAAATCATCTGATCATCTTCATCAATTCAAGTTCATTAGGAAAAACCATCCAGTGAAGACCTCATACATTCTCGTTAAGAATATCTCAATCATTAAAGCTGAATAGTGAATCTGACATACCCCTGAATAGTTATAATACACATAAGGTCTCAAAAATTCAATTACCCAAAATGAAATTTGATCTTATGCCATCCCACTAAAATTACCCAAGATAATTTCTCTCATATCATTGCTTTTTCATGTTCTAAAATAAAATACACTCCTACACTACAAATAAATTAAATTCAATATATTTAAAAAGAAATAAATATAGAAGATAAGTAATAAATTTAAACGATAATTTAAATTTTACAATTAGTAAATCAAAATTTAATGAAAAATAAATTACTTTTGTTAAATAAAATTTAATAGAAAACAACATTCTAAAAATAATTATCTAATTAATTAATTAACTAAATAAAGATATTATAAAAATTATTGAAAGAGTTAAATTATGATTATGTGTTATGATTATTAAATTGTTTAAATAAATGAAATTAATTAATAAAAATCAATTAATTTTTTATTTATTAAAAAATTAAAAAAAAGATTAAAAATGAATTATCATAAAATAAAATTAAACGATGACATGAGAATGATAAAATAAAAAAATAACAATTAAATAACAATTTCAATGTCTAAAAATTGTAATTAAAATACAAATAAACATTAATTTGTCATAAAAAAATATTTTAACCGTTATATTATTTAAACAACAAACTTACATCGAAATAAACTAACCAATTAAAACATTAATTTAACAACTATAATATAATTAATCTAAATATTTTATGTCAAAAAATGTATCAAAATACATCCACATAACCTGGTAAAACGAATCATAATAAAGAGTGAGCTCAGAAACTCGATAGGGGTAAATAAAGGTGATGCGTAACCATAACATGAGCATAAGGGTATAAGAACATGAGAATAACATTTTTAGATGATACCATTTATATCAAATATCATATACATCATTCATGAAATAATTATTTGAGGTTCATAATAGATGAATCATCTGGGAATTAGGTGAATAATCCATGAGAGCACAACATAAGAATATGACATAGAATTAATGGAATAAACATTAGAATAGAAAGTCCTATGTCAGGGATACTTACCAAGACCTTTATAACATGTTATGATTGGGCTAATAGCTAGTGAACCTACTTCAGGCTTGGGATACTCTCTTATATACCCTTTTATTTCGGGCTTGGGATGCCCTCTCGTTAACCCTCTTATTTTGATCTTTGGATTCCCTCCCATTTACCCTCTTATTTTAAGCATGCAATGCCCTCCCATTTACCATCTTATTTTGGGCATAGGATTCCCTCTCGTGTAACCTCTTATTTTGGACTTCAGATGACCTCCCATGTACCATTTATTTCGAGCTTGGGTTTTCCTTCCATGTACCCTCTTTTTTTGGGCTTGGGATTCCCTCTCATGTACCCTATTATTTCGGGCATGGGATTCCCTCTCTTATACCCTATTGTTTCAGGCATAGGATTCCCTCCCTTGTACCCTCTTGTTTCGGGCTTGGAATTCCCTCCCATGTACCCATGAGATCATAAATCATTTATCATTACCCAATGCATTGGATGGATATATAGGTCCCACCCTTCACATAATGAAATCATACAAACATGTTCTATAAGATAATAAAACATTCATCATATCATGACTCATAAAAAGTGATGGGTTTCACAAACATCATATCATAACCCATGAAATGAAATGGGTATCAGAAAAATTTCATCATATCATAACCTATGGAAAAGAGATGATTTCATAATAATTTCATCATAGATTAACTAGTAAAAAAGAAGTGTGTTTCATAAGAATTTTATCATAGTGTCGCCCATGGAAGAGAAACGAGTTTCATAAGCAACATGCCATCATAAACATAAAAAAAATTAAAGAAAGGTTGATTCCTTTGGATGATGACCCAAGTAAATAATAAACTATATCAACAGATAACATCTTAGATGGAGGAGGATTTTGAAAGATCTCATGGAACATAACTTTTCTTTGAAAATATATTATTAAAACATATAACATTTTCAAAAAAAATTTCTTTGAAACCACTTTGAAAACATATATTGGAATCATGAAAAATTATTTAAACATTTCATGAGGAAAATATCCTTCCCACATTGAAAATTATATTTAAGAAATAAAAAAATGATAACATTAAAATTTAAAAATAACCTTTAACACATATAAATGAAGCTTTGAAAACCATTTTAAACATGTTTGAAATGATAAAAAAATTGAAAAGAAATTTCATTGAAAACCAATTTAAAACAACAAATTAATATAATATTGGGAATAAAATTATTTTAAAAACAACCTTGTAAACATTAAAAGGATTCTTCAATGAAATTATAACGGTTAAATTCATACATGTGGAACATTCCTTTTATACCGTAAAAATTTTAGAAATGTTCCTTGATCGAAAATTGGAATGATGATTTATTTTACAAACTTTTTCATAAAATAGGTAAAACATGGATTAAAATTTATTTTACAAATCATAGTAAAACATTTTTCAATTTATTTTTGGAAAACATGGTTTTGTGAATAAAACAAATTTCCTTCCGAAGAGAGAAATAAAGTCATATTTTCTTAAAAAAATAATCCTAATTATATTAAGTAAAATAGAGTATAAAAATGGAAATATTACATGAATATATAATAAATAAACTAAGGATAATAAAATTCATTAGGGTTATTGAGATATGGATCATATGATTTCATTAATGGAATAATAATCATAAACAATCACGATAAACGATGAGATTGAAGCAATAAACTATTTCCACTTTGGTAACTTTGAATCATAATAGCTATAAAATAAAGACATTAAATGAAGATTAAAATATCATAAAAATAAGGAGACTCATGATATGAAATATAAAATTGTAGTATATACTTCATATTAAAAAATATAGGTTCATAACATGGCATGTATCTCAAAGAAGGCAATTTCAGACAAAATTACTTTACTGGTTTGGTAACATTTGAACCATAAAACCACTAAAAGAAATATAATAAAATGGATATTAAAATACCAATAAATTTAATTATAAAAATAATATATTACATTCATTGGATGTATATACACCACAAAAAAATATATTAGTGGTAAAAAATGCATAAGTCTCATAGAAATAAAATTGAGACGAGAAAACTCTTACCTTAAGTATTTAATTTCATCATACCCATTCAAAACACCTATATAATAAATATATTTTTTTATAAATCCACCACAGAACCATATTTTTATAAATAATTCCATATATGATTTTATTATGAATTTATAGTACCCGTTTATTAACAATTTCATATTAATGTTATGTTTCGGGTAATATTTTCTATGTTTTTCATATTAGTTTTGAATTTTTATTATTGATCCTCTTAAATAGATCATTATTTATTTATTTAAAAAATGTAAAAAACTATTTAAATAACATATCTATTCAGTATATAAAATTTTATACAAATCTATTGGATAAAGAAATATGAAATGGAATAAACCGTTCATTGAGATGGTAGACTGTACATACGCATGAATGATGTTTCCGTTTTATTGTCGTATTAAAAGAATGAATTTAAATGACATATATGCATATATTTTTTAAAATTACAGTAAAATTATTATTTCATATATATCATATATTTTTACTAAATCCATTCTTAATATATTCAATATAAATTGTAAACGAATCACATCACTCTGAGGAGGCGGTAGTCCACACGTGCACAAAGTTATTGTATTTACAAAAAATAAAAAACATAAAGGTTTGTTTTATTTATTCATTCTAAAAAAAGATCATAAATAACATATATATTATATAAAAATATAATTTTCATCATTATTTCCAACCAAGAGAATTTGTGGTGGAAAAATGAATGACATCGTTTCGCGAGGCGGTAGTCTGTCGTACACGTAAACGGTTATTTCATTACCAATTTGATGGAAGTGTGTGTTGGTGTAGGTAGAAACCATAAAAAAAATAAGTATACACAGGATACTAATTTTATTATATAATCATGGAATAAGAATAAGTGAATGGTGGGGAAATGAAATAAAACAAAAATCCATGTTAAAGAATGTTACCTCTTTTTTGGTTAACTCCTTTTTCACAAAAGGGCTTACTTGGTTTCCTTTCTTCCCAAATGAAGTATTATAGGGTGAGAGGATGGATGTTGGGAGCTTATTTGGTCAGTTTGTTATGAGAAAAAATGGATTGATATGTGTTAATAAGTTAGGGGGCGAGTTCCATTTTATAGTTGAAGAGGTATGACATTATTGTAAATATAAAAAGGTAAACACTATTGAGAGTTCTCCCTTAAATCATGTGCCACCAATAATTTTTCATGTTAAATTCAAGAGGGTTCTTGGTGGAAATATTTATAGTCAATTTATTTTTGATATGTATCTTGGTTATTTGGCCACTAAAGTTATTGTTTAACTACTAAGTAAACTCGTTTTCAACTTAATCATTATAATTAATTTCAATTACATTCACAAATATTTTTTTCAAAAAATAATATGAACTTATTATATATTATTAATTGTGATGATTAAATATATTTAATAAAATTATCCAAATTCTAATCATATAAGTGTAAGAAATTAATTTAATATTAATCTCATATATGTGACTAGAAAGAGAGTTTTTAAAGTAAGAAGTTAAAATGATTAAAATGATTTATATAGAATTTTCATGGAAATTTGGATACAATAACATAAATTGGATTAATTTGTTTATAAATTATTTAAATATTCTTTAAAAAATTAAAAAAATTAAATATATAAATAAATTAGATGAAAAATCAGTTTTCAATTATAATTTATTGTTTTTCACTATTCATCAAAATATGAAGCATCTTTGAAAAATACAAAAATTAGACCAAAGAAAATTTTCCTATCCATCTTTGTAGAATGCAATTTATTTTTTCGAAAAAACATTATAAAATAATGAAAATTTATATTTAAAATGGGTTCTCCATTAAAAGGTGGTAAAATTACTTTTTAGAAATATATATCTTTTTGTTCAAAAAATTGGATTTATTCTTATCTTATTCTTATAAAAATAATTGTATTAGGGGTGGAAATATGATTGAATATATAATATATAAATTCTACTATTTTTTTAATAGTTTTTTTTTATTTTTTTGACATAAAATACTATTTGAACATCATTTTCTTAGAAAATAAATTTTATTATTTTCATATAATTCTTACATTCAATCCTAAATAATTGATAACCAAAGGATTAATATTATATACATGTGTAAACCCTATTTTCATAATTAAATTAATCCTATTTAGAACTCCCATTCCAACTGCTAGATGAAATCTATAATGATATTTTAATAACATAATTAATAGTATATTGTAGTTTGATAAAACTCTGGATCATGTGTAACACATGCTATCAAATGAACTCAAAATTGTGTGTAACATAATCCTAAAATAGTGTTGTGTGTATATAAAGAAAATATATGTGTTTTGTGTAGTGAAAGTATAACTTAGAGTTTCTTGAAACACAATCTAAAAATAGTGCATTCATATAACACACACTATATTTAGTGTTTTGTGAAATAAAAAATATCAAAAAGATTAAATTAGTTCAAGAAAAAAATTCACAAAATATTGTGGTGTTACGTTCTACCCCCCTTAAAATTAATTTCATCCTTGAAATTCATCTGGGTTATCAATGGTTTAATGCTTGAAATTTTCTTTATTTGAAACCCAAATGGTAAAAATGAATACTAACACTTCCTTTAAATAGGGAAAGATGGAAATGTAATGGTTTCCCAATGTTAAAAATAACTTGGTTTCTATGTATGAGTACTTTATTTGGGAATGAAGATTATACATGGAAGGAAAACGTAAATAATTATAGATATTGATAAAGAACATCAATTATTAGAAACTGAATGATCAATGGAATGTTAAGAACATAAAAAAATAATTGATGATGATTTATAAGACCATAGGTTTAGAAACTATGAAGGAATTAGGATAAAATTTTTTCAATATCCTTTTACAAGAGTTGAGGAATAACTTTTTTTATCTAAGAACAGAATGAAATATACTTACTTTATTTCATCACATTTCATATGAACAATATCACTCATTGGTAGTGCCTTTTGTGATATCTAGTTCTTCTTAAACTCCAAGGGATGAATGTGATTTTTCAATTCCTAAAGTACTAACAGATCATGATATCCATACATACAATGATAATTCATTCCATCTATAATTAGTTATTGTACCAAAAATGTTATCAAATAATATCCAATATTCATAATTCCTCATATGGTGTGATAATAATTTAATCTCTAAAACCTCATCTGAATTTTCATAGAAACAATTCCATAAATGGTTAACCTTATACCCCTTAAAAAATATCATTTACACTTTATTCCTTAAAAAATGTATTATCTTATACCGACAACATTTTTTATTGGATACTTGGGTACATCCTTGCACCAATAGGATATTAAATGTAATTATATTATTCCAAAATCCATGTAAATGGAGGTAATCACATGAAACATCACTAAATGATGAACAATAATATTTTAATAGGGCATATTCATATAATAATAAAATAATAAATTCCCAACTAAGGATGGGAGTATTAGTGTGAACTAATTATCATGATTCACATTATCAATTGTGATTTGATGATCTTTCCCTTTGTATTTGTCCTTAGAGGCTATTGTGGATTATCATCCACATTAGTCCTTGGGTTGGGGCACTTGTTAGGATAATATAAAAAAATCTATTATATTAAAACATTGATGTTTGGGAGGTTCATTTTGTGGGGAATTCCCATTATTCGCATAATTATCTATCTTCTTCCCATTATATAGACATTCATCCCATAGATTAAATTCCCTTCCACACTTAAAAATATTAGTAGTCTCCTTAAGATAATTTCCACCACATTTTTTCCCACACTTTGTGCATAATTGAAGGTTTATTTTTGTTTCTCCATGGTTGTAAGATTTTCCTTTGAATTACATCTTCATTTTCATGTCAAAACCATGAGATTTATATGAAAATCCAACCTCTATTTCCACCATGACAGCACATTAGAAAACTTCTTCATAGTTTCTAAAGTCTCTTATATCCAAGGCCTTTTTGAATTATATGATTCAGGCCACCAAGGAATTGATTAATTGTTCTTTCAGGTTGATTAATAATACTCAATTTGTACCTCACACTCCATACACAATTTTCTTCATAGGAACTAACCAATTCATCGTCCTTCTTCTTAATCACTAGGAATTCATTTTTCATTTTTATATGAATAATAATAGGAAATTACATATTCAGAAATAAGTTCTTGAAATTTTCATAATATATGGATCCAATTTAATCTTATTTCCTCGTATTCTTAATATGATTCCACCATTTATCTTCCTCACCTTCCAGATAGTGGACCTCTAGAGTGAGTTTTTCGTCCTATGAACACTAGAGAATGGAAAATATATTTTCAGAAGAACTGATCCATTTCTCTATAACTAATTGGTCAGTGGAACAACTTTAAGAAGTTTGTAATTTCCTCATGAAGTACTCAATAGATAATTGTTCCCTTTTATGCTCGTTTGGATGTTCACCGCGATTCATAGCTTCAAAAATTTGTTCCAATAATAGAAATTTTGGTTTTCATACCATCTCCCACAACATTTAGTTGATCAGGAGGTCAGTCATTTCATTTTCCATTTCATTACACATTATCATGATTCCTTTTGGTTCAAGGCATTGACTAAAACCAAAAATCATAGTGTAAAAAATAATCATCATAGTGGGGGACCATGTAATCATGAAAAAACACTTATAGGATATCTAAATCATGAAACCTTCTTTTTTTATTCTAAGAAACTTTAAGTTTATCATATTTCATTCATGTCATCATCTTTTTTAATCCTTCTTGGTGGTTTATCTAGAGTTTGTGAATTCCCAAAGAATATCCCCCGAGAGTGTCAAACCAGTTGTTCATCGAGTACCATTATCATTAATCAGTTCCCGATCGAGTCTACCTAAATATGGAGTTTTCAATGTTATTATCCCTATGTATATTTATGCTGGAGCCCCATCCACTTATAGTATCTAAACATGGACTTATAAGTCAGGAACCACTCTCTCTATCCTTCACCAAAATTCTAGGACATTTTCATATACATCAAATCATCCATAGAATTATCCTGAGAGACATCTATAGAAATATTCTTATAAATATTCCTATGGATTTCATGAAATTTTTCTCATACTAGTTTCCAAACATTGACCAAACATTCCCTCAAATACCAACTATAGAAACCCTGTCTTAAAAAACATGGACATTACACCATTTTAGATGAATATTTATCACATTACAAAAATACATTCTATATGAATTTAATAGTTTAGTGTTTTTGGAAACATGAAACAAAATCATCTAACTTGGAGAAATATCTTTAATTTTTCGCACAAATATATTCCCCTTTAGTAATTATACTTAAAACCATTCATTATATCATGGTGAATGTAAACATAATAAAGGGTACACTTAGATTCTTAGTAAGGATAAAGGATATAAATAAGCATAACATGAGAATAAGTGTATGAGAACATGATTATAACATTTGAAGATGATACCCTACATATCATAGATCATATACACGAGTCATGGACTAAAGATTGGTAGTTCATATGAAATGAATGATATTGGAATTAAGAGCATAATCCATGAGAGAACAACATTAGAATAAGACATATAACTTTTTGCATACACATAAGAATAAAAAAGCATATGTTAAGGATACCTACAAAGACCTTAATAAGATGTTAGTATTGGGATAATCACCCATTTACATCCTTCGATCTTGGGATTCCCTCCTGTGAACCCCTTTGATTTTGGATTGGGATTCCCTACTATGTACCCTCTTCTTTTAGACTTGATATTCCCTCCCATATACCCTCTTGTTTTGGGCTTCGGATACCATCCCATGTACCCTCTTGTCTGTTTATTGGGATTCCCTCCTGTGTGCCCTCTTATTTCAGGGTTCAGGTGCCCTCTTATGTACACTCTTGTTTCTGTCTTGGGATTCCATCTCGTGTACCCTCTTCTTTTATTCATGGGATTACCCCACATGTACCATCTAATTTTGGGCTTGGGATTTCCTCCCGTGCAACCTCTTGATTTAGGATTGAGATTCCCTCCCATGTACTCTCTTGTTTCATGATTAGGTTTCCCTCTCATGTATCCTTTAATAAAATATTTCTTATTACCCAATGAATAATATGGAGATGCAGCTCCCACCTTTCACATAATGAAATCATACAAATATGTACCATAAGACAATAATACATTCATCAAATCATGACTTATAAAAAGTGATGGGTTTTATAAACATCATATCATAACCTATGAAATTAAATGGGTCTAATAAAAATTTCACCATACCATAACCTATATAAAAGAGATATATTTCATAATAATTTCATTCTTGAGTATATCGTAAAACAGAAGCATGTTTCATAATATTCTTTTCATGGTATAACCCTTGGAAGAGAAACAGATTTAATAAGAAACTTGTCATCATAAACAAAAACCATTCAATAATAGGATAATATCTGTGTCCATAGATCATAACCATAGTAAATCATAAACTATATCAAGGTATATCATCTTAGATATAGAAGGGTTTGGAAAGATAAATTGTAACATAACTTTTCTTTGAAAATCTCTTTTTAAAATATTTAAAATTATCAAAATACTTTTCTTTGATATCGCATTGAAAACATATAAAGGAATTCTAAAAATTCATTTAATAAGTTATTGAGTAAAATATCCTTTCCTCCTTGAATAAAAATTTTAAAAAAATAAAACATTTTCAAAACATTTTTCTTTGAAAATAACTTTAAAAACATATAAAATAATATTTAAAAAAACAATTTTTAAAATATAAAACATTTTTTAAAACCATTTTATTTTAAAAAATTAAAACAAAAAATATCAAAAATATTAGGTCACACATTTTCCTTTAATAATAACCTTGTAAAAATTAAATGGATTCTTCATGGAAAAGACATCAGGTAATTTCGTACATGCCAAACATTTCTATTTCACCAAAAAAAGTTTAGAAAATTACCTTGATTAGAAAAATACAAGGAGATTCATTTTAAAAAAAAATCAGTTAAAATTTCAAATCATGAAAAAATATCATGCACGTCCTATTAAAATATTTTTGAAAACATTTTTATAAAAACAATTCACACACATTTTTTTAAATTATTTATTTTACTGATTTTGTTATTAAATTTAGTTTTTTTATTTAGTTATTTATTTCATTTTTTTTATCTTTTTCTTTGTTTTTCGAGTGTGGCTACTCATCCCGCTCTCTACCCACTAGGCACTCACTGCCCTCCCCTTGGGCAGCCTCTAATCAAAAAACCCCTTGGTGTGCCTCCTCTGGTAATGCTAACTCTGGCTCCTCATTTCCCCAGAGCAACCCCCTTGCTGGTTGTGTTTTCCCATCCCGACGAACCCCCATTATTGTGCGGACAGACTCCCCCCCCCCCCCTCCTCTAGCGACTGTGAAACTAACGGCCTCCTCTCCAGCTGTCATTTCCTCTCCGTCATTCTCCTCCTCCAGTGGCTCCTACAATGGTAAGCTTTCCTCCCTCCTTTTAATGTTTCAATTTTGGGTTCTATTTTTTTAGGGTTAATTCTTGATAGTTTTGGTTTGGTTGTTTTATTTAGGGAACAATTTGATATTCTTGTGGGGCGTTTGTGGTGATATTGGAGTTTCACACCAATTTATGGGAATTTCGGTATCAAAGGTTTGTGATTTAGTGCATAACCTTTATTTGGCTAAATATTTTTCTTGCATAATTAATTTATTGTGTTATTGATTTAATTTATTTGTGCAAAATTGGTTTTCAAATGATTTTTTGATTTTTTGATTTTTAAGTTTCATATTTATATAAATGGGGTGAAACTTGGTGTAACACACTTTTAACATCTATTGTTAGTGTTTTATAATATATGCAATTGATTTATTAAATTACATAAGTGAATGTGGTATTTCTTTGGCATGTTTTTTTATAAATTTTTAAATTTTTTATTGAATGTTATTAGTGGTTTGAAAACCATTTTTGGGTAGCATTTATGAAGTGTTTAATTTTAAAGATGTATTTTTATATGAAATTGAGTGTTTTCCATGGGTGTTTCATGCTTCATGATTTGGGGTTTTCACTTTTCTTCCAAATGGTGGTTTGAAATGTGTGAGTAGTTTATCTCTTGTGGAAATTCCCAGTAGGCCTCTTCGAAAGTGGTTTGATGAAAATGGAATGTGATTCATCCTTTATGTTTGATAAAAATTTTAATATATCATTCCATTGTAAAATGAATTTGATCATTGGGCTTTCGGCCAAATGGGTTAGAAGTGGGTTTTTTTGTGTTTAAAGAGGGTTTCCTTGTCAAAAAGGGGTTTTTTAGTTTTATAAAGTGGGAATTGGGTTTACCTTGATTTATGTGGTTATTCTTGGAAAATTTTATGTCTTCCTTTGGAGTTGTGTTTGAAATTTCAGATTGTTTTGGACAAGGATTTTCAAATGTTTATGAAATGGGTGAAGGCCCGGTTGGCACTTGTAATGAGACATTGATTTCCCTTATTGAGCCCTCATGTTTCAGATAATGATTATGGTTTATGTGATTGATTCTTGTGTTATAATAAATGGGTGTATTATTGGTGCAGACCCTTGGTGTGTTATATTGAAATTTTTTGTAGATTATTTAAATGTTTAAATTTTTTTATTAAATTATATTTCTAGTATGTTGTTCTTTCTTCATGGTTTGGAGTCGTCAGGTCTAAGGAAACTCAACTATTTGTGAATAGGTATGTATATATATATATATGTGTGTGTGTGGGTTCCCCCGTTACATTTATAGCCATCCATGGCAGTGAATATACATGTATGGGGCTAGGTGTGCCCATGTATATATATGAAAATGCATACATAGGAGAGTAGTGACTAGTATATGCATATAAGAATATGTGTAAGGATACCCATTCACATGTTCATGTCCATACGGGTGTGTGCATAGGGGTTAGGTGTCCTTACATATATGTGAAGATGCATATACTTTGTGGGGGAGCAGCAAATTTTTGTTAGATAGTGCCAAGAGTTGAGGTGGACAGCTTTGTTCTACCTTGAGGTAGGTCTCCCTATGAATTAACCATTAAATTAAAGAATTATTGATTTATTGTTTTTCACACTTCTATTTAGTGTTAGTTAGTAATTTAGGTATTTTAGAATAATTTTTTATTGAGAAATAAAGTAAGACCCTTTCTATTTGACTTGCATGAAATAGTTTTATTTACTGTGCTTACTAACTGTCTAATGAAATTTCTCTTTGGCCCTTGTAAATGTGATTTGGAATTAAAGTAGTGAATAGAGTTTCTTAAATACATTTCTAAGTTCCTTTTTGGTTTTCAAAACAATGGAATGTGTTGCTTCTTTTAGAAATGATTTAGTGTTAAGTGATTTCTTGAGACCTATTTGGTACTTTGTAAAATTAATTACTTTGAAAACACTCTTTGGGATTCACCTCTTGCATTATTGGATGTTGACGGGAATGGGTGGTCCTCGGATGGGCTTCGCTCATGTGTTGATGGTTGAAAGAAAGAGGGAGAAAATCCCTTGGGGTGATTCAGGGGTGATTTTGTTGTGTGTGTGTGTGTTGGTGGTGTAAGTTTAAAATTCATGTGTTTGATTTATTGGTTAGTACTAGTTGACTCACCCACACTTTTTAGCTTGAAAATGGGAACCTAGCATAGTAATTTAATTTTCTGTGAATGATTGTTCCACTAGTTTAGATTACACACTAGCTAGTGGAACATAGTATAGAGATGTTTTGTTATGATTATTGCTTTGGGATTGGGCCCCTCGGCCAAACCGAGTAGGTAAATGGTCAGGTGTTAGGGTGTTGTTACATCATCGAGAGTAGGCATGCCTTTAGGATGAGTCACATGTATAGTACATTCTAGACTATTCATGAGCTCCTAGGTTTCTCCCATATCTACTAGCACAAATGATTTGATGTATTGTTGGCTAGATACTCTTGTGTCTTATTCCCCATTACCCTTGTTGCATGATTGTTGATATTGATTCTGGAATAGTGTGGTTTATAGCTAAAATGATAAAGTGTTTTCAAGTGGTTATGGAAAAAGGTTTTGGAAATGTTTTATACTAACTCTCCCCTTTATAACTATAATTTAATCTCTTTTAAAAATGCATATAGTTCCTTTGTGGGAAATAATATGGTTTTTAATGGTAAAAAGGGAAATAGACTTTGATTTTCTTTAGAGGGAAAATGTGTGAAAAAACTTACTTTTATATTTTGTAGTTCAAACCTGAAATTAATGTTTCTTTGTTTAAAGGCAATGCATTGTGAACAGTTTACTTGGACGCACCTACTATGTTTTAATACCCATGCCTATACCTCATTATTGTTTTAGTCTTAGGTGGAGGTTTTAGTTTGATCTTGATCACTAGGGGCGATATTGAGTCTTGGGATCGGATAGTGGTCGCGGGTTTACATGCATTGTTGTTGTGATTAGGTTTGGTTTCAGTTCTTGTTTAGTTATTTTGTTTTGGTTTTTTTATTTTGGGTTACTCTTATTTTATTCTGCTGCTTTATGTTTATCTTTATTGGGAAAAATCGTTCCCATTTTCACCCTGTTGATTCCCTTTTGGATTGTCGCCAACTCGAAAAGATAGGGAATGCCTCTTGGGCCATGTCGTGGGCTGGATCGGGCGACCGATTCAGGTTAAACCCCAGTTGATTTGTGACAAAGTGGTATCAGAGGAGGGTTAGTTCTTTTGGGTGATGTTCCACGAGGAAGAGTTTGGGTAGACCAGACTTAAGGATGACAAAACTCGATTTTTTGGCTACAAGTAAGGTGCTTGGCTGGCATACCTCGTGGCGGGAGTCAAGTTACTAGAGGAAGTCGGTTTTCATTAAAGTATTTTGGTCTTTATGCTTGTCCGCTATATGGGAAATTAAATGGGAGTAGTTCAATGGTCTCAGTGAGCTCTTAGGGTCTGGAAATCCATGTGTAGTTGGGGATATTATCAAACACACTCTCTTTGACGGTGGTGTGACCAACATATGGCCACCAACCATATGTTTGAATCACCCATCAGTGCTAGTTTCCATTTAATGTGTTATGTTTATTCATAGGTTTTGGAAAATCATTTTGAGAACTCTGGTTTCACAATTGTGGGTGTTATATTTTTAAAATGGAAAATGGTTTTGATAAATGGGGTTGTGTTTATCGATATTGAGTTTTTATAATATAAATATGTGGTTAAATGAAAATTAATTGGGTTGAAGCGGGTTTTGGAGATTTTTTTTAAATGGTATTTCCTAAACTACTAAAAAGTGTTTTGAGTGAAATGAAATTTTTTGAAATTGATTGGTAAGATTCGAAAGTGATTCCATGTTCGAGTAATGTTTCTGGTTTGTGTTTTGTTAGTAGGTCATTTTGATATGTTGGTTAGAATTATTTTTGGAGGAGTTTTTTGGGGATCCTTAGTGGTGGGTCTCGTCATGTGTGTCTAATGATAGTTTGTGGCATTGTTGGCCAATAGACTGGTTTGATTGGGTTATTGGGTCTCACTGTCATCATGTGTACCCCCCCCCATAACGAGTTAGTTCATGATTAGTGTGCGTCCATGAGTGATTCTTTGTGGGAGGATCCTCCAATTGATCAGTGTAAGAACCTTCTTCTTCTTGAACATTGAAATATGAATCGACCTCTCTTTTTATGGCCTGGTGTATCCTCTCATAGCGAGAGAGCGCATGCGAGAGAAGTTGGATGAAACTTTGGTCTCTTGGGTTTCTTGGGTTGTTGACTGTGGATTTTGACATGGTTAAGTTGGAGGGTCCCACCTGGAAGTAGTGAAGGGTATTCCAATGGGAAACACAGGAAGTGGTCTGGGTTGTTGGAATTTACCATTATCTTAAAAAGGTCTTTGGATCTTCTGTTGGTTTCATCTAAGAAAGGGTTCATGCTAAGCCGCATGTGTGCTAAATCTAGTCATGAGAGGTTGTTTTGGCCACTCACAATAATTTCATATTGTTAGGGACTTGGTTCTAGGTTTCCCTCCATATAATTTCACTATCATTTGCAAGGGTCATGTTCGGTGACATCCTGTTGTGTAGGTTCCCTTTGGAAAGCAACATTCATGATCAGTGTGTGTGCATTTTTGAATCCCCTATTTTGATAAAGTGTGGTATTAGAGTAAGTGGGCCCTAGGGTGTGTTGTGTTCTTATGGATCCATATGGGATGTGGTGTAGTTTATTGTGGTACCAGAAAAGAAGTTCCATTTAGGTTTTGTAATACCTAACTGTGAGTCAGGAGATGCTTCAACCACTAGAGCTCTAGCCAAAGGTCTTGGAGTGAAGCTAGAGCATAGTCAGGATACCCCATGGGTGTAATGGATTTTGGTTTAACTTTCTTCTCTGATGTGGGTGGTGGAGAAAGATTGATGTTACGGTGGGGAAACTCTATTTTAATGACTCTACGTAGTGAAAAGATACACGGAGACTTCATCTTCAAGTTATGACCTGTGTTGGTAGAAGAGTTCCTCCTTGGTTACAAGGAGGCGCAGTTGTCTCATTTACTTGAACCTTAGTGCTTATACCCTAGTGGATGTAAATATCCATGTGGTTTTATGTGTATATACAACCTTTTAAGTCCATTCCAATTTTATTTTTGATATGGGCTCATCTGAGAATGGTGATGACCCATTGGATTGGTGGACTGTGTAACGTTTTATGTTTGGTTTAAATTCTTTTTCATTGGTCCCCTTGAAGTTAGGGTTGGGTCCTTGTGTGGTTTTTGTATCAGTGTGTTTTAGTTGGTTAAGGTGTTTAGTTCTTATGGTGGGGAGACCCACTGTGGGTCTCGCTAAATGTTTCACTAAAATTAAATGGTGTCAGCCTATTCCTCACGGTGGGGATCCCATTCAGGACTCCCCATGTTAGTGTCCTAGTTCCTCATTTGGTATAGGTTGTTTCTGATTGTAGGGATTACATTCGGGGCTCTCCATGTTGGTCAATTGGTTCTTGTCTCAGGGGTCTGTTGGTTTCTAATGGTGGGGAGTTCGTTCGGGCCTCCCCATGTCAATCCTTTAGTTTTGTTCTTAGAAATAGTTTGGTTATACTTGTTTACTTTGTTCAACTAGTGACATTTCTATTTATAATTTCTTAACATGTTTTAGTTTGAATGATTGTATTATTTGTGTGTTCTAGCTCTTTGGGGTGAGTGACACTTAGTGGAAAGTCTTTTTACAGGTTTCTTGAGGTTGTCGTTTTGGTCACTTTCTCTGAGCAAGAGGGTTTGCCTCTTTTCGCGAGTTTTTTATTTGGGTCTTCTTTGATCCTTAAGAGAGTATCAGTTTTGTTTCATCTAAATCTTATTGTAGTTTTTTGGGGGCAGAAATATTTATGGTGGGGAGAATTGTCACAACCATTTTTTTGAATTATTTATTTTATTAATTTTCTTATTAAATTTAGTTTTATTTATTTTGTTATTTATTTTTCTTTTTTCTTTTTTATTTTTTTTCTATTTCATTATTGTTCAGGTGTGGCTACCCCCACCCCCACCCCCCCACCCCCCTCACGTCATGTCTCCCCCCTATCTACCCACTACGTGCTTGCCGCCCTCCCCTTGGTCGGCCTCTATTCGACGAACCCCCTAGCATGCCTCCTCCGGTGAAGCTACCTCTGGCGCAGCATTTCCCTAGTGTGACCCCCCTTGCTGGATGCATTTTTTCATCCTGACGAACCCCAATTTCTGTGCAGATGGACTCCCCCCCCCTCCTTTAGAGACCGCAAAACTGTCGGCCTCCTCGTACGGTAGTCATTTCCTCTACGTCGTTCTCCTTCTTTGATAGATCCTACTCCAATATGTTTTCCTCCCTCCTTGTAGGGTTTTAGTTTAGGGTTCCATTTTGTCAGTGTTAATTATTGATAGCATTGGTTTGTTTGTTTGATTTAGGGTTTGATTTCATCTTTGTGTGGTGCATTTGTGGTGAGAATGGAGTTTCTCACCAATTTGATAGAATTTCAGCATCAAAGGTTAGTGATTCTATGGATAACATTTATTTGGATAAATATTTTACTTGCATAAATAATTTAATGCGTTATTGATTTAATTTGTGTTTTGAGAAATTGGTTTTCAAATGGGTTTTATATGTGGTGATTTTTAAGTAATATATTTATATAAATGGAGTAAAACATGGTGTAATACACTTTTTACATCTATTGTTATTGTTTTATAATATATGAAATTGATTTAGTAAATTAATTAAGGGCATGTGGTTTTCTTTGGTCAATTTTTTTATAAATTTTAAAATGTTTTATTGAATGATATTAGTGTTTCCAAAACCATTTTCAGGTATCATTGATTAATTTTTTTATTTTAATGTTTTATTTTTACTTGAAATTGAGTGTTTTCCATACATGTTTGATGCTACATAATTTGGGGTATTCTCTTTTATTCTAAATGGAGGTTTGAAATGTTTGAGTGGTTTATCACTTGTGTAAATGCCCAGTTGTCCTCTTCGAAAGTGGATTTATGGTAATGGGATGTGATTCATCCTTTTTGTTTGATAAAAATTCCAATTTATGTTTCCATTTTAAAATAAATTTGATCATTGGGATTTAGGATAAATTGGTTAGAAGTGGGATTCTTTTGTTTTTAAAGGGGGTTTCCTTGTCAAAATAGGGTGTTTTAGTTTTATAATGTGGGAATGGGGTTTCCCTTGATTTATGTTCTTATTCTTGTAAATGTTTATTACTTCCTTTAGAGTTGTGTTTGAAATTTTAGATTGTTTTGGAAATGGATTTTCAAATGTTTACGAAATGGGTGAAGGCCCGATTGGCACTTGTGATGAGATATTGATTTCCCTTGTTAACCCCTCCTATTATAGATGACAATTATGGTTTATGTGATTGATTCTTTTGATATAATAAACGGGTGTGTTATTGGTGAAAACCCTTGGTGTTTTATTTTGAAATGTTTTTTAGATTGTTTAAGTGTCTAACTTGTTTTATTAAATTATATGTGCAGTACGTGGTTCTTGCTTCATGGTTGGGAGTCACTGGGTCTAAAGTGAATCACCTGCATGTGTATAGGTAAGTATATATATGTGTGTGTGTATGTTTGGGTGGGTGGGTTCCCCCGTTACATGTATAGTCATCCATGACAGTGAATATATATAGACGGGGCTAGGTGTGCCCATGTATATATATATATATGAAAATGAATACGTAGAAGAGTAGCAACTAGTATATTCATATAAGCATATGTGTAAGGATACCCTTGCACATGTTCATGGCTATATCGACATGTGAATAGGGGCTAAGTGTCCTTACATATATGTGAAGGTGAATATACTTAGTGGGGGATAAACATCTTTTAGTTAGAAAGTGCCAAGATCCAAGGTGGAAGGCATTGTTCCACCTTGAGGTAGGTTTCCCAATGCATTAGCCTTTAAATTAAATAATTATTGATTTCTTGTTTTTCTCACTTCTATTTAATGCTAGTTAGTAATTTAGGGATTTTATAACAATTTATTATTGTTAAATAAAGTAAGACCCTTTCTATTTGAATTGCATGAAATTGTTTTATTAACTATGTTTACTAAGTGTCTGATGAAATTCCTCTTTGGCCCTTATAAATGTGCTTTAGATTTAAACTGGTGAATAGAGTTTCTTAAATATGTTTCCATGTGTATTTTTGGTTTTCAAAGTAATGGTGTGGGTTTCTTATTTTGGAAATGACTTAGGGTTAAGTGATAGCTTGAGGCCTATTTGGTACTTTGTAAAATTATTTACTTTGAAAACCATCTTTGAGATGCACCTCTTACCCCGTTGGATGTTGATAGGAATGGGTGGCCCTCTGACGAGGCTTCCCTCGTCTGTTGATTATTGAAGGCAAGAAGTAGAAAATCCCATAGAGTAATTCGGGGGTGATTATGTTGTGTGTGTGTTGGTGGTGTAAGTTGAAAATGAATGTGTTTGATTGTTTTGTTAGTACTTGTTGACTCACCCTCCCTTTTTAGCTTGAACATGGGAACCTGTCATAATAAGTGAATTTTCTATGAATGATTGCTGCATTATTTTAGATTACGTACTCGCTAGTGGGTCATAGTAGAGAGACATTTTTTATTATTATTGTTATGGGATTGGGATCCTCGACCAGGCTAGGTAGGGCGACCGTTGGGCATTAGGGAATTACGACGTCATCAAGAGTAGGCATCCCTTCAGGATGATTCACATGTATAGTACGTTTTAGACTATTCACAAGCCCTTAGGTTTCACCCATGTCTACTGGCACAAATTTTTTGATTCATTTTTTTCTAGATACACTTGTATGTTATTCCCCACTGCCCTTATTGCATGATTATTGAGCTTACTTCAAGAATAGTGTGGTTTATAGAAAAAATTATAAAAGTGTTTTCAAATGGTTATGAAAAAAGGTTTTGGAAATGTTTTATACTCACTCTCTCCTTTATAACTAGAATTTATATCTCTTTTAAAAATTCATATGGTTCCTTCTTGGGAAAGAATATGGTTTTTAATGGTAAAAAGGGTAATGGACTGTGATTTTTTTAGAGGAAAAAATGTGTGAAAAACATACTTTTATAGATTGTATTTCAAACCTGAAATTAATGTTTCTTTATTTAAAGGCAATGCATTGGAAACATTTTACTTGGACACACCTACTGAGTTTAGATATTCACGCCTATACCTCGTTCTGGTTTTTAGTCTCATGTGGAGGTTCAGTTTGATCATAAACACCAAGGGTGATGTTGATTCTTGGGATCAGAGAGTGGCCACAGGGTCACATAGAGTTTAGTGGTCATTAGGTTTGGATTCAGTTCTTGTTTAGTTATTTTTTTGGTTTCTTTATTTTGGGATACTCTTCTTTTATTCCATTACATTATGTTTATTTTTATTGGGCAAAATCATTCCCATTATCAACCTATTGATGCCCTTGGTGATTTTTGCTAGCCTGAGAGGATTGGGAATGCCTCTCATGCCTTGTTGTGGGCCGGCTCGGGTGACCAATTCAAGGTTGACCAAGGCTGGTTCATGAAAACATTGTTTTGTAAATAAATAAAATTACCTAATGAAGAGAGAAATATTTTCAGATTTTTTTAAATACACTTTATTAATTTTATTAACAAAAAAGAGTGGAAAATAGTAATATTAAATTAATATATCCTAAATAACATGGGTGAAAGAAAATTCATGAGGGTTCTTCAGAGATGGGCTATAATAATTCATCAATGGAAGAATAATCATAGAAAATCCCGACAAATTAATAGATTTTAGCAATAAACTGTTACCACTTTGGTAACATTGAATATAAATATCGATGAAAGAATAACATTAAATAAATAATAAAATATCATTAAAAGAAATATATTCTTCATATAATATGTAATGGACCAGACATATTTGGTCCATTACATTGTGAAAATCCTATCTTTAAGGTGTTATGGGAGGTAACAGTGAATCTTTTCAAGATTTTTCCAAAATTCTAGTTTTTTCAGTGGTAAATCATCTCAATGGTGAGTCGCATCAGTGACTCAAGTTGGTGACTCACAACGGTGTGTCAGAACTGGTGATTCAGGAATGGTAAGTCACCATGGTAGGTTCTGACGGTGATTCACAATGATGACTCACACTGGAAGGTCACGATAGTGACTCGCAATGGTGACATACATCGGTAGTTCACCAGCGGTAACTCGTGATGGTGGCTCATCCAATGGTAACTCATTCGATGGTGAGTCACCCAATGGTATCTCATCCACTACTATCTTTTTAAACGATGATTCACCCAACAGTGACTCATCCACTAGTATCTCATCCAATGGTGAGTCACTCAATGGTGACTCATCCACCAGTTTCTCGTGAACGGTGACTCACCAAATGGTGAGTCATTTCTGACAGTTTGTAAAAAAAATCCAGTTTCCCCCTGGTTTTTCTAGTTTCTCCCATTTAACGTTTATTTAAAATCAATTGATTTAAAAAAAATTAATCTATTTAAAATCCATTTCAATTGATATTAAATATATCTTTAAATTATTAATGCTCTTGAGGCTTTTAAATAGTCAAATATTATGGCCATCATCAAGATCCACCTTTAATGGTGATTTTAAAATGATTTCATATCCTAGTAGCCTCAGATATGATCCTTCAAAGCCATAGAACTTCCCCAGTTCTTTCCTTCACATTTATCATGGAATGAGGTGACCAGAACCATTCTTACATAAGTTATCATGTGCTTGTGTTGTGGCCTTTGGATCACGTTTCCTTGGAGGATTTTTCTTGTTGCATGCACAATCCATATTTTGGTGAAAGGATGAACTATTGATCATTAGTTCTTCGAGTTAGGGATCCCTTGGTCTCTCTTAATTGGGTGTCATGCAGGGTGGGTGTATGAATTTTTCCCATGTAAATATAGTTGAATCCAAATTTAATAAAGATAATGTAATCGGTTTCAAATCAATAATAGGGGATAGGGAAAGTGATGATGATCGTATTATTTTATTGATTTTCTGAAAAAAAAAATTGTGAATTGTATGGGCTATATGCCTACTGAAAATCATGGTCGTTAGTGGTTTTTGTTTTTTCATCCATGATGGTTTGTTGTTTATCATGTGTTGAATGTTTGTATATATACAATTTATTAACCATGTACACTCAACTAATAAATGGATGCCCCGGGATAAATTTGTTTCTATGATAACCCTGGAAGTTAACAAGTGGAATTAAAGAATGGATCCTTGTTAAATATGAATATGTTTTGTTTAGTTTGTGTGGTGGTATGGTTGTGGGCATGTTTGGGTGATGTGGGGTGGTTTAGCTGGTGTAATGGGATCTTAGGTTGAGAGATTTATTAATTATGGATTGGATGATTGGTGTTGTGCATTGGGATTGCAACCAGGTTGTGTTTTGTTTGTGTTGTGGGGTGAAGCTCTGAGTTGGGGGTGTGTTGTGGTTGAGATGATGGATTAGGGAAAAATGAATTTGAAGAATTATGATGGCAGTGGTTGGTATGGGTAGTTCTCCTAGAGTTTATCCATGAGTAACATGTTGAAATAATCACTTTGTGTCTCAATATCGGTATGTTTTAGCATGAATGGGTGTTAAATAAAACGGAAATGTGATGTGTGTCAATCTAGTAGGTTCTTTGCCTTCTTAAATGACTATGGTAGTGTTGGATATTTTCCTATGTTATTTATTTCCAGTTGGGCTTGGTATTTTCCTGGGTAGATATGGAATTAATAATTGAATTATTAACAAAAAATGGTAATTGGTTTAATGAATTGGATGGGGTTATGAATTGAGATTGTGGCTTTTGTGGTGTTTTAAATTTAGAGGTAGCATCAAAGGTGGTATTGTGAGTTGATTGTTTGTTAGAAACCCATAGGATAGGCTGAGTGATTTGTATTATATATATACATGTATTTTCCTTGGGATTTCTATACACACAACACCCTATTTGAGCACTATGTGCTAAACACCCCCATAGTCATGAGGAAGGGTGCCTTTTCCCAACATCCCAATGGGAGGATGGATGGATTGTTGGCTACCATATCTTCCCTACTCTCACTTATAAGCATTGGTAGTCCAAAACTCTTCGGGTAAGTTGTGATATAATTGGGAGGCCCATGTGTATACAAGCGAGTTGTGCTTTCCTAGGTTTCTTTGGGATGAGATGTGGTGTGTTTCTCAGGTTTCATTGGGATGAGGTGCGGTTGTGGAATTGGTGTATGTAGGTGGGATGTGATCTAGTTGTGGCCCAGGTGTGTGTAGGCGAGATGTGGTGAGATTCATTTTCCCAAGTGACGAGACTAGCTATGAGGCCCAGGTGTGTGCGGGCGGGTTGTGACGTGGGGCTTGTGGAAGAGATGGAAGTGTCATGAAATTTTCTATTAGGGTATGAGCATATAACCAAGGGGAAGTGGTGTGGGGTACCCAAACCATCTATTTTCTTACTATATTACATTACATGACTTTTATTACATGGTTAGTGTGCCTTGGTATTATGGGGAGGGATAAAATAACTTGTTAGGTGATGTTGGTTCTTTTGTTTTATCACTGGAGTATTAGTATACTTCTACCACTTGTGTACGATAGACTTTGGTTTTCCTACTGAGTATACTTGTATGATCACCCTACATATATAAAACTATTTTCAGGTTTCCCATAGGACTATGTAGACTATGAAGGACCTTACTATCTCGAACTTTGGGACAGTTGGTATATCACTTCTTATCTTTACTTTTGGTACTTTGGATTTTATTTATATTTGTGGAAGTTTTGTTTTAAACAATAATGTGGGATGGTTTTGGATTTATTTTATATATATTTCTTGGAGATGTTTTGATATTGATACATATTATCTCCCAATCTTGGTTACTAAAAAATGGTAATGCCTTCCATTTTTTTGAGATTTGTATACCCGTAGTGTTGGCCGCCACCCTGGGGCCTATTAGAGGCAGGACGAGACATGGGCGTCATTATCTACCTTTATTATATTCTAGTCAAGGAGGGGAATCTTTGGAGTGCGGTGGTCATAGAATAACATGTGAAATATAATTATATACACCTCATAGAAAAATATAGGTTCATAACATGACATGTATCTCCAAGAAGGAAAATTGAGACAAAATTACTTTTCTGATTTTTATCATTTGAACCATAAACCCCATAAAATAAATATTAACAAATGTATATGTAAATACTATTACATATTTTTATGAGAATCATATAATAAATTCATAGGAAGAATATACACCACAAAAAATAAATTAGTGGTGAAAAAGGCATGGGTCTCATAGAAATAAATGTGAGATGATAAAACTCTTACCTTAAGTATTGAATTTTTTCATACCCAGTCAAACATCATGTATAATAAATATATGATTATTTTAAATATACCATAGAAAAATCTTCAAATATATATCATACCATATATTGTTTTATTATGACTTTATATTTCCATTTTATCAACATTTTCATGTTAATGTGACGTTTTGGGTAATATCTTCTTTGTTTTTCGTATATATTTCACTTTTAAATATTGATCCTATTTATTATATCATTATTTAATTATATACAGAATTTATAACATGATTTAAATGACTTATTTTTTATTTATATAAAAATATATACTTATCTATAAAATATTGAAATGTGACATGGAATACAACATTCTTGGAATGGTAGGTCGTACATACACATGAACACTGTTTCCATATTATTGTCATAATGAAAGAAAGAAAGTAAATGAAATATATGTATATATATATAAAAATTATAGTAGAATTATTATTTAATATATATCATATATTTTTACTAAAATCATCCATAATACTTTCAATGTAATGTGTGAACGAATCACATCGCTTTGTGGAGGTGGTAGTCCACACGTCCACAAATGAAATTATCGCATTTACAAAAAATGGAAATCATGAAGGTAGGATTCATATATTAATTAAATAAGAATAAATACATCATAAATATCATATATAACATATGAAAATACTATGCCAATAATAATTTCCAACCATGAGATGTGGTAGAGAAAAAAATAAATGACATCATTTTGCAAGATGGTAGTCCGCCGAGCACAAGAACAGAAAGTTTGTTAATGGTATTATGTATAGGTATAGGTAAAACTCTTAGAATAACTAAATATTAGTATATTTAGTATAATAATGTTATTATATATCCATTTAATATAAATAACTAAATGGATGGGGAATGAAATAAAAACAAAATTCACATTGAAGAATATTACATCTTTTTCAGGTAACCCCTTTTGATTTTCACCAAATTGATTCCTTTATTGGATTTATAACCAAATATATTATTCTAGGATTAGAGAATGGATTTAGAGAGAATATTTTTTAGGGTTTTGGAAAGCCAAAGGGCTTCATATTTGTGAATAATTTAGGGGGTGAGTGACCTTTTATTGTGGAGGAGGAATGCGTTCTTGTACATATAAAAATTTAAACACTATTGAGAGGTGTCCCTTACATAATATACCTCCAATAATTTATAATTTTTTATAAAAGAGGATAATTAGTCTAAATATGTACATAACATTTCTTTTTTATAGGTTTCTAGGTTATTTTTTCCACTTAAGTTAATGTTTAACCATAATGTAAACTCATTTTACCTTACTTGTTGTAATTAATTTTAATTATATTCACTAATCTTTTTGGTCAAAAACTAAGTTGACAATATTTCAAATTATAAATTAATTTGATTCCAAATATAGAATCCATTTTTTAAAATTCCAAACACATAATTGGTAGAAATTAATTTAATATTAATCTCACTGACGTGATGGGAAAAATAGTTTTTGAAGTTAAAAAGTTAAAAAGTTTGACATGTTTCCGTATCCAATTTTAATATGAAATATGGATAAAATTACCTAAATAGGATTTATTTTTGTATTATTTATCTATATATACTTTTAACATAGTTTAAAATATAATTTAACTATATAAATAAATTATATGAAAAATATGTTTTCAATAAAGATTCAGTGTTTTTTTATTATTCATCAAAATGTGAAACTTCTCTGAAAAATACCAAAACAATCACTAAAATTAAATTTTGATATCATTATTTAAAAAATGAGGTTTATTTTTTAAAATAAAAATTATAAAAGTTTCAAAAAATAAATTTAAAATTTCTTCTCCATTAAAGGATGTTAAAATTACCTTTTAGAAATATACATCTTTTTATTCACAAAATTGGATTTATTCTTCTCTTGTGCCTTGTTAAAAATATTATATGATGAAAAAAAATTTATTCAATATATAATATATTATATTTATTAAAACATTCATCAATAGTGGTTTTTTTGATTTATTGAGATAAAATGGTGTTTATACATTTTATTTAGAAAAGGAATTTCATTATTTTCAAATAGTTCTTACATTAATTTCTAATTAATTGATAACTAAAGGATTAATATTATATAAATTTGTAAACCCTATTTTAATAATTATATTAATCATATTAATATTCTCATTCCAATGGCTAGGTGGTAACTATAATGATATTTTAGAAATAATATTATTAGTATATTGTAGTTTGGTAAAACACTACATTTCATGTAACAGAAGCTATCGAAGGAACTTGACATTGTGTGTAACAAAATACAAAAATACTATTTTTTATACCAAAAACATATCTAAGTGTTTCATGTAGTGCAATCTTAATTTGGTGTTGTTTTTAATGTATACCAAACTTCGTGCTTTCATGTAACAGAAGTTGTATTTATTATTGCATGAAATAAAAAATTTCAAAAATATTAAATTAATTTAAAAAATAATAATTCAAAAAATCTTGGTGGTTTGTGTGTGTTTGTGTGTAAATTATTTTCAAAATAAAACATTATACTTCTCAATATATACATATATAGAATTTTCAAACATCATGATTATTTACTTCAAAACATATATTTATGTAAGTATTTTCATACTTTTTTTGTGCATGGATTTATAGATAAATATGTATATATTATATTTTATTTCAATTAATTAAACCATATATATACATTTATTTTTTAAAATTAAAATTTCTTTATTCTAATTAAAAATATGGTTTAAAATAAATATTTATTTATGGGAGTTATAATATTTCCAAACATACCTTTTATGTATAGAAAATTATGATAATAATTTCAAATTATGATTATATGGAATGTTTTCAAGATCTTATATTTTATGTAAAAAATAATGTATTATTTTTTAGTTTATAGTTTTTAGATAACTACATTCAAATTAAATTAATTTTAATCATTTTTATAGGTAAAGATCTATATCTGCATAGTATTGTTTTATGTGAGAAGTAAATTAAAAAATTTACATTATTTTATTTAATGTAATCATATCATTTCAAGCTATTAGTTTATATACATGTCATTCATGATCAAAATTATGGCCATATGTTATTGATTATTCTTGACATTGCATTCGTATGTAAGTATTTATATACATATATAGTCATGTTCACTGAATAAATTATTCCTTTATAATAACTACTTTCAAAATGTATTTTATGAGTTTATGAGTAAAATTTAAATACATGGATGTTATTCATTTCTCCATTAACATTTCATACTTGTGAGTAATTTCTATATCTCATGACATTTGGTTTTACCAAATTAAACAAGCAATTTTCAATAAATGTTCACATATATGTGTGTGTGTGTGAGTGTGTTTATTTATATAAATATTAGTGAATATATATATTTTCATGTTTTTAAAGAGAAAACTTCAGTGAAATATATATATATATATATATATATAATAAAAGCTCAAAATGTTTTTATAAAATTTGTCATTTGTACTTTGCAAAAATTATAGAGATGTGGGGAGTGAACCCATATCTCTAAAAGTCATTTGGAATATATAGCCTTCACTGTTTCAAGTGGCCCTATTGTTTTTTTTCAAATCATACATAATAATTTTTAAAAAAACACTCAATAATTTTATTAAGAAAAATTTTTCATATCATAATTATTTTCAAAGGTGTTATATCATTTTCATTGCTTATGTATATTCAAAGGTATTAAAATATTTTCAAAGATTGTCTATTTTAAATGTTGTTATAGAATTTTCAATGAGTGAGTATTTTCAAAGGTATTATATCATTTTCAAAGTGAATGTATTTTCAAAGGTATTACAATTCTTTTATAGAATGATTATTTTAAAAGGTATTATATTATTTCCATGGCCTAATAATTTTAAAATTCATTTTCAAAATCATGATTTCAAGGGATTTTTAATATTTTTTTACAAATATATATTTTGAAAACCATTTAATCATATTTTTTAAATGTATATATATATATATCAAATATTTATTTTGATATAAAGATTTTTTTTACCATAAATATAATATCAAAGAGGTTTTTAACTGGATTTTAAGAAAACTATTTTTGGAAATTGTGATCACACTATGTTTTTTAAAATTCTTTCATAATCATTTTTATGATTTCAAGGTGATTATCATTGATTTGGAGCTAGAATGATAAAATTACAATAGATTCCTTTTTATTTATTGTTTAAACTATAATAATACATAATAGAAGTCCTTTTACACCATACCATAGAACATAATAGATCCTCAAATGTATAATATACTATATATCTTTCAGTTAATTTCTATAAAAAATATATCATTATTTTTACCAGATCCGAAAGCGCAGATCTTGAGGTGCTACAAAATATCCCATAATAATAGGATGAACAATATCCACTTTTATTGCCATGATAGACTCTTTATATTGAGATAAATATATTGGGAGAGTTTGATAAAGCCCTATATGTATAATGTATCCCATAGGTGTATTTCTGCAGAGTATTTCTGTGTTGACTCTCTTCATCTCCTTCATCTCCACCGTACACTGATTAATTATTTCCTTAATAATAAGTAGTTCAATATCCCGAGGAAAATTTTCGGATGCCTCACTCAATTTCATTTTTTCTTTGACAGGGCCTCACTGAAGATGTGGTAGATAAAAATTTAAGGGCACCCATAATTTTTAGCGATTCTTTGATTTCTAGTATGCACATCCTCATTAGTTATTTCTTTTGGGATTGTCTTTCCAATAGATACATCATAAACTTGTTCTCCTATACTGGATTCATGTTCATCAATTTATTCTGGTATGGTTTTGATGATATATATTGATGAATAGATCAATTAATACATCACATCACCATAATAAGGGAAAGAGGGTTGGTATCCCTCATGGAATCCATTAAACATTTCACGATATTTAAGAGTTTTGGTATTCTTGATGGATCTATTTGTCTTGTAACATCTATGAGGCCTTATCCTTTCCTTCTAGGATTCTCCCTGATCCATGTTGTGAAGGGTAATATGGAGAGATATCCTAGAAAATGATTTTTAATGAATTCCCATATATAAAGGTGGGTTATGAGTATATATAAACTATGAAGGATCATTTAGTGACACACCTCATAAATATGAAAAGATAGACCTCCATGGGGAGAGTTGAGGTAAAAAATCCCCCACCCCTATGATCTAGGGATAATCTTGATCCATTAATGGGACATGTTGGGTTGGGATTGGTGACATTAAATAAGGTTGTTGTGGTAAAAATTCCCCCAACCATGTGGGATGGGGGTGATCTTGGATTGAAAGGGTTATTACTATCACATCTTCCCTCTTGATATTTAGGGTTTTTTCTTGAGAATAATCTGTGTGGAATTTATAAATTGGATGTTCAGATATTTATTTTTATGGAATCAGCGCTACTTGATGATTGACATTCCTTAAGTGAGGTTTTTTCTCAATCTTTTCATATTCTTAATTCCAGATTATTTTTATGGCTCAATCTCTTTGATCCCCAATATTTTGATACTTGTTTTATTGATTTCTTCTAAGCATACAATCTTTTATGGGATGATCAAACTTCTTGGTATTATCATGAAGCCATGAAATTCCATGACATAACTTAATGTTTTATTTACTAATTAGGGATAGAGGTGAACATTAATTATCCATATTCAAGAAATCCCTTTATATATACATATGTTGTGGAATCAGTGATCATTTGATGTAGATTTCATAAATTCTTAAAACATTCACATTGAGACCCTAAGACTGCATTACTAATTTATGCCATTGTATAGCTAAAAGTGTTTCCAATTCAATATGACATGGAATTTTTTCAATATCCATTTTGTTATTTGAAAATCTTTTAGAATGCATGAATTTATATTTTAAATAGTTAATACTATACCATATATTTAAATTAATGTGATGTATGCAAGGAGTGTCTATAATACCGAATTTGACTAGTATATTGTCTTTGGCCTATTGTCTCTTCATAATCACTGAATTGTTTTCATCTTCCACAATGGATTACTTCCCTTGGTCTGACCAAAATGTACATTTCCTAGTTATTTTATTATAGAAGGTATGGTAGATATGAATATCCTATACTGTGATGGTAGATTCTAGGAGATCAAAGCATTGTTAAGAGAATGAAAGTTTCCTCCGGATATCTATTGGATGAGATTGAATTTTACTTATCAATAAAAGGCATAAAACATGGTTAACATTAAACCCCATGATAAATAGGATCTCTCATAATTGATTTTCCAAGGGAATAACTCTCCATTCAAAATGAAAAATCATTATATGGATGAACTTCATAGTGAAAATAATCAATGTGAAGAATACCACCATAGATTAATTTTTGACCACATGGAGGATTCATGGACCATGTTCATGGGGGGATATTCAAAATGTATCATGGAAAGTGGTGGTAATTCTTTTTTTTATCTTATGATCACAGGTAGGGTATTCATGTCACTCATAATGTGAAGGGTACTCACGAATAATTTAAGTAAGTCCATAAAGGAGGCCTTTGTGGTAAATATTATGGTGAGGACCTCTATTGTTTTTGGTAGAAAAATTGAGGGATTGCCTTAACAACTGCACCTTTTTTATTGATCTGTAAATGAGTCTACAGGATCATAGGAATCCATTGATTGAAGTTTTAAGGAATCCAGAAAACCATTATTAAGTAATTTATAGTTTTTTTAATAATTCTAAACTTCATGTCACCCTTGACGAGAATTTTTTATTTATGTTCTATACTGGGTGGTTGCAGTCACATGTTATGAACAACCACATTTATATATAGGAGCCTACATGAGAGACTCTAATGATTCTATCATCATATACTGACATGATTCTTTAGTTTTGGTAGGGATATATTCCTTCCCATAATTGGACATCTAAATAGACCAATAATATCATGTTAGAATAAAAATGAGTTCTAGATCTAGTTTTTCATTTATCATAGGTGTTTCCCAACAAACCTCTTAGAAAAGAGAATGGTTATATACCTTAATCGGAGTAGACCTATCATTATACTAGTGAAGTACTCTGATGAAGAGGGCAAGGTTGTGTTCCCAATCCATGACTGTTGTTGATGTTTCTATCATTATGTGTTGAAAATTTTTTAGAATGTGGCCAGTGATATAAGAATACACTTACATTACGACCAGGATGTACTCTAGATATTTTTTAGAAAAAATTAGAATATATTCCCATTACATTATTAGAGTAGTGGTGTATCCATCCTCTTATCCTCTAGATCCTATCAGAATATACGTACATTCTTCATGTGAGGGGGAAGAAATAATGTTTCTATCCTAATTATTTCCATGATAAGATGAAAAACATATATAGATTATTGTATACTATGATATAATGATTGATAGTTTCATATAAGAATATGAACATAGTCATGTATTATTATCATTGAATGTTTAATATATTATTTTGATGAAATAGGGATTTATTTCCTCTCCTAGTTATTTATATTTTTCACATGTAGGAGGGTTTTTTGGGTGCTTGTGTATGGGTGACCTAAGCTGAGGTCTGTGAGGTGGTATCCATAGCAGAATGAGAAGATGATGTCATGTGGAATTGTAAGAGAAGAATATTGGTTGGATCCCTTCAGGTTTACTCCTATTATATTGAGATGAGGCTTATATCAACCACCCCATCCACCTCCTAAGAATAAATGAGGAATTTGTTGTTTCATTCTTGAGAGATGCCCCTGAAATTATTCGATACAACAATAAGTGACTCTTACATTTTCATAATAGCTCATTACTTGGAGGATGTTCTATGAAGCTTAATATCTTTTAGGGGATTAAAATGAAACATCTTGGTTAAAGATATTATTTTTGATATAGTACTCTAAAATCTATACATTTTCCAAATTTCTTTGAAGACTTTGGGTGGGGGATGGTGTCATTTTGTTTGATGAGGGCCCTGCTTTTATGACTGTTGATGTGTACATTTTTCCCAATTGATAATATTCCATTTTAATTGAATGAGGTTTTTTTGGATATTCCTATAGTTAGGAATAAAATATGGAATCACATCAATATATCATCATATGTAAAAAATTCATACATGACTTGTTTCTTCAAAAGATCCACATTGGGCATATTTTTATTTTGTAGGATGAAATGAACTGGTGTGTGGGAAACTTAGTTGTTTTGGATAATTAATGGTTCATATCAGATTCATCAATTTTGTTTCAAACATGAAGGTAATTCGTATAGTTATTTATATATAGGACACACTCTTTAGAAAGATATCAATAGGGATTATTCATGGAATCTAAATCACACATTTGTTCTCATATCTATGATGGGATATGGACCTACATTCCAAAGGTGGTCTTTATTGGTAATTTAATCAATGAAACATGGGAACTCACATTAGTTAAGAGGATTGGAGTTTGGGCTCATCAAATCCTATTAGTTGTAATTATTTAATAATATGTTACCCTCTTATAGATTTAAGACATGTTCAACACTCCATATCAAGAATCAATATGGAAATATTCACCCTTATATTAGCAACTAGTTATTGAAAAGTATTGATGGAAATCTAGCTATTTGTATCAGGGTTTCTCGATCAATTGTACTATATATATATATATATATATCAAAGGATCTCTATTTTTGTTTTGTTTATTATTTTTCAATTCTAGTTTTGGCCACATAGTAATGTGCTCTTGTATTATTCATCTTCTAAGGAAAGAATTATTGTTTCAATGTTCAGATCAAGCCCCTAATGGGGATTTCTATGCATTATCATTAAACTAATCATATCCCACGTTTTTTGGGGCCATATAATAGGACAAACCATACCTTTTAAGGTCATTTTAAATGGAAAATACCGTTAATTTTAACAATATATGATAATGTACTCAAGGGAAAATGTTCCTAACCAAGGCTATCATAGGGATTACACATGAGCATCCCATTATAGTTAATCTCATAAGGAATATTTAATGATTAGATTAGGTAGAACTTAAAAAAAATAGAGCCCTATGATTATTTTTATCACTATGAATATTTTTGGATGAGGATGAGGTGAAAATGATGTAAAAAGAAATGAGAACATTTGGGTTGTGGTATCCAATTACTGGGAATATTAACCAATAAAGATGATAGTGTGCTAAATGTGTGGTGTATATATCTCAAGGTGATTACCTATGACTCCCATGGGGATAGGAATCAAAGAACACATAGTTCAGATCTATTGGGGATTACACTTATGGGGAAAGCCTAGAAAAGAAATTTTGATTATTCTAGTGACACTATTTTCACTGGTCTTTATTCCCATATGAGTCTTGCTCAGTGTGAGAAAAAATATATAGTATAACATCTTTCAAATCACAAAACCTTTCTTATATGGGAATTTATAATGGATTTATGCCTATATTGGGATCCAATAGTTGATATTATTTCCTCTTCCAATGATGTATGAGGGTGTGAAAATGGAAGGCCAGACAAGTATCTGAAGGTTCTGGGCGCAGCGGAAGCATGGTTGGGCGGACACCCAACTTTAATTTTTATCACGATCAATGATTATTTCAGGATCAATACGATAATGAACACCAATCTCCACATAATAGAATTAAATATTTAGATAAAGAATTAAGATTCCTGAAACCTTTAGAGAGGATCGTTCACATCATGTTTATAATTAATTTAAATAATTTCATAAATAAATTAATACCTGGATCATTGGTATTTTATTCAATGATGATGTTGATCATCTGGATTGAACCTTCCAGATTATCTGGTTGTTCTTTCAAGGATCCAAACTACAATCCCTCTAGTGGAGATCTACACAAGCTCTAATGGCCTCTGATCGACAACACTCGTTCTCTGGGTGCTAGCATGGTGAAGCGAGTGTCTTGTGTCGGTTGTTCTTGATCACTTGTTCTTTAGCCTTGAAGAACGTCTCTCATTCCTGAGAGGGGAGAGAAGATGATTTGAGAGAGAAATTGTGTAGCTCAACAATTCTCAATTCACTAGGTGTGCAGCTTGGTACAAGGAACAATATATGTATGTGTCTATTTATATACATGGGGCCTCAGTTATAATATTTAATTTCATAACAATAATTAAATACATTCATAACCTTAGAGAAAACCCATGTTATTAATAATAATTACGCATTATTATTTATGGTGTGCCAACAAGTGAAAAACAGAATTATAAATTAAATTATGTGTCACAAAATAATAACAGCATTATTTTAATTTGTGGCAACTAGTTAAATAATTATTTATCTTCTTGCAAATAATTATTTTACTTCCAAACCGGCCTTGGTATACTCAAACTATACTTCCATTTATTGATAACCCAAATAAATAAAAATAATAATATATTCTATTAAAAAATATTTAATTTAAAAACTAGTAAATAAATATTTATTAAATGTTCAATAAAATAAATAAATATATTTTACCCACAATCCGGTGAATAAATATTTATTTAATTTATGGAATCATTTTAACTTGAATAAAATTATTCCACTATCTTGAGAATAATATTTATTAATTAAATTCCAAGATAATTTAACTAATACCACCAGAAACACATAGTGTGTGGCCCTCTAGGATTCATTCTCGTTGGAATTAGGCAGGCTTGCCTAAAGTCCAAGAGTATTATCTAGCAACGAATCAAGTCACCCAATAGAAATAACATAAAGTCACAACAACAATATCCACATATGAACACTCACTGTGTAATATAATCCCTTTGTCTCAATATCTCATCAAGCAGGCTTCATGATAATGTCATCAACTTTTATGCTTGATACATTGTTCATTGACTACCTGAATTAATCCTGTCATTACACCATGTCCATGGAATTTTGCACGGAAGTTCTATTTCTATAAAAGGGATAAGACATCAACTTCCATAAATAGAAGGGAAAAATCCTTCCTCAGCTTATCCATTAATAATATGCCACTCAAGATGCACCCAACGTACCCTACTTCACACCAAATATCTGCATGATGGTTTTCATCAGTAAATCAAAGTGCATGAGTCATGACACGTATTAATGATAATATTAAAGTCTAAGGATCATTACATACACTCACAGATACAAATATCTGATGACACCAAAACATGCGGAATTCCTACTGGCGAGACTGTTCTCATAATCTCATATCTTGGAGATTACCAAGTGCAAACTTCATGAGAGGAAGTCTCATCTGCTTACGAGTACTCTCACTTGATGTTATGCATGATATGTTTCCCATCATAGTATTTCATCCAACCGCAAAACTATATTTAAGAATATTGTCATAGCATTTCAAGGTTCTCATCATAGCGGGGAACTACCACGACCTTATCAATGCAAAAAATACTCTAGGACATTATTACATCATAGTCATGAATAAAAATGGAAAATATGTAATAATATGTTTAATATTTAAATATATTAATAATCCATGTAATCAAAGTAAATCCATTTAGTTCAAGGACCCCAACTCTTACAAACTACCACTTGGACTAGAGCCAACTGCCTACAACTTGCAGTACGCTAGACCTCACATGGTGATCATGTTTCTATTAAGTCAAAGCTTTAGTCAAGGGGTCTGCCACATTGTCTCCCATAAAAATACTTCTCACTACAACTTCACCTCTCTCATAAGAATATCTCAACAGATGATACTTCTTAAGTATGTGCTTCATCCACTAATGTGACCTTGGATCTTTTGTGAGATCCACTACTGCAGTATTATCACAGTACATTGTGGTGGTATATTTTTTGATATGTATCACATCCAGCTCCTAGATGAAGCTTTGCATCCAAACTGCTTCTTTAGCTACCTCATAAGTTGTGATATACTCAAACTCTACTATAGAATCTGCCACCACACTCTTCTTTTTGTGCTCTTCCATCTCACTTAACCTCCATTCAAGGTGAAGATGTATCTTGATTGAAACTTCATGTCATCTTGATCAGTCGGGAAGTTATCATTTACATATCCTATGATGACTAGTTCCTCATCTCCTCCATAAACCATGAACATATCCTTAGTATGCCTCAGATACTTTAGGATATTCTTTACTGCCATCCAATTGTGGTCACCTAGGTCAACTTGATATTTGTCTACCACACTCAATGTGTAGGCGACATCCAGACTAGTAAATAGCATGATATACATGACTGACCCAATTGAAAATGTGTATGGAGTCCTTGCAATTATCTTTATTTCCTCATGTGTCTAAGGACACATTTTCTTGGAAATATGAATGCCATGTGACGCTAGAAAAAATCCCCTCTTGGACTGTTCCGTACTGAATCTCTTTAGTATCTTAACAATGTATGTACTTTTACTTAGGCCCAACAATCTCTTGGATCTATCACGAAGGATTTTGATCCCAATAATATATGTTTTCTCTCCCAGTTCCTTCATGGAGAATCATTGATTCAACCATGCCTTAACATATTGTAAGACCAGTATATCATTTATAATAAGTAATATGTCATCAACATATACTATTAGGAAAATAAATGCATTCCCACTAAACCATTTGTAGACACAAGGCTCACATTTGTTCTTGATAAAACCAAATTTCATTATGCCTTCATCAAAAAAAATTCCATGGCCTAGATTATTTCTTTAATTTATAAATGGATTTTTTTCAACTTGCATACCTTATTGGAATCCTTTAGAGTCATAAACCCTTCAGGTTGTGTCATGTAGACATCTTCTTGAAGTATCCCATTAAGGAAGCCTGTTTTGACATAAATTTTCTAAATCTCATAGTCATGGTAAGTGGAAATGGGCAATAGAATTATGATGGATTTTAGCATTTCAACTGGTGAAAAGTTTTCGTCATAGTCAATGTCTTGATGTTGTTTGAACCCTTTTGCAACCAATCGTTCCTTATAGGTACTGAATTTTCCTTCCATGTCCAATTTCTTCTTGAATACCCATTTTCAACCAATAGGATTTACATCAACTAGAGGACCTAACAAAATCCAGACTTGGTTTTTGTACATTGAATCCATTTCAAAATTCATAGATTCTTTCCACTTTGAAACATTTGTTCCACTTACTGCTTCCTTGTAGGTTAGAGGGTCATTATTATCAATTAATAAGGAGTCACCATCCTCGGTAAGTAGAAAACCATACCATCCTAGATCTCTAACATCTCTTGTACTCCTATGAATCTCTTGTGTCCCTAGAATAGTTATTTCTTCCACAAGGCTTTGTGGAATCTGTTCCTATACCAACTCTTGTGTACCTTGAGACTCAAATTCATCGAATTCTATCTCACTCCCACTATCTCTTTTGCAGATGTGATCCCTCTCAAGGAATATAAAATTTCTTTCCACTATAATCTTTTTTATGAGGGGTTTTATAGGTAATATCCCCCTATTTCTTTGGGGTATCCTATAAAGGTACACTTTGTGCCTTAGGGTGCAAGTTTGTTACCTGAAGAGGCCTTAACAAACGCATTTATCCCCCACACATATAAATTCAAGAATATGGATATCTTTCCACTCTATAACTCATATGGAATACCATTTATCAATTAATTTGGTACTTGGTTTAGTATTTTCACCATTGTTTGTAATTCATATCCCCATAGGGATAATGGAAGACTCACCAGACTCATCATTGATCTCACCATGTCCAACAGGGTGTGGTTCCTCCTTTCACTCACACCATTACACTAGAGTGTGTATAGAGGAGTGAGTTGGGATAGGATCCCAAAAACCTGTAAGTAATCAATGAAGCCTTTATTAAGATATTATCCACCTAGGTCTGAGCAGAGTATCTTAATCTTCTTACCAAGTTGGTTCTCAACTTCATTCTTGTATTGTTTGAACTTATCAAAAGAATATGACTTATACCTCATTAAGTAGATATATCCATATCTACTAAAATTGTGACTAAAAGTTATGAAGTATGATTACCCTCCCCTTACTTCAACTGGAAATGATCCACATGCATCGATGTGAACCAATTCAAGAAGTTCTTTATCCCTTTCACCTTTCCCACTAAATAGGGATTTTGTCATTTTTCCTTATAAACATGCATGACATATGCCAAGTGGTTTTAGTTCGAAAGAATCAAAATATCCATCTTGATGTAAGTGTTTCTCGTTCACATGACTTAGCCAGTGATGACAAATTTGGGTGTGGTATGAGTCATGTGAATTATCTTTGTTATCTATTTCTATTACATGGATTGTGTAATCCAACATGTAAAGACCATTGTATAAATGTTCCCTACAAAAACAAATGCTATCTTTGTAAAAGAAGAAACATTCATTTCCAAACATGAAAAAAATACATCTGTATCTAATCTGGATACATAAAAAATGTTTTTAATAGGAGATGACACAGAATAAAAACCCTTTAACACCAAGATCATCCCAATTGGAAATGTGAGGTTGTAGTCCCCAACAGCTACAACAGCAAGTCTAGCTCCATTGGATGCTCGTAGATCTACCTCCCATCATTCAATCTTCATGAATATACTTGGTTCATGTATTTGGATACATATATGTTAACCACAAGCTATATCTAATAACCAATTTGTAGAAACAAATAAGATTCATTTGATAAGAAACACACATGAAGATTCCCCTTTCTTCTTAGGCTGGGTGTAGTTCTTCTTCTAGTGGACCTTCTTGCCACATGAGAAACAAACAGCCTCTTATTCCCTTGCCTCCCCTTTGATCTTTCTTTTATTGGAAGGTCATGAAGAAGATTTGGGCTTCAATCTCTTCACCTTCCCTTTCCTCTTATTAACCATAATAATCAAAGGCTTTTTGCGCTTCATATCTTTGTCCACTTGGAGAATGAGGATAAGAATATCGGATAGAGACTTCTCAATATTGTTCATATTGAAATTGATAACAAAGTTAGAGAAGCTCTGAGGGAGTGATTCAGGAATAAGATCGATGCCCAGTTCTTCTGGGAGTTTAAACCCTAAAACCTCTAAGCGCTCATTGTATCCAATGATATTGACTACATGAGGTTTGGTTGGGGAACCTTCTCCAAGCTTACTTTGAAAGAGTTCCTTCGAGATCTCAAACCATTCCTATCTTGATCTCTCCTAGTAATGACCATAGAGGTTCTCGAGCATGCTATAAGAACCCATGTTTTCATGAGACTTCATGAGCTTACTGGACATTGATGATAGCATAAAACATTGAGCGTCGACCATGTAGTTCATATGTTTCTCATAGACCAAGAAATCCTTATCACTCGCCTCTTTGGCAGGAGGATCAGGTAATATTGACTCAAGCATGTAAGACTTCCATTCAGGGAATAGGATAACCCAAAGGACATCTAAACCATTATTCAAAGTTACTTCCAGTGAGGATTTTGTCTTTATCCAGAATTGATCACAGGGTTAGTGTGGTTGAGGAGCTTGTCATTTATATTCTACAATTAAAAGAAAAGATCATTAGTACATTATTGATTACATTTTATGAGAAATAGTAAATTTTATTAAGTCTCCCACTATTTTATCAAGTCCCAATAGCCCACACCATTGATCTCGTAATATCCAGTTTCCATGAAAGTCTAGTTGCAGGATCCATATTCCCCTTTGTATAACCCCAACAAGGATTGGTTGAGATATTAGAAGGTATTTAGGTAGGAAGGTCTTTGCTAACTATGGGCTTGCAGATCCTTGATCTGTTGAGTAAACTTCCCAATCTTGAAATCATGACTTTGTATTTCCTTAACTCTTGTGTCCAATATTACACAAATTCTAGTAAGGAATACTCCTTTTGATGTAATATGGTTAAGTCGACCCGAAACCTTTCATAAGGGATTCTTGTATAAAAGTATGTGTCCCAACAAGGGTTGGTCAAACACATAGTTTTATTGAGTTTTCCCCTTAATCAAGTAAGAGAAGTCTTGGTCTGACTTAATATATTAGTTGAGGGATTTTTATCTCTTATATGTGAATTTATTAATATCATTATCACATGATTGTTAATATTAAGTGGATCTTACTTAAGTGATTAACCATGTCTTGATAATATTTATGCATAAGTCTGGTTTATTTTAGTTCTATCTTGCATGCTTGTTTAATTCATTAATTATTTGATCATGAAAACACATCCATAATGATAAACTATGTAACTAAAAGAAATAAAATAAAGTAAAGGGCATGATCATGAGCTTTTCTAATGGTTATTTTATCTATCAGTTGATAATATAACCCTGTCCTAGGAGAGAAACATCTTGAACCTTTTGGGTTCGTGTTTACGGATTTCCATCTATCCACCTATATATCTCCTGGGATTGGATTCGTCTTGGCTCCAGCTTAAACCACCTCCACTAGCTTGGGAGTTCCATCCATTACATATGCCTTTTTTTAACTCACATGCAGCTGAGGGGTAAAAAGGGGTTTTATATAAAAGAATCCTTGGTCACGCATGCCCTACGTATTAAAGAGGAGAAGGATCGCAGGTCAACAAATTTAATTTAGATAAATAAATTAAAAGAAACCATCCATATAGAAAGGTATTGGTCTAGCTTTTGATCATCCATAAAAGTAACGGTATTTACGCATAAATAAAACTGGCATTCAATTATTTAATCATTCTTGATTAAGATAAATCCTGCTCGATTCAATTAATTATCATCTTTAATTAATCAGTCCTTTTATCTTAATCCTTTTTTTAAATTTCCTTTAGATTCTCATCCATCATAATTTTAAACAAATAAATTCATTTAAAATTATCTTTGTATGTAACTTTTACCTTGGAGGTAACCTGGTTAATTCCTATTCATAACTACCCAATGAGTAGAAATGAACATTACACATATGTTAAATTAAACATATATATAAAACACCTATCACATGTTGTGCCTCATCTTTATGATTGCATGATGGTACATGTCTCAAGGGTTTGTATAATATAATAATAAATGGTAATAAATCTACATAATTTGGATGAGTACATGATGTGTAGTTCCAACTTCATGGCGTGTACTATTTTCCACCATCCATCCGAAGTACATGCCCAGGGAAATGATGTATGAGTGTGCTTTATAAATCTTTGGAGTACACGGTGTGTATAGTGGGCTACATGCTATGTAGTTCCTCATTACATGGTCTCCAACTGGGTAATCCATGTACGGGGTACACGGTCCAACCATAAACCGAAGGGACTACACATCGTTTCCATTGGAAAAAATGTTGTGTAATACAAAAAACACATGCCACCTAATCCTAGTCAACACACAGAGTCATTAAGACTTAGAAAATCTCCAATGACACGGCTTGGTTTGGAGGACCAAACCCAGTTCATTGAACCTTGGCTAAATGTCATGTACTACCGAATACACCTTGTGTGTTCTGGTGTTGTACGGCAAGGAACCTTTGACAACTCCGGATGAGATCCTCTATTTTATTTTAATCAAAATTAAAATAAAAGATCCTTTCTGTAAGGTGAACAAGAAATGGAATAGGAGAAAAAGATCTCGAGATTCAGATTTGCAGAATGATTAACTCTAATTGAAACAACTAAATTATTAAATGTGTAAATCATCAAAGAAATATTTAAATAATTACAAGCTATGATGTAATCATTATGATACCAATTGAAGGTTCAGGGAACAGTGGAATTGTGGTTGGATCGGCACCCAACATTAATTTTTACCATCATCAATTATTATTTTGGGATCAATACGGCGATGAATGTCAGTATCCACGTAATAGAATCAAAGATTTTGATAAAGAATAAAGATGCTCGAAACCTTAGAGAGGATCTTTCACATCATGTTTATAATTAATTTAATTAATTTTATAAATAAAATAATACCTAGATCCTTGGAATTTTCTTCACTAATGATTTTGATCATCTAGAATGACCCTTCTGGATTATCTTGTTGCGCTTTCAAGGATCCAAACTAGAATCCCTATAGTGGTGATCCACACGTGCTCTGATGGCCTCTGATCAACACCACTCATTCTCTGGGTGCTAGCGTAGTGAAGTGACTATCTTGTGTTAGTCGTTCTTGATTTCTTGTTCTTCGGCCTTGAAGAATGCATCTTGTTCTTGTGAGGGGTGGGAATGGGATTCGAGAGAGAAATTGTTTATCTCAACAATTATCAATTCATTGGGCGTGTAGTTTGGTACATAGCACAATAGACATACGTGTCTATTTATAGACCAGGAACTTCAGTTACAATATTTAATTGCATAACAATAATTAAATATATTCATAACCTTAGAAAAAACCCATGATATTAATAATAATATCACGTTATTATTTATGGTGCGCCAACATGCGCAAAACAGAATTATAAAATAAAATTATGTGTCACAAAATAATAGCAGCATTATTTTAATTTGTGCCGACTAGTTAAATAATTATTTATCATCTTGCAAATAATTATTTTACTACCAGACTAGTCTTGGACCCCTCGAACTCCACTTCCATTTATTGAACACCCGGATAAATAAATAAATAATATATTCTCTTAAATAAATATTTAATTTACAAAATAGAGAATAAATATTTATTAAATTATCAGTAAAATAAATAAATATTTTTTACCCACAATCCAGTGAATAAATATTTATTTAATTTATGCAATCATTTTAAATTGAATAAAAATATTCTATTGTCTTGATAATAATACGTATTAATTAAATTCAAATAGAATTTAACTTAGACCATCAGAAACACTTATTGTGTAACCCTCTAAAATTCTTTCTTGTTGGCATTAAGCGGGCTTGCCTAAAGACCAAGAGTATTATCTAGCAATGGGTCAAGGAACTCAAGAGAAAGAACTTAAAGTTGCTACAATGAAATCCACATACAAATGATCATTGTGTAATATAATCTCTTGGTCGCAATATCTCATCAATTAGGTTTTATGGTAGTGTCATCAACTTTTATGCTTGATACATCAATCTATTATTACCTAAAATAAACTCGTCATTACACCATGTCCATGGAATTTCGTGTGACGGTTCTATTTCAATCAAAGGGACAAGATATCAAATTCCATAAATGGAAGAGACAAATCCTTCCTTGAATTATATATTAATAACACTCCACTTGTGACGCACCCAATGTATCATACTTCCCATCAACTGTCTGTGTGATGGTTTTCATCTATAAATCAAAGTGCGCAAGTCGTGATGCGTATTAATGATAATCATAAAGTCTAAGGATCATTACACACACTCACAGATAGAAATATCTGATGACACCAAAACATGCGGAATTCCTATTAGCAGGTATGTTCTCATAATATCCTATCTTGGAGATTACCAACTGTGAACTTCCTGATAGGAAGTCTCATATGCTTATGAGTACTCACACCTGACAATATGCATGCTATGTGTCTCATCATAGTCTGTCATCCAACCATAGAACTATATTTAAGAATATTTTTATAGAATTTTAAGGTTCTCATAATAGTGGGGAACTTCCATTACCTTATCAATGCAACAAATACTCTAGTACATTATTACATAATAGTCATGCAGAACAATGAATAATATGTAATAATATGTTTAATATTTAAATACATTAAATATCCATGTAATCAAAGTACAACCAGTTAGTTCTAGGACACCAACTCTTACAGTATCATATCAAAAAATAATAATTCATTTCTAACTCCTGGAGGGATTCCCATTATCATCTTACTTATTGTTTCTAAATAAAAAATAGGGATTTCATATTTTTTTATAGAAAATGAAATGGGAACAACACTTCCCAATTTAAAATACATTTTTGGAAGCATGGAGGATATGAATACCACTTCGTAAACTGAGAATCTCCCCCCACATCCTCCAAGGTTAGGACCATTATTGAAAATGGAATGAATGATTGTAAACACCTTGGGGACCTCACCTAAAATGATTATTATACTGGGGATATATTTTACCAAGTTAATGTATCTTCAATGAAGGTTGTATATGTGTGCTTCAATAAAAAACAAATTTGAGCCTAGTGGCTTGGGAGGAGTACATAATAATTGGATCTCTATATGGGGAACATGGAAAAAGGTGTTCTCTATCATGGAATAATGATAGGTCCTGGCATATATATTTGAGGAAGATTTGTTCATGTCATATTTGGGAGAAATAAATGGGACATTGTAAGAACCCAGGTTTTCATACGAGGTACGAATCCTTTTTCTTTTCAGTTTAACTGTTCTGTTGAGGCCTAATGTGGATGACTAACTTGACCGAGGGAGTTAAAGAGGTGTCCGGGGATTGTTCAGAGCCCAGAACGAAGTTTTAGGCTGGAAATGGCCTGGCACACGGTTTTCACATGGCATACGCACGGCCTGGTTAAACTGTGTGGCTTGTGAAGGCTTGGCAGAGGAGGAAGCACGGCCTGCGCACGGTTTGGGGAAACCGTGCGGGGTGGTCGTGTGGTTGCCCCTTGCCTTCTAGAAAGGTCTGCATGGTCTCCACACAGTTTTTTCAGGCCGTGCGGGTAAACCGTGTGACCTGCTATGTTTTGATATTTAATTAATTTTTAAATAAATTAATTAAATGTTATAAAATTAATCTAACCCTATTTCTTCAACCGGAGAGTAAGGGGGAGAGCTCTCAAGCAGGCTACAGAGGTATTTGAGCATGTTTCTCCATCCGATCACTGTTTCAAACATCATTTATCTAGTTAGATCCGCAATAGTAAGTCCTCAATCCATTTTTAATCCTTCTAGATTCTTCTGGTTATAATGAATGCAGATTTGATTAAGGCTCATATGCCCTAATTTCTCGTTCTTCATTTGTTCTTCAGTTTTCATCCAAACCAGGATGAATCAGAGCTTGATACTAGAGGAGCTATCTATTATGAGCCTAAGGTAGGTGGTATCGTGCTTTTCACTAATTTTCAAGCTGTTTATATATGTCGGAGTGCCGCGTGCCCACTTTTGGGGTGCCGCTTGAACCTAGAATTTAACCCTGTTATTACCTAGCATGATGTAGGTAATCTAAATGGGATGGTATGTGATTGAGTTAGGTTGTACACCTTGGACAGGAACCACCCCTTGGGTGTGTTGCCTTGAATGGACCTTTTATGGATTTTTGACCCAAGATGCCTATGAGGCATGCCTTTTCTTTCCCTTGTGGGTTGTTAAAAATGGGAATTGAATGTGAATGGAATTTTAATGAGAGGAAACTGTAATTGAAATGGTTTTGGGTATGGGATGGGTTTTTTCTAATGACCCTTGTATGCTAATTCTTGAATTGCTAGCCCTCGTGAGTTAAATGCTTTCAAGATGCTTAAAATGTGAAACCAATTCATGGGTGAACCATGGAACCAATGTGAGTTTCCTTGGACGGACTCATACTAGACTTTTTACAGAAATTCTGAGTGAATCATGGATCCATTGTGAGATTCCATGGATGAACTCAATAGGGAATGATATGTCATGGGCAATACCCAAATCTTATTTATAGGATTCCGAGGATGGGCTCAGACGACGGACTATACCTCACCTAGAGCAAGGATGTGTGTAACACCCAGAGATTTTATGAGAAATATTTTTTTTATGTCTTATGTTATACAAAACACCAAAGTAATCTTTCACAGCACACAATACTGACTTGTCTTTCATTACACGCAATCGCGACCTTCCTCGATAGCGTGTGTAGTACGCAATACCAGGTTTCAATAAACAACGATATATTATTATGGACTAGCTTCTAAGAATATTAACTAAATTTTTAATTTTATAACATTATTATTCATCTTACACATTTTCTAAAACATGGTAAGAGAACAAAATAAATTTTTCGGGTAAAATAAGTATTTTTTAAAAAATGCAGTTTTGTCGCCTTTTGATGGCACACTGACATTAAATCTAGTTTTTGACATGTTTATAAGTTCAATTTGACAAAATAAAATTCTTCTTTGAAATTAGGATATAAAAATTTAATTTGGATAAATTTTTGATACTTTTCAGATAACTTTCATATTTTGATGAATAGTAAAAATACGCTAATATTTAATTAAAAACAATTTTTTTCATTGAGATAATTTATATTGTTAAATTATAATATTGAATTGTTTTAAAGTATAAATAGAATATATATTTTTACCATTTAATATAATGTATGTCATTATCATTAATTTCACATTGAATTCATATGTAAAAACATTTCAATCTTTGGCAATGTTTTAACTTCTAAAACTCATTTTCTTAACAATGGGATTAATTTTAAATTAATTACTTCAACTTATGTGTTTTGAATTTTGAAACATGGATTCCATATTTGGAATCAGTGGGTCCAAATAATGTTAATGGGCTACTTTTTATTTTTTGGCATTATGAATAGTAACTACGGTAAATTTTATTTACCATAGTTAAAGGTAAATTGGGTAATTAAGGGTAATTATAATATTATAAATTTACCATAAAACCTTCCAAAATCCTATTGGATGACTAAAAGTATACTAATATCACATAAGGGTCAGATTAGATTCATTCAATGGACTTTTTTCCATGAAAATAATTTAATTATTATTAAAACCAAAGAAAGTGACAACATGTCAATTTCTTAAATCTTATAAGTATAATAATTTTACATTAGTGATAAACTTAATGAAACATCGAACATGAATAGTCTCCCAAAATCTAATACAATTATCTACATCATATGAATTTATTTATAATTTTTAGGGATTAAATAATTATCATTAATTATGACACAATTGTGATGTTGAAATTATTTTATTAATTAAAATATCAAATAAATGGTTTTAAAAATATTAAAATAAATATTATATAAACTATTTAATGTGATCCACTAATTTTATAAGTACATATGACATTTTATTAATCTATTAAAGCTTTTATTTCGAACATATCTTCTGTATATATTTTATTTAAATTCCAATAAATGAATAGTGTCAAAATTGACACTATTGTAATTTTATAAAAATAACAAATTATAAAATTGTTTAAAAATCACAAAAATATTTAAAAATTATAAATTAACATTTATATGGTCTAACATGTCATAAAGTTTCAAATTATGGAAAATTCACAACACATATGCAATTATTTATAATAATTTAAAATTTAGAATACTATTACCACAAATAAAATAAAATTGATAAATAAGGATAAATCAAGTTGATAATGTTTAAAATAAATACCTAACATGTCTAAATTTTATTATTTGATGATATTACAACCCTATCTCACCTAATCTTCGGATATGAGTCATTTTGGAATTTTTAAAGTGGGGTTGGGAATTAATATAAACTAATATTTCTTATATTTCCAAAGGTGCCCCTCTCCTCCCTTATAAAAGGGAACCTCCTCCCTCTCCTCCTCACACCAATTTGAGCCTTCAAGCTTGGCCAAACTCTGCCCATTTCACTTCCCCATTTTTTTAGAAACCTACTAGAGGTACTGGTCTTCTCAAAAGACCAATTCTAGTGCCCTAAGAGAAAGTTTAAAGGAGGCACTTCGAGAAAGAGGTAATATCTTCTATCGTTTTCTTCAAGATCCATTCTTCTTCTACTCCCTATTCTTTAGTTGTTTTATTATGAAGTAATAATATCAGTATCCCTCATATATTTATATGTTATTATAAATATGAAACAACCCTATTCCACCTCTTATCCATCCTATGGTAAACAAAATCACCGCGCGTGTGTACGTACAGAATACCGTCTCCACGCCGTGGTGTAATATGTTTTCCACCACCACCTTACTTGGATGGGTATAATGGTGAAAATAAATAACTATATATTATTATTGTAAAGTGTTATTTATTCTGAAATATTATACATACACTTCAATACAATTCCATGATCATGGGAACGATATCATCGCTCGTGCGTATGTACGGCCTACCATCTCAACGATTTGATGTGACTCGTTCTATACGATCTTCATTGAGTAATGATTATATAAATGAATTGAATGAATGAATATGATATATATTACACTAATACCATTCTGTAAATGATATATCTATATCCTATAAAGATTAATAAGAATTTATTCGACAAAACACGCATAAGAACATAAAGCAATAAACACCGGAATAACAAGTAGCAATGAAATATTACTACTAAGAAGATACAAATATGACCATATATGATACCATAACAATGAATATGATTCTGTAATAAGTCCATTGACATTATTTAAACCATATTACAGGAGGTTCGGATTCATACTAAGCATATCGGACCTAAGGTAAGGAAAAATCTCACAATCTCATTTTTATCCGAGATTGTTTATACTTCAGAATTTACTAGGGAATATTTATCATCCATATTCTTGTTTCCTCAATATGTAATATTATTTCCATCCACCTACAATTTTTTAAATCCAATTTTACCCATTGGGTAGTTGTTAGTAAAATATATGAAAGGAATCTTTTTTCGTTTTTCGTACGAGGTACTTTTTGACTTTTCTGGCCAAAGTACGAGCAGAATGTTTTTTAACTTATACGGAATGAATGGATTTTTATGATTTCAGAGAACATTATTTCCATGAAGATTACTTTAAAATTTTTCAAGTTTATTTTTAATCAACTTCTTTCAGTTTAAAATTATATGACATTTTAAGAAAGGAAAAAAAATTGAAGTAGAAAGGATATTTTCCTCAAGAATGGAGTTCAAGCGTTTTATCAAAATTATTTTCCATCTAATATAATATAGGGTTCTATTTATATCCCTATTTTTACATTGATTTGATTATGTTATGATAGAATTAATTTTATGATGTAATTTTATCTTATATGGATTATGTTATGATGGCATGATGTTTAAGAATCCCATTTTTATTACATGGGTTGTGCTATGATGTATGATTTATGATTTTGTGGCACACATAATAATGGTATAATTATGAGATGGGTGGGTCCTATATCTACCTCCAATTAATTGGGTAAATATTTATATCTCATGAGATAGACATGGCTGGAACGGCAGGTTAAACCGGTTCAGTGAAACAGGACTGAAACGATGAGTGAACTCAGTTCAGAAATGGACTTTGTCCGCAAAGATAGTCATGGCTATGAGTCTTGACTACTAAGAAATGATTTTCTATGATTATGTGTGTATGAAACCAAGATTCTTGTTTTAAGTTAAGATTATTGGGATTACATTTCACTTCAATGATTTATCCCATGTTATGATCTCTTTTGCAAGATAAGATTTTCAAAATGTTATGTTCTTATAAATATGATATGTTTGATATTTCTTTTGTTTACCCTTACTGATCATTTGATCTCACCCTTTTGTATGTTTTATTTTCCCCAGGTCAGGAAGAAGGATATTAAGTAGGATATGCCAAAAAGGGACTCTAGATATGATGAAATAAATGGGAGACAACGTAGATGATTTATGAACCAGTTGTTTATGTTTCACAGTATCTAAAGACACTATACATATATGGTCCTTTCATGGTTTTTTTATATGTTGTAATAATTATGCTTCAATTTTTAAGTAATAACCATGTATGTAAAGTATGGGTCATTATACTGTGTACCTAGGCGGTTCGTCGGAATGGGCTTGTAGGGTGTTGTTGGATTTTCTCCCTGAGTGATGCCTGGTTTCCAAATTGAGTATTCCAGGAATGGGCTCAAGGAATGGTTTAAACACATGAATGAAGTTATTAATGAATGGAATAGATACTTGAAGCGGCACCAAGCCAAAGCACAGTATTGGGTCGGTCTTGCTAGTTTCCTGGTTTACTTATTTCTATATTACACTGCCTGTTTATATATTCACTGATAGATTAGAAGAGATCTTTGGTGGTTGCCTACTGGGATTTAGTCTCACACCCTGTTTGGGTCATGATTTGGACCCAAAAAGATTATATGATTTCAGGTAATGAGAAGGGTAAAATCCCTTGTACAGGTACTTGACTTTCTACTTGGAGTAGGAGCGCACGGGACCAAGCTGAGGCTTGCGATGCAACAGGGGATACATTTTGGTTTCTTTTTAGTATTTTGTGTACTTGTACTGTGTTTTATTGACTTGTACCATCATATATGTATTAGATCCTTCTATTCGTTATCTATTTCTGTTGTCCATGTGTTGTCTACTAGTTACCTTCTTCCGCTATTTTATGGTTGTAATTCCGCTGTGATACTTTGGTAATGAGGTAATAGTCTCCCCATGGACTCACCTAGGCACTCGCTGCTAGTCAGTAGCCTTTGGCATTTGGGGAGATTCGCTTGAGGCCATGTGGTGTCCGGTTCGGCTACCGAGTTGAGTGGTAAGTTAGGTCGGGATGTTACAAAGTGGTATCATAGGGATTTCCTTTTCTGATTTCACTTACTATTTGGCGACTATAGATTGGAGTAGGAAGGTAAGAGACATTGGTAATAAACTATGCCCGGGAGTTTCAAACCCACGTGCAGGGAAAATCCATGTTGCCTCGTATGGAATTTTGTTTCTAGTTTTGATTATTATAGTTGTTTTGATTTCACCGTTGGGTGATGCACATGGTTTTTGCTGATACTATTGATTTTATTTTGGGTTCTATTTCCTTGTATCTCGATGAGATGAGGGTTTTCCATCTCATGCATCATATAGGTAACTTTTTAGGAATAAAATGTCATGCATTATTCCATGCTATCTAGGATGCATTAGATATTTCATGTTGTTCTGATAGGTGTTGTGATGTCTATTTCATGTTGTTTTGATTGTTGATTGTTAGGTGTGCCTACTGGGGTGTTAGATTGGGTGCAATGAATGAAGAGTGATGTCATCTTTCAATTCATAAGGAGTGTGGGCCCTTATGGGTTGGTAAATGAGGCACCAATGGGATGTAAATGCTAAATGAAATTGAATTGAATGGTTATATGGGCATAAAATTTTGATTCATGAGGTGTTATGGGCCCTCAAGGATCGGAACTTGGTGGACCATTGGTTAAAGATTTTGAACAAATTTATGTTAAAAGAATGAATGTTGAAAATAGAGCCTGAACTAGACCCAGCTTCTGAGTGGGAAAGTGGTAGTGACTCTAGTGGTATTTGGTCGTTGTTCCCTATGCAGTCCTGGCTTTAGAAGCAAGCTGTGGGTTGACGTGGTTTTTAGGAAGTTCTTGACATGTCCTGTCCTGGTTCTTGTTCTCGTGAGTTTTGGATATCGTTAAAAATCATGAACCGAGGTGTGTGTTTGGCATTGCAGATTCATGCCACCACGGTGACCTCTAGTCGTACGTCGGGAGAACTGTGACGACCACATTCTAGAGATGGTAGGCCATGGACTACTAGAGGAAACTCCAATTGTGCCAGCTGCAGCACTGGAAGTTGTACCAGACAGAGGGCTGAGGCATAATTCCATGAGAGCTTGTTTTGTTTTATATAGACCGTTCAGGGAGCACCGCGACCTTCCCTAACTATGGAAGAGTTGACGTACGAGTTTCAGCAGTAGTCTCCGCCTACGTTTTCAGGGGATGGCGGACCATAGGCTGAAGAGTCCTGGTTAGAGGCGATACTAGCTATCTTTGAGCATTTGGAGATGCCTCCAGAGAGGAGGGTCAAGCTCGCTACATCCATGCTCTGAGATTCCGCCAAGAGGTGGTGGGACGTGATCACCCAGTCGGATCGTCATCGGTAGATGGCTTGGACAAAGTTTTATACAGCCTTCTATTATTTCTTTTATCCCGAGACGTTGAGGGCCGATCGAGCCTGGTAGTTCTTGCGTCTGAAATAGGGCATGTTATTAGTGATGGAATACTCGGCCCGTTTTACTGAGCTTCAGCGCTTTTCACCTATCCTAATTGGTGATGAACTATCGAGGGCTAGGCGTTTTGAGGATGGCCTGAGATATAACATCTAATCTCAGGTAAATATCTTCAAGTTGAATACCGTTTCTAGAATTGTGAACCGGGAGTTAATCACATAACGTAACCTGAGAGAGGCTGGAGGTGCGAGCCAGAGCGGTTCGGCATCGAGATCAGTTACTGTAGAGACTGTTAGTAGGAAGCATCATCTGGAGCTTCCGCATGGTGATTCTAGTAGTAAGAACCTATCTTTGGTCAGAAACCTGAGGTGCTACTAGTGCGGTAGGCTGGGACACACGAAGTCGCAGTGTCCAAGGGACCCAGTCAGGTGATGATCATGTGGAAATATGGGTCATCTTCGACGTTTTTGCAGAACTTTTTCACCAGTAGCCAGTGATAGAGGGTCTGCACCAACTCCATATGAAAGAGTAGGGTCGGAAGCTTCTCATTAGACAGGGAGTTGGGGTGCGAATAGCCGATCAGGCCGAGGTAGTGGTCGTGGCAGAGGTAGCCAGGCACAGGGTACACTGAGATGTCAGAGTGGGCCAGTTCTAGGTAGTGAGGTTGTATCACAGGGTCGTGGTTCAGGCCAGATGTTTTCAGTGAAGTCTACTTCTGAGGATCAGGTAGTAGGACCTTCTACGGTGAGAGGTACGATATTAGTAGTATCTATTATTTCATCTGCCCTCTTTGATACAGGTGCACCACACAGTTTTATATTTGCGACCTTAGTGAAAATCCTTGGGCTAGTTGTGTTGTCTTCTGATGGTGTCTTGACACTAGACACACCACTAGGAGTTAGGGCATAGGTTGTACGTGAGTTCAGAGGGTGCCCCCTTGAGGTTGGAGGGCGTCGCTTCTTCTGGGATCTTTGTGTTCTCGAGATGACATGTTTTGATTTCATTCTCGGTATGGACTGGCTAGTAGCTTACCGAGCCTATGTTTATTGTTACTGTCAGAGGCTGATTTTCACATCAACGGAGACTGTAGTGTATACTCTTAAGGGAGAGTGGGATCTCCAAGCAAGACGATCTGGACCAGAGCGTCGTGGGCTGGACAGGATGACAGCCCAGATCGTTAGTTTGTTTCTGGATGATTTGGGAATGAGTCAGACGGACCTTCCTCTAGTGGTTGAGTGCTTCAGGGATGTTTTTTTTAATGAATTTTTAGGTTTACCTCCTGAGAGATAGGTGGAGTTCTCCATTGAGCTAGTTCCAGGAGCTGCACTAGTATCCATTCCTCCTTACATGATGGCTACAACGGAGTTGCAATAGCTCAAGAAACAGCTCAATGATTTGGAGGAAAAGGGGTTTATTCGACCCAGTACTTCTCCGTGGGGTTCACTGGTCCTTTTTGTGAAAAAGGAAAATGGGACTCTTAGGCGGTGTGTGGACTATCGGAAGCTGAACCAACTATCTATTAAAAACTGATATCCCTTTCTGCAGATAGATGACCGGTTTGATCAGCTTCGAGGAGCTAGTGTGTTCTCTAAAATTGATTTGAGGTCAGGGTATCACCAGGTGCATGTTCAACCTGCAGTCATACCTCGTACATATTTTCGTAGCAGGTATAGTTTATATGAGTATCTGGTTATGTCATTCGGTCTCACGAATGCACCAGCGGTTTCCATGGCCTTGATGAATTGTGTGTTCCATCCTTACTTGGACTCGTTCATCATGGTTTTCGTGGACGATATTTTGGTGTATTCTCGAAATTGAAACGACCATGCCAACCATCTTGAGATCATCCTGAATACACTAAGAGAGGATCATCTATATGTAAAGCTTACTATGTGACACTTTTGGATGGACCAGATTCACTTCATAGGCCATGTTATCTCTAAGACAGGAGTGTCTGTAGACCCAGAGAAGGTTAGAGTTGTCATTTCTTGGGAACATCCCAAGAATGTCTTTGACATACAACATTTCATCGGGATTTTTGGTTATTATCATCATTTCATACAGGATTTCTCACGCTTAGCAGCATCGTTGACAGGCCTGACGAATAAGGGCGTGAAATTTGTATTTAAATATGCTTGTGAAGAATCCTTTCAAGAGATGAAAGGAAGGTTGACATCAGTGCCAATCCTGATACTTCCAGAATAGGGTAAGAGTTACACGGTCTATTGTGACGCATCAGGTATTGGGATGGGTGCTGTTTTGATGCAGGGAGATAGAGTTGTGGCGTACAGATCTCGGCAGCTGAGGCCACACGAGAGGAATTATCTGATGCACGATCTTGAGCTAGCAGCAGTTGTTCATGTGATGCGCTGTTGGAGACACTATTTACTCGGAGAGCGTTTTTTGGTGTATGCATACAACAAGAGCCTCAAATAAATCTTTACTCAGTGTGATCTGAATCATAGGCAGTGACGGTGGGTGGAGTACCAACAGTCTTTTGATTTCGAGCTTGCTTATACACCTGGTAAGGGCAATGTAGTGGCCGATGCATTAAGCGGTAGGAATCAAATACAGGCAGTGTGTCATGCTATAAATGAGTGGAAGCTTATGCCCTTGTTCTCTGAGATGCATCTTGATGTGAAGAATATCCAAGGGCAACCTTTTCTATCATCTTTAGCTGTGACTTCTACCCTCCTAGAAAGAGTAAGGATGAGACAGCTATCAGATTCAGAAGGCCTAGTCCTACGGGAAGGTGTGTCAGGTGAGGACTCTCCTCCTTGTTGGATGATAGGTAAGGATAAAGTTCTTCGTATCCATGGACGTGTGTGGGTTCCAGTGGATATTAGAGAGGAGCTGATGCGGGAGTTTCATGCTTCAGTTTGGGAAGTTCATCCCAGAGTCACTAAGATGTATCGTGATTTGCACCGACAGTACTGGTGGTTGGGTATAAAGAGAGAAGTGGCTAGTTTTATCACGAGATGTTCCACCTGTTAGCAGGTGAAGGCAGAACACCAGTGACCAGCTGTGATTTTACAGAAGTTACATATCCCAGAGTGGAAATGGGATGATGTTGTGATAGACTTCGTGACTGGTTTTCCGAGGTCACCTCGAGGTAACGATGTTGTGTGGGTTGTGGTTGATAGGCTCCTGAAGTTTTCTCATTTCATTCCGATCAAGGAGACCTTCAGTGTGGATGAGTTGGGAAGGTTGTAAATCCGGGAGATAGTACGACTCCATGGGGTCCCGCACACCATTGTTTCAGACAGGGATGCTCATTTTACGTCACGCTTCTGGCAGAGTTTTCAGATGGCGTTGGATACACAGGTGCTCCTGGGCATAGCATACCACCCTCAGACTAATGGCCAGTCAGAACGTACGATACAATGCGTGAGGACATTCTGCGAGCATGTGTCTGGGATTTTGGGGGCTCAGGGGAGAGGCAGATTCCCTTAGTTGAGTTTTCCTATAACAATAGTTATCAGGAGACTATACAGATGGTACCATACGAGGATTTATATGGTAGGCCATGCCGATCACCCCTGTGCTAGTTAGAGGTAGGTGAGGCAGCTTTACTGGGATTGTGTCATGTTCAGGAGACTTCTGAGCAGGTCCAGTTGATACAGAAGCAGATGGCTACCGCACAGTATCGTCAGAAGTCATATTCTGATCGAAGCAAATGACCCCTAGAGTTTGAGGTCGGGGATCAGGATTTCTTGCGTGTTTCACCGAGGCTGGGACACATACGTATTATTAGATAGGGTAAGCTATCGCTGAGATATGTTGGGCCATTTGAGATTCTGGAGAGGCTTGCACTGGTAGCCTATCGGTTTCTGTTACCTTAGAGGTACCGAGCCATGCATGACCTATTCCATGTTTCTCAGTTACAGCAATACTATTCAGACCTATCCCATACCTTCCAGCCTGAGGAGGTTGAGCTTCAGGTAGATGCATCCTTTAAGGAGCATCTGATTCGTATCATTGATAGGAGCATGAAGGTTCTCTAAGTCCGGTCAGTTCATCTAGTACGGGTGTTATGGTATCATGTCCAATTATAGGATGAGACTTGGGAGCAGGAGGCTGACGTACGTGCTCAGTGGCCAGAGTTGTTCGCAGACGAATCTTGACCACCCTTCTGAGAGCAATTCAGGGGTGAATTTCCATAAGGGGGGAAGATTGTAAGAACTCGGGTTTTCGTATGAGTTACGGATCCTTTTTCTATTCAGTTTAACTATTCTGTTGAGGCCTAATGTAGATGCCTAACTTGACTAAGGGATTTATGGAGGTGTCTAGGGCTTGTTCGGAGCCCGAAACCAAGTTTTGGGCTGGAAATGGCCTGGCACATGGTTTTCACACGGCCTGCGCACGGCCTGGTTAAACTGTTCACCTTGTGCAGGCTTGGTAGAGGAGGGAGCACGGCCTGCGCACGGTTTGGGGAAACCGTGCGGGGTGGTCGTGTGATTGCCCCTTGCCATCCAGCAAGATCTTCACGGCCTCCGCACATTTTGTCCAGGTCGTGCGGATAAACCATGCGACCTGCTGTGTTTTGATATTTAATTAATTTTTAATTAAATTAATTAAATGTTATAAAACCTAATCTAACCCTATTTCTTCAACCGGACAGCAAGGGGGAGAGCTCCCAAGGAGGATATGGAGGGATTTGATACTTTTTCTCTGTCAGATTTCCATTTCAAATGTTGTTGGCTCGTTAGATCCACAACGGTAAGTCCTCAATTCCTTTTTAATCCTTCTCAATTATTCTGGTTATAATGAATGCATATTGGATTAAGGCTTATATGCCCTAATTTCTCGTTCTTCGTCTGTTATTTAGTTTTCTCCCAAAACAGGATGAATCTGATCCTGATACTGGACGTGCTATCTAGTACAAGCCTAAGTTAGTTGGTCTCATGCTTTTCCTTGATTTTCAAGCTATTTATATATGTCGGAGTGTTGTGCGCCCACTTTTGGGGTGTCTCTTGAACCTAGAATTTAACCCTGTTATTACTTAGCATGTTGTAGGTAATCTGAATAGGATGGTATGTGATTGAGTTAGGTAGTATACCTTGGACAGGAACCACCCCTTGGGTGTGTTGCCTTGAATGGATCTTTTATGGATTTTTGACCCAGGATGCCTATGAGACATGCCTTTTCTATCCCTTGTGGGTTGTTAAAAATGGAAATTTAATATGAATGGAATTGCAATGAAATTAAATTGTAATTAAAATGGTTTCAGTTATGGGATGGGTTTTTCCCCTTGACCCTTGTATGTTAATTCTTGAATTTCTAGCCCTTGTGAGTTAAATGCTTTTGAGCTGCTTAAAATGTAAAACAAAATCATGGTTGAACCATGGAACCAATGTGAGTTGCCATGGAAGGACTCATATGAGACTTGTTACTGAAATGCCAAGTGAATCATGGATCTAGTGTGATATTCCATGGACGGACTCAATATGGCATGATATGTCATGGACGATACCCGTATCTTATATATAGGATTCCAGGGATGGGATTAGAAGACGTACTATACCTCACCTAGAGCGAGGCTGGGTACCTAGGAGGTTAATTGGAACGAGCTTGTAGGGTGTTGGTGGATTTTCTCCCTAAGCGATGCCTGGTTTCCGAATTGAGTATTCCAGGAATGGGATCAAGGAATGGTTTGAACACATGAATGAAGTGATTAATGAGTGGAATGGATACTTGAAGCGACGCCAAGCCAAATCACAAGCTTGGGTTGGTCTTGCTAGTTTCCTTGTTTACTTCTTTCTATATTACACTGCCTATTTATATATTCACTGATAGATTAGCACATATCATTGGTGGTTTCCTACTGGGATTTAGTCTCACACCCTTTTTGGGTCATGTTTTGGACCCAACAAGAATATATTATTTCAGGTAATGAGAAGGGGAAAATCCCTTGTACAGGTACTTGACTTGCTGCTCGGAGTAGGAGCGTATGGGACCAAGCTGAGCCTTGCGATGCGATACGGGATACATTTTGGTTTCTTTTTTCTATATTGTGTACTTGTACTGTGTTTTATTGACTTGCACCATCACATATGTATCATATCCTTCTATTTGTTATCTATTTTTATTGTCTATGTGTTGTCTACTAGTTACCTTATTCCGCTATTGTGTGTTTGTAATTCTACTGTGATACTTTGGTAACTAGGGCATAGTCTCCCCATGGACTCACCTTGAGTGGTAAGTTGGGTTGGGACATTACAGACATATCCCAAGTGATACAATGGTGAACTAAGGGGGTTTTTCCCAAGTGATACATTGTATAACAAATGGTATTTCTAAAAAATAATATTGGGTGAAATTAAGAAGGCTTCACCCAAGATATTATAGGAGAAAACAATAATAATTTCACCCAAGATATTATAGGAGAAAACAATAATAATTTCACCCAACTGATGCATAGGTTATGTAAAAACTAATATAAGATCATCCTTGATAATAAGTGGCCTTCTATGATACTTTTCGTATAATTACATGCATGATTATAGTTTGGTAAGGGTCTGTCAACATAGTGTAACCTTCCAAAGGAGGATGTGGCTCCTCATAATGGTTTTTTTGACCATTATGAATAAAATGACCATACTTTGATAGATTCCCCCAAAAATTATATCATAATGAGATATTCGAGTGTTTTGATGACTTTTGTTAATGTTTTGGGTGAAAAGAGCACCAGGATGTCCCTAAGTATTCCAAAAGGGTGAAAATTATGAGCTTAATGGTACTATTTGTTGAAAATATCAAGACCTTGGGTTAATGGAAACCCTCATGAAAGTGATCCATTCATATTTATCATGAATGAGTTATCATGTTTTAGAAACCTAGGCTTCTCATACATTGATATTAAATCTTTTTAGATCAATATTAAATATAAATCACTAACACATTCTTGAGGATTGAAATGGTTAAGTTTCATTGGAGATAAGGCACAAAATATTTTTATTTTGTGAAATACCATCATCATTTTCCAAAATTATATTCCCATTTAGTACTCCATAGATGCATTTTGTACATAAAACCTTTCTTCAGAACCTGAAGAATGGAAATATCATAAAGGGTAAGTTCAGATTCTTAGTTAGGGTAAACAAGGGAAATATTTACGAATAACATGAACATAAGGGTACGATAACATGAGCATAACTTTTTTAAATAATACCTTGCATATAAAATATCAAAATCTTGAGTCATGGAATAAATATTTGTAGTTCATACGAAATTATTCATAATTAAATAAAATAAAATAATCTATGAGATAATAATAATGACTTAATACAAGTAATTTTGGAACATAGATGAGAATGAAAATCATTTCCATAGTAGTCAAGGATCACTGGAATGGATATCATATTGGAATTGTTGCACTCCCACAATCAATCATAGTTTTCATGGACCACTCTTAAGACCATTGTAGCATTCAATGTCCTATACCAAACCAAGCTCACTACCTATTCAAGTCTTGTCAATCTTATGACATATAAATCTTTACCAAATGCACTGGAAGTGGATATAGGTGCCACATATCACATAATGAAAATAATATTTATGTCTTCCATAAAATAAAACAATTTTCATCATATCATTACCCTTTAAAAAAATGGTCTCATAGAAATTTAATATTTTTATAACCCATGGAAAAGGGAAATATTTCTCAAAAATTTCATCATTTCATTATAGCATAACATGTGAAAAGTATAAATTTTCATAAGAATTTTATAATTTTATAACCCTTTGAAGAGAAATAGGCTTCATAAACAACTTTTAGTTATAAAAATAAATAGTTCAGATAAATAATAGAAATGGTAACATTTAATTATATCCCTAGTTCTGAAAAAGTTTCATCAATGTATTTATTCATAAATGGAAAATTATTTTGAAAGTTCACCTAGAATATTAAAAAAGGAAAATAACCTTTATTTTAAAATTACATTCAAAACCAATAATTTTATAATATATTATTGAAGTCCTTTTCATTTAAAAAAACCTTGAAAACATATAAAGGATGGTTTAAAATCAATTAAAAAATTTATTAAAAAAATTACTTTCATAATTTTAAAAAAGATTTTAAAAAATAATTTTTTAAAATAATTTTCATTAGAATTAAAATTGAAAAATTATAAAGGATGCTTTTAAAAATCATTTAATATTTTTAATGATGAAAATATCATTTCCTCATTAAAAAAATATATTTTAAAACATTAATCATTTTGAAAATATTTTTCTTTGAAATATAATTTGAAAACATATAAAGGATTCTTTAAATATCCTTTTAAATATTTAATGAGGAAAATATCCTTTCTTCTGTGAAAAACACTTTTTAAAAAAATATAATTTTTAAAATCCTTTTTTTAAATAACATTTCAATCCTATAAATGATGTTTTAAAAATTATTTAAAAAATTATTAAAGAAAATATCCTTTATTATTTGAAAATATCATTTTAAAACATAAAAAAATTAATATAAATTTCTTCGAAAATAAACTTGAAAACATATAATATATAATTTAAATAAAATAATGTTCCTGATGAAGCTAAACCTCATTCATGTCATACACATGAAAACATTGATTCCATTGAAATTTTTTAAAAAAGAAAAATATTAATTGTTTGGAAAAAGACTTTAAGATAATGTTAAAAAAATTGTAAAAAGAAAAAAATATTTAGAAGTTTCTTTGATAAATAATTTTAAGAATGTTAAAAATGATAGTTAAATTTATTTAGAAAAATTGGTTTTGATGAAAAAGTGTTTTTACTAAAAAAAATATTTTTTTAAAATACATTACTTTGAACTATTGAGAACAAAAAGAATAAAAAATAGAGGGAAAATGTATTATCATGAAATATAAATATGAGAATAAAATTAATGGGGGTCTTCAAATATAGATCACAGTATTTCATCCTTGGAAGCATAATCTTAAACAATCTTGATAAATGATCAGAATGCTAAATAACACTCATACAACTTTGGTTACATTGAATCATAATAAAACTGAAAAAATAAAATTAAATGAAAGTTATTATATCATTAAAAGAAATATATATCTGATATAACATGTAAATTGTATAGTATATACACTTCATAGAAGGAGGTAGGTCCATAACATTACATATGTCCCCAAGAAGGCAATTTCTAGAAAACCAATTCATCTACCACATTGGTAACTTATGAACCATAAACCCCATGAGGGAGATATTATATTTAAATGCCTATAATATTAAGGATAATACCCATAAAATACATTCATTGTACGTGTGTAAATCACATAAATTCAACACATGGTGAATATGGAATGTGTCTCACGGAAAATAAAAGCGAGAGGGAAATCTCTTACATTATGTCCTATCTACCATCATAATCATTAAAAACACTTATATAATAAACATATGTTTATTATAATTATATTAATTAACAATATATAAATAATATGATATACTTATGACCCTTTATTACTTATTTATTAAAAATTCCCTGTTAAAGTCTCATTTTAGGAAATAATTGATTTGTTTTTTTGTGTATATTTATATATGTTATTTTTGATAAAATTAATTTTATCATCTTTTAATCATAAAAATTTTAAACTTTATATAAATATCATATATATACATTATATATTTTTTATATTAATCTATAAGAATGAGAGATATAAAATGAAATACACTTTTAATTAAGATGGTAGGTCGTATGTTTACATAAACGCGGTTTCCATTTTCCCAATCAAATTAATGGAATAAGAATAAATGATATATTAAAATTATATTATATTTACTGTTTCATATATATATATATATCACTTGTTTTCATTTAACTTCATTCTCTATAAATCATATCTAAAAAACTAAGCACAACACTTTGTGAGGTGGTAGTCCATTGAACACATGAACGTCGTTATTGTATCCACCCTAGATTGGAAGGTAAAAAGGTATAGGTGATATCATAATTACATAAGTATAATATATTAAAAATATCATATTTATTCATTTACTCCATTATTATTACCATAAAATTTTTAAAAAAAAATAGGAAAACACATCACATCAGTTTGCGAGACGATAGTCCACCATATACACAAGTGATGTTATTATTTCAAATATGGTTTGGAGGTAATAAGGTTGATGTGGTATTATAATTCCATAGGAATAATAATATAAATATCATATATAAAAATTAAATCCATCATTATATCCGTCCATGAGAGGTGGTGATGGAAAACGAATAACATCGGTTTGTGAGACGGTAGTCCACAATACACATGAATACTGATTTCATATCCAATATAATTGATGTGAAGATAGTTATAGTTCATTCACATAAAATAAAAACATAAAATTATATTGAATATACAAAATTTATTATATCATAATGGATTAATATGAATTTATGGTGTTGGAGGAAGAAATAAAATCAAACACTTGGTTAGGGATGTTACCTCTTCTTTAGAAAACTTCAACTAGTTTGCACTAATAGTCCGCATAGGATGGAATTATTACCAAAATAAGGCTTATAGTATTAGACTATGTAACTATGTAACATATTTGTTTGGGGTTATCCAAACCTAATGGGTTTGAAATAATGAAAAATATGGGGTAGGGGTGACCTTTCCTAAGTGAAGTGAGTGGAAAATTTGTAATTTTGGAGATGAAAAAGGTGTACCCATGATTTTCACAGGTAATTTATCACCCTTGGTTTCTAGTATGTAACCCTTTATTTAATATTTTTATGTATATAAAGTATTAGGGTAAAATTTGGGAGAGTTTTGAGAAATTTTTGAGAGTTTTTGGGGTTTTCCCATAGGTTCTTGAGTGGTACATGGTTTGTGAAAACCATGCAATACTTGTAGGAAACCATGAACAGTGAGACAAGGGCTAAAGGGGAGGTTCAAGGGATGTGTAAAGTTTTTCCAAACCATGTGGAAGCCTAGGATAAATTTTACAGTGTAGTGAAAATGTTGGATATAGAGATTTGGCACAATCGGAACACGGTTTGGAATCCATGCGAACCAATCATGTGAGGTCTTTCTTAAGACAGAAGCAGAAGAATAGTTAGCACACAATTTATCAAATAGTGTGACTAAACAATGCGCAGGTCAATGTTAGATCTTTAAAAGTGTATATCACCCATTTTACCCTTCAACCCATTCTTTTTTGTCCCAAAACAATCCTAACTTTGGATTTTGATCTCTCAAAGGTTGGAGAACCTCTCCCAAGTGTTTTGGAAGTGATTTTGAGCTATACCTTGGTGTGTTGAAGCCCAATTTTTATGGTATGTAATTTTTATTCATCATTCTTGATAAATTTTCTTAGGTCTACTTCAACCTTCCTATCATTTTCTCATATTTACACCCTCTGCGGGTATATATAAGGATGTGAATGCCAAATTAGTTTAGATTTGGGTTTTTTTATGATATGGGAAGACATCTAAGGAGGGTTCATGGAGATTTATCCTATTTTTGTGATTTTTTCATTCCATTTTTCATTTTCTCCAAAACTCTCAAGGTAGGTGGATTCACTCTCGACTCCTCTTGCTAGAACTCATTGTATTAATTTAAAATTGATTTAATTTTTTGATTTTGGATGTGGGAATGTGGTTCAAAACATGTTATAAATCCTATTTAGTGACAATTTATGGGTTTTAGTGAAATTGTGGTATTTTAGTGATTGGTTGTTCAAATTTCTTTGGTTTCATGATGGTTAATTTAAAATATGGAATTGCTAGATTTTTAAAATAGGTCGTTGGAAAAAGTTTTTCATTAAATATATTGTTTTATTGAAATGGTTTAATGAAAAATTGTTTTCAATAAAAATGGTTTTTTTATTGAAATGGTTTTTGAATGGTTTTTTGGCATACTTTGTGTGTGTGTTCATATTTCATTTAAAAGGATTGGTTAAAACATGACCTTGTGCTTGTTGCCAAAGGTGTAATGGAACATGGGGTATAATAACCATGTGATGACATGGTAGATCAATGAGAGACTGCTCATGAGTATGCAACTGTCATAAAAAATAATGCATGGTTAGTGGTGTGTTTATGTGGAGTGGAATGGTTATGCCAAATGGAACTTATGAAATGGTTTTAAATCATTGTTTAGTTGTTTTATTTGATCAATGTATTTTGTTAGAAAATTGGTTAATATGGTACTCATTTATATTTAGTTATAAACTATGTTGGAATATTTTTTATATAAACTATTTTATACAAATGTTTCTAACTTTTATATCCTATTGTAATTAGTATAGAAGTCATTGGGGAAAACCTACTAAGTTTTAATACTCACCCCTTCCTTGGAACTTTGGTGCTTTTCCAGATGTCATCTACTGAGGCATGGGAAAAGGTAAAGTATCATACATCTTTATCACTACCTCTTAATACATCGGTTGTTTGGTGAAGTTGGATCATGGAGTCTTTGGTTTTCTTGGAGTTTTATTAGTTGTCTTCAATTGTTTATTTTGATATTGTAGTCTTATACTGTGGTACCTTTTTTTAGTTTGATTTGATTAGTGAAATGTTGAGTTGTATTTCATTATTATCATTCATCATATAGTGGGTGGTTTGGTTAGGGATTTTTTGGTTTGTTGTTTTATTCTTTAAGGGAAAATCATCCCCCCATGTGTTGATTCCCTTCGGCATTTATTTCCAGCCTTTGGAATCTTGGGGATGTCTCTTTAGGCCTAGTAATGTCTCACCACCTTCTCAAGCCAATCGGGAGTAGGGGGATGTTAAAATGGTATTATTTTTGTTTGGACCAAAGTATGTTGGAGACAAAAGGTGTCCATTTTTTGTGAAAAGTCTGTTGGTGACAAATGGTATTAGTTTTGTTCAGTCCAAATTCTGTTTGAGACAAATGGAATTGTTTGTCTTGGAGTTTAATTCATTATTGTCTATTACTTGTTTTGGGATCTTAGAAAGGAGTAGGGTTATCGAGACATGAAATGTAGAGCATAAAAAGACATATCTAACCTTTTTAAGATGAACATAAAGTTACTAGGGCGTGGTGTACATAAGTGTATTGGATACACATATAGTATTTTCAATCTCATTGTCATGTGTTTATCCAATGAGATGAGCATGACATGAATTAGAGGAATGAATTCCAAATAGGATTTATATATTTAATTTTGAGTAATGATGTATGATTTGTTGTAATGAGTTTCCTTTTTGAAAAATGTTTAAATTATTTACAAATGAAAGATTTTGAAAAGGCACATGATTTTGGTATTATGAAAATAGTTTTATTTTCAGAAGAAAAGAAATTTTTTTTCAAAAACTATTTAACATGGAAAATGTTGATTTTAGAAAGAATTTTTGTGATAGTTAATGTGGTAAAATTTGAAATACTAACCCTTCAACTGCAAGTGAGTGAGAATTATGAAGTTTTTGGTTTTTTTAGAAAATGGAACACCGTAGGTTTTGTAGAAACAAACCAGAAGAAGCTGCAGAGAATGAGATTTCACCTAAACCATATATGAACTAACAGTGGGTTCAAAGTATAGTCCATAAATTTCAAGTTGTGGACACAGGGAACCAGAGGTATGATCCATGAAAAGTGGATCATTTCATCCGGTACTAGAAATAAAATCCACCCATATTTCGGGGTGATTCTGAACCAGAAATAGCATAGGAATGGTTTAACAAGATGAATAGTATCTTCGATTTCATCAGTACACTAGTAGAGATAAAAGTCAAAATGGTGACGTATATTCTTGAGGATCTTGCACACCATTGGTGAGATATAGTGGCACAGACTGAAGTAGATCGAGGACTTGGTTGGGAGGATTTTGAGGAATTATTCAAAAAACAAATCTATTCTCACACGTTCAAGATTTAGAGAACAATGGACTTCTTCAATAAGAAGTAGGAAAATCTATCAATCACAAATTATTCTACTAAATTTATGAATTTAGTGCACTTTTCACCCAAGGATGTGGCTAGTACATCCTTGAAGGCACACATCTTTGAATCAGGTCTAAGACAGTAGATCCACTCAAAGATAGATGTGCTATATATTATTGAATATATAGAGATAGTTAATATAGAAATGGTGGATGAATGGGATATATGAGGAGCTATGGGAGGATGAAGTATGTTGATACCCATAGGAACCAGTGGGAACTCTAATACAGGGATCTAGCATAAGTGTAACACCTACTGTTGGAGTTGGTGGTCTATAACCAACTACTTTGTACATTATTCATTAATAAAAGCCTTATCACATCTTGATTGTTCTTCTGCGTGAAAATGCATGTGATAATGTCCTAAGGATAGTTGTTGCATTAAAGGTTCATAGCGGATCCTTGCTGTGATGAGAACTCAGAAGTGCCATAACATTGTTCTTAAATATATGTTTTATGGCCGGATGATATTATTTGAGGGACACAAATAATACAAGTCATTAGGGGTGAGGACTCATAAAACATTGAGTCACCTTCTCATGGTGTGAGCCCTTGGTAATATTCAGGAGGATATTATGAGAACGATACCCGCCAGTAGGAAATCCACATTTCATAGTGTCATTGGATGTTCCTATCTGCGAATGTGTGTATTGGTCCTTATACTTTAAGATTTTTATTAATGTGTATTACAACTCGCACACTTAGATGTATTGACAAAAACTTTGACGACACACTCTTCGCATCGAGGTAGGATGGGTTGGGTGCGTCTCGAGTAATATTGCATTAATAGATAATGCGAGAAAGGATTTGTCCCTTCTGTTCCATAATGGAAGTAGATATCGCAGGCCCTTTGATGGAATTGATATAGCCTAAATAAATCCATGGCCATGGTAAGGTATGTGCGAGTTCAATTCTATGAATTCAAAGAAAGAATAATCGAGCACATTGGTTGATGGCACTAGCATGCAAACTACTTGATTATAGATATCGAGACAAAGGGATTATATTACACGGTAAGCGGTCGTAATAGGTGACACATCATTGTGACGTTAACTTCTTTCTCTATGGGTGCCTTGGTGTGTTTCTAGACGCTAACCTTGGACTTTAGGAAGGATCTGCCTAATGCCACTCAGAAAGAGGCCTAGAGGGTCACACACTAAGTGTGTCCATGTATCTCAGTTAAATATTAATCTAACATGTTAAATAAATATTATTCTCGACTGTGGTTTAATAATTATTTAAGGATGTCTGGTCGCATTTATTTCAACACTAGTTATTCGAGAGAATATATTGTGGGTGAAATAATATATTTATTAGCGAGTAATGTAGTTACATTTATTTAAGAAATAAATAGCCATTATTCAAGGTCTAATAAATGTGGTGGAGAAAAAAATGTAAAATAAAAGTACACACCGTGTATATTAAATATACACGTTGTGTAGTTTTATGGAAAACAAGTACATGCCGTGTATTAATTATTACATGTCGTGTAGTTTTCCAGTCAGGATTTTGAGGATATAATATTGTTTTATTAAATGATATTAATTATAATCAGTGTGGGAACATGTCAAGGAATAAATAATTTGACATGGGGTTTCAATAAGAGTTAACGAAATAAATAAAATGTGTAACGTGTTTATTTATTGTCATAGCTCTATTAACCTCAAACATGATTATAAATATCCTCAAACCCCAACACTTTTCGACAACCATTGTCGTGCACAACGGTTTTTGGAAAGACTCTAAAGCCAAGAGTGAATTCCATTTCCACCATGAATTCTTTCAAGTTACGAGAGTGAGATCCTCCACCGGATTAAGACGGTTGAAGTCGGACATCGCAAACGAAGGTTCTTCCGCGCTAGCACCCGGAGATCCCTTCGGCAATTTCCAGAGATACGTGGAACACGTGTGGATCACCACTAGATGAATCTTGTACTTTGATTCTATGATTCAATGATAGATCGCAGGATCGTAACCGGAGACTCCAATGAAGACAGAATACCATCGAGGTAATTCTTATGAATTAATTAAATTAATTATGACCAACATATGATGATCCTATCTCAAGGCTTCCGGGACTCTTCTTTTCTTTTTTTTTCTTCGTTTTATTCCAAATATCCGACATTTTATATTGTGACGGATCTCAGATTGAACGTCGTTTAACACTAAAATTGAAGTTGGGAAAACCCACCAATGTGGCTCCGCTGCGCCCGGAACCTACAAGTGGTATCAGAGCGGTCATATTGTTGATTATAATTATTTAGTTTTTCATTGGTTATTTACGCATTTAAAAATTTAGTTATTTCAATTCATTTTTAATCATTCTGGAAATCTGAATCTCAAGATCTGTTCCTCCTCCCTCATTTCTCGTTCACCTCACAGAAACAAATTTTTCTTTTAATTTTGATTAAAATAAAATAGAGGAACTCATCCGAAGGAGCCAAAAATTTCTGGCCCTACAACACCAGAATACATGGAATGTATTCATAAGTACACGTCGTGTAGTCTAGGTTCAATTCATTGACTGATCCACCAAATCAGGTCGTGTATTGGATTCTTTCTAAGAATTTAATACATAGTGTGTTGACCAGAAACAGGTGGCACACAGTTTCCGGATTACACGTCGTGTGGTCCAATGAACATGGAGTGTAGTCCCTTCGGGTTACGGTTGGGCCGTGTACCCCGTACACGTCTTGCCCGGCTGGAAACTGTGTAACGTAGAAACTACACGGTGTGTGTCCCACAGAACACACTGTGTACTCTGAAAATTTCCGAAGTACATTAACACGCCCTGTCCCCGGGCGTGTACTTCGAATGGACGGTGAAAAAAAGTACACACCATGTAGTCAGAACTACACGCCGTGCATTCACCCAAATTACGAAGATTTATTAAAATTTATTATTATATTATACAAACCCTTGAGACATGTACCATGGTACAGGCGTAAAGCTGAGGCACAACACGTGATAGGTGTTTTATATATATGTGTTTAATTTAACATCTGCGTAATGAACGGGAATTCACCGGGTTGCCTCCAAGGTACAAGTTACGTATAAGGATAATTTTAAATGAATTTATTTGTTTAAAATTATGATGGATGATAATCTCAAGGAAATTCAGAAAAATGGTTTAAGATAAAAAGGATTGATTAATTAAAGATAATTGAGTAATTCGAGCATGATTTATCTTAAAAAAGAACGATTAATGAATTGAATTCTAGTTTTATTTATGCGTAAATATCATTGCATGTATGGATGATCATGAGCTAGACAGAGACCTTTGTATGTGAATGGTTTCATTTAAATTTATTTAATTTAAATTTTTTTATCCTGCAAGCCATCTCCACATTAATATGTAGGGTCTGCGCGCCCAAGGATTCTTTTATGTAAAAACCCCTTTTTACCCCTCACCAGCGTGTGAGATAAATGCATATGTAATGGATGGAGATCCCAAGCTAGTGGAGGCAGCTCATGTCAGGAGCCAAGGTGAAACCAATCCAAGGAGATACAAAGGTGGACAGGTGTAAAGCTGTAAACACAAACCCGAAAGGTTCAAGGTGTTTCTCCCCTAGGTCTTGAGTTAGTTTATCAACCGCTAGATAAACTAAAAAATAGAAAAATCTCATGATCATACAATTTATTTTATTTCTTTCAGTTGCATGGTTTATTTATTGTGGGTGTGTTGTCACGATCACACAATTAATGAATTAAACGAGCATGTGAGATGGAACTAAAATAAAACCAGCTTATACATAAATATTATCTGAGACATGGTTAATCACTTAGTATATCCCACTTAATATTAAAAATCATGTAATCAAACATAATAAAATGGCAATTTATGTATAAGGATAAAATCCCTCAAAATAAATATTAAGTCGGTATAGCATTCCATGATCTTGGTTAGAATCGAACCATAGTTCAAAGTGCTTGACCAACCCTAGTTGGGGTGATTTCAATTATCGAAGAATTCTAATTCAAGGTTTTGGGTTGACTTGACTTGGTTTGCATCAAGGGTTGACTACCACAGCATGACTTGGTGTGACCAAGAGGCAAAGGTTGAGGAAACCCAAAATAAAAGGATTTCAGGATTGGGGAGTCCATTCAGCAGATCAAGGAGGTGCGAGTTAATGTAGTTGGAATTTGGACTGCCTACCTAAAAACCCTTCAAGTTTCTTGACCAACCCTAGTTGGGGTAATGCGAAGGGCAATATGGATCCTTGCCACTAGAATATTCAGGCAACAGAATATTCTGAAGTCAATGGTGAGGGATATTGGATTTCGATAAAATAGTGGGAGACTAATAGTATTAATTTATTTATTTATATCAATTTTTGTAATAATGTACTAAACCTTTTCTCATCTTAATTTTTAGAAACAGAAATAAAATGACTTCAAACATATCATTGCACACCATACTTTATAAGAAAAACCTTCTCACCAGCACCAATTTCCAAGAGTGGTAGAGGCGTTTACGCGTCATCCTTTGCCACGAAAGGAAATTGTATGTGCTGGAAGAGCCTATTCCAGTTGCTCCTGGGAAAGAGGATAGTGATGGGGAATTATCTCTCTATATGAAACACATGGATGATGCCACATATGTCCAGGGTTTCATGCTATCGGCCATGTCTAATGAGCTCTTGAAGCAACATAAAATCATGGATGCGTCTAGCATGATGTCTCACCCTAAATATCTCTTCCAAGAGAAGGAGAGACAAGAGATATATGAGATCTCCAATGCTTTGTTTACAACTAATCTTGGAGAGTCTGTGCCATCTAGGCCTCAAGTAGTCAAGCTTATTGGCTACATTGAACGCCTGGACATCTTAGGGATTAAATTCCTGGATGAGTTGCGTACAGATCGCATCTTATCATCACTTCCCAAGACCTTCTATAGTTTAATTGTCAATTATAACATGAGCGGCAGTGAGAAGAGTCCTTTGGAGCTTCTGAACTTGATTCACCAGGTAGACAAGGACATGGGGCGTGACAAACCCGCAGTCCTTATGGTGAACAAGAAAAGGAAGGACAAGGAAAAGGGCCAAATAATTATAAATGGTCTGAAGCCCCTGAGCACCGTCCCTCCAAGAAGGGGATGATCTAGAGGTAGGGAAAGGAATGGGAGGCGGTGTGTTTTGCATGTGGCAAGCAGGGCCACTGGAAGAGGAATTGCACCCAGAAGCGTCGGGACGCTAAAGGTGTGTTTGTTATCGAGTGCAATTTTTCTATTTCTACACATTTGGTATTAGATACAGCTTGTGGGGCTCACATCTTTATTCAAATGCAGGAACCAAGTAGATTTAGAAAGATCACCAGAGGAGAGTTGGATCTTCGAGCTGCCAATGGCGCAAGGATGGCTGCGTTGGCTATTGGCGACTACCACCTCTCATTGCTGACTGGGATGATTTTGGTTTTACATAACTGTTATTTTGGGCCTAGTGTTACCAAGAACATAATTTATGTGTCTTATTTGGATATGGATGGATTTTTTTTCATGTTCGGAAATAAGGGTTGTCTCTTTTATAAGATCAACATATGTTATGGTATGGAACATTTGAATAATGGTTTATATGTATTAAATTATGAAAACCAAGCATTGGAAATCGATACCAAAACAAAATCACATTACTCATACGTCACCCAGTTTTGGCATCACCGCCTTGGTCATGTAAATGAGAAGCACTTGACAAAGCTCTGTCAAGATGGATATTTAGACTCTACTGATCTAAAACCACTTGATAGATGTCACGCTTGTTTACAAGGTAAAATGACCAAGCCACCTTTTGGTGGACAGGGTGAAAGGGCCACAGAGCTTCTAGGATTGGTACACACGGATGTATGTGGACCATTTCCATTAGAAGCTAGAGGTGGATATTCTTACTTCATTACTTTTACTGATGATTTGAGTAGATACGGATTTGTCTTATTAATGAGGTATAAGTCATAAGCCTTAGAGAAATTTAAGGAATTCAAGAATGAAGTATAGAATTAGCTTGGTAAGAACATAAAGAAACATCGATCGGATCGAGGTGGAGAATATCTAAACCAAGAGTTCATTGATCTTCTACGGGAGTTTGGGATTCTATCTCAGCTCACTCCTCCTTACACACCAAAGTGGAATGGTGTTAGTGAAAGGAGGAATCGCACCTTATTGACATGGTGAGGTTGATGATGAGTCATGCAGATCTTCCATTATCCTTTTGGGGATATTCATTACAAACTACAGCATACACATTAAACTGAGTACCAACTAAGGTGACAAATGGAATTCCCTCTGAGTTATGGAATGGAAAGAAACCCACTTTATCACATACACGTGTATGGGGATGCGAGGTGTTTGTTAATGCCTTCTCAGGAAACAAACTAGAACCTCAGGGAAAAAAGTGTATCTTTATAGGATATCCTAAGGAAACGAAAGTATATTACCTATATAACCCTCAAGAAAAGAAATTCATTGTCGTCATACAAGCCATATTTCTTGAGAGGGAGCACATCCTCAAAAAGGATAGTGGGAGAAAGATTGACATCGACGAAGTTGATGCTCAAGATACACAGGAGTTGGTATAGGAACTAGTTCCACAGGTCCTTGTGGAAGAGGTTCCGGAAACAAAAGTACTGCATAGAAGCTCAAGAGAGGTAAGGGAACTAGAGATATTTTGTTTCCTAGTCACCGAGGATGGTGAATCATTATTGTTGGACAGTGATGAACCTCTCTCCTACAAGGAAGCAGTAGAAAAATCCGAAGCTGCAATATGGCTAGAAGCTATGAATTCTGAGATGGATTCCATGTATCAGAACCAAGTCTGGGTTCTTGTCGATGTGCCAATTGATGTAAAGCCTATTGTATGAAAATGGGTATTCAATTTAAAATTGGACATGGAAGGTCAAGTTAGTACCTATAAAGCAAGGATATTGGCTAAAGGATTCAGACAGCATCAAGGAATTGACTATGATGAAACCTTCTTGCCAGTAGCCTTGTTTAAATCCATAAGAATCATACTTTCCATAGCAGCTTACCATGACTACGAGATTTGGCAAATGGATGTTAAAACAGCATTCCTTAATAGGAACCTTCAGGAAGATGTCTATATGACACAACCATAAGGGTTTGTGACACCAGGTGAAGCCAAACGGGTTTGAAAGTTGCATAAATCCATTTATGGATTGAAGAAATCATCCAGGTCATGGAACATTTGATTTGATGAAGCCATAACGGAATTTGGTTTCATTAAGAATGAATGTGAGCCATATATTTATAAGTGGTTTAATGGGAATGTGATCGTTATCCTAGTAGTATATGTTGACGACATATTACTTATTGGAAATGATGTACCAGTCTTACAGTCAGTTAAAGACTGGTTGAACAAGTGTTTCTCCATGAAGGACTTAGGAGAAGCAGCCAACATTCTAGGGATCAAGATCATTTGTGATAGATCCAAGAGGCATCTTGGACTAAGTCAGGGTACATACATTGACCAGATACTAAAGAGATTTAGTATGGAACAATCCAAGAGGGGATTGGTTCCAGTGTCACATGGCCTACATCTTTATAAGAAAATGTGTCCTCATACACAATAATAGAAAGATAGAATGAGTAAGATCCCATACGCTTCGGCTATAGGATCGATCATGTATGCCATGTTATGTATCAGGCTTGATATTTACTATGCACTGAGCATGGTAGGAAGATATCAAACAGATCCAGGAGAGAAGCATTGGACTGCTGTTAAGAATTTACTTAAGTATCTGAGAAGAACTAAGGATATGTTCCTGGTGTATAGAGGAGATGAGGAGCTTGTCATCATAGGGTATGCTGATGCTGGTTTTCAGACAGATCAGAATGATTTTAAGTTGCAATCTGGATATGTTTTCTATCTCAATGGAGGAGCTGTGAGCTGGAAAAGTTCAAAGCAGCCAGTTGTCACCGATTCTACAGTAGATTCCGAGTATATAGCAGCTTCTGATGCAGTCAAGGAAGCCTTCTAGATTTGGAACTTTGTCCAGGATCTTGATGTGGTTCCTAGAAGTAAAGATCCCATTACATTGTATTGTGATAATACTACAGCGGTGTCTCTTGTAAAAGAACCAAGGTCACATCAACGGACAAAGCACATACTCCGGAAGTATCACCTCTTGAGGGATTTCTATCAGAGGGGTGATGTTTCTATGAGCAGAGTGTCCACGGAAGAGAACGTGGCGGACCCCATGACTAAAGTCCTATCTCAACAGAGGCATGAATATCATGAGAGATCTAGAGGGTTAAAGGTTGTTAGCAGTTGGCTCTAGTCCAAGTGGGAGTCTGTTGGAGTTGGTGTTCTAAATCTAACTACTTTGTACTTTATTCATTAATAAAAGTATTACCATATCTTTATTATTCTTCTACATGACAATGCATGTGATAATGTCCTTAGGACAGTTGTTTCATTAAAGGGTCATAGCGGATCTCTGCTATGATGTGAACCCAGAAGTTCCATAACATTGTTCTTGAATATATGTTTTATGGCCGGATGATATTATTTGAGGGACAAAAATAATACAGGTCATTAGGGGTGAGGACTCATAAAACTTTGAGGCACCTTCTCATGGTGTGCTCCCTTGGTAATATCCAGGAGGATATTATGAGAACGAGACCCGCCAGTAGAAAATCCACATTTCATAGTGTCATTGGATGTTCCTATCTGCGGACATGTGTATTGGTCCTTAGACTTTAAGATAATTATTAATGGGTATTAAAACTCATGCACTTAGATGTATTGATGAAAACTGTGACGACACACTGTTCGCAGTAAGGTAGGATACGTTGGGTGCGTCACAAGTAATATTACATTAATAGATAATGTGAAAATGAATTTGTCCCCTCTGTTCCATAACGGAAGTAGATATCTCAGGCCCTTTGATGGAATTGATATAGCCTAAATAAATCCATGGCCATGGTAAGGTATGGGTGAGTTCAATTCTGGGAATTCAAAGAAATAATAATCGAGCACATGGGTTAATGGCACTAGCATGCAAACCGCTTGATTAGAGATATCGAGACAAAGGGATTATATTACACGGTAAGTATTCGTAGGAGGTGACACGTCATTGGGACATTAACTTATTTCTCTATGGGTGACTTGGCATGTTGCTAGATGCTAACCTTGGACTTTAGGCTGGCTCCACCTAATTCCACTGAGAAAGAGGCCTAGAGGGTCACACACTAAGTCTGTCCATGTATCTCAGTTAAATATTAATTTAACAAGTTAAATAAATATTATTCCCAACTGTGGTTTAATAATTATTTAAGGATGCCTGATCGCATTTATTTCGACACTAGTTATTCGAGAGAATATATTGTGGGTGAAATAATATATTTATTAGCGAGTAATGAAGTTACATTTATTTAAGAAATAAATATCCATTACTCAAGGTCTAATAAATGTGGTGGATAAAAAAAATGGAAAATAAAAGTACACGCCGTGTATATTAAATATACACTCCGTGTAGTTTTATAGAAAACAATTACACATCGTGTATTAATTATTACACGCCATGTAGTTTTCCAGTCAGGATTTTGAGGATATAATATTGTTTTATTAAATGATATTAATTATAATCAGCATGGGCGCATGTCAAGGAATTAATAATTCGACATGGGGTTTCAATAAGAGTTAATCAAATAAATAAAATGCATAATGCGTTTATTTATTGTCATATCTCTATTAACCTCAAACCCGATTATAAATATCCTCACAACCCCAACACTTTTAGACAGCCATTGTTGTGCAAAACTGTTTTTGGAAAGACTCTCAAGCCAAGAGAGAATTCCCTTTCCACCAAGAATGCTTTCAAGTTACGAGAGCGAGATCCTCCACCGGGTCAAGGCGGTCGAAGGCAGACATCACAAGTGAAGGTTCTTCTGTGCTAGCACCTGGAGATCCCTTCGGTGATGTCCAGAGATACGTGGAGCACGTGTGGATCACCGCTAGAGGAGTCATGTACTTGGATTCTATGACACAACGACGGATCACAAGATCGTGACTGGAGACTCCAACAAAGAAATAATTACATCGAGGTAATTCTTATGAATTAATTAAATTAATTATAACCAACATATGATGATTCTATCTCAAGGGTCCCGGGACTCTTCATTTATTTTTTTTCTTCATTATATACCAAAGATCCGGCAGTTTATATCGTGACGGATCTAAGATTGAATGTCGTTTAATGCTAAAATTAAAGTTGGGAAAACCCACCAACGTGCTTCCGTTGTACCCGGAACCTACACCTACTTCTATGGTGGGACCGAGAATCAGAATCAGAAAACTGGATCGGTGAATCCTTCTCTGATACCCATGAAAAAAGTGGGATGTTTACAATGTGGTTCCTTCGAACACATGAATATAGAGTGTACAACACCACCATGATCATGTCGTAATTACAACAAGATGGGACATATTAAGCATTATTGTTTTAGTGCACCGAGGTCAGGTGCTCGAGACACTTCTCAGATGTCGTAAGTGTTATATGCTTCAACGGGGTGAGGACATATGAATCAGTCTCATTAGTAGAGCAGAGATATCCATGGCTATTCTAGGAATACCATGACTCATCATGAAGGAAATAAAGAGTAAAGTGCAGTGACGAAGAAATTATATGGAGCTGATCAGGTGATTGTGGATGATTAGGATGGATCGTCTATAGTGAGAGGTATGATTCTATTGAATTCTAGCAATATGAAAGTGCTATTTGATACTGGTGCATCTCATTCCTTCATTTCTTCTCTTGAGGTTAATTTTCTATGTTTAAAACTTGAGATGATTCCTATCGTGATAAAAATTCAAACTCCTCTTGGTCAAAGAGAATGTCGAGCCTTTGTGTTGAAATCATGTTCAATAATTGTTGATAGAGTTGAGTTAAAATGGGATTTATCAGTGTTAGAGATGGATGTTTATAATATAGTCCTTGGTCTGGATTGGTTGATAATGTTTAATGCTCACATTTACATTTATAGAAGAAAATTTTGTTTCGTGACTATGTATGGCGTCGAGCATCACTTCAGAGGAGAAAGGGTTGTAAAGATAGGTGCATCATGCTTGTTAGAACTAGTAGTGGGAACGATCTATTGCCAATTAGCAGTGATGAATTTAACATAGATAGAAGAGGTCAAGGATAACAATTTTCCATTAGTCATGGATCAATTTTCATATGTTTTTTCCAAAAAAAATCTTAGGGTTAGCACCTATAGGGGAAGTTGAGTTTATGATTGGTCTCCTTCAAGGGACAAGTTTGTTTTCCCTTCCATCTTATAGGATGAAACCAATAGAATTAAGGGATTTTAAAGTGAATTTGGAAGAGCTAGAAAGCAAGGGTTTCATTCAGCCAAGCACATCTCCATGGGAAGCACTACTATAAACATGGATTTTATCAGGGCTAGAAAAGCGCAATAACAGCACTAAAAAAAGAGCTGTTAATCGAGGAGAAGATAAGGGGGGTCCCTTTTATCAGTGCTAAAAAATCCCTAATAAAATGGGTCTTTTATCAGCACTTTTTTTAGTGCTGATAAAATGAGACTTTTATCAGCACTTTTAAAAAGCGCTGATAAAACTCAAAAAAATAATAAATAAAAAATAATTTATATTCAGGGGAAATTTTAACAGAGTTTTACCCCCCCTTTATCAGCGCTAGGTATCCCCCTCCCACTCCTATGCACTGCCCTTGCCTGCACATCCTACACTTGCCTGTGCACCCCTCCTTGCTTCCACCCGGATTCGAACCCGTGACCTCCCCCTTGCACACCTGCACCTTTACCACTAATCCATTTCGTTATTTTATCTATTTAATGATACATCTATTCATTTATATATATAGTTATATTTATTTGTATATTAACATAGATTCATATTAATATAAATATATTTAGTTATATTAATACATATATATTTATTCATATAGTAATATATATTTATTTATTCGTATAATAATATATATTTATATTTATTTATATATATATATAGTTATATTTATTTGTATATTAATATAGATTCATATTAATATAAATATACTTAGTTATATTAATACATATATGTTTATTCATATATTATTATATATATATTCATTCGTATATTAATATATATTTATATCTATTTATATATATATATTTGTAGTTATAATTTTTTATCCATATATTTATTTGTATATTAATATATATTTATAAGATTAGTTTTAAATACATTTATAAAAGCTTTTTATGTGTGTTTGTAAATAAATAAATACATACATACATATACACAACACACACACACACATATATATATTTACGAATAAATACATATATATGTGTATTTGAAAAGCCATAGAATGTTAAAACGACCATAACATATAATCCAGAAGCCCGTTTCAACTCTAAAACTAGTCAAATTGAATAAAATAAAACAATCTTCGATATGATATGTGGTACAGGGCTAACGGACATCCAGATCAGAAGTTATACCTGTTTGAATTTTAACAAATCGGGGTATGCCGACTAAAAACTAAGTTTTAGAGGCCTTTTGGGCCTTTTTTGGCCATGAAAAATGTGACAGAGGCTTTTCCTTAGTCATTAGCACATAGATCTCATTGCAGGCTTCGATTTGATGTGTTGTAGAGCTCAAATGGACACCCGAATCAGAAGTTATGACCGTTTGAAGTTTGAGTTACATTTTCAACTTATTTTAGATCTTTTTTTTTGATTTTTTGTGTCTTCAAATTGTTATTAAATGATTACTAATCGATTATAATTATTAAATTATTAATTAATAATATTTTTAAAAAAAAATTAAAGTCATTTTTACTAAATTTCTTATATATTAAATATAGTAGTCTATTTATACTTTTCTAAAACATATTTAAAAAATATATATTATATTTATATCATTATAAATATACTTATATAACAATATATTATTTTTCATTATTTTTTTTTGAAATATAAAATTTATCAGCACTAGGAAAAAGCACTGATAAATCCCCCCTTTATCAGCGCTACCAAAAAATGCATTGATAAGGGGTCCCCTTTAGCAGTGCTAAAAAAAGAACAGATAAAGGGGGGCCTTTATCAGCGCTAAAAAAAGTGCTGATAAAAGGTCACCTTTAAGAGTGCTTTTTTAGCGCTGTTAAAAGTGCCCCTTTATCAGCACTTTTTTTTAGCACTGATAAAGGGTGGTGCTACAGAAACCCAGTTTTGTGGTATTGATGTACCGGTCTTGTTCATAAACAAAGCATATTGAACTCTTTGGATTTGTGTCGATTATCGTAAACTTAACCAAGTTATGATAAGTAATAGATATCTGCTTCCATGCATTGATGATCTGTTTTATCAATTGAGTGGAGCTCAGTGGTTCTCTAAAATTAACTTGCGATCAGGATATCACCGATTGCGAGTTCAGAAGGAGGATATTTCAAAAATAATTTTTAGAAGAAGATATGAATGTTATGAATATGTTGTTTTCCATTCATGACTTTGAGTACGTGAAAATTTAATATTTATAGAATGTAATTACTACCAGTACTATGGAAAGACAGGTGTTGAATCATAGTGAAGGACTTAAAGCGTGTTAGACCAAGCTAAACTAAAACAAACAAAAACAACTACAACAAAAACTAAAAGAAAATAGTGAGGTGAAAAGTGTAATGGGAGTATGAAATGTTGAAGCATGGATGTAGCAAGAACAAGAACCAGAGAGTGAGACAATCAAAATATGAATTAGGGTCCTTGGCTGTTTGAACTGATAAAATGATGTTCTCCAACTGTACTCAGTTTAATTCAATCATCCAGTGCATAAGAAAATTATGTGAATCTGTTGAGTTGCCAATTTAGTACATCAACACAGGTTGGTTAACTTCCTTAGGTCTCGATATTTCGATCTTAACCCTTGAAATAATTTACTCAATTTGGAGAAGAGATACATTGACCTTTTCCAATTTTCAGTACTTTGGTAAATGGATGAGGGGAATGAAATGAGGATGGATTGATGATGAATGGATGAAGTGATGTTTTGAAGGTTGTGGTTATATGAGCTATTGGGAATGTGTCCAGAGAGGAATGGAATGACCTGAGGTACGTGCCCTCATACTGCTCGTACTTCCAATTTTTCCCCTGCCTGTGAAGTGGTGATCTGGAATAGGTTCGATGATTCTGGAATCAGCCTCCCTCAACTCAATGTTCCTGCGCACTCCTCTTGAAACTGCCTAATCACCTCCCACAAGCAGCTTCCCCTGAGTAGAGCAGAAAAAAAAACTAATGTCAAAAATAAATAAATAAATAGAAACTATTATATATCTATATATATATATTAATTAAAGGTATTAATTATTATTAATATATACATATATATTTAGTATGTTTATTTACTTATATTAAAAAAATATATTTTTTTTGTATAATATATCTATACATGTAAAATTATTACTACTAATATACATATTATTATTATATATGTTATATTAATTTTATATATTATTATTATTATTATGTATTATACTAATTATGTTAATTTCCATTATATATTACATGTTATTATTATTAGTATTATATATTATAATATAAGTATTATAATATAAGAAAAAAATTAAAAAGAAGAAGAAGAAGAAGATTGGGGGGTGGGGCGTCGAGGGGGAAAGGGGAAGCAAAGGGTGCAGATGGCAGCTGAGGGAGCAGCGGCAGTTCGGGTGGGTCGACCAGAGTAGAGGAGTTTCGGATCAGCAGCGCTACAACGGTGAGGAGGTTCAGGTTGTGGGGGACACTCCCAAATTTGGTAGGATTCAGCGGTGGAGAGTCTTCCGTCGGCAGCAACTTGGTGCACAGTGGGTCTCTCTTGACGTGCAGCCCTCGTTGAAGCAGCATGCGGTGGGAGGAGAAAAAAATGAGGTAGATAAACCAACCCCAACCACCGGAGAACAACCTGGTTTTTTTCTCTATTTAATGGGATGTTATCCCATGTTTGTAGGTGGTGTTTAATCCTTGTTTATTGGTGATCCTCCGTAGAGTTGGATACGGAGAAGAGTGAATAGAGAGTTGGCCCCCTTCTCCCGTGGACGTAGGTCATACAACCGAACCACGTAAATCTGTGTGTTGCTCCGTTCTTGTTCCGTTTTTGTGTGTTTGAGGTACCACGCACCTCCGCTGCACCCCAACAAGTGGTATCAGAGGCGAGTCGAAGCAAACAGAGGTGAACCGGCAAGGCGACGGCGTGTTTTCCGATGGCCGGAAAATTGAAAGTGGTCAGAAAATTTTTCCGAGGCCAGATCCGTGAAGAGGATGGGTGGACGATTTCAACGGCGCAAGCGCCGATAAAAACGGAGTTGAAACGAGCCCGGTAGGCTCGGTCAAGGTTTGGTCAAACTATCGGGTGAACAGTACTTTCGTGCCGGAGAGGAAGGCAATGTTCACGCCACCGGTGATAATTCTGGCGAGATTCCGGCAGAAACTCCAGAGTGCCACGTCAGCACCGCGTCAGCGGGTGATCTGGACGGTTGAACGTATTTTGACAATATCTCGGTCAATTGGTGTACGATTTCAGCGATCCAGGAGTCGATTCTGACTATTTCAACCGTTCTGGACGCATCTTTATAGTTAGTTTTTGAAAATTCTCAATCTGTCAGGTGGTTTCATAATGGTGCGGCATCGACGGTGGTGATCGCGTTTTACGACGGTGACGATGACGTGTGCCGGAGCACTACCAAGATTTGATATCGAGAAGTTCGATGGTCAAAATAATTTCGACTTGTGGAAAAGCACAGTGAAAGATATTTTGGTGCAGCAGGGCATTATCAGACCGTTGATCAGAGAAAAGCCTGAGACAATTAGTGCCGATGATTGAGAAGAACTCGAGATGCGGGTCGTCAGCACAATCCGGCTATGTCTGGCGAATGAGGTAAAGTACTCGGTGTTGGAAGAGACATCACCGAAGGATATCTTGAAGAATTTGTAGCAGCGGTATATGGTGAAGTTGCTGACCAACAAGTTGTTCCTAAAGAATAAATTGTACCAGTTGCGCATGGATGAGAGAACGAATTTGTTGGATCACACCAACGAATTCAACAACATCCTGACATAGTTATTGGAGATCGATGTGAAGGTTGAAGAGGAAGACAAAGAAATTTTTCTTTCGTCATCACTACCAAGCTCATTTGATGGGCTTGTGACTGCATTGATCATGGGGAAGGAGACATTGAAGCTGGACGATGTGATGGCGTCGCTTCAAGATTCGGAAGCATTTAGAAGACCCAATACGCATTCAGGTGAGAAAATCATGGTGATGCGAGATGATTAGCATGGGAGGAGCCGACATCGGATGTCAGGAGGTAATGAATGGCAACGAAAATCCAGGGGGCGTGATCCTAGCGAAATCACGTGTTTCTGGTGCGAGAAAAAGGGTCACTATAAAAGTGATTGTGGAGAGCGCAAATGGTACGTTTTTTGGGAAGAAGAAAGTTGAAGAGGAGGATGTGAACATCACGGGATTATCAGCAGATGATTAAATCTGCGTGACAAAAGGAAGTGTGCGCTCAGATGAGCGAGTTGAACGGGAAGAAGTGCAGTGCCATTACTGCAAAAGATACGGGCACATGAAGCGGGAATGATGATTTCTAAAGAGGAAGAACGAGCAGGATCAAAATCCAAAAGAAGATGGATGGGTTCTAGATTCAGAGATCTCGACACACATATGTATGACGAGAGGTACATTTGATACTTTTCAGCAGGTACAAGACTCAGTGAGACTTGGTGATGGGTCAACATGTGAGGTTCAAGGAGTCGGGACAGTGAAATTGAAGACACCTGATGGAGGAATTCGAAAACTGGCTGACGTGAAATTCGTTCCGAGGATGAGGCGGAACTTGATATCATTGAGTAGGCTTGATGCGAGAGGGTTCAATATTTCCATAGCAGGTGGACTATTGGAAGTCTCATATGGGGATGCAGTGAAGATTACTGGGAAGGAGTCCCAAGGGTTGTATCATTTGATGGAAACCGCAGTCAGCCTGAGATTGAGTGAAGATGGTGGAAGTGCCACGTCATCTGGTGTGAAGAAACATGTTCGATTTTCCAATGAAGTCTTCAACACCTGCAAGGAGACTGCATGTCAAGCTTCTACCCCAAATTGGTCGTGAGGGGAAGATTTGTGGGGGCCACTCCCAAATTTGGGAGGATTTAGTGGTGGAGAGTCTTTCGTCGGCAGCAACTTGGTGCGCAGCGGGTCTCTCTTGACGGGAAGCCTTCATTGAAGCAGCATGCGGTGGGAGGATAAACAAATGGGGTAGATAAACCAACCCCAACCACCGGAGAACAACCTGGTTTTTTTTCTCTATTTAATGGGATGTAATCCCATGTTTGTAGGTGGTGTGTAATCCTTGTGTATTGTTGATCCTCCGTAGAGTTGGATATGGAGAAGAGTGAATAAGGATCTGTCCCCCTTCTCCCGTGGACGTAGGTCATACGACCGAACCACGTAAATACGTGTGTTGCTCCGTTTTTGTTTGTTTGAGGTACCACGCACCTCCGCTGCACCCCAACACAGGTCAGGTACGGGAGGCATCCGAACAGAGGTTGTACGGAGGTGAGGTAGCAGTGGGTGGTGGTGAGTGCGGGATGATTAATGAGATGTAGGAGAAGACAGGAACATCGACTCAATGAGTCACCATTGATGTGAGTGTCACGGTGACTTAGAGAAGGTAGAATGATGGTAGTAGAAAAGGGAAATGGTGACTCATGGGATGGTCCAACGGTGACTTAGCAACACCTGCGGAACAAAAGAATTAATTACAAATAAAATTAAATAATTAATTAAATAAAATAAATAAATTAAATATGATAACAAATAAATTAAAACACTAATTCACAGACTAAAATTATTTAAAGAATGAAATAATTAATTAATTAATGAAATTAAAGAATTAAAATAAAACATAGTATTAAAATTATTTAATGAATTAAATTAAATTATTATAAATAATTTAATTATTTAAATAATAAAAAAGTAAAGTGCATTATTTATTTATAATTTCAAAATAATAAATTAATTAAATTAATGATTCAAACTTTATTAAATTGAAAATTAATTACATAAACAATTAGCCAAATGAAATCATTATTTTGAAAAACATAAAATAATGAAATAATTAAATAATTAAAAGAATAAAAAATGGATGTTAAAATGAGAAAGAATAAATTAATTGTATTATTGAAAAAAACACTAAATGCACACTTTTAACACATGAAACGTATTCTTAACAATTAAATATAAAAAATACACAAATTGTTAATTATTACACAAAATAGATTATTTTAATAATAAAAATAGATGAAAAAGTGAAAAAGGATGTGGTAAAAAGTACTAAAAAATCGTCACAACAAACTTCCCCACATTTAAATCTTTATTTTTCGTCAAACAAATACATTCTTATTGAATTTTGTTTAAAACAAAAAATAGGATTTGTGAGATTTAGTTCAAAAAGTGCATGACTAAACTTTAACAAAGAGAGACACAGAACCTGGACTGGCTTGTCAGAGATTTCTCAAAAGAAAGTGGTCTATCCTAGTTTCAAAAACAAATTGGAAATTAAAGTCAACATAGATTCATCCATTTCTAAAGATTTCATGTCTCCTAAATGAATCTCAGTAACTGTCCTACCTCAATTCCACTCCAAGTTCCAATTCAGAAAGTGATGACATGTTAGATAAAAGTTTAATTAAAACCTTAACAAAAAGCACCTTCAAGTTTCACTTTCTCATAGGTTCCAAAAAAATTGAAAGACCAATTTTTTTTAAATCACTTCACTGAACCACTGGTTAATATTCTCACAACCAACCAGGACCACTAAACCACCTACACCACATGAAAACTGATAATAAGAAACCAAAGTCCATCAAACAATAGAAAAAATATGTTAGTGAAATGCATCCATTATTGTTCACCGAAGTATAGAGTCAAACAATTAAGCAAAGAGAAATTATTCACACAGAAAATGAAAACTGAAAATAGGAAAACTATGGGTTTCCTCTCATGAAGCATTATGTTTAAACTCCCCATCCAGACTTTATTCCCCTAAATATTTCTAACCATGATCATTAAATGGGTATGAGTTATTAGTGGTGTGGAATCCACTACTGTCTATTAAATTAATAGCAGGATCACCCAGGACATTATCTTCTTCAGCACCAAGAAAAAGTCTCCAAAAATCTTCCAACATAGAAGTTGGATTCATACTATCTAGATCAGCTTGGCCTTTAAAACCCACTTCCTCAGATCCAAAAATGTTCAACAACAACCCATGCAAATTTCTTAAATGATAAAGAATTATTTCAAAGACTCCCCCACACTCATAGGCTTGCAAAATCCCAGAAACATAAGAAGAAAATGAAGTAAACTCCTCAACATTTTCAAAAAAATGTTCCTTGCTTAGCTTGTAAAGTAGACAACCCATGATACTCCTAAAAGAAGGAGTTATACTCAACTTCCAAGAGGTACTTCCCAATGTCCAAAGAGGACTCAAATGATGTGAAACTTTCATGTTCATATTGGATGACATCATACACAACAACAAAATGATCCAGAAAGTAGGTTTCAAAGAAAAACACTTGTACATAATGGGCACAATCAAGTTTTTTAGTAGGACTCAACCCCGAACATTCTATAGCTTCAGGAACATTCATATAGTCAACTTCACAAGGGAAACATACATAAATAGGTTGAGACAGTCCATGACAAGAATGTGACTCACTCTCTAATTTGGGTTCTGAGGAAGGAATTTGTTTATCAACAGGACGGTGTGGGGAAGGAGCAGTAGCCAATGAAAAATTTTCAATGGGATAAGGAATGAAAATGTCTATGAACTCAAGTGGGAAATACCCATAGACATATCTAACCTCAATTTTGAAACATTGGTCTGTAGTAACATTTATTAAATTGCAACTAACCACATGTTGGGGCTTTTCAAAGACTAAAATTTCCTCCACATCATCAATGACATAGAGGGTGAGTTTCCCATTGGAAACATCAATGATGGCACCACCAATAGTTAGGAAGGGCCTTCTTAGTATTATTGGGACCCTTTAATCACATTCAATATCAATTATTAGGAAATCAATGGGTAGTGTGACTTTTCCAACACTCACTAATAGGTCATCCATCCTCCCATAAGGGTGTGTGAGTGACCTGTCAGTAAGTTTAAGAGACACATAAGTTAGTTGTATATCCTTAAGACACTACTTTTAAATAAATAATATGGCATAATATTAATAATTTCTCCTAAGTCACACAAAAAATTAAGTTTCCCACTTCCTCCAATTCAGAATTGAATGATAAATCCACCAGGGTCCTTTAATTTTATAGGCAATTTCCTTAATTGAATCTCACTACATTCCTCATTAAGATCAATTTTGTCCAAATTCATCCAATAATTTTTGTTTTTTATAATCCTTTTGGTGAATGAAACATATGAAGGAATTTTATCCAAGGATTCTAAGAAAGGCATGTTGATGATGAATGTAGAACCCTGTGTTCTTGAACCGGACAAAAGTACAAAGGTTTTTTAACTTTTCATTTACTAAACCGATCGTTTTTAAAACCGAGCTTCAGAACTAAATTCTGAGAGTTAGATCACTCATACGTGTTGTTTTTTGACTTGGGTGAAGGCATAATGAGTCTCCCAAGTGGCTCAAGAAGTTTCAGGGGTGTTGGACCCTAAAAACATCTACTTTTTAAAGATAGAAGAGGGTGCACAGTATGTGCACGACTAACTAAACTGTGCGGCCCACTGTAGGTATTTGTGCGGCCTGGGTTAAGAGAGGAAGTGGCTTAGCACATGGGCTACGCATGGTTTGGAAGATCGTATTCCTAGATCGTACGGGGCGTGTCTTAGAGGTAGAAGACTCTACATGGTTTGCACACTGTTTAGTAAACCATTCAGGATAAACCGAGCGTGGCACCCAATTTTTAAAATTTGAGTTATTTTAATTAAATTAAATTAAATTAAATTAATACATAAATCACTCAACCCTCACCCTCTCTCCCTTGAATCATGACACACGAAGGGGATCCCCTTTGAGTCGTTCACACAACCCCTCCTCCCTACGAACTCCTCTCGGATCGACATCCACCCACTGTTTCTTTCAATTCTTTGTTCGAATCTCCTAGGTATGAGTATATTATATCTTCTCCTCTCTTTACCAGATTTTCTTCGACCTAATCAGAACTCGGTGAGGTGTGGTCGAACCCTAGGTTTTGGGGTTAATTTTTTTCCAGTTTTCTTCGGTTCTTAGGTTCTGCAGATGGTCTCTCGGGGCCTTGGGGTTCAAGTTTAGATAACCACCGCCGAAGGAGAGGCGGTTCCAATCCTCTAGGCCTATCAGTATTTCTTTGGGTATGTTGAGTTTCATCGTGTGGTTTAAATTCATTATGGTTCGTTGTCGTTGTGGATGGCTTGGTTCCACCTTGAGGTAGGGTCCCTTTCCAAGTCCTCAAATTCTATAATGGAATTATTTAATTACTTACTGTACTTTAGTTAGCATTTCAATTCACACAGTGAAGTATCTTAATTTAATTCTCTTAAATGCAGTTTAGTATGATTCGTATTTAAAATGCTAAAGATGATAAATGATTTGTTGATAAACAATATCATGTTTTTATAATAAAACCCCTCCAATGGAGGTGCGCTTTCATCAAGCTAAAAAGTAGTGGTTAGACCTTTATTTCTTGACCTTTCTTGTTTACAATTCTTATTCCTTGATGTTATGATGAAATACGACATGTTTAGGACCTGGCCCTAATGCCATTAGATACACTAAGTTTCCCTTTTTAAATGATAAAAGGACCAAAGAACCATCTAAGTGATTGGCCCAGTTTTAGATTGGAATTACCCTTGTAGGTAATTCCCTATTTTTCATGAATACTTGGAGCCTTATAAATGCAACTGACATGTTTCTGATAAAAGGAATGAGTTGAGTCAAATGAATGGTTAATACTTAATGATTGACCCTCAAAACTAGTTACCAAATTGTTTTCAAATGTTTTGAATACTAATAAAACCTTGGGTGACATGTGGGTTCCCAAGTAGGAAAGCCATGATAGAATCAATGAGTTTTCATGATCATAACTTGGGTGATACATGGATTCCCATGTTGGAATTCCATGGATGGACTCGGGTTCATGAGACAAGGATTGGTTCCATATCTATGGAAACCCTTACCATGCTAAGGGAAGGTAGTAGTGTGGATCTTGCCCTTTGAAAATGTCTTAATGGTTTTTACTAAATGGTTTCAATGCTACTTAACCTTTCAAAAATAATGGAAGGAAAGGATTGAACCAATAAATAAATGGTTGCAATGCTACTTTACCTTTCCACACTAATGGAAGGAAAGGCTTGAAACAATCAATAAATGGTTGTAATGCTACATGAACTTTCCACACTAATGGAAGGCAAGGCTTGAACCAATAAATAATGGTTTCAACTCTACTAGACTTATACAAACTAATGGAAGGAAATACATGAACCACATGAATCATTACATGACTTCTTTATCAAATAAAAATGGACTGAATCGATCTCACCTTGGATTATGAGAGGAGAATACCTTGGGTCTTGGGAACCCCATTGCGATTCAAGGATAAATTTTTCTTAGGTTGATACCCAGCTAGACTCTAGTTCTTGCATATTCCTTGGATTCACGGTATACTGCCGTTGGTTCCCTTATTCTTATATGAAACATCGGATACACTCCTTAGATCTAGCATTGACTAGTAGGTTCCATGGTTAAAGCCCATCGGGCCCTGTCTTTTCTTAGCCCCGTTTTACCTTGGTCGATCACCTTGGACTTGGTAGGTGACTTATTGTGAAATTAATTGTATTACACTCCTTGGATTACACTATTACCCCTTAGCTAGACTTAGGTACTACTAAGTTGGCTTTCTGTGATATCTACGTTACCCTGGTTATTACCCTGGAACTCCCTTACTGGATATCATTTATAGGTGTCCTTGTTACGTCTTGGAACCTCCACTACTTATACTATCACGAGGTTGTTGCCTTGGTTATTACCTTGGGACTTCATTACTAAATACCATCATAGGATTCCTTGGAAATACTCCTTGGGTCCAGCATTGACAAGTAGGTGCCATGGTTAAAGCCCATCGGGCCTGGTCATTGCTTAGCCTCGTTTTACCTTGGATGCACTCATTGGACTCGATAGGTGACCTATTCACATTTGGATTATGACTAAATTGGTAATAATCAATTAATGAACTGATTTCATGTCCAGAAACCAACCAAGGGCTGAAGACGGTACTTGGGTATCCAGTTACATTATATTTCTTACATTATTTATGCATGCTTATACCCTGTTTAATTTATAATACACTGTTGGTATTGGGTTAGACACTGGTGGTGCCAGCCTACTGAGATTTATATCTCACACCCTACTCGAGCCTCCATTGAACTAGGGTAACAAAGTATACCTTCCTTGTTCACAGGGCCTTGGACCTTTCTTATTGTTGTTTGCTTGTACCTAGGAGTTAGGAGCAAAGGACTGAGCTGGAGCTCAGGATGATCGTGGAGATCTCCTTTGGGATTTTAGTTCTTTCTTTACTGGATGCCTATCTTATATTGTATTGAAAATAATTTTTTACTATTTATTGCTTTCCGTAATGTATCAATACCATGTCATGCATTCATCAATTATAAAACTGGCATTGGCCACTTTTGTTCATTTATATAAAATCTGTCTTTTGCTGCTTTATTATTTCCATTTACTACTTCTACTATTGATTTTTATTTACTCTATAATACCCCTGCACATCTTTTACAAGAGTTCATAGTCTTCCCACTGACTATCCTTACACCCTCGCTGCTAGTCGGTAGCCTCTAGCATATGGGGAGGCATGCCTGAGGTCATGTGGTGACCGGTCCGGCCATCGTCTGAGTGGTGAGACGGGTCAGGACGTTATAAAGTTGTATCAGAGTTGGTTTTTCCTTTTGTATTACTGTTTTGGGTTGGTAGACAGGAGACTAGGAAAGTTTTGGCACTTGGCTAGTAGCCATGATTGGGACTGATCACCCCATGTATGGGAAATGACCAAGTGTCCAGGGTTGGGATTGTTGTTTATGTAGTTCACAATTACTATTGATATGATTTCACCTTGAGTGACTAGGGTACATTCTGCTACTTATGGTTTATGGAATTATGAATATTACCCTTGGCATGTAATGGTAATGATGAGACAAACATGAATCATATTAGGAACTTAGAAATTCACATGAAATGCATATATTCCATGCCATTTAGTTGCATTAGTAGGTTGCCTTCTATGGATGATTCGGTGCCTTGTTAATATGCCATGCTTAGATTTATACCTGTTTAGGTAATACATTAGCATGCCTTCTATGCTTACTGCATGTTATAACATATTTATGTGATTAAAATGACATGATTCTATGATATCAACTTGTTGCTATGTGTTAGCTACTTGTAGTGACATGACATGATAACTTACTTTGATACATGTAAATGGTTTCATGGGATAATTTAACGACCCGAGTCCGGAGCCCCTCCACTGGTGCCCCGTACCCGGTTCGCCACATGACCTCAAGCACATTTCCCCAAATTATAGAGGCTGCCGACTAATAGCGAGGGCCTTGGTGAGTCGGTGGGGAAACTATTCCCTCATTCGGTAAGGTATACAGCGGAAAAGAAACAGTCAATAGCGGAAACAGTAACAACATGCATAACAACAGAAACCCAACAGTGAAAGCAATGTAGATATATAATAATGATGACAATAATGCAGCAGGTACAAGTATCTATGGAAAGATGAAAACAAAACAACGTGCTGGAATACAACTGAAAACAAAGTGCAAAGGAAAACAAAATAAACTCCTCATCATCGCGAGTCATGGCTCGGTCCCATGCTCTCCAGCTCCAGTGCAATCAAGAACCTGAAGTAGAAGGGAGCTTTCCCTTATCTATACCTACAGCAACATAGTCTGCATGGGCCCAAAGGCATGGCCCAAACAAGGTGTGAGATACAATCCCAGTAGGTAATCACCCAAAGATTTTTGCCTTACATTCAATGAATACATGGAAATAAATAAACAAGAAGCAGTAAATAGGAAAGCACAAGCAGCTACAATCCACAGTTCAAACAAGTAAAGTACACAAGTAAGCAGCCAGCGACAAGAAGAAAACAGTTAACCCTCTGGGTAGCTCCCACAGCCTAACCCCTATGGTTCAACCTATAGTACTAGCAACCCTCTGGGAGGCACACACAGTCTCACCCCTCTGGTTCAGCTACGTAATTAAGCAGACTCTCTAGGGAAGCACTCACCGTCAATTCCCCCTATAGTCTCGTATCATGCTAAAGTCTCTCTGGGGAAGCACTCAACATCAATTCCCCTTGTGGCCCGTGTTGTGGAACTACGGACTCTATGAGGAAGCACTCAAATTAAATTCCCCCTATAGTCTCGCATCGTAATTAAAAGACACTCTGGGGAAGCCCTTCCGTCAATTCTCCCTTTGGTCTAATACTCTAGATTCTCACAGTCCTGAGTGAAAATAAACATGCTCAGCGTGCATGTATCATCCAAGTAAACCTCAAGAACTACTTGGCTATAATTATACGGCTCAATAGCAATAATAAAACAATAGTTCCACTATCCAACAACTAGGCATGGAAACTGGAAAAATGCCTAACAAGAAAAACAAGCATGGAAAAGCAACCTGAGCACAAAATAATTGCCCTACTTACAAGAATAATCCTCTACTAAAGCAATCAAGCAAAGCAGACAAAAATTAGGGCAAGAACAGGAAACCCCCCAATTCCCTGTTCAAGGGAATTGGTGGAATTTTCACAAAATATCCACAAACTTTCTACGGAAAGGCACAAACCACCTACCTTGATCCCAGGAGATCGATATATGTGAACCACGATGACAGATTCCTCTTAGAACAACGTAGATATGAGAAAACGCACAAAACGGTCATCCCATGATAACCTGGAAATGAGGAGGAATCAAGAAACAATGCTAAAGGAGAAATAAGAACTCACCTCTGCGATTCAAACGCAATCGACCATGCTCAAATCGGATAACGGACGACAAGGTGGGAGGTCGGAGAAGATTCGGTCGTGCGGTCGCTCCTGGGCGGATGAAATCTAGAGAAGATGATGATTTTGGGGGATAGCCACGACCCCGGTTCATTTAATGAAAAAAAAGTACACGGCATGTTCTTATTGAGTACATGGCGTGTACTTCTTGAGTACATGGAGTGTACTTCTTGAGTACATGGCGTGTACTTCAATTTTTCATACTCCAAATTAACCGGCCTCCACCTCAGCCTTACACATCGTGTGTGTGGCCCGGTATGGCCAGTACACGGCTTCGAGCCGAGAAAAGGTACACGGCGTGTACTCAGAAAGTACACGGCGTGTACTTCGAAAATTTCTAGAAGATTCATTTTTCTCAAAAATTTCCAGAAAAAGGAAAAACGTACTAAAAAGAAGATCCAAGTTCTTACAAACTTCCCCACTTAAATAAATTCGTCCTGGAATCTCCCTAATGAGGCGGAGAATAAGAAACCCCAAACAGCTTCGGCCACTGCGATCGTACATCGGTCTCCCTCTCCCATGTCTCGTCCTTTACTCGTTCATGCTGCCATAGCACTCGTACCATAGGAACAGACCGCCCGCGGAGAACCTTCGTACTGCGATCTATAATCCGGATAGGATGCTCCTTGAACGACGCATCCGCTTCAAGCTCAACTTCCTCAGGCTGAATGACATGAGAAGGGTCTAAAAAGTAACGTCGGAGCAGAGAGACGTGGAAGACATCGTGCATGGCCTGATACCTCTGAGGTAGTTTCAACTGATAGAAGACCGGCCCCACTCTCTCTAAAACCTCAAACGGCCCGAAGTACCACTGTGAAAGATTACCCTGTCTCTGAATCCTCTTGTATCACAACCTTGGTGCAACATGCAGGAAAACCTGATCAGTGACCAAGAACTCCATAGGTCGTCTCCGCTGATCAGCACAAGACTTATACCGAGACTGTGTTGTAGCCATCCTCTTCCGAATCAGCTCTATCTGCTCTGAAGTCTCCTGAACAAGACGAGGTCCCAGAAACTCTGCCTCTCCTACATCCATCCAACATAAGGGTGATCGGCATGGCCTACCGTACAAAGCCTCGTATGGTTCCATTAGAATGGTCTCCTGAAAACTATTGTTGTAGGCAAACTCCACTAGAGAAAAATGCTTCTCCCAAGAACCACCAAAGTCAAGGATGCAAGCCCAGAGCATATCCTCAAGCACTTGGATCGCACGCTCGGACTGGCCATCAGTATGGAGATGGTATGCAGTACTCAAAAGTACCTGTGTAGCCAAGGCCTTCTAAATTCCCTGCCAGAACCGAGAGGTAAAGCGTGTATCACTATCTGAAACAATAGAGCATGAAACTCCATGCAGACGAACGATCTCTCTGATATAATGTCATCCCAGATCACCGACACTGAAGGTCTCCTTGATCGGCAAGAAGTGAGCAACCTTCGTAAGCCTGTCAACGACAACCCAAACAGCATCGTTTCCCCGAGGCGATCTCAGAGACCCAATTACAAAGTCCGTCGCGACGTCGTTCCACTTCAACTCCAGAATGGGTAACTACTGCAGAAGCCCTGCTGGTTGCTGATGCTCTGCTTTCACCTGCTGACAAGTAGAACATCTCATGACCAAACCAGCATCATCCTTTTTCATACCCACCCACTAGTACTGGAGATGAAGGTACCGATACATCTTCGTGATTCTAGGATGAACTGCCCAAATAGAGGAATGGAAATCCCACATCAGCTCCTCACGTATGTCTGCTGGCACCCATACGCGTCCTTGGAAATGCAAGATCTCATCCTATCCCACTGTCCATATAGGAAGAGGGTCCTCTCCTGACACACTCTCCCGTAGGACTAAGCCTTCTGAGTCTGATAGCTGCCTCATCCGTACTTGATCAAGTAGCGTGGAGGTAACAGCTACATAAGATAGAAAAGTCTTTCCCCGTATGTCGTGCACCTCCAGATGCATCTTAGAGAACAGATCCATCAGCTGCCACTCACTACTGGCCTCCTAAACTACCTGAAGCTGAGTTCTCCTGCTCAATGCATCTGCCACGGCATTGCCCTTTCCCAGCGTATAGGCAAGCTCGAAGTCAAAAGACTGTAGATACTCTTCCCACCTGTGCTGCCTCAGATTCAGATCATGCTGAGTGAATATATACTTGAGACTCTTGTGCTCAGTGAAGACCACAAAGTGCTCTCCCAGATGATAGTGTCTCCAACAGTACAAGTAATGAACAACAGCTGCCATCTCCAAATCGTGTTTCGGGTAGTTCCTCTCATGCGGCCTCAACTGCCGAGACCCGTACGCAATGACTCCATCTCCCTGCATGAGCACAGCTCCTAGCCCGATGCCTGAAGCATCATAGTAGAATGTATAGCTCTTTCCTAGCTATGGAAAGACTAGTATCAGTGATGACGTCAACCTCCCTTTTAGCTCCTGAAAGGCTGACTCACAAGAATCTGACCATAAGAACTTTTCCCCCTTCTTGGTCAGACCTATAAAAGGTGCGGCTAGACGAGAAAAGTCCTGAATGAAGCGTCTATAGTATCAAGACAGCCCTAGGAAACTCCGTACCTCAAAGACGTTCTTCTGCTGCTCCCAGGATACTAAAGATAAAACTTTATATGGTTCCACTGATACTCCTTCCTCTGAGATGACGTGACCCAAGAAGTGAATCTTATCCATCCAGAAGTGGCATTTAGAGAGTTTAGCATAAATCCGATGCTCTCTCAGTGTACTCAGAACAATCTCAAGATGGGTGGCATGGTCGTGTCGAGTGTGAGAGTACACCAAGATATCGTCCATGAAGACCATGACGAAGGAATCCAAGTAAGGACGGAACACTCGGTTCATTAGTGCCATGAAAACTGCAGGTGCGTTCGTGAGACCGAACGGCATGACTGTATACTCGTATAGACCATACCTGCTCCTGAAGGCTGTCAGAGGTATATTTGATGGTCTAACGCATAGATGATGATAACCGGACCTCAAGTCGATCTTCGAGAACACCCGTGCTCCTCGAAGCTGATCGAAAAGGTCATCAATCCGCGGAAAGGGATATCGGTTCTTGACCGTCAATTGCTTCAGCTTCCAATAATCCACACAAAGCCAAAGGGTACCATCTTCCTTATTCGTAAATAGAACAGGTGAACCCAAATGAGAAGTACTGGGTTGGATGAAACCCTTAGCTTTTAGCTCCTCCAACTACTTCTTGAGCTCCTGCAACTCAGGTGTGGCCATCCTATAGGTAAGAATGGACACCGGTTATGCTCCTAGCACGAGCTCAACAGAGAAGCCTACCTCACGCTCCGGAGGAAAACTTGAAAAGTCCTCCGGAAAGAAATCCCTAAAGCAATCCAACACTAGAGGAAAGTCCAAAAATGGAGTTCCCTGATCATCCAGATAAATACTAGCAATCTGGGCTATCACCCCTCTTAGCCCAAGATGCTCGAGCCCTGCCCGACTCGCCCGAACGTCCCATTCGCCTCTATGGAGAAAAGATTCACCCTCTAGTGTGATGAAACTGACTCTACGGCGATAACAGTCAACGACTGCCTGGAAGGGAATCAACCAGTCCATGTCGAGAATGAAATCATAGCATGTCATCTCTAGGACATAGAGATCCCATAAGAAGTGATACCCTGGCACCTCGAGAGGGAACTCTCTACACTGGCGTACACTAGATGTCCTCATTCCCAAAGGTGTGTCTAGTGTCAACGAGTTGGCAGAAGAAAAGATGAAGAGTCCAAGGCTCTCCACAACAGCAACAGAGATAAAGATATGCATAGCACTAGTATCGAAAAGGGCTAAAGATAAAAATGAGGCTACTAAAATCGTACCTTGAATAGTAGAAGGTTCGGGATCCTGCTCATGATAAGTCTGCTCCATGGTGAAAGATTGTCATGTACCGCGGCCCTGCGCCCCTGGATGACCACTTTGAGCTAAACCTCCCTACTGGTTCTGAGGAACTGTCGGCTGACTGCCACAGCCTCAACCTCCACCTCGGCTCGGACGGCTGGAAGAAATCCAGTTTCCCGACTGGTGAGAAACTGCTAGGGATGCTCCTGAATGAGGAGTCATAGAAGAACCCTGGTCACCAGCTGCTGGTGAGAAAACCTGATAGAAATGCTGAAGGTGACCCATCTTGCCGTAAGACCGGAACTCTACGAGGTCTCTCTGGCACTGCGGCCTCGTGTGCCCAGTCCGGACACACTGGTAGCACTTCACCTGGCTGCCTGATGATGCATCTCGCTTCCTCAAATCACCGCGTGTAGGCTCCCTACGATGCTTCTTGCTGTCATATGGAGGAAAGCTAGCTCTGGAAGCAGAACCACCCTAACACACAGCTCCAGAGTCTCTCAGATTGCGCTCCACAATCAATTCCTGGTTGACGATGGAAGTAATGGAAGTCAGCTGGAAGATGTTCACCTGCGAGCGAATCTCCCGCCTGAGTCCATCCTCAAACTTCCTCGCCAAGAACACCCCACTCCCATCCCGAAGGGGTGTAAAATGTTGCAGATCGGTGAAACATGATGAATACTCCATGAAAAATAGAGTACCCTACTCTAAGATCATGAACTTCTGGGCTCGATCGGCCCTCAGGGTCTCCAGGTAGAAGTAGTCGTAGAACATGCGCTGGAACTCCTCCCAAGTCATAGCCTGCTGTTGACCCGCCTGTGAGACCACGTCCCACCACCTCTTGGAGGAGTCTCGGAGCATGTAGGTGGCGAGCTTGACCCTCCTCTCTAGAGGCGTCTCCAGATTCTCAAATATAGTCATCATGGCTTCCATCCATGACTCTGCAGCCTAAGGTCCTCCCTCCCCCGAGAACCTGGGAGGATGTTGCTGCTGAAAGACCCACGTCAAGTCTGCCATAGACGAGGTAGGAGGCGGTGCTCCCTGGAAGGCCTGTATAATCCTCATGAAACCTTCCATGAACTGCGCATCAATTCCCGCAACTAGTACAACAACCGGTGCCAAGGATGGCTCAACTGGGGGATCGACAGCAAGTCCCTGATCAGCCATATCTGGCGTCTTATCACTTCCTGATGATAGACATATGACTGGAAGACGTCTTAGAGGCATAACTCTGAAAGATCAAAATCACACCATAGATCAGGAAAACAAGGACAGAGTACACAAGGGTATAAAATGGGAACATGAATGAAAAAACACAAAATATTGCAAAACACGACTACACGGCGTGTATAAAAACTACACGGCGTGTCTTTTTAATCCACTGACATGGGCATGTACTCTTGCCCTACAATTCGTGTACACTTCAAACTACATGGCGTGTTGACCCCAAAACATGGCGTGTACAAGAAAACTATCCCCTGCCCGAGTATCTTTACACAGCTAACCCACACGGTCCGACTTAACCCGATACTACACGGCGTGCACTAGACAAGGCTTCGGCGGTCTGTGTTGTTGAGTACATGGCTGTCTACACGGCTGGACCTTACACGACATTCTCCGAGCAAACACGGAGTGTATAGGAGAAGGCGACATCATCCCGTGTTCTTCGTGACACGGCCGGGTACCTGGGCAAGACTACACGGCGTGTTCCAAACAAACACAGTGTGTGGAAAGGAAGGTAACGCCAGCCTATGTTGTTCGTGACATGGCTGGGTACCTGGACAGAACTACACGTCGTGTTCCCTATGGACATAGCGTGTTCTACCCATGCTTCCCCGACCCATGTTGTTAGTGGCACGACCAGGTACACGGCTCCGAGCTTACACGACGTGTAGATACCGTACACGGCATGTTTCCGAAGTTACTTCCATGACACCGTGTTCTGCTCACACGGTCAGTGACATGGCCTGAAAACTATACTACGTGTTCCCAAAATTTACACGCCGTGTATTCTGGGTTTTTCTGGGCAGTAGCTCAGAAACTGCACAGAATTCCAGAAACACTAAAAACAAGGCGAAAAAGTTCCAAATTCTGATCCGTGAGGGCCCATAACACCTCAAGAACCAAAATTTGGCATTCACTCTAAAAAAAGAACAAAACAAAAGTTTTCTAACATAACAGCAGAGAATCTATCAAGCAAATATCACAACAGCATGCATAATCTACACAAAGTCTATCACAACAGCATGCAATCGCTAATGTACCCTAGATGGCATGGCAAGAATGCATGGCATGTGATTCCTACAAGTTTCTATATGATGCATGAGACGGTATACCCTCATCTCATTGGGTTGTGACAGAAATAGAACCACAATATCAAAACAGTAATAGCACAAGCCATGTGAATCACTCTCGGTGAAATTAGATCAACTATAAAATCTCAAAAACAGCAACTACAATTAACGAGGTAGTATGGATTTTCCCTGTACATGGGTTAGCTACTCCCGAGCATAGCTTAATGCCAAGTACCGAATCCATCCTATCCCTGGATAAGGTCTACAAACAATAAAGCAATACAAAAGAACTCCTCTGATACCACTTTGTAACGACCTGAGTTCGGATCCCCTCCACTGGTGCCCCATACCCAGTTCGCCACATGACCTCAAGCACGTTTCCCCGAATTCCAGAGCCTACCGACTAGCAGCGAGGGACTTGGTGAGTCGGTGGGGAAACTATTCCCTCATTCGGTAAGGTATACAGTGGAAAAGCAATAGTCAATAGCGGAAACAGTACCAACATGCATAACAATAGAAACCCAACAGCGGAAGCAATGTAGATATATAACAATAATGACAATAATCCAGTAGGTACAAGTATCTATGGAAAGTATCAAACACAACAACGTGCTGGAATACAACTGAAAATAGAGTGCAAAGGAAAATAAAATAAACTCCTCAGCATCGCGAGTCACGGCTCGGTCCCATGCTCTCCAGCTCCAGCGCAATAAAGAACCTGAAGTAGAAGGGCGTTTGCTCTTATCTATACCTGCATCAACATAGTCTGCTTGGTCCCAAAAGCATGGCCCAAACAGGGTGTGATATAAAATCCCAGTAGGCAATCACCCAATGATTTGTGCCTTACAATCAATGAATACATGGTAGTAAATAAACAAGAAGCAGTAAACAGGAAAGCACAAGCAGCTACAATCCACAGTTCTAACAAGTAAAGTACACAAGTAAGCAGCTAGCAACAAGAAGAAAATAGGTAACCCTCTGGGTAGCTCTCACAGCCTAACCCCTATGGTTCAACCTATAGTACTAGCAACCCTCTGGGAGGCACACATATTATCACCCCTCTAGTTCAGCTACATAATTAAGTAGACTCTCTGGGGAAGCACTCACTGTTAATTCCCCATATAGTCTCGTATCGTGCTAAAGGCTCTCTGGGGAAGCACTCAACATCAATTCCCACTGTGGCCTGCATTGTGGAACTACAAACTCTTTGAGGAAGCACTAAACGTCAATTCCCCCTATAGTCTCTCATCGTAATTAAAAGACACTCTGGAGAAGCCCTTTCGTCAATTCTCCCTTTGGTCTACTACTCTAGGTTCTCACAGTCCCGAGTGAAACTAAACATGCTCAGCGCATGTGTATCGTCCAAGTAAACCTCAAGAACTACTTATCTATCATTCTACGGCTCAACAGCAATAATAAAACAATAGTTCCACTGTCCTACAACTAGGCATGGAAACTGGAAAAACGCCTAACAGGAAAAAACAATCATGGAAAAGAAACCTAAGAACAAAATAATCACTCTACTTACAAGAATAAACCTCTACTAAAACAATCAAGCAAAGCAGGGAAAAAGAAGGGAAACAACAGGAAACCCCCCAATTCCCCGTTCAAGGGAATTGGTGGAATTTGCACAAAATATCCACAGACTTTCTACGGAAAATCACAAACCACCTACCTTGATCCTAGGAGATCGATATATGTGAACCATGATGACAGATTCCTCTTAGAACAACGTAGATCTGATAAAATGCACAAAACTTTCATCCCAAGATAACTTGAAAACGAGGAGGAATCAAGAAACAAGTCAAAATCAGAAGGAAGAACTCACCACTTCGATTCCAACGCAATCGACCGTGCTCAAATCGGAGAACGGACGGAGATGCGGGAGCTTGAAGAAGATTCGGTCGTACAGTCGCTCCCGGGAGGACGAAATCTGGAGAAGATGATGATTTTGGGGTTAGGTGTGACCCCGATTCATTTAATGAAAAAAAGTACACAGCGTGTACTTCTTGAGTACACGGCGTGTACTTCAATTTTCCATACTCCAAATTAACCGGCCTCCACCTCATCCTTACACACCGTGTGTGTGGCCTGGCACGGCCAGCACACGGATTCGAGCCGGGAAAAGGTACACGATGTGTACTCAGAAAGTACACGGCGTGTACTTCGAAAATTTCCAGAAGATTCATTTTTCTCAAAAATTTCTAGAAAAAGGAAAAACGTACCGGAAAAGAAGATCTGGGTTCTTACAGATAAGATTATTGGTTACGGTTGTGATGAGAGCCATTTTTCAGTTGTAAGGTGTATGGGCGCCTTATAGTTGGAAAAAGGTAACCCATGAAATCAAACCATTGCGAAAAGGCTGCTAAATTCAATTATTAAGTGAAGTTGGTTTAGACTAAGGGGATCCAAATGCCAAACTGTAAAGTGTATGGGCACATTATAGATTGTTAGGTGGCCACCCATATGATTTGAACAATTATTTTTGACCATGTTAAATTCTAAATTGACATTGGTATAAATTAATGGGAACCAATTTTCAATACATGGATTGTATGGGTGCTTCATGAATTGGTAAATGACTACCCGTATTAAATGAAATGGCACGATTCTTTATGAAATGATTATAAATGTGAAAGATGTTTTGTGTTGATCTAAAATCAAAATTGTCATCTTTTAAAATTCAACTAGACCCAAGTAGGTCAGTTGGGGTATGTTTTTATTGGATGAGCTGTTTGGGTGTTTAAATTTTAATAATTTGTGCATTTTCTATTGGGTTGCTTTATAGAGAACCCAGGGTGGATAAAATGGGACCCTCGTAGGTCACCTTATCTTCTTAAAAGTAATTTATTTTGATAAGTTTCTTGAAAATTATGGGATTTCAACTAATGAAAAATGTTTGAAAACGGTAGTTTCATAAAACTTGCCTCTTTTTCCCTTGGGGCGTTGGTTAAAATCAAGTACCTTGTTTTGTTTTGAAAATGATACTTTGATGCTTTGATTAAATCTTTTATGATTAAATATTAAATGTGATTGTATATAAGAGGCTTGTAAATGGAACCTATAGTGGTGTCCACTATTAAAAACCCTTGTGTTGGGTAGTTCAGACTTCTCTTGAGTTTCCTTGGAACGGAAGTGTGAATACTTTTCATAGGGGTTCTTTTCCATAGTAATGGTTTTATGATCGGCTTTTGAGCCTAGTGACTTTTTTTGGTGTGACCCGATTTTAGGGTTGACACTTTTTCTTCGTAAGGGGCTAACCCGTGGTGTATGTAGCACCCTAAGAACTTAAATTCCTCTAGTGGTGTGAGTTTTCTATTTTTCAAAGTTATTTTTCTGTTGTTGTCCCAAGTAGGACTTTTAGTTTTAAAGTGACACCCTTGTCTAGACGGGTGGTCATGTCTTTCTTGACCTTGATATAAGTTTGAGCATCGATTAATGCTCGTTTTCAGCTGGTTAGACATGCCTTGGGCATGGTCAGCTACTTTGTAGGTCGTTTTACCCTCTCTTTTCTTAGTAATGGATGAATGGTTGTGTCATCATCCAAGAAAATGGTCATATGAGGCTATACAACTCCGAAATAAATCTTATTATACTTTTGAGTATGTTCTCGGGTTATCTCTAAGTAGAGTGGCTTGAGCGTTAAAAAAATTAGTTCCATTTCAATACATGGACTAGCTTCTGAAAGAATCAGGTGTTTTGACACACTGGTCTCATTGTTATAATCTATCGCACTTATGAGCGGTTAGTTTCCCTTCCCTTTCAGCTAAAACACAACCTAAGGGGACAATTAGGAAATGGATGGGTTTCTTGAATGCCTTTGAGAATTTCTAGTGTTGTTTATGTCAGTGCCTTCTCAGTAGCATGACTTTGATCTGGTTTGACTGTTTTATCTTCCAATTTCTAGGTGTTTTTGACTAGAAACACTGTCTTAAATACTCTTAGTGTACTCTTCTTAAGAGATGAGCATGTCCCCTATCTTGGCATCGTCCTCGATACACTAAGAGAGTTTCAGTCTTACGTCGTGCTAAATATTTAAAAGTCATTGATCTTTTTGGATGATATTTGTCAGTATTTCATGCTAAGCAGGGTTCTCATTGAGGCTTGGTAAGTCCTAAGTAATTCCTGGGTTCCCAAGTAGGAATTCCTTGTTCGAACTCATGGACTCCAGCCGTTTCTTTTGAATTGCTCTGGCTGCCTAAACCAGACTTCTACGGGATACATCGTCCAAGTGGATCGAATCTTTCTCTTTCTTTAAAATTTGATGTTTATGGTTGTAAGGTGTTGTTTTAAAGCACGTTTCAGGTGAAGGAAAGTGTGGTTTTAAGGTCGGTAGTGTCTTCTAAGAGATATTTCTCGACTAGTTATGTTAGGTAGATCAGAATTTGACTATTCCCTTTTTGAAAAAATCATGCATGGGGTGTCGTAAGAGCACTTAGAGTTGTTCCTTGTACAAAAATTCCATTGGTGTAGGTACCTTGACATGGATTTTTCCCCTTATTAAGTTAAGACCTATGGTGGTAAGAACCATCGGTTTAGTGTTTATCGAGACTTTGACCTGATCATGTCTATATCTAAACGGGCTCAAGTAAGATCTGTTTCTATGTTCAACTTGAACATTGAGCATTGGCTCAGGTTGTAAATGTTGAAGTACAGAGGCCGTTGGAAATGCTTAAGGTGCATCGGGTGTTGGGAACGAAATGCAACAGCTTGAATGAAACATCCCAAACCTTGTAGTTTGGGTGTTGTTTACGTTGTTCTTGAGGGCTTCTTGGGGGTGATAATTTTTTAAGAAGGGTAGATTGTAGAACCCCATGTTATTGAATAGTGAAAAAGTACGATGGTTTTTGAACTTTTCATTTACTTAACCAATCGTTTTTAAAACTGAGCATCAGAACTAAATTACGAGAGTTATATCACTCCTACGTGTTGTTTTTTGACTTGGTTGAAGGACCGGGGAGTCTTCCAAGAGTCTTGAGAAGTTTTGGGGGGTGTCAGACCCTAAAAACATCGAGTTTTTAAAGGCAGCAGAGGGCGCACGGTATGTGCACGACCTGCTAAACTGTGTGGCCCACTGTAGGTAACCGTGCGGTTTGGGTTAAGAGGGGTAGTGTCTTAGCACACATACTATTCACGGTTTGGAAAACTATGCGCCTAGCTCATGTGGGGCGTGTCTTGGAGGCAGAAGACTCTGCACGGTTTGTGAATGGTTTGGAAAATTGTGCGGGTTAAACCGTGCACGATGCCCAGTTTTTAAAATTTGAGTTAATTTAATTTAATTAAATTAAATTAAAATAAAACTTAAGTCACTCAACCCTCACCCTCTCTCCCTCAAATCATGATGCACCAAGGGGCTCCCCTTTGAGTTGTGCGCGCAACCCCTCCTACCTACAGAATCCTCTCGGATCAATTTCCACCCAATGTTTCTTCCGATTATTAGTCTGAATCTCCTAAGTATGAGTCTCCTATCTCTTCTCCTCTCTTTCCCAACATCACTTCGACCTAATCAGTGCCCGGTGAGGTGCGGTCGAACCCTAGGTTTTGGGGATAATGTTTTTCTGGTTTTTTTTGGTTCATAGGTTGTGCGGATGGTCTCTCAGGGCCTTGGGGTTCGAGTTCCGTCAACTGCCACTGAATGTGAGGTGGTTCTAATCGTTTCAGCCCACCAGTTTTTCTTTGGATGCGTTGTGCTTCGTAGTGTGGTTTCACTTCATTATGGTTTTTCGCCGTTGTGGACGGCTTGGTTCTACCTTGATATAGGGTCCCTTTCCAAGTCCTCAAAATATATAAAGGCATTATTTAATTACTTACTGCACTTTAGTTAGCATTTCAATTCATGCAGTGAAGTATCTTAATTGACTGCTCTTAAATGTGGTTTAGCATGATTCATATTTAAAATGATAAAGATGATAAATGATTTTTTGATAAGCAATATCATGTTTTTATAATAAAACCCCTCCAACGGAGGTGCACTGCCTTCAAGCTAAAAATTAGTGGTTAGACCTTGCTTTCTTGACCTTTTGTGTTTACAATTCTTATGCCTTGATGTTATGTTGAAATATAGCATGTTTAGGACATGGACCTAATGGAATTAGAAACACTAAGTTTACCTTTTTAAATGATAAAATGACCAAAGCACTACCTAAGTGTTTGGTCCAGTTTTAGATTGGAATTGCCCATATAGGTAATTGCCCGTTTTTCATGGATACTTGTAGCCTTATAAATTCAACTGACATGTTTTTGATAAAAGGAATGAGTTGAGTCAAATGAATAGTTAATACTTAATGATTGACCCTCAAAATAAGTTACCAAATTGTTTTAAAATGTTTTGAATACTAATAAAACCTTGGGTGACATGTGGGTTCCCAAGTAGGAATGTCATGATGGACTCAATGGGTTTTCATGCTCACACCTTGGGTGATACATGGATTCCCATGTAGGAATTCTATGGACAGACCTAGGTTTATTAGACAAGGATTGGTTCCACGTCTGTGGTAACCCTTACCATGCTAAGGGAAGGTAGTGGTGTGAACCTTGCCCTTTGAAAATTCCTTAATGGTTTTTACTAAATGGTTTCAATGCTACTTGAACTTTCCAAACTAATGGAAGGAAAGTCTTGAACCAATCAATAAATGGTTGCAATGCTACTTGACCTTTCCACACTGTTGGAAGGAAAGGCTTGAACCAATCAATAAATTCTTGAAATGCTACTTAACCTTTCCACACTAATGAAAGGAAAGGATTGAACCAATAAATAATGGTTTCAACTCTACTTGACATATCCACACTAATGGAAGGAAAGACTGGGACCAGATGAATCATTACATGACTTCGTTATTAAATAGGAATGGACTCACTCAAGCTCGTCTTGGATTCTGAGAAGATAATACCTTGAGTCTTGGGAACCCCATTCTTATTCAAGGATACGGTTATCTTAGGTTGATACCCACCTAGACTCCGGTTCTTTTCTATTCCTTGGATGCCTAGTATACTACTTTTGGGTCCCTTCTTCTTAAAAAACACCTCAGATACACTCCTTGGATCCTACATTGACTAGTAGGTTCCATGGTTAAAGCCCATCAGGCCCTGTCTTTGCTTAGCCCCGATTTACCTTGGTCGATCACCTTGGACTCAGTAGGCGACTTATTGTGCAATGCCTTGGATTACACTCCTTGGATTACACTCTTACCCCTTAGCTAGACTTAGATACTACTGAGTTATCATTCCATGATATATATGTTACCTTGGTTATTACCCTAGAACTCCCTCACTGGATATCATTTACAGGTGGCCTTGTTACATCTTGGAACCTTCACTACTTATACTATCACAAGGTTGTTTCCTTGGTTATTACCTTGGGACTTCATTACTAAATACCAGCATAGGATGCCTTGGATACACTCTTTGGTTCTAGTAATGATAAGTAGGCTCCATGGTTAAATCCCATCATACTCGGTCATTTCTTAGCCCCATTTACCTTGGATGCACTCCTTGGACTCGATAGGTGACCTATTCACATATGGATTTTGACTAAATTGGTAATAATCAATTAATGAACTGATTGCATGTCCAGAAACCAGCCGACGGATGAAGAAGGTACTTGGGTATCTAGTTACATTGTACTACTTTATTTATGCATGATTATACCCTATTTAATTTATAATACACTGTTGGGATTGGGTTAGACACCGGTGGTGCCGACCTACTGAGATTTATATCTCACACCCTACTCAGGCCGCCATTGCAATGGGGTAACCGAGTAGACCTTCCTTGTTCACATGTCCTTGGACCTTGATTGTTTTTGTTTTCATGTACCTAGGAGTTAGGATCAAAGGACTAAGCTGGGGCTCAGGATGCTCGTGGAGATCGCCTTTGGGATTTTAGTGCGTTATTTACTTGAGTCCTATCTTATATTGTATTTAAAAGCATGTTGTACTGTTTACTGCTTTATATAATGTATCAATACCATGTCATGCATTTATCGATTGTAAAACTGGAATTGTACACTTTTGTTCATTTATATAAAATTTGTCTCTCTCTACTTTATTATTTCCATTTTCTGCTTCCGTTGTTGATAGTTATTTACTCTATAATACCACTGCGCAACTCTAACAAGAGGGTATAGTCTCCCCACTGAATATCCTTACACCCTCGCGGCTAGTCGGCAGCCTCTGGTGTACGGGGAGGTGCGTTTGAGGTCATGTGGAAACCGGTCCAGCCACCATCTTAGTGGTGAGGCAGGTCGGGACATTACAATGAAGCTTTGAATTAGTTTCAAAAACCTCAGGTAATCAGGTTCATCACTCGGTTTCACTCTTTCAAGGAAGGGAATGATAGTGGAATAATGTTTTAGAATAGGTTAATTGTTTAGCTTCTCCTAAAATCCAACTTTCTTCTTTGCTTCCTTAATCAATTCCTACTTCGTTTTCCTTGGTTCTTTAGATTTTTCAGGCATGGGTTTCACATTCTGTTCGGTTTGGACCTTGCTCTCTAGATTTCAAGATTTGTCATTTTCTAGAATTTCATTTCTAGTTTCATCTTGAACATTAATTTCCCCTTTCCTATGTTGTTCCCTTACTGGTTCTTGAATTTTAATCCTTGACCTAGTTGTTACTGCCATTGCGTTTTCTCTTGGATTAGGAGTAGAAGTGCTGGGTAGCTTGCTCTTTTCCTTACCACCATGATCTCAAGCCATTTATTCCATTTTAAGTTATAACTTATGAATCTTAGCATATGTGTCCTTACTCAGTGAACTAATCTCACCCAACACTTGTTTAAACATCCCCTTTAACTCCCCTTGGGAATTATGTGACTCAACCTCATATTGATTTTGGAAGAATTGTTTGGGATGTGGGTGGAAGTTTAGGGCAGTGGGATATTTAATGGCACCTTGTTCTCTCCATGAAAATTTTGTATTGTTTTTGTTTCTAGAGTTATACTAATATGAGAATTAATCATTTTCCCCCTGGTTCCTAGCTCTATAACCCACAAACTGGGCACTCTCGTCAAATTGAATAGGGAGGTCAAAATTGGGACAATATCTCTAAGAGTGACCGAACATCCCACAGTGACAGCACTGCTCCCTTAGAACCCTATCATAAACAACTGTATCCTGGGGGTTAGTTTCATCCCTATGGATGACTCTCTTCCTAGTACACTTGTGTTGGGAATTTCGAGCCATCTTGTCAAACAATTCTTTCATCTCATCAGCAGTAGAGTCATAAAAGTCACACCCATAGAATCAGTCAACTAGACTCTGGTTGTAAGGGGTGAGAGAATTGTAAAAAGTCTCCATGAGTAGATGGGGTGCTAATTGAGGGTTGGTAATTTTCCTAAGAAGGATTATGAACCTATCCCTTGCTTCTTGAAAAAGTTCACCCTCATCTTGGAAAAATCCAGTGATCTTATGCCTAACCTCAATGGCGGTGTTCTTAGGGTAGAATTTGGAGACAAAAGTATTAAAAACCTCATCCCAAGTTTCAAATATTTACTCATCATGGTTTTGGAACCAATTCCTAGCCCTCCCCTTCAAAAAAATGGAAACTACTCAACCTCAACACCTCCTCACTCAGATCTCGCAGAGGCAGTTGCTGAACAGAACCATAAAACTCTCTAATAAACTCTAAAGAATCCTCTTCTGGAAGGCCATTGAAAGAAGGGAGCTAGGAGAGATGAAATTGCTTGATCTCATAGTTCCTAGACCAAGGGGATATTCTAAAGCCAATAGAATTTCTAGACATTGTTGGAATTTGGAATTCTCTAAGCCTAGAACTCTCAAGGGAAGGAACAATGGGTTGTGATACATTCAGATGATGATTTCCTCCCATGTTTTCCACATTTTCCATTTTTTATTTTCTTTGTTGTCTAAGCACAGAACAATGCTTGTTGATTTCTGAAATTGGGGTTTCAAGTTCTGTCTTAGAGGTTATTGTCTGCATGTAGTTTGAGAAATAGTTTTGAGACTTTTTTTGTATAGGTTTTTTGTGTTTTGTAATTTTTTTTAATTTTATCTTTTCTTCTTTTTTTAGTTTTTGATATATTTTTTTAAAATTGTTCACACGTGCCTTCCCTGGTAGTGACACCAAAATTTGGTCGTTCATGTCATTGAGTATGTGCAAATTTAATATTTATAGAACCTATATACTACTAGTATTGTGGCAAGACAGGTGTCAAACCACATGGAATGACTTAAAGTGTGCTAGAACAAGATAAACTAAAAAAACAACTGTCATAAAAACTAAAAGAAAACAGTGAGGTGAAAAGTTTAATGGGAGTATGAAATTATGAAGTAGGAATGTAGTGAGAACAAGAACCAGAGAGCGGGACAATCAAAAGATGAATCAGGGTTCTCGGGCTATTCGAACTGATAAAATGATGTTCTCCTACTCTACTTAGTTTAATTCAACCATCCAATGCATAATAAAATTGTGCTAATATATTGAGTTTCCAATTCAGTAGATCAACACAGCTTGGTTAACTTCATTGGGCCTCGATCTTTCGATCTTAACCCTTGAATTAATCTACTCAATATGGAGAAGAGATACATTGAACTTTTCCAATTTTCGGTACTTCAGTCAATGATCCAAAATGAATTGATTCACCACCTCACCCGTCAGTTATTAGGTATTGTATATTGATACTCATAAATGAAGTGAAAAGAAAACCAAACTTGAAAATTTGCACAAAACTATCAAATTAATAGATTATAATGGATTAAAAGATGATCAGTTCATTACAACCCTATTCACTTAATTAGTTTAACTAAGCATGATCGAGAAAATAAAAATGACAACAAAAGGAATGAAGAGATGAAGTAGCATCCCTCGTGAAATTGCTTCCTTAAGCTCTAGCTTCAGATCCGATTCCTGCTCCTAGCTCGGTTGCCTGTCTCTGCTCTCTATTCTGGTGCTTAGGTGAATAGAAATCGTGGAATAGATGAATGGATTGCAATGGTTCTGGAATGGAGGAGTGGTGTTGGATGATCGGGCGGAGTGAAATGAGGAGGAATAGATGATGTATGGATGATCGGGAGGATAGAATGGAGAAGAGAAGGATGGGATGGATCTCATATAGGAAGGATGGGAGGAATGAAATGATGAGGAATGGATGAAGTGAATTTGTGTAGGTGATGGTTCTATGAGTCGTTGTGAATGAGTCCAGAGAGGAATAGAATGACCTGAAGTACATGCCCTCTGGCTGCTCGTACTTCCAATTCTACCCCTGCTTGTGAAGTGATGATCTGGAATAGATCCGAGGATTCTAGAATCAACCTACCTCAACTAAATATTCCTACGCACCCCTCTCGTAACCGTCTGATCCTCTCCCACGACCAGCTTCCCCTATGCAGAGCATAAAAAACACACTAACGTCATAAATAAATAAATAAATAGAAACAATTATTATATATTAGATATATATATATATATATATATATATATATTAATTAAAGGTATTAGTTATTACTAATATATGCATATATATTTATTATATTTATTTACTAATATTAACAAAATATATGTTTTTAGTATAATATATGTATACATGTAAATTTATTACTATTAATATACATATTATTATTATTATATATGTTATATTAATTTTACATATTATTATTATTGTTATTATTATTATTATTATTATTATTATACTAATTATTGTTATTATTAGTAGTAGTATATATTATAATATATGTATTAAAATATAAGACAAAAAAAAAAGATTGGGGGGTGGTCAGCGTGGAGCAGGAGGGGGAAAGGGGCGGCGTGGGGTTGCGGTCCGGCGACGACACAGAGATTCGGCCTGGATGAGAGGGTCGGATGACAAGAGGTGGAGGCGGCCGGCTTCAGATGGCGGCTGAGGGAGTAGCGGCGGTTCGGGTGGATTGACTGGAGTAGAGGAGTTCTCGATCGGCAACAATACAGTGGCGCGGAGGTTCAGGTCAGGTGCGGGAGGCATCCGAACATGGGTTGTGCGGAGGTGAGGTGGCAGTGGGTGCTGGGTTGAGCAGGGGGGTTCTTCGGTGCAGATATGAGATTAAGGTTGTGGCAGGAGGGGCTGTGGTTAAGCGGCTGGAAGGGCTCACAGAGTATTGATGGCTTCAACGGTGGATGGTGGGTTCTTCAGATTTGAGTTTGTTCTTCAATTTCTGTTGTTCTTTCTTTGAATTTGGTTCGAATCTGCTGTGTTGGTTCAATTTTTTTCTTCCGGTGCTGTTCATTAATTTTTGCTTCTTTTGGATCTGTGATTATTTGATTCTGTGATTTTTTTTCCATTTGCTACTGTGGATCGTTGTTGTTGATTTTGGTAGTGTTTCTGTTGCGGATTGGACTTCGATGTGGTTTTGGCGTTGAGGTGGCTAGGTACAGTAACATTGATAAGGAGATTTGGCGGAAGATGTAAATATTTAATGATATTGATTTTTAAAAATCAAACTGATTTATAGGAATGGGTTGGACTTAAATACCATTCATTACAATTACAAAAACAGAGAAAATCATAAACATTAAATCAAAACAAAATATATAATAAGAATTTATTAATAGTAAATATAATTGGAAATATAAAACAATAATAAATATTTAACAATAGTAAATAAAACTAAAAGTATAACAATAATTAATAATTTGTTATCTGTTTATAAATATATAATAACTATTAATATTTTTTTAACTATATACACTTTTTATATTTATTCACTCTAAATTTATTGGTGGAAATTTCCGTTGAAATTTTACATTGTTTTATATATATTAATATATTATGTATGCATACACTAAAAAAATTGTATAAAAAATTCCCATATATTTGTAATAAGAAATATATTATGAATAGGAAATAATCTATGGAAATTTCCAATAAAAGTTTTCACAGGAAATTTCCAATGAAAATAATTAGTGGAAATTTCTACTGGAATTTTGTATAGTTTATTTGTGCATTAATATTCTCTCAATTATTTTTTAAGTGAAAAGCCAAATTGGAAATTTAAGATGAAAATTTTCTTTTTAAATTGACACTGTAATTTTTCAATGCGTATTTGCATTGCTTATTTATGTATTAATCTATTTTCACTTGTAATTTAAGGGAAATTTGAATTGAAAAATTGTGATGAAAATTTTCATCCCATGATACTAGGTAGTGAAATCAAACTCAAATACATGTAAAATCTATCATCAATATAATCAACATGCAAGGAATACCTTGCATCGAAAAGAGATCATATCAGGAATGCACTTGCCGCAACAAATGTAGATTTGACTGATAGCTTTAAACTTTCACTATAGGTTTTCATTGGAAAATTTCAATGGGATTGTGTGACTTTCCAGTGTAAATTTTTACTTTAAATAATATTGTTTATTTATATTCATATACATACATACGTATGTATGTATATATATATGGATTCAAATTTTGTACTGTAAATTTGCATTAAAAATTTTTAGCGTATATTTATATTAGTGACAATTTTCATTGTAAATGTAAAATACCGAATTTCAATGCAAATTTACATTGATGTTTGTATATACGTAATGAGAATTTCCACTATAAATTTTAACTTGATGTTTATAATTTAATATTACCATATTTATTTGTATTTGTATGTTTTTCTTCGTGTTTATTTAGTTTTCATTGAAAATTTTCATTATACTTTGAAATTTTATTGGAAATTTTCAGTGAAAAATCTCTCTATGGACTTTAAAAGATGTTGTATAGTGGAAAATCTACATTGAAAATTTCCACTAAAAATTTGATTGGAAATTGGCAATAGAAGTTTCCAGTGGAAATTTGCACCGAAGGTTTCTAGTGGAAATTTTAACTAAAGGTTTCTAATGGAAATTTGCAATGAGAATTTCCAATGAAAATTTATATTTTTTAGTTATGTATCAAAATAAATTCATTGTAATTTAATGTATAAATTTGAACTTCTAGTTGAAGTTTGCGCTAGAAATTTCCAGTGAAAGTTTGCACTGGAAATTTTCAGGGAATGTTTGCACTGAATATTTCCCTATGAAATGTATAGTTCAAAGTTTTTATTCATGATTTATGAAGTGTTTATAGACTCTTAGGAATCCCTAAATTTTACATGAGAAGTTTTTAATGCAAATCTAGAATGAAAATATTTAGTAAAAAATTGCATTTTTACTTATGTATTAATATATTTTCATTGTAATTTTAAGTGCAAATTTGAATTGAAAATTTCATGTGGAAATTTGCATATGAAATTTCTGGTGGAAGTTTACATCGGAAATTCCCAGTGGAAATTTACCTAGGAATTTCCAGTGGAAATTTCGACGGGAATTTCCAACAGCGACACTGTAAAAATTTCCAAAAAAGGCATAATGGAGGCATTTTCATCCAAAACCCCAACCTGAGGGTCAGGTTCAGGTGCCCAACCTGAGAGGATTTAAATACCCTTGTGGGATGGAAGATTCCAATAGTGGTGGTGAGTGCGCGAAGAACAGTGAGATACAGGAGAAGATTGGAATGGTGACTCAATGAGTCACCATTGAAGTGAGTGCAACAGTGACTTAAGAGAAAGTAGAATGATTGTAGTAGCAATGGCAAACAGTGACTCATGGGATGGTCCAATGGTGAATCGAAAACACTTGCACACCAAAAAAATTAATTATAAATAAAATTAAATAATTAATTAAACTAAAAAAAGTAATTAAATAATTTAAAAATTAAATTAAATCACTTGTTCACAAATATAAAATTATTTAATGACTTGGATTATTTAATGAATGAATTAATTAATTAATTAATGAAATTGAAGAATTAAAATAAAACATATTATTAAAATTATTTAACAAATTAAATTAAATTATTAAAAATAATTTAATCATTTAAAGAATCAAAAACTAAAGTGCATTATTTATTTACAATTTTAAAATAAATAATTAATTAAATTAACGAATTGAGCATTGTTAAATTGAAAATTAATTACATAAAGAATTAGTCAAATGATATTGTTATTTTGGAAAACATAAAACAATGAAATAATAAAATGATTAAAATAATAAAAAATGGATGTTAAAAAGAGAAAGAATAAATTAATTGAATCTTTGAAAAAAAAAAAAAATAAACACTAAAAGAGAAGAAAAACTTAAAAAAGGATGTGGAAAAAAGTACTGAAAACAGCCACATCAGGGGTAATGCCTTTTGGCCTTATGAATGCACCAACAGTATTTAGGGCATTGATGAATCAGGTATTTCAGATATATTTCGATTCTTTTGTTGTGGTGTTTGTGGATGACAATTTGGTGTATTCAAGAACAAGGTCCGAGCATGATAAACTCTTGGAGACAGTCTTGGAAATCACGAGAGACCATCATCTGTGTGATTTTTAGATACAAGAGGTACGCCTTCTTGGCCATGTAATTTGTGAAAAAGGTGTTTTTGTTGATTTATAAAAGATAGAAGTTGTTATCTCTTGGAAACCACTGAAGAATGTATTTGAGATACGGAGATTTCTTGGTCTAGATGGTTATTACCGGTGCTTTATTCATGACTTTTCATGGCTATCCTCACCAATGAAAGCTTTGACAAAGAAGAATGTTCCGTTCTAATAGAATGAAGAATGCCATAAATCTTTTAAAGGGATAAAAGTTTACCTTACATCAGCACCTATCTTGATACTTTCAAAATTAGGAAAGGGGTATGTGGTGTACTGTGATGCTTCGAGATCTGGGTTGGGGTGCATTATCATGAACGGATATCATGTTGTGGCTTATGGCTCAAGGTAGTTGAGGATGCATAAGAATAATTACTCAACACATGATTTGAAGTTAGCTGCAGTTTTCCATGACTTGAATACTTGGCATCATTATCACTTTGGTGAGAAATTTATTTTATTCACGAATCATAAGATCTTGAAACAGATTTTCTCACAACAATATTTGAATTTGTGGCAAATAAGATGGATAAAGTATCTTAAAATGTTCGACTTTGTCTTGATATATACACCGGGAAAAGGCGATTCGGTGGCCGATGCATTAAGAAGAAATTCATATGCTCAGTTGGAAAAAGAAGTTTCAGATGAGCGGCAGTTGATGTCAGTCATTGGCAATATGCATGTGGAATGTGAAGATCGAGGTGATGTTATAGTTTTCTTTTTAGTTTCCATATTTCTGATTTGGTAAATATGGTTAAATAAGAACAGAATTCTGATGAAAAATGTGTCTCTATGAGTTCAAAACTCAATGGTGGGGAGACCATTGAGTGTTGGAAACTGGATGAGAGTTCTGTTTTGTGGTTCAAAAATTGGATGGTTGTTCCCATGGCTTGTTAGGAACAACTTCTTCATACTTACCACCATTCGAGATGGTCTATTCATCTGGGAATTCAGAAACTGTATAAGGTGTTAAAAGTGCAGTTTTGGTGGATTGACATGAAACAGATGGTGACTGAGTTTTTTTTCAGAGTGTTTAACTTGTCATCAAGTTAAAGCAGAGCATCAATGATCAGAAGGTATGTTGCAGTCCTTACCTATTCCAATGTGGAAATGGGAGTAGATAACTATGAATTTTGTAATAGGTCTGCCAAGAACGGTTTGGAAACACGATGCCATATGGGTGATAGTGGACCGGCTTACCAAGTCGACTCATTTCATCCCTATTCATGAAACTCATACAACAAATGATACATCCAAGATCTATATCCATGAAGTGGTAAAGAGACATCACATACCAGTTTTGATCATGTCAGACAAAGATCCGAAGTTTACGTCTTGTTTCTGGAAATCCTTAGAGATAACCCTTGGGACTTAGTTGACTATGAGTACGACGTATCTTCCTTAGAAGGATGGGAAATTAGAAAGCATGATACAAATGTTGGAAGACATGTTGCGGGCTTGTGTAATGGATTTTGGTGGCTCATGGGTAGATCACGTGTCATTGGTGAGGTTTGCGTATAACAACAACTATCAATCCTCAATACGTATGGCTCATTTTTAAGCATCGTATGGGCATCCTTGTCGTTCTCTAATTTTTTGGGTGAAATAGGTGAAAATTCACTATTTGGGTGGAGCCTTGTCTAAGAAACAATGGAGAAGATTTAGCTGATCATAAAGTGGATAGAGACTACTTAGAGTCGTCAGGAATCATATGTGGATCATTGTCGATGGCCATTGTCGTTTACAGTGAGTGATCATGTGTTCCTACTGATTTATCCAAGGCCTGGACATTGACATTTTGGGAAGTATGGAAAGTTATCTCCTCAATATATAGGCCCTTTTGAGATACTAGGACAGGTTATAGAGGCGGAATTTCAGTTGGCTTTTCAACCATGGTTTAGTGTGGTGCACAATGTGTTCTATGTATCTTAGTTGAAAAAGTATCATCCGGATCCTAACCATGTGATTAGATGGTATCACGTTTATCTAGATCTGAATTATTCGTTGGTACATATTCCGGTGTAGATTGTGGATAGGTAAGGGAATGTATTGTATGAAAAAAGAATCGGTTTAGTATGGGTTTTGGGGAAACATGGTTAGATTCAGGAAGAGACAGGGAACACAAAAAGGAATTGAAAGAGCAATAGATAGAAATATTTTAGGGCAACGACGATTTTCTACTTTCTGAGGATAAAAATACCAATGGAAGGGAGTATGTAGCACCCTCGATGTCTGGTATGTAACCCATTATTTAGGATTTATATATATATAAAGTATAAGGGTGGAATTTGGGAGAGTTAGGGGATCTTTTTAAGAGTTTTTGGGGATTTCCCATAGGTGCATGGGTGGTGAATAGTTTTTGAAATCTATGAAACACTTGTAGGAAACTATACACAGTGAGATAGGGGCTAAAGGGGAGGCACATGGGCTGCACCTGGTTTTTACAAACTATGCAGAAGCCTAGGAGAAATGATGCATTGTAGTGAAAATGTTGGATATAGAGCTTTAGAATGGTCAGCGTGCAGTTTAGAAGCCATGCGAGCCAACTGTGTGAGGTCTTTCTTAAGATATAAACAGGAGCATGGTTAGAGCATGATTTATCTAACTATGTGACTAAACTATGTGTGGGTTAATGTTATACCCATAAATAGTGGATCTCACTCATTTTACCCTTTAACCCACATGTTTTTCCTTAAAATGGACCTAACTTAGCTTTTTGGTCTCTCAATGTTTGGGGAATCTCTCCCAAGTGTTTTGGAAGCAATTTGGAGCCATCCCTTGGTGCGTTGAAGCCAGATTCTGGAAGTAAGTGATTGTTATTCATCATTCATGATGTGTTTTCTTAGATCTACTTCTCTCTTCATCTCTTTTTCTCAGATCTATGCCCGTTGCAGGTAGATCTAGGGTTGTGGATTACAAATAAGTTTATATTTGGGGGTTTTTATGATAGGGGAAGAGATCTAAAGTGGGTTCTTGGGGATTTAAACCATTTTTGTGATATTTTCATCCCATTTTTCATTTTCTCCAAAAAAACTCAAGGTAGGTGGCTTCACTCTCAACTCTTATTTCTAAAACTGACTGGCTTAGTTAAAAATTTATTTAATTGTTTGATTTTTGTTGTGAAATTGTGGTGAAAAACACTTTATAAATATTCTTTAGTGATGATTTATGGTTTTTGGTGAAATTATGGTATTTTAGTGATTGGTTGTTCAAAGTGCTTTGGTTTCTTGATGGTTATTTTAAAATATGGCCTTACTAGATTTTTGAAATAGTTTGTTGGACAAAGATTTTCAATGAAGATGTTGTTTTATTGAAATGGTTTAAAGGAAAAAGGTTTTTTAAAAAAAGGGTTGTTTTATTGAAATGGTTTTGGCGTGGTTGTTGGGTATACTTGGTGTGTGTGTTCATATTACATTTATGAGTCTTGGTTGAAACATGACCTTGTTCTCAATGCCAAAGTTGTAATGGAACATGGGGTATAATTACCATGTGATGACATGGTAGATCAACGAGAGACTAATCATAAGTATGGAACTATCATAACGAATCAAGCATGGTTAGTGGTGTGTTTATGTGGAATGGAATGGTTATTCCAAATAGAACATATGAAATGGTTTTAAATAATTGTTTGGTTGCTTTCTTAGATCAATGGATTTTGTTAGAAAATTGGTTAATATGGTACTAGTTTATATTTAGTTATAAACTATTTTGGAAATGGTTTTATATAAACTATTTTATATAAATTTTCCTATCTTTTCTATCCTTGTGGTGTGAGTAGGGAAGTCATTGGGGAAAACCTACTTAGTTTTAGTACTCACCCCTACTTTTGTACTTTTTTTTTGATTTTGCAGATGTCATCTACTTAGACATGGAAAAAAGGTAAAGTATTGCACATATTTAGAACTATCCCATGATAGGTGGGATGTTTGGTGAATTTGGAGCATGTAGATTGTGGAGCATGGAGTCTTGTGGTTTTCTTGTAGTTTTTGTTGGTCGGAGAGTGATGGAAAGAGGGGGGGTGAATTGCCTTTTAAAAATAAATAACAATTTAAAATCAAAGTTAAAGGTGCAGCGGAAATAAAATAGGCAAGACACAAAATTGATAACAGAGTTCGGCTTAAACCAAAGCCTACGTCTCCGCTCCCAACTCAACTGTTGAGAGATTTACTACCTCTTGCTTTTTAATGGTTTTAGCAAGAAACCCACTAGACTTTAAGGTTAGTCTAGAACCTATTACAGCTTGCTTTTAATGGTTAAGCAAGAACCCACTTACTTTTAATGGTTGAGAAAGAACCCACTAGCCTTCTTACAGGTGAAGGCTAGCTCACCTATGACTCAAGCCTTTTAAAGGGAAGGCTTGACTAACCTCTTCACACCTTGAAGGTGGTGTGAAAACCCAAATGAAAGGGAGATGAGAGAAAGAGGGGTTTGTAGGCACAAACCCAAATTAAAGCTCAAAATGATAAAACGATAAAAACCGTAAAGAGGAGAAGCCTTGGGCGCCAAAGGATTGATGGAGTTGATGAAGGGAACTCCCAAGCTTCTATGGTGGTGCTCCTTGGATGTGGAAATGAGTTGGAGCAATTGGGGGTTCCTTGGAGGAATGCGCCGGAGGTTCGCCAAATGATCAAAAATGTTCCCGTGGGCTTCCGTACGTTTCCGGGGCTTCCTAGTCCTTTATTTATAGTGGGGGAACCCTCAAATGGCCTTTGGGGGTCTTCAGAGCCGTTGGAGAGGCCTTTGGAGCCGTTGGGGGTCAAGTGGGAAAGTCTGGTCAAAGCCCAACGGCTAGTTTGACTGGCTCCACCGGCTGACCGGTGCTTGGCCACCGGTTGGCCGGTGCTTTGAAAAAGGGAGAGGGCTCGGGCTCAGGCACCACCGGCTGGCCGGTGAGGAGGCCACCGGTTGGCCGGTGCTGAGGCAGTAGCTGAACCATTCTGTCTGGGTTCCACCGGCTGGCCGGTGGGCATCCACCGGTTGGCCGGTGGACTGAAAATCAGTCCACTTTGGGTCCTTCTTGGCCCAATTCCTTGGAAACCTTTTGCCTATCAACAAAAACACTTAAAACAAGATTAGATAAATAATAGAGTGATTGTGATCATGAAAATTAAACCACGAGGGGTACGAGAGGTACAACAATCTCCCCCTATTTTGATGACCACAATCACCAAAACAAGCAATGTAAAAGACTGAAATTAGAGGCATGCTTTAAAGGATAAATTGACAAGTAAAGCAAAGCATGAGAGAAAGATTTTTCCCCCAATCAACCAAGAATTTCACCCCCTTTGTGATTATCAAAATAGCACGGGGCATAAAACTTGATTGAGGGAAACGAGTTGAAAAACAAGATAGAGATTTTAAACCCATTGAAATTTTTGAAATTTGAATTGAAAGTTTTGAATTGAAAATTTTGAATTGATAATTTTGAATTGAAAGTTTTGAATCGAAAATTTTGAAATGAAAGTTTTGAAATTGAAATCAAAAAGGCTTAAACTATCCTAACTCCCCCTAAATAAAAACAACAAATCACCGGGGAGAGGATTTTGGAACCGAGACAAATTTTGGTCCGGTGAGACTCGCTAAAAGGGATTTTTCAATCCATACTTGTCTAGTGGCGGGTCTTCTCCTAAGAAATTTATCACTAAGGGAAATGGTTTTAGGCCTTCCATACCGGGCATTTTTGCAATCGCACTCATAAATTAAGTGCCCGGGTTTTTTGCAATAGTTACAAAATTTATTTTGAGAGCTCCCCCTTACAAAAATAGTTGGAGCATGGGAAGAGGAAGCTTGCTTGGAATAGCCAAGCCCTTCGGTGGTTCTAGATAAACGTTGGGAACCAAGCAATTTGGTTAAATTTTGTTCACCTTGGGTGAACTTGGCAAGAGATTCCCTTAAATCTTTGATTGTTGATTCCATAGAATCAACATCGGGAAGGTTTTGGATCTTGAGGGACAACTCCTCATTTTCTTTGAGAAGTTGTTCCTTTTCGGAAGAGAGTTTTTTGAAATTCTTTTTTTAAAGCAACAAATTTGGAAGAAAGTTCGTGAAAACCTTCCTCCAATTGATCTCTCGCATGTTGGAGATCCTCATAAGATAAATGATTGAAAGAATTTGAAGAACTAGAGGATGAGGAGTCAGAAGAGGTTACCTCATGAAATTCCATTAGGCATTTTTTACCGTTGTCACTTGAGGAGGAGGAGGAGGAGGATGTGGAGCTATCACTCCATGTGGCCTTGAAAGCCTTCTTCTTTTCCTTTTTCTTGGCCCTTTTCTTGTTGAGTGGACAATCGAGCTTGTAATGGCCTTTTTTTCCACACCCGTAACATGTTACCTCGGGCTCGGATTTTTCGTTGGGTTGAGCCTTGCGGGATTTCTTCTTTTTGTGCTTCTTTATGAATTTGTGCATTTTGCGGGCAAGATTCTACATTTCGGAATCGCCGCTTGAAGAGGAAGACGATGAGGAGGATGAGCTTTCTTCTTGTTGAACTTTGAAGGCGATGTTCTTTGGAACAAAATGTTGGTCGGAGAGTGATGGCAAGAGGGGGGGTGAATTGCCTTTTAAAAATAAATAACAATTTAAAATCAAAGTTAAAGGTGCAGCGGAAATAAAATAGGCAAGACACAAAATTGATAACGGAGTTCGGCTTAAACCCAAGCCTACGTCTCCACTCCCAACTCAACCGTTGAGAGAATTACTACCGCTTTCTTTTTAATGGTTTTAGCAAGAAACCCACTATACTTTAAGGTTAGTCTAGAACCTATTACAGCTTGCTTTTAATGGTTAAGCAAGAACCCACTTACTTTTAATGGTTGAGCAAGAACCCACTAGCCTTCATACAGGTGAAGGCTAGCTCACCTATGACTCAAGCCTTTTAAAGGGATGGCTTGAATAACCTCTTCACACCTTGAAGGTGGTGTGAAAACCCAAATGAAAGGGAGATGAGAGAAAGAGGGGTTTGTAGGCACAAACCCAAATTAAAGCTCAAAATGATAAAATGATAAAAACCATAAAGAGGAGAAGCCTTGGGCGCCAAAGGATTGATGGAGTTGATGAAGGGCACTCCCAAGCTTCTATGGTGGTGCTCCTTGGATGTGGAAATGAGTTGGAGCAATTGGGGGTTCCTTGGAGGAATGCACCGGAGGTTCGCCAAATGATCAAAAATGTTCCCGTGGGCTTCCGTACGTTTCCGGGGCTTCCTAGTCCTTTATTTATAGAGGGGGAACCCTCAAATGGCCTTTGGGGGTCTTCGGAGCCGTTGGAGAGGCCTTCGGAGCCGTTGGGGGTCAAGTGGGGAAGTCTGGTCAAAGCCCAACAGCTAGTTTGACTGGCTCCACCGGCTGACCGGTGCTTGGCCACCGGTTGGCCGGTGCTTTGAAAAAGGGAGAGGGCTCGGGCTCAGGCACCACCGGTTGGCCGGTGCTGAGGCAGTAGCTGACCCATTCTGTCTGGATTCCACCGGCTGGCCGGTGGTGGGACACCGGGTGGCCGGTGGTCTGGACAGAAGGATGCCTTCTGTCCAGGCTCCAGCGGCTGGCCGGTGGGCATCCACCGGTTGGCCGGTGGACTGAAAATCAGTCCACTTTGGGTCCTTCTTGGACCAATTCCTTGGAAACCTTTTTCCTATCAACAAAAACACTTAAAACAAGATTAGATAAATAAGAGAGTGATTGTGATCATGAAAATTAAACCACGAGGGGTACGAGAGGTACAACAGTTTTGTTAGTTGTCTTCTGTTGTTTACTTTGATATTGTAGTCTTCCGCTATCGTACTTGATTTTAGTTTTATTTGATTAATAAAATGTTGAGTTGTCTTTCATTCTTATCATGGTGGTTTAATAATGGATTTCTTGGTTAGTTTTTTATTCATTAATGGAAAATCATCCCACACATGTATTGAAGCCCTTCAGCATTTATTGTCAACCTTTGGCATCTTGGGGATGTCGCTTAAGGCCTACTAATATCTCACCACCTTATCAAGACAATGAGGATTAGGGGGATGTTACATGTAACAAGGCCCAAAAATGGTCCATTGAAGATAATATAAGGGATAAGGTATACATATGGCCATAAAATTTTATTTGGGTATGTTTTCGGTCATTTTTAACCCTTATCATTTTAGTTTATCCATATGGTAAACCCTGTTTTACCGTAACCACAGTAAATAATTTTACTATTTTTACTATTAATTATGGTCAAAAAATTAAATGACCTTATTAGATAATAAAAAATATTCTTATTCAATATTTGGAAACCATTTTCAAAAATTAACTTCAAATAAGTGAAAATTTTTAATTTAAAATTAATCTCACAATCACGGTAAGAAAGTTCTTTTCTCAAAAGAAAATGATCAAAAGATTGAAAAAATTTATATGAAAATTCAATATCAAATTGATTAAAATGACCTCAATTGTATTATTAGATATACAATTGAAATTATTTTACCAATATAACTATATTAATACCATTTTTGTTAAATGCTTTAAATTAAATTATAATTAGTAATACAAACTAGTATTTGTCACTATTCATCGAAAAAAATCTCTAAAATTCATTATAAGATAATTTTATCAAGTTGATATGAAAAATAAATTTCATTTATTCAAATATTTTTCTATATTTTAAAAAAATTAATTTTAAAATAAGGCCTCAAAATAAGAGAATAATAATTTTTAGAAAAATATATTTTTAAGAAAAAAATTATTTATTCTTATCTCCTGTCAAAGACATAGAGAATGAATTATAAAACATTTTATTTAATATATAATATATAAATTTATTTATAATCAATCTCCAAATGTTATTTTTTTAATTTATTTATATAAAACACATCTACATTGTAATGACCCGGACTTTTGAATAATATTTATTTCCTAAATTTGTGTGTTATTTCATTTTATACTCCACAAAACTATATCCTTGAATTAATGAAGTGATACCATTGGGTTTCAACTGTTATATGACAGTTGAAAACTAAACTATTAATGTCACAATTATTGTTTATAAATACAAGTGATCTTGGTTAATTAATTCAGAAAGAAGAGTCGATGGCCTCATCCAGTAGACTCGGGCCGTACAAAGCCCATCTGTCAGAGCTTGGGAAGGCGGTAGCATATCAGGGCTATTCTTTGGACCAAGCCCAAGCTAAGATTCAACATGTGAAGTTTGAATGAAATCACCAAGGGAGATGTTAAAGATGATAGAAATCACCACTTGGGCAATGTGATCCGAGCCGCCTCAAGATTCTATCACCATAGCACACCTTACACTTAGGTCATATGCAGGTGTTATAAGGGGCTATGTAACGAGGCCTTAGATACTTTTTTTGTAATCCCTTGGTATAAATAAAATATTTATTTCTTATTATGGTAAAATTTGTGATTTTCAAATTTTCAGATAAATATGGGATTAATATTATTGATGATTTTGGAAAAGGGTATTTTAAAATATTTATGTAAACTTTAAATAATTAATAATGTGAAATGATTTTTAGAAAATGGTCTTTTACAACCGTGACCAGTAAGAAATTTAGAGTCTAATAAGATCAACTTAATTTTTGGTGAATAGTAAATTATGAATAGTAATACACCCTTATGAAAAGTAATGAACAGTAATGAACAGTAAATCGGCCATGAAAAAGGAAACTTCCCCCATAAATGTATAAATATAATTTAGACATCTTAAAAGTGAAATAATGGTCATAATATAAATATTGGTATTTTTTTATGTCATAAATATTTTAATTAAAATTTTATAATTAATTTAATAATTTAAAATAAAAATTTATTTTCACAAAATGTAATCATAAATTGTTACTTTATTGTCTTATGGTTATACGATAATTTTATGGGACCTTGATTACTTTTTCAAGGTGTTACAAAATATGTTATAGTTTTAGAGTTGTTTTTTTGAATAAATAATTATTTTATTTAAAAATTAAATTAAAAATATTTAGAATTTATTTTCATAAAATGGAGTTCATTTTTGAATTCATAGCATCTATATTAGGTTAGGGTAAATTTTTGGATTTTTTCTAAAACAGTGGAATTTTCGGTGAACAGTAAAAATAGAGTTTTGAGTTTCGGTGTGATTAATGAAATCATTACTGATGTAATAATGATTTAATCATTCTGGTAGACTTTTTAATAGTAATATATGTTATTAGGTGTCCCATGTGGTAAAAACCATGGGAAAATACCCTGGGAAAGCCCATAGTTTTGCAAAAACCCCGATGAGGTGTCCTTTGGAAATTAATTACATATTCCCTCACTTTTCCTATAAATACCAAGACATTACCTCATTCATTTGATTCCAAAATCCTCCTCAAAGAAGTTATAATATTTTTACCTCCCATGGAGTCCTCCCAAGGTGTCCTCAAGCCCCCAAGGTCCCAACCTTCAAGCTTTCAAAGTTACTCTTCAAGGTAAGGGAACCCTTCACCCTCCTCTTTTAAGTCACGACTTCCTTTATGTTATGTCTTCTAATTTCCATTTCATTATTTTGGGGTATGATATTCTATATCTTTATTGATGTCCATTTCATTTAAAATTTATGAGAGACCCTTTCCGCTCTCATCAACTTATTTTTCTGAATTATAAGTGACGTCGTTAGGCTGCCGAATTTTCGTAAAGGAAATCACATTTTCTCTTTTCTTTCAAGTTTCATTTTCATGTGGTGTGTCATTACACACCATGAGATTATTTACTTTTATTATGTACCTCTACTGAATATTATTCATTTATGTATGGGAGACCCTTGTCCCCTCTCTTTTTATTATTTTCTAAAACCATGTTATATAGCCGTTATGCTGCAGAACTTTTGTCTCAAAATATATCTCTCTTTTTCTAAAGAAATTCTCTTGTTTTATTTATATGAATACCCAAAAATATTTTCATTTCTAGTGGTATTCATCAATACATAAAATTGATCTATTTTATTCTGGAATCTACATATATGAAACCCACTTTCCTTTTCCAAGGGTTATAAAGGACATAACGATCATGTTTCTAAGCACTTTTAAAACGTCACGATTTTGGAGTGAAACCCATTACTTTTACTCTCTATTAGTTATTTATTAAATGTTTGATTATGATCTATCTGGATCACATGAAAATAAATACATATTAATGGTTCACCCTAATAGCGCTCCAGTGTGTTGGGTAAAGAATTTAATCTCTAGAGATGACAAGTTTCACGATACCTTGGTGAATAACCTTGGTAATTTTTATGACACCTTGGGGATGAACCTTGGTGATATGTTCATGAATTTATAAATTCAATGTTGTATCCAAATATTCATGTTACAATTCAATTTATTTTCATTATGATATACCTCTACTTTCTTTGCTCATGTCTTTATGTTTTTCATCAAGTTCTTATTGATATCACAAGTAAACTGATTCCCTTGCTTTCCTTACTGGGCCTTCTGATCACCCTTTCCTTTGATATATGTCTCCAGGTTATGATATGAAATAATTTTACTTAGGATGAACTTATTATGAATCCCTACAAGTGGATTAGAAGAAAAGTTTATGTTTTCATGTTTTATGCTCCTGATTTCCAAGACACTAGACTTTAAAGATCCTCTATTTGTAAAATGTAATGAAATGTTATGTAATAAAAAGATGGGATACCATAGTTGGTATCAATGGAAAGATTAGTTATTTATGGAAATTAGGATATAAATAACTTAGGAAGAACCCTATATAAATGTTTAAATATAGGAATACTTCCTAGTATTTTGGTGAGTATTGAGTATGTGGTTTATCAAGCAAATAAATCACTGTCTAGATACGATCAGGTTGAGGCGGCTTTGGAATAGATGTACCTAAGAGTGAAAACTATGATGAGGAGTTTCAGGATTGAACCAGGGTATCCTGGTACACGAAAATGGGCCTTTCTTCACTCTTGGTTATGACACTCCTGAGGGATATGTTTCGTTAATCATAAGCTTTTTATGAATCATTATGAAGGATTTATAGAGAAATGTAATTGTTTAAAGCATGAAGTTTTAAGACATAAAATAATTTATAGTTAAAATATTCGTAATTAAAATAAGTTTCTCACTAAGGTTTTATTCTTTTAGAAAATGGTGGGAAATAGGAGGAACCGTGCAAATGGTGACCACAATGGACCATGCACTGACGACCCTCCAATGGAATCCAGAATAGAAACTTTCATATGAATGATGAACCAACTGACTCAAGTTATGGGAAATAACCTGAATCAAGCTGAGAGAGTGATCTCACCATGAAGGGAACAAATTTCTGTTGAATCCTTTATGCATAAACTACCACCAACCTTCAGTGTATCTACTAACCCATTGATTGCTGAACAGCAGATCAGCTCTATCGAGAAGATCCTTTCTGTGTTCCACTGTTCTGAACAAGAGAAGGTTACCTTGGATGTTTATTTCTTAGAGGGAGAAGATGATCAGTGGTGGGAACTGATTAAAAACACAAGGCCAAGAGTGGAAATTGAAGCTATGGAGTGGGAAGAGTTCAGAGGGATATTTTTCCACAAGTAGTTACCTCGATCGATGAGAACAAGAATGGAGAAGGAGTTTCTCGAGCTAAAGCAGAAGGAAAATGAATTTGTGGGAAGATACGAGATGAAATTCATAAGGCTTTCATGTTACAACTCTAGATTTTTCATGGATCCAAATGGTAAGGTTGATAGACTCTTCAGTGGACTGAGACCTCATTTGTGGAATAATCTATCCAACTGAGATTATGAATGCTATGAGGAGATTGTGAGAAGTGCGATGAAAGTAGAACTGGATTTTCGTGAGATGCAATGGTCTCATAAATAAAATGACAAGAAAATATTGATAGAGTCATGCTTAGGTAGGATATTCGATTAGGTAAGAGGAGGAAAGAAAGTACAATGTCCCACGTGTAATAAATGTGGGAAGAAGCATTCAGGGAACTGCCTGCTCGGGAGCGGGAAGTGCTACAAGTGTGGTTGAGATGACCACATTACACGGAATTGTCGTAGTGATGTGAAGCCATAACATCCCAACACTAACGACAAAGGGAAGATAGTGTCGGAGCTACCAGATATCCAATGCTATAAGTGTGGAAAACTTGGCCACTTTTACAATCACTGTCCAAATCCGAGGGTAGTGGAGGGGAATCACCATCAGCCTCAACAACAACCAAGGGAACAAGGTAATAATTTTTCAATCACTACAGCCGAAGATTAAGCACAAAATTATGTGGTGGCAGGTACTCTTGTTGTTCTCTCAAAGATAGCAAGTACTTTTTTTGATTCTGGTTCTACGCATTCCTTTATTTCCTTCAAGTTTACAAAGAATTTAGAATTGACCCCCGATTTCTTAAAAGTAGAGTTATCAGTCAAGACTCTTGGTGGGATTATCCAAGCATCGTCAGTTTTTAGAAACTCTAGTATTTACTTTAGCAAGCACAATATTATCAAAAATATAGTAGTCATTCCTATGTTGGAATTCGACAATATATTAGCGATGGACTGACTCTCAAAGTATAATGCTAAGATCAAATGCAGACGTAAGGAAATATCAGTAGTCTTGAATGAAAAACTACATTTATCTTCCAAGGAGAGATATATAAACCTAATCTTTGTCTATAAGAACCTCATATATCCTTATTTATGGAGTTTATCAGTGAAGAATAAGAAGGAAATGAGAGTTTGAGGATAGAAAATGTACCCATCGTCTAGGAATACGTTGACGTATTTCCTAAGGAGTTACCCAGACCTCCCTCAGAAAGAGAGGTAGATTTATCTATTAAACTCGTACCTGGGTCTCATCAGATATTTAACACCCCCTATAGGATGGAAAATGTAACACCCCGAGCTTCCACGATACGCTTCTCATTCAATAATGCAATAGCTTGCATTGTACGCAAGTTCGAGATTCTAACACACCGCGACTAATCAAAATAGCCATTATGAATAGTAATACCCACCTTTTGAAATTATATATATTTTATATTTAAAAATGGACTTCATTTTTGGATTCGGAATGTTGAAATTAGCCTATGTTGATTTTTTTGTAATTTTCTGAGAACTTCCAAATTTTTATGAATAGTGAACAATACTTAAAACAACTTTTTTAATCAAAATAATTTATAGTGATAAATTATACTATTTAGTGGTTTTAAAGTATAATTAGAATATATTTTTGCCATTTTATCCAATGGTGTTCATTAGAATTAATTTCACTCTGAAATTGGACATAAACAATTGTCAATCTTTTGATATATATTGTTTCTTAAAAACACGCTATTTGTTGTGACAGCGGGAATTAATTATAAAATTAATTAATGCAACTTATATGTTTGGAATTTCATAAAATATAAATCATTTTTGAATTTGGAATATCAATTATAGCTTAGGGTGAAATTTTGGCATTGTTCTGAAAAACTTCAATTTTTGATGAATAGTGAAACCACTAAGTGGTAGTTAAATAACTGATTTTTCGTTTAAATGAAATATTACCACTTCTATGATTTTATTTTCAAAAATCCGACATACATGGTTGTCATTAGGAAGTAAAATGTGGTTCAATGGGATTAAAATATTTTTTTGGTGAATAGTAACTTTTAAGTTTAATTAATCGCGATTAAAGGTAATTAGTGAAATTTAAGGTAAAAATGATATTATAAAAATATGAAATGACCTTGAAACTTGTCCTAAACCTATTGGATGAGTCATGGCCGACCAAGACAATACATGGGTAAACTTGGGGACCCCATTGAGCCACTTGGGTAGGAAAATGGCATAAATAACTTTTATTTAAAGTTAAAATAAAAATGTCACAAACATAAGTTGTTTTACTAAAACAATTTGTAAATGGGGTTATACAAGTCATATTTTTCACTATAAATATTCATCAGAAAGATAAAACGATTTCCTACATAATGATATTTTTTTTATAATTTTTAGACATTAAATAAATTAAATTATTTATGACACCATGATGATGCAACGATTACCTCATTAATTAACGATTTAAATAAAATGAAAAGATAATGTAAAATCCAAGGCTTACACTTGTCAAAAACATATTGGATGAGTATATTTCAAACCCTTATCACCTTATCCTAGAATTATATAAGTGTGTGACCTTTAGAATCTGAAAATCATTGTATAATGAAGTAACATTTTATTACTTTCCAAGAGTGCCCCTCCTCTCCACTTATAAAAGGACCCCACCACTACCACCTTACTCACACTTTCAAAGCCTTTTGTCTTGGCCAAACTCTGACCAAATACTCTCCCAACTTACCTCCATTACTCCTAGAAGCCTCACCTTGGGCAGAAGTCTTCCCAAGGAAGCCTTTGGCTCAAATCAAAAAGAGTTACTCGACTTTAAGGTAATGTCTTCTCTAATGTTGTTTTGTTTTATTTTGCTTCTCCAACCCCTTAAACTATTTTTATTCCTTTCTTTTGTAACAACAACAGTATCCTAAATATACTAGGATATTGTTATAATGAGTATTAGAGCTACACTTACACACACCTACATCTAATGGTTAAAGAACATACGGTTTCTGTGGATGGAGAATTTCTGCCTCACAAAACGATGATTGTTCAACACTCATATAACACCTTAAAAGGTGACCATTAAGATGTAACTATATTTATATATGATATATAATATGTTTATGTTCTACTTAAGCTTCTGTATTTTTCATTTATGGCATACCTTTATGATTTCCATTATGGGTAAACACCATAATTTCATTTTAGGAAGTGCGGACTACCGCCCCCTCAAAGTGATTTGAATCGTTAATGCCATATGTGGGATGTATAAAGGATGGAGTAAATGGTATTATTCATTATATTATACTGTAATTATATTATACCTTTATATAATCATAATTTCATTCCATTAAATATGAAATGGAAATGAAAGTAGCGTTCATGCGTACGTACGACTTACCGTCTCCATGAACGATGCATTTCATTTCTTACCTCTAAATGTTATGTAATATTATAAGTGAATGTATATACTGAATATATATTATTTATATGATATCTAAATCATGAATATAATTCTGGATATAATGTATATTTCACCACATGAACAACTTGTAATAATAAGAAGTTTATTTTTGACTCAAGTACCTAAGATCGACAAAACGACCGTTATAAACTTAAATAATTACATAATGTTCATGACATGGTAATAAGTGATATAAAAGGAATAATGAACATGAAAAAGGTTCTTAAGTAAAGAGAAATTAACTCTATTTTATTATTCAGGAGGTTAATGAACGATCAAGTCAAGTCGGACACGAGGTAAGGGAATTTCTTAACCCAATTTCCGTTCTTTGGGACAATCTCCTAATTTCAAATTATTTCATGATATTATTATGTCATATCTTGTATTTGTACTTTCTTTATGTGTAATTATGGTGAATACACATAATATATCTATTTTATTAAAAAAAATGATCTTTGTAAGGGAACTTCTTAACCCAATTTCCATTATTTGGGTTAATCTCCTACTTTCAAATTATGTCAGGATATTATTATTTCCTATCTTGTATTTTTACTTTCTTTATGTGTAATTATAGTGAATACACATAATAGATCTATTTTATTTAAAAAATTATCTTTTTAAGGGACTTCGTCTCAATCACTATTCATTGAGGCATATTTTGTTTTATACACAACTTTCTTTTATACAGTGTATAAACCCCTTTGAATTTTACAGTTATTCAAAAGGAATCATTTTTATACGAAGCGTTTTACTAAATGAAAAAAAGGGAATGTTTTTCTTGCCGTACATATGCGGCGATAACGACTTCTCCGCCACCGTGACCATTATTTGAGTTTCGGCTTCCTCTACAAGCCACAACTTTTTTTAATGAAAAATAAATACAAAGTTTTAACTTTCTTTTATTTTGGTATTGAAAATGGTTTTGAAAGTGTTTTTATTATATCAATGTGTTGTATTGATATCTTGTGATTGAAATGTGGAAATTTTATGTTTCTTTTATGCATGTTTTATGTGATACGATTATGTTATGGTTTATGATATGTTTAAACCTATTCATATGAGGAATGAATTGGACTTAATAAGTGACGGGTGGAGCCCGCTATAGCTCCTCGATGCATCGGTAGGTCTCATGAGACAAACTAGTGTCTTGGAACGATGCCTTGACAAAATCTTATTTGTAGTCTTGGAACGAGGCCTTGGCTACGTGGTTATGATAGTCTGGCATTATGCATTCCATCATTATGAAAGTAGTTAAAGATATTTCATGTGAATATTTGACCTGTAGAATATCCATGTGAGTAAGTAAATGGCATTATTTCATTTTACTTTTGCCATATTATGCTAAAGTTCAAGTTTAAAAAGGCTTTTGTTTTAGTTATACATTGCCTTAAATGTTAATGTTTATTTATGAAAGCTTCCACTATATTGTTATCCTTACTGAGCATATGAGATCACCCCTTTCAATGTTTTAATTTTTCCAGGTTGTGAAGAAGTATTTTAGGAATGACCTGCAGGGATAGTCTGAAGGGGATATGAGTGTGGAAAATGGACACTATGTTATTGTAGTTTTTCAAATTATGATGTAATGTAACATTTATGAATATATCTAGTGTTTTCAAGGCTACTAAACTAATCGGTCTTTCGAGACTTGATCTTTTGTGATCATGCCAATGTTACGAAGTAATGCACCGACTCTGGGTAGCTGGGGTCGGGGCGTTACAGTTGGTATCAGAGGCAGTTTAGTACTAACCTTGGAAGCTAGATTTAGATAAACTCTGATTATAGCACATAGCCCGAAGATAGACTTTAAGGATTTGTATAGAAGAACTTCCTAGAATTTTGGTATTATAGAGATTTTGTGAGTTTTCCGAGCAATACATCCATGTTTGGATACGAGCAGGTAGAGGCGGCTCTGGCACAGATGTACCTAGGGGTAAAACCCGAAAACACCGCTTTGAGCTAGACTCGAACGAGAACTGGTGCACGACAATAGGCCTTGCTACACTCTTAGTTACGACACTCCCAGGGGATATGCTTAGGATAATTCTCATTTTCTTTACAAACCACTATGAAGGGTTATGAGTATATACTTCCTCAAAGAAAACTTTTTTATGATTATGGATTATATCCATAAATAGTTCAATTTATGTTAAGTATTTTACAAGTTTGGAATTATTCATTACAATTCATAAACTAACCTAGTTTATGCCATGGTATAGAAATGGTGCCCAGTGGAAGGAATGTGAACTCCAGCAATACGTATGATCCAAAGAGTAAGAAGGATCATATCTTTCACGGTATTAAGCCAACATTCAGAAGGGAAATAATCTCCCATGTGTTCTCAACATATGAAGAAATAGTATCATGTGTTAATAAGATAAGTAAAGAATTCTATGAGTCTTATGGCTTTGAAGGGAAGAAAGAGAAGAAAAGGATGGAAGAGAGAATGATGGAAAATGGGATGTGGGAAAAGAAGAATTTTCCAATATGTGATAACTGTGGGAAGAAACACCTTAGAACTTGCCTGAAGGGAATAGGAGTTTGTTATAAGTGTGGAGAAAAAGGACACCAAGTGCGTGACTGCAAGGGTAAGAAAAAGGTTTCAAATATACAATGCTTCATCTGCAAGGAGTGGGGACACTACGCAAACCAATGTCCAAATCATCAGAGTGTGCCCCAAATGATGTTATTGGATAATAATAAAGTTATGATACTACCACATATGAGGAGGAATGATTAGGGTTCTTATGTTGTTATTAAATAATTTTGTAATTTGAGTGTTGTATCAATGATGTACTGGTTATAATAATTATGGAGTATATAAGGATTGTACTGCAGTACTATTTCATCAAGGACTTGAGATTGTGTGGAACCAAGAAAAGTGACTCCACAATAGGTTAAATTTTTGGAAAATATATGGTTGAGAGAAAGATAAACCATAATATGGTTCTGATACCGAGATAGTGATTTTGGAATAAGACATGATTGATTTGGATAAATTATATTGGATATTCTTAACTTCCTTGAAACTGATTGATGATTTGTATACATTTTTGGATAGGAGGAGTATATCTAGTATTCTATAAGGAATAAGGGATCATGGTAATTAAGGATGTTACAGTGTTTTAAAATAATACATGATGAAGGTGTTCACGTGTTGTTACACGAAAAAAAAGTTGATCTTCATTATGTTTACCTTCCTCATAAAATTTGGACTGTGAGTTGGACAAAAGTATTTTGGATAACTATAAAGGTTGGAATGGATTAAGTTGAACCTTGAATAGTAATGTTTAAGGTTAAAACATTTCTGAATATTATTTTTGGAATATTATAATAGTTTTAGAAAAAGGACAACCTTCAGGTTGGGCGATAACCCATCGCTTCGGACAAAGCTACAAGAATCGAACCCACAAACATATTGCGACATGCCTTTATGACCTACCACTAGCCTACATGAAGTCCCTGGTTATTGAAAAATAGTTTTTGTAATCTAAATGGTATGGGTTAATATTTTGAACCTTGTTCAATTAGGATAAATATAATATTTTTGAGTTCTATTATCTTTTTGAGTGAAAGATGAGTTTGTGGTAGAAATTAGTTGAAGGTTGAAACTCTACTTGTCAAGCATAAATATATATATATACCTATATCTTATTCTATGAATAAATTAATTCTTAAACTTTATTAAAGAGATATTAAAACAAAAAAATGTGTTATCCTAATACCTTATGTCTTGTTGAACTGATGATATTTTAAATCAACAAAGATTGAAGGCTTTGAGGCCCTCAATTTGAAACTTGTTTGTGATTGATGACCTCAATCACTCCCTACAAATATTTACATTTTTCCTCCAATTATATGTCTCTAATTTCCACCAATGTTCTCCTAATCGAGATCATAATTGGGTGGTGACTTTTTCATTTCCCTTTCCCTCTTATTAAGGCTAAATTTTATTAACCTTATTTCCGATGTGGGTTTTCCACAAAGGTATTTTCTATTTTCAACATTTTATTTTCAAAGAAAAATTTCAAATTGCGAGGACGCAATTTATTGATGGAGGGGAGAATGTAACACCCCGAGCTTCCACAATACGCTTCTCATTCAATAATGCAATAGCTTGCATTGTACGCAAGTTCGAGATTCTAACACACCGCGACTAATCAAAATAGCCATTATGAATACTAATACCCACTTTTTGAAATTATATATATTTTATATTTCAAAATGGACTTCATTTTTGGATTCATAATGTTGAAATTATCCTATGTTGAATTTTTTGTAATTTTCTGAGAACTTCCAAATTTTTATGAATAGTGAAAAATACTTAAAACAACTTTTTTAATCAAAATAATTTATAGTGATAAATTATACTATTGAGTGGGTTTAAAGTATAATTAGAATATATTTTTACCATTTTATCCAATGGTGTACATTAGAATTAATTTCACTCTGAAATTGGACATAAACAATTGTCAATATTTTGATATATATTGTTTCTTAAAAACACGCTATTTGTTGTGACAGCGGGAATTAATTATAAAATTAATTAATGAAACTTATATGTTTGGAATTTCATAAAATAGACATCATTTTTTAATTCGGAATATCAATTATAGCTTAGGGTGAAATTTTGGCATTGTTCTGAAAAACTTCAATTTTTGATGAATAGTGAAACCACTAAGTGGTTGTTAAATAACTGATTTTTCGTTTAAATGAAATATTACCACTTCTGTGATTTGATTTTCAAAAATTCGACATACATGGTTTTCATTAGGAAGTAAAATGTGGTTCAATGGGATTAAAATAATTTTTTGGTGAATAGTAACTTTTAAGTTTAATTAATCGCGATTAAAGGTAATTAGTGAAATTTAAGGTAAAAATGATATTATAAAAATATGAAATGACCTTGACACTTGTCCTAAACCTATTTGATGAGTCATGGCCGACCAAGAAAATACATGAGTAAACTTGGGGACCCCATGGAGCCACTTTGGTAGGAAAATGACATAAATAACTTTTATTTAAAGTTAAAATAACAATGTCACAAATATAAGTTTTTTTACTAAAACAATTTTTAAATGGGGTAATACTAGTCATATTTTTGACTATAAATATTCATTAGAAAGATACAAATATTTAATACATCATGATATTTTTTTATAATTTTTAGACATTAAATAAATTAAATTATTTATGACACCATGATGATGCAGCGATTACCTCATTAATTAACGATTTAAATAAAATGAAAAGATAATGTAAAATCCAAGGCTTACACTTGTCAAAAACATATTGTATGAGTATATTTCAAACCCTTATCATCTTAGCCTATAATTATATACGTTTGGGACCTTTAGAATCTGAAAAGCATTGTATAATGAAGTAACATTTTATTACTTTCCAAGAGTGCCCCTCCTCTCCACTTATAAAAGGCCCCCACCACTACCAACTTAATCACACTTTCAAAGCCTTTTGGCTTGGCCAAACTCAGCCCAAATACTCTCCCAACTTCCCTCACTTACTCCTAGAAGCCTCACCTTGGTCAGAAGTATTCCCAAGGAATCCTTTGGCTCAAATCAAAAAGAGTTACCCGATTTTAAGGCAATGTCTTCTCTAATGTTGTTTTGTTTTATTTTGCTTCTCCAACCCCTTAAACTCTTTTTATTCCTTTCTTTTGTAACAACACCAGTATCCTCAATATACTAGGATGTTGTTATAATGAGTATTAGATCTACACTTACACACACCTACATCTAATGGTTAAATAACATACGGTTTCTGTGGATGGCGAATTTCTGCCTCACGATGATTGTTCAACACTCATATAACACCTTCAAAGGTGGCCATTAAGATGTCACTATATTTATATATGATATATAATAAGTTTATGTTCTACTTAAGCTTCTGTATTTTTCATTTATGGCATACCTTTATGATTTCCATTATGGGTAAACGCGATAATTTCATTTTAGGAAGTGCGGACTACCGCCCCCTCAAAGTGATTTGAATCGTTAATGCCATATGTGGGATGTATAAAGGATGGAGTAAATGGTATTATTCATTATATTATACTGTAATTATATTATACCTTTATATAATCATAACTTCATTCCATTAAATATGAAATGGAAATGAAAGTAGCGTTCATGCGTACGTACGGCTTACCGTCTCCATGAACGATGCATTTCATTTCTTACCTCTAAATGTTATGTAATATTATAAATGAATGTATATACTGAATATATATGATTTATATGATATCTAAATCATGAATATAATTATGTATATAATGTATATTTCACCACATGAACAACTTGTAATTATAAGAAGTTTATTTTTGACTCAAGTACCTAAGATCGACAAAACGACCATTATAAACTTAAATAATTACATAATGATCATGACATGGTAATAAGTGATATAAAAGGAATAATGAACATGGAAAAGGTTCTTAAGTAAATAGAAATTAACTCTAGTTTATTATTCAGGAGGTTAATGAACGATCAAGTCAAGTCGGACACGAGGTAAGGGAATTTCTTAACCCAATTTCCATTCTTTGGGTCAATCTCCTACTTTCAAATTATTTCAAGATATTATTATGTAATATCTTGTATTTGTACTTTCTTTATGTGTAATTATGGTGAATACACATAATATATCTATTTTATTTAAAAAAAATGATCTTTGTAAGGGAACTTCTTAACCCAATTTCCATTCTTTGGGTTAATCTCCTACTTTCAAATTATGTCAGGATATTATTATTTCCTATCTTGTATTTTTACTTTCTTTATGTGTACTTATAGTGAATACACATAATAGATCTATTTTATTTAAAAAATTATCTTTTTAAGGGACTTCTTCTCAATCACCATTCATTGAGGCATATTTTGTTTTATACACAACTTTCTTTTATACGGTGTATAAACCCCTTTGACTTTTACGTTTATTCAAAAAAAATCTTTTTTATACGAAGCGTTTTACTAAACAACAAAAAGGGAATGTTTTTCTTGCCTTACATATGCGGCGACAACGACTTCTCCACCACCGTGATCATTATTAGAGTTTCGGATTCCTCTACAAGCCATAACTTTTTTTAATGAAAAATAAATTCAAAGTTTTAACTTTATTTTATTTTGGTATTGAAAATGGTTTGGAAAGTGTTTTTTTTATATCAATGTGTTGTATTGATATCTTGTGATTGAAATGTGGAAATGTTATGTTTCCTTTATGCATGTTTTATGTGATACGAGTATGTTATGGTTTATGATATGTTTAAACCTATTCATATGAGGAATGCATTGGACTTAATAAGTGACGGGTGGAGCCCGCTATAGCTCCTCGATGCATCGGTAGGTCTCATGAGACAGACTAGTGTCTTGGCACGAGGCCTTGACAAAATCTTATTTGTAGTCTTGGCACGAGGCCTTGGATACGTGGTTATGATAGTCTGGCATTATGCATTCCATCATTATTAAAGTGGTTAAAGATATTTCATGTGAATATTCGACCAGTAGAATATCTATGTGAGTAAGTAAATGGAATTATTTCATTTTACTTTTGCCATTTTATGCTAAATTTCAAGTTTAATAAGGCTTCTGTTTTAGTTATACATTTCCTTAAATGTTAATGTCTATTTATGAAAGCTTCCGCTATATTGTTATCCTTACTGAGCATCTGAGCTCACCCCTTTCAATGTTTTAATTTTTCCAGGTTGTGAAGAAGTATTTTAGGAATGACCTACAGGGATAGTATGAAGGGGATATGAGTGTGGAAAATGGACACTATGTTATTGTAGTTTTTCACATTATGATGTAATGTAACATTTATGAATATATCTAGTGTTTCCAAGGCTACTAAACTAATCGGTCTTTCGAGACTTGATCCTTTGTGATCATGCCAACGTTACGAAGTAATGCACTGACTCTGGGTAGCTGGGGTCGGGGCGTTACAGAAAATGTGGATCTGGAGGAGTTAAAGAAACAACTCCAAGATCTTTTGGGGAAGGGGTTTATCCGACCGAGTGTGTCTCCTTGGGGAGGACCTGTTCTCTTTTTGAAGAAGAACGATGGATCGATTCGGCTATGAATTTATTATAAAGAACTGAATGGGATCACAGTGAAGAAAAAATACCCTCTTCCAAGAATTGATGACTTATTTGACCAACTTTGTGGGGCTCAATTATTCTCTAAGATTGATCTTCGATCTAGTTATCATCAATTGAAGGTGAAGAAATAAGATCTTCCAAAAACTGCCGTTCGATCAAGATATGGGCATTATGAGTTTGTTGTTATGCCTTTAGGACTGACTAATGCACCTACTATTTTTATGGATTTGATGAATAGAGTCTTTAAGGACTACATTGATAACTTTGTGGTAGTTTTTATTGATGATATTCTGATATATTACAAAAGTTTCGAGGAGCATGAGGATCATCTAAGGGTTATTTTGAAAACTCTATGGAAGGAGAGTCTTTTTGGAAAGTTCAGAAAATGTGAATTCTGGTTAAAACAAGTTGATTTTTTGGGGCACATTGTTACCAATGAAGGAATCAAAGTTGACCCTAAAAAGACAAAAGTTATAGAGGAGTGGCCTCAGCCTACAACAATAACTAATATTCATAGTTTCCTTGGATTAGTGGGATATTATAGGAGGTTTGTGAATTTTTTTTCATGAATTTCAAATACATTAACCATGTTAACTAGAAAAGAGGTCAAGTTCATCTTGACAAAGGAGTGGGAGGAAAGTTTCCAAGAGCTGAAGAAGAGATTGGTTACTTTACCCGTGCTAACTCTACCCTAAAGTGGAGAAGGATTTGTTATTTTTAGTGATGCATCTTTGAAAGGGCTTGGGTGCATCCTCATGAGAAATGACAATTTCATTGCTTATTCATCTTGACAGTTGAGGACTCATGAGCCGAACTATCCTATGAATGATCTGGAGCTGGATGTGGTCGTTTTTTCTATGAAGATATGGAGGCACTATCTTTATGGTGAGAAATGTGATATATAAACTTACCATCAAAGTTTGAAGTATATTTTCACACAAAAGAAATTGAACATGAGACAAAGGAGATGGTTGGAACTTCATAAAGACTATAATTGTTCAATTCATTATCATCCCGGAAGAGAAAACAATGTCGCTGATGCATTAAGAAGGAAATACCCAGTTGTTCTTTCCATGATGAGGATTCAAAGAGACCCTTTGATCAATGGACTAATAAATTTGGACATGGGAATTATAAGGAAAGGGACATCATCAACCCTAACCCAAATGATTTATCAACCATCATTACTAGATAAGATCCCGAAAGCTCAAAAAGAAGATCCTTTGTTACAGAAGAAGTTTGAGGTTGTGAAGGATGGGAAGTTTCCTGAGTTCAATATTGATCAAGAAGGTGTACTGAAATTTCATACAAGACTTTTTTTCCATCTATTCTGGAAATAAAGAATGAGCGGATAGATGAAGCTCATAGCTCTACTTTTTCTATACATCCTGGAAGCACAAAAATCTATATGGAAATTCATGATAATTATTGGTGGGATAATATGAAAAGGGAGATTCATGACTACACTTCAAGGTTCCTGGTAAGTCAACAAGTGAAGGTAGAGTGAAAAATTCCTAAAGGGGTATTGCAAACACTACCCATACCAACATGGAAGTGGGATAATATCACGATGGACTTCATCACCGGTCTCCCAAGAACTTCCAAATGAAACAATGCGATATGGGTTATTGTGGAACTTCTCACCATGACTACCCATTTTATCTCCATTCGGGAATATTTCTCTCTTGATCAACTTGCCATGATTTATGTGAAGGAAGTGGTAAGGATGCATGGAGTTCCACTTTCTATTGTATCTGATCATGATCCAAGGTTCACATAAATATTCTGGAGAAGTATTCAACATGCTCTGAGCACTGAATTTAATTTCAGTATGGCCTATCACCCCCAAACTGATGGAAAATATAAAAGGACTATTCAAGAACTTGAGGACATTCTGAGAACATGCTCAATGGAATTTAAGGGTGGATGGGATCAACATATCCCTTTAGTTGAGTTCTCTTACAACAATAGCTTCCACTCAAGAATTCAAATGGAACCCTATGAATCTCTATATGGTAAGAAATGAAGAACTCCTACTTGTTGGCATGAAGGTTGTGAGAGAAAGCTTCTTGGGCTTGATCTTGTACAAGAGATGATAGAAATGGTCCATGACATCCAACAACACATTAAGGCTTCTCAGAGTCAACAAAAGAGCTATGCCGACAACCGTCAAAGGGACTTGGAGTTTGATGTTCGTGAAAAATTATTTCTTCGAATTTCACCTTGGAAGAGAGTCATGAGGTTTGGGAAGAAAGGGAAGCTTAACCCAAGGTACATTGGCCCCTATGAAATCCTTGATTACGTGGGAGCAGTGGCCTATCGTCTTGCACTTCCTCTAAATCTAGGACAAGTTCAAGATGTCTTCCACGTATCCCTCTAGAGGAAGTACATAACTGACCCTTAACATGTACTAAATCCAGAGGTGGTTCAATTGGAACATGACCTCTCTTATGAGGAGTAGACGGTGGAGATCTTGGATCGTAGGGACAAGGTTCTACGCAACAAGACTACCCACCTTGTTAAGGTGTTGTGGAGGAACCACAAATGCGAAGAAGCCACATGGGAACCAGAGGAGTCTATGAGGAAGAAGTACCCACACCTTTTATCTTTTTAGGGTACGAGTTAAAATTTTTGGGAAGAAATTTCTTAAGGGGGGAAGAATGTAACGACCCAAACTTTTGAATAATATTTGTTTCCTAAATTTTTGTGTTATTTCATTTTATACTCCACAAAATTATATCCTATAATTAATGAAGTGATACCATTGGGTTTTGACTGTTATATGACCATTGGAAACTAAAATCTTAATGTTACAATTATTGTTTATAAATACAAGTGACCTTAGTTAATTAATATAGAAAGAAGAGTCGATGACCTCATCTAGTAGACTCAGGATGTATGAAGCCCATCTGTTAGAGCTTGGGAAGGAGGTAGTATCTCTGGGCTTTACTCTGGACCAAGATCAAGATGAGCTTCAACAAGTGAAGCTTGAATGAAATCACCTAAGGGAGATGTTCAAGCTGATAGAAATCACCACTCAGGAAATGTTGTCTAAGCCGCCCCAAGATTTTATCACCATAGCACACCTTACACTTAGGTCATATACAAGTGTTATAAGGGGTTATGTAACAAGGCCTTAGATAATTTTTCTAATCCCTTGGTATAAATAAAATTGTTATTTCTTATTATGGTAAAATTTTTGATTTTCAAATGTCTGGATAAATATGAGATAAATATTATTGATGATTTTGGAAAAGGGTATTTTAAAATATTTATGTAAACTTTAAATAATTAATAATGTGAAATGATTTTCATAAAATGATCTTCTACAACTGTGACCAGTAAGACATTTAGAGTCTAATAAGATCAACTTAATTTTTAGTGAATAGTAAAGTATGAATAGTAATATAACATTATGAATAGTAATGAATAGTATATCGGCCAAAAAAATAGAAACTTCACCAATGAATGTATAAATATAATTTAGACATATTAAAAGTGAAAAAATTGTCATAATATAAGTATTGATATTTTTATATGTCATAAATATTTTAATTAAAATTTAATAATTAATTTTATAATTTAAAATAAAAATGTATTTTCATAAATTGTAATCATAAATTGTTACTTTATTGTATTATGGTTATATGATAATTTTATGGGACCTTGATTAATTTTTCAAGGTGTTACAAAATAAGTTATAGTTTTAGAGTTGTTTTTTTTGAATTAATAATGATTTTATTTAAAAATTAAATTAAAAATATTTAGAAAAACATTTCCATAAAATGGTGTTCATTTTTGAATTCGGAGCATTGATATTAGGTTCGGGTAAATTTTGGGGATTTTTCTGAAACAATTGAATTTTCGGTGAATAGTAAAAATACAGTTTTGAGTTTCGGTGTGATTAATGACATCATTAATGAAATAATAATGATGTAATCATTATGGTCGACTTTTGAATAGTAAGATATTCTATGAGGTGTCCCATGTTTTCAAAACCATGGGCAAGCCCATGGTTTGGCAAATACCACCGATGAGGCGTCCCTTGGAAATTAATTAAATATTCCCTCACTTTTTCTATAAATACCAAGCCATTCCCTCATTCATTTCATTCCAAAATCCTCCTAAACGAAGTTCTAGTATTTTTTACCTCCCAAAGAGTCCTCACAATGTCTCCTCAATCCCCCAAGGTCCCAACCTTCAAGGTTTTGAAGTTACTCTTCAAGGTAAGGGAACCTTTCACCCTCCTCTTTTAAGTCATGAATTCCTTTATGTTATGTCTTCTAATTTTCATTTCATTATGTGGGGGTATGATCTTATATATCTTTATTATTTTCCATTTAATTTAAAATTGATGAGAGACCCTTTCCTCTCTCATCAACTTTTTTTTCTGAATTATAAGCGACGCCGTTAGGCTGCCGAATTATCTTAAAGGAAATCGTATTTTATCTTTTCATTCAAGTTTCCTTTTCATGGGGTGTGTCCTTACACACCATGATATTATTTCTTTTTATTATGGACCTCTACTGTAAATTATTCATTTATTTATGGGATACCCTTTTCCCCTCTCTTTTTATTGCTTTTTAAAACCATGTTATATAGCTGTTATGCTGTAGAAATTTTGTCTCAAAATATCTCTCTCTTTTTCTAAAGAAATTCTCTTGATTTATTTATCTGAATACCCAAATATATTGTCATTTCCAGAGGTATTAATCAAGACATAAAATGTATCTATTTGATTTTAGAATCTACATACATGAAACCCTCTTTCCTTTTCCACGAGTTATAAAAGACATAATGATCATGTTTCTAAGCACTTTTAAAATGCCACGATTTTGAAGTGAAACCCATTACTTTTACTCTCTATGTATTATTTATGAAATGTTTGATTATGATCCATGTGGATAACATGAAAATAAAGAAATATTAACGGTGTGCCCTGATACCTCTCCAATGCATTGGGTAAAGAATTTAATCTCTAGATATGACAAGTTTCACGATACTTTGGTGACTAACCTTCGTAATTTTTATGACACCTTGGGGATGAACCTTGGTGATATGTTTATGAATTTATAAATTAAATTATGTAGCCACATATTCAAGTTATGATTCATGTTATTTCATTATGATATTCCTCTACTTCCATTGCTCATGTCTTTATATTTTTCATCAAGTTCTTATTGATATCACAAGTAAACTGATTCTCTTGCTTTTCTTACTGGGCCTTCTGCTTACCATTTCCTTCGATATATGTCTCTAGGTTATGAGATTCAATAATTTTACTTAGGAAGAACTTATTATGAATCCCTACAAGTGGATTAGAATAAAATTTTATGTTTTCATTTTTTATGTTCTTGATTTCCAAGAAACTAGACTTTAAAGATCCTCTGTTTGTAAAATGTAATGAAATGTTATGTAATAAAAAGGAGGGATTCCATATATATGTATAAAAATATTTTTTCATAAAAACATTTCTTTTATTTTCAAATTATTTTTTATTTTCATTTATAATTAATTTGTTACAAAATAATCCATCTTATATTTTAATAATTTAGTTTTCACTATTCATACCTTCCATTTCAATGGATTTTTGATAAATATAATGTTTAATAATAATATTTTAATATTAAAACACATCTCATTTAGGCTCTGTGTTTTTTGTAACACAATCTAAACACAATGTTCCTACAAGGCAAGGTAAACTATGGGTTTCATGTAACAAAAAATCTGAAAATGAATAATTTTTTTTGAAAAAATATAAATTTAAACAAATATTGTTGTGTAACATTATACCCCATTAAATAAATTTCACCCATTCAATTTGATCATGGGTTAAGTAAATAGCAGTATAGAATTTGAAAATCCTTTTATGGGAAATGAACATAAAAAAAGGGTTAATAAAACATTCTATTGAAAAGAGAGAAATTGGTGTGTGAAGGTAATCTAGAATAACACATACAAGGTTTCCAAATTGAATAACATAATTTTGATGTGAAAACATGGGAATAAGAGAGGAAAATAACACCTAAATATAGATGTAGAGTGATAGAGAACATGGTCAGGAGAAAGTTAACAACCAAAAATCAATAAATCCATGATCGGTGAAAATACCATTCATTAATTAGAAATTATGGTATATGATTAATATTTTAATTCAATATTATTTTCTTATTTGTGAGTGATTTTAATGAAAAGATATTATTATTTAATTTCATTTTATTTCATAATAACAGTCTTATCATTTGGTTGTTCCTTGATCAATTTCCACCTCATCTCGTACACCAAGATATGAATTTATTTCCCTGAAGCACTAGTTGATCATAATATCAATAAAATAAATATAATTAATTCCCTATTTCTATAGTTTTTATAAAAATTATAATTTCTTTCATAGGATATCTAATAAAATCCAAAGATCAACATCATCCATTTTATGAATAGTTCACATTATGGATCCTCCCTATTTGAAAAAAATACATAACATATATTAATATGGTCTCTAAAAGGTGAAAATAAACTTATAATTAATCCTCTAAATGACCTTATGTAGATCTTAATGTCACATAATAAATATGTGAAAACATTGATCATTTATTCTTCAAAAACACTGTAATGTTTTGAATTACCATAAAAACTATATGAAAACATGGAAGCTTCCTCATTCCTTGAATAAAACTATATATTGTTGAATATATTACATATATCCAATAATTATGTAAAGAAGACCAATTATAGCATAAAAAACTTTGTTAAAAATTCTTTTATCTGTTCTCAAGTCATTACTTATATCTAATTCACTCTATTCATATACAACATGTCTTTATAAAAACATTATTATCTCAATATCAAGAACAAATTAAGGGTAATATTCCCTTAATCATGTGTTTTAAAAAATAACATTTTTAATTAATAAATTTTCTACTTCACTAGTATCGATTGACTTAATATTCAATTTCATTGATGAAATTAATATATAGAACAATACTTATATATTTCCTGATTCATATTATAGAATTATTGAATTCTAATACATAGACACTTAAAATCTTCCAAATTCATTCATAAACCATTAACCATGCTTCATCATCTTTTTCCTTATTTCATATTTCCTATAATACGAAATATGAATCATGTCATAACATTCTTTCTTCTCATTTTTAACATAAAAAATATTGTTAGAACATCCCATAATATTTATATGACATTCAGTATATCTTCATCATCAAAAGTATAAAAATTACTCATAACACCTTCCAGATTCTATTCATGGGAAGTCCCCTTAGTTCATTGATTTTCATAATTCCCATACCTACCAAATTTAAAACATTCAATCATTGATGATACCATAAGGAAACAATTATTCTCATCATGTTAATTTACTGAACATTTCATTTTCCTTATAAATTTCATTCCTTATGTATTTATTTTCAATGATAAAAACATCTTCTCATTCCTCAGAGACAATCACTTGGGTACTTATTCCAAAATTCTTAGTATATAGGGAATTGAATCTTCATCCTCCATGGTCTCCCCCACCTGTACACTCAAAAAAATCCATCATTCTATCATTTGGTGCATCGAAGATTTGGTTAAGGTGCAAGTTATTAATAATATATCATGATTATTGATTAAGAACAATCAAAATATTATTCACTTCAGTTATCATCCAATTAATTTTCTTATTTTGTTTCTATAACATTAATCATTGATCTAGTTCATTCTGGTTCCTTCCATTGAATAAAATAATAAATAATAGCATGAGTGACAATATTCTTAGTGATAAATTACATAATCATGAAAAACTACATGTAGGATATCTAAATCACAACACCATATTTTTTAACCAATAACACAATAGGTTTATCATAGTTTATTCATAGTCATCATATATTTAAATCCTTAATAATGGTTAATAATGAGTTTCTGACTTTAAAATGCATAACTTCTAGGAGTTTCAAACTAGGTGTACAACAAGGACCATTTTCGTGCACCATGTGATGATTTAGTCCATCTCAATGCACCCTTTTGGGAGTTATTACCAATATTTAAAACTATACAATAACCACATACACTTGAAGTTTCTAGAAATAAATGTAATTTCTTGGGAAACAATCGATCTATCCTTTACAAAAATTACAAGAAATTTTCCTATACTTAGACTCATCATTAGACATATCCTTAGACATATCCTCATAGTAATCATTAAATTATTAATATCATACTTTCCAAATATTAATTAAAAATTTATTATGACTACTAAATAATCGTAAAGGGAAGCGCTACCCTTTTATCAGTGCTAAAAACAAGCGCTGATAAAAGGGGGCCTTTATCAGCGCTAAAAAAAGCACTGTTAAAGGGAACCCCTTTTTCAATGCTTCTTTAAGTAGTGCTGATAAATAGGGGCTTTATCAGTGCTTTTTCCTAGTGCTGATAAATTTTATGTTTGAAAAAAAATATTTTTTCATGAAAAATAATATATTTTTACATAAGTATATTTATATTGATATAAATATAATACATATTTTTTAAATATGTTTTAGATAAGTATAAATACACTATTACATTTAATATATAAGAAATTTAGTGAAAATGGCTTTAAAATATTTTAAAAAATATAATTAATTAATAATTTTCTAATTATCATAAATTAAAAATAATTTAATAACAATTTGAAGACATGAAAAATAAAAAAAGTAATAAAAGATCTAAAATAATTTGAAAATGTAACTCAAACTTCAAACGAACATAACTTTTGATCCGGGTGTCCGTTTGAGCACTACAATATATCAAATCGAAGCCTGTGATGAGATCTATGCGCAAAACATTAAAGCAAAGATTTTGTCACATTTTTCGAGGCCAAAAAAGTCCCAGAAGGCCTCCAAAATTGAGTTTTTAGTTGGGATACCCCGATTTGTTAACATTCAAAAAAATATAACATCTGATCCGGATGTCCGTTAGGCCTGTACCACATATCATATCGAATATTGTTTCATTTTCTTCAATTTGACTAGTTGTGGAGTTGAAAAATGCTTCTGGATTAGAAGTTATGGTTGTTTTAACATTCTATGTCTTTTCGAATACACACATATGTATTTATTCGTAAATATATATATATGTGTGTGTGTGTGTGCATGTGTCTATGTGTGTCTGTGTGTGTGTTGTATATATGTATGTATGTATGTATTTATTTATTTATAAACACACATAAAAAGAATATTTTATAAATGTATTTAAAACTAATCTTATAAATATATATTATTGTACAAATAAATGTATGGATAAAAAATTATTACTAAAAAAATATATATAAATAAATATAAATATAAATTAATATAAGAATAAATATATATATACTAATATATGAATAAATATATATGTATTAATATAACTTAATATATTTATATTAATATGAATCTATATTATTATACGAATAAATATAACTATATATATATATAAATAAATATAAATATATATTAATATATGAATAAATATATATGTATTAATATAACTAAATATATTTATACTAATATGAATCTATATTAATATATGAATAAATATAAATATATATATATATATATAAATAAATAGATATATCATTAAATAGAAAAAAACGAAATGACCTAGTGGTAAAGGTGCAGGCGCACAAGGGGGGGGGGTCGTGGGTTCGAGTTCTGGTGGAAGCAAGGAGGTGCACGCAAGGGGCATGTGTTGGATGCGTGGGAAAGGGAAGCGCACGGGTGTGGTCCACCTAGTGATGATAAATGGGGTCAAGCGCTGTTAAAAGCTCCCCCCGATATATTCTTTTTTATTTTTTTAATTTATTTTCGACTTTTATCAGTGCTAAAAAAAGAGATGATAAAAGGGGTCTTTTATCGGCGCTAAAAAAGCACTGATAAAGGACCCCTTTTATCAGCGCTTTCTTTAGCACTGATAAAAGGGGTCCTTTATCATCACTTTTTTTAGCACTGATAAAAGACCCATTTATCATCGCTTTTTTGAGCACTGATAAAAGGGCCCCCCCTTATCTTCACCTCGATTAACAGCTCTTTTTAGCACAATTAATGCACTTTTCTAGCGCTGATAAAAACCATATTTGTAGTAGTGATGATACCAACACTAGGAAGCCAGACTTGTCATACATTGATATTACATCATTTTAGATGAATATTAATTAAATTATATTATCACATCCTTAAAGATCACAATAGTTTAGTGACTTTTGAGACTAAATACACAATATTTTTATATAGTTAATGATTTTCAATATTTCTCATTATAATATTCCTTTTTGGTACTCTTTATAGACATACCCTACTTAAAACCATTCATCATAACCTGGGGAAAGTAAAAATTAATAAAGGGTGAGATCAGTTTCTCAATAGGGGTAAAAAATTGAAATTTGTAAGCATACTATGAACATAATGGGTTGAGAATATAAACATAACTTTTAAAAAATATACAATTCATATAAAAGATAAAAATCTTGAGCCTTGTAATGAGTATTAGATCATCACGTGAGATTAATCGAAAGAAAATTAAAGGACATGAGGATCATATAATACCATGGATATTAGAATTGGAATTTTTTAATATTATTAATCATGGATATTATTTCCATAGTATCCAAGGATCACTTCCAAGGATATAACATTGGAATAGGTTAACTTCTCACTCCATCATAGTAGTCAATGTTCACTCTCAAGAACATCCTAGAGGAAAAAGTCCCTTACTAAATCAAGTTCACTCAATGTTTAATTCTATTATATCACATGGGATATAAATCATTAAATAATTAATTAGAGGGAGATATAGGTCCCACCCATAAAATAATGACAATAATAAGTATGTTTTCTAGAATATCATCAAATATTCATTATATCACAGTTGACTAAATATAATGGGTTTCATAACATTTAATCATATCATATCCTACAGAAAGGATACATGTGTCATAATATTTTCATCACATATTCATAGAATTATGCATGAAAATAAGAAAGATTCACATGTATTTTATCATGTTATGACATGTGGAAGAGAAATAGGTTTCATAAACATCTTTTAATCATAAACCTAAACCATTAAATGAATAAATCGGAATGGTACCCTTGTATTTTATCCAAAGTAAATCATAAGTAACATCAAATTATCTCATATTAAATGGAAAATAATTTTGAATAATCCCATGGAACATTACTTAAGGGAAATAAAATTTCCTTTGAAATAAATTCTTAAACCTAATAAATCATAAAATACATTATAAATAATATCATTTGAAAATATCCTTAAAAATATATAAAGTAATATTTAAAAACCATTTAATAAGTTTCTTGGTAAAATTATACATTATATATTAAAAACAATTTTTAAAACACAAACCATTTTGAATATAACTTTATTTGAATATAAAAATTAAAACACATAATGTAATATTTAAAAATAATCTAAAACATTTCATGATTAAAGAGTCTTTTCCAAATTGAGAAATAATTTTTAAAATATAATTCAATTTTAGAACAAATTCCATTGAATATATCCTTGAAAAAATGTTATGTAACATTAAAAATTAATTTAAAACATTTCATGGGGAAAATACCCTTTCCTCTTTGAAAAAACATTATAAAACATTTAACATTTTGAAAATCCTTTTCATTCAAAATAAATCTGATAACATATAAAGGATGCTTAAAACATTTCATCAGGAAAATATCCTTTATACTTTAAAAAAAAACTATTTAAAACCTAAACCATCTTGAAAATTATTTTATTTTAAAATAACCTTTAAAAAAAATAATAGAAGTTCAATTAAAATAATGTACATGACATCGAGAAATTCATTCCATGTTGTACATGATAAAACAAAGATTATTTTCACATTTTTTGTCAAAGCTAAATGAGAGTTATTTGTAAAATGACATGAAGATTAAATTAAAAACAAATTTGAAGAGGAAAAACTTGTAGAAAAATTTCTTTAATGATTAATTTGAATAATAATAAAAACATTTTTGAAAACATTTTAAAAAAAAGTTGTTTTGGAATAAAAATGGTTTCTAGCTGGAAAGTACATTTTTATTAAAAATACTATTTTAAAATAATTAGTATATAAAGAGAGGAAAATTAAAGGAAAAAATGTATTCTCATGACATAACCAGATGAGAAGAAAATATATTATTTAATTTATAGATAGATAATATTATGTAATCATTGAAAACATAATCATAAATAATGTATATAAATTATGATATTATAAAATAAAACTCTTTTCACCTTGACCACATTGAATCGTAATCCCCATAAAATAATAACATTAAATTAAACTCATAATAAAATTTATATAAGTATATTCATGATATAAAAATTTAAAGGAGAAGTATATACTTCTTATCAAATAATATATGAACCTAACATAACATATGTACCCAAGAACGAAATTTAAGACAAAAATCCCTTAACACTTCTATATCATTTTAACCAAAAACCCCATGAAACATATATTATAAAATGGATAAGTAAATAATTTAAATTTTAAGTATTTGAATAATAAAATACATTCATACGTAGTATATACACCGCATAAATGAAACACATGATTGGAAAGGAATGTGTCTCACTGAAAATTAATGTGAGATAGAAATATCTTACCATAAGTCTCAACTTCTATAATACATGTTCAAAAATCATGTATAATAAATATTATTTTGTTATACATATATATAGACACACACACACACACATAATACCATATATAATTTACATTTTACATTTTATTTCATATTTATCAATAACTCCATGTCAATATAATGTTTTAGGAAACAATTTCCATGTTTTTCATATATGTTTTTATTTTGTAGTTTTGGTTCTAATTTTATCACGGTTTAATAATATCTAGAAGGTTAAATATGATACAAATATAATATGTATTCATTATTTTTCTCATAGTAATGGATAATATATATTGTAAGAAAATGAAATAAACCATTCATGGATACAGTTAATCATACATACACATGAATGATGGTTCTATTTTCTGAAATGAATTAATAAAAAAGAGGAAAATCTTATATTACCATTCGAGAATAATTTTTATGTCATCTAAATCACATATTTTTATTTAAAACTATCCTTATTACCTTCCATGTAAATTATACATGAAAAATAAGTCAAATCTATTCATGAGGTAGTTTCCAACCATACACTATAACAACGTAATCATATCACTCATGGAATGGAAAGTACGAATGTACATGTGATATAATAATTATGGAAGTATAACTATATTAAAAAGTTCATATGTATTCTGAATTTCTAATGGATCAAATAAAAACATATGGGGGGGGGGGGTGAATCAGTTGTTCATTTTTATAAGATTCAAGGGTTATAGAAACTTAACCCCTCTAACCTATTAATGTTCATTACCTTATCATCATTTAATAAATAGTCATGCCTGAAAAATACATAAATTATGTAAAAAAACAAGATTTATACTATTAGAACTCAATGTGAGATCCTATATCCTTTCCATATCCACTCATGTGGGTGTATGGAAATCCATAATTATAAAGAAGTGAATACATATTGTGTCAAATCCCATTATATAACTTCTATATCTTGATAGGAAAGATTATACTAAATACTATTAGTTTAAATATTTTTCATACAAAAAATGTGATCCATAAAATAATATAAACACACAAAAAAATTTCTCAACAAAACACTTTATGAAACCTTAGTGTGATATCCCTGGGTCCAATTGCCTTAGTATGATGAACTCAGTCTAATAGACTTAGTAAAATGAAACCTTTCTCAAAATCTACTCAATTTCTAAGTTCAATCTTCCTTAGTTCAGTAAAAAAATATTCATTAGTATGATCTTCTTACGATATATCTATATAGAAAGTAACAATAACTCAAAATCTATAACACTCTGTCTTTTCTAAACTTGTTAAAATGTTCCAAAGTACTAATTTATTGTAAATATATTTATTGGAGACCCAAAATATAAAATGTGGGAAAACTTAAAATAATTACCGCTCACCCAAATTTTCATATCTCCAAAATTTACTCACAGTTTAACTTCATATTTGAAAATTTAAACTCTACTCAACTCTTCTGGTTTCTTCTGGAAACTTCTAGAATATTTAGAACTCTTGTCGAAATCTCAACAATGGATCAGAAAATAAATTCTATAAAAATTAATTAGTTAGAGAATTTCAGTCGGATTGGACTTTATATATGAAACTTTGTCTGATGGGACTTCATCATCTCAGTCCAATGGAAATTTCTTAGATCAGTCTGATGTGTTTATCATTTTGTTGGATTTCTAATTAAGATTGAATCCCTCTTACGATGGATTTATCATTACGATGGAATCCTCATTACAATTTATTTCTCATTAAAATTTAATCCTCATTATGATATATTTCTCATTACAATGAAATCCTCATTATGATGGATTTATTATTACGATGGTGACTCCACTCAAAATTTTTGTAAAAATTCAATTTCATCAGCTTCATACAACCAAACTCCTAAAATATTCTATTTTTTTTATTTTTGGATATGATGAAAACATTGTTTTTTTTCTAACCAATGAACTCTTTAGGATTCCTCTATTTCTTCAAAATATTTTATCAAGATAATTTTTCATGATTTATGAAAACATGAAGATTATAAAATCATTGACTGACTAAATGTAATAATGTTTAACAACATTATATCATTCATCATTTAACTTCTTCAACAATATTATGACTTTCCTTTATAACGTCTACCGACATTCTAACAAAAAAGAGTCTGAGGAATATTTAAATTACTTCTGATGGATTTGAGACCGATGATGCATCTAATCAACAACCTCATATTTCTAAAAACTTCTATGTCAGGTGATTCTCAGTCATATATACTATATCTGAAAAAATATCATAAATAAAATATTTTCACCCCCTTTGTGTTTGGGTGTGAACATTCTGGAATTGTCTCACATTTTTCCAAAAACATTATATTACAAAGTATATTTTAAAAAAAAAAGCTTTTTTGGAATAAAAACATAACAAAGGTTCTTCATTCCCCCCTTTTTAGTTTTTTGAAAACATCCATTACCAAAATTTACAATTCACAATTTTTCAAACACTCTAACTTTTTCACAATTTTCTTTAAAAACAAATAAATGTTTTCAAGTTTTATAAAAAACATCCATTCTAAGAAGAGACTATCCTGACACCACACTACTGGATAAAGTAATTATTTTGATGGAATTCCATACCTTGGTGGAATTTTTTTAAGGCCATGTAAAGATAAAATCCACCCACTTTTATCAGTTATCCCATTTATTTTTCTCTATAAATTGATTATTTTCTTCACAATTATATGATAACCATACATTATATTTTAAAAAATAATTAAAAGTAAAAACTTCCTAGAAAGTAAAAAAAGATGTTACTTTCTCTCCCCATTTTTGAACATAATCCAATGTATGGTGGGAGGCCTCCTTATGAGGTTTTGAAAGTCATTGGAGGAGACTGAACAAGAAGTTTTTTCCCAAAATCAATAAACCTTTTTTTGGATTTTTTTTTAATGATATCAGTAATTTGATACTTCATTGAGTTACATTCTAGCCAAAACATCTCCAGTATCAAATTTCTCCTTTATAATGTGAAACTTTATATCAATGTGTTTTAATCTGGAATGTTGGACAAGATTTTTAGAAATATAAAATTAAACATTGATTACCACAAAGTATCATTAATGGTTTAGAAACATTTCCCTTCAAATATAGTAGCTAAACATGCATCCATAACTATAACTTCTCGAGTCTTTTTTAAAAGAAGCATTATGTTCAATAGCGCACTTGATATGCCACATCGAGCTTAAATGAACAACTAAATATTATTATTTAAATATCACAATTAAACTAGACGTTTGAATTGAGGGAATGAATAGTATTATCTAAATTATTAAAGTATGGTTCACACATATATATATAATTCTTTGACCTATTAATTATAAATAAATGTAAAACAATTTTTATAATAAATGGAATTGTTTTTCTGAAAACTATTTAAATGTGCACAAGTGTCTTTTATGAAAATAAATAATAAAATGACCCTTGTTTGATTATATTAATGAAATATATATTTAATATATTCAATTTAATATTTAAAGTTCATATTATATGTTGTCTAAAAATTATATAAGAACAAATAAATTTTTATAGATAAAAGAAGTATTTTTCTAAAAAGGTATATTTGCTGACTTTTTATGGAACACTTGTTTTAAATATAGTTTTTGAAACCTTTATAAATTCTAATTAAAAAAATAAACTTTTTATTTGAAATTGTATTATAAAAATTAACTTTGATTGATTTTTTTATTTTTTTGATAAGATTCATTTTTTGATGAATAGTGTAAAAATAATGTATTTTAATTGAAAATTTCTTTTTTATATGACTAATTTATATTAATAGAATATATTTTAGTCTAATTTTAAATTATAATTAGATAAAAATTTTATTATATAATCCAATTAATTTCATTGGAATAATATTTTTGTTGAATTTGGAAATAAAAACATTTCAAACTTTCAAAGGTTTTTACTTTAAAAAATCATTTTATAATTCTATCAATGGGATTAATTTTAAATTAATATTTTCTAATTATGGGTTTTGAATTTTGAAAAATGGATTCCATATTTTTAATCATAATTTCCAAATTTAGTGGAATAGTTCCCTTTTATTTTTGGATAAAATATTAATAGTAACTTTGGTAATTTGTATTACCACGGATAAGGGTAAACTAGGTAATTAAGGCTAAGAATAATATTATAAATATTATAAAATTCCCCTAGAACATGTCCTAATTTTATTGGATGAGTAGTTTTTGTCACTACGAATCATAAGATACTTTATTAGACTATTTATGTCCTTTTATATGATAATATAAACTTCATAATATTATATTCATAGGAAAGTCAATTTTTACATTCTTTTTTTAACAAGAGAAGTATTTTTAATATTAGTTTATATAGGGTAAATGTTTGAATATAAACAGTCATTATAAATAAAAAGTATTTTTATAAATCATGCTAATTTCTTTATAATTTTTAGTGATAAAATAATTAGCTTAAATGGTAACACAATGATGTGTAGTAATTGTTTAATTAATGAAAGAATCAAATAAATAATATTAAAAATATTTAAATAATTATAATTTGATATAATAAATATAATCTATGATTTTTATGGATGACATTGAACTGTTACTGATGATTTAAAAGGGTTACTTATAATTTATCATTTTGTTACGATATTTTTAAAAAGTCAAGTGGTGAATGCTATTAAAATTGACATTAATGATATTTTAAAATAAATAGTATTTTATTAAATGGTATAAAATTAATAAAAACCTAAATTTCGGAGAAATGACTAGGATAAGTCTTGAAATTTTATAAATGAGTCCTTTATTTTTAGTTTGAAATTATATTGTAATTATATTAACCCTCAAAGTGTAAAATACATGATATTATTGTAAGAATTAAAAAGGATAAATAAGGGTTAAAACAAAAAGATAAGGATTTAAAAAATAGTCAAAACTTGTGTAATTATTATTTGTTAAAGATATTTATACAATAAATCATCCTATATTATAAATTAATAATTTTTGATCCATTTGGATTATAAAATTAATTTATATTAATTTAATGTTTTGATGATTTCTAAGAATGCCCCCCCATCTCCTATAAAAGACAACCCGTTCTTCTCTTTTCTTCACACACAAAAACCTATTTTTCAGTTGATATCTGACCAAATAATTTACTATATTTCCTACCCACATTCTATAAGACATATTTTAGTCATAACAACCTCCTTAGAGGTGAATGTGTTAATCTAAGGAGGTGGTCCGAGGAAGAGGTATCAAATTTAATTAAGTGTTTTTGTTTTATTTATTCTACCACTTAATTAAAATATTCTTCAATAATGATGAAATAATAAATCTATTATCCTTAATATACTGAGGTGTTATTATGTTAATATCATCACCTAAATTGTCACAAAACGTCCCCTCAGGCCCGTGCCGTGACTACCCCCAGACCGCCTCCCATAGGCCAGGGGCTGGCGACTAGTGCCGAGTAGGCATTTCCCGCAAGGGGAGGATTTTACCTATAAACCTACACACATGTACAAGTTCTCAAACTAAATTACAAAAGCTAAAAACATGGAGTAAATAGATATGAAACCCACTAAGGAAACTACTGAGAGTAACAGTACAAACTAAAATATAAATAGACTAGAATACAAACCCAAAAAAAAATAGAAAAGTACAAGATCCTGGATCTCATCAGCTGAAATCCCTACAAGAAGGGTATGAATACTAATCTATCTGAATGTCTCTAAATTATACCACATATTTTGGGTCACCTTGAACCACCACCTATATCACGTCCACTAAGGACTCTGTCAATGTTGTCGATCATCTTCCTAAGACATGACACGTGTGGGCGAACCCCGTGCAGGGGTGAGTAAAATAATAATCCCTAGGGACCCCAAACCACAAAGGAATTACACAAAGTAAACCAAAAGTAATCACAAGAAGCACACAACAAATAATACCACTAAGAAATACACCAAGTAGACGACCAAAGAGGAAAACAAAGTGTAGCCTCTAAGAGGTACAATCAAGAGTCACTAGAGTCAACTCACACCAAGTATAGGTTTATGGTACATAAATAGGATTGTTGTAAGAATCCAGAATACCCTTAAGTAGTAACACATGGAGAGTTGGTAACACACAGAGTGTAGGTAACAACTAGAGTGTTGGTATCACATATAGCGTAGGTAACACACGGAGTGTAGATAACACATGGAGTGTTCATAACACACAGAGTGTTGTCAAAGACTAGAGGACCCACACCCTAGTGGGTCAGGGGAGTACTAAATTAGTATTGGTAAGACAAAAAGTCTAGATAAGAAACATAGTCTAGGTAGAACACACAGTCTAGGTATTCACATAGCTTCTAGGTCATAGCCAACCGCAAGACTCTGTCCATAGCATGCTCATTCCAGGAGAACCACCTCCTCGAGCCAATAGGTCATACACTAACTTCCATGAAAACTCACTTAGAGTACCTCAAAATGACCACCTATTTGAAAGGGTCCCAACATCACAAATGGCTCATCAAACAGGAACACAATTTGAGAGTTATGCCCATTTTAGTAAAAAGGGGCCGGTGGGGTTTGGGTCCGGTCTGACCTAGTCTGACCGAGCCAACCCAAACTGGGGGTCTACTGACTCAAACCGATCCCACAAACCTGACCTATTCTAGATCAGCCCAAACTAGCCCATCCCATGGGGCGATGGATCTAGCTTGCTGGGTCTACTGAACCATGCCCACGGGCCACTGGAACAGCCCAAACATTTCAGTTCAGCCCGCATGCGGCGGGCTGGCTTGCTCTGCCAACCATGACCAGACCTGGCCACGACCCCCCACACCTCCTAGACATGGATAATCCATGTGATTCATGGTGAAAATGGATGAACAACATGGAACAACTGGTTCACGTGACCACCAGATCCCGAGGCTCTGTCACGGGTCACTCCTCCGACCAACGCGGCTCCGGAGAGCAGCATCCCTCCGCCGCGATCTCCAACCACAACCGTCTACTACTGCCATGACCCACCTGTATGCAGATCCCACCTATCGCTTGTGGCCACAACGCCATGGACCTCTCCGCTACCAAATTCCATGCCATCAGCCACTTGTCACTACCTCTTCCCATGGCCTCCAACCATGGGTCTCCCCTCCATCGGTCATTGAGCTGACAACTCTACCTACCACCACTCGCGACCTCCTTCCATTGGCCGATCCACTGTTGCGATCCCTCCTAGACCGCTGGTCACTGCTACAAACACTGTTTGTCGAGCCAATGGGTGTTGTTTCTGGTCCACGTGGATCATTTCACCATGGAGAACGAGAAAGAATTTGGAGGCGAAAGAAAATCACAAAGAACACCTGATGTGGATGGATCATAGCCTTGTGCATGTCATACTTGATCCATCCACGATAGAAATTTAATAATAACGATTACACCAAATCAAGTCTAAAAAAATATAACATGTATTCAATTCCCAACAAAATCCCAAATCAAAAACCCATCCCGCAAAAATACGCACGATCTGTGAATCAATCCGTTCATAGATTGATTCATATTCATCATAGGAAATCAAGAACGAGGAATAAATCACAATGGAAACAATGCCCTACCTTGAGTATTGGATCGATCGGTGAAGAAGTGTGAGTCCTTTATTCATCATTCTTCAATCCACTAACACCTATTACAAATCCGATTATCGATTCACCACCATTCATCATTCATCGACGGGATGATTTTCCAACGCGTTTCCCTTTTTTTTTCTGAGCCTCCAGGGACCGTGAATCTAATCTCGCATCCATAACAAGATATTAAATTGAAAAACACATTTCAACCTCTCTGTTTCACTGAATTGTATTGTTTCCATGCTATTTCATTCTTGAAAGGAAACATCTACTTAGTCGTAGCATCCTAGTTCCACTGCGTCACTGTTAAATGTTAAAATACAGTTTTTCTATGTTTATTTTATTATCCTTTAAAATTTTCCAAAAATATTTTCCATAGTCAACCAGCGCCAGTCTATGTTAGGTCCTACCTAAGACAAACCTACTACTATAAACATAATGGTGCCCTAAGATTTCAAATCCAAGTGCTCATTTAAAAGTTAGCATAACAACATGTGAGCGCTATTTTTAATAAACTTAAAAATAGTTTGATTATTTATTTCAAGCACCTAGGGCCTTAGAATCACATGCCGTCTCAGCACCTGGTCTCGAAATAATCCCATATATTTTTTTAAAACTATTACATGGAAAATCTGGGACATTACATTATCCCCACCTTAGAGATTTACGTCCATGAAAACCAAAATAAGGGCTAAACAAACAAATGGGGATAATGAGAAGGAATATGAGCCTCCCACTCCCTTGTGCTCTCTTGGAGATTCCCATGCTACCACTAAACATGAAACAAAGGAATTGATTTCCCATAGAGGGTCCTATTCTTTCGATCCTCAATATCTACCTGGTACTCTATGAAAGTCTCCCTAGCGTCAATGTCTAGCTCACCCCAATCAATAACATGCAAAGGGCCATTTAAATATTTCCTCAACTGGGATACATGAAATATTTCATGCACTCTCTCTAACTACAGAGGTAGAGCCATGTGGTATGCCACCTCTCCCATTCTACACAGTATTATAAAAGTTTCGATAAACCTCAGAGATAAATTTCCTCCCCATCCAAATATCCATATCCTATGTCGAGGAGAGACCCTAAGGAACACATGGTCTCCCTCCTCGAACTCCAAGGGTCTCTGTCACCTATCGGTATAGGACTTATTATGACTCGGTGCAGTCTTCATCCACTCCTGGATGACCTGAACCTTCTCTATAGTGGCATGTACCAACTTTGGTCCCAAGAGTGATGACTCTCTAGGGCCAATCCAATGAAGTGTAAACCTATAGGGTTGCCTGTACAAGTCCTCGAACGGTGCCATATCGATGGTGGAGTGGTAGCTGTTGTTGTATAAAAACTCCACCCAGGGTAGGTGATCCTCCCAACTACAACCAAAATCAAGGATGCAAGCATGTAGCATGTCCTCTAGGACCTGAAAGGTCCACTCCGTCTGACCATCGGTCTGTAGGTGGAAAGTTGTGCTCAAGCACAGCTAAGTAACGAATGCCTCCTATAATCCCTTCCACAACTAGGATGTAAAGTGTGCATTAAAATCTGAGACTAAATTAGATTGGAATCCATGGATTCGAACTATCTCGTCCATGTAGAAGTATCCCAAGATCTCTACTGAACCCTGTTCCCGCATTTCTAGGAAGTGAGATGACATGGTGAGTCGGTCAATGATCACACAAATGATATCATTACCCATGGATGTATGTGGTGAACCTTTCATGAAGTCCATCGATATTCCATCCCACTTCTACTCCAAAACCTCAAGGGGTTGAGTCAAAACAGCTGGAACCTGGTGCTCATCCTTCACTTGCTGACAAGTGAGACATCTGGAGACAAACTCTATTGCTACCTTCTTTATCCCAAGCCACCAAAACTGACATCGTAGGTCCCGGTACATATTTTCCACACTTTGATGTACCGCTAAAGGGTATTTAGGAAACTCACTCAACACCTCCTCTCATAATGTCACCGGTACATCTATGCATCCTCTGAAAAGGATGACGTGCTCCCCACCTTTCTAATAACCATCAGGGGAATACCCTGTAGACACTTGAGCACATGTAGTTTCATAGCTGATATCTACAAGTTATGCCTCCATGACTCGCTATACTAGTGGAGGGGTAAACACCATCTAATGGAGATAAACTGATTCATCTCCATCCATGAAGGATATTTGAAGCGAGGACAACTTCTCTGAGTCCTCATTCAGTATTTCTAAAATCGATCTCTAGCTAAGAGAATCTTCCACAATGTTCCCCTTCCCAAGAGTATAGACTATCTTGAAGTCATAGTCCTACAGGAACTCAAGATAATGTCATTGTATCATGTTTTAATACTTCTAAGAAAAGATATACCTGAGAATTTTTTTGTTCTGATTATATGATAAACCACTATCCCATAATGTGGTGTCACCACATCTTCAATGTGAAGACTACCTCCACCAACTCCAGATCGTGGGACACATAGTTCTGCCAATGTGGTCTCAACTATTGAGAACCATCGGCAATAACTTCTTTCCCCTGCTTCAAGACACAACCAAGTACGGTCCTTGATGCATCACAGAACACCATGTAATCGACCCCATCCTCTGGAAATCTTAGGATGAGAGTGCTCATCAATCTCTATCTCATCAACTGAAATATTTGTTGGAACCCTTATTTCCACATGAAGGGTTTCCCTTTATTTGTCAAAGTAGTCATGGGTACTACTACTCTGTAGAATTTGGGTACAAAAATCCATCAGTACCCAAACAATCAAAGGAAACTCCACTCCTTGGTAATGCTCTTGGGTGGCTCCCAAGCAAGAACTGCCTCAATCTTTGCTGGATCTACTGCATCTCTAGCCTCCAAAATGATGTGCCCTAGAAAGTGGAACTATCATATCCAGAACTAACACTTTGAGAGCTTCCTATTTATATGGTTCTCTCAGAGTAAGTCTAAGAACATCCTAAAATATATTTCATACTCCTTCTTGGACGCTGAGTACGTAATGTCCCAGTTCCGGGTGCCACTAAAAGGTGCCCCGAACCCGGTTGGTCACATGACCTTAAGAAAATTTCCCCAAACTCTAGAGGCTACTGACTACAGCGAGGGCCATAGTGTGATAATGGGGAAAATATGACCTCATTGGTAGAGTATAAATAGCAAAAAGAAAATAGTAAACAATAGCAGAAGTATTAATACCATACAACAAAAATAAACAGAAAAAAACAGATGGTAATATAACAACTAGAGCATATATATAAATGATGCATGTAACATGTGTCTCAGAAATCATCCAAACAAGTCACAATGCTATAAATACAATACAAAAACCAAATTACAGAAAAGCAAGTAACTCCAACTGCATTGAAAAACTTAGCTTGGTCCCATGTTCTCCAGCCCCGACAACAATCAAGTACCTGTTGAAGAAGGACGCTTGGCCTTATCTATACCAATAACCATATAATCTATTTGGGTCCAAAGGCATGACCCAAATAGGATGTGAGACAAATCCTAGTAGGAAACCACCAAAATATTAGTTCCTAAATTTCAGTGAATATATATTCAAGGCAATATGCAAAAATGAAGCAATAAACTAGGAAGTACTCAAAAGTAAAAAATCCTAGAGTTTTCAATTACATTCATTTTCATTTATTATTCATCAGTTGAATCATGTAAACCTTTGGATTTAGAATAATCCTTGTATCCCCAGTGTAATAGTAACAAAACATATGTCTCATAAGAGTATATAAACAATCAAGTAAGACCGAGTCCATGCTTGTGCTTTGGATTAGAAGACTTGTCACAATCATTCAATAATTAAATAACGACCCTTTGGAAATGTTATCAATGTCTAATCCCCCAGGTCTAAAATAAAAACAAATAATTTAATAATGAACCTTTGGGTAGCTCTCGTGGTCTAACCCCTATGGTCTAACATAGCACTAATCAGTTACAAATGACCACCTGGAAGCTCACACGGTCAATACCCCTTGGTCAACATAACATCAGTAAATTATAAATGACCACTGAGGAAGCTCACATAGCCAATACCCCTTGGTCAACATGGCATAAATTCATTTAATAATTACCCACTAGGTAGCTATCACGGTCTAACCCATCTGGTAAAACATAGTACTAATCAGTTACAAATGACCACCTGGCAGCTGACACGGTCAATACCCCTTGGTCAACACAACATCAGTAAATTATAAACAACCACCTAGGTAGATCACAAGGTCAATACCCCTTGGACAACATTGCATCAATTAATTTAATAATGACCCTCTGGGTAGCTCTCATAGTCTAACCCCTTTGGTCTAACATAACAACAATTCATACATAAATGAACCTACCTTGGGTATCTCTCACAGTCAAATTCACCTTGGTCAAACTTCCACAATGCATATCACAAGCATCTCAACAATCACTAAATCCATCCTAAAAATATGAGGCATGGAAAATAGGGAATGCCTAATAGGAAACCTAGACCAAATGGTCATAAATAGTCAAATAAGGGGAACACACCCATAGGGTGTCCCATAACAAGGCATACAACCTTATGCATAAGAAAATTCCCATTATCAATCGATAAAACCATAAATGGTAATAACCTAGGCTTAATTCCAAAACACTCAAAACCCCAAAATTGGGTATATGACACTTTTATAATATATAATCCAAAGACAATAAACAAAAGGCACAAAACACCTACCTCGATGACATGCTATCAATACTCTTGAACGTCGGCCCTTGAATTGGCCTAGAATTATGTAGATCTATAAAAAGGGGAAAACAACCAACATTGAATAACTCATGAGAGAATAAGAATCAGGAATAAGGGCTCTAGGGGTTTTGAGAACTCACCAGTGGGATTCCAACGCACCCAATGGCATCTCAATCAGAGCTCAGACAGAGAAACATGAGGGGTTCTACGTTTTTTGTCCATTTTGTTGTGCTCTTATACTAACCACTTCCAGAAGAAGACATTTTCAATGATGAGATGTGACCCCGATTTGATTTATCAATTAAAAAGAAAACTACATAACATGTTCATTAAAGGTACACTCCGTGTATTAGCCTTAAATGAACCCTACCTTAAGCGGTCTGCCAGGTCACCTACACGACCATGTACTCAGCCATTATATAGCCAATATGTAGCTGTTTGCGGTACCCGAGTACACAACGTGTAATCATAAGTACACGACATGTACATAGAAAAATTATCCTTTCTTTCTATTTCCTAAAAAGAAACCCTAAAACAAGATCCATACTTGAAATGAAGATCCAGGTTCTTACAAACGTCCCCCTTAAATAAATTCTTCCCCGAATTTCCCTTCTAAGGGCGGTAAAGAAGAAATTTCAAACAACTCTGGACACTGTGATCGTATGTCGGCCTCCCTCTCCCAAGTCTCATCATGTACTCGTCCGTGCTGCCATAGCACCCATACTAGTGGAACAGACCAGCCACAAAGAACCTTCATGATGCGATCCACAATTCGAATAGGGTGCTTCTCAAAGGATTCATCCACCCCCAAATAAACCTCCTCATGTTAAAAAACATGATATGGGTCTGAAAAGTAACTTCGTAGCTGAGAAACATGAAAGAATTCAAGCATTTCCCTGTACCTATGAGGTAACTGAAATCGATAGGCAATCTAAACGACTCTATCCAAAACCTAAAACAACCCGACGTATCTTGGTGAAAGCTTCACCAATCTCCAAATCCTCCTATTTCTCAACCTTGGTGTGACACACAGGAAAATATGATCTCGAACCTCAAACTCCAAAGGTTGTCTTCATCGATCAAAATAATATTTTTTGCGGTATTGTGCAGTATACACCCTCTTTCAAATCAACTCCACCTACTCAGTGGTCCTATAGATAGGAAGAGGTCCCATCATAGCTACATCTCCCAATTCAAGACAAAATAGGGGTGATCGACATGACCTACTGTAAAAAGCCTCATAATGTTCCATCTGAATCATTGCTTGAAAACTGTTATTGTAAGAAAACTCCAATAGGGGTATGAATATCTCCCAAGAACCCCTGAAATCCAAGATGCATGCTCAAAGCATGTCCTCCAAAACCTGAATCGTGTGATTGTATTGGCCATCTATTTGGGGATGATAAGCTGTACCCAGAAGTACCTGTGTACCCAAATCCCTCTGTAGTTCCTGCTAGACATGAGAATTAAACTGAGCATCCCTGTCTGAAATGATAGAGTGCATAACCCCATGAAAACATATAATCTATCGAATGTACAACTTTCCAAGATCATAAACACTGAAGGTTTCCTTGATTGGTATGAAATGTGAAACATTATTGAGTCTGTAAACAATAAACCAAACTAAAACATTCCTTTGAGGTGACCTTGGTAAACTTATCACAATATCCATTACAACATCGATTCACTTTCACTCAGGAATAGACAACTGTTGTAAAATCCCTATCGGTTGCTGATGTTCCACCTTCACCAGCTGACAGGTGGAAAATCTCATAAAAAAACTAGAAACATCCCTCTTTATGCCTGGACACCAATATTGATGATGTAGATCTCAATACATCTTTGTGAAACCAGGATGAACTGCCAATACTGAGGCATGAAAATCTAACATCAACTCCTCACATATGTCTGCTGACTCCCATACACGCCCAAAAAAATGAAAGACCTCATCATCTCCTAAGGTCTATCTAGGAGTAGTGTCCTCTCCTGACACACTCTCATAGAGGAATAGGCCTTCAGAATCTAATTACTACCTCATTCTCACTCGATCCAAAAGAGTAGAGGTAACAGATATAGAAGAAATAAATGACTATCCCTATATGTCATGCACCTCCAAATGCATCTCAGAGAACAGAGCCATAAACTGCTACTCACTACTGGCCTCCTGAACTACATGTATCTGAGTTCTCCTTCTCAATGTATCAGCCACTACGCTGCCTTTCCCAGGCGTGTAGGCAAGCTCAAAGTCAAAAGACTGAAGGTACTTAACCCACATTCACTGTCTCAAATTCACTTATCGCTGAGTAAATATATGCTTGAGACATTTGTGGTCAGTGTACAACACAAAATGATCTCCCAAAATATTATTTATCTAACAACGTAAAGCATGCACAACTGCTACTAACTCGAGATAGTGCTTTGGGTAATTCCTGTCATGTGGCCTCAACTGTCGAGACCCATATGTAATGAATTATTCCCCCTTTATAAGCACTTCTCCTAGACTGATACCTGATGCGTTGTAGTAAATGGTGTAACTCTTTCCTAGCTCTAGAAAAATAAGTATTGGTGCTGAAGTCAACCTCCCTTTCAGCTCCTAAAAGGCTGAATCATAGGAATCTGTCCATAATTACTTGACACCCTTCTTAGTCAGGCTCGTCAGTGGAACTACTAAGCATGAAAAGTCCTATATAAAGTTTATATAGTAACCATATGACCCATGAAAACTCCATACCTCAAAGACATTCTTAGTATTATCCCAGGAAACTACTGTACTCAGTTTCTCTGGGTCTACTGATACTCCTGTCTCTGAGATGAGATTACCCAAGAAGTGAATTCGGTCCATCCAAAAGTGTAATTTTGAGAGATCAACATATAACTGATGCTCTCTCAGTGTAATCAATACGATCTCATGATGGGTGGCATGGTCACATTGAGTGTGAGAGTAAACCAAGATATCGTCCACGAAGACTACCACAAAAGAATCCAAGTAAGGATGGAACACTCGGTTCATTAGTGCCACGAAAACTTCTGGAATGTTTGTGAGATCTAACGACATAACCAAGTACTCATATAGACCATACCTACTCCGAAAGGATGTAAGAGGTATATCTAGTGGTCTAATGTGTAACTTATGATAACCGGATCTCATTTCAATCTTCAAGAACACTAGGGATCCTCAAAGATGATCAAAGAGATCATCAATCCTCGGCAAGGAATATTGGTTCTTGACCATCAATTGGTTAAGCTTCTAATAATCCACACAAAGTCCAAGGGTACCATCCAACTTCTTCACAAAAATAATTGGCGAACCCCAAGGAGAAGTACTGGGTTGGATGAACCCCTTTTCCTTCCAATCCTCTAACTGGTTCTTAATCTCCAATAACAATAGTGTATCCATCCTATAGGGAGTAATGGACACCAGTGTTTCTCTTGACACAAGTTAAATGGATAAATCTACCTCTCTCTATAGATGTAAACCTAAAAATTCCTCTGTAAAGACATCCATGAAATGGTCCAACACTGGAAGAAATTCTATCTATGAAGTCCCCTGGTCATCCATATATAAACTATCAATATGGGATGTAATTCCTCTCAACCCATGATGATCAGGTCCTACTCTGATCGCCTAGACATCCCATTTATCCTTGTGTAGAAAAGACCCACCCTTTGGTGACATGAAACTCACCCTATGGTGATAGCAGTCAAAAAAGGCCTGAAAGGATACCAACTGGTCCATTATGAGAATGACATCGAATCCTATCATCTATATGACACAAAGGTCCCATAATAAGTGACACACACTAACCTCAAGAGGGAATTCCTTACACTGACATACACTATCCTTCCTAATCCCCAATAGAGTTTCTATAATCATAACATCATCAAAAGTAAATACACAGAGCCCAAGGATCTCTACAATGGAAAAAAATATGAAACTATGGGAAGACCCTATATAAAAAAGAGAAAAGGAAAAATATGAGGGAACTCAAATTTTACCTCTAACCATAGAGGGTCTGGAATACTTATCCTATTGGGTCTACTCCATCGCAAAAGTCTGACCTAGAATGAAGCTGTACGACCCTACCTGAATACCCTAAGCTAATCAACACTATTGTCACTGAAAGCCTGCCATCTAGATAGCATGACCACAACCACCTCCTTGCCTTGAACAGCATGACGAACTCCAGTTCCCTGAGTGATGAGAAACTGATGGTCCTATGCATGAACGTAGAGTCATAATAGATCCCCTATCACTCGCTGCTGGTGAGAAAATCTGGAAAAAAAATCTGAATATGACCCATCTTACTAAAATATTGGTACTCAACTGGGTCTCTCATGCATTGAGGTATCATGTGCCCACTCTTTCCAGGATGATGAACCACACTGGATCATAGCTCCCTACTCCCTCAGGTTGTGTTTGGAAATCAATGCCTAATTTACTATAATAGTCACCTAATTCAGCCTGAAAACATTCACCTGCAATCAGATGTCATACCTGAGACCATCATCAAAGCACCTATCCAAAGATAACTCGTCACCTCCCAAAACAGGTGTGAAACAATGAAGATCTGTAAAATGAGAAGAATAATCCATCACAAAAAGCATGCCCTGCTCCAAATGCATGAACTCCTAGGCTTGGTCGGCCCTCAACATCTCAGGGTAGAAGTAATCATAGAAGGTCCTATGAAACTCTTACCAATCCATATCTCAATGATGTCCCGTCTATGAGATAACATCCCACCATCACTTGGAGAAATCATGTAGCATGTACATTATGAGATTCACCCTCCTCTCAAGAGGAGTCTCTAGATGTTTGAAGATAGAAAGAATGGCCTCCAACCATGACTCTATAGCCCGTGGTCCTCTATCCCTTGAAAAAAAGGGAGGATGCTGCAGCTGGAATACCCTCATCAACTCCTCCATAGATGGGGTCGGATGCGGTGCTCCATAAAAAGTCTGTATCATCCTCAAAAATCCTTCACATAACTATGCATTAACACCTGCATCTGGTATAACAACTAGTTCCAAAATGGGCACAATGGGTGGATCTGATGGTAGTCCCTAATCTACCATTTCTGGTGTTTGATCATTGACATGTACCTGGTGTAAAATCAAAGGCCGTATTTGTGGAATGACTCTACAAGGTCAAGCACACACCTCAGTACAATATTATCAAGGAAATCAACTTATAAGTGAAATAATGGAACATGAGAAGGAAAGAATTCATGTTTTAACAACGTGTTCCCTTAAGCTTTAACATGGGCATGTAACTCTACCAACCTGGTCGTGTAACACTCTATACACATGGCGTGTTCATCCCGTGACATGACATGTACTTGAATTTTTACCTCCTGCCTAGGTTATTCTACACAAATTGAACTACATAGTACTCTCCTGGTGTAACACTACGCAACATGTTCACCTAAGAAACGACAATTACTACTTATGTTCCATCCACCCGTGTTGTTTGTCACATGGCTGGATACACGGTTGATTTCCACATGGCGTGTAAAAGCTAGACACGGTGTGTATCACCCAAATTTTACCCACCTGTTTTTTTAGTCACACAGCCAGATACATGGTCTCTTACAACATGGCATGTAATACTAGTACACAATGTGTTCTACCAAATTTTTATCAACCCTATGTCTCTTCCCACACAGTCATTCACACGGTCAACAACTACACGACATGTACATATAGTACATGACGTGTACTTAAGAAAAGTTTTTTATTCTAGAACAAAAGAACACAAGCCATGTTCATAAAATCACACGCTGTGTTGTCTGGGTTTCTAGACAATAAGCCTCTAAAACTTCTTTGGAACCCTTGAAAACTTAAAATTTGACCAAGGGATTCCAAGTTTGTATATGTGATATCCCATACTCCCCGCAGATCAAATTTTGGAATCCTTAATCATGTCATATCATAATAGAATCCAATTAAAGTTCAAACATAATCCACCAACTTCCAATCAAAGAGGGCCCATAACACCCTAGGGACCAAATTTTGGCATCCATCCAATTAAATTTTTTCATATACCAATACCCTAACAAAATAATAAGTATTTTTATCATGGCATCTATCACAACAACATTGTAGCACCCCAAACATTTTATAGTATGTTTCTATTAAAAACATTCTAGTTATAGCCTATATTTCAAGAATCACTGAGCCTATGTGGAATAAAACATAGTTACTTATAGGAGATAACAATAACCTAGCCACAAAACTTAAATTTTTCAGCTCTGTGATTTGAATTTTAAAAATCTGACATACACTGTTGTTTTCAAGATGATATTTAGAGTCTGATAGAATTAACTTAATTTTCGGTGAAAAGTAACCTACCCTTATGAATAGTAACTTACCATTATGAATAGTAACTTACCCTTATGAATAGTAATATGACTCTTATGAATGGTATCCATGTCCTTGAATGTATAAATGAATTTAGGCACCTTAAAAATGATGATGAATATTTTAAGTGTTTATATCTTTTGATCAAATAAATATTTTAACTAATATTTAATTAATCATATTTAGGAAATTATTTTTGAAAAATGGACTTCATTTTTGGATTATAAACATAGAAAAATGGTTAGGGTGAATTTTTGGAATTTTTCTGAAATACTTAAATTTTTAATGAATAGTAAAATGCGATAATTTACGATAAATACTAAATAAGGAATTTATTGAGTCATTAATGACGATATGCTGATGTAATCCCAATTGTCTCGAAGTCACATGCATATATTACTGTTCTTGGTCATGGAATACTCACTATTGATTTTCTTGAGAGGAAATAATAAATTAAGGATTATAATATTAAGAAAACTCCTCTCCCCTCCACTATATAAACCACCCCTCACCCCCTCTTCCTCCCACACCACTCAAGATTCAAGACATGCCTATATTCTGAAAAATAATCTTCCCAAGCCCTCTCCCCACTTCCAAGACCTTCTGGTATCACAAAAATGCCAAAAACAAAGTCCTTAAGGAAATTCTCAAGGAGGAGTACTCAAGAGGTGAACCTTCCTTCTCTTTTCTTTCAATTTCTTTTACAAAGGTCCATTCTTTTGTTCTCCCTTCTCACCTAACCTCACCCAAATACCATGATAATTATATTACCTTAAATTTAATGGATTTTTATTGTTCCAATTTAATATTTCATCAGAATCTCTCTTTCCCCCCTCCTTTTATATAATAAATGCAAACACCATCTGAGATGTGTAAATTTATCACACTCAAGGAACACGCGTTTTCAATTTGCATTACAATCTTCAATACTGGTCATGAAACCTTTTAAATGGTTGAAACATGTCATAATATATGTATCTTACCTTTATTAATGTTCTGTAATATTTACACATTCATAATATGGAATAATAATACAAAACAAGTTTATTGGGCACAAAACCGCCAAGCCAAATCCAAGCGTTTATTTTTAACTCATCGAATGAGTCATCCTCATGGTATATAACCAGAATCATTATAAGATTATTTATATCTCTCTAATGTAACTAATAATGTATATTAACAATTATTTGTGTTTAACCACATTTCAAATGAACTTTCATTCATGAATACAAGTAAACAAATCATGAAGCCAAGTAAGAAAATGCTTCCAAAAGAATAAAATTGAATATCTTAAACCCATCAAAAAGGCCATTAATGAAATTAATAAGGTTATACCATATCAATTAAATGTTTATGAGGTTCTGGAATTATTAATTAATGAAGCTAAATTTGATTATTCAGTTCTTTAATAACAAGTCAAGAACACCTTCAAGCATAAGGTAAGGGATATCTTAACTCCATTTCCATATTTTGAGTTACACATTTATGTCATTGGTTTTGTCTTTACAAGAATATGTGTGAATGACATATGATTGTTTTATACTGTATATAAAGTTATATTTTGTGTATTTTTATTTGTCACACATAAATATTTCATTGATTTATCCTCACTCTAATGATACAATCTTTGTAAGGGATTGCTTATCTCAATTTTCATTCTTTGAGTTAAACATATATTTCATTGGTTACATTGTTCCAAGAATATGTGTGAATGACCTATTATTGTTTTATACTATATATCTAATTATATTTTGTGTATTTTTATTTGTCATGCATAAACATTTCATTGATTTATCCTCACTCTAATGATACAATCTTTGTAAGGGATTGCTTAACTCAATTTTCATTATTTAAGTTAAATGTCTATTTCATTGGTTACATTTTTGAAAGAATATATGTGAATTAAATATTATTGTTTTATTATATATATCCAATTTTATTGTGTGGGTTTATGTTTGTCACATATAATTATTTCATTTATTTTTCCTCAATCTAATGATACTTTCTTGGTAACAGACCCTCTCTCTCACTTTTGTTCAAGAATCTCCCCAATGTTGTGCCCTTTTATTTTTAATTCCTAATTATGGGGTATGTTTTTGAACCTCCTACATACTTCCCTTTGTGACATATAAATAATGGAATACCCCGTTACCTCTCATTAAGACCTCTCAATAACACTCGTTACCTTGTCGAAATTTTTGTAAGGGGATTCTCATCTCACTTTCATTTCTGTGAGATTTTCATTGTTCTCTACTTATTTATTGTATGTGGTATACGTGTAATTCCATTTATATATAATAAAATTATTCTATTTATATTCATGTTATTAAATGTTTCATTTGAGGGTTATTAAGTTTGGGTCATATTATTCGACTGACTACATTGTGGTAAGAGACTTTGTCTCAACTACTATTTTGTTGTGACTAACTTTGTATTGTGCACCTAATAATCCTTATTTGATGTACCTACTTCCCATTTGAAATCACTTTTCATTTGAAATTATATTTATATTAAATATACATAATCTCATATCATCGATATGTTTGTTCTCTAAACCGTATACCATTTTACATACGATGTTTATTTGGAAAGTTATTTTAATTATGGAAATATTGATGAATCTATATACTCTACTCTATAAGGATATTGAAAAGGAATATTACTCTTCTATTGAATCAATGTATACATAATTATTTGGATATGCAGTGGTGGGTGGGGCCCTCTATATCCCCTCGATGCATCGGTAGGTCTCATGAGACAAATCAGTTGGCGATAAACCCTTCGTGTTTGTTTCCAAAAATCAGACAGGTTTCTACCCACAGAACTAAACCGTTTTTACGATATTATGGTTTCATGTGCCAAATACATGAAATACAATTAATAATCATTATCTCTATTCATTATCAGTTATTACTACCCATGAGGTTTTCACTATGACAAAATCTATGGATGCAGTTTCATTCTCAGTTTATTAATGGCGTGAGTTTTTTATTTATTCACCATGACATATTGATTATGTAAGATTGATTAGGATTAACTTATTATTGTATTCATGAATCCTCTATTTGTAACCCTTACTGATCATTTGATCTCACCCCTTTCATTGTTTAATTTCAATAGGTGACAAAGAGGAAATCATTTATTGAGTTCCTGTGGTTGCAGTTTTTAGTTTTTGTTATGTATTGTATTTTGTAACCTTTTACAATGTAATTTGAGTTACATCTATGTATCTAGTTTCTTCAATACTACAAAACTGATCATTCCTTCAAAGTTTTCATTCCTTCTAACCATGCCAATATCACATGTACTGCACCGACTCTAGCCTAGAGGGGTCGGGGTGTTACAATTGGTATCAGAGGAATTTTAGTAGGAAACTTGGAAACTAGAGTAGGAAATGTACAGTAGGGAACAAATCCCTAATGTAGTATTTGAGGATAAATGTAAAAGATTATCCTGGTATTTTGGTAAGGAATAGATTATGTGGATTTTTTAAGCAATACGTCCCTGTTTGGATATCAGCAGGTAGAGGCGGCTCTGACACAGATGCATCTAGGGGTAAAACCCGAAAACACTACTTTGGGCTAGAATCTAATGGGAATTGGTGCACGATAATGGGCATTGCTACACTCTTGGTTACGACACTCCCATGGAATATTCTTAGGATAATTCATATTTTCATTACAATTCTTTATAAAGGATTGAAATTTAAATTATTCCTCAAAGAAACCATTTTTCTGATTATGGGATTATCCATGCATAGGATCTTAAACTATGCTAAGTATTTTGTTAAGATTATACATTAGGATTCATACCCTAATCTAGTTTGTGCCATTATTTAGAAATGGTGTCTAATGGAAGAAGGGGAATCAATACTCGTGGGCAATGTAGGAATCTCCCCAGTGAGCAAGTCAACATAGTCAATGTTGGAGAAGATTAGATCATGACCATATTAGGACAACTTACTCAGGTTGTGATGAATAACCTTTCCACACCTGTGTTGGATCATTTCGTGTGGCAGAATCTGCCATCTTTTAGCGGGACTACTAATCCAGTGGTTGCTGAACAATGGATTAAGTCCCTTGAAAAGATATTCATGGTAGTACTGGATATATATTGTCTCAAGGGAGACGCTGATCAATGGTGGTCCTTGATTCAGAATACGGCAGAGGAAGGAGTTCTGAAATTTGGGAAGAGGTTATGCGTCCCATCCGTACCTGAGATAAAAATGGAACTATTAGATGATGCTCATAGCCCTAATTTCTCTATACACCTGGGTAGCACCAAGTTGTATAGAGATCTAAATGAATATTTTTTGTGGGATAATATGAAGCGAGAAATTGCTGACTATGTGTCAAGGTGTCTAGTTTCTCAACAAGTGAAGGCAGAGAGACAACGTCTCAAAGGAGTGATGAAACCTCTACTTATTCCTACGTGGAAGTGGGATAAAATTACGATGGATTTTTTCACCAGACTACGAAGGACACCAAGAAAGAATGATGCAATATGAGTAATTGTTGATCGTATCACAAAATCAGCACATTTCCTTCCAATAAGAGAGGATTTACCACATGAGCGCCTGAAAAGTCACTATATTAATGAGGTTATAAGACATCATGGTGCACCTATATTGATTGTGTCTGATCAAGATCCCCGGTTTAAATAAAAATTCTGGAACAGTCTCCATAAGGTTTTGAATACTGAGATTCATATGAGTACTGCTTATCACCCCCAAACCGATGGATAGTCTGAAAGGACTATTCAAATTTTAGAAGACATGCTGAGGTCATGCTCTCTTGAATTCCAAGGTATGTGGGGTCAATACTTACATTTGGTGGAATTTTTTCTACAACAATAGTTTCCATTCTAGTATTCAAATGGCTCCATATGAAGCATTATATGGAAAGAGATGTCGAACTCCAACTTGTTGGGACGAAGTTGGTGAGAGGAAACTTATAGGCCTATAACTTATTAAAGAGACCCCGACAAAGGTGAAGAAAATACAAGCCCATATTAAAGTATCCCAAAGTAGGAAGAAGAGTTATGCTGACAACCGGATAAAGGACTTGGAATTCCAAGTGGGAGATCATGTATTTCTGAAAGTATCTCCTAGGAAGGGTGTCTTAAGGTTCGGTAAGAAAGGGAAACTGAGCCCCAGGTACATCAGACCATTTGAAATTCTGGAAATAATCGAAGCTGTAGCTTACCATTTAGCGATGCTGCCAAATCTATCTAGAGTTCATCATGTTTTCCATGTGTCATTGTTAAAGGAATACATGCCAGACCCAATACGTGTACTCATATATGAAGAAATTGAACATGAACTTGATTTTTCATACTATGAAAACCCTACCGGGATTCTTGACACAAGGGAGAAGGTATTGAGAAATCGGAAAACTTGTCTAGTAAAGGTTATTTGGAGAAACCATAATATAGAGGAAGCAACATGGGAACATGAGGATGTTATGAAATAGAATCACCCACATCTTTTTGGTGGGATTTTTACATAAAAATTCGAGGACAAAATTTACAAAGGAGGGAATAATGTTTCACCCCAAACATTTTATGGTATGTTTCTCTTAAAAACATTCTAGTTATAGCCTATATTTTAGGAATCACTGAGCCTATATGGAATCAAACATGGTTACTTATAGGATATATCCATAACCTAGCAATAAAACTTAATTTTTTCAGCTCTGTGATTTGAATTTTAAAAATCTGACATACACTGTTGTGTTCAAGATGATATTTAGAGTCTGATAGAATTAACATAATTTTTGGTGAATAGTAACCTACCCTTATAAATTTTAACCTACCTTTATGAATAGTCACTTACCCTTTTTAATAGTAATTTGACTCTTATGAATGGTATCCATGCCCTTGAATGTATAAATGAATTTAGGAACCTTAAAAATGAAGATGAATATTTTAAGTGTTTATATTTTTCGATTAAATAATTATTTTAATTAAATATTCAATTAATCATATTAGAAAATTATTTTGGAAAAACGGACTTCATTTTTGGATTCTACATGCCGAAAAATGGTTAGGGTGAATTTTTGGGATTTTTCTGAAAAACTTAAATTTTTGATGAATAGTAAAATGCGATAATTTACAATAAATGCTAAATAAGGAATTTATTGAGTCATTTATGATGATATAATGATATAAGAACAATTGGTTCGAATTCACATGCATATATTACTGTTCTTGGTCATGGAATACTCACTATTGGTTGTCTTGAGAGGAAATAATAAATTAAGGATTATAATATTAAGAAAACTCCTCTCCCCTCCACTATATAAACCACCCCACCCCCTCTTCCTCCCACACCACTAAAGCTTCAATACTTTCCTAAATTCTTACATATACTCTTCCCAAGCCCTCTCACCATGTCCAAGACTTTCTAGTATCACCAAAAGGCCAAAAACAAAGGCCTTAAGAAGATTCTCAAGGAGGAGTACTCAAGAGATGAACCTTCCTTCTCTTTTCTTTCAATTTCTTTTACAAAGTTCCATTATTTTGTTCTCCCTTCTCATATACCCTCATCAAAATGCCATGATAATTCCAGTACCTTACGTGTACTGGATTTTCACTGTGCTAATGGAATATTTCATCATAATATCTCTTTCCCCCACTCCTTTTATACAAAAAATGTAAACACTGTCCAAGATGTGTAAATTTATCACACTTAAGGAAGACAGGTTTTCAATTTGCATTACTATCTACAATACAAGTCATGAAATATTTTCAATAGTTGAACCATGTCATAATATATGTATCTTAAATTGATTAATGTTCTGGAATCTATACACATTCATAATATGGAATAATAATACAAAACAAGTTTATTGGGCACAAAACCGCCAAGCCAAATCCAAGCGTTTAATTTTAACTCATCGAATGAGTCATCCTCATGGTATATAACCAGAATCATTATAAGATTATTTATATCTATTTAATGCCAATAATAATGTATATTAACAATTCTGGATGTTTAACCACATTTCAAATGAACTTCTATTCATGAATACAAGTAAACAAATCATGAAACCAAGTAAGAAAATGCTTCAAACACAATAAAATTGAATATCTTAAACCCATCAAAAAGTCCATTAATGAACTTAATAAGGTTATACCATATCAATTAAATGTTTATGAGGTTCTGGAATTATTAATTAATGTAGCTAAATTTGATTATTCAGGTATTTAATAACAAGTCAAGAACACCTTCAATCATAAGGTAAGGGATATCTTAACTCAATTTCCATTTATTGAGTTACACATCTATTTCATTGGTTTTGTCTTTCCAATAATATGTGTGAACGACCTCTGATTGTTTTATACTATATATCCACTTATATTTTGTGGATTTTTATTTTTCACACATAAATATTTCATTGATTTATCCTCACTCTAATGATACAATCCTTGTAAGGGATTGCTTAACTCAATTTTCATTCTTTGAGTTAAACATCTATTTAATTGGTTACATTGTTCCAAGAATATGTGTGAATGACCTATGATTGTTTTATACTGTATATAAAATTATATTTTGTGGATTTTTATTTGTCACACATAAATACTTCATTGATTTATCCTCGCTCTAATGATACAATCTTTGTAGGCGATTGCTTAACTCAACTTTCATTCTTTAAGTTAAACAGATATTTCATTGGTTACATTTTTCCAAGAATATTTGTGAATGAACTATGATTTTTTTATTCAATATATCCACTTTTATTGTGTGGGTTTATGTTTTTCACACATAATTATGTCATTTATTTGTCCTCAATCTAATGATACATTCTTGGTAAGGGATCCTCTCTCTCACTTTTGTTCAAGAATATCCCCAATGTTGTGCCCTTTTATTTTTAATTCCTAATGATGGGATATGTTTTCTCACCTCCCAAATACTTCCATTGTGACATATAAATAATGTAATACCCCTTTACCTCTCATTAATCTCTCACAATAACACTCATTATCATGCTGAAATGTTTGTAAGGGGTTTCTCATCTCACTTTCATTTCTGTGAGATTTTCATTGTTCGCCACTTATTTCTTGTATGTGGTATACGTGTACTTACATTTGATATATAATAAAATTATTCTCTTTATATTCATGTTATTCAATGTTTTATTTGAGGTTTATTAAGTTTGGGTCATATGAATCTACTGACTACCTTGTGGTAAGAGACTTTGTCTCAACTACTATTTTGTTGTGACTAACTTTGTATTGTGCACCTAATAATCCTTATGTGGTGTACCCACTTCCCATTTGAGATCAATTTTCATTTGAAATTATATTTATATTAAATATCCATAATCTCATATTATGGATATGTTTTTTTCTAAACCGTATACCATTTTACCTACGATGTTTATTTTGAAAGTTATTTTAATTATGGAAATATTGATGAATCTGTATAATCTACTCTATACAGATATTGAAAAGGAATATTAATCTTGTATTGAATCAATGTATAAAGAATTATTTGGACATGCAGTGGTGGGTGGGGCCCGCTATAGCCCCTCGATGCATCGGTAGGTCTCATGAGACAAATCAGTTGGAGACAAACCCTTCGTGTTTGTCTCCAAAAATCATACGGGTTTCTACCCACAGAACTAAACCGTTTTTATGGTATTATGGTTTCATGTGCCATATACATGATGTCCAATTAATAAGAATTCTCTTTATTCATTATCAGTTATTACTACCCATGAGGTTTTTACTATGAAAAAATCTATGGATGCAGTTTCATTCTCAGTTTATTAATGGTGTGAGTTTTTCATTTATTCAACATGCCATATTGATTATGTCAGATTGATTATGTTTCAATTATTATTGTATTCATGCATCTGCAATTTTTAACCCTTACTGAGCATTTTTTCTCACCCCTTTCCTTGTTTACATTCAATAGGTGACAAAGAGGAGATCATTTATTGAGTTCCTGTGGTTGCGGTTTTTAGTTTTTGGTATGTATTGTATTTTGTAACCTTTTCCAATGTAATTTGAGTTACATCTATGTATCTAGATTCTTAAACACTACTAAACTAGTCGTTCCTTCAGGATTTTCATTCCTTCTAACCATTCCAATATCACAAGTAATGCACCGGCTCCAGCCTAGAGGGGTCGGGGTGTTATAAACATGCATATCTAGCACAACATCTATTACAATAGTATGCATTTAGTAATGAATCTTAAATGGTATGACAAGAATGCATGACATGTGATCTCTAGAAAATTACTATATGATGCATGAGATGGAATACCATCATCTCCTCATGTTGAAACAGAAATAGAACCACAATGATATAAATCATAACAACAAAAAACAAGTGAATCACCCAATAGTGAAATCAAAGTAGCTGTAACAATTGTAAAACCATAAAAAATTGCAATATTCAAGGTAACTTGTCTTTTCCCTATAAACGGGTTAGTTACTCCCAACCATAACTTATTACTAACTACATGTTTCTTCCTATCCTAGTCTATTGACTCTAAATAGTAAGAAAAAATAGAAAAGAAACTCCCCTGATACCACTTTGTAATGTCCCAGTTTTAGGTGCTACCCAAAGGTGCCCTAAACCCATTTGGTAACATGACCTAAAGCACATTTCCCCAAAAACCAGAGGCTTACAACTAGAAGTGAGGGCCATAATGTGATAATGGGGAAACTATTCCCTCATTGGCAGAGTATACATAGTATAAAGAAAATAGTAAACAATAGCGGAAGCAGTAATACCATACAATAAAAATAAACAGTGGAAGACTGATAGTAATATAACAACTAGAGAATATATATAAATAATTCATGTCACACATGTTTTAAAAAGTATCTAAACAAGTCACAATGCTGTAAATACAATACATAAACCAAATTATATAAAATAAAGTAACTCCAACAACATCAGAATCCTCAGCTTAGTCCCATTCTCTCTAACTCCGACAGTAATCAAGTACCTGATAAAGTAGAGCACTTTCCCTTATCTATACCTGAAATCATATAATCTGCTTGGATCCAAAATTAGACCAAAATAGGGTGCGAGATGAATAAAAGTAGGAAACCACCAAATAATTTATTCCTAAATTTCATTGAATATATATAGCAGGTAATATACATAAATGAAGCAATAAACTAGGAAGTACTCAAAAGTAAACAATCCTATAGTTTTCAATTACATTCATTTTCATTTATTATTCATCAGTTGAATAACGTAAAACTTGGGATCTAGCCTAATATCTGTATCCCCTATGTAATAGTAACAAAATAGATGTCTCATAAGACAATATAAACAATCAAGTAAGACCGAGTCTAAGATTGTGCTTTGTCCTAGTAGACTCGTCACAATAATTTAATCATTCAATAATGACCCTTTGAGAAATTTATCATAGTCTAATCCCCCTGGTATAACATAAAAAAATTCATATAATAATGACCCTATGGGTATCTCTCATGGTCTAACCCCTCTAGTCTAACATAACACTAATCATTTACAAATGAACACCTAACAGCTCACATGGTCAATACCCCTTGGTCAACATAGCATCAGTAAATTATAAATGACCACCTGGGCAGCTCACATGATCAATACCCCTTGGTTAACATAGCATCAATTCATTTAATAATGACCCTATGGGTATCTCACATGGTCTAACCCCTCTGGTCTAACATAGCACCAATCATTTACAAACAACCACCTGGTAGCTCACATGCTCCATACCCCTTGGTCAACATAACATCAGTAAATTATAAATGACCACCTGGGTAGCTCACATAGTCAATACCCCTTGGTCAAGATAGCATCGATTCATTTAATAATGACCCTCTGGGTAGATATAATGGTCTAACCCCTTTGGTCCAACGTAACAAAAATTCATACATAAATGACCCTACCTCAGGAAGCTCTCATAATCAAATTCAGCTTGGTCAAATTTCCACAATGCATATCACAGGCATCTCAACAATCATTAACTTCATACTAACAACATGAGACCTGGAAAAAATTGCACGCCTAAAAGGAAACATAGACTAAATGGTTATAAATAGTAAAATAAGGGGAACAGACCCACGAGGTGTCCCATAACAAGGAACACAACCTTACGCATAAGCAGCTACGCATTATCAATCAATCAAACCATAACAAGTAATAAACATGGCTTAATTCCAAAGCACTCAACACCCCAAACATGGGTATATGACACTTTTAGCATATATAATCCAAATAAAATCAATGAAATGAACAAACCACCTACCTCGATGTTGTGTGATCAATACTCTTGAACATCAACCCTTGAATCAGCCTAGAATTATGTAGATCTATAAAAGGGGAAAAAACTCCCAACCTTGAATAACTCATGAGAGAGGAAGAATAAAGAAGAAGGTATCTAGGGGTTTTGAGAAAACACTAGTGGGATTCCAACACACCTGATAACATCTCAATCGGAGCTCATACATAGAAATGGGAGGGTTTCAAAGTTCTTCAGCCCTTTTGTCACGCTCCTGTATGAACCACTACCATAAGAAGACATTTCCAAGGATGAGATGAGACCTCACTCCAATTTATCAATTAAAAATAAAACTACATGGTGTGTAAATTAAATGCACATACCGTGTAGTAGCCTTAACTGAAACTTACCTTAAGCGGTCTGCTAGGTCACCTACATGGCCATATACTTGGCCATTACATGACCAGTATGAGGCTGTATGTGATACCCGGGTACACAGTGTGTACATAGAATAATTCACCTTTCTTTATTTTTCCTCAAAAAAACCCAAAAATAAGATCCATACCTGAAATGAAGATCTGGGTTCTTACATAGTACACAAGGATGTCATCAATAAAGACCACTAAAAACTGGTCTAGGTAGGGATGAAAGATTCTGTTCATGAGTCCCATGAACACTAATGGGGAGTTTTTCACACCAAATAACATCACTAAGTAATCATAGTGGTCATAGAGACATCTAAAATCCATCTTTGATATTTCATCATCCCGCAACCAAAGCTGATGATAGTCTGATCTGAGGTCTAACTTTGAGAACCATCTCTCCCCCTTCAGTTGATCAAAGAGGTTATAAATCCTCATTAGTGGATACTTATTCTTTATGATCACCTGGTTCAGGTGATGTAAGTCCACACATAACCTCAATTTCCCATATATCTTCTTGAAAAAAAACTGGGGCTGCCCATGGTGACACACCGGGTATCATGATGCCCTTCTTCTACAAGTCCTCTAATTGTACCCTCAATTAATGAAGCTCTACAGATTCCATATGATATATTAGTATGGATATATGTGCTGTACCGGGGTATAGGTCAATGATGAAGTATACCTCTCTATGAGGAGGTATTCTTGGAACATCTTCAAGAAATATTTCCCCATACTCAACCACCACTGCAGGAAACTAGGGAATCATCTCATCCACAACACTGAGGGTCATTCTAGACAACTGATGTGTGATCGACTGCACCCTCATATGTTCCAGTCCATCCTACACGACTCCAGTTTCCTTCTCATTGATAAAGGAAAACCTAGTCCCATCTCCATGGACACACCACACTATGCACCTAAACCAATCAATCTGATCATGAATTTTGGATAACTAGTCCATACCCAGAATGCCTTGATAAGGCCTTGATGCTACCAACAAGAGATCCCAACCAAAACACTCACCCCCAATAGTAAGGGAACACTATTAGTACCAATGTGTGATCATCTAATATCCTCCTATAGGAGTCTCAAAGCGTAGGTATTGAGTCAACGGTTCCACTGGAATATCCATGTCTCAAACAAGGGTCATGGAAAGAAAAGAGTGATTGACACCTGTGTCTATAAAAACTACAACTAGGGTGGAAAAGACATATATAGAACCTATAATCATCTGGAGAGTCTTGGGATCATAAGACTCCATCACATGGAACTGGCCTCGCCCCTATCCACTAGCTCCTTGAGCTCAAGGTGGACCACCTAGGGGCGGTGGTGGTAGTGCCTCGAACCTCCGTACACCTCTTGACGCTCATACCACTCATCTGACACATCTTCCACCTAGTGAAACTCCATATTCCTTCCTCCTACACCGCCACAGTGGTCCCTTGACCATTTCTTCATCAGTCATTCGATGGGTTGGGAAATATCTTGCAAGATTCCCCCAACCGCCACACTAGTAGCACAATCTGGCTTTCAGTTGACTCGCTCTGCACTGGGAGGCTCACACCACTGATCCCACATCTTGGGGTCATCCCTTGTAGTGATTGACCTGCTAGGGTCCCTACGTCATCTATTGGATGCCCACTTCTAAAGACTCTGTAACCTGCCACTCAATGGTAGCTCCCACTGCCGGTGCCTGATTCGCAAGAAATATCTCTACCAGTAGAGATCGTTCTATCCCCCCAACATGATTAGGGATGCTAAGGGATATCATAGACACCCTAATATCCCTATGTAGTCCCTGTTTTAAGGTATGGTCCATGAATAACTGGTCCCTCACCATGTCTGTAGAGTATCGTGAAAGATCTGCAAATCCCACTGACTACTTTGCTACTAACTAGATGCCCTACTGCAAGTGCAGTAGATCTTGTATACGCACAGAGCGTAAAATTGTGGGAAAGAAATCCTCCCTAATGAGGCACTCTAAGTCTGTCGAGGACAACATCACCTCCTCATTTGTCTAAGTCTTCAGGCTCTACCATCTCTCCTCCGAGCCCTGAACAAGGCTCCTGGCTTGGACTGCCATCTGGTCGGGAGGTATCCTCACTAAGAGAAAAAATTTCATCAACACCTCCAACCATTCCTCAACTACCTGAGTATCCGTATCACCTCTTAACCTATTAGGTCACTACCAATAGAACTCATGCAATGCACGGAGCCTATGCGCATCCTCTACCAATAATACTGGTAGGAACTGTTGATCTCCAGGTGGTCATATCACTGGTACATGACCGAGAGGTGCTATCTCTAGAAATGGTCTCTACACTGACTCCTCATTTCTCGGTGGACTATCCTCATGGTCATGCCCTAGAATCTTGGCTACCTGTCTGTGTGGAAGCATCTTGAAAGAGAACAAGATGTACCAAGATCAATAGAGTATACATGGTGAGCTAACTCTAACTCAAGAAGGACATGAGAAAACACTCAATTCCTATATGATGTATGAATCATTAATTTCCCATGAAACTAGTGTTTTCATGTACCGAGTCAGGAAGTATAATTCAAGGTCCTAGTGTATGGATACGTCGGACGTCACCCTAGCACTAGGTTCCCTATCCAGAAAACCGAACTCGAAACACATAACACTATTCCCCCAAAACAAGATTAAAAATTAACACCCTTTGAAACCACTCTATCATGACCCATCCTCTGGGGCCTGTGCCATTACTACCCTAAGCCCACCTCCTATAGGCCAGGGGCTGGCGAGTAGCACCGAGTAGAAATTCCCCACAAGGGGAGGCATTTTCCTATAAACCTGCACACATGAACCCATTACCAAACTAAATGACTGTAATTAAAAACACTTTGTAAATAGATATGAAACCCACTAAGGCAACCACTGAGAGTAACAATACAAACTGAAAAGTAAATGGACCATAATTTAAGACCAACTGAAATAGAAAAGTACAAGCTCCTGGATATCATTAGTATAAAACCCTACCTGAAGGGTAGGTACAATAAGCTATCTGAATGTCGTTGAAGAAAACCATTTCCGTTGGGTCACCCTGAAGCACCACTTTTCACTGGTCCACCAAGGACTCCATCGAAGCTATTGATCGTCTGCACAAGACATGACACTTGCGGGCGAAGCCTATGTAGGGGTGAGTAAAATAATACTTATTAGGGACCTCAAATCACAATAGAATTACACAAAGTAAACCACAAGAAATCAAATGAAGTATACCACAATGAATAAAACTATTAAATACACCAATTATATTACCAAATAGGCACACGAAGTGTAACCTCTAAGAGGTACAATAAAGAGAGTCACTAGATTCAGCTCAAACCAAGTATAGATTTTTGGTACGTAAACAGGATTGTCATAAGAATCCAAAGTACCCTCAAGTAGTAACACATGGAGCTTTAGTAACACACTAAGTGTAGGTAACACACAGAGTGTCTCTAACACATGGAGTGTAGGTAACACAGGGAGTGTAGATAACACACAGAGTGTTGGTAACACATGGAGTGTTGTCAAATACTAGAGGACCCGTACCCTGGTGGGATAGGGGAGTACCAACTTAGTCTTGGTAAGAAATAATGTTTATATAAGACACATAGTCTATTTAAGACAAGAAGTATAGGTCGGATACGCTGTCTAGGTAATCACATAGCTTCTAGGTCACAACCAGCCGCATGATTCCATCTTTAGCACACTCATTTCGGGAGCACCTCCTCCTCAATCCAATAGGCCATAATAAAAATTATATAAAAACTCACTTATATTAAATCAAAAGTAACTACTCATTTCAAGGTTCCTAACGCCATAAACGACTCATCAAACAGAAACACGGTTTGAGAGTTATGACCACTTTAGTAAAAAGGGGATGGCGGGGTCTAGGTCTGGTCTGACCCAGTCGAGCTGACCTGACTCGACTTGGTTCGGAAAACCCAACCCAACCCAGTCTAGGTCATCCCAAACTAGCCTACCCCATTGGGCCATGTGGCCCGCCCACAGGGCTGACTAGACCTAGCCTGCTGGGCCGCTGGAGCGGCCCAACCATTTCAGTCCGAACCGCATGTGGTCGGTTGGCTTGCTCTGCCAGCCATGACCCAACCTGGCCGCAACCCCCCATACTTCCTGCACACGGCTTATCAGCATGCTACATGTTCAACCTGGCTAGACCACATGACACTACCAGTCCGCATGACCACCGGATCTCGTAGCTCAATTGCAGGTCCCTCCTCCGACCGATGCTGCTCTGATGAGCCGCGTCCCTTTGTCGTGGTCTCCTACTACGACTATCTGTAGCCACCATAGACTGCCTAACCGTGACTCCCACATGTTTCCTGAGTATGAACTACCACAAGCCTCTCTGCGGCCAGCTGCTGAGCCGATGGCCTCCTACTGTGGGTCTCCCCACTGCCAAACTTGTCTACCGCCACTCGTGGCCTCATACCACTGGTCGATCTGCCACCATGGTCCAACCTGGACCGCGGTTCGCTGATGCCACCACTGACCATCAAGACAATGGATTCTCTTCCTGGTCCGCATGGATCATTTCACTATAAAGAACAAAAATGAATTTGGGGGAGAAAACGGATCACAAGAACGCCTGGTGTGGACGGATCCATGCCTTGTTCGTGCCATCCTTGATCCGTCCATGCTAGAAATTTAATAACAAGGCCTAAAAAAAGTCAAATCCAACAAAAATATATCATGGATTCAATTCCCAAAAATATCCTGAATCAAGAACCCATCTCGCAAAAATACACACAATTCGTGAATCAATCCGTTCATCGATTGATTCACATTCGTCATAGGAAATCAAGAATGGGGAATAAATCACAAAGGAAACAACTCCCTACCTCGAGTATTGGATCAATCACTGATGAAGTGTGAGTCCTTTATTCGTCATTCTTCAATCCACTAACTCCTATTAGGGATATGATCGTCGATCCTCCACAGTTTTTCATTCGTTGATGAGAGGATTTGCAAACATGTTTGCTTTTTTTCCCAGAGCCTCCAAGGATCATGAATCTGACTCACATCCCTACCAAGATATTAAATGAAGAAATGCATTTTAGTATCACTGTTTCATTGAGTTGTAGAGTTTCCATGCTGTTTCCTTCATGAATGGAAATATATTCTTATTTGTGGCATCGTAGTGCCACTGCGTCACTGTTAATAATTAAAATAAACTTTTTCTAATTTTATTTTATTTTCATTTAAAACGTCCAAATTTTTTTTCCACAGTTGACTCATGCTGGTTAAAGATAGGTACTGCCTAAGAAAAACTGGCTACTCTGACTACAACAGTTCCATCATATTTAAAATCCAAGCACTCGTTTAAAAGTTACTAAAATTGCACATGAGTTCTATTTTTAATAAGCTTAACAATAGTTATAACATTTATTCCGGGCACCCTGGGCCTTGGAATCATGTGCCATCTCATTGCTTGGTCTCGATATAATTCCACATATATTTTTTTAAAAAATTTACCTGGAAAATACTAGACATTACATTAATCCATTTTCCAATTTCATCAAATGGGAAATTAATTATTCATTCATGTGTATGACAGACTACCACCTCATGAATAGATATAATTTTTTTTCATCATCGTCTCTAAAAAATGTTTATAATGATTGAATTAATATTTATATATGATATAAATGACATATTTATCATTATTAAAAAATAATATTTCATTTATGATCTTAACTTTTCATGAAAAAAAATTATAATGTCGTTCATGCGTACGTGTGAACTATTACCTCCACGAAGAGATGTGATTCATTTTTAATCCCCACATCACATGGATTCCATATACAAGTTTAATTAAATTATTAATATGATATAGATGATATTATGGTAATTATGTAATGATATAATAATAATAATCACCTTATTTCCATAATGATAATTGAAAAATGTTAACATTAGTCAAGCACATGTACGACCAACCATCTCTATGATTATAACAAAATAAATTTTTCATAATCATTCTTAATGGTTTTGATTTAAAAGCACAACTTATTTATACACATTGTAATAATTTCTTGAATATAGTTCTTGAGATGATATACTAATGACCACTTTGACTATTGACATCATACCAAAGTCATTTTGGACTCATGTACCGAATATCATCAAAACATCGAACATGAACTTAATTAATTAATTAATTGTTATAACATGGTAATGAGTGATACAAAATGAATAGTAAACTTTAAAAGATTATAAATCAGTCAAATAATTAACATAAGTTTATTATTTAGGAAATGAAAGGACATACATAACGAATCAGACTCATAGTAAGGTTCTTCGTCTCAACCTCCTTTTATTGAGACATATCACAAGGTTGTGCACTTTATTATTTTATAAGTTGAATAAATATCCCCATTGACATTTTATATCATGATTTTCTCTATTTTTAATAAAATTATTTTTTGTAAGGTTATTATTTAATGATATTTATGATTAAAATATTTCGTAGTGGCATGTGACACTTTAATTTAAATAACACTTTTTAAATGTTTAAGAGTTAATTTAAAAACCTTTTCCTCCAGGTAAATATTCTTGATATTATTTTATATATGAAGGAAAATTTATGTGTATTTCTAATTTCATTCAAATTTTTCTAAAAATTAATCTTTTTACGTATTTCATATAGAATTCTTTTCACAAATGGAAAAAGGAATGTTCTATTATTAATGGAAATGATGAAAATAAATTTTACACAACCACAAACATTTTTTTGGGTTCAATTGAAATAATTTAGGCTTCATTAAATGCAAACATCTTAATATTTTTGTTATTTTGGTATTGAAATTTTTTTCTTCAAAGAATGGTTTATTTTGTGTTGAAAATGGAATTTTGTAAGAAAATGGTATCTGAAAGTGATTTGCATAAAAGTTTAAATGTGTTTTTAAAATTATGAAATGTTTTATTAAATTTAAGGGTTCTTGGATATAACACCCCGAGCTTCCACGATATGCTTCTCATTCAACAATGCAATAGCTTGCATTGTACGCAACTTCGAGTTCTAACACACCGCAACCAATCAAAGTAGCCGTTATGAATAGTAATACCCATCTTTTGAAATTATATAAATTTTATATTTCAAAATGGACTTCATTTTTGTATTTGGAATATCGAAATTATCCTAAGTTGAATTTTTTGTAATTTTCTGAGAACTTCCATTTTTTATAAATAGTGAAAAATACTTAAAAACAAATTTTTTAATAAAAATAATTTATAGTGATAAATTATACTATTGAGTGGTTTTAAAGTATAATTAGAATATATTTTTACCATTTTATCCAATTATGTTCATTATAATTAATTTCACTTTGAAATTAGACATAAATAATTGTCAATCTTTTGATATATATTATTTCTTAAAAACATGCTATTTGTTGTGACAACGGGAATTAATTATAAAATTAATTAATGCAAATTATATTTTTGTAATTTTTTAAAATATACATCATTTTTGAATTCGGAATATCAATTATAGCTTAGGGTGAAATTTTGGCATTGTTCTGAAAAACTTCAATTTTTGATGAATAGTGAAACCACTAAGTGGTAGTTAAAAAACTGATTTTTCGTTTAAATGAAACATTACCACTTCTGTGATTTGATTTTCAAAAATCCGACATACATGGTTGTCATTAGGAAGTAAAATGTGGTTCAATGGGATTAAAATAATTTTTTGGTGAATAATAACTTTTAAGTTTAATTAATCGTGATTAAAGGTAATTAGTGAAATTTAAGGTAAAAATGATATTATAAAAATATTAAATGACCTTGAAACGTGTCCTAATCCTATTGGATGAGTCATGGCCGACCAATAAAATCCATGGGGCAACTTGGGGACCCCATGGAGCCACTTTGGTAGGAAAATTACATTAAAAACTTTTTATTTAATGTTGAAATAAAAATGTCACAAACATGAGTTGTTTTACTAAAACAATTTTTAAATGGTGTTATACAAGTAATATTTTTGACTATAAATATTCATTAGAAAGATAAAATTATTTAATACATCATGATAGTTTTTTTAGTATTTTTAGACATTAAATAAATTAAATTATTTATGACACCATGATGATGCAGCGATTACCTCATTAATTAACGATTTAAATAAAATGTAACAATAATGTACAATCCAAGGCTTACACTTGTGGAAAACCTATTTTATGAGTAGATATCTAACCATTATCACCTTAGCCTCGAAATATATCATTTTGGGACCTTTAAAATCAGAAACGAATTTCATAATAAAGTAACATTTCAATCTTTCCAAGAGTGCCCCTTTTCTCCTCTTATAAAATCCCCCCACCACTACCACCTTACTCACACCTTCAAATCATTTTTGCTCGGCCAAACTCTTCCAAAATACTCTCTCAACTTCCCTATATTACTCCTAGAATCCTCACATTGGGCATAATTCTTCCCAAGGAATCATTGAGCTCAAATCAAAAAGAGTTACCCGTTTTAAAGGTAGTGTTTTCTCTTGTGTTCATATGTTTTATTTTGCTTCTCCAACCCCCTAAACTCTTTTTATTCATTTATTTTGTAACAAAACCAGTATACTCAATATACTAGTATGTTTTTATAATAATTATTCGAGCTAAACTTACACACACTTACATCTAATGGTTAAAGAACATACTGTTTCTGTGGATGGCGAATTTCTGCCTCACGAAACGATGATTGTTCAACACTCATATAACACCTTCAAAGGTGGCCATTAAGATGTCTCTATATTTATATATGATATATAATATGTTTATTTTTTCCTTAAGATTCTGTATTTTTCATTTATGTCCTACCTTTATGGTTTCCATTATGGGTAAACGCGATATTTTCATTTTAGGAAGTGCGGACTACCGCCCCCTCAAAGTGATTTGAATCGTTAATGCCATATGTGGGATGTATAAAGGATGGAGTAAATGGTATTATACATTATATTATACTAGAATTATATTATAACTTTATATAATTATAACTTCATTCCATTGAATACAAAATAGAAATGAAAGTAGCGTTCATGCGTACGTACGGCTTACCGTCTCCATGAACGGTGCATTTCATTTCTTACCTCTAAATGTAATGTAATATTATAAATGCATGTATATAATGGATATATATGATTTATATGATATATAAATCATGAATATAATTATGGATATAATGGATATATTACCACATGAATAAAGTGTAACTATAAGAAGTTTATTTTTGACTCAAGTACCTAAGATCGACAACACGACCGTTATAAACTTAAATAATTACATAATGTTCATGACATGGTAATAAGTAATATAAAAGGAATAATGAACTTGAAAAAGGTTCTTAAGAAGGTATAGATTAACTCTAGTTTAGTATTCATGAGGTTAAAGAGCGGTCGAGTCAAGTCGGACACGAGGTAAGGGAATTTCTTAACCCAATTTGCATTCTTTGGGTTAATCTCCTACTTTCAAATTATGTCATGATATTATTATGTCATATCTTGTATTTTTAATTTATTTATGTGTAATTATAATGAATAAACATAATATATCTATTTTATTTTAAAAATGATCTTTGTAAGGACTTCATCTCAATCTCCTTTCCTTGAGGCATATTTGGCTTTATACACAACTTTCATTTATACGGTGTATAAACCCCTTTGAATTTTACTTTTATTCAAAAGGAATCTTTTATACGAATCATTTTTACTAAATGACAAAAAAAGAATGTTTTTCTTACGTATGCAGCGACAACGACTTCTCCACCACCGTGACCATTATTTGAGTTTTGGCTTCCTCCACAAGCCATAACGTTTTTTGAAATAAAAAATAAATATAAGTTTTAATTTTCTTTTATTTTGGTATTGAAAATGGTTTTGAAAGTGTTTTTATTATAACAATGTGTTGTATTGATATCTTGTGATTGAAATGTGGAAATGTTATGTTTCCTTTATGCTTGTTTTATGTGATATGATTATGTTATATGATTTGTTTAAACCTATTCATATGAGGAATGCATTGGAATTAATAACTGGCGGGTGGAGCCCACTATAGCTCCTCGATGCATCGGTAGGTCTCATGAGACAAACTAGTGTCTTGGCACGAGGCCTTGACAAAATCTTATTTGTAGTCTTGGCACGAGGCCTTGGCTACGTGGTTATGATAGTCTGGCATTATGCATTCCATCATTATGAAATTGGTTATTGATATTGCATGGGATTATTCGACTAGTAGAATATCCATGTGAGTAAGTAAATGGCATTATTTAATTTTATTTTTTCCATATTATGCTGAAGTTCAAGTTTAAAAAGATTTTGTTTTAGTTATACATTGCCTTAAATGTTAATGTTTATTTATGAAAGCTTCCGCTATATTGTTATCCTTACTGAGCATCTGAGCTCACCCCTTTCAATGTTTTAATTTTTCCAGGATGTGAAGAAGTATTTTAGGAATGACCTACAGGGATGGTCTGAAGGGGATATGAGTGTAGAAAATGGACACTATGTTATTGTAGTATTTCACATTATGATGTAATGTAACATTTATTAATGCATATAGTGTTTCCAAGGCTACTAAACTAATCGGTCTTTCGAGACTTGATCTTTTGTGATCATGCCAATGTTACGCAATAATGCACCGACTCTGGGTAACTGGGGTTGGGGCGTTACAGTTAGTATCAGAGGCAGTTTAGTACCAACCTTGGAAGCTAGATTTAGATAAACTCTTATTAGAGCACATAGCCCAAAGATAGACTTTGAGGATTAGTATAGAAGAACTTCCTAGAATTTTGGTATTATAGAGATTTTTTGAGTTTTCCGAGCAATACATCCCTGTCTGGATATAAGCAGGTAGAGGCGGCTTTGGAACAGATGTACCAAGGGGTAAAACCCGAAAACACCACTTTGAGCTAGACTCGAACGAGAACTGGTGCACGAAAACGGGCCTTGCTACACTCTTGGTTACAACACTCCTGGGGGATATGCTTAGGATAATTCTCATTTTCGTTACAAACCACTATTAAGGGTTATGAGTATATACTTCCTCAAAGAAAACACATTTATGATTATGGATTATATCCATAAATAGTTCAATTTATGTTAAGTATTTTACAAGTATGGAATTATGTATTTTTATTCATAAACTAATCTAGTTTATGCCATTGTTTAGAAATGGCATCTAGTGGAAGAAATGGAAACCATATCAATGCACGCACTCCGTGTAGGGATTTCCCTCCTGATCAAGATAATTATTGTGTATCTGGAGATACAACTGGTGCTGATCAAATTATTACCATACTGGGACAACTCACTCAGGTTATGAATAATAACCTTAGTCGTATGGAGCACCCTGATCCGCAACGTGGATGATCAATGTTAGACCGCTTCATGATGCAAAAACCACCAACATTTAATGGGGTTAAAAATCCATTAGTAGCTGAGCAATGGATAAACTTCTTAGAGAAAATATTCCATGCCTTGGGGAGTAGTGAAAGGGAGAAGGTTGTCATGGCAGTCTACCGCCTCACTGGAGATACCGATCAATATGGGTCGCTGATTCAAAACCCAAAGGAAGATGAAGAAGTATCAAGTATGGAATGGAGGGAGTTTAAGGAAATTTTCTTAGAAAAATACTTTCCACATGACCATCGAGCAGATATGGAAAGGAAATTTTTGAGTCTGAGGCAGAAGGAGGATGAGAATGTCGCAAAGTATGAGGCTAACTTTACAAGGTTAGCGAGGTATGCTGCAGATTATATACATAACCGAAGAAGTAAGATCGATCGTTTCTTTGATGGGTTAAAACTATTTCTCCATCGAGCATTAATATCACAATATTTCTCAACGTAAGAAGATATTGTCTCGTGTGCTATCAAGACAGAAAAGGAATTCTCTAAGTCTTATGACAACAAAGTAAAGCAAGAGAAGAAGAGAACGGTGGAACAAGAGACAAATAAAGGGAAAAAAGGAAAGAAGGATTTTCCATTATGTGATAATTGTGGGAAGAATCACCCCGGTGCTTGCCTAAAAGGAATGAGAGTTTTTTATAAATGTGGAGAAAAAGGACACGAGGCTCGTGATTGCAAGGGAAAGAAAGAGACTATCAATGTTGAATGCTACAATTGTAGGGAAATGGGGCATTATACAAATGAATGTCCAAAGCGTCAGGGAAACTTACCTCAGAAAAGGCCAAGGGATCAAGGACAATCTTATGCTGTTACTACAGTTGAAGTGGAATAAATAATGTATTGGTGATTTTGGACTCAAGGATTATATTCTGGTTATAAGAATAATGTGATATATATAAGGATTGTACTACAGTACTTGTTTTTTCATTAAGGTTTTAATATGATGAATGTAATCATATTTTTAGTATGTGAAAATAAGAGAAACTTTACTTTGTTTGGGGAATCTGATGTTACAATTGATTTTGGAATTTAGAGACCTTTTAGAGAAAGTCTGGACAGAGGTATTTTGGATAACTATATAGGTTGGAATGGATTAAGTTGAACCTTGGATAGTATTGTTTAAGGTTAAAACATTTCTGAAGATTATTTTTGGAATATTATAATACTATTGTTTTAGGAAAAGGACAACCTGTAGGGTGGGGCATAACTCGTCGCGTCAGACAAAGCTGCAGGAATCGAACCCACAACCATAGTGCGACAGGCCTTTATTACCTACCACTAGACTACAAGAAGTCCCTGGTTATTACAAAATAGTTTTCCTAATCTAAATGGTATGTGGTAATATTTATAACCTTATAGAATTTGGATAAATAGAATATTTTTGAGTTCTGTTACCATTTGGAGTGAAAGATGGGTTTGTGGTAAAAAGTTATTAAAGAATGAAAGTCTACACGACAAGTAAGTATATTTCCTTACATTCTTAGTGAATCTCTTAAATAAATTCCTCAACTTTATGAAAGGTAACTTAAAACAAAAATGTTGTCGGTTAACTTTTCCAACTGGGGATTCAATGATCGTTTAACCAATCACAAGTTTGTGATTTTCTTATTGTTAACTTTCTCCTAATCCTGTTTTCTACAACTCTCCATCAGACCTTGCTGGTTTGTTTTTCTTCCATATCCATATTTTCATAGAATCCTAGTATGGGATATCTCAGGTGACCTTTGTACTTCTCTTTCTTTCTTTTAATGTTATATTCTTATTAACCCTATTTACGATGCGAGTTTTCCACAAAGGTATTTTCTATTTTCAACCTTTTATTTTCAAAGAAAAATTTCAAATTGCGAGGATGCAATTTATTGAAGGAGGGGAGAATGTAACACCACAAGCTTCCACGATACGCTTCTCATTCAATAATGCAATAGCTTGCATTGTACGCAACTTCAAGTTCTAACACACCGCAACCAATCAAATTAGCCGTTATGAATAGTAATACCCACTTTTTGAAATTATATAAATTTTATATTTCAAAATGGACTTCATTTTTGTATTTGTAATATCAAAATTATCCTAAGTTGAATTTCTTGTAATTTTCTGAGAACTTCCATTTTTTATGAATAGTGAAAAATAATTAAAAACAACTTTTAATCAAAATAATTTATAGTGATAAATTATACTATTGAGTGGTTTTAAAGTATAATTAGAATATATTTTTACCATTTTATCCAATTATGTTCATTATAATTAATTTCACTTTGAAATATGACATAAATAATTGTCAATCTTTTGATATATATTGTTTCTTAAAAACACGCTATTTGTTGTGACATCGGGAATTAATTATAAAATTAATTAATGCAACTTATATGTTTTTAATTTTGTAAAATAGAAATCAATTTTGAATTCGGAATATCAAATATAGCTTAGGGTGAAATTTTGGCATTGTTCTGAAAAACCTCAATTTTTGATGAATAGTGAAACCACTAAGTGGTAGTTAAAAAACTGATTTTTTGTTTAAATGAAACATTACCACTTCTGTGATTTGATTTTCAAAAATCCGACATACATGGTTGTCATTAGGAAGTAAAATGTGATTCAATGGGATTAAAATAAATTTTTTTGGTGAATAGTAACTTTTAAGTTTAATTAATCGCGATTAAAGGTAATTAGTGAAATTGAAGGTAAAAATGATATTATAAAAATATTAAATGACATTGACACTTGTCCTAACCCTATTGGATGAGTCATGTCCAACCAAGAAAATCCATGGGTCAACTTGGGGACCCCATGGTGCCACTTTGGTAGGAAAATGAAATTAATAACTTTTTATTTAATGTTAAAATAAAAATGTCACAAACATGAGTTGTTTTACTAAAACAATTTTTAAATGGGGTTATACAAGTCATATTTTTGACTATAAATATTTATTAGAAATATAAAAATCTTTCCTACATCATGATATATTTTTTTATAATTTTTAGACATTAAATAAATTAAAATATTTATGACACCATGAAGATGCAGCGATTACCTCATTAATTAACGTTTTAAATAAAATGAAAAGATAATGTAAACTCCAAGGATTACACTTGTCAAAAACCAATTGGATGAGTATATATCTAACCCTTATCACCTTATCCTCGAAATATATCATTTTGGGACCTTTAAAATCAGAAAAGAATTTCATAATAAAGTAACATTTCAATCTTTCCAAGAGTGCCCCTTCTCTCCTCTTATAAAAGGCCCCCACAACTACCACCTTACTCACACCTTCAAAGACTTTTGGCTCGGCCAACCTCTGCCCAAATAATCTCTAAAACTCCCTCTATTACTCCTAGAAGCCTCACTTTGGGCATAATTCTTCCCAAGGAATCCTTGAGCTCAAATCAAAAAGAGTTACCAGTTTTAAAGGTAGTGTTTTCTCTTGTGTTCTTATGTTTTATTTTGCTTCTCCAACCCCCTAAAATAATTTTATTCATTTCTTTTGTAACAAAAACAGTATCCTCAGTATAATAGGATGTTTTTATAAGAATTATTCGAGCTACACTTACACACACTTACATCTAATGGTTAAAGAACATACTGTTTCTGTGGATGGCGAATTTCTGCCTCATGAAACGATGATTGTTCAACACTCATATAACACCTTAAAAGGTGGCCATTAAGATGTCACTATATTTATATATGATATATAATATGTTTATGTTTTCCTTAAGCTTCTGTATTTTTCATTTATGGAATACCTTTATGGTTTCCATTATGGGTAAACACGATATTTTCATTTTAGGAAGTGCGGACGACCGCCCCCTCAAAGTGATTTGAATCGTTAATTCCATATGTGGGATGTATAAAGGATGGAGTAAATGGTAATATACATTATATTATACTGGAATTATATTATACCTTTATATAATTATAAATTCATTCCATTGAATACAAAATAGAAATGAAAGTAGCGTTCATGCGTACGTACGACTTACCGTCTCCATGAACGGTGCATTTCATTTCTTACCTCTAAATGTTATGTAATATTATAAATGCATGTATATACTGTATATATATGATTTATATGATATATACATCATGAATATAATTATGGATATAAGGGATATATTACCACATGAACAAAGTGTAATTATAAGAAGTTTATTTTTGACTCAAGTACCTAAGATCGACAAAACGACCGTTATAAACTTAAATAATTACATAATGTTCATGACATGGTAATAAGTGATATAAAAGGAATAATGAACTTGAAAAAGGTTCTTAAGAAGGTAGATATTAACTCTAGTTTATTATTCAGGAGTTTAAAGAGCGGTCGAGTCAAGTCGGACACGAGGTAAGGGAATTTCTTAACCCAATTTCCATTCTTTGGGTTAATCTCCTACTTTCAAATTATGTCATGATATTATTATGTCATATCTTGTATTTTTAATTTATTTATGTGTAAATATAATGAATTCACATAATAGATCTATTTTATTTTAAAAATTATCTTTTTAAGGACTTCGTCTCAATCTCCTTTCATTGAGGCATATTTGGTTTTATACACAACTTTCATTTATACGGTGTATAAACCCCTTTTAATTTTACTTTTATTCAAAAGGAATCTTTTATACGAAGCGTTTTTACTAAATGACAAAAAGGAATGTTTTTCTTACGTATGTGGTGACAACGAATTATCCACCGTCGTGACCATTATTTGAGTTTCGACTTCCTCTACAAGCCATTAATTTTTTTAAAATGAAAAATAAATACAAGTTTTAATTTTCTTTTATTTTGGTATTGAAAGTGGTACTGAAAGTGTTTTTATTATATCAATGTGTTGTATTGATATCTTGTGATTGAAATGTGGAAATGTTATGTTTTCCTTTATGCATGTTTTATGTGATACGATTATGTTATATGATTTGCTTAAACCTATTCATATGAGGAATGCATTGGACTTAATAAGTGACGGGTGGAGCCTGCTATAGCTCCTCGATGCATTGGTAGGTATCATGAGACAAACTAGTGTCTTGGCATGAGGCCTTGAAAAAATCTTATTTGTAGTCTTGGCACGAGGCCTTGGCTATGTGGTTATGATAGTCTGGCATTATTCATTCCATCATTATGAAATTGGTTATTGATATTGAATGGGATTATTCGACTAGTAGAATATACATGTGAGTAAGTAAATGGCATTATTAAATTTTATTTTTGCCATATTATGCTGAAGTTCAAGTTTAAAAAGGATTTTGTTTTAGTTATACATTGCCTTAAATGTTAATTTTTATTTATGAAAGCTTCCTCTATATTATTATCTTTACTGAGCATCTGAGCTCACCCCTTTCAATGTTTTAATTTTTCCAGGATGTGAAGAAGTATTTTAGGAATGACCTGCAGGGATGGTCTGAAGGGGATATGAGTGTGGAAAATGGACACTATGTTATTGTAGTTTTTCACATTATTATGTAATGTAACATTTATGAATGTATCTAGTGTTTCCAAGGATACTAAACTAATCGGTCTTTCGAGACTTGATCTTTTGTGATCATGCCAATGTTACGCAATAATGCACCGACTCTAGGTAACTGAGGTCGGGGCGTTACATTGGAAATTATAGATTATGGGTGTGCCTAGATAGCATCAGGTAAGCCTATTTTAGATTAAATGATCGGTGCACCCAGATAGCACTCTAATTATTGGGTAATCCATATATGCAAGTCGATTGTATATCTATTATATTTTTAAGGGTTCTATAATGATTCTATGTGATGATGTACCAAGTAACCTACATGAATTTGATATTATATATAATGAGTTTTTATGGAAATAATTTTTTTTCAAAAGGTAAAATAAATGGTTTTTAATGGAATGATATTTCCTTTATGTATAAAATATTATGTTTTTAAGAAAATTTTTTTTCATTGGTTTTCATCTATTTACTGAACTAACAAATTCCTTTCTATTTTAATATTTCATATTGAGATTTTGTGCTCATCACAAGATTTTAAATATTTATCACAGGTTTAAGGAAGAGTATGGACAATGATGAGGTCATAAAGATAATTTTGAAGATATTTCATGAAAAGAAAACATGTTTTATTTTTAAAAGGGTTCTAATTGGTGGAAAAATAGATACTAAGTATAAGTGTACGGTTATAATGTATGGGTTTATTATGTAACTGTTTTTACTAATTCTCTAAAACTATATTCCTTAAATATCTTTGGGAAAATAATATTATTTCCAATTATAAAATAACTAGAATATAAAATTTTTAAGGTCACATCCTTACAGTTTGTATCAGAGTACGATATAAACAATTTTAGATATTAGTATGTTTTCATAAGAGGTATCGATATCATCATGGGTTTATAATATTAAGTGTTTTCATATATTAAATGTTTTAGAAACCCCTTTTGAGTCTTTATATTATGAAATTTTATGGTGACTAACGAATTTTGTTTGGAGACATTCATTTTTGTGGTAATTATGGGTTATTGCATTTTTTGATGAAAAAATGAAACGTATGTGATAACCTTTGAGGTTAAATTTTTTTTATCTAATGATTAATTTATTTGTATAATAATTAAATAATATTTATATCATTTTAGAAAATTGTAATCCCATAGTATGGGTGATAACCTATTAGGTCTGGCAAGGTTGTGATTTTTGAACCCACAACTGAAGGGCAACAGAGGTGCATCACCTACCACTGGCCTATGTGAAGTCTCGAGTTAGTATGAATTTTTATTTTTTGTTAAAAGTGTTTATGGAATAAGAATAAAATTATTTTTGGAAAATATATTTTATAGAATATATAACCGTGGGATTTTAAATGATTTGGGTATTATGTAATTAATGTTGTTTCAGAAGATGTTCAATATTTTGGGAACCAAATATGATCAAGGTAAAATGAATACTATGGGAATTATTTTAAGAAGTAAACATTTAATTATATTTCTGAAGAATATGGGATTTTAATATGTACTTAAGGTGATTAAGTTTATTTATAGAAAAAATTATCATATCTTGGTGATTATGCGAATTAGGAAAAAAATTTTTAGGAATGAGATGTTAAGAGTGATTGATGTTATTTGGAGATATATTTTAAAATTTATCTTGAATATAATGTGATCAAATCCTTATTATTTTTTATGTTTTTATCTTAGTTATAATATTTTCTTAGGAATTTTAAGGATAATAATTGTTTAATGGTCTATGTTGAACTTCTGGTATTACTATTGAATTTTGGAGATTAATGTAGATTATATTCATATAATGGTTTATTATTTTTGTTAAATTATCTTATCTTATCCTAACCATTTTGGTTTTGCTTAATTTTTACCGACATGGGAAATATATAGTTGATATTTTTTGGATTTTTTGATTATCTAGAAGTTGTTTTCAGTGTTTAAAGTGTGAAAAATATAACTTGAATACTCATTGTTTAAAGTAAAAGATGATTTTTTGTGTAATTTTATTAATGGATGAATCTCTACTATTAAAGTAAGTATATTTAATTATTTTCTTAGTATTAGTAGTAAAATAATTCCCCAAATATATGAAAAGTATTTTTTTCAAAAAATTTATGCGCTTACCTCTCTTATTAAGAAATAAATGACCATCTAACCCATCACATATTTATGATTTTTTTATTGTTAACATTTTCATGACCATGTTCTCTATCACTCTCCATAATAACATGAGAGTTATTTTTTTATTCCATGTCAATTTTTTCCTACATGGAATCCTAGTATGTATTATCTCAGGTGATAATTGTACTTTATTTTCATTCATTCAAAGTTGATGTTTTATTAATCCCTCTTCTAATGTGGGATTTCAAAAATGTTATTTTGAAATATAAAATATTTAGTTTTTGATCCGAATTTCAAATTTCAAGGAATAAATTTATTAAAGGGGGATAATGTGACTTCCTGAGTTTTTTTAAAAGGAAACACTATGTTTGATGGTGTACAGGATACGCCACATCAAGCTTAAATGAACAACAAAATATTATTATTTAAATGTTACCATTAAACTAGCAATAGTAATATTGGGGATGAATATTATTAACTAATTTATAATAATATTATTTAAACATGTATATATAGTTCATTTACATTTAATTATAAATGAATATAAAACCCTTTTTGAAATAAAAAGAAATGTTTTTTCTGAAAAACTATTTAAATGTGAACAAGTGTGTTTTATACCATCAAATAATAAAATCACTCTTTTTTATTATATTAATGAAATATATATATAATATATTAAATATAATATTTATCATTAATATTATGTTTTTTCTAGACATTATATATAAAAAATCTAATTTTACGGATATAAGAAGTATTTTTTCGAAAAGCCATATTTGCCGCCTTTTGATGGAACATTTGTTTTAAATCAATTTTTTGAAAATTTTATAAATTTTATTTGAAAAAATAAACTTCTTCATTTAAATTAGAGTATAAAAATTAAATTTTATTTATCGTTTTATTTTTCTGATAAGATTTATTTTTTGATAAATAGTGAAAAAATAATGTATTTTAATAGAAAATTTCTTTTTTCCTCTAACTTATTTTTATTGTTATATTATATTTTAGAATGATTTTAAATTATAATAAGATAAATATTATATATATTAATACAATTAAGTTCATTGGATGCAATTTAACATTGAATTTTGATATAAAAACATTTCAAACTTTTGATCTTTTTTGCTGCAAAAACTCATTTCCTTGTTCTATCAATGCGATTTTTTTTAATTTTTTTTTTCAAATTATGTGATATGAATTTTGAAAAATGGATTCCATATTTTTAATTATAGGTTTTATATTTATTTAATATCCCCATTTTATTTTTTTGTCAAAATATGAATTATATATTTGAATATTGTTATTATCACGGTTAAGGGTAAATATTGCAATTGAGGGTAAGAATAAAATTATAAATATTATTAAATTACCCTAACACTTGTTATAATTTTATCAGATGATTATTTTTTGTCCATAAGAATTAAATGATAGTTTTTGAGGCCATTTATGGCATTTTTAATGATAATATAGCCTTTATAATGTTATATTCAATGGAAAGTCAATTTTTTATTACTTTTGTTTTTTACTTGAGAAATATTTTATATACTGGGTTATATAAGGGTTATGTTAAAATATAAATATTCTTTATAAATATAATTTATTTATACATCTTGGTAATTTATTTATACTTTTTAGTAACAAATTAATTACCTTAAATGGTGACATAATAATGATGCAATAATTGTTTAATTAATGAAAGAATCTAATAAATGATATTAAACATATTAAAATAAATATAATTTGATATAATTAATATCATACACAAATTTGATGGAGGAATTTGATATTATATTTATGGGTTAAAAGAGGTGGTTCGATGATATCCAGTTTTTCTAATATTTTTAAGAAGACAAGTGATGAATAATGTCAATATTCACATTAATTATATTTTAAAATAAATAATATTTTAATAAATGATATAAAATTCATAAAAATAAAATATTTTCCCAACTAATTGGGAAAATTCTTGAAATTTCATAAATTAATCCTTTATTAGTTGTTTGGAATTTTATTGTAATTATATTAACCCTCAAAATGTAAAATACATGGTATCATGGTAATAATTAAAAAGGGTAAATAAGGGTTAAAACAAAAAGATAATGATTAAAAAAATAGTCAATACTTGTCTAGTTTTTATTGGATGAATGAATTTAGACCCAAAATAATCCTATATTCATAATTAATATGGTTGGTTCCATTTGGATTATAAAATTAATTTATATTAATTTAATATTTTAATGATTTCTAAGAGTGCTCCTCCCCTCTCCTATAAAATAGAACCCATTATATTCTTTTATTTACACATAAAAACCTATTTTTTATACCGAGTTATTCCAAAATACCTTCCAAGAATCCCAAACCATATTATAAATTCCATAGTTTAGTTAGAACACTCTCCTTAGAGGTATTAAGGTCTTAATCAAAGGAGGTGGTCCAAGGAAGAGGTATCATCTTTAATTAAGTGTTTTTGTTTTATTTTTCTTCCACATCCTTCAAATATTATTTAATCATTATGAAATAATAAATCCAATATACTCAATATAATTATATGTTATTATGTTAATATCACCACATAAATACATCTTCAATTTCATGAAATGGGAAATGAATTATTCATTCTTGTGTACCACAAACTACCACCTCACGAACCGATATAATTTTTTTTCCATCACCGTCTCTAAAAAATGGTTATAATTATGGAATTAATGTTTATTTAATATATTCATTAATTATGTATCATTATTAAAGAATAATTTATCATTTATGTCCTTACCTTTTCATTCACATAATAATGATAACGTCGTTCATACGTACGTGTGAACTATCACCTCCATAAAGTGATGTGATTTGATTTTAATAACGAAATAACATAGTTGATACAAATATAAGTGTATTTAAATTATTAATATGATATTTTTGATATTATGGTCATTATAGAAATAAAAAAATAATAATCATCTTCTTTTTATAACGATCATTGAATTATGGAAATGTTACTCATACGTTTGTACGACCTACCATCTTCATGATTATAACGTAGTTATTTTTTAATAACCATACTTAATGTTTTTTATTTAGAACTATAATTGATATATAAAAACGATAATAATTTCTTTCATATTATTTTGGATATTATGTACTAATTATCGCTTAGACTATTGATATCATACCAATGTCATTTTGGACTCATGTGCTGAATATCATCAAAACATCAAACATGAACTTAAATAATTAATTAAATTTTATAACATGGTAATAAGTGATATAAACGGAATAATAAACTTGAAAAGTTTATAAAGAATGTAAATAATTAACATAATTTTAATATTCCGTAATGTAAAGGACATACGTGATGAATCAGACTCAAGGTAAGGGAGTTCATCTCAATCTCCTTTCATTGAGACGTATCTTTAGGTTATGAACTTTATTATCTTAATAAATTTTCAATAATAGATTTTTTATTATTCTAACTAAAATAAGACACATATAAAACATGATTAATAAATTATCTATATTAAGAGTTCAACATATAGATCTTGTAATATTTCTCATTTAGTTTTTCTATATAAAATATTAATTAATTAATTATGTAATGATGATTATATTTTTTGTATTAATAAATATTTTCCATATATTGAATTTGATTATCTTTATTAAATGAATAAAGGATAATAAGTTGATTAAAAATATTATCTGTATACTTAAGACGACAGAACTTTATGTCTATGGTTCAAGATACATCATAGATTTTATTTATATCGGATATAAATCATAGAAATTAACAAGAATTAATTAAAATATCCCAAAGTTTTTATTGATGTAAATTTGATTTATTTATAAAGGACTTGAATTTTTATTTTAAGTAATTTATTATCCAATTATATTATGATGGTCTAAATAGATGTTTGGTTTTTAAAACCCAAAGAGAAATCTTTTTTCAATGGATATATATCTTCATTGATGTGTATAATTGATTAAATGATACATTATTATAAAATATTGAATATATCGTAATTATTATCGATCATTATGAAGAATCATTTAATTTATCTAATTATATTTATAGAAAACTAGAATAACAAAAAGAGAACTCATTTTGTCTATGGATGTGACATAGAAATATCTCCCCATGTTATGTAAGATATGTGATGAAATTTAATCGAATAAAAAATATATAATATATAAATATTGGATCATAATTATTTAAATGATATGAATATTTTAAAAGATAGAAGAGATATACATGTACATTTTAGAAGGAAAGATTAAAAAATTTAATGACTCTACCAAGGTCAATGTGTTATATTCATTTTTATATTATTCATAGAAAAATATTAATTCATAACACCCAAAGATATATTGTATAAAAATATGTAATATAAGATTCCCCACCCAACCTTGACCCCTCTTTTTTTGGTGGTGTGAAGAGTTTGACACCGCAAACCTATCTCCTAGAGTATTAGGTCTTGAAACAATAACAATAAAATGAAAAATAAAAACTTGAGGTAATAACCATTAACGACCTATATTAGATTTTTAATATTATTTGTAGAATATTAAATACAGTTAAAATCAGTATAATAGAAAAAATATACTATATAATAAAAAAATATATCAACACTAGTTATACAACATTACAGCTCGTGGAAACCACAACATGTAAACAAAATGCAAGGTATCACTACATAGTGAAATATGTATGTACCAAGGGATCACCATATACTCGAATAAAGGAAAAAGTAATATAAACCATGTTACCTCATTTGATAATGAATCCTTGGATAGTTTTTCTAAATAAATCTTCCATAAATAAGTAATATCATTGTTCAAGAAATATAAAGATCTCAAAAATATCTCTCACTCTATGATCAATAAGGATGTACCAAAACTATGAATCACCAATATAAAAAATATGTTTGGTGTCATGGACCATACTGATGTGAGTATAATCAATCTTAGTAGAATATCCAAAAATGATAAATGAATGTTGAATAACATTTCATCATGAAACTCTATTTAAAAGAGTGTAACAAGATAAATCAAACCCCATAAAATGTTTATAGGAATGAAACACATGAACATATTGAATCCTCCCATCACCACAACACTCCTCAGATCTATAATTAATTTCATCACAAAAATAAATCCTTTTGAACATAAATTGGTGAATGACATAGTGTCTCTGAAGTCTATTTCCCAGATAAAGGTAGCAACTTGATGATTATATAGGATAATATAGAGGATCCTAAAAAAACTGGTAACTCAAATCCTTAATGATCGAATTATAATGTAAACTGAAAACATCATAAAATACACTTGATAAAATAATCTAAAACCTAACACTCATCCAAGTTAGACTCCTTAAACCTCTTCCCAAATACAGACATAGAATCCCTCTTCCCCCGATTTCTCCATTTATTTCAATATCTAGAAAGATCACGTCATTTTTCCCAATTTCAAGGGATTCTGGAAAATTTTATGACTCACACTATTTGATATTGAATCAATGACTAATACTTGATTGGTAGATGTATGTGAGTATATAGAATATGGTTTATAAACTATCCCTTAAAAGTATCACTGTTTTGGGTTCTTTATGATGTGTATAATATCATTGACATACTTTATTATTAATCTCAAATTTAAAAATAAATGTTTATGTCTTTACTTTATGAAATTAAACCTCTTTACAATCCATGAACAACCTATTAGTGTAGAAGCCTAAAATTTATCCACCCATGGGGTACACTTGACTTGGGAATGTTTTCCCTCAAATACCCAGCACCCAGCTCCTAGTAGGTCTGATTGTAGACCTAATCCAGACCTCCTCCCGATGTATTCTCGGCCGTAAAATACCTTCCAGCTGAAGATCCTTCTTTAATCAAACAAATTTTTATTTCTACACTTCAAATTAGCAAGTGTTATCTTAGTTTTAGTGTTCTTACTCTTTTTATTTTATGTTTGATGTTTTGATTTTGGTTAAATTAGAGTTATTCTTATTGGAGTACCGAACCATTTGTTTGTTTTATGTTTTTTTGTTCTACACTTCATACATCGCAAATGGTCTGTTTAGTGGGGTTTGTTTAGTGTATGGGGTAAAGGGTTTGTTTTATGTTTTTTTTTTAGTGGGGGGTAGGATATCCAGGTGGGGGGGGGGGGCTTTCCTGGATAGCTCGTACCCCTGGACATCCCCCCCACCCCCTGGACCCCCCGACCCCCCTAGACAGCCCCCCACCCCCGTGGACAGTCCACCCACCCCCTAGATACCCCGTACCCCCTAGACAGCCCCCCACCCCCGTGGAAAGCCTGGCCACCCCCCTGGACACCCCGTAACCCTCAGACACCCCGTACACCCTAGACAGCCCCGCCACCCCCGTGGACAGCCCGCCCACCCACCCCGTACCCCCCTGGATAGCCCCACCCACCCCCCTGGACACCCCTCCCCCTGTGGACTTCCCGCACCCCTAGGGACATCCCACCCACCCCCTAGACACCCCGTACCCCCCCGTACCCCCTGGATAGCCCTGCCACCCCCGCCACCCCCTGGACACCCCGCCCACCCCCTGGACACCTCGTACCCCCTGGACTACCCCCCAGCCCTGGAAAGCCCCCACCCCTAGACACCCCGACCCCCTTGGACAGCCCCGCCACCCCTATGGATAGCCCACCCACCCCCTTGGACAGCCCGTATCCCCCTGTACAGCCCCCCACCCTTGTTGACAGCCCACCCACCCCACCCCCGGGCACCCACCCACCACCCCCCAGACACCCCCATCCCCCCGGATGCCCCCACCCCCTTGGAAATCCCCCCACCCCCTTGACACCCCAACCCCACTAGAAAACCCCACCACCCTCGTGGATAGCCCGCCCACCCCCCCGTGGACAGCCCACCCACCCCCTAGACAGCCCGCCCACCCCCTAGACACCCCGTACCCCCCTCGATAGCCCCGCCACCCCCATCGGCAGCCCTCCCACCCCCCTGGACACCCCGTACCCCCCGGACAGCCCCAACCACCCCCTGGACACCCCGCTCACCCATTGGACAACCTGTCCACCCCCATGGACTCCCCCTACCACCTTGGACAGCCTGACCACCCCCGTGGACAACCCACCCTCCTGGACACCTCGACCCCCTAGACATCCCCCACCCCCTGGACACCTCCACCCCCTGGACGACCCCGCTACCCCCTGGACACCCCGCACCCCTGGACACTCCCTCCCCCTTGGGAAATGTATGTGATCACTCAAATTGTCTACTAAAATATAAAATTTTCTTCGATCTAAAATTTAGTCAACTCCTGAATAATTCTCCTCCACAAGTGTACATGATGTTGTACACTCTTGTATAGTTCTTCAAAGATATTTTGTTATAAATATAGTATTTTCTTGTATTTTATATTATGAATCTCATATAGAGTATTGTATCAGTTATGGTTTCATATAAATTGAACAACTCTCATTTAGTTAAATATATTTTCGATGAAAATTCAATATTATTGAATTGATTTTGACGAAATGACTTATAACAATTATTTTTTTATAGAATGGATATAAGATGGATGTATGAAACCGATCAGATCTCAAGTGACTTTTAAATCAATTTGGAGGTCTTTTTAGATTTTTCATTTCACAATGCTTCAGATAGTGGTCGCATGCACCGACCATGTTCCATTTGTGTTGGTAGACCTTGGTTTAGACATGAAGAAGTTAGCTACCACATAAAAAAATATGGTTTTCAAGCAAACTACTATTTGTGGTATCAAAATGGGGAGAACATTAAATCTCAAATTGTTGATGATCCAAATGAGAGGAATGGAGTGGATAATTTGTTATATGACTAGTTTATGTTTATTCATCATCATGAATAAGAAAGGATTCCGACCCAAGAAGAATTTGATATGAGAACACATGAGGTGTCTTATGAAAATGATGATGTCGTCAGGGTGAAAATATTGAATGATGCCTCCATAAGTCCAGTATATCGAAAATATAGTAAAATGAAAAGGCTGGATTTTTTAATCCGATTGTTTCATGGGAAAACTGTGTATGGGATTTCAAATACAACAATTGATTAAATTCTTACCTTCTTAAAGGATTTACTTCTAGATGATGAAGATATTTCCTCAAACCACTATATGTCATGGAAGTTAGATTAAGAACTTGGATTTTCAAGAAATAAAAATCATGCTTTCCCGAAAGATTGCATTTTATTCTAGGAGGAAACCGCTGAATGAAATGATTGTATAAAATGTGGCACATCCTGCTGGAATTCAAAATATTATGGAACAACATCCCGCGTTCCATAGAAAGTAATTTGGCACTTTACATTGATCCCCAGACTTCAGAATATTTTTATGATTGATGAAATATCAATAAAAATGAGATGGAATGATACCGAGAGAAAGAAGACTAATGATGAGTTGGTTTACCCTACAGATGGATTTTCATGGCAGAGATTTGATGCTCGATATCTTTATTTTTCAGTTGACATGCATAATGTGAGGATAAGTCTTTCATGCGATGGTTTTAATCTATTGGGGAAGATGCTTACTTCGCACAACATGCTACCTGTTTTTATACACATTTATAATCTTCCCCCATAGTTGTGTATGAAAAAACCTTTAACTTTCATGAGTATACTCATATCTGGACCTTCTGATCCCGACATTGATATTGACATATACATGAAAACTTTAATAAAATAGTTGAAACTTCTTTGGGATGTGGGTGTGCACACATACGATGAATATTAGAAAGACATATTTCAGATGCGTGCTGCGCTTATTTGGACGATCAATGATTTTCCAGCTTATGCAATGATGTCTGGATGGAGCACAAAGGGAAAACTATCATGTCCTATTTTTATGAAGAATACATGATCCAAAAGACTGAAACATCATTGTAGTTTTAGTTTTATGGGACATCATCGATTCTTTTTAATGAACCATCCATATAGAAACAATCATCGAAGATTTGATAATACCATAGAGACCGATGATCCACCTCAGCGTATGTCTGGAACTGATGTGCTTAATAAATTGAAATATTTTAGTTTTTCATTCGGGAAGGTTAAAATGAAATCTGGAAAGAGAAAGAATGTTTCCACTAAAACTTGTTACAATTGGAGGAAGAGGAGTATCTTTTTCGATTTTCCTTATTGGTCAACCAATTTTTTACATCATTGCTTAGACGTAATGCACATTGAAAAGAATATATGTGAAATGTTGCTTTCTATACTTCTAAATGTTAAGGGAAACACAAAAGATGATTTACGGTCTCGACGTGATTTGGTGGATTGGGGCATCACACCAGAATTGCATCCTGTGCATATCAGTGAAAATAAATGGAAAGTTCCATGTACTTCTTATGTGATGACACCTACGAAAAAAACAATTTCTGGAAGTATTAGAGACTATTAGAGTTCCTGATGGCTATTCAATAAACATATCTAAATAGGTCAACATAAGAGAGTTGAAGCTAAAATCATTGAAGACTCATTATTATCACGTTCTTCTGTATGAGTTGATTCCAATAGAAATCCGTCATCTTTTGTCCAATAATGTAATGGTGAATGTTATTCGGTTATGACATTTTTTATATATCTTTGTGCTAAGAATTTGTCCAAGTATTTCTTGCAAAAAATGTTGACAGATGCCCCATTAATTTTGTGTGAGTTGGAGAAAATATTTCCTCCATCATTTTTACATGCATGCTACATATGAATGTCCATATCCCCACTGAAATACTTCTCGGAGGACCTGTTTCTTTTCGTTGGATGTATCCAACTGAAATAAATATATACAAATTAAAGTCTTATGCTCGAAACAGAAATCATCCCAAAGGTTATATCATGAATGGTTACTTGGCTCAATAATGTAGGGATTTCTGCTTAATGTATTTTTCTAATCTTACTATAAGAATGGACAGACCAATGATAATTGAAGAAGAATAGTATGAGAAAATTGAACCCAGTTTTCCATCACTTCCTCAAACAATAGGAATTCCTAGATCATATACATTGAATACATTAAGACTTGAAGAGCAGGAGATGGCACATCCCACAGTTTTGTTCAAATGTGATTTGTTCAATGAATAAATCATGTAACTAAATTGAATATGTATATCTTAAATATATATCAGTTAATCTATTCATATTTTTTATCTATAGGGAAAATAAAACAATGATAAATAGAAAGCATAATTCATTATCTTTGAGAAGGAGGGAGTATTTGCATAGCAAAGAGTTTTCTGCCTGGTTAAAATTGAAGGTAAATATATTACTATTAAAAATAATTAAATCAATATTTAATTAAGTTTAATATTCATTTATATTGCAGGTATTGAGTTTTCCTACTGACTCTATCTCTGAGGAAATAAGAGCTTTGGCTTTTGGTCCTAATACCATGGTTCGTGACTGTAAATCAATTGTTATCAATGGGTACAAATTTATTGTCACTGAATGAGAAAAGAACACGAGAACAAAACATGATGGTGTTATGGTTACTTCCACAACATATTGTTATGCCAGTGCATCAGATAGTAGACCGTGATTTGAAAATGTGGGTTATTATGGAGTCGTTGAAAAAATAGTAATATTTCATTATTACTCTCATGGACGAGTTATGATGGTGAAATGACATTGATTTGATTCAATGAAAATATAGGGAACATTTATTGATGATTGTGGATTTCAAGTAATTAATATGACTCGCACTCTTGCTACCAAAGAACCATATGTACTGGCATCAATGGATAAGCACGTTTTTTATGTCAAAGACCAACTTTGACCTGAATTTGGTGTCACAGTTCAAGTAATTCCAAGACATATTTTTGATGATGGTGATGATGGGATTGACACTGTCCCTACTGCCATTGGAAGCAATCCATTTATTTATTTTGATGACTCTAATAGCTCAATTGTTAGTGTTGATTTTGAATATGAAGTTTTGGTGGAAAATATATAGAATCATCCATCCATGTTCTCAATTATTTTGGTTTACCTCAAGTTGGGTTGTTAAGGTTGGTACTATTCAAATTTATTTAATATTGATTACAAATATGTTGTATACGATTTAACCATTATGTGAAGGCCAGTCTAGAAACATGTTCATTTCAGAGAGTCTGGGGAAGAAGGAGAGGCAAAAGAACAAAGAAGTAAAGAGTCAAAAGGATATGCTTGGTCAGTATCTACATTACATACAAAATCAACAAGGATATCCCCCAGAAATCTTGGGAAAAAAAGGAGGTGTGGCCTCCAATTTAACATTAAAATGAGGGTTCTCTTCTGGAACTATCAGGGTCTAGCCAACCCTACCACTGAAGGTTCCCTTAGGCTCCTTGATGGTAGGTATAAGCCAGAGATTATTGGTATAGCGGAGACCAAGATGAGGTCCAAAAATCTGGGAAATTGGTTCTATAGTAGGGAATATAATATTCTGGGTACTAATAGTGATGTTACCAATCATGACAGGATTTGATACTCAGTCATCACAAGGTTGATTCTCCAAAGATTATTGATGTGTCCAACCAGATTTTCACCTGCAACTTTATAGAGGGTGGAAGGAAATTTTTCTGCTCCATTGCGTATGCTCATAATTACTATGTGGACATGAGAGTTCTTTGGGAAAAAATTCATCACCTTGAGAAATCCATAGTTGATCCATGGATTGTCATAGGTGATTTTAACTCAATCCTTTATGAGGATGAGAAACTGGGTCTATTCACAAACATCACCTCCTCAAAAAAATGTTGAGAATGTATTGAGAAAGCTGGCATAGTGGAAATCAACCTCATTGGTGCCAAATATACTTGGTATAGGAGAAATATCAATGGAATGAGGGCTAGAATAATTGATCAGGCCTTTGTCAACCAAAGAATTCTTAATGAATGGAAATTAATCACATGCATTATGCTTTCCAAAATTAACTCTGATCACCATCCCCTTTTGATTAGTTCTCTTGAAAAGGATGGAGGGCAACAACTTCCTTTCAGATTCAGTAATGCATGGGTCTCTATTCCGGAATGCTCAAGGATTATTTAAGAGACTTGGGGCCCACTGATATGTAATGGACAACCTTTGACATGCATTTCCAAACTTAGAATGCTAAAGATCAATCTTAGGGAATGGAGTAAGGAAATATTCAGGTTGAAGGATGCGGAAATTGAAGGCCTTGAAAACTCCCTCATGATATGCAAGTAAAGGCCACATTAGCTAATTTTTTGAAGGATACGTAGCAAGAGATTTAGCTCTCCGCAAAGCTGAATAATCTCATAAAGATTAGAGACAATATTAGGAAGGATTCTTTCAAAGTTCAGTGGCTCAAGGAAGGAGATAGAAACACAAAGTTCTTCAATTCACTCCAAAGGGTTCGAAAAGTGAATAGACCTCTTTCCTTACTCAAAGATGCTGACAGAATTCTGGAGGGAAAACAGGAAATTGCTTAACATATTGTCTCCTTCTATAAAAATCTATCCAATGGGAGAACTCGATCTAAGACCATCAAAGATAATATAATTCTTAGTCTAATCACTGAATAGGATAATCATATACTCACAACAATTCCTATAGATTTTGAAATCAAGGAAGTAGTGTTTGGTTTTAAAAAAGGTATATCTCCCGACCCAGATGGTTTCAGCAACCTTTTCTTCCAAAGCTCTTGGGATATTGTTCAGAATGAGGTTTTCATTCTTGTTAAATATTTTTTCAGGGGCGGGACTTTCACCTCAGGATTCAATGCCCAATTCATTTCCCTAATTCCTAAGGTTGAAAATGCCAGTGAGATCGGTCAGTTTATGCCAGTTGCACTGGTGAAAACCCAGCACAAAATTATTACAAAACATTTGGCTAATAGGCTTACAAAGGAGACTGGAAAAATTATCTCCTGGAATCAGTTTGGATTTGTTAAAGGCAGGAATATCCAGGAATTCCTTCTCACAGGTTTGGAATATTTCAACCTTTTGAGAAAGACAATGCGTGGTGGCAATGTGGCCTTGAAGCTTGACATAAAAAAAGCCTTCGATACAATAGACTGGGGCTTTATTAAGATGATTCTCCTCAGGTTTGGATTTAGTGAAACCTTTGTTCAATGGATCAAAAATTTGATAGAATCTTCTCACATCTCAATTCTGATTAATAGGTCACTGGAGGGATATTTCACTTATTCCAGAGGTGTGAGACAGGGGGACCCCCTTTCTGCAATCATCTTTGCAATTACAGAGGATTATCTGAGCAGGATTCTTACTCACATGGTGGAAAATGGGAAACTTGCAACCATATCAGTGGCTAGAGGTCTCTCTGCTCCCTCTCACTTATTTTTTGCTGATGACATTATAATTTTTACGCAGGGTGATAAAAATAACATCACTCGTCTGAGGGAATCTCTTCTTCACTATGAGAACATGTCAGGACAAGAAATCAACTAGAGAAAGTCCTTTATTTACTTTGGTAAGAACATTGCAGCGACAAGGAGGACTCACCTTATTAATTATTTGGGACTTAGGGAGGGACCCCTCCCTTTCATGTATCTCAGTGTTCCACTATTCTGGGGAAATCCTCGAGCCTCACACTTTATTCAGGCCCTAGTGCAAATTAGGAAATATCTTTCATCCTGGAAAGGAAATTCCCTCTCAATGGTAGTATGAGTATGTCTTGTCAAGCATGTAGTCACTTCAAAGCTTGTCTACTCATTCATGGCATACATGTGGCCTGCCTATGTTGTGAAAAAAATTAATTCCATGATGAAGAACATTATATGGAGTGGAAGTGTGATGGATAGAAATATTATAACTGTGAAATGGAATACATGCTACATGACTAGAAAGCAGGGGGGGTCTGGGAATTAAAAATTTAAGCTGTTTTAATCAATCTTTACAGGCTAAATTTCTCTAGAGCCTTATTCATAGAAAATATGCTTCTCTTGGATTCCTGAAAATAAAAATTCTTCCAAGGCTCATTGATGGGCGGCACGGTTATATGGATTCATCAATATGTCCAGGCCTTTATTCAGTGTACAATGCAATGATGAAGGATTCACGCTGGGTGGTTAATGTAGACTCAAGTCTGAATTTCTGGTCTACTAACAGGATGGGCACCCCTCTGATGGAAAGGATAAATGCTGAAGAACAAGTATTTGATAGAAAATCATCCATAAAAGAACAGATTCAAGGAAGATAAGACCTTCCAGATGAAATCACTTCCATTATTGACAACTATTATTTTATTGGACAGGATGATATGCTACTTTGGGAAGGTTCTCAAGCTGGAATTCTAACCTCTAGCAGCTTCTACAATTACCTATTGAAGGGTTAGGTAAGCTGGATTGGTTCAATGAACACAAAATGGATTCCTCCCTCTATATTTACACTTTTCTGGAGGTTCTATGACAACAAGCTTCCTATTGAGGTGAACATTCAATGGATTGGAATTTCATTATGCTCTCTATGCACTCTCTACGGTCAGAATTGAGAGGATATTGATCACCTGTTCTGGTCCTGCAACACATCTGCTTCTCTTTGGAATACGGTGCTCATTGTTTTTGAACTGAATCCTCCTAATACACCATCGGCTTTACAGTTCATTCAACAACTGCCTGGAGCTCAACATTCCAAGCAGATTACAGCATTACTGCAGGTGGCTTGCGCTGAACTGCTTCATACGGTCTGGAAGGCCCTAAACTATTCTATACATAGACATGAAAGGTTTAATGAAGCCACGACTATTCACGGAATCCCCATGGAAATAAAAAATTCCAACTCATTTATTCATGAACAATGCAATGCCTCGATCAAGGAGTTCATGGTTCTCAGAAGACTAAAAGTTGCAGGCCACTATCCCAAACCAAGAGGCATGATGGAAGTGATTTGGACTGCCCCCTTCAATGGGTGGCTAAAATGCAACATGGATGGAGCCTCCAAAGGGAACCCTGGACCTTCAGGCTATGAGATAATCTTCAAGAATCATCATGGAGAGGTGGTGGAATGAAATTATGGTCCGTGCGGGAACATGATAACTTTGGAGGATGAAATGATGGCTCTTATCAGCACAGTGGATATCGTTAGCCAACATCATTGGAACAACATTTGGTTTGAAATTGACTCGGCCACAATGGTGCATGCAATTAGAATGTGTCAGACAAGGTTGGCTTGGAATCTAGCATGTAAATGGGTGAATTGTCTCGATAAACTCTCCTCCTTAAACTACTTCATCAAGCATACCTTCTGGGAGGCGAAACACAGTGCAGATGGACTTGAAAACAAAGGGGTGTCAGAAGGGAGGATCATTTACATCACCACCATTCCTAATGACATGGTCCCTCTTCTCAATAGGGACAAATGTAAAATTCCTTATTTTCGTTTCTTGTAATGTTTCAACTTTATCAATTTAAGAGCCTCCATGGTCATCTTTCTCAAAAAAAATGTTTATTAGTTGGAATTTTTATTTGAATTCCATTTTGTAATTTGGAATTGAACTGTATTAAACCAACGAAACCAAAATTTCTAACTTGGTGAACATTTCAATGCTTCAACTGTGATTTGTATAAAATTTGTACGACTATAAAACCACTTTTTAACATTTTACCAGGTAATGAACATGATGGTTTTTATTGTTCTACAAAACATGTATTGAAACCTGCATCATCTACCTAAGCTAGAGAAATTAAATTTTTCCTTAATTTTGACAATTATTTCACCCCTTATGAATCTGGTAGAATCAATGTTCCATGATTTTAATAGACTGATGACACTTAGTAAATAATCATCCTACTAAAAATTAAAATTTTCCCTCTCATTTATTTTGTTTTTTTTTGGGTTATACATTAGTTCTAATTTTCTATTTACTTCCATATTTTTTTTCAAATTCAGGAAAAGGGAACCAATTGAAGAGAGGCAACAAAAACAAATTATGGACAATAGTCATTGCATGGATGAGCTGGGAATTCCACCACTAGTGCCTGTAGTGAGTACTTTATTTCAAATATATTTATTTAAATAATATATAATGTCTTGTGATTAATTTTTTTTTAAACATTTTTTCAGGATCCATCTATTAGAAGACAGTTATTCGATGAGCAACCTAGTAGTGGTCCCAGTACTCGGGGTTCTCGTATGAGGGGGGGGGGGGGGGGGTGGTATGGGAGCTAGACGATCTGGTTGGTGTACCCAATTAGACCCTGCCCCTCCCACTACATACCATCAATCCCACATTCTGATCCCAGTGTTCCGTTAGGGACACATGGGATATTTATACCTCCCATGTTTTCACCACCCTTTACATCTGAGCCTCCTCATCCATCTGTTCCATATCCGATGATGATTCCCACTCCCCGTCCAGCATTTGGCCAACCATCCTTGTCATCTTCTTTAACCTTTGCTTCCTTTTCTCTGAGATTTTATATTCCATCTTATTCTTCACCAGAGTCTGTCCCTGCGGAGCATACATTGGGACCAACTCCATCTGTACAGGGTGTTCCTTTAGTTTCTATGGATACAATGGTGCCCATTGATCAGACTATCGCAGGTATACTTATACAACCCTAACAAATTGTTACACAATTATTTATTTTCATTATAACATGTATCAATAAAATATATTTTTTTTCTTTCATAACAGATACATCTACTAATAGGAGGCAGGGGTTGGGGCATACACGCATGCATTTGGTGTGGAACCATCACACACAGTTAATGGTGGAGTACAATGAAGATGGTCAGATGATTGAAAAATTAAGGCAGCAATGTCAGAGTTTTTTGGCGACCCTTTCCAAATACTCTGACATCATTTCTATCAGCCCACTCTCATGGAGACAGCTGCGAAATGAAGTCAAGGATAAAGTCTAGGCCGAGATATGGGTAAAAAATCTGTTTTTTTAATGCAATATATTAATTTTTGTATTTATATGAATTAATATTTTGGTTTCAGCTGTGGTTCAATTTCCCTAATGGTGAGGGTGCACAGCCAACACGTCGAAAGGATTTAGGAGAGCTTTGGAGAGCTTATAAGCATGGGTTGTACATTGGCTGTCATGAAAGAGTTGGCACAGAGTTAGAGGCAGTCCCTGTCATGGATGATTATCCATTAGAATAGTACCAACTGATGATTACTCATTGGGTGACAAGACAATTTACGGTATTAATCAAATTAGATGTAATTAAATTAAAATTTTCATGTTTTTCGTTAATACTAATTATTGAATTTTATTTAGGATGCATCTGGAAGAAATAAAAAAATAATTTATGCTAAGAAATATATCCACACATTGGGACATACTACGATGCCAGATCATGAGATACAACCCTTATGACAGTTTATAATCTTTCTTTATGACTTGCACTTTCTATTACTTCCTCCGTAATTTATTCAATTGCTAAAGTTATTATATAATTTTAGTTATCAAATTACTATTTTTTGGTATCATATTTTTAATTATGATTTTCTACATTCAAGTTCATTTTAGAGACATAAATTGAATATAGAAGGACGTTTGCCTCGAGAAAAACTTTTTTTCTTGACTAGAAAAAAGAAAGATGGAAGTGCGGTTAATGAACCGACTCAACAACAGATTATAAGTTTTACTTTGTAGATTTAAAATTTTAATCTCTATTTTTTTAACTTAATAATCTATTTATATTTGCAACAGGATAATTTAGAGGCCCTTGATGCCCAGGAACCTGACAATTTTGGGCCAAATGATCACTTACACCAGGTGTTGGGAGATGAGCACCCTGGTAGAGTATGCTGCCGGCCTAGGAAGAGTATTATTCCGACAAGGTATTGGCCCTCCTTAGGTACGATTGTAGTTCCACCAAGTTGCAGCAGGTTAAGGCACCAGAAGAACATGCTGAAAAAAGGGCCATAGAGATGGCAACACCGTCTACTATGGAAAACACTGTATTTATGAAACTGATGGAATCTTTACATCCAACACTTCCACCAGAGGCCATAACTTCTTGTGAGGAATATATGTTATCGATGCGTTCAATATATGGTTCACCAGGTGGAAATTCTAGTGGTGGTCAAGACGATGATGAGGAGGAGGAGGGCGAGGAGGAGTCCGAGGCGAAGGAGGAGGGTGAGGAGGAGGCCGAGGTGGAGGAGGAGGGTGGGGAGGAGGCCGATACAGAGGAGGAGGGAGATGAGGATGAGGGTGAGGGTGAAGATGATAGTGATGATAGTAATGGTGATGAGGGAAATATTGATCCATTACATTTTTGACTGATATTACTAACCTTTAATGTGTATTGATTTGTTGTGCCAAAATATATGTGTGATTAGGTAGGTCACATTATCTTTATTTTTTATCTATAAATAATAAAACATGATTTGATGATTTGATGTGAAATCCCCCTATTTTAATGAAATAGTAATTTTTTAGTGGACAACCCCCCAGACAGCCCCCGGACAGCCCCCCACCCTCCTCCCGGGACCCCGAACATGACCCACCCTCCTCCCTGGACCTCAAAAGCCCACCAGACAGCCCCCCGGATAGCCCCCCAGACAGCCCCCCACCCTCCTTCTGGGACCCCGGACATCCCCCCCAACCCTCCTCCCTGGACCCCAGATAGCCCCCCCGGATAGCCCCCTGGACAGCCCCTGGACATCCCCCAACCTCCTTCATGGGCCCCAGAAAACCCCTCTTCCTAGACCCTGGAAAGCCCCCCCTCCTCCTACTATCATAACCCCCACCACATATATCCTCATCCTCTACTGGGTACCTCACACAACTGTGTATCACCGACATCATCACAACAATCACTACATCATAAGGTCACTAAGACCAATCTAATATCTCTTCAAGATTCACCCTAAATCCCAATCTAATTAACATTCCATTACTATTACTTCAGTACCAATCACTGACCACCTACCTTGATTCCGGAGACAATCGCACTCTTAATTCGACATCTCGGATCCCAATCTAAGCTGTATTTAAGATTCACCCTAAATACCAACAGAAAAGAGGGTTTTTTAGATTCGAAAGAAGATTAGAGAAGAGTGTAAACCCTAATCGAAAAGAGGAAGCAAGGAGAGGATTTTATGCAAAAACAACATACATTCGGAAAACTGACCAAAAACTTTCTGATTGTATTGATACTTTATCACAAGGAACCATGAGTCATTTTTGACGTGTATGAGTCAACCCTGTCTCAATCCGAGGAATGGTGTGGTCGGTACCACTCAAACTGTCACACTTTTATTTGAATTGGACAACATTTTAAGTGAAAACAACAACTAGGATATGGAAAACTGACCAAACACATTCATATTCTGTAGATACTTTAGGAAAATGATCCATGGGTCATTTGTGACATGTAAGAGTCAACCCCGCCTCAATCTGAGGCACGGTGTGGCCGGTACCACTCAAACTGTCTCACATTTATTTGAAATGGACAAGAATTTAAGTGAAAACAACAACTTTCATATGAAAAACTGAACAAACGTATTCATATTCTATTGATACTTTAGGAAAACGATCCATGGGTCATTTTTAATGTGTAAGAGTAAACCCCACCTCAATCCGAGGCATGTTGTGGCTGGTACCACTCAAAATGTCTCACTTTTATTTGAAATAGACCGGATTTTAAGTGAAAACAACAACTTCCATATGGAAAACTAACAAAACGCTTTCTGATTGTTTTGATACTTCAAGACAATGATCCATGGGTCATTTTTGACATGTAAGAGTCAACACTGCCTCAATCTAAGGCACGATGTGGCCGGTACCACTCAAAGTGTCTCACATTTATTTGAAATGGACAAAATTTTAATTGAAAACAACAACTTGCATAAGAAAAAATGACCAAACGCATTGGGATTCTATTGATAATTTTCTAAAACGATCCATGGGTCATTTTTGATTCTTATGAGTTAACCCCTTCTTAATACGAGGCACATTGTGGATGGTACCACCCAAATTGTCTCTCTTTTATTTGAAATGGACATGATTTTAAGTGAAAACAACAACTTGCATATGGGAAATTGACCAAACGCATTCGGATTGTATTGATACTTTAGGAAAATGATCCATGGGTAATGTTTGACATGTAAGAGTCAACCCCGCCTCAATCCGAGGCACGGTGTGACCGGTACAACTCAAAGATTCTCACTTTTATTTGAAATGGACAAGATTTTAAGTGAAAACAACAACTTGCATATGGAAAACAAACCAAACACTTTATGATTGTATTTATACCTTATTAAAATGACCCATGGGTCATTTTTTATGTGTACGAGTCAACCTCGCCTCAATCCAAGGCATGTTGTGGCTGATACCACTCAAATTGTCCCACATTTACTTGAAATGGACAAGATTTTAAGTGAAAAAAACAACTTTCATATTGAAAACTGACCAAACACATTAATATTCAATTGATACTTTAGTACAACGATCCATGGGTCATTTTTTATGTGTAAGATCCAAACCCTCCTCAATCTGAGGAACGGTGTGGCCGGTACCACTCAAAATGTCTCACTTTTATTTGAAATGGACATGATTTTAAGTGAAAACAACAACTTGCATACAGAAAACTGACCAAACACTTTCTGATTGTATTGATACTTCAGGAAAATGATCCATGGGTCATTTGAGATGTGTAAGAGTCAACCCCTTCTCAATCCGAGGCACGGTGTGGCCGATATCACTCAAAGTGTCTCTCTTTGGTTTAAAATGGACACTGTTTTAAGTAAAAACAAAAAACATTCGGAAAACTGACCAAATGTATTTTGATTGTGTTAATAAATTATCCCAAGGATCCATGGGTCATTTGTGACATGTAAGAGTCAACCCCGTCTCAATATGAGGGATGATGTGGCCATTACCACTCAAACTGTCTCACATTTATTTGAAATGTACAAGATTTTAAGTGAAAACAACAACTTGCATACAGAAAACCTACCAAACACATTCAGATTATATTTATACATTAGTAAAACAATCCATGGGGTCATTTTTGATGTGTTAAAGTAAACCTCACCTGAATCCGAGCCATGGTGTGGCTGGTACCACTCAAACTATCTCACTTTTATATGAAATGGACAAGATTTTAAGTGAAAACAACAACTTGCATACGGAAAACCAACCAAACACTTTATGATTGTATTGATACTTCAGGAAAATTATTCATGGGTCATTTTTGACGTGTACGAGTCAACCCCGCCTCAATATGAGGCATGGTGTTGCCGGTACCACACAAAGCGTCTCACATTTATTTTAAATGGACAAAATTTTAAGTGAAAACAACAACTTGCATATGAAAAAACAGAACAAATGCATTCTTTATTTGTTGATACTTTAGGAAAACGATCCATTGGTCATTTTTGATGGGTATGAGTCAACCCCACCTCAATCCGAGGCACGTTGTGGCCGGTACCACTCAAATTGTCTCACTTTTATTTGAAATGGGCAAGATTTTAAGTGAAAATAACAACTTACATACGGAAAAATGAAAAAATGCTTTCTGATTGTGTTGATACTTTATAAAAATTATCCATGGGTCATTTGTGACGTGTAAAATTCAACCCCACCTCAATCTGAGGCACGGTGTGGCCGGTATCACTCAAAGCGTCTCTCTTTGGTTTAAAATAGACACTGTTTTAAGTAAAAATAACAGACATTTGGAAAACTAACCAAACGTATTCTGATTGTGTTGACACTTCAGTAAAAGGATCCATGGGTCATTTGTGATGTGTAAGAGTCGACCCCATGTCAAGCCAAGGGAAAGTGTGGCCATTACCACTCAAAATGTCTCACATTTAGTTGAAATGGACAAGATTTTAAGTGAAAACAACAACTTGCATACGGAAAACTGACCAAATGCATATGGATTCTTTTTATACTTTAGGAAAATGATCCATGGGTCATTTGTGACATTTAAGAGTCAAACCCGCCTCAATACGAGGCATGGTATGACCGGTATCACTCAAAGTGTCTCGCTTTTGTTTAAAATGGACACTGTTTTAAGTAAAAACAACATAATTTCGGAAAACTGACCAAACGTATTCTGATTATGTCGATACTTTAGTAAAAGGATCCATGGGTCATTTTTGATGTGTATGAGTCTACCCCATCTCAATCCTAGGGATGGTGTGTCCGGTACCACTCAAACTTTCTCACTTTTATTTGAAATGGAAAAAATTTTAAGTGAAAACAACAACTGACATACAAAAAACTAACCGAACAGATTCTTATTCTGTTGATACTTTAGGAAAACGATCCATGGGTCATTTTTAATGTGTACGAGTCAAAACCACCTCAATCTGAGGCATAGTGTGGCCGGTACCACTCAAACTGTCTCAATTTTATTTGAAATGGAAAAGATTTTAAGTGAAAACAACAACTTGCATATGGAAAACCGACCAAACGTATTCGGATTGTGTTGATACTTTAGAAAAAGGATCCCTAGACCAGCCTCACACAATCCACTTCTCATGCAAGGAACTCTTAACCCTATTCTAAAACACATGACATTTAATACACTAATCCCATCCTCAAACAGTGGGTGATAGGACCAAACCAAAGTCCCTTTGGGAACCCAATACCAAAGTCATAATTGAATATTCATACCCACTACCCAAAATGGGGATTAATCTCATATCACACCCAAGAGACCAAATTAAAATTATCCACATACCCCCTTATTCCAATTGAAAAGTCTATGAAAAACATTTAGGCTATTCTGGTAACCCATCTCATATGTCGAGATTGACCAATGTTTTCCACTAACACATAAAGAACCATTTATACATGGATACATAATCATTAGAGGAATATAAACATCCCATGTGATTCCTATAACTCATCCTAGGTCTAAGCACATGACTACTACCATTGTCTATCTTATGGGTATCATGATCCTTGTCCACTCTAACCAAGTTTTTCTGTTGGTTTTAAGATATTCAACCCAAGACCATGAGTAAACATCCCATGTTCTTCCTATAACATGTAGGTTTTTTCTCTTGTGTGTATTGGTGTTGTGGTTTGAGTGAGGAGTGAATTCTAAATTTTCAATACTGTTATGGGTGTTATTACTTTTCAATTATAAATTTATGTATTCTGGATGTATTGGATTTTGGCTATATTGGTAATTAATTCTAAAATTTGAATTCTGTTATGTGTATTGGATTCTAGATGTATTGAATTTTAATTTTGTATTAGTGTTATGGGTGTTATTGCATTTCAATTTTGGATGTATTGAATTTTGGATGTATTGGATTCTGGATGTTTCTGGTGTTATGGTTTGAGTGAGGAATGGAATTTAAATTTCTAAATTTCAGAATTCTGGATGAATTTTAAACATCCCATGTAGCCTTTTGGATTCTGGGTGTATGTGTTCTTGCAAGTATAGAGAGCAGGTTGGAGCTGACTGTTGGCTGCTGCTGTTGTGGATTCTGGCTACTGCTGCTGGCTGCTACAACATATGTACACCAACTGTTTTAAAAATCGTTGGTATATCCTTTCTATATATAACATATACCAACGTTTTGGGAAACCGTTGGTATATCTCTTCATTTAACACATATACCAATAGTTTTAAAAACCATTGGTATATCCTTTCGATATATAACATATACCAATGGTTTGTGAAACCGTTGGTATATCTCTTCATTTAACACATATGCCAACAGTTTACATAGAACCATTGGTATAAGGCTATATGAACGACTTACTTGGATACGGTTTGAGAAACCGTTGGTATATAATATGCCAATGGTTTCCAGGCCTTTACCAATGGTTCTGAACCGTTGGTAAAGAGTAGAATTCCAGTAGTGTATATATGTAATTGCACATCTAATAGTCTCTTTATAAATGAAAAATTAATAATAGGGTTGATTTTTTAAGGAAAAAAGGAATTACTATAGTACATAGAAGGTCTCTTAGGGTACAAAACATGTAAGTCATATGATTTGACTAGTCCCATACTTATTTTAGCAAGTTAATATGAAATTGATATAGGTGGTGTGTCCAATTTGGAAAAAATGTTGTATGTATAAGAGTTAAAATGTTTAATGTAATATACATAGTAGAAGCTCTATTTTATTTTAATATGGGATAAAGATTCTATGATATGAAGGGTACACAATGTGGTCTATTCAAATAATTCTATAAAAATGACGAGATGAGTTTCATGTTGTACAAATATTTAATGACATCCCAAAGGATGTGTGTGGAAGAACCATTACTCACCAAGTATATCTAGTCAAATCTTAGGCCATGTGACCTGTAATACATGGAATATGTCTTAGAATCACTTATCTTGTGAAATTTAACTCATCTTATAGAATGTAACCATAAAAAATATGATATAAACGCTATTTTTTCATGATATGATATTCCATGTAGCCAAGAATACCATTCAAAGTAAAAATTCATCTACCATGCACAACTAACTACCACCTTCATCTATTTTTCCATTTTATTCATTTAACACATGGTATAATGTCTCCACAAAAACCTATAACCACTATTAACTAGATCCAATTATATTGGAAAATATTACCACACATTGATATTTATATTTTTGGCCACCCATAATCATTGATTTGTTTCCATGAATCAACTCCTGGAATTATGACCAAATACATTATCCTCCCCCACTTTTACTTGCCCAAATATGATACATCCATCTTCTACTATTATAACATCACATAATCATAAACAAAACAAATAATTTGAAACTAGATTGTGGAATCATGTAGTGAAAATCAATGTGAAAAATACAATCACCCAAAACTATAATTGCATTAATGTTTGATGTAAATTACATGAATATTATAAATAATAATATTATAAATAATAATATTATAAATGATTAATTTACTCCCCAATAATCATCATTATACATCTATAATAATCACATTACATTGGAAAATATGAGATGAACAAAATTATATAAGTATAGTAATAATATTTAAATATTAGTAGTATTATTATTAAAGGGATAAAAATTAACTATGAATATAATATTAATATATTAAAACATGAATACCATCAAATATTAATTGCTTAATTTGAGAATATAATTCTAATTAATTTCTTTTGAATATTATTTAACAAAAATCATTTTCATATTTTAAATATTTAACCCATTATTGAGTTTCTGAAATATTCTACATTCCATATTAACTATATCATAAAATATGTCAAAAATAATTCAACATAAAGGAATGAATATGTTAGATAAAATAATAGTAATAACCAATAAATTATTATTATTTTATATTCATTTATTCTCTATGGATAATCAAATTTTACATTAAGGGATTACAACATCTGATATACATGTAAAGTTATACATTATTCAAAATATCCATTTAATTAAATTCCTTGTTAAAATTTTCACGTGTTAAGTTGTATTGATCTAATGTTTTCTAAATTAAATTCCCCATTTAAGGAATAAATTACTTATTAAGTAATGAAATTATAGAAAAAACATCAACCACATCAGTTATTTTGAACCATTATAAAATATATAATGCCAAACTTATAATACCATTAAGGTTCATAACCATTAACGATACATCCATTCTATATTGATTATTAAGATTAGTATATTAGGGGTTATAATAATATATAATTGAGTTAGAAGGAAGAAGATATGACATCAAAAAGTATAATTTTACCCTATAAATTCCATATATTAAATTATTTAAATGCGTACATTCAAATTTTTATATAATATTTTTTGTAAAAAATATTTTTTTAATAGAAACATGTGTAAATTTTCTATTCATGAATTTTTTACTAATTATCTAAGGTATTTAAATTTTTGGGTAAAAATTAAATATTATATAAATACAAAGTTTTTATTATAACATCATTATAGCCCAAATATGATATAAACAATACTATAAATATAATCGAAGACCAAAAAAGATTTACCATTAAAAATAATGTACTTTTGAATTTTTTAAATTAATTTTATTCATGTATAGTGAATCCTCAAAAATATATATTATATTTTATGATTTTGAAAAGAATTATTTTTGTAAATTTCTAATATTGACATCATGAATGGTATTATTTTATGGATTTTGGTTCACATTAAAATAAAATAATAAAAACCACTCCCCTTTGGAAGAAATTGTTGGAAAAACTGTTGGAATTCTAGAAGAATTAATTATTTTTATCACTCATAGTCCTAAACATATTCTTATAAAATAATAAATAATTACACACTCTTTGTCAATAAGTAACCAACCATATTATCACTACACATCACTCAAAATACATTGTGATAGAATTCATACTCCCTCTTTCTCTCTATATAATGTCCAAAAAAGAATTTATCATGATTTTAAGAAGATAGTCTTTTGATTCTGGAAGAAACCACATAAATAAGGGATTATCTCCTCCCTCTTTTTATTAAATTACATCATTTGTACTAATAATTTCAATTTATAATATTTCATGTTGAATGTGTTTCAAAAACTCTTTATTTTACTTATCATGAACTTATAATGAGATACCACTATTTAACCTAATTAGACCCTTCCATTAATCATTATATACACCCATTTTACTGAAAAACTTATCTAATGATTTTCCCTGACTAAATTTAGTTTTATGAATACCCATACCCATTCCTACACTATGTTATTATAACACCCTGATATTTTGTTAATTTTGTGTTGAATTAATTTAATCATTTCGATATTAAGAATTTCACGAAACACTAAATATTTCACATTTTATATGAAATAACTATGTTTGGATTAAGTTTAATACAACACCATGTCAAGATTTTAGTACATGAAAACCAATGATTAGATTGCAGTATACAAAAAAATATGGTTATATTGTGTTACACACAATGCCGCGTTTCTTCGATAGATAGCGTTATAGGAAAGACTTAGTTATACCAAACTACAATGTTATATTAATAATGTTATTAGAATATTATTTTAGTTATAACCTAGATGTTTTATTGAGAGTTATGAAATGGATTAATTAAATTAATAAAACATTTTTTACACATTTATAAAATTTTGTTACCAAATAAATAGAAAATAAAATAAAAACCTTTTGAAAATATAATAATGAATTCGCTAGAAAACTATATTTATGTAATAAAACTCATATTAAATTAATAAATTAATTTAAAAACCTTTGACAAATATTTTTAATGAAATATATAGATATATTATTCATTAAAATATTTAACAGTCATATTATGTGTCTTTAAGACAAAATATGATAATGAATCAAATTTTAGAAATAACAAGTTGTATTTTTCTAAAATTTAATATTACCATCCTTTAATGGAAAACCTATTTTAAATATAATTTTTGAAACTTTTATAATTTTTATTTTCTAAAAATAAAATTATTTTTTGAAATCTGAATGTCAAAATTTAATTTGGTTGAGTTTTTTTATTTTTATGAGATGTTTAGTTTTTTAATGAATATTTAAAAAACATAGAATTTTAATTGGAAACTTCATTTTCATGTAATTTATTTATATAGTTAAATTATATTTTGAATTAGCTTTGAAGATAATTAATATAAATTATAAATAAATTAATCCAATTTAGGTCATTGGAATCAATTTCACAATAATATTGGATAGAAAAACAATTTTAACATTTTCACTTTAAAAATCCTCTTGTTTCGTCCTATTTGTAGGTTTAATTTTAAATTACTTTCATCCACTTTGGTGGTTAGATTTTGTCAAAATGTATTACATATTTTGAATCATAATAATTTATAATTTTTAATAAGGACAACTTAGTTTTTGACCATAAATATTTGTAAAAGTAATTAAAATTAATTAAAGCGATTAAGGCGAAATACGATCACTTAGTGGTTAAATGTTAAATTATAAGGAAAAATAACCTATAAAAGTGTACAAAAGAAAATTAATGTACATATTTAGATAAATTACCCTCTTGGATCTAAAATTCATAGTAATTGGATGCCCAAAATGTCATGGAGACCTCTCAATAGAGACTACCTTTTTATATTTATAAGAATGCCAGTTCTCCTCCACTTTAAAATGGGCACTCATACACCTCACATATTCACTCATAAAAATTAATTTGTCTCAGCCATCCCCTAACCAAATATCATATCAAAATCTCTCCCTTAATCCTAGATCTCTCTCTTTGGTTATAAATCCAACCAAAGAATACCTTTGGTGCAAACAAAAATGATTTACCCAAAGAAGTGGTAACATCCTTCCACATGGTTGGGAATAATTATGGATATTAATCTTTTATACTATTTATATGATATTATGATGTATTTATTCTTATGTAGCTATTATATATCCCATACCATCAATCATTCCATTTTGTGTAAATATGATAACTTGAGGCCTTGTGGACTTTCGCCTCCAAAAAAAGATGCAATTCGTTCACACTTTACATTGGATGTATTAAGAATGGTTTTAGGGAACATATGTGATATATATGGAATAAAACTTAAAATGGAACTATAATATACATATACCTATATATATATATCATTTACTTTTATTCATTTAAAAATAGGACATGAAAATGTAAATAGCATTCATGTGTACGTATGACCTAATCTCTCCATGAAAGGTGCATTAAATTTCATCTTTATATCTTTTATATATTATTATAAATATTTATATAATTAATATATATTATATTTATATCATGATTTATATTCTGGAAATAATTAAATAATGATATAATTATGTGGACCAAGGATAAAAATTCTAATCTTGTATGAATAACAAAGTGGTTATTACTGAAAACAAATCCATAAATTAAATTGTTAATAAACAAGTAATATAAGGTCATAATAAAATTATATATGGTATGATATATAATAATATGGTTATGTGGTATATGTATAATAAACTTATATTTATTATACATGAGGTTTGAATGTGTACAATCAAAGTCAAGACTTAATGTAAGGGTTTTCTCATCTCACTTTTATTTCCATTAGATTTATTCCTTATTCACCACTCATTTCACTTTATTGGTGTATATAATACCCCTAAATATATTATATGATTATTATAAATACATTTATGGGTATTTATATATCCATTTTATTATCTATCTTTCTTAGGGTTTATGGTTCAAATGTTACCAAATCGTTAAAGTATGTTTGTCTCAATTTTCCTTATTTGAGATACAAGCCATGTTATGAACCTATATTCATATAAAAGGTGTATAAAAATACATTTGAAATGGTATATAATGAATCTGATTATTTAAATTATATTTTATTCTTCATGTAATATTATTATTCCATGGTGTTTATGATTCAATGTTACCAAAGTGGTAATAGTTTATTACTATGATCTCATCATTTATCAAGATTATTAATGATTATGCTTTCATTGATGAAATTTTATGATCCATCTTTCCTGAAATATCAAGAATTTTATTTTACACCATTCAATAATGATATATTCATTTAATAATACCATTTTACCACTCATTTGCAATTAAGATAATTAAGAATGTGTTTTTAAGATAATTCGACTATATTTACCTATTTGGTCCAAAATATGTGTTCTTTTGAAACCGTGTTTTGTAAAATAAATTCAAAAAGTTTCTAATTTTATCCGATGATCATTAAAAGAAATTTTTACCCTTGTTTTAACTTTAAAACAAAAGGTCTTTTAATGGGGAATCTTCTTATCATTTTCCAATCAAGGAACTTTTCCAAATTTTTTACGTTGCAAAAGGAATTTTTGGCATATACAGATTTGTCTACCATCATTTCCATAATTTAGTTTAAGCTTAATTTTCAAGATCAAAAGACTATTTTTTAAATACAATTTTCCCCAATATTATAGACATTCATTGTTTTTAATCTGGTTTTCAAAGAAAAATATTTTCAAAATTGTTTTATGTTTAAAAAGTGTTTTAAAAGATATAAATATTCCTTTAGAAGTTTTCAAGGAAAAAGTATTTCAAAATATTTTCATGATTTATTTATATGTTTAAAATGAAAAATGTATTAAAAAGGTTTTCAATCTTCCTTTATTAGTTTTTAAGGAATATTTTTTTTCAAAATTGTGTCAATCTTATTTTATATTTTTTCAAGGAAAAATGATTTAAAAACATTTTCAAGCATCAATTATAAATTTTCTCAGAAAATGGTTTTAAAAATGATTTCAACCATATTTAATAATTTTTCATATATATTTTTTTTCTTATTTTTTTGACGATTTATTTATATGTTTCAAAGTTTATTTTTCATAGAAAATGGTGTTCAATATGGTTTATGTTTTAAATAGTATTTTTGCAATGAAGAAAGGATATTTTTCTCATGAAATGATTTTAAAATATTTCTCCAAAATTATGCTCCATCTAAGATGAAATTCATTGGTGTTACTCTTGCATTATTGGGCATATTATCTAAGGGTTCCATTCATATTCTTTATTAGAATGGTTTATATTTGGATGAAATGATTTCTATGAAACTCTTTTCTCTTTAACAGGTTTTATGTTTATAAAACCTGTTTCTATTTCATGGATTATATGTTTATGAAACACATTTCTACTTCATGGAATATATAGTTATGAAATATTTTTCATTTCATGGATTATGATCTAATTAAATGATTATGAAACCTATCTATTTTCCATAGGTTTTGATATGATGACATGTTTATGATACCCATTTTATTTCATGGGTTATGACATGACTATTTATAATCTTGCGGCACACATATGTATGATTTCCTTATGAGATGGTTGGATGTATATATCCATAAAATGTATTGGGTGATGACTTATATGTCACGAGATATACATGGATATAACATGGATTGAACTTGTTTTAGTAAAGGATATCATCCTCTTAGATGGTATTCTGAGTGAACTTTTAATACTATGATAGTTTTGGTATGGAAACTTGACTACAGAGACGGTCACAGGAGTGAAATATTAATATAAATATGGTTTTGTGAGTGAACCCATTCCACTAATATGTCCTTGGAATTATGTATTTTCTACTATGAAAATTATTTTTATATGCGTATATGTCTTCCACAAATTCTTTGTGTTATTCATATGTTATGATTTCATAGCTTATGATATTAATTACCTTATGATTCATCTCTTATGAACTGCCAATATATAAACCATGATTTATGTTTTTTCTCTTTGATGGTCAGGGTATGATCTTCCAACGTTATGATCATCTTCTCATACCCTCATGATCATGTTATGCTTATATATCTCCCTTGTTCACCCTTAGTGAGTATTTAACCTCATCCCTTTTTCTGATTCCTTTCACCAGGTTATAAAGAAAGGTTTTAAGTAGGATTAATAATGGGTATGATCTTTAAGGGAGATATTGAAGATCATTAATTATGATAGAAGATTATATTTTCATGTTTCCAAAGATAGTAAAATATTATGGTCATAAGAAATGTACTTTTGTAATGTGATGAATATTCATAAAAAAAGATATAATATCCATGTATTATAAATCTGGATAGTTATATTTGGTATTGAAGGAAATTTTTAGCCATACTTTGGAAACTATCATATTAAAGAATTAGTGAGATACCTAGGGATATTTATAAGGATATGTCTATCGATGTATCTAAGGATAAGCCTACAGTTTCATAGATTCAAGAAGGTGTCATAATTTGGACATCTAATAAATTTTTTGTCATAATAATGTGGTTTTTATCCTATTATCAGTTTTTATCACACCTTTATTCCTGGTTTTATTCAATGGAGGGAACCATAAGGAAATGGGTTAATATTGAATCTGGTGTAAAATTTGGTGACTATGAGCTATAAAATTGAATAATGACTAGAGATAACGATATCGTGATTATGTAGAATCATATATCATTATATATGACTGAAAATGTAAAATTTGGTGGTATTTATATCAAATATAATAATAGGAATATGGAATTTTATAAATGTTCATATGGTAAGTAACATATAAGAAGTATGATTTGGCTTCCTCCATGTCAAGAAGAAGGTAAGAAAAACCATGAGGAATAACTCTAATGGAGGGGAATATGTTATCAATATGGGGAAAAGGGTCATAGTGTGATGACTATTCATAGAGTTAAATTTCATATCTATGGAGAACATAGGAATTACCCAACCCAATGATATGAAATAATAATTTACTTCTAAACCATGGAAGTAATCATTCCATTAAAATCATTGGAGAGGAAGTATTTACATTTTTATGTATCTTGATTCAAAAAATATGAAGTATATAAGGATTTCTTAGTTATTGTTTTTCACTAATTATTTAAAATAATATGTTTAATGGAATGGACTACAAAAGTGATTTAATAGAAAGGTGAAATTTTGAGTAAGGGAAGATAACCCATTATTTATTCATGATGTTGAGATAATGATGTTTGGATAAATATATGTATGATATGAATAAGTAAATTATATGGTATAGATTACCTTATAAATGATAAAGGATTTCTCAACAAAGTAGTGAGTGATATCATGGATGGAGTTTACAACATTATTGGATTTTAGTAACATATCCAATAAACATTGGAATAAGGAAACATGACTGATTTCTGTAAATATTTATAGTAATTTAGGTTATTACCATGTCTCAAGAGAATACATGATAAAGGTATTCTCATGTTTAGAATGTGACAAACAAGGGAGACATTATAATATATAGTGGATCACTGTCCAGCTAATTTAGTGTCATTCTTTATAATAAATTACATTATCATCATTCAAAAGGGTTACAATTTTGACGATTTATGGAATGGTTTAAGTTGAAATTTGGATGAGGTTTTATATATTAAAGTATTATCTCATCATATGAGGATTTCTGAATATTGGAATACCCGTGATAAACTTTTTTGATGTGATGATAAATAATTTTAAATGGTATGACTTATCATTTTAACATTGGATCTCATGATCCATTATTGATCACAGGATAAAAATTTCACCTTCAATTTGTTAAGAATAAGAGATGAAGTGTAAATTGGACAAGAAATAATGAAAGGGTAAGATTGTGCATATGAAATTGAATGAAATCAAGTAATTATATTTCCTTAAGATCATAAACAATAAAATAATTACTCAATTCTAGGAAATAGATATTGAAAAATATTTATCGCAATACCTCCATTTGTGTTGAGCCAACAGTCTTATAAATAATAATAGATTTATGGTTTCTGAGGCTCTTAATATTATATTGACCATTCATATACTTGTGATCAATGATATTTATCACTACCTATAATTATTTAATCTTTTATTCCATGTCCAATATTCACACCCAACATATGTTCTCATATATGGAAACATATTTATGTGTTATGTTGGGTAACCATTATTTTTCTAACATTCCCTTTTTAAAGGATGTTTTAATATACAATTTTACGATGTGGGGTTATAAGAAAGGAACTTTTAAGTATTAATCCTTTCATAACCATGATTATTTTTGAGGGAGAAAATAATTTTAAGTGGGGTAGTATAAGGACCTGACCTTAAAAATTACATAATATTGAATTAAATGAATAATTCACATTGATGATCTTTTCAGGTTTAGAGTTTTATAGAATTAGGACATAACTATTACATCTAAAAAGATTAAAAAGTAGACACTTCTACACAGATTCCATTTTTTATAAAATAAAAACTCTTAAAAAAAGAGTCATGTCTAGTCCCATGTTTTAGACAGCATGACTTTTCGTTGATCCAATCCTTGACCCTATTCATCTTTAAGTCATGTGGAAACATTTCAAAACATGGGATGAGAATAAAAAGCTTAGTAAGGTTTATAAAAAAAGAAAGAAAACATTTGTTCATAAATACATACAAAAAATGAAATATTTTACTTACCTCATGAAATCATAAGATTTTATGAATAATACATATAAATAATAAATCATAAAGGTAACTTGTGGCATCCATATCATACTTACATTATAGCTATCACAACTACATAGGGAGTTACTTTGAAATACCCATCATAGTATATTCCCTAAATCTCTTAGGATAAACATTCACATTTACCTCCGTTACATTACCCAATGCATTGGAGAGCTATCTCGGGCTCACCCGCCCTAGGTTTATCACAGAACCACCCGTATACATAAATAATTCCTAAGAACCATAACATGATCATAACACATAACATAAGCATAAAGGAAAGATAACATTTCCACATTGCAATAAAAAAAATACAATTTCAAGATATTGAAATAATAAATCCCTTCTCAAAATCATTTTCAATACAAAAATACGTAAAAATAGTATATGGTATTTATTTTTCCTTTTAAAAACATTACGGCTTATTAAGGAAGCCAAAGATTAAATAATACTCGCAACGGCGGAAAGGTCGTTGTCACCGCTTATGTTAAACAAACATTCATTTTTGTCATTTAGTAAAACGATTCGTATAAAAATATTCCCTTTGAATGAAATGAAAATTCAAAGGGGGTTATACACCATATAAAATAAAGTCGTGTATAAAACTAAATATGCCTCAGTGAAAGGATATTGAGACGAAGTCCCTTACCTCATGTCTGACTTAACCCATTCGTTCTTTAATATCCTGAATAATAAACTAAAGTTAATTTATACTTTCTTAAAAACATTTTTCAAGTTTATTATTCATTTTATCTCACTTATTACCATGTTATAAACATTATGTAATCATTTAAGTTAATAACATTCATTTTTTCAATATTTGGTACTTGAGTCAAAAATGAACACCTTATAATTACAAGTTGCCCATGTGATCAATACTCCATTATATTCAGAATGAAATTAATTATTTAGATTTCATATATATCATATATACCCAGTATATATATATATATAAATATATATTTATAACAGTACATATCATTTGGAGGTAAGAAATGAAATGCACCGTTCATGGAGACGGTAAGTCGTACGTACGTATAAACGCTACTTTCATTTCTATTTAATGTTTTAATGGAATTGAAACATAATGATACACAGTTATATTATAATTCCAGTGTAATTTAATATATAATATCATATATAATATCATTAACTCCATCCTTTATACGTCCCACATATGGGATTAACGAGTCATATCACTTTCAGGGGGCGGTAGTCTGCACTTCCTCTAATGAGATTGTCACGTTTACCCATAATGGAAACCATAAATGCTTTCTATAAATGGAAATTACAGAAGAATAAAAAAAACATAAAAATAATATATATCATATATAAATAAAATTCCATCACAATGGCCACCATGAGAGGTGGTTGGAGATATTTGAACAATCATCGTTTCGTGAGGTGTTAGTTTTCCAACCACAGAAAAATTATGTTCTTCATCCATTAGATGGAGGTGTGTGTAAGTGTAGTTCTAATCCTTATCATAACAACATCCTAGTATATTTATAATACTGGTGTTGTTACAAAAGAAAGAAATAAAAAGATTTTAGGTGTTGGAGAAGTAAAATAAAAGAAAACAGTTTAAGAGAAACCGTTACCTTTAATTTGGGTAACTCCATTTGGTTTTATCCAAAGGACTTATTGAAGAGCCTTTTGCCTAAGTTAAGGATTCTAGGAGGAGTAGAGAGATGTAGGGAGCTTAATTGGGCAGATTTTGGATGATCCAAAAGGCTTTAGAGGTGTGAGGAATTGGTTAGAAGTGGTATCCTTTTATAAGGGAGAGGAGGGGCTCTTTAGGAATGTGTGAAAACATTATTTTATTATAAACATATTTTCGGTTTCAAAAGGTCCAAAAATATTTAAAGTAGAATATAAGATGACTCATATTCTAAATAAAACCATCCAATCAGAATTTTACATGGTTTGGATAATATTTTAATCATTATAATCTTATTTATTTAAATCATTTATTAATGAGGTAAATACTTCATCATTATTGTGTCATATATAATTTAATTTATTTGATGTCTAAAAATTTTAAAAAAATACCATGATGTAGGAAAGATTTTTATCTTTCCAATGAATATTTATAGTCAAAAATATTTCATATATAACAACATATAAAAATTATTTACTAAAATATTTTTGTTTATGTCAATTTTTACTTTACATTAAATTAATTAATCTAAAGTGTCATTATCATTCATAAGTGGATCCATGGGGTCCCAAAATTGACCCAAGGATGACCATAGTTGGCCATTACTCATCCAATAATGTCAGGACAAGTGTTAACGTAATTTTGAATTATTACAATATTCTTTTTTCCTTGAATTACCCTATTTACCTTTAACCACAGTAAATAAAAGTCAAAAGTTACTATTCACCAAAAATTATTTTCATCTTATTCAACCAAATTTAACTTACTAATAACAACCATGTATGTTGGATTTTCTAAATTAAATTCACAGAACTGGTAAAATTTCATTTAAATGAAAAAGTCATTTTTTTAACTACTACTAAGTGGTTTCACTATTCATCAAAAATTGATGTTTTTTCAGAAAAATACAAAAAATTCAGCCTAAGCATTATTTGATATTCTGAATTCAAAAATGACGTCTATTTTTACAAATTAAAAACATAGAAGTAGAATTAATTAATTAAAAAATAATTCCCTTTGTTAAAACAATTAGCGTGTTTTTAAGAAACAATAACTATCCAAAGATTGTCACTTGTTTATGTCCAATTTCAAAGTGAAATTAATTATAATGACCAGCATCGAATTAAATGTTAAAAATATATTCTAATTACACTTTAAAACCAATTAAAAAGATAATCTAACCATATAAATAAATTATATTAAAATGCAGTTTTAAATTAAAATATAATATTTTCACTATTCAATAAAAAATGAACTTTATCGGAAAAATTCCAAAAATTTACAAAAAGAAAATTTTGGTGTCCCCATTATGAAGAAGGATTTTATTTGGTCAATTTTAATGTATTAAGGTGACAAAAACTAGATTTAAAGAGGGTTCTTCATTAAAAGGCGGTAAATCGTCCTTTTAATGTAAATTATGCTTAAAATTAGATTCATTCATATTTTAAGCCTCTAACTTTTATTGGATAAATGTTAATACATTTAACAAACAAGTATAATCATATTGTAGTTAGTTTTGTTCATTCTTGCCAATACAACGACTAAGAGTTAACTACCATTTAAAATAATAATAATATATTATTAGTGTGCAACGTAGGATTTCAAAGAAACCTATTGTTGCATATCAGGTACGCTATCGAACATAGCAACCCTTTTAAAGTAAAATTAATATTTAATTCAAAAATATTAATAAATATGAAAATCTATTATTCTTCATTTACCTGGGATGTTACATCCTTCCCCCCTTTTGGAAATTGCATCCTCACAATTTTTATTCACTTATCAAAATAAGTTGGGATATTTATCTCTCATAGCATTTTCAGGTTCCCACGTTGCCTCTTCAACCATATGTTTTTTCCACAAAACCTTTACCTGGTGAATCACCATATTCCGCAACACTTTCTCTCTACGGTCAAGAATCCGAACTGGTTGTTCTTCATAAGAGAGATTATCTTCCAACTGAACTACCTTTGGGCTCAAAACCTGAGATGGATCTGGAATATACTTTCTCAACATTGAAACATGAATAACGTTGTGTACCTGGGATAAAATTGGAGGTAAAGCCACTTTGTACACAACTGATCCAACTTTCTACAAAATTTCATAAGGTCCAATAAACCTCGGACTCAACATTCCCTTCTTACCAAAACGCATCACACTTTTCCATGGAGAAACATTGAGAAATTCATGATCACCTACCTCAAAATAAAGATCATTCCTCCGATTATCTACATAAATTTTTTGTCTGCTCTGAGCTGTTCTCATGTGCTTCTGAATCAACTGAACTTTCTCTACCATCTCTTCTACCAATTCCGGTCCCATCAGCTTCCTTTCACCTACTTCATCCCAAAAAGCTGGAGTTCGACAATGATTCCCATATAATGCCTCAAATGGATCCATCTGTATATTGGGATGAAAACTGTTATTATATGAAAATTCAACCAAAGAAATATATTGGTCCCAACTTTCCTGATAATCCATAGAGCAAGCACGTAACATATCCTCCACTTTCTGAATTGTTCGTTCTGATTTCCCATCTTATTGAGGATGAAAAGCTGTACTAAAATTTAATTCAGTACCCAATGACATCAAATGGCCTTTCCAAAAGTTAAAAGTAAACCTGGGATCACGATTAGATACAATGGAGAGGGGAACTCCATGAAACTTTACTATCTATTTAACATACAATCAAGAAAGATGATCTAGAGACAATATATCCTGAATATGAAGGAAAAGAGAATATTTAGTCAATCGAATGACAATAACCCAGATTGCATTGTTACCTTGAGATGTCTTTGGTAATCCCACAAAAAATCCATTGATATATTTTCCCATTTCCACTCTGGCACTGGTAAAGGCTGAAGCATCCCTTTCAGTAACTGCCGCTCTACTTTAACCTGCTGACAAGTCAAACACTTCACAGTAAAATTAGAAATATATATTTTCATTCCATCCCACTAGTAATACTTCCAAAGATCTCTGTACGTCTTAGTGCTACCAGGATGAACTGAAAATGGAGAACTATGAGCTTCACATAATAACTCATTCTTCAACTGTGAATCACAAGGCACACATAATCTCTTCCCAAACCTCAAAACATGATCATTATCAATGTTAAAATAAGGAAACATACCCTTCTTAACCAACTCAACCTTTTTCTTCAACTCACTGTCTTCTTTCTGCGCTTGCTTTATTCTGTTTAATAGAGATGATTTCACTAACGCCTGAAACAAAACAGAAGAATTTTCTGCACCAACAATTTCTATGCCAAAGTTTATCAAATCAAAAACCAAAGGATCTTGTTCCAAACGCAACATGGTTAATGAAACATTACTTTTTCGACTCAAATAATTAGCCACTTTATTTTATTTTCCCAAATAGTAAAGGATCACGCAATCATAATCCTTGATTAATTCCAACCATCTCCTCTGTCTCATGTTCAATTCTTTCTGAGTGAATATATACCTCAAACATTTGTGATCAGTATATATTTCACACTTCACTTCATACAAATGATACCTCCAAATTTTTAAAGTAAAAAAACAGCATCTATTTACAAATCACGTGTAGGGTAATTTAACTGATGAAGTTTCAACTAATGTGAAGCATAAGAAATTACCTGATCATTCTGAATTAGAACACAACCCAGTCCTTTCAATGAAGCATCACTGTAGATAACAAACTCACCATTTTTGGATGGTAGTGCCAAAACTGGAGTATTCACCAATCTTCTTTTCAATTCCTGAAAAAAATCATCACATTATTTTGTCCATATGAACTTAACACCTTTTCGAGTTAACTTAGTCATTGGACTAGATAAATCTGAATTTTTTTTAACAAACCTCTGGTAATAACCTTCAAAACCAAGAAAACTACGAATCTAGATTATATTTGTGGGTCTTGTCCATTTTTCAACAACTTTTGTTTTAGCAGGATCAACAGTTATGCCATTTGTTAAAATAATGTGACCAAGGAAAGAAATTTTTTGTAACCAAAACTCACACTTACTGAATTTCCCATAAAGTTTCTTTTCTTTTAAGGTTTGCAAGATAAGCTTTAAATGACTTTCATAATCCTCTTAACTTTTAGAATAAACCAAAATATCATCAATGAAAAAAACCACAAACTTATCCAAGAACTCATAGAAAATTCTATTCATAAGATCCATGAATACAGCAGGTGCATTAGTTAAACCAAAAGGCATAACTAGAAATTAATAATGGACATATCTAGTACGAAATGCGGTATTTAGAATATCTACTTCCTTTACATTCAACTGATGGTACCCCGACCTCAAATCAATCTTCGAAAAATACTGAGCTCCCTGGAGATGATAAAAAAATCATCAATATGAGGCAAAAGGTACTTATTCTTAACAGTGATGTTATTCAATGCTCTATAATCAATACAAATTCTCATGGATCCATCTTTATTTTTAACAAACAAGACAGGAGCACCCCATGGTGATGTGCTAGGTTGAATGAAACCTTCATCAAATAACTCCTACAATTGATTATTTAACTCTAGAAGTTCAATTTGATCCATTCGATAAGGAGGTTATGAAATTGGCTTAGCATCAGGAACAAAGTGAACAGTAAATTCAACTTCCTGATTAGGTATAATACTAGGAAAATCATTAGGGAAAACATCAAGAAAATCATTTACCACTGGCACATCATTAATCTGAACAGTTCCTTTATTTTCAATAATATGTTCAAGGTAACATTCATTTCTATCTTTTACTTGTTTCTCAGCTTCCTGTTATGTTATCAAAATAAAGGGTGCATTCTTGTACACAAACTATAAATCTTTCAGAAAAGAAACCTTTTTAGCTCTGCAGTCAATCTTAGCATGATAAACAGAAATCCAAACCATTCCCAAAATAACATTAAACTCTACTATAGAAAAAACAATAAGGTTTGCAGGTAGATTCTTTCCACACATAAGGACATGGATGTTCTTATGTTTTCTTTTTGTCTCATCATTTCCTCCAGGGGTTTTTACCGTAAGTTCTGTATTCATATCTTGAGATGGAATTCCTAATTTACTAGAAAACTTCTCAGAAATGAAAGAGTGTGTAGACCCTGAATCAAACAACACATTGACATAATCTGAACAAACACCCAATGTACATGATACTACTTTGTTCGATGGACCAACATCTACTGAAGTAGTTACAAAGGATTTCACCTCCCCTTTCTTCTTGTAGTTCGACTACTTTCCCTTAGTTGAATTCTTTTCTGGACACTCATTTGCATAATTACCCATTTAATTACACTTAAAACATCTTACCTATGGCTTTTCATTGCCTGCTTGATCATCTTCCTTACAGTTACGAGCAATATGACCAGACATACCAGACTGGAAGCATTTTCTAGACAATGATAAACATTATCCAGGATGCTTTTTACCACACTTCTCACAAGTTGGATATGTAATTTTCTTACCTTCGGGCTTCTTTGATGAATTCTTTCCCTTTGACTGCCAACTGGACCTCTTATTCTATTGTTTTTCAAAGAACACTTGATCATCTGCAAACTCCATTTCCACCTTCTACGAACATCCAAAAAGTTTTTTCATAACTTTTGAACTCACGAGATGCTAATGATCATCGATATTGTGGCTTCAGTCCTAAGTAAAATCGATTTATCTTACTATCAAGATATCAGATGAAATTTGGAGCATACCTTGTGAGTCGAGTGAAATTTTCTTCATAAGCAGCCACTGAGTAATCCTCCTGCCTCAATTCCAGGAATTATTTTTCCATCCTAAGACGAACCACCTTAGGAAAATATTTCTCAAGAAAAATACCGTTGAATTCATCCCAATATAGAGCATCAATATCCTCACTATCCCGGATATTTTTCACCATTGACCACCACTGATCAGCTTCACCTTCAAAACGGTAAACAACAAGAGTAACCTTTTGAAGTTTTGAACAACCCATGACATCAAAAATATTCTCCAGTGATTTAATCCACCCTTCATCTAGCATAGGGTCATATGATCCTCTGAATGATGGGGGTTGTAGCCCCATGAAATTCTCCACTACTAACACGTTCCTTTGTGGTTGATCTGGATGATCTCGTACATGGATACCACCACTATGTATAGCCTGAGTCAACTGTGCCATCAATGCAACAAACTGTTCAGTTCCGATTCTGACCATCTCGAGTTGCTGATTTGGAAGGTTGTCTTCATCCTGATGTCGTCCCAATATAGCTGCCCTATTTCCTCTGCGGAAAACCATTCTGAACACAGAAATATCTTAGGCGAAGCAACATGGTAATCTGGAAATGCTATATGATTTCAATATTAACATAAATTACTTTATGGATATTAATTTAACAATACCCTAACTCCTAATGTTATCTAAACCGACCTTTGATACTAACTATAAGGACTCGACCTTAAACATTAAATAATACTTAATTAAATGAATAATTCACATTAAGGATCTTTTTAAGTTTAGAGTTTTAGAGAATTAGGACATAACTATTACATATCAAAAGATTACAATGTATACACTTCTACACAGATTCCATTTTTTTTATAAAATAAAAACTCTTAAAAAAGAGTTATGTCTAGTCCCATGTTTTAGACAACATGACTTTTCGTTGAACCCATCGTTGACCATATTCATCTTTAAGTCCTGTGAAAACATTTCAAAACTTGGGATGAGCATAAAAAGCTTAGTAAGGGTTATAAAACAAAGAAAGAAAACATTTGTTCATAAATACAAAAAAAACATGAAATATTTTTCTTACCTCATGAAATAATAATATTTTATGAATAACACATAGAAATCATAAATCATAAAGGTAACTTGTGGCATCCATATCATACTTACATTGTAGATATCACAGCTACATAGGGAGTTACTTTGGAATACCCATCACAGTATATTCCTTAAATCTCTTAGGAGAAACATTCATGTTTACCTCCGTCACGTTACCCAATTCATTGAGATCTATCTCGAGCTCACCCTCCCTAGGTTTATTAGGTAACCACCCGTATACATAAATAATTCCCAAGAACCATAACATGATCATAACACATAATATAAGCATAAAGGAAAGATAAAATTTCCACATTGCAATAAAAAAAATATCATTTCAAGATATTGAAATAATAAATCCCTTATCAAAATCATTTTCAATACCAAAATATGTAAAAAGAGTATATGGTATTTATTTTTCCTTTTAAAAACATTATAACTTGTTAAGGAAGCCAAAGATCAAATAATACTCACGGCGGCGGAAAGGTCATTGTCACCGCTTATATAAAAAAACATTCATTTTTGTCATTTAGTAAAGTGATTCGTATAAAAAAATTCCATTTGAATGAAATTAAAAGTCAAATGGTTTTATACACCATATAAAATAAAGTCATGTATAAAAATAAATATGCCTCAATGAAAGGAGATTGAGACGATGTCCCTTACCTCGTGTCCGACTTGACCCGTTTGTTCTTTAATATCTTGAATAATAAACTAAAGTTAATTTATACTTTCTTAAGAACATTTTTCAAGTTTATTATTATTTTTATATCACTTATTTCCATGTTATAAACATTATGTAATCATTTAAGTTAATAACGTTCATTTTGTCGATATTTGGCACTTGAGTAAAAAATGAACACCTTATAATTACAAGTTGTCCATGTGATCAATAGTACATTATATCCAGAATGACATTAATTATTTAGATATCATATATATCATATATATCCAGTATATATATATATATATTTATAATAGTACATATCATTTGGAGGTAAGAAATGAAATGCACCGTTCATGGAGACGGTAAGCCGTACGTACGCATGAACGCTACATTCATTTCTATTTCTTATTTTAATGGAATTAAAACATAATTATACAAAGTTATATTATAATTCAAGTATAATTTCATATATAATATCATATATAATATCATTAAATCCATCCTTTATATGTCCCACATATGGCATTAACGAGTCATATCACTTTGAGGGGGCGGTAGTCCTCACTTCCTCTAATGAGATTATCGCGTTTACCCATAATGGAAACCATAAAGGTATGATATAAATGGAAATTACAGAAGAATAAAAAAATAAACATAATATATATCATATATAAATACAGTTCCATCATAATGACAACCATGAGTGGCGGTTGGAGATATTTGAACAATCATCGTTTCGTGAGACGTTGGTTTTCCATCCACATAAACATTATGTTCTTCATCCATTAGATGGAGGTGTGTGTAAGTGTAGTTAGAATCCTTATCATAACAACATCCTAGTATATTGAGGATACTGGTGTTGTTACAAAATAAAGGAATAAAAAGAGTTTAGGAGTTGGAGAAGTAAAATAAAAGCAAATAATTTAAGATAAATCGTTACCTTTAATTTGGGTAACTCCCTTTGGTTTTATCCAATGGACTTCTTGAAGTGCCTTCTGCCTAAGTTAAGGCTTCTAGGAAGAGTAGAGGGATGTAGAGAGATTAATTGGTCAGAGTTTTGAACCAAAAGGCTTGAGAGAAGTGATGAATTGGTTAGAAGTGGTCTCTTTTTATAAGGGAGAGGAGGGGCTCTTTAGGAAAGTGTGAAAACATTATTTTATTATAAACATATATTCGGTTTCAAAAGGTCCAAAAATAATGAAGTCAAAGATAAGATGACTCATATTCAAAATAAAACCATCCAATCATAATTGGACATGTTTTGGATAATATTTTAATCATTATAATCTTATTTATTTAAATCATTTATTAATGAGGTAAATACTACATCCTTATTGTGTCATAAATAATTTAATTTATTTGATGTCTAAAAATTATAAAAAAATGACATGATGTAGGAAATATTTTTAGCTTTCCAATTAATATTTATAGTCAAAAATATTTCTTATATAACACCATATAAAAATTAATTACTAAAATATTTTTTATGTCAATTTTGCCTTTACTTTAAATTAATTAATCTAAAGTGTCATTATCATTCATAAGTGGCTCCATGGGGTCCCAAAATCGACCCAAGGATTCCCATAGTCGGCCATTACTCATAAAATAAGGTTAGGATAAGTGTTAAGGTAATTTTGAATTATTATAATATTCGTTTTATCTTGAATTACCCTATTTACCTTTAACCGCGGTAAATAAAAGTCAAAAGTTACTATTCACCAAAAATTATTTTCATCTTATTGAATCAAATTTTACTTACTAATAACAACCATGTATGTCGGATTTTCAAAATTCAATTCACAGAAGTTTTAAAATTTCATTTAAATGAAAAAGTCTGTTTTTTTAACTACTACTAAGTGGTTTCACTATTCCTCAAAAATAGAAGTTTTTCTGAAAAATACCAAAAATTCAGCCTAAGAATTATTTGATATTCTGAATTCAAAAATTATGTTTATTTTTCCAAATTAAAAACATAGAAGTGACATTAATTAATTTAAAATTAATTCCCGTTGTTAAAATAATTAGCGTATTTTTAAGAAACTATAACTTTCAAAAGATTGACACTAGTTTATGTCCAATTTCAAAGTGAAATTAATTCTACTGAACAACATTGGATTAAATGGTAAAAATATATTCTAATTAAAATTTAAAACTGATTAAAAATATAATCTATCCATATAAATAAATTAGATTAAAATGCAGTTTTGAATTAAAATACAATATTTTAACTATTCATTAAAAAATGAACTTTATCAGAAAAATTCCAAAAATTTACATAAAGTAAATTTTGATGTCCCCATTATAAAGAAGAATTTTATTTCATCAATTTTAATGTATTAAGGTGATGAAAGCTATATTTAAAGTGGGTTCTCCATTAAAAGGTGGTAAATCGACCTTTTAATGTAAATTATGCTTAAAATTAGATTCATTCATATTTTAAGCCTCTAACTTTTATTGGACAAATGTATATACATTTAACAAACATGGATAATAATATTGTAGTTAGTTTTGTTCATTCCCACCAATATAACATCTAGGAGTTAACTACCATTTAAAATAATAATATTATATTATTAGTGTGCAGTGTAAGATTTCAAAGAAACTCGTTGTTGCGTATCGGGTACGCTATCGAACATAGAAACCCTTTTAAATTAAAATTAATATTTAATTCAAAAATATTAATAAATATGAAAATCTATTATTCTTCATTTACCTGGGATGTTATAGGTAGAATTTAAAAGCATGATATTTTGTTGAAAAATAAATTGGAATTAATTTAATATTTTCAATATTATTCATTTCATGAAACCTCAAATATAGCTTCTTTTATGTGAAAGCAATAAGATTGGATTGTGTTTCTAGCAACACCAAATTATTTTTGCACTAAATGATACACTTATATTGTCTTATGGTACATGAAAAAATTTGTTTGTATTGTGTTATACTCAATTTTGAGTTCCTTCAATAGCATTTGTTACACGTATGACCTAGTTTTAACAAACTAAATTGTATGATTAATAATATTATTAGAATTTTATTAAAGTGTCAACCTATCCATTGGAATGGTATTTTTGAATAAAATTATTTTAATTATAAAAATATGGTTGAAACATGTATATAATATTATTTATTTGGTGACCAATTAACTTGAAATGAAAATAAAACCATTTAAAAAATATAGGAAATCTTTTTTCGGGAAACTATATTTATGCAATAAAACAATTTTTTCCACAATAAAATTATTATAAAACATTTAATAAATTTTTAATGATATATATATATATATATATATATATTATATTCATTATAGATCTATCATTAATAATATTCATTTTCTATATAAAATATGAGAATAAAGGAAATTTTAGGAATATAAATATTTATTTTTCTAAAAGGAAATTTTATCTCATTTTAATGGAGAACTAATTTTAAAAATAGTTTATGAAAATTTTATTTTTTTTATTTTACAATATAACCTTAATTTTGTAAATCTTAATATCACAATTTACTTTGGAATCATCATAAATTATTATGTCTAATAAGGTCAAATTATTTTTTGAAAAAATATATTAGTGAATGTAATTAAAATTAATTACAACGGTTAAGGTAAAAAATATTTCTTAGTTGTTAAATGTGAATTTAAGGGGAAAAATATCCTAGAAACATCTCTAAAATACATTTTCTAGAAATATTTCTACCAATTATCCTATTGGATCAAAAATGCAAAATTATTGGAGGTACATGATGTCACAAAAATAACTTATTTTAGAGTTATTTTTAATTTATTTTCCATTCATGCTTGGTTTTGGGGGTTTCCCAAGCTTTTATGGAGGAATGGGTGAGTTTTCATGAATTGGGCCAAATCGTGAGCCCAATTCCAGATTTAAAATAAATTTTGTTTCTTTTATAACTCATTAATTTTTCAAAATTTTTTATCCATTATAATTCCTACTTGGACTCCCCTGACCTATTAACACCAAAATTTAAATTTGGAGCCTTTATAAATCATAATCATGGGGGATTTGGGCTTTTATTTAAGAATTGGGCAAACCCGAAAGCCCATTTTCCAGTTTTAAATTGTTTCTTTAATATTTTAATATATTATTCATTATAATGAAATTTTAGGTGCTTTAACCTCCCACTAGACGCTAATAATCCTAGGAACGCTCCCATTCCTTCCCCCCCTCCTTGGAGCTCTTTGAAATCGTGACATAGGGCAGAACTTCATAGAGTGTCTCAAATCATCCATAATTGAAGAGGTAAATTCATACCTTCTTATCTATCTCAATTCTTACTCTTTTCCATCCATTACTATTCCTAAATGGCCTCTTAAATCTTGTTCGAACAACCCTTGAATTTTGGATATTTTAAATTTTAGATACTATTGTTTTTGGAGTGATTAATTCAGGATACTCCAAGTAAGTGAGTCCATTTCTTTCCCTTTTCAAATTTCTTAGGCTTTCATTCTATTTTTTAGGGTTTCGTCTCTTTTCCTTGAAGTGAAAAATGACTAGGGGGTAGGTTTTTGAACCTAGGGTTTAACCTTGGGGTTTCTTGGTCTTTTATTGTGGTTTTAGGTTTGATCTAGGTCGGTCTTGTTGCGGCGGTGATGCGATTTGATTTTTTGCACAAAGGATTCAAGGTTTTAACTAATTTGGTAGGTGTTTCCATACATATTCAATATATGTGAATTGACTTGATGTTTTTATGAAATTTTCATGTTCATTTAATTTTATGGTTGCTGCAAAAAATAGTTTTAGTGGTTTTTGTAATGCAAATTAATTTTTTATGCCAATTTTAGGTGAAATTTGGGGTTTTTCATGGAAGTCTCTTGTTGGTTCTTTTGGGGCTACCCTATCACTACTTATTTTATTTTATTGGGATTTAATAGGGCTGAAACTACTATTTTTAATGTTTATACCTTCTGTTTGTTTCTACGAAAGTTGGTTTTAATGGTGTTGTGGAACTTTTGAACTTTAAGTGTCATGTTTGTTTAATAATGGAATTTTTAAAAAGATTACATTTCTTGGTTCACATGGGTCTGCCCTAAATTTTTTTTGGTTTAATTTAAATGTATAAGGCTGCCTTTTCTGTTTTGGTAACTTATAGATGTTCATATACTGTGAAAAGTGGGGTTATCAGGGAGCGTTGGGTGCAAAACAATGCGATTTTTTTGAGAAATTGTTTTATGGAAAATCAAAGTGTTTTGTTGTGTGTTTAAATGGTATAGAGTGTGTATATCTACTATATTGTTTGTAAGTGACCATTATTTGTGTTTTTTATATGAAAATGGATTCATGTGGAATGCTTAATTTGTCTGAGCACAAAGGGGGAAGCCCGGGTACCAAGGTGGGGCAGATGTGTACTAGTACGGCTAGTGGACCAGATGGGTTTGGTCCCTATTTCAAATAGCATTTGGATAACAACAACTCTAACTAAACTATGTGGATGGTTATTGGGGACCACTAGGTTATGGGTATGGTCCCTACTAGTGGATCGTTCATGAGAACAGATTTTACTATGGTTACTTTATACCGAGGTATGAGGTACATGGGGCCCGAGACTATCTAGTGCCTAGGGGTGTTTCTGATTTTGTTTCTCAATGTGTTTTTGATAGTTTCCATTGTATTTGGGTTTTTTTCAGTACTTTACAGTATCTAAAATGTCTATTTAAATGTGTGAACATTCTGAAAATTTTATCTTGAAAACTGTTTTCAATTGAAAGTTGCTTTTCTTGGATTTTATCACTGTCTTTCTTTGCATACTAAAAATGCTTGCTTTTTCACATTGTATTGCATCATCTTTGGAATCATTGGATGGTATCCTATTGGGATTAGTCTCACAACCTACTTACACCCCTTGAGTGTAAGTAGAATTGGTTATGTTTGACTCAGGTAAAGGAAAGGACAAGGGTGATGGTGGTTCAGTGTGTTAGTCCCCATCGCTGGGGCAGAGTTGTGGAGACGACTTGCGGGTGATGGCCCCCTCGTCCTATGGAGTCCTTGGGGATGTCATAATATTGTCATTATTTGTATTTGGACATCTTTTATTGTATTTAATACAATGTATTCAGTTTTGGTTTTTGGTTAAGACTGGTTTGGCTTGAAACTTTCAGATTTATATTATGAATTGTTTTAATGTGTTATGCTTTCATACTCGGGTATGTCATTCCCATACCTAAATTAATGATACTCGGACACTTGTGCCAGCATGTGGGGATAGGTAACACCCTTCAGGTCTTGCCATGGACTGGGTTGGGTGCCTGTTTGACGGCGACCAGATCCGGTTCGTGACAAAATGGTATCAGAGGAGGTTCAGGTTAACTCTTTAGGTCATGTTATTTGGGGAACAGTCAGGATAGTTTAGAGTAAGGATTGTTGGGACATGGTATTCTGGTTATCGGTAGTGTGCCTGGTCACCACACCTCATGACGGGGTTCACGTCACTAGGGGAATTTGGGACTTATCTAATTCCTTTGGTTTTCTTCGTTTTGAGGATGATTAGGGGATGTGAAAAGAGAGTTGGGTTAATGGTCTCAGTGAGCTTGTAGGGCTTGGTAAGCCATGTGGAGCTAGGGATACTCCCTAGAACACCCTCTGTGATAGAAAAGTGATTGGAATATGTCCGCAAACCATATTTCCAAGTCACCCACTGAAACTAGTTTCCTCTCAAATTGTTTTGTGCTTTAGTTTTGAAATCTTGGAACTTTGGTTTTAAGAAGTGTAAAGTTTTTGTGAAATGATTTTCAAATAAAGAGGGAATGGTTTGGTTTATGAAATGGAAGAACTGAATTTTCAGAATTGTTTTGAAATGGAAAATTTTGTGCTCACACCTCTTTTGAAAGAAGGAACTATATTGAAGTTGGTTTTGAAAAGTGTTTCCAATAGAGTTTTCTAAACAATCAAAGAGTGTTTTAATGGGATGAGATGTTTTGAAATTGATGTGAATATCTTGAAAGTGAGTTATTTTCTAAATGGTTGTGTCTTTTTGAAAATTTTTGTATGACGTGAGTTGGGATTTTGATCTCGTGGTTAGCGGTTCTGAGTAAAAGGATGTGTTGGTTGACTGTTTTGGTTTTGAAAAGTGGAAAGAATTTTTGTTTTAACCTTTGGTATTTTCGTGAGCAACCAATTGCATGGGTTTATATGGGAAGATGGATGGTTGATGACATTACTGGATGAGTGTCAGGATGGATATGAGGAGGCTGCCCGGTGTGGCACAAAAACATGCATGTGTAAGGACCATGGGGTACCATTGGTAGATGCTCTAACCGCTGAACCATTTGTTTTCAAAGAAGCGTTTTTAATGAAAAACATGATGTCTTGATGAATTGTTTGGGATTGTTTATATTATGTGTTTTTGGAAAATGTTGATGTCATTGGATGTTTTGAGTTCATGAACCCCTCCTGTTCGAACTGTGTTTTGGGTTTGTGTTTGGTCGATAAGCTGGGTAGAAGGACCGGTTAGTAGTATCCTCTGAGATATGTTTCAGGACAACTTTATGGTGGATCCCATCATGTGTTTGGATCTGGTTTTTGGCACGTTTTGACCAATGGACCAGCTTTTTTGGGTCTTTATGTTCTCTTTTTGGATAAGGTATACCCCCATTAAGGGTTAATGCATAACTGAAGTGCACCCCAGATTGTTTCTCCATTGGAAAATCCTCCGGTTGATCACTATAAGGAATTTGTTTTTCTCGATATCTATAGATTGAGTAAACACCCATTCCTTTATTTGATTTTTAGATCCTCTTGTAATGGGAGATTTCTAATGGAAGGTTGAAAGAGACCTTAGTTTCTTAAGTTTCCTGATTCGTCGAAGGTGGATGCGGTCTTGGGTTGTTAGTGTGGATGAGTGTCTCGATGGTGTATAAGAGGGCCTTTGGGTTCTTCAAAGTTTCTTTAAAGCAGGAGTTCATGTTAAACCACCGGTGTGGGAAATATGGTCACGATAGGATATTGTGTCCACTTTCTATAATTGTGTGTCGTTTGGGGATGTTGTATAAGGTCCCTCTCCATGCATTGTTTATATCAGTTGCAATGGTCATGTTAGGTGATGCCTTATGATGTCATGTGCTCGATTGACCGTATATGTGAAAGTAGTGAAATCCTATGAGAGTCCCTGTTATGTTGGGAGAATGTCTCCCTTGGAAAAACTTCAAAATCTTCCATTTTAGAAGAAGGTGAGTGTAAGTGTTCTTTACTTCTATTGTTTCTCACATGATGAAACAAGGTGTGATGTGCGTGCATCTTCTTAGCCATTGTTTCAGTGAAATATCGGGATAAGGTAAAGTGAGTTTAGAATGTGTTATGTCTGGAAAAATTATCTGGGATTGTGATGTAGTTTTTGGTGGCACCGAAAAAATAATTCTCATTCAGTGGGTTTCCAAAGACTAACTGCAAGGCCAGAGTTGCTTCAATCATTTGAGCTCCAGCCATAGGTCTCGAAGAGAAGCTGGCTCGTAGTCAAGGGAAATCACCGGGTCATTTAAACCCTTGTACAAAGCCCTATACTAAATATGAAAGATAGGAAGAGTTTAAACCTCTGTTATCATCATATTTCTTCTATTGTTAACGTTTGGTGGAAATAGGTGGAGGGCCTTGTACCCATGTCATCGCCCAAAGTCATACCCTCCCCCTTTGGTTTCCATTGAGTCTTTGGAGAATGGTTGGAAATTTTCCTAGATAGGCTGAGCACATGGTTTGTGAATGATTAAGAGTGATTGAGTGCCTGGAAGCCATGTGAGAAGATTAATCATCACAGTTAGTTCACAATTTCACAAACGGTGTGGATTAACCATGCGACCTTCCCAAATCTTGAAATTTTTGGGTTTTTCTGTGCGGGCCCATGATGGTCGGTTAAGATGGTTGGTTATTTTGGTGGGGAGAACCGCTATGATTATCATGTATGTTCCTTTGGAAATTTTTAATGAATGTGTACCCTACATACCAGGGAGTCCGTTCATGCCTTCCCCTATTAATGTCCTGATTCTGTCTCGAAAAAAAATTGGTTGTCTCTTATGGTGGGGAGCATATTTGTGTCCCCCCGTACCAGTGACTTAAATTTATCCATGGTCTTGGCTTGGTGTAGATAGTCTCGTTCAGAGATATCTAGCTACCAACATCTTTCTTGAGTAAATGTTGGGACTGGAGAGCGGCCAATGTTTTAGATAAAGTAACGTAAGTGTAACCTTGTTCAATGTTGTTGTTCGTTTGGGTGAATTGCATGAGTCTTGTTCGGAAAGTGTTTGAGGAGTTTTCTTTTGGGATAAAGTATGAATGTTATTGATCATTTAAGAAAAGTGGTGTAAGTTTTTTTTTGTGAGATTAATCCTTCCTTAATTGATCATTGGAGGTGTTTTGGCCTTTGGGGGTGAAACCTGACAAGGGAGTACCTATTGGTTTCTCAGTTGAGTTTGGTTGTTTCTTTGAACTTGCTGTGACTTTCCAGGGTGGAATGTTTTCATGGTGGGGAGAATTTTCACATACATAACTTATTTTAGAGTTATTTTTAATTTATTTTCCATTCATGCTTTGTTTTGGAGGTTTCCCAAGCTTTTATGGAGGAATGGGTGAGTTTTCACGAATTGGGCCAAACCGTGAGCCCAATTCCAGATTTAAAATAAATTTTGTTTATTTTATAACTCATTCATTTTTCAACATTTTTTATCCATTCAAATTCCTACTTGGCCTCCCCTGACTTATTAACACCAAAATAGAAATTTTGAGCCTTTATAAATCCATAATAATGAGGGATTTGGGTTTTTATTTAAGAATTGGGCCAACCCAAAAGCCCATTTTGATGTTTTAAATTGTTTCTTTAATATTTCAATATCTTATTCATTATAATGAACTTTTCGGTTATTCTACCTCCCTCTAGACCCTAAGAATCCCAGGCACGCTCCCATTTCCATTCCCCCCTCCTTGGAGCTCTTTGAAATCACGACTTAGGGAAGAACTTCATAGAGTGTCTCAAATCGTCCAGAATTGAAGAGGTAACTTAATCCCTTCTTATCTCTATCAAATATTACTCTTTTCCACCCATTAGAGTTCCTAAATGGCCTCCTAAATCTTGTTAGAACAACCCATGAATTTTGGCTGTTTTAAATTTCAGATACTGTTGTTTTTGGAGTGATTAATTCAGGATACTTCAAGTAAGTTAGTCCATTTCTTTCCCCTTTCAAATTTATGAGGGTTTCATTCAATTTGTTAAGGGGTTATTCCCTTTTACTTGAAGTAAAAAATGACCAGGGGGTTGGGTTTCGAACCTATTGTTTATCCTTGGGTTTTATTGGTCTTTTATTGTGGTTTTAGGTTTGATCTAGGTCCCTCTTGTTGCGGCGGTGGTCCGATTTGATTTTTCGCACAAAGGATTCAAGGTTTTAACTAATTTGGTAGGTGATTCCATATGTATGAAATCTATGTGAATTGAATTTATGTTTTTATGAAATTTTCATGTTAATTTAATTTTATGGTTTCTGCAAAAAAATAGCTTTAGTGGTTTTTGTAATGAAAATGAATTTTTAATGCCAATTTTAAGTGAAATTGGGGGGTTTTCATGGAAGTCTCTTGTCGGTACTTTTAGGGTTGCCCTATCACTACTTATTTTATTTTATTGGGATGTACTAGGGATGAAAATAATATTTTGAATGTTTATCCCTTCTGTTTGTTTCTACAAAATTTGGTTTTAATGGTGTTGTGGAACTTGTGAACTTTAAGTGTCATGTTTGTTTAAAAATGGAAGTTTTACAAAGATTACATTTCTTGGTTCACATGGGGATTCCATAAAAATTGATTTTTTTGGTTTAATTGAAATGTATAAGGCTGAATTTTCTGTTTTGGTAACTTATAGGTGTGCATATACTATGTAAAGTGGGGGTTTCAGGGAGCGTTGGGTGCAAAACAATGCGGGTTTTTTGAGAAATTGTTTTATGGAAAATCAAAGTGTTTTGTTGTGTGTTTAAATGGTATAAAGTGTGTATAGCTACTGTATTGTTTGTAAGTGACCAGTATTAGTGTTTTTTATATTAAAATTGATGAATTTAGAATGCTTAATTTGTTTGAGCACAATGGGGGAAGCCAGGGTACCTAGGTGGGGTGGATGTGTACTAGTACAGCTAGTGGACCAGATGGGTTTTGTCCTTATTTCACCTAGCATTTGGATAACGACAAATCTAACTAAACTATGTGGATGATGATTGGGGACCACTAGGTTATGGGTATGTTCTCTACTAGTGGCTCATGCATGAGAATGGATTTTACGATGGTTACATTACACCGAGGTATGAGGTACATGGGGCCCGGGACTATCTATGTAACACCCCGAGCTTCCACGATACGCTTCTCATTCAATAATGCAATAGCCTGCATTGTACGCAACTTCGAGTTATAACACACCGCGACTAATCAAAGTAGCTTTTATGAATAGTAATACCGACATTTTAAAATTATAGAAATTTTATATTTCAAAATGGACTTCATTTTTGTATTTTTAATATCGAAATTATCCTAAGTTGAATTTTTTGTAATTTTCTGAGAACTTCCATTTTTTTATGAATAGTGAAAAATACTTTAAAACAATTTTTTTAATAAAAGTATTTTATAGTGATAAATTATACTATTTAGTGGTTTTAAAGTATAATTAGACTATATTTTTACTATTTTATCCAATGGTGATCATTAGAATTAATTTCACTTTGAAATTGGACATAAACAATTGTCAATCTTTTGATATATATTGTTTCTTAAAAACACTCTATTTGTTGTGACAACAAGAATTAATTATAAAATTAATTAATGCAACTTATATGTTTGGAATTTTTTAAAATAGAAATCATTTTTGGATTCAGAATCTCAATTATATCTTAGGGTAAAATTTTGGCATTGTTCTGAAAAACTTCAATTTTTAATGAATAGTGAAACCACTAAGTGGTAGTTAAAAATTGATTTTTTGTTTAAATGAAACATTAGAACTTATGTGATTTAATTTTTAAAAATCAGACATATATGGTTGTCATTAGGAAGTAAAATGTGGTTCAATAGGATTAAAATAATTTTTTGGTGAATAGTAAATTTTAAGTTTAATTAATCGTGATTAAAGGTAATTAGTGATATTTAAGGTAAAAATGATATTATAAAAATATGAAAATACCTTTACACTTGTTATAACCCTATTGGATGTGTCATGGCCGACCAAGACAATCCATGGGTCAACTTGGGGACCCCATGGAGCCACTTTAGTTGGAAAATGACATAAATATCTTTTATTTAATGTTAAAGTAAACAAATGACACAAACATGAAATGTTTTACTAAAACAAATTTTACATGGGGTTATACAAGTCATATTTTTGACTATAAATAGTCATTTTAAACTTAAAAACATTTCCTACATCATAGTATTTTTTTATAATTTTTAGACATTAAATAAATTAATTTATTTATGACATCATGATGATGCAACGATGACCTCATTATTTAACGATTTAAATCAAATGAAAAGATAATGTAAAATACAAGGCTTAAAATTGTCAAAAACCTATTGTATGAGTATATTTATAACCCTTATCACCTTATCCTAGAAATATATAAGTGTGGGACCTTTAGAATCCGAAAATCATTGTATAATAAAATAACATTTCATTACTTTCCAAAAGTGCCCCTCCTCTCCACTTATAAAAGGCCCCCACCACTCCCACCTTATTCAAACCTTCAAGCCATTTGTCTTGGCCAAACTCTGCCCAAATACTCTCCCAAATTCCCCCAATTACTCCTAGAATCCTCACTTTGGGCATAAGTCTTCCAAAGGAAGCCTTTGGATCAAATCAAAAGAGTTACCCGATTTTAAGGTAATGTCTTTTCTTATGTTATTTTGTTTTATTTTGCTTCTCCAATCCCATAAACTCTTTTAATTCATTTCTTTTGTAACAAAACCAGTATCCATAATATACTTGGATGTTTTTATAAGAAGGATTCTAGATACACTTACACAAACCTACATCTAATGGTTAAAGAACATACTGTTTCTGTGGATGGCGAATTTCTGCCTCACGAAATGATGATTGTTCAACACTCATATAACAACTTCAAAGGTGGCCATTAAGATGTCACTATATTTATATATGATATATGATATGTTTATGTTTTCCTTATTCTTCTGTATTTCTCATTTATGGAATACTTTATGATTTCCATTATGGGTAAACACGATAATTTCATTTTAGGAAGTACGGACTACCGCCCCCTCAAAGTGATGTGAATCGTTAATGCCATATGTGGGATGTATAAAGGATGGAGTAAATGATATTATATATGATATTATACTAGAAATATATTATACATTTATATAAGTATGATTTCATTCCATTAAATACGAAATAGAAATGAAACTAGCGTTCATGCGTACGTACGACTTACCATCTCCATGAACGGTGCATTTCATTTCTTACGTCTAAATGTTACGTAATATTATGAATGAATGTATATAATGGATATATATGATATATATGACATATAAATCATGAATATAATTCTAGAGATAATGGATATTCTACCACATAAACAACTTGTAATTATAAGAAGTTTATTGTTGACTCAAGTACCAAAAATCGACAAAACGACCGTTATTAACTTAAATAATTACATAATGTTCATAAAATTGTAATAAGTGATATAAAAAGGATAATGAAATTGAAAATGGTAGATATTAACTCTATTTTATTATTTAGGAGGTTAAAGAATGGTCGAATCAAGTCGGACACAAGGTAAGGGAATTTCTTAACCCAATTTCCATTCTTTGTGTTAATATCCTACTTTCAAATTATGTCATGATATTATTATGTCCTATTTTATATTTTTACTTTCTTTATGTGTACCTATAGTGAATACACATAATAGATCTATTTTATTTTAAAAATAATATTTTTAAGGACTTCATCTCAATCTCCTTTCATTGAGGCATATTTGGTTTTATACTGAACTTTCTTTTATACAGTGTATAAACCCCTTTGACTTTTACGTTTATTCAAAAGGAATATTTTTTATACGAAGCGTTTTACTAAACGATAAAAAGGGAATGTTTTTGTTTCCGTACATATTTGGCGACACCGACTTCTCCTCCGCCGTTACCATTATTTGAGTTTCGGCTTCCTCTACAAGCCATACCTTTTTTTTAAAAGAAAAATAAATACCATGTTTTACTTTTCTTTTATTTTGGTATTGAAAATGGTTTTGAAAGTGTTTTTATTATATCAATGTGTTGTATTGATATCTTGTGATTGAAATGTGGAAATGTTATGTTTCCTTTATGCATGTTTTATGTGATACGATTATGTTATGGTTTATGATATGTTTAAACCTCTTCATATGAGGAATGCATTGGACTTAATAAGTGACGGGTGGAGCCCGCTATAGCTCCTCGATGCATCTGTAGGTCTAATGAGACAAACTAGTGTCTTGGCACGAGGCCTTGAAAAAATCTTATTTTTAGTATTGGCACGAGGCCTTGGCTACATGGTTATGATAGTCTAGAATTATGAATTCCATCATTATGAAAGTGGTTAAAGATATTTCATGTGAATATTCGACCAGTAGAATATCCATGTGAGTAATTAAATGACATTATTTTATTTTACTTTTTCCATATTATGAAAAAGTTCAAGTTTAAAAGGCTTTTGTTTTAGTTATACATTGCCTTAAATGTTAATGTTTGTTTATGAAAGCTTCCGCTATATTGTTATCCTTACTGAGCATCTGAGCTCACCCCTTTCAATGTTTTAATATTTTCCAGGATGTGAAGATGTATTTTATGAATGACCTGCAGGTATAGTAAGAAGATGATATGAGGGTGGACTATGGATACTTTGTTATTGTAGTTTTTTTACTTTATGATGTAATGTACGTTTATGAATGTATCTAGTGTTTCCAAGGCTACAAAACTAATCGGTCTTTCGAGACTTGATCTTTTGTGATCATGCCAATGTTACGAAGTAATGCACCGACTCTAGGTAACTGGGGTCGGGGTGTTACAGTTGGTATCAGAGGCAGTTTAGTACTAACCTTGGAAGCTAGATTTAGATAAACTCTGATTAGAGCAAATAGCCCAAAGATAGACTTTGAGGATTAGTATAGAAGAACTTCCTAGAATTTTTGTATTGTAGAGATTTTGTGAGTTTTCCGAGCAATACATCCATGTCTGGATACGAGCAGGTAGAGGCGGCTCTGGCACAGATGTACCTAGGGGTAAAACCCGAAAACACCGCTTTGATCTAGACTCGAACGGGAATTGGTGCATGACATAGGGCCTTGCTGAACTCTTGGTTACGACACTCCCGGGGGATATGCTTAGGATAATTGTCGTTTTCTTTACAAACCACTATGAAGGGTTATGAGTATATAATTCCTCAAAGAAAACATTTTTATGATTATGGATTATATCCATAAATAGTTCAATTTATGTTAAGTATTTTATAAGTATAGAATTATGTATTTTGATTCATAAACTAATCTAGTTTATGCCATTGTTTAGAAATGGCGCCTAGTGGAAGGAATGAAAACCGTATCAATGCACGCACTCCGTGTAGGGATTTCCCTCCTGCTCAAGATAATTATTGTGGATTTGGAGATACAACTGGTGCTGATCAACTTATTACCATACTGGGACAACTCACTCAGGTTATGAATAAAAACCTTACTCGTATGGAGCACCCTGATCCACAACGTGGAGGATCAATGTTAGACCGCTTCATGAGGGAACAACCACCAACATTTAATGGGGATACAAATACGTTAGTAGCTGAGCAATGGATAAACTCCTTAGAAAAAATATTCCACGCCTTGGGGAGTAGCGAAAGGGGGTAGGTTATCATGGCAGTTTACCGCCTCACTGGAGATGCCGATCAATGGTGGTCATTGATTCAAAATACAAAGGAAGATGAAGAAGTATCAAGTATGGAATGGAGAGAGTTCAAAGGGATTTTATTAGAAAAATACTTTCCACATGACCATCGAGCAGATATGGAAAGGAAATTTCTGAGTCTGAGACAAAAGGAGGATGAGAATGTCGCAAAGTATGAGGCTAACTTCACAAGGTTAGCGAGGTATGCTGCAGATTATATACGTAACCCAAAAAGTAATATTGATCGTTTCTTTGATGGGTTAAAACAATTTCTCCGTCGAGCTTTAGTATCACAATCTTTCTCAACATACGAAGATATTGTATCGTGTGCTATCAAGACAGAAATGGAATTCTCTAAGTATTATGACAACAAAGTAAAGAAAGAGAAGAAGAGAACGGTGGAACAAGAGACGGATAAAGGGAAAAAGGGATAGAAGGATTTTCCATTATGTGATAATTGTGGGAAGAATCACCCTGGTACTTGCCTAAAGGGAATGAGAGTTTGTTACAAATGTGGAGAAAAAGGTCACCAGGCTCGTGATTGTAAGGGAAAGAAAGAGGCTATCAATGTTGAATGCTACAATTGTAGGGAAATGGGTCATTATGAAAATGAATGTCCTAAGTGCCAGGGAAACTTACCTCAAAAAAGGCCAAGGGATCAAGGCCAATCTTATGCTGTGACTACAGTTGAAGCGGAATAATTAATGTATTGGTGCTTTTGGACTCATGGATTATATTCTAGTTATTAGAATAATGTGATATATATATAAGGATTGTACTACAGTACATGTTGATTTCATTAAGGTTTTAATATGATGAAGGTAATCATATTTTTGTATGTGACAATAAGAGAAACATTACCTTGTTTGAGGAATCTGATGATACAATTGATTTTGGAATTTAGGGACCTTTTAGAGAAAGTCTGGACGGAGGTATTTTGGATAACTATAAAGGTTGGAATGGATTAAGTTGAACTTTGGATAATATTGTTTAAGGTTAAAACATTTATGAAGATTATTTTTGGAATATTATAATAATATAGTTTTAGGAAAAGGACAACCTGCAGGGTGGGGCATAACCCATCGCGTCGGACAAAGCTGTAGGAATCGAACCCACAACCATAGTGCGACAGGCCTTTATTACCTACCACTAGCCTACAGGAAGTCCCTGGTTATTACAAAATATTTTTCCAAATCTAAATGGTATGTGGTAATATTTAGAACCTTATACAATTAGGGTAAATAGAATATTTTTGAGTTCTGTTACCATTTGGAGTAAAGGATGGGTTTGTGGTAAAAATTTATTAAAGAATGAAAGTATACATAACAAGTATGTATGTTCCCTTACGTTCTTAGTAAATCTCCTAAATAAATTCCTCAACTTTATAAAAGGTAACTTAAAACAAAAACATTTCCGGTTAACTTTTCCAACTTGGGATTCAATGACCATTTAACCAATCACAAGTTTGTGATTTTCTTATGGTTAACTTTCTCCTAATCTAGTGTTCTACAACTCTCCATCAGACCTTGATGGTTTGTTTTTTTTCCATATCCATATTTTCATAGAATCCTAGTATGGTCTATCTCGGGTGACCTTTGTACTTCTCTTTATTTCTTTTAATGTTATATTTTTATTAACTTTATTTCTGATGTGGGTTTTCCACAAAGGTATTTTCTATTTTCAACCTTTTATTTTCAATGAAAAATTTCAAATTGTGAGGACGCAATTTATTGAAGGAGGGGAGAATGTAACACCCCAAGCTTCCACGATATGCTTCTCATTCAATAATGCAATAGCTTGCATTGTACGCAACTTCGAGTTCTAACACACCACGACTAATCAAAGTAGACGTTATGAATAGTAATACCCATTTTTTAAAATTATAGAAATTTTCTATTTCAAAATGGACTTCATTTTTGTATTCGTAATATCGAAATTATCCTAAGTTGAATTTTTTGTAATTTTCTGAGAACTTCCATTTTTTTATGAATAGTGAAAAATACTTAAAAAAACTTTTTTAATCAAAGTATTTTATAGTGATAAATTATACTATCAAGTGGTTTTAAAGTATAATTAGAATATATTTTTACTATTTTATCCAATGGTGATCATTAGAATTAATTTCACTTTGAAATTGGACATAAACAATTGTCAATCTTTTGATATATATTGTTTCTTAAAAACACTCAATTTGTTGTGACAGTGGGAATTAATTATAAAATTAATTAATTCAACTTATATGTTTGGAATTTTTTAAAATAGACATCATTTTTGTATTCTGAATATTAATTATAGCTTAGGGTGAAATTTTGGCATTGTTTTGAAAAACATCAATTTTTGATGAATAGTGAAACCACTAAGTGGTAGTTAAAAACTGATTTGTTGTTTAAATGAAACATTACCACTTCTGTGATTTGATTTTCAAAAATCTGACATACATGGTTTTCATTAGGAAGTAAAATGTGGTTCAATGGGATTAAAATAATTTTTTGGTGAATAGTAACTTTTAAGTTTAATTAATCGTGATTAAAGGTAATTAGTGATATTTAAGGTAAAAATGATATTATAAAAATATGAAAATACCTTTAAACTTGTCCTACCCCTATTGGATGTGTCATGGATGACCCATAAAATCCATTGGTCAACTTGGGGACCCCATGGAGCCACTTTAGTTGGAAAATGACATAAATACCTTTTATTTAATGTTAAAGTAAAAAAATGACACAAACATGAAATGTTTTACTAAAACAAATTTTACATGGGGTTATACAAGTCATATTTTTGACTATAAATAGTCATTGGAAAGCTAAAAAGATTTCCTACATCATAGTATTTGTTTTATAATTTTTAGACTTTAAATAAATTAAATTATTTATGACATAATGATGATGCAGCGATGACCTCATTATTTAACGATTTAAATAAAATGAAACGATAATGTAAAATCCAAGGCATAAACTTGTCAAAAACCTATTGTATGAGAATATTTAAAACCCTTATCATCGTATCCTCGAAATATATAAGTCTAGGACCTTTATAATCCGAAAATCATTGTATAATAAAATAACATTTCATTACTTTCCAAAAGTGCCCCTCCTCTCCACTTATAAAAGGCCCCCACCACTCCCACCTTATTCACACCTTCAAGCCATTTGTCTCGAACAAACTCTGCCCAAATACTCTCCCAACTTCCCTCCCTTAATCATAGAAGCCTCACTTTGGGCAGAAGTCTTCCAAAGGAAGCCTTTGGCTCAAATCAAAAGAGTTACCCGATTTTAAGGTAATATCTTCTCTTATGTTATTTTGTTTTATTTTGCTTCTCCAACTCCATAAAATCTTTTTATTCATTTCTTTTGTAACAACACCAGTATCCTCAATATACTAGGATGTTGTTATAATAAGGATTCGAGATACACTTACACACACCTACATCTAATGGTTAAAGAACATACTATTTCTGTGGATGGCGAATTTCTGCCTCACGAAACGATGATTGTTCAACACTCATATAACACATTCAAAGGTGGCCATTAAGATGTCACTATATTTATATATGATATATAATATGTTTATGTTTTCCTTATGCTTCTGTATTTCTCATTTATGTCATACTTTATGATTTCTATTATGGGTAAACACGATAATTTCATTTTAGGAAGTGCGGACTACCGCCCCCTCAAAGTGATGTGAATCGTTAATGCCATATGTGGGATGTATAAAGGATGGAGTAGATGATATTATATATGATATTATACTGGAAATATATTATACCTTTATATAATTATGATTTAATTCCATTAAATACGAAATAGAAATGAAAGTAGCATTCATGCGTACGTACGGCTTACCGTCTCCATGAACGGTGCATTTCATTTCTTACCTCTAAATGTTACGTAATATTATGAATGAGTGTATATACTGGATATATATGATATATATAAAATCTAAATAATGAATATAATTCTGGAGATAATGGATATTCTACCACATAAACAACTTGTAATTATAAGAAGTTTATTGTTGACTCAAGTACCAAAAATCGACAAAACGACCGTTATTAACTTAAATAATTACATAATGTTCATAACATTGTAATAAGTGATATAAAAAGGATAATGAAATTGAAAATGGTAGATATTAACTCTAGTTTATTATTCAGGAGGTTAAAGAATGGTCGAATCAAGTCGGACACAAGGTAAGGGAATTTCTTAACCCAATTTCCATTCTTTGGGTTAATCTCCTACTTTCAAATTATGTCATGATATTATTATGTACTATTTTGTATTTTTACTTTCTTTATGTGTACCTATAGTGAATACACATAATAGATCTATTTTATTTTAAAAATGATCTTTTTAAGGACTTCGTCTCAATCTCCTTTCATTGAGGCATATTTGGTTTTATACACAACTGTCTTTTATACAGTGTATAAACCCCTTTGACTTTTACGTTTATTCAAAAGGAATATTTTTTATACGAAGCGTTTTACTAAAAGACAAAAAGGGAATGTTTTTCTTTCCGTACATATGCGGCGACAACGACTTCTCTGCCGCCGTGACCATTATTTGAGTTTCGACTTCCTCTACAAGCCATACATTTTTTTAAAAGAAAAATAAATACCATGTTTTACTTTTCTTTTATTTTGGTATTGAAAATGGTTTTGAAAGTGTTTTTATTATATCAATGTGTTGTATTGATATCTTGTGATTGAAATGTGGAAATGTTATGTTTCCTTTATGCATGTTTTATGTGATACGATTATGTTATGGTTTATGATATGTTTAAACCTGTTCATATGAGGAATGCATTGGACTTAATAAGTGACGGGTGGAGCCCGCTATAGCTCCTCGATGCATCGGTAAGTCTCATGAGACAAACTAGTGTCTTGGAACAAGGCCTTGACAAAATCTTATTTGTAGTCTTGGCATGAGGCCTTGGCTACGTGGTTATGATAGTCTGACATTATGCATTCCATCATTATGAAAGTGGTTAAAGATATTTCATGTGAATATTCGACCAGTAGAATATCCGTGTGAGTAAGTAAATGGCATTATTTCATTTTACTTTTGCCATATTATGCTAAAGTTCAAGTTTAAAAGGCTTTTGTTTTAGTTATACATTGCCTTAAATGTTAATGTTTGTTTATAAAAGCTTCCGTTATATTGTTATCCTTACTGAGCATCTGAGCTCACCCCTTTCAATGTTTTATTATTTTCCAGGATGTGAAGAATTATTTTATGAATAACCTGCAGGGATAGTAAGAAGAGGACATGAGGGTGGACTATGGAGACTTTGTTATTGTAGTTTTTTTAAATTATGATGTAATGTACTTTTATGAATGTATCTAGTGTTTCCAAGGCTACTAAACTAATCAGTCTTTCGAGACTTGATCTTTTGTGATCATTCCAATGTTACAAAGTAATGCACCGTTTCTGGGTAACTGGGGTCGGGGTGTTACAATCTAGTGCCTAGGGGTGTTACCGATTTTTTTCTCAATGTGTTTGTGAAACTTTCCATTGTATTTGGGTGTTTTTGGAGGTAATTTATAGAATATAACACGTCTATTTAAATTTGTGAACATTCTGAAAGTTTTATCTTGAAAAGGTTTTTCAATTGAAAGTTGCATTTCTTGGATTTTATCACTGTGTTTCTTTGCATACTAAAACTGCATGATTTTTCACATTGTATTGAATCCTATTTGGAATAATTGGGTGTTATCCTATTGGTCTTAGGCTCACACACTACTTACACCCATTTGGTGTAATTATACTTGGTTATATTTGACTCTGTTAATGGAAAGGCCAAGGGTGATGGCGGTTCAGGGTGTTAGTCCCCATCGTAGTGGAGAAGTTGTCGAGACGACTTGCGGGTGATGACCCCCTTGTCATGTGGAGTCCTTGGGGATGTATTGATGTTGTAATTATTTTTTATTTAGACCTATTTTATTTTCTTTAATACAATGTATTCAGTTCTGGTTTTTGGTTAAGACTGGTTTGGATGGAAAATTTCAGATTTATATTATGGATTGTTTTAATGTGTTATGCTTTAATACTCGGGTAAATCATTCCCATACCTAAATTAATGATACTTGGGCACTTGTGCAAGCCTGTGGGGATAGGGAACACCCTTCGGGTCTTTCCATGGACCGGGTCAGGTGCCAGTTTGATGGCGAGCAGATCCGGTTCGTGACACATGATGTAAGAGAGGCCTCTCAATAGTGTTTACCTTTTTTTATTTACAATAATTTCACTCATCCTCCACTATAATAAGAGAACTCACCCCGTCACTTCATCAAACCAATAAATAAATTTTTCCACTCTAATACCTAACCAAATATACTAAAAAATCCATCAATTCATCCTACAATCCACCCTTTGGGAGGAAATCTAACCAAGGAAAACCATTGGTGAAAACCAAAAGGAGTTACCTGAAGAATATGTAATATCCTTCTATAGGATCATTTGATTTATTTCATTCTCTACCTCATAAATTATTATTATTAAATTATAATAAAATAAAATTAGCATTATCTATATTATAATACGTTTTTATGTTAAGGGTTTTACCGAAACTCATAGAAACTTCCATAAAATGGGATATACAATCATCATTTGAGGGTACGACAGGCAACCACCCCACGAACCAATGTCATTCGTTCTTCCATTTACACCTTTAAAGGTTGGGAATAATGATAAGATTTATGTTTTTATATGATATATATATGATATATATGATGTATTTATTACTATATAATTATTATATAACAAATACCTTCAGGTTATCCCTTTTTGGAAATATAATCACTTCATTTGTGGATGTGTGGACTATCGCCTCCTAAGGTGATTTGATTCATTCACACACCACATGGAATGTATTGAGGATGAGTTTAATGAATTTATATGATATATATTACAAAATAATTCTTATATAAAGTTAATATACATATATATTTATAACATTTACTTTTATTTCTTTAAAAATATGATAAGAGATGAGAACAATGTCCATGTGTAAGTACGACATACCATCTCAATGAACAGTGTACTCCATTTCATAGTTCCATTTTTTATAGATAGAGATAAATATTTATATACTGAATATATATGATATTTATATAATTTTTTTTCATTCTGTAAATAATTAAATCACTATCTAAGTAAGAGGACTAATAATAACAAATAAAATCTTGTACGAAAAACAAATCAGCTATTACCTGAAACATTACCTAAACATGGAATTGTTAATAAGAAGGTAATGTATGTTCATAATAAAATAATATAAGGTATTTAATATATTTATATGGTTATGTGGTATATTTATAATAAAATTATGTTTATTATACCTGAGGTTTGAATGTGTACAAATAATGTCAAGACATAAGGTAATGGTTTTCTCATCTCACTTTTAGTTTTGTGAGATTTATTATTTATTCAACACTTGTTTATATTATGTGGTGTATATACTGCCCATGAATATATTATATTATTCATATAACTAATTTCAAGGGTATTTACAAATATGGTTGATGATCTCTTTTTCATGGGTTTTAGGGTTCAAAAGTTACCAAATCGGTAGAGTAATTTTGTGTCAAGTTACTTTCTTTGAGACACATGCCATGTTATGAACCAATATTAATTTAATAGGTGTCTAAAATTATATTATACATGTTATATTGTTAATAAATTTCTTTTACATATATTTTAAGCTTCATTTAATGTTATTATTATATGGGGATTAGGATTCTAAATTAGTAAATTGGTAAAAGTTTATTGCTACAATCTCATTATTGGTCATGATTATTTATGATTATACTTCCATTGATGAAATATTATGATCTATATATCATGATATATAAATAATTTTCATATTCTCTAGTTATTCATGATATATTCATAAAATGGTACAATTTTTCCACTCTTTGGTACTTAAGATAATTAAGAAAGTGTTTTTTTAAATAGTATATTTTTGTAAAGGTTGGGGCAGAAGCCTCATTTTATTATTAATTAAAAGAAAAGAACTCTTTAACTGGGTAGAGGGAGACCCATTACATAGCCCGAAGGCCCAATAGGAATTTAGCCCATTACATAGCCCGTAGGCCCATTTTTCTAGCCCAAGACCCATTCTGTGAATAGTACTACTACAGTACCCGTGCTGCTATAGTACTGCATAGTACCCGCCACTACTATAGTACCCTTCCGCTGCTATAGTGCCCTGCCGCTGCTACAGTGCCCACTGGTGCTACAGTGCCACCACTGCTACAGTACGTTGCAGTACTGCTACAGTCCCTACGCCCAATGGGTTTTGAAATCTGAGTTCTTTCAAAACCGTGTTTTATAAATGTATTTTTAAAACTTTCTTGTGTTCTCCAAAGATCAATGAAATAAATTTTTACCCTTGTTTTACATTTTAAATAAAAGGGGTTTCAAAAATGTATTTTCTAGTCATTTTCAGACCAAGGCACTTTTCTAAGCATTTTTCGGTGAAAATGGAATGTTAAAATGTACGGATTTTCCCTCCATCATGACTATAATTTCATTTAATATTATTCTGAATGTTTAAAATATTAATTTTTTAGGAAAAAAATATTTCCTAAAATTCTAGACATTCAATTTTAAACTAGTTTTCAAAGAAAATGGTTTTCAAAAAAATTTTATCTGAAAAATGTTTTAAAATTTTTATCAAGTATCCTTTATAATATTTCAAGGGAAAAAGTTTTCAAAATGGTTTCAATATATCATTAGAAGTTTTCAAGGAAAAATGTTTTAATTTTTTTCAGGATTCTTTTATAAATTTTCATAGAAGAAGGATTTCAAAATAATATAAATACTATTTTATAAGTTTTCAAGGAAAAGGATTTTCCAAATGTTTTCAAGATTATTTTATAAGATTTATATGAAATAGGATTTGAAAATATTTTCAAGCTTTCTTTATTATTTTTCGAGGATATTTTCAAAGAAAATGGTTTTTAAAATGTTTTATGTTTTAAAAATAATCTGTTTTAAAATAAGAAAGGATATTTTTATAATGAAATTATTTTAAAAGATTTATAAAAAATTATGTTCCATATAAGATGAAATCCATTGGTGCTAGTCATGCCCTACTAGGGATATGATCCAAGGGATCCATTCATATTTTTTATTTGAATGGTTTCTATTTTCATGGTATGTTGTTTCTGAAACATGTTTCTCTTTCACAGTTTATATGTTTATTAAACCCATTTCTATTTCATGGGTTATATTTTTATAAAATCATTTTCTCTTTCATGGGTTATATGATTATGAATCCCTCTTATTTTCATGGGTTATTCTTGGATGAAATGTTTATGAAACATGACACTTTTCTATAGCTTATTATATGATGACATGTTTATGGTACCCATTTCATTTCATGGGTTATGATATGATTTTTATAATCTTCTAGAACACATATGTATGATTTAATTATGAGATTTTTAGGACATATATCTCTATATATTGAATTGGGTAATTAATTATATCTCATGAGATATAATAGGATGGAATTGGGAGTAAACTCAATTCAGTAAAAGAATTTTCCCTCTAATATGGTCTTGGGAGTGAGCCTTGACTACTAAGATGGTCTTTGGAGTGAAACTTGTCTTCTAAGATGGTCATGGGAGTGAACCAGGATGACTAAAATGGTTTGGGGAGTGAATAAATTCAACAAATATAGCCTCATAATTAATCCTTGGCTACTATGGAAATCATTTTTATATGTTTATGTGTCTACAAAAAGTTTTGTGTCTTATTCATATGTTATGCTTTCATAGACCATGTTCTTAATTCCCTTATTATTATTGTCTTATGAAATGGTAATATTTATTCCATGATTCATTCTTATGATCTTTGATATATATGGTGTGATATTATAATGTTATGATAATCTAATCATACCTTTATGCTCATGTTATGCTTACATATCACCCTTGTTTACCATTAACGAGCATCTAAGCTCACCTCTTTCTTATGTTTCCTTTCCCTAGGTTATTAATAATGGTTTTAAGTCGGAGAAATAATGGGTAAAATCATTATGGTATATGTTGAAGATCGTTCATTGGGATGGAATCATATGTTTCCATGTTTCCAAATACACTAAACTATTACGGTCCTCAACCATATACTTTTGTAATGTATTGAAGATTCATAAAAAAGTTTATAATATCCATATAAGTTAATAATGGGTCACTATAGGTATTCAAATAAATATAACTATGCTTCATATGTTGAGTTATTCCATTTATATATCCCATACTCAATAATCCTGGGGTTTATTTTAGTGAATGCGGTTCTTATGTTGTATGATCTATATGGAAGAAAAATGTATCCACATAATATTAATGTAGAAGGTGGTCCTAGTATTATATAACGTTCCAGAGAATTTTGCAAAGTTGTCTTCTCATTATATTCCAATTCTGGAGAATAATAATTTGGGCTAAGAACAAAAAGTCATGATGTCACAATGGTCTCCTTAACATATGTTATGATGTCATGATTCATGTTATTTACACTTTCATTTGATTCCTTGATGCTGTCATCCAATATCAAGATTCAAAATTCATGATTAAAATTTCATATTTATATTATTACCCTTCTAATATATGTATCTATTTAATTTATTTTATGTTTTGACTATTTTGATACTATGATTTATAGATCACCCCTTTCTTATGCACATTTACTAGTTACCCATTGAGTTTTTCAAGGTCAATGGAATTTATGGGAATGATACACATTTTTTAAAATAATGTTGATGTATCCTTATTTCATGTAATGGTTATATTCATCTAATTACCCCAATAGACTAGATATCTCAATATTTTTGGATTGTATAATTTATATCCTTATAAAATTTATCATGAAGGAAATATTAATAACATATTTAGGTCATAAAAGATTTTATCAGAATAAGGAATAGTAATTTATAGGGATTTTAATTAGAAAAACATGTTGATAGGATAAAAAATAGCAATGCATCCCTAAATTTTACTATATAATAGAGTTAGTGGTTCTCAATTAACGAAATCCAAATCTGGTAATAAAATTGGATGCAACTCTAAAATATTTGTACCTATGTGTAATAAACCTGATAAGGGGGGATAGGGTATTAATTTTATTATCATATAATTCATGAAAAAGAAGATTTTTGTAAATCTTTGATTAATACACCTTGTGGATATTCTTTGGAAAATTCACAAGCTCTTTATAAACCATTATGAAGAGATAAAATGAACCTATGAAATGTAATGATAATAAATATACAATATATAATATAAATCATAACCTATAAGTATATGGGTCATATAATATATGTTATTTATGAGTTATCTCTTCAATTTTCAAAATTTCTATTTCCATATGTTTAATAGTTTGAAATTTATGATCAATAATTTTCCATTTATTTTATGTAATGGATATAAATAGTAAGAACCATGTCAAGAACCAATGTGATGTGAACTTTGACGAATTTATAATTGAGATACCTAACCAAAACCAATATGGTGTTGAGAACAACATGAAAATACATAATCATTTAACTCATGTTTTTAATAGAAACATGCATCATGTGTAAATGGAACATCCCCCTAATAAATAGAATTTCAGAATTGATACCTGTATATGATAAATAATTTATACATTCATTGGATCATTTGATACCTTAATCATAGAATAATGGATAAAATTCATTTGATATATCTAATTTATCCTTCATTCCTTTGATCAAGATAATGAGGTGTTTTCTATTTATCTCATAGTTTGAGATGAAAATAAATGGTGGTTGTTTATGAGGAATAAAAATACCATGGAAGAAATCAAATATATGGAGTGGAAAGAATTGAAGAGAAAAATATTTTCATAATTTTTTTTCTCACACTCTCTGATGTAAGATAGAGAGTTTGTTTTTCAGCCTAAATAAAAGGAGGAAAAATCCATCTATACATATGAGGAAAACCTTACAAAATGTTGATGATATTCCTTCAACCTTATTATTGACCCTAAAAGTATAGTTGGCATCTTCCTTATTAGGATAAAGTAAAATCTATGAAATTATATGTCTATTAAAGACTTTGACTACTATAATGATTTTTTTGATGTACCATTAATATTGAAAAGAATATTGTAAAATCCCATGGGTCCCATGGTTTTCAAGATTGGAAATGAATAATGTATTATAATTCTATTTATAAATGTAGAAATATCTTGGTGGAAAAATATTCCAACATCCCTCATGTAAAAAGTGAGGGAAGTAGAAACATTGAATGTTCCAATGTGAAAAATAAATATTTTAGGTGTTGGAAGGAGGCCCACCTAACCAGTGAATGCCAATGATAGAAACCCACCAATGTTATAGAATAATTTAAAGTTCTAATAAGCCTTTGTTAATTTTCAAATGTTTCAAATATATGGAATAAGTATTCTATATAAACCAATGCACTATGACATGGATAGTTTAAGATAACCAAACACAACAACCTTTAGGTCCTAGAGAGTAAATGAGAGAATATTTCACCATAACTACTAAGGTGATTCCAAAAAATTCAGTGGTGAAATGTATTCTAGTTTTACATTAAATAATACTAAAAATACTATTTTATTATAGATCTATGAATTCTTTCATGGCATGCATGATAAGTGTAACTATTCAGACCCCACCTCCAAATAGATAAGTAGGGTAGTTAGTAAATATTGAAGTTAGAGAAATTATTACATCCCATGTATATATCATATCCTCTATCAATATTTTCATTCTGAATTTTCCATCAAACCATGTGATGCTTCCTTTTTCAAAATTCGAATATATTCTAGGAATTGATTGGATTTCCTTGCATAGAGCCCCCATAAATTGTATATAGAAAGAAATTTACCTCTATTTCATTAATATATCTCCAATTAAATATAGGATTAATAAAGATTATTAATCTCTTTTGGAATAATCATTCCCAGAATCCATATTATTTCCTTACAATAAATCATATTTTTATCAAGTGATAGAGACAAAGGAAAAATTCATTCTTGATGACATTCCCATTATAATAAAATATGATAATGTGTTTCCTAAATAATTTACCATTCTTACAAATTTTCAAGAGGTTTAGTTTTCAATAAAACTAATACAAAGTTAAATTCTAGCTCTAAATAATCTATATAGAATAGTCACATTTTATGTTGACTAGTTGAAGAAGAAACTGCAAGAGAATTTTGATAAAGTGTTTATGTGCCCAAGTGCTTCCCCATGGGGTGCAATAGTCCTTTTAATCAAGAATTAGGATGAGTAAATGCACATCTACATTGATTATCATAAGCTCAACAGGATCATGATAAAGAATAAATAACCACATCTATGGATTTATTAATTTTTCGATCAGCTACGTGGAACCCAATATTTCTCTATAGAGGATCTTCAATTGGGATATTATCATGTAAGGGTAAAAAAGGAGGATATCACCCAAAATTATTTTTATAAAAGGAATGGGATCTATGGGTTCATGGGGATTCAATTTGGACTCAATAATGCTCTATATATCTTTATTAACTTATTGAATAGTGTATTTGGGGATTAGGTGGACAAATTTGAGGTAGTCTTTATAGATGATATCTGATATACTCTAAAATTAAGGGGGAACATTAGAAACATTTCAATGTTTTAATAAGGGCCATATAAAAGGGAAATTTGTCTGAGATATTCATTACATGAGATTTATATATGGAGAAAGTAACCTTATTGGGAATATAATTTCAAGGAAATAGATATTTATTGTTTGAATAAAGATATAGGTAATTGAATTATTTCATATAAAAACATCTATTATAGAGAAACATAGTTTACAAGGATTATTGGGGTACTATCATAAATCTGTGATAAAATTTTCATGATTAAAAAAATCAAAAACAAATCTATCTTAGTATGGAGTGATGATTTTATAGAGTTATTAATGAAAGGATATATTAAAAGAGTCAAATAATTGGTTAGTAACTACCTATATGATCACAATACCCACCAATAGGGTAATATTATTGATCTAAAATAATGTTCCAAAAAGGGATTGGGTTTTTTACCCATGAAAAATGACAAATTGATAGAATATACCTCCCTCTAATTAATGATCCAAGAGAAAAAATACCTAAAAAGTGATTTCAAATTTGTTGTAGTGATCTTCGAATTGATGATTTGGAAAATTATCCCTATAAAGAGAAACATAACATATATACAAACCATAACAGACTCAACTACATATTCAAAAAAAGGATCCCAAAATTCCCCAATGAAGGTGGTTATAGATGATCATGGAAAATGAAAATTAAATCCACTACCATCATGGGAATGTGAACAAAGTGGTGGATTTTTAGAGTTGGCTAGATCACACATCCCTTTCCATGATGAGGTTTTAAAGGGATCCAATATTCTTGATCATTCATAGAAAGTCCATAATAATTATCAAAGGAATTTCATCCTACCTTGATTAAATAACATATCAACTATAAATTCTTGATGGGATCAATGAGGTCCAAAATGAAAAAGAGGAGCCACAAAGAAAGGTAGAGATTATTCTAGAGTTCAACATTTATAGATATTGAGTTATAAGGTTTGAATGAAAGATAAATGCCCTATAAAAACCAAAATTTAAGAGAGATGATATGGATAATTCACATTTCTCATCCTTACCTATTAATACAAGAATCACTAAGATATATAGAGACCTTAATAAAAACATATTGTTTGTTGATAAAAATTGGGTGATTGTAGAATTTTTATCCCAATGAATTATATGAAAATAAGTTTAGGCTGAGCTACATATAAATAAGTCTGTGATGATACCATTTACCATACAAGTATGGAAATGGGAAAATATAACCATGGGTTTCATCATATTACTCCCCATGACATATAAAATAAATAACACAATTTTTGGTGGTAATTGATTTCCTTACAATGTAAGAACACTTATTTTCTATCAAGGAAGATTTTTCAATTTCCCAAATCAACATGATATAAAAAAGAGATGTGGTAATACGGTATGCAGTATTGATTACTATTAAGTTTAATCAAGATCTTTGTTTTTAATTGAGGTTATAGAGAAGCCTTCATAAAGTGTTGGATATAGAATTCATTTTTAGACCTTCTTATCACCCTCAGAAGGATATACAGTCTAAGAGAACCATTAAATCTCGAGATAATATGTTAAGATATTTTTCTATAGAATTCACATGATGTCGGGATCCACACTACACATATTTTTTTTTCACATAAAACAATATTTTCCATTCTAGAATTCATATGGATGCTTATGAGGATTTATATAGGAAGAGATGTTATACTATAACATGCTTATATTAAATTTGGTGAAGGAATCTGAAGGGACCTAATATAATCCATGGAATAAGAGAGATGGTTTAAACCTTTTTGGTGTTATGTGAAATATATTGAAATTTGACAAAAAATATATATAGACAGTTGTTGATGAGACCTAAAGTTTGAGGTTAGTGATAAGATATTCCTTTTTATATCACCATGGATGAATGACACGATGTTTTGGAAAAATGGAAATCTTATTCCATGATACATTAGTCCCTTAAATATCACTGATCACATCAGACTTGTTCCCCATCGACAAGAAATCCAATCTAACTATCTCATGTATATGATGTGGTCTATGAATCCCTATTGAGTAATTCCATAATAGAACCCTCACATGTAATATATCTAGATGTGAAACCTTTGTGGAATGATATTTCTTACATGGAGTAGATGGATATGATCTTAGATCATGGAGACAATGTTTTGTGAAACATGATAACTCATGAAGTAATAGAAATGTTGTGGAACCACATGTTTGAGTAAGAATATTGTAAACCATAAGATGTGATGAAAATGATTTTCAATCATCTACTTTAGTGTATGATATGAAGTTTTACATGTGATATTTCTAAATGAGGATAAATTTAATGACATAAAAATTGATAAATTATATTCATTTTTGAATGAATAAATTCATTATAATGTAATGTTGTTATAAAAAAATACATACTCTACATTGGTTATTTTCTACTATTATAATGTATAACCTATCATACATAATAGACTATTAAGCGTCATAGTCATTAACAATATATTCATTCTATGGAAATCATTTTGATTAGTATATATTAAGGGTTATAATAATATCTAATTGATACATAATGAAGATGAAATGGTCTTGACTAGTAGGATCATACTATTGGAAGCTCATTTGTTAGAGCCTCTAAGGGAGAATTCATCACTAGGAATATACTATTCCCAAGACCATGCCGAGACTAAAAAACTAGAACTTGATCAAAATAATTTATGGAAGAATATCAATATTATCAAGATTTCCACACAAACCACGTTTTTCTAACCACCCTAAGTTAGTGTCATCACATACCATTCCCTTAGGGAGTATGATGGTGTAAAATGGGGTTTTTTATATAAACCCCATTATTATGAATTTTAATGTTTTTATGTATTAAAATAATTCTTATATTTATATCATTTCATTATTAAATAATATATATATATATATATATTATATAATGATATTGAAAAAATTAGATTTTGATACAAAGAAACAAAATTGTATTTTTGGGGCCTAAATATATATTTCTATTATAAAAACAGTTTTTGATAAATTCATAATTAGTGAAATATATATTATTTTAATGAAATATTGTGATTAAAATTTTTATTTATATATAAAACAAAATATAATTTAATGAAATATATTGAAATTTTTATATGGTTCTTAAAGTTTTTAGTGTCATAAAAAAGTATTTTCCAATAAATAAGGATTTTTATTTTAAGTGTAAATTCAATTATTTTAGAAAATTATTTCTTTAAAATAAATAATATAGTTACAATTAGAACATATAAATTACTAAATGGAATTTTTTCATATTTATAAAATTTCTTAATAAAAAATTAAATACCGTGTAAATATAAGTTATGTATTATGACATTGTAATATCCCAAAAGTGATGTAATAAATAAAATAAGTGGAATACATGAGCAAAAAAATATTTCCCCATAAAAATAATGTTATTTTATTTAAAAATTATTAATTTCACAAACCTGAAATGAATTTTCCAAAATTTATATTAAATTTTATGGTTTTAAAAATATTTCATTATGAACAAGATTCTATTACACATAAGGAATGCTATTATTTTATATAGTACGGTTATTAATATAATAAAATATAGAAAACCAGTCTTCTTTGGTAGATCCCATATGAAAAAAATGGTAAGGAATGAGATTTACAATATTTTATAACTCATATTCAATAACCAATTTTAAAAATTAATAATTAATTCCCCTATCCTTTTCTAAAAATACCCACCCAACATGACTCCTATTCAATCAAATCCCTTTGAGAATAAATTTACTCACCTTATCCTTCTCTAAATTCCCCCAAATGTGTTAAAATTAATAATATAATTAAAATATTTTATAATAAACCTATTATATAAGGGATTTTATTCTCTTCCTTTTTTAAAATAATTTCTTTTGACTAATCATTTGGATATAGAATTGGTAATGTTGTAATGGGTTTTAACAAATCCATTAGCAATCCATATGATGACCATGTAATGATATACCAAATTTATCTCTCTTTATAGACTTCTATAAACATTTATGTACACCCATTATGTTGCTGAAATTATTAAATTATATTCCATGCCATACTTTTTCATTATTAATACCAATCAAAATTTCCACCCAATGGTATTCAGAAATATAGCATCCCGCCTTTCTGTCACATAAACATTCATTACATTATACAAAATTGAGGATCTTTATGGTTTAGTGTCTTGGAAACCAGGAACCTAATACATGAAACAAAAAAAAAACATTCTTCTTGAACACTTTAAAGGCTTCTCCTTATGTTCATCCTAGGTTCATTACGGCATCTCATAACCTAGGGACATACATCAAAAGAAAGGGTGAGAAGAAGGCCCAATAAGGGAAACAAGGGAAAAAATTTAACATGTGAACTTGAGATACATCAAAAATGTCATGAAAAAGAACTTGAAGGCATGAGAAAGAAATCATGAGGCATATCATAATAAAAATAACGTTTTTCATAACTTGAAGATGTGCCTACAACATTTAACATGTGAACTTGAGATACATCAACAATGTCATGAAAAAGAACTTGAAGGCATGAGAAAGAAATCATGAGTCATATCATAATAAAAATAACGTTTTTCATAACTTGAAGATGTGGATACAAAATTTAACAAAGATAATCATTTTCGTTTCACCAAGGTCCATCCCCAAAGTGTCAACAAAAATTACCAAGGTTATTCACCAAGGTATCAGTCTAAATGGTCATCTCTAGAGATTAAGTCTTTACCCAATGCATTGGAGAGCTATCAGGGCGCTCCCTTAAATTTATCTTTATCATCATGTAAGCCACATATATCATCATCAATAATTTCATAAACAACCCATATAGCATAAAACAAATGGGTTTCATTTCATAATCATAACGTTTTAAAAACTGTTTTAAAGACATGATCTTTATGTCACTTTAAACCCACAGAAAGGGAAAGTGGGTCTCATGTATGTAAATAACAGAATTTAAAATAGAACATTTTGTTATATATGTGAATACCCATTTAGAAGAAAGAGATTTGAGTATTCACAAAATAAAATAAATGAATTTGAGAATAAGAGAGAGACATTTTGAGATGGAAATTCTGCATCATAACAGCTATGTTTCGGGGTTTTAGAAAACATTGGAAAGAGAGGGGACATGGGTCAAACAATCAGAAATGACCCATAAAACAGTAGAGGGACAGAATATGAAGGATATATGAAAATGGTAATGAAATTTGAAAGATATACCATATGAAATGAAGAACATGAAGGGAAGACAAAAATAAGATTTCTCTTATGAAAATTCGGCAGCCTAACGGCGTCACTTAAACATCAAAAAATGAATTGACGAGATCAAAAAAGGTCTCTCATCATATGAACATAAAAGATCAGTAGGATATATATATAGATCATACCCCAACATAATAAAAATTAACTTGAAAGAGTTGACATGAAAGTAGAACTTTGAAAAATGAGAAAGGTGAACGAATCCCTTAAAAATTCGGCAGCCAAACAACGCCACTTAAAACATCAAAATACTGAATTGAAGAGATAAAATAGGGTATCTAATCATATGAACATAATAGATCAGTATGATATATATAAAGATCATACCCCAACATAAAAAGGAACTTGAATGACTTTTCAAGAAAATAGAACTTGAAAATGAGAGGGGTGAAAGAATCCTTTACAAATATTCGGCAGCCTAACGACACCACCTAAACATTCATAAAACAAAATTATGAGAGTAAGAGAGTATATATCATCATATGAACTTAAAATGGGTATTAGGATGAATATAAAATAAAATCCCCAAAATAAGAACATGGAGATTAGAAGAAATGACATAAACGAGAGTACTTGAAAAGAAAGAGAGAGTTAGGATCCCTTACCTTAAAACGTAACTCTTAAAACTCAAAGTTTGGGACCTTGAGGGCTTGGGGGAACCTTGGGAGGACTCCATGTGAGGTAATGAGACAAGATCATCGTTGGGGAAGAGTTGGGAGTTGAAGGGATGAGAGGATGGCATGGTATTTATAGGGAAAGTGAGGGGACACATCATTAATGGCCAAGGGACACCTCATTAGTGGTTTTGGCAAAACCATGGGCTTTACCATGGTATTTGCCCATGGTATTGGCCAATTGGGACACCTCATACCTTATCTTACTATTCATAAGTCGACCATATAGATCACATACTTAATACATCATTTAATGATGTCATTAAACACCCGTAACTTAAAAACAGTATTTTCACTATTCATCGAAAATTCAACTTTCTCATAAAAATCACAAAATATCACCTTAACCAAATATCGATGCTCTGATTTAAAAAATTAACTCCATTTTATAAAAATAATTTTCTAAATATTTTTAATTTAATTTTTAAATAAATACACTATTCACCGAAAATTCATTTTTTTTAGAAAAATCCCCAAAAGTTACCTTAACATAATATCAATACTCTGAGTTCAAAAATGAAATCCATTTTATAAAAATAATTTTATAAATATTTTTAAATAAATTTTTAATTAAAAAAACACTATTCACCTGAAAAAACCAATACTTGACTAATAATTTATGAAACCATTATTTAACCATTTTACTGAATCAAATTACTTAATCAAGGTTCCTAGATTATATTAATGCTTTATTTAAGTGAGATTACTAATACATTTGGTCACATTACTAATCCTAAGCATAAAATCACTATAATAAATTACTATTCATCAAAAAATAAGTTGATCTTATTAGACTCTAAATTTCATACTGAACATAATTGTAGAAGACCATTTTTTTGAAAATCATTACACATTTTTAATTATTTAATATTTACATAAACATTTTTTTAAAATATCCTTTCTCTAAAATTCACCAAAAATATGCATACTATATTTATCCGGACATTTGAAAATTCATAAACTTCATCACAAGAAGAAATCAAATTTTTTATTTAAAATAAAGGATTACACAAGGCAGTTTCGGTCTCCTTACATAGACCCTTATCACACCAGCATAGAAACTAAGTGTAAGGTGTTCTAAGGTGAGAGAATCTGAGGGAGGCTCGGCCAACATCACATGAGTAGTAATTTCTATCAGTTTGAACTTCTCGCGAAGGCGATTCCGTTATAGCTTCACACGATGAAGTTCGGCTTGGGTTTGGTCCAGAGCAAAGCCCAATGGTGCTACCTCCTTCCCAAGTTCTATTATATGGGCTTCGATCGGTCCAAGACTACTGGGTGAGGCCATCGAATCTTCTTTCTATATTAATTAACCAAGATCACTTGTATTTAGAGACAAAAGTCGCAACATTCAGTTTTCAATGGTCATACTGACTAACAGTAATATAATAGTCAAAACCCAACAGTCTCATTTTAATTATACTCATGTTATCAAATGAAACAGTTTTATTGAGTATGAAAAATAAAATAACACACAAAATTAGGAAACAAGATTTATTCAAAATATCGGGTCGTTACAATCTTCCCCCCTTATGAAATTGCGTCCTCAAAATTTTTAAAATTGGGTTTTAAAATTTCATTGAAAGTCCCACATCGGAAAAAGAGTCAGTAACACTATTACATTAAAAGGAAGAAAAGGAAGTACAAAGGCCACCCGAGTTAACCCATACTAGGATTCCATGTAGGAAAACATGGATATGGAAGAAAAAAAGGGTCAAGTTCTGAGGGAGAGTGATAGAAAACATGATTAGGAGAAAGTTAAAAATAAGAAAATCACAAACTTATGATGTGTATAAACGGTCTTTGATTACCCAGTAGGAAATGTTAACAGAAAAAGTTTTTGTTTTACATTCCTTTTCATAGTTTTGAGGAATTAATTTACTACATAGAATAAAAACATAAGGAAATATACCTACCTTCAAGTAGAGTTTCATCCTTTAATATGTTTCTACCAAAACTAATCTTTTCTCCAAACGATGAGCATTCAAAACTACTTTGTCTCATCAAAGAACAAGAATCATCTTATAGAGAATCACCTAATCCACCAAAGATTTACTATCTATTTCTGCTATCTTTAAACATTATCCTAAAAATAGAAAGGGTAAGATAAAACAACTCTTCCAAAATAAAGAACCCCAGAGGAAGGGAAACTACTTTAAATCTTCAAAGTTCCACGGTACTACCCAAAGTTCATCATAGACCATTCTGTAAATAACTGTCCTTAAAAATCCTCAAAATAAACCAAATTAAGATTTAAAACCAAATACAATAAGGATTTGAAAACATAGTCTTCCAAGGTAAACTTTATCATTCATCTCCAAACAACATCAACCACTCCTAACATCTTATAACAAAAGTAACTAACCTAAACATATTTACCCCAAGATAAGTTAATAATTTCCATAAGTAACCTAAATTACTATAAGTTTGCCTTAAATTCATCGATTCTTCAAAATATAAGTCAACCTTTACTCCTCAAAGAAAATACCGTAGTAATCTATTTACCTCGATCAAATAGGGTTCCCCAAATAGTGAACATCTTCCAAAATAATAATCATCTTTTAATCCCCTAATCATCTCTGTCATATTAATACAGAAATCGTCACATTTCTTATCACATTGGTTGTTGGGAAATGTTCTTCCATTTTCCGCCATTAACTAAGAAAATAAAGTACAATTAGGGGCTTAAATATTTAGCCAATAATCATGAAAAGGAACTTAAATCATAGAAGGATAACTTATAGAAGAAAAGTATCCCCTAACTTGTGATCCCCTAGGTTCCAATCTAGGTTATCCATGATAATATATTATCATGTGAATATTTATTTTATTTTATCTTTGTTCCTTTAATAATGGTTCATACTAAGCTTATGAATTTACCAAAGCATATCCCCCGGGAGTGTCATAACCAAGAGTGCAGCAAAGCCCATTGTCTTGTACCAGTTCCCATTCGAGTCTAGCTCAAAGTGGTGTTTTCAGGTTTTACCCCTATGTACATCTGTGCCAGAGCCACCTATACCTGCTCGTATCCAGACAAGGATGTATTTTCTTGGCAACCCCTTACTCAATACTCACCAAAATACCAGGAAGATTTCCTATATTTAAACTTTTCTATATGGTTCTTCCTAAAGTTTTCATATCCTAATTTCCACAAATAACTAAACCATCATTTGATACCAACTATAGAATCCCGCCTTTTTGTCACATAAAATTTCATTACATTATAAAAAACGGAGGATCTTTAAGGTTTAGTGTCTTGGAAACATGGAACTTAATACATGAAACAAAAAAAACATTCTTCTTAAACACTTTAAAGGCTTCTCTTTATGTTCATCCTAGGTTCATTACTGCATCTCATAACCTGGGGACATACATTAAAAGAAAGGGTGAGCAGAAGGCCCAGTAAGGGAAACAAGGGAAAAAATTTAACATGTGAACTTGAGATACATCAACAATGTCATGAAAAAGAACTTGAAGGCATGAGAAATAAATCATGAGGCATATCATAATAAAAATAACGTTTTTCATGACTTGAAGATGTGGCTACAACATTTAACATGTGAACTTGAGATACATCAACAATGTCATGAAAAAGAACATGAAGGCATGAGAAAGAAGTCATGAGGAATATCATAATAAAAATAACATTTTTCATAACTTGAAGATGTGGCTACAAAATTTAACAAAGAAAATCATTTCCATTTCACCAAGGTCCATCCCCAAGGTGTCAATAAAAATTACCAAGGTTATTCACCAATGTATCAGTCTAAATGGTCATCTCTAGAGATTAAGTCTTTACCCAATGCATTGGAGCGCTATCAGTGAGCACCCTTAAATTTTTCTTTATTATCATATGAGCCACATATATCATCATCAATAATTTCATAAACAACCCATATAGCATAAAAGAAATGGGTTTCATTTCATAATCATAACATTTTAAAAGCTGCTTTAAAGACATGATCTTTATGTCACTTTAAACCCACAAAAAGGGAAAGTGGGTCTCTTGTATGTAAATCACAGAATTTAAAATAGAAAATTTTGTTATATATTTGAATACCCATTTAGAATAAATATCTTTTAGTATTCACTATATAAAATAAATTAATTTGAGAATAAGAGAGAGACATTTTGGGACGGAAATTCTGCAGCATAACGACTATGTTTCAGGGTTTTAGAAAACATTGAAAAGAGAGGGGACATGGGTCAAACAATCATAAATGACCCATAATACAGTATAGGGACAGAATATGAAGAATATATGAACATGGTATTGAAATTAGAAAGATATACCATATGAAATAAAGAACATGAAGGGAAGAAAAAAATAATATTTCTCTTATGAAAATTCAGCAACCTAACGACGTCACTTAAACTTCAAAAAATGAATTGACGAGATCAAATAGGGTCTCTAATAATATGAACATAAAATATAAGTATTATAGATATAGAGATAATACCCCAACATAATAAAAAGTAACTTGAAAGACTTGACATGAAAGTAGAACTTTGAAAAATGAGAAAGGTGAACGAATCCCTTAAAAATTCAGTAATCTAACGATGCCACTTAAAACATCAAAATACTGAATTAAAGAGATAAAATAGGGAATCTCATAATATGAACATATACGATCAGTATGATAGATATAGAGATCATACCCCAACATAAAAAGGAACTTGAAAGACTTGTCAAGAAAATAGAACTTGAAAATGAGAGGGGTGAAAGAATCCTTTACAAAAATTCGGCAGCCTAACGACGCCACCTAAAAATTCATAAAACAAAATGATGGGAGTAAGAGAGTATATCTCATCATATGAACATAAAAAGTGAACTAGGATGAATATAAAATAACATCCCCAACATAAGAACATGGAGCTTAGAAGAAATGACATAAATGAGAGTACTTGAAAAGAAAGAGAGAGGTAGGATCCCTTACCTTAAAACGTAACTCTTAAAACTCAAAGGTTGGTACCATGAGGGCTTGGGGGCACCTTGGGAGGACTCATTGGGAGGTAATAAGACCAGATATTCTTTGGGGAAGAGTTGGGAGTCGAATGGATGAGAGGATGGCTTGGTATTTATAGGGAAAGTGATGGGACAAGGCATTAATGGCCAAGGGACACCTCATTAGTGGTTTTGGAAAAACCATGGGCTTGCCCATGGTATTGTCCCATGGTATTGGCCACATGGGACACCTCATACATTATCTTACTATTCATATGTCGAACATATTTATTAGATACTTAATACATCATTTAATGTTGTCATCAAACACTTGTAACTTCAAAACTGTATTTTCACTATTCATAAAAAATTCAACTTTCTCAGAAAAATCCCAAAATTTCACCTTAACCAAATATCGATGCTCTGATTTCAAAAATGAACTCCATTTTATAAAAATAATTTTCTAAATATTTTTAATTTAATTTTTAAATAAATTCACTATTCACTGAAAATTCATTTTTTTTCAGAAAAATCCCCAAAAATTACCTTAACATAATATCGATTCTCGGAGTTCAAAAATGAAATCCATTTTATAAAAATAATTTTCTAAATATTTTTAATTAAATTTTTAATTTAAAAAAACACTATTCACCTGATAAAACTAATACTCGACTAATAATTTATGAAACCGTTATTTAACCATTTTATTTAATCACATTACTTAATCAAGGTGCCTATATTATATTAATGCTTTATTTAAGTGAGATTACTAATCCATTTGGTCACATTACTAATCCTAAGCGTATAGTCACTATTCATAATTTACTATTCATCAAAAAATTAAGTTGATTTTATTAGACTCTAAATTTCGTACTGAATATAATTGTAGAAGAACATTTTTTTTGAAAATCATTACACATTTTTAATTATTTAAGGTTTACATAAACATTTTTTTTAAAATATCCTTTCTCTAAAATTCACAAAAAATATGCATACTATATTTATTCGGACATTTGAAAATTCATAATCTTCATCATAAGAAGAAATCAAAATTTTTATTTAAAACAAAGGATTACACAAGGCAGTTACGGTATCCTTACATAGCCCCTTATCACACCAGCATAGGACCTAAGTGTAAGGTATGCTAAGGTGAGAGAATCCGAGGGAGGCTTTACCAACATCGCACGAGTAGTAATTTCGATTAGTTTGAACTTCTCACGAAGGCGATTCCGTTCTAGCTTCACACGATGGAGTTCAGCTTGGGTTTGGTCCAGAGAAAAGCCCAGTGGTGCTACCTCCTTCCCAAGTTCTGTTAGATGGGCTTCGATCAGTCCAAGACTACTGGGTGAGGCCATTGAATCTTATTTCTATATTAATTAACCAAGATCACTTGTATTTAGAGACAAAAGTCGTCACATTCAGTTTTCAAATGTCATACTGACTAACGGTCATATAATAGTCAAAACCCAATAGTCTCATTTTAATTATACTCATGTTATCAAATGAAACAGTCTTGTTGAGTATGAAAAATAAAATAACACAAAAAATTAGGAAATAATATTTATTCAAAATTTCGGGTCATTACAATAATGTTATACCTATCCTTTATTTATTGGGAAAATTTGTTGCATTTATCCCAAAATCCATTATAATGGTTTTAAAATTGATGAATGATGTTATTATATTGTATAATCTATGTGACACACTAATGCATGTACACAATCTGAACGTGTCAGGTGGGTCTAGAATTATAAAGACCTATATTGCATTGGGAAATGTTTTTTCTCATTATATACCATTTATATTTCATGGGTGGTCAGCCTATGAAAAATATTATATGATTTCTTGGCAGTTATCCCTCACTTATGATTATGGTTTCTTGTTTACTATTTTCTCACATTCTATTGATTCCTTGATGATATCAACTTATTCTATTCTCAATGTTCTTAATTATGATACCATCTTTCCATTATTACTCATGAATCTCAAGTATTTATTTTATTTATGTTATGATTCGATTATATAGATATTGGGTTTTATATATCACCCATTTCTGATGTACAACCCCATGTTATCTCATTTAGTATTATAAGATTAATAGAATTTAAGAGAATAATTATGAGTTAAAAAATGATGTTATGTACCAGTTTAATGTTATGTTGATATTTATCTATTTAACCAAATACACTAGGACTCTTGACCTTTTGGGATTTTATTTTTTGTATCCTTAGGTATTATTTCCTCAAATAAAGTGTAATAAATGATACGTTTTTTCATAGTTGGTTTTGGAGAAATGTATAATTATTTTTCAGTTTTGGATTATAAAACCATACATAATACAATTTGGATAAGACTAAAAATAGGGGAGAACCAAAATTAATTTATAGTATAGATCATGTGATTTATATAAAATGAAATCCATGGTTGTATACTAAAAAAATATATGGATCTATCACATATTTACCAAGGATTAATAATCCAAAGAAGATATATTGGCCATAAATTTTATCTTCGCATGCTACATGACAAATTTTCACTATTTCATGTCTGGTTTAACACACCCGATGGATATAATTTTGTAAATTCAAATTTAATTTATGATCCATTATGAAAGGAAAAAACTACCTATGAAATTTAATGATAATAAACAAACCCTAGATAATATATATTGATTCCTAGATAATCAAAGGTTATGAAATATATTTCATTTATGAGTTATCCCTTAAATATTCTTAATTTTACATTTATGTTCCAACTAAATTGAAAATTTTTATCCTCAATTTTCCCATCATTTTAATAAATGGATTAAAATAGTAGGAACCGAGTCACTAAACCATTTTATGGGAAATTAGATGACTTCCCAAATGAGATGTCTATAGAATGTGCGATGGAGTTAAAAACTTCATGATAATTTATAATAAATTAACACATGTTTTGAATAAAAACATGAATCTAGGGGAAATACCACACTCCCAATGAAATGGGAAGTTTTAATTGAAACCATTATATAAAAAACAACTTTAACATTCATTATATCATCTTATCTCTTAATGAAGAAACATTAGATCAACTCCATTTATAGGACCTCATCAATCATTCAATGCTTTAGGATGGAAAAGGAATACTATATTATTATTATATTGTGGGAGAAACCAATCATTGGTGGATGATGATTGAGAATACAAATTCCATGGATTAAATAGACTTGAGTGAGTGTAAATAATTCCGAAAAAAAGTTAATAGAAATTTTACTCACACATTTTTAATGAATAAGAAGAGGGAGTTATGTTGCCCAAGGAAAAATAATTAAGAATCCATCATGTATTATGAGGGAAAAATAATAAGAATGTCTTGATATGCCTCCATCATTAAATTATATGGGATTTTATATCTAATACTCAATTTCTTCAATGAATAAGTTGATATTATAATGTTTCCCTTTTTATGGACTCAAAGGTTTAAAAAAAATGATCTCACTCTCAATCAGAAAAAATAATGTGTCAGTATGTCCTCCCAATCATGAAACCATTTCATCATGTAGAAGAATATATTTTCATTAGTCAATATAAAAAACCAAAAAAACTACCTCAATTTAAAAGAAACATATCATTTTTCTTAATTAATATGAAAATGTTGTCCTTATATCTAAGAAAAAAATTAGAAAACTTTATATGGAATTAACATAATCTTCCACCATAGATATCAGATATTTTTCCATGGAAAATCCTAAGAATCACTGGTGTTATCAACTAATTCATACTATAATTAATTACCCATTCATAAAAAATAACTTAAATGAGGAGAATTGACATCTATATGAAGTGGGTTTTTATCAAAAATAACTTCAATTAAATCCTTACACATCCAATAATTAGGATAATTCCATGTGACTATTGCATTATAGTAATATATCGATGTAAAATTCCCCACCAAAGAACAATAATGATGCTCTTATATTAACCGGAGAAGATCTACAAAGTATATCACTCTTTGGTTTATGCATCAGAATTTTTACAACTTCTACCTTCATGGTTTATTCATTAATTTCCATAACATAAGTAATATGGAGTGTATGAACTTTTATTTTCAACATTTTTGAAAATACTATATATGAATTTATAAAAAATAAAAAAATTATCAAATAAACTTCTGAATCAACATCAATGTGTCATATCTCCTTTGTAAAGTCTAGTAATGATAACATAAATATATATAACCTAAACCATGGTTACCTAGAAACATACAACTAATAATCGGTGACTCATTCCATTAGAATCAGAAGTTGGAAGTTATGATCACACATTTAACCCCACTCCCTCAGTTCTAGAACCATTCATTACTCTTGATAATCTAGATTTATTAAACCCACAACCATTATGGGTACATCATCTATCATATATCTAAATAGCTAAATGTTGAGAAAAAAATGAATACTTTTTTAAACATACTATAAAAAATATCATACATAATTGGGGAGTAACATTGATAAATATGAATCAATATAATCAAAATTTATAATAAGGGAATAACACCATCACGTTAGATAATTGAATGAAGTTCTTTCCACCATTCTAGAAAACCATCAAGTTCAGCACATAGAAATACCTATTTTCGTAAGACCACTCTATTAAGACACATTGAATGTAATATATTACAAACCTAAGTCCCCCAATAAGGTAAAAAAATAGTTACCCATCTAAAAATTTCTCACAAGGTCCTTCACAAAAAAATGAAAATATTTTGATACACTATAAATCAAATTAAAAAAAATTACTATCAAATTGTTAGATAGATAAAATATCTTATAGAGTAACTCTAATCTCTAATGTTTTCATGTATAACTCACCACTAGGGTAGTAATTACTGTAAGAACCTAGATCTTCTTTTTAGGTATGGATCTTGATTTTGGGTGTTTTTGAGAAAAATGGGAGTTTTTGGAAATTTTCTAAGCACACACCATGTACTTCTGAGTACACCCATGTACCCAATTACCGCGTAAAGATATGTCTTGGGAGTGTAACGGCCGAGAAATGGCCATGTGGGGTGACGTGGAAGACCACTAATGTCAGGGGACAATTGTGTCAAGTACACGACATGTTCATTAATAGTACACACTATGTACTTTTATTTTTATTTGATATATTGGACCGAGGTCGCGTCTAACCCTTGTATTCATCTTCTTTTCATTGTGACTCTTGAAGGAGCATAAAAAATCACCGATTATTCTCTGAGCCACCGATTCTTCATCCGTTCTCTGATTTGATCCCCATTTGTTGCATTGGAACCCCACCGGTAATTCCTTCCTTCTTCTAGAGCCTTTTTTTCATCATTCGCTCTTATTTTGTGAGTTATTCAAGGTTGAAAATTATGGACGTTTTTGTAGATCTATGTCATTATAGAACAATTACAGGGGCAATGCTCGATATTGTTCATTGTACAATGTCAAGGTAGGTAGTTTGTTTCATTTTGTATATTGTCTTTGAGTTTTATATGGCAACGTATCAATTACCCATGCTTCAGGTATTTCAGGTTAAGGAAATTGAACCCTGTTTTATCTACCATAGATTGATTGTTGGATTAAAGGTTTATTTATGTGATATAATGTGAAATTTCATGTTTAAGGAACACCCATGGGTGCGTTTCTTTATTTTAATGTTTAGTTTCGTTTGGTCCCTATTGCCTATGAGGTATACCTTGTTTCCTTACCTTGCTTGATAGGATAGAACTAAGTGTCTTTTTCTGCTTGTTAAATGCTTGTGGTATGAATTGGAAGTATTTAGCCATGTATTATTTGATATTACTTTGGGATACATGATATCGTATGTGAACATTTGAATTACATAAGGTTGTGATAACCTGGTGTAGTTAGATCATAGGGGGAATTGACGTTGAGTGCTTCCTCATAGTGTCTGTTATATTTCATGGTACGAGACCACATGGGGGATTGATGGTGAGTTCTCCCTCAGAGTGTCTATAGTTCACATTATGAGAACACAAGGGTAATTTATGTTGGGTGGTTCCCTATAGATTCTATAGTTTTTGTGGAAACACCATAGGGGGAATTGACAGTGAGTGCTTCCTTAGAGTTGATTTTCTTTTATTGCATTACATGGCCAGAGGGGTTAGATTGTGCGAGCTACCCAGAGGGTTAGTGTAAATTTTATGTTTTTGTGATGCATCTGCTAGGCCAAAGCACAAGATTATATTCAGTCCTATCAGGTAGTCTTATGAGATACCTATTTGAGATACTTACTTGATTAAATTATGAACATCAAATTCCAATGAATGTAAATGGAAACTGTAGGATTGATTACTTTTGTGTACTCATAGTTTCTTTGCTGCATTTCCATCATTACATGCTATATATACTCACTGATCATTAGGAAGGGATCTTGTAGGGGTTGCCTACTAGTATTCATCTCACACCCTCTTTGGGTTATGATTTTAGACCCAAATAGATTATATGGTTGAAGGTATAGGTAAGGGAAATCACCCTTCATCATCAAGTACTTGATTGTTGTGGAGAAAGAGAGCATGGGACCAATATAGGGCTTGCGATGTTGCTGGAGTTTACTTGTTTTCTTTGGTACATTGTTTTAGTACTGTATTTGCAGCATTGTGACTTATTTGGATGCTTTCCTAGATATATGTGACATGTATCATTTATATTTGTGCTCCAGTTGTTTATTTACATTTAGTCTTATGTTGTTTACTTATTTTATGGTATTAATTATTCTACTACTATTTATTATTTGTTATTACACTGTGCATACTCTATCAATGAGGGAATAGTTTCCCCATTATCAGACCCAATGCCCTCACTGCTAGTTGGCATCCTCGGAAGTTCGAGGAAATGCGCTTGAGGCCATGTGACCAACCGGGTATGGGGCTCCTTTACGCGGCACCCAGAACTAGGATTCTACAAAGTGGTATCATAGGAGGTTCTTTTCTTCTTTGTCTTATCGTTTGGAGCCTATATACAGGTATAGGAAGGAATATGTTGTTTCTAATAATATGTGACTTGGATTAGCTAACACGTGAATTGGAAAAATCCAATATACCTCGAATATTGAATTTTTTTTGGTTTTTGAAATTGTTACAGTTGATTTGATTTCACCATTGGGTGATTCACTTGTATTGTGTGGTTATCATTGATATTATTAAGGTTCTATTTCTATTTCAACATGATGATATAAGGGTATGCCATGTCATGCATTATATTGGAAGTTATTAGAGATCACATGTCATGCATTCTTGTCAATACATTTAGGTTACATTACTGACTGCATGTTGTTTTGATTGATGTTGTGCTAAATATGCATACTGTTGTGATAGATTCCATGATAGGATACCTTCTATTTTGATAGGGTATTGGAATATGTCATGTTTAATTTGGATGGATGCCAATATTTGGTTCTTGAGGTGTTATGGGCCCTCTTTGATCGGAATTTGGTGGATCATGTCTGAACTTTAATTGAATTTTGTCATGTTATGATGTGAATAAGGATGAAAAACATTGATTTGTGGGAGTATGGGATCTCCTGGGTAAGAATTTTTCATTACTTGGACAAAAATCTATGTTTTATAGGGTTCCAGAGAATTTTTAGAGGATTACTGTCTGGAAACCCAGACAACTCGGCATGTGGTATTATGAACACACGCTATATGTTCTTCTGTTATTGAAGAAACAACTTTTCTTAATTACACTCTATGTACTATATGTACACGCTGTGTAGTCTTTAACCATGTGACTGAATGTGTGGGAAGAGACAAAGGGTTGGAAAATTTTTGGTGGAACACACTGTGTACTGGGAGTACACACCATGTTATAGAGACCATGTATCCGACCATGTGACTAATGACACGGGTGAATGAAACATAGGTTGTACACACTGTGTCCTATTCTTACATATTGTGTATAGTCGACCGTGTCTCTGATCATGTGAATAACGAAATGGGTGGATAGAACTTAAGGGGTACACACCATGTCTAGGGTGAACACACCATGTAGTGTTACCTAGGAGAGAACTGTTTGTTTAGACGTGTAGAAGAACTCAAGCAGAGGGGAATGATTCAAGTACACACCGTGTCATAGGGGGAACATGCTGTGTGTATGGGTGATACACGATCAAGGTTTTCAGAGGCACATGCCCATGTTAAAAAATAAGGGAACACTCCATGTGGAGGGTATACACACCGTGTAATCCACTTTTGAAAAACTTGAATGTTTTCTTCTCCTGTTCCTTTCTTGAACATTTATGTTTCTGTTCTTGATAATCTTGAACTGAGGTGTGCGATTGACCTTGTAGAGTCATTCCATCGATACATGCTCCGGTTGTATGCCAGTTTCAGGGCGATGATCTGACACCAGAAATGGTAGACCAAGGAGTACCAGCAGATCCCCCCGTAGTGCCCTTCATGGCACCAACTGTCATTCCGAATATAGGTCCCGATGCAGAGTTCTGGGAAAGATTCATGAGGATGATGGAGACTTTCCAGGGAGCACTGCATCCTACCCTATCTATGGTAGAGTTGATGTGTCTTTTCCAATAGCCACATCCTTCCACATTCTTAGGGGATGGAGGACCCCAAGCTGTAGAGTCATGGTTAGAATCCATGTTGTCTATCTTTGAGAATCTCAAGATTCCTTTAGAGAAGAGGGTGAATATTGCTATGTACATGCTATATAATTCCACCAAGAGATGGTGGGATGTGATATCATAGGTGGGACGCCAACGAGTTATGTCTTGGGATGAGTTTCAACATACATTCTATGACTTCTTCTACCTAGAGACCTTGAGGGTTGACTAAGACAGAGAGTTCATGATTTTGGAGAAGGGTACTCTCTCAGTCATGGAGTATTCTTCTCGCTTCACAAAGCTATAGTCCTTCACACACATTTTGGGGAGTGATGAGTTTTTGTTGGCTGGGAAGTTTTAGGATGGTATCAAGAATGTCATTAGATCCCAGATAAACATCTTTATGTTGAATTTCATATCTTCTATAGTCAACCATGAACTGATCACCGAGTGCAACCTAAGGGATTCTAGAGCTGTGGGCCATGGCGGTTCCGCATCCAAAGTTGGTACTCTTCTGACTGATAGTAGGAAACACTGTAGGGAGTCTGCGCGTGGATATCCAAGTAGGCGGGATTTTATTTTATGTATATAGGTGGTGTGATACTAGTGTGGGAAGGGAAGACATAAGAATCCTCAGTTGCTGAGAGACCCAGTTGATTGTTGATATTGCGAAAAAATGGGACATCTTCAGTGTTTCTAAAATGCCCTCATTACATCAGCTAGTCAGGGAGGATCTGTTTCGACTCCTCATACCAGAGCAGGACCACGAGTTCCATGTCATACTGGGGGATGGAGTTCTTTAGGCCATTCAGGATGAGGTGTTGGTTGTGGTTATAGTGGTCAGACACAGGGTTTTCAACAGCCATAGGGTGGATCAGCTTAGGGATCATAGATAGCTTCATAGGGCTGTGACGCAGGTCAGGCTTTTGCACTGGAGCAGATCCAGCAGGAGTAGGATCCCAGAACCTCTATGGTTAGAGGTACAATTTTGGTTTCCTCACTTCTAGCTTCTGCGCTTTTTAATATAGGGGCTTCCAATAACTTTATATATGTGCCTCTTATGAAGATCCTTGGGATCTGTTTCTTTACTTCTACTGATATCATGACAATGGACACTTTGTTGGGGATTAGAACGACTAGTGTAAGTCAGTGAAATGAGTTCCCTCTTGAGGTTGGTGGGTTTCACTTGTTATGGGACCTTTATGTCTTAGAGATAACGGGAAATGACGTCATTCTCAGGATGGACTGGTTAGTTTCCTTCCAAAATATTGTCGATTTCTATTGCTGTATGGTGAGTTTTACGTCACCATAGGGAGTATTTTTTCTACATAAGGGAGAATGGGATGTCCAAGAGAGCATAATTGGACCCGAGCATAATGGGTTGAGAGGTGTTATAGCCCAGATTTCTAGTCTATATCTTGATGACCAGGGGACTTTCATGAAGAATTTTCCTCTAGTGGTCGATTGTTTTTTGAATGTTTTTCCAGATGACTTTTTAGGTTTAAATCTGAAGCGAGTGGTATAATTTTCTATTGATCATGTGCTAGTGGTAAAATCGGTGTCCCTTCCTCCTTATAGGATGGCTAAACCTAGGTTATAGGATCTCAAGAAGTAGTTAGAGGATTTGCAGCCCAATGGTTTCATTCGACCCAATACTTATCCTTGGGGTGCGCCTGTTCTGTTTGCAAAGAAGGTGAACGGTACCCTCATACTTTGCATGGATTATCAGAATCTAAACAAGTTTTCAGTCAAGAACTGATATCCCTTATCTAGGATTGATGATATTTTTGATCATCTTTGAGGATCCCATGTTTTCTCTATGATTTACTTGAGATCCGATTATCATCAGTTGCATGTTAGACCATCTGATATACCTCTTACAACCTTTCAGAGTAGGTTTTGTCTATACGAGTACGTGGTTATGCCGTTCAGTCTCATGAAAAAACCTACAGTTTTCATGGAACAGATGAACCAAGCATTCCATCCTTACTTGGATTCTTTTGTGGTAGTATTTGTGGACAATATCTTGGTTTACTCTCACACTTGACACGACCTTGCCACCAATCTTGATATCGTTTTGAGTACACTAAGAGAGCATTAGTTATATTCTAAGCACTTAAAATGACACTTTTTGATTGACCAGATTCACTTCTTGGGTGTTGTTATCTTAGAGACAGGAGTATTAGTAGATCCAGAGAAAGTGATGGTAGTAGTTTCTTGAGAGAATCCGAAGTATGTCTTTGATATGAAAAGTTTTTTGGGAATGACTGGTTACTATATGAATTTAATACAATAATTTTCATGCTTTGCAGCGCCACTGATGGTCCTAACTAAGAAGGGTTCTATGTACTCATGGATTGATTCTTGTGAGTCATCCTTTCAGGATCTGAAAGTGAGGTTGACTTCAGCACCCGTACTTATTTTTCCAAAGCCAAGAAAGAGTTATACCATTTATTGCTTTGCATCAGGTATCAGACTGGGAGAATTACTTATGTAGGGGGAAGGAGTTGTTGCATACAGGTCTCGATAGTTGAGGTCACACAAGAGGAATTACCTGATGCACGATATTGAGTTAGCAACTATTGTTCATGCTTTACACTGTTGGATACATTATATGTTGGTATATCATTTTTTTGTTTTCAGTGACCACAAAAGTCTCAAGTATATATTTACTCAGCATGATTTTAATTTGAGATAGTGAAGGTGGGTTGAGTACCTTTAGTATTTTGAATTTGATCTTTCCTACACACCTAGGAAAGGAAATGTAGTGGTTGATGCATTGAATAGAAGGACTCAGATACAAGTATTTCATAATTCTAGTAGTGAGTGGAATCTTATAAATATGTTCTCTGAGATGCATTTGGAGGTGCATGATAGATTAAGGTAGACTTTTCTTTATTTTGTATTTTTTACCTATACTATACTAGATCATATGTGAATAAGGTAGCTGTTGGACTCTTAAGGCCTAGTCCTGTGAGAGAGTGTGTTAGGGGAGGACTCTACTCCTAGGTGGACCATAGCCGAGGATGAGGTCTTGCGTTTTCCTGGACGTGTATGGGAGTTAGTATATATACGTGAGGATTTGATGTGGGATTTTCATTCCTCAGTTTGGGCAGTTCATCCTGGGGTCACCAAGACGTATCAAGATCTACACCATCAGTATTGTGGGACATATATAAAAAGAGATGTTGCTAGTTTTATTATGAGATGTTCCACTTGTCAGTAGGTGAAGACAAAGCATTAGCGAATGACAAGGTTTTTACACCAGTTACCCATTCCCGAGTTGAAGTGGAATGATGTTGTAATGGATTTTGTGATGGGTTTACCGATATCACCTTGAGGGAATGATGCAGTCTGGGTTGTCATTGACAGACTCATGAAGGTTTCACACTACCTGCTGATCAAGGAAACATTCAGTGTTGATGATCTAGGAAGGTTGTACATTCGAGAGATTATACGGTTGCATGTGGTTCCCAACTCTATTGTTTCAAATAGAGACTCCCATTTTACTTCTCATTTCTGGTAGGGATTACAGAGGGATTTGGGTACACAGGTACTTCTGAGTACATATTACCACCCCCAGATAGATGGCTAGTCTAAGAGCACGATTCAAGAGATAGAGGAAATTCTTGGAGCATGCATCCTGGATTTCAAGGGTTCTTGGAAGAGACACATACCCCTAGTATATTTTCCTATAATATTAGTTTTTAGGAAACAATTCAGATGGAACCTTATAAGGCATTATACGGTAGGCCATGTTGTCCACCCCTATGTTGGATGGAGGTAGGAGAGGAAACTATGCTGGGACCTTGTCTTGTCGGGTGCGTTGTAACCCCATGGGGTGTTCATCATATGACGTCGAGGTTGGTGGTTTGTTTCCTTTTGTAGTTTGTCTTTGAGTTTTATATGCCAACGTACCGATTACCCATGGTTTGAGTATTTCGGGTTAAGGAAATTGAACCCTGTTTTATCTTCCTTATATTGATTGTTGGATTAAGGGTTTTTTGATGTGATATTATGTGAAATTTCATGTTTAAGGAACACCCCATGGGTACATTTCATTGTTTGAATGTTTATGTCCATTTGGTCATGGTTTTCTATGAGGTAGACCTTGTTTCCTTGTCTTGCATAATAGGACGGAACTGATTGTATTTTTATGCTATTTAAATTCTTGGGGTATGAATTCAAATTATTTAGCCATGTATTAATTGAGATTAATTTTGGATGATTGATATTGTATATGAATGTTTGAATTACAAAGGATTGTGAGAACATGGTGTAGTTAGACCATATGGGGAATTGACATTGAGTGATTCCTTAGAGTGTCTATTATATTTCACTCTATGAGACCATAGGGGAGATTGATGGTGATTCCTCCATCATAGTTTCTATAGTTTATGTTACGAGACCACAAGAGGAATTGACGTTGAGTGCTTCCCTATAGAGTCTACAGTTATTGTGGAAAGACCATAGGGGGAATTGATGGTGAGTTCTTCCTCAGAGTGTCTTTTACTTTATTGTATTACTTGGACAGTGGGGTTAGACCGTGTGAGCTACCAAGAGGGTTAGTGTAAATAACAATTTTTTTTAATGCATCTTACAAGAAAAAGAAAAATCATGGATTAAGTACTATTAGGTAGTCTTATGAGATACCTATTTGTGGTACTTACTTGATTAAATGATGAAAATTAAATGCTAATGAATGTAAATGGAAACTATAGGACTGGTTACTTTTGTGTACTCCTAGTTTCTTTGCTGCATTTCCATCAGTACCAACAATATATACTCACAGACAGTTAGGCACAAATATTGTGGTGGTTGCCTACTGGGATTCTTTTCGTAGCCTATTTTGGTCATGATTTTAGACCCAAACAGATTTTATGGTTTCAAGTATGGATAAGGGAAAGTTCCCCTCATCATCAGTACTTGATTGCTGTGGAGCTAGAGAGAATGGGACCAAGCTGGGGCTTATGATTCTACTGGAGTTTACTTGTTTTCTTTTGTACTTTGGTTTAGTACTGTATTTTCAGAATTGTGACTTGTTTTGCTAATTTCCTAGATATATGTGACAAAAATCATTTATATATGTGCTCTAGTTGTTTATTTACTTTCAGTCTTCAACTGTTTACTTGTTATATGGTATTACTTCTTCTAATAGTGTTTATTATTTATTATTCTGCTGTGCATACTCTTCTAATGAGGGAATAGTTTCCCCACTATCACACCCATGTCCCTCACTTCTAGTTGGTAGCCTTTGGCATTCAAGGAAATGCGCTTGAGTATATGTGACCAACTGGGTACGGGGCACCTTTGGGCAGCACCCATAACTAGGATGCTACAATTCCCACAATAGCTCAAGTAAACATGACCTTGTAATTATTGAAATGGTTATTCAATACCATATATTATACCACTTAATATCATTATTTTATTGATTTAAACCGATAAAAAATCTCAACCATCACCAAGTTCAAACTAATTTTATATAAGTTGGTCATAGTTTTCCATTTGTTGTAAATTTAATCTCAATATGTGTCTTGTGAGTTTAAGATTTCATTGTGATTCTTAGATAACTGTTATGGATTCATATAATTTCATTATATGTCATGCTTGGACAATTCACTTGGAAATTGTGATGATTGTTGATGCTAATCATATATGGGGTAGACAATTTATAAGGAATATGGAAATTATTTAAAAATAATGTTTGTAGAAGAAGATATTAATGAATTCCACTAATTATTTTTGGGAAGATGAGGGAGTATTATAATTATATTTTTTAATAATAATGAATTATATGTATTATATGAATGGGACTTATATAAAAATTTGGTGCCAATCGCAAAATTCCAAGGGACCAGATCAATCCCACATATGGGAAGAGGCCTCTACCTCTTGGGGGGGGGGACATCCTAATGTTTCTTTCATGGTGGTAGGATTCATTGGTCCACATGGTTCATTTATGAGAGAATAACAATGAGAGAGAACAAAGACTTTATCAGGTGTACCAGTGTGTGGAGGTGTATCCTTTGAGAAGCCTATGTGGTGTGTTGTGGGTTTTTGACCCCACACTGCATTGGAATTAAGCTATAACATTACAAATTGTTATAAAAGGAAAATATATTACACTAGAATTTATGATGTTCTAAATAATAAACATGATACTATCCATCCATCTATAATGAGATATAGACACATCACTTACCATATGATTTGATTGATTGTGGTTTTCTGATCATGTCAATAGATCACCATAATCATCCAGATGCTAGAGATCTTGATAATGAATGATTAATTTATGAAATACATCCACCATCATACCAAAGCCCTCCATGGTTTTCCATGATCTTGAATCTTATGTGATGAGGCATCAAACTACCATGGATGAAATATATTTATTGGATGCATGTGGAAATTTTTTGAAGATATTAATATCATTAAATCAATATATAATTCAAAAGAGTAGGAAACACTAGCTCATATAAGATAAGGTTCCATGTTTTTAATTGTAGCTATTTTAAGAAACATCAAATTATTTGGTTTTTGTGAATGTCATGACATGAAATTGTACTCAGATCCCTGTTGTGGAATAATTATAATAGAATTTATGGTGGATAATACACTATAAATATCAAGGATCCAATAGGAGGAGTTGTGGTTGGTCATTTGAGAGAAGATATCAGTTTCAATTGAAATAGAGAATCTTTGAAACCAAGGATTCATGAATAATAGATACCTCATAACTTCTACATTCATGGGGAGGAGGAGGTTACTTGAATTCCAGTTTTCAAAATCTAACTCTATGTGCTTTGTAAAGAACATGTTCCATAAAGAACAACCATATAAATGAATAAGATGTCTCTCTTGGTTTGTCCAATAATATTATACTAATCCAATTGGGTGATTATGACACTGTTACAAATTGGGACTTGATGCATCATGTATAGTATTACATACAAACGAAGATATATTGCACTATACCAATGTGAAGATTATTTCATGAAGAATAATTTGTGTTCACTAGGGATAGTGAAATATATAGTGATCATGAAGGAAAAAATGCATTCATAAATGTATTTTTGAATACATATACACATGAGAATTTAAATTAAATAGGAAGGAAGTAGGAAGTGAATGTATACAACTAAAAATTTCAGGCATATGAATTAAAAAAAGAAAATAAAAAATGTTTAAAATAAAATAGGATAATAAAAATAGAAAATTTTTATGTTCTTGGGTTTATTAAATTTAGAAACCCATGAAATATCTATGAATAATATTCACTTGTTGAGATTGTGTTCATAATTAAAGAAGAGAACATATTGAGTTTTTTAATGTATTATTATTTCATAAAATAATACTAATGATTTTGTGTAGATCACATACATATATCTTTTTAAGGTTGGGAATTCAACATCATAAGTCAAAATTCAAGACCAAGTATTTTGTTACCGATTAAATTGATCAATTATATATGATTAGTAAAATTTGAGGAAAGCTAGTGAACTTTAAAGGTACTTTAGAAGGTACATGAGAAAGTCATATCCTAAATGATCATCATGTATGATTAAAAGAACATCTAGTTGTGGATAAAACGTTGAAAAATGGGGAGTATTATGATTGGTGTTGGGAACATGGGAAGTATTTTTAATGGTGTGAGGATTATAAGGAGTCTCTTGGTTGAAGCTAGTGTAGATGAAGTCACTCCACCAGATCTGGGAGTAGAAGAGAACTTTTTGGTGGTATAACCAACAAAAGTGGAAGAGTTTTATTTCCATGGGGAAGAACCAAAGTCAACTAGAGGATCAATTACACGAGGGTATGAAAATTTGATGGCTAAAAAATAGTAATTGATAATAAGATTATAGTATTGAATCCACATTGAGTGGCATAACCAACATGACAATGAGTATGTAATTGTGATGAACCTTATAAATATGTTGTACTTCTCGCTATATTATTACTATTACACAGATGGTGAGATTGAGAGATATCACATAGTGGATATTGAACATAAACATGTTCAAGTGGATGAATTTAAATGTATCATATTTCATTAAATTAGTGTATCAGTTATTCAAGCCTCTTCAAAGTATCACTTAAGCTAGCGTGGGGCTCTATAATATGAGGACGTGAGTAAAAAACATTCCATCAATTGAGATTTTTCCACTGAAAGGGGTATATACTATTGTTCTGAAGAATAATATAGCTCCCTAAGAATCATTGTGGGATAAATATATCTTATGGAAATATTTAAGAAAAGGTCCCATAATGATAATACATGAATTATATCTTGTACCACAACATACACAATCTAATCATATCTTTCCATTTTATGAATCAACACATAACCCGAACAATCATAACCTCATATTCCAATGAAATTATTATAGAGTGGTTCTATTTAGTGTGGAATAAAACATTATCGAATGTTAACATGTCTCCAACCACTAGCTCCTCAACCGAAATTATAATCATTGGTATGCTACTTTACTTAAAACTACAACATATTTAGTTTAATCATTATAAATTAACATTATTGTTTTATATGGAACTAAATTCTCTTATAATTGATGGAAATATCATCTATGAAATTTTACTCTTCCAATTCCCAATCAAGGAAACTTTCATATCTAGAGATTTATAGTATCATAAACCCATCCTATGTAATCTTCCCAAAAGCTTCATTCAATCAACCAGTCTTTAATAAAATCTTCCGAGCATCATGTTGATTGAGTTTCTCATTATTTTTATAGCATCAATGCACACATGTACATGGTCATGTTATATCCTATAATATGTAAAACCAATTGTTCACAAATATTCCTTACATCATCACATATAATCCTATACTAAAAATATTCTCATACTTTATTCCAAAAAGAGTAGTCAAATTGTGAGAAAAAAAATTATCCAAAAATGTCTCATTCTGCCTTTCATGGGACTTAATTAGAACCATCATCTAGTTAATTGGTATATGAAAAATATATAATTCTATATTAATTGAATCCAACCAATGTATTACCTAATAAGGGTTATAGTCATGAATGATTTTAGGAAACTAATTCTCATGGGACACCTACAATGTCCACCAATTTTAGGTAATCAATTCCAATATTATACAGACTATCATATTCTATAAGATAATGTTTTGAAAAAATATGAAAAGAGATGATATTCTACAAAATCCCAGGGGAAATGTAATCTCTCATTTATCTCTCTGAATAAATTCCTAAAATCTCATCTAATCAGTGAAATAATGCTCAAATATTGGTAGGAGAACTTATAAAACTAAATTTAGATAGTAAAAATCTATTAGTAGGTGGAAAACATTATTCAATAATATAAACCCATAATTAATAAACTTATCTTGGTGATATGACATAGGAAGGGAGTATTAGTTATAAAGGGTGACAATTTGATGCATGGACCTCTATGACTTGTAACACCCCGAGATTTTATGAAAAATATTATTTTAATTTCATTAATGTCTTTTGTTGTATTCTACACCAAGATTACCTTGCGCTATACGCAACACCGTATTAGCTTGCAGTATACGCAACACTATTCTTGGACCGTGTTACAGACAATTTTGATAATAGTTATTGTACGAAACATTGAGTATATATATATATATTAAATGTATAAATGTAAAATGGTTGGATTCTGTTATACGAAACAATGAAGGATTCTTTCACAACACGCAACCCGGACTTGGCTTGCATTACACGCAATCACGACCTTCCTCGATAGCGTGTGATTGTACGCAATACCGGGTTTTAATAAACAATGTTATATTATTATAATATTGTCATGAACTAGCCGTTATGAATAGTATTAAATAAATTTTGAATTTTATAACATTATTATTCATCTTACACATTTCTAGAACATGGTATAAGAACAAAATAATTTTTTCGGGTAAAATATGTATTTTTCAAAAAATGCAGTTTTGCCGCCTTTTGATGGCACACCCACTTTAAATATAGTTTTTGACATGTTTATAAGTTCAATTTGACAAAATAAAATTCTTCTTTGGAATCAATAAATAAAAATTTACTTTGGATAAATTTTTCATATTATTCTGGTAACTTTCACATTTTAATGAATAGTAAAAACACGCTATATTTTAATTAAAAACAACTTTTTTCATCGTAATATCTTATGTGGTTAAATTATAATATTGAATGGTTTTAAAGTATAAATAGAATATATTTTTACCATTTAATATAATGTATGTCATTAGCATTGATTTTACCTTGAATTCGTAAGTTAAATCAATTCAATCTTTTGCAATGTTTTAAACAAAAACCCGTTTTTATTCGACAACGAGATTAATTTTAATTTAATTTCTGCAACTTCTGTGTTTTGAATTTTAAAAAATGGATTCCATATTTCGAATCAGTGGGTCCAAATTATGTTAATAGGATAGTTTTTATTCTTGGGAATTATGAATAGTAACTACGGTAAATTTTATTTACCATAATTAAAGGTAAATCGGGTAATTAAGGGTAAATATAATATTTTAAAATGTCAAAATCCTATTGGATGACTACAAAACGAGCCATATCACCTAAGGGTCGGATTATATTAATTTAATTAAATTTTTTCAATGAAAATAATTTAATTATTATTAAAACCAAAGAATGTGACAACATGCCACTTTCTTAAATCTTATAAGTATAATAATTTTAATCTAGTGATAAACTTCATGAAACTTCAAACATGAATAGTCTCCAGAAAGATAATACAATTATCTACATCATAGAAATTTATTTATAATTTTTAGGGATTAAATAATTATCATTTATTATGACATAAAGATGATGCAGTAATTGTCTTATTAATGAAATATTGACATAATTGATGTTATAAATGCCCAAATAAATGTAATTTGAGACTTTTTATGACTTAAACTAATTTACTAGGTTACTATGACATGTTATTGTTGATTTAAGTAACTTGTTTAGAACTTATCATTCTGTTATGAATTTCATAAAAATCATGTACCAAATAGTGTCAAAATTGATATAAAATAGTTTTTAAAACAAATATTATATTATTAATTGTTATTTTATTCCTAAAAATCTAAGGTTCGGCCAAATGACTTAGATAAGATAATATATATTAATAATAAATAACTTTGGATTCTTTTGGCTTGATATAGTAAGTTTATTAACCATATAGTGTAAGAAAACAAAAAGACACGGTAAAGGTTAAATTATTTAACTTAGAGTTAAATCTAATTGATAACGTTAAAATAATAACCTAAACTTGTCTAAATCCTATTGGTTGATAGGAGTTATACCCATCCCCACTTTAGCTTCGAAATAAGACCCTTTGGAACCATTATAAACCGATTTTGACTTTAATATAAAATAATATTTTGAGATATTCCTAAGGTGCCCCTATCCTCCCTTATAAAAGGACACCTCCTCCCCCTCCTCCTCACACCAATTTGAGCACTCAAGCTCGGCCAACCCCTGCCAAAATCCCTTATCCACTTCCCTAGAATAATCCTAGAGGTCCTGGTCTTCTTCAAAGACCAATCTTAGTTCCCTAAGTGGAGGATTCAAAGAGGCGTTTCAAAGAAGAGGTAATATCCATTACCGATCTTTTTCAATTTCTTTCTTCTTCAAATTCTTCTTCTTTAGTTGTTTCATGATAAAGTAATAACATCAGTATTTATTATATACTGATATTTTATTATAAATATGAAACAACTATAATTAACCTTCTATCCATCCTACGGAAAAAGGAAATCACCGCGCGTTCGTACGTACGGAATACCGTCTCCACGCCGTGGTGTAATCTATTTTCCTCCACCACATTAATTGGATGGGTATAATGGTGTAATGAGTAACTATATATGATTATTATAAAGTTATATTGATACTGAAATAGTATACATACACTTCAACACAATTCCACGACCATGGGAATGATATCATCGCTCGTGCGTATGTACGGACTACCGTCTCCACGACGCGATGAGATTCATTCTCAATGATTAACCATTCATGAATGATTATAAATTATATATATAATAAGTACTAATGAAATATATGACTTGATAATGATACTGGAATTATCTATATTTATATGTATGTCATCTACTTAATTCCATTCAATTCAATAAGGAAACGAAAACAGCGTTCATGTGTACGTACGGACGACCGTCTCCATGAACGGTGTATTTTTTTACATTTACTGATTTATTATATATATATATATTCTGAATATCTATATATAAATCATGTTTTATATTCTGGAACTAATTAATCATGATCTAAGTAATCATATGAATAATTACAAGTTAAAAACACGAACGACAAATGAGACGATTCTACCCAAAACGCTACTTTAACATGAATTTACAAAATAACGGGTAATATAAAGTCATAAGTGGACCATATATGATATAATAACAATGAATATGATTCTGGAATAAGTAAATAACATGAATTAAATCATTATACAGGAGGTTCGGACACTTACAAAGCAAGTCGGACCTAAGGTAAGGGAAATATCACAATCTCATTTTTATCCGAGATTGTTTATACTTTAGTATTTACTGGGGTGTATTTTATCATCCACATCCATGTTTCCTCAATATGTAATATTATTTCCATCCTTCTACAATAGTTAATATCCAATTTTACCCTTCGGTAAGTTTTTGTAAAAGATATGAAAGGAATTTTTTGTGATTTTTCGTACGAGGTACTTTTTGGATTTTCCGACAAAAGTACGAAGAATGTTTTTTTAACTTATACGGCATGAATGGATTTTTAAAACATTATTTCCAAGAATCTTCCTTTACAAGTTTTCAAGTTTATTTTTAATCAACTTCTTTTATTTTAAAGTTGTATGACATGTTATGAAAGGAAAAATGTTTTTGAATAAGAAAGGATATTTTCCTCAAGAATGGAGTTCAAGTGTTATATCAAAATTATTTTCCATCTAAGATAATAAAGGGTTCTGTTTTTATCCCTATTATCACATTGATTTGATCATGTTGTGATGGAATTATTTTTATGAATTCCTTTATCTTATATGAATTGATTTATGATGTCATGATGTTTCAAGAATCCCATTTTTTTTACATGTGTTATGCGATGATGTATGTTTTATGATTATGTGGCACACATAAGAAAGGATTCATTATAAGATGGGTGGGACCTATATCTCCCTTCAATGCATTGGGTAAAGATTTTATATCTCATGAGATAGACATGGATGGAATGGTAGGTTATACCGGTTCAGTGAAACAGGACTGAAACGAGGGTTACTCGATTCAGAAAGGGACTTTTTCCACTAAGATAGTCTTGGCAATTAGTCTTGACTAACAAGAAATGATTCTCTATGATTATGTGTGTATGCCACAAAGTTTCATGTTTTATGTTATGATTATTGGGATTACATTTCACTACTATGTTTTATCCCATGTTATGAAATTATGCTCTCTTTTGCAGGTTAAGATTTCCAAAAGTTATGTTCTTATGAATATGATGTGATTGATTTTCTTTTGTTTACCCTTACTGAGCATTTGAGCTCACCCTTTTATGTTTTCTTTTCCCCAGAATATAAAGAAAGGTTTTAGGTAAAAAAAAGGGAAGATCTTTATGGGAGATATTGAAGATCTTTCACCATGATTAGAAGATTACGTTCCGAGTTTCCAAATACACTAAACTATTACGATCCTTGTGTGTGTGTTTTTGTTATGTACTAAGTATTCCGAAAATGTAATGTAATGTCAATGTAAGTAAGGCTTCGGGTCTCTACAGTTGGTATCAGAGGCAAAGGAGGTAGGAATGTATCCGATCCTTGGGAACTCTCACATGTGAGCATTGGACGAAGCATGGCTCTCCGCCCAAGGGCTTCATGAGGAAATGGCTGCCACTAGGGATGGTGGTGTGTCCCGCCCAGGGGGTGTAGCCGCCCATGGAGGGCCCTGATAGGTATCAATTATAGTCCACTGGAAGTAATTCTAGACCGCTACAATTGGTATCAGAGGAAAGGTTTAGTCAACCTTTGGAAACTAGGATGCGAAAACGTTAGTGAGATCCCTAGAGATATTTCTACGGTATGTCTAGGGATGTCCCTATGGTTAAGTATACATATAGGTTATAGTACTAGAACTATGCTAACGATCATATAATTAAACCTAAGATGTTAGATATTGAAGGTACTCCCCCTTTATAATGTTGTTTTCCCTAGCATGATTTCGCCTCTCACAGAATTCTTTTTGTGTTTTAGTTAATGGAGGGAACCAGAAGGAATTCGGTTAACATTGAATCCAATGGACAAATTGGTGACTATGAGCAACAAAATTGTGTAATTCCTAGAGAGAAAGATATTGTGATTATGCCGAATCAGTCATCGCGATATATGATTAACAAGGTGAAATTTAGTGGTATGCCTAATTCATCAAAGAAGAGGAAGATAAACTATTATGCATGTTTGCATGTTGAGGAGCATAAAGAAAGAAAGATTGAGATTTCTAAAGAAGGGAAGAAGAACCTTGAGGAATACCTCAAATGGAGGGACCGATGTTATCTGTGTGGAGAAAAGGGTCATAGAGTGACAGACTGTTATAGAGTTCAATGTCTTATTTGTGGAGAAAATGGGCATTACCCAACTCAATGCCCTGACCTAAAAAGTTACTTCTAAATCAAGGAAGGACTTATTCCAGGACAATCATTGAAGTGGATGGACTGAAGTGTTCATGTATTGGTATTCAAGAATAATGTTGTTGAGGTACTTTTATGGTGTATTGAAATATTTATGTATTGGTCTAATGTGGTATTCAAAGTGATTGAGATATTTTTGGAAATAATATGATATGCGCATAATGAAGGGAAAACGAGAAAATGAAATGTTTAACAGTATTCATGAGCTCATGATTGATATAAGGACTAAGTGATATCATGGTTTGAGTATATAGAATTTTGAGGATTTTGGTATGTGGAAAGTGTTAACTTTTAACTGCATTCAAGTTTTCACTAAGGTTCAATGGGTATTCAAGAGAATACATGATTAAGGACTTTGAATGTTTGGAATGTGACCAACAAAACATATCTTGTGATATATGAGGTTCAACGATGGTATTAAATCTCTGGTAATCGTTTTCACTATGTTATGAAAGTGGACTGCAGTATTATGGATAAGCCTAAATACTAGAATGGATTATGTTGGACATAAAATAGTATTGTTTAAGGATAGAAGTTCTTTTTTCGATATTATTGATGGGATGTTATAGTAATGTAGTTTTAGAAAAAGGACAACCTGCAGGACGAGCGACAGCCCATCGCTTCGGACAAGGCTGTGGGAATCGAACCCACAACCGAAGTGAAACTGGCCTTTATCTCCTACCACTGGCCTACAGGAAGTCCCTGTTTAGTAGAAACTATTTTTATTATATTAAGCAGTATGATATATGAAGTATAAGTCCATTTTAGGAACCATATATGATTAATCTCACTATAGATCGACTTATGTATATAATTTTTGCTAACCTTTTGTTTGAGACAGATGGAATGACCCGTCATTCTATCACATGATTTGCTAACACTTCATGAATAACAAATTCAACTTCATTTATTTAAGAGATGAAGTGGAAATTGTTAAAGGCACGAACAACAGTGAGATTGTACCAAAATAAAGTAAGTATTTATTCTAATTCAAATTCTTTAACTTTAGGAAAACGATCTTGAAAACCAAAAATTTTGTCCTAGTGATCTTATATCTGATGAATCAGATGGTACCTTAGATCGTCACAAATTTATGGCTTTGTGATTGCTGGATTTTCCATAGCCATGTTCTCTACCACTCTCCATCAGAACATGATGGTTAGATTTCTCTTCCATATCCATATTTTCACCTATGTGGAAACCCATTGATTAGTTTATTTGGGTAACCGTTACGTTTCATACTTTTGTTTTTAAAGATTGGTTTTGATATTCCTTTTTACGATGTGGGTTTCTATCAAAGAAACTTTCAAATAGTAAACCATTTATAACCCCGACGAATTTCGAGGGAGAAATTCATTTTAAGGGGGGTAGAATGTAACACCCCGAGATTTTATGAAAGATATTATTTTAATTTCATTAATGTCTTTTTTTGCATTCTACACCAAGATTACCTTGCGCTATACGCAACACCGTATTAGCTTGCAGTATACGCAACACTATTCTTGGACCGTGTTACACACAATTTTGATAATAGTTATTCTACGCAACATTGAGTATATATATATATATATATATTAAATGTATAAATGAAATATGGTTGGATTATGTTATACGAAACAACGAAGGATTCTTTCACAACACGCAACCCTGACTTGGCTTGCATTACACGCAATCGCGACCTTCCTCGATAGCGTGTGATTGTACGCAATACCGGGTTTTAATAAACAATGTTATATTGTTATAATATTGTCATGAACTAGCCGCTATGAATAGTATTAACTAAATTTTGAATTTTATAACATTATTATTCATCTTACACATTTCTAGAACATGGTATAAGAACAAAATAAATTTTTCGGGTAAAATAATTATTTTTCAAAAAATGCAGTTTTGCCGCCTTTTGATGGCACACCCACTTTAAATCTAGTTTTTGACATGTTTATAAGTTCAATTTGACAAAATAAAATTATTCTTTGGAATCAAGAAATAAAAATTTACGTTGGATAAATTTTTCATATTATTCTGGTAACTTTCACATTTTAATAAATAGTAAAAACACGCTATATTTTAATTAAAAACAACTTTTTTCATCGTAATATCTTATGTGGTTAAATTATAATATTGAATGGTTTTAAAGTATAAATAGAATATATTTTTACCATTTAATATATTGTATGTCATTATCATTGATTTCACCTTGAATTCGTAAGTTAAATCAATTCAATCTTTTGCAATGTTTTAAACAAAAACCCGTTTTTATTCGACAACGGGATTAATTTTAATTTAATTTCTGCAACTTCTGTGTTTTGAATTTTAAAAAATGGATTCCATATTTGGAATCAGTGGGTCCAAATTATGTTAATAGGATACTTTTTATTCTTGGGAATTATGAATAGTAACTACGGTAAATTTTATTTACCAAAGTTAAAGGTAAATCAGGTAATTAAGGGTAAATATAATATTTTAAAATGTCAAAATCCTATTGGATGACTAAAAAACGACCCATATCACCTAAGGGTCAGATTAGATTAATTTAATTAAATTTGTTCAATGAAAATAATTTAATTATTATTAAAACCAAAGAATGTGACAACATGTCACTTTCTTAAATCTTATAAGTATAATAATTTTAATCTAGTGATAAACTTCATGAAACTTCGAACATGAATAGTATACAGAAAGCTAATACAAGTATCTATATCATAGAAATTTATTTAGAATTTTTAGGGATTAAATAATTATCATTTATTATGACAGAAATATGATGCAGTAATTGTCTTATTAATGAAATATTGACATAATTGATGTTATAAATGCCCAAATAAATGTAATTTGAGACTTTTTATGACTTAAACTAATTTTCTAGGTTACTATGACATGTTATTGTTGATTTTAGTAACTTGTTTCGAACTTATCATTCTGTTATGAATTTCATAAAAATCATGTACCAAATAGTGTCAAAATTGACATAAAATAGTTTTTAAAACAAATATTATATTATTAATTGTTATTTTATTCCTCAAAATCTAAGGTTCGGCCAAATGACTTAGATAAGATTATATATATTAATAATAAACAACTTGGGGTTCTTTTGGCTTGATATAGTAAGTTTATTAACCATATAGTGTAAGAAAACAAAAAGACACGGTAAACGTTAAATTATTTAACTTAGAGTTAAATCTAATTGATAAGGTTAAAATAATAACCTAAACTTGTCTAAATCCTATTGGTTGATAGGATTTATACCCATCCCCACTTTAGCTTCGAAATAAGACCCTTTGGAACCATTATAAACCGATTTTTACTTTAATATAAAATAATATTTTGAGATATTCCTAAGGTGCCCCTCTCCTCCCTTATAAAAGGACACCTCCTCCCCCTCCTCCTCACACCAATTTGAGCACTCAAGCTCGGCCAAACCCTGCCAAAATCCCTTCTCCACTTCCCTAGAATAATACTAGAGGTCCTGGTCTTCTTCAAAGACCAATCTTAGTTCCCTAAGTGGAGGATTCAAAGAGGCGTTTCAAAGAAGAGGTAATATCCATTACCGATCTTTTTCAATTTCTTTCTTCTTCAACTTCTTCTTCTTTAGTTGTTTCATGATAAAGTAATAACATCAGTATTTATTATATACTGATATGTTATTATAAATATGAAACAACTCTAATTAACCTTCTATCCATCCTACGGAAAAAGGAAATCACCGCGCGTGCGTATGTACGGAATACCGTCTCCACGCCGTGGTGTAATCTATTTTCCTCCACCACATTAATTGGATGGGTATAATGGTGTAATGAGTAACTATATATGATTATTATAAATTTATATTGACACTGAAATAGTATACATACACTTCAACACAATTCCACGACCATGAGAACGATATCATCGCTCGTGCGTATGTACGGACTACCGTCTCCACGACGCGATGAGATTCATTCTCAATGATTAACCATTCATGAATGATTATAAAGTATATATATAATAAGTACTAATGAAATATATGACATGATAATGATACTGGAATTATTTATATTTATATGTATGTCATCTACTTAATTCCATTCAATTCAATAAGGAAACGAAAACAGCGTTAATGCGTACGTACGGACTACCGTCTCCATGAACGGTGTATTTCTTTCCATTTACTGATTTATTATATATGTATATTCTGAATATATATATATATATATAAATCATGTTTTATATTCTGGAATTAAGTAATCATGATCTAAGTAATCATATGAATAATTACAAGTTAAAAACACGAACGACAAATGAGACGATTCTACCCAAAACGCTACTTTAACATGAATTTACAAAATAACGGGTAATATAAAGTCATAAGTGGACCATATATGATATAATAACAATGAATATGATTCTGTAATAAGTCAATAACATGATTTAAATCATTATACAGGAGGTTCGGACACTTACAAAGCAAGTCGGACCTAAGGTAAGGGAAATATCGCAATCTCATTTTTATCCGGGATTGTTTATACTTTAGTATTTACTGGGGTGTATTTTATCATCCACATCCATGTTTCCTCAATATTTAATATTATTTCCATCCTTCTACAATAGTTAATATCCAATTTTTCCCTTCGGTAAGTTTTTTTAAAAGATATGAAAGGAATCTTTTGTCATTTTTCGTACGAGGTACTTTTTGGATTTTCCGACAAAAGTACGAAGAAAGTTTTTTTAACTTATACGGCATGAATGGATTTTTAAAAAATTATTTCCAAGAAGATTCCTTTACAAGTTTTCAAGTTTATTTTTAATCAAATTCTTTTATTTTTAAGTTGTATGACATGTTATGAAAGGAAAAATGTTTTTGAAGAAGAAAGGATATTTTCCTCAAGAATGGAGTTCAAGTGTTATATCAAAATTATTTTCCATCTAAGATAATAAAGGGTTCTGTTTTTATCCCTATTATCACATTGATTTGATCATGTTGTGATGGAATTATTTTTATGAATTCCTTTATCTTATATGAATTGATTTATGATGTCATGATGTTTCAAGAATCCCATTTTTGTTACATGTGTTATGCGATGATGTATGTTTTATGATTATGTGGCACACATAAGAAAGGATTCATTATAAGATGGGTGGGACCTATATCTCCCTCCAATGCATTGGGTAAAGATTTTATATCTCATGAGATAGACATGACTGGAATGGTAGGTTATACCGGTTCAGTGAAACAGGACTGAAACGACGGTTACTCGATTCAGAAAGGGACTTTGTCCACTAAGATAGTCTTGTCAATTAGTCTTGACTAACAAGAAATGATTCTCTATGATTATGTGTGTATGCCACAAAGTTTCATGTTTTATGTTATGATTATTGGGATTACATTTCACTACTATGATTTATCCCATGTTATGAAATTATGCTCTCTTTGGCAGGTTAAGATTTCCAAAAGTTATGTTCTTATGAATATGATGTGATTGATTTTCTTTTGTTTACCCTTACTGAGCATTTGAGCTCACCCTTTTATGTTTTCTTTTCCCCAGTATATAAATAAAGGTTTTAGGTAAAAAAAGGGAATATCTTTATGGGAGACATTGAAGATCTTTCACCACGATTAGAAGATTACGTTCCGAGTTTCAAAAGACACTAAACTATTACGATCCTTGTGTGTGTGTTTTTGTTATGTACTAAGTATTCCGCAAATGTAATGTAATGTCAATGTAAGTAAGGCTTCGGGTCTCTACATTACTTTACCTTAAAATTAGAATTGTAGATTTCTATGTCAATAAATAGTGTCACACCATACCCCAAATCCTTAGGTTTGAGGAAAACTTCCACATGATCTCATTCACAACTTCCTATGAACAAGTGGATTTCAACTTGGAGCAAGTGTCTAGAGATTTCATGCTGACAAAATAACCTTGGTAATCATTTCAATATAGTATAATATCATAGAAATAACATAATAAAATAAAAATATTATGGTGATAAATTAACAAAAATATGATGTTATATCACATGTCATGTCAATTCATAAAATAATTCCAAATTGCACCACTATTTTTATAATTCGGAAAGTATATGTAATACAAAGGGGGGGGGGTGAAATAAAATAGTTTTTGTTAGATATATGAATTATATCCTAGTAAAGTCTCTATATATTGACACCAAGATCCCCAAAAACATTACGTTGGTCCCTTTCCCCTCCCTTGGTCCTTGATCTTGATATCTATATGGGCATCATGATTCTAGTGTAGGGTGTCAGTATAAACCATGTAGAACACCACCAATGCGACCTTAACAAAATTTACCATTACTATAGAGGTGTGTTTCAAGGTGGAAAGGAAAATTCATTCATAATAATATAGAAAATCATTATAGAGTGACAATGTTCTAACAAACCTTCCACTAAGCCCAGCCGTGCATGCTTCAGTTCCATCATGGAATAATTTATTAAGAAGTAAAATCCTAAAAAATATAATGAAATTTTTCTCCACCTACCTAATAAAAATACATGATTTTTACTTAAGGACCAAACCCATGCCCTCAATTAAGTGAATGTCACACCCATGACATATGAAAACCCTCTCTCTTCAAATGGAGTGAATGCTTGGAACACCCAAGTCAATGGAACTTTAAAAATATGAAAGGATGTTTCCTATAGTTATATAATATGATTATATTAATCCTCTTAAAATGAAATGTGTAATTATGAAACAATGATATAATAACATGATAGGGTTAGGAAATATTTATTTAGTGTCCAGAGCAATAATCTATGACTCATGACATTGCTTTTAAGGGGTTAGATGAGTCTATCAGGACCACTGGTCAACAAAAAAACTGAAATACGGGTTCCAAAAGCTATAAAAAAAATCCACATGTATGGAATTACATATAAAATAACAATATATCAAAAATATATTTTCCATAGACTACAAATAGTATAAAAGTGAAAGAAAACATAACAGGGAAAAAATATTTCATACCAATTACCCCACATGCTATAAAAGAACAACAGATAAGGTAAAACATAGCATGGAACATAAAATATATATAAAGAAAAGGTCTCATGGGAAACCCACACATTAAAAACATACTGTATCATGAAATGTTATCTATACTAGGGACATACACACAAGAATATCATGTTAAAAAACCAAATATAAGGTCCTAATATAGTAAGGAATTATAACCTTTATAAAGTTGATGCAAATTTTAGATTCATCAAGGGATGATACCTGAATAACACCCCTACACAAATATTCACATGAAAAATAACTAATTGATCATATTATATTCTCTTGAATTGTGTATCATGTTTAAAATCAATTAAAAAGGATAAATTCAAATCAATATTCCAAAATAGATTTTTCACTAAATTAAGATATATGATCGATCAAGGATAGGTCAATAATTCACATGATACAATACTAATCTATCAATCTAAAATGAATCCTCCAATACATACGTGTGCATATTTATATATCTCACTAATATGGATTAAATATATATTTAATTATAGAAAAATAAATAATATTAATCTTCGAATGGATAGATCATTCTTTGTTCGGTGTCCATCTCTCAATCTAAATTTCAATCATTTAGGAGGAGAGGAGAAGTAATCCTATATAACCAAGGGAAAACACTAAAGGAGGATTTTGTTACAATGGGTTTTTATTAGGTTGACTATTAGGGTAAAACATGGATCATAGTAAAATAACCAACAATAAAATAATTATATTTCTATATGGTTCTGTTGGCTAACTGGTGTGATAGGGAAAAATAAATGAATTCTTCCTTTTCCACTAGATTTATGGTGGTATCTATAGAGTTTAATATCCCACTACCCGCAAAATTGGTATTCTAGTGAACTTAGACTTCTTTTTGGTAGTCTTTTTTCAAGCCACATTAAATTACACCAAATCCTCCAACCTATAAACTCAACTCCACGGTCCTTTTATCCATAAGGAACATTCCCTTAATTTTATGAAGTTTACAATTCTCCCATTTTAATAACTTATCGACTCTAAGAATTTATTCTTGTAGTATTGATAAAACTCTTCAAACCGTAGTTATAGAACATTAAATTCATTCTCCATAGTTTCCTCTTGAAATTGACCATACATCAATAAGGGATTGATAAGTGGAACTATTTTATTTTAAAGAAATTTCTACTCAAGTTTTTAATCTACATCAAGTTCTCCATGAATGATGATTCATAATAAATCTCAACATCCTTATAGCTAATAACATGTGTCCGAAAAAAATGTACTTATAGATATCATACAAAAGGAACACAATGTGCATACATTTATAAAATGGTTGATGATTCAAATGTTAGGACATTTTACAAATACTATTTGTGATCAGGAATGGTCTAACAAATCCCTTTTCTTTCTTTCCCTACTTATATAACTATTTGTTCTCTAATATAGGGGTTACCACCATGAAAATTCAATTTCCCATAATGAACTCTACAGGTAATCTCCCTTATTTGACATATGATCACTATCGAATTTGAGGGGTGAATAACCACATATTGATTCTCTACACACTTTTGGAGGTCTCTTATACCATACTCATCCCCATAACTACTGCCTCACTGAGATCATGCCAACAGAGTGCGGAACGAAGATAGATGGGAATAATAAGCCTCAAAATGTTCCATCTAAACTGATTCTTATAAGATATTGTTGTTTTTGAACATAGCCAAGTCTAATTGATCATATACATATCCATATAAATACATAATTAATCCTTAAATATTATCCTACAATATTTTTATTATCATTTTAGTCTATTCATAATTATATGGAACATACGCTATAATCGGTTTTAAATAGGTTCCCAAAGCATTCTTTATGTCATGAAAGAACCCAAATGTGAATATTGGATCACATTTTGACATGATAATCTGTATAACTCTATGTACTTGTGGAATATATTATACATAAATCAATCACACATAATCTAAAAAAGGGTCTCTCAAATCTATATGAAATGAGACACTTTAGTTAGCCGATCAACTATAACACAAATAGTGTCAAGACATCTCAACATCTATGGTATCCCAATCATGAATTCTATTATAATAATATCCCACCTTTGGATGAGAATCAATTTTAACTTATGTAAACTATCAAAAAATGGATTCTCAACATTTACATTCTGGTATCTAAGGCACTTCAAAACAAAAGCCTCTCTAACCCTCTTCATACATATCCACCAAAAGTAGCTTCTGATATCGTGGTATATCTTCATTGATCCTAGAGGCATAAAAAATTTAAAAAACTAAAGTATCTTATAATCTCCTACCATAAGAATTTATCATAAAAATTATACCGTGGATAAAGATCATGAATTCATCATCTATATACAACCCTTGTACTGAAACAACCCCAACCAAGAACTCACACATCACTATGCTCTGGAGATACAACTCCTGGTTGGACTTTACCTAAAAAATTAAAATGAAATTATAATAAAATCCACACATTTCATTACATCTTGGTTCTCAGATGCGTCCAATTGATACTCATCCATCTAACTTATAAGATTTCATTCTTCCTGCAATGGACACTTTCGAAACTGGTGCACTCCTAATGTTTTTCATATCGAGAGAATCTATCATCACATTACCTTTTCATGTTGAACTAGCCATAAAGAAGTCAAATTTTTTCTGATAGTCCAAAAAATTCCTCTTCAACATATTTAGATCCCCCTGGGAGAAGAGGTATCAAAGGGTTTAGCATTTTTTTGATGACAAACATCTCTCCCATGAGATACTATCACAAAAACACATAATAATGTACCATAAAAAAATGAAAGTAATTTTTGAGTGGATTCACATGGGAGGTCCTATTTGATGTGAAACATAAGATTCCCAATCCATTTGCATCGAAACATCTCATAATTTAAAATATGATTCATCATAATACACTACATATCAAATCCCAGGATCTGGAAGAATTAAAACTGGTGGCATCTTTAGTATCTTATTCATCACTAGATATGCATTTTACCATTGATAATACCACTCATAAATCACCCTATTTTGGTTATAATTGTCATTAGTTATACCAAATGGTAGGATTATTAGGTGAAACATTGATAGTTCCCTATAATCTAAGAAAAATAGTAATCTCAAAGATGTTCAAGGGACGTGGCGAAGGCATCACCACATCTACATTCTTTAGACTCCAACAATTCCTTCCTTAAAAATTTGATTATTGAAGAACCATACATTTAGAATCCAAAAATTTCACACTGATAGATTGAAATAGACTCTATAAACTCAATGTGTTCTCAATATAATCTCAAGGTGTCTATCACACATATATGAAGTCCTCAAATATATCATGATATCATCAATGAACCAAAATATTAATGAGTGAGGGTATGGATGAAAAATCATGTTTATGTGCTCCAAGAAGTATACATGAACGTTTTTCAACCCAAAGTGCATTAAAATATAATCATATAGTCAATACATTCTCAGAAATGTTGTCTTTGGAAAATCAACTCATCTGACCTAAAACTGATGGTAGTTTGAATGATGATAAATCTTGGAAAACCATCAGGCTTCCTATAACTGATCCAAAATATCATCAATACTTTTTAAAGTTCACTAATTCGTTATTTTTACTTGATTAATCATCCAGTACTCCGCACAATGCAATAAACTACAATCCAACATCTTTATAAAAGACATTTTATCTCTCCATAGTGATTCACTCATCCTAATAAATCCCTTCACATCTAAATCCTCTAGGTGAACCATTATATCTATCAAACCATATATCACCATATGATATGAATGACTTGATTTCATATATACATTAGGTGTACGATAAATCTCTAACTTTGTTCCTCTTTCTAGGGGGTATGATATGTCATCTAAGAAAACATTATTATAATGATACAACTCTATAGAAAAGATAAAAGGGGGTAATTAATATTTATTAGAAGATCCATACATTATAATTTCATTGTGATAGATCTAATATTTCTCATGTATGATCCCATCCTATATGCTCTGACATCCCACTTACTAGTTAATAGGAACATCTCTCCTTTATGTTTGATAAAGGATACACATCTCCCATAAAAGTTGATATTGCCTAAAAAATGGTAAAAAAGCTATTCATAATATTGCAATGAAACTAGTCAACTATATGATCATGATATACCAAAGATTCCTATAGATAGAATCTAATATGGGTTAATCAAACCATGACCTTATATAGTCTTCTTTTTTTCTCATGGGTGTTTTAGGAGATAAAAACTCATATGGTAAACTAATCAGTTAATCTAGGCAAGGAATGAAATGAGAAGAAATAAATCAATTTAAATAAAATATATTAATAAAATTTAATAGATTACATATAGGTAATAAAAATTATATATGTAAATTCTGAATATCCTCCTCCATTGATGGCTAGAAGCTCCCCTATAACACAAATCTCACTTTCCATCATAACATGAAATTTCCTATACAGTGCATAACATACCCGATTCACTTGGGGTTGTGGGGCCTATGTAAAATTTTAATGATCCTTACACATACCATGATGTGTCTTAAATGAATTGGAATGTGAAAACATAAAACAAAATTTTTGGAGATGATTGAAATATCGACATTAGTAGAATTCCATTTGTGGATTCACATATGATGAAATAAAATGTCCCTACCATCCATAATTGTAGAACTTTCTAAAACATTATCGCACATATGATGTAGATGATGAACAACTATACACTTCCTATTTAACACCCCGATCCACCTCCTTAGGCTTTCTCATACTACTATCATAAGAAGAACATGATAAAATAATGAGATTTACTATTTTCAAAGCATTGTATGATGAATGAAAACATATAAGCATGTACAATTTTAGACCCTTATCATAATTTAGGTCATTGAGAAGAACATCCATTTATTTGATCACGAAAATGGCCCTAAATCACAATTTAAGTTCTATTTGAAGGAAAATTTTAAACTTCACATTCTTTGATTCCTTATTCCAAGACAAAAGATTTTTAATTCATTGAAACTCTTTAAAATCATAAGAGTATAAAAATATAACATCATCCTCTACTGAATTTCCATAAACAACTATAAAGTTATAGCTTCAACATGTTAGGAATGAATTCGATGAATAATATCTCCTTGATGGCCTCTCAAGTAAGACCCTATGTTTGTATTCTTTCCCATAAAAACCCACAATCTCCTTTGGTTACTTGAAGAATAAATGTAGGAATATTTACCCACATATACACATTATTATCTAATTTATCAATGAATTCATTGATAATTTCATTCCATTACTCATCATCCTGAGGACTACTAATTCCCCTGAAGGCAGGAGGATGCTCGAGGTGGGAATCTAAGGCATAACAAACTATCAACCTATTGGACTATATACCTTGATAATTTTATTTATGGAAGAGTATAAGAAAATTAATAATTAATATATATACTATTAGAGTTGGGGAATGATAATTCTCAGCTACATCCTCTTTTATATCCCATGCTGGAATCAGAACAACATCTATAGTGAGAGAATTTTGGATTTCATTACCAGGCAGTGTCATCTGGCATCTCTAAGGTGGAATTTGTTTTGGAAATACCAAAAAAATGTTTAAAATGCCTATAAAAAATTTCATATGAGTATAAAATAAGAAAATATATGGAAATTTCATATGTTATTTCTATAGGAATACATATCCTAAAATATACCCACAAGTTGTTTATAACCATACTAGTTCTACCCAACAATCAAATATAGTATTATGTACCTAGATGATAGCCATATTAATATTTTTATATATAAAAAGAGAAATCGCATCCCCACTAACAAATACTAGTATATATTTATCACATAGGTAGAGAAAAAAAATATATCCCTAGATAGATAATACAAATCAACGAGTTTAATTAATGAACTACCATATAGTAAACAATAGTTATATACCTAACATGTGATCCTAACTGACTATCCATGATGCATGAAAACACCCAAATACATTAAAAAATATTATCAAAACATACCCAGGATTGGAATCAAACTGTGATTCCATAAAATAATAGAAATCCAAATATTGATAACGTATAGTTCTATTACACTTGAACTGGACAGGAAGATGGAAAATCCCATACCCAAGTTCCACATAGATGACCACATTTATATAATTTCCCAAAACACCAAATGAATATAACATAAAATCATAACTTGATGATATTTTATAACTAATTTATCGAAATTTTGTGGAAGTACCATTATAGGGAATAATATTAAAATTTCTTTTAATATTTAGTTCCCCAATTCAAAATGAGAGGAACATTTACATTAGATTTATAATTAATTTGTAATATTGCTGATGAAATAATATATCTAGTGTTAGGATAATTCTTCATTGAAAATTTTGGTCATCCAAAAACCCCTTTCAACTAAAATTGGTCTGCTTTAAGGATTCAGGTGTTTAATACCATTAGAGGAGAACCACACATTATCCATTAATCTTAGAGCTACACAATTGATTTCTAGGTGCTAGTGTGGAAAATAAATTATCTTGAATTCTTCATCTTGATTTCTCCAAGATACTTCATGCCTAAAGGCGTTCCTATCATACATTAGAGGAATATAGTTTGAGAATTCAGGAGGGAGAATTCTGTTGAGAGAAAATATTATCAATTCTCAATTTTTGATAATTCACTCTATAGAAATAACTATCTATTTATAGAGATGCAATTGAGGTTAAAAAATAATTATTTAATTGAACTAGTACCCTTAAATAATATTTTTTTCATTAATAAACACCAAGACACATGATAATAATCATATTATTATTTTATGATGTGTTCCAACCTGTTTAATGTTAAATAATATTGGTATACTTGTAAATAAATATTTATCAAAGGATTTGGTTTTAGTGAATTTATCCCCATCATAATTTATGGAATAACCAAAAAAATATTTAATTTAAATATTTAAATCGTAAATAAATATTTTTGATATATAATACCATAATAGAATATTTTCTTAGTCTTCAGAATAAAATTTATTCTATTAATTAAATTCAAATATAATTTAATAGAGATCAAAGGAATCACATATTTTGCGACCCTCTATGATTCATTCTATTTGGAATTAGGGAATTGTATAAATTACAAGATTACTATATAGAATTGATTAAAGGAAAATTAGATAAGGATATTAATGTCACAATAATGACAGCCACATATAAACACTCACTATGTAATATAATCCTTTTTTCACAATATCTCCTCAAGAAGGTTTCACATCTGTGTCACCAACATATATGCTCAATACATCTCTCTTTGATGATCAGAGATAAAAATGTCGATAAACCATAGATATGGAATTTATGGAAACTATTCTATTCTAATTTTAGGTAAAAGTCATAAATTCCATAAATATAGAAGGGACGTATAATTCTTTGAATTATCCATTAATGACATGTGAATCATGACACACCCAACACACCTTACCTCACACTGAAAAAATGAAATCACATTTTTGATCATATAATCTAATAGGGTGAGTCATGACATGAAATAATGATAATATTAATGTCTAAGGACCATCAAACACACTCACATATTAGAATATCTTCTGGAAACAAAACATGTGAAATTCCTACTAGCGGGTATGTTCTTCTAATCTCATGTTCTAGAGATCACTATCTTTGAACATACTATGTATAATCATCATCCTCTTATTAGTAATAATCCCTAAAAGTCAAGTTATATGTGTCTCATAATAGAACTATATCTTACTATAGAAATATATTTTTTAATATCATTATATAACTTCATGGTTCACATCATAGTGGGGAACTGCTCAAACATTATCAACGCGACATATACCATAAAATATTATTACATTAAATTCATGAAAAAATTAAAAGTAATTAATAATATGTTACTAGTTTCCAAGTAATTGAATATACATGTAATCAATGTACACATAGTTAGTCCTAGGAAACCAACACCAATAAACTCCAACATGGACTAGAGACAACAACCTATTATTTCTAGTCCTCTAAACCTCACATGATAATCATGTTTCTTATAAATGAAGGGTTTAGTCATGGTCTTCCCTATTTTTTCTACTATGGGAATAATTCTTCATACATCCTCACCAATCTAAGAAAAATGAATCAATATATTAAAATTATTATATATGTTCATTATCTATTTATGTGACCTTGGATCCATTATAGGACCCACTATTATAGTATTATCCCAATAGAGTGTGATGGGACAATTAGTGAAAGGTACCACATGAATATTTTAAATGAACTTTATCATTAGAAATAATTTTATATCTTCTTGAGAAGCCATAATATACTTATATTCTACTATAGAATATGAATCCACATAACCGTTTGATCTCTTATAGCTCACAACATCTCCATTCAAATTGAATACATATCCCAATTTCTATTTCATATCATATTGATCAGTTTGGATTATATCATCTAAATATCGTATGATGAATGATTATTTATATCCTCCATATACCAAGAACATATCCATAGTATTACTTATATTCACAATGATAGTTTTCACTGCCATATAATGGAGTTCACTGAGGATAGCGTGATATATTCATACGACACTTAATTAACAGGAGAAATATATCCTAGTACATAACATAACATAAATGAATAACCCAATCATTAAATCCTATGGAATATATTCCATTGTATTTAATTCCTAATGTGCCTAAGGACACATTTTCATACCATGATGAATTCCATTTGACACTGGATAAAATCCCCTCCTTGATTGTCCCATATTGAACCTCTTGAATATCATGTCAATATAAGGACCTTGAATTAAGTTTTGTTTCCTCATAGATATATCATCATGGATAATGATCCCAATAATATTTGCTGCTTCCCATATTTCATCCATAGTGAATGATTTATTCAACCATTATTTAATAGACCATAATGCAAGAATTTTATTTCAATTTATTAATATTTCATTGATATATGCAATCAAGAAAATGATCATACTTCCACTAAAATGATTATAGAAACACAATAAAAATTCATTATTTATGAAATAAATTCTATTATAGATTCATAAAAACATATATTTCATGACTAATATGCTTTATCGAATCTATAAATGGATATTTTCGACTCTTATACCTTGTTATAATTCTTTGGAGTCAAAAAATTCTCAGGATGTGTCATACATACATCTTCTACAGTGCCCCTATTAAAGAAAGATATTTTTAAATCATATTTAAAAATAATATAATCATGTAATTTTATAATATAAAGTAGAATTCTGATGGAGTTTAACATAGTGACCGGTTTAAATATTTCTTCATAGTAAATGAATTGATTCTATTTAATCCCTTTTGAAGTCAGTCATTTATTATACGTATTGAATTTCACAACCATGCGAATTTTTTTCTTGGATACACATTTTCAATCAACGTGATTGAAATTTACTAGATTATTTAACAATATCCAGAAATTTTTATTGTAAATGGAATCAATTTAAAAATTCGTTGCTTATTTTCACTTGAAATCTTCTATTCCACCTAATATTTTTTTGTTGGTTACATGCTCAATAATATCTAATAATAATGAGTGACCATCTTTAGTGACTAGAAAACTATTCCATTTTTTCACTATTATGTCTTATACTCCTTTGTATTACTTCTACCTTTGGAGTAGCTTATTATTCCATCAATATTTGTGGAATTTGTTAAAATTCCAACTATTTTATACCTTGAGCCTCTACATCGTCAAATTATATCATTCTACCACTATCCCTTTTAGAGATGTTCTCCCTATCAATGAATATGAAATATATTTCAACTATTATCTTTTAGTCTAATGGGTCTTATTTTTAATAAGACCTTGTTTATTTGGGGTATCCTATAAAGGTGAAATTTATGAAATGGTGTGTAAGTTTGTTACCTAAGGAGGCCTTAATAAATGTTTCACAACCACACACATGTATGTATGAAAACACAAGATTTATTCTATTGAACAAGTGTTATGGTCTACTATATTCCACATTAGATGGAACTTTGTTTAGTATTTGTGATATTATTTGTAATGAATATCCCCAAAAGGATAATGGAATACTTGCATGAATCATCATTGATCCCACCATATCAAATTTGGCGAGGTTACTCCATTCACTCATAGCATTCCACTGAGTTGTATAAGGAAGATTTAGTTGAAGAAGAATCCTATAATATCATAAATAATTAATGATGTGTTGATTATGATATTCTCCTACAAAATATTAGTGGTGTTTCATAATTTTCTTACCAATATGCTTCTCAACATAATTTTTTATATTCTTTGAATTTATCAAAAAAATATGACACATATATTATCAAGTATACATAGTAATTTATATGAAGATCAACAGTGAAAGTAATGATCTATGAGTATCCATTTCAATATTCAATAGGAAATGGTCCACACAAATCAGTATGAACTTATTCAAGATGATTTTTGGACCTTTCATCTTTTTCACTAAATGGGGTTTTGGACATTTTTTCCTTGTAATCATACATAACATACACTAAGTGGTTTATGTTCAAAAGAATCTAAAAATACATTTTTGTGTAATTTAAGAAAATTGTTTTTCATTTACATGACTTTGATGGTGATTTCAATGTTATGATTGGTACGAGGAATGTGAAGTAGTTTAATTATCATTATCCATTACTTTAATTTTGTCGTATAATAGAAAATATTGTTATTTAGATTTTCCTTACCATAAAAAATTCAATCCTTATTACAGAAGAAATATTTATTCCCTAATAAAAGAAAAATAATTTTGAATTATGTTTGGATATAGAAATAATGTTTTTAGTAACAATTGGAAGAAAATAAATATCTATAAAAACCAAATATGTTCTGGGCGGCCACATGTGGTGGTAGTCTCTGAGAGAAACATTGGAAAAAATAAATTCATTTTCTACCTGTAAATATACCTCCCCTTGGAATGTTCTTATAAATATAATTGTTTCATATATTTTAATACATATGTGAGAAACAACATATATATATAATACCAAATTTTTTAAAGTTGATAAATTTCACCTGATAAAAACCACACCATAAGCTTCCCCTTAATTCATTGGTTGGGGTTTTTTATTCTAGTTACCCTTATATTAACATTCTAAACAAAAAAATTAATCCTCCATCATGTAACACTTGGTCTTCCTATTTATGTATGGGAATGAAGAATATTTGGTCTTAGATCTATTTGTTTTCCCTTTCTGTTCGTTCACCATATAGAAGTAAGGAATTTTTGGATTTATCTCCTTATCTAAATGGAAATTAAAAGTAAAAAGTTCCATGAGTATAGTATCAATATATTACATATTAAACATTAAAAAAATCTTTATAAGCACTAAGGTAATGATTCATCAATGAAGTTAGTGTCTTGTTATTCATGTAGTTTTAACCCTCTAACCTCTTGGAGCTCAATGTACCCATTGATCATAACTACTTGAGGTCCATATGAATAAAATCCTCAAATAATTCTTTAAAAAATTTCCATTTAGATATCAAACAATTTTTCTCTGTCTATCACCAGGAATATACCACATAGATTATCAATTATTCTATGAGTGTCCATATTTTTGTGAGACTTCATTGGTCCCCTAGTCTTATATGGTATCACAAATCATCAAATGTAAAATTAATCATTAATATGTTAATAATAGATAAGGAAATATTCATCACTTTAATCCTTGGAACTATGATTAGTAAATGAATATTCTAACATGAATGAATTCCATTCAGGGAAAAGAACAATCCAAATGTGTTTGAACTACTATTTGATGTTACTTATAGTGATGAAATTACAATTATGTAACCCACTAAGGTCCACCTAGATAATGGATGATGGGTCCTACACAACCCTTAGCCTACCTCTATAGGCTAGTGGATAACAACAAGAACCAATAAGGCATAACTACAATTTAAAGATATTTCCTAAAGTACTTGCATACAAACACCCAACCATCTTCATGAATTGGTATAGAGAAATAATAAAAAATACTATAAAATATATTGCAATAACCATTAATTTAATAACATGATATAAAACAAAATAGCGAATTACTGTAATCCCAAAAATTATTGGGTAAAGTACACACCCACCCAAAAATTATTTTTTATCCTAATTACTATAAGAATAAAAAATTGTTGATAGAGACAGGCTCTTGATATCCTAGACCAACCATTATTTGTGGTCTAAATAATTGTTTATCCCTATGGTACTCTTAAATCACCTTCAATCAATCCATCATCTAGATAAGACATGACATGTTCAAGAAAGGACCATTCAAGGGTATGTATTTACATACCCAGTAGGACACCTCGAAATATAAAGCAAGATAAATAAAAGGCATTATTAAATTTTTCATATAAAACAAAATCAACAGGGAATTGAAACCCATTAAAAATTTATCCTCATTAAATAATCCCAGATGATAATGAAAGGGGATCTCAATCTCACATCCCATCCCAGGTCGATGAGTTTTTCTATTGACCCAAGGTTCCCCAATGATTAAAAACATCTTTTGTGTTTGTCTAAAGTATTTATGTGGAGGAACCATACCTCACCACATCTCCACATTCCAATGGGGAAGAATCTATAATAGAAATGGGACTCATTCCCTAGAACGATAGGGGAATTACACATAGAAGAAGGATAAAGTACCCATGATCAGATGCAATATGTGGTTTCCAATCAATGTAAGGAGAGAGAAAACATGCCTTGGTATGATAGGAGGATTCCAATAAATGTATAGAAGACACATTCCATAGTATAATATGGGTGACACATGGTAGTTATCTATATAGGACACATTCCCGTTTTCATCATTGGGTGCCAATAAATTGATAGAGGACCTATGTCCTAGTACCATAGGGTTGTTGCACTAAATATGTATAAATAAAGGAATAATTACCATGTATGGTAGGGGGATTCAACTCTATACATGGAGGAAATAAAAAATAGTGACAAATGGGGTGACACTTAGTTGTTAGAGGATCTACACCATAGTTACATAGGGGGTTCCACTCAAACTAGTGCAAGGAGTATAGGGGACCACTGCCCTTTAGAAACATGGGATTTTCTATCCTTGGAATATATCTGATGGTCTTATAAGATAACTTCCTTCATTTAACATCACATGAGGAATCATCCTACAAATAACCTCTCATATCGTATCACATATACAACAATGAAGGATGCCATCATGTTATATGTGAAAAAAACACGGGACAGTCTGCTTGAGGGCCAAAAACTGAGTCCAAATGGAATATATACAAGTGGAATAATATTTAAATATGTGTAAATGGAATATAAGTGGTCCACATAACATTTATATGGGTTGAAGTCCATTTCATATTATAAATCATTTAAGGGGTCCACATGGAACATCTCATCCGCACAAGGATTTATTGTGTGTTCCTAGTCGTGCTCTTGTTTATTTGATTGGGACCATGTTCTTCCTTAGTACACAATTTATACTCCTTTATGGGTTCTTAGGAGTTTTCTACTTTTACATGTCCTGGCATCTCAGTTAGGGTCATATAGTGTATGGGCATGCCACATGGCATGTGATCCCTAACTTTCCAAACCCCTAGCTACTGTAGTTGGGTGGGGATACTTAGTGTGTGTTATTCAAAAAAACTTTGTCTAGTCTATTTTCTCACAAAATTTCATTTTCCTCCATTAATTATCCATATATATCTTTATCAATATGGTTATACTATTTTTCCATAAAAAATCAGAGGCATTTTCCTCTGAAAACTATTTCCTTGCTATTAATGGCTGTAAAATGGATTTTGTTTGTTCTCATAAAGCCCATATGTGCACACCACTACTCCAATAACTACCACTCTGTCCCATATCCTATATCTATAAGAATAATCTCCTACATTCCTCAATGAAACTTGATCCATCCATAAATTACCATCCCAATTTTTTTCACACGCTCACCATAAGTTCGAGGGTTCGATTGTGCTCACAGCTACCCCATAAAAGTCGAACCGTGACCCTATAAGCCAAAAAAAATGAGAACATAAAATAGTTGGGATAAATGTTCATATACAAAGGTATAACAAAATTTTCCATGTTTTCTCATATAATTATTGAAAATTATGGAAATCTATTTGACATAATGGTATACATTGAATAATACAATTTATGTTTTTGGAATGGGATCATGCCAAGATCAAAAGATTTCAAATCAAAGAATGATAGAAAAAATAGATTTTCAAACATTCAATCAAGAGTAAAACCTATAATTAATGAGCCCTATTATTATTATGTATCGATAATTGGTGAATAATTAATTATCCAGTGATAATAAAGACTTACTGCATTTGCTACCCATCATTCCAACTCAATCTGATCGTCGTTTGTCATTCAATGTTGATCCTTCAATAAAGAACTTTATCATCCTCATAATCTCATATAGAACATGGGTAGTGTATATAGCCCTTTTAAAACCTTAATAAGATGGTATTTTTAAGGGTTTTAAATGTTATGTGTATTAAATAAATTAACAAAAGAAATTAATAAAATAACTTAATAAAATAAATCAATATATTAATCCAGATAACATACCGGCCAATGACGACCTCATCCAAACATCTAGAACCGACTAAATTTAGATCTCACATACAATATACCCTAAATTCAAGATTCAACTATGGGTTTATATTTATTATCTGTGACTCCATTTTATAAATAACTAATTATTTACTAAAAAAACTTTTGAATGATAATAATATATTTAATATTTTTTTAATATCAATTTCATGATCCCCAAACCTCAGAATCTCACGCCGTCTTAGTGTACGGATATGAAAATAATTAGTTATATAATTAAATTTCTTAAAAATAGAATAAATGTTCATAAAAAAATTATTATCTTAAATATTTTTTATTTTTGAAAAGAACAACTAAATAAAAAGGTGGCGGTATTGATCCCTCACATGGATCTCACACTCCTAGGAGATTTACACCATTCTCCAATACTTCCATAGAACCTGAACCAAAACAATACTCCATCCTCACATGATCCTTTTCAATTGATCATTAATCATCACCAGTTACTCTATATAGTTGGATCCGCCCTTGATTCATCTGTTTCTATAGTCAATGATGTGTATTGGATCACTCACATAACACTTCATTTATGAAACAAGGAAGACATCATGAACCCACTTCAAATGTGGGTGTAAGGTCAGGCAATTAGAAACCTCTCCAATTCTCTCTAGGATCTTGAATGGTCCGATGAACCATAGGGAATTATTTCAACCCTTAAATAATATTGAAAATTGTTATCATGGAGAGAATCTTGGGAAAACATAGTCTCCCAGCTCAAACACCATCGACCTATAACATCAATCTTCATAATATTTCTATCAGCTATGGGAAGTCCTCATCCTATCACGCAAAACCTGGAATTTAACTATCATCACCTACACTATCTCCCTCCCAACAATATATTCATTTCTAAAATCATTTCAACACAATGGTGACCTATAGGGTTTCCCATACAAGCCCAAGAAATGTTATATACCGATCGTATAATTATATCTATTTTATAAGAAAACTCTACCAATGGAAAGTGATCTTACATTCTCTCAATAAAGTTTAAAATATAATATTTCAACATATCCTCCTACACCCAGATTTTGAGCTTGGTATTCCCATCCATCTGGGGGTAAATTGTCATAATATTTCATAACTAGGCCTCATATTCCTCCGACATTCCTCTATACAACAATGAAATAAACCACACATAACAATAATAAAAAATTTACCAAGGGAATCCCATAGATCCAAATGATCTCTATCACTTAAAACTATCCCAAAATCTCTACTACATACTACATCATGGTGGAATGGAAAATTTATGATTTCATGAGTCAATCAATAATCACCTAATTAACATCATGGCCTCATTCTATATGTGGAATCCCTATCCCAATTATTAATGTATATGCCTTCCCATTTCCAGTCTAAGATAACACGAGTCTATGTGAAAACCACTTGAACCTAGTTATTATCCTTTACTTGCTGATGTGTGAGACAATGAGAGAAAAGCTCATCAATAATCATCCTCAGTATAGACCATCAAAATGGATACTGAAGGTGTATGTAAATATTCTCTACAATAGGATATACATCCAAAGGAGATTTGTGATAATCCTTAATCAAATAATCTTTCATTACTATCAGAACCACCCTTTTTCCCTCAAAAAGGGTGACATGATCCCCTCATTCATAAAATAAATTTGGAAAATATTGTGAATATATATTTTCATTGAAAACCTCACAGTCTATGTCTCCAAAATCATCCTCCCTCACATACTGGGGAAGTGGAGGAGTTAACACTATCGACTGAAGATATTATACACCCCTATCTTCCACTAGAGAAGGATACAAATAATATCACTGCTTAAGTACCTCCTCAACTAACCGATAGTGAGAATTTCTATTAAGGAAATCTCCCTCCATGTTTCCTTCCCAAGAGTATAGAGTATCTTGAAGTCATAGTCCTATAGGAAATCCATCCAGTGCCTTTATCTCAGGTTCACGTATCTCAACATGAAGATATACCATATACATAGTTTGTATTTTAAAACCACAAAGTCCTCTCCCATAATATGGTTCCTTCACGTCCTTAGAGTGAATACTACTATTTACAACTCCATGTTATGATCTGCGTTGTTCTTCTCATGGGATCTCAACTACCTCAACCCATATGAATTCACTACATGCCACTATATCAACACACATCCTAAACTACCTACTAAGGAATCTGAATACACTATATACACCATGAACCCCTCTGGTAGTCTCAAAAAAAGATCAATAGTCAGCCTCAGAATTAACTCCTCAAAGGATCTCTAACACTTCTCAGTCTAGACAAATAGATTCCCATTCCAATCTATATGTGTCAAAAGGATTGAAATTATAAATAAGTTATCAAAAAACCTCATGTAATAACTTTCTTAGAAAATTAAACTTTAAACCTATAAAACTCTCTTGGGTGGATCCCAAAAAAGAACCCCATCAATATTTCCTCAGTCTATAGTTAATATATACTCATAAATTACATGCTCCTTAAAATGAACCTTGCAGATATTAAAATTGAACTTTCATAACACCGCATAAAGATAATCCCCATAGAGTATTTCTTGGACAATACTGAAGTTCTTAGCATGCTCTTCCTCTTACATAGAGTATAAGAGTATGTCATCAAAGAAGGAAACCAAAAATCTGTCAATGTATGGATTGATGACCTCATTCATCAAAGCTATAAAAACAATGAGTAGAATTCATTACATCAAATGGAATAACCATGAACTTATAGTGTCTTTAGAATTATTATAATTCTATATTTGGAATAAAAACCTCACAAACCCTCAACTAGTGGTATTCAAACTTGAGATAGATCTTCAAGAACCATATAAAACCTCACAAAAAAATAAAATCATTTGTCAATCCACAACAAGGGGTATTTTGTCTTTATCATGGACTAGATTAGGCAGCGATAACCAACACAAAAATATAATATCCCATCCGCATTTTTTGAGAATAAAACAAGAGATTCCAAAGGGGAACACTATTTCTAATAAAACCCTTCTCTTGAAGGTCCTATAGCTAAATCCTTGACTACAATATCTTGGTAGGGGACATCAAATATTCTTCAGAAGATATTGGTGTGGTCCTAGGGTGAAAGTTGATGTAAAAAACTATATCCATCCTCAAAGGTAGTCCCATAACATCCTAAATGAAGAAGTTTATATATTCCTAAAATAGCAAAGGAATCCATATACTTAAATACCATATTGCAACATGGGATTAATTCTCCAACTAATGGGTGATGGGATAAAACCTCATTCTCACAAGACCCACTAGTTCATCTATGAGATCCCACTCTCCTATAAAGGATTATCCCATCCAATATATCCATAGGAAAATAACATGTTTATGAGGATAATAAATTTGGGATTGAACCATAGAAAAAAATTCATATAGAATATGACATTATAATAATTCATCATGACAAAAAAGTGGTCCTACAAAAACCTATCTTCACTAAGGGATATATTAAACATCAATAAAATAAGAGATATTGATGAATCACACCCAATCAGAACCTCTAAAAAAGTTTTAATGATATTATATCAAGGGGGAGCTCCATATCTAACAAAAATGATATAGAAAAACAAAACGACTAAGATCTATTTATACCCAAATAGTATAAAGTGTATAATATACACATATTGTACCTTGTACCCTCTCATGAGTTGTTAGGCCATAAGACACTATATCCTATTTCTAGACATGGCCCTGACTTCTAGATCCTTGAGCTTGATATGGTCCACTTGGTGGTGGTGTCATAAATAGTTAATAACATAGTACTCCACTAGTATTTCCTCCTCTGGGAATCCGACCTGATCATTTACCAACTACACCTCCATGGGGCCTCCCTAGCCACACCTGGGAGGACCATGATAATGATGAAGAATTTTTTTCATACCATACTTATGAATTCATGTCAGAAAACCAAATTCCATTTGACCATTCTCATCATATTCATATAGACTCTTCTCTCTGGGATGAACTTGTCCTCTTCGTAAAACCTGCATCAAGCATCCACATGACTGAGAATGGCCTAGATGACCCACCTACCTCATGATCCTATCAACTAGAACTTTCTAGAAAGTACTAATAACTCAACCCCATGGAACAAAATTCTATATATATTTGCATGGCGTCCCATATATATGTAACGCCCTGACTCCATAAGCCCAGAGTTGGTGAATTATTACATATCATTGGAATGATCACAAAAGATCAATTATAGAAAGACCAATTAGTTTAGTAGCCTTGTAAGTACTAGATAAATTCATAAGGTTCACATTACATAATAAAATGTAAAACTAAAACAACACTGTTTCAATAGACAAAACTGAGATCCCATAGAATATCCCTACAGGTCAGTCATAATATACTTCTTAGCATCATGGGAAAAATAAAACATAGAAAGGGGTGAGCTCAAATGCTCAGTAAGGATAACAATATAGCAGAAACGTTCATAAATAAGCATAAACATTTAAGGCAACGTATAAAACTAAAAAAAGGATTTTCAACATAAACATTATCATAATATGAAAAATATAAATCAAAATAATGCCATTTACTTACTCACATGGATATTCTACTAGTCTATTTATCACATGAATTATCAATAGTCACTTTCATAATGATGGAATGCATAATGCCAGACTTCATAACCACATAGTCAAGGCCTTGTGCCAAGACACTAGTTTGTCTCATGATACCTACCGATGCATCGAGGAGCTATAGCGGGCTCCACCCATCACTTACTAAGTCCAATGCATTCCTCATATGAAAAGGTTTAAACATAAAATAAACATTCATATTAAAACTGGCATAAGAAATGTCAATACTTTATCCATAATCCATGAATGGTATGAAATAACACATCCACAGTCAAAAATATCACAAAACCTTCAATACAATATATAAGTTTTGTATCATAATAAATCAACTTCCAATAAGTTTAAAATTCCTCAAAGGATGTTGAAATAGATGAAATCAAAACATTTTTTAGAGAAATATCTCTTTCTATTTTGAAATAATTAAAAAAAATATTATTTTTAAAATATTTTTATAAGATTGTAAGGGAAGCTTCGACGATGTTATAACGGCAGAAAATAGCCGCACCTTCCGTATAAGTTAAAAAAACATTCTTACCTTAATTTTGTCGAAAATGTCATAAGGTACCTTGTTTGGAAAACAACAGAAAGATTCCTTCCAAAATTGTTTATAAAAAGTAAAAAAAGGGTATAAATGGATTTAACCCATAGTCTAGTAAATATTAAAATTTTTTTGGAATACATTTTTAAGAAACATGGATGTGGATGATAAAGAGGTCCCAGTGGATACTTACATAAAAACAACCTCAGATAATAAAGAGTTTGTGAAATTAACCTTTAACTTGTACTTTTCTTTGGTCGAGGGTAGGTTAACCTCCTGTATAATGGTAATATAATTGTTATTAAAATATAAAAGAATCATATACATTAATCTGATATCATATATGATCTTTTAACATTTCATTGTTAATAATATCTCAGTATTATCATCGTTTCTGGTGTTAACTGATTCGTTTTACTTTATATGCTTTGTTACATAAGTAATTTCTGTTAGGGATAGGATATATATTATTCATATTAAGAATGATATTAAGTCCTTAAACATTATTTTTAATCATCTAATGAAAATTAGTCTTGAATGGATACGAGGAGGAATGAATCTCATCGCGTTCATGGAGACGGTAATCCGTACGTACGCACGAGCGACAATATCATTCTTTTGATATTAAAATAATATATAATTTAATGGTTTATAATATATACCGAATCATTATCATTTTATATTTATTATTTACATCAATTACACATCATTATTATACCCATCCAAATAATAATGTATTGAATAACAATTACACCACGACGTGGAGACGGTAAGCCGTACATACGCATGTATAGTGACATGTCATTCAAAGGATGGATAGAATAATGAATATGGTTGTACCATATTTATAATAACATCAAAATATATAGAAGATACTGGAGTTATTATTTTAGAATGTAAAAAACAAAGAAAGAGGAAGTGGAAGAGGAAAGGAACTTGAAAGAGGTGATGAAATATTTACCTCTTCTTCGAGTTCTTCCTTTCGATTTGATCAAAAGGGCTTCTTAAGTTGGATTTATGACTAAAGTAAGGCCTATAAGGTGAAGGGAGGATAGTTTAGAGTGTATTTGGATAGGGTTTAGCTGATCCAAAAGGCTTTGAAGGTGTGAATTTGAGTGAAGGGGGAGTGCCCTTTTATAAGAGGGGTGAGGGGCACCTTAGGAAAAGCTAGAAATATTATTTTATAATAAAATCAATTTCAGTTTATAATGGCTCAAAAATAAATTATTTAAATTATATGATGGTTATGGGTTGAAAAAAACTCAAACAATAGGTTTTAGACAGGTTTGGGAAACTATATTAACTTTATCTTTTAGATTTAACTCTTAGTTAAATAGTTTTACATTTACCATGTCTCTTTGTATTTTTATATTATATGGTTAATAAACTTACAATAAACTTCCAAGTGAACCTAAAGTGGTTAATTAATGACATATATAATATTATTTAAGACCTTTGGCTGAACCTTATATTTTTAGGAATAGAATATAAATTAATAATATAATATTTGTTTGAAAAACTCTTTTATGTTAATTTTGAGACTATTTGGTATTTTGTTTTTTATAAATTCATAATAGCATTATTACTTAGAAAAAAATTCATCTAACAAACCCTAACATGTCATAGTAACCTAAAAAATTAGTTTAATTAATAAAAAGTCTCAAATTACATTTATTTGGATATTTATAATATCAATTATTTTAATATTTCCTTAATTACGTAATTACTGCATCATCATTGTGTCATAAATAAATTCAATTATTTAATGTCTAAAAATTATAAATAAAATACCATTATGTATGAAATCATTTTATGTTTTTGATGAATATTTATAGTAGAATTTATCTTATGTGTATCCCTATATTAAAAATGGTCTATTTATTAAACTTTGAATTTTACACTTTTAACTCTTCTTTGAATTAAATAATAATTAATGTCCTAATATAATCCATGTGGACCTAAAGGAACATATTTTATTCCTAATTTTGTTTTTGGTCGAATTTAACTTATCAAATAGAATTAGTACATGTGTTAGGGTAATAATAATTTCATTTTTACCTTTAATTACCCTATTTACTTTTAACTGTGGTAAATAAAAGTAAAAAGTTACTATTCACCAAAAATTATTTTCATCTTATTGAAGCACATTTTATTTATTGATATAAACCATGTATCTCAGTGTTTTTAAATTCAACTCACAGAAGTGTTAAAATTAAGTTTTATGTAAATTTGTAAATGCTCCTAGGAGGTGGGTAAAAGACGGTAAAAAGTTCATTAAAATTTATATATATATAAAATTATTATAAACTGACTCCAATGAAATAAATTGAACTTATATAGGTATTATGTATCTATTTTGACCTAAAATAAATTTAAATAAACAATTATTTAAATTAAAATTTGGTTTTAAACTACAACTAAGTGTTATTCACTATTCATAAAAAATTGAATGTTTTCAGAAAAATATAAAAAATTCACCCTAAGAAAATTTTGATATTATGAATCCTAAAATGAAGTCCATTTTGATAGATATAATTTATAAAATTTCAAAAAGTGGGTATTACTATTCATAAAGTCTAGTTTGATTGGTTGTGGTGTGTTAGAACTCGAAGTTGCGTACAACACACACTATTGTATTTATTCAAAGAGATGCATATAGTGAAAGCTTGGGGTGTTACATTATCCCCTCCTTAAAATAATTTTGTTCTTGAAATTTCTAGAGTATTACTGCATAAAAAGAAACAGTTGGTTCTTTATCATATGTTCCTCGGGTTTCCAACATTCCTTTTCCATTTTATGGGTTTTCCATAGAACTTTTACCAGACGAGTCATCCTGTTTCTCAACACTTGTTCTCTTTTATCAAGAACCTTGAAATGATCTTCTCAATATGATAGATCGGTTTCTAGTTCTAATTCCTCATAGGTAAGTACATGCGTTGGGTCAGACATGTATTTTCTCAACAATGATACGTGGAACACATCGTGAACTTTGGAGAGACTTGGCAGCATTGCCAAATGGTAAGCTACAACCCCAATTTGTTCTAGAATTTCGAAAGGTCCAATGTACCTGGGAATTAATTTTACCTTCTTACCGAAACATATAGCACCCTTCCATGGAAGTACCTTCAAGAAAACATGATCTCCTACCTAAAATTCCAAATCCTTCCTTCGATTATCAGCAAAGCTCTTCTGCTTACTTTGAGCTTCCTTGATGTGGTTTTGGATTACCTTCACCTTTTCCATCGTTTCCTCCACAAGTTTTGGGCCTACGAGTTTTCTTTCACTAACATCATCCCAACAGGTTGGTGTGCGACATCTATTTCCGTATAATGCTTCATATAGTGCCATCTGAATACTTGAATGGAAGCTATTGTTATAGGAAAATTCTACCAGAGGTAAATATTGATCCCACATACCTTAAAAGTCATGTGATCATGATATCAACATGTCTTCTAAGGTTTTAATAGTCTGTTCTGATTGTCCATCAGTTTGGGGGTGGTAGGCAGTGCTCAAACAAAGATCAGTATCTAAGGATTTCTGAATACTTTTCCAGAATCTTGATGTAAAATGGGGATGACGATAAAAAACAATCGATAAGGGTACTCAATAAAGTATTAAAACTTATTTAATATACAGTCTTTCAAAACGTTCAAGTGGTAAATCTTCTCTTATATCAAAAAAATGTGCTCACATGGTAAGACGATCGATAATGACCCATATTTCATCATTCCTTCTAGGAGTCTTTGGTAGTCCCATGACAAATTCCATTGTAGTATTATCCCATTTCCACTCAGGTATGGGAATAGGTTTCATGACTCTTTTAGGCTATTTCCTTATAGCTTTCACTTGTTGGAAAACCATACATCTTGACACAAAATCAGCAATCTCCAGCTTCATGTAGTTCCACAAAAAATGTTCCTTAAAATCTCTATACATCTTAGTGCTACCAGGGTGTATAGAGAAATTGGAACTATGAGAACCATCCAAAAATTCCCTTTTCAGATCAGGTATATTAGGAACACACAGTCTCTTCCCAAATTTCAAAATTCTATCTGCATACACAAAGTCACTCAATCTCCCATCATTCACAGCTTTAATCATCTTTTGAAACTCTTCATCATCGGTCTAAGAACTCTTTATCCTTTCTAGTAAAGATGGTTTAACAACCATTTGAAAAAGTATTGATGTTTCACCTTCCATGGTGATTCACATATCCATCTTTAGTAAATCAATGTTTATAGGATCCTTTTCAACTCTCATCTTGTTCAAAACTCCATGATCCTTTCTACTTGAAGCATCTTCCACCTTATTTTCCTTCCCCGGGTGCTAGTTTATAGTGAAATCATAATCCATGAGTAGTTCAAGCCATCTACTTTTCCTCATGTTGAGTTCTTTCTATGAGAAAATATACTTCAAACTCTTGTGATCGGTATATATCTCACATTTTTCACCATAGAGGTAGTGTCTCTAAATGTTCAAAGCAAAGATTATAGTTTCTAACTCAAGATCATGAGTAGGATAGTTTTTCTCATGAATTTTTAGCTATCGTGATGCATAGTAAATAACCCTATCATTTTGCATAAGGACACAACCAAGTCCTTTATTTGAAGCATCAATATAAGTAACAAACCCATCATTCCCCGATGGTAGAGTCAATATAGGATCATTGACTAATCTTATCTGCAGTTCTTAGAAACATTCTTCACACACTTTTGTCCAAACAAATTTTACCCCTTTTCTTGTGATCTTTGTTAGTGGGTTAGCCAACTGGGAAAAATTATGGATGAAATGTCGATAATAAACTTATAAACCAATAAAAATGCGTACCTCGGTTATACTCGTTGGTGCTGGCCATTCTTGGATTTCCTTGGTCTTAGAAGTATCAATTGGGATTCCATCCTTAGAGAGAATATGTCCAAGAAAAGAAATATTCTGAAGCTAGAATTCACACTTGATAAACTTCCCCTATAATTCACGTCTTCTAAGTGTCTTCAGTATAATGCGCAAGTGATTTTCATGATCTTCGTAGATTTTGGAGCATACCAACATATCATCAATAAATATCACTACAATGTTATCAAGATATTCCTTGAAAACTCTATTCATTAGACCCACGAAGACATAGGGTGAATTAGTCAATCCAAAAGGCATTACTGTAAACTCGTAATTCCTGTACCTAGTTTGAAATACTATTTTTAGAATTTCTTCCTTTCTCACACACAACTGATGATATCCAAATCGAAGGTCAATCTTTGAAAAATATTGATCTCTATGAAGTTGGTCGAATAAATCATCAATGCGAGGTAGGGGATACTTGTTCTTTATTTTTATAACATTGATCTCCCCATAGTCAATGCACAACCTCATAGATCCATCTTTCATCTTTAAAAAAGGATAGGGGCTCCCCATAAAGAAACACTAGGGTGAATAAATCACTTATTACACAATTCCTCTAGTTGTTTTTTAGTTCCACTAATTCCACAGTGGCCATTCTATAAGGGGTCTTCGATACGAGGCTTGAACCAGGAATTAAATCAATGGAAAACTCAATTTCTAATTCTGGAGGATGTCCACATAAATCCTCTAGAAACACATCAACATATTCTTGAAAAATTGGTACATCCTTTATTTGAACATTCCTTTCCTCACCCATAGTTATTTCATTCTCTTATTCCCCAATAATTGAATTTAGTTGAGCTAATGGGGGTGGATCTAGATAAGAATTAGGTGGTGATGTTTCTGCTCTAAAGATAAGGTACTTCTTATCATCATCAGAAATTGTAACCTCCTTCTTCTTACAATAAATTTTCGCATCATGGTCCGAAATCCAATCCATACCGAGGATTATATCAAATTCAATCATGGGTATGACGATGATATCAGCAGATAAAGAACATTTTTATGCCCTATTGGGGACTAATTCACAAAACTTTATTGCAATGATACTTACCTTAGGAGTTTTGACTAACAACTACCTTGTTAAATCAAATTGGAAATATCTAATTTTTTTATAAAACAGGGAAGATATGAAACAATGCGATGATCTAGTATCAAATAAATCATTTTCTAAACTTAAGGAAACCATTAAATTACCTACCACCACGTCTTTTGGAGCTTCAACCTCAGCAGTAGTGACAGAATAAGCTTGGACATGATCCCTTGGCCTTTTCTAAGGTACGTTCCCCTGACCCTTAGGAAATTCATTTGCATAATGCCCCCTTTCTCTAAAATTGTAGCATTCAACATCGACAACCTCTTTCTTCCCCTTTCAATCACGAGCATGGTGGACATTTTCACCACACTTGTAACAGACTCCAATTCCCTTCAGAAAAGTACCAGGGTGTTTCTTCCCACATTTACTGCAGGATGGATATTCAACTTTTTTCCATCTTCCCCTTATTTCCATTTCCAGAGTGTTCAGGAGATCTCTTCTTCTCTTGCTTTACTTTAAAGTCATAAGACTTAGAGAATTATTTTTTCTATCTTGATAGCACATGAGGAAATATGTTCATACAATGGGAAGGATTGTGAGACTAATGATTGAAGAAGAAATGTTTTTAACCCATCAAAGAAAAGGTAAATCTTACATTTTGGGTTATATATATAATCTGTAGAAAGCCTTGCTAACCTTCTAATGTTAGATTCATAATTTGCGACATTCTCATCCTCTTTTTGCCTCAGACTCAGAAATTGTCATTCCATATTTTCTTGATGGTCATGAGGAAATTATTTTTCTAAGAAAATTTATTTAAACTACCTCCATTTCATATTTGATACTTAATCATCTTCCTATTTATTTTAAATCAATAACCACCATTGATCAACATCTCCAGTGAGGTGGTAAACTTCCATGAAAACTTTTTCACTTTCGCTACTCCCCAAGGCATGTAATATTTTCTCTTAGGAATTTTTCCATTGCTCGTCTACTAGTGTATTTTAACCCCCATTGAATGCTGGGGGTTGTTTCCTCATGAATCAATCTAACATTGATCTTCCAAACTGCGGATTAGGGTGCTCCATACGGTTAAGGTTATTATTCAAAACCTGAGTGAGTTGTCCTAGTATGGTGATTAGCTGATCAACACCAGTTGCATAACCAGCTCCACTATAATTATATTGAGTAGGAGGGAAATACCTACATGGAGTGTGTTCATTTAAATGGTTTCCATTCCTTCCACTAGGCGCCATTTCTAAACAATGGAATAAACTAGATTAGTTTATGAATCGCAATACATAAATCCAAACTTATAAAACACTTAACATAAATAGAACAGTTTATGGATATAATCCATAATCAAAAAAATGTTTTCTTTGAGGAAGTATATAATCATAAACCCTTCATAATGGTTTTTATAAAAAATGAGAATTATCCTACACATATCCCCCGAGAGTTTCATAACCAAGAGTGCATCAAGGCCCGTTGTCGTGCACCAGTTCCCGTTCGTGTCTAGCTCAAAGTGGTGTTTTCGGGTTTTACCACTAGGTACATCTGTACCAGATCCGCCTCTACCTGCTCATATCCATACATGGATGTATTTCTTGGAAAACTCACAAAATATCCACAATACCAAAATTCTAGAAAGTTCTTCTACAATAATCCTCAAATTCTATCTTAGGGATATGTGCTCTAATCAGAGTTTATCTAAATCTAGTTTCCAAGGTTTGTACTAAACTTCCTCTGATACCAACTGTAACACCCCGACTCCAGAAGCCCAGAGTCGGTGCATTATTATGTATCATTGGCATGATCAAAAAAGATAATGTCTCTAAAGACCGATTAGTTTAGTATCATTGGAAGTACAAGATACATTCATAAGGTTTACATTACATCATAAAATGGAAAACTAAAACAACCTTGTTTCCATAGACAACACTGAGATCCCATAGACTATCCCTTCAGGTCAGTCATAATATACTTCTTCCTATCCTGGGAAAAATAAAACATAGAAAGTGGTGAGATCATATACTCAGTAAAGATAACTATATAGTAGAAACATTCATAAATAAGCATAAACATTTAAGGAAATGTATAAAAATAAAACAAAATCCATTTCAACATAAAATTAATCATAATATGGAAAATATAAATCAAAATAATTCCATTTATTTTCTCACATGGATATTATACTAGTCGAATAATCACATTCCATATCAATAGCCACTTTCATAATGATGGAATTCATAATGCCAGAATTCATAACCACATAGTCAAGGCCTTGCGCCAAGACACTATTTTGTCTCGTGAGACATTGTGATGAATAGAGGATCTATAGCTGGCTCCACCCATCACTTACTAAGTTCAATGCATTCCTCATATGAAAAGGATTAAATATAACATAAACATTCTTATTAAAACTGGCATATGAAATGTCAATAATTTATCCATAAACCATGAATGGTATGAAAATAACACATCCACAGTAAAAAATATCACAAAACGTTCAATACAATATGTAAGTTTTTTATCATAATAAATCAACATCAAATAAGCTTAAAATCCATCAAAGGATGTTGACATAGATGAAGTCAAATTTGTTTAGGGAAATATCTCTTTCCATTTTGAAATCATTTAAGAAAAAAATTATTTTAAAAATATTCTTTTAAGCTTTTAAGGGAAGCTTCGACGATGTTATAATGGCGAAAAATAGCCACACCCACCTTATAAGTTAAAAAAACATTCTTACCTTAATTTTTTCGAAAAGGTCATAAGCTACCTTGTTTGGGAAACGACAGAAAGATTCCTTTAAAATAATTTTATAAGAATTCAAACAAGGGTATAAATGGAATTAACCCATAGTCTAGTAAATATTAAATATGTTTTGGAATACATTTTTAAGAAACATGGATGTTGATGGTAAAGAGGTCCTAGTAGATACTTATGTAGAAACAACCTCAGATAATAAAGAGATTGTGAAATTAACCCTTACCTTGTACTTTTCCTTGGTCGAGGGTAGGTTAACCTCCTATGTAATGGTGAAATAATTTTTGTTAAATTATAAACGAATTATATACATTAATATGATACCATATATGATCTTTTAACATTTATTTGTTAATAATATCTTAGTATTATCGTCGTTTCGGGTGTAAACTAATTCATTTTACTTTATATGATTTGTTATGTAAGTAATGTTTGTTTTGGATAGGATGTATCTTATTCATATTCAGAATTATATTAATTCTTTAAAAATTATTTTTAATCATCTAATTCAAATTAGTCTTGAATGGATACGATGTGGAATGAATCTCATCGCGTTTGTGGAGACGGTAATCTGTACGTATGCATGAGCGAAAATATCATTCTTTTCATATTAAAATAATATATAATTGGATGGTATATCATATATATAGAATCATTATAATGTTATATTTATTATTTACATCAATTACACATCATTATTATACCCATCCAAATAATAATTTATTGAAAAACAATTACACCACGATGCGGAGACGGTAAGCCGTACGTACGCACGTATGGTGACATGTCATTCAAAGGATAAATAGAATAATGAATATGGTTATAAAATATTTATAATAACATAACAATATATAGAAGATACTGGAGTTATTATTTTAGAATGGAAACAAAAATAAAAGAGGAAGTGCAAGAAGAAAGGAACTTGAAAGAGGTGATGAAATATTTACCTCTTCTTCGGGTTCTTCCTTTGATTTGATCAAAAGGGTTCCTTAGGTTGGCTTTGTGACTAAATGAAGGCCTCTAGGATGAAGGGAGGACAGTTTAGAGGGTATTTGAGCTGTGGTTGGCTGAGCCAAAAGGCTTTGAAGGTGTGAATTTAAGGGAAGGGGGAGTTCACTTTTATAAGAGGGGTGAGGGGCACCTTAGGAAAAGCTAGAAATATTATATTATAATAAAATAATTTTCGGTTTCTAATGGCTCCAAAATGAATTATTTATAGGCTAAGGTGGGGATGGGGCGAAAACAACTCAACAAATAGGTTTTAGATAGGTTTGGGTCACTATATTAACTTTATCTTTTAGATTTAACTCGTAGTTAAATAGTTTGACATTTACCATGTCTCTTTTTATTTTTATATTATATGGTTAATAAATCTATTATAAACTTACAAGAAAAGTGTATAATTAATGAAATATATAATATTATTTAATAACTTTGGCTGAACCTTATATTTTCAAGAATAGAATATCAATTAATAATATAATATTTGTTTTAAAAACTCTTTTATGTCAATTTTGACACTATTTGGTATTTTGTTTTTTCTAAATTCATAACAGAATTATTACTTAGAAAAATATTTATATAACCAATACTAAAATGTAATATTAACTTAAAAAATTAGTGGAATTTATAAAAATTCTCAAATTACATTTATATGGATATTTATAATATCCATTATTTTAATATTTCATTAATTAGGTAATTACTGCATCATCATTGTGTCATAAATAAATTAAATTATTTAATGTATAAAAATTTAAAATAAAATACCATTATATAGTAAATATTTTTATATTTATAATTAATATTTATAGTCGAATTTATCTTATGTGTAACCCTATATTAAAAATGGTTTAATTATTAAACTTTGAATTTAACACTTTTAACTCTTCTTTGAATTAAATAATAATAAATGTCCTAATATAATCCAAGTGGACCTAATGGACCATATTTTCTTCCTAAGTCTGTTTTTGGTCGAGTTAAATTTATCTAATAGAATTAGGACAAGTGTTATGGTAATAATAATATCATTTTTACCCTTAATTACCCTATTTACTTTTAACTATGATACATAATAGTAAAAAGTTACTATTCACCAAAAATTATTTTCATCTTATTGAACCACATTTTACTTACTGATATCAACTGTTTCTCTATTATTTTTGAAATTCAACTCAAAGAAGTGGAAAAATTAAGTTTTATGTAAATTTGCAAATGCTTCAAGGTGGTGGGTAAAAGACTGTAAAAAGTTAATTAAAATTTCTATATATCTAAAATTATTATAAACTGACTCTAATGAATTAAATTGAACATATATAGGTATTCTGTATATATTTTTACCTAAAATAAATTTAAATAAATAAATAATTAAATAAAAATTCAGTTTTAAACTATAACTCAGTGTTTTTCACTATTCATAAAAAATTGAATGTTTTCAGAAAAATACAAAAAATTCACCCTAAGTTAATTTCGATATTATGAATCCAAAAATGATGTCCATTTTGAAAGACAAAATTTATAAAATTTCAAAAATTGGGTATTACTATTCCTAAAGGCTAGTTTTGTTGGTTGTGGTGTGTGAGAACTCGAAGTTGCATACAACACATGCTATTGTATTTATTCATAGAGAAGAGTACCATGGAAGCTTGGGGTGTTACAATATATGAGTCTCTAAATATCTAGTTCACACTCTAGCACTCAATATTATGCAGCAATGCACATGGGTACCACAATAGCATGGATATCTCTTTAGAGGACCAACTTGAACATTATATCCCAGAAGTAAACATCCCAAACCTAATCAAGGGAGTACTATATAAGGTCAAAAAACCTCACAACATACTCAACAATGGACATAGTACCATTCTACAGTAATAGAAAATACAAAATACAAACATATTAAAAGAACATGGGTAGTAATCCTCATATAAAAACTTCTAAAAGTATAAAAATAAATGTCTCAACTCATCATACTTTTGTATAACTAGGATCCAATAGAACCTTTCTACTCTATGAAAAATTGGTTGTTAGTTCAACCATCTGATTGGATAGGCTACACATGATCGTAACGAATAGGATTTCCAACTCAAGGTAATCCTCTAATACATATGGATATGGTTCATCATGAAACCTCGGTGGCCTATATAATTGTACCACATATAGTTCTATAATCACATGAACATACTCAAACTACCATGGTAGTACAATCTTATTCTTAAAAAGTGGTGGTGCTACTACCTACCCTCTTGGAGTAATGATTTTGTGATATTTACCATGACCTTAGGCATTATCAATCATTGGATCATCATCAAGATCTAGAATCAATAACTTATAAGGTTGTCTTCGTGAAGGAATCCGGAATTTAATGAAGACATACCAAGATTTGATTAGAATATATATTTGGGTAGACTAATCAAGGAGGATGGTAAAAATAGTCAATGATATACAATGCATGTGAGAAACTTCCCTGGAACCAATTTCTTGGTATACTAAGTTGAAAATAATGTATTAAATTTCCTAATTCATGGATTAGTCATCTTATCAACCAACTTTGTGTTCCCTGTACTCAAAGCCACACTGAATATTCCGTGACATTATTTCCATAATTTCCTATATGGGCCTCATATAGTGACAAAACTGCAAAAACTTCCCTAAGGTCAATCCACCTTTGATGCCACTCTATAACATCCCAACCCAAAAGGGCCTGATAGGTCAGTGGAAGACTACACCTCCATAAAATAAATCCCACCAGTATATTCCATGATCAATCAACTAGGACCGATAAGGCGCAACTTAAATGGGAGGCCATTTCCTAAAGTACTGATACACAGGCACCCAAACAACACCATGAAGAAGTGTGGATGAATAAAAAATTAGTATCTGGAGTAAATAAATTCCATGTGATAACATATTGGAAAAACAAATGAGTGCTACAATGTAATCCAGAATGTAAATTAAAAAAATGCAACCACCTAGAAAAGATTTCCCAACCTAAAAATAAATGGAATTGAAAATATATGAGAGAGTCTAGATCCTCTTATCTTGGATGGACCATAATATGAAGTCTATAAAGTTGTGTATCCCTATGCTTATCTTAAATTACATATGATATTTAAATCACCTACATAAGACATGACACATGTAGGAAGAGCTCATTCATGTGTGGGTATATACATACCCAGTAGGATGCCCCAAAAAATGATGTAGGAGAAGTAGAATAAAAGATAAAAGTAGCCAGGTCAACAAAAAAGAAGAGGTAAATGAATACTAATAATATATATATGATCATAAATAAAACTGAGATGAGAGAGAAAGGGGATGTTCATCTCACAGCCCAACCTACGCCATTGAGTCTGCCAATGGATCTAAGGGTCCATCATCTATTCCTAACATCTCACATGTCTATAAAATGTTTTCACGAGGAGTACCCACACCACACCACTACACTATATTTTTAGGGGTCACAATATATTACAGAAAGAGTCCCTATGACCTATTTTGAGATAGGGGCTCCACTCAGAGGAAAGATATGGGACCTATCCCTAGTACAATAAGAGTATTTCACTCAAAGTAAGGATAGAGGACCCGTTACCTGGTATGATAGGTTATTGCACTCAATTTGTGGAGGAAACATTCCCTATAATGATAGGAGTTCCACTTAGTATGTATCAATAGAAGAATATTTCCCTTATACATTAAGTGGGAGGGGGGGGGGTTCCACTCAATGGATATAGGAAATGTCCCCCTATACCATAGTGGGTAGTCAATAGGTAATTGTAAATAAAGGACCTTCACCTTTATAAAGATAGGGGATTCCACTAAATAAATGGTGGACAAAAACCCAAGTGACATAGGTGGGTTCCTCTTATTGGGTAGAGGACCCTCACCCTAGTTACATAGGGGGTGCCTCTCAAACCTGTTCATAGAGTTAGGGGGATACATTCCCTAATAAAAAGGGGGATTTCAACCTCAATCTCTCATTTATCACCTTTCATGATAATTTCCATCATCGAGCATTTCATGGGGAAGTATATCATACATAATATATCACAAAAAATCTCATATTCTACAATAAAGGTTACCCTTATGTTTTATGTGGAAAAACCCTTAATATTTTCTTCACCAAGTAAAAAATTTGAACCTATTCAAATAATTTAAGAGATGAAGAATATTTACATAGGAATATATATCATGTAAGTAGTCCACACATAATTTCTCCCATTACACTTCCTTGAAGTGTTCTTCTCTAGATAGGGAATGGAGGCCTTGTCATTATACATGGGGTATAAGGGATCTACACAATGTGTCACAACCACACAAGGCATTCTTGTGTTCTATTTTTCATTCCCTTATCCACCAGGCCATGCCCATATACTTCCTAATTATAGAGTGTTTCCTTCCAAATGGGGTCCTATGAGTGTGTTACTAGTACAAAACCTAGATACCCATAGTGGTTCCCAAGTCATGTGTCCCATTCACATGGTGTGTTATTTTTAATTTTTCCCAAACCCTGGCCATAAAAACATAGTTGGGATACACGATGTGAGTTCTTTGACCACATGTCATGTAGTCTTATTTTTCACAAAATTCCATGTTCATCCATGTGTTTGCTATATATATCTTTATTGCATCAATTTCCACTATATTAACACCCAAAAGTGGTGTTAGTGACCTCCATCCATCATTTCTCATCCTCCTATGCGCAAAAAATAGATTATTGCCATTTGAAGGAAGCCTTCATGTTCACAACACTCATATGGTCTCTTCAGATCATTACGAGATCCTAGTTACATGTTAATAATCTACCATAACCTACAATGAAACAAGATTATCCCATTAATCACTATCCCAATTATCATTTTCTCATCCTGCATGAATATAGGAGTTTTATCACACTCAAAACTGCCCTGAAAATGTTGAACCATGACTGTAAAAGCCAACTATGAAGAGCATAAAGATTTATGGAATGAAATTAATATAAAAATGTAATAAAAATATTTTGACTAGAATTATCAACCCATTATTATAAAGATATTTAATTAGGGTGAGGTCATGGATAATTTGAATAAAAAATTTTTGTTTATGGAACGGGCATACAAGAATATCAAAAGACCTCATATCAAATAATGATATATTAAATGCATGATCAAACTTAAAATCTAGGGAGGAAACCAAAAATAATGATCCCTACATAGATTATAGATCGATCATTGGTGAATAATGCATTCTCCAGTGATAAGGATGACCCATGGTGTTCAATTCCTTTCATTGAAACTCGTTCTGAACTTCATTCTTCATTTGATGTTGATCGTCCAGTGAAGAATTGTATCCTTTTACTCTTAGATCTTACAGGGATCATGCAGCTAATCCTTTTATAATTTTAATAAGAGGTTATTTATTTATTAATTTTAGTTTAGGGGTAGTAAATTAATTTATTATATAAATTAATGAATTAATCAACTTAACATACCTGCCAACAACTACCTCATTTGAACAACTAACATCAACCATGTTTATGTTGATCCTATGGTAAAATCCACATTATAGATTCTACTATGGTCTCATATTTCTAATTTAAGACTCCTATTTGGATATAACACATTATTTCTAAAATCATATGTATACATGATTCAAATATATTTAATATCTTTAAAATATCAATTATGGGCTTTCCAAGCCTCAGAATCACACACCATCTGTGTGCCTATATCCAGAAATATTCCTTTATATATTTAAATTCCTTACAATAAAAAATAGGGTCCTTATGTATATGGACATTCTCTAACATTGATCATAGGGATAGTGTGTTTTATGAACCTACAACTTTCTATAATTATAAAATAGTAAATTATTAATAATTTTATTGATTACAAGGTATGTGATAAATAATAATAATTAATTTTATTAAATAACCAAATATTTTTTCCATCCCCAATATCCATCATAATTGAACTTAGAATATCTAGTTTCTTGGATATTCTAGTGGAAATGATCCACATTCTCCACCACATAACCTCAATGAGGGTTGATTAAGCTACTTAAAGGTATTTATTTTGGTATATAATTCTGCAGGATTTCTACTCCATGATCTGTTGTATGGACTACCAAATCCTAAGACCCTTAGTTGGATTTCTTATAAACATTCCTCTTAGTTAGAGAAAGTTTAGTGATGGATACATCTCTTGATATATGATGGAATATCAACCCAAAATCTTTATAAGAACTCCATGTTATAATTAAGTATCGCAATGATGGTCAGTCAAGAAGTTAGTCCTAAGGATTTCATTATTAATTATGATATGGATGGATAAGTTTGATTTAGAATATATTTGAGGGATATTAATTTATTATGCAGAAATTTTATTTTAGTTTATCTTTCACATAACTTTTTTATATTATGTGTATTGAACATAATTATATAACCATGTTTGATAAATCATTTAAACATAATCTATTTACTTAAATTGTATCATTGCAAACTAATTCATTTATATATGTGGTAGTAGTATTGAATCTATACAATAAATAACGAATAATATATTAATAAATAAATAAAATATGACTTATCTTTGATTTTATATAATGGTTGACTTATTGAGAAGAAATAAATCAAAGATTTACTTAGGAGAATAACTCCTTGTGTTATTAATGGCATGAAATTAAGTATTCCACCTATACACCTGTGTATAACTTGAGTTGGAATCATAATGGTTCCTTCATGAACTGCCTTTTCTTGGCTTGGTATACTCTATTTATTATAAGAATTTATAATTCATGTATAGGTGAAGGGAACAAATGGATTAGTTAACATGGATTAAATAAATTAACATTTCCACAAATGTTCTACATAATAATAGATGGAGGGATGATGCAAAAACCTTTATATTTAATTTAATGTTAATTTTTTTGAAAATGTAATAAATAAAATTAAAATAAGATTTTAATTAAATTAGTCACATAAAATTAATTTAAAAAATAATTATATTTTCAAACATAACATGTTAAAATCAAAAAAATAATATTTTAATGCTTCATTTTTAAATGTAATGTAATTAATTTCTTTCATCAATTTGTTGACTGCATGGAATGTATTTATGAGATGAATGTCATGTACTATAGTTTCCATGATCCCAGGTTACATGTTTGGGGATTTGTTTGTGTACCTCATCTTGAATACACAACATGTATAATCCAACTAAATAATGTGTATCACTTTATTCATGTGTATGTCAATCGTATTCAAGAACTTAGAAATATCATCAATTGATATTACGTGACATGTGTAGACCTGCTATATGTTGTGTATCACTCTTGTTGTGTGTCTTCATTCCTCTCTGAATGAATTCTCATGTGTTTGGGACATGTGAAATGATAAATTACACATTGTGTACACTGCATACATGTTTTCTGTATCATTAATGATCTAGGTTTTCAGTCTCAAATAGTTTTACTATGTATAATGACCACATGGAATTCAAAAATTTCACCACTAACCACTGCAGACTATGGGATGTGTACACTGTCTACATATCATGTAATATGATAACATATGTGCCAGATAGGCCCAATCCTCACATGGTGTCCAATAAATTAAAAATGAGTAGTTACTATATGGAATGTCATGTATCATACCAAATTTCTATATATAGTATAATTTGGTATGTGAAGTGATTTCCAGCTAAAATCTATGTAACATAGTCCTAGCATCCAAAAATTTGGAACCTCTTGATATTATATATGGTCATTATTCATCTATTTTTAGAATATTCAAAAAAATTAAACACTAAATTAATATGATTAGTATGTCAGAGCATGTTAATTTAAATTGTATTAAATAATAAATAATATGAAATCAATGATTCAACCATGAATGAAAATAAATTTCATCAATAAAATAAATATATACCAATTTGAAATGTGGCCGCTATGATACCACTTGAAGGTTTTTGGAAGAATAGATGTACCTTTGATGGGAATAATATTTAAATTTATTTTAATATTTAGTTTCTTGAAACATCATAAGATGATCCTTCACATTATAATTGTAATTAATTTATTTAGAACTGAAAGAAATGATATAACTTCCCCTAGTATGTTTCATTGTTTATGATGTTGATCTTCTCAAAACACTTTCTGATTACCTTTATTTTACTATAAGGAATGATTGTTGTATTCATATTTCATTGATCCAAAATTTATCCTTTGATCTCTAAGAAACAATAATTGATTCTTAGGTTCTAGTGAGGATAATAAACTATAATTCATTTTTCACCATGATCACTCTAATATATTTTAGTATTTAATGTGTTTTTCTCATTATTGAGAGTAAGGTAGGAGGAAATTCGGTAGGGAGAATTAAATAATGTGAAATGATTATCAATTATTGATTTAAAACCATTCACTGGATATAGAAAAAAATTGTTTATATAACTAGGGTTTTAGATAAAAAATAATCATTTTAAATAATGTTTCATCCTTTGGATTGATAAATAATGTTTACTACTATGTAAATAAATATTTATCAATAGACACGGTCTTGGTCCGTTTATCCTTCATGCTATTTAATGAATACCCCCATAAATACTTAATTTAAATATTTTATTTATCAAAAAATATTTAATATTAGTAAAATGTAAATAAAATTAATCCATGTTCTTTAGAATAATATCTATTCAATTAATTACATTAAAATACATTTTAAAAAAGATTAAAAAATAACATATTTTAGACAATCTTGGAATATTTATCATCAGCATCAGGTGGGATATCCTAATGTTCATGTCTACTATATTGAAATAGGCCAAAAAACACTAGATAATGAACATAATTTCACAATGATGAAAAATAGGTATAAATTCTCATTGTGTAATATAATCCATTTATCAAAATACCTCATTAACCATGTTAGACAACATTTTCACTATCCTATAATATTTATACATCTTTCCTTGACTATTTGAAATGAACATGTTGATACAACCTAGTAAGGGAATTTAGGGTGATGATTCCATTCCTTTAAAATGGTCAAGATATCAACTAAAATAAATATTATGGGGGGGGGGATCCTTCTTTTACATACTCATTAAATAAATGCCAATCATGATGAACCCAATGCATCCTACCTCACTATAAACATTGGTCACCGTGGTTTTTTTCATAAAATCTTTGTTTACGAGTCATGAAATGTATTAATGATAATATTAATATATATGGAAAATTATAGAATCTCACTGATATGATTATCTAATGGAACCAAAACAATTATAATTCCAACTAGAAGGCATGTTCTCATAATCTCCCATCATGGAGATCATCAAGTGTGAAATTCATGAGAAGATTCCTCATCTATATATTATTAATCACACAAAGAATTAAAAATCAATGTTTCCCATAATAGAATGATATATGAAAAAGTGAACTACATATAGAAATATCATCATGAACTTCAAGGTTCCCATCATAGCGGGGAACTACTCTAACATTATCAATGCGACAGACACCCTAGGTAATCATTACATTAATGTTATGCAGAAAAATTAACAATAATTAAGAAGATTTTATTTATGTTTAAGTAATTAAATATATATTTAAACAATTTACAATAATTTGATCCTTATAATACAACTCAAATAATAACATCCAAACCCAAATCATCAGGTCGGAGCTGAAGTTCCATATAACCTCATGCACACGTCCCTATACATAAAAGGCTACCGACTAGTAGTGAAGGTCCAAATAAATCATTAGGGCACTATACCATTAGTAAGAGTATAAATAAAATATAATATGAAAACATATAAACAATAAAACTAATCATTATATTGGAAAAATTCCATAAATGTGACTCTATATTTTATTTCATGTAATGATATATAATAATAATAAAATAGGCACCAATGTTCAAAAATTAAAAGTAAAATTTATACAACTAGAGTAAAATAAATTAAAGACATATTGGTAGAGATCTAGAGTCCATACCAGTATCTTTTCCACCTCTATATTCCACACTCCTCAGTAACCTGGGTTATTTCATTGCATTAGGTCCTTGATCATGAATTATGCATTCCCAACAGGATAGTCAGGAATGGCCTCAGTATATATATAGTAGGACAACACCAATGGGTCTTTAACACCAATACACATAAATATATGTCTATTTCATGATGGAATAGTAAATATTACAATGATCATATAACCAGTCATATATAAGGAAATCATATGCTAATAAAGCTTCCATGAATAGTGGTCATACCAGTTTTGGTTCCAAGATAGAATAATGTCATATATAGTCATCACATTACATGTATCATGATATGTGATTCCATATACCATTAAGGACTATAAAAATTGAATATTTAAGGAAAAAAATCCACACCCAAAATTATGTTCAAGTCAGACCCATGAACCATGACTACCTACTCTCCACCAATAGAACTCATTTTTATCATACTAGAATCTATGGAACTCTACACATATGTAAATGCAGTCCCCATCGTATATAATAATAGGTATTGGAACATTATCCAATATAAAATTTCATTATCCCCCATTGGGGTAGTGTCATTACAACATATAAAATTATCCATCCTATATATAGAGACTCCACTTATGAATCATGTCATCTAAGATCTCCCTCTAGGGGGACAAATAATTTTTTTCAGGTCACATCTCATCCTCAAAACTGAATTAAAAGATCCACTAGATATAAAAAATCCAAATATATGTATTGACATATAAAATAAAAATAAATCGAAAAAAGTATTCTGTATAATATGAATAATACACAAGTAATTCAAAATAGAGAATGTACAAATTATTGTATATAAAATATACCATGGGATATCAAGTGACAATATATAAGGAGTGAATTGGAATGGAACACACATGATATAAAATGAAATGGTCTCCCAGGCTACCCACACAGTCAAAACATACTATATCATGAAAGGGTCTCTATATTATTCATTTAGAAATAATACAAGAATGTAAAATAACTATGTACAATGGACCATGATGGAAGAGACTTCCTAACCTTAATGCATTGATAAAAATATCCATGATGTTGTGAGGGATGGCACCAAGATAATTCACATACACCAATTTTCACTAGAATAATACCCCATCCACCATATTAATGTCTTTATAATTGGATGTAAATTAGGATATCATTTTAAGTGGAAAAATTCACACTATTTTATGAATAGAGATTTATTTATAAGTTAAGCTCTATGGTTGATCATGTAGAGATAAACAATTATAATAATTCAACAATGATCTATCCAAAAAGCATGAATACACTAATAGATATAGGTGGATATTAATTGATCCCTCATATATATAATTGATCCATAATCAATTAAAAAAAGGGGGATTATGATTTAAAAGGATATATATTTCTCATGATTGGTTCCCACAGATTGATCTAAATATCAAGCACGATATATGAGAGAAAGATGATTACTATTGTGAAATTGGAGATCTCTATATAATTTTCTATTTGTAATGGAATCATATTATGGTGTGGATTTTCCTAAAAATGTGATTTTAGAAAAAAGAGCAAAACCAATTTAATAATAATTTTGTGCGGGGACAAGTAACATTCCAGTGATTGGTCTGTGGGAACTATAAAATGGATGGTCTCACTACCAGCACCACTAGATTTCTGGGGCATATCATAGGATAGATGGTGTACTTACTTCAACCACCATAAAATCCACTATATCCTCCAACCTCTAAAAACAAAAGGACCCCTTTACCCGTAAGACACACCTCCATAAGAAAAAATAAACACATAATGTGTCTTATATTAAAAGTTACATAACTTGGATTATGAGGATGTTACAAATAGAAAATCATATCCCTAGGGAATGGATACATTACCATCTACACTTATATTTTTAACTATGGTCTATTATTCAAAAAAATTGCCATAAATGTAATTATTCAGTTTCGTAAATATTTTTTACCAGACCCCCAACTATAATGATTGTCTCAATGACTCCAAATAATCAAATATTACACTTACACATCATGAACCACTAGTACCCCTCCTTAGTGAGTTATGAGAAATGTGTTCCACCACATATCCTCATTTAATTTTTCAAAGTCTAGTGAAAATATGTGAGAAAGAAAAATAAAACACATAAGGCCTTATACTATAACAACCTAAAATAGATATACAATACAATATATATAATATAATTATAAACCACTATAATTAAAAAATATTAATGAAACTTTATTTAAATTAATGTATAAATGTAAACTATAAAATATGAATCCTCATTAGAGACCCTTATAGGTAACCAAAACGCATGAAAACAATACATTAAGATATATAAATGTATAGTGGTATCACTATTTCCTAGTAAAAATGGATCTATAGAAGAATGTATAGTGGTATCACTATTTTTAGGTAATCTATAAAAATTACAAGTATCACTATATGTAATTAAGAATGAGATTCACATAAACTTTTTCAACTCAATAATAACCATTCCCATACCCAAACTGTTGATAAATTAGATAGAACAAAACATTTTTGGTCACAAGGACTATATATGGGTTAGTATAGATATAAAATACAGGATGTCCCAAAAGAAAAAATGTATGAAGATGAAGATCTTTTCTGGATGATTTTGTAATTATTGTTGAATTTTTCATCAACATTTTTTATCTGAATGTTTTTTTTGTTTCATATTAAAGTGAGTTTTATTTTAACAAAATAATATTGATTCACTCCCCATACAAAAAAATGATGTTTTTGTTGTTATAAATTATTATAAACTTACTATTATACAAATTTTGTATGGGTTCATGAACCTATCAGATAGAGAAATATTTTATAATTTTAAATTTATAATGTAATATAGGTTATTGAAATCCAAAATATTATACATGATTTAGTGAAATATGATATCTACACTATGGAGTGAGATGATGATAACTAAATGAAGGTATATTGGACATAATCTCACTTGATCACCAGAAATTAATATTAAGAAGGACTTTATAAAGATATAATAGACCAAGAAACCTAAAAAATTTTCTATGATGAGTTTAGTAAATCATGTCGAATAAAAATATAATATCAAATAGAGGATGATTGTGATTATGCTTCATATATAAATACGTATCTATCCATAATATTTTTTACAATCTCATTGGAAATATAATTTTAAATATCATTAAATATAGTAAATCTCATAAATATAAATATGATTTTCTATATGGTATAGGAATCATTAGAAAAGTACCATATGAAGAAATATTATTCCATAAGATTGAGAATCCATAGGGTTTGTAATCTCCATGTATGAGTTAACTGAAAAAAGGATACTCAATAAAGAAGATCAATACAAAGAAATAACATATTGTGTGTTATCAAATAGAGGACTTAAAATGAAGATCACATCACCAAGAAAATTTGATATTACTAAATGTATATCCCTTCATATTTTTGAACTCTAAATATAGTTAAAATATAATGATGTACAATCAAAATTTTTAAATCCTTCCAATATTTGAGGATGTTTTGATAAAATTAATGATGTTGATATTTTTGGAATGAATTATGATGTTTATTGACACTATATTTTTTAGAGGATTTTATGGACTTAAAATGAAATTTGAGATGAGATGGAAATTAAAATTGGAGTCCACACTTATTAAATTATTTATAAAGGAATTATGTGTATAAAAAAGTGAGAAGGAACATTGGCAAGTCATTTTGTGACTGTATAGAGTTAATTTTTTTATATATTTTGAGATAAATTTTTTTATAAGAGACCCAATAATTCAATTGGTTGATAATAATGATAATAGGACATAGTGTACTAGATAGAGTTTCATTAAACACATCTGCATCTAATAGAGGTTCATGGGAAGAGGTGGATTAAAAAATACTATTAAAGAAGAATACGTACTAGATAGAGGTTTACCATAAATATGAGAAATGTACATAGATTTAATGGATGAAGAATATCACGATATGAATTATTTTTTGAAGATTTAAATGTTTTATAGTTCCATTGACCCTAAAGAAGAATAAGGCATTATAAAAAATGGGAACCAATAATATTTCCTATTTGGAGGCTGATTATTGATGAGAGATAGCCATATTTATTCATTCATAGTATATGGTGGATATATATTGTTTGATTGGAGTTTACATTGAAAGGAATAGGTACCCCAATATAGAATAAAACTATAAAAAATTGTTTACATTATTTAATTATCTTTTCATAAGTGCGTGGTTGTGTCATCATGTTGAGAGGATCAAAACATTTACAAGATATAATAGATAATTTTTAGTGAAACAAAATTTTAAATGATCCCCATGGATTTAACCTCCCATTCTGTGTTGAATATACATTCCTAGGAAATTAATTTTTTATTAGAGAAACAACTTATCTATAGAATAATTATATATTAATTATCATTAATAATATCAACTCATCCAATACCAGATGTATTCATACCTTAAATGAAAAAACATACCATGTATGAAAAAATTGAATGATTCAATTTATTCTTTCCCTTGGAATAATGGTGAGTAATGAAGCTAATTTAGTGTATCCACACATGGAGAAGGTTGATCCTTTATACTTTACTGACAAAAGGTATCACATTGAGGATGAGAAATATCATAATGATGTTTTTATATACTTTTATGAAAGTTTTTATATGAAGTACATGAGCCTAAATACATCAAAGGAATCATTGAAAAAACATGATATTATTTTCAAGGGAAATATAAAATTAAATGAATTAAATAATTGTATCTAGAAAAGAATGTTAAATTATAGTATGGTGGAAGAAAAAACATTTTATGACCAATTCACTTCAGTAAATGAAATTATCAGTCACAAAATATGATTTATAGATGTTTTAGAATTTTAGATATTGTTAAAAATTTTATGTGATTTTTTTGAACGTGTTTGATCCTAATATCTCTAATTTAGAATATAAGACATATTTTCCTATTTATGAATTAGATAAAATTATTATTTTTTCCTTTTAAAATAGGAAATATCAAACATTAAATAATAATATTATGGAAGATATTTTTTTGAATCTATGAGGAAATATTAAAATTTGGGAAATGTAATAATAACTAATTGATTATAGTGAATTAAATGTTAAGGTCAATGATGATGAATAGAAAATTTAAACTACTTACCTAATATATTTAAATTAATAAAATTTATAATTAATTTTGATTGAAATATCCCACTTAACTATTTCATGTGTTATGGAATTAGTCATTTTCCATAAACTATCCAATGAAGATGGTTGGAAATACAATAATGAATATTCTAAAGAAGACCCTCATTTGGATAAGTGTAACAAAAATTATATGAATATTGTGAAATAATCCTAAATTAATAAAACATTTATTGGAATGAAAAATGATCTCTGTTGAGTAAAAGAGAAGTGTTGGACTCCACTGATAATAGTTCATCAGAATATGACATTCTAAAAGATGTTCAAAATTTTCATGGGTCTAGTTGTACAACACCATTACTCTAGTAACCTATAACCTGTGGTTATTTTTCTACATTTTCAAATGATAATTTATATCTATTACTAATGGATTAAACTGTTTATCAGTATTAAGAGAATAGATACATACATTATTCTCAAATTACGTTAAAAAACATGAATTATAACACAAAATTCTAATAAGATTTTTTTTATTTCTTCTTGTATATCCCTAAAATAATTCATAGATCCCTTATTGTTATATTTTTAAATGTAAAAAGTAATATAGTGTGAGATAAAATTACAGGGAAGTGAAGGAGTACACAATTATCTATCTGAGAACAAATAATTCAGGAATAATATGACATAGATAAAAAATAATCAAATATGCCATATAACTAATGAAATTAAAGGGGGAATATATCCATGGATAAAATAGGAACATAAATAATATCATGCATAATAATAAAATGTATTTTAATTATGAAATTCATAATATCATACATCCTAATCATATCATCAAGGATTGTTTCCAACACATCATAAATATACCATCATGGCCTCCTTGAAAGATATCATAACTAATTAGGAAGAAATACACTAAGCTCCCATGTTAGTTTTTCTTTTGATACCTAACTATGTATGATGGGAATATAAAAGGCCCCACCCATCACCTAATAAGTCAAATTAATTCCTTATATGAAAAGTTCTGAATATTCAATAAAATACATAATCAATATAAAAAACCATATTTGAAAACTAACAAAAAGAATATCAACATTTTTCATTTGTTAAAAATAAATCATCATGATCACAATCCAACCAGAGTAATACAGTGGTTGGTATCATTAGAGTGTTTCCCCTATAAAGTTCAATATTCATCTATGTATTTTGACATAAATGAAAATAATTTTAAAGGACCACTGAAACATATATTTGGTAAAAAAACGTATCATTTTGAAATAACTTATTTAAAATCATAAAATTTTCATAATATTAGTAAAAAATATTTCTATGAAGATAACCATGGTATCTTGTAAAAAAATATTTACATAACTTATTATTCATGATTTATGGGAGATCAATTAATGCAGGAAGTACTAAAACAACATTTTCATTCAAAACATCGGCAAAAACTACCTTGTTTGGAAAATGACCAGTGGATTTCTAATATATTTTTAGTAATAAATTAATGGATAAAATTAACATTAATTAATAATTATGGAATATTTGATTCATTCTTGAAAACATATTTAATTAAATATATAAAAAAATTAAAAGATACCTGGTTGAATAAATATACAATTTTAGTTTTTCTAAAAAATAATCTTTCAGGATTTTGAATGTATAAAGGGATTAAAATTAAACTAAATATCAAAATTTATAGAAATAAAATTATTATAAAAAATTTATGATGTTTAATATAAATTTACCATATAATTCCACAAAAGGAATCTAAAATATAAATTATACTTAATTAGGATTATATTATGAAATGAACACTTGAAAATTTGGTAACTTTTGAATCATAACCAATTGAAAGAAATAACATCTAATTAAAAATTAAATAAATTGAATTAAATATATTCATTATATAAAATATTAATGGGTTAGTATAAAAACAACACAAATTAAACAAGTTGAGTATATGGATATTCTCCATAATAAAGAAATATACTAGAACCCATTACATAGATGGTAACTTTCAAGTAAGAATTGATCATTAACATGATTACGGGTAAAAAATTTTAAACCACATAAAAAATATAAATATAATATAAAATAATGAAATGAATCTATAGTAAAAATATTGGAATAACATTGGAAATGACGAGTTACTATAACCAAATTAAATGGTATTGATTTAAGAAACCTCTTAACTCAAGTATAACTCACAACATATATACTTTATCTCCTAGGTAACGAACATATATAAGTTTTTTATATGTTTAAGAACCATTTAATGTTTATTCCCTTATTAATATCCTTTGATTAATTTATGAAAACACCTTATATTTTTATTAAATTAGTTGAGTTTATGTCTGCTCTTTTGAAGAAAATTGGTTTATAATCATAAAAAAAAACTAGTAGGTTAACCATGGTTATATGGGTAATGGTTAAATCATTTATATAATATTAATAATGAAATAATTATAAATTTAAATAATAAATAAAATTTTATAATCAAACATGAAATGATGACATGAATAAATAATCACCTCATTTTGTCAAGGTGGTAGTTCACACATACGCATGGGTAATGTTATAATTTTTTTAATAGGTGGAAGGGTTGGAAGGTTAGAAATGAATTATTATTACAGAATAAAAATTATTTCATAAATATCATATATATTCATTAAATCCATCATAATAAAAATCCTCTATAGGTTTTCATGAAAACAAAACACATTGCTTAGTTGAGGGAGAGTCCACATGTACACACCAATAATGTTTTCTATCCCTATAAGATAGAGAATGAGATGAATAAGTGTTTTAAAATACACAAAATAAAATTTTAGTATAATGTATAAACTAGTGTTTTTATATCTTCATGTATTAAGATGCTTTTCTGGACTTTAAAGAATATATAAACATGAAACTCTCTTTAAAGAATTATACCTTTCATTTGGAAAACCTACCTTAGATTATTCCACGACCATGAATAGGTTTGTATTTTTTTAGAAAATAACATATAGAAAATGGATAAGGAATATATAAAGTTATTAATTAATGTATTTAATGTGATATAAATATTAAACACTATGAATTAAGAAGCATAGTAGGTTCAATTTCATAAGTGAGAAGATGACACACAAGGAATTAAATAAATTATTTCAATATAATTAATATATTTATAAATAAAAATGAATCCATATGGACATGTATTCAAGTAAAAGGAGTCAATTTTTTATAGAATAACAGAAAATTAAATTTAGGCTATGTTTGGTGTCCTGATAAACATTGTACTTTTTTTAAACCCATAATTAAGTCTTTTTTTACTTTAACCATTATAACAAATTTTTTATCCTTTAGGTGATATTAATTTACATCCATATTGAAAAGTGTGTAATAAGTGGTATAGTAATAATATTTTCAACCATTTTCTATTTCAGATGTCATATTAAAATAGTTTTTTATGTATAAATCATTTAACGAAAAATAATTTAACAAAAAATTATCATTAATATCTTTTTTTGGAATATTAATTTAATTTTTATTAATATCATAAATATTTCAATGGATTTTGAATATAAATATCATGACTCGTACCTCGGGGCCCATCCCGCGACACACCCCAAGCCCGCCACCCGAAGGCCAGGGGTTGACGACTAGTGCTGAAGGCGTCAAACTGCAAGTGGGAGGCATTTTACAGAGTACCTATACCCACACACACACCCATCCATGTCCCACAAACTGAAAAGGGGAAAAAAGTATATTGAAACCAAGTGTTGAGTACAAGTACAACCGAAAACAAGTTGGCTAGAATACAAACCCCAAAAAAAAACTGAAAATAGAAAAGTATAAAGGGAATCAGATAACCATATGCTGAAAACCCCACCTAAAGGTAAGAGTAGTATAACTACTAGAAGCTGAAACAATACATCCTATCCGCTTGATCCTACTGGGCCCCACATACTCCTAGGCCACCAAGTCCTCTATCAAAGTGTCGATCGTCTACACCAGACACAAAATGTGTGGGAAAACCCTGTGAAGGGGTTTTTAACCAGATACTCAGAAGGAGACCCCAAAACAAAAAGGAAATACCACAAAGCAATCCTCAAAATAAAGAACGAAGCATAAAAATTAAGCAAGAGAACGAAGAACAAGAATAAAGCACAAGTACAAAGGAAACGATATCTCACACCAGGTATATTCTTGGGTAGTGATAAAAGAATAATAAGTCACATCATCGAACACATCAGCTGCTAAAGAAATCCTCCACTATGAGTATTGTGGACCTGCCAGGTCACATAGAATCTGCTTCCCACTAACATTGGACTACTGAGGTACACCTCCCCATCACTTACCATGGGTTTTCCAAGTCACATAGTCTCTCTCCCATTGTGGGCCTACAAATTCACATAGAGTTACTTCCCACCTTGGCCAACTAAGGTACTCCTCCCCATCACGTATCGTGGGTCTGCCGAGTCACACAGTCTTTCTCCCACTATTGTCCTGCAAAGTCACACTTATGTGCTTCCCACTGGGCTATAGTCGAGTCACATTGAGTTGATAGTCTGTACTCTTCGGGTCTCAGCCAACCGTAGAGTTCCATACGTAGTGCACTTGGGATAAATTCTCCTCATGCCATTCTTCGCATCTCAACTTCCATGAAATCCTCCTTTGGGAACCCCAAAAGATCCTCGTCGACATGTGGGTCCCAAATCCACAAACAGATCGTAAATTGGACACTCGGTTTGCATGTTCTTATAATTTTAGTAACCAGGGGCCAGTTGCATCTAGGGTCGGTCCGACCTAGTCAAACCATCCCGACCAACCCTGCCTGGGGGTCCAATATAACTTGGTTTGAATCAACTGAACTGACCTGACATGGTTCAGGTCAGGGTAGGTCTGGTCCAACTATGCAATTATGCCGGACCCAATGGGCCTCACTGGACCTAGCCGAGTTTGGATGAGGGTCCATCACGTTGGTGTGGTTCCGGACCACTGGGCATGGAACTGGCCTGCCGGCCCGGTCCGGCCCGCTGGGCACGAAACTAGCTAGCTGGGCCACATGTCTGGCCTATCCTGCTGGATAGGGGTGCAGCCCGCTGGATGGGGGTGCGGCCCACCAGTAGAATCCCAGTACACACGTGCGGGCTGGTGGTGGTCTACCTGGCCCGGATTCGGCTAGTTTCCGCATCCGGCCCCCTTCACTAACTTGATGTCGAGTGACCACAACTTGCCATATCACCCAGGTGGCCCAAATGCGGGCCGCCTCCACCATGAAACGACGGTCAACACCTCACCTCCCTGAAACTATGGCTATCTTTCCGTGAATCTCTTCGGCCGTGGTGCACCGCCTCCCTTCACTATCGGTGTCGGCGCACTGAAAGTTCCTTCTGCGGGCCACCAAAGTTTCTTCAGTGGTCCGTTTCATGATCCACTTGCACCTACGGGACTCTCGGGTCGCTACCATCCCTTCCTTGGACCCAGATTCATCTTTTTACCAATTTTAGGATGCATCTACAAAGAGCACTCAAGGAGGAGGTGCTCGGGCCTTGTTCGTGTCGGCCCGTTCCCTCTATGTTAGAGGTTTAAGGAAAAGGATGGTCTGGGTATTTTAGTTCAATCAAACAAGTGATAGTTTAAAAAAATATAATGAAATCCCAAAAAAACCACCCTCTCACAAGAACGCACAATCTGCAGATCAACCTATTAATGGTTTGATCCGTGTTCAACATTGAATTTATGAACGGGTAAAAAAAATTAAAAACAACCCCTACATGGATTGAGGATATGTTGCTAACAAGGGCCGAAGCTCTGAGCTGACATCGATCCTCAATCCATTATCATTCGTCGTCATTTTTTGATGGTGCTTATAGTCTTTATTCGATGCCGTTTGTTGCCATTTGTTGATGGATTTCTTCATTCTTCATTGAAGAGGAAGCCCATTGGTGATTCCAAAAAATAGAAAGAAAACACGTCGCAGTGTTTTAGTTATGCTCTAACACCTCATTGTTATACTATTTCATTTATGAAAAAGAACAACTATTATGAGTCATTTAATGCATCATTATGTTGTGGGTTTATGAGCCATTAATGAGTTCCATTAATGTGTCTCTTCATCACCTCCTTGCCGTATCGCAGCATCACTGCTCTTCGGTTGAGGAAAAGAAATAAAATATCTTTCTAAACTTATTTTATTTTTTTCCAAAAGGTCTGAAAATTAACATTTCCATTCAGCCCTTTCTAGCCGAAGTTAAGTCCTTTATAGGCGAATCCAAGCATTCTGAGTTCAATAGTGCCCTCATTTTTTTTATCTGAGCACCGATTCAAATGTTATTAAAAAACCCACTTGTATGTTTGCTGAATGTACGTCAAAAAAAGTTCAAAATTCCCTTCCTAGTTCACTAATCCTTAGAATCATGTGCTATCAGATTTTGTAGTCTCGAAATAATTTCATATAATTTTGAAAAAATACATGGAAATTATGAGAAATTAATTTCTCCCCACCATAGGTCTTTACATCTTTAAAATCCAAAACAAGGGATAATCAAACAAATGGGGGTACTGAGAACGAATCTAAGCCTCCCAATCCCATGTGATATCCTAATGATTCCCATGATACCACCGAACATACACTAGAGGAATTGACTACCCATGAAGAACCTGCTCCTATCAATCCTCTATATCAATCAGGTACTCTGCAAACATCTCCCCATCGTTAATGTCCAGCTCACCCCAGTAGATGATGTACGATGGGTCATGGACATATCTTATCATCTTGGAAATGTGGAGAACATCATGCACTCGGTGCATCTATGGTGGAAGATCTAGGTCATATCCCACCTCAACAACTCTGCTCAGGATCTAAAAAGGTCTAATGAACCTCAGAGATTTCTTTCTACCTCGGCCAAATCTCCACAATCCTTGTCAGGTTGAGACCCACAGGAACACATGATCTCCCTACTCAAACTCCAAGGGTCTCTGTCTTCTGTCGGAAAAATACTTCTGCATACTCTGTGAAATCGTCATATTCTCCTAGATTATCTCCACCTTCTTCGTGGCAGGCCAAACCAACTCTAGATCGATGAGTTTCGACTCCCCTGGGTCTATCCAGCATAGAGATGATTTTCATGGACACCCATAAAAAGCCTCAAACAGTTCCATTCTAATGGTGGAGTGATAGATATTATTGTAAGAAAACCCTACCAATGGTTTTTGGTCCTCCAAACTATGAATAAAATCTAAGACACAAGCACAAAGCATGTCCTCCATGGTCTGTATGGTTCACTCCATATGACCATCGGTCTAGTGATGAAAGGTTGTTCTCAAGCGCAGCAGCATCCCAAATGCCTCATGTAATCCCTTCCATAACCAGGATGTAAAAAATACATCATATTATAAGATTATGATCGATGACACTCTGTGGATCCGCACTATCTCCTGGATATAGAGGAATCCCAAGAACTCTACCAGTCCCTGCTCTTGGATGGGTAGGAAGTGGACTGACATGGGGATTCAGTCAGCAATCCCCTATATAGAACAATGACCTCTAGATGTACGTGGTAACCCCATAACTATTTCCATCAAGATTCCATACCATTTCCACTCTAGTACCTCGAGTGATTGGTCTAAGCTTGCTGGAATGTGATTCTCAACCTTAACTTGTTGACAAGTGAGGAATCATGAAATGAATGCGACCACTGATTTATTCATTACTGGCCACCAATACTGATTTCAGAGGTCGTGAAATGTATTTTCAAATCCATGATGTACCTCCAAATGGGATGTATGTAACTCCCTCAACACCTCATCCCGCAACATCACTGATACTATGGTGCACCCTCTAAAAAGGATGACGTTCTCCCCACCTATAAAAACATCATCATGAGCATGTCCTGAGGATAACTGAGCACGTCGAGCCTCGCAGTCAACATCCACCAGCTATGCCTCCCTGACTCACTATAAGATTGGGGGAGTAACATTCATCTAATTAAGGTAAGATGATCCATCATCATCCACGAAGGATATATGTATCGCGGCTAGCTGCTCTACTGCCTCAATCAGCAGCTGCAAACCGGTCCTCCTGCTAAACACATCTACTACCATGTTCCCCATTCCAGGAGTATAGAATATCTCAAAGTCATGTTCCTAGAGGAACTCTAGACATCTCTACTATATCAGGTTCAGGTCCTTCTAGGAGAAGATACACCTGAGAATCTTGTGGTGAGAGTAAAATATAAACCACTCACCTAACAAGTAGTGAAACTATATCTTCAATGAAAATACCACGACTGCTAACTCCTGGTCATGGGTCACATAGTTTTTCTCATGTTTCCTCAAATATCTTGAGACGTAGGTGATCACCGCTCACTCCTGCCTCAGGAAAAAACCTATACCAGTCCTTGACACATTGTAGAAAACTACGTACTTAACTCCCTCCTATGGTAGTCTCAAAATGGGGGTACTCGTCTGTCTCCACCTCATCTCCTTGAAACTATACTGGAACTTCTCCATCCACAAAAGGGATATACCTTCCTTTTCAAAGCTGATAAAGGTGTTGCAAACCTGGAAAAGTTAGGAACAAACCTTTGATAGTAACCGGACAACCCAAAGAAGCTCCACACCTTAGTCATGCTCCTGGGTGGATCCCAAGCAAGCACTGCCTATATCTTTGCTAGATCCACTACACCTCCAGAATCCACGATGATGTGTCCCAGAAAGTGGACCTCCTGAATCTAGAACTAAAACCTAGATATCTTACCATATATCGGATGCTCTCGGAGTGTATCCAAGACTATCCTCAAGTGTAAAGCATGCTCCTCCTCCAAAGACGAGTACAATAAGATGTCATTAATGAATACCACAAAAAAACGGTCAAGGTAAGGCTGGAAATTCCTATTCATGAGTCCCATAAACCCTATTAGGTCATTGGTCACACCGAAGAGCATCACCAAGAACTCATAGTGGCCATACCGGCACCTAAAGTCTATCATCGGTACGTCCCCATCCCAAACCGGAAGCTGGTGATAGCCGGATCTGTGGTATATCTTGGGGAACCACCTCTCTCCCTTCAATTGATCGAAGAGGTCATCAATTCTCAGTAGTGGATACTTGTTCTTAAAGTTCACCTTGTTCGGGCACTAGAAGTCCATGAAAAACCTCAAACTCCCATCTTCCTTCTTGAAAAAAACACCAGGGTTACCCATGGTGAAATGCCGAGCCTTACGAACCCCTTATCTTGCAAGTCCTCTAGCTATTCCCCCATCTTGGGATGCTCTACGGGAGCCATCCGATATGACAGTGTGGATATCAGTGTTGTCCTGGGGTATAGGTCACTGAAAAAGTCAACCGATCTATGAGGAGTTAGTGTCGAAACATCCTCAGGAAAAACATCCCCATACTCATCCACCACTATAGGAAATCTTGGACTCCTCTCATCCACTACACCGAGGGTGACACTAGATAACTGGTGAGTGATCGACTGCACCCTCCTCTGAGAAAGTTCATCCTGTGCTATATGGGTTTCCTTCTACATGGTGAAGGAAAACTATGTCCCATATCTGAAAACACACCACAGTGTATGCCTAAAATAGTCGATCTGATCATGGACTATTGATAACGATCCCATACCCAAGATGATGTTGGAAGGCCTCGACGCTGCTACTAGGAGATCCCAACCAAATCTCTCACCACATATAGTAGGCTCGCACTTCCGGAACTAGTGTGTTATCATCAAATACCCTCCTTTAGGAGTCTCAAGATGTAAGGATCGAGCCAACGACTCCACTGGAATCTCCAAGATCTGAACTAAAGTTGTGGTAAGGAAAGAGTGACTAGCATCTGTGTCTATAAGAATTACAGCTAGGGTGGAGAAGACACATATCATACCTTGGATCATATCCTAAACACCATGGTCATATGCCTCTACTTCCTGAAGCTGAGCTCGCCTCTTTCCTTCTACTCCTTATGAACAGGGTAGAAAACCTGGGGGTGGTGCTGGTAGTACCTTAAAACATTTCCCACCACCTTCTACTCGGCCTGCTCCCATGCCATGTCCGCCGCCCTGCGCACCACCTCGCTTGAACCTCTACCTCTGTCTTAGAAGTCCCTCAACAACCTACTGGTCATCTACATGGCGGTTCAGGCAGTCACATGCCATGTTTCCATGATCACTGCACGTGAAGAGAAACCTAGACCTAGATGAATCCTTCTAGTCTGGGAGCCCCACACTGCTGACCCTGAGTCCTGGGGTCAGCCCCTGAAAGACCTAGCCTACTTGGGCCCTCATGACATCTATTTACTGCCTACTAAAGACTTCACCACACATGGTCTACTGGTAGCTCTATCTTTTGGCGCCTGCTCCACCATGAATCCCTCAACAAGAAGGTCTCTCTCTAGCACCCCAGCCTGGGTAGGGATGTGGAGAGACACCATCGATGCTCTGATCTTCCATATGAGGCCCTACTCAAAGGTTCGAGCGCTGCTGAAAGTGTCCCACACCATGTTTGTGGAGTAGTGAGAGATGAATGTAAACTTTGTAGAGTAATCATCCAATGACAGGATTCCCTACTGAAGGTAAAACAACTCTTAAATCCACACAGAGTGCAAGGTTGTGTGAAAAAACTCCTCCCAGAAAAGTCGCTTGAAGTATTTCCAGGTGAGGGTCACCGCATCATGATTTTGGATGGTCAATCTCCACCATCTCCCTACTGAGTCCTGAAAAAATCTTGCGACCAAGATCTCCATCTGGTCAAGTAGTATCCTCACTAAGAAGAAGACCCATGTAACTGCCTCCAGCTAGTCCTCTGTGGCATGAGGATCTATCTGTCCCCTGAACATGGGAGGTCTCTGTCTCTGGAACTCGGGCAAGGCACTGAGACTACGTGTGTCCTCTACTGGTACCGCCGACAGTAACTACTGATCAATGGGTGGTGGAAACACCGATGAACCACCCGATGTGGCCATCTCTAGCACTGGTCCTTGAACCAACACCTCATCGCTAGGCGGCCTGTCCTCACAGTCACGCATTGGAATCCCAGATGACCATCTCTGTGGAGGCATCCTAATACAGATCATGATATACCATGGTCAGAAGGACATATATGGTGAGATGAATCTTATTCAATAATAACATAATGAGACTCTTATGATATCATCATTTTCATATTTAGATCCAAAAAGAATAATTCAAGGTCCTGGTGTATGGATACATCAGTGGCCGCACCAACACTGGACAACCCGAATCTAAAATTCAGACTCGAAACACTTAACAATGTTTCCCCCCAAAAAAAAATAGACTCCCAGTCTTAGTGGTGGAACCGACCTCTCAGATACTACTTTATCATGACCCTTCGCCTGGGGACCGTGCCGTGACGTACCCCAAACCCGCCTCCAGAAGCCCTGGGGTTGGTGACTAGCACCGAAGGCATAAACCTTCAAGTTGGAGGCATTTTCCTGAGTACCTGTATGCACAAAAATGCCCAACCATGTCCCACAAACTTAAATGGGAAAACAAGTATACTGAAACCAAGTGCCGAGTACAAGTAAAACTAAAAAAGAGTGGGCCAGAATACAAAACCAACAAAATGAATTGAAAAATAAAAAGTACAAAGGGACTTAGGTAGCCATCCACTGAAAACCCCACCTGATGGTAAGAGTAGTGTAGATACTAGAAGAAGAAGTAGCACGTCCTGACTTCCAAATCCTATTCGGCCCCACCTACTCATAGGACACAAATTCCTCTGTCAATGCATCGATATTTCGCACCAGACACAACACGTGCGAGTGAAGCCTGTGCATGTGTGATTAATAAAATACTCAGTAGGGTACCTTGAAACACAAAGGAAAGATCACAAAAAATCCTCAATGTAAATAATAAAGCATAAGAACAAATAAAGAGAATGAATCATAACACAAAGCACGAAGCATAAGCACAAATCACAAGACAACTCACACCAAGTATATTCTATGGTTGTGATAGAAGAGTCATCAATCACATTATCAAACACCTCAGCTGCTAGAGAACTCCTCCACTATGAGTATAATGGGTCTGCTAGGTCACACAGAAGCCTCTTACCACTAACCTTGGACTATTGAGGTATACCTCCCCATCACAAACCATGGGTCTACCGAGTTACACAGTCTCTCTCTCACCATGGGCCTACAAAGTCACACAGAGGATCTTCCGACCTTGTCCAACTGAGGTACTCCTCCCCATCTCTTATTGTGGGTTTGCCAAGTCACATAGTCTAACTCCTACCATGGATCTTCAATGTCACATAGAGGTGCTTCCCACTAGGCCATAGTCGAGTCACACAGATTCAATAGTCACCAGTCTTTAGGTCTCAACCAACTGTAGGGTTCTGTATGTAGTGCTCTTAGTAGAACCGCTCCTCAAGCTATTCAGCACATATCTACTTCTATGAAATACTTCTCAGGATACGCCAAAAGGTCCACCTCATCGAGAGGTTCCCAATTACAGAAAATACTCTTCAATCATATGCCTAGTTTGGAAATTATTAGCATTTTAGTTAACAAGGGTCGGCTGCATCTCGGCCCAGTTTGACACGGTCATACTGTCCCGAACAACCCACCCTAGGGGTCTGACTAACCCCGGTTTGATTTGATTGACCTGACCTGACCTGGTTTGGGTTGGGGTAGGTTCAGTCCATCCTGGATAGTGGGACATGCCCAATAGGTCTTGCTGGATCCAACACAGTTTGGCCGAGGGTCTAGGCCGCTGGTAGAAGTCCGGACCGCCGGCGTGGGTCTGGCCTGCTGGGTCTGGAACTAGCCCGCTAGGCCACAGGTCTGGACCAATCTGCTGGCTGGGGGCACGAATCTCCAACAGAATCATATTCTTCATGTGTGGGCCGATGGTGGTCTACCTGGCCGGGATACGTCCAGTTTTCATGTATGGTCTCCTTCATTGTCCCACAGACGTCCCTCCTGCCGCGGTCGAGCAACCATGGATCGCCAGCTCTCCTGGGCGGCCCGAATGCGGGCCGCCTCCACCACCTGGCACTGGTTGGCGCCACACTTCCACACCGCTATGGCATGATGACAGGTGCACCATCTCCCTCCAGCCATGGCCATCGCCACCGGGGCTGGCACGCCAACGCTTCCTTCTGCGGGCTACCAGAGTTTGTTCGGTGGTCCATTTCTTGATCTACCTCTTCCTACGGGCCTCTCGGGTCTCCTCCATCTCTTCCTTATCCCCAGATTCATCCATCCACTGATTTGAGGTTGCATCCACCAAGAACGCACAAGGCAGAGGTGCTCGGGCCTTATTCATGTTGACCCGTCCCCTCCGCGTTAGAGGTTTAAAGCAGGGGAACGTCTGAGGATTTCAGTTCAACCAAAAAAGTGATAGTTCAAAACTGGATAAAGAAATCCCAAAAAACCACCCTACCACAAGAACAAATGATCCACATATCAACCTTTTTGTGGGTTTATCTACATTTTTTATTGAATTTAATAATGAGAAAAAAACATAAACACAACCCCAACCTAGATTGAGGATCTGTCGCTAATGAGGGGTGAAGCTCTGAGCCACCATCAATCCTCGATCCGTTTTCATTTCTCACCATTCGTCGATGACGTTCATTTCCATTTGTCGATGGCATTCGTCAATGTTCATCGATGGAATTCTTCATTATTTGTTGGAGAGGAAACCCAATGTTGGTTTGTTAGAGAATTTCTAAGGTTTAATTTCCATTCCTCCAACATGCCAAACAAATAAAATGAAAATATGTCGCATCATTTTAGTTATCCCGGGATGCTACGTCATTACGCCTCCTTTAATGCATCATTATGCTGTGGGTTTATGATCCATTAATGAGTTCCATTAATGCGCCTTATCTTCACCTCATCGCTGCATCGTAGTCTTTCCGTGTCGCCACTCATCAGTTGAAAAAAAAAATTATCCTTTTTAAGTTATTATTTTTTCCCAAATGGTCTGAAAATTAATTTTTCGTTCGGCCCTTGCCGAATGAAGTTAATTCCTTTATCAGCGAGAACTTTAATTCTGAGCGTGTATTCTCAAAATCACGTGCCACCAGAGCGTGTAGTCTCAAAATAACTCCATATAATTTAAAAAAAATTACATGGAAATTATGAGACATTACAATAAACTTTTTTGAAATAAGTTATAATTTATTAATAGAAAAAAAATTCTTGGAAATTTCTAATTCATTAAAATAAATTTATTTTAATGTTTTTTAAAAATATTTAGTAGTTTTTTCCTACAGTTAGTACATGCACTAAATAAAAATTGACTCGTAATTAAAGGTAATTATACCATAACAAAAAATTATAAATAATTTACCAAAAAAAATTATTTTATTTAGGTTCAAATTGAACATTAATATTTACTAATAACATCATGTTATCCTTATTAATGTTTGTTAGATATACTAATATCAGGAGACTAATTACTTAATATAATAAAAATTTCAATATCAAAGGAAAATGGCAACAAAATTTTATGCATTCGATGTTAATATGTATATAGTATAAGAAAATACATAGATAGATATAAGCCATTTTTTGGTTTATTTTGAGACGTTATCTCCTAGTTTTAATCATGTTTTACCAGTTTTCCAGCACCATGGTGACAAATCATGATCATGGTTACTATTCATAATAACAAAAATTGTTAATCCATTATGCTTCCATATATGGAGTTAAGTTTTCATTATAGAATTTTTAGATTGGGATAAAATAAAATTTAATAAAAAATCATAAAATGCCAGGAAAAATATTTTTTTATCAACATGCATTTTAAGAATAAAAATGAACTTATACTAATAATAAATAAGAGGTTGATTACTTTGTAATAATTTATATAATTTTTTATAAAAGGGATTTTATGTTACTTTAAAACTAAATAAAAAATATAATTGGAATTTTAAATTACATTTTTTAATTAACAGAAATGTTTGTGTCACAAAAACCATTATTTTTATATATTTAATGAAAAATAAATCCTTTTTGAAAAGATCTCAAAACACCATCTTATGATAATATTGAAATGATTATTTCAAAATATATATTCATTTCATAAAATAAAATTTATATGAGTGGATTGAATTATTTATAGTACCACCAAAAAAAATTCAATAAAAACCATTTTTGATGAAAGCATTTATTTGTTTAATAAAATTGCATTACATAAAAATGGGTTCAAATAAAATATGAATTAATTAATACATTTAAATTATTTAGAACTATTATATTCTTTCATAATGTGGTTATTAATATACAAAACTACCAATGTAACACCCGAGACTTTTAGGTTATATAAATCATCAAATGAATCTTTTTCTACACAACACTTGCTTGGCTTGCTTTACACGCAATTGCGACCTTCCTCGATAGCTTGCGTCGTACGCAATACCGAGTTTCACTAAACAACAATATGCTATTAAAACTAGCCGTTATGAATAGTAATAACCACTTTTTGAAATTTTATAAATTTTATTTTTCAAAATGGACTTCATTTTTGGACTCAGAATATCGAAATTAGCCTAGGGTGAAATTTTGGTATTTTTCTGAAAACTTTCAATTTTTGATGAATAGTGAAACCACTAAGTGGTAGGTTAAAAAACTGAATTTTGCATAAAACTTAATTTTACCAGGTTCTGTGAATGGAATTTCGAAAATCCGAGAGACACGGTTAATATCAAGGACTAAAATGTGGTTCAATGAGATGAAAATAATTTTTTCTGGTGAATAGTAACTTTTTACTTTTTTTTACCGCGGTTAATAGTAAATAGGGTAACTAAGGGTAAATATGATATTAATATTACCATAACACATGTCCTAATTCTATTGGACAAGTTTAATTCGACCAAAAACAAACTTAGGAATAAAATATGACCATTTAGGCCCACTTGGGTTAGATTAGGACATTTATTATTTATTTATTTAAAGAAGGGTTAAAATAGTTAAAATCAAAGTTTAATAAGTAAATAATTTTTAATATGGGGTTATACATAAGATAAATTCGATTGTAAATATTCATTATAAAGCTAAAAAGATTTCCTACATGATGGTATTTTATTTGTAATTTTTAGACATCAAATAATTTAATTTATTTATGACACAAAGATGATGTAGTAATTATGTTATTAATGAAATATTGACATAATTGATGTTATAAACACCAAAATAAATGTAATTTGAGACTTTTTATGAATTACACTAATTTTATAGGTTAATATGATATATTAGTGTTGATTTAATCAACTTGGTTCGAACATATAATTATGTTATGACTTTCAAAAAAATCATATATCAAATAGTGTCAAAATTGACACAAAATAGTTTTTAAATCAAATATTATATTACTAATTGTTATTTTATTCCTAAAAATCTAAGGTTTGGCCAAATGACTTAGATAAGGATATATATATTAATAATAAACAATTTTGGGTACGTTTGGCATGATATAGTAAGTGTATTAACCATATAGTGAAAGAAAACAAAAAGACACGGTAAAAGTTAAATTAATTAACTTAGAGTTAAATCTAATAGATAAGGTTAAAATAATACCCTAAACTTGTCTAAATCCTATTGGTTGGTAGGATTTCGACCCATCCCCACTTTATCTTCGAAATAAGACCCTTTGGAACCATTATAAACCGATTTTGACTTTAATATAAAATAATATTTTGAGATATTCCTAAGGTGCCCCTCTCCTCCCTTATAAAAGGGCACCTCCTCCCCCTCCTCCTCACACCAAATTAAGCACTCAAGCTCGGCAAACCCCTTCCATTTTCTCCTATCCACTTCCCTAGAATACTCCTAGAGGTCCTGGTCTTCTTCAAAGACCAATCTTAGTTCCCTAAGTGGAGGATTCAAAGAGGCGTTCCAAAGAAGAGGTAATATCCATTACCGATCTTTTCAATTTCTTTCGTCTTCAACTTCTTCTTCTTTAGTTGTTTCATGACAAAGTAATAACATCAGTATTACTTACATACTGATATGTTATTATAAATATGAAACAACCCTAATTCACCTTCTATCCATCCTACGGAAAAATGAAATCACCGCGCGTGCGTACGTACGGAATACCGTCTCCACGCCGTGGTGTAATCTATTTTCCGCCATCAACTTACAAGGATGGGTAAAATGGTGTAATGAGTAACTATATATGATTATTATGAAGTAATATAGATACTGAAATAATATATATATACTCAAATACAATTCCACGATCATAGGAACGATATCATCACTCGTGCGTACGTACGGAATACCGTCTCCACGATGTGATGCGACTCGTTCTACATGATCTTCATTTCATAATGATTATATAAATGAATTGAATGAATTAATATGGTATATAATACACTAATACCATTCTGGAAATGAAGTATCTATTACCTAAAGATAAGAATAAGAATTTATTCGACAAACCACGCATAAGAACAAAAAGTTATAAAGACCCGAGTAACAAGTAACAATGAAATATTACTAACAAGAAGCTAATAACATGACCATATATGATATCATATCAATATGTATGATTCTGGAATAAGTCAATAACATTATTTAAACCATTATACAGGAACTTCGGACACGAACAAAGCAAATCGGACCTAAGGTAAGGGAAATATCACAATCTCATTTTTATCCGAGATTGTTTATTCGTAAGTATTTACTGGGGTGTATTTTATCATCCACATCCATGTTTCATCAAAATGTAATATTATTTCCATCCACCTACAATTTTTTAAATCCATTTTTACCCTTCGTTGAGTTTTTAGTAATATGTATGAAAGGAATCTTTTGTCGTACGAGGTACTTTTTGACTTTTCTGAAAAAAGTACGAAGAACGTTTTTTTAACTTATACGACATGAATGGATTTTTAAAACATTATTTCCAAGAATCTTCCTTTACAGGTTTTCAAGTTTATTTTTAATCAACTTCTTTTATTTTAAAGTCGTATGACATGTTATGAAAGGAAAAATGTTTTTGAAGAAGAAAGGATATTTTCCTCAAGAATGGAGTTCAAGTGATTTTCAAAATTATTTTCCATCTAAGATAATAAAGGGTTCTGTTTTTATCCCTATTATTACATTGATTTGATCATGTTGTGATGGAATTATTTTTATGAATTCCTTTATCTTATATGAATTGATTTATGATGTCATGATGTTTCAAGAATCCCATTTTTGTTTCATGTGTTATGCGATGATGTATATTTTATAATTATGTGGTACACATAAGAAAGGATTCATTATAAGATGGGTGGGACCTATATCTCCCTCCAATGCATTGGGTAAAGATTTTATATCTCATGAGATAGACATGGCTGGAACGGATGGTTATTTCGGTTCAGTGATACAGGACTGAAACGAGGAGTGAACTCGGTTCAGAAAGAGACTTTGTCCACTAAGATAGTCTTGGCGATGAGTCATGACTAACAAGAAATGATTTTCCATGATTATGTGTGCATGCCACAAAGTTTCAAGTTTTATGTTATGATTATGGGGATCTCATTTTCACTCCTATGATTTGTTCCATGTTAAGATATTATGATCTCTTTTGCAGGTTATGATTTTCAAAAAGATATGATATGATTTTTATTTCCTTTATTTGCCTTGCTGAGCATTTGAGCTCACCCTTTTATGTTTTCTTTTCCCCAGGTCAGGAAGATGGATATTAAGTAGAATATGCTAAAAGGGACCCTAGATATGATGAAATAAATGGGAGACACTGTAGAAGATTTATGAACCAGTTGTTTATGTTTCCCAGTTTCTAAAGACACTATACCTATACGGTCCTTTGTAGTTTTATCATATGTTGTAATAAGTGTGCTTCAATTTTTGAAGTATTAAAAATGTATGTAAAGTATGGGTCGTTATAGTTGGTATCAGAGGAAAGGTATAATCAACCTTTGGGAACTAGGATGTGAAAGCCTTAGTAAGAACCCTAAGGATAAGTCTAAGCATAGAACACAATCTTAGAAATGGCCATGAATAACCTAGGATAAGACCATAAGCATGAAAATTTTATTCTTGAATTATGTGGTTTCCTATTATAATTAGTGTTGCTCACACTATTCTTCTTGGTTTTAGTCAATGGCTGGAACCCGAAGGAACCGTGTTAATGCGGAATGCGATGGGCAATGCAATGATTGTCCCCCTGAGCAACCAAACGATATGGGAGATGGAATGCAAAATCTTGTAGCCATGCTCACACAAATTTCTCAAGCTATGAATCATGCAGGATTTCCAAACGAGCAAAGGAGGGAGCAAAATTCTGTTGAATCCTTCATGAGGCAGCATCCACCTTCTTTCAGTGGGTCTACTGATCCATTAGTTGCTGAACAATGGATTAGTACTACTGAAAAGATATTTTCAGTTCTTCAATGTTCTGAACATGATAAAGTCATCCTAGCAGTGTATCGTTTGGAAGGAGATGCTGATCAATGTTGGAATCTTATTAAGAATACGAGGCAAAGGGATGAAATTGAGTCTATGGAATGGGACGAGTTCAAGAACTTATTTTTCAATAAGTACTTCCCTCGTATTTTCCGAAAAATGATGGATAAAGAGTTCCTTGAACTGAAGCAAAGGGATGATGAATCTGTTAGTACCTATGAAGCAAATTTTACAAGACTTGCAAGGTACGCTTCTGGTATTATTATCCAACCTGAGAGTAAGATCGATCGATTCTTTAGTGGCTTAAAACCAAGTCTTCGAAGGGCGTTAGCCATAAGAGACTTCAATAGCTACGAGGAAATCGTTCGATGTGCTCTCAAAGTCGAGATGGAGATTGGAGTAACCCATCAGTCACATGGGTTTGATAAGAAGAGGAAGATGGAATTCAAAGAAAAATCTAAAGAGCACACAGAAAAGAAGATGAGATTTTCCTTATGCTCAAAGTGTGGAAAGAAACATGGAGGGAGTTGTCTTAAAGGGACAAGTAAATGTTTTAAATGTGGAAAGGAAGGTCATCGGGAATTTGAATGCCGTGATAATGGGAAGAAGATGTCTAATGACGCAAACAAAGGAAGGGATACACAGAATGAACCTACTACACTTCAATGTTTCAAGTGCAAGGAGATGGGGCATTATGCCAATCAATGCCCAAATCCAAGGGTTGATTATGATGGTCGACGTCAACAAAATCATAAGGCTAAAGACAAAGGAAAGTCACATGCAATTTCTATCAGCGATGTGGAGTACGATAACGATGTGGTGAAAGGTACACTTGCCATCCACTCTAAAGTAGCAAATGTTTTATTTGATTCTGGATCCACCCACTCTTTTATTTCTGAATACTTTTCTAAGGGTATCACCGTACTACCTCAACAATTAGATGTTGAGTTAGCTGTGACAACACCTAATGGCACATCAATCGCATCAAAAGTTTATAATTCTTCTCCGATCGAAGTTTGTGGGAAAGTGCTTCCTGCAAATCTTGTGATCCTTCCTTTAGTGGAATTTGATGTGATTCTTGGCATGGATTGGCTTTCTCTACATGGAGCTCATATCAATTGCCAAAGAAGGGAAGTCACATTTCATATTCCAGATCAATCTACGATCGTCTATCAATGCAAGGATGAACATAACCTTCCAGTGGAAATTTCTTCCATCTTATGGGTATTGATTCCACTAAATGAAGGTTATTTATCTCAAATGGTTGGTGAGAAACTCACGATTAAGAATATGCCCATTGTACGGGAGTTTGATGATGTCTTTCCGGAGGAATTACCGGGTCTTCCACCAAATCGTGAAGTTGAGTTTTCAATAGAACTCGTACCGGGTGCTTTGCCTATTTCAAAGACACCTTATAGAATGGCCCCAATTGAGTTGCAGGAATTGAAGAAGCAACTCCAAGAGAATCTTGATAAGGGATTCATACGCCCTAGTGCGTCACCTTGGGGAGCACCTGTTCTATTTGTTAAGAAGAAAGATGGATCAATGAGACTCTGCATTGATTATCGAGAACTTAACAAGATCACTATCAAGAACAAATATCCTCTCCCACACATTGATGACTTATTTGACCAACTACGCGGAGCTCAATACTTTTCCAAGATTGATCTTCGTTCAGGGTATCATCAATTAAGGGTCAAAAGGGAGGATATACCAAAGACGGCTTTCCGTACAAGGTATGGACACTATGAATTTATAGTGATGCCATTTGGTCTTACTAATGCCCCTGCTATCTTCATGGATCTAATGAATAGAGTCTTTAGAGACTATCTTGATCAATTTGTGGTAGTCTTTATAGACGATATTCTTGTCTATTCAAAGAACAAGGAAGAACATGAATATCACTTGAGAATTATATTGAAGACCCTGAGAAAGGAGAAGCTTTATGCCAAATTTACCAAGTGTGAATTTTGGCTTCAAAAAGTTGCATTTTTGGGTCACATAATCTCAAAAGAGGGGATATCTGTGGATCCAGCAAAAACAGAGGTTATCGAAAGATGGTCGAGACCAACAACAGTAACTGAGATCCGAAGTTTTCTTAGTTTGGCTGGATATTATCGACGTTTTGTAAAAGATTTTTCATGATTATCTAATCCACTCACCAAGTTGACTCGGAAAGGAGTTAAGTTTGTCTGGACAGAGGAATGTGAAGAGAATTTCAAGGAGTTGAAAAGAAGGTTATCCAGTGCACCTGTGCTCACACTGCCTTGTAGTGGAGAAAGGTTTGTGATATACAGTGATGCATCCAAGAAGGGATTGGGGTGTGTTCTTATGAAAAATGATTTGGTGATAGCTTATGCCTCACGACAGTTGAAAATCCATGAGCAAAATTACCCAACACATGATTTGGAGTTGGCTGCGGTAATCTTTCCATTAAAGATTTGGAGGCATTACCTTTATGGTGAAAGGTGTGATATTTATACTGATCATAAAAGTTTAAAGTATATTTTCACACAAAAGGAGTTGAATATGCGTCAAAGAAGATGGTTGGAGCTGATTAAGGATTATGACTGCTCAATCCATTACTACCCTGGGAAAGAAAACAAGGTGGCAGATGCATTAAGTCGACAAGACCATGCTAGTTTATCTATGATGAGGATCACAAAAGATCCAATATTTATGGATTTACAAAGGATGGATCTTGGAATTATAATGGAAGGGGAAAAATCTTATCTTTCTCAAATGAATGTTCAACCATCTATACATGTGAAGATTAAAGAGGCACAGAAAGAAGATGCCGAGTTACAAAAGAAGGTGAGAAATGTTCCTGAATTCAACCTTGATTGTGATGGGATAATAAAGTTCAGGAATCGGGTTTGTGTTCCTCCCATCCCCGAATTAAAGAAAGAGCTGCTGGATGAGGCTCATAGTTCATCATTCTCTATTCATCCTGGAAGCACGAAGATGTATAAGGACCTTAAAGAGTACTTCTGGTGGGATGGCATGAAAAGAGATGTTGCTGAATATGTCTCTCGATGCTTGGTTTTTCAACAAGTTAAAGCTGAGAGACAGAAGTCTAAGGGGATGTTACAACCATTACCCATACCTGAATGGAAATGGGAAAACATCACTATGGACTTTGTCATAGGACTTCCTAAAACATCCAAAGGCAATAATGCTATCTGGGTCATAGTTGATCGTCTTACAAAGTCTGCACACTTCATTGCTATTAGAGAGGATTTCTCTCTAGATCAGCTTGCCAGGATATATTTAAAGGAAGTGGTAAGATTGCATGGAGTACCACTTTCTATTATATCTGATCGGGATCCGAGATTTACCTCGAAGTTCTGGCGAAGTCTTCAGCATACTTTGGATACAGAGTTGAGTTTCAGCACTGCTTATCATCCCCAGACAGACGGTCAGTCTGAGAGAACAATTCAAACCCTAGAAGATATGTTGAGAGCTTGCTCTATGGATTTCAAAGGAGGTTGGGATCAACACCTACCTTTGGTGGAATTTTCTTATAATAATAGCTTTCACTCCAGTATTCAGATGGCTCCTTATGAAGATCTCTATGGAAAGAAATGCAGGACTCCAACTTGCTGGGATGAAGTTGGGGAAAGAAAGCTATTAGGACCTGATCTCGTTGATGAAATGGCAGAAAAGGTCAGATCTATTCAACAACACATAAGAGCAGCTCAGAGTCGACAGAAAAGCTAGGCCAACAACCGAAGAAAAGACCTAGAGTTTGAAGTGGGTGATAAAGTGTTCTTATGAATATCTCCCTGGAAGAGGGTTATGAGATTTGGAAAGAAGGGGAAGTTGAGCCCTAGATATATCGGTCCTTTCGAAATATTGGATCGTGTTGGGAAGGTAGCTTACCGATTGGCGCTTCCACCGAATCTCTCTCAAGTTCACGATGTGTTCCATGTATCTCTCCTGAGAAAGTACATACCAGATCCTTCACATGTACTCAGCTCAGAAGTTGTACCGCTGGAGCAAGATCTTTCTTATGAAGAACAGCCGATAGAGATTCTGGATCGTAGCGAAAAAGTCCTACGAAATAAGACCACTCGATTGGTGAATGTTTTATGGAGGAACCACCAACTTGAAGAAGCTACATGGGAGCTTGAGGATATGATGAGGGAGAAGTATCCTCATCTGTTTGTTACAAAGTGACGAATTTCGAGGGCGAAATTCTTTTTAAGGGGGGTAGAATGTAACACCCGAGACTTTTAGGTTATATAAATCATCAAAGGAATCTTTTTCTACACAACACTTGCTTGGCTTGCTTGACACGCAATTGCGACCTTCCTCGATAGCTTGCGTCGTACGCAATACCGAGTTTCACTAAACAACAATATGCTATTAAAACTAGCCGTTATGAATAGTAATAACCACTTTTTGAAATTTTATAAATTTTATTTTTCAAAATGGACTTCATTTTTGGACTCAGAATATCGAAATTAGCCTAGGGTGAAATTTTGGTATTTTTCTGAAAAATTTCAATTTTTGATGAATAGTGAAACCACTAAGTGGTAGGTTAAAAAACTGAATTTTGCATAAAACTTAATTTTATCAGGTTCTGTGAATGGAATTTCGAAAATCCGAGAGACACGGTTAATATCAAGGACTAAAATGTGGTTCAATGAGATGAAAATAATTTTTTTGGTGAATAGTAACTTTTTACTTTTTTTTACCGCGGTTAATAGTAAATAGGGTAACTAAGGGTAAATATGATATTAATATTACCATAACACATGTCCTAATTCTATTGGACAAGTTTAATTCGACCAAAAACAAACTTAGGAATAAAATATGACCATTTAGGCCCACTTGGGTTAGATTAGGACATTTATTATTTATTTATTTAAAGAAGGGTTAAAATAGTTAAAATCAAAGTTTAATAAGTAAATCATTTTTAATATGGGGTTATACATAAGATAAATTCTATTGTAAATATTCATTAGCAATCTAAAAAGATTTCCTACATGATGGTATTTTATTTGTAATTTTTAGACATCAAATAAGTTAATTTATTTATGACACAAAGATGATGTAGTAATTATGTTATTAATGAAATATTGACATAATTGATGTTATAAACACCAAAATAAATGTAATTTGAGACTTTTTATGAATTCCACTAATTTTATAGGTTACTATGATATATTAGTGTTGATTTAATCAACTTGGTTCGAACATATAATTATGTTATGACTTTCAAAAAAATCATATATCAAATAGTGTCAAAATTGACACAAAATAGTTTTTAAATCAAATATTATATTACTAATTGTCATTTTATTCCTAAAAATCTAAGGTTCGGCCAAATGACTTAGATAAGGATATATATATTAATAATAAACAATTTGGGGTTCGTTTGGCATGCTATAGTAAGTGTATTAACCATATAGTGAAAGAAAACAAAAAGACACGGTAAAAGTTAAATTAATTAACTTAGAGTTAAATCTAATAGATAAGGTTAAAATAATACCCTAAACTTGTCTAAATCCTATTGGTTGGTAGGATTTCGACCCATCCCCACTTTATCTTCGAAATAATACCCTTTGGAACCATTATAAACCGATTTTGACTTTAATATAAAATAATATTTTGAGATATTCCTAAGGTGCCCCTCTCCTCCCTTATAAAAGGGCACCTCCTCCCCCTCCTCCTCACACCAAATTAAGCACTCAAGCTCGGCCAACCCCTTCCATTTTCTCCTATCCACTTCCCTAGAATACTCCTAGAGGTCCTGGTCTTCTTCAAAGACCAATCTTAGTTCCCTAAGTGGAGGATTCAAAGAGGCGTTCCAAAGAAGAGGTAATATCCATTACCGATCTTTTCAATTTCTTTCGTCTTCAACTTCTTCTTCTTTAGTTGTTTCATGACAAAGTAATAACATCAGTATTACTTACATACTGATATGTTATTATAAATATGAAACAACCCTAATTCACCTTCTATCCATCCTACGGAAAAATGAAATCACCGCGCGTGCGTACGTACGGAATACCGTCTCCACGCCGTGGTGTAATCTATTTTCCGCCATCACCTTACAAGGATGGGTATAATGGTGTAATGAGTAACTATATATGATTATTATGAAGTAATATAGATACTGAAATAATATATATATACTCCAATACAATTCCACGATCATAGGAACGATATCATCACTCGTGCGTACGTACGGAATACCGTCTCCACGATGTGATGCGACTCGTTCTACATGATCTTCATTTCATAATGATTATATAAATGAATTGAATGAATTAATATGGTATATAATACACTAATACCATTCTGTAAATGAAGTATCTATAACCTAAAGATAAGAATAAGAATTTATTCGACAAACCACGCATAAGAACAAAAAGTTATAAAGACCCGAGTAACAAGTAACAATGAAATATTACTAACAAGAAGCTAATAATATGACCATATATGATATCATATCAATATGTATGATTCTGGAATAAGTCAATAACATTATTTAAACCATTATACAGGAACTTCGGACACGGACAAAGCAAATCGGACCTAAGGTAAGGGAAATATCACAATCTCATTTTTATCCGAGATTGTTTATTCGTAAGTATTTAATGGGGTGTATTTTATCATCCACATCCATGTTTCATCAAAATGTAATATTATTTCCATCCACCTACAATTTTTTAAATCCATTTTTACCCTTCGGTGAGTTTTTAGTAATATGTATGAAAGGAATCTTTTGTCGTACGAGGTACTTTTTGACTTTTCCGAAAAAAGTACGAAGAACGTTTTTTTTAACTTATACGGCATGAATGGATTTTTAAAACATTATTTCCAAGAATCTTCCTTTACACGTTTTCAAGTTTATTTTTAATCAACTTCTTTTATTTTAAAGTCGTATGACATGTTATGAAAGGAAAAATGTTTTTGAAGAAGAAAGGATATTTTCCTCAAGAATGGAGTTCAAGTGATTTTCAAAATTATTTTCCATCTAAGATAATAAAGGGTTCTGTTTTTATCCCTATTATTACATTGATTTGATCATGTTGTGATGGAATTATTTTTATGAATTCCTTTATCTTATATGAATTGATTTATGATGTCATGATGTTTCAAGAATCCCATTTTTGTTTCATGTGTTATGCGATGATGTATGTTTTATAATTATGTGGCACACATAAGAAAGGATTCATTATAAGATGGGTGGGACCTATATCTCCCTCCAATGCATTGGGTAAAGATTTTATATCTCATGAGATAGACATGGCTGGAACGGATGGTTATTTCAGTTCAGTGATACAGGACTGAAACGAGGAGTGAACTCGGTTCAGAAAGGGACTTTGTCCACTAAGATAGTCTTGGCGATGAGTCATGACTAACAAGAAATGATTTTCCATGATTATGTGTGCATGCCACAAAGTTTCAAGTTTTATGTTATGATAATGGGGATCTCATTTTCACTCCTATGATTTGTTCCATGTTAAGATATTATGATCTCTTTTGCAGGTTATGATTTTCAAAAAGATATGATATGATTTTTATTTCCTTTATTTGCCTTGCTGAGCATTTGAGCTCACCCTTTTATGTTTTCTTTTCCCCAGGTCAGGAAGATGGATATTAAGTAGAATATGCTAAAAGGGACCCTAGATATGATGAAATAAATGGGAGACACTATAGAAGATTTATGAACCAGTTGTTTATGTTTCCCAGTTTCTAAAGACACTATACCTATACGGTCCTTTGTAGTTTTATCATATGTTGTAATAAGTGTGCTTCAATTTTTGAAGTATTAAAAATGTATTTAAAGTATGGGTCGTTATAACCAATTTAATGGACATGTTATAAAGTTTAAATTTAAAAAGTAAATTTTTAATGTATATAGATGTATTAGTTATGCTAAGAGTTTCTTATTAAGAAAAATATCAAGGATAATTTTATTTTAAACTGAATTTTAATGGTGATACAATTCACATCCCACTAAAATATTTTTTCCACTATATTTATTTATATAATCAAGGGTTCAATATTATTAAATACCTTTGTTTAATACTAACATCATACAATGGGATAATATGTCTTCATTTGAAAAGATAAATTGGGAAACATAAAGGATACCATAAATAACACAAATTTTTTTCATAAAAAATGAATACAACTGAGGTAATTTAAATTATTGAAATGTAGGTGGAAAATAATGTTATATGAATAATTGAGAGTGATTGAGTATATGATCTTGTTAAAGTTAATGACAACATAACCATAAATTAGTAAGTGAAAAAGAAGACCGTAAATTCATTGGAAATTAAGGTAAAGAGATAATTACATTTCAAGATCATTTTCTTAGATTTAACTCATTCTATTACTATAATGATTGTGTATAAAAAATTCTTACTTGATTTGTTTTCATTTCATATGAATAGTTTCATCCTTTTTTTGTACTTCAATCAATTTTCAATTATATATCATCTTATAATTTAACTACCCTAACTCCAATAACCCAAATCCTCAATCATACATTACTAAATTATCAAAATATACATAGGGTCACATCCCATTGGACCCAATAGTTTTGGATTCATAGTAATCTAGATACAAATATGATTCACACATTACATTTTATGAAACAAGAAACATCATAATTTTTTTCAAGAATGACATTATTCCCTCTAGAATTTCATTTTATATCAATCATATTACATTTTATAGATTTATTGGAATGTAAAAAAATAAATGTGATCTTTAAATATCATTAATTGTAATAGAAAACAAAATCTATCATGAATCAATAAGCATAAAAAACATGGAATTCTAAAAAACTAAACACACATTCCATTTAAATATCTTAACTATCAATATAAGATAGGGTATAATAAATATGGAAAGGTATATATCAAAAAAAATATGACATGTAATCAATAAAATTTGAATAAAGTGGATCTATAGATAATATAATTTTTAAAATCTCATTGATTATAATAATTGAATTCTAAATGAAGGAAATGATTAATTATTGTATTTCATGTCTCAGGAACATGAATAATGTATAGTTAAGACCTTTTCACAAGAATTTTTAGAACTATAGTTAAAATCCCATTTAATGAAATATTATTATTTTGCCTCTTGAGACCTACCGATGCATAGTGGTGCAAAATAATATCGGCCCCACCCATCATTGTTGGTCTAAAGCATTCATCACACAAATTTTTATTGATTTAATCCATGAATGAATATTCATTACCATTAAATATTATTATGGAAGACTTAAATATATTTTATCAATATTTCCCCAGTAAATGAAATAACCTGAAATGTAATGAAAAATATGTATAAATGTGATACTATTTAAGAAAAAATCATATCCATGATAAATTAGATGGATATTAATGAGAAATATAATGACTGCTAATCATATGAAAGTTAATTTATCTAGGGAATGTTGATAAATACATAATTGAATCAAGAAAGTTAATGGGAATACATTCCTTGTTTAAATGATCATAATCCATCCATTGAAATAAGAATGATGGTATGAATAAAACATATATACATTAGTGCATTAATAAAGGGTTGTTATCATTGATTAATAGAAATACCATAAAAATATCTTTATTAACATTATTGTGTAATATATTCTTTTCATTTTGAAAATCATCTTTTTAAATCTAAAAGATCAAAAAAAAAAATTCAATGTATTTTTTTGAAAGTAAGTTTATTAATAAAAATTATTTTTAAGGTTGGATGGAAATTCCATTCATGACATATAGGTTAAAACAAATATTACTTTCACTTAGTTAGTAAAACCCAAAAATGAATTGTTTTGAAAATGATATGAATATTTATTTAATTTTTTTTAATAAATAAAAATGTTGTAAAATTATATTTATTAAATCATTTCGAAAAGTTTAAATTTATAAACATTGTTGGTTGGAGTGGACACTCAAGAGGGGGGGGGGGGTGAATTGAGTGCCAATTAAAATTTCTGTTTAAAACATTGTCTTAAAATCCCCCAAATAAAACATAGAATCAAACTGTAGTGAATTTATATAAAAATAAAGGTTCTGTTAGGTTCTCAAAGGATTGATTATTTCCCAGTTAATCAAATCAGAAGAATTGATTAACTTTTGAAAATAACTTACAGATTTACAACTAATATAAACACTTGCGAGTTTAATTATCAAGGTGACTTTAAAACAATTTTGGTTTTAAAGTATTTTGCAGCGGAATAAAAATAACTTTGAAAGTAAATAAGAACAGTAGATTTAACCAAGAGGTTCGGTCTCAAGCTAAGACTTAGTCCTATCAACACTTTATATAAAAGTGATCCACACCTTGGATCGGGGATTACAACAATAAACAACTATCCAGATCCAAGACCTCTACCACTATTATCCGTGGGAACAAAAACAACAGCATCAGCTGTCCAGGTCATGCATGACCTCTACCACTATCCCAGTGGGAAATAAAAGATGTAAGAGTTTGAGTGATGATTTTCAGATCCTCCAATTGAAGTATAGGAGACAATGTGTGTGTAAAATACAGAAGATAACACACACTGCTCGAAATGTAAAACATAAATCACAGAGGCAAAGATTTAGAGTTTAGAAATGGCTCTAGTGATTACAGTGCAGCTCTGGACTCCTTTGGATTGATCAGAATTGGTTCTGAGTCCTCTTCTAGTTTTAGTCTGGAAAACAGAGTGTCGTCTGCTTTCTTAACTTCTAGGTGTCGAGATAGAGAATAAAGTAGTCGATGAAGTTCTTGTGTGGATGTTCTCGTTCTCATTCTCAGCTCTTCACAGGTATGCAGGAATTTATATGCTCTTCATGTAAGTTCAGTCGTCTATTTTCATGCACACCCTTCTTATTTTTTTCACACTCTTATTTTTTTTTGAACAACACTATTAGCAGCGAGATCATCTCTTATTTAAAGCATGAGCTCCAGCAAGACATGATTTCCTTTTTTCAGGTACGAGGTACGGTTCCCTGACATCCAACAACACACATTAAATAAATGTCAGTGTATTAAAATATACCTGATATGACTGTTGGTTAGATTAAATAATGGTAAAGAAATTAAAGCAGTGTCAGGTTCTGTCTCTGGAGCGGTGGCTTTGATATCGGTAGGTAGATGTCATGGTAGGCTTGCTTGTATCAGTGACTTCTTGTGTAACGGTAGACTTGATGTGTAACGGTAGCTGTAGACTTGTCTTGTATCGGTAGCGGTAGCTTTGTCTTGTATCGGTAGCGGTAGCTTTGTCTTGTATCGGTAGCGGTAGCTTTGTCTTGTATCGGTAGACTTCTTGTGTAACAGTAGGCTTGATGTGTAACAGTAGCTATAGACTTGTCTTGTATCGGTAGTGGTAGCTTTGTATTGTATCGGTAGACTTCCTTTGACAATGGTAGCTTCAACATATCAGTGGACTTGTGTGTAACGTTATCTAGTTCTATTTAACCATTCTATTGGCAGAATAGGTTAAGTCAGAGTGTACAAACATCCAGTAACCGAAATACTAATATTTGAACATAAAATAATAGAACAATACTTAAAGAAACTAGATTCCCAAATAAGTATTTAACCATTGATCAAATAGGGATTATCAAAATACAAATAATCATAATTGGGATTATCAAAATATAATAAAGCAACTAGATTCCCAGAGGGTTCAACAATCTCCCCCCTTTTTATAATCACAACTTATGCCAAAAAATAAAAAATAAAATAAATGAAATAGTATCAGAGGAAAAGGTTTCTTTTGTTTAGAACAACAACTTCCATATTCCTCCCCCTTTCAATTGTACTACAAGATTCTCTCTTAAGTCTCATTTTCTCAAGTCTCAGTTTGTCATTCCCCCTTTGTGTGTTTCTACCCCTTTAGTAACTCTTAGGTCTCATTGCTTATTTTCTCTCAATGGCTCATTTTCTCATTTTCTCCCCCTTTGTGACTAACAAAAAGAAGGGTAGCAGAGAAAAGAACAGGAACAAAGTAAAGTAGAGAATACAAGAGAATTTTCATTAAGGTACAATAGATACACTGAGAAAATTAAAAGTTCAGAAATACAAGTGAATCCTATCAAACAAGATCTAGAATCACTCAATCCTCCTCTGGAACAAGTGTATGTCCCTTAGGATCAGCAGAGGGTTTAGGTGTACGGTCAGTAGAGGGTTTCAGAATAGGTGAAGGCACAACTGGCGGTTCAGCTATAGAAACTATACCGTATCTGAAATCTGTATTCCTCTGAGTGATCATTGGTGTCAAGATAATGATGTCTTGAACTGGAGTCAAATGAGGGGTACTCCCAGAGGAAGAGGTAGGAAGGGCACGTGGCACATTGACTCGCCTGGCATCCACATGCAGGAAGGGAAACAACAAGTTCTTGAAATCCATAATAATACTCCCTCCTCTCCCCATTGCAGACACAAAATCATCTCTATTTTCAATGAATTTATCCAAGGTAGGAGTAAGCTCCCTAATCTTACTAACCCGTTCTCTGAAGGCCTGAGTCACTGGAGGCAACTTCATATTATCAATCAAAAGTTTGAAGTGGTTTTTCATTTATTTCTTGGTATAAACCTTCTCGAAATATGCATCCACCTTATTTTTGATTGCCTCTTGAGAAGCTGTAGCTGCCCGCAGGTGATCACAAACAAAACTACTAACTTCCCTAGTGGTAGCAAGAATCTGAGTATTTGATGCACCACTGGGACTGGCCTTAGCCAATTCTTCTTGAATAATTGTGCGGATCTGGTCAAGGTTCACACTGGAGCTAGATGAGGGAAGAGGTTTCATTGAGAAGGCCACTGTCTCCTTGAAGGATTGAGTCAGACTACTAACTACCTTCTGAACATGTTCATCATGACTGTTCAGATGTTCTTTGACTGACTTCTTAAAGGCCTCAAAAACTTCCACAAATTACTTGACCACTTCTTTGATATATCGAATGTCAGGGTTTACTTGATTTTGAGAGCTATGCATGGTAGTCAGAGAAGCAATCGATTGTCTCAAAGCAACTACAGCTCATGTACAACTCTCAATCTGAGTGTGGCACACTTTAATTTCACCCATCATTTCATTCACAGGACTGGATACACCACATCTAATGGATAACTCAAGGGATTTCTCCACGCTTTTCATCTCTTCAACCATACTTTTCTTCATATCTGCCACTGATTCCCTTATTGCTTCTTTCAATTTAGCTTTTAAGGGCTCAAGGTCCTCCTTGGTTGCCACATTTTCAGCCACAGTGGGTAGGGTAACTGATTCCTTTTGGGGCTGGTCTTCCTCATCAGAATCTCCAAAAGAAAGTCCAAGAATCATATAGCCTGGATCTGATGTCCAACCTTCAATGTCATATAGCACTGATACTGAGCCAAGAGCCTCACTTAGAATATTCTCATGAGGTATCTCTTCCATCTACTCTTCCTGAGGTAATTCTGCAATTTCCTCTACAACTGCAGCAGATTCAATAGACATTTTCCCCGATGGCTCAAGAACTTCCTCAACAACATATTCTACTTCTGCTTCCTGATCAAGCACTATTTTGACCGTACTGTCTATAAGAGGGCTCAAACTAAGCTATTCTTCTTCATTTTACTCATCACCTGCTTCACCAACAGCCTCCTTTTCTCCATTAACATCATGATCTGATTCGGTTGCCTCATCCTCCTCAGAGGTTTCCTTGACAACATACTGGCATGCTTCTTCCCCTTCTTCTGTAGTCTCTGTATCACTGTCCTTTAAGACAGTTTCTCTCTTTGGTAGTTCTTTTGTAGGGGTAGCTGCTCCATAATAAATAACTTGATGCATAGGACTAGGGGGTAAGTCTGGGTCTCCTCCTTCCTTAACTGATGTCTGTTCCTCCTCAGTTTCATCATCACTGTATACTGGTTCTGGATCATCTGGTCCAAGACCAGGATCTCTCACAATTTTTGGTCTAGAGGGATGGTCCTTTGGTGTGAACTTATCATATATTCTTCCTTCATCATTCACCCATGATTTTCTCCAAGGATTCCAACTGAATTTTATATACTTACAGACAGTCCTGGTGATGCATAAGATGTCTTTAACTACAACTGTTTCATATTGAGGTCCAGCTACCTCCTTTGATTTCAATCATTATAGAAATCATCTTGGAAAAGAAAAGAGCATTGGACTTGGACTTCAGTATAGTCATATCCTCAATCTGAATCATAAGTAATCTATACAGATTCACTTTTACTCCATGTTTTAATAGATACAACAGATAAATATCCTGAAATCTGAGGGTAGAAAAATCTCCTCTCCTTGGAGTAATCACATGCTGGATGAATTTGAAAAGAAATTTGTCCTCCCCTGCCATATCTACAGCAATGACATTTTGAGGGGTTCCCTTTCCTGTCATATCCAACAAGGCATCCTCATAATTGAAAAAATCACTAGCAGTAGGTACAGATTTTGAATAAAATCTATAATCACCACTGTGAGGAACTCTAAGGTTCTCATCCCATTCAACAGATGAAAACACAGTCTCTTGAACATTTACATAGGAGCACATCCTGTTCTCTTCTTCTGATGTCTCAAAACTGGAAGACTCGTAGAATTCTTTTATCAGTACTGGATAATACGGTCCATAGTTTTTCATGAAGCACTCGAGCCATACTTGCTCTTGTAAGATCTTTAGAATCAGGTATTTTCTCTCCAACAGCCATTCTGCACATAATTCCTTTTCTACTATTATTTCACACTTCGAAAAACCGGATTCACAGGATTCCTTCTAACAACATCTCTACTACTTCCACTGGCACCAGCTTCAGTTGCTTTCTGCCTTTTAGCTTGTGGCGCATCACTCCCTTCATCCACTACGGGTCTCTTTACACGGGCCATTTCAAATGCTGAGGTTTAGGGTTTCACGAGCTTGAGAGGTTTAGGTTGGAGGGATTCGAACAGACGAGTTCATGGTGATATTGAGTGGAGTCTAATATCTAGTTTTAATATCATTTATGATTCACAAATAAAATAAATCATATAAAAAAAAAATTCAAAGACTCGGCCTTAAATACAAAAGTTTAAAACAACGTGAGATGCACCGATAAAGTCTCTTAACGGTGAGGTCTTCTAACGGTGAGGTTTCTCTAATGGTGAGGTATCCTAATGGTGAGGTCTCCTAATGGTGAGGTCTCCTAACGGTGAGGTCTCCTAACAGTGAGGTTTCTAACGGTGAGGTATCCTAATAGCGAGGTTTCCTAACGGTGAGGTTTCTAATGGTGAGGTCTCCTAACGGTGTGGTATCCTAACGGTGAGGTCTCCTAACGGTGAGGTTTCTAATGGTGAGGTTTCCTAATGGTGAGGTCTCCTAACGGTTTTAAGAATAAGTTATCATTCCTAATTTGTGTCTAATGAAACTTAATCCTTCTGAACTTAAAGGCTTAGTGAAAATATCAGCTAATTGGAGTTCAGTGCCTATAAATTCAACAGTTATATCACCTCTTTGATAATGATCTCTTAAAAAGTGGTGTCTAACATCAATGTGTTTAGTTCTAGAGTGAGACACAGGGTTCTTAGAGATGTTGATCGCACTAGTGTTGTCACAGTTAATTGAAACATATTTAAAATTAAATCTATAGTCCAATAAAGTGTGTTTTATCCATAGAATCTGTGCACAGCAACTACCAGCAGCTATATACTCTGCTTCAGTAGTATACAATGCAACTAAGTTCTATTTCTTACTACACCATGATACTAGGGATGTTCTAAGTAAATGACATGTTCCAGATGTGCTCTTTCTGTCTAACTTGCATCCAGCAAAGTCAGCATCTAAATAATTTATTAAATCAAATATTGTCCTTTTGGGTAAAACAATCCCAAGTTAACAGTAATTTTAAGATATTTGAAAATCTTTTTAACAACAAGTAAGTGTTACTCTTTAGGGTTAGCTTGAAATCTAGAACGAATACATACACTAAACCTAATATCAGGTCAACTAGAAGTAAGATAAAGTAAACTCCCAATCATACCTCTGTAATTAGTTTGATCCACTTGTTTCCCAGTTTCATCAATATCCAATTTACAGGTGGTACTCATAGGTGTATCACTTCCCTTAATACTATCCAAAACAAAATGTTTTAATAAATCCTTAATATATTTACTCTTATTTAAAATAATACCATCTTTAGTTTGAAATATTTGAAATCCAATAAAGTACTTAATCTCTCCCATTAAGCTCATTTCAAACTCATTCTGCATGACTTTTGAAAAATCAGTACATAAAGAATTTTTAGAAGATCCAAAAATAATATCATCAACATAGATTTGTACCATTAAAACATCTTTTGAGATTATTTTTATAAAAAGAGTGGGATCAACAATTCCTTTTGAAGATCCTTTTGAAATAAGAAAGTTTTTAAGTCTTTCATACCAAGAACTTGGAGCTTGTTTTAAACCATATAAAGCTTTAGAAAGTTTAAAAAAATGATTTTGAAAGTGAGGATTTGAAAAACTAGGTGGTTGTTCTACAAAAACATCTTCAACAATAAAACCATTTAAAAAAGCACTTTTCACATCCATTTGATATAACATGAAATTCAGATGTGATGCAAAAGCAAGTAAGATCCTAGTAGCCTCTAATCTAACTACAGGAGAAAAGGTTTCCTCATAGTCAATTCTTTCTTCTTGATGGGAACCTTGTGCAACTAACCTAGCTTTATTTCTAATGATGTTTCCAGATTCATCAACTTTGTTTCTAAACACCCATTTTGTGCCTATGGTTATAGTGTCCTTAGGTCTGTCTACTAATTTACAGACTTTATTTCTCTCAAATTGATTTAGTTCTTTTTTCATATCCATTACCCAAAATTCATCATTGATAGCATCATTGATATTTTTAGGTTCTAACTATGAATGAAAAGCTTGATGTTCAACCTGATTTCTTAGAGAATCTCTAGTCTGTGTTCCTCTATCTAGATTACCTACAACAACATCTAAAGGATGGTTCTTTATAATTCTAGTTGGTCTATAAATGATAGGGCTAGAGATTTCAGATTCATCTACAGGTTGAGGTTCAACAGAAGCATGATCTGGGAAATTTCCAGAATTGGATGTTTTGACTACAGGTCCACTGTACTTATCATTAAGGTTCAAAACAGATAGATCATCTTCAATATTTTCAAGAGAGGTCTTAGGTTCATGTGGATCAGTTTCATAAAATTTGATGTGAAGATATTCCTCTACACATTTGGTTCTTTTATTGAAAAATCTATAAGCTTTACTAGAAATAGAGTAACCTAGGAAAATTCCTTCATCACTCTTTGGTGCAAACTTGTCAAGATTATCTTTAGTATTAATAATAAATACTTTTCAACCAAAAACTCTGAAGTAGTTAACCTTAGGTTTCCTATGGTTCCACAACTCATAAGGGGTCTTTTTAAGAACAAGTCTGACTAAGACTCTATTGATAATATAAAAAGCTGTATTTATAGCTTCAGCCCAAAAAAAAAACAGGTAGGTCATACTCATTGATCATGGTTCTGGCAATTTCTTGCGGGGTTCTATTCCTTTTTCTACTACACCATTCTGTTGGGGTGTCCTAGGGGCAGAGAAATTGTGGCTATAGCCACTGTGTGAGAAGTAAGATTCAAACTCATGATTTTCAAACTCATGGCCATGATCACTTCTCAGGGTTTTAATTTTAAGTCCACTAAGATTCTCTACAGACTTGGAATATTTTACAAAGCAAGAACAAGCTTCACTTTTGTGATCTAGAAAATATACCCAAGTATATCTAGAAAAGTCATCTACAGGAACATAGACATAGTGCTTCCCATTTAAACTAGAAACTCTAGAAGGTCCAAATAAATCCATGTAAACCAACTCAAGAGGTTGAGAAGTTGAAACTTCTTTCTTTGATTTAAAAGAAACTTTTTGTTGCTTTCCCTTTTGATAGGGATTACAAACTTTGTCTGCTGGAAATTCAAGTTTGGGTAGGTCTCTAACTAAGTTCTTCCTAGCAAGTTTTCTAAGTGAATGCACATTGCAGTGTCCTAATCTTCTGTGCCAAATCCAAGACTCTTTATGAAAAGCATTTAAACAAGTAATATTATACTTATCTAAAGGATTTAAATCAACAACATAAACATTTTCTTTTCTTAAAGCAGAAAACACTAAAACATTTTTAGAATTAAAAACATTGCAAGAATCATTTTCAAATTTAACATAAAAACCATCATCACATAACTGAGAAATACTTAACAAATTGTATTTAAGTCCATCAAAAAATAAAACATTAGAAATTAATATTGAGTCAGTGTTACCAATTTGGCCTAAGCCAATGATTTTTCCTTTTGAGTTATCACCAAAAGTGACGAAGCCTCCATCAACTTTTACTAAACTCTTGAAGCATGAAAAGTCTTCAGACATATGTCTTGAACATCCACTGTCCAAATACCAAGTCTTTCTACAGGAGCTCTTTAAGAAGGTTCCCTATAAAACAGATTTAGATAGGAAATGATTTTGGTACCTATATCTTCTTGGGTCCAGATAGGTTAGCCAATAACACTTTAGGTACCCATATTTGTCTAATGGGTCTCATAAAATTTGTAGGATCAACATATTTTGCAAGGTAAACCTTATTATATCCATAACTATGAATATAACTAGTTGAAGCATATAAATGTCCAGAACTAGAACTAGCAGTATTCTGTCCAGATTTAGGAATGAATTTAGTTTTGGTAAATTTTCTCTGTCCTGGTTGGTATCCTATACCAGTAGTGTATCTAGGTGCTATTTGCTTACCTTGCATTTGAGTAAGATTATCTTTACCATTTGTAAACTTTTCTAAGTCTTTCTTAAGTTTTTCATTATATAATTTTAGTTCAATATTATCATTAAGAAATTGAGAATTATTTTCTATTTCAATATCAAGATCAGATTTGTGTTTAACAGTTGAAGCATACTGTTTCTTTAAACCTTTGTATTTGTCTTTCAGCTCATTACAAGTTTCTTCTAACATATCACAATATTCAAACAGTTTAGATTTTGACATATTTTCTGAGTCAGAATCATCTCCAGAATAATATGAATTTAAATTAGGAGTTTCAGATGTTACCTCAGATGTGTTTGTCATGAAACACATATTTTCCTTATTTCTGGATTCAGTCTCAGAAATTTCAGACTCACTGGAGCTATCCTCAGAAGCGCTCCAAGTAGCATTCATGGCTTTCTTATACTTATTGTCCTTGTATTCATACTTATTTTTTTTACTTTAGCTTTGGACAGTCTGCTTTTATATGTCCTTTTCTTTTGCACTCATAGCAGATAACTTTATCATTTTATCTAGCTTTTTCCAATCCTTCTTCCAATGTCCCTTATTGTCATACTTTCTATTGTAATTTGATTTTCTGAAGAATTTCTTCTTCCTATAAAATTTCTTAAACCTTCTGACTATCTGAGCCATTTCAACATCACTATCAGATGCACTTTCAATATCTTCACAGCTTGAACTCTCATTTATATCTTGAAGTATCTCCTTATCCTTGTTCTTTGAAGTTGAAGATTTGAAAGCAACAGACTTTCTTCTAGGTTCATCTTCTTCTTCTTTGTTCACCTTATGTTCTTCTTCATACACCATCAACTTTCCAATTAGTTCCTTGATAGGTAGAGCAGCAATGTCACACGACTCTCTGATTGAAACAGATGTGCCTCTCCATCGGTCCGGTAAACATCTCAGAATCCTCATAATTTGTTCCTTTGCTAGAACAACCTTTCCAAGTGAATTCATTATATTGACTATCTCATTAAACCTGAGATATATATCAGAAATGGGATCATCTTTATTCATTTTAAAATTATCATATTTAATAGTATAAGTATTTAATCTCATTTATTTAACATTGGTTTTTCCTTCATGAGAAACAGCTAAGGTATCCCAAATTTCAAAAGCAGTTTTACAAGCAGAAATTCTGTTAAATTCTTCATATCCTAAAGCACAGTACATGGCATTCATGGCTTTATAATTATTATTGTAAATAGTCTTTGTAGGTTCATACCAAGTGGATCTAGAAGTAGTGGGAAGTTTATATTCTGATTCTATGGCAGTCCAAATATCAAAACCTATGCTTTATAAATGAATTTTCATTTTAAGTTTCCATTGAGCATAGTTTGTACCATTGAAGAAAGGTGGCCTGTTAGTAGCAGCACCCTCTAGTCTATTATCCATGATAACTATGTTGAAACAAAAATTTTAAAGCGATAAAAATTTAGAAGTAACAGAAATTTTACGATCTTTAAGATACAACTAAAATCACAGTTGAAAAACAGAGTACTTCAGAAAATATTTTAAACCTTCCTTTGATACCAAATGTTGGTCAGAGTGGACACTCAAGAGGGGGGTGAATTCAGTGCCAATTAAAATTTCTGTTTAAAACTTTGTATTAAAATACCCCAAATAAGACACAGAATCAAACTATAGTGAATTTATATCAAAATAAAGGTTCTGTTAGGTTCTCAAAGGATTGATTATTTCCCAGTTAATCAAATTAGAAGAATTGATTAACTTTTGAATCTAACTTATATATTTAAAACTAATATAAACACTTGTGAGTTTAATTATCAAAGTGACTTTAAAACAGTTTTGGGTTTAAAGTAGTTTTCAGCAGAATAAAAATAACTTTGAAAGTAAATAAGCACATCAGATTTAACCAAGAGGTTCAGTATCAAGCTTAGACTTAGTCCTCTCAACACTTTATATAATAGTGATCCACACCCTGGATCGGGGATTACAATAGTATACAATTGTCCAGATCTAAGACCTCTACCACTGTTATCTGTGGGAACAAAAACAACAGCATCAGCTATCCAGGTCACACACGACCTCTACCACTATCCCAGTGGGAAATAAAAGATGTAAGAGTTTGAGTGAGTATTTACAGATCCTACAGTTAAAGTACAGGAGACAGTGTGTGTGTAAAATACAGCAGATAACACACACTGCTCGAAATGTAAAACATAAATCACAGAGGTGAAGATTTAGAGTTTAGAAATGGCTCTAGTGATTGCAGTGAAAATCTGGACTCCTTTGGATTGATCATAATTGGTTCTGAGTCCTGTTCTAGTTTTATACTGAAAAATAGAGTGTCGTATACTTTCCTGACTTCCAAGTGTCGAGACAGAGAAGAAATTAGTCGATGAAGTTCTTGTGTGGATGTTCTCGTTCCCGTTCTCAGCTCTTCACAGGTATGTAGGAATGTATATTCACTTCATGTAAGTTCATTTTTCTCTTTTCATAAACACCATTCTTATTTTTGTCACACTCTTATTTTTTTTGAACCACACTATTAGAAGCGGGATCATCTCTTATTTAAAGCACGAGCTCTGGCAAGACATGATTTCCTTTTTGCAGGTACGAGGTACGGTTCCCTGACATCCAAAAACCCACATTAAATAAATGTCAGTGTATGAAAATATACCTGATATGACCATTGGTTAGATTAAATAATGATAAAGAAATTAAAGCAGTGTCAGGTTCTGTCTCTGGAGAGGTGGATTTGATATCGGTAGGTAGATGTCATGGTAGGCTTGCTTGTATCGGTGACTTCTTGTGTAACGGTAGACTTGATGTGTAATGGTAGCTGTAGACATGTCTTATATCGGTAGCGGTATATTTGTCTTGTATCAGTAGAGGTAGATTTGTCTTGTATCGGTAGCGGTAGCTTTGTCTTGTATCGGTATACTTCTTGTGTAACGGTAGACTTGATGTGTAACAGTAGCTGTAGACTTGTCTTGTATCGATAGTGGTAGCTTTGTCTTGTATCGATAGAATTCCTTTGATAACGGTAGCTTCAACATATCATTGGACTTTTGTGTAACGGTAGCTAGTTCTGTTTAACCATTCTATTGGTAGAATAGGTTAAGTCAGAGTGTACAAACATCCAGTAAACGAAATACTAATATTTGAACATAAAATAATAGAACAATACTTAAAGCAATTAGATTCCCAAATTAGTATTTAACCATTGATCAAATAGAGATTATCAAAATAAAAATAATCATAATTGGGATTATCAAAATATAATAAAACAACTAGATTCCCAGAGGGTTCAACAAACTTATTTAAGGAAACATGGATTTTTAACAAACTAGATTTCTGAGGGATGAGGGAAATGACGTCAGATTTTCTTAAAAACATTTTATAAATTTCTTTTAGTACCAAATAGTGTAAAAGGGTATTACTATATGAAAAATATCATGAATATAGTTATGTGAATAAAATTACTGGTTTTATTAAAAAATTATCAAATAAATTCCATCTATCAAAATTCAAATATAAAAAATACCGGTTAACATGATATTGTGAAATAAATCCTTATAAAGAACAAAACAGTAAAGTGGGAATCAATGAATGAATCGAATATGTGTAGAAAATATAATTACACATATATAAATTTTATATACAACATAATGTAGTAAAAATAAAATATACACATAATAATTGAATATCAATTAAAATAAGGAATTAATATAACACAATGAGGAAAACTGAGTTTTTATATTCATTACCACTATATAATTTTCATGAAAAATAATGTTCGAATATATAATTAAAATTAAAAAATAAAAACATGTTAATAGTGATGTATTCATGGAATTACATGTCAAATTTTCAATATATAAATCATATTAAAAAATTAGGTGTGTGACATTATAATATCCCTTAATGAAATGAAATTGAGATGAAATCCATTATCTCAGACTTCCATTTTCTTGAATATTTTTGAACTCATTTATATTTGTTTTAAACATTTAATTATTTTATAAAAGAACCATATTAATATATATAATATCTAATATTACATTTCTATAATGTCATATCACCCATTCGTAAATTATATTTTATTATTTTCACTGGGTCAGGTGTCAATTACCTTATTTTCTCATGTGTGTCTTATTATGGAAGAACCAAATTTGTAACATATTATATAGTTTAAAATTCTAAAAAATAAAAATAATGAAATAATTACCATATTTATATATTAATTATAAATTTAATAACAATAAATAATGATGGTTTTGGGAATGGAAGTACATTGCGACCATAGAGACGGTTTTTCATACATACACATGAGTATTGTTTCAATTTTTCAATGATCCTTATGGAAATGAGGTAATTAATATTTTACCTTTACATAATGGTAATAATATCATAAATAAAATATTATTTCCTTAAATATATTTATATATATAATACATGTAATGACCTACTAATTCTCATTGGCTTGAGAGTACAACGAGTCATTATTGGGCCTTAAATGATGTCCCCAAGGCGCTAAAGGCTGACAATAATTGCAAAAGGCTTTAAAATTAAGTGGGGGAAGATTTTAACTTTAATGAATAAAAAAAATAACCCAAAACACCAACCATAAAAAACTCACTATATGATGCATGAAATAAACTAAGTCACTTTAAATCATTCTCTTTATAACAACCAACCCAAGTATACTACAATGAAAGACAAACCAATATCAAAGTTAATAGTGGAAAGATGAAACATAAACTTGAAGACAACAAAAAGACTCCATTCTCTACAACCTCCATGCTCCAACATCACCAAGTAGCCCAAACTATCATGACATCGTGCTAAAGAAGTGTGACACTTTACCATTTCCCAAGTTCCGGAAGGTAGTACCTACAAAAGCACCAAAGTGACAATGAAGGGGTGAGTATATAACTAATTAGGTTTTCCTAATGACTTCCTTACCCACACAAATATGATATAAAGGTTATAAATATTTATATAGAACTATTTATATAAAATAATTCTGCAAAACAGTTTATAACAAAATATAAACAAGTTCTAAAATCCATTTATAACCAAGTTAAAAAAAACTAAATGAAACTAATTACCAGAAAGGGATTTTTACGGAAAATAACTAATAAAGTCTTAAAAACAAATTATTATTATCATTTTGGCAAACCCATTCCATAGTTCACAACATACCCACACATGGATGCTTCATTTGACAGTTCCATACTCTCGAGCTATCTCTCGTCAAATTACCTTGTGTCCTAATGACACACACCCCAGATCCAGGGTCATACACCTTTTACCGCAATGATAAACTTATATTATTCAAGTTCACATTGAACATGAACTCACAAAAAACCCAATGTATGGAAAAATCATTCCAAATAACCATTTCAAACAATTTCAATAAAACTGTACTTTTATTAAAAACCAAAGAATAATTTTTTTAAAAGAACCATTTAATTTAAATAAAACATACCTTTTTTATTGAAAACATCTAATCAAATACATGTTACATAATTCCATAGAATCCCCATTTTAAAATTTCAATTTTAATATTAATAACACTATCACTTTATTCAAATACCCAATTTCCCAAATTTCCATAATTTTCCAAACCATCACAAGTTCCAACAATTTCTATACAGAAAAATCACAACAAATTCAACAAAAGGTATTAAATTTTAAATCATTCCCATCAGTTATACTAAGTTTAGTCGAGAGTGAATCCACCTACCTCAAAGGTTTTGGTGAAACCTGACACGAATGAAGACCGCTTTAGAAAACTGGGTCGATTCTTCACAGAACCTCCATAGATATCTTCTCCTAGAAAGATCAGAACCAAATATCAACTTATTTGGAATCCAGACTCATAGATATACCCATAATAGGTTTAGATATGAGAAACCAACAGGATTGGAGAATTAGATTTAATTAGATCGAATAAAATGATCATGAACGACGAAGAACGATGACATACCTTATGAATCAAGGTTCAAAACACCATGGGAATCCTTAATATTGATTCCAGATTGATTGGGATAGGTTTTTATATCCTTAAGGTAGAGAAATCCCGAGTTATGGAAACTTAGGAGCAAAAATGAGGCCCTTAGAGGAAAACAATGCGTGATCCACTTTTTAGGAACTCATTTAAACCATGCACATAGTTAGTTCACAGTGTTAAGACAAACTATGCGCTTACTATGCGTTATCTACTACCTAGGAATACCCTCGTACGACCTCCTTGCTTGGTCTCCCAAACCATAAACACACCATTCCAAAGCTCTCAACCTCAAATTTTCTCTTCCGCATGGTTTCTAATAGGATTTCCACATAGTTTGGATAAACCATGCGTAGCATGGGCACCTCTCATTTTGTCCTCAAAACATACTAAATGTTTACCAAAATCCACCAACTTTACACCTTAAAATTTAAATCCATAAAAGCACAATGAAAATGTTATGTACCAGAAACTGAGGGTACTATAATACATGTTGTGTGGTTATGAAAAGAGGCTCACATCATATCTTGAAGGTAGTAGTCCGCATATACATGAATGATGCTATCATTTTTAAATGATTGAAAATGAATAAAATAAGATGATATATAATATTTTTAGAATGATAAATATTTAATTAATATCATAATTATTTCATGTATAACACATATAATAAATAAAATTATCCTTCTAACCTTCCATGAAAATCATCAGTGAAAAATGAATCACATTGCTTCGTGATGTGGTAGTCTGTTGTACAAATGAGCGATGCTATCATATCTCCTACAAAATGAAATCTAAAAAAGTTATATTTTATATAATGAATAAAAATTTAAAAGTCCATTTTAAATATCTTATAGGTAATTTCTATCCATCATAATGTCCAACCTTGAGAGGTGGTAATTGTAACATTCTTATATTTTAAGAAGGAAACACTATGTTCGATAGTGTATATGATACACCACATCAAGCATAAATAGAAACATAAATATTATTATTTAATATGAAAGTTATATAATAAAAATTATATTTTTGGGTATGAATATGACTAAATATATTATGTTTACACATATTATAAAATGATTTTACATTCATTTAATAGGTTTTTTAGGAAAAATATGAAATCAAATCAAATTTTATTCATAAAATATATATTTTTATAAAAAGAAGTCTTCATGCCCTTTTAATGAGATTTTTTAAATATAAATTTTTTAACATTTGAAAATATTATTTGACAATATCAACATCATTTTTGAATGAATAATATCATAATTTACTTTTTTTGATTTTTTTGTATTTTTCTGATAAGTTTCATTTTTTGATGAAGAGTGGAAAATAATGAATTTTAATTGAAAATTGGTTATCATCATAATAATTTATAATGTTTAATTATATTTAAATTTTCTTAAAGTAAATTTACATCAATTATACATAAATTAATCCAATTTACAACATTATAATCTTTTTCACAGTAAATTTTTTTATAAACATATTTCGATATTTTGACCATTTTCATTTTAGAAACACACTTTCTCACTTTGTCTATGCGAGTAATTTTAAATAAATTATATCCCATTAATTGTTTTAAATTTTTAAAAATATATTTCTTATTTTTAATTTCTTTAGGAAAAGTAGAAGAAATATTATTGAAAGAAGAAACTTACATGAGTCTAAAGTACGAGACCATTTTACAATATTTATCATGAAGGGGTAAGAGAGCATCAGGGAGGTATTTGCACCAGGTGTTGTATTGTGTAATACCCATGTTTTCCAATCCATCTGAAACCGTGTTTTCTTGTTTATAAATCTGAGTAATTATGTAGTTATGATCGATTTGAGAAAGGGTGCACTATATCCAACGTGTAGTAATTGGCCAAGAAAGATAGGTTATTCCGTTCCAAATTTCATGGGAGATGGTTATCGAGTCACTTTCAATATAGATGTTGTTCCAACCAAAGTTCTTGGTGAAGGCAATATCATGAATCAAGCTCACCATTTCAGCTACAAGTGATTTGGAAATTCCATATTTTCCCATGAAGCAACCAAGAATCTGACCAAGGTGATTTCTAAAGATAGCACCACAACCCGCAGGGCCCGGATTTCCCTTGGAGGTGCCATCAATATTGATTTTGATCCATCCAGGTAGAGGGGATCCCCATAATACCTCCATAGTGTGATGAGGATGACAATAATTACCACTGATCCAGAAATGCTTCATGATTTCAAAATCACGCACAATGTTGTTGTAGTGCCCCTTTTCAATAAAGAAGATTCATGTAAGGAAATAAGTATCCAAAACTGACCTGCATTGAGCTTGAGTTAGTAATTTTTATGAATTATAACATTCCAATCATACCATATCACATGATGGATTTCCGCAATAGATGCAAGGAAAAGGTTCCAAATTTGTTAGGAGCCTTCCATTTCTACACATTTCATTAGTTGGGACTAGACAGAGTCAAGAATAATCAATCTGAAATAAAAAATTTAAAAAAATATAGATCCAAAGAGAATAAGAATTGGCGCAAGAAAGGAAGAGATGATTAGTATATTCTTTATGTTTATTACAGATTTTACACTTAGAGAAGAGCTGAATTCCAAAATATTGGAGGGACGTTTCAGTGGGATCCCTATTGTGGGCAAGTTTCCAGATGAGATTTAATCTCCAAGGTTTTATCCAAAGTTTATTGAAATACTTTATAAAGTTGTAATAATTCTCATAGTTGAGGTGAAAATGATTGTAGTAATTTTTAGATTCAAGCATTCTATTGTGAGTAGGTTCCCAAACCAAGAATTCATTGACATATGAAAAAGTGTAGTTATCAATAACATGGAAAATAGGTTTAGGTATATGTTCAAGATGAGAGTTTAAAATATCTTTGATGGAGCTATTGATGTTTTAAAGGATTTGGTCAGGTAAAATTATAGAGAATAAGGGTTTTCCAATCCAATTATCCAACAATAATTCCTTAGAAGAGACTCTTGAGACCATCGATCTGGAATTTCTCAGAATGTTGGTGAAGGAGTGTTTGATAGAAGGCTAGATGGAGGAGTTAATAAAATTCAAATTTCCTGTTCTATGTTTGTTGAGAAATATATTTTGGATAAAAGTGGTAACATTATAATTGGTGTGAAAGGGTTTTATGTGATTCTCTCTTGAAGTGATTCATCATAATATTTTATATTTTTTATACCAATGCCACAATGTTCAATGGGATTTCAAAAAGTTTACCAAGGAACCATCACAAGTTTTATTTCTAGAGTAGTACCATTCAATATGAAAATTTTAATATGAGTATTCATTTTTTTGATGAGACCAATAGGCCATTTGTAAACCATCATAGAGTAAACCATCTTGGAGACAATAGCGGATTTGACAAGACAAGTACGGTCTGCCATAGAGAGAGATTTACCTTTCCAAGAAGATACTTGTTTTAGGACCTGGTCAACAATAGATGTAATGTGACTATATTTGGGCCTTCCCCAAAATATAGGAACACCAAGGTACATGAAAGGGAGTGAGCCTTCTTTCAAACCTTAATCATCGATGATGTTACATTTTTTGTTGGAAGGGAAATTATTTCGAAAAAATATGCATGATTTATTCAAACAAATGTTTTGGCCCGAGACCTATTCATAGTGTGAGAGAGATTATTTGAGGTTAAGAATATTCCTTTCAGTGCCTTGTATAAATATAATGATGTCATCGGCATAAAAGAGATGAGTATGAGCATTCACATTCCTAGAGACATGGATGAGATTGAGTTTATTTTGAACCACAAGCCTGTTGATCAAATGACTAAGATAGTCTTCTACCACTGAGAAGAGAATTGTAGAGATGGGATCACCTTTTTTGACCCCTTTGGTACATTTAAAATAACCCTTGGGAGAGACATTGATAAAAATGGAGATAGAGGCTAATTTGAAGAGAGTTTTGATGGTAGTGATTAAAGAAGTACTAAAACCAAAACATTGAAGGACTTTAAAGATAAAACTCCAGTCCATGGTGTCAAATGACTTTTTGATACCACGATTTATAGTTATGTTTCCTCCTCTATTAGTTTTATTCATGTTATTTACACACTCTAATGCAAGGAAAATATAGTCTTGAATAGATCTCCCTTTTATAAAACCAAAGTGGTTTCAAGAGATAATTTTGTTTGTGATAGGTGAATGTATATTGGAAATGATTTTGGTGATTATATTATACAGTGTATTGATAAGCACAATAGGTCTAAAAAGGTGAACTTTAGCGGTGTTTTCCACCTTTGGGATCAAGGTGAGAAATTGTGAATTAAGATCACAAGGAAGAACCCTATTGGAGAAAACTATTTAACAAGTTTAAAAAATTTGATATAAATCACATCCCAATAGTGTTGGAGGAAACCATTATTGAATCCATCAGGTCCCAGGGCACTATCGGGATTTAGAAAAAAGATAGTGTCTTTGATTTCATGACCAAGCGGTGTGCTAAGAAGGACAATGTTATCCTCATCAATGAACACTGATGGGATTACCATATTGTGGAGGTATTTATTATTATCAGGTCCATTGAAGGTGGATTCATAGTAAGAGAAAATATGCCGAACGATGTAATATTCATTTTCAAGAATATTGCCCCTATATTTGAGTAGGGTAAGTGACATGTAGGCCTTCCATACTCTTTGATGTGAATTGTAAAAATTGGTGTTTTTTTCGCCGTCAGTTAACCATTTTACATTAAACGTATGTTTTCGTATATTTTATTTAAAAGTGAGAAATGTGTTTAGTTTGACCACAATGTTTGTTTCTTGAGTAGGGTCCATGTGGAGTTCATAAGTGGTGTTTTTATTTTGAAGATCATTTAGTTCTTTCTCAATAAGCATGACATCATTGTTAACATGTTTTTTTAGAGCTGCATCAAGATTTTAGAGTCTGTTTGAGGTGTTTTAATTTGAGGATGTAGGAAAAGGCATCATTGTTATGAGGCATTGAGGTCCAGAAGTTTTTTATGATATGAATGGATTCATCATCAGAGAAAAAAAAATTGTTAAAGAGGAAAGGTAACTGGGGTTTTATGTCTTTGTAGGAGACACTGACTAGGATGGGATGGTGATCAGAATTTAGCATGTTAAAAGTGGTGCTAGATAATGTGTCCTAATGATCTAAGGTAGGTAAATTCATGAAAAATCTATCTAATTTGGAGGAAACCACATTATTGTAGTGTCTTATGTACAAGGTGTATTCTGCACCATTAAGGTTAATTTCAATGAGATTGTTGTCTTTGATCGTAGCATTAAATTCTCTCATAGAGATGGGAGATTGAGAAGATCCGATCTTTTCACTTGAGTTGAGAATGACATTAAAGTCACCCATAAGAAACAAGTGGTCATTAATGTTAGTGCTTAGATAAGAGAGTTCATTCCAAAGAGTTATCTTATATTGGTAAAAGTTTTTAGTATAAACAAAGGAGCATAAGATATGTGCACCATCAATAATAAAATTTCAAGTGAAAATCTGGTCACAAGTACTGAGGAAATTAATAAATTGTAAAGAGGAGTGCCTAAAAATCCATAAGGATTCATTATTAAACATATTTTTGATTGCCCCAGTAAAAACATAGTTGTGTTGACAAATATATGCATATTTAGGGGAAAAGGTATTTTTAGGTTTAGCAATGGAAAATAAAGTGGGATGATGCATGTTGAGAATTATTTTTAACACAATTAATGTGTTAGGGTTCATGATACCCTAACAATTCCAAAAGAAGATCTTCATTTAAATATAATTTTGGAGATAGAATCCCCTTTTTATTTTTCACAGAACCTTTATTTCTATTAGATCTTCTAACCTCTTGAGTGCTGTTAATATTCTGGGCCTGTTTAATGTTATTCTTGTCAATGATATTCTTTGAAGATTCATTCTTATTTTTATTAATGATTGAGTCATCAGAATTCATAGAAAAATTCAGAAAATAATTAGAATCACGATTAGAAATAAAATTTTCAGACTTCATAGAGTTGTTAATACTATCTAAATTGGAGGGTGAAAGAGTACCTGGAGCCTTTGAGGTAGGTGCAGCCTGCTCTGTGGAAGAAACCAGAATAGATGGATTGGTCTTCATCTATTATAGGGAGGGTTTAATAACCTGCATATTCAATGGATCCAATACCAAAGGAGCACTACCATGATTAATATATAAAAGGTTATAATTTATGGTATGTTAAAGAGTCAAAGATTGTGACACAGTTTGTAAAGATCCGCCAACAGGACAAATAGGAGTAGGGAAAAAAATATCCTTATCATTGATTCTATTTTTCATATTAAAAGTAGTGACAACATTAGATTTAGTAGGGGTTCTGTTTATATAATTAATATTGGGTAGAAGAGGTTTAAGTGAGAAATTAATGTTTGGTTCGAAAGAGTATGTATTAAAAAGAGACAGAGAGGCACAACTATTAACATATTCAGTAGATAGAGAGTTACAGGAAGAGGAAATAATACATGGATCCTGTTTTATCTTCATCATAGGATCCACCAGGTGTTCCTGTAAATGTAGAAGTTCTTGAACCATGGGAAATGGACCCTTGATATGAATTACATATTCCACATCCTTTAAAGTAGGTGTAGGTGACTTATAATTATTATATTTTTCATGTTTTGTCATGTGTTCTATGACATCCACTGGTGAAGTGAATTTGACAGAATTACAGGGAAGATGAATTAAATGTCTTGATTCAGTCTTCGTCACTAAGGTTGGGTCATGGGGTAGTTCAATATACAATATTGGTGTGTGATACTTCAAAAAATGTATAGTATTTTGTTTAGGGTAGACTCATTTTCGTGTTGTTTCAATGCATTTATTGCCAGAATCATAATTCAATTGAACAGTTGAAATGTCCCTCTTAACCAGTGTGTGTTCAGTATTATTGCTAAGGAGGGGACTTGAAGTCTGATAAGATTGATAGCTAAAAGTTTTCTCTATCTTAGTGGATAAATTAACAGTGTCTAAGACCATTTTTTCAAATTCTTCTAAGATTCATTTCTCTTAAATATATTTATTTTCTTCCTCAAAAATATCTCCCAATTTCACACTTGAGCTATCTTATATGTGTGCTACATTAATAGATTTTTTTACCTAGGGTTCTGATTTCTTTTTAGGGGGCTCATGAAATTCCATTATGGGGGTCTTATATTTTCTATTACTCATAACTTCCTTCCAATCATTTCTAATTGGATGAATTTTTTTCTTTCTAATCACCCTAGAGTTGTAGAGTTTACGGCCAATGATTTTTCAATGATCACAGAAAAGAGGTTTCCTCTCATAGTCAATACTAATCTCAGTTTTTTAGTATTTGGCCAAGAATTTGATTGATTTAGGAAGCTTAGATTCAAGGTTAATTTTAAGCATGACTCTATAATAGATACCAAGGTCGACATTTAAGGTTCTATGGTCTATTTTAAGAGGGTAACCAATGAATGAGACAACATCATTCAGGAATTTTGGGTGCCAAAAGAACCAGTTAAGGCATTGGAGATTTACCCAGACTAGTGCCATTGTGTTCTTGTGTGTGTGTGGATTGAAAGTCGAATCCCAATCCGAAATTTTATGAAAACCTGGTTTAAGATTTAGGTTTATAGTTTTTCCAAACCTTCATTATTTCTTCTTGAGATTTCAACAAAATATGAGAGAAACCTTTACCTATGGGAATTAGTTTCTAGTTTGAGAACATCCAGTAATGAGCTATACACGTATGAAATTCAGATAAGGGGCAAGGGAAGTCACCTTTGAGGTAAGAGATGGGGCCCATGATAGAGTATTTACACAGCTACGTACGTTATTGAAGAGCCTCTGGGTCAACTTCTACTAAGAAACCACCATCCTCGAGCCGCTTGATCAGGGGGTTTCATCGTGTTATAAGATTACCATAACACTTTTCAAAATTTAATTTGGTAGTATTTATTGTCCAAAATAATCGATGTGTATAATTTATGAAATCTTTGGGCCACTTTCGTGACAATACGTCCCTTATAGTATTTTATTTTAAGGAAAGTCAAAGATGTCATAATCATGTTTTTAATAACTACATCTTTTTCATTATAGGCTTATTCATAAGATATATTAAACTATAAATAGTAAATTTAATTATAAATGATTCACATTCATCATGGATTTTTTATAATTTTTATTGAATAAATAATTACCTAAAATAGTTATACAACGATGATGTAGTAATTATTCAAATAATTGAAAATTTTAAAAAATGATATTAAAATATTAAAATAAATATAATTTTTGTTAATTAATGTCATTAAATAATTTTATAGATTACTTAGACATTTTAGGAATGTATTAAAAGAAATATTTTTAATATTTCCTCTTTTATTGAGTTTTTTAAAATTCAATGTAATGAATTGTGTCAAAATTGACATTATTGATATTTTAATATAAATTATATTTCATTAAATGATATAAAATTTATTTAATTCTAAAATTCGGTAAAATTATTAGGATAAGGATTAATAATTCATAAATGATTCATTTATGGTTCATTTATCATTTTATAGTACCTATATTAACCATAAAAGTGTAAAAGTACATTTTGTCAGGGTAATAATTAAAGAAATTAAATACGGGTTAAAACTAAGAAAGGGTGTAAATTTAGTAAAAAAAATATAATTTTAATTTAAATATATTATTTCAAACCAAAATCATATTATTTTTTAAAATAAATTAGTTTTTTTAAATATTTAATAGAAAATTAATTTATATTAATTTAAAATTTGTGGAAATTCCAAGTGTGCGCCTCCTTTTCTAAAAGGGTTCCTATTCTTATCATTTATTCATAGTTAAAAAAATATTCTCTTGGACAATAGCTTCCCAAATCCTTTTTTATAATATATTACCACAATCTAGAGGCCTTATTTTAGAAAAAAAACCTTCCATAATGGTCTTAATTTGTAAAGAAATGAAGGATTTCTGAAGAAGAGGTATCGTTTTCAATGAAGTTGTTATCTTTTCTGTCCTCTTCTACCTCCATAAAATATTATTCAACCATGATGAAATAATATCTCAATAAAATCTATATTATTTGATGTTATTATCTTAATATCAGCATGTATATCCATCTCTAATTCCATAAAATTGAAAAACAATTTATCGTTCGTGTGTATAGAGGACTACCTCCCTACAAACTGATTAAATTTATTTTCTGTAACCGTATCTAAATAGATTGTATATGGACATAATTAATTCTTATATGTGATATTAGTGACATATTTATCATTATTAAAAGATAATATATCATTTTTTATTTTCATTATTTGCACAGAAAAATGATAACGTCTTTCATGCATATGTGTAAATTATCACCACTTCGAAGCGATGCGATTTGTTTTTCGTCACCAGATCACATGGATGATATATATAAGTTTATTTAAATTATTAATATTATATTAATTATATTATGATCATTATATAAAGATTAAATTATACTTGCCTTATTTTTATAATGATCATTGAAAAATGGAAATGTTACTCATGCGTATGGAGGACTTACCGTCTCAATGATTGTAACAAAATTTATTTTTCATATCCAGATTTAATAGATGGATTTAAAAATATAATTGGTGTATAAAAGTGAAATTTTTTCAGGATAAATAAATTTTTATATGATGGAATAATGACCAATTTTACTATAGACATTATACCAAAGTAATTTTTCAATCAAGTATCAAATATCATCAAAAAATCCAACATAAAATTAAACAATTAAGTAATTGTTATAACATGGTAATAAGTTGTAAAAAAGTAACAATAAACATGAAAAAGATTATAAATAAAGTATAAAATAATTTATTATTACTATTAAGGAAGGAAAATAATGCATGCGATAAGTCGAACTCAAGGTAAGAGACTCTTTAACTGAAAAATATTATTTTAAATGTTTTAATGATTTATTTTAGAAATATTTATCATTAATGTCATTTTTTAAAAAATTATATTTATGTATAAGTATATTAATGTTTTAAAAAATAATTTTTTAAATTTCCCTACTTTTTTTTTTCAGAAAAATAATTTTTATTTTTTTATATAAAGGACATTCTTTTAAAAATCCAATTTTAATGTTCCTCTTCCTTCTCTTTTTAAAAAAGTCAAAAGAATTGTTTTTTCACATAAATTACAGGAATTTAATAACCCAATTTTATAATTCTTTAATAACTTAATGTCCCCTTTACATGTTTTCAATGTTCTTTTTAGATAAAATTATTTCATTATTTTGTGTGTTGTTTTTATTTTAAAAAGGTGATTTTTAAAAGAAATCAGTATTTTGATATCCAAAAGTTTTTTAAATATGGGTTTCAAATTGTTTTTAAGGGTCTAATTGATGATATGGTACATGATGAATACATGAAATGGGTGAGCACAACATATCTTATATGAAGGGTTGATACCCATTATATCACACAAGTGATCCCCATTATAAATCTCTAATTCATTAGGTAGTGATTATATTGAAAGTAGGTTGTATGGTCATTCTAATTAAATGGGTTCTGAAATATGTTTATGAATATGATGCTCTAAGTTACTGAAAAATGGTTTTAAACTGATTTATATGGGTTATAAAGGAATTTATTTAGAATAGAATTTGTGACTTTTTTGTGTGACTTTTTTATTTCAAACTGTCGAAGAACATTTAATTAAAGGTAATTGTTATTGGATTTTCATGTTTTTCAAAGGGTAATTGTTTTCCTTATATTTATCTAACATAATAAGTTTTTATTCTCATACCATATTTTATGATATTTTTAATAGGGATTATGGATGATTAAGGTAAAAAAATATGCCAAGATGAAATTAGTGTGGATTTTTCCTCAAAGGCAATAATGTTTTGTTTTCAATGATTTATATGTTGGAAAAAATTTATACTAGTTAAAAGATCACACTTTGTATTATATAGTTTTGATATGTATGATTTACTTACGAATTATCTAAATATATAAACTAAAAGGACCCTCAATTATAATAGAATTCATTCTTGATATAATTCTCAAGATTATGCAATATTCTAAGGTTGGGTCCTTATAATTGGAATGAATACATGGTTTAAGAATTTTTTTATTAGGATGTCTTCTTAAGAGTTATGGATATCGTCATGGCTATATAATTTTTAGGTTGGTCATATTTTTAGTGTCATATAAACCCCTTTTAGTATTTATGTTTTGAAATTTTAAGGTGACTAACGATAATTTTTGAGTCAATATTTTTTGAGGTAATTATGGGTTATTTAATTTTTGGATAAAAAATGAAAGGTATGGGTTAATAATTATTGATTATAGGTTTTAATTTCAATTGGATGTATATATTAATTATTGTGGACTTATGATTATTTCAATTATTTATGTTAATGTTTATCATATCATGGAGATTATATGATTTGGGAAACTGCAATTTTGGATGAGACATTAAGAGTCATTGATGTTATTCGATGATAAATTTTAATGTTATCATGGAAGTATATGTGGTACAATTATTTTTTTTACTTTTGTGTTTTAATCTTATTATATAATATTTTTTGTAGAATTTTGTAGATAATTATTTATTAAATTATGTAAGTTGATCCTTGGGTGTCATAGTTGAATTTTATTGATTGAAGTTGTTTTTTATCATATAATGATTTATTAATTTTTGAAATTACCTAATATTTTACTAAGAAGTTTGGTTTGTTGAATTCCAAAAAATAAGAATATATTGTTATCTTTTTATGGATTATTTGATTCTCTAGAAGTATATTCTACTACTTTAGGCATGAAAAAGTAATCTTAAATACTCATCGTTTGAAGAAAAAGATGACAATGTGGTGGAAATTTATTAAAGAATGAAACTATGACTGTAAAGTTTGTATATTTCTTTATTTTATTATTTCATATAATAAAATAATTCCTCAACTCTATGAAAAATATCATGAAATAAAAACATTATCTATTTATTTTTCATACTATGAAATCAGTGACCTTTTAACCAATCACATATTTATGGTCATAGGAAGGATATATTTATAATGACCATGTTATATACCACTCTAAATTAGATCTATATATCAAGTTTTCCCTTCCATGTCCACATTTTTTTATATAGAATCATATTATGTGTTATCTTAGGTAACCTTCGTACTTTCCTTTCACTCATCTCAATGGAAAGTTTTATTAATCCTTTTAGTAATGTGGGATTTAGAAAACGTTATTTTGAATTGTCGAACACTAGTTACGAAGTTCAAATTAAAATTTTTAGGAATAAATTTATTAATTGTATGGTGGATAATATAAGTTCATGAGATTTTAAGAAGGATGCAATATGTTTGATAGCGTACATAATACATCACATAAAGCTTAAATGTACAACTAAATATTTTTATTTAATATTAATAATATAACCCAACTGTTATATTTAAGGGTATTAAAAGGAATACATATATTATTTTAACACTTGTTTATAAACTATTTTTACATTCATTCAACTCATCTGATAGTCATATGATAAGAATAACTCAATTGTTTTTACATAAAAGATGTATTTTTAAAAGGTAGTTTTGATTTCTTTTAATGGACGAATTGTTTTAAAACAAAATTTTTAAACCCTTATAAATTTTAATTTAAAAATTAATATCCATTATTTAATTAATAATGTAAACCTTTATTTTGGAAGATGATTTTGGTATTTTTCTGTTAAGATAAATTTTTTTATGAATAGTGAAAAATACTGAATTTTAATTTAAAACTGAATTTTCATCTCAAAATTTATAATGCTAAATTATATTTTCATTTTGTTTTAATGTAAAATAAGATCAATCATAAATATATTATTTCATTTTAGTTCATTTTAATGTTTTTTATATTAAATATGGACATAAAAACATTTAATTTTTTTTGAACATTTCATTTTGAAAACTTTCTTTCTCACCCAATCTACAAGATTAATTTTAAATTAATTGCATCCAATTCAATCGTTTGAATTTTAAAAAATGGAATCCATATTATTAATAATAATGTTAAAATTTAGGTTATAGTTTCCTTTTATTTTTTTCCAATATGAATTGTATCTTTATAAATTTTTGATACAATGATTAAGGGTAAATTATGTAATTAAAGATAAAAATAATACTATAAATATTCGAATGTTTTCGTAACACTTTTCCCAATTTTATTAGATTAGTGATTATCTACTTGAGTCATCCATGGGTTTAATTTATGACCTCTTTGAGAAACATAGATGACATTAATCCTATAATAATATTTTATTTTAATAAAAAGCCAAAGATGTCATACTCATGTTTTTAATAACTACAAATTTTTAAATATAAGGTTATCTAGATGATATATTAGACTATAAATATTTATAACAAAGATAATATATTTATCTTGATCATGTAAATTTATTTTTAGTTTTTAAGGAAAAATAATTTCTTTAAATAATTATACAACGATGATGCATTAATTATTTGATTGATGGAAAAATAAAATAAATCATATTAAAACTATTAAAATAAATATAATTTGAGATAATTATTATCATAAAAGAATTTTATATATGAATTTTAAATTTTAGGGATATAATAAAGGACTTGTTTCTATCATATATTGTTCAATTGATTTTTTTAAATGTCAATGTATTGAAAAGTGTAATAATAGATATTAATGATATTTTGAGATAAATAATATTTTATTAAATGATATAAAATTTATAAAAATAAATCATTTAGAAGAATTATTGGAATAAGGTTTTAAATTTAATCAATGATACATTTATTGTTCTTTTTTTCAATTTATAATAATGATATTAACCCTAAAAAATAAAAGTATATGTTGTCACTATAAGAATTGTAGCCGTTAAATATGGGTTAAAAACAAAATACAATGGAATAAATTTAGTGAAAACATATCTAAATTCCATTTAATGAGATAATTTAGACATAAAATCATTTTATATTCGAAATAAATATTTTTTTCCAATTTAAATATAAAATTAATTTTTAATACTATAATATTTTAAGAAATTCCATGTGTGACCAATGCATATATTATAAAAAGAAACCTCTTGTTATCATTTCTTCACACTTTAAAAACTATTTGGTTCATCCAATATCTAAAAAAATACCTTCCTAGAATACCCCCCCACATTCTGGAGTCCTTATTGTTGAAAAAAGAATTTAGTGGTCTTATGTTGTTAAGAAATGATGGACTTCTAACGAAGAGGTATCATTTTTAATTATGCGTTTTTTTTGTGTTTCATCTTCTACATCCTTAAAATATTCCACAACAATTATGAAATTGTATATAAATTATATTAGATATATTAAGATTTTACTATGATGATATCATCACCTATATTCATCTCTACTTCGATCAAATTGGGAATGCAAGTACTGTTCAAGTTTACAGTGGACCACCGCGCCGCGAACCGTTGAATTTTTTATTCCATCACCATCTCTCAAGACTGGTTATAATGATGAAATTAACACACATATGTGATATTAATGACAAATATATCATTATTAAAGGATAATATATCTTTTTGTTTCTTATATTTCCGTGCATAGAAAAATGATAACGTCATTCATGTATACGTGTGAATTATCACCTCTATGAAGAGATGTGATTTGTTTTTAATCACCACATCACACGGATGACATATATAAGTATATTTAAATTATTAATATTATGTTAATTAAATTATGATAATTTGTAAGGATAAAATGATACTTACTTTCTTTCCATAATGATCACTCAATAATGGAAGCGTTACTCATGTGTTTGTAAGGTTTACGATCACCATGATTGTAACATAGTTCATTTTTCATATCCATATCTAATGTATGGTTTTAAAATTATAAATTATGTATAAAAATTATAATTATCTCATTATTATTATTATTCATATGATTGAATAATGACAACTTTTACTATGTAAAACATACCAAATTTATTCTGGACTCAAGTACCTAATATCATCATAACATCCGATGTGATATTAAATAATTAAGTAATTTTTATAACATGGAAATAAGTGGTATAAAAATAATAAAAAAACATAAAAACTCTCCAAAGACATTACATATCATCCTATGTTTAATATTTATAAATATAAATAACATATGTGATGATTCAGACTCCAAGTAAGAGACTCTTTAACTATAAATCCTTGTTTTAAATGTTTTCAAGATTTTTTTCTGAATGTTTCTATTTCATATAAATGTTTACAAAATGATTTTTATTTATATATACATTATTTTTAAAAAAATTAATTTTTTAATTTTTCTCAAAATGTTTTCAATGAAATAATATTTTTAAGGTTTTATGTAAAATACATTACTTTAAAAATAATATTTTACAGTTCATATTTTATCTATTTTTACAATGGTCAAGAAAATGTTTTTTAAAAATACGTAATCGATAGAATTTCCCTATTTAACGATGCTTTCATAATTTATTATTTACATTATAAGTGTTCAAAGTTATTTTCAAGGAAAAATGTTTCATTATTATATGCACATTTTTTATATTTTAATTGTGATTTTTACATGAAATGTATAATTTGATATCCAAAAGTGTTTTACACATGGGTTTAAAAGAATATTGAAGGGTTTAATTCATGATATGGTACTTGGGAGCTATATTAAATGGGTGATCCTGATATATCTTATACGAAGGGTCGATCCCCATTATAGGTCTCAAATTCAATGGGTAGTTATTAAATTATATGTTGGACACATAATTATTCCAATTGAAATGGTTTTAAAGGGTTTTATGAATATGACTCTCTAAGTTACCAAAACATGGAATTTAATTACTTACTATGGAGTTTCATGTATTTCACTGAGAAAAAAAATTGCGTGTGTTCTTCAAGTGAAATTTTTTGTGAGGTGATAGTCCTCCAAACACACAAATAATGAATACTTAACCCATTTGATGGGAGTGGGGACGGTTTTAGGTAATAAACTTAACATACAAACATAAAATTATATAGAAGATACATAAATTAGCATATTAGTATTTTTTAAAAATAATCAATGGATTTGGAGGATGAAATAATATAAAAACACTCATTAAAGAATGTTACCTCTTGTTCGGGTAACCTCCTTTGGTTTTACTAAAATCCTTCAAAGTTTTTATTTATGATAAATTTATGGATTATAGGATGATAAAAGGGATGTTGGGAAGTTATTTGGGTAGGTATTTTCAAACCGAAAGGGTTTTAAGGTGTAAATAAGAGAGGTAATGAGATGGTCTTTTCTAAGTGACGTGACAGACACACTTGGACTTTTTTAATTAAAAAAGATATACCCACATTTATCAAATGAAATATGGGAAAAAATTGAGAATTATCCTGACTTATTTATTTTAGGGTCAAAATATGTAAATATAGTTCATTTTAGAGAAGGTTTTATGTTATTACAATAAATATATTTTTAGTTTATCACCCTTGATAAATACAATATTACCTAAACTACAGAGAATAATATTTAATTTCATCACTATTAATTTTCATAAAAAATTAGGTATAAATTATTAGAAAATATTTTTTTATTCCAGGTATTGAATCTATTTTTAAAATCTCTATTCACATAAGTGGAGAACATTATATGAAAATTAACCCACAAATGTGATGAGAAAGAAGGTTTTCAATGGGAAAATGTTCAAAATCTCACAAAATTTTCAGATCCAAAATAAATATTAATATTATTAAAATAAATAAATTAGATTAATAGATATATAATTGAATAAATTTTACTTTTAAAACAATTTAAATTATAATTTAACAATGTAAAATATTTAAAAGAAAATGACGTTTTCAACTAAAATTCAGCATTTTTTACCTATTCATCAAAATATGAGTCATTTTGGAAAATAGATAAACATTAACCCTAATGTAATTTTGATATAATAATTTCATCAATGAAGATAATTTTTTAATTTTTTTTAAAAATTAATTTGAAATTATGTACACAAAGAGGGACTAAATGGTCCTTTATAAAGGATACTATTTTTTTTGTAAAATCATTTATTTTTATTTCAAATGATTTTTATTTTTTATATAATAAATAAATATTCATTATTTTATAGTTTTAGTCTGTTCTATTCATACACTCCAACAAAACAACTTTCTTATAATAGTATACAATATTATTGTTTATTTCAACTTAGGGTTTCATGTTTTATAATCTATAAAAGAGATTAAACTTATTTAACAAGTATTATTTTGTAAAGTATTGTGTGTTGTAATTTTTTATAGTACGAGAGTCACATGTAATACATTATACAAAATACAATTATAATATTTTAAAACAACATGATATCAAATTATCCCCAACTCCAATAAATTACATCCTTACAATTCAAAATTGTTCTTGGTAACAAAATGCTTGACATTAGGAAATACCATTTTGGAAAAACCCACATCCTAAAAGAGTTAGAAAAACATCCTCTCAATAATATATAAAAGGAAGTACTAAGTCTATATATAATAACACATATTTAGGTTTAAAAATATTGGAACATAGTTAATAAATTAATACATGGACAGAGAATAAAAGCATAATTAATTACAGAGAGTGATAGAGGTAATTGATCACAAGAAAGTGAATGATAAATGAAATGTTAAGGACCTAAAAAACCATAAATAGTTAATGATTTAAAGGACTATATGATTCATCATATATGAAGGTAATATGATATTAGTTTTTTTCAAGATACTTTTCTGAATTTTGATTAATTCTACTAATGTAAAATATTATAAAAATATATACTTAATTGATATGTTTGTATTTCATAAGAAAAATTTCACCCTTTGGTTGGGCTTTGATAAATTTTCAATTCATCGGTTACTCCATGAAAACAATTTATAAAAACATATTTATGCATGTTCTAAAAAATTTCACTTTTAATGGATCGTGATATCCAATATAGAATGCTAAGTGATTCCTTTGATATCTAGTTTTTATTTATGATAAAATGTATAGAAATGGTTATCCAATATAGATGAATATTTATATGGTGATGTAATAAATTTATATCTAAAATCTCTAACACACTTCAATTTAAACTATTTCATAAATAGTTAAACATATATACCTTACAAAATATTATGGACCATAAATTTATAAATATTTTCACTGAATTTAAAAAATGAACTCATCGTTAATCTCCCAAAAAATATTAATTAGCTAATAATCATCACATTTAAAACCTGTGAATACTTCTTCATATATTTTAATAAATCATGGTAATAAACTGAATTAATAAAAAACCTTATTGAAAAAATTAATTCTTCCATATTCATTAAGTAGAAAAATTATTGTATATATTCAATAAATTCATAAGCGACATGAACTCCATTAATGATATTATAAACCCATTTATCAAAAAATCTTCAATCAGTCCCATGGTAGATAGTACTGTCAAATTTACATTATCCATGAAATTCATCTCTTTATCCCATCACCATTTCCCAATCTAAAGAACATATTAAGGGTTATCTTTCCTTCAATCATGTGTTTTATAATAATTTCAACTTTCCACTGAATCATTTTTATTGGTCATTAGTACCATTAAAAATACTCTTTCAAATCCTTAATTAAAAAGTATTTCAATACAATCCTTATAAATATCATAATTAAAATAACCAATATTTCATTAATAAAATACAAAAATGGAATAATTCCTAAATAAAAATAGAATAAAGTTAAACATTATATTTCTTTTATGGTAATAGAAGAATATTTCCTATGATCTATTAAATTATTTTTTTTGTATATCCCTTTGACACTTGAGACAGTGATTTTAATAATGCCTGATCACATTACAGTTGAAGCATTATACATTGGAAACCTTTTCCATAACCATTAAATGAAAATAATGGGGATATTTCTCTCCACACTTATAGAAAACTATCATTTATTTTAATCATGTAATGAGGTTTTTCTTTACACAATTATTATATGCGGGAATATCATTCTTTCCATTCCTTATATTTTTCATTATTTTCCATGCCATCCTATTATTCTAGCGATTCCCTCCAAATATTTAATACTATGATAATTATTTCTCTTCAATGCTATGAAATGATACTATGCCCCCATATGATGACAATCTTATTGAGACTGGTTCCCTCTTAATGATTTTCATAATGTAACCAAAGAAACGTTCAATCTTACACTTTGGATTACATGTATTGATGCAAGTTCCAATCCTCCTTTTTTGGATCCATTTATAAATGATGGAATATATTTTATTAGATCATATCATTACAAAACATAATGTATAATCCAAAAACTAGTGAATTATTTGATATACATTGAAAATTTTATGCATAGTTAATCTCTTAATAAGAAACATGTCTTATTCAGGGATATCTAAATTCCAAATACCTTATAATGGTTAGTAAATAATATGTGATGTATCATAATAATATATCCTGATAGTGTCAAAAATGTTTGATAGTAATTCTCTCTGTCACACACTAGGTGTCGATTGATTTAAGCATAATTAACCATTTTCATAGTTATTTCCCCTAGGTACATCTGTACTATAACCACATCAAATTTTTGTATACATAAATGGATGTATTGAAGTGAAAAACCACATAATATATTCCTTACCAAAAATTTATTACTTTCCTCTATATATATCCATAATTTATATCATAGTGTTACATTTTCTAATATATGATTTACTAAATATAGTTATGAATGTTTCTACTAAAATTTCTTTGATACCAACTATAACAACCCCAACTGTACTAACATAGAGCGAATGTCTTAATATATTATATTAGAATAAGATAATTGAAATAAAATCACAATGAACAAATAGTTTAGTAGTCATGGTAAACTAGATACATACATGATTCCCATATTAAATTATGAAATATAAATTATAACATATTGTTTTTTGAGAATAACATTATTACCTATAAAATATCCTTGCATATCAGTCGTAGAAAAATTCATGGATTGTAGGAAGAATAAAAAAAATAAGGATGGGCAAAAATTCTTAGTAAGGGTTATGTATAATGGAATCTATAATAAATCAATAAGGATAATAAAAATGTAAAGGAAATAATTGAACACACATGGACTTTAAATAATAATATTATCATGCTGCGATAAGGAAAGATCAACATGAAAAGTTAAATACCTGAAAACGCATTCCATTTAATCAATAATATGAGAATGAAATGACTCCAAAGATAATATCATAGTGATAATATCATAGATAATAATATCATAATTATTAATTAATGAAATTATTAATTATTTTACATCATGTAATAGGCACATGATACCTATAATATCAATACATTTCACAAGATTAAATAGAAATACACATAAAACCCCATTTAATACTATATTATTGTTTTTTATCATGATGCTTATTAATTCATATAGGTGAAATATAATAATAGGGACCACCCATAATTGTAGGTCTAAATCATTATACATATATCTAATGATCTATTTAATTTATGAATCAACATTCATTACCATTACATATCCATATTGAAGAAAGAATACAGATGTTGAATATTTCCCCATTCAATCAAATAATAGTAAATGGTAAAAATATTATGTTGAATTAAGATATGGTATAATAAATAATAATATCTATGATAAATAATATTTATATTTATGGGAATCATAATATATAATGATCGTAGGGAAGTTAATATTTTTTGGGAAAGTTAATGACTGCTAAAATGGATTAAGAAAATGAATATCGATACATTCCATGATAAATAATCATAAACCATCCATATAAATAATAAGTACATTATTAATAAAATATTTAAAAATTATTTTAATAATAAAGGGTTTTTGTCCTTGATGAATATAAATACCACAAAATGATCATTAAACACATTCTTGAGGAAAATATCCTTTTCATTTTGAAAATAATAATTTCATAAACTAAAATTACCCATAACAATTTTAAAGTATTTTCATTGAAAATAAACATTATAACATATAAATGTAGTTTTAAACATTTTATTTTTCATGATGGCTACAAATTCCCTTCATTCCATACATGTTAAAACAAATATTCCTTTTATGTTTTCGGTAAAAGATAAACAAGATTTTTTTCAAAAATACATGAATATTACTTTAAAAACATTATATAAGAAATTAATAATAGGTAAAAATTTCATTAATAAGTAATTTTTAAAAGTTTATAAGAATTATTTAAATAATTTTTTGAAAACATGGTTTTGAAAAAAAAGGATTTTTGACTGATGATATAATTGATCTCGTATTTTCTTAAAAACATATTCTAAATTTTTAAGTATAATTGACTAGATAAATGGTACTAATACTTGATAAAATTATTAATTAATAGATAATAAGTAAATTAAAGGGTTTATTAAAAAATTATCAAATAAAGTCCTTCAATGTAAATTTAAGTATAAACAATCCAGATTAAAATGAGATTATGAAATAAACACTTGCAAATAAGATAACGTTCAACCATGAATTAACCACTGAATCAATTATGTGTATAAATCATAAATCCATATAAAATAGTTTATATAAATTATAATGTACTCATAAATTATTATAGATATAATCATTTAATACCAAATAAAATGAATAAGTAATATAATCCATTGAACGAAATTTAGTTAGGAAATTTATCACCACATCCTAATCCCCATGTGAAATACCATTGGATAAATAATTCATATTGAAAGATAAAATAACATGAATAATTAATTATATATAATATTACATGTCTATGGGGAATTATATAAGCCATATAAAATAATTTATGTGTATAACATTACAATATGCCTTAATAAAAAGAAATTGAGACGAAATACCTTACCTCACTCTTCTAATTGGTTGAAAATTCTTTAACCTACTGAAAAGTTTTTTAAAACATGTTAATAACTTATAAAATAACTATAATATTATATATAAAATCATATATGTTCATTATATAACATCTTATCACCCTAGATAATTATCTTTCATTATTTTCATTATTTTGGCTGTTAATTACCTTGTTTTCTCATGTGTGTTTTTTATAAGAGGTATAGTTATGTATCATATTTTATAGTTAAATAATCTCTAAAATAATAATAATTACATAATTATCATATTTATATATCAATTATTATTTTAATACCAATCATAAATGTTGGTTTGGAGAAATGAAGTATATTACGATCATGAAGAAAGTAGGTCGTATGTACGCTTGGGAAAAGTTTCCATTTTTAATGATCATTATACGAAGAAGGTAAGTAAAATTTTATCATTAAATAATGATATTAATATAATAAATACAATATTATTTCATTAAATATACTTATATATATCATCTATGTTGTGTGGTGAGGACAATAGTGTCACATCGCTTCATGAAGGTTGTAGTCCACATATACATGAATGATGTTATCATCCTTAAGTGAGTGAAAAGGTAACATAGAAAATGATATATTATCTTTTAATATTGATACATAAGTTATAAATATATGAAATATTTCATATATATAAAATATATTCATTAAATATATCTTTATTACATTCCATGTGGTGCATTAGTGAAAAAAAATCACATTGTTTCATGAGGTGGTAGTCTGATGTACACATGAGCGACATTATTATATGTCTTATGGAATGCAATTTAAAGAAGGTATATATGAATCAATTAATCCATATATATTAGAAAATTATAAATATCATATTTATACTTTAGACTCATCATCATACCCAACTGTGAGAGTGGGTAATGGAAAAATCCATTTACATCATTTTGTGAGGTGGTAGTCTATTGTACACATGAATTATGATTTCATAACCCATTTTATTTAAGTGGGGGTGGTTTTATGGTGTTAAAATAATACAAAAATGCATTTTTATACGAATTAACGTTAGTATATTACATAAATTATTGTTAATAATAATTTAAGTATGTAGAGGATGGACTAAAAAAAATTCACTTTGAAGAACTTTATATCTTCTTTTGGTAACATCCATAAGTAAGAACCAATAAGTATCATAATGTGGATTTAATTAATAATTATGGATTTTATAATTATAGGATGTAATTTTTTATGCGACATTTTATGGTATTTTCCAATGTAATTTTTTTTATTTTATGAAGAAAAGAGGATATGGGTGACCATCTAAACGTTGGGTGAGTGGCATACTTTTATGTTTTAAAAAGAAAAATGTGTACCCATGGTTTCCATATAAAAATCGACCAAAATGACATATTGAAAAGAATTAGTAATTATAGGGTAAAAATATTACTATAAAAATATTTTATGCATGTGTTTAAGTAATTTTAACCATTATATTTGTAGTTTAACCCCTGGTACATCCATTTTTACATTGACCACAGTTAATAATTATTTATGTTTTCAAAATTTATTTTGGTAAAAAATTTAATTGACCACATTAGATAATATAAATTAATCTAATTACATAAATTGAATTCATTTATAAAAATTACGTTCATTGATCAAGAAAAATTTAATTTAATATTAATCTTACATAGGTGACGAGAAAGAAGGTTTTTAATGAGAAAATGTTCAAAAGTTTACAATGTTTTGATATCAAAATTCATTATAAAAGTTATTAAAATAAATAAAATGTGATTAATAGATATATAGTTTAACTAATTTTACTTTAAAACTAATTTAAAATATTTTTTATTCTTCTAAATTATTTTAATGAAAAATAATTTCCTCTTAAAATTTTGCATTTTTTAAAATTTATAAAATTATAAAACATTTCAAGAAAAATTCAAACATTAACCATAAGATAAATTTGGTATTGTATTCTTAATACTTTATTTCTTCTATAAAATTAATATTTTAAATTTTGTAAAATTTGTTTTTAAATTATGTGTGCAAAGTTCCACTAAACCATTATTTAGAATGAATATAGTTTTTCAGAAAAAAAAAATTATTTTTGAATTGAATCTTATTTTATTTATTATATATAGATAACTATGATTTTCATAATTTAGTTATTATTATTCATAAAATCCAACATTATTTTTGTTTTATAATGTTATATTATATTATGGTTAATTTTTAATGAGGGTTGCGTGTTCCCCAAGATATAAAAATAAAAAATTTATTTACAAAAAATTATAATGTCTTGGGTGCTAAATTTTATTATAAACATGGTGATTCATGTCAGACAAAATATAATTTATTTCTTTTTTGAAAATATCAATGTTTTACACACAATCTTTTTAATGAGTATTAAATATGAAATTTTCACTCCTGTAGGCCAATAATTATGTTTTAAATGATCATAAGAGATGAACAATTATTCATCACGTTTCAATCTATTAACCCAAAACATTGGTAATAATAGATTATATAATGAACAATATGATTAATCCTTTATATTGAGAAATAAATAATTAATTTTCAATGTTTATAGAGTAACACCCAAAGCTCCTATAATGTTAAAACTCATGAAAATATATCATTCCAAATTGATACCCGATTATTTGAATGGTTTTATTGCATATTATTCTAAGAGAAACATTATATTTTTGTCTACACTACATAAATCACTCATAAATTCACCAAAAATAAAATATATAACCCAATCAAACATTCTTTAAAATATAATAATAATTTTTGAAAATATATTGCACCTATTTAAAACAACTTAAAACAACATATATGATTCCACATATTAAATCACAATTTATTCCTCAAAATAAATATCATCATATATATTAATATTCAATTTATATTAATCATGTAATCATCCCAAAACATATAGTGATCTTCATCTAAAATAATTTTAATCACTTAGCATCCAAATCACTTTTCAATCCCATGGTAATCTCTATGATAAAAAAACGTTATCAATTTGTAATAAGCTTTAATTTTTCCAACATAAAATATCATAGTAAAATTAATGTTTTTAATACCATAATTATATTTTTATAAGATTTAAAATATTTTTTCAAAAAAATAAAATTTTCACTAAATTGTATACTAAACACATCGGTTGTATTCCCATAAACATCTCCCAAAACATTAATAATCATCTTAAAATAAAATAAAATAAATCCAAAAAAGGTAAATCAATGAAATTAAACTAATTATAAAATTTACATGTATCAAACCATTATATTTTTTATTTATATCATATCAATATGATAAATTATAGGATTCCATTGAATCTATCTACTCATTTATCATAATGGTTAATAATGAAAATGTGAATTAACCAATGAATATATCTTAAGAGTGTTTAGGTAGTAGTAAATCCTTATACCCAGTTATCGTGCACTAGTGATGATGAATTAGATTATCAATCAAAATATTTTAGAGGTATTAATCTAAGGACCATCTGTTCCACAAACTCATCCACTCTCCACTATCTAGAATATGATTTATTTCACTATAAAACTACATAATTTTAATGTTACAAATGATTTATGACATTAATATCTAAATAAAAATATTCCAAGAATCTATCAAAGAGTTATATTCTCTAATTAATTTTTTTAAAATATACTTTCCAAGGGTCCTCCTAAAACTACCATAGATACCAATAATAACACCCTGACCACAGTAACCTAGATCTAATAGGTATTTTTTTACAAGATAAAAGTGAATGATTCCCAAATTATTGAATAGTTTTTTAGTCATGGGGGACAAGATAAATACATGATTCAAACATAACATTATAAAATACGAAATAAAACCTATAATACATGTGAGAATATATTTATTTTTTCTAATATATAAATATAATCATTTTTATATCCCCCTTGATATCCTATGTAACATAGAAAATAATAAAGGGTGTGCAAGGATACTCCATAGGTAAATCATACAACAGAAGTTGTCACAAATTAAACAAACCAGGAATAATATTCCTGAAATATAAAATAATAAATTATTCGATATAATTAATATAAAAAAGGGGATTATGACCATTGGTAAGAAAGGAACATAAAATATGACATGGATAATAATAATTGGTTATATAATAATGACATGCATAAATCCATAATTCATAATCACACTATAAACTAATTCTTCCATGTCATTATAAATATATCAATAAATCATCATGGATAGGCATCACAAATAAATAAGAATTCATTCAAAAAATCCCAAAGATTGTTTATCTCATAATATCATTTTATGCATAAAGGGGATATAACAGGACCACCCATCACTTATTAAGTGCAACTAATTCATCATTTTAAATTGGATAATAATAAATATGAAACATAATAAATTTATAATTCACTATTTGAAAAATATCATATGAAATGTCAATATTTTTTCCCAGTTAAATTCAGATCTTCATGATGATATGTTGTACCACCCATATGTTTTATGTAATATTCCTTTTTTTGGATTTTAAGTATGTAAAGTATTTGGGTAATGTTATGGAGTGTTTATAGGACTTTTGAAATGTTTTTTTTGTGATTTTATAGAGTTTCATGGCTTGAGAATAGTCAGTAGAAACCCTGATAATCCGACAAGAAACCCTAAAAATTGAAAAAACGGATATTGGGTAGGTTTACTATTAGGAACACGGTTTTTACAATCTATTCACCCACCTAGGAGGAATTGTGAAAAGGGTAATAGAGGGGAAAATATTTGGTAATGTCTTTTCAAACCGTGTGAGCAAACAATGTGAAGTGTGTTGGGAGGAAGTGGTTGTTGCATGGTTGGCGCATTATTTACCAACCCTGTGACCCAAATGTGAAGGACTATAAGTTATATCCTTAAAAATTGTATCTAACTCATAATTTACTCTAAAACACTCTTTTTTCCCTCTATTTCTATCTTAACATGTTTTTTCCTTCCTCCAATGGCTGTGTAGAGTCTCCCCTTCGACCATGGAGCGATCTGTCCGTAAATCTTGATGGGTTGGAGTTTATGTTTCTTAGTAAGTCTCCATTAATGATGGTTTTACTTAGATATAATCTTATTCCCACACATTTATTCCAATATCTAGTCTATTGGGGATAGATTTATGATAGTTAATTACAATAATGATGTGATTTGGTTGAATTTTTGTTCGGTAAAAAGATATAAGGCGTTTTTTTAGGGATTCAACACATTTTTCTTAAAGTTTTTTGTTATTCTTTATGTTCTCTATATTTTTTGAGGTAGGTGGATTCAATTTCAACTACTATAATTATATCATCATGGATTTTTTCATGTTTTAATTTTTTTTAAGTTTATTATAATTTTTTTTTGTGAAATTCTTGATGCATACCCTTTTTAGTGAAATTCTATTAAATTGTAAAAATAATGTGTTTTAGAGGAAAATGAAAGGGGTAAAATGATTTTAAAATACTCATTTTAAAAGGGTTTATTGGTCTTGATTCACAGAAACCTGTTTTTAGTAAAATTATTTTTTATTTCAACAGTTTGACCAATATTTTGTTTGCATGGCTTTTGGCTTGAATGGTTAAGCATGATTGGAATGAGATAGATATTAGTTGTGAAGTACCACCACTAAAGGGATGGGTTATGGACATGATGTTACACAATCCATGGTAACCTGAATCTTGTGTGGTTGAGGGTGTGTGTGGTTGCGTGAAAAATATTGGGTTATGAAAAATTATTATTGAGAATTTGTTTAATTGATTGTTTGGTTTCCTTCCTTGGAAATGAATTTTCTTTGGGAAAATTTTTTATTAAGGGAAAATATTTTGACATGAAACTACTTGGCATTTATATAACCCATTATTAATTATTTTATATAAATAGATTTATATAAGTTTTATAACTTGTTCAATCCAAGTTGCATGAGTAGAGAATTCATTTGGGGAATGAATAAATAGATTCATTACTCACCCCCAGATTTAGAACTTTTGTTCTTTTTATAATATTGTTAATCAGGACACTGGTAAAGGGAAATTATTGAATTTCTTTAATGGTGCTTCATTATACTATGGAATGGATTATGGAGTTAGATCATAGAGAATGTGGGTAGATGAATATTTGGTGTATTTGGACTCTATGATATTTTTTTATCTTCCGCTTTGTACTTCATGTTTATCTTGGTTTAAATTGGGTACTCTGATAAAGTTTGGTTTGTTTTATTACATGTAGAGTTTCCTTGCATATTTATCATGCATAATATAGTAGTTATGGTCATAGTTAGTTTGGTTGTGTTGTTTTTTATTTTCATAAGGGATAATTATCCCCAAATTATATTCAATACTTTGGAATTTATTTTCATCCTTTGTCACTATGTGGATGTCAATTAAGGCCAAGTTACAATTCTACTATTAATTAAGACAGTAATGAGGGGAGGGATGTTACAAGTTGTGTCAGTATTGGTTAGTCCAAATATCTTTTTTGGAACAAATTGTATCAGTTTTTTCGAACCTTGGATATCAATTTCATCAGTCTAGGAGTTAAAAATTCATTCTCATTTAACCCTTATATTGGGATCCTATAAAGGAGTGGGAATATTAGGAATATAAATGTAGATAATAAAAAGATGTATCTAATATATTTATACTGAACATAATGTTACCAGGGAGTTGGGTACATAATTGTTTTGGATATACTTATAGGAGTTATAATATAATTGTAATGGGTTCAACCAATTATATTATCTTGACATGCATTGGTATAAAATAATTCCCTGTATGAGTGAATATTTCATTTTGAGTAATGATTTATGAATTGGTGAAAATGTGATTATTTTTGAAAAATGTTGAAATTGTTTTCAAATGTGATATTTTGAAAAGGGAATGGTTCGGGTATTTTGAAAATGGTTTATTTTCAAAAGCATGGTGGAATTTTCAAAAAAGGGTGAATGTGGATAATTTGGATTTTGGAATGAAATGTTGTGATATATGGGATGTTTTATAATTTTTAACTGTTAGGACTTCAAATTATTTATTGTGATACGTTTTACATTTGTTGTGTTTATAGAAAATGGAACCTTCTAGGCATCATAAAGCCCATATAAAAGAATATTCTAATAATCTGGTTGCACCTATTCCATTGGTGAACCAAAAAACTAGTCCAATGTGTCACACCCATGACTTTTTTTTAAATTCATTACTCATTTAATTTCCATTCCCGATTTGTTTTGGGGGTTTACCACTCATTTTGGTGAAAATGGTGGGTTTTGAAAATTTGTGCAAACCGTGAGCCCAAATTCAGATTTAAAAACAAATTTAGATTCTTCTATAACTTCTTCAATTAATACTATTTTATACTCATTCCACTTCCCAATTGGAATACCCTAATATATTAAAATCACCATATCCATTTGAACCACATAGAAATCCCAAATCATGATGGATTTGGGTTTTTAATTAAGGCAATGGCCCTGCCCGTAAGCCCATTTCCTGCATTAAATTATTGTTTTAAAATTTCAATATCTCATTCTTTTTTTACTGTTTTTCAGTGATTCAACCTCACTCTAGAAGCCAAATACCTCAGCCTCACCCCCTGTATCGTGTTTTCCTCTTTGGAGCTCATATACCCCGCAGATTTGGACGATCTTGCTCAATATTTCTCAAATAGACCAGATTTGACGAGGTAAAATGAATCTTTCATAACTGCTTCAATTTTCATCCCTTTTCCCCCATTTCAGTCCCCACATGACCTAATATGACTCATTCGGACCTCCATATCATTTTTGGGTACTTGGAGATTCATATATTGGTGCATTGGGGCTGATTTTTTCAAGATATTTCAAGTAAGGGAATTACTTCTTGGTTCTTTCCATCCTCTTTTAGTTTTTATTCCTCTTTATTGAATTTACTCATGTCCAGAAGTTGGGTTTAGATCCTAAGGTCTGATTTGGTATATTTTGGATCAATTTTTGGTGGTCTAGGTCTGGATTTATTTTCCTTGTGGTGGGGCGGTGGTACGCTTAATGTTTCGCACCATCTTTTGAGGGTTTCGACTCAAAAGGTAGGTGATTCCACATGTAACCATTTTATAATGAGTTAGCTTGCTTGGTTTTTTAATTTATTAGGTTTATAATATGTTTTTTGTGGTTTGAAATTTTTTTTTGATGAATTTGGTTAAACATTTAATTTTTAGTTGTATTTTAACTTGAAATTTGGTTTCATGTGTGACTCTTGGGGTAATGTTTGGGTTTACTTTATAACATATGAAAGTGATTTATTAGTCTTGAAAGGGGCTGCCAATTCTGTTTTTTTAATTCCTTATTGTCATGTGGGCCTTGCAAAGAGGTTTTTGAATGATTTTAAGGTGTAAAAATATGTTCTACTTTTTGAAGGTGATTTATGAAAACGTGTGTTTTTCATGTGTATCTTTGTGGTATTATTTGATGTATTTTTATAACATTTGGGGGTGGTTTAATAATTGTTTTAGGGATGAAAAATTCTATTTTGGATTGGTATTGGTATGATTTTGGTTTTGAATGAGGGTTTTGAAATGGGTTTAGTGTGCAAACAATGGTATACCTCTTGGGTTTGTTTTATAAAAATTGCAAATGTTTTATTTGGTTAAAAAAAGTTGGGAAAGGGTGTATATGTACTATTTGGGTGAGTGTGTTCTCCTAATGTGGGTTTTTGAATGGTAACGTGGTGATTTGAGATGTTATATTTTTTTATAATTTTATATAAATTTCCGAAATGTTGTACTAAATTGTGTTTTGTGTGCGAAACACGGGTGTGGGGAATTTCGTGTGAGTTAATTTATAAAATGAATTGTGAAGGTGAGAAGGGTATTGTGTGACATGTGTGTGGGATGTTATGTGAGTTGAATATCTTGCAATGGTTTTATAAAATGATTTAATGGATTTGTGGAAGTGTTAAAGAAATGTGAAAAGTGTTGTAGGCAATTTGGAGTGAGTTTGATTTCAAAATGCATTTGAATGAAAAGTGGAATTTGTGGCTTTAGTGATGTACATGGGGCTGTTTGGTTAATGTGTGATGTGGAAGTGATATTTGCATGTGAAAACTATATTTCTTTGATTGTGAACTTGTTTGAGCACAATGGGAAAACCTGGGTATCTAGGTGGGTCGACGTGTACTAGTATGCTAGTGAATCCGTGGGGTTTGGCCTCAGTTTCACTTAGTAAGATTGATGCTTACAACTCTAAATAAAATATGATGATGATGATTGGGGACCACTTGGTTATGGGTATGATCCCTACTAGTGGCTCATGCATGAGAACAAATATTTTTTTGTGGTTACTCTCACCGAGATACGAGGTACCTGTGACCCACAGCTAGCTAGTGCCTAGGGGTTATTTCCTATTACTTATGCTCATTAGATCCATTGTACTTACCGTCAGTATACAGTATTGTTGGACTGAAAATTCAGTAGCTTTTGTAGTTATTTTAAAATTGTTGGTCCTTTAAAATTATCCCACATGAAAACTGTTTCCATTTATTATTGCATCCTTTAGAAAATTGTAACAAGCATTTCTTATTTACAAAACATGAAATGCTTTTTGTCATGAAATGTTTATCACATGGAATATCTTAGCTGTGGTATCCTACTTGGATTTCTCTCACACCCTACTTACACATTTGGGTGTGAGTAGACTTGCTTATTTTATGTCACAGGTTTGGGTACATGTTTTATGCCATTGGTTCTGGTTTTTAGTGGTCCATCGTGATGCAGTTTTGTGGAGATGGCTTGAGGGCGGTGCCTCTTTCCATGTGGAGGTTCTTGGGCTGTCTTTTCATGGGTTTGTACCTTTGTAATGGTCTTTAAAAATTGTTTAAAATTGTGTAATTCCGTTTTGAATTTTAGTAAAATATGTTTTGGTTTGAAAAATCCATATTCGATTTCCTGGATTCATATGTCGTTTTAAGTATACAAACATGGGTAAATAATTCCCAATTTTCAGTTTTTGATACCCAAGAACTTGTGCCATCCCATGGGGATCCAGAACGACCTTCGGGTCTTTTCACGAGCCGGGTTTGGTTCCAGTTTTGGTGGCGATCAGATTCGGTTCGTGACAAAATGATATCAGAGGAAGTTCGCTCTCTTTGGGTCATGTTATTTAGGGAACAGTCAGGATAGTCTAGAGTTAGGATTGACGGGACATAGAATTTTGGTTATGAGTAGTGTGGCTGATCACCACACCTCATGATGGGATTCAAATCTCTAGGGGAAAGTTGGGACCCTTCGAAGTCCTTTGGTTTTCTTGATTTAATGTTGAGTTGGGGAAATGAAAAGAGAGTTGGGTTAATGGTCTCAGTGAGCTCGCAGGGCCTGGCAAGCCATGTGGAGCTAGGGATATTCCCTAGAACACTCTCTGTGATAGTGAAGTGATTGGAATATGGCCGCCAACCATATGTCCAAGTCACCCACAGAAACTAGTTTCCTCTCGCATTGTCTGGTGTTCTTTAGTTTTGAAATCATGGAACTTTGGTTTTAAAGTGTCTTGTTTTTAAGAAGTGTATTGTTTTTGTGAAATAATTTTCAAATAAATATGTAATGGTTTGATTTATAAAATGGTGTAACTGAATATTCAGAATTATTTTGAAATGGAAAATTGTGTTCTTACACCTCTTTTGAAAGTAGAAACTATATTGAAGTTGGTTTTGAAAAAGTGTTCCCATTAGAGTTTTCTAAACTATTAAAAGGTTTTTTAATGGGATGAGATGTTTTGAAATTGATGTAAATAACATGAATGTGAGTTTTCATTGGAACGATTGTGCCTTTCTGAAAAGTTTTTTTAATGCGCTAATTTGGGTTCTACCTCCTGGTTTGAGGTTTTGATAAGAATGATGTGTTGGTTGACCGTTTTGGTTTTGAAAAGTGGAAAGAATCATTGCGTTAAACTTTGGTATTTCCATGAGTGACCACATGTATGGGGTAATATGGGATGATAGATGGTTGATGGTATGTCTGGATGAGTGCCAGGAAGGATATGAGGAGGGTGCCTGGTGTGGCACAAAAACATGCATGTGTGAGGCCCATGGGGTACCATTGGTGGATATGCTTACCGCTGAACAATTTTTTTCCAGAAATGGTTTTAAAGAAAAACATGTTTTCTTGATGAATAGTTTGGGATGGTTTTTATTATGGGTTTTTTGAAAATTTTGTTGTTGTGGGATGTTTTGAGTCCAAGAACCCCTCCTGTTCGAACTGTTTTTTTGGGTTTGTGTTTGGTTGGAAAGCTGGTAGAAGGTCCGGTTAGTAGTCTCCTATGATATATGTTTCGGGAAACCTTTAAGATGGTTCTATTAATGAGTTTGGATCTGTTTTTTTGAATGTTTTTACCAATCGACCAGCATGGTTGGGTCCTTGGGTTCTCTCATTGGATAAGGTGCGCCCCCATTAAGATTTAGTGCACAATTGAAGTGCAACGCAGATTGTTTCTCCATTGGAAAATCCTCTGGTTTATCATTATAAGGAATCTTTTCTTGAGATTTGTAGAATGAGTCTACACCATTTACTTTCTTGGTTTTTTTTCAGATCCTCGTATTGCGTAAGAGTGCTCGTGGATGGTTAAAAGAGACCATAGTTTCTTAAGCTACCTGATTCATTGAAGGTGAAAGTTGTATGTGGTTTTCAGTATGGACAGTGTCTAAGAGGGCCTCTAAGTCCTTCATAGTCTCTTCATAGAAGGAGTTTATGTTAAACCACAAGTGTGGGAAATCTGGCAACGAGAGGCTGTTATGGACACTTTTTGGAATGCTGTGATATTTGGTGATGTGGTATAAGGCCCCCTCTTTGTATTATTTCTATCAGTCACTTTGGTCATGTTCGGTGACATGATGTGATGTCACGTGCTCGTTTGATTGTAAAGGTGAAGTTGTACAATATTATGTGAGTATATTTTTTTCAAAACTGTTTTTACTTTTGGGAGATCTTGACATCCTCTATTTTAGAGGAATGTGTTTATATGTGTCCTTTATTTCTGTTGCTTCTCACCCAAAGAAGCAAGGTGTGAAGTGAGTGCATCCTCTAAACCCTTATTTCATTGAATTTAAAAGTTAGGGTAAAGTGATTTCTGGAGTGTGTTATGTCTTGGTGAACCCATCTCGGATTACGTGTAGTTTTTTGTAGCATTGGAAGAAGAAATTCTATTCGGGGGTTTCCAAATCCTAACTGCGAGGCTGAAGAAGCTTCAATCATTCCAGCTCCAGCCATAGGTCCTAGAGAGAAGCTAACATGTAGTGAGAGTAAATCCTAGGGTAGTTTTTAACCTTGAACAAATAACTATTCTTATTATTAGATATGGGAATAGTTTAAACATTTGGTGTTGTCATCTTGCTTCATTTGTTCCCGTTCGGTGGAAAGAGGTGGAGGGCCTCATCCCCATGTTATCTCCCAATGACTTTCTTTTCCCCTTTGGTTTCCTTTGGGTTTGGGGAAAATGTCTTAGATATTTCTAGACATGTTGAGTGAACACTTATTATTAACCATTCCCTAGAAAACCATGTAGGTATAATGATCCACATGGTTAGCACACAGTTTCCCAAACTGTGCGGGCTAACCGTGTTGTCGTCCCAACTCTTTAAGTTTTGGGGTTTTTTAATGCCAGCCCATATTGGTCAGTTAAGTTGGATGGTTCTTATGTTGGGGAGAACCACTATGAGTCTCATGTATATTATTTTGAAGATGCCAAATGGGATTCTACCCCTTGTACTGGGGAGTTTGTTCGGGGCTCCCTGTTAGTGTCTTGATTCTTTCTCGGAAAAAAAATTTAAGTTGTCTCTTATGGTTGGGGAGCCCATTTGTGTATCCTTGTACCAGTAACTCAATTTTGTACTTGGTCTTGGATTGGATGTGGGTAGTCTTGTTCAGAGCTATATAACCACATACATCTTCCTTGGGTAAACGTTGGGATTGGAGAGTTCCCAATGGTTTAGTTATATCAAGGTAAGTGTAACCTTGTTCGATGTTCTTGTTTGTTTGGGTAAATTGCTTGAGCCTTGTTCAGATAGTGTTTGAAGAGTTTTATTTTAGGATAAATCTTGAAGGTGCTTGATAATTTCAGTAATTATGTGTATGTTTTTGTTGTGAAGTATTCCTTCCTTAATTGATCATTGGAGGTGTTTTGGCCTTTGGGGGCGAAGCTTAGCAAAGGAGTCCATTTATGCCTTTCGGTTGGGTTTGGTTTTTGCTTTGTCTGTGATGTGGCTTTCCGAGGGCGGAAAGTTTTATGGTGGGGATAATTGTCACAACCATGACCTTTTTTTAAATTCATTACTCATTTAATTTCCATTCCCGATTTGTTTTGGGGGTTTACCACTCATTTTGGTGAAAATGGTGGGTTTTGAAAATTTGGGCCAAACCGTGAGCCCAAATCCAGATTTAAAAACAAATTTTGATTCTTCTATAACTCCTTCAATTTTTACTATTTTATAATCATTCCACTTTCCAATTGGCATACCCTAATATATTAGAATCACCATATCCCTTTGAACCACATAGAAATCCCAAATCATGATGGATTTGGGTTTTTAATTAAGGTAATGGGCCTGCCCGTAAGCCCATTTCCTGCTTTAAATTATTGTGTTAAAATTTCAATATATCATTCGTTTTTTACTGTTTGTTGGTGATTCAACCTCCCACTCGAAGACAAAAACCTCAGCCTCACCCCCTGTATCGCGTTTTCCTCTTTGGAGCTCATATACCCCACGGATTTGGATGATCGTTCTCAATATTTCTCAAATCGACCAGATTTGATGTGGTAAAATGATTATTTCATAACTCCTTAAATTTTCATTGTTTTCCCCCATTTCTGTCCCCACATGACCAAATATGACTCCTTCGGACCTCCATATCAGTTTTGGGTACTTGGAGATTCATATATTGGTGCATTGGGGCTGATTTTTTCAAGATATTTCAAGTAAGGGAATTCCTTCATGGTTCTTTCCATCCTCCTTTAGTTTTTATTCGTCTTTATTGAATTTCCTCATGTCCAGTAGTTGGGGTTAGATCCTAAGGTCTTATTTGGTATCTTTTGGGTCAATTTTTGGTGGTCTAGGTCTGGATTTATTTTCCTTGTGGTGCGGTGGTGGTACGCTTAATGTTTCGCACCATGTTTTGAGGGTTTCAACTCAAAAGGTAGGTGATTCCATGTGTATCCATTTTATGATGAGTTAGCTTGCTTGGTTTATTAATTTAGTATTGTTATAATCTATGTTGTGTGGTTTGAAAACTGTTTTTGATGAAATTTGTTAAACATTTAATTTTTAGTTGTATTTTAGCTTGAAATGGGGTACTTTTCATGTGTGACTCTTGGGGTATTGTTTGGGTTTAGATTATAACATAGGAAAGTGATTTATTAGTCTTGAAAGGGGATGAAAATTCTGTTTTGTTAATTCCTTATTGTCATGTGGTCCTTGAAAAGAGTTTTTTGAATGAGTTTAAGGTGTAAAACCGTGTTGTACTTTTTGAAGGTGATTTATGAAAACGTGTGTTTTTCATGTGTATCTTTGTGGTATTATTTGATGTATTTTTATAACATTTAGGGGTGGTTTAATAATTGTTTTAGGGCTGAAAAATTCTATTTTAGATTGTTATTGGTATGATTTTGGTTTTTAATGAGGGTTTTGAAATGGGTTTAGTGTGCAAACAATGGTTATACCTCTTGGGTTTGTTTTATAAAAATTGAAAATGTTTTATTTGGTTAAACAAAGTTGGGAAAGGGTGTATATGTACTGTTTGGGTGAGTGTGTTCACCTAATGTGGGTTTTTGAATGGTAAAGTGGTGATTTGAGATGTTAAACATTTTTAGAATTTTTTATAAATTTCCGAAATGTTTTACTAAATTGTGTTTTGTGTGCGAAACACGGGTGTGGGATATTTCGTGTGAGTTTATTTATAAAATGAATTTTGAAGGTGATAAGGGTATTGTGTGACATGTGTGTGGGATTTTATGTGAGTTGAATATCTTGTAATGGTTTTATAAAATTGTTTAATGGATTTGTGGAAGTGTTAAAGAAATGTGAAAAGTGTTGTAGGCAATTTGGAGTGAGTTTGATTTCAAAATGCATTTGAATGAAAAGTGGAATTTGTGGCTTTAGTGATGTACATGGGGATGTTTGGTTAATGTGTGACGTGGAAGTGATATTTGCATGTGAAAACTATATTTCTTGAATTGTGAACTTGTTTGAGCACAATGGGAAAACCCAGGTATCTAGGTGGGTGGACGTGTACCAGTATGCTTGTGAATCCGTGGGGTTTGGCCTCAGTTTCACTTAGCTAGATTGACGGTTACAACTCTAACTAAACAATGATGATGATGATTGGGGATCACTAGGTTATGGGTATGATCCTTACTAGTGGCTCATGCATGAGAACGAATATTTTTTTGTGGTTACTTTCACCGAGATATGAGGTACCTGGGACCCACAGCTAGCTAGTGCCTAGGGGTTATTTCAAATTACTTGTGCCTATTAGATCCTTTGTACTTACCGTCGGTATACGATATTGTTGGCTTGAAAATTCAGTAGCTTTGTCAGTTATTTTAAAATTGTTTTTCCTTTAAAATTAGCCCACATGAAAACTATTTTCATTTATTATTGCAACCTTTAGAAAATTGTAACAAGCATTTCTTATTTACAAAACTTGCAATGTTTTTTGTCATGAAATGTTTATCACATGGAATATCTTAGCGGTTGTATCCTAATGGGATTTATCTCACACCCTACTTACACCTTTGGGTGTACGTAGACTTTCTTATTTTATGTCACAGGTTTGGGTACATGTTTTATGCAATTGGTTCTGGTTTTTAGTGGTCCATCGTGATGCAGTTTCGTGGAGATGGCTTGTGGGCGGTGCCTCTTTCCATGTGGAGGTTCTTGGGATGTCTTTTCTTGGGTTTGTACCTTTGTAATGGTCTTTAAAAATTGTTTAAAATTGTGTAATTCAGTTCTGAATTTTAGTAAAAGATGTTTTGGTTTGAAAAATCCATATTCGATTTCCGGGATTCATTTGTCATTTTAAGTATACAAACTTGGGTAAATCGTTCCCAATTTTCAGTTTTTGATACCCATGCACTTGTGCCATCCCATGGGGATCGGGAATGCCCTTCGGGTCTTCTCACGGGCCGGGTTTGGTGCCAGTTTTGGTGGCGATCGGATTCGGTTCGTGACACAATGTATAGTACAAGCCTTTGAGGATGTGGATAGAGGGAACATTAGGGATTAACGAAGGAAGCGTACCATTCCGCTCAGTTCTAGAAGTATAATATACCAATTTTTTGGTTGATTTAGAACCAGATAATCCATAGTTTTTGAGCAATCAGATGAATCAAATATTCAATTTCTAAGGCACATCAATAGTGTTGAATTTCATGTTTATGACATATATGTAGGAGGATATTTCATGCAAGTTGTGGGATTTAGTAGTTCAGGATAAATTAGACCATAGCCTTTCATGGGTGGATTTTGAATAATTACTTGATAAAAAATTATATCCAAATATATTAAGCATTTAAAGAACAAAATAATTCTTCATCTTTAATAATGAGAATCTCTTATTGATAGTGCATACAACTATATTTTTCATTTTTTCTACTTTTCACCCGAGGTTTCTACAAGTGTGCCTTTGAAGATACCAATTTTTTAATCGAGGTTGATTCAATAGTTTCACTCATAAATTGTCTTTCTCTATATAAAATATTATACAATGGTGGATAATATATAGACAGTGGAAGAAATAGACATATTAGGAACTATAGGTGGAGGGGGAATTTGGATACCTATGGGAAATAGTGAGTGCTCTAATTCCAAGAACATGAGGAATAGGGAAAGCTATTTCCATGGTAGTGGGATGTCTCAAAATCAGATGGCTAGATCAGTGAATCTTCCTCCAAAACCAAAGAGAAAGACATGGGGAATATTTAGTGCTATTATCGTAGTGATCCAGGGTTGGTGTTCAGGTCACTTATCACATGTTGAAAACATATTATGCTTCAATGGTAAGAGGTAAGGAGAATAGCTATTGTCAGCTAAACCAGCCAATCCATAGTGGTTACCAGAATACCATGACTCGTTAGGCAATGAAATCTCATTAGGGTAGTAAAGAACAAAGTGTATTGAGTAAGTAATTATATGAAGCTAAGTAATTATTTATGGATGGTCCATCTAGACCATTGAGGGCGAGATGTATGTTTTTTATGAATTATACCCATATTTAGGTTTTATTTTATTTGGGAGTATCCCATTCATTCATGTCTTCTTGTTCTATTGAAATGAAGAGTTTACTTTTTGATATGGTGCCTTTTGTAATGAAACTTTAAACTCTACTAGGTCAAAGATAATGTTGATAATTTATTTGTAAAGCATGTTATATAGCTATTTATATATCAAAGTTAACATTGGATTTATCTATTCTTGATATGGATGTCTTTGATATAATCCAGGTTATGAATTGGTTGAAAATTTTCATGGCTCACATTGACTGTTAGACCTGAAGGGTTCATTTTATAACTAATGATGGAAATGGAAATCTATTAAAAGAGGGAAAAAATGTAAAGGAATTTTAAAAGGGATTGTTTGAACTAATAGTTAGAACTATATCCTAATAGTTGGTAGTGTTGAATTATTAATTTATGTAATAGATCAAGAATAACATTTTTCAAGTTGTTTTTGATCAGTTTCTGAACATTTTACCCATATATTTCTTAGGGTTTCCAACCACATTGGTTATTGAGTTTATGATTGACCTCTTTCTGAGAACTAGTCATATTTCAATTATATTTTATTGGATGGCACCAAAAAAATTAAGGTAAATAAAAGTGAGGTAGGAAGAGTTGGAAGGAAAAGGGTTCATTCAGCCGAAAATGTCTCCGTGGGAAGCACCAGGCATGTTTTTTAAAAAGGCGGATGGAACTATTTTATTATTTATGGATTATCATAAGCTAAACCATGATATAATAAAAAATTATCATTCAATTTCACTCATTTAAGATATTTTCAATCAATTTTGGGGAGTCCAGTGGGCCTAAAAAATTTACTTGAAATCATGAAACAAATAGTTTCGGGTTTATAAGAAGGATATTATGAATACAACATTCATAGGTAGATATGGCCATTATGATTATGCGGTTATTAATTTTGGTCACTTTAATACACTAACAATATTTATAGAATTGATTGATTAGATATTTAAAAGGTATCTAGCTTCTTATTTGGTAGTGTTTGTGGATAACATATTTGTGTTTTCAAGGAAAATGGAAGAGCATGAGAAAAACAAGAAGTCAATGTTATGAATATTGAGAGATCATCATCTGTATGAAAAATTAACAATGTGTTGGATAAAAGAGGTATTTTTACTTTCCTAAGTAATTTTTGAACGAGGTGTTTCTCCATATACCGAAAAGTTAGAGGCTATTATCTCTTATAATCCTATAGATAATGTCTTTGAGATACAAAGTTTCCATGCCCTAACATATTTTTTATGATGTTTTTTTATTTCTCTTGACTAGTTTGACAAATGTAGGATATTATGAGGAAATATTTTCCATTCCAATAAAATAAGGAATTTTTGAAGTCCTTTCAAGATCTTAAGGTTGATTTTACATCAATACCAATCTTGATTTTTCTCGAATCAGGATAAGGGTTTGTGGTGTATTTTAATGCTTCAGGATTTGGGTTGGGATGTATTCTCATGAAGGGTGATCATGTTCTTTCTTATAGACATAAGAAATTATGGTTTCATGAGAATAATTACACAAAATATAATTTGAATTTATCTTTCATAGTCTATGAGTTTAATACATGGAATCAATACATATTTAGCTAGAAATTTACAGTGTTTACAAATCATATGTGTTTAAAACATATTTTCTCACAAAGAGATTTTAACCTAAGAAAAAGAAGTTATATTGAGTATCTCTAAATGTTTGAATTTGACCAAATGTATACATTGTGTAAGGTAAATTCAGTGGAAAATGATTTAATCAAAAAGTAATATGCCCAGTTAGAAAAAGAGGCTTTAAATCAATGGTTTGTTTTATTGGTAATAGTTGACAGACACATTAAATGTGAATACCAAGGTGAAATTTTGGTTTTCTTTATAGTTTCATATTTTCATGATTTTTTGGATTTGGCTAAATAGGCTTAGACATATGATTCATAATTTGTTTTAATAAGGTCGAAACACAATGTATAAGAGACCATTGTAGGATAGAAGTTTGATGGGAGATCATTTTTGTGGTTTTAAAATCAGATAGTCATACCTATGCCTTGTTAAGAAAAAAATCTTCATGAAAACCTCCATTTTATATGGGTTTTTCATTTTATAATACATAAGATGTATACAGCATTGAAATAGAAATTTTGGTAGGTTTCTATGAAAATGAAGTTGGCTCTATTTTTTTGTGAAGCAAAACTTGCCAGCACGTTAAGTAAAAGAATAAATAGACAATGAGTATACTGAAGTATTTACCTATTCTAGTTTTTAAATAAGAGAAAATATCCATATATTTTCTAATAGGTATCCCAAGATCACTTTAGAAACATGATTTCATATGGTTGATAGTGGATCAACTCATCAATTTGTACCATTTCATCCATATTAGTGAATATCATATAGTGGAGAACTTGTCAAAAATCAATATCCAAGAAGTGGCATATATTCATAGTATACTAGTTTTGATAGTATCCAATATAGATCCATGGATTACATCTCATATGTGGAAATTTGTATATCATTACCTTAGGACTCAGTTGACCATGAGTTCAGGGTATCATCCACAAATGGATGGAAAATCTAAAAGGATGATAAAAACTTCAGAAGACATGATTCATGCTTTTGTAATGGAATTTTGGGGCTCATGGGAGGAGAAAATATTGTTATTTGAGTTATCATATTAAAAAATTTATCAAGACTTGGTACATAAGGATTATTTTTAAGAATTATATGGGTGTCCTTGTCATTCCCCATATTGTTGTGTAGAAACATGTGAGACTTTACTGGTTGGAACAAGACTTTTCTAGGAGACAATGAAGAAGATTAATTTTATTATAAAGAGAATAGATATGGCTCAAAGTCTTCATAAATCATATGTGTATAATTGTTGTTAACCATTTTAATTAGTGGTAATTGATCATGTGTTCTAGATAATATCTAAAAATATTATGAATCATCATTTTGGGAATCTTGTCAAGTTCTCTCCTCAATATATAATCCCTTTTGAGATACTAGAACATATTGGTAAGGTGGAGTATCAGTTTTATTTTCCACCATGTTTCAGTTTAGTCCATAATGTGTTTCATGTATATCAGTTGAAAATGTATTAGCCTAATCCTGACAATTTTATTCAACATGATCACTTTGAACTAGAGTCATATAATTTGATGTTGTATGTTCCAATAAGGATTTTGGATAGTAAATTGAATTTTTTTACATGGTAAAATCATTGGACTTGTTTGGGTTTTGTGGAAACATGGTTGGATTCAAGATAAACATGGAAATAGGAGAAAACATGATCAAGAAATGGTATGCACTTCTTTAGGCCAATAGAATTTTTCTAAAATATAGGGATAGAAATTCCAATAGTTTAAATAATTCAAAACTACTGGATTCATGTATATAACCCTTTATTTACTTATTTTGAATATATAATGTAATTTTTTGAAGATTGAGAGGGTTTAGATGTCTTTTGAAATTATTTTGGGGATATTATAAAGGTGAACGTTTAAATCAGTGTTAGTAGAAACTATGAAACTCCTACAAGAAACCCTGAAAAGTGAGACAAGCTTATTGGATAGGTTCATGGTTAGGCAAACATTTTTTTAAAACTGTGCGACCTCTAAGGAATAAACATTAAAAGTAGAACATAGGGGAAAACATTATAAACCCATGTTTTGTCTAAAAGTGTGAGACAACCATGTGAAGGGTCTTGGGAGTTAGTTGCAGGCACACCATTATCCTAGTGATTACCAAGCCATGTGACCTAACCATGAAAGGTTAAAAGTTAGATTCTAAAAAAGTGGATCTATATTGGATTTGAATATAAACCAATTTTCTTACACTATTTCAACCATAATGTCTAATTTTATTTTCCCAATGGTAGTGGAAGCTCTAATCTTCGATCTAAAAGTGATCTATTATAAAATTAGAGTGAGTTGGAAGCCATATTTCCAGGTAAGTCTGTATTCTTGGTAGTTTTCTATTGATCTAATTTTCTTCCCTCTATTGGATTCATAGAAATAGTCAGTTGGTGATAGATATATGATATTTAATGGTAATCATGTTGATATTTGGTTGTGTTATTGTTAGGGAACATGATATAAGGTGGGTTTTTGGAGATTCAACCTAGTGTTATTGAATTTTTGTGTCAATCTTAATCTCTGCCATATTTTCTAAGGTAGGAGGATTCACTCTCAATATCTATAACCAGATATTTAAGTCTTGATTTAAAATTAATTATTTTTCTTGATTTTGATTGGTAATTTTTTATAAATTCATGATGGAACCCCTCTTCAGTGAAGGTTTATTAAATTATGATAATGTTGTGTTTTTGGAAAAGTGAAAGTGGTAACATGATTTTAAAATGATTATTTTATAATGGTTGTTTGGTTTGGATCCATGGAAAAGTGTTTTCAAAAAAATTATATTTTTATTGAAATGGTTTGAAAATTACCATTTTGGAATGGTTGTTGGAATGAAATGCTATGCATGAGTTGATAATATGGATATTGGTCATGATGTACCACCATCTAAGAGACGGGTTATCGACGTAATGTTACACAATAAATAGTAAGACCAAGATTGTGTGGTTAATGGTGTGTGTGTGTGGTTGTGTGAAATGAAATTGGATATTCCAAATGATTATTGAGAATTGGTTGAATGGATTTTTTGGTTACATTCCATGGAAATGTATTTGGTTTGGGAAACGGTTTTAGTATAGAAACCTACTTTGATATGAAACTATTTGTATTTGTTATAATTTATTTTCAATAGTTTTATATAAATAGTTTTATATAAATGTGAAACTTTGTTCTATATTAATTGTGCGAGTGGGGAAGCCATTTGGGGAAAGCCTACTAATTTTCATTACTCACCCCCTTATTTTCTACTTTAGTGTCTTTACAGATATCATTTATAGGTACAAACATAATGGGAATGTATCACATTTATTTAGTGGTGCTTTATGTTACTTGGGAATTCATTATTGAGTTAGAGATTGGATCTTGTGGGGAGATGGAGAGTATGTTTCTTTTGAGTCTTCAAGCTTTGTTGGACTTGTCTTCCATTTGGTAGTAGATATTAATCTTGGTTTCTACTTGGAACTCTGATTTAGTTTGGTTTATTTTATTATACACTGAGTTGTCTTACGTTGGTATGTTTCATCATATAGTGGTTTTTTAATGGTGTGTTTGATTTTGGTTATTTTATTTTTCAATGTTTAAATCATCCCTGATAATATTGGAACTGCTGGCATTTATTGCCAGCCATTAGTTCCTTGGGGATGTCTTTTAAGGCCAAGTAGCCATTTTGCCTCAACATAAACCAATGATGAGGGGTAGGATATTTTAGAATCCATCATGAATAATATGGTGGATTGTATCATTACAGTGGATCCCTAGTAATGTATATGACTCATCAAAGGATTTATATATGTAATAACACACACATAAATGATCATTATATTATTTCATGCGGAAAATACAATTTTCATTTTGAAATTACCAATTTAATATTAATATATAGAATGAATATTTAGAAAAAAAACATTAATTAAATATCAAGGAATCTTATAAATGAATATTAAAATAAAATATATGTCATGATGGTGGGAATAAATGTTCATGTAGAAAGTTTTAAAACAATGGTTCTAGTCATACCATCAGTAAATAGTGTCTCATTTAGAAAAAGTTAAGAAGTTTTATTTTAAAGAATATTATAGAAGTTTAAATATGTGTAAATAATAAAATTAATCATTCATTGTAAATTAGTAAAAAAATTATTTAAACTATTTACAATGATGAAAATGATACATGGAAAAATTAGAAAATAAAGTAACATTTCCTTAAAAACATATTTTTGAAATTTGAGTACATAGAAAGACTAAAATGGAATGAAATAATGTAATCTAAATAAAAGAAAATTGGAGAAAAAAGTATATGTGATTTTTATATAAATATCATAAAATTCTACAAATGTATATTTAAATAAAATCGTGATTTATGATGATATTTTGAAATAAAACCCTTACTAGTTTAGTAACATTTGATTCATTACCCCCATAAAAAATAAAAACTTATTGTATAATAAATATCATGAATACATATATATTAATGATATAAAATATTAAAGTTATAGTTTGAACGCCACATAAAAGAATCAAATGGTGAATATGTCATATATATCACAAGAAATAGTGATACCAGAAACCATTATAAATATCATAAAATTAATGTGATAAATAATAACTAATGTTATTATGATAAAAATATTTTAATACACATCAAATAAGTGGAAATAAAAAATAAATTAATAAGTGGTCATTATGAAAAAATTCTTGTAATAACATAGATAATGATGAAGTAATATATCCTAATGAAAATAATTGGAGTTAGGAAACCCCATACCTCTAGACAAACTCGCAACATACATACTTTAACACCTTTATAATAGAAAAAGAAATCAATTTTATACATGATTAATAAACATTATCAGGCATATAAGATTATTATTATCCATTTTATTTAATTTATTACTATTTGTCATATACCTATTAAAATTGTTTAATTAATATTGGGAATTTTAATTAAATTCAATTTGTAATTACAGAAAATACGTTGATATTTTGATCATGTTCTAAAGGGTCATGGTTACATTATCTCTAGAGAAATTAATAATTTTTTTTTTCATTTTTATATAGTATAATAGATTTTAGAGGTTTCTAATAAATTTATTATGATAAAAAAAATCACATTTCTTTATCAAGGTGGTTGTCCACATGTACACAAGAGTGGCATTTCCATTTGTTAAAGGAGTTGATAGTTTTAAAGGTAATAAATATGCTATCATAAAAAATTATTAATTATGTTATTAATATTATATATGTTAAATTAATCCATCTTAATAATAATCCTTGTGTGGTGGTGAAAAAATAACAAAATAAGATTCATTATAAATGAGGTAGTCCACAAATACACACTAACTATGTTTTCATTCTCCATGGGAATGAAACAAAGATGTTTAAAAATTTTAACTTACACATAATAACATTTATTTAAATGTGGTATAATGATTTTATAATATAATAATCGATTCAAAATATTTTGAGGAGTTATTAGAAAAAATATTCTTAAAACACATGGTGTTGAATTATATAACTTATTTCAAAATACTACCTTGGTTTACACATTACTACATCTTATTATTCTATTAAAGTGACAGAAAAACTTCTAGCTAATGGCTATGAAATACATATTTTAATCATAGTTATTATTTTATTTTTTAGAACACTAAAACAATGAAAATATGGGAGTAAAGGAGGTTCTTTTTTATAATATATAAGAGGAAAAATTTGAAGAACTTATATAATTTAAATACAATTAATTTCATTCTAAAGTAATTTACTTCTAAATAGCTAGTAATTTTGAATAAAAGGATTATAAGGTAGAAATATCATTATTAAATACAAATTAGATTGGTATTGGTGTCATTTTAATCCTTATCTTTTGGGGTTTCCTCATTGTTAACCCTCTTTAAATTTAATTGTGGTAACAAATGTTTTGGCATTTAAGTGTCATAAATTTTCATCTAATGTGAAATTTTTTTATTTTCTTACATGGATGGAATTTCATATAATTTACCTTCCCACATTTCATATTTAAATATTTTTTTTAATTCTAAATAATTAAATGAAATATTATTTAACATAACATATCATTAAAGTCATTTTTGTGATTATTCCTTTAAAATAAAATTAATGTCATGAATATTTTAATGGAATTAAAATATAATTTTTTTAACGATAATAAAGTTTATTATTTACCATAACATTATAGGAAGATCATAATTCATACAAAATAAATTTATTTTATATTTTTAAATAATTTACCAGAATTTTCGAATTCTTTACACAAGCCATGAGCCTGCATTGTGTAAGAATTTAATGTATTTATAAATGAACTAAAAATTATAAATAATATAAAATCATTAAATTATTCTATTTATGTTAAAATTTTCCATTTATATTGATTTATAAATTCACGATATACCAATGAAAGCTTCTAAGAATAATTTTAATCAGGAGAGTGAGACTTTTTTATTTATTAATTATATAATGTCATATAAATCTCATTATAAAAAGAAACTACCAAAAAATACAATATATTTTATCTTATAATTCATATTATTTTATTAAATTTACAAGATGAAATAAGGGGAACATATGTGTTTATTTTGATACATTTTCCCATCGTTTAAACCTCATTTTTTCTGTTCCCCCTTAGAGTAGCGGCAAAAAATTACCATGTTTATTATTCAAAATTAATAAAAATAAAGATTATATTTTACAAAATTTGTATATCCTAATTATAAATATCGAATCCATTTTTTTATTAAATATATATAAGTTTTAAAAATAAATTTTAATATAAATAATTAAAAAGAAAAAACTATTTTATAAAATTTTCATTAAAAAAATATAAACTTATACCAAAATAAAATAACACATTTATTACTATAGCATTATAAAAATTATTATATATAAAATGGATTTTATACATGTTTAAAACTAAATCATAAATTGAATGTCCGTTTTGAATTATTTTTTTTTGGAAAAAATGATTATTTTACAAAAAATAAGTATTTCCACCTATTCCCTAATAATAATTTTTATAAAAATTTCTAATTTTTTTTTGTAACTAACCAAACCCAAAAACTATTGAGTGAGTATCTAAATTTTTAAATTGGAATTACATTTAATTTATCATTTCCAAAATGACCAAAACGTTTTGTAGTCTTGGTAAACTAGAAAAAAACATTATTCACATAATACATTTGAATTCACAAATGAATACATAATTTTCCTTTTCAATAATATCATTATTATACATATAATATCATTTAATATCATTATTAAAACAATTATTTGTAACCTTATAAAAGAAAAAAATAAGTGTGACCATAAATTCATTGTAGGGGTTATGTACAGTTGAAGTTATCATTAATTAATATACACAAAGAACATGAAAATATTAATCACAAAACACGCATACAATTTAAATAATTAAAATATCATGATTAGATAAGGAAAAATAAACATGGAAAGGTAAATAACTTAAAAAATATTCCATGTAATCAATAACAATAATTTGATAAATAGATAATGAATTATTAATTGGGAAATTTAAATAACTAAGAACACACCATTTAATCAATAAGTAGACTATCATGAATATATAAGTCATAATCAATATAAAAAGATAAATATATGAAAAAATATATTTAATTAATAACTTATAATGAAACTCATCCAATAAAAAATTCATTGTGAAATTATCATGGAAAATAATCACTGAATTATTAATTAAGGATATTCTTAATTATTCAAATCCATGAACTAAGGCATCCAGAAACCTCAAATTTCAAGACAACTCACAATATTGTTTACAAAAATAGGTAAAAACCCATTTAATTATAGCATAATAATTCACCTCATAAGACTAGAAATGCATCGATGTGTTATATTATTCTGGGACCCTCACTTCACTATATTTTCAATGAATTCCTCATATATCGAGTAATTTATTTAATTTATAAACAATTTTACTTATCATTTAATATCTATATTCAGTAATGGATACATATTTATCATTATTTCCCCATATAAATAAATAAATATCAATGAATCATACCATATATATAAATTATATATGGTTGTGCAGACTAACATATCAAAGATAAATAATATATATTTATGGGAAATTTCATTTCTAATTATCACATGTATTTGAATATTTCAAGGGAATATTAATGACAAAAAAATGAATATATAAAGTGAATATAGACACTATTATAGGAAAAAATAATCATATAACATCTATAAAAAGAATAAGGACCGAATAAAAAAAATCCCAAGGTATTATAATTAATATATAGGGTTGTTTTCATTGATTAATATAAATACCCTAATAATGTTATTAAATTTTTTTGAGGAAAATATTCTTTTTTACATTGAAAATGTTTTTAAAACTAATAGTTAAGAAAATATTTTGAAAAAATAACCCTGTAGAAATATCCTTTGATACATATAATGGATACATTAAAACTATGACAGGTCATAAAAGAGTGAATCTTTGTACATGTCATACATGTTAAACAAAGATTCCTTTCACTTTTTCGATAAAATCCAAATAGGCCATGTTTTGAAATCAACCTGAATATTACTTTAAAAAATATATTAAAAATTAAAAAATGATAAAAAATAAATTAATAAATCATTTTTATAATTACAAGAACATTTTTAAAATATTATTAGAAAACATGAATTTGGAATAAAAAGGTTTTTCAACTATAGAGAAAAATGATGTAGGATATTATTAAAATAAATTCTCAATCATTTTAAATACCACAAAGCCAAAAAATGGCACTTTAACTATATAAAATCATAAAAAACAAAATTATTATAAAATTAAATGTATTTATTGGAAAATTATCAAATAATTTCAATTAATGGAAATTCTAGTATAAAAAATACCTGTAGAAATGAGATTGTGAAATAAACCGTCAAAATTTTCATAAAGCTGTAGTGAGAATTAACTAATGAATCGATTGTGAGTATGAAATGTAAATAAAAATTATACATATAGATATAGAAAATAATATATGAAAAATTAAATACACACATAATAATAGAATAAAAATATAATGAAGATGTAATATAAGCCAATTGAAAAGAAATTGAGTTATGTAATTCTTTACCACATGGAAGAATTTAAGTCAAATACCCATGAATGATATAATTCAAATTGAAATATAAATTATCATTAATTCATAATTATTCATGATATTACTGGTCAAAGGGTAATTATATAAAATATATAAATGAAATTAGGTTCATAATATTTCAATATGCCTTAGTGAAGGGAAATTAATATGAAGTACCTTACCCCACAAATACTCTTGGATGAAAATGAATTAACCTAATGTATAATGGTTTTAATAAATTTAATAATTTATTGAAGAATAAAATTCATATTTATAACATCATATATCATCTTGTTATAACATCTTGTCGCCTGTTTGTTCATGATAATTAATTGTTTTCATTCTTTCAGGTGTTACCTACCTTATTTTCTAATGAATTTTTTTATCATGAATTTTTTTGTTCTTTTCTATATGACATAGATAAATATTATACATAATTATATTAACTAAATATATAAAATTTTCTTATTTATATACATTTTTAGAATCATTAAAGAAATTTGAACAATTAGAATAGATCACATCACTTCTTGGAGATGATTAACTGTACGTATGCACGAGCAAAATTATCTTTTCCTTAATGGGTGAAAGAGTAAGTATGTTAATCAAATATTAATTTTAAAGAATAAATATAATATCATATATATCAAATATTTTAATAAATGTGTTTTTATTACCTTCTATGTAGATTGTAAGTTAAAAATGAATCACATCGCTTCATGAGAAGTTAATCCACTGTACAACCAAGAGACACTATTATATTTTAAATGGATTATTAAGTAATAAGTTATATGTGATATGAAAATTATAGAAGTATTATTTTATAATTTATATTATATACACGTGTTAAATCAATCATTATATCAATCCTTGAATTATGGTGATGGAAAACAAATTAAATCGGTTCATGAAGAGGTTGTCCTCCATACAGACGATCTATTGTTTTGATTCCCATTTGATCGAAGAGAAAATTTATATATGTAATGAAAATTAAATAGTAAAATATCACTATATTTTACATAATGATTTGATTATGTTATCAGGGTTTAAAAATATTTTAAATAGGTAGAAGAAGAAATAAAATAAAGACGTTTGTTTAAGAATGTTACCTCTTCTTCAGACAACTTATATTTGCACCCGAAGCCTTCCTAGTTATGATTTATGAAAAAATGAATGGATATAGGGTGTGGTAATGGGATTAATGAAGGGATTGTTTCAATAATTTTTAAAACCAAAAGGATTTTTATTTGTTAAGAGTGGAGGATAGTGGGTGGCCTTTTATAATTGGGGGAGAGGATACAAATGGAATTTTTTAAAAGATTCAATTACACAAACGTTTTTATCATGAAAAGAGAATATAAAATTGGTAAATATATAATATAATAAGTTATAAGGTTTATATATTTCCATAAAATTGGTTTTGGAGATGTTTTTTGGTTATTTTAACCCTTATTATTTTAGTTTTACCCCTAGAGAAAATTAGTTTTACCTTAACATTAGTAATTTATTTTTTAATGATTTTACTCTTTATAATGGTCAGAAATTATGTTCACCACATTAGTTAATATAAACTATATTGATTCCTTATATTTAATTAATATTTAAAAATTAAATTTGATGATTTGGAAAAAAACAATTTAATATTATACCTACAGACTCAATGAAAAAGAAGGGTTCCAAAGACAAAATTCTCATACGTATAGATGTTTTTAATAAAAAAAATTAAATATAAAATTGTTTTCTAAACATGTTTTATTTAAATTATAATATAATTGAGCTATTTTTACTTTAAATACATTTTTTAATAAAATCAATCCTAGTAAATTTTTTCAACAATATTATTGTTTTAATTTATAATCTATATTTTTCACTACCAATAAAAAATTAATATTTTCAGAAACATCTCAGCAATTCACCTCTAGATAATTTGTATATTATGATTTAGAAATTGAATTTAATTTTATGATACAAATTCTATAAATGTTTTCAAAAATAATTTTATATTTTTTTTTTGCATAAAAGGGGACTAAAAAATCTTTAAGAAAAAAAAATACATGTTTTCAAAAAACATTTATTTTTCATTTAAATGATTCATATTTTTTTTTATGTAAATAGATAAAAATAATTTTCATAATTTATTTATAACTATTAATTCCAACCAATTTAGAAGCTTGGTTATAATGATATAATATTTTATTGTTCATTTAAACTCGAGGTTGCGTATTCTGTAAGTAATCAAAGATATCAATTTATTTAAAAATAAATACATCATAAAATATCAATGTGTTATATTTTCATCTATTCTTGGTGTTTCATGTTAAATAAACTATCAAACCAAATTTGATTTCATTAAAATATACAGGTATTTCTTTCTACCAACCTTCAATAAATTTCATCCCCATAATTTAAACATGATCTCATAAATAATGGGATTCAAATAAGGAAATTAATTTTTGAAACAACAACATCATAAATGTATTAATAAGATTTCCTCTTGATAATATAGAAAAGGAAATATGAAGTTAATCTTGAATATCCCAAGACTAGGTTTCCATGTAGGTTAACCGACGTGGGATGTTATGATATCGAAAAGAAAGAAAAGTGTAATTAATTATAGATACTGATAGATATAACCAATCTCAAGGAAGTGAATAATCAATTGAATATTATGGTACTAAAATCCATATATATTTTTCATGTTTTAAAGGACCATTTAATATGTCAAATATGAATGTATTTGGAAAATACTTCTATTTCCATATTCATTTATAAATTTTTAGTAATTATGTTACTATCTAAGAATATAAGTAAATATACTTACTTGTTATGTTTTTATTATATGAAAACTTTCATCCATTAGCTGTGCATTAATCAATTTACATATAATCTATTTTTCTGTGAAATTAATATCAAGAGAATTAATTTTTTATTCTTAAAAAACTAAAATTAAATATAAATGGATCATAAAATCTATAATATATTGAAATGTCCATTTTTATACCTCCAAATATTTTCCAATGATGATTTATTTTGGAAAATTTATTTATATTACAACTCAACAATAAAACCACCAGCTCATCAAATCATTTATGTGGAAAAAATGCATTTTAACCATAAAATCACATAGGCCAGTGGTAGGCATTACACCATTATCACCCTTCAGTTATGGGTTAAATCCCTATATCCTTTCCCAATGTGATGTCTTGTCCCCCAACATGTGGGTTGTACTTTTAATAAAATCATAATAATATAAATCCTATAACATTATAAGAGTGTAATAATCCATATTTACCTCAACATCAAATAAATGATAAATACTAATGGTTACTAATACCTATCATAATATCCCCCAAATATCTTTTTCATTCTCCCTTAAATAACTTTTTAGTAAAACATATACTAACCCAATGGGTTATATTTATATAAATATCTCCACAAAATATCTTCAATCTTAGTAGACCCCCATTATATAAAACCTAAAAAAGGGGGTTTTAAAACATTGATATTATAATCAACATTAAACTCATAAATATATGATTGTATCAAAAATTAATAAGTGAATTAAGACATATATGATTCTAAAATATAGCACAATAAACATATATTTCCTGATCACTGTAACCTGAATACTATTGATAAAAATAATTCTAAAATATAATTTTGGAATCCCATTACATAAATACATCAATTGTATTATTTTCACAAAGGTCCTTCCTTGGTATGGGGGATAACCATTAGAATGGGTATTGACTTAGGTAATTCCCAAGTTCCCCAAATTTTAGATAATGAACTATAAATGTGACCTTATGATGAAATTTATATTTAATATCATAGTACTCTTCATTTTCCATCATCATTTCATCATGCTATGCCTTTTTATTGCACGTATAATTTTTTTACTATTCCACTAAGACACTATCAAGGGTGCATCTTTCAACATTTATGAAATGAGGAATATTTTTATTTCATTCCTCCATGGTCTCTATCACTTGATCTCATATCAAACACCATCCTTCTATTATTTGGTGAGTCTTAGATTTGGTTATGGTATAGCTTGTTTATAATATATCTTGATAACTGATATGGAATAATATTTCGCTCTTTTAATTACGTCAAACATCCATTTTTTTTATCATTATCACCACATTTACCTTTATATTTGATGTTAACATGATTACATTAGGTTCCAAATATTGAAAAAAAACAAAAATCATAGTGTGAGAAATAATTAACATAGCGGGGAAACTATATAATCATTTTAGGATTTATAAATAATGAAACATTTTCAATCTAAGATACCACATGTTTAACCTAGGTTATTAACTACAAGAAAACAGTGTTTTAGCGGAGGTTTGTTTTGCGACGGTTTTAAAATCAGCTACAAAAAAAACTGTCACTAATTTTTTTAAAAATATTTTTGAATATTTTTAAAAAAACATCTTCTAAAAAAGATTCATTTTTTAATAGTGGTTTTTTAGAAAAACCATCGCAAAATTTAAGAATATTTTTTAAGAAAATTTAAAAAATTATTATTAAAAACATTATTATTTTTATTATTTACAATCATATATAGTTTATTATTTATTATTATATATATTTATATTGTGTCAATTAGTTAATATTTATAATTATTAGTTAATAATATTTTTAAATTGAAACAAATCTTCTATAAGTAGAAGAACAGACTTCGGCATCAAATGACCATAACTTCTAATCCAAGAGTCCATTTGAGCTCTAAATCTAGTCAAATCTATGTTTATCAAATGATAAATAACCAAGTGAGATTTAAATCATGTGATAATCAAAGGGAAAAAATATATTCACAATTCAAAATTCGAAAATCAAACGCGAACTTCAGACAACCAAAACTTTTAATTTGGGTGTCTGTTTGGGCTCTACCACATATCAAGTTGAAAAATGTGATGAGGTCTACGCCTCTTAGGTCCGGTACCGACTCCTTGAGTACTCTACCACTTTTTATTCTTCCATAATGGTTCAAAAGGCCTCCGAAACAGAGGTTTTAGTTTTAAACACTGATTTCTTAAAATTCAAATGGTTATAACATTCGATCCAGGTGTCCGTTCAGCCTGTGCCACATATCATATCAAATATCATTTCATGATCTTTGATTTGAGTAGTTATTGCATTAGAAAAGGAGTCCCAGATCATATTTTATGGCAATTTTAGTGTTTTTAGGTTTTTAAGAGGTTCTTAACATTTTATGATTTATTTAATTAAATGTTTATTTATTTATATAATATTTATTTATTTATTTATTAATTATTAATTAAGAAGTAATTATTTATTTTTCTATTATTTATTATTTATTTATTTATCTATTTATTATTTAGTTATTATGTGCATATTAATTATTAATTTATTTTTAATTAATTAATGATTATTTATTATAAGTTTATTAATAATTTTTTTATATTTTTTTTATTTGTTATTCATTATTTATTAATTAATTATTAATTATTAAGTAATTAATTATTATTTATTAATTAAGATTATTAATTATTAGTTATTAGTTATTATTAATTATTAATTATTAATAATTAATAATTAATAATTAATTATTAATCATTAATTTATATATTTATTTATTAATGAATTTATTTATTTATTATTCATTATTCATTATTTTTTATTTATTATTTATTCTTTATTTTTTTTACATTATACTTTATTATTTAATATTTATCTTTAATTTACTACATATTAATTAATTATTATTCTAGTATTCATTTATTATTTATTTAATATTTAATATTTATTTATTATTTATTAATTAGTTATTAATTAAATATTAATTAATTATTAATAAATTATTAAATATTAAATAATGAATATTGCATATTAAATATTAAAAATAAAATATTAATTATTAATTAAGAATTTTTAATTTTATAATTATCAATTATTAATTATTAGTTATTCGCTATTATTAATTATTAATTAATTATTATTTATTTATCTGTTTATTTATGTATATATGTATTTATGTATTATTTATTATTTATGCTTTCTTATTTATTATTTATATCATATTATTCAATATTTATTATTTATTATTTATTTTTAATTTACTAAATATTAATTTATTATTATTTTTTTATTCATTTATTATATATTATATATTTATTATTTACTGATTATTTATTGATTATTTATTAATTAAATATTAAATATGTAATATTTCATATTAAATATTAAAATTAAAATATTATTTATTAATTAACAATTATTAATTTTATAGTGATCAATTATTAATTACTACTTATTTTTAATTATTAATTAATTATTATTTAATTATATATTTATTTATGTATTTATGTATTTATTATTTATTTATGATTTATGATTTATTAACTATTTATTCATTAATATTTAATATTTATTATTTATTATTTACTATTTACTTCTTAATAATTTGTTTTTAATTTACTAAATATTAATTTATTATTAGTTTATTATTCATTATTTATTTATTTATTCAATATTCATTATTTATTAATTATTTATTAATAATTTATTAATATTTGTTGAAAGGATTGCAACCAGAAAAACCTCCTTGATTGCGCGTCTTGTTTTACCTGTGGGGCCGAAATCTTGGTGGCTTAAGGAATTGGTCAAGAAGATCTCTTTTTTATGGGGCTTCTCTGATTGAAGGCATGTATCTGTTGGTCATGGCTTCTTTCATTGCATTTTCCCTTCAGATGCTTCGAAAAGTCATGCGTGGAGCGCTCAATATCAGTCCTTGAAACCTGGGTGACTTCACCTTCATGAATGGTCCCATGAATTTAATGCTTCATGTTCAAGGAATACCTTTTGTCAGGTATGGGTTCGTCTCCACGACCTTAACTGGGTCCTTTGGCATCCACAGATTCTGTGTGATATTGGCATTGCAATTGGGACTCCAATACGACTTGACAAGGAGACCGGGAATGTTCGGTTTGGACACATTGCCAGGATGTTAGTGGAGATTGATCTTAGCTCCATTCTGATTGACATAGTAACACTTTCCACTCTAAAATATGACATTCAAATTGATGTTGAGTGTGAAAGAAAACCACATTTTAGTAATGAATGCATGACTGTTGGGCACTCTTTGGACCTTTGTTGAAGGAAGAATTTCTGTGAGAATTGTGGGATAAAGGGTCATCCATCCAACCTCTGTAGAAGGAAATATGAGAAGGATGATGTTGCTTTTTCACAACCCCTTGATCATAACTCCCACCCATCGTCCAATAAGGATAATTTGACGACTTAAGTGGATGTACATCAGCTATCTTCGAAAGGGAAGGGACTGATAGTGGATTCATCACCGTTGAGAGCCAACAACGGTCCCTCTAAGACTCGGGTAAATTCTTCATCCATGATGGGTGGTCCATCCACTCCTCAGGCTGATTTTTAAAAAGATACTACAACCAAGGATAGTCATGCAGTTACGCCCACTGGATTAGTTGGGACTAAAAAATAATAATAGTCATGGTGCAGGTTTTCTAGGTGATGAGACTGATGAGATGACTCCTAAAACTGTGGCTCCTCTAGATTGTCATCAGAAGATCCAGAATATCATGAGTTCCTCTAGGATATCTAGTAAGTGGGGTGACATCTCGAAGGTAGAAGGTGGTGGTCATACTTCTTTCAAATATTCCCTCATTTCTGGAATAGGGAAGGTTGACTACACTCCTGGTTCCTCGAAGCGAAGGCCAAGGAAAGACTATTCTAATATGCCTTGTACCAAGTGTACTCGATCTTCTTAGTTATCTGGAAAGGATAACTCTGATATTCTTCAGATCCTCAACCAGGGTAAGTCCCAATCTGAATGGGAAACTACTGATGACTCTGATTATGAGAATGATATGTCTTAATATGATCTGTAACTTTGTGCTTTGATGGATGAGGGCAAGTCCCTTTGTTTGTCCCCACCCGTCTCCTCTGTACTGTTTTCTTTTATTTATTAAATAATCAGAAGCATTGCTTCTGGATGGACTTGCTGGTATATAACATATATTATATACTATATATTATATATTAGGTATTATATATTATGTATTATGTATTATATATTATGTCTTATATATTATATGTTATATAATATAGATTATAGATTATAGATTATATATTATTAATGATATATTATTGATTATTTATTATTGATTAATCATTATTGATATATAATTATTGATTAATAATTATTTAGTTTGTGTCTACTTGTTATGTATAACTTATTTTTCCAATTAATATATATATATATATAAGTATATTAAATTCAGTTTTTTGACCATATGAAGAGCCTGATGGAGTGGTAAACTTTTTAGAGAATAAACAAGAGGTAAGGGGTTCAAATCTCACCCAACACAAACTTTATATATATTTCATGTGAATGGGCATCTGCATGGGAATGGGCATGTGCATGTGCATGAGCATGTGCATGAACATGGACTTGTGCATTGACATAGACTTGTGCATGGAAATAGACTTGTGCATGGACATAGAATTGTGCATGGAAATGGGCATATTTGTGGTAATAATAAATAAATAAATAAATAAATAAACTAACAAATAAATAAATAAATAAATAAATAAAAATAAGTATATAAATAAATTAATAAATTATGACAATTAAAAAATAAATAAATTACAAAAATAAATAAATAAATACATTACTAAAATAAAAAAAATAATGAAATAAAAAACAAAAAAACTTAAAAAAATTTAAAAAATTTAAAAATTAAAAAAATTAATAAAATTTAAAAAAATAAGAAAATTTAAAAAATAAAAATGATTTAGCGATGGGTTATACCACCGATAATAAACTGCCACTAATTATTTCCCAACATATGATTTAGCGGGGGTTCTCCAGAACCGCTGTAGAACGATTTTGCGGCGGCTTAAACCGACCCTAAATGAAAAAAAAACTGCCGCTAAATACAAATTTTAGTGTAGTGATTCATCATCATCAAATATTAAAATCCTCTATAATAGTTTGTAAAGTAAATATAAATTATCCAAATCATATCCAAAGAGGTGTCAAACCTAGTGCATTGTAAGGCCCTTTATATTATACTAGGTAATTCTTGAGTTGATCCCTACATTCCTTTTTCAGAGATATCACCCCTAAGTATTTCTGTTCTAGAACCACATCACTTGTAGTATCTATGGAATTGTGTATTTCCTAGAAAATCCATATAATCACTATGATACTAAAAATTTAGGATGTTTTTCTATACATACCAAACATTTTTTATTTGTAAATTAGAATCATATATAATTCCAAGATTAAATTGGAACACACAAATTAAATTTTTTTTCTAAAAATATCAATATTCCATGTAACATATAATTGAATATCATTCGTACTAGACGTTTTGGAGTTCTGTGAAAGGAAAAAAGGTAATAGTGGGTATAAATGATCGATAAGGGTTATGTGTAGTGGTAGTTATCAATATTCAAAATTCAAAATCCACAAGGCATGGTAAATAACCGAACACACATTCGATTTAAGTATTCTTACTATTATGATTAGATAAGGTGTAATCAACATGTAAAGGTAAATAACAAAACACACATTCTATTTTATAAATAACAAGACTATCATTAATAGATAAGGCATAATCAATATGGTAAGGTAAATAAATAAACACATATGAAATTTAATATTTAACAAGACATCTATGAATAGATAAGGAATAATCAATACATAATGGTAAATAATTGAAAAAAATTCCATTTAATTATTAAATGTGAATGATATGCCTCTAGATATAATATCATTGTGAACTCTCAAGGGTAATAATAACTGAATTCTTTTTCATTGTAATTCTTAATTATTATAAATCATGATCTCATGCATCATGATACCTTTACTATCATTACCATTAATAAGATAGTTTAAAACAATAGATAAAAACAAATTTAATAATAACATACTTAATCACCACATGAGACTACCAATTCAACTCGTGGCTCTATAATTTTTTTCCCCGCCCGTCAGTACATGTACAAATCATTCCTCATATATCAAATAGTCGATTTAATTCATGAACAACGTGTCTTATCACAAAATATCATTATTGGGTAAAGGATTTGTATTTATTAACATTTCCCCTATTAAAAAAACATTCAATGTTGTATACTATATTTAGAAATGATATAACATTTAATGAATAAACATATTTATGATAAATAATATATTTATTTATGGGAAATTTAATGTCCAATTATCAATAGAAGGTGAATATTTCAAGGGAAAGTAAATCACTACATAAAAGAATAAATAAATAGAATTTAAATACTTCCCATTGTAAAAATGATCATAAACCATTCATATAATAAATAAGGATGGTATCATTAGAACCTATACCTAGTATATTATATGTAAAATAAGGGTTCTTACCATTGATAAATATAAATATCATAAATATATAATTAAAAACTTCATTGAGGAAAATATCATTTTTAATTTAAAAATATTTTTAAAACTAAATGATAAAGAAAAATTAAATTAATTTCCATTTTAAATAAGCATTTAAACCCATAAAGGAAGTGTTAAGACATTTATTGGTCACAATTATGGAAAATTGCATACATGTGGTATACATTTAAACAATGATTCTGTTCTCATATTTAGTAAAATCCAAGTCGTAATTATTTTTGAATTTTTTTTTCCTTTCAATACATTATGAAAAAATAGAATATGGGTAAATTTTTTTAAACGAATCATTTTTATAATATAAAAAATAAAACCATTTTTAAAAAACATGGTTTTTTAAGAAAAATTAATTTTGATCAAATATATAAATGAAGTTGTATTTTAATTAAAAAAACACACCAAATAATTGAAAATTTTTTACTTTTTTCAAAAACATCATTTAATAAATAGTGGAGAATAAAACTATATGTTTTTATTATAAAATGATCAAAATAACTTCAATAAATGGAAATTAAGGTTTAAACCCCCAGATTAAAACAAGGTTGTGAAATAAACCATTAAAAAGATCATAATGTTGAAGTGAGAATTGACCAAGGAATATATTATGTATATCAAATGTAAATAAAAATAAATCAATTGGAAATACAAAAAATATATTTAAAAGTAGATACAAAAATATTCACTAAATATCATGGAAAATGAAGAATAAAGATAAACTAATGAAAATAAACTGAGTTATGTAATTATTTACCACTTTGTAACTTTTACATCAAAGCCACTTGAATGAAATAATTCAATTTGGAACATAAAATTCCATGAATTATTAATTAATAATGATATTTAATGAAAATTGGGAATTATATACAAAATATAGAATAAATTAGGTTTATAAAAATTCAATATGCCTCAATGATGCGAAATTGAGTTAAAGTCTCTTACCGCATGTTTCATTTTTTATTTTGCATGATTTAACCTTCTGTATAATTTTTTTTATCATTTTATTAATATATAGTAGAAAAAATTCATTTTTACAATATTATATATGTTCTTTTTATAACATCTTATAACTCATTTTTTAATGATCACTTATTATTTTCATGGTACTGAGTGTCAATTGACTTATTTTCTCATGTGTCTTTTGTTCCTAAAATCTCAAGTTATTTTGTATAAGATATAAGTAAATAATTTATATAATGAAGTCAAAATTTATATAGATAATTTTGGTTCATTATATACATTTTTAGAATCATTATTCAAATTTGAATAAGGAGAATGTATCACATTGATTTGTGGAGATGACATGTCGTACGTATGCATGAGAGACATTATTATTTACATAATGGGTGAAAGGGTAAGGAATTTTATGATATTTTAATTTTCTATTATCAATAAAATATCATATATATAATATTTACTCACTAAATTATTCCTTATTTCATTCAATGAAAATCATAAGTTAAAAAATATTCACATCACTTCGCATGGCTGTAGTTCTCCATACACACGATCAAAATTATGATATATTAAATAGAATGCAATGTAAGAATGTATATGTGATATTAAAATTACAGAATTATAATAATATAATTAATATAAGAAAAATGTGTTAAATCCATCATTATATTCATCATTTAAATGTGGTGATAGAAAACAAATTACATAGGTTTATGAGGCAGTAGTTTGTCATACACTTTTTCGACAGTTTTGTTTCCAATATTATGGAAGTAGAGATTGATATAATTCATGAAAATTACATAACAAAATATATGTATATGTGAGATAAAATTTTTATTATATGATCACTTTTTAACATGATTTGAAAGAGGATTAAGAAGAAATAATATTAAAACACTCTTTTATGAGCGTTACATCCTTTTGGGAAAACTTCATTTGGTTTGCTCCGAATTCCTTCATTAAATGGATTTATGATTATAAAAATATATCTAGGATATTGTTAGGGGATTAAGGTAGTTATTTTTTAGGTATTACCAGAACATAAAGGCTTTGTAGGTGTGAAGACTAGATGATACTGGGTAGGCTGTTGTAAGAGGGGAGGGGGAGTACTCATAAGGTATTTTGGAAATGAATCATTCACACACATGATTTTATCATGATAAAGGCCTCTAAAATGGGTTATGACAGAAAATTATATGTGATATTGTCTAAATAGGGACATAAATTTAGGTTTGGACACGTTAGTAGGTCACTTTAACCTTTATCTTTTTAACTTAACCCCTAGTAAATCATTTTTTATCTTAACCATGAAAATTAATTTTTACATTTATACTAATAATATTGGTAAAAAATTATGTAGAAAATATTATATAATATAAACTACTGTTATTAAAATAAAATTAATAATTTTTTTAAAATTCAGTTCATATAATTGGATGAGTCAAATTTGAAATTATACCAACATATGCGATTATAAAGATGGTATCAAAAGAAAAAATGATCATAAGTATAAAAGTTTTTAATAACAAATATTAGTATAAAATTGATTATAATGAACTAAATTTGTTAAATAATATTATAATTGTACTAATTAAACTTTAAAATAAAATTTCAATAAAATTTTATACTTTAAATTATTTACAATAAAAGATAGTTTTCATTAAAAATATGTATTTTTGTATATTCATAAAAGTTAATCTTTTTAGAAAATTCTCAAAAATAGGCCCAAGGAAAATATTGATATTATGATTTAAAATTTATGTTTAAATTGTTAAATAAAATTTATAAAATTGGTAAACATTAAATTTAATTTATGTTCATAAGGAGAGACTAAACCACGTTTATGAAAAATACAGTTTTTCAGAAATTTTATTTTTTCATTTTAATTGATTTTTATTTAATGTATATTTAATGGATAACTGTAATTATAAATTTTTCCACTATTATTATTTGTACCCAAGAATTTTCAATCTAGTTTTTAATTTAATTCTATATTACAAATCATTTAGTAATGGAATAGCATTGCCACAACCTGTCCTCGGGGCCCGTGCCATGACTACCCCAAGCCCGCCTTCCATAGGCTAGGGGCTGGAGACTAGCACCAAAGGCGTAAATCCCAAAAAAAAGGGAAGGCTTTGCCTTTATGAAGTAACATACACAATAGAGTACGCAAGTGGAGTAAGCACTAGTAAAACTGAGTACAAGTTAAGTTCTAAAAAAGTAAATGGGCCAGTATACAAACCCAACTGAAAGTACAGTACAACTAAAAGGGAAGTACAACAACAGTAAGTAAACAACAAACACTGAGTCGTCCTCCGGAAGTCCCACCTGAAGGGTGGGTACAGATAGTCTCCTCAGCTCCTCGGGTCCGGCCATCCGCTCTGTACACACCCCACCAAGTAGTACACCACCAGGTACCGTCCAGCTCTACAAGCCTCCACCTCGATCAGTGCTATCTGTTGTCTGCATCTAACACAACGTAGTGCAGGCATAGCCCGTGCAGTGGTGAGTATATGATACTTACTAGGGGGCCCGAGACCCCCGAAGGCCTCTCAGAATCCACGAAGGATAAACCAAAAAGGAAAGATACAATCATGAAGTATCAAAAAACTCAAATTAGGTATATGTCTATACATATACGTAAGTCATCAGTTATAGATTGGATCCAGCTCCCGAGCCCAAGCACAACCCAATCCACAAAGGAAAGTACAACCCGATCCACACAGGAAAGAACAACCCAATCCACATAGGAAATCACAAACCAATCCACATAGGAAAACAAGTCAACCACATCATTGAAAATGATTGAGAATCAAGACTCATCTAAAACAGGTATACACTTCGTCAGGAGATAGAGATGTTCAGATGTAGTCACTGATTCATCTGAGCTGTCAGACCCACATAGGATACATGTCCAGCTAAGCTGTCGGACCCACAAAGGATACAAGACCAACTACTCTACCGGACCCACATAGGGTACAAGTACAGAGTCAAATACTGCCGGACCCACATAGGATACAAGAACAGTTGTCATCGCTGTCGAACCCACAAAGTATTCTAGTACGGTCGTCGTCGCTGCCGAACCCACAGAGGATCTAAGTGCAGTCGTCATCATCGTAGTCGCAGTCAGATCTAGGGTTCCCGCACACAGCACACTCGATTCCGGGAGGGTCCACTCCATGAGCCAATGGTTCGATACATCAACTGTCACAAATTCCAGAGTTTATGTATCACAAAGTTCCATATCGTCAATAGGAACTCAACGCGACTGACGGCGCGTCAATCAGATGCCCGGTCTGAGAGATATCGGCTTTTCCGTCCCAGGGGCCCAGTTGGTTTTTAAGCTAAAACCAACCTAACCATACTCTAGCTGTATCCAAACCTCGAGTGGAGTAATCCAAAATAACCATCTCACTGTGAGGAATCCACAAAGTCGACAACACGTCAATCAGACGTCCGAAGCTCAAGTTATAAGTGTTTCCGCTCCGAGGGCCTGGTTGGTTTCGTGTTCGAACCAACCCAGCCATAACCAAAGTTCTCCAAATGCTTGAGTGTAATATACCGAAACGACTGTCTCGATCCAAGGATCCCAACACATCTGAAGGTGCGTCGATCGGAGGTCCGCAGCCAATGTTATGGGCGTTTGAACGAATCTGTCCGAGAATAGGGGGTTTGGGCTCGGTCCGACCTGGCCCAATACCCCCTGGGTCGGCTTGAACTGGGTCGACCTGACCCGGGTCTGGGTCTGGCCCATTTGGGCGCGGCCCGACCCAGCACGGGCGGCCCGACCCTACGTGGGAAGTCCGGCCTAGCGCGACGGCCCGACTCGGAAACCGGCCGCGAGGTGCAAAGGGGGGGTACTTTGTTTTGAAATGGAAGCCCCCATATGGTGGGGTCTTCCCTAGGCACCTGGCCGGGGGTTTCAACCCCCACGGTATTTCTGGAAATGGCCAGCCATAATGGCTGACCGGTGTGGCTGCTGCGGGACCCGCGGGGTCCCGCCTCCTGGTGCGCCGGCGGCCAGCTGAGCCCTGCCACCTCCTCTGAAACTGCAGCCGACTTAGGCCGAGGACCCTATCCAACCGGCGCGGAGCAACAGCTCTGTGCCCCTCCACCGTGGCCCGCTCTTGGCGCGACCTCCTTCGGCCTCACCGACGCAGCACGACGGCGCCGCACACCATCATTGCGGCCCGCTTCGGCAGCGACCCTTTCTGTTCCCGCACGGTGCAACGACACCGCGATGCCGTCATTTTCAAACTTCAACGATAAAAAACAAGAGAAGGGGAGAAGAATCGGCTGTGTTTGTGCGGTGTGACCTCCTCCCATTAAGTTGATTACAAGTGGCCCAAAGAACGAGAATTCTCAATGACAAACAAAGCGCAATTTTAATTAAATAAAATTGAACTTAACCGCTACCTCAACAAGGAAGACGATCGTCGGTGTCGTGGTACACGGCGTCACAGAGAAGAGGATCATCGGCATTGCTGGGGCGTGCTGAGGAGGAAGCGGCATCTCTTCTCTAGCCGTGGGGAGGAGGATTTGGTGGCGCGTCATCAATCTCCGAGGAACCGGCATTCTTCGTCGGAGGCCAGTGTCGTCAGCGTTTCATCAGAGCTTCCTCCAACGGGTCCTCAATTTGTTTTCCAAAGGGGGTGAATAATAAAATAATTAAACCTCACGTTGTGTTCATTATTATGGTTCATTAATGAACCTTAATTAATGAACCAATTAAACACACGGTTGTTGCTGTTACACAATCAAAGGGACGAGTCATTAATTGGCCCCTATTTCTTGATCGTCATTACACTACGATTCTGCCAACTGTCACTCAATAGAGGAAGAAAAATAATAAAACAACTTATAGTTATTTTATTATATATAATTATTTTTCTGAAAGTCTAAAAACTTATCTTTTTATCTGACCCTTTTCGGTTGAAGTTAGGCTTCGCCTAAGCGAATCCCGGTGCTGCGAATTCATCGGTGCCCTCAGATTTTAATTCCAATCGCCTGTTCAAAAGTTAGAAAAACCCCACTCATTCATTCACTGAATGTACACAACCTAAACTTTGAAAATTGATTCCGGGCACACCGGGCCTCAGAATCAAGCGCCGTTAAAAACTGAGTACTCGTAAAATCACAAACAATTTATGAAAAATATTTCCTTGAAATTTACGGGTATTTACATAACTCCCACCTCAGGGCTTTACATTCCCGTAAAGCTACATCATAAACTATGGAAACAAAAGAGGGTACTGAGCCTGCATCTGAGCCTACCACTCCAATGTGATCTCCAGGAGGTTCCCATGCTGCCACCTAATGTGCACTAGAGGAATCGACCGTCCACATAGGACCTGCTCCTGTCAATCCTCTATCTCCACCGGGACCTCTGCAAAATTCGCCCCGTCATCGATGTCCAGCTCCCCATGATCGATGATATGCTTCCGGTCGTGAACGTATCTCCTCATCTAAGATATATGGAAGATTTCATGCACCCGATGCAACTGAGGTGGAAGAGCCAGGTGATAAGACACCTCACATATCCTACTGTGAACCTGGAATGGTCTGATGATGCACGGAGATAACTTGCCGCCCCGGCCAAATCTCCATAATCCACGTCGAGGTGAGACCCGTAAGAAAACATGGTCACCATCCTCTAACTCTAGTGGTCTCCACCTCCTGTCAACATAGGACTTCAATCCGCTCTGAGCAGTCCTCATCCACTCCTGGATGATCTGTACCTTCTCCGTCGTGGCCTGGACCATCTCTGGTCCTACAAGTTCTGACTCCCCAGGGTCTGTCCAGCACAGAGGTGACCTGCAAGGTCTGCTGTACAAGGCCTCGTATGGTGCCATCCCGATGGTGGAGTGGTAGCTATTGTTGTACGCAAACTCCACCAAGGGTAGGTGATCCTCCCAACTGTGACCAAAGTCGAGGACACATGTACGGAGCATGTCCTAGAGAGTCTGAATGGTCCTCTCCGTCTGACCATCCATCTGTGGGTGAAAGGCGGTGCTCAGGCGTAGCTGCATCCCAAATGCCTCCGACAACCCCTTACCAATCCAGGAAGTAAAGCAACCATATCGATCAGAGATGATAGTCGATGGTACACCATTAATCCATAAGATCTCTTGAACGTAGAGGCATCCCAAGCTCTCCACTGAGCCCTGTTCTCTGATAGGTAGAAAGTGGGCCGACTTGGTGAGTCGGTCTACAATCACCCAAATAGGGTCGTGCCCTCTAGAAGTACGTGGAAGCCCAGTCATGAAATCCATAGATATCCGGTCCCACTTCCACTCCGGGACCTCGAAGGGCTGTACCAATCCCGCTGGTACCTAGTGCTCCGCCTTCACCTGATGATAAGTGAAGCATCGAGAAATGAACTCTGCCACACACTTCTTCATACCCGGCCACTAGTGCTGTCATCTAAGATCCTGGTACATCTTCGCTACCCCTGGATGTACCGCCAAAGGGGAATTATGAAACTCCATCAACACCTCCTCCTGCAAAGCAGTTGGTACCATGGTATGTCCTCTGAAAAGAACGACGTGCTCTCATCCTACAGAGAATCCATCAGGTTCTTGTCCTGAGGATATCTGTGCATGTCGTGTTTCACAGTCAATGTCCCCATGTTGTGCCTCTCTGACCCGCTGAAGAAGTGGTGGAGTGACTATGAGCGACTAAAGAAGGGCTGCCCCATCTCTATCCACAGAGGATATCTGTAACGCGGCTAACTGCTTTGTCGCCTCTCCAAGTAGCTGAATGCCCGACCTCCTGCTGAGAGCATCAGCTATTACGTTCCCCTTCCAAGGAGTATAGAGTATCTCAAAGTCATAGTCCTGGAGGATCTTGAGACATCCCTACTGTTTTAAGTTCAGATCCTTCTGCGAGAAGATGTACATGAGACTCTAGTGGTCAGAGTAGACTATAAAGCGCTCACCCATCAGATAGTGTCGCCACATCTTCAAGGAGAAGACCACTGCTGCTAAATCCATGTCATGGGTAGCGTAGTTCTGCTCATGCTGCCTCAACTGTCATACCACATAGGCTATCACTACCCGCTCCTATATCTGGACACACTTGAGTCCGGTCCATGATGCATTGCAGTAAACTACGTACCCTACTCCCTCCTCCAGTAGCCTTAAGATGGGTGCACTGTTCAATCTCTGCCTCAGCTCATGGAAGCTCTGCTAACATCTATCTGACCACACGAAGTGTTTCTCCTTCTTCGTTAAAGGTGAAAGTGGTACTGCAACTGTGGAGAAGTCTGGCACAAATCTCCAATAGTATCCATCCAGACCTAGGAAACTCCGCACCTCTGTCATGCTCCTGGGTGGCTCCCTAGGAATTACCACCTCGACCTTCATGGGATCCACTGCAACTCCCTCCTCTGAGATGATGTTCCCTAAGAAATGAACCTCTCGAATCCAGAACTGGCACTTCGAGAGCTTACAATAAAGCTAGTGCTCTCGGAGCGTATCTAGTACAACCTGTAGGTGGTAGGCATGCTCCTCCTCGGTCGTCGAGTAAATCAGTATGTCGTTAATGGAGACTACGACAAACTGATTGAGGTAGGGAACAAAGATCCTGTTCATGGGACTCATGAACACATCTAGAGCATTGGTCACACCGAAAGTCATGACCAAGAACTCATAGTGGCCATATAGACACCTGAAGGCCATCTTCTGCACATCCTTCTCCCGAACTCAAAGCTGATGATAGCCTGACCTGAGGTCTAACTTTGAGAACCAATGTGCTCCATTGAGCTGATCGAAGATGTCATCAATACTCAAAAGTGGATACTTGTTCCTCACAGTCACCTGGTTTAGGCGATGGTAATCGACACACAGTCGTAAGCTCCCATCCACCTTCTTGGTGAACATAATCGGAGAAGCCCTGGGTGAAACAATGGGTCGAATGAATCCCTTGCCCTGCAAGTTCTCCAGCTGTACCTGTAGCTCTCTAAGCTCAGCAGGAGCCATCCGATATGCTGGAGTGGATATCGGGGATGTCCCGGGGTACATGTCAATGTAGAAGTCTACCTCTCTGCGAGGAGGTAGTCCTGTAACATCGTCAGGAAAAACATCCTCATACTGATCCACCACAATAGGAAAACTTAGACTCCGCACGTTAACTGCTCCTAGGATGAGGCTAGCCAACTGATCAGTGATCGACTATCCTCTCTTCTATGTGAGTCCATCCTGTGCTACACTGGTTCCCTTCTCGCCGGTGAAGGTGAACCTAGTCCCATCAGTGCGGACACATCGCAGCTTGCGCCTAATACAGTCGATCTGAGCGTGGACTGTAGATAACCAGTCCATACCCAAGATGACGTCATAAGGCCTCGACGCCGCTACAAGAAGATCCCAGGCGAAGATCTCACCTCCTAGAGTAAGCTCACACTGCCGGCACCAGTGCGTAATCGTCGAGTCTGCTCCCTTAAGAGTCTCTAGTTTCAAGGATCGAGCCAACAACTCTGTCGGAATCTCCGAGCTCCGAAAAGGGTAGCGGCAATGAAAGAATGACTCACTCCTCTGTCTATAAGAACTAAAGTAAGGGTGGAGTAGAAATAGATTGTACCTCGAATAATCTCGGGTGTGAAGTGGTCGTAATCCTCCACTTCCTGGAGCTGAGCCTGCCTTTTCCCGCCAGCTCCCTGTGGTCGGGGTGGACCTCCTAGGGGTGGTGGTGGTAGAGCCACGAAGTGTCGTCCACCACCCGCTGCTCGGCCAACTCCTCTTCCTCGTCCTCCTGCTCCCTATGGAACACCATGGTCAGACGTATGCCTATGCCTGGGAGGTCCCTCCACGGTCTGCTGCTCATCTAAATGACGGGTAGGGCAGTCATGAGCCATGTGGCCCTGCCTGCCGCATGCATAGCACTGTCTACTCCTCGTAAGGCTGGCTCTGCGCCGTGTTCCCCACACAGCTGAACCCGAATCATTAGGTCGCCCACCTGTCAGCCTCATCCTCCTGGAACCTTGCATCACATATCGACTTCTAGCTGCAGAAGACTCTGCTATGTGCCGTCCTGCGGTGGGTCTCGCTGCTGATGGCTTCTTGGCGAGGAAGCTCTCCACTAGCTGGGCTCGCTCCAGCACCCCACCTACTTCGGAATGCTGAGTGGAATCATCAAAGCTTTGATCTCATTCCTCAGCCCCTGCTCAAATTTTTGGGCCTAGAATAATGGGTCCCATACCATGTTCGTGGAGTAGCACGAGAGGTCGGTAAATCTCGCCGAGTACTAGGCTACTAACATGCTACCCTGCCGCAGCTGTACTAACTCCTGGATGCGCACCACACGGAGGGTTGCTGGAATGAACTCTGAGCAGAAGAGGCTCTCGAAGTCCATCCAAAGTAGAGATGCCTCATCATGCACGTGGAGCATCAGGCTCCACCATCAACCTACTGCTGCATGTAGGAGACTCGCGACAAGGATAACCATGAGGTCTGCCAGTGTCCCTGCCAACCTGAAAACTCGAACAACAGCCTCCAGCCAATCCTCGGCTGCCTGAGGGTCCATCACTCCATTTAAACTAGGCAATATCTGATGCTGATACTCATGCAATTCACTCAGGCGATGTGCAATCTCAACTACTGGGGCTAGTGGCATCAGTGTCTTGGTGGGTAGAGTTACCGTCGGTGCCTCCGCTGTAATGGGGCCCTGCACCGAGGCCTTGTCGCTCGGTGGGCTGCCATCTCGCACAATGCTCGGAACCCTAGTTGGCTGCCATATTGGGGCCATCCTTAAAAGAAACAGGTGCACTATGGTCAATACAGTATACCTGGTGATCTGACACAAAGTAATCACAAGGAAAACTTTTGAAAGTAAACACACATGCAATCAGTGTTTTCGTGCACTGAGTTGGAAATCAGAAGTCATGGTCCTGGTGTATGGATACATCGACCGCCACACCAAAACTAGACTCACTGGATTGAAAACCACACTCAATACTCTAAACACTATTTCTCCACAGAGAATAAATTATCAGAGTCCTTAGTTCTGTGGTAGAACTGACTCCTATGATACCAATTTTTCACGACCCGTACTCAGGGCCAATGTTGTGACTACCCCAAGCCCACCTTCCATAGGCCAGGGGCTGGCGACTAGCACCAAAGTCATAAATCCCAAAAAGGGAAGACATTTCCTTTATGAAGTAACATAAACAATAGAGTATGCAAGTGAAATAAACACTAGTAAAATTGAGTACAAGGTAAGTGCTAAAAAAGTAAATGGGCTAGTATACAAACCCAAATGAAAGTACAGTACAACTAAAAGGGAAGTACAACAATAGTAAGTAAACAGCAACACCGATTCATCCTCCGGAAGTCCCACCTGAAGGGTGGGTACAGATAGCCTCCTCAGCTCCTCGGGTCCGGCCGTCCGCTCCGTACACATCTCGTCAAGTAGTCCACCTCTGGGTACCGTCCGACACCACAAGCCTCTACATCGATCAGTGATATCTGTCGTCTGCATCCAACACAACGTAGTTTGGGCATAGCCCGTGCAGGGGTGAGTATACGATACTCAGTAGGGACCCCGAGACCCCCGAAAGCCTCTCAGAATCCACGAAGGACAAACCACATAGGAAAGATACAATCACGAAGTATCAAAAAACTCCACTTAGGTATATGCCCATACATATACCTAAGTCATCAGTTACAGATTGGCTCCAGCTCCTGAGCCCATGCACAACCCAATCCACAAAGGAAAGCACAACCCGATCCACACAGGAAAGCACAACCCACTCCACATTGGAAAGAACAACCCAATCCACATAGGAAAACAAGTCAAACATATCATTGATAATGATTGAGAATCATGACTCAACTCACACAGGTATATAATTCGTAAGGCGATAGAGATGATCAGATGTAGCCAGTGATTCATCTAAGCTGTCGGACCCACATAGGAGACAAGAACAGGTAAGCTGTCGGACCCACAAAGGATACCAGACTAGCTACTCTATCGGAACCACATAGGATACAAGTACAGAGTCAAATACTACCGGAACCACATAGGATACAAGAACATTAGCCATCGTTTTCGAACCCATGGATGATTCTAGTATGGTCGTCGTCACTGCCGAACCCATGGAGGATCCAAGTGCAGTCGTCATCGTCGCAGTCGCAGCCAGCTCTAGGTTTCCCGCACACATCACGCTCGATTCCGGGAGGTTCCGCTCCACGAGCCAAGGGGTTGATACATCCACTATCGCAAAGTCCATATTTGATGTATCCCAAAGTTCAATCTCGTCAATAGGAACTCAACGCGACTGACGGCGCATCAATCAGACGCCTGGTCTGAGAGATATCGGATTTTATGTCCTAGGGGCCCAGTTGGTTTTTAAGCTAAAAACAACCCGACCATAATCCATATGCATCCAAACCTTGATTATAGTAAGACAAAAGAACCTCCTCACTATGAGGAATCCAATAAAGTCAACGACACGTCAATCGGACGTCCGAAGGTCAAATTATAAGCGTTTTCACTCAGAGGGCCCGATTGGTTTTGTGTTCGAACCAACCTGTCCATACACAAAGTTCTCCAAAACCTTGAGTGTAATATACTAAAACGACCACCTCAATCCAAGGATCCCAATGCATCTGATGGTGCATCGATCAGATATCTGTATCCCAAGTTATGTGTGTTTGAACGGATCTGTCCGAGAATTGGGGGTTTAGGCCCGGTCTGACCCAGCCCAATACCCCCTGGGTCGGCGCGTACCGGGTTGACCCAACTCGGGTCGGTGTCTTGCCCGTTTGGGAGAGGCCTGGACCAGCGCAGGCTCCCCGACCGAGTGCGGTGGCCCATCTTGTGGCCAGGCTTAGAAGCCGGCCGCTGGGTGCGAGGGGGGGGGGGCTTTGATTTGAAACGGCGGCCCCCATCTGGTGGGGTCCGCCCTAGGCGGCTGGTCGGGGGTTTCAAACCCCCGGTATTTTTGGAAACGGACGGCCACAATGGCTAGCTGTTTTGGAAGTTGCGGGACCCGTGAGGCCCGCCTCCTGGTGCGCCGGCTGCCGACCGAGCACACTCGCCTCCTCTGAAACTGCTGCGACCCCTGTCCGACCGGTACGGTGCGACGACGCTGCACCCCTCCGCCGCAGCCCACCCCAGCCGCGACCCCTTGGTGCTCCGGTGAGGCGCGAAGACGCCATGCCCCTCCCCCAGGGACTTCTCTTGGCCGTGGCCTCCTTCGGCCTCACCGGCGCGGTGCGACGGCGCCGCGCACCATCACCGCGACCCGCTTCGGCCGAGGACCTTTCCGTTACCGTGCGGTGCAACGACACCGTGTCACCGTCGTTTTCAAAATTAAATGATAAACAAAAAGAGAAGGGGAGGGGAATCATCTGTGTTTGTGCAGTCTGACCTCCTCCCATTAAGTTGATAACAAGCGGCCCAAAGAACAATAATTCTCTACGACAAAAAAAAGCACAATTTTAATTAAATAAAATTGAACTTAACCCCTTCCTCAATAAGGAAGAAGATCATCGGTGTCGTGGTACATGGCGTCGTGGAGAAGAGGATTGTAGGCTTTGTCCGGGCGTGCCGAGGAGGAAGCGACGTCTCCTCTTTGGCCGTGGGGAAGAGGATTTGGAGGCGCGTCGTCAATCTATGAGGAACCGACGTTCTTCGTCGGAGGCCGACGTCATCGGCGTTTCATCAGAGATTCCTCCCACGGGACCTCATTTGTTTTTGCCAAAGGGGGTGATTAATAATAGAATTAAACCTCATGTTGTGTTCATTATTATGGTTCATTAATGAACCTTAATTAATGAACTAATTAAACACAGGGGCATTGCTGTTACACAATCAAAGGGACAAGTCATTAATTGACCCCCATTTATTGATCGTCGTTACAATGCGATTCCGCCAACTGTCGCTCAACAGAGGAAGAAAAGGAATGAAATAACTTATAGTTATTTTATTATATATAATTCTTTTTATGAAAGTCTAAAAACTTATCTTTTTCATCCGACCCTTGTCGATTGAAGTTAAGCTTCACCTATGCAAATCTCGGCGCTGTGAATTCATTGGTGCCCTCAAATTTTAATTCTGAGCACCGGTTCAAAAGTTGGAAAAAACCCGCTCATTCGTTCACTGAACGTACCCGACCTAAACTTCAAAAATTGATTCCGGGCACACCAGGCGTCAAAATCAACTGCTGTCTGAAACTACGTACTCATAAAATCCCAAAGAATTTAAGAAAAAAATTTCCTTGAAATTTACGGGTCTTTACATGAATTTTATGCAAGATATTAATGCAATAAAATTTACATAAAAAAGAAATTATCATAAAGTCTCGAGGTGTTTCATTCTGATATATTCATTGAATTTAATTCCATATACAATATCAAATAAAATTTTAATGTTTTAAATTTTTTAGGTGTCATAGATTCACTATAAGAAAATATTGAATTTCTTATTTCAAAATTGGTATTAATTTTTTCTAATAATGTTTATAAAAGTGGAATAAATAAATTATAATTTTCATATAGAAAATGAAATAATTTTTTTTATGAAACAATTATTACAACATAAAATATATTTTTTTTAAAATTGAGAAGTAATTTTTAAGTATTTATTAATAAATTTTAATTATTTAAAACCATAATTCATATTTTTCACAATGTGATTATTTCTATTAACACATTTTAATTTGAAAACAATGTTTTAATGGTTAGATTTAAATGAAAGTGTTTTTATAAAATATCAAAATTCAGATTCAAATTGTTTTTACATGTTAAGAAATATATTAAGAATGATATTATTTTCAACTAAATTTTTATTGTGATACATAATCTCCAACATCAATCAGTCACTTCCATGAAATTTTTTCCCTATAATAAATGGATGAATATTAAAAATACTATTTTTAAAATCCAACGTATACAAATTGATAATATATAATCCTATGAAAATGTGATGTTTGAAATATAAGTTTTACATAATGTATCGTTTAATCAAGTCCTTAGTTAAAGATATTATTATAGGGATGTGAACATATTGACATAGAGGAGAAATATAACGTTATAAGAATAAAAAAGAGCGATTGATAAGATGATCTTGAGAATGTTAATGATTGAAAAACTATATTTCCACAACTGATAAATTTGAAAATAAATTTTATAACATGAAATATCACTATCTATTTTCCTTAAATTAATTCAATGTTTGATGGATTTCTCTACATGAAACACTGGAAGCAGTCAAATATAGATTATTGGAGGGTATAATTGTGGAAACATGATTTAAGAAATAAATATATATGTATATATGTGTATACAAACTAATAAAGTTTGATATAAATATTTTCTATAATAGTGAGTCTAAGAAAGTAATGAGATATCTTTTAAAAATTTGATTATTTTAATTAATAATATATTTTGACAGTTATAAAGTAATAACACATGTTTAATTAATAATTTCTACAAAATATTATGAATATTATATAATATAAAAGCATTTGTTTTCTAATTAAATGTATGGTATTTTGAAATTTATAAAATTTATTAATGAAAATAAAATTTTAATTTTTAGGCCATGAATTTGAAAAAATTAACTACTTTTTTGGATTTATCATGAACATATTTACTTAAGATGGACATTTTGGATTGTTAAGAAGTAATAAACTTTTCAGCTTAATTGTGAAAATTCTAATTTAATTAATGTCATTAGTTTTATAATTTTTTTCTTTTATAGATTCATTTATATTTTTTAAATCCTTATTCCAATACAATTCTATTTTAAAATTCATATTAAATTACTTTGTTATATATATAAACCCAAGGTCAACATTTCAATAATTTATGAATCTTTTAAATGAAATCTAGTTTTTGAATTTTTAATTTAAATATTTATAACTTATTAAATGATGTTATTTGTTTATTTTTTTCAAAAGAAAAACTCTTTTAGTGAAGGAAATTAATTTAAATTCATTTTAATTAATTTAACTGAAAATTATACCAAAATCAGAAATCATTTTTTGAAAAATAATTTTTTTTAAAACACAATCATTTTCTCATTACATATATTTGTGTTAAAATTAATATTTCATAAACATAATTTTTTTAGTTGATAAATTATTTTTAGAAATGATAATGATTGTTTCCATCTTTTAATAAATATAATTTTATTTTTATGATTTAAGGAAAAATTACAATTGTAAATCCATTTTTCATGTAAAAAACGAAAATGGTAGAAGTGAGTATCCTTTCTAGTTAAATGGAATAACAGTTTTAAGACATGTTTACCTTATAATTTTTGATTTTTTTATGAAACTTATGAACCCACCACATTATGTATTATAAATATTGGAGGTACTTTACATGATTGTGACATCCCATTATAAATTGTTTTTGAATATTCACAAAGAATTACAATATTTTTAACTTATAAAAGGGGTACCACTATCATCACATACCCTCACTCAAAAAACCCCAAATATTATAAAAAAATACACCAAAACCACATACCCACATAATTATTCACTATAATGATCTTATGGACTTCTCAAATATCTATAGCTCAAAATTTTATTTCCCTTCGGAAAAACTATACATGAATAAGAAAATCATTTATTCAAGTTACATTGTATATTCATATCCATCACATCATATTATATTTCCTTTATATTTATTATATATAAAAATAATTAACACTAAATTATATCATTCAGTAATTGGTGCAACTATATTACAACTAAATCACCTCATAATAATTGTTAATCACGACATGTTCATGTTTGGGTGGGTTTGACCACCTCCTTGACCATTGTTTTGAAATTACATCATGGATGATTACAAAGAATTAATTTCTAATATAATATGATATAAATTTGTAAATAATTATTTTTCATTGGTTTTGGAATGTTTACCTCAATATTTGACTCATTTTTCTACGAAAGATTGATCCATAGTTTTAAAATTACTAAAAAATGCGGGCGGCCGATTTAATATTATAGGATAAAGAATAATTTATTAATAAAAGGAAATTAAAAAAAATTTAAATCATACTACTTAATCCATTAAATAAACAATAATAAAATTTAATGGTGTAATTTTAAAGATGAATTAATTCTAAAAGACTCCTACATAACTAATATAAATAGACAAAACTGTAAACACCAGATGAGTGAAAACATGAAAAAATATCTAATATAAATATTAAAAATGATGATAAATTAAAATTAGGAATTTTTTATTTATAAATATGGTTATTATATATTATACTAATATATTATTATTTTTTATATGATGTCAGAGCACATTCAACTAATAATTGAAATAAGGTATGGGTTTCTTTGCCTCAAATTTGAATAATTTGAGACATGTTTATGTTATAAAACATGTTTTCTTATAAATGGAGTAAGAATTTAACTAATTTAATTTTTTTTGTAAAATGATATAATTCCGGATATGCAATGTTCTTTTTAATTTTATTCCTATAATAGTGTTTTGATTTAGATGTTTCAACAGTTTTATGGGGTTTTCGTAACTCAAATCCTTTCCTTGTGTCTTAATCACTTGTATTTGAGTATAACATTGAGAAATTGATATATTATAACCTATAAAAATGTTATATTTTATTTATACATTATTTTTTCATGAAATATTCATCCACACAAATTTATTCTTCTTTTTTGAATTTATTTTTTTGTTAAAATGTATTTTTGTTAAGAATAATTCTTTCTTATTTTAATGGATTTTTCTACCATATAAATTTTCACACATCCCAAAATTTTTCTCCTTTTCCTAGTGGAAAATAAAGTTTTATTTATATCCAAATACCCTTTTAATTCCTTTCATTAAATTTTAAATAAATACTTCACCATCTTTCTAATGATATGGAGTTTCGACAAGGTTATTTTAAATTGTTCAAACAATTTTATTATCCTTTCAAAATAAATGTTTTTATCATCAACAACACAAACTATATTTATAGAATTTATTACATTGAATAAGTATACATTATTAATAATTATTTTTAAATTTAAATGTTATAATTTTTTTTCCACATCCCCTTTTTGAAATCATGATGAGTTCTCAAGTGTTCATTATTAATGATTCGATAAAATGCATTGTCCTAAAATTATTTTCACTTATAATTTTTAGAAACATATATATTTTGAATCATATATAATTTGGGACTCATAAATTAGTGATTTTTAAAATTTACTATCTTTAAATTATATAATAAAATTTGAATGTAATTTAAAATTTATCTTCTATATAAATGATTAAAAAAAAATTTCGAAAAAAAACTATTTTTACAACATTTTTTCATCCAAGGTTTTCCTCCCATTAATTAATGTCTTAATATTCCTCTATATGGAATTATGTTATAAAGACATTTGGGAAATGAGATTCCAATATCATATGATTTCTTATGTTCATGTTATGGGAAAATTTTAAGAAACACATTCTTTCCATAGTTTGTTATTTTTATGATGATTATTAACATTAACTAGAAGACACACACACACACACACATATATATATATGTATAATGACATGTGGGGTCCTTTATCATCCTATATTGAATTATTTTACGATTTTATATCAAGATATTGGTAGGTGCAGAGAAAATGAATATTTTCACATAGGTATGGGCATGTTGAGATTTCTAACTTTGATAACCCAGAACGTAAGGATATTTTTAGACATATGCATGGGAGTAATGATTTTTTAACACAAGTTTTTATTTTATTTTGATTTTTCAATAATTCTAAGTTGTTCACCATGTTATGATAAAATTACAAGATGAATTTAATTTCCATTAAATTATTTGTTACCATTATTATATTTTATTTCTAATGTAACACCCCAATATTTTAAAATAAAAACATTTCATTTGATAGAGTAAGTGAAAAAAACACAAATATTAAAATAATATATAACACCACATGACTACACAACAAATTTATTTTTAAATAAATTCAATATCTTAAATAACTTCCATTTGAAACCATACTTATTTTATCATGAATTAAACACAACAATATTTTTATCACGGGTTACATGAAACACTAAGTTCTACTTGCATCACATGAAAAACTGACTTTAAATGAATTGTAAAATATTGTTACATTATAAATATTTAATATAGTATTTTTTACCTAGCTGTTAAATTGATCTCTATGAATATTAATAACTAAATAATGAAAATTATTCTCATATTTTTAATAGAAATATAATAAGGATAATTTATAATAAAAATAAATGTTTTTAGAATAATTTTATTTTTCTTTAATATGGTTTAATAGGGCTTTGTAAAATAATAATAAAATTAATTTTTACTACTTATATAAAATTTAATTTAAAGGGTAAAATTAATTTTTTAAATATAAATACCAAAATTATTTTCGAAAAATATCATGGGTTGACCCCAAACTAGTCACTCGAGTCGGCCCATGATAAGGAATGAGAGGTGTTATCGATCCTCCTGCGCTAGAAACTAGTGTCAGACATCAAGGAAAAAGAAATGGGTAAAATTTATCCAAATAAAAATTGATAGAAAAGACGTAATAGAAATAAAAAATCATAATATATTAATAAAAAAACATCAATAAATACATAAACAAGACTAGATACTACTCCAGAGGGAGAAACAAAATACTAAAACAAAACCAAAACCCCACCAGACTTGAACAAGACATGTTATCCTTGTGACATTATGGTCAAAATATTATATGAGAATAATATTTTCCAAAACCAAAGTTGAAAAAATTGAACATGATAAATTTTTTGGGTCTACCAACACTAAATGGAAAATGGAGGGGGTGAGTTTAAAACTTCTTAGTAGGTAAACATATCAAAATTCATATATCTCGTTTTTGGAAATTTTCCATAAATGAAAGTTTGAAATTATTTTAAGAAAATATGGTTTTTATCTTTATAAAATTTCATAAATCATTCCATAAATCACACATTGAATTAAAAACATTATTTTCCATTTTGAAAGAAAATCTTATATAAAACACAGTTTGAAAACCAAAGATAAGTATTAAGAAATAAACTGGTAAAAACAATGGTGAAGGATTAATCTAAACTATGTACAATCAACATGAAATATACAAGAAGAAAAAAATAAATGAAACCTAACATGTATAGGAAGAAAGATAAAAATGAAAAAATAGAAACAATGATGTAGAGTACAATAGGGACGTACAAATAAATAATCATGGAAATTTTACAAACATTCCAATAAGTAATCCTAGAATCCACTCAGTTCAGACCCACCCTCCAGTGTGAGGTGCAACTCTTTAGTTAATAACCAAACTATCTACTATAAAATAGATTCACTAGTAAAAAATCTCACATGTCCTATCTTATATCTTGGAGATTCCATACACTCTAATCAGAACTAGAAAGTAACTATTACTCTAAACACTTGATGACATTAAGGAATCCCATGTTAATTGTAAAATGTAGAACAAATAGGTCATCACATTCCAACAATTATACAAAACACAAAGATATAATTTTTCATGCCTTTACCAATCACTAATAACAACTATGTGAAGGTAGTCTCATCAAAAGGATGGCCATAATGGTTCCCATCAAACATCCATCAATTCCAAAGTGAAAACTGTGCCTACACATTCTATTATTTAGAAACTAATTTATAAAACATCACAAGGTACTAACAAGGATATAAAATTTATAATTTCAAACCATTATCAATAAAAATAATTTTATTCTCAAAATAATTTTCAAATCCAGGTGTTAATATAACTCATACTCAAAAGGTTATAAATGGTACTTTAAATTCATGGGGTTCCCAATCCAGTTTCAAGGCACAAAATAGACCAAATTACAGATTACACATTTAGGAACCATATTTTATTTCATTTAGAAAGAAATAATACCATTTTAAAACATTTTATTTTTTTAAGAAGTAAATTTATATAATGGAGTAGAGTGGAGGATGAAATTGAAGAGGATTATTTTTTAAAATAGGTTTAAGATGGAAATATTCTTTTCTAGAAAGACATTATGATTTGTGTTCCTCTACATATGGGCACCCTATGGACATATGGATATTCCCACATCGTAAGGCATAACCATATGGAATGTCTCCAAACACTCAACATTCGAATTTAAGATTTATAAATATAGTTACAACTAATTACAAGTATTTACACACAATATTCACACCATATGGGGGAATCTAAAATCAACTCACATGCCCAATTTATATGTTAACCAAACATAAAAAATCAAACCAATTTAAAAAAAATAAAAACTACCCAATTGAATTTTTAAATTGAAATTTTCAATTTCATCCAACACGAATCATCAATATATTTATATATATATAGGAATAATTAAATAAATCCTTTGGAAACCCATCTTCAACAAATTTATATTACTAAAACACAAAAATTCCTCAAAAATTGATCAAAATAATGAGAAACAAATTATGTAATTTACTTGTGACACTAAAGCATTAAATTGAATATTTTATAATGGAAAAGGATATAAAAACACACCAAAAAGTTGTGACAATAAAAAGAAACTCTTAGTGAAGGGAGACCATGACACAAGAAGAAAACCACATACCACGGTATAAATTGAATCAACTCACATTATCCATCCATTACACTAGTGTTCATCCAAATGGTATCCAAGCCATGAAGAACTATAAAAACACGAGGTAAAAATAAGAATTGGGGAAAATTAACCAATAAATTGGATTCTTGAAGGAGAATCAAAAAGTAAATAGGGACAGGGAGAGGGGTTTGTGATCCCCTTTGTGCAAAATAACCTATAAAGATGGGAGGAAGGTCAATTTAGGGAAAAAATATACGAATGTCAAACCTGGAAATTCATGTTTTAAAGATTATGGGTATGTCATATGGTTTGGATGCATGGTTTTACAAAATATACTCTAACCTTGTGCACCATATTGGTGAGAAATATCACATAAATGAGTTGGACACATGGTTTGGGTAACCTTGTTATAAACATTAAAATCACTTAGTCCAAAATTCCAAATGCTCCCACATTCTTACAACATGGTAACTCTTAAAGGTGTTCCAGTTGTGTTCCTTGTCCCATACACCACCCAATAGATGAATAATTACTCATTTTACACCCACAGTTTTGATGAAACCATGAAAAGGTTCTATAAGAAAAACTACAATAAACATAACTAGAAACAGACTTCTCATTAACCAGTCACATGGTTTCTCTCCAAACTATGTACACTAACCATGCATAGGGACCAAAACCACCAGAAGCCTATAAAACACAAAAACATTCATTGGAAACACAATAAAAAAGTCAAACATAGGACACAACATCAATATATTATTAAAAAGAATATAAATAAATAATAATGAGGTAGGGGTCTCACCATTCTCCCACCACTAAAACATTCTACCCTAATCAAGTCACAATGCGAAATGAAGAAAAAAGCTATATCCTAAAACCCAATGACGCCAAATAGATCCAAAAATAATCTGTGTGAGACTTCAGCTACAAAATTAAAACCCTTAAAACACAATAGAAAAGTAGATGAAGATTCATGGTTGGTCTCCCCACCATATTAAAATTAACTAGAATTATAGTGCTAGTATAAGAACTCCCAATGGAAAAATATCAAACAAAACACTAAACTAAACCAAAATTCATCATTCAAATGATATGATAATCTCCAAGAAACCAAAACTTAATAAAAAAATATTAAATGAAAAGGATAACCATAAAAAGAGACACATACCTATGGAACAACAATAAAATACAACAAAAAGAACATAAACCATCAAAAATCTAACATAGGAGACAAATATAGGGCCAACATCCACCAACACACCAAGAAATTATTGACATCATTTAAATATTCACTCTAAGGCCTATGGATGGACCCCTAGTGTGTTGAAGCATCTACTAGAATGTTTTTAGGAGTTGAAAACTTTTGATGGAGGCTTATGCTTTAGGTAATGATTCCAACCTAATTTATCCATGTGATACAAATAACCACATTGATGACACACCTTCAGAGAATGAGGAAAATATTGCTTCAAATTCCCAAATAAACTATAATAAATTCACCCAAGAGAATGATCTACATGACGAGTACAAGGAACTAAAAATGAAGACTCATCATTATTGGGTTACATAGGAACACAATCTTCACTAGATAGGGAACTTTCTAGAGTGCCAAGAGAGATCAAATTTCCAACAGATATAGACTACTCTTCAGTATCCCAGTTGAATATGAACACTTCATCAACTAGTTCCTCCCAAAAAATTCATCATATGAGAGAAATATCTCCTTAATATTTGGATAAATACCCCATATTAATATAAAAATAATAAGTGGTTCTGTTGAATATATATTTGTAGAATTGGTAACCACCTCTTTAAAGATATCATTATATGCCTTCATCAGCCACTAAACTTGTTGAAAAACTAGGAGATCTTCCACTATTTTCATCATGAAATCCTCATGTATAAACCATTGGATAAAATTAGTAATATATACATTCCAAGAAATTATAACTTTTAACAATGATGGGATGATAACATTCCATCGATCCAAACTCAAACACTCAATTGAACCTAGAACAACTCACACACTCATTCCTTTATGTGTTTTTGGAAGACATGAAAACAACTTAGACTTTTTAATGCAACTCCATATAAACTAGAGGAAACCATTCACCATGGAAAAAAGGAAAAAAGAATAAGATACTAACTCTTCCACCCCACTAAGAGTCTAGTCTGGGTCAACAACTAGAAGAGACTCACTGGAAATAATTATAATCTTATGGGACACATTTTCAATTTAATACAATGACATAAATCCGAATCATTATCCCACCAAAATAGAATTTAAAGAACAAAAAAACCCTAAACACCATGATCATAAATCAAAATATAACAACATAAAACCAAAATATTCTTTCAGTAACCACCATTTCCATTCCAATTTAAAAATTAACTTCTTCCAAGCACACATTCCAATTACTATAACTCACTTAAAAATCCAATTTAAACCTCCCATCCCACATTCAAAATAACTACTACTTCTGAATAATCATTTTAATTTTTAGAAAAATTATCAAAAAACCATTTTTCATTCAATTTTCAGTCACATTAGCTAAAATAAAACCAAAACAAAACTCACTATTAGACACTAGAAATAGAGAACTACTAGACATGAATAACCTAAAAACTTGTTTTAGTAGTCCACGCCCCAAGAAATCACCAACCATTAGATGTATCTTGATGCTTAATGTTAGGATACAAATGGGTCACTACTCTATGATATCTCAAATTATAGAACAAATTGACTTCCATTTTCATTTCCCAAATCACACAAACCTAGTATGAATAAACCTAAAATAAAATAATCAAATACTGAACTACCCCTAATAATTAGTTTATATGAATGAGAAATAGTTCATGAGAATCTTCATGTTACTACATCCACATTCCTGATACTCTTATATTTAGTATACCTGAAATACAAATAACAAAGGGATTCTTGGATACCATTTTCTATAAAACTACTTAGGTCAAAACTGAACCGGTTACCTAAGCTATCCTAGGAAAATTAATGAGTGGCATAAAAAATCATCCAAAGATGTAATCTTGTGTGGGCATCAAAAATAAAACCATGGTAATCATTTAGATAAATAAAAACAGATATAAAAGAAGAATTATATATCATGAAGCATAATCCAATAATAATTTAACATTAATAAATAGATAAAAAATACCAGATACATCTGTATATGGACAAAATAAAACAAAAAAATTAAACCAAACTGGAACAAAAAATGATCTATATGTGACCTTTTTGTGACCTCCATCTAAAACAATAACCACTACACTAGAAAACCTAAAAAAACAAACCTACAAGATATCTTGAGTCTACCAATACCAGGTTTCATTAGTAGGGTGCGAGAATAATAAAACTCAATAGGTAAATACCATAAAATCCATACATGTACTTTATTTAAATAGTCTATATATTCAAGTATGATATAAATTTTTGAATATAGGATTTTTTAATCTATTCCAAACTCTTTACAAAAATACACAGTGAATGAAAAACATGATCTTTCATTTTAAACAAACTTCCATTTAAAACCCAGTTTGAAAAAAATACTAGTAAGAAGAGATAACCCAAGATACCAATTTTTGAAAGGGAAATATAAACTAAGTAAATAAACAAGGTATATTAATTATTCTAGAAATAATGGAAGTAATACAAATGCAAGAACATATAGATAAAAACAGTTGTTATTTCCAAAAAAATCCTAGAAGGAATCCTTGTACATGGTAAGTTCAGACCCACCAATCAACATATTGTGCAATTCCATAGTCAATAACCAACCTAGATTGTCTAAACTTTCCTCACCAATGTAAAATCCCACATAACCTACCCTCTCTCTTGGGGGTTCCATTCCATATTATTGATACTATAATGTATCCATCACTCAAACCTCCATATTAAATCCAAGAATCCCATGATAATATTATAAAGAATAATGATGAGGTTATCACATTATTTTCATTAATAACAACTCAAATATGAAAATATTCATGCATTTTGAAATATTTGACCTCAATTATGTAAAGGACCTATAATAGGATATATGACCGTAGTAGTTCCCTTCTCACATCATGCAATTCAATTATGCCAATAGAGCCTACATATCATATGTTTTTAAAACATCATAATGTACAAAGTGGTTTTTAAAAATTATAATTCCAAAACATTTCCAATAAAAATACCTTTTTACTAAAACTCATTTTCAAATCTAGGTTATAATGCAACTGATACTCAAAAGGTTCCAAATAGGCATTTAAAGTTATCGGGTTACCAATCATCTTTCAAGGTACAAAATTGCAAAGTTATTGATTAAAAATTTAGGAACCTCATTTGATGTCATTTAGAATAAAAGTAGCTATTTCTAAAATGTTGGGAGTTTTTATGATGACCACTCCGATGATCGAGTATAGGAGAGTAATAAATGGAAGATAGTCATTTTGATAACCAAGATCGAGATTGGAATTTTATTCTATAGAAATGAATTATCTAGTTTGTTCCTATACATTTTTGAACCTCATGAACATATATATATGACCACATCCAATGGAATAAACATATAAGATTCAAAAAGCCCTCAACGTTCTAATTTAAGAATCATAAATAGAATTACAACTAAATACATGGATTCAAACACATGTATCTTACCATAAAAGGAACTTAAAATCCACTCAAAATCCCAATTACCATGTAAAAAAACATCGAAAATCCTCCCAAATCCAAATACAATCAAAAAATACTCAATTTAATTTTCAATTTTCAATTTTAATTTCATCAAACACCTTGAATTCACACAGACAAATGCACATATATTCATAATTAATGGAATACATTTAACACACATTTTCACTAAATAGTCAACATGAAATCACAAAAATTAATAAAATAAACACATTACAAGCATGATGAATACATTTAGAAATTTATTTGAAACACTCAAGAATCAAACGGAATGTTCTAGAAATGAAATTGTTGGAAACACCTACCTCATCAGTATGTGAAGACAATAAAACTATCAAATATGCGAGATCAAGGCCCAAGAAGAAAACTGAAAATCCCATCATGAAAAATATATACACACATTAGAAAACCCTTACCCTTGGGATTACCCAAGAAGGAAGTGATCCAAGAAGGACCATGAAAATAACATGTAAAGAAGAAAATATAGGAAATATACTATTATTCAAGAGATACTCACCTTAAAATCTTAAAGGAGCATCAAAATTTGAAGGAGAGCTAATGAGAGAGGGTTTGGGGAGCCCATTCATGGGAAGAAACCAGATAAGGGTGGTGAAGTTTCTATTTAGGGTAAAATAATAAGAGGGGAAATCTTGGAAATTCATGTTTTCAAGATCCTGGGTATGTCACACAGTTTTTCCCATAGTATTCCAAACCATGCACCAACCATGTGAACCGTATTGGAGAGAAGGGAATTCCAGATGGGCTTGATGTATAGTTTGGGAAACAATGCACCAAACATTCAAATAAACAATATCGAAACTCCCTCATTCATGTAATATAGTTTCTCCTATCCGTGCACATGCCATGCCCTTTATCTGAGACACCACCCTAGAGTCTCACAATCACTCCTTTTACTCATAAGGATTGTTCCAAATCATTAATTGGCTATAAAAGATAAGTAATTCAAGGAAAATTTTAATTGATAACACCTTATTCCTTAACAAACCACATAGTTTATCCTGAAACCATACATATTAACCATACATCAGGTGTAAATACACCTAAAACCTACAAAACTAAAAAACTCACTAAAAAAACAACGTAAAAAACAGAAAATATTTGAAACCAAGAAATGAATAGAAATGAAATAAATAATGGAAAATAGAGTTTATTTTGTAAAATTATCATATGGTGAAAAATTGGGGTTCTTCTAAATTTATTTATTTTTTGATGAATAATGATAACTACTGAATTTTTATTGAATATGACATTTTCGTTTAAATTATTTATAATATTAATTTTTATTTTTAATTTGTTATAAATTGAAATATAATAAATTTTTGAAAAATTAATTCAATTTATCTCATTGGAATAATTTTGATATTGAATTAAGATATAAAAATGTTGAAAACTATTGAACATTTTCAATTTAAATTCTCTCTTTCTTATCCCGTTTAGGGAATTAATTTTAAATTAAATTTATATAGTTCCAAAAATTGAATTTTAATAAATGGATTAAATATTTTTTATTAGAAAAAAGTTTTAATTTAAATTTCCTATACTTAATTTTAGATCAAATTTAATAGTGAATATAGTAAAATTTAATTAACTCAGTTATGGTAAAAAAGTGTAACATGTGGTAAAAAAATATTAAACTGTAAAATTGACCTATAAACTTTTATAAAAACTGTTTTATTGTAATATTTATACCTATAATACTATATAGTTCTATAATGGACTATTTTTTACTCCTATGGCATTAGAAAAACGTGGGAGTGCTCAATTCATTACAAAAAATACCAAGATTTTCCTCTCCCCCACTTATAAAAGGACACCTCATCTCCTATATTCTTCACAACTTCAAACAAATTTGGTTAAGTAAATACAAGTCCAAATAAATTACCTAATTCCCTCAGCTAATTATATTTTAATTACATTGTGTATAAATAGAAACTAGGGAGAGTTTAGTGGAAACCAAAGTATGATACCCGGCAAACCAGAAATATTTTTCATAGAGCGTTATTATTTACTTATTTCTCCCCCAGTATAGATTTTTATTTAAGATTGATGATATAAAACCATCATTATATTACATATACTTTTATTTTAATTTATTAGGGTAACTAAATAAAACAATCTCCATTTCTATTAAATGTGTTATAAAAACAACATTCATGAGTATAGTGGGCTACAACCTCGGAAACAGATGTAGTTTTTTTTTTCATTTCCACCTCCCAAGGATGGGTATGATGATGTATATAAATTATATAATAAATATTTTAAAAAATATTTATACAGATGGGGTAATTATATCATATATATATATTTTTAAATTCCATTACAAAGGAGATACGATAATGTCACTCGTGTGTACGGTGAAATAACTTTTCGTGGAGTGATGTCATTGATATTTCAATAACACTTCCCATGGAAGGTGATAAACGTTAAGAAAATGATAACATGTTATATATATGAAATAATTATGATATTTATGATAATGTATCATTATATAAATATAATACATATCATTTTCATTCTTACCTTTTAACTAACTTATAGCGGATTACATCGTTCCTGTATGTGTGGACTACCTCCTTTACGAAGTAATTTCACTTCATTATCATAACCACATAACATGTATGATATATAGAAGAATATAACATAGTAAGTATTATATTATGACAATTATAGAATCATTAAATATTACTTACTGCCTTTTCGTATTAAATAGTGGAAAATGAAAACATTACTCATCCGTACTTACGATCTACGATCTCCAAGATCGCAATGTAGTTAATTTTTAATGGACATCATTAATGATTGGATTTATAATTATAATATATTTAAAAATTTAATAAAAATTTTATAATTAATATTTTTGATATGATGAAAAATGTTAATATGTGAAGGAATTGAGTCTTTAATTACAAAATAATAATGAGAAAAAGGAAACTAACACGTAAAATAATGAAAATAATTAATGGTTATTATCAAACGGGTGTTAAAATGTTATAAAAAGTATGAATTGTGATATTATAATTATTAATAAGGTTCTTAAATAAGTTAATAACAATATTCAATCCTCTAAAATGAGGATAGGGAATGTTCAACCAAAAGGAAGTGTGAGTTATGTGATTTCATCTCAATTTACATTCCATGGAATATTATTTGTTATTATACACCAATTCCCTTTTATGTGGTGTATATAAATCCCTGTTGACATGTAATATAATCATCTATTAATAAATCATTATATTATATGTTTGACGTTTAGTCATATCACCCAAGATTATTTTACGTTTAAATTACCATTTGAAAAAGTTATTGTGCAATCTCACTTTATTTTACCTTATCTTAAAAAATAACTTTATTGTGCCAATTTTTCATTGGAAATTACATTTCTATTAAATTTATATATTATTGTGTAATTTATATAATTATTTCATAACTTTTATACCATGATTACATATGGTGGTTTTAATATTATTTGAGTAATTGGAGAAATATTGATAAATCTGTATCATTTATTCAATAAAGATACTTGATGATATGGATTGTTGATTGATGAATTAAATATATTATATCATATATGAGGACTGCATTGAAAATACCATGATGGGTGGTGAATAACATTATATAGGTCCTTGATGCATTGGTAGGTCTCGTGAAATAAATCTATTGGATAAATTAAATGTGTTTTTACCTATATGTTAAATAGTCCTCTAAAAGGACTACATGGTGGAGGATTTACGTTCTTAAGAAATGATTTCCAATAATTAAGAATTTCATTCCTCTTAAATTTAGTTATTATTATCCATGAAGGTTTCACTATGATTTTATATCTGGACCGATTTAGTTTTTAGTTTATTTATTAATTAAAATATGTAATTAGTTATTTACCTTTACACATTAATTATAACTTATCTAGTTATCTAAATGGAATGTGTGGTCAGTTATTTACTTTTACATATTGATTATTCTTATTAATCCATAATATCTTCCACTATACTTAATCCTCAATGGGAATTTTAGCTCAAACATTTTTCCATTCCCCATGTTAGGAAGATTAATCCTTTCAATTTATTTTCAAGGAGGTTTGGAATTTTATTTTTTTATGTACTATGTTTATTTTTTCTTCCCATTGGAAAATGGGTATTACGTACACAACTGGTTCCCTAAAACTTCTAAACAAATCGGTCCTTTGGGATTGAAATCACTGTATCTAGGCCTATGTAAATAGGTAAGGCATTGGCTCCAGGCTTCTGGGTCGGGGTCCTAATATTTTTTATTAGAGGATGTTTTGTAGAAACCATGGAAACTATATTAAACAAAAACATATATTTCTTATCATAACACAACTATATAATTTGAGGATAAATATATAATAAAATAATATTTTTTTGGTAATGTAGAGACTATGTGGTTTCCAATTTCTATATATCCATTTATGAATACTACAAGTGGATGTGGTTCTTACATAATGTAACTTGGTGTAATAACTCTAAAAATGGCACAATAAAATTTACATGATCATCAACTTGTTCATAAAAATGGTCCTTAATTCACACTATATTTTACACCCTAGGGGATATGGTAATAACAATTCACATTTTTTTATAAACCATTATGAAGGATTTTAAAATAATGGTATTCCCAAAGAAACCATAATTTATGATTTTATGCTCAAAATGTATAAAATATAATTAATACAATGTTTTGCACCATATTTAGAATTATACATTACAATTTAAAATTCCTAATTTTATGAGCCAATCCATATAATATTTTTTCCATCAATGGAACATAGAGGTAAAAAGAGTATCAATACTCATTGTAAATGTAGATATTTCACTACTATAAAAGCTAATAAAGTTGGTATTGAAACAGAAAATGTCATGGATATATTATGGTAGCTTAATTAGGTCATAAAAAATAACCTTGACCGGATGTAGAAACTTATTCTAGAATTATATTCATCAATGTAGATCAATTTTTGCGATAGTGCTCCCCCATAATTTTTTAGTACTACAGATCTAATAGTCATGGACAAATGGATTATTTCTCTAGAGAATATATTTATGGCATTAGGATGGGGTAAAAAACAAATGGTTAAAATTTTAGTGTATTTTCTAAAAGTAAATGATGATCAATTGTATTTGATGACCCAGAATACTTTGGAAGAAGTGGAAATATAACTCATGGAATGGACATATTTTAAGTATACATTCATTGACAAATATTTCCCTCACAGGAAACAAACCGAGATGAAGGGAATAATCCTTAGAATAAAAAAGGAATATTAATGTGTTGTGGAGTATCAAGATACCATTATAAGGTTATATAGGTATGTTAAGGATTACATACAGAACATGGAGTGTAAGATTTTATATTTCTTTAAAGGGATTTAGACAAGTCTCTAAAGGGCATTGGTCTATCAAACATTTTCTTCATATAATGAAATATGTTTATGTTATATCAATATCAAGAAGGCGTTATACAAGTCTTATGAATTTAAATAGAAGAAAAAGATGAATTTGATGGTAGAAAAAATATGGATTAATGCAATAATGGATGGAAGGATTTCCTCACATGTGATAACTGTGGAAGGAATCACCTTGAGATATTATTAAAGGGATTGTGAGTTTGTTATAAGTGTGGAGAAAAGGGTTTCCATGAAAAATAATGCAAAGGTAATAGATAAAAAACTAATATTCCAGGTTTAATATATTGCAATATGGGGAACTAAATTAATGAATTCACTATATATCAAAGGAATATACCTTTGATGAAGCTAAATGATCAAAGTAAAGCTTATTCAATTGATGAAATTAAAGTGGAATGATTAATTTTATCATGTATTTGGATCCAAGAAATATATTGTGAAATTATTTTATTGATGATATTTCAGTTATAAGAATTATGAAATGTATAGGGATTATACTATAATAATATTTCATAAAGGATTTGAAAACATGTGTTTAATGCTAAAAATAAAATTTATCTAGTTATAATTTTTTATTCATGGAAAATTCATGATTGAGAGAAATGTTACCCTTAATATGTTCATGATGTAATGAAAATGTTATTTGTATTACTTAATTATTAATATGGATAAATTAAATTATATATTACTGAATACCTTGAAATTTATTAATTATTTGTTGAAGTTTTTTTATTCTTGATCGTGTTTACAACATTTTTGGATTTAAGTAATTTATCCAATGACCTATGTTTTACATTGAGAATATGTTATAATGCATGTTTCTAATACAGTTTTTGGTAGTTTAGTTTATTACAATGTTTTATGAGAATACTTAATAAAGGTATTAACATGTTTGGTATGTGATTATTAATAGATACTTCATACTGTTTAGGGGATAAATGATAAGTTCATTTTAGAAATTTAGTGACCCACTTTCTAAGGATTTTGATCTTATTTTTTGGGAATGGTTATATGGATAACCATTATAGATATAGATTATGATGAGAACTGGATGAGGTTTAAGAGATTAATGTATTACTTCATCATATGAGGGTTTTTTTCAGTTTTTTTACACCTTCCAACCTTATAGTGTTTGGAAAATAGATTGAGATTGACGAAAAGAATTTTCACTCTTTTATGGGGCTTACAATACATTAAAAGTGAATTTTAGTGCATCATGAATAAAAAATTCATTTTTGGGAATTATTTTCTTTTAGTAGGTGAGTAATTAATAATTTATCAGGGACTAACCAAAGGAATTGAATTTTATTATAAAATTTAATGAAATCAAGTAAGCATATATTCTCAAAAAATTTTATCAAAATTAAGAAAAAATAAATTAAAATAAAATGTTATCCTATCAGTCTATAATAATACTTGGGAATTGGTATTATCTTCCATGTTCATGTTTTCATTTCCAACCTATGTTCTTTTGGTTGGAAACCCAGTTTTAGGTTATTCTATATGACCTTTTTTACTTCCTTTTTCATTTATTATGTGAATGTTTTACTAACCCTTTTACGAGGTGGTTTTTTTTAAAGAGGGTAATTCTAAATGTCAAACCCTTATTTACCAAGTTCAAGTTTAAATTATGAGGAATGAATTTTTTCAAGGTAGGGATAATGTAACATACCATTATTTTAAAAATAATAACATTGAGTTTGATACAGAATAGGTCACACAACACTAAGATTAGAAGAAAATCTAACACCCTGATAGATTACGAATAATTTATTTTTAAATTAATTAAATATATTAAATAGTCCATATTACATGAAACACTTTTTTTATCATGAGATTCATTCAACAATATATTTATTTTGAGTAACACTAAAATATGAGTTTATCATGGGTCACACACAGCACCGAGTTTAATTAAGTTGTAAAATATTATTAAAATATTTCTATTTAATAAAAAGTCATAACCTAGTCATTAAATTGGATTTAATGAGGTGTAATAACCAAATTATTAAAATTATCATTATATATTGATTAGAAATAATGTAAGAATCTTTTAAAAGTAAAAATAAATATTTTTATAATAACTGTATTTTTCAAAAAGATAGTTTTATTTCTCTTTGTGCACATAAATTAAAATTAATTTTTAATAATTAGGGAAATTTTATTTGAAAATTTAAGATTCATTTTCAAAATTATAATGACCAAATGATCATAATGTTACTTCTTAATATTTTTCTAAATTGATTCTTTACTTAATGAATAGTTAAAAATACTAATTTTTAATTCAGTACAACCTTTTTGATTAAATTATTTATGATGTTAACTTATATTTTTAATTCTTTTTGAATCTAAAGTAGATAAATTTTATATCAATTAATACAATTTAGTTCATTAAATTAATTTTAAAATTTAATTTATACGTAAAAGAATTCTAAAAATTTGACCATTTTCACATTAAAACACCACTTCCACATTCTGTCTGTAGGTTTAGTTTTAAATTTAATTTTCCAAATTCTATGAATTGAATTTGGAAAAATTGTTTCCATATTTGGATTCAAAATATTTTTCTATTTCAAATAATATAAAATTACATTTTGACCAAAATTAATCGGGAATGTCGAAAATATAAATTACCAAGGAAAAGGTAAGCACTACTACAAATATTGCATTTGAAAGAGCTAAAATTTTCCATTGTCAGTGAAAAAATAACTAAATACGAGAGAGTTATTAAAATCCCTATTATATTATAGGGTCTAGAAAATGAAACAATAAATGTATGGTTTATAATCACTTCATTAAAAACTGATAAAGACCCCCTGATATCAATTCTTTTCTTTAGAAATATTAATGTAACCCATTTATCAGCTCTATTTGATGCTTAGTTAAAATGTAACTTTATCAGAGATAGAAAAATCAATGAGAAATGTGGTATTTTATTATAGTGTTATGTTAAAAGTACAACACATTTTAGCAATAAAAATAGCATAAAAAATAGAAAATAAAGGTTGTAATTAAATAATAAAAATGAAATAAATTTTAAAACAAAAATATAAGAAAAACACTATATTATAGGAATTTGAAACATTGTATTGTAAAATTAAATGAGTATGTAAAAATTATCATAGACATTAAAAAACTCCAATGTTCATTTTTCATTTCCACAAACCCCAGATCATGGTATTATTGAACAAATCGCATAGTTTGAGAAAATGAATGTAGATTTATAAGAAGAGATTTATTATGATATTTTTACTGTAAATAAATAAATTAAACACAAGGATTGAATTTTATTCTAATAATATATACTTTGAGTTATACCTAGAAAACCCTATATCAGATTGATTTGTGGTTGATTCTAGAACTACCCACCATTTCTTGTCCATATTTAAGTATTGCATCTATAAAAAATAACTAAATAAGTATAAAATAAAAATGAAATTGAACTTAATTAAATAATAGAATATAAAATGATGATAAAATCACATGAGCGTGTTTTCCATGTTTTGGCAATGGGATGTGCACTTTAAACAAAAATGGAACTTATATATTGGTAATATGAACATAAAGTCAGAATGAAACATCATTTGTTAGATTTAAATATATTAAATTTATATATATCACAAATGAATTATGTATCACCCAAAAATATCTTGAAAATATGAGAATGTTTACTAGAATTTCAGAGAGTGAAACATTTTTTAACTAAATTTTCAATTTTAGACTAATAACATGCACTTTGACCCATATCTAGAACCTTGTGTATCTGATTGGGGTCAAATTGATTTTGAAACATCATAACTGACCTATGGATATTGATAATATTTTATCAAAATAGTATGAATGCATTTTATTATATTTGAGTATCTCTATTGTCTTTTTTAACAAAAAAACTAATGTCAACCTTTAATGAAAATAAAGACTTTGAGTCATACCATTCAAACTGTGCATTGAATTATGGTTCCACTAATTTTTATGAATCAAAAATGATATGAGGAATTTTTATTCTTGTAATAAAACAATCCAAATTCATTTTCTCATTTTTGGGTATTTCAATTGTGCTTTTTACTAATATGTCATTTTAATCCAGAAACACACACTTTGAGTTATACCAGTCACACCATGTTTTATTTTGATGTGATGCTGATTCCCACACATAGAAAATATCTTAATAATAGTTTTACAAAATTATCATGACAATTATACCATGTTTTGATATTTTTTAATGAGTGGAACACATTTTAAACTGAAATGGAAATTTTAAACTGATAACAAACACTTTAAGACATACCATGAACACCCTATATCAAATTGTGGTAAAGATTAATCTTATATACCTCAAATGGATTATTAATATTTTTATTAAATTATAAAAAAGTGTGGATGATTTTTTTGGGTTTGAGTATGTCACATGAATATTTTTACAAAAAATAATGTAAAATTTAAATAAAAAGCCACACATGGAGTCATACTGGTCACACTGTGCATAAGATTGAGGTGAAACCAATTCTTAAAAATCCAAAATATATTTTGGATAATTTTAATAATGTATCAATACAATATGAATGTGTTTTCTCTATTGTGAGTATGCCACTTGTGTTTTTTTAACTAAAATGAAAAATTAAATCTGATACATGCACTTTGATTAATATCAGTGACATCTTATGTTAGTTTGATGTCAGACAAATTTTTACACATGAAAAATGAATTAAAAATAATTCTCCTAAATTATCAATCCAATATAAGTGCATTTTACCAATTTTTAGGGGGTGACACATATTTTGGACTAAAATTTCAATTTTTAACTGGTAACAATGGATTTTTGTCACACCGGAAACACTGTGTATCATATTGAGGTTTGGATGATTCCAACCAATAAGAAATCACTTATGGATTGTTATCCTAAGGTATCAAAACTATATGATTTAATTTTAGTAGTTTTGAGTATGTCACATGTAATTTTTTCCAAAACTAATTTCAATTTTTAATTAAAAGACACACTAGGAGTCATACCGATTACACCATGCATCAGATTGAGGTGAAGCAATTTCTAAAATGTTAAAATTCCATATAGATAATTTTCATAAATTATCAATATAAAATAATTTTTCTATCAGTTTTGAGTATGTTAGTTGTATTTTTTTTAAAATTAATGTCAATTTTAAATTAAATTATAGACATAGAGTGATACCGATCACATAGTTTGTCGAATTGAGGTTTAGACTATTTAGAGACATCAAAAACTAAATTTTCATCATTTTCTTGAATTATCAAATCAATACAAATGTTTTTTCTCATTTTTGAGTACGTAACATATGTTTTTTTCCTAAAATGTTTTTAAAACTATAAATACACACTTTAATTCAAATCAATCATAACGCATGTAGTTTCTTATAAAATTGATTCCTGCACAGAAAAAATTAAATAAGAATAATTTTATTATATTACCAAGATAATTTGAGCATGTTTTAATGGTTTTTATTGAGTGACATAATTTTTAACGAAATTATAAATTTTAAAGAGATAACATACAAATTGAGTTATATCTGGCACATTGTGTATCAGATTGATGCGTGACTACTTATTATGCATCAAAAATGTATTTTAGGTCATTTTTATAATGTATTAAATCAAAAAAATTGTGCTTTTTGATTTTAAGTATGTAACATGCCTTAAAAAAAATTAATTTCATTTTTAATTAAAAAGACACACTTTGTGTTATACATGTCACATTGGGCCTCATATTGAGCAATGAATGATTCCCACATGTTAAAATTGATGTATGAAACATTTTACAATAACATAAAAATAATATGACTGCTTTTCCTCAATTTTGAGTATCTGACTCATGGTCTTTACTAAAATGTCATTTTAAATTAGAAACATGTAAATTGAGACATACAAGTCACATCATGTATCATTTTGACGTGATACCAATTCTTAAGCATTAAAAATTACTTATGAATCATTTTACTAAATTATCACGAAAGGTTATGTGTGTTTTCTTGTATTTAATTGAGTAACCCATTGTTTTGAACTAAAATGTTAATTTAAAAATCATAATGTAAAAATTGAGTCATACCTGGAACACTATTTATCATATTGAGGTTCTAATGATTCCTACACATCAAAAATTACCTACGAATCATTTTCATAATATAGAAAAATATTCATGCTGTATTTTCTTGATTTGGAGTATATCACCAATCATTTTTACTAAAATTAATGTCAAATTTAAATAAAAAGACAGACTTAGAGTCATACCAGTCACAATGTGGGTTATATTGGGGCACAAATGATTCCTACATGTCAAAAATGACATATGGATAGTTTTCCAAAATTATCAAAACAATATTACTGTTTATTTTTGACTTGAATTTTTAATTGTCTTTTTTACTAAAATTAATGTAATTTTTTTTTAAAAAATGACACACTTGGAGTCATATTGGTCGCAATGTGTGTTATATTGAGCTGTGGAAAATTCATAAAAATAAAAAATATATTTGAATCATTAATATAATATAACAAAATAATATGAATTTTTTTTCTTAGATTTGAGTATATTAGTTTTTTTATTAAAATATCAATTTAAAGTGAAAATAAATACATTGAGGTATACTGGTCATATCTTGTGTTGGTTTGGTGGGATACCGACTCCTATATATTGTAATTGACTCATGAATTTTTTTAAATTATTTTGATAATCCTATCAAGTTTTATTGATTTTTAGTGAGTGATATAAATTTTTATCGAAAATATCAATTTTAATATAATAACGGAAATATCAAGTCATAACTGACACAATGTGTATTGGATTTACGTTCTGTTGAATCCTATATGTAATCAATGAATTATGTATGGTTTTTATAATGTATAAAAAGAGTCTAATTGATTTTTTTTTATTTAAAGCATGTTAATTTTCTATTTTACTAAATTTAATGTCAATTTTAAGTAAAAAGACACACTTGGTGTAAAACTAGCCACATCACATATTAGATTGAGGTCTGTCTGATTCCTATACTTTAAAAATTAATCATGGAAAATATTCCAAATTTATCAAAACTATATGATTTTTTTTCTCAGTTTTGAGTATGTTATATTTGTTTTTAACTAAAATGTAAATATTAAAATAAAAATATATAGTTGAGGTAATAAAAATATCACTATCTGTCATACTGTGGAGTGAAAATATTGAGTATGTGATGTTTTTTTATTTCAACTATCTTTAATGAATGAGAAAATAGATAACACATTCCATTTTGATAGAAGAGGAAACATCATTCTATATGAAACACATCACATTTTAGAAGAACAAAGTTTTTTTTCTATCTAAAAGGAACATGTTCCCTATTTTCTACCTTTTTTAGATATTTGAAAGAAAAATAAGACTTACTAAAAGAAATATAAAAAAATAAAATATGTATTAGATAAAAATGATAATAAAATAAGCTTAAAACTTATTGATATCATGATGAAAAATTAAATGAACAAGTATTTTTAATTCACCTTTTCATGATGTATATATACATTCTTGACCCATTTCCTTATTTCAATTATCTTAGTTGCACCCTCAAAGTCCAATCTCTAAAGAGAATGAGCATCTTTGAACTAACCACCAAAACCTGAGGAAAATAATCCACCTATTCAAGAAAATAATTTTTTCATTATAATATTATAATGAAACAAATTATACATAAATATGAAATAATTCATTAATTAAATGTCTGTTTAAAATTTATTCCACCCATTTTGAGTAATGATAGGTACAAAATGTATCAAAATAAGGTTGTCATATAATCCATTCTATTTATTTATCCTATAATTCATTCACCATTTTGAGTTATCATACAACATTATTGTTTGATAACCATGAATGTTGAATGCATTGGAGAATTAAAATACAATTTCCCTATCAAGAGTGCATCATCCATGTTGAGATCATGATAAAAGTACATGAGTTGATAATCCAAGTTGAATAATTATTTTCTTAATGATCTCTGTGAAAATGAAAAGTATTTATCACATAAAAATAAAATGTAAATAATCTAAAAAATGAGGAAAAATGTTGATAAATCGACTATATAAGTAATTGGAAGCCATATTTCATGATATAAGTGTACAATACAATATATTTTTCTCAGTTTGAATATTTTAGGTATGTTATAAATTAAGATGACACTTTTTTATAGATAAAAGTTAATTCGTTTCATAACCACCACATTTGGTGTCAAATTTTTGTGTGTGTTCTATTTCTAAATGTAAATAATGAAATATGGATTATTTTCAAAAATATTGAAAACAATACAATCTCAATTTCTTGTATTTCACTATTTGATGTAATTTTTAAACTAAAATGAAACTTTATTATTAAAAAATATACTTTGAGTCATTCCAACCACAATCGGTGTCTTATTGATATGTAGTCAATTCCTACATATCACAAATGGCTTATGGATTGGTTCCCTAATGGTTAAAAAAATCCCAACACTTTAGCTTGGTTTTGAACATGTGATGTATGTTTTGAACAAATCTATAAATATCGAGATATATTTATCATTTAAAAATGACATGTAAATTGAAAAAAACTAGGTAAATTGATAAGAAAATTATTTATATTTGTATTAGGAAATAAACTCTTTAGGATGTTTGTATACATTATGACAACATGTATTTTACTCATTCATTTCTAAAAAAAATTGGCTTTCTCTATTATAATTATCCTTGAGAAACAAATCGTATATAATATTTAATAATTTAGGTACTAAAAATGCGCACCCCAAATATATTTCCAAGGTCATTTCCTATATGATATCACAAACATGGTCGGTTGTAAGAAAAATATGAGGTCAAATTTTTTTGAGACCATGTACAATACACACTCAGTGTGAAAACAATTTACTTTTTATTTGAGTATGATGGTTATCAGAAATCATGGCACTACGTAAAAACATATACAATAAAAATATTAGAAAATATTAAAAATTAAATTGTAATTACTTTTGAAAATCACATGTTTTGTGAAGCTTTTATATCTATGTTTTATGATATCTTTCATAAATTTTAAAACATAATAGTTACAATATTTGTTATTATCATTATTTAGGAACTGAAGAATTAGTTAAAAAAATAAGTAAATTATTTTTAGATATGTTTTGATTGATAAATCTTTCTATATAAATCCAAATTTATTTCCATTTGAAGTAATCTATAGGATTATTATATTTAATGACAAAAAATATACAATGATTTAGACTATATTTATTTATCAAAATATAGTAACAAAATTCGGGTTAAAACACATACTAATACATATTATTCTATGAATATCTATAAAATGTTGATTTTAGTGCATTAAAAATTATCAATACTCATCACATGTGGTCTATTTCTTAAAAAACCATCCATTGGATCCAATTTTATAGTTTAACAAAATTCATCATAACTAGAATTTATTGCATCCTAAAAAAAAATATGTAATGAAAAAAATAAAAAAATATTTTAAATGATTAGATTTCAGAGTTTTAAAAATAAATATCTGGCATCAAAATGTGTTTTTAATCTTTTATTTTCCTCTAAATCAAATCATTTATGTCATATTTTTTATATTTATTTCTTCCTGCTCTATATAAATAACATGCATATAAATAATATAAGGATTAATGAATCCAAAACATGATTCACATGGTTTTCCATTTACAAAATAGTAATATAAATTCCTCTAGAAAAAATGAATATTTATTTTGTTTAATGATTATATTATATCAATTTTTCGGATATACATATTATGAAAATGTTACTTATATATATATTCACAATTGTGAATCCCATACGTTGAAACTTTAGTGACTCTTTTTTACTCTCAAGACCAACCATGCATGAAATTAAAGTTCAAAATATTTCCTTTTATTTGTAATGAAGGTCATACCTGCATTTTTTAATGTGGCTTCTTTAGAAGGTTATAATTCTCATATATTATTCAATGGAACTGGAAGGGATACGGTTCTCTTGGATAATTTTTTTTTGTTTTAATGGTCTATCATATCGATTGTATTGATAAAATAATCTGTTTCCCCCTTTTTTTATCCTTATATAACACCATACCTCAATTAACACTAATTTTCACCAACTATTACCAGTTTTTAATTTGAAATAATATGTTGTGGACATACCTCATGTATCATTATATGATTATTTGTCTATGAGACAAAAGTTCCAATATAATCATTTCCCATTGAAATACATGGATCATCAAGTGGAACTTGAAACTAAACCCTCAAATATTATTCTACATAAATCCTCACACTCATATGACTTTTGGGAGTTATTAGTTGTGTATAATGTCTCTCTGGATATTATACTCTATACCCCCAAAACAAGGTGGAAAATGGGTGTTGATTGTTAAAAATCACATACAACTTTTCCCTATATAATATTAGTAATATATTGTTATCATAAGTTATATGATTCATATTTTGGAGAAATAGTAATGATAAAATTTAGTATATTGGTTAAGATATATGGTTTATTGAAATGAATTTTCTCAAATATAGTGGGGTCAGTTGGTTGATCATTCTCTGATCTTTGTTCTAATGCGTGTTTTCTTTGATCCTTTTGTATATATTGACATACAAAGCTAGATAAGATAATAATATGTTTCAGAAAATATATTTGTGCCTCAAATCCATTCATCAACTTATATGTATATTCTTGTGGTTTTTTTCTTCTCAAAACATAATCTAAGAGACACTCCAAAACCTATATCTCTAACATGACCATATTTTCGTAACTATTTAAAAGCTACTGAATATCATATTTATTATAGTATTATCAACAATGATTTATGTGTCTAAAACATATATTATTTTGGGAATATATCCATATTTTTATTTAACACTATTATAACAAATAACTAATTAATATTAAGTCAAACTTACAATTGTTTTCCATAAAACTTTTTTTGTTTTCATCAACTAGTTCACCCTCTTAATTTATACGAGACTGCTTCCATATCACATGATTGGGGGTAAAAGTGGCTTCAGATTTTGATTCATCAATATGCATATAAAAAAAGAGCATAAATTGTTTCATATCACATAAATCATTATTTTTTTAGTTAAAATACACACTAATTTCAACTTTATAAATGTTTAACCCAACCATAATTTGTTATAGTCTTACATTGGTTTAGATTAAAATTCCTTATTTTCATGATTCATTTTCAATTTCATAAATTAACAAATTCTAATCAAATTTGGGAAAAATAAATATTTTAAAATAATATATTATTGACTATAATGCACCTAAAATGATTTCTCTTCATCATGACTAGTGAAATTATTCCATGTTTCATTAATTATAATGTGTTTATAAGTTTCTGGTTGTTTGGGATTTACTTTACCCTTTGAATACCTAAGAAACAACATGGTAAGAAAATTTTGGATGCCTCTATAGGCTTTTCCTGTAGCCAAAAAGACATATTTCTTATGGAAACGTCTAAAATAAACAAACCCTGTAAGGATAAGGAAAATTAAATCAACATTTAGTTACATAATATTTTGTTATATTATTGAATGGTTATCGTAATGTTATCTTTATATCATTCAAAAGTGATTCATTTGTTACAAGATGGATATTTTTTCCGCACACTATATCAATTGGATAATTCATCCTCATTATGACCACAACATAACAAATGGATATTTATTTTTTGGAGCATATATGTTGTCCAATATTATTCTATCCAACCTCAAATTTTATAACCTTACTTATTTAATTGATAATTTTTTTTAATGATATGATGTTGTGTCGTTCTTGTTTTTTTATCAACATAATTCTGATATGCTAATAATTCTATAGTTTCAACACAAATGACATTTTTTCCATAAGATTTATAGAATTATCATATACATAATACATTATTTTGATGCGTAATCATAAATTTTAGTTATATTATTTTAGTATAGTAGAGAACAAAAAATATTATGAGGAAAAAAACAATATATTAAAACCCACATTATCCTGCTCATTAAAATATAATTATTTTTTAAAGGATTATGGGATATGGACCCCCAATCAAGAATCCAAATCCCCTATTTATGGCCACCTTTATTATGAAATACATTTTATACATTAGCACTACTATAATATGATTGTGATCTCCCACTAAAAGGGTTATCCTTGATTCAATTTTCATCTAACCCACCAATTGTTTTAGTAGCTCATGGGAAAACTGACCAATTCTTGTTTCATAGATCTATGTCATAAAATACATGAACTTATTTTGATTTCATTATGAATGGATCATAATTTTACCCTTCCACACTAAAATTCACCAACATGAAGTGAATGCCATAAAAATTCACTACACTCCTATTTTATTCCTGTATTTACCCAAAATAATATAAATAAAATTCCCCTTTTGATTTATTTAAATGTGTAATTATGTAATATGGTTTTAGAAAACTTATGAACTTATTTTGATATATTATATCAAACCATATTTAAATGGCCATTATATATCGGCAACTATTATATACTATGTTTTATTTTCTCTTCCCAATGGATAATTGGTATCATGTACCCAATTAGTTCTCTAAAAATACTAATTTGATTAGTCATTTGGGATTGGAAGTATTATATATATGCCAATGGAAATAATTAAGGAACTTGATACAGGATTTTGGGTTGGTATAATTAATGTTTTTATTAGATAATGTTTAGTAAAAACCCCTGAAGATGGATAAAATAAAAACATTGATTTCTAATCATAACCCAACGATAGATATTGAGGATAAGTATATAATAAAATACTAATGTTTCTTAATGTATATATTTTGCGGGTTTTCATTTCTATACATCCTTTTTTGGATACTAAAAGTGGAATTGGTCTGACACGAAGGTACCTCAGTGTATTAACACTGAAAATGGTGCATTAAGATTAACATGATATTCACGTAGTGCATGAAAATGATCCCTATAAAACACCTCATTTGAAACTCTAGGGGATATAATTTGGACAATTCACATTTTCATTACAAAAAATTATGACGTATTTTATAATAATTATATCCCCAATGAAACCATTGTTTATAGTTCTATGACTAACAATGTATAGATTAAAATTTATACTACTTGATACACTATATTTGGAATTATACATTATTATTTAAAATTCATAATTTTACGAGATAATCCATTATAATCCAATTTTCAAAAACAGAACATTGAAATAATTTGTGTATCAATACTCATGGAAAATGTAGTTACTTACATAATGCGGAAAGAAATATAGTTTTTATTGGAATGAAACATGTATTGGATATATTTAAGTAGCTTAATCAGGTTATAGAAAATAACATTAGACGGATGTAGAAACTTATTCCCAAATGAGATTCACCTATGATGAATTACTTTATGTGATAGTGGGCCCCATAATTTAGTGGGACTAAAGATTTAATGGTGGATGAGCAATGGATTATGTCTCTATAGAAGACATATATGGCATTGGGATGAGGTGAAAAATAAATTGTTACACGTATAGTGTGTAATATCAAAGTTAAAGATGATCAATGGTGTTTATTGACCAAGAATACTCTGAAAGAAGTGTAAATATAACTCATAGAATGGAATAATTTTAAAGATACATTATTTGAAAAATATTTCCGTCATGAGAAACAAACCGAGTTGAAGAGAATGATCCATAACATAATGGAAAAGGAATAATAACATGTTGTTGAGTACTAATCTACCCTTACAACGTTGTGTAGGTATTATATGGAATAAATATGTAATATAGAGTTTATTATTTACCATTTCCTTGAATTACTTTAGTAATGTCTTTGAAAGGTGTAGGTCCCTCTAAAAGTTTATTTGTATGATGAAATATTTTATTTTACTATCAATATTGAGAATGAATTATACAAATCTTATAGATTCAATTGGATGAAAAAGATGAAGTGGATGGTAGAAAAAAAGTTGGATTGAGGGAATAAGGGAAGGAAGTATTTCCCCACATCTGATAACTATGTAAATAATCACCTTGGTAAATTATTAAAGGTATTGAGAGTTTTTTATAAGTGTACAAAAATGGGTAACCATGAAAAATATTGTAAAGGGAAGAAATAAAAAACTACTATTTTGTGTTCACAATATAGGGATATAGGGAAATACAGAAAAAAATTTCTTTAGAATGAATGGAATATACCGTATATGGTGCTAAATTATAGTGGACAATCTTATGCTATTAATTTAACTAAAGTGGAATGATTAAGTTTCTCAGGTATTTGGATACAAGAAAAATATTTAATTTTTTTTATTGATGATATTTCAGTTATTAAAATTATTAAATGTTTAAGGATTGTACTACAATACTCCTCATAATGTATTTTAATGAACATGTTTAATGGTAAAAAGAAAGTTTATTTAGTTTCAAGATGAAATTCATGTAAAATTCATGATTGAGGGAAAGAAAAACCTAAATATGTTCATGATGTAATAAAAATGATATTTGGAAAAATTGAATATTAATATGAATAAAGTAAATTGGATAATATTGAATACCTTTGAACTGATTAATGATCTGTTGAAAATCTTTTTTTTAATGGAATTTTTTTATTTAAGGAATATATCAAATAATCTATGTTTAAATTAAAATATATTAAATAATTCATGTTTTAAATATTGTTTTATGGCAGTTTAGTTTATTATTATTTTTTATGACAATACATGATGGAGGTATTCAAATTATTTCGTATGTGAGTCTTTAGAGATACTCCATAATTTTTAGGAGATTAATGGTACGTTCATTTTGGAAATTTATTTACCTTATTTCTAATTATTTTTACTTTAATCTCATGGAAGGGTTTTAGGGATATCCATTTATGAAATGGTTTATATTGAACATTGGATGAGGACTCAAAGATAAATTTATTACTTAACTATTTGAGGATATATGCATATTGGAAAAGATTTTCTAAGTATATTGGGTTGTAAAATATTTTTAGATAGACAGACAGAATTGAAACTCTTTTATGGGTCTTATGATATGTTAAAAGTTAATTTTAGTGCATGATGAAAAGAAGATTAATTTTTGGACATTAATTTATTCTAGTAAGTGATGAATTAATAATTGATCACGGAACAACCAAAGGAAGAGATTTTTCTTATAAAATAGAATAAAATCAAGTAAGCACATCTTGTCATAAGAATTTATCAAAATTAATAAAAAATATATTAAAATAATATTTTATCATATCAGTCTCAACTAATCATTGGGTGTCAGTATTCTCTTATGTGTACATTTTTAATCTCCAAACTCTATTCTCCTAGTTGGAAACCCAGTTACTTGTTATTCTATATGACTTTTTTACTTCATTTTCTCTCTTATTAAGATAATTTTTTATTAACCATATTATGAGGCGGGGTTTTCAAAAATGGTATTTAAAAATGTAAAATACTTAATTACAATGATCAAGGTTAAATTTTTAAGACTAAATTTATTTATAGTGGTGATAATGTAGAACCCCAAATTTTAAAATAATAAAATTGAGTTCGACAGAGACTTTAACCCACAACATAGACATTAGAATAAAATATAACACCATGACACATTATGAATTTTTTATATTTAAATTAATTCAATATCAACAAATTTTTTTATTACATGAAACACTATGTTTATCTTGAGTTTCATTAAAAAATCTTTTTATTTTGGGTTACACCTAAAATTGAGATTATTTTCATCAAACACAACATCGAGTTTAATTTCATTTTGAAATATTATTATGATATTATTAAATAATATAATATTAATAACTAATCATTAAATTTGAGGGTATGAATTTTAATAAAAAAATTATGAAAATTACGGTTATCTGTTGATTATAAAGAATGTAAATATCATTTAAATAAAATAAATGTATTCACAAAAATTGAATTTTTCAAAAAGATTGTTTTATTATCGCATGTAATTTAAGATTTATTTTTAAGAATATAAGAAAATTTATCTAAAAAACTAAACATCATTTCTGAAACAATATACCAAAATTATATTTGTGTTATTTTTTGATATTTTTACGAGAAGTTTCATTTTTTTAATGAATAGTTAAAAATACTGACTTTAAATTCAATATAGATTTTATGATTATATTATTTATGAAGTTAAATTATGTTTTTATTTGGTTTTAATGTTACATTAGATAAACTTAATATCTATTAATACAATTTATTTCATTTAAATCTTTTTCATATTGAATTTAGATATAAAACATTATAAAAATTTGAAAATGATCACTTTGAAACCCCTCTTTCTCATCCCATATGCGGGATTAATTTTAAATTTGATTTTTCAATTTCTATGAATTGAAATTTTTAATATTGATTCCATATTTGGAATCATAATAATATATAATTTCTAATAATCACAACGTAATTTTTTATGAAAATGAATAGTGAATGTAGTAAATATAATTTACACAACTAAGGTGAACAGTTCTATAAATATGGCCCTTAACGGTGCTAAAATTGGCCAATATAGGGGTAAAAAATGAATTGAATAGTATAGAGTTATTAAAAGACAGAGGATATTAGCAAATCTTGAAAAAACATTGATAAAAGAATGTTTCAAAATCACTTTTTAAGCATAGATCGAGGCCTCTGGATATCAATGATTTTTTAGTGCTGATAAAGTAACCCATTTATCAGCTCTATTGAAAGTGTGGATAAAATGTACCTTATTAGTGATAGAAAAAGAGGTGATAAAGGGACATTATAATATTGTGTCTTATTAAAAAGTACACCACATTAAAACAAAAAACAATATAAAAAATAGAAAATAGTGGTTGCAATTAATGAATTTAAATGAAATAAAGTTTAGCACACAAATACAAGAAAAAGATATATATTACAGACATCTAAAACAATGTTTTTTAAAAATATATGAGTATGAAAAAATAGTCACATACATTCAAAAACATCAATGTTCCTATTTCATATCCCTCAACCCCTAATCATGGTATTATCGAACAAGCCACCCTACCCCGATAAAAAAATGTTTCTTTATCAGAAATTGATTATTATGGTAGTTATACTATAAATAAATAAATTAAACACAAGGTTTATATTTTAAACTGAAAGAATATACTTTGAGTCATACCAGGAAAACCATATATCAGATTTAGTTGTAGTTTCCACCTACATATCCCAACATTTCTTGTCTATATTTAAGTATTACATCTGTGAAAACTAACTAAATAATTATAAGATAAGAATGCTATGCATATAAATTAACTAATAGAAGATAATATTATGAGAAAATAATATGAGATCAATTTTTTTTTGGTTTGGGAGATGTGATGTGATGTTTAAACTAAATTAGATCTTTTATATTAATAACACAAACTTCGAGTCAGAATAACCACATAATTTTTTAGATTTACATACAATAAATTTCTATATATCAAAAATATATTATGGATCACCCAAAATTATCATGAAAGTATATGCCTGTTTTCTTGATTCTTGGTGATTGAAACACATTTTTAACTAAATTGTCATTATTAAACTGATAACAGAAACTTTGACTCATATCGGGAACACTGTGTATCTGCTTGAGGTTAGGCTAATTTCTACACATCAAAAATGATTTATATATCTTTCTATGAATATATAATAATAATATGAATACCTTTTCTTACTTTTCACTTTCTTCCTTGTCTATTTTACTTATATTAATGTTAATTTATAATAAAAAGACACACTTGGAGTCATACCATTCCCACTGTGCCTCAGATAGAGGTGCAACTAATTCCTATTCAATAAAAATGACATATCGACCATTTTAATATTCTATCAAAACAATATAATTGAATTTTCTTGGTTCTGATCATTTTAATTGTATTTTTTTTTACTAAAATGACATTTTATATAGGAAACACACACTTTGAGTTATACCAGTCCCATCATATGTCAGTTTGATATGATACAAATTCCAAAAAATTAAAAATGCCTTATAAATATTTTTCCAAAACTATCATGAATGTTCAATCATGTTTCCTTGGTTTTTAGTTAGTGGAACACATTTTGAATTAGAATGATAATTTTAAATAGATAACAAACACTTTAAGTCATATCGGAGAAACCCTATATCAGATTGAGGTTCAGATGAATCCTATATGTCAAAAATGAGTAAGTGATCATTTTACTAAATTATCAGAATAATTTGAATGAATTTGTTTGGGGTTGCGTATGTCATTTGAAAATTTTTACAAAAAATAATGATAGTTTTAAATAAAAAGACACACATGGAGCCATAATAAACACACATTGTGTCAGATTGATGTGAAATTGATTTCTATACACCCAAAATAACTTATAGATCATTTTCATAATTTATAGAAACAATCAAAATGTATTTTCTCTGTTGTTTTTATGGAACTTGTTTTTTTACTAAACTTTCATTTTAGACAGCAAATGTGTACTTTGAGTCATATCAGCCACATCTTATACTGTTTTGAATATAACTAATTCATACTCAAAAAAATTAATTATAAATCCTTTTCCTAGATTAACAATCCAATATGATGGTGTTTTCTTAGTTTTCAGTGGCTGACACATGTTTTGAACTAAAATGTGAATTTTAAACTGGTAAGAGGAACTTTGAGTCATAATGGGCACACCTTTTATCATATTGATTTCTGTCTAATTAAAAAAAAGAACATACGTATTGTTATCCTAAATTATCAAAATAGTATGATTTTATTTTTTTGTTTTAAGTTGGTCACACGTATTTTTTAATAAAATTAATGTCAATTTTAAATGAAATGACACACTGGGAGTCATACCGGTCACACCATTCCTCGGATTGAGGTGAAGATACTTATAATATGTTAAAAATTCCATATTTATCCATTTCATAAAATATTAATACAATCTAAATTTTTTTCTCATTTTTTAGTATGTTACTTTTATTTTTACTAAAATTAATGTCAAATTTCAATTAAAAGACATTCATGGAGTCATACTGTCACATCATGTGTTAGATGTATGTGTGGATGATTAAAAAACATCAAAAATGAAATTTTTATCATTTTAATAAATTATCAAGTCAATAATAAAGTTTTTACTCAGTTTTGATTGTCATATATTCTTTTTTTACTTAAATTCCATTTTAAACCAGAAATAGATACTTTGACTCAAACCTATAACAATACAAGTAGTTTGTTATGAAATTGATTCATACACATAAAAAATTACATTGGAATCAATTTGATATATTATCAAGACATTTCGAGAATTTTTTCTTGGTTTAGAGTGACTGACACACTTTTTGAACTAAAATTTCAATTTTAAAATAACTGCGGTCACTTTGAGTTATACTGGGAACACCGTGTGCCAATTTGAAGTGTGACTGATTCCTATGCATAAAAAATATATTTTGGATCATTATTATAATGTATAAAAATAACCAGAATGTTCTTTTTTCAACATTTAGTATGTCAGTTGTCTTTTAAAAAAATTAATGACAATATTAAATAAAAAAGACACACAAGGTGTTATACATGTAACACTGTGCTTAAAATTTAGGTATGGATTATTCTTACATGTCAAAATTGACATCTGGAAGGTTTTGTATTGTATAAAGTCTTGTTTTGAGTATGTCACTTTTGTTTTTTTTTACTGAAATGACATTTTAAACCAGAAACATGGACTTTAAGTCAAACCAGTCACACCACATGACGTTTTTATGTGAGACTGATTCCTAAACATCAAAAATAAATTATCAATAGTTTCCGAAATTATCAAGACAATCTGAGTGTGTTTTCTTGGCTTTCATTGAGTGACCCTTTTTAGAACAAAAATGTCAATTTAAAACGGATAATGAACATTTTGATTTATAACGAGAACACCATTTTTCATATTGATGTTCTGATGATTCCTACACATTAGAAATGACCCATTGATCATTGTCCTAATATATAAAAATATTAAAAAATAATTTTCTTTTTATTAAGTATATAACCAATCTTTTTTACTAAAATTAATCTCAACTTTTAATAAAAAGAAATACATGGAGTCATACACTTAACATTGCAGGTCAGATTGAGGTGTGACTGATTCCTACATGTCAAAAATGAAATATGATTCCTACATATCAAAATGAAATATTTTGGGATTTGTTCATAAATATTCCCCTAAAAATCCATTTTATTTATAAAAAAGTAGATATTCCTTTCTCTAACATTAATCCTTCAATGATCTCTTATGTACACAAGTTACTATGCATAAATTTTATATGGGATTTCTCTCATCCATTTTCCATTGAAGAACATATTTTCTTTTATGTATCTTAAATACAATTTTCATATGTTGGGTTATGTTCATAAATATTCCCAATATTTTATATATAATCTATAACTAATGAGATTCCCCTTTCACTCTCATTATGCCTCCTATGATCCGTTATGTACACACATTTCCCATGTTATGATTATCATTCTATATCATACATTATTATTCATGTTCAATTTATTCCATATTGAAATTCCATTTGTATTACGTCTTTTTTCTTCTTCAGGTTATAAATTTTTTATTCCCTTACTAAGATTTATTGGTCAACCCTTTCTTATGTCTGTCCCCAGTTTACCCTGTGTAGTTTTAAAAATCCATGGAATTTTAGAAGCATATGAATGAAGTTTTCAATAATGTTATTGTATCAAAAGTTCAATATGTTATGCTATGTACCTAAAACCAAAATACACTAAAATTAACGACCTTTTGTGTTTTTAAGGGAAATTTTATACAATAAGTCATGTATTAATGCGTAATATAGAAAATGGTTGTCAAATTTTTCATTAGAGAATTAGTTTAGCTATTTTATTGATTTGGATTAGAAAACTCATGAGAAAACCTTAGGGATAATGTTAAGAATAAGAAAAAATATCTATATTTTTGGTGTTCATATAGTAAGTGATTTTTCAATAAAAAACATCCCTTTCTGGATACTTCAAGTGGATGTGGTTCTAGAATAGTTGTACTTATGGGTAACAACTCTGAAAAGGTGCCCTGGTCCTGACTCAGGGTTACCTAGTTCCCAACAACTTGCCTTACTGCGCACCTGGTATGAAACTCCTAGGATATATTATTTGGTAAATTCATAATCTCATTTTAAAACATTATTAATAGAAAAAATATATTTAATCCAAGAAATTCATAAGTTAAAGAAATACATGTAATTTAAAAAATATCTAGTAAATGAGATTGGATTCCCCTTTATGTGATTAATAGTCTAAAAATAACGATCCCAAATGTTCTATTTATTCAATTCAATGGATGAAAATAGGTCAAAGAGTGTAAATAGTCATTGTGATGGGAAATTTGAGGGCTTCCCCAATGAGATGTTCAACCCGATAGGAAAGGGAATCATGAAATTTAATATGTTATTATCTCAGAAGACAAAAGTTCTAAATACAAACCCAGATCACGTGGAGCTCCCAAACTCCCTTTAGAGAGAACAATATGATATTGAGAGCTTCATACATAAAAGGCCTCTTACTTTTAATTTATCATTTGATCTCTTAATCATGGAATATTGAAAAAACCCCATTGATAGGATCTTCTCTATCCTTTAATGTTATGATAATATGAAGGTTCTACTTGATGAATATCATATGGAGGGATAAGATGATCTGTGGTGGAAACTGATCAAAAATAAGATGCCTGAGGAAGACATTAATGTGATGAAATGAAAGGAATTCCAAATTTGTTTTCTATAAATATTTTTCTCTCACTCTCCGACGTGAAATAAAAAGGAATTTCCTCACCCTAGAGAAATAATACAAATAATCTATCAGGATGTATGGGGAAAAATTTACATGACATGCATGATAGGCCTCCTTCTTTCTCATTACCACTAAATTAAAAGTTGACCACTTCTTTGGTGGAATAAATCATAGTATATGAAAAACCATGGAGATCCGTGACTTTGATCTCTTTGAGGAAATTTTTCCAAGGTCCCTCAATGTTGAAATGGAGAGAGACGAATATCAAGGTTATCATGGGGATAAGAAGATGAAAGTGGAGTTTAATTCTAGTAGACTAATGGATAAATCTAACAGTGCTATGAAATTTCCACATCCCACTTGTCAAAGGTGTAAAAAGAAGCACCCCAGAAATAGCCAAAAGAGTGTAATGAAATTATTTAGTCATGGGAAGGATACCTAGATAGAAATTGTTGATAGAGGAAATACACTAATTTGAAGGAGGATATGAATTCTCTAGTAGACCCTCAGTGCAATGTTCACTGCTTTAAATACATGGAACTAGGGAACTTTTCAACTCAATACACTAAGCCACAGGTTTTAGTAAACAAACAAAAACATCCAAGGAATCATGGGAGAGTTTTTTTCCATCATAATAGTTGAGGTGAATCCCAAAAAAGAAGTGGTGATAGGTATAATTGTTATTCATTCAAGAATAAAAAATTTTCTTTTTGATTCTGGTTCTACGCATTCCATCATATCCCAAATGTTTTGTATAACCTTTCAAACACCACCACAAATAATGGAATTAGATCTATCAGTGAAAATGGAAAGTGGGGAAATTATTTCATCACAAGTATATGACTCCTTCCTTATCACTATTTTTGGTTTGAAATTTCTAGTGTTCCTGATCATGTTTCCTTTACTAGGATTTGTTGCAATTTTGGGAAAGGATTGTATTTCCATATATAGAAATAACATAATATTTTTCAAGAAATAAATAACTCTATGTATTGTAAATAAACCCATAGTTATATTCATGTTCAAGGAGGAGGATGAATCTTCTTTTTCCACATCATACCAATCATTGATTTTATTTTCCTATGAGAAGGTGTATCAATCTCAAATGATTGATTCTAAAGAAATAACCATCCTTGAAGACATGCCTGTTGTTTGGGAATATTTTTATGTGTTTCATGAGTAATTTCCTAGTCTTCCTTCTAGAAGAGATGTTGAATTTTTTATCAAGCTTATACCCAGGGAATTTCCATTATCCATGAATCCGTATATAAGGTATATTGTCAAAAATTGAGGTTCTCAAGAAAAAAATACAAGAGAATCTAGAATAAGGGTTTATATGACCAATTTCTTCACCATGGGGTGCACCGGTCCTGTTATTCAAGAAGAAGGATGGGTCAATGTGCCTTATCATTGATTATGGTGAGCTCTTTAATACCATGATAATGAAAAAGTATCCTCTTCTATAGATTGATGACTTTTTTGGTTTGTTACGTGGAGAACAATACTTATCCAAGATATATATTTAATCAGGATATTATCAATTAATGGTGAAGAATAACGATATTCCTATGTCCTCTTTTTGTTCAAAGTAAAAGCACAATGATTTCATTGTAATACTATTTGAACTCACTAATTTTCTTGAAATATTTTTCAATTCTATGAATAGAATCATTAGAGATTTCCAATAAAAAATTGGTTGTCTTTATAGAAGATATTCTAATATACTTCAAATCAAGGAGGTGCATGAGGAGAATCTGAGCACTATGATAAAGTTCTTATGAAAGGAGAACCTTTTTCCTATGTATAATAAATTTGATTTCTATTTGAGGGAAGTGTCATTATTGGGACATATCATCACAAGAAATGTGATATTTATAGACCCTTCAATGATGGAAGTATTTTATGTCTGTATACGACAAAAATATGGGACAAAAATACTTTGTTTCCTTGGGTTAGCTGAGTATTATCATTGATTTGTGTGAGACCTATGACAATTTTCAAACCTTATAACAAAGATAAATGGGAAGGTAGTTATGTTTTCATGGAATTATGAATGTCAAGAGAGATTCATAGAGTTGAAAAATAGTCTTATCACTGCACTAGTACTCACACTGCCTGCATGTGGAGACCATCTCTTGGTATTCAGTAGTGCTTCGAATAAAGTATAAAGCGATGTATTAATGCAAAATGACTAAGTAATCATCTAAATATCATGGTAGTTGAATTTACATGAACATAACTACACAACACATGATCTGGAGTTGGATACAGTGATCTTAGCTTTGAAAATACAACATCATTTCCTATTTGGGGTGAATTGTGAAATTTATACAGTTCACAATAGGCTCAGGTATATATTCACATAGAATTAACTGAATATGTGACAATGAAGATGGTTAGAAGTGATCAAGGACTATGATTTATCCATTCATTACAATAATTTTAAAGCCTACAATGTTGAAGAATATCTATGTAGAAAGGATACACCAACATTATAACTGATTACAATTATGAAGGTTCTGAACTTCTTATACTTGAAGATGATCAACATAGGAATCATAAAGAAAAGAACATAACCAATCCTTTTACAAATGATTTCTCAACTATCCATTCTAGAGAGGTTAAAGGATTATCAAAGAGATGATGTCATAATTAAGAAGAAAGTGGATACTATAAGAAAAGGGGTATCCTTAGAGATCAATGTTAATGAAGAAGGAATTGTGAGAGTTTGTTCACGACAATGTGTTCCAAGAAATCATGAGTTAAAGAAGCAACTATTGGATGATACATATAGTTAGACATTATCCATTAAACTAAGAAGCATAAAGCTATATGTAGATCTACATGAGAACTATTTTGGGGAAATATGAAGATGTAGATCAATGAAAATACATCAAAATTCCTAATGTTCCAGCTAGTGAAGTTTTAAAGTAAGAATTATAAGGGGATGATGCAACCATTACCTATACCAAAATGGAAACAGGAAAAAAACACCCTTAAAATTGTGAACGAACATCCAAATACATCCAGAGGAAACAATGCGATCTAGGTTATTGTGGATCATCCTACAAGTATAGCTCACTTATCACAATTTATTAGGACTTCTCCCTGGATCGACTTACACATATATACACCAGATAATTGGTAACAGTGGATAGAATACCACTATAGATTTTATCCAATTGAGATCGGATATTCACCTTAATGTTCTATAAATGTATCCAAAATGATCTTAAAATTATGTTTAACTTTAGTATGGACTATCATCCTCAAACTAATGGCCAATATGATCATAAAATTCAGACACTTGAATATATGTTTCTAGAATTTTCTACGGACTAAAAATTATTATGGGGCCAACATATACCTCTTTTAGAGTTATCTTACAACAAAAAATTCCAATTGTGTATATAAATTTCTCCATATGGAAGAATTTTTGGGAGAGGTCCAGAACACTGACATTTTTGGATGAAGTTGGGGAATAAAAATTACTGGGTCCTGAAACGAATGAGCTAATGGTGGAAAAGGTTTAAACCATTCATTAACACCTCAAGGTTATTCAGATTTGACACAATGGATATGCGTAAAATATTTAATGATACCTATAGTTTTTTTTGGAGAAATGGTGTTCCCCTATATATCTCCATGGAAGAAGGTGATGTGATTTGGGATGAAGGGAAAGAAATTTCCAAGTTATATAGTCATCTTTGATACCCTTGATTGTATTAGAGAAATAGTCTACAAACTAGAACTCCCACTGAACCTATCATATGTACATAATATATACCATGTATCCCTCTTAAGAAAGTTCATACCAGAACCCCCACATGTACTCAATATAGAATTGGTACTACTATAAAATGATCTTCCTTTTAAAGATCAGTTGGTGAAAGTCATAATAATAGAGAAAAAGTTCTACAAAATATGACAATGATCCTTGTCAAAGTGTTGTGGAGAAAGAAATAGTTTGAAAAATAAACTTGGGAACCATAGAAGGTGATAAAATTGTGCTACCCTTATATGTTTTAGTGTGGGAAAAAAGTTTGACGAAGAAATTTCTTAAGGGGGAAGATTGTAATAACCCAAACTAATATAAATAATGGTCCTTAATTGATTTAACTAATTGGATTATTATGTAATATATTTATATATTATGCATGCAATTATTTTTTCTTATTATATCAAATTAGATTAAATTTCCATTACGTATCATTACCAATGAAAAAAAATTCTTGAACAATGATAAAATGGTTAATATAAATATAGGGTTTTAAAAAATTCAATTAACATAGACAAATGAAGTGATAAACTCAACAAAGAGGATCATACCCTATGAAGACTATTTATCAGAGATTATAATATAGATAAAATCACTAAAAATTTCCCTTGACTAATCCCATAATGATATCCAACAATATAAGCCAGGGTGAAATCATTTACGGCAGAAGTTCAAGATCATAGAGATTAGGACCCAAAACATGTTTTCTTAAACACCCAATGAATGTCCAACCATCATGCACCTTACCCTTAGAAAGTTTAACAGTGTTTTTATGGGATATGTACAAATACCATATAAATATGAGTATGTAAATGGTTTTTTATATAATAATGAATATATTTTCGTCCTATTATTGTTACTTTTTATATGTTTTTTATTTTGATACAATAAAATACAAATAGTGCTTTTATCTAATATTCCTATTCAATTATTGAATTTACAATGATAAATTAGTGGAATTTTGATTTTAATAATATATTACTAATATTATTATATAGTTATTAATAAATGTAAATGATCATATAAATTTTATAAAGTGAAATATTATTTTTCTAAGGGTTTAAAAACTATTATAGTCAAAAACTAGAAATTTCCTAATAATTGTCAATTTTATTTTCAAATATGAAATCTATAAATTTATAAAATCATTTATGTAATTTGAATATTATTTTTTGAATCACAATTTCAAAATTATCCCATGGTGAATTATTCTTAATTTTATAATACAGTTGAATTTTCGAGTAAAACATTAATATTGTATAAATATAATTTGTGTATTATGACTTAATAATCGGCTAAAATTGATTTAATAATTAATATAAATTGGATACAAGACCAAAAATATGTTTTACCATTAAAATAATATTATTTTATGTTTATTTCATTTATCTTATAAATAAATTATGAATATTACAAAACTTATAATATATTTACATATTTTAAAATAATTTCATTAAGATTGTGACTCACCTCCATATAAAAAAAAGAATTATTTAAAAAAAATGGGTACAACCGCGAAAGCGGCACACGATGCAAGGAAGAAAATTACTTTAAATTGCAAGCCCAAGGACTTGATCTCGCGACCTGCCCCTCACACCCTCAAACCCTTACCACCCCACCACCAACGGTGGGGCAAGAGAATTATTTTATTATGTTCATCCATTTAACATAAAAAATATTTGAATCCAATCCCATTTTGGAGAAACAATAGGAAAAAACAATGACATGGATTGTGGTTTTTGTTATTTTATTGTGTAGAGTCCAAAACCAAAATAATAATGACATCCCACTCTTTTCCTATATAAACCCACCCAAGATCCCATTTCGATTCTATAAAACTACTTAAATAACATTTATACTATTACCTCAACTCCTTATAGTCCCCATAAGCTATCCCTAAGAAACCATGGAGCACCCCTCAAGAATTTCGAATCACACACTCAAGTAAGGGATCTTCCAATCTCCTCTTTTTATGAAGCACTTTTTTTTAATTCTATAAATTTCATTTTTATTATATTGGTATATGTTCATACATATTCCCCGTACTTTCCATTTCATGTATAAATAACTATATATTCCTTTTACTACCATTAATCCTTATGTGATCATTTATTTACATACCTTACTATATGTCAGACCGATTATTTATTTTGAGGAATTTTTTTCATTTATTTTTTGTCAATCATTATTCCTTTTTGGGTTTACATTGATTTTTTGGATAAAAATGGGAATTTTGGGTAAACAGTATGTGGAAAATGGTTGGCACATAGGTTTTTAAACTATGCACCTTTGCCCAGGTAACTGTGCGGTCATGTGGGGTTCTTGGATAGAGGGTTATTGCATGGCTAGAGTAAATTTTATAATATGTGTAGGATAACCATGATGCATGACCTGGGTATACAGTAGAAACCACACGATAAACACACAGTTTTAAAAACTATGTGGGCTAACCATGTGACCTATCCTTGTTATTAAAATTTGTTTTTTGTCTCCCCCTTTACGATTTTTAAATACAAACCCAATTTTCTCCCCCCTTAGTGATTCTACAGCCTTGGTGCACCTCCCTCTCCACTCCCCTCCCCTATAGATCCATTTTTATTCTGGATTTGGTGTGATTCCTCATTGTTTCTCTATGTAATTATTTTCTTTCTCATTTTACTTATCTATTCTAGGATTTTCTTCCCTCTTATTTTGGGATCCTATTATCCAACAGGTAGGGTTCTAATTTTAGGGTTGGATATTTATTTTTGGGGTTCAATTTTGTTTTCTAAGGTTATATTTTGATTATTGAAGGTGTAGTAGAGGTGTGTTTGTAGTTTTGAACTAGATTTTGGGAATTTCTACACCTAAGTTAGGTGATACCATGCTTGGACATTATTTAAAAAATTCATTACGTTTTCTTAGGTATTTTGATGTGTTTTATGATTTATGTGTGTAGTGTTATAGGGGTTTTTGATATTGTTTGACTTGTATATGGTTTTTAAATAGGTTTTCTATATAAAATTGGGTTTATTTCTTGGGTAAAACCTTGTTGTTCCACTTGAAGATATTTTATAAATTAAAAAAGATCATTATTAAATTATAAAAGTGATACGAATCATGTTTTGAAAAAAAATTTGTGTGCGTTAGATATTAAAATGGGAATTTGGGGGTGAAAGTGATGGCATGTGTATATGTTTCATTATTTGGCTTGAATAATGTGAAAGTGGTGTGTCATGTGACATGTGGACTCTACTTGAGGGAAATGGAAAACATGGGTAACTAGGTGGAAAGAATAGGACTTGAATGCTAGATGTTTTGGAAGTGGTTCATATTGGTTTGTCTAGTAGTTTTGATGCTATAATACTAACTAAACATTGTGAGGATTGGATACCAATAAGACTGTTGGGTTTCCCATCCTAGTGGATCGTGCACGAGAAATTTGTGATTATAGTTTATATACCAACCCGTCACCATGATATAATATACCTTGTGTCCCATTTATAGCTAGTGACCATAGGATTTCCCACGAGTGGTGCTCTTTGCTGATATCACACTTACCATCGGCATATGATATATTTTATTGGTTACTTCAAAATAAAGCATGCATTATTTTATGGTTACTTTACATAAAATGTTTCTACTCGTTGTTTTATAAAACATGCAAGTTTATTTATATTATACTAATTATAACATGGAATATTTTATTGGGTAGAATCCTAATTGGATTTTTCTCACACCCTAATTACACCGATGGGTGTAATTATACTTGTTTATGTTTGGCATTATTAATGGAAAAGCATTTGGATATGGTGGTTCGGGTTGCTTGAGGTCCTCCTTGTAAGGTGTTGTTGGTGGTGGTTTGAGGGCGATTCTACTCGTGTCATGGGGTTTCCATTTGGGAAATTTCTTGTTCCCCTTTTTTTATCCATATGGTGCTCATTTAAATATTGTAAACTTGAATCTGAAAATTTGAATGCCAGGGTTGGTTGTGTTTGTTCTGTTTTGGATTATTCTCTATAGTTGGTTGTTATTATTATCTACATGGGTCAAATAATTAACAACTTGTTTTGTGATACCCATAAATTTGTTCCCCTCCTGTGGGGATTGGGAATGCCCTTTGGACCATGCCAAAGACTGGTTTTGGTGTCAGGTTTAATGGAATACCGACTAAGTTCATGACACTATGATGAAATTTTGTTAGAGATTTATCTGTACTCATTTCCAATCAAGTAGTTGTTTTATGTTTTGTATCTTAAATTCCATTTTATAATATTGTTATTTTTTCTTACATATTACCCTTACTATCCCTATAATTTATAGATGATGATATCCCCCTTTCACTCACATTAATCCTCATATGATCCTTTTTTTACACTTGTTACCATACCAAAATATAACTAGGATTATCTTATTTATCCATTTTTATACATTATATTATGTATTTTATTTTTAATTTATAATTTTAGGATATATTTTTTCATTTAACTATTACTTATTATTTGATGTATAATTTATGTTATACCCCTTTCTCTCTCATTAACCCATTTTATGATTCTTTATGTGACACTGTTATAATGAATAAATTTCCCCATGAATTTTCAGGCTGAACGAATTGTGTAGTGAATACCATACCCATTTACTATCAATATTTTTAACTTTTACACACATATAATATTTATTAGGGACATACATGTATTTATTTCACACTCATTTATCTTGGAAAAAATTATTATGTTGAACAAATCTATGTTGTATGATCTATGTGGCACATTTAAGCATGAGTTTTAAATGAATGTGATGGGTGCACCCAAAATTATATAGTGATCCAATGTATTGGGTAATTATTCGTATCATGATACATCATGTTGGTTTAGGAAGTGAACCTGATTCATTAATGGTATTTGTTACATGATTAATTCCTGGTTGATTATCCTTGATCTATAACACCCCGACCCCAGAAGCATGAAGCCGGTGCATTATCTTATTACATTGCCATGATTACAAGGAATCAAAACCAAAAGGACTGATAAATTTAGAAGTCTTGGAATGATATATTATATACATTATACCCATAATATATTGTTAAATATAAATTATAAACATGATACATAAATAAATGAAATAAAATTTATCCTTTAAAAATTATTCAACGATTTTTTCATCATATCTTAGAGAAATGAAACATAATAAGGGTGAGATCAAATTCTCAATAAGGGTAAGTGAAGAATAATAAATAATGAATCAATGAGAATAAATTTACATGTAATGGTAAATAATTGATAACACATTCCATGCAAATAACTAGATATGTCTAAATCCGTATAGAAATGTAAGGAACTGACACATACCATTTAATCAATGATCTAGAAATGAAATGTATCCATCGATATGTAGATGTAAAATATCATGGATGAAGAATAATTGAAATATATGAGGGAAATTATTTATTAATGGATTTAATTTAAATGGATCATGCAAACCTATATCATCAATAAATTTCACGAGACTATTTAAAATTATGAATAGATTCCCATTTAATTTGACCAACTTATTTGTCTCATGAGAACCTATCGATGCATCAAGGAGAAATATAAATTACGAGCACCAATCATCATTTATAATACAAAGAATCATTATATTTAGTAATAATGATAACATATTTATTATAAAATAACCTTATTTTATTAGAAACATTTATTTATCAATAATTCCCAAAATAATCAAATAACTATCAAAGTAGACACTATATGTAAAATAGTATAATGTTTATGGAATAATAATATAAATTGTATAAGAATATGTATATTCAAGTAAATTTACAATGAAAAATTATTAAAATGAAGTTAATGTTTCATGATAAAGTTAACAATTAAAAACAGAAGTGAATATTTCCAAGCCAATCGTTAAGAACATTCTTGTGGATAATAATATTAAAACATTCTATATTTTCCCATACCACATTGAAACATTTAAAAAATATTAACCATGAATTTATGACATTAAATGAAACATATAATATAATAATATTAAGGATATTAATGATATAATATGTCAAAAGGCAGTATATACACCAAATAAAAGTGAATTTGTGCAAAGTAACAAATTAGTCTCAACAGAATTTGAAATAAGACGACATTCCCTTAACTTAACCTTCCTTTTATTGTGTGGAATTTATAAACATTTATAGTGGTTTAAAATATTATAATAACATATAACAGAACCATAATTATCATATATTAAATTCTCACAATATTTTATTACCTATTTTTAACACTCTTCAATTATTTTAACTGTTTGGGGTGTTAATTTCCTAGTTTTCTTGAGAATTTTTTGACATGTGATTTGTTGTTACTATTAATTAGATCATGATTTCATAATCAAAATATTTTAATCTATGAGTTAATTATCCTATATATTCTATATATATATATATGTATTTATTTTATTCCTTTATATCTGGATATTAGAAATGAAGTGCACTATTCATGGAGACTGCAGGCCGTACGTACGCAAGAACACTACTTTCATTTCCTTTTCATATTAAAAGAATAAAATATAAAAGACAAATATTTAAATTATTATTCCTGTATAATATATATGTTATATATTTTACATAGTTTTATTAAAATTATACATTATACATTCCATTTATGGCATGAACGAATCATATTTATTTGGGGGGCATTAGTCCCCACTTGCGCAAACAAAAGTATCGTATTTAAACAAGTTGGAACGAATAAAGGTATGTGATAAAAAAATTATAGAAGAATATATAATTTATAAATATTATATATAAGATATTTAAATAGAGTTTCCATCATAATGGCTACCATGATAAGTGGTAAAGGAAAAAATGAAAAATCATCGTTTCATGAGGTAGTAGTTCTCCATATGCCGAATTAGTGTGTTTATTACCCATTAGATGGAGGTATGTGTAAATTTAGGTAAAAATATTTACATAAACACATAAAATTATATTTATAATAATTTTGTTATTATGAAATCATATAATAATAATATATAAAGGGAGTTGAGAGTGGAAATTAAACTAAAAATATTGAGAGAAGATGTTACCTCTTAATCGGGTAACTTCTTTTAGTTTATACAAAAAGGATTTCTTGGAAGGATTTTATCCCTAATGTAGGATTAAAGGTCAAGGGGTGAGATTTTAGGAATCTATATAGGTAGATATTGGCTGAAACTATGTGGTTTTAGAGGTGTGAGGAATGGGGAGAGATAGTGGAATATTATAGGGGAGGAAAAAGACTCACTTGGAATTTTTTGAAACAAGTTTGGTGTACACATGTTATTACCTAAAAAAAGTCATACCAAACCAAAGAAACTAAATAATGGAAATTTTATTTCCATCATATGGCCATGAAATGGGTTTTGTAAATGTTTTCAGGTCATTTTAGTCCTTAAGTTAAAGGTTTAGTCCTATATAGAGCTTAATTTTACCTTAATAATAGTAATTAATTTTAATCACTTTCAGTAATATTTTTTATGAAATACATATTTTTTACTGTTATAAAATATTAATTATGATTATTAAAAATATGGAATACATTTTTATAATTTAAAATCATAGAAGTGGGAGAAATTAATTTAAAATTCATCCCGTATGTGAGATGACATTGCCGGGTTTTAAAGTAAAAACAACCAAATGATTGATAAATTTTTACATTAAGTTTCAAAGTGAAATTGATCATAATTACCTAAATTGTATTAATTGATAAAAATATAATATAATTAAAATTTATATATAAATAAAAGTATTATTTAACTTTAAAATTAAATTAGATGAAAAATTAATTTTAAATTAAATGCTAATATTTTTTCACTACTCATTAAAAAATTAATGTTTATTGAAAATTAACAAGAAAACACCCTAAGCATATATTTATGTTTTCTTCCAAAGTTTAAGTTTATTTTCAAATATTAAAATTTCAAGAGGTCTAAATTTGAATTGGGTTCACCATCAAAATCCAAAAAAACTTCTTTTAATAAAAATATATTATTTTATGTGTAATATTGGTTTTTTTCAAATCATATACCTACCTAAAATATATTATATGAGTTTAAAAATATTTTGATTGATATATAGTATAAAAAATTTCTATATAAACACTATAAATGTGTTATAATTTAATTTACTATGCAAAATTTTACTATGTATTGTTTTGGTTAAATCAGGTGTTCTGTGTATTTCAAAACTATCAACAAAATCTACAAGAAAATATTGTAATGTATTGGGATGATAAATTATTCTCTCCTACAAAACATTCAACCTATAAATTTCATGGATAATAGTTTAAAAATATGTGGGTAGTTCTACTTCATAGAATCCTATGGTTCCCATGTTGCTTCCTCCATTTAGTGATTTCTCTAGTGTACATTTACTATATGAGTTATCCGATTTCTCAATACGCTCCCTACGGCACCAAGAATCTGGATGAGTTATTCACAATAATAAAGGTCAAGCTACCATTAATTTTCCTTATGGACAAGCACATGTATTGGGTTTTTCATTTACTTACTTAGTATAATATATGGAACACATCATGTACCTTTGAGAGATTTGGTGGAAATGCTAAAAGATTAGAAAATACTCCAACCCTTTAATGAATATTGAAGGGTCCGATGTACCTGGGACTAAATATATACTTCTTATTGAACCTCAATACACCCTTCCATGGAGATATATTAAGTAAAATATGATCTCCCACTTATAAATTACAAATATTTTCCCCAATTATCGGTATAACTCTTTTTCCATCTTCAAGCCGTTGGGATATGAGTCTGAATAGACTTCACCTATACTATCCTATCTTCAACATATTCTACACCTACATTTTTCCTTTCGTAAAAATTATCCCAACAAGTCAGATTACAACACATCTTTCTATATAATGCTTCATATGATTCCATCTGAATACTTGAATGAAAACTATTATTATAGGAAAATTTCACCAAAGGTAAATATTGATCCCACATTCCTTGAAAGTAGAATGATAATTACCTCAATATGACTTCCATTGTTTGAATTTTTCATTCATAATTTCCATCAGTTTTTGGATGGTAAGAAGTTATCAAATTAATCTCGGTGTCAAGATCCTTCTGAAGACTCTTCCACAATTTAAATGTAAACCAGGGATCTCAATCAGAGACAATTAATAGAGGTGTACCATGAATTATTACAACTTCATCAGTGTAGAGCCTTGAGAGGTGTTTGATAAGTATATCTTCTCTGATAGAAAGAAGATTTTCATATTTGGTTTGGTGATAAAAAAACAATATTTCATCATTCTTTCTAGGAGTCCCTTGAACTCCCATGAAAAATTCCATTGTAATTTCATCACATTTCCACAAAGGAATAGTAAGAGGTTTCATGAATCCTTTTGGATGCCTTGTTACAACTTTCACATGTTGACAAAACAAACATCTTGATACATAATAAAAAATTTACTGCTTCATGTTATCTGATAAAATCTTTTCCTTTAAAACCCTATACATCTTTGTGCTTACAAGGTGTATAGAGAAATTTGAGCTGTGAATGTCATCCAATAATTTCATTTTTAGATCAGGCATATATGGAACATATATCCTCTTTCCAAATTTTAGAAGAACATCTTCACTGTCACGAACCGGATCTGGTCATCATCAACCCGGAACCAAACCCACCTCGTGCCAGGGCTCGAAGGGCATTCCTGATCCCCACGGGCTAGAACAAGTGCCCGAGTATCATATAATGATAATTGGGAATGATTTACCCGATTTTATAAACATTAAACGACAAAAGAACTCAATAAAAACAAATATGGTTTTTTCAACTAAAACCATCTTTTACAAAATTTCAGAACTGAATTACATAAGTTAAAACCATGTTTAAAGACCATTTCAAAGGTACAAAACCAAATAAGGATAGCCCAAAAAAATTCACATGGTAAGAGGCACCTCCATCAAGCCATCCCCACAAGACTTCACCCCCAAGACCAGCTATAAACCCAAACCACTGGCACTAAAAACTGTACCCAACCTGCGAAAACAAAAATAACCAAGTCTACTAACACCCAATGGTGTAACTATGGTGTGATCCAAATTCCAATAGGATACCACCACTGATAGATTCCATGTGATAAACATTTAATGACGAAATGTATGCAAGTTTTCAAAAACATGAGATGCTAGTTAAAATTTCAAAAAGATGCAACATTAAATAAAAACAGTTTTCAGGTGGGGTAATTTAAAGAATAAAAACTTTTAAAATAAATACCATAGCTACTGAATTTTCCAGCCTCTCATACCGTATGCCGACGGTATGCACAAAATATCCAGTGAGCACAAGCAATGGGAAATAACCCCTAGGCACTACCTAGCTATGGGTCCCAGGTACCTCGTATCTCAGTGAGAGTAACCATCACAAATAGTTGTTCTCGTGCACGAGCTACTAGTAGGGAACATACCCATAACCTAGTGGTCCCCAATCATAATCCTCATAGTTTAGTTAGAGTTGTAAGCATCAATCTTGCTAAGTGAAACTCAGGCCAAACCCCAGGGATTCACTAGCATACTAGTACACGTCTACCCACCTAGATACCAAGGTTTTCCCTTTGTGCTCAAACAAGTTCAAAAAGTCAATGAATATACTATTTACATGAAAATATCATTTCAATATCATACATTCACCAAACATCCCATGTCATGACCCGTCCTCGGGACCCATGTCGTGACTACCCCAAGCCCGCCTCTCATAGGCCAGGGGCTGGCGACTAGCACCAAGGCGTAAATCCCGACAAAAGGGGAAGGCATTGCCTTTATAAAGTAAAAAAACACCACAGAGTAAGCAAGAAGAAGTAAACACTAAGTAAAACTGGGTATAAAAGTAGTGCGGAAAAGTAAGTGGGCCAGAATAAAAACCCAAACTGAAAGTAAAGTACAACTTGAATGAAAGTACAACAGCTCAAAATAAAGCAGCAACGTTGAGCCGTCCACTAGAAGTCCCACCTGATGTGTGGGTACAGATAGCCTCCTCAGTCCCTTGGGTCCAGCCGTCTCCTCCACGTACAATCCGCCCAGTAGTCCACCTCCAGGTACTGACTTGCTCCACAAGCCTCAAATACGATAAGCGTTGTCCGTCATCTGCATCCAACACAACGTAGTGCGTGCATAGCCCGTGAAGGAGTGAGTATATGCTACTCAGTAGGGACCTCGAGACCCCCGAGGGTCTCCCAGAATCCACAATGGATAATCCACAAAGGAAAGATACAATCGCGAAGTAACAACCAACACTACTTAGGTATATGCCCATATATATACCTAAGTCATCAATTCTAGTTCAGCTCCAACATCCGAGCCCAAGTTCGATCACGTCCACACAGGATAGTACAACCCAAACCACATAAGATAACACAACCCAATCCACATAGGAAAGCAAGTCAATCATATCGAAGATATTGATTGAAAGTCAAGACTCAACTCACACAGGTATACTTCTTCTGTGATAGAGATGATCAGATATAGCTACTGATTCATCTAAGCTGGGCCCCACATAGGATACTAAACCAGCCAAGCTGCCGAACCCACATAGGATTTTAGTGCAGTCTTCATTCCTGTCGAACCCACAGAGGATTTTAGTACGGTCTCCATCACTGCTGAACCCACATAGGATTTCAATGGAGTCTTCATTATCGTCGAACCCATAGAGGATTTCAGTACGGTCTTCACCGTTGCGGAACCCACATAGGATATCAATGCAGTCTTCATCGCCGTCGAAACCATAGAGGATTTCAGTATGGTCTTCATCACTGTCGAACCCACATAGGATTTCAGTGCAATATTCATCACCGTCGAACCCGCGGAGGATTTCACTACGGTCTTCATCGCTGCCAAACCCACATTGGATTTCAGTACACTCGTCACAGTCGCAGTCGCAGCCAGCTCTAGGGTTCCCGCACACAGCATGCTCATTTTCGGGAGGGTCCGCTCCACGAGCCAAGGGGTCGATACATCAACTGACACATATTACGGAGTTGATGTATCTCAAAGTTCCATCTCGACAAGAGGAACTCAATGTGACAGACGGCGCGTCAATCGGACGCCCGATCTGAGAGTTATTGGCTTTTTTCATTCCAGGGGCCCGGTTGGTTTTTAAGTCAAAACCAACCTGACCGCACTCCAACTATGTCCAAACCTCGATCGGAGTAAGCCAAAAGGTCTGTCTCACTAAAAGGAATCCAACAAAGTCAACGACACATCAATCGGACGTCCCGAGCTCAAGTTATAAGCGTTTCCGCTCCGAGGGCCCGGTTGGTTTCGTGTTTGAACCAACACGGCCATACCAAAAGTTCTCCAAAAACATTAGTGTAATATACTAAAACGACCGCCTCAATCCAAGGATCACATCGCAACTAACGGTGCATCGATCGGAGGTCCAGATCCCAAGATATGGGAAAAAGAACGAACCTGTCCGGGTTTAGGGGGTTTTGGGCACGGACTGACCCGGCCCGAGACCCCCTGGGTCGGCCCGAACTGGGGAGACCCAAACCGTGTTCGGGTCCATCCCATTAGGGCCCGACCTGGCCCAGTGGGCATGGCCCGGCCCTACCGGCGCGGCCCGGCCCGGCCTGGGCGGCCGGTGGGCCCGGTGCGGGCGTGCCCCGCACGGCCAGCGCAGTGCTGGCCGTACCGCTGCGGAAAGGGGGGGGGATACCCCCCTTGAATGAATCTGCGACCCCCAAGTGGGGGCCGCTCCTTTCCAGTGGACTCGACCCAGCGCCATGTCTCCCTTGGGTCCCGCGCGGTCGCGGGACCGGTCGCCTGCCGCCGCGGGTTCAGCCACCGCGGTCCCTCCCTACGGCGCACCAAGACGCCGCCGGTGAAGTCCGCGGGCCACCGGAGCCGCTCCGGTGGTCCGTTCTTGCTCCTGTCTCTACCTGGGGTCATCTCGGGACCCGTAGATTTCTGCGACGGCCTCCAATCGCTCAACGGTCTCGTTTCATGGTCACCCAACATTCCGCGCATCAAGAACAGAGAATCGCTGGGTTCAGGCTTGTTCGTTGGTCCGTACCCACCGCGTTAGAGGTTCAAAAGATTTTCAACAAATTAAACACATGTAGAGGTTATTATCCAAATAAATTAAATTAAACCAAAACACCTACCTCATGCGTTGTTGAATGAAGGTTCGTCGCGGGAAAAAGGATGTCGTAGAAGAAGGCCCTATGAGCATCATCGGTGTCGTGGTACACGGCGTCGCAGAGAAGAGGATTCGTCGGCGTCACGGAGAAGAGGATTCGTTAGTTTCGCAGAGAAGAGGATCTTCGGCTTTGTGGTATATGGCCTCGCGTATTCAATCTCCGGGGAACTAGCGTTCTTCGTCATCTTCCATCGGAGGCCGACATTCTTCGTCATTCTTCGCATTCTCCAATGAAGAAGATGAAGATTCGAAGGCTTTGCAGCAAATCCTCTCCAAACCTTATCACACAACGAAAACCCAAAAATAAAATAAGGCGTTGCCTTATTTTATTACTCATGTCATCCCTTATTTGAAATTCAAAAAGAAATCATGATTTAATTATCGAGCGTTGACCAATTAATGAGGCGTTTAATAATCCATTTAAATGCGAGAGTTGACTTGGCAATTAAGAGGGGGTGCGGGTGAGTTACATAATTAAATGCACATGGGAGGTAAAAAGGAAATAAAGGGGGTGGGTCTCGTGTGGGCCCCACCTCACTAATATCCTACCTAGGAGTTAGGATATCAGTGGGTCCCACTCCAACCACCATGCCTAGGTTAACATTACATAGAATAAAAATAAAATCTGTTATGCAATATTTTATTTTATTGTTTAGTTAACGCAATTAATTAATAACCTCACCCGAGCAAACAAAACTCCGGAAAAGGTGTTATTAAGTAATTACCGGCACTACGATTCCGTCGGTGCCCTCAGATTTCGATTCCGAGCACTGGTTCAAAAGTTAGGAAAACCCGCCCGTTCATTCACTAAACATACCCAAGCTAAACTTTGGAAAATGATTCCGGGCACACCAAGCCTCAGAATCAGGTGCCGTCAGAAATTGCGTTCTTGTAAATTCGCAAATAAATTTACAAAAATAATTTCCCTTGAGTTTTATGGGTCTTTACATTACTCCCACCTGAGGGATTTACGTCCCCGTAAAGATACAACATAAACTAGGGGAAAAAATGTGGGTACTGTGCGGCCATTTGAGCCTCCCGCTCTCAAGTTCTCTCCTGAAGGTTCTCGTGATGCCATCTGATGCACACTAGATGTATTGACTGTCCACGTAGGACCCGCTCCTTTCGATCCTCGATCTCCACCAGGACCTCCACAAAAGTCGCCCCATCGTCAATGTCCATGTCCCCAGGGTCGATGATATGCGTCGGGTCATGAACGTATCTCCTCAGATGAGATACGTGGAGGACGTCGTGCACCCGGTGCAACTGAGGTGGTAGAGCCAGGCGATAAGCCACCTCACCTATCCTGTTGAGGAATTGGAATGGTCAGATGAAGCACGGAGATAACTTGTCACCTCGGCCAAATCTCCGTAATCCGCATCGTGGTAAGACCCGCAAGAAGGCGTGGTCTCCATCCTCGAACTCCAGTGGCCTCCACCTCCTGTCAGCATAAGACTTCTGCTGGCTCTGAGCTATCCTCATTCGCTCCTGGATGACCTGGACCTTCTCTGTCGTGGCCTGGACCATCTCCGATCCCACATGTACTGACTCCCCAGGGTTTGTCCAGCACAGAGGTGATCTGTAAGGTCAGCTGTACAATGCCTCGTATGGTGTCATCCTGATGGTGGAGTGGTACCTGTTGTTGTACGCGAACTCCACCAAGGGTAGGTGGTCCTCCCAGCTGCGACCAAAGTTGAGGACACATGCACGGAGCATGTCCTCGAGATTTTGAATGGTCCTCTCCGTCTGACCATCCTTCTAAGGATGAAAGGTGGTGTTAAGACGTAGATGCGTCTCGAATGCCACATGCAACCCCTTCCAATGCCGGGAAGTAAAGTGAGAATCTCTATCGAAGATGATAGATGATGGAACACCATGAAGCCGTACAATCTCCTGAACGTAGAGGCATCCCAAGATCTCTACAGAGCCCTGCTCTCTGATGGGTAATAAGTGAGCCGACATGGTGATTCGGTCAACAATCAGCCAAATGGAGTCGTGACCTCTGGAAGTACGTGGAATTCCAGTCACGAAATCCATAGATATCCTGTCACACTTCCACTTCGGGACCTCCAAGGGCTGCACCAAGCCTGCTGGTACCTGGTGCTCCGCCTTCACCTGCTGACAGGTGAGGCATCGAGAAACGAACTCTGCCACAACCTTCTTCATACCCGGCCACCAGTGCTATCATCTGAGATCCTCGTACATCTTCGCCACTCCTGGATGTACCACTAAAGGGAAGTGTGAAACTCTCTCAGCACATCCTCCTATATAGAAGCTGGTACCATGGTATGTCCTATAAAGAGGAGGACGTGCTCTCCTCCTATAGAGAATCCATCAGGTGCCTTCCCTGAGGATATCTGCGCACATCGCGTCTCACAGTCAGCGTCCCTACGCTGTGCCTCTCTAACCCGCTACAGTATTGGAGGAGTGACAGTGAGTGACTAAAGAAAGGCTGCACCATCTCTATCTACAAAGGATATCTGCAAAGCGGCTAGCTGTTCTGTCGCCTCCTCGAGTAGTTGGATGCCTGTCCTCCTGCTGAGAGCATCGGCTACTACGTTCCCCTTTCCAGGAGTACAGACTATCTCAAAGTCATAGTCCTGGAGGAACTCAAGACATCTCCACTATCTCAGATTCAGGTCCTTCTGCGAGAAGATGTAACTAAGACTCTGGTTGTCAGAGTAGACAGTAAAGCGCTTGCCCATCAGATAGTGTCGCCACATCTTTAGAGCGAAGACCACTGCTACTAACTCCAGGTCATGGGCAGCATAGTTCTACTCATGCTGCCTCAACTGACATGATCCATAGGTGATCATGGCCTTCTCCTGCATTAGGAAACATCCGAGTCCGGTCCCTGATTCATTGCAGCAGACTACGTACCCTACTCCCTCCTCCGGTAGCCTCAAGATAGGTGCGCTGGTCAATCTCTGTCTTAGCTCCTTGAAGCTCTACTGACATCTGTCTAACCACTTGAAGGGTTTCCCCTTCTTCTTCAAAGCTGATAGTGGTGCCACAACTCTGGATAAGTCTGGCACAATCCTCCGGTAGTACCCAGCTTTCCCCAAGAAACTCCGCACCTCCGTCACGCTCTTGGGTGGCTCCCAAGCTAGCACCGCCCCAATATTTGCAGGATCCACCACAAATCATGCCTCATAGATGACGTGTCCCAAGAAGTAGACCTCACGTAACTAGAACTGACACTTTGAGAGCTTTCCATAAAGATGGTGCTCTCAGAGTGTGTTTTGTACAACCCGCAAGTGGTAGGTGTGCTCCACCTCAGTGGTCGAGTATATAAATATGTCGTTGATGAAGACCATGACAAATAGATCGAGGTATGGCTGAAAGATCCTGTTCATGAGATCCATGAACACTGCTAGAGCGTTGATTACGCCGAAATTCATAACCAAGAACTCATAGGGGCCATACCGACATCTGAAGGCCATCTTCTGCACGTCCTCATCTCGACCTCTGAGCTGATGATAGCCTGATCTAAGGTCTATCTTTGAGAACCACCGTGCTCCCTTGAGCTAATCGAAGAGATTGTAAATACTCGGTAGTTGATACTTGTTCCTCACAGTCACCTGGTTCAGGCGACGATAGTCGACACAATGTCGCAAGCTCCCGTCCGTCTTCTTGTCGAACAATATCGGGGAAGCCCAGGGTGAAACACTGGGTCAGATGAATCCCTTTCCCTACAAGTCCTCCAACTATACCCATAAATCTCGAAGCTCAGTGGGGGCCATCTGATATGATGGACTGGATATCAGGGCTGTCCCAGGGTACAAGACAATATAAAAGTCTACCTCTCTACGAGGAGGTAGTCCTGGAACGTCGTCAGGGAAAACGTCCACATACTAAACCACCACTATAGGAAAACTCGGACTCCGCACATAAACTGCTCCTAGGATGAGGCTAGCCAACTGATGAGTGATGGGTTGTCCTCTCCTCTATGAGAGTCCATCCTGTACTAAAAAGGATCCCTTCTCACTTGTGAAGGTGAACCTGTTCCCATCGGTGCATACACACCGCACCTTGCGCCTAATACAGTCGATCTGAGCATGGACTTTGGATAACCAATCCATGCCCAAGATGATTTTGTAAGGCCTCGAAGCCGCTACAAGAAGATCCCAGCCGAAGCTCTCACCTCCTAGAGTAAGATCACACTACTGGCACCAGTGCGTAATCGTCGAGTCTTCTCCCGTAGGAGTCTCTAGCCGTATGGATCGAGCCAACGGCTCCGTCTAAATCTCCGAGCTCCAAACAAGGGAAGCGGAAATAAAATAATGACTCTCTCCTGTGTCTATAAGAACTTCAGCAAGGGTGGGGTAGACACAGATAGTACCTCGAATAATCTCTGGCATGCCGTGGTTGTAGGCCTCTTCTGCCTGATGCTGAGCCTGTCTCTGCCTGCCAGCTTCCTGTGGTCGGGGTGGACCTCCTGGTGGTGGTGGTGGTAAAGCCTCAAAGCGTCACTCACCACCTGCTGCTCAGCCAGCTCCCCTGCCTCATCCGCCTTCTCTAGGAAGACCGCCAAAATCGACCCTCTGCCTCTGCCTGGGTGGCCCCTCAACCGTATGCTGCTCCTCTGCACGACAAGTCGAGAAGTCATGAGCCATGTGGACCTGCCTGCCGCATGCGTAGCACTGCCTGCTCCTCAGAAGGCTCACTCTTCGCCCTGTGCCCCGCACCTTTGAGCAAGTGTCCTAAGTTCATCTTCTTGATGGTCTAGTCCTTCTAGACCCCTGTGAAATCCATCGACTGCTAGCTGCAGATGACTCTGCTACGTGCCACCCTGTGGTAGGTCTAGCTGCTGGTGTAGGCTCGGTATGAAAGCTCTCTATAAGAAGAGCTCGCTCTAGTACTCCTGAATATGTCGGAATGGTAAGGGAGATCATCGATTCCCTGATCTCATGCCTCGTTCCCTACTCGAAGGTCCGAGCCTAGAAGAATTGTTCACGTATCATGTCTGTCAAATAGTGTGAATGATCGGTAAATCTTGCTGAGTACTGGGCGACCGTCATGCTACCTTGCTGTAGCTGTAGAATCTCATGGATGCACACCACACGGAGGGTGGTTGGGACGAACTCTGAGCGGAAGAGGCTCTCAAAGTCCGTCCAGAGGATTGATGCCTCTTCATGCCCCAGGAGCATCAGGCTCTACCATCTGCCTACTGCCGCGTGCAAGAGGCTCGCTGCGAAGATCACCATGAGGTCGGCTAGTGTCCCCACTAACCTGAAAACTCGCACAACCGCCTCCAGCCAATCCTCGGATGCCTGAGGGTCCGTCTCCCCGTGGAACCTGGGTGGTCTCTGATGCTGAAACTTAGGCAGTGCACTAAGGCGATGTGCACTATCAGTGGCTGGGGCTGGTAGCATCGGTGGCTCGGCAGGTAGAGGTATCGTCGGTTCCTCCGCTGTCAAAGGTCCCTGCACTGAGGCCACGTCGCTCGGTGGGCTGTCGTCTCACACAAAGCTCGGAACCCTAGCTGGCTGCCATCGTGGGGCCATCCTAAAAAGAAATAGGTGCGCCACGGTCAAACAGTATACCTGGTGTGTTGACAGAAATTAATCACAAAGAAATTTTTTGAAACACACATGGAATCAATGTTTTCATGCATTGAGTCGGAAATCAGAAGTCAGGGTCCTGGTGTACGGATACGTCGGCCGCCGCACCAACACTGGACTACCTGGACTGATAACCACACTCAATACCCTTAACAATATTGCTTCACATAGAAGAAAGATCAGAGTCCTGAGTTCTGCGGTAGAACCGAACTCCTCTGATACCAATTTGTCACGACCCTCCTCGGGACCCGTGTCATGACTTCCCGAAGACCGCCTTCCATAGGCCAGTGGCTGGCGACTAGCACCAAGGCGTAAATGCCGACAAAAGGGGAAGGTATTTCCTTTTTAAAGTAAACAAACACCACAGAGTAAGAAAGAAAAAGTAAACACTATGTAAAACTGGGTACAAAAGTATTGTGGAAAAGTAAGTGGGCCAAAATACAAACCCCAACTAAAAGTAATGTACAACTGGAAAGAATGTACAACAGGTGAAAGTAAAGCAGCAACGTCGAGCCATCCACTGGAAGTTCCACCTGAAGGGTGGGTACAGATAGCCCCCTCAGCCCCTCGGGTCCAGCCGTCGGCTCCGTGTACATTCTGCCCAGTGGTCCACCTCCAGGTACCGACTTTCTCCACAAGCCTCAACCACGATCAGCATTGTCTGTCGTCTGCATCCAACACAACGTAGTGCGAGCATAGCCCGTTCAGGGGTGAGTATACGCTACTCTGTAGGGACCCCGAGACCCCCGAGGGTCTCCTAGAATCCAGAAAGGATAATCCACAAAGGTAAGATACAATTGCAATTTAACAACCAACACTACTTAGGTATATGCCCATACATATACCTAAGTCATCAATTCTAGTTCGGCTCCAACACCTGATCCCATGTTCGATCACGTCCTCACAGGATAATACAACCCAAACCACAAAGGACAACACAACCCAATCCACATAGGAAAGCAAGTCAATCATATCGAAGATATTTATTGAAAGTCAAGAATCTGTTCACACAGGTATACTTCTTCGGTGATAGAGATGATCAGATATAGCCACAGATTCATCTAAGCTGGGACCCACGTAGGATACTAAACCAGCCAAGCTGCCGATCCGACATAGGATTTCAGTGTAGTATTCATTGCCGTCGAACCCACAAAGGATTTAAGTACGGTCTTTATCGCTGCCGAACCCACATAGGATTTCAGTGCAGTCTTCATTATCGTCGAACCCACGGAGGATTTCAGTACGATCTTCATCGCTGCCGAACCCACATAGGATTTCAGTGCAGTCTTCATCGCTGTCGAACCCATGAAGGATTTCAGTATGGTCTTCATCGCTGCTAAACCCACATAGGATTTCAGTGTAGTCTTCATCACCGTCGAACCCATGGAGGATTTCAGTACCATCTTTATTGCTGTCGAACACACATAGGATTTCAGTGCAGTCGTCACAGTCGCAGTTGCATCCAGCTCTAGGGTTCCCGCACACAGCATGCTCATTTCCAGGAGGGTCCGCTCCACGATCCAAGGGGTCGATACATCAACTGACACGTATTCCGGAGTTTATGTATCTCAAAGTTCCGTCTCCACAAGAGGAACTCAACGTGACAGACGACGCGTCAATCGGACGCTCGGTCTGAGAGTTATTAGCTTTTTTCTTTCCTGGGGCCTGGTTGGTTTTTAAGTCAAAACCAACATGGCTGCACTCCAACTATGTCCAAACCTCAAGAAGAGTAAGAAAAAAGGTCCCTCTCACTAAGAGGAATCCAACAAAGTCGACGGAACGTCAATCAGACGTCCGAAGCTCATGTTATAAGCGTTTCCGCTCCGAGGGCCCGACTAGTTTCGTGTTCGAACCTACCCTTACATTGACAATATTCTCCGAAACCATAAGTTTAATATACAAAAACGACCGCCTCGATCCAAGGATCACATCGCAACAGACGGTGCATCGATCGGAGGTCTGTAGTCTATGATATGGGAAAAAGAACAAACCAGTCCGGTTTTAGGGGGTTTTGGGCCCGGACCGACCCGGCCCGAGACCCCCTGGGTTGGCCCGAACCGAGCGACCCGAACCGGGTCCGGGTCCAGCCCGTTAGGGCGCGGCCCAGCCCGGTGCGGCCGGTCCAGCCTGGGCGGCCGGTTGGCCCGGCGCGGGCGCGCCCCGCACGGCCAGCACGGTGCGGGCCGTGCGGCTGCGGAAAGGGGGGGGGGGGGGGCAGCCGGCCCCCTTGATTGAAGTCGCGACCCCCACGTGGGGGCCGCTCCATGGCAGCGGATGCGGCCCAGTGCCGCGTCTCCCTCGGGTCCCACGTGGCTGCGGGACCGGTCACCTGGGGTCGTCTCGGGACCCGTAGATTACTGTGACGACCTCCAATCGCTCAACGATCCTGTTGCATCGTCGCCCAACATTCCGCGCATCAAGAATAGAGAATTGGTGGGTTCAGACTTGTTCATTGGTCTGCACCCACCGCGTTAGAGGATCAAACGATTTTCAACAAATTAAACACATGTAAATGATATAATCCACATTAATTAAATTAAACCAAACCCCCTACCTCAAGCGTTGTTGAATGAAGGTTCGTCGCGGGAAAAAGGACGTCGCGGAAGAAGGCCCCGTAAGCATCATCGGCGTCACAGTACACAACGTCGCGGAGAAGAGGATTCGTCGGCGTCGCAGAGAAGAAGATTCGATGGCATCACGAAGAAGAGGATCGTCGGCGTCGCGGTACACGGTGTCCTGTCTTCGATATCCGGGGAACTATCGTTCTTCGTCGTCTTCCGTCGGAGGCCGGCGTTCTTCGTCGTTCTTCGCGTTCTCCAATGAAGAAGATGAAGATTAGAAGGCTTTGCAGCAAATCCTCTCCAAAACTTCTCACACAACGAAAACCCAAAAATAAAATAAGGCGTTGCCTTATTTTATTACTCATGTCATCCCTTATTTGAAATTCAAAAATAAATCACGATTTAATTATCGAGCGATGACTAATTAATGAGGCGTTTAATAATCCATTTAAACGCGAGAGTTGACTTGGCAATTAAGAGGGGGTGAAGGTGAGTTACATAATTAAATGCACGTGGGAGGTAAAAAGGAAATAAAGGGGGTGGGGATCTTGTGGGACCCACCTCACTAATATCCTACCTAGGAGTTAGGATATCAGTGGGTCCCACTCCAACCACCATGCCTAGGTTAACACTACTTATAATAAAAATAAAATCGGTTGCACAATATTTTATTTTATTCTTTAGTTAACCCAATTAATTAATAACCTCACCTGAGAAAACGAATCTCCGGAAAAGGTGTTCTTAAGGAATTATCGGCACTACGATTCCATCGATGCCCTCAGAATTTGATTCCGAGCACCGGATTAAAAGTTAGGAAAACCCGCTCGTTCGTTCACTGAACGTACCCGAGCCAAACTTTGGAAAATGATTCTGGGCACACCGGGCCTCAGAATCAGGTGCCGTCATAAATTCCGTTCTTGTAAAATCTGAAGGAAAATTAAGAAAAATAATTTCCCTTCAGTTTTACGAGTCTTTACATCCCACATGTATACAACACAAGTAACAAAAGTCTACTTTTCATTCAGATTGATTTTGAAATCCGACTCACACCAAAATAGCCCACAACACTTTTCACATTTCTTTAAAACTTCCACAAATCCCTTAAACAATTTTATAAAACCATTCAGATATATTAAAACTCTCATAACATCCCACTCACTTGTTACATAATACCCTTTTTACCTTCAAAATCATTTTATCATCAAACTTACGTGAAACAACCTACAAACAAGTTTCGCTCCAACCTCACAATTTATTAAAACATTTCAGAAATTTTCAAAACATTATAAATTTTTTTGACATCTTAAAACCTTACTTCACCTTTCAAACCCCCTTAATAGGTGAACACACATACCAAACAATACAAATTCACCCTTTTCCCACATTGTTTGACCAACTAAAACATTTTCAATTTTCATAAAAAGAACCCAAGTGGTGTCAATATATCTTGCACACAAAACCCATTTCAAAACCACTATTTAAGACCAAAAACCAAACCAATTCCTATCAAAACCAGAATTGGAAGCCCTAGTGACATTTATAAAACCACTTTCAAGTTTCATAAAATAACCTTGAATAATACTACAAATGATCCAAATGAAAACACACATTTTCATAAAATACTCTCAAGAAGTATAACAATGTTTTACACATAAAACCTATTCAAAAAACCTATTTTTAGACCCACATGACAATATTACATTACCAAACCTGAACTATCCAGACAAACAATATTTAGTAAACCAATTCCATATGTTATAAAATAAACCCAAATAATACCCCATGAGTTACACATGAAAACACCCAATGTCAAGTTAAAATGAAACTATAAAATTAAAAACTTATCCAAATTAATCATAAATAGTTCTTGCCCCACACCTAACATATGAGGAATATTAAAAATGAATAAATATAGAAATCTAACTCAACAATAATTGTTAACAATGAAACCACCTACCAAAAGTGTCGAATCCCTCGAAACATGGTGCGAAACATCAACCACACCACCGTCGAACCACAATGAAGATAAATCCAGCCCTAGAACACAATATTTCACCAAACATACACCAAATCAAACCCTATTTTAGAACCCTAACTTCTAGAAATTATATAAATTCATGAAATAGAGAGGAAACCCTAAGGAGAAGGGAGGAATTGAAGAGAGAAACACTTACTCAAAACAATCTTGAATAAAACGACCCAAAATCCACCCGAATATGAATTTGAAAACATCCAACAATTAAGGGGATGTTCTAAAAAGTATTATGAGACCATGTAGGAACTGGAATGAGGGAAAATGAGTAAGAATTGAGAGATTTATGATGGAAATAACTTACCTCCTCAAATATGCCATATTTTAGAGACCCTAATAATTTAAGCACTCAATCACGATGCAAAAGAGCATTAAATAGTGAGTAAAGGAAATGCGAGTTCTCCTGGGCTTATTAGGGTCGAGAGGGAGGTGGAATCACTAAAAATTTCATTTTAATGAATATGATATTAAAATATTAAAGAAACAATTTAAACTGGAAAATGGGATTTCGGGTAAGCCCAATTCTTAAATAAAAACCCAAATCCCCCAAGATTATGGATTTATAAAGGCCCCAAATTTACATGTTGGTATTAATAGGTCAGGGTAGGAAAATTAGGAATTTTAATGGATAAAAATTGTTGAAAAATTAATGAGTTATAATAGAAACAAAATTTATTTTAAATCAGGAATTGAGCTCACGGTTTGGCCCAATTAATGAAAACTCACCCATTCCTCCATAAAAGCTTGGGAAACCCCCAAAACAAAGGATGAATGGAAAATAAATTAAAAATAAATTTAAAATAAGTTATTTATGTGACAATTCTCCCCAACTTGAAAACTTTCCACCCCAGAAATTCACAGCATGGTCAAAGCAACAACCAAACCCAACTGAGAAACCAATAGGTACTGCCTTGCCCGGTTTCACCCCCAAAGGCCAAAACACCTCCAGTGATCAATTAAGGATTACTCTCACAACCAAAACATACACCACCTTCTTGAAATGATCAATCAAATTCATACTTTATCCCAAAAGAAAACTCTCAAGCACTATCCAAACAATACTCAAGCGATTCGCCCAAATGAACAACAACTTTGAACTAGGTTACACTTACCTTAATTTAACTAAACCATTGGGTGCTCTCCAGTCCCAAATTTTACTCAAGGAAGATGTTGATAGCTAGATATCTCCAAACTAGACTATCTACACCAAGCCAGGGCCATGGATAAATCTAAGTTACTGGTACGAGGGGACACAAATACGCTCCCCACCATAAGAGAAAACCAATAATTTTTTTTCTGAGACAGAATCGGGACACTAATAGGGGGAGGCCTGAACGGACTCCCTGGCATATAGGGTAGAATTACATTAAAAATTTACGAAGGAACTTAAATGAGAAAAACAATGGTTCTCCCCACCATAATAACCAACCATCTTAACCGACCAGCATGGGATGGCACAGAAAAACCCAAAAAATTCCAAGATTTGGGAAGGTTTCACAGTTAGTCCGCACAGTTTTTAAAACCATGATCTAATTGTGCTGATCAATCTTCCTGCATGGATTCTAGGCACACAATCACTCTTAATCATTCAAAAACCATGTGATCAGCCTTTCTAGCCAAATTTTCAACCATCCTGCAAAGACTCAATGTAAACCAAATAGGGAGGGAATGACATTGGACGATGTCATGGGTATAAGGCCCGCCACCTATTTCCACAAAACGTGAACAACAGAAGAAAGATAATGATACCAGAGGTTTAAAATCTTCCTATAATTCATATTTAGGATAAGACATTGTACAAGGGCTTAGATGACCCTGTGATTTCCCCTGACTACGAGCTAGCTTCTCTCCGAGACCTATGGCTAGAGCTCAAATGATTGAAGCATCTTCGGCCTCACAGTTAGTCTTTGGAAACCCAATGAATGATAATTCTTCTTTAGGTGCCACCAACAACTACACTACAACCCCAGATAAGTTTTCCAGACATAAAAAATTCAAAACTCACTTTACCCTATCCCGATATTTCACTAAAACAAGGTCTAAGAAGATGCACAGACATCACACCTTGTTTCTTCAGGTGAGAAACAATAGAAGTAAAGAACACCTACACTCACCTTCCTCTAAAATGGAAGATTTTGAAGTTTTTCTAAGGGATACATTCTCCCTACATAACAGGGACTCTCAGAGGATTTCACAACTTTCACCTATACAGTCAATCGAGCACATGACATCATAAGGCATCACCGAACATGACCATTGCAACTGATATAAACAATGCATGGAGAGGGACCTTATACAACATCCCCAAACGACACACACTTCTAGAAAGTGGCTAAAATATCCTATTGTGACAATATTTCCCACACCGGTGGTTTAACATGAACTCATGCTTCATATAAACTTTGAAGAACCCAAAGGCCCTCTTAGACACCATTGAGACACTCATCCCCACTAACAACCCTAGACCACTTCTAGCTTCGACGAATTAGGAAACTTAAGAAACCGTGGTCTCCTTAAACGTTCCACGAGAACTCTCCTAGTATAAGAGGATCTAAAAATCAAATACAGGAATGGGTGTAGACTCAATCAATAAAGATGGATAAAAGATTCCTTATATTGATCAACTGGAGGATTTTCCAATGGAGAAACAATCCAGGTTTCACTTCTGTTATGCATTAACCCTTAATGGGGGCATACCTTATCCAATGAGAGAACCCAAGGACCCAACCAAGCTGGTAAATTGTTCAAAAAATAAATAAACCAGATCCAAACACATGATGGGAACCACAATAAATGTGTCCCAAAACATATCTCAGAAGAGACAACTAACCGGTCCTTCTACCTAGCTTACTGACCAAACATAAACCCAAAACACAGTTCAAATAGGATGTGTTATTAGACTCAAAACATCCCACAACATCAACATTTTCAAAAAACACATAATATAAGCCAGCCAAAATAATTCATCAAGACATCATGTTTTTATTTAATAACATTTCTTGAAAACAAACAGTTCAGCGGTTAGCGTATCCACCAGTGGTACCCCATGGGACTTTCACATTCATGTTTCTATGCCACGCCGAGAGGCCTCCTCATATCCATCCCGACACACATTTAGTCATGTAATCAACCATACATCTTCCCATATAACCCCATGCAAGTGGTTTCTCACAGAAATACCAAAGGTTAAAGCAAAAATTATTTCCACTTTTTAAAACCTAAACGGTCAACCAACATATCCTTTTTCTCAAAACCTCTAACCAAAAGATCAAAATCCCAACTCACATCTTACAAAACTTTTCAGGAAGACAAAATCATTTAGAAAATGACCCACTTTCAAGATATTCACATAAATTTCAAAACATCTCATTCCATTAAAACACACATTGATTGTTTAGAAAATTCTATTGGAAAAACTTTTCAAAACCAACATCAATATTGTTCCTGCTTTCAAAAGAGGTGTAAGAACACCATTTTCGATTTCAAAAAAATTCTGAAAATTCATTCCCACCATTTCATTAACCAAACCATTCCGTCATTATTTGAAAATCATGTCAAAAAAATATTTACGCTTCTTAAAACCAAGTCACTTTAAAACCAAAGTTCCATGATTTCAAAACTAACGAACACAAGACAATGCGAGAGGAAACTAGTTTCAGTGGGTGACTTGGACATATGGTTGGTGACAATATTCCAATCAGTTCACTATCACAGAGAGTGTTATAGGGATGATCCCTGGCTGCACATGGTTTTCCAGGCCCTGCGTGCTCACTGAGACCATTAACCCAACTCTCTTTTCATTTCCCCTAACCGTCATCAAACCAAGAAAACAAAAGGACTTAGATAAATCCTAACTTCCCCTGGAAACATGTATCCTGTCATGAGGTGTGGTGATCATGAACACTACCCATAATGAGAAAACTAATTACCTATAATCCTAACTCCATACTATGCTAACTCTTCCCCAAATAACATGACCCAAAGAGTTAACCTGAACCTCCTCTGATACCATTTTGTCACGAACCGGATCTGGTTGCCATCAAACCAGCACCAAACCCAGCCCGTGCCAAGGCTCGAAGGGCATTCCCGATCCCCATGGGCTGGAAAAAGTTCCCGGGTATCATATAATGATAATTGGAAACTATTTTCCCAATTTTATAAACATTAAACAACACAAAAAATCAATAAAACAAATATGAATTTTTCAACTAAAACCGTCTTTTAAAAAATTTCAGTACTGAATTACATAAGGTAAAACTATGTTTAATGACCATTAAAATGATATAAAACCAAATAAGGACCTCACAAGTCCCTCCACATGGAAAGAGGCACCTCCCTCAAGCCATCCCCAGAAGACTTCACCACCACGACCTGCCAGAAACCAGAACCACTGGCCCTAAAAACTGTACCCAACCTGCGACAACAAAAATAACCAAGTCTACAAACACCCAAGGGTGTAAATAAGGTGTGAGGAAAATCCCAACAGGATACCACCACTAATAGATTCCATGTGATAAACATTTAATGAAAAAAATCATCCATGTTTTCAGAAGCATGACATGCTAGTTAAAATTTTTAAAAGATGCAAAATTAATTAAAAACAGTTTTTAGGTGGGCTAATTTAAAGAATAAAAACATTTAAAATAAATACCATAACTAATTAATTTTCCAGCCTCTCATACCATATGCTGAAGGTAAGCAGAAAATATCTAGTGATCACAAGCAATGGGAAATAACCCCTAGGCACTAGCTAGCTGTGGGTCACAGGTACCTCGTATCTCAGTGAGAGTAACCATCCCAAATATATATTCTCGTGAAAGAGCCACTAGTAGGGAACATACCCATAACCTAGTGGTCCCCAATCATCAACATCATAGTTTAGTCAGAGTTTTAAGTGTCAATATTTCTATGTGAAACTGAGGCCAAACCCCACAAATTCACTAGCATACTAGTACACGTCCACCCACCTAGATACCTGGGTTTTCCCTTTGTGCTCAACCAAGTTCAACAAGTCAATGAATATACTTTTCACATGAAAATATCATTTCCATATCATAAATTCACCAAATAGACCACATGTATACATCAAAAGTAGCAAAAGTCCACTTTTCATTCATATTGATTTTGAAATCCGACTCACACCAAAATAGCCCACAACACTTTTCACATTTATTTAACACTTCCACAAATCCATTAAACAATTTTATAAAACAATTCCAATATATTAAAACTCTCATAATAGACCACTAACTTGTTACATAATACCCTTTTTACCTTCAAAATCATTTTATCATAAAATTTACATGAAACATCCCACAAACAAGTTTCGCTCCAACATTACAATTTATTAAAACATTTCAGAAATTTACAAAACATTATAAACATGTTTGACATCTTAAAACCTCACTTCACCTTTCAAAAACACTTAATAGGTGAATATACATACCAAACAGTACAAATTCACCCTTTTCCCACTTTGTTTGACCAACTAATACATTTTCAATTTTCATAAAAAGAACCCAAGTGGTGTCAATATATCTTGCACACAAAACCCATTTCAAACCCACCATTTAAGACCAAAAAACAATCAAATTCCTATCCAAAACAGAATTGGAAGACCCAGAGACATTTATAAAACCACTTTCAAGTTTTATAAAATCAACTTTTATAATACTACAAATGATCCAAATGAAAACACACATTTTCATAAAATACTCTCAAGAAATATAACAATGTTTTACACATAAAACCTATTCAAAAGCCCTATTTTTAGGCCCACATGACACCAATACATTACCAAACCTGAGTTGGAAGGCCAAACAATATTTATTAAACAAATTCCATATGTTATAAAATACACACAAATAATACCCCATGAGTTACGGACGAAAACACCCAATTTCAAGTTAAAATGAAACTATATACTTAAACACTTATCCAAATTAATCATAAACGGTTTTTGCACCACACCTAACATATGAGGAATATGAAAAATTAATAAATATAGCAAGATAACTCATCAATAAATTTTTACACATGGAACCACCTACCGAAAGTGTCGAATCCCTCAATACTTGGTGGGAAACATCAACCGCACCACCGCTACACCACAAGGAAGATAAATCCAGCCATAGAACACAATATTTGACAAAACATACACCAAATCAGACCCTAGGTTCGAACCCTAACTTTTGGACATTCTATAAATTCCTGAAATAGGGAGGAAACCCTAAGGAGAAGGGAGGAATTGAAGAGAGAAACATTTACTCAAAACAATCTTGAATAAAACGACCCAAAATCCACCAGAATCTGAATTTGAAAACATCCAAACATTCAAGGAAATTTCGAAAAAGGATTATGATATCATATAGGAATTGTAATGGGAGAAAAAGAGAAATAATTGAGAGAGTTATGATGGAAATAACATACCTTCTCAAATCCTCCCGATTTTAGAAACCCTAAGAATGTCAGCACTCCATCGTGATGAAAAAGATCTTCAAGGAGGGGGTAAAGGAAATGGGAGCTCGCCTTGGCTTATTTTGGTCAATAGGGAGGTAGAATCACCAGAAAATTCATTATAATCAATTAGATATCAAAATATCAAAGAAAACATTTAAAACTGGAAAATGGGCTTTCGGGTTGACCCATGTAACAGCCCGAGATTTTATAAAAAAATATACTTTTTAATTTCATTAATGTCTTGTGTTGTATGCTACTCTAAAAGGAGCTTTCTCAACACGCATCCTTGACTTTCCTTGCATTACACGCAATCACGACCTTCCTCGATAGCATGTGTAGTACGCAATAACGAGTTTCACTAAACAACGATATGCTATTAAAATATTATTAAAACTAGCCATTATGAATAGTAATAACCACCTTTTAAAATTCTAGAAATTTTAACTCTTAAAATGGACTTCATTTTTTGATTCGGAGTATCTAATTTAGCCTAAGGTGAAATTTTGGTACTTTTCGGTTAACTTTCATATTCTGATGAATAGTGAAAATTACTAAATTATAATTAAAAACTACTTTTTTAATTGAAATAATTAATAGTGATAAATTATTAATTTGAGTGGTTTTAAAGAATATTTATAATATATTTTTACAATTTAATACAATGTTGGTTATTGGATGTAATTTCACATTTAAACCAGTCATAAACAAGTGTCAATCTTTTGATAGTTATTATCTCTTAAGAACACGCTATTTGTTTTGACGACGAGAATTAATTTTTAAATTAATTAATGCAACTGATACGTTTTGAATTTGGTAAAATATACATCATTTTTGAGTTCATAATATAAAATATAGCTTAGGCCTAATTTTTGGTATTTCTCTGAAAACGTTCAATTTTTGATGAATAGTGAAACCACTAAGTGGTAGTCAAAAAAACTGAATTTTTCTTAAAACTAAATTTTACCGCTTCTGTGAGTGGAATTTCGAAAATCCGAGAGACACGGTTGATGTCAGTAAGTAAAATGTGGTTCAATGAGATGAAAATAATTTTTGGTGAATAGTAACTTTTTATTTTATTTACCACGGTTAAAAGTAAATAGGGTAATTAAGGGTTAAAATGATATTATTATTACCCTAACACATGTCCTAATTCTATTGTAAAAGTCTAATTCGACCAAAAACAAACTTATGAATAAAATATGACCATTTAGGCCCACTTCGAATAGATTAGGACATTTATTATTAATTTATATAAAGAAGTGTTAAAATAGTTAAAATCAAAGTTTAATAATTAAATAATTTTTAATATGGGGTTATACATAAGTTAAATTAGACTATAAATATTCATTAAAAAGATAAAAAGATTTAATACATAATGGTATTTTATTTGTAATTTGTAGACATTAAATAATTTAATTTATTTATGACACAACGATGATGCAGTAATTGTCTTATTAATGAAATATTAACATAATTGATGTTATAAATGCCCAAATAAATGTAATTTGAGACTTTTTATGACTTAAATTAATTTTCTAGGTTATTATGACATGTTATTGTTGATATAAGGAACTTTTTTCGAACTTATCATTCTGTTATGAATTTCAAAAAAATCATGTACCAAATAGTGTCAAAATTGACATAAATTAGTTTTTAAAACAAATATTATATTATTAATTGTAATTTAATTCCTAAAAATCTAACGTTCGACCAAATTACTTAGATAAGGATAGATATATTAATTATAAACAACTTGGGGTTCGTTTGGCTTGTTATGGTAAGTTTATTAACCATATAGTGTAAGAAAACAAAAAGACACAGTAAAAGTTAAATTATTTAACGTAGAGTTAAATCTAATTGATATGGTTAAAATAATAACCTAAACTTGTCTAAATCCTATTGGATGAGAGTATTGCGACCCATATCCACTTTATCTTCGAAATAGGACCCTTTGGAATGATTATAAACCGAATTTGACCTTAATATTAAATAATATTTTGAGATTTTCCTAAGGTGCCCCTCTCCTCCCTTATAAAAGGGAACCTCCTCCCTCTCCTCCTCACACCAATTTGAGCATTCAAGCTCGTCCAAACCCTGCCACTTTCTCCTCTCCACTTCCCTAGAGACATCTTAGAGGTCCCGGTCTTCTTCAAAGACCAATTTTGGTGCCCCAAAAGAAGGTCTCAAAGAAGCACTTCAAAGAAGAGGTAATGTCCGTTACCAATTCTTTCATCTTTATTTCTTATTCCACTTCTTCTTATTTAGTTGTTTCATTATGAAGTAATAACATAATTATCACTCATATACTGATATGTTATTATAAGTATTAAACAACCCTATTTCACCATCTATCCATCCTACGGAAAAAGAAATCACCGCGCGTGCGTACGTACGAAATACCGTCTCCACGCCGTGGTGTAATCTATTTTCCACCACCACCTTACTTGGATGGGTATAATGGTGTAAATAATGACTATATATGACTATTATAAAGTGATATTGATTATGAAATAGTATACATACACTCCAATACAATTCCACGATCATGGGAACGATATCATCGCTCGTGTGTACGTACGGAATACCGTCTCCACGATGTGATGCGATTCGTTCTACATGACCTTCATTGCATAATGATTATATAAATGAATTGAATGAATAAATATGATATATATTACATTAATACCATTCTGGAAATGATGTATCTATAACCTAAAGATAAGAATAAGAATTTATTCGACAAAACACGCATAAGAACAAAAAGTTATAAACACCCGAATAACAAGTAGCAATGAAATATTACTACTAAGAAGCTAGGAATATGACCATATATGATATCATAAAAATAATCATGATTCAGTAATAAGTCAATAACATTATTTAAATCATTATACAGGAGGTTTGGACACATACAAAGCATAACGGACCTAAGGTAAGGGAAATATCACAATCTCATTTTTATCCGAGATTGTTTATACTTTAGTATTTACTGGGGTGTATTTTATCATCCACATCCATGTTTCCTCAATATTTAATAATATTTCCATCCACCTAAAATTTTTTAAATCCAATTTTACCCTTTGGTGAGTTTTTAGTAAAGTATATGAAAGGAATCTGTTGTCGTTTTTTGTACGAGGTACTTTTTGACTTTTCCGACAAAAGTAAGAAGAATGTTTTTTTAACTTATACAACATGAATGGATTTTTAAAACATTATTTCCAAGAAGCATCCTTTACAAGTTTTCATGTTTATTTTTAATCAAATTCTTTTAGTTTAAAATTGTATGACATGTTAAGAAAGGAAAATGTTTTTGAAGTAGAAAGGATATTTTCCACAAGAATGGAGTTCAAGTGTTTTATCAAAATTATTTTCCATCTAAGAAAATAAAGGGTTCTGTTTCTATCCCTATTTTTAAATTGATTTGATTATGTTGTGATGAAATTATTTTTATGAATTCCTTTATCTTATATGAATTGTTTTATGATGTCACGATGATTAAGAATCCCATTTTTATTACCTGGGTTATGCTATGATGTATGGTTTATGATTTTGTGGCACACATAAGAATGGTATCATTATGAGATGGGTGGGACCTATATCTCCCTCCAATGCATTGGGTAAAAATTTTATATCTCCTGAGATATACATGGCTGGAACGGTAGGTTATACCGATTCAGTGAAACAGGACTGAAACGAGGGTAACTCGGTTCAGAAATGGACTTTTTCCACTAAGATCGTCTTAGAAATGAGTCTTGACTAAGAAGAAATGATTCTCTATGATTATGTGTGTATGACACAAAGTTTTATGTTTTAAGTTATGATTATTGGGATTTCGTTTCACTACTATGATTTATCCAATGTTATGAAATTATGATCTCTTTTGCAGGTTAAGATTTCCAAAAGATATGTTCTAATGAATATGATGTGATTGATATTTCTTTTGTTTACCCTTACTGAGAAATTGAGCTCACCATTTTATGTTTTCATTTCCCTAGGATAAAAAGAAGGGTTTTAGGTAAGAAAAAAAAGGGAAGATCTTTATGGGAGATGTTGAAGATCTTTCACCACGATTAGAAGTTTATATTCCGAGTTTCCAAAGACACTGAACTATTACAGTCCTTGTGTGTGTGTTTTTTGTTATGTACTAAGTATTCCGCAAAAGTAATGTAATGTCCATGTACGTCAAGATTCGGGTCTCTACAGTTGGTATCAGAGGAAAGGTTTAGTCAACCTTTGGAAACATGGATGTGAGAACGTTAGGGAGATCCCTAGAGATATTTCTAAGGATTCCCCTAAGGATAAGTATACTTATAGGATATAGTCCTAGAACTATGGTAACGATCTTAGAATTTAACCTAATATGTTATATATTTAAGTTACTCCCCCTTTATTATGATTTTTTCCTCTAACACTATTCTTTTTGGGTTTTAGAAAATGGCTGGAAGCAAGATGATTCACAATAATGGAGGACATTATGGACAATGGAATGATATTATTCATGAGAAACCAAATGAAATGGGATTTGGAAGTCCAACCATCATTATTATTCCGAATCAGAAATCTCATAATATGATCAATAATGTAAAATTTGTTAAGTTTCCTGACTTGGCTAATAAGATAAAGATAGAGTTTCATGATGATCCTAGAGGAAAGAAAGTTCAATTTCCCCTATGTAAATCATGTGGGAAGAGGCATCAAGGAAAATGTTTCAAAGGAACTGGAAGATGCTTTGGGTGTGGAAAAGAAGGACACAAAGCCAGTAAGTGCAAAGGAAAAGGTTCAGTTAACACTAGGGATGAGGATAATGGTATTGCTACGACATCAACAATGGTTAAATGTTTTAAATGTGGAATGTACGGGCATTATGCAAACCAATGCCCTAAGGTAAAGTCTCATGAATAGAATCAGTACGGTCGTATGGGTAGTATTTATGTTGATGATGATGAAGAGACTACAAATGATATGTGAGATGAAAGAATAGTTGAAGCTCAGTCAATGGTTTAAGAAGGTAGTGGAATGATTACATGTTTATCAAGTGTAATGTTGTATAAGTAATCTCATGGTACTATGTAATAAAGAGACATCAAAGGATTGTTACACTGTTGTCTTTCCTTGAGTTTTGAATGTGTATGATTAATGGTACCAGTATCCTTTAAAGGATATTCAGATATTTTTGGAATATAGATGATATGCGCATAATGAAGTGATAAGGAGAAAATTAAATGTTTGATAGTATTCATGAGCTCATGACTGATATAAGGAGAAGGTTATATAATGGACTGAGTATATAGAATTTTTGGATTTTGGTATGTGGAAAGAGTTAAATTTTGACAGCATTCATGTTTTCACTAAGGTTTAATGGGTATTCATTTTTCAAGAGAATACATGATTAAGGTATTCACATGATTGGAATGTGACCCACAAGATATATGGGGGATAAATGTTGATATTCACATGTTTGGTTGATGACATTTCAAGTAATCATTTTATTTATATTATGAGCTTGGACCGAAGTATTTCCTAAAGATTGGAATTGATTATGTTGGATATAAGTTAGTTTTTTTAAGGATATAACTTTTGATATTATTTATGTGATGTTATAGTAATGTAGTTTTAGAAAAAGGACAACATGCAGGACGAGCGACATCCCATCACGTCGGACAAGGCTGTGGGAATCGAACCCACAACCGAAGTGTGACTGACCTTTATCACTTACCACTGGCCTACAGGAAGTCCCTGGTTAGTAGAAACTAGTTTTATTTTATTAAGTGGTATGATATATGAAGTATATGTTAATTTTTGGAACCATATACGATTAATCTAACCATAAGATGGACTTATAACTTTTGCTAACCTTTTGTTTGAAAGAGATGGAATGACCCATCATTATATCACATGATCTGCTAACACATCACGAATAACAAATTCAACTTCATTTCTTTAAGGGATGAAGTGGAGATTGTTCAATTCACGATCAACAATAAGATTGTACCAAAATCATGCAAGTATTTCTTTTAAGTCATCAACTTTAGGGAAATGATCTTGAAAACCAAAAATGTTATCCTAGTTACCTTATATCAGATGAATCAGATGGTACCTTAGATCATCACAAATCAATAGCTTTGTGATTGTTGGCTTTTTCATAGCAATTTTCTCTAGCACACTCCATCAGAACTTGATGGTTAGATTTTTCTTCTATATCCATATTTTCACCTATGTTCTCCTACGTGAAAACCGAGTGATGAGTTAATTTGTGTAACCGTTAAATTTCATACTTTAGTTTTTAAAGCCATGTTTTGGTATTCCTTTTTACGATGTGGGTTTCTATTAAATAAACTTTTGAGTAGTAAACCATTTATAACCCCGACGAATTTCGAGGACGAAATTCATTTTAAGGGGGGTAGAATATAACAGCCCAAAATTTTATAAAAAAATATTCTTTTTAATTTCATTAATGTCTTGTGTTGTATGCTACACCAAAAGGAGCTTTCTCAACACACATCTTTGACTTTCCTTTCATTACAGGCAATCACGACCTTCCTCGATAGCGTGTGTAGTACGCAATTCCGAGTTTCACTAAACAGCGATATGCTATTAAAATATTATTAAAACTTGCCGTTATGAATAGTAATAACCACCTTTTAAAATTTTAGAAATTTTAGCTCTCAAAATGGACTTAATTTTTTGACTTGGAGTATCGAATTTAGCCTAAGGTGAAATTTTGGTACTTTTAGGATAACTTTCATATTCTGATGAATAGTGAAAATTACTAAATTATAATTAAAAACAACTTTTTTAATTGAAATAATTAATAGTGATAAATTATTAATTTGAGTGGTTTTAAAGTATATTTAGAATATATTTTTACAATTTAATACAATGTTGGTCAGTGGATGTATTTTCACATTTAAACCATTCATAAACAAGTGTCAATCTTTTGATAGTTATTATCTCTTAAGAACACGCTATTTGTTTTGACAACGGGAATTAATTTTTAAATTAATTAATGCAAATGATATGTTTTGAATTTGGTAAAATAGACATCATTTTTGAGTTCATAATATCAAATATAGCTTAGGCCTAATTTTTGGTATTTTTCCGAAAACGTTCAATTTTTGATGAATAGTGAAACCACTAAGTGGTAGTTAAAAAAAACTGAATTTTTCATAAAACTTAATTTTACCGCTTCTGTGAGTGGAATTTAGAAACTCCGAGAGACACGGTTGATGTCAGTAAGTAAAATGTGGTTCAATGAGATGAAAATATTTTTTGGTGAATAGTAACTTTTTACTTTTATTTACCACGATTAAAAGTAAATAGGGTAATTAAGGGTAAAAATGATATTATTATTACCGTAACACATGTCATAATTCTATTGGACAAGCGTAATTCGACCGAAAACAAACTTAGGAATAAAATATGACCATTTATTCCCACTTGGAATAGATTAGGACATTTATTATTAATTTATTTAAAGAAGGGTTAAAATAGTTAAATCAATGTTTAATAACTAAATCATTTTTAATATGGGGTTATACATAAGATAAATTCGACTATAAATATTCAATAAAAATATAACACGATTTCCTACATAATGGTATTTTATTTGTAATTTTTAGACATTATATAATTTAATTTATTTATGACACAACGATGATGTAGTAATTGTCTTATTAATGAAATATTGACATAATTGATGTTATAAATGCCCAAATAAATGTAAATTGAGACTTTTTATTACTTAAATTAATTTTCTAGGTTAATATGACATGTTATTGTTGATATAAGTAACTTGTTTTGAACTTATAATTCTGTTATAAATTTCATAAAAATCATGTACCAAATAGTGTCAAAATTGACATAAATTAGTTTTTTAAAAAAAATATTATATTATTAATTGTTATTTAATTCCTAAAAATCTAAGGATCGTCCAAATGACTTATATAAGGATATATATATTAATAATAAACAACTTGGGGTTCGTTTGTCTTGTTATGGTTAGTTTATTAACCATATAGTGTAAGAAAACAAAAAGACACTGTAAAAGTTAAATTATTTAACTTAGAGTTAAATCTAATTGATAAGGTTAAAATAATAACCTAAACTTGTCTAAATCCTATTGGAAGAGAGGGGTTCTACCCATTCCCACATTATCTTCGAAATAAGACCATTTGGAACCATTATAAACCGAATTGGCCTTAATATAAAATAATATTTTGAGATTTTCCTAAGGTGCCCCTCTTGTCCCTTATAAAAGGGCACCTCCTCCCTCTCCTCCTCACACCAATTTGAGCATTCCAGCTCGGCCAAACCCTGCAAATTTCTCCTCTACACTTCCATAGAGACATCCTAGAGGTCCTGGTCTTCTTCAAAGACCAATTTTGGTGCCCTAAAAGAAGGTCTCAAAGAAGCACTTCAAAGAAGAGGTAATGTCCGTTACCGATTCTTTCATCTTTATTTCTTCTTCCACTTATTCTTCTTTAGTTGTTTCATTATGAAGTAGTAACATCAGTATCACTAATATATGGATATGTTATTACAAGTATGAAACAACCATATTTCACCATCTATCCATCCTACGGAAAAAGAAATCACCGTGCGTGCGTACCTACGGAATACCGTCTCCACGCCGTGGTGTAATCTATTTTCCACCACCACCTTACATGGATGGGTATAATGGTGTAAATAATTACTATATATGACTATTATAAAGTGATATTGATTCTGAAATAGTATACATACACTCCAATACAATTCCACGATCATGGGAACGATATCATCGCTCGTGCGTACGTACGGAATACCGTCTCCATGATGTGATGCGATTCGTTCTACATGATCTTCATTGAATAATGATTATATAAATGAATTGAATGAATAAATATGATATATAGTACATTAATACCATTCTGGAAATGATGTATCTATAACCTAAAGAGAAGAATAATAATTTATTCGACAAAACACGCATAAGAACAAAAAGTTATAAACACCCGAATAACAAGTAGCAATGAAATATTACTACTATGAAGCTAAGAATATGACCATATATGATATCATAAAAATAATTATTATTCTGTAATAAGTCAATAACATTATTTAATTCATTATACAGGAGGTTCAGACACGTACAAAGCATAACGGACCTAAGGTAAGGGAAATATCACAATCTCATTTTTATCTGAGATTGTTTATACTTTAGTATTTTCTGGGGTGTATTTTATCATCCACATCCATGTTTCCTCAATATGTAATAATATTTCCATCCACCTACAATTGTTTAAATCAAATTTTACCCTTTGGTGAGTTTTTAGTAAAGGATATGAAAGGAATCTTTTGTCGTTTTTCGTACGAGGTACTTTTTGACTTTTCCGACAAAAGTACGAAGAATGTTTTTTTTAACTTATACGGCATGAATGGATTTTTAAAACTTTATTTCCAAGAAGATTCCTTTACAAGTTTTCAAGTTTATTTTTAATCAAATTATTTTAGTTTAAAATTGTATGACATGTTAAGAAAGGAAAATGTTTTTGAAGTAGAAAGGATATTTTTCAAGAATGGAGTTCAAGTGTTTTATCAAAATTATTTTCCATCTAAGATAATAAAGGGTACTGTTTCTATACCTATTATTACATTTATTTGATTATGTTGTGATAGAATAAATTTTATGAATTCCTTTATCTTATATGAATTGTTTTATGATGTCATGATGTTTAAGAATCCCATTTTTATTACATGGGTTATGCTATGATGTATGGTTTATGATTTTGTGGCACACATAAGAATGGTATCATTATGAGATGGGTGGGACCTATATCTCTCTCCAATGAATTGGGTAAAGATTTTATATCTCATGAGATAGACATGGCTAGAATGGTAGGTTATACTGGTTCAGTGAAACAGGACTGAAACGAGGGTAACTCGGTTCAGAAATTGACTTTGTCCCCTAAGATAGTCTTGGAAATGAGTCTTGACTAATAAGAAATGATTCTCTATGATTATGTGTGTATGACACAAAGTTTCATTTTTTAGTTTATGATTATTGGGATTTCGTTTCACTACTATGATTTATCCTATGTTATGAAATTATGATCTCTTTTGCAGGTTAAGATTTCCGAAAGATATGTTCTTATGAATATGTTGTGATTGATATTTATTTTGTTTACCCTTACTAAGCATTTGATCTCACCCTTTTATGTTTTCTTTTCCCCAGGATATAAAGAAAGGTTTTAGGTAAGAAAAAGGGAAGATATTTATGGGAGATGTTGAAGATCTTTCACCACGATTAGAAGTTTATATTCCGAGTTTCCAAAGACACTAAACTATTTCGGTCCTTGTTTGTGTGTTTTTATTAAGTACTAAGTATTCCGCAAAAGTAATGTAATGTCCATGTACATCAAGCTTCGGGTCTCTACAGCCCAATTATTAAATAAATACCCAAATCCCCCATGATTATGGATATATAAAGGCCCCAAATTTAAATTTTGGATTTAATTGCTCTGGGGAGGCCAAGTAAAAATTTTAAAGGATAAAAAATGTTTAAAAATTAATGAGTTATAAAAGAAACAAAATTTATTTTAAATCTGGAATTGGGCTCACAGTTTGGCCCAATTCATGAAAACTCACCCATTCCTCCATAAAAGCATTGGAAACCCCCAAAACAAAGGATGAATGGAAAATAAATTAAAAATAACTTTAAAATAAATTATTTATGTGACATTCACAAACAAATTCTGCTAATTTCCCATCATTCAAACCTTTAATTTTATTTTGGAAGCCATCATTATCAGATTGATAATTATTTATCCTCTATAACACAGATTATTTTTCAATAATTTGATAAATAATTGATGTCTCCCCTTCCTTAGAAATTCACAAATCCATATTCACTAGATCCATGATCATAGGATCCTTATCAATCCTCATTTGGGTTATGAATCTATGTTCTTTATTAGTCAATGATTCCACCACCTAATTTGATTTCCCTAGGGGGTAGTGGATCGAGAAAACATAATCTACAAGTAGTTCTAGCCAATTACTTGGTCTCATGTTGAGCAAATTTTGTGAGAAGATGTATTTTAAGATTTTATGATCTATGTATATCTCACATCTTTCTCCATAGAGATAATGTATCTATATTTTCAAAGTGAATATTACAACCACTAACTCTAGATCATGGGTTGGGTAGTTCTATTGAGGAGTACTCAATTTCCTTTATGAATATTAAATAACTTTATCATTTTTCAATAAGACACAACCAAGCCTGTTTTTTATGCATCACTATATATGAAAAACCCATCACTCCCAGATAGAGGAGTCAAAATCAGAGAATTGAATAATATACTATTTAGTTCATCAAAGCATTATTCACATTCTTCTTTCATGAAAATATCAACCCCTTTACATGTATTCTTGGTTAACGAGTTATCTAATCATGAAGAATTCTTAATTAACCACCCCAAACCAGTTAAACTATGTACCAAAATTATGTTTTTTGTATTATTCTATTCATTGAATACCTTTTTCTTTATAGGATCAACCAATATTCCATCTTTGGAGACAATATTTCAAATAAAAGAAAATTATTGAAGCCATAAATCACATTTAGTCAATTTACAATATAACTCTTCCCTTATAATATTTTAAAGGATTATCTACAAGTGATTCTCATGGTCCTCAAATGTTTTAGAAGACACCATAATATCATTGATGAATACTACAAAAAAACCAAGAATATATTACTTGAATACTCTATTCCTTATGTCTATAAAAATAGAGGGTTCATCATTAAATCCAAATTGAAATACTGTAAACTCATAATGTCCATACCTTGTGCGAAAAGAAATCTTTAGAATGTCCAACTTCTTCACTATTAATTAGTGATACCCAAAACAAAGATTAACATTTGAAAAATATTGGGCTCTATGAAGTTGATCAAACAATTTGTTAATGAGAGGTAAATGATAAAACACTATTTTATTGATTATTTTATTGATAATAAATGATATAATTTCCTCACATTGTGTTAAATATGTTTAATTAGAAAGTATTTGGGATTAGATCATTCATTTGAATATTTGATGAAAATTCCAGTTTTACCCTTTATAGTTCACTTTAGTATTTCGAAGATACATATTTTTATATTTATTATTTGAATTTTAATTTTTTTAAAAGTGTTCCTAACTTAATTATCTACAACTTTTATTCAGGACACTAGAGCTAAAGAGTTCATCTGATTGTTGAAATAGATCCATGAAGTCAACGTTGGGATGGGCTCTCCAGAATGGAGAAGCTTATGTATTTCGGCCATAACTCCTTCATATGGGCCTTTATGGAGCCCATATTTGGAGAGGTGGTAGAAGACACATATCCACACAATTGTTATTTCTAGAAGGCCGGCCAATTCACGTGTGTTGGTGGTCAAATGGGCGGTGAAAGTTGGCATAAAATATTTGGTCGAATTTCCACATTCACACATGAAACCACTTGTAACCTCTCCTCCCCTCCCCTCTATAAATTGGAGTTTTTCTCATTTGGAGTGGTTGGGACGTGAATTGGGAGATTGGAGGAAGAGGAGAATTTTTTTCACCCAAATTATCCTACCATTGTAAGAGGGGTAGCTCTTGAAGCAAGGATCCCCTCATCGAAGCCTCCTTCTCTTCTTCATTTTGCAATGTTTTAATTTGTGTAATAAAATTCTTTGTTCTTATTTTATTTCTTCTCTATTCTTCTGTTTTGATTAAATTTCTTCTTCTCTTAATCTTCCTCTTTGGGCTGGAATTCTTGAGTAGAATCGTTATTGGGTTATACCCATTATAAACATTTGCACATGCAAAACGCTTCTACGATGATTACGCCACCCATGGAAGAGTAGTCTTTTAGTAATCGATCTATCTTCTACCCTCTTCATTTGATTATTTTGAATCATTGAGCTACTGTAATTCACTTAATATGATCCATGAATTGTGTTTTTAAATTTTAAGAAACTAAGAAAGCAATTGAACAATTAACACAAAACACGCGAGGCCGGGAATTGTGTAAATTGTGAGAGCGCAATCTAAATCGGTAATACAAGACCATACAGGATTAATTTGTAGAGTTCAAATATAATCCGTAAACACAATTCATCCTCATTTCCAGAATGGATATGTGCCTTAATTTACCACTGACCTTAAGCTAATCTTAGAACATCAATCAAAGCAGGGTGCTGCGATTGCATGTTCCGAAGTTAGCCTAGGGTTAAATTCACATCATCTTTGTGGTAAAGTTAATTCTCGTAGGGTTTGGGATTTAAAAAATTAAGGGATCATAATTATGTGAATGTTAATTTAAATGATAATGATTAATAATAAAGTGAAGAGGTAGAGTTAGATCGATTACGCCTTTTAAAATAGATTTCTAAAAAAACATCTTCTTGTCGTGTCTTTTTAATCAAACATCATTTCAAAATTAAAAACAAAAACAAATGCAATATTCTTCCAGTAAACTTCTTCTAGATCTATAAACTATAAACAAAACCCCATCCATTCAATTAGTTTTTTTATTCTATTTTATTTTATTTTTAGAATACCTCTAAGAAGTTGTTTTAATTCACTTCCTCCTTTGAGAGACGACCTTGGTCAGCCACTCTTCTGCACCTAAGTACCCCAAAATCACACTAATAATTTGATTGCACCCACGATAGTGCTCTTTTAAATTGGAGCCATTTCCGGGGAGGCAAGTAATTATTTCAACAAATTTGAGATATTTATTTTATTTTACATTTTATTCTCTTCCTCTCTTCTTTCTTCCTTCTTTACCCAATCTGATTTTTCTTCTTCTTCTTTTATTTTCTTCTACTTCTTTTTGTACCATCAACTCAAACTTATCATTTTTATTTTACTATGGTCCAATTTCTTTCTTTTCATTTTTATTTAATCTATGACACGAACTAATCCCGAAGATCTCTTAGATCTTGACCCTGAGATTGAACGTAGCCTTAGGGCACGAATCAAACATTCTCAATCTACGGGAAGTTTCAATATTCAACCAGTTGGTGAATTCCTCTCTTCTGGAAACATTGAAATTGGAAGCAATTAAAATTCAAACATAAAAGAGGAACCAATGTCTAGAAATAATGGAAATGAACTTAATAGAACCATTCGAGAATTGGCTGCACCTGATATTAACTATCAACCAAATTGTATTGCATACCCAAATCTCGAATCGGACTTTGAACTAAAATCTGGGTTAATTCACTTACTTCCAAAGTTTCATGGCCTCTCTGGTGAGGATCCTAATAAACATTTGAATGAATTTAATGTGGTTTTCTCAACCCTTAAACCAAGAAATGTTTCTGAAGATCAAATCAAATTAAGAGCATTCCCATTCTCACTTGATGGAGCTGCCAAAGACTGGATGTATTATTTGCAACCTGAAGATGTAACATGTTGGAACAATTTGAAACGTCTTTTATTGCAATGACTTTTTCCAGCATCCAGGACCACATCCATTCGAAAGGAGATATCAGGGATCAAGCAAGCACAAGGGGAGTCAATGTATGAGTATTGGGAGAGATTCAAGAAGTTGTGTGCAAGCTTCCCACATCACCAAATCAGTGAGCAACTCCTCATCCAATACTTCTACGAAGGTCTCACACCCATGGAGAGGAGCATGGTGGATGTTGCAACTGGAGGATCATTGGTGGACAAGACACCAGTAGCTGCACGAGCATTGATCGACAAAATGGCCCAAAACTCTCAACAATTTGGTGATAGAGGTACACCACATGTTCAAGGAGTACATCAAGTAAGTCCTTATTCTCTTGAAAGTCATTTGATTGATACTAAGTTAGAAGAATTGACAACTATGGTGAGGCAGATTGCATTGGCTCAAAAGACATCCCAACCCCCTCCTTCAAGGCCATGTGGCATTTGCACTGAGACAATCCACCCAACTGACTGTTGCCCACAACTACAAGAGACAGAAGATTGTGCAGCAGTGTTCCCTGGGAGACCATTTCAGCAACAACAACAACAACCATATCCCCAAAAGAAGTTTGATACAATATACAACCAAGGGTGGAAGGATCAGTTAGACATGAGGTATGGCTCTGGACAACAACAAAGGCCCCCTTTTCAACCAAACTTCCAGCAGCCTCCACCTTACCAACAGGGTTTCCAACAACCCCAAAGGAGATTCGAAGATCAAAAATCAACGAGTCAGCAACAAGGGAATATCCGACACTAGGTAGACTCTAACACTGATGATCTTTTGAAACAAATTGTTCTTAATCAACAGAATGAGATGAAGAGTCAAGGTTCGGAGCTGAGAGAGTTCAAGACTCAAATGAGTCAGATTGCCACCGCCCTCCATGAACTTGTGAGTAAGAATTCTGGAAATCTACCTTCCCAACCCACTCCAAATCCAAAGGGGAATGTTAGTGCCATCTCATTGAGAAGTGGGAAGAAAATGAATGATACATCTAGACCTACCATTCCACCGGGATTCACCTCTACTCTAGGGAAGCCGCATTCCATACCAACTGATGAGCAATCCAAGGAGAAAGATAAAGGTAAGAAAAAGATTGATGATGTACCTCCAAAACCCCTTCCTTTTCCAAACAGGGTTGTTCAAACCAAGAAGATGGCTGAAGAAGCAATGCAAAAGGAGGTTTTGGACACATTCAAGTGTGTGGAGATCAACATTCCTCTACTTGAAGCCATTAAGCCAATTCCATGGTATGCGAAATTCTTAAAAGAACTTCGTACCAATCGAAGTGGGCTCAAGGGAAATGAGAGGATCAACCTTGGAAGGAATGTCTCGGCACTCATTACACCAACTCTAGCAATGTCAACAAAGTGCAAGGATCCCGGGACATTCACCATCCCATGTACCATAGGGGAGTTGCACTTCTCTGATGCTCTTTGTGATTTAGGAGCTTCAATAAATGTGATGCCTAACTCTGTATTATCTTCCTTGTAGGTTGGTGAGTTGAAGCCAACAAGAGTAGTGGTGCAATTGGCGAATAGAGCTACGACATATCCAGTGGGAGTTCTTGAGGATGTACTTGTTCGGGTAAGAGACATGATCCTTCCAGCAGACTTCTATGTGCTTAACATGAAGGATGATCAGGTAAGTTCTCATGCCCCCATTATCTTAGGTAGACCCTTCCTCAAAACTGAAAAAACTATCATAAATGTCAATGAGGGTACACTTTCCATGGAGTTTGGAGATGAAGTTGTGATATTTAATGTCATGGATTCCATGAAGTACCCCTCAGAGGACCATTCTGCTTTTGTTATCTCCCATTTTGAACCACCAAGTAAAAACATCATGGAATTGGATTGTCCTATGCTTAGGGAGATTCTGAGTATTGGTTCTAGTTTGATGTCTAAGAGTTCTTCCACACCCGTTTCTAATGAACAAGACTCTCTAAGATTTGACTTTGAAATGGAATCATATTATGATTTTGATCATGTTCACTCTGATTATGAAATGGCTGTTGAGTATGCAAATGGGTTTGATGCTTTATTCTCTGATTTTGATTATGTCTATTCTGATACTGATGCCCTTTGTGCACATATTTCAGTTCCTTCAATGTCTCCATCCATACTACACCCTCCTTCATTAGAACTCAAGCCATTTCCACCAAATCTGAAATACTCATACTTGTTGAGTGGTGAGAGATTACCTGTTATCATTGCTAACAATCTCCCTTTTGAACATGAAGAAACGATTTTGAATATTTTGAGGGAGAACATCAGGGAGATTGGGTGGACCTTGGCTGACATATCAGGTATTAGCCCCTCCATTTGCATGAATAGGATTCTCTTGGAGGATGGGGCTAAACCGGTGAGACAGCCACAAAGGAGACTCAATCCCACCCTCCTGGAAGTTGTTAAAAAAAGTTGAGAAATTGCTCGAGGTAGGTATAATCTTTCCCATTTCAGATTCTCAGTGGGTAAGTCCAATTCAGGTTGTGCCTAAGAAAAAGGGTTTTACTGTTGTTAAAAATGAGAAAGATGATTTAGTTCCAAAGAGGGTGCAAAACAGTTGGTGTGTGTATTGATTATAGGAAACTAAATCAGACCACTCGCAAGGACCATTTCCCCCTCCCATTTATTGATCAAATGCTCGAGAGACTAGCTGGGAAAACACACTATTGTTTCTTGGATGGATTTTCTGGATATTTTCAGGTTCCTATAGCTCCAGAGGATCATGAGAAGTCTACATTCACCTGTCCCTTTGGCACATTTGCCTACCGGAGGATGCCATTTGGACTTTGCAATGCCCCAGGTACCTTCAAGAGATGTATGGTGAGTATTTTTTCTGATTTTATTGAGACCTGCATGGAGGTATTTATGGATGATTTTACAGTGTATGGGTCCTCATTTGATGAATGTCTGAAGAGTTTGGGAAAGGTATTGAATCATTGTATTGAAAAGAATCTGGTCCTGAACTTTGAAAAGTGTCATTTCATGGTAGAGCATGGCATTGTCTTAGGGCATGTAGTGTCCAAACATGGGATAGAGGTTGATAGATCTAAGATAGACATTATTTCATCCTTACGATATCCTTCATGTGTGTGTGATGTTAGATCATTCCTCGGGCATTCAGGATTTTATCGGCACTTCATCAAAGATTTTAGTAAGATTGCTCTTCCTATGTCAATATTACTTCAAAAGGATTCTAATTTTGTGTTTGATGTTTCTTGCATGAATTCATTTGATGAGCTAAAACAACGTCTGACCACTCCACCTATCATACAGCCCCCACGGTGGGAGATTCCTTTTGAAATTATGTTTGACGCCTCCAACTTCGCGGTTGGAGCTGTCTTATCTCAAAGGGTGGAAGGAAATTCACATGTGATCGCCTATGCATCGAGGACACTAGATTCAGCCCAATCAAACTACACAACCATGGAAAAAGAGTTTCTTGCTTTCATATTTTCTTTAGATAAATTCCGTTCATATTTATTGGGCTCTAAATTAGTTGTTTTTTCTGACCATGCAGCTTTGAGGTACCTCCTAAGGAATCCAGATGCAAAGCCACGACATATCTGTTGGATGATCCTTCTTCAGGAATTTGATATTGAGATAAAGGACAAGAAGGGATCAGAGAATTTGGTGGCGGAGCACATGAGTAGGCTTACTCACACACTAGAGGATGACACCTTGGACCAGGTACCACTTCGGGACACTTTCCCCGATGAAAATCTCTATACCATCTCAGGTACGCATCCTTGGTATGCTGATTTAGTTAATTACATTGTTTCCTCTGAAATCCCAGCAAATTTGATGAAGCATCAAGTCCAAAAATTAAAAAGTGAGTCTAGGTTTTATGTGTGGGAGGATCCTTACCTCTGGTGCATGTGTAGTGACCAAGTTATTAGGTGTATTCCTGATCATGAGTTTGAGTCTGTTTTGCAATTCTGTCATACACTTGCATGTGGTGGACACTTTGGACCCCAACGGACAGCTAGGAAAGTTTTTGACTCTGGATTATATTGGCCTAGTTTATTCCATGATGCCCATGTGTTTTGTAAGTCATGCTCTCGTTGCCAACACACTGGGAATATTTCTAGGAGACATGAGATGCCCCAACAACCAATACTATTCTGTGAGATTTTTGATGTGTGGGGCATTGATTTTGTGGGTCCTTTTCCAAGTTCATATGGTTTCTTGTATATTTTGGTTGCTGTTGATTATGTGAGTAAATGGGTGGAGGCCAAGGCCACCAGGACTGACGATTCTCATGTTGTTGTGGACTTTGTCAAAGCACAGATTTTTTGCAGGTTTGGAGTACCAAAGGCCATCATCAGTGACCAAGGGACACACTTTTGCAATAGGAATTTTGATTCCCTCCTTCGAAAGTATGGGGCGACACACAAAACATCAACACCATACCACCCCCAAACAAATGGCCAGGCTGAGGTTTCAAATCGTGAGTTGAAACAAATCTTGGAGAAAACCATGCAGCCAAATAGGAAGGATTGGAGTAAGCACTTGGATGATGCATTGTGGGCTTATAGGACAGCATATAAGACCCCCATTGGTATGTCCCCATTTCAGATTGTTTTTGGGAAAGCGTGTCATCTCCCCGTGGAAGTTGAGCATCGGGCTTATTGGGCTATAAAGAAATGCAACATGGATTTGGCCCAAGCTGGAATTCAAAGAAAGTTGCAAATTCAAGAGCTTGAAGAGATTCAACTATCATCATATGAGAAATCAAGGCTCTACAAGGAAAGATCAAAAGTAGCTCATGAAAAAATTATCCAACAAAGAGAGTTTCATGTTGGAGAGAAAGTCCTTCTCTATAGTTCACGACTCAAGCTGATGCCTGGTAAGTTGCATTCCAGATGGTTAGGTCCTTATATTGTATCTAATGTTTTTCCTTATGGTGTAGTGGAGATCACACAAGAGGACACTGGAAGGAGCTTTATAGTCAATGGGCAACGTTTTAAGAGATACATTGAGGGACATCCTACTGATGCAGTGGATTTTATCACACTGCATGACCCCATCATCACTTGATCACATCAGGCTGTTCCTAACCCTTTCACTTTTATATTATTTGTCCTATTTAAAAATTCTACATTTCATGTGCATATATCATCTCACGACTTCACATTGAGGACAATGCAATATTTTAAGTGTGGGGGAGGGAACCTTTTAGTTTAGTAATTTCAATTGTTTTCCTGTTTTAAAAAAAACCAAAACAAAAAAATTGTGTGTTTTTCAAATTTTTTGTGTTTATTTTTCAATTTTCTTTGTGTTCTTTAAATTTTTGAGCTAAAATGATTCTCATCACCATTTTGAAATGCATATCAATGAGTGAAACAATTTACCCTTTGAAACTAAGCTTAAATGAATGCTGAAATGACTTTGTTTCAAGTTCAAATATTTAGTAATTTCATGAAAAGTATGCTGAATTTTGAATCCCATGCCAATCTCACTGTCTTTATATTTGAAATCACTTTCCTTTGAGGCTTCTGAACCATTATTTTCATATTCTTTACATTCACCTCACTTCTTGAGAGAACCAAACCATACTTGATTTGAATAGAATTTGATCTATTCCTATCAAAACTTGAGGGTTTGAGGTACTTATGTTTAAATGATTGAGGCATTTGTTTGGTATTAAATCCCTTATTTCAAAGAATCATTTTTTATAATGGCCTACCTTGAATATTTAATCCTTGTAGCCCCTATAAGCCATGCACATCCTGTTAGGTTAAGCCACATTACAAGCGAATTTTTCCTATCCAACCAACTATTGAAGTGAAATTGCATAATCTAGTTGAGCTTAAGTGTGGGGGAAGTTATCTTGGGTTTTGCCACCACATTCTGTGATACTTTGGGTGGAAAATTAAATTCTGAAGAGATGTGTTTGCTTCTAAAGAAAGTCATTATATTGAAAGCTATGCCTTTTCTGGAGATTTCATGACAAGTGAAGCTGTGCCTTTTCTGGAGCTTCTAATTGAGGTGGAAAGCTGTGCCCATCTGGAGCATTCAAGAAAATCATGTTTGAGAAGATTGAAATATTTTATGCTAAAATGATGAATGGTGTAAACCTTTCATGACTTTTCATGATGATGGTGATGAATTGATACTATGGGGATTGAATAGAAGACCATATTTAAGTGAAAATTAGATTAATGCAATTTTGCTTCAAAAGAGTCAATCCCTCCTCATTCAGCCTCATAGTTTTTCACATCATAATCCTACCAACCGAAAGCCACAGAACAACCCTGAAAAGTCCTCATGATAAACATATGTCCTTGAATCACATTGGGTAGCGATGTAGGAATCTATCAAGCCTATGGTGACCCTTGTATGAGTTTAGATGAGAAAGACATTGCAAAAAAAATTGATATTTGAGTGATGAGAGAAAATTCAAGCGAGGTAAGTGTTTTGTGCATGGGCTGATAAATGAAGTGGAAATATATTGAATGATATAAATGAAGAACTTGAAATAAGGTTTTTTATTAGGCATGATATATTTTTATTCTTGGTGTGAAATTGATTTATCTTAAGGATATGTGTTTTAAAATTGGTTTTGATTTGATATTGATGTTTACTTGATATGAAGTTTTGCCCAAGAGTGCAAAAGGGTATGTGTGGGGGAGTTGATAAAACACTATTTTATTGAATATTTTATTTATAATAAATGATATAATTTCCTAACATTGTGTTAAATATGTTTAATTAGAAAGTATTTGGGATTAGATCATTCATTTGAATATTTGATGAAAATTTCAGTTTTACCCTTTATAGTTCTATGTAGTATTTCGAAGATAAATATTTTTATATTTATTATTTGAATTTTAAATTTTGTAACAGTGTTCCAAACATAATTATCTAAAACTTTTATTCAGGACACTAGAGCTAAAGAGTTCATTTGATTGTTGAAATTGGGCCATAAATTCAAAGTTGGGCTGGGCTCGACAGAATGGAGAAGCTTCTGTATTTCGGCCATAAATCCTTCATATGGGCCTGTATGGAGACCCAAGTTGGAGATGAGATATAAGACACATATGCACACATTTGATCCTTCTGGAAGGCCGGACAATTCACGCGTTTTGGTGGTCAAATGGGCGGTGAAAGTTAGCATAAAATATTTGGCCGAATTTCCACATTCACACTTGAAACCACTTGTAACCTCTCCTCCCCTCCCCTCTATAAATTGGAGTTTTTCTCATTTGGAGGGGTTGGGACGTGAATTGGGAGATTGGACGCAGAGGAGAATTTGTTTCACCCAAATTCTCCAACCATTGTAAGAGGGGTAGCTCTTGAAGCAAGGATCACCTCATCGAAGCCTCCTTCTCTTCTTCATTTTGTAATGTTTTAATTTGTGTAATAAAATTCTTTGTTCTTATTTTATTTCATATCTCTTCTTCTGTTTTGTTTAAATTTCTTCTTCTCTTAATCTTTCTCTTTGGGCTGGAATTCTTGATTAGAAGCGTTATTGGGTTATACCCATTATAAACAGTTGCACATGCAAAACACTTCTACGATGATTACGCCACCCATGGAAGAGTAGTCTTTTAGTAATCGATCTATCTTCTACCCTTTTCATTTAATTATTTTGAATCATTGAGATACTGTAATTCACTTAATATGATCCATGAATTGTGTTTTTAAATTTTAATAAACTAAGCAAGCAACTGAACAATTAAAAGAAAACACGCGAGGCCGGGAATTGTGTAAATTTTGAGAGCACAATCTAAATCGGTAATACAAGACCATACGGGATAAATTTGTAGAGTTCAAATATAATCCCTAAACACAATTCATCCTCATTTCCCGAATGTATATGTGCCTTAATTTACCACTGACCATAAGCTAATCTTAGAACATCAATCAAAGCAGGGTGCTGCGATTGCATGTTCCGAAGTTAGCCTAGGGTTAAATTCACATCATCTTTGTGGTAAAGTTAATTCTCGTAGGGTTCGGGATTTAACAAATTAAGGGATCATAATTAAGTGAATTTTAATTTAAATTATAATGATTAATAATAATGTGAAGAGGTAGAGTTAGATCTATTACGCCTTTTAAAATAGATATCTACGAAAACATCTTCTTGTTGTGTCTTTTTAATCAAACATCATTTCAAAATTAAAAATAAAAACAAATGCAATCTTCTTCCAGAAAACTTCTTCTAGATCTATAAACTATAAAAAACACCCATCCATTCAATTAGTGTTTTTATTCTCTTTTATTTTATTTTTAGAAAACCTCTAAGAAGTTGTTTTAATTCACTTCCTCCTTTGAGAGACGACCTTGGTCAGCCAGTCTGCTGCACCTAAGTACCCCAAAATCACACTAATCATTTGAGGGCACCCATGACAGTGCTCTTTTAGTAAAGGATACCTATTCTTTATTATAATGGAATTGATTTCCCAATAATCGACACAAACCTCGTAGATCCATCTTTCATCTTAGAAAATAAAATAGGGTCTCCCCATAGTGAAACACTAGGGAGAATAAATCCCTGATTACCAAAATCCTCTAGTGTTTTTCTTAAACTATACCAATTCCACAGTGTCCATTTTATTGGGAGTATTTGATATTTTCCTTTTATCAAGAATTAAATCAATTAAGGATTCAACCCAACATTCTAGGGGATTTCTAGGTAAATCCTCCAAAAATACATTAATGTATTACTACAAAATTGGTATATACTTGATATAAAGATTAACTTCTTCTTAACTAGAGGATGTTTTATCTTCTTCCCAATAAATTCTTTTTAGTAGAGCTACTAACGGTGGATCTAAATAAGAATCAGGTGAGGAAGTTTATTCTTTGAGGATAAGGGATTATACAACTTCCTCACAAATTGTAATTTATTTACTATTAAAATAAAATTTTTCATCATAATTAGAGTTATAGTCCTATTGAGAATAATATCAAAGTAAATCATTGGTATGATAATAAGGTCAACACATAAGGTATGATTATGTGTCATAATTGGGACTGAATGACACATCATTATTACAATGATACATCTATTATGAGTTTTGACCTATAACTCTATTATTAAATGAAATGGGAAATGTATAATTTTCATGGAAAACTGGGTAGATATAAAAGAGTGTGAGAATACCGAATCAAATAAGGCATTGGATAAATTTAAAGATATGATTAATGAACCTTACACCATATCATTTGGTACTTCTAACTCCGTTTTTGGGATCATATAATATTTTCCATTACCATTGGACTCTTCTATGGTATATTCCCCTAAAAATTAGAGAAATCATTTTCATAATCACCTATATCCTTATAATTATTGAACTTGGCATCATTGATCATGTTCTCCCCTTACATTCATGAGCCTGGTGACCCAGATCTCCATATTTATAGAAAAATCCTAGTACTTTTAAATAGATCCCAGGGAGGTTTTCCCCCCAATTTTCACAGGATTGGAATCTCTCAAACTTATTCTTATTCTTTGTATTCTATTTCTCATGGTGATCATATATCCTCTTATTGTCTTTTTTTTCAAGGAATATACTTATTCTATAAAATTCCTTCTATATCTTAATTTAATATGATACTATTGCATCATATGATGGAAAATTATGAGAATAAAATGATCTTCAAAGATTTAGATTAATACCTTCAAAGAGGTGATTGATCTTGCACTTTGTGTTACATATACAATCAAAAGTTTACCTGGATAACCTTGTGAAGGATGATTCATAATCTACAACACTCTTTTATTCCTTTTCGTTAAAATAAGGAAATTTCTCATAATCTAAATTTGTTGATCATAAGGAAAGTATTTATCGAATAATGTTTCCTTAAAAATTATAAATTCCAAGAGTTAAATTTCTTCATTCTCCTGAGTTTTTTGCATGAAGGTCCACCACTAATCAATTTCACCTTGGAGAAAATAGGCTTCAACTGTGACCTTTCCTTTTCACTACATCCCAAGGCCGTAAATATCTTCTCTAAGGACTAAATCCATCGATAATACATAATTGGATTAGTAGTCCCACTAAATGATCAGTGATTTTACCACATAAATCAATCCAATATTGTAGATTCCCTTTGTGGAATTTATTATCCATTCAGTTAATTTTATTTGTCATAACCTGATTATGTTTCCCTAGTATCGCTATAATTTCCTCTGTTCCAATACTAGTCATATTGGCTTCCTCAGTGTGTCTATCTCTTCATTTTCCAAGAGTATTGATACCATTCGTCCTCCTAGGTGAAATTGCTACACAATGTAATGCACTAGATTAGATCACAATATATAATTCTAAATACATTATATCTTATAACATAAATTCATGCATCATAAATATTAGAATCATAATCATTGGTTACTTTAAGGGAATATTTTAGTTTAAATCATTTATAATGTTAAGTAAATAGAATGTGAATTATCCTATGAATATCCTCCAGGAGTATCAAACCAGGTGTGAGATAAGGCCAGTTTTCATGTACCACATTACCTTGATTCCATAATGTAACACCTTGTTAGAGTTATTACATCTAGGAACATCTGTTCTAGAACCACATCTACATGTAGTATCTAAACTTGGATGTATTTATAGGAATAACCAGAAAATTAAATCCTTATAGAAATTATAGGATGTTATTGTATACTTATCCTGAATATGCTATGGTCTATCCTCGCTGATGTTCAAGCTGCTAATAGTCTCCATTCGGAATGTTGCAGCAACCTAATTAACAAATGGGTGGTACTTAGGAGGCTGAATATCACTAGAAATTTTCCAGCCCCTCGACATACTTTGGAAGTCTTGTAGACAGCCCCTTTTTAAGGATGGGTAAAATGAAACACATATGGAGCTTTGAGGGGTAACCCAGGCCCCATCCATCTTCATGAATGAGAACAGAGATGTCATTGAAGGTTTTCATGGTCATAGTAGGAGTGTCATGAAACTTTAATCAGAGATGATGAGGCTTATAACGGTTGTAGATATTTTCATCTAAATAAATTGGAATAATTTATAGTTTGAATCTGAATCCACCACTCTCGGGAAAGTTTCCAGAATGGGGTAGAGGCACATGTCATGGAGGTTGGCTGTAAAATGGGTGAACTCTCTTGACAAGCTCTCCTCTTTGAACGACTTCATCACCCATGATTTCTGGGAGGCCAACTATATTGCTGATGGGTTGGAAAATAAAGGGGTAAATGTCGAAGGGTTCCACCAATTGACCACTTTTCTTGATGACATGGTTCCTATGATACTTTGGGATAAATGTGAAATTCCTTCATTTCGCATTTTGTAATTATTATGTTTTTAATAAAAGGGCCTTGATGCTCAATTTTCTCCAAAATAAACTCATCCTCAATATCTATATTGGGGTTTTTCTCCCTATTCTATGTCCTATAAATCGGTTTTCTATGGTTTTTTCTAAACATTCGTTGATACATACAGTAATACCCCAACCCCAGAAGCTAGAAGTTGGTTCATTATCTTATTATATTTTCATGATTACATAGAATTAAATCCCAAAGGACTGAACAGTTTAGCAGTCTTGAAAAGACATATTAGATACATGGTACCAATAATAAATTGGTAAAATGAAATTAAAAACATTATACATAAATAAATTAAATAATCTGCATCCTTGAATTCTTATTCAAATATTTATTATTCATTACCTGGAGAAATGAAAAATAATAATGGTGAGATCAAATTCTCAGTAAGGGTAAGTAAAGAGGAATAAATAATAATTTAAAGTTAAATAACTCATATCATATTCCATTAAAATAACTAGATAAGGAATAATCAATATGGAAAGTCAAGGACCAGACACATGCCATTTAATTAATGAATTGAAAATTAAATTTATCGATAGATATGTCGATGAAAAATATCATGGATGAATGATAACTAAACTAAATGAGGGAAATTATTTCTTAATGTACATCAGGGTTGAGGCAAATGGAAATATATACCATCATGATCTTTCATAAGATCGTTTAAAACTACAAAAATATTCCTATTTAATTTGGCTAACTTATTTGCCTAATAAGAACATATTGATTCATCGAGGAGATATGTAAAATTCAAGATCCACCCATCATTACCTATAAAACAAATTCTTCATAATCAATATTCAAAATAATATATTCCTTATCAACTAACTGTATATTATGAGAAATACATATATATCCGAAATTCCCCTAATAAGAAAATATCTGTCAATGTAAACACCGTATGTAAAATCATATACAGTTTAGGCAATAATAATATATATTGTATGATCATATAGATACTAAAGTAAAATTTCAATGATAAATGATTATAATCATGTTAATGTTTCAGTAGAAAAATAACAATCCCAAAAGGACATGAATATTTCAAAGCTAATCAGTAAGAACATTCTTATGGAGAATAATCTTTGAACATTCTAAAGTATTCCATACAACTTTAAAACATTTAAATATATTAACCATGAAGGTATGAAATTAAATGAAACTTATAATATCATGATATTATTTATATTCATGATATAGTATGTCAAAAGGTAGTATATACATCAAATAAATGTGAATTGGCGTATAATAACAGATCAGTATCAATGGAGTGTAAATTGAGATGACATTCCTTTTCCTTACCTTTATTACATTATGTGGTATTTATCCTCCTATATAGTGGGTGAAAATAAGTTAATGTCTTATATTATAACTTTACTCATCATATATTAACTTCTTACAATATTTTATTCCCTATTTTTTAACACTCTTTCATTATTTTAACTATTTCGGCAGTTAATTGCCTACTCTTATGAAGTATGTTTCGACTTGTGATTTGTTGTTCCTATTAAATAGATCATGATTTAATAATCTAAATAATGTAAACCATTAATTAATTATCATAAATTTTTATTATATATGTATTTATTTTAGTCCTTTATATTTAGAGATTAGAAATGATGCACACCATTCATGGAGACGGTATGGCATACGTACACATGAATGATACATTAATTTGTTTATCATATTAAAAGAATGAATGATAAATGATACATAGGTATATTATAATTCCTATATCATATCTTCTTTATATATGTTACATATTTTTATTAAAACAATATCTTTCACATTCCATGCATCACATGAATGAGTCATATAGCATTGAGGGGGTGATAATCAACACTTCCTCAAAAAAAATTATCGTATTTACACAAGATGGAATGAATAAAGGTATGTTCTAAAAAGATATTACATATATTAAAGAAATTATAATAAAAAATATAAAATATATAAACGGATTTTCCTTCATAATGACCACCATGAGAGGTTGTAAAGGAAAAATGAACAATCAATGTTTTGTGAGGCAGTAGTTCACTTTACATAGAAACAATATATTTTTTACCTTTTAGATGAAGGTCTGTGTAAGTTATTTTAATACTATTAAAATAAAAACATCCTAGTATATTTAGTATAAATTTTTTCTTATGAAATAATTGAATAATAAGAGTATAGGGAGTAGAGAGTTGAAATTAAACTAAAAATCTCGTGAGAAGATGTTACCTCTTAATGAGGTATCTTGTTTTGGTTTATACCAAAAGGATTCCTTGGAAGTATTTCTACCAAAAGTTAGGATTTGAGGTTGAGTGGAGGGACTTTTTAAATCTACGTGGGATGATATTAGCTTATACTAATAGGTTTGATAGGTGTGAGGAATGGAGATATGTGCTAGCCTTTTAAAGGGGAGGAAAAGGACTCACTTGGAATTTTTTGAAACAAGTCTGGTGTAAACATGTTATTACCTAAAAAAATTAATAAAAAACCAAACATAATAATGGGAGTTTTATGGATGATATATGTCCATAAATTTTATTTACAATTGGATAGGTCTTTTGGGAATCTAAGATAAAGGTTTAGTCCTTTATTATGCTTAATTTTACATTAATATTTATAATTAATTTTTAACACTTTCAGTAATATATTTGGTCAAAAAAATTTGTCCTTATTATACAATATAAATTATTCTTATTCCAAATATTGAATCCATTTTTATTGATTAAAATCAAATAGGTGGAATAAATAAATTTAAAATTAATCCCACAGGCAGGACGTCAATACTGATTTTTAGGGTAAAACGTCTAAAAGTTTGATAAATTTTAACATTATATTTAAAATTTATATTGATATAAATTACCTAAATTGTAATAATAGATAAAAATATAATATAATTAGTATTTAAAACAAATTAAAATTATTATTTAACCTTATAAATAAATTAGATTTAAAGTAGTTTTGAATTAAATTTTAGTGTTTTTTCACTTTTCATTAAAAAATAAATATTCCCAAAAAATTATCCAAAATTCATCCTGAGATTATTTATATGTTTTTAATAATAATAAAATACTTATAGTGACATATTAAATTTATAAAAGGTTCAAAATTTGGATTTAAAATGGGTTCTCCATCAAAAGGCGTCAAAACTACTTTTAATAAAAATATTTTAATTTATGTGTAATATAAGTTTTGTTCTTATCTTATGAAAATGTAAAATATATTAGAGGAGTGTAAAAATATTTTATTGGATGTATAATATATAAATTTTGTATATAAACTCTCAAAATGTGTTAGAATTTAATTAACAATGCAAAATGTGACTAAGTACTGTTTTGTTTAAATAGGGTGTTGTGTGTATTGAAAAAAATCAAGAAAATATAAAGTAAAATATTGTAAATTCTTGGGGTTGTACAAGAATTATTTTTATGATTCATTATTTTATTATTTTTCCACATTTCACATGTAATGATTATCATGTGATGTCATGCCTTATTATTCTTGTTCCTTTTATTCCTGATTGATATGCGTATTTTATAACATGTATTATCCCATTCATGTTATGGATTTTTTATTACCTTACTGGGATTTATATATCACACATTTTATATGTTTTTCCCTATGTTATCCCATGTAGTTTCAAAAATCTATGAAATTTTAGAGTCATTTTAAAGATGTTTTCAATAATGTTTTTGTATACCTTGTTCAAGATTTTTTGCTATGTTCCTATTTCCTAAAGAAACTAAAATTATTGATATTTTGGGTTGTAATAAGTGTTATTTTATATAAAAAATATTGTATTAAGGTGTAATGATGAGTAGGGTGGTTATACATCCCATTTAAAATGGAAACCCATCACTTCAATTAGTGTATAATCCATCTCTTATATCTATTTTACAATGCTAAAATATGAAATATTCACAAAAATTAGATTTCTATCCTAGAAATAGATATGTGCATAACTTCCCTTAAATTAATTACTTTAGTTTTTTTCATCTTAATGTAGTCATCTTATTATATTTTATAGAATGTTTAACCTTTTATTACACAACTACTGTATGATATAAAATTTTCATTTGGTCCCCTGGCTAGCCACCAATGTTATTCAGAAATTTAATTCTGATTGTTAGGAAACACCTTACAATTATGATCTAAGAACCATCCCATATATTGTTTATTATATTTATTTGATATTAACCCTTCATCCCATAATGGATTTAATTATTTAGTAATTGGTTTTTGGTCTTCAACATATGAAAATATATATTAACTCATAGCTAAAATGTAAGGGTGTGCTTGCTCTGTATCGGTGATGGTAATTGAAATAACATATCTTCCAAAAATCCCTTTACCCATAAGACGTCTGATGTGATGAGACATTGTGAGTCTGGTGATACCCACATCTAATATATAATCAGTAAAAAATTCAAAATCTTGTTCAAAATTAAATTTTCTTTCAATACACCCCTCTGGCCTTATTCTATTCATGAAACACTAGTTAAAAATATTCATGTACCATTCACAATGATATACCCATCTATAATGGATATGTACACATTTTTGAACCTCTCTAACCAAGTGAACCATCTTCTGGCCCATTCTATTAAATATTGATGGCGGTGAGAACATATATAATTCAAAAATTATGACTACATCCTCATTTTTTACCATAGAAGCTTCTGCAAGACTATAACATTACTTCATGTGGATTTGAATAAGAAGTTTCTGGTCCATGAAAATTGTACATTTTTTTGGAATAATAAAACATAATGCAAAGAGAATGAAATATTATATCAAAGCATCTAATTAATGTGATTTTAGTCACTGTAAGTTCAAATTAGTCATTGAAAACGCATTCTTAATATTTTAAAAATAACCTTCTTGATCATTTACACTAATAAGTAAAATGAAAAATTCTATTTTTTTCAATCTAGATTGATTGTATGCTATTGGAGGAACAAAATTCCTCCAAAAATCATCATAGGTTCTATCTATTCCCTTATCCCCATGTCAGTAATATCTCACCATGAATTGATTCCATATTTTTTTTATTAACATTTATTAATGTGCCAATAAAACTATTAATATTTTTTTTCTACTTACATTACATCAAAAAATTTATGTGCACAAAAAAATATATTTTATTTAAAAATAAAACTGATCAAATTATCTAACTAAATTTTTAATGTTGTTCAAAAATGGTTTATTCAAAATAATGTCAATATCTTTTACTAAATCACACAGTTGACCACCCATTGGTTGAGATTGTGTTTTACCTTGTATGATATTCCCATATAATGATGTTTCCTAGATAGGTATTTGTGTCACCAAGGTAATTTTTTTTTTTCATAGCAATACATTCTTTGAGCAATGATCCAACTGAATTGAGTGTGTTCATTCTTCATAAATGGGACACCCCAATATTCTACTGATGTTATAACCTAAAAATTTTCAAATTTAGGAAATTCATTTATTATCTCAAACAACATTGTCCTCATGGTTAAATTTTTTACTTCTATGAGAATCATAATTTTTAAATCATGTGTCCGACATTAATTTATGACCATATATTAGTGGAGAAAAATATACATAAATAATATTAATATGGGTTTTTCAGATTAAATACAAGTATAGAAAACATAATTTATTACCACATCATGCACAACAATGACAATAATTTATAATTTACCAAATTTATTAGCAATTTATTGTGAGTACTACTATATACAAAAAAATATTCATCCCATTTGTAGATAATGTAATACAAAAGATTCTCAACTCATATTCCAAATTTTGGATACTCATAATAAATTGTCACCCACTAAATAGAGTCTATAAAGTATATAGTGTACATTATTTAATTGATGTATCAACATATCATGTCAATTTTATAGTGGTTCTTGGAAATTCATACAGTCTTCTCAAGTATTTAATGATAGGAATGTATAATATAACATTCAATGGACTTGATACATCATTCTAGTATCATAATCAGCTACAAATAAGGAATTTTATAAGCGATTAATGCTCTATTAGAAACAATATGAAATCATTTGGGCATGCATGTATAATTTTAGATATAATCTTCATTGAACATAGAATTATTTTTGTATCATAGGTCTGACAGATACGATCAATTTCTCCAGGTAGAGTATCATTTAAGAGAACAAATTATAGCATCCCACCCTAGGTGCCACTAAACTGTGCCCCAAGACGGTGGCCACAAGACCTCAAGAATGACTCCCTGAATTCCAGCAGCTTCTGACTAGAAACAAGGGCCTAGGATGTGTCTGGAGTGAGACCATTCCCTCGAGATCAGTGTAAGCATAGTGGTAAAAAATAACTAATAAACAGAGGAAGAATACGAATAGGTAGACATCAAATAAAGTAAAGGAAATAAACCACGACTCAGAAATTATTAATAGGAAGAAGTTGAATAGAAATAATATATAAAAAATGATGATAATGTAATCATGTGTTTGTGAAAAAATGATAGTACAAGCAGACATTAGATAAAAATAATATACTAAATTCTAACAAAATATACAAATTTCTCAAAATTTCAACATTAGTATCTCAACCATAATATCGGTTCATTACACCCAAAATCCATCCAAAAGTAGCAAATCAATAAAGAAACATAAGTAGAACACATCCATTTATCTACACCTACAATAAAAAAATATACACAGGTACCAAACATGCCTGAGTAGGATATGAGATATAAATCTCAGTAGGCTGTTACCCATGTTGTCTAGGCCAATCCATTTTGTGAAATAAATAAACTATAGTGTTTCATAGTAATTAAATTCATAGAAATAACTTATTATAATAGTAAACACCTTGGAAAGGGTTCCTAAATGGACACCTAACCAACACCACCTTCTTTGGTCTAATTCAGATGTCTAAAAAGAGGTACATTTTCATGTCATGAGAAGTATATATAAGGGATTATATAAAATATTCAACCTAGAAGTATAATAAGACCTCTACATTGTGATTTATCTTATAGGTAACATTTCCATGTCATTAAATAAGTATTCTATGATATAAATATGATATGACACATCTATCAAAAGAGATCAATCAGTCCGTTGATTCCATAGCGGATTCGCAATCCCGTCCAAAGCAATATAAATTGAATCCCAAGGGTCACTTTAGGAAAATATTATATAACCAATACTGATGTCTCTTGCCAATTCAACCCATGTTAGATCCCTTGAATCCCTCAAGGTATGGAGACTCTAAGTTCATACCAAGTATCTCAAATAGGGAATGATATAGAGATCATGCCCATGTTCCTTTCTTGGAATTCTCCCCTAGGGATTTAGTGTCAGTCCAAAGTATAAGAAACCTCCTAGAGATCCCATACGTGGAAAGACAATGTATCTCTCCTTGAACGTCAAGTAGTATGCAACCCCACACGGAAATTCTACCCATGGAATCAATAAAATGGGGATACTGTTCTCTCCCGGCTCATATCAAGTGATCCAAATCATCTTGATCATATATCACAAGGAAAATCAATAAAAAAATTTCATGACATTAGACAAACATCTCATGCCAAAAGATAAATATTTATTTATGTATCATTGTCCAGACAATCAAATTCATAAGGCATTAAACACATTCATAAGCTATAGGCTACAATATATGATCACTAGAAAACATGCATTAAGAATAGGATATGGAATGAAAACAAAGAAAAAATACTTAAAATACCTCTAATAATATGTGACCAATGACATCTCAAAATATCAAGCTATCAAACTTGACCAAGAATGGAATTTCATTCAAAACAATCAAATTTCTTATGAAATAAGACATAAAAGAAGAATAGGAACTTGTAACATGGAATTCCACAAATGTAAGTAATTAATATGGAATGAAGCATGGTATTCAACCAAATTTCTTTAATCTATTTAAATTAATGGCCTATGTAATTCAATGCAAAGCATCAACCTTGAGAATTTAAAAATAATGTGTGAGAAAATAAGCTCGAGGGATAATCTTTTATTCAATAATTTATGTCAATTCAATTTATAATCTATGTCATTTAGTCAAATGAAACGAACATGAGGCAATTAACCATTTAAACCACAATAAGTAGTCCATATTTGAGGGGACACAGAAAGGGGAGGCTGACAAGAAGCTAAACTACCCTTGGATGAGTTTATCCATAAGGCATGGTCAAAAAGGCATAGGAAGCCACTTTAAATAATTTATTTAAGAAGAATGAATCCACATCAGATGATTCGGAATAGAAGCACAATGGTGAAAAATCTAAAATGTGATAAAATGATGAGAGAGGAAATAGACCCCATACCATTTTGTAGTAGCGCTCCACTCATCTTTTATCAAGCATTGATTTATCCTAAAATGGATGAAATCAAAGGATTTTTCAAATTATATGGAAATAGAAAAAATCCATCACACCAAAACAGCACATTAGATAGAAGAGAAATATAGAATTATTGGTTTGTTGAAGAAATATCTTACGTACATTGTTACATAGATTCCGATAGTAATATATCTGAGTTTTAGATGAGGGAGATACATCAAAACCACATGGTGGGAAGATGAGGGCATCACACACCACGGGGGAGATCAAAATCCAACTATAATGATGAGGGATGCGATAAATATTGATTAAAAAATTAATTAAGGATATAAAAGTAATTCCACCCAAAAAATATGGTACACATGGATTGGCATCATGATTTGGACAAACTATTTGAAAACCGTGCACCTACTACTACCTCAAGGGGCATACCACACAGTTAGGCACAAGACTTAACTAACCTTGCACAAATTATGGAAAAAACCTCATTCAAAAACATTCATGTCATCACATAGTCCTATTACTTGGGTCAAATATTTTAAATCAAACCATGTTACCCTAATGTTATCACTACCAAATGATGCACAATTTTGGGAATCTTTGCAGGTTGTGTGGAAAATATTCCTCTAATAGTGTGGCCACATCAGTTTCCTCCCATCTTTAGCACCAATCGTCAAATGTTCCCCAAACACACCTGATACCTCTATTAACTTACTAAGAATCATTATTAGTGTCATTTAAAAGAATTTAAACAAAAAATTATTAGTCTGTACCTTTGAGAAAATATGTGATGTTAAAAAATTAGTTTAGTAAAACTAGTGTTTCTCTGTATCATGATAGCTCTAAAATTATATAACATTAATGTAGTAGATAATGTTGTGTACTTAGTATAATAGGTATACAAGGATATATTTTCACTACCATATAACATCTCAAACAACATTGGACAATCCCAAAGGTCATCATCAAATTCCACTGACATTTCATCCATATTATATCCATCATAATTTACACTAGTGTTTATATCAAATGATCTATAAGCCATAGTAACATCCAAATCAATATGAATGTTCAGTTTTTTCACATTTTATGTCTAAATTTATTGATCTCATCTATTCAGTGAGAAATAAAATGTTCTTAGAACTCTTCTAGACTAATTTTTATTGAATAAAAACAAGATATATGTAGATAAAGGATTTGAGAAGGGTCGTAAGGATTCTCTATTAAAACATATTAAACTATTTAAATCCATATGTATACTCTTTTTTAAATGAATAGAATGATTCTATTTACTATTCATATCCATCATATTAGGTTCATAAAATAATAATTTTTCACAATAAATAAATAAATATTTACACATAATATATTCATAATCAAAGGTGAATGTTATGGATAATTTTAAAAAGAGAAAACCCACAATTTTATTATTTCAAATAATATTAGTATGATTAAAAATAAATGGGTAATTTAATTTAAGAAAATAATAAGTCAAATTTTGGTAGGTTTCATCATCTATATTCATCCAAAATGGTCACTAGTACCCTATATGGTATGAATAATTCTCATAGTAGTTCAATTAATATAGAAGAATATCTAGAAGAGATAAGGGATGAGTCCCAAGAAACATAATTCAATTATAAATATTTAGGAGATAATGATGATGTGGATGAAATCTATGTCCTTAAATATAAATGACCCATGGCATGGATTTGTTGAGTCATCATAAAGAATTTGTTAGTTTTTTTCATAGAGATGAAAAAAGAAGTAGTAGTAGTCTGATCCCTACAATGGGATCCTTGATTTGTGTAACTGTGATAAGGATCACCTATATGATCTTACAAACATTCATGGTATGACATCAATTTTAATTTCAAAATTAATAGAAAACCTTCAATTAATACATGAAAAAGTAAAGAAATTTCTTATGACTACATAATTTTAGAAGGTCTTAGGATCTGGTGACAGAATAATGGTAATTATAGGATAGTTATTATAACCTTTCTAGGTAGAAGCCCAAAAAATTGGAGGAGTAAATGTTTATTAATTTATTCACTTGGTATGTGGTGGATCAAGTGGTGTTTCAGTAACAGTATGGGTGGAGCATAAAAGGAGTGCTAATGTTCATGTGACTGACATATGTCAGTGGAAAAATGACAAGTCTGATTATTTAGAATATCCAAATAAAGCTGTGATAAATTAAACTCATAGGGTACATTTGACCACATAAAACTATCGGTAAACCCTTGAACATTCTTTAATTTAATTATGTTATCATAGTAATTATAGATAGAAAAATAAATAATAAATTTTTTCCCTCTCATTTATTCTAATTTACCATGTTCTAAGACAAATTACATTATATGTCAAGCGATTTCAAATAATTATTTCAGGTAAAATTATAAAATATCGTCATACAAATGGTAATAAAATAGATTATGTACTCAAATGAATCACTTATATACATATATTAATATAATCATCAATAAAAAAAATGCTGGAAAAAATTATTTATTATTGGATGGAAGAATTATCTTTGAAATTATTGTCGTTGCTTGTCTTTTAATTTCAAATAAAACACTGAAAATAAGAAATGAGACCATAAATTTAATTTATAAACACTTTAAAATTCATTAAAATATCTCATTAGATATATATATATAAATCTATTTAATATATTATAACAAAACTTTACTCAATAGTAATTAATTTTCATCGCATTAAAAACCCAATTTATAATTTAACTCAAGAAAAAAACCCATAATCTCTCTAAAAAATTAATGTGCATGAGAAGATTAATTTAATAAATTAATTAAGTATCATTTATAATAAAAGCAATCAATTTTGTAAATCACTATATATATAAATCATACAATATAAATATATACATGAAAACTATAACAATAGAAATATATTGATTTTTTTATAAATTATCTTTTTGATTATTTTCTAAATATGAAATAATTTATAATTCTCTTTTTAATGAACCAAATGTGAGTTTTGAAGTTTTATTAGGAATAAAAATCTAAAATATCATTTTATTTAAAAAATTGTTAAAATAAAATTTGATTTCAAAATAAAATTTTAAAACCATGTGGTGTTTAATTCATTTAAAATAAGTATGAAGCATCATAAAAAAGCACATAAAATGTCAAATCCATGAATTATAGATAACTAGGGAGGTAAAATCATATAAAAAATCTATATAACTTTATATAAACAAAATAATAAATTAAATCAAATGTAAACTTTAAAAGAAAACATTTTATTGTATGACAAAGTAGACTAAACCCATTTAAAATATTCAAAATCAATAAAGGAAAATCATGAGTCATTTAATTAAATATATATAAATCATACCCATAAATTTATAATTAATTTAATTTTAGAAAATTAAAACCACACTTAAAAATACAAAAACACTTTTAACCATTTATGTTTCTTTGTAACACAAGATATTACTCATGAAGTAAACATAATTCTTAAGGAAATATTTGAAAAAATAATCTGGCATCCAACAACCAAATCCAGCCACCAAAATCACCAAAAACACCTACAAAAATAAAAATATTTGAAACATAACAATGATATAGAATCCTAGAAAAAGTGAAAACATAACATAATAAATAGTCACCATTAAATAATCTTATGAATCCAATTCTTTCTGCGCCAACAAAAACACCCTTTCCAAAGTCCAGGTTTTTTTATTGTCATTTCATTAATAACTCTACATTTTTAACATTTTATGGAAGGAAATGTTTGGAATTAATCGATGTATAGAACCCATATTTCCTATGAGTAAGGATTTTTTTAGTAGTATAACATCAAATTCCATTTATGGCATAAATTCACATAGAAAACATATATAAGTTAATAAGATTCACTCTCCCTTTTTAATTGGATCATCCCAGTTATTTATTTCCTAGGTTAATGAATACCATTTTACAATGAATTTGATAGCTTTATAATCCATACTTTTCCCTAAATAAAAAATGTATTCTTGAATAACCTAAGACATTGAAGAGATTCCATGACTAGCTACATAAGGACTGAAAAAGAAGTGGATGATATGATTCTAGGCCAGGAATTACGAAGAAAGGAACCCAAAATAAATATAAGGGGTTTATTAAACTTGAAGGGTGAAATTCTCATCATCAATATATGTGAAATCAATCAGACTCGAATAAGAAGGATTAGTTATCTTAATCCGGGAACCCATGAGGGCACTGAGCCCATAAAATGCTACACTAATTCAAAATGCAGAATCTAAATAAGAATGAAATGAGAGATGAGGATAAAAAAACATCACACCTTAGATTTGAGGCTTGATTCTTCCAAGAGAAGGTAAAAGGGGAGAGATAGTAGTAGTTGTCTTATTTTAGAGCTTGAGTGGGGAGATTGAAATTTTTGGGTTTAGGTTCTTTTAAAAACATTGTTGGGAGATTTTTCAGCACTTGAGAAAAGTACTGTTAAACATACCTTTTATAAATGCTACAATAACAAGCATTGATAAAATCTATTTTTATCATCGCTTAATAAGAACTTATAAAAAGAATATTAATGGGTGCTAAAGCTTTGGTGTTGATAAAGGATTTATAATTATAATTAGAAATTAATATATATTAAATATAGTGGTAAATTGTTTTCTATGATTGTAAATGTATTTATATCATTATATATATTTAACCAAAATATTTAAAATATTATCTTTTTAAATTTATTTACTTAAATTTTATAATTATTTAAATATAAAATCAATAATTTATAATTATATAAATATTTTTTAAGAGAAATAATTTTTCTTTATTTAAAATTATAAATATATATAATATTAAAAATATATTAAATATAACTTTATAAATATTTTTTTAAATATTTTTATATAATTATATATATATATATTGATATAATTATATATATTTATATAATTATATAAGTATTTAATAAATATAAATACACATGAACCCAAATATAGTAAATATATTCATTATTTAAATATATTGTTTATAATTTTATAATTATAAATATATTTATATCATTAAATATATATATATATATATATTTATTCATTAATAAATATTAAAAAAAATAAAAATAAAAACAAATATTGGAAATATATTCATTATCTAAATATATTTATTATAATTTCATAATAATTTAAATATATAATTTTTTATTTTAAATATTTTAAATAATTTAAAAAATATATTTATGTTTTTATATAATTTTACATATTTATATAAATAAATAAATATATATTTCATAAACATAAATAAATATTAATATAAATATTTTAAATACATTAATTATTTAAATATATTTCTTATAAATCATTTAAAATTATAATTATTCAAATATGAATATATAAATACATTTCAAAAAATATTTAAGTATTTATATTTATAAATATATAATTTATAAATATAGTAAATCCACATTTATAAATATATTTATTCAGATTAATTTATTTACAAACAAATATTTTGCATTTTTTGAGAAATATATAATCTTAAATGCGTGTATGTTAAAAAATTTTAAAATGAATTATTAAAAATGAGTAAACTTCAAAAATATTGAGAAATGGATAAGTTTTTCAAATTTAATAGAAATTAATAAAAAAATTATATGGAAATATTTGGAAATGAAGATGAATACATATTGAAAATATTAAAACATAGTAAATTTTTACATACAAATAATTATTATAAAATGATTAAATTCAAAAAAAATGAATAAATAATACCTAACAAAAACAATATTAAAATTAAATAAATAAAATTTAACGATTAAAAAAATATATGTTAAATATATCATGTTACAAAATGAAATTATAAAATGACTATTAAAATCTGAATAAATTATAGAAATATAGTTTGTATGTGTTTCTTTAAAATCATTCATTAATTACATAAATATTTGTGTCTGTGAGTTGTATATAAAAATTCATTAATTATATATTTTTATGTGTCAAATCAATGTTGAAAACATTTTATATATGATAAATTGAAAAATAAAACCACATTCAAATAGTTTCCATTTCTAGAAACAATTAGTTAATATTTTTAGTTAATAATATTTTTTAAATATAAACTATTCTACAATAAAAATATGACTTATTTAATATAAGGTAAATATTTAGTATTATATAAATCGTATTTTGTGAAATATTAAATACATTGATATATATATATATATATAAATATATGAATATATTTCTATATTAAATGTATTGATGAACTAATATGTATTAAAATAATTAAAATGAATAATATATTAATATATTTTTAATTATTACATTTTATTAATTTTCTATATTTATATTTCATAAATATTATTTAGTACTATCTATAACTAATTTATATATATATATATATATTTAATTTATTCATTTTTGTTCATAATTCTTTCATTTATAAATTCTTAAGAATTATTGTAATTAATTATTTTATTTTTTGTTTTAATATTATAATTTATTCATTTTTATTTTTTTGTTTAATTATTACATTTTATTCATTTTATATTTATATATTTAGAGTATAATATTTGTTATTGTTTATAATTTGTATATTTTAATGTTAGATTTATACATTTTTATTAATAAATGCTAAAATAATTAAATATTTAATATTTTTAAAAAGTAGGCATTATTAATTTTTATTTGTATAATTATTTCATCATATTTATTAAACATACTTATCTGTGATATATAATATTTATTATTATTTGAAATATATATATATATATATATGTGTGTGTGTGTGTGTATGAAAATTATTAATAATTAAGAAATTTAAAAAATCTGAAATATTTTAAATTATTATTTTTCAATTATTATTTATTTAAATATTCCATTTTTATTATTATTTTTAATACATGATTTTTAATTGTTGTGAATAAAGAAAATGTGGTGTGGACAATATAGGTCAAGGTATTTGGTCAGATAGTAGGGTGGGGTTGTGTATGGCTTGAATGGTTGTATACTGGTGGGAAAAGGCCCGCAGGAATCAAAGGAGGGACAAGGCCCACACGGGCCCATGTAGGTCACTACTAGGATGTTGGGTCTCCCAAAACTTGTATACCAACGGTTCGGAAAATCCATTGGTATAGGGGTCCATTACCAATGGTTTGTACAAACCGTTGGTAAAGAATGGTTTCTTGAAGGATTTCGCCACTGGTTGAAGAAACCATTGGGAAATCCACAATATTTTCAGCCTTTACTAAAGGATTATACAAACCGTTGGTAAATTTCAAGATTTCCCAATGGGTTTTAAAAACCATTGGGAAAGGTCTCCCCAAATACACCCGATTACACAGAATCTCAACACAGAACTCATTTCCCCCAATTTCTAGAAGCCCTCACGCGTAGGTGAACCCTAACCCGATTTCTTTTATCCGATCAGCTTAAACTCCCCAATCCAGGTTAGACTCAATAAAACTCTTCCAAAATATATACATAGAATCCCTCTTCCCTTGATTTCTCCATTTTATCAATATCTAGAAATATCACATCATTTTTCCCAATTTCTAGAGATTTTGGAAAATTTTATGATTCACACTATTTGATATTGAATCAATGACTAATACATGATTGGTAAATGTCTGTGAGTATATAGAATATGGTTTATAAACTATCCCATAAAAGTATCACTATTTTGGGTTCTTTATTATGTGTATAGTATTATTGATATACTTTATTATTAATCTCAAATTTAAAAATAAATGTTTTTGTCATTACTTTATGAAATTAAACCTCTTTATGATCCAAGAACAACCTATTAGTGTAGAAGCCTAAAATTTATCCACCAAAGGGGTGTTTTTGACTTGGGAATGTTTTCCCCCAAATACCCAGCACCCCAGATCCCAGTAGGTCTGATTGTAGACCAAATCCAGACCGCCTCCCGATGTATTCTCGGCCGCGAAATACCTTCCAGGTGAAGATCCTTCTTCAATCAATTTTTTTTATTTCTAAACTAGAAATTAGTAAGTGTTATCTTAGTTTTAGTGTTATTCCTATTTTTATTTTATGTTTGATGTTTTGATTTCGGTTGAATTAGAGTTATTACTGTTGGAGTACCAAACCATTTGTTTCTTTTAGGTTTTTTTTCTACACTTCATACATCGTAAATGGTCTGTTTAGTGAGGTTTGTTTAGTGCGAGGGTAAAGGTTTTGCTTTATGTTTTTTGTTTAGTGGGGGTGGGCTGTCCAGGTGGGGGGGGGTGTCCAAGGGGGGTGGGGGGTTGGCTGTCCTAGACAACTCGTACCCCCTGGACTGCCCCCCACTCCTAGAAGGACCCCCACCCCTAGACCCCCCGACCCCCTGGATAGCCCCGCCACCCCCCGTGGATAGCCTGCCCACCCCCTTGGACACCCCATACCCCCTAGATAGGCCCCCTCCCCCATGGACAGCCCGCCCACCACCTGGACACCCCATACCCCCTGGATAGCCCCGCCACCCTCGTGGACAGCCTGCCCACCCACCCCGTACCACCCTGGATAGCCCCACCCACCCTTGGACACCCCCTCCCCCTGTGGACTTCCCCCCACCCCTAGGTATAGCCCGCACACCCTCTAGACACCTCGTACCCCCTGGACAACCCCTCCACCCCTGCCACCCCCAGGAAACCCCGCACACCCCCTAGAAACCTCGTACCCCATGGACAACCCACCACCCCCTGGAAATCCCCCCCACCACCTAGACACCCCCGACCCCCTGGACAACCCTGCCGCCCCCATGGACAGCCCGCCCACCCCCTGGATAGCCCGTACCCCCCTGGACAGCCCCCACCCTTGTTGAAAGACCACCCACCTCACCCCCGGACACCCACCCACCAACCTCCAGACACCCCCATCCCCCCATCCCCCCTGGACGCCCCCACCCCCTAGAAAGCCCCACCCACCCCTTGACACCCCAACCCCACTGGACAGCCCCGCCACCCCCGTGGACCGCCCAACCACCCCCCATGGATAGCCCTCCCACCCCCCTGGACTGCCCGCCCACCCCCCTGGACACACTGTACCCCCCTGGACAGCCCAGCCACCCCCATGGGTCGCCCACCCACCCCCTGGACACCCCGTACCCCCTGGACCGACCCACCCACCCCCCTAGACACCCCGCTCACCCCCTTGGACAGCCCTCCCACCCCCCTGTTCTCCCCCACCCCCTGGACAGCTTGACCACCCCCATGGATAGCCCGCCCACCTGGAGAACCTGACCCCCTAGATATCCCCCACCCCTGGACACCTCCAACCCCTCTGGATGGCCCAACCACCCCCCGGGACACCCCACCACCCCCTGGACACTCCCTCCCCCCTTGTCCAATGTATGAGATCACTCAAATTATCAACTAAAATATAAATTTTTTTCGATCTAAAATTAATGTCAACTCTTTAATAATTATCTTTCACAAGTGTAAATGACCTTGTATACTCATGTATAGTTCTTCTATGATATTTTTTTATAAATATAGTATTTTTTTCTTTTATATTTTGATTCTCATATAGAGTAGTGTGTCAGTTATGGTTTCATATAATGTGAAAAATTCTCGTTTACTTAAATATATTTTTGTTGAAACATCAATCTTATTGAATTTCTTTTGACGAAATGACTTATAAAAATTATTTTTTTACATAATGGATAGAAGTTGGATGTATTAAACCTATCAGATCTCAAGTCTTTTGCAAAAACATTTATAGAGATTTTTATAATTTTCATTTCACAATGCTTCAGATAGTGGTCGCATACACTACCCATGTTCCATTTGTGTTGGCAGACCTTGGTTGAGCCATGAAGAAGCCAGCTACCACATAACCAAATATGGTTTTCTAGAAAACTACTATGTATAGTATCACAATGGGGAGAAAATGAAATCTCAAATTTATGATGATCCAAATGAGATGAATGGAGTAGAGAATTTGTTATATGACCAGTTTTCGTTTATTCATCATCATGATAAAAAAGGATTCCTACACAAGAAGACTTTTATATGAGCACACATGATGCATCAAATGAAAATGATGATGTTGTGAGGGTGAAAAAATTGAATGATGCTGCCATGACTCCAGTATATCCACAATGAGATAAAATGAAAAGGTTGGAATTTTTAATCTGATTGCTTCATGGGAAAACTATGTGTGGGATTTCTAGTACAAAAATTGATTACATTCTTACCTTGTTGAAGGATTTACTTCTAGATGATACAGATATTCCCTGAAAACACTATATGGAATGGAAGTTAGTTGAGGAACTTGGATTGTCAAGAATGAGAATTCATGCTGCCCGAAGGATTGTAGTTTATTCTAGGAGGAAACAACTGAATGAAATGATTTTATAAAATGTGGGACATCCCGCTGGAAGTCAAAATCTGATGGAACACCATCCCACGTGCCACAGAAAGTAATGTGGCACTTTCCATTGAACCCCAAACTCCAGAATCTTTTTATGACTGATGAAATATCAATAAAAATAAGATTTCATGATACCGAGAGAAAGAAGACTAATTATGAGTTGGTTCACCCTAAAGATGGATTTTCATGGAAGAGATTTGATTCTTGATATCCTGATTTTTCAGCTGACGTGTGTAATGTGAGGCTGGGTCTTTCATGATATGGTTTTAATCCTTTCGGGAAGATTCCTACTTCGCCCAACACATGGCAAGTTTGTATACACATTTATATTCATTCCCCATGGTTGTATATGAAAAAACCTTTCAATTTCATGAGTATACTCATATCTGGCCCTTCTGATCCCGACATTCATGTTGATGTATACATGCAACCTTTAATAAACGAGTTGAAACTTCTTTTGGATATGGGTGTGTGGACATACGATGCATATTCAAAAGACATATTTCAGATGCGTTTTGTGCTTATGTGGATGATCAATGATCTTCCGGCTTATGCAATGGTGTCTGGATGAAGCACGAAGGGAAAACTGTCATGTCCTATTTTTATGAAGAATACATGATCCAGAAGACTAAAACATCACTGTAGTTTCAGTTTTATGGGATATCATAGAATCTTTCAAATGGACCATCCATATAGAAATAATCATCGAAGATTTGATAATACCATAGAGACTGATGATCCACATCAGCGTATGTATTGAAATGATGTGCTTAATGAATTAGTAGATTTCAGTTTCTCATTCAGGAAGGGTCAAATGAAATCTAGAAAGAGAAAGAATGTTTCTACTGAAACCTGTTACAATTGGAGGAAGAGGAGTATATTTTTTTATTTTCCTTATTGGTCAACCAATTTGTTACGTCATTTCTTAGATGTAATGTACGTTGAAAAGAATATATGTGAAATGTTTCTTTTGATACTTCTAAATGTTAAGGGAAAGACAAAAGATGATTTACGGTCTCGGCTTGACTTGGTGGATTGGGGCATCAGACAAGAATTGCATCCAGTGTGTATCAGTGAAAATAAATGGAAAGTTCCATGTGCTTCTTATGTGATGAAACCTATGAAAAAAACAATTTCTGGAAGTATTAGAGATTATTAGAGTTCTTGACGGATATTCATTCAGCATATCTAAGTGGGTCAACAGAAGAGAGTTGAAGCTAAAATCATTGAAGGCTCAAGATATCACATTGTTCTACAAGATTTGATAGCAATAGCAATCCTTCAACTATTGTCCAATAATGTAAGGGTGACAGTTATTTAGGTGTTCCATTTTGTAGAGAACTTTGTGCTAAGAAGTTTTCCAAGTGTTTCTTGCAAAATATTTTGACAGATGACCCATTAATTTTGTGTGATTTGGAGAAAATATATCCTCTATCATTTTTAACATGCATGCTGCATCTGACTGTCAATATTCCCACTAAAATAATTCTTAGAGGACCTATTTCTTTTCATTGTATGTATCCAACTTAATGAAATATATACACATTAAAGTCTTATGTCTGAAACATGAATCATCCCGAAGGTTCTATCGTGAACGATCACTTGGTTCAAGAATGTATGGATCTCTGCTCAATGTATTTGTCTGGTCTTACTAAAAGAATGAATAGACCAATGAAAAATGAAGAAGATCAATATAAAAAAATTGAACCCAGTATTCCGTCGCTTCCTCAAACAAGTGGAATTCTTGGATCATATAAATTGAATACATTAAGCCTTGAAGAGCGGGAGATGGCACATCGCACAGTTTTGTTCAAATATGATTTATTCAAGGACTAAATTAGGTAACTAAAGTGAATATGTATTTCTTACATATATATCTATTAATATATTCATATTTTTTATCTACAAGGAACATAACATAATGATAAATAGAAATCATCGTTCGTTATCTTTGAGAAGGAGGGAGTCTTTGCATAGAAAAGAGTTTTATGCTTGGTTAAAATTGAAGGTAAATATATTACTGTTTTAAATAATTAACTCAATATTTAATTAAGTTTAATATTCATTTATAATGATGGTATTGAGTTTTCCTGAGGACTCTGTCTCTGAGGAAATAAGAGCTTCGGCATTTGGTCATAATACCATGGTTTGTGACCGTAAATCAATTGTTATGAATGGGTACAAATTTATTGTCCCTGAATGAGAAAAAAACATGAGAACACAACATGATGGTGTTATGGTTACTACCACAACAGATTTTTATGCCAATTCATCAGATAGTAGACCGCGATTTGAAAATGTGGGTTATTATGGAGTCGTTGAAAAAATAGTAATATTAGATTATTACTCTCATGGACGAGTCACGATGAAGAAATTCCATTGGTTTGATTCGATAACGAGACCTGTCACATTTATTGATATATTTGGATTTTGAGTAATTAATACGACTCACACTCTTTCTACTGAAGAACCATATGTATTGGAATCAATTGCTAAAAACGTTTTTTATGTCAATGACCAACTTCGACCTGAATTTGGTGTCATAGTTGAAGTAATTCCCATACACACTTTTGATGATGGTGATGATGTGATTGGCACTGTCCCTACTTCCATTGGAAGAATTCCATTTATTTATTTTGATGACTCTAATAGCTCAATGTTCAGAGTTTATTGTGAACTTGAAGTTGTGGTGGAAAATATATAAAATCATCCATCCATGTTCTCAATTATTTTGGTTTAACTCGAGTTGGGTTGTTAAGGTTGGTATTATTCAAATTGGTTTAATATTTATTACAAATATGTTGTATCTAATTTGACCGTTATGTGCCTTATCAATGTTTATTGGTTGGAATTTTTATTTGAATTGCATTTTGTAATTTGGAATTGAACAATATTTAATCCTATGAAACCAACATTTCTATCTTGGTGAAAATTTCAATTCTTCAACTATGATTTCTATAAAATTTGTATGACTCGTAGACCTCTATTTAACATTTTACTAGGTAATGAACATGATGGTTTGTATTGTTCAGAAAAACATGTATTGAAGCCTGCATCATCTACCTAAGCTGAAGAAATTAAATTTTTCCTTAATTTTGACAACTATTTCACCACTTATGTATATGGTAGAATCAATGTTCCATGATTTTAATAGACTTATGACACTTAGTAAATAATCATCCTACTAAAAATTAAATTTTCCCTCTCATTTATTTTGTTTCTTGGGTTACACATTAGTTATCCTTTTCTATTTACTTCAATATTTGTTTTCAAATGCTGGAAAATGAAACTAATTGAATAGAGGTGATGAAAACAGATTATGGACAACCGTCATCGCATGGCTGAGCTAGGCATTCCACCAATAGTGCCTATAGTGAGTAAATTATTTCAAATATATTTATTTAAATAATATATAATATCACTTGATTAATTTTTTTAAACATTTTTTTAGGATCCATCTATTAGGCGACAGTTATTCTTTGAGAAGCCTAGTAGTGGTCCCAGTACTCGGGGTGTTCGTATGAGGGGGGGGGGGGGGGGTGGTACGGGAGCTAGACGATCTAGTCGGCATACCCGATTAGAACATATCCCTCCCAATGACATACCATCCATCCCACATTCTGATCCCAATGTGCCGTTAGGGACAAACATTATATTTAGACCTCCCATGTTTTCACCACCCTTTACATCTGAGCCTCCTCACCCGCATGTACCATATCTGATAATGATTCCCACTCCCCATCCAGCATTTGGCCAGCCATCCTTGTCAACTTATTTTACATATGCTTTCTTCTCTCTGGGATTTTATATTCCATCTTCTTTGACTACTGCTCTACCAGAGTTTTTCCATGCAGTGTGTACATTGGGACCCAATCTGTCTGTACAAGGTCTTACTTCTGTTTTTGTGGATCCAACGTGTAACACCCTGAGATTTTATGAAAAATATTCTTTTTAATTTCATTAATGTCTTGTGTTGTACGCTACACCAAAAGGATCTTGCTAAACATGTATCCTTGAATTGCTTTTCATTACACGCAATCGCGACCTTCCTCGATAGCGTGTGTAGTACGCAATACCGAGTTTCACTAAACAACGATATGCTATTAAAATATTATTAAAACAAGCCGTTATGAATAATAATAACCACCTTTTAAAATTTTAGAAATTTTATCTCTCAAAATGGACTTCATTTTTGGATTCGGAGTATCGAATTTAGCCTAAGGTGAAATTTTGGTACTTTTCGGATAACTTTCTTATTCTGATGAATAGTGAAAATTACTAGATTTTAATTAAAAACAAATTTTTTAATCAAAATAATTAATAGTGATAAATTATTTATTTGAGTGGTTTTAAAGTATATTTAGAATATATTTTTACAATTTAATACAATGTTGGTCATTGGATGTAATTTCACATTTAAACCAGTTATAAACAAGTGTCAATCTTTTGATAGTTAATATCTCTTAAAAACACTCCATTTGTTTTGACGACGGATATTAATTTTTAAATTAATTAACGCAACTGATATTTTCTGAATTTGGTAAAATAGACATCATTTTTGAGTTCAAAATATCAAATATATCTTAGGTCTAATTTTTGGTATTTTTCTGGAATCTTTCATTTTTTGATGAATAGTGAAACCATTAAGTGGTAGTTAAAAAAATGAATTTTTCATAAAACATAATTTTACCGCTTCTATGAGTGGAATTTCAAAAATCCGAGAGACACGGTTGATGTCAATAAGTAAAATGTGGTTCAATGAGATGAAAATAATTTTTGGTGAATAGTAACTTTTTACTTTTATTTACCACAGTTAAAAGTAAATAGGGTAATTAAGGGTAAAAATGATATTATTATTACCCTAACACATGTTATAATTCTATTGGACAAGTTTAATTCGACCAAAAACAACCCTAGGAATAAAATATGACCATTTGGGCCCACTAGGATTAGATTAAGACATTTATTATTAATTTATTTAAAGAAGGGTTAAAATAGTTAAAATCAAAGTTTAATAAGTAAATCATTTTTAATATAGGGTTATACATAAGATAAATTCAACTATAAATAATAATTAGAAATATAAAAATATTTACTAAAAAATGGTATTTTATTTGTAATTTTTATACATTAAATAAATTAATTTATTTATGACACAATGATGATGTAGTAATTATCTTATTAATGAAATATTGACATAATTGATGTTACAAATACCCAAATAAATGTAATTTGAGACTTTTTATGAATTCCACTAATTTTCAATTTTAATATGACATTTTAGTATTGATTTAATTAACTTGTTTCGAACTAATCATTCTGTTATGATTTTCACAAAAATCAATTACTAAATAGTGTCAAAATTGACATAAAATAGTTTTTTAAAAAAATATTATATTATTAATTGTTATTTAATTCCTAAAAATCTATGGTTTGGAAGAATGACTTAGATAAGGATATATATATTAATAATAAACATCTTGGGGTTCTTTTGGCCTGTTATGGTAAGTTTATTAACCATATAGTGTATGAAAACAAAAAGACACGGTAAAAGTTAAATTATTTAACTTAGAGTTAAATCTAATTGATAAGGTTAATATAATAACCTAAACTTGTCTAAATCCTATTGAATGAGAGGATTTCGACCCATCCCCACTTTATATTCGAAATAAGACCCTTTGTAACCATTATAAACCGAATTTGACCTTAATATAAAATAATATTTTGAGATTTTCCTAAGGTGCCCCTCTCCTCCCTTATAAAAGGACACCTCCTCCCTCTCCTCCTCACACCAATTTGAGCATTCAAGATCGGCCAACCCCTGCCAAAATCTCTTATCCACTTCCCAAGTATCATCCTAGAGGTCTTGGTATTCTTCAAAGACCATCCTAGTTCTTTAAGTGGAGGTTAAGTGAAGGCGCGTCAAAAAGAGGTAATATCCATTACCGATCTTTTTCAATTTATTTCTTCTTCAATTTCTTCTTATTTAGTCGTTTCATGATAAAGTAATATAGTCAGTATTTCTTATATACTGATATGTTATTATAAATATGAAAAAACTCTAATTAACCTTATATCCATCCTACGGAAAAAGTAAATCACCGCGCGTGCGTACGTACGGAATACCGTCTCCACGCCGTGGTGTAATCTATTTTCCGCCACCACCTTAATCGGATGGGTATAATGGTGTAATGAGTAACTATATATGATTATTATAAAGTGATATTGATACTGAAATAGTATACATACACTTCAACACAATTCCACGACCATGGGAACGATATCATTGCTCGTGCGTACGTACGGACTACCGTCTCCACGACGCGATGAGATTCATTATCCATGTTAACCATTACAGAATGATTATATAGTATATATAATGAATAATAATGAAATATATGACATGGTAAATCTACTGGATTTATTTATATATATATGTCATCTACTTACTTCCATTCAAGACAATAAGGAGAGGAAAACATCGTTCATGCGTACGTACGGACTACCGTCTCCATGAACGGTGTGTTTCATTTCATTTATCTATCTATTATATATATATATACTGAATATATATGATATATAAATCATATTTTATATTCTGGAAGTAAGTAAATCATGATATAAGTAATAATAATGTCAAGAACAACAAGTCCAAACACCTATGATAAATAAAACGATTTTACCCAAAACGCTTCTTTAACATGGAATTTACAAAAGAACCGGTAATATAAAGTCATTAGTGAACCATATATTATATCATAACAATTAATATGATTCTTTAATAAGTTAATGACATTATTTAAATCATTATACAGGAGGTTTGGACACTTACAAAGCAAATCAGACTTAAGGTAAGGGAAATATCACAATCTCATATTTATCCGAGATTGTTTATACATTGGTATTTACTGGGGTGTATTTTATCATCCACATCCATGTTTCCCCAATATGTAATATTTATATCCTTCTAAAATAGTTTATATCTAAGTTTACCCTTCGGTGAGTTTTTAGTAAAAGGTATGAAAGGAATCTCTTGTCGTTTTTCGTACGAGGAACTTTTTGACTTTTCCGACAAAAGTACGAGAAGAATGATTTCTTTTAACTTATTCGACATGAATGGATTTTTAAAACATTATTTCTAAGAAGCTTCCCTTATATGTTTTCAAGTTTATTTTTAATCAACTTCTTTTAGTTATAATTTTATGACATGTTAAGAAATGAAAAGTGTTTTTGAAGTAGAAAGGATATTTTCCTCAAGAATGGAGTTCAAGTGTTTTATCAAAATTATTTTCCATCTAAGATAATAAAGGGTTTTTTATCCCTATTATTACATTGATTTGATTATGTTGTGATGGAATTATTTTTATGAATTCCTTTATCGTATATGAATTGTTTTATGATGTCATGATGTTTAAGATTATCATTTTTATTACATGGGTTATGCAATGATGTATGGTTTATGATTTAGTGGCACACATAAGAATGGTATCATTATGAGATGGGTGGGACCTATATTTCCCTCCAATGAATTGGGTAAAGATTTTATATCTCATGAGATAGACATGGCTGGAACGGTAGGTTATACCGGTTCAGTGAAACAGGACTAAAACGAGGAGTGAACTCGGTTCAGAAAGGGACTTTGTCCACTAAGATAGTCTTGGCAATGAGTCTTGACTAATAAGAAATGAATCTCTATGATTATGTGTGTATGCCACAAAGTTTCTTGTTTTAAGTTATGATTATTGGGATTACATTTCACAACTATGAATTATCCCATGTTATGAAATTATGATCTCTTTTGCAGGTTATGATTTCCAAAAGCTATGTTCTTATGAATATGATGTGATTGTTATTTCTTTTGTTTACCCTTACCGAGCATTTGAGCTCACCCATTTATGTTTTCTTTTCCCCAGGATATAAAGAATGGCTTTAGGTAAGAAAAAAAGGGAATATCTTTATGGGAGATGTTGAAGATCATTCACCATGATTAGAAGATTACGTTTCGTGTTTCTAAAGACACTAAACTATTACGATCCTTGTGTATATGTTTTTGTTATGTACTAAGTATTCTGCAAAAGTAATGTAATTTCCATGTACGTCAGGCTTTGGGTCTCTACAGTTGGTATCTGATTAATGCTTTAGTCAACCTTTGGAAAGTAGGATGTGAGAACGTTAGTGAGATCCCTAGATATATTTCTAAGGTATGTCTAGGGATGTCTCTAAGGATAAGTATACATATAGGATATAGTCCTAGAACTATGGTAATGATCTTGGAATTTAACCTAAGATGTTAGACATTAAGGGTACTCCCCCTTTATTATGTTGTTTTCCCTTGCATGATTTTTTCCTCTCACACTATTCTTTTAGGGTTTTAGACGATGGTTGGAACCCGAAGGAACCGTGTTGATCACTATAATGGACAATGTAATGATTGTCCTCCTGAACAAACAAATGTTATGGGAGATGGAGTGCAAAATCTTATTGCTATACTTACAGAAGCTATGAATAATTATGGACTTCCAAATGAGCAGAGAAGGGAACAATATTCTATTTAGTCCTTCACGAGGCAACGTCCACCTTCTTTCAGTGGGTCTTCTGATCCACTTGTTGCTGAACAATGGATCAGTACCACTGAAAAGATATTTTCAGTTCTTCAATGTTCTGAACATGATAAAGTCATCTTAGCAGTATATCGTTTGGAAGGTGAAGCTGATCAATGGTGGAATCTTATCAAGAATACGAGGCCAAGAGATGAAATTGAGTCCATGGAATGGGACGAGTTCAAGAACTTGTTTTTCAGTAAGTACTTCCCTCGTATTCTTCGAACAAAGATGGAAAAGGAATTTCTTGAGCTGAAGCAGAAGGATGATGAATCTGTTGGTATATATGAAGGGAATTTTACAAGGCTTGCAAGGTATGAATCTGGATTTATCATCCAACCTGAAAGTAAAGTTGATTGATTCTTCAGTGGCTTAAAAGCAAGTCTTCAAAGGGCATTAGCTATAAGAGACTTCAGTAGCTATGAAGAAATTGTGCGTTGTGCTATCAAGGTAGAAATGGAAGTTGGTGTTACATTCCCATCTCATGGTTTTGACAAGAAACGAAAGATGGAGTTCAAGGAGAAATCTCAGAATAATGGTGAAAAGAAGATGAATGTTTCCTTATGCACAAAGTGTGGAAAGAAGCATGGTGGAGATTGTCTTAAAGGGACTAGAAAATGTTTTAAGTGTGGAAAAGAAGGTCATCGAGCAGTTGAGTGTCGAAGTAATGGAAAAAGGGTTTCTAATAATGTGAATAAAGCAAACACTGCAGAGAATGCAACCCCAACACTTCAATGCTTCAAGTGGAAGGAAATGGGGCATTATGCTAATAAATGCCCTAATCCAAGGGTTAGTGATGATCGACATGAGCAACCGCTTAAGGCAAAGGACAAAGGGAAGTCACATGCGATCACTATTGGTGATGTTGAATATGACAACGATGTGGTGGAATGATTATGTGTTTATGTAATGGGATTCCAGAATAATGTTGTATATAGTATCGTGGAATATTGGAATATTTATGTATTGGTCTATTGTGGTTTTCAATAATTTTATGGCATCATTAACCATGAAAAGTGATTGAAATATTTTTGGCAAGTAGATGATATGCACATAATGAAGGGATAAAGAGAATCTAATATGTTTGATTGTATTCATGAGCTCATGATTGATATAAGGACTAAGTATATAGAATTTTGAGGATTTTGGTATGTGGAAAGAGTTATCTTTTGACAGCACTCATGTTTTCAGTAAGATTCATTGGGTAATCATTTTTCAAGAGATTGCATGATTATGGTATTCACATGTATGGAATGTGACGAACAAGATATATGAGGGATAAATGATGGCATTCACGTGATCATTTTCTCTATACTATGATCTTGGACCGAAGTATTTTAGATAAGCCTAAAGATTGGAATGGATTATGTTGGACATAAGTTAGTATTGTTTAAGGATAAAACTTTTTTTTGATATTGTTGATGGGATGTTATAATAATGTAGTTTTAGAAAAAGGACAACCTGCAGGATGTGCGACAACCCATCACGTCGGCCGAGGCTGTGGGAATCAAACCCACAACTAAAGTGCGACGAGCCTTTATCGCAGACCACTGGCCAAAAGAAATTCCCTGGTTAGTAGAAACTAGTTTTATTTTATTAAGCGGTATGATATATGGAGTATAAGTTCATTTTTGGAATCATATATGACTAACCTCACCAAAGACGGACTTATGTATGTTTGATAACTATTGCTAAACATTTGTTTGAAACAGATGGAATGACCCATCATTCTATCACATGATCTGTTAACACTTCACGAATAACAAATTCAACTTCATTTATTTAAGATATGAAGTGGAAATTGTTCAAAGAACGAACAACAGTGAGATTGTACAAAAATCAATTAAGTATTTCTTCTAATTCAAATTTATCAAGTTTAGGGAAATGATATTGAAAACCAAAAATGTTGTCCTAGTGATCTTATATCTGATCAATCAGATGGTACCCTAGATCGTCACAAATTTATGGCTTTACGATTGTTGTCTTTTTCATAGCCATGTTCTCTACCACTCTATATCAGAACTTGATGGTTAGATTTTTCTTCCATATCCATATTTTCACCCATGTTCTCCTACGTGGAAACCTAGTGATGATTTAATTTGGGTAACCATTACATTTCATACTTTAGTTTTTAAAGCCATGTTTTGGTATTCCTTTTTACGATGTGGGTTTCTATTAAAGAAACTTTTGAATAGTAAACCATTTATAACCCCGACAAATTTCGATGGTGAAATTCATTTTAAGGGGGGTAGAATGTAACACCCATAGATTTTATGAAAAATATTCTTTTTAATTTCATTAATGTCTTGTGTTGTACGCTACTCAAAAGGAGCTTGCTCAACACGCACCCTTGACTTCCTTTTCATTACACGCAATCATAACCTTCCTTGATAGCGTGTGTAGTACGCAATACCGAGTTTCACTAAACAACGATATGCTATTAAAATATTATTAAAACTACCCGTTATGAATAGTAATAACCACCTTTTAAAATTTTAGAAATTTTATCTCTCAAAATGGACTTCATTTTTGGATTCAGAGTATCGAATTTATCCTAAGGTGAAATTTTGGTACTTTTCGGATAACTTTCATATTCTGATGAATAGTGAAAATTACTAAATTTTAATTAAAAACAACCTTTTTAATCGAAATAATTAATAGTGATAAATTATTAATTTGAGTGGTTTTAAAATATATTTAGAATATATTTTTACAATTTAATACAATTTTGGTCATTGGATGTAATTTCACATTTAAACCAGTTATAAACAAGTGTCAATCTTTTGATAGTTATTATCTCTTAAAAACACGCCATTTGTTTTGACGACGGGAATTAATTTTTAAATTAATTAATGAAACTGATATGTTTTGAATTTGGTAAAATAGATATCTTTTTTGAGTTCATAATATCAAATATAGATTAGGTCTAATTTTTGGTATTTTTCTGGAAACTTTCATTTTTTGATGAATAGTGAAACCCCTAAGTGGTAGTTAAAGAAAATAAATTTTTCATAAAACATAATTTTACCACTTCTGTGAGTGGAATTTCAAAAATCCGAGGGACACGGTTGATTTCAGTAAGTAAAATGTAGTTCAATGAGATGAAAATAATTTTTGGGGAATAGTAACTTTTTACTTTTATTTACCACGGTTAAAGGTAAATAGGGTAATTAAGGGTAAAAATGATATTATTATTACCCTAAAACATGTCCTAATTCTATTGGACAAGTGTAATTCGACCAAAAACAACCCTAGGAATAAATTATGACCATTTAGGCCCACTTGGATTAGATTAGGACATTTATTATAAATTTATTTAAAGAAGTGTTAAAATAGATAAAATCAATGTTTAATAAGTTAATCATTTTTAATATAGGGTTATACATAAGATAAATTCGACTATAAATACTAATTAGAAAGATAAAAATATTTACTAAATAATGGTATTTTAGTTGTAATTTTTAGACATTAAATAATTTAATTTATTTATGACACAAAGATGATGCAGTAATTATCTTATTAATGAAATATTGACATAATTGATGTTACAAATACCCAAATAAATGTAATTTGAGACTTTTTATGAATTCCAATAATTTTATATGTTAATATGACATGTTAGTATTTATTTAATTAACTTTTTTCGAACTAATCATTCTGTTATAATTTTCACAAAAATCAATTACTAAATAGTGTCAAAATTGACATAAAATAGTTTTTAATACAAATATTATATTATTAATTGTTATTTAATTCCTAAAAATCTAAGGTTCGGCAAAATGACTTAGATAAGGATAGATATATTAATTATAAACAACTTGGGGTTCGTTTGGCTTGTTATGGTATGTTTATTAACCATATAGTGTAAGAAAACAAAAAGACACGGTAAAAGTTAAATTATTTAACTTAGAGATAAATCTAATTGATAAGGTTAAAATAATAACCTAAACTTGTCTAAATCCTATTGGATGAGAGGATTTATACCCATCCCCACTTTATCTTCGAAATAAGACCCTTTGGAACCATTATAAACCGAATTTGACCTTATTATAAAATAATATTTTGAGATTTTCCTAAGGTGCCCCTCTCCTCCCTTATAAAAGGGCACCTCCTCCCTCTCCTCCTCACACCAATTTGAGCATTCAAGCTCGGACAAACCCTGCCAAAATCTCTTCTACACTTCTCAAGTATCATAATAGAGGTCATGGTCTTCTTCAAAGACCATCCTTAGTTCTTTATGTGGAGGTTAAGTGAAGGCGCGTCAAAAAGAGGTAATATCCATTACCGATCTTTTTCAATTTCTTTCTTCTTCAACTTATTCTTATTTAGTTGTTTCATGATAAAGTAATAACATCAGTATTTCTTAAATAATGATATGTTATTATAAATATGAAACAAATCTAATTAACCTTATATCCATCCTATGGAAAAAGGAAATCACCGCGCGTGCGTACGTACGAAATACCGTCTCCACACCGTGGTGTAATCTATGTTCCGCCACCACCTTAATTGGATGGGTATAATGTTGTAATGAGTAACTATATATGATTATTATATAGTGATATTGATGCTGAAATAGTATACATACACTTCAACACAATTCCACGACCATGGGAAGGATATCATCGCTCGTGCGTACATACGCACTACCGTCTCCACGACGCGATGAGATTCTGTTAACCATTCCATAATGATTATAAAGTATATATATTGAATAATAATGAAATATATGACATGGTAAATATACTGGATTTATTTATATATATATTTCATCTACTTACTTCCATTCAAGACAATAAGGAAAGGAAAATAGCGTTCATGCGTATGTACGGACTACCGTCTCCATGAACGGTGTGTTTCATTTCATTTATCTATCTATTATATATATATATATACTGAATATATATGATATATAAATCATATTTTATATTCTGGAAGTAATTAAATCATGATATAAGTAATAATAATGTCAAGAACAACAAGTCCAAACACCTACGATAAATAAAACGATTTTACCCAAAACGCTTCTTTAACATGGAATTTACAAAAGAACGGTTAATATAAAGTCATAAGTGAACCATATATGATATCATAACAATGGATATGATTCTGTAATAAGTTAATGACATTATTTAAATCATTATATAGGAGGTTCGGACACTTACGAAGCAAATCAGACATAAGGTAAGGGAAATATCACAATCACATTTTTATCCGAGATTGTTTATACTTTGGTATTTACTGGGGTGTATTTTATCATCCACATACATGTTTCCCCAATATGTAACATTTATATCCATCTAAAATAGTTTATATCCAATTTTACCCTTCGGTGAGTTTTTAGTAAAAGGTATGAAAGGAATATTTTGTCATTTTTCGTACGAGGTACTTTTTGACTTTTCCGACAAAAGTATGAGAAGAATGTTTTCTTTTAACTTATACGACTTGAATGGATTTTTAAAACATTATTTTCAAGAAGATTCCCTTATATGTTTTCAAGTTTATTTTTAATCAACTTCTTTTAGTCATAATTTTATGACATGTTGTGAAATGAAAAGTGTTTTTGAAGTAGAAAGGATATTTTCCTCATGAATGGAGTTCAAGTGTTTTATCAAAATTATTTTCCATCTAAGATAATAAAGGGTTCTGTTTTTATCCCTATTATTACATTGATTTGATTATATTGTGATGGAATTATTTTTATGAATTCCTTTATCGTATATGAATTGTTTTATGATGTCATGATGTTTAAGATACCCATTTTTATTACATGGGTTATGCAATGATGTATGGTTTATGATTTTGTGGCACACATAAGAATGGTATCATTATGAGATGGGTGGGACCTATATCTCCCTCCAATTAATTGGGTAAAAATTTTATATCTCATGAGATAGACATGGATGGAATGGTAGGTTATACAGGTTCAGTGAAACAATACTGAAACGAGGAGTGAACTCGGTTCAGAAAGGGACTTTTTCCACTAAGATAGTCTTGGCAATGAGTCTTGACTAATAAGAAATGATTCTCTATGATTATGTGTGTATGCCACAAAGTTTCATGTTTTAAGTTATGATTATTGGGATAACATTTCACTACTATGATTTATCCCATGTTATGAAATTGTGATCTCTTTTGCAGGTTAAGATTTCCAAAAGAAATGTTCTCATGAATATGATGTGATTGATATTTCTTTTGTTTACCGTTTCTGAACATTTGAGCTCGCCCTTTTATGTTTTCTTTTCCCCAGGATATAAAGAAAGGTTTTAGGTATGAAAAAAAGGGAAGATCTTTATGGGAGATGTTGAAGATCTTTCACCATGATTAGAAGATTATGTTCTGAGTTTCCAAAGACACTAAACATTTACGATCCTTGTGTATGTGTTTTTGTTTTGTACTAAGTATTCCACAAATGTAATGTAATGTCCATATACGTCAGGCTTTGGGTCTCTACACAGCGGAACTCATTGATCAGACTACCCTAGGTATACTTATACAACCATAAAAAATTGTTACACCAATATTTATTTTCATTATAACATTTAATGATAAAATATTTGTTTTTTTAATAACAGATACATCTACTGATAAGTGGTGGTGTCAAGGGCGTACACGCATGTGTTCGGTGTGGAACCGCCGCACATAATTGATGGTGGAGTACAATTAAGATGGTCAGATGATTGAAAAACCAGGGCAGCAATGTCGGAGTTTTTTCGAGACGCTTGCCAAATACTCCGACATCATTCCTGTCAGCCCACTCTCATGGAGACAGCTACCAAATGAAGTTAAGGATAATGCCTAGGCAGAGATATGGGTAAAAATATCTGTTGTATTTAATGCAAAATATTAATTTTTGTATTTATATGAATTAATATTTTGGTTTCAGCTACGGTTTAATTTTCCCGATGGTGAGGGTGGACGAGCAGCACGTCTAAAAGATTTAGGCAAGCTTTGGAGAGTAATATATGTCCTCGATGCATTCTATATATGGTGAAATAGGTGGTAGTTCTAGTGGTGGTCAAGACTATGTCGAGGAGGAGGCCAAGGTAGAGGAGGAGGAGGGCGGGGAGGAGCCGAGTAGGAGGAGGCCGAGGCAGAGGAGGAGGGTGAGGAGGAGGCCAATGCAGAGGAGGAGGGAAAGGAGGAGGAAGAGGCATAGGAGAAGGGTGATGAGGACGAGTGTGAGGGTGAAGATGATGTTGATGATAGTGATGGTGATAGAGGACAGATTGATTCGTTAAATTTTTGACTGATATTTCTGACCCTTGATGTTTATAGATTTTTTGTGCCTGAATATATGTGTGATTTGGTAGGTCAAATTATCTTTATTTTTAATCTATAAATAATAAAACATTATTTGATGATTTGCTATGAAATCCCCCTATTTTAATGAAATTGTAATTTTTTAGTGGACATCCCCCCAGACAGCCACCCCAACCTCCTCCCTGGACCCAGAATAGCCCCCCCCCCACCCTCATTCATGGACCCCGGACAGCCCCCCTGATAGCCCCCCAGACAGCCCCACACCCTCATCCCTGGACCCCAGACAGCCTCCCAGACAGCCCCCGGACAGCCCCCCACCCTCCTTCATGAACCCGAGACAGCCCCCCAACCCTCCTCCCTAGACCCCAAACATCCCCCCAGACAGCCCCTAGACAGCCCCCCAAATAGCCCCCCGGACACCCCCCGGACAGCCCCCCGGATAGCCCCCACCCTCATTCATGGACCCCAAATGACCTCCCTCCTTCCTGGACCCCGGAAAGCCCCCACCCTCCTCCAACCATGCATAAATCCCACCACATATATCCACATCCTCCACTGGTTACCTCACACAACTATGTATCACCGACATCATTACACGAATCACTACATCATAAGGTCACTAAGCACAATCTAAGCTCTCTTCAAGATTAACCCTAAATCCCAATCTAATTGACCTTCCATTACTATTACTTCAATACCAAGCACCGACAACCTACCTTGATTCCGGAGACAATATAACTCTTAATTCGGCATCTCATATCCCAATCTAAGCTCTCTTAAATATTCACCCTAAATCCCAACAGAAAAGAGGGTTTTAGATATTCGGAAGTAGATGAGAGAAGAGTGATAACCCTAATCGAAAAGAGGATGCAAGGAGAGGATTTTAAGTAAAAACAACAGACATTCAGAAAACCGACCAAACGATTTCTGATTGTATTGAAACTTTTGCCGAAGGATACATGAGTCATTTTTTACATGTATGAGTCAACATAATCTTAATTTGAGGCACGTTGTGGCTGGTACCACTCAAAGTTTCTCACTTTTATTTGAATTGGACAACATTTTAAGTGAAAACAACAACTGGCATATAGAAAACCGACCAAACACATTCAGATTCTATTGATACATTTGGAAAACGATCCATGGGTCATTTTTGATGTGTACAAGTCAAACCCACCACAATCTGAGGCATGGTGTGGCCGATACCACTCAAACTATCTCACATTTATTTGAAATGGACAAGAATTTAAGTGAAAATGAAAAAGTGCATACGGAAAACTGACCAAATGCATTCGGATTCTGTTGATACTTTAGGAAAACAATCCATGGTTCATTTTTATTGTGTACGAGTCAACCCCGCTTCAATCCAAGGCATGGTGTGGCTGGTACCACTCAAACTGTCTCACTTTTATTTGAAATGGACATGATTTTAAGTGAAAAAAACTACTTGAATATATAAAACTAACCAAATGCGTCCTAATTGTATTTATACTTCCGTAAAACGATCCATGGGTCATTTGTTACATGTACAAGTAAACCCCACCACAATCTGAGGCACGGTGTGGCCGGTACCACTCAAAGTGTCTCACATTTATTTGAAATGGACCAAATTTTAAGTGAAAACGACAACTTGAATACAGAAAACTGACCAAACACATTCATATTTTTTTAATACTTTAGGAAAACAATCCATGGGTCACTTGTGACATGTACGAGTCTACCCTACCTAAATCCGAGGCACGATGTGGTCGGTACCACCCAATATGTCTCACTTTTATTTGAAATGGACATGATTTTAAGTGAAAACAACAACTTGCAAATGAAAAAATGACAAAAAAAACATTCTTATTGTATTGATACATTAGTAAAATGATCCACAGGTAATTTTTTACATGTATGAGTAAACCCCGTCTCATTCCGAGTCACGGTGTGGCCGGTACCACTCAAAGTGTATCACTTTTATTTGAAATGGACAGGATTTTAAGTGAAAACCACAAATTGCACAACAAAAACTGACCAAATGATTTCTGATTGTATTGATACTTCAATAGAACGATCCATGGGTCATTTGTGACATGTATGAATCAACCCTGCCTCAATCTGAGGGATAGAGTGGCCGGTACCACTCAAACTGTCTCACATTTAATTGAAATGGACAAGATTATAAGTGAAAACAACAACTTGATTATGGAAAACAGACCAAACACAATAATATTATTTTGATACTTTAGGAAAATGATCCATTTTTCATTTGTGACATGTAAAATCCAACCCTTCCTCAATCTGAGAGACAATGTGGCTGGTACCACTCAAACTATCTATCTTTTATTTGAAATGGACATGATTTTAAGTGAAAACAAAAACTTTCATACGGAAAACCAACCAAACGCTTTTTATTGTATTTATACATCAAGAAAACTATCCATGGGTCATTTATGATGTGTAAAATCAACCCCACATAAATATGAGGCACGATGAGTCCGGTATCACTCAAAGTGTCACTCTTTGGTTTAAAATGGACACTGTTTTAAGTAAAAACAACAAACATTTGAAAAAATGACCATACATATTTTTATTGTGTTGGTACGTTAACACAAGGATCCATTGGTCATTTGGGATATTTATGAGTCAACCTTGTCTCAAACTGAGGGACGTTGTGGTCGTTACCACTCAAACGGTCTCACATTTATTTGAAATGGACATGATTTTATGTGAAAAAAACAACTTACATACGGAAAACCAACCAAACGCATTCAGATTCTTTTGATACCTTAGTAAAACGATCCATGTGTCATTTGTGACATATACGAGTCAACCCCACCTCAATATGAGGCACGGTGTGGCTGGTACCACTCAAACTATCTCACTTTTATTTCAAATGGACAAGATTTTAAGTGAAAACAACAACTTGCATACGGAAAAATGACCAAACGTTTTTTGATTCTATTGATACTTTTGGAAAACAATCCATGGGTCATTTGTGACGTGTAAGAGTCAACCCCACCTCAGTATGATTCATGGTGTGGCTGGTACCACTCAAAGTATTTCACATTTATTTGAAATGGACAAAATTTTTAGTGAAAACAACAACTTCCATATGGAAAGCCAATCAAATGCATTTGGATTAAGTTGATACTTTAGTAAAAAGATCCATGGGTCATTTTTGATGTGTATGATTCAACCCCGCCTCAATCCAATGCATGTTGTGGCCGATACCACTCAAACTATCTCACATTAATTTGAAATGGACATGATTTTAAGTGAAAACAACAACTTGCATAAGAAAAAACAACAAAATTACTTATGATTGTATTGATACATCACGATAATGATCCAAGGGTCCTTTGTGAGGTGTATGAGTCAACCTCACCTCAATATGAGCCATGGTGTGGCCGGTATCACTCAAAGTGTTTCTATTTGGTTTAAAATGAACACTGTTTTAAGTAAAAACAACAAACATTCGGAAAACTGACCAATCGTATTCTAATTGTGTTGATACTTTAGCATAAGGATCCATGGGTCATTTTTGATGTGTGTGAGTCAACCTCATCTCAATCTGAGGGACAGTGTGGCCGTTACCACTCAAACTATCTCACATTTATTTGAAATGGACAAGTTTTTAAGTGAAAACAATAACTTGCATACGGAAAACTGACCAAACTCATTCGGATTTATTGATACTTTAGGAAAATGATACATGGGTAATTTTTGACGTGTATGAGTCAACCCCACCTCAATCCGAGGCACAATGTGGCTGTTATCACTCAAAGTGCCTCTCTTCAGTTTAAAATGGACACTATTTTAATTAAAAACAATAGACATTCAAAAAACCGAACAAACGTATTCTGATTGTGTTGATACTTTAGCATAAGGATCCATGGGTCATTTATGACGTGTACAAGTCAACCCCGTCTCAATCCAAGGGATGGTGTGGCCAGTCCCACTAAAAGTGTCTCACTTTCATTTGAAATGGACAACATTTTAAGTGAAAACAACAACCAACATACAGAAAACAGACCAAACGCATTTGGATTCTATTGATACTTTAAGACAAAAATCCATGGGTCATTTGTGAAATGTTAGAGTCAACCTCTCCTCAATCCGTGGCATGGTGTGGCCGGTACCACTCAAACTATCTCACTTTTATTTGAAATGGGAAGGATTTTAATTGAAAACAACAACTTGCCTATGGAAAACCGACCAAACATATTTAGATTGTGTTGATATTTTAGAAAAAGGATCCCTGGTCCAGCCTCACAAAATCCACTTCCCATGTGAGGAACTGCTACCCCTATTCTAAAACACATGAAATTTAATACACGAATCCCGTCCTCAAACAGTGGGTTCTAGGACCAAACCAAAGTCCCTTTGGGAACCCAATTCTAAAGACATAATTTAATATTCATACCCACTACCCAAAATGGGGATTTATCTCACATCACACCCAGGAGACCAAATTAAAATTATCCAAATACCCCCATATTCCAATTGAAAAGTCTATGAAAAACATTTAGGCTATTCTGGTAACCCATCTCATATGTCGAGATTGGCCAATGTTATCCACTAACATATCAGGAACCATTTATACATGGTTACATAGTCATTAGAGAAATATAAACATCCCATGTGCTTCCTATAACTCATCCTAGGTATATGCACATGACCACTACCATTTGCTATCTTATGGGTATCGTGATCCTTGTCAACTCTACCCATGTTTTTCTATTGGTTTTAAGATAGTCAACCCAAGACCATGAGGAGACAACCTATGTTCTTCCTATAACATGTAGGTTTTTTCTCTTGTGTCTATTGGTGTTGTGGTTTGAGTGAAGAGTGAATTATAAATTTTGAATACTGTTATGTGTGTTATTTCCTTTCAATTCTAAATTTCTGAATTGTGGATGTATTGGATCTTGGATGTATTGGTAATGAATTTTAAATTTTGAATATTGTTATGTGCATTGGATTCTGGATGTATTTGATTTTAATTTTGTATTGGTGTTATTTCATTTCAATTCTGGATGTATTGGATTGTAGATGTATTGGATTTTTTATTTTTCTCATGTTGTGGTTTGAGTGAGGAATGGAATTTTAATTTCTAAATTTCTAAATTCTGGATGAATTTTAAACATCCCATGTAGCGTTTGGGATTCTGGCTGTACGTGTTCTTGCAGGTATGGAGAGCAGGTTGGAGGTGGATGTTGGCTGCTGCTACTGTGGATTCTAGCTGTAGTAGCTGGACACTACGACATATGTATAACAAAAATTTTAGAAACTGTTGGTATATCCTTTCAATATATACTATATACCAATTTTTTGTGAAACCATTGGTATATCTCTTCATTTAGCACATTTTACAACGCTTTAAAAACCGTTGGTATATCCTTTCGATATATAACATATACCAATGGTTTGTGAATCCATTGGTATATCTCTTCATTTAACACATATACCAATTGTTTACACAGAACCATTGTTATAAGGCTATACGAACAGATTACTTGGCTACGGTTTGAGAAACTATTGGTATATAATATACCAGTGGTTTTCAGGCCTTTACCAATGGTTCAGAACCGTTGGTAAAGAGTAGAATTCTAGTAGTGGGTCCTATATATGTGTGTGTAGTGTATGTAGGGGCCTATACCCGCAATAATATTTTGATTTTTTAATGTAGTGAATGATATATAAAGAACCAATCAACCAAGTTCTATTATGATGTGGGACTAAGCACACCGTTCCGAGCAATATTAGTGCTAAAAAATACTGATAATGGTTACTCATTATCAGCACTAAAATAAAAAGATAATGGTAAAACTGACTTGTAATATTGTCTCAAAACTATTGGCTAGCCATGTTTTGACCATTCCACCTACAAGGTTCTAAAATCACCCATTTTTTACCCTCGTTGCATATGAAAATATTGGGAGCACTAAATTATTTTTAAAAATACCATGTGTATCCTCTCCCCCACTTATAAAAGCCACCCCCTCTCCTCTCTTCATCACAACATCAAACTCATTGGTCTATCCGTTTCCTCCCCAAATTACTTCCCAACATCCCTCCCACTCATTATAGAATCCTTAGTTTCAGAATAAATTAAACATGGTATGGCTTTAGTGAAATCCTAAGGAGGATACATGAAGAAGAGGTAATGTTCTTCAATGAGCATCTTTATTTTACATCATTCTCCACCTCCTTCAATTTTAATTAAACCCCGCTGATATAATAACCCCAATATCATCCACATACTAGGATGTTATTATTTAATTTTAATTTCTTAAAACCATCTCCACTTCCCTCAAATGGTTTTATAAATAATTGTTCTTGCATGAGATGGACTACCACCTTATGAATTGATGTCCTTCAATTTCCCATTTCCACCTCTAATTGTTGGGTATGATGATGGATCTAAAGTATATATATAATGTATATAACATATTTAAACCTATAGAGTCATTATTTCATATATATATATATACACTTTCCTTTCTATATGATATACGGTTATGTTGATCATGTGTTTGGAGTACTACCACCTCGTGAAACGATGTGATTCATATTTAACCATGCTTCACATGAAATGTGATAATGTCTATGTTAAATATTATATGTGATATATATAAAAAATATTATATTAACGACTAATCGATCAATATTTAAGGATAATATATATAATTTTCTTTCACAACTTCTCACTCACTTAAAAATGATAAACAACATTCTAGTACGTGTGGACTATCTCCTTCATGAAACAATCTCACTCCCTTTTCATAACAAAACTACATTGATTATATATATAAGTATATAAAAAGGTAGTTATTATATTATGATCATCCATGAAATATAAAAAAATACATACCAACTTACCATAATTATTAGTGAAAAATGGAAATGTTACTCATGCATGTGTAAGGCCAATCATTGTTATGATTGTAACATACTTTATTTTTAAAAAACCTCAATCATGACTGGTTTTACAAGTATGTATGATGTAAAAATATGAAAATTAAGTCATGATTATTATTCTTGATAGGATGAAACTATCTAATATATGAATGAACCATATCATTATTTACAAAACACTAATGAGAAATCAAGGGGATTAACACCAAAAAATGAAAATAATGAATGGTTATTGTCAAATAGGGGGTGAATTATTTAAAAGAATATATCCATACTTGGGAATAGATTTCCAAACAATTCAGGGATCTCATCAAAGATGATATATACATGAATTTAACATCTATCTCCAGGATCCTACAAAGAATTTTTATTCAAATGTTTTAAATATTTTCTAGATTAGGATGGTAATTTCCTATGTAGTTTGAACATGGTATGACATATTATATATTTGGGGTTCTCACAATCCCTCAAAAGTGATTTCTAAAATAAAATTTTAAATTTTTGGTTATTGTCAATGATGTGGTCAAATTTTATAAAAGGATCATATATGATATTGTAAATATAAATATTGATTTATAATAAGTTAATAACTATATTATAACAAAAATACTAGAGGTAAAGAAATGTTTATACAAAAGGAAGTGTGAGGTAAAGGATTTCATCTCAATTTAAATTATTTTTAGAATAGTTGTTATTATACAAAAATTTAGTTTTTTGAGGTGTATATACATCCCATGTTGACATGTAATATCCTGATTCTTTTATACTTCCAAGAATTTTAATTTTCTCTTTGAATTATATCACCCAAGGAGATTTCAATTGAAAATTATGAAGTGGAAAAATTTATTTTTCATTATCACTTTCCTTTATTATTGTAATACTTCGCTCAAAAACAACATTTTATTTTAATAATGTTTCATTTGAAATTAAATTTATCATAAGTATACCTATTCTTCAATAATTAATGTGATTATTTATTAAACCATATAACTCTTTTTACATATGTTATTTACTTTATAATTTATTTGATCAACTAGGGAAATATTGATAAATCTATATCCATTACACAATACAAATATTTGAAGATAATGAATAATGATTGATGAACTGAATTTATTATTATATGTATGATGAATTCTTTGGATCTATAGTGATGGGTGGTTCTTGGAATTATATATCCCCTCGATGCATTGATAGGTATTATGAGAAAAATTAGTTGACCAAATTAAATTGGTTTTTACTAGTAGTTTAAACTGTCTTGTGAATGGTCTTGATGGGTAAAGTATCATGTTCTAGTGACATGATGTTCAATAATTAATAATTACCTTCATGAATACTTATGTAATTGATATACATTATATTTCCAGTATGATATTATCTCTGGATTCATTTCATTTTTTAGTTAAATTATTAAATGGCATGTGTGCTAAGTAAATAAAAATTCTATATTTAATATGACATATAAAATTATTTAAATGGAACATGTACTTGGTTATTTACCTTTTTATATTGATTGTTATTATTTATCAATGATATCATTCACTACACTTTAACCTGACTAAGTAGTTGATCTCACCCCTATTTTGTTTCTTTTCTATAGTTTATAAAGAAAAATCATTTTAATGATTTTTCAATGATGCAAAGCTTTTATTTTTGTTATGTAACATGATTTATTTTTTGTTACAAATTTAAAATGGGCCTCATGTATGCATCAAGTTATCCACAAATAGTAAAATTATCAATCCTTTTAGAGTTGACCCATTTTATCTATTCCAATGTAAAACAGTAAGACATTAGCTCTGAGATTATAGGGTTGAGGTCAATACATTTAATGTATTCAACAATTTCATATCATGTAAACCTGTTTTTTGATTAATTATATGTGTTTTGGTCCATATATTAAATTATATTCTTCAATAAATATATTTTTATGATAATATGATTATCATACACGGTCATATGATGTTATATTATGTAATGTAGGTATCGCCCACATTCTCCATAATTTCTTCTATCTAATACATTATTATATATATTATCCACTACTAGGGATTTGAGATCACCCATTTCATATGATTCCATTACCCAAGTTTTGATTATTATTATATTATGTGACATGTCATGAAAGGGTCTATGGAAGAACTATTATGGATAAAATTATTCAAGTGTTTTAAAATATTATGTTTACATACATAATTTCTATGATACAAAACAATAGGTAATTTAACTGTTTCGTAATTTTTGATATGTATGATTTAAATCATAAATTTTTGGTATAATTTATGTTACATTTATCACGGGTCACAATAATATTTATTATAGTATGGTTTCTTTTTTTTGGGAAAATGATTTAGTTATTTTTAGAGATTACTTTAGTTACATCTGGTATCAGGTTTAGAGAACCTTGGTAAAAACACTATAGAACAAACATAAATATGATGATATCCTAAAATATTGGAAATATTTTGAGTATATTTTTCCCTATAAATACATCATTATCAATATTCTATAAGTGTATGTAGGCTCTTCCACATATGTAACAAGTAGTAATAATATCAATAAGGGTATATTCGGTGTTAAAAATATTGTTGCCTAATAAATTGAAATATAGACATACATCACACATAGTATGAAACTATATGTGGATATTCATTGGATTTTCATATTCTCTTTAAAAAAACAATTAATGATGGATTTACTAGTTATATAGAAGTAATAGGTTGAGGAGTCTAAGGTAACACAATATAATGGTTCCAAAGAAAAAAAATAAGATTTATACATATTGAACGAGAAAAACTATAATCCAATTAGATAATATAAAATAATAATATATTTAAAGGTTTAATACCTTTTATGATTATGATAATTCTAATATAATCTAACTTTTTTTCCAATCATATCAATACTTTTAGTTTTTTTATTTTTTGTAACTAGAATGAACTATTTGTGTGAAGGAAAATATAGATATTACCTTAACAAACAACTCATCGAACTAGTATTTTAATGAAAATATTAGTGATTAATCAAAACTATTTATTAGAAAATATGATTAAAAACATGGTCAAAGTTGATGTACCAAAAAAACTAATTAAGATAAATATAGATTATCATGGAAGATCAAGGAACGAATACGATGGAGGAAGGAATTTTCAATTCTCTATACAAGGTTTTTTGGAAGAAACGGTAAGGGAATTTCCATAAGAGGAACAGGGGAATATTTTATTATGCAATATACGATATTCTAGAATTTAATTTTCAAGGAAGAATATAAAATCATGTTAAAATTATTAAAAGAAAAAAGTGTTCATCCAAAAGTAGCATTAATTATCCAATGTCTTATTAGTGGTTATTTGGTAATTATCAATGTCAACTCCATAATCCACGGATTAACAAAGTTGATGACAACTTGTTTCCTCAAAAACCAAAAGGAAAATGGAATGCCTATAGAAGTACTATTCTCAAATGGAATCATGATATTTAAGGTACACATATCCTCTACTTTGGAGTTGTTGATGTCTTGTTGGAACTTGATTCTAAGAACACTAGTATATCTAGGATTTTTTTAAGATTAGTAAATAATGAATAAATGTTTTTACCATCAATGAAAAATTATAGTCCTAACATTGTTTTATCCGTAGTTAACACTTATAGGAATGTGATTCTAGGAATTTTACATTTAGATAAACATAATGAGATTTTGAGGTAGATTAGAAACAATAACATAGAGTGTATTTTAATTTTTATAATATAGATATATCATTTCTAATCATTAATCAATCAATGATCAAATATCATTTAAAGGATGGTTATGAACTCATTCGGGAAATTAATAATGAGTTGTATTAAACTCATATTATAAAAAATAAACACAACATTTTTATATACCTCATAGGGTTGAATAAATGATTTTCATAGTCTCCCCAAAATCGTAAGGTTGTTCCCAATTGAAATTTTACTCTCTAATAATATCTATTATATGTATACACTTATATATATTTATTAGTATGTGAGAACTACCAACGAGCCTGTACACAAGTGGTATAGGCTCCTGCTTGGCATCTGAATGACCCATGATTAAATCCTAGAAGGGACGAATTTCTGAGGGCACTGTTGCATCATTGTAGTAGGGAACTATATCTACACTATAACAGCGAAGGCAATGTAGCGGTAGAAGAACTATAGGAGGTTCTGTAGCAGTGTGGGTACAGTAGCAGTACTGTTCACTGAGGGATCCTTTGGGCCAAAAAATGGGATTTCAAGCCTTGTAGTCCAGACACTTGGCCATGGGCCTTTGGGCTATGTATTGGGTATCCCTCTACCCAGACTAAAATAGGTATATGCTTTAAATAATAAATTGAGGCTTTGGCCCCAACCTTAAAAAACAACTACTATCTGAGAACTAATATTCTGAGGATTCAATTTATTTTTAAAGGGAGAATGTTACAACCCAATATGCCACTATATATTTTCCTTATATAATTTTTTTCTCAATGTATTTCTCCACATGTAACACCAAACCAAACAAATATGTATCATCCAAAGGTATGAAGAGTGGTAACAAATATTTTGAAAATAAACATATATACATATATAGATAAAATAAACTTCATTTTAAATATCGAATCAATTTGATACATCTAAGAAACAAATAAAATCACTTCTCTATAATTTAATTGTTTTCATGAAAAATATATTTGTATTGTACTACAAAATTAATAGTAGTTTAACTAGTAATTTATAATAAATATGAAGAGGAATATGTAATATTATTAAGGTCATTATTATATAAAACATTATCTCCAAAAAAATTCCATATTGTCAATTAAAATTAAAATTTCTATATTTTATGATGTTAATTTGAAAAAATAACAATATTTTTGTTTATATCATAGTTATATTTACAAAATTGGAATTTTTTAGATTTCTCTAAATTAATAAATTTTTCTTGTGACTTGTGAAAATATCAACTTTATTAACTCCGAAAATTTTATGAAATTATTTTATTTTATAAATACACTGAATTTTTTATATTATTTTTAATAAAAATGTTTATATAATAATTTATTTTTAAAAAAATATGTCTAAATTATTAACCCATTCCCTTCAAGTGGAATATTTATAGAACATTTTAATGGAAATTATTTTTCAACTATTTTATTTAATTAATTATATCCAATGAAAAGAAATTATTGATTTATATTATATCTATATAAATAGCCTTTTAATGATAATAATTATTTCTAATTAATTATAAATAATAGAATTGATAAGTCTCTCTGAATCATCAATATTTTTTATTACAAATAATAGTTTTCAAAAATAAATCATGTTTTTTCACAATACATTCATTTGTGAAAATACTAATTTTCTACACACATAGGAATTTTATTTAATAAATTTTATCATTATATTTATAATCATTGTGTTGAAATTTTTTAATGGGGCTGATTTTTTAGACATAATGGATAGATTACCTAGTTAAAATGTTTCTAATTTTCTAAAAAATAAGAAATGTTTGTAACCTTTATTATAATGGGAATAAAAAGCTTAAATATTATTTCTGTATTAATGTATGAGATTATTATAAACCTTATATTCACTATAATACATTATTTATCACACTTGTCCCCTGTATTGGAATTGAATTCCCAATGATGATTTTTTTGGAATATTTAAAACAATTCCACAACATTTCTCTTATAAAATGGGAACTACTATAATAACTTACCTAACTCAAAAGACACAAAATTATAGACCAAAATTTACAAAAAACTATTCTGTACACTCTTATTTGGCTTAATGTGGATCTTGTGGTCTAAAGAATATGTAACACCCTATGATTTTAAAATAGGAATGTCAAATTTGATATTGTATTTAACAAGAAACACAATGGTTTGAAGAGAATGTGGGACCCTAATACATTATGGTAAATTTATTTTTAAATATATTAAATATATTCAGTACCTTCCAATGTACAAAAAACAAGTTTTGAATTAAATGAGATACCCTATTAAAATATTATTTTTTAAACACAACCTTTATAACATAGCTACCATGTTCGGTGTCATGAATAGTACTAAAAAATTAAGAACATTATATGGTTTAAACATGTATAAGATAAATTCAATAGATATATATTTAATATAAAAAATATTAAAACCATTTAATATAAAAAAATGTTTTATAAAAACTATATTTTTCTAAGAGGCGGTCTAATCATGAATTTCTCAGATAATTTACAATTAATTTTTACCACATTTAGGAAATTAATTTAAAAAATAATCATCATTTTCATAATTTAAATTTCAATTTTTTCATTGGTTGAATTATTGAAAATTTCTAGAAATGATTTTTTGTTTGAGGAATAGTGAAAAATGATGATTTTTATTGAAAACTATGTTTTTATTTAAATCATTTACATAATTAAATAATGTTTTAAATAGGTTTTAAGGAAATATTTGTTCCAAATATATTACAGTTTAACTTATTTTGGTCATTGTAATAGATTTTATAAAAAATATTTATATTAAATCATTCAATACTTATGAGAATTTCCTCTTTTGGAATGAGCTCTCTTATCGAATCCATGGATTAAATTTAAATTTAATTCTACCACTTATGTGAAATGAATTAGGAAAAATGGATTCCATATTTATATAATGAATAATTTATATTATCTATTAAGGTAAACTTAATTTTTGACCATAATTAATAGTAAAATTAGTAAAAAATAAATACTGTGTTTAAGGTAAAAATTGGTTTACAGGGGGTTGGTCGAAGGAGATAATGTTTATAAATGAACTAAAACATGTTCAAAACTTATTTAATGGAAATATTTTGACCTTATAACCATTTTTTATTAATAATGACACATATTTTATACTTGTGAAAAGTCTAAAATGTGGGTAATAATTTTGATTATCAAAAAGTCCATGTGTTTCCTCTCCACAAATTATAAAAGGACATTATTCTGTTCTCCACTTTAAATATAAAAAAGTATTTAGATTGGAAAAGACCTAAAAAAATAACTTCAATAATTCCTTCTTTAAATCCCAGAGGTCCAATTTTGATTAGGATACCCTTTGATGAAGGAATTAGTTATAAACCAAATGTGGTTTCCTATAGAAAAGGTAAATTATTTAAACGATTGTATTTTTAATTTATTCTTCCACCACCATCAAACCATCTTCAAATATGATTACATAATAATGTAACATCAAAAATCCCAATAATACATATTTTATTTCTTCTATAACATATTATCATAAAATAAAATTAATCCCATACCGAAGGACTAAATAATTTACTAATCATGGTAAACAAAATGCATTCTATTCTCTATCATTGCATTGGAATACAAGTATTACAAAATATTTTTTTTTGAGAATATAATTAATCAATATTTAATATCCTTGTGTATAATTTATATTTAAATTCCATGATTCACACTAAAGGATAAAAAATAAGTGGGATATAAAATTATTATTAAGATATATGTAAAGTTGGAACTATCATGAGTTAATAATGGATAATCGATAAATAACAGCCAATATGGAGAGGAAAATAACAGAACAAACATTCTATTTATTCAATAACACATATATCCTGAATATGTATGGGGAAGTGCATAAGAGTTTCATTTATTGTCAATATGGATTAAAGTGAATAAGAGTTACATTTTTTCTCAATGTGAAGTCAATATGTGAATGAAAGGTATTGAGAAAGAAGTTGGTGAATCCTTGGAGAATTTTTGTTGATTCAATGCATTGAATGATACACTTTCTCAATTCTCTAAGTAGATAACTCTAACAATTGTCGAACTGGTCATAATTTCCATGACTTGTATCAAGGATGTACATTGTTACAACACTTGAAGAAGACCACGTAATACTCAATTTCACAAGGAGAAAGAACCATGCATTATTCCATAATGTATGAGGAATGAAGAAGTTTTCTATTGGTCATACATGATTTGATTAAAGGAACATTAAAGATCATAGATTTTTTATTTCAAAAATAAAAGGAGGCTGATGTTTGAAGATAAAGATGAAGTGAGGAAGGGATTAGCGTGGAAGCTAATAAGTGAATTTTCCATGCATGGGAATGGATTTTTATGGTGGCCATACATCATATTTTATGTTCGAATTTATGCTAAACTTTTGGATATCCCTTTCCTAGAAAAACAATCCATGCATGGAGGCCATTTGAGGTCCTCCCCACAAGAACATGTGGGACTCGAGGGTCAACCACACTTGAGGGAAGCCCTCAAGGCCATCCCTGTATGAGGCAGGGCATGCAAGCCGTGTTTATGCCTGCATAACATGCATGGTGACCAACCTGGGAGCACACTAGGATGCATAGTTGGCACTAGAAATGTGCACGGAGGAGTAGAGTGGGTACTAAGAGCACACCCACAGGGAGAACACGGTATGAGGAGGTACCATGGAGGGATAGGGGAGAATTATGGAAAAATTATGTCCCGACTTGTTAATTAAAGAAGGCACTCATGTGTCTCTGTTTCGATGTGGGAAGACATTTTAAAAATGCAGAACTTATCCTGGACATCCATCTAATACCGCACCCAATCACAGCCGCACAATCCATCCCATGACCAATGTTCTAATCTCTACCTCCCATCTATCCACGCCACGTGGTATTTAAACTGTGGTTGTCTAATCTCTCCACCGAGGTTGTCTTCAACCTCCGGACACCTGAGCTCCACCTGTGAACTAGTATTTGAGCCGTGCATCGATCTCATCACTATGGAAATTGTTGAAGTGCATGCTAAGTACATAATGATCGTTCGAACAAACCGAACACATGCATGCTTTAAAATTTTCATGCATACGATTGAAATGAAGAATTCACGAAGGCTGAAGAAACCGATGGTGTGAGGCCACGTCAGAAGCTCGATTTTTTTGGAAAGAAGATTCACATGAATTCTTAAACGCATTCATGTGATGTTCTTGCATGAGGATACTACTCAACAAGGAAGAAGGATCCCACGTTTAAAACAAAAGGAAAAAGCTGAGATATACGGGATATCTCATCAGTGTTCGAAATATTCAAGGCCGAAGATCTCATACGTTCAGATCATCAATTCACTCTACATATCTCATTGTATTTGAATGTCAACGAAGGATTTATCCACTGCATATAAAAGGAGGAGTCCCTCAACTCATTATCTTGTTGAAAATATGAAGATAAATCTCTTATTTCACCAAGAAATAGATCACTTCACAAAATGTTTCGCATAGCCATACTACGCGAAGGAGAACCACACAACTCTTGCACAAAGTAGTCCCGCGCAACCCTTGCACGATGATAAGAAGTGCAGACCACCCTGGTTCGTGAAAGAGGAGATCCCCACCCTCTGTGTGAAGCAACCCCCAAGTGCGTGAAAGGTTCATAGAACCATCATCATGCTTCGTGTGTGAAGAATAAACTGCGGACATACAATCGATGCCTTTGCACCCTTGTTGTGCTCTTTCAAAGACAAAACTAAGAACATCCTTAGTTCTATGAAGGAGGTCCGCACTCTTGGGGCGTAGAAGACCCATGCTCCCTAGTTTGCACAAAGAAGATGAACTGAGCCCTCTTGTTTTTCAAGAAGAATAGTACCTAAGGCCTTGTATTTTCACAAAAAGGTACACATGCATGTGGCCGATGCTTTGAAAACCTTTTCTGAGAATAAAACCTCATACATAAACTATCCACATAACCATTTGGGTTGTGTGTGCTTTACTTGATGAAAAAGGAGGGTGCTTGCATGGTAGAGTTAATGTGCATAAAAACATAATAACAAATTGTATGTTCACCAGTTGAAGGAGGAACAAGTAAAAAATACAAACACACCCTTTGAACTCTAATTAAAAGAAAAGGTGTGTGTGTGCAAAGACCCAATAGAAGAAGAGAAATATTAAGTGAGAAAAAGAAAGAGGACATGTGTGTCCTCAATAGAATACACCCATTGGGGGTTTCACAAAAAATAGAAGAAAGATATTGTGAATGAATGAATTCATGCACATGAACACATATTGAAATAATGAAAACTCTGTGTGCATATTGAGAGAATAAGAAACGATAGTTCATGTTCAAAAGGAAGAGACCTAAGAATGAAATAATTCATGAACACATGCATGAGTATCAATTCATATGATGAAAAGTGATATGATCTTCAGTGTTTGAATAATCACATAAGTGTATGGTATTCTTTTCAAGTAAACAAGAAGATGTTTTAGTGAATTCAGCTATTGCACTAAGGAAGAAGAATTTGAGATACCCATGCAATCCATAAATGAAGTGAATGAGAACTAAAACTAAAGCCATACTGAATCAAAGAAGCTCTTTTTTATGAGTGTTCAATAATTGAGAATCCAAGAAGAGTGACAGTGCTCATATTGTTCAAGATAATAATTGCATATTATATTCTTGAATAAGTTGTGTGCACCATTTTCACACATCACAATGAGGCCAGGTGTTCATAAGAGGAAGAATGAATTTCCTAAGCATTGTTGAGAGTGAGAACTGATAAACTCAAGTGATCAGAGATATTGAGTAAGGCCAACATGCCTTATCAAAGGTTGTTGAAGATTCATGAATAGATTCACAGGTAAGTGTGATTCAGAAATCATGTGTGAAGAGATCAGAAGATCATCTATAGTGAATCAAATAAGAAGATAAAGAAGGAATCTTCTCATGTGACTCAAGATCTAGAAGAACCCCGTGAGATTCATTGAGGAGAAGAAGAATTCAGTGAGACTCTGGAGCAGGCCAGTGGGACTCTAGTGACACTGTGTGAAGCCATATAAAGAACCTCCTGTGGGAAACAGGAGAGATGCAATGTGACTCTGTATCAACCATTTTAATTACTAACTGAATTATAGTAGAGAATTAGTGTTGTGGAGAATAACCAACATAACAAGGAGTAGGTATTTGAATTAAACACTGTACATCCTTGTGTTTAGTGCCTTTACATTTACAAAATAAATATAGGTAAGACTGAGAGACACAAGAAGAGTGGATTGAGGCTTTAAACAGCCATAGAGGTTTAATTGAAAAGAATCAATTTGTAAAAGGATTTAAAGGGATGACTGATTCACCCCTCCCCCTCCAAGGGATTCACACTAATCTAGGCATTTCAATTATTATCAGAGGGAGGTTACCTCTAAATTATTCAAGTGTTTCTTTAAGAAGTGCAGATTTGAAGAGATGAGTGAGCAACCTCAAATGGAGATATCTTCCAAGACTTAGAATAATAGAAAGAAGAAATATGAAAGGAAGGTGAAGAAGAATCATACTACTACTAGGGAGACATCTTCTTCTAAAGGTAATCCGAAAGGTACAACATTTGATAATACTTATTATTCTTCTGATGAATGCTGCTCAAGCTGTGATGATAATAGAGAAATTAGTGATCTTCAGACATCATTTCAAGATCATCTAAAGAAATCCCTAGAGAAGTGTTTAGACACATAACTGCAAGCATTAGTTCCGTTGAAGAGGAAATATTTTAGCTAGAAGAATAAGCTAATACCATGGAAGAAACATTTGATAAATGGGTTGGCATATCCTAACCTCTAAAAAAACTGATGAAGGAAAAGGAAGAAACAATTTCTCTTTGCAATGAAAGATATGGTCACGTTACTGAAGAATTTCAGGGATGTATTTGTGAGAAAGAATTCTTTAAGATTTTATTTGTAGAATCTTTCCATATATTTGAAAAGTTTCACAATGTTTCTATGGTTGTCAAAGAAAATAAACTAGACAACAAATACAACAAGCCAAAGGAGGTTGACATAACTTTGCAACAATTAAGAAATGTGTATGAAGAACAAATAACAACGCTGAAGGAGATATGAGAAAGTAAGCAGAGATCAGTTGTAGGGTGAGAAGAACTCTCTCAACATGAAGTGTTTAGAGCTGGAGGAGAAATTGATGATTCAAAAATCACTCCAATATGGAATGTAACACCCCTGAATGATAAAGGGTTAAAAGACTAAATGATATGACTCATGTCAACAAGGTGAACCTTCCATTTCAGGTGCCTACCTAATTAGAACTCCACAGTTAAACGGGCTTAGATTGGAGTAGTGATCAGGATGGGTGACCTTCTAGGAAGTTTCCTAGGGTGTGTGTGAGTGATGACAAAGCACACTGGAAAAGACATGTGTTGGCCTATGGGGACTGTCATTAGTCAGATGACCCATTTGGGCACGTGAGTGGACCTCAGGGTGGGGACCACATGTATATGGGACATTAGGTGGTACCTGGTGGGCCAATACCTGACGACCATGTAATGGCAGGGTGTCTATTCTATTAGCGGGGCCCAGTTGTTACATTTGGTATCAGAGGAGGAACCTAGCCTTAAGTGCGGTGCACTGCCTGGGTTGAGATGTAGGGGCCCAAAACGAGGTCATTGTGCTCTAAGGGGGGGGAGTGATTGTAACACCCCAGAATGATAAAGGTTTAATTAAATAAATGATATGATTCATGCCAACAAGGTTCACCTTCCTTTTTGGAAGCCTACCTGATTAGTGGGACAAAAGGTGGTACCTGGTGGGCCAATACCTGACGACCATGTTAAGGCGGGGTGTCTGTTTTGTTAGCGGGGCCCAGTAGTTACATTTGGTATCAGAGGAAGAACTCGGCCTTAAGTGTGGTGCACTGCCTGGGTTGAGATGTAGGGCCCATAACAAGGTCATTGTGCTCTAAAGTGGGGGAGTGATTGTAGCACCCCAGAATGATAAAGGGTTAAATGACTAAATGATATGAATCATGTCAACAAGGTTCACCTTGCTTTTCGGAAGCCTACCTGATTAGCGGGGCCCAGTTGTTACATTTGGTATCAGAGGAGGAACTCGGCCTTATATGCGGTGCACTGCCTGGGTTAAGATGTAGGGCCCACAACGATGAAATTGTGCTCTAAGGGGGGGGGGAGTAATTTTAACACCCCATAATGATGAAGGGTTAAATGACTAAATGATATGACTCATGTCAACAAGGTTCACCTTCCTTTTTGGAAGCCTACCTGATTAGCGGGACAACAGGTGGTACCTGGTGGGCTAATACCTGACGACCATAACAATGTTCACCTTCCTTTTCAGAAGCCTACCTGATTAGCGGGGCCCAATTGTTACATTTGGTATCAGAGGAGGAACTCGGCCTTAAGTGTGGTGCGCTGACTGGGTTGAGATATAGGGCCAACAATGAGGTCATTGTGCTCTAAAGGGGGGGGGGAGTGATTGTAACACCCCTAAATGATAAAGGGTTAAATGAATAAATGATATGAATCATGTCAACAAGGTTCACCTTCTTTTTTGGAAGCCTACCTGATTAGTGGGACAACAGGTGGTACTAGGTGGGCCAATATCTGACGACCATGTTAAGGCGGGGTGTCTGTTCTGTTAGCGGGGCCCAATTGTTGCATTTGGTATCAGAGGAGGAACCTGGCCTTAAGTGCGGTGCACTGCCTGGGTTGAGATGTAGGGCCCACAATGAGTTCATTGTTCTCTAAAGGTGGTAGTGATTGTAACACCCCATAATGATAAAGGGTTAAATGACTAAATGATATGACTCATGTCAACAAGGTTCACCTTCCTTTTTAGAAGCCTACCTGATTAATGGGACAACGGGTGGTACTTGATGGGGAAATACCTGACGACCATGTTAAGGAAGACTGTCTGTTCTGTTAGCGGAGCCCAGTTGTTACATTTGGTATCATAGGAGGAACCCGGCCTTAAGTGCGGTGCACTGCCTGGGTTGAGATGTAGGGCCCACAACGAGGTTATTGTGTTCTAAGGGGAGGGGGGGTGATTGTAACAGCACAAAATGAGAAAGGGTTAAATGACTAAATGATATGACTCATGTCAACAAGCTTCACCTTCCTTTTCGGGAGCCTACCAGATTAGAACTCCACAATTAAGCATTCTTGGCTTAGAGTAGTGATCAGGACGTGTAACCTTCTGGGAAGATTGCCAGGGTGTGTGTGAGTGATGACAAAACACACCTGAAAGGACATGTGATGGCCTGTGGGGACTTTCATTAGTCATATGACCCGTTCGGGCACGTGGGTGGACCCTAGGGTGGGGACCACATGTCTGCGGGGAAACTGGTGGTACCTAGTGGGATAGGACCTGACGACCATGTTAAGGCATGGTGTTTGTTTAGTTAGTGGGGCCCAGTTGTTACATTTGGTTTCAGAGGAGGAACCCAGCCTTAAGTGAGGTGCACTGCCTTGGTTGAGATGTAGGGCCCACAATGAGGTCATTGTGCTCTAAGGGGGGGGGGGGTGATTGTAACAACACAAAATGATAAAGGGTTAAATGACTAAATGATATGACTCATGTCAACAAGGTTCACCTTCATTTTTCGGAGCCTACCTGATCCGAACTCCACAGTTAAGCATGCTTGGATGGGAGTAGTGATCAGGATGTGTATCCTTCTAGGAAGATTCCCAGGATGTGTGTGAGTGAGGACCAAACACACCTGAAAGGACATGTCTTGGCCTATGGGGGATTTCATTTGTCATATGACCCATTCAGGCTCGTGGGTGGATCCTAGGTTAGGGACCACGTGTCTGCGGGGAAACTGTTGGTACCTAGTGGGCCAGGACTTGATGACCATGTTAAGGCGGGGTGTGTGTGCTTCAAGACATCAGAGCTCCAACCACAGGTCTTAGTGTGAAGCTTTTCATGTAGTTAGGAATCATTGGGTGTGGGTCAGCTTTGTCTAACTTTGGTCTTCAGGTCAAAAATAGTGATGGTTTGAATTCCTCTATTGTAGCTTCCTCGTCTTTGAAGGTTCTGTTTTGCTGTAAGAGGCGTAGAGGTCTCTTTTTCTCATTGTGGTATTTGTTCTTTGAATACCCTACATTGGTTGTGTGACCTTCAGGGATGTTTCCTAGAGTGTGTGTGAGTGAGGGAAAAGAACACTTGAAAGGACATGTGTTGGCCTATGGGGACTGTCATTAGTCAGATGACCCATTCGAGCATGTGGGTGGACCCAAGGGTGGGGACCACATGTCTTCAGGGAAACTGGTGGTACATGGTGGTCCAGGACCTGACAGCCATGTTAAGGCCATGGTGTCTGTGCTTCAAGAGATTAGAGCTCCAACCATAGGTCTCAGAGTGAAGCTTTTCACACAGTCAGGAATCGTTGGGTGTGGGGCACCTTGGTCTAACTTTTGACTTCAATGCTAAAATAGGGATGGTTTGAATTCCTCTACTGTAGCTTCCTAATCTTTGAATGTTCTTTTTTTCTGTAAGAGGCACAATGGTATATTTTTCTCTTCATTGTCTTTGTTATTTGAATACCCCACCATGGTTATAAAATGGCATGGTTATTTTGTTTTTTCATAATTCCAGTAGTTGTACCTCCACAAATATGAGCTTTGAAGTTTGTCTCTTCTTGGCTGTGAGCGTCAAGATGATTGTATATCTTGTGGGGCTAGCTCTTTTGGTGACCCGTCCTTGTTTTTGGAAGTTCTATTTTTGGAGACATAGGCGTCTTGGTGAATAATAAACAGGGGTGTGGTGGGCCATTTGGTTAGGGTCACTTGTTAAGGACCCCATGTGATGGGGGTCTAGTTTACACTGAGAGTTCATGGGTTGGTTTGTGCTGGGTTTCTCAGGTCTGTTCATGCTAATTGGTTTAAGCTGGTCAGTTCCTAAATGGTTGGGAGAACCTCCCTAAATCTTGTCGTTCCTTCTTCGAGGATTGGCCAATGTGGAAGTTTCCTCTTAGAACAAGTGTGTAGTTCCAGAGTTATCCCATGTTGAGAGTGTCAATGTTGGTTATGCTAGTCAGGTTATTATGGTGGGGAGAACCCTCCTCATTTCCTTATTTCTCTTCTCTTTGATGTTTCCCTTATAATTGGTCATGTTTGACTGATGGAGTGAAAAGTCACACCATTTTAGTTTTTTATTGGCTTCATTCAGTTTTGAACTCGAGTTTTTTTCCTCGTTTTGCTGGGTGACTTTCTTGGGGCCAGAAAGTTTTTATAGTGGGGAGAATTATCACACCCGAACTTTTAAAATAAGAATATTTTATTATATTATCAGAATTTGAAACTTTCTATTCAGCTGCGGTCCAAGACTCTTTGAAATTTTTTCTTTTTATTGACGAATGAATGCTTTTCCCTTGACTACATCCGGGGCATGGGCAGGGTGTGTTCATAGACGTGTGACTTTTTAGGGTTCACTATGCGGCCTGCCTCATGTTCAATATAGATAAATAAAATGAGTTTTAAAGATTACTTTAATAATTATAATAATGTTAATTATTATTATTATTATTATTATTATTATGTTCAACAAGTTTATAAATATCATATTATGTTTATTATAATTTATATTATGATTATTATTATCAATATCAATATTGTTCTTATTAAACTATTTATAATTGTTTTTATCTTATTATTATTATTATTGTTCTTAATATAGTTAATAATATTATTATTATCAAGTTTATTAACATTATTATTATGTTATTATGAATATTAAAATTTTCATTATTTTATAAATTTTGGTTTATTTTATTTTATGTCATTCCATTATTTTTTTCTCACTTTTTTCTCCCCCTATTTCTCTTCTTCCCTTGAATCGTATGACACATCCCTCCCCCTAGAACCCTACCTCACACCGCCCTCTCCCTCCATACCTTCCACGTCACGCCCAACTTCCCCCCCCCCCCCCCGTGGCCAGCCGGCGTCACTCCCTTCCACCTCTCCCATGCTGCACCACCCAGCTCACCTGCCGGTGAACTCCCCTACCTTCAACCACTCTCCCTCCCACGACGTCCCTACGGCGAGCCACCACCAGTACCCCACCATTCCTCTCTCTTAGAACCTTGCACCCCCCTCTGTCGAAGCCGTTTCTGCTTGCTCTACTACCTCTCTTCCTCCCTTTCCAGTGCACCTCGGGTGAACCAGACACCCTCTGTCCATTGTTTTTCTGAAATGACACACCACTGGTAGCCCACCTTATTGCCCAGTTGGCCTTCCGCACCCCATCTCTAGGGGTTGTCGGGTTCCGTCAGGGTTGGTTCTAGCCACTGCCGTCAAAGGTAGCGGGTTCACCATGGTTTTCAGATAAGGATTTTTGTATTTCTTCATTGTGTCTTAATTTTTATATAGGGGTTTTATGATTTTTGAGTCGTAATCAACTTATTTTGGGTTTGAAAGATGTTTTGGTAGTATATTAACTTTTGACTGATTTTTATATGGTATTCTTGTTTTAAATGGGGTGCGATTTGGATATAAATCCATTTTATGTTGCATTGTTGTATTTTATAACATGTTCATGTGATTTAATAGATCATGTAAGGAATGAAGATGATATTTAAGTATGGTTTTGGTGTGTTTTGGTTCCCCGTCAATGTTTTGGGGTAATTTGTTCCTTTCGTTTTGTGGTTTCACTCCTCTATTATTAGGGTTTATAGATGTTGTTTACTTAATTTAAATTAATTGGTAGGGTGTTGGGTGGTGCCGTGTGATTTTGGGGCGTCATTTCCATTCAAGGTTAGGTTTGAATCTTATTATTTGGTTTCATAACATCTTAATTAGTGTCTTTGTTTATAATATTTGTGGTGTAGCACGTTGAACTCTGCTTTACGGTTTCAAATTGGGGGTGTCAATAACACCTACATGTGCATGCATTAGGTAAGGAATATATATATATATATATATATATATATATTCACTCTTTGTACATATTAGGTCATGGCATGGGGAATGTGTGCAATACAGATTTGTGTATTTTTATATATATGCATAAATTCATGTGCATGGAAGTGTGAAGGGTCGGTTCGAGTGGTTTTTGAAAAATATTGACAGGTTTGAGGTAGGTTCCCACTGCACTCGCCTTTATATTTAGAATTTATTAATTTCTTATTATTTTATTAAATTTTAGATTAATGGTACATAATATTAAATAATTAGTTTTAGAATAAATTTTCATGGTGAAGGATAGTGGTTCTCTCTTGTTTTGAATTACCTAAATGTGATTTCATTTAAATGAGCATCATTATTGTTGATAGAATTCCCGGTTGGCATTTATAAGTAAATTGTGTTTATTTTAAAGAATGAATTGGGTTGCAAATGTGTTTCAGCCTTCTTAAATGGATTTCTTAAATGAGGTTTCGAATGGTTTTGAGATTGAATGTGGTATTCCTTCAATTCTTTGGAAATGAGTTTGCATGTGTTTGTTTTTTGAAAATAGGTTGGTGTTGAGTGGTAAGTTAAGGCCCGTTTGGCACTTTAATTAAATGAGGTATTTTGAAAACACTCTTTGGGGAAACTCAGGGGTGGTCTTATTGTGTACCTCAATTTTGTGAGTTGTGTGTGATGTTTGCGTATCGTGACTGGTTACTTGATTTACATTTTTAACTCACCCCTTTCCTTTTTATTATACATTTTGACATGGGAACTTGGCATAGTGAGTGAATCTTCTGAGAATGATTGATGCACTAGTTTAGATTATGCACTGCCTAGTGGCCCAGAGCAATGAGGTGTTTTGTTATTATTGCTATGGGATTGGGACCCATGATCAGGCCAGGTACGGAAATCGTCGGGTGTTAGGTTCTTATGACATCATCGAGAGTTGGCATCCCTTCAAGATGAGTCACATGTATGGTACGTTCTGGATTGTTCAAGAGCTCCTAGGTTCAACCCATGTTTATTTTTGTGTTTATTTGGATGTTGAGGATGATGGAGAGGCGTAGTTCGGTTACTGGCCCCTGTGTACCACTTTTTTCCCATTTCCCTTAGTGTATGTTTTGTGTTGTTTGTGGTTTTCCTTTTTAATAACATCTAAAAATTTGGATTTCTGAATTGTTCGCAAAAAATGTTTTAAAATCCAATGCACCTGTTACTTTCAAACATTAAACCTGTTTTCAAATTCAAAAGGGCAGTGGACTGTTACTTGTTTTAGAAATGAAAGAATGTGTGCAGAAACCCATATTTTATATACTTTAGTTCAAACCTAGAATTAGTAAATTCTTTATTTAAGTGTAGTGCATTCAGAATATTTTTTTGGGAACACTTACTGAGTTTTTATACTCACGCCTATAGTGTTTCTCCAGTTTTTAGATTCTGGTGTAGGTTCGACTAGAGCTTGCTCTCTATGGGTGAGAGTTCGTTGTTGATTAGTGAGTGACTCTCAGAGTCGTGAGGAGTTTCAGCCGTGGGTAGGTTAGTTGGTTGTTGTTGACCATTCCTTATTTTCATGTTGTTTATTTAATTTGTGTTATTCTACTTTTTCCATGGATTTATTTATTTCCACTAGGATAAATCGTTCCCAATTGTCCTTTATTGATGCCCTGACACTTGTCTTCAGCCTGTGAGGATCGAGAACGCCACTCGGGCCATGTCACGAACCGGATCAGGTGACCAGTTCAGGGTTGATGCGGTTGGTTCTTGACATGGAACTTCCCAATCATTTGTAATACGATATGATGCCACTCAAGTTTTAATTTAGGAATATTATTCCATGAGGAATACCAAATTATCCTCTAATTCAATGGAAACATCCACCAAGAAGATGGTATCCCATAACCCAATTAATTCTGTTACATCTAATGCAGTTTCATCTGTAATTACAGGTTCAAATCCAAAATCTCGGAAGACGTGGCTTGATAAAAATGTCAATACATCCATCAAAACATCAAGGGTGGATACTTGAATGACAAAAAATAGAATCTCCCATAAGGATGCTCCAAAGATAGAAATACTATTCCAAAAAAAAAATCACTATATCAAGCGTGACTGATACTTCAAGTAAAAGAAGGAGATTTGCTGGCCATTTTTGGTGTTGTTGGATGTTTGGGCATCATGACAATGATTTGTAGAATAATATGTCTGCATATGAAAATTATAAAAGGCCTATATTCAGGGAAAGTAGATGTGAAGAAATGATGAAACCTGCAAAGAAAAATCATAATGCACACATGAAAAATAATTTGTCCACTAAGAACAGATTTGAATATCTTGATGAATTCTGTGATAATTGCAATAGAAGTGGTTATAGTCATGATGAGTGCTGGTTTAGGCCTACCATGCCTTAGGAATATGTTGATCATATGCACAGACCATAATAAAGGTTGGAGAATGAAAAAGGAGTTGAAAAGTCTTCCATTGGGAATATGGAATACAACAAAGTCAAGAAAACAATGAAAGAAATTATTCCCAATAATACGTTAAAACCAGATTCCAAGAATGTCATATAAACAAAGAAAAGATATTTCTACTATGGAACGATAGGTCATACCACGGATCACTGCAAACTGAAAGGTGTAGGGCACAACAGAAGCACTTTGGTGGGATTTCCCAACATTAATTTTAACGTTAAATGACATTTAATCCGAGATCCGTCAATATATAAAACGCCGGATCTTCAGAATTGAACAAAGAATGGAAAAATAAAAGAAGAGTCCTGAAACCATCAAGATAGGATCATCATATGTTGGTTATAAAAAATTTAATTAATTCATAAGAATTACCTCGATGGAATTATCTCTTCGTTGGAGTATCCAGTCACGATCCTGTGATCCGTCGTTGGGTCGTAGAATCCAAGTATATGATTCCTCTAGTAGTGATCCACACATGTTCCACGTATCTCTGGACGTCGTCGAAGGGATCTCTGGGTGTTAACGTGGAACAACCTTCACTTGCGATGTCCTCCTTCGACCGCCTTGATCCGGTGGAGGATCTCACTCTCGTAACATGAAAGCGTTCTTGGTGGAATGGGAATTCTCTCTTGGCTTGAGAGTATTTCCAAAAACTGTTGTGCAAAACAATTTCTAGATCTCATAAGAATAATGTAATAGGGATTTAATACTTAGAATAATAAAATGAATTATTTACCCAAAAGTATTTAATCATTTCATTTAATTCTTAACAATACCCCATGTCATAATAATGATAGTTGACTATCATTATTACTTGACATGCGCCCATCGTATTACATTTAATATCATTTAATTAAATAAATAAATATTTTATCCTCAAAAATCCCGACTGGAAAACTACACGGCATGTAATAATTAATACACTGCATGTACCTGTCTTCCATAAAACTACACCGCCTGTACATTTAATATACACGGCGTGTACTTTTATTTTTCCATTTTTCTCCACCACATTTATTAGACCTTGTGTAATGTATATTTATTTCTTAAATAAATATAACTACATTACTCACTAAAAAATATATTATTTCCCCCACAATATATTCTCTTGAATAACTATTGTCTAAATAAATGCAATCAGGCATCCTTAAATAATTATTAAACCACAGTCAGGAATAATATTTATTTAAATTGTTAAATTAATATTTAAATGAGATACATGGACACACTTAGTGTGTGACCCTCTAGGCCTCTTTCTCAGTGGCGTTAGGCAGAGCCTGCCTAAAGTCCAAGGTTAGCATCTAGCAACACACCATGGAACCCACATAGAAAGAAGCTAACACCACAATGACTTGTCACCTCCTACGAATGATTACCATGTAATATAATCCCTTTGTCTTGATATCTCCAATCAAGCAGGTTGCATGCTAGTGCCATCAACCCATGTTCTCGATTATTCTTTTTTATCTTCCCGAAATTGAAATCGCCCATACCTTACCATGGCCATGGATTTATTTAAACTATATCAATTCTATCAAAGGGAATGAGATATCTACTTCTGTTATGGAACAGAAGGGACAAATCTTTTATCGCATTATCTATTAATGCAGTATTAATCGTAACTCACCCAACGTATCCTACCTCGCTGCGAACAGTGTGTCATCATAGTTTTCGTTAATACATCTAAGTGAGTGAGTTCTAATACCCATTAATAATAATCTTAAAGTCTAAGAAACAATACACACGTCCGCAGATAGGAACATCCAATGACACTATGAAATTTGGATTTCCTATTGGCGGGTCTCGTTCTCATAATATCCTCCTGGATATTAACAACGGCGCACACAATGAGAAGGTGCCTCAATGTTTTATGAGTCCTCACCCCTAATGACCTGTATTATTTGTGTCCATCAAATAATATCATCCGGCCATAGAAAATATATTCAAGAATAGTGTTATGGGACTTATGGGTTCTCATCATAGCAGGGATCCGCTATGACCCATTAATGCAACAGTTGTCCTTTGGACATTATCACATGCACTGTCATGCAAAAGAACAATCAAGATGTGATAAGGATTTTATTAATGAATAACATAAAAAGTAGTTGATTATAGGGCACCAACTCCAACAGACTCCCACATGGACTAGAGCCAACTGTTATCAACCATTAAACCTCTAGCTCTCACATGATATTCATTCTTCTATTGAGATAGGACTTTAGTAATGGGGTCCGCCATGTTCTCTTCCATGGACACTCTGTTCACTGCAACATTAACCCTGTGATATAAATCCCTCAAGAGGTGGTACTTCCGGAGTATGTTCTTTGTCCGTTGATGTGACCTTGGTTATTTTGCATGATCCACCACTGTATTATTATCACAATATAATGTAATGGGATCTTTACTGCCAGGCACCACATCAAGATCCTGGACAAAGTTCCGAATCCAAAAGGCTTCCTTGGGTGCATCAGAAGCTACTATATATTCGGACTCTGCTTTAGAATCGGCGACTACTGGCTGCTTTGAACTCTTCCAGCTCACAAATCCTCCATTGAGACAGAAAACATATCCAGATTGCGACTTCAGATTGTTCTGATCTATCTGAAAACCAGCATCAGCATACCCTCTGATGACAAGCTCCTCTTCTCCTCCATACACCAGGAACATATCCTTAGTTCTTCTCAGATACTTAAGGATATTCTTAATAGCAGTCCAATGATGTTCTCCTAGATTTGATTGATATCTTCCTACCATGCTCAGTGCATAGGCAACATCAATCCTGGTACATAACATGGCATACATGATGGATCCTAGAGCTTAAGCGTATGGGATCTTGTTCAATATATCTTTCTCTTATTGTGTTTTAGGACACATTTTCTTAGAAAGATATAGGCCATGTGACACTGGAACCAATCCCCTCTTGGATTGTTCCATACTAAATCTCTTATGTATCTGGTCAATGTATGTACCCTGACTTAGTCCATTCACCCTCTTGGATCTATCACGAACGATCTTGATCCTTAGAATGTAGGCTTATTCTCCCAAGTCCTTCATGGAGAAACACTTATTCAACCAGTCCTTAACTGACTGTAAGGCTGGTACGTCATTTCCAATAAGCAATATGTCATCAACATATACTACTAGGATAACGACCACATTCCCATTAAACCACTTATAAACACATGGATCACATTCATTCTTAATGAAACCAAATTCCTTTATGGCTTCATCGAATCGAATGTTCCATGACCTGGATGCTTGCTTCAATCCAGAAATGGATTTTTGCAACTTGAAAACCTGTTTGGCTTCACCTGGTGTCACAAACCCTTCTGGTTGTGTCATATAGACATCTTCTTAAAGGTCCCCATTAAGGAATTCGGTTTTGACATCAATTTTCCAAATCTCATAGTCATGGTAAGCTGCTATGGAAATAATGATTCTTATGGATTCAAACATGGAAACCGGTAAGAAGGTTTCATCATAGTCAATTCATTAACGTTGTCTGAATCCTTTAGCCACTATCCTTGCTTTATAGGTTCTAACTTGACCTTCCATGTCCAGCTTTCTCTTGAATACCCATTTTCATCCAACATGCTTTACATCAACTGGCTCATCGACCAGAACCCAGACTTGGTTTTGATACATGAAATCCATCTCAGAATTCATAGCTTCTAGCCATCTCGCAGCTTCTGATAATTCTACTACTTCCTTGTAGAAGATAGGTTCATCATTGTCCAACAATAATGATTCACCATCCTTGGTGACTAGGAAACCAAATCTCTCTGGTTCCCTTACCTCTCTTGAGCTCCTACGCAGTACTTGTGTTTCTAGAACCTCTTCCCTGGGGACCTGTGGAACCTGTTCCTATACCAACTCCTTTGTATCTTGAGAAACATCTTTTTCAATGTCAATTTTTCTCCCACTATCCTTTTTATGACGTTCTCCCTCTCTATAAAGACGGCTTGTCTGGCGACAATAACATTCTTGTCCTAAGGGTTATATAGGTAATATCCTTTTGTTTCCTTAGGATATCCTATAAAGATACAATTTGTGCCCCGGGGTGCTAGTTTGTTTCCTGATAAGGCCTTAACAAACACCTCGCATCCCCATACATGTGTATGTGACAAAATGGGTTTCTTTCCATTCCACAACTCAGAGCTAATTCCATTTTCTGCCTTAGTTTGCACTCTCTTTAATGTGTATGCTGTAGTTTGTAATGAATATCCCCAAAAAGATAATGGAAGATCCGCATGACTCATCATTGAACTCACCATGTCCAACAAGGTGCAGCTCCTCCTTTCACTAACACCATTCCACTATGGTGTATAAGGAGGAGTGAGCTGAGATAGAATCATAGACTCCCGTAGAAGATTGATGAACTCTTGGTTCAGATATTCTCCACCTCGATCTGATCGAAGCTTCTTTATCTTCTTACCAAGCTGATTCTATACTTCATTCTTGAATTCCTTAAATTTCTCTAAGGCTTCTGACATATACCCCATTAAGTAGACAAATCTGTATCTACTCAAATCATCAGTAAAAGTAATGAAGTAAGAATATCCACCTCTAGCTTCTACTGGAAATGGTCCACATACATCCGTGTGTACCAATCCTAGAAGCTCGGTGGCCCTTTCACCCTGTCCAACAAACGGAGGTTTGGTCATTTTACCTTGTAAACAAGCGTGACATCTATCAAGTGGTTTTAGCTCATTAGATTCTAAATAGCCATCTTGGCAGAGCTTTGTCAAGCTCTTCTTGTTTACATGACCGAGACGGTGATGCCACAACTGGGTGATGTATGATTTTATGTGAGTTTGTTTCGTTATCGATTTCCAACACTTGGTTTTCATAATTTAATACATACAAACCATTATTTAAATGTGCCATACCATAACATACGTTATTCTTATAAAAGAGACAACCCTTATTTCCAAACTTGAAAATAAATCCATCCATATCCAAAAAAGATACAGATACTATGTTTTTGGAAAGAATAGGCACATAATAACAGTTACGTAAAACTAAGATCATACCAGTTGGCAATGAGAGGTGGTAGCCACCAATAGCCAATGAAGCCAGCCTTGCACCATTGGCAGCTCAAAGATCCACCTCTCCTTTGGAAATCTTTCTAAATCTACTTGGTTCTTGCATTTGAATACATATGTGAGCCCCACCAACTGTATCTAATACCCAATGTGTAGAAATAGAAAGATTACACTAGATAACGAATGCACCATTAGCATCCCGACGCTTCTGGGTGCAGTTCCTCTTCCCGTGGCCTTGCCAGCCACATGCAAAACACATTGCCTCTCGTTCCTTGCCCTGCCTCTGGATCTTCGCCTTCTTGGAGGGACGGTGCTCGGGGGATTAAGACCATTTATAAGTTTTTGGCCCCTTTGGCTTGTCCTTCCTTTTCTTATTCACCATAAGGACTGCAGGTTTGTTATGCCCCATGTCCTTATCTACCTGGAAGGGTATAATTTCTGATCTAGGAGCAACTGGGAAAGGCTCTCCCAGCACATACAATTTCCTCTCGTGGCGATGGATAATGCATAAACGACTTTACCACTCTTGGAAATTGGTTCTAGTGAGAAGGTTTTCCTTCTCGAGTATGGTTCAAAATGATATTTTTGAAGTCATTTTCCTACCGTTTCTACAAATTTTGGTGAGAAAAGGTTTAGTACTTTATTACAAAAATGATACATATAAATAAATTAATACTTATTAGTCTACCACTATTTTATCTAAATCCAATAGCCCTCACCATTGACTTCAGAATATTCTGTTGCCTGAATATTCTAGTGGCAAGGATCCATATTGCCCTTCGCATTACCCCAACTAGGGTTGGTCAAGCAACTTGAAGGGTTTTAGGTAGGCATTTAAAATTCCAACTGCATTAACTCACAGATCCTTGATCCGTTGACATGGACTCCCCAATCCTGAAATCCTTTTACTTTGGATTTCCTCAACCTTTGCCTCTTGGTCACACAAAGTCCTGTTGTGGTAGTCAACCCTTGATGCGAACCATGTTAATTCAACCCAAAACCTTGAATTATAATTCCCGTATAATTGAAAGCACCCCAACTAGGTTTGGTCAAGCACTTTGAACTATGGTTCGATTCTAACCAAGATTATTGAAGGCTATACCGACTTAATATTTCTATTAAGGTATTTTATCCTTATACATAAATTTCTATTTTATTATATTTGATTACATGCTTGTTAATATTAAGTGGGATATAATTATGTGATTAACCATGTCTAAGATAATATTTACGTATAAGCCAGTTTTTATTTTAGTTCCATCTTGCATGCTTGTTATATTAATTAATTGTGTGATCGTGACAACAAACCCACAATAAATAAAACATTAAATTGAAAGAAATAAAATAAATGGTATGATCATGATCTTGTTCTATTGGTTAGTTTATCTAGCAGTTGATAATCTAACCCAAGACCTAGGGGAGAAACACCTTGAACCTTCCAGGTTCGTGATTACAACTTTCCACCTGTCCACCATTTTATCTCCTTGGATTGGTTTCACCTTGGCTCCTGACTTGAGCCACATCCACTTGCTTGGGATATCCATCCATTACATATGCATTTTATCTCACATGTAGGTGATTGGTAAAAAAGGGGTTTTTACATTAAATAATCCTTGGGCACACAGGCCCTAAATATTAATGAGGAGATGGATCGCAGGCCAACAAATTTAATTTAAATAAATAAATTAAAAAAACCATTCACATACAATGGAATCGTTCTATCTCATGATCATCCATGCATGCAATGATATTTACGTATAAATAAAACTATCATTCTATTCTTTAATCATTCTTGTTTAAGATAAATCACGCTCAAATCAATTAATTATCTTTAATTAATCAATCCTTTTATTTGAAACCATTTTGTAAATTTCCTTGAGATTCTCATCCATCATAATTTTAAAGAAATAAATTCATTGAAAATTATCTTTGTACGTAACTTGTACCTTGGAGGCAACCTAGTGAATTCCCATTTATTACGCAGATGTAAAATTAAACACATATATATAAAGCACCTATCACGTGTTGTGCCTCATCTTTACACCTACACCATGGTACATGTATCAAGGGTTTGTATAATATAATAATAAATTTTAATAAATCTACGAAATTTGGGTGGGTACACGGTGTGTACTTTTCTTCACCGTCCATCCAAAGTACACGCACAGGGACATGGCGTGTTAATGTAATTTGGAAATTTTCAGAGTACACGACATGTACAGTGGGACACATGCCGTGTAGTTTCCATGTTACACGGTTTCTAGCCGGGCAAGCTGTGTACGGGGTACACGGACCAACCCTAAACCGAAGGGACTACACGCCATGTTCATTGGACCACATGACATGTAATCTGGAAACCATGTGCCACCTGTTTCTGGTCAACACACAGTGGCTTAAATTCTTAGAAAGAATCCAATACAAGACCTGATTTGGCAGATCAGTCAATGCATTGAACCTAGAATACACGACGTGTACTCGTGTATTCTGGTGTTGTAGGGATAGCAATGTTTTTCTCCTCTGGATGAGTTCCTCTATTTTATTTTAATCAAAACTAAAATAAAAATTTGTTTCTGTGAGGTGAACAAGAAAAGAGGGAGGAGGAACAGATCTCAAGATTCATATTTCCAGAACGACTAAACATGAATTGAAATAACTAAATTATTAAATTTGTAAATAACCAATGAAAAACTAAATAATTATAATCAATGATATGATCCCTCTAATACCTCTTGAAAGGTTCCGGGTGTAGCGGAAGCGCTTTGGTGGGATTTTGCAACTTTAATTTTAACGTTAAACAAAGTTTAATCTGAGATCCGTCACGATATAAAACACCGGATCTTCGAAATAGAACGAATAATGAAAAAGGAAAAGAAGAGTCCCGGAACCCTTGAGATATGATCGTCATATATTGGATATAATTAATTTAATTAATTCATAAGAATTACCTCGGGGTAATTCTTTCTTCGTTGGAGTCTCCGGTCATGATCCTATGATCCGTCGTTGTGTCGTAGAATCCAAGTATAGGATTCCTCTAGCGGTGATCCACACATGCTCCACGTATCATTAGACATCACCGTAGGGATCAATGGGTGCTAGCGCGGAAGAACCTTCGCTTGCGATGTCCGCCTTCGACCGCCTTGATCCAGTGGAGGATCTCGCTCTCATAACTTGGAAACATTCTTGGTGGAAAGGGAATTCTCCCTTGGCTTGAGAGTATTTCCAAAAACCGTTGTGCACAAAAATGGCCAGATCTCATGAGAATAATGTAATAGGGATTTATAATATATTGAATAATAAAATTAATAAATTACCCAAAAGTATTTAATCATTTAATTAAATTCTTTACAATATTCCATGTCATAATAATGATAGTTGACTATCATTATTACTTGACATATTCCCAACGTATTACATTTAATATCATTTAATTAAATAAACAATATTTTATCCTCAAAAATCTTGAATGGAAAACTGCACGCCGTGTAATAATTAATACATGGAATGTACTTGTCTTCCATAAACTACACGGCATGTACATTTAATATACACGGAGTGTACCTTTAATTTTTCATTTTTCTCCACCACATTTATTAGACCTTGAGTAATGTCTATTAATTTCTTAAATAAATGTAACTGAATTACTCACTAAAAAATATATTATTTCACCCATAATATATTCTCTTGAATAACTAGTGTTGAAATAAATGCAATCATGAATCCTTAAATAATTATTAAACCATAGTCGGGAATAATATTTATTTAACTTGTTAAATTAATATTTAACTGAGATACATGGACACACTTAGTGTGTGACCCTCTAGGCCTCTTTCTCAATGGCATTAGGGGGAGCCTGCCTAAAGTCCAAGGTTAGCGTCTAGAAACACACCAAGGCACCCATAGAGAAAGAAGTTAATGCTAAAATGATGTGTCATCTCCTACGAACAGTTAACGTGTAATATAATCCCTTTCTCTCGATATCTCCAATCAAGCGGGTTGCATGCTAGTTCCATTAACCCATGTGCTCAATCATTCTTTCTTTGACTTCCCAAAATTAAACTCGCCCATACCTTACCATGGCCATGGATTTATTTAGGATATATCAATTCCATCAAAGGGACTGCGATATCTACTTCTGTTATGGAACAGAAGGGATAAATCCTTTCTCGCATTATCTATTGATGCAGTATTACTCGTCACGCACCCAAGGTATCCTACCTCACTACGAACAGTGTGTCATCATAGTTTTCATCAATACATCTATGTGCACGAGTTGTAATACCCATTAGTAATAATCTTAAAGTCTAAGGACCAATACACACGTCCGTAGATAGGAACATCCAATGACACTATGAAATGTGGATTTCCTACTGGTGGGTCTCGTTCTCATAATATCCTCCTGGATATTACCAAGGGCGCACACCATTAGAAGCTGGCTCAAAGTTTTATGAGTCCTCACCCCTAATGACCTGTATTATTTTTATCCCTCATATAATATCATCCGGCCATAGAACATATATTCACGAACAGTGTTATGGTACTTCTAGGTTCTCATCATAGTAGAGATCCGCTATGACCCATTAATGCAACAGCTGTCCTTTGGACATTATCACATGCATTATCACGCAGAAGAACAATCAATATGTGATAAGGATTTTATTAATGAATAAAGAACAAAGTAGTTTGGTGTTGTTGGATGTTTGTTAATCAGGACAATGATTTTTAGAATAATATGTCTCCATATGAAAATTATAGAAGGCCTATATTCAGGGAATGTAGATGTGAATAAATGATGAAACCTACAAAGAAAAATCATAATGCACACATTAAAAATAATTTTTCTACTAAGAAAAGATTTGAATATCTTGATGACTTCTATGATAATTGCAATAGAAGTTCTTATAGTCATTATGAGTGCTGGTTTAGGCCTACCATGCCTTAGGAATATGTTGATAATAAGCACAGACCAAAATAAAGGTTGGAGAATGAAAAATGAGATGAAAAGTCTTCCATTGGGAATATGGAAAACAAAAAAGTCAAGAAATAGTGAAAGAAATTACTCCCAATAAGAAGTTCAAACCGGATTCCATGAATGTCATATAAACCAAGAAAAGATGTTTCTACTGTGGAAAGAGAGGTCATACCATGGATCAGTGCAAAAAAGAAATGGAAATGATTGTAAGAAAGCTAAAAATAAAATGAGAATCAATCCAGAAGAAATTGGGATCGACTAAAGGCATTCCTGATGATAATTGTAATAAGTTTCCTTCGAAAGGTAACTTGAAGACAAAGAGGAAGTCATGTGGAAGCTCCAAATCATAAAATGTTATGGATTGTTTAGTTATCTGGCCTAATCATTCAAAAATTCATAGAGAACTACAAAGTGTTGAATATGAAATACTAGCTAAATCTAAGGCAAAGGGAAAATAGGTCATTCCCAATGAAAGACAATTTGAATTTCACGAGAGGTTGTAAACACATGATAACACAAATGTCTCACAACTATTATGTGGAAAGTTCAGGAAGGTTGGAAATCAGGAAAACAATGGTCTAACTATTTTTCCAGAAAAAATGGAGAAAATTTAACAACATGAACCAAAAGCTACTTCACAACAGGAAAAAGTGAAGAAAAACAATCCGCACAAGTTGAAGATGAATGGAAGTAAATAATCCATGCTGAAAATGAAAAATAAAAATTCCAAATGTAGAGGAGACATCAGCATGGAGAGTACCAGACACTTTAGAGCTGCAAGGAAATTATTTCCTGGATTGATATAAAATTCTTAGCCCAAGTGCTTTAATTAATAATCTCACAAGTTTTCCATATTATTCCATTATACTTTTGTTATACATGTGTACTTACGTTGTAGGGAATTCAAGATAAAGTCCATTCTTAAAATGATTGTTGAATGGGAAAAGGGGAGAACAAAAAGTTAAACTCATTATTCATGATTTGGTAATTACTTGAAGTGATCCACAGTGGAAGAGTATCAACATTCATATCTCCAATCTTATTTGATGATATTCTCCACCAAGTAAAATCAAAGGGAGTGCACCCATTGAGGGGGAGAAAATATGAAAGATATGATATCAATGATTATGTTATAAAAAATATTAAAATTCATATCTTCTCAGGATGAAGAAACATTGGTATTCCAATCACACATTCATCCTATGGTCTTAATTGTATTTATGATATAAATTAAGGGGGAGTACTTGACTGATGAATAGATGGGAGGAAAGGGGGATATTTATCTTTGAACTTGAACCTTTTAATATGATTGGTGAAGTATGTGCAGGATTTAACATTTTATTAATAAATCTGATTTTTTACCCATGATATAAGAGTTTATAAATTCTATGAATGATTTCACATATATGGTTGTTTATGGACAGTACAAAAAGCCTTGGTCACATCTCTCTTTTTTTCTAAACAGGGTTAGCCCAAGTAGACTTAGAGTTGATTAACTAAATGCTCTTTGCTATGGGAACCATGTGACATCATCCATCTCTCAGAAACATTCCAAAAGATATTATTCAATGGGAGGAGGACATGTTTATGAAGAGAACCCACTAAAACCTTTTCATTTGGTTTCCAAAAGGGGGAGAAACGTTTGGCACACATATTGACCCATAAAAAGTGTGCTTAAGTGGTATTGAAAACAAAATACAAAGGGGGAGATTAAAGTGCATAAGAGTTTCATTTGTTGTCATTATGGATTTAAGTGTAATGTAGTTTCATTTGTTTTCAATGAGAAGTTGATATGAGAAAGATAGGTATTGAAAAAGAAGTTAGTGAAGCCTTGGATAATTGTTGTTGATTCAACTCATTGAATTCCAGACATGATAAATTCCTTAAGAGGATAACTCTATTGATTGTCGAATGGGTCTTAAGTTCCAAGACATGTATCAAGGTGGTACATTGTTACAACACATGAATAATACCATGAAATACTCAATTTCATGAAGGGAAATAACCATGCATTATGTCTTAATTTATGAGGAATGAAGATGTGATCTATTGATCACCCATGATTTCATTAAATGAACATTGAAGATCTTAGATTTGTTATTTAAACAAGAAAAGGAGGCTGATGTTTGAAGATGAAGATGAATTGAGGAAGGGATTAGTGTTGAAGCTACTAAGTGAATTTCCTATGAATGGGAATGGATTTTGAAGGTGGCCATGCATCCTATTTCATTTTAGTAGTTATTCTAAACTTTTTGTATGGTCCTTTTCTAATGCATGGAGGCCCGCTGAGGTCCTCACCCTAAGAACATGGGGGACCTGAGGGAAAACTGCAATTGAAGGAAGCCCTAAAGGCCAGCCCCTCATGAGGCAGGGCATGTGGGCCGTGTGTAAGCCCACAAAGCATGCATAGAGATCAACCTGTGTGTACACTATGATGCATAATGGGCACTAGATGTGCGCTTGGAGGGGCATAGTGGGAGCTAAGAGCACGCCCATAGGGAGAACACGGTACGAGGCGGTACCATGGAGGGATTGCAGAGAATTATGGAGAAAGGATTCTACAACATGTTATTTAAAGAATGCGCTCCCGTGTCTCTGTTTCAATGTGGGACAACATTTTAAAAATGCATAATTTATCCTGGCCGTCAATCTAATCCCGCGCCTAATCACAACCACAAGATCTATCCTATGACTTACTTTCTAATCTCCACCACCCATCTATCCGAGCCGCATGGTGTATAAACAGTGGTGTCCGATCTCTCCACCGAGGTTTTCTTCAACCTCCGAACACCCGAGCTCCACCCGTGAACCAATTTTCGAGCCAATCATCGATCTCATCACTCCAGCCACCATTGAAGCTTAAGATAAGTGAATAATGATCGTTCGGACGAACCGAACACATGCATGCATTAAAAGATTCATCCATGCAATTGAAATGGGGAATTCACGAAGTTAGAAGCAACGGAAGGTGTGAGGCCATGTCAGAAGCCCGATGTGTTTGGAAGGAATCTTCTCATGCATTCCTAAATGAATTCATGTGATGTTCCCATGTGAGGATAATAATCACCAAGAAAGATGGAGCCTTCATTTAAAACAAAAGGAAACAACTGATATTTTCATGATATCGCATCGGCATTTTAAATATTCAATGCCGAAGAAATCATGCATTCAAATCATTGATTCACTCGGCATATCTCATGGGATTCTAATGTTAATGAAGGAGTCATCCGCAACCTATAAAACGAGGAGTCCCTCGACACATTATTTTGTTGAAAATATTAAGAACAAGCTCTTGTTTCTCTGAGAAATAGAGAACTGTATGAAAGGTTCTATGCAGCCCAGTTAAACGAAGGAGAACCATGAAAATATTGCGTGAAGCAGTCCTGCACATCCCTTACATGAAGAGAAGAAGTGTGAACCACCCTAGTTTATGAAAGAGGATATCCACACCCTCTTTGTGAATCTACCCATAAAGGCATGACAGGTTCTTGGAACCCTCACCATGATACGTGCATGAAGAAGAAACTGCATACATACAATCAGTGCCTTTGCACCCTTGTTGTGATCTTGCGAAGACAAAACTAAGAACATCCTTAGTTCTGTGGAGGAGGTCCACACTCTTGGTGCGTAGAAGACCTGTTCTCCCTAGTTTTCATGAAGAAGAAAAACTATTCCCTCTTTTTTTTCATGAAGAAAGAGAACCCGAGGCCTTGTGTTTTCACAAATAGGAACACATGAATGGGGAAGAATCTTTGGTAACCTTTTTTGAGAAGAAAACCTCACAAAAAAACCATCCACATACACATTTGGGTTATGTGTGTTTTACTTGAAGAAAAAGGAGGGTGCATGCATGGTAGAGTTAATGTCCATGAAAACATAAGAAAAAATTGTCTGTGCACTTGTGAAGGAGGAATAAGTAAAAATAAAAACACACCCTTCAAACTCTAATTAAAAGTAAAAAGTGTTTGTGTGATAAAACCCAAAAGAAGAAGAGAAATATTAAGTGAGAAAAATAAATAGGACGTTTGTGTGCTCAAAATAATAAACACATTGGGGTTTTCAAAAAAATAGATGAAATATATTGTGCATGAATGCTTTCAAGAACATGCACACGTAATGAAATAATCAAAAGTGGGTGTTCATATTGAGAGAATAAGAAAAGAATGTTCATCTTCAAAAGAAAGAGACATGTGAATGAATCATTCATGAAAACTTATATGGGTATCAATTCAGATGATGAAAAATTGATATGTTATTTAGTGTTTGAATAATCACATAAGTTTATGTGATTATGGAAAAGAAACTAAGAAGATGTTTTTGTGGATTCAACTATTTCACAGAGAAAGAAGAATTTGAGATACCCATGGAATACATGCATGAAGTGAAAGAGAATTGAAACTGAAGCCAGACTGAATTAAATAAGCTCTCGTAACTGAGTGTTTAGTAATTGAGAATCCAATAAGAGAGATAGTTTTGATATTGTGGAAAATAATTCTTACATATTATATTCTTGATGATGTTTTGTGCACGATTGGGACACATCACAGTGAGGCCAGATCATTATCAGAAGAAAAAATAATTTCCCGACCATTGTTGAGACTGAGAAATAATCAAATAAAGTGATCAGAAATATTGAGCATGGCCATCTGACCTTATCAATGGTTTTTCAATATCCACGAACAGATTCATAGGCAAGTGCGATTCAACAAGCATGTGTGAAGAGATCATAAGTTCATCTACAGTGAATCAAAGAAGAACAACAAGATGGAAGCTGCTCATGTGTCTCAAGAGCTAGAAGAACCCTGTGAGATTTTGGGAGGAGAAGAAGACTTCAGTGAGACTATGGAGTAGGCCAATGGGACTTTGTTAACACTATGTGAAGCAGTATAAACAATCTCATGTGGGACATAAGAGAGATACAAGGTGACTTTGTATTGACCATTGTCATTACTAATGGATTTAATGTGGAGAAACATTGTTGGGGAGAATAACCAACACAACAACAAGTATGTATTTGAACCAAACCTTGTAAATCCTTGTGGTTAGTGCCTTTACATTTTCCACATCATTCGAGGTAAGGATGAGAGACACAAGAAGATTGGATCATGGATTTAACTAGCCATAGAGGTTTAATGGAAAAGAATCAATATGTTAAAGGATTTTAAGGGATCCCTGATTCACCCCCTCCTCCTCTCAGTGATTCACACTGATCTGGGAATTTCAATTGGTATCAGAGGGAGGTTACTTCTAAAATAACCAAGGGAGTCTTTATGAAGTGTGGATTTAATGAGATGAGTGAAAAACCTCAAATGAAGAATTCTGTTAAGACTCAGAAGAACAGAAAGAAGAAACAAACATGAAAGATGAAGAAGAAGCTTACAACTACTATGCAGACACCTTCTACTGAAGGTAATCTGAAAGGTACAACATGTGACAATTCTTATTATTCTTCTGATGAAGCATGTTCAAGATGTGATGATAATAGATCAATTAGTGATCTTTAGACTGAAGTCAAAGATCATCTAAATAAAGTCCCAGGAGAAGAGGTAAGACACATTGCTGCAAGCATTAGTGCTATTCATGATGAAAAATTATAGCTCGAAGAAGAATCTAATTCCATGGAAGAAACATTGGAAAAAATGGTTGGAATATCCAAAACTCTCACACAACTGGTGAAGGAAAAGGAAGAAAAAATTTCTCTTTGCAATGAAATATATGGCCATGTTTCTAAAAAATTGCAGGGAAGTATTTGTGAGAAATAATTCTTTGATATTGTATTTGTAGAAGCTTCCCATGCATTTGAAAAGTTTCAAAATGTTTCTATGGTTTTTAATGCAGCTCAACTAGAAGAAAAAGACAACAAGCTAAATGAGGTTGACATTTCTTTACAATAATTAAGAAATGTTCATGAATAACAAATAACAATGTGGAAGGAGAATTGGGAATGTAAGAAAATATCAGCTGAGGGTGAGAACAACTCTCTCAATGTGAAGTGTTTAGAGATGGAGGTGAAATTGAAGAATCAGCAATCACTCCATGCTAGAACTTCCCAATACGCAGGAAGAAGAGATGCTTCCACTCAAGTTTTCATTGAGGAATACGATTCCAAGAGGAATATCAAATTATCCTCTAATCCAATAGAAACATCCTCCAAGAAGAAGGTATCCCACAACCTAGTTACTTTTGTTTTTACTAATGTAGTTTCATCTGAAAGTACATGTTCAAATCCAAAATCCGTGAAGATACAGATTGATAAAAATGTCAATACATCCATAAAAACATCATGGGTGGATACCAGAATGATTAAAAATAAAAACTCCCAGATGGATGCTCCAAAAAAATAAAGACTATTCCAAAAATAAAAATGCTCTAAATCTAGAAAGGATGATACTACAAGTGGATGAAAAAGATTTTTTGGTTATTTTCGGTATTTGTGGAAGTTTGGGAATCAGGCCAATGAATACTAGAATAATATGTCAATATATGAAAATTATGGAAGGCCTACATTGAGGGAATGTAGATGTAAAGAAATGAAGCAACCTATAAAGAAAAATAAAAATGCATAGATGAAAAAGAATTTGTCTACTAAGAAAATATTTGAATATCATGAAGACTTCTATGATAATTGCAACAGAAGTGGTTATAGTAATGATGAGTGCAGGTTTAGTCCTACCATGCCACAAACATATGTTAATAAGAAGCATAGATGACAAAAAAGGCAGAAGAAATAAAAAAGAGTTAAATAGTATTCCATTGGGAATATAAATGACAATGAATTCTAGAAAATAGTGAAAGAAATTATTCCTAAGAAGATGTTCAAACCAGATTACAAGAATGTCATATCAACCAAGAAAAGATGTTTCTACTGTGCAATGAAAGGTCATACCAAGGATCATTGCAAAGAATCCATGGAAATGAATGTAATCAAGCTAAAAATAAAAATAGAATCAATCCAAAAGATATTGTGATTTACTGAATACATTCCTGAAGATAATATTGTTTTGTATCCTAATAAAGGTAACTTGAAGACAATGAGAATGTAATGTGGAAACTCTGAAACAGAAAATGTTAAGGAGTGTTTAGTTATTTGGACTAATCATTTTCCAATTTCTAGAGAACTACAAAGAGCTGAATTTGAAATACAAGCTAAAGCTAAGGAAAAGGGAAAACAGGTAATTCCACATGAAATAGAATTAGAATTTCATGAGAGGTTGTCAACACATGAAAACCCAAATGTCTCACAACTATTTTGTGGAAGGTGGAAGAAGGCTAGACATCATGAAAACAATTGTCTAACTATTTTACCAGTCCAAATGGAGAAAATTGAACAACCTGCACCAAAAACTACTTCACTACTGATAGAAGTGAAGAAAAACAATCCACATAAGTTGGAGGTGAATATAATTAAAGAGTCCATGCTGAAAATGAAAAATAAAAATTCTAAATAGAGAGGAGGCATCAGCATGAAGAGTACCATGAACTTTAGTGCTACAAGGAAATGATTTCTTGGGTGAGAGAGAATTCTCAGCCCAAGTGCTCCAATTAAGAAGCTCACAAGTGTTCCATATTATTCCCTTATAATTATTTTATACAAGTGTGCTTACATTGCGGGGAATTGAAGATGATGGTCATTCTTAAAATTAAATATGAATGAGCGAAGTGGAGAACTACAAGATAAACTCATTATTCATGTTTTGATAATTACATAAAGTTATCCACGATGGAAGAGTATCAATATTCCTATCTTCAAGATTATTTGATGATATTCTCCGCCATGGAAATTCAAAGGGAGTGCACCCCTTGAGGGGGAGAAAATATGAAAGATATGATATCAAGGATTATGTCATAACAAATCATGAAATTAATTTCATCTCCAGAACCTGAAACTGAGGTATTGTAATCACACTTTGATCATTTGGTCTTAATTATATTAATCATATAATTAAGGGGGTGTAATTTATTGATGAAAATATGGGATTAAAGGGGGATATTTATCTTTTCACTTGAACTTTGTAATATGTTTGGTGAAATATGAGAAGGATTTAGCATTCCATTGATAAAACTAATTTTATTAACCCCTGATATATGAGTTGATACATTCTAAGCATGATTCAAATATATGGTTGTTTATGGACAACACTGAAAACCTTGGTCATATATCTCTTATTTTATATACTGGGTTATCCTAAGTAGACATAGATTTGATTAACTAAAGGATATTTGCTAAGTGAACCATGTGACATCATCCCTCACTCAGAAACATTCCAAAATATATTATTCAATGGGAGGAGGACATGTTTTTGAAGAGACCCCACTAACACCTTTGGATTTGGTTTCCAATAAGGGGAGGAAAAGTTTGGCACACATATTGACTCTTATAAAGTGTGCTTAATTGATATAGAGAAAAAAATAAAAAGGGTGAGATTGAAGTGAATAAGAGTTGAATTTGTTGTTAATATGGATTAAAGTGCATACGAGTTGCATTTGTTGTCAATCAGAAGTCAATATGTGAATGAAATGTACTGAGAATGAAGTTGGTGAAGCCTTGGAAAATTTTTGTTGATTCAAAGCATTGAGGGCTACACTTGATCAATTCTCTAAGAGGATTACTCTGACTATTGTTGAACTGGTCTTAAGTTCCAAGACTTGAATTAAGGTGGTAAATTGTTACAAAACTTGTAGAAGACCACGCAATACTCAATTTCATGAGGATAATGAACCATGTATTGTGCCTTAATGTATGAGGAATGAAGAAGTGATCTGTTGATCACACATTATTTGATTAAAGGAACATTTAATATCTTAGATTTTTAATTTAAAAAACAGAAAGAGGTTTAGGTTTGAAGATGAAGATGAAGTGAGGAAGGGGTTAGTGTGAATGCTACTATGTGAATTGCCCATGCATGGGAATTACTTTTGAAGGTGGCCATGCATCCTATTTCTTGTTAACATTTATGCTAAAATTTTTGTTTGGTCCTTTTCTAAAAAAAATAACCTATGAATGGAGCCCGGTTGAGGTCCTCACCCCAAGCTCATGCGGGAACCGAGGGTCAACCACGCTTGAGGTAAACTCTCAAGGCTAGCCCTGCATGAGGCAGGGAATGCAGGACTTGTGTAAGCCCGCATAGCATGCACGATGATCAACCCGTGAAAAAACTATGATGCATAGTGGGCGCTAGATATGCACCCAGAGGAGTAGAGTGGGTGTTAAGAGAGCTCCCGCAGGGAAACAAAGTACGTGCCGATACCGTGGAGGGAGAGGGGAGAATTCTGGCAAAATGATGCTGCAATGTTTTATTTAAAGAAGGCACTCACATGTCTCTATTTCGATGAGGGACAACATTTTAAAATTTTGGAACATATCTTGTCCATACATCTAATCCCGTGCCCGATCACAGCCACATGATCCATCCCGCTACCTACATTCTAATCTCCACCTCCCATCTATCTGCGACGTGTGGTCTTTAAACTGTGGCCATCTGATCATTCCACCGAGGATGGCTTCAACTTCCAGACACCCAAGGTCCACCCGCAAACCAGTATTCGAGGTGAGCATCGATCTCATCACTCTAGCCACCGTTGAAGCTCATGCTATGTGCATAATGATCATTCAGATGATCCGAACACATGCATGCATTAAATGTTTCATGAATGTGATTTAAATTAGGAATTCACAATGGCCAAAGAAACCGAAGGTGTGAGGCCACACCAGATTCTCAACTTGTTTAGAAAGAAGCTTCGTATGCATTCATAAACACATGCATGTGATTTTATCACATGAGGATAATACTCAACAAGAAAGAAGGATCCCACATTTAAAACAAAAGGAAACAACTGAGATTTGCAGGATTTCTCATCAGCATTTTAAATATTCAATGCCGAATATCTTATACATTCAAATCACAAATTCACTCAATATATCTCATGGGATTTTAATGAGAATGAAGGATTAATCTTCTTCCTATAATAGGAGGAGTCCTTTGACTAATTCTATTGTTGAAAATATTAAGAGAGAGATCTTGTTTCTATGAGAAACAGAGCACTGCGTAAAAGGTTCCGTGTAGCCCTACAACATGAAGGAGAATCACGAAACTCTTTTGCGAAGCAGTCCCGAGCATCCCTTGCATTAAGAGAAGAAGGGAGAACCACCGTAGTTCGTAAAAGAGGAGATCCACACCCTCAGTGAAAAGATACCAATAAGCATAGGACATGTTCTTCGAACCCTCACCGTGCTTCGTGCCTGAAGTGGAAACTGTATACATACAATCAGTTCCTTTTCACCCTTGTTGTGATCTTGTAAAGATAGAACTAAGAATATCCTTAGTTTTTTGAAGGATGTCCGCACTCTTGGTGCGTAGAAGACCTGTGCTCCCAGGTTTGCACGAAGAATAAGAACCATGCCCTCTTGTTTTCCATAAAGAAGGAGAACCTGAGGACTTATGTTTTCACAACAAGGAACACATGAAAGAGGCCAAATATTTTAAAAACTTTTTTATAATAAAACCTAACACATAAATCATCCACATACCCATTTGGGTTGTGTGTTCTTTATTTGAAGAAAATGGAGGGTTCATGCTTGGTAGAGTTAATGTGCTTGAAAACATAAGAACAAATTATGTGTGAACATGTGAAGGAGGAAGAATTAAAAAGAAAAACACACCCTTTGAACTCTAATTAAAAAGAACAAGTGTGTGTGTGCTAAGAACGAAGATAAGAAGATAAATATTAATTGATAAAAAGAAAGAGGACGTGTGTTTTCTCAAAAGAATACACCCTTTAGGGTTTTCACAAAAAATACAAGAAATATATTGTCCATGCATTCATTCATGCACATGAACATGCACATGTAAATAAATAATCAAAAGTGTATTTTCATATTGAGAGAAGAAGAAAATACTGTTCATGTTCAAAATAAAGAGACCTATTCATGAAATCATGCATGAACACATGCATGAGTATCAATTCAGATGATGAAAAGTGAGTTGTTCTTTAGTGTTTGAATAATCACATAAGTTTATCTGATTCTTGTCAGGTAAACAAGAAGATGTTTTAGTGCATTCAACTATTTCACTAAGGAAGAAGAATTTGAGATACCCATGAAATCCATGCATGAATTGAATGAGAACTAAAACTGAAGCCAGGATTAATTAAAGAAGCACTTGTATTTGAGTTTTCAGTAATTGAGAATCCGAGAAGGGTGAGAGTGATGATATTGTGAAAGATCATTATTGCATATTATATTATTGATGAATTTGTGTCCACCATTGGCACACATCACTGTGAGGTCAGGTGTTCATCAGAAGAAGAAGGAATTGTCTGAGCATTGTTGAGACTAAGAACTGATCCACTAAAGTGATCAAAAATATTTAGCAAGGACAATAGACCTTATCAAAGGTTGTTGAAGATACTTGAACAGATTCACAATCAAGTTTGATTCAACAGTACTATGTGAAGAGACCAAACGATCATCTATAGTGAATCAAAGAATAACTTCAAGAAGTAATATTCTCTTGTGACTGAAGTGCTAGATGAACCTTGGGAGATTTAGGGAGGAGAAGAAGACTTCAGTGAGACTCTAGAGCCGGCCATTGGGACTCTGGTAACACTGTGTGAAGCAGTATAAAGAACCTCTTGTGGGACTCGGTAGAGATACATTGTGAATCTGTATTTCCCATTATAATTACAAACTGAATTATAGTGGAGAATCTGTGTTAGGGAGAGTTACCAACATTTCATGGAGTAGGTATCTGAACCAAACCTTATAAATCCTTGTGTTTTGTGTCTTTACATTTACAACATCATTCTTGGTAAGTCTGAGAGACACAAGAAGAGTGGATCCAGGCTTCAACCATCCATATAGCTTTAATTTAAATGAATCAATTTGTAAAATCATTTAAAGGGAATACAGATTCACCCTTCTTCCTCTGAGTGATTCACACTTATCTGGGAATTTCATATGGAATAATCAATATGTAAAGGTAAATATTTTAACAAACATTACATTTTATTTAATTAATAACATGAATATCATGATTAGATAGGAAATAATCAATATGGAAAGGTAAATATATAAACACACATTCGATTTCACAAATAACATAACTATAATTATTTGATATGGATTAATCAATAAGGGAAAGTAAATATCTGAACCCACGTTCCACTTAATCAATATATTAACTATCATTATTAGATAAGGAATAATAAAAATGGAGTTTTAAATATTTGAACACAAAGAGAATTTAAACAATAACAAGACCATCATGTTTACATAATGAATAATCAATATGGAACGGTAAATAACTAAAACCACAACCCATTTAATTAATAATTGATAATAAAATTCATCCATTGATAATATCACTGTGAATATATCATTTATAAAAATTAATTAATTATTTAAGAAGGAAAGTTTTAGTTATTGTATGCCATTATCATAGGTATCACAATACCTCTATTGTAAAGACCATTAACCAGAAAGCGTAAAAGTTTGGGTAAGACCAATTTAACAACACCTTTCTTATTCAACTCATAAGAATACTTATTCATTATGGTAAAAAATAATTTCAAGACCCACCCATCACTACATATCCAAATAAATATTCATATATCAAATAATATGTATAATTCTCGAACAATGTTCTTTATCCTGAAATATTCATATTTATTAAGGAATATGAATTTATGAAAATTTCAACATATAACTAAATAATTCCCAATTATAAATCATTTTTTAGAAATGATATAGGTTTTATGTAAAAAACATATCCATGATAAATAATATGGATATTTAGGGTAAATTTAATATCCAATGATCATATGAATGTGAATATTTCAACAGAATGTCAGTGGCTAAACAAAAATCAAGATAGTGAATTTCAATACATTACCTTTTCAAATTATTGAGAAACCATACATATAATGAATAATAATGGTATCTATAAAAAACTATTCCACATAAATTATACATAAAATACATGGTTTTTTAATTGATGAGTGAAAATTCCATAAAAATATATTTTAAGAAACATTCTTGAGAATGATATCCATTTCAATTTGAAAATATATATATTTAAAATAAAATTTCCAAAAATATATTGTAAATAATTTTATGTGAAAATACGCATTAAAAATATTATGTAAATATTTAAAACATTGAGTGTTTAAGATATGAGGAAATTATGTAAATGAAATAAACATTTGAATTATGAATTATCTAACATTTTCGGTAATATCCAATCTTCTATTGTTTGGAAAATGACATGAATGTTTCATTGATTTTTCCTAAAAGTAAATCATCAATTTAATTTTTTTAATAAATCATTTTGAGAATGATAGAATCAATTTTGACAACAGATTTAGAAGTTAGGATTTTGGAGGAAAAAGGATTTTCATACAATGAGAAAATTGTAGTCAGATATTCATAAAAAGATTTTCTAAAAGATTTTAAGTACTGATGACTAGTGAAATTGGTAATATTACATTAATGCTTTATTAATAACCATATTATTGAAAAATAATGTGGTTTATAAGACAATGATCAAATAATTTCCTTCAAAGGAAATTCAATCCTAAACAATCCCAATTAAAATGATATTGTGAAATAAACCACCACATATGAGGTAAAATTAAATGAGAATTAATTGATAAAGAGATTATGTCTATAAAAAGATAATCCACATAAAACAAGGGTAAAAAGAAAATAATATAGTCAAAAGTATTTACTAATATAATCATAAAATTTCAAAGGCAATTAAGAAGTAATATAACTTAATAAAAGGAAATGGAATAATAAAATTCTTCAGCACATGGTAATTTTAAATTAAATTACTCATGAATAAAATAATTTAAATTAAAAGAAAAATTAAAATAAATTATTAACGAATATTTATATATCATTCAAAAGGGGTTGTGTATAACCCATATAAATTCAATTATTTGTATAAGATTACAATATGCCACAAGGAAGATAAATTGAGACAAAGTCCCCTACATCATGATTCATTTTGGTTAAACATTCGTTAACCTCATATATAATAGTATAAAGAATGTTATTAATTTTTAAAATGTACATATCTATATTTATAATATCATATGTCATGAAAAAAACCAGTTCAACCCCAAACCAATCTGTGGCAAGGGCCAAAGGGTGTTCCCAATCACCATGGGCTGGAAACTAGTGTGAGTCATAAATAAAGTATCAAAGGGAAGTTTTTCCGAAATAATAAATAAATGAAATGAATATATGAATGATAATCAAAATATCCCAATAAGTATATGAAAAATAATCAAACTGAACATCTTTTGTACATGAACATAGAATTAAACAACTGAACAACCATAAACCAAACTACACCTGATGACCACACACATTTGCATGAAACCCTAAGGTTCACTATCCAAAACCAAATTTGACCATAATACATTGAAATCGATACTAAATAGAACCTTCAACAAAAGGAAAAAAAAAATATAGGAATGAGTATTAAAACTCTATTGACACACCTAAACAATCTATGGATAATGAAAGTCCGTTAATATAAAATAAATATCAACTTCATGTTTTGAATAAAATATAAAAATTAGGCCATTCCACATATTTTCACATCAAAAAAAATATAGTCCACATCCCTTTTTCATTTAGAATCCAAATTTCTTTCTAATAAATCAAAATAAACATTTCCAAGGGGAAAGTGATTATTTCATTTCAAAATAGGTACAAGATAGTATACAATTTTTTTACATTTTTGTTTTCATAAACCTTCAAAGAAAATTCATCACTTTCCAAGGAGACACACCACAAAAAGGAACATGACAATGATCACAAAGAAAGGAAGTGGAAATAAGTACACCCAAGTAACCAACCAATCATGCATCTAAATTATCTCTCATAAAAACTAAGTGAAAATAGACATGGGTAAACCTAAGAGCTCATGAATAATAAAAAACATACTAACACATGTTAAATAATCGCAAAAAATCATGACTCACTTGATAAAATGAAGTCGCTGAACATGCTCAACCACACCCTAAATGGTACAAACTAAGGGGAACAATCTAATAATAATAATAACAAATTATATCCCATGATATTTTCCATTGTATAGTGTGTAACCTTACCAGTTCGTCAATCGTTATCAAAAAGTTCAACAAATATTCCTGGTTATCTATGTCATGATGTATGGAAATGGGGTGTGCCAACCAATTCCAAATGAGCATCCAATGAAAAGAACAAATATCATGTATAATAATTCACATAACAGAACCACCCTGAATCACCCAAATGACCAATCTCATGCCATGAACAATAAAACAATGTAAATGGGTTAAAAGGAGTATAAAACAAGGATGACCCAACCATTCAATATAAATTAGGAAATAATATTATCCGTTGGAGGTTTCTTGATAACAATTTTCACTGCTTTCATAAAATATCCAAACAGTCCTTAAGCACACCTCACATAACCATCACTTTTAAATACAAAACCACCCATCCAAAAATGTTCAAGAAAATTAATTATTATTTCACAATCATTTATAAATCAATTCCTTTAATGAAGTCACACCACATTTACATGCAAAATCCATTTTCATCAACATCCCAAAATGGGCCACAATCTACCACTACACGTTAAACCACTTTCAAAATCAAAATTCACACTTCTTTTAAAATTTAGAACCACTTGTAAACTTTTTCAAGAAACTGAAATATACATTTTACATGTAAAAAATATATTAACATACCAAACCATGTTTTATTCATAAAAAATAATTCACAAAGTCCAACTAGACATTTTATCAAACACTTGGTGTGAAAAATTTAACAAAACATTTCCATTTATCCCAAAAAAGGTTGAAATCAACAATTTTCACACCAAAAATTATTCTAATGATAACACATCCAAATTTATCATATAAGGAATTCATAAAAAAAAAATAAACCATAGATTATTAAATTAAAAGGCATGTTCAATGCAGAACCTATCTCAAACAACAAGAACTTCAACAATGCAGAACCAAAACCACTCTACGTAGGTTCTTTGAACCAAGATCTTACAAGAGGAACCTTAAATATAAAAAAAATAATAAAAAATTAATTGGTAAAAAAAAAGGTCCACATGTCCATGGGAGACTGATATCTCAAGAAAAAATTGAAGGAAAAGGAAGAGAGAGAAGAAGAGAGGAGATTACCTTGAGAAATCACCCTTAAATCTTGAATAAAACCATTGATCTACACCAAGGGATGATGTACGGGGCATAGAGAACATGGGGGAAGCACCCCTTGGTCCAAAAAAACCAAAGGGAGTAGATGTGAGGCGTTTTCGGTTAAAAGTACAAAGAGAGTAGTTTTGGAATATCAGAAAATGTAAGATCTGGGTAGTTTGCACAGTTTGGTAAACCATTTTCAACCATGTTGGACAGTTCTACCATGATATGGTGGATTCCAAAATTATTTATGTATGGTTTTACTAATCATGCCTAGTCCGTACACCCACAACCAAAATCACACCAAAGCATGCATGGTTTCCTAGAGCATATATCACAATTCCCTTTAACATTGAAAAAAACTGTGATCTAAGAGAGAAAAAATCCAAAACTTATCAATTTAACCCATAACAACCAAAAACTGAGATAAAAACCCAATTCCAAAAGTTAAACAGGAGAAAACGATAAAAATAAAAACCATTTTGTGAAAATTCACGCTACCATAAGGCTTTCTTCCCCTAGAAAGGCACAACATCTTCTAGTTAATCAAACAAAGTCTAAGGATTACTAGAACTGCTAGTTCTAATCCCTCAAACCTATAACATCTCAAATAACAACAAAATTAGATCAAACAACATTCTCAACAAAGGAGGCCAGAACAAACTCTCCACCATTTGAAACAAACTAGCACCGATTTATTTCCTGAAGGAAATCTCAATGCGACCTGAGGTGGGTCTTCCCAATATTTAGGACAAAGTAGCGCAAACCATTAGGAAAATTATGCACAAAAACAAAAAAAACCCACCCCAAGGGGGTCCAAATAAAGAACCTTCCAACCAAAACGGATCCAAAAAGGGGAACTTACAACGTTAAGGAAATCGGGAATGTGAACTATTAAACTATCCCAACCCAATGGTGGAGAGATTAGCTGAACCAATGTACCCCACACACCTGATGGTTTCTTGTATGAGTGAAAAGAAACACCCTATAGACTATGAATTGAGCTTTGATGTTTGAATAATCTCATGTTCCACATCTAGGAACTATTATCCCCTGATTAGAACACATTTCCTTAATTAGAACTAAAAGATCATAACTCACCACGAACACAAATTTCCCAAAAATGGATCAAACGGAACACACCACCACTTAGAATAGAATGAATTATAATTTAGAAATAAAAATCATAATTTAATAATAATAAGAGTTCTCAAGAGATCCATAGCATCCCCTAAAATTTCAAACAACATAGAGCACCACCAGATACAACTCACTGAGTAGAAAAAATCATTAAACAAAATAGGGCCTTTAAACTAAACTCAAGAAGATATATACAGCGAATAAATAAATCCACATTGCTTATGGGAAGAAAATCAACATATCCATTACAAGAGGAAAAGGTTCCCAAAAACATGGAATTTATTTTGTGTGCTTTGAAATGATTGTTTCATATGATTTGGCTTTCTGAACTATTGAAATACCAGGATACTATGCCTGGAAGAGGTTCATGAGAGGTCTAAAGTCTTATCAATTTATCTACTCACACCACCAGATTCAAGATGCTTACTTATCACCCTAATGGCATTACCATAATCACTTATAGGAACTTAAAGAGGTATTTATACCTCCAGGACTATTTCTATCATGTATTCAACATGAAAAATTACCTCACCACATCGGCAAAAGAGGATTGATTGAACTCTGACACCTTCGACCATAGATCATGATGAATCCTACACTCAAGATCTTGGGCCATCATGGAATCATCCACAAAATACCTAGGATCATATGGAGATAGATCTTAAAAGTGATAGTAGGACTCCAACACCAAATCATCTCCTCGATGTAAACCGAACAACTACATTCCCTTTATTACCTTCGTTATCTTAGAGAAGTTCCGTTGAATGAAGAAATCCTTAATGAATTCTTAGGAGATAACTTCTCAAGGATTATTTTGCGAAACGGATTTCCACCACATCCAAGTCTGTCCTTAAATCATGAATGTAGAAAATTTTAAACTCAATAACTATGGAAACTCAAGGAAACTAAAGTTTATTTCAATCTTCATCATCCACTCTTTCGCATAGAGAGGATCCACTTGACCATAAAAGATATGTGGATTCAAATTATGAAACTCAAGAAAGAAATTCCTCAGTTAATCAAATAGAAACACAACTAATTGGGAATCACCAATTGCCTCACTTTTAATATCAATTGAATATTTATGGGTGGAAATACTAACCGACAATAAAATGAAGATCTCATTTAAAACCAACTCAACAAGATGATCTCTCAAACTCAAAACACATAATAAAAAACATTCCCAAAACATAGGAAAGATAATCCATACAACCATTGTATAAGGACCCTATCTTGAAACATTACATAATCCTGAATTTTAGTCAAGAACATAATTTATTTTACATTGAATATCTTTTCCGGTTTAGAGTTTTAGATAATTATGATATAAAACATATATAACATCCTACATTTCTAAAGTGTGGATAACACTAAGACAATATCCATTTCTTCCAAAATATAAATTTTATTAAATATAACATGATTTCGTTGAAAAATATTCATAAAATTTAATATTACTTACTTAATTATCTTACAAATCATTATAACCAATGAAAAAACATTTAAAAACATGGGATGAGCACAAAATGCTCAGTAAGCGAAATAAATAAAAAAACCATTAGTTAACTGATAACATAAAGACCAATAAAACTCATTTTATAGAAACTCATAACATGCAAAGAAATATCATGCAGTTTCCTTAGAAAAAATTAACCATATCACTCTTAAAATCACCCTTACACAGTAATAACCATTCGATCAACTTCCACCTTCACAGTACCTAATACATTAGAGGGCTATAATGGGGCTCACCCATAATATATTAAGCTATAATGGGATCAACCCAACATATCTTGAGCTATAATGGTCTCAACCCAAAATATCTTGATCTATAATAGGGTAAAAAAACATAACTATATCCAAGTAACATATCATGGAATAAGATCTTGATGACTCATTTAAACCCTTGAGAAAAACACATTAAGATTCTCAAAATACATTTTTTGTAAAATAGTTCACTTTTAAAATATAAAAAATTGCACACAATAGTGAAATAATATTCATAAAAAATTACAATGTTGAAATATAATCGAAACATCATAGTAATAAATTATCATGAAATCCATAGAAACTACTCATACCATATATATATATATAAATAATCTTTTTGAATTTCATTAAAGAGACTTTTATAAGGATTTTAAAAGGAAAGTCACTTACAAATATAATGGGTGTGATAATTAATAGAATGTAATAGATATGTGTATACATTATAAATAGAAATATTAAAACATAATATAAACAAAAATTCATTACATAAATAATCCTAATACCACATAATGAATAAAGTAGAAGGTTATCCCAAATAATGGAAATTGGGTTAAGAATTCCCTTACCTTGAGTTATTCTTACTTCAAATATGATTAAACCTCCTGTATAATGATTAAAAAAGTGTGAAAAATACTTTATAGAATAGTAATAATTTTTATAACACCTTATATGATCATTTTATAACACGATTCCCCTCACTTATTAATAAAGGTTTGTTACTTACATTGTTTCGGGTGCGTTCTTTTAGATAGTTTCCACGGTCGGTTCATAAAGGAATTTCTTGTCGAATGGAATCAAAACCCCAGAAGGGAAATGAGATGTTATTATTATGTTTCAATAATATTATATGATGCCATTAATTATTTTTTTATCATATATGATGATTAATCATTAGATAAAACATTTATGATGTTTAGATCATTTCGATGGTTCTTTGATAATCAATAACTTGTTTCATCATATACCTTTAATATTATCCATATAAATTAATTTCAGAACATAAGAGAGGTCATATAGACACTTTATAATATTTTTAGACCATTAAAATTGTTTTAAAACCATATTTTATGGAACTAAATGAAACTGAAGACACATCATCCATGATATTGGTAAATTGACACATCAAAGACGATGTTTTTATTTTTAGAATAAGAGGGAGAGGAGAAGGAGTATGATGATGAATTGTTCCATAAACATGATAAAAATCTATAATATATAATAATGTTTATTTTATTACTCTTGTATCATGGGAGGTAAATGGAGTACAAGAAAATAAAATGAATTAAAATGAAAATGAAAGAAAAATAATGTGGATTTTTACCTCGGGATCTCTTCTTCTTGAGATCCTCCTTATGGCCTCTGATTTTCACCTTTTGGTGAGACCAGTAGATCTTGTATGTGGGGTAGATAATTGGAATGGGGATTAGGTATAATTTAGATAATTCTCAAATCTTGAGAGGTGTGAGAGTAAGAGGGGTGTGAGAGTGGTATTTATACTGGAGGAGAGGAGGGGTCTTCCATTATTTTAGTCATTTGCATAATATATTTTCTTAAGACTATTAATAGTATTGATTCATGTTACCCAAAATAGTTAAGAGATCATGTGAGTGAAAAAATGGTGATTATCACAGCAGAACATTATCCATGACTCAATAATTCATGTATCATGCTTATTTTGTAAAATATAAAATTTAACTATTCACAAAAAATTCATGTTTTTCAGAAAAATAAAAAAAATCACCCCAACCATTTTATAATGTATAGAATAAAAAAAATGAACTCCGTTATATCAAAATAATTTTCTAAATATGTATAATTTAATTTTGAAATAAAATCATAATTTTTTCAAAAAATTACAATTTTAAAACTATAACTCATTTTATAACACATAGAAAAATTAATCAGGGTCTCCTAAAATATTCTTATAAACATAATACAATAAAACAATTATTTATGATTACATTTTATGAGAATTTATTTTCATTTAAATTATTTAATTAATCAAGTTATTTATTAAATATTTATGACTTACAAAAATACCAACACATATATAATGATCATATTGTCATTTATAAGATTCCTTTCTATTGTACATTCCTTGGTGATGTTACTATTTATTTTTCTATTTTACTATTAATAATAGTTGTATTAAAATTCAAATGGGTAACTGTACTATTCATAAGGGTATGTAACCATTCACCAAAAATTAAGTTGGTTCTATCAAACTCCAAATAACTTACAAATCGCAACTATGTATGTCCGTTTTTCAAAATTCAAAGCACATAAACAGAAAAATTATGTTTAATGGATAATATATAAATATATCCTTAAAAAAGTGTTATTTCATAGAGACTTAGTGTTTCATTCATTTAATTTAATTTATTTTGTAAGTATTTGGGGGGTTACACATTGGCCATCAAAACATCACAAAATTAAACATAAAACACATTTAAAATAAAAAACTCAGTGGGTTTCACACTCATTAATGGTATTACACAGAGTCACACTAATATGTATATTCTCATTCCACCCTTCCCACCCATCAACCATGAAATACTAGGAAGACATCCTCCCACATCATCATCTATCCACTTTTCCACTCATATCCATTCATGTGATCACCTAAGGAAATAAAAAAAGGTAAAAACAAAACATTTCCAGTTAAAAAAAGCATTAAAAACATGTTTTCATACCTTAAATATAATTCCCATTTAAAAAATACCGAAAACATTTCAAAAGATCACTAACCACCAACTCAAAAATATTTTTAAACTCTACAAACCAATCCATTTTATTTTGATCAAAATAAAATCCCATTGTATCTATTCAAAAAACCAACTATCCTATTTATAAAATTTATCAATAGATCAAAAAATTTCATCCCATCAAATCCATTTGATTAAAAAACCATTTATTATCACTAAAAAAATTATACGAAACATTATTCAAAATAAATTTATTATTTTTAAGAAAAAAACGAAATTTTGATTATAAAAATCCAATCACATCAAACCATTTCTATTTTACTCTAAAGGGACATTTCACAAAAAATATTATTTTTAAATAGTTCCTCAAAGTTAATTCTAAAAATAAATTTTCCAGTCCAAAAAAATATATCCATTACCATTAAAATATAATTTTCAAAATTCCAAATCAAGGGTTTCCAGAACAATTTTCAGAATCAAGGGAGAGAAAAAAAAACTATCAAGAGGGAACTAGTGTCAATGTATGAATTAACTATATGTTTGGTGGACATATTCCAATTACACCACCATCACAGAGAGTATTCTTGGATTGTGTCCCTAGATCCACATGCAATTCCAAGCCCTGTGAGATCACTGAGAACAATATCCCAACTCTCTTTTTGTATCCCAAATACCAAAAAAACCACCAAAACCAATGGATGCAACAAAACTATACCTCCCACGGAAACCCAAGGGTTGGTATAGATGATTTTGGATAGAAACTACCTTATACCTACACCATTTGTTTATGATAATCCTACTAAATTTAACTTAACATGCCCAGATAAAAAAGGATTGTCAAAAAGCTAGGTCCTCTAAGGGAAGCCTCCTCTGATACCATTTGGTTACGAACCAACCCAGTTCATTCATAAATCAGTCTCCCATACCGATTTGTGGAAAGGATAAAAGATATTCCCATCCACATTGGTGGGAAGATAGTGCTACATAGCAACAGAGTATCTAAGAGAACAATTTCACTATATAATAAATAAATTAAATCAACATTGAAAAGATAAATAAAACATACTAATATGTATATGAACAATGTAAAACTGAACATCTTTTATACAGGAACTAAAAATAAAAAAACTAAACAACCACAAAAAAAACAATACCTGAAAAACACACATATCTATATGTGACACTAAGGGTCTGCCTTTGATACCCAAGCCAATCATCACCTATTTCTATGCATTCCAAACAGAACCTGTAGAAAAATGAAAAAACAATAATGAACTATCGGAATGAGTTTTAAAACATAGAAGGAATTCCCAAAAATTATATTCCCAATTAACATCTTTAAAATAAAAGAAAATTCAAATTCATGTTTGAAATATAATATAAAAAGTTGGATTTTCCACATATTTTCACTTTAAAACAAAACACATTCCCTTGAACTTTTTCATTCGAAATCCAGATTGTTTTCTATTAAAGAAATGTTATCATTTTAGGGGGAAAGTGTTGCTTTCATTTCAAAACAGGTACAATGGAGTATAAAACATCTACACTTTAAAATATTTTTTATAAACCTTTGAATGAAAATTCACCACTTTTCAAAGGGATAAACCACAAAAATGAAAATCTCAATGATCACATAGAGGGGAATTGGAAATAAGTACACATGAGAAATGAAGTAATCATGCATCTTAATCATCTATTGTAACAACAAAATTACAATAGAAATGGATGAATATAAGAGCTCATGAATAATATAGAAAGTAATAACACTTGTTGACTCATCCCAGAAATCATGCCTCATTCGATGAAATAAAATTTACTAATATGCTTGGACACACCCCACATTGTTTAGACTGAGGGGTACAATCCCATAACAAATAATAAGAAGTTATTTACAACCTTCTTTGGGCCCCTTTCTAGTGCAAAACCTAACTAGTGGAGAAATCATTCCAGGAAAATTCCATAGTTATTCCTGGTTCTCTATGTCATGTTTCATGAAAATGGCGTGTGACAACTGATTCAAACCGAGAATCCAATCAGAAGAACATATATCATATATAATAATTCACACAAGATGATCCAATTCTAATCAACCCAAGGATCAATCTATTTATATAAATAATAGAATAATATAAATGGGTAAAAAGGAGTCCAAAAAAAGGATGTTATATCCATTCAACATAAATAAGGAAGGATGATTATCCATTGAAGGGTTTTCATGATTAACATTTTCACTACATTCATAAATGTTCCAAATAGACCTCGACAACACTTTACATATCCATCAATTATAAAAGAAACAAAAACCCCCTTATAAAACGGTTCCAAAATACCACTTTAAATCTAACTTTTATTTATAAAAGAATTACATTAAATAACTCAAACCACATTTACATGCTAAATCCATTTCCATCAAAATGCCTAACAGGCCACAATCCACCGTCACATGTCAATCCACTTTCAAAACTAAATTCAGAATTCCTTTCAAACTCAAAACCACTTGGAAACACTTTCTAAAAACCCAAATAGATATTTTACATGTCAATAATTTATTAAAAAATCCAAACCAATCTTTATACATATGATGTCATTCAGAAATACCGACCGAACATTTTAACAAACAATTGCTGTGAAAAATATAATAATACAATGACATTAATCACAATACAAGATGTAATTGACAGCTTTGGAAACTGAAAAATTATTCAAATGATCAGAAATCAGCATTTGGAATGTAAAGAAGGTGTTAAAATAAAGACACCAATGATTATTAAATTAAAGAGGCAAGTGAAAATGAGATCCTACCTCAAACCAAAAACACTCCAACAACGTACACACCAATACAATCCATAAAGGGGCCAAGATCCAAGGTCTTCTAAGAGAAATATTTTTCAGGAAAACCCCCCAATATAAATAAAGATAAAAAAATACAAGTTCTACATGATCATGGGAGAAAGAGATATAAAGGGAAAATGGAAGGATAAGGAAGAGGGAGAAGAATATAAGAGATTACCTTGAATAAACACACTTAACCCTTAAAAAACAAAATATCTACAGAAAGGGGTGATATATGAGGCTTGGAGAATAAGGGGGAAGAACCCCTAGTGATGGGAAAACCAAACATATTAGGGTAAAAATTCTGAGAGAGTAGTTTTGGAATTTCAAATTGTTTAATATCCAGAAAGCCAATATAGTTTGGCCTTATAGTTTGGTAATCATGCACCAATTATGAGAGATAGTTCAACCACATGATTGTTTCTTCCCACAAAATTTAATCATGGTTTGACTAACCATTCATAGGACCTGGATCATCATCCAAAATCACACCAAATCTCACATGGTTTCTGGGAGCATTCCACACAGTTCCCCTTAACTGTACTCAAACTATGAACCAAGAGAAAAATGATCTGAAACTCAAATATTAAACTCATAAAACCTGAAAAATGAGAAAAAACCCAAGGAAAAATGGTAAATAGTAATAGTGAAAACAATTGGGTGTGATATCAAATAGGATTCCATTAATATTTTACCACCCTTTTGATAATACTATTTCATTATTTTCATTTTTGGGTACGTATTGTCTTGTTTACAGATGAGTGTTTTGTCATGAATGTTCTAGTTCATATAAATATAATATATTTACATCGTCTTGATAATTATAATAATTTTATTAATAGTTTTATTGATTATTTAAATTTTTATAATTTTTATTTAAATTTCAATATATAGAGTGGATCATATCGCTTCATGGAGTCGGTAGGATAAACATACTCAAGAGTGACATTATAACATATATAAAGAGTAAAAGGATAAGGATATGTGTGATATTATAATTTTAAAGTATAAAAATAATTTTATATAAATAGCTTATATTCATTAAATTTATCTTTATTATCATCAATGTAATTCATATGTGAAAATTTATTCTCATCACTTTTTGAGGATATAGTCTGTTGTACACATGGGCGAAGATATTGTATATTAAATGGAATGGAACAAAAGAAATTATACGTGGTATTAAATATTCATAAGTATAATATAATAAAAAATATTATATAAATGTTTTAAATACCTCATAATATTATTCCTTCAAAGGTGGTTATGGAAAATAAATTACATTGGTTCGCGAGGTTGTAGGCCTCCAAACACATGATCAAATATTTTGTTCCCTTTTGATGGAATATGATATGGATATAGGTAATAACGTAAACATAATAAAATAATACTATATGTAAAATTCTATGGATATTATATTTTCATTATTTAATTATAATTTTAGGGGATTAATGGTGAATTAAATTAAAAATTATCATTTTTCAATGATACATCTTCTTCAGACAAATTCATTAGGTTTTCAAAAAAACCCATCATAAGTTGGATTTATGATCCAAAAAGTGATTTAAGATGATTTTATGGTAGTAAGGACATGATTTTGGTATTTAGTGTCCTATCCAAATGGCTTTGGAAGTGAGTAGTGGGTAGGAGAGTTGGTGGCCTTTTATACCCGGGGGTGGACACCCATGGAGTTTTTGAAATGATTTAATTAAAACCACTTTTTTAATATGAAATATGAATCCAAAATGGGTTATTTATGACCATCAGATGTTATAATTTCAAAAATATTTTATTATTATTGTCCATGGACATGATGGTACTTCATTTTAACGCATATTTTTTTAGTTTAACTCCCCAATATATTAGTTTTTACCATAACCATGATAATTATTTTTTAGTGTTTAAACTATTAGTAATGTAATAAAATTACATTGAACATATTTGGTAATATAAATTTTCCTTATTCAAAATATGAAATACATTTTTCAAAATTCAATTCATGTAAGTGTAAGAAAAAAATTCAACATTATACCCGTAGACTTGATAAAAAAGTGGGTTTCAAAACTGTAAATTCTCATATGTATAGAATATTTTAATATCAAAATTCAATATGGAATTTATTAAAATATCCTAAATTAGATAAATTTTAATTTAATTTATCAAATTTCACTTTGTATCAAATTTATAAACTAATTAAACATTATTAATTATTTAAAATAAAGGAATTATTAATAAAAAATAAGTATTTTCCATAACTCATCGAAAAAGTGAAATTTTCCAAAAAATATAAAAATTATATCCAAAGATAATTTTGAAATTCCAATTTTAGAAATGAAGATAAATTTTTCAAATAAATTTTCTATATGTGGATAAAATTAATTTTAAATTATGATTGTAAAGTGAGACTAAACCACCATTTAAAAAATTATTGGGTTTCAAAAAACATTTCATTATATTTGAAATGAGTTTTCTTTATATTTATAATAAATAGAAACCTATGAAAATGTGAAAACCATATATTTTCATAAATTAGGTAGTCATATTAATACATAGTAACATAATTTCTAGCTTATAACAGATACATTTTCAATAAAAATAATTTAATATATTATTGTATTTATCTTAAACCAGATTTTTTGTGCATCAGATGCAATCAAAAGAATTGAATTTATTTAAAAGTAAATGTATCATAATGTCTGAAGGTGCTTTATTCTTTTTTATTTTTGGCGTTGCGTGTTATACACCTTATCAAACTTGATTTCCACTTTTAAAATCTCATGGTGTTAAAAATGACACCATTATATCCTATATATAGATATGTTATTATGTTAATCACATAACCAATATCTATCTTCACTTATATCAAATGAGAAATGAAATTTCTGATAAAGTATACGACAAACTACTACCTCGTGAACCAATGTAATTTCATTACCATCACCACATTTCATGGCTATATATATTAATGAATTTTACATATATATATATATATATGATATTTATGACATTTTTAAAATCCTATAATAATGATATCACATATACCATCTTAATTTACATTTCACCGGGGATACAATAACATCACTCATGTGAACGGAGGACTACCATCTCACCAAATGACTTTTTTTTCTCTTACTATTGAAATGAAAGGTAATAAATTTAATTATAATTAATATATGTAATATTTATAATCTTACCATACTTCTAGATATATAATTTTACAACTAACTTCTTAACATACAATTTGTTAGAAAAAAATAATGTCGCTTATGCAACATGTGAAAGACCACCTCTATGTATTGATGTGAAATATTATTCATTTGGATTTTTTACTTGGATGGTAATTTGGATGTATTTGATTAATATTAATACTTTATATGAGAAAATAATAATAATTAAATGTTTAATTAATACATATATTCCATTTATTCCATCCTTTGAGAGAAATTGATTCAACGTTCATGCGTCTACATGAATAGTGTAATCCATTTTCTATCAAAAAACCTAATTAATTAATATAAATACATATATAACTAATATATATTATATTTTAATCATGTTTAAAATTATAGATATTTTTTATCCAAGATCAAATTAAATGGACCAAAATTACCGATCAAAAATTTGCATGAAATTGAAGCAACTATCAACAGAAATAATGATTTTAACAAGTAATTGATAATAAATTGGAGAAAAAATAAAATAAATAAATAATATAGGGAATGAGATATATGATTATTTTTTAAAAATTATTTTTAACCAACCAATTTTTAATATATAGATGGTTTAGAAACATGTGAAGGATGTCTAACTTGAGGTAAGGGTTTTCTCCTCTTACTTTTACATTCGTGATACATATGAAAAATTCACCACTTATTCAATTTTGAGTTGAATATAATTAACTTTTTGATATTTTAAATCATTAATAAATTTATATTCAAGGTATTTAATGTGTCATTACATTTTATATCATTTATGGGGCTTAGGATTCAAACGTTACCGAAGTTGAATGATGTATTTCAGAACATCATCATTATACGAGATTGTTTATGTTCAATTATTACTTGGTGAAATTATTTTATATATCATAAAATCAATATATTTTATTTTCATATGGACATTATTGGAAATATTAATGTAATATTACATATTTTCCCTCTTTTATGTAAAATTATTTTATTTGTTTAATGAAGATCTGACTTTATTTCTCTATTCAGTCACAAATACATTTTCATCCAAAACCATGATTTATCAAAATGAATACTAAATTTATATGAAAATTTTACAAATTATTTATATTAGATATTCTTACACATCTATGACTTATCAAATTTTATATTAAAGGAATCCTCTATTATTTTTCCAAACAAAATTAATTTGGATTTTATTGAAAATTGGAACAGATATCTAGTTTTAATGTGTTTGACATTTACTAAATTTCCGGCTATCATGACCACTACTTTTTTAAATCATACATTATAATTTTCAATTTTTATTCAAAGAATTTTGATTTGAATTATGTTTTTGAATTTTTAGTTTTAAAAGGTTATTTTCAAAATGAAAATATTATTTTCGTCTATAATTTTTTAAGGATATTTTTATAGTAATTATATTCATCGTTGACATAATACAATTATTCTTATTATGATCCACTAGGGATATATTGTATTGATTTCATTATTTTTATTATTTTGGATGATTTATTATCAGGTTGATTGAGTATTTACAATTATATTACCATTCACCATATTAAACTGGATGGTTTATGATTATGTTTATATGATTGGGGTAAGTATTAATATTTTGTATGTTATATTTTCTATTGGATTTTTATGCTAATTAGGTTACTCTCAATTCATTTGAGGACTTAATTGGACATGGTAAGTGATGGTTGGGGCCCTGTTTTAGATTTCCCCTCGATGCATTGAGAAGTCTCATGAGATAAATCATTTGTCAAAATTAGGTAGTTTTATACTAGTTTATTTAATATATCTTGTGAAAAGTATTAACATTATATTTTAGATGTTTTTAATTATTCATTCAATAATTTGGAAATCAATTATTGATTTCAATGTGATTATTCAACTAGTTAGAATTTCCATGGAAATGTTTCAAGTTCTTGTTATTATTTATATGAATATATCAGATCATCATTAATTTATTCTATAATATGATCAATTTAATGAATAAATTGATTTTTTTTAGTTATTTACAATGACATATTCATTATTTTAATTTATTTATTATATCTTCTATTGCATGATTACCCTCACGGGGAATCTAAAATCACTGCTTTCCTATGTTTTTCTTTCTCCAGGGTACTTGTAACACCCTAGGTAAATAAAGAATATGACATTTTTATATTTATCCCTATTTGTGGAAAAAATATTAATATTACTTTAAAGGTAACTCTATGCTCGATGGCGTACCCAATACGTGACAACGAGTTCCTTTGAAATCTTACGTTGCCCTATAATAATATTATTTTAAATGGTAGTTAACACCTAACTGTTGTAATGGAGGGAATGAACCGAACTAACTACAAAATGATTATATATGTTTGTCAAATATTTTTACTTTTTACAATAAATGTTAGAGGATTAAAAATGTGAATGAATTCAATTTTAAGCGTAAACATTCTAATACTCTTTAGAAGGTAGATTAACCGCCTTTTGATGGAGAACCTCTTTTAAATCCACTTTTTGACAATTTTATGTGTTATATTTGACTAAAAAAATTATTCTTTAGAATCGGTACCTCAAAATTTACTTTGTGTAAATTTTTGGTATTTTTCTGAAAAAGTTCAATTTTTAATGAATAGTGAAAAATATTGTATTTTAATTCAAAACCTCTTTTTAATATAATTTATTTATATGATTAGATTATCTTTTGAATTGGTTTTAATGTTAAACTAGAATATATTTTTACCATTTAATCCAATATTGGTTGTTGGAATTAATTTCACTTTGAAATCAGTCTTAAACTATTGTCAATCTTTTGAGACATTTTGTTTCATAAAAACACGCTATTTGTTTTGACAGCGGGAATTAATTATTAAATTAATTAATGCAACTTATATGTTTTGGATTTTGTAAAATAGACATCATTTTTGAATTCGGAATATCAAATATAGCTTTGGGTGATTTTTTGTAATTTTCTGAAAAACATCAATTTTTGATGAATAGTAAAACCACTAAGTGGTACTTATAAAAACTGATTTTCCGTTTAAATGAAAATTTTCCACCTTTGTGTTTTTAATTTCAAAAATCTGACATACATTGTTGTCAGTAAGATTTATAATGTGGTTCAATGGGATTAGAAGAATTTTTTGGTGAATAGTAACTTATTAAGTTATTAATCGCGATTAGAGGTAATTACTGTAGTTTAAGTTAAAAATAATGTTTTAATAAACTGAAATTACCTAGACACATGTCCTACCCTCATTGGATGTGTCATGGCCGACCGAGACAATCCATGGGTCAACATGGGGACCCCATGGAGCCACATTGGTTGGAAAATGACATAAATTACTTTTTATTTAATGTTAAAGTAAAAATGACACAAACATGAGATGTTTTACTAAAACAATTTTTACATGGGGTTCTAAAAGTAAGAATATTTACTATAAATAGTCAATGGAAATCTAAAAATATTTCCTACATCATAGTATTTTTTTTTATAATTTTTAGTCATTAAATAAAGTAAATTATTTATGACATCATGATGATGTAGCGATAACCTCATTATTTAACGATTTAAATAAAATGGAAAGATAATGTAAACTCTAAGACCTACACATGTCCAAAACCTATTGTATGGGAGGATTTCGAACCCTTATCACCTTATCCTTGAAACACATCAATGTGGGACCATTAAAATCTGAAACTCATTCTAAAATAAAGTAACATTTCTTTACTTTCCAAGAGTGCCCCTCCTCTCCTCTTATAAAAGGCCCCCACCTTTACCTCCTTACCCACACTTCCAAAGAATTTGGCTCAGCCAAAACCTGCCCATTTTGTCTCTACACATACCTCTCTTACTCCTTGAAGCCTCACTTTGGGCAGAAGTCTTCCCGAGGAAGCCTTTGAGCTCAAACCATAGGGAGTTACACGATTTTAAGGTAATGTCTTCACTTGTGTTCTTTTGTTTTATTTAGATTTTCCAACCGCCTAAACTCTTTTTATTCATTTATTTTGTAACAAATACAGTATATTCAATATAATAGGATGTTTTTAAAAGAATAATTCGAGCTACACTTACACACACCTACATCTAATGGTTAAAGGGCATACTGTTTCTGTGGATAGCGAATTTCTGCCTCACGAAACAAGGATTGTTCAACACTCATATAACACCTTCAAAGGTGGCCATTAAAATGACACTATATTTATATATGATATATAATATGTTTATGTTTTACTTATGCTTCTGTATTTTTTATTTATGGCATACCTTTATGGTTTCCATTATGGGTAAACGTGATATCTTCATTTAAGGAAGTGCGGACTACTGCCCCCTCAAAGTGATTTGATTCGTTAATACCATATGTGGTACTTATAAAGGATATATTTAATGATATTATATATGATACCATACTGGAATTAAAATACTATTATGTATCATTATTTTTTAATTCCATTAAATATGAAATAGAAATGGAAGTAGCGTTCATGCGTACCTACGGCTTACCGTCTCCATGAATGGTACATTCAATTTCTTATCTCAAAATGTTATGTACTATTATAAGTACATATATATAATGGATACATATGTAATATCTTACATATAAATTATAGATATCATTCTGGAATTATAACATATATATATATATCTCTAATTTTGTTTTAATTCCATTAATATGACAAAAAATGAATGTAGCGTTCATGCGTACGTACGGCCTACCGTCTCCATGAACGGTGCTTTTAATTTTTATCTCCAAATTCTATGGAATAGTATAAAATTAATATATACAGGATATATATGATATTTAAAACATCAATACTATTCTGGATATGTTGTACCTATAACTACATGGAATATTATTTTCAACAAGTTCAATTTTTGACTCATGTACCAAACATCGACAAAGACGTCTGATATGAACTCATATTATTAACCAATTATTATAACATTAAAATATGTGATATGAACTTAATAATAATCTTTATAGGAGGTATTTAAGAAATTATAAATTGACCAATGTTTATTATTCATGAATATAATGAAACGAACAAGACAAGTTGGACTTGAGGTAATGGATCCTACTCCTCTCTTTCTTTTTAAGTACACTCTTTTATATCATTCCTTTTAAAGCTCATATTTCTTGTTATTGGGATGTTATTTTAAATTAGTCCTACTGTAATTTTAATGTTCATATGATGAGAGACCCTATTCTCTCTCAATAATCCATTTTGGAAGTTTTGAGTGGCACCGTTAGGCTGCTGAATTTTCTAAAGAGATCTATCCTCTCTCTTTCTTTTTAAGTACTCTCCTTTATGTCGCTTCTTTTATGATCCTCTTTGTTATGTTGGGAGATGTTATTTTATATTCCTCTTTATGTAAACTTTATGTTAATATGATGAGAGACCCTATTTGATCTCATCAATACATTTTTGGATGTTTTATGTGGCGCCGTTAGGCTGCCGAGTTTTCGTAAGGGATTTTTCATCTCACTTTTATTACCGTGAGATTTATGCTACATTTTCCACAATTTCCTTTGAGTGGTGTATGTACTGCCCATTATTTTACTCTTTGTGTAATATAATTTCATTTATGAGTATTTACGTCAATGTTGTATTTTCCTTCTTTCACGGGGTGCATGTCTCGAAAGATACCCATGTCGGTAAGGGAACCTTTCACCCTCCTCTCTTTAAAAGACTTATTTTGTTATGTCTTTTAATTCGCATACTATTATGTTGGGATATGTTCTCCTATATATTTATTGATTTAAATTTTATGTCCAAGTGATGAGATAACCTTTTTATCTCTCATCAACTCCTTTTCTGAATTTTGAAGTGACGCCGTTAGGCTGTTGAATTTTTGCAAGGGAACTTCGTAACCCAATTTTGATTCTTTGGGATAAACTTGTACACCTTGAATATGTCGTTATATGATTATTTGTGAATTTACTCTGATTTTTTTACACTTAATACCCACTAATATTTCATGTATTCTTTTTTCACACATAATTAAGTAACTGATTTATCCTTAATCCAAGGATACCGTCTTTGTATGGGACTTCGTCTCAATCTCCTTTCATTGAGGCATATTTTTTTTATACACAACTTTAGTTTATACGGTGTATAAACCCCTTTGACTTGTACATTTATTCAAAAGGAATATTTTTTATACCAAGCGTTTACTAAATGACAAAAGGGAATGTTTTTTTCCTATGTATGCGGTGACAACGACTTCTCCGCCACCATGACCATTATTTGAGTTTTGGCTTCCTCTACAAGCCATACCTTCTTTTTAAAAGAAAAATAAATACCATTTTTTACTTTTCTTTTATTTTGGTATTGAAAATGTTTTTCATAATGTTTTTATATCAATGTGTTGTATTGATATCTTGTTATTGAAAGGTGGAAATGTTATGTTTCCTTTATGAATGTTTTATGTGATAAGATTATGTTATGGTTCTTGGGCATTGTTATGAAGACGAGTGGTTAAGTGATAAAATAAGGGCGGGTGAGCTCGATATAGCTATCCAATGCATTGGGTAACACGAAGGAGTGAAACGTGAAGGTTTCTCCGAAGAGATTTAGGGAATATACTGTGGTGGGTATTCCAAACTTAACCAAGAGGGTTACTCCCTATGTAAGAATGTTATGAATGCCTCAAGTTACCTTTTATGTCTTATGATTTCTATTATTTTTTCATGATTTGACGAGGTATGTTAAAGTGTCTATGTTTTATGGGTAAAGTATGATTTCATTATTATTTATATATGAACTCATGTTTCCTTTCCATTTTTTTTATAACCCTTACTGATCTTTTTATGCTCATCCCATGTTTTTTTGGAAAGGTTTTTCATAGGTCAAGGGAAAGGTACATGATATGATGATAGCATCAAGGAAGTGTCAAGAAAGAATCCATGCTTTATTTTTAAATATGTTTTCGTTGATGAAAAAAATGAATACTATCTTTTATGTAACCACTTTGTTTAAATGTGGAATGTAATGAATGTTTTATGTTCTAATTCTCTAAAACTCTAACCCTGAAAAGATCCTCAATGTGTAATCTTGTAATAACTCAAGATTAAGTAAGGTTTAAGGCTGGGGCCTTATCGTTGGTATCAGAGGTCAGTTTAGATAACATTAGAGGTTAGGGTAACCTCTAAGCATAAGTGACATTACCATAATGGTAAGGATTTCAGAAAGAGTCCTAGTTTTAGATAAAGAGAATAAGTTAGTATATCATAGTTGTTATCTTCCTCATTAGTACATGATGGTTTTGTTGATATACTCACACTGACATTTCTGTTTTTAGTGAATGGATGGATCTAGCAGGCACCAAAGTGACAATAGGTTTGAAGGAAACTGTGGTGGTTCTATGATTAAGAGACTGGATGAAATGGGGTATTCAATGAGAAAACTCGTGGTTGTTCTAAACCAACTATCAAGGAGTCATGATCATCCACTTGAACCTTGGTATGTTCTGTAATGAATCATGTACGAGATGACCAATCGATGTGGAAGTTCTGGTAATAATTATAAAGGTTACCATTAGGGTTTATATGATCCTTACTTTTGAGGTAATAATGGGTTGTTATATGTTATGATGGAAAATGGAAGGCATGAGATAAACTTGATGTTAAAATATTTTATGATTATTTTTTTGAAGATTTTATCTCGTTTTGGGGAATGTTTTATGAATTAAATAGTTTTGGAAAAAGGACAACATGCAGACCGTGTGACAACCCGTCGCGTCGGACAAAGCTGTGGGAATCGAACCCACAACCAAAGTGCAACTGGTACTTATCGCCTACCACTGGACTACATGAAGTCCCTGGTTAGTTTGACTGATTCTTTTTAGTTAGATTATTTTATGAATTAATAGTAAGTTGATTTTGGGTTATTTATGAAAATGATTAACCTATCATGGAGGATATGTGATTAGGTTAATTACTTTTCAATACGAGACTTTAGGAGCAACTGATGTTGTTTGGAGATAAATGTTACGATTTAACTTGGAAGACTATGTGACTAAATCCTTCAAATATTTGGGTTTCATTCTTAGTTTGGTTTACTTTGTAGAATTTTATGGAAAATTGTTTATCGAATGGTCCTCGTTGAACTTTGGGTATTGTTGGACAAATTTTGGAGATTAAGAATAGATTTTCTTTTTACAAGGGGTTATCCTTTTCTGGATTATCTGATCTTGTACTAACCTTTTTGGTTTTGGTTTTGGTTAGAGTCTAAAGACATGGGAATTAAATAGTTCTCTTTTGTGGATTAGGTTATTCTCTAGAAATTGATTATAGTACTCTTAACGAGAAGAAGACTTCCTAAATACTCGTCTTTTGGAGAATATATGAGTTTGATTAAGGAATCTAGTAAAAGTTGAAAGTCTACGTGACAAGTAAGTATGTTTCATTATGATTTAGTTAAGCACAAAAATAAATTCCTCAATAAAAAGTAACTTAAAACAAAAATGTTGTCTATTAACTTTTCATACCGGGGAATCTAATACCATTTAACCCATCACAAGTTTGTGATTTTCTTGTGGTTAACTTTCTCCTAAACATGTTTACTATCACTCTCCATCAGAACATGACCCTTTGTTTTTTTTCTCCATGTCCATATTTTCATACATGGAATCCTAGTATGGGTTAACTCGGGTGACCTTTGTACTTCCCTTTCATTCTTTTAAAGTGATAGTTTAATTTCCTCCTTTTCCGATGTGGAACTTTCAATGTAGTTTTGAAGCCCAATTTTGAAATTGCGAGGATGCAATTCTCAAAAGGGGGGAAGGATTTAACACCCCAGGTAAATAATTAATATGTCATTTTTATATTTATCCCTATTTGTGTAAAAATTATTAATATTACTTTAAATGGAACTCTATGCTCGATGGCATACCCAATACGCGATAACGAGTTCCTTTTGAAATCTTACGTTGCACTATAATAATATTATTTTAAATGGTAGTTAACACCTAGCCGTTGTAATGGAGGGAATGAACAGATCTAACTACAAAATGATTATATATGTTTGTCAAATATTTTTACTTTTTACAATAAATGTTAGAGGATTAAAAATGTGAATGAATTCAATTTTAAGCGTAAACATTCTAATACTCTTTAGAAGGTCGATTAAGTGCCTTTTAATGGAGAACCTCTTTTAAATCCACTTTTTGACAATTTTATGTGTTATATTAGACTAAATAAAATTCTTCTTTAGAATCGGTACATCAAAATTTACTTTCTGTAAATTTTTGGTATTTTTCCGAAAAAGTTCAATTTTTAATGAATAGTGAAAAATGTTATATTTTAATTCAAAAAATCGTTTTAATATAATTTATTTATATGATTAGATTATCTTTTGAATTGGTTTTAAAGTGAAATTAGAATATATTTTTACCATTTAATCCAATAGTGGTCGTTGGAATTAATTTCATTTTGAAATTGGTCTTAAACCAGTGTCAATCTTTTAACACATTTTGTTTCATAAAAACACGCTATTTGTTTTGACAGTGGGAATTAATTATTAAATTAATTAATGCAACTTACATGTTTTGAATTTTGTAAAATAGAAATCATTTTTGAATTCGGAATATCAAATATAGCTTAGGGTGTATTTTTGTTAATTTTCTGAAAAACTTCAATTTTTGATGAATAGCGAAACTACTAAGTGGTACTTATAAAAATTGATTTTCCATTTAAATGAAAATTTCCCATCTTTGTGTTTTGAATTTAAAAAATCCGACATACATGGTTGACATTTAGAAGTAAAATGTGGTTCAATGGGATTAAAATAATTTTTTTGGTGAATAGTAACTTATTAAGTTTTTAATCGCGATTAGAGGTAATTAGTGTAGTTTAAGGTAAGAATAATGTTTTAATACAATGAAATGACCTAGAAAAATGTTCTAACCTCATTGGATGTGTCATGACCGACCAAGAAAATCCATGGGTCAACTTGGGGACCCCATGGAGCCACTTTGGTTGGAAAATGACATAAATAACTTTTTATTTAATGTTAAAGTAAAAATTACACAAACATGAGATGTTTTACTAAAAAAAAATTTACATGGGGTTATACAAGTCAGATTTTTGACTATAAATAATCAATGTAAATATAAAAATATTTCCTACATCATATTATTTTTTTTATAATTTTTAGACATTAAATAAAGTAAATTATTTATGACATCATGATGATGCAGAGATGACCTCATTATTTAACGATTTAAATAAAATGGAAAGATAATGTAAAATATAAGACCTCCACATGTCCAAAACCTATTGGATGGGTGGATTTCGAACCCTTATCACCGTATCCTTGAAACACCTCAATGTGGGACCATTAAAATCCGAAACTCATTCTAAAATAAAGTAACATTTCTTTACATTCCAAGAGTGCCCTCCTCTCCTCTTATAAAAGGCCCCAACCTCTACCTCCTTACCCACACTTCCAAAGCCTTTGGCTCGGCAAAACCCTGCCCATTTTGTCTCTCCACATCCCTGTCTTACTCCTTGAAGCCTCACTTTGGGCAGAAGTCTTCCCAAGGAATCCTTTGAGCTCAAACCAAAGGAAGTTACCCGATTTTAAGGTAATGTCTTCACTTGTGTTCTTTTGTTTTATTTTTCTTCTCCAACCCCCTAAACTCTTTTCATTCATTTATTTTGTAAAAACTACAGTATCTTAAATATACTAGGATGTTTTTATTAGTATAATTAGAGCTACAATTACACACACCTACATCTAATGGTTAAAGAACATACTGTTTCTGTGGATGGCGAATTTCTGCCTCACGAAATGATGATTGTTCAACACTCATATCACACCTTCAAAGGTGGCCATTAAGATGACACCATATTTATATATGATATATGATATGTTTATGTTTTACTTAAGATTCTGTATTTTTCTTTTATGGAATAAATTTACGGTTTCCATTATGGGTAAACACGATATCTTCATTTAATGAAGTGCGGACTACCGCCCCCTCAAAGTGATTTGATTCGTTAATACCATATGTGGTACGTATAAAGGATATATTTTATGATATTATATATGATACCATATTGGAATTAAAATACTATTATGTATCATTATGTTTTAATTCCATTAAATATGAAATAGAAATGGAAGTTGCGTTCATTCGTACGTACGACTTACCGTCTCCATGAACGGTACATTTCATTTCTTATCACAAAATGTTTTGTACTATTATAAGTACATATATATAATGGATATATATGTAATATATTACATCTAAATTATGGATATCATTCTGAAATTATAACATATATATATATATATCTCATTTTTTTAATTCCATTAATATGACAAAAAATGAAAGTAGCGTTCATGCGTACGTACAGCCTAGCATCTCCATGAACGGTGCTTTTAATTTTTATCTCCAAATGCTATGGAATAGTATAAATTGAATATATACAGGATATATATGATATTTAAAACATCAATACTATTCTGGATATGATGTACCTTTAACTACATGGAAAATTATTTTCCAACAAGTTCAATTTTTGACTCATGTACCAAACATCGACAAAGACGTCTGATATGAACACATATTATTAAACAATTATTATAACATTAAAATATGTGATATGAACTGAATAATAATATTTTTAGGAGGTCCTTAAGCAATTATAAATTAACCAATGTTTATTATTCAGGAATATAGGGAAACGAACAAGACAAGTTGGACTTGAGGTAAGGGATCCTACTCCTCTCTTTCTTTTTAAGTACTCTCTTTTATATCATTCCTTTTAAAGATCATCTTTCTTGTTATTCGGATGTTATTTTATATTATTCTTACTGAAATTTTTATGTTCATATGATGAGAGACCCTATTCTCTCTCATCATTCCATTTTGGAAGTTTTGAGTTCCGCCGTTAGGCTGCCGAATTTTCGTAAGAGATCTATCCTCTCTCTTTCTTTTTAAGTACTCTCCATTATGTCGATTCTTTTAAGATCCTCTTTGTTATGTTGGGGGATGTTCTTTTATATTCCTCTTTCTGTAAACTTTATGTTAATATGTTGAGAGACCCTATTTGATCTCATCAATCCATTTTTGGAAGTTTTAAGTGGCGCCGTTAGGCTGCCGAGTTTTCGTAAGGGATTTTTCATCTCACTTTTATTCCCGTGAGATTTATGCTACATTTGCCACAATTTCCTTTGAGTGGTGTATATACTGCCCATTTTTTTACTCATTGTGTAATATACTTTCATTTATGAGTATTTACATCAATGTTGTATTTTCCTTCTTTCACGGGGTGCATGTCTCGAAAGATACCCATGACGGTAAGGGAACCTTTCACCCTCCTCTCTTTAAAAGACTTATTTTGTTATGTCTTTTAATTCGCATACTATTATGTTGGGATATGTTCTCCTATATCCTTATTGATTTAAATTTTATGTCCAAGTGATGAGATACCCTTTTTATCTCTCATCAACTCCTTTTCTGAATTTTGAAGTGACGCCGTTAGGCTGTCGAATTTTTGCAAGGGAACTTCATAACCCAATTTTGATTCTTTGGGATAAACTTGTACACTATGAATATGTTGTTCTATGATTATGTGTGAATTTCCTTTGATTTTTTTACACTTAATACCCACTTATATTTTGTGTATTCGTTTGTCACACATAATTATGTAACTGATTTATCCTTAATCCAAGGATACCGTCTTTGTATGGGACTTCATCTCAATCTCCTTTCATTGAGGCATATTTTGTTTTGTACACAACTTTCATTTATACAGTGTATAAAACCCTTTGACTTTTACATTTATTCAAAGGGAATATTTTTTATACGAATCCTTTACTAAACGACAAAAGGGAATGTTTTTGTCATACAGATGAGGCGACAATGACTTTTCCGCTGCCGTGACCATTATTTGAGTTTCGGCTTCCTCTAAAAGCCATACCTTCTTTAAAAAAAATACCATGTTTTACTTTTCTTTTATTTTGGTATTGAAAATGGTTTTCATAATGTTTTAATATCAATGTGTTGTATTTATATCTTGTTATTGAAAGGTGGAAATGTTTTGTTTCCTTTATGCATGTTTTATGTGATAAGATTATGTTACGGTTCTTGGGCATTGTTATGAAGACGGGTGGTTCCGTGATAAACTAAGGGCGGGTGAGCCCGATATAGCTCTCCAATGCATTGGGTTACACGAAGGAGTGAAACATTAAGGTTTCTATGAAGAGATTTAGGGAATATACTGTGGTGGGTGTTCCAAATGTAACTAAGAGGGTTACTCCCTACGTAAGAATGTTATGAATGCCTCAAGTTACCTTTTATGTCCTATGATTTCTATGATTTTTTCATGATTAGATGAGGTATGTTAAAGTTCCTATGTTTTATGGGTAAAGTATGATTTCATTCTTATTTATATATGAACTCTTGTTTCCTTTCCATATTTTTTATAACCCTTACTGAGATTTTTATGCTCATCCCAAGTTTTTTTGAAATGTTTTTCACAGGTCAAGGGAAAGGTACACGATATGATGATAGTGTTAAGGAAGTGTCAAGAAAGAATCCATGATTTATTTTAAAATATGTTTCCGTTGATGAAAAAAAAAATGAATACTATCTTTTATGTAACCACTTTTCTCAAATATGGAATGTAATGAAAGTTTTATGTTCTAATTCTATAAAACTCTAACACTAAAAAGATCCTCAATGTGTAATATTTTAATAACTCAAGATTAAGTATGTTTTAAGGCTGGGGACTTATAGTTGGTATCAGAGGTCGGTTAAGATAACATTAGAGGTTAGGGTATCCTCTAAGCATAAGTGACATTACCATAATGGTTAGGATTTCAGAAAGTGTCCTAGTTTTAGATAAAGTGAATAAGTAAGTATATCTTAGTGGTTATCTTCCTCATTAGTACATGATTGTTTTGTTGATATACTCACACTGACATTTCTGTTTTTAGTGAATGGATTGATCTAGCAGGCACCAAAGTGACAATAGGTTTGAAGGAAACTGTGGTGGTTCTATGATTAAGAGACTTGATGAAATGGGGTATTCAATGAGGAAACTCGTGGTTGTTCTAAACCAACTATCAAGGAGTCATGATCATCCACTTGAACCTTGGTATGTTCTCTAATGAATCATGTACGAGATGACCAATCGATGTGGAATTTCAGGTAATAATTATAAAGGTAACCATTATGGTTTATATGATCCTTACTTTTGAGGTAATTATGGGTTATTATATGATATGATGGAAAATGAAAGGCATGTGATAAACTTGAGGTTAAAATATTTTATGATTATTTTTTTGAAGATTTTATCTCGTTTTGGGGAAGGTTTTAAGAATTATATAGTTTTGGATAAAGGACAACACGCAGACCATGTGACAACCCGTCGCGTCGGACAAAGTTGCGTGAATCGAACCCACAACCAAAGTGCAACTGGTATTTATCGCCTACCACTGGACTACGTGAAGTCCTTGGTTAGTTTGACTGATTCTTTTTAGTTATATGATTTAATGAATTAATAGTATATTGATTTTGGGTTATTTATGAAAATGATTAACCTATCATGGAAGATATGTGATTAGGTTAATTACTTTTCAATATGAGAATTTAGGAGCAACTGATGTTGTTTGGAGATAAATGTTACGATTTAACTTGGAAGACTATGTGACTAAATCCTTCAAATATTTGGGTTTCAATCTTTTTTTGGTTTAATTTGTAGAATTTTATGGACAATTGTTTATCGAATGGTCCTCGTTGAACTTTGGGTTTTACTAGAAAATTTTTGGAGATTATGAATTGATTTTCTTCTTATAAAGGGTTATCCTTTTCTGGATTATCTGATCTTCTACTAACCTTTTTGGTTTTGATTTTGGTTAGAGTCTAAAGACATGGGAATTATATAGTTCTCTTTTGTTGATTAGGTGATTCTATAGAAATTGCTTATAGTACTCTTAATGCAAACAAGTCTTCCTAAATACTCGTCTTTTGGAGAATATATTAGTTTGATTAAGGAATCTATTAAAAGATTAAAGTCTACGTGACAATAAGTATTTTTCATTATGATTTAGTTAAGCACAAAAATAAATTCCTCAATAAAAAGAAACATAAAACAAAAATGTTTTCTATTAACTTTTGCTAATTGGGAATCAAATACCGTTTAATCCATCACAAGTTTGTGATTTTCTTGTGGCTAACTTTCTCCTAAACTTGTTTACTATCACACTCCATTAGAACATGACCCTTTGTTTCTTCCTCCATGTCCATATTTTCATACATGGAAACCTAGTATGGGTTAACTCGGGTGACCTTTGTACTTCCCTTTCATTCTTTTAAAGTGATAGTTTAATTTACTCCTTTTCCAATGTGGGACTTATAATGTAGTTTTAAAGCCCAATTTTGAAATTTCGAGGACGCAATTCCCAAAAGGGGGTAAGGATGTAACACCCCAGGTAAATAAAGAATATGAAATTTTAATATTTATCCCTCTTTGTGGAAAAAATATTAATATTACATTAAAGGGAACTCTATGCTCGATGGCGTACCCAATACGCGACAACGAGATCCTTTGAAATCTTACGTTGCACTATAATAATATTATTTTAAATGGTAGTTAACACCTAGCCGTTGTAATGGAGGGAATGAACAGAACTAACTACAAAATGATTATATATATATTTCAAATATTTTTACTTTTTACAATAAATGTTAGAGGATTAAAAATGTGAATGAATTCAATTTTAAGCGTAAACCTTCTAATACTCTTTAGAAAGTCGATTAACCGCCTTTTGATGGCGAACCTCTTTTAAATACACTTTTTTGATAATTTTATGTGTTATATTTGACTAAATAAAATTCTTCTTTAGAATAGGGACATCAAAATTTACTTTCTGTAATTTTTTGGTATTTTTCCGAAGAAGTTACTTTTTTAATGAATAGTGAAAAATGTTGTATTTTAATTCAAAACCTCTTTTAAATATAATTTATTTATATGATTATATTATCTTTTGAATTTATTTTAAAGTGAAATTAGAATATATATTTACCATTTAATCCAATAGTGGTCTTTGGAATTAATTTCACTTTGAAATCGGTCTGAAACTAGTGTCAATCTTTTGATACATTTTGTTTCATAAAAACACGCTATTTGTTTTGACAGCGGGAATTAATTATTAAATTAATTAATGAAACATATATGTTTTTAATTTTGTAAAATAGACATCATTTTTGAATTTGGAATATAAAATATAGCTTAGGGTGAATTTTTGGTAATTTTCTGAAAAACTTCAATTTTTGATGAATAGTGAAACCACTAAGTGGTACTTATAAAAACTGATTTTCCGTTTAAATGAAAATTTTCCATCTTTGAGTTTTGAATTTCCAAAATCCGACATAAATGGTTGTCATTAATAAGTAAAATTTGGTTCAATGGGATTAAAATAATTTTTTGGTGAATAGTAACTTATTATGTTTTTAATCGCGATTATAGGTAATTAGTGTAGTTTAAGATAAGAATAATGTTTTAATAAAATGAAATGACCTAGAAACATGTCCTACCCTCATTGGATGTGTCATGTACTACCAGGACAATCCATGGGTCAACTTGGGGACCCCATGGAGCCACTTTGGTTGGAAAATGACATAAATAACTTTTTATTTAATGTAAAAGAAAAAATGACACAAACATGAGATGTTTTACTAAAATAATTTTTACACGGGGTTATACAAGTCATATGTTTGACTATAAATAATCAATAGAATTCTAAAAAGAGTTCCTACATCATAGTATTTTTTTTATAATTTTTAGACCTTAAATAAATTAAATTATTTATGACATCATGATGATGCAGTGATGACCTCATTATTTAACGATTTAAATAAAATGGAAAGATAATGTAAAATCTAAGAACTACACATGTCCAAAACCTATTGGATGGGGGGAGTTAGAACCCTTATCACCTTATCCTCGAAACACATCAATGTGGGACCATTAAAATCCTAAACTCATTCTAAAATAATGTAACATTTCTTTACATTCCAAGAGTGCCCCTCCTCTCCTCTTATAAAAGGCCCCCACCTCTACCTCCTTACCCACAATTCCAAAGCCTTTGGCTCGGCCAAACCCTGCCCATTTTGTCTCTCCACATCCCTCTATTACTCCTTGAAGCCTCCCTTTGGGCAGAAGTCTTCCCAAGGAAGCCTTTGAGCTCAAACCAAAGGGAGATACCCGGTTTTAAGGTAATGTCTTCACTTGTGTTCTTTTGTTTTATTTTGCTTCTCCAACCCCCTAAACTCTTTTCATTCATTTCTTTTGTAAAAACTAAAGTATCTTAAGTATACTAGGATGTTTTTATTAGAATAATTAGAGCTACACTTACACACACCTATATCTAATGGTTAAAGAACATACTGTTTCTGTGGATGGCGAATTTCTGCCTCACGAAATGATGATTCTTCAACACTCATATAACACCTTCAAAGGTGGCCATTAAGATGACACTATATTTATATATGATATATAATATGTTTATGTGTTACATAATCTTCTTTATTTTTCATTTATGGCATACCTTTATGGTTTCCATTAGGGGTAAACGCGATATCTTCATTTAAGGAAGTGCAGACTACCACCCCCTCATTGTGATTTGATTCGTTAATAACATATGTGGTACGTATAAAGGTTATATTTAATGATATTATATTTGATACCATACTGGAATTAAAATTATATTATGTATCATTATGTTTTAATTCCATTAAATATGAAATAGAAATGGAAGTGGCGTTCATGCGTACGTACGGCTTACCGTCTCCATGAACGGTACATTTCATTTCTTATTTCAAAATGTTATGTACTATTATAAGTACATATATATAATGGATATATATGTAATATATTACATCTAAGTTATGGATATCATTCTGGAATTATAACATATATATATATATATATATCTCATTTTGTTTTAATTCCATTAATACGACAAAAAATGAAAGTAGCGTTCATGCGTACGTACGACCTACAGTCTAAATGAACGGTGTTTTTTATTTTTATCTCCAAATGATATGGAATAGTATAAAATGAATATATACAGGATATATATGATATTTAAAACATCAATACTATTCTGGATATGATGTACTTATAACAACATGGAAAATTATTTTCCAACAAGTTCAATTTTTGACTCATGTACCAAACATCGACAAAGACGTCTGATATGAACTCATATTATTAACCAATTATTATAACATTAAAATATGTGATATTAACTGAATAATAATATTTATAGGAGGTCCTTTAGCAATTATAAATTGACCAAAGTTTATTATTCAGGAATATAAAGAAACGAACAAGACACGTTGGACTTGAGGTAAGGGATCCTACTCCTCTCTTTCTTTTTAAGTACACTCTTTTATATCATTCCTTCTAAAGCTCATCTTTCTTGTTATTGGGTTGTTCTTTTATATTATTCTTAATGTAATTTTTATGTTCATATGATGAGAGACCCTATTCTCTCTCATCAATACATTTTGGATGTTTTGAGTGGCGCTGTTAGGCTGCCAAATTTTCGTAAGAGATCTATCCTCTCTCTTTCTTTTTAAGTACTCTCCTTTATGTTTCTTCTTTTAATATCATATTTGTGATGTTCGGGGATGTTATTTTATATTCCTCTTTCTGTAAAATTTATGTTAATTTGATGAGAGACCCTATTTGATCTCATCAATCCATTTTTGGAAGTTTTAAGTGGCGCCGTTAGGCTGCCTAGTCTTCGTAAGGGATTTTTTCATCTAACTTTTATTCCCGTGAGATTTATGCTACATTTTCCACAATATCCTTTGAGTGGTGTATGTACTACCCATTATTTTACTCATTGTGTAATATAAATTCATTTATGAGTATTTACATCAGTGTTGTATTTTCTATCTTTCACGGGGTGCATGTCTCGAAAGATACCCACGTCGGAAAGGGAACCTTTCACCCTCCTCTCTTTAAAAGACTTATTTTGTTATGTCTTTTAATTCACATACTATTATGTTGGGATATTTTCTCCTATATTCTTATTGATTTAAATTTTATTTCCATGTGATGAGATACCCTTTTTATCTCTCATCAACTCCTTTTCTGAATTTTGAAGTGACGCTGTTAGGCTGTCGAATTTTTTCAAGGGAACTTCGTAACCCAATTTTGATTCTTTGGGATAAACTTGTACACCATGAATATGTCGTTCTATGATTATGTGTGAATTTACTCTGATTGTTTTACACATAATACCCACTTATATTTTGGGTATTCGTTTGTCACACATAATTATGTAACTGATTTATCCTTAATCCAAGGATACCATCTTTGTATGGGACTTCGTCTCAATCTCCTTTCATTGAGGCATATTTTATTTTATACACAACTTTCTTTTATACGGTGTATAAACCCCTTTGACTTTTACGTTTATTTAAAAGGAATCTTTTTTATATGAAGCGTTTACTAAACGACAAAAGGGAATGTTTTTTTCATACGTATGCGGCGTCAACGACTTCTCCACCGCCGTTACCATTATTTGAGTTTCAGCTTCCTCTACAAGCCATAACTTCTTTTTAAAAGAAAGATAAATACCGTGTTTTACTTTTCTTTTATTTTGGTATTGAAAATGGTTTCCACAATTTTTTTATATCAATGTGTATTATTGATATCATGTTATTGAAAGGAGGAAATGTTATGTTTCCTTTATGTACGTTTTATGTGATAAGATTATGTTATGGTTCTTGGGCATTGTTATGAAGACGGGTGGTTCCATGATAAACTAAGGGCGGGTGCGCCCGATATAGCTGTCCAATACATTGGGTAACCCAAAGGAGTGAAACGTTAAGGTTTCTCCGAAGAGATTTAGGGAATATACTATGATGGGTATTCCAAACGTAACCAAGAGGTTTACTCCCTACGTAAGAATGTTATTAATTCCTCAAGTTACCTTTTATGTCTTATGTTTTCTATGATTTTTTCATGATTTCATGAGGTATGTTAATGTGCATATGTTTTATGGTTAAAGTAAGATTTCATTCTTATTTATATATGAACTCATGTTTCCTTTCCATATTTTTTTGTAACCCTTACTGAGCTTTTTATGCTCATCCCAGGTTTTTTTGAATTGTTTTTCACAGATCAAGGGAAAGGTACATGATATGATGATAGTGTCAAGGAAGTGTCAAGAAAAAATCCATGCTTTATTTTTAAATATGTTTCTCTTGATGGAAAAAATGAATACTATCTTTTATGTAACCACTTTGTTTAAATGTGGAATGTAATGAATGTTTTATGTTCTAATTCTCTAAAACTCTAAACCTGAAAATATCCTCAATGTGTAATCTTGTAATAACTCAAGATTAAGTAAGGTTTAAGGCTGGGGCCTTATAGTACTAGGATGTGTTTTGTGTTTGATTTTTTTGGGATACAGTAATAGGAATAATAATGTTATAAAAGAAAAAAATTTGTATTTCTTATGATTTATAATGTAATTTGAATTACAAGTATATATAATGTTTACCAAGGGTAACAAACTATTCAATAATTTAGGATGATATTCCTTTTATCTAGTGCCAATGCAACAAAGTACCCACAAGATCTAGGATACTGGAGTTTTGGTAATTACTTTTGGTATCAAATGGAAATTAATTAGATACTTTAGGTTATTGATTTAGGAAAAAATAAATTAGGGATCATAACCCTATGATAATCATCGATTATATGTATAGAAGAACATACTAATGATTTGGTTCGGTTAAGACTATGAGGTTTTCCCTAAAAATAAACCCCATTCTAGATTCTATGGTTGGTAATAGATCTAGAACTAATTTACCTATGGTTAATAACATCGAAAAATGTTAATCAACCTTCACTCTAGGGATACCATGTTCATGACAACGAGCATTATGGGTCACATAGTCTGACACTCCCGAGGTATATGCATTGGTTATTTCTCATGTTTGTTATAAACCATCATGAAATATTTGAAAAGATGATAGCCATGAATAACCTTGGTTAAACCTATAGGTTCACATATTGAAAATAGTTTTTCATGATTTAGATATAAGATAAATGATTATTAATGAATTTTTTATCTACTACTATGATTATTGTTCCTCACACTAGGTTTTTTGAGTTTATTCAATGGATGTGAAAGGAATGAACTGGGTTAACATTGAATATGATAGAAAATGTGTTGATGGAGACCTATGATGACTGAGGTAAATGATATAATTATTATTCCTAATCAGTTGTTGTGATATATGTTTAACAATGTGAATATTAACCGACTCTCAAATTGAATAATGTAGAGAATGATGGAGTCCATTAAGAGATTGAATAATGGAGACCATAGAATAAATAATTCTCTATTTCTGTCATAATAGAAATGAAGGTATCAAGGAACTCAGTATAATCAAATGTGTTGAGGATTATAATTATTTTTCATCATCATGATTCCATGAAATTTCGTCTCTGATGATCTAATCCTCTGTACGGTCTGAGGATCTTACGTAACTTCAACTAAGCACAAAATGTAAATAAAAAGCCTACCTTTTCCCATATGAAGAAGTGATCAAGACATTCATGTCAAAGATGATGGTTTCATGAAGGATCCATAGCAGGATCCCTCTAGATCATCCACACATGCTTAAAAAAAATATGGGGATAGACGATCATCGAATTCAAGGTGCTACCGCGGTGATCCAATGATGTCTTCGATATCTCAATGATGACCATGATCCTCTACCTTCATTGCATGAATGCATTCTTGGACCATCAATTAGAGATAAAGAATATCTTTCTATAATGTGGGAGGGTAGATATTCTCTCATTCACAAATAAATGAATGGTTCATTGTGTGATAACATCCCTCCCTATTTATAGTGGAAGTTCTAAATTCCAAGTAGGGTTCCACAACCCCCATTTATTTAACGTCCACTAAATAAATAAATATGATGAACTAATCTATTTCATAAATATTTGTTTACTATTTTATCACATACCTATAATTAAAATTTATTACATGATATACCATAGTCCTTAACATGACTCGTAATTCCTCCTTATTGTTAAATAAACCTAGAATAATAAAATAATATTCGTTAATTTAATATTATTTCTCCTATTTAAATAACTTGTAAATAAATTTAATATATAAATTCAATTCCAATTATTTTTTACTTGAATAATATGTATTCATTTATTTATCCGTGTTCGATAACTTGGATAGCACTCAGACCTCATGGTGGGGCCGACCATGTCCAATATACCTATTCAAGAGAATATGGAAGATTCTTGAATATGATATTGTGTGGCCCTGTAGGCCCTTATCTCAATTACAGTGAATAAAATCCATAGACTAAGATTAGATTCCATCAACCAATTAGGGATCCTAAATAGATAAGGAATGTCATAGAAATGACATGCAATATACGAAGACACATTTTGTACTAAAATATCATTTTCTTAAGATATCAAATAAAGCATGATCCCAACTTGTGTCATCTCCCATTTATTTATATATAATTTGTTTATTTAACCTGATTGAATTACCTTTTCAATACAGTGGAAACCAATTTTTAACGGTACTACCAACCTAATCAATGGGTCCCAAGATATATTACTTCTTGAAAACAGAAGAGACAAAACATTTCCTGAATATTAAACCAATATCGTTCCACTGATGATGCACCCAAAACAAGTTACCTCACCATGACATAATTATCATGATTTTTGGATTTCATCAATATACACAATCAAATGGAATGCATTGATAATAATATGAAGTTAGGAGACCAATACACATTACTGTATATATGACAACCACTGGCCCATAAAACAAGTGGTTTTCCTTTTGGAAGTTCTGTCCAAATGATCTCACAACTAGAGATCACCTGGTGAAAACATCATGAGAAGATGACTCAATACATATGAGCCCCCTCCACCTAATAGTCAGATATGAACTGTGTCCAGTCAGGATGATATATCTAGACTATAGAAAATTTGTTTAAAATTAATATCGTAGTATTTAATGGTTCTCACTATACCATAGGATCTATTATAAACATTTGATATGACAATGAATCTTTAGAAATTACCATTAAATAGTGGACACAAAATTATATACACTATAATGGTAAGTAAACATCATGTATAAAATAATGTTTACATGAAATGGTAATCTAAAATTATTTTATAGTTTGGTATAGGTAACCCACTATTACAACACTCCCACTTCCACTAGAGCTAATTTTCTATCCATCTTTGTAATCTCTCACATGATAATGATCATGATTATGCTATGTAACTGATTTAGTTATGGGGTGTTCCACATTTCTGCTATGTGGCTATTATTCTATATGAAACCTCATCTCCTTGATTAAAACCTAAAAATATATGCTTTCCTTGAGTATATCCCATTTTTCACTATCAAAACCTAACATATTGGGTAGTACTAGAAAAAATATAATCAATATGATAAAACCATCCATAGTAGGTGAAATTCTAAGAACAAGAAAAAATGATTGCATTTATTTACTACTTCTTAGCTACCTCAAAAGTTTCAACATACTCAGTATTTATAGGTATGACTATCACAAGCTTACAAGATATTGTCTCACTCATCACCTTATCCTAACTTCTATATTAGACCAAATTGATCTAAGAAGAATAGTTTTTGTCCCATCATAACTAGTATCCATTCCTCTCCACTTACTAGGCACATATCTTCTGTACTTACCTATGTACAATGAGATAGTACAGACTGCATTACTTGCAGTAATCATAGATATTATAGATATTTGTCTACTATATAGTATATTTTAGAAATATCATATCATTTACATGTCATGGCATACATGGTTGATCCATATCTTATGAATATGGAACTTAACTCACCAAATAATCTCCTCATACGCATTTTCATGATTATAAGAAGAGATTTACTTCATGATACTCTTGAAAAAATTCCTTACATGGATTTTTTTATTGTATTTTTCAATACCCTGTCACTATATATGTGATTGAATAGGCCCAAAAAACCATTATATATACCTTTTTTGATAATATTACATAGAACATAGGTTGTTACTATATGTGAATCGTTAGATAATCCACTTCATCCTTGTTTTAGATTTCGGTTAGACCAATTTCTATTTTCTATATGTTTCTGAACATATTTTACCTGGAAAACAATGGTTCTCCAACATACCTCTGGTAGACACATGTAAAAGATTCATTCCAAATTAATGCACTAAGATCTTATTTCTTACTTTAATATTGAACAACATTTCATTAACTTTCAACCCTTATTGGCATCCAAAGATATTATCATCCATTTTTATTTGCGTCTTATTGAAACTTTCCATGAATGTTGTTCTTGAAATCAAATTTCCAATTAGATGATCTTAGAATTTTGGTATAATAAGTAAAATTATAAGGTATTTAGGAAAAATAGATTGGTATAACTAATCAAGACTTATTGGTACAACTATTTTACCAACCATGTATAATCTCAATTGAATACCCACCATAATATTCAATTTATAAGCCCCTTTTCACTTTGATGTAAGGAATCCATTATTGAATTTTATTTGACTACGTTAATATTTGTTAATTTCCATATACTGCCTACTTGTAGGAAATATTATTCACAATGAATAATTTATCACCAACCATAGTGATTATAAAACCACCAATATAGTTTTAACAGTAAATCATAGTATGTGTCTCTAGAACATACTAGTTCCCCTTGCACTTTTGGAACTAGTTCATATGCTAATTACTCACGTTTCTTTTGTATTGAATTAACCCAAGTCAATATTACACCAAATATATCAAATAATAATGTAAACCCTTATATAGAAATGTATTCTATCACTCGACTAACACTTTTATATCAAAGGAATTTATCTAATATCCTAGGAATCTATTAGGGTAATAACATAGATTCATAATGGGTATAACATGATGCACATTTTTTATATCCTAACAAAGTCTTTGAATCTAAAAAAATGTCCCATGAAAAAAATGATTTCCATAATATTACAACTTATATGATATCCATTCATCATGATAGTTGGCTTATGGTTATGGGAATTTTCCAGTATTTTCAACGTACATCTTGATATATGATTGATGATTCTACAATGTGATAATTTGACACTACATACATCATAACTATTATTTTTAAAATATTCATTTAGGAATTTTTACACACTAAATTTTTTGATCAATGTTATCATATAAGACTTACCACTGACCATCCTTATTCAAATAAACACCATGATGAAGATAAGGTAATGTGCATTTAGGAATTGCTCCACGCTACATTATATTGGCTGATAACGCATGGTCAAGATACTCTTTAGCAAGACGGCCTGAAGAAACTCATATATTCTGATCATTCATATTTTATACTTCTACATTCCATTCCTTAGTTACATAATGGAATAATATGAAGTATATATACCAATATCATACCCTTTGAATAGTTCACACTCTCTTGAAAATCTATTTCCAACTGATTTGTGACATAAATTTATTTCCAAAGGTTTCTTTTTCCAAACTATGTACATCAATAATTCCAACAATATTTTGATATTGAATGCCTAAATACAAATTGAGTATATCCTTGACGTCCACTTTTAGTTTTTGTTGAAAAATAATTATCTTTCCAGAACTAGGTAAATAATACTTACAATTTATATGTCACGACCCGTCCTCGGGGCCTGTGCCATGACTACCCCAATCCCACATTCCATAGGCTTGGGGCTGGCGACTAGCACCAAAGGTGTATATCCCTAACCTGGGAAGGAATTTCCTTTATGAATGTAAAAAATCACAACAGAGTACGCAACAGGAAGTAATGACTATGTAAAACTGAATAAATAAGATTGTGGTAGAAAGTAAATGAGCCAGTATACAAACTCAACTGAATAAAAAGTACATGTAAAGGGACAAACAACTGAAAGTAAAGAGAAGCTCCTGGATCGTCCTCCGAGGATTCCTACCAGAAGGGTTGGTACAGATGGCCACCTCAGCACCCACATCCATCAGTCTGCACCATGTGCCGACTCGTCGCAAGGTCCACCTTTGGGTACCGTCCAGTCATGGCGCTCTCGGCCTCCGTCAGCGTTGTCCATCATCTACATCCAACACAACGAGGTGCGGGCATATCTCGTGCAGGGGTGAGTATAACGATACTTAGTAGGGACCCTGAGACCCACGAGGTCACACAATATCCACTAAGGATAATCAAAAGAAGAAAAATGCAGCCACAAAGTCTCAACCAACCCCACTTAGGTATATGCCCATACATATACCTAAGTTACTAGTCACAGTCCGACTCTAACTCACGAGCCCAAATACAACTCAGTCCACACAGGAAGCATAGTCAAACACCATGATGATAATGGTTGAAGGAAATGAATCAGCTCACACAGGTATTCCACAATTGTAGCGGGAGATATAGATGATCAGATGTATCCACTGGATCATCTAAGCTGTCAGACCCACATAGGATACAGTCCAGCTAAGCTGTCATACCCCCACAAGATGTAGTCCAGCTATCACGTCTAAGCTGTCAGAACCAAAAAAGATATAGTCTAGCTATCTCGTCTATGCTGTCGGACCCACACATGATACAGTAAATCTATTCTAGAGTAATATATATGATTCGATGTAGTTACTGATTCATCTAACCTGTCAGACCCACACAGGATACAGTCTAGCTACTCTGTCAGAACTGTTAAACACACACAGGATTCCAGTAAAGTTGTTGTTGTCGTCGAACCCACATAGGATTCCAGTACGGTCATCATCGCTGTCGAACCCACACAGGATTCTGGTAAATAATTTGACGTAGTCGAAACCAGCTCTAGGGTTCCCACACACAGCAAGCTCGATTCAGTGAGGGTCCTCTCCTCGAGGAAATGGTTCGATACATCAACTATCACAAAGTCCTGAGTTTATGTATCCTGAAGTTCCGTCTTGTCAAAATAAACCCAACATTACAAACGACGCATCAATCGGATGCCCAGTCTAAGAGTTATTGGACTTTTCATTCTAGGGGCCCGATTGGATTTACGCTAGTTCCAAACCTGACCAATTTCCAAAGATGTCGAAAAATCATTTAGAGTATCACAAAAGGATCGTCTCGTCGCAAGGATCCCAGTGCCGCAGACGACGCCTCGATTGAACGCGCGGTCTAGAAGATATTCGCGTTTAAGAGATACAGGGCCGGCCCGTCAAGCCGAGTGGGCTGCCGGGTCGGCCCGACCCTGTTTGGTTGGTCCGACCCGGTTGAGGGTCCACCCAGCCTGGTGAAGCACAGCCCACCCAGGGACCCAGCCATGCGGGTCCGATCCGGTTAGGGGTTCAGCGCGGCCCGGTGGGGCGCGGCCCACCCGCGGACCGGGCCCGCGGTTGGGGCCGGTTCAGCTCGCCCGGCAGCACCGAGTAGCACCGCCTCTCCTTCCTGCCTGGCCAGTCTGTCTAGCGCGAATGGCCCGCACAACGGGCTACTTTCCTCCCACACGGCGCCAAGAGGCGCCACGACTTCTTCCGCCCAGCCGGCAGGCGGCCGGCTGGTTCTCCCAATGAAGCGGCCCACCCAACACGGGCAACGGTCTTCTCCGCAGCGCGGCGCCAAGCGGCACCCTACCTGGCCAGCTCTAGCCGGCCGGTCTATCTAGCATGCTGCATGCGGATGCTGGACACACCTCCTCCGCTTGGTCCCTATGGGGGCTGCAGTTTACCAACCCGACCAGCAGTAGCCAACCGGTTTTTTCAGACCGAGCAGCCCGCGATTGTAGGTCGCGGTTCTCCTCCACGAGGCGGGTGTGCGGATGCCACATCCGGTCGCCGCCGCCTCTGGTCGCCATTGCCAAAAAAACCACGAACCAACGGAGGGTCGTTAGGCCGTGTTCGTTCGGACTACACACTCCGTGTTAGGTGATAAAAAAGGCCGAAGGCAATCCAATGCATTCAAAAAGAATGAGATATAATTTTATTCACCTAAAATTATACAAATCCCCCTACTTCGATTCAAGGTTCGTTCATCGTAGTCGCAGAAAATTATGTCGTGGAAGATGGTGTCGCTGAAGATGGTGTCGGTCCGTCAACGTTGGTGATGTTCTTCATGGGTGCCGTCTTCTCCCTTGGCGTGGGGGAAGAAGAAAGAATATGGGCTTTCTTTGTGGGCGTCATCGTTCTTCATCGAGAGAGGAAATTGTTCCTCATTGGAAGAACGCTTTCCCAATTCTCCAAGGCTCCCCAAAACAATATCTGCCAACACAAAATATTATATTGTCTATTATTTTATCCATGACATAATTTTCAAATTTATTCAAAATTTAGAGGATCCAAATAATTAATTGATCATTAATTGGGTTCATGATGGCATCTTAATGAGGGAGGGTGGAATGTGGAGAGTTTACAAATTAAATAGGAGAGGTGGAGACTTTAGGTGTTAAAGGGGGGTTTCAAGGGAAGTTGAAGAGTCTAAACTCATGTGGGCCTCACACATAGTTATATCCTCCCAATAGAGGTTATGTGGGGTGTGGGACCCACCTCTAACTCTTCTTTGGAGGAAATCACCACCACTTAAAAATAAAATTGTGTAACACAACAAATTAATTTAATTTAAAATGAATCCCCAAAAATTAACTTCTCCTCCTGAGAAAACGCAACTGCGGTAAAGGTCCCCTTAGGCAAATACAGACATTGCGAGTTCTTCGGTGTCCTCAGAATTCAATTTCGAGCATTGGTTCAAAAGATAGAAAAACACGCACATACGTTTACTGAACATACTCAAAAAAAATTCAGAAATTGATTCCGAGCACACCAATCCTCAGAATTAGGCGCCGTCAGAAACTTCCGACTCGTAAAATTTCAAAGAATTTATAATTTTTTTTTTTGAAATTTAAGGGTCTTTACATTACCCCCTCCTCAGGGCTTTACATCCCCGTAAAGCTACAACACACACTATGGAAAGAAAAGTGGGTACTGAGCATGAATCTGAGCCTCCCGCTCCCATGTGCTCTCCTGGAGGTTCCCGGGTTACCAGCGAACGAACACCAGAGGAATCGACCATCCACACAGGACCCGCTCCTGTCAATCCTCAATCTCCATTGGGACCTCTGTGAATATCACACTGTCATCGATGTCCAGCTCTCCATGGTCGATTATGTGGGATGGGTCATGCACGTATCTCCTATGCTAAGATATATGGAAGACGTTGTGCACCCGATGCAACTGAGGTGGAAGGGCTAGGCAGTAAGCCATCTAGCCTACTCTGCTGAGGACCTAGAAAGGTCCGATGAATCGCGGAGATGACTTGCTGCCCCAGAAGAATCTCCATAGAACTCATCAAGGTGATACCCATAGGAAGACATGGTCACCATCCTCAGAATCCAGTGGTCTTCGTCTCCTTTCAGCATAGGACTTCTGTCTGCTATGTGCAGTCTTCATCCACTCCTAGATGATCTACACCTTCTCTATCATATCCTGCACCATCTCTGGTCCTTCAAGTGCTGACTCTCCAGGGTCAGTCCAACATAGAGTTGATCTACAAGGTCGGCCATTCAGTGCCTCATAATGTGCCATCCCGATGGTGGAGTGGTAGCTTTTGTTGTACGTAAACTCCAAAAAGGGTAAGTGATCCTCCCAGCTACAACCAAAGTCGAGGACACATGCACGAAGCATGTCCTCGAGTGTCTGAATGGTCCTCTCCGTCTGACCATCCATTTGAGGATGGAAGGCCATTCTCAAGTGAAGCTGCATCCCAAAAGTCTCCTGTAACTCCTTCCATAGCCGGGAAGTGAAACAAGAAACTCGATCAGGGACGATAGTCGATGGTACACCAGGAAGCTGTACGATCTCCAGAATGTATAGACATCCCAAGATCTCTACTAATCCATGGTCTCTGATCGGTAGGAAGTGGACCGCCTTGGTGATTCAGTCTACGATCACCCAGATAGAGTCATTTCCTCTGGATTTACGTGGAAGCCCCGTCACGAAATCCAAGGATATCCCATCCCACTTACACTCTAGGACCTCTATGGGCTGGACCAGGCCTGCTGGTACCTGGTGCTCTGCCTTCACCGGTGGACAAGTGAGGCATCGTGAAACAAACTCTGCTACCGCCTTCTATATACCCGACCACTAGTGACATTGTCTAAGGTCCTGATACATCATCACCACTCTTGGATGTACCTCTATAGGGGAATTGTGAAACTCCCTCATCATCTCCACCTGTAGTGAATCTGGTTCCATGGTACATCCCCTAAAGAGAATGACATGCTCCCCACCATTAGAAAACCCTTCAGGTTCCTACCCTGAGGATATCTGAGCATGTCGCATCTCACAGTCAACGTCCTCATGCCATGACTCCCTGACTCACTGAAGAAGTGCAGGAGTGACTGTGAGAGACTGAAGGAAGGATTCTCCATCTCTATCCATAAAGGATATCTGCAACGCGTCCAACTGCTCTGTCACCTCTCTTAGCATCTGAATGCCTGATCTCCTACTGAGAGCATCTTCTAAAACGTTCCCTTTCCCAGGAGTATAGATTATCTCAAAGTCTAAGTCCTGGAGGAACTCTAGCCATCACCGTTGTCTTAGGTTCAGGTCCTTCTGTGAGAAGATATACCTAAGACTCTAGTGGTTAGAGTGGACTGTAAAATGCTCGCCCATTAGATAGTTCCACCTCATATCCAAGGCGAAGACCACTCCTGCTAACTCCAGGTCATTGGTAGAGTAGTTCTGCTCGTGCTGTCTCAACTACTATAAACCATACGTGATCACCACTCGATCCTGCATCAGGAATCACCCAAGTTCGGTCCCTAATGTGTCTGAGTAAACTACGTACCCTATGCCCTCCTCTGGTAGCCTCAAGATGGGATCACTATTCAACCTCTATCTCTACTTCTGAAAGCTCTTCTGGAAACTATCTGACCACAAAAAGGGTTTCCCCTTCTTCGTCAGAGCTGAAAGTGGTGCTGCAACTCTGGAGAAGTTTGGCACAAATCTCCAATAGTACATTGCCAGACCCAGGAAACTCTGCACCTCTGTCACACTCTTGGGTGGCTCCCATGCAAGTACTACCTCGATCTTTACTGGGTCCACTGCAACTCAAGCCTCCGAGATGACATGTCCTAGAATGTGAACCTCTTGAATCTAGAACTAGTACTTCGAGATCTTTCCATTAATCTGGTTCTCTCAGAGTGTATCCAGTACCACCCGAAAATGGTAGGCGTGCTCCTCCTTAGTAGTCGAGTAAATCTATATGTCGTCGATGAAGACTACGACAAAATAATCGAGGTAAGGCTGGAAGATCCTGTTCATGAGACTCATGAACACTGCTGGATCGTTGGTTACACCAAAGGGCATAACCAAGAACTCATAATGGCCATATCAACACATGATGGCTGTCTTCTGCACATACTAATCTTGAACTCTGAGCCAGTGATAGCCTAACCAGAGGTCTATCTTCGAGAACCATCATTCTCCATTGAGGTGACCAAAGAGATCGTCATTCCCCGGGAGTGGGACTTGTTCTTCACGGTCACTTGATTTAGGCGATGGTAGTCGACACATAGTCACAAGATCCCATCCGTCTACTTGGAGAACAAAATTGGTGATGCCCTGGGTGAAACACTAGGTCAGATAAATCCCTTCCCCTGCAAGTCCTTAAGCTATACCCGCAGCTCACAAAGCTCACCGGGAGCCATCCAATATGCTAGAGTAGATATCGGTGATGTCCTGGGGTATAGGTCAATATATAAGTCTACCTCTCTGTGAGGAGGTAGTCCTGGAACGTCTTTAGGGAAAACATCCGCGTACTGATCCACCATAATAAGAAAACTCGGACTCCGCACATCAACCGCTCCAAGGATGATACTAGACAACTGATGTGTGATCGGCTGTACCCTCCTTTCTGTAATTACATCCTACGCTGCAAAGGCTCCCTTCTCACCGATGAAGGTGAACCTGGTCCCATCCGTGTGGATACAACACACCTTGCGCCTAATACTGTCAATCTAAGAATGAACTGTGGATAACCAGTCCATACCCACGATGCGGTCGTTAGGACTCGATGCTGCTACAAGAATATCCCAACCAAATCTCTTGCCTCATATAGTATACTCACACTGCTGGTACCAGTGCGTAATCATTGAGTCTTCTCCTGTAGGAGTCTCTAGCTGTAAGGATTGAGCCAACAGCTCCGTCGGAATCTACGAGCTCTGAACGAGGGCAGCAACAATAAAATAATGACTCATACTTGTGTCTATGAGTACTGCAGAAAGGGTGGAGTAGAAACAGATTGTACCTCGAATCATCTCAGGTGTGACGTGGCCGTAGGCCTTGACTGCCAGGAGCAGAGCCGGCCTCTGTCTGCCAGCTCCCTATGGTCAGGGTGGAACTTCTGGTGGTGGTGGTGGTAGAGCCTCAAAATGTCGTCCACCACCTGCTGCTCGGCCAGCTCCTCTGCCATGTCCGCCTGCTCCTGGCTGACCACCATGGTCGAACCTCTACCTCTTCCTGAGAGGTCCCTATGCTATCTTCTACTCATCCGCATGGCGGGTTGGGCAGTCACGAGCAATGTGGCCTTGCCCACCGCATGCACAGCACTGCCTGCTCCTCATATAGTTGACTCTGTCTTGTGTACCCCGCACAACCAAACCTGTATCCTAAGGTCGCCCACCTGATGTCCTAGTCCGCTTGGACCTCTATGTCAACTGTCTACTACCGGCTGCAGAAGACTCCGCTATGTGTCTCTCTGTGGTGGGTCTCACTACTGGTGACTACTCAGTGAGGAATATCTCTACTAGAAGGGCTCGCTCCAGCACCCCCGCCTGCGTCAGGATGCTCGGGGGAATCGTCGAAGCCCTGATCTCATGCTTGAGTCCCTGCTCAAATGTCCAGGACCTGAAGAATGGGTCCTGCACCATATCTATGTGGTAGCGTGAGTGGTCTGTGAACCACTCTATGCACTGAGCCTCTGCCATGCTGCCCTGCTACAGATGAAGTAAATTCTGAATCTGAACCGCACGAAGGGTGGCTGGAACAAACTCCAAGTGAAAGAGACTCTCAAAGTCCATACAGAGTTGTGATGCCTCATCATGCACTGAGAGAATCAGGCTCCACCATCTGTCTACTGCTGCATGAAGGAGACTCATAGCAAGGATCACCATTTGGTCGGCTGGTGTCCGTACCAATATGAAGACTCTCATGACAGCCTGCAGCCAATCCTCACCTTCCTGTGGGTCTGTCTCTCTGCGGAACCTGGGCAGCCTCCGTCGCATGAACTTGTCCAACACAGTCATGCGGCGTGCAGTCTCTGCTGCTGTTGCTAGTGGTATCGGTGGACCAGCGTGTAGTGGCACCGCTGGTGCCTCCCTGGTGATAGGGCCCAGAATCGAGGCCTCATCGCTCAGGGGGCTACCATCTTGTACATAACTTGGAACCCTAGCTAGATGCCTTCATGGGGCCATCCTGAAAAGAAACAGGTGCACCACAGTTAAATAGAATACCTAGTGAGCCGACACAAAGTAATCAAAAAGAATACTTTTCAAAGGAAACACACACACAATCAGTTTTTTCATTCACTGAGTCAGAAATCAGAGGTCAGGGTCCTGGTGTATGGATACGTCGGTCACTGCACCAACATTGGACTCCCTGGTCTGAAAACCACACTAAATACTCTTAACAATATTGCTTCACAAAAACGAAATATCAGAGTCCTGACTTCTTCGGTAGAACCGACTCCTCTGATGCCAATTTGTCACGACCCGTCCCCAGGGCCCATGCCGTGACTACCCCCAGCCCGCCTTCCTTAGGCCAGGGGCTGGCGACTAGCACCAAAGGCATAGAACCCTAAGATGGGAAGGAATTTCATTTATGAAGTTAAACAATCTCAAAATAGTTTGCAATAAGAAGTAATAACTATGAAAAACTGAATACAAAAGAGTGTGCTGGAATGTAAATGGGTCAGTATACAAACCCAACTGAATAACAAGTACAAGTAAAGTGAAAAACAGCTGAAAGTAAAGAGTAGCTCCTGGATCGTCCTCCAGGGATTCCTACCTAAATGATAGGTATATATGGCCACCTCAGCACCCACGTCCGTCAGTCTCCACGTTGTGCCGACTCGTCACGAGGTCCAACTCCAGGTATAATCTAGTCGTGGCGCTCTCGGCCTCCGTTAGCACTGTTCTTCTTCTGCATCCAACGCAATGAGGTGTGGGCATAGCCCGTGTAGGGGTGAGTATAACGATACTCATTAGGGACCCTGAGACCAATGAGGTCTCACAATATCCACTAAGGATAAGAAAAAGAAGAAAAATACAACCAAAAAGTATCAACCAACCCTACTTATGTATATTCCCATACATATACCTAACTTACAAGTCACAGTATGGCTCCAACTCATGAGCCCAAGTACAACTCAGTCCACACCGGAAGCATAGTCAAACACCAAGTTGATAATGGTTGAAGGACATGACTCAACTAACTAAGGTATGCCACAATTGTAGAGAGATTCATATGATCATATATAGCCATTAGATCATCTAAGCTATCAGACCCACACATGATACATTCTAGATAAGATGTCGGACCCACACAATATACAATCCAACTATCTCGTCTAAGATGTTGAACCCACATAGGATACAATCCAACAATATCGTCTAAGCTGTCAGACCCACTCAGGATACAGTCCATCTATTATAGTGTAATTGAGATGATGAGATGTAGTTACTGATTCATCTAACCCGTCAGAACCACACAAGACACAGTCCAACTACTCTGTCAGAACTGTCGAACCCACATAGAATTCCGGTACAGTTGTCTTCATCTTCGAACCCATAGAGGATTCCAGTACGGTAGTCGTCACTGTCGAACCCACTCAGGATTCCAGTACAGAAGTCGACACAATCGCAACTAGCTCTAGGGTTCCCGCACACAGCACATTCGATTACGAGAGGGTCCGCTCCTCAAGCAAAGGGTTTGATACATAAACTATCAAGAAGTCCGGAGTTGATGTATCTTGGAGTTCCGTCTCATCAAAAGAAACACAACGTGACAAATGGCGCGTCAATCAGACGCCTGGTCTGAGAGTTATTGGAATTTCTATTCTAGGGGCCCAGTTGGATTTACGCGCGTTCCAAACCTGGATGTTTTCCAAAGTTGTCCATAACTCACTTAGATTATCGCAAAAGGCTGCCACGTTGCAAGGATCCCAGTGCCGTAGACGACATGTTGATCGGACGAGTGATCCAGAAGATATTCGCATTTAAGCGATACATGCCCGACCTGTCGAGCCCTGTGGGATGGTGGCTCGGTTTGACCCGGTTTGGCGGGTCTGACCTTGCCTGGTGGAGTGTGGCCCACCCAGGGACCCAGCCCTACGAGGCCGACCCAGTTAGGGGGTTGGCCCTGCCCGGTGGGGTGCGACCCACCTGCGGACCCAGCCTATGGTTGCGGGTCGGTTCGTCTAGCCTAGGGGTGCCGATCGGCACCGCCCCTCCTTGCTTCCCAGCCGGCTGATGCCGGCCAGTTTTCCGGTGTGAGCGGGCCACACAGGGGGCCGCTGTCCTCCAACATGGCGCTGCGGCTTCTTCCACCCATCTGGAAAGTGGTCGACCGGTTTTCCATCCGAAGTGGACTGCCCAGTGTTGGCCACAGTCTTCTCCGTAGAGTGGTGCCAAGGAGCGCTGCGGTCTCCTGCCCAGCCGGCCGTAGCCGGCCGGTTCGTCCAGCATGCGGCCCGTGGATGCGGGCCGCACCTCCTACGCATGACACCAACAGGTGCCACGGTTCACCAACCCATCCGGCATTAACCAGACGATTCTTCAGCCCGAGCGACCTACAGTTGCGGGCCGTGGTTCTCCTCCACGTGGGCAGTGCGCGGCCGCCGGTTCCGGTCGCCGCCTCCTCCGATCGCCACCGCATCTGGTCGCCGTTGCAAAAAAAACACAAACCCACAGAGGGTCATCGGGCCGGGTTCGTTCCGCCCGCACCCTCCGCATTAGGCGATAAAAAAAGGATGGAGACAATCCAATGAAATCAACAAGAAGAAGATATAATTTTATTCACTTAAAATTATACAAATCTCCCAACCTCGATTCAAGGTTCGTTCGTTGTAGTCACGGAAAGCAGCGTTGCGGAGGATGGTGTCACATAAGATGGTGTCATTCCGTCAACGTAGGAGGGAGAGACGATGGCGATGTTCTTTGTGGGTGGTGTCTTCTCCCTTGGCGCGGAGGAAGAAGAAAGAAGGTGGGAATTCTTTGTGGGTGTCGTCATTCTTCGTCGAGAGAGGAAATTGTTCATCATTGGAAGAACGCTTTCCCTATTCTCCAAGGCTCCCCAAAACAATATCTGCCTTCACAAAATAATAGCTTGGATATTATTTTATCCTTGACATAAATTTCAAATAAAATTAAAATTTAGAAAAGCTAATTAATTAATTGATCATTAATTGGGAGCATGTTGGAATCTTAATGAGGGAGGGTTGAGTTTGGAGAGTTTAAAAATTAAAGAGGAGTGGTGGAGAGTTTATGTGTTAAAGCGGGGGTTTCAAGGGATGTTGAAGAGTCTAAAATCATGTGGGCCCCACCCATAGTTATATCCTCCCAAGGGAGGTTATGTGGGGTGTGGGACCCACCACCAACTCCTCTTTGGAGGAAATAACCACCACTTAAAAATAAATTTTTTTAACACAACAATTTTATTTAATTTAAAAAGAATACCAAAAAATTAACTCCTCCCCCCGAGCGAAGGAAAATGCGGTAAAGGTCCCCTTAGGCGAATATCGATGCTGTGCGATCATTGGTGTCCTCAGATTTCAATTCCGACCAAGGGTTCAAAATATACAAAAACCCGCACGTACGTTTACTGAACGTACCCGAATAAAACTTCAGAAATTGATTCTTGGGGCACCGGGCCTTGAAATCAGGCGCCGTCAAAAACTGCGGACTCGTAAAATTTCAAAGAATTTTTGAAAAACATTTTCATGAAATTTCAGAGTATTTACATTTTATTCATCAATTATTTTCCATAATTCAAGTACCACCAAAAAATGTTTTGAGTATGAAACACAAAAAAACATTCTTTCCTAAATTTCGAATAATGTACCCTATTATTGAATTGACAAATTAGATTAATTTTATGGTTATAATCAACAAAAGTTGTATTTTAATAAATCACTTGGAAATTAAAATTAATATGTTTCTCACAGCTAACTTAGGAATTACCCTTTCTCTGGCTCTTGGAGAATACACCTTACTTCTTGGAATGTTTCTATTACTTACGTGGTTACTATATTTCAATACAGATATGTGAATGAAATATTGTATTAAATACCCCTAACGTATGACTGAAAATTACACTTTGTTTATGAATGTTTACTAAAGAAGAAGTGGGTACTTTCTTATTCTATTTATTTAATTTCTTTTAAACATCCATAAAGTAATTTCATGTCGTGAGAAGCAAATAAAATCATGTTCAATAAATAACCTCACCTCATTAAATGAAGTATTGAATTTTTATTTGTAAATAAACATTCCATTAGAATTTTTGTATCGACTTTCAATTTGTTCGTCAAAATAACTAAAAATTATTATTTAATTTAACTTCTTATTAACATGAAGAACCATAATTAAATAGGTAATAAAGAGTTTACACCATCTTGGTTATTTCTTAAACATAAAAGAAATTGTAGTAATTATTACTAAATGAGAATGAGAATTTTGGCACATTTGTGATCTCCCTTCCAATTTACACATTAACATGTATCGATCACATTCATATCATTCTTCACATTATCGTTGTACACTTCCCTCAGATGTGACTTCCTCTATACTCATCAATTTCATAGTGAAGTAACTTTAACTAACATCAAAAGTTGAGGAAAAAATTATGAAATAACCATCATATGCTTTATACATGTGTCTCCTTTAATCATTTTTCCACCCCCACTTCCTATGGTGGCGTAACATGTATAGGGACTGAAAATCCATAAATTTATGATATAGTAGTATTTTGTTCAAGAGAAAATACTACACATTGAAATTCGTGATTGATAAGACATTGAATTTTACCAATTTATCGAATTATGTATTATGATATTACTTTACATTTTATACAAAAATAAATTCTAAAAGATTAGTTATTTTATTGGGAATATCGTTTTAGACATTATTGATTAATTAAATCATTAAATTTATCATACTATTTTATCAAATTCTAGGAACACTATGTACTACAATTAGAATAATCAATCAATTTAGTATTCTAGTGGTTTGGATCATAGAACCTTCCCTCATTTTATTCAATCTTTAGCTACACCACTACTTAGAGGGTTCAAGGATGGAATTTGATGGGCCAACCGCACAACTGGAGGTTCATTAGCCTGTTGGGTGATGTCCTAGCTTCTAAAATCACAACATTATTTTCTCAATTCTTGTCTCTAAAATGATATCATGTTAGATTTGGTTAATAGTTAGTAAAATTTTAGTTTAGTCAATCCACGAGTCTCATAAGAACTCCCCGATAGTAATAGGAAGCCTTATCTTTGGCATGATAAGGACCCTAACAACAAGTGTTGTTCAAATTCAATTGATGGAAGGCAATTATGAATTAATATTTCATTAAGGGTTTTCTATTTTTTTATCATGATGAATGTAATAAATTTATATTAATCTTGTTCAATCTATGTAGTTACACTCCCAATGTAACATTAATACAAAAAACCAAGTTTCTTATTTATGCATTTACTATTTATTATTTCAGGTATTTTCCTATTGTGATTAAAAACCTAAAATTATAAATTAATTCATAATGATAATTAACTACCCGACTAGTCTTGACATAAAAAACGACATAGGTGAATCAAACCTGATTCATCACTTGACTCATGATATAGCACATCCCCATCCAATATGTCCATTACTCTTTTAGTTTTAACTCTGAATTGGTCTTGTCTAAATATTAAACTATCCTTGTAATTGAATACCATTCCATCTTGGTGGGTACCACATTTTGTCTGGTTTACCATATCATCTTGGCGGAGTTCACGTCACATCTTGGTGTACCACCATGACTTGGAGGGGACCACATCACATCTTGCACCATCTTGGTGAATGTAAAATGTCCCTCACTTGCAATAGATGGGGGATAGGGGTGCAATATACATGAGAATAATTTGGAAAAGTAGGTCCGTATACAAATTGACCAAAAAAATACAATGTGAAGACCATTAATTTATTAACTACTTATTAAAATCCTTGCACACATGTAAGAAATAATTTAATAAATAAATGCAGAGATACACAGGTCGCTGCTCATGACCAGTAAGCAGGTATAATTAAATCAGGGTAAAAATTAAATTGTAATAAATAGGTATGATATATTTAATTAAATTAAATGAAATAAATCATTCAAATAATTTAATTTTTTATATCCATAATCTATTAATTTAAAACCAAAATTAAATTCATTAGTTACAAGTATTAAAAAATTATTTTAAACCAAAATTAATATATTATTTATTTTGAATTTTTATAAAATTAAATTAATTAAATTTATTAATTTTGATTAATTATAAAAGGTGGTCGGGCCCCAAAAACCCCACCCGGTCGACAACGAGTCATGTTGAACTCACTCAAACCCATAAAATGATCGGAGAAGACCGCACTAGGCTATTATAGGCCAGGAAGGTCCTCCCATACTAATACCTAGTTGGGAAGTCCAACCTGGACAAATTATAGAGAAAATCCAGTCAGGCTGAAAAATGATTCCTGTTTAGTTTAGACAGGGGCTAAGTAGTCATGACTGGTCTATGCTGAATGGGAGGTCACAATGACTCAGAGGGTGTTTGGGACACTAGTTCTCAACCACAACAAAGGGCGGAACAGGCTGGTAAAATAACAGTCTTCAAATGGTGATCAGGAGATGAAGATATTTCTAGTTCTAGGTGGTGATTTGTGGTGGGATGAAGGAGTGATTCAGGGGTTTGATGATGCTAGATATGGGAAGAAGTGGTGTCACGAGGTCTCCAGCTAGAAATTTTTAGCTATAGGGATGACAATCCAGCAGGACGTGGGGAGACCAGTGGACAAAGCTACCCTTGAGGCTTCATAAGGGGGATTCAAAGGTGTGACATGCTTTAGGATCTCTATGGAGGCAGATCTAACCATGGATTGGGTGGAAGTCAGGGTGGTTCACCATTTTATGTGTAGAGGGTGGTGGAGGTGGCCACATAGTAGGGGGGGCACCCATGGAGGAGATGATAATTTTATTTTTTAGAGGTTCTTGTTGGCGGGAGTTGGTGCATGCAGCGGGAGGAAGTATCCTCCTTGAGCCTACAAATGATGGGGGGGGGGGTACCCACCTCTTTACATTTGTTTCTTTCTTTTTGAATCGACCGATCATGTCCCCCAAACCCTCATTTAATTAACCTTCTTTGGATTTTGGAGAGGATTTATCAACATCCATCCAATATATGGTTATAATCAAGATTATTCCAAATAATTATATATAGTAAAAATTATTATAAATAATAATAATAATAATAATAATAATTATTATAATAATAAAATAATTTTTATAATAAAAAAACATAAATTTATAATTATTCCATCAAAAAATATGTAAGCCCAGCTATTGTCGTAAAACATTCTAATGATTAGAATCAGTACCAGAATTTGATAAATATTTATATAATAACATATATAAAACATATGTTTTAAAAAATTTAATAATCATAGAACAAGCGATTTTGATCCTTGAAATTTTTTAGGATGGTCATAATGTTGTCATCTGGACTTAGATCAAATAGTGGTCAAATTTGTTGAGACTGAAATTAAATCTTATATATAAATTTAATGCAACTTTATTTATCTAGACTCCAAAAAAGTATTCACTTGCTCTGATACAAATTATAGGTATCGTGGAACTCTTAAGAAATCGATGGGATAAGTATTTTAAATATTTTAATCATCATGTCGATGTGACTTGTCATCTCCAATGATCTAATTCCTAGTATGGTCTGAGATTCTCAAGTAAATTTAAATGAGAACAACATGTAAATCAGAAACATACCTTTTCAGATCTAAAACTGCGATCGATATCAGTTTGTCTCCATTGATCACTACTTTAAGGATTCAGAGATGGATCCCTCTGTATCATCCTCAAACACTTAAAAAATTCACGAGGAGTGTCAATCCTCAATATCTGTGTGCTAGCACAATGATTCGATGATGACTTCGATATCAAACTGATCACCCTGATCTTATCCCTTCATTTCCTCAAGGTTTTCTTGGATCACCTCTCAAAGAGAAAGAATCTATCTCTAAAAACCCATATGAGAGAAAATATCTCATTCAAGAATAAATGAATAGTTTATTTTGTGAGAGCCTTCCACTCAATTTATAGTGGATGATCTAAATACCTAGTAGGTTTCCTCATCCCCCATTTATTTAATGTCCACTAAATAAATAAACATGATGAACAAATCTAATTCATAAATATTTAGTTACTATTTTATCAAATACCTGTGATTAAAATATATTACCAGAAAAACTTGAGTCATTAACATGTCTTGTAATTTCCACTTAATATTAAATGAACGTAGAATATTAAAATAATATTCATTTTCTTAATATCATATATATTATTTAATTAAACTGTAAATAAATTTAATAAATAAATTAAATTAAAAAATTTTATTTACCCTGAATTATATGAATTTATTTATTTATCAGGGATCGATATCTTGGACAATAGTTGGACCCTATGGTGGGGCCCAAAATGTCTGATATACCTATTCTACTGAATAGGGTGGATTCTTGAATATGATATTGTGTGCAACAGTCTAGGACATTATCTCGATAGTAGTGAATAAAATCCACAAACCAAGAGTGAAGTCTAGAAACCCATAAAGGCCCCTAACATGATAAGAAAATTCAAAGCAATGATAACTAGCCTACGAACACACACTCTTCACTACAATCTCGTTGTCTTTAAATACCACATAATGCAGGATTCACCCTTGTGTCATATCCAATTTCTTTATTTATTATTTTTTTATTTAACTTGATGGATAGAACATTAGACTAACTTAGCCACGAATTTATAATGGTACTGCCATCCAAATAAATAAGGGTTGAGATATATTACTTCCTATAACTAGAAGTGATAAATAATTTCTTTATCATTCAACCAATTTCATGCCATCAATGAAGCACCCATCATACACTACCTCACCATTATTTTATTTTCATGGTTTTTTCCTTACATCATGGTATGAAATCAAATGGAACATATTGATAATGATCCCATGTCATGAGAAAAATACACATGTCTGTAGAAAGGAAGAACTGATGACAACCAAAATACATGGTATTCAAATTGGAGGGTAATTCCTCATGATCTCACTACAAGAGATCACCATGTGATACCATTATGAGAATATGTCTCAATGCTTATGATCCCATAACACCTGATAGACTGAAATCATCTGTGTCCAGTCAGTATGATGTATGTAGAATATAGAACATTTGTTTAATATTAACATCATAGTTTCTTGAGGTTCCCATTATAGCATGTGATCTATTATATTATTTTTATAAAATAATATAAATATTGAATTGACCATTAAATAGTGGACATATAATTATATACACTATAAGGTTAAGTAAACATTATTTATAACTTACTATATAAATGAAACTGTAATATAAAAGTACAGTATTGTTGGGTCAAGGGAAACCAAAATTAAAACAAGAAATTTCTAAAGAGACACCCAACATAGTGACTCAAATTAATATTAAAATTTATTATGTTTGGAAAATAAGTACACAAATAAATCAATAGATGAAAAAATAAAATATTTTGTTTACATAATGAATAGAATAATGTTACTCCTAATCACTTATCAGTGGATGAGTGTTTTAAATTTGGAATGTATGACCACTACAGAAATATATATCCTACTGGGAAAGCACGTGATGAGAATCAAAAAGTTTGTACTAGTTATGGTTATATTGATGATGATGAATAGAATACAAATGACACATGAAAGGAGGGAAGTATTAAGAAATATTATGATGAATCATAGTTGATGGTATGATAATTATGTGGAATGATTAGTGTACACTGTGACTTCATTCAACAATTATGTTATATGAGTATTTAAAAAATTTAGTTATGATTTTAATAATTTTGAAATTTATATTGATTGTATTATTGTACATTTTTATGGATTTGAGATTATATGTTGTATGGTATTGAAGAATAAGAAGATTATATTAGAGTAACATAGATCATTTTGGAAAACACATGAATGAGGAATGATAAATGTAAACATGTCCTCAATGTTTAGATAATACAGATAATGATATATTAATGGGATAGTATGGGTGACCATGCAATTTTTAGTGATTTATTGGTTTATCATAATTTTTTTTGGTGTTTATATCATGTTTTGATTATTAGAATATATTCAACAAGATATGATGTTATTTATGGAAGAAAGAATGTTTTATTTAAGGTTTTATGGCTATTAAGGTATTAAAATACTCTGAATGTTACAATAATATCCACTTTATATTTTCTTGGGAATATAATTTTGATTTAGGGACCTTGATTATAAATTTGGTTAGACATATTTTGGACAATCTTTAAGGATAACTATTTAAATAATTGATTTATTTAGACTTTTCATGTTATTGGATAACTTTATAAAATCATACTAGAAATATTAAAGATAGTAGGAATATCTTGTAAATATTTTATGGGTTTTATGATCCATTAAAAGTAAATTTAAGTGCTTCAGAAAACAAAATTCATGTTTGGATATTCATTTCTTTATGTAAGAGAAGGTGCTGAAACTCATTGAAGAACAAAAAAAAGATGGAATTTAATTTTTAAATATAATTTTATCATGAAATTATATTTCCTTATATTGATATATACTAAAATAATTCCTTAACTATAGGAAAATGATATTTAATAATAAATTTTATCATAATACATTCATTTACTATAAAAAATATATTATTTTCAACCATTAATGATATATAGTTTTCTAGTTGTTAAAATTATTATGGTCACCAACCTAAATTAGATTAATTATCTCTATACCTATATATAATTATTTATGCTTTTCATCCATGCACATATCACAACTTCCCAGATATGTTCTCTATATTGGAAACCTAGTTATGAACTATTACTGATGACCTTTACACTTCCCTTTCTACCTTCTCAAGATTATTTTTTATTAACCTTTATCACAATGTTATATTTTATTAATGATATTTTCAAATATCAATCCTTTGATTACTGAGATCAATATTAAATTAATAGTATGAAATTAATTTAATAGAGGTAGAATGTAACACCCTATGATTTTTAAAGAGGAACATCATATTTGATAGAGTATATGATAGCCAACACCGTGAATAAAATAGAATATAACACCCTAAGACACGATGATATATTTCTTGTTAAATAAATTCAATATCTTTCTTCTCATTCGATTCACTCAACACAATGTTTTAATGAAAATCAATTCTATATGAAAATATTATTATTTAAAATTATAAACAATCCATTAAGTTGGTGGTATAACTAATACTGAATAATTAAAAGAAAATTATTTTTCCACACATGTTAAAAATAAAATAAATGGTTATATATTATTTATAAAAATAATAATAACTACATGAATGAAAAATTAAGGTTTGTTGAAAAAATATATTTTTCAAATAAGTAGTTAGGTGCTCTTTTGAGAAAATAATTTAAAATTATTTACATATAATATATTAAAATTTATAAAAAATATGAATATTTTTTAATATATATGTCATTAATAACATTTTCATAGTTTTTCATAATTTTTTGTAAAAATTATTTTTTATGCATAGTAAAAAATACTGATATTTATTGAAAACTAATATATCCTTGAAATTTTATATGAAGTTATAATATATTATAAATAGTTTTTAAAGTTAAATTTGTTCATTAATGTATAAATATGACTAATTCATGTCATTTTAAATAATTTTAAACTGAATTTTGATTTTAAAACAATATATACATATGAAAAGAGTCTCTTTGGAAAACTGCTCTTTCATCACGTCCATGGTGTAATTTTAAATTGAATTCCAACACATATTTAAATTTAAATTTTATTAATGTTTTTCCTATTTTTCATAAAAATAATATACATTATCTAATATTGATGATAAAATGTTTGGTGTAATAAATAGTGAAAACTGTAAAACATAATTATCGTGGATAAGGTACAAATGGTTTTAACGGGGGGGGGGGGAACCCTAAAGATAAGGATTAAAAATAATCTAAAATGTGTCCATTACCCATTATGTTGACATATTATAATTTTATCAGAACTATGTTTTCATAATGTACCCTTTTGTAGGATTGTGGTATGATAAGAAGATGGGTATCATTATATCCTTTAAAAAATTTCATGTTTTTCTTCCCCCCAACTTATAAAAGCCACCCCACTCATCCCATATTCATAGATGCAAAAAAAATTTGATCATAAAATAAATGTGAAAATAGTAAGGAACATGATTAAACTTTTCCTGACCCTCTATGTCTTTCTTATGTTCATGGTTCTATGAGGAGTCTCAGTGCAGGTCATGAGGTGTTCAGTTACTAAATGTTAGAAGTAGTTTCAATTCGTAATGTGTATATGTTTTACTTACTGAATTTGTGGTTCATGGATTGTGTGAGGATATTTAATGGGATTATTCATGACATTAATTAAATAGGGGTTAAATGGTTTGAGGTCACACATTTTTTGGTGGAATATAAATCCTGATACTTAAAAACTGCGAAAGGGTTTCACTCCAAGTTTATCAGTAGTGATGCGTGCCTTTATAAGATGTAGCACCTCAGTTTTTCTGAAACCCAATGTCTCTCTCTCAATTTACACATGATCTTACATTCTCCCTCTAATATTATTACAATCCCACTGATGGAGATTTATTCTCATCCTTTCCTTTTCAATATATGGTGATCTAACCTATATTCAAACTGTTATCTTGTTCTTCTTTGATCTAGATCATCCAATTTTTTCCATATGATGGAAGTCTGTTTCGGTCATTACTAAATTTTTTTATTGGTATAGATATAGAGGAATACCTGGAGGGACGCAGCTCTTGTTTATGGGGTGATCATGAACTACAACATTTTTAAATTCCCAATAGAATAATGTTGAAACCTTAGAGATAGGGGATTCATTAATTCTCCTATTTTTTACATGAAATCATAATGTTATCCTGCTATGTATATTTGGATTGAAATTTAATTAACCTAATAAATTTTTACCCGAATTATTAATTAATTGGTAATAGAGATCACATTTTGTTTCTTTTTACTATGATAATGGGTTATATCTTTCTCTTCAAGTCATTTTTATAAATATATAATTATTATTATCATGTTTTTTCATCCACAGGATTATAATTTTGGTTTTAATAGAAATTTTTAATTCAAAAAATTACATTTATTATAATTTTAATTATCATAATAATTAAAGGATATAAATTTGGTTGTGAATTGGTTAATTCAATTTGGAATAAAAAGTAGTTGTTTCATAATGTTAATTGTTGGGGCCTATCTTTTATGTTTATTTGAGAATAACATGTGCCTCAGGTTTGGACCCATTAGAGCTCGTTTCTGTGTGAATGATGGATGCCTTATTTTAGATCCTTGATTTCCATATTATCTGTACATATTTGTTTCCTATGGATTTTTTTGATGTTTGTGGGATGTGAGCTTCTCTATGTAATGTGTTTTGGTGTGGGGATGAATGGATGCCTTGATTGAGTATGATATGGATGACGGGATGTGGGGAGGAGAGGTCCAGAGGACGTGGTATTAATTGACTCTTATTTTGAAGATATTAATTTGGATATTCAGGTAGGTGTCAGGGATGGAAACATAGATGATGTAATAGGTTTATGTTAGGTGTTTCCATTGATTTTATAATGATGGATGATTTCTTGTAATGAATCTTTTAAATAATTTATGGAAAAGTTTCTTATTTTATCTTCATTCTATACCCCCCTTCTTGAAGAATTTGGATGTGCTCGATTGCATTATTCCACATAGATGAAGTAAATTATGGTTTTCCTCACGTAAATTTATTATGTAATGTTTCTAATAATGAGAAAATTATCATTACACCAAGGATTTGCAGTTTATGGAATAAAAATCATAAAAACATTTAAATATTAGTAAACCATGAACTCCATTTTGATTATTCTTGTAGTTAATGGACATCAGGTTGGTGGTTAATTAATGTATATTGGAATAATTTTAATTTCATGTAAATTAATTAATAAAAAATAAATGAAAAAAAGGAATGATGTAGTTAATGTAGATATTTTAAAATATTGTTTGATTATAAGATATCTGGTCTAAACAGTGGTAGCCGGGAGTTTAAATGACATTAGTAGTAGTTGAGTCGATGATTAGGTTTTGTCCATAATGTGGTTGTGAGCTATATTATATCCTATATATTTTTTGATTTCATATGCTACCACAACCATTTTGGTTATAGTGACTAACATCTATTGGACATTGGGAGAGTGTTGTCATCATCATCATAGCAGGATGATGGATGGATGACTTCCCACCTTTGGGACTACTATCTCTTGGAAGTTACTTGTAATGTTATACACTGTGGTCAGATTCCCCATATATGGGTGTATATTGTTTTGAGTTACTATGTTTATTCACACAAATGTATTCCCAAATATAGTATCTAAAATATTTTTATATGCATTACATGTATAGGTTGTGATGTCTTGAGGCATTAACATAGTGTAAGATTCAGGGTGGGTTGAGATATAATACCCAATGTATGATACATTTCAAACAAGTTATTGTGGCTCACAAAAATTACGTGGTTACTATATAAGGTTATATTATATTTGATGATGTGAGTATGTGATGCACAAGGTGCTGGTTTTGATTCCCAACCCATGTGTCTTTGGGATAGATTATTTTTAAGTGATATTTATTAGAAAGTGTGATGTTGGGGAATAGTGGAAAAATAGTGGTGAAGCAGTAGTGTTGTAACCTTATTGTATCATTATTATATGACATTATCTCATGAATGTGATACTTAGGGAGAGTTATCCATGGTTATGCTGGGAAAATAGTATTTTTATTTTGGTGATGAGAAAGTTTCACTACTGTTCAATGTGCTTTTCTAAAATTCCTTTACCGTTTACATGAGTGGTTCTAGGGAGGATCCTATTGAGCACACTATTATGCTCTCTCTTCCACAATATAAAATATTTTTACATAATCTAGAAATTTTTTGATATTGTGATAGATGTTACTAGATTTTTGTTTTTCAAGATATGTTTGTGCATCATGGTCAATATCATATATATATTTGTGCTACTTGTTGCTTTCCTTTTAGTTGTTTATTACTACATGGAATTGTGTGGTTATACTTGTGATTTCATTTTTTATACTCATAAGTAATATATGATTGGTTTATTCATATTCAGTTATTGCTAGACTAGGAGGGGTACTCTTTTGGGAGGGAGGTTTGTCATGATATAGTGGTATCAGAGTTTTATGTTTTAGGGATATGATGGAATTTGGAGTCTGGAACAGGTGAGGTTTCCTTGGTTGGTAGGAAAAAATTGTAAACTATGTTTATAATGTATTGTAAATACTGGATACCGGTGGAGACATGGGTAATTGTCACCCCCTATGTCATAATGATGGGATAATTATGTTTACAGATCTGATTAAATAATGTAGTACTAGTTTTAGGGTAGAGAGATAGAAGGTATCATACATAATTATTCTATACACGATTTTTCAAAATAGGTTGATCGAAAGATAAGTTAAATCCTTAACAAGATAGTAAAACAATAAACAAATTAATTTCAAATATTCCATATTCATGGTTTTGGGGATCTAACAATTTGATCTTTTTTCACGCATGGATATAGGTTGATTTCATAATTAGTTTATCAAGAGGATTTGATATAATTTCATCGTATAGTGGAGATCAACAATGATGAAAGTTATAGGAGGAAACTCCTAGATTATTAGAGAGATACATTACAAAAGTGAGAGGTATATATTTTATTTTTAGTCATATAAGACTAGTTGGAGGTGGTTGAGATAAGTTTTTGTTCGATCCATTATCAGAATTAATACCATGTTATTTTGGTTGTGATGATTCCTCATGGAGAAATGAGTCAGTGGGGGTTCTTTTTCCATGGGGATCATGTGGAGTTGGTAATCTCATGGGATATGTTCTGAGATAAGCATTGAGAATATTAATTTTTCTTTGAGCGTGAAGATGGGTAGTTTCAAGCTTCTTCTTACCATTTATATGTGATTTGCATCCATAATTCTTTTTGAATATATTTTAGTTTCCTTAAGAGATCTCCTTCAGAACAGTTTCAATATGGAGAGGCCACGATGAGGAATTTTTAAAAGTCACTAAATATATAGATCTTTCACCAAGTCACCCCATTTATGATAAATTCATATCTTATGGTGTTTTTAAAAGAAGAGTTTATTGAGATGAATCCAACTAGAATTAGTTTTCCATGAGAGGGGATTCATCATGATTCTTACAAATGAGGAGGTATGGAATGGGTTTCCCAGTTTTCAGAATAGAATAACCTTCAATCTGTTGAGGGTAGGTCTCATCCCTCATCATCTCATTTATCTATTGTTATAAATCTGAGACATATTCCAATGGATCTGACTCATGTTATTATTTTGGAGGCTATGGTCATTAGTGATGAGGGTGGCTTACCTTTTTTAGTAGACATCATATGCCTACATTTCTGCCTTAATTTCCCATGTTGATGTAGTTTCAACTGTGGTAGCAGTAGTATTGTGTTCCAATTTGGAATAATAAAATATGAGATAGGAAGGTTGAGTATATCCCCAAGACACTACTCATCCTCAGAGATTTGGGAATGGCCATAGAGGTGATCATCAGCAAGGTTAGAAAGGTTTTGGATCTGGTTGTGGTCATCTCTATGATTTTGCATCTCCATCTCAAGGCATGCCAAATGTCAGTCTAGGTACCCTTTTTTTATTTTATATATGGGTTTATTTTTTTAATTAAAGATATAATCACTCCTTTATATCACCTACCCTGATACATTCTTTGGGACATAAGTTAGAGAGTCGTCTAGCTTCCTAGAAATTTCCTATTCCTGTTGGTAGTCAAGAAGAATTTTATTAAGAATTTATTTACAGTAAGATTTTTATAGAGAAGTCCTTATCCTGAAGAAATTTTCTATGTTTATGGATATATCCATAAGACATCATACTCAGAATGTATTGGTTATATTTGGTGAAGGCTATCATGGATTTTCTTAGGAGGAAAGTTGGTCATTTTGGTACTAATGAAGAACTAGTATTGTTCGTTGGAGAGAGAGACCCTCAGATGTGTCATAGAAAGGTTTATCCCTTGAAATATATGATGGATAAGATGATTTTTTAGTTCCTCCAATGTTCATTGTTTCTTTGGGGTTTATAATATTATAGATATTTCATTCTATAGGATATTGTTGGATTGCCCCCTTTAAGGGAGAGTGATTTTGGGATCAGGCTGTAGTGCCAAATGCATCCAATCTTGATTTCACTATATAATATGTGCCATTTTTCATTTTGAGAATTACGTGTACAATATAATAATTTGTTTTACTATGTTTTTTTGTCCGAGTGTGTCACCGTGGGGAGTAAAAATCTTGTTTTTGAAAAATTATGAAGGTGGTCTGTGGATTTATATTGATTATCATCACTTAATGAAATTTTTAGTGATGAACTGTTATCATCCTTCATGGATTTATGATTTATATGATCATTTAAAGGGAGAAATTTGGTTATAAAAGATTGATTTATTGTATGGATATCATTATATGCAGGTGAAAGATGAGGATATTGAAAATACTACATTCTATTAGTTTCAGGGGAATTACAAGCTCAAATTGATGAAATATCAAGCTGTGTTCATAGGTTTTATTCATTTATGTGTTCATTGAGTTATTGGATATGATTGTGGTAGAATTCATTGAAGAAATATTTTTATAATATTCATATGAGACAGATCATGTAGAGTATATATGTGCTATTTTGGGAGTTATTTTTTCAAGATAAACTATTTTTGATGTTGTCAAAGTGTGAGTTATGGGATTATGAAGTCTATTTCATGGGGAATGTAATGTCCCATTAGGGAGTAGCAATAAATCCTTTGATGATAGAGACAGTTTTTCGTTAGGAAGCCCCCAAGACTGTGGAATAAGTGTAGAGTGTCCATGGACTTGACAGATGTTACATGAGGGTCATTAATGATTTCTCTCAAGTTTTGACTCCTCCAATATCATTGAAAGAAATATTATAAGGATTTATTATAGATTGTAAAATTTCAGACATCTTTCTAATATTTGAAGGAGAATTTGGTAAACACAGTTGACCATTTTTCTTTTGGAGGATGTTATGATTGAGGTTTTCTAGGATACATTTTTTATTATATTGGGATATTTTTTGAGGTTGAAAATATTAGCTATTTCTTATGATGTCTAGTAGCTACATATACACGATTCTAACGTTACCATAATTGATCATGAGTTGGGTGATTTTTTTTTCTTCGATTTTTTGATTTTTCCTGATCATAGAGCATATTGTGGTTTTTATATACCATAATAGACAATAATATGTATTCTCTTAATGTTACATGAATATTAGTTAGGGTCGATGGATGAAATACATTTTAGATTGAAACATCTAGATTTTATATATTCTAGGAATGAGATATGTTATTATATATTAACTATAAAGGAAGTCATGTAATTATGATATTCATGAATTTGGAAATTCATAGAGAGTGATGGAAGAACTCTCAATAATGTATCCAAATATAGGAGTGGTTGGAGGAAGGGGTATAATTTTCTAGACAAATATGTAATCATCATCAGTGTAGGTGGTGGATGAGTCACAATAAAAGGATTTATAGGTGGAGGTCTATAGATCCCATGTTATTTTTAATGATGCACCATACAGTTGGTATGAGGATGGAAAATACCAGGTATTATTCCTTGGATGGATTTTCAGTTCTTTAGTAATATGTGAGAGAGTTCTCCTTGAGTTCCATAGTTTTACAATGGAAACAACATGGAAAAGATATAACGATCATTGAGAGTTAATCTTATATGGAATGTTTTCAAGTGTGATATTGGAGAGTTTTCATGTTGCTGCTTTTTCTTCTAGAAAGTGATGTCCCAACACCATGTTCCCAATTGTAATCTTGATCCATTATATGTTCAAAAATCGTAGTGGGAGGACATATCAATGGACTTCGTTATCAGTCTACCTTGATAATAGAGAGATTATGATTATATAAGGGTGATAGTGGATTAATTGAGAAAAATCATCCTCCTTTATATAGTGTTCAATGAGATGATCTCACGGGAGGTTTTTTTGAGTCAATATCTGGGAGAGGTTTTGAGTTTCCACAAAGTCCCAAGGAAGACCATCTCTAATAAAATCCTCATATTAACTCTATGGTGTGGTGACTTATGCCACTTTATTTTGGCTCCCAATTATTCATTCTGAATAATTTTCATCTATAGATGGATGTTCACATAGAGGGAACCTTCCAAAATCATGCTGACATGTTTTTTTCTTGTTTCATGGATTCTAGTGGTACGTGGATGAGGCAACTTACCTTGGTTTAGTTTAAATTAAAAAATATTTTCCAAGCCACCATCGGTATGGATCCATTTGGAACATTGTATGGATAAACTTTACATGAACAATTGTGTAGTAATGGGTTAAGAGAGGTAGTAATTCTCAGGACAGAACTAGTAATGAATATTACATAGATAGTTTAGACAATTTTAAAAAAGATAAAGGATAAACAAGATCATCTTGAATCCTATAAATATTAAATAAAGAGACATATGGAGTTGTACATTAGATATCACATGTTCTTAAAGGCGAATCCTCATTTTGGGGACTGAAGGTTTGTTCATGGAAGTGATCTTTCTCCCCAATTCATTAGGACTTTCTAGGTGTTGGTTTATGTAGGATCTATGGTGTATTACATAGGACTTCCCCAAAATATGATCAATATACATGATGATTTTCAAATATCATAGCTCCATTGTGATCATCATGATGTATATCATGTCATTGATTAAAGAGATATTGATGTAAATGATTATGTGACCTTCTTGGAGTGGAATATGGAGATCTAATACTGCCAAGAGAAGGTGATCCATGGGAGTGTTTTACCCTTGGTTCATGTGTTATGGTAGTACATTATCATGGATGAGATTACCTTTGAACTTGAGTCTACAATACACTCATTACCCAGATCTCATTAGTGTTTACCTATTTTATTGTAACATTTTGAATTTCTTGGATGTTTATATTTTTGGTTTATGAGACATTTACCACATATTTTATTTTGGTATACCGACTCTCTATTGAGAGGAATATCCCATGGGAGATTTTTTTGGTGCTAGTTTTTTTGTTGTATGTCTTTTTACTTGTTTGGTAGGATAATGTGGTTGAGATCCCTTGATTATGAGATCCTTGTGAGGTATGTCATGGGGTGTTTCTTAAAATGAACCCTTTAAATTTTCTCTCTTGGTTTTTTTCATTATCGAGGATTGGAGTGTTTTCTAGGGAACCTATTGTTAGGGAATATTTCCACCTAGTCCAACCCTATGTGTGTTTCTAAATCCCATTTTTCTTATAAGAGGCCTAGATCAAGTTCAAAGGTGTTCTTATTATTAATGATGAATGAAAGTAGAATTCCGGATGTCTAAGTGTTTCAGTACAAGAATGTGTGGTTCACAACATACGTGAGTCTTTCTCATGTGGTGATTCACTATATGAATTAAATTGGTGAAAAATGGTTTGAGAAGAAGTGTTTTTCAAAAAAGTTAAAACTTGATATTCACACTAAGGAAATGGGTTTCATTCCATGAACATCTATTGTGAATAAAGAATTTATAAGCCACTATGCGATATGTTTTCTAAAACCCTACAACTCTCACTCAATTTCCATGTGATCCAAAATTATTTCTCTAAGAATATTGGAATACCATTGATAGGAACTGATTTTCTACCTTCCACGATCAATCAGTGGGGATCTAATATAAGTTCTACTCCATCTCTTGTAGTTCATTGATCTTGATCCTCCCACTTCTTCCTAACATGTGATTGATGTTTATATCCATCATTATAATGATGCTTTATTGGTTGTTTAATATTTCAGTTGTGGCATGTAATCCTTAGAGTGATTAAACTCTTGAGGTATGGGTGATCAGGATTATGGACATTATTCCATTCTCATTCTATGAATATGTACAAATTTAATCCAAATTAATAAATAATTGAATGCATAAATCAAATGTTGTTTCTTTCTACCATGATATGTTTCTTCTCTTCATAAGTTAGATAATGTGATATATATGATATTATTTTTAGAAATTATTTCTATTCCATGGATTACTATTTTGTTCTTTATGGATTTTAATAATGAATATATGACTAAATTAAATTAAATAAATGGATAAAAAATTAATGATGGGGAATTTTTTAATGAGTTAGATAATTTTAGATGGAATAAAAAAAGTTTTTTGATTAAGGAAATTGACAGGGCAAGAGTTTACCTCATCATGATAAGGAAGAGTGCACTAATATTGGATCCATGAGAGGCCATTTATGTGTGAAGTGAACATTCATAGTTTTATTTCCTAGATTTTACTATTAATTATTATTATTATTTCATATTTATTTTTATTATTTTCATTGGATTTTATCTTTTATATGTGATTATATATATGGTGGAGAGGCCTAGATAATTTTTTAGTTGTTGAAACTATGATAGAAAGATGAATCAAGATATGTATGTGGGTGTTAAGGATCACACCAGAGATTATGGAACTCTATAATGTCGGGCTCACCCATTTATATTATAAAGCTACATTCCTTCTTGAAATAAATCTATTTAATGGCTGATGTGTGTGTTTCTTGTATTATATTAATTCCTTTCCCTACTTGGGATTGTTTGATGTAATTGGTTGCAAGTTTCCTGCCATTTGTTTGTATGGATTGTTTTACAAGAGTACATTCTTTTTAGAATAATTATAATAATGAACAAATAATTCTTAACCCATGCGGATATTGTTGATGGAATAAAAATGATAAAAATATAATAATCTATAAATGGCATGTACTCTCATTATATTAGTTTTGGAGGAATAAATGTCAAGATAGTCTCTAATTACTTTATCTCAACATTATTTTAAGTAATAATAAATTAATTAACCAAATGGAAATGAAAAAAATTAATTATGTAGTTAATGTATATATTTTCAATACTGGTGTTATTATAGGATATCTGGTCATAGTTGTGGTATCTATGACTCTAAGAGACATTAGGTCAAATTCATTCTAATACATGGTTTATCAAATAGTGTTGCTCTTAGATATATTATATCCTATATATTATTTGGTTTCATATGCTTCCCCACCTATGTCATTTAAGATTACTAAAACTTAGTGGATAGTAGGAGGGTGCTTTACCCAACATCCTGATGGGATGGTGGATAGATGACTACCCCCTATAACCCCACTCCCTTTTCTTGGTTATTTCTTATCCTCATATTCAAATTAGTCTGATTTCCCATATTTGTTGTATAGGGATATGATATCTTTTGGTTACTTAGAGAAATATATTCCTATATATAGTAAAAAAATAATTTCAATATGTATGATTTTTAATGTAAATGATGTCCTGAGGTACTTGATTTGTGTATAGGCAGTGATTTATTGATGTTTAGTAAATTATGAGTGATACATGTCATTTGGGATAAGGTGAATCCTATAATTTACTTGTCTAGTATATATAGTGATGTCATATGGGATGATTTGATTATGTGTTGCATGAGGTGTAGGTTGTGAATCCTTGACCAAGTGTCTTAGGGCTATCATATTTTGGAGAGAGATGGATCAGGATGTGTGGTGATGAGGACGAACGAAAACACAATGGTGAAGTAGGATTGGGGTCCAATTTATGTTTCATTATTATATTATTTTCTATCTTGAATTAAAAACATGCTGAGAGTTATCCGTGGTGAGGATGGGAAATTTATATAAGTACTTAGGTGATTAGTTAGTTATATTTCTGTTCATTATAAAATACCATGATTTATTTTTAATTTTCACGAAAGGATCCTCAGAGAATCCTACAAATTATACTATTATTATAAATATTCATTTATATAAGCTATTTTGCAGGCTTGCCAGAGTAGGATGTAAATCAAGCTGAATATTAGTATCCTATTTTTTTGTATGAGACATTTGGGATTCATAGTGGCTGTTGCCTTTACATTTTTGGTACTTGTAATTGTTTTAGTCATTTATTATTTTATTTAATTTAATAGCTTCACAAGGGTATTAATTATATATATTTATAATAAATTTTTAATGGTGTATATTTATTATCTCATTATTCCACATGTTTTCCATGTCTTTAATGCCTCCGATATTTATTTTTATTATTCCCTCTGTGTTAGTCTGCAATCCAAGGCCTACTAGGGGCATAACTATGGTAGTCACCATTTCTCCTCTATCATGGCTGGCCCAGGAGGGGTACACATTGGGGTGGGGGGGTCAACAATAAAATACCAAAATCAATTCCCTCCGCACATCATAGAGGCCTTATTTTTATTAATAATCCATCCTATGAAGGATTTAGTTATAAACCAAAAGTGGCTCATTGAAGAAGATGATTGATGTTTAAACTTATGTGTTTGTTTTATTTCTACTTCCACCTCTTTAAAACTTATTGGAAATATTATTTTGTAATAAAAAATATCAATTAAATGCTAATTTTTTTATATTAATGGAATACCCCATATCCATCTTAACTTCAATCAGATGGGAAACAAAACTATCAATTATGTGTATGGTGGACTACCTCCTCAAGACTAATGTAATTTTTCCTTCATATCCACCAATAAATGTATGATATGTGGATGTATTTTAAATATTTATATGATAATTATGGTAGTTACATTCTTATTTAATTATTATATAATATAAACAATGTTCAATTCCTTTATGTGGGGATATGATAACATACCTTATGTGTAGGAAGGACTACCGTCTCATGAAGTGCCGTGATTTGATTTTCACATACACATTACATGAAGTTATTTAAAAAAATCTATCAAATATATGTTATATTAATTATCTAAAAACTATTATGTAATAAAATATTACATGAAATATACTATTATCCAATCTATTATAAAACATTAACATCGCTTGTACGTACAAATGGACTTCTTTCTCTATATAGCATTGTGAAATGTTTTTAATTTTTTACATAGATGGTAAAAAGTATGAATTTAATTAATATGAATTATATATATGAAATAATTATTATCATATAATGTTTTATTAAAATTTATTTTATATTCATTACATCTAATGAGAAAAATGGAAACAACTTTCATCTATATATATAACCTAACATCTCAATAATCAGTGAAATCCGTTTTTTATATCTAAAATTGATAGAATACACTAAATACTTATATAATGAATATATATTATATTTCAGTCATGATTAATATTCTATTTATCATGTATCCATGATCATATTAAATGGAAAAAAATTATGAAAGTGTAAAAATCCTAAAAAATAAATCAAATATCACCTGAGAAACAAAATTTTAATAATTAATTGATATAAAACAGATGACATAAGACACTATGAAATCCATAAACATTATTATATATATGATTATTATTCTTTAATCGATGGATAATAATTATATATTTGTATTATAGGAGGATCTGGAACATGTGAATAATGTTGAACCTGATGTATGGATTTTCTTGACTCACTTTTACTTCTGTGACACGTGTTCACCAGTTATTCATTTCTGTGGTGAATACACTCAATTTTTTATATGTTAAATAATGAATATATTTTTATTTATTATATTTAATTTTTAGTTTGAAAATATTTAATTCAATTGGGTTACGATTCTAAAATTTAAAAAGTGGTGAGGGTGTATTTCATAATCACATCCATATTCGGGATTGATTATGTTTAAGTACCCCTTTGGGGAATTATTTGAAATTTATTAAAATAAATTCACATTATTTTACTCTACATATTACTGAAATTATACTTATAATAGTATAATTTTTCAGTTCATTTTTAAATAAAATTATTGAGAAAATGTTTTTATGAAAATCATACAATATATCTCTCTTTTTTCACAAAACCATTTCCTTCCAAATATATGTTTTCTAAAAAATTAAAAAAATTAAAAATTTTTATGAATTATCTATTAAATATATTTTACCCATGTATGAATTTTTAATAATTAGTTTGAAATAAATCATCATTTTTTCCCAAATAAGACCTATTCAGCTTTTAGAGAAAATGTCAATAGAGCGTTTCTTTTAACGTGTATTACTTGAATGAAATTTCCTTCCATCAAGACCACTCAATGTTTTATGTAATCCATTATAATGTTCAATGGTTATTTTCAATGAAGCTTATTTTTAGAAATATTTTGGGAATTTTAGTTTTAAATGATGATTTTCAAAATGCATGGTTTATTTTCCTAAAAAATGGTTTTAAGGATCTTTTCATGGTATTTTAATTAGTTAAAAATGTCAAACATTTAAGGTAATTATGATCTAGTGGGGATATATTATATTTTAATCATAATTTTTATTTGATTTAATGTTTTATGGTTATTTATAATGAGGATTTACAATTCTATTACCATTCACTATATTAATATAAATGATTTAGGATTATATTTATTTATTTGGGGTATGTATTAAAATTTATTATGTTATATTTTCAATATTAATGTTTATGATGATAATGTTTCAACCATTAAATATGATATATTAATTGGATTTATTATGTGTTGGGGGATTTCTGGTTTTATATTTCCCCTTTATGCATCTATAATCCTATTAGACAAATAAAATTTAAAAAATAGATGGGATTCAATCCATTGATTTAAAAATTAATGAGAAATTCCATTAAATTATATTTTTAATGTCCATAATTTTTAATTTTCTTATTATGAGACCATTTATTAATGTGCATGTGATTATTATATTATTTAGAATATCTATCATAACATTCAAGCTAATGTGATTATTTTTATAACATTATTTTATCACCATTTATTTCATCCATATTATGTTTAGTTTATTGACTAAATTTCATGTGTTTCAATTATTTAACTAGACATATTGATTATTACTTTATTACATGATATATTATTTTTTATGCATAACCAAACTAAACAGTTGATGTCACCCCGTTCTTGGGTTATATATTCCCCAAGATACCATGATGTGTTTTTCTAGTTATATTCAATGATGCGCTTTATAGAATATTGTTTTTCATGAGGGAAAACCATTGTGTATTTTATGTTCTAAATTTTATTTTGAATTTCATCTTTGTATCTTTTCTAACAAGGCTATTAAATTAATTTTTATATTTTTATTTGATTAATTTTATCTAGTTTTAATTTAATAATGTAATCACTAGAACTAGGATTTTGGAGTTATGGTCTTTACTGAATACCAACCTGAAATAGATTAATCCTCTTTATAAAGGTGATAATTCAAAAAGTATGGTATAGATTCCTAAAACATTATTTTTTTCATTATATTATTTTAATCTTTTAAAAAATAATTTTCACCATCATAAATTGATAGAAAGTATCATTATTGTACTTTTATGAAATTATAAGGATCATATAACAATTAAACTAAAATTCTTCTCCGATTATGAAAATTGAAAATGTGAATCATTTGTTGTAGGGACTGTCACATCCACAACACAATGATTTTCAATATCCTTTACAAAAATACAAATAGGGTACTTATACTAAATTATATATATATATATATATATTATGTTAATGATTTATATTAGATTCTTAAATGATAAAAAAAATTATTCATTTTACCATTCTATAGAAGATGTAATCGTTAACCATGTATACACGTCTATTGCCTCCTAAATTGGATGATTGGTTTCCATTTTTCATTTCATATCCTCAATAAATGGATAGAAATATGATTGGTTATGAAGGATAAATATGATTTTAATGTTATCATGAATGTTATGTTATAAAAAATTAGAGAACCTATTAATGATATTATCAACAAATGATTATCTTAAAACATATCATTAAAACAAGCATATTAAGAGGAAAATCAATAATTTATGTTATGTTATATTTCCATATACATTAATAAATCTATTATTTATATTATAATTATGATATTTATTTCTAATAAAAAATAAATAATAAAATTAACATATTTTTGTAATTATATTACATCTATATAACCTCATAATCATAGATAATATATTCATGTTTCTGTTGGATTGGAAGCCTCCATGAACAATGTATTGAAATTATATCTTGGAATATTATAAAGAAATAATTTATGGTATATTATGATATAAATATTTATATATTGATACGTTCATTGTTATTTAATGGATACAACAACATTTAACTAATTAATTAAGGTGCCACACTTCATAGTTAGAGAATCATCATAAATGATTATTGTCGAATTCATCTTCTATGATGAATAATATTTTAAAAATGGAAGTATATTTCAATATAAAAAGTAATTATAGGTCATAAGACAATGTAAATGTATATATATTTCAATTAAGTCCATTATAATAAGAAAAAATACTGACACTGTTCCCATAAAACTACTACAAACAACCAAATCTATAAATGCATGTGTGGGGAAACAAGAAAAGCTATTTAATATAATTATAGAAAATGATTATAAGATAAAATTTAGAGTATTATTAGGTATTAATATAATTCTGAAAAAATATTAATATATTTTTATACATGTGGTTAGAGTGCATCCACATAAATAAGGAAAAATTGAAAGGGATTCTTTGTCACCAATTTGAATCCCTTCAGACTTTTTTATGTTATTCACTATGTTTCCTTTTCAATGGTCTAAATATTTACATAATTTAAATATTTATAAATTTTACCTAATATTTCAATATATTCAGTGTTATTTTTAATGTTATATGACTCATGGTGTTTTGATTCAAATGTTATCAATATAGTAAGGCTTTATTATATTTGAAACACTTTTATTGGGTTATAATCAGTCTTTAATGAATATAATATTTCAATATCCTTCTACTATTATATATTATTGTTTTATATTTCTATTAGACATTATTTAATTGGGAAATAATTATAAATTCCAAATTCTTCTACATTGATAGTTACATTGTTTCGTTAAAAAACTGTTTTTATAAGAATAATTCACATTTCTTTTAATGTGTATTTCAAACATGTCCATGTTTAAAATTTCCACAAATTTTATCCTTTAGCTAGTGTAAAATCATTTTTATTTATCTTCCATGAAAAATTTATTCCCTTTTATTCATATTAAAACCATGGTTTCACAATCTCTATAATATTTTGGGCTCTCAATAAGGTTATTTCATAATTTTTAAAATTATTCTCTTTCCTTTCAAAATAAATGGGTTCTTATCCAATATATATTTTATTTTGATAATATTTATGTCTATTTACATGATTACATTATTAATGAATCCTTCTAAAGGTTAAATTTTTCAATGTATTTTAAACTACCCTTTTTGAGAACTTCATTTCTTTTCAAGTATTCATTACTAAAGATTATTTTAAAAGTACAATATTTAATTTATGGTTAATTTTCTACTTCAAACCTTATGGTGATCCATGGATATATTATTTAGAACTCTATATAATAATATTTTCAAAAATAATTCTCTTTCAATTGTTGAAAATATATTTTTTCAATGTAATTAAAAATTTATCATTTATGAGAATGATTATAATTGTTTTGTGAAAGCTTATGTATTTTAATATCAATTTTTCCTCCAATGTTTATCTTCTACGAAGTGATGCTCTAATCATGATATATTTTATATTATGTTAATAATATGTTTTGTAAATGAGATTTTGATATCCAATGATACCATAATTTCATTCCATGTGATGTGATGAAGAAACAACTTATATTTCTAAATATTTGTTTATGTTATACTAATGATTGCTTTTATGAGGAATGCATATCTATGGATGATGGTTGTTTGGGTCCTATATCACACATAAAGGATTTAGTTTATGATTATTTCTAATGATACTATCAGACATATACCTAATAATTTTTTTCATAAAGGCATGTTCATGAAGGGTTTTCTAAAATCTTCATATGTGGACATATTGATTATGTTACCATTGCATGTGAATAACTGTTTTCCCATTGATGATTTTCCATTATTATGATTGTGGAATACATAAATGTTTTTCTGAAACAAATTATTATTTTTCAAGATTCAATTTATCTCATTTAAATGATAATTTTTAGTTATTATACATTATTTTTATCGTATTATTCATTTTTATGTCCTTCTCAAATGTTTTACTATTATTTATATTTTTGAGACATATTGTATATTCTATGCTAAATTATTGATATTTTAATTATTTATAGATTGTTATACATGATATTTGGGTATTTTATTATGATATTAATGTTATACCAATATTATCCCTCATGTTTATGATCTAATACATTATAATACTAGTGGATAGAGACCATAACAACAAAAATATACACATTTTTTTAGAAAGCCTTTGTATGTGTACTTTATACCAACAGTTCCTAATAACCAATGGAATATCCTTTTTATATGAATTATATACAAATAGTTTAGAAATAATTATAGATTAACACTATACTAATAGTTAAATTTTTTTATAACATTCTTTAAAAATTAAGGCTGCACAACCAACCCCTCATATCATTTGACTCACATCTAGATTGACCCCAAAGAGTTCTATCCATTTTCATCCCTAGTTGGGGTGATCTATCCTCCTCAATTTGTGTTTATATTTGGTTTATCTAGAAAATAATATTGTTGTGTTCCAAATCTATCTTATCCTATTCTAAGAATAATTTTTATTTACTTATAGGTTTAATAAAGTAACATATATTTTTTATAGAAGTATTCGTCTAGATTATTTTAAAAATGTTTAGTACTAATACTATAGATTATAGTAATAAATTTTTTATTAAAAGTTTCTTTTTATAGTTATATTTAATATTATTATAGTATTCTTTGGTATATGTATCTTATTTTATAATTTTAATGATGATATGTTTGTTGTGGTAGAAGTGGTATGAATTATACAATGTATGAATAACATGGGGGTCAGGTGTATTTATCTATTTTTTGTGTGTTAATGGATCTATTAGGTGGTCTATGATAATGTGATGGGTTTATTTTTCTAGTAAAATCTACTATAATTTTGGATATCAATTTCTAACTATGTGTTATGGAAGAAAGGGTTTTCCATACATGAAATAGGGAATAATATCATAATTTATTTCTTGTTTACCCTCTTTATTTAATTTTTTCGTCACTAACTATTTATATTTATTTAATATTTATTTTTAGTTGACTATTTTCATATCTAAATCCCTCTAGGGGACTTATTTAGTGCATTTTTTTCACTCTAATGACCATATTTGTGTTTTTATACATTGATATTTTTTATTCTCTTGTAATGTTTATTCACTCCAAAAATTTTATTTAAATATTTTCAGTGATACGTGAATTGTGAGAAAAAATATCATTAAAATATTAAAAATAATTTATACAGGAGTTTTATGTTGAAATGTTTTTATCTATTTCACTAGTGATGCACTAATTTCATGTGACCTTATAGAATTTTGTTGGCCATTCGAAATAAATTAAATGTTTATTAATAGTTTGTCTTAACTTTTTGCAATAGTTAATATCTAGTTTGTGATTGGTTGAAGACCATTGAGAGACATCACTAATGCTTTAAAATGGCTTTGTTATCATATAATTATAAATTTTTTCTATAAAAACATATCAAGAAACCCAAATTAAATGTATCCCCCCTTAGTATAATTTCAATAATTTTAATCATGTCACCATTATTACTTCTACTTTATCAATATTTTATATGCTACAATCATTTTTAATACATTCCCATTTCATCCCACACTATAAATGACATATAATTTTAATTTTTTTTAAAACATTTTTTTACTTTTAATATATTTTATGATCTCTATCTAACTTTCACTCATTGTAAAACACATATACACCGATATTTTTTGTTTCTATACTTATCCTAAAATCCACTTCCACTTAAAATTATTCATTTTATATTACAAAAAAGCATGTGGAACATTCATAGTAAAAAACAAGAGTTCAATGTTTTGATATTAAAATTATTAATTATATGGCCTAGTAATTTTTATTGGACCCTAAGAGATGGAAATTTTGACTATATGGGGGTGAAATATAGTTTTAAAAAATTAAATACAAAAAAATAGAGTTATATTATTAAACGTTTATATATTGATATTTATGTTCATGATAAGAAAATAAATGTTAATAAAAAATAAAAAATATAGATATTTTTAGTGATTCAGATAACCAATATCCTAGTCCACTTCGCAACATTCTCTACTCTACAAGAAGATTGGTGCACAATAAGAAAAATCCTTTTTAAGTGTGTGAGAACCAAGTATAGACTCAACATTTTAGAAATACATAGATGTAGAACCCATACAATTTTTAGTAGGCTTATCATATTCTATGACCCAACATTAGATTTGGATTAAAAACCCAGACTTTTAATCATGTGGTGGAATAACAAAAACTAAAAATAAATACTTTATATAAAATAAAATAAACCAAACACTAATAGATTAAATACCTATAATGAAAATAATAGGATGACAAAAATATAATTAAAATGATCAGAATATTTGGAGGATGATGGAATTTAATAACCACTGATCACTTTAATAGAATAGGATCAAATGTCTACATTATTATGTGTCCATTAAGGTGGTGCAGAAGTCCCATTATATATATTTTCATATAAGAGGAAATGGAATTTTTTAATAATTTTGTGTCAAAAAAGTTATATCTAATTGATCTATAAGACTTTGTTTGTATTACATGATCACTTCTCTAGCTAGTTAATCCCATATATTCAATGACTATGTTTTATTATAATAGCATCAAGAGAATCAATCATTTCATGATACATGTTCGTGAATAAAAAAATTATCGTCATGTGTACTTTGAAAATGTTTTTATAATTAACAACGAGTTCACACAATCATCTATTATTATATGTGTAATTTTAAAACCATTAATACTATATTCAATAATGTAAATGATAGTATATCATAAAATTAAAATTAATTTCAATTATCTCATACACATGAATAAAAATAATAATTCAAATAGTATTGAAGAAAAAGAATAAAATGAATAACATATAACTTATAATTATCATTATAATGTCCATAATAATTTCAATTCAACAAATTATAACAACGTCATGATATTATTAGGTGATTTTCAATGATATGAAATAAAACAAAATACATTAAATAACTATGAAGTATGTAAATTTCATATAAAAATTAATAAACACAAATTAATAATAAAAATAATGTTTAATAAAAATAATTTAATAATGTACTTGACTGTGAATGGAACAAGACTCAGGGTAGGTATGCTTACCCAAAGGTCATATATAATGAGTATGTTTGCTGTGAACACATGGTTAATACTATTACAATGTGAATCAAGTGGTCATGTGATAGGCCGACTAATCATGTGACATTTTTGGTGTGTTGTAAATTAAAAAGAATATACATTCAATCATCATATAAAAATAAAAACATACCATCTACAAAAAAGTATTTCAATTAAATATAAAGTATATTTTTAAGAATAATAAAATAATTATGTTAATAAAAAACAATAACTATTGGTTGTCACTCCATGGTATGTTTAAGAACTACCTCGAGATAAGATGAAACTGAACACATTATGTGGGAAAACCCCTCCATAGAGAGGTAAATAAGAAAAAATGGTATACTTTATGGTTGGAATGAGGTAATAGGTATTGATAGTTTCCGGAATTATCCATGTAGGAGAGGAGACGTTGTCACACTTTGGTGTCTGTCGATCTATGTGACATAAGCATGCTGGGAATGGATGTAGAGTTCATGTTTTACAAAAATAGTTCCCCATAATAGTGAACTGATTTGATGTGTTTGTGTCTAGATGATGATGAGGCATGTGTTTGCTATCAATTTTCTATAGTTGAAGTTACATGAAATAGAGCATCAATTACATTAGAATTTCACTGATGTTGTGGAAAAAATGGACGCATCATCGGATCATGTATAAGATTTGAAGTGAATATAAGTTTTGTTCTTGATTCTTAGAGAAACAATCCATTTTTGGTCGTTGCCTTATTTTCACTGGCCAGAGATGAAGAGGAGGCTAAAATTAAAAAAATAAGGCGATCAAGGTTCTTTTCGACATATTGGTTCATGTGGTCCTAAAAGGAAGAAAAATTTATATATATAATTTTATAATATAATCCAATATGTATATTAAAAAATGTATTGGTTATCAATTATTACTAATACTTTTCAAATAATAACACTAGTACTTATATAATTTTTGTAAAGGTTTTTAAAATTATCCACAGTCAAATTATATTATGAACGTATAAATGATTAAATAATTTTAATTTAATTAATTGGGACTAAATATTAATTTAACAGAACAATTATAAAGATAAAAACATTAAAATTAATAAAATATAATTTCAAATACTAACAAACACTTTTTTTTTAATTTTTCAAAACACTACATTTATAATATTTTAAAAAACATTCTCCCTAATTATGATATTTATCAACAAGAAAAAATAATATTTTTTTATGAAATAGTCGCAATATCAACTTACCATAACGAAACATCAAAATAATAATACATTTTAAAAATATAGTTGATGAAATATTCATATTTAAAACATGTAGTAATTGACATAAAAAATATTAATCTTCTAACATACTGGATTCAAATTTCATTTTCCAATATTTTAAAGAATCTAATTGTTTAGTAAATAAGTCAGTAAAATTTTTATCTGTGGGAAAAAAATTCTAAACTTATATTACCATTAATTACATAACCCATTAGAAAATACTGTATAACAATTATATGTTTTTTAATTTAGGATTGAAAAAAGTTTTTATAAAATTAAATGGAGTTATAATTATCACATTTTATTTCAAAATTAAAAAAACTAATATTAAAATCAAATAAACTATATGTAATCTTTATACTCTCAGACAAAATACTACAAAAAAACATATTCATCCTCAAATGTAGATAGTTTTTATAATAGTTTTTTCATAAATATCAATGAGATTAAACCTGTACCTAAAAAATAACACATACATGTTGGGCTTTTCATGTCAAGACTATAGAATCAAATGTCAGAATCTCTGCTTGGTAATAAATCAAAATAAATCTTATTTTAATAACATAAACTAGTTTTTACCGATAAAGTAATATATATAATTACTCTTTTAACATATTAGAAATGAGTTTCTAAAGGAATGCAATGAAATCTATCAAAATAAAAATGATAATATTATTTATTCTCGAGATGCAATGTGATACAATAAACTGCAAATCATGCGTCTATACATTTTAATATCAAATTTCATTACATATTCTTATATTTACAATTCTGAATTGCTACTCATTGTTATTGTAAACAACATACTAGAATAAATTCCAATAATTTTACAAAATTTGTTAAAATACCTATTAGGATTTATGAAAATAATTTATTTTCAATGAATAATTTGAAATCTATAAAAAAAATTCAATTCTATAATTAAAATCATGTCATATTTACATATCATTAGTGTAGAAAATTCCTCACACTATAAATAATTTATTCAACCAGATATTATATCATTAAAATATATATATATATATACATATACTTAGTATATAATTTAAAACTCACTTTATAAACATGGTTTGGTAAAACATTCCTCAAAAAAATTTCTATTAAAAATTCATTCAGACATTCATACGAAGCTCAAAAAGATATTTTAAGACCATATAAATCATTATTATGTTTGAAAAAAAATTATAAAAAACATCGAAATGAATTATTCCATTTAGAAAAAACTTTTATATGTCATTTTAAAATAATTTTATATTTTTTAAAAAAGTTTTGTATAAATAGTATTATATTTTCATCCATCCTATTTATAGGATAAAAAGAATATCAAGAATCACCTTCCTATTCTTGGGAATTTTGTTGAGTCACTAGACATACTTTATTTTAATCTATTTTTTCATCTACATCATGCTTATTAATAAAAATCCATTTAGTTTCTCTAATAGGTTTATCTTATAGAAAATCATCCAAATTAAACTCTTCATTTCTCTCAATTTTATTTAATTAATCATGAATGGAATTAATCCAATTGAATTAATTAATGTAGTGTCAATGATAAGAGGAAAATAATTTACAATAATAGCATAATTTTCATAATAATGAAAGCATGATATTATGATTTTTATTCCAGATTCTACATTACAAATAATATTTTAAGAAGGATGAGATTTATGTTTTTTCTATTTGATAATATCAGTTTGGGAAGATATATTATGTAACTGAAATGATTCATTCTAGTTATATATTGATAATCAGTTTCACTAAAATTGAATTCTCCAAATTCTTCATCATTATTGTTTAAATCAAAATAATTCTTGACATAGATCTCTTTGATAAAATTAACATGTAAAAACTGTTCATCAACTAATGATATTTTATTTTAAACTCTATATGCTTTTCCAGTATTGGGATATACTATAAATAATCTGTCATCAATTTTTTATCAATATTTGATAAAATTATTATTTTTATATAATATGTAAACATTAAAATAAAATACCCTATAATATCAACCCTTAGGTTTAAAACTTTTAAATAGTTCATTAGCGATCTCATTTAAAAATTCTCTCATAAATACTCTATTTAAGACATGAAATGATTTATTTATAGGATGTTCTAAAAAAGTAATTGTCACACTAAATTAGATAAGCATTGATCTAGACATTTATTTTATAGATGTATTCGTTCTTTCTACCATACCATATTGTTATGGTGTCCAAGTTGATGAATAATAAGGTCTATATCTATTTTATACACAGATTTTTTTAAATTATAAATTATAAAATTCAATTATTCAGTATTTTTATAATAGATATGATTGAATAATTCATAATTTTGGAATAAGTTAACTGAAATCAATGAATATAGTTATTGGTTCATTTTTCTATGATAAAATTCAAATCCTGATAAACCGACTATAATTATATCCAAATATTGATACATAATTATTACCATAAAACTAACACGTTGTAAATTTCTAAACATGTCATGATAAAAGAGATTTATAAATATATCAGTACTAACATAATTTAGAGATTTAAACATTAAATTTTGCAACTTACCCCTTAAATAGGAACCCAACATAATGTACATACTTGTATGTATTTTTGGAAATTATTGAACATGTTCATAATTATATAGTTTGTACAAGAGTCAGAATGTTTCATTCCTAACCCTCAAATGAAATTTAATTTCAACTTCTTTAGAATATTTCAAACAAAAAACGTTTATTTTTGTAATATTAGAGAAATAAATATAGTAAAAATTTTATATTATTTTTTTACATAATAAAACCCATGTATTTATTCACAATTGTGCATTTAGAATTTTCAAAAAGAAGATTTAAACCATCATGACATAAATTTCATATAATTAATGGAATATGTTTTAAACAGTCTATAAATTATACTTTTTAATTAATAATAGTTTTAGAAAAACCAACTTCACTAATAGATTCAATTTGGCCTTTAGTGTTTTATCCAAAATTAAGAAGACCACCAACACATGAATTGAAGGATATGAATTTAAAAATATTACATTTTGTGTTCCTAGAGTGGCCACTATATAAATACAATGAGTATTTAATAAATCTATTTAATATTTTCTGAAATTATATAATAAAATTGATTAGTTTTTAGCCATGCTATTATGGGAGAAACTGCATTAGTTGTAGAATGTTTTAGAACCCAAATAGATTTAATACATTTATTAGTGATCTATTTTAAAAATAAATCTAAAGAAACAAATGTATTTTTAATTGAAAATTATTTTTTAAATATTAGTGAACATTAATTTTCATAATGACCATTCATTAAATATTGAAAACATGTTACACTTGAAATAATTACATTTTTATATTCTAAAAAAGTTAGTCTAATTTAACATTTGTGATAAACTGTTAAAAATAAAACCATTCTTAAGTGTGTTTAGTTTCTCAAATGGAAACATTTTATGAAACTCTTATTTTTGTTTTAAAAATGGCAATAAATTCTCTTTAATATTAAAAAAATAAATTTTCAAATTCATAAGATATTTTTGAATAAACTATAAACCTATATAAAAATTCTTATTATATCTAGAAGCGATTTTTGTTAAATTTATTATTTTCATTATTATCTTTCCAACAATTTTTTTCAACATTATTTAAATCATATTGAACAAGATTAAATATTAATTTTTTTATCTTCATCATTCACTACTAGAATATTTTTAACTCTTGAATTTTACTTTTTTTAACAACACAGAATCATTATTATCATTATATTTACCTCTTTGGGAATCAAAGATGTTCTAATTATAAAATTATCTTTTTATTTAATGATATTAATTTATAAAATTATTATTTCTAATTTTAATGTCAGAATAAAATTAAATAATATGGACTCCATCAATTCATAATGATTCATTTTGTTTAAGAAGTTGTATGAAATTTCAATTCATAGAATCGGGATCAAAACATGATTTTTAATTAATTATATTTATGTTTTTAGATAAAGAATTATGGTATAGAGTAAGAAGAGAAATTAATTGAGGGGAATGTGAATATGTTAGCTCACACTATATAGCCATCAGATCAGGGTTCCATGTATCATGTTCACATCCAATACCACTACTTGAGTCCAAACTATATTAGTAGTTCCAGCCTCCAAACAAAGAATTATTTTTATTATTTCACATTTTCTTTTTTATTATATTTATTTTTGATTTTGAAAATGTCTGTTCTAATTTGACCTTTCTTCCTACAATTATAACATGTTTATTCCAAAAAAGTATAATATTATAATTAGCCTTACTATATTAGTTTTTTTAATTTCTTTGGAATTATCTTTTTACACTATTTTTTATCATGATCTTGAAAAACTAATTTCTTTAATGTGAAGTCACTTTTTCACTTTTGTAGAACTCATATTCCGAACTGTTATATAATTCATTAACATTGGATTCAAAACCTGTAATTTTTCTTCTTATAGACTCATGATTTTTTTCAACTCTAATTCATACTACAACAAAGATCCCTTTTGTTCAACTAAGTTACAGTCATTATTATTCAAACTCTCAGTGATAATGACCATCATTTTATGCCATATTTTTGTGAGAGGTCTCAATACTCATAATACTAGAGTTTTGTTTTCCAAAACATATCTATGATCAACCATACAATATCTAATAATTGAAAAACAATTAAACATTTGTTCTACCGATTATTTATCTCCCATATTGATGTATTTGATTTCTAATCTATTAATTACATGCATTAATCTATTTAACATTTCAATCCCATTTTGAGCCCCTTGAAGTATTCTCCATATATTTTGGGCTATAATGTAGGAATATAAATAACGAAGTACTCTTTTTCTTATATCACATTACAATCTATTTTTTACTTCGTAATTCAAAACAAACATTGTCATATCATTACCTTCTAGTATCTTCCAGTAAACATTATTTAACTCATATATTTTACCAATGAAAGTCTATTGATGTACATAATTTATTTCAAGTAGTATTACATTCTATCATGCTAGTATACATAGTCACTTTCAATGATTAATGGGAGAGTTTTTGGAATTCATTAATCATTGGCCTTTACACCTACCTTCATAAAAGATAACATTACTTTTATTCATTAGACTATTATGTATAGGATATCTGGTTAGAAAAATGTTAAAAATAAACAACCAAAATTATCAAAGACTCTAAAAATATTTATCCAAAATCACATTTTATGATACATATTTTTGGATCACATGTGTTTAAAATTAATAATTTATGGAGGGAGGTGATTAGTCATTTCTAAAAATTGTTGAAAAGATATATTAGTTTTATTAAAAAAATATATATTTGTGAAATCATTGTTCAAGATATGAAATTATGTAAAGATGAAAAAAAGGAATAAAAGTATTTATATTGGTTTGGATCACTAAGATACTACTTAACTTGTCAATATTCTCTACACCACATGAAAAATGGAACATAATATAAAAATCACTTTTAAAGGCGTGACAACCTGTTATCGAATCTACCTTTTACAAGTACCTAGTGTCACAGGCAATATTTTTAACATTATTATTCACCCATTATGTGACTTGAATTTTGATCCGAATTCACAACAAAACATTCCTTTTATATGGTCGAATAACCCAAACAAACCAGATCCCATTTTTATGGGAAAACCATAAACCAAACATGAAAATATTACAATCAGATAATGAAAAAATAACATGATGCAAAAATATATAGAAAACCTAGAAGATAAAAATTGCTGTGTAAGATGGTGAAACATGATGATTTTTATCAATGAAATGTTAAAATATAAAATTATTTAGTTCTTATGTGATCGTAGCAATGTAACTGAAGTCAAAAAATATTAATGGCCATATTAGAGAAGAATGAAATGTGTTATATAGTTGTGCCAATTTTTGTTATCAAATTGATCATTAAATCATGTTTTTATATTAATTCATAAAATCTCAAATCGATTAACCCCAAATAATAATAAATTGAATGATCTCCTTGGATGATAAAGAGAATAAAAAACTTCATTCTACTTGTTAATGAATACCAAAAAATATATTGTTATTACCTATAATTTTAAGGCATGGTTTCCATTAACAAAGAGTTTCCACAATCGTCTATTACAACAAGAAACTTGGAATTTTTTTAATATAATTTATATAGGTTTTGATAGTATCTAATATAATTAAAACGAATAAAATGTCACAACCCGTCCTCAGGACCCGGGCCGTGACTACCCCACGCCTGCCTTCTATAGGCCAACGGCTGGAGACTAGCACCGAATGCATAAGTCCCTAAGCTGGGAAGGAATTGTCTTTATAAAAAGTAGACACACACAATAAAATTACACAACTCAAAGCGAAACACTACGTAAAACTGAACACAAAGGTAGTTCTGAAAGTAAAGGGGGATGGAAATACAAGCCCAATAGTACAGTACAAAGAAAAGATAAAACATGTACAACTAAAAGACAAATAGTTGGAAGGTGTCTAGAATCTCCTGTATCGTCCACCATGGATCCTACCCGATGGGTAGGTACAGATAGCCTCCTCAGTGCTCTACGTCCATCAGTCTCTTCCAGGTATCGACTCGTTGTGAGGTCCACCTCCGTGTACCGTCTAGTCCTCGTACATTGTGCCTCGGTCAGCGCCGTCTGGCATCTGCATCCAAAACAATGAGGTGCGGTCATAACCAGTGCAAGGGTGAGTATAACGATACTCAGTAGGGACCCCAACACCCTCAAGGTCTCATGAAAATCCATCAAGGATAAGCCATAAAGTATGAATCAACGGATAACCATTAATTAGGTATATTCCCATACATATAACTATGTTATCTAGTAACCCATATCAATCATGAGAAAAACACAAAGGTCATTGAATCATGTCAAACCATGATTTTCATTATCGAATCCATGACTTCTGGAAAACTCCTCCTCTGTCGAGAACAGTGGGCCTATTGCGACACCAAGGCACTTCTCACTAACCTTGGCCTGCTGAGGTACTCCTCTTGTCGAGTACCACGGGTCTGCAGCCAAATACCAGACGCTCCTCGGCTGTGGTTCTGTCACGAAATACAAGGCGCTCCCCATAATAGCATGCAGAGGTACTCCTCCTGTCATGTACCACGGGACTGCCGCTAAATACTAGGCACTCCTCTTCCATGGGTCTTCTGCCAAATTCCAGCCACTCCCCACTGGGCTAGTCGAATCACTACGAGTCAAATTGGTCATGCAGTCGTCAGGTCTGTCAGCTACTATGTCTCCACACTCTGTCTGGTCATTACTGGAAGTATCTGCTCCATGAGCTATTGAGAAATACTCCAACTGTCGCGAAGTGCCATGAAGAAGTATCTCAAAGATCCTCCACATCATAGGGGTCTAAACACAATAGGTGGCATGTTAATCGGACTCCCGATCTGTGAGTTATTATCCTTTTAGTCCCGGGGCTCGGTTGGTTTCGTGTACGAACCAACCTGATTGTATATCAAATATTCCACGAACTCCCGTGGGGAATTCTCTATGGGACGGATTTGATCCATGAATATCGGATCTATTGATGGTTCGGCAAACGGACGTCGTAGCCCAAGTTAAGGGAGAAAAGGTGTAAATGGGTTATAGCAGGTCCAGGTCCAGTCTGACCTAGTTAGATTGACCCTGCCCGACCTGTTCCGAACCGGGATCTGACCCGGCCTGCGGGTCCAACCCGGTCTGAGGAAAAAAACCCATCCCGAAGGGGTGGCCCGGCCGAGGGAGGCCCCGCCATGGGCGGCCTGGCTGGCTAGCCCATGTGGCCTGGCTAGCCACACCACGGGGGGGGGGGGGGGGGGTGCGGCGCCCCCGGTACTTGGCGAAGGTTCAGTGAACCAAGTGACCCGAGGCATCCTGCCTGTAGCACACACCAGCGACCGACTCAGCTGGCCACCCTGGTTCCTCCACCTTGGAGTGACGGTGTCGCAGTCCTCCTACTGGACTTCACGCGGCGCGATGGCGACCCGCACTTTGTCCGACCGCCGCAGCCCTCCTTGTCGTGGCTCTTCCTTACTGTGTAGGTGTGACGTCACTACACCCCACTAGCACCACCATGGCCTGCCTCTCCGTGCCTCGGTTCTCTACGCAGTATGATGGTGCCATGCCCCTATGGAGACCCTTCATGGCCGGCTCATTTCCGATCACCTCATGTACCACCTTCATCGTCATCAGACAAGAACAAACAAAAGGGGAGGGTCGGGCCATGTTTGGGTGGTCCGAGCCCTCCTCATCATGGAGAACCATAATCCATAAATTATAATGACGAAGAATGTAGGTTTATTCTCATATATAAATTAACTCAAATCCCCATACGTCGCTTGTTGGTAAACATTGACGGATTCACGGGAAGGTGGCGTCGTTCCGTCAATGTCAGGGGCGGAAGAGGGTACTTGTTGTTGGAGGACGAGCCTTCGAAGGTGACTAAGTCAAAGATGACATCGATGTTCTTCATGGGCGTTACTTCCCTTTCTTACCCTAGTTGAAGAAGGAAGAAGATGGAATCGTACTTCATTGGAGAGAAAGGGATCCTCCCTTGCTCTCCCATTTCTCTATTCCACCAAGGAATAATTCCCAACAAAATGAAATAATAGGATTGCCTAATATTTTATTGTTGGCATGAAATTGAAAAGTTTTAAAATTAATTAGGTTGCCTCTCTAATTTAATTGCTGAAGATGGGCTAATTAATTGGGGGAGGAAGGTGAAGAATTTCAAAGGTTTCCCTCATTTTATAGAGAGTTACAAGGGGGTTAAAGCTCGTGTGGAACCCACCCCTTTGATTGCAAGAGAGGTTAAAACATTGGGTGGGACCCACAATATAATATCCCCCCAAGGGAGGTTATGTGCGGTTGGGATCCATCTCTAACCTCCCTTTGTAGGTTTTAACCACCTCAAATAAAAATAAGTACACCTTATTTTTATTTAATTTAACTAAAAACCCCCCAAAAACTATCTTCCATTGTCATTAGAACACAACTATGGTGAAGGTGTCACTAAGAAATCCCCGATGCTATGAGTTAAACAATGCCCTTGGATTTCAATTCTGAGCACCAGTTCAAAAGTTATAAAATTCTGCTCGTACGTTTACTGAACATACCTGAACAAAACTTTAGAAATTGATTCCAAACACACCAGGCCTCCGAATCAAGCGCCGTCAGAAACCGAAGACTAGTAAAATTCACATGTATTTAAGAAAAAAATTTCCACATAAATTCCAAGTCTTTACAAAAAAGTCCTCTAATAAATATGTATTAACAGAATAATTAAAATATTAAAAAGAATAGAGCATAAAATGTATAAAATAAAATATTAAATTTTTATAAAAATATAATGTATAATTTAAATTCAACTGATTATAATGAATATATTATAGTATTAAATGAATTTAAAAAGAAATATAATATTTAAATAGATTGAATAGACTTTTAGGGGATCAATTGAATAATATAATGAATAAATAAATATCCATAATAAGAATAAAGTTCCTTAAAATAATAATTAATGTGATTTACTTATCCATACAAGGTAAAATCCTTGAGGTTGGTATACTTACCAAGAGATCTCATGAAGCTGGTATGTTTACCATTAATGCATGGCTGGTATCATGAAGGTGTGATCCAAAAGGTCATGCGGTCGGCCTACTAACCATAAATATAATTTTTACATGTGGTTAGTTGAAAATAATTTTCATATGGTCAGCATATAAAAATAAAAACATAACATGAAATAAAAAATATTTCAACTAAATTTAATAGATATTTATAACAAAAAAACGTTTTCAGTAAAAAAATACACACTATATCAATTTTTAAATCACCGTATGTTTACTCACTACATCAGATTAAGTTAAAACATCTCATTCATAATTTGGAAAAATTATTCACAATCAATTAAAAACCACAATGTAAAATTTACAATCTGCATGTGGTATTGTCCATGGTTGGTTAGTCAAATTGGATGAGAAGGAGAAGAACAGGTGTCGCAATTCAGTGTTAGTCAAACAAGGTAACATGTGAGTTCTATGAATGGCTAGAGATGTTGCATATCAAGGAACTGGTTTCATGTATAGTTTATTTGGGGTGATTCATTACCTTCAATTTGAACTCAAGGCACTGGTGTGTTTTCTATGGAAGTTGGATTTAAGAAATTGATTACATCTCAAGAATTTAACTGAACATGTTTGATGTATTTTTTATTTTCCATCTCACAATGTTTCAGATAGAGACACTATACAATTCTCATGTAATAGTTGTTTTAGAATATCTTTGTTATTTCATGAAGATGATTTATACCATATACAAAAATATGGTATTCATACAAACTACTATTCCTGATATCACAATGATAAAAAAAGGAAATATTAAAATGCTCATGATCAGAAATAGAAGACTAAATAGGGGAATATATTAGATGATCGGGTTTCATTAATTCATCATCATGATATTGAAAATATTCAAATATAAGAATATAATTATATGAGTAGACATGAATCATGTAATGAAAATAACGATACTTCTAGGATAAAAAACATGAATAATGATGGCCAGAATCTAGTATATCAGTTAGGTGATAAAATTAAAATTATGTATTTATTTAATAAGATTGTTTCTTTGGAAAATGATGTATATGGTTTATACAACTTGAACTGATTATATTCTTACCTTTATGAATTTTTTACATCAAAATGATGTAGATATGCCATCTAACAATTATATGTCATGGAAGCTCATTGAAGAAATGGTAGTTTATAATAAAATCATGTATTCCAAAAATATTGTATCATATCTTGGGAGGAAACCAATGACAAAAATTATAGTCTGAAATTTGGAACATCTTGATAAAAGCTAAATGATGATTGATTACCATCTTATGTTCCACAAATAATAATGTAGAACTTTGGATTTATTCCTAGACACCAAAATACTTTCATTTCTAATGAAATATCAATAAATATGTGCTGAAATGATATAGAGTGAAAAGAAGAATAGTGATGAGATCGTTCCTCTAGAATATGGATTATAATGGTGTACATTTGAAGCATTATATATTGATTTTTCATATGACATGAATAATGTATAGTTGTGTCTATAATGTGACTGTTTTATTCTATTTTTTCATATTCTTAATTATCTTAATCCATATATGACTTTCAAACACATTTATAACATTCTCCCATGAATGTGTATTGTTTTTCTCCGAAAAATTACTATACTCAAATCATGACCTTCGCATCCTAGAAACAATATACATGTATACATGAAATATTTAATAAAAGAGTTGAGGCATCACTATAATGTGGGTGTGTGAACATATGCTTGTTATTCAAAAGATATATTTATTATAAATACAATTCTTATGTGGATGATAAATAATTCCCCATATTATGAAAATATTTTTAGATAGACCATGAAGGGAAAAATTTCCTTCCTAATTTTATGAAGAATACATTATCTAGAAGGCATAAATATCACTATAGTTTATGTTTAATTGTATATTGATGATTTTTTCCAATGTATAATTCATATTGGAACAATAATCAATGGTTTGACATTACCATGGATACAAAAAACCCACTATACCATATGTATGGAACTAATTTTCTAAATGAATTGACTGATTTTATTTTTTTAATTGGTGATTATTCAGCTGAAATATAGAAACAAAAATGCTGTTTTCACAAAATGGAATTACAATAGGAAGAATAATAGTTTCTTCTTTAAGTTTTCTAATTTTCAATCCAATTTTTTTTGTCATTGTTTAGAAAAAATGTAAATTGAATGAAATATATGTTAAATTTATCTTTTAATAGATATAAATATCAAGGGGATGAAAAAATATGATTTATGATATTGATGGGAATTGGTGGATTGGGGTATCAGAGCAAAATTTCATCCAGTGTGTATCTATGAAAATAAATAGAATGTTCCATCATATTCTTTTGTGAGAAAACATACAAAAAAAATACAATTTTTGTAATTAAAAGAGACTATAATTTTTCATGATGGAAATTAAAAAAGGATATAAAAATTATTCAAATGAAGATAGTGGGAGCTAAAATATTTGAGAATCATGAAAATCAAATTTTTCTTCATTAGTACATTACAATAGAGATCTATTATCCAATATCAAATAATTTAAGTGTGAAAGTTATTAAATATTACATTTTTATAGAAATATTTTTGTAAATCATATTCATATGTCTTTTTCTATAAAAAAATCGTAGGAAGCAACACTATTATATTTTTACCTGTTAGTGAAACTATTTCCTCCATAATTTTTCACCATAATTTTCAATTGAAAAATCAATATTCGAACTGAAATTATTCATTAAAGACCTGTTATTTTTTTTGGATGTATCCAAATGAAATAAATATATGCACATAAGGTGGAATGACGCCACCTTCCTGTGAAGAAGAGAAGTATAAGGAAACAGAATCTAGTTTTCTATAACTACCCATAAAGGTTGAATTTTTGGAATATATAAATTTACAATATTGTTAATTTAAGTGTATAAGATATCACATCACATAGTTTTTTTAATTGATAATTTTTTAATGAATACATCTTGTATATAAACTGAACATGTATATGTTATCTCAAAACATGTAATTGTACGTATGTATTAAAATGTTTCTATTTTTTTGGGATGAAACATAAAAAATTGATAAATAGGGGTCATAATTATTTATCTCATAGAAAAAGATATAATTTTATTATAAATGGTCTTTATTATTTTATAAATTTTAAGGTAGATATAATTATTTAATAATAAAATATTCAGTTAGTTCTAATATTCTTTTTTATTTCATATATTTTGTTTACCTATCGAATCTATCTCTAAGGGAATAATATCATTGGAATTTTATTCTATTTTTGTGGAATATGAATGCAATTATATTTTGATCAATGGTTAAAAATTTATTAATACTGAATGAGAATTTTATATAAGAACACAAAATGGTGGTTGTGATTTTTCTATGAAACGTATTTTATGTTTGGTATTTTTGGTTGATAAACATAATATGATTAGGTTTGGTCACTATATATGATGTATTTGTTTGTAAATTCGATATTAAATATTTATTTCATGTCACATATTCTTTCTTGTTTGTCTGGCACTTCAGTTAATAATTTATAATTAAATCATTTTTTATCAATGATAAAAATTAAAAACATTGAAGTGGATTGATAGATCAAGAAGTGGTACAATAAGAGACACAATAGAGAAATAAGAATTCATCCACTAGGTCCATTTGTTAGTATTATATTTCCATTATATATTTATATATAAATAAAAAAAATGTCATGTAATTACATATGTTATATAATTTTCATCGGGAACCGCTACCCATGATACAATCACTCTTCAATAAACCTATCAGCAACAATGATCATCCATATGATGTAAGGGGTGGTACTATAGTTAAGCACAATACTCATTATATCCAATAACACCCTATACCTTCATCAGATATATAATCTATAATAGTTTCTTATACAATAGTTTCATTAGAAATGACTTGTTTATTTAGAACCCCATATTTTCACCACCAATTACATCTAATACTCCTCATAAATTCTTTCCTTATATGACTGTATCTCCCACTCCCCATGCATATAATTATTTTCCACGAATTTCTATTCCATATTCTATTCCTTATACATCAAAACCTCTTGAATTCTATGTTCATGCTCCTTTGAATTCTACACTGAAACATTTTGATCCTCATAAGAAAACATTGGACCCCACTACAACTATACTGATAAACGATCCTTCAAAGCCTAGGGATCCCACACCACCCACCATCCAGCCTGAATAAGGATTATACATAATACCATATTTTATATTTTTATAATATGTTACTTTTTTTATAGGATTTATTGATAAATTTTTTCTATTTATTTATTTATAATATGGATCTTCCATAAAGAAGAATGGACATACCCACAAGCAAGATCTATGAAACAACCACAAACAACTAATGTTTGAGTATAATGAGGATAAACGAATGATTTGTAAAAAGAGTGAAAATACCCGATTATTGTAGAAATTCATTCCAAATATTCTGAAATAATTCCCTTCAGAACACACTCCTAGAGAAAAATTCAAAATGAAGGAAATTATATTTCACATGTTAAAATATGGTCAATAAAATTCATTTTATTTAATTTTGTTCAATTATTTTATTTATATGGTTACATAATTTGGGAGTAGATTCATTATAATTTTCGTTATGGTGATGATATAAGGATTCAACAACTAATGGAATTAGGTGATGTATGAAGAAAATATAATCACATGTTTTTTATTTTTTTTCTAGAGTTATATCTGATATAGAGGCCATACATATCCTAAATTTTTTACCTACTACACATTATCAGTAAATTATTTCTCATTGTAAGAGTTTAGAGTTTTAGTTATTACAAAAAATATAGGATTTTTAATTAAAATTATGATGATTTTCATTAACACCCAATTATATTTTATTATAAATTATTTTTTAGGAATATTCATAAAGAAAAAAATAATACTATGAAATGCCTCCACAAAATTTAGTGGAATATATTGTCAAAACATTAGAGAAAGAAGTTCTTATTCATCGATACTAGTTTGTAATTAGGTAAAAATTTTGAAGACATAAAATTTCTACCATTTTTTGTGGTAATGATATATTTATATTGTACTAAATATCCATATATTCCACTATAAATTATTTTTCTGTAATTATCAATTCTTATAGTTCATTCATAGCTTACAAGACTCTATCTTCACGCACACACACTTCTAGTATGTTCTAATGATCTTTATTCTTCCTCTATTTATTTTTAATGTCAATAAATGGTATCACATAAGTAAATTTTTCTGAATCATTCCCCTTAATGTGTAATAAGTTTTCATCATAGATATAGTTTTGTGTCAACCATGAATTATTTACTTTTATAGGGGTTTTTTTCCCTAATTGTCTCCCAGTTTTTTGGGGCAAGAACTATTAATTATGTATAGCAATTTGAGTATCCTATAAATCTATAATCCTGGTTCCAAATATTAATAGGGATTATTTTGTCCCATTTATGTCTATTTTTAGTGTTAAGTTGATATTCCATAATTATTCCATCTCATTCTTAATTAATTCAAAATCTTCCAAGCTTATTTTTTATTTTTTTATCTATTTATACACAATAATATTGCATCCAACATATTGTTTTATATCCGAGTTCATTGCCTCAACATAAAAAATATCATATTCATTAGTTTTTAACCCTTAATCCAAAATTTCTTGGGATCCACCCACTTTATTAAATCTAGTGAAAATGTGCTTACATTTTTCAAACTCAACATTTTCATCATTTGTGAGTAGTATAAAAATAGTTTCTTATTAGTTTCATTCCTCATGTTTTTATTAAATGGATTTTTCATTCAAATGAGATTTTATATCATGTGTTTCCTATGTTATAAAAAAATGATTTCTTAGTGGATCATACCCCAAATACCTTCCTTTTGTAAGGACTCAACCTTAAATATTACATAATCTAGAATCTTTATACTATAATTCATATTCTTACATTACCAATTTTATTTTAGGTTTAGAGTTTTAGAAATTTAGGTCAAATATATTTTTTAAAAAACCCATAAACATACAAAGTGGAAACTTCTAAATTAGTATCAATTTCTTCCTCAATAGGAAAAATTTAAAATAGAACATTTTTTTTCTGTGTATTTTTATCACAATATTTAAAAAAAAAATCTTTTCTCTTATCCAACCTAAAAAATTAATTTTTTTTTCATATTTTGTGTGAGAACATATATAATTTCAAGGTTAATTATTGTATGAGAATAATTAATCAAATAAAAAACCGGAAAACCACTAAAAAGTTTATCTTTATCTCAATGGTTATTGAGAGTATGAAATAAATCATTTCGATATGGAAATTTCAAACACTCTGTCCTCAAAGAAAATCTTTAAAACTCATAAAAATAAAATAAATAAAAATAATTTTTGGAAACCAAGAGTATCTAATTCATAATGAAAATTAAAAATATTTCAAAAATAACTAGAGCCTAATTAAATCCATTAGAAGTACCCTTAAGTAACTCCATCGTCGTTTCCTCAAATGACAAGGCACATTACGCAATCCATTAGAGTTCTATATTGGTTCACCCAAATATATAACTATCTTACTCAGTGTTAAATGGGTTTCCCCAATATATAAGCTATATCAAGACCAGACAAGAGTCATAATTGGGATAAACTATTCAAATAAGGTTCATCAATATCACCTATAAAACATATATTGATCATGTACCATATCATGAATAAAACATTTTATGATAGAAATTGTTATAATAAATACCTTGAATATGTTTTTAAAACTGATATACATAACACATTCAGATGTCAAATTACACTTTTCATTGAATGAACAATTTTCAATACCAAAATCCCCAAAAAAAGGTTAAGAGGGGTTTCATTGATTTAGTGATCATTAAAAACAATCTTATGAAAAATAATAATACAATATTGAAAAAACGTTTTTACAAACAACATAATTGAAAAGTAATGAATGTTCTTTTAAAAGAACTATATTAACTTTTAAGGTAAGCTTCAAAGAAATGATTTTTTATAATGATAGGAAAATACCCTGATGATTTATATTTTTAAAAGAAAATACTTTTGATTTTTTTCTGGAAAAGTACATTGTTTGGAAATTTTTTTTTATTTCAAACTATTTTTAATAAATTCATAAAAGGGTAAAAAATAAATAAAAAATAAAAAAATAAGTGTAAAAACCTTATTTAAAACATTTTTAGAAAATATAGATATTTTAGGAAATGAATTTTCAAATTGAATATTTATATTTTTTTTAAAAGAATGTCCCTCACATTCATCTTGACCCATAAAGTACATTTTTTATCTCATAATTATTTTGAAAATCTCATTTGATTAACCCCATAAGCCTGGCATGGTTTTGTTTCCACCTTAAATAAGACCTTTAGAATTAAATTAGGAATTTTATTAACATATTTGGGTAGGTATTGATTAATCCAAATGATTTATAAGGTATGTTGTAATTATATGAAGTGGTTTCCTTTTATAACATAGGGTATGTGAAATTTTATAATTTATCAAAATATTAAATGGATGTAAATTAATTTAAAATTAAATATTTCTAATAACATATTTATTTTTAATATTAGAATAGGATAAGATATTATCCTCTCATCCAATAATTTTTTACTAGTATGGGTCACATTATTACCCTTATCTTTTGGTTTTAACCCCTTGTTAACCCATTTAAAACCTACCTAGAGAACAATGAATTTTACTCTTTAAGGGTCAATTATAGACCCTATAAATGAAGACATCACATAAATTGGTTAGGATTGATATTATAAACCGTATACTAACAATGTTTTTTAATTAATTATTGTACATAATTTTATAATATTATATATATATAAAATTATTATAAAAATTAATATTGTCAATTTTTTGATCAATTAATTACTCTGATTTTTATAATATAAAGAAGAAAAATTTAATTCAAAAAAATTATTTTATTTACTACCTATCATGAAATGGTTATATATTAAATTTGAGGATAAAATTACATATCTCAAAATATATTACTATTAAAATTTTAAATATTATTTATTTGACATATCCATTAATTTAAGAATTAATACATCAGTATTGTATAAGAATTTTAGTTAATTGTTTTTTTATGAAATTTTTTTAATAAATTACCATGAAAAAGATAAATTTGTCATCATTAAAAATTCTTTTTTACAGCAAAATTATACATTGGATAAAACGATATTAAAATTACCACACTTCTAAAATATAAGAGGGTTACATGTTTGACTATTCTTGAAATAAAATACTATAATATTTATAATCTCATCTCAATGGAAATAAAATTACATAAAACCAACTATTATATATGAATGGAAGAAATAGACTTAAAAAATAAAATTAAGTCAACTGTTAGAGACATTTTATATCCCTTAAAAATTTATATTTAAAATTAATTACCTGTTTCACCCTTTAACATGAGAACACAAATAATTGTAGTCACTATTCATATCATGTAAGCACAAAAGTGATAAATTTACTAAATTTTGGCCCAATGATAAAAAAACTAGAATCTATTTTTTAAAAGTCAAACACATAAGTGGTAGAATTTAACTTAAAATTAAACTAGAAAAATGAAATGGAAAACAATTTTCTTGAAAAATGCTTTTATGGCCAATAATGTAATTATTAAAAAATCAGGAATAATTAAGATGGAGTTTTAAGTGATTAGAATATATATATATATGTATATAAAGTGAACATGAGATAATTTTAGGTGAAATTAAAATAATAAAGGGACTTTTAATTATTTTGAAACTAACCGTTTTATAAAAATTGATGTTTTTTACTATTTAATGAAAATTAAAATTTTATAAAAATGTAAAAATATCAATCTAATATTATTATGGTATGATAATTTATAAAATGAATGTCATATTATCAAATTATTATTTTTAAAATATTTTGATATTAATGATAATATTTTTTCACTAAAATCCTTTAAATGTTTTTTCAAGAATATATAATTCTGATGAACAGAGTAACTTTACAAATAATCATGTTCTGAGTTTCGAAGAATTAATTTGTAAATTATAAATGAGTTTAACCATAATTTACTTCATTATTTGGTTAATACTATACATTCTCACAAATATAATTGTTATCTTATGATAGTTACATTTAAATAATAAAATTTCAATTTTTTGTTTAAGGTTATTGTTGTATATATTATACCATATCAAACATATTATTGTGTTATAAAATCATGGGATATTACATTCTACCAAGACAAAATATGTTTCATTATCCAAATTTGAACAACGAATCTGTAACCATGGTTTGAATTTTCAAAATAATTTTATTGATATCTGACAACACAAAAAGGGTCAATAAAATGTCCACCAAATTAGAGAGAGAAGGGAAGTTATAAGGTCATTTGAATGAAAACATACTATGTTTCCAACTAATAGAACATATGTTGGAAGTGAAAACATGGATCTGAAATAGAAAACATACTCCCAATGACTGATAGAGTCTAATATAAAATATAAACCAGAGAAAATTTAATTTCATGAAACAATAAATATGTGATGCTTTAAAAGGAAATTGATTTTATGGAATGAAGGGTAAAAAAATAATGTTATTTTATAAAAACCATTAAATAATGATGGGGAATAATTTTAATGTCTAGAATAATATCATAAGGAAATATAATTAATTTAAAAGTAAAATTTCATCATTCACCAAATTACCACAATAGTAACATATTTTCCTCTAAATGATGTTTTTTCATGTTGATATTTTCACACATGATGAACTAATATAAACATTTAATTGAGATCATATTACATAATAATAAATTCCTCATGTCATTATGTGATCCCCAAAATAAAAATCTTCATCAAAAGGTTTTATAATTCCAATAAATAATAAACCTTCATTCTAAGAAAAACTGAATTAATCACAAAAATTAATCTATAAAACAAAAAGTTCAACATATATAGCAGGTTCTTGGGGGTAAAATTTCATTAAACAAAAACACACCATAGAAAATGTTGTGCGTTTAAGCTTCATGGCATTTTTGGATATAATGGGTTTCAACCAAACTAGTGGGTTGTCCATTTTATTAAACTATATTAATACTATCCATATTATATTCCCAAAAATGTGATAGATATCTACAAATATAAAATTAATATATTAATCATAAATGATATGTTTTAACCTCATTTGTAATCTCAAACCATTCACATTAAATCCCAAATCTGTAACAACCCCAAGTCACCTTCAAATAAAAGATCATATAAACCAGTAAGTTTATTCATGGATTTAAAATTAACTCCACAAAATTTAATGGCATTCTTCCCCAAAAAATGCTTCCAATTAAACTAAAGTGTTATATATCCCAATACCCAATAACAAGTCTCCCAAAAATTCAGTAATCACCTCAAAATCTGATTACATAAACCATAAAAATTGGTGTCAATGATATCGAACTTATGATCAACCTCAAAAATATAAAAACTCAATTCCATCAATAAGTCATAAATTATTCCCACATGAAAACATCATAAATACCTATGTTATATAAAAGAATATCTGATACCAACTATAAGGACCTTGACTTATTCATCATATAATCTAGTATCGTTAGACTAGAATTCACACTCTCGCAATCCCAATGTCCTATTTGGTTTAGAATTTTGGAGAGTTATATCATAAATATTACATAAAAACCCCATACACAATCAATGTGGATACACATTAATCAATATAAATATTTTCCACAAAATAAAATATTTAGAATATAATTTAATTTTATTTCATGAAACCACTTCACAACATTCAACAAGACTTTTTCATTTCGATTACCCATCCATATATCTTTTGACAAATATTTTAAAATCTATGGTGGGTAAAAAAATAATAGTAATGGAAATAAAAAGATGAAAAACTATTAGTCCAGTGAAACAAATGAAATGTTTTCCACTATCTCAGTTTTCTTTGAGTGGATTAAATTAATCATTTCTATATGAAAATTACACACACATTCTACTCAATGAAAAAAAGTATAACTCAAATGATGAAAAAATCCCCTTTCGGGAACTTAAAACATCATATTCATGACCAATTTTAAACCAATGTCAGAAGTAACTAGATCCAAATTTAATCCATAGTATAAATTATTCAGTAACTCCATTTTCCTTAGTATGAATGAAAATGTATTTTACCGAATTCATTGGAGATCTTTCAGCATACACCCATAGCTTTAAGTGGAACACTCATCGTTATCTAGGTGCAGAAGAACTATAAGATATATTTGTCTTAATCATGAGATATAATAGGGACAAAACCTTACTCTAAGTGTATGGGTCTCAGATGTTTCACATATAATTCTCAAGTACCGTATCCTGAATAAAACATTTTATACTAGACTATTTTAAAATAAAACCATTGATAAACTATTTAAACTTCAAATGAATAAAATAATCGGATATTAAAAAATATTTTCTCATTTAAAACCTCATTTTCATTTCCAAACAAAAAAAACAACATAAATATAGTTTTAATTTAAATAAAAAATCATTAGAACATTCTTCAGTAAAATTACATTTTTTTGGAAAACATAGATTAAAAAAAAGTAAATAAAAATGAAAACAATTTCATTGAAAATAACTATGTAATATTTTGAAGTATTAATCAATGAAAATATTAGTAATATTGGAAGGAAATTATACTGATGTTGTATATTTTATAAAATATTACATCTCTTTTATTTTGGAAAAATAAAATAGTATGACATTTAGAAAATGAAAAAAATGATTCCTTTAAAACTGTTTTGTAAAAAATAACACATGTGAAATAATGATATTGAAAAATAATAAAAGAGTAGTAAAAACCTACATAAAATCATTTATAAATCATTTTAAATTATAAGTAAATCTTATATTTGATGTAATATTTTAAATATAACTTTTAAAAGAATGTCTTGAACCTTGTTTTTGACTCGTCATGTATGTTCTTAATCTTACTCTTCTTTAGAAGACCTGCTTTGATTAACACCTTAAGAAGTCTAAATATGGTTATATATATATAAAAAATATTTTATAATGAGGATATAGATTAATAGATGAGATATGGGAACATATTTTCTTACCCAATTGGTGGTTGACGTGTGATGTAATAAGAAGAAGAGGTTCTCTTCTATAATTGAGTAATGGGCAATGTAGGAATCTCTCAACATAATAAATTTATTTAAGTAAATTTTTTATTTCAAATGGATCTAATCACAATTATTTATAATATAATATCAAGATATTATTTAATACTATCAAATTTTTTTGATTACTTTATGTCAAATTTTTACCTATAACATTTGGTTTTAACCCCTCATTAACCCGTTTCAAACTCACTATAACAACCAAGGTTTTTACTCTTTGATGGTAATTATAGTCATTATAAATTAAACTAAGGCACATAAATAGACCATGTTTAATATTATAAAAAATATCCTAATAAAATTTATGAATATTTGAGTATGTATTATTTTTTCCATTTAATAAATTATTATTTATTATAAAATATCATTAATGATTTATTCAACAATTATTCATTAGATTCACTTTAATAATATCAATATAAAAATTAAACATCAAAAAAATATTTATATCTAAAATATTTCATTTCATTCTAGAGAATTCATATATAATTGTGTTCATCTCAATTTTTTTGTATTTTTAATATTTTTTATATGATATTTCCATTATTTGAATAAAAACTTCAATAGTGTTGTGTAAGAATTTATGATTTTTATTTCTTCAGTTATATTTAAAAATAAATTACCATGTTGAATATAACTCATTTAAATTTCAATATAAAAATTAATGTCTAAAATATCTTCTTGTTAAAACCATTTTTAATATATTACACTAATTAAAAATTACTGTCCGACAAGTTTGAATTTTTTTAAATAAAATACTAAAATGGTCATAATCTCATCCAAATGTACATAAAAGGATATATAATAAAATCAATGATTATGATGGAATATTTGGAATCTTCCAAATATTTTAACACAAGTGTTAGGGTCATTTAATGGTTCCTAAAAGTTTATTTTTGAATTTAATTATCAACTTTAACCATTACCTTGGTGAAAATTTTTCTTAGGTTAGTATTCATATAGAAAAAATATAAAAGTAAATGATTTAATAATTATTATAAAACTTTTTAAAAATATGGAATTTAGTTTTTTCAATTTACAAATATAGAATTATTAAGATATTATATAAAATTTAACTAGAAATATTCAAAAAAAAAGTCACCCTAAAAAATGATTTTTTAGGATAGAAAATGTACATTTATAATTTTTTTGTATAAGGATGTTTAAAATTAAATTAGTTATAGAATATTAAAATAAAGAGTAATTATGTTACTTTGAGATGAAATTAAAATAAAAAATGTAATTTTTTATATCAATAAAATGGAACTTTTATAAAAATCCTTATTTTTCAAAATTCATTGAAAAACAATATTTTATGAAAAATACAACATTTTACCCTATTTTAATTTTTTTATGATAGTTAAAAATATTATGTTAATTTTTTCAAATAAACTCTAAATTTTTTTAATAAATTAATTATATTATTCTTTCAATAAAATAAAATAATATCATTTTTGAGAAAAAATATATTTGATGAATAAAATGACCTTATTGAAAATCAATTTATTATATAAAATAAATAAATAAATAAATTAGAAACAAGTAAAACCCAAATTATTACCTTTTTTTGTTAAAACTGTTTATTCTAATATTTTTAATAGCTCTATTATAACTGTTAAATTTGAATAATAATAAATCAATGTTTTTTAAGCTCAGTGTTATATATCTTATATTATATTGAAGATATTCATTCCTTTTAAATTATCTTGATATTAAAACCTCCCCTAAGGTGGTGTCTATGTCACGATCAGTGAGAACATACTTAGATTTAATTTTCACCAATTAGTTACTCCATTAAAGACAGAGTTATTCATGTTTGTTATAAGAATTTGACAGTGTGTCACCCTACCATATTTAAGCAATGGATTTCATGATGTTTAATAGTTTTTAGAATAAAAATACACATTATGTGATAAAAATTTATCAAATATAAAACAAAACAAACATAAATTCACAAAAAAACTTATACAATTTCTCCACTCCTGAAAGGTCATGGCCTCCCCACTAACTCACAGTCATCTAGACATGAAGCATCACACACCTAGTATTGAACCCACAAACACTCTTAGATAACCCAAAAGTAATGGATTAATCAGAAATGTTTATCATACCAGACAGTGTTTTGAGTCTCTCAACATGTCAGTAAATTATTTGTTTTGGAACACTAATCATAAATATTTAATAGTCATACTCTTGTATTTCATTCTATCAAAAAAAAACTAGGAAAATTTATCCATTTTTATATAGGGACAAACCCATATGCTTCAATAACATGTTTTTTTTGTAATTGTTCTTTTTGATAAAATAGTTTATTTTCATTCAAATATTTCATCAGCACACCCAAGGCGTAATGGTTGCATATCAAAATAGTATCCCTATTTTATAATATATTATCCCCAAATTCATTACTCTAAAAGATTCCACATCCACCTATGTTAACCCTATAAATTTATTGTTTTTCTACCCTATCACATTTGAATGTTCCTCCTAATCTCATAAAAATTAAATTAATCATTGTGACATATATAGGATTTAGTAAAAACATCAGTAATCAAAAATCCATTCAAATTCACTATAAGGATAACCTATCACTCATATTGTGAGACCATCATAGCATAAATATAATTATCATGTCCAATGGTAATTTCAAAGATAAAACTATAGAGACTAAATCTACAACATCTATCATTGCTCAATCCACTAGTTCTCACTAGTTGACCAATAATAGACCATTCCCGAGAGTATATCTTTATCTTAGCCATAAAGAGAATATAATAAATGGAACCCTAAAAAAACACATTTTTTGTCATCAAGTTATATATCACCCATTTTTTATAGACAAATAATACCCAATCTCATCCTAAGTGTTACAGGTATATATTTCATACATAAATTCATTGAATTTACTAAATAATGTCTTTTAAGAAATGATGAAACATAAATACAGACCAAATATAAATCCATGATGTTATGTATAACCCATTAATTCAAACCCATCACATGTTTCAATGGCATGATTTTTAGTAATCTCTATTATATTTTTGATGGATTCATGTTTTTTCAATACGATTTTATATAACATTAAAATAGTATCAAGAATATAGAGTACCCAAAAATCTACTCACAATATAATGCACATCTTTTACAATTTTATGATATATAATTCCAAAATAATTTTATAACCAAGTCCATGGGCCATAAAATCATTATGTAAAAACTCAAATAATATATTATATAAATCTATATCTTAAATTTTAATCTGAATAAATAGACACTATCCAATACTAGAATCCTCCACGAAATGTGGTATTCTTATAACCTCAAAAATTACTCTAAAGATAGCGTCTCATAAATATACATATCCTAAAAACTTTTCTCAAAAGAATCATATCATAATCCTTTAGTTGGATTGATTAAATAGTTTCAAACATTATTTTTTTTAAAAATCAATAAATATTTAATTTTTTATGTTTCAAATACATAAAAAAGATTTTTCATTTGTCAAATCTAGATTCCCAATTACACAGAAATATTCATATATCATGTGGTCAATTATGATATATATAATGAATATTTATATATTTCCTTCCACCCCTATCCAAGAGATAAATAAAAAAATGTAAATAATATATGTTATTATAACTAAAAAACTCATAATAATAATAAATTCTAACATGATTTCATACCCAAAGGAACATGAATTAGAGAGTATTACTTTGCTAGCTAGGGATAATTATTGCCTCAAAACCATGTTCTAAATAATACAAGATTTATCAACCATTTTTGTATAAGTTATATATATATATATAAAGTATCTACTTAAATTTTTTATTATGAAAATTATAGATACCACCCAAAAATTTTGTCATAACCAGTCCCCCGGGGCCCATGTTGTGACTACCCCATGCCCGCCTTTCATAGCCCAAGGGCTGGTGACTAGCACCAAAGATGTAATTCCATAAGTATGGGAAGGTATGGCCTTTATAACCTATAAATACTCACATAAAATATGATCACGAGTATACTGAATAATCAACAAGTGAGTACAGTAATTAAAAAGGGCCAAAATACAAGCTCAATTGAAAAGTACAAGAAACTGAAAGTACAAGTACAATTGAGGAAATAGTAAAAACAGCCACTTGTTCATCCTCTGAGGTTCCTACCTGAAGGGTAGGTACAGATCGCCTCCTTATCACTCCACATCCATCTTCCTCCCTTGTGTAATGACACACCATAAGGTCCACCTCCGTGTACCGTCCAGTCCTGGTACTCTCAGCCTCGGTGAGCGCTGTCTGTCGTATGCATCCAACACAACGAGGTGCGGGAATATCCCATGTAGGGGTGAGTATAATGATACTCAGTAAGGACCCCGAGACCCTCACGTTCTCAAAAAGTACAACAAGGATAATCCACAAAGGATTAAATCAACAGACAACCCCACTTAGGTATATGACCATACATATACCTAAGTTATCAAGTTATCCATCTCAATAATGAGGTAAACACCAAAGTTACTGACTCAGCTCAACCAGGATTTTTATTCACATTATCAAAATCTCTGCTCCTGGAGAACTCCTCCTCGGTCGAGTACAATGGGCCTTCTGTGACACCAAGGCGCTTCCCACAATCCTTGGAATGCTGAGGTACTCCTCCTGTTGAGTATTGTGGGTCTACTGCATCACCAATGTGCTCCCCACCATGGGTCTGCCACCACAACCAGGCACTCCCCCTAATAGCCTGGAGAGGTACTCCTCCTATCAAGTACTGCGGGTCTGCCACCACAACCATGTGCTCCTCCTCCGTGGTTCCGCTGCCACAACCAGATGCTCCCCACTGGGCTAGTCAAGTCACTCTGAGTCAATCGGTCCGCAGTCGTCAAGTCTCAGCTAACTACTGGGTCTCTACACTCTACTCGCTCATCACTGGAAGGATCCACTCCACGGGATACTTTTTGATACTCCAATTGAGACGAAGTGCCACAAATAAGTATCTCAAAGATCCTCCACATCATATAGGTCTCAACGCAATAGACGACATGTCAATCGAACTCCTAGTCTGTGAGTTATTAGCCTTTTAGTCCCGGGGGCCTGGTTATATTCATGCACGATCCAACCTGACCGTATTTCAACTGTACCCCAAACTCTAGTTGTGTATACTCAAAGATACCATCATATTCCAAGATTACTAGGGCCACTGACGGTTCGTCAAACGGACGCTTATTTCCAACGATATGGCCAAAGAAGGTAGAGGGTCGTAGTGGGCCCGAGTCCGGTCCGACCCGGTCTGACCATCCTAGCCTGAACCAGTTTGGGCCGACCCAGTCTGGGTCAACCTATCTCAGAACACAGGCCAGCCCATTATGTTTGGACCAGCCTGCTGGGCCAAACCCAGCAGGCTGCGAGGTGTCACGGAGGTCGGCGAGAGCGCGGACTGGTCGTGAGGGTGCGGACTAGCCATGGGTCGGCATGAGCGAAGTGCAGCTCGGAGAGCGCCAAATGAGCGATTTGGCTCGGAGGGCACCGTGAGGGTGAGGATCAGCCAAAAGGTCACCGCGAGTGCGTGACTTGGCCTAGGGCTAGGGTGGCGCGGCCGGGGCTGGGAGGACGGCACGACCATGGTGCAGCGGGGTGCGCGGACGACAAAGCCGTGGGGAGCGCGGTGTGCGCTGAGGCCAGTGGGCCGGTTTGGCCACCAGTGGCATGGGTCACGTGGGGTGCGTGGATGGCCAAGCCGCATGGATAACTTAGCAGGCAGAGGATGACTAGGCCGGGGCTCGGGAGGGCGCCATGAGGGGTGCGAGAGGTGCATCGTTTAGGAGCCAGGGCGCAATGCAGCTAGAGCGCGGCTCGACCGTGGTGTGGTGTAGGTCGGGTCATTTCGGCCGGAGGGTGGCGTGGCCGGTGGGCTGCTCCGAAGGGGCGGCTTGGGAGCCGGATGGCAGTGTGGTTCGGCCCAGGGCGGTAGAGCCGATTCGACCGGGGTGCCGAAGCATCGCGGGGGCGGCGCCGGTTGCCGTCGTCGCCTTCGTCGTATCTTTCCCTCGTTGCCATGCTGAAGAACATCACAGAGAAGAATGACAGAGGGGGGTCGGGCCATGTTAGTTTGGCCCGCACCCTCCGTGTTTAAGGTGGTATCAATCGGTTCATCAAGAACAAAAACATAGAACGAACATAGAAGATATCTTAAAAACATCAATTCCTATTAATCCCTCATTTAGAAAAATATTCCCAACCTAAATGGAAAAACATACGTGGATCAACTTGATAATAAGATGGTCCATGTTCTTTTTTCTGGAAGAATGAAACAAGGGAATAAAATCAATCACAAAAATACCCTACCTTGTTCGTTGTTCGTCAACGGAGTCACTGGGAAGAAGACAGATTGTTTGGAAAAGACAGACGTCCGTGTCATTGGCATTGTCCTCGATCGTCGGTTTGTGCACCGGCTCATTGTAGTCAAGACGTCTTACATCGTAGAAAGTATCTAGGAAGAAGGTTGAAGCTAGGGTCAGTGTTCTTCATCAGTGGAGCACGTTTTTCGTCTGTGGAATGCGTTCTTCGTGGAGGAAATGTTCTTCATTGGAGAGCATAATCCTCCATGTGTTGGGTGTCGCATCACATTGCCAATGCTTATTCACTTGGTGAAGCCTTCCCAAATCCTCCTCCCAAGATCCATATAAATTGGAGAGGGGGGAGTTAGTTAATGATTGTGGGAATTAATGATCGTTCATTTATTAGGAAACTTCCTAAATTCCCACGACGATGTTACTTAATTTTAAAAGGGGTAAGCCAATTAATTGGAACTGGTGCAATGATGCGGTGCCTGGGCATGATTATTGATATGTGCATTGGCACAATTAAGGTGTAGGAGGTCAAGAGGCTCTCCCTCATTAATTGTGGGAGTAGAGGGTTTTTTCCAATTAAAGGGGGGTTTCATCTTGGGTGGTCCCCACCACCATAACCTCTTATGGGAGGTTATGGTTTTGGTGGTTCCCACCTCCTTAACCTTTTATGGGAGGTTAAGGTCTGATGGTCCCCACTTCCAACTTCCACCTGGTGTTTAGTTCCAGTGGACCACACCTGAAATATCCACATGGAAGCTAGAAATAAAATAAAATGAAGTTTATTTTATTTTATTATTTCCAAAAAAACCCAAAAACTAACTTTCACCCTCATCTATCTGTCGTCGAGGTTAAATCCTCATTAAGTGAATACCGGCACTACGAGTTCAACGATGCCCTCAAGTTTCAATTCCGAACACTGGTTCAAAAATTAAAAAACACCGCTAACGCATTTACTGAATTCACCTGAAAAATAGATCGGAAAATTATTTTCAGTAACCCTCAACCCACACCGGTGCCGGTTAGGCTTTGCCGAGGTGAAACACTCCCCAAAGAACCCAACAGTACTCTTAGATTTTCAGTATGAGTTTCTGTTTAGAATTTATGAATTTTACAATAAAATTACTGTCACTTAATTATTTTATTTGCGGCGAAAAACTAACCTTCTGTGGTGGCCCGCACCGGACAAAGTTGGTATCTTCTTAAAGAAAGCATACTATCATGAGTTCAATAGTGGTATCAGATTTTAATCCAAGTTACTGTTTGTGAGTTATAAGCATTTGAAAAATAAAACAATGTTTTTAATTATTTTATTTACGATTATTCCATTTTTTGGTTTTCTCATAGGAGGCCGGTACAGAATAATCTTAAGTCGCACCTAGGGTAAACCCACCATCTGGAGATCAACTTGCCCTCATATTTCTGATCCAAGTAACCGTTTAAGAGTTATTCCACTTTTTCAAGAAAACTACTAATGTGCATTAACTTAAGCCTAACAAAACTTCGACGGATCATTCTGGGCTCCCCGGGCCTCGGAATCGTGCGCCTTTAGATTTCACGGACTCGAAAAATTCCCATATATTTTAAAAAATACTAATAAATTCCGGGTCTTTACAAATTTTTTGATAGAGAGATATAAACCATAAGTATTCCACTAGAAATTCAACATATCGATGACTAATAAGAGGGGACTAATAAATCCTTTTTGAGAGTTGATAACCTTATTATTCTCAAAAAAATATAAAATAAATAACTATAAAATATATTTAAGATTTTTAATAAATTAGGATATAATTGAATTTTAAATGAACTAAATACTTAGGGTAACTCCATAGACTATGTTATAAGAAAATACTAGTAATTTAAATATTGTAGACATATGTTAATGAATTTAAAACCAAAGGGATTATCATGTAAAATAATATAAATAATGATAGAAATAAAGAGGAAACATTTATTTCCAAGTAATTTATCTAATAACAATCCATATATCACATTTGATCCACCCTATATCATTCACAAATACATTTTTCATCCCATTAACCTTTATGTTGTTGTAAATTCTTCGAAACCAAAAATTTTCAAATAAATGTTTTTAATATAGTTCTCTCAATCCATATACAAACTGAAATAAGACATATAACTATATATTCAAATAAAAATGATAAATTTATATGAATATTAATCCAACCTAATGGTTCACTCAAACCTTATTTGATAAGTGATTGTTTACATTTTGAACCCATCTAATAGTTATTTGGTTTACAACTCGTCCACCTATATGATCAAGTCCCATTAAATATAATTTGATGCAATAATTTTCAACTAGTCCAAAATAATATATTTCTGGTATCAAATATTTCCCAACCAATTATAATTGAACAATTACACGGTTTAAATCAATTCTACAAAAAATTAATCAATCACATGGAATTTCACTAAACCAGTAATGAATCTCCCAATTAGGAACTCCCTAGCCTATAATGAATATCTCAATGTGATTCTTACACAATCTATAATGAATCACTTTATTATAATCCGACTATAATCAAATAAAAATCACATAACATGGAAAAAATCTATACAAATAATATTAAACCTTGTTTAAATCTTCAATAAAGCATAATAATTATCTTGATAGTTATCCTTCCAAAACTATTCCCACCACATTATAGAAATATATTTATTTCTAAAAAAACTATTCCACCTATACTATTGGTTGGGGAAAATATACTCTAAAGAATCACAAATCAAAAAACTGACAATGCATTAGATGATTTATCTACATTTTATTTACCTCTTGAAAAAAAATTATCCTCTTCTTAAAAAACCATCTAAAACAAATAAATTAGTAAACAAAATTCACTTAAACCACCAAAATATACTTCTGAACATCCGCATAATTAGCATATCAACATCCACCAATATATCTTCCGCTAAAAACTCAAAACATATGGAAAAACTAAAATGACTAATTTTTCTACATCTTGAATGATATATATGATGATCCAATGCGTCTAGTACCCATCCTATTTAACTTATGACTCACCATGACTTCTAATATCTTCATGTATGTCCTTATCAAAATCTTTATCTACTATGTCACCAAATACCACACATTGAACCATTAATATAATATTCTCCAGTATTGGATTTCTTTATTATATAAATATAAAAAACCCACTTTTTTAGTTAATTTATAAATGTAAATGTATGTAATTATAGTGAATTCTACTTTGTCATCTGTTGTAAATAAAATCAAATTTTCTGCATATTTATATATTTCATATAATTATCTTCCCTATTCACATATAATATTTTATCTTTATATATTCTTCTCTATGAACCCCTTAAATTTTTGTTCTATAATATAATTTCAGAAAAATTGGAGATAGAAAGATATTTTGCTGTGAAATTTAATTCAATTGGTTTTTCTAATAATGTTAAATTAAATTTTTTTAAGGTAAGTTAATTTTGATAAAAATTTAATTGTTATTTAAAAATTAATATATATATTTATATATAATTACAGTGTAGAAGGTGGTTCTAAATATTGAGGAATTATTCAAGATAATTTTTTATCTCGTAGAAATAAATATCATGTAATCATATTAAAAAAGAGAAACAATAATATATTTTATGTTTTACTTCACTGATTTCAAATATTAATATTGAGTTTTGGAGAACATATTATATTTATGTTGGAGCTAAAATTATTTGGAGTCCCTTGATGAGTATGAAGACAGAAACATTAGGCCAAATGATCATTTTCTTTAGGGATTTGGATTGGATCACCACAAGAAAATACGTTTTTGACCTATGACGTGTATTGAACCCTAGATATTGGCTTTCATTAGGTTCTAGTTATTTTAGAATTGAGTTGGAAACAGGTCACGAAGAGGTTTCATATGCTCATATAGAGGGGGTAGGGGCAAGAAAATAGATATTTTAGTGCATAAACAAAGTCATAAGCCCATCCATGAATATGATAATGTTGTATCAGCATTATCCCCAACACATATACTAGAAACAACCATGTTTTTTTGTTACAAACATGTTAATGATTCATTCCTTATATTACACACTAGAAAATGGTAATGATTATGGGAGTGGTGTATTGAATAATGAAATTCCTTATGAAGGTTGGTGAGGGTGATGGTGAGGAGGATGATGATGATGACGATGACTATGGTGATGATAATGAATTTATTGAACATAAAGAGATAAATGCACTATATTTTTACTAATATTAATGACCCGAGATGTTTGATTATTGTATGTGATTGAATATATGTTATTTTATAAATGTGTTTTATATCTGGTTTAATTAATTAATTATTTTCTCGAATATTTTATTTTGTATTTAAGTGGATTTGGTGTAGCAGTATTGGTGTTAGTAAGTGTCAGTGTCTTGGTCACATGAATTTTGTATATTGACCAGATCTGGTATGGTGATTTAAGGTGCATATATTTGTTTTCTTACGTTTAGATCTATGGTGGTGGGTATTAGATTCCATGGTACATGTAGGATATAAAAACATCTATGAATAACCATTAGAATTGACATGTACTAATGTTTTAATTATACCATTGGACTACTAGATGCCAAGGATGGGAAATCTATACCAATGGATTGAAACAATTTAGTATAGACCTATACAAACTATTTAATGAAACTATTGGTATAGTTTACATGTATTTTCACTATACCAATGGTTCATTAAATATTTTTATAGGTCAATACCAATGGTTTCACAAAGTGTTTTTATATCCATCCATTACCATGGAATCAAAAATCCCCTTTCTAGGAGATTGATCTCACCCATTTATTTTGTATCCATTCCCCATGTTATGAATATGATTTAATAATTTTAGAGGTCTTTAAAGAGTTTATAGTTGCATGATTATATATAAAATTTTACTCGTGTTGTAAAACAATATGTTTACATAGAAAATATCCAACACACAAATCCTTTCTTTCTAGGTTTAATTAGATTTTTGTGAGATGTATTATTAAATATATGAGATCAATTTATCATTAATGATATGATTAGAATGGGTTTTTTTATGGAATCAACCCATAAAAACATGAAAATCTACCTAAACCTACTATTCACTTGATAAAGGTAAATTAGGATAACAAAATATTGTCCTGAATATAGAAAAAACATGGCATACAATCAGTGATCTAAGAGGAAACTGATGAGATATAAAAATAACATGTATAATCCCATCCAAAAATGATAATCTAAAACGTAATTAATATCCCCATGTGACCAACAGTCCCCTCAGGACCAATCCAATCCAAAATGTACATCAAAAAAAGAATCCAACATGCTATAGGATTCTCTTTCCTTTTCAGAGATCCTACAACAAAACTTCTACAAATGCCCAAAACCACATGTATGGTTTGACTTGAAGATCAGTATGATACCACCAAAGTCTCTATAAAAGTTATAATATCAATAATTCATCAATTATAGGCTTTAAACAAAAATAGTTTTCCAGTGTATTTTAATAAAATAAGAAAAATAAAATTTTAAATCATTTTACCATTTATTTTAATAAAATCTTGTTATTCCTTATGACCATAAATATGACAAGTATAATTGCCAAAAATATAAAATCATATCCATGAATCATGTTTTATGAAAGTAAAATAATATTCATGGAATAATCTATTATATAAATCTCTTTGATAAATCCTTATATATGACAACATGTGAGCAATAATCCATGATAAAACAATCTAGCAATAAATAACTAAATATGAAAAATTATAAAGAACCAAGTGTTGGGATATATCCTATAAGAAAATATATACCAAAAACTCAAAATCATAAATAAGAATAAATTGGATCCAAAATATATCTAGTAATGGATGTGAATATAACACAAATATACCTCAAAGTGGTGAAACACACACAAAGGCTACTCTTGTCTCAATCCCGATGCACCCAATGTTCCCAATGTTCATTTTTTCTTGTTCAATTAAAAATCATGATCCCAATTTTGTAAAAAAAATTCAAATCCATCATGATCCACGTCAAAGTTTGAAAACATATTTCCAAGTCAAGAAAATCCATTTTTATAGAAAAAACTACTTTTTGAAATCATTTTACTCTTAATGAAATATGTTTAAAGCATTTATCACTCAAAATAAATGAAAAAACCAAATGAATTTATTATGAATAACCCATGATCCATCAATTTATCCCATATAAATGAATAACCTACCTCAACATGGTAAAAATCTATCTTCTTTGAAAAAGGTGACTAGAAACTAATGAAATAGACTTTTAAAGATAAGCAATGCCAATAATCTTAAATGGACTAGTGGAAAACACTATTCAATCACAATATTGTAGGAAAACCCAATCCTAAATGAATGAAAATGAAGAACCAGAATGAACGCTTACCTGGAGAAAAGAAATTGAACCACAATGGTGAACAATCAGTGAACTAATAAGTTCAGATGAAACATAATCACCCAAAATCATCTACATAGATCTCTAAGCTTAGAGAAGGGAAGATTAAATCTAACTATTTAATTACATATCCAAAAAAACCCAAAAATTGTTACAGTCATATTCTATATAGCGTGTAACCCATTTTCACATTGTGTATTCCATGAGGCTCATATAAGATAAAAAATCTATCAACATTTTATTAAAAACAAGATTTCCCCATTATATGCTGTGTACCTATTACACAATATAAAAAAAATCGCACCATCTATCCAGTTGATGTCTTTTATTAGGAATCCATTACATGATGTTTACATCACTTACATGACATAACTATACCCAGTGAAATGTACCAACATAAAGTATAAGATGAAAATTCCAACAAGTCCCACACATCACCATTTAAGGTATCCTTCCAATTCCTTTTCAGTATTACTAAAAAGAAAAAAAACCAAAGGTGAAAAAATAATTATTAGAAAAGCAATTATGTGTTATAATCTCCGCATCATAAATTCTTTATGCCCATATAAATCCCTAAAATCATAGATAAACAAAAAATGATAAGGCCACTACTACATAATAAATGACTCCCACTCCTACATCTTGTGGCTATCAAGTTTTCACAACCATCGTACAATGAAAAGAGGGTTCATTTTGCCACACATTAACATATTCTGGAGATCCCTTATCCTGACTAACTTCTCACCCAATGTGGAATCTGGTTGAAGAACAACATCCTCCCATTTAATCACATAAGAAGGATCAATTATATACCTCCTCAACCAAGAAACATGGATGATATCATAAATATCTTCACAAAAATGTGAAACATTTATCTAATTGTCCACCCTCCAAAAAAATCCAATGATCTACAAGGTTCCTAAAAACATTTGATTGATCTTACCCTACTTACCCAACCAATGAAGTCCCAATGGCAGAAGAAACTATGAGAATGACCCAATCAACTACCTCATACTCTAGTAGATGATGCTGGCAGATCGTATAATATTTTTGACGAATGTGTGGCATGATAAAACACCACCGGATGAACTGAACCTTCTTTTTCACCGTCAAATAAAAACTAATACCAACCAAGGATTGATCTTCCAACTTTAAACAACACCATAAAGATATATATGTCCAAATATAGAAATCCTCAAAGAGAAATATCTTTATCATAGTTTGATAAATATTAATATCGTGAAAATAATCCATCATAAAATTATATTCCCAAGATACTCAAAAATCATGTAGAAAATCATAGAACATATCCTCTAGAACCTGGATATCCCTCTCTATCTATCCATATATCCACAGATGATATGATGTGATTAATTTAATCTGGAAACCCATTTCCTCCAGCAAATATTTCTAGAAACTGTGTGTGAACCTCAGATCCCAATCGGAAACAACTTCATAGGGAACCCTATGATGTCTCAGAATATCTTGGACATACAAGTTTAGATGATGTTCCTCATTCATCATCTCCGTAATTGGTAGGAAATGCACTTATTTTGTGAGTTGAATGATGATCAGCAAAATCACAGTCTTCCTTTTAGGAGAACTTGAAAAAACAATGGCGAAATATAGGGATATAATATCCCATATCTATTCTACAATGGGTTAATTCTGTAACAACTTGACAGGTCTTTGGTGCTCTGGCTTAATTCTTTAACAAGTAATTCACTAGATAACAAAATCTAATATCAATTATCATAACCGATTCCACCAATACCTTTGTCTCGTATCATGATACATCTTGGTAACCCCATGGTGAACAGACCAACAAGAATGATTTCAACTATAAAATAACTAATGTCTAAAGGAAAACGGAAGAACAAGCCCCCAATTGAAGCACAAATCTCTACTGGGAGACTGATACCACTCACCTGAGGTCTCCACCAATAAAGGCATTCATTAAAGCATTGGAAGTCAGTGTCTACCACATACTCGAGCTAAACTCAATAAAAAAAGTTGATTGATATTTCATTGAATCTAAGAAATTTTTTCCAAAAACTATACTTCTTAAAATATTATCATAGTGAACAAAATAATCAAACACCACACCTCAACTAATTCCTTTATTGATTATGTACGTAATATTTTGCTCATCTCATCGATAGAAAAATTCCACTTCCTTAGATTATGAGTAATTAGAAAATAAAAAGCATGAAGAAATTAATCCAAATGTATCTGACCAATATTTTTATCACTTTGATTAAAAATTTATTTTATGCTCTTCTGACCACAATATTCTATAAAACATTCCACAAAGATAATGATATTCCACGTTTTGTGTCAATAAAAATTAGGTCCCAACTTGTGATCTGGGGTAGGGTAATTCCTCTCATGAGGGAATAACTAGAAAGGCCCATAATCCAGAACCTTTTTCCCATGCATCAAAACTCATCACAAAATCATATAAGTAGAAATGTAGAAAAAATCATAACTGAACCCCAATTACAACAGAATAAATAATGTTTCTAAAGTAAACCTAACCATTAGTTCCATGAAATCTATTTGTAAATATCCATTCCATTCTAACTTTACACCATTACGGGTTAATGATATCATCGACAATTAAAGAACGAAGAAGTCTAGAACATATTGTCTATAATAACCCTCAAAACCCAAGAATCTCATATTCTCAAACAAATTCTAGGGAATCATCTAGATCACGATAAAAAATTATTTTTTAGGATCTACTGAGATGTCCCTCACTGATATCTTGTGTCCCAAAAATTTCACCTCTCAGATCGAAAACACAATCATGGAAATTTTACCATATAGATGATGATATTTCGAGGATCAAATGATGATATAAAAATTTTCTACATTCTCCTCCTATTACATAGTTTATGAAACTATATAATCCATAAACACAAAATGAGTCCATGAACTGATGAAAGAACTAGTTAATTATAACCATAAACACTATATGAGCATTAGTGAGATTGAATGGCACAAAAAAACTCAAAATTATAATATTGACTCCTAAATGATGTCTTTGGTATATTCCTTTCTTGAAATCTCAACTAGTGATACCCATACCATAGGCTAAGCTTATAGAACCAACGAGCCCCTCTAAGGTGATCGAAGGTATCATCAATCCTTGGAAAATGATATTTTTTCTCAACCATTACCTAAATGAAATTTCAATAATAAATAAAATATCTAAAAATCCTGTATACCTTGTTACCAAAGAAACGATATTATGAACATGGTGAAACACTAAGAAAAATACACCATATAGCCTCTATGTCCTCTTGTGGGATGATAAACCCCACTTAATCAATAGGTTCTATATGGTAATTTAGTATCGATATATGCATTATACCAGGGAAAAAATAATTAATAAAACTGACCTCTATATATCGTATAAACCAAGAAACATATTCTGAATAGACCTTAGGGTACTCACACATGACTATAGGAAGTATAATACAAAAGATAAGGTCAACAACATCAAGAAACATCTCTGAAAACTGACACAATGTTACCCCAGAATAAAAAACAAAAGGTTATTCCCTTTCCGATCTAGAGTCCCCACTCAGCTTGGAATACATGAGTTACCCCAACAAAATCTGAGAACTAAAATAATTAATGATAACAATATATATGAAAATTAAGGATGTTCAACCAATATGTGGTGACAATCAAGTAAGATATGTATGGTCAAACACTAAAATGTCCAACTCAACCTCAATCTTGGTTGTCATCTCCCAACATAAGGTATATCTGAGACCTTATTTGGAACTCTTAAACAAAATGCGTGAAAAGATACAAGAATAAAGGAATATTTTGTGAATGAAATACCAACATTTCAAATAGATTTTATTAAAAAAAAGATGAATCACACCCGTATCAAACAAAGATAACACCACAAAAGATGAATTAAATACTATACCTCCAATAGTCCCTAGCCCTGATTCAGATTCCTCTACCCCATATACTAATATATAAATTCATCTAGTGGTAGACTCATGAAGCTCTCCATTAGAATAAGGATTAAAACCACCTCCCTTGGATACATATTCATGAGGCTGTGAACCCTTGGTGAGAGTGGATCTTTCCCCGCTACCCTAATATATCTTTTCCAAACAGTGTTGTAGATGGCCATATCCTACAAAAAGATTACCTGTATTAGGAACCTATGTATAGTTATTTTTTGTCTATCTTAAACAACCACAATAGTATCATAAAACCTATTGTTCCACTATTGTCACACTTAATACTTGTCCTGAGGAAAACTGACCACTCTTAGGCTTCCATTTCTGGAAAGAATGTACTCCATGGATAACCACTAAACAAACTGAAGCCCCACCAAAACCTGTAATACAAGTTATGTTTTCCTTACCTAAAGATACCTAGTCAACTACCTATAGAAATTTTCTAATCCATAATAGTATCAAAATCAACTAAATATTGGGCCTCAATCAAAACTCAAATCTCTGATACATTATGTACTCATTACTGACATGATCCGGTTCTAGAAGCACGAACTCAGTAAAATGGGTAGAATAATTGATAATGGAATGCTCTGCCAAATATATTTTTAGAAACACTTAGGTCATCACCACATGTAATTTATCAGGGTAAAATTACTATTTGATGATTTATTTTAAGAAATCCCATGAAATATCCTCATGCATCTCAACATCCATAACAGAGTCACAATCACTTTCCTGGCCCCTTAAGCATATAGGTAAAAAAATACTAGCATAGAGTCATTTGGATTCATTAAAGTACAAGATCCTCTCTATATTTTCAAGACACTATTCATATTTCTAGGGTCCTTTTTCACCACAAAAGACAAGTGGATGCTTCTTGGTAAATTCTAGTCAATGATCTACTACGCATCTTGGGTTCCTGAAACCCAATTTACCAAAATTATATACATTTTGGATACATGCATATACCAAATTAGTTTCCATAGGAGGATTCCCTTGTAAAAAAAATCTCAAATCTTCCTCTCTTGGATTTGAAAGAGCTCTTATAGAGGAATTTTCTAACAAAAGACAAAAATACCAATCAGCCAAGAGAAAATTGAAAACTCATATGACCAAAATATAGTATTAATAAATCATTTAGTTCAATTATAATTTAATTGAACCATGAAAAATACTAATATAAAATGGAACATGTCCAATTAAATAAACATTTCATACATTTCATTCAAATGATGACAAACACCATGTCCCAAAGACAGTAAAAATCCTAAACCACCCATGGTAGATTGGATTAATCCATGGAAGTGATCATTCTAGGCCACTTTTCTAAATGTACTATATAAAATACAATGGTTCTAAATTTTGTATACCTAATACTAAAAACCAAACCTAGTAACTGATAATGCACTTTAAGGTGAGGATACCATTAATACCAAATTTTAATGAATGAACCTGGTTCAACATGAAATGAAACCTAAAACAGACCATCACAAGATATAGGTAATACTAGTTAGAATAAATTAGTTCAAATATAGGAAAAAATTGAAATACAAATACAGTATAAAGTAAATTTTATATTTATCACCAAAATACAAAAAATACCACCCAACGAGGCTAAACTAGAAAGTAATTTGTATCCCTATGCATTCAAAAGTTATCTCCAGAATAATTTGAACTGAAGGAGACTACAAAAAGAGATGTCATCATGATACAGGATGATCATACCATTACATAGATCCTACTGTAAAACATCAACAAATGCACACAAGCACAAGTATGGGTGTGATACTAATCCTAGTAGGATACCATCACATTTTCTATACAACGTATAATATCAATAATTCAATAATTCCATCATATAAAAAATGTATTTAAGATGAATTTTAATAAAATATGATAAATTCAATTGTAAATCATTTTATCAATGGGTTTCAAAAAGTCATTTTCTATATTATAAGCTGAAATATGGAATGTATAAGGGAGAAAAATAAGAAACCATATACAGGAATCATGAGGTAACAAGAAAAAACATATCTACTAAATGGCCTATCTTGAAATACCATGTGATAAAAAATAATACATAAAACATGTGGGAATCAACCAATACAAAACAATATTGAGATAAATAACAAATAATGAGAAATAAAAAATTACGTAGTATTGGGGTATAGGCTATATGAAAATTCATAATGGACACTCATAATCCTAAGTAGGCATATGTTGGATCAAAAAGATATTGAGTCATACCAGTTGGTATAAAAAATGTTACCTCTTAGTAGAGAAACACAAAATAAGGCTAACCATGCCTCTATCCTGACACACCCACAGTTCATATTGTGAATTTATCTAAATATAATTAAAAACCAAGATTAAAATTATATAAATTGTTTTCTAGGACAATCTGATCCACTTCGGTGTTTGAAAACCCATTTCCAAATCATGTAAATCAATTTTCAAAGAAAAATAAATTTTTTGAAATCTTTTTCAATTAAAATAAATCATTTGAAATAATTTCTCACCAAAAATCGATAAACAAAACAAATGAAATTACCATGAATTAAAATCAATTAATCTATTTAAAACATTGTATATAAACCCAACCTCAAAAGTGTAAAAACCAAGCTTTTTTCCCTAACGGTGATTAGAAACAAAGATAATATCCTACAAATGACTAGGAATACTATAAATCTAAAAAATATCAATATATTTCTTGATTAGATCACAAAACTACATCCAAACCATAACCAAAACCAAAAAAATAAGTAATATAAGGAACAATTTCATTAATAGATGAAATCCAACCAAAACAGTGATCAATAGATGAACAAAGTAATCCGGACAAAAAGTAATCCCCAAAAATTGCGTACAGATCTTTATAAATTTAGATAAGGTAATCTACAAAATAATGAATGAATTAAATGTCTTCAAAACACCCTAAAATCTGGATTCATGAAATTTACATGGATTTTAACCCATTTACATTTCGTGTATTCTATGAAGCACATATATTTTGAAAAATACAACACTATTATATTATTATTGTTTCATTAAATAGTGTATACCTATTACACGAAATGTAACCTATTCATGCCATGTATCCCATACAAGACATATTCCATGAAACCATTTAATGGTATGTACATCACTTACCGGGCATGTAAGTTCCCAAAGAACAATAAAATGTATTGTTCTATTTTAAAAATTCCAATAAATCCCAAAATTCACTATTATAGGTTACATACAAACACATTTTATAAATTACTCAACTAAAAAAAAGGAAAACCAAAAAAGGTTAAAAATGTACATGGCAAAAAGGTAAGAGGGAATTACATTCACTATAAATTCATTATAAATGATGTTAAAATTATAATATATTTATTTAAATGACATTTGTTTTATGATATAACATGCATAATTGAATCATTGGGTGCAATAAAGAGTTACACATGACCTAAATATTGAATCCCCATATTCCATAGGAATTATAATAGTATCAATGGTATAAAGATGATCCAAATGAGACTATAATATTAATATGACTATAAATTAAAAGTAATTAACTAAACAAGTAACTATATTTAATTAGAGTATAAGAAATCAGAAAAATACAATCTATAATGAATGAATACTAAATCAACATATTTTAATTGTCAAACATAAATAGAGTACATTGATCACCTATAAAATTAATCATATACACAAGATAGAAAATAATAAATGTAAAACAGGTTATGCACCCAACTATAAGCCTCACTAAATCTAAGTCACTAGAATCTTATTGATCTATCTCTCTCAATTATCAAACATGGGTCTCAGCCAATCCTGTACCTACAATAAGTGATATATGATCTTTTATCCAACTTCGTTCTTTCCTTATTATTCTTTATGCAATAAATAAAATCCATTCTCTACATTACATATTAACCTCAATGGGATAGTAAAAAAATATGTTCGACATATCCTCCACTAAGGGATTTTTCATCTCCATGTTAACCACATTTATAACACATTCCCCATGTATGTAAAGTCTATATTGATTAACATGCATGCTCAACTATGTAAAAATAAAAAATATAACATGACATACCTGATACAATACAATAGATCTAACATAACTTCATGTAAAGTAGAAGTCATATCCATAAAATGTAATGGTCTAGAACCGTATACTCTATTACATTGTGGGAAATCAAGTATTTGGTGTGTATTGGGAGGTCAAGGTGATTATTGAAACACTTTAAAAAAATTCACAGTTTCCCATGATTTCCCAGAGTGACTAATCTAAATAGTTCCTCATCCTAACATTTTCTCAGGATGGCAGTGTCTCATTGAGGGTAGATCATCTTGGTGGTGTCTCACACATTTAGTGGCATGTTGGTGGTGTCTCACCCTTGTGGCATCTTACAGGCACTGTCTCACCCTGGTGATGGCCCGCCGACAGTCACTCGCTGGCGGTTGCTCGGTATAGGTTACTCACTAGAAGTTTCTCATATAACTATTCCATGTCTAGAAGTTCCCCATATGATGATTCATCGCCTGGTAGTGCCTCAGTGGTGGTGCCTCATTTGATGGTGCCTCAACAGTGGTGCCTCATCTGGCAGTGTCACTTGTTCAATGATTCAAGTTACTCCAGTTTTCCCCGTTGATGTCTTCATTTGACCTAAAGAAAGTTCAATGCCTTATTTAAAAGTATTTGTGACTGAGTCAGATTCCATAAATCATATCATATATTCCATTGGAGTCTAGAGGCATTTAAATGGCCAAAACCATAGTATTTTCTAGACCCTCTTCTAATGTAATATCAAAAACATTTATAATTCCATCGATCTATTTTTATCTCGCGAAATTTAAATTATCATTCCCCTTGTTCATTCCATCAATCACTGTATTGATATGGGAATCCCAAAATACTTATTCCCATAGGATTTGTGTAAATTTTTACAGTAATTGGTTCATGATTCCCTAAAAAATTTCTTGGTTCATGCACGCCCCTATGTTGGTGCGACTAGAAATTGCTGACTGTCTTCCCTTCAAGGTAGGTTTTACTTCATCTATGTTAATTTTTCATCTTGGTGGATGGGTATAAATATTATTTCACTTTTTATAACTTTTGATTATAGATTAATAATGTTGATTAAATTTGTTTAAAAATCAATATACAAGGGGGTTGGGAATGTGACGTGTGATATTGCTATGCTATTTTTTCCAATGATGTTGTGATATGTATGAGATAACTACCCACTAAAAATCGTGTCCATTTGGGGTAATTTTTTTTCAAAATGGATAGTTTATTGAATGCATGTTATTTGGTTTCTAAAAACGTATATATAAAATTTTTATAACCATGTATTTCTTTCTAATGAATGGATTCCCTAGGATTATATAGTTTCTATGATAACCCCTACATTAAAATGTGTATTTCATTTAGGGGTGTCTTCTTAAATATGAAAATGTTTTCCCTTTGTATGTTAGGTGAGGTGGTGTGTGGGATTACTGTGGTTTGTGTGTGGGGGGGGGGAATTTGATGACATGTGGTCATATAGTGGGGCTAGAATGGGTGTGGTGTCGTTATGCAGTAGGGTTGTGAAATTGGTTGTGATGTAATGAATTTCTATATGTGGTTTTGAGTTGGGGGTTTTTTCTTGTTGACATATTGATTTTTATAGATTGAATTTGAATAAGGGTAGTGGTGATTAGCATGGGTAATTCCCCCAATGTGTCTCCATTAATAAAATGCAGAAATATTCACCCCATAACTAGATGTCATGGTATAATTTCTCATTAATGTGAGGTGCATAATTTTCTAGATATCTCTCTCCCCTAAATGAATTTGTGTATGTTTCTTGATATGTGTTGTGTTTGATAGTTTCATTGTTAGTGATGGAATAAATGAATAATTGTTTAATAATGTTTGGAATGGCATGGGTTGGTTTGGTTAGCCTAAATAGACGTGGTTAAATGAATTGGTTGTGAATGTGAAATGGGGTATGTGGCATGATGTGTGGTGTGTGCATTTAGAGGTAGAATCAAAGGTGGAAGTGTTGTGAGTTGGAATTTATTCTTAGAAACCATAGGTTGGGATTGATTTATTGGTTTCATATATTTATATACTAATATTTCCATGTTATTTATATTCCAACCACACCCATGTTGAGAACTATGTTCCAAACACCCCCATCATCATGAGGGAGCGTGTATTTCCCTACATTTTGTTAGGAGTATAGATGGTTGTGTTCCTTCTCTTTTCCGATATCTCTCCTAGGAAAGGTTGGTATGGCAAACGCAATGAGGGGATGATGACTATTAGTGTCTTATATAGTGGTTTCAATGTCCCAAATTTCATTGGGAGAGATGTGATGGAACATGTGTTTGTGAGTGTGGTTGCTTGTTATTTGTCATTTGTATTTAGAATGAGATTTGATGTGTTGTGAAGTCCATGTGTGAGCAAGAGGGATGTGCTATGAGGCCCTGGTGTGTGTGGGTGGGATGGGATCTGAGGTCTTGGTCTACAAGGGAGGGTTGTTTTGTGAGGACCATGTGTATGCGGGAAGGAGGTGATGTCGTATACAAATGGGATGGGGCACTAGAACATACAACATTGGGAAAGAGCGACATACCAGTGGTGAAGTGGTGTGGCATACCCTATCTTCAATGTGCATTACATTTACTACATTACTAGACTTGAGTTATTTGGTGATAATTCCTTGGTGAGGTTAGGATGGTTAGTATACTTATTTAGGATATGTTTTGTTCTACTTTTTTCTCACAAGAGCATTAGTATGCTTCTCTAACATGTTCATGAGAGACATTGGTTTTTCTATTGGGTATACTTGTATGCTCACCCTCCATATATAAAACTATTATTTGGTTTCTAGGAGGATTTTATGGATTGTGTTCATCCTTATTAGCCTGGATCCTTGATAGCTTCTATATCACTGCTTTATCCTTACATTTCTATATTTTATTTGGAGTATATTTTCTTTTGAGTAATATTTTTTACAAGCATGTGATTGGGGTTTGGATTTATTTTATATTATTTCATGGATTTGTGTTTTGGGTGATTCATCTTATCTTCTAATATTTTTTTCTTATTAATGGAAATGCCTCTAATATTGTGAGATTTGTAAACCCTTAGTTCTAGTCACCAACCTAGGGACAACTGGAGGTAGGGATAAGGTAATTATATCTCTCCCCTCATTGTTGTATTTTTATAGGGAGGGGATCATGGCAAAGTGGTATCAGAGATAATAGTTCAGATATATATTGGGGTTTGGAGTTTGGCACAATGAGGATTGCATGGGAAGGTATGGAAATAGTTCCAGTTGATCTTGGTTCATGAAAAAGGATTGTAAGACCAGTTAGGTTATGGGATTTTAGGGTCCCCCATGATCTAGGTAATGTTCTCTGAACGTACTAAGGGACAAAGTGAGATTGGATTTCTTGAAGGTTAGAGACCTAGGAAGTGTGAATGCATCATAATGACATGTGTTCTTATTTGAATTAAAGTTTTTTGGGATGTTTAAAATGAATAAATCAAATTATATGAATTAAAATAAATATTAATAAAATTATATATAACTCTCTCTTAGAAAATCCTTTTAAACCATTACATTATGGCGCCTGGTCATCATCCACATGTGTCTAAGGTAGTTGAGGTTATCTAGGTTGATATGATTGATTTTTTTATGTTTGATCCATCTAAGGAAAATGGCCAGTGGAAGATGAAAATGCATTAAATACCGTGGTAGTATTTGGGGATATATGAGGGTTGGGTTTCAGACATGGATGTAGAGAGATTGGTGGAGTAGCTCGAGATCACTTTCATTTTGATCTGTACCCTGATAGGCTATTGGGTTCCTTTGGTAGTCAGTCAAATGCAAGGAGATACTTTCATTGGTGGATGCTCTATCTGGGGGAGTGAAAGGAGGCATAAGTTTTTTGGATAGAATTTATTAAGGAGTTCTAGATGGTGCCACATTCATCAACCATGAAGGCGGGAGGAGGTAGGAGCTAATCTTCCATCTGTAGAGGAGCATGTTAGTATATGAAAATGGGATCAAGTTCATGGATCTTTTTTGAAATTCCCTCCATCATTATCTACTGGAGGAGTCTCATACAAGAAATCTTGAGGGGGACACTATCCTTATATCCAGTATATTGTCACTTCTCTATTATTGCCATGTTATTTTGAGGTTTAAGAGATGGATGAAGTGATTGAGAGGATTCACTAGGGAGAAGGTATACCCTAATAGGGACACCAAAAGAGTTCTTCAAGAGGTAGAGTTTTCAGTGGAAGATCATATATTTCAGGACTGTCAAGGCTTTGACTGGTTTGGAATCAACCTCAATAAATTCCTTTTTGTCCTTCTGGTTCTAGTGGTTTCTATGATTTCCATGGGAGATTTGGACTAGTTAGTTTTGGTTTTGGGGTTCATGGAAATCACCATATCCAATTCCCCAAGGTTCCCCAAGATTAGCTTGGGGGTGGATGACAGGTTCTACGCTAGATACCACAACAGTTTCTAGTGAGACCGTTTCAGCAGTAGGGGAAGCATGATTCTTGCTCCCTGAGGGGAGATAGAGAAGGTAGATTCCAACCATAGGATTCTACTTGTGTTCTTGGATTATGAATAGAGTGGGGAAGGGGATGCATCCATCAGTAGCGAGTCATAAGTTCTGGGCCAGTTTAGTTTCACATGGTTGAGGCAACAATTCCATAGGGGATAGAGATCGTTAGATGTATTATCAGTTTGTTTAGTTCCTTTTTAGTGACATTCTTGACTCATAAGCTTCACACTGCTTTGTTTCACTCGCTATATCCCATGATCATGGACTCTATAAAAAAAGGCTTCCCATTCCCCTTGTTTTGAGTATGCTAGTTAGTGGCCAGACCATCTTATTTGATGTGTTCTGGGGGAGTACAATGATTATGGGATTGAATATGTCATGTGGGGATTTATTCTTGATAAAGACGTATCCATAAAATTTCATCCTCAACATAAACTAGTTGCATTTCATGCAATCCATTTTCTACTAATTTTGTAGTAGAGTCACATTTTTGGATGTTGATGTACAACTTGTGGTTTTCTTTGGCATGCAGGGTTGTTAGGACGGTAGTATATGTGTAGAGCCCCTTGTTTCATTGTTTGTGAATTTTTTCATGGAATTAGTGGACGTCGACGTGGTGGAGGTTCCCCGGGTCATTGGGGAGTTATAAGATGTTTTCCCTAAGGAGGTTGTGACACTACCCCTTCAACTTAATGTTGATATTGGGGTAGACTTTTAGGATGGTTCTTCTCCGATTTTGATGGTTCCCTATCATATGGCACCTTGTATGTTATGTGAGTTTAGGATTCAGAATTCCTATCTGATGAATAAGTGTTTTATCTACCCTAATATACTGTCTTGGGGTGCTCCAATCCTGTTATCCAAGAAGGATCAAGGTATTATGAAGTTGTGTATAGACTACTATATGTTGAATCAGTTGACAATCAAGAACCATTACCCTCTTCTAAGGATAAATGATCTCTTCAACTAGTTGAGAGGAGAAAGTTGGTTTTCTATGAATGATCTATGGTCTGGATATCACCAGTTGAGTGTGAAGGAGAGAGATATCTTAAATTCTACCTCTAGATGCTGTTATGGTCACTTTGAGTTTGAATTCATGAAATTTGGATTTACAAAAACACCAATTGTTTTCATGGGGCTTATAAACTCCATATTCTATTATTTCTTAAACCGATTCATATTCATATTCATCGATGACATCTTGGTCTACTCGAAGGTAGAGGAGGAGCATGGTGAGCATCTCAAAACTATCATAAAATTCTTTTGACGTCACCAAATCTATGGAACATTTTCAATGTGTATGTTTTGGACATGATTAGTGAATTTACTCTAGAAATTTGTGTCTTAGAAATGTGTGGTAATAGACCCATCAAAGTTTGAAGCATTTGTTACATGGGAAACATCTATGAATGTGGTAGAGGTTTCTAGTTTCCTTTTTCTCTCAGGCTATTATTGGGTGTTTACCATATTCATACCATGTTATATCCTCTTTAACAGCTTTGAATAGGAAGTACCATGATTTTGTGTAGAGTGATGAGTGTCAGGTAGCATTTGGATTCCTAAAGGGGAAGTTTTTTAGTGCTCCAGTGCTCTAGTTTCTGAAGGAAGGGGTGATGTTTGAGGTGTTTTTTTGATGCTTCTTGTTTATGATTCAAATACATATTGATTCATAAATTATTGGTGATATCTTATGGGTATAGGATGTTACTAACCACAAGTGTAACTACTCTAAATATGATTTATAGTTTGTAAGAGATGTCATTTCATTGATGTTGTGGCAGTATTACCTCATTAGGGAGCCCTTTCTGTACTTCGTAGATCAAAATATAAGGAGTTATATATTTTCCGTGGGTGACCTAAATTTGTGGCAGCAATAGTGGATGGAGTTTCATTAGGACTATAATTTTTAGATCTATTAAAAATTATTAATGGAAAATTTCATGGCCATTTCTCTGAGAATATATTCATAGAGGGAAGTTTTTTTGGGAATCTACAGATTCATGCAGAGTTATGGAGGAGTTGGTAGCCATGCACATTGATGAAAGAGTGGTTGATGGAAAAGGCTATTTGTTTCATATAACGATGATGTATTCTATGATGTAGTAGGTGGAGGATTCTCAGTGGGGAGACTCAGAGGAATAGGTGGTTCATGATTGGTTTGGCCATAGTTATGCTACCATTGGAAGGTTGGAGGATATATTAAATTAGATTTTGTTTCAAGGGATGTTGTTTTTTCCTATAGCAATGCACAATGTATTCAATCACTTGTTTCATAGATATCCTTTAGTGGTATAACAAGGAGTTTCCATGATGTAGTGTGGCTTGAAGATGTAGTTTTGGTGGCTAGTTCTAACATGGTAAGAGGTGGAGTTTGCGACTAAGTGGATGGTTTTACAGTAGGTGAAGTCAGATTATCATGTTCCTGGTGGAATATGGAAACCCTTGGATGTTACTAAGTTGAAATAGGATGAAACCTCAAAGGATTGTTTCATAGGTTTACCCACATATCAGAGGGGATTTTATGATATCTGGGTAGTTATTGATCAATTAATGAATTCCGCTATCTTTATAGCGATCAAGGAGTTAGACATAGTAGAAGCCTTTTCTAAGTGGTAGGTGGATGAAGTGGTTCCATTTCATGAAGTTATGAGTTCTATTATCTCAGATCGAGATGCATAGGGCACCTCATGAGTCTAGAGGGGATAGAAGAATAATTTTGGAACCCAATTGAGCCTCAACACAATTTTCCACCCTTAAAAATATGTGCAGATGGATGAAAATGTGCAATGATATGTTGTAGGCATGCATCTTGGACTTTGGTGGTTCTTGGGTATGAAACCTTCCCTTTGTATAGTTTAGTTATAATAATAGCTATCAATAATCAATTACCATGGATCCATTTGAATATTTGTTTGGATGACCGTGTCATTCTTCAGTTTACTATATAGAGGTTGGGGAGATAACCATTATTGGTCCTGATTTGGAAGAGAGCATGACAAAAAAGGTTCAGCTTGTTCATGAGAGGATGAAAGTAGTAAAATACTGGTAGAATTATTATTCCAAACGCATAAGGAGGCCCTTTTAGATCATGTTTTGGGACAAGATGTTCTTAAATGTTCCCCTAGACATGGGAAATAGAGGTTTTTCAGAAGGACTAAGTATTCTCCTATGATTGGTGGTCCCTTTTATGTGTCGGGGTGAGTTGGCATGGTGGCATAATAGTTGGAAATTCCACTATTAATAGATATGATCAATGAAGTATTACACATTTCTCAACTTCATCGGAAACTTCATAGTGACTCCAAGGTCCTTGAATGGGAAAATATTGATATCAGGAATGAGGTGATGTTTGTGGAGCAACTAGTGGAGATCTATGATCACCAAGAGAATAAACTGTGTGGACAGAACATTTGCTTGGGTCATGTGTTATGGTGGCATGGTGGCCAAGAGGAGAGTTCATGGGATTCATAGATGAATATTTGTGCCTAGTACCACGAGTTTTCTTGAGTTTTACCATTTTCTATTTTTTCTTATGATATGGTATGATGTTTGCATCATTTTTATTATGAGATGAGATATTTTCCGTTGGTTGTGATGTGTGTGGTGTAAATTGTGTAAATTACTAGCTTATGAAAAAGGGATTAACTGATTAATAATTGATATACATTAAATGTGATGTGAATAAATATGTGTGGGAGAGTTAGTACCACTTTGAGCATATAATATCTTCACATGGAGGATGTAATTCCATGATTTGTGTTTCCAGGTTGATGTGGTTGTTGTGTTTGTGAAGTGTGTTTTGTGGTCATCAGGTTTGACATGTCATCAACCATGATGATAAGTCATGGATTGAAGTTATAAAAGGAGGTGTTCTTTGATGTAGAGGTTTTCACTCTTACTTTCGAACAATACTGGGTTATTTATCATGGAATGTTGATGTTTTTAGTTGATAGTAGTATTTTTAGTGTAATGAGATCCGTGAGAGATATCTTGAGGGATGGTTTCATGGACCCTTCATATGTTTTCTTCTAGGACGGTTATGTATTTCCAAGGGTGAGAATAGTTTTAGAGGTATCACAGGTAATGGCCCAAACAACTTTAGTCCATTAAAGAATGGGAAATCTCATGTTTCGGGAGTCTTGTGAGGTCAATGTTACTTATTCCAATTCTTTTTAAAACTCCAAATTTCCCATGTTTTCGAAAGGAGTATCATTTTAACAATAAATTATCCCAATGATGTCTCGTTCTAGTAATGACATGATGAAATTAGCTGTCCCTGGTGGTGTCTCACCCTATTAGTGGCTCATTGGTGGTGTCTCACCCTAGCAGTGGCTTGCTGGTGGTGTCTCACCCTGGTTGTGGCTCGCTAACGATTTCTTACTGGTGGTGTCTTGTTGGCGGTCACTTAGTATTAGCGGCTCAATGTCTGTCACTCATCCAGTGGGTCATCATCTCGGGGTGCCTCGTCCCATGGTGCCTCACCCAGTGGTGCCTAACTAGTAGTTCCTCATCTGGCAATTCCTCACCGGTGATGCCTCATGTAAAGTGTTTTCATTTTATATAGTTAATCCATTTTAAAATCATTCTTGACTTAAAACGATATTAATGCATTATTTAAAAGGATTTGAGACCAAATTAAAGTCTATAAATCATTTCATAAATTCCCTAAGAGTCTGGGGACATTAAATTTTTCAAAACCCATTGTGTTGTCCAGATCCTCTTTTAATGTAAAATAAAAACTGTACCCAATTTTGTTGCACTATTTTGATCTCACAAAACCGGAGATATTATTCCACTTGTTCATTCCTTCTTGGTTTCCCTTGATAATGTATGATCACATCTGTTTGCAGATCATATTTATGTAAACTATGATACTTTTCAGTTTGGGAATCCTTAGGGAATTTCCTGCAGTATGTTCACCCCTATTTTGGTGAAACCAAGAAGTTCCGATCATCATTCTTTCCAGGGTAATTTTCCTTCATCATTGGTAATTTTTCATTAAGCTGGATGGGTATAAAGATTTTTTCTCTTCTGAAAATGTTTATTTCAAGATTAATAAATATGATCGAATTAGTCTAAAAATAAACAAATAGGGGAATGGGAAAGTGATTAATAGTCTTTCTATGTTATTATTTTTATTGGTATTGTGATTCATAAAGGCAAAATACCCAAAAAATAATGGAAATTGGGGGTCCTTTCTTGTGAACTATATGGTTTATAGAATGCATGTTGTTTGGTTTCTAAGCACGAATATATTAAAATTGGATAACCATGTATATTATTTTAATTTATGTATTCTCCTGGATCATATAGTTTCTATGATAAATCTAGAATTAACAAGTGGAATTCAATAATGGATGAATTATTAAATCAGAAAACTATTTTTTCCATAGTACATGTTGTAAGGTGATGTGTGTGATTATAACAGTTTGTGTGTGTGGGGGAAGTGGATGACATGTGTTCGTACAATGGTGCTATGATGTTTGTCGCATGATTATATGGTAGAGCTATAAAACTGGTTGTGCGGTAATGTGTTTTTGGATATGGTTTTGAGTTGGAGGTTTGTTCTGGTTGGGAAGGTGATTTGGAAAGGATGAATTTGAATAACGACAATAGTCATATGAATAGGTAATTTTCCCAGATCATATACTTTAATAACATCTAGAAAGCATGACCCCATATCTAGAGGTTGTGGTATGATGTGTAATTAATGTGAATAGCATTAATTTACTTGATCTCTTCATCCATTAAATTAATAATAAATTGTTTCTTGATATTTTTCTATCATGATACTTTCCTGTGTAGTGATGGAATGAATAAATAATTGATTAATAAATTTTTGAATTTCTTAGGTTTGTTTGGTTAATGGGAATGTATGTGGTTAAATTATTTTTTTGGGAATGTGAAATGGGGTTTCTGGCTTTATCTATTGTGTTTTCATTTAGAGGTAGCATAAAAAGTTGAAGTGTTGTGATAAGGTGGTTTTTCTGCGAACCCATAGGTAGGTATTGAGTGTTTGGTATCATATATGTATATTATTGTATTTAATTGTGATTTCTTCAAGCACCCCACCCTTGACGACAACAATGTTCCAAACACTCCCATCATCATAGGTGAGGGTGTCTTTCCCAACATCCGGTGATGAGTACGAAGGGTTGGTCAACCTATCTTTTCTTCTCTCTCATATAGGAAATGTATGTATGGTAAATTATGTGATTTTAATAGGGATGTTATTTTCTTAGATGGGTTTTGTGATATCCCATGTGTCTTCAGGTGAGATGTGATGGACCAGGTTTTAGCGAGTTAGGTGGTTTATGATTTTCCAAGTGTCTTCAGTATGAGATGTGTTGTGTTGTGAAACCCATGTGTGTGTAGTGGCATGTGATGTGAGGCCCAGGTGTGTGCGGACAATATGTGTTGTGAGGCCCATTTGAGTGTGGGTGGGATTTTTTGTGAGGCCTAGGTGTGTTTCGGAGGGATGTGATTTGGTATACTGAAGGAATGGGAGTGCCAGGATGTACAACATCGGGTAAGAGAGGAATACCAGTGGGAAAGTTGTGTGGGGTACCCTATAATTGATGTGATTTAAATTATATTACATTACATGAATTTCATTATTTTTTGAGCATGCCTGGGTGAGGTTATGATGGTTAGTAAATATACTAAAGTGCTATTTTGATCTACTGTTTTCTCACTAGAGGATTTATAAACTTCTCTCACATGAACATTAGATACTTTGGTTTTCCTACTAGGTATACTTCTATAATCACCATATATATATAAATATATTTTCATATTTCTAGATGTATTTCAAAGATCTTGTTGGTTGTTAATAGCTTTGATCCTTGTTAGTTTTTTTGTCTCTACTTTAGCTTTACATTTTGGTATTAACTTTGGAGGCTGTGGTTCGGTAATAGTTCTATTTTATACATACATGTGGGTGGGTTTTGGATTTCTTTTACATTATTTAATGGAGTTATATTGGGGACGATTCATCGAAACTCTTGGCCTTGTTTTCATATAAATGGTAATGCCACACATATTGTGAGATTTTTAAACCCTTGGTGGTAGTTGCAAACTTGGGTCCTACTCGAGGTGGGACAAATGGGTCATTATATATCTCCCCTCATTGAGGTTTCATTGGAAGGAGGGGGTTATTACATCAAAAATAATAATTAAATCGGTCATCATTCATAGGTCTCATGGTTCCACACATGCACACCATATGTGAAAAAAAATTATGAATATATATAATGGGCTACACATTCACACCATATTCAATGAAAAATTATGAATTACTCTCGTGATCAATTCCCACACACACCCTATGTGATAAAACATCAAGCACAAGTCTTAATTGATATATATGTACACACATGTGATTAAGCAGAAAACTATAATGGTTGACTTTAAGAGAATACACAAGGGACAATTGTTTCCCTTATCAGATTGATATGTTACATTATGTATGTTTTTAGCTATTTAAGACAATCATTTCATTATCAAAGTATTATTTAAAAGAAGATCATAACTCAAATATTAACTAAGATTCATTAACAAAATCTGGAAAAATACACATCTCATGAAGGAAGACCATGAATAATACCTTAGGTTAAAGAACATGAGACCACTTACCACTTCTGGAATCCAACTTCATCCATGAAAACACTAGCTTATTTTTCTAATCCCATCCAAGTCCACCCAACCTCCATCAATTAACATGATTTTATAAATTAGAACCAAGAATTTAAATTTAAATAATTACATCTAATTTATGAATGATTAAATTTAATCATGAACAAAAGGAGATATTCATACTTGATGAAATATTCCTTGGAAATCACTACCAAGAAAAAACCATAAAAAATCCATAAACAATTTATAACAATTTTCCGAAATCATTTTTGGAAACAAATTAAGGTAATGAGACAAAAAATATCAATTAAATATAACTAAACTGGACAGCCTAGATGATTTCAACAAGGAAATGTACCATTCTTTGATAATCATAAAATGGAGATTTTTACATTTCTATCACCTTCTTATTCCTAAGGAAACAATAATCAGTGATTCAATTCGATAATACAATGGTTGATCCAACTCAAATGGGATCTATACCATTTATAGAACACTAAGGTACATAGCATAAATGAAACTTCAATAAATGAAAATTGTTCATCATTATGGTACATCCCATACCATTCTAATCAAAATAATCATTGTTCTTAGACAACTCAATCATGATATTTTGGAAATGTTCTCCCATTCCCTGATCAAAAATATGATAAAGATAAACATCAAAATAGATGACCAAATAGATAGAGAATTTAGAGAGGATTGGGAGATCAAGGGATTTCAGAGTTGTGGCATATAATGAAGAATCATCCAGGATGAATGGGAAAATGATATACCACTAGGAAATGAAGTGGTTGAAAGGATTGAAGAAGAATGTGGGATCTCACCAATATTCCTGGATAGATCTCACTTAGACCCATCCAAATTTGAAGGGATCTAATGGAGTGGGGAGAATAGATGAGTATGGTTGAATAGAACTAAACAACATGATAGTTTCCTAATAATATAGTGGATGACCAGTAAGAACGCCTCTTGTAGAAATCCGAAAGGGATATTTGAATAAAAAATTAAATCACTATTATGCCACTAATTATGATTCCTTGATCCTTAGAGGAATTGTTAAATTGATCCTACTTCATTACTGAAGTTAGAACTATTTTGAAAGAAATTTAATTCCTCGTTGTCTCTCTATCTTCTCACACAATCCATAATTCTATTAAACATTCACTAATACACCACCTATCCAACTCATTCTAGTATTTAACGGAATAAACTCCATGTATAATCCCTAAATCTAGTGAAAAAAATCAAAACATTTGAATCACACATAATGATTTAATTTTTTATATAGATACCATTATATTCATTACACATTGGTAATCTTGAATGAAAACAACATTCTGACAACCATTCTTAGGAAAAACAATGATCCTTCCCACAAGATGGTTATTCACTCATGACCAGATCGATTATCCCGTCCATTGATGTATCGTTATCATCAAATTGATATTCATACATTAGAATACCCAACCCATAAATAATTTATCACCAACAGTGATGACTATAAGTGATCATATGTTCATATCATATTTTCAAGAAATTCACCATGAACTACACCCTTATGGATTACGAAGAATTCAATTAACTACATTCCAGGATCCATTCTCAATGTAAGGTATGTTCACCAGTAACCTATGTGTGGGTTATATCCTCTAACCCATGGTGTCTCATTCACACATGTAGGCCGCTACTCTAAACATTTAAACATATATCATAGGAATAAAAATTATAACCACACAATAGTACCCTAATCCATTACATATGTCATATTCCAGAATGAAGACATATATACACAAACCAACCTCTTGGACAATGATCCTAATGATAATTCTACTGAATGAACTTTTAGAAAACATTAGCAGAAATCCTAAAATGAATATGATAGTGACCTACCAATAATATCTTTTATATTTTATATATAAAACATCAATAATTTAAAATGTAAATCTCATCAAAACTTCTTATTATTTTACATACACGGACATTCAACTATCCCCAAACTATAAGTCTCTAGAAAAACCATACCAAAGATATCTCAATACTATGTTTTAGTATTAGAATATTCATTTGGGGAAGGATTCACTATACACCACCCGTCAAATGGATTTCTTTTTATTTCCTAAAACATCAACCAAAAATCTAACCCAACTACATCCAAACATTGACAATATTCACTCATCCTCTATCATGAGTTATATTCAAAACTAATTGGATAGGAACACCTTGGTTCTAGCCTCAATTCTATAAGAACCCAAATTCTATTTATAACCATCACATCATGAGGGGTAGAACTCATGGTTATCCATAATACATGTATACTATTTATACAAAAAAACCATCCTCTAAAAATTCCATGGGTTTTCCTAATGATAAAAAATAATATTTTTAAATGAATCCAACAATAAAGTCACCATTTACATTGAATATCCTCGGAAAAGTGTATCCTAAATCAGGTTAGTATTATATAACATGAAACACAAAGTTTTCATTAATAAAAATACTATCCCAAAGGCCACAAATAAGTTTACCCCAACCCTTAACACAACCTCCCAAATGGTCACAACTCATAGATTCACAGAACAAAAATCCACGCGTTTCAAACACGGTGAAATCTTATTACCATAATAGCATAGACCAATAATATCAAACAAATTCCATGGAAAATTGGAATTCCCATGAGAATGGTGTTTATGATTAACTAGATTGAGTTTATTCACTAAATCAAACACATTCTAATGCCATTTTTCTATGAAATACCCAACTTAAGAATAAATACACCTCTAGTACCATTTTATTATACCCCTGACCCAAATGATTATATCAAAGACATATTTACACATAACCTCAGGTGAACCTCTTTGCATACTAGTGGCTTCTAACAAGTGATGAGAATCTTATATTTAAATTCATTAAACAATACAATCAATAAAATTTCAAAATATTATTAATATAAGAGAACTTATAAGAATATAAAATTTGAGTACATAGAAAATAATAAACATAACATCTGTAATAAATAAATATATTATCAACAAACATGAATGGACATACCTAAATATAGGACACTTATCTCCCACCTAACCTATCTAAAAAATAATATTAAAAATAATTAATGTATAAAGAGGGTTATAAAAAAATCGATAAATCTCCTTCTCTGTGTCTATAGGGTTGTAGAAAGATATCTTACTCAATTATTATACTTATAAATATTCCAAACCTATACATATAACAAGTGAGGGTTACATGTATACTTAGGTGTTAGGAACATCTACGAAGCATGTGATTATAGTTTAGCAGGGCACCATCAATGTTGAATAATACCACTAAAAAAGAATTATCTTTTTTCTATAGGGATATATATATTGTTAATTGTTAATTTGATATTTGTAAAGTTTTTTTCCAAACAATTATCATGTCACTAATTTTTTGATAAAAACAATGTTAATAAATGTTATTATCATATAAAAATAGTTTTTTTAAATCATAATAATACCAATAGATAAAATATTAGCTTGTAAAAATGTTTAGCAACAAATTTATATGATATTTTTCTCATGATAATAGCTTTACCAATATTGTGTTTCTATTGGTATTAATGTAATTAAAAATTGTCTTATATATTCATCAATAAAATAAATAAAAATATTAATTTTCCTCTTGTTATAACTCGTAATAATAAATAAATTTTTCTGTAAATTTATTTTTAAATTTAATGCTAACTATCTCTATTAAAAAATTAAATGGAAACATTTAAATTATATTATTTAATTTTATCATATATTAAAAAAATATTCCTACTCTTACTTTTATAAAATTATATTAGATGAAAATCAAAAAACAATGTCACAAAAATTGAATACAAATTTTCAAATTTCTAGAAAAAATAATTATATATTTCATTTATGTTTGGTAAATGTAAAAAAAGTGGAATCCATAAATTTACAAAGGGCCCCTATGATAGAAGCTGTCTTGACCTGAACTAGAAATGAAATTAGTTTTGGTATTGTAATTTTAAAATGATGACCCAACGCCACACTATATGTTTAACCACCTAAGATTCTTCTCATACTCACATATCATTTATTCCTACTCTTCCAACATCATCCCATTATCCTTTAGTAAAACATTTTGTTCAAAAAATATATAAGGGGATAAACCACTAAATTAGGTGAACAATTCAACAAAAACCGAAACTCAGTTGAAAATATAGAAAACTGTTAAAAACATGAGTAAGGATCTAGATAATGAATCAATCTATACTTTGACATTTCAATAATTAATAGAAAATTTATTTCCATCATATCTTTCATATATTAATCAATCTATACATTAAAATTTCAATCATTAATTTATGAATGAGATGATGGGAATAAATTTTCTATTATGATCACTCAAATATAAATTAAGCCTCCATATATTACCATAAAAATGCCAGTGTTGACTACTCTTCATAGTATATAACTACATAAACTAAACAAAATGTGTATTCAAAATTAAATAATTAGTATGAGAATAAGACAAGATGAAAAAATAGTATAGTGTGGTCAATAAAATAGCAACTGTTACTAAATATGACACCTTATACATGTAGACCACAACTATTATGCACACTCCATGACCTACCACTTTTGAACCAATTACATCATGATCTTCATAAAACACAATAATAATACTTAAATAGATTATTGCATGTGTATTTCAATATATTCAATAAAATTATCCTTATCATCCTTAAGATACATTTGAATCTACATTTTAAAATTATATTAAACATAATTCTTAGGTCATTATTATCGTTACCCAAAACATTAAAAATAGATTAATAAATTTTATAAAAGTCTATATCTTGACATTTATACTCTCATTTTATTAGAAATAATTGAATTGAATTCAATGTGTCATGAGGAGAACCAAATGATGACTGAGGTTGAATACGAAATCCCTTAAGAGGAGAAACCTCCTAAATTATTTTCATATATTAAATATATTAAATTTTAATTTTAATTAAATTTTATATTATTATTTTATAAAATAGAATATATTTTTAATATGTGAAAATAAATTTATAATTAATAATATTTCAATTATTTTTATTAATTTTATTTTGATTATTAATATTTGCTTTATTTTGTTTAATAAAATTAAATATTTTATTGATTTAAATTATTTATTAATGTTTTGAAATTTTATTGTATAAAAATAATTATATAATATATGTAGTATTCATACATAGAGAAAATAAAAAAATAAAATAGATTAGTGATGTATTTTTAACAAAACCATTATAGTTAAATATTGACTTCGAACATAAAAATAAAAATCTAAATAAAAATATTGGTTTCCCATAATTATTTATTATCTTAGAATCATTTATTTTTAATCATTTTATTGAAGATAAATGATTTCTTGGTAATGGTTATTATAAATAATAGTCTCATGGGATGGTGAAAAATGTTGTTATTAGTATGACAGAGTAATAGTTTTATCTATTTTTGAATGAATTTTTGAATTAAATTATCTATTCCGAAATACATATCTATTGGTAAAAAAATTTGGTAATTAAAATCAATACTTGTAGAACTTAATATCTATTGTAAATGGTCATTTTTTGAGATAAATAAATTATTTGTTAATAAATTTTATTTGGTATAAGTCATTTATTGTTTTTTACCTAACTACTAAATGTAGTGTGTGAGGATGTAATATGATCAGAAAGAATTTAATAGACAATACATAAACTATGAACTAATAACATATAATAACAAATGAAAAAATATGAAATAAATTATAATATATTGAGTGGTTATGATCTCATAAATCCTCTTGGAACCCTAGCCATAATGTCTTCATCTCCATGATTGAAGGAATTTCAACCAGCTAGTTGATACATATCAATTGATGTGATAGTAAAAAAATAATTTCAACACACCCCAGTCTATGGGATTGTCCTTGTACTTGATTATCAAAAATCCGACACATCCCCCTCAAAGGGATAATCTATAAGGCTCAACCTAAATTCTAAATAATAGAAGAAATAGTCACAACAGATGTTATAATATATATAGGTGGGTTGCTCAAATATGAAATCATGTTATGTAGGAGTCACCTCCATCACAAATTAACCTATGTTAAAACATCATGTATAGGTCTCATGGGGACACAAATTCATGATACATTTGATAAAGCAGCATTCATAGGTCTCAAATTCTTTTCACGCACACCACAAGTGATCATTCATCAAAATTAGTTTCATAGGACACAAAAACAAACCACGTTCAATCTTACATAAATATAGTTCTCATGTTCTACACATACACACTACATCTTATCAAGATTCACACATATGTCTCATAGAATGCACATGCACATTTTTCTAATCATTTACCATTAATTGTTGACATCATCTTAGTGTGAAAAGGTTCTTCATGTCACATAGAACTATGTTCGGATACATTAGGGATGATTCCCCTAATATGTTAATTCCTATATATCATTATTTAGTTAATAATTACATAAAGAGAATAAAATAATAATGATTTAGGGTTTATTCACTAAATATGTCTTTCCCAATATCCCATAAAAATAGACCATTCTTAATACCATAGAGAAGTGCACACTGAACCACCTTCATTAATACAGAGAAAACTACATCCAAGTAATTATCATTATATTTTCCATTGTTTTTCCTTGTCCGTTCAACATCTATCAATCACCATGAGTATCTAAATCATGCAAGATCATTATAATTTAAATAATTATATCTATTTTATTATTAAGTAAAATACTATAAGAAAAAAAAACAAAACTATAATTTAATGCTTTCTAAAAGACTCACTAGGTATCAATGCCTAGCCAGATCCATGAGAAACCATCCACATATGGTTTTTAAAACATTTATAACACCATTTTGTGTAAAATTACTATCACGTGGCTGAAGAAAATTCTAATTTAATATAATAAATATGAAAATACTTTAAAAATTCAATTGGTAAACATCCCCTAGCCGCAACATCATCCAAAGTAGTTGGAGAATATCCTAAAACACTCCTTCCCATTGAATAAAAATGGATCATATTTAATTGATTGATACGATGATCAATACAGAACTAATCTCCAAAATATCAGAAAAGGAAAATAAAGGGAATAAATTAAATATAACTCAAATCAATTTAAATCCTTTATGAGGATTGGAAATCCTCCTACTATGCATATCAAAATCCCTATATATCTTAAAAAACTACATCACAATATTATTGAATTGATATCCAATTCCAAAATAAAAATCTATTTGTCTAGGTTTATCATGATAACCACAAGGATAAATATTTGGATTAATATTGGGTAATCCAAGAATTTCATGGTTTAAGACATGCAATGTGGAATCATCCATGAAGAACTACATAACTATCGAATACCACATGGGGATGAGGGATTAATGTTTTTTAAGAAATAATGGATCATTATTGGATTTAGCAATTGATATGACCTATAACTATCCCTCATCCTAGGGATATTATGTACATGGGATAATATTGGATTAAAACTAAGAAACCCTAAAAAAGTGATTTTGAGGTGGGATCAATATTCAAATGGATAAACACACCCCATGTTAAAAGATACTAAGCATGCCCCAAGCCCCAGCTAGCCAATTAGGTTCCATTGTATAGAAATCCGTCAATAAGAAACATGGTTATCGCTCACTAGCTAGATGAGGAGGCCTAATAAGCAGGCTTAATCCATTAAGCCTTAATAGCCAGATAGTGGCTATAATAGAATTTACGACTTCATTGGGAATGACCCACAAGACACCCATGCCTCAAAGAACCCACTGATATTCCATTCTAGTCTTGAAAAACAAATACATTATATTTATAGATGAAGAATATTGGATCCAAACCTATCCCCCAACATTCTATCAACTAAATGAAAATCCAAAATTCTCTAAAAATATATAACCTTTAATGATACACGTCATTATAGTTAAGGAATTCATTTTTTTATCTAAATAAAGAACACAAGAAATTATAAAAACAGGATTTCATTGTAATTAATAAGAAAAATATAATCTTTTCATCAAGGATAAATAAATTTTCACTTTTATATCTTATGTTACATAACGAAATGAATATTCATGTTTAAATTTCCATGAAAGAGGGACGAAAATTAACTTATGAGGGATCTTAATATCCAAAAAATAATGGAAAATTATTCCCCATGCTTATCTTTTTTTTAAATAGATAGCATAAAATGAGGTCCTATAGTGACCCATGATTTTCATACAAAGATATTAAATCATTTTTATGAATATTTATTATATTACATAATCACACACATATAAAACATAATAGTTTAGTTCCATTGGAAATGAGAAACACATGAAATTGGTCTATAAGTGAGCGATATCATCTACCAAACCATTCTTATGTAATTTTTTTTTGAAATATCATACATAATACCTATCTTTATAAAATGGGGAATGAAAAACAAAAAAAATTTGAACTCAGATACTCGGTATAGGTAAAAAAGGGAGAAATGTTAGCATAATATTAATATTATGGTTTGAGAACATGATCATAATATATTAAGAGCATGCCTGGAATATCAATAATCAAAATATTTAATAACCGAATAATTATTGGAATTTTAGAAGACAATAATCAAAATTAAAACCAAGAATATAACCCATGAGAACAAAAAAATGGAATAATACATGTATTTTGTAACATGAACATAAGAATAGAAAATCATTTCCATATTACATAGGTGTTACTATAAATAAAATCAAAGTAGAAAAAGTCCTTTAATCAACCAGGTTCACTAACTATTCTAAAGATGTATTACTAAACCTAGTTAGCTCCACATTTTAGACCTATCTTACTGAACAACATAGACTACCTGTTCAATTATTTTATTACTAAACTATGTTCACTTATCATTCCATTGATTACATCTCATGAGATATAAATCTTTACCAATCTTTTTTGAGGGAGATATATGTCCTAACTATCACATAATTGAAACTATATTTATCTATTCCACAAGATCATAAACATTCATCATATCATCATCTGTTACATGAAATAGGTATCATAAAAATTTCATAATATAATAACCCTTGGAAAATAGATAGGTTTAATAGTCATTTCATCAGTTAATAACCCCTCAAATGTACTGGGTTTTATAAAAAATTTCTCATTGTATAACCAATGTAAGAGAAACGGGTTTTATAACTATTATTTTAGAAAAGAAAATATTTAGACAATGTATATGAATGGTATCCTTAGATAATATCTCCAATAAGGAATTGGTAACAACAACATATATCAACTTATATGTAAATTTGTTTTTATTGATCAATTAAAACATTTCTTTAGGAATATCTATTTCAAACTTCAAAATATTTTTCTAATACAAATGTCTTTTTGAAAACAATTTTATTTTAAAATTAATGAAAAATTTGCAAATAATTATTTTATGAAATATTTGGTCATGATGATGAAAAATTATTTTCATTCCATAATCAATAAAATAATTATTATTTTCCAATTTTATGTAACATCCAAACAAGCATTTTTTGTAAAATGACAATAAAATTCCATTTAAAATATTTCTTTTACAAGTAAAACATCGGTAAAAATATAATCTAAAAATAGAAATAGATTAATAATAATTTTTTGAAAAAAATATATTAGAACATGATTTTGGTATAAACATATTTCCAACCATAGTGATAAAAAAGTCATATTTTCTTAAAAACAATTTCTCACTAATTTTAACTAACAATGAGAGAGAAAAATTGTAGAATAACATAAGGATATAATTAATTAAAATCGCTGAATAAAGGTAATGATAAATATTTAAATTGGTGAATAAAGGTAAAATTGGATGTATATACACCTTGTGAATGAATATTGGTGACTAACATCATGTTTGTCTCAAATAATGATAATTTTGACCAAAATACATTACATTATGTCTTTAATTACATCATAAACATTCTAACCTACAAAATAATAAATATAGGTTAATTATAAATATATTAAAGAAAAATATTCATATTAATAGTATAATATATGATATTATTACTCCCTTTTATTTCTAATTTATTAATGATTCCATGTTAATGTTCCTCATTGGGAAATAACTCCTTTGTTTTTCGTACATATTTTGATTTTTTTTATTTTGGCCCTATTCGTTTGAGCATAGATAAATAATACCCATAATTATTACAATGATATTAATATAATATTAAATCAGTATATATTTATTTATAGTAATACATAAAACTTATTGACAAGAAAATAAATACATCATCCATGGAGATGATATGACGCACATATGCTTGAACATTATTGTTTATATTCACAATGGGTTGAAGGAATGAAAATTAAATTATATATTATCATTCATAAATAAAATATATGTAATATATATCAATTTTTTTTGTATTAAACCCATCATTAATTCCTTCCATGTAATTCATGAATGAATCACATCACATCATAAGGGGGATGTCTACCATACACACGAATGACATTATCATATTCTCAAAAAAGGAAAGTATGATGTTATCTGTGATATAAAAATAACATCATATATATAATATATATTATTTATAAATAAAAAATAAATAATCATGAACATCCTTTCAGGATGGTAATGGAAAAATGAATGACATCTATTCGTATGAAAGTAGTTCTCTGTACACGTGAATGATAATTTTGAAACCCATTTGATGGATCTAAAGGTGGTTGTAGGTCATGAAGAAAACATAAAAATTATTATCTTTTTGTGGGATAATTATGTTATTATAAAATCAATATATAAATATAATTTAATTAGTTTGAGTAATAAATAATACAAAAACTCTTTTTGATTAATGATAGCTCTTCTTCGGGTATCATCCCTATGTTTCTAATAAAATCTTTAATTGGAGGGATTTATGGCCATATTATGGATTTTATGACGAGGGTAGTGAATGTGGGATTTTATATGGTTAGTTATTAATTAATCCAAATATGTGTGAGGGTGGGAATAAGGGAGGATAGTTGGTGGCCTTTTATAATTTGGGGAGAGGACATAATTGTTATTATTGAAAATAAATTAGTGCTCCCACATTTTTCATATATAAATAGTGTCAAAATTTTACTATTATATAATAATATAGGTTTAATGGTGTATATATGGCCATGAGATAATGTTCATACGGGTGTATAAGTTATTTTCCCCCTTGTGATTTTAGTTTAACCCCTAGAAAACACATATTTACCTTAACGATAGATATTAAATTTTACTGCATTCACTATTCATATTGGTTAAAAATTAAGATGATCTTATTGGAAATTAGAAATTAATATTATTAAAAATATGGAATCTATTTTACAAATTAAATTCACATAAGTGAATGAAAATAATTTAAATTTTATGCTTTGAAAAGATGAGAAAGCAGGTTTTTAAGAAAAAATGATTAAACGTTTACAACATATTTATATCCAATTCCGATAAGATAATGATTATAATGAATTAAATTAAATGAATATATATATAATTGAACAAATTTATGTTAAAAAAAATTTAAAATATATTATATATTTATGAAGAAAAAAAAATAAAAGGCATTTTACAAAAAAAAATTATTACTTTCTACTATTCATCAAAAAATGAAAATGTTTAGAATAATCTCAAAACATCACAGTAAGAAAATTTTTACATTATGAATTGAGAAATTATTTATATTTTATAAACATAATTATATAAAAGTGTCAAATACTAATTTTATTATTGTTCACTAAAATACAAAAAAAATATGTTTTTTGGGGGAAAAAGTTGTTAAGAAACATATAAAGACATTTAATTTTTTTTTGTTTTTTATCAATATATTTTCATTAGGTAAAACCATAATAATTGGTATTTAAAATTTACATATTATTAATAATATTACTATTTTAAAATCTAGTTTATTACTATCTCATATAAATTACTTAATTAATTCCATATCATGGTTTTGTTAGAATCCAGTGTTGTGTGTAACTATAACTAATCCAGTGTTCTATATAACCCAAGATAAACATGGTTTATCATGAAATAAAAGCCTTAAAATTAATATAATTTATTCATTTTTTTATAAAAACTCTGGGTGTTATATTCTAACCCCTAAATATGAATTTCTCCCTTATAATTTTTCACTCTGATATAAATGAATATGGATACTTATGCCTCATAATATTCCCATTTTTATATGTAGCATCCTAAAACTTGTTTCATTATGATAAAATAATAACAAGGTGAGTGGTCTTATTTGATAGAACATTATTTTCATGATCAAGAATCTCCACCTATTGTTCCCTATAATAATGATCTTTTTCTAGGGGCATGAACTATGAGTCCAATATAGTTGAAGGGTCAGATATGTACTTTCTCAAGAGATATGAATGAATTGTTTTGAGGAATTGAGAGAGGTTTAATGGAAGCACCATAAAATAGGATATCATCCTAAAATTATTTTTAATTTAAATGGGATTTATATTACTAGGAATTATATTCCATTTATTTTGTAATCTCATAAACATATTGTATGGATAAATTCCTTGAAATACATTATTTCCAACATCAAATTATAGATCATGTGTGTGATTCATAGTATATATTTTCTGCCTACTGATAGCTACCATGATTTTTTGTTGAACGTATTTGACGTTATCTTCCATTTCATCATCTACCAACAGTCATGATATCTTTATTTCTTCAAAATCATTATATTATATTGGACATCTATATTTATTTCCTTAGATGAATTCATATAGATTCATCTAGATGACTGAGTGAAAGATATTGTTGTAATACACTCAAATAATGAAATGTGTCCATCCAAACCAAATTTGAAAGCCAAAGAAAAATATCTCCACATATCCTCAAGAATTTGAACAAATATTTTAGACTTATAATCTATTTAGGGATGATATGTATCACCAATACCCAACTTTTTATAAATAAATTTCTGAAAATTTTTCCCAAACATTAATGTATACATCAGATACTGATCAGACACAACTGCATTTAGTACTCCAAGATAGATTTTAACTTTATTATTTTCAATCCTAGAATGGTGATCTAGAGTGAATTTTTTTTAATTACGATTAGTGTGATGACATAGTATGGAGATCAACTAAAAACTAGAGATTAGTTTTCCCTTTAGACATTTTGGGGAGTCTAATGATAAAATCCATGGCGATTTTTTTCCATTTATATTCTCGTATTAGTAATAGATGAAAAATACCAATAGAATTTTTCTTTCATCCTTAAATTGTTTACATACCAAGCACTCAGATATAAACTCTATGTTGTGTCAATCCATAAAATCTCACCAAAACTATTCTATCAGATATCTATACATCTTTATACTTATAGGATGGATATAAGAGGAAAAACTACGATATTCCTCTATCAAATCCATTATCAAGTGAGGTAGGAAAGAAATGAATACATGGTTCCTGAAACATAAAATTATAAAAATATCATGTTTAAACATAGGATCACTTCTGACTTTATTTTTCATCTCCATATATCCCCTCCACACCTCATTAATATTTACATAGATAGATGGTTGATATTAAACTGTGAAACACAATACTTTTCATATACATGTAGGAATTTCACATCCATCTGTTTCAAATAAAAAAATATTGGATATTTTAGGATCCTTATCATAGATAACCTGGCTTGATCATTTTGGACAAAAGATTCATCCACATTGTCCTGTTTCCTATAGAAGTAATGTTTTTACAAGTAATAATATTTAACCAGATCTAACGATATTCATTGGAATATATTCAACTCCATCTATGTGAATATATAAATTACAACTTTATTATTGGTATATATACCACATTTTTTACCATAAATTTATTGCCTCCATATGATTAATGAAAAAACTTCTGTAATTAACTCCAAATCTTGAGTTGGGTAATTTCGCAAATGAACCAACATTTTTTTGGAAAAATAAGTTATAATAATGTCATTATGCAGAGGAACAAATACAAATGCATTCTTGTTTTCTTAACGATAGAATATAAACCCTTCCCCACAATAAGGACATGTAATCACTGGTGTGCAAACTAATATTTTCTCCAGTTCTATGAAATTTTCCATACATCCTTACTTCTAGTGGAACTTTCATCCCTTTTGAGTTAACATGGTCAAAGGATTTTATAATCGTGATAAATTATCTAAAAACCATAGATAATATCTAGCTAAACTAAGTTAATGTTCTTTTTTGGGGACAAAATTTAATAGGCTATCTCTTTTATGGATCTATTTATATTCTATCTATGAATATTATATGACCCAGAAATGAAACCCTTTTTATAGAAAATTCTAACTTTTAAATTTTCCATACTATTTCACCTTCCATATGGTCTTTAGAAAAATTTTCCTGTTATCCTCATGCTCTTTTTTAATCATTTAATAGATAAGAATATCATCAATAAAGACTCCCAGAAATTGATCATAGTAATCTCTAATGACTCCACTCATTAAATCCTAAATGATAGTAGGATAATTAGTGAGACTGAATGCCATCACTATATAATCATTCCACCCATACCTTGTACAGAAAGTATCCATGGGTATATAATGACCATCAATTGATGATATCTAAAATGATGTGCAATCACGGAAAAGTCTTGAGCTCTGTGCTATTGATGAATCAAGTAATCAATAAGGAAAATATGATACTAGTTATTAATTTTGAAATTTTTTATCTTCCTATAATCAATTTATAGTCAAATTGATCCATATTTATTTTTAACATAAGAAAATGGTACACATCAAGGTAAAAAACTCGGCCAAATGAATCCCTATTATTGGTTTTCATAGAGTTTCTTATGTAATTCATGAATGTCTGTGAGGTCCATTCATTTGGATGTCATTGAATTTGGTGTTTCCAAAGGCATGAGTTCCATTGATAACTCAACTTCAGGTTCTTTCTAGAATTATAGGATGTTCTTCCACAAAGGCATCATCAAATTCCCAAACAATAGAACCATTATCGTTGCTCCATTTCTCCCAAACCATTTGAGATAGACACCTTCAAAATTCGGATTAAGACACATACAATGGATGTGTTCTCCATTATACTATCATAGTTATTGGCACATCGATAGATGATTATAGGTTGTTATAAAATATCAAATGTAACTTCCCATCTATGAAAATTTATGTAGAATTTATGATGATAAATCCAATCCTTACCTAAGATGACATCAAATTCCACTAGAGTACGAATGGAAATATTTGAAGGATACACATTCCCACAAACATTAATCCTAGAGGACCCATAAATGTGAGATGTGATCGTCATAAAATTATGGGGTTTCACTGAAAATTTCATATCGAATCATTTGGGTAGAATATTCATACCCTTTTTAAAATTATCTATATATGAAATAATATGTAGATATATAGTAAAATTATACAGTATCTATTATGTAGTGGATAATAAATTTACAATTCACTACAGTTTTTTCACAGCCATCGTTAGAAATAGTTATCACATGAGATTTTAGCTTTTCACTCGGCATAATAGGTTGATGAAATCAACCCTCTAGATTGGGCACTATTTATATTAATTATGATTTTTCATAGACTAGAATGAATAATGTATGGTTGGTGTATTCTATGCATATTTAGTTCTATTATCATCATTAAATATATTTATCCCATCACTTCAGAAACGAACTGTTTGATGACCATCCCTTAAACACATTAAATAGAAACTTGTACCCCTAATGAAATTTTCTTTATACTTATTTGCACACTTTTAACACAAAGGGAATATTATATTATTCTATCCATGGGTTTTAGAAGTTTACCTGAACCCCATAATTGTTTTCTTTTCAAAACCATCAGATTTATTCATAACTCAACCCTCCTTTTAGATCCTGATAGCACATAGAAAAATATCATCATTGATAATGATGTCTCTTATGGATAACACCAGTTGTAGACTTGGAATTATGATACTTAAAAATATATCAACCTTAATTTAATTTAGATGATAAAACGATAATCATAGCACAAAATACTTGTAATTTTTTCTCATAGGTACCAATATATTCATCATCTTTTTTATTTAGATCAAGGAACTCCTTCTTCATATTCATATGATGAATTTTTGGGGAATAAATATTGAAAATTATTTTTCTTAAGAACTTCCCAATCCATTGATTCAATGGAATCCTATTGCATCATATTATTAATATGATTCCAACATTAAATTAATTCACCTTCCAAATTCTAGATATCCAAAATGACTTATCCATGATCCAAACATTGGAAAAGAAAAATAATTTTTTAGTGGTACTAATCATTTTCTCAGTTACTAGAATATCATAAAATCCACATAATTTATGTGGACATTTACTCCTAAAGTGAAAAATAGAATATTGTTACCTCATATTTTTCATTTGAATTTCCTGTTTGATTCATAGATTCATATAGTTGAGTGATTATAACAATGCTATTTTTCATTACAACACCCATAACATTTGAATTCTTAGAAGGAAAATTATTTCATTTTCTATTTCACGTACAATTAGTCGTGTTCCTTTGGATTCCAACCATTGAAAAAATCCCAAATTTATAGAGAAGAAAACAATAATTATGTTGGGGAACCAAAAAATCTTGAAAAAATCACTTATAGAATGTATAAATCATGACACATTATTTTTAATTCATGACACCATTGGTTAATTCTATGTTATTCATAGAAATATTCTATTTAAATTATTCCAAATGGTTCATAATTTTTTGGTTAATTTTATATGAATATATCCTAGAAGTGTCAAATTAGTTGTTCTACAAGGTCCATTGATTGGCACCAGTTCCATATCATGTCAGTCTCGAGACAGTGTTTTCATGGTTGTTACCCCTATGTACATCTACTCCAAATACACATCCACTTGTAGTATCTAAAAAGGGATGTGTTTTTGGTAAACCAATCAATATACCCTTTATAAAACTTCCATGACATTTTATACCAATTGAATATTCCTAAGACTTATCTTAGGCATCTCCTAATGGATATCACTAACGCACTCTCATCACAGTAACCAGTTGTTTAAAAACCCTATAATTTATACCAACTTTTGAGACTATGTATATTCATACATGGATAATAGAAAATCCTTATGAATATTAAATCTACCACAAAAACACATTCTTGAGGACTCTAATAGTTTGTTTCCTTTAGAAACATAAAAAACAAATAACTGTTCCATATGTGAGCTATATAACCCCCCAGTCAATCAATACATCAAGAATCATTTTTATAATCATCATACATAACACATGTACCCATAACTTTATGAAAGAATTAATTAAAAAGGGTCAGCTCAAATTTTATATAAAGAGTAAAAAATGGAGATACGTAAGCATAACATAAATATAATGGTATAAGGACAAGAGTAAATAATTTCAAAATAAAACCCCACATATAAAAGTTCATTATCTTGAATCATGGAAAAATGATTGTTTTTTCATTTGACAAGAATCTTAATGAAACCAAAGAATATAAGCTATAAGAGAATCTCATTTGGAAAATGAGTAATTTTGTCATACAGATAATCGTAGAAAATCATTTCAATATTGAACAATGATCTCTACGATGAGTATCATTGTCGAAAAACACTATTACTAAACATGGTTCAATTTATATTAAAGTTATTTCTTATTGAGCTAGTTTCACTCCTCATTCAAGACCTTTTTATTGAACAAATTTCATTCCCTGTTGTATTCCTGTCATATTAAACTGTTTTCACTCCCCATTCTAGCCATTTAAATATCATGATATATAAATTGTTACCTAATTTCTTGGGTTGTGATATATGTCACACCTATTGCATAGTGATATCCATATTTATGTGTTCCATAGGAACATAAAAATTAATCATGTCATAACCCATAAAATCGAAGGGGTATCATAAAAATTTCATCATATCATAACCTATGTCAAAGTGATAGGTTTCATAATCATTTCATCATTGAATAAACCATGAAAATATGCAGGTTTCATAAGAATTTCATCATAGTATAACTTGTGGAAGAGAAAATGGATCCATAAAAATAATTCCATAAAATTATAAACCATTTGGAGAATTAATATGTATGTAATCAATGTATTATATAAAAAATAATTCACGGGTAAAACCAACATATGTAATAATTTTTGGAAATTTATTTTGATTGATAATTTAAAAAAAATTTCAAGAAAAAATCCCTTTCGACTAAGAGTTTTTTTAAATAATAAAAAGTTTTATAAAAAAATATATTTCAAAATGATATTCATATCATTTAAAAAAATCTTTTATGTAATGATATTTCCTAAAAACATAATATTACATTCATTTCGAACATGTTAAATGAATATTCCTTACATATATTTGATAGAATATAAAAATTCATTGTTTGGATATGGAAATAAATATTAAAATCTTTTTTTTCAAAATAGAAAAAAATGTGTTAAAATTCCCATTAAAAAACTTTTGAGCTTAATTAATCATTTATGAAAATATTTTTCAAAAACATAGCTTTCGATGTTAAAATATGTTAAACCAAACAGAGATATAACATCAAATTTTCCTAAAAAAATTAACAATATTTAACTACCAATGACTGGGAAAATAAAATTATTACATGAAGATATCATAAATAACCATAATATAAGAAACACAATGAGAATTCATGAGAGGTGGATTATATGATTTTTTTCATTGGAAACATAATTGTAATCAATATTGATACATGATGAGATTGTAAGATGAAATCATTAACAATTAGGTAACATTGATTAATAAGTTACATGCATGGATTACATAAATACTAAAATTTTATGCCACAAAAATGAATAAATTCATTATATTAATATTAAATATGTATTTATATACACCATAAGATGGAATATAACTACATAACAATAATACTTCACCATGAAAACAAATTTAAGAAAAAATCACATACCTTATGTATTTCCTTAGATTTTACTTGACCAAAACACATGTATAACAAATAAAATTTAAATATACAGATATTGTAAAACAATAATAAAATATATCATACCATATAATATCTACTTATGGTCTTTTATTACAAGTTTATCAATGATCTCAAGTTAAATTTACATCTCGGGTAATAAGAGTTGTGTTATTTTTATATGTTTTGATTTTTTTTATAATTTCAGTCATCATATATGGAATGTGGTTCTATATTCTATAGATTTAAAAAAATGATAATAATATATTATCAATTAAATATATATTTATTTATTGTAATATATAAAATATAATGACAGAAAATGAAATATTTTATTCATAGAGACGGTAGGAAATACGTATGCATGAACTTGTTTTTCATTTTCTTATTTGGTTGAAAGAAAGTAATTTATAATATATAATATTATTATAGAATAATTTTTCTATCATTAACACAAATTTTTTTTATTAAACACATTTTAATACCTTTAATGTGATATATAAATGAATCTCATCACACTATGTGGTGATAGTCCGTTGTAAAAACGAATGCCATTATTGCATTCCCACAAAATGGAAATAATAATGTTACATTTGAAATAGAAAGTGCCTAATCTTTATAACATAATATATTTAAAATATATCATTTTTAAACTATAATATATCATTATGACCATCCATAAGATGTGTTAATGAAAAAACGAACTACATCTCTTTGGGATACAATTGTCCACCTGACACCAAAATAATGATCTCGTACCTGATTTGATGGAATTTGATATTTTTTAGGTACATAAAATAATAATAATAAATTCTTAATATATTGATGATTATAAGGATAGTATATAATAATTATATAAATACAATTTAATGGGTTTGAGTCATAAATAAAACAAAAATAATCTTTCATGAATATTACCAATTCTTTAGGTATTCTTCTTAGGATTGCACTAAAACCCATTATTGGATGAATTTATGTACAATATAAGGTTTCTAGGATGAGGGTAGGGAATCTAGGATGTGATTTTTTATATATTGGTTGAACCAATGAGGTGTTAAGGTAAGAATATACGAGGAGAGTGAGTCATATTTTATAAGTTGGGGTGAGGACACACTAGGTAATTTTAAAAAGAAATAAGTGGCCCACCATTTTTTATTTTTTAAAAGGGTAAAAGTTATGAAAATTTATATACATATAGGTTAAATGGTTTATATATTTATATTAAATTATTTTTATATAAGATTATAGTTTATTTTTATAATTATCATTTTAGTTTATCCCCTAGTAAACCCATTTTAATCTCAACAATGATAATTAATTTTTTCTACATTCAATATTCATTTTGTTCAAAATTAATGTTGAAAATAATAGAAATTTTAAATTTTGAGGATTAAAAATATGGAAACCTTTTTCATAATTTCAATTCAATGAAATAGGAAAAAATATTTTAAAATTAATGACAATGGTGTGATGAGAAATATGGGTTTTAATGGGTAAATGATTAAAATATTATAATGTTTTTATATCCAATGTCAATATGAAATTTAATCCAATGACCAAAATTCAACTAATAGATTTATAATTCAACAAATATAACTTTTTAAAAAATAAAATAATATCAATCATTATAAATAAATTAAATTAAAAAGAAGTTTTTAATTAAAATTAAGTTCTTTTCACTATTAATCAAAAAAATGAAACATTTAATTAACATCAAAAAATAAAACATAAGATAAATTTGAAATTTTCAATTAAAAAAATTATTTTTTTAGAAATTTAATATTCTATCATTTTCAAAAATTAAATTTATTATTACTCACCAAAAGACATAAAGATACCTTTTTTGAGAAAATGGTATTTTGAAAATTATAAAGACATTACAGATAATTATATATTTTATTATCAATAGGATTAATTTATATAAAAAAATTAATGTATATATATTTAAAATTTAGTTATTTATATTTTTTACAGATATTTTATAACTATCATTATTAATTATCTAAATTATCAATATATCATGGTTTTATAAAAACCCAGGGTTATATGTAACACACGCTAAGATAGTGTTGTGTATGAAAAAAATCGTAACATGGTTTAATATACAAGAAAACCGATCAATGGAATTTAATTTATTCCAAAAAAATCAAAAACAACAGAAGGATTTATATAAAATATACTATATAAATTAATATAATATAGAGAAATTATAAATTAAACTCAATTTTATCCAAAACAACACAAAAATTTAAAATAGCCTTAAAATTATTATAATTAAGGAAGACCATATTAAAGCATGGTTATTAGAATTATTTTCTGACATATAATTCCATGTTCATTTAGTATTTATATCTGATAAAAAATTATCACTCATAAATTCACGTACAAAAATGTCTATACCCTAATCATATATTCAAAAAAATAAAATAATAATTTCCAAAAATATTCAGAATCACTATTAAACAAATATATTGAAAAATATTATTCCATAAGTTGACTCAATCATTATTCAGTAAAAAAAATTTCATCCTATAAAACAATATTCTACTTAACATATCGTATAATGATCCCAAAAAATTTACTAAACTTTTTATGAAATAACGCAAATCACATAGTCACCAAATAACTTTTCAATCCCATGGTTATCTGTAATATATAAAATATATTCTCAAATAATAATAACACATAATTATTTTCTTATAAATCATTATGTTATCCATTATGTTAATAAATAAAATTAAAAATATGTCCCAATAATATAAAACCATTATTCAAAAAATAATATTTTCATGAAAAAACATACTAAACCCAATTTTTGTATTCCCACATATGTCATTGAAAATATTCAGAATCATCCTCAATTCCAATCACATAAAACTAAAATGTGGTATCTATTGTATTAAACTAACTATCATCCTTAGAGTTATCAAGACATGACATTTTAGGATAATCAAATATCAACATAGAATATCATCATATTCCATAAGTATTATCATCTCATTTATTATATTGTTTCATAAGTAAAATTTTAATTCATTGAAGCATGTCCATTAGGAATATTTATCCATGTGTGCATTCTTAATGTCACTGGTCATACAATAGTGATGATCGAGTGAATCGTGAATCATACCTATTCAGAATTGTTACCCCATGTTATAACAATTCCACAACAACATTCGATTTAAATTATCCACAAAGAGATATATCATTTAAGAAAACCCCATAATCCCAAATATACCAATGTTTCAATATATTACTCTATACATAGAAAAATATCCAAAATAAATCAAAGGATTAGGTTATTTATTCTATGTTATCCAAAATCTAATTCTCAGTGGTCCAAACAATCATCTCTTTGATTTATATTGTACACACTGAATATATTAACCATGATTAAATGGCCATTATACTATATTATCACAATTTAAAATGGATCACATCCTAAATGATTGAAGGAATTTGAAAATAATAATTAAGTAAAATAAGAATATCTCAAAAAGGATGAATTGAACAAAGAATAAACCTAAAAATGAAATCTGAATATTACAATATAATGGAAATATTGTATGATCATTATGAAAAATTTAATTCAAGAGAATAATATATACAAAAAAGAGTCAAGGTTTCTCAAGGATACAAATTCAATGAAGAAAAATAAGGATAATTTCACTAAGGATTTTGAGGTAATGATTGAAATATCTCATGATATATAAATAACTCATGTAATAAATTAATTGAAATGTACATCCAAAAAAAAGTTCTGGAAATTTTACATACCTTGCATGCATAGGAATTAAAAATTGAATAACATGGGTTAAAATACGATATTATAAAATAAAAACACCAACATAAATTAAAAATTACTTCCATAAGAATGATTCCCCACATCAAGGGAAACAATATTCTAAATAATGAAATGAAACATAGGGAAGTTTTCATAGGGAAAAATAGTACATCTATAAAAGACCAAATATCATGGGATTTAATTGGTAATTATGGATAGAAAGACTATGATATATAATTATTAGTATAACATGTATCTGCCTGGGAGTTATCAAGAACTGATGTAGATAAATTTTATATGAAACGAAAGAAAATTTCTAATGTTAAAATAAGAATCAAAATCAATTCCATTAGATGTTAAAAATACCTCAATAAAAAAACTGATAGCCTTTTGGAAATTTAGGGAACCTATAACAAACCAAATAATTATTATTAATATTTTACAAAAACACTTCTAGGTCAAGATGCTTATAACATAAATATAAATGAATATAAGAAAATAATTATTGAATATAATGCTTTTTATTGATATTACTATAAAATAAGGAAAAAGGAATAAAAAATATACTACTAAAAGTATAAATTCCTTTTATAATAATAGTTTTATAAATATTTTAAAAAACATTGATTAAGATGATGGTAATGAATTAATTTTTGGCAATGGTAGGTCCTTATTAATCAAATTAATTTGTAAACCTAATTTTGAATTACAGTGCTTAAGGAAAAAAGTTATTCTATTTTTTGAGGGGATTGACCAAAAATTAATATGTGTTTTACAATATTGTGATGATTTTGTAGATTTTATCATAAAAAAATATTCCTGCATAATCAAATGTTCGGAATAATTAAATTTTTTCAATAATGGATAATGAACATGTTACAATCTATTACAAATTAAGGATCATAGTAATTCATGATACATTACTACTAATGATGGAAACATGCTATGGAGGAAAATATATGGGAATCCTAATATATTAATATAAGAATTTTTTAATTGGAATATATTGAAAGATATTTTATAAAAAAATTAAGATGTGGTTATTAGAAAAAAATTCTGGTAAAGATGGACGGTTAATAGAATTTATAATAATGTTTGAATTGAATTGACCAGATCATTGATCATATATACATTTATCCATATGGGTTGATGATGTATCAACCATTAAACGGTGTTTGTTATCATGTTAATTCTATTTATGATATGACTCATAAGATCAAAATAGTGTTCATGAAACATAAATTTGACACTTTAGTGTTTTTTAGAAGATCCAGAGGGGATTTGATGATCTAACATGGTGTATATATATATTAAATAAGATATAATAAAATGAAAATTTGTAAACATGTAACGATGTTGTGTCTTGAATAAAAATATGAATTGAATAAAAATATTTCCTTTCCAATAGTCCTGAACAAAATTATTCTATGAAAATGAAATAAAGTATTCAAGATGATATTTGAATTAGAATTTTTATTGAATATAAAAATTATAAATTTTATAGAGAGAAGCTGAGAGTAATGATATAAATTTTTAACAGATAGTTTTACTTTTATAGTAATAGAAAATGATTCCACATGAGATGTGGTATAATTAAAATCTTACAAAAAAAAATTAAATGTTTTTGGGATTCATCTCAAAATAAATATCAAAAAATTTAAATTGTGAATGTTTGATTATGAAATAAAATAAGGTTTATAATGAAATATTCATCTATTTAAATAGGATATAAATTCTATAGAAAATTACTATATATTTCTGTTGAATCATTTGATGTGAATGTTATTAAAAAACAATATACATTAATAAATTATGGAATATATCCTTTCTATTAAATCACTTTTCATTAAAAATTTTAGACATATGTTCTCTTAATGTTTACTGTCTTGAAAAAAAGTTACATAATACATAAAAAAATAAAGAATTATTATATTCCAGTAGAAAGGATTCTTAATGGTTCATCCAAATTAGAGTAATGAAATCTCATAACATGGGGACATACATTAATGTAAAGGGTTAGAAGAAGGCCCAATAAGGTTAATCAAGGGAGAAAATTTACTTGTAATATTGAAGAATATCAATATGATCTTGTGGAAATACATTAATCCATAATAATTACATGAATAATAACTTGGAGTTCTGTATAAAAAATGTAATTGAGTAATTCATAAGAATATCATGAAGGTTTATCATTGAGGTTTCATAAAAATTACCAAGGTTATTCACCAAGGTATCATAAAACATATCATATGTAGATATTAAATTCATTACCCAGTTCATTGGAGTGCTATCAGGGAACACCCTTCATATTTAAAAATTAATGTGAGCCACAAATATTGTAATAGAACATTTTCTAAATAATACATGGTTAATAAAAGAAATGGATTTCAATTCAAAATCATTGTGTTTTTGAAATTTCCTAAAAAAGACACGTTTTTCAATTTAACCAAATGAAAAAGTGTAACATCCTGAATCTGGATGTCACTCAAGTGCTGCCCCGTACCCAATTGGTCACATGGCATCAAGTGGATTTCTCCAAATACTAGAGGCTACCTAATACCCATGAGGGACTAGGGTGTTATAGTGGGGAAACTATGCTCTCATTGGTAGAGTATAACACAACAGAATAAACAATAATACAATAACAGAGTTGGTAAACAATATAAATCTGAAATAAACATTGGAAGACTAATAAGACAAATAACCAAGAAATATTTTATACAAAGGCGATGTATCATGTCATGTTCTAAGAAAAAATCCCAAACATGTACTATTTATAAATCCACAATATTTGTCCCAAAATAAAAAAGGAAATCAAGATAACTAAGAAGAATCGCAAGCCTCGTCTCGGTCCCGTGATCTCCGAATCCTAAAAAATATCTCAAGAACCTGTATAAGGGAAATTTCCCTTATTCACACATGCAATAATATAATATGTTTGGGACCAAAAGCATGACCCAAATAGAGTGTGACCAAAAATTCTAGTAGGTAAACACCAAAGATCTCTGACCATCATTTAGTGAGTATATCAAATAGGTAGTGTACAAAAAGAAAAAGTAGTAAAATAAGAAGTACTCAAAATTAAATAATTCTACATGTCCCATTTTCCATTTCCATTCATTTTTTTAAATTCAACCATTAAATTAAATTAAATTATATAAGTCTCGATATTTGGCCAACGCCCATCAATCCCTCGAATAATGATTTCTCAATAGATACATCATAAGGATATCTAAAAAAATAAAGTAAAGACCAATCCAAGATTGTGCTTTTCCCTAGAAGATGCATCATAAGTCATTCCATTTCAATATTCAATTCAATATCTAACCCCCAGGTGTAGAAAAACCATGTTTCCGGCATACCCAATCCTCTTCCATAGGCATAGAAAATACTTTCTTGTTGGTATAAAAAATCCCCACCCGTAGGTATAACAAATCCCCACACCCTGGCAAAACAATCAATAGGGTCGAGCTCGATATATGAGCATTTAATCCTAAAATACAACACATGTAAATTACATTATTACATGGTTACAAAATAACAACTCACATGGGAATCATACAAAACAAACAATAAGTGAATTATAATATGACAAGGAAAAACAATTACACTCACATGGGTAATTCATATTAGAGGGATAATATATAATTTAACAATTACAAGGGTTAAACAATTATACTCATAAGTGAAGTTTATGTGTAACAAGAAAACATGTGAATTAAACTATCACAAGGTTTAATAAATTTTTATCTCATTTGGGAAACATTAAATTAACAAATTACGTTTTAAACAACCCTAAAAATGGAAATAGAGGCATTACAATAAGAATCTTAGGCCAAATAGCCAAACAATTGTCATTATAACGAAAATAAGACATGGGGTGGCACATAATCAAACCAAAAAGCTCATGCATGCCTAAATTAATTTAGTTCACGACCAGGTCATCATTAGTCAACAACAAGGGTCAATCTCAATTCAAGGATACACCCTAAACACGAGAGAACAACAGTACGAAACATATAAACAACTTGATAGTAAGATACTGGTAGAAGACCACCTACCTCATTACATTACGACTCTCCTCGTCCCGCCCAACCACCAATTCAAGCTAGAACGACATAGATCTAAAAGAAATAATAAATGATCAGCCATAAATCACTTTTTTGAGAGAAAAAAGCAAGAAAAATGTATCGAGAAGAGTCATGAGCTTACATATTGGGATAAAATGCATCTGATGACAATTGAATGAAATTTTGGACAAATAATCACTCGGAACAATCCCTTTCAATGATACTATTTGTGTAATGGGGTGAGCCATCTCTCCGAATGACGAAACACGTGGCTACTATCTGATTTAATAAACAAAAAAGTACATGACATGCACTTGAGACAACATTCTTTGCCCGTACAATTTATGGCCAGACCATTACTTGACCGTGTATTGAGATTAGAAGGCATGTAGCAGAACATAAACATTGTGTACCTATAAGTACACAACATGTTGTTCCCAATCATGTCATGTAACATTCTTACATCAAGCCATTGACATATTTTTTGGCATTTTATTAATTGTAAACTAAAAAGGAAAGTCACATACCTTAAAAGAAGAATCAGGTTCTTACAAACTTCCCCATTAATGAAATTTATTCCCATATTACCCTTTTAAGGGAGATTAAGAGTTTTATGTGGACAAATTTTACCACTATGATCATACATCAGCTTCCCTCTACCAAGTCTTGTCTTGCACATAGTCATGCTACCATGGAACCCATACTAAAGTAACAAATCTACCGTAGATAATCTTTGTGCTATGATCAACAACACTTATGGGATTCTCCTAAAAGGATGCATCTTCCTACAACTCCACTTTTTAAGGTTGAAAGATGTTGGATGAGTCCGAAAATTAACATCGTAACTGAGAAACATGGATGATTTTTTTCATTTCCCCATAGATATGAGGTTATTGAAACTGATAGGCTACTGGCCCGACCCACTCCAAAATCTCAAACGGACTCATGTACGTTAGTGAAATCTTACCCTATCTCTTGATCCTCCTGTGTCCCATCCTCGGGGTGACATGAAAGAAAACTTGAGCACTGGCCTTGAACTATAGAAGTCTTATATGATAATTGGAATAAGATTTCTAAAAAGACCGTGCAATATCTATCCGCTTCTGAATCAACTCAACCTACATATAATTCTCCTACACATGACATAGTCCCAGTAAAGATGCCTCACCTTCCCCCAACCAACATAGGGGGAGATCGACATGGAATCCATAAAAAGACTCATAATGTTCCATCTATATAGTTTCATAGAAACTATTATTATAGTAAAATTATACTAGGGTAATATGATTCTCCCAAGATCCCCCAAATTCTAGGATGCATTCTCACATCATGACCTCTGGCACGTGTATTATACTCTCTGATGGGCCATCACTCTGAGGGTTGTATATTGTGCTCAGAAGAACCTTTGTACCACGTTCCCTCTGAAAAATCTACCAAAAACGAGACATAAAGTAGGAATCCTTATCTGAAATGATGGAACGATGGGCCCCATGAAGTCATACCACTTTACAAATACATAGCTTCCTAATCTCATCAAAACCAAAGGTATCCTTGATTGGAATGAAGTTTGTGACCATCATATGTTTTTTAACCACCACCCACAAAGAATTATTACCTCTGGGTAACCTCAAAAAACCCATCATGAAATCTATCGTGACATCACCCGATTTCCAATCAGTAATAGGTAACTGCTATAAAATCTCGGTTGGCCACTGATGTTCCACCATCACCTTCAAATAGGTGGAATAACTCATAACAAAACCAGCCACCTCTATCTTCATACTAGCATACCAGTACTAGTGGTTCACGTCACGATACATATTGGTAACTCTGAGATGTACTGCCTAGGCAGAAACATGAAACTCCCACACCAAATCCTCATGTAAGTCCACTGGAAACTAGACACATCCACAGATCTACAAGATCTCATCATCTTAAATCTTCCATCCCAGATGTGGATCCTCACCTTCTACACTCTCCCGCAAGACTAGGCCCTCAAAATATGATTGAATTAAAATCATCACTCTATCTAGGAGGGTATAATTCTTAGCTAAAGAATAAATGAACGTCTATACTTGACTGTTGTGAACCTCCAAGTTCATTTAAGAGAACAACACCATAATCTTACACTCCCTACTAGCCTATAGCACAACCTACATATTAGTCCTCCTACTCAATGCATCAGCCACTACAATACCTTTTCTAAGCATGTCAGCAAGCTCGAAGTCGAAAGACTGATGGTATTCCACCCACCTTCACTGCCTCAAATTTTGATCATGATGGGTAAATATATACTTGAAACTTTTTTGGTCCATGTACACAAAACAATGTTCACAGAATAAGTAATGTCTTCATCAATGTAAACCATGAACAACCACATATAACTGAAGATTGTGTGTCAGATCATTTCTATCATGTGGCCTCAACTACCAAGACCCATAAACAATGACTAGACCCACCCTGCATAAGCACTACTCCCAGACCAATAGTTAATGCATCGTAGTTTACAATGTAACTCCTGTCCATCTTAGAAAAAATTAGTATCAATTTTGACATTAATGTCCCCTTTCAGATCTTGAAAGGACGTTTCCAAAGAATATTACCATACATACATCACACCCTTCTCTATCAAACCTGTCATTGGTGCTGCTATGTGTGATAGGTCCTGTATGAAACCCTTTAAGTAACCAACAAACCTTAGAAAACTCTATACCTCAAAGAAGTTATTTGGTTGATCCTAGGTAACTACTACTGTCAGTTTATCTGGGTCAAATGATACTCTTGTATTCAAGATGACATGACCCATGAAGTCAATATAACCCATCTAGAAGTGGCACTTTGTTATTTTAGCGTATAACTAATGGTATATCAGTGTATTCAAAATGATCTCAAGATGGTTGGTACGGTTGAGTCAATTGTGAGAATACACCAAGATGATGTCCACAAAATCCACCACAATAGAATCCATGTAAGGATGTGACACTCAGTTTATCAATTCCATGAAAACTCCTCATGTGTTTGTGAGAATGAATGATGTAACCAGATACTCATATATCCCCTACATGCATTGAAAGGCTATATGAGGTATGTCTGTAAGTTGATCATGCACCTGGTGATATAGTGACCTCAATTTTATCATCGAGAACCATCAATATCCTCGAAGCTGGTCAAACATTTCCTCTATCTGTGGAAATGGATTTTGGTTTTTAATCGTCAAATAGTTTAGTTTCATATTGTCCATGCATAGCCTATGGGTTCCATCCACCTTCTCTGCAAAAAGGACCAGTGAACCCCAGAAAGTAGTACTTGGTCAGATAGAACCCTTTAACTATAAATCTTCTAGAAACCTCTTGAGATATTGAAACTCCATTGTAGCCATCCTATATGGAGGAAGGGATATCAAGGCAGCTCCTGGTACTAGCTCGATCAAGAAATCCTCCTCTCTTACTGTAGGTAAGCATAAAAAGTCATAAGGGAAGACATACATGAAACAATGAAATAGTGGAAGAAAATTAATTTGATGTGTTCCTTGGTCATTCAAATATAATCTAGAAAACTGTTCTACAATACCACTCAAACCACATATCTTAGATCGAGATCGACTTTCCTGGACATCCCACTCTCATTTTTATAGAAACTATTTTCCTTATAGTAACATAAAACTCACCATTTTTGTGATAGAAATCAGCAATAGCTTGAAAGGAGACTAGCCATTCTATTATAAGAATGAAATAAAAGCCTATCATCTCTAAGACATATAGGTCCATATGAAGTGACACCCACCAAATTCAAGGGGACTCCACACTCTGACGTACACCAACCGTTCTAATCCCTAATGAAGTTTCTAGAATCATAACATCATCAGAAGAAAAAAACAGAGCATATGGATCTATAAAATGGGAAAAGATGTAATGATATATGATTCCCCAGTATCAAAGAATGCATAAGAGAAAATAGAGGAAACTGGAATAGTATCTATGAAAGTAGAAGTTCTGGGATCCTACTCCTATTGGGTCTGTTTCACAACATAAGTATGACATATACCACGACCCTATGACACTTCCTGGATACCCTAAGCCGAACCTTCCTTCTATCACTGAGATACTAGGGTCTGGATAACACAACCATGACCACCACCTCTTCCTGAATAACATGGAATATTCTAATTACTTTAATAGTGAGAAGCCGTTATCCCTTCTCCTAAACATGGATTTAGTGCACAACCTCTCTCAATATAAGCTATTGGAAACGCCCCACAGAAGCTCTGTAGATGGCCCATTATACCAAATTCTCAACACACAACTAGGTCCGTTAAACACTTCTGTCTCATATTCCCAGCTCTTCCACACTAGTATCACCTCTCCTGGCTACCATAATAACTATTATGACTACTTGTATCATTGCCAGAATGCTCTATATGGTGAATCTTCCCCCCAATCAAGAGAGTACATGATCTAAGTGCCAAACTGCCCTGGTTTTCTCCCCCAGTTTCCCACATATAATTCTTGGTAATAAGGTCCAGATTCAAAATGACATATATAGAAGGCGACCTAAAAATGTTCACCTATGATCAGATGTCATACCTGAGACCATCCTCGAATTCCCTTGACCTCGATTTCTCATCACCCATTAGAATATGATCAAATCTCTAAAGAACAGTGAAATGGGAAGAGTAGCCCCTCACTAACCTAGCTCCCTAATCTAGATGCATGAAATCCGATTATATATGATCCCTCATTGTCTTTGGAACATAGTAGTCATAGAAGACCATATGAAAATCTCCCCATGCCATGTACCGATGATTCCCTGTCTGAGTGATAACATCCAACAACCTATTGGTTATATCACATATAATGTAAGTCACAAGCTTTAACCTTATTCCCAAAGGAATTTCTATAGACTCAAAGGTCATATGTATGGACTCTATCCATGATTCTACAGCCTGTGTTCCACCATCCTCTAAAAACGATGGGTGTATGCTACTGCTGGAATACTTATGTCAGTTCTTCCATAGAATTGGAAGGATGAGGTAATCTCTAGGACGTCTGTATAAACCTCATGAAGCCTTCATGATATAGTGAATCCATATTTATGTCTGATTTAATAGATTTTTCCACAATTGGCACCTATGGAGGGTCCACTAGAAGCCCATGTCCTACCACATCTAGGGTATGATTATTACTATTCTCCTAGCATACAATTGTGGGTCGTCGTGGTTGAATTTCAATGAAATGTCCAACACATACAACTCGACATAGCTTATTCATCAAGGAAAATATTTCAAGAGTGTAATAACTAATTAGGATGAAAATAGCCTCAAAATTTCACCAAATAAGAGTTCACGATATGTAAGAACCGTACACGGTTTGTACACTAAATCCCTTACATGGTTGTGTAATCCTACATACGTGGCAATGAAAACACCCTAGGTACACGGCATGTGGGGACTATACATGGTGTGTACACTTATGATATTACATGTTCATGTACTCCCATGAGCCTTGGAGTGTATACACTCAAAGTACACAACATGTTACTCAAGTACACGGTGTGTACACAAGTCTTCTCTCACGGACATATACTTTTACATGGATAGATATACTTGGATCTGCCTATATAAAACAACATGGGGTGTGCATAAGGTACACGACGCGTTATGATCAGAACTCAACAACCCATGTTTTCTATCAAAAGGCCTATTATAGAGCCATCTACCTTAGGGTGTATACTCAGTGTACACAACATGTACTTGGAAAATTTCTTTTCTTACCGAACATAAGAAGACATGGTGTGTGATTATAGGACCACAATCCGTGTTATACAGGTTGATTGAGAGTATTCCTCAAAAAAATCCCTAAAACCCCTATTTTTGCATAATAAATCTATAGTGTTCCATATTCCAATCCTTGGGGGCCCATACTGCCCGCAAATCAAATCATGGAAATCACATATAGCACATAACAACAGAATTTATATCCCTCGGCTAAAACCTGATCCACCAAATTCTGATCCAAGAGGGCCCATAATCCTAAGGATCCAATGTTTGGAATCTATCCAATACAATGATTACATGTAGTAATACACATATCAAAATAGACATCATATCTATCAAGATATCCATCACAACAACATTAATATCTAGTACAACATCTATCACAACTGTATTCAATCCGTAATTTTCCAAAATGGCATGACAAGAGTGAATGGAATGTAATTTAAAACAAGTTCCTATATGATGAAAGATATGGAATAAACTCATCTCATTGGGATACAAAAAAATAGAACAATAATGATATCAACAATAACATCACAAAACAAGTCTTTCACCCAATGGTGAAATCAAATCAATCGTAATAGCACGAAATCCAAAAATTACAATTTAATTTGAGGTAATTAAAAATTTCCCTGTACACAGAATATCTACTCCTAGACACAATTAATTTACAAACTCCATTTTCTTCCTATCCATTTCTAATGTTTCCAAACATTAAGGAAAAATATAAAATAAAACCCCTCGAATACCACTTTTTACATCCCAGATTCGGATGTCACTCAACTGGTGCCCCGTACTCGGTTGGTTAAATGGACTCAAGCAGATTTACCCCAATGCCAGAGGCTACCAACTAGTAGTGAGGGACTAGGGTGTGATAGCGGGGAAACTATGACAACATTGGATGATTTTAAAATATCGGAATAAATAATAATTCAATAGTGGAAGCAGTAAACAACATAAATCTGAAATAAACATCGAAAGACTGATAAGATAAATAACCAAGAATCATTTCATACAAAAGATGATGCAGAATTCCATGTTCTAAGAAAACATCCCAAATAGGTATACTACCAAAATTAAAAATATATGTTCCAAAATAAATAAGGAAACAAAGGAATCTATGAAGCATCACAATCCTCGGCTCAGTCCCATGCTCTCCGACTCCTAAATATCATATGAAGTACTTATAGAAGGGCGCTTTCCATTATCAACAACAGAAATAATATTATCTATTTGGGAATAAAAGCATGAATCAAATAGGGTGTGATAAATAAATTCTAGTAGGAAACTACCAAAGATCCGTGCCCATATTTCAGTGTGTATATGCGATAGGTAGTGTACAAAAAGGAAAAGTAGTAAAATGGGTTATACTCAAAAGTAAATAATCCTACAAGTATTGTTTTCCATTTTCATTCATTATGTTTAATTGAACCATTCAATTTCATTTAATTATATATGTCCCATGATATGGACCAATCCCTTTAATACCCTATGTAAATAATGATCAAAAGATACCTCAAAAGTCTATATAAACAAATAAAGTGAAGACTGAATCCAAGAATATGTTTTGTCTTGGCAGACACATCATAAGTCATTCCATTTCAATATTCAATTCAACATCTTGCCTGTAGGCATAACAAAACCCTGCCCAAAGTCATAATCAATCCTTGACCATAGGCATAACAAATCCATTCATTTAGGTATAACAAAAACTCAATCGTAGGTATAACATATCCTCACCCATAGGTATAACAATCAACAGGGTCGAGCCTGATATATGAGCATTTCAGTATAAAAGAAAACACATGTAAATTACATTATTACATGGTTACATAATGACAAATCCCATGGGAATCATAGAAGATAAAAAACATTTGATTTAAACGATCACAACTAATAACAATTACAATCACATGGGTAGTTCATATGAGAGGGCTAATATGCAATATATCAATTACAAGGGTTAAACAGATATACTCACATGGTCAGTTTATATGTAACCAGAAAACATGTGAATTAAACTATCACAAGGCTTATGAAATTGTAATCTCATGTGGGAAAAATTAAATTTACCAATAATGTTTTAAAAAAAACCCAAAAGGGAAATAGATGCATTCCCATAGGCATACTAGGCCAAATTAAAAAAACAATTGTCATTAGAGGGAGACACGCACATGGGGTTTCCCTTAATCCGACCAACAAGTTCAAGCATGATTAAATTAATTTAATTCATGACCTAATCATCATTAGGCAACAATAAGGGCCAATTTCCTTTCAAGGCTACACCCTAGACATGGACGAACAATACTACGACAGATATAAACAACTTGACATTAAGCGAAAGGCACAAGACCACCTACCACATTGTTGTACGACTCTCTTCGTCTAGCATCAAATTCCAATTCAAGCTATAATGATGATGATATAAACAATATGTTAAATGATTAACCTTAAATGAATTTTTTGAGAGAAAAAATCATGAAGAACAACTCATGAAGAATCATGTGCTTAACTATTGGGTTTAAATTCATCTGACGGTAATTGAATTGATGTTCAAATTGAGGATCGGGAATAAAAATCTATTTTTTCATTATTGTTTGTGCAGTGGGGTGGTCCATCTATCCGTCTGATGAAACACGATGCTAATTTTTGATTAAATAAAAAAAAATTACATGGCATGTACTTGATAATACATGCTATGTCTGTACAATTTCTAGCTAGACCATTACTTAACTGTGTATTTGGATTACATGGTGTGTATCCCAACATACATGGAATGTACCTGTAAGTACAAAAAATGTAGTTCACATACACATCATGTAATAGGTTTCAAGCCAGCCATTGACCACTTTCCCCTCACTTTCATAAGTATAAACTAAAATGGAATGATCCACACCTCAAAAGAAGAACCAGGTGCTTAAAAACTTCCCCCTTAAAGTATTTCATCCACAAATTTGCTTTCCAAGGGCGGTGAAGAGTTTTCTGAGAACAACACCAACCACTGTTATCATACATCAATCCCCCTCTCCGATGTCTCATCTTGAACTTAGTCGTGATACCATATCACCCGTACTAAAGGAGAAAATTGACCTTAGAGAACCTTTGTGATATGATCAATAACATATAAGGAATGTTCCTCAAATAACACATCTTCCTACAAATCCACGTATACAGGCGAAATGTTATGAGATGATACCTAAAAGTAACATTGCAACTGAGAATCATGGAAGATGTCATGAAAATCCCCATACCTCTGAGGTAACTGATACTGATTGGAAACTGCCAAGACCCTCTCCAGAATCTCAAATGGACCAACATACCTCAGTGAAATATTACCCTATCTCCTAATCCACTTGTGTCACAAAATCGGTGCGACACGCAAGGAAACTCGATCTCTGACCTCAAAATCCTGAGGTATTCTATAGTGATTGGCATAATATTTCTAATGAGACTGTGTAATAGTCATACACTTTGGAATCATCTCAACCAACACAAAATTATCCTACACATGACGTGGTCCTAGTAAAGCTGCCTCACCCGCCCCCATCCAGGACAGGGTTGATCGACATGGACTACCTTATAATGACTCATAAAGTTACTTCTCTATAGTCACCCGGAAACTATTATTTTATGAAAATTCAACAAGGGAAATATTATTCTCCCAAGATCCCCCAATGTCTAGGATGCATTCATGCAACATTACCTCTGACACCTATATCATATGCTCTGACTTTCCATCACTCTAAGGGTGGTAGGATGTGCTTAAAAGCACAAATTTACCCAACCTCGAATTATTCACACCATGAATTCATACCACCTCATAAATATAAATCTTCCCAACCTCATCAACATTTAAGGTCTTCTTGATCGACAAAATGTCAGCGAACATCATATTTCTATCAACCACCACCCACACTGCATCATTACTGCAGGGTGACCTCAAAAAAACAATCATGAAATCTATCATGACATCACCCCATTTCAACTCTAGAATAGGTAATTGCTATAAAATCTCGGCAGGCCGCTGATGTTCCACCTTCACCTGGAGACAGGTGGAACACCTCATAATAAAACCACAAACATCTCTCTTCATATGAGGCCACCAGTACCGATGGTGCAAGTCACAATAAATCATGGTAACTCCAGAATGTACTATACAAGATTAATCATGGAACTCCACCATAAAATCCTCATGTAAGTCCACTGGAACCCATACACACCCACAGATCCACAATATCTCATCATCCCCCACCATCCAACCAGGCGGTGAATCCTCACATGCTACACTCTCCCATAGGAATAAGCCCTCAGAATATGATAGTTGTCACATCCTCAATCTATCTAGGAGGGTTGATGTGACAACAAAATAATAAAGTAAAGTGTGTTCCTGACTGTCATGCACCTCCAAGTGAATTTCAAAGAACGGCACCATAAGCAACCACTCGCTACTAGCCTCCAGCATAATCATAATCATAGTCCACCTAATCAGTGCGTCATCCACTGTACTAGATTTTACTATCATGTAGGCAAGCTCGAATTCGAAATACTGAAGGTATTCCACCCACCTACACTACCTCAGATTTAGATCATCCTGAGTAATAATGTACTTGAATGTTTTTTGGTCCATGTCCACCAAAAAATGCTCGCCCAATAAGTAATGTCTCCAACAACGTAATAGATGAACAACCATGGTTAACTTGAGATTTTGTGTCAGATAGTTTTTCTTATATGACCTCAACTACTGAGACATGTACGCAATGACAACCCCCCTTCATAAGTACTAGTCCCTGCTTGATACCGAATTCGTCGTATAAAACAATGTATCTCCTACCCGACTAGAGAAAAATTTGTATCAGTGCTGGAATTAATCTCCCTTTCAGCTCCTAAAAATACATTTCACAAGAATATGACCATACACACTTCACACCATTATTTTTCATGCCCTTCATCGGTGCTGCTATGTTTGAGAGGTCTTATATTAAAACCCTGTAGTAAAAAACGTACCCTAGAGTACTATATACCTGAAAGAAGTTATTGGGTTTCTCCTATCTATCTACTAATATCACATTATATGGGTCCATTGATACTCCTTTCTTTGTGATTACATGACCCAGTAAGTGAATCTGATCAATCTAGAAGTGGCACTTTGTTAGCTTAGCATATAACTGATGCTCTCTTAGTGTGTTCATAACAATCTCAAGATGGTTGGCATATATTCCAAGATCTCATCCATGAAAACCACCACAATAGATGCCAAGAAATGATGGAACATTCGGTTCATAAAATCAATGAAAACTCCTATAACGTTCGTGTGACCTAACAACATAAACAGATATTCATATATCCCATACATGCTATAAAAGGATGTATGAGGTATGTATACAGGTCGATCATGAACTAGGTAATATCCCGACCTCAATTTGATCTTTGAGAAAACTCGATCACCTCAAAGATAATAAAAAAGTACATTTATCCATGGGAAGGGATATCAGTTTCTAACAGTCACCAGGTTCAGATTTTAATTGTCCATGCATAACCCGACGGTACCATGGACCTTCTTCACTAAAAGGGTTGGTGAACACCCACAGAGATTTACTCGGTTATATGAAGCCCTTGAACTCTAGAACTTCTAGGTTCCTCTTGATCTCTTACAACTCTATTGTTTACATCCTATAAATAGGAAGGGATACCTATGCAGCTCCTGGTACTAGATTTAAAGAGAACTCCACCTCTCTTAGTGGATGTAATCCTGAAAATTCGGTTGGGAATATGTACCGGAAACGATAAAACAGTGGAGGGAAATCAATCTGACATGTTACCCAGTCATCCAAATATAATATGGAAATATGTACTGTAATCCCACTCAACCCACATTTCATGGGTCCATCTCAGCTTTCCTGGACATCCCACCATCACTTGCATAGAAAAGATCCACCTTTTTGTGGTGAAAAACATACCAAACGATGATAGAAATCGATAAATCTATGAAAGGAGACTAACCATTCTGTTATGTGTATGAAATCAAATCCTATCATACCTAAGACATAGAGTTACCATATGAAGTGACGCCCACTAACCTTAAGGGGACTCCTTACACTGACACACACCTGATGTTATAATTCCTAACAGAGTGTCTAGAGTCACAACATCATGAGAAGATAAAAAACATAGACTAAGGCTCTCTACAGTGGGTAAAGATTTAATAATATGTGATTCCTTATATCAAAGAGTGCAGAAGAGAAAAATAGCCAACTAGAATAGTACCTCTAATAGTAGAAGGTCTGGGAACCTGCTCCTATTGGGTCTGTTGCACTACATAAGTCTGGCCTGTACTGCAACCCTTTGACACTGTCTAAATACCCTAAGCTGATCTGACCTGCTAGCGCATAGATTTCATGGTCTTAATAACAATGCCATGACCACCACATCTGCCTAAATGGCATGGAGTATTCTAATTTATTTACTAGTGAGAATCTGATGACCGTTATCCTTAATGTGGAGTCCGTGTGGAACCTCTCTCACTAGATACAATTAGAAACGCCCGACAGAAGCATTGTAGATATCCCATTCAGCTAAATTCATAACACTCAACTAGGTCCATTGGACCATACTGTCTCATATTTACATCTCTACCACACTAGTAGCACCTTTCATGGATACTGGAAGAAACATTATGATTTCGTGTATCATCATGAGAATGCTCCATACGAGGCTTCTTCCTCATGATCGATACAATTCTAGATCTTGGTGCTGAACCACCCAGTTTCGCTCCTCCAGCTTCCCACAGATTTTTCTTGGTACTCAGTGCCTAGTTCACAATGTCATATATAGAGGGAAAACTAAAAATGTTCACCTGTGATCAGATGACGTACCTAAGAGTATCCTAGAATTTCATAGCCCTCGATTTCTCATCCCCCATTAGAATAGGTTAAAATATCTGAAGCTCAGTAAAATGGGAAGAGTAGTCCATCACTATCCTAGCTCCCTACTCCAGATGCATGAAATCCAAGGCTCTATGGGCCCTCATTGTCTTTGGAAAATTGTAGTAACAGATGACTATCTGAAAATATCTCCATGCCATGTCCTGATGAAACCCTGTATGATTGATAACATCCAACCACCTCTTGGCCGAATCACAAATCGTGTAAGTCGCTAGAATGACCCTCCTCTCTAGAGGCATATCTAGATGCTCGAGGGTCTTATGTATGGACTTCATCCATGACTCTGAAGCCTGTGGTCCACCATCCTTTGAAAACAGTGGGTGGATGCTACTGCTGGAATACTCATATCGGTTCTTCCATAGATGTGGAGGGATGAGGTATTCCATGGAAAGTCTGTATAAACCTCATGAAGACTTCAAGATATTGTGAATCCACATCTTTGTCTGGTGTTATAGAAGGTGTCGCAACTGGCATATCTAGAGGGTCAACTGGTAGCCCATGGCCTACCACCTCTAGGGTATGATCATTACTAGTCTCCTAGCATAACATTGGAGGTCGTTGTGGTGGTATTAATTTGAATATTCCATCACATACAACTCTACATAAGCTTATTCATCATGGTACAAAGTTCAAGAGTGTAAGAACTAAATAAGAGGAAAACAACCTCACAATTTTACAAAACATGTGTACATGATGTGTTAGAACCATACACGGTGTTTAAAGGTAAGCCCTTACATGGTAATGTACTCCTGTTGGCCTCTGCATGAAAATACCCTAGGTACACGACGTATAGGGACTATACACGGTGTGTACACTTAGGCTCTTACATGGAAGAGTACTCCTTCCATTCTAAGAGTTTATAAACCCTAGGTACAAGGCATGTTAGTCATGTAAACAGTGTGTACACATGATATCTATCTTGGCCATGTACTTTTACATGGTTAGAGATACACGGGTCTTCCTATATAAAACTACACGGGGTGTACATAAGGTACACAACATTTTCTAATAAGAACTCAACAACCCGTGTTTCCTCTCACATGGCAGGGGAAAATTTCATCTACCACATGGCGTGTACTCAGTTTGCACGGTGTGTATTTGGAAAAGTTCTTTTCTTCCCGAATATATGAACACATGGTGTGTGGTTATAGTACCACACACCATTTTGTCTAGGTTTCTTGATATTAAGCCGCAAAAACCTCTATGGAACCCCTATTTTTCCATAATAGCACAAAAATAAGCCAAATTCTTATCCTTGGGGGGCCATACTACTTGGTAATCAATGATTTGTGATCATATATAGCACATAACAACAAAATTTATATCGCATTCCCAAAACATGATCCATCAAATTCCGATCCAAGAGGGCATGTACAGCTCAGAGACTGAATTTTGGTTTCTATCCAATTCAACAATAACATGTAAAAATACAGATATCACAATAGAAGTCATATCTATCATATTACCTATCAGAAAAACTTTCATATCTAACACAACATCTATCACAATATCATGCAATTAGTAATTCTCCAAAATGGTATAGCAAGAAGGCATGTAATCCGATTTCAAACAACTTCGTATATGATGCATGAGATGGAATACTCTTATCCATTTGGGGTGAAACAAAATAGAACCATAATAATATCAATAATAAAAGCACCAAACAAGTCTGTCACCCAACAGTGAAATCAAATCAATTGTAATAGTTGAAAATCCAAAAATCATAATTCAGTTCGAGGTAATTTGGCTTTTCCCTGTACACGAGTTAGCTACTCCCAGGAAAAACTAAATTCCAAACTCCATTTAATTCCTATCCCTTTCTAATTTCACCAAAAAATATGACAAAATATAAAATAAAACCCCTATGATACCACTTTTTAACATCCAAAATCCGGATTTTACTCAACTAGTGCCTGTACACGGTTGGTTACTTGGCTTCAAGGGAATTTCCCTAAACGCCAGAGGATACCGACTAGTATTGAGGTCCTAAGATGTTACAGTGGCGAAACTATGCCCTCATAGGAATAGTGTAACACATTGGAATAAAAAATAATTCAATAACAGAAGCAACAAACAACATATATCTGAGATATATTCGATGGACTGATAAGATAAATAACCAAGCATCATTTTATACAAAAGATGATGAAACTTGTTATGTTCTATAAAAACATCCCAAATCGGTAAACTTCATAAATACAAAAAATAAGTTCCAATAGAAAGTAGGAAACAAAGGAATCTAAGAATCATCGCAGGCCTCAGCTCGGTCCCATGCTCTCCGGCTCCAAAATAGCCTCTGAAGTATCTACAAAAGGGAGATTTCCCATATCAACACCTGCAATTATATAATATATTTGGGACCAAAAGAATTACCTAAATAGGGTGTTATAAAAAAATTCCACTAGGAAACCACAAAATATCTATGCCCATCTGTCATTGAGTATATGCAATAGGAAGTGTACAAAAAGGAAAAGCAGTAAACTACGATATACTCAAAAGTAAATAATCTTACAAGTACAATTTTCCATTTCCATTCATTATGTTGAATTCAAACATTCAATTACATTGAATTATATTAGTCTAATGATCGAGACTAAGCCCATCAATCCTCTATATAATGAATTCTCAATAGATACCTCAGAAAGCTATCTAAACAAATAAATTGAATATTGAATTCATCCCTATGCTTTAGCTTGGCAGACACATCATAAGTAATTCCATTTCAGTACTGAATTCAAAATCTCCCTTATAGGCGTAGAAAAACCCCATGCACTAGAATAACCGATCCTCACCAATAGGAATAATAAATCATTTCCCACATGCATAGAAAATACTCACCTAGATGCATATGAAGTTCTCCCCCCAGGGATATAAATAAACATGGTTGATCCCAGTATATAAACATTTCATCATAAAAGACAAAACATGTTAATTAATTTATTACATGGATACATTATAAATACTCCCATGGAAATAAAAAAAGAAACAAGTTAATTAAACTATCACAAGGATTAACAATTACACTTACATGTGCATTACATATCACAAGCCTAATATGTAATCCAACAATTACAACGATTAAACAAAATAATCACATGGTATGTTTATGTTTAATAAGAAAACATGTGAATTAAACTATCATAAGAAATAAGAAATTTTCATCACATGTGGGAAAAATTAAATAAATTAATTACATTTTAAAAAACCTCTAAAAGGGAAACAATGGAATGCCCATAGTCATCCTAGGACAAATTTATAAATTATGGTATTCAAGGGAAACACACCCACGAGTTTGCCCTTAATCCAACCATCAAGTAGAAAAATTATTAAATAAATTGATTTCATGACCTTATCATCATTAGGCAACAAAAAGGGTCAATTTCCTTTAATGGATACAACCTAAAAATTGTTGAATGACATAATGGAACATATAAAAACACTACATTAAGATAAAGTCACAAGACCACCAACCTCATCGTAGTATGACACTCCTCATCCAGACACAACCTCCAATTCACTCTAGAATGATGTAGATCTACAAATAGATGATAAACACTGAACCATAAATATCTTCGTAGAGAAAAAAATCACAAATAATGACTCAAGAGGAATCAATAACATACCGATTGGGTTCAAACACATCTGACGGTGATCAAATCAGAGTTCGAATGGATAATAGGGAGGAAAAATCCTGTTCCATGATACTGTCCACGTAAAGGGGTGAGCCCTCAATTTTTTGATGAAACCAAAGGATACTTTCTGATTTAATCAGTAAGAAAAGTACACGGTGTGTACTTGAGACTACACACCATGTCCATACAGTTTCTAGCAAGTCCATTACATGGCTGTGTACCAGTATTACAAGGGTTGTAGACGAACATACAATACATGTACCTATAAGTACATGATGTGTACTTTTAAGTACATGATGTCTAGTTCCCAATCACATTGTGTAACTGGCCTAATGCCAACCCCATACCTCTTTTCCCTGTATTCTTAAGTATAAACTAAAAAAGGAAGGATCCATACCTCAATCGAAGAATCAGGTTCTTACAATAATAAAGGAGGGTTTCATGTATGTTAATCTCAGAATTAAAATAGTTTCTTCTAAAATTTATGTGAATACCATTTTGGAAGAAATAGGTTTGGTATTCTCAAAATAAAATACAATAATTTCTAGATAAAAAGGGAGAAATTTTGAGTCAAAAATATATCAACATAATGGGTATTAAACATGGTTTAATAAAATTAATAAGGGAGGTGAGAATGGAATCCCATTAATAAAAGTATCTTAATATAATAAAGGGATAGAAAAAATGGACAGAAGTACATTATATGGGAATTTGAGAGACATTCCACAAAAAATAGAACTTGAATGGAAAAGAGAAGTTTGAGATTTTCCATACCCTAAAGAGTGACTCCTAAAACATGTTAATCGGGACCTTGGGGGATTTAAAAAACCTGGGAAGGACTCCTTGGGATGTAATACTATCAGAGCATTGAGTATTGTGAATTGGAAATGAAATCTAATTGAGAAATGGGTGGTTATTGATAGGTAATGTGAGAGAGTTTTTTTATTAATTTTTAAGGACACCTTATTAGTGGTATTTCCAAAAGCATTGGATTTCCCATGTTAGTAACCACATAGAACACTTATTATCATATTATAATCTACAAGAGTCATTTATAATTATTCCATCACTATTACATCATTAATGATGTCATTAAACATACGAAAAAACTCAAATTGTATTCTTACGATTCACTGGAAATTAATCTATTTTAGATTAATCCAAAAAATTTACCATAACCATTTTCAAAATGCAGTATGAAAAAATGAAATCTATTTTATCGTAATGAATTTATAATTATCAGATTTTTTTAGGTAAAATCATTATTTACTATAAAAATTCTAATAAATATCTAATAATTTCATAGTCCTCTATTTAGTAATAATATGAAATAATTTTATCACATTACGATTTATGATGCCTAAATTATATATATACTTCCCTAGTTGAGGTTACTATTTATTTAGTCGTGGTACTTTTCATACGGGTTATATTACTATTCCAAAGGGTTATGTTATTATCCACGAAAACAATAATTTTGAACATATCAGACTCTAAATATATTATAGATCACAACCGTGTATATCCGTTTTAATAAAATCATTTTACATAATAAACTATTTAAATAATAAAAATTTATAAAATGAAAATTGCAGTATTTTTCACCATTCATGAAAAGTATCAAACTTATTTGAAATATACAATTATTTGATCTGATATTAATTTTGATATTTTAATTTCAAAAATTCTGTTCATTTTTTCATATTAATTCAGTATGTGTGAGAAATCTTTAAAAAGTATAGTTTTTACCTGTAAAATCATTTAATCAAATTTACCAAAATTAAACATATATTTTATTAAGAAAAAATATTGTTAATACTAAAATGATGAAATAATGGTTTTTATTAAAAAATATATTAATATTTATGTAATTATTTCCTCGAGACATAACCCCTTAAAACACACACATAAGACATATGGGTAAGGTGAGCGATGAGGATAAACTCTTGGGGAAACTCAAATAACATTGCCCGAGTGTCATTTATAACACACCTGGATTTTATGAGATAAAATCTTTTAATTTAATTTATTTCTTGTGTTTTATGATACCCCAAGATTAGCTTTCTCTCTACACGATACTGTATTAGCTTGCAGTATACACAACACTATTCATGGCTTGTGTTATACACAATTTCATGTTTTTTTGATAGAATTCATTTCATGAAACACTGAGGAAATATATTTTTTTAATGTATAAATGAAATAAGTTTATATTATGTTATACGAAACCCCAAAATAACCTGGCAATATAGGCAACACAGATTTGGCTTGTGTAACATGCAAGAGAGAACTTCCTCGATAGTTTGCATTGTTTGCAATACTAAGTTTCACTATACAATGATATAATATTGATATATTAATATTTAATGGGAAATAAACTAGATTTTATTAATATCATTAACAAAATATTTAATTTTTTATAACATTATCATTCATTTTATATATTTTTTAGAACATGATATATGAAAAAATTATGTATGTTTTGATAAAATATTTATTTTTTAAAAAAATGCAGCTTTACCACCTTTTGATTGCACACACATTTTAAATATAGTTTTTGAAATTTTTATAAGTTAAATTTTACTAAATAAACTTCTTCCTTGGATGAGGAACATTAAAAATTACTTTTTTTTATTTTTATTTTTTTTTGATAAAAATCAAATTTTAATGAATAGTGAACGATAATGCATTTTAATTCAAAAATACATTTCCATCTAATTTTTTTATCTAGTTATATTATATTTTTAATTGGTTTTAAATTATAATTGTGTTATGTTTTTATAATTTAATCCCATTTTGGTTATTTTATGTAATTTCACATCAAAATCGGACATCAACACATAACAATGTTTTGATATGTTTTTACTTCATAAAAACTTGCTTTCTGGTTTTGACAACGAGAATTAATATTAAATTAATTTCTACCAATTATGTGCTTTGAATTATCAAAAATGGATTCCATATTTGGAATCAGTGTTTCCATATTATGTTAATAGGATACTTTTATTTTTTGATATTATGAATAGTAACTACGCTAATTTTTATTTGACGTGGTTAAAGGTAAATCAGGTAAATTTATGTAATAAATAATATGATAAAGAGAATAAAATTATCCTAAAAACTAAAAAAAATCCTTTTGGATGAATAAAATCCTACCCTTGGAAACATAGGTTTGAAACATAGTCATTTAAGGGCCACTTGAAAATGAAAATGACATAACTATTAATAAAACAAATGAAAGTAAAAAAAGTCAAACTCACAATTCCTATAAGTATAATAATTTTAATATAAGGATAACCGTGTGATATCTTAGAAAACAATAGTTTAGGGAATGATAAAATAATTTCCTAAATTGTGGTAATTTATTTTTAATTTCTAAGAAATTAATAATTGCCTTAAAGTCTTATACTTTGATGATATAAATATTAATTAATTGATACGAAATCCATAAATTTTTTTAATTAAAATACTAATTACTATAAAAAAGAAAAAACGCATGAAAAATCATATTTTTTGAGTTTATCTCAACCATAATCATCCATTTCCCGATAAAATTTCCATTTATTTCTTTATAGAAGTGATTATGATATTTATTTTATGTTATTTAAAGCAATGTTAAAGTTGTCACATTCATTCTTTAATAAGTATAATGTTTTTTATGCTATAATTACCAGATGATAAATTCAACTACATATATTATAATGAAATAAATTAAATTTAGGTTCACCATAGTATTTTATTTCAATTTTTCATTCTAAAAATAAGTATATTAAATAAATACAAATTATTGATGTAGTGATTATTTTAATAATGAATATATCAAATAAATATTATTAAAAATTTTAAAAGAAATATAATTTGGAAAACATAATTCTTCCAATGAATTTTATAGATGACCTTGACCCATTAGGGGTATAATAAAGTAATTTTTTTTGGAGGATGATACTTTATATTTCTTAAAATACATGAAATGATTTGTTTCAAAATAGACAACATTTATATTTTGTTAAAATAATGCATTATAAAATTATTTAAAAATCATAAAACAGTTTAAGAAATAAATAATAATTATGATATGGTCTAAAATGTTCTAAATTATCCATTTATGTTATAATTTAAATCAAAAAATTAAATATTTCACCCTTTTAATATTGAATCGTTTGTTATCCTAATTAGAATTAAATAGCATAACTAATTGTAAATTAAAATGATAATGTTTATGTTGACAAAAAAACATTACTAAATTTTAGTGGTTGGTGAGATTTATATATTATCATATCTTATCTTTGAATATATCTCATTTGTTTGGTATTTTAATTGATTTTGAAATTATTATAAATTAATATTTTTTGAGGTTTCCAAAAGTGCCCCTCACTACAATTATAAAAAACCACCTCCTCCCTCATCTATTCACTTCATTTTGTTCCTTCATGATCTACCATACTATGAACATTTATCATCTAAAATTACCTATTAATATTTTAGAGGTCTCTGCCTTTTTCAATGACAAACTCTAGTGCTCTACAAAAATATTTAGAGGAGGTATGTCGAAGAAGAGTTAATATTATTTACCGATTCTTTCAAACATCTTTCTAATTATACCCCCACCTCATGAGTTGTTTCATTATAAAGTAATAAATCTAGTAGTAATTATATACTAAGAGGTTTTTTATTATTATGGAACAACTAAATTCCACCTTCTATGCATCCTATGAAAAATTAAATCACCACGCATGCGTACGTACGACTTACCATCTCCACGCCGTGGTGTAATCCGTTTTTCTCCACCTCCTTAATTGGATGGGTATAATGACAGAAGTAATAACTATATATGATTATTATAAAATTATATTTATTCTTAAATTATATACACCATCCACATCAAAACCATTCAATAACTATTCGAATGATATCATCACTCGTGCATAAGTACGACCTACAGTATCCATAATGGGATGTGATCCATTATACCCAATATTTCGTAATGCATGATTATAGACATGTAAATAATGAATACATATTGTATATATTATGTTAATATCATATTATGATGATTTAACTATTAGAAAATAAGGATAACCATAACATATTTGACAAAACATGCATAAGAACATTAAGCATTTAACACCCGAATAATGAGTAACAATGAAATGTTACTAACAAATGATGATAATATATTCATATATGATATCAAAAAAATGACTACGACTATTTGAGATGTAAATATACTTATTTAAATAATTTTACAGGATGTTCAGTAACATATTAATCACATCAGACCTAAGGTAAGTGATTATTTTGACTCATTTTTTATTTTCGTGGGACATATGCGGTTTACACCATCTAATTCATTTGTATGATGTATATGTTACAAATGAATGTTATTATTATTATTATTAGGAAGATTATGTTATTTACATATGAAATTAATTATATTTATTTTAAGAAGACTATGATTCGACTTAATATTAATTTTTAGGGGATAATTTTGCAATCTCATTTTTATCTGAGATTGTAAATACATAAATATTTACTGGGGGTATATTTTTCATCCATGTCCATTTTTTATAAATTTTTTTTCATAAAATGTTTAATATTACAATAAGTATGTTTAAAGTCATTTAACCATTTTTAACTTTTACCACATTGTATGGAAGGAATCTTTTTTTGTTTTCCATATGAGGTACTTTATTACTTATCTAGAAAAAGAATGAGGATAATGTTTTTTAACTTATAGTGCATGAATATATTTTTTCATCTTCAAAATGAATTATTTCCATGAAGCATCCTATAAAAATTTTCATGTTTATTTTCAACTAAATTATTTAATTTTAACATTTCATGACATTTTTCGAAAAGAAAACATTTTTGAATAGGAATGGATATTTTTCTCAAGAATTTAGTTCATCTATTTTATCAAAATTATTTTCCATCTATGATGACTCTCTTTAAATTGGGTTATGTTTATATGCCTATTATTAATTTAATTTTATTGTTTTTATGATAGAATTATTTTTATTAAATCTATTTATTTTATCTCGATTATTATGAGATGATGTTTACGAAACCCATTTTATTTTATGGGTTATGCTATGATGAATGATTTATATTTTTGAGGAACATGTAAGAATGATTTCATTATGAGATTAGTGGGACTTATATCTACCTCAAATGAATTGGGTAAATATTTATATATCATGTGGTATACATGACTGGAACAACATGTAAATCTTATTTAGTAATATAGGGCTAGAACATCATCCAAATCCAGTTCAGTAATACCTGGATGTAATGAAAAGTAAACCCCATTCAGTTGTGGTCTTTGTCCACTGTGATGGTATTGGAAACAATGAATTGTATACTATGGAAATAGTATTATGAGATTTTTATTTACAACAATGCAATGTTTTATTGCACTTCTATTTTATCATGGTTAATATTCCTTTATGATCTATGCCATAGGTACTTCCAAGATTAATTCCATGACTCATGATTTTGATATTCCAAATTTATGTTCATGTTTCCACATTATTATGTTTATGTTTTGTTTGATGTTCTTCATGATTACCCTTAATGAGTATTTTAGATGACCCTTTTATGTTTTTCCGCGGGATACTAAGAAATGTTTTAAGTAGGAATCAAAGGGGTTGATATTTATAGGAGATTTTGATGATATTTTACAAAGATAGAATATTATGTTCTATGATTCCAAATACACTAAAATAATATGGTCTTTGTGAACCTATTTGTATCATGTATTAATTATTCCAAAAAAATAATTTAATGTCGTTGTACATCCGACTTGTGTCGTTATAATTGGTATCAGAGTGAAGGTTTAGTCATCATATGGAAACTAGGATGTGAAATCTTTAATGAGATCCCTAGAGATATTTCTAATGTATGTCTAGGGATGTCCCTAAGGGTATGTCCAATTATGGGTTACAATCCAATAAATATGGTAATGATCTAGAATAACATAGGATTAAAAAATAGATTTTATAGATTGATTGTAATCACTATTGATTATGTTGTTTTAAAAGTATGATTTTTTCCTCTCACACTTTTTTTTGGGTTTTAGAAAAGGGATGGAACCTGAAGGAAACGTTTTATTGATAAATGCACTATGAAATGCAATTATTGTCCTCCTGATCCTCCAAATCTTATAGTAGATGTATTTCAAAATATTATTGTTATACTTAAACAATCTATAAATCATTCTGGACTTCCAAATGAGGATATAAGGGAAAACATTTTGTTGATTCCTTCATGAGGGAACACCCACCATTTTATAGTGGGTATTTTTATCCACTTGTTGCTGAATAAGGGATTAGTACCATTGAAAAGATATTTCTTATCCTTCGCTATTCAAAAGATGAATAATTCATTTGGGATATCTATTTTTCAAAAGGTGGAGAAGACTAGTGGTGTCCTCTAATCAAGAATACTAGGCAGATAGATGAAATTGAATCCATGTACTAGGATGAGTTCATGAAATTATTTTTAAATAATTACATAACTCTTATTCTTCATACAAAGATAAAAAAGGAGTTCCTTGATCTTATGTAAATGGATGATGAATCTGTTGGTACATATGAGACAAATTATACAATACATGCAGCACATGCTTCTGGATTTATCATCCAACCTGAATGTAAGGTTTATTGATTATTTATTGGCTTAAAACCATGTATTCAAACAGAATCATCAATAAGATACTTTGGTAGGAATGAAGAGATTGTGTATTGTGATATTAAGGTAGAAATGGAAGTTGGTGTCACATATCAATATCATGGGTTTGACAGGAAATAAAATATTAAGTTCAAAGGAAAATCCCAAAACAATGGTGAAAAGAAAATGAATGTCTCCTTATGCTCAATGTGTGGAAATAATCATGGTGTAGATTGTATTAAAGGTAAAAGAAAATGTCTTAAGTGTGGAAAAGGAAGTTATCGAGCTCTTTAATGGAGAGGTAATGGGAAAATTGTTTCTAATGATGTGAATAGAGAAAATACTCTAGAGTACACACCAACAACACATCAAGGATAAAATTTCAAGGAAATGGGGAATTATTCTAACCAATTCCCTAATCCATGGGTTAATGATGATTAGTGTTTACAACCTTTTAGGAAAAAGAAAAAGGGAAGTCACATGCGATCACTATTGGTGATGTTGAGTATGAAAACATAGTGTTTGAATGATTAAGTGTTTATATAATGGAATTCCAATATTGTATTATAGAAACTCATTTATGGTATTATAGAAAATTGGAATATCTATGTATTGGTCCATTGTGGGTTTCCATAAGTATATGGTACTAGTAACCATGAAATGTGATTGAAATATTTTTGTAAACAACATGATATGAGAATAAGGAAGGGATAAGGTGATAATGAGATCTTTAATAGTATTAATGTCCTCATGACTGATATAAGGACAAAGTGATATCATGGTTTGAGTATATATATTTATATATTGTATTTTTTGTTATATGGAAAGAGTAAATACTGATAGAATGCATGTTTTCACAAATTCTCTATAGTAATTCATGTTATTATCATGTTTTAAAAGAATAGATGATTAAGGTATTCACATTTTGGGAATGAGATAACCAATAACTACCAAATGAGATATGAGAGACAAATGTTAAGTCGATTTACTTCAACTCTTTTTAATGTTTTAGATTTTTAGTTTTTCTACGTATTTAATTTTATCCATTAATGGATAGTATATGTTATATTCTAGTTGATGTTTGTTATATTAGTTTATCATCACACTATTGATTTTCTAATACATATTTGACTACCTATGTTAACATATTTATTTAGACATATTGAACGACCTATAATTCTATCTCATGATCTACTAACACTTCAAGAATGAAAAAATCAACTTCCTTTCTTTAAATAAGAGATTAAGTGAAAATTGTTTAGGGAATGCCCAATGATGAAATTGTACTAAAATCAAGTATGTATTTCTCCTCATGAAAAAAATTCATCAAATTTAGGAAAATGATCTTGAAACCAAAAATGTTATCTTAGTACCATATAATCTGATGAATCACATGGTACCTTAAATCATCATATATTTATATATTTCTGGTAGTTAACTTTCCCCAAACCTTATTCTCTATCACTATCCATCATAACATGATGGTTTGATTTCCCTTCCATAAAATTTTTTTCACATACCACCTACGTTCTCTTGTGTGGAAACCCAGTGATGGGTATCTTTGGATAATCGTTATGTTTCTAACTTTATTTATTAAAATAAAACATTTTTATCCATTTTTCTTATGTGGGTTTCTATGAACGAAACATTCATGTAGTACAACATTTATATCCCCGATGAATTTCAAGGGAGAAGTTAATTTTAAGGGGGTAGAATGTAACACCACAAAATTTTATGGGATATATTATTTTTTTCATTGATGTTTTATGTATTATTCTAAAAATTGATTAGCTTGATCTATACACAACATCGTATTTGTTTTTAGTATATGCAACACTGTTCTTGTCTTATGTTACACACAATTTCAAGTTCCATTGATATAATTTATTTCACGCAACACTGAGTATACATTTTGTTCGATGTATAAATGAAATAAGTTTGAATTATGTTATATTAAACAAAAAATTAAGCTTCCACTAGATGCAACACTGACTAGGGTTGCGTTACACTCAAGAGTAACCTTCCTCGATTCCTTGCGTTGTTAGCAATACTGAGATTCATTAAACAATGATTATTATTAAAATATTATTATTTAATGGGATATAAACAAGTTATTATGAATATTATTAAACAAATTTTTAATTTTATATAACATTAGAATTCATCTTATGTATTTTTAGAAAATGAAATACGAAAAAATTCAATTGTTTTGAATAAAATATGTATTTTTCAAAAAAATGTTGTTTTGCCGCCATTTGATGACCACCAATTATATATATAATTTTAATCTTTTAGAAGTTAAATTTAACAAAATAAATTTCTTCTTGGGAAGAGGGACATAAAAATTTACTTTTTTTTGAATTTTTGGTAATTTTCTGATAAAATAAAAATGTTAATGAATCGTGAAAACCACTGCATTTTAATTCAAAAGTATCATTTCATCGAATTTATTTATGCTGTTAGATTATAATTTTAATTGGTTTTGAATATTAATGGGATTATTATTTTATAATTTAATACCTGATGGTAATTCGAAGTAATTTCACATTTAAAATGGAAGTAAACACAAGAGAATCTTTTGATAAATATTTACAACTTAAAAAACTAGTTTTTTGTTTTGACAAAGAGAATTAATCATAAAATAATTTCTACTAATTCTGTGTTTTCAATTATGACAAATGTATTCCAAATTTTGAATCAGTGGGTCTAAAAAATGTTAACAATTTTCTTTAATTTTTTTAGTTATTAGGAATAACAACTACAGTAATTGTCATTTAACACAGTTATATGTAAATTAGGTAAATTAGTGTGAAAAATAATATGATAAAGTGAATAAAATTAATCAAAAACCTACCAAAATACATTTGGATGAATTAATTCTTGACATGTCATACTAGGTTCTGAAATTAGACATTTATGGTCCACATGACATTGAAAATGACATAGATATTAATAAAATAAACGAAAGTGGAAAAATTTCTAAGTCACATTTATTATAAGTATAATAATTTTTATATAGGAATAACCATGTGATATCTTCGAAACAAAAAAAATCCATGTATGGATAAAATAATTACCTAAAACATTGTAATTTATTTTTATTTTTCGGAAGTAAATAATTAACTTAAATTATTATACTTTGATGATGTGAAAATTAATTAATTTATGAGAAATCTATTAAATATTTTTTATTAAAAAACTAATAACCATAAAAGGCCTAAACCCAAGCCCAATAATAGTGGTCAATTTTTTTATCAACCATAATCATTAAATAGCCAATCCATTTACCATTTGGAACTTCTTCAAAGAGATTATGACATTTTTTTAGAGTGATGTTAAAGTTCTCACATTCATACTTTAATAAGTATATCATTTTTAATGCTGACTTTTTCAGAAGATAAATTTCACTACAAATATTATTATGAAATAAATTAAATTAAAGTTTATCATAATATTTTATTTAAATGTTTTATTCTATAAATACATAGAATAAATAATTAAAAAATATGGACGTAGTGACTATTTTAACAATGAAGATATCAAATAAATGATATTGAAAATAATAAAATAAATATAATTTCAGATAATTATTTTTCCCAATGAATATTATAGATTAAATTAAACCATTATAGATATATTAAAATATTTTTTTTGAGGAAAATACCTTATGTTTATAAAAATCCATGAAATGAATAGTGTCAAAATTGACACAGTTTATATTTTGTTAAAATAATGTTTTATAAAATTATTTCAAAGTCATAATTTTATTTAAAATATAGAATAATTAAGATATGGTCTAAAATTTTCTAAATTATTCATTTATAGTTTAATTGAAATCAAATATGTAAATATTTCACCTTTTTAATATAGAATCATTTGTTATCTTATTTAAAATTAAATAGAATAACTAATTGTCAATTAAAATGATAATTATTAAATTGATATTAAAACATGTCTAAATTTTATTGGATGATGATATTTCAATATTATAATATCTTATCATAGAATATATCTCATTTAGGAGGTATTTTCATTGATTTTAAAAATATTATAAATTAATATTTTTGAGGTTTCCAAAAGTTCCCATCACCTCAATTATAAAAGGGAACTTACTCCCTCAACTCTTCACTTCATTTAGAGCCTTCAAAATTGACAATACCCTACACATTTTCATTATCTACTTACATAGAAACATTATAGAGGTCCTTGTATTTTTTAATTTCCATATCTAGTGTTCTAAAACGAGATTTATAAGTGGCACATCAAATAAGTGGTAATATCATTTACTGATTATTTCAAACTTATTGATTCTTCTAATTCAAACTCATCATTTGTTTCATTATAATGTAATCACTCATTTAGTAATTTTTTAATAATATGTTATTATGATTATTAAACAACCATAATACACCTTATACACGTCCTATGAAAAATGAAATAAGCATGTGTGCATACATATGGCTTACCGTCTCCACGCCGTGGTGTAATCCATTTTTTACCACCACATTACATGGATGAGTATAATTATGGAGGTAATATATATATGATAATTATAACATGATATTTATTCTGAAATTTTATACACCATCCAATTAAAAATAATTCCACAACTATTCAAATGATATCGTCGCTCGTGCGTACGTATGACCAACCGTCTCCACGATATGGTGTGATTCATTCTACATGATCTTCATAAAATAATTATTATATAAATGTAAAGAATAAATAAAAATGGTACCAATTATGTTAATATCATTTTCTAATGATATAAATATGACCGAATAAGGATAACCTGATCTTATTCGACAACACATGCATAAGAACATAAACCAGTTAACACCCAAATAATGAGTACAAAAGAATTGTTACAAAAAATGATAATATGATCCTATATGATATCATAAAAATTATTATGCTTCAATAATTAGTCAATAACCTTATTTTAATTATTATACAGGAGGTTCAGATACATATGTAGAATATTGGACCTAAGGTAAGGGATTATTTTTTCTCACTTTTATTTCTGTGGGACATAAGCCTTATATACCATCTAATTCTTTTGTATGGGGTTTATGTTACCCATGAATTTTATTATTATTATTATTATTATTATTATGAAGTTTAATATATTTAAATATGCATATAATTTTAATTAGTTTAATAGGTGTATGATTCGATTGATTTAAATTAGTAAGGGTTAATTTTGCAAACTCGTTTTTATCTGAGATTGATTAAACGTATGTATTAACCAAGGATATATTTATCATCCTTGCCCATGTTTTCTAAAAATATTTTCCTAAATTATTTAATATTATTAAATGTTTGTTTCATTTAGTTTTTACCATTTTTTTATCTTTTACAGCATGGTATGGAAGGAATATTTCTTTTATTTTCCAAAAAGATACTTTTCCCTTTTCCGACAAAAGTACGAGGAGACTATTTTTTAACTTATACAGAAGGAAATGTTTTTTACATCTCCATAACACCTTATTTCCATGAATCTTACTCTACAAATTTTAAAGTGTATTTCAAAATAAATTATTTTATTCTTAAAATTTCACTATATTTTGAGAAAAGAAAATGTTGTTGAATAAGAAAGGATATTTTTCTCGCGAAATAAGTTCAACTATTTTATCAAAATTATTTTCCATCTATGATGGTGATCTTTAAATAGGGTTATTTCTATATCCCTATCATTAATTTTATTTTATTGTGTTTATGATGGAATTATTTTTTTGAAATCCATTTATTTTATATGGATTATGATGGAATGATGTTTAAGAAACCCATTTTATTTCATGGGTTATGCTAAGATGATTGATTTATCCTTTTGTGGTACACATAAGAATAATTTCATTATGAGATGGGTGGGAACAATATCTCCCTCCAATGCATTGGGTAATGGTTTGTATATAATGAGATAGACATGATTGAAATGACATGTAAATCTAGTTTGGTAATACATGGCTGGAATGAAAATAAAATCCAGTTCAGTAATACTTGACTAGAATGAAATGTAATATTGGTTCAGTAATAGACTTTGACCACTATGATGGTTTTGGTAACAATAACTTGGATAAAATGGTAATCATATTATGAGATTATTTATTTTTTACAATTCCATGTTATTTTAAAATTCTATTTTATCATGGTTAATGTTCCTTTATGATCTATGACTTACGTAGCCATTGATTTTTTCTATGACTCACAATGAAATTTATGTTCATGTTTTCACATTATTATGTTTATATTTTCTTTTATGTTTTTCATGTTTACCCTTACTGAGAATTTGAGCGCACCCTTTTTATGTTTTCTTTTTCCCATGATACAAAGAAATGTCTTAGCTAGGAATGTAAAAGGGGAAGATCTTTATGGGAGATATTGGAGATCATTAACAATGTTAGTATATTGTGTTCCATGTTTACGAAGGCAATAAACTAATAAAGTCCTTGTGCATCTATTTGTGTCATTTATTAATTAATCCTTAAAAGTAATGTAATGTCCATGTACATCACACATGGTTAATTATTTTTGGTATCAGAGTGATGGATTAGTCAACCTTTGGAAAGTTGGATGCAAAAACTGTAGTGAAATCGCTAGATATATTTCTAAGGCATATCTAGGGATGTCCCTAAAGGTATGTCTAACAATTGTTTATAGTCCTATAATTATGTTAATGATCGTGAGTAACTTATGATTAATCATGAGATGTTAGATATTTAATATAACCCCTTGACAATATTGTTTTCCTAGTATGATTTTTACCTCTCAGACTATGAATTTTTGGGTTTTAGAAAATGGATGGAACCCGAAGGAACCGTTTTAATGATCAATGCACTATAAAATGAAATGATTGTCCTCCTGATCAACCAAATGATATTGGGGAAGGAATTAAAAATAATATTCCTAAACTCCCACATGCTATTAATCATTTTAGACAAACTAGTGAGCAGAAAAGGAAAAAACATTCTCTTGAGTCCTTTATGAGGAAACATCTACATTCTTTTAGTGGGTATTCTAATCCACCCATTTCAGAACAATAGATCATTACCATTTAAATGAAAACTTTCATCCTTCTATGTACAAAACATGAAAAATTCATTTGGCCTATCTATCATTTCGAAGGTGAATAAGACTAGTGGTGGACTCTTGTCTAGAATACTAGCCAACAAGATGAAATTGAATCCATGGACTGGGAGGAGTTCAAGAGAATATTTTTTAGTAAGTACTTCTATCGTATTCTTATAAAAATGATAGAAAGAGAGTTTCTAAAGAATAAGTAAAAGGATTATTAATCCATTGGTACAGATGAGGAAAAGTTTTCAAGACTTGAAAGTCATATTTCTGGCTATATCGTCCAACCAGAATGTAAAGTTATTGGGTTCTTCAGTTTCTTCATTCCTAGTCTTAGAAGGGAATTATCTATAAGAGACTTCATTAGGTATGAATAGATTGTGTGTTGTGCTATCAATGTAGAAATGGAATTTCGTGTTTCATATCAATCTCATGATTTTTATATGAAATGAAAGATGGTGTTAAATGAAAATATCAAAATATGGTGAAAAGAAAATGATTGTTTCTTTATTATCAAAATGTGGAAAAAAGCATGGTGGATATTTCCTTAAGGAGACTAGAAAATGTTTTATGTGTGAAAAAGAAGTTCATCATGAAATTGAGTGAGAATGTAATGAGAAAAATGTTTCTAGTGATTTGAATAGAGAAAAATGATCTAGGGAATGCACCACCAACACTTCAATGCTACACGTGCAAGGAAATGGGGAATTATACTAAAAAATAACCTAATACAAGGTTTAATGATGATCAATGTTAATAAACTCTTAAGTAAAAATTCAAAGAGAAGTCACATACGTCACAATTGAAAATGTTGAGTATGAAAATGAAGTGGTGGAATGATTATGAGTTTATGAAATGGGATTCCAAAATTGTGGTGTTGAATCTCTTTTATGGTATTTTGGAATATTAGAATATCTATATATTGGTCTATTGTGGTTTTCCATATGTGTATCGTACCAGTTACCATTAAAAATGATTTAATGATTTTTGTAAAATTTCATGACATGCACATAAAGAAGGGATAAAGAGATAATGAGATGTTTGATAGTATTAATGAGCTCATGACTAATATAAGGAAAAATGGATATCCTAGTTTGAGTATATATTTTGTTTTTTGTTTTTGGTGTCTGGAAAGAGTTAATTTTGATAGAATTAATGTTTTCACTAATGTTATATTGTAACTCATGTTATTATTATGTTTTATGTGAATATATGTTTAAGGTATTCATGTTTTTGGAATGAAACAACCAAGAACATCCAAATAAGATAAGGGAGACAAATGTTAAGTCAATTTAGTTTAACTATTTATAATTTTTTAAAATTTCTGTTTTTGGAAGGATTGTAATGTTATCCATTTATGGATATTAAAATTTATATTCTGATTGATGTTTGTTAGATTAATTTATTACCTCACTATAGGTGAACTAATACATATTTGATTACCAATGCTAACATTTTTGTTAATATAGATTTAATGACCTATCATTATATCGCATGATCTTCTAACACTTCATGAATGAAAAATTCATCTACAATTCCTTAAATAAGAGATGATGTGGTAAATGTTTATGGAATGAACAACAATGAGATTATACTAAAATCAAGTATGTATTTCCCCTCATGCAAAAAATCCATCATCTTTAGGAAATGTATATTGAAACCAAAAATGCTATCTTAGTACCTTATTATCTTATTAATCATAGGGTACCTTAAATCATCATATATTTATGGATTTCCTATAGTTAACTTTCTCCAAACCTTATTCTCTATCACTATCCATCATAACTTGACGGTTTGTTTTCTCTTCCATATCCATGTATTCACATCCCACCAATGTTCAAATGTTTGGAAACCCATTGATGAGTTACACTAGTTAACCATTATGTTTCAAACCTTTCATTTTAAAATGATGCTTTAGAATCTATTTTTATGACATGGGTTTCCATGAAAGGAACATTCATGTAATACACCATTTATAACCCCGACGAATTTCGAGGTTGAAATTCATTTTAAGGGGGGTAGAATTTAAAATCCCGAGATTCTATGAGATGGATTCCTTTATTTTCATGGATGCCTTGTGTTGTACATTACACTAAAAATAGCATTCATTATACACAACAATGTATTAGCTTTTAGTATATGGAACAATATTTTTGTCCTGTGTTACACACAATTTCATGTTCATTCGAAAGAAATCAATACATGAAACACTAAGTATAGATTTTTTTCAGTGTATAATTTAACTAAGATTGGATTATATTATAAGAAACACCAAAGGAAGCTTTCCCTACAAACAACACTGACTTGGATTGTGTTTTTTTTTTGCAAGAAATACCTCCCTCGATAGCTTACGTTGTACGTAATATTGAGTTTCACTAAAAAATGATATATTATTAAAATATTTTTATTTAATGGGATATAAAGTAGCCCATGTGAATATTATTAACAACATTTTTAATTATATATAACATTAGAATTCATCTTATTATTATACAGAAAAATATATAAGAACAAATTAAATTTCTTCAGATAAAATCGGTATTTAAAAAAAATGCATTTGTATTGACTTTTGATGGGGAACCCATTTTAAATTTATTTTGACACTTTGGTAAGACAAATTTGAAAAAATAAAATACTTATTTGGAATAGGAAAAAATTTAAATTATTTATAATTTTTGGTATTTTTCTGATAAAATTAAAATTTAAATGAATAGTGAAAGATATTGTATTTTAATTCCAAAATGTCTTTTCATCTAATTTATTTATCTCATTAGATTATATTTTGAATTGGTTTTAAAGTGTAATTTGATAATTTTTTTATCATTTAATCCCATTTTGGTTATTGTATGTAATTCCTAATTTATATTTTATATAAACACATGACAATAGTTTGATATGTTTTTACTTCTTAAAACCCAGCTTTTTTGTTTTGACAATGAGAATTAATATTAATTATTTTTAAGAATTATGTGTTTTGAATTATGAAAAAATGATTCCATATTTGGGATCAGTGGGTCCAAATTATGTAAATAGGATACTTTTTTGGATATTATGAATAGTAACTACAATACTCTTTCTTTAATGCGGTTAAAGGTAAATCAGGAAAAGTAGTGTAACAAATAATATGATAAGGATATTAAAATGATCCTAAAACATACCAGAATAATTTTTTTGGAATAAAAATATACCCTTGGAATACAAGGTTTGAATCTTAGTCATTTAAGGGCCACTTGAAAATGAACTAGACATAGATAGTAATAAAACCAATCAAAGTGAAAAAATTTCAAACTCACATTTATTATAAGTATAATAATTTTAATATTTGGATAACTAGGTGATATATTCAAACAAAAATAGTCCATTGAATGATAAAATAATTACCTACATCATAGTAATTTATTTATAATTTTTAAGAAATTAATACTTAACTTAATGTCTTATAATTTGAAGATGTAAAGATTAATTAATTGATGAGAAATCAAATTTTTTTCAAAATACTAATATCCATAAAGGCTATACAGAAGAACAAATAATATTATTCCAGTTTATCTTGAACAGAATCATTATTGTTGTAAGAAAGTGACAATTTGGAGACTTATATAAGAGATTATGACATTTATTTTATTTTATTTATAATGATGTTAATGTTGTCAAATTCATAATTTAATATGTTTAACACTTTTAATTCTGGATTTTCCAGAAGGTAAATTTCACTACAAATATTCTTATTAAATATATTTAATTTATTTTCATCAGAGTATTTTATTTCAAATTTCTATTATAAAAATATGCATATTAAATAATTACCCAATATTGATGTAGTGATTATTTTAATGAGGAAGATATCAATTAAATGTAATGAAAAATATTAAAATAAATATATTTTGGGAAAAATTAAAATTTAAAATGAATTATATAGATGAAAATTACGAATTATGGATATAATAAAATATCTGGTTGAAGTATGACACCTAATATTTATAAAAAACCATGAAATGAGTGATTTTAAAATTAAAACAATTGATATTTTTTTTTTAAAATGATACATAATAAAATTATTTAAAAAAGTTATTTTTTAAAAATATAGAATAATTATGATATGGTTTAAAATATTCAATATTATTTATTTATGGTAATGTTTAAATCAAATAATTAAATACTTCACCATTTTAATATCAAAACATTTGTTAACTTAATTAAAATTAAACAGAATAACTAATTGTCAATTAAAATAATAATGTTTAAATTGACATCAAAACATTACTACATCTTATAGGGTGATGAAATTTAAATATTATGATATCTTATATTATAATATATATCATTTTGAGGTATTTCTATTGATTTTAAAATTAGTATAAATTAATATTTTTGGGGTGTCCAAACGTGTCCCTCACCTCTGTAATAAAAGAGCCCTGCCTCCCTGAACTCTAAACATTATTTTGAGACATAAATCTTGACCATACCCTGAATATTTCAATTATAATCTTCCCTAGAAACAACTTATAAGTCATGGACATCTTCAAACAACAACTCTAGTTCTCTACAAGGATATTTATAGGAGGTACATTGAAGAAGAGTTAATATCATTTACTGATTAATTCAAACTTACTTCTTCTTATACTTAAACCTCATGATTTGTTTCATTGTAAACATATAAATCCAGTATAAAATATATATTGAGACATTATTATGATTATGAAACAACCATATTCCACCTTCTACCCCATGCTATGAAAAATGAAATCACCATGCGTGCGTACATAAGGCTTACTGTCTCCATTCCGTGATGTAAACCTTTTTTCACCACAACCTTACATGGATGGGTATAATGATGGAAGTAATAACTATATATGATTATTATAACATGATATTTATTCTGAAATTTTATACCCCATCCACTTCAAAACCATTCATCAACTATTAGGATGATGTTGTCGCTTGTGCGTACTTACGACCTACCGTCCCCACGATGCGATGTGGTTCATTCGGCATGATCATAACTGAATCATGTGTATATAACTGTACATAATGAATAAATATGGTATATATTATGTTAATATAATTTTATAATTATATAACTATGAACTAATAAGGAGAACCAGAACTTATTCAACAAAACACGCATAAGAAAATAAAGCAGTTAACCCTAAAATAACGATTAACAATGAAATGTTCATAACAAATGATGATCATATGATCATATATGATATCATAAAAATGACTACTCTTATTTAATATGTCAATAAAATTTATTAAATCATTATACAATAGTTTTAGATATATTTGATGAAAATCAGAACCAAGGTAAGGGATTATTTTGTCTAACTTTTATTTCTATGGGACATATGTCTTAAACACAATATAAATATTTTGAGTGGTGATTATGTAACCGATGAATATTTTTATTATTCTTATTATTTAGGATATCATATATTAATATGAATATAAATTTCTTTATTTTATAAGGCATATGATTTGACTGATTATCAATTTTGAATGGATAATTTTTCAATATTATTTTTATATGAGATTGATTATATTTAAGTATTTACTGGGTAAATATTTGTCATCCATGTCCATGTTTTCTAAAAATGATTTCATAAAATGTTTACTATTATTATATGTATGTTTAATGTCATTTGTACTCAATTTTTAGTTTCACTACATGGAATGGAAGGAATATTACTTTTTTCAATATGAGGTACTTTTTGACTTTTCCAGAAAAGAACAGGGATAATGTTTTTTTACCTTATATGACATGAATGGATTTTTAAATCTTCATAACTCATTATTTACTTGAATCCTACTCTAAAAGTTTTCATGTTTATTTTCAACTAAATTAGTTTATTTTTATATTTATATACATTTTGATAATAGAAAACAATTTTTAAGAAGAAATGATATTTTCCTCATGAATTTTGCTCAAGCATTTGATCAAAATTATTTTTCAAGTAAGATGATGTTCTTTAAATAGAGTTATATTAATATACCTATTATTAAATTGATTTTATTGTGTTTATGATTGAATTAACTTTATGAAATCCATTTATTTCATATTGATTATGATGCAATGATGTTTAAGAAACCCATTTTATGTCACAGGTTATGCTATGAGGAATAATTTATGATTTTGTAGAGAATATAAAAATGATTTCATTATGAGATTTATGGGACATATATATCCCTCCAATGAAATGGGTGAATATTTATATCTCATGAGATAGACATGACTGGAGCATAAATTTAATCCAGATATGTAATATAGGGCGGGAATAACAAGAAAATCCATTTCAGTAATACACGGCTGGAACAACAAGTAAACCCAGTTCAGTAATAGACATTTTCCCCAATGATGGTCTTAGAAACAATGGCTTGGATACTATGGAAATAATATTATGAGATTATTTATTTTCCACAATTATATGTTTTATGCCAATGCTATTTTATCATGGTTAATGTTCCTTTATGATTTATTCCATACATACTGCCAAAATTTATTCCTTGACTCACGATTTTGGTATTCAAAATTTATGTTCATGTTTTCACATTATTATGTTTATGTTTTTTTGATGTTCTTAATGTTTACCCTTGAAATGCATTTAATCTCACACTTTTCATGTTTTACTTTATCCAGGATATAAAGTAATGTTTTAGGTAGGAAAAAAAATGGGCAAGATCATCATGGGGGATGTTGAATATCTTTCACCAAGTTAGAGAATTATGTTCCAAGTTTCTAAAGACGCAAAAATAATTTGGTATTTGGGAATATGATTATGTTTTATATTTAGTATTCTACAAAATTTATATAATGTCCATGTACTTCATGATTGGGTTGTTATAGTAAAATCTACTAACATTAATTTTTCCCATAAGTTATTTCACTCAAGCTTAACATGTTGTAGATCATCTTGGGAGAGGTCCAATGAGAATCCCAATGACACTACCTCCTTCACAAGCTCCACGAAATGGGCTTTATATGACCTGATTCTACCTGATAAGGCTATCAAAACTTCTTTCTGCATTAATTAACCATTATTATTTCTATTTATAAACAATAATCATAATGTTTGACAATAGCTTCAAACAATCAAATATGGGTGGAAACCAGATGTTCACATTAAAATATACATTCTTCCTTATTAATGAGATATTGTTTTTGTTGTGTAAAAATACAACACACATTTTTAAGAAACAATTATTATTAAAAAATATTGGTTCCTTTCAATCTTCCCCAATTAAAAAATTGTATCCCCAAAATTTCATATCACTTCCTTAGCTGAGAAAAGGTGGGAGTACTTATACCATATGGTTTCCTCCAGTTCCCAAGTAACATATTCATATTTGTGGTTTCTCCAGAACAATTTACCTTGTTTTTTAGTCTTATTGAATAGAACATTGTCTCTATGGTTCAAGATCATCATTCGCTGCTCCTAATAAGAGAGTTCATGTTCCAGTTGTACATCCTCATGACTCAGTACATGTGAAGGGTCAGATATATACTTCCTCAAGAGAGATACATGGAAAACATCAGGAACTTGTGTAAGATTTAGATGAAGTGAACGATGATAGTCCACTTCTCCTATTAAATCATGAATTTCATAGGGTCCAATATACAATGTATGATCTTCCCTTTCTTCCCAAACATCATGAATCTCTTCGAAGGTGAAATTAGAATGATGAATTCGGAACCAAAATAAAAAATCCAAGACCCTTTGATGTTAGTGAGCTTAAATCATTTTCATACATTGAGTGCTACACAAAAATCAGTGTGTTGCGGTGGTTTGGGAAACCACTTTTATTTTTTTAAAATAATTTCGTAGCATCTTGTTAAAAACCTCTACTCAAACATTTTTTTTAACAAACCCAACACTTATCCCCTAACCCCCACTACCCATACCCCCAATCCCCTGACCCGTGAAGCCCCACCCTCTCCTCCCCTCTCGGCCAGTCCCAAGCCTCACCGCCCCTCGAAACATCTCGACTCTAGTCCCGAGCCTCAACATGCCTCTCTACACCTCGCTGCCCCATGCCATCAGTCCCTACACTCGACCCCACCCTCGACCCTCACCGTCCCTCACCCTTCAGTCCTGGTATCTACAATCTTTCACTGTGTGTAAATTTTTGGATTTTTCTTAAGAATTTAGTGTTACATAACCTTTATGTTATTTCGAATGATATTATTATGCTTGAATACTACATTACTATATTTTATTTATGAAAATCCATAATTATTTTAATTGATTATATAAAATATCAGTTTCTATCATGCAATTGTGGTATTATGATAGTGTAGAGTGAGAAGGTGCATTATGTTTTCTTCTTGAGTATGTTTATTTTTTTAATATAAATAAATTGTAATAATAAATTGTTTTGATATTAAATATGTCAAATCATTTAATATAGGGCATGTTTATTTTCATGATATGAATCATGTCTATGGTTATGATGTATAGAATCTTTAGTGTGTAAATATATACACATTTGTGTTTCTCTATAATTAATTGATTTAATTACGATTAACTTCAGTTTCCTTATTTTAAATTTCACATGTATAACCTTGATATTACTATTAATATAATATGAATCATTTGTGAATTATTTTATAGGATTCAGCTTAAAATTTATCTACTAGATAAATATAGAGGTATATCTATATGTATATCAAGTTCCTCGCTATGAAAAGGAATAATCATGTATAGAGGAAGGATTACATATATATAATATTATTGATATATATTTGTTATACATAAATATTTTGCCTCATATGCGTTGATGAGGCCTCCTAAGGATGATAAACATATAGTTCCTTCCTATGAGAAGATGAGGCCAACTACATAAAAATGAAATTTATCATATTCCATCAAATGCTATGATTCGGTCTGTTAGCTAGGATGATTATAAAAACACACACAAACACACACACACACACACACCCATATATACACCTCTTTATATAGAGGATTGGGTTTTGACATAAATCCTTGATTGAAAGGACTATCATGGAATCAGAGTATACTATATATATTCTGAGCACATATAAAAGAAGGTTAGGATGAAATTGATGATAATTTTTAGTTTCAAAATAATGTATATTATTTTTTAACTATATATTGTTAGTTTTATTATGTTATTCAGTTTCCATAAAACATTACCTAAGAAGAAGAGGTGGTCGGATGACTAATCCCAACTCTTATGTGTTATGTGGTTATGTATATTTGAATGTATATTGGAAGAGATAAACTGGTTTTTGCAAAAAAAGTATACTCAATAAGAGTATATATAATATTTATTTCAACATTGATCCTCATCAATTATGATAGTTCCTTTTTGTATTGGTGGAATATTTTTTTTGAAATAGTTTCAATTTCCTTATGTAGCAAGTGAGCAATTGATGTAGTCAAACATATTTATTTCAGTTTGTCTAAGGACCATATGTTGGAGGTACATAATACCTCATTATAATTTTGAGATTATTAGAATTACATTGATTTGATGAACTCATGTCATCGTCTTTAGAGAGGTTCATTTCTCATATGAACTCATCATTAGCATATCCCATGAAGTCATGATTATTCTCAATAAAATTTTCAATGGTGGCATAATGTTGGTCCTCTAATCAATTATTAACATTGATTTTTGATACCATTTTGAATGATTTATTAAAATAATATTTTTATTAAATATATAATTAAACATGTATTATTCATCTTGGATTTATTTATGGGTTTTAAATAAAAAATTTAACCCTTTTACACATCATTTTCCTCACAACTAAAGTTTATGGATTCTAATTCTCCTTTTTAAAATGCCACATTATTTACCATATGTATTTATAGAAGAAAACCATATTTAACATATTCATATTTTTTTAACTAGTATATATGAATCTATTTTCCTATTTAGTAATTGTTATGTGTCTTAGTTTTTTTAATAACGTGTTTGAACATTGCACTATATATGGATAAAAGATGGATCACATTACGGAGGAGCACACCTTATTATGCTATGGTTTTAGAGGATTTAATAGAATTTTCAATTTCTAATCGATCTATTGACGAGATATTATGATTTCAATGTTATAAATTTAAATTTAGAATATGGTTGAAGAGAGGTGATGTTTATGAACACTTGATATTGACATAATTCCCCGCTTAATATTTTTTTTGATTTGGCACATAAAATAGAACGTTATAGAAAGGTGATGTCAATCCAAAGAATGAGCTCAAAAATCCATAAATAATGGAAAATGAAATGAAAAACATTTTGAATGATGCATTCTTTATTCCATGACACCAACATCAATATCAAAACATATCATAACAACCAGTTGAGGGTGATTCAAATAGAAACCTAACAAGTGATGTTTTTGAGACTGTAGGACAACCAGATCAAGATTGTAACAAATCATTGGATCCTCATCTTGATTATGTGGAGGCTAATGTAATGGAGAGCTTCAAAGAGATGGAAAATGAGTTTCATGGTTTAGTTATGATGGATATCAAGTGTTATATAGTGGATGTTTGAAATATTCAGAACTCTCTTTTCAACTTATGTTGTATCATTTGAGATGCCTTTGTGGAATTAAAAATAAGTTAATGTCCATTATATTTTAATTGTTACACGATTAATTTCCTAATGTAAATATTCCCGAACCATTTTAAGATATAAAAAACATTATTGACAAGCTCGGTCTGAATTATACAAAAATACATGCATTTCCCAATGATTATATACTTTATTGTGGAGAGGATTGAAGCAGTCATGATTGCAAAAAATGTTCTTCTTCTAGATGGAAGTCTACGAGTGATGTTGGAGGTATGAATCAATATACTACCATAATTAAGAATAAAATGAAGACACCAGTAAATTTTTTGTGTTACTCTGCCTTAAATCCTCAATTTCCAAGATTATTCTTGTCATTAAAATCCATCGAACACCTAAAGTGGAATTATGTAGATATTAAAAATGATGGGTTAATGAGACAACCAACATATTCAAAATTGTGGAATAAATTTGATTAATTACATACATATTTCTCATTTGATCATATGAATGTTTTATTGGGATTGGATACCAATTGATTGAACCCATTTGAGACTTCGAGTACCCCTTATAGCATTAGGACGGTTGTTTTGATTCCTTACAAGCAGCCACCATGGATGTGTAAGCAACAATTTTTTTTATCATTGGATTATAATTCCTAGAAAAACAATTCTTGGAAATCATATTGATTTATACTTACAGCCGTTAATTGAAGAATTATACGAGTTATGGAGGAACAATGTTGAGACATATAAGGAATCTTCTAGACCAACGTTCAAAATTAAAGCTGCTCTAATGTGGACCATTAGTGACTTCCCTGGACTTTGGAAATTATCTATTTGGAACACTTACACAATTTTGGATTATCTTGTTTTGTGCATTGATTTTGATTTGAAAAGGAAACCTCATCATAGAAAATGCTTCTTCTTGTGTCATTAATGATTTATTGATGCATCACATAGAGTTTAGCTAAACAATTCAAAATTAAATGGTTTCATTTATTGTATACCACCACCAATGTTGTTAACTAGTTTTGAAATATTTGAACAACATCGAATTTTTGAAACATAATTTGGGATTGTGCATCATTTGAATTATAGTGTTAAATGAGATCAAATTACAATGTTAAGTGAAATTGGAACTCAATAATGGACGAAAAAAAGTATATTCATTAAACATTCGTGTTGGGAATTCAATTTGTTGCGGAATAATATTGATGTGATGGATATTGTGAAGAATGTATGTGACAATATGATCTTCACATTATTTAATGAGCATGGAATGATGAAGGATCATCCCAATGCTATAGAAGACTTATAGAAAATGAAAATAATGTATGATCTCTGGACAGATGGGAATGGAAAGTATGATCTGGAAATTTTTGTAATGGCCCAAACCTCTCAGGTCCATTCCTTTGCCAAAATCAGGTGTATGAGGTGAATAAGGAGGTCAAGGTGAATTATCTCCAAAACTATACCACTTTTCCAGTTCGGTGAACAGTTCCAACAGTAGACAGTTGTGAACATTGCAATGGTAACCTTCTGTGAATAGTGAATTGGTGACCTTAGGTGAATATTTTCATCGGTAACCATCTGTGAACAGGGTCATCGGTGACCTTCGGTGAACAATGTCATCAGTAACCTTCTATGAACAGTTCCATTGGTGGACAGTTCTATCGGTAACCTCTAATGGTAACCATTATATCCTTTTCCAAATATCCAATTATATGAATGGTTCAATCATTGAACAGTTATATCAGTAACCACTAACGATAACCTCTCTTTCCTTTGCTGAATTTCCAATTCTATGAATAGTTCCATCGGTGAATAGTTCCATCGGTGAATAGTTCTATCGGTAACCTCTAATGGTAACCTCTCTTTCCTTTTCCAAATTTCCAGTTCTATGAATAGTTCCATCGGTGAATAGTTCTATCGGTACCCTATAACGGTAACCTCTCTTTCCATTTCCAAATTTCCAATTCTATGAACAGTTCCATCGGTGAACAATTATATCGGTAACCTCTAATGGTAACCTCTTTTTCATTTTCCAAATTTTGAGTTTGTGAACAGTGTTTCCAGAATAGTGAGTTCTATCGGTATCCTCTATTTCCTTTTCCAAATTTTGAGTTTGTGAATAGTGTTTCCAGAACGGTGATGTCTATCGGTAACCTCTATCAGTACCCTCTATTTACTTTGCCAAATTTTGAGTTCATGAACACTATTTCCAGAATGTTCAGGTCTATCAGTAACTTCTATTGTTAACCTCTATCAGTAACCTCTATTTACTTTTCCAAATTTTGAATTCATGAGCAGTGTTTCTAGCTTCCAACATTTTCACCCCTTTAACAATTCCATTGATGTAAAATGCATTTAAAACCATATTTTAAGGACTCTAAGGCTGATTCAAAGGCCATAACTCCTATGATAATTTATCTTTAGGAATGGGACATTTTTACATGGTCAAACCGTGTGGTTTAATGCGATCTTCTTTTAATGGAAAACCTAACATATCTTAAAAAAATGCTCCGTTAAATCTTCTAAAGGGACGAGATATCTTCCTACCTTCTTCCTCCACCTTGTTCTCGACTATGAGATGCTAGAACCTTTAATACTCTTTTGTATGGTTTATGCAATCAAACATTCCTCCTTGGATTGGTTCTGCTCCGTTTTGATGCAACCAAGTAGTATCGACCAATCTTCGATATAAGGTATGATCTATCACCATTCATTTGGGTTCGTCTCCTTATGTTTTCCAATTCTGTGTTATGATATGTGATATATGTAATTCTAATGGTTTTTTCATGGGTTTTCATTGGTGCAGTCATACCGCAACATCCTCGGGTGGATACATTTGTCAGAGGAGGAGGCGATCGTGATTCTTTGTGTGTATTGTTTTTGTATAATGAATGACATGAACCATTTAAGGTAGGGGATTCATTTCGTCTCTTTTATTTTATGTGCTACTATATATTTATCATGTTTTATCCCACTGTATCACAATGGAATTGGCATAATAAATATTTTAACTGGATAAATAAATTGATATCGATCTTATGTTTTGCCTCTTGTTTTGCTAGATAATGTGATATATATGCTTGCTTCATATAGGTGTTCATTCTTTATGAAAATTGGTAATGAACGTAAACCATAAATAATTGATAATGGTTTGGAAAAAGATAAGAGGCATGTTAATAAATCTGTTTCTTCTTGTTGTAATTTGATGTTAATTAAAATGGTGCAGTATGAATGTTTAATTATTTTTGATATCTTACTCTTAAGGTTTACCAATGTTGAAAACTATAATTAATAAATCGGATAATACAATATGGATTAAATAACTATTGTGTTGATAAAAGATACTCCCTTGTAGGGTTTTGAGTTACCCTCTAGGTTGTTGAAGGGACAAGATCCTATTTGATATGATGTTTGTTTTTCCTACTGCATCTATTTTGGTGTGAGCCTAGATGGCTGTTGTGATATGTGGGGGCAGGGAGGACTATTGATAGTGGCGTTAGTTGACACCTAGAGTGGATATATGCATTGGTTTATGCATGTGGGTGTCAGGGAAGACACAAGGGATGATGGAACGGGTCGGATGTGAATGCTTGGATTCTTGCTGATTTTTATTTGTTGTTTATGTGCTTTACATCTCCCCACTGCTCAAGGAAGCTGGTCTTACATACCCTTCTTCCAAAAGGGGTGAAGACTCTTGGGGTATTCCATGTGCTTTCTGTGTTTCTCTTCTCAAAGGAGAATGGGTCTACATTCTTCCTATAGGCGGAAAATACTCGACGGGTAGTTCATATACTCACCATGTTGAGCCCCCTTGTGTTTAGTAGCATATAATGTTTTTCTAGAATTCATGGGAATATGAGAATGTAATGATGTAAATAAATAATTGAATAAATGATGTTATCCCGTGGGGATTGGGGATTATTGGGGCACAATGATGAGGTTGTGATTTGAAGGAACAATGTACTTTGGGTGTGATGCTAATGAAATTTAATGTTGAATTGTTATTAGTTAATTAATGATTAAAGAATTAATTATCGTAAAGTGAAACTGATAAAAAGGGAATGAAATAATTTTTTAAAGATCTTTAAATGGTTGTGTGTTTATAGGATACCTAGTCTTAGAAGTGGCAGCCCGAAGTCTGAGAGACGTTAGCTGAAACTGTGTATAATTCTAGGATATCAGCATAGTGTGGTTGTGAGATATATTATATTCTATACTTTTTTATGTTTCTATATGCTACGCCACCATGTAGTAAGGGCAACAGACACCCTTGGGCTTCTAAGCCTATGGGGGGGGGTGTTTCCCCCAACATTCTGATGGGAGGATGAATGGCTAACTACCCTCTTTGGACCTGCTCTCTTCTCTTGGTAGTTACTTGTTATTGTAGGTGCAATAGTTAGATTTCCCCATATATGTATGTAGAAGGAAATAATGGCTTGTGGTTATTCACACACATCAATATTGATATAGTTTCCTATGGACTACAATACGTATAACGTGTATATGATATTATGGCTTGAGGATCCTTACTCGGTGCATGGGACGTAATGGCGTCAGGTATAATACCCAATGTATGATACATGTTATGCGGGATGTGGTGGCTCCCAAAAACTACCTGGTTACTTTTCTTACGTGGATGTGGTGGTTTTGTGGCACGAGGTGCATGTTGTGGTGCTTCACCCAGGTGTCTGCAGGCAACCCTTTTTAGAGAGATATGCTCAGGACCCATGACATTAGGGAAAAGTGGAAAACTAGTGTGGAAGTAGTAGCGAGGTACCATTGATATTTATTTATTATATGATATATTCTTGTATGCGTTACTTGGTGAGAGTATCCATGGTGAGGTTGGGAATATAGTATACCTGTTTAGGTGAAAAGTTAGTTTCAATTGTTGTTCATTGTGATTTCTCTTGCTTTCTTTAGTTTTTCAGCAGATACTTCAGTGAGGATCCAACTGATTATACGGTTATAATATCCCTATGGATATATAAACTGCTTTCTAGGTCACTTTGAGCAGGATGGAGATCTGGCTGTTTACTACTAGCTTGCTGTTGTCGGAGTTGTTCGGGCTTGTGGTTGCTGCAGTTTTACTTCATTTTTGGGTACTTGAAGTTTTTTCCACTTCCATTTATAGTAGTTTTGCATGTCATTTCATATGTTCAATTGGGATTTTATTCATCTAACTGGTTGACTTGGAGTTGGTTGGTGTCTATCTTATCTCTCTTCTGGATGTCTTCTCTTAGAGGATAATGCCTCACATTTGTGTGTTTACTATACCCTCAGTGCTAGTCACCAACCCGGGGCCTACTGGAGGTGGGACAAGGGGGTCATTATCTCTCTTCTCACATTGCCGACCCAGGAGGGGTACAATTTGTTGGGAGGGGGTAATGACAGAGAGGTATCTGAGGAATGGTTGAGGTATAATATGGTGTTTGGAGTTAGGTATAGGTGAGGTTTCATGGGATGGTTGGGAAACGATGTCATTCATGTTTAGCATGTGATGTAAACACTGGACACTAGCTGAGACATAGGCATTTATGGCCCCCTATGATATGATGTATGGACCATTAAGTTTACAATGGCTACTAAACAATGTGTTAATAGTTGCAGGGTAGAGACCTAGGAAAGGATGATGAATCATTCTACTTTGTACCGGTGTTTGAATGGGTTGACCTTGGGATAGGTTAACCTAAAATCAACAAAAGAAAAAAATTAATTAATTAATGTTTAGTCTTCCATATTCTAGGTTTATGAGATCTAACAAAATTTTATTTTTCCGGTATGGCTCCAGCTCGACGTCCTCGTTAGGATCATATAGAAGATTTTCAGCAGGCAATGAATGTAGATTGCTACTAGGTAGAGGTTGACGATGATGAAACTTGGAGGAGTATAGTCCAAGAGTTTCAGCACCAAATTCTGTAGAAGTATGAGGGATCCATTTCAGATGCAGTAACAGATGATTGGTTGGAGGAGGTCGAGGTAGGATTCAGTTAGATTCGTGATCAGAAGGAGAACCGAGTGTCCTTGGTTGTGATGATGCTACATGGAGTAGTGAGGCAATGGTGGTTCATGTTCCTCGAGGATCGCGAGGAGTCAGAAATCATAGGGTACAAGTCCGGATACAAGTTTAGGGCCGAGTTTCTTTATTCGACCGTGAAGGTGTCCGGTGTCCAGGATCTTCTTACCCTTCGATAGAGGATCTCTAGTGTCTGAGTGTTTGGAATCCATTTTAGGAACCTTTTACGATATGCTTCAGACATTTTTCCAGATGTGGAAGCTAATGCAAGGCATTTTGATTAGGATTTGCGTCCCAATATCCAGCGCCAGGTCACCCCATTTATGCTGAAGACATATCTTGAGGTGCTGGAAAGGGATGAGGTAATCAAGAGGACATTGTCTAGAACTAGATCAACCCAAGAGGGGAGTCTCCATGATTCCTCACGAAGTTGAGTTGTGGTATGGGGTTCCTGGTTTTTAGGGCAGAAGAGTTTCTATTCGGCCGGGGGTAGGTTCCATCCCTTCACATCTCTGTTCTCTGGAGGCAGCAACTCTCAGGCCTATTCCAAGGTATTAGAATCTTGTTTTTTAATGTGGTGGTTAATGTCATTAGCAGCGAGAGTTCTTGACCTTTCAGAGCATTCATCGTGCACCAGGTTTTCCACTCTAGGTTCCTCCGTTGAAGCAGTTCCAGCCGAGGCAGCCACATGTGGTTTCACCAGCTAAATCAGCTGGGGGTAGATGGGGTAGGCATTGTAGAGACCCATGATGCTCTCCATCCTCAGAGGGAAGAGTGTGGCTGTGGGGGTGGTCGTAATCAGGGTTAGAGAGGCCATGGAGGTGGTCTTAGTCAACTTCATTCTCTAGCATTGCCAGCTCGAAGCAAGCCAGACATCATTCGAGGTACCCATTTCTTGTTTTCTACATTGGTGTATTCCTTGTTTGATTCAAGAGTGACACACTCCATAATATCACTTACCCTTGTCCATGCATCAGGACTTAAGGTAGAGAGGCCTCCAGTGCCCTTAGTGTAGACTACCTGAGTTGGAGGTCGAGCTAACTTGTTTGAAGTATGTAGAAACGGTGAGCTAGTGGTGGGGAACACCACTCTTGGGGAGATTTCCTATTTTTATGAATACAACCATATTATGTCATCCTCAGTATGGATTGGTTGTATTCAGTGCAGGCTATCATGGAATGTATCAAGAAGTAAGTTGTTTTATTTTGTGCATATAGAGAGATGGTTGTGTTTTTTGGTGAGAGAGGTCATCAGATGGGTCATAGGCACGTTCCGTCCTTATCATCCATGATGTGTGAGATGATGTTTAGTTCATCAGAGGTTCAACAATTGGTGTTTCCTTGGGTCGTAAAAGAGTACACTGATGTCTTTCCAGAAGAGGTTGTAGCATTACCCCCTCAATGAGAGATTGAGTTCGGTATAAAGCTACAACTAGGTGCGTCTCATATATCTATGTCACCATATAGGATGTCCCCTTATGATTTATGAGAGTTATATATATAGAGTGATGGTTTGTTATAGTGTGATTTTGTTTGTTTGAGTGCCTCACTATGGGGTGCACCAGTTTTGTTCATAAAGAAGACTGACAGTAGTTTCCAGTTGTGTGTCGATTATATTCTCCTAAACAAAGTGACAATAAAGAATTTCTATCCTCTACCAAGTATTGATGATTTATTTAATCAAATGAAGGGTGAAAGCTGGTTCTCAATGATCCACTTGCGGTCAGGATATCATCAGATGCATGTGAAGGATGATGATATCCCAAAGACTGCTTTCCTTTGTCATCATGGGCATTATGAGTTCTTTGTAATTCTGTTCGGTGTGAGAAATGATCCAGCTATGTTCATGGGATTGATGAATGCAGTGTTTCGTGAGTTCTTGGACATGTTCGTTGTGGTTTTCATCGACCACATACTTGTGTACTCCACATATGAGGAAGAGCATGCAGAACATTTACGTGTTGTTTTGGGAGTTCATTGTCAACATCAGCGTTTTGGGAAGTTGTCGAAGTGTGAATTTTGGGCTCAAGAAGTCCGTTTCATGGGACATGTTCTGACCCAGTAGGGAGTAGTTGAGGATCCATCAAAGATAGAAGTAGTTGTATCTTGGGCAGCCCCCAAGATAGTGTGAACTATACAATGTTTCCTTGGTCTTGCAGGCTACTACAGGAGGATCGATGTTGATTTCTCTCGAGTTGTGACTCCTCTGAAAACATTGACCAGGAAGGATCTGGAATTCATATGGACTGATCTGTGTCAGACAGATTTTGAGTATCTAAAGAAGAAGTTAGTAAGTGCTCCAGTTCGTTGCCTTTCAATAGAGGGAGTTCAATTCGATGTTTTCTATGATGCTTCGTGTCTGGGGTTAGGTTGTGTTCTCATGCAGCAAAGATCAGTTGTTTCTTATGGGTCTCTGTAGTTACGTCCCTATGAACATAACTATTCCACCCCCGATATTGATTTGTCATCTGTGGTGTTTTCTCTGATGTTGTGGAGACATTACCTCTTTGGAGAGTGATTTTTTGTTTTCACCAATCATAAGAGTTTGAGGTATGTTTTCTCTTATCATGACTTGATCTTAAGACATAGTTGGTGGATAGAGTTATTATAGGAATATGAATTCATGATATCATATACACCTGTAAAGTGGAATGTTGTAGCTGATGCACTGAGTCGAAAGTCACATAGTGATGTAGCGCGTGAATCCGGTGATTCCTAGAGAGTAATGGAAGAACTGTCAGTGTTACATCCTGATATGGGAGAAGTTAGGGACATAACATGTCTTTTTTAGGTGACGGTATAGTCATCTCTAGTGCTGAATGTGGAAGTGTCCCAGTTGGGTGATCTAGAGGTGGAGGTCTGGAGAGACCGAGTTGTTTTTGGCGAGGCCCTTGATGGGTGGTCTAAGGATGAACAACACCGAGTGTTGTATCATGGAAAGACATTTCTTCCATTGAAAATGAGCGAGACGGTTATCAGAGAGTTCCATAGTTCACCTTTATTGGTGCATACTGGCATGAGAAAGATGTACTGAGCCTTGAGGAGCCAGTTTTGGCGGCCTGGGCAGAATAATGCGGTTGTGGAGTTTGGGTCTCGATGATTGTTCTGCCAAAAGGTGAAGGCCGAACACTATGTTCCTAGTGGTATGCTCCAGAAATTAGATATTCCTCAGTGGAAGTGGGATAAAATCTCAATTGACTTTGTTACTAGTTTACCTCAATCTTAGGTAGGAGATGATGCTATTTGTGTGGTAGTGGATCATTTAACAAAATCATCCCTCTTTATAGCAATCAAGGAGTCGATCTTAGTGGATTTTTTGTCAAGTAATTATCTAGAGGAGGTGGTGAGACTTCATGGAGTCCCAAAGATGATCATTTATGACCGAGATCCTCACATTACCTCTAGGGTGTGGAGAGGTCTCCCGCATTCTTTTGGTTCTCAGATATGCCTTATCACTTCTTTTCATCGTCAAATAGATGGTCAGATAGAGCGAACCTTGATGAATCTTGAAGACATGTTATGCCATTATGTTCTTGATTTTGGAGGTTCGTGGATGATGATATTACCCTTGGTGGAGATCACGTACAATAATAGTTTTCACTCCACCATTGGTATGGCCCAATTTGATGCCTTGTATGGCCGACCATGCCATTCTCTGCTATGCTGGACTAGGATCAGAGAGTCAAGAATTCTCAGACCGGAACTAATGTAGAATACATCATATATGGTTCAGGTGATTCGTGAGAGGATGAAGACAACAAAAGATCATCAGAAATCGTATGTTGATTAATGACAGAGACCCTTAAAGTTTAATGTTTGGGATCATGTGTTTCTGAAGGTGACTCCCCATTGTAGGAAGCGACGGTTTGGTCATGGAAGTAAGATATCTCCCCGGTTTTTTGGGCCTCATGAGGTGTTAGGTCATGTTGGAGCTATGTCATATCGAGTAGTACTTCCCCCACTGATGATTCAGATACATGATGTTTTCCATGTATCACAACACCTTCTTTATCGTCAAGATGACTCTCATGTCATCGATTTGGGAGAGATCGATGTTGCTGATGATGCAACCTTTGATATGTGACCTATGGAGATCCAAGACCACAAGGAGAAGGTGTTGTGTGGGAATTCTATCCCCTTGGTTCGTGTCTTGTGGCGACATGGTGGCATGGAGGAGAGTACCTGGGAAAGTGAGTCACATATACTTGCTCATTACCAAGATTTGTTTGATATTAATGCTTTTCATGTAACAAAGTCCCCTTAGTGGATGTAGAGCATTCATTTTTATAGTATGGATTTATTTTGTTTCATCTTGTGGATTCCTCTCTTTTGAGATGTATCTTGATGGGTGGTAGTTCGGACCCCATTTTGTTTTTCCCATTATGTGGGTTTTGAATTCATGATGATGAGAATATATTTAGAGGTATATGATGTAATGGAACAGACCTCTCTGGTCTATTACATTGAAAAAATAAGGTGCATGACATGATTCGGGAGGTCAAGGTGACTTATCCCCAAAACTTTGGATATTTTCTAGTTTGGTGAACAGTTCCAACGACAGACAGTTGTGAACAGTGTAACAGTAACCTTCTGTGAATAGTGGATCGGTGACCTTAGGTGAACAATGTCATCGATAACCTTCTATGAACAGTGTCATTGGTGACCCTTGGTGGACACTGTCATCAGTAACCTTCTATGAATAGTTCCATTTGTGAACAATTCTATCGATGAGGTCTAACAATAACCACTCTTCCTTTCCCTAATTTCCAATTCTATGAAAAGTTCTATCGTTGAACAGTTCTATCGGTAACCCCTAATAATAACCTCTCTTTCCTTTTCCAAATTTCCAATTCTATGTACAGTTCCATCAGTTAATAGTTATATCAGTAACCTCTAATGGTAACCTCTCTTTCCTTTTCCAAATTTCAAATTCTATGAACAGTTCCATCGGTGAACTGTTCTATCAGTAACCTCTAACAGTAACCTCTCTTTCCTTTCCCAAATTATCAATTCTATGAATAGTTCCATCGGAGATCAGTTCTATCATTAACCTCTAACGGTTACCTATTTTTCTTTTGCAAAATTTTGAGATTATGAATAGTGTTTCCCGAATGGGGAGGTCTATCGGTAGCCTCTATTGGCAACCTCTATTTCCTTTTCCAAATTTTGAGTTTGTGAATAGTGTTTCCAGAATGGTGAGGTCTATAGGTAACCTCTATCAGTAACCTCTATTTCCATTTCCAAATTTTATGTTCATGAATAGTGTTTCCAGAATGGTGAGGTCTATCAGTAACATTTTTCAGTAACCTGTAATTGCTTTGCCAAATTTCGAGTTTGTGAACAGTGTTTCATCTTCCTACAGTTTCATCGCTTTAACATTTCCTTTGACATAAAATGCATTTCAAACCTTATTTTAAGGACTCTAAGGCTAATTTAATGGCCATAACTCCTATATTAATTTATCGTAAGGCTCATGACATTTTTACTTGGTAAAACTGAATGGTTTAATGTGATCTGCTTTTATTGGGAAACCTTGCGTATCTTAAACCACAACTCCATTAAATCTTCTAAAGGGATGGGATATCTTCTCCCATAGTTCTTCCTCATTGTTCTTGGATATGAGATTCTAGAAACATTCATTTTATTCCGTAGGGGTTGTGTAATCAAACTTTCTTCCAAGGATTGGTTCCGCTCTATATTGATGCAACCAAGCAGTATCGATCAATCTTCGGTATAAGGTATGATCTATCACCATTCATTTGGGTTAATCTCCTTCTGTGTCCCATTTTCCTATTATGGTTTGTGATATCTATAATTCTAATGTAGTTTTATTGGTTATCTGTTGTTACGATCGTACCGCAGCATCCTCCGGTGGATACAGTTGTCACGGGAGGAGGCGATTGTGAGTCGTTGTATGGATTGTTCTTGTATAAAGAACAACAAGCAATTTTTGAGGCAGGGGATTCATTGCTTGTATTTTTTATGTGCAACATTATAGTTAGAATGTTTTATCCCACTGGATCACAATGTAATTGACAAAATAAATATTTGAACTGGATAAATAAATTGAAATAGATCGTATGTTTTGCCACTTGTTTTTCTAGATAGAGTTATATCTATGATTGCTTCGTATATCTGTTCGTTCTTGATGGAAATTGGTAAAGAATGTAAACAAGAATTAATTGATAATGGTTTGGATAAAGATAAAGAGGCATGTAAATAATTCTACTTCTTCTTGTTGTAATTTGATGTTAATCAAAATGGTGCAGTAAGCATGTTTTATTATTTTTGATAGCTTACGTTTAGGTTTCCCAAATTTGGAACTTATGATTAATAAATCAGTTAATACGTGATGGATTAAAGAACAGGTGGTTTGATAAAATATAATCCCTTATAGGGTTCTGAGTTACCCACTTGGTTGTTTAAGGGACAAGATCCCATTTGGTTTGAGGCTTGTTTTTCCTGCTCTTTATTTGTGGTGTGAGCCTAGATGGCTATTGTGATATGTGGGGGCAGGGAGGCCTATTGATTGTGGTAGCAATTGACACCTAGAGTGGATAGATGCTTCGGTTTATGCATCTGGGTGTCTGGGAGGACACAAGGGCAGATGGAACAGGCGGGATGTTAATTTTTGTATGCTTGCTAATTTTTATTGTTTGTTTATGTGCTTTACTTCACCCCACTGCTCAATGAAGCTGGTCTAACTTACCCTTCTTCAGAAAGGGGAAAAGACGCGTGAGGTATGCCACATTATTTCCGTGTTTATCTTCTCATGGGAAAATGGGTATACTATATTTCTATAGGTGGAAAAGAATCGACAAGTAGTTAATTTACTTGCCATGATGTTCCCCCTTGTGTTTAGTAGCATAGAATGTTTTTCTGGAATGCATGGGAATATGTGAAATTAATTCTGTAAATAAATAATTTAATAAATGATGTTATCCCATGGGGTTTGGAGCTTACTGGGGCGCAATTCCAAGGTTTTGATTTGAAGGAACAATATACTTTGGGTGTGATGATAATGAAATTTAAGGTGGAATTGTTATTGGTTAATTAATGTTTAAATAAGTAATTAAAATAATGTGAAACTGATAAAAATGGAATGAAATAATGTTTTAAAGATCTTTAAATTTTTGGGTTCTTATAGGATACATAGTCTTAGAAGTGACTTCCCAGAGTCCGAGAGACGTTAGCTGCAGTTGAGTCTAAAAATAGTTTACAACCATAGTGTGGATGTTAACTATTGTATATTCAATAATTTTTGTGTTTCTATACACTAATCCACCCTGTCAGTAAGATAAACTGATAACCCAGGGACTCTAAGCCCTGGGGGGTGTTTTCATCAACATTCCAGTGGGAGGATGAATGGCTGACTACTATAGGTGTAACATGTATAGGCTGTGATGGCTTTAGGATCCTTACTCTATGTATGGGCTGTAATGGCTTGAGGTATAATACCCGATGTATGATACATGTTATGAGGGCTATGGTGGATCCTAGAAACATCCTGGTTACATTTCTTATGTGGATGTGGTTGTTTTTTTGCTCGAGGTTCATGTTCTGGTTCTATGCCCAGGTGTCTACGGGCATGACTTTTTTAGAGAGAGATGCTCAGGGCATGTGATGTTGGGGAAAAGCAGAAAACCCCTGGGGAATTAGAAGCATGGTACCCTTTATATTTTTTATTATATGTTATATTCTTGAATGCGTTACTTGGAGAGAGTATCCATGGTGAGACTGGGAACATAGTATACATGTTTAGGTGATGAGTCTGTTTCACTTGTTGTTCACTGTGCTTTATCTTTCTTTCTTTACTTTTGCACGAGAGGCTTTAGGAAGGATCATACTAAGTATACTGTTATACTCACCCTATGTATATAAAAACTTCTTTTCAGTTCACTTGGAGCAGGTTATAGATCAGGATGGTTACTACTGTCTTGCGGTTGCAGGAGTTTTTCAGGCATGTGGTTGCTGCTGTTTTACTTCATTTTTGGGTTCTTGTAGTTTTTCCCCCTTTTAGTTATAGTAGTTTTTCATGTCATTCAATTTTTGTACTTGGGATTTCTTTCATCTTACTGGTTGAGTTGGAGTTGGATGGTGTCTATCTTATCTTTATTCCGCATGTTTTCTCTTTTAGGGCAATGCCTCCCATTTGTGTGTTTACAATATCCTCTGTGCTTGTCACTAACTCAGGGCATACTGGAGGCGGGACTCGGGGTTCATTATCTCCCTTCTCACATTGCCGGCCCAGAAGGGGTACACATTGTGGGAGGGGGTCTTGACTCTTTTGGCGATGAAAAATTGCGATAAAGATACATTCCTTCTAATTTTAAAACATGTAAAGGCATCTGATGAATATTCCAGTAACATGTCAAGGTGTGTCGACTTAAAAAATCATAGGTTACGTGGATTAAAAACCCATGATTCTCATATTTTGTTACAGTAGTTACGTGCATTGGCATTGCATACATTATAAACTGAAAAGGAAACTACTATTATACTCAAATTCTGAACATTTTCCTGAAAATATGTGAGAAAACTCTACATCCATTTCATCTTGAAAACCATTAAGAGATATTTTTATTGACAATTTTTACAATGGATATGATCTTTCCTCCCTCATTTTCTACTGTCATGATGCATTTAACTATGAATTTGGTTTATGAATATAAATTTGGAGGCCCCATACATTTTGAGTGATGTATCCAATTAATAGTAACATTATTTATGTGTTATTCATTTCAGTAAACAATTATTTCCACTTAATTAAATACATAATTATGTTTTTTTGTTTTATTTAACGGATATCTTGCGTATTTTAAATAATAAGTTAAAAATAATGTTCAACCTGAAGGCTATATATTTATGGATATTTGTTAGAGGAGTGTCTTAAATTTCATTCTAGATACTTGTATGATATTGGGAAAATATTCAATAGAGAGGGATGTGTTGATGATATATCGGCTCGATATAAAGTACATGGGAAATCATAACACTATCCTGCAATTGATCCATCAGTTTTGAGGAACTCAAATTTTACTGTAATAGAAATTGAATTATTACAAGCACATAGAAACACTCTACTGAAAAGTGAAATTTTAGATCCAATTATTATATATTTTAAGACACAAAAAAACAAGAGAATGGGAGGATAAACCCCAAATGAAAAATATATTACAGAAGATGTTAATAAATATCGTGTAGAATGGTTTACACAATGTGTATGTTTATATATATTGAAATCAATATAAATATTAAGTTGATTCAAATATTTTGTAAATATAAAAATGTATATTACTTTTTTCAGATCTTGAATATTGATACTCGAGATGAGTTGTCAGAAGATTTGATGTTCCCTTATTGAGGTCCTCTAAAACAACTTCGATAGTTCAACGCTCACAATGTTAATGGATTTAGATTTCGTATAGTGGATCATGAAGTGGGTTTGAAAAAAAATAATAGAGGAATACTTACTTTTGTTTAAGTATAATAAAATGGAATGTTGACTGATATTATCAAATTAAATAACCATATAAATTTCATAGTTGTTTTATTCAAATTCAATTGGGTGGATATTATTAGGTGTGTTAAAAGAGATTCCCTAAAATTTACTTTTCTGAACTTCTCTCACCCGATGGATGTAGGTGAATGTGAACCACATGATCCATATATCTTATCATCGCATGAAAAAATGGTGTATTATGTGAAATATGTCATGGATGAAGGGTGGAGTGTAGTTTCTCACATAAATCAAAGATATTTGTATGACATGTCTAATGATTTGTAATATTTGACCAATGACATTGAATCCCATCAACAACATGAAGTGGAATTATTTTTCCACTATGATATTAAAAAAAATTAGTCTTTGAAGGGTGGTTGAAGTAGATGAAGTAATCATGGTACAAGAAACAGACCTGATTGAATTAGAAAATGATTGTATGTGTAGATATCCATTCATTTATCAACTAATTATGTCATTTGTGTAGTCATTCATTATCATTGTTATGTATATTTTGTTTCTTAGTAATGGGTATCTTTTATCATTTTTATTTTTTATGTATGAAAATTTTGAAATATGTGTTCTAAATATAATTTCATTTTATTAAATGAGAATAATTCCAAGGAGGATAGATTATACTGATTCCAGTAGACTCTCCTTCGACATTCCATTGACAACTTAGATAATGTTTGATTCTATGAAAAAGAAAATTCTGGAACATGGGGAGGAGATATCTGTTTTGAAGAAAGTGTTGTTTGATTTATATCTGAAGATGACTGGATCTGTCCGTATTGATTTTTCAGGGATGAATAGTGGTGAGAAGTTAAGTCATATACCTTCAGAATAATTTAGTTTACAAAATTTTATTGAGTAAATGTTTACATATAAATATAAAATGTTTAATTTTCAATTTAATTTTCTTACGGGTGTTGGTAGTAGGAACAAGTAGATATGGAGAGTGTGATGAGAATAGTTCATTATTTGGCAATGAATTGTGGAGAGGGGTTTTTTATGTACAATGTGGGTATTTTGTATCCTTTCTTATATTTTATATGGGATCAGGACAACAAATAACCTATGTAAGTGTTGTATATCCATGTGTCTATATACTGTGTTTCAACTGGATATAGAGATTGAAATTTCTATAGGATCATATATGATGTTTATTTTCTTGTCACTATTCTAAATACAGATTGATCTAACTATTATATTCAACTATTTCCCATTTTATTTTCATGGTACATATGTATTTTTATACTCACACATGCATTGGCCCTCAATGCATTCCTCTTTTCTTGTACATACACCTAGTAGATTGGTAGTGCAATTAGTGGACCTTGTATCCATCGAACATAGAAGTAAGTAGAAGCACAATTCATGTTTCGTGGTCAGACACAGGGATCTTGAGTTGGGAACTCCTATTCCATTTGCATTCAGTTATTTATATATTGGGACCTAATTTTATTCTTCTTGGTTAAGAATGTATTTTACCCTTTTCCTTTCATGAATATCTATCTATCTCATTCTGATGTATTTCCTAGAGGTTACTACATGAATTTTTTACACCACTGTGGTTTTATATTATTATACCTATGCATTATTTCATTGAGATGAGTTAATTTTTATTTTCATATACAATATGATAAAGCCTCCCACTTCAGTGATATTCGTACTCTGTGCTTGCCTCTAGCGCTTCACTATTTGGGTTGAACATGTGGCATCACTCTCATCTTAGTGGTGTCCCATGTAGGGTCCTTATAGGTCAAGCCAGGACACAAAATCCCATGGTTTTCTCCAAGACCTAAATCTTTATCTAACCCGATCCATTTTAGAAATGTCTATACCCTTTTCCAAATCTCACATCATGACACAATCCAATTAACCACAGATTGTTCTATGTTATCTCTCACCTAACTATGGTCCTATTTCACTTATCCATACAATGATATCTCAATACTATAACAAATAAGATAACCCCTATCTATCAAACCCTTTGTTCAATTAGTATCCTCTTGTTTTGAATTTCATGGTTAGAGATCAATATTGATCTATTGGGTGATCTATTTTTGGGAGATCAGTATTCTCCATTAGTGCAGGGACCCTTTTTTGAGATCTGTTTTGTTGGTCTTAGATAATCCATCGGAAAGTAATATGGTAACTCAAACAATGTGGACTCTTGTCAGACTTGTATCATAGGGGAATCAATGTTTTTTTCCTGATATCATCAAAAGGTCGGATTATTGTTTGAAGTCTTAGGATTTCATATACTATTTACCCGTTTTATAAATCCACTTCAGTTTTAATTTTCCCCTGTGTAATTTTGGATCATCTATGGATATTTAGGTTGATTTATATTTTTGATAAGCATTTCTTATTGGCTATGAATCATAAATGAATCTTTTGACAAAAAGCGTATTCATGATGGATGGTTTTATGTTGATAATTTTTTCATCATTATTAAATTAAGTTAACTTCTTTCTAATTTTGGAGGATTTAGTTTTAACACTTGAACCCTCATTTCAAATAAAGTACATTGATTATTTATATCTAGATTTAAATGTATTGAATTTATGTTTTCCTTGGAAATGTTTTGTGTAATAGTTCAAAGAATAAAGGTACTTTTAATGATAAATGTATTGATAATTGTCTTGATTCATTCAATTTATTGAAAAATGTATTATTTCATTCAGTGTGTTGTTTTCCAATGCCAATGTGTATATTATTTATGTTTTGGTGAGAATAAATATACGTTGATTCTTTAGTTTTAACATTTTTTTATTATTTTAATTCTTAAACATATGGGTAGTGGTGGTAAGACCCATTCTGTAATTTTTCACTCTTCAATCACTTGTTGACACACCAGGCACCTTGTTGTGTAGTGAATAATATCCCTTTTCATGATATCCCATAAATAACGATCTGGATGGTCCCTATACATTTTCCAGATTCTAGGGTGTGTAGATAATGTTGTGTTATGAACATCATCCATTAGCAGCTTATTTATTTCCATAATAGATTTAAAACAATGCATTTTACAAAACATCTGTACCCCTTCAAGATCAATATTTTACTCCGGACACTTCCCATTCTTCACAACCTCTATCTTCTTCTGTAACAAATGATCTTTACATAGAAATTTTGTGATCTTATTCAGTAATTATGGTTGAGAAATAATTAGGGATATGGTTGATGATGTCCCTTACCTTATTATTTCCATGTATAGTTTTACTAGAAATTTGATCATAGGATCTCTTTGAATCCTCATCATTACCAGCACAAAAGTGTCTTTCCTACTAAATGCATCAACATTGTTTTTTTATCTTTTGGGATAATAATGAAATGAAAAATCCTAGTCATGAAGAAGTTACAACCACCTCCTCTATCTCATGTTTAATTTTTTTTTTCATAAAATTATACTTCAACATTTTATGGTCTATGTGTATATCACATTTCTCAATGTAAAGATCGCGCCTCTATATATTTAGAGAAAACAACAACTAAAACCAGATCAATATCATACATAGAACAATTATTCCCTTGAGGATTCAACATTCTAGATGCATAATAAATCACATTTTCATTTTGGATGAGGACAAACCCAAGACGGTTTATAGGTGCACTGCTAAAAATAATGATTCCGTCACTAATTGAGGGTAGAGTTATCATGGGTGTAGTGACCAATATCTTCATTAGATCCTCGAAACTTTCTTTACAATCCTCTGCCCAGATGGTAAGTGGATTAGAATGTCTTGAAATGTTTTTTGAAAACCTCATATAATATCCTGAAAATCCAAGGAAACTATGAATCTCAGTTATTGTTGTAGGTTGCAGCCACTCTTCCACAACCCTAGTTTTTAAAGGTTAAACATAGATTCTTTCATTGGTTTCAATGTTCCCCATGAAAGAAACTTATTGTAATCAAAATTCACCATTGTTGAACTTTCCAAAAATACTCTCCATCCCTAGAGTTGAAATATAACCCTTAGATGATTCTCATGTTCCTCACGAAATTGGGAATATATCAGAATATCATCAATAAAAACTACTAGAAATTTATCATGGCAGTCCTTACATACTATTAATAAATTCCATAAAAATTCGTTGATCATTATTCAAGTGGAAGGGAATTAAAAAAGACTCATAGTGCACATATCTTGATTGTAAAGCTATGTTTTGAATATCTTCTTTCTTCTCACTCAATTGGTGATCACCAGATCGAAGATCAATCTTAGAGAGGAATGGATCCCCATGAAGCTGGTTAAATAAACCATAAATTAATGGAAGAGGTAAGATGTTCTTCAATATGATACCATTATGTTCATTATAATCAATTCATAACATCATTGATCAATACTATTTATTAACAAAGAGAACATGTGTTTCATAAGGAGACACACTAGGATGGACAAACCCCATATCAAAAAGATCATGGATTTGTTTCATTAATTCCTCCAACTCCAAATCTTCTATTACATTCAAGGTTATAATATTGATTTGGATCTATGCTTAAGAGGAACAGAGAAGTCTACCTCCCTTGTGGGGGAGGCCCAGGTAACTCCTTTGTAAATACGCTAATGTATTCTTGAATGGTTAGGATATTCCCTATTAATATAATTTCAGTTACTTATTAATCTTCACCAAACATTTCCATAAATAATTCTATAGGTGGTGCTTCTAGAAAATGATCTGTTCAATATATCTATCCTTCGAAACAACATTATGTTTTCCATTCAAGGCTATTGATATTTCATTTCTTCTATAGTTGATCGTGGCATTAAAATTTGAGCTAGTGCATCCCTAATATAATGTCGAATTCCAACATGAGAATGAATATTAGATTTTCACTGATATTGTGATCTCCAAAGAGAATACTACTGTTTTTATACACTTTTTATTCTTTGGATAATCCCTCTCAGAGTCTTGACTAATAGTTCTACTTCTTAATGTTCTGGGATTTATTGTATATTCTTTTAAAAAATGGTGTATGTAAACGAATGTGTATAACTAGAATAAAAAAATGTACTTTATAGATATTAGATAACAACGAGAGTACCTTCCACTATAAGTATCCGACCTTAAACATTACAAAGTAGACACTTCTACACAGTTTCCAATTTTTAAGTCATAAAATAAAAACTCTTGAAAAAAGAGTCATTTCTAGTCCCATGTTTTAGACATCATGACATTTCCTTCATCCAATCCTTGAACCTATTCATCTTTAAGAACTATTAAAACATTTCAAAAAAATTGTATGAGCATAGAAAGCTCAATAACGGTTATAAAACAATTAATGAAAACATTTGTTCATAAATACATAAAAACATTAAATCCTTTACTTACCTCATGAAATCATAAGATTTTATGAATAACATGTCGAAATCATAAATAAAAAAGGTAAAATTGGGCATCCATATCATAGTTACATTATAGTTATCACAGCTACATAGGGAGTTACGTTTGAATACCCATCACAGTATATTCCCTAAATCTCATTGGAGAAACATTCATATTGTCCTCCATCATGTTACCCAATGCATTGGAGAGCTATCTCGGGCTCGCCGGCCCTAGGTTTATCACCGAACCACCCTTATATATAAATAATTCCCAAGAACCATAACATGATCATAACTCCTAACATAAGCATAAAGGAAAGATAACATTTCCACATTGAAAAAAAAATATCATTTCAAGATATTGAAATAATAAATCCCTTCTAAAAATCATTTTCAAAACCAAAATGCGTAAAAATATTATATGGTATTTATTATTCGTTTTGAAAACATTACGTATTGTAAAGAAATCCAGAGATCAAATAATACTCTCGGCGTCAGAAAGGTCATTGTCACAATTTATGTTAAAAAATCATTCATTATTGTCATTTAGTAAAATGCTTTGTATAAAAATATTCCCATTGAATGAAATGAAAATTCAAAGGGTTTTATACACCGTATAAAATTATGTCGTCCATGAAACTAAATATTCCTCAATGAAAGGAGATTGAGACGAAGTCCCTTACCTCGTGTCCGACACGACCCGTTCATTCTTTAATATCCTGAATAATAAACTAATGTTAATTTTTACTTGCTTAAGAACGTTTTTCATGTTTATGATTCGTTTTATATCACTTATTACCATGTTATAAACATTATTTAATTATTTAAGTTAGTATGGGTCATTTTGTCGATATTTGGTACTTGAGTAAAAAATGAAAACCTTATAATTACAAGTTGTCCATGTGATCAATAGTCCATTATATCTAGAATGAAATTCATTATTTGGATATATTATATATATTATATATCCATTATATAAATATATTTATAACAGTACATATCATTTGGTGGTAACAAAGGAAATGCACCATTCATGGAGATGGTAAGCTGTACGTACGGATGAACGCTGCTTTCATTTCTATTTCTTATTTTAATGGAAATAAAACATAATTGTACATAGGTATATTATAATTCCAGTTTAATTTCATATATAATATCATATATAATATCATTAACTCCATCCTTTATACATCCCACATATGGCATTAATGAGTCATATCACTTTGTGGGGGCGGTAGTCCGCACTTCCTCTAATGAGATTATCACATTTAAACATAATGGAAACCATAAAGAAATGATATAAATGGAAATTAGAGAATCATAAATAAAACATAAACATAATATATATCATATATAAATACATTTCCATCATAATGGCCACAATGAGAGGCGGTTGGAGATATTTGAACAATTATCCTTTTGTGAGATGTTATTTTTCCATCCACTGAAACATCATATTATTCATCCATTAGATCGATCTGTGATTAAGTTTAGTAATAATAATTCTCATAAAAACATCCTAGTATATTGAGGATTTTTGTTTTTTACAAAAGAATGATATAAAATGTGTTTAGGTGTTGCAGAAGTAAACTAAAAGAAAACAATTTAAGAGAAACTGTTACCTTTAATTTGGGTAACTCTATTTGGTTTTATCCAAAGGACTTATTGAAGTTCATTATGCCTAAGATAAGGCTTATAGGAGGATTAGTGGGATGTAGGTAGCATAATTGGGAAATTTTTGGACCATCCAAAAGGTTTTAGAGGTGTGATGAATTGGTTAGAAGTGGTCTCCTTTTAAAAGGGAGAGGAGGGGCTCTTTAGGAAAGTGAGAAAACATTATTTTATTATAAACATATATTTGGTTTCAAAAGGTCCAAAAATCATTACATTCGAAGATAATATGACTCATATTCGAAATAAAATCATCCAATCATAATTGGACATGTTTTGGATAATATTTTAATCATTATAATCTTATTTATTTAAATCATTTATTAATGAGGTAAATACTGCATCATTATTGTGTCATAAATAATTTAATTTATTTTATGTCTATAAATTATAAAAAAATACTATGATGTTGGAAATCTTTTTATCTTTAAAATTAATATTAATAGTAAAAAATATTTCTTATATTACAACATATAAAAATTTATTACTAAAATATTTTCATTTATGTCAATTTTTCCTTTACGTTAAATTAATTAATCTAAAGTGTCATTAGCATTCATAAGTGGCTCCATGGGGTCCCAAAAACGACCCATGGGTGACCATGGTCGGCCATTAGTCATAAAACATGGTTAGGAAAAGTGATAAGGTAATTTTTAATTATTAAAATATTCTTTTAACATTGAATTATCGTGATTACCTTTAACTGTAGTAAATAAAAGTCAAAAGTTACTATTCAACAAAAATTATTTTCATATAATTAAACCACATTTTACTGACTAGTAACAGAAAAGTATGTCTGAGTTTCTAAATTCAATTCACATAAGTGGTAAAATTTCATTTAAATGGACATGTTTATTTTTTTATCTACTAATAAGTGGTTTCACTATTCCTCAAAAATTGATGTTTTTCAGAGAAATTCAAAAAATCCAACCTAAGAATTATAAGATATTCCAAATTAAAAAATGATGTATATTTTTCCAAATTCAAAACATATAAGTGGAATTTATAAATTTAATATTATTTCCCATTGTTAAAACAATTAGCGTGTTTTTAAAAAACAATAACTATCAAAAGATTGACACTTATTTATGTCCAATTTCGAAGTGAAATTAATTATAATGACCAACATTGGATTAAATGGTAAAAATATATTCTAATTAAACATTAAAAAATTAAAAAGATAATATAACCATATAAATAAATTAGATGAAATGTATTTTTGAATTAAAAGACAATATTTTCTCTATTAAATAAAAATTGAACATTATCAGACAAATTCCAAAAATTTATAGAAAGTAATTTTTGATGTCCCCATTATAAAGAAGGATTTTATTTGTTAAATTTGAATGTATTAAGGTGACTAAAATAGTATTTATATAGGTTTATCCATTAAAAGGTGGTAAATCAACCTTTTAATGTAAATTATCCTTAAAATTAGATTCATTTATATTTTAAGACTCTAAATTTTATTGGATAAATGTAAATAAATTTAACAAATATGTATAATCATATTGTAGTTAGTTTTGTTTATTCCCCCCAATACAATGACTTGAAGTAAACTACCATTTAAAAATAATAATATTATATTATTTGTGTGCAATGTAAGATTTCAAAGAAACCCGTTGTTGCGTATCAGTTATGCTATTAAACACAGCAACCCTATTATAGTAAAATTAATTTTCAATTCACAAATATTAATAAATATGAAAATCTCATAATGTTAATTTACATGGGATGTGACATCCTTCCCCCCATTTGGAAATAGCATCCTCCCAATTTTTATTCCCTTATCAAAATATGTGGGGGTATTTATCTCTCATAGCATTTTATGATTCCCACCTTGCCTCTTCAACCATATGGGTTTTCCATAAAACATTTACCTGAAGAATCACCTTATTCTGAAACACTTGCTCTCTAAACTCAAGAATCTGAACTGGTTGTTCTTCATAAGTGAGTTTCTCTTCCAACTGAACTACCTCTATGCTCAAAACAGGAGACGGATCTGGCATATATTTTCTAAATAAAAAATCATGAAAAACATTGTGTACCTGAGATAAACATGGAGGTAAATCCACTTTGTACACAACTGATCCAACATTCTCCATAATTTCATAAGGTCTAATGAACCACAATCTCAACATATCATTATTAACAAAACATATTATACTTTTCCATGGAGAAACATTGACAAATACATGATCACCTACCTCAAAAGAAAAATCCTTCCTCTAGTTATCTGCATATCTTTTCTGTCTAATCTAAGATATTCTCATGTGCTTTTGAATCAACTGAACATTCTCTGCCATCTATTATACCAATTCTGATCCCATCAGCTTCCTTTCACCTACTTCATCCCAAAAAGTTGGAGTTCGACAATGCTTTCCATATAATGCCTCAAAAGGAGACATCTCTATACTAGAATGAAAACTGTTATTATATGAAAATTCAACCAATGAAATACGTTGGTCCCAACTTCCCTGATAATCCATTGAGAAAGCATGTAACATATCCTCCAATGTCTAAATTGTGTGTTCTGATTTCCCATCTGATTGAGGATGAAAAATTGTACTAAAATTTAATTCAGTACACAAGGACTTCTGAAGGCCTTTCAAAAATTTAGATGAAAACATGGGATCATGATCAGATACAATGGAGAGGGGAACTCCACGCAAACTAACTATCTTATTAACATACAATCAAGAAAGTTGATCTAGAGACAATATATACCAAATAGTAAGGAAATTACCAGATTTAGTCAATCGATCAACAATAAACCAGATTGCATTATTACCTTGAGATGTCTTTGGTAATCCCACAACAAAGTACATTGATATATTTTCTGATTTCTACTATGGCACTGGTAAAGGCTGAAGTATCCTTTTCGGTAACTGCCACTCTGCTTTAACCTGCTGACAAGTCAAACTCTTCATAGTAAAATTAGCAATATCTCTTTTCATTCCATCCCACCAGTAATACTTCCGAAGATCTATGTACATCTTAATACTACCAGGATGAACTGAAAACGGAGAACTATGAGCTTCACATAACAAATCAATCTTCAACGTTGATTCACAAGGCACACATAAACTCTTCCCAAACATAAAAACACAATCATTAGCAACGTTAAAATCATGAAACATACCCTTATGAACCAACTCTACCTTTTTCTGCAACTCACTTTCATTTTCTGCGCTAGCATTATTGTTGTCTAATAGAGATTATTTAACTGACGCCTAAAACAAAACAGATGAATTTTCAACACCAACAATTTCTATGCAAAAGTTAATCAAATCAAAAACCAAAGGAACTCATTCCAAACTTAACATGGTTAATGAAGCATTACTTTTTCGAATCAAAGCATCAGCCACATTATTTGCTTTTCCCGAATGATAAAGGATCGTGCAATCATAATCCTTGAGTAATTCCATCTATCTTTTCTGTATCATGTTCAATTCTTTCTGAGGGAATATATACTTAAAACTTTTGTGATCAGTATATATTTCACACTTCATTCCATAAAAATGATGCCTCCAAATTTTTAAAGCAAAAACAACTACAGCTAATTCCAAATCATGTGTTTGTGGGGTAATTTAACTCATGAGGTTTCAACTAACATGAATCATAAACAATTACATGATCATTCAACATAAGGACACATCCAATTCATTTCAACCAAGCATCAATATAGATAACAAACTCACCATTTCTGGATGGTAGTGCCAAAACAGGATCATTCACCAATCTTCTTTTCAATTCCTGAAAACAATCATCACATTCTTTCGTCCAGATGAACTTAAAACCTTTTCGAGTTAACTTATTCATTGGACTAGATAACCGTGAAATGTTTTCAACAAACCTCTGGTAATAACCATGAATACCACGAAAACTACGAATACCATTTATATTTGTGGGTCTTGGACATTATTCAATGACTTTAGTTTTAGCAGGATCAATAGTTATTCCATTTTTTGAAACAATATGACCAAGGAAAGAAACTTGTTGTAACCGAAACTCACAGTTGCTGAATTTCCCATAATGTTTCTTTTTCATTTATGGTTTTCAAGGAAACCCTTAATGAATTTCAGGTTCCTCTTTACCTTTGGAATAAACCAAAATATTATCAATGAACACAACCACAAACTTATCCAAGAACTCATGGAAAATTCTATTCATAAGATCAATGAATACAACATGTGTTTTGGTTAAAACAAAAGGCATAAATACAAATTCGTATTAGAAATATCTTGTATGAAATATGGTCTTCGGAATGTCTACATCCTTTACATTCAAATGATGCACCCCGAACTCAAATCAATCTTCAAAAAATACTGAGCTAGTAAGAGCTGATCAATCAAATCATCGATATGAGGCAAAGGATACTTGTTCTTAAAAGTGATGTTATTCAATCCTCTATAATCAATCCAATGTCTTATTGAACCATATTTTTTTAACAAAAAAGATAGGGGAAACCCATGGTGATCTACTAGCTCGAATAAAACCTTTATCAACTAAGTCTTGCAATTTCTTCCTTAACTCTAAAAGTTCAATTTGAGCCATTCGATAAGGGGGTTTTGAAATTAGCTTAGCATCAGGAACTAATTCAATAGTAAATTCAACATCCAGATTAGGTATAATACAAGGAAATTCATCAAGAAAAACATCAATATACTCATTTACCACTGGCACATCATTAATCTAAATAGTTCCATTATTTTCAACAACATGTGCAAGGTAACATTCATTTCCATATTTTACTAGTTTCTCAGAATTCTGTTATGTTATAAAAAATAAAGTGTTCATTCCTGTATAAAAATAGTAAATCATTCAGAAATTAATCCTCTTTAGTGCCGTAGTCAATCTTATCATGATAAACTAAACGCTAATCCATGCCCAAAATAACATCAAAATCTACTAGAGGCAAAACAATAAGGTTTGAAGGTAGAATCTTTCTGCACACAAGGACATGAATGTTCTTATGTTTTATTTTCATCTCAACATTTCGTCCATGTGCTTTTACCGTATATTCTATATTCATATCTTGAGATGGAATTACTTTTTTACTAGAAAGCTTCTCAAAAATGAAAGACTATGTAGACCAAGAATAAAACAACACATTGGCATAATCTGAAGAAACCCATAGTGTACCTGATAATGCTATTTTTGATGGCCCAACATCTGCTGAAGTAGTTTCAAATGATTTCACCACCCCTTTATTCTTGTAGTCCGGCTGATTTCCGTCAGTTGAGTTCTTCCCTAGACACTCGTTTGAATAATGACCCATTTCATTACACTTAAAACATCTTATAGATAGATTTTCATTGCCGGATTGATTATGTTCCTTACAGTTACGAGCAATATGACCAGGCCTACCACACTAGAAGCACTTTCTAGACTTTGATAAACATTCTCTAGGATGCTTTTTAGCACACTTATCATAAGATGGATAATTAATTTTATTACCTTTGGGATTATTTGATGAATTCATTTCCTTTTACTGTCAGCTGGACCTCTTATTCTACTTTTGGTCAATAAACACCTCATCATCTGCAAACTCCATTTCCACCTTATCCGCACATTGAACAAGTTTTTTCATAACATTTGAACTCACAAGAGGATAATGCTCTTCGATAGCATGGCTTCAGTCCTGAGTAAAATCGATTTAACTTACTGTTAGGATCTTGGATGAAATTTGGAGCATACCTTTTTAGTCGAGTGAGTTTTGCTTCATAAGCAGCCACGTAGTCATCCTCTTGCCTCAATTCCCAGAATTTGTTTTCCATTCTAAGATGAACCACCTTAGGAAAATATTTCCCAAGAAACATACCATTGAATTCATCCCAATTGAGAGGATCAATATTGTCACTATCCCTAATATATTCCACTATCAACCACCACTATCCAACTTCACCTTCAAAACGGTAAATAAAGATACTAACCTTTTAATGTTCTAAATAACCAATGACATTGAAAATCTTTTCTAGTGCTTTAATCCACCCTTCTGCTAGAACCGGGTCTGATGATCCTCTAAATGATGGAGGATGTTTCCTCATGAAATGCTCCACTACTTACATCTTCCTCTATGGTTGATCTGGATTATCTCGTACATGGATACCACAACCATTTATAGCCTGGGTCAACTGTGACATCACTGTAACAAATTGTTCAGTTCCGATTCGGATAATCTTAGGTTGCTGATTTGGAAGTTTTTCTTCCTCCTGATGTCATCCCAACATAGATGCCTTGTTTCCTCTGGGGAAAACCATTTTAAACACAGAAATATCTTAGGTGAACCAAAATTGTAATATGCAAATGGTATATGATTTCAATATTAACCTAAATTACATTTTCGATATTAATAGAAAAATACCCTAACTCCTAATGTTATCTAAACCGACCTTTTATAGCAACTATAAGGACACATCCTTAAACATTACAATGTAGACACTTCTAAACAGTTTCCATTTTTTTCATAAAATAAAAACTCCTGAAAAAAGAGTCATGTCTAGTCCCATGTTTTAGACAACATGTCTTTTCCTTGATCCCATCATTGACCATATTCATCTCTATGTCCTGTGAAAACATTTCAAAACCTGGGATGAGCATAAAAAGCTCATGAAGGGCTATTAAACAAAGAAAGGAAACATTTTTTCATAAATACATACAAAACATGAAATCTTTTACTTACCAAATGAAATAATAACATTTTATGAATAACAAATAGAAATCATAATTCATAAAGGTAACTTGTGGCATAAATATCATACTTACATTGTAGCTATCATAGCTACATAGGGAGTTACTTTGGAATACTCATCACAATATATTACCTTAATCTATTTGGAGAAACATTCATGTTTACCTCCTTCACGTTACCCAATGCATTGGAGAGCTATCTCGAGCTCACCCTCCCTAGGTTTATCACAGAACAACCCATATTGATATATAATTACCAAGAACCACAACATGATCATAAAATATAACATAAGTATAAAGGAATGATAACATTTCCACATTGCAATTAAAAAATATTATTTCAAGATATTGAAATAATAAATCCACTATCAAAATCATTTTCAATACCAAAATACATAAAAAGAGTGTATGATGTTTATTTTACCTTTTAAAAACATTAAGGCTTGTTAATGAAGCCAAAGATCAAATAATACTCACGGTGGCGGAAAGGTCGTTGTCACCGCTTATGTTAAAAAAACATCATTTTTGTAGTTCGGTCAAACGCTTCATATAAAATGATTCCCTTTGAATGAAATGAAATTTCAAAGGGGTTTATACACCAAATAAAATAAAGTCATGTATAAAACTAAATATGCCTCAATGAATGGATATTGAGAAGAAGTCCCTTACCTCGTGTCCGACTGGACCCGTTCGTTCATTAATATCCTAAATAATAAACTAAAGTTAATTTCTACTTTCTTAAAAACGTTTTTCCATTTTATTATTAATTTTATATCACTTATTACCATGTTATAAACATTATGTAATCATTTAAGTTAATAAAATTCAATATGTCGATATTTGGAACTTGAGTCAAAAATGAACACCTTATAATTACAAGGTGTCCATGTGATCAATAGTCCATTATATCTAGAATGAAATTAATTATTTAGATATCATATATATCATATATATTCAGTATATATATATATATATATATTTATTTATAACAGTACATATCATTTTGATGTAAGAAATGAAATGCACCGTTCATGGAGACGGTAAGTCATACGTACGCATGAACACTACTTTCATTTCTATTTCTTATTTTAATGGAATTAAAACATAATGATACATAGGTATATTATAATTCCATTATAATTTGACATATAATATCATATATAATATCATTAACTCCATCATTTATATGTCACACATATGGCATTAACAAGTCATATCACTTTGAGGGGGCGGTAGTCCCAACTTCCTCTAATGAGATTAGCGCGTTTACCCATAACGGAAACCACAAATGCATGATATAAATGGAAATTACATAAGAATAGAGAAAAAATAAACATAATATATTTCATATATAAATAATTTTCCATCATAAGGGCCACAATTAGAGTCTGTTGGTGATATTAGAACAATCATCATTTCATGAGGCGTTAGGTTGCCACACACGGAAACATTATGTTCTTAATCCATTAGATGGTAGTGTGTGTAATTTTAGTTAGAATAATTCCCATAAAAACATCCTAATATATTTAGGATAATGGTGTTGTTACAAAATAATGTAATAAAAATAGTTTAGGGGTTGGAGAATTAAAAAAAAAGAAAAAAATTTAAGAGAAACCATTAACTTTAATTTGGGTAAATTCCTTTGGTTTTATCCAAAGGACTTCTTGAAGTGCCTTATTCCTAAGTTAAGCCTTCATTGAGTAGTAGAGGGATGTAGTGAGCTTAATTTTTCTGAGTTTGGATGAGCCAAAAGGCTTGAGAGGTTTAAGGAATTTGTTAGAAGTGGTCTCCTTTTATAAGTGAGATGAGGGGCTCTTTAGGCTAGTGTGAAAACATTATTTTATTATAAACATATCTTCTATTTATAAAGGTGAAAAAATCATTAAAGTATAATATATGATGACTCATTTTCGAAATAAAATCATCCAATCAAAATTGGACATGTTTTGGATAATATTGTAATCATTATAAAATTATTTATTTAAATCATTTATTAATGAGGTAAATACTCATCATTATTGTGACATAAATAATTTAATTTATATTACTTCTAAAAATTATATAAAAACTACCATGATGTTGGAAATCGGTTTAGATTTCTAATAAATATTTATAGTCAAAAATATTTCTTATATAACACTATATAAAAAATAATTACTAAAAGATGTTTGTTAATGTCAATTTTGCCTTTACCTTAAAATAATTAATCTAAAGTGTCATTATCATTTATAAGTGGCTTCATAGGGACCCAAAATCCACCCAAGGATGCCCAAGGTCATACATTACTCATCCAATAAGGTTGGGACAAGTGTTAAGGTAATTTTGAATTATTACAATATTCGTTTTACCTGGAATTACCCTATTTACCTTTAACCGCGGTAAATAAAAGTCAAAAAATACTATTCACAAAAAATTATTCTCATCTTATTGAACCAAATTTTACTTACTAATAACAACCATGTATGTCAGATTTTCGAAATTTAATTCACAAAAGTGGTAAAATTTCATTTAAATGAAAAAGTCAGTTTTTTTAACTACTACTAAGTGGTTTCACTATTAATAAAAAATTAATGTTTTTTTGAAAAATACCAAAAATTCAGACAAGTAGTTATTTGATATTCCGAATTCAAAAATGATGTCTATTTTTCAATATTCAAAACATATAATTGTAATTATTTAATTTAAAATTATTTCTCGTTGTTAAAACAATTAGCGTGTTTTTAAGAAACAATAACTATCAAAAGATTGACAGCTGTTTATGTCCAATTTCAAAGTGAAATTAATTATAATAACCAAAATTGTTTTAAATAGTAAAAATATATTCTAATTACACTTTAAAACCAATTTTAAATATAATCTAACCCTATAAATAAATAATATTAAAATGCAGTTTTTAATTAAAATACAATATTTTCACTCTTCATTTAAAAATGAATTTTATCGAAAAGTTCTTAAAATTTACATAAAGTAATTTTTTTCCCCACTATAAAAAAAGATTTTATTTGGTCAATTTTATTGTATTAAGGTGAACAAAATAAGATTTAATGAGGGTTCTCCATTAAAAGGCGGTAAATCAACATTTTAATGTAAATTATGCTTAAAATTTGATTCATTCATATTTTTGGACTCTAAATTTTATTTGATAAATGTAAATACATTTAAAAAAACTGCATAATAATATTTTAGATAGTTTTGTTCATTACCACCAATACAAAGGCTATGAGTTAACTACCATTTAAAAATAATAATATTATATTATTAGTGTGCAACATAAGATTTCAAAGAAACATGTTGTTGCCTATCAGGTACACTATCGAACCTAGCAACAAATTTAAAGTAAAATTAAGATTTAATTCAAAAATATTAATAAATATGAAAATATATTATTCTCCATTTTTCTGGGATGTTACATCCACCACATAATTTGTAGCTTCAACATTATCTGTTGTGATAGAGAAAGCACAAACTTGGTACCTCGACCAATGATGAGGTTGATAGAGATTCCCCTCCATTGCTCTCGAGTTTGATAATTGATTAAAAAAGTGCCCAAAATATCCACACATGAAGCACTAGACTTTAGGTAGGGACTGTACCATATTCCTTTTATATAGTGTTGATATGATAAGTCTTCACCTCACTATGAATGTGTTCAGAAATATGGACATCTCTTCAACACTTGTTACATTTCCCCCTCATGAGCAGGAAGTTCACTATATTATTCCTCCCAAATTTGTGGCATGTGGAATGTGGGACATGTTATTCTCATCTTAATTGTTTGATTCTCCTCCCAGTGTATTTATTTAGAGATATCTTCTTTTTATTAAGTTTGTGTGACCAATGCGTCCCACCAGACTCTTGTTCGAACATCATAGAACTCTGTACAACTTCATCAAAGTATTCATAGTCTCCATTGGCTAAATTATCACATAGATGAATTCATAGTCCCATTAATAATCTAAAAACCATCCCATTATTATGCATGAAAATTATAGAGGTGTAATGAACAATTCTTGTCAAGTTCATCTCATAGATTCCAATTGATTCAATCTCCTTCTCCCTTAATTTGAGGAATTCTTTATCCATTTTTATTTTCACTGAATGAGGGAAATAATTATTAAATATGATTTCCCAGAACTCTTCCCACTCCATATCATCAATATCCCCTCATGGAATCATGTTTTTAATTACATCCCACCACTGATAAACTTCCCCTCTGAATGGTACATAGCCTGAGTGACTTTATCTTGTTCTGAACAGTGAAGTACATAAAATATATTTTCAATTGATCATATCCATAGTTACCCAATGCATGGTTTGAAATATCTACTAATCATTTGTGGTTGTTGATACATAAAGTACTCAATATATTGTAATTATCTTAATAGTGAAATTTTTCTCTCAGCTTGATTTATACTATTTCCCATTACTTCATTTAGCTGATTTATCTTTCTCATGAAGGTTTGCATTCAATCTTCTATTGAATGGAGGTCAATTACTGGTCTGTCACTCTTATTGAGTCAAAAATGTTTCCATATTAATTTTCCATTCATCCATGTTTTGAAAATAAAAAACACATTTTCTTAGGGAAAATTATCTTTCCCTTAGAATTATCTTCATAAGAAATTTTTCTTTCACTGAGAAATGTTTTATCCTTTCCTTGGTTTTTAATGTTATTTTCATTGTCATCTCAAAACTAAGTCCAATCATTTTTTTACTAAGTATTAAAATTAAAATCCATATAAAAAATATCAGAATCCTATAGTTTCTTATGATATAAAGTCTTATTGTTTTTAGGCTTCAAATTCTCTAAAATTCAGACTACAAATTCTATGAAAATTAGAGTCCGAATTCTCTGAAATTCAAATTTGAAATTCTCTAAAAATCAGATAGATAATTCTATGAAATTCAGACTCCTAATTCCCTGAAATTCAGACTTCAAATTCTCTGAAATTTAGACTCTGAATTATCTTAAATTCAGACTGTGAATTCTTTGAAATTCATACTTTGAATTCTCTGAAATTTAGACTCCAAATTATTTTAAATCTAGACAAAAAATTCTCTAAAATTCATACTCATAATTATCTAAAATTTAGACTCCAAATTCCATGAAATACAGACTATGAATTTTTTATAATTCACACACAAAATTCCTTAGAATTCAGATTTTGAATTCCTCAGAATTACGACTCCAAATTCACTAGAATTTAGACTCCAAAAACTATAAAATTGAGATTAAAAATTATTTGAATAACTGAATCCCAATTTAAGGTTCCTAGAATCTTAATTTTTTTATATTTAGACTATGAATTCTATTTTTTAGACATCGATTATCTATATTTGGTTAATCTATTTTATTTTCATTACACATTATTTTGTAAAAATAAAATGATGTTGTATAATTTTTTTCTAACTAACCGTTGGTTGAGTGAAACATGTACATGTCCCTATGAAATTAGAGGGAAAATATGATTATTGGAGGAGTGTTCTAACCATTAAAGTATTTCCTATAAAGAGGATGTCATTTTAAAGTGATCGAAATCCATCTATCGACAGATGATCCTATAGATTACATGCTTTGAAGTAATTTCTAGAGAGAGAAAGACACACATGCCTTGTGTATTTTATGAACACCGTGTTCAACTATCAAAATCTAGTTTAGCTTGATTTGTTCGACTCCCATTGTTTCTTAGTAAAATTGAGGTATTCCAGGGATAATAATACAAAGGTTCCCACTACCAAAATGTTTGAGGGATTACAAGAATATCAATACAGACTCTGATATTCCTATTGAGGGCTTACCGTAGTGTGGTTAAGACCAAAATTGTTGAAACTACAAATCAAGGGACTTTTATCTAAGGTTGAGGTATAACCTAATCATTGGGTTAAAATATTTCCCACTTGTTTACATGATTTTTGATTAATGTTTTATTTTCAATTTTATTTTGTTAAAGAATGAAAGTATAACTTTCTTATACTTTCTTATTCTTTTACATACTTTGATAAATAAGATTCTATACACTTTGAGGTAGAATATTTCCATAAGATAAACTTGATTTAGATTCCTTAAGTTTAACTTGTTTAAGTATATGTTTCTCATAATTGGATATGGGCCCTTCTAATTACCCCTTTAAGTAAGAACCAAAGAAGGTTTGTGAATTTACCTTAATTAAATTTATTAAACATAGTTTTTCCTTAAGGTTAAAAGTGAATGTTTTTTAGCATACAATTCACCCCCTCATGTAATTGACCATCTAAATAAACTATTTCGATCCTACAGTTAGTATCAAGGAAGGACTCTGAAATACATATACTGGCTTATAATTTTTCTTTCTCAAGTTATCCTTATTATAAATTTTCCTTTCTTAAATTGTCTTGCTCATGTGTTTCCTAAATATTTTTTTCTCTATTTATAAGCATTTAATATTAAAAAATCTTGTGGAAAAGTATATTGTTATAGAATGGAAGGTTCAAATGTTGGTTCTACTAAAAAATTAAATTTTACCAGACCACCAAATTTTAATGGTAGTGATTATGTGTATTGGAGAGATATGATGAATACCACTATCATTAACACTGGAGTAGACAACTTTGTTATGCTCACTAGAGACTACTAAATTCTAGACAAGGATGCCAGAACCTTAACTAAGCAAGAGAAATTATAATATCAATGGAATTATAAGGTAGACAATACATTGCAGTATTCCCTAACCAGAAATATATATAGTAAAATATCTTCTTGTGAAGATCCCATCGTAATTTTGGAGCAACATGAAGATACAAATTTGGAACTTTCAAAGTGATAGAAACCGGCATATTTATGTTTGGTGATTAATATCATGGATTCTTATTTCATTATTGATAACCTGTTAGCAATTTAATATAAATAATTATGACCATTTTCAACATTCTTCAATATACGGGAGATAATTTTCATGATGATTATGTTCTAGTGGATATGATAATTGACATAATGACTAATGAGTGGGGATAAAAAAGAAAATATATTAATGAGAACCAACAAGTATCTAACATTAATCTTGATGAGTTATTTGGAAATCTCATTCAACATTAAATAAGGATCAAGAGAGACATTTATTTGAACAACAATAATAATGGCAATGGATGTGTAGCTTCAACTACTACATCTAATGCATAGACTCTTGAAATGGTAACTAGATCAAAATCTAAGAAATCTACTATTATAATAGAATCCAATGAAAGTGATCATTCATAGAATGATTTAGACAATATTGATAGAAGGATGAAAAATATTAAGGTAAATAAAGATTTTCTGTACATATATTAAAAGAAAGATATAAAGGAAAAGAATGATTCTGATGTAACCAATAATGAATGTAAAAGGGTTGGACATAGTAGAGCTGATTGTCCTTTCATTAAGAAGAAATATAGGAAGGAAAATAATTCATAAATAAATATAAACAATCATTATAAGTCTAAGAATATGGAAGTCATGAACGAAAATAACCACTAGATTTCCAGTTTTGGTGGCTCTTCAGATGAATAGTCAAAATTTTAATCTTCTGGTCTGATGAATATTGTTCTTATAAATAGAGTACCCATTGAAAATCAATGTCTAATGGTTATGTTACACATTTATGAATCCATAAACTATATTTCATTAAATTAAAATTTTATTAATAATACTATGAATCTTTAGATGATTAATCTTCCCCATCAGAAGATAATACATTACCTTTATTTGTTGTTGATTTTACATTTTTAAATTACTTGAAAATGAAAATTGTTAGATATGAAAGAAGTTAGAGAAAGAATATTCTATAATTTCTATTTTAACTAATAAAATAACAGATATTTATAAGGATCTTGATAAGAGAACTTTTGATTTTGAATGTATTTATAAAAACCTTATGGAATTTAATTTTGAGAAGGCTAAACATTCTAAGGATCATGATAATGTTTTTTCTAAGAAAAATACTTTAGCGAACAATGATTTTTCTAAAACTAATGAATTTAAGGATAACAATTTAGTCATTATACATAAATCCAATAAAAATTCCTCAAAGAAAGTTTGATCAAATTCTACTTTAGGAAGAAGGAATTTGATAAAATGTATTAAAAAATTCATCCTTATAGGAATAGTTCATGAATAAGTTATACTCATTAAAAACATGTTTTTAGTAATAGTTTTTCCCCAAAGTGCTCTCAATTTTAATAAATGTCAATATAGTGGAAATTGGGAGAGAAATTGGTCAATAAATAAAACCCAATCTTTAGGGTTTCATAAAGATTAATTTTTATGATAATATGGACTCCAAAAATTTTACTTTCTGAAATTTCTGGATCCAAGAATATTAGGATTCCGAAAGTATTTTTTTTAGGAAAATAATGAATGTGATAGAAATAATACATGGTATATAGGGAGTGCATGTTCCCGGTATATTACTGGTAATAAAAATGTCTTTGATGATATTATCAAGAGGAAAGGAGGAAAAGTAAATTTTGGAGATTATTCTTAGGGAGAAATTATTTCTATAGGTAACATTATTCTTATTGGAAAAACATTAATTTCAAATGTTTTATTTTTATAAAGTTCTTATGTACAACCGCATCTGCATAAGAAAATTATGTGACGAAAGTTACCTTTTGAATTTTAGGAATGATAATTTCTTAGTATAGAGTTACAAAGAAGATTTCATTCTTTCTACCCATAGGCATGAGAATTTATATAAACTAAAATTATAAGACCTTTAGAGCCAAGAACAACCTCTCTTAGTGCAATGTGAGATAAATATTGGTTATGGAATAGAATACTAGGACACTATAACTATAACAAACTATGAAAATTATCAAAGAAAATTCTTGTTAAGGAGCTACCATAGTAATGATTTGATTCTTCAAAAGTTTTTGATCCTTATCAATATGGAATGAAACATAAATCAAGATTTAAATAAAATGGTAAAGTCTCAACTTCTAATGTATTATAGCTAGTACATAAGGATATTTTTGGTTAAACACAAATTATATGTATTTGAGGAAAATACTACATATTTTTTTAGTTGATGATTTTAGAGGATTTTGGTGGGTCTATTTTCCAAAAAAGAAATATGAAGAATTTTATTATTTTAAAACATTTAGAGGAAATATTAAAAATGAGAAAAAACATCCATTGATAACTACCCATAGTGATCATGGAGGATAATTTCAAAATAAAGATTTTGAAATTTTTGTTGCAAGAAATGCATTACTCATAACATATCATCTCCAAGAACCCCACAATAGAATGATGTTTTTTAAATAAAAATTCAAATTCTTGAAGAGATAACAAGAACTATGTTGAGTTAATATTCTATTGCTAAAAACTTTTTGGATGATTCTTTTAGAACTGCTTGTTACACAATAAATTGAGTCCTAATCAAACCTTTTCCTAAAAAACACCTTTTAAATTTAAGACAGGTCAAAAGACAAGAATTTCTTACTTCAATGTATCTTGCTTCAAAATATTCATTCCGAATACTAAAGATAACTTACATAAATTTTCACCCAAATCTGATGAAGGAATTTTCCTAGGCTACTCTACTACTTATAAATATTATAGTGTTTTTAAAAAAAATACATGTAATATCATAGAAACAGTGTATTTAAAATTTGATGAAACTAATCCTTTTGTTTTTAAACAACCCCATCGAAAAACCTCAGACGTGTTTTCAAAAACTGATAATCAAAATTTGATGGAAGATTCTTGTAACATGGATAATGTCCAAGAAATATTTTTGTAGAATTTACCCCCGAATTTTTTTTACCATATTTTGATGAACAAAATTTTCAAAACCAAAATTAGTTATTTCTCATAAATCATCATAGTTATAGTATCATTGGTGATGTAAATAAACTTTTTAGGAAAAGAAGTTATTTAATAAATAAATTAGAACATCTATAATTATGTTCCCAATTTGACCAAAAAATAACCAATGAATCTTTAGGTGATGGTGATTTGTTTAAAGCCATGCATGATGAGCTAAATAAATTCAAAAGGAATAGAATCTGGATCATTGTGGAAAGACCTTAGGTAACTTTTGTAATTAGAGTAAAATGTGTCTTGAAAAATAAATGTGATGAAAATGGAATCATAATAAAAAATAAAAAAAGACTATTTTCTAAAGTCTATAATCAAAAAGAAGGTATAGGATATGGATAAACCTATTCCCTAGTAGCTATACTTGAATCTATTTCCATTTTTCATGTCTTTGTAGCATTCTTTAATTTCAAAATACTTTAAATGGAGGTGAATTGTTATTTCTTTAGCAGATTTGTTCAATAGGAAATTTATGATAAAAACCACTTCAATTTGAAGACACAAAACATCATGAATATGTTTTTAAATTTTACTAATGCTTTATATGGACTTAAACAAGTCCCTAAAGCCTAGTATGATAAACATACATGATTTTTGTTACAAAATTTTTATGTTAAGGGAAATTCTGATCAAAATATTTTTATAATGAATGATAATAAAAATGTTTTAATTATTAAAATATATGTATATGACATTATTCTATGGTAAACTATGTAATCTATAAATGGGTTGTTTGTGAATCTCTAATGAAATCTGAATTTGAGATGAGTAGGATGGGGAAGTTAACATTTTACCTAGTTTTTCAAATTTCTCAAAAACTAGAAGGTTCATATATGTCCCAACATTATTATATTAAATATGTTCTTAAGAAGTACAAATATGATAATAATGAATGTATATGTAATTCAATTGGTACCTCAAATTATCTTGATCTTTATGATGCTAGGAAACTAGTTGATCAAATATATTTTAGAGGTATGATATAAAGTTTTCTATAATGGAAAACTACTCATCCATACATACCGTTTTAATTATTCTTATGTGGAATATATCAATCTAATCTAAAGTAATCTCATTTAAAAGTAGCGAAAATAATTTTTATCTATTCAAAGGGAACAACGGATTTAAGACTTTTCAATGCTTCTAGAAAATATTTGGTTTTAAAAATTTATTTAGATTCTGATTTTTGTGGGTTTATAATGGATAGAAAAATTACATATGGAACATTTCATTACTTTTGAGATTCATTAGTTTCTTGGTTATTCAAGAAGAAACACTATGTAGCACGTTCCACTGCTGAATCAGAATATGTAGCAGCATGAAGTTGTTGTGATCAAGTATTGTGGATGCAACACACACTCACAGACTATGGAAACATTCTTACCAGAAAATAGATATTGTTTGATAAAAAAGTACCATTACTCTCTGAAAAAACCCTACACATCACTCTCGTAAAAAACACATAGATATTAGGCATCACATTTCTTAGGGATCAAACACTTAAAGGAGATATCCGTCTTCAATTTATTAGAATGAATGATCAACTTGCTGTTATTTTTAAAAAATCATTACCCTATGATAAATTTGAATACATTAAACAAAATTTAGTAATTATAACCATAAGGTAATCTTCCATATTATCTTTTTTTGTAACCTATCTCCTAACATTAAGAAACACTTTTTCATAGGAGGAGTACATTTATCTTACAAAATTTTTTTCTTAATCAAATTTTCTTAGAACCCAAATATTTTCTTTTATAACCAATTTTTTTTACTCAAGAATTTTTTCTGAACCCAAATTTTTGGTATCAAATATTTTTCTTAATAAAAGTTTCTTGAATTGAATTTTTTTTAAAGAACCTTATAATTAATTTTAATGCTTTTTATGTTGTCTGAAAGCTATGTTTCCTTACACAGAACTTCGAAATTCTATTTTTCACATTTTGGTATTTTTATTCGATTTTATGATATTTTTTATCATATTTACTTTCCTGAAATCCAATTATTACGTAAAATTTCAAAATATCAGAAACTAAAGAATATTTCTATGGCATTCATCTCAACCATCGGATTAGATTGTGCTTATTTTAACTGTTGGATTAAATATGTAATTCGATTCGTCGCCTCAATGACTATATAAAGGACCCCTAAACCTTGTCCCACATTGGTTTTCAAGAATTTGTGCACCAAAGCTCTATTTCAATTAAAAAATACAATTATGGATTTCCATGTTTTCTTACACTCTAGATGTCTCTTGACTCATCCTTGTTGAAACAAATTTATTCAAATAATGAAATCAAGGACTGGAAAATCTATAGGGAAAGGTTGGTTGATCCAAAATTATTTTCCATTTATAATTCATTGATTACAAAAAATATCATGCTCAATGGATGGGAGAGTTTTTTTGTTTCTAAGATAAAAGTCAGGATCCAGTTTATCCAGAATTTCTATTAGAATTTTATGATACAATATGTTTTTTATAATAAAGGTGGAAGGGAGAAGTTTTCTTATAAGAGCTATAGGAAAACTAATTCTCTATATTTCAATATGGCAGCAAATAATCTTGGAATTCCATATGATGGTGAGCCAATATTTTTCTCTCGCATGTTTCCATATCAGTAAAGAGGTTTTGAGAAGGAAAATGAAATTCATTGTCTTGGAATGAAAATATTAAAATCACTGGATAGCAACCATTTGTCAAAAAACATCATGATTCTTTCTCTTTTGGTATAGGTTTTTCTCATTCTAAGAAAAGGAAACAAAAATTATTTAATGAAAAGTGATATACTTATTTTTGGACATTTTGGTTAACCTGAAAATGGAAAATCATATGAATTAAATCCTTTTAATAATCACCAACATTATGAATGGAACTATAATGTCTATGATTATCATGTATATAGTGATATTGTCAAATAATATAGTGCTTTGTTTATAATCATTCAAAATTCCCCGCAGTTCATATCCAAGAACCTTCAAGATTATATTGTTGATTGATGACACTATGAGGAGGAGGATAGTCATATTTAATATCAAATATCCTGAGTTTTATGATTTTTTAAAAAGTGAAGTTCATGGTTTATTGAGGAAAGCTAAAGTAGAAGAAATTTCATAGAAAATAATGAAAAATATAAAAGAGAAGGAATATGAATATGAAGAAAAAAGAATCCATTCCTGAAACTTAGTCAGCTCATTAAAAACTAAAAAAGAGAAAAACATTCCCTGTGGAAGTGGTAGAGATGTGGAGGGAGTGTAATAATAAGAATAAAGAACATGATAAAAGATATGGGTTAGATCCTACTAAGGTAAATTCTCTGAAAATTCAATATACTAAAGAATTATAAAATCACGAAAAAGAGGAGAAGATAGTGAAGAAATTTTTTGAAGCTGAAGTTATCCATGCCTTACTCAAAGATATAGAGATGGCCTCTGAAAAGATTCAGGTACCTGAATCATTTCTCCATGAATCAGTTCATTTAGATACTCCAGGAAAGAAAATCTCAATTCCGCAACCTGTTGTGGAAGAATAGATAGTTCATGAAGAAGAAGTAGAAGAATAACAATGGTAAGAATAAGATGAAAGAGATGATGTGATTTAACAATTGTAAGAATACCATGAGAAGGAAAGCCCTTCAGATAAGCTATCAATGATAACATCACAAGTTGAGTAAACCAAAATTATTTCCCAGGGAAAAGATAAGGACGGACATGATGATGTGGATAAACCTAATGGTTATGAGAGTAGAATCCATGATTTCATCCAACTTAATGATGTTAAGGAGGATGAGGAGATAGAAGAGTTTGATGAATGTAAGATAATCTAACTTTCTGATAGTGAGCATGAGTCTCTAAGGGATTAAAATGTTATTTCCAATGTGGATAAAGGGAAACATGTGGTTGTTGATATGCCTTAGAAGGATGTAGTTGTAAAATACATGATGTATGTTGGTGGATATTCCAAGAGAAAAGATGAAGTGCTAGAAAATGTATCCTCTCCTGCAAGGGAATCGGCTTCCAAATCCTCATATTTGTTGGGTCTGGATTTCATTGTTCAATCCCTAAAAGAAGTTTGTGAACAACATTATTTTGTTTACGAGTCGTGATTCAAGATGTAATTTTCTTCAATATTATATAAATCAGAAGTTAGAATCGATTAGCATGCTCAAGGAAAAATTCATCAATATTGAAGTGAAATTCAAAACATTTCATAGAAGTTATGATGATCGTATGAGATATTACAAGGTAATGAATAAATGTACAAAGAAAGTAATCTCATATTTTAAAATTGTATATGACTTTATTGATTCAATAGAGGATGGTTTTGAAAGGTCAGATGACTCTGTAAGAAAATCATTTGTCATATATCTAAGAAAAGTTCAAACAAGAGCAAGAATCCACTATGGAAGGGGTTAAATATTTGAATTAGAAGCTAAATTTATTTAACTTAAAGTTAATGATTGAAAAGGAGATTAGGGAACATTTGAAAGAAAAGTTCAATCAGCACGAATAGGTAGAAAAATAGCAGCACAAAATTATGATTCCTCAAGAAAAAAAGACCAAGGCCATGGGAAAAAAATCAGGATTCGGATCAGTTGCTCAATAGTTTTGAGAATTATTATAAATATATCATGAAGATAAAATATACCCTATAAAAGATCATTCCAACAGAAAATAAGGATGAATTATTTTCATTTCAATCCAATATTTTTTTTATTTTTTACATTGTAATTATTTTTCCTATCATAATCAATATTTTATTATCCTTCAATTGTTTTCTCTAGAATATCACTAATTGTTCATGAACACATTTTCCCCTCCCTTCCATTTTTAAAATCAAAAATTGGGAGAGAATAATGATCAAAATAATAATAAAAATAAAGAAGATAATTCCATATGAAAGGGGGAGTCTTGTTTATTTTTTTTTCTTAAATAAGAAAAATCCACTTCTCTAAGAAAGAAAATTATCGTATCATTAGGAATATAAAAACCTGAGGGTGATTTAGTCGTATTCATCACAGATCATAAGTAAAGGGGGATATATTTTTTAATTTATAATTCAAAAAGAAATTTACTTATCCATTATATTATTTTTTAAAAGGTTGTTTGTGCATTCTAAAAAGGCGGAGATTTTTTAGTAAATAATATTTCCTTATCACTTTTCCATTCCTATATGTTGTGAAAATCATAAAGACATTTTCATGAAAAAATATTCTTTCTATTAGAATTATTTTCTTGAGGAATTTGTTTTCTCTATAAAATTTTTTATTCTTACCTTTATTTTTAATGATCATTTCATTGTATTCTCAAAACCAAGCCCAACAAATTTTTTTACTAAGTCAAAAATTAGAATACATATAAAAAATCTCGAAATCCTACAGTTTCCTAAGTTAACATGTAATGCTATTTTTTGAATCCAAAATCAATGAAATTCAGAATCCAAATTCTCTAAAATTCAGACTCTAAATTCTATAAAATTAACTCTCTGAATTATCTGGAATTCAGACTCCCAATTATCTGAAATTCAAACATAGAATTCTCTAAAATTCAAACTAAAAATTCTCTAAAATTAAGACTCTAAATTATATGAAATTAAAACTTCAAATTCTCTGAAATTCAGACACCAAATTCTCTGAAATTCAGACTCTAGATTCTATGAAATTTAGAATTATAATTTTTGTATATTCAAACTCTAAATTCAATGAAATTCAGACTCTGAATTCTCTAAAATAAAGACTCAGTATTTTCTGAAATTTAGACCCCAAATTCCATAGAATTTAGATACAGAATTACCTAGAATTGAAAATCCAAATTCATCAAAATTCAGAATCCAACAACTTTATAAATCAGAATACAAATTCTTTGAAAAAAAAAATCTGAATAACTATGTTTGTAGAATCTGATTTTTTATATATTTAGACTCCAAATTCAATTGTTCCTAAGACTCTGATTATACCGATTTGGTTATGCTATTTAATTTTCTTAATACATTCTTTTGTAATAATAAAATGACGCCTTATAATTTGTTTTTATCTAACTGTTGGTTGAGTGACATGTGTACAAGTCCCTCTGGAATTCATAAAAAATATGACCATTATTGGAGGGTGTTAACTAATGACAACTTGATTATAAAGAATAACACATTTGAATGAGAAAGACATCTATCTATCAACTGATGATCCAAGAGATTACATGCGGTGAAGCTATTTTTAGAGAGAGAAAGACTCTTATGACTTGTGTGTTTTATGAACAAATTGTTCAACCATGAAAATCTTGTTCATATTTTGTTGCACGGCTCCGATTTTTGCTGAGTACAATCGAGGACTTATAGGCATAGGAAGATAGAGGTGCCGAATACCTTAATGTTCGTGGGCTTGTGGGGATAAAATGATAGACTATGATATTCATATCGTGGGCTTACCCTAGTGCAGGTAAGATAGAAATTCATTAAAGTATAATTCAATGGACCTTTATCCAAGGTTGTTGGATATCATACATGTTGGTTTAAAATATTTTCTACTTGTTTACATGATTTTTTTGTTTGAAGTTTTATTTTCCGCATATTTTGTTAAATAAAGAAAGAATAAATTTATTATACTTTATTATTCTTTTACTTTGTAAGAAACCAATTCTTGTTTTAGAGGTACAAGCTTCTTATTTTTCTATTCCTTAAGTGATTTTTAGAAAATATGGAAAATGGGGAAAAATCCTAAATTTTGGAACTACACGCCTTGTACTTTTTCCACACGCCCTGTACTTTTGGCCATGTTGGGATGAGTACACGGGGCGTGTAGCCTTGTCGGCGACGAGGGGTGTAGGAACTGACTACACGCTGTGTAATGGTACCTTACACGCCGTGTAGTCAGTCGGCATGCATGAATAGTAAGGTGGTGGAGTCGCCGCCAGCTGGGCGGCAGTACACGTCGTGTACTCAGGATTAAATGTCGTGTACTCTTGTCGGCAGGTGAACAGTGTCGGTGCCGCCTTTTTAACAAGTAAATGAATGGAGTACATGCCATGTACTTGGATGTACACACCGTGTACTTTGTTTTTTCATATTAAAACAGGCATTAGCCTCCTCATTTATTAGAGGAGACACTTGAGCCGTTTTGGAGCCAAGGGGGATGGCCAGACCTTTGAAGATCCATCAGGTGTTTGTCTGGAATCTGATTCGGCTTCGGACGATCTCATTGGAACCGCACGGGTAAGCCCTTCCTTCTCATGGTACCGTTTTTTTCCAATTCTTCTCCCAACATAAGTTATTTACGTTTGAATGGGTTTTGTTCTTCGTCAGATCTACGCCGTTCTTGGTCATTTCTAGAGCCATCATTCGGGAGTAGCGTTTGTTGGCGTACAAGGTAGGTGGCTTGGTGTTTATTTTCCAACTGTCATGCGTTTTTGTGTGTTTTCGTGCCACTAACCCATGTTGGGGTGTCGTGTGGCTGAGGACGTTGCTATATTTAATGCCTAGAATTGCATAGGTGATTAAATTGTGATAATAAAATGTTGTTTGGGATCATTGCTTGGATCCAGGACCATCCCGAGGGGTGTGTTCCTCTCTTTAGCTGTTTGGCCAGGATACCCGAGGGTATGCCTTAAATTTTGTAACTGTAGAATTGCCTTGAGAGGAATCGCTTGTTTACTGCATTTTGATATGTTGGCATGGCCTGATTACCATTTTAGCCTGAGGGCGTTGTTTTGATAAGCCTGAGGGCGTGGTTACAATTTTATCCTGAGGGTGTGGTTACTATTTTAGCCTGAGGGCATGACTGTTTTAGCCCGAGGGCTGTCGTTATTCCCCCTGAGGGAAAAATTTCATGCCTGAGGGCCTGAATTCTGTGCCTGGGGGCAACACTTCCTATTCCTAAGGGTGGGAATTCTGTTAAAATGCCTAAGGGAGAGATTCGGTACAGCCTGAGGGCATAGTTTACTATATTAGCCTGAGGGCGAGATACTAGTTGGCCTGAGGGCTTGGTTCTGTTGAGAACAAAAATGATACTAAATTAAAGAAATTAAATTAATAATAAAATGGAAATTTAACTGTTAAGTTAGTTACTTTTGAGTACTGCTTAGTTATTGCATTTTACTACTGCACACTTGTTGCATGTTTTACACACAGATGAGCACGGGCCATTGGTGGGTGCCTACTGAGATATATTTCTCACATCCTGTTTGGGTCACGCTTTTCGGCCCAAACAGATTACGTTGCTACAGGTGTAGATAGGGGAAAGAGTCCCTATACAGGTACTTGACTGTTGCTGAGGAGTAGGAGGGCATGGGACCGAGCCTAGGCTCGCGATACCGCTGCTAGCTGTTTTGCTTGCATTACTGTACTCTGTTTTTTTCTATACTATATTTTTGTATACCATTTTCTTGATGTTTTCTTAGAACATGAATCATGTAGCATCATCACTTATATAATGTTGGTTATATCCACTGCTGTAGTTATTTTAGTTGTGTATGTTTACTGCTTCCGCTGTTGTTGTATGTTTATTTTGGTAATCCGTTGCACTACACATTGACAAATGAGGGCATAGTTTCCCCACTTTCAGACCTGGGCCCTCACTGCTAGTCGGCAGCCTCTGGCTTTTCGGGAAATGTTCTTGAGGTCACGTGGCGAACCGGGCTCGGGGCACCCGTTGCGTGGCACTCATGTCCAGGACGTTACAATGTGGTATCAAATGAGTTTCTTTTCTTTGACTTACTATTTTGATCCGTAGTTAGGGATATGATAGAACGGTAGTTGGTAATAAGCTGTGCCCAGGTGTAGCTAACCCGTGTATAGGGAAAAGCCAGTCTACCTCGTATTTTGCATTATTTGATTTGAAATTTTATGGTTGATATGTTTTCACCATTGGGTGACACACTTGGATTGTGCGGTTATATTTTATATGTGGGTTATATTTAGTTGCAACCCGATGAGATGAGGGTATGCTGTCTCATGCATCATATAGGCACATGCTAGATATCACATGCCATGAATAGTTTCCATGCCATGTAGGTGCATTAGAATTTGAATGTTGTTGTGATAGTTGTTGTGCTAGAAAAGCATGCTGTTGTGATAGCTGCTTGATAAATACCTTCCTGGTGATATGGTATTTTTGTTTGAGCTTGTTTATAGAATGGATGCCAAACATTGGTTTTTGGGGAGTATGGGCCCCCATTGACCGGAATTTGGTGGATCAATGACGGGTTATTGTTTATAACACAAATAAGATGTCAAACGTTGATTCGGGGGGTGTTTGGGCCCCCACGAGTCTGAATTTGACACTTTGGTGTTGATTTTCTGTATTTTCTGGGTTCCGGAGAAGTTTCTGAGGCATACTGTCCCGAAACCCAGTATACACGCCTTGTAGTATTTTTATACATGCCGTGTATGTTATTCTGTTCGGGAAGAAAAATGAACCTTTTGGGTACCCTCTGTGTACCCTGAGTACACGCCGTGTAGTCTCCTCCAGTGTCACAAAACGTGTTGGTGGCGACACGGGGTAGGGAAGAAGTTGGGTAAAACACGCCGTGTAGGTATGTTCACTCCATGTAGTGTTGAATCAGAGTCCGACCGTGTAACTAACAACACGGGTCGGTGAACTCCTTCACAGAACACGCCGTGTCAATGATGCACACGCCGTGTAGTTTGACCTGGGGACTCGGCCGTGTAACTAACAACACGGGCCGATGTCACCTCCTTTTAAACATGCCGTGTACCTATGGGATACGCCGTGTAGTATTTTCCGAGGAAAGACCGTGTGGACTTAGCCGTGTGGCTGGGAAACGGGGTGGTGTACACACCGTGTATGGGTGTAACATGCCGTGTAGTGTTAGGCCGAGTTGTATCCCATGTCACAGATGACACAAATAGTTGGAAATTAACACCGTACACACCGTGTAGATATTATACACGCCGTGTAGTTTTGTTGAACGGAAGCTGTGTGGCTTAGCCATGTAGAAGGACCCGGGTAGTGGAAAGGAAGTCAAGTAAACGTCGTGTAGTCAGTGTACACGCCATGTAGTCCTGTTTTTCAAAATTTTGAATGCCTTCTTCCTCTTGTTCCTTTGTGGTTCCGTCATTTCAGTCTTGATAATCGTGAATCTGAGGCGTGCTTTTGACCTTGTAGAGTCATGCCGCCTAGATGACTGCGATTTGTTCTCCAGGAGAGCGGTGACTATTATACTACAGAGATGGTGGGCCATGGGCTACCAGTTGATCCACCAGTAGAGCCAGAGGCGGCCCCAGCTGTTATATCGGATAGAGGCGCAGAGGCACAGTTCCGTGAAGGCTTATTGCGGTTCATGCAGACCTTTCAAGGAGCACCGCATGCTGCCACATATATGGCCGAGATGACGCTTATTTTTTAGCAGTAGCATCCGCCTATGTTTTCAGGGGATGGTGGACCGCAGGCTATAGAGTCTTGGCTAGGATCGATGCAGACAATTTTCAAGTATCTTGAGATGCCTCCAGGGCAGAGGGTCAAGCTCGCGACTTACATGCTGTGTGATTCCGCCAAGAGGTGGTGGGATGTTACCACCCAGTCAGAGCATCATAGAGACATGGTGTGGGAGGATTTTCAGACAGTATTCTATGACTTCTTCTTTCCCGAGATGCTGAGGGAAGATAGAGCATGAGAGTTCATGAATCTACAGCAGGGCGCTATGTCGGTGATGGACTATTCTGCTCGTTTTACGGAGCTTCAGCGCTTTGCACCCATGCTGGTGGGTGATGAGACGCTGAGAGCCAGATGTTTTGAGGATGGTCTTCAGTATGACATCCGAGCGCTGGTGAATGTTTTCAGGTTTCCTACTATACACACGATTGTTTACAAGGCATTGATTATAGAGAGGAACCTGCGAGAATCTAGTGGTGTGGGCCAGGGAGGTTCAGCCCCAGTTACTGGTACTATTTCTGCTGACAAGAGGAAGAGACTGATGGACTTCTCTCAAGGTGGCAGTACCAGCCAGGCAGCTTCTTCAGGTGGCCCGATCAGGTGCTACCAGTGTGGAAGAGAGGGGCACAAGAGGCCGTAGTGTCCACCAGACCCAGTAGAGTGCTGAGCTTGCGACAAGACGGGTCATCTGCAGCGCTTTTGCAGGGCGTATCCACAAGTGGCTAGTGAGAGGGGTTCTGTGCAGACTCTGCATGCGGGAGCAGGACCAGTGGCTTCTTACCAGTCCGGGAACTCGAATACGTCAGGGCATGCAGGTAGAGATGTTGGCCGTGGCTGTGGTAGCTAGACACCAGGATCTCAGAGGCAACAGGGCGGGATAGCTCAGGGTAGCCAGGCTGTGTCGTAGGGCCGCGACACAGGATAGGCATATGCTGTGTAACAGACCCAGTAGGAGCAGGATCCCGGACATTCAACAGTCACAGGTACTATTCTATTAGCTTGTGTCCTGTCTTCAGTTATTTTTGATACGGGTGCTACACATAGTTTTATATCAGTACCCATTGTGGAGAGCCTTGGGATCGATGTTTCTACTTCATCTGCTATCTTGACACTAGACACACCATTGGGGACTTGGACGGTTGGTTTGCATCAGTGCAAGGAGTGCCACCTTGAGGTCGGTGGGTGTCACTTCCTTTGGGACCTCTATGTCCTGGAGATGACGAGCTATGACGTCATTCTCGGGATGGAATGGTTGGTTACCTTTCGAGCTTTTGTAGACTACTATCGTTGTAGGGTGCATTTCACACCACCAGAGGGCGGGGAGTTTCTATAAAAGGGCGAGTGGGATGTTCAGGAAAGTGGAGCTGGACTAGAGCATCATGGGCGAGGTGGAGTCACAGCCCAGATTGTGAGCTTATATCTGGATAACCGTGGGACTTGTCAGACGGATTTCCCTCCAGTTGTCGATCATTTCAGGGATGTCTTCCAGGACAACTTTTTAGGTCTACCTCCGGTGCGTGAGGTGGATTTCTCTATCGAGCTTGTGCCAGGAGCAGCACTGATGTCCATTCCTCCTTATAGGATGGCCACGCCCGAGTTACAGGAGCTCAAGAGGCAGTTAGAGGAGTTGCTGGCAAAGGGTTTTATCTGACCCAGTACATCTCCTTGGGGTTCTCCGGTACATTTTGCGAAGAAGGCGGATGGTACCCTTAGACTTTGTGTGGATTATCGGAAGCTGAACCAGTTGACGGTTAAGAACCGATATCCCTTGCCGAGGATAGATGATCTGTTTGATCAGCTTCGTGGATCACGATTGTTCTCGAAGATTGACATGAGATCTGGATATCATCAGCTGCGCGTAAGACCATATGATATACTTCTCACAGCTTTCAGGAGCAGGTATGGTCTATATGAGTATACAGTTATGCCATTCGGACTGATGAACGTGCCAGCCGTTTTCATGGCTCTGATGAATCGTGTGTTCCATCAATATCTTGATTTTTTTTTGGTAGTATTCGTGGACGACAACTTGGTGTACTCTCACACTCAACACGACCATGCCACCCATCTTGGGATCATATTGAGTACACTGAGAGAGCATCAGCTATATACTAATCTCTCAAAGTGCCACTTTTGGATGGGCCAGATTCACTTCCTAGGTCACATTATCTCAGAGGCAGGAGTTGAAGTAGACCCAGAGAACGTGAGAGAAGTAGTTTCCTGGGAGAATCCCAAGAACGTGTTTGAGATACGAAGTATCTTAGGGCTGGATGGTTACTATAGATGTTTCATACATGACTTCTCCCGCTGAGCAGCACCGTTGACAAGTCTGACTAAGAAGTGTGTGAAGTTCATTTAGTCAGAAGCTTGTGAGGCATCTTTTAAGGACCTGAAGGGAAGGATGACATCAGCACCGATCCTGATACTCCCAGAACAGGGGAAGAGCTATACAGTTTACTATGATGCGTCAGGGATTGGGCTGGGAGCCGTTTTGATGCAGGGCGACCGAGTTGTGGCGTACGGGTCTCGGTAGTTGAGGCCACATGAGAGTAATTACCCGACGCATGATCTGGAGTTGGCTGCAGTTGTGCATGCGTTGTGCTGTTGGAGACATTACCTGTTGGGAGATCATTTTTTGGTTTTCACTGACCACAAAAGCCTCAAGTATATCTTTACACAGCGTGACCTGAATCTCAGGCAGAGAAGGTGGGTCGAGTACCTATAGTCCTTCGATTTTGAGCTTGCCTATACATCTGGTAAACGTAATGCAGTAGCCGATGCACTGAGCAGGAAGACTCGGATACATGCAGTGCAGGGGGCCAGTGGTGAGTGGTAGCTTATGGCATTGTTCTCTGAGATGCATCTAGATGTGAATGAAAGTCAGGGACAGACTTATCTTTCCTCGTTAGCTATGACTTCGACCCTCGTGGACAGAGTGAGGATGAGGTAGCTATCGGTTTCAGAAGGCCCAATTCTACGAGAGTCGGTGGCAAGTGAGAACCCTCCACCCGGTTGGTCCATAGGCGAAGATGAGGTTTTCCATTTCCATGGAGGTGTATGGGTTCAAGGGGAAATACGCGAGGAGCTGATGCGGGAGTTTCATGCTTCAGCTTGGGCAGTTCATCCCGGGGTTACCAAGATGTACTGAGACTTGAGACGTCAGTACTGGTGGCCGGGTATGAAGAGAGAGATAGCTGGTTATGTTACGAGGTGTTCCACCTGTCAGTAGGTGAATGCAGAGCATCAGAGACTAGCTGGGCTGTTACAGTATTTTCCCATTCCAGAATGGAAATTGGATGATGTCGTGATGGATTTCGTGACGGGATTTCCATGGTCACCTCGTTGCGATGACGCCGTATGGGTTGTTGTGGACAGACTTACGAAGGCAACTCACTTCTTGCCGATCAAGGAGACCTTTGGTGTGAACGAGCTCAGAAGGATGTATATCTGATAGATCGTACGTCTACATGGGGTCCCTCGTTTTATTGTTTCAGATAAGGAAACTCTCTTCATGTCTTGTTTCTGGCAGAGTTTTTAGAGGGCACTGGGTAGAAAGGTGCTTCTGAGCACAGCATACCACCCTCAGACAGATGGCCAGTCAGAGCGGACGATAAAGGTGCTAGAGGACATGTTGTGCGCATGCTTCCTAGACATTGGGGGCTCTTGGGAGAAGCATATACCCTTAGTCGAGTTTGCCTATAACAATAGTTTTTAGGAAACTATTGAGATGGAACCATATGAGGCTTTATATGGTAGGCCATTCCGATCACCTTTGTGCTGGTTAGAGGCAGGTGAGGCAGCCTTACTGGGACCGAAGCTCGTGCATGAGACATATGAGCAGGTCCAGTTTATTCGGAAGCGGATGGCTACCGCACAGTCTCTTCAGAAGTCTTATGCTGATTGCCACAGACGACCTTTGGAGTTCGTGGTCGGGGATCAAGTTTTCTTGCATGTTTCGCCGAGGTTGGGACACAAACGGATCAGGAGACATGGTAATATTTCGCTGAGGTATGTGGTTCCATTTGAGATTATGGAGAGAGTCGGGCTGGTTGCCTATCGGTTGTAGTTACCACAGAGGTACCGAGCCATGCACAACGTCTTCCACGTGTCTCAGTTGCGTCGCTACCATTCAGATCCATCTCACACCTTTCAGCCAGAGGAGGTTGAGATTCAGCATGATGCGTCCTTTGAGGAGCATCCGATACGTATCGTTGATAGGGGCACGAAGGTTCTTCGAGGCCGATCATTTCCTCTAGTACGGGTAATTTGGCTACATGGCCGAGTGCAGGACGAGACCTGGGAGCTGGAGGCCGATGTACGTGCTCAGTGGCCAGAGCTGTTTTGAGCTTTCTCTTCGCCACACTTGAAAGGGAAATTCGGGGAAGAATTGAAATAAGGGGGGAAGTTCGTAAGAAACTGGTTCTTGTTTTAGAAGTACATGCTTCTTCATTTCCTTTTCCTTAAGTGATTTCGAGAAAATATGGAAAATGGGGAAAAATCCTAAATTTTGGAACTACATGCCATGTACTTTATCCACACGCTGTGTACTTTTGGCCGTGTTGGGATGAGTACACGGGGCCTGTAGCCTTGTCGGCGATGAGGGGTGTAGGAACCGACTACATGCTGTGTAGTGGTACCTTACACGCCGTGTAGTCATTCGGCAGGCTTTAATTGTAAGGCGGTGGAGTCGCCGCTAGCTAGGCGGCAGTACACGCCGTGTACTCAGGAGTACATGCCGTGTACTCTTGTCGGCAGGTGAACAGTGTCGATGCCTCCTTTTTAACAGTTTAATGAAGGGAGTACACGCCGTGTACTTGGAAGTACACACCGTGTACTTTGTTTTTTCAGCTAAAAACGGGCAGTAGCCTCCTCATTTGGTAGAGGAGGCACTTGAGCCGTTTTGGACCCAAGGAGGACGACCAAACCTTTGAAGATCCACTGGGTGTTCGTCTGGAATCTGATTCGGCTTCGGACAATCTCGTTGGAACCGCACGGGTAATCCCTTCCTTCTCCTGGTACCGTTCTTGCCAATTCTACTCCCAACGTAAGTTATTTACATTTGAATGGGGTTTGTTCTTCGTCAGATCATTGCCATTCTTGGGCGTTTCTAGAGCCGGCGTTCGGGAATAGTGTTCGTTGGCGTATAAGGCAGGTGTCATGGTGTTTATTTTCCAATTGTCGTGCGTTTTTATGCGTTTTCGTGCCACGAACACATGTTGGGTTGTCGTGTGGCTGAGGTCGTTGCTATATTTAATGCCTAGAATTGCATAAGAGATTAAATTGTGATAATAAAATACTGTTTTGGATTATTTCTTGGATCTAGGACCATCCCAAGGGGTGTGTTCCTCTATTTAGCTGTTTGGCCATGATACCCGAGGGTATGCCTTAAATGTAGTAACTGTAGAATTGCCTTGAGAGGAATTACTTGTTTACTGCATTTTGATATGTTGTCATGACACGGTTACCTGTTTAGCCTGAGGGCGTTATTGTGATAATCCTGAGGGCGTGGTTACTATTTTAGCCTGAGGGCGTGGTTACTATTTTAGCCTGAGGGCATGACTGTTTTAGCCCGAGGGATGTCGTTATACCGCCTGATGGCAACCTTTCATGCCTAAGGGCTTCAATTTTGTGCCTGAGGGTGACACTTTCTATGCCTGAGGGCGTGAATTCTGTTACAATGCCTGAGGGCGAGATTCTGTATAGCCTGAGGGCGTGGTTCACTATATTCTCCTGAGGGCGAGATAGTAGTTGGCCTAAGAGCTTTGTGGTGTTGAGCACAAAAATGATACTAAATTAAAGGAATTAAATGAATAATAAAATGGAAATTTAACTATTAAGTTAGTTACTTTTGAGTACTTCTTAGTTATTGCATTTTACTACTGCACACTTGTTGCATGTTTTACACACAGTTGAGCACAGGCCTTTGGTGGGTGCCTACTGAGATATATTTCTCACACCCTATTTGGGTCACGCTTTTCGGCCCAAACAGATTATGTTGCTGCAGGTGCAGATAGGGGAAAGAGTCCTTATACATGTACTTGATTGTTGCTGAGGAGTAGGAGGTCATGGGACCGAGCCTAGGCTCGCGATGCCGCTACTAGCTGTTTTTCTTGCATTACTGTACACTGTTTTTCTGTTATACTGTATTGATTTATAACATGTTCTGGCTGTTTTCTTAGAACTTGAATCGTGTAGCATCATCACTTATATATTGTTGGTTATATCCACTACTATAGTTATTTTAGTTGTGTATTTTTACTGCTTCCGCAGTTGTTGTATGTTTATTTTTGTAATCCACTATGCTACACGTTGACAAATGAGGGCATAGTTTCCCCACTATCAGACATGGACCCTCGCTGCTAGTCAGAAGCCTCTAGCATTTCGGGAAATGCGCATGAGGTCACGTGGAGAATCGGGCTCGGGGCACCCGTTGTGTGGCACCCGGGTCCGGGACGTTACATACTTAATCCAATAAATTTGTTTCTATACACTTTAGGGTAGAATATTTCCCTAAGATAAACATTCATAGGTTTCTTTATTTTTAACTTGTTTAATTAAATGTTTTTCAGAATTGGACATGAGACCTTCCAATTATCCCTTTAATTAAGAACGTAAGAGGGTTTGTGAATTTACATTTTTTTAACTTTGTTAAACATAGTTCTTCTTTAAGGATAAAAGTGGATGTTTTTAAACCTAAAATTCACCCCCTCTTGTAATTGAGAATCTACATATAGTATTTCGAACCAACAGTGCTCACCAATTATATACAGTTTCTCCTATTTCCCATAATTTTATAATAGAAGAAATCCATGATGAGAAACAAGTTTCATTTAATAATCATATAATTCCAATCTAATTTTTATGTTATGTAACATCATGATTAAACATGATATTTACTAAAAACAATTAATGTTTCTATAAATACTTCATAATGATTCATAAAAAGCATTTTATTAACCAATCATATCCCCCTGTAGTGTCAAACTAGGAGTGTAGCAAGCCCCATTATGATTCAATAGTTCCTATTCAAGTGTAGATCAAAGTGGTGTTTTTGGGTTTTATCCCTAGATATATATGTGGCAGAGCCACATCCAGTTATTCGTATCAAGATTTTGATTTACATGATCAAAAACCACATAATTAATATTCAACCAAAATAGCTTGAAGTTTTCATATATTTAAACTTTCATCTAGGGTTCATCCTAAATATTTAAAATTCAAATTTCCATAGATAACCAATCCATATTTTTATAACAATTATGGCTTATCACCTTTTATATTACATTAATTTTCATTTCATTTTACAAATAGTGGATGTTTAAATGTTTAGTGTCTTGGAAAAAATGTACATAAGGCAGGAAATAATAAAGCATCGTGATATTAAATTTGAATGGATTATTCAAGGTTCAAACTAATTATATTCATTTCATATCATAAATTAGGGACATATATCAATTTAAAGGGTGATTAAAAGTCCAAATAAGTGTAATTAAGGGAAATAATTTTTTTTGTAACCTTGAGGAATATAAAAATAATATGAGGAAATACATAAAATCATGAAAAAAAGGAATATAATAATAATGATAACATGAATTATAAATTATAGTTTTGTCTATAACATTTAATAGAGTCGTTCATAAACATATAACCAATGTTTATCACGGTTGTGTCATACAAATTACCAAGATTATTCACCAAGATATCGTAAATCTTTTCATATCAAATGATTAAATTATTTACCCAATTCAATAGAGTGATATTAAGACACACCAATAATATTTCTTAATTAATGTTATCCAAAAATATCATAATAAAACATTTCATAAAATACTCGTGGAGAATAAACTAAATGGGTTTCATTTCAAAATCATGGTGTTTTATAATGTTCTAAAAACAAGATCCTTTGTTCATTTTAAACCCATGGAAAAAGAAGGAGGTTTTCATGAATGATAATTAAATAATTAAATATATAATTTATATATCTATGTGAATTTACCTATTAAATAACTAGGTTATGTATTCACTATAGAAAATAAAATAATTTCTTGATAAAGAGAGAAATTTTTAGATGAAAATCCGACAATGTAACGGGTTTGAAGCAAGGTTTTAGAAAACATTAAAAAGGGAATATAAAAGGGTATCCCATTGATAAAAAACTCTTAATAATTTAAAGGGATATAAAAGAACAAATAGAAGAACATATTATGGGAATTATAAAGACATACCATAAAAAATAGAACTTCACAAGAAAAGAGAAGTACGAGATTTCCCTTCCCGTGAAGAGTGACACCCATTACATGATGATCGGGACCTTGGGGGCTTGAGGATACCTTTGGATGACTCCTTGGGATGTAATACTGTTATATATTATTGGATCATGAATTGGGAATTCTATCTAATGGATAAATGGGTGGGTACTTATAGAAAAATTGGGGGATTATTTTATTAATTTTCGAGGGAACCTCTGTAGTGGTATTTGCATAACCATGGTCTTTAACATGGTATTTTCCCATGGTATTGGACACTTGGGACACATATTATAAATTTTTTAACCCGTGAGAGTTTACCATAATTATTACATCAATATTACAAAATCAATTATGTTATTTAACATACCAAAAAACTAAAATAGTATTTTTACAATTTACCGAAAAATCAACAATTTCACATTAGTCCAAATAATTCAACCTAACCATTTTTTGAGTTGTAGAATTAAAAAATGTACACCATTTTATGAAAATAATTTTCCAAATAATATAAATTTAATTTTTATTTATAATAATTATTTACGAGAAAATACATATACATAACTAATAATTTCTAAAACATTTTTTTACATATACTATGATATAATTATATCACATAACCATTTAAGATTCCAAAATAATATCTATACGTCCTTATGTGAGTTTAATATTCAACTGCTAATAGTACTATTCATAAGGGTAATATTACTAATCAAAATGGTCATGTAATTGTTCATGAAAAAAATTATGTTGACCCTGTTAGACTCTAAATGAATTACAGATTGCAACCTTGTATGTCCATTTTTCGAAATTCATTTCATAGAATAAATTATTTAATATATAATGATTATATTAACAAAAATTATAGTATTTTTATCTGTCTATAAAAAAAATAAGAAACTTCTTAGAAAATTACAAAAAAGTTACCATAGATTAATTTTGGTATTTGAAATTCAAAAAAGATGTTTATTTTACCATAATAAATCTATAAGTATGAGAAATATATGAAAAGTTCATTTTTTCCAATAAAATCAATTTATTAAATTTATCTTAGTTAAACATATACTTTATTATGAAAAACTATTTTTATAACAGAAATGATGAAATATTTTTTTTTACTAAAACAAATGGATTAAAATTTAAGTAACTAAGTCCTTGACGCAGAACCCCTTAAAACACAAGCATATGACCAAAGGGTAAGTTTTCCGATGGTGATTGACTCTTGGGGTTGCTTGGACAACATCGTCTGAGTGGTAATATTTACTAACTTGAACTTCCATCACATGTGACTTCACTCAGGGTAAAAATGTAAAATCTCATCTTGGGATTGGTCCAGAGCGAAGCCCAATGTTGATACCTCTTTCCCTTGGTCCGACAAACGGGCATCCTTTGACATGATTCTGCTAGATGAGGCTATCGACTCATTATATATTAATTAACCATTATAATTTATATTTATAAAAAATAATCATAACATTATGACTATAGTATACATGGGTCATATAATAGTTGAAACCTGATGGTCACATTAATATAAACTCACTTTATTATTAATGAGATATTGTTTTGTTGTTAAATAATATGAGACACATTTTTAGGTAACAATTATAATTAAAAAAGTTCTGGTCATTACATGATTGGTTATAAATATTGTATGGACTGTATAATATAAGATAAAATGGTAAATTCTAGATAAGTTAAACTAAAGGAGGTTTACATGGATCCTAGCCATGTATAGGATGATCCTAATTCTTATAGTGATGTGAAAGTAATAATTTAAGGAAAAAAATTATGGATATTATGAAAAATTTGAATCTCATAATATATTCTGAGATTTGGAATCTATAGTTTGGACAAAGCATATATTGAAATTTGAAAATAAAACATCACATAACACTATTGTGAAAGCACAACCCATTTCAGAATAAGATGAGTATAATTAATGGTTAAATTCAATGAATTAATTGATGAATCAATTTTAGGAAAATAATATTTTCTATTTTTCCATCAATCAGAAGAATATATCTTTATTAGAACAATATGTGTATTCACAAATAATACCAATGAATAGAGAGAAATTTAATGGAATAATAAAATTATAGTATTCAAACGATTTTAACTGGTTGAAACCATTGATTTGGTTGAAATTTCACCCCTTTGGATAGTGTTGACACTATTATAATGTTATTGGATAATTATACTCATAAAAATAAAATATTCTATTAGATAGATCAAAATTCTGCGCTATAGAATGAAGATATTTAAGAATATGTTTATATTTAGAAACCCAATGGGTTTATAAATAATAATGAACGAATCATGGTCTGTAAATTGTAGAAATAATTATATCGATCGAAATAGTCCCTTCATGGTTGGAATGTCTAACATAGCTTATTACTGAAGTAGATGGAATTTTATAGAATAAATGTTTATGGAAACAAATACATGTAATAGATGAGTAAAAGTACCCTCCTTATAAATGCTTATGTTGGAAAGAATTTTTTTGGTAGAAGGGATGAATAAAATGAATAATTTTTAAAATAGATGAACATGATCATTGATATTTTTAATTCTAGAAGTTTTTAATTTATTTATAGTAATACAAGTCTAATAGATTGAAAGATACATCTTCCAATCAGAATAAAATCATCTCCTGGAGTTATTAAAAATGTTTTGAATAAATGATTTATAGAAATTTTCCACATATATTAGTATTATTATAAATATGAGTTATGAATATTTTGGATGAAGTTTAAATCAAAAGGAAATATAGAAATAGATCATAATTTTATTATATACAGCATCATCCTGAATTGACATTTCATATGTTATAAAAGTTATGTGAAATATAAAAAATTTATCTGAATTAATCACTCATGTTATAAGATAAAATAATCCTCAAATATGTTCATGGAACATCAAATTATGGATTAATGTATAGATGGAGTATTTAATTGACCTTTCTAGGGGTCAATTATGCTGATTGTGCTATAAATTTCACTTAATCAAACCAAACAACAATGAGAACATTATTCCTTTGAAAACTTTGTGTATGATGGAATAGTAAGAAATAATTTGTTGCGACTGTTAGTATTGAAAAACTAGAATATGTTGCATCCACTAAAGCATATACACAAATGATGTGGGTGAATACATAGTTGTAAGATTTGAGGGTAAATGATGAAAATGAGTTAATGAGTATTTTTTATAACAAAAGTGTCTTAATCTCCTCAAAATACATTTGGAACATTCAAAATACAGTCACATTGATATTAAATATCGTTTAATTCATTCCAATGTTCTCTTGGGATGTAATTGTTGACTATATTTCAACAAAATATTAATTTTTTATGTTTTTAACTATCCATTATAAGGGAATTATTTTTGCAGTATATTCTGAATCAATGTGATCATGATCCACAACTAATTTAATAATGTTATTGGGTTCACACCTAGGTTTCATTGGATTTATTTAAAAAATTGGGAAAAATTTAAAACATTATACTCATTATTTTATAAATATAATGCTATTATGTTTATCAAAAGTGGAAAAGAGGGTCCCAATGTCAAAATTATATAAGATGATCTTATTTAGGGGGATTTATAAAAACCATGTCAACCAAATATCTTATCAACATGGGAAAAATTATTTAAAAAATATTTTTAGAACATGTTTCTATTGTGTCATGACACTATCAATACAGAAAGGTTCTGGTTTGATTAAATGTGAGAAAAGAGTTCTTGATATTATTGTTAGTATATCCATGGGGGGATTTATGATAAATTGGGATTATTTTGTAATTATTATTTAAATTTTTTTTATCATTTTTCCTTTGAATGTATCATCCCAATCCAACCCTTCGTATTGGTCTTGGTAAACAGTTATACTAAGATTAGGTGACATCCCCAAAACACCAAAATATAGAAATATATTATAGGGGATTATTTTATTATTTTTCAATGATTTTCCCAATAAAATGTAAAAACAATCAATTCAAAATAAACAAAACTAAACCCGGTGCATTATGGACGATAATATCAAATTATTCAAAAAACAAAACCCTTAAAAACAATATCATAAATGTTGATAATAGTGAAGCAAGGTACCCAAAAAAATGAATTCATGTTTCAACCCAATCATTTCATATATAAATATTACATCTCTTTCAAGGAATATTAAATACATTTCAAAAATTAAATACTAATGAACATAAAGATATAATGACCCTTTATTTGAGGTAAACAATCTTCTCATATCATTAATGATCTTTAGTAAATACCACAATTATATTTCTATATATTAATCTATATATTCAAACACTATGTAATACAATTCTCCATAACCTAGGGAAGTAAAACATAATGATGGGTGAGCTCATATGCTGAGTAATTATAAATATTGGATTAATTAATCAATGTCCATATAAAATCATAATATAAGCATAACAATATGTGATCATGACAATCACATTAAATTTTTATACCCAATATATGAAGGATAAAATACATGTGTCAAGGGACACCTATTTATAATTTCATATGAGAAGAATAATTAGAGTGTGAAATCATTAGATATTAACATTATGCTATAATTTCAGGTCATAAAAACGTGGCACCATTATTTTTCTAAAATCCATTCCGTTTGTGATGGTTATCTATAAGTGCCATAAAATCAAAAAGGAACATGCCTCAAAACCAATTTTCCATACTGAGTCAAGCACAATGGCTTGTTTACTATAATGAATCATGTGCATCAACATGTTTCCTATAATGGACCTAGAAAATCAACTTGTTTCCCTTAATAGATGATGAACATCGACTTATTTATCATAATTGATGAAGCACATCGGCTAGTTTCCAACATTTATTTCATCAGATATAAATAATAACCCAATACATAGGAGGGATAAATAATTGTATCCCCCTTCACATAATTAAATCCTTACATATGTGTACCATTAGATCAATAAACATTTATCATATTGTCATTTCAAATCCCATGAAAAATAAATTTGTTTCATAAAAATTTCATTAATTTATCAATGAGTAACCCATGGAAATAAATATTTTTCATAATAATATCATGATCAAAAACATAAACTATAGATAAAATGAATAAGGACGGTAATATAGTATTAAATCAATAGTAAATCATAATTTACATCAAATGATATTATCATAGTTGAAAAATATTTCAAAATAACAACATGATATTTTCATGATGAAAATAACCTTTTCATATAGAAATAAAATATTAAAAAAATAATTTTAAAATATTATGGATTTTTTATTTTTGAAAATAACCTTCTAATACTATATTGGATGCTTCAAAAAATTTACCTGTCATGATGGAAATAAATTCTTCTAAAGCTATATATTTTTATAGAAAAATATCACATCACAACTTTGTAAAAATTCAAAGTGTACCTCATTAATAAAATGAAAAACCCATTATAACCCCTTAATAAAAGTTCAATAATAAGAAAAAATTATATTATCCCATCATATGATAATATTAATAACATTATTTAAAACATGTGTAGAAAATTTAGATATGAAAAAAATACTTTTGACAGAAGAGTAAAACTAAGTTAGTTTTCATTAAAATAATTCTTTTAGGTTATTCAGTATTTAAAGAGAGGAAAGAAATAGGAAAACAGGTATTCTCAAGAAAATTATATATGTTATAAAAATTTAATGGGTTTATCATATTATGATCATATAATATCTTCAATAGAAATTCATGTACAAAAAATCCGGAATGAAAATAATATTAAATCACAAATACCTTACATCATTGGTATCTTTTGAGTTATAATCCCCATAAAATAGAAAAAAAATTAATTATATTTATATTATTATAATTTTCATGTTAATAATCCCAAAATACAATGATAATCAGTATTTAATCCAACTAAAAGAAACATGGGGTAGACTCGACATCTGTCTCACAGAAAAACAATATTTGAAAATACCTTATCTCAAGTCTCAACATTTATCATTAACAATCAAAAATAATATATAATAAATATAAATTTAGAGAAAATTAATTATTTAATCATAATAATATTTATTTTATCCTTTTTTTATACTCATGACATGTTATGACCCATTTATTAAAAATTATTTGTTAAAATTAATATTCTTGGTAATAATTGCTTCACATTTCATGCTTGATTCAGTTTGAATGTCTTGGTCTTGTACATTGATCACATATCCATAACCGTAAAAATGTTAATAATTATATCAATATCAAATATATTCATTACATACATATTTATATTAATATATAAATGTTATACATGGAAATTTAAATTACTCTCTTCATGGAGATGGTAGCCCTTACGTATGCATAATCGTTATTTCCATTTTTCGAAGGATAAAAAAAATTATATAATAAATATCCATTTAAGATTCATTATTATATTATTTACCTCATATTTAATAATAAAATAAATCCATAGTATCATTCATGTAAAATGGAAATGAAAAATAGATCACAATGATTTGTGGTGGTGGTATTCCACACGCACACACGAGCGATGTTATTGTTTTCCAATGATTTTTAACGTAATAAGTTTGATATTATATTATCATTAAATAAATATAATTATATAATTAATATCAAATATAATATTTTAAATAATAACAATAACCATACATGAATGATGGTGTTGAAAAATGAATTCTATCGCTATATGGAGATGGTAAGTAGTACGTACTCACATGTGATACTTTCACATCCCACATGATTAAAAAAAAGGTGGATAATGGTGGAATCATAACCAAAATAAATTTTTAGTATATTTATTATATTTAATATCATATATTATTTTAAATAAAACTAATTTACGGGTAGTAAAAAGGGAAATAGAATGAAAGTTATCAAGTAAGGATAAGTTCCTCTTATTTGGAACAACTCCTTTATATATCATTCTATGGAACTTTGGGTTGTTATATTCAAAAGTTATAAGCATCTAAAAATTTTTACAAGTAATTTTTGTGTTATATTTTTATGTTTTCATTGAACCCAAGGCTCAATGTGTTGGGAAATAGAAAAAGGAGAGGTGCCCTTTGATAATTGATGGGAGGGGAAATCATGGAATTTATTGAAAAAACAATAATGTAATTCTATATCAAAACGATTTGAAAGTGATGGATACTTGAATATATTGTAGTATAGTATAGAAAAAATGTAAATAATTTAATTTTTTCCATTTTAAGTAGATTTTAAAACCATGTCACATACTTTAACCCCCTAGTTGACCTATTTTAACCTTAACCACGGTAAAGGCTTTTCCAATCATAATGGGCTATAATTTTACTCATAAGGTGAAAATAGCCTCATAAATATAAAATATATATCATTTTATACAATTTATTATCAACCTTATTTTCTTTCAATTTTTTTTATTTTTAAATAATTTAATAATATATTATTTTTAAAAAATATCATTAATGTCAATTTTGAAACTATTAATTTTATTTGCATGAAATGACATAACAATAAATAATAAACTAAAATATATTCATTTATAAACAAAAATAATATTTCATATTAATATATAACTCTATTATAATAATATTAAATTATTGATATTATATTAAAAATAATATTTTCAATATCATTTATTATATTTTTATATAAATTAATGAAATACTATGTCAGCGTTACATCAATATTTATGGTAATTATATAATTATAAAAAATTAAAAATAATGTCCATATATTAAAATATTGATATTATAATCAACATAGACATTTATATTCATTAATAGAATTTTTTTCCCAAGAAGACACGTAATCGATATATTAAACTAAGTGAATGCCTTTTCATAACATTCAATCATCTAAATAATATAATGGGAATTTTTCTCGAAAATATTCCATTAAACAATTAAATATCTTCATAAAGTGATAAGGGTCTAATTAATTTCATATAATAAGAACCAGGATGGAAATTTATGACATTATTACATATTTTTAACAAAGATTAACTAGATTTACCCATTACTGAGGGGATAAATTGTACAAAGGTTACTATTCATAAAGCATAAAAATTAAAGGGGATGACATAGAAATTTTTTAAATAATTATTATAAATATTGAATCCATTTTATAAATTTCTATACCAATAAGTTGCATAAATTAATTATAAAATATGTTAACAAAACATGTTGATTTTTTTTGAATTGTACATTTTTATAAGTAAAAATGAAATCATTATTATCTCATGCATAGATTTTTTTTTGGATTGTTAAAAAATAATTTAATATGTATTATATAATTTTCTTCAATATAATTTAAAAATTTTAGTCATTTAATTTATTAAACTAAAAATAAAATATAGGCATAAATACATTTTTTTAGAAAAATTACTTTTCTATGTATAAAATTATTTTTAATATTAATTTAAACACAAATTAAATATTTGGAATATATTTCGAATAATGGTGACACAAGAGAATTTGTGTTACCTTTATATCATTTTAAAAAAAATTTGTGAATTCATAAAATAAAATTATAATTTTCAATGAAAATTAGTATTTTTCACTATTCATTGAAAATAAACCATTTCCAAAAAATCACAAATATTAACCCAAAAGTTATTTTCACATTTTAATTTCAAAAAAATATTATATTTATGAAATAAAATTTTATAAAAGTTTCAAATAGTAATTGTAATGTTTTTTTATAAAAATAATATAATAATTTATGATGAAAATGAATTTTTGTAGCATAAAATCACATTACAAAAAAATCAATTATTATTTGAAAAGTATTAGTAAATAAGTTATTATTGTGTGTGGAATTTATATTAATACAAATATATAAATATATATATATATATATATATTTCATAATAGAGTATATCCAATTCATATCCTCTAATTGGGTGGCAAGTTTATAATGGTAATAAAAAAATAGTATTATTTTGTCGTTCTTTTATATAGGGACCAACGATTTTTAGACATTAACATTACATAACTTTTTTGGAATACTTAAACATTGTACCAGCAGACGCTGAAAGACCGTAGAAGGTAATGTTCCTTTGGAAACATGGAAACATAAACAATGGAAAATATGTGAGCTCTATCTTCTCACACTAGATTCTTCTTGACTAACGACCTTCATAGAAATATCAAACATTGTACATATCATCATAACTTGGGGGGAATGAAAACATAAAATGGGTGATCTCAAATTCTCATTTAGGGTAATTAAGGGTGAGATATAAGCATAAACATGAGTGTAAGGGTATGAGAATATGATCATGAAAATATAAGATCATACCATGTTTATAAAATATCAAAACCAAGATCATGGCATAATGTTTGGTAGATTATTAGACATGGGTCATAATGAAATAGATACCATTATCCATGAAATAATAATATAGGAATAAATCCTCGAATTGTTTCAATCACATAAGAATATAATGATTTCTATAGTAGTCAAGGCATCGATGCCCATACCATCTTAGTAGTATGGGTTAACTCCCCATACCATCATAGTATCCAGGTTTCACTCACATGTCTATCATAATAGCATGATTTCACTACTCATACCATCTTAGTAATCATGGCTCACTCCCATGGCCATCATAGTTGTAACGATTGACTCCAAAGACCATCTTAGTGTATCTCATGTGATATGAAACTATACCTAATGCATTATAGGGATATATAGGACCCACTCATCACATAATAAAGTAATAAATAAATGTAACACAAGATAATAAATAAACATATTATGACAGATAAAATTAAATGGGTATCATAAACCTGTAAACATATCATAACCTATGAAACAATTACAGGTTTCTTAATCATTTCATCAAAATTATAACATCTGAAAGAGTAACGGATTTCATATACATATTACCCATGAAAAAGAAATGGGGTTTATAATGAACATGACCTTAATAATAATCCATTCAATGAAAATATATGAATTAAACCTTTACATTTACATGATTAGTATAAATATATGTAATCTTAGATGGAAAATAATTTTAAAATATCTTTTAAAAAACATTTCTTGAGGAAAATATACTTTCTTGTTTGCAAAATGATTTTTAATACATTAAACCATTAAAAATTATTTTTCTTATTGAATGTCTTGAAAATATATTAAGAAGGAATGAAATCATTTGGAAATCTATTTTTCTTGAAAATTTATAAAATAAGCTTCAATAAAATTTAAAAACATTTTTCTTCAAAATCAATTTGAAAACTAAAAAAAGAGATTCAAAATGTTTTGAAAACCATTGAACTTGAAAACATATAAATGAAGCTTAAAAAAATTTGAATACAATTTTTTATTGAAAAAATTACAAATAATCTTGATAACATTTTTAAAACCATTTTATTAGAATATAACTTTTAATTTTTTATTAAATGTTAACATTTTTACTAATTCAAAGGGAGCTTCAATGAAATGATGGAGGGTAAACCTTTACATGTTGTGTGAGGTCAAAAGAACATTCCTTTTACACAGTAAAACGTTCTAAAAATTACTTTTTTTTGGAAAGATATAAGAGTATTCCCTTGAATATATTGATAAAATATGAAAAGGTTAAAAATAACTTTTAAATATTAAAGGATAATGGTATAATATTTTTGGAATCCCTTTTAAGAAAACATAGATGTCCGACTGAAGAAAGGTTAATGTTGTTTTTCCTAAACATAATATATTAACTATATTATTCACCAAAGAGTAGAATATGGTTCCAATACATGATTATACCATAAGTTATATAGGAGGAGGAAACTAATTAATATTATTTATAGAGGGATCCTAAGATTTCATTAAAGGAATAATAAACTTAAAAAATCTCGAAATGAAATGATATTGCCTCAATAAACATTTATAACATGGTATCATGGTTTTATACAATCCATGTAAAGAAATAAAATTAAATGATTCATATAATACCATGAAAATATTTATATCCATGATATTTGATGAAAAATGGAAATATATGCACCTTGAAAAAGAGTTTAGGTGCATAAAAAAAATTGAGTCTCAAAGAAGGAAAAGCGAGACAAAACATTTTACATATTTGGAATCTTTTGAATGTTAAACCCCATGAAATAAGGATAAAAAAATGGACATGTGAATACCCAAAAATTTAAGAATAAGATACATTTAATATAGTCATTAGAATTATATGTTCCACACCAATGGAAGGTGTGGTGAACATAACATATATTTGATGAAAATTAGAAGTGAGACGAAATCCCCATACTCTATGTCTTGACTCTTTCCATACTCGTACAATATTACTTTATAGTAAATATAAGATTATTATCAATCATTTACAAAATCATATTCCTTTATCTGTTACCATATATTTTTTGATTTTGTCCTTATATTACCAATATGTTAATGATCCTATGTGAAGGATTTAGTTTGGTTAATATTCCCTTTAGTTTTTTTCCATGTTCCTTAATTGGTAATATCATTGGCACCTATACATATATCAAGGAAAAAATGTATATAATTATATAAATATCATGTATATACATTATATGTATATTATAATAATCTATATCAAAATGAAGTATGAAATGGAGTACATCGTTCATGGAGAAGGTAAGCCGTATGTACTCATGAAGGATGTTTCCATTTTTATTAACGTATTTAAAAAAGGTATGTAAATGATATATATATATATATGTATATTTATATATATATATATATATCATTATTACATTATAATTTATATATATATATATCATTATTACATTATAATTTATATATTATATATAAATATATTTTCACTAAACCCATCTTTAATACATTCTGTGTTTTGGGTGAACGAATCACATCGTTTTAAGGGTGCGGTAGTCCACACTTCCTCAAAAGAGATTATTGCATAAACAAAAAATGAGAAGTAAAAATGTATGTAATTTAAAAATTAATAAATTATATTAAATAAATAATAGATATTATATATAAATTATATAAATATTCTTTCCATCATAATGTCCACCATGATTGGTGGTAATGAAGAAATTAATAATCATCGTTTTGTGAGGCAGTATTTTACCGTACAAAGAAATAGTATGTTCAAAATCAATTAGATAGACTTGTGTGTATGTTTAGGTATAAATATTTTCATAAAAACATAATAGTATATGTTTTATACTATTTTTACAATATAATGGAATAAAGAGAGTGAAGGTTTTGAAGAAGGAAAATAATAGAAAATAACTTGAGAGAAGATGTTACCTCTAAATCGGGTAACAACTTTTTATTGTACAAAAAGGCTTCCATGAGAGGATATCTTCCAAAATTCAGTATTCAAGGTAAATAGGATTAATTTTTAAATGATATTTGGATAGATCGTGGTGGATCTTAAATGTGGTTATAGGTGTGAGGAATGCGTAGAGGCGGTGAAATTTTAAAGTGGAGGAGGACTGGAACTCTTGTAAATATTAAAAGAGATAATTACACCCACATTTTTTATGTTGAATGTGGATCCCATAATAGTATCTAGTATAAAATATTTATTATTGGGTCTACATATGGACATAAAATGGGGTTTGTACAAGTTTCTAGGTTGTTTGGGTCTTAAATTTTAGGCCTACACTGAATTAACTTAATTTTTATCTTTGAAAATGAAATTAATTTTACATACATTCACTAATATTTTTGGTCCAAAAAAGTTGGACTAATAATAAATTTTAAATTATTATTATTCAAAATATTTATTCCATTTTTCAAAATTCTAATCAAATAATAGGAAGAAATTAATTTAAAATTACTCCCATTGTTCGAAAGATATAACAAGTTTTTAAAGTTAAAATGGTCATAAGTTTCATATGTTTTTATCTCCAATTTAAAATTTAAATTCGTTCCAATGTCATAAATTTTAATAATTGGTAAAATTATTATCTAACTAAACTATTAAACCATTTAAAAATATAATTTATCATTATAAATAAATTATATGAAAAAGTAATTTTGAAATAAATTCCTGTACTCTTAACTATTCATTAATAGATGAAACCTTTCATAAAAATTCCAAATATTTATCTAAAACTAATATTTATGTTTATATTCCAAATATAATGTTTATTTTGACATATTAAATGAATAAAAATTCCAAAAATTGGATTTAAAATTGGTTTTTCTTGGGGGGGGGTTAAAATTGGCTTAATAAAAATATAAGTTTTTAAGAATAAAATTGGGATTGTTCATATCATACGTCTATTGAATCAATTGGATAAATATTTCATTAATATATAAAATAATTTATATATTAATATCAGTTACCAAATGTAATGAATTTGATTTACTAGGATAAAATATCATTATGACTATAATGACATTTCCCATTATATTCAATCTGTTTTCATATTCATTTATAATTAATTGGAATCCTATGAATTCAAATTTTATTTTTTGTAAACCAAATATTTTAATAATTTAGTACATGATATTAATATCATTAAACATAATGTCTTGGTTATATCTCATTATAGTAATATTTTTAATAATATATTATTGTTATGTAACAACTGGTCTTGCATGTTATGTAAGACAATGAGGAAGGATAATCTTGAATGTAATGCATGCTATTATTGTTTTTCCATGAAACATATTCCTTGTTGGGATTGTGTGTAACATATGACAAGTTGGCTTATTGTGAAAGGAATGTTTGACTTGGTGAAAATCAATTTTCATTGTTGCATGAAATTAATAACATCAGGCGATTAAATTAATTGACAAAAATCACCAAAATAAATATGTGTAATAGTTTATGATTTATATTACATTTATTATATGGTATGGATCATTGTTTTATTTTAAAATATCAGGGTTTTATATTATCTCCTTTAAACATAAATTTTTCCCTATAATTTTTTTCCTGGAAATAATATTTTTATTAATTTTTAAAAATTTATCAAAACCTACACAGAACAAAGGAATAAGAAAACATTCCTTAAATGGGAATGTAGAACTCATTATGGTTTCCTAATATAACAAAAAATATTTTTCAAATATATTCTAGAAATTGGTGGGATGATAAAATATGTATATGGATGATAAAAATATCTCCTAAGGACTAATAGATAGTGATAGAGAACATAGTTCCACAAAATTTAACAACCATAAAACCATATGTTTTTGATATGTGAGAAGTTCATAGATTTATTAAAAATGAATGTAAAAGTGTAATCATTATATTTTTTTATCATTTTAATAATTTTGAATAATTCATTCAGTATAATGATTTTGAACTCGATAAAATATAATTATTTGATTACATACAATATCAAAAGCATAATTTCATCATTTTATTTTGTTTCAATGAATTTTTGATTCATTTATTTCTATATGAAATGAATAATCAATATGAAGTTATCATAGCTAATGAACTAAAAATAAATTTTAATTTAACACATGTTGCATAATAGAATCAAAATTCATTCCTACTATCAATAATTTTTTACAAGAAATAAATGTGAAAAAGTAGTTATCTAATATAGAAAATTTATAATTCAATCTTCAATACCACATCCAAAGAAATACATCATCTATTCAATAATTTTTTTTACTATAATTCCATTACAGAATATGTCTATCCAAAATAAAAATCCATATATTAATAAAGAAGGATACTAAATTTCCAAAATCAACATAATATTAATCCACTAAGAACATAACATAGATTTTAACATCACATAATAAATATATTAATAACTTGATCACTTAATTTCATTAAATATTATAATAACATAAATATCAATAAACACAAAATTAAAAAATTAATTCTTTCCAAAACTATATCTCTCCTTATTCCTTAAATAAAATAAATTTTTATCAAATATATTGCATAAATCTGAAAAGTATTTAAACTCCATAAAAGAAAACATTACCCACTTTTTCATAAAATCTCTAATTTGTTCACATGTCATCAATACTCTCAAACATACTTTACCATAATAAAACTTCCCTTTATATTAAAATTTTCCCTAAATCATACACATATTAAGGGTTATCATTCCCAAAATCCTGTATTCTCAAATATCATTTCCTCATAACTCTATCACTACTATAATTCATCAGTTACATTGAAAAAATTCATAAAAAATATAGTAGTCAAATACTTTAGAGAAAAGCACATATGTAGAGACCCATGTTTGGACCAGTGTGACTTTCGAATATTCTTAAAAATATTTTTAAATCCATGCACTTAGTCAGCGTGGAAATATGGGCCCGAGGGTCACTAGAGTGGTGATATAAAAAATATAGAACTCATTTTATATTTCACATATAGTTTATTATAGAATGATGAATACATCAAAAGTAGAGTCTTATATCACATTTCTATGACCATGATTGAGTTAGAACATCATGTATACCCTAGGCATGGAATTATCTTTTTTTGGCATCGAGTGTCAGGTCAAAGGTGAGTTGGGGCCATGATGTTAGACAGAGGGTTGAGGATTTAAAAAAAAATAGATCACTCTCCTCTATCCTCTCCCTTGGGTGTATATATGAGGAGATGAAGACCCTACCCTCTCCCTCTTCCCCGATGAATGACCCAAAGGTAAATTTGAGCTAAAAATGTGTCGTCAATTTCAGATAATGATTATGAATTCTCTCAGATCAAGCAGTAGTAGTTTCCGAGTTCCAATTCAACCCTGAATCATCTGTGTTTCACTATAAGGTTGTGGGTTGAGTTTTATGTTTTTATCCCCCTTTTTATTCATTTATAAGGTTTTAGATCACTTTTAAAATTTCAAGGGCCTCCTTTAGGGTCGATCTTTGTGTTTTGTGGTGAATGGGGGTGATTCAGGCCATTTTTAGGAAAATCCCAATGGATTTTAATATCTAGACGATGTGTAGACCAGATGAACACACCATGGTTTTTACATATTCGGGGAAGGTTATTTTTTGGGACTAAACCACATGTACTGATGGCTGACATACCATGTAGTGACCTCATGTCATGTGGCATCTGGACATGGCTAGGGAATCCTTGTGAACATACACAACCTTGTAAAAGTAAAATGCCAGAGTACACAGACACTAGGTTCCATATACGGGCCTGGTGAAACCACATGGCCAAGTGACCATATCACCCGGACACACCATGTTGTATGGTATACATAGTGTGTAAGAGACATGGTTGGCAAGGCCTGGTTAAGGAATAACATAGCCAGGGGCCTGGTGAAGCGGGACAGGATGTGTACCGACTCTACAGGACATGTACCCTTACATGGGTAGGAAATCAATGTAGACATGTTAGATGTCCACATTCTTGGGAAGATTCATATGTTGTTTGGACCTAGTTCCCACCATCTATTCCATTAGGATCAAATTTAGATCTTACGTCTTTAGTAAATCCTCCCATGGGACTCAAATTTAGGATTTAGAGTAGCCTATCCTACGTGATCTTACTCGTAAAAGGAAATGGTGGTCTCTGTTTCTGCATACGAGATTAGAGTTGTTGCTTTTTGAAAAAGGAACATGTGTATTGGTGGACAAATGATGTTGGAGATTAGTGTGGTTTTACAAGAGAGACGTTGGGTCTGGTACTACTCCGTGGTCTGAGGGAGTGAATGTTCCTTACCAAATTATTTGGGTGGAGACGAGACTCCCCACATCATTGGTGTGAGTTCGATACCATTTTGTAGTATCCTCTTGGTTTTTTAATACCCTAGTGGAATAGGGTGTATGTCCTTTATATGTGGAGTTGGTACTCCCCTATTAGACCAGGGTGTGGGTACTCCATCTATGATGTCTTGGTAGAGTGTGTACTCCCCTATGGACTTAGGGTGTGCGTCCTATATCATTGGAGTTAGAACTCCACTTAAATTCCAAGTTGTAGGTCCCCCATAAGTGTTATTACAGAAGTGTCGGTACTCACCTACTATTCTAGTGATTGGGTTTTCAATCCAATGTTATGTACTCCCCTATCGTATCGGGGTGTGGGTTCCCCATAGTTCATGAACATTCCAAGTCGGTACTCCCCTATCATACTAGGGTGTGGGTCCTCCAGATACTGAGTAGTACTCCCCTTCTAGGTTAGGGTGTGGATCCATGATCCTTGGAGTGGTACTTCCCTTTTGTATTATGGTTAAAACCATCACCTATAGAGTAGTACTCCCTCGAATATGTGTAGAAACATGGAGTGGGTCCTCCAATGGAATTGGTGCTCCCTCGACTATAGTGTTTATTTTAAAGGAGTAGGCCTCTCCACTTTTTAGGTGTGATTCATGGTTAGGAGTTAGTTCTCCCTCGAAGGAAAAATGGTGTGGGACCCTCCCTATAAGAGCGATTGAGGTATTTTGGGTTGGTTTAGGAGCTATTACTCCCTCGACAATTAGTAAGCTGTGAGGTGCGAGACACTCCACTTTGGATCTTTTGACCTTGTGTAGGGAACATATTAGCATTGGTATGTCCTTTGATGTTGATAACTAGATCCATACATAGTGAATTGTTCCAAAAAGAGTGTTTCTATCAGATGCGTGTCATAATGGATGACTGAGATCATGGAGTGTGTCCTGTATGTTTTTTGTTATCGATAGAGCCTCGAGTAGAGCCTCTCTTTTTCTATGAGTTCAAAACCACATGAGGATTGTTTTCTAAGACACGTATATCTGGGTGTTTTTTCTAGGATTCCATTACAGTTTTGTCACATATTGGTTGACACAATAGGTGGTATGAGCTAACTAGTCATGTATATCCAATGATGGTCTCTAAATGGTGTTACTCTCTCATTTGTGTTCCCTCTGGATGGGTCGATTTGAATGATTCCTTTTAGTTTGTACCTTTTATATTGGGGTTTTTGGAGTTCATGATGAGTATATTTATAATCACCCATGCATGGTATTTTCCTGGATGACTTTTGTCTTGTTCCAACTATATTCCTTTTGATGGAATCCCAGAAGGACCCGTAGTAGGGGGATCTTAGTGAGCTAGATCAACCGGGGAGTTTACCAGAGCTTGTACAAGAATTTTTTTGAATGGAGATTGGGAATATGTTCTCCTCTATCTAAGATGGATGGCTGTTTTGTAGTCTTATTTTTTTGGGCACTATATTTTTTGCTTTTTTACTTTTTCCATATTCTGGTTGGGAGAGATTTATGCATGAATTACTTTTTAGTTATTATATATCTCTAAAGTATTTCAAGGATGTGTATGTGGGTACATGAGTTTATGTGCCTTAGGATATGGACTTCCATGCTTTTGTCATCCGACTCAGAGTTGGTCTCCAGCCCCTGCATTATGGTGGGGAGATTTTGGAGTCATAGCTCAAGCCCCATTGTGTCGGGTTGTGAAATAGTTGTATGAGAGTGGGTTCTGAAATGCAACCATAGTGTCATGAGCTTGGTTAATGTTTCATAGAGACAATGTTTGTGTGTTTTGAGATCAGATTTTAGGCTACAGACTACAGTGATGGTGGAGTGACTAACATTTCCATTTTCTTGGACACTGATAACATAATTTTCAACAATGTACATTAAGAAAATGGTTGCGAGGAATTTAATTATAGACTCATCATAAAGGACTTGGTTTTGTAATTTTACTCCCCTTGAGTTATCTCCCTAGATATAATCTTTGGCCATGTTGCATCTTGATTGAATTTCAGGATTCCTCTAAATGATAATTAGATAGTTTTCCTTGACGACATTGTGGTGATGACCTACCCCATGGTGAGGCTTCTATGTAGGACACAAGTTTTATGGCTAGAACTTCGGGTGGTATTCCATTTGAGCCACCACCCATCAAGCAATAGGTAGTTCCGACAGAGAAAGACAAAAATGGATGTAGGCTGAGTTCCCTTCACATGTTCCAATGTTAGAGACCTCAATGGTTCCTGGGAGATTCATCCATAAGACAAATATCAATTGGATTGAGGAAGTAACTTGAGTTTTCTACCAAGTGAGGACACATCATGATAAGATGGTTGTCTTAGTAGTGACTCTTTTTCATGGTTCAATATGTAAATGGTGGGGGCTTGTGATATAAAACTACAATGGGGAGATTATCTATTAGGATGAGTTTGAGCAGCTCCTTATGGAGGAGTTCTATCTATTTATAATGAGGTCCGTGAGGATCATAGAACTTCTTCAGCTTCGACGGGGAGGCATTTCTAGAGAGGTGTAATCAGTGAGGTTTACTAAACTATCATGATACTCCATAGATATGGTTTAGGATTTGTTCTTCAGGGTATAGAATTTATTTCTAGGACTCCAAAGAGGTTTCTGAGTTGTTGTGGTATCCTTGTTCCTTTACACCTATATAGGGTATTGGAGTGGGCTCTAGTGGTAGAGAAATTCTGTGATGAGGGACAAATGGATGTGTCCCATAGTTGGATTTTTGAGGCTGATATGTCAAACATATTTGGGAGACATTAGGTGATATGATCATAGAGCAAGAGGAATACCCATGACTGGGCATAGTCTTGTGAGTACGAAGCGTAGTAGCCTCACCAAGAATCTGGTAAGTAGTAGGAGAGGTGACACTACTCTAGGGATGGCAGGGGATAGCTTGAAAGAGATTGTCCAAATTGCTGTGTAACTGAGTGGGAGATGGTTAATAGAAATCCTTGGTAAAAGAAGTATTTCAAGCATGTACGCCCATGTGGTGGGTGATGCAGTATATCGGGTGGAGAAACATGAGGTGGAAGGTAGTACGAGTCACCACCAGCACACCAAGGTTGTCAATGTTAGGATCTAGGTGCTGGAGGAAGACGAAGAGAGCTCCTGTAGGCTATAGAGGCCTTTGACCCAGAGGATCTGAGGGATAGAGGTACACTCTATGTATTTTATACCTTCTATAGTAGTATTGATAGAAATTGTTAGGAGGAACCATTCATTTCTGTTTCATTCTCAGGGTTTGTTTAGGGAATAAGAAGGACAGCATGTTGGTGTTATTAAGCATATCTTAAAATGAATGAGGAAGAGGGATCATTCCCCCATGAAGATTCATTTTTGACACACGATGAAATAGAATGTTGGCGTGTCAGTGCCACCCAAAGAGTATAGTATCAAGGTTAGATGGATTAATTACATATACTTGTGTAGAAAAAGTTGTGTTTTGTTAGAGTTTTCATTGGGTTATTAAGGGCTTTTACTGCTAGACCCTATGATTGAAGATAACCAGTTGATTTGAGTTTTCTCACATATCAGATTATAGGAGACATGTGACGCATGCTACATGATTTCGACTTGGATGACCTAGACTTGGTTGTGGTTGAACCTTGTGGTACCCCTATGTGCATTCTTTTATGCTACATGAGAACCCTTGGTTTCTTATTTGGTTGGTTCGGTAAGCTCACTGGTGTGGGAGTCCCAATTGTGAGCTTAGTTTATCTCCATCCGCCCAGGGTCACTCTTTTTGAGGATGAGAAGAATTAAGGTGGAGTGGATGTACTGAACCAAGATCTTACATATGAGTCTTTGGAATGTTGTTACTAATATTTTTTAAGCCAAGCGATGAGTCAGAATGGAAATCAAAGACCTGGGTTCCCCAGAGCAGTGATGTTAAAATAAACAAATATATATTATCACGTGTACAAAATTTCTTCCTGAACTTTGAATAACCCTAGAAAAGGGTCTTGGATTGGATTTCGGAGACCACGGTTGAGTTCAGAACATCGTGTTTACCCTAGAAACAACATAAAATTTGTTAGTACAGGGTTTCGGGACAGAAGTGAGTCGAGGCCAGGATGTTAGATTGAGGGTTGGGGATTTAATAAAAATTAAATCTATCTCCCCTCTCACCACCCTTGTGTTCATGCAGGAGGAGACAATGACCCTCTACTCACCCTCTTCATCAACAAATGACCCAATGTCTAAATCGAGAAATTTAGGCACTTTATATCATAGATCTTGATGGTAGATTCTCTTGGATCGAGCAATAGCATATTCTGAGCACCAATTCGACCCTGATGTTTTATTATTTGGCCACGAGGTAGGAATTTTGAGTTTTATATCCTAATTCATATTTTTATTTTCATTTTTATGGTTTTGGCACCCTTAGATAATTTCTAGGAACCCCTTAAGGGTCGATGTATGTGTTTCATGTTGGGCGGGGCTGATCTTGAATATTTTTAGGGAAATACTATCATATTTTCCAGATTACATATCGTGTAGACCAAAGGAACACATTATGTGTTCTTCCCATTTGGAGAAGATTATTTTTGGGGACTACACACTATTTATTGATGGATTACATGCCATGTAGAGATCCCAAGTCATGTTGCTCGAGGACTTGGACATGGAAGCCATGTGAATATACATGGATGTGTAAAATTACATGGCTACAGTACACAGATATGAGGTTCTAGACAAGATCACTGGTAAACCACATGTCCATGTGGCCATATATCCCAAACACACCATTTATTATTCTATAGACAAAATGTAAGGGACCCGATTGGCCGTTCAATGTGATAGAGGAACACTATAAAGGGACTCGTGCAGTAGGATATTACATGGGCCATCTCTACATTTCATGTACACCTACATGGGATGGAAGACCGTGTTGATAGGTTTCACAACTGGGTGATCGGGTAGGTTCACATGCCCTGTGGCCCTAGTGCATGTTGTGTATTCCTTGAGGATCTCATTGAGATCTTCAACCTTAAGTATCTCCTCTTATGGGAGACAAATTTATGATCTTCGGTAGCCTATCCTGAGTAGTGATCTATGTCAAACATGATGATTTCTTCCATTTTAGCCTATAAAATATGAGGTGGTGGTTTCCGAGCATGATGCTTGTGTAGCGGTGCTCGATCGATGTTGGAGTTCAGTGTAGTTTTACTAGAGATTTGTTGTGTCTTGTACTCCCCAGTGGTGTCAGGGCGCGAGTTTCCCTTATCTCTTTATTTGTGTAGATACGAAACTCCCCAAGACATGGTTACAGATTCATTTCCGTTGTGATGTTTCCTATAGGTTTGTTACTCCCCAAATGGAATAGGGTGTGGTTCATATATATATAGAGTTGGTAATCCCTTATTGGAACAACACACATTCCCTTTACCTGTGACATCTATATTGAGTGGGTAGTCACCTAATGAGTTAGGGTGAATGTTCTCTATCCTTGGATTTGGAAGACCCATATCGTTTTAGGGTGCGGGTCCTACATTCATTTTGTTCCGACAGAGTTGGTAATCCCCTTCTGTGCTATGGTGTAGGTACTCTTATTGGATCAGTAGTCCCCAGTTGTATAAGGGTGCGGGTTACACATAGTGTATTAGGTGATTATGTCATTACTCCCCTATCGTACTAGTGTGTGGATCTTCTATCCATAGTTTAGTAAACCCCAATCGGGTTATTGTGCGGGTCCTCAATCCATAGAGTTATTTTCCCCTATCGTACTAGGGTGCATGTTCTCACCTATGGAGTAGTACTCTGCCGACTCTTTTTAGTAGTTGGTAGAAGTTCCTCCATTGAATTCTATGCTCCCTAGTCTATAGTTTTTAGTTAAGAGGAGCAATCCTCTCTACTTCTTAACTACGATTCTGGGTTAGGAGTTAGTGCTTCCTCAATGGACGGAGGGGCGACCTCCATTATATATGAGCAATAGAGGTTTCATGGGATATATTAGGAGCTAGTACCACCTCGACTCGAGGGTAGTGGAGAGGTGCGAGAATCTTTGCTTTTTTTCTTTCAAACATGAGTAGAACGTATGTCTGAATTGGAAGAACCTCTAGTGCTAGGCATTAGATCTAGACATAGAGCGTTGTTACCACTTGTGTGTATCTCTCATACAGATGCCATATGGGACTGTAGAGCTCAAATATTTTGTTCATATGGTTTCATTTTACCGATAGATACTTGAGTTGAACAGATTGAAATCTATGAGGGATGACTATCATGAGTCTTGGTGGATGATATGAGTATATTTGGGTGTTATTTTCTAGGTTTCCATTATGGTGTTATCATGTCTTGGTTGACACACTATGTGGCATGATCTTAATAGTCATGTATAGTTGTGGATGGTCTCGAGAAAGAGTTTATCTCTCGTTTGGGTTCCCTAGGGCTAGATAGAGTAGACTAATGCCTTTTAGTCACACCCTTCTTCATTAGAGATTTGGGGGAACCTACTAAGTATCTCTATACTCACCCCTGAAGAGGGTTGGGTGCATGTGTTTTGTCTTGTGCAGACTACATGCCTTTGGAAAGAGTTCTAGGAGGTCTCAGTGTAGGTGGAGCTTAGTGAGCTTGACAGACCGGTGTGTTTACCAAAGCTTGGATGAGGAGCTTTCCAGCATGATATTTTGATAGCGTTCTCCTCCTACTGAGAATGTTGTGCATTTTTTTAGTTTTATTTTTGTTGGACATATATTTTCCCCTATTCAACAGTTTCCACAATATAGTTAGGATAGATGTATGCATGAATTTTCTTCTTCAATTTTTATATATATCTGCACTGTTACATGGAGTTGTATTTGAGTTAGTGTGTATAGGTACCTTAGGCTACGGTCTCCCATGCGTGCATTAGCGTGCATGGAATTGGTTGATTGCCATTGACCTATGGAGGTGGGCTTGGGGAGTCACGGATCGATCCCTGTTGGGTTATGTAGTGACACCATAGATGGTTCATAGATATTGTAACCAAAATATCATCATAAAAATAATTCTTCATCAATATTATTGAATTTTGAAATAGAAAAACAACAATATTTCTAATGGATCAAACTTATATAATATAATCAAATGAAATATATAACTATTTAATATTCTATAATTCCATTAAAAATTTATAATTTTTATTCTGGAATTTTTTTTTATTTTACATTATTTTCCTTACATATATATAAGTAAATTGATCTTAAAATCCAAGTAAACTGATCCTGAAATCCAAGGAAATGAATGATCCCTGATGATGAAATAGTATCTTATAAATTATAATGAATTCAGTAAATTAACATAGTAATATTATAATAGATAAAATAAAATTATAAAAGGTAATTAAATAATTAATTTGATTATCAAGGACAATATGATCAAATGTATAACACCTTCTGTCATAAGGTAATAGACTTCATCTCAATTCCAATTTCATTGAGACTTACATTGTGTTATAAAAAAATAATTTTTTTTTCTAAAAACCCATTGAATTAATTTTTAATTTGAAATTATATTCCAATTAAATATTTTTATTTTCTTACATAATGGATATGAATTTTTTTAATAGATATTCCATTTTTACAAAAATTGTTTACATTGGATGTTGAAATATTAGTAAATAGTTATCCTCTAATCAATATGGATATTTTGATAAGTCATTTTTTTCATGAATTGAATTAATTTATGATGAATTTTTTGTCTTTCAGTGACGTGTCACACTTTTTATATCCCCTTTATGCATAAACAAGTCTCATGAGGCAAGCTAGTTGATGATAAACCCTCCGTGTTTGTTTCCAAGGAGAATAAGACTGGTTTTGTACACACACACTTTAACCATCTTGATGGTATAATGGATATTTTTCCAGGTACATGACATACAATAATTATTCAATTTCTCAATTTAGTATCATTTTATTACGTTTCATTAGATTTCCACTATTATAAAATCTATTGATGAATTTCCATTCTAATTTTTTTGATGTCATAAGTTTTTCAGTTATATACCATTCCATTATGACCTGTTGAATTTTTTTCAACTATAATTGATTCACACAACCTTTATTAATAATTTGATCTCACCCCTTTCAATTATTCCTTCCCTAGGTTTTCAATATGAAAAAATTGTATAATTTGCAAGGAAACAGTTTATTTTCTTTTGTTAACTTCTATAGTTAATTATGAACATAATAAGGGAATCATGTATTTATCTAATTTCTTCAAGAGTACAATACTGATAAATCTATGGTGATGTGATCTCTTGTATCTATGCCACTTTTAGAAAACAAGCACACACTCTAGGCTAATGGGGTCAGGGTTGTTATAGTTGGTATCAGAGCAATTATAGTAGAAACTCTGAGAGTTGAATTTAGAAAAAATAGTATATATAATATAAGCCTACGATATACATTGAGGATAAGAATAGAATTAAATACTATAATTTTTGTAACATAGATATTACGTGGTTCATACAAGAAATGAATCCCTGTCTGGGCACTACATGTGGATATGGTTCTGGAATAGATGTGCATAGGCATAAAAACTCTGAAAAGTTGTGTCAGGACTAACTTGATGCAACCTGGTAAATAAAAATTGGCCTTATAATGCACCCGGTTTGGCAGTCCTACGGAATATTATTAGGATAATTCACATTCTATTTAAAAAATATTATAAAGGATTTAAAATTAAATAGTTACCAAAAGAAACCATGTTTATGACTATGAGATTTGCTATGTATAAATAATTAATTATGATCACTATTTTTCTAGTTCAAAATAATTCATTATGATTCATAACTTAATTTAGTGTATCACACTATTTATATATTTATCCTAGTAGAAAGAAATAAATCAATAACCATAATCATTTTAGTGATTTATGTACAAAGAATTTTATTATTGTTAGTGTTGGTTTTGATATGATCATGACCATATAAAAAAATTACTCATGTTATGATGAATAACTATACAACACCTATGTTGGATATTTTAAATATTTTATATCTACCTAGTTTTCTAGGAAAATTATAAAATACCCATTATATTTAACATGGGAGTTATCAGTAAAAACTAAAAGGTAAGTCCCATTACAAACAAAATGTGTCAGTCTATCCACTTTAAGACACATAACTTTGATTTAGTTGTTGACCTTATCATAATACACATGGTTTCATTTGATATAATACTTATTTTGGAATGGATTTCAAAATATTATTTGAGAATTTATTGAAAGAAGAAGGAAATTAAATTTTTTGAGAAAGATATTGAATCCCTTATCTTTAGAGGGTAAACATCATCTTCTGATTTTTATCTAAAACATCCCTAATAGCACTACTAAATGAAATTATTAGGGAGGAAGAGAAAACAAATCTAAGGATGTGTAAAGATGAAATCCAATTGAGAATGTACCAATTGTATTGGAATAAAATGTATTTTCTAAGGAATTACCAAGACACCCTCAGAGCATGATGTAGAGTTTACCATTGATTTAATACATGATGCAATACCAATATCAATGACTCCTTATATATTGGTAATTAGTGGAGGTGAAGAAACAACTAGAGGAGTTTACTAATATAGGATTTATTCTCCCTAGTGTCTCTTTTATTAAAAAGAAAGATGGATCCTTGAGGATGTGCAATTTGTAACCCCCCCCACCCTAGTTAACATGAGTCAGTATATCAGTTTAATACATTGGATTGATCACATTAAAATAAAATACAAATGGACTGATAATTTTAGTAGTCTTTGAAATACCAGATACAAACACAAGCTTTACGTTACATCATGAACTTAAAAACAACTAATCATCCCTTTTCAAAACTCTCATATCCCTTAGAAAATCACTATAGGTCAGTAATAATATAATTCTTCACATACTGGGGAAAATGAATAATGTGAAAGGGGTGAGCTTAGATGATCAATAATGACAAAAATTATAGTAGAAGATATAATAATTAAGAGTAGACATATAAAGAATGGTATAAAAAATGTAACACATGCACTTTAGATATAATATTTAGAATAATATGTCAAGAATAAATCAAATAAATCCTTTTAAAAATTAACATGGATTTTCTAGTAGTCGAATAAACACATGAAATGTCAATAACTTATCTCATAATGTTGAAATTCATAATACCGGAAATCATAACCATACAGTCAATGCCTCATGCCAACACCATTACCATCCCGTCAAGGCCTTGTACCAAAACAATTACCATACCATCAAGGCCCTATTCCAAGACACTGGTTCATCTCATGAGACCTACCGATGAATAATGTGGCTATAATGGGCCCCTCTTATCACTTACTTATCCAAATTCATTCCTCGTTTGAAAATTGTGAAACATACCATAAATATTTGTATTACAACTAGCATACAAAATGTTAATACTTTAACTATAAACTATGAATGGTATAAAAATAGAACATCCATAATCAAACAAATCATAGAACCTTCAATACAATATGGAATATTGTATCATAATATATCAACCTTAATGAAGCATTTAATATAGAAAATTATGTTGACATAGATAATAGTGTTCTAAAAAATCCTTAAAACACTTTGAGAGAGATATCCCTATTGAATTTAAAATCATTTAAAAGAAATGAAATTGCATATGAAAATATATCTTTTGAAAATAAACCTGTAATCCTGTAAGCTGAGATTCATAATATAAAGGCATTTTAATGGAAGAATATAGCTTCTCACGCTGTATATGATAAAAAAATTCTTTGCATAATTTTTCGAAACGGCCATAAAGCACCACATTTGCAAAACAATGGTAGGATTCTTTTCTAAATGTTTTTAAAAAATGACAAACAAGGGTAAAAATTAATCTAAATTTTTTTTGATAATATTTTGAAATACAATTTATGAAAATGGAAATTAATGAAATAAATCTACTAGTAGGTACGTAAGTATAAACAACCTCAGATAATAATGTGTTTGTGAAATTAAATCCTACTTAAAAACCAGAAAATATTTATTTTTGATATTTTTTAATAAACATACTAATAGGAAAAAAAATTCATTATAATAATATTTAAATATAAAAATAAATATGTATGATAATATCAAAAATATTGAAATGGTGAAGGGATTAATTCTTTAATCATTCAAAGCATCTCATTCCACGTTCAACATTTAAACAATCATCCCAATATTTTAAAAGTAATATTTAAATACCATTATCAAGACCTGGTTTTTTTTCATGCCTTTTTTAATTATATGGAATTATTTCGAGACTGAAAAATCTGACAACGCATGATTCTGTGGCCTAGAGTGCCCACAATGATCTCTCAAAGTTTTGTTAAACTTCATAAAGCGCTCGTAAGAAATCTTCCTGAAAAATTGAAATAAATCTTAAATGGTTTTTGGAATCCAAAAATATAAGGGCACTGTTGCGCTCATGATTGCGGGTTTACCATAGGTGCGACATATTATTAGTCGGCACGAGCTCATGTGAAAAATCCGAAAATGGAATAACCATAAATAAAATAAATATGTAAAATTATTTTATTTTTAAAATGATTATAACTCACGAACAGTAACTAGGATTGAAAATCCGGGACCACCACTAAAATCATGAGGGTATGATTTCTTTAGGACGATTCTAAAATTTGGCCTGCACGGACCACCAATGAAGGTTAGTTTTTTTCCTTAAATAAAATAATTAAGTGGATATTATTTTATTGTTTTTTCATAACTTCTAAATGGTAACTCAAAATGAAAATCTGAGAGTACTATTGGGTTCGTTCAGGTCTGTTCTCCTTCGACAGAGCCTAACCATGACTGACACGGGTTGATGGTGAAGGATAATAATTTATTGAACCTTTTTCAGGTACATTTAGTAAACGCGCGAGCGACATTTTATAACTTCTGAACTGCTTCTCAGATTAAAAATCTGAGGGCACCATTGAATCTGTAGTGTCAGGATTCTCTTAAGAGAGGATTTACATTGACCGAAGTAGGTCTGAAGAAAAAGTTATGTTTTGTGACTTTTTAAATGAAATGAAATAATATAATTTTATTATTTTATTTCATATCCTCCAACAGACAAGTAAAGGGGTGGGTCTAGCAACGTGTCTAGACAATAAATGACATGACCGTCCAATACTATGTAACTGTGTCATTGGAGAATTAGGAAGCTTCCTAATTTAGGAACCCTATTAAATTCTAGTGTCGTTAATTACACTCACCCCCTCTTATATATATGGAGTTTGGGGATTATTATCAGCACAACTATGCCACAAAACAATGTACTGAAGGAGAACCACAATTCCAAACCCATAGAAGACAAAGCCTATCCCAGCGGGAGGAGACGGGTGACACCAAACAATGAACCGGAGGATGACGTGTGAGCAAATTCATTAGAAGCCTGTTAAGGGAATGAATAACACCGACCCACCTTAAAGCGGAAGCATTTCTTTGACTATTTGAGTTAGGGGTTTAATTAATTTAAGTTGCATCAAATGATTACCTCTTCCCTATTCAGGATAATTATACGAAGAATGTGAGTTAAACGACTAATGGGTTGATCCGCGAATCATTCGTTTTGCGGAATGTTGTTATGGGGTATCCATGAGGGGTTTTGTTTGTTGTAAATACCAAAAATTGGTATACCCATTTAATACTCCCATTGAACACGAGATAATGCGGTGTGAGTAGGCCTAACGAACCTGGCGTGAACCCTCCTCAACTTTGTTACCCTTGTGCCTTCTGTGGAGGACTGCCAGTGCAGCGACAACAACCTACTACGAAGGAGGCGACAAGCTAACAAACGCCACTAGAGGAGGTCGTGACATGAATCCATAGAAGTAATCAGGGTGTCCGATAGCAGTCGGCCGCAGAGGAGGTGCAGTGTGCTGTCGTGCGCCGTCGTTGTGCAAAGGGGCCACGACTCGTCAGCCGCGGCAGACAGAGAAGGTGGTCGGCTCGTTGGCCACACGCGAAAGGGAAGGCTGGAGCGCAATCGTGTTCCCCCGGTGAGTAGGATACCGTGACCGAAGATGAAGTAGAGGAGGCAGAAACCACACCTCCTGTGGCTTCCATGACAACTGGGCGGTGCCCACGTGGCACCGCCGCTGTAAAGGCCGAACGACCTTTGCCCGTTCAGTATCTCGGGGGAGCGCCTCCCCCGAGCCACCTGGAGGATGTGCGGCAGACCGCACCATTCGCGGATGGACCGCCCTCCAGAGGGCTTCCACTAGTGGGTCAGGCTACCTACCCAGCGGGCCGCCGCCAGCGGGCCGGGTCACCAGCCCAGCAGGCCGGGCCGCTCCCCACCAGCTGGGCTGCTGCCCTGTGTGTCGGGCTGCCCTTGTGGGCCACCTCTTTTTTGCGGGACAATCCATACCTCTCCTCAGCGGGATGAGTCTTCCATGTCCCTACCTAGACTGGGTCTGGCCGTGTAGGTCTGATTGGTTCAGACCGGACCCGGGTCCATCCTGTCCCATAAACACTTAAAGGGCCTTATCATGAGAACCAAACATCCGTTTGATGAACCGTCAATGGAATATAAATACATAGAGTGAGGCAGTCCTTTTTACTTACTCAATATGAGTTTTGGAGAAACATGGAGTTAGGCCGAGTTGGATAGCACCTGAATCCAACCGGGCCTTCGGCCCTGAAATGCCAAAAATGCACAGACTGGGCGTCCGGTTGACGCAACGTCTTTTGCGTTGGATCCCTTGTGACATGACAGATCCTCAAGTTAATTCTTTTTTAGAATTCATTCTAATTGAAATATGACTGATGGCTTGGGGAGCAGTTCTCCCAAGCGCATTACGTACGGAACCCTGTGACTGGGTGAGACCTGATTACTACTGATTTTTCGACTCCGAGTGACTCGACGACCACATTACATGATGGGGAAGAGTGCCCCAGTAGACCATGGTCGGGATCAGCCCTATTACATGATGGGTAGGAGTACCTCAACAGGCCGTGGTTGGGGAACAATTTTGTGTGACCCAACAGACACACGGTACACGATGTGGAGGAGTACATCATTAGTTCAAGGTTAATGTAAAGCACCTCTATGTGATGTGGCATTCCCACTATACTCATAAGAGAAAGAGTTCTCCAGCAGCTGAGGTGTTCAATATTTTTAATTAGAATGTCACTTTTTCCTAGGCCTAGAGAATCAGTGGCCATCTATCAGCATTCATAGTGATCCTACGTGGGTTAGCATCATATCTTGTTTCCCAGAGTTGTAAACCTTGTTTGAGTAAAGAATATATTTGAGCTGTGTCTATTACATTGTGATTTGTGATTGATATCATGACTTGTGGGTTTCCCTATGGAATTATGAGAGAAATTCCGAGGTCTCCGGGTCTCTACTGATTATAGTTATACTCACCATTTCACGATATTCACCCGCACATTGATGTGTCTTGTGCAGATGACGAACAACTAGCTAAGGTTTGAGGGAGCTAGGACTAGGCTGTACATGGAGGAGACATGCAGACGTGGAGTGATGAGGAGGAGACCTATGCCTACCCTTCAGGTAGGACCCCTAGAGGTTGACACAATAGTCATTTTCCCTTTTTCAGTTGTATTGTTCCTTTCAGTTGTATTTTTACTATTCAGTTGTACTCGTAATTTTAGTTGGGATTGTATTCCGGCCCCTTTTACATTTATCACTGCTTTTACTACAATAGTTTACATCACAGTAGATTCTTTTTTGTTCTCAGATCATGTGTATGTATAGGTTTAAAATAAATACATTCACATTTTAGGGAATACACCTTTCGGTGCTAGTTGCTAGACCCTGGCCTATGGAAGGCAGGCTTGACGTAGTCATGGTATGGGCCTCAGGGAAAGGGTCGTGACAAAGTGGTATTAGAAGAGATCGGTTCTACCGAATAACTAAGATCAGATCATTTTTATGTGGAAATAATGTTATGTGTTGTGAGTGTGGTTTTTTGTTTGGGGAATCCAGTATTGGTGCGGCGGCCGATGTATCCATTCATGATGACCTTGAATTCTGACTTCCGACTCAGTGCACAGAAAAATGGATTGCGTGTGTTTTTTATGATTCTTTCTTGTGATTTCTTTAGAGTTTTCTCACCATGTTTAATTTAATGACCGTAGTGTACCTGTTCCTTATCATGATTCCTTGGCATAGACAGCCAGCTAGGATTCTTGAGAGAGTAAACGATGACGGCCCACAATGCGATGAGGCTCTGGTGTAGGGACCTCTTACTATGTTGGAACCTTCGGGTTGGGAACCAGTAGCACCACTATAGGTAGGGATGTAGTTACCTCCAGCATTACTAGCGGATGATGCATGATGACAGAGCACATTGCACGATTTCCAGTGGTAGTGGCCTCAGAGGATTCGAGTCAAGATAGATTCCCAGGCAGGTGAGGACTGGATGGAGGCTATGGCTAGAGTTGTCCACCTAGTTGGGACACTAGCTGTGTATATGGTGATCCTAGCTACTGGTCGTTTCTAGAATGTGACCATGAAGATGGTGCTCAGTGTAATAAGGCATTGGTAATTGGACCATTTCCCGAGATTGTACCTTCGGGTAGTAGTCCTGCTATATCACTGCTCGTTGGTCAGTTGTTACAACCAGTGATACCGGTAGAGGACACATGTAGGCCTACTACCTTACACATGTTTTAGAATAAGATACCCCATAGGTTCCCAGGTGACCTTGAATCACAGGAGGCTAAGGACTGACTTGAGGAGGTGTCTGAGAGTTCCCTAGAGCTTTACAACTTCAGTAGGATGACATGTCAGTAGCTGAATATTCATTGAGGCATACTGAACATTCTTGGTACTCAATGAATACGATACGATCAGTGCTTTAGGACTCTGACCACCGAACATGGTGTGTTTAGGAACATCCAAGCAAGAAATATTATTCTATAAATTTCTACTTATGTTTGGGTGCTAGAGAGAACCTTTTTGGTTGAATATAATTTGGATAAGCGGATGCAGCCATCGAATGTTAATAGTGGGAAAGAAGGAAACTGACTCTAGTCTCAGAGAACTGGGAATTTAAAATGTTTCCAAAAGAGGAACTGATTGGGACTGATGAATCTACAAGGCAGAAGAAATGAAAGTAGAGTTAGGAGAGTAGCATGAGGAGGTGTACATTTCGACATGTTACAAACCAACCCCATATGTGGTCCCCACCAGGCTTAGGGAGCTGGATGATAGGGGAAGGGAGTATATGGATGCGGTCAAGGAGTGCGACCAATGGGATCTAGGAATGAATCGAGGTACAACTTGTGTCAACTACTTGCTTCCATAATAATAGGCATAGGTACCAATCATTCCTTGATTCCCCGGATATTATCCAAGACCTAGAGTTTCTAGTTAAATCGTTGACTTGACCCTCACATCTGGATATACCTTTGGGAGGAGTCTCGATAATAACACATAGGCTGACGGTGTGATATGACCCTTGAGATGAGAGTTTCGGTTGAAACCTCTTGGCGACAGCATCGAGTCCTTACGACATTAGTTTGGGTATGGACTGGACATCCACAATTCATACATAGATTGAATGTATTTGGGAAAAAGGTTTTGGTTTATCTATAACGTAGGAATAGGTTTTTCCTTGGGCAGCAAAAAAGGAATCCCAAGTAGCACAAGATAAACTCACGCATAGAAGGGTACATCTGATCACTCTTAAGTCAGCCAGACAAACCCTTGTGGAAACAGGGGTTTTGAGATTTTAGTTCCCAAAATGGACTGGCAGAGTGTGTGGAAAACCTTTTAAAAGATGTTCTAGTGTTACCTCCTCGAAGGGAGAGGGAATTCTGCTCGGGATGGGTTCTACCGGAGTATTGAACTAGACTTCTCCAGGGTGGAGGCACCCTTGTCAGCTTTGATGAGGAAGGGGGAGCCTTTCCTGTCGACAGAGAAGTGCCATCATAGCTTTCAGAAGCTGAGATAGAGGCTGACAAGAAGAACAATGCTACCCATGACCTGGAGTTAGCAGCAGTGGTCTTTGTGCAGAAGATGTAGTGTCACTACCTGATGGGTAAATGGTTTACTGTTTACTCTGATCACAAGAGTCTCAGGTGTATCTTCTCATAAAAGGACTTAAACCTAAGACATCGACAATGGCTAGAGTTATTCTAGGACTATGACCTTGCGATATTCTATACTCCTAGAATGGGTAACTTTAGATGCACTCAGTAGGAGGTATAGTCTACAACTGCTGAGTAAGGCATCAGAGCAGCTAGTCACACTACAGATATTCATTATGGATAATGATGGATCATCTTACCTTCAGTTTATGACAGTCACTCCCCATCTTCTTCAGCAAGTTAGGGAAACACATCTTGGGGAGAATGACTGTGATGCTCAACAAGCTCATATATCCTCAGGGTATGCACCTAATGGATATTTTGAATGTGGTGTGCAGGTCATCCTCTTCATAGGATGTACCATGGTACCCATGGAGTTATGGGAGGAGGTGTTGAAGGAGTTCCATACGTCTACTATGGCGGTACATCCTGGTGTGGAAATGATGTCCTAGGACCTCCGGCATCAACCATTGTGGCTAGGGATGAAGAAGGAAGTAGCAGAGTTTGTTTCACGATGCCTCACTTTTCAGTAAGTGAAGGCCAAGCATCAGGTTTCCGTAGGCTTAGCTCAGCCACTGGACATGCCATAGTGGAAGTGGGATGGGATATCCATGGAATTTTTGACAGGGTGTCCACGAATGTCCCAGAGACATTATTCTATCTGGATGATCATTGACCAACTAATCAAGTCAACCCACTTCTTACCTATCTGAGAGTAGCTATCAGTAGAGGTATTGGAATGACTCTACGTGCAGAATATTGTGTGACATAATGGGGTTCCATCCATTATTGTCTGTAACCATGACACACGTTTCACATCCCAGTTGTGGAAGGGATTTCAGGAGGCGTTCAGGACTCAGCTGCGTTTGTGCACCACCTTTCATTCTCAGATGAATGGTTAGATGGAGCGAACCATTCAAATGTTGGAGGGAATACTATGTGCATGCGTCTTAGATTTTGGATGCAGTTGGTAGGATCACTTCACCTTTGTAGAATTTGCATACAACAACAGGTATCACCCCACCATCAGTACGGTACCATTTGAGGCCCTATACGTTCGACATTACAGATCACCTCTATGCTGGACAGACCCAGTGGAGTCAGCACTTATAGTTCTAGAGTTGGAACGAGCTACCAATGAAAAAGTGCAGACCATCCAGGAGAGGATAAAGACTGCACATAGAAAACATGAGTCATATGTTGATAGGAGATGGAGACCTCTGTAGTTCTAGGAGGGGGACTACGTTTTCCTGCGAGTCTCTCCTTGACATGGACTATAGTGATTTACATGGGGCGACAAGTTATCACAGAGGTTTATTGGGCCATTTCGGATACTTCAAAGGATAGACAAGGTTTCATAATTCTTGGAACTTCCACCGTAGTTGGAAAAAGTTCATGACCTCTTCTGCATATCCCAACTGAGGAGATACATGCACGACCCATCTCACATCATCGACCATGGTGAGCGGTACTTAGACAATGATGCGACATTTACGGAGGTTCTAGTAGAGATTGAGTATCGATAGGAGCGACCCCTTCCTAGGAGGTCGATACCTCTGGTGTGCGTTCACTGGTAGCATGGGATCCTCCAGGAGAGAACATGGGAGTAGGAGGCACATATTCATGCTCAGTACCCCCGTTTGTTTTCATAGTCTATGTTGTGGATTTCGGGGATGAAAATCCCTAAGGTGGGGAGAATGTAAAGACCCAGTTTTTTTCATGTAATTTTTTTTCAGTATATGGAATTATTTCGAGACAGATAAATCTGAATGCATGTGATTCTGAGGCCCAGAGTGCACGAAATGATCCGTCTATGTTTGGTTAAACATCAAATAGAATGCGTAAGCAATTTTCCTGAATGAGTGGAATAAATCATAAATGGTTTCCTTGATCAGAAATCCGAGGGCACCATTGTGCTCAGAATGGAGGGTTTACCATAGGGGAGACTTATGTTTAGTCGGTCCGGGTCTCCTAGGAGAAAACCCAAAAAAGGCATAACCATAAATAAAAGAATTAAATAAAATTATTTTATTTTTCAAATACTTATAACTCACAGATGGTAATAGTATTGAAATCCGAGACCACCACTGAACTTGTGAGGGTATTATTTCCTTAGGATGATACTAACATTGGACGTCGCGGGCCACTAGTGAATGTTTGTTTTTGGCCACAACTAAAATAATTAAGTGCCCATTATTTTATTGTAAAATTGAGATATTCTAAATTACATCTCCTATTGAAAGTACGAGAGTACCGTTGGCTTCATTAGGGCATGTTATCCTTCAGCGGATCCTAACCACGACCAATACAGGTTGAGGGTGAATGTTTATAATTTATTGAACTTTTTTTGGGTACGTTCAGTAAAGGCACGAGAGGTATTTTATATCATCTAAACCATTAAACAGATTAAAAATCTGAGGGCACCATTGAATCCAAAGCGTCAGGATTTGTGTAAGGGAGTATTTACATTGAACACAGTCGGTTCCATGAAAATGTTATGTTTTGTGACTTTTAAAATGAAATGAAACAAAATAATTTTATTATTTTATTTCATACCCTCCAACAGACAAATAATGGTGTGGGGCCAGTGATGTGTCAAGCCAATAAATGGATCGACCTGCCAACTCTAAGTAACGATGTCTTTGGTGAATTAGGAAGATTCTTAATTGATGGGACCCATTAAATTCTAACGTTGTTTCGTACCCTACCCCTCTCCTCTATATATATGAAGCATGGGGAGGGGTATCGACACAGCTTCGCCAAGAAACGAAGTGTTGAATGAGCACCACAATGAAATACCCTTAAAAGACACATCCAATCATAGCGGGAGGTGACGAGTGACACAAACCATGAACCATAGGACGACGTGCGAGCAGTATTGTTAGAATATTATTGCGGGAACGAAGAACACCGACCAACCTTCAAGCGCAGGCATTTATATGATGATTCGAGGTAGGTGTTTTATTCATGTACGTTACCTTGAAAGATTCCCTTTCACAGTTATTTATAATTATATAAAGAACACGGGTCTAACTACTAATGTTTTGATCCGAAATAATTAGTCTTGTGGGAAGTTGTTACAGGTTATCCTTGTGGGGTTTTGTTTGTTCTTAATACATGAAATTATGAATCCCATTTTATCCTCCCTTTGATCATGAGAAAATGCGGAGGGTGCGTGCCTAATGAACCCGACCTGATCCCTCCATAACTTTGTTATCCTTTCACCTTCTGTGGAAGACCGCCGGCATGACGACAACAACTGGCTACGAAGGAGGCAACACGCTAACACACACAGCTAGTGAAAGGCACGACACAAAGCGGAGGTAGAAATCAGAGCGGCCGAAACCGACCGACTGCGGTGGAGGTGTGGTGCACCATCGCACACTAACAGTGTACAAAGGGGTCACGGCTCGTCAGTAGCAATAGATAGAGAAGGCGGTTGGCTCGTCTATCTGTCGTGGAAGTATAGGGCGGCGCGCCGTCGCACGCCGCCAGTGAGTATGAGACGACGGCCGAAGCTGTGGAAGAGGATGCGGAACCCATTCCTCTGGTGAGTTCCATGGTGACCGTGAGATGCCCACATGGAGCCACCACTTTAAAGTCTGAATGGCCTTATGCCGTTTGGTATATCGGGGGATCGGCTCCCCGAGCCGCATCGTGGAAGCACTGTGGCATGTTCCCTTTGCGTCTGGACTGCCCTCCAGTGGGCTAGGCCACGCCCCACCACAGGCCGGGCTGCCCTACATGGTCTGGGCCCCCCTTTTTAAGGCTAGCTTGGACCATGAACCATAGGGATGTGTCCTTCGTGGCCCATCCCAGACCGGGTTAGGATGGGTTGGTCTGACCGTGTCGGACCCAACCCAGGGCCAACCGGTCCCATAAATAGTTAAAGGGCCTTATCATTAGAACGAGACATAAAATTGAAGAACTGTCAATGTTTTTGGGATCCTTGGACTGTGACAATACTTTTGACTCACTCCACAAGAGTTTTTGTGAAATTTGGAGTATGACCGGGTTGGATCGCTCCCGAATCCAACCTGGCCCTCGACATTGAAATGACAAAAATGCACAGACAGGGCATCCATTTGACGCGCCGTCTATTGAATTGAAACCCTTGTGACATGAAGGATCATCGAGTTACTTCTTTTTTAGACTTAGTTCTGTTTTAAATACGTATGATGTCTTGGGGAGCAGTTCTCCCAAGCTTGCAACGTACGGAACCCTATGACTGGGTGAGAAATGACGATTGTTGACTTTTCGACTCTGAGTGACTCGACATCCACAATATGCAATGGGGAGGAGTACCTCTATAGAAAATGGTGGGGATCTTCCTTGGTATGAAATGGGGAGGAGTAACTCAGTAGGACTTTGGTTGGGGATATGCTCTATGTGACCCGATAGACCCACGGTACATGATGGGAAGGAGTACCTCAACAGCTCAAGGATAGTGGGAAGTGCCTTTGTGTGATGAGGAAGACCCACTATATTTGATAGAGGATGATTTCTCCAGTAACCAAGGTGTTTGAATTTGTGACCAGGAATGTTATTTGTTCATAGGTCTATAGAATCCATGGCTGGCTATCAGCCTTCATAGCGATCCTGTGTGGGTCGACATCATTTCCTATTTCTCTGAGATGTATACCTAGTTTGAGCTGAGACTCTAATTGAGATATGTATATTTCTTTGTTCTTTGTGATTGAGATCATGCCTTGTGGTTTTCCTTGCGGAATTCTGGGAGACCGTCAGGGGTCTTAAGGTCCCTACTGAGTATCGTTATACTCTCCCCTGCATAGGCTTCGCCCGCACCTTGTAGTGTCTTCTGTAGACGACGAGCAATTGGTATGAGGTTTGAGGGAACCAGGACTAGGTGGTACGCAGAGGAGACCAGTGGACGTGGAGTGATGAGGAGGCAATATATGCCTACCTTTAAGGTAGGACCCCCGGAGGATGACTCAGTAGATGTTTTCCCTTTTTCAGTTGAATTGTTCCGTTGAGCTGTATTCTTTACATTTCACTTGTAATTGTACATTTAGTTGGGCATTTATTCTGACCCCTTTTACATTCAACACTCATTTTACTACAACAGTTTACTTCACAGTTGCTTCTTTTTGTGTTCTCAGACCGTGTGTTGGTACATGTTTAAAGGCAATTCCTTCCCATTTTAGGGAATACGTCTTTCGGTGCTAGTCACCAGCCCTTGGCCTATGGAAGGAGGGCTTGGGGTTGTCATGGCATGGGCCCTAGGGGACGGGTCTTGAAAACCATGAATAATATTTTTTTCATGATATCAAACATAATTAGGGATTTTCATACTCCGTACATAGGAAATAGGTGGTGAACATGGCTTATATTTCCTGAAAATTAAAACTGAGATAGAATTCCCTTACCTTAGGTCTGATACACTATTTACGCTTATGATACACTTTTATATTGTTTTTAACCAATTATTAACTTATATAAGAATCATAATAATATTTATTATATCATTTATGACTTTTTATAACCCTTTTATTAAAAATTACAAGTTTAACAAACGTTTCGTGTAATAGTAACTTTTTTTATCGTACTATTTTTTGACTTGTTATTCTTGATCGTATTAATTAGATCATGATTTAATTAATTACCGAATTTAAAACATGATTTATATATAATATATATTCAGAGTATAAATATAATATATATATATAAACATATATATGAAAAGAAATACACTGTTCACGAATATGGTAGGCCATACGTACGCATGAACATTGTTTTCGTTTCATATCATATTGAATGGAGGTAAGTGAATGGAATATATCTACATATATATACATAAATCTATTAATAATGTATCATTATTATGTCGTATATTTCATACTTATTCATAATATATTTCTGTAATCATTATTGTATGGTGGACGTGGAAGATGTGTCTTATCCCGTCGGGTAGACGGTAGGCTGTACGTATGCATGAGTGACAAAATCAATCCCATGATGGTTAAATGGTATAGAAATGGATGGAATATTAATTGTAAATAATAAATATAAATTTTTATAAATTAATTAAATTCATTATACTCATCATTATACCCATCAAAATAATGTATTTATGAATAAAAAATCACACCATTGTGTGAAGACGGTAAGCCGTACGTACACACAAATGGTGATATTATTATTAGTTAGATGGGTAAAAGGAAGTATAAGGTTATAACATAATTATAATAACATCTAATATTGTATAATATTCATTATTTATTAATTTATTGTGGAATAAATATAGAAATTGGACGTATAAGAATAAAAGAACATCGAAAGGGGTGATAAACCAGTAACCTATTTTTTGGGTGTGTCCTTTTCATTTGAACAAAAGGACTTTGTAAGATGTCATTATGAATAGTGTATGGACTCTAGGATGTATTGATGGATTTTGGGAGGAGAAATGTGTCGGTTTTTTATGATCTAATGGGAATTTTATAAGTGTGGGGTGAGGCATCAACGGTAACACAAACAATATTAAATTAAAAGAAATTAATTTTTAAATCCAAATGGTTCTAAATTGGTTTATTTAGAATATAATATGATTTTGGGTCATAATAATCTCAATTAATAAACATTAAATATTATTTTATTTTATTTTAAACCTTATCATTTTGATTTATCCAAACTTAATCTATCTAATTTAAATTGTGGTAATACTATTATAAATATTAAATGGTTATAAATACTTACTTTTATGGTGTAAATTGATCAGAAATGAATATTATATGACCTTTTATAATATATAATTATCACTTTTTAATATTTATTTATTTTTAATATTATTTAAATAATTTATTAAAATGTAATTGTTATAAAATATCAATAATGTCAATATTGACAATATTCATTTCTTTGATTTTTAAAAAAATCCATACAGAATATAACATCGAAAAAAAATTATTAAATATAATAATATCATATCATATTCAGCAAAAAATTCATATAGCACCAAAATTAATGGAAATTACACGTATTTTAATATTTTTAAAATCATTTATTTCACATTTCGATTAACACAATAATTTAGGCATCACTATTGTTTTATCCTTAATGGTAATTATTTAATCTCTAAAAATTGTAAACAAATTTCTATTATATAGGTAATTATTCTGAATTCCCAAAAACTACATATAGTAAATGTTATGCCCTGTTTATCCCAATATTAGAATTAATATACTTATATAAAATTAGAGTGTGAGATTTTGTCACATTCATTGACTTTAATTATATTATTGTTATATTCATGGGAATTTAGACTTTATGTGATTCCATTTATAATAATAGATGATAGTGGTAGAATGTAGTCATCCAATAGGATTTTCATAGGTGTTAATGTAAATTTATAATAGTATTTTTAACTTAAATTACCGAATTTACCCACAACCGTGGTAACAAAAAAATTACTATAGTTACTATTCATAATATCACAGAAAATAAAATTAACATATTAAAATAATTTGGACCCACGTTTTCCATACATGGTGTCCATTTATCCAAATTTTAAAACTGTTTTGGTAGTTATTAATTTAAAATTAACACCCTTAACAAAATGTGGAAACAATTTTCTTCAAAAGTAAAAACCATCAAAATATAGACTTGTGATTATATAATATTTTAAAGTGAAAACAATACAAATTAACTAAATTATATTAAATTAAAAAATATATAATCTTATTATTCGTTACACAAATTAAAATTTATAATTTAAAACAATAAATTATTTCTATTAAAAAAGTTGTTTTCAATTATAATTTATTATTATTCACTATTCATAAAAACATGAATGTTATTAGAAAAACAAAAAACAAATTATCCAAAATAAATTTTGATGTTCTTATTACAAATAAGAAGTTTATTTTATCAAATTTAATATATAAAAGTTTCAAATATTGGATATGAAATGGGTGCTCCACCAAAAGGCGTCAAAACTGAACTTTTTAAAATATAATTCTTTTATCCAAATAATTGAATTTGTTATTATATTATGTATAAGAAACACGTAAGATTAATTTTAAAATTATATGGAATATATATAATTAAATATGTGGTTAATAATTTTCATAACCACTAATTTAACAGCTATGTTATATATAATATTAAATATTAATAATTTATTAATATACTATTGTTCGGTAAAACTGGACCATGCGTGTAACACAAACCATCACAATATATTGTGTATAGTATGCTTTAAATGGTGTTGCATGAAATAAAAATAAAATTATGATTATTCTGAAATGAAAATATTGTAAAGTCTTCGGGTGTTAGACATTGTCTATAGATAAATCAATGACATTACAATAAAAACCATGTATCATCTTCCTCAAATTGTTGATTTATTTGATCTACCACACATAGCTCATTTTTTCTGAATATTGACATCCATTCAGGATATCATCAATTGAGTGTGACTAAGGAATATATTCCTAATATAAATTTTTGAAATAGGTATCGACATTTCGAGTTTATAGTATTTCCATTTTGAGTAACTACTACTCCCTCTAATTTTATGGATCTAATGAACATAGAGCTCATGGAATATCATGCAGATTTTTTGTTCTATTTAATGAATATAAATTTATATATTAAAAAATCTATGAGGACTATGGGCACAACATAAATATTTTTTAATCCAATTTGATGGAAATATTTATATGAGAAGTATAGAAAGTGTGATTTATGGATTCAAATTGTATCTATTCTTGGCCACATTATCTCTATGGATGGAATATCTGTTGATCCTGGTATAATAAAATAAATCCAAGAATGGCCTATTCCAATGAACATTACAATAGTATATATTTTAATTAGTTTAATATGATATTATTGATGTTTTGTTCATATTGTTTCCCAATTGACTAACATGCTAATCAAGATCACACGTAAAGGGGTTATGTTCCTATAGAATTTATAATGTAAACAACAGTTTGAAGAATTTAATAGAAGATTGTAAAATGATCCAATCATGATTCTTCTATTTGGAAATTATGGGGTTCTAATATGTTGTAATGCATCTTATAATAGTCTACATTTTGTCCTTACAAAAAACATAGAGTGATTTATTATTCATTAAACCTATTTAAGACTCATATTATTTTTCCTTATTTTGATCTTGATTGGGTAGCTGTAATAATTCCACTGATGATATGAAGATATTATCTCTACGATGAAATATGAAATATTTATATATAGATAAAAAATTATTAAAAAAATCATTACGCAGAAATAACTAAACATGAGAAAAAGAAGATGGCTATAGTTAATCAAATATTAAGATTTCTCAATAGAATATCACCTATGTTGAAAAATAAGGTAGAAGATGCATTATGAAGGAATTTTCATATACTTCTAACGCAAATGAGGATTGAGAATAAACCTATGTACGTGGATCCAAAAAAGATAGATATGGTAATTGTTAATGAAGAGGAAAGATAACTACCTTTCAAAGGATTTATATAATTTCATTACATGAAAATATAAAAAACCTCAATATATGATGACAATAATTTTAAAAGGATAATTAATACTATTACGGATGGAAGATTGGAATACATCATGTATTAGGATGGAGTTCCAAAATTTGAAAAGTGGATATGTGTTGCATCTATACCAAATCTAAAAAGGTAATAATTAAGCGATTATCATATCTAAAACATCTAAAAAACATGATAATACCAAGGTGTATAGATATTTGATGGAATATTTTTTGGGAGACGACATGAAGAGAGAAATCTTTTCACTGTGTCATGGTTCCTATTTCTTCAATTAGTGAAGGCCGAGAGAAAAAATCCTAGAGGATGCATGTGTCATCTACCTATTAATATGTGGAAGTTGGATGGAATTAAAATGGAATTTCTCATAGTACTTCTAATAAAATCAATAAGTAATGATGATATATGGATAATTATTGATCAACCTAATAAATATTCACATTTCCTCATTAAAAGGGTGGATTTTTTAGTAGAGAACAAAACATGACTCTATATTAATGATTTTGTAAGAATTCATGGTGAAAATCTTTGTATTTTGTTTTATTGAGGTCCCTGTTTCCCATAAAAATTCTAGAAGAGTCTTTTCATGGATTTGGATACCGAGGATTATATGAGTACTTCATTTTACCCTCGAACCGACATATAGTCCGAAAGAACAATTAAAAAATTCTTGTACATTTTGATATATTTAAACATAACTTTAAAGGTATGTGGAATTAGTATTTAACTTTATAAGAATTATCATATAATAATAGTTTTCATTCTATTATTCAAATGATTCCATGTGAATAATTATATGGAAATAGATGTCGAACTCCAACCTGTTGGGATGAAGTTGGTTAAAGGAAACATATAGGCCTAAAGCCGATTGATGAGACATTGGAAAAGGTAAAGACTATCCAAGCCCATATTAAATAATATAATTGTATTAAAATGACTTGTGATGACAACCAAATAAAGGATTAGTAATTTCAAGTGAGAGATCATGTCTTACAAAATGAATCTCTATCGAAGGGTGTATTAAGGATTAGTAAAAAAGGTAAACTAAGACTCAGGTATATTGGGCCATTAACAATTATTGATTGAATTGGATCTATCTATTTTTTATTAGCAATGATGACATGTATCACCAAGGTTCATGATGTGTTCCATATATCATTATTAAATAACTACATTCTTGACCCATATCATTTACTCACCTATTACGAAATAGTATTGGGACCATATTTGCCTTACTATAAAGAGACAATTTATATCCTAGATATAAGAGAGAAAGTATTAATAAATAAGAAAAATATACTAGTAAAGGATCATTATAGAAACCATAAAAATAAAGAAGAAATATGGGAACTTGAGTATGTTTTTAATAACAAAAACCCACATATGTTTAGAGGAAAATATTCATGAAAAAAATATATGATGAAAATTCTAAAGGAGGAATGAATATCAAACCAAATGATTTTTTGGAATATATCCACATAAAAAAATTAATTCATTTGAGAGGATAAATTACCAAAACAATTACATAATATAGTATAAATCATATGATTTCACAGAGAGAACAAAAAACAATGTATATAAATTAATAATGAATTAAATTAGAGCTTTTTTCTAGAAATTAAGGAACATCTACCAAAATAATAGTATCTTGTCCTTTGGAATTTCAATATGAACATTATGAATAATAACTTGACAAATAGAATAGTAACTGCACCTATTAAAGGGTAAATAAAATCTAGGAATTTTATAAATCAAAATAAGATATATTTATATCATTGTAATATTAAATAAATATTTTGAAAATTATAAGTTAAGTGTTGGTATTTTTATAAAACATAAATTTTTATCTAAATTTTATAATTAATATAATTAATTAAATTTTTTTTTTCATTCAATAGAATCATAAATTAATATTTTTTTCTTATTTTTAAAAAATAATGTTATGATACCTTAGTAAAATCATCAATGTGATATAAGATCAGTTTTAATTTTTAAATTTGTATTTTTTTGAGTAAATGATGATTTTAAATAAAAATTAAATTTATCATATCTAGAAAAAATTTCTCATAATATGGAGTTCACTTTTTAATTCCACACATCTAAAAATTAATACGGTTAATGTTTTATGGATTTTTCTAATATAGAAATTTTTTTGGTGAATATTAAAGAATAGTAATTTCCGGTATAAGATAAATAAAAGAATTATTGAGTCATAGGTTATAAATGGATTCTATAGGAAACATTATTTTTAACTCACATGAACTATTTAATGTGTTATGTCACAAAAATAATTACCATTTTTACCTTGAGTAATATTAATAATGTAATGAAGAGAATAATAAAAAAACAATAATCTCCTCCACTCTAAATACCACTCATCACCACCTCTTCTCCTCACACCACCAAATCCTTGAATATTTTGAATTCTCTTCCCAATACTCTTCCCATGTCTCTCCCCTTCATCCATGATCCTTCAATATCAATAAAAGATTATACCCATTTCCCTTTAGGATGTTTTCAAAGAGAAAATTTCCACAGGTAAAATAATTAATCCTTTACTTTCATTTTATTTTATTTTCATCTATTTTATTATACTTACCTCACCTCATATATCCAAACATTAATGATAACTATAGTATCAAATAAATATTGTAATATTATTATGTTAATTAAATAATCCATTATCATTTCTCTTCCTCTAACCTTTGGTTTTAAAAATACTAACATTGCTAGTGATGTGTTAATTTTTCACATTCACGGACAAAGTTTTTTCAATTTCCATTACCGCATTCAATAATTGTCATAAAAACATTTATATTGTTAAATAATTTTAAAATATTTATATTAAATCTTATTTAATGTTTTCAATTGTATATATATAAATAATATTAATTAATAAAAAAACTTGTTTGTGATGATCATGGAAAACACCAAAATAATATAAATGTTTATCACTAAATTTTTTCTAATGATTCATACTCATGATATATTATTGAATGAAATATATTACCATTTAATATTCTATAAAATTAAAAAAATGATCAATTTTGGAAAACTATTCTAATTTTACCGGATCTTCTAAGCATATATACAAGTAAACCGATCATGAAAACCATGGAAATTCACGATCCTAAATGATAAAACTTTACCTTATGACTCATCAAAATGAAAACAAATAAACTTAAGAAAAATAAAATAAATCAAATACATGTAAAAAATATTCATAATTAATTAATTAATTTATTTAATCTAATATATAAGTCAATAATGTCAAGGGAAGGAATCATTAGTTCATATTGAAACAGAATTTATCTCAATTTCAATTTAATAGAAACTAACACGGTGTTAAGAACCAAATAATTTTTTATTTTGTTTATCTAATTCCCCTGGGGGATAATTTTTCATTGAAATTATATTCCAGTTAAATATCCATATTTTCTTGTATCATTGATTTTTTTATTTCGTATGCTGTATACTATTTGTACATGTGTTTTATTACTTTTAATGTGGTAATATTGATAAAAATATATCCTCTACTCGATAAGAGTATTTTGAAAACTCATACAATTCATGAATTAAATCTATATATAAAGAATTAATTGGCCTTGAAAAGATGGATTATGCATTTTATATCCACGCGATGCATCGACAGGTCTCATGAGACAAAACAGTTGCGGACAAAACCTTCGTATTTGATTCCAAGAAGAATTAGTTGGGTTTCTACCCACAGACATAAACCATATTGATGGTATAATTGGTCATGTGACAGATACATAAAATTTAGTGATTAATCATTTTCTTTATATTGTAATAAGTTATTTCCTTCTATGAAATTTTCACTATGAAAAAATATATCTATGCATTTTCATCATGAGTCTATTGATGGAATATGTTCTTCAGTTTTTTTACCTTTCATTATTCATTATTGACATTGTTTTACTTATTATCGATTCATGTAACCCTTACTGAATGTTTGAGCACACCAATTTCTTATTTTCCTTCTAAAATATTTACTATGTAACCAATGAATAAGTGTTGAGGTAGTAATTTATTTTCTGTTGTTATGTTCTATGTTTATTTTCCATTGTAATAAGGGAACCGTGTGTATATATAGTTTATTAATTAATACTAAAATGACCTATCCTTGGTGATGTAATCTCTTATATAAATTACATTGTAATAAAATAACCACCATCTATGGGATAATATCGTCGGGGTTGTTACATAAACATCTCATTATTTGGTTCTTATAGACCCATGCAAGGGTCACATACAAAGTTGCCATGGGTGGAAAATTGATGTTATTATTTTTTCATTTACATTTAATGGATTTCCACCTCGAGTGGTGCAATTGGGTGTGACATAATTTTATTTTTTTTACCTTTTACAGATATTTCTAGGTATTTTTTTAAGAATTATGATATGAAAATAGGCTCATTTGATGTGTTTTTTCTTAAAATCTTCATTGGGAACACCGAATGTCAAAATAGGTGTTGGCATATTTAGCGTCCTAACAATGAATCAAAATAATGTTTTCCTTACATAGTATTTTGGTGGAATAATAAACATCCATCCTATATTTGTGGCTCCCTATGAGATCAATATATGATTCCATGTGCATGTGTTATATGGGCCAATCCCGGATCATGGGTAGGAAATGATGGGAAAATAGTGTGAATGGGTTAAATTGTCAAAAGAGAATATAAAAATCATTTTTAGGATTAGTTGATTTTGAGACATTATACTATGCTACCACATATTGATATATTATATATGATTCAAAAGCCAATTTTTGAAAGGTAAGAGGCCATGAGGCAATATTATATGTGATTTTGGACTATGACATGGGTATGAAATGGTTAGTGAGGTTAGATGATACTTTGATACTTGAAACTGATATGGGAAGGTATTGGGAAATGAGGATATATTTCATGTGTCATAGTGCGTTAGGGGAGTGTATGTGTGGTGATATATGCGGTCTATTACGACATTACTTATCTGCTATATATATATATACACATATTATTATATAAGTTGGACCATTCTGACTTGTATTCTGTGTGATTCCATCTAGATGTCTTCTAATGGAGAATCAGGAGGGTGGTGATATGGTGGGTCATATGAATGCATGGGACGGGGACCATGATTGTTGGTATATGGCCCCAAGGGTCATGTTGTTGTATAACTATAGGTAAATTCTCCATCATAGGTAAGGAAGTCCCAGATGTTGGTAGATATTGGGCCATGTCTTGAGAAGAGATTCATATCGAGGTTGGTTTAAGTGATACCGTTTGTTGATAGGGGAGAAATAGGAGCAAATATTTCATAGATTATATCACCATTATGTTATAGTACCAACACCCACCATTATTCTAGGGTTTGGGTGCACTGTATGAATCATATGACTCTATCGAGTCATTATAGACCATCTTTGATCATCGGTATACACTAACAGGATGTGGGTTGAATGTGGAAACCTATATTCCTAGAGGATTGGAAGTGCATTTTTGGGACAAAAATGATTAGGTAGAAATAAACTAGGGGCTAGGTTGGATGGATTTCGAGGATAGGTCCTTCAATAACTTCTTCAAAAAGAGGTTGATGGAAGACCAATTCTTCAAGTTCATCAATATATAGTAGGGGATACATCATTACTCGATTATGTTCCTAATTTAACTAAACTGTCAAGATTTCCACATTCTATAGTGGGAGAAGACATTTCCACAGTCCATCAATTCAAGGATAGTTTACAACACACCATAAATTTTCATATAGATATATTTAGGCTATCTCCATAATCTAATGAATTAAATCAGGAATTGATAGCCAAGGGAAACTTTCTGGAGATGTTTTATAAGTGACCAATGACAGTGTAAGGTGAGTATAGAAGTGATGGTTCTCATAGCGGGAAGTGGGCATGGGAGGATTCCATATTGGATAGAAATTCCAAATAATTAGGTAGAACACCATAGAGAGGGTATTTAGGGGTGTGATTCCTTGTTAGGTTTCCCTAGAATATTAGGAGTTAATTTGAAAAATTAATGAATGAGTGACAAGAATGTGATCAGATATTGAATATTCAACTGTTTTGTAGGAATCCTTATCAGATAATGTAGAATAAGATACTTGGAATGACATAGGGATATGATGTAGGACCGGGATATATTGCAAGAGATGATGAAATGATTCAACATCACATGGTGATCGTGATAGAGATAGAGAGACCCAATAGTGGGGTTAATAGAAAGTAACATTCACAGAAACATAGGGAGGAATGGACATAGGATGTCAGGATACATTCTAGATGAATGACTTTGATAATCAAGGGTCAGAACTTGGTAGTGATATTATGGAAGTTAGAAGTTCCCCTTGATCATGTAGTGACTAGGTATTTTGTTTGAATAGAAAGTCATATTGCGTGAGGTGCAAATGTTTTATTCTTGTACTAAATAGGTGATGGTTAATAGGATGTAATTTTTTATGATGTATTATATATATATATATATACATTTATGGGGGGCTTAAGAACCAGTACTTATTGTGGGCATTAGGTGCAATGTGAAGATTGTATGTGGTGTGTAGGAATATGTACCATGATGGGAATGGAAATGAATATATGATTTTTAATTATTGTTAGAGTATATTGCGGTGTATGATTTATGGGTTTTTCATGATATTACTATTTTTATTAGTGTATTTCATGGAAGAGGTATGAGATGGGTATCTAACGAGATCAGGGAAGTGATGGCAGTCAGATATGACACATGACTTAATTGAGCAACATATTAGCTGTCAGAATGACGGTTCATTATGAGTGGAAATTTATTTCATCATATGGTTAGAGGAACCATTATAAATTTTCTATTTTTGATAAGGAAGAGACCAAGTATGTAACTAATAAGGTGGGGAGGGCCTTGCAGGGAGTTTATAGTGACTAATAAGTCGGTAGACCAGTTGATATAAATGTTATGGGAATGTCCAATAACATGTATGTGTAAATTTTGATAGATCAAGGATGTGATATTTATGATAGTGTTATCATATCATACCAGGTTATAGAGAGGGTCATAATTCCTCAACCTTTTTTTTATTTTTGATTTTTCATTATTATAAAATCTTTATTTTTTGTCTTCAAAACCAAATTTCGAGAGTTTTATTGATAATAAGCCTTATTTTTAGATGGATTCTAAGTCTTTTTAATTTACGTGATAATTTTAATGGGTTTCATATTCATCATGCTATAAAAGATGTTTTTTGAACGGAAGACTGAGGTACATTATTGGTGAATGGTTGGTACATTGTTTTTTCCTCTTCTAAGCATTGATCCTCTGACCACATTTGATATCTGATTCAAGATATATTTGTGGATATGGACTTCTCTAAATATTTCCTTTAATATATCATATTATTTTCCTCATTTATCTCAGAACTAATTGTGCTAAATCAATTCAATTCCGTAGCACTGAATTCTAATGTGTCTATCAAAATCTCTATTTACATTCATTTTGGATCCAGATAAATGATGATATTAGACGTGACAGTGCATTCGAATATATGGTAGGAGGATACTCTCATTATCCATAATATTAAAGGTTATTTATGGTACATAATAAATACACACAAATTGGGTTTAATGATTAATGCCCATAAATATTTTAAGTTCATATTCAATTATCAAGAAGATATTATGGGATGTCGTCGAGTATCCCAACCCATTAGGTTTACATGTGAGTATGGGATTGGGGATTGGGGCCTATTGGGATTTGGGGAATATTGGGATATTAAAACCAATTGAATTTTATATATTGTTTTCTTGACTTCATTTGTAATGTGATGAAATAAACCTAAACCTGATGGTTGAGGTGGTCTTCATCACATGGAGTAAGGTGACAATGTTCTATAGGTTCGGTGTGGATCAAGACAAATGTAGTGATGATGATCACCTTGTTGAGGTGACATGGTATTCCGATTGAGGATATGAGGTTTTTAGGATGAGTTACTGGCCCATACTATTTTATATGGTGTTTACCATATTGTTATTAGCGACATGGTAGTAGTAGAATAAAATACCAAAAAATATTTCATAGGTTATTATTAGTGATTCCCATAACTATTGTTAGTCAATTAATCATTGGACACATGTAACCATATATAAGACTCAGTTCATGTTGTGTTGAAAACATATTTTGTGTGGAGGCCTCGGTAGATATTTCTTCTTAGGGAATTTTGTTAACCATCATTTATGATATAGGTTCTTACTTTAGAAGGAAACACAGATGGTAATGTACCATTGGGAGATGGGATTGATACCAGCTATCGGGGGTAGTGTAATTACATTATACATGATGCTGTTGGGCATGGATTATTGGATGACGGGTATCACCATGGCTTGAAACATCTCTTATTGAGTTGAGTGTAATTTTTTTTGGAGGAAAGATATAGTCATTCCTTCAGATATCAGTCTATTGAGATAATAGAGACATTCTCATTGGAGGTCCAATGGACCTAGGACTTATTTCTTGTGTGTTCCATTTTGGTGTGAGATAATTGATTCAATTTAATGAGGTTCCAAGTCATATTTTTACAATTGGAACTTAAGGGTTCACCTAGTATGATATTATTTTGGGGATACAAGGGCACAATGAAATGGGTCGTCACCACTACAAATATATATTTTTATAAATTTATGGCCATTAAAATATATATTTTGGGGCATGTGTTCATAAATAGTCTTTTTTTTTCCAAATCATGCAACCACTCAATTGTGGCTATTGAGAAAAAGTTGAATTGGATAATATAAAAGTGTGCACTCATGGCCTTTCCATCATATTTTACAAATACCTATATAATCACGGATGTATGATAGGAACATGTTGTCATTAGACTGTTAAGTTCATTTTCACAGAATTCATGGGACCTTAGGGATGAGAATAAAATTTATTTCATTGAGATCAGGTATGGTACCAGGCATGAGAGATATAACTTTTTGGAAAAAGATGTACCTTTTTCATCGTATTGATTGTAGTGGAATATCTTGTTCCTATTAATTTTCTTTAGTTACATTTTTATATTTTGTGTGCTCTAAATATATACCTGTATGGTTGACCATTATTGAACTTTATCACTATTTCTTGCATGAAATAATATAGAGTAATTTATCTGAATATTATATTATGTCTTTGGTATAGATTATTATTTCTTTTATTTTTTTTAATATACATCAATGATGATAATTTGTTACTTTCATTGATGTGGTCATTCTTCCCCTATGTTATATATATATACCCCTATGAATATCATTACCAGAGGGTATTATATCCCCCATATCATAGAACCATACCCTTTTTTCTACTCTTAATACTTTGGTTTATGAGTAGGCGTTCTTGAAGCCTATGACTAGCGGGTTTGAAGAATAGTTTGGGTGGAACATATGGTATTTCCACTTGAAATTTGGTACCTAAAGTACCCAAAATTATCAGCAAATATGTTTTTCATTATGGAAATCTCAATGAGAGTTGATCGAAAATAGTATTCAATAAAACTTTAAAACACATGAATATAATGTTTTTAGTATCTTACATCATATTGGGTTCACTAATAGGGATGATGAGATCCAAATTTATAAGTTGATCCAAAATCACTTATTTGGAACTGGGTTTCATATGTATTCTTGGTATACTTGTGACAAAATACATATATATGTCATATCATTTATAGATATGTATTGGTATATGTTACAATATATCAACATGTCATTTTTGGTCATCCATGACCATTTAATTGGTGAGGCATCTCGAAAAATACCTACCATTTCCTATTTCATTCTTACCCATTATTAATCTGTTAAAAGTATCTTAAGATTCTTCTATATTCTAGTATGAACAACCCATTTAGAGTTGTGGTTTTAATATATATTTTTCTATTAAAAACATAGAAATAAACCTATTTGATCATGAAAAATAATCATGGAGCTCCCATCACGTGTCAATCCATCAATGGTCTCCAAACTATTGTGATTTTACATACTTCAAGGATAAACAATATTCTATAATTTAACATCATAATATTATTCAACCAAAGAAATCATGAGAATCATTTTAAAAAAATAGTGACTTTATTTCAATTATTCTATAAAAAATACATATCTTCAATCAAATCCATAAATTACCACAAAAAATGAAATTATTTGGGGAATTTATTTTATAATTTTATACTCAAATCATATGAAAATAAATTTATTTTTACAGGTGAATAAAAAATGTAATAGTATGTATTTTCGAAATATTCAATAAATATACATTTTCCCAGGTCAATTATCTTTCTAATAAGAGTTTTGAAAACTTTTTTTTCTAGGATCTAATTGAATTTCATTAAAAAGGGATAATGATGCAATGTATTCAAAGCATAGTCTATTAATGAAAATTTGAAATATTTGGTATGATAATAATTTCCATGAATTTAAAACTATTAGGATATATAATATAATTAATTAAATCCATCCTTAAGGAAAAATATGTGTCTAAACCCGGAAGTGTTACAGTAAACCTCATAACGCTTCCTAGGTCTAGGAAAAACTGGAATGGGTATGGGAATGGGCCTATCCCAATCTTCCCGTTTTTTTACCATCCTCACTCTAGTGTATTGGAGTCCCCTTTTACTAATAATTTCATAAGAGAGTATAGTCATGAAACTTATCAAATGAAGGATGATAATAAAGTACTAATTCTAGAATGTTTCATGTTTCCTAGACATTCATTAGTAGTTTCAATGAGAAAAAAACATCAATCATTACCGAATCTATTGATATTCCTTTCTGAAAAATGTCATGTCTAATGAAATGAAATTCTTAGACCTATAAAATACATTTATATATCTTTTCATAAAATTTTTTCTCTAAAAATTATTATACAAATCACGAATTTTTCATCAAGTTCATTCAGAATATAACAGTACACCATAAACTCCACCAAATATTCATTGATGAATTATTCTTATCATCGCTGAGAGATATGATTTAACAATATCATGAAAACCACTATTAAATTTTACAAATTAATGGTTATTTCCTATTAATCATAATAAATGTAACAAATACATAATGGTGACTTCATAATATACTTTTACCTAACATGGACTCAATGATACCCTGAGCAAGGATCAACATTAGTGAATTGCTGGGTTCAAATAAATTAATAAATAAATTCATTAATATAAGGTATTTGATATCTACATTCAACATATCTTGATTCAATTTTTAATTATCTAAAAATATTTATTATTGTAATTCTACAATCATGTAAAAAGTACTATATATTACCAAGATGACATACTTGGACTTATGAACCCATTACCTATTAATTATACCATTAAGACATTCAAATCCTTATATTCCCTTGCCTCCATTTTATATTATTGAATTGAAATATAATATTTCCCTAGAAGGAGGGAAACAAATTATACTTCCATTTCAAGTGGAAAATTAGTGAAATAAATGGGGAAACAATAGGAAATAAATCCTCAATGGAATGAAATTTCTTATTATAAATTATCTCATTAAACACAAAAGTTACTGCAACCAATTGATAATAAATAGATCCAAAGATTAGTTCTAAAGGACTTGTACATCAATAATTCACTTCCCTATATCCTATAAAATGATTCCCCATAATATCCAAAGATGGAAACTTTACTCATGTCAGCTAAAAATTGGTACATGACTTGAAAGAAACTATCCATTCCATTCACTTGACAATGTAAAAGACTTCCATGTCTAAAAAATAGTTTAAATCAAATTTGACTCTGTTGATTATTATAAAACAATATATAATTATAAATCCTTTACACAATCACTACCTATGTTTCCAGATAATCATAATGTGTGGAATCATATTGATATGAACCCCATATTGACAATGACAAGTGAAGTAATAAAAGATTGGGATGCACTAGTTTCAAACAGAGTTTGTATAAGTGTTTAGGTTAGTCACGAGGTACTTTAAAAAATTGAATTTCAAGATATATATTTCATGAAAATCATCTCATCTCCATACAACTACTTACTCAATCTTCATTGTTCCATGATTCAATATTGTTGTTCACTAGTTGTGGATCCATGGGTTCCTGATTATTGTTCCAAATCAATAGTTTCAGAATATGAGACATGTGTTGAGGTGATCATCCAGTTGATTCATAAGATGTATGAGACCTGTTATATGTATTTATAGTAGCTCAAATTATTGTGGTGTGATATTAATACTTATGATTCCCCTTCTTATTACATTTTTTCATGATATATGTGGTTTCAGACAATGCTGATTCATATTTTCCAACGAACTACATTCGACACATTTTGGTCGCTTAAATTGTCATGGATTAATAATAACTAATTCATTGGTATGATTTTGAGATATTCTACAATCCTGGATGTAAGTTTCTCCCTTCCACTTATTCCAAGAAATAGAATTCCCTCACATTCTTGTGGATTCAAACACACAAAATCATGTTTGATTTCTAGTGATACCATTTTACATCATTATTACATTATTATACATCTCTATAGATTCACTAATATAATGAAAAAAAATCATAGAATGAATTTATGGCCATATCCCCAACGAAAAAACTAATTCCTTCAAGTATTCACATGTGGATAGTTCTGAGAAAAAGAACTATATTCATAAAAATACATATATATTATGTGATAGATAGATGTTAATTCTTAAAATAGATGAAATATATCCTTCCATCTATGTAAAATTGAAAAAATAAATCCCAAAAATTAAATAAAGGATCCTCTAGATTATATACTACTATAATCACCATTATTTTAGTTGATGATCTATGAAAATTGAAAAACAATTACTTATTATTTTAAGAGACCTATCTTAAATTTCCAGAAGCAAATACCCCACTCCCATGATAGATTGTTAGTGTCCAATTCTAAAATTCTATAAAAATGATCCTCTTGATGTGAAAATTCATTTAAATTTCCCTTTTTAGTTATATCATCATAGAATGGGAGAAACTAATTCAGTACCCCATCCCAATAGGCCACATGTTCTTAAGAGTGGCTCTCTATAAGCCAAAGGATACCAACTTCTAGATATGTTATCATGGGGGTATGGTGGGGTGACTATACAATATGGTTCATTAATAAATATAGTTTATGTAATAAAATAAATAAATAATGGATAAGGTAAATAATGACACAATAGTTTAAATAAAAATAGATACTCAAGACAATGACAAATAACACCCCTATGAATAAACATGAAATTTCAAAATAACATATGTAAACATAAAACATGCGCATTATAAACTATGATGAGAAATAAAAATGAAATATGTAAAAAAATGAAATAAAAATTATATGAATAAAAAGTTCATGATAAACCCCCCAAGATCAATTACATATCCAGTCCTAGAAAATAAATAGTAAGAACCACAATCCAAGATCATATCCTACAACCAAAAGGAATCTTCGGGTACAAAAAGGTGTCCTAAATAGGGTGTGATATAAAATCATTATGCCACAAAACAATAAAAATTATGACATAAAATTCATGAATATAAAATTATAATGTGGTAAAGTATAATAAACGAATAATTAAATAATAAATGTAATAAAATTCATCATGGGTTCCTTAATTGATACCCGACAGAGAATACATAATTTTGCCTAAGCCTGAATGTTTCTGAAAATTTTACATCAGGTTTATAATGCACATATTTAAAAATATAATTGAAATATAAACATGAATCTATGAGGACTTGAGAATTAAGACCCACACAACCACATGAGGACAAATATATGTTCCATAATTAATATAATGGATTCCATTTTGAATGACATCAATCAACTATATGTGATATTGTACCAAGAAGATTCATGAATTAATAGTGGGCCTTATTTACCAATATATATTACAAGAATAATTTAGTGAAATCCATGTAATACTTGAATCCAGGAAATGGAATGTTTACCTTCCCATTTATCAAATGGGTTCATTCATATATATCATATGATGGTTACATTATACAATCATCTAGGAATAGTCCACTTGAACCAAAATAAATTCCATTAATCGACTTGAAATTAATTTGATCCAAATTATTCAATCATTTATCAACAAAAATTGAATTAATGAAGAGGAACACATGTGGAATTCATTCCGTAGTAATTTTTTTTAATATATTTTACTAGTCATTTATGGCCATTATTTATAATGTAAATGATCTTCTAATAAGTGATCAATCGATTAAATTTAATTCTTTAAGGCATCTCACAAAAAAGTGGAATGCTCAACACACCCATGGGGTTGTTCAGTATTTATTCAAAAACGATCATTATGGGTATTTAATTTATCCCACCATAAAGGGTGGATCAATTTGATTTCATCACCTCTAACCGCATATTAAAGAGTTATAGAATGTATAATCAATATATAAGTGGAAAATATAAGTAATTTTTTATTTTATTAGAAAATAAAAGGAAGCATTATATATGGAATAACAATAATTTATTTTATAAATTCTATAATTTTAAGTGAAAGACAATGATCGCAAAACATATAACAATAAAGCTTAACTTTTCCATTATCGAGCATTAATTTGATATGAATTGAGAGAAATCATATAACCTGACAAATTCTCTACAAAAAGGGTAGATGAGATCATATGATGTTATCATCTAAAATGGAAACAAAAACTATGAAAAGAAGGAAAATAAATCATAGATATATTGAGGGTGATTAATCATGAATAAAAATGTTTTATTGCATGTTCTAAAGAAGGAGATCCACTAATACCTAGGAGGAGGCCAAGGGAATACATAAAGAATATTGTGGTGTGGGATTAATAAGGGAATTAAAGAAGGAATAAATGATCATAGATATAAATGTAAAATGGTAAATTCTAGGCTGTTTATTATGAAATATTGTCTGGCTAGGAATGTATCTACTGTGCAGTTACTCCATCCCAAGGGACACAAACCTACCATGAAAAGAATCATGGTTAATAAAACATTGTATAGTGAACGCTCAGAAACTATCAGGAGCTCCATCAAACCTGCATGGTTACTGTTAATGGTTGGAAAAACTTTCCACGAACATTGAGACTACCCTGAAACATTATAAACAATTCATATGATTTACTGGGTCCTTAATTTAGTAAAAAACAAATAATTCCCCTTTTAAAAATGTCTCACACATTAAGGGGCATAGTAAACACAAATATTGTGAAAACTGTGTGTCGTGTCACGATTCTCCCAAAATAGAGTAATTGAAGGATATGATCCCAAAAATCTTCTGAACTCGAAATACAACCATCAATAAATAAAAAATATAATAAAACCAATTTTAAAATTTCCAACCCTCATAATTACATAATTTTTTTAATTTTATGATGTGTCCCTTCCATCAAATAGAGAACAAAAATAATTTAGAAAATTTTACCTGATTCAAAACATTAGAAGTTTCAATCTCCGCACGAAATTAGCTATCAACCATAAGATTCATCATTTTACAATGAATACAACACCCATCCTATTTGGGAAATAAAATATCATTCCATATTCACATTTCATTTTTTAATTCCCAACATGCCTCTGTGAATCACATTCAGTAGGAAGTTATTATGCCACTAAATCTAGATCTAATACTCAATACTACTAATGATACACCACGATGACGCTTACCCAAGACCTATCTCAGATGAAATGTGATCAAATCCTCATCTATTACAAAATATTACCTATAGTACTCATGTAAAACTTTTATATCCATTAATGGACAATTCAAAAACATGGGGATCTAACTATTATAATTTCTAATTGGTGAAACGAGCCAAATTCTTATGAACACACTCAACATGTTTAACAGATTACATATGAAGAAACTACCCTTAGTCCTTGATTTCGTTGAAAGATATTAACTCCCATTTACCATGATCATAAAATTTTCATTAGATTATACTTTAAATGTCATGGACTATTTTTAATCATTACCCATCTTATCCTAATCGAAGTCCCAATGTGGTTACTAACCCAAAATATACAACTATTTTAAAAACCTCCATACAATCCACCTCAATTGGACAATTTATGAAATCGTCCACCTCAATAAACAGTTCAAAACTATTAACAAATCCTAATTACTTTCATACCAAATATATTCTAATATTTTTTTGATGTATGCTTACCAAATACCCTACCCGACTTCTGGTTATACCTCAATCATGATCAATCCTTTTTCCAAACACATCATATTTCTATTGAACTTCAACCAATAAATACGTGATCTAACCCTTAGTGAGAAAAAATCCATTATACACCAAACACCCACACATTGACTCATCCATGTCCATATTCGAACATGCATGGAGTATTTACTGAGAAAAAGAGTTGTGCATTTCTCTATTTATCCAACAAAATCTGAATTCCTAAATGAAAGTACTATAAAAAGTCTCAATATCTCATGACCCTTCTCTTACGGGGGTCACCATCTATTTACAATAATTATTCTTAAAAAAAATTTGGAGCATCATTTTCAAGGTGGAAATGAAAATATTTCCTTATTTATAAATCCCATTAAATGTACAACCTTGTATATAAACACTAGAATGACTATTAACCAGCACATCCCTCAGTAATAATGTAAAATCCATCAATCACATATTACCATTTCTAAAGTAGGATTCTCTCAACATTTCTCAAGATCAATGATTTATAATGGGTGTCACCACCCTCAAATGGACAATGGTATACTACACACTTTCTCGATTACTTTTAAACAATTATCCAAGCCCAACTCCCATAGAGTTTCTTTGTCATACAAGAAAAGATACTAGTTATCTCAACCTATAGTTTAATCCCTCCCACTATACTCAAGAAGATGTTAATATATAGGGAATGATTGCATCTAAAAAAGGAGTACGCTATGATCACATTGATTGTAATGTATTTATCTCCCTAATCCATGCTTAAATCAATTTTCCATACTTACCATTCAACAACACATGACACCACATCTCTAAAAAATGTGTGTCCAGTCACTGGAAAAGTTCAACAATCTCATTGAGCATGGTCAAAATATCAATGAATACATCATAATTGATAATTATTTTAAAAATACCAAATGATATGGGTCTTCATTCCTATATGCATCAAACTGAAGCCATCGATTGTCATCTCATAAATATCCTCTAATCGACGTTCCATATTAACCATTTACCATGATTCCCAGCTCAAACAAGATATTCCATACACAATTGGTGTACCTACTATTACAATAGATTTAAGAACTTACTCATTCTACCATGAATCATCCAGCAAAAAGGAAAAAGTACTTTTCTACATGGAACATAAATATTAACATTCCATGATCTCCCGTGGATATCTTATTCAAAACCAGGCACCTCAATTGATTTTTTTTTTGAGTTCCCACCCGATTCATGGAGTGGCTTTAGAAACTAATGAATGAAATACATATCCACTTTTGAACTATTTATTGAAACCATAAAATCCTACAATTCAGGTCTATTCCAAAAATGTGTAACAACACTTCATTCCCAACATCATGGTACAAGGCCATTATTCTCTTTGGGCATCCTCATAGACGAGTTCTCCCCATATAATTAAAATATTAACGAAAGAACTAAAGAATTGAAACTCCCAAGTCATAAAAATATGATAATATCCCCCAATGATCAAATTAAATCAATCCACCCATGTACCAGATATAATTGAGTTTTTAATTAAGACTCTTAACTGAATCAAATAGTCAAATAGATAACACTAATCATTCTTAGAGTCGTGGATCAAAATACTACGGGGTTATCATTTACATTGGAACAACCTATTCTAGACAGCCCCAAGTTTAGAATAAGAAATATAATTTAAAATTTGTATCATTCCTAAATGGTCAGTAGGATATACTACAAAAATCTAATTTCTATGAAATGCATAAAGAATACAATAGATGATGATGGAAAACATCCATGTTACCATTCAATTAATTTGTCATTGTAAATTCCAATGATGTCCCATAAAAAATATTTTTACGTATCAACACCATTTATGATTTTACATATGTCATTTCACAATGAAAAAATAATATACATTTGGATAGGGGTATAAATATGCTATGTGAAGCAATGGATATAATGAAAATGTTTGAAAATTGATGTTATCAATTTATTTAGGTGAATCCTTACAAATTTACTGCAAAATAATTCTATAATTTAATTACAAACATCATTTATTTTTCTACAAGTACACAGAAATGGAATAGTTATTGAAAATTCCAATTTAATGCTATATTGGAAAACACACATGAGGTTGTAATTGGAATTTAAATTAACATAACTTTTGTAATTATAATTCTAAAAATAAAAAAATATTTATTTACCAATTAATGGGTATGGGTTTTGAATGTTTCCACTATAAATTAATAAGAACTCCATATAAATGTCCAATAACAAATTAAATAACAATCCATATTAATCATTATAAACCCCCATGTGGTGAAACTAAAAGGGTTATAAGGATAAAGGGGACCAATGTGGTTCATGTCACACAAGCATATGTATAATTATATTTGAAACCATTCAAAATTTATGCATTCATCAACCTATAAATAACATTTTCCTTACCATTTTCATGAAACCCAATAACAGTTTATTTATTTATTATTTCACAACACCCTGAGTAGGTTTATATCATAGAAATAAAATTATAAATCACACTTACAGGGCTTGAGTCAAATATAAGGATTCACTTATAAGGGTTTTTATTCCAATGTTATAATGTTATGAGACCTTATTATTGAAATTTACACTCCATTAATCTATAATCTAGGAAAAATAACATCATTTTATCAAAATAAGAAATATTCATTGTAATTTAATGTTCACCACCATGAGAATTTTTTTTATAAAACCCCAATATTTCATAGTATGTTAATTCATCAAAGTAATTCAATAGCTTTCACTACACACAACACCCAGTTCAAGAGCACCACGACTTACCAAACTAGCTGTTCAAAAGTGGTTAGGAATAATATTAACTGAATTATGAACATTATATAATCCTTATAATTTTAGAATCCATATTATGATTTTTTTGACATAATGTGAGAACAAATTCATTTTTTTCAGAAAAAAGAAGTATATTTAAAAAAAATGCACTTTTACCGCCATTTAATGGTGTACCTTTTTTAAATCAAATATTTCAAACTTTTAAATTTTAAATTTTACAAAATAAACTACTTGTTTAGAATCGGGACATAATAATTTAGTTTCAATAAATTTTTGGTGTTTTTCTGATAACTTTCATATTTGTGTGAATAGTGAAAAATACTATATTTTAACTGAAAACAACTTTTTTAATCAAAATAATTTATAGTGTTAAATTATATATTTTAATGGTTTGGATGTATAAATAGATTATATTTTTACCATTTAATACAATGTTGGTCATTTTCAGTAATTTCACATTGAAATTGGACTTAAATAACTGTCAATATTTTGATTGTTATTATTTCTTAAAAATACGGCTTTTGGTTTTGACCACGAGAATAAATTTAAAATTAATAAATGAAACTTAAATGTTTTGAATTTGGTAAAATAGACTTCATTTTTCAATTCGTAATATCAAAATTTTCTTAGGGTGATATTTTGGTATTTTTCTAAAAACATTAAATTTTTGATGAATAGTGAAAAACACTAAGTTATTGTTTAAAACCAACTTTTTATTTAAATCATAATTTATTTTATTTAACTTGATTTTAGGTCAAAATAGATACATAATACATATAAAAGTTAAATTTAAATAATTGGAGTCATTTTATTAAAAGTTTTTATATATAAATATTTATTGATCTTTTTACCGTTTATTACCCACCTCCTAGGAGAATTTGCAAATTTGCATAAAACGTAATTTTACAGCTTATGTGAATTGAATTTCAAAGATTCTAGAGACATATATGATATCATTAAGTAAAATTTGGTTTAATAAGTTAAAATAATTTTTGGGGAATAGTATCTTTTGACTTTTATTTACCATGGTTAAAAGTAAACAGGGTAATTAAAGGTAAAAATGATATTATTTTTACCTTAAAACATGTCCTAATTATATTGGATATGTGTAATTCGACCATAAAAACCCATAGTAATAAAATATGATTCTATCGGTTTACATGGATTAGATTAGTAAATTTATTATTATTTAATTTAGTGAAGAGTTAAAAGTGTTAAATTCAAGTTTTCATTAAAAAACCTTTTCAATATTGGGTTATACATAAGATAAATTTGACTATAAATATTAATTAGAAATATAATGTTATTTCCTACAGAATTTTATTTATTTATAATTTTTAGACATTAAATAATTAAATTTCTTTAAGACACAATGATGATGTAGTAATTACCTTATTAACAAACGAATTAAATAATTGATATTATAAATACCCAACTAAATGTTATTTGAGACTTCTGATGAATTAAAATAATTTTATAGGTTAATATGACATGTTTGGGTTGATTCAAACAATTATTTTTGAATTTATCATGTTGTTATGATATAAAAAAACAAATACCAAATAGTGTCAAAATTGACATAAAATAGTTTTTAAAACAAATATTATATTATTAATTGATATAATAGACATATAAATCTAAGGAAAGGCCAAAGGACATATATAATAATATATATGACATTAATGAACCAATTGGGGTTTTATTGGAATTTTATAGTATGTTTAGTTACAATATAATATAAAAATACAAAGATACATGGTAAATGTCAAACTATTTAACTAAGAGTTAAATCTAAAATCTCAGGTTAATATGGTGACCTAACCCTATCTAAAACATATTGGTTAAGATTTTTTATACCCATACCCACGTTATCCTCTAAATAAATCATTTTGGATCCATTAGAAACCAAAAATGAATTTTATTATAAAATAATATTTCAGCTTTTCCTAAAGTGACCCTCACCTCTCTTATAAAATTTCACTTCCCCTTCTCTAAAATTCACACCTCCAAAGACATTTGGATCAGAAAAACCCTACCCAAATACCCTCCCAACTATCATCCCTTTATCCTAGAGGCCTTATTTTTATCATAAATCCAACCTATGGAGCCCTTTTGATCAATTCAAAAAGAAGATCCCGAAGAAGAGGTAAATATTTCATCACCTCATTCTAGTTCCTTTCTTCATCCACTTACTCTTTCTTTGTTGTATCCATTAAAAATTAATAAATATATTTCATATATAATTTGATGTTATTATAAAAATGGTAAAACCATATTCATTATTCTATTGATCCTATAAATGACAAAATAACCATACATGCGTACGTACGGATTACTGTCTCAATGTCGTGGTGTAGTTTGTTATTCAAAAAAATCATTGTTTGTATGGGAATAATAATGAGTACAGCTGATCCTGTTAATAATTCTTTATATATGATATACCATCAAATTACATATGATTTTTCCATCAATATAATGATATTGTCGCTCGTGCGTGTGTACGGATTACCGTCTCCACGACGCGATGAGATTCATTTCCACATTCACCATTCAATGATGATTATAAAATATATATCATTAATAAGTATGTGATATATGACATAATAATGATAACTGATATATATATATATATATACTTACATATATATTATTCACTTTGATTCATTCAATACGATATGAAAACAGAAACATCGTTTATGCGTGTGTACGGACTATCGTCTCCATAAACGGTGTTTTACATTTATTTTATATACACTTGGTATACATATTTATATTATAAATATATATGATATATAAATCATGTTTTATTTTCTGAAAATATTTAAATCATGATCTATGTGATACAATCCAGAGTAACAAGTTAAAACTCATACGATAAATAAAGTGATTATTACCCGAAATGTTAATCTGGCATGGAAATTATTATTAAATGGGTAGTATAAATTCATAAATGAATCACGTATGATATCATAAATATTAATATGGTTCTGTTACAATTTAATTACACATTATGGTCTATATACAATAGGTTAAACATACCCTAGACTAAAGGAAAGTGCAAGGTAAGGGTTAATTCCTCAATCTCATTATTATCTGAGATTGTTTATGTGTATGTATCTACTGGGAAATATTTATTATCCATGTCCATGATTCATAAAATAGTAATAAAATGGATTCTTTTTAAAGTAATTTTTTACTAAAACATCATTTTACTGTTTTAAATATTTAATCTTCTAAATCATTACCATTAATGTTCATGTTTTCAAAATGGTTTTTGAGGATCTATTTATATAAACATGAATGTTTTTAAAATGTTAATTCCTTTCAAAATTTTAAAAGTGGTATGGGACACTTTGATACAAAAATGTCATTAAATGTCTTCCTTTCTAAATTTTGTGACTTTTAAATGTTTTTTTAAAATGGATATTTCTCTCAATGATTTTGACAAATCATTTTCATCAATATCAACATCCCTTGATGGATTTAAAACATGTTTAAATTTGATTTATTATGATTCAAATATTACATATTGTATTGAAGGTTTTGTGATATGTTTTACTGTGGATGTGTTATTTTTATACTATTCATTGTTTATGGATAAATTATTGACATTTTTTATGCTAGTTTTTATATGAATGTCTAGGTTATGTTTAATCCTTTTCATATGAGTAATGCATTGTACTTAGTAAGTGATGGGTGGAGCATGGTATAACACCTCGATGCATCGGTAGGTCTCATGAGGCAAAATAGTGTCTTGGAATAAGGCCTTTGACAAAATATAATTTGTATTCTAGGAACGATGTCATGACCCGACCCAACGAGGCTCGGGCCGTGACTCCCCATGCCCGCCTCCAATAGGCCAGGGGCTGGCGACTAGCGCCGAGTAGGCTATCACACACATGGGAGGCATTAGCCTAAGGTACCTGTACACACACACCCACAAACACCTCCATGAAACAGTGCAGAGATATATAAAACTGATAAGAAAATGAATGCATACATCTATCCCAAACCAGAGTACAGTAGAAGTACAAAAGGGAAATATAGGGCCCACCAAAAAAACTACAAAAGAGCGTCCAACCTGCTCTGCAGAAGGGGAGCGCTGCCACATGCACCCACCGGAAAGCTCCCTCGGCATCGCACTGGCAAACACCCTGGTCAGTCTCGCTCACTCAACTTCGCCTACTCCAGGTCCTCCTGGGACTCTGTCGAAAGGCATGTGGTCTGCACAAGACACAATCATGTGCAGGCAAAGCCCATGTAGGGGTGAGTATAAACATACTCAGTAGGCACCCCAAAAACCCAAAACCAAAGAGATAAACTGAAATACAACAGTCCGTTCATCCCAGCAAGAGGGAACCCAGACGAGAGAGAAACTCCATCTCGTGACCAGCCTCAGCTAAACACAACTAGTCATCTCATCTCAAGTGTATTCCCATACATACACCTTGAACAATCTAGATATAATCAGCTCACGCAACAAGCCACATGAGGTACCGACCTCAACACCAGCAACTTCCCACAACCAGGAGAGTACACCGCACATTCACTGTCATCCTCGATGACACTCGTCCGAGAGATACACTCCATCGGGTTTCTCACGAACCTCTCAGACGCTCACCCAAGAGATCATGCTCGTCAGTTGGCATCACTGAGGATAACTCACCGAAACAACATAACTACCAAACTCCTTAGATAGGGGATCACTGCTAGGGTATGCTAGGAGATACCAAAACCCACTCCGGTATACATAGCTTACAGATACGGGATCACTCCCAGGGTCCGCTGGGGGATACCATGACCCGTTCTGGTATACGTAGTTCTCACAGATAGGGGATAAAACTCAAGATCCGCTGGGGGATACCACAACCCGATATAGCGCTCGACAGAAGCACATCACTCAGATAGAGGATCTTCACCCATATAAAGGTGGTCACGATGATACCGAAACCCTGTCTAGTATAACTCACGATGTAGGGGATTGAACCGACGATTCCACAACCCTATCGAAACCATGAGCTATGTAGGGGATCGTATAACCAATGATAAGAAAACCCTACCAAAACCATGCGCTAAGTAGGGGATCGTATAACCAACGATACCACAACCCTACCGAAACCATTTTTTGAGTAGGGGATCACATAACCAATGATACCGAAACCCTACTATACACCTCATGCTGAGCAGGGGATCGTATACCCGACGATGCCACAACCCTACTGAGCACGACCCACCACATAGGGGATCATAATCTTGATGATTACACAAACCCTAAGGGGTTAACCAGCTAGATAGGAGATCACCACCCGTGAATAAGTGGTCACAACGATACCAAGAACCCGATCTAGGGAAAAGATGCTAAAGGATCCCGCTTCGGGCCCACCGGAGGGATGCCAGAACTCTAACAGTTTAAACATCCAATCGAGAGGATCAAAAACCTATACGACGGTTGTGATGCAATACAAACCATTCTGGAAATGAAACAAGGGAGTACCCTCAACCACTACTGATCCAAAACGTCGCTAACCCGAGCAACTCGCAACAATGCCACACTGCGCACATCCAAGGCCAATACCGAGGCCACCATCACGATCCACGTGAAAAAACACGCAGGATATGATGTTTACTCGCCCGAAATGGAGCACCGGTGAAAAAATCATTATTCACCGGAGCTAGCTCGGGAAGGGGACCACATAACGATCCTGAAACCCATCAAGCGGATCATACCATGACGATCCCCTCGGAAAAACAAGCGGAATTGACTACTCGCTCATCCGAAACAAACACCCAGTGAAAAAGGTACTATTCACCGAAGCCAACTCTAGTGGGGCCCACGCCTCGATTCTGAATCTCACCGAATAGATCACACCATTGTGATCCTCTCGGAAAACCCCACAGGATCGACTAATCATCCGCTAAAATCAGACTTCTGGTGCAAAAGCTGTGTTTCTCCGCAAACGCCAAAACTGGACCTCATGGGGCCCACACCCCATTCTCAGTCCCAACACCCGGAAACCATCTCAAAAATTTGGTCGTTCTATCAGGGTCTCAACACCACTGACGGAAAATCAATCGGACACTCCGGGTAGAAGTTACAACAGCCTGAAGTCGTAAAATAATAAAATATTGTTATTTTATTCGACATTTCAAGCCCTCGGGCCAAAATACCGACTCCCAAAATTTTCAACATTAGTTAAAAAGGTCCGTCTCGACGCAAGGAACACGTCACCTCAAACGGATCGCAAATCGGAGTTACAGTTTGCGAGTTACGGGGGTTTAAAGAACCTCTAGAACAATCTGGCCGGACCACCGCAGGGTCGCCGGATACCAACGTACCGCAGCCGGACACTGCCGTGCCAGAGCCGGAAACCACCACGCCACCGCGGAACTCACCGGATTCCGCCATGGCCGCCGCGGGTCTCACTGGAAAACCGGGTTTTCGCCGGAAAACTTCCGGGAGCCATCGGGAGCACCCTGGTGCTCCCAATTCAGATCCGACAAAAGTTTCAGAAAGCTCAGGACCCGAACTACACAAACCATATGACGATTTGAAGAAAAAAATGCATAAATAGGGTATGTGATTTTAAAACTCAAACCGCCAACCTTGCGGGCGAAACGCCGAAGCTTCAGGTGCAAAATGACGCCGGCGACGCGCTGGAGCTCGATCTACTGACGATCGACACAGAAAACGGACGCCCGGAGCTCGATCTGACGAAGAAACGGAGGAGGGGGAGGGTTTCTTCCGGCACCTGAACATACAAGGTGAGGTAGGGGGAGTTATTGATTTCTTTTTTTTTTTAATTAAAAGAACTTCATTTTAACTCTCCCGCCAACTTGCCTCCGACCCGGCACTCGGCGCCAACTAAAATTATGTCGCACCTAGGGTAAACATGGTGTTTTGAATGCAACGGCTGACTCAGAATTACGATCCGAGACTCCGTTCAGATGTTATTCGAGCTGATTCTCGTAAATAAACTTTTCCATTTATTTACGAAAACACCCCTGGTGGCACTATCCACTGCAGGCCCGTGTCCACTAAGTTTACTCCCCGCCTAGGGTAAACGGCACGTTCCGGACGCAACCGTGCCCTCAGAATCCAATTCTGAGCAACCGTTTATGAGATATCATACCCCCTCCACGTTCATGGTATAAAAATACTAAATATTTTTATAAATTCAATTCTGGGCACACCGGGCCTCGGAATTGCACGCGGTCTTCGCACCTAGCTCTGGATTTATCCGTAGAAATATTCCAAAGCCTGGCAGGGCCCAAAACCCGAGTCGCTACAAACAGGGCCATGACTATGTGGCTATGATATCTGGAATTATGCATTTCATCATTATGAATTTGGGTAGTGTTATTGCATTTGATTATTCAACTAGTAGAATATCCATGTAAATAAGTAAATTGAATTATATTATTGTATCTTTTCCATATTATTCTGAAGATTATGTTTCTAAGGATTTTGTTTTAGTCTTATATATTGTATTAAATGTTTATTATTATTTATGAAAGATTCCGCTATATTGTTATCCTTACTGAGCATCTGAGTTCCCCCTTTCTATGTTTTAATTTCCCCAGGAATTCAAGAAGTGTATTATGATTGATAAGAAGGGTTAAGCTAGGGGATTAATGGAATTATCAAAGGATCATTTATATTGTTTTTTATTTTCTAATGTGTAATGTAATTTTAATGTATGTAATCTATGTTCCAAAACTGATAAACTGATCGGTCTTCCGGGACTTGATTCCTTGTAATCAGGCCAATTTATAAAAATAATGCACCAAATTTGGGATTCTGGGGTCTGGGCGTTGCAGTTGGTATTAGATGAATTTTAGCAATAAACATGGAAACTAGATTTAGATAAACTCTAATTATTGCACATTACCCTAAGATAGACTTTGAGGACTAGTATAGAAGAACTTCCTAGAACATTGGTAATGTAGAGATTTTGTGAGTTTTCCAATAAAACACATCCCTGTCTTGATACGAGTAGGTAGAAGCGGCTCTGGAACATATGTACCTAGGTGTAAAACCTGAAAACACCTTTTTGAGATGGACTCGAACGGGAACTGGTGCACGATGACGGGTCTTGCTGCACTCTTGGTTACGACACACCAGGGGATATGCTTAGGATAATTCTTATTTTCTTTCTTAAAAATTATGAAGGATTTATGTATATATACCTCCTTAAAGAAAATATTTTTATGATTATGGATTATATCCATAAACTGTTCAATTAAAATTAGGTATTTTACAATTATGGAATTATTCATTGTGATTTATAAACTAACATAGTGTATTCCATCGTATAGAAATGTCACCCAGTAGAAGGAATGGGAAATCCAACAATACCTGTGATCCATTGAGTAATAAGGATCATATCATTCATGTTATTAATCCAACATTTAGAAGGGAAATAGTCTCCCATATATTCTCAGAATATGGGGAAATAATATCATGTGTTAATAAGATAAGAAAATAATTCTCGGAGTCCCATGGCTTTGAAGGGAAGTAAGCGAAGAAAAGGATGGTAGAGAGAAAGATGTATAAAGGGAAGAGGGGAAAGAAGGATTTTCCCATATATGATAAATGTGGAAAAAATCACCATGGTAAATGCTTGAAGGGAATGAGAATTTTTTATAATTGTGTAGAAAAAGGACACCATGTACATGATTTCAATTGTGAAAAAAAGTTTTCAAATATACAATGCTTCATATACAAGGAGTTGGGACACTACACGAATCAATGCCCAAATCATCAGAGTATACCCCAAATGCTGCTATTGGATAATAATCAAGTTATGACACTACCAAAGATGAAGAGAAATGATTAAGAGTTATTATATTGTTATTAAATTATTTTGTAATTTTAGTATTGTATTAATGATGTACGTGTTATAAGAATTATAGAGTTTATAAGGATTGTACTGCAGTACTATTTAATTAAGGACATAAGATTGGGTGGAAAAAAAGTGACTCAATAGCAAGTTAATGTTTATGAAAAATACATGGTTTAATGAAAGACAAAACTTTATTATGGTCCTGATATTGAGGTATTGATTTTGGAATAAGATATGATTGATTTGAATATTATTGAAATCCTTGTAACTGGTTAATGGTTTGTTTATTCCATCATTTTTTGAGTTTACAACATTTTTTGATATAAGGTGTATATCCAGTATTCTATATGGAATAAGGGATAATGAATGTAAAAAATATGGATATATGATAATTGAGGGTGTTACCACATTTTAAAATAATAAATGATGAAGGTGTTCAAATGTTATTACGTGGAAAAAAGGATCTTCATTGTCTTTAACATCCTTCAAAATATTGGACTGTGAGATTGGATAGAAGGATTTTGGATAATTTTAAAGGTTGGAATGGATTAATTTTGAAATTGGATACCATTGTTAAGGTTATTTTTGGATTGTTATAAAAAGGACATCAAGTAGACCGTGTGACAATCTGTCGTGTCGGACAATGATGTTGGAATCTAACCCACATCTGTAGTGTGATTGGGATTTATCGCTTACCACTGGACTATTTGAAGTCGCTAGATTGTATAATCTAGTTTTCTAAAGGTTCTGATAGGTGAATTATAAATTCATTTTTTTTGGAACCCTATACGATTAGGATAAATAGAATTTTTTTTTGAAATCTTTTGGAGTGAAAGAAGAGTTTGTGGTAGGAATAAGTTGAAGGATGAAACTCTACTTGTTATGTAAATATATATATATATAAATATATATAATTTTTTTCCAATTATTCTATTGGTAAATTAATTCTTAAACTATAGTGAAGGGATCTTATAACCAAAAATGTGTTATCCTAATACCTTATGTCTTGTTGAACCAATGGTATTTTAAATCATCATATATTGATGGATTTGAGGCCCTCAATTTTACACTTGTTTGTGATTTATAACATCAATCACTCCCTATAAATATTTATGTTTACGTCCAATTATGTGTCTCTAGTTTCCACCAACGTTCTCCTAATAGAGATCATAATATGGTGGTTGCCCTTTCATTTCCCTTTTCCTCTTATTAAGACTAAATTTTGTTAACACAATTTCCGATGTGGGGTTTCCCACAAAGGTATTTTCTATTTTCAACCTTTTATTTTCGATGACAAATTTCAAATAGAGAGAAAAAATTTTATCAAAGGTGGGAAGAATGTAACACCCCAAGATTTCATAGTACGTTATTTCTTCAAAGTAATTCAATAACTTGCACTACATGCAACATCGAGTTCGAGCGCTCCACGACTTACCAAACTAGCAGTTCAAAAGCGGTTATGAATAGAATTACTAAATTAGGAACTTTATATAATCCTTATAACTTTAGAATACATATTATGAGTTTATTAGACATAATGTAAGAACAAATACATTTTTTAGATAAAAAAATTATTTTTCAAAAAATGCGGTTTTACCACCTTTTAATGGTGAACCTTTTTTAAATACAATATTTGAAACTTTTATATATTAAATTTGACCAAATAAGATTCTTCTTTATAATTGGGACATAAGAATTTATTTTCAATAAATATTTTGTGTTTTTCTGATAACATTCATATTTGGGTGAATAATGAAAAATACTATATTTTAACAGAAAAAAACTTTTATAATAAAAATAATTTATAGTGTTAAATTATACATTTTAATGGTTTGGAAGTATAAATATATTATAATTTTACCATTTAATCCAATTCTGGTCATTGAATGCAATTTCACATTGAAAATGGACATAAACAAATGTCAATCTTTTGATAGTTATTATTTCATAAAAATATGGCTTTTGGTTTTGTCAATGGGAATTATTTTTAAATTAACAAATGCAACTTCTATGTTTTTAATGTGGTAAAATAGACTTCATTTTTGAGTTTGGATAATCAAAATTATATTAGGGTTAATTTTTGGTATGTTTCTGAAAACATTCAATTTTTTATGAATAGTGAAAACACTGAATTATAGTTTAAAATCGACTTTTTATTTAAATAATTATTTATTTTATTTAAATTTATTCATGGTTAAAATTGATACATAATACCTATATATGTTTAGTTTAATTAATTGGAGTAATTTTATAATATGTTTAGATGTATTAAAATTTTATTGAACTTTTTACCGTATTTTACCCACCTCCTATGAGCATTTGCAAATTTGCATAAAACGTAATTTTACCACGTCTGTGAATTGAATTTCAATAATCTAAAAGGCATGGTCGATAATAGTAAGTAAAATTTGGTTCAATAAGATAAAAATAATTTTTAGTGAATAGTAACTTTTGGTTTTTATTTACCATGGTTAAAATTAAATAGGGTAATTAAAGGTAAAAATGATACTATTATTACCCTAACACATATCCTAATTATATTGGAGAAGATTAATTCGACCAAAAAACTGTATGAATAAAATATGATCCTATAGGTCCACTTGGATTAGATTAGGACATTTATTATTATTTAATTTAAAGAAGAGTTAAAATTATTAAAATTTAGTTTTCATAACTAAATTTTTTTTCATATTGGGTTATACATAATATAAATTAGACTATAAGTATTCATTATAAAGATAAAATGATTTCATAAAAAATGGTATTTTTTATAATTTTTTGACATTAAATAATTAAATTTATTTATGACACAATGATGATGTAGTAATTACCTTGTTAATAAATGATTAGAATAATTGATATTATAAATACCCAAATAAAATTAATTTGATACTTCTGATGAATGAAATAATTTTAAAGGATAATATGACATGTTAGGGTTGATTCAATCAATTTTTTTTCAGAGTAATCATTCTGTTATGATTTTAACAAAAAACAAATACCAAATAGTGTCAAAATTGACATAAAATAGTTTTTTAAACAAATATTGTACTGTTAATTGAAAAAATAGTCCTAATAATTTTATGTTCTTCAAAAAGACTTTTATAATAATATATATGACATTAATGAACCAATTTGGGTTCCATTGGAATTTTATAGTATGTTTATTAACCATATAAAATAAAAATACCAAGAGACATGGTAAATGTCAAACTATTTAACGAAAAGTTAAATCTAAACGTTAAGGTTAATATGGTGACCTAAACCTATCTAAAACCTGTTGGCTGAGATGGTTTAGACCCATAACCACCTTATCCTATAAATAAATCATTTTTGAGCCATTAGAAACCGAAAATTATTTTATTACATATTATTATTTGAATCTTTTTCTAAAGTGACCCCCACCTCTCATATAAAAGGGAACTCACCTTCTCTCATATTCACACCTCCAAAGCCATTTGGATCAACCAAACCCTACCCAAATATCCTCCCAACTATCCACCCTTCATCCAAATGGACTTATTTTAATCTTAAATCAAACCTATGTTGCCCTTTTGATCAAATCAAAAGAAAGAACCCGAAGAAGAGGTAAATATTTCATCACATAGTTCAAGTTCCTTTCTTCATCCAGTACCTCTTTCTTTTCGGTTTAAATTATAAAATAATAAATCTAGTATCTTATATATAATTTTATGTTATTATAAAAATGGTACAACCATATTCATTATTCTATCCATCCTATAAATGACAAAGTCACCATACGTGCGTTCGTACAGATTACTGTCTCCACGTCGTGGTGTAGTTTGTTATTCAAACACATCATTGATTGGATGGGTTTAATAATGAGTATAACTAATTTAAAAAATTAATAAAACATTTTAATGATTATGTATATATGATATAAAATCCAATAACATATTATTTCTCCATCAATATAATGATTTTGTCTCTTGTGCGTATGTACGGATTATCGTCTCCACGACGCGATGAGATTCATTTCCACGTTCACCAATCAGCGATGATTATAAAATATATATAATTAATAAGTATGTAATATATGAAATAATAATGATACTAGATATATATATATATATATGTACTTACATATATCATATTCACTTAGTTCCGTTCAAGATGATATGAAAACTGAAACAACGTTTACGTGTACGCACGACCTACCGTCTCCATAAATGGTGTTTTCCATTTCATATTTATAAATATTTTATAAATATTTATATTCTAATTATATATGATACATAAATAATGTTTTATATTTTGTATGTATTTAAATCGTGATCTACGTGATACAATCAAGAGTAACATGTTAAAACACGTACGATAAGGAAAGTGATTATTACCCGAAATGTTAATTTATCATTGAAATTATTATTAAATGGGTAGTATAAAGACATAAATGAATCATGTATGAGATCATAAATATTAATTTGGTTCTGGTATAATTTAATAACATACAATGGTCTTTATAAAGGAGATTAAACATACCCTTGACTAAAGAAAGGGCAATGTAAGGGTTAATTCCTCAAACTCATTATTATATGAGGTTGTTTATGTGTAAGTATAATGGGACATATTTATTATAAATGTCCATGTTTCATAAATAATTTTTCAAATGGATTATTATTAATGGACTTTTTTTACTAAAACTCCATTTTAAATTTTTTTAATATTTATTCTTCTAATTTATTCTCAATAATGTCCTTATCTTCAAAATGGGTTTTAAGTATGTATTTATATGGACATGAATGTATTTAATATGTTAATTACATTAAAAAGTATCAAAGATGTATCAGACAATTTAATTCAAAAATGTATTTACATATATTCCTTTCTAAATAGTGTGACTTTTAAATGTTTTTATAAAAAATGGATATTTCTCTCAATGATTGTTTCAAATCATTTTAATCTATATCAACATCCCTTGATGGATTTTAAACATGTTTGAAGTTGATTTATTATGATACAAATCTTCCATATTGTATTTAAGGTTTTGTGATATGATTGACTGTGGATGTGTTATTTTTATACCATTCATGGTTTATGGATAAATTATTGACATTTCGTATGCTAGTTTTAATATAAATGTTTATGTTATGTTTAATCCTTTTTATATGTGGAATGAATTGGACATAGTAAGTGACAGATGGAGCCCGCTATAGCTTCTCGATGCATCGGCAGGTCTCATGAGAAAAACTAGTGTCTTGGCACAAGGGCTTGAGAAAATCTTATTTGTAGTCTTGGCACAAGGCCTTTACTATGTGGTTATGAAGTCTGGAATTATGAATTCCGTTTTTATGAAAGTGGCTATTGATATTTCATGTGATTATTCGAATAGTAGAATATCCAAGTGAATATGTAAATGGAATTATTTTATTTTATATTTTCTTTATTATGATTAAGTTTAAGTTGCAAAGGCTTTTGTTTTAGTCTTATACATTGCCTTAAATGTTTATGCTTATTAATGAATGTTTCCACCATATTGTTATCCTTATTGAGCATCTGAGCTCACCCATTTCTAGTTTTTCATTTCACCAGGATTCCATGATGTGTATTATGATTTATAAGCAGGGTTAAGCTAGGGGATTAGTGGCGTTCTCAATGGATCATTTATGTTGTGTTTTATTTTATAATGTGTAATGTAAAGTTCAAGTGTGTAATATATTTTCCAATACTGCTAAACTAATCGGTCTTTCGGGACTTGATTCCATGTAATCATGCCAATTTATTAAAATAATGCACCGAATCTGGGCTTCTGGGGTCGGGGCGTTACAAATTTAACAATTATATATATATATTTTTATTATTAGATGATTGGAAATTCCGATGTTAAAAATGTACATGAATTTACAAGTCTAAAGATTAATTATTATTTTTAGAAACATGTTTTTGATTAAGTATCTGATATAAAAAATAAAAATATGATTGTTTGATGATATGGGTGACAATTCTCAATTTTAAAAGGCCCATACCAACTATAAATTTAAATTGGAACCCATTTAATCATAGACACTAATGTTTAGGACAATGAAACCTATATTCCACTTCTAAAACATGTCTTATTTGGTTAATTAAGGTTCCAAAATCATACTATATGGTAAAATAGCATTTAGGCTGATGTAAACAATTTAATATTTATTCATATGTCACAACTCTAAAAAAAATGCTATCAAAGCATAATGAATTCATGAATGTAAGCCAGAAATCAAACAATAATGGATTATATATGATAATGATAGTTATTATTCAATCATGTTATACAAAAAATAATTCAAATTAAGTAACAAACATGTTATACAAAAAATCATGGTACAAAATCACTTAATCATGGTATATAAATAATCATGCTAATGATATATTAATACTATGTGATTGGAATGATGCATAAACACACCCCTTCTAATAAAATTCTATTAAAAGAGTTAAATACCATGAATCCCTAAATTATTTTCTAGTATAATTAAAAAATTATTCCAAGATGAAATAATAAGAAGCTATAATAATGTACAATTTGAACAACAATCCCATCCTAGGAATCTTGATACCCCCCTATGTGTTTATTGGTCAATTATTCCTATGAATGAGTTATATACTAAATTTCAAAATGCTACTAGTCTTCTATTGAGAATCCAATATATTATGAAAATGGAAAAAATAATCATCTGAAACCTCATTGCGTCATCCAATCCCGAGTGCTTATAATCTGGAGCCTTGATTTGGTTCAACACAACACCTCAACTTGGCCTTCACATAGGCTAGAGGAATTCTACAAGCATGTTGGGTATAATGGTTATGTGGTGAGAATATTATAACATATGTATTAGTTTTATATATATAGTATGTAATAAAAAATAAAGGCAATGGAATATAAAAAATCAAACAATTGTATTAATTATAATAGATACCCCGACCAATGACAAAAAATCCACCCATTGAAGAACATTCTATGTCTGAATACGAGTAGTCCTTATAAGAAACATACAATATACAAAAGTAATTGATAATGTTATGAAATATGTAAACCAAATACCCAAGTAATATATTCATCTCATGTTTATTCTCCACTGACCACCTTAATATCTTCTCCAAGTCCAAAAGGCAAACAATAGGCAGTGCAATTGAAGATTCTATCCTAAAACAAATAGGAAATTATGGGTACCAAATGAATGGGAAAATAGGGTGTTTGATAATCTCATTATTCCACCAATGATGTAACATAACAAAATCCAATAAATGTATATAAAATGATAAACCTTTTAGGTATAATAAAGAAATAAAGAAAAAATTAATGTAATAATATTGGGATCGGTTTCCTAAAATTATACCTCATTAAAAATTCTTATATCATCATAAGCTATAATGTCAATGAATATGTTCTATAATATATATATATATATATGAATATGTTTTCACAGTTATATGGAAGGATATATATTCCCTAGTGATGCCTCATGGATTAAGACCCATGAATCCACATGAGGATAACAATCAAATATCATAATTTTAATATGGGATGCCATTCACAATGACCTCAATGAATGTTAACACATTTTGATACAAATATATTCATGTAAATAACAATGGATGTTTTTTCCAATGATCTCTATTAATTATAAGGGAATTAATGACCAATAGTTCTAAATGAATTACAATGACTGTCATGCCCAAAATTAAAAATAATGAATGGGAACACCATATCAACAATTTTTAGAAAGGAACGTGAAAATAAATGTCTCATAATAATCAGTTAAATTATATAAAGTACTGTATACTGATAATTAAATAAATAAAAATGTAATCAAATCAATTTAATACCATACTCAAGGCCAATACCAGTCTCTATTTTTATTTATGAATGAGGTTCATTAATAAAAGAAATATAAGTATTAAATAATAAAAAGAACGAGGCATTGTAAAAATTCCCTTACACAATACCATTAAAAAACCAGATATTCATTTATTCAAATTTTTTCATTTATCCAATCCCATTTATGTGATAAAAGGATTAATGTGTAGAATATTTTCCAAGTAATTTTTTTATTTTATTGATTTTGTTTGATTGATCGATTTTAGGAATTGAGAATTAATTTAATGATCACGGACGATGTGGTTTATCTACGAAATTTAATTCATTAGTGAATTTCACTAAAATGGGGGCATGATCAACTCCCCGAATGTGTGATTTATACTTATGAAAAGTAATGATCATTTTGAGTATTCAATATAACACACCCTAATGTGTTGTTAGGGTTTTTTTATCACCTCCAAGAATGTATAAAGGTTTCATAGAATGTATATAAAATTTTCAAGTGAAGAATTTAAAGGAATTCATATTTTAGGAGAAATTGACTAGATGTACGTAATGTGGAACACTATTAACAATTATAAACATGATATACATTTAATGGAAAGGAAATGACAATTTAAATTTACCAAGGAATAATAAATCATTGATTCTCTGGCAATGATTTTAGATGAAATTAGAGAAACTAGAAGAATAAAAAATATTTGAAATATGAGCTCATAAAGAAATAGAATTTTATTTGAAAATGTAAATGAATATAACAAAGAACTTGAATGAAAGAAATACGTAGTGAAATCCATTTTCAACTATGATATCCAATTTGTTGTCTGAATAAAATAGATTCGAAATATCATAGAAGGAGCCTAATTGAGGAGCATAAGAGACTCTCGACATGTGAGAAATGAGGGAATGAATGAATGAGGAAATGTTAATGGAGTTCGGGGTAAATGAAAATATACAGAGCCATTAATGAGCCACATATGATGTGTAGACATGTGCCAAATGAGCAATGTGACTTTCCACAGTGACACACCTTGTATAGAGAGGTACATGGTTAATCAAACCATGTGTATCCCATGAATGGTGACTAGAAAGTGCACCATAAATCTTGTATTGTCACAATATACTGTTATACAATCCACAAAACTACCATTGGGCCACTTCACAAATTCACATGGTTTATTGTGCCCCTAAAAATGATAAAACAATATATGTACTTGATAAAATGGTTTTCTTGGATTGGGGTTCACGATTAACAAAAATTATTTCCCAAATGTACAGTATAAACTATTTCCCCATAAACCAAGTCTTCAGTGCCTGATGGTTATAAAACTCCTCTAGCTCCCAAGACACCCTTTAAGACTAAAATACATTATATAAAAACACATTTATGTGTAGCAATGCATGTAATTACGTTCCAAATATTTCCACAATATTATCCCAATTATCCCAACATAGATTCATAATTCTTTGTAGAATTATAATTTTTTATATATATGTGATGTTACATTAACATGTTGAAAATAGTGAATAATGTTTTGAACATGTTATTCGTACACCAATTTTTATGAAGAATCCACATTCTATGAAACCTATACTTTTGGGTTTATAATATGTCAAATAATTTAAATTACTCAATTGTATTTAAAAAAACTACTTCTTTATCACTTAATAAAAAAATAATGGCTTAGAATATTCCATGTCATCAAATTTGACTACCATTAAAATCAATTTTTAAAAATAAAAAAAATAATTTTTTGGTTGTAATTTTTGTGGGATATCTCAATTATAATACATGATAATCTAGTGTAATTAAATCTATGAATGATTATCAGATGAAAACCCAACTACATATTTTGTAGAAAAAACATTCACAAAATCCACCAAGGTGACCTGATGCTCAACATAAGGAGGGAAGGAATATCATTTTATGTAATATACTACAGTTTCGAATATTTCATATCTCTGTTATATTATCCCAAGATGATCAACCAACCGAAACTGATTCCATTTGTAACACCCCTACCCAAGCCATTGGCTAGGAAAAAATATTAGGTGATGTTAATATTATGTGAAATCCCAACGAAATAAATTTCTACACATAAATTTCAGGGTCATACCATAAGAAATGGGAAAAATTACCATTTTAAAAAACAAAACTATTAATAAGAAATAAAAACAACCAGACTAGCAATATGAAGCATTAGTAAAAACAATAAATCACCAATGAAAACCCAATAAAACAACTTAATCATAGCAGTAGAAGAAATCCAATAATAAAATTAAATAAGAATCTAAAATAAATCATGATATAGAAAAGCTAATGTGGAATCACGCAATAATTCCATAAGAGAAAACAAAGATCTAATGATTGTACCAAGGAAGAGGCTTCATGATTCACCCCAATATAAATTTGATACATATTCTTTGTTTTTTCAGGAATAATAACATCTAAATAAACCCAATAATTTCATATAAAAAGTTGTGTAATATTATCTAGTTTAAATTCCACAGATACGTCCTATCTTATTCCACTAGGATAGAAAATGTCACCTCAGAGATCAGAATATATTCTATAACAAATATATATATATATATTAATATCATTAAGAAAATATAAATTGATAAATTTTAGAAGAAAAATAATTGATCCATTCACACCACTAATTATACCCAAATCACATCCACCAACGTACTCACACCTTCATACCAAACTAAAATAATAAATACCCACAGTCAATGACCTATACTTCTTCAAGACCACACATGGTAATATAATTCCATTCCCTTTTTTATTGAGCACTATATATATACCAACATGTCCCCATAAAATAAAAATATGAACACAATCCAACCTTATCTTCTATATTCCCATATAATTTAATTCCACATAAATAAAGCCTTTTAAAAATATTCATTAAACAATTTTTTTTCACTAAACCAATCAATAATTTAATAAAATTAATCAAATGGGTATTGAAAAATCCATTCAAATTCCAATGATTTCCATATTGTATAAAAAGAAGTTTTATTTAATATGTAAACCATGTTTCCTTTAAATATTTTAGAAAAAAAATGAATTAATATAAGCCTTTATTTTTTTAGAAAAAGTGGAAAAGTGATTGAAACCACCTAACAAAGAACAAGTGATGAAAATTATGAATAACACTATAAAACATTTAGATCCAAGATAGAAAATCCATTATATTCACACATACAATTATAATATCAAAATAAAATATCATAGATACAAGATTTATATAGATTGGATCATATCTAATGTTTTATGTGAGAGTAGATGATGAGATCATAATATGAAAGTATAAAAGTAATATTTATAGTTGATTCTCAAGATTAAATAAACATTGATCTTCCAAATCCAGCTTCTGCATCAATGGGGATGATAAAAAATACATAGAACGGTAGTGTATTTTGACAACCAAATAAGGGAGATAAATAATGATTTTTCCTTGGTATAAAATTTAAAAAAACACTAATTTTGAAATAATTAAAATCCTGATATATGGTTAGTCAACATTGTTCAAGGAAATTTTCACACATCACACACTTTCTACTATCTCCAAAACCCTATGTCAAACTACAAATTCAAATTATTTTAATACCATTGAATAAAAATAATTTTACATCTATTTCTACATGTATGGTTTTTCTTAGGCACCTATTTGGTATCTGAAAATCATTTAATTTTGAAATACCATTGTACTACTTCATGTATAAGTTTCGTGGTTACTCCATACAATTCTTAAACTTTACACCATAAAAACACCTACCAAACACATAAATAATATACATTAAATCATGAAGCACAAAAAAGAAATATATTATAATAATCATATAAAAATAAAAGGATAATGAAAACCAAACTAGGGGCATTACAGTGAATGATTTCTTATTTCACCTGAATGTGAGTTATTTCATAGTAGATAAAGTTCTATTTAATTATTATATAATGATAGAAAATGAATTTAAGATTATTATCTTTATAAAATCACGATTTATAACGTTATTCATGGTTTAATATGAGTATTTTAAATTATTTTCTATATTGAGAACTATTGTAAAAATGTTATATTAATGGAGTTATTTCAGATCAATATATCATTAAAAATATACCAGATAGAGTGAAATTTAAATTCATATAAATGGAGAGATTATATTATATCAGAGGAAATTATATTAAAAAACCCTTCGTAGTTGATTTGATAGTGAAGACTAGAAACATTATTAAATTATCCATCAGAAATAGAATCCTCTGAATGTTATCTGAATGAGTTTTGTAAATCTGGCAGATTGTTAAATAGTGATCAAATAGAGGAATCAATATAATATTCTAATTAAAGATTTTCATTTATATTAAACAATCATATCTGGAATTCATTATATATAGAGAGTTAATGATAACAATATAATACTTCATAGATAGAAATATAATGTTATATTGGATTGGGGAAACCTAAATAGAGCACTTGATAGATAATTGTTATTTCAGTATATCGAGAAATCCCTAGGTTTGTAACCACCAAGAATGAGTCCATTATAAAATGGAAACTGAAGGAGAAGATTCAGTGAAAGAAGAACCATAATGGGAGTTACTAGATGTGTTATTTTTTTCAAATATCCTAGCATCAAGATAAATAATGATTACCATAAAGAGTCTCCATCATATTTGTACACAGTAAACATTTTATGATGCTAAGAAATATTTTCAATATTTTTAAATTTAGCCAATACTTGTGGATAATATTAAGAAATAATTGATGTTAAATTTTGATGTATGTACCATTGTTTTTTATCTTTATATTTTTGGAATGATTATCTGAAATAGGTTCATCAGAATGGGTATTATAAAATTGAGATACATCATATGAAGGATCATCAGATAAAAATGTTTCAGACATACCAATACATGTATGATGACCACTAGATCAGATATAAATTGATTAAGAGGTAGTGGACATTAATTTAAATAAATATTTTAGAGTGATTATATTTGAATACTATATTATTTCACTTATATAGAAAAGAAAGAAAAAATACTTAATTTGTTGAACTAGTATTATTTAGTATTGAGTGATAAGAATTCTATCATAGTTGGCTCATTTCTATTCACAAAAGTTATATTTTTAAGATATTTTAATCATTAAAAACATATTGTGGTTAATTTTAGTATAATTTAAATTATATAATATCACAATTGTTTTATCCAGGATTTTTCACTTGCGTATACACTTCTAAGAGCATTATGATAAGAATCTAGTCAGCTAGAATCCCATATTATAAGTGTGTAATCACATAATATAAAACCCATTTTTTATTTATACGAATGTTTCAAGGTAACTTATTTATGATATAAAACTATGTAAAACTAATCAACCCTATAATAAATAATATCAGACATGATATACATGGTCATATTGATAACTAGAAAACCTAGTACAATTAATGTTTGTGACCCTATGTATGTAAAAATCAAGTTGGGGACTATGGTAAATGATATGTTCTTTAGTCTATAATGTTTTCACATCCCCATTAATCAATAGTAGAAATAACCCATGAAAAATATAATAAATTCTTCATCAAATAATATGGAACCTCATATTAACTTTATACCACACTGAAAAAATGCATAGGAACTCCGTCTTTATACGTCATTATATTGTATGATTAATTTTGGATTTATTTAACAATGAGAAGGGAAGAGTGATTTTTTTGTTTTTTATCAATTAATACACTTCATCCCTTTAAATAATTTATAGGTTAAATTCGTGAATCACAAATTCTTTTACGTTTCAATCATTTTTTAGAACAAACCCATGTGGAAATGGGACTTCTAAGGTTCATTTTTCATTAATAAAGGGTAATTATAGGTGTGAGCTTGAAAATTAAACATTCAAAAAACCCAATTGAAATAAACCATTGTTAAATAGAGTTAATAGAGTATCCATGGAATTTAATTTCACAATAGTCTCTTTATAGTGAATGAACATCCCACATTTCCATTATATATACCCTTAAAATAGAAAAATAAATTGTGTTTGAAACCATATAACTATTTACTAATACAACCTCTTCTCAGAAGTACACTACATAGTCCATATTCATCCTCTTATATTAAAATCACAGTATCATGCATGTACTTTTTATCATCCTTTCTTCTTTTCTTTCATTATCCCTAAGAGACTTTTAATCTGTATGCGAAATTAAGTTTGAAGAATATTATTCTACTTCTATTGTATATGAATCATTTCACACACTACCAAATCCTTTCACCCACTTCCCAACATAAAATAATAAATATTTTACTTAGTATTATTTGTAGTTACTATGAGAGAGGATTAAACACATTCATATTCAAATTTCCTATAATGATTCAGTTTTTCTATATCCAATTTGAAAAAAATGGATAGAAATACTTATTATTTTTATCCATTTTAATGTTATTTTTTTAATATTGAAGAAAAGAATTTATATAAATCATAATATTTTTATCATGTTTCATGGTTAATAGTATATGTAATGGATAATCTGTCTACTATATTACATGACATAAATTTAATATAGGTTAATCAAATCTATCCCTGCTTAAATCTCCTGAAATGATGATTTTTCAAAAATGAATAATTAGGTAATAAACACTTACCTTTCTTGAAATAAACCATAAACATGAAATATATTTATATAAATAGATTAATAATTAAATATTACCTCTTAATTCATCTATAAATTAATTTTCTATATTACAAGAATTTTGAGTATAGAATAAAATAATCTAGAAATCATTCTAGTGGAATTCGATGTGTCTTTCATCTTTTATTTAAGAAAATTCACATCATGATATAATTTCAACATAAGTAATACAATTAATATTATTTTCACACTTCACGATGTTTTTAAATATTAAACAATCTCCCTTTACTGATATAAAAAATTAACATATTAGAACTATAAGAATGAAAAAAGACTAAACCATTCAAATTTGAACTCAAATCTCTTAGCACTAAATTGTGGGACTATCATAAAAAGCTTTTTGTATACTTCTATTATTTTTAATATTACAATCATAATATTTTGGGACTTATATCTCAACATTATTTATGTGGACCCTTCCTTTAACACTATATAATTCTGAGTTTTACATCATGAAATCACACATTTCAATTTTTGGGATCTCAACAGTTTATAATTTTATAGAATTGTGTAATCAACCTAAATAAATAAATATTATATCAGATCATGGAAACATCCAATTTGTGTCCACTTTCCCCACAACAGAAATTTTTTTTGATAATATAATGTTTAGTTTTAGGAAATATGTTAAAAAATTTCATCATGACCCTATCATTAACCCTACCCAACCATTAAAACCTAAGGAAAATATTTCGAGTCATGGTTTTTGAATAAAAAATATTAGTAATGGAAATATAAAAATGGAGAAAGGGATATCATAGTTAATTAATTTTCATAAATGATTTTCTTTTTAAAATATACATTGATCTCAAAATAATAAATTTCTTACCCATGAAAAAGAATTCATTGTCAAAATATTCTAAAGATGAATTTCCAAAGAAATATTAAAATAAAAAATGAAACATGTAATGTTTTTATTGATATCATGGAAAACAGATTAAATTTTAGCAAAATGATTTAAATCCATCCTTAAAAAGTAGCTAAAACATTCCTTTTAAACTTAATCTCATTTTCCTACCATGTGAAATAATACTAATTAAATTAAAAAATAACAAATTTAGATAATTTTTTTTTGGAATCATAAGAAATAATCTCCATAACATTCATATAGTATGTCTTACAAATTGAAAAATCTACTATATAAATTCTAATAATCTCCAAGGAAAAACAAACTGGTTTACTCTTTCCCGTTTCAAAATTCATTAGAGTTCTCTATTGAGATCACATATACTCAATTACTAATAAAACCACCATTACCTGGTGTATAATGGAACAACTAATGAAAGGTTTATTTTATAACCACATTATCCTTATAATCAATTTTCAAGAAATATGAAAAAATTAGAAAATCATTTTTTTCATTTTTTTCATTACTATTATAAAAAACCATTTCATCACATGGGATAATTTCTTGGTATTGAAATATCTATTTCATTTAAAAGAAATTTAAAAAATATGCAAAACAGAAGAGAGTAGTTTTTTATTTGATGTAACCATGAAATATTTTAATCAATCAAAATCATGAAATAATTTTTTGAGGGGGTGTGATAAACCATTTATATTGTATATATTAAATAGAAACATCACTTTTTTCATTTCATCAAAATCTTCTATATAAAATATTTAAAAGACCATATTTTAAAAACATTCAATGAATGTATAAAGTAACATAAAATTTCCTTTATATTTCTTTCATACCCTTATAAATAAATAAATAATTTAATTTTTTGAATATTTACACGAAACGAATTTATTTATAAAAAATAACATTGAAAATTTAATATGTTTTTTAAGGTATAATATTTATTATCTCATGTTTGGATCATCATGTTCATTTATTATCATCCAAAATAGTAAACCAATGTTACTAGTTTACACTATTTTGAAAAAATTTCATGCTTATTATGCCTTTTATATTATTTATGAAAATGATAAATAAAATAGCATCACTAATTAATTTAATGATAGAGGTTTTAATGATATTCTACTCATATATCAATAACGAAATAAGTATGTTTATTGTGTTGAATGTGGTAATTATTACACAATATTTTGACTGATGATATTTAAATAAATGCAATTTTCATAAATGAATTATACATTTTAAAATAGCAGTAAATGATGGTTTTGAAAAATTAATTATGTTACAATCATTGAGAGTGTAGGTCATACATTTGAATGAGTAATGTTTCCATTTTCAATGATTATGATCCGAAAAAGGTAATTATTATTTTATCATTATATAATTATTTTATATCATAAATATAATATAATATATATATATATATATATATATTACAGAAATGTGATGTGGTTCAGAAAATGAATTAAAAATATTCATAGAGGTGGTAATTCACCCATACACATAAACGATGTTATCAATTACCAGTGGATGGGAATATGGAGAAATATATGATATATTATCTTTATAGAGTGATTATTATTTCATTAAATTCACATATATCACTTAAATCCATTTTTATAAAAATATGAGAGATGGGGTGATGGAAAATATAATATAATCTATTTAGGTGGTAGTGTGTCGTAAACATGAATGATGAATTCATATCCAATTATATGTAATTATGAGATGTATGTAGATAATTAAATTAGGATAATGACCTATGTTTATATGGGAAATTATGATTATGTTATCATCAATGTTGAAGAATATGTCAAGGAGGTATAGATGAATTTAAACAATTTTTTTAAAATCTCAACCACTTCTTTACACAAACACCTCTTCTTTTCATATAAATCACCATAAGACAAATCCTAATCATAAAACATAACAATAATATTATGTGAGTATTTTTGGATGATATTTGGTTAGGTAATCCCCATCATAGAGTGGTAAAAATGTGTGAGGAAGAGAGGATATGAGGTTCCCATTTAAAAGTCAGGGGATGGGTACACAAAACATTTCATGAATTATTAAATTAAAATAAATAAATTTTAATGAAAAAATGAATAAAAAAATAAAATATGAATATAGTATGATTATGGATATAAATACTATAATTAAAATAACAATTTGAAATTTTTATATTATGTTATGTCTAGAACCAAGAAGGGGCTTCATCTGAATCGGCACCTGATCCGGTCTATGGCATGGCCCAAAGGGAGTTACCAATCCCCACATGCTAGTAAAAGGTCCCCTAGTATCCAAATAAAACATGGGCATGATTTAACCCAATTTTATACTGATAAAAAACCAACCAAAATAAATAATACAAAACTATTCATTCCCAACCAACCATGGAATACCCAAATTCCAAATTTAATGTTTAAAATTTAAGGAAAAAACACAAAAAAATACTACAATAAGGTAAATAAAACTACATCCCTAATGTCCATGTAAAAAGTGGAGGAACTTCCTTAATCCATGGCCACCATGATCCCCAATAGAATACTACTAGGGACCCCAACAACCATCTCGGTTCACCATGTATTTACCTAAATCAGATATCGAACAAGGAATACATACACCCAAAGCTGTATGTAGGGTGTGAGCTATATCCCCCAGTGATTCCACCAAGATAAAATATTCCATACCAAAACAATTAGAGGGAAACTGACATGCACATTTATGTAAAATCCATCAAAACAATTTTTAATGAATGCATCTAACAGAAAACAAGGTTCAAGGTTAAAAAATTAGAAAGAAACCATTTCTCCAGGGAATCATTTTAAGAAAAACACTTGTATAGGAAACATATCAAGAGGTAACTTTAAAAAAAATCATCACTAAATTTAAACACAATCAAGGTCCTATGTATACCGACAGAAGGATCTGTATCAAATAATGTAGAGCACTATGGGTAAATCCCTAGGGACAAGCATGAGTGGGACACTAAAACCATGTCTCTTGGTGAAACATGGATTAGAAACTATGACAAAAAACATTTCCATTCACAATCCACTAATAGGGGACACCCAAATGGCATAGTGGTCTCCCATTATCATATTGTTTAGTTGGTTTTGTATGAATCGGTCATGCTAGAAGAATTCATGATGAACCATTTCTAAGGCATCAAGTGTACCAGAACTAGTCATCCCACCTATATAACAAGGATTCCCTTATTCTCAAATTAAATCTCAAATGCCAGAAAATATACCATATCCATTAACTATTTCAAAAAATTCTTCAAAAATCTCACATTTTCCAAAAAAAAAAATTTACATTTTATTCACCCCAAACCTCTTCTAATGTACATTTATCATCAATGTAATAAAAAATCCCCATTTTTGAAAAAAAAGGAAGGAATATAATAAACCAACCAAACACATGGGAAATGCCTATTTTCATAACCAAAAATCAACCAATTCCACTTTAGAACATGATTTACTATCTTAAAGAAAATTTCAAGTTGATTAATGTGCACAACAAGGAATCCATCAAGAAATAAAAAAAACCTTTACTTTTAAAAAATTCTCTTTAAATACACTCACACCTTGGGTTCATTGAGAAGCACATTTTCACCCTTTATATTAAGCACAAACCCTATTCAATAAACATCACAATATAATACCCACATGATATAATAATTTTCACTAAAAAAAAGGTTTTCACCACATATATGGGACGATGAATTTCAGACCACATTTCACACAACAAAAATTAATATATAGAGCAACGATAAATGAAAAAAAACTCAGACTAAAAAAATATAAAAAATCTAAAGCCTGGAACCACCTACCATAGGTGTAGAAATCACCTAAAACTGATGTGAATCTCCTATCACACCTCAACTGCTCCATAATGTGTAATGATCAAACCGTAAACATGAAGATCAAAAAAATTCAAGATTGAACCCAAAAAATCAGAATCCCTAGCCATTGGGGAAAATGAACTATAATAAAAAAGGATGAAACCCAAAAATAGAGAGAATGATAAAGTGAGAGGACACATACATGATGAATATGGGAAGATCCGCCCATCTTCGGCTCAATATCGATGCCCCAAGGGAGGTTATTGGAGGGGGAGGCATGCCAAGGGTCTAAAATCAGGAATGATAGGAGAAATGAGGGGTTAAGGGGGTAAAAATCTTGAGGAGATAGAAAATAAACCTCCAAATTTTAATGATCTAGTAGGCCACATGGTTTTTTGAACTACACAGCGACCATGTGAATGCCTTTTACATGGAGGAAACCTACTGTATGATTTATCTACACAATCTGAAATACCATGCAAAAGCCATGCAGTCTCTTCTAACCAAAACCCTGAAGTAGAATTTTTTTTTCTCAGCCATGTGGAATGGATGTGCACTGGCCATGCGATAACAATTGACTCAACCTGAATCTATTACATGGTTACCTGGGGAAGGCACAAAGTTACTAAAATCCATGTTCCATGAACTGTTCAACCCAAAACATTCAGTTTCAAGAAAATAAATGGGGAGACTCAATTCTAAGAACTATTTTAATTATAAAAAATGAAAACACATAAAAAATCAAACCTTTCACACCTTGTTCCTGAGAAAAAAAATAAAAAACTCGACCCGAGCTGGAACAATGATAAATCAAAAAACCCGAGTATGAAAATTCTCCACCCCATAATGATTTCAACCTCTAAAAATCCATCCAAAATTTTATATAAAAGAATGAATCGATACTACTTTACAAACAAAATATATTACCATAAAATTAAAAACAAAAATATGACTAGAACACTACGAGCCAAATAACCGGCATACAAATCAATCTCGGGAGACCAAAATTGACCTCCTCTATGTTCCAACAACACCCAAAATCAAATAAACTTCTTATTTATCGATTAAAGGAACTGAAACTATCATCATTCATAATCAAACCTCTTGATCAACAATATCCTAGACATCCCAAAATGTTGTTCATGACACCTTCCTGCAATAGGTGAACAAAAGGAACAGCATACTGAGAAATGATTTCACAATCTTACTTCTACGAGACATATGGGAATGCTACAATCTCAATGATTACTTAGGAAATGGGCTCAGGATTAGAGAGATCCATATTAGACTACCTACTACAAAACCAAAACCTGAAACTAAACCAGATTCTCAACACTGGAGGTCTGAATGGACTCCCATCCATAAGGAACATGCTAGAACAATGTTATTCCCAAGCAATTTAAATGAGACTGATGATGGGTCACCCCCTCAATAAGAACCAACCCCAAAGAACAAAATGTTAAACACAATAAAGAAAAATCCCCCACCACAAGGGGTCTGATGTAAAACACACTAAACCAAATGGGAAACACCACACAGTTCACTACACTAAAGAGGTTTTATCATCCTCATATGAGCACAAACCAGAATAGATATCGATTAAAAAGGTAGGACATATAGGGAAAACCGTACCTAAATTCTCATGAAAAAGATTATAGATACTAAGATTTACAAAATGATACAACCATGCCTCCTTATAACCAAGGAGGCATTCTACTGCCCATGTGGGTCGCAACATGGTAATAAGGTCCCCATGGAACTTTCCACTAAAAGAGACAATTATAATGAAAAAATACATTGGGTTTAAATTGTATGTATTTTCCACATAGAATGGAGACACTAAAAAGAGGTAATTTTCACCCTCGGGGGTTCTTTACTATGTGATAACTTCACTTTGGGTCCTATGACAGGGCCTCTATTAATTGAATATTCTCATACCTCAATGTGAGGAATTTTAAACCCCTAATCGGAACATCACCCATTTTTTCTAAGAGATACCACATCACAATCTATAAAAATCCCATCGATCAAAACATTCCATGAGACCCACTTCGCATCATCATGGGATTTCTCCATGAAGAGATCTCCGAAGATACTAACACATCATTCCTTTAAACCATTATTAAAAAACCAAGAATTAAAGGCCACGTATAAAAACAACATCAACTAGAGCATAGAATTTCATAATTCCCTGAATGACAAAAATCCACTTCTTAAAAAAATTTCTCAAATGGTTCCACAATGTACACAATGCATTAAAATGGAACATAAGTATGTTAGACGCCATTAAACATGACCATTGAAACCAATAGAGACATTATAATTAGAGGAACCTTAAACCGAGTCCTAAGTAGTAAAAGATTCCTAGAAACATCCACAATAACTTCTTACAACCGAAATTGAAACACTGGTGGCTTATCATGACATGTGGCATAGGATAAACTAATGAAAGATCCAAATACCATTCAGGATAGGGGAGAACACCAACAACATCAGACCACCTATCCACTCTCTTTACTAGAATTCCATTAACTTCTTCCAGGTAGAACATTCAGGCTATAAGGTGTTAAAGATAACTTTTTATGACTCGAGAAACTCAGGAAACTATGGTATCTTTTAGCCCCTCTCACATTATATACCACACTATGATAGGATTCGATTAAGAATAACAAGGGAGGTGGATTCAATTTCCAACGAATAAGAATAAAGTCATTACTTTGATCAACCATGGGGTCTTCCACTATTGAATCACTTGTGGATACACATTGAACAATAATTAATTTTTAATGGGGGTATTCACTATCCAATAATGGGAAACCAAGGACCCAATAAAACTGGCCAGTTGGCCAATACATACCGAAAGAGAACACTAAACAAACAAAGTTGACCTCTACAATGTGATTCAAGGAATATTTTCTAGAAAAGCCCAATAAAAATTATTTTAAAGCCGAACCATCGACAGAAACACATTCATGAAAACACCCTTAAGATATGAAGGTATATCAAACTCGGAATATTTTTCATGCAACATTCCCCCAATTACATGAAGACACACCACAAAATTTATTTAAAAGGTCTTTTGTAATAGAATACGTTTTATGGGTTACACACTCACTAACGGTACATTATGACGTCTCACACATTCCATTCATCATGCTAAACTGGAAACCAATAAACATACCATATATATACCATTCATCTGTTCACTCATGAGAGTATCAAAGGTAATAAAAAAACGTTTTTCACATTCCAAAATGAAACATTCAACCGACACATTTAAATCATTGATTGAAATACCCTTTTAAATGTTTTTAACGATTTAAAAAAATCACTAACAACCAAATCAATAACCACATATAAAAAAACCTTCCTTTCAAACACTAAATATCAATTCCAAAAAAAAAAAATTCCATTCCAAAAGTCTTCAGGTTGGAAGAAACCTTATTTCATCAACAACCATTTAATCAAAAACACATCTCTAATTATTCAAAACATGTTTCCAAATCACTTTTGAGAATACAACTCCATTTTATAAAAAAAAAATTTCAATAGACCTCATTTTTTTTAATATGAAAATCCAATCCTTTTGAAATCATTCTTATTTTACGAAAAGAAAATTTCATGAAAATCCACATCTCCAAATATTTATTCAATACAATTTTCAAAACCCATTTTCCACCCATAGAAAATAAAATCATTTTCACTATAAAATCTAGTCCCATAATTTTTATTCTAGCAACTCTTTTCAAAATGATTTTCTAAAACCAAAGAGATACATGAAAATTATCAATGTATAAAGCTACTGTCAATGGGTGACACATACATATGGTTTGTGTCCATATGATAGTCACACCACCATCACATAGAGTGTTATAGGATAATTCCCCCATATCCATAACAATGTCATGGCCTTGTGAGCTCATTAAGACTGTAAGACCAACTCCCATTTCATTTACCAAACAACCAATTACCACAACAACCAAAATAACCAAACAAACTCTGACTTCCCCTGGTAACTTGAATCCCTTCACGAGGTGTGCTTCCTTTTAATCGTACTTGTAACCAGAATGTCACGTACCAAAAATCATAAATTTGGGAAACCTTGAATCTTCCCCATGGAACAAGATCAAATTGAGTTTTACCAGCTCTAATACCATTTTTTTCACAAACCTAGTGGATGATTCATCCGAACTGGCACTTAACCTGATATGTGGCATGAGTTGAAGGGTGTTCCCGATCCACATAATCTGGTAATAAGTGCCCAGTTATCAAAAAAACATGGGATTGAAATAAACCAATTTTATATTTATTAAAACCTACAAAAATAAATAAAACAAAAATAAATATTCTCAAACATACATGGGACAACCAAATCCTAGATTTAATGTTTAAAATTTAGGACAAAACCCCAAAAATACTATAACAAGGGAAATAAAAATCCATCCCAATCCACCATGTGATAATAGGAGAAACATCATCAAGACATTACCACCATCATCTACAAGATAATACCACTGGATACCCAAACCATTATCCCAGGAAACCATGTAATTACCAGAATCATACATATAACAAGGTCTATATTCACTGAAATGTGTATGTAGGGTGTGATAAAAATCCCAATAGGATTTACCCCAGATAAAAATATTTCAGGTCAAAAAAATTTAGAGACAAATTAACATATACATTTATGTAAAATCATTGAAAACAATTTTTAAATAATGAATTTTAAGGATACCCATTCTCGTGGGAAACACATAAAATGAAACCATTTTTTCAAGGAAGCATTTTTGAAACACCACTTTTAAAGGTAACATATCATTAGGGAACTATTACCTAGATAATCCTTCTTCAAAATAATCCACACAAAAATCTCATCGTATAACGACAAATGGAACCCTATAAAATAAGGTAGAGCACACCATGGGTAAATCCCTAGGATCAATCTAGCATGATTGGGACACTAGAACCTCATTCCTCGATGAAAAATGGCTTAGAAACAAGGACTAAAAGGATTCTCATGCATTAGCCACTAGAAGGGGACACCCTAGTGGACTAGTGGTCTCATATCATCATATTGTTTAGTTATAATTGTAACCATCATATTTCTATGAGAATTCATGACGAACCACTTATAATATTTCTAGAATACTTGATTTAGTTAGCCCAACTAGATACACAAGATTTCCTTATTCTTATATTGATGTTCACATGTCACACAACATACCACTTCCATAAACTATTCCCACATATTCCAGGTTAACCGACCTTTTTTTAAGAATCCAATTTCCATTATACTCACACCAAAGCTCTTTTAATGTACATTTATTTTCAATTTCATAATTGATAAATTCCCCTTTTAAAAAAATGAATACAATTAGTTAACCAAATCCATGATCCAATAACCTTTTCATAACCAAACATCAACCAATTACACTATAAAACATGCTTTCAAATCATCAATAAAATTACAAATTAATTAAAGGGAACAACAAGGAATCCATAAATCCATAAAAACCCATTTCAATTAAAAACAATTTTAATACAATCCCAGATTATGTTCCATAAGAAACCCATTTTTCAGAAAAAATATTAGGTATAAACCACTTTTAAGAAACATCAAAATAGGGAACTCTCCAAATATATCCATTTTCCCATAAAAACTAAAATTTCACCACATATATGGGCCAACAAATTTCATACCACAATTTTCACCACTAAATAAATTTACAGAACAATTATAAATTCCCAGAATCAAATGTTAGAAAATATTAAAATGAAACAAAATAGAACCACCTACCTCGGGTGTAGAAATCCCTTAAAACTAGTGTGAATCTCAAATCGCACCTCCATTGCACCACATGGAGGAAATAGCGAAACATAATCATGATGATCAAACTCAAAAATTATAGACTGAACCCAAAAAAACTAAAACCCAATAAACAGGAGAAAAATAACCCCCAAAAAATGAAGGAAGAAACCTGAAAATAGTGAGGAGGAATGAGAGATAGGATAGTTGATTGGTGAATCGATGAAGAAAAACCCAATTAAGGTTCAATATTGAATACCCAAGGGAGGATATAGGTGGGATAGCGGTGCTTAGTGTCTGAAATATCCACGAAGGGGATAAATTATTAGTTAAGGGGGTTAAAATCAAGAGGAAATTGAAATTAAACCCCCTAATATTAATGAGTTGGCATGTCGCATGGTTAGTCTACATGAATTTCAAAACCCTATTATGAATATGAAATTTACTCTTCAATGGATAACATATATCGTATTATTTATCCACAAGTTTTGACTTACTATTCAGAAGACGTGCGATCACTTTGAGTCGTGTCCCTAACCTACCGCATGGTTTTATGGGATAAGGCGTGAGGATATTCGTTAGCCGTATGGTAGATACTTCTTCAACATTTAGCAACCAAATTTTTTAATGGGGAAGTTGCATGGTCACTACTAACCATGCACTAATCGCGTGATAGGGACTGTCTGTAACACCCCTAGATTTTAGGAATTATTATTTTTCGAATTAATTTATGTTTTCAATATTTTTCATTATACATGAAACTGTAAATAGTTCAATATATATATATATATATAAACACTATTTAAAACATTCCTTTCACATTAAATACCAACTCAGTGGGCACTACATGTAATAACAACTTGGAATGCACTACAAGAAACACAGACATGGCGGACGATGCAATCCACAATAAGTTTCTAGGAATCATTTATATAAATATAATTAATTAAATTAGATAATTATAACCTAACCATTAATAATAGTTATAGTAATAGTAAAAACTACTTTTAAAATATTGGTTATAATTTTTTTATATAAACACAATATATTGATAATTTATGATATGGTTTTTGGTAAAGTTCTTCTATGTTTAAAAACAACATTTTCTAGAATAAACCACATATAATAATGAATGCAATTTCAGAGATATTTAGAAATTAAACTACATTAAATATACTTTATTTTTGAATTTATAACATCATAATTAACTAACAATGAATTTTTGGGATTTTTTTGAGAAACATCAATTTTTGATGAAGAGTGAAAAACTCCATTTTTAGGAAAAAAACTACCTTTATTTATAATTAATTATTATTGATAAATGATATTATAAATATTTTTAACATAAAATTAGATTAATATTAAATATATTAATATAATTTAATTTATTATAGTAAATTTTACTATGAAACCGAATATAAAATCATAACAAACTTTTGAACGTTTTCCAACATTAAAACCCGGTTATTTCATCCCGTCTGTAGAATTTGGAAAAATCTTAATTTTCAGCATCAATGATTTGATTTTCAAAAATCTGACAAAAGCCATTATATTCAGTATAATATTTATAGTCTAGTAAAACCATGTTAACTTTTACCAAAATGATTAGTAAAAGTGATTAAAATTAATCATAGTTAACACCAAATTAAGCATAATTAGGGATTAAACCAGAAAATTAAGGGCCAAAACAAACTAGAAATGTTTCCAACGCCCACTGTATGCCCATATTTTGGCCTTAATACTTCCATTATTTAGTTTGGAAGGGTTTTTTTATTTTTTAGGTAATAACTTGTGAACACATACTTTTTTTTCGAAAAATTCCATGGGGGTCGTTTTCCTCCTTAATAATAGGCCACCACATCTACCATTCCTCACACATCTCAAACCTTTTATTTCCTTACAATAAATTTACAATTTGCCTACCAAAAATCCTCCCTCCAACCTTGATTCTCCCCATAGCATATAAGACTTCTTGAGGAGGCCTTTTGGCACAAACCAAAAGGAGTTACCTAATTTAGAGATAACATCTTCTCTCAAGCTCATTTATTTTATTTAAATTCTAAACCCCCTATAATCTATTTTTCCTATATTTTTTGAATACAAAATATCATCCATATAATATAATTTTTTTATTATATGTTTATGACCTACACATACACACACCTCTCTCTAATGGATGTAGAACATACTGTTTCTGTGTACGATGAACTACTACCTCACAAAATGATAATTGTTCATTTCTCCTTTAAAATCAATCCTGGGGGCCATTATGATGGAACATCTATTTATATATGTAATATATTGTATTTATTATGTATTTAAACTCCTTTATTCCTTTTAAAATACACATATATTCACTTTCCATTTGATTTTAATATGATAATCTTATTTGAGGTAGTGTGGACTACCGCCCCCTCAAAGTGCATTAATTCATTCACACACCACATAGAATGTAAAAAGGAAGTGTTTTGTGAACTTATAGGACATATTTAATAAATTCATGATACTAGAATAATTATATATATATATATATATACATATATACTTTTTTCATTTACGTACTTTCATTCAATAAAACAATTAAAACAAAAATATTGTTTGTGTGTACGTACGACTTACCATCTCCATGAATAGTGTATTACATTTAATACATCTATATGATCTAAATTATTATAATATTCATATAAGAGATATAACTGATATTTATATCATGACATACATGTTTTAGTCCTGATATAAGTTAAAGGCCAAATGATATAACAAATTGAGACACATGTGAAAAGGAAAGCGAATATTACCCGATGTGAAACCATAACATAGGATCATAAAAAAGTGGGTAATATAATGTTATAAAAAAAACATATATGGTAATATCGATAATAATATTATTCAGTATAATGTTTATAATAAAATTATATTTATCACACAAGAATGATGTATGAGTATAGTGAGACTCAAGACATAAGGTAAAGGGATTTAATATGACTTTTAATTTCTATGAGATTCAAGCTATGTTCGCCACTCATTCCTTTTGTGTGGTGTATATAATTACCATGATTTTAATATATGTATCTTGTAATTAAATTTATTGGTATTCACATGCCCATTTTACAATCCATCTTTCGTGGGGTTTACATTTCAATAGTTACCAAATCTATAAAAATGTTTTGTCTGCATTTTTATTCAATGGGACTCATGTTTTGTTGTGTGCCTAAAATATTTTTCAAGGTGAATATATTTCCATTTCTCATGAGATATAATGAATCTAAATCCTCTCATGATATTATATGATTGAAGTAATTTCCATTCCTTATATGGGGATCATGAATCCAGGATACGATGTTATAAGAGTTTATTGAGAGAATCTAATTGCTTTTCGAGAATGTTTATGTTTATGCTTTCATTGATGAAATATTATGATCCATCTATCAATAATATTAATTAGTTAACTAATACATTTTTATTTAATGATATAATCATTTATTGGAACCATTGTATGTTCTTTGGTACATAATATAGTAAAGAAACTATTTTTTCGGAAAGCCCAACCTTACCCACTATTTTGTTAGAAATCTATGTGTTTAAAAAAGGGTTTCGAAGAATATTATTCCATACCCCAATAATATCTAAAATACATTTTAACCGTTTTTTCTTTTACCAATATCCTCATGGTAATATTCGTTTCTCTTTCTGAACAAGGCACTTCTCGATCATTTTTGTCAGGATAAAGGAATGATTTTAGACCTCGTATGACATGTTTAGATTTATCCATCATCATTTATTTGATGATCCCAATTAATTGTTTAAAAGGCTAATATTTATGAAAATGTTTTTAAGTGTAATTTTCATAAAATTTGTTTTAATTTTTTTTTCAAATTTATTATTATATTTTTTCATAGAATACTATTTTCAAAATGTTTTTATGTCTTATTTATAGGTTTTCAATGTGCTTTCAATGAAATCGTTTTCAAAACCTTTTCAAGATTATTTTGTAAGTTTCCAAGAAAAATTATTTCCAAAATGTGATCAAGATTTATTCCGAAGTTTTCAATGTATTTTCAACGAAATTGTTTACATAACATTTTCAATCTTTCTATAGAAGTATTCAATTCGTTTCATAGAAAATATTTGTTAAATGGTTTTGAATCTTATTTTAATGGTTTTCATGGAAAAAGTTTTTCAAAATGGTTTCATGTATTCATTAAAAGTTTTCATGGTATTTTCTATAAAAATTATTTTTCAATTGTTTTATTTTTTAAAAATCCATTTTAATGAAGAATGTATATTTTCTTCAAGAAAAATATTTTAGGGGATATTTCAAAATTATTTTATATACAAGATGAAATCTATTGATGTTACTCATACCTTATACAAAATGATCTAAATTTTTCATTCCTGTCATTTCTATGAATTATTTATTCTTATGGTAATTGTATTTTTTAAACCCATTTCTACTTTATGTGTAAAGTATTTTTGAATCCTATTTCTATTTCATGGGTTATATATTTTTGAGACCAGCTTATTTTGGAGCATTATGTTTTTGATGAAATTATTATCAAACATATCTCTATCCATAGGTTATGATATGATTACATGTTTATGATACCAATTTCATTTTATTTGTTATGATGTGTTTATTTATGATCATATTGCACATGTTTGTATAATTTAATTATGTGACGGGAGGGACCAGTATCTACCTCCAATGCATTGGGAAGACAACTGGAAATACAGGATTTCCCAACGGTTTAGAATTGTTGGGAAAGGATGCAGAACTGTTGCTATATGTTATACTAACGGTTCTGCAAACCATAGGGAAGTAAGCCATTGGGAAAGCTTTTCCCAACAGTTTACAGTGAACTGTTGGGATAGGGTGGAGAAAAATTACCCTATCCCAATGTTTCTGGAAAACCTTTGGGAAAGCATTTTCCCAACGGTTTACAACCGTTGGGATAGAGTGGAGAAAATTACCATGTTTTTTCCAATGGTTTGTCCAAACCGCTGGAAAAAAACCCAGGGTCTCCTATTTCCCAATGGTTTCTAAACCGTTGGGATAAGTGTTTTACCAATGGTTCATAGTACCGTTGGTAAAAAAACTAGACATGGTATGCCAATAGTTTAAAACCATTGGCATAGCCTCTGCTGGGGAAAATTGCACAGCAACTCTGCAATTTTCCCAGCAGCTCTGGAATTTTCCCAGTAGGTCTCATTTTGTGGGTTCCCTCTCATTTTCAATCCAATTATTATACCTGCAAAAAACTAACACATACATGTACAATTATTGTACCTGCAATAACCAACTAACACTTACATATAGAGAATAAATTCATACACAGTTAACATATAATGCTGGAACTATACACATCCATAAATAAATTAGAATTCATAATGTAATTATAAACATACATAATTCATTTAGAATTAAATATAAAATTTAGAAGACAATTATATGTGGAATTCGGATGTCAATTCAAAATTTGATCGGTTTTTTGTATACCATATATTTTTACCTAAAATGAAGTCCATTTAAAAGAAAATACATACACCTGGAGTGCTACTGGCCACACCGTACCTCAGATTGAGGCGGGTTTGACTCGTACACGTCACATATGACCCATGGATCATTGTGCAAAAGCATCGACAAAATTCGAAGGCATTTGGTCAATTTTCCGTATTCTAGTTGATGTTATTCAATTAAAATGACGTCTTTTTGACAGAAAAGGTAGACATTTTGAGTGGTTCCGGCCACACCGCGTCTCAGATTGAGGCGGGGTTGATTCGTACATGTCCCATATGTCCCATGGATCTTTCTCCTATAGTTTCATTGGAAACCGAATGTGTTTGGTCAGTTTTCCGTATATACTTACAATGCTGTCCATTTTAATCAAAAGAGAGCCACTTAGAGTGATTCTGGTCACACCGTGCCTCCGATTAAGGTGGGGTTGACTGGTAAACATCACATATGACCCATTTATTGTTGTGCTAAAGTATCGACACAATATGAATGTGTTTGGTCAGTTTTCCGTATGTCAGTTGATGTTTTTCACTTAAAATGGCGTCTTTTTGAAACAAGAGACAAACAATTTGAGTGGTGGCGGCCCCAATGCACCTCGTATTGAGGCGTGGTTGACTCATACACGTCACATATGACCCATGAATCGTTGTGCTAAAGTATCGACACAATCTGAAGGCGTTTGGTCGGTTTTCTGTATTCCAATTGATGTTTTTCAATTAAAATGATGTCCTTTTGAAACAAAAGGCAGACACTTTGAGTGGTGTCAGCCACACCGAGTCTCAGATTGAGGCAGGGTTGATTTTGACATGTCTCATATGACCAATGAATCATTCTCCTAATGTTTCAATGGAAACCGAATGCGTTTGCTCCGTTTTCCATATGCACTTAAAATGTTGTCCATTTTAAACAAAAGAGAGCCATTTAGAATGATTCTGGCCACACCATGCCTCCGATTAAGGCGGGGCTGACTCATACATGTCACATATGACACATGGATAGTTGTTCTAAAGTATCAAAACAATCAGAATGCGTTTTTTAGGTTTTCCATATGCCAGTTTATGTTTTTCACTTAAAATGACGTCCTTTTGAAACAAAAGACAGACACTTTGAGAGGTGATGGCCACACCACGCCTCGTATTGAGGCGGGGTTGACTCGTACACGTCACATATTACCCATGGATCGTTTTTCTAAAGTATCGATAAAATACGAATGCATTTGGTCAGATTTCTGTATGCTAGTTGATGTTTTCAAATTAAAATGACGTCCTTTTGAAACAAAAGGCAGACAATTTGACTTGTTCCAGCCACACCGCATCTCTGATTTAGGTGGGGTTGATTCGTACACATCACATATGTCCCATGAATCGTTCTCCTAGTGTTTCAATGGAAACCAAATGCGTTTGGTCTATTTTCCATATGTACTAAAAATGTTGTCCATTTAAAAAAAAAGAGAACCACTTAGAGTGATTCCGGCCACACCGTGCCTCAGATTAAGGCAGAGTTGACTCGTACACGTCACATATGACCAATGTATCGTTGTTATAAAGTATTGACACAATCCAAATGCGTTTGGTCACTTTTCCGTATGCCAGTTGATATTTTTCACTTAAAATGATGTCCTTTTGAAACAAAAGACAGACACTTTGAGTGGTAGCGGCCACACCGCACCTCGAATTGAGGAGGGGTTGAATCATACACGTCACATATGACCCATGGATAGTTCGGCTAAACTATAAACACAATATGAATGCATTTTTTTGGTTTTCCAAATGCCAGTTGATGTTTTCCACTTAAAATGACGTCCTTTTGAAACAAAAGATAGACACATTGAGTGGTGGCAGCCACACCATGCCTCGGATTGAGGTGGGGTTGACTCATAAACGTCACATATGACCCATTGATCGTTTTTATAAAGTATCGACACAATCCGAATGTGTTTGGATGGTTTTCCGTATGACTGTTGATGTTTTTCAATTAAAATGACTTCCTTTTGAATCAAAAGTCCGACACTTTGAGTGGTTCCAGCCACACCGCCTCTCAGATTGAGGTGGGATTGATTCTTACAAGTCACATATGATCCATGAATTTTTCTTCTAATTTTTCAACGGAAACCGAATGCGTTTGGTCAGATTTCTGTATGTACTTAAAATGTTGTCCATTTTAAACATAAAAGAGCCACTTAGAGTGATTCTGGCCACACCGTGCCTCCAATTAAGGCGAGGTTTACTCATACACATCACATATGACCCATGGATCGTTGTGCTATAGTATTGATACAATCCGAATGCATTTGGTCAGTTTTCCATATGCCAGTTGATGTTTTTCACATAAAATGATGTCCTTTTGATACAAAATACATAAACTTTGAGTGGTGGCGGCCACACCGCACCTCGGATTGAGGTGGGGATGACTCGTACACGTCACATATGACGCATCGATCATTGTGATAAAGTATCGACACAATCCGAATGTGTTTGGTCGGTTTTCCGTATGCCAGTTGATGTTTTCCAATTAAAATGACGTCCTTTCGAAACAAAAGGCAGACACTCTGAGTGGTGCCAGCCACACTGCGTCTCATATTGAGACGAGGTTGATTCGTACACGTCACATATGACCCAGGGATCGTTGTACTAATGTATCGACCCAATCCGAATGTGTTTGGTTGGTTTTTCGTATGTACTTAAAATGTTGTCCATTTTAAGCAAAAGAGAGCCACTTAGAGTGATTCCGGCCACACCGTGCCTCAAATTAAGTCAGGTTTGACTCGTACAAGTTACATATGACCCATGGATCGTTTTGCTAAAGTATCGACACAATCCGAATGAATTTGGTCAGTTTTTCCTATGCCAGTTGATGTTTTTCACTTAAAATGACGTCCTTTTGAAACAAAAGCGAGGCACTTTTAGTGGTGTCAGCCACACCACATCTCATATTGAGGCAGGGTTGATTCGTACATGTCACATATGTCTCATGAATCATTCTCCTAAATTTTCAGTGGAAACCGAATGTGTTTGTTCGGTTTTCCGTATATAATTAAAATGTTGTACATTTGAAACAAAAGAGAGCCACATAGAGTGATTCTGGCCACACCGTGCCTCCGATTAAGGTGGGGTTGACTCGTACACACCACATATGACCCATGGATCATTGTGCTAAATTATAGACACAATACGAATGCGTTTGGTCAGTTTTTCGTATGCTAGTTGATGTTTTTCACATAAAATGATGTCCTCATGAAACAAAAGAAAGACACATTGAGTGATGGAGGCCACACCACGCCTCAGATTGAGGTAGGGTTGGCTCATACACGTCATATATGACCCATGGATCATTATGCTAAAGTATCGACACAATCTAAATGTGTTTGGTTGATTTTCCATATGCTAGTTGATGTTTTTCAATTAAAATGACGTCCTTTTGAAACAGAATGCAGACACTTTGAGTGGTGCCGGCCACACTGGGTCTCCGATTGAGGCGGGGTTGATTCGTACATGTCACATATGATGCATGAATCGTTCTCCTAATTGTTCAATGGAAACCGAATGCGTTTGGTCGGTTTTCCGTATGTACTTAAAATGTTGTTCATTTTAGGAAAAATACAGACAATTTGAGTGGCGGCGGCCACACCGCACCTCGGATTAAGGCGGGGTTGACTCATACATGTCACATATGACCCATGGATCATTGTGCTAAATTATCGACACAATCTGAATGTGTTTGTTTAGTTTTTTGTATGCCAGTTGATATTTTTCACTTAAAATGAAATCCTTTTGATATAAAAGTTATACACTTTGAGTGGTGGAGGCCACACCGTGCCTCGGATTGAGGCAAGATTGACTCGTACACGTCCCATATGACCCATGGATCGTTGTGCTAAATTATCGACACAATCTGAATCCGTTTGGTCGGTTTTCCGTATGCCAGTTGATGTTTTTTAATTAAAATGACGTCCTTTTGAAACAAAAGGCAGACACTTTGAGTCGTGGCGGTGACACCGCACCTCGGATTGTGTCGAGGTTGTTTTGTACACGTCACATATGACCCATGGATCGTTCTCTTAACGTTTCAATGGAAACCGAATGCGTTTGGTCGGTTTTCTGTATGTACATAAAATGTGGTAAATTTTATGAGAATCCTCATGTGTCTATTAGTGGAAAGGTATTTACTTAAAATATTGTGGAAATTTATATAAAATATTTTTATATCATTCTTAGTATGGATTAGATTATAGTTTATCATGCTATGAACTATTTCGGAGCTAACAATGTCATGCCCAATGAATACATCTCTTTTATAACATACCAAGAATCTATGATAATGATTAGATTTGTAAATGTGATTTACATTGATTATCATGATGAAACTAAATAAAATACATAGTATATATTTTATAGTATTAAATTAAATCATGGAGGGTGGGGGGGTTGTCCGGAGGGGCAGTCCGGGGGGCTATCCGGTGTGTGTCCGGGGGCTATCCGGGGACCAAGGAGGAGGGTGGGGGGCTGTGCGGGGGGGCTGTCCGGGGGGGGGGGGGTGTTTAGGGGGTTTTCCAGGGTCCAAGGAGGAGGGTGGGGGGCTATCTAGGGGGCTGTCTGGGGGGTTGTACGGGGGGCTGTCCGGGGTCTAGGGAGGAGGGTGGGGGGGGGGGGGGCTGTCCGGGGGGGGGGGGGGGGCTATTTGGGGAGTTGTCCTAGGGCTATCCGGGGTGTTCGGGGGGTTGTCAGGGGTCCAAGGAAGAGGGTGGGGGGGATATCCGGGAGGCTATTTGGGGGGCTGTCATGAGGGTTGTCCGGGGTCTAGGGAGGAGGGTGGGGGGGGGGTTTCTGGGGGCTGTTCGGGGGGCGTTCTGGGGGTTGTCCGGGGGTGTTCGGGGGGTTCTCTAGGGTGCAAGGAAGAGGGTGGGGGGGGGGGGCTGTCCGGGGGGCTATTTGGGGAGCTGTCCAGGGGGTGTTCGGGGGGTTTTACGGGTCCATGGAAGATGGTGGGGGGGGGGGCTGTCCGGCGGGGCTGTCTGGGGTCCAGGGAGGAGGGTGGGGGTTGTCCAGGGTCCATAAAGGAGGGGGGTTCCCAAACACACAACCACTAAAAGAAAACAACATCCATAAAAACATATAATATATAAAAATAACTCAACTCCAATACTATACTACGCGTCTAGATAAAACCAACAACTAGAATAGATTAAATATCAAATCTCAGTAATATCAATAAAAAATGTAATGGATCAACTTGTCCCACATAACCATCACCATCATCACCATCATCATCACCCTCGTCCTTGTCCCCATCATTTTCCTCGCCCTCGCCCTCCTCCTCGCCCTCGCCACCCAACTCTCCCTCCTCCTCTCCCTCCTCTTCCGAATCAGACTCCTCGCCATCAACATCGTCAAGCTGGATATCGTCCGGACCACCACTAAAACTTCCACCTGATGCACCATATATATACCGTATTGATGACATATACTCATCAAAAGCTGGGCTGGCCTCTACTAGAAGTGTTGGAAGTAGAAGTTCAATAAATTTCATAAACGCATTGTTTTCCCTAGCAGACTGTTTTGCCGTCTCTATGGCCCTTTTTTAAGCCTGTTCTGCATGTTCCCTAACATTCTATAGCTTGGTGGCACTACAGCTCATACCTGAGGACGACCAATACCTCGTCGGGGCTATCCTAGGACGACAGCGTACTCTGCCAGGATGCTCCTCTCCCAACACTTGATCTAAGTGATCTGTTGGCCCAAAATTGTCTGGTTCTTGGGCATCGAGGGCCTCTAAAGCAGCCTATTACAAATATAAATATTTCAGTAATTTACAAAGTAGATATTAAAATATAAAACCAATAGATTAAAACTTACAATCTGCTGAAGATTCACTTCATTGACGGCACTTCAATCCTTTTTCCGTCTACTCGAGCAAAACAGTTCTGCTCGAGGCACATGTCCTTCAATATTTTGTATTTTCCTCTACAATGACATTGAAAACTAAAGTTATATGAAAACATTAGCAAACTATTAAATAATTGAGGAAACAAAACAAATTGTAAGTAGTAACGAAAACTTATAAACAATTGTCATACATGCTTCCTCTCATGATCAGGCATCGTAGTGCGTCCCAGTGTGTGGAGGTATTTTTTTGCATTAATGTTCTTTTTATTTTTCCAGATGATTCCTAAATAAAATTCAAATATGCAACAGATATTATTAATGAAAAATATGAAAGTTATTATTTAAATACCTCAAATGTTATTCATTCCTTATACTGGGTACTCGTCCAATGAGTAATCATCTGACGGTACTCCTCTATAGGACAATCATCCACCACGGGTACCGCCTCTAACTCAGTGCCAACTCTAGTAACCAAGCCAATATACAACTCATGCTTGTAGGCTCTCCAAATTTCTCCTAAATCCTTTAGACGTTCTGTTCGTGCACCCTCATCATTGGGAAAATTAAATCGAATCCGAAATCAAAATATTAATTTGTATAAATACAAAAATAATTCATTGCATTAAATAGAACAGATTTCTTAACCCGTATCTCTGCCCAAGCTCTATAATTGACCTCATGTGGAAAATGTCTCCATGACAGCATGCTAACGGGAATGATGTCAGAGTATATAGCAAGCTTCCCCAAAAAACTCCGACATTGCTAACCTGTTTTCTCAACCATTTGGTTGTCTTCATTATAATCCACACTGAACACATGCATGTACTCCACCGCCCACGTCTCCTGTTAGTAGATGTATCTATCATGAAGGAAAACAAATATTTTATCAACACATGTTATAATGAAAATAAATATTACTATAAAAATTTGTTAGGGTTCTATAGATATACATGTGCTGGTCTGATCACTGAGCGCCGCCGTATCCACAGAAACTGATGGAACACCCTGTGGTGGAACAGGAGTCGAAGATGATAGAATATAGAATCTCAGAGAGACAGAAGAAGAGGGAAAAGAATATTGGACAACAGTATGACCGGATGCTTACTGGGCAGTGGGAATCATCATGGCCTGCGAAAATGATGGTCCAGAAGATGCAGAAGCTAGAGAAAACATGGGAGGCCTAAATATCCCTTGTCTCCCTAATGACACACCGGGATCAGAATGTGGGAAGGATAACATGTCAGTGGGAGGGGCAGTGTCTAGTCGGGCACGCGCATCTGATCGTCCACCTCTGGTATGAACCCTCCTCGTACCACTGGCCTGAGTACTAGGACCAGTATTAGGATCCTTGTCGAATAACTATTGACGTTTATGTGGATCCTAAAAAAATGATTAAAAAAAATTAATCACATGACATTATATGTTCTTTAAATATATATATATATATATATATATGAAATAAAGTACTCACTGTAGTCACTAATGGTGGAACGCCCATCTCCTCCATCCGACGATTTTTCTCTATCATTTTTTCCTTTGTCTCTCTTCAATTGGCTGCATTTCCTACTTTTGAAAACAAATATGTAATTAATTAGAAAAAAGAAACTAATGTGTAAACAAAAAACTAAATATATGAGGGAGTAGGGGGATTCATTGATAATTTATCTATCTCATGTTTTTATAGAGCATGAATGAATTTAATAAATCATACAAGTTGTAATGTTTACCAAGTTAGAAATATTGTTTGACTAGGTTTGAATACAGTGCAATTCCAAATTAGAAAATGCAATTCAAATAAAACAGCAACCAATAAACATTGAAAATTCACATAACGGTCAAGTCAGCTAAAATATATTTGTGATCAATACTAAATCAATTTGAATATTAACAACCTTAGGAACCCAACTCGAGGTAAACCAAAAGAATTCAGAACATGGATGAATGATTCTATATATTTTCAACCACAACTTCAGGTTCATAATCAACTCTAAAAATTGAGCTATTGGAGTCATCAAAAGAAATAAATGGATTGGTTTTAATGGCAATTGGGACAGTGTCAATTCCATCATCTCCATCATCATAAATATTTCTTGAAATTACTTCAACTATGACACCAAATTCAGGTCGAAGTTGGTCTTTGACATAAACAACTTGTTTATCCCTTGATGCCAACACCTATGGTTCTTCGGTAGCCATAGTGTGAGTCATATTAATTACTCGAAATCCATAATCATCAATAAATGTGCCATGTCTCGTCATCGAATCAAACCAATGGCATTTCATCATTGTGACTCGTCTATGAGAGTAATAATCCAATATTATTATTTTCTCAACGAATCCATAATAACCCACATTTTCAAATCGCTGTCTACTATCTGATGCACTAGAATATCAATCTGTTGTGGCAGTAACCATAACACCATCATGTTGTGTTCTCATGTGCATTTCTTGTTCAGTGACAATAAATTTGTACCCATTGATAACAATTGATTTATAGTCATGAACCATGGTATTAGGACCAAAATCCAAAGCTCTTATTTCCTCAGAGACAGAGTAAGAAGACAAACTCAATACCAGCAATATAAATGACTATTAAACTTAATTAAATATTTAAATAATTAATTTAAACAGTAATATTTTTACCTTCAATTTTAACCAATTAGAAAACTATTTGCTATGAAAAGTCCCTCTCCTTCTCAAAGATAAAGAACGATGCTTCCTATTTATCATTGTTTTATGTTCCTTGTAGATAAAAAATATGAATATTTTAACAGATATATATGCAAGATATACATAATCAATTTAGTTACCTGATATAGTTATTGAACAAATCACATTTGAAAAAAACTGTGTGATTTGCCATCTCCCGCTCTTCCTGGATTAATGTCTTCAATGTATATGATCCAGGAATTCCTCTTGTTTGAAGATGTGATGGAAAACTGGGTTAAATTTTCTCATACTATTCTTCTTCATTTCTCATTGGTCTGTTCAATCTTTTAGTAAGATCAGAAAAAATACATCGAGTAGAAATCCATACATTATTGAGCTAGTAAACCGTTCACGATAGAACCTTTGGGGAGCTTTCTTTTTCGGACATAAGAATTCAATGTGAACTTATTTCATTCAGTTGGATACATCCAAAAAAATTAACAGGTCCTCTGAGAATTATTTCAGTGGGAATATGGACAGTCAGATGCATCATGCATGTGAAAAATGATGGAGGAAATATTTTCTCCAACTCACACAAAATTAATGGGGCATATTTCAACATTTTTTGCAAAAAATACATTGACAACTTCTTAGAACATAGATCTCTAAACAAATGGCACAACTGAATAACAGCCACCCATACATTATTGGACAAAAGATGACAGATTTCTATTGGAAGAAACTCATGTAGAAGAACGTGATAATCATGAGTCTTCAATGATTTTAGCATTAACTCTCTTCTGTTGACCTGTTTAGATATGTTGCTTAAATAGCCATCAGGAACTCTAATAGTCTCTAATACTTCCAGAAATTGTTTTTTCCATAGGTGTCATCGCATAAGAAGCACATGGAAGTTGCCATTTATTTTCACTAATACGCACAGGATGCAATTCTGGTCTGATTCCCCAATCCACCAAGTCACGTCGAGATAGTAAATCATCTTTTGTCTTCCCCATGACATTTAGAAGAACCGAATGAAACATTTCACATATATTATTTTCAATACGAATTATATCTATGAAATAACGTAACAAATTGGTTGACCAATAAGGCAAATCAAAAAAGATACTCCTCTTCCTCCAATTGTAACAGGTTTTAGTGGAAACATTCTTTCTCTTTCCAGATTTCATTTGACCCTTCCCGAAAAAAAACTGAAATCTTTCAATTCATTAAGCACATCAGTTCCAGACATACGCTGAGGTGGATCATCGGTCTCTATGGTATTATCAAATCTTTGACGATTCATTCTATATGGATGATCCTTTTGGACGAATCTTCGATGTCCCATAAAACTGAAACAACAGAGATGTTTCAGTCTTCTGGATCGTGTATTCTTCATACAAACTGGACATGACAGTTTTCCCATAGTGCTCCATCCAGACATCATTGCATAAGCCGGAAAATAATTGATAGTCCACATAAGCGCAACATGCATATGAAATATGACTTTCGAACATGCATCGTATTTGAACACACTCACATCCCAAAGAAGATTAAACTCTTTTATTAAAAGATTCATGTATACATCAATATCAATGTCAGGATCAGAAGGACCAGATATGAGTATACTCATGAAAGTGAAAGGTTCTTTCATACACAACCACAGGGGAAGATTATAAATGTGTATTAAAACTATCCATGTGATGTTTGATGTAAGCATCTGCCCAAATGGATTAAAACCGTCGCATGAATGTCCCGGCCTCATATTATGCACATCAGCTGCAAAATCAGGATGTCAAGCATCAAATCTTTGCCATGCAAATCCATCTTCAGGATGAACCAACTCATCATTAGTCTTCTTTATCTCAGTATCATGCTATCTCATTTTTATTTATATGTCATCAGACATAAAAATATTCCGGTGTCTAGGGATCAATGGAAAGTGCCACATTACTTTTTGTGGAACGCGGGATGGTGTTCCATCAGATTTTTACCTCCAGCGAGATGTGCCACATTTTATACAATCATTTAGTTCAGTGGTTTCCTCCCAAGAATAAACTGCAATCTTTTGGGCAAGCATGAATTCTTTTTCTTGAAAATACAAGTTCCTCAACTAACTTCCATGACATATAGTGGTTTGAGGGAATATCTGAATCATCTGGAAGTAAATCCTTCAAGAGGGTAAGAATGTAATCGATTTCCGTATTAGAAATCCCATACATAGTTTTCCCATGAAAAAATCGGATTAAAAATTCCAGCTTTTTCATTTTATTGCATTGTCGATATACTAGAGTCTTGGCAGCATCATTAAATTTTTTCACCCTATCAATATCATCATTTTCACTAGATGAATCAGTTGTCCTTATATCAAAGTCTTCTGGAGTCGAAATCCATTCTTTTTCATGAAGATGAATAAACTAAAACTAATCATCTAACAAATTCTACATTCCAGTCCTTTCATTTCGATCATCACAAATTTGAGATTTCATTTTCTCCCCATTGTGATACGACACAAAGTAGTTTGCTTGAAAATCATTTTTGGTTATGTGGTATTTGACTTCTTCATGGATCAACCAAGGTTTACTAACACAATTGGAATATGGGCAGTGTATGTGAACACTATCTGAAGCATTGTGAAATGAAAAATCTATAAATCTCTCCAAATTGTTTTGAAAATCGCTTGAGATCTGATTGGTTTCATACATCCATATTCTGTCCATTCTGTATAAAGAATTTATATAATTCATTTTTTCATAAAAAATTCAATAGGATTGAACATTAATAGAAAATACATTTAACTAAATGATAAAGGAAGTAGTATCTAGTTGATGTAGTCAACTATTAAAAAATTATAAAGATATACTAATTAATTCAGTTATGTGTTACTAGATTTGAGGTGAGATGTGTTTTGTAATTTTTTAATTTATCACATACCAAGAAGACACCATAGACCTGATAAAACATTGTTCAAGATATTATAAAGTGAAGGATTTTCATGAAAGTTGCAGAATGTGTAAAGAGAGTTTTATAAATAAGTTATTGATTCTAAAAATGGAAATATTGGGAAAAATTGGTACATTTCAAAACACCCAAACTAACATCCATAGAAAGTACCATATCACCCCACTAAAAAAAGGGAAAACCACCTACCCAACTACCCAAACCATGTCAATTACCTCAATGAGGGCATCTATGTCTGTATTTGGGAAGAGGTTGAAGGAGTATAACCTGGATAGGGGAGTTGCAACTGATCAGATGGAAGACCTCAGGTTAGTGTTCACCTGCGCAGGGGCTTTTGGAAATCAGTGGAAATTCATAGTTATTTTCTTTTGTGTAATCGGGGGCGGGATGTCCACGATGGTTTTGGGGTTGTCCAGGGGGTACAGGGCGTTCAGGGGGGGTGGGCGGGCTGTCCACAAGGGTGGCGGGGCTGTCTAAGGGGGAGGGGGTGTCCATGGGGTGGGTGGGCTATCCACAGGGGTGGGGGGGGGGGGGGGGTTGAGGGGAGTGTCTAGGGGGTGGGCAGGCTCTCCACGTGGATAGGGGGATGTCCAAGGAGTAGGGGTTGTCAAGGGGGTGGGCAGGCTTTCCACAGGGGTGGCGGGGTTTTCAAGGGGGTACAAGGTGTCCAGGGGGTGGGAGGACTATCCACGAGAGTGGAAGGGCTATCCAGGGGGTAGGGGGTGTCCAGGGGGTGGGCGAGCTGTCCACAGGGGTGTGACTGAGAGCTATGAGATTGAATTGGGTTTTCATTCATATTATGAAAAACAAAATATGGGTGTTAAGGATTAGAATAATATTTTTTTAGTGAAAATCCAATTTGGTAGGATTAGTGACTTGATAACATGATGGTATCAAGTTTGCAATTGGGAAAATGTTGGGGCAGTGGATTCTAAAAGGCTCCCACAACCTTCCAAGGATATATTATTTCTAGAAAAATGTGTTGTGGGAGAAGGAATTCATCCTATATAGTTGATGTCACTTTTAGATCATTTGATGCCATACTCATCAAGATGACTAGACAAGAACCAAAACCAAAGAGGCCTCAAATCTATCCAAATCTCTAGAAGTGATGAATTCCCCAGGCTTATTGTTGAACTATGGAAGTGATGACTTCCCACCTGCACAGCCCCCACTCCCCACCTCACCCCCAACAGACTCCCCCTGCACAACCCCCCTCTCATCCACCGACTGCACAACCCCCCACCTACACCCCCACGTGTACAACCCCCCCTCACTCACCCCCACCTGCATAGCCCACTCCCATCCACCCACTGCACACCCCCCCTCACCTGCACCCCCCACTTACACAACCCCCTCCCCCCACCCCACCCCCACCCCCACCTGTACACCCCCACCCCCACCTGTAAACCCCCACCTCACCCCCAACATACTCCCACCTGCCCAGCCCACCCCCAACCTACACACCCCCTCCCCCCCACCCACTTGCATAGCCACCCCCACCTACACCCCCACTTGCACAACCACCCCTCCTCCCACCCCCACCTACACATCCCCCCTCCCCCCACCACCACTTGTACACCCCAACCCCACCTCACCCCCAACAGACTCCCACCTGCCTAGCACACCCTCCAACCTGCATACTTCCCTCCCCCCACCTACTTTCACAGCACCCCCTCCACTTTCACCCCCCACTTGAACGACCCCCCTCCCCACCCCCACCTGCACAACCCACCCCACCCCCACCTGTACAACCCCCACCTCACCCACCCAACAGACTCTTACATGCCTAGTCCACCCCCCAACCTTCACACTCACCTCCCCACACCCACTTGCACAACACCCCCCCTCCACTTGCACCCCCACCTGCACAACCCAACCCTCCCCCCACCCCCACCTGCAAAACCCACCCCCACCCCCACCTGTACAAACCCCAACCTCAACACCCCACCAGCACACCTCCTCCCCCCGCCTAAAAACCCCACCACCCCACCAGCACACCCCCTCCCCCCACCTACTGCACCCCCAACACCTCCCACCAGAACAAAAACAAAAAACAAAAACAGAACAAAAAATTGATTCACACATGACACAAGTACAAAAACCGAAAACAAATAACAAATCAAATTAAAATTTTTGGGTATAACATACTGCACGAACCTTAGGTTTAAGCCAAATCAAAACAAAAAAGAACAAAATTAGATGCAAAACATTAAACATAACGTACTACTTACAGATTTGAAGTATAGAACAAAACAACTTTGTGAATGAATATGGATCTGGTGGAATGATTTTCCAGTCGAGAGAGATCTAAGGTATGAAATTTAGCATTTCAATAGCATGGATGGGATATAGGGTTTGCTGCGATTTTAGGGGAAAACATTCCCAATGGTTTTTTAAAACCGTTGGGAAAGGTGAGCTTTACCAACGGTTTACACAAACTGTTGGGAATGCCTTCCTAAGAATGGCCTTTACCAACAGTTTTTACAATCCCTTGAAAAGGGAGAAAAAAATTTAGATTTCCGAACGGTTTCTTCAAACAGTTGGGAAATAATTGTTTTATACCCCTATACAAACGGTTTTGTTGAACCGTTGGCATGCAAGCATTGGGAAAACCCAGCTTCCCAGTAGTGGAACATTTTATATATCATGAGATAGACAATAATGGGAAGGGGAGTGAACTAATTCTATTAATATAGTTCTGGGATTGAACCTCGATAACTATGATGTCCACGTAAGTGAACCATTACTAATATGATGGTATGGGGAGTGAACTCATTATACAATGATGGCCATGGAAATGGATATTTCCTACTTAGATGGTATTGGCAGCAATGAATCGACAAATATGGAACTAATTATGTGCTTATGTGTTTCAATAATTCCATTTTTTATTCCTACATTATGATTTTTTGTTTATGCTCTCTATTTCATTGTGATTAATTTCATATCAACTACCAGTATTTATCACATGATCAATGTTATGATCTTTGATATGTAGGGTAGGATCATTTATTTTCATTATCACATATTCATACCCCTATTATCATGTTAATTCTTACATATCTCCCTTGATTACCCTTTCTAATAATTTGATATCACACCTTTTATGATTTCTTTCCATGATGATATAATGTTATTTAAAATGTTTGATAGGTTAATGAAGGGTGATAGTCAAGAAGAATCTAGTGGGAAATGATGTACATCAAATATTTACCTGTGTTTATATTTCCTTGTTTCTAAAGGCACTATATACACTACGGTATTTGGGAATATATTTGTATACTATTTAAGTATTCTGAAAATTTTATTTATTGTCAATGTTTGAAAGGGGAGGATCTCTATAGTTGGGATCTGAGAAAAGGTATAGAGAACCATTAAAACTAAGATGATAAAACCTTAGTTAGATCACTAGGTTTATTTATAAGGATATGTCCAGAGATGTCTCTAAGGATAAGTATAATGATGAGTTTACATTTAATAAAATATCTCGGAATTTTAGTTAAGGATTTGGAGAGTGGTTTTATAGAAATACCACCTTTCCTGGATAATATATGTGGATGGGGCTCTGGCATAGATATACCTAGGGTTAAAAACTCAAACATGATGTTTCAGGCTTAAATCTGTGTAACATAGAACATGACAGCTGGCCTTACTACACACCTAGTTTGACACTCACAGGGGACATGTTTTGGGAATTCAAAAACACATCACGAACCTTCATAAAGTATTTTGATAAAAGATAACTATGGATAAGCTAGTATAAAAAAATGGCTCCATATATTATGGAAGGTGTTATGATTTAAACATATTTTAAGTATTAATTTCCATAACTATGTGGCATTCTCTTATAGTAAAAATATCTCAAATTATACTTATCGTTTTAGTCAATGGAAGGAACCATAAGAAACTGGATTAATGTTGAATAGGATGGAATACTTTCTATTGAGTAATGATCTGGGATTATCACTAGAGTGAAATATTTTAGGATCATGCCTAATCAGTTTTCACATAACATGATTAACAATGATTTCCTTATCCCAATCTCATACTCACTAAGGAAGAGAAAGAAGGAGTTTTCTGAGAGTTCGGGTAGTGGGGTCCATGGGGGAAATCAAATTTCGATTCCTCCATGTCAAGAATATGGAATGAATCACCTAAGTTAATGTCTTAGAGGAACAAGAGGTCGTTTTGACTATGGAAATGAATGATTGAAATAAAGTGACTGTATGGTTAAAATTAAATGTTTGGATAATGAAATTGGTTGGAATTTTGGCCTCCCTAAGTACTCATCAATGGTTAAGTGTTTTATGAGTGGTGAAAATGGTCACTATATAACTTGATGTCCTAATAGGAAGGTTCCTGAAGAGAATAAACAAGGTGGAATGAGTAATGCTTACATTTCAGATGATGAATAGACTATAAATGAAATGTGAAGCAAAAATGTATTATGTTATAGGATAAGGTATCCTTGTTAAAGAAATAATAATAAACTGAAATAATCTACATTTTTTGGAATTTTTTTTCAAAATTTATGAATGATGAAATATTTAATTATTGTTCTACTTATGTTTTTTACTCAGTATTAACCAGTTTATGTTGGAATAGTGAAATCATTTTATGATAAGATGATATTTTGACTAAGGGAAGGTAACCCTTATTAAGTTCAATATATGAAGATAATGTTTTGTGGATAAAGATACGTGGGAAATGAATATGTTAATGTGATATCATTGATTACATTGGAACTAAGTAATGACTTGTTGAATGGTGTTTTTTTCTATCATTGATGAAGATTGTATTATATTTAGATTTAAGGAGTAATTCCAATATACATTAAAATGAGTAAGAATGCAAGTTTTCTAGTATGATTTATGGTAATTTAGGATGTGATAATTTTTCAATTGAGTAGACAATAAGATTATTCAGAAGTTTAAAATATTAAGACCCAGAGATAATTTGTGATATAGTACAATCACTATTAGAATGATTTCATGACTCTCTTTCTATGGTTTTGGATTTTTATTTTTGTAAAGGGTTATAAATTTATCCAATCAAGAAATGTTTATATTAAACTTCAGAGGAAGTACTTGTGCTCTAAGTTTGTTTGGAAAACCTAGGATAAAAGGATAATAAATAATTAAGCTTATTTCAGGGATTCCAATGTTATATATTATATAAGTGTTGTTTTAAAAAAGCACATCAAGTATATTGTGTGACAACCAATCATTTTCAGCAAGGCCATGGGTCTTTATCCTATGATCAAAGGATGATAAAGTTTTCATTCCCATGAATGGACTATAAAATATCCTTGTTAAATTATATTTATTTTTAATGAAAAAATATTTATTATGAACTATTAATGTTAAAAATTTGTGAATGCTATTTTTTGATGAGACAATTATTATGACTTTTTATTCTTTTTTGGGCCTTAAGATCTGTTAAAATTGTATTGTAGTGCTTTAATCATCCATGTTAATTTCTTGACATCATTCTATGAGGTAATGGATGTATTAGGAATTTTTCAATGAAAAACCGATGAATTAAATTTTTTATATAAATTTATGAATAATTACTCATTATTATAAATGTGATACAATTTTTTTCCCAATACCATAAATTTTGTTGAACTATTGAATTTTAGAATCATCAAAGATTTATTAATTTGAGGCCTTCAACATTCCATTAATCATTATCATGTTTGTGATTGATGACTGTTGGACTCACAAGTTTTGATAATCGAAACTCATGTTTTGATAATCCCAAATGTTGTTTTCATTATGAGAAAATTATGTTTCACTTTTAAGATAATCGTTTATGTGACAATCATGCTTATCTAAATGTTATACCTATATACTGATTAATCTCACTGTTCTCATTTTAAGCTTACAGTTCAGAATTTATCTATGTAAAAAGGTCACTGTTACAAAGGACACTGATACAAGGTCATCGTTACAAGGTCATAGATACATGGTCACCGTTACAAGGAAACTGATGCAAACATACTATTTAAGGTTAGGGTTGATGGATACTGATGAACGGTTACAGTTGGATGTTGCCTATATCCACTTGCTGTTGAATCCTACCGATACGAAGGATACCGTTACCAGACTAGAGATACCTCTACTTTATCAAATTCTTATATTTTTCTAACAGTCTTATTTTCTATATTTAATGCTTCTGACTTAATTAATGATCATTGAAGACATACCAGGAGACCATATCTTGACAGTACGAGGTAAGATAAATATTCCACGTGATCTACTCACTCATATTGTCGCACCTAAAATATGAAATTAAATGACAGAGGAATAAAGATAAATAGAGGCACAAAGAAAAACAATATAGAGCAGTCTAGAAGTAAAAAGTATAGGGAAAAAATTACTAAAGAATAAGGATGAACCATTTGAGCACCATTACTACGAACCCCCCCAAGAACTTCAAGAAGATCATTTAAGTAAAAAAACTCGATGCTTCCTTCTGTGTCTCATAAACTTTCAATCAACTCAAGAAGCAGAACTCTCAATTCCCCAAATCTAGTACCAAGATTTTCATTTTTTTGGAGACAAATTCAAGAGATAGACTCAAACATCAAATTATTTTCTTCAAGGAGTCAAGAACTAAACTGAAAACACATTGAGCCTTCTAATCTCTATCTCATCATAATTTCTATGTTGTGTTTCTTCACCTTTTTCTTTTCTGAGAAGTGAGTCTGTTTTCATCACACATTGTCTCCTATGCTTGAACTGAAGGATATTGAATATCCTTACATTAAACATCACTTACATTTTGTTCCCACATAATATTTTGGAAGAGACGGTGTGTGGTATATATTGATTTTCATTCCCATGTAGAACAGTGGTAGATGGTGTGAACCTTGGATAGTTTTTGAAAAATGTTGTAATGACCAATACAGGTTGTGTATCATGTTTATTTCTAATATAAATTACATGGTGGAAGGTGATCACCAAGTGAAGAGGGTTAAGTCATAGCTTCATACCGAAACCTCTTTTTTAAATTTTTTGTGCTCTATATTTTTTTATACTATGTTTTATTAGTTCTTCGCTGCATATATTTTCAATATCACAAAGCTGTTTTGCATTCACTTTGATAGTTAGTTTTGGTTAGTGTGTGTATTTTTTTATCTTAGTAATCTTGTTCCAGATGTTGAAGAAGTCTTATACACTAATTCAACTGAGGAAAATCATCCTTTGAGAAACCTGTTGACCAATTAGACAACTATATCTCTACTTTATTAATTAACTCGGTCTTTTTCAACATTTTGCGGGATCATTATAATAATGTTTTTAACAGAAAGTTTAAGAAGGAACACAATTCAATCCCATCTTGAGATTTCACATCAACCAAAATTTGGTATCATATGTGTTTAGTATAGTCTGTTTTTCTACTATTGTGGAACCTGTCAAATTATTTAACTAGGATTTTTGTTTTATCATAAAGTTCATAAAATTTCAGTCATATCTAAATTTTCAGTTCTTTAATTTCTAAGTAACTATGGATAACAGATTTGAGGGTGTTGCAACTAACAATCCTCAATTATTTAATGGTAATAAATATGCTCAGTGGAAATTAAAAGGGAATATGTATCTAGAGACAATGGGACCTAAAATCTGGGACACAATTGAAGAACTACATGTGCTGCCTACTACTACTATAGACGCATGGTCTCAGTTGACTAAAACTACATATAATAATAACTGTAAAGAAAATAATGATTTCTTACTATTTTCTAAGTGATGAAGAATTCAATAGCATATATTCTTGTAATAATGATTATTAAATTTGGGATACTTCAGCTATTTCACATGAGGGAACAACCAATGTTACAGAAATGAGATTAAATAATTATACTATTAAATATGATAATTTTAAATTGAGGCCTAATGAACCTATTTCTGAAATTTATCCATGGATCAATGAAATGGTGAACACCATGAGTCTGCTTAGATAACCAGTGGACAGTAAGGACCAAATGATGAGGCTGCTTTGATGCCTACTAGACTAATGGAGAGGAACTTCTTTTTCTTTTCAAGAATCTTGTGAAAAAATAAAACTAGTAGTGAACGAACTAATTGGAAAGCTTATGATGTAGAAAGAAGAACTTCAAGAGAATCAAGAAGTAGATGAAGAACCAAGAATGAAATCTATAGCATTCAAGACTACTACCTCAAGGAACAGAGAAAATGAAAGTGTTCAATCTCTTGTAGAAACTTCCACAAGTGAAGACTCATACTTTGACAATGATGATGAGATGGCTCATCTTGTTATGATATTCAAGAAGTTTTACCGAAATATAAAGATTTTTAAAAAATAAAACTACAAAGGTAGGTATGATAATAAAGGATAGAAAATGGAATGACAACACAACCAATATAGTCTGTTAGGAGTGTAAATGCATATGTCATGTAAAGTATAATTACCTAAAGCTGAAATTTTAGAAGAAGTATGAAGACTGGGGAAAAGGATATAAAAAGGCTATAAAAGACACATGGAGTGCCTCCGAAGATCGCTCAAGTGGATCCGACACTTCTGAAATTGAGAAGAAAAAATATGATGACCTATGTTTCATGACCGAAACATCTGAGGTTATGCCCAATTCATCTGTACATATTGTTTATTATTCTGAGAATGAAAGTTAATCAAACAATGATGAAAATATGACTTAGGATGAACTATTTTAATATGGTGGAATTCATGAGGATTCCATTAATGAACACATGGATAAATATATATTATTGAAATGACAACAAGATTTAAATGATAATTTCAAATCTGATCTAGATAATGAGAATGAAAAATTTGCTCACGTGTTAAAAGAAAATACTGAACTCAAACTATAAAATTTGAAATTAAAGATAGATCAAGAGAAATTTACTGTAGGTAGATATACCTTGACTCAGTTAATAGGAAAACAAATTGCTCCAAAATATAAAACTGGTATAGTGTATCAACCAAGACAGAGAAGGATCGTTAATACTAAATTTGTTCCAAAATCGGGACAGTTCAGAGCGAGCTCATGTTCTGGACCATCTTTAGGAAAGCAGTTATATAATGGACCAAACAAAGTGTTTATGTCTTAAAATATATGTACTGATTATAGTTAAATCTGTGAGACAATAATCGGTTGCCAATGTTGTACTTTCTAACCACTCAGGACCCCAGAAAATTTGGGTACCATAGTTACCCTACACTTAATCTGTCTTGTAGGAAAATTGTCTATAGTGCTCTTGTAAAACACTGTGGTTCTTGGAAAGTGGATGTTCAATACATATGACATGAGACTACTCATGTTTCAAAAGCCAAATCAATGTTAATAGAGGATATGTCACATTCAGTGATAATGCTAAAGGGATGATCATCAGTTTATGTCAAATTGGTAACCCTAATACTTTATTAATTTCAAAATTACTTTTTGTTGATGGGTTAAAATAAAATCTTCTAATTTTTTCATAGTTGTGTGATGATGGATTCAATGTTAAATTTGAAAATGATGCATGATTTTTTTTAATTCTAAAAATGATTTAACATTTATTGCTCCTAGAAATGAGATTGTATATGACGTGGATTTAGATTCTTTAGCTAATAAAAATGTTTCATGTTTAAATGTTTTTCATAAGGAATCCTTGTTGTGGAAGAGTAGAATAGGACACTTCAATGTGCACTCAAATAGGAAACTGACTAGGAATGTTTTGGTTAGAGACTTACCTAAATTGAAATTATCTCATTAAAATGTATGTAATCCATTTCAAAAGGGAAAAGAACACAATGTTTCTTTTAAACTAGAGATTGAAGTTTCTACTTCTCAACCACCTGAGTTGGTTCACATAGACCTGTTTGGACCATCCAGAGTTTCATGTTTAAATGGGAAGCACTATGTTTATGTTCTTATAGATGTTTTTTCTAGGTACACTTGGGTATACATTCTGGCTCACAAAAGTGGATCTTGTTCTTATTTTATCAAAGACACCAAGTCTGTAGAAAATCATTGTGGACTTAGAATTAAAACTATGAGAAGTGATCATGGTCATGAGTTTGAAAATCAATACTTTGAATCTTTTGGATCACAAAATATCTATACCCACAATTTCTCTGCTCCAAGAACACCTCAACAGAATGGAGTTGAGGAAAGAAGAAATAGAATAGTTCAAGAGATTTCTAGGACAATGCTCAATGAATATGATTTGCCTATTTATTTTTGGGTTAATACTGTTAACACAGCTTGTTACATTATCAATAGAGTTTTGATTAGACCTATTCATAAGAAGGCCCCTTATGAGAGTTGGAATAATAGGAAGCCTATGGTTAATTACATTATTGTGTTTGGTTGCAAAGTCTATATTCTTAACACTAAAGAAAATCTTGAAAAGTTTCTTTCAAGAAGTGATGAAGGAATATTCCTAGGTTACTCAATATTTAGTAAATCCTATAGAGTATTTAATAAGAGAACCAAATGTGTGGAAGAATCAGTTCATATAAAATTGGATGAGATTGATCCACATGAACCCAAAACCTCTCTTGAACATATTGAGGAAGATATGTCAATTCTGGATCCTAATGATAAAGATAGTAATATCCCTGTGAATACTACATGTTCTGTAAATTCTCCAGAATAGGAGCCTAGTGAATCTGAACCTATAGACATTCAAGAGGAGTCTCATTCAACTCGTTATAAAGGTATTAGAACTCTCAAAAACCACCCATTGGATGCTGTAGTAGGTGATTTAAATAGAGGGACTCAAACCGGAGCTTCTCTGAGAAACCAGGATGAACATCAAGATTTTCTTTCACAGCATGAACCTAAAAATATCAATGATGCAATCAGTGATGAAATTTGGGTGATAGATATGCAAGAATAATTGAATCAGTTTGAAAGAAACAATGTCTGTTAATTAGTAGAAAGACCTAAGGAAACCTTGACAATAGGCACTAAATGGGTATTTAGGAAAAAAGTTGATGAGTATGGAAATATAGTTAAAATCAAATCTATATTAGTTGATTAAGTGTATAGTTAAAAGGAAGGAATAGACTATGAGGAAACCTTTTCTCATGTAGATAAACTAGAAGCCATTAGGATATTAGTGGCTTTTGAAGCTCATCTGAATTTCAACCTTTTTCAAATGGCTGTCAAAAGTGATTTTTTAAATGGGAACATATTTTAAGATGAATTGGTTGAAAACCCCTAGTTTTACAAATCCCCATTTTCCAAATTGTGTTTTTAAACTATCTAAAGCCTTATATGGTTTAAAACAAGATCCAATAGCTTGGTATGAAAGACTTAGTTCCAATCTTATTTCAAAAAGCTTTACTAAAGGCATAAAAGATCCTACTTTTTATTAAATGGATTTCCAAATATGTATTAATAGTTCAAATTTATGTAGAAGATATAATTTTTGGATCCTCTAAAAACTCTCTATGTACTGATTTTTCAAAAATGATGTATGATGAATTTGAAATGAGTCTAATGGGGGAACTAAAATTTCTTCATGGATTTCATATTTTTCAAAATAAAAATGGTATTATTTTAAATAAAATTATATATACAACAGATATTTAAAATGTTTTGGTTTGGATAGTAGTAAATATAGAAATACACCTATAAGTACTACTTATAAGTTAGATACTGATGAAACTGGTGAACCAATGGATCAAAACAACTACAGAGGTATGATAGGGAGTCTTCTCTAACTTACAGCTAGCAGACCTGATATTATGTTTAGTGTATGCTTGTCTGCTCGTTTTCATGCCAATACCATAGGGACTCACTTAAATTTTGGTAAAAGTATTTTTAAATATCTGATGTATACAATAAATTTAGGACTATTTTATCTAAGAGGTCATTCATTTGATTTAAAAAGTTATTCGAATGCTGACTATTTTGGTTGCATGTTTGACAAAAACATAACCTCTCGAACATGTCACATTTTAGGCATGCCACTAGTATCTTGGTGTAGTAAGAAACAGAATTCTGTTGCATTATCCACTACAGAGGCTGAATATATATCTGCTGTTAGTTTTTGTGCACAAATTTTGTGGATGAAACACACTTTACTAGAAAATGGATGTCAATTCAAACATGTCTCTATAATATGTGACAACACAAGTGATATTAACATCTCCAAAAATCCAGTATCACAAATTAGGACTAAGCATATTGATGTAAGATATCACTTATTGATATATCATTATCAGATAGGAGATATCACTCTTGAATTCATTGGAACTGAACACCAATTGGTGTATGTATTCTCAAAGCCTATGAATACTGAGAGGTTAAATTAAATGAAACATGTGTTAGGTATGATAAACTGTTGAGAATAGAACCTCACCATTAGACATTACCAATAGAACCTCACAGTTAGACCTTACCGATAGAACCTCGCCATTTGACCTTACCGATAGGACCTTGCCATTAGACCTTACCGATAGCACATCGCCGTCAGACCTTATCAATAGGACCTCACCATTAGAGCTTACTGATAGAACCTCACTGTTAGACCTTACCGATAGAACCTCACCATTAGACCTTACCAATAGAACCTCATCATTAAACCTTACCAATAGAAACTCACCGTTATACCTTACAGATAGAACCTCACCATTAGACCTTACCGATATGACCTCACCGTTAGACCTCACTGATACCTCCTTACCAATAGACGACATCAGTCTTGGAAATTGCGTTTTTGTGCTCTCATACGAAATATGAAACGTTTTCTGCATTTTACTTATTTATTTTCTCTATTTCATTTTTTGATCCCTAAATGATAAAAATAAAACACAGATCGCATTTTAATCTATATCCAACACTATCCCGAACCTTTTTCTCCCCAAATATAAGAACTTAATCCTCTACTAAAACCCTGAACCAATCCAGATCGGTGGAAAGATTTAATGAACATCATGAAGATCATTTCGGGAAAACAACTTGAGGCTTCGGTCTCTATCTCATAAACATTCAATAAACTGAAGAAGCAGAACAATCAATTCCTCGAGGCTAGTACCTAGAGTTGAGACACTCTGTTTTGGTGACAAATTTCAGAGATAGACTCGAACTTCAAATTCCACACTTCAATGTGTCAAGAGATGAACTGAAAACAAATAGATCCTTCTAAACTCTATCTCATCATAACTTCTCTATTTTGATTCTTCATCTTTTAAATTTTTGAGAAGTGTGTCTGTTTTCTTCAAACACGGTCTCATATGCTAGAACTGAAGGATATTGAATATCCATACTTCAAACCTCACTTACATTTGGTTCCCCTGTAAAACTATGGAAGAGACTATTTGTGGTCTGTATTGATTGTCTTTCCCACGAAGAAGAGTGGTAGAGGGTCTGAACCCTGTATAGTTTGTGAAAACTGTTTTAAAGACCGATACAGGTTGAGTATCGTGATTATTGAAAATATAAACTACGTGGTGGTACATGATCACCATGTAAAGATGGTTAAGTCTCATTATGAGACCAAAACATATGTTTTGACTTTTTTGGGCTCTATATTTTGTTATACTCTGTTTTATGTATTCTCTGTTGCTTTTAATTTCTAAAACAAAAAACTGTTTTGCTTTCACATTGATAGTTAGTTTTGGTTAGTGTGTATATTTGTTTAACTAAGTAAACTTGTTTTAAAAGTTGAAGAAGTTTTATACACTGATTCAACTGAGGACTAATGAATCTTTGAGAAACCAGTTGACCAATTAGACATCCATATCTCTACTGCCTTAATTAACTGAGTCATTTTTAACATTTTGGGGGATATTTATAATAATGTTTTTAACAAAAGTTTAAGTAGGAACTCAATTCACCCACCTCGTGATATTCCACTCCGACCAACAATGGGCTTAATCACTCACTATAAATATTAATGGTTTTCCTTCCTTTCAAATATTCACTCCCAAACAATGTTCTCCATTGTGGAAACCCAGTTATATGTTACATTGGGTCAGTATTATGATTCCATATTTCCCTTTTTAAGTGATGTATTAATATAAATTTTTATGATATATGTTTTTGTGAATGAAACATTCATGTATTAAACCATTGATAACCCAGATTAATTTTGAGGTTGAAATTAATTTTCGTGGGGGGGGGGGGGGGAGAATGCAAAACCTTGAGATTTGGAGAATTATTTCTTTTTGAATTGATTTATCATTTCATTATTTATCATTTCACATTAAACTGAAAATAGTTCATCATATATGTATATTAAATAATGAGTCAAACATTCCTTTCACAAGCAATAGAAACTTGTCATGCACATCACACAATACCTACTTGGTCTGTACCATAACCAACACCGACTTGGTGTACAATGCACGTAGCACTAAGTTTCTAAAAAAACAACTTTTCTATATTATATTAATTAAATGCACTAATTATAACCTAACCATTAAAAATTATTATAGGAATAGTAATAAATAATTTACAAATAATTTTAAAAACAGTTTTATATAAATAAAACATAATGATTATGATATATATAAAATTTTTGGTAATTCCCTTCTATGTTTACAAACACTGTTTTCTTGAATGAACTACTTATAATAATGAAATTAAATTTAAGAACATTTATAAATTGAAGTTGAAAAAATAGACTTCATTTTTTAATTATGAATGTTGAAACTAGCAGAGGGTGAATTTTTATGTTTTTTTGAGAAACATCATTTTTTGATGAATAGTGAAAATACTGCTTTTCAGTTAAAAATTTCCTTTTTTGTAATTAATTATTTATGATAAAAGATATTATAAATTTGTTTTAAGTTAAAATTGTATATATCACACATATATTTATACAATTTTATTCATTGGTGTCAATTTTTATTTTAAAATGAATATAAAATCAAAAAAAACTATGATGTTTTTCCCACTTCAAAACCCTATAATTATGTCATGTCTGCGGGATTAGTGGTAATCATAATTTTTCCACTTCTTCTATTTGAATTTCAAAAATCTTACATACAAAATTTTATTAATTTTATAATTAGTTTCGAATAAGTCCATGTTAATTTTCACAAAAATGATTAGTTAAATTGATTAAAATTAATCACAATAATTAATGAAAAATTATGTTTAAAAGGGGACTAAACCATACAATTAAGGGAAAAAATGAACGAAAACATATCCTGAACACATTTTTTTCCATTTTTCTTCCATAAAACTTCCATTATTTAGTATTTTTGTTTTATTAGGAATTTTTTAGGTAAGAACACATGCACACCAAATTTGTTTCAAAAAATTCAATGTGAGCCCTTTTCATCCCATATAAAATGGCACCACCACTACCCATTCGTCACACATCTCAATCCATTTTCGTCAGTCCATGCTCTGACCAATTTACTTCCCAAAAATCCTACCTTTAACCATGAATCCTACTTTTGGGAAGTAAGCTTCTCAACGAAGCCTTTTCACACAATCCAAAAGGAGTTACCTAATTTAGAGTTAGAATCTTCTCTCAAGCTCATTTTCTTTATTTTCCTTCACCCCTCCACACCATTTATTCCCATATTTTGTGATAACATAATTACCCTTCATATTCAAGGATGTTTTATAAAAGGGTTATGACCAAAACATATACACAACTCCATCTAATAGATGTTGAACATAATGTTTCTGCATATGGAAAACTACTTCCTAACGAAACAATGATAGTTCATTTCTCCTTTTACAACTAATAATGGTGGTCAATATGTTGGAAAATATATTTAAATAAGTTATATTTGGTATTTATTATGAATTTATGCTTCTTTATTCCTTTTACAACACACATCTCTTTAGTTTCCATTTGGATTTAATACGATTATCTCATCTGAGGAAGTGTGGACTACCACCCCTCGAAGCGTTGTGATTTGTTCACACACCACATGGAATGTAATAAGGATTGGTTTAGTGAAATTATATGATATATATAATATTTTCATGATAATGGACTATATATATATACAAACTTCTTTTAAAATTTTACTTTCTATAAGAAAATATCAGGCATCCAAACGACTTACCATCTCCATGAATAATGTATTCAATTTCATACTTCAATATGATACAAATTATTATAATATGAATTTAATGTTTATAACTGATATTTATATAATTATATCCATTCTGTAATTTTTACATAATCATAAGGACCATCGATATAACAAATTAAGACACATACGAAAAGAAAAAAGAATATTACATGAAGTAAAACCATAACATATGATTATTTACAAGAGGGAAATATAAAGTAACAATCAAACCATATATGGTAATATATATTGTAACGCCCCAACCCCAGTGACCCAAATTTGGTGCATTATTTTAATACATTGGAATGATTACAAGGAACCAAGTCCCGAAGAACCGATCGGTTTAGCAGTCTTGGAAAATAGATTCTATACATGAATGTTACATTACACTTCATAACATACAAAACAACATAAATAATCCTTTATGAATTCCATTATTCCCTTGTCTTAACCCATCATATCAATCACATTGCACTTCTTGGAATCCTGGAAAAAATAAAGCATAGAAATGGGTGAGCCCAAATGCTCAGTAAGGGTAAGCAATACAGCGGAAACTTTCAAAAATAAGCATAAAAATTTAAGGCAATGTATAAAACTAAAACAAAATCCTTTTAAACATGAACATCAACATTATTTGGCAGAAATAAAATGAAATAACTCCATTTACTTATTCACATGGATATTCTACTAATCGAATAATCACATGCAATATCACTAACCACTTTCATAATGATGGAATGCATAATGCCAGACTATCATAACCACATAGCCAAGGCGTCGTGCCAAGACTACAAATAAGATTTTGTCAAGGCCTTATGCAAAGACACTATTTTGTCTCATGATGCCTACCAATGCATCGAGGAGCTATAGCGGTCTCCACCCGTCACTTACTACGTCCAATGCATTCCCATAGGAAAAGGTTTAAACATAACATAAACATTCATATTAAAACTATCATATGAAATATCAATACTTTCTCCATAAACCATTAATGGAATGAAAATAACACATCCACAGTTAAACATATCCCAAAACCTTCAATACAATACAAATGTTTTGTATCATAATAAATCAACTTCAAATAAGCTTAAAATCTATCAAAGGATGTTGACATAGATGAAATCAATACTATTTGAGAGAAATATCATTTTCTTGAAATCATTGAAAAGTCACACATTTATAAAGGAATTAATTTAAAAGATATTTTTGAATCAAAGTGTCCCATAAAACTTTGAAACTTTTGAAAAGAAATATCTTTTCAAAACATTCATGTCCATATAAATAAATCCTTAAAATCATTTTGAAAACATGGACATTAATTGAAAAGATTTAGAAAGATAAATCATTAAAAACATTTGAAATTTTGATCATGATAAAGGGTACATTTAAAAATCCTTAAAATCTTCATTTTGAAATCATTTTTATTAAAAATGGACTTGGATGATAAAAATGTCCAAGTAAATACTTACACATAAACAATCTCGGATAATGATGAGATTGAAGAATTAACCCTTACCAATTTGGTATCTTACGAAACATACAACCCATGAAAGATGTATCATAAAATGAATATTTTAATACACATAAATTAAAGTTTATTACACAAAGAATACAATTATGGGCAGTACATACACCACACAAAAGGTAATAGTGGCAATATGGCATGTATCTCACGGGAATAAGGAGTGAGATGAAAACCCCTTACCTTGCACTTTCCTTTAGTCGAGGGTATGTTTAACCTCCTATACGAAGAACGTAGTATGTAATCAAATTATACCAGAACCATATTAAAATTTATGAGATCATACCTGATTCATTTATGACTTTATATTTCCCATTTAATAATAATTTCCATGTTAAGTTAACATTTTGGGTAATAATCACTTTCTTTATCGTACGTGTTTTAACTTGTCACTCTTGGTTGTATCACTTAGATGATGACATAAATACTTCCAGAATATAAAACATGATAAATATATCATATATATTTATAATATAAATATGTATAATAGGCATATATATGAAATTAAAAACACCGTTTATGGAAACGGTAGTCCGTACATATGCATAAACGTTGTTTCGGTTTTCAGAAAGTATTGAACAAAAGTAAATGAAAAAGATATATGTAAGTACATAAATCCTTATATATGTATATATCTCTAGTAGCATTATTATGTCATATATTACATACTTATTAGTAATATATATTTTTATAATCGTCGATGAATGGTGAACTTTGAAATGAATCTCATCGCGTCGTGGAGAGGACAATCCGTACGTATGAACGAGCGAAAATATCATTCTTTTGATATTAAAATAATATATAATTGGATGGTATATCATATATACATAATCATTATCATGTTATATTTATTATTTACATGAATTAAAAAGCATTATTATACCCATCCAAATAATAATATATTGAATACCAATTACACCACGACGTAGAGACGGTAAGTCGTACGTACGCACGTATGGTGACATGTTTTTCAAAGGATGGACAGAATACTGAATATGGTTGTACCATATTTACAATAATATTACATTATATAGGAGATACTGGATTCATTATTTTATAATGGTAATTACAAAGAAAGAAGAAGTGGAAGAAGAAAGGAACTTGAAAAGGCTGGTGAAATCATTATCTCTTCTTTGGGTTCTTCCTTTTGATTTGATCAAAAGGGCTCCTTAAGTTGGCTTTCTGAATAAAGGAAGGCCTCTAGGATGAATTGAGGGAATTTTAAAGAGTATTTTGGAAGAGGTTGGCTGAACCAAAAGGCTTTGAAGGTGTGAGTTAATGAGAAGGGAGAGTGCCCTTTTATAAGAGGGGTGAGGGGCACCTTTGGAAAAGATAGAAATATTATTTTATAATAAATTCATATTCGGTTTATAATGGCTCCTAATTAGATTATTTAAAGGTTAAGGTGGGTATGTGTCGCAAACTACTCATGCAATAAAATTTAGACAGGTTTGGGTCAATATATTAACCTTATCTTTATGTATTAACTATTAGTTAATTAGTATCACTTTTACAATGTCTCTTTCTATTTTTTATATTATATGGTTAATAAACATACTATATACATCAAAGAGTCCCCAAAGTGGTCCATTAATGATAAATATATCATGATATAAGTCTCTAGGCCGAACCTTAGATTTTTAGGAATTTAATATCAATTAATAATATAATATTTTTTTTGAAAACTATTTTATGTCAATTTTGACACTATTCAATAATTGATTTTTGTAAAAATCATAACAGAATTATTAATGGGAAAAACGTTACTTAAATCAATCCTAAAATGTCATATTATCCTAGAAAATTATTGGTATTTATATAAAGTCTCAAATTACATTTATTTGGGTATTTATAATATCAATTATTCCAATTTTTCATTAATTAGCTAATTACTGCATCATCATTGTGTCATAAATAAATTAACGTTTTTAATGTATAAAAATTATAAATAAAATATCATTATGTAGGAAATCGTTTTACATTTCTAATGAATATTTAAAATCGATTTTATCTTATGTATAACCCTATATTAAATATGTTTTAGTAAATAAACATTGATTTTAACTCTTTTAACTCTTCTTTGAATTAAATAATAATAAATTTTTTAATCTAATCCAAGTAGACTTAAATGATAATATTTTATTCCTAAGGTTGTTTTTGGTCGAGATAAACTTGTCCAATAGAATTAGGACATGTGTTAGGGTAATATTAATATCATTTTTACCCTTAATTACCCTATTTACTTTTAACCGTGGTAAATAAAAGTAAAAAGTTATTATTCGCCAAAAATTATTTTCATCTCATTGAACCAAATTTTACTCCTTGATATTAACCTTATCTTTTGGATTTTGAAATTCCAATCACAGAAGTGATACAATTATGTTTTATGAAAAATTCAATTTTTTAACAACCACTTAGTACTTTCACTATTCATCAAAAATTGATGTTTTTCAGAACAATTTCAAAATTTCACCCTAATCTATAATTGATAGTCCGAATTCAAAAATTATATCTATTTTAAAAAATTCCAAACATATAAGTTGCATTAATTAATTTTATAATTAATTTCCGCTGTCACAACAAATAGCGTGTTTTTAAGAAACAATATATATCAAAAGATTGGCAATTGTTTATGTCCAATTTCAAAGTGAAATTAATTCTAATGAACACCATTGGATAAAATTGTAAAAATATATTCTAATTATACTTTAAAACCACTCAAATTTATTAATTTCTCACTATTAATTATTTTGATTAAAAAAGGGTTTTTAATTAAAATTTATTAATTTTAACTATTCATAAAAATACTATAGTTATCCGAAAAGTACCAAAATTTCATCTTAGGCTAAATTAGATACTAATAATCCAAAAATGAAGTCCATTTTGAGAGATAAAATTTATAAAATTTTAAAAAGTAGGTATTACTATTCATTATGGCTAGTTTGATTTGTTGTAGTGTGTGTTAGAACTCGAAGTTCCGTACAACACCCTCTACTGTATTATTCAAAGAGAAGCGTACAGTGGAAGCTTGCGGTGTTACATTGTAAAATTTTCTTATGTCCCCATTCTAAAGAATAAATTTATTTACTCAAATTGAATATATAAATGTTTAAAATATTGGATTTAAAAAGGGTTCACTATTAAAGTTGGTAAAAGTGCATTTTTGAAAAATACTTCTTTTATCTGAAAAAAGGTATTTGTTCTTACATTATGTCTAAGAAACTCATAATATGGATCCTAAAATTATAAGGATTATATAAAGTTTAAAATTTAGTTAATACTATTTATAACTTCTTTTGAACGGCTTGTTTGGTAAGTCATGGTGCACTTTAACTCGGTGTTGCGTATAGTGAAATTTATTGAATTATTTTGAAGAAATAACACAGTATGAAATACTGGGGTGTTACATTCTCCACTCCTTCAATAAATTGCGTCCTCGCAATTTGAAATTGTTCTTCGAAAATAAACGGTTGAAAATAGAAAATATCTTTGTGGGAAAACCCACATCGGAAATTGGGTTGCTAAAATTTAGTCTTAATATGAGGAAAAGAGAAATGAAAGGGTCACCCCCAAATTATGATCTCTATTAGGAGAACATCGATGGCAATTAGAGACATATAATTGAAGGAAAAACATAAATATTTATAGGTAGTGATTAAGGTCATCAATCACAAACAAGTGTAAAATTGAGGTCCTTAAAATCATCAATCTATGATGATTTGAAATACCATCGGTTCAAAAAAACATAGGGAATTATGATAAAACATTTTTTGTTTTAGGATTCCTTAAATAAAGTATAAGAATTAATTTCTTCATAGAATAAGAGAAGAATAAAAAATATATTCTTGACAAGTAGAGTTCCATCCTTTAACTAATTTCTACCACAAACTCATCTTTCACTCTAAAAGAAAATAGAACATTAAAAAAATTCTATTTATCCTATTCTTCTAGGGTAAAAAAATGAATTTATAATTCATCTACCAGATCTTTTAAAAAAACTACATTATTTAATCCTAGACATTACGTGGGCCAGTGGTAGGTGATACACCATTGTCGCCCTTCGGTTGTGGGTTCAAGTCTCGCGGCTTTGCGGGACGTGACAGGTTGCCACCCAACCTCCGGGTTTTCCTTTTATGGAAATCCAAAAATAATCCAAACTAGAATTATCCAAAATGCTTTAGTCAAAAAATGAAGATCCGTTTTGCGGCGTAATAACATGTGAACACCTTCATCATGTATTCTTTAATAACACTACAACATCCGGAATTACCATAAAACCTTATTGATTACATTCATGATCCATTATTCCTTAAATAATAATGGATATACTCGTTCAATCTAAAAATGTTGTAAACTCTAACAATGATGGAATATACAAATCATTAATCAGTTTCAAGGTAGTCAAGAATATCAAATATAATTTATCCAAATCAATCATGTATTATTCTAAAATCACTACCTCGGTATCAAAACTATATTATGGTTTATCATTCTCAGAAAAATATATTTTCCAAAAATTTATCCTGCTATTGAGTCACTTTTCATGGTTCCACACAATCTCAAGTCCTTAATGAAATAGTACTGCAGTAAAATCCTTATATACTCCATAATTATTATAACAAGTACATTGTTTATACAACACTCAAATGACATAATCAACATAATAAATCTAATCATTCCTCTTCATCTGTGGTAGTATCATAACTTGATTATTATCAAATAGCATCATTTGCGGCAAAGCACTACTGGAAATGCTGTTTTTCCCAATGGGTGTTTACCAACGGTTTGCTAAAACCATTGGTCTTAAAGGATTAAGAAAGCCTTTCCCAACGGTTCATTGAAACCATTGGGAAAGGCCACCCCTTTGCCAATGGTTTGAAGAAACCGTTGGTAAAGGGGTGTATTAATCACCTTTTGCCAACGGTTCAAAAGAACCGTTGGGAAAGGGTCACCCCTTTGCCAACGGTTTCCTCAAACCATTGGCAAAGGGGTCCTTAGCATCTCTTTCCCAATGGTTCTTTAAAACCGTTGGGAATTATTTCCCCCAAATCCAGCTGCGAGGCTGCTCTCCCCCATTCGCACAGAACCTAATTTCATCCTCTCCACTGCTCTCCTCTCGCGAAATCCCCTATCCGAAGAGGTGAAAACCATCTCAAATCAGGTATCTTTTCATTTATACACATTTACTTCCTTATTTTTATTGTTATTTCTTTAGTATTTTAGTTTTATGTTATCAATCCACCTCCACCTCTCTGCTGGTCTCCAAATCCCCCATCTGAATAGGTGAAAACCCATTTGAATCATCTCAAATCAAGTAATTTTTTCTTTATACACATATGGTACCTTGTTTTTATTGTTATGGATCTAATATTTTAGTTTTAAGTTTGGATTTTGATTTGATTTCACCGTGTAAAATTGGGAAATGAATAAATATTTTGTTAATTAATTAGTTTCCCCAGGAATATCAGTTGTGTTATAATGTCCATGCTAAATAAACGGGTAATGTAATAAAAGACCTTGAATAAATAAATTGTGGAAGTTGGGGTATGTTGCCTCTATGAGAGGTTTTTTTTTGTGTTTCATTGTATGTTGTAGGCTGTTTTATGGGGATTGAGGTGACCAGTTGGGCTTTGTGATATGTGGGGTTGTAATGTGATGGTTAGTGGGCATGGATGTGTCATGTGAAGTTGTATGATAGTGATGATGTGTGGTGGTGTTGTGTTGTGTGGAGGTGTTGTGTGATGAAGTTATGGTGTATAATGTGGTGAGATGGTTTTGGTTGTGCGGTGGTTTGTGATGTGCAATATTTTTATTCTGATATGTGGTTGTTTTGGTGAGATGGTTGGTCGTTGTAACATGGTGTCGATGGTTATTGTGAGATGGTTAGTTGTTGTGTGGTGGTTTTATTAGTTTCCTGGTTATCTATGGAATAAATTATGCTGTTAAAACAAAAAAACAAGATATTAAATAAATGAGATGGAATAGAAATGGATGTGTGGTAAATGGATTTAATTAATTTAACATTAAATGAATGGACAATGTAAGTGTGAATGAAGTGGATTATAAATGAATGTGAGAAATGCTATGCGTCTTGTGTGGTGGTGGTGTGGTTTATGTGTTTTATTGTAGTAGTGAAGTGTGAGATTATGTAGTTAATGTTAACCCATAGGTTTAGTATTTAGTGCTATCTATATATCATGTATTTTTATGTTATTTCTACACATTCCAGGGGGGTGGTATGACTAGGTGGTGGTCGTGGGTTGCAGGGTAGGGGTGTGGGCTATTTGGGAGGGTGGGCGGGGCTATCCAGGGGGGGTACGGGGTGTCCAGGGGGGTACGGGGGTGGGCGGGCTGTCCATAAGGGTGGACGGGCTGTCCACGGGGGTGGTCGGGCTATCAAGGAGGGGTGGGCGGGCTGTCCAGGGGGGGTGGGTGGGCTGGCCACGGGAGGTAGGGGTGTACAGGGGGGTGGGCGGGCTATCCAAGGGGGTGGGGGGGCTGTCCATAGGGAGAAAGGGTGTCGAGGGGGGTGGGTGGGCTGTCCACGGGGGTGGTTGGGCTGTCTAGGGGGTAGGGGGCGTCCACGGGGGTGGGTGGGTTGTCCACGGGGGTGGGCGGGGCTGTCCACGGGGGTGGGAAAGGCTGTCCATGGGGGTGGGTGGGGTTGTCCAGGGGGTGAGGGCTGTCCTGGGGGTCTGGGTGGGGTGTCCTGGTGGGGGAGGTGTGTGTGGAGTGTCCAGGTGGGGTAGTATGTCTAGGTGGTGTTGGTGGGGTTGCAGGGAAGGGGGTGTGGGCTGTTTGGCGGGGTGGGCGGGGCTATCCAGGGGGTACGGGGTGTCCAAGGGTGTACGGGGGTGGGCGGGCTGTCCACAAGGGTGGACGGGCTATCCACGGGGGTGGCCGGGCTGTCAAGGAGGGGTGGGCGGGCTGTCCAGGGGGGGTGGGTGGGCTGGCCAGGGGAGGTTGGGGTGTCCAGGGGGGCGGGCGGGCTATCCAAGGGGGTGGGGGGCTATCCATAGGGAGAAGGGGTGTCGAGGGGGGTGGGTGGGCTGTCCACGAGGGTGGTTGGGCTGTCTAGGGGGTAGGGGCGTCCACAGGGGTGGGTGGGTTGTCCACGGGGGTGGGCGGGGCTGTCCACGGGGGTGGGAAAGGCTGTCCACGGGGGTGGGCGGGGCTGTCCAGGGGGTGTGGGCTGTCCTGGGGGTCTGGGTGGGGTGTCCTGGTGGGGGATGTGTGTGTGGGGTGTCCAGGGGGGTTGGTATGTCTAGGTGGTGGTGGTGGGGTTGCAGGGGCGGGGGGTGTGGGCTGTTTGGGAGGGTGGGTGGGGCTATCCCGGGGGGGGGGGGGGGTACGGGGTGTCCAGGGGGGTATGGGGGTGGGCGGGCTGTCCACAAGGGTGGACGGGCTGTCCACGGGGGTGGTCGGGCTGTCAAGGAGGGGTGGGCGGGCTGTCCAGGGGGGTGGGTGGGCTGGCCACAGGGGGGTAGGGGTGTCAAGGGTTGTGGGCGTTCTATCCAAGGGGGTGGGGGCTATCCATAGGGAGAATGGGTGTCGAGGGGGTGGGTGGGTTGTCCACGGGGGTGGGCGGGGCTGTCCACGAGGTTACCCTACTAATATTGTTATGGGATGAGGCATGCTCTGATGTGATAACACATTAAGTTCTTGTTGGTTTTACATTTTTTCAATAACACATTAGTATGTTTTTTTCACATGTCTAGTTGATACCATGATTATTTTCTTCCTTTATCATTTACTTAAATGTATTTTCTATTAAAGTTCAATCCTATTGAATTGTTTATGACAAAATGATTTATATGATTTTTTTTACAGAATGGACAGAAGTTCGATGTTTGAAACCGATCGTATCTCAAGCGATTTTCAAAACAATTTGGAGAGCTTTATAGATTTTGCATTTCACAATGCTTCAGATGGTGGTCGCATACACTGCCCATGTTCCAATTGTGTTGGTAGACCTTGGTTGATTCGTGAAGAAGTCAGCTACCACATAACCAAAAATGGTTTTCAAGCAAACTACTTTGTGTGGTATCAGAATGGGGAGAAAATGAAATCTCAAATTGGTGATGATCGAAATGAAAGGACTGGAATGGAGAATTTGTTAGATGATCGGTTTCCATTTATTCGTCATCATGAAAAAGAAAGGATTTCGACTCAAGAAGACATCGATATGAGGACAACTGATGCATCTAGTGAAAATGATGATATTGATAGGGTGAAAAAATTGAATGATGCTGCCACGACTCCAGTATATCGACAATGAGATAAAATAAAAAAGCTGGAATTTTTAATCCGATTATTTCATGGAAAAACTATGTATGGGATTTCTAATACAACAATCGATTACATTCTTACCCTCTTGAAGGATTTACTTTCAGATGATGCAGATATTCCCTCAAACCACTATATGGCATGGAAGTTAGTTGAAGAACATGGATTTTCCAGAAACAAAATTCATGCTTTCCTGAAAGATTGCAGTTTATTCTGGGAAGAAACCGCTGAACGAAATGAATGTATAAAATGTGGCACATCCCGCTAGAAGTCAAAATCTGATGGAACACCATCCCGCATTCCACAGAAAGTAATGTGGCACTTTCCATTGATCCCCAGACTCCAGAATCTTTTTATGTCTGATGACATATCAATAAAAATGAGATGGCATGATACCGAGAGAAAGAAGACTAATGATGAGTTGGTTCATCCTGCAGATGGATTTGCTTGGCAGAGATTTGATGCTCGACATCCTGATTTTGCAGCTGACGTGCGTAATGTGAGGCTGGGTCTTTCATGCGACGGTTTTAATCCGTTTGGGCAGATGCTTACTTCGCACAGCACATGGCCAGTTTTTATACACATTTATAATCTTCCCCCATGGTTGTGTATGAAAAAATCTTTCACTTTCATGAGTATACTCATATCTGGTCCTTCTGATCCCGGCATTGATATAGATGTATACATGCAACCTTTAATAAAAGAGTTGAAACTTCTTTGGGATGTGGGTGTGCACACATATGATGCATGTTCGAAAGACATATTTCAGATGCGTGCTGCCCTTATGTGGACGATCAATGATTTTCCGGCTTATGCAATGATGTCTGGATGGAGCACGAAGGGAAAACTGTCATGTCCAGTTTGTATGAGGAATACATGATCCAGAAGACTGAAACATCATTGTAGTTTCAGTTTTAAGGGACATCGACGATTTTTGCCAAAGGATCATCCATATAGAATGAATCGTTGAAGATTTGATAATACTATAGAGGCCGATGATCCACCACAGAGTATGTCTGGAACTGATGTGCTTAATGAATTGAAAGATTTCAGTTTTTCATTCGGGAACGGTCAAATGAAATCTGGAAAGAGAAAGAATGTTTCCAAAGAAACATGTTACAATTGGAGGAAGAGGAGTATCTTTTTTGATTTGCCTTATTGGTCAACCAATTTGCTACGTCATTGCTTAGACGTAATGCATATTGAAAAGAATATATGTGAAATGTTGCTTTCAGTTCTTCTAAATGTCAAGGGGAAGAAAAAAGATGATTTACGATCTCGACGTGACTTGGTGGATTAGGGAATCAGACCAGAATTGCATCCTGTGCGTATCAGTGAAAATAAATGGCAACTTCCATGTTCTTCTTATGTGATGACACCTACTGAAAAAAAACAATTTTTGGAAGTATTAGAGACTATTTGAGTTCGTGATGGATATTCAAGCAACATGTAAAACGGGTCAACAGAAGAGAGTTGAAGCTAAAATCTTTGAAGACTCATGATTATCACGTTCTACTGCATGAGTTGCTTCCAATATCAATCCGTCATCTTTTGTCCAATAATGTAAGGGTGGGTGTTATTCGGTTGTTCCATTTGTTTTGAGATCTTTGTGATAAGAAGTTTTCCGAGTCTTTCTTGCAAAAAATGTTGACAGATGCCCCATTAATTTTGTGTGAGTTGGAGAAAATATTTCCCCCATCATTTTTCACATGCATGCTGCATCTGATTGTCCATATTCCAACTGAAATACTTCTCGGAGGACCTATTTCTTTTCGTTGGATGTATCCAACTGAAAGAAATATGTTCACATTAAAGTCTTATGTTCGAAACAAGAATCATCCCGAAGGTTCTATCGTGAATGGTTACTTAGCTCAAGAATGTATGGATTTCTGTTCAATGTATATGTCTGATCCTACTACAAGAATGAACAGACCAATGAGAAATGAAGAAGAACAATATGAGCAAATTGAACCCAGTTTTCCATCACTTCCTCAAACAGGAGGAATTCATGGATCATATACATTGAAGACATTGAGTCGTACCGCACAAACCGCACGTCCAATTGGTGTTCCGTATGCGTGTACTCGTCACGAATAATAATTAGAATGTTTCACGGTGTTTTCAGCTCAATCCAAGGTCGTCCGCTATGAATTTGACCGTTGGACGCCCGTTTTGGCCGTTTATGACACCAGAACTGCGTTGTCGGTCACCGCGGGCACACGGAACGTCCGATTGACGTGCCGTCTGCTCTACCACTTCAGAAATCACTCACCCATTTTTGTCGTTTGATTTCAGGCCATTCCGACTTCGTTCGGCCCATTTGGACCCCCCTCACGCGCGTTTACGAAGCGCGCGCATCACTTAAAACACGAATATTGAGCCGTACCGCGCAAACCGCACGTCCGATTGGTGTTCCGTCTGCGCGTACACGTCAAGAATAATAATTATAATGTTGTACGGTGTTTTCAGGTCAATCCGAGGTCTTCCGCTATGAATTTGACCGTTTGATGCCCGTTTTGGCCGTTTATGACACCAGAACTGCGTTGTCGGCCACCGCGGGCACACGGCACGTCCGATTGACGTGTTGTCTGCTCAACCACTTCATAAATCACTCACCCGTATATGTCGTCTGATTTTAGGCCATTCCGAAATCATTCGGCCCGTTTGGACCACCCTCACGCGCGTTTACGAAGCGTGCACATCACTTAAAACACGAATATTGAGCCGTATCGCGCAAACCGCACGGCCGATTGACGTGCCGTCTGCACATACACGTCACGAATAATAATTAGAATGTTTCACGGTGGTTTCAGCTCAATCCGAGGTCGTCCACTATGAATTTGACCGTTGGACGCCCGTTTTGGCCATTTATGACACCAGAACTACGTTGTCGGTCACCCCGGGCACACGGCACGTACGATTGACGTGCCGTCTGCTCGACCACTTCAGAAATCACTCAGCCATATTTTTCGTCTGATTTCAGGTCATTCTGACTTCGTTCGGCCCGTTTGGACCCCCCCTTATGCGAGTTTACGAAGCGGGTGCATCACTTAAAATACGAATATTGAGTCGTACCGCGCAAACCGCACGTCCGATTGACGTGCCATCTACGCGTACACGTCACGAATAATAATTAGAATGTTGCACGGTGGTTTCAGCTCAATCTGAGGTCTTCCTCTATGAATATGACCGTTGGACGCCCGTTTTGCCCGTTTATGACACCAGAACTACGTTGTCGGTCACACGGCACGTCCGATTGACGTGCCGTCTACTCGACCACTTCAGAAATCACTCACCCATATTTGTCGTCTGATTTCAGGCCATTCCGACTTCGTTCGGCCTGTTTGGACCACCCTCACGCGCGTTTACGAAGCGCGCGCATCACTTAAAACATGAATATTGAGCCGTACCGCGCAAACCGCACGTCCGATTTCCGTGCCGTCTGCGTGTACACATCAAGAATAATAATTAGAATGTTGCACGGTGTTTTCAGGTCAATACGAGGTCATCCACTATGAATTTGACCGTTTGACGCCCGTTTTGGCCGTTTATGACACCAGAACTGCGTTGTCGGTCACCGCGGGCACACGACACGTCCGATTGATGTGCCGTCTGCTCGACCACTTCATAATTCACTCACCCGTATTTTTCGTCAGATTTCAGGCCATTCCGAAATCGTTCGGCCCGTTTGGACCACCCTCAGGCGCGTTTACGAAGCGCGCGCATCACTTAAAACATGAATATTGAGCCGTACCGCACAAGCCGTACGTCCGATTGAGGTGCCTTCTGTGCGTACACCTCACAAATAATAACTAGAATGTTTCACGGTGGTTTCAGCTCAATCCGAGGTCGTCCGCTATGAATTTGACCGTTGGACGCCCGTTTTGGCCGTTTATGACACCAGAACTGCGTTGTCGGTCACCGCGGGCACACGGCACGTCGGATTTATTTTCCGTCTGCTCGAACACTTCCGAAATAACTCACCTGTATTTGTCGTCTGATTTCAGGTCATTCCGACTTCGTTCGGCCCGTTTGGACCCCCCTCACGCGCGTTTACGAAGCGCGTGCATCACTTAAAATACGAATATTGAGCCGTACCGCGCAAACCGCACGTCCTATTGACGTACCGTCTGCGCGTACACGTCACGGATAATAATTATAATGTTTCACGGTGGTTTCAGCTCAATCTGAGGTCGTCCGCTATGAATTTGACCATTGGATGCCCGTTTTGCCCGTTTATGACACCAGAACTGCGGTGTCGGTCACTGTGGGCACACGACACGTCCGATTGACGTGTCGTCTGCTCGACCACTTCAGAAATCACTCAACCATATTTCTTGTTTGATTTCAGGCCATTCCGACTTCGTTCGGCCCGTTTTAACCCCCCTCACGCGCGTTTACGAAGTGCGTGCATCACTTAAAACACGAATATTGAGCCGTACCGTGCAAACCGCACGTCCGATTGCTGTGCCGTCTGCCCATAAACGTCACGAATAATAATTAGAATGTTTCATGGTGGTTTCAGCTCAATCTGAGGTCGTCCTCTATGAATTTGACCGTTGGACGCCCGTTTTGGCCGTTTATGACACCAGAACTGCGTTGTCGGTCACCGCGGGCACATGGCACATCCAATTGACGTGTCGTATGCTCGAACACTTCATAAATCACTCACCCGTATTTGTCACCTGATTTCAGGCCATTCCGAAATCGTTCGACCCGTTTGGACCCCCCTCACGCGCGTTTACGAAGCGCGTGCATCACTTAAAATACGAATTTTGAGCCGTACCGCGCAAACCGCACGTACGATTAACATGCCGTCTGCACGTACATGTCACGAATAATAATTAGAATGTTTCACAGTGGTTTCATCTCAATCCGGAGACGTGGTGTGGCCGTCACCACTCAAAGTGTCCGTCTTTTGTTTCAAAAGGACGTCATTTTAAGTGAAAAGCATCAACTGACATACGGAAAACTGACCAAACGCATTCCGAATCTGTTGATAATTTATCCCAACAATCCATGGGTCATATGTGACGTGTACGAGCAAACCCGGGATGAATCTGAGTCGTGGTGTGGCCAGGATAAGTCTAAGTGACTCTCTATTGTTTAAAATGGACACCATTTTAAGTACATACGGAAAAATGACCAAACGGATTCGGTTTCCATTGAAAACCGTTGGCATAGGCTTTGCTGTGCAAATATTGGTGTATTGGAAACTTTAGGAGAACGATCCATGGGTCATATCCATGGATCTTCCTAGAATTTTGGGTTTTAACCCTAGGTACATCTGTGCCAGAGCTGCCTCTACCTGTTCATATCCAGACAGGGATGTATTGTTCGGAAAAGTCACAAAATCTCTACAATACCAAAATTCTAGGAAGATCTTCTATACTAATCCTCAAAGTCTATCTTAGGGCTACGTGATCTAATCAGAGTTGATCTAAATCTAGTTTCCAAGGTTATTGTTAAAATTTCTCTGATACCAACTGTAATTCCCCGACCCCAGTGACCTAGAGTCGGTGCATTATTTTAATACATTGTCATGATTACAAGGAACCAAGTCTCGTAGTACCGATCAGTTTAGCAGTCTTGGAAAATAGATTACATACATGAATGTTACATTACACTTCATAACATAAAAAACAAAATAAATAATCCTTTATGAATGCCATTATTCCCGTGTCTTAACCCTACATATCAATCACATTACACTTCTTGGAATCCAGGGAAAAATAAAACATAGAAAGGGGTGAGCTCAAATGATCAGTAAGGGTATGCAATACAGCGGAAACATTAAAAAATAAGCATAAACATTTAAGGCAACATATAAAACTAAAACAAAAGCCTTTTAAACTTGAACTTCATCATAATATGGCAGAAATAAAATGAAATAATTCCATTTACTTATTCACATGGATATTCTACTAATCGAATAATCACATGCAATATCACTAACCACTTTCATAATGATGGAATGCATAACGCCAGACTATCATAACCACATTTCTTAGGCCTCGTGCCAAGACTAAAAATAAGATTTAGTCAAGGCCTTGTGCCAAGACACTAGTTTGTCTCATGAGACCAACTGATGCATCGAGGAGCTATAGCAGGCTCCCCCCGTCACTTACTAATTCCAATGCATTCCCATATGAAAAGGTTTAAACATAACATAAACATTCATATTAAAACTAGCATACGAAATGTCAATACATTCCCCATAAAACATTAATGGTATAAAAATAACACATCCACAGTTAAACATATCACAAATCCTTCAATACAATACAAATATTTTGTATCATAATAAATCAACATGAAATAAGCTTAAAATCCATCAAAGGATGTTGTCATAGATGAAATCAAAACTATTTGAGAGAAATATCACTTTTCTTGAAATCATTGAAAAGTCACACATTTATATATGAAGTAATTATAATGATATTTATGAATCAAAGTGTCCCATACCGCTTTGAAACTTTTGAAAAGAAACATCATTTCAAAACATTCATGTCCATATAAATAAATCCTTAAAATCATTTTGAAAACATGGACAATAATTGAAATGATTTAGAAAGATAAATCTTTAAAAAATTTGAAATTTTGATCTCGATAAAGGCTACCTTTCAAAATCCTTAAAATATTCATTTTGAAATCATTTTTATGAAAAATGGACATGGATGATAAAAATTCCCCAGTAAATACTTACACATAAACAATCTCGGATAATGATGAGATTGAGGAATTAACCCTTACCAATTTGGTAACTTACGAAACATACAACCCATGAAAGAGGTATCATACATTGAATATGAAAATACACATAAAATAAAGTGTATTACACAAAGAATAAAATTATGGGCAGTACATACAACACACAAAAGGTAATAGTGGCAATATGGCTTGAATCTCATGGGAATAAGGAGTGAGATGAAAACCCCTTACCTGGCACTTTCCTTTAGTCGAGGGTAAGTTTAACCTCCTGTACGAAGATCATAGTATGTTATTAAATTATACCAGAACCATATTAAAATTTATTATATCATACCTGATTCATTTATGACTTTATATTACCCATTTAATAATAATTTCCATGTTAAGTTAACATTTTGGGTAATAATCACTTTCTTTATCGTACGTGTTTTAACTTGTCACTCTTGGTTGTATCACTTAGATCATAATTTAAATACTTCCAGAATATAAAACAAGATAAATATATCATATATATTTAGAATATAAAAATGTATAATAGACATATATATGAAATGGAAAACACCGTTTATGGAGACGGTAGTCCGTACGTACGCATAAACGTTGTTTCTGTTTTCATGTAATATTGAACGGAAGTAAATGAATAAGATATATGTAAGTACATAAATACTTAAATATATATATATCTCTAGTAGCATTATTATTTCATATATTACATACTTATTAGTAATATATATTTTTATAATTTTCAATGAATGGTGAACTTGTAAATGAATCTCATCGTGTCGTGGAGACGGTAATCCGTACGTACGCACGAGCGAAAATATCATTTTTTTGATATTAAAATAATATATAATTGGATGTTATATCATATATACAGAATCATTATCATGTTATATTTATTATTTACATGAATTAAAAATCATTATTATACCCATCCAAATAATAATATATTGAATAACAATTACACCATGACGTGGCGACGGTAAGCCATACGTACGCACGTATGGTGAAATGTCATTCAAAGGATGGATAGAATACTGAATATGGTTGTACCATATGTGTAATGATATTACAGTATATAGTAGATACTAGATCAATTATTTTATAATGGTAATAACAAATAAAGAAGAAGTGGAAGAAGAAAGGGACTTGAAAAAGGGTGGTGAAATCATTACCTCTTCTTCGGGTTCTTTCTTTTAATTTGATCAAAAGGGCTCCTTAAGATGGCTTTCTGACTAAAGGAAGGCCTCTAGGATTAATTGAGGGATGTTGAGAGAGTATTTGGGAAGAGTTTGGCCAAACCAAAAGGCTTTCAAGGTGTGAGTTAATGAGAAGGTAGAGTGCCCTTTTATAAGATGTGTGAGGGGCACCTTTGGAAAAGCTAGAAATATTATTTTATAATAAATTCATATTCGGTTTATAATGTCTCCAAAGTGAATTATTTAAAGGTTTAATTTTGGATGGGTCGATAACTACTGAAACAATAGAATTTATACAGGTTTGGGTCATTATAGTAACCTTATCTTTAAGTATTAACTCTTAGTTAATTAGTTTCACTTTTACAATGTCTCTTTGTATTTTTATATTATATGGTTAATAAACGTACTATATACATCCAAGAGACCCCCAAGTGGTCCATTAATGATACATATATCATGATATAAGTCTCTTGGAAGAAGCTTAAATTTTTAGGAATTTAATATCAATTAATAATATAATATGTGTTTTAAAAACTCTTTTGTGTCAATTTTGACACTATTCAATAATTTATTTTTGTAAAAATCATAACAGAATGATTACATCGAAAAACGATAATTAAATCAAACCTAAAATGTCATATTATCCCATAAAATTATTGGTATTTATAAAAAGTCTCAAATTACATTTATTTGTTTTTTTTATAATATCAATTATTCCAATTTTTTATTAATTAGTTAATTACTGCATCATCATTGTGTCATTAATAGATTAACGTTTTTAATGTCTAAAAATTATAAATAAAATATCACTATGTATGAAATCATTTTATCTTTCTAATTAATATTTACAATCGAATTTATCTTATGTATGACCCTATATTAAATTTTTTTAATAAATAAACTTTGATTTTAACACTTTTAACTCTTCTTTGAATTAAATAATAATAAATGTCCTAATCTAATCCAAGTGGACCTAAATGATAATATTTTATTCCTAAGGCTGTTTTTCATCGAGATAAACTTTTCCAATAGAATTAGGACATGTGTTAGTGTAATATTAATATCATTTTTACCCTTAATTACCCTATTTACTTTTAACCGTGGTAAATAAAAGTAAAAAGTTACTATTCACCAAAAATTATTTTTATCTCATTTAACCACATTTTACTCTTTGATATTAACCATGTCTCTTAGATTTTCGAAATTCCAATCACAGAAGCGGTAAAATTAAGATTTATGAAAAATTCAGTTTTTTAACTACCACTTAGTACTTTCACTATTCATCAAAAATTGAAGTTTTCCAAAACAATGCCAAAATTTCACCCTAATCTATAATTGATATTCCAAATTCAAAAATGATTTCTATTTTACAAAATTCCAAACATATATGTTTCATTAATTAATTTTATAATTAATTCCCACTATCACAACAAATAGCGTGTTTTTAAGAAACAATATATATCAAAAGATTGACAATTGTTTATTCCAATTTCAAAGAGAAATTAATTCAAATGAACACCATTGGATAAAATGGTAAAAATATATTCTAAGTATACTTTAAAACCACTAAAATTCATAATTTCTTGCTATTAATTATTTTCATTAAAAAAGTTGTTTTTAATTAAAATTTATTAATACACATAAAATACTGAATTATTCGTATTGATAAACATGTTTATAACATTAAAATCAAATTTATGTTTATTAAATATGAATAATAATGAATTTAATTTTTCTAGTAGAGAATAAGAGTAAGCCGAATGAAAATGGAGGTTCTTGTTGAAAACCTGTACCACTATGACATCAATCAAATCATATACCCCAATATTAATAATTATAAAATGATATATTCGATACATTGAAAATAAATAGATTAAGTACATGATAAATAAATTATAATTATACACACACCATACACAAGAAGTAGTGGAGATTAAGGAAAATATCATGAAAATGAAAGCCAGTTGAGAAACCCTTACCTTATGTCGGAGCATGTTTTTCAGTTGACCATAACATCCATAATAATAAAATTAAATCCATTAAATAATTAATTTTCAACTATCACTAAATTTATTTTATTTATTAAAATATTATTAAGTTCAATTATTGCCTTTTGGATGACTTATAGGATGTACATTTATTATTCGACAGCATTCGTTTCCCTGGATTTCCCAATAAATATACCTATATATGAGTATGGATGTTTTTGTGAAACGGATAAAACTATCCATAATTTGATTTATATGTTATAAATATACATAATAAATTGTAATTTTTACAAATTTCATTTCTTTATATGTTATGAGGATCAATTATTAGATAAAATATTAATGATAATCAATTAGATTATTTTTGGTGGTATTATGATTATTATGAACCTGTCTTGCTATATGAATTAATATTATGTATATATACTTGTTCTAAAACATTAAATAGGTTATAATACATATATTTTATTTTTGAGAAACCATAAAAATGCTTTTATGACCACAATTGAAGTAGAAATTGAAGAATGAAGGTTCTTCATCCATAAAGGTTTTAAATCGACACCTCTCAACCGATGATTTTAATTGAAAAATAAAATGGAGAGAGAGATAGAGTAAGGATATTAATGATTCATATACAATTAATGTGATATATTTTTTATTATGTAGATGATAATGGAGTTATCATGATCATTTGGATAGACGTAGTGTGTATAAGATAATAAAATAAAACAAATTGAAAATGAAATTAAAAGAAAAAGGGAGAGGGTTTACCTCTTCCAATATCATCTTTTAAAACCTCTTTAAGGGAAGGGTTTTTGGTCTTTTGGAAAGAACAAGAGCTTCTAGGCATGGGGAGGGACTGTGAAAGAGTATTTGGGTAGAAAATTGAGAATCTTCAAGGCTTAGAGATGTGAATAGAAGTGGGAGTGAAGGGAGGTGTTTATAGTGGGGGTGATGTGTGATATTTGAATATCTTATTCATTGTTTTTTTAAGATTCTAATGAAAAGAAATAGTGTTTTATTCGTGAGACCAAAAATTGTAATAAGTTCATGTGATTTATAATTAACGGCTTCTTACATTATCTATGATTCATTTAATAGTGTATTTAACTAATAATATATTTATATTTTAAATCGTCAAATATTACTATACACTAAAAATTCAAGTATTTCAGAAATATCCCAGTAATTCAACAAAACCATATTTCAATGCGTAGAAAAAAAATTGACTCCATTTTATCAAAATAATTTTATAAAGAAGTTAAATTTTATTTTTAATTTGAATCATTATTTACATGAAAAATATAGTTATTAAAAATAGAAACTAATTTTATAACACCCTTAAAATTTAACAATAGTCTTATTAACTTTCACCGAAATCATAAGATAAAAAATATATTTTTAGGAATACATTTTATGAAAAAAAATTATTTTTTGTACATTTATAAATTATTAAATCATTATTACTCACGAATATATCAAACATAATTATTAACATTTAAAATGGTATATTCTATTTATAATGTGACTATAATTATTTATACATTCATGTAAGAGGATACTATTCATAATGTTCATATTAATATTCATAACGGTACATTACTATTCAATAGGGTGAATTTAGTATTCATAAGGGTATATTACTACTCAAAAAAATATAAGTTGATCTTATCACACCCTAAATATCATACATAACGCAACCTCATATGTTAGTTTTTTGGAATTCAATTTAGATAGGTTATAACACCATGTTTATTATAAAGGTTATAAATATCTAGCATAGATAATAATAGTAATGTGTTGTTTCTTAGAGATTCAGTGTTTTGTACATATAATATATCTAATGAAATGAAATTATTTATGAAGAAACGTACCATAAAATCGTAGGGTACTATGTTAATAGTGAATATATTCATAACATGATTTTGTATTTATCAAAATAATTATATTGGTTAATATATATTGTTATTAAAATATTTAATTAATTAATATATTGATAAAAATAATTTGGTAACAAAAATAATTAAATACATATATTAAAATATTATTTTACAAAAAATAATACTGTTAAATATTTTTTTAACATAAATTTGAAATTAATTTCAAAAAAATAAATTTGAAATATATTTATATATAAGAATGATTATTAATTATAAAACCTAATTTTAAATTATATTTTTCATAACATAATGTATCTAAAATTATATAAAAAATTACTAGGGTGTAACATTATTCCACTCTCAAAAAACTGCATCATCACAATTTGTTTATCAGACTAAAAAAATTACAATTTGCTATCTTAAAAATTAGGAAACACTAGGACTGGTAAACATTATGACTCTAAAGTTTAGACAACAAAATATAATCTCCATATATGTCTACACCATTCCTCTACAATAATAAACATGGTTTCTATATAGCTTTAAACGATTCACAGGTTTTTATAAAGAAAATGTGATTAATCCTAAGCATATCCCATGAGAGTATCAAACCAAGTGCACAGTAAGGTCCATTTTCATGAACTAGTTTAACCCGAGTTAGGCCAAGAACTCCTTGTTGGAGTTGTTACTCCTAGAGAAATATGATCCAGAACCACATCCACTTGTAGTATCCAGATAGGTATGTATTTCTAGGAAGACCCACATAATCTCCACCTTTCCAAAATTACTAGATGTTATTCTATTCTTATAACAAATGTCTATCACACCACAAGCATATAATTATTTAATTTTATTATTTATTTTATTTGGTTACTCTATCATAGGTTTGGGTTGAGAGATGGTTTAAATTTTTTGATGGTTGTAAATTTTTGTCGGTTTGGAGAAGGTGCACAAGCACCACACAGTTTCTGCTAACCTTGCTGTTAGGCCAAATGACCCTACGGCTGCCCAATTAATAAAATTAATAAATATTATAAATGAATAAATCATTAATAATAGTAATAGTATTGTTATAGATAATAATAATAATAATATATTTTTAATAATAATAATATTATTAAATTGTTATTATTAATGTTATTGTTAATATTCTTATTAATAATAATATTATTAAATTGTTATTGATATTATATTTATTATTACTGTAATTAATATTGTCATTGTTATTTTTATTATTATTATTATTATTTATTTTATTTTATTTTATTTTATTTAGTGTTTTTGACGGAAAACCTATGTGAGGTCATGACCTCCCCCCCCCCTCTACTCTATACTTAACACACAACACCATCCCCTCTTTCCCCAGACCTGTATCGCACCCCATCTAGTCTCCCCAATTGACACACTACTCCCCCCTCTGGCCTCCCTTCCCTAAGTGCGACCCACCTCCATCCTACATTATGAATCATGACCCCCTAGTGAAGTGGAAATCACCATTGCCCCCTCCCTAACCGACAACACCTTAAACGGTCGTGCCTCCCTCACTGAAAACACCTCCTCTGACCAACCAAATTTTCAATTCATGACTCCCCCTCTAGTAAGGACACCATTATTTATATGTTATTCTCATGTATGGATTCTCATTCCACTAAATATACGGTTAGTTTTTAGCCTAGAATTTTGATGGTATTTTGTTTCTAGGTTATGTGAAGAATTCTTCTCCTCTCGATCATGTGTGTTTTGAAATCCTTTTTAATAGGCAAAGAAGTTAGACTTGATTCTGTGGTCCATTTCTATTCAAGGTAAGGGTTTTCATCTATAGTGTGTTTTAACTCTATTTATATTTCTTCATTTGAGTGTTATAAGGGACGTGTTAATTTTGGTGTAGTGATTTGAACATGACATTGTGGTTTTGAGTCACCGGTTCTAAGGAAACTCCCCTGCATGTTCATAGGTAAATATATATATGCACATATATATATATATATATATTTCCCATTATGTGTATATTAATCTATGGTAGTGAATATAAATGTGTGGTTCTAGGTGATCCAATGTATATATATAATAAAAATCATATAATGGCTATTTATGAGTAGAATATGTATATAAGAATATATATAAGGATCCCCTTGCACATGGTCATGGACATGCAGATTTGTGCAAATGGATAGCTATTTTTACATGTATGTGATATTTTATATACTTTTTTGGGGAGCAGCTAATTTTAGTTAGAAATCACTAAGGGATAAATGTTTGTTTTGGTTCTTCTCTGAGGCATGATCCTTATACATTTACTGTTAAATTTAAGAATAATTTATTTCATGCAAATCACACCTAATTTTTAAATTAATTATTGATATATATTTGTTAGTAAAATTGTCTCCCTTGAATTGGAGCAGTTTATTTCATGCAATGTTTGGATATAAGTGGTTTTGCTACACTTTCACAAAAATTGTTTGATGAAATGGCCTGTTGGCTTTTATAAATTTGTTTTATATTTAACATGGAGAATTTCCTTTCTAAATGACTATATAAGTGGATTTTTAGTGTTGAATGTGGCATGTGGTTTACATTTGTTAATAATTATATAGCTTGTGGAATGCTGATTTTCAGTTTCTGGAAAGAGTCTCAGATGAAGTTTAGTAAAAATATTGGTGTATTGGGAATTTTTAATTGATTTGTCATGTGATGATGAATGGTGGACCAATTTCCATTTTATTCGAAGATGGTGTTGGTTTAAAAATTTGATGGAAATGTTTTAAAGGAATTTTATAAATGTTTTGATATAGTTATGGTGTGTGTGAAACCTATTTTAAAGATGGATTTAATGTTTGTTAAATTTCATTTTTGGGAGAAAATTTTAAGTGCACATTTGGTCACATTGTGAATATAACGAAAAAAATTTATTATAAAAAACATTGTTGGATGATTTTCATGCCTTTTGTTGAATAATGGATGGGATGTACTCATTTTGGAATCCCAAGGATCCATTATTGGGGTTCCCCAATTGGAACTATTTATGTTCTATTTATTATATGGATTTATATTCATCCTTGGGGAGAATCGAGGTGATGCCAATTGTTAACTGTTACTAATCATTATTTGTGATTGGATGCTCGGTTGGCATCAATTGGATCACCCACATTATATGCATGAGGCATAGGAACCTGGAATACTAAGAGAATCATCTGACAACATTTTTTTCACTAGTAGTTGATGTGTTGAACAATGGACCCTAGTAGGTTCATATATTTGGGTTTACTTCTATTGGGGTAGGCCCCTCAGTCCATCTTGTGTTGGGGTAGGTGGGTGTTTGGGGGTTTTGATTTCATCATGTGTGGCATGCTACTAGAGATCAGGTTTTATGTATTTGTATGTTATGGATAATTATTGATCTCCTAGGTTCACATATGTCTATTAGATATTGGATTCTTTATTTAATAAATTTGATTCATGTATGTATATTTTCATTCCCTTGATATATGAATATTTTGGTGCATTCTTCTATAGTGTTTATATGGATGTGATTTGTTGGTTTTTTAAATAATCTGAACAAGTATTCAAAACAATGTGTTTCATAATACCCCTTGCCGTCAAAAGATAATTCATCCCTTACCTTTCAAAAAACTATAACTGATACACTAACATGGTGATCTTATATTTAGATGTGAATAAGGGAATTGATTTTTATTTTGTTTTTGAGTAAAATTATTGGAAAACAAATTATTTTATATATTGTATTTCCAACATGAAATTGAATCTTCTTTGATTAATGGAAATGAAAATAGGAATAGTTTTTTGGGAAAGCCTATTGAGTTTTAATAATCACGCTTATAGTTTTGACTGTTTTTTATCTTCGAATGATGTTTCCTGCTCGGATTTGGTTGCCATATTGGGATGTTGGTTTGATGTCAATGGTGACCCATAGGGGCACAATGGGGTATTTGGTGTTTTATTCCATCTCTACTTATATTATATATATATATATATATTATTTTATATATTTATATATTTATTAATGTTTCTTCTATTTATGTGTAAAATTGTACCCACCTTTTTAATTTAGATGCTCGACACTAGTTTCCTGCCCTTGGGGATCAATAACACCCTTAGGTCCGTGCCACAAACCATCTTGGGAGAGCAGTCCATGATTTACCTGAGATGGTTTGCGAAAAAATTGTATTAGACATGGGCCTTGTTATTAGGGGTGTCCGATAGATAGATATTAAAACTATCAGGGATTAGGAGATTGGATATGGGTCAGTGCATAATCTCCACCACCAATGCTGAAACCTATGTTACATGGGGTAGTCTAGGAATATATGCATTGTCTTGTCTAGGTTTTTAAGGGATTGAGGGATGACAATAGAGGAAAGACATTTTTATATTGTGATTTCACATAGATTACTGATGCCTGTGGAGTCCAAATACATGGTTTACGTACCTCATAGTTGTTGGTTCTTACATGGGGAAAGAGTCACTACCAAGCCGCTAGGTTGGGAATAACTACTAGAAACTCATTCCAGAATTTTGGTGCATGTTGTGGTTCTCTATGGTTTTAGTTGGTGTAATTGTGTTTTTGAAAATGAAAAGGGTTTTTGAAATGATGTCCTATTCTTTTAAATGAAATTATATTTTTTAAATGGATTCATGAATTGTAATTTTTTGGTTTGATAATTTGGTAAATGATTGGATTTTAAAATAAAAAGGATATGGTGAGACCAGAAGTACTCATTATAGAGGTTTGTACATGTGAGGGTATTTGAGTGGATGGTGCGTGTCGGAATGTGTAGATCGAAATGGATGAACACATGTGAAACAGTTAATGGGTTTACAAGGGAGGGGGTTATAAATTGACTACATAACCATTATTTTTCAAAATAAATATGAAGAAGGAAATTATATTTATCAATTGAATTTTGTTATAAAATAAGGATAATGGAAATTGGAAAAGTTTCCTTAGAAGAAGGATGTTTTTAAATTTAATTGAAAAAGGTTTATTTTGGAATATTTTTTTGGTTTTTTTATTTTCTTGGTTTTTGAGCTTCTCATTTTGGCTCAGGATGCATCTCTTGATTGTACATAGATTTTATGTCAATATTGGTTTTTCTATGCTATTCCGGAAATGCCTCCCAAAAAGGTTACCATGATATCTAAAGATTCACTCTAAGATTTTTTGTTTCCATATAATGTTCCCTATCCATCGTCGTGATCGAGGTATCTATAGGTAGTGTAGTGACATGAAGATGTCGAGCATTTATTCAGGTTATTGGGAACTCTCGAAGATATTAGAGTGCATGCCATTTTGGGTATTTTCAATGGTCCAAATTTGGATTAATGGAATCTGTTCTCTTCACCCTCATTTCGTTATTGGATTAATTGGGAGTTTTTATGTAAATATTTTTCAGACGGTTCATACTTGAAGAGGTGATGATGATGAAAAGGGAAGAGCTCATGGGTATTCAAAAAATATAGCAGTCAGTGAAGACCTACACCAACCAATTTAAGGAACTAGTTTCTTTTTCTCTAAAGGTAGAATCATAAGAGTTGATGAATAATTCTCTCTTTATCAAAGCTTTTCACCTAGAGAATATGGAAATGTTCCTCTCTTCTATGGACCACTGTTTTGAGAATCTAGAAGATGATGCATTCCTAGATGAGTTTTTCCCCGGAGCACATGATATTGGAATTCTGATGTCTCTTACTTCCCATGAAGGTTCCCTCAATATAAAGAATTATATTTCAGAGAAACATCCTCTACAGAGGCTCAGTCAATGTTTATGGTTTCCATGTTTGTGGATATTCCTTGTTTGTACCAACAATGTTTCTAGTTCGGGCACTCAAAGTTGTTCATGTTGCATCAATCCGAAGATGTTCCATTTTTATGTCTATATGGGTCTTTTGGAGAATTTCTTCATAAAGTGTCACATGAAGAAGATGTAATGAACACGGGATTCTAGTGCCTGACTATTAGGTATGAGATGCTTCATCCATAAGAGCTCCAGTCGTAGGTCTTGGAGCGAAGCTCATGTATCATCACGATTTTCCGAGGGTGGGAAGCCTCAGTCTGAGTTTTGTGTTCAATATTGCGATTGTATAAATTAAATATTGTTTAATATTGTTTTATTCCATTAAGTTTTTCCACCATTTTAAGTCCATCATTTCCTTGGGAGATTATGATGAACTGGTTCTGTTGTAACCCAGATATTCCTTTTTGTCTGAATATGGTTTTTTGAATAATGTGGTTTTCTTAAAGTGTGTTTGGCCCTCATATGGGTTGATATAATTTTGGTAGTGCCATTGGTGATTATTGTATTTTGTGAAATGAATGAATGGAATTTCCAGTTCACTATTTAGAATCAATTTATTTGCATGGGTTTTTCCTCAGTGTATGGGATTTCAGTGGTATAAGGATGTTCCTAGATTTAGTTGTACTGTTATGTTGTATAGTAGGAATGGTTCATTGTAATGACCCAAAGTTTTTCAATGGAAATTCCCTTCTGAAAAATATGTCATAAAATCACATGAAAACACAACATAATGAACTACTAAGTGCTAAGTGACCTTTAAACATAAGTTTGTCACTTATGTGTTTTGAATTTCGAAAAACTGACAATCTTGGTTCTATTCAAGATGATTATTTAGAGTCAAATTGATCAAAAATTATTTTTTGGTGAATAGTAAAATAACCTTATGAATAGTAACCAAAACTTATGAATAGTACAATGACCCTTATGATTATAAAATTTCCAAAAATAATAGTAACCATACCCTTCAACAATTAAATAAAATTCAGGCATCTTATAAGTGAAAATTTGACTATAGTAAAAGTATTATTATTTTTATATGTCATAAATAAGGTATTTTAATTTATTTATTAATTTAAAAATAAAATATATTCCTATAAAGTGTTTATAAATTCCAAAATATATGGCTTATAGATTTATGATAATTTTTTAAGACCGCAACTAATTTTTGAATGTATTATAAAATCAGTTTTAATAACATTATTTTTCAAGTAAATTATGATTTTAATTAAAAATTAAATTATTCATATTTTGATTTTTTTTTTGAAAAATCGACTTCATTTTTGGATTATACACATCAATAAATGGTTTGGGTGAATTTTTGGTATTTTTCTGAAATACTTGTATTTTTGATGAATAGTGAAATACCATAATTTACAAAATAAGCTAAATAAACTAATTATATAGTCATGTGTGATGTTCTGCTGATGTAAACCCATATGGTTCAGGATCACGTGATAAAATTACTATTCATTTTCATGAAATAATCACTATTCCTTCTCTTGTGAGAAAATAATAAACTAATGAATTTTATGTTAAGAAAACCCCTCTCCCCTCCAATATAAAAACCACCATTCACACCCTCATTTTCTTACACCTATCAAGCTCCAAGCCTTCTCTAATCTCTGCCCAAAAATCTTCTCTATCCCATATTCCACGTTCAAGATCTGTTGGTCTCATAAAAATACATTGCCTAACTTGCTTAAGGAGGATATCAAGGGGATGATTTAAGAGGTAATTTCTCTCCCTCTTCTCCTTTAATTTCCTTTCAATTTCAAGTTCATTTCTTGATCTCTTCCCACATACCTTCCTCTAAATTTTATTGTAACTCTAGTATTATACTTGTAATTTATTGTTATTATGCTATTGGAATATTATATCATCCAACCCCTTTTCCCTCTTCCTTTTCTTTTATTAAAGAGAATGTAGTTCACGAGGTGTTAATTTATCACCTTCAAGAAAGACATGTTTTCTTCTACCTTCATATCTGGTCATGAAACCATTTTTATTATTGAACCAAAAAAATTTATATGTATTATTTCCCATTTAATTTTCTAGAACTATATTGTGTACATATTACTAAGTGATAAATTACAACAAGATTTTTGTGATCGAAAAACCACCCAAACCAACCCAATCAATCATCATTTATTTCTTATATAATGATTCATCCTCATTGATCAAATATAATTCATTATAAGATAATTCAATCTCCTTTAATATCATCAATAACATGTAACATCAGATCTGGATGTTTACCCATGTTCCACACGAAAATCAATTTAAGAATACAAGTGAACCACTAAAGAAAACCATAAAAATATACATTCCAAAAAATGTATTTTAAAACCCTATAACTCATCCAAAGGCACATAAAATCACTTAATAAAACCATAATGAATCATATTGATGTAAAAAAGGTTCTTGATTTCTAATTAATAAATATAATGCCATTATACAGGACATTAAAGAGAAGGAAGCATTTAGATACAAGGTAAGGGGAAATTCTCGAACCGAACATTCATCCTTCAGGTTTTACCTCTTTCACTCCATTTTCAATATGGTTACTCCATAAAGATCATTTGTTCATAATTGTCTTTTCTTTTATAGGATATACATGTTTGTTTCTGGTTTTTATGTCAAACAAATTTCTTTCCAAAAGAACTCTCCTCTTAAGAACACACCTTTTACTTCTCACTCGAAGTGGACAGTTCATGTTACATGTATGGTATTACCTATATCTTTTGGGTACCCAATTTTTATGAATGTGTTCTTATGAGATGTAACCCATTCCTTTCCATGGGTTAGTTATTTTCAATTTTGATTTATGTTCCATGCGGAAAGCATGATAATGATAATGTTATGACATGACGGGTGCACCCGAAATTATACAGTGCTACAATGCATTGGGTAAAGTGATTAAACTCATGAGTAAATGTGAAATGTTGTGTGAAAATGATGCAAGATTGGTTCACAAGTATGTTTGTTAGTTAACCACTAAGACAAGATGTTTCATTTTTATGCATTTCCACATTTCAAGTCTTTTATTTATGCTCCTCTCATGTTCATGATATTTTTACTATGTCATGATTATGCCCATCCCATGATATATTCTTTTTATCTATCCTATTATTGGGATTTTATCTCACCCCATTTGATGTATATCCTCAGATGGATACATGTACTAAAGAGGGGAAAAGTGTCAAAAATAAGCTAGAGAAGAATAAATTAAATAAATGTTTATGCTTGATGTTGTAATTTCTCTGTATGGTCCTGGTTTTCCAAAGACACTAAACCTTTGGATCATCTATTTGTAATAATATAATGTTATAAATCTTATAATAATGTATAGTAATGTAAGAAAAGGTCAGGTCTCTATATTTGGTATCAGAGGAAAGGTTTAGTAAATTTGGGAAATACGATTAGTGAACCCTAGATAAAACCTCTAGCATAAGACCAAGTACAAATATGCACACAATAATATTTACATAGGGATCACATATGTTATGGTATAAATTGTTTAAATTAATAATTTCTTCCTGAATTGTTTACTTTTGTTTTGTAGTAACCTTTTCTATTTTATAAAATGGTGGGAACCAGGAGAAATTTGGCAAACAACTCGGGCGAGGTCCAATGCAATGATTTCTCAAATGATATCCCCAATGATTTGGAATGTGCAGTTAAAAAATCATGGCGATTATTACACAATTATCTCATGTTATGAAAAATTACCATAATAATGGGGAATTTCCTCCTTCTCCAAAGAGGGAAAAACTGGATATCGAATGTTTTTTGCATCATTGACCACAAAAATTTAATGGATCTTCTGATCCACTATCTACAAAACAGTGGGTCAACTCCATGGAGATGATCATTTCTGTTCTTCACTATTCAAAGATGGAGAATGTGACCCTTGTCGTTTATCGTCCGGATGGAGAAGTCGATCAATGGTGGGCTTTGATTAAGAACACCAAGCCAGGGAGGAAATTTAAGACATGCAATGGGAAGACTATAAGATAATGTTTCATAAACAAGTATTTCCCAAGAATTCTCCTCACGAAGATAGAAATACAATTCATAGAGCTCAATCAAAAAGATGGATAATCTATCACATCCTATGAAGTGAATTTCACAAGGATTGCAAGGTATGCTTCAGGGTTTTTTTATCAACAATGATAGAACAATGGATAGAATCATTAGTTGATTAAAACCACACCTTCAAAAGGCTCTTGCAATTAGAGACTTTGGGGGTTATGAAGAACTTGTTCGATGTGCACTCAAAGTGGAGATGTAGTTTGGAGAATGGTCCCATGGCTATGGTTATAAGAAATGAAAGATGGAGTTTCAAGTAGGAGGATCTAATGAAAAAGCTCGGAAGAATTCTCAACAACCCACATGCCAAAAATGTGGGATGTTGCATCATGTGAACTACCTCCAAGGGATGGTGAAGTGCTTAAAATGTGGGAAATAAGGACACCATGATCAGGAGTGTCGAAGAGACACAAAAAGTAAGGATAATGTGGCAGAAGAAAAGAGAGAACCACTCATGGTTCAATGCTACATCTATAAGGACCTAGGGATTTAATAATGTCAGTGCACTAAACCTCGAGTTTTATAGGGTAATCAACATCAACAACCACCAAATCTAATGGAACAAGGGAAAGATTATTCCATCCCTACTATGAAGGTGGAGAATGATAATGATGTCTTACAAGGAACACTTCATATTCACTCACGAATTGAAAAAGTCTTATTTGATTCTGGTTCTACGCATTCCATTATATCTTGAAATTTTGCTAGAACTATAGAATCGAAGCCCTGAAACCATGAAGTAGATATATCAGTAAAAACACCAAGTGGTTCAATCATTGCAACCCATGTGTTTGACACTACTCCTATTAGGGTATGTGGGAAGAATCTTCCTGTGAATCTTGTAATACTTCATCTGGGGAAATTTTACACTATAATGGGAATGGATTGACTCTCATTATATAGAGCACATATCAACTATCGGGGAAAGGAAATATTTTTTCATATTCCAAACCTTCCCTTGCTCCTTTACAAATGCAAGGATGATCATGAATCTAATTGGAAAAATCCTTCAATGATGTGGGTGTTGATTCCCTATGAAGAAGCATACCTCTCCCAAATGGCTGAGTTTAAGGAATGTGCCAACCTTGAGTAAATTCCCATCGTGAAGGAATACAGTTATGTATTTCCCAAAGAGTTACCCAGAATTCCCCCAGATCATGAGGTAGAGTTTTCAATTGAACTCATACCTGGTGCTATTCCTATATCGATGTGTCCCTATTGGATGGATCCTATCGAAATGGAGGAGTTAAATAAGTAGCAACAAAAGCATCTGTACATAGGGTTCATACGCCCTAGTGCATCACTGTGGGATGAGCCAGTGCTCTTTGTGAAGAAGAAGGATGGAACAATGCGGTTGTGTATCGATTGTCATGAAATAAACAAGATCACTATATAGAACAAGTATCCTCTTCCAAGGTTTGACGAATTTTTTGATCAGTTAAGAGGTGCCCAATACTCCTCAAAGGTGGATCTTCATTCTAGATATCATCGGGTAAATGTGAAGAAGGATGATATTCAAATGACTGCCTTTCGAACAAGGTATGGGAACTATGAGTTTTTTGTGATTCCCTTAGGACATACTAATGCCCCTACAATCTTCATGTATTTGATGAATAAAGTATTTAGACATTACCTCAAAAAATATTTGGTAGTGTTTATTGATGATATAATAATATACTCCAAGAGGAAGAGAGAACATGAAGAACGTATAAGACTTGTATTGGCAACATTATGAAAGGATAAGTTGTACGCCAAGTTCAGCAAGTGTGACTTTTTTATGAAACAAGTCATGTTCTTGGGACATGTGATCACAAGTGAGAGAATTTATGTGGATCCTCTGAAAACAAAGGTGATTGAGGAATGTCCCATTCCATCTAGTGTCACAGAAATCCATAGTTTTCTTGGATTAGTTGGGTATTACCGATGTTTTGTTAGAAACTTATCATGATTGTCAAGACCGCTAACTATGTTAACAACGAAAGGGGTAAAGTATGTCTGGATGGAAGAATGTGAGGGAATATTCAATGAGCTAAAGAGAAGGATGATCACTGCACTTTTACTCACACTACCATATAGTGGAGCATGTTTTGTGATATACAGTGATGCTTCCAATAAAGGCTTGGGTTGTGTACTCATGCAAAATGACAATGTGATATCCTACACCTCACGGTAGTTGAACATCCATGAGTAGAAGAACCCAACAAATGATCTAGAGCTTGCAGCCGTGATTTTTTCCATGAAAATCTGGCAGCACTACCTTTATGGATAGAAGTGTGACATATAAACTGACCATAAGAGCCTAATGTATATATTCACACAAAAGGAGATAAACATGTGTCAAAGGAGATGGTTAGATCTAATCAAGGATTAATATTTCTCTATTCACTATCATCCTGGGAAGGCGAACAAGGTAGGTCATGCTCTAAGCAGAAAAGAACCTACTACTCTATCCATGCTGTGGATTTAGAAAGTCCCTATCTTCTTGGATATGTAAAGAAGGGATTAGGAAATCATAAGGGCAGGGGATACATCCTACCTTGCCAAAATGATTGTGCAACAATCCATCCAGGAGAAGAGTAATGAAGCACAAAGGGATGATGTGGAGATACAAAAGAGGGTGAATGTGGTAATGGAAGGGAAGCTACATGAGTTCCATACCGACGATGATAGTGTTATTTTGTTTGGAACGTGGCTTTGTGGGCCTTCATCACCCAAGATAAAGAAGGAGATATTAGAGAATGCTCATAGCAGAACATTATCTATCCATCCTGGGAGTACCAAGATGTACTGTGATCTCTGAGAACACTTCTTGTGGGATAACACGAAGAAGGAAATTGAAGAATATATATCCAGGTGCTTCATATGTTAGCATGTTAAAGCCTAGAGAAAAAAGTCCAAAGGGATTATGCAGCCATTGCCTATAACCATGTGGAAATGGGAAAATGTTACTATGGAATTTGTCATAGTTCTCCCAAAGACGTCGAGGGGAAACAATGCGATATAGTTTGTGGTTGACCGACTCACCAAGACTTCCCATATTCTCACTATTCGGGAAGAACTCTCACTTGAACAACATGCAAGGATATATGTGAAGGAAGTGGTGAGATTGGATGGTGTTCCAATATCTACTGTCTCTAACCGTGATCCATGGTTAATATATAAACTCTGAAGGAGCCTTTAACATTCTTTCATTATTGAATTAAATTTCAGCACGACCTATCACCCCCAAACTGGTGGCCAATCTGAAATGACTATTCAGACACTCGAAGATATGCAAAGAGAATGATCTCTAGAAATCAAAGGTGGATGGGATCATCATCTCCCATTGGTGGTGTTCTCATACAACAATAACATCTACTCGAGTATTCAGCTGGCTCCATAAGAAGCTCTGTATGGAGATCAATGTAGAACTCCAACATGATAGGATAAAGTTCGAGAAAGAAATCTACATGGACTGATTTTGTTCAAGAGATGACAAATAATGATCAAGTCATACAAAAACCGATCAAAGCTTCTTAGAGTCTACAAAAGTGCTATGCTGACAACTGTCAAAGGGACTTGGATTTCGATGTTGAAGATAATGTCTACCTATGAATATCACCATGGAAGAGAGTAATGTGGTTTGGAAGGAAAGGGAAGCTAACCCCAAAGTACGTTTTCCCCTCTTAGACCCTTGACCGCAGAAGAGCCATGGCCTATAGACATGAACTTACACCGAATATGGATCAAATTCATGATGTGTTCGATGTATCACTCTTGAGGAAGTATATACTTGATCCCTCAAATGTACTAAACACATAGGTGGTACAACTAGAAGATGATCTTTACTGTGAGAAGAACCCGGTAAAGATTCTAGATCGAAGAGATAAGGTTCTATGCAACTAGACAACCAATCTTGTAAAAGTGTTGCGGAGTAACCATATGTTTGAAGAAGCAACATGGGAACCATAAGAGGCAATTAAGGAGAAGTACCCTCACCTGTTTGTGTAATGTGAAATTTCGAGGGTGAAATTTTTTATGGGGGGAAGAATGTTACGACCCAAAGTTTCTCAATGGAAATTACTTTCTTATAAATATGTCATAAAATCACATGAAAACACAACATAATGAACTACTAAGTGCTAAGTGACCTTTAAACATATGATTGTCACTTATGTGTTTTGAATTTCGAAAAACTGACATACATGGTTGTGTTCAAGATGATTTTTGGAGTCCAATAGAACAAAAATAATTTTTAGTGAATAGTAACATACCCTTAAGAATAGTAACCTACCCTTATGAATAGTAATATGACCCTTATGAATAGAAAATTTCCATAAAAAATAGTAACGTTACCCTTGAATAATTAACAAAAATTTTTGGTATCTAATAAGTGACAATTTTACTATAGTAAAAGTATTGGTATTTTTGTAATTAATAAATAATTGATTTTAATTAATTTATTAATTTAAAATGAAAATATATTCTTAAAAAGTGTTCATAAATTAATAAATCTATGTCTTACAGATTTAAGATAATTTTTTAAGACCTCATGTAAATTTTGAAAGCATTATAAAATTAGTTTCAAAAAATGTATTTTTCAAGTAAATTATGATTTTATTGAAAAAATTATTTATTCATACTTAGATTTTTTTTAAAAAAATAGACTTCATTTTTGGATTCAACATGTCTAAAAATGGTTGGGGTTTTTTTTTGTATTTTTATGAAATACATGAATTTTTGATAAATCGTGAAATACCCAAATTTACAAAATAATATAAATAATTTAATTATAGTCATGTGTGGTGTTCTAATGATATAAGCCCACTTGTTTTGGGATAAAAAGATAAAATTACTATTCATGGTCATGGAATACTCACTATTCCTTTTCTTTTGAGGAAATAATAAACTAATGAATTTTATATTAAGAAAACCTCTCTCCCCTCCATTATAAAAACCAACCTTCACACCCACATTTCCTCACACATCTCAAGCTCCAAACCTTCTCTAAACTCTTCCCAAACATCTTCTCTAGCTCCTATCCCACGCTCAATAGTTACGGGTCTCATAAAAAGACCAAGCCTAGCTTTCTTAAGAAGGATATCAAGAGGAGGATTTAAGAGGTAATTTCTCTCCCTCTTCTCCTTTAATTTCCTTTCAATTTCAAGTTAATTTCTTGGTGTCTCCCCACCTATCTTCATACAAATGGTATTGTAACTCTAGTATTATACATGTAATGGAATTTTATGATGCTTATGGGATAAAATATCATCCAACCTCTTTTCCCGCTTCCTTTAATTTTAGTAAAGAGAATGTTGTTCATGAGGTGTTAATTTATCACCTACAAGAACGAAAAGTTTTTTTCTACCTTGAGATCTGGTCATGAAACCATTTTTAAGGATGAAAATTAATTTTTATATTTATTTTGTACTATTTAATTTTCTGAAACTAACTTATGTACATATTACTATGTGATAAATTAAAACCAGATCGTTGTGATCGAAAAACCGCCCAAATTAACCAAAACAATAATCATTTAATTCATATATAATGATTCATCGTAATTAATCAAATATAATTCATTATAATATCATTAAAACTCCTATTATATCATTAATAACATGTAATATCAGTTCTGGATGTTTACCCATGCTCTACACGTACTTCCCTTTAAGAATACAAGTGAACCACTAAAGAAACCCATAAAAACAAACTTTCCCGAACAATGTTTTTTTAAACTCTATAACTCATCCGAATGCACATAAAAGCACTTAGTTAAACCATAATGAACCATATTAATGTAAATAAGGTTATGTATTTCTTATTAATGAATATTATTTCATTATAAAGGATATTAAATAGAATGAAGCATTCAGATACAAGGTAAGGGGAAATTCTCAAACCCAACATTCATCCTTCATGTTCTTCCTCTTTCACTCCATTTTTGATATGTTTACTCCTTAAAGAATAATTTTTTCGTCATTTTCTTTCCTTTCCTAGGATATAAATCTTTTTCCCTGGTTTTTATGTCAAAAAAATTATTTTCCAAAAGAAGTCCTCTTTTAAGAACACACCTTTTACTTCACACTCAAAGTGGATGGTTCTTCTAACATGTATGTTATTCCCTCATTATTTTGGGAACCCAATGTTTATGAATGTGTTCTTATGAGATGTATCCCATTCCATTCCATGGGTTATTTATGTTCAATTTTTTTATATGTTCAATGTGGCAAGCCTGATAATGATAATGTTATGATGTGACAGTTGCGCCTGGAATTGTATAGCGCAATATGAATGTACGAATGTGATATGTGCACCTAGATTTATACAGTGCTCCAATTCATTGGGTAAAGTGATGAATCTCATGATTAAATTTTAAATGATGTGTTAAAAAGATGATATCTTGGTTCACAAGTATGTGTGGTAGTTAACCACTATGACATGATGTTTCATTTTTATGCATTTCCACATTTCAAGTATTTTATTTATTCTCCTCTAATGTTCATGATCTTTTTCTTATATTGTGATTATGTTCACCCAATGCTATATTATTCATATCTATCCTCTTACTAGGCTTCTATTTCACTCTTTTTTATGTATATCCTCAGGTGGCTACATATACTATTGAGAGGACATGTGCTAATAAGAATCCAGAGAAGAACAAATTAACTTAATGTTTATGCTTGATGTTGTAATTGCTATGTATGGTCCCAGATTTACCATGAAACTAAACCTTTGGATCCTCTATTTTTAATACTATTATGTTGTTTATCATAAAATAATGTAATAGTAATGTAAGAAAAGGGAGGGTCGCTATATTCATGCTGAAATGTCCCTAGTTTCCAGGTGGAGTGAGTATTTATGTCTCATAGTGTTTGAGATATGGAGCTATTGTCCCTCGGCATCGGCTTGCATGGTAATTTTTACCAGGTTTTTTGATTATGTCATGGTAGTGTTTCTCTGTTTTGTGCAGAGGTTCTAATTTCCCATTTTAAAAGTTCCTATATTGGCCCCCTCCTGAGGGAGTATGATTGGATTTTAATTTTTGTGCTCGTAGAATCCTTATTGTGGGGAGGACCCTCTCATGTTCTCCCCTCATTTTGGGCCCTGGATTCTTATATATCGATCGTGGTGTGAATTGGGGAATAAATATTCACCCAATAATTACTTTTTTTCTTCTGGTTGTATTCTATTATGGACTCAATTTTTTATTTACATACCTCTTGGTGACATTAGGGGGGGTAGGATGTTTTTTGTTGTAAGGAGAATTGTCACACCCCAACCTATAAAATTAATTTATTCTGTTATTTCATGGATTTAGTAACTCTCATCCAGGTTTGAGAGGAGTCTTGGTTTAAAATTTTTGATGTTTGTGGATTTTGGTGGCCTTCAGGTCAGTTCACGGGCACCACATGGATAATAGTAACTATACAGTTTGCCTAGGGGACAATCCAACATCACAATTCTTAAAATATATAGATTTTATAAATGTTTAAAACATTAATAATAATATAATTTTTTATTGATAATAATAGTTTTATTATTAAATTATTGTTAATATTATTATTATTATTATATTGTTATTATTATTATTGTTATTATTATTATTATTATTTTTAATAATATTATTATTAGATTTTTTTGATATTATTTTTTTATTATAATTATTATATTATATTTGCAGTTTGTATTTCTTTTCTTGATGGAAACCCTCGGGGAGTTCATGGCCCCCCCTATCCTTTGTCCACGAACAGTGCATAACCTCTTCCCCCTTCTTCCCTTGACCTATAGTGCACCCCCAACCTCCGATCCTGGCACAAAATACCCCCATCCGACCTCCCTTCATATCACGTGGCCCTCCTCCGGCCTGTTTCATACAACAAAACCCCATGTGCAGCACGACTCCTCTGTGCACCTCCCTCACTGATAGAACGCCATATGCTCATGCCTCCCTCACTAACAATGCCTCATGTGACATACCACCTCCCCGGTGCACGACTCCCCCTATGGAAATGGATCCTTCATTTACAAGGTTTTCGCATGTATGGTTATTCATTCGTCCGAACCTAGGGTTGTGTTTTATTCCAGTTTTTTTTGTATTCCAATTCTAGGTTACGTGAAGGCTTCCTAGGTCTTAATCGTGTGTGTTCCTACAACTGTTGATTAAGGTGTATTGGTTTGGCTCGGTTTATTTTTCCACCAATATCCGAGGAAAGGTATTTCTTATTTTTTTTGTTTTATCACTATTTATATTGTGTAATTTGGGTATTTAAAGGACCTTGGTAATTGGGGTGCAATGTGTTGTAATCTGCTTGCGGAGTCTATGTCGACTCGCCTGCATGTTCATAGGTAAGTGTATATATATATATATATATATGTAGGTTCCCAGATTATATGTATATTCATCCATGGTACTGGATTTATATGTTCGGGGATAGGTGTACCTATGTGTGTGTGTGTATATATATATATATATATGAAAATGCATGAATTGGTGAGTGGGGATTAGTATATTCATATAAGAATATATATAAGGATCCCATTCCACACGTTCCTGGCCAGGTGGATGTGGGTATAGGGTCTTGATATCCTTACAAGTATACGAAGTTGTATATTCTCACTGGGGGAGCATTAGCTCTTAGTTAAAAAGCACCAAGGGCTGAATATTTGGTTTGGTTCCACGATGTGTTAAGATCTCTTTGATTTGACCTTTATATTTAAGAATCATTTATTTCTAGAATGCGACAATTAGTTTTTATATTTATTATTGATATAGAATTTATAGTAAAATATTCTTCCTTGATGTGGAGTAGTTTATTTCTTGTAATGTTTTTCAATAAATGGTTTTATTGTACCTCTCAAATCAATTTCCTGATGAAATGCCCCGTTGTCCTTGATAAATGTTTTTTAGATTTAAAATTGTGACCTCAGTTTCTAAAGGAGTGTCTAAGTGGATATTTGGTTTTGAATGTGGTATGAGGTTTAGCTTTTCTAATAGATATGTATCTTGTGGAATGATGTTTTGACGTTTCCTAAAATATACACAAATAATTTTATGTCAATAGATGTGTGTGTTTTGAATTTGATATCGGTTAGTCCTGTGATATTGAATGGTGTCCTGATTGGAATTTTCGTAGGCGATTATTTGGGTTTGAAAATGTGATGTAAATGTTATGATGGAGTTTTATAAATGTTCTCATATATATGTGGTGTGTTTCACACATCATTTAAATATGGATGTCATGTATCATAAAACTCGTTTTATGGATAAATGTATAAAGGACCATTTGACCAATTTGTGAAAATGATGAAGATGTTTATCATAAAAACCTCCGTTGGATGTTTTTCATGCCTTGTCTCAAATAATGAATGGTTTCTCCTGACTATGGAATCATGAGGATCCATTATCGGGGTTCCTCGGTTGGAACTCTTTATGTTATATTTATTATAATGCATGTGATTAGTCCTTTGGGAGACTCGGGGGAGGCTATTTGTAAACTATTATTAACAAAAATTTATGATCAGATGCTATGTTAGCTTCACTTGGCTCACACGCATTATATAAAAGAGACATGGGAACCAAGTATATTGAGAGAATCGTCTGAGATAGTTTTTTAAACTGATTGTTGACGTAATTACCAGTGGCCCATAGTAGGTGGATATTTCCTGGTTTATAGATATGGGGTTGGAAACTCGTTCTATACTAAGTTAGGGTGGTTGGGTGTTTGGGCATTTTGATTTTGTTCTCTGTGAGATGCTACCGGGGATGGGGTCTCATGTAATACTATGTTATAGATTATTCTTGATCACTTAGGTTTACCTATGACTATTAGCCCTTGGTTACTTGATGTATTAAATGTGATACTTGTATGTACATTTTCATTTCCCTTGTTATATGAATTTTTTGGTTCTAGATATTTTACTGTTTAGTTTGATGTGATGTGTAAGTTTCTAAAATCTTGTGAAAAAGGATTCAAATCAATGTACTTCAAAATCCTCCATGTCTGGAAAAATGAAAGAATCACTTTCCTTCTATTTTTTTAATAACACACTAATATGGTGATGTTGGTTTCGAAAATGAATAATATAAATGAGTTTTATTTATTTTTTTAGTGAAATTAATGGAAAACAAACTTTTATATATTATAGTTCAAATATGAAATTAATGTTTCTTTTTTTAAAGGAAATACATTGAGGAATAGTTTCTATAGGCATTCCAACTAAGTTTTATTTCTCATTCTTATAGTTTTACCATTTTTTAGATTTAGATTCAACTTATTACATGGATTCATTTGTAGTAGTGTGACGTTAGTTTCAGGTCGGTGGTGTCCAATCGGGTCACCTAAAGGTATGTGCTGTTTTATTTTCTCTCCGCTACTAGTTTTTTTTGTACAGTTGAGTTTATATATTTATATATATATATTAGATATTGTTCAAAAAATTCAAACCTATTTTATTTTGATTGTGTTCACCAGTTTCCAGCTCGTGGGGATCAGGAACACCCTTCAGGCGATATTGTGGTCTGACATAGGTGACCGATTTAGGGTCAACCTATATTGGATTATGACAATGACAATGTTATGGTTATGCTTACTAAATTATGTTTTATAAATCCAATTCCCATTTTCTCTACAAAACTTCCTCCTATAACACTTCTAACACCCCGAACCCATAATCCCGGGGTCATTTCATTATTTTAATATATTTATATAATTATTTGGAATCAAATACCATTGGAATTGATAGTTGAGTAGTTTTTGAAACCAGATACCTAAATAATTTACACATTACTACTTGAAAGGAAAAATGAGAAGTCATTTACATTAGAAACATCCATAAGTACTATATTACCCTTGTAATTCATTAATAATATTCATCTTTACAACCCAGAGGAATTAAAACATGAGAATTATATGAGCTTAGATTTTCAGTAAGGGTAAGAAATATAAAATAAGTAATCATAAACCTAAACACTAGGAATTTTGAGAAGATAAAAATAGATTCCTGAAACAAATACATTCAGATAATATGATTGCAATAAAAATTGAATGAATAATGACATTATGAAATATAACCATTGATATTCTACTAGTCAATTAACCACATTGATTATCACATACTTTTTTCATAAGGGGGGAAATCCATAATGATGGATATCTAAAACATAATATCAAGGCTACCTTCCAAGAATTTATCAATGCTTCAATATAGAATCTATTATTGTCATAGATACATGACAATAATTAATTTTTTTTCATTACTACATGCCAATATTCTATTATATGTTTAAGATCCTGACCAAAACCATTTCTAGTTTGTATCATGAGAACTATAGATGCATCTAGAGGATATAGAGGGCCAAAATATTCCATTGATATGTCCAATGAACTCCCCATATTAATGGGGTTAAACATAAAAGACATATAAAATCCTATTAAAACTAACAAATTAAATGTAAATCACTTTCCCTAATCATTAAACATAACACAAACCATTCGATGTTATATGGTGAATGATTTCAATATAGAACCTCGATAGTGCTACTAATAATAAACCATTAAATAAAACACAGTATATGATATCATGAAATATTTATCCCAATTAAAAATATGATTCAACAAGAGTGTTTAAATAGATTAAAATACTCTAATAAAATATTTGTGTAAATCTAGATAGAAATAAAATTTTACACAAAAAGAAGTGTCATTTTGGAATTTATTTTGAAAAACCTTAATTGAATTAAGTTATTTGTTTCATAATAAAATGATGTATTCTTGAAAATAAATTTCCATTAAAATATATTATATGGTTCATTTTAAAATATGTAAGAATTCGAGAAGTTTCTTTGTAATGGGCTTGTTTATCGGGAATAATTTTTGAAAGATCATTTTCAAAAATATAACTCCCTATAAAATAAATAAGGATTCTAATTAGTAAACATACACAGAACATTCAAACCTAATTTATGACGATTACATAAGAATATATAATAATTTCATAGAGGTATGTAGGGAATAAGAGTAACATGAATGAAAATAGAGGTTTGGGTAGAAAACCTTTACAACATTGTAATCAATCGAATCAGTGCTCCAAAATTAATAATCAATAAATGATACATTAAATACCATAAAAATAAATTTATTAAGGATATGATAAATTAATTGATAGTATACATATAACCTTCATAATAAATAGTTTAAAATATCGCATATCTCATGGAAATGGAATTTAGTTGAGAAGACCATTACCTTATATCTGAACTTATTCTGCACTTGACCTTAATCTCCTAGATGATAAATTTAATTGATTAATTGATTAATTAAAAATCTTTTGTACGTTTATTTCATTCATTATAATTTTATGAAGTTCAATTATGGCCTTTTTTGTTAGTTATAAAACACAAATTTATCACTCGGGAGGGTTCGTTTCCTTTGTTTTCACAATCGATATACTTCTATAAGAGTATGGACACTTATTTGTAATGAATATAATTCATGAAATTAGAATTAATTTATTATTATTGAATACACGAAAGTGTAAATGGTTATATATATATATATAATTCGGTTATGTGGTATGAGGATGAATTATAAGATAAAGCATTAATGACCATCATTTAGATTATTTTGGTGGTATTTTTATAATTACGAACTAGTTCTGTCCTATGAATTAATATTATGTTTGTATACTAGTTAAATAATAGTAAATAGGATATACTAAATATATTATAGTTTTTTACAACAATAAAAATTGTTTCCAGAACATAGATGATGAAAAAATTGAAGAAGTATGGTCCATCATCCCGGAAGGATATAAATCTGTAAAGACCCGTAAATTTCAAGGAAATTTTTTTTCTTAATTTTCTTTGGAATTTTAGAAGAGCGCAGTTTCTGACGGCACCTGATTCCGAGGCCCGGTGTGCCCGGAATCATTTTCTGAAGTTTGGCTCGGGTACGTTCAGTGAACGGACGAGCGGGTTTTTCTAACTTTGAAACCGGTGCCCGGAATCGAATTCTGAGGGCACTGATGAAATCGCAGCGCCGGTATTCGATTAGAAACGCCTCTTCCGGAGTTGCATTTGCTCGGGTGTGGTTTTTAATTTTCGGGCTTAAAGATAAGAAATAAAATAATTTTGCGACAACTTTATTTTATTTCACTTAAGCCACTTGGAAGCCACTTGAAGCCACTTAAAGGCGGATTGAACTGAGTTGAACTGGATAGGATGCTATCCAGAAATATCCTACCCCCTTGGTTGGATATTTTTGAGGTGGGGCCCGCACGAGCCCCACCGTTTCTTTCCGCTAAGAAACGCACCTGTGAAAACCCATCTTAATGAAAGTCAACCGACGCGTTTTCTAAATTCTTAACAGACCATTTAATTGGGCTGTTTCTTTCGTGAATTAAATGGGCTGTTTCCTTCGTAAATTAAATGGCCTGTTTCTTTCGTTGAATTAATTCAACGAATTGATGGATCGTTTCTTAACCAGTTTTTCAAATTCGTTGGCGTAATAATAAAATAAGGCCAACGCTCGACCTCTGGTTATTTGCGTTTTGAGAAGATTTGAGAGGACCCTCGTGTTTTCTTCTCTCTCGCAAAGAACGCGAAGAACGCAAAAAACGCAAAGAACGCGAAGAACGCAAAGAACACCGAACCCGGAAATCGACGACGCTTCCGTCCGGGACGTTCTTCCACGCTCCGATCTCCAATCACCGACCATTTGAGGTGAGTGATCTCGGAATTCCTCTCAAGTTCTTTTCTTTGGGTTTTAAACGAAACACAGATTTAAATATTAATAATTTAAAATCTGATGTTCTTGGTTCGTTGAGCTCGCCGACTCAACGCCGGATTCCGCGACGACGCGACGCCTCCCCGCGACGACGCGACAATCCCTCTCTTCCGCGACGATCCTTTCCGCGAAGAACGCCCACGCACGACGATCGACGAGGTAGGGATTTATATATTATGGGAATTACCCCCCCTTTTTAATTTATTCCCATCATAATTTCTTTAAAGAAATTAAAGAACCGTTTAGTGAACAATTTCTAATCTTATTAAAAATTGTTGTTTCCTGTGTGGAATAAATTTCTCCCGGTTGTTTATCTCTAACGCGGAGGATGCAGGCCAAACGAACACGGCCCGACGACCCTCCTCCATTCTTCGTTTTGTGCGGATTTGACGGACGACGATGGAACGTGCCACTTCGGATGTTTGGCGATCCCGCAGTAAAGAACGGATCCCGGGAGGAGCAACGGCGCAGACGGAAAAGAAAACGGGCCACCAGAGCGACGCCGGCGGCCGGAGGCGGCGGCGCCCCGGCGCGCTGCCGGAAGAGGCCGCCGCGGCTGAAGCCGCGGCGGCGGCGGCCAATAGACCCACGGCCGCGCGGGTCCGGTTCGCCCAGGCGGGACGCGGCAGAGCCACGTTCGCGGTTCACCAGCGCGGCCCGCACGCGGGCCGCAGTTTTCCTCAGGCCGCGGGTCAACGCCCGCGGCGCCTGACACTCGGCCAAGCCGAGCCGGCCGAGCTGAGCCGGCCGAGCTGGACCAGCCCCGGCCGGGCCAGGCCGAGCCCACCAGGTCGGACCCGGGTCGGGGCGACCCGGTTCGGGCCGACCCAGGGGGGGTGGGCCCGGGTCGGCCCGGGCCCGTGCCCCCTTCTTCGGACGTTTTCGTTCAAACGCCCGTAACATGAGCTTCGTGCCTCCAAACGACTCGCCGTCAGCGGCAACGCGATCCTTGGATCGAGACGGTCGTTTCGGTATATCGCACTCAAGGTTTCGGAATACTTTGAGTTCGGCCAGGTTGGTTCGTACTAGAGACCAACCGGGCCCTCGGAGCGGAAACGCTCATATCTTGAGCTACGGACGTCCGATTGACGTTCCGTCAGCTTTGTTGAATTCCTCTAAGTCAGACGGATCTTTTGGCATACTCCGCCCGAGGTTTGGACGCAGTTGGAGTGCGGTCGGGTTGGTTTTGCCTTAAAAAACCAACCGGGCCCCTAGGACGAAAATGCCAATATCTCTCAGACCGGGCGTCCGATTGACGCGCCGTCTGCGACGTTGAGTTCCTGTTGGCGATACGGAACTTTTGGATACGTCAACTTCGGACTTCGTGACATTTGATGTATCAGCCTCTCGGCTCGTGGAGCGGACCCTCCCGAACGAGTTTGCTGTGTGGGGGAACCCTAGGCTGGCTGCGACTGCTACTTCGACAGCGACGACCGTGCAGAGATCCTCAGTGGACTGTGGCGACTACTGTGCAGAGATCCTCCGTGGACTCCGACGACGACCGTGCAGAGATCCTTAGTGGACTGCGGCGACGACTGTGCAGAGATCCTCCGTGGACTCCGACGACTACTGCACTCAGCGATCCTACGTGGATCAGTGCTACAGGTCCTGCATGGGCCCGGTCCTGTGTGGCCCCGATCCTGTGTGGGTCCGATCATGCGTGGGTCAGCGCTCAGCGGTTCTGTGTGAGCCAGCGCCTACAGGTCCTGCGTGGGCCCGGTCCTGTGTGTGCCCGATCCTATGTGGGTCCGATCCTGTGTGGGTCACTGCAAGGTTAGTACCTATCGATCCTTCGTGGGTCCGACGACTTAGATGGTTCAGTGATCATCTTTATCGTCATCCGAAGAAGTATACCTGTGTGAGCTGAATCTTGTGTTTCTCTCCTTTGTAGATCGTGTTGAGTCATCCTGTGTGGATTTACTGTTTACTCTCCTTTTTGGATTGTGTTGTTCTATCCTGCGTGGGTATGCGTTTTGCTTTCCTGTGTGGACTGGGTTGTGCTAGGGCACAGACGTTGGAGCCGATCGGGGAATTGATGAATTAGGTATATGTATGGGCATATACCTAAGCCGTGTCAGATGTCACTTCGTGATTGTATCTCTTCTTTGTGATTTATCCTTTGTGGATTTCGGGAGACCTTCGGGGGTCTCGGGGTCCCTACTGAGTAGCTTATACTCACCCCTGCACGGGCTATGCCCGCACTTCGTGGTGTTGGTTGCAGACGACGGACAACGCTGATCGTGGAGGAGGCGTGCGGAGCAGGACAGTACCTGGAGGTGGACCAGTGGGCGGGACGTACTCGGAGCGGTTAGGTGGACCCGAGGAGCAGTGGAGGCTATCTGTACCCACCCTTCAGGTGGGACTTCCAGAGGACGGCTCGACGCTGCAGTTTTTTCCTTTCAGTTGATGTTTTTCCCTTTTAGTTGTACTTTACAGTTGGGCTTGTATTTCCGGCCCCTTTTACTTTCAGCACAGCTTGTACAGTTTTTACATAGTGTTTACTTTTCCACTTGCTTACTCTGTGGTGCTTGTTTACTTTTCAAATGCAATGCCTTCCCTTTTTGTTGGGATTTACGCCTTGGTGCTAGTCGCCAGCCCCTGGCCTATGGAAGACGGGCTTGGGGTAGTCACGGCACGGGCCCCGAGGACGGGTCGTGACAAATTGGTATCAGAGGTGGTCGGTTCTACCGCAGACTCTGATCTTTCTTCTATGTGAAGCAATAGTGTTTTGCGTATTGAGTGTGATTATCAGTCCAGGGAGTCCAGTGTTGGTGCGGCGGCCGACGTATCCATACACCAGGACCCTGACTTCTGATTTCCGACTTAACGCACGAAAACACTGATTGCATGTGTGTTTCAAGTTTTCTTTGTGATTACTTGTGTCAGCTCACCAGGTATACTGTTCTGACCATGGTGCACTTGTTTCCTTTTCAGGATGGCATGACGACAGCAGCCAGCTAGGGTTCCTAGAGTAGTGCGCGATGACAGCCCGCCGAGCGACGAGGCCTCGGTACAGGGCCCGTTGACAGCAGAGGCACCGGCGATACGTTTACCCGCCGAGCCCCCGATGCTTCCAGCACTGGCAGCTGATGACGCACGACACCTCGGAGCTCTGCACGAGTTCCAGCGCCAGCGACCACCCAGGTTCCGTGGGGAGTCGGACCCCCAGGCTTCCGAGGACTGGCTGGAGGCGGTCGTCCGAGTTTTCAGGCTATTGAGGACACCAGCAGACCTCATGGTGATCCTCGCGGCGAGCCTACTGCACGCAGCAGCCGGACGCTGGTGGAGCCTGATGCTCCAGGTACACGATGAGGCCACCCTCATCTGGACGGACTTCGAGAGCCACTTCCGCTCAGAGTTCGTCCCGGCCACCCTCAGTGCGGTGCACATCCAGGAGCTTCTTCAGCTGCGGCAGGGTAGCTTGACGGTCGCTCAGTACGCGGCGAGGTTCACCAACCTTTCTCAGTACTCGACAGACATGGTACGGGACCCCTTCTTCTGGGACCGGACCTTCGAGCAGGGATTGAGACACGAGATCAGGGCATCGCTGATCTCCCTCAGCATCCCGACCCAGGCAGGAGTACTGGAGCGAGCCCTCATGATCGAGAGCTTCCTGGCTGAGTCCAGAGCGAGACCTACCGCCGGGCGGCAGAGAGCGGAGTCTTCGGCAGCTGGTAGCCGGCGGATGACTCAGGGTTCCAGGCGGACCAGACCTTCCGGCAGGCGACCTCGGGACACTGGCTTAGCAGTGCAGGGCACCCAGCCTGGACCCAGCCTTCCGAGAGGCAGACAGTGCTATGAGTGCGGCGGGCAGGGCCACATGGCTCGTGACTGCCCGACCCGTCGTACCGAGGGGCAGCCGACGGTGGAGGGACCACCCTGGCAGAGGCAGAGGGTCAACCGTGGCGGTCCGCAGGGAGGAGGCGGACGAGGTAGAGGAGCTGGCCGAGCAGCAGGTGGTGGGCGACGCTTTGAGACTCTGCCACCACCACCACCAGGAGGCCCGCCCCGACCACAGGGAGCTGGCGGGCAGAGACAGGCTCAGCTCCAGGCAGCGGAGGCCTACGACCACGGCGCGCCAGAGATGATTCGAGGTACGATCTGTGTCTATTCAAGCCTTGCTGCAGTTATGATAGACACAGGAGAGAGTCACTCTTTCATAGCCACTGCCCTTGTTCGGAGCTCGGAGATTCCGACGGAGCCGTTGGCTCGATCCTTACGGCTAGAGACTCTTACGGGAGCAGACTCGACGATCACGCACTGGTGCCGGTAGTGTGAGCTTACTCTAGGAGGCGAGAGCTTCGGCTGGGATCTTCTTGTAGCAGCGTCGAAGCCTTACGACGTCATCTTGGGCATGGATTGGTTATGTACGGTCCATGCTCAGATTGACTGCATTAGGCGCAAGGTGCGATGTGTGCGCACCGACGGAAGCAGGTTCACCTTCACCAGTGAGAAGGGAGACTTAGCAGCACAGGATGGACTCACGCAGAGGAGAGGTCAGCCCATCACTCATCAGTTGGCTAGCCTCATCCTGGGAGAAGTTGACATGCGGAGTCCCAGTTTTCCTGCAGTGGTGGATCAGTACGCGGACGTCTTTCCCGACGACGTCCCAGGACTACCTCCTCGTAGAGAGGTAGACTTTTATATTGACCTGTACCCTGGGACAGCTCCGATATCCAATCCAGCATATCGGATGGCCCTCGCTGAGCTTCGAGAGCTGCGGGTACAGTTGGAGGACTTGCAGGGCAAGGGGTTCATCTGACCCAGTGTTTTGCCCTGGGCATCCCCAATTTTGTTCGCCAAGACGGCGGACGGGAGCTTGCGACTGTGTGTCGATTATCGTCGCCTGAATCAGGTGACAGTGAGGAACAAGTATCCGCTACCCAGGATTGATGACCTCTTCGACCAGCTCAAGGGAGAATGGTGGTTCTCGAAGATAGACCTCATGTCAGGCTATCATCAGCTTAGAGTTCGAGACGAGGATGTACAGAAGACGGCCTTCAGGTGTCGGTATGGCCACTATGAGTTTTTGGTTATGCCTTTCGGCGTGACCAACGCTCCAGCAGTGTTCATGAGCCTCATGAACAGGATCTTCCAGCCATACCTCGATTGATTTTTCGTGGTCTTCATTGACGACATTTTGGTGTACTCGATGACGGAGGAGGATCACGCCTACCACCTGCGTGTTGTACTAGACACACTCCGAGAGCCCCAGCTTTATGGAAAGCTCTCGAAGTGTCAGTTCTGGTTACGTGAGGTCCACTTCTTGGGGAACGTCATTTCTGAGGTGGGAGTTGCAGTGGATCCCGCGAAGATCGAGGCAGTGCTAGCTTGGGAGCCACCAAGAGCATGAAAGAGGTGCAGAGTTTCTTGGGCCTAGCCGGATACTATCGGAGATTTGTGCCGGACTTCTCCAGAGTTGAGGCTCCACTCTCAGCGTTGACGAAGAAGGGGAAACCCTTAGTGTGGTCAGACAGATGTTAGCAGAGCTTCCAGGAGCTGAGGCAGAGGTTGACTAGCGCACCTATCTTGAGGTTGCCTGAGGAGGGAGTTGGATACGTAGTCTACTGCGATGCATCAGGGACCGGACTCGGGTGTGTCCTGATGTAGGAGCAGGCCATGATTGCCTACGCATCATGTCAGTTGAGGCCGCATGAGCAGAACTACTCTACCCATGACTTGTAGTTGGCAGCAGTGGTCTTTGCCCTAAAGACATGGCGACACTATCTGATGGGCGAGCGCTTCACAGTCTTTTCTGACCACTAGAGTCTTAGGTACATATTCTCTCAGAAGGACCTGAACCTGAGATAGCGGTGATGGCTCGAGTTCCTCCAGGACTATGACTTTGAGATAGTCTATACTCCTCGGAAGGGGAACGTGGTGGCTGATGCCCTCAGCAGGAGGACGGGCAACCAGCTACTTGAGGAGGCGACAGAGCAGCTAGCCACTTTGCAGATATCCTTCGTGGATAGAGACGGAGCAGAATTCCTTCAGTCTCTCACAGTCTCTCCTCCACTTCTTCAGCGGGTCAGAGAGGCACAGCGTGGGGACGCTGACTGTGAGACACGGCGTGCACAGATATCCTCGGGACAGGCACCTGATGGTTTCTCCCTTGGAGCAGAGCACGATGTCCTTTTCAGAGGACGTACCTTGGTACCATTCGCTTTACGAGAAGAGGTGCTGAGAGAGTTTCACACTTCTCCTTTGGTGGTACATCCTGGTGTGGCGAAGATGTACCAGGATCTCAGACGACAGCACTGGTGGCCGGGCATGAAGAAGGTTGTGGCAGAGTTCGTTTCACGGTGCCTCACCTGCCAGCAGGTGAAGGCAGAGCATCAGGTACCAGCAGGTTTGGTACAGCCCTTGGAGGTCCCAGAGTGGAAGTGGGATGGGATATCTATGGACTTCGTGACTGGACTTCCACGCACTTCCAGAGGTCACGAATCCATTTGGGTGATTGTTGACCCACTCACCAAGTCGGCACACTTCTTACCCATCCGAGAGCAGGGCTCAGTGGAGAGCTTGGGGCGTCTCTACGTTCAGGAGATTGTACGACTTCATGGTGTGCCATCGACTATCGTCTCCGATCGGGACGCTCGTTTTACTTCCCGGCTTTGGAAGGGGTTGTAGGAGGCGTTCGGGACGCGACTACGTCTGAGCACCGCCTTTCACCCTCAGACGGATGGTCAGATGGAGAGGACCATTCAGACTCTCGAAGACATGCTCCGTGCATCTTTCCTCAACTTTGGTCGCAGCTGGGAGGACCACCTACCCTTGGTGGAGTTCGCGTACAACAACAGCTACCACTCCACCATCGGGATGGCACCCTACGAGGCGTTGTACGGCAGGCCTTGCAGATCTCCTTTGTGCTGGACAGACCCTGGGGAGTCAGCACTTGTGGGACCAGAGATGGTCCGGGCCACGACAGAGAAGGTCCAAGTCATCCAGGAGCGGATGGGGACAGCACAGAGCCGGTAGAAGTCATATGCTGACAGGAGGCGGAGGCCACTAGAGTTCGAGGATGGCGACCACGTCTTCTTGCGTGTCTCACCTCGACGTGGTTTGCGGAGATTTGGCCAAGGCGGCTAGTTGTCTCCACGCTTCATCGGGCCTTTCCAGGTCCTCAGCAGGATTGGCGAGGTGGCTTATCGCCTAGCTCTGCCACCTCAGTTGCACCGGGTGCACGACGTCTTCCACGTATCCCAGCTGAGGAGATACGTGCACGACCCGACACACATCATTGACTATGGGGAGCTAGACATGGATGATGGGGTGACTTTTGCTGAGGTCCCAGTGGAGATAGAGGATCGACAGGAGAGGGTCCTACGTGCGTGATCGATTCCTCTTGTGCGCATCAGATGGCAGCACGGGAACCTCCAAGAGAGCACTTGGGAGCGGGAGGCTCAGATGTGTGCTCAGTACCCACATTTGTTCCCCTAGTTTTTGATGTATCTTTACAGGGATGTAAAGTCCTGAGGTGGGAGTAATGTAAAGACCCGTAAATTTCAAGGAAATGTTTTTTCTTAATTTTCTTTGGAATTTTACAAGAGCGCAGTTTCTGACGGCACCTGATTCCGAGGCCCGGTGTTCCCGGAATCATTTTCCGAAGTTTGGCTCGGGTACGTTCAGTGAACGGACGAGCGGGTTTTTCTAACATTGAAACCAGTGCCCGGAATCGAATTCTGAGGGCACCGATGAAATCGCAGCACCGGTATTCGCTTAGAAACGCCTCTTCCGGAGTTGCGTTTGCTCGGGTGTGGTTTTTAATTTTCGGGCTTAAAGTTAAGAAATAAAATAATTTAGTGACAACTTTATTTTATTTCACTTAAGACACTTGGAAGCCACTTGAAGCCACTTAATGGCAGCTTGAACTGAGTTGAACTGGATAGGATTCTATCCAGAAATATCCTACCCCCTTGGTAGGATATTTGTGAGGTGGGGCCCGCACGAGCCCTGCCGTTTCTTTCCGCTAAGAAACGCACCCGTGAAAACCCATCTTAATGAAAGTCAACCGACGCGTTTTCTAAATTCTTAACAGACCATTTAATTGGTTTGTTTCTTTCGTGAATTAAATGGGTTCTTTCCTTCGTGAATTAAATGGCCTGTTTCTTTCGTTGAATTAATTCAACGAATTGATGGATCGTTTCTTAACCAGTTTTTCAAATTCGTTGGCGTAATAATAAAATAAGGCCAACACTCGACCTCTGGTTATTTGCGGTTTGAGAAGATTTGAGAGGACCCTTGTGTTTTATTCTCCCTCGCAAAGAACGCGAAGAACGCGAAGAACGCGAAGAACGCGAAGAACGCGAAGAAAGCAAAGAACGCCGAACCTGGAAATCGACGACGCTTCCGTCCGGGACGTTCTTCCACGCTCCGATCTCCAATCACCGACCATTTGAGGTGAGTGATCTCGGAATTCCTCTCAAGTTCTTTTCTTTTGGTTTTAAACGAAACACAGATTTAAATATTAATAATTTAAAATCTGATGTTCTTGGTTCGTTGAGCTCGCCGACTCAACGCCGGATTCCGCGACGACGCGATGCCTCCCCGCGACGACGCGACGATCCCTCTCTTCCGCGACGATCCTTTCCGCAAAGAACACCCACGCGCGACGATCGACGAGGTATGGATTTTTATATTATGTGAATTACCCCCCCTTTTAAATTTATTCCCGTCATATTTCTTTAAAGAAATTAAAGAACCGTTTCGTGAACAATTTCTAATCTTATTAAAAATTGTTGTTTCCTGTGTGGAATAAATTTCTCCCGGTTGTTTATCTCTAACGTGGAGGGTGTGGGCCAAACGAACACGGCCCGACGACCCTCCACCGTTCTTCGTTTTGTGCGGATTTGACAGATGATGACGGAACGTGCCGCAGCGGATGTTTGGCGATCCCGCAGTAAAGAACGGATCCCGGGAGGAGCAACGGCGCAGACGGGAAGGAAAACGGGCCACCGGAGCGACGCCGGCAGCCCGCAGAAGCTGCCGGCGGTGCCCCGGCGCGCCGCGCGGGTCCGGTTCGCCCAGGCGGGACGCGGCAGAGCCGCGTCCGCGGTTCACCAGCGCGGCCCGCACGCGGGCCGCGGTTTTCCTCAGGCCGCGGGTCAACGCCAGCGGCGCCTGCCACTCGGCCAAGCCGAGCCGGCCGAGTCGAGCCGGCCGAGCCGGACCGGCCCCGGCCGGGCCAGGCCGGGCCAACCGGGTCGGACCCGGGTCGGGTCCCCCGGTTCGGGCCGACCCAGGGGGGTCGGGCCGGGTCGGCCTGAGCCCGTACCCCCCTTCTTCCGACGTTTTCGTTCAAACGCTCGTAACATGAGCTTCGTGCCTCCAAACGACTCGCCGTCAGCGGCAACACGATCCTTGGATCGATACGGTCGTTTTGGTATATCGCACTCAAGGTTTCGGAATACTTTGAGTTCGGCCGGGTTGGTTCGTACAGGAGACCAACCGGGCCCTCGGAGCGGAAATGCTCATATCTTGAGCTACAGACGTCTGATTGATGTGCCGTCAGCTTTGTTGAATTCCTCTAAGTGAGACGGATCTTTTGGCATACTCCACCCGAGGTTTGGACGTAGGTGGAGTGCGGTCGGGTTGGTTTTGCCTTAAAAAACCAACCGGGCCCCTGGGACGAAAATGCCAATATCTCTCAGACAGGGTGTCCGATTGACGCGCCGTCTGCGACGTTGAGTTCCTGTTGGCGATACGGAACTTTTGGATACATCAACTTCGGACTTCGTGACAGTTGATGTATCAGCCTCTCGGCTCGTGGAGTGGACCCTCCCGAACGAGCTTGCTGTGTGCGGGAACCCTAGGCTGGCTACGATTGCTACTTCGACAGTGACGACCGTGCAGAGATCCTTAGTGGATTGCGGCGACGACTGTGCAGAGATCCTCCGTGGACTCCGACGACGACCGTGCAGAGATCCTCAGTGGACTGCGGCGACGACTGTGCAGAGATCCTCCGTGGACTCCGACGACTACTGCACTCAGCGATCCTACGTGGATCAGTGCTACAGGTCCTGCGTGGGCCCGGTACTGTGTGGGCCCGATCATGTGTGAGTCCGATCCTGCGTGGGTCAGCGCTCAGCGGTTCTGTGTGAGTCAGCGCCTACAGGTCCTGCGTGGGCCCGATCCTATGTGGGCCCGATCCTGTGTGGGTCCGATCCTGTGTGGGTCACTGCAAGGTTAGTACCTATCGATCCTTCGCGGGTCCGACGACTTAGATGGTTCAGTGATCATCTTTATCGTTATCCGAAGAAGTATACCTGTGTGAGTTGAATCTTGTGTTTCTCTCCTTTGTGGATCGTGTTGAGATATCCTGTGTGGATTTACTGTTTACTCTCCTTTGTGGATTGTGTTGTTCTATCCTGCGTGGGTATGCATTTTTCTTTCCTGTGTGGACTGGGTTGTGCTAGGGCTCGGACGTTGGAGCCGATCGGGGAATTGATGACTTAGGTATATGTATGGGCATATACCTAAGCCGTGTCAGATGTTACTTCGTGATTGTATCTCTTCTTCGTGATTTATCCTTTGTGGATTTCGGGAGACCTTCGGGGGTCACGGGGTCCCTACTGAGTAGCTTATACTCACCCCTGCACGGGCTATGCCCGCACATCGTGGTGTTGGTTGCAGACGACGGACATCGCTGATCGTGGAGGAGGCGTGCAGAGCAGGACAGTACCTGGAGGTGGACCACTGGGCGGGACGTACTCGGAGCGGTTCGGTGGACCCGAGGAGCAGTGGAGGCTATCTGTACCCACCCTTCAGGTGAGACTTCCAGAGGACGGCTCGACGCTGCAGTTTTTTCCTTTCAGTTGATGTTTTACCCTTTTAGTTGTACTTTACAGTTGGGCTTGTATTTCCGGCCCCTTTTACTTTCAGCACAGCTTGTACAGTTTTTACTTAGTGTTTACTTTTCCGCTTGCTTACTCTATGGTTCTTGTTTACTTTTCAAAGGCAATGCCTTCCCTTTTTGTTGGGATTTACACCTTGGTGCTAGTCGCCAGCCCCTGGCCTATGGAAGTCGGGCTTGGGGTAGTCACGGCACGGGCCCCGAGGACGGGTCCTGACAAAATCGGCACACCTCAGATGATGATTTCATTTTAAAAATAAGAGAGAGAGAGTGTGTGTGTAAAGAGGGTTATGATGTATCATCCATTAACATGATATTATTATAATATATAGATGATAATTGAGTTATCTTGATAATTTTGATAGAGTATATGAGTATAAGATAAGTAAGTCAAACATATTGAAAATGAAATTAAAAGAAAATGGAAGAGGGTTTACCTCTTGAAATATCTTCTTTGAGAACCTCCCTAAGGGAAGGAGTTTTGTAATTTTGTAAAATAAAAAGATATCTTGGACATGTATAGTGTGTAGTAAATAGTATTTTTTAGAAATTTGAGAAACCTCGATGGTGGATATGTTAGTAGAATAGGGTGTGAAGGCGGTTTTTATAGAGGAGGAGAGGGGTGTTTTTTGAATATTTTAGACATTATTTTATTATTTTGCTGAAGATATGAAAAATGAATTATTACTAAGAAATAAATATTAATAATTTCCTGTGATTTTTAACAAATAATCTCTTATATCACACATGATGTAAGGAATTGTGAATTTATCTTATATTTTATTTACACTTTAATCTACTGTCTCTCACTATTCACTAAAAATTCAATTATTTCATAAAAATCCTAAAAATTCACCCTAAACATTTTTTTAATATTTATAATACAAAAATGTACCGAATTTTATTCATTTTTTTCTAAATATGAGACATTTAATTTTTAATTATTATCATCATCACATGAAAAAAGAGTTTTTAAATTTAAAAGTAAATTTATAACACCATAAAAATTAACTAATATATAATTAAATTACTGTAAAATCATTGGGAAACAAAATATTAGTTTAGTAATAGATTTAAGGGAAATTAATTTTATTTTATTTAATTTTTTAATTGTTAAATATTTATTTCTCACAAAAATACCAATACATAATTAATAATTCTTAAAATATTCTATTTCATTTATCAGGGGCCAAATTTTTATTTATACTTTGATGTATGATTTTAATATTTATAAGGGTTCTATTTATATTCATAACATTACATTACTATTTATAAGGGTGACATTACTATTAATAATGGTATGTTACTATTCACTAAAAGGTATGTTGATCCAATAATACTACTAAACACAACCATGTATGTTTGTTTTATGAAATTAAATTCACAAAGATAGAAAAAATATGTTTAATGGCTAGGTTATAGCTATCTAGATTAGAAAGTAAAAACAATGTGTTGTGTAACATAGGATAATTGATGTGAAAATATGAGAAATCTAATAAATTGGTATTATTTATGAAGAAACATACCATAAAATCATGGGGTGTCATATTTAAATTTAATGTATTCATAACATTATTTAGTATGTATCAAAAAAATTATAATTGTCAATATATATATAATTCATAAAATATTTAATTTAATAATATTTTGATAAAATGAATTTTGGAATAAAAATAATCAAATACATATATTAAAATAATCTTTTACACCAAATAATACAAAAAAATATTTGTTTTTCAAACATTAATTTAAAATTAATTTGAAAGATTTAGTTTTGAAATATAAATTTTTGTAATTTTTATTATTAAGTAAAACACAAAATTTTGAATTATTAATTTTAATATCATAATATTTTTAAAATTAAAAATCAAATTACAGGGTTTAACAACTAAATTATTGATATCCTTCTTAGTTTACAGTTTTTAGATAATTAAGAAAAACATTTTCATAAGCAATTCACATCAACGTAGACTCATAAATTAATAGTTCCTATATTTGAAAATCCTCTCCCATTATACCCATATTTTATTTCATCGCATTAAATATTCAATATAATTCATGGGAAATTCATTCTATATACAACTAAATCAATATCATTATCTAAAATTATGGAAATGTAAATATATAAACGCTGACCTCTAATTCACATTAAGGGTAACTGTGAAGACCCAGAACCCCCTTGGTCCCTTCCTTTGCCAAAAATCCGGTTTCCTTGCGGGGTACCGATCGGTGAGACCGATCGGCGAGACCGATCGGTGAGACCGATCGGTGAGACCGATCGGTGAGACCGATCGGTGAGACCGATCGGTGAGACCGATCGGCGAGACCGATCGGCGAGACCGATCGGTGACACCGATCGGTGAGACCGATCGGTGAGACCGATCGGTGAGACCGATCGGTGAGACCGATCGGTGAGACCGATCGGCGAGACCGATCGGTGACACCGATCGGTGAGACCGATCGGTGAGACCGATCGGTGAGACCGATCGGTGAGACCGATCGGTGAGACCGATCGGTGAGACCGATCGGTGAGACCGATCGGTGAGACCGATCGGTGAGACCGATCGGTGAGACCGATCGGTGACACCGATCGGTGAGACCGGCCCTGCCAAGTTGTTCCAGTAATGTCCCTTTTTCGCAAATAGGGTTTTAAACCCTATTCTTCCTTGCTAAAAATATCTCGGAAATCCGAAACGCGCGCAAAGGTCTTAATTAAATGCTTCATTAATTCATGGGTCAGTTAAAACCACCCAGCGCCATTAATGATGAGTCAAGCCACGTGGTCAACCCACGACTCCCTCGTCTTCCGTGGTTTTGTGTTTTCATCTCAACCGTCCCCAGCCCTTATAATTAAGGGTTAGGCCGTGGTTTTCCCCCTTCTTCGATCGTGACTCTTCTGGTGCATCGGGACCGCCGCGTCGTTATCCGTAAAGTTCCGCGCCCCCGGCCTAAACGTCGATCATCCATCAACAGGTAGGGAATTTCTCTCGTCTCTCACTTTTGTGTATCATGCGGGGTGGGCGTTACTTTTGTTCCTATCAAATTGGTTGAACCAAACCCTAATGAAGATACTAAACGAAGTTCTAAAGAAAGAAAGGGAAGGGGTTGTGATCGTTGTTTATGCTTTATCTTGTGATCATCCCTTTTGTTGTACTGGTCTATGTTTTCTGAAAATTGAGGCCGTTGGTGGTCGTGTGTGTGCACTTGAATCCCCTCGTGATGTTTTAAATGGGTTGCTGAAATTGTGAACTCCTGCTGTGAAATTGGTTAATCACGTATACCCGGCTGAATAATTGAAAGCACCAGGATCAACCCTTTTGTGATAACTAACGGATAGAACACATGGAATTTTGAAATCATGGAGTGTGTTAAGTCGTTTAAATCTGAAAATCCCTGACTCGTGTTGGTAGTGGTTGTTGGTTGTTTTCCCTTCGGGCCGTTTGCTGGAAATGTGGGAGGGGATGGGATCCCCCGTTCTTTTTAAACTCTCGGTGGCTGTGTGAATTTGGGGGATGGGATCTCCTGTTGGCATGGTTTCAGTGGTTGTGGGTTTTTATCACAAACTGGGGAGAGATCCTCTGTTGACAGAACCAGGTGTGAGTGTTTTGGTTGATCTATGCTCGACGTTTTCCCTTGGTTATGCTTATGGTAGTTGCCCAGTAGTGCTTAAAATTAATTGAACAATTGACTGAACGTGAAACAAGAATGGGACAAATGGTTTTGTGGGCAAGGGTCGCGAATTGTGACTCGGGCGTTGTGGTATTGTGTCCTGTAGGTTGGCTAGGAAAACCTAAGTTTTGGGTGAGTGTTTGTTACCTATATCTATACTTGTAGCTTTGTGTTTCTTATTCGCGCCCCACCCAAGTTGAGCACTTAGTGCCGAACACCCCCATTTATGGGGGAAGGGTGTTTTTCCCAACACTATACTTAGTGGCTGGTTATTAGCTCCTTTTCTGCTCCCTTTCCCGGATAGCCCAAGTACCTTCGGGCAGGCTGTGATGGCCTGAAGTCCATTATTAGCCCAAGAACCATCGGGCAGGGTGTTGTGGTGGTTGGCCAGGTGTGTGCGGCAGGTGGTTTCCCAAGTGTCTTCGGGATGAGGCCCAGGTGTTTTCGGGCGTGGTAGTGGATTCTTTAGCCCAGGTGTCTTCGGGCGTAGCGGTGGTTGTTCTGGCCTAGGTGTTTGCAGGCATGGTTACTTGTGACAGTTGAGGCCCAGGTGTGTGCGGGCGGGATTTGGCAGTGGGACTGCGTGTGGTTGTGGCCCAGGTGTGTGCGGGCGGGATTTGGCAGTGGGACTGCGTGTGGTTGTGGCCCAGGTGTGTGCGGGCGGGTGTGGCAGTGGGACTGCGGTGAGAATGGCGGGATTGGTCTGATGCGTAGGATGTCTCAATAACCAGTGGGAAAGTGGCGCGGGGTACCCAAACATCGATGTGCTCTTATATATATATTACTTGACTTGCGTTATTTGGGGAGCGAACCTTGGTGAGGCTTGGGATGGATAGTTGCCTTGTTAGGTGTTTGGTTTACTCTTTCTCACGGGACTTTAGTACGTTCCCCCACTTGTGCACGAGAGTCTTGGTTTTCCCTACTGAGTGTACTTGTATGCTCACCCTACGTTTACTTTCAGGTTTCCAGGAGGACTACCAGGGCTGCGCGGGACCCTATTAGTCGGACAGTTGGAGTTGTCGCTGTTGTCGTACCTTTGTTTTCTTTTGGTATTGTACTTGAGAGCTTCTTTTTCTTTTGTACTTGTACTTTGTTGTAAACTGTTTAAACATACATGTGGGAATGGTTTACTTTTGGCTTTACTTTTCTTTCTATCTTGGTGTTGTTGGGTTTTCTCCTCCTTATCTTTCGATCCTATAAAATAAAAAGGGTAATGCCTTCCATTTGTGAGAACTTCCTATACCCTTGGTGCTAGTCGCCACTCCGGGACCTATTGAAGGCGGGTTTCGGGGGTCATTATCTCTCCTTCAACTCGAAGAAGGGAGGGCCTGGCAACCTGCTGACCCTTCCCTCCTTTTGGTGAAGGCGGGTCGTGACAGAATGGTATCAGAGGGAGGTTGAGAGATAGGACGGAGTCTGGAGTTAGGCACAGTGAGGATTTCATGGGATGGTAAGGCAACAGCGTTGGGTGACCTTGGTGCGTGAAATAGGCCAGGGAGGACCGGCTAGGACACGGGATTTTAGGGCCCCCCGTGATCCGATGCAAGGACTCTGGACCTACCGAACGACCAAGTGAAGCCACACTGATTGCAGGGTAGAGACCCTAGGAAAGGTACATGCATCATAAATGACTTGTGTTCTGGTGTTTTCTGGGACGTCTTGGGGAATTAAGAATAAATTAAATCTTAATAAGTTTTGAGAACGGTTTTCCTTGCACTACTGGGCTTAGGCATTCCTTGTTTACCTTGCAGCTATGGCACCTGGAAGGCGACCACGTGTGGTACAGGCGATCGAGACTCCTGAGACTACCTTGGCCAATCAGCAGAGAGCTGATCGGGAGGAAGAGGACGACCGGTGGCAGAAGACTCTTCGAGCCTTTCAGCGACAGGCCCTCGAGAAATATGAGGGCAGCACCTCCGACATGAAGACGGAAGGCTGGCTGGAGGAGCTAGTCATAGCCTTCGGCCTGATTCGGGCCCCGACAGAGTACTGGGTTCCTCTGGCTGTTAGCCAGATGCGAGGAGCGTCACGTCAGTGGTGGATGCTTCACCTGGGGAGTAGGAAAGAGTCTGAGGTTGCTTGGGCGGAATTCGAGAAGGAGTTCCGGGCGGAGTTTCTCTCCTCGACAATGAAGGCGGAGAAGAGACAGGAGCTACTCTCCCTCCAGCAGGGGAGCATGTCCGTGAGGGAACTTGGAATCAAGTTCAAGGACCTCCTGCGTTTTGCTCCAGACCTCTTTCCCGATGAGGAGTCTCGGGCAAGACGTTTGGAGGAGGCGCTCCGACCCTCCCTCCAGTATGCTGTTACCCCCTTTACCCTTCCGACATACTTAGAGGTTCAGAAGAAGGCCGAAGTGGTGGAAAGGATGCACACTCTAGGCGGGCTGTCACGAGAAGGGATCCAGCTGGGACCATCGAAGGGGAAGGCCGTCAGCACCAGGCCCCCAGCATCGGGACCCTCCAGGTTCCGACCCGCAGGGAGCAGGCCGCAGCAGTTTCAGTTTCGATCCCCTGGCCCACGTTCTTTCCCTTCAGGCTCGGGACCACGGTGCTTCATCTGCGGGAGCCCTGGACATCTTCGGAGTCAGTGCCCCGATCGGGTGCAGTACAGCAGTGGCAGTCATCCCCAGCATCCGCCACAGCAGCAGCAGTTCCCAGCCAGACCCTTCCAGCAGCAGCAGCAGGGACAGCGAGCTCCCGCTCCTCCGCAGACAGACATAGGAGGGGGAGGCCGACCTCAGGGCGCTCCCCAGGGACCTCGACCAGGGCGTGGTCGGGGAGGTGGCCGACAGCCGAGGGGTAGGGGAGCTGGGCGTGGACAGTTACACGCCGCAGAAGCAACAGTTCCAGCAGGGCCAGAGGTTGTTCGAGGTACGATCAGTGTGTTTAGCACTCTTGCTTATGCTTTGTTCGATACCGGAGCTTCGCACTCCTTTGTTGCACCCAGTCTAGCCCGCGCCTTGGGTCTAGATGCCGAGAGACTTCCAGTGCCCCTGGTGTTAAGCACACCAGTTGGAGGTCAGACCGACTTGCTGTTCGTTTGTCGGGGATGTAGACTGATGTTGGGGCCACATCAGTCGGTTAAGGACCTCCTTCTGCTACAGATTCGGCCGTACGATGTCATCCTAGGCATCGACTGGCTATTTTCTGTGTGCGCCGTCATCGACTGTTTCCAAAGGAGGGTGGTGTTCTCCGGTTTGGACGGCCAGCGTGTTACTTTCACCGGCGAGCGGAGCTGTCCGAAGGGAAACAGGAGGGAGGAACCTCTCCTCTCCTTGTTGACCGAACTGACGATAGAATCAACAGATGCGGAAATGGTGGAAGTACCAGAGATCGTTCGTGAATTTATGGACGTCTTTCCTGAGGAGGTGACGACTCTACCCCCTCGACGTGATATCGAGTTCGGGATAGACCTGCAGCCCGGCTCTCGACCAATCTCGATGGCTCCTTACCGGATGGCACCTTCGGAGCTACGAGAGTTGCGGATACAGATTGACGATCTGATGAAGAGGGGTTATGTTCGTCCAAGTGCATCACCGTGGGGTTCCCCAGTCTTGTTTGCGAAGAAGGCAGATGGTGGCCTCAGGTTATGCATTGATTACAGGAGGCTGAATCAGGTAACAATCAAGAACCGCTACCCTCTTCCGAGGATAGATGATCTTTTCGACCAGCTGAAGGGGGCAGGATGGTTCTCGAAGATCGACCTGCGATCCGGGTACCACCAGCTGAGGGTGAAGGATAGCGACGTCCCGAAGACGGCGTTCAGATGCAGGTATGGGCACTTCGAGTTCGTGGTCATGCCCTTTGGTGTTACGAACGCCCCGGCCGTGTTCATGGGGCTTATGAACTCCATCTTTCGGGAGTACCTGGATCGGTTTGTGGTGGTGTTCATCGACGATATCCTGATCTATTCAAAGTCAGAAGAGGACCATGCAGAGCACCTGAGGACAGTTTTGGAGGTCCTACGACAGCACCAGCTCTATGGGAAGTTGTCAAAGTGCAAGTTCTGGGCGCGAGAAGTGCACTTCCTTGGACATGTAGTGTCTGAGCAGGGAGTAGCAGTCGACCCATCAAAGGTTGAGGCAATTGTTTCTTGGGCAGCACCCAAGAATGTGGCGGAAGTTCGGAGTTTCCTTGGACTGGCAGGCTACTACCGGAGATTCGTACCCAACTTCTCCCGGGTAGCAGCCCCTTTGACGGCTTTGACCAAGAAGGACCAAGTTTTCATGTGGAGCGAGCAATGTGAGTCGTCCTTCAGCTACCTAAAAGAAAAACTGGTTAGTGCCCCAGTGTTGAGGTTGCCAGAAGAAGGGATGGCCTATGAGGTATTCTGTGATGCTTCAGGACAGGGCCTGGGGTGCGTATTGATGCAGCGACAAGGGGTGATCTCCTACGGGTCCAGGCAGCTACGCCCCCATGAGCGGAACTATGCCACCCATGACCTGGAGCTTGCAGCGGTGGTGTTCGCATTAAAGCTGTGGCGACATTACCTCTTTGGGGAGCGCTTTGTGGTCTTCACCGACCACAAAAGCTTGCGCTATATCTTCTCCCAACGTGACTTGAACTTGCGACAGCGGAGGTGGGTCGAGTTTCTCCAGGACTACGACTTTGAGATCTCATACACTGAAGGTAAGGGAAACGTTGTGGCTGATGCCCTGAGCAGGAAGCCGCATCAGGAGGTGGTTCGGGAATCTGCTGATGCTTGGAAGGCAATGGGGGAGTTGGCTGCCTTGCACTTGGATGCAAGGGTGGAAGGTACTAGAGGTTGTTTGTTTCAGATGACGGTACAGTCCTCCTTGTTGCAGCAAGTGGAAGAGTCTCAGTGGGGAGATCCTGAGGTAGAAGTGTTGCGGGATCGTGTCGATCAGGGGAACGCCCCGGAAGGATGGTCGGAGGACAGCCGACATCGGATGCTCTTTCATCGGAGGTTGTTTGTTCCAGAGGTGATGCGTGATGAAGTCCTTCATGAGTTCCATAGCTCAGCCTTGGCGGTACATCCGGGTGTTTCGAAAATGTACCGAGGCCTGAGGGGACAGTTTTGGTGGCCCGGGGTGAAACGGGCAGTGGCAGAGTTCGTGGCTAAATGCCTGGTGTGTCAGCAGGTGAAGGCTGAACACCGTGTTCCTGGTGGTCTGTTGCATCCTCTAGATGTTCCCGAGTGGAAGTGGGACGACGTCTCAATGGACTTCGTCACGGGACTACCCAGAGCTCAGGGCGGGCATGATGCTATCTGGGTAGTGGTGGATCGATTGACAAAATCTGCTCACTTCTTGGCTATCAAGGAGTCGGGACCCGTGAGTACCTTAGCACAGAGGTACGTGGATGAGGTGGTGCGTTTGCATGGAGTTCCGAAAACGATCGTCTCGGATCGGGACACTCGATTCACCTCACGAGTCTGGAAGGGGTTACAGCATGCTTTTGGCACCCAATTACGCCTTAGCACTGCTTTTCACCCTCAGACTGATGGGCAGACAGAGCGGACTATCCAGACTTTGGAGGACATGCTGCGAGCATGTGTTCTGGATTTCGGGGGATCATGGGTACGACACTTGCCTTTAGTAGAGTTTGCCTACAACAACAGTTTTCACTCTACTATCGGCATGGCTCCTTTTGAGGCTTTGTATGGAAGACCATGTCGTTCACCCTTATGCTGGGCAGAGGTTGGTGAGACTGGTACTCTTGGACCAGAAATAGTGCAGAGCACCACGGAGAAAGTCCAGCTAGTGCGGGAGAGGATGAAAGCAGCTCAGGATCGGCAGAAATCTTATGCTGATCGTCGGAGGAGGCCCCTGAAGTTCGAGGTGGGAGATCATGTGTTTTTGAAGGTTTCCCCTCGACGGGGGCAGCGGAGGTTCGGAAAGGGGAGTAAGCTCTCCCCTAGGTTCATCGGACCTTTCGAGGTGCTGAGGCGAGTTGGCGAGGTGGCATATCAGCTGGCCCTACCACCTCAGTTGGAGAGGGTCCATGACGTCTTCCATGTCTCCCAGCTTCGTCAGTACTTACATGATGACTCTCATGTCATCAACTGGGGAGAGCTAGACGTGGGAGGAGACGCGACCTTCGAGGAACGGCCAGTCAGAATCGAGGATCGCAAGGAGAAAGTGCTCCGTGGACGAACCGTCGGCCTGGTTCGTGTGTTGTGGAGACATGGCGGCCTCGAAGAGAGTACGTGGGAGAGGGAAGCACAGATGCGTGCCCAATACCCCGAGTTGTTCTGAGTTTTGAACCCTTGGTGCCTGTTGTGACAGAACGTTTGACCTTTTTGGCTATGAAATGTGCTAGGTTCCTTCCCTCTGTTTTGTGTGGGAAGCCCCGGTTGAAGGGAAGGGGAAACCCGACCCCTAATCAGGACGCATTAAGGTGGATGCGATTAAACCCGTGCGGGCGAGTCAGTGCCGCCCAAAGCGGATAATATCTTGACATGGGGGAGGGGAACTCCCCAAACCCACATGACCGGGCGGTTTGGCGTGGTGTGATGCTTGGTTCATGACAGGGAGTATTTCCAACTAGCGGGGGTCCACTCCTAAGAGGTATCTTCGAAGATGGTTGTTCGGATCCTCTCTTTCCTTCTAGTTTGTTTGATTCTCGAGGACGAGAATCGTTTAAGAGGTATCTGATGTGAAGACCCAGAACCCCCTTGGTCCCTTCCTTTGCCAAAAATCCGGTTTCCTTGCGGGGGTACCGATCGGTGAGACCGATCGGCGAGACCGATCGGTGAGACCGATCGGTGAGACCGATCGGTGAGACCGATCGGTGAGACCGATCGGTGAGACCGATCGGCGAGACCGATCGGCGAGACCGATCGGTGACACCGATCGGTGAGACCGATCGGTGAGACCGATCGGTGAGACCGATCGGTGAGACCGATCGGTGAGACCGATCGGCGAGACCGATCGGTGACACCGATCGGTGAGACCGATCGGTGAGACCGATCGGTGAGACCGATCGGTGAGACCGATCGGTGAGACCGATCGGTGAGACCGATCGGTGAGACCGATCGGTGAGACCGATCGGTGAGACCGATCGGTGAGACCGATCGGTGAGACCGATCGGTGAGACCGATCGGTGAGACCGATCGGTGACACCGATCGGTGAGACCGGCCCTGCCAAGTTGTTCCAGTAATGTCCCTTTTTCGCAAATAGGGTTTTAAACCCTATTCTTCCTTGCTAAAAATATCTCGGAAATCCGAAACGCGCGCAAAGGTCTTAATTAAATGCTTCATTAATTCATGGGTCAGTTAAAACCACCCAGCGCCATTAATGATGAGTCAAGCCACGTGGTCAACCCACGACTCCCTCGTCTTCCGTGGTTTTGTGTTTTCATCTCAACCGTCCCCAGCCCTTATAATTAAGGGTTAGGCCGTGGTTTTCCCCCTTCTTCGATCGTGACTCTTCTGGTGCATCGGGACCGCCGCGTCGTTATCCGTAAAGTTCCGCGCCCCCGGCCTAAACGTCGATCATCCATCAACAGGTAGGGAATTTCTCTCGTCTCTCACTTTTGTGTATCATGCGGGGTGGGCGTTACTTTTGTTCCTATCAAATTGGTTGAACCAAACCCTAATGAAGATACTAAACGAAGTTCTAAAGAAAGAAAGGGAAGGGGTTGTGATCGTTGTTTATGCTTTATCTTGTGATCATCCCTTTTGTTGTACTGGTCTATGTTTTCTGAAAATTGAGGCCGTTGGTGGTCGTGTGTGTGCACTTGAATCCCCTCGTGATGTTTTAAATGGGTTGCTGAAATTGTGAACTCCTGCTGTGAAATTGGTTAATCACGTATACCCGGCTGAATAATTGAAAGCACCAGGATCAACCCTTTTGTGATAACTAACGGATAGAACACATGGAATTTTGAAATCATGGAGTGTGTTAAGTCGTTTAAATCTGAAAATCCCTGACTCGTGTTGGTAGTGGTTGTTGGTTGTTTTCCCTTCGGGCCGTTTGCTGGAAATGTGGGAGGGGATGGGATCCCCCGTTCTTTTTAAACTCTCGGTGGCTGTGTGAATTTGGGGGATGGGATCTCCTGTTGGCATGGTTTCAGTGGTTGTGGGTTTTTATCACAAACTGGGGAGAGATCCTCTGTTGACAGAACCAGGTGTGAGTGTTTTGGTTGATCTATGCTCGACGTTTTCCCTTGGTTATGCTTATGGTAGTTGCCCAGTAGTGCTTAAAATTAATTGAACAATTGACTGAACGTGAAACAAGAATGGGACAAATGGTTTTGTGGGCAAGGGTCGCGAATTGTGACTCGGGCGTTGTGGTATTGTGTCCTGTAGGTTGGCTAGGAAAACCTAAGTTTTGGGTGAGTGTTTGTTACCTATATCTATACTTGTAGCTTTGTGTTTCTTATTCGCGCCCCACCCAAGTTGAGCACTTAGTGCCGAACACCCCCATTTATGGGGGAAGGGTGTTTTTCCCAACACTATACTTAGTGGCTGGTTATTAGCTCCTTTTCTGCTCCCTTTCCCGGATAGCCCAAGTACCTTCGGGCAGGCTGTGATGGCCTGAAGTCCATTATTAGCCCAAGAACCATCGGGCAGGGTGTTGTGGTGGTTGGCCAGGTGTGTGCGGCAGGTGGTTTCCCAAGTGTCTTCGGGATGAGGCCCAGGTGTTTTCGGGCGTGGTAGTGGATTCTTTAGCCCAGGTGTCTTCGGGCGTAGCGGTGGTTGTTCTGGCCTAGGTGTTTGCAGGCATGGTTACTTGTGACAGTTGAGGCCCAGGTGTGTGCGGGCGGGATTTGGCAGTGGGACTGCGTGTGGTTGTGGCCCAGGTGTGTGCGGGCGGGATTTGGCAGTGGGACTGCGTGTGGTTGTGGCCCAGGTGTGTGCGGGCGGGTGTGGCAGTGGGACTGCGGTGAGAATGGCGGGATTGGTCTGATGCGTAGGATGTCTCAATAACCAGTGGGAAAGTGGCGCGGGGTACCCAAACATCGATGTGCTCTTATATATATATTACTTGACTTGCGTTATTTGGGGAGCGAACCTTGGTGAGGCTTGGGATGGATAGTTGCCTTGTTAGGTGTTTGGTTTACTCTTTCTCACGGGACTTTAGTACGTTCCCCCACTTGTGCACGAGAGTCTTGGTTTTCCCTACTGAGTGTACTTGTATGCTCACCCTACGTTTACTTTCAGGTTTCCAGGAGGACTACCAGGGCTGCGCGGGACCCTATTAGTCGGACAGTTGGAGTTGTCGCTGTTGTCGTACCTTTGTTTTCTTTTGGTATTGTACTTGAGAGCTTCTTTTTCTTTTGTACTTGTACTTTGTTGTAAACTGTTTAAACATACATGTGGGAATGGTTTACTTTTGGCTTTACTTTTCTTTCTATCTTGGTGTTGTTGGGTTTTCTCCTCCTTATCTTTCGATCCTATAAAATAAAAAGGGTAATGCCTTCCATTTGTGAGAACTTCCTATACCCTTGGTGCTAGTCGCCACTCCGGGACCTATTGAAGGCGGGTTTCGGGGGTCATTATCTCTCCTTCAACTCGAAGAAGGGAGGGCCTGGCAACCTGCTGACCCTTCCCTCCTTTTGGTGAAGGCGGGTCGTGACAGTAACCAAAAGCATTAAAAATTAAATTTTATCATTGTGAAAATGTGACCATAAGGGGATAATGGAATAACTAAAGTTGATGAGGGAATCATAAAATAACTCATACCCATCAAAATATAGATCATCAAATTTTAAAAATAAAATAGGAAAATTCCATCATAATCAATAATCTTATTCCATGGGATATAAATGACGATCATTAAAACATTAAAAAACATAACAAGAATAAAAAACATGCATGTACCGAGGAAATCATTTTCATTACAATTTGAAAAAATATTTCATATGGAATAACAAAACTGTAGACTTACATACCAAATGCATTGGAGGGCTATCACAGATCCACCAATTGTTTGTTTATAATGTAACGACCAAATATTTATTTATCATGGAGATACCCATCATTGGTTTCCACATAGAATAGGTTTATCACATTACCACCGATAAAATATCAAAGTACTATTACAAAATTTGAAAAAATAAAGTATTTTAGTTCATCATAATATTATGGGAATAACCATTATCTCATTCATAACAATATTAATTCATGGAGAATAAATAGTTTCTATAAATATATTTGGGAAATATTATTATATCATGGAAAAGAATGTGGTTCCAGAATAATATATTTTGAATATTATTATCCTATGGAAGAGAATTGGTTTCCATAAAAATATCACTGAAACATGACTAAATCATGGAATAAAAGATGGTTTCATAACATTCTCTTTAAATCATGATTAACACATTTAAAATAAATTGGTTTCATAATAATCACATTAAAATATGATTAAACCTTGGAAAAGAGATCGGTTCAAGAACAATCCATTTGAAACATGATTAACCCTTCGAAAATAAATGGGTTCCATAAAAATTTATTTAAGAAATTATAATCCAATGGAACTGAAATGGGTTCCTATAACAATCAATTTTATACCTGATTAACCCATTCTAATTAAATTTGTGGAATAATAATATATTTTTGAGACATGATTAACCCATGAAAATGAAATGGGATCCATAATCTTCACTCTAAAACGTAATAAACCCATGGATAATAAATGGGTTCCATAATAATCTCTTTGACATAAGATTGACAATCAAAACTAAATGGGTTCTAAAAAATCACTTTGAAACATGAATATCCAGTGCAAAACATACAAGTTCGATAAAAATATCATTAGAACACGATTTAAACATTAAATATAAATGGGTTTAATAAAAATCTCGTGGAATCATGGTTAACCCATGGAAAAGAAAATAGTTTCAATAAAAATAAATTGGAAAAATGATTAGCCCACAGAAAAGAACAAGGTTCAACACCAACCTCTTTGAAACATGATCAACCCATTGAAATGGAACCATTTCAATAACAATCGGTTATTAAAACTATTAATCCATATAATGAAAGATAATTGATGGTTTAAATACCCAATATATCTGGTGGATGATAAGAAACATGGGTTTCTATGGTGATGAATTTAAATACTATTAAAGGATCACTTGAAGCATTCTTGAGTAAAATATTCTTTAAACATTCTGAAGTACCCCATACCACATTGAATACTTAGAATCGTAAATACCATGAAGTAATAACATTAAATAAAAAATATAATAAGTTTAGGATATTAATATTAATTATATATCATGTCAAAATATACGTATATAATCCTTATAAAATAATCTGGTTGTATAACCTAACAAAATTCTAAAAGAACACAATTTGTGACAAAAATTAATTAAGGATTTGGGAAGATTAAAACCACAAACAGCATGAAAGAGATATCACGAAATGGATATGTAAATATCAATAAATTCAATTATTATAATCATAAAATAAATTCATATGGATTATATACACCACAATAGAAAAATAAATGGTGAATATGACAGAAGTCTCCGAGAAATAAAAGTGAGACTATAAATCCTCTTATAACAATGGTAACAACTGAATGAGAAACCCAAAAAGTAATAAAAATTATAAGAAAAATTTAAATACCATTAAGATAAAATAATTCTTGGTATGATATATCAAAAGGGATATTATATTAACCACAAAATAGATAATTTGTGAATTTGACACTGATCTCACATATGTATAAAGATAGATAAGAATCCCATATAAAGATCATAAAATGAGAGAGAGAATAAATCAATGAAATAATTATGTTTGAAAAACATAAATCCACATGAAAAGTTTGTAAATATATAATAATATAAAATTAGGTTGTTTCAAACATGTTTTTCACACAACATAATCAATTAAATATATTTTAACCTAATGAATTGAAACTAAGATAAGAAATCCCATACCATGAGTTCAATTTGTCATTAATTTCATCTATATATTTGAAATAATAAACAGATGTTAATTATTTACATGATTCATAACCTTTTATAAGTTTATTATTAATTTTATTTCACTTAAAAAAACGTTTTATACAATTTCATAATCAATAATGAATATGTTTAATGTCTTGACCATATTTGGGTTATGTGTCAAAACTTACATTGATTGGTCACGTATAGTCAATGAGGTCCTTAATTTAACATATAATAAAATAAAAATTATTTATTTACCATATTTTTATATCAATTATACTTTTAAAATCCATCAAGTGTGACAATTATGAAAAATGAACCAATGATTCGATTGTGGAGATGGAATGTCGTACAAACACATGAGTAACATTCCCATTTTCAAATCATCATTATCGAAAGAAGGTAAGTAAATTTTATCATTATAGAATTAATATTTTATCATAAATCCATATAATTTAGCTATATATACTTATATATATCATTTTTGTGATGTTGTGGGGAAAAAGGATAAATCACATATCTTCGAGGATGCGATAGTCTACACGTCCGTAAACAACGTTATCACATTAAGAGTTATTGAAAACATAAGAAAGAAAGTTATAAATTATATGATAAGAAATATATTTTTGAAATTAATAAGATTTATATGTAATATATATCACATATTTTTATTAAAATAATCCCTAATATATTCCATGTAATGAGTGAACTAATCACACCGGTCTGATGTGGCAGTAGTCTACATGTGCATAAATGTTGTTATCTTGTTACCAAAAAACAAAAACAAAATAAAATTATGTTTTATATAATAATTCATGAAATATAAAATAATCATTAATATCATATATATTGTGTAAAATAAGTAGCCTCCTCACTATTCTCAACCATGAGTAGTTGTAATTTTAGAACAAATGACATTAGTTCTAGAGAAGGTTGTTTACCGTACACACGAACGATGATTACATATCCCATTTTATAGATGTGTGTGTAGTGGTAGCTATAAAAATTAACATAAAAATATAATTATATGTATTATAAATTAGATATTATATAATCTTGTAATATGTTTAATTTAGGTGGTTGAGAAATAATAAAAACAAAGGTGATCATTGAAGAATGTTACCTCTTCATTGGGAAACTGTTTTTTGATTGCACCTAATTACATCCATGGTTTAATTTAACACAAAAGTGAGATATATAAGATTATATGAGAGATTTTTTGTGATTATTTATACATATTTTGAATGATATATTGGGATTTACTAGGGTGGATAGGTGTGGAGAGTGACTTGCTTTTTATAATGGAGGAGGAGAAGTATTCTTATACATACAAAAATATAAACACTATTCAGAGGTATCCCTTAAACAATGTACCACCGCTAATGAACCTTATTTCAGAATAATTGGGAGACATTTTAAATAAGATCATAAAATGGGGGTTTATAAGTTTCCAGATCATTTTGTCCATTAATATTAATTTCTAACGACTATGTAAACTCTTGTTTCCCTTAATCAGTGTAATTAATTTTAATTTTGTTCCTTAATTTTTTGATCTAAAATCTTTTGAACATACTAGTCATTATAAATTATCATTATTCAAAACATGGTATAATTTTTTAAAAATTATATCGAAAAAAGGGGTTGAATTTAAATTAAAATTATTCATTCCGATAGAATGAGAAAGCGAGTTTTTAATGTAAAAATTTCAATATCATGAAATATTTTTAAATCAAATTTACATATGAAATTCACCATAATAACCCAAATTGGATTATTTTATATTAATTATTCATAATATTACATTAAAAATAATTCAAAATATAATTGAAAATTATAAATTATATTGAAAACAAAACAGTTTTAACTTAAAATCTACAATTTATCACTATTCGAAAAAGCATGAAACTTCACATAAAAATGAGAAACATTTACCCAAATAATATTTTTATATCCCACATTGAAATATTATGTTCATATTTTTAATTGAAATTTATATAAGTGTCAATATTTAGTTTTAAAACAAATGAGACAATAAATTAAGGTAATACTAAAATTTAAAAATACAGAACATTCAATGAGTAAAATTGGATTTATATTTTTCTTAGGAAAATAAAACATAAATTATTAATTTCCATAAATTATATTAAATATAAATCATATATATTTCATTATTATATATTTAAAATAGTTATAAATTTATTTTATTAATAAAAAACACCATTCATGACATAAAAATGGGTTTTCATAAAACAAATCCTTTATACTCAATAGGTCCTTATATTAATATCTATTTAATTAGTAACTAATGAATTTATTGTATAAAAAATGTTAAACTATAATTTTTTAATCTAGTTAGTATCATTCATTAAAAAAATTCTAATAACTAGGTGATAAATATCATAATAATATTTAAAATATAATGTTGACCGGTAAGACCCATGCCTGTTTCTATTATAAATAATTAAGAGAATTCAATGGTGTGTGCAATGAAAGATAAACATGTCGTTTCATATGATGAAATATAAATTAATTATTTAATGTTACACAATATATCAAGGAATTTAAATTAATATGAATGAATATATTTCATAAAATCATGGGTTGTTATATACTACCCCCTAAAAATTAATTTCACCCTCAGAATTCGACTTTGTTATAAAATGACTAACATTTCTAGAATGATTTCATTGAAACATTCATCATAATAATGGATAATAAAAACAACCTCTTACAAAGGAAAATTTTAAAATATATAGGTTACCAAAGTATGTTCATATCTTGGATTCAATATAGGTAAAAAAATTTATGGGAATGCAGGGAATGCATAAGTAATTATAGAGAGTGATTGAGGTCAATGATAGCCGACATGTTTATGATGGATTGAAAGTTAAGGTCATAAAAATATTTATCTATGATGATGTAAAATAAAATAGGTTCATTATAATTTAAGTTATTATGATATAAATTATGTTTCATTATCCTAGTCTTAAAGAAAATAAATCTCTTACAATATAGAACTAGAGATAAAAATGGAATTTCATTTACACGATGTGTATAATTTGATATATTAATGTATTTATATCGAAATTACATATTTGTCTCCAAATGATGAGTATTAAAGATGAATTTTTAATTCCTTATTCACGAAAATTGACATTTGAAGAACATATAACCATAAAAAGTATATTCAAGTAAGTTTACTTCTCTTTTGAAATTAACCAAAACCAAAAACAAATTGTTCCACCAAGGTAAGGTAATCCCCAAAATGAGTAAACCATCATATGAATCACTAATCATAAAAATTAATAAAAATTGTTCAAACCGAACCATTCCAAAAAAATCTATCCTTATATTTATTTAAACATATCATGAATACATTTAAAACTCAATTATTAAAAGGATTATATAATATATTATTTTTAAAATAAATAAATAATTATTCCACAAATAATGCCCCTTATATATTTTCAGAATAACCATAACATTTACCATTCTTTTTTTATTAAGACATGGACATTAAGTAAGAAAGTGGTATGTTGAGAAATCCTTATCATCTTTAGGTAATTAGTTGAATCACCATTAGATATCAATATGAGACCGATTTTCATAGAGCATATGAATTTTCCCCACCAATGTTTCACTAATCCAGAAAATAATTCCTCTACAAAAACATCATCTGGACCCTATGGGTTGAAAATACATCTAACAAAAAAATATATCCAAAAATTTCATTGATATCCTCCAAATGTTTACTACTTAAAGACCATACGTTTTGTGTCTTAAGACATTGAAATTATGATCATCCTTAATCTTATTATCTGATGACTGTATCAATAACTCTTAAGATAACCTCATATAAAAAAATCTTTATCTCTAATTTTATCAAAATTGGCCAATCATACAGACAATAATAGCCCTAAACCCACAATCCGAGATCCTATATTTAAATTAATAACATTATATTCTCTCCATAGATTCCTCAAATTTAGACACATATATTTCATCCATACCATACAACATAAAATGGAAAACATTGATCCATTAATTTATGAAGGACCATTTTTCTTTAATCTTTAAGAGAATTAGGAAATACTAATATATAAAAAATTCATATCCACATGTACTCATAATCCAATGGTACATAATATTAAAAATCATATTTATTTTTACCCAACATTTCATATTTTACAACAGGTCAGCAATAATATTCTGGTGGAATACTTTTTAGACATAATTTATTCAACATAATTATTTAAAACGTGCGGAAAATAAAAAATAAGAAGCGTGAGATCAGATACACAATTACGGTACACATAAGAATTAATAATGAAATATCATTAGTGAGTATAATATTTCATAAAGGTATGAGGACATAATCAAAGTGCCTGAGAAAATCACAAAGTAACTCATACCCAAGAAAACCTTGATCATCAAATATAAATACATGCAACTGTCAGCAGTAATCAGAATCAATAATAATGAGACATTTTATATCAATATCGATCATCAGAAACATTATATACCCATAAAAGGAATAAAGATATCATGTAATAATTTGGGACATTATTTTCATTTCACTCATACAAACCCTCTTAAAAATTGATTAACCATACAACTGATTTCCATACCCATTGCATTAGAGGGCTAACACCTACCCACCCATCATTGGTTTATAACATAACCACATATCATTTGTATATTAGAGAACCACCCATCATTAGGTTATCATAGAATCACCCATAATTTTTTATTTCATTAAAACCAGTCAAATATTGAAGAACCATTACAAAACTTATTATACAGAAAATATTGCATTTCATCATAAACACAAAGGCCCAACAATTATCCAATTAATAAATTTATTAAACCATGTAAAAGAAATGGTTTCTAAGAAAATTACATGAATCTTGATTAACTTATATATATGATATGGGGTCTATAATAGTCACATTGTTACATGAGTAGCACATGTATAAGAAATGGGTTCCATAACACTATATTTTAAACATTATTTACCCATGGGAAGGAGGCGTGTTCCATAAAAATCTCTTTGAAACATGATTAAACCATAGAAAATAAATGGGTTCCCTAAAAATTACATTTAAACATGATTTACCCATTGCAAGGAAATGAGTTACATGAAAACATATTTGAATCATGACTAACCAATGGAAAATAAATTTGTTATATAATAATCTATAAGAAACCTGACTCACCCATTTGATTGAAATGGGTTCAATAAAAACCTCTTTGAAACATGATTAAATAGTTAATAATAAATGTGTTCCATAAAAATATCATTGAAACATAATTAAAACCTGGAAATGAAATTGTTTCCTTAAAAATATATTTGAAATATTGTTTACTAATGTAAAATAAATGGGTTCCATAACAATGTATATGAAGTATGATTATCCCATGGAAAATAAATGGGTTCCACAATGGTCTCTTTAGAAAATTATTAACCCGTTGAATTAAATAGTTTCAATAAAAATATATTTTAAACATTATTGACCCATGTAAATGAATTGGGTTCAATAAAAATCATTCCGAAACATGATTATACATTGGATATTATTATTTTCAACAATAGTAATAAACATAACCCGTGGAACATGATTAACCCTTGGAAAAGAAATGGGATCGACAAAAATCTCATAGAATCAAACATAATCCATAATGTGAAAAAGATACGAACATTTCATCCAAAATATCACCTGGGTATGATATGTGACAACATAGTTTGTTGAGTTTGATGAATTGAAATATTATTAACATATAATTTGATAAAAACTTGAAGAAAATAATATTTATACATTCCAAAGTGTCCTATACCACATTGAAACATTTAAATCATAAAATCCATGAAGAAATAAAATTAAATTAACAATTTAATATCATTAGAATAAGGAGATTCATGATATATAATGTCAAAATACAAGAATATACACCTCATAAAATATGTTGGTTTTATAACATAACAAATGTCTCCAAGAAGTCCAATTTGACCAAAATACATTACTAATTTGGTAACATTGAAACTGTAAGCCCCATGAAAGAGAACTCATAACATGGTAATTTAAATCCCTTAAATTTCAGTATAATAATCATAAAAAATAGACATAGAGAATATATAAACCCAAAATCCAAAAAAGTGGTGAATATGATATATGTCTCACAGAAATTAAAGTGATACTAGAAATCCCCTTACAACTATTGTAACATCTGAATCAGAAACCCAAATTGTAATAATTATCAAATGAAACCTTTAAATACTATTAATATAAAAAAATTCATTGAATAATATTTTAATTGACGTAGTATATTCACAAGACAAAATTTTTTATGTGGGGAATAAGGCATTTATCTCACAAATGTAAATAGTTAGTTGAAAATACCCTAAAAATATTATTTCATTTCTGTTAGAAAAAATTAATGAAATATTTATGTGTGAAAAATGTAGATACACCCCATAAATGTTAAAATACATATTAATACAACCATATGTCATTTTACACATATTCTTGTAATAAAAAAATCAGTGAAATAGAATTATAACCCAATGAATTGGAATTTATTTATGAAATCCCCTACACTGAGATCGATTTGTCATGATTTTCCTATATATTCCAAAATAATAATCATGTTTAAATTATTTATTTTATTAATAAAATTTTCTATGTTTATTATTATTTGTCATGATTTTCCTATATATTCCAAAATAATAATCATGTTTAAATTATTTATTTTATTAATAAAGTTTTCAATGTTAATTATTACTTTATAACATGTTATAAACAATTACTTAATCAATAATGTTTTTATCAATTTTGTTTGACCATATTTGTTGTATGTGTCAAAACTGACTTTAATTGGTCATCTATGGTCAGTGAGGTAATTATTTAAAAATATATATAATAATAACCCTTAAATTATTATCACTTTTTTATTTAAAGTACAATTATAAAAGAAAAAATTAATAATGGATATTAAAAATGAACATTAATTATGATCATAGAGAGGTTAAGGTGTACGTACACATGAGTAATATTCCTATTTTCCAATGATCACTATTGAATAAAATTAAGTAAAAATTATTATTATATAATGAAACTTATATAATAAATTCCATATGTTTTTGTTTTATATACAAATATATATATATTGATGTTGTGATGAAAAATAATGAATCACATTGCCTCGAGGAGGTAGTAGTTGACACATCCATGAACGACATTATCACATAATCAATACGGGAAAATGTTAGAAACAGAGTGATATATTAAATTTTTAGAAGTATAATTATGTCATTAATATAATATATATTTATTTTATGTATTATAATTTTATTAAAACCATAATTAATACATTCCATGTAAAGACTAACCGATCACATCGCTTTGAGGAGGTAATAGTTCAATTGTCCAAAAACAATGTTATAATATTCCCAAAAAATAAGGAAAATGATGGTATTTATTATATAATAATTATAGAATAATAAAGAAAACATTATTATAATATATATCATATAATAAATTTCATTCATCATTATTTCCAGTATGGAGTGGTGGTAATGTATGATGGAACGACATCTGTTCATGAGGTGGTAATTTTCCATACACTAGAATGATGATTGCATATCACATTTGTTAGAAGTTGGTGTAGGTGTATGAATAACCATTAAAAAATCTATGTTTATTGAGGATACTATTGTTATTCTATAAAAATTTAAGGACAATAATTTATGTTTTTTGGAAATACAAAAATAAAAGTGCTCGTTGAAGAATGGTACATTGTCTTCTGGTAACTACCCTTTTTGGCCCCAAATTTCTTGGTTAGTATTATTTATACATAAATAGATGATTCTATTTTTATATACTGTATTTTTAGAGTTTTTACAATGGTTTTGATGAAACAAAAAGGTTTAGTGGTGTTACTAAGTAAGGATAGTGACTGGATTTTTACAACAGAGGAGGGAGATTTTGTGAAATACAAAAAATGAAAGGACTGTTAGGAGGAATCCCTTACAAAATATACCTAATATATTGAAAAATAATAAATATTAGTAAGGATATTGTAGAAATATTTCAATCCAATAGTTTTTTTACAATTTTATATGTCATTTGGACTATTAAGAATAAATCTTAACCTTAAGTAATCTCATTTTTACCATAATCGCAATAATTTATATTAATTGTATTCCCTATATTTTTTGGATGAAAACATATTTTAAAATAATGTTAAAAAAATTATTATTATTCAACATATTGAAACCATTTTTAAAAATTTCAATAACATATATGGAGGAATTCAATTTAAAATTAATGTCACCGATGGATTAAGAAAATGGATTTTTAATATAAAAAGGATTATATGGTCAAAATGTTTTTATATCATATTTCAATTTGAAACTGATTCAAATAACCTATGTTGGATTAAAATATATAAATTTTGTCTAATTATTTTTTAAATCCATGTAAATATATTACTTTATAATATAAATTATTTTGATAAAAATGAATTTTTCAATTAATATATTATATTTTCACTATTCATTAATACATGAAAAATCATTGAAGAATACAAAAATTTCACCCGAAATAATTTTTTTATATTTTAAGTAAAAAATTATTATTCTAGTAAAATATAAATTATATAAGGGTCCAAATATTTTTTTAAAGTGTGACATTAAAAGGATGTTAAACTAACTTTTAAAAAATAGACATCTTTTTATGATGAAAAAGGGATGTATTCATAACTAAATCCTAAAAAATAATTTTGATGAATTTAAAATCATTTTATAAAATATATAAAATATTAAATACATTAATATAATTCTATTATAGTGATTAATTTAATTTTTAATTTAAAAATCCATTATGGTCATAATAATGGTTTTCTTTAAAAAGACATCCATTATATTCAATTGGTCTTTATTTTAATTTCTAATACATTGCTAAAAATATGTTATTTTTATAAAAAAAATTAAAATATAATTTCATAAATTATTTAATCTCATTCATTCTAGAAATTAAAATTTCTAGGTGATAACTATCAATATAATATGAATAGTATATTGTTTACCGATATGACATGTTCTTTTGGGTAAAATATATCATCAGAGGAAGTTGATGTTTCATGAAATGAAAAACAAAAATTCTATTGCATGTGATTAAATATAAACCATGTATTTAGTGTTAAAATTATAATAAGTAATTTTAATTAATTTGAAAGAATGTATTTCATTAAATCTCAGAATGTTACAAAAGTAATATATCTTATTCAGACAAACTCATTTTCTTTTCTACATAAGCACTATAAAGTCTTTATAATGACTAGAAGAAGTCCTATAGGGCTACTGGGTATTTTAGGATGTGATTTTGTCATAAATATTCAAATATATTATTTTCAAATTAAAATACGAAGTGAGGATTGAAGGTTCCACTTTATAAGTTATGTGTGGGGTACTCAATGAATTTCTTGCAGTACTAAATCAAATGAAATTAATTTTCATTGGTAAATGGAAAAAAATTGATATAATACTAAGATAAGAAAAGGATGTGTAAAATTCTATCATAATATCAAATTTCAACAATATTAATTTATTTTTTCACCCTTATATCATTTCTTCAAACCATGTTAATAATTTTAACAATTAAGATGATATTAATATTCTTTTCTTTATAGAGGTCATAAAATTTAGAAGAAAATTAAAATTAAAAATGATTCAAATATCATTTATTTTTTAAAATAGATACCACTCACTTGGATCTTGATAAATTTTTTTGAATTTTAAAATCTTTAAAAAAATTAATCATTAGAAATTTTTATTAATTTCAATATTTTAAAAATTAAATTAATTTGATTTCGAAAGAAACAAGACCTAAAATTAATTCCATAGTAATGAATTAGAAAATCTATAATAATTTTTATTTTGATGAAAATATACATCTCAATAACAACTGTCCCAAAAATATTAATTTTTTAGATTTCATGAAATCATTTACCTCATTTTTCTGCTACTTTCAAAAACTGAGAGTCGTTATTTCATATGAATTTAATGCAATTATTTAATAAAAATTAATAAAAATAATGTACCATAACGAAAAAATTCATTAATAATTAGAATAAATATTTATCAAAAAATATATATAGTTTTTATCCCTATTAAAATATATTATAAACATCCCAAATAATAGTGATATTTTTGACTTTATCATTTACTTTAACATTACCATAATAATAATCCATAGATGTGAAATTATAAAATAAAATACATATGCAAAATTAATAACCTTGAAAATCAGATAAAAAACTTGAATTTTAATATATCTTTTAGAAAATCATCTTCTTTTTATACAATCAACATGAATCATTATACAAATTATAATGTTATGCATTTTTAAGTGAAGATAACATTAACAAGAATAAATGAATTAAAATTGATGATCAAACGAATGTGATTTGATCCAAAATAATTAATTAAAATTATCCGATTATTTTTTTCGTGAATTTAATATCAATATATTGTTAATCTATGAAATCTCAAAAATATATCATTTCTTGGAAAAAACAATATATTCAAATTTAACTCTACATCATCATCCCCCCACTATACGACTATCTCCGAAACACTATAATATAAACAAAGAGTACCTGAGAACTTTATATTGGTGATGAATTTGAGAAATTTACCACATTCCCATCATTATAAAGGTCTGGTGAAATCTTTGTGGTATTTAAAATCTCAATATGGGACTTTTGGATTCACAAAGTGATAAATTGTCTAAAATAAATGTATATATGAAATATATTATTCTACTCTACATGAAATAATTTTATCTAGTCCTTTTCCCATATTATAGTTTGAAATCTAAGGTGTCTTGAGATAAACTCTATGTAATCTAGAAGGAACTCCTCATCTACTCAATTCCCAAAATATCTACTTCAAGTTAGAGAAATGATTTTAAATTCCAAATAAATCTATCTCACTTATTATATTCTCATGGAAAATTTCATTCTCCATTACACACCAACATATAATTTTCCCTCCATGAGAGAAATATTCCATGAATTTATCAATAATATTTTTTTATTGACAGTATGATCCAATTTATTTTTTCATATCTCGCTCAAAATAATATATATTATATTATTACCACATCTATATATTCAATTATTCAATTTTTATATCATAAATATATTTCAATTACTAATATTCATCCTAGATATATTAAATTAATCATCATAAAAACCCAATGGATATGAAATTTTAAATGACTTATCCCTTTAAAAATATATGGATCTCAAAACCATTCATAGGAAAGAAATTATTTTCTGTGTAAATAGTCACAATAATCATTAATCAACATCAATAATCTGTCATCAAACTTGTTTATTTTGATCATGATTCACTATATACAATGCAACATATTTTCACGAACTTCATCATCACATACATAGATTCTCATTCTAGACTTCCTATATTATTTTCTTTATTTTATTTCATCTTAAAAATCTAGATATAATATCTCATTAGTACGTCAATGTTGTTTATAATACGTTTAACACACACAATGTGGTATAAAATATTACTTCAATTTTTAGTGAATTCCACAAAAATTAATTGAAAATTTGAACAGAATTCAAAATTTGATCACTTCTCTCTTAATTTATCTTTATTTAATTTTCATTATCAACATATCAGTTGATTTCTTTTACTACCATATTGGAATTAAATTAAATGTACATTTATAGGTGTTGGTATCATTTTATACTTATGAAATTTTCCATAAAAAATTTCATTGTAATTCAGTTGGAGAAATAATCTATAATTAAAACTCTATTTTATGATTTATATAATAAAGATTTCCATTTAATTAGTGTGTGATAATATATATAACTAAACAACTCAAAAAATATCATTAAGGATTATCCCACAATTCTTTGGTATTAGAATTTTTTTAATCCATTTGAAATAAAATTTCACATTAAAAGTATTCAAACAAACATAATCTACATGGATAATAAATATTTTTTGGTGATTATTCCTTATGTTACAAAATCACATACACGCAGACAGAAATAGTTTAGTTCCTTGGTAAACATGGAATAATATTTTATAATCTACTGAATGGTATTCAAATTTTCCCAAAAATATAATATTATTTATTAATCATAACAAAAACCATTATTCATAACTTGGGGAAAACAGGCATAGGAATGGGTGAGATTATTTGATTAGTTTGGGTAAATGAGGAGATAATTAAGCGTAAAACAAACACAAGGGTATGAGAACATGAAAATTAACATTTGAAAAACATAACCTACCCATAAAATATCATTACCAGGAGTCATGTAAATAAGATTAAGACTTTAAAATACGTTAATTAAGGTATCATAAAATAACATTATTCATAAGATCATAAAACTGACATAAGTGAGATATTTTCTGGCCAATACATAACTACCAAAAATCAATCCCAGGAATTCAAGGGTCATTTACAAAACTAAATAGTGAGCTTCATGTGGTATAAAACTAATGGGTGTAACAAACTACTATCCTTTATCACAATTTGTAACTTATAGTGGAACGAGTTCAATCCCAAAACAATCATAATGGAAAAAGTCACATAATGTATGTGGTTCACTCCTTGTTCCATCAATATAATTCTCATAAGATTTATAAATATTCACCCAATGAATTAGAGGGAGACAACGGTCCCAGGTTTCAAATAATTAAATCACACATTTTTTTACCCCAAGATGTTATCATGTTATCATATCATATCTGATGAAATGAAATTTCGATTACAAAAAATATCATCATATCATAACCTATGAAAATTGGCCGGTTTTATAATCATTTGATCATAGAATAATTTGTGATGAAATATAGTTTAACATGAATTTTATAATGGAATAAGACATGAAAAGGGAATATAATTTCATATAAAAAAACTCATCATAAATATAATATAATAAATTAATGAATAATAATAGTGTCCATATATCGTATCCCTTATAATAAATAATCCTAATTAAAGGATTTTATCATAGACGGAGATGGATTTTGAAATATCACATGGATGATAAATTAATTAAAATAGAAAGTAATTGAAAATTTATTTCAGAAATAATTTTCAAATTTCTTTTCTCATAATATATCATAGGAATATTATAAATAAAACATCGAAAATTCATTTAAAAACTTTTCAGAGGAAAATATTCTACCCGCTCTGAAAAATTATTTTAAAATGTAAATCATTCTGAAAACCATTTTATTTTAAAATATTAATGAAAAATTATAAGAAATACTATTATAATGATTTATATAATGTTTTAAACATAAAATAGATTTTAAATCATCATCATTGAAAATTATCTTTGAAAAATATATATAATGTTAGTAAAATCATTTAAAACAAATTTTAAAAGATAAAATATTTAAAAAATTACAATCATTGAAATTAAATTTAAAATTGAATACTTGAATAAATATTTAAAAAAACAATTATTTTTAAAATATAGTTTATAATTTATATTGTAATCTTCACTAAATATAGTGGTCTGGACTTTTTAAAACAGAGTATGTGTAATGGCCCGGACCCCTCCAGTACATTACTTTTTGAAAATGTGGTGCTAAAGGTGTTCTGGGAAGTCAATGTGACTTGGAGTGCGTTTGGGTGGACATTTAAGGAAATCTATATAGTAATGGAATTCACACGGGAGGCGCACAGTTTTCCTAAACCGTGCGGCCAAACTGTGCAAGGTTGGTTTTGGTAGAAGATTCAATTGCAAGGTTAGCGCATGGTTTGTCTAACTATGTGGCCTAACCGTGTAAGGTTTGTTGTCGGGGAAGAAGCTAACGCATGGTTAGCGTACGGTTTGTTAACTCATGTGTACTAACCGTGCATGCACTTAAAGTTAGATCCTAAAATTGTGGATCTGAACACTTTTTCATCTAAATGGTTCATTTAAGCCCCCAAGTGGCCAGAACTCATGATTACTCTTCCTTGGAGGTAGGAAAATCACTCCCAATCATGTTGGAGGAGATCTGGAGGCTTCTCTTCGCGAATCGAAGCCGGTTTTTCAGAGTATATGATCCTTTTTGTTTGGTTTCTTAGATCTACCATGATCTACTCCTCCTCTCTCCGGATCTTAGATCTACGCCCGTTATGGGTAGATCTAACTGTGTGGATGTCGAAACTGATGAGCTTTGGTCATGGTTGTGTTAGGACAAGTGATATAGGGAGGATGCTTGGTGAATCGACCAAGTCTTCTTGGGCGTTCTTTGACCGTTGTGGTTTTCTCCAAAAACCATTAATGTGGGGGATTCGTGGCTTCTCATATTGTTTATGTGAAATCGCAGAGTTAGCATGATCTATCCCCTTGGATCACAATGAAATTGAACTAATTAAATACATGAACCAGAATAAAGGAATTAGTTTGATCACATGTTTTTGCATTGTACCATGATAACGGTTCGCCTCTTGATTTTCTAGATTTTGTGATATCTATGCCTTTTGGACACCCGAAGCTTGACATACATGGACATTACATTACTTTTTCAAAATACTTAATACATAAAAAAACCAAAACTCAAGGATTGTAATAGTTTAGTGTCTTTGGAATCTCAAAACAGAATCATATAATCATGGTTAATGATCTTCAACATATCCTATAAAGATCATCCACTTTTTGTTTTCATACCTAAAACCTTTCTTTATATCATGGGGAAATGAAAACAAATAACGGGTGAGCTCAAATGCTCAGTAAGGGTAATCATAGATAACATAAAACAATCCATAAAAATTTGAATGTAATAACATGTGCATAAAATTTAAACATCAAAATCTTGAGCAATGACATAAAACATTGCAGTACATAAGGCATAGATCATAAAAGAACATTAATCATGATAAATAGCATGGGAATAAAACTTATAGTTTTGGTAAAACATTAAGCACATGATATGATTTCCATTGTAGCCAAGACATTGCTGCCAAGACCATCTTAGTGGACAAAGTCCCTTACTGAACTGGGTTTAATTGCCATTCATGCCCTGTATTACTGAACCGTATTTACGTTCCATTCCAGCCATGTGTATCTCATGAGATATAAATCATTAACCAATTAATTGGAGGGAGATATAGGTCCCACCCAACTCATAATGAAATCCTTCTTACATGTGCCACAACATAAACAAAAATCATTCATCATAACCCAAAGAATAAAATGGGTTTCATAAACATCAACTCATCATAACTTAATCCATATAAAAAAATGGTTATTATTTCACAAAAGAAAAGTGAAACCATGTAAAAAATAGATACATTATACTTGAAACATACACATATGATATAATTCCATCTTATATTGAAAATGGTTTTGATAAAACACTTGAAATGAATTCCTGAGGAAAATATCATTTCTTCTTAAAAATCATTTTCTTTTCACAAAATGCCATGCAATTTTAAAAGAAAATTACTTTATTGAAAATAAACATGAAATATTATAGATTAAACTTCATGAAAATAAGGCGTTATGAAACCGTAAAAATCCGTTCATGCCGTATATGTTTTGAAAAAACATTCTCCTCTTACTTTTAACAGAAAAGTCAAAAAGTACGACATATGGTAGACAAAAGAAAGATTTCATCCATAACACAAAGTAAAAGTCATAGAGGGGTAAACATGACTTCAAACATACATGGATGAATGTTATACACTTTACAAAAAACATGTTTATGGACAATGATGAAAAATATACCCCAGTAAATACTTACGTATAAGCAATCATGGATAAAAATGAGATTGCAAAATTATCCCTTACCTCGTGTCCGACTTGACTCGATCGTTATTTAATATCCTAAATACCAAAATAAAGATAATTTATATTTTCTTAATAACCTTTTTCATTTTAATTATTCATTTTATATCACTTTTTCCATGTTATAAACATTATGTAATCATTTAAGTTAATAACGTCCGTTTTATCGATATTTGGTACTTGAGAAAAAAATGGACATATTATAATTACATGTTGTTCATGAAATCAATAGTACATTATATCCATAATGATATTCATGATTTAGATATCATATATATAATATATATCTAGAATTTACATGTATTTATAATAGTATATAACATTTTGAGGTAAGAAATGAAATGCACCGTTCAGGGAGACGGTAAGCTGTACGTACGCATGAACACTAAATTCATTTCTATTTCTTATTTTAATGGAAATAAAACATAATGATACATAGATATATTATAATTCTAGTATAGTATAATATTTAATATAATTAAATCTATCCTTTATACATCCCATATAAGGAATTAACGAGTCACATCACTTTAAGGGGGCGGTAGTCCGCACTTCCTCAAATGAGATTATCGTATTTATCCACTATAAAAACCATAAATGATGGATATATTTGGATAGTACAGAAAAATAAGGAAATAATAAACATAACATATATCATATATAAATACTGTTCCATCATAATGGCCACCATGAGAGGCAGTAGGAGATAATCGATCAATCATCGTTTCGTGAGGCGTTAGTTTTCCATCCACAGAATGATTATGTTTTTCATCCATTTGATGGCTGTGTGTGTAAGTGTAATTCAAATAATTCTCATAACAACATCCTAGTGTATTGAAGATACTTTTTTTGTTAAAAAAGAAAGTAATAAAAAGATTTTAGGGGTTAGAGAAGTAAAATAAAAGAAAACAATTTATGAGAAATTGTTGCCTTTAATTTTGGTTACTCCCTTTGGTATGAACCAAAGTACTTCTTGAAGTTCCTTATGCCTAATATAACACTTCTAGGAGGAGGCGAGGGATGTATGGGGCTTAATTGGGAAGAGTTTGGATGATACAAATGGCTTGAGAGGTGTGTGGCATTGGATAGTAGTGGTCTCATTTTATAAGGGGGAGGAGGGGCTCTTTAGGAAAGTATGAAAATATTATTTTATAATATAAAGATATTCGGTTTCTAATGGTCCAAAATTAATTATGGTCAAAGATAAGATAACTCTTATTCGAAATAAAATCATCCAATCATAATTGGACATGTTTGGGATAATAATTTAATCATTATAATCTTATTTATTTAAATCATTTATTAATAAGGTAAATACTGCATCATTATAGTGTCATAAATAATATAATATATTTTATGTATAAAAATTATAATAAAACTACCATGATGTAGGAAATAGTTTTAGCTTTCCATAAAATAATTGTAGTCGAAAATATGACTTATATTACACCATATAAATATTAATTAGTAAAATATTTTTGTTAATGTCAATTTTGTCTTCACATTAAATTAATTAATCTAAATTGTCATTTTCACTCCTAAGTGGATCAATGGAGTCCAAAAAGTGACCCAAAGATTCCCATGGTTGTTAATGACTCAATAGATAAGGTTTTAAATAGTGTTAATGTAATTTTTAGTTATTATAATATTCTTTTTACCTTGAATTACCCTATTTACTTTTAACAGCGTAAATTAATGTCAAAAGATACTATTCATCAAACATTATTTTCATCTTATTGAACCACATTTTACATCTTGATAACAACCATGTATGTTGGATTTTTGAAATTCAATTCACAGTAGTGGTAAAATTTCATTTAAATGAAAGAGTCAGTTTTTTTAACTACCACTATGTGGTTTCACCATTCATAAAAAATTGATGTTTTTCAGAAAAACAACAAAAATTTAGCCTAATAAATATTTTATATTATGAATTCAAAAATGATGTCTATTTTTTCAAATTCAAAACATAGATGTGGCATTAATTAATTTTAAATGTAATTTCCGTTATCAAAACAAATACCGTGTTTTTAAGAAACAATAACTATCAAAAGATCGACACTTGTTTATGTCCAATTTCAGAGTGAAATTAATTATAATGACCAAAGTTGGATTAAATGGTAAAAATGTATTCTAAATAAACATTAAGACCAATTAAAATGATAATCCAACCATATAATTTTTTCAATGAAAAAAGTAGTTTTTAATTAAAATATAGCGTGTTTTTACTACTCATTAAAATAAGAATGTTATCAGAATAATATGAAAAATTTATCCAAATTAATTTTTTATATCCTGATTCAAAGGAAAAATTTTATTTTGTCAAATTCATTCTATAAACATGTCAAAAACTAGATTTAATATCTGTGCGCCATCAAAACGCGGCAAAACTACTTTTTATGAAAAATACTTATTTTACCTGAAAGATTTATTTTGTTCTCATACCATGTTCTAGAATATATGTACGATGAATAATAATGTTATAAAATTCAAAATGTAGTTAATACTATTTATAACGGCTAGTCCATAATAATATTATAACGATATATCATTGTTTAGTGAAACCTAGTATTGCGTACAACACACACTATCGAGGAAGGTCGTGATTCCGTGTAATGCAAGCCATGTCAGGGTTGCATGTAGTGAAGGACTACTTTGTTGTTGAATATAATAGAATCCAACCATATTTCATTTTTACATTGAATATATATATACATATATATATATACATACAATGTTTGGTAGAAAAACTACTATAAAACGAACATGAAATTGTGTGTAACAAGATCCAAGAATAGTATTGCGTATAATGAAAACTAATACGATGTTTCATATAGCGCAAGATAGTCTTGGTGTAGCCTACAACATGAGATATGAAAGAAATTAAAAAGAATATATGTCATAAAATCTCCGGGTGTTACATTATACCCCCCTTAAGATTAATTTTCCCTCAAAATATTTCGGGGTAATTAATAGTTTACTACATGAATTTTACTTTCATTGAAAACCACATCGTAAAAAGGAACACTATAACTTATTTTTAAAATGGGAAGCATGAAACATATCAGTTACCCAAATTAACTCATCATGGGGTTTCCACACTATCACAAACCGAATCTGGTCACCGCCAAAACCAGCACCAAACCAAGCCCGTGACATGACCCGAAGGGCGTTCCCTATCCCCACGGGCTGGCACAAGTGCCCGAGTATCATTTATTTTTGTTTGGGAACGATTTACCCGAATATGAAGGCATTAAACATTAAAAACAATCAATAAACTGAATCTGAAAAATGTAAAACAAAATATGTTTAAACAAAAACCAGAACTGAATTAATATTTTTAAAGACACTAAAAGTGGTCTAAAAACAAATAATGACAACATAAAGGCATCCCCATGGACTCCACACGACAAGGGGGTTATCACCCGCAAGCCTTCTCCGCAACTCCGCCCTAATGATGGGGACTAACACCCTGAACCCCCATCACCCTTAGCATTCCCTTTACCTGAGTCAAGCATAAGTAGGTCTACTTACACCCAACGGGTTTAAGTAGGGTGTGAGCCTCATCCCAATAGGATACCACCAGATGATTCCAAAGAGAATGCAATACACTATGAACAAAACAAGCAATTTTAATACACAAGGTGAAACAGTGTTAAAATTCAAAGAAATGCAACTTTCAAATGAAAACAGTTTTCAATCCAAGAATTCCAGTATGTTAACACATTAAATAGAACTTTGAGCTACTGTAATGTACTGCCAAAACACCCCACAACAAGGGTAAATACCAAAAATCCAATGAGCATCAAAATCGGGAACAACCCTAAGCACTAGGTTGTGTCGGGCCCTATGTACCCCGTAACTCAGTGTAGAGTAACCATAGAAAAATCCATTCTCAGGCACGAGCCACTAGTAGGTAACATACCCATAACCTAGTGGTCCCCAATCATCTTCCACATATTTTAGTTGTATTTGTCATTATCCAAATGCTAAGTTGAACAGGGATAAAACCCATCTGATCCACTAGCCGTACTAGTACAAATCTGCCCCACCTAGGTACTCGGGTTTCCCATTTTGTGCTCAAACAATTTCAGAAAACAACACATATCATTTTCCATATAAAATTTCACTACTGTTCACAAACAAATAGTACAGTAGCTACACACATTTTATACCATTTAAAACAGACAATAAAATAATTTTATTTTAAAAAAAAAACAACGTCTCAAAACATCACATTGTTTTGCACCCAAAGATCTTTAAGGTATCCACTTTGCACACTATGTGAACACTTTTAAGTCATTAAAACAAAATTTCAGTTCAATACACTTTAATGAAACCAAAAATTCAGTTATGGGGCAGCCCAATGTGAACCAAGAAGTTATATCTTTTAAAAACCACCATTTTCACACAAACATGGCACTTAAAGCCCATTTTCTTCCCAAACACCATTTCCACAGTGAAAAAAAATAAACATTAAAAAAATTATTTTCAATCATAATACAATTAAATAAAATCAACTAAGTAATTATAGGTCATCCCAAAATGAACCAATGAAATATTTGAATGAAAAACCCCCAATTTCACCAAAAATTGGAACTTAAAAATCATTTTCATTATAAATGCAACTAAAAAAAATTTAAAGAAAAATTCAAGGGAAATAAACATTAAGGTACTATGAACACAGCAAGCTAATTCACAAAAATTTCACACAAAATGGAATCACCTACCAAAACCAAGGAAACCCTTGAACCCTTTGTGCGAAAACTCAAACGCACCACCGCCGCACCTCAAGGAAGGTAAACCAGACCTAAAACCAGAATTTCAGACCATTAAACACAAGATAAAATCCTAATTTTTAAACCCTAATCCATGGATATTAGGAACCTAAATGATAATGGAATAAACCCTATGTAAATTGGATGTAACCCTAAACAAATTGAAAGAAGAAAGAAGGAGAACAACTTACTTAAAATAACTTGTAGAAATATCCCCCAAAAATACCAGTATCTGATTTTAAAAATACTCAAACTTTTAAGGGAGGTTTGAAAAATGATATGGAGATCATTTAGTAATTTTAATGGGGGAAAAGAGTAAAAATTGAGAGAGATTTGAAGGAATGAACTTACCTCTTCAAATCTGGACGATTTGAGGAATCCTATGCAGTTCGGCACCAAATCGCGATAAACCAGAGCTACAAAGAGGGGGGGAGAGAAAGTTCGCGCGGATGGGTTCAGTGGGATTGCGCTCCACTTGGAATCACAGAAAAATCCCAGAAAATGAATATGATATAAAATAATCAATAAATATTTTTAAAACAGAAATTGGGTTGTCGGGAAGGCCCAACCCCTTAGATAAAAACCCAAATAAACCCTGGTTATGGATTTCTAAAAGCTCCAAATTACTATGGCGGTGTTAATAGGTTAGGGGAGGTCAAGTAAGAATTTTAATGGAAGAAAAATGTTGAAAAATGAAAAAGTTATATAAGATACAGAATTTATTTTTTTAATATGAAATTGGGCTCACGGTTTGGCCCAATTCATGAATACTCATCTATTCCTCCCTAAAACCTAGGTAAACACCCAAAATAAAGCAAGGATGTAAATTAAATGAAAAAAATACATTTAAAATATGTCTTTTATGTGACAATTCTCCCCACCATAAATCATTTCTCCCCCGGAATGCCACAACAAGACCAGATGCAAAAGCAAAGCCCAAACGATAGACCAAGACAAACTTCCTTGCCACGTTTTCACCCGCTTCAAAAAGGACGAACATCTCCAATTGATCAAACGAAGGAATATAATACTCTCACCAACCAAAAATTACCCCACTTATATAAAATTATGAAAAACATTAAAAACACATCCCAAAACAAAACACCTCAAACACTACAAGATGAGGCTCATGAAATCCACTTGAAACGAACAACGAACCCAAATAACGCTACCACAACATTACGTAAACAAAACCATTGTGTGTTCTCCATCCCAAAAATTAACCAAGTAAAAAAATTCATGGATAGATAGACTTGAACAATACTACCTCCTACCTAGAATACACCATGGAGAAAACTGAGTCACTAGTACGGGGTGACCCAATCTGGACATCCCACCACCAGGGACAACTCAATTTTCTTAGATAGAATAAGGATAACAATTGGGGAAGGAACGAACAATCTCCCCATCATAAGGGTTAAACTAAAATTATTCCTTTTCCAAGAGAACATAAACGATACACATGATAGGTCTCCCCACCATAATAATGAACACAACTTTCCTTAAGACAAAATCAAGACACTAACCGGGGGCCTCGAACGGAATTCCCAGCATTAGGGGTAGATTAATATCAGAATTATTCCACTGAAACATAAATGAGTCCCATTGTGAGTATACCCCAAAACAAACCAACCATATTAACTAAATAGTATGGGATAACAACAATAGAAACAATAGAATTTTAAGGAGCTGGCATGGCCGCACAGTTGGTTCACACGGTTTGGGAAACCGCGAGTTAACTGTGCGGATCATTCTGTCCAAAGAGGAAACTTCACACAGTTTCCTTGGCCAAGGTTCATGGACGTGTGGAGACCATGCAGTAGCTACTGTCTTTTATCACACGGTCCCCTGGGTTGGCACATGGTCACTTTTAACCATGTACAAACTATGCACTTCAACCTGCCTAACCCAAATTTTAAACTTTTCTCCAAACACACAAGGGACCCCAAAGGGGAAAAAACAACTCAGCGTATGACATGGGAACAAAGTACTCACACCTCTTTACACCAAATGTGAGGAATTGGAACAAGACGACGACACCAGAGGTTTAAACTATTCATATCTTTCATATTGAGGATATGACCTTGACCAAAAGTTTGAACGACTCTAGGATTTCCCCTAACTACGCGCCAGCTTCTCTCTGGGGCCTATGGCTGGAGCTCAATGGATTGAAGCATCTTCAGCCTCACAGTTAGGATTTGGAAACCCCTAAACTGAAAATATTCTTCCAGTTCCAAAAACAATTATACTGTAATCTCAGATGGTCTCATTGAGACATGACACACTTCAAACCCGCTTTCCCCTAACCCATCATTTTACCAAAACAAGAACATAGAGGATGCACACACACCACCGCTTTTTTTCTTCGGATGCTAAATAGCAGAATGAAAAAACATATAGTAACACATTCCTATAGAACATAGGATTTAGAATTTCCTATAGGGAGACAGACATCCAACAAAAAAAATAGTGACACTCATAAGATTTCATAATCTTCACCCTTATAGTCAAATGAACACATGACATCGCAAGGCATCACCGAACATAACCATTGTGGATAAAAGAAAACACAAAGATAGGGACCTTGTACTATGTCCAAAACAGCACATGATTCCAGCAAGTGTCCACAATAGGCATTCTTGGCCAGATCTTGCACAGCAGTGGCCTAACATGAACTCTTGCTTCAATGAGACTGACAAAAGAACCAGAGGCCCTTTAAGACATCATTCTACACAGACAACCCTGAACTTCATTGACCTTAGACAACTTAGGAAACATACGAAACTAAGGTCTATTTCAACCTCCCACAAACACTCTCCCACTATAGGGGGATCCCCATAATTGAAAAAGAAGAGGGGTAAACACAATCTCCAAACCTCAAGAATAAAGTCTTTATGTTGATCAACTGGAGGATCATCCAACGGTGAATCACCATAGGCCAGACATGAATCATACATTAACACTTTATGGGGGCATACCCTGGCCTACAGGAAAGCCCAAGGACCCAAAAAATTTGGTAATTTGTTCACAAAAGACCACAAGCCTGAACTGAACACATGATGGGAGCCACCACATTGGCCTCCCAAACATTTCCTCAAAAGAGACCACTGACCATCACTTCATTCCAACTTATCAATGAAACACCAAACCAAAACATCTTTCAAACAAGAGTGGTTATTGAACTCAAAATATCCCACAATAATAATCCCTAAAACACATAATCCATACCTCCCAACCATACATTATCAAAACACAACACTTTCCTTCAAAAACAATTATTTAAAAAAAACAGTGTTGGTGGGTTGCACATTTACCAATGGTATATCATGAGCCTCACACATGCATGTTTACATGCCACACTGGGAACCCACATAATATCGATCCATATTCCCAAATAAAACTATGCATGTGGTCACCCTTGAGAGCACCCATTTACCAAAAATCAAACCTTTCCTCTTTTTAAAATAAAAACATTAACCACAAATTTCCTTTCTCAAAAACACTAACCATAATATCAATACCCAATTTTTAATCTCACAAACCAATTTATAAAAGAAATCATAATTCAATAAAAGCACATATTCATGAATTTCACAATTGTTTCAAAACATTTCAGCCCATTTAAAAACACTTCTAATTTCATGAAAAACACCATTTCATGAATCTTCATTTAATTAAGAACACAACTCTTCTCATTTCAAGAAAAGGTTCTAAACGTTCATAATTTTATTTTGTTTAGTAGTCACCAAACCCAAAATCCATCTTCAACCCCCACACAAAAATTCTAGAACACATAATTCAATCCAAAACACTTTTCCACAGTTTAAAAAAAATTCAATTAGAATCATATTTTCAAAACCCCAATTAACATAGTTCATACTTTCAAAAGAGGTGTAAACACATAATTTACCCTTTTGAAATAATTCTGAAACTTCATTTATAGGCATTAAAAAAACAAAGAACATTTTTAATTTACTAGAAAATAACTTCACAAAAATTCACACTCCATAAAGTGAAGTCATTTTTTTTCTTTAAAAAACCATGTTTCCAAGATTTCAAAACAAAGAGACACAAGACAATGTGAGAGGAAGATGGTTTCGGTGGGTGACTTGGACATATGGTTGGAAGCCATATTCCAATCACTTCTCCATCACAGAGAGTATTCTAGGGAAATATCCACGGCTCCACATGGCTTTCCAGGCCCTGTGAGCTCACTGAGATTATTCGCCCAACTATATTTTCATTTCCCATAGTCATCATTAAACCAAGAAAACCAAAGGACTCAGATATATCCATACTACCCATGGTGACTTGAATCCTGTCATGAGGTGTGCTGGCCAGGCACACTACCCATGACTGAAATATCAAGTCCCAAAAATCCTATCTCTAGACTATGCTGACTCTTCCCCAAATAACATGACCCAAGGAGCGAGCCTGCTCTGATACCATTTTGTCACGAACCGAATCTGGTCGCTGCAAAAACTGGCATAGAACCTAGCTCTTGACATGACCTGAAGGGAGTTCCCTATCCCCCCGGGCTGGCACAAGTGCCTAGGTATCATTTATTTTGGTTTGGGAACGATTTACCCGAATATGAAGGCATAATACATTAAAAAACAATCAATAAACTGAATCTGAAAAATGTAAACCAAAATATGTTTAAACAAAAACCAGAACTGAATAAATATTTTTAAATACACTAAAAGGGTCTAAAAACAAATAATGACAACATATAGACATCCCCATGGACTCCACATGGCAAGGGGGTCATCACCTGCAAGCCTTCTCCGCAACTCCACCCCATCGATGGGGACTAACACCCTGAACCGCCATCACCCTTAGCCTTCCCTTTACCTGAGTCAAGCATAAGCAGATCTACTTACACCCAAGGGGTGTATGTAGGGTGTGATACTAAGCCCAATAGGATACAACCAGATGATTCCAAAGAGCATGCAATACAATGTGAACAAAACAAGCAATTTTAATACACAAGGTGAAACAATGTTAAAATTCAAAGAAATACAACGTTCAAATGAAAACAGTTTTCAATCGAAGAATTCCAGTATGTTAACACATTAAATAGACATGTTAGATACAGTAATGTACTGCCAAAACACCCCACAAAATGTGTAAATACCACAAATCCAATGAGCATCAAAATCGGGAACACCCCTAAGCAATAGGTTGTCTCAGGCCCTATGTACCTCGTACCTCAGTGTAGAGTAAACATAGAAAAATACATTCTCGTGCACGAGCCACTAGTAGGGAAAATACCCATAACTTAGTGGTCCCCAATCATCATCCACATATTTTAGTTGGAGTTGTCGTTATCCAAATGCTATGTGGAACAAGGACAAAACCCATCCGATCCACTAGCCGTACTAGTACAAATCCGCCGCACCTAGGTACTTGGGCTTCCCCTTTTGTGATCACACAATTTCAGAAAACAACACACATAATTTTGCATATAAAATGTCACTACTGGTCACAAACAAATAGTACAGTAGCTAAAAAAATTTTATACCATTTAAAACACACAACAGAATAATTTTATTTTCAATAAAACTACCTCTCAAAAAATCACATTGTTTTTCACCCAAAGATCTTTAAGGTATCCACTTTTCACACTATGTGAACACTTTTACGTCATTAAAAAAAATTTCAGTTCAATACCCTTTAATGAAACCAACAATTTAGTTATGGGGAAGCCCAATGTGAACCAAGAAGTTATATCTTTTAAAAACCACCATTTTCACACAAACATGGCACTTAAAGCCCGTTTGCTTCCCAAACACCATTTAAGCAAACTTTTACAGCGACAAAAAAATAGAATAAACATTATAAACATGATTATTAGTCATAATACAGTAATATAAAATCAACTATGTAATTATAGGTTAGCCCAAAATGAACCAGTGAAAGATTTGATTGAAAAAACCCCAATTTCACTAAAAATTAGAACTTAAAATTCATTTTCAATATAAATGAAACTAAAACCGATTTTTACATAAACATTCAAGGGAAATAAACATTAAGGTACCTCGAACACAGCAAGCTAATTCACAAAAATTTCACACAAAATGGAATCACCTACCAAAACCAAGGAAACCCTTGAACCCTTTGTGCGAAAACTCAAACGCACCACCGCCGCACCTCAAGGAAGGTAAACCAGACCTAAAACCAGAATTTCAGACCATTAAACACAAGATAAAACCCTAATATTTAAACCCTAATCCCTGTACATTAGGAACCTCAATGATAAGGGAATAAACCCTAAGTAAATTGGATGTAACCCTAAACAAATTGAAAGAAGAAAGAAGGAGAACAACTTACTTAAAATATCTTGTAGAAATATCCCCCAAAAATACCTGTATCTGATTTTAAAAATACTCAAACCTTTAAGGGAGGTTCGAACAAGGATATGGAGATCATTTAGAAATTTTAATGGGGTAAAAAGAGTAAAAATTGAGAGAGATGTGAAGGAATGAACTTACCTCTTCAAATCTGGACGATTTGAGGAATCCTATGCAGTTCGGCACCAAATCGCGATAAACCAGAGCTCCAAAGAGGGGGGGAGAGAGAAGGGTCGCGCGTCTCGGTTCAGTGGGCTTGGGATCCACATGGAATCACTGAAAAATCCCAATAAATGAATAAGATATAACATAATCCAAATTTATTTTTAAAACTGGAATTGGGCTTTCAGGCAGGCCCAACCCCTTAGATAAAAACCCAAACAAACCCTGGTAATGGATTTATAAAAGTTCAAAATTACCTTGGTGGTGTTAATAGGTTAGGGGAGGTCATGTAGGAATTTGAATGGATGAAAAATGTTGAAAAATTAAAATGTTATTGAAGATACAATTTTTTTTAATATGAAATTTGGATCACGGTTCGGCCCAATTCATGAATACTCATCTATTCCTCCATAAAACCTAGGTAAACCCCCAAAACAAATAATGGATGTAAATTAAATGAAAAAAATACCATTAAAATATGTCTTTTATGTGACACACACAGGAGAGGATAGGTGAAAATCTGGATATGAAAGTGAATCATAACCATAATGTTCTGATTTAGAGTGGTATAGAACATGATTATGAAAAATACAACAATATAAAAGAAATAAATTTGTGATGATCTATGGTACCAACTGATTCATCGGATATAAGGACACTAGGACATCATTATTTTGTTTTCATGATCATTTTCCTAAAGTTGAATAATTTTATATAGAAGAAATACTTACTTTAGTTTGGTACAATCTCACTGTTGTTTGTGCCTTGAACAATTTCCACTTCATCTCTTAAAGAAATGAAGTTAAATTTGTCATTCCTGAAGTTTTAGTAGATCATGTGATAGAATGATAGGTCATTCCATCTATCTCAAACAAAAGGTTAGTAAAAGTTATATACATAAGTCCATCTATGGTGAGATTAATCGTAGATGGTTCCTAAAATGGACTTATACTTCATCTATCATACCACTTAATAAAATAAAACTAGTTTCTACTAACCAGGGACATCCGATAGACCAGTGGTAGGTGATAAAGTCCTGTCGCACTTTGGTTGTTGGTTTGATTTCCACAGCCTTGTGCGACGCGACGGGTTGTTGCCCATCCTGTAGGTTTTCATTTTCCTAAAACTACATTATTATAACATTCAATCAATAATATCGAAAAAATATTCTAGCCTTAAAAAATACTAACTTATGTCCAACATAATCCATTTCAAATATTTAGGCTTATACAAAATACTTCTGTCCATGCTCATAGTATAAAGAAAACAATTACTAGAAATGTCATCTACTGAGCATGTGAATACCATCATTTATCACTGATATATCTTTTTGGTAACATTCCAATCATGTGAATTCCATAATCATGTATTCTCTTGAAAATTGAATACCCATTGAAACTTAGTGAAAACATTAATGGTATCAAATGTTTACTCTTTCCACATACCAAAATCCTAAATTTTCTATATACTCAAACCATGATATAACTTTGTCCTTATATCAGTTATGAGCTCATTTCATTTTCTCTTTATCCCGTCATTATGTGCATATCATCTTCCTTCAAAACATATCTCAATCACTTTCCATGGTTACTGGTACAATAAAATTATTGAAGTCTACAATAGACCAACACATGAATATTCCAATATTCCACGATACCATATACATCATTATTTTCGAATCCCATTACATAAAAACATAATCATTACACAACATCATTGTCATACTCAACATCACAAATAGTGATCGCATGTGACATACCATTATCCTTAGCCTTAGAAGGTTGCTCACATTGATCATCATTAACCCTTGGATTAGGGCATTGATTAACATAATGACCCATTTCCTTGCACATGGAGCATTGAAGTGTTGGTGGAGCGTTCTATGTAGTCATTTCTCTATTCACATCATTAGCCACCTTTTTCCGATTACTTCGACACTCAACTGCTCGATGACCTTATTTTCCACACATAAAACATTTTCTAGTACCTTTTAGGCAATCTCCACCATGCTTCATTCAACACTTTGAGCATAAAGAAACATTCATCTTCTTTTCACCATTATTCTGAGATTTCTCATTGAACTCCATCTTTCGTTTCCTGTCAAAACCATGAGATGGATATGTTACACTAACTTCCATTTCTACCTTGATCGCACAATGCCCAATTTCTTCATACATAATGAAGTCTCTTATAGCTGATTCCCTTCGAAGACTTCGTTTTAAGCCACTGAAAAATCGACAACTTTACATTCAGGTTGGATGATACAGCAAGATTCATACCTTTCAAGCCTTGTAGAATTTGCTTCATATATACCAATAGATTCCTCATCCTTTTTCATAACCTCAATGAAATCATTTTCCATCATTGTTCGAAGAATATGAGGGATCTACTTATTGAAAAATAATTTCTTGAACTCATCCCATTCCATGGATTCTATTTCATCTCGGGGCCTCGTATTCTTAATTAGAGTCCATCATTGATATGCTTAACCTTCTAAACGATAAATAGCCAGAATGACTTTTTCATGTTCTGAACATCGATGTATGGAAAATATCTTTTCAATGGTACTGATCCATTATTCAGCAACAAGTGGATCAGAAGACCCTCTGAAAGAAGGTGGACGTTTCCTCATGAAGGACTCAATAGAATATTGTTCCCTTCTCTGCTCATTCGGAAGTCCAAAATGATTCATAGCTTGTGTAAGTATATGAATAATATTTTCCACTCCATCTCCCATAAAATTGGTTTGCTCAGGAGGAAAATCATTGCATTTTAAATTACATTGATCAACACGGTTCTTTCGGGTTCCAGCCATCGTCCAAAAACCAAAAATAATAGTGTGAGAGGCCAAAATCATGCGAGGGAAAACAACATAATAAAGGGGAAGTGCCTTCAATATATAACATCATAGGGAATATTCTAAGATTTTTACAATAATTCTAGGACTATAACCTATACTTTTACTTAGCCTTAGGGACATCCCTATACATACCTTATAAATATCTCTAAGGATCTCACTAAAGTTTTCGCATCCAAGTATCCAAAGGTTGACTAAACCTTTCCTCAGATACCAAATGTGAGACCCGAAGCTTGATTTACATGGACAGTACATTACTTTTGTGGAATACTTAATACATAACAAAAACTAAAACTCAAGTATCGTAATAGATTAGTGTCTTTGGAAACTCAGAACATAATCTTCTAATCATGTTGAATGATCTTCAACATCTCCCTTAATGATCTTCCTCCTTTTGTATTCCTACCTAAAACCATTCGTTATATCATGGGGAAAAGAAAATATACAAAGGGTTATCTCAAATTATTAGTAAGGGTAAACATAGAGAACTTAAAACAATCCATAACCATTTGAATGTAAAAACATGAGCATAAAATCTAAACATCACAATCTTGAGAAATGACATAAAACATTGCAGTACATAAGGCATAGATCATAAAAGAACATTAATAATGATAAAATTGCATGGGAATAAAACTTGTAGTTGTGGAAATAAATAAAGCACATTATATTATTTCCATAGCAGCCAAGGCATTACTCCCAAGACCATATTAGTGGACAAAGTCCCTTACTAAACTGGGTTTACATGCCATTCCAGCCCTGTATTACTGAACCAGATTTACTTGCTGTTACAGCCATGTATATCTCATGAGATATAAATGTTTAACCAATGAATTGGAGGGAGATATCGGTCTCACCCATCTCATAATGAAGTCAGATTTATGTGTTCCATGACATAAACATAAATCATTCATTATAACCCAATGAATAAAATGGGTTTCATAAACATCATCCCATCAGAACATAATCCATACAAAAAAATATGGATATAATTTCATAAAAATAAAAGTGAAACCATGTAAATAATAGAGACATTATAATTGAAACATATACATATAAAATAATTCCATCTTATATGGAAAATTGTTTTGATAAAACACTTGAAATGAATTCTTGAGGAAAATATCATTTCTTCTTCAAAATCATTTTCTTTTCACAAAATGCCACACAATTTTAAAAGAAAAGAATTTGACGAAAAATAACCTTGAAATGTTGTTGAGTAAAATTCATTAAAATAAGGCATTATAAAAACGTAAAAATCCGTTCATGTCATATAAGTTAAAAAAACATTATCCTCGTACTTTTAACGGAAAAGTGAAAATGTACCACATATGGTAAACAAAAGAAACTTTTCTTCCATAAAACTTTGTAAAAGTCAAATAGTGGTAAACATGACTTCAAACATAAAAGGAATAATATTAAACACTTTATGAAATACATTTTTATGGACATGGATGAAAAATATACCCCAGCAAATACTTATGTATATGCAATCTCGGATAAAAATGAGATTGCACAATTATCCCTTACCTCGTGTCCGACTTGACTACATCATTCTTGAATCTCCTCAATAATTAAATAAAGTTAATTTCTTCTAGATTAATAACCTTTTACATGTTTAGTTTTCCTTTTATATCACTTATTACCATGTTATAAACATTATGTAATCATTTATGTTAACAACGTCCGTTTTATCGATATTTGGTACTTGAGTCAAAAATGGACTTCTTATAATTACATGTTGTTCATGCGGTCAATATAAAATTATATCCAGAATTATATTGATGATTTAGATATCATATATATAATATATATCCTAAATATACATTTATTTATAATAGTACATAACATTTGGAGCTAAGAAATGAAATGCACCATTCATGGAGACGGTAAGTCGTACGTACGCATGAACGCTACATTCATTTCTATTTATTATTTTAATGGAAATAAAACATAATGATACATGTGTATATTATAATTACAGTATAATATCATATATAAAATCATTATCTCTATTCTTTATACATCCCACATAAGGCATTAACGAGTCACATCACTTTAAGGGGGAAGTAGTCCGCACTTCCTCAAATGAGATTATCGTATTTATCTACTATGGAAACAATAAAGGCTTGATATAATTCGGAAGTACATATGCATAAGTAAATCATAAACATAATACATATCATATATAAATACAGTTCCACCATAATGGCCTCCAAGAGAGGCGGTAGGAGATAATCGAACCATCATCCTTTCCTAAGGCGTTAGTTTTCCATCCACAGAAATATTATGTTCATCATCCATTATATGGAGGTGTGTATAAGTGTAATTTTAATCCTTCTCATAACAACATCCTATTATATTGAGTATAATGGTTTTGTTACAAAACAAAGGAATAAAAAGAGTTTAGGGGGTGGAGATGTAAAATAAAAGTAAACAATTTAAGAGAAACTGTTACCTTTAATTTGGGTAACTCTGTTTGGTTTGAACCAAAGGACTTATTGAAGTGCCTTTTTCATAAGGAAAGGATTCTAAGAAGAGGATAGGGATGTAGGGAGATTAATTGGGCAGAGTTTGGATAATCCAAATGGATTGAGAGGTGTCTGGAATTGGTTATAAGTGGTCTCCTTTTATAAGGGGGAGGAGGGGCTGTTTAGGAAAGCGTGAAAATATTATTTTACAATATGATGACATTCGGTTTATAATGGTCCAAAAATCATTATGGTAGAAGATAATAAGACTCATATTCGAAATAAAATAATCAAATCAGAATTGGACATTTTTTGGATAATAATTTAATCATTATAATCTTATTTATTTAAATCATTTATTAATGAGGTAAATACTGCATCATTATTGAGTCATAAATAATTTAATTTATTTGATGTCAAAAAATTATAAAAAAATTACCATTATGTAGGAAATATTTTTCAATTTTCAAATAATATTTGTAGTCTAAAATAGGAATTATATAACACCATATAAATATTAATTTCTAATAGATTTTTGGTACTGTCAATTTTGTCTTCACATTAAATTAATTAATCTAAATTGCCATTTTCACTCCCATGTGGCTCAATGGTGTCCCAAAATCGACCCAAAGATTCCCATGGTCGTTACGGACTCAAAAAATAAGTTTTTGAAAATTGTTAAGTTAATTTTGAATTATTATAATATTCTTTTACCTTGAATTACCCTATTTACTTTTAACCGCAGTAAATAAAAGTCAAAAGTCACTATTCACCAAAAATTACTTTCATCTTATTGAACCCCATTTTACTTCCTGATAACACCCATGTATGTCTGATTTTTGAAATTCAATTCACGAAAGTGGTAAAATTTCAATTAAATGAAAGAGTCAGTTTTTTTAAATACAATTAAGTGGTTTCACTCTTCATCAAAAATTGATGTTTTTCACAAAAATAACAAAAATTAAGCTTATGATATATTTGATATTATGAATTCCAAAATGATTTTTAGTTTTCCAAAATCAAAACATAAAAGTGGAATTAATTAATTTTAAAATTAATTCCCGTTATTAAAACAAATAGCGTGTTTTTAAGAAACAATAACTATCAAAAGATCAATACTTGTGTAAGTCCAATTTCAAAGTGAAATTAATTCCAATGACAAAAATTTGATTAAAGGGTAAAAATATATTGTTATTAAACTTTAATACCATTAAAAATGATAATATAACCCTATAAATTATTGAGATGAAAAAAGTTGTTTTTAATTAAAATAGAGCATGTTTTTACTATTCTTTAAAATATGGAAGTTATGAGGATAATATGAAAATTTTATCCAAATCATATTTTTAAATCCCACTTCCAAGGAAGAATTTTATTTTGTCAAATTGAACTTTTAATCAAATCAAAAACTAGATTTAAAATGGGTGCACCATCAAAAGGCGACAAAACTGCATTTTTTGAAAAATACTTATATTACCCAAAAAAATTATTTTGTTCTCATACCATGTTCTAGAAAATATGTACGATGAATAATAATGTTATGAAAATCAAAATGTTGTTAATACTATTCATAACGGATAGTCCATAATAATATTATAATAATATATCATTGTTTAGTGAAACCAGGTATTGCATACAACACATGTTATCGAGGAAGGTCGCGATTGCGTGTAATGCAAGCCCAATCAGGGTTGTGTATAGTGTAATAATCGTTTATTATTGCGTATAATATAATCCAACCATATTTCCTTTATACATTGAATATATATATATATTCACATATATATATACACTCAATGATGCGTAGAAAAACTACTATAAAATGAACTTGAAATTGTGTGTAACACGATCCCAGAATATTATTTCCTATACTGTTTGCTAATATGGTGTTGCGTATAGCACAAGATAATCTTGGAGTAGCATACAACAGAAGATATGAAAGAAATTATAAAGAATATATCTCATAAAATCTCGGGGTGTTAGGGCCTTGCTTGTTAGCATGTCATTCTTGATGAAATTGATAAAGAATGAAAAGCCGAAATTAGTTGATATATTATTTGGCTAATGATAAAGAGGCATGCAAACAAATCTGATTGTTGTTGTTGTGGTTGTTCTCATTTGATGTTAATCAAATTAATGTTGAGGCACATGTTTAATTCAATTGGTTGGTAAACCTGAAATCGGATGGTGCTTGTTGTTTGAAGGCTAGATGCCTCATTAAAGGGCCAAGAGCCAATTTGATTGTTTGATAATCCCTTGAAGGGTTCTGAGTAAACCTAAAACCTGAGCAGTGTTGTGATATGTGGGGTCATAAAGGTCGTTGGTTGTGGAAGCGGATGACTCCTAGAGGGAGAGATGCATCGGTTTATGCATGTGGGTGTCAGGGAGCACACTAGGGATGATGGAATGAGGTGGATATGGTTGTTGGATGTTTGTTGATACTTGGTTGTTTATCTGATTTACTTTTCCCCACTGATCAAGGTAGCTGGTCTTTCTTACCCTTCATTCAATAGAGGTGAAGACACGAAGGGTATGCCACGTGCTTTCCGTGTTGAGCCTCTCAAGGTAGAATGGGTCTACGCTCTTGCAATAACTGGAAAAGACTCGACGGGTAGTACATCTACTCACCGTGTTGAGCTCCCTAGTGTTTATTAGCATAGGATGCTTTTCTAGAATTCCTGGGAATATGGGAAAGTAATTCTGTAATGAATTTTTGAATAAATTATGTTAACCCATGGGTTTGGAGTTTTTGAAACTTAATAATGAGGTTGAGCACCTTTGAAGGGAAAGTGGAATCTTTGGGTGTGATGCTAATGGAACATAATGTGGTTTTGTTTATGGTTAATTAATGTTGGAAGAATTAATTAACTTACATTGGAACCAATAAAAACTTAATGAAGTAACCTATTAAGGCTCTTTAAATGGCTGTGTTCATATAGGATACCTATTCATCGAAGTGGGAGCCCGGAGTCCCAGAGAGACATTAGCTACATTTTTTTCTATGACTAGTTTATGCCCATAGTGTGGTTGTGAGTTATAATATATTCTGTAATTTTTGTGTTTCTATACGCTACTCCACCCTATCAGTAAGGGAAACTGGAACCTCAGGGATTCTGAGCCCTGGGGGTGTTTTCCCCAACATTTTGACGGGAGGGTTAATGGCTTACTACCCCCTTTGACCCCGCTTTCTTCTCTTTGTAGATAGTAGTTCAATTAGACACATCGATTAGTTTTAGCCATATATGTGTGTAGAGGGATGTAATGGCTTGTGGTTATTCACACACAAATATCCTGGATATAGTATCCTATGGACTACTATAGGTGTAATGTGTATAGGATGTGATGGCTTGAGGATCCTTACTCGGTGTAAGGGATGTAATGTCTTGAGGTATAATACACGATGTATGATACAAGTTATGTGAGTTGTGGTGTCTCTCGGAAACTACCTGGTCAGTTTTGGTTGTGAGGATAGTGTGGTGCTTTTCCCAGGTGTCTACAGGCAAGCCTTTATGGTGCGCATAATGCAGATTGTGGAGCTCAGCCTAGGTGTATATGGGAAAGCCTTTGGAGAGAGATGCACAGGACGTATGTCATTGGGGAAAAGCGGAAAACTAGTGGGGAAGTAGTAGCAAGGTACCATGGATATTCTTTACTCTATGATATATTCTTGTATGCGTTACATGGTGAGAGTAGCCATGGTGAGGTTGGGAACTTAGTATACATGTTTAGGTGACGAGTTAGTTTCACTTGTTGTTCACTGTGCTTTAGCATGCTTTCTTTACTTTTGCACGAGAGGCTTCAAGGAGGATCCTACTGAGAATACTATAATACTCACCCAACGTATATATAAACTATTTTTCAGGTCACCTGGAGCTGGTTGGAGATCTAGATGGTTTCTACTAGCTTAGGGTTGCAGGAGCTATTTGGGCTTGTGGTTGCATATGTTTTTACTTTCTTTTTGTGTACTTGCAGTTTTCCTTTTCAGTTGTAGTACTTTTTCATGACATTACATATGTGCACTTGGGTTCTATTTTATACTTCCAGTTCTATGTTGGAGTTGATTGGTGTCTATCTTATCTCTCTCTACCGCAAGTGTTATATTAGAGGATAAAGCCTCCCATTTGTGTGTTATTATACCCTCGGTTCTAGTCACCAACCCGGGGCCTACTGGAGGTGGTACTCGAGGGCATTATCTCTATTCTCACATTTCCATCCCAAGAGGGGTGCACTTTTTGGGTAGGGGGTCTAGACCGAGTGGTATCAGAAGTCTGGTTGATTGATAAGATGGAGTTTGGAGTTAGGCATAGGTGAGGTTACATGAGATGGTAGGGAAACAGTGTCATTCATGTTTAGCAATTGTGGTAATCACTGGAGACTAACTGAGACATAGGCATTTAGGGCCCCCTATGATCTGATGCACAAACCGTTAAGTTTACAATGGATACTAAAAAAGGTGATATTGGTTGTAGGGTATATACCTAGGAAAGGATCATGCCTCATTCTTCTTTGTGCCTGTTTTTGAATGGGTAGACCTTGGGATTGGTTAACCTAAAAAAATAAAAGAAAACAATTAATTAATTAATGTCGAGTATTCCATATTCCATGTTTAGGAGCTCTAAGTGTTTTTTATTTTTCATGTATGGCACCAGGTCAACTTCCTCGTTAGGCTCACATAGAAGATGTCCAGCAGGCTGTTCCAGCAGATCATCGCAGGGTTGAGGTTGAAGAAGAAGAAACTGGGAGGAAGAAACATCGAGAGCTTTAGCACCAATGCCTACAGATGTACTAGGGCTCTATTTCAAATACAGTCAAAGATGACTGGATGGAGGATGTCGAGATAGGCTTCAGTTTGATCCGTTATCAGATGGAGCACTGGGTGTCCTTAGCTGTGATGATGCAGCGTGGATCAGAGAGGCAGTGGTGGTTCTTGTTCCTCGGGGATCGTGAGGAGTCATCGATCTCATGGGAGGAGTTCCGAGACAAGTTCAGAGTTGAGTTCATTTCCTCGACTGCAAAGGTGTCCAGTTGCTAGGAGCTTCGTACCCTTAGATAGGGGAGCTCCAGTGTTTGAGAGTTTGAAATATGTTTCAGGAACCTTTTATGATATGCTTCGGACCTATTACCAGATGAGGAGGCTAGGGAGAGGCATTTCGAGGAGGCTTTGCGTCCAGAGATCCAGCGCCAGGTCACCCAATTTATGCTGAAGACATATCATGAGGTCCTGGCGAGGGCGGCTGTTGTTGATAGGACTTTGGCCAGGACTGGAACATCGGGAGAGGGGAATCAGCATGATTCCTCATGAAGCAAGGCTATGGTCTGGGGTTCTCAGTTTTCAGGGCAGAAGAGTTTCCCTTCAGTCGGGGGTAGGTCCCAGCCATTCCCATCTCATTTCTCTGGAGGCAACAAAATTCAGTCCTATCCCAAGGGATCAAGCACTTGTTATTCTTGTGGTGGTCATGGCCATCAGCAGTAGGAGTGCCCGACCGTTCAGAGCGGTCATCCTGCACCAGGTGTTACGCTCCAGGTTCCTCCGTTGAGGTAGTTCCATCCAAGGTAGCAGGAGCTAGTTGCACTAGCTTCGGATCACGAGAGGGTAGATGGGGTAGGCATAGGACAACCCCATGGCACTCATCGTCCTTAGAGAGTAGAGTGCCCCCGTGGTGGTGGTCGTCGTTAGGGTCAGAGAGGCCATGGAGGAGGTCGTGGTCAGCTTCATGCCCTAGCATTGCCAGCACCAGACAATCCAGATGTCATTCGTGGTACCATTTTCTTGTTTTCTACAATGGTGTATGCCTTGTTTGATTTGGGAGTGACACACTCTTTAATATCACCTACCCTTGTCCATGCATTTGGATTTGAGGTAAAGAGGATTTCAGTGCCCTTTCCATTGACTACGACTGTTGGAGGTCGAGCTGATTTGTTTGAAGTGTGTAGAGACTGTGAGCTAGTGTTGTGGCAACACTGCTCTTGGGTAGATTTCCTATGTTTATGAATACAACCATATGATTTCATCCTTAACATGGATTGGTTGTATTCGGTGTAGTCTATCATGGATTGCTTCAGGAAGAAGGTCGTTTTCCTTGGTGCAAATGGAGAACAAGTGGTGTTTGTTGTTGAGCGAGATCCTCGGATGGGTCATAGGTGTGTTCCATCCTTATTGTCCATGATGGTTGAGATGATGCTGAGTTCTTCAGTGGTTTGGTAGTTGGAGTTCCCAAGGGCCATAGGGGAGTACCCTTATATCTTTCCAGAAGAGGTTGTAGCATTACCTCCTCGACGAGAGATCGTGTTTGGGATCGAGCTACAGCTCGGAGCTTCTGCTATATCTATGTCTATTTATAGGATGGCTCCATCTGAGTTGCGAGAGCTATGTATACAGCTTGATGGTCTATTGCAGTGAGGCTTTGTTCGGCCAAGTGTGTCCCCACGGGGTGCACCTATTTTTTTCTTGAAGAAGTCCGACGCCAGTTTACGGTTGTGTGTCGATTATCGTCGCTTGTACAAAGTGACAATACAGAATTGCTATCCTCTTCCGCAGATTGATGATTTGATCAATCAACTAAAGTGTGCAAGTTGGTTTTCAAAAATCGACTTGCTGTCAGGATATCATCAAATGCATGTAAATGATGAGGATATTCCGAAGATTTCCTTCTGTTGTCTTCATGGGCACTATGAGTTTGTTGTAATGCTATTTGGCATGATGAATGCTCTAATTTTATTGATGGGATTGATGAATGCTATGTTCCATGAGTTCTTGGACAAGTTCGTGTTATTTTTCATCGATGACATCCATGGGTACTCCAAATCCGAGGAGGATCATGGGCAGTATCTGCAAGCTATTTTGGGAGTTCTTCATCGACAGCTGTTGTTTGGGAAGTTGTCGAAGTGTGAGTTTTGGACTCGAGAAGTCCTTTTATTGGGGATTGTTGTGTCCCCACATGGAGTAGCTTTGGATCCACAAAAGCTAGAAGCACTTGTGTCTTGGGCAGCCCCCGTGATAGTTTCAGAGGTGTGAAGTTTCCTTGGTATTGCATGCTACTACAGGAGGATCGTAACAAATTTCTCACAAGTTGCAACTCCTCTGACAACATAGGCTAGGAAGGATCAGGATTTTATATGGATTGATTAGTGTCATACAACATTTGAGTATCTAAAGGGGGTGTTAGTAAGTGATCCTTTCCTTTGTCTTCCAGCTGAGGGAGTTCAGTTTGATATCTTCTGCGATGCTTCACATCTGGGGTTATGCCGTGTTCTCATGCAGCAGAGGTCAATCGTTTCTTATGGGTCTTCACAGTTACATCCCCATGAACGCAACTATGCCACTCATGATCTTGATTTGATAGTCGTGGTGTTTTCTCTGATGTTGGGGAGATAATACCTCATTGGGGAGCGCTTGGTGGTTTTCCCTGATCATTAGATTTTAAGGAATGTTTTCTCCCAGTGTGACTTAAACTTACGACAACGTCGGTGGATGGATTTCTTATAGGAATACATGTTTTAAATATAATATACTCCTATGATAGGGAATGTTGTAGCTGATGCACTGAGTTGAAAGTCACATAGTGATGTTGTGTGTGAATCCGGAGAATCATGGAGAGTAATGGAAGAACTATCAGCTTTGCATCTTGATATGGGAGAAGTTGGGGGTAGAGGTTGTCTTTAACAGATGACGGTCCAATAATCACTGATACAGAATGTGGAAGAGTCCCAGTTGGGGGATCTTGAGGTGGAGGTCTGGAGAGACAATGTTTTTTGTGGTGAGGCCCCTGATGGTTGATCTGAAGATGAACTACACCGAGTGTTGTATCATGGAGGTATTTTTGTTCCCTTAAGATGTATGATATGTTCCTCTGGGAGTTCCATAGTTCACCTTTAGCGGTACATCCCCGCATTATAAAGATTTACTGGTACTCGAGGACTCAGTTTTGGTGGCTTGGGCTGAAGGGTGCGGTTGCAGAATTTGTGTCTCGATGTTTAGTCTGCCAGAAGGTGAATGTCGAACACCATTTTCCTGATGGTATTATCCAGCCATTAGAGATTACTTAGTGGAAGTGGGAGGACATCTCAATGGACTTTTTTACTAGTTTACCTCAAGCTCTGGCAGGGCGTGACGCAATTTGGGAGGTAGTGGATCTTTTAACTAAATTGGCCCAGTTCATAGCGATCAAGGAGTCGAGCTAAGTGGATTATTTGTCAAGGAAGTATCTCGAGGAGGTGGTGAGACTTCATGGAGTCCCAATGATGATAATTTCTGATAGAGATCCTCATTTTTCCTCCAGGGTGTGGATAGGTCTCAAACATGCCTTCGGTTCTCAGCTATGTGTTAATAATGTTTTCATCCTCAAATGGATGGTCAGACAGAATGAACTATCCAGACTCTTGAAGACATGTTGTGCTCTTCTGTTCATGATTTTGGAGGTTCATGGATGAGGCACTAACCCATGGTGGAGTTTTTCTACAATAATAGTTTCCACTCCACCATCGGTATGGCACCGTTTGAAGCCATGTATGGCCGGCCTTTCCATTCTCCGTTGTGCTTGACTGGGGTTAGAGAGTCAGCAATTCTCAGACCGGAACTACTGCAGAATACAACAGAGATAGTTTAGGTGATTCGTGAAAGGATGAAGACAGCGCAAGATCGTCAGAAATCATATGCTGGTCAAAGGAGGAGACCCTTAGAGTTTAATGGTGGGGATCATGTGTTTCTGAAGGTGACTCCCCGTCGTGGGTAGTGAATGTTTGGTTGTGGGAGTAAGCTTTCTCCCCCTTTTTTGGTCCTTTCGAGGTGTTAGCTCGTGTTGGATCTATGGCGTATCAAGTAGCACTTCCCCCTCACATGAGTCGGATACATGATGTTGTCCATGTATCACAACTCCTTCATTATCTTCATGATGAATCTCATGTTATCGATTGGGGAGAGATCTATGTTTATGATGATGCAACCCTTGAGGAGCGACCTGTGGAGATCCAAGATCGTAAGGAGATGGTATTGCGTGGGCATTCTATACCCTTAGTTCGTGTCTTGTGGCGACACGGTGGCATGGAGGACAGTACCTGGGAGCGTGAGTCACAGATATGTGCTCAGTACCCAGAGTAGTTTTATGTTTAACTCTTTTCATGTAATGATAATCCCCTTATGTTTTTATGAAACCTTCATGTTTATGAGATTTCCAATTTTTGGTTTTTGTGGCATGATCTCTTTTGAGTGGTATCTCTGTGGGTAGTTGTTCAAACACTGTTTCGTTTTCTCTTTAGGTGGTTTTTGGATTCTCAAGGATGAGAATGTTTTGAGAGGTATCTGATGTAATGGACCAGACCCCTCCAGTCCATTACTTTGTGAAAATTTGGTGCTAGAGGTGTTCTGGGAAGTCAAGGTGACATAGAGTGCGTTTGGGTGGACTTTTAAGGAAATCTAAAGAGTAATGGACTTCACACGGGAGGTTCACGGTTTGCCTAAACCGTGCATCCAAACCGTGAAGGGTTGGTTTTGGAGGTATTTGATAACGCACGGTTGGCGCACAGTTTTTCCAACCGTGCGGCCTAACCGTGCGAGGTTTGTTGTCGGGGTAGAAGCTAACGCACAGTTAACGCACAGTTTGTTAAATAATGCAGACTAACCATACGGGCACCTAAAGTTAGACACTAAAATTGTTGATATGAACTCTTTTTCCTCTAAATGGTTATTTTAACCACCTAAGAAGCTAGAACTTGGGAATACTCTTCATTGGAGGTAGGAAATCCTCTCCCAAGCATTTTCGAGGCGATCCAGAGGCTTCTCTTCACGAATCAAAGCCGATTATTTTGAGGTATGTGATCCTTTATGTTTTGTTTCGTCGTTCTAACTAGATCTAATCCTCCTCTTATCTTAGTATCTTAGATATAAACCTGTTATGGGTTGATATATGTGTGTGGATGTCGAAAGTGATGATCTTTGGTCGTGGTTGTGTTAGGAGAAGATATCTAGGGAGGAACCTTTGTAAATCGGCCCAGTCTTCTTGGGTGTTCTTCGACCATTGTGGTTTTCTCAAAAACCCGTTGAGGTAGGGGATTCTTTGCCTCTCTAATAGTTTATGTGAAATCATAGAGTTAGCATGATTTATCCCCTTGGATCACAATTATATAGAACTAATTAAATACTTGAACAGGATTAAAAGAATTGGTTTGATCACATGTTGTTGCTTTGTACTGTGATAGCGGTTCGCCTCTTGGTTTGCTAGTTTGTGTGATATCTATGCCTTGCTTGTAAGAATTTCGTTCATGATGATATTGATAAAGAACATAAAGCCATAATTAATTTATAATTTATTTGGATAAAGATGAAGAGGTAAGTAAACGAATCTGGTTGTTGTTGTTGTGGTTGTTCCCATTTGATGTTAACCAAATTGACGACGAGGCACGTGTTTAATTCAGTTGGTTGGTAAAAATGAAATCGTATGGTGCTTGTTGTTTGATGTCTGGATGCATCGTTAAAGGGAGAAGATCCAATTTGATTGTTTGATAATCTCTTGAAGGGTTCTATGTTACCCTTTGCTTATTAAATGGCCATAGCCCAATTGATGTGTTGTTTGTTTTTCCTGCAGCTTGTGCTGTGATGTGACCCTTGAGGGGTGTCGTGATATGTGGGGGCATAGAGGCCGTTGGTTGTGGCAGCGGATGATGCCTAGAGTGGCGAGATGCATCAGTTTATGCATGTGGGTGTCGGGTAGGACACTAGGGATGATGGAATGGGGTGAATGTGGTTGTTGGATGTTTGTTGATTTATGGATGCTTATCTTCTTTACTTTTCCACACTGCTCAATGCAGATGGTCTTTCTTACCCTTCTTCCGAAAGATGCGAAGCCACATGGGTTATGTCACGTGCTTTCTATGTTTAGCCTCTCATTGGAGAATGGGTCTATGCTTTTTCTATAGGTGGCAAAGAATCGATGGGTAGTACATCTACTCACCGTGTTGAGCCCCATTGTGTTTAGTAGCACAAGATACTATTCAAGAATTCCCGGGAATGTGGGAACGTAATTTGGTAATGAATTTTTTAATAAATGATGTTACCCCATGGGTTTGGAGTTGTTGAAACTTAATAATGATGTTGAGAAACATTGAATGGACAGTGGAATCTTTGGGTGTGATGCTAATGATACTTAATGTGCTTTTGTTTATTGTTAATTAACGTGGGAAGAATTAATTAACATAAAGTGGAACTGATAAAAAGGGAACTATGTAGACTATTAAGGATCTTTAAATGGTTCTGTGCTTATAGGATACCTAGTCTTAGAAGTGGCATCCCAGAGTCCGAGAGAGACGTTAGCTACAGTTGTGTCTAAGACCAGGTTATGCCCATATTGTGGTTGTGAGTTATAATATATTCTTTAATTATTGTGATTCTATATGATACTCCACCCTATCAGTAAGGGAAACTAGCACCTCATGGATTCTGAGCCCAGTGGGTGTTTTCCCCATCATTCCGATTGGAGGGTGAATGGTTGACTACACCCTTTTACCCTGCCCTCTTCTCTTGGTAGATACTAGTGCCATTAGGAACAATGGTAATTTTTCCCCATATATATGTGTAGTGGGATGTAAAGGCTTGTGGTTATTCACACACATATATCATGGATATAGTATCCTATGTAATACTATAGGTGTAACGTGTATAGGCTGTGATGCATTGAGGATATTTACTCAGTGTATGGGCTTAATGGATTTAGGGATAATACCCGACGTATGATACACGTTATTTTAGATGTGGTGGATCCTGTAAATTAGATGGTTACTTTTGGTTTTGAGGATGGTGTGGTGATTCGCCCAGGTGTTTGCGGGCATGCCTTTGTGGTGCACGTGGTGCAGATTCTGAAGCTTACCCCATGTGTATATGGGATAGCCTTTGGAGAGAGATGCACCGGACGTATGTCGTTGGGGAAAAGCGGAAAACCTGTGGGGAAGTAGTAGTGGGGTACCCTTGATATTCATTACTATATGATATATTATGGTATGCGTTACTTGGTGAGAGTAGCCATGGTGAGGATGGAAACATAGTATACATGTTTAGGTGACGAGTTAGTTTCACTTGTTGTTCACAGTGCTTCAACATGCTTTCATTACTTTTGCATGAGAGGATTCAGGGAGGATCCTAATGAGTATACTGTTATACTCACCCTACGTATATATATACTACTTTTCAGGTCACATGGAGCAGGTTGGAGGTCAAGCTGGTTTCTACTAGCTTTGGGTTGTAAGAGCTGTTTGTATAAGGCCCCAAACTTAAACCTTACTTAATCGTGAGTTATTACACGATTACACATTGAGGATATTTTTAGGATTAGAGTTTTAGAGAATTAGATCATGAAACATGCATTACATTCCACATTTAAACAAAGAGGTTACATAAAAGACAATATTCATTCTTCCCACAAAGGAAAGATATTTAAAATAAAACACGGATTCTTTCTTGACACATCCTTGACAATATCATCACATCATGTACCTTTCCCTTGACCTGTGAAAAACATTTCAAAAACCTGGGATGAGCATAAAAATCTCAGTAAGGGTTATAAAAATATGGAAAGGAAACATGAGTTCATATATACATAATAATGAAATCATACTTTACCCATAAAACATAGGCACTTTAACAAACCTCATCAAACCATGAATAAATCATAGAAATCATAAGACATAAAGGTAACTTGAGGCATTCATAACATTATTACATAGGGAGTAACCCTCTTGGTTACGTTTGGAATACCCATCATAGTATATTTCCTAAATCTCTTCGGAGAAACCTTAATGATTCACTCCTTCGCGTTACCCAATGCATTGGAGAGCTATATCGGGCTCACGCGCCCTTAGTTTATCACAGAACCACCCGTTTTCATAACAATGCCCAAGAACCATAACACAAACGTATCACAAAAAACATGCATAAAGGAAACATAACATTTCCATATTTCAATCACAATATAACATTTTAGTATACTGAAATAATGAATCCATTCAAAAAGAAACCATTTCCAAAACCATTTAAAACATTTAATAAAGATATTTTTGAATCAAAGTGTCCCATACCACCTTGAAGATTTTAAAATTTTAAACCATTAATATCCATATAAATAAATCCTTAAAACCATTTTGAAAACATGGATATTAATAAGAACAAATATTTAAAACATTTAAAGTGATATTTTGGTTAAAGGGGTTTTACCAAAATTAGAGACACTTGAATACAATAATTGAGGATTAACATTTAGTCAGAACTTTATAATATCATGAGAATAAATGGATTCATGATATAATATTCCAAAGGACAGTATATACACCATATAATAGTGAATTAGAGCATAACAACAATGAAGTCTAAATAGGAATGTCAAATGTGATGAAATCCCTTATAAAGATGGTATCCTTAAAATAAGGATAAACCAATCTCAAAATTATGTGTGACAAATATAAATACACACAATATAAGTGGATATTAAGTGTAAAACAATAAAAGGTCATTCACACATATTTAAAGGATGACATATTCAATATCTACATGTTTAACCCAAAGAAATCGAAATTGGGTTAAAAAGTTCCCTTGGTAAAATTCGACAGCCTAACGACATCACTTCAAAATTCAGAAAATGAGTTGATGAGGAATAATAATGGAATCTCATCACATGGACATAAAATTTAAATCAATAAGGACATAAAAGAACATATCCCAACATAATAGTATTTGATTTAAAAGACATAACAAAAGAAGTCTTTTAAAAAGAGGAGGGGGAAAGGTTCCCTTACCGACATGGGTATCTTTCGAAACATACGCCCCGTGAAAGAAGGACAATAAAAAATTGATGTAAATACTCATAAATGAAAGAATATTACACAATGAGTAAAATAATGGTCAGTACATACACCACTCAAAGTAAAATGTGGAAAATGTATCATAAATCTCACGGGAATAAAAGTGAGATGAATAATCCCTTATGAAAACTCGGCAGCCTAACAGCGCCACTTAAAACTTCCAAAAATGGATTGATGGGATAAAATAGGGTATCTCATCACATTACAATAAAATGTACATCAAGAGGAATATAAAAGAACATCCCCCATAATAACAAATAGGAGATTAAAAGAAGTGACATAAAGGAGAGTACTTAAAGAGAAAGAGAGAGGTTAGATCTCTTATGAAAATTCGGCAGCCTAACGGCGCCACTCAAAACTTCAAAAATGGATTGATGAGAGAGAATAGGGTCTCTCATCATATGAAAATAATAACTACAGTAAGAGTAATATAAAATAACATCCCAATAACAATAAATATGAGCTTAGAAGGAATGACATAAAAGAGTGTACTTAAAAAGAAAGAGAGGAGTAGGATCCCTTACCTCGGGTCCGACTTGACTCGATCATTCTTTAACGTCCTGAATAATAAACTTGAGTTAATTTCCACTTTATTAAAAACCTTTTTATAGTTCATTATTCCTTTTAGATCACTTATTTCCATGTTATAAACATTATGTAATCATTTAAGTTAATAATGTTTGTTTTGTCGATATTTGGTTCTTAAGTCGAAAGTGGACTTCTTACAATTACATGTTGTTCGTGTGGTCAAATGTTCATTATATCCAGAATTATATTCATGATTTGGATATCATATATATCATATAAATCCAGAATATACATGTATTTATAATATTACATTACATTTGGGGATAAGAAATGAAATGTACCGTTCGTGGAGACGGTAAGCCGTACGTACGCCTGAACGCTACTTTCATTTCTATTTAATATTTTTATGGAATGGAATAGTAATTATATAGAGGTATATTATAATTCCAGTATAACATCATATATAATAACTTTAAATCCATCCTTTATACATCCCACATATGGCATTAACGAATCACATCACTTTGAGGGGGCGGTAGTCCGCACTTCCTTAAATGAAGATATCGCGTTTACCCATAATGGAAACCATAAAGGTATGCCCAAAATGAAAAATACAGAAGCTTAAGGAAAACATAAACATATTATATATCATATATAAATATAGTGTCATCTTAATGGACATCTTTGAAGGTGTTAAAAGAATGTTGAACAATCATCGTTTCGGGAGGCCGAAATTCGCCATCCACATAAACAGTATGTTCTTTAACCATTAGATGTAGGTGTGTGAATGTGTAGCTCGAATCCTTATTATAACAATATCATAGTATATATATGAAACTGGAGTTGTTACAAAAGAAATTAATAAAAAGATTTTAGGGGGGTTGGAGAAGCAAAATAAAACAAGAGGACTCAAGTGAAGACATTACCTTAAAATCGGGTAACTCCCTTTGGTTTGAGATCAAAGGCATCCTTGAGAAGACTTCATCCCAAAGTGAGGCTTCAAGGAGTAATATAGGGAAGTGGAGAGACAAAATGGGAAGAGGTTTTCCGAGCCAAATGCTTTGGGGGTGTGGGTAAGGAGGTAGAGGTGGGGGCCTTTTATAAGAGGAGAGGAGCGGCACTTTTGGAAGGTAAAGAAAAGTCAATTTATTTTAAAATGGTATTAGGATTTAAGAAGTCCCACATTGATGTGTTTATAGGATAAGGTGATAAGGGTTATAAATCCACTCATCCAATAGGTTTTGGACATGTGTAGGTCATATATATTACATTATCTTTCCATTTTATTTAAATCATTAAATAATGAGGTCATCGCTGCATCATCATGATGTCATAAATAATTTAGGTTATATAATGTCTAAAAATTATAAAACAAATACTATGATGTATTTAATCTTCTTAGCTTTCCAATGAATATTTATAGTCAAAAATCGGATTTGTATATCCCCATGTAAATATTTTTTTAGTAAAACATTTCATGTTTGTCTCATTTTTACTTTAACTTTAAATAAAAAAGATATTAATGTCATTTTCCAACCAAAGTGGCTTCATGGGGTCCCCAAGTTGACCCATTGGTTGTATTGGTCAGACATTACACATCCAATGAGGTTGGGACATGTGTCATGTTCATTTCATATTATTAAAACATTTTTTTTACCTTAAACTACAATAATTACCTCTAATAGCGATTAAAAACTTAATAAGTTACTATTCACCAAAAAAATTATTTTTTTCCCATTGAACCACATTTTACTTATTAATGACAACTATGTATGTCGGATTTTTGAAATTCAAAACACAAAGATGGCAAAATTTCATTTAAAAGGAAAAATCAGTTTTTATAAGTACCACTTAGTGGTTTCACTATTCATCAAAAACTGAGTTTTTTCAGAAAAATCCCAAAAATTCACCCTAAGCTATATTTGATAATCCAAATTCAAAAATGAAGTATATTTTAAAAAATTCAAAACATATAAGTCACATTAATTAATTTAATAATTAATTCCCGCTATCAGAGCAAATAGCGTGTTTTTATGATACAGTAAGTATCAAATGATTGACACTAGTTTAAGTCTGATTTCAAAGTGAAATTAATTCCAATGACCACTATTGGATTTAATGGTAAAAATATATTATAATTTTACTTTAAAACCAATTAAAAATATAATCTAATCATATAAATAAATTAGATTAAAAAGAGGTTTTGAATTAAAATACAACATTTTACACTATTCATTAAAAAATGAACTTTATCAGAAAGATACAAAAAATTTACACAAAGTAAATTATGATGTCCCAATTCTTATGAAGAGTTTTATTTGTTCCAAAAGGATGTATAAGAGTGAAAAAAACTACATTTAATGACGGGTCTCCATCAATAGGCAATAAGTGAACCTTTAGTCAAAACTAGGGCATATACACCTAAAATTGGGTTCTTTCCATATTTTATGCCTTTATCTTTTATTGGATAAATGTAAAAACATTTATAAACATATATAATCATATTTTAGTTATTTCTATCCATTCCCTCCAATACAATGGCTACATGTTAACTACCATTTAAAAGAATATTATTTTATTATTAGAGTGCAACATAAGATTCCCAAGAAACTCGTTGTTGCGTGTTGGGTACGCCATCGAGCATAGCGTCCCCCTTAAAGTCATATTAATATTTTATTCACAAATAAGGATAAATATGAAAATGTAATATTATTTATTTACCTGGGGTGTTACATCATTCCCCCCTTTTGAGAATTGCGTCCTCGCAATTTTTACAATTGAGCTTGGAAATATCCTTGAAAGTCCCACATAGGAACAAGAGTCGGTAAAACAATCACATTAAAATAAAGGAAGATAAGTACAGAGGTCACCCGAGTTAACCCATATGTAGAAAAACATGGACATGTAAGAAAAAGAAAAGGGTCAAGTTCTTAAGGGAGAGTGATAGTAAACATGTCTAGGAGAAATTTAACCTTAAGAAAAGCACAAACTTGTGATGGGTTAAATGGTATTCGATTCCCCAGTAGGAAAAGTTAATAGACAACATTTTTGTTTTAAGATAATTTTTATTGAGGAATTTATTCTTAAGGAAACATAATCACTTATCTTGTTGACTTTCAACTTTTAAAATATTCCTTAATCAAACTCATATTTGTTTCCGAAATACGAGTATTTAGGGAGACTTGTTCGCATTAAGAGTAATATAATAAACTTCTAGAGAATCACCTAATCCACCAAAGAGAACTATATACATCCCATGTCTTTAGACATTAACCAAAACCAAAACCAAAAAGGTTAGTACAAGGCCAGATAATCCAAAAAAGGATATCCCATTAAAAAGAAAATCTATGCTTAATCTCCAAAATTTTCCCAACAAAACCCAAAGTTCAACGAGGACCATCCGATAAACAATTTGTCCATAAAATTCTTCAAAGTAAACCAATATATGATTGAAACCCAAATATTTGAAGGATTTAGTCACATAGTCTTCCAAGTTAAATCGTAACATTTATCTCCAAACAACATCAGTTTCTCCTAAAGTATCATATTGAAGATTAATTAACTTAATCACATATCCTCCAAGATAGGTTAATCATTTTCATAAATAACCCAAAATCAACTTACTATTAATTCATAAAAGCATATAACTAAAAATAATCAGTCAAACTAACCAGGGAGTTCACGTAGTCCAGTGGTAGGTGATAAATACCAGTCACACTTCGGTTGTGGGTTCGATTCCCGCAGCTTTGTCCGACGCGACGGGTTGTCACACGGTCTGCGTGTTGTCCTTTTTCCAAAACTGTATAATTCATAAATCATTCCCCAAAAAGAGATAAAATCATCAAAAATGGTCATAACATATTTTATCCTCAAGTTTATCTCATGCCTTTCATTTTCCAGCATATCATATAATAACCCATAATTACCTAAAAAGTAAGGATCATATAAACTCTAATGGTTACCTTTATAATTATTACCTGAACTTCCACATCGATTGGTCATGTCGTACATGATGCATTATAGAACATACCATGGTTAAAGTGGTTGATCATGACACCTTGATATTTGGTTTAGAACAACCACTAGTTTCCTCATTGAATCCTCCATTTTATCTGGTATCTTAATCAGAGAACCACCACAGTTTCCTTCAAACCTGTTGTCTCTTTTGTGCCTGCAAGATCCATCCATTCACTAAAAAAAAGAAATGTCAGTGTGAGTATATCAAAAAAACAATCATGTACTAATTAGGAAGGTAAACACTAAGATATACTTACTCATTCACTTTATCTAAAACTATGACTCTTTCTGAAATCCTAACCATTATGGTAATGTCACTTATGCTTAAAGAATACCCTAACCTCTAAAGTTATCTAAACCGACCTTTGATACCAACTATAAGGCCCCAGCCTTAAACCGTACTTAATCTTGAGTAATTACAAGATTACACAATGAGGATCTTCTTAGGTTTAGAGTTTTAGAGAATTAGATCATGAAACTTGCATTACATTTCACATTTAAACAAAGTGGTTACATAAAAGACAATATTCATTCTTCCCACACCGGAAACATATTTAAAATAAAACACGGATTATTTCTTGACACATCCTTGACAATATCATCACATCATGTACCTTTCCCTTGACCTATGAAAAACATTTCAAAAACATGGTATGATCATAAAAAGCTCAGTAAGCGTTATAAAAATATGGAAAAGAAACATGAGTTCATATATACATAAGTATTAAATCATACTTTACCCATAAAACATAGGCACTTTAACAAAACTCATCAGTCCATGAATAAATCATAGAAATCATAAGACATAAAGGTAACTTGAGGCATTCATAAAATTATTACGTAGGGTGTAACCCTCTTGGTTACATTTGGAATACCCATCACAGTATATTTCCTAAATCCCTTCGGAGAAACCTTAACAATTCACTCCATCGTGTAACCTAATGCATTGGAGAGCTATATCGGGCTCACCCGCCCTTAGTTTATCACGGAACCGCCCATTTTCATAACAATGCCCAAGAACCATAACATAAACATAACACATAAAACATGCATAAAAAAACATAACATTTCCACATTTCAATCACAATATAACATTTTAGTATATCGAAATAATGAATCCATTCAAAAAGAAACCATTTCCAAAACCATTTAAAACATTTAATAAAGAGATTTTTGAATCAAAGTGTCCCATACCACCTTGAAGCTTTAAAAATTTTAAACCATTAATATCCATAAAAATAAATCCTTAGAACAATTTTGAAAACATGGATATTAATAAGAACAAAAATTTAAAACATTTAAAGCGATATTTTGGTTAAAGGAGTTTTACCAAAATTAGAGACACTTGAATACAATAATTGAGGAATAACATTTAGTCAGAAATTTATAATATCATTAGAATAAAATGGATTAACGATATAATATTCCAAAGGACTGTGTATACACCATATAAGAGTGAATTGGTGGATAACAACAATGAAGTCTCAATAGGAATGTCAAATGTGATGAAATCCCTTATAAAGAAGGTATCCTTAAAATAAGGATAAACCAATCTCAAAATTATGTGTGACAAATATAAATAATCCCAATATAAGTGGATATTAAGTGTAAAACAATAACAGTTCATTTTCACATATTTATAGGATGACATATTCAATATCTACATGTTGAACCCAAAGAAATCGAAATTGGGTTAAAAAGTTCCCTTGGTAAAATTCGACAGCCTGACAGCATCACTTCAAAATTCAGAAAATGAGTTGATGAGAGATAAAAAGGGAATATCATCACTTGGAAATAAAATATAAATCAATAAGGATTTAAAAGATCATATCCCAACATAATAGTATGTGAATTAAAAGACATAACAAAAGAAGTCTTTTAAAAAGAGGAGGGTGAAAGGTTCCCTTACCGACATGGGTATCTTTCGAAACATACGCCCCGTGAAAGAAGGACAATAAAACATTGATGTAAATACTCATAAATGAAATTATATTACACAATGAGTAAAATAATGGTCAGTACATACACCACTCAAAGGAAAATGTGGCAAATGCAGCATAAATCTCACGGGAATAAAAGTGAGATGAAAAATCCCTTATGAAAACACGGCAGCCTAACGACGCCACTTAAAACTTCCAAAAATGGATTGATGGGATCAAAGAGGGTATCTCATCACATTAAAATAAAATGTAAATCAATAAGAATATAAAATAACATCCCCCATCATAACAAAGAGAAGATTAAAAGAAGTGACATAATGGAGAGTACTTAAAGAGAAAGAGAGAGGTTAGATCTCTTACGAAAATTCGGCAGCCTAACGGCGCCACTCAAAACTTCCAAAATGGATTGATGAGAGAGAATAGGGTCTCTCATCATATGAACATAAAAATTACAGTATGATTAATATAAAATAACATCCCAATAACAAGAGACATGAGCTTGGAAGGAATGACACAAAAGAGTGTACTTAAAAAGAAAGAGAGGAGTAGGATCCCTTACCTCGGGTCTGACTTGACTCAATCATTTTTTAACGTCATGAATAATAAACATGATTTAATTTCCACTTTATTAAGAACCTTTTTCTAGTTCATTATTTTTTTTAGATCACTTATTTCCATGTTATAAACATTATGTAATCATTTAAGTTAATGATGTTTGTTTTGTCGATATTTGGTTCTTAAGTCGAAAGTGGACTTCTTACAATTACATGTTGTTAGTTTGGTCAAATTTTCATTATATCCAGAATTATATTCATGATTTGGATATCATATATATCATATATATCCAGAATATACATGTATTTATAATAGTACATTACATTTTGGGATAAGAAATGAAATGCACCGTTCGTGGAGACGGTAAGCCGTACGTACGCATGAACACTACTTTCATTTCTATTTCATATTTTTATGGAATGGAATAATAATGATATAGAGGTATATTATAATTCTAGTATAAAAGCATATATAATAACACTAAATCCATCTTTTATACCTCCCACATATGGCATTAACGAATCACATCACTTTGAGGGGGCGATAGTCCGCACTTCTTTAAATGAAGATATCGCGTTTACCCATAATGGAAACCATAAAGGTATGCCCAAAATGAAAAATAAAGAATTATTAGGAAAACATAAACATATTCTATATCATATAAAATATATTTTCATCTTAATGGCCACCTTTGAAGGTGTTAAAATAATGTTGAATAATCATCATTTCGGGAGGCCGAAATTCACCATCCACGGAAAGAGTATGTTCTTTAACCATTAGATGTTGGAGTGTGAAAGTGTAGCTCAAATCCATATTATACCAAAATACTAATATATTTATGATACTTGAGTTTTTACAAAAGTAATTAATAAAAAGAGTTTAGGGGGGTTGGAGAAGAAAAATAAAACAAAAGGACTCAAGTGAAGACATTACATTAAAATCGGGTAACTCCCTTTGGTTTGAGCTCAAAGGAATCCTTTGGAAGACTTCATCCCAAAGTGAGGCTTCAAGGAGTAATAGAGGGAAGTGGAGAGACAAAATGGGAAGAGGTTGGACAAGACAAATGCTTTGGGAGTGTGGGTAAGGAGGTAGAGGTGGGGGCCTTTTATAAGAGGAGAGGAGGGGCACTCTTAAAAGGTAACGAAAAGTCACTTTATTTTAAAATGGTATTTGGAATTAAGAGGTCCCACATTGATTTGTTTCTAGGATAAGGTGATATGGGTTCGAAATCAACTCATCAAATTGGTTTTTGACACGTTTAGGTCTTATATATTACATTATCATTCCATTTTATTTAAATCGTTAAATAATGAGGTCATCGCTGCATCATCATGATGTCATAAATAATTTAGTTTATTTAATGTCTAAAAATTATAAAACAAATACTATGATGTAGGAAATATTTTTAGCTTTCCAATGAATATTTATAGTCAAAAATAGAATTTGTATAACCCCATGTAAAAAAATTTTTAGTAAAACATTTCATGTTTGTCTCATTTTTACTTTTACTTTAAATAAAAAGATATTAATGTCATTTTCCAACCAAAGTGGCTTCATGGGGTCCCCAAGTTGACCCATAGGTTGTCTTGGTCGGCCATTACACATCTAATGAGGTTTGGACATGTTTCAAGTTCATTTCATATTATTAAAACATTATTTTTACCTTAAACTACACTAATTATCTCTAATCGCGATTAAAAACTTAATAAGTTACTATTCACCAAAAAATTATTTTTATCCCATTGACCCACATTTTACGTATTAATGACAACCATGTATGTCATATTTTTGATATCAACACACAAAGATGGAAGAAATTCATTTAAAAGGAAAAATCAGTTTTTATAAGTACCACTTAGTGGTTTCACTATTTATCATAAATTGAAGTTTTTCAGAAAAATCCCAAAAATTCACCCTAAGATATATTTTATATTCCGAATTCAGAAATGAAGTATAATTTACAAAATTCAAAGCATATAAGTCACATTAATTAATTTAATAATTAATTTCCACTGTCAGAGAAAATAGCGTGTTTTTATGAAACAATAAGTATCAAATGATTGACACTAGTTTAAGTCTGATTTCAAAGTGAAATTAATTCCAATGACCACTATTGGATTTAATGGTAAAAATATATTCTAATTTCACTTTAAAACCAATTCAAAAGATAATCTAATCAAATAAATAAATTAGATTAAAAAGAGGTTTTGAATTAAAATACAACATTTCACACTATTCATTAAAAATGAACTTTATCAGAAAGATACCAAAAATTTACACAAAGTAAATTTTGATGTCCCAATTCTTAAGAAGAGTTTTATTTGGTCCAAAAGGATGTATAAGAGTGAACAAAACTATATTTAATGACGGTTCTCCATCAAAAGGCGATAAGTGAACCTTTAGTGAAAACTAGGGCATATACGCCTAAACTTGAATTATTTCTGTATTCTATGCCTTTATCTTTTATTGGATAAATGTAAAAACATTTAAAAAAAAATATAATCATATTTTAGTTATTTCTATCAATTCCCACCAATACAACAGCTACATGTTAACTACCATTTAAAATAATATTATTTTATTATTAGAGTGCAATGTAAAATTCCCAAGAAACTCGTTATTGCATGTTGGGTACGCCATCAGGCATAGCATCCCCTTTAAAGTCATATTAATATTTTATTCACAAATATGGATAAATATGAAAATGTAATATTCTTTATTTACCTAGGGTGTTACAGTTTGGGCTTGTGGTTGCATCTGTTTTTACTTTCTTTTGGGTACTTTCAGTTTTCCATTTCAGTTTTAGTACATTTTCATGACATTACATATGTGCACTTAGGTTTTCATTTATACTTCTAGTTCTATGTTGGAGTTTATTGGTGTCTATCTTATATCTCTCTTACAAATGTGTTCTCTTAGAGGGTAATGCCTCCCATTTCTGTGTTTCTATACCCTCGGTGCTAGTCGCCAACCCGTGACCTAATTGAGGTGGGACTCGGGGGGGGGGGGGGGGGGGGGTCATTATCTCCTTTCCCACATTCCCGGCCAAAGAGGGGTGAATTTTGTGGGGAGGGTGTCGTGACAGTACGTGATGTATATGTTGAAAAAATATTTCTTTGACATTGTACGTAGATTTCAAAGGAGCATTTATCGGAAAATAATAATAATTTTCCCAATAATACAATTTTTTAAAATGTTAAAACATGGTAAAATAATATATTTTTTAAAAAATCATTTTAGAATATTATAAATTTTTTGGATAAATTTTAGGGAAGCTTGGTTATGAAAGAAAATAGTTTTTTGACCATTGTGAAATAAAGATTCATTTTTGTAAAAATATTTTCTTAATAAAAAAAGTACCAAAGAGAAGAAAAAGTGTACCATTACTTGAATATACCATGTTTAAGAATATTTGATGGTATTTCATTACAATACATGGGACATGGATCGAAATATTTCACCAATGGAAACATGATCATAGACAATCATGAGTAATAATTAGATAGTAGAAATAAACCATTACCACTACGGTAACATTTAATCTTACTACCCAAGATATAATAACAATTAATTAATCATATAATATCATGAATATATGGAAATTAATTATATAATAAGTAAATTTTTTATTATATAAACTTGATAAAATAATTTATGTGCGTAACATAAAATACGCCTCATAGAAGGAAAATTGGGACACAATTCCCTTTTGGATTTGTTAACTTCTAAATTGTGAAACCCATTAAATATATATCCTAAAATGGATACAAAAATACCAATAAATTATTTTCATTACCATAATATAATAAAATCGGGGTAATTATATACACCACATATAAATAAATATGTGTTGATTACAGAATGTTTCACACAAAACTAAAAGGTGCAGCAAAAATACCTTATCTCAAGTCTTAACTCTCATCATAATAATCAAATACTCCTATATAATAAATATAAGTTACATATAAATATATAATATAACCATATTTATATATATAAAACCATGTAATACTTTCTCAGGACATTATTTTAGAAGTTTATTATTAATTCCATATTAATGTAATGTTTTGGGTAATAATTACTTTGGTTATTTGTACATGTTTTTGGCTTTTTATTATTTGTCTTATTAATATAATCACAATTTAATAATCTCCATAATGTAATCCATGCTATAAATAATCTATATATATATATTATTATATTTTCATTTATATTAATCCCAATAATTTATTGATATGAAATTAAACACATTGTTTAATGAGATGGTATGTCTTACGTACCAATGGACATTGTTTCTATTATATTATCACATTTAATGGAAAATTTTAAATGATATAAAAATATATATATATATTATGATTCAACTAGAATAATTAATTAAAATATAACAAATTATTCTATTTAGTCCATCATTAATAAATTCATTATAATGTGTGAACAAATCAGTTTGCTTTTTGAGGCCATAGTCTATTTTACACAGGAATGATGTTATAGTGTTCCCACAAATTGAAAAGTATGATGGTATGTGTATATAAAAATTCAATAAGAATAAATATATCATAAAAATCATATATATCTTACATGACTATTATGTACAACATTAATCCCTACAATTAAATGTTGTAATGGAAAAACGAACGACATCAGTTCATGAGGTGGTAGTCTTTTGTACACACGAATGATGATTGTGTGACACATTTGATGGATTTTTGTGATGTTATAGGTCATAAACATAACATATATACATTTTAGTATATCTAATATACTTAGGTAATTATTTAGTCTAGATATAAATATAGTTAAATGGGTATGAGAGTGAAAATAAAACAAAATAATTTGTTGAAGATCGTTACCTCCTCTGCATATATTTTCATTTGGTTTTCAGAAGAGAAGTAATATAGAGGGAATAAAATCTAGATGTATTGATTCTAGGAATAGGGTACTGTTGTTTAGTAGTGATTTTGTCAGGGTTTGGTCAAGACAAATGTAATTAGAGGTGTGAATTTTGGTGGAGGGCGTGTGCCCATTTCTAATCAATAAGGAGTAGCATTTTTGTAAATACTCTACCGTATTTAATATTTGAAGGTCTCATGTACCTCATGTGGATTAAATAATTAAAAATACTGAGGGATATCAATTATTTAGTTGACAAATTCATCTAACACATTATAATAAAGTCAATTTTTAATGTTCCTAATTAACTTCTAAATTTCATTATTTTTATCATTTTGGTTTTTGTTAAGGTAGCTAATTTTCTATCATAGGTAGTATATAATTTAAGTGTAAAATATCATTATAATTAGGGAATAATTTGAATTGAAATAATATAAATATGAAATAAAATTTATAGAAAAAATCCTTGGTCTGTTGGAATTTAATATTAACATAAGCGTATCCAATGTGAAAAAACATCGCTTTAACATTATCCTCATTAACTACATTTTTCTTATTTAAAAATAAATGTTGTCTTTATAATATAAATAATTGTACATTAATGGAACATATATTTAATTTTTAATTATTTAAAAAACACGTTATAGAATACATAAATTTTAGTAATTTTAAATTGATTAATAAAATAGCATTTGTTAAAAAATTATATTAATGTGAACCTTGACAAAATTTATTTAATTTGAATAAAACAATATTTTTAAAATTATGTATTGGGATATAAGATGTTAAAAATAGTGCAAAATTATATATTCATCTATAAATGTAATGGAACACATTAAATCATTCAATTTAATAGTAATATTTTTAATACTATTTATTTTATTTCATTATTAACTAAAAAATAATAATATTATCATTTATTAACCATTTTATGTAATTATTTCTTGACTAAAAATTAAATATAAATAATTATGATAAATTAAACTCATTTAGATTTCAAAAAAATATTAATAACAAAAATATGGTGTTCTATCCTTTATTCGAAATCAGCAATGATATTTAGATCAATGTAGGTGTATTTTTTGCCTATTTGAGTAATTAACATATTATATGGGTCAATATCATGGAAGAGTGTCCATGTCATAAAATTATATTATTAGTATGTAATGGTATTATTATTTCCACAAAACCTGATTTGGAAAATATGGTAGGTCATTTTTCTCATTTTATTCTATGTTTACCCACTAAGTTAACACATTTTTACCATAATCTCTATAAATAATTAGAATTTTTTTCACTAATACATTTTGTCAAAAAATAGTGGGTATTATTATAAAATAAATTCAATTATAATTAAAAATATGTAATCAATTTTTACAAAATAAATTCATACATATGGCATAAATAAATTCAAATTTAGTCGGGTAGATTTTTTGAGGAAGCGAGATTCTAAATTGAAAAAGATAAACCAATTTAAAAAATACTTATATTCCATTTAAATATGAAATTGATTATAAAGAAATTAATAGGTAAATATATTTTGAATTTATCTAAATACAAATTATATAAATATTTAAATATAACCCACCTTTATAAATATATTAATGAAAATGGAGATTTTTCATTATAAATAATAATTTTTCACTATTAACCAAAAAATGAATATTGTCATAATAATACTAAATATTCACCCAATGAAAAATAATATATTAATATTTAAAAATTATTTATTTATTATTAAAAATAAATATTCTATAAGTGTTCAAATTTAAGTTTAAATTATTTGCACAAAACAGTATTAACTCGTGTTTATAGATGACAATGTTTTTCCTAAAAAAATTATTTCTATTTTAAATTATTATTATTTTATTTATTATCAATACATACCTAATAAATTTATGAAACTATAAATTTTAATATGTTATTTAGTAATATTATTTCACTCTATTTAATAATCCAGATGATAAATTTCAAACTGAATATTAATAATACAGTAATATTATAGTTCAATAAAAATCGGTCTAGCGTGTAACATAATATATTGAAAGAAGTTTTTATATTGTATAACCTAAGAAAAAATAGTGTTGAAATTAGGACAAGACAAAATCGGTGTATCATGTTGTGAAATATTATCTTGGTGTTGCATATAAATAATTTTTAACATGGGGTAGCATGTAATGAAAGAGTATTTTTAATTTATTCAAAAAATATATTTTTTCTAAAAACTCAGTGGTTTTTCCAAAAAATGTATCATATTTAGAATCAAAAATACACTTAAATGAAGATATTAAATCCTTCAATCATTTTGGTCTTCTCAAAATCCAAGGAACCTCTTCTAACATTACTTCATAATTCATTGTAAATTTTAATTTCATCCTCTAAATATTACTATATGATTCTAATTAACAAGGATCAATGAATAAGAATTCATACATTTCCAAATATACTATTTTTAATTACCCTCTAATGTATCGATATTTTCATAAATCAATAATTCTAGAATCTTCTTCGCTATTCTTAAATTTTATCTCTCTCATGGTTAAACTCCCTAAATATTTATTATCTGTGGATTCCTCTAGGAGATAAATTTCATGATTTTATAAGTAAATAATATTTTTTAATCGATCTTTTCATAATAGTATACATATTTGAGAGCATATATAAATATTAATCATATATGATCCTTTTTCTCATTTTCCTATAGGAAACATATTAATGAATCAACCATGAAATAATGATAATTTATCATGTTCCCAATTACTAAATTCCAACATTGCTTCTTATTATCTTCACAATAAACATAATAAATCAAAAAATAACCTCATTGTGAGAATAAATAATATACACATAGATTACACAAAATGGTGGAAAATATTTTGAATTAATATATATTGAATGTGTAAATGGTTTTTCAATATCATGGTTACTTATCATTATGAAACTGCATTTTTTCACATATAAATTTTTTATGGGAAAATATATATTTCCACTTTGTAACATATCCTTTACGGGAGATATTTTTTATTGAAAATTCTATGATGAAAAATTCATCTCATTGTGTAATATTTTCTTATGATGGAATATTATTTTTAAAATATCTAGAATCTTGTATATTCAAATTAACCATGTTTCTTAACTCATCCATTAAAAATGCATACCATTTACTGAAAACCTCTCAAGAAATAGAATCTTTCAATTTCTGTAATATTGGATTATATATGATCTTTAAGAATCATGATTTAATTTTCCAAATATTTTCTAATATTAAATAATACATCTCTGTGTAAGATTGTAGTTTATTATATTCACCACATGGCTTCTTACGTGTTCTTTTATTCTTTTAAATCCGTTTTCTTCTTGTTTGTTTTGTTATTCCATTAATACCTTACCTCAATTCACATAAAAATATATAAATTGATTATTTACATGTATTCATGTTGGTTCCCCATAAACAATAATAAATGAAATAATTTCATCATAAAAGTCAACTCCCCTTGTACACTTAATTCAATTATTATTCTAATTAAACCTTTTCATTATGTCCTTGAAAATCTCATTATTCTTTTATGCATTCATGGGATTAATTTGGGTCGTGTTTTAATTTATTTTTCTTCAAACTGAAATCATATCTTCTGTAATCATTATCATATTTGGACTTGTTTACATAGATTAACATCATACATGATTTGATGAATTAGAAACACTTCTGCTGATACATACATTATAAAAATGGAAATTATTTTTGAATGTATTTTCATTCCCATTGATGTAGACAGATTATTTAACATAAAATTTGGCTTTAATGATTCCCTAGATTTTCCCCACTGAGACTAAATTCTTATATAATTCAAAGACATTTTTATACTTTCATTAATCAAATTATCTATTCCAAAAAATATACATCACCAAAAATTTTCCATAAAACAAACTCTTAATTCGTTAATTAAACACAATATCGGAATTTGACATATGTTAGCAAGATAACTTTTAGTATTCATCTCATATAGTTGGGATTCATTTTGAGAAGTAGAAGTCACAATTATTCTTATTTATACACATGATATGGTGTTAATATTGACATCATGTCTCACATCCCATTTTTTGTTAGGTTTGAAATATAAATCTTTTTTTAATAAATTGATTTATTATTATAAAAAAATTGAAATGGATAATACCGTCTTCATTGATCATGATGAGTATTCCTCATGATATTATCTAATTTTATTCTTAGAATATACAAATTCCATTGTAGGAAAAAATAAATCCTTTAAAAATGGATGGATGTAATATTTTCTCCTAGCATCATGGGAATACTTGTCTATAAAAATATCAAGTTATACACATTTGATTTCAAATGCATGGTATATCATATAGATTCTGGTTAAATATATATATGGTAAATTATATACATTTTCTTGGTTTACCTTTTTTGTCTTGGAAGGGATGTTAAAGAATTTTTAGGATTCCTATAACAGTGAAATCAGATATTCTTTACAATTATCATAATAAAACATATGGGTTATTCAATATGATGTGAATTTACATTCCATGTAATGTGGTTACATAATGTGTATTTGTCTCCTAGAATATTCCATGAAACTAATACATTGAGTGAAATGATATATTTCATGTATAGTTTACACATAATGTATAAAATAAAAATCAACTATTTGTAAAAGGTGATGAAAATTTTAATGTAACAGGGAATTTAAAATTCCAAGACATGAATTTTGGTTACACTTCTTATAAATTAATGAATATTAGTTTCAAATAGTATTCTCAATTGAAAATTTTATTCTACATCGTCAGAGTTTCATTTCTATTAACCATGAACCACACCCAATATATTTTGAATCCCTCCAACCCTTTATGATCATTTAATTCAGTGATCTAAATTTATTGTGGTTGACGTCTCCCCATATCTCTCACCCATTATATTTTCTCCCATAGAGTTTGATAGATCATATTGTTATTTATGGGTATAAACTCCATCTTAATTAATCTTATTTCATGATTTAATAACTGGATCATATAGTCACCATTTTTGTTGGTGGGTCCCCATTTGGGTATTTTGTTTCCTTTAAAAAGGTATGTAGTATTGTTTATGATGTCGAAAATTTACAAACCATGAATTTATTAATTGCTGAAATTTTCCTCAATTAAAATTTTAAAAACCGATTTGATGATTATTTATATTTCTTTTGATATAGAATGGGAATATGTGGAAAACATTAAATTACAATAGAATTGATAATTGAGGTTTGTTTAGTGTTTCATTGAATTTATAGAAGTTTATTTAGGATTTTGTAGAAAAATAGCTTATTTTTTTATAAGAACCTATGATTAATTTTATCTTGAAAAAGGAATCAGTTGATTAAAATCCCATTTTTAAATAGAATTTTTATAATTGAATCAATAAATGGGGACATCATATTTTAAACTATTTTAAAATAATTTTTCCATTTTTTATTGCTGTATTTTGAACATTAAAGAATAGGATGTTAGTATCATATTTGGGTCAATCTTTCTAGAATGGTATTGGCTTAGCAATGAATTAAAGATTATTATGTATAATAGAATTATACATTAGTATATCACATCCCTAGTAGGATATTAATGGGTTTATTTGGTTCGAGAAAGAGGGATGTGTGTACACATCATCCTGATCGCATATAAAGGGTGTGAAGACATCATAACATAAAAAAAATTACCAATTGGAAGATTATAATGTTCAATGTTGTGATGTTAGGATATATATATATATATTCAATTCATTTGTAACTACATTATTCATCCAAACTATTGATTTATATAATAATTTTTATGTTAAATGTTTTCCTAAGTAATTTTTTTAAATATATCCATCATTAGAGATGAAAATCATGTTTAGTTTTTATTCTCAATTATACTTACATAGCATTTTTTGTTTAAAATTTTAATAATGATTGGATTATTTAATAAGGAATGTAATTATGGAACATTTGGTGAGACACTAATGGGACTTTTTCTTAAACCCAAAATTTTCCTTCGACCACTTGTAGATTTCCTTACGCTAGGGTTGAGGAAGTGGAAAGTACCACTTGGAGGCAGATGGTGTTTTTGATCATATGGTATTGTATTGTTGGTTCAGTTTGGACATGGACTATTAATCTTTTCTTTCTAGTATATTGTGATTTAAAATTTTTTTATTCATATATATTTTTTACTTCTGTTTCTAATATCCAGATGGATGTTTATTTTGATCATACTAACCAATTTTTTGTTTCTTCCCCTATTTTGTGGAAAAAATTCCCATTTTTATCATGTACAATTACTAGTTCTTGGTTCCAAACCATGGAAATTGGGAACACATGTTAGGATATATTGGGATTGTCTCATGTTTTAGGGTACTAGGAAATCATTGACGGTTTGTGAAATAGTGTTATCATAGGTACTAGTTAAGGATCATGCCTTGATGTCAGTATATAGTTTTAAAACTTTTCGGAACATAAGAGGAAGTTATGAGTGGGGGTATGACCAAAACTCTTCATAATGATCCTTATGTAACCATGTGTGGATTCATAATTATATCTTGATATTAGTTCTAAACTCTTTCCCACCTTTTGTCGGATTTTATTAAAATCTAAATTGTTTTTAACTATTAGAGAAGGAAAATTTAATTTTTTTTCTTATTTGAGTGTTGCTAATTTAAACATTATGACATATTCAATGAAGGTTTTTGATGTCTTAGAGCATAAAACGTCTAAGGATTCATATTAATATGATCTAGGGGGTAGATGTTGATGAACCACATTGAAAAAATCCTTTTTTGGACCAAAATCTGGTTGAGGTTGTTGTGCGTGACGTCCAAGCTCTGAGATAGGAATATGAACCCATTCCCTTTTTTGTATCTAGCTAGGTAACCTCATAGGGATGAATATAAAAATCATCATCAAGAGTGACATAGTTATAATATACCTAATTTCATGACTCTAAGGATTTTATAGAGGCCATGGACTATTTGAGGAAGATTAGTCTTCTCTTTGATTTCATAGAAACACGTAAAGCAATTAAGGTGGATGGTTCTACCTTTAGGATTGAGAGACCATGAAGGAGATGGTGTGACAAAATGGTATAATCATGAGGTATTATAGTGGATGTAAATTAAGTTTATTTTCATTGACGAGCTCTACTGGAGTCTATGGTGTTGTTCAAGGTTATATTGATTTTTAAACACAAGCTAGATGATAGAACTATGACTGAACATTCAAATAGCATTGTTGTGCTTGTGCATTTTTCATATGAGATTGTATCGAATGAGAAGATTAATACATAATGGTTCGATATGGGATATAGATATGATATTAGTTATCATGTTATATTAATAAATAACTCTTATTATGATTATGTTATATATAGGGCATTTGTGGTTAAACATGATCTAGTTAGTAAGTGATAATGGGATGGAGTTACTGTAACACCCTGAGATTTTACGAGAAAAAATTAGTTTTTTTAATTTTTTTGATGTCTTGTGTTGTACGATACACCAAGATTTTGTTGCGCTATACGCAACACCATATTAACTTATAGTATACGCAAACACTATTCTATGCTTGTGTTGCATTCTAGATCAACCTTCCTCGATAGCGTGTGTTGTACACAATACTGAGTTTCACTAAATGAGATATTATTATAATTTTATTATGAACTAGCCGTTATGAATAGTAACATCCAGTTTTTAAAATTTTATAAATTTTATCATTCAAAATGGACTTCATTTTTGAATTCAGAATACTGAAATTATCCTAGGGTTAATTTTTTGTATTTTTTTGATAACATTCAATTTTTGATGAATAGTGAAAACAATGGGTTACTATTTAAAAACCGACTTTTTATTTAAATATTTATTTTTTTTATTTAAATTTATTTTAGTTCAATATTGATACATAATACCTATATAAGTTCAATGCAATTCATTAGAGTCATTTTATAATAATTTTGGATGTATAAAAATTTTATTGAACTTTTTACCGTCTTTTACCCACCTCCTAGGAGAATTTGAAAATTACATAAAACCAAATTTTACTGCTTCTGTAAGTGTAATTTAGAAAATCTGAGAGACACGATTAATATCAAGGAGTAAAATGTGGTTCAATAAGGAATTTTTTGGTGAATAGTAACTTTTTACTTTTATTTAAAAGTAAATAGGGTAATTAAGGGTAAAAATGATATTATTATTACCCTAAAACATGTCCTAATTCTATTGGATAAGTGTAATTCGAACAAAAACAACCTTAGGAAAAAAATATTACCTTTTAGGTCCACTTGGATTAGATTAGGACATTTATTATTATTTAATTCAAAGGAGAATTAAAATAGTAAAAATCAATGTTTAATAACTAAAACATTTTTAATATAGGGTTATACATAAGATAAATTTGACTATAAATATTCATTAGAAAGATAAAAAGATTTAATAGAAATTGGTATTTTATATATAATTTTTAGACATTAAAAAATTTAATTTATTTTTGACACAATGATGATGTAGTAATTACCTTATTAATGAAATATTAACATAATTGATGTTATAAATACCCAAATAAATATAATTTGAGACTTTTAAAAATTAAAATAATTTTTTAGGTTATCATTACATGTTATAATTGATTAAATTAACCTTTATTGAACTAATCATGAGGGTATGATTTTCACAAAATTGAATTACCAAATAGTGTCAAAATTGACATAAAAGAGTTTTTAAAACAAATATTATATTATTAAATGTTATTCTATTTTTGAAAATCTATGGTTCGGCTAAGTGACTTAGATAAGGTTATATATATTCACAATGAACCACTTTGGGTTCGTTTGGCTTGTTATTGTATGTTTATTAACCATATAGTGTAAGAAAATAAGAAGACACGGTAAAAGATAAAATATTTAACTTACAGTTAAATCTAAATGATAAGGTTACAATTGTAACCTAAACTTGTCTAAAACATATTTTTTGAGAGGATTTCGACCCATACCCACTTTAGCTTCGAAATAAATCAATTTGTTTCTATTATAAACTGAATATGACTTTACTATAAAATAATATTTTTAGTTTTTTCTAAGGTTCCCCTATCCTCCCTTATAAAAGTGCACCTCATCCCTCTTTCTTTACCCAATATTGAGCCTTCACGCTCGGGAAAACCCTTCCCATTTCCCTTATCAACTTCCGTAGAAACATTATAGAGGTTCTGGTCTCCTCAAAAGACCAACTCTAGTACCATAATAGGTCGTTAAGAAGAGGCGCCTCAAAGAAGAGGTAATATCTTTTACCGAATCATTCCAATTATTTCTTCTTCTACTTCTTCTTATTTATTTGTATCATCATAAATTAATAACATCAGTATCACTAACATACTGATATTTTATTATAAATATGAAACTAACCTCTTTTATCTTCTATCCATCCTTTGGAAAACAAAATCACCGCGCGTGCGTACTTAAGGAATACCGTCTCCACGCCGTGGTGTAATCTGTTTTCCACCACCAACATACATGGATGGGTATAATGGTGTAAAGAATAACTATACATGGTTATTATTACATCAAAATGAATCTGAAATATTATATCATCCACTATAATTCCATTCAAAAATTATGGGAATGATATCATCGCTCGTGCGTACATACGGATTACTGTCTCCACGACACGATGAGATTCATTCTCCATGATAACCATTAAAGAATGATTATAAAGTATATATAATGAATAATAATGAAATATATTACATAATTAAGCTGCTGGATTTATTTATACATATATATATATATATCATCTACTTACTTCCATTCCAGTCAATAAGGAAAGGAAAACAACGTTCATGCATACGTACAGCCTACCGTCTCCATGAACGGTGTATTTTATTTCACTTATCTGTCTATTATGTATATATATACTGAATATATATGATATATAAATCATGATTTACATTCTGGAAGTAAGTAAATAGTTAAATTAGTAATAATAATATCAAGAACAACAAGTACAAACACGTATGATAAATAAAACGATTTTACCCAAAACGTTGATTTAACATGGAATTTACAAACAAAATGGCTAATATAAAGTCATTAGTGAACCATATATGATATAATAACAATGAATATGATTTTTAATAAGTCAATGTCATTATTTAAATCACTATAAAGGAGTTTCGGATACGTACGAAGCATATCAGACCTAAGGTAAGGGTTAACATTTCCAATCTTGTTTTTATCTGAGATTGTTTATTCGTAAGTATTTACTAGGGTTATATTTATCATCCTTGTACCCATTTTCTAAAAAAGTTTTCATGTATGTTTAAAGTTCTTTTTACCCATTTTGACTTTTAATACATGGTATTTAATGAATTTTTCTTTTGTTTACCATACAAGGTACTTTTTTACTTTTCCGACAAAAGTACGAGGAAAATGTTTTTTTAAGTTATACGGCATGAAAATATTTTTACGGTTTCATAAAACCTTATATTCATAAAGAATAATCTATAATATTTCATTAATATTGTAAAAAAATTCTCTTATTTTAAAATTTCATGGCATTTTGTGAAAAGATAATGATTTTGAAGAAGAAATGATATTTTCATCAAGAATTCATTTCAAGTGTTTTGTAAAAAATATTTTCCAACTTAGATGAATTTATTTAGTATGATTAAGTTTCAAGTATAATGTATATATTATTTACATGGTTTGATTCTTTTTATGAAGAAATGATATCCATTTGTTTTATATGGATTATGTTATAATGGGATGATGTTTATGAAACCTGTTTTATTCATTTGGTTATGATTAATGATTTATATTTTTTTTGTGTCACATGTAAGAATGATTTCATTAGATGGGTGTGACCTATATCTCCCTCCAATGCATTGGGTATAGATTTATATCTCATTAGATAGAAATGGATAGAATGAAATTTTAATCCGGTTTAGTGATACAGGACTGGAACTAGGAGTAAACTCGGTTCAGTAAGGGACTTTGTCCACTACGATGGTCTTAGCAGTAATCCCTTGGATACAATGGAAATCATATCAAGTGCTTAATGTTTTTCCAAAATTACATATTTTATTCCCATGTTATTTTGTCATCATTTATGTTCCATTGAGATCTATTCGTTACGTACAGCCATGTTTTATGTCATTTCTCATGATTTTGATGTTTAAATATTATGTTCATGTTTTGAAGTTCAAATGTATATGGTTTTTTTTATTTTCTCCATTCTTACCCTTACTGAGAATTTGAGCTCACCCTTTATATGTTTTCATTTCCACATGATATAATTGAAGGTTTTTGCTATGAAAAATGGGAGGATCTTAATGGGAGATGTTGAATATCTTTCACAATGATTTGAAGATTATGTTCCAAGTTTCCAAAGACACTATACTATTACGGTCCATTGGTGTCTTTTTTTGTTATGTATTAAGTATTTTGAAAAAGTAATGTAATGTCTATGTACGTCAAGATATGGGTCTCTACATTTACTTTTCTCCTAGTGGTTGTTCTCATAGTTCCCATAATGGTAGCATAATGTGTTAAGAGACTCAAGGTGGTTCTATATAAAAGGGTTCTTCTAGTACTCCAACATTTCATTATTTTGGACCTTTTATTTTCTACATGTGTTTCAAAATGAGGAACACAAAATATATTTGTACAGAGGAACCCATGATATGTATTTCAAGTCTATTATCAAGTCATGTTTATATGTTCTTTCATATGTTTTCTTCTCCATGTTTTGTAACATGAAGATAAACACAAAATAATATTGAGGTGCAAACGGATGATTTCAGTTCTAAAGGGATCCAGCCACATGAATCTGAAATAATGATTCATCACATAATGGAAGAGTGTCTAGAGGTGGATGATATGGACCCAACCACTGTGAGGGTTGAAATCATTATATATTCTTCATTTTTGGATGTGTTAATTTATATTTTTTAACTCATTTTTTATATCAACTTCTATTGCGAATCTAAAAAATAATATAAAAAGATTTTATGTAATGTGTTGTATAATGGTACACCCCATATAATGAAGATAAGGATGGGTATTAATTGTCCTATTTTTCTATTGTATTTATCTAATATTTGTATTTCATGAAAGGTTTTATATCTCCATATAAATCCTCATAACATCCTATTCGGGGGGTATTTTCTAATTTTTTATGAATCACTAATTAGTTGATATCACTGACCGGTATCCATCACTGTTCCCAATGGGGTGTGTCATATAATTCCTAGAGAATGTTAAGAGGGGACTAGAAGAGACAAACCATATTATTAAATGTTTTTTCAAGTGATTTTAGTGTTCTATTTTAATCTCTAGTGAGAATATATGAGCAGTGATATACATCAATTTTTCGTAGTCTTTTCAAACGTTTCCCTTTAGAATTATTATGTTTTCCAATCATAATGGAGGTGATGTTTTCTATTTATTTAGGGAATGATACTCAGTTGGTATCTATTCCACCTTATATCATGGAACTACATAAAATAAAGGAGTTTGATATTCAACTATTAGATTATTTAGTGAATGGACTTCTATTCTTGAGTGTGTAACCTTGGTCATCACATGTTCTCTTTCTAAGAATGATAATGGGTATATTAATATCTCTATTGATTATAGAAAACTCAAATGAGTTAAGATAAAGAATAATTTATTTTTTTCCATGGATTTTACATCTATTTGATCATATGAAGTAGGTGATGTGGTTTCTGAGATTGATATTTGATCTCATTATTACCAAATGATAATAAAAGAATCTAACATTTAGAAAACTTCATCCCAGAGTAGGTTTTTCAATTATAAGTATCTATTAAATATCATTTTGTCTTATTAATTCTCATATATTATTTATATATTGGATGAATAGAATTTTCCATGATTATGGTGATATGTTCATGATAGTTTTGTAGATTCTATCCTAGTTTATTCAATGTTTGAGGAGTTTCATCTGTGTCATCTATTATAAGTTTTGGTTTTGTTAATAATTCATGAAAATTATAACAATCTATTGAAATGAAATTTATGGATTCTTTAAATGTTGTTATTAGGAAACCTGGTATCATAACATGATATATCAGTCTATCCTGAAAAGGTGAAATAATTTATGACATGTGTGATACCATTGAATGTTTTCATGATTCAGAACTTCATGGGTTTACCAAGATATTATAGCTAGTTCAAAAATGATTTATTGAATATGTATTCTATGAATACTACTCTATTTTATAAGGGAGTGATGTTTTCCTAGGATGATTAATTTCAAATTTATTTATTTTATGATATAACATCTATTGACTACTGTATCAGTGTTGGAACTTTTAAAGGCTCAGGTGGGATATGTAGTCTTTTATAATGCATCAGGTCCTGGTTTAGAATGAGCTCTTACGTATGATGTCAATGTTGTATCCTAAGGATTTCTGGAGCTTAGGACATGGATTTTGAATTATCTGACCCATGAACTTCATCATGTATTATTGATTCATCTGCCTAAAGTTATCATCATTACATTTTTATAGTAATTTATTCTATGTATTCAATCCATAAGAGTGTAAGTTATATATTTTATCAAAAATATATTAATATCCTATAGAGGTATTGGGTGGAATACCTTCAATATTTTCTATATTGACTTTTTCTATACCTTGATGAAGGGGAATTTCATCGCAGATTATATGAGTATTAAAAAATAACCATATAGTGAAAGAATAATTGAATGAGTGGAACATTATTGAAATTTTTTCATAGTTTCATAATGGAGTTCAGGAAACATGTGAATAATTTTTCATTTCCATGTTCTAGTTTACATTTTTGCTTCTCAAGACGGTGCATTATGAATAGAGTTTTGATGATGAGTGGTACAGAAACATCGACCCTCTTTATTTTGGGAATAATGACGCTGGTTTTCGTTCCCCATAGTGGGTATTCTATGTTTTTGAAACCAGTATGTTCACCTTTTTGGGTTAAAAAAACATTGATTGAGGATTGTGATATTACCATGTTGTTTGTACTCAAAGGGACCCCGAATATGATCTATGACATGGTTACTATTTTGGTGGAATAATATGAGACAAGGTATTATAGATTTTTATCTCATTGTTATCAGTTCCAAAATGTCAAGGCTAAGCACTGGGGACCTTATATATTTTAGATACTTTTCATGCTTCTTGGATGTGGGATGAGATGTTTATGGAATTTTTGGATGGGTTTCTATATAACTAGATAATTAAAAATGTGTTGTGGGTTATGACTGATAGGTCTACTAAATTGTTTAACATATTAACCCTTCATGATAAAGACATAGCTTAGATGTATGTAAATCACTATATGAGAGAGATTATTCATTTCCAAAGAATTAAATCTTCAATAGTCTCTAGTAGAGATCACCTTTTTTACTTATAACATTTAGAGAGGCCCTTATGAGGTATTGGGACCTAATGTTCATTTTATTATGGAAAACCATCCATAGATAAATGGATTTATTGAGAGGTATACATAGATTCTTAATGATTTAAATCGCACCTATGTCCTTGACATTGGTGGATCTTGGGATGACCATTTAGAAATGATTGATTTTTCTTGTAACAAAAGTTACAAGTCTCAATTCTGAATGGAATATTTTCAAAATTTGTATAATAGGCTATGTAAATCTGTATTATGTTGGTAAGAGATTAGTGAACATTTCATGGTGGGACCAATCTTGGTTCACGAGACAGTGAATATGGCTCAGTAGATAAATCAGACGATATTGATGACACATATCCTTAATAAATAATATGTTGACCACCACCATAGAAAATTGAGATTTAAGTTGGTGATCAAGTGTTTTTTAATGTTTCAACTCATTTGGGTCATCTCTGGATTGGGAAGAATAGGATTATTGAACCTTATTTTACGATACGTTTTGAGGGTGTTGACCAGGTGGGGAATGTGTCTTACTAATTTTCACTTTTTCCGCTTATGATGTCAATACAAGATGTATTTCATGTATCAGAACTGATAAAATATACATAATATACTCATCATGTTCTCATATAGAGTGATATCTATATTGAGGATGATTTATCTATGATGGAGCATCCAGTCATGATTGTTCATTTTTATACCACATGAATTGTTGGGTAATTATGCCTTTAATGTTTGAGTTAGAGAATAATTTTTCTGATTCTCAAGAGCTATGGTAGCGTGAAGCACTAATGAGAGAGATGTGGCCCCACCTTTTCGATATGTGAGATTCATGAAAGGCGTTATGGTGAAATAATTTTTCCATGTTAGGGATTTTGTATCATCCCATTACCATTCTATAATGTATTTTTTCACAATTTTCCTGGATATCCATTTCTATTTTCTATGTACGGGTGAAATGGAATTTGGAGGATACTTGTAATGTTGAACGGATGTATTTTTTGTAATTTTTGGAATAAATACTTTAGGTTGTTTAGTATTCTGGGGATTTAAATGTCATGTGAGGTTGTTACATGACATTTAATCCAAACGTGATATATTTTGTAAAATTTATACACAAATTGAAATGATACACACAATTTATAGATTATAAATTTCTTATAAATTAGAAATCAATTTTTTAATTATTGGAGATACATATTTCAGTGTATTGGGAATTTAAAATAATAGGATGTGAAACCTGGTAACCCATCATGTAATATACTAAATATCCATATTAAATTGGGTTCTTAGGTGAATTATTTAGTTATTTTTCATCCAAAATTAATTACTCTTGACCTAGACCCCTCCCCCATTGATTCTAGATCCCTCAAATCCTTTTAAAATGTTCTTATATTGATCAATCAATATTTTAGTTATGGTATAGGTCTTTAGGTAAGAGGTCTCACTAACATTTCATCTCATTCTTATTCCCTCGTTAGAGTTTTATAGATCATCATGGGATTGATCGATCTAAACTACATGTTTTTGAATCTTGTTTTTTTGTTTTAGTTGACTTATATTTTTTCATAATTTGTATTGGAGGTTCCCCTTTAAAGGGTTTTGATTTAGTGATATGGTAGTTGATTTTTTTAATTTAGACAAATATATATACATTAAATTTCGTGATTGTTGAAGATTGTTTCAATTATTTTATTAAAATGAATTTTTTATGAAAATTGGAACTTGATTTGACTTTCTATGGAAATTTCGGTAAAACCCCTAAATCTAATGGAATTAAGAAAAATGGACTATTTTGATTTTGTGGAAATTAATTAATGAATTAATTGGGAGAAAATTATATTAAATTGTGTTGATAAAAACATATGATTTAGTTTGAAAAGAAAATTACTGAATTGATTAAAACACCATGTCTTGGTTTTTAAATAGAAAATTCTATATTGAAACTAGAAATTGAGAAATAATATTTTAAATCATTTTAAAATACTTTTCCTATTATTGATTGATTCATTGAGGACATATGGCACTATTTTTTCAGAATGTTCATTGGAATTAACACGCTTGGTTAATAATTCCTTAGGAAAGGATTGGCGATAAAAAACTCTAAAAAAATTTTTTGGATGATATTATCTTTAGTAGGATATTGATGGGTCCTATTATACCTGAGGATGAGGGACATGGAAGAATATCATTACGACCAAGTATATGTGTGTGTGAGGATCTCATAACTATAAACAATGGTAACTCTTTGTAGAAAACCATGTTTTTTCTTACAATGATTTGATATATGTATATGTATGCCATTGATTGTGATCAAATTATTTCTATCTTGATGTAAAATTATATAAATTGTACTATGCTTTTTTTTACTGAAGTCATTATTTAAAAAGATTCCATTATTTGAAATTTAAATCTTGTTTTGTTTTAAATATGAAAATATATTAGATACATATTTTTTTAAATTTAAATAATGATTTGGTTTATTTATTGTGTAAAATTATTTAGGTACACATGTTGATACCCTAATATAATTTTATCTCACCCCATACCGTTTCATGTTTTTGATTATTTATTTCCACCTACCATGTTTTTGAAGTGAGAAAGGACCACTTTTAGGGGGAAATTATTTTTGATCTTTTTCTCTTGGAGTGATGTGTACATTGGGACATGGGTAGATTATATTTTCACTATGGAACATTGGGTTATACTATTTGGGTTTTGTTATACCTATCGAACATTTGCTATTCCTCTCCCTATGGAGTTTTATTCTGAGATTTCTAAATTTTTTATATTTATTTCACTTTTAATATAAATTTATTTCTCAATTTTGGCGTATGTGATTCTAGGTTATTGTCCCTGACATGTGGGGACTAGAAAAACAGTTAGAGCTATGTCAATATCACCTTGGGTGTTAGGGTACTTGGGTATCTATATTATTAAATGATAATCATATTAGTATAGTATTACCCAATCTATAATGATATTAATTTTACATCATAAATCTTATTGAATCATTTTAAATTTTCATCAAATATTCTAACATTATCAATTTAAATATTATAAATATCCATGATATTCAATGATTAAAAAAATTATAGCCTTATTAGTAATGATTTTTTCTCTAATGATATGATATTCTCATAGTATTATTTTATTGAATCTTTTTTTACTCAGGTTTCAATAAGAATATCATCATCAAACATGGATAGATTTTCATCAAAGACCAAATTGTATTCTTATTTATCTAAAACATATTTATGGGGATTTATAGTGGTTATACCATTCTATTATAAATTATTATCTGTTTTCATTAACACATTTTTATTCTAGGTGATCTTTAAGAGAAAATAGTACAAAATTCCATAATCTAAAGATACATGTTTTTTGGAAGACAATGAATTAAATCTTTTAATCCATTAATTGTTAAATATGTTAACACATGATCAGTCTCTATGAATAATTTTTCCTTTTTTAGAATATTATAAAAATTATTTTCCACATACCATAGTATAACATCAAATCATTTATTTTATTTAGGTAGAACGACCATATATTTTCATAGTGATAGACGAGATAACTAATTCATCACCACCTCAATCACTCCAATTTTCTTTATTATCTTGTCATAAGAAATGATAATTTCTTACTATTTGATCTATATTGATACCTTATAAAATATTTTAATTTATTTTTCAATATTATTTATCAGGGCCATGGTGAATATTTAATTCGTCTAGGAAAAATTGACTACTAAGAACACTACACTTGAATATAATCTAAGTAAAATTAAATAAAATAGTGAAAATAAAAATAAAAAATATATTATAATCCAATTAGAGGTGTGATAAATTATAAAACTAATTAATCATTCCTATTTGGATATATTCATCCATGAGAAATAAGTGTGAATTAGTGTTTTTTTCATTTTTTATGAATTGAATCTTATCATATCGTTACCTCTTTGATCAGTTTTTAATATGATTATATTATTACATTATGATTATTTTTTTCTTTTGAACACACATTGTGAAATATGATTTGAATGTTTAAAAGCTAAATAATAAATTCATGTACATGGTGTGAAAATGAAACACCCATGATCACATGACCGAATAGTAATAAAAATTTGAGTCATATCAATCACAGAGTATCCATAAAATAGTAATAAAGTACAGTCTCTTGATAGAGGATGAGAATATCTATAGTTATTTATAATTCCTCAAAAAAATTTGATGTTCAATGTAGTTGCAAAAAATAATTTCATTTTACAATATATATGCTTTACACCCATATTGTTTAAGTGTATTATTATTCAGCATTACTTTCACACACTGCAACGATAATCCAATTTCACTCTTCTGATCCTATTCCTTTGAATTGGATGTAAGAACCAACTTTATCTTTGTGAAAATATATGTACAACACCTTCTTCATATTATTTTATATTCATATTAGTGAACACATGCAAAAACACATGCCAAGTACATTTTTGAAATTTATAATAATAATTTTGTTACTTATTTCGTATTATTATAATTAATAGTGATGTTACTACACTTTCTCTAATATAATTCTTCTATAAAGAATAGATTCTTACTTTCTACATGTAAATAACATGACAAAAACAACAGTCCAGTATATTTAATTTTCCTTTTTTATTTAGTTCATCCAATCTACACTAACCTTAAATTATCTATATCCATCTAGATAACATTACATCATTAATTTACAACACATGAGAAATTTGTTTTTCATTATTCTATGATAAATTCCAACACCACGGATTGAGTTAGGGTCCATGTAATACCGAAATGGACCGATATAACTCTATGAAATTCATTTCCTTGAAAACTGTATTTCTTCCAATAATAATATTTATATATAAATAATACATTATAAAACTACATAATCAATGATCTTTTCAGTTTATATTTATAAATAATTTGGTCATAAATCATATAAAAATTTACTATGTAGAAAAATCTAATCAATACTTATTTCCCCCAAATATAAACGTTTAAAAGGATACACATTTACATTTCAGTGAAATATTCTTGAAATTCAACAACACTTCATCATTTTTCATAACCATTCATTATCACTGTAAAAATTTATAAAAATATGGTTATGAACAAAAATATTATCAGGGGATATAAATATAATAATGAAACATGTTAGTTCATGTTTAAAACCATGATATAAAAATATAATTTGGTCATTTAATAAAACAAAATTTAGCCTCGAATAATCATTTACTTATAGATGCTAATATTATTTCCGCACAAGGATGTTCATAAAAACATTATAATAGATCATAATGGAAAAATCATAATCATGAGGTTTTCATAGAAAACATGAGATCCGATGATTTTTTAACAACATACATTTTTTACCATTAAAGGGTATAGTTCTACTTTTAAAAAAGATGTTATCTCATCTTTTGAAAATATATTATTTTTGGAAAAATCATTAGATAGTATTAAAAAAGTCGTGTAGGATTAATGAGAAAATATTTTTACAGAACCATTATATTAAATATTTTCATTGTAATAAACATATGGTCAACATCTAGTACAATTCTCATGAAATCACAATCAATGTCCAGTTAACAAGTAAAAAAAATATAAGCTGTATCAGGGTCACTTGTTATCAAAAACAAAATTTGGGGACCATAGATTAAATAAAACAATATAATAGTTCAGTTTTTCATAAGAAAACAATTGAAAAATAATTGTTAACCAATATGAAAAACACATTCCATGTAACACCCCAGGAAAATAAAGAATATGACCTCTTTATATTTATCCATATTTGTGAATAAAATATTAATATTACATTAAATTGGATGCTATGCTCGATGGCGTACCCAATACGCAACAACGAGTTTCTTGGAAATCTTACATTGCACTCTAATAATAAAATAATATTATTTTAAATGGTAGTTAACGCCTAGCCGTTGTAATGGTAGGAATAAACAGAACTAACTACAACATGATCATATTTGTTTTTCAAATATTTTTACTCTTTAAAATAAATCTTAGAGGATTAAAAATGCAAATGAATCCAGTTTTTAAGCGTAAACATTCTAATATTCTTTAAGAGGTCGATTATCCGCCTTTTGATGGCGAACCCCTTTTAAATCCAATTTTTGAAAATTTTATAAGTTCTATTTTTCAAAACAAACATATTATTTATGATTGTAACATTGAATTTTACCTTGGGTTAATTTTTGGTATTTTTCTGACAATGTTCATTTTTCAATGAATAGTGAAAAATACTGCATTTTATATCAAAACTGCTTTTTCATATAATTTAATTATATGGTTATATTGTCTTTTTAATTTGTTTTAATGTGTAATTAGAATATATTTTTACCATGTAGTTCAATTATGGTCATTGGGATTAATTTCACTTTGGAATTAGGCATAAACAAGTGCCAAACTTTTCATAAATATTGTTTCTAAAAAACCCGCTATTTGTTTTGACAACGGGATGTTTTTTTAAATTATTTATTGCAATTTATGTGTTTTTAATTTGGTAAAATTAATTACATATTTGGAATCAGAAGGTAAAAATTATGTAATTAAGACTCTTTTGTTTTTGTACATTATGAATAGTAACGACGATAATTATCTTTAATTATCTTGATTAATGAGTAATCAGGTAGTTAAAGAAAATAAGATAATATCATAATAATACAAAATGACCACAAAATGTGTCCTAAGGCAACTGGATGTCTCATGGCCGACCATGGGGTGCCTTGTGCCAAACATGGGGGACCCATGGAATCACTTTTGTGAGAAAGTGACTTTTTATCTTTTTATTTATAATGAATGTATCACCTAAGTAAAATATTTATAATTCTGTCTACATAAATGATATTTTGGACTATAAATATTAATTGAAAGATAAAAACATTTCCTAAATCATAGTATTTTTTTATAATATTTAGACATTAAATAAATTAAATTATTTATGACATTCTGATGATGCTGCGATGACATCATTATTTAACGATTTAAATAAAATGGAAAGATAATGTAAGATCTAAGCCCTACACATGTCCAAAACCTATTGGATGTGTGGAATTCGAACCCTTATCACCTTATCATCGAAACACATCAATTTGGGACCATTAAAATCCGAAACTCATTTGAAAATAAAGTTACATTTGACACCTTTCCAAGAGTGCCCCTCCCCTCCTCTTATAAAAGGCCCCCACCTCTACCTCCTTACCCACACTCCCAAAGCCTTTGGCTCGGCCAACCCCTACCCATTTTGTCTCTCCAAATCCCTATCTAACTCCTTGAAGCCTCAATTTGGGCAAAAGTGTTCCCAAGGACTCCTTTGAGCTCAAACCAAAGGGAGTTACCCGATTTTAAGGTAATGTCTTCACTTGTGTCCTTTTGTTTTATTTTGCTTATCCAACCCCATAAACTCTTTTTATTCTTTTCTTTTGTGACAAATAAATTATCTTAAATATACTAGGATGTTTTTATAAGAAGGATTCTTGCTACACTTACACACACCTTCGTCTAATGGTTAACGAACATACTGTTTCTGTGGTTGGTGATTTTCTGCCTCACGAAACGATGATTGTTCAACATTCATCTAACGCCTTAAATGGTGTCCATTAATATGAAACTATATTTATATATGATATATAATATGTTTATGTTTTACTTAAGCTTCTTTATTTTTCATTTATGGCATACCTTTATGGTTTCCATTATGGGTAAACGCGATATCTTCATTTAAGGAAGTGCGGACTACCGCCCCCTCAAAGTGATTTGATTCGTTAATACCATATGTGGTACGTATAAAGGATATATTTAATTATATTATATATGATACCATACTGGAATACTATTATGTATCATTATGTTTTAATTCCATTAAATATGAAATAGAAATGGAAGTAGCGTTCATGCGTACATACGGCTTACCGTCTCCATGAACGGTACATTTCATTTCTTGTCTCAAAATGTTATGTACTATTATAAGTACATGTATATAATTGATATATATGTAATATATTAAATCTAAATGATGTATATAATTCTGGAATTATATCATATATATATCTATCATTTTTTTTAATTCCATTAATATGAAGAAAATTAAAGTAGCGTTCATGCGTACGTACGACCTACCGTCTCCATGAACGATGCTTTTAATTTTTATCTCCAAATGCTATGGAATAGTATAAAAAGAATATATAATGGATATATATGATATTTAAAACATCTATACTATTCTTTATATGATGTACCTATAACAACATGGAAAATTATTTTCCAACAAGTTCAATTTTTGACTCATGTACCAAACAATGACAAAAACGTCTGATATGAACTCATATTATTAACCAATTATTATAACATTAAAATATGTGATATTAACTGAATAATAATAATTATAGGAGATTCTTAAGAAATTATAAATTGACCAAAGTTTATTATTCATGAATATAAAGAAACGAACAAGACAAGTCGGACTTGAGGTAAGGGATCCTACCTCTCTCTTTCTTTGCAAGTACTCTCTTTTATGTCATTTATTTTATGCTCCATGTTCTTATGTTGGAGGATGATATTTTATGTTCCTCCTTCTTTAATTTTTATGTGACGAGAGAACCTATTTGATCTCATCAATCCATTTTTGGATGTTTTATGTGGCGCCATTAGGCTGCCGAATTTTCATAAGGGGATTTTCATCTCACTTTTTGTTTCCGTGAGATCCATGCTACATTGGACACTATTTACTTTTTGAGTGGTGTAATTACTGCCTATTATTTTACTATTAGTATAATATACTATCATTTATGTGTAGTTATATCTTCATGGTAAGACCCTTCTTTCATGGGGTGTACGTTTTGAAAGTTGCCCAAATCGGTAAGGGAACCTTTCACCCTCCTCTTTTAAAAAGACATCTCTTGTTATTTCTTTTAATTTACATATTTTATGTTGGGATATGTTATTTTATATCCTTATTGATGTAAATTTTATGTCCAAGTGATGAGATTCCCTTTTTATCTCTCATCAACTAATTTTCTGAATTTTGAAGTGATGTTGTTAGGCTGTCGAATTTTACGAAGGAAACTTTTTAACCCAATTTAGATTTCTTTGGGTTCAACATGTAGTTATTGAATATTTCATCCTTTGAATATGTCTGAATGACCTTTTATTGTTTTACACTTAATATCCACTTATATTTGGTGTATTTATATTGGTCACACATAATTTTGAGATTTATTTATCCTTAATTTAAGGATACCTTCTTTATAAGGGATTTCATCACATTTGACATTTCTATTGAGACTTCATTGTTGTTATGCACCAATTCACTCTTATATGGTGTATATACTGTCCTTTGGAATATTATATCATGAATACATTTTTTCTCATTATATTATAAAGCTATGACTAAATGTTATTCCTCAATTAATATATTCAAGTGTCTCTAATTTTAGTAAAACCCCTTTAACCAAAATATCGCTTTAAATGTTTTAAATATTTATTCTTATTAATATCCATGTTTTCAAAATGGTTTTAAGGATTTACTTATAAGGATATTAATGGTTTAAAATTTTATAATCTTCAAGGTGGTATGGGACACTTTGATTCAAAAATCTCTTTATAAAATGTTTTAAATGGTTTTGGAAATAGTTTCTTTTTGAATGGATTCATTATTTAAATATACTAGAATGTTATATTATGATTGAAATGTGGAAGTGTTATGTTTCCTTTATGCATGTTTTATGTGATACATTTATGTTATGGTTCTTGGGAATTGTTATGAAAACGGGTGGTTCCGTGATAAACTAAGGGCGGGTGAGCCCGACATAGCTCTCCAATGCATTGGGTAATGCGAAGGAGTGAAATGTTAGGGTTTCTCCGAAGAGATTTAGGGAATATACTGTGGTGAGTATTCCAAACGTAACCAAGAGGGTTACTCCCTACGTAAGAATGATATGAATGCCTCAAGTTACCTTTTATGTCTTATGATTTCTATGATTTATTCATGATTTGATGAGGTATGTTAAAGTGCCTATGTTTTATGGGAAAAGTATGATTTCATTCTTATGTATATATGAACTTATGTTTCCTTTCCATATTTTTTATAACCCTTACTGAGCTTTTTATGCTCATCCCATGTTTTTTTGAAATTTTTTTCACAGGTCAAGGAAAAGGAAAATGATATGATGATAGTTTCAAGGATGTGTCAAGAATGAATCCATGCATTATTTTTAAATATGTTTCCGTTGATGAAAAAAATGAATACTATCTTTTATGTAACCACTTTGTCTGAATGTGGAATGTAATGCATGTTTTATGATCTAATTCTCTAAAACTCTAAACCTGAAAAGATCCTCAATGTGTAATCTTGTAATAATTCAAGATTAAGTAAGGTTTAAGGCTGGGGCCTTATAGTTGGTATCCAAGGCTGGTTTAGATAACATTAGAGGTTTGGGTATTCTTTAAGCATAAGTGACATTCCCATAATGGTTAGGATTTAAAAAAGAGTCCTAGTTTTAGATAAATTGAATAAGTAAGTATATCTTAGTGGTTATCTTCCTCATTAGTACATGATGGTTTTGTTGATATACTCACACTGAAATTTCTGTTTTTAGTGAATGGATGGATCTAGCAGGCACCAAAGTGACAATAGGTTTGAAGGAAACTGTGATGGTTCTCTAATTAAGAGACTGGATTAAATGGGAGATTCAATGAGGAAACTTGTGGTTGTTCTAAACCAGCTATCAAGGAGTCATGATCAACCACTTGAACCTTGGTATGATCTGTAATACATCATGTTTGATATGACCAAACGATGTGGAAGTTTAGGTAATAATTATAAAGGTAACCATTAGAGTTTATATGATCCTTACTTTTGAGGTAATTATGGGTTATTATATGATATGATGGAAAATGAAAGGCATGAGATAAACATGAGGTTAAAATATGTTATGATCATTTTTGAAGATTTTATCTCGTTTTGGGGATTTTTTTAAGAATTATGTAGTTTTGGAAAAAGGAAAACACGTAGACCATGTGACAACCCATCGCGTCGGACAAAGCTGCAGGAATCGAACCCACAACCAAAGTGCGACTGGTATTTATCGCCTACCACTGGACTACATGAAGTCCCCGGTTAGTTTGACTAATTCTTTTTAGTTAGATGATTTTATGAATTAAGAGTAAGTTGATTTTGGGTTATTTATGGAAATTTATTAACCTATCATGGAGGATATGTGATTAGGTTAATTAATTTTCAATGTGAGACATTAGAAGCAACTGATGTTGTTTGGAGATAAATGTTACGATTTAACTTGGAAGACTATGTGACTAAGTCCTTCAAATATTTGGGCTTCAATCATAGTTTGGTTTACTTTGAAGAATTTTATGGAAAAATTTTTTATCGAATGGTCCTCGTTGAACATTGGGTTTTGTTGGAAAAATTTTGGAGATTAAGAATAGATTTTCATTTTATAAAGGGTTATCCTTTTCTTGATTATCTGATCTTGTACTAACCTTTTTGGTTTTGGTTTTGGTTAAAGTCTAAATACATGGGAAGTATACAGTTCTCTTTTGTGGATTAGGTGATTCTCTAGAATTTGATTATAGTACTCTTAATGCGAACAAGTCTTCCTAAATACTCATCTTTTGGAGAAAATATTAGTTTGTGTAAGGAATCTAATAAAAGTTGAAACTCAACATGATAAGTGATTATGTTTCCTTATGAAAAAATTCCTCAATAAAAAGTATCTTAAAATAAAAATGATGTCTATTAACTTTTCCTACAGAGGAATCGAATACCGTTTAACCCATCACAAGTTTGTATTTTCTTGTGGTTAACTTTCTCCTAGACATGTTTACTATCACTCTCCATCAGAACACGACCCTTTGTTTTTTCCTCCATGTCCATATTTTCATACTTGGATTCCTAGAATGGGTTAACTCATTTGACCTTTGTACTTATCTTTCTTTATTTTAAAGTTATTGTTTTACCGACACTTGTTCTGATGTGGGACGTTCAAGGATGTTTCCAAGATCAATTTTAAAATTGCGAGGACGCTATTCCCAAAAGGGGGGAAGGATGTGACACCCCAGGTAAATAAAGAATATGACATCTTTATATTTATCCATTTTTGTGATTATAATATTAATATTACTTTAAAGGGGATGCTATGCTCGATGGCGTACCCAATACGCAAAAACGAGTTTCTTGGAAATCTAACGTTGCACTCTAATAATAAAATAATATTATTTTAAATGGTAGTTAATGCTTAGCCGTTTTAATGGAGGGAATGAACAGAACTAACAAAAAAAAATGAATATATATGTTTTTAAAATATTTTTACTCTTTACAATAAATCTTAGAGGATTAAAAATGCAAATGAATCCAGTTTTTAAGCGTAAACATTCTAATATTCTTTAAAAGGTCGATTAACCGCCTTTTGATGGCGAACACCTTTTAAATCCACTTTTTGAAAATTTTATAAGCTCTATTTTTCAAAATAAACATATTATTTATGATTGTGACATTGAAATTTACCTTGGGTTATTTTTTGGTATTTTTCTGACAATGTTCATTTTTCAATGAATAGTGTAAAATACTGCATTTTACATCAAAACTGCTTTTTCATATAATTTAAGTATATGGTTATATTATATTTTTAATTTGTTTTAAATTGGAATTATAATATATTTTTACCATGTAATTCAATGATGGTCATTGGGATTAATTTCACTTTGGAATTAGGCAAAAACAAGTGCCAATCTTTTCATAAATATTGTTTCTAAAAAACCCGCTATTTGTTTTGACAACAGGAAGTTTTTTTAAATTAATTATTGCAATTTATGTGTTTGGAATTTGGTAAAATGAATTACATATTTGGAATCAGATGGTCAAAATTATGTAATTAAGACTCTTTTGTTTTTGGACATTATGAATAGTAATGTCGGTAATTGTCTTTAATTATCTTGATTAATGAGTAATCAGGTAGTTAAAGAAAATAAGATAATATCATAATAATACAAAATTACCACAAAATGTGTCATAAGGATACTTTTTGTCTCATGGACGACCATGGGATTCCTTGTGACACACTTGGGGGCCCCATTGAATCACGTTTGTGAGAAAGTGACTTTTTATCTTTTTATTTTTAAAGAATGTTAATTGTAACAAAGAATGGATCTCCTAAGTAAAATATTTTTAATTCTGTCTAAATAAATGATATTTTGGACTATAAATATTCATTGGAAAGATAAAAATATTTCCTACATCATAGTATTTATTTAAAAATTTTATACATTAAATAAATTAAATTATTTATGACATCATGATGATGCACCGATGACCTCATTATTTAACGATTTAAATAAAATGAAAGATAATGTAAAATCTAAGATCTAGACATGTCCAAAACCTATTTTATGGGTGGATTTCGAACCCTTATCACCTTATACTCTAAACACATCAATTTGGGACCATTAAAATCCGAAACTCATTTGAAAATAAAGTTACATTTTATACCATTCCAAGAGTGCCCCTCCCATACTCTTATAAAACGCCCCCACCTCTACCTCCTTAACCACACTCCCAAAGCCTTTGACTCGGACAAAACCTGCCAATTTTGTCTCTCAACATACCTATATAACTCCTAGAAGCCTTAATTTGGGAATAAGGCTTCCCAAGGAAGCCTTTGAGCTCAAACCAAAGGGAGTTACCCGATTTTAAGGTAATGTCATCACTTGTGTCCTTTGGTTTTATTTTGCTTCTCCAACCCCCTAAACTCTATTTATTCTTTTCTTTTGTAACAATTAAAGTATCTTCAATATACTTGGATGTTTTTATAAGAAGTATTCGAGCTACACTTACACACACCTTTGTCTAATGGTTAAAGAACATACTGTTTCTGTGGTTGGCGATTTTCTGCCTCACGAAACGATGATTGTTCAACATTCATCTAACGCCTTAAATGGTGGCTATTAATATGAAACTATATTTATATATGATATATAATATGTTTATGTTTTACTTAAGCTTCTGTATTTTTCATTTATGGCATACCTTTATGGTTTCCATTATGGGTAAACGCGATATCTTCATTTAAGGAAGTGCGGACTACCGCCCTCTCAAAGTGATTTGATTCGTTAATACCATATGTGGTACGTATAAAGGATATATTTAATTATATTATATATGTTACCATACTGGAATACTATTATGTATCATTATGTTCTAATTCCATTAAATATGAAACAGAAATGGAAGTAGCGTTCATGCGTACGTACGGCTTACCGTCTCCATGAACGGTACATTTCATTTCTTGTCTCAAAATGTTTTGTACTATTATAAGTACATATATATAATTTATATATATGTAATATATTAAATATAAATGATGAATATAATTCTGGAATTATATCATATATATATCTCTCATTTTTTTTAATTCCATTAATATGAAAAAAATTAAAGTAGCGTTCATGCGTACGTACGACCTACTGTCTCCATGAACGGTGCTTTTAATTTTTATCTCCAAATGCTATGGAATAGTATAAAAATAATATATACTGGATATATATGATTTTTAAAACATCAATACTATTCTGGATATGATGTACCTATAACTACATGGAAAATTATTTTCCAACAAGTTCAATTTTTGACTCATGTACCAAACAATGACAAAAACGTCTGATATGAACTCATATTATTAACCAATTATTATAACATTAAAATATGTGATATTAATTGAATAATAATAATTATAGGAGGTTCTTATGTAATTATAAATTCACCAAAGTTTATTATTCATGAATATAAAGAAACGAACAAGACAAGTCAGACTTGAGGTAAGGGATCCTACCTCTCTCTTTCTTTGCAAGTACTCTCTTTTATGTAATTTCTTTTATGCTCCATGTTCTTATGTTGGAGGATGTTATTTTATGTTCCTATTTCTGTAATTTTTATGTGATGAGAGAACCTATTTTATCTCATAAATCCATTTTTGGATGTTTTATGTGGCGTCGTTTGGCTGCCGAATTTTCATAAGGGGATTTTCATCTCACTTTTTGTTCCCGTGAGATCAATGCTACATTGGCCACTATTTCCTTTTTGCGTGGTGTAAGTACTGCCCATTATTTTACTATTAGTATAATATACTATAATTTTTGGGTAGTTATATCTTCATTGTAAGACCCTTCTTTCATGGGGTGTACGTTTTGAAAGTTTCCCAAATCGGTAAGGGAACCTTTCACCCTCCTCTTTTTAAAAGACATCTCTTGTTATGTCTTTTAATTTACATATTTTTATGTTGGGATATGTTATTTTATATCCTTATTGATGTAAATTTTATGTCCAAGTGATGAGGTTCCCTTTTTATCTCTCATCAACTCGTTTTCTGAAATTTGAAGTGATGCTGTTAGGCTGTCGAATTTTACCAAGGGAACTTTTTAACCCAATTTCGATTTCGTTGGGTTCAACATGTAGTTATTGAATATTTCATCATTTGAATATGTGTGAATGATATTTTATTATTTTACACTTAATATCCACTTATATTTGGTGTATTTATATTTTTCACAGATAATTTTGAGATTGATTTTTCCTTAATTTAAGGATAACTTCTTTATAAGAGATTTCATCACATTTGACATTTATATTGAGACTTCATTGTTTTTATGCACCAATTCACTCTTATATTGTGTATATACTGTCCTTTGGAATATTATATCATGAATCCATTTATTCTCATGATATTATAAAGTTCTGACTAAATGTTATTCCTCAATTATTGTATTCAAGTGTCTATAATTTTGGTAAAACCCCTTTAACCAAAATATCACTTTAAATGTTTTAAATATTTTTTCTTATTAATATCCATGTTTTCAAAATGGTTTTAAGGATTTATTTATAAGGATATTAATGGTTTAAAATTTTAAAATCTTCACGGTGGTATGGGACACTTTGATTCAAAAATCTCTTTATTAAATGTTTTAAATGGTTTTAGAAATGGTTTCTTTTTGAATGGATTCATTATTTCAATATACTAAAATGTTATATTGTGATTGAAATGTGGAAATGTTATGTTTCCTTTATTCATGTTTTATGTGATTAGTTTATGTTACGGTTCTTGGGCATTTTTATGAAAACTAGTGGTTCCGTGATAAACTAAGGGCGGGTGAGGCCGATATAGATCTCCAGTGCATTGGGTAATGCGAAGGAGTGAAACATTAAGGTTTCTCTGAAGAGATTTAGGGAATATACTGTGGTGGGTATTCCAAACATAACCAAGAGGGTTACTCCCTACGTAAGAATGTTATGAATGCCTCAAGTTACCTTTTGATTTATTCATGATTTGATGAGGTATGCTAAAGTGCCTATGTTTTATGGGTAAGGTATGATTTCATTCTTATGTATATATGAACCCATGTTTCCTTCCTTATTTTTTATAACCCTTACTGAGCTTTTTATGCTCATTCCATGTTTTTTTGAAATTTTTTTCACAGGTCAAGGGAAAGGTACATGATATGATGATAGTGTCAGGAAGTGTCAAGAAAGAATCCATGCTTTATTTTTAAATATGTTTCTGTTGATGAGAAAAAATGAATACTATATTTTATGTAACCACTTTGTTTGAATGTGGAATGTAATGCATGTTTTATGATCTAATTCTCTAAAACTCTAAACCTGAAAAGATCCTCAATGTGTAATCTTGTAATAACTCAATATTAAGTAAGGTTTAAGGCTGGGGCCTTATATTCCAATATTAAAGTACTTATTATTTTAAAACCCACTTTCAGAACTAAAATACTTATAATGATTGGAAAGAGTGAATTTAATTGATAGACACCTAAAATCCTATAAGGTAATTGAAAAACAAAATAATGTTTACATATGCATGAAAAGTAATTGTTTTTGTATATGTTAAAATGGTACATTCTAGTTTTATTTTATAAGGAATGTCAAAATATTCATTAAAAACAATCCATTTTAAAAACATTTCATGAATGAAAAAATGGGAAAAAAGTTTATTTATAACATTTATTTCCATATTATAAAATTAATAATATATTTTATAAAATATGGACATATAAGAAAATGTGTTGGATCAGACACATTAAAATTGAATTTTTAAAAGGAAGTATCATACATTGTGTTAGACTTATCACAAACATTATTTAGAATCCAAAATTTTAGACAAAAGTTAATTAATTACTTTATTAAAAAATTTAGTGTTTATTTTTTACTATTTAACTTATTGACATTTTATTTAAAATTACAATTTCAATTAAGTTAATGTCTAAAATGTTGGAGATATTTGCCTCATATGTCCCACCTATCATTGGTAGGTTATCTATGATCTATGAATTTATTATTCGATAAAATAATGAATAATAAATTTTAGTTAATTATATTATTTATTAAAAAATTAAAATTTAATAACCATAAATGATACATTGTTATGAAAAATTAACTATGTTGCAATCATTGAGCGTGTAATCTATACACATACAATATTTTTATTTCCATTTTTCAAAGATCATTATTTGATGACGGTGTTTCTTTTTTTATCAATCTTTATTAAAATTTTATTATTATTAACTAATGATTTATTAAAATACATATACATATACATATATTATTTATGTATTGTGGTGATAAAAACTTATTCACATTGATTTTTAGAGGTTGTAGTCTACATGTGTGCACAAAAGATGTTATCATTTTCAGTGAATGGAAATATGTGAAATTAAATTATGTATTATGAATTAATGTTGATACATATTTCATGAATAATATATATGAGCTTACATTAAATACAAAATAATATCTATTTAAAATATGATGTGATGGAAAATTAATTACATCAGTTTGTTAGGTGGAACATAGATGTACAAACTAATGATAAATTCATTTCCTATTTCATGGATGAGGTATTGGATAAAGGTTATTACATTAGATTTACAATTTTTCAGTATATATAATATAAATTTTTTATTGTTCTATATCTCTTCATAATATATTATGGAGGTAGAAGATGAATGTTAATATAAATTTCTGATTAAGAAGTATACCTCTTCTTTAGACTTCTCCTTAAGGATTACACAAAAATCATTCATTGATTAGTTTTATGATCAAACCATGGATTATAATAAATGGATAATGATGTATGTAAGATACTAGGGTAGAAATTAGATTAATAAAAGTGATTTTTATGTGTGAAGAATGGAGTAAAAGATGTTCCCTTTTATATGTCATTAGGGGGGAACTCCTGGAATTTCTTATGATATTATGTTCAAATAAATTAATTTTCTAACTCAAATGGATCAAAATAGATTATATTAAAATAAAAGATTGTGTTTAGTTTATATCCTATAATAAAGAAACTGACATCTTTAGTTGATTATGTCACTATAATATATTTATTTTAACTTATTTTTACTATTTTATTACGTATTTTACACTCTAATGATTAAGAAAGATTATATACGAATAAAATTTTATAAAAAATGTAAATTATTTTATATTATTTTATATATAAATATTTATTTATTAAAAAAAGTATTTTTTTGGGTTGGTTAAACATTAAAAAAATATTATATATTACAAAATAAAATTAATTTCAATTTTAGAACTATTCATTTAATTTACCATTAAAAATAAATTTGAAAAGGTAATTCAAATATAATTAATTCACACCTCAATAATATTCAAATTTTTTCTAAAAATATATTCTTCCCAAAAACTAAAACATATTATATTATTTATAGATTTTTTAAAATCATTTCATTAATTTTTATACAACAAGAACAAGAATGGTCTTACTGTTTCATAAGTAGTTAATCTAATGATTTAATTACAAGAAAAAATCATTTATAACCATTATAAAATAAAATAATTTATATTTTAAATAAAAATTTATTACAAAACATTTCTAATATTTATCCCAATTCCTTAAATGAAGAGGTAATAAAACAAAAACAATGAGTTTTTTAACATTTCTTTATTTAACGTAATATAAAATAAAATATAATTGAAAAATAGATACATGAAGTCGTGTATTCTAATTCCTGATTATTATTTATGATATATACTTATCCAATAAAATTAGTATCAGTTTTATGTTTTGTTTATACTCTTTATCACAATATTTTTTCTTTAATTGACTCATTTAACATTTCAATTGGTTACAAAACATATTATGATTACTATTTATATCGCAAAAAATAAAAGGGAAACATTTTCTAAATATGCACATAATTATTAAATATATGTAACCAATTTTAAAGGACTACTTTCAATGAATATAAATAACATCATTTAATATTAAACTCATAAAACCATTAGAAAATCGATTTTTTCACAAAAATATCTGTTCAATGTAAAAAACATAATCTATACCCAATTAGATCAAAAATTTAATTAAAACAATATAATATGGTTAATACTAAAAATATGGAGCTAATTAATTACTTAAAATGATCTAAAAAATTATTTTCCTTTATAAATAAATTTAAAATCTATTTCCTTCAAAAACATCAGTATTCACAATATTCATTGAAACATTAAACATATAAGAAAATTATTAAATATTCAGCGAAAAATAAAATTTAATTGTATTTTAAAATATTAATTTCATTTTATCAAATAATGTTTTTTAAAATTTTCAGATTTTAATTCTTAATTAACCAATTCCATTTTAAATAAAACATATTTTTGATGAACATAATGGCATTACTAAAATGTGGGCGCATATTTCATAAGTATTAGTAAATACATTAGAAAATTTTCAAATATATATATACATATATATTAAAATTTAGTTGATCCTTTTCATACCCACCAATTCAACAATGAGGTTTTAATAATCATATTAGAATCATAATATTTTATGGTTTGTTTAATCTCAATGTTGCATATTTTGTATTCCACCGGACATTATATTTCTTTTAAAATATATTGAAAATATATTAAACACCAATTTTAATTTATTTCCTTAAAATGTTTATGTTTTCATGTAAAAACATAACTTTAACATACGTTTTTTGAAATTATAAGTAGTCATAGTATAACATCCTCTTGAAAACATGGAATGGGAAGTTTAATGTCTGTCAGGAATTAATAGGTTTCCAAATTGGATATTTTTTTAGAATTATTAATATGGACATAGAAGAAATAAATATCTTATAAATAATAATATAGTGTTATAGGGATAATTTTTTATAAGTAGGTGAATGATAACAATATTTTCAACCAAAAAACCCTTAAACCTAGTAGGTTTTAAAAAGACCATTAATTAATCATAAATAAATGGAACATGATTAAAATTTTTTCAATGATCATTTTCCATTTTTTATGGAATTCCATAATCATATAGATGATAAACCTAAAATAATTTACATACCTAACAATTATAACTTCAATATTTAATCTGATTCATGCCAAATAATATGTTTTCATAAAAAATTGTGTATTAAAGATGATTTTTATGAATTAAGAACTAAAATCATCATATAATTGAATATAAATCCACTAATTGATAACAAGATATTAAAAAAGCATTAATATATCATCCATGATTAAAATTATAAGTACATGTTATGATAAATTTAATAATATTTAAACCTTTATATAAGTATATAATGCATTTATGTGACAAATTCAGTAGTAATACCCAATGTTTATACTAATATATTCAATAAATAACTTCGAGTAAATTTATGTAAAATATTCTGGACTAATATTGAAATGAAAATATTAAAACTATTTAGTCACATATTATTTACTAATAGCATTAGAATTTATCTCTGAATAACATCAATCAATATGATAATATAATCCAAAAATGTATATACCACAATCATATAATATGAAAGATATTATAATCATTTTCATAAATAACCAGGATCACCTTAAAAACATATTGATGTCATATATTCGTTATAAATATATTTGAATCATCAAAAATCTTATAATGCCCTCTAATATTTTGTTTACATTAATCATATAGAGTTCCTAAAATAGAAACATAATTACAGAATCACCAAACCATTTCTCAAAAGCATGTATATCTCTATGATAAAAAATATTTTCCAAAAATTCATCTTTGTCTTTTTCAATATCATTATTTTTTAAAAAATAACAGCATACATATGAATACATAACATATGCTGTTGGTTGGAATTTCACATTTTTCTCGTACTATTGTGGATTCTAGCTCCATAACCTTTCAAAATGTCATAGTTATTCATTTTACCTAAAAATTTAATTAATTTAATCTTTATAGGACTCCCCAAAATATAATAAACATCATTTATAATATCAATAACAATCAAATAACTTTTTATCAATTATTTGTTTCCATGAATATTTTTCCACAAAATAATCTTAATTACGAATCTTTTTCATAACATCAAAAATATATTATCCCAATGTTTTATTTATCCTTCTATCAAATGTACATGAACTTTGTCTCCAAAAAATATCACCATTTAACAGTAAAACATTTCAACGTTTTCAAGTTCATATAATTCAAAATTCAAAAAATATTCTATATAATAATCCATAGATTTTTTTCACTGTCATCATATATAATTTTATCATTGATAAAGACCTCCCACATTATTGTTACTTTTTAAGACAATATCCATTTTCCTCTTTTGTATTCATTAATAAATTAATCATATAATAAATTAGGTGAAATATATCCTTATGCTTAATCAATATCAACCCAATTATGTTTCATATTTAAAAAATAGGAATGTACTTCATTCCTTAAATCCATACATCATGGTATTCTTTTATGATTTTCAAATCCCCATTAAAAATCATGATCTCTATATCTCCAAAATAAATATCAAGTCCCATAGTGGTATTTACCATTCTGAATGAGATAGATGATTTGATAATTTGAAATAAAATAAAATAAATATCATGATCCAAATAAATTTTTTTAAAATAAAATAATATTTTATAGATAAAATAGCTTCATTCTATTGATTTTTATATTCAAATAACTTTAATAATAATGTTATCATTATTTTACCATGAAAGTGATGATCAATCAAAATAAAAAGAGATTACAATGTTTTGTGAGATCTATTTCCTTTTATCTTTATAAATGGTCTATAATTATTATAAAACAATAGTATTAAAATATTAAAATAATTACTGAATGTTAAAATTAAAATAATACTTTTAAAGGATATACAAATAAAAATTGAATAATACATCATCCTCAAAATTCCAAAAAATAAACTGAATAGACCCAGTAATAAAAAAATTAACCTCAATGGTTATCTAATACCTTTCAACATTCATTCCAGTTTGTAACAAAAAATTTTAAAATACTAATTCATATTAAACATATGGATTACATACACCTTAACCGTATAAAATTCCCTAAAAATATCATTATTTTGGATAAAATCCTATAACATAAAACCTTAAAAGGGATTTTAAAGAAATTAAAAATATTATTAAACATAAACTCAAGAAACCATGATGGTATCCATAATTCATAAGATAACCTCTCTTGAAAATATATTAATATCCAAATTTACCTAAACCATCCCCTAAAACCAACTATATTTAATCATCCTTAAACATTATATAATGCTCTATTTTTAGTAATGAATTATTTTTCTTACATACCTAAGGATATATTTCTTTTTTCATTTTGTTGAATTTGTTTATAAATTCTACATAACAAAATATTATTATATTAAGAAAAAACATCTACATAATATCCATTTTTAAAACAATATAAAACATTTATAAAGAAACACATTTTTTTCCTAAAAAATATTCATGATATTCAATACGACATATTCTATGTTCATACCCATCATTAAATGATTGTAAAAAGATTATAAAATATAAAATCTATATTAAATTCTCACTAAGGGATAAAAAATTAAAATAATAAACTTTTTACTCCATTTTAAAACCATGATATCAATGAACATGTATGCCTTTAATATAATAAATCCATATATTACACAATCATTATCTGATAAATTATTAAAGATATACTATACAGGTTTTTAATAAAAAAATTATCATAAATCATAAAGGAAAAATAATAATCAAGGGGTGTTATTAGTAAACATGGAAACCCATGAATAATATTTTTCTAATAACAATAATTTTTAACCTAAATGAATGAATACATCATTTAATGAGTTCATTAGCTCTCTTTTTGAAAGAAAATAATTTCCTCAAAACTAATTAACATGAATATAGAATTTATATATGTCTTTTGGAAGATCATATTCCTAGAGTACTTATTAGAACTCTCTAAACTAGAATAAACATATAGAAAACTGGAAATATAATTTTCCAGTAAACATATTCATTACCCAATGCATTAGTGATATGTAATCGGTATTAAAAATTCTAGAAGCTGTATCGGATCTCCCATTCATCATGATCTATAATAGACATAACAAATCATATAATATTTATCATGTGCCATTTTCATAATCATTGTCTTAGGAGAAAATCAATAATAAATCATTTTATTGTTTTACATTTTTATAGAAAAGACACTGGAAAACTATTTGAAACACTTATGATATACAATTTTTTATATTAATATTATATTTAACTCACAATCCCATATAAAAAACTAAAATACAAATAATAAATGCAATGAGTCTTATTCTTGAATATAAAATGATGTCTTTAAAATTAATCCAAAAAATTAAATAATGGGTATGGCGAGGGGTTGGGGGAAGCTGTTATTGCCTTATAAGATAAAATAGATCCTTTCTTTAGTACTTTTATTAAGAAATTGAAAATATCCTATAAAAATAATCCATCGATTTATATCTAAGTAATTTAAAAATATATATAAAATTTCATTTAAATTTATTTTATATCCATATAATTTTATTAATAATATATTAATATATATATGAATGAGGAAGAAAAATATTTTGTAAGGGAAGCCATAAAGTTGATTTAAAAAATAAATTTCCTTTCCTGTAGTCCAAATCATCACATATGTTCTTTATATTCATCACTAACGAAAATATATTTTCTAATTAAATAAATAAGAACTTATTATTTTAAATTATTTTTTTATTTTATTTAATACCATGTTATATACAATTTCTTACAAAATTAAGTTCATGTTATATGTTTTTATGAAATTCATCACTAATATCCAAACTAATATACGTAGACTAACTCTGGTTAAAGAGTTCATTATACCACAATATCCATAATAAGAATCATGACATTATCCTCATATTTATTCCTAAATTAATATATCGAAAACAACTATTTATGATGGTTATGAATATTTCACAACACTACAATCATAGAGAATGAAGGATTGACTTACTAATGTGTAATGTATTCATTTTTCAATGGTAATTATGGAATGATGGTTTATATTATTTCATATTCATAGAAAGAAAATTTCATTTATAATTCCATATTAATTCCTTTTATAAAAAATTTTATAACATCCATGTGATGCCTTGACTAAAAAAATCACATCGATTCATTAGCATGGTAGTGCATATGTACAGAAGAATAAAATTATTATTTTTCAATTAATGAAATTAATGGAATTAAATATTATATTATATTTAAGGAAAGTTAAAAATTTGAGGTATTTAATGTAAATATATTTAATCTGAAATGACCTAAGAATTGTAGATATTATTTTTTTTTGTTGAAAAATGTATGTTATATTATATTATATATGTAAAATATATAAATGAACCAAGAAAACCTTATCTTGTTAATAATTATCATTACAATAGTTATATGAAAAACCAATAAAATGATTAAACATACCACTGGAAAATAAATATCAAATATAAAACCGAAATTGGGGAAATATGGATCACCAAAATCAATTAAAATCATTTCCCCCAAGGGAAAATAATACATAATTGAAACAAAATATTTGTAATCAATCAACATCATTGAAAATAAGAATATATATACATCGGTGGAATTGTAGTGAATATTCTAGGAAATAAGGAATTGATATTTATACGGTATAAAAGGAAATGTGGCCATTCAAATTTTATTATTACGTGACTATTCGAAAATATGAATTTTGGTAAATATACACATTGGTAATATTTAACATTAGGAAATATACCAATTCGCGATTATTTCAACATATAAATTAGTTTTCATAATTACTTATACTAAATATTGTCCATGCAGATAGGAGAAATGATGGCCTCAACTAGTATAGTCATGTCGTTTGATGCCCATTTTTCAAGATAAGATAAGAACATTACATCATTAGGGTTATCCATTGATCAATCAGAAGATGAGAATCAACAAGGTAATCTTGATAAAAATTCATATGGTGTAAGTTCATGTTATTGGATATTACCACACGATCAATGTTTTCGCAACTACCAAATGAAACTACCATCATCACACATGAAACCCTTACAGAGTACAGGGTTGAAATAAGGGGAAACAATTTTAAATTTAGATACATAATGTGCAATTATTTTTTATAAAAAAATTATTATTCCTTGAATTACAATTTAATAATAGTTTATCTTAATAAAATATATCTATAATGGAGATGAATTTGAAAAATTGATTTCAGGATACAAAAAAACAAAATATTATATTTAAGAAAGATATACATTTGTAATATGAACTATGGTATTATGAATAATATTTATTATAAACAAAATAGAATTTTAAATAACTCTTATTTAAATATTAATGATAAAATACTTCTATTTTTTCCCAAGAATGTTTTATAGATCTCAGAAAATTTTTTTCATTAAAACATAATATTTTTCAATAATGTAAGATTATTATATATAAAATTCTAAATAGTTAAATCTAGAAAATAATTTTTAATAAATCAATATATTTTTTCCAATAATAACTGTGAAATTAGAATTGGGAGATATTTTTTATTTTTTCTAATCTTCATTATTTTTAGTGAATATTAAAATTATAGTTTGGTGTTATCTCTATGTTTTATAAATTCATATTTATGTCATGATGATGTGATAATTAATTAACCCCAATAAATTTTGTAAATTTTTTTTTAATTATTTCAATTGTTTTTGATCAATTTCTAATCCTATATGTAACTATATGAAGACTAAAATGGATTTTTTTTTAAAAAAACATTACATTGTGGAAAATTTACCTTTGAAGAAAGAAATATTCATTAAAAATAGTGTTCTTTTATAAATGATTAAAATACAAAAAAAATTAAAAGAAATTTACAATACTATGTGAAAAACCATGGGTATTCCAATGGGTTTTCATTTTTAACAACATATAATTTCAATACTTTATTTAAAAAAATATTAATCAATTCTTCAAATTTTTCAATAAATATCAACCCATTTGGAAATTCAACTTTCTTCAAAATTCATCCCATATAATTTTATATTCAATTATCATCCCATGCGTACCCCCAAGGTGTCATCAAGCACCCAGAAATCTATCCAAAGGATTTAAGAACTACTCTTCATGGTAAAGGAAATATCCACTTCTCTTTTCCTTTTAATGTCCCTTTTTTGTGGGATGTATTTTATTTTCCAAAATAAATCATTTTTACACTTTTTATTATAAAATGTCATTCTGAATATATCATAATAAATCGTAGACACCTTTCCCATAAATTTTCCATTTCCTTAGTCAATGAATTACACCTATCTTTATGTGGAATATATTTATCTCCATTACCTGAGAAATTACAAATTAGTTTAGTTTTTTTAAAATCCAAATCTCTTCCATCTCCATTTGTACTCACAAAAATATAAAATAATTTATTTATTCCAGGATTTACATACATGTTAACCACATAAATTTTTCATGTGTTAAGAATGATGTAATGCTAATACCATTAAGAACTGTTCTATGCTGTGATTTTGGTAAGAAACACATCCATTATTTTACATAGGTTAAATAATTTAGTTATTTTTATATATTTGGATTAAAAGAAATTAATACATCAGAAGGGTTTTACTTTATAGTTCTACAATGTAGATGGTAAAAATTTATTCTCTAGAGATGTCATGTTTTTTGATCCCTTGGTGAATAACATTATTAATTTTCATTAATGAAACCATAGTTATAAAAAATTAAATATTATTATTACTGCACCATTATCACATAGTATCCATATTACCATCTTATTAATCATACTAATTTTATTATGAGATGATTCAGGTTTTCTTGATCATCTTATATTTTTATACCTTATATTCTTATAGATATGACTCATGATCACATTCTAAATGTCTCTCTTTCATATTTCCTTACTATGTTCATTATCACACCTTCACTTTGATTTATTTCCCCAAGCTATGTGATGTCAAATAAGTTATATTTTATGATCCCACATATAATGAATTCACATGGATTAGAAGAATAATTAATGTATTCATGTATTATGGTCCTGATTTACAAGAAACTAGTCGTTAACTGATCCTATATTTTTTACCAAGTAATAAAATGATTACGTAAATAATGTAGGACTAAAATCATTGGTATTAGATAAATGTTTAGTTATTTATGAGAATGTGGGATTTAAATCATTTGCAGTAACCCTAGGTACAAGTTCCTATATAGAAAAAAATCCAAGTGTTTCGGTGAGTATTATGTTAGTGGGTTCGAACAAAATACATCACTAAATAGATAATACAACTTGATGTGGATCTAGGAAATATGATCATTGGTTTAACACCAAAAAACACCACATTGATATTGACTAAATAGGAATGTGGTGCATTAAAAAAACCTTTCTACACACATAGTTTGACACACCCAAGGGATATGTTTGTTTAATCAAATTCCTTTTATGAGCTATTATGAAGGATATATAGATAATGTAAATTATATTAACTAATAAATTATTTATGAATAATGGTTTAAGACATAATTTATATATAGAGATATAATATTAAAAAAAGATACCTATTTAACACTAAGGACATCTTATTTTATAAAAATGGATGGAAATATCCGTAATCCTATTAACGATGAGCCCAAATGATGATGAATTTCTGTCCTTATGATGGATTATGAAATATAAATCATAATGATGATGTTGAATCAATTATATTGAGTTATGAATAATATCATGAATCAAGATGAGCAACCCGATTCACCTTGATATAAATAATTTTTATCGAGTCCTTCATGTGTTAATGATAACCTTCTTTTAGTGGATCTGTAGACCTCTTGATTATTGGATAATGGATTATCTCTATAGAAAGGATCTTTTCTATGATCTACTATTCTGAGCAAAAAAATTTATCCCTCGTATTATACAACTATGAAGGTTAAGCTAATCATTTAAAGACATTTATAAAAAACATGATGCCAAAAAGAGAGATTATGTCTATGGAGTGGGAAGAGTTCATTGGAATATTTTTCACTAAATATTTTTCATGTTCCATGAGGTAAAAAATCAAGAACTAATTAGTAATGTTAAACTATATGAAAAATTAACTAGTTTTAGTAAATGAAATGGAAAATATAAGGAAATACATTTCTTGCTTTCTTAAGGATCCTAAGGGAAATATTGATTGAATATTTGGTGGACTAGGAAAACACCAAATGAAAAATTTAGTAAATAGATCATATAAAAGCTATGGTGAGATAGTGAGTTTTTCAATGAATATTGAGTTCGAAATTGGAGATACAGAAAAGTAATATATGTTTCATGAAATGAATAGAGTAATGGATTAAAACTCTGAAAATAAAATTTATCATGAAAAAGGTGGAATGAATGTGCAACATCCAACATTTAAAAAATCATGGAATAAGAATTCCGTGAAAAAAAAATATTGGGAGTGGAAACTTTTAAAAATGTTTAATTGATGTCCATATATGTGAGTAAAATCATGGTGAGGTGAGGCCTTATAATATCTACAAATTTAAAAAAGGTTAGTTGGTGCATTCCCAAACTAGATTACGGTGCTTGATGTGTGTGAATCTTGGTTAAAATTACAATCATAATCCAAATTATAATATATTATGGGGAAACCACCATCAATAACATTATGATTATGGAGAAAGGATGTAAATTTATAATCACAATAACTGAACTAGAGGACCCAAATGATGTGCTGGCCAGTACAATCATTGTGCTCTCAAAGCTGGCATGTACAATGTTTGATTCATGTAATATTTATTCCTTTAATTTATCCCACATTGAGAAGAATACATGATCAATTAATGAACTACTATAAGTGGATTTATTATTGAAGACACAATGAGTTAATTTCCTAGAATCAATTGTTTAAAAAACATTAGTGTAAAATTAGGAATGTATAATCTCATTGCACATGTAGTAGCCATTATATTAGTGGAATTAACTCCTACATTGATTATGGAATGGTTCTCAATGTATAGTATGATGATAATAATTGAAGTAAAGAATATTTATTAGCATCAAAAGGATAACAAATATTTATTTCATGTCACAACCCGTCACCCAGGGCCCGTACCATGACTACCCCAAATCTGTCTTCCATAGGCCAGGGGATAGCGACTTGCAGCAAAGGCGTAAATCCCTAAAATGGGAAGGCATTGACATTAAAACATGAAAACGAACACAATAGAGTACGAGATGGATGAAAAAACTAAGTAAAACTGTATACAAAAGAGTGCAGAAGGTAGAGGGGCTGGAATACAAGCCCAACCGGAAAGTACAAGTACACCTGAAAAACAAGTACAATAGAAGAAAGGTAAAATAGAGACTAGGCCGTCTTCCTGGATTCCTACATGAATGGTTTCTATAGAGAGGCTCCACAACACTCCACGTTCATTTGTATCCTCAGTGTACCATCACGTTGTGTGGTCCACCTCAGGGAATCATCTAGTCCTGGTAATATCAGCCTAATTCAGTGATGTCTGTCACCTGCAACCAACAAAACAAGGTGCGGGAATGTCCTATGCAGGGGTGAGTATAACGATACATAGTAGGGACCCGAGACCCTCAAGGTATCACAACATCCAACCAGGATAAAAAATGTATGAAATCAAAAGATAACACCACTTAGGTATATTCCCTTACACATACCAAAGTAATGAAGTAATCCATCTCAATAATTAGGTAAACACAAAACATACTAACTCAGATCAACCAAGATTTTATACATATTATCAAAACCACGGCTACTAGAGAACTCCTGCTCAATCGAGTACAGTGGGCCTGCCGCGACACCAAGGCGAATCCCACTATCCTTGGATTGTTGAGATACTCTTCATGTCGAGTACCATGGGTCTGATGCATCACAAATTTTCTCCCCAGCATGGGTCTGCCACGACACCAAGACGCTCCCCACTATAGGCCTACTGCGACACCATGGCACTTCCCATTGGGTTGTTCGAGTCACTCAGAGTCAAAACAGTCTGCAGTTTTCAAGTCTCAGCCAGCTACTAGGTCTCCACACTGTTCTCGCTAGTCACTGGAAGGGTCAACTCCACGAGCTACTGGTCGATACTCAAACATTCATAAAGTCCCAAGAAGAAATATATCAATGGTCGACCACATCATAGGGGGTCTCAATGCAACAGACGGTGCGTCAATCAGACGCCCGTTCTGGGAGTTAATATCCTTTTAGTCCTAGGGTCACGGTTGGATTCACATACGATCTAACCTGACTGTTTCTCAACAGCACCCAAAACTATAGTGGGGTATACTCAAATGGACTATCATGCTCCATGATTACCAGCGCCGTTGATGGTTCATCAAATAGACGTCTGATGCCAAAGATATGGCCAAAGAACATAAAAGGTTGGTAGTGGATCCGGGTCTGGTCTGACCCCCTCAGACAGACCCAGTCTGATCCAGTCTTGGCCGACCCAGTTAGGGTTGACCCAGTCTGACCTGTTGGGGTTTTCCCAGCCCATTGGGAGGCCTAGCCATTTAGGTTTGACCCGACACACTGGGCCCAACCCAGTGGGCTGAGTGGGTGGTTTGGCCCAGGGTCGGGGCCTGTTCGGCCAGGATCACAGCAAGTTTGTGGCCCAGCATGGCTCGACATAGAGGGCGCGACCATCTGATTCAGCTAGTGCGCCGGGAGGGGGGCCACAGGCCAGATCTGGAGACCGTTGCAGCCATGGTGCTACTTTGATCGGGTGATGGCTCGGGAGGCCCGACTGTCAGGCCGGCCGGGAGGCGGGCAAGCGAGCTACCAGGCATGCCGGGAGGCGGCCGGGCAGTGCACCAGGTAGGCTGTTATGCGGCTGGGCAAGGCGCTGGGTGTGTCGGTAGGCGGTCGGGTAGGGCGCGGCTAGGCCAGGGGGCAGCCCGGCAGGGTGAAAGCGGGGTCGGCGAGCGGCCGAGCGGGGTGGGCCGGCTGGTAGGCGGCTTAGTGGGGTGCAGCAGGCAGCTGGGCAGGGCGCCAGGCGGGCCGACGGGTGGCAGGAACGACGCATGGCGGGGGATTGGCCATGGCCGATTCAGCAAGTTGGGGTGTGTTACACGGCATGGGCAGCACAGATCACAAAGGCCACAGGTAGCACGACCTTTGTCTTCGCCACCTTCGCAGCCTCGTTGTGCCGTCAACATGCCAATGGTTATCATAAACAAGAACGCCAGAAGGGGTCGGGCCTTGTTGGTTTGGCCCACACCGTTAACGTTTAGGGTGGTAGAAATTGGATCTCAATAACGAAGCACAACATCCCACCCGAAAATATTAATCCGCAAAACCCGCAAAAGAGAAACATCTTCATTCATTGTTTTAAAATAAAGGAAGAACATCCAAGTAAAACATATTGAAAATAAACCCCTACCATTTTTCGTTGTTCATCGACTGAGTCGCATAGAAGAAGACGGTGTTGTTGTCATTCGTCGTGTCCGCCGCACACTTCCTATTCTGAGCTCGTACGTCGATTGTGGAAGACGCTCTACATCGGTAGGATCCAAGGATGGAAGTCAAAGTCGCTCCTCGTCGTTGTTCTTTGTTCTTCGTTCTTCGTTGGGAGCATTTCTGTATTTTCCAAAGTTCCGCCAAAGGATAAATTCCAACCAAATAAAAAGATATTGTGATATCATATTAATTCATTGGAAAAATATTCAAATTGGAATATTAAATTAATTGGATCCACCTAAATAATGTGATGTTTTTGGAATAATAAATTATGCGTTGGTTAAAAATAATTAATGGTGAGGTGGTGGCACTATAAATGGTAGAGGAGGTCAAGGGGCTCCCTCCTCATTAATGAGGGGATCTGGGAGATTTTCCACTCCTCCTATTAATAGGGGTCGGGTGGTCCCCACCCATATTATTCAAATTGGGAGGTTATGTGGTCTCGGGTGGTCCCCACCACATTAACCCCACAAGGGAGGTTAAGGTGTGGTGGTCCCCACCACCATAACCTCTCATGGGAGGTTTTGTCATAGCATTCCCCACTTACAACCTCCCCAATGATGTTATAGATCCCTTGGGACCCACCCCCAAACACCAACATGGCGGCTCAAATAAAATAACTTTAAGCACATTTATTTTATTACCGAGCATGAAAATCAAAACAAATAACTTTTATTCTTGGCTCATAGTCGTCGAAGTGAAAGTCCCTTTAAGCGAATACTGGTGCTGTGAGTTCATCGGTGCCCTCAGATTTCAATTACAAGCACCAGTTCAAAAGTTATAAAAACCTTCTCATAAGTTTTTTTTGACGTACCCGAACAAAACCTTAGAAATTGATTCCTGGCACACCGGACCTCGGAATCATGCGCCCTCAATTTTCGCAGACTCGTAAAATTCCCATGTATTTAAGAAAAAAAAATTCCACCTTAATTCTGGGTCTTTACATTCTCCCCACCTCAGGGCGTTACATCCCCAGAATCTAAAACTCGAACTAAGGAAACATGTGGGGGTACTGAGCATGCATATGAGCGACCCACTCCCGTGTGCTCTCCTGTAGGTTCTCGTGCTGCCAGTGAACGCCCACCAGAGGAAACGACCGTCAATATAGGACCCACTCTTGTAGATCCTTAATCTCCACTGGAATCTTCATGAATGTCACCCCATTGTCGATGTCCAACACTCCATGGTCGATGATGTGAGAAGGGTCGTGCATGTATCTCTTGAGTTGAGTTAAATGGAAGACATCGACACTCAGTGCAACAGAGGTGGAAGAGAAAAGTGGTAAACAACCTCACCAAATCTACTGAGGACCTAAAAAGGTATGATTAATCTTAGAGATAACATTCCACCTCGGCCAAATCTATGTTGTTCTCGTCGAGGTGAGACCCGTAGAAATACATGGTCTCCATCCTCGAATTCCAGAGGTCTCCATCTCCTTTCAGTGTAAGACTTTTGTCCACTCTGTGTAGTCTTCATCTGTTCCTGGATGATCTGCACCTTCTCTGTGGTATCCCATACCATCTCTGGTCCCACTAGTGTTGACTCCCCAGGGTCAGTCCATCAAAAGGGTGATCTGCGTAGTCGCTCGTATAACGCCTCAAAAGGTTCCCTTCCGATGATGGAGGGATAGATGTGGATGTATGAAAACTCCACCAAAGGTAAGTGATCTTCCTTTCTATGAATTATTTCGAGTACACAAGCACACATCATGTCCTTGATGGTCTTAAGGGTCCGCCCAGTCTGACCATCCGTCTGAGGATGGAAGGTGGTGCTCAGACGAAGTAGCGTCCCAAAAGCCTCCTGCAACCCATTCCATAGCCGGAAGTAAACCGTGCATCACAATCAGAGACAATAGAAGAATTTACTCCATGGAGCCGCCCAATCTCATGAATGTAGAGGTGTCCCAAGCTCTCTACTGAACCCTGATTTTTGATTGGTAGGTAGTGGGCCGACTTGGTGAGTCTCTCACCAATCACCCAAATCGAGTTGTGACCCCTGGATGTTCATGGAAGTCCTATCAAGAAGTCCATGGATTTCCCACCCCACTTCCACAATAAGACCTCTAATGGATGAACCAATCCTGCTGGTACCTAGTGCTCCACCTTCATTTGCTGAAAAGTGAGGCATCGAGAGACATACTCCTCTACTTCCTTCTTCATACCTGGCCACTGGTGCTATTGTCGAAGGTCTTGGTACATGTTCACCACTCTTGGATATACCGCTAAATGGGATGTGTGGAACTCCCTCAACACTTCCCCATGATGTGACACTGGCACTAGAGTACGTCCTCTGAAATGGATGATGTGCTCCCCACCTTCAGAAAATCCATCAGGTGCCTGCCATGTGGATATTTGGGCATGTCGTGAATTGTAGTCAGTGTCCCCACGCTATGCCTCCCAGACTCACTGAATAAGTGGGGGAGTGACTGTAAGAGACTGTAGAAAGGCTTCTCTATCTCTATCCACAAAGGATACCACTAAGGCAACCAGTTTCTCGGTCGCCTCTCCAAGAAGTTGTATACTAGATCTCCTGCTGAGTGCATCTGCTACAACATTCCCCTTTCCAGGAGTATAGACTTTCGCGAACTCATAGACCTGGAAGAACTCAATCCATCAACGTTGTCTCACGATCCGGTCCTTCTATGAGATGATATACCTGAGACTCTTGTGATCAGAGTACTTGATAAAATGTTTGCCCAATAGATTATGTCGCCCCATATTTAAGGAGAAGACCACAACTGCTAGCTTTAGGTCATGGGTAGCGTAGTTCTTCTTGTGTTGTCTCAACAGCCGAGAACCATACAAGATCACTGCTCACTCCTGCATCAGGAAACACCTGTGTTCGGTCCCTCATGTACCACAATAGACTACATAGCTTATTCCCTCCTCTGGAAGCCTCATGATGGGGGCACTAGTCCTCCTCTGCCCCAGCTCGTGAAATCTCTTCTGAAATCTCTCCAGACACACAAAGGGTTTCCCCTACTTAATTAAGGCTGTTAGTTTTGCTGCAACTCTGAAGAAATCTGGTACGAACCTCTGGTAGTACCCATCCAGTCCCAAGAAACTTCGTACCTTCGTCACACTCCTAGGTGGCTCCCAAGAATATACCGCCTCAATATTCACTAGATATACTAAAAATCTAGCCTCTGAGATGACATGTCCCAAAAAGTGAACATCTTGGATCTAGAACTGGTACTTTTAGAGCTTTCAATAAAGATGGTGCTCTCGAAGTGTGTCCAGTACTACCCGCAACTGATAGGCATCCTCCACCTTAGTAGTCGAGTAGAATAATATGTCGTTGAATAAGACTACAAAATATCGATCGAGTTATGGCTGGAAGACCCTGTTAATGAGTCCCATGTACACTATTGGAGAATTGGTTATGCCAAAAGTCATATCCAAGAACTAGTAGTTCCTTTACCAACCTTTGAAGGCCATCTTTTGAACATCCTCATCTCGAACATTGAGTTGGTGGTATCCTGATCTGAGGTGTATCTTTTAGAACCATCGTTCTCTCTTAAACTGATCAAAGAGGCCGTCAATCATTTGGAGTGGGTACTTGTTCTTCACGGTCCCCTAGTTTAGGAAACGGTAGTCAACACAAATCCCCATGATCCCATCCGCCTTCTTGGAGTGTAGAATTGGTGCTGCCCAGGGAGAAGCACTAGGCAAGATGAATCTCTTCTCCTACAAGTCCTCTAGACATACACACAGCTCATGAAGCTTTGTGGGAGCCATCTGATACACTGGTGTAGATATCGGTGCCGTCCGAGGGTACATGTCAATGTAGAATTCCACCTATATACGAGGAGGTTGACCTGGAACACCATCAAGGAAAAAATCCGCGTACAGGTCCACCACTACAGGATATGTCGGATACTCCACATCAACTAATCCGAGGCTAAGTCATGCCAACTAATGAGTGATCAGTTGTACTCTCCTACGGGCAAGTCCATCCTGCACTACAGAGGCTCCCATATCATCGGTGAAGGTGAACATGATCCTATACATGCAGACACAATGCACTTTGCGGATAATACAGTCGATCTGACCATGGACTGTAGATAACCAGTCCATACCTAAGATGACGTCTTAAGGCCTCGACAGCGCTACTAGGATTTCCCAGCCGAAACTCTCACCTCCTAGAGTAATCCCACACTGCTGACACCAATGCGCAATCATCGAGTCTACTCCTGTTGGAGTCTCTAGCCGTAAGGATTGTGCCAACTGCTCCGGTGGAATATTTGGGTTCCGAATGAGGTCAGTGGCAACAAAAGAGTGACTGGCACCTGTGTCTATAAGAAATATTGCTAGGGTGGAGTAGAAATAGATCATACATTGAATTATCTCTATAGTGTCGTGATCATAGGTGTCAGCTGCCTGGAGCTGCGCTCTCCCCTGTCCACCAGCTTCCTACGGTCGAGGTGGACCTTCTAGTGGTTGTGCTGGTAACACCTCGAAACGTCGTCCACCACCAGCTGCATGGACAACTCCTCTGCCAAATCCACCTGCTCCCTAAGGACCGCCTCGATCAAATCACTGCCTCTACATGGGTGTTCCTTTGACTGTATGTTGTTCATCTGAATGGCAGCTCAGACAGTCATGAGCCATGTGACCTTGCCCACCACATGAGAAAAACTGCCCACTCCTGGCATGTATGTCTTTGCTCTAGGTGCCCCGCACAACTGAAATTGAGTCATGCGGTCGTCCACCTATGCATCGGGTCCTTTTGGAACATTGTGACATCTGTCTACTGCCAGCTGTATAAGACTCCACTACATGTCGTATAGTAGTGGGTCTCACTGCTAGAGACTGCTCAGTAAGGAAACTCCCCACTAAGAGGGCTCTCTTTAGCACCCCGCTGACATTGGGATAATGTGGGAGATCATTGAAGCCCTGATCTCTCACCTGATCCCCTACTCAATGGTTAGGGCCCCAAAAAATGGGACTCGTACCATATTTGTGGATTAGCGTGAGAGGTCTGTGACCCTCGCTGAGTACTATGCCACCGTCATTCTACCATGCTACTGACGATGTAGCTCTTGTATGCACCCTATGCGAATAGATGCAGGAAAACACTCTACCTGAAATAGTCTCCTGAAGTCTTCCCAGAGAAGCGACATCTTGTCATGAATGTGGAACATTAATCTCCTCCATCTGCCTGCTGCTTCCGGAAGAAGGCTGGCAACAAGTATCCCCATGAGGTCGGATGATGTCCCTACCAGTCAGAAGACTCACACCACATCCTCCAGCCAATCCTTAGCCGCCTAAGGGTGCATCTCTCCCCTGGTGCGCTGACCTGGTTGAGTTGACATAAAGAAAACTTTTGAAAACATACTCGCAATCAGTGTTTTCGTGTACTTAGTCGGAAATCAGAAGTCAGGGTCCTGGTGTATGGATACGTCGGCCGCCACACCAACACTGGACTCCCTGAACTGAAATCTGTAATCACTAGACTTAACACTATTGCTTCATAAAAAATAATGATCAGAGTCCTATGTTTTGTGGTAGAACCGACTCCTCTGATACCGATTTTTCACAACCTGTCCCCCAGGGCCCATGCCGTGATGACCACAAGCCCACCTTTCATTGGCCAGGGGCTGGCAACTAGCACCAAAGGCGTAAATCCCCAAAATGTGAAGGCATTTCCATTAAAACATGAAAACTCACACAATAGAGTAGGAACTGGAAACAAAACAACATGAAAATCTGTATACAAAAGTGTGCTGAAAGTAGAGGGGCCAGAATTCAAGCGCAACAAGAAAAGTACAAGTACAACTGAAAAACAAGTACATCAGAAGAATGGTAAAATAGCTATTGGGTCATCCTTCGGGATTCGTACCTGAGGGGTAGTTATAGATAGCCTCCATCGCAATCCACGTTTGTCCGTCTCCTCCGTGTACCATCACACCGTGTGGTCCACCTTCAGCTACCGTCCGGTCCTGATACTCTCAGCCTTAGTCAGCGATGTACGTCGTCTGCAACCAACACAATGAGGTGCGGGCATAGACAGTGCAGGGATGATTATAATGATACTCAGTAGGGACCCCGATACCCTCAAGTTCTCACAAAATCCAAGAAGGATAATCAAAAAAGTATGAAATCAAAGATAACCCCACATAGGTATATGCCCATACATATACTTATGTTATCATGTAATCCATATAAATCATGAGGTAAACAAAAAAATACTGATTCAGCTCAGCCATGATTTTATTAACATTAACGAAACCACTGTTGCTGGAGAACTCCTACTCAATCGAGTACAGTGGGCCTACCGCAACACCAAGGCACTTCCCACTAACCTTGGAATTTTTAGTTTCTCATCATGTCGAGTACAATGGGTGTGCTATGTCACCAAGGCGCTCCCCACCATGGGTCTTCCATGACACCAAAGAGCTCCCCCTCATAGCCTGCTGAGTTACTCCTCCTGTCGAGTACAGTGGTTCTGTTGTGAAACCAAGGCGCTCCCCACTGTGGGCCTGCCGTGACACCATGGCACTTCCCACTGGGTTATTCGAGTCACTCCGAGTCAAAATGGTCAGCAGTCGTCAAGGCTCTTCCATCTACTAGATCTCTGCACTCTACTCACTCATGCCCAGAAGGATCCGCTCCAAGAGCTACAGGTCGACACTCCATCTGTCACAATGTCCCACGAAGAAGTATCTCAAAGGTTCGCAATGTCATAGTGGTCTCAACGCAACAGACAGCACGTCAATCGGACACCCGGTCTGTAAATTATTAGCCTTTTAGTCCCGGGGACCCTATTGGATTCGTGCACGATCCAACCGGACTGTATCTCAACTATACCCCAAAGTCCTTTGGGGTATACTCAATGAGACCTTCATGCTCCAATATTACAAGCGCCACTAATGGTTCATTAAAAGGATGTTTGTGGCCAATGATATGAAAATGAATGTAAAATGTCGGTAGTGGACCCAGGTTCGGTCTGACCCTGTCCGACCCTGTGTGGGCCAAACCAGTATGGGTTGACCTGGTCAGGCCTTTTGGGTTTGGTCCGGCCCATTGGGCGGCCCAGCCTTTTAGGATCGGACCAGCCCGCTCGGCCCTACCCAACGGGCAGCATGGGAGGTTTGGCCCAGGCTCAGGGCCAGTTAGTCCTGGAGCACCGCCTGGGTGTGGCCTGATGCAGATCGACAAGGAGGGAACAACCAACCAGTTCATCTAGGGCATCGTGAGGGGGGGGGGGGCACAGGCCAGCTCGGGAGGCAGGCACCGCTTCGTTCGGGTGATGGCTTCGGAGGCCGGGCAGGCCGGTAGGCAGCACAGAGGGCGACCGGGGAGGCCATGATGTGGTCGGTGGGCGGCCGAGTAGAGCACCTAATGGGACGACTAGGGGGCTGGGAAAGGCACCAAGCAGGGGCTCGGTAGGGGCCGGTTAGGCCAGTGGTGGGGAGGAATGATGTAGGGGCGGTGAGGATCACAGAGGCCATGGGTAGCGCATCCTTTGTCTTCGCCACATTTTTTGCCTCATTTCTTCATCTCCTTGATGAAGGTTATCATAAAAAAATTGTGGAAGGGTCGGGCCATGTTTGATTGGACTTCACCCACCGTGATTAGGGTGGTAGCAATTGGCCCTCAAGAATGAAGCACAACATCCCACCCGTAATGATTAATCCAAAAAACCCACAAAAGAGAAACATCCTCGTTCATCATTTTAAAAGAAAGAAGGAACATGTGAGTAAAACATATTCAAAATTAACCCTTACCTTTGTTCTTCGTTCGTCGATAGAGTCATGTGGAAGAAGACGATGATGTCGTCATTCATCGCGTCCTCTGCACACTTCCAATTCCCGGCTCGCACGTCGGTTGTGGAAGACGATCCATGTCGGTAGGATCTGAGGAAGGAAGTCCAAGTCACTCCTAGGCAGTGTTCTTCATTCTTTGTTCTTTGTTCTTCATTGGGATCTTTTCTCTCTTCTCCCTAGTTCCACCAAAGGTGCAATTCCAACCAAATAAAAAGACATCATGATATAATATTAATTCGTTGGAACAATATTCAAATTGGAAGAATTAAATTAATTTTCTCCACCTAATTAATGTGAAGGATTTGGCATAATAAATTATGTTTTGGCTCAAAAAATCTAATGGGTTGGTGGTGGCCCCATAAATGGTAGATTAGGTCAAGGGGATCCCCCTTCATTAATGAGGGGAGTTGGAGGATTTTCCACTCCTCCCATTAATCAGGGCCATGTGGTCCCCACTCCTATTATTCAAATTAGGAGGTTATGGGGTCTTGGGTGGTCCCCACCACATTAACCCCACATGGGAGGTTGAGGTGTGGTGGTCTCGACCACCATAACCTCCAATGGGAGGTTATGGCCAGGCAGTCCTCACTTCCAACCTCCAAAAGGAGGTTATAGATCCCATGGGACCCAGCTCCAATCACCCACATGGTTGCTCAAATAAAATAATGTGAAGCTCACCTAATTTATTACCATCCTTGAAAATAAAAAAACTGACTTGTATTCTCGACACACAGCTGTCGATGTGAAAGTCTACTTAAATAAATACATGCGCTTTGAGTTCAACGGTGCCCTCAGATTTCAATTCCGAGCACCAGTTCAAAATTTCTAAAAACCACCTCATACGTTTACTGATGTTAACAAAAAAAACATCAGAAATTGATTCCGGGCATACCAGACCTCAGAGTCACACGCCGTCAGTTTTTGCAGACTCATAAAATTCCCATGTACTTAAGAAAAAAATTCAACGGAAATTCTGGTTATTTACATTTCCCCTGGAGAAATTTCCAAACAGAAGATTTATCTAAAATAAAATCCCATAATGTCTTTTATTGAGATGATCTGTTAAGTGGGGGGAGTAAATGGATGTATTAGGATTGAATATGTCCTAATCCTTTAGGAATGAATTTACATATTTCTTGAAGAGTTATTTGGTCCTCATCTAGGAAGAAATCTATATTCCTTCATTTAACACATACCTGGATCCTTACAGATACAAATAACCTTGAATTGGATGGAAAATGTGGTGTTGGAGGAATTATTGAAACAACGTCAAGATCTTTTAGTGAAGGGTTTTATCAGAACAAGTATCTCCCCATGGGGGACCCAACTATCTCCATATAGGTAAAGGATGGATCAATGAGACTATGAACTAATTATAGGGAACATAACATGACCACGGCGTAGAATAAGAAACATCTCCCATGGATTGATTATTTTATCGACCACCATTGTGGGACTCTATTCTTATCTAAGTCTAACCGCTAATATGGGTATCATCAATTATTTTTAAATGAAGAATATATTCCAATTATTACCTTCCAAGAAATATATGTGAATTATTAATTTATTATTATGGAATTCGACCTGACTAAATCTCATGTTATATTGAGGGAGTTGTCGAATAGAGCATTCAATGACTACCTTGATATTTTCATCCTAGTGTTTATTGATGATATTTTGATATACTCTAAAAGTCCTGGGGAGAATTATATTAATCTAGAAGTTATATTTAAAACATTGAGGAAGGATAAAATATTTTTAAAATTCCAAAATACGAATTCCCCATATAATATATTTCATTCTAAAGTCATATTGTAAAAAATGGTGAAATATCAATTGAACCTTACATAAAAAAGGATATAGAGGAGTGCCCCCATCCTAAAATTTTAACAAATATTTTTAGCTTTCTCGGTTTAGTAGTATATTAATGGATGAAATTAAAGGAATAGTGATTTCTATTCTAGAAATTATGTCAACTCAAAAAGAAGATTAATTAATCCAAACAAAGGAGTGTAAAGAAAATATTCCATGAACAAAAGAAAATATTGGTTACTGAACCTGTGTTAAATCTTATATATTTCAGATAGGTATTATCAATTTTTTGTTATTTCTATCGGAAAGGGCATATGTGCATCCCAATGAAAAATAAACTTGATATCACTTATGTGTCTTAATAGTTAATGACTAATGAGTAGAATTATCCTACGTATGATCAAGAGATAATAGAAGTTATATTTTGTATAAAAATATGGAGGCACTATATTTATTTGTAGAAATGTGTAATATAAAAAGACCTCCAATTTTTAAATTATATATTGATGTAAATTTAACTGAACATGAGACAAAGATGATGGTTTTAACATGTTAAGGACTATCAATATTCTATTCGTTATAACCTTAGATGGTAAAAATGTGGCTAATGCATTATGTTTGAAATATCATGTTGTTCTAGAAAAAATGGGGATTCATAGATATCCATTGATCAGGGAATTTGTATGTTAGGACATGGGAATCAAGATGGAAAGGAAAGCCTAAATGTAATATGAAATTATTTCTCCACTATCATAAATATATAATATCAAGATAGATCAAATAAAAGATTATTTGTTACCAATCAATATAGAGGTTGTGTAGATTGTGATGTATCTGGAATTTAATATTCATCAAGAAGGTGCACCAAAATTTCTTACAAGGAATTTTTTCCAATATATCAATGAGATAATGAAGGTGTTTGTTGATGAACCTCATCAATCTAAATTATCTGTACACCCGAGATGAAATAAAATACACATGTAGTTTCATGATAATTTATGGTGGGATAATATAAAAAGGAATATTAATAACAATGCTCCATGGTTCTTCGTGTTTCACATAGTGAAGAGGAAGTGAAAACATTATATTGAGTCATTAAAAACCTTTATCAATTAAAACATGGAAGTTTCATAATACCACTCTGGGATATCTCACTATTCATCAAAAAACATCTAATTGAAAATATGTAATATGGGTTATTAAGGAAAAACTCACCATGACTACATATTTCATATATATTTTGGATAACATATTTATTGACCAACATGCTATCAAATAGATAAAGGAAGTGGTGAGGCTATAGGGGGAACCCCCATCAATCAATTTTATCATGATCCATGGTTAAAATCCAAAAATATTATTAATTATTCAAAATTATTTGATTATTAAATTAAACTTTTTTACATCCAATAAGTCCCAATGTTATGGTTAATATACATGGAATATTCAGACACTAGAAGAAATTCTAAGAACATTCTGAATAGAATTTAATGGTGGATTGGGTCAACACCTTCCATTAGTTGAGTAATCAAACAACAATATCATCCACTCATGTATTGTAATAGAACCCTATGAAACTCCATTTTCAAAACCATTTAAAAATACCACTTGTTGTGATAATGTTAGTGAAAAAAAGTTCATTATTACAAACCATGTTCAAGAGATGTCAGAAAATGTTCATTATATACAATAAAATATAATACTTGATCTGAGAAGTTAAATGTTTTATTCTATAAATCGTTGTGGTATTATCGAAGATTGATTTTTAGTCAAAGTATAATTTGAATATCTCTATGAATATGGTAATTATTTTTACAATGAAAATAATTATTATTCCTAGGGACATAAGCCTAAATGAATTCTCATATTACACAGGAGTATTAGCCTATTGGGTATCACATCCACCAAATATACATCAAAATCATTATTCTAATGTTATGAATTATATAATTATCATTCCACTATGAACTTTTATAATCCATGATTTTAATAAGAAAAATATTCTATATTTTGAAGAGTTTATTTAGAAACTTTCGTATTTTGATCTATATGGACCACATAATATTGCGACAACTGAAGGGTTCACCTTGATAGTGCTCCAATGCATTGGGTAATGTTGATTATATATAGATATGACTTGTATTACGATTCCTTGGTGATTAAATTTATTAGTTTCAATTTATTACACCTCGTGATAGACAATTGTTATAATATTATGAATTTTTCATTTTATATAGTAGCCACATTTCCATGTTATGTATCATTTTATTTTTATTGTGAAATTACACATGATCTCTTGATCATGTTATATTATTATAACGTCATTTTTTTAATGATTATGCTCATGATCACATGATAAATGTCTCCGTATATTGTTCACATAATAGTATAATTATCAGTCCCTTACATGGAATTATTTCCCAATGATATGGCATGCCATAAAAGTATAATTTTTTGAATTCATGAAAGAGAAATTCACAATGATTCAGATAATTATATTTGTTTTCAGGTATTATGTTCCATATATCTATGAAACTAAACATGAAATTATCATGTATTTTGTTCCAAGTAATAATATTATATGTAATATAATGTTTGGATACCTAAAAATCCACCATTGCAACAATAAGTTAGAGGATGGGATGAAAATAAATTACATCTGTTTCAGAGGAGGTGGGTTTTCAAACACATGAAAGATGAATCCATTTACCAATTGATGGGAGAGGATATAGTTAAATTTTATTCCATTACCATAATAAAATGTTATTATATGTTGGTTACTGATGTTATTTTCTTTTAATGTTTGAATAATGATTGATCAACATAGAATAATAAATAAAACAAAAATGCATGACTAATAACAAGACATCTTCATTGGAAAACCAATTAATATGTACCCGAAAGCATTAAAATATTGATATTCAAATTAAGAAAGGATTCAAGGACAGGGGTATGGATGTAATTAAACTAGTTTTGAAGGTCTTGGATAAACCCTAATGCATTTGAAATGTGAACGTATATGGAGAGTTGGCTCCCTTTTATAAGACAATAGAGGATAACTCTTTTAATTTTTAAAGATACAAAAAAATTATAAATTAGTTATCATATTCAAAAGGATCAAAATTGATCTGATCCAAATATAATATGAGTTTGAGTTATAATACCATCATACAATAAAAATTGAATTGGGTTATCTGATTTTTCCAACGTTATCTTTTTTCACACTTTTTGAGACATACATTTGTATTAATGATTTTACTCTATATATGTTAGGAAATTTAATATAAAATGAACAATGGACCATAAATTCACCACACATGATATTTTATACCATATCCCAATCGCATGTTCTAACATATGATTTTTTATATTTTTTTATTCATTTAATAAAATATCATTATTATTATTAAATAAAATTAAAATCAATTTTGAGGATATTTATTTAATTTTACATTTAATAATATAAGACAACAAATGAATTTGAATAAAAAAATTAAAACTACTAGAATATGGAATTAATATCTACAGAAATAATGGAATAGAAAAACTAAAATAATATTTTTTTTGTGTTATTAAAATAATTTTATTTATTTTTATACTACATAGAGAATAATTATATCAATATTTTGTGAGTAGTTAATGTAATTATTCACTTAAAAATTTAGTTAATAAATTAATATGATAAAAGGTAATTTATATTTCAAATTAATAGTTATAACTCACCATATCCTCTATTTATCCCTATTCTATAAAATTATAGATAAAAAAAGGGAATAATATTTTCAATATTTAATTATATTAATTAAAAAAATTTAAAATCACAGACAAATGAAAACAGGTCATATATTTTATTTTTCGATTACTATTGACGATATAAAATCATCATATAAAATCAATTCATTTTTTGGATTAATTTTTAATCCTTGTCCCATTATTTTCTCTTAATTATCCCATTTGTACTTTAGAATTGTAGAAAAATTTACTATGGTTACTGTTCATAAGGAATAAAAATATGAGTTAAATATTTATGATATTCGGACCACATGATTCCAAATATTGAATCCATTCTTCTTAATACAATTTATAGAATTTTAAGAATTTAATTTAACCTCAAACCGCAAAAGTCAATGAAAGTATCTTTATCAAGTAATTTATTTTTAATAAAAAAAATATTTTTATACAATATTGAAATATCAAATTTATTCTAAATATAATAAATTTTTTAGGATTTATTATAAGAAACTAATGAAAATTTTATAACTATTCTGAAATAGAAATTTTGTTTATAAACACATAAAAATAAAATAATGTTTCAATAAATAGATATTTTTTACCATTTGAAATGGATATCAATAATTTATGAAAATTATAAAATATTAACCAACAGATAATAGTAGCACGATTATTTAAAATATAAATTTAGTTTTACCTAATGAATTTTCAAAAAACTACAAAACCTAAATATAAAATTTAAAAAAATAATTATATAATTATAACTTAATGAAAACATATTTTGGAAGAAAAAATTGACTTTACTAAATATACAGTGTAAAAATTTTATGAAGTAAATAATAAATTCACAATTATTGATATATATATATATATATATAATCCATTTCAACCTATTGATACCTTCTAATATAGTAGCTGGGTTATAATTTTCATATTGAAATAATAATAGTTTGTGGTTCGTTTATGCTCAATGTTACGTATTTTTTACTATATTGAAAATATTATACTTATTAATTTCAAGACATATCAACCTTTACCTTTGTAATCCATTAATCTTCTAAAAAATCATAAATCATTTTTCATCAAAATTTATTGTAATTTAGCAATATAGATTCCCATTATAAAATCACTATTACACTAAAATATTGAATAATCATTTCGTTCAACACTATTAGTATCTCCAATTTATTCCATTGAATGAAATAATTTCTTCAAATTAATAATGAATAGAAACCTCATATAAAATAAAAACTAATTCAATTTAGAAATTTCATTCAATCACCCGACACATAAAGTAAATGGATTCTATATTCGGAACATAATTGAAAAAATATGTTTTCTACTTCTAATCATCCATGATTGTATTATTTAATTCATTTATTTTTATTAATATTGAAATAATTAAAAACAAAACATCAATATAATTCATGAAAAAAAAACATGTAATCTAGACACAACATTTACATTAATCATCATAGATCAGCTATATAGGAAATTTTACTGGGGGTGAATCGGGACCACTAGCAGTATAACTAAAACCCATATTTTTATAAAATAAAACAAACACTTATATTTGAAAAACTAGTAGATATTTCTTGGGACCCATAAACTGATTAAATACACATCAGTTTTGTGGGTATCCAATCCCTATTGTGGAAACATGCACTTGTGTGTATTGTGAATCATCCTTGAGGGTCACTAACTCTATGTGTGGAGATAATATATTTCATCCTTATAGGTGGGTAACATTATAAAAAATATAAAATGAGGACTAATATATAGTATACATGTTAGATATCTATTTGTTACCGACCATGTAAATAATCTAGATGGCATTACCCACTTCTCATTACCTCTATTTATCCATAGAACACTAACAATTAAGAATATAAAAATATAGAGATGATGAAATACATACCATAATGTCATAATTAGAAGAGAGTAAATTAAATATAATTCAAGAAAAATAGTATGTGATACTATATTCAATGATGAATATTCTTTGGACTCATTGAATGTAATAGGATATTGTATATATGGTGTTTAGGATAATCCACACTCCGTGTTCATATAGTTGATTTCATAGGGTTTAAAAATATTATACACTTATTTCATACATCCCAAAATACATAATGCAAGACACAAAGACATTTATATTGTGAAATATACATTAACTTGTAAACCCTACCCACTTCATGGATAAAAATCCAAATATACATAACATGTTTCCATAAGACATCAATCTATAGAGTTATAAAAATCAAGATTCTTCTTTTGCACATCACCATTAATTATTTTTATCCATTTTTAGAATCATTATATGATTTAAAAAATTATAAAACCCTCTTATGAATACTTATTAATATCTAAAGTGGAAAAAATGATTTATTTGTGAAATAACCTAATAACGCATTAAAGGTTATGCATGTGTGAAAATGACTAGTCAACAATTAGGAATATTCAATGAAACATTTTCAGACTCAGACATTGAGTTAGTGAGAGATTCAGATGGCCTTGGAGGCTCAGTGAAGGATGTAGAAAATTTTTAACCATTTTATATTAAGTACAAGAAATTTATTCAAAATAATATAATAACATCAAAATTTTCCATCATATATGAAATCGAAAACCACCATTGGTTACAAAATTCTGGGTTGACCCAAGACATGGTATAACATATGTAAGCACTAGAGACTTAGATAGCTCTATTATGATAAAACCCTATTTATTTTTAATTAATTATTTATTTGGAATTTAATATAATTATTTACTACAATTTTTAAATAATAAATAATTAATTTCATTCAAGTGATGCATCATATAAGAAATCTGAGACGATCTTCGTGTTTGGAAGCAGGGATTAACACTATGCGAGGCAAAAATTCTATGCACAACAGTATTTTTTCATTTTTTTATTTTTATGATCAATAAATAATTTTATTAATTTAATAATTAATTACAATTTAATAAATTTAAATGGAAATTCATTTTATCTGGAGTATTCATCTTACTCTACACACCCAATGACAAATGATGGCCTGTTTATTTTCCAAAATAACATTAGTTTCACCACCATTTAAATCCATTTCTATCACAATTCATTTAATTGTGGAAATTAATGAATCTTTCACAATTTTTCCGTTTAATAGTTGATTAAATTAGGTTTTTGAAATTAATGATTAAAATTGTCTGATTTTATGGTTCTCAAAACCCATAATACCTTAATCTATTTATTGTTCTATCTTGACTAGTCCACCCAATTATAGAACTCCTCTTTGTGTGATCAGTGATTCCTGTTATGATAATTTTCATTGTTCTTTGTATCATCTAGGTGTCATGGTCCCTTTATGTGTTTTGTACTCATAAAAAGCCAATTTCCCTATTTTTTTTTATCAATTTACTCTTTTTTTCATTTCGTATCTTCTATATTTAATTAATGAAAAATGGAGGATTTTAATATATATTAAAAAAATAAAAAATTTCTAAATTATCAATGCTTAAATCATTTTATTATTATAGGGTATTTACCTAAATTATGAAAAAAAAAATTATAAAAAAATTATCGACTGATAATTATTCCAAGTGATAATAATAAAAAATAGGGATAATCAAATTGATTTATCAAATGATTATTTGAACCAATTATCGATTGATAATAGTATTTTTTATTGATGAATAAATTATCCAAAATTCATTAAGGGGATAAATCATTGACTTATTTTTGGAAATCATTAAAAAATGATCATTTGATATTTTTTGTGAAATTACAATAGCACTTTTTTTGTAAGATAATTTCAATCACATTTGTTTCGTTTTAAAAATATAAATTAAAATTATCCTGGAATTAAAATTATCATTTGCATGAGTTATTTTAAATTTTCATCCAATAAAGATAAATTATCATTGAAAGAGATAATTTTGATGATAAAATAAAAATTATCCATGAATGATAAACTATCCTCGAATGTTATAATTTATTTATAATTTTTTAAATTTTTCTTGGAATGATAAATCATAATCGCATGTGATTTTTAGATAATAATTTTATAAATTATCATAATGTGGGATTTTTTAAATTATTATAAAAAAATAAGGATATTACAATTTGGGCATACACATGTGATGGGGGCCCATGGGGTCTACTTGGGAGAAGTAATGATACATGTGGGGGTCTCACTGTTGTTATTCCTCTTTAGCATCCTCATGTCGGGCCATGAGGGTATCTCAAATCACTATTGGGGTGAGGTATATTATTGGGTAATACTCTTTAATAAAAGGACTATGGTGGATTTTGGGTGCTCATATCATGACTATATCATGAATAATTATTCAGTTGACACATAAGACATCTCATGGGTGTATCATGAGGCATTTTATTCTTTTCGTACATGATATACTTTAGTTTATAGTTGGGTAGTGAGGATTATTCGGTATATAATTATATTGCATAAGTCATATTATGTTTTTCATAGGAGGCAATATATTATTTTGATACAGGGTCTGGTACTATTTAAATTCATGGACTGAGGACTACTGGGAATCATATGATTGATGCATATGTAATAATTTGTTTTTAAGAGGAGTTATCTTTTTCATTTATTATATTATATTCTTTAGTTTTAAAGTAATATAGAAATCTGTAAGGAATATATTCTCATGATCATGAAAAGGAAAATCTTATTATAGATTCCTAAGTCATCATATTGATGAATGATATAGTATACAATAGTTTAACAACATTAATCAAGGTCAATGGAATGGATTCACATGATCATGGAATGATTCATCTTATACAAAACACATATGGCATCCTATTCTTGACTAATTGGGTATACTATATTTATAATCATTTAGTGATGAAAATATAATATCTTCTCATGAAGATAGAATGAGGCATCTTATTATTTACACGTAAGGAATCTTATTGTTGAATGATAGGGTATACTATAGTTTAACATCATGGTGTGATGGCACAAGAATTACTTCCCATGATAATGGCTTGAGGAATCTTATAATTAACACTTAAGAGATCCAAGTCATGAATGATTGGGTATAAAACATTTAATGTCATGTAGTGAGGATGAAGGAATATATTCTTATGAAAATCGAATACATTTTCTAATAATATATTCCTAAGGAATCTTATTCATGAATGATTGTGTATACATGAGTTTAACACCAGGTAGATAGGAAAATGGAATGTTTTTTCATGATCATGGAATAATGAATCTTATGATTGATGCAAAAAGAATCCTATTCATGATGGATATGGTATAATATAGTTTACCATCATATGGAAAGGAACACAAAATGCCTTGTGATGATCATGGAATGAGGTATATTACTCTAGTTATGTAAGGATGACTAGGATGAATATGTCTTGAAATGGATGGTGTGGGACTTCCTCAAGAGAAACCCATTGTGGTTCAACCTAATATTGGTGTTAGGTGATTTGTTTTCAGGAGTTTCTTTAAGAGTGTATTAACTCTAGTAATTATGGAATCCAATAAGAGAATATCAACTCATGATATTTGAAAGGGACCAATATGAGTAGGTCGAATCAAGGTATTTTGGGGAGTGTAAAGAAGTATATCGAATCATGGTATTACTTGGGTGGAAATTTTCACAATATAATAGGGAATCCAAATGTTTCTACAAACTAGATTGAAATATTAAAGGTGAGACTCTCCATTTTTCATGATGGTCAGTGATGGTAGTAAAGGGACCGTGCCCGAGGCATAAGCTTTGTGAATGAATTGGTTCTTGAAAAGGATGTGGAGTTCTTGAGTGATGGGTCTCATGAAGGATAGGTATTCGTGTAGCACATGGTCTCTCAATGGATTTGTCTTTATGAAGCATTGGTTCTTGAGAAGAATGTCTGGATACATTTTGGGTGTACATAGACAGGGAAAATGATTTCATGAAGCCTCAAGTAACATAGATGGAATACTTATTCCATGAAGGAAATATGCCTTCTGAAAAGGCATCTATACTTTTGTTAAAGGATATCAGGAACACTATGTAGGAGGTTTCGAAATTACTAGGGGATTTTCGTGGGAGTATCGCAAGAAGAACATGATATTCAAAAATTGAGAGTGTGATGTCATACCCTGACGACATCTCCTTACAATAATTAAGGAATTATGGGTGTTTTTATAGGGTGAGGTTATTGCGAATAATGGAGGAAATAATGATTCAATATGAGATTCAGGTATGGTTTGGGGTCAATGAATTAGAATTTCACTTTAATTATGATTACTATTAAAGAATCACATATTTTTGAAGGTATCTTCATGAATCCAGACATACCATACCCAAATTTAATGATTAAGGACTTGTGCAGTCAGGAAGGGATATCCATGAATAGAACCTATAGGAATCGAACCTACATGAAACATACAACTACAAATGTTCGTCAACAAATGGGAACTCTTCAAAAATAACTCCATGAGTACGATCTACATGATCCGACATCTATGAATGGGACCCTTGAGAATAGACCATCATGGAAGGACTTTCAAAAACCGTTTTCAACTTGATAAACTCATATGACCCCAACTTATCTAACCATTAAAATAAAATTTATATAAAAAATATTAAATCTGATAATTTTAAATTCATTTTATGGGTTTTACATGGCATGTAATCGATGTAAATAATGATTTATTCATTAAAAATCATTATTACATAACTGCTTTTCAATACAGCTTATGTGATTATTTTAAATTAAATTCTAACACTTATTGAAAATGAATATGTCAAAATGGATTTAATATTTTGAATAATAATAATAAATATTATCTAAGTAATTTTAATTAGTAGTTTTTTATATTGAATACTATGAACAAAAACATTTCGTTACTATGGGTAAGATTAAGAGAAGTTTTTGAGGGGGAACCATGTGATAATGATGTAATATTCAGATAAGCATGTAAAAATATAATTCATTAAATATATTTAATACATTAATTATTCTATCATTAAATATTTGGCCATTTGAATCCATATTACCTGATGGATAACTTAAATCATTTAAAAGATTTACGAAATTGCATGTGTGTCCATTCCCTCACTCTTAAAAGCGGTCCTCTTCTCATCCCATATTCACATTATTTTAGTAATCTAGATTATTAAATACCAAATGAAAACCATTCTATAATCCATAAATTTATCACATATCTTCTTGTTTTCTTTTAAGTCCAGCCAATTAAGGGAAAAAGAGTAATCCAAAGGAAGTCTCTCAATAAATAATTATAGATGTTAATAATGTTTTGAATTTTTTATATTCATTGAATTCCAAAGAACAAGTAGTATCCTCAACATAAATATAAATATAGTTTGATATATTTTCTGATATTTTATTATTATTTTCCACTACAAATTAACAACTCTTCTAAATCAAATGGGTGATGAAATTATCACTTGTTTGAACGTCTACAAAACCACCTCCACGTAGCGATATGACTCATTTTCGATGAACATAATTCTTGAATGGTTATTATTACAGATTTTTTTCATTATATATAATTTTTATGTTATTATAATTATTTTTGAAAAATTAATTAATATTTACCTTTCTTACATTCTATTTATAAAAATATTTAATCATGGATTTATCAAACATACGAACTAGCATCTCTTTGTAGTAATGTAATTCATCTTTCATAATATCTTAATATGAATGATTAAAAATTGTATATATTGAATATATATATATATATATATCATTATTAAAATTCCAGAGATGAATTAACTATGATAAAAATGAACAAACCATAACAGCTGAAACATAATATATATGAAAAATTAACCAGTTAACACATGAAATGATAATGATAATGAATTAATGTTAATAAATGGGTAATAAGATGTTATAAATATAAAATCTATATTAATATATGTATAATAATGGTTTTTATATAATTATAATTAAATTAAATTTATTATATTTGATGTTAGTGTTCTTATAATGAAATACAAACATGTGGTAGGGGTTTTTTACCAACTCATTTTTATTGGGTTTGTTTCTTTATAGAATTTCCATTGAAAAAATTTTATGATCTACCTCTCCAAAATTTTATGAATTATCTTATAATGATTTTATAATTTTATTTTAATATTTTTACTCACATTATTATATCATTATGTACTCAGGAGGATAAAATAATATTTTAATGGAAAACGAATCTTGTTTTTCTCTTTAGACAAGAAACTATAATTAATTTCCATATTTTATAAAATCTTTTCACAACAATTTCTGTGATATTCTAAAAATATTTTTTAAACGAATTTGTATCTATTTTTATGTTCCTTTACCAATGATTAAAATGATGTATTTTATCATTTTCCAAATGATGAAATTTAGTCAATATACCTAAAATGTGACTAGAATATTTTTTAACATACACCACCTAAACTAATTTCTTGATATATTGAATACGTTTTTCATTGTAGAATCATTTATATTATTCCATATTTCATTGTAAATTTTATTTCTATAGTCATTTTTAAATTTTTTTAAATATGTTCTTTCAAAATGAATAGGTTTGTTTCTGAATTATTGTTCTAGTTATATTTAAAATGTATTTTCATTAATAAAAACATCCTTTTATCTAAATTATGATTTTAGAATGATTTTATCCACTATTAACTTAATTGTTATATCACTATGTGGTTTATTATTATGATAGTAAATTTTTTATGAGACAAGTATTCTAACCACTGGTTAGGATTTGATGATGTGATGAATGTTTTCTAATATCATTGAAAATATATTCAATTTTTCAATTTCTTAATCCTTGGGTCCATATTATATATATCTCCAATGAATTTGGTAGGGAACGATATATCATGACATAATAAGTATTGGAATAGGGATTTTACAAAATTTAGTTAGGGGTACTATCTATTAAGATTTTAATACGAGTAAACCTTGACCATCTAAATGACATAATGGTGGGGAACCTAATAGACAACAATAGTCCGAGTATTGAGTCTCAACTAGGGATATAATTTTCTAATATTATTTCCTTTACATATAATTATGTCTTAGTATTATTCATTGTTTTTGTGGAACATGATTATTTATTAATGATTCCATTGTCTTATGTCTTATGTATTTGAATTGATAAAACCTTATTCTGTGTTTCATGGTAATGATATATGAATGGATGGTAATGATTATCTAAATCCAGGATAATGATATCATACCCATTGGATTACTATATTCTAACATAATATAATTTTGATATCTCTTATGTTTAGCATTACTAAGCATCTGAGAACACACATTTTTATGTGTCCCTTTCTTTTGTTATAAATAATGGTTTTATGTTTGTTATTTATTTTATGGTTTCTAGTTGGGATGAACTAAATGTGAAATATTATTGATATTATTTTTATTAGTTGTTCACATATACATGTTTCCCAAGAATAAAAAACCCCCTATATTCCTCTGGTTTCATCTATTGTAAAATTCACTAAATTTTAATAAAAAATCATGTAATATTTATATACCAAAATTTTAGAAATGATATTTTATAGTGAATAAATATTTACATTTATTATATCTTATATCCAACATTCCTGATATATATAAAATTTTCTCTGTTAGAAATTTTGATAAAAACATTGATATACCATATTAAAAATATTATATTTCTCTTCTATAAACAACATAAGTTGAATTTCATTAAGAATATATTAAATATTAAATGAGAAACAAATTGGTGAAAGTTTATTGGAAATTAATTGAATATAAATTCATGTCTTACAGATCACATAAATTTTTGTATACTCATATTTTTTGAAATATTTATATATATAATATAAATAATGTAAAAAAATTTATACACTGATAAATATTGTCTAAGGTGATCTGTTATAAAAAAAATTCAATAGTTAATGAAAACTCAAAATATAAGGATATTGTATTATAGAAAAAAAGGAATTAATGGATGATACAACCATGGAAGAAGATAATCAGATATTTTTATGGAATCTTTTTTCATGATTTGGGACCATGTTAATGAATAATATTTATATAGAAAACATGTTACCAAAAAATTACACTCAGGAATGGATTATTTTTTACAAGGGATTGTGTTATTTAAATTATAAGGAATAAAGGGATATATCCTCTTAAAAATTGTGTTATTGAACCCTATATCTCATTTAAATTTTAATATATAATCTTTAAAATATTGTCCACATGTTCTCTATAATTAAAATTGACTGATCATTTTTACTAATATATGGTGAAATTCTAATGGTTCCCAAAAAAATCAGTTATATCTTTTCCTAAGAAGAAAAGGCCATTCATATTTATTGTTATATGTCCATGATAAAGTAGATACATAAAAATAATGTGTCTCTAAATTGATTTATTATTATAATGAATGAATAATTACACTATAATTATTAATGTGTTATAAATAGAGTTAAAATAGAGATTTGGGAAATTAAAAACATTATGAAAGATGTAAAAGGGTATCAGTTTTTTAATGAAATAATTTTTAAACCAAAATCCCAAATTAAAATATTTGTTTTTTAAACGGAAATGACAAAAGTTAATATGAACATTTTAAAAAAGAAAAAATTGACACACTAAGACACAATAAACAACTGTTATGATGTTATCAAAACTCATCATCAATATAGTGAAATATCAATACAATGGGCATTCAAAAGAAAGGAAAATAATTATTTCAGATTAGAATAGAATATTGTGGTTATTTAAATAAAAAAGGATCGATCTAAGAATTAGTGGGGTTTAAACTCTTTTGAGGAAACTATATGAGGGTTGGGATAGTGAAATAATTCCATTAATTATTAAAGGGAAAATTGAAATTAAAACAAGGAAGATCTATCCTTGTATTTATAGGGGTTTTTTAACTGAAATCCATCATGTCTTTTTTACACTCAAAATTATCATTCTTCCCCTCAGTAAAAGAACATTTGGCTTCTTCTCATTTGAGACACCAAAGAAGAAAGACATTAAAAACCTTCATAATAAACTTTATCCGTGAACACAACATAAACTAGTTCATAGAGAATTTAATTTTGACCTTGAGGATAACAACCATAGTTGTCCACCATGGTTTTGGGAAAATACACTCTTTATTTTTGACCATCTACACAAAGTAAAATAGTGTGGAGATATGCCACTCATTTTATTAAAGACCTCATCATGTGGTACATATATACTTCATCAAGCACATCCCCAAGACTATTAAAAGTGCATTTAGGTTCCCTCGAACATGTGGTGGGGCTCCTCCCATTTCACATAGGTGGATCCATTGAACAAAACAATTACCAAAATATTATATTCACAATTCTTTTTTAACAATGTACAAAACTATAGATCTACACAACGTTTCTTCTAAAACACCTAAAAATATACATTTTATAGTTAAAACTGTACAAAATAATATTTAAATGGAATAATGATGGAATTTATCTCCCCAAATTAATCATTTCACAAAAAACATTCCCACTATTAAATGAACATAAAAAAATCCCTACTAATATGACCAGAATATGGTGAAGTGGATATTAGGAATTATAAAGAAACCTATATTCAAAAGAAGTCCAAAAAAGATTCATATGATACAAATAAACACATGAAAACATAATTTATTTTATGGGGAGAGATTAATTAGTTATAATAGATACCTCTCAAATATATTCACATAATGTAGATATAAAAAAGTGTAACATATGGGAGATATAGAGGTCTATCTTATATCCCTATGACATAACTCTATTGAACATCACTATAAAAAATATTTTCTTCATCATCAAGCATTCCACTGAGAGATTTCATTCAATAATAACAAATCCATCACGAAATCAAAAAAAACTAATGTGATTTAATTAAATAAATTAATTGATAATATCAAATTTCATTCAACACAAAAACATAATCTCTAATATCAAATAAAAATTGTGATTATATTAACTAGGGATATTGATTTCACATTTCTAGGTCATGGTCCCATGTAATATTATTCATACCACCATTCCTCTTAGGAACATAGACCAAAAAGAAAACTTTTCCATGAATAACCCTCTATAAATTAACATGCATCATAGTAAGACACTATACAAATGTCACCACATTCACTACATCAAACTCACCCCAATCAATCACCTTAGGTACATCATGATGATACCTATGAAACACCAACACATCAATGATGTTGGTAATTAACTAATAACATTGTGGAAGATACAATTGGTGCACCACCTCATCAACTATCTCCAACACCTCAAAAGGCTGAATAAATTGGGAAGATAAATTACTCCCATAAAAGAACCTCCAAAAACCCCATGATATGTATAAACAATTAGTAAAATATATCCCCAAAAAACTGTTTTGATATTCTACTATAATCATTATAAAAATTTGGAATGTCCAATAATACCTTGATTAATTAATGATTCATTTGGACCTTTTTCTTCTTTCTATAGAATACATTATATACAATGAAAATATTCTCTTATTCATGATCCAACACAATAGGTATTTAAAATGATTCTAGAACAATTCCACAAAAGAAGGAGTGTTAATAGAAAAGTTGTATCTATTATTGTTTGGGTACTTTACTAAATATATTTTAACCAACTATGACTTCTTTAAATACATGAAAAATGATCCAATCCTATTTTCTATGGTATTTTTTGTAACACCCCAAGCTTCTACGGTACATTTCCATTTGAATAATGTAATAGCATGTGTTGTACGTAACATCGAGTTCTAACAGACACCACAACCGATCAAACTAGCCATTATGAAATGTAATACCTACTTTTTAAAATTATATATATTTTATATTTCAAAATGGACTTCATTTTTGGATTCAGAATATTGGAATTATCCAAAGTTGAATTTTTGGTATTTTTCTGAGAACGTCCAATTTTTATGAAGTGAAAAATACTTAAAAACAGTTTTTTTAATCAAAATAATTTATAGTGATAAATTATATTATTTAGTGGTTTTAAAGTATAATTATAATATATTTTTTTCCATTTTATCCAATGTTTTTCATTATAATTAATTTCACATTGAAATTGGACATAAACAATTGACAATCTTTTGATATATATAGTTCCTTAAAAACACGCTATTTGTTGTGACATCGGGAATTAATTATAAAATTAATTAATTAAACTTTTATGTTTGGAATTTTGTAAAATAGATATCATTTTTGAATTCGTAATATCAATTATATTTTAGGGTGAAATTTTGGCATTGTTCTAAAAAGCTTTAATTTTTGATGAATAGTGAAACTACTAAGTGGTAGTTACAAAACTGAATTTTTCATAAAACATAATTTTACCGCTTCTGTGATTGGAATTTTGAAAATCCGAGAGACATGGTTAATATCAAGGAGTAAAATGTGGTTCAATGAGATGAAAATAATTTTTGGTGAATAGTAACTTTTTACTTTTATTTACCACGGTTAAAAGTAAATAGGGTAATTAAGGGTAAAAATGATATTAATATTACCCTAACACATGTCCTAATTCTATTGGACAAGTTTAACTTGACCAAAAACAACCCTAGGGACAAATTATTATCATTTAGGTCCACTTGGATTAGATTAGGACATTTATTATTATTTAATTCTATGAAGAGTTAAAAGAGTCAAAATCAAAGTTTATTTACTAAAACATTTTTAATATAGGGCTATACATAAGATAAATTCTATTTTAAATATTCATTAGAATGATAAAAATATTTCCCACATGATGATAATTTATTTATAATTTTTAGATATTAACTAATTTAATTTATTTATGACACAATGACGATGCAGTAATAACCATAATAGTGAAAAATTAAAATAATTGATATTATAAATACCCAAATAAATATAATATGAGACTTTTAATGAATTAAAAAAATTTTATAGGATAATATGAAATATTAGGATTGATTTAATTGAATTTTTTAGAAGTAATAATTCTGTTATGATTTTCACAAAAATCAATTATTGAATAGTGTCAAAATTGACATAAAAGAGTTTTTAAAACAAATATTATATTATTAATTGACATTAAATTCTTTAAAATCTAAGTATCAGCCAGGAGACTTATATCATGATAGGTGTATCATTAATGGACCACTTGAGGTTCTCTTGGATGTATATAGTATGTTTATTAACCATATAATATAAAAATACAAAGAGACATTGTAAAAGTGAAACTAATTAACTAAGAGTTAATACTTAATGATAAGGTTAATATAGTACCCCAAACCTGTATAAATTCTATTTTTTGAGTGGTTTTTGACCTATCCCAACCTTAAACTTTAAATAATCCACTTTTTATCCATTTGAAACGGAATATGAATTTATTATAAAATAATATTTCAAGCTTTTCCAAAGGTGCCCCTCACCCCTCTTATAAAAGGGCACTCTCCCATCTCATTAACTCACACCTTCAAAGCCTTTTTTCTCTTCCATAATCTGCCCAAATACTCTCTCAACTTCCATGAATTCCTCTTAGAAGCCTTACTTTAGTTAGAATGCCAACCTAAGAGCCCTTTTTTAAAATCAAAAGGAAGAACCCGAAGAAGAGGTAATGATTTCACCACCCTTTTCCAAGTTCCATTCTTCTTCCACTTCTTCCATATTTGTTATTACCATTCTAAAATAAAAACTCTAGTATCTTATATATACTGTGATGTTATTATAAATATGGTACAACCATATTCAGTATTCTATCCATCCTTTGAATAACATGTCACCATACGTGCGTACGTACGGCTTACCGTCTCCATGTCTTGGTGTAATTTTTATTCAATAAATTATTATTTGGATGGGTATAATAATGATGTGTAACTCATGTAAATAATAAATATAACATGATAATGACTCTGTATATAAGATATAACATCCAGTTATATTTTAATTTAATATCAAAAGAATGATAATGTCGCTTGGGCATACGTATAGACTACCGTCTCCACAAACGCGATGGGATTCATTCTCCATCGTATCCATTCAAGTATAATTCTCATTTGATGATTAATAACAGTATCAAAGGACTTTATATCATTCTGGATATGATTAAGATACAACCTATCCATGACAAACATGGCTTACATAACAAAACATATAAAAGAAAACGAGTAAGTTAACACCCGAAACAACGATAATAATAAGATATTGTTAACAAATCAATGTTAAAAGATCATATATGATATCATATTAATGTATATGATTCTTGTATAATTTAATAACAATAATTTCACCATTATATTGGAGGTTTACCTACCCCAACCAAGGAAAAGTACAAGGTAAGTGTTTATTTCGCAATCTCTTCATTATACGAGGTTATTTATACGTAATAATCTACTGGGATCTCTTTATAATCCACATCCATGTTTCTTAAAAATGTATATCAATTTTTTTAATATTTACAAGAATATGGGTTAAGGTAATTTATAGCCTTGATTGAATTATTATAAGTGGATTATAAAGGAATCTTTCCGCCGTTTTCTAAACAACGTGCTTTTTTAACCTTTTCGATAGAATTAAGGTAAGAATGTTTTTTAACTTATACGGTGGGTGTGGCTATTTTCTACCATTATAAAATCTTAGAATCTTCCCTTAAAATATTATAAGAATATTTTCAAAGAAAATGTTTTAGTTTAGAAATATATGACTCTTAAATGCTTTCAAAATAAAAGAGATATTTCTCTAAAAAGAGTTTTGATTTCATCTATGTCAACATCCTTTGATGGATTTTACTCTTATTTGAAGTTGATTTATTATGAAACACAAGTTATATATTTTATTGAAGGTTTTGTGATATGTTTGACTGTGGATGTGTTATACCACTCATGGTTTATAGATGAAGTATTAACATTTCGTATGCTAGTTTTAATACTAATGTTTATGTTATGTTTAAACCTTTTCATATGGGAATGCATTGGACTTAATATGTGATGGGTGGAGCCCACTATAGCTCCTCGATGCATCGGTAGGTCTCATGAGACAAACTAGTGTCTTGGCACAAGGCCTTGACAAAATATTTTTTGTACTCTTGGCATGAGGCTTTGGCTATGTGGTTATGATAGTCTGGCATTATCAATTCCATCATTATGAAAGCGGTTATTGATATTACATGCGATTATTTGATTAGTAGAATATCAATGTGAATATGTAAATGGAATTATTTCATTTTATTTTTCCATAATATGTTGAAGTTCAAGTTTAAAAGGATTTTGTTTTAGTTATAGACTGCCTTAAAAGATTATTGTTATTTATGAAAGTTTCTGCTATATTGTTATCCTTACTGGGCATTTGAGCTCACCCCTTTTCTATGTTTTATTTTTCCCAGGATGTGAAGAAGTAAATTATGAATGACCTGTAAGGATATTATAAGGGGATAATAGTGTGGATCATGGAGACAATATGTTGTTGTAGTAGTTTTTCACTACATGATATAATGTAAAACTTTATGAATATATCTATTGTTTCTAAGGCTACAAAACCAATCGGTCTTTTGAGATTTGATCTTTCTTGTGATCATGCCAATATTATGTAATAATGCACCGACTCTGGGAAACTGGGTTCGGGGCATTACAGTTGGTATCAGAGGAAGTTTTGTACAAACCTTGGAAGCTAGATTTAGAAAAACTCTGATTAGAGAACATAGACCTAAGATGGACATTGAGGATGAGTATAGAAGAACTTCCTAGTATTTTGGTATTGTAGAGATTTTGTGAGTTTTTCAAGGAATATATCCATGTCTAGATATGAGAAGGTAGAGGCGGCTCTGGAACAGATGTACCTAGGGGTAAAACCTGAAAACACCACTTTGAGCTAGACTAAAACGGGAACTAGTGCACGACAACGGGCCTTTCTGCACTCTTGGATACGACACTCCTGGGGATATTCTTAGGATAACTCTCATTTTCTTTACAAATCATTATGAAAGGTTTATGATCATATACTTCCTCAAAGAAAACATTTTGTATGATTATGGATTATATCCATAAATAGTTCAATTTATGTTAAGTGCTTTATAAGTATGGGATTATATATTTTGATTTATAAACTGATCTAGTTTATGCCATTGTTAAGAAATGGTGCCTAGTGGAAGAAATGGAATCTGTATCAGTGCACAGACTCCATGTAAGGATTTCTCTCCTACTCAAGATAATTATAGTTGAGCTGGAGATGCAACTGGTGCCGATCAGCTAATCACCATACTGGGACAACTCACTCAGGTTATGAATAATAACCTTACTCGTATGAATCACCCTGATCCACAGCATGGAGGACCAATGTTAGATTGCTTCATGAGGCAGCAACCACCAACATTAAATGGGAGTACAAATCCATTAGTAGCTGAGAAAAGGATAAGTTCCCTAGAGAAAATATTTAAGGATTTGGGGAGTAGTGAAAAGGAAAAAGTTATCATGGAATTTTACCACCTCACTGGAGATGGTGATCAATGGTGGTCATTGATTGAAAACATGAAGGAAAATGATGAAGTATCAAATGTGGAATGGAGGGAGTTCAAAGATTTGTTTTTAGAAAAATACATTCCTCGTGACCATCAAGCAGATATGGAAAGACAATTTCTGATTCTGAGACAAAAGGGAGATGAGAATGTCGCAATGTATGAGGATAACATTACAAGGTTATCAAGGTATGCTGGAGATTATATTCGTACCCCAATAAGTAAGATTGATCATTTATTTGATGGGTTAAAACCATTTCTCCATCGAGCATTAGTCTCACAATCCTTCTCGTCTTATGAAGACATTGTCTCATGTGCTATCAAGACAGAAATGGAATTCTCTTAGTCTTATGACTTCAAAGAAAAGAAAGAGAAGAAGAGATATGTTGATCAATCTGGGAATGGAAATAAGGGGAAGAAGGGAAAGGTTGAACATCAATCCTGTGTTAAATGTGGGAAGAAACACCCTGGTACTTGCCTGAAGGGAATGGGTGTCTGTTACAAGTGTGGTGAGAAAGGTCACCAAGCTCATGAATGCAAAGGGAATAAGGAAGCTACCAATGTTCAATGCTACAATTGCAGGGAGATGGGACATTATGCAAATGAATGTCCTAATAGTCAAGGTAACTTACCTCAGAAAAGGACAAGGGTTCAAGTCCAAGCTTATGATATCACTACTGCTGAGGTAGAAGCTCCAAAAGATGTGGTGGCAGTTAATTTAGTGGGTTCCTCAAGTTTAGAAAATGAATTATTTGATTCTGGATCATCGCATTGTTTCATATCTTCCCAGTTTTCTAAGAAAATTAGATATTTCCAATTTGACATAACAAGGGACTTGTCAGTTAAAACTCCTAAGGGAAGTGTCATTGTAACAATGTTTTGTGAATCAGACCCCATTAGAGCACATAAATGTTCTTTATCTTCTGATCTCATCTTCATACCTATGATTGAGTTTGATATAATCCTTGGTATGGACTAGATTTCGGACTATGATTAAATGATTTATTGTATGAAGAAAGAGGTTACGATTTTTGATGATGATGATAAGGAACACCTTATCTTTAGAGCAGAATCACCACCACCTAATTCTTATCTAGATCCACCCCTAGTAGCTCAACTAAATTCAATTATTGGGGAGGAAGAGAATGAAATGATAGTTGGTGAGGAATGTAATGTTCAAATAGAGTATGTACCTGTTGTGAAAGAATATGTAGATGTGTTTCCGGATGATTTACCTGGACATCCTATAGAATGAGAAGTTGAGTTTTCCATTGATTTAATTCCTGGATCAAGGCCTATATCGAATACCCCTTATAGAATGGAAAATGTAGAATTAGTTGAACTAAAGAAACAACTAGAGGAATTGATTAATAAGGGATTTATTCGCCCTAGTGTTTCTCCATGGGGAGACCCTATTCTTTTTGTTAAAAAAAGATGGATCTATGAGGTTATGTGTCGACTACATGGAGATCAATGCTATAACAATAAAGAACAAGTTACCCCTACCTCGCATTGATGATTTATTTGACCAAATGCATGGAGCTCAATACTTTTCAAATATTGAACATCAATCTGGATACCATCAATTGTGTGTAAAGAAGGAAGACATTCCGAAGACAGCATTTCAAACCAGGTATGGGCATTACGAGTTTACTGTAATGCCCTTTGGATTGACTAATGCACCCTCTGTAATCATTGATCAGATAAATATAGTTTTCGAGGAATATCTCGATGAATTTGTGGTGTTATTTATTGATGATATCTTGGTATACTCTAAAAGATACGAGGATCATGAAATTCACTTGCGCATTATCCTGAAGACTCTGAGAAGACATGAGTTATATGGGATGTTTAGCAAGTGTGAATTCTGGCTTCAGGATATTTCTTTTCTTGGCCATATTGTCTCTAATGATGGAATCTCTGTTGATCCTTCTAATAACAAGGCAATCCAAGAATGGCCAGCACCTACGAGTATAACTGAGGTATACAGTTTTACTGGTTTGGCAGGTTATTATCGACGTTTCGTCCAGAATTTTTCATGATTGGAAAACCCATTAACAAAGCTCAAACGTAAAGGGGTTAAATTTGTTTGGACAAAAGATTGTGAAGAATGTTTCGAAGAACTGAAGAGATGATTAGTCAATGCTCCTATATTGACTCTTCCATCGGGGAATGATGGGTTCGTTATTTATAGTGATGCATCGAAGGAAGTACTTGGTTGTGTCCTTATGCTGAATGATAGGGTTATTGCCTATGCATCACGACAGTTGAAAATTAATGAGCAAAACTATCCTACTCGTGATCGTGAGTTAGCAGCTGGGATATTTGCTTTAAAGATATGGAGGCACTACCTCTATGGTGAAAAATGTGATATTTATAATGATCACAAGAGTTTGAAGTATATTTTCTTACAAAAAGAACTCAACATGAGGCAAATGAGAAGGCTTGAATTACTCAAGGATTATGATTGTACGACACACTACCACCCGGGGAAAGCAAACAAGGTGGTAGATGCTTTGAGTAGAAAAGATCATGGAGTTTTGAACAATATGAGAATTGAAAGGGATCCAATTTTCATGGATCTAGTGAAGATGGACATGGGAATAACCAGGGAAGGTGAAACATCATTGCTTTTTCAAATGGTAGCCAAACCATCATTACTAGAAAGGGTTAAGTGTTCTCAGACCGATGAAGAAGAATTTCAAAAGAAGATTAAAGCTGTGAATGATGGGAGATTGAGAGACTTTGTGTATGAAGAATGAATTTTGAAATTCGGGAAGAGGATTTGTGTTCCCGATATACTTGATATAAAAAGGGAATTGTTGGATGATTCTCATTGTTCTAATTTCTCTATACACCTTGGGAGCACCAAAATGTATAGAGATTTGAAGCAACATTTTTGGTGGAACAACATGAAGAGGGAGATTGCTGATTTTGTGTCAAGATGTATGGTTTTTCAACAAGTAAAAGATGGAAGGCAACATCCTAGTGGAGTATTGCAACCTCTTCCCATACCAGAGTGGAAATGGGACAATATTACGATAGACTTTGTCATGGGGCTACCAAATACTCCTAGACGGAATGATGCAATATGGGTCATTGTTGATATTCTTAACAAGTCAGCACATTTTCTTGCTATAAGAGAAGATCTACCACTGGAATATATTGCAAGACTATATATTGATGAAGTTGTGAGACTTCATGGAGTACCCCTTTCTATTGTTTCTAATCATGATCCCCATTCTACTTCAAGACTCTGGAAAAGTCTTCAGAAATCCTTGGATACATAACATCATTTGAGAACATCCTACCACCCTAAAATAGAGGGACAATCAGAACGAACTATTCAAACCTTAGAAGACATGTTTAGATCCTACTCACTTGATTTTTAGGGTATGTGGGATCAATATTTATCTCTGGTAGAATTTTCCTATTACAATAGCTTCCATTCGAGTATTCATATGGCACCATATGAACCGTTATACAGAAAGAGATGTCGCACACCAACCTATTGGGATGATGTTGGTGAAAGAAAACTTGTAGGCCCAGAACTGGTGGAGGATTCGATGGAAAACGTGATGGTATTCCGAAACCATATCAAAGCAACTCAAAGTAGGTAGAAGAGCTATGTTGATAATCGAAGGAAGGATTTGGAATTTCAGGTCGGTGATCATGTTTTTTTTGAAGGTATCTCCATGGAAGGGAGTGTTACCTTTTGATAAGAAAGGTAAATTGTGTCCCAAGTGCATCGGACCTTTCGAAATTCTAGAATGAATTGGGGTTGTAGCTTACCGATTTGCAATGCCGCCAAGTCTTTCCAATGTTCACGATGTTTTCCACATATCTCTGTTGAGAAAATACATGTCTGACCCAACGCATGTACTCACCTACGTGGAATTAGAACTGGAACCCGATCTGTCTTATTGCGAAGAGCTCGTCATGATTCTTGATACGAGAGAACAAGTACTGAGAAACTGGATGACGCGTCTGGTAAAAGTCTTGTAGAGAAACCATAAGATGGAAGAGGCCAAGTGGGAACCCGAGGAACTTATGATGAAGAACCTCCCGAGTCTTTTAATGCGGTAGTATTCTCAAAATTTCGAGGACGAAATTATTTGAAGGAGGGAAGAATGTAATACCCCAAGCTTCTATGGTATGTTTCCCTTTGAATAATGTAATAGTGTGTGTGATAAGCAACAACGACTTTAACACATACCAAAACCGATCAAACTAGCCGTTATGAATAGTTATACCTACTTTCTGAAATTATATATATTTTATATTTCAAAATGGAATTCATTTTTGGATTCATAATATTGAAATTATCCTAAGTTGAATTTTTGTTATTTTTCTGAGAACGTCCAATTTTTATAAATAGTGAAAAATACTTAAAAATAACTTTTTTAATCAAAATAATTTATTGTGATAAATTATATTATTTAGTGGTTTTAAATTATAATTAGAATATATTTTTACCATTTTATCCAATGGTGTTCATTAAAATTAATTTTACTTTGAAATTGGACATAAACAATTGTCAATCTTTTGATATATATTATTTCTTAAAAACACGCTATTTGTTGTGATAGTGGGAAATAATTATAAAATTAATTAATGCAAATTTTATTTTTGTAATTTTTTAAAATAGATATCATTTTCGAATTCGGAATATCAATTATATCTTAGGGTGAAATTTTTGCATTGTTCTGGAAAACTTCAATTTTTGATGAATAGTGAAACTACTGAGTGGTAGTTAAAAAGCTGAATTTTTCATAAAACATAATTTTACCTCTTCTGTGATTGGAATTTCAAAAATCCGAGAGCCATGGTTAATATCAAGGAGTAAAATGTGGTGTAATGAGATGAAAATAATTTTTAGTGAATAGTAACTTTTTACTTTTTTTACCACGATTAAAAGTAAATAGGGTAATTAAGGGTAAATATGATATTAATATTTCCCTAACACATGTCCTAATTCTATTGGACAAGTGGATATCGACTAAAAACAACCTTAGGAAAAAAATATTATCATTTAGGTCCACTCGGATTAGATTAGGACATTTATTATTATTTTATTCAAAGAACAGTTAAAAGAGTAAAAATCAAAGTTTATTTACTAAAAAAATTTTAATATAGGGTTATACATAAGATAAATTCTATTTTAAATATTAATTAGAATTCTAAAACGATTTCCTACATGATGATATTTTATTTATAATTTTTAGATATTAATTAATTTAATTTATTTATGACACAATGATGATGTAGTAATTACCATAATAGTGAAAAATTAAAATAATTGATATTATAAATACCCAAATAAATAAAATTTGAGACTTTTAATGAATTAAACTAATTTTCTAGGATTATATGACATATTAGGAATGATTTAATTGACTTTTTCAGAAGTAATCATTCTGTTATGATTTTCACAAAAATCAAATATTGAATAGTGTCAAAATTGACATAAAAGAGTTTTTAAAACAAATATTATATTATTAATTCATATTAAATTCCATAAAATATAAGGTTCGTCCAAGAGACTTATATCATGATAGGTATATGATTAATGGACCACTTTGGGGTCTCTTTGATGTATATAGTATGTTTATTAACCATATAATATAAAAATACCAAGAGACATTATAAAAGTGAAACTAATTAACTAAGAGTTAATACCTAATGATAAGGTTAATATAGTAACCCAAAACTGTCTAAATTCTATTGGATGAGTGGGTTGAGACCTATCCACAACTTAACCTTTAAATAATATCTTTTGGAGCCATTAGAAACCGAATATTAATTTATGATAAAATAATATTTCTAGCTTTTCCAAAGGTGCCCCTCGCCCCTCCTATAAAAGGGAACTCTCCCTTCTCATTAACTCACACCTTCAAAGCCTTTTGGCTCGGCCAAACTCTGCCCAAATACACTCTCAACATCTCTCAAATCATCTTAGAGGCCTTCCATTATTCAGAAAGCCATCCTAAGATCCCTTTTGATCAAATCAAAAGGAAGAACCCGAAGAAGAGGTAATGATTTCACCACCCTTTTCCAAGATCCTTTTTTCTTCCACTTCATCCTTCTTTGTTATTACCATTCTAAAATAATAACTCCAATATCTTATATTTACTATTATGTTATTATAAATATGGTACAACAATATACAGTATTCTATCCATCCTTTGAATAACATGTCACCATACGTGCGTACGTACGGCTTACCGTCTCCACATCGTTGTGTAATTGTTATTGAATAAATTATTATTTGGATGGGTATAATAATTATGCGTAACTCATGTAAATAATAAATATAACATGATAACGATTCTGTATATATGATACACCATCCAATTATATATTATTCAAATATCAAAATATTGATTTTGTCCCTCGTGCGGACGTACGGACTACGGTCTCCACGATCGTGATGGGATTCATTATACATCGTATCCATTCAAGTATAATTCTCATTTGATGATTAATAATAGTATCTAAGGACTTGATATCATTATGTATATGATTAAGATACAACCTATCCATGACAAACATGGATTACATAAAAAAACATATAAAAGAAAACGCGTAAGTAAACACCCGAAACAACGGTAATAATAAGATATTATTAACAAATCAATGTTAAAAGATCATATATGATATCATATTAATGTATATGATTCATGTATAATTTAATAACAATTATTTCACCATTATACAGGAGGTTATCCTACCCCAACCAAGGAAAAGTACAAGGTAAGGGTTTATTTCGCAATCTCTTCATTATCCGAGGTTGTTTATACGTAATAATCTACTGGGATCTCTATATCATCCACATCCATGTTTCTTAAAAATGTGTTTCAATTTTTTTTACTATTTACAAGTATATGGGTTAAAGTCATTTATACCCTTGAGTGAATTTTTATAAGTGGTTTATAAAGGAATCTTTCCGTCATTTTCCAAACAAGGTGCTTTTTTAACCTTTTCGACAGAATTAAGGTAAGAATGTTTTTTTTAACTTATAAGGCGGGTGTGGCTATTTTCCACCATTATAAAATCTTCGAAGCTTCCCTTACAATATTATAAGAATATTTTCAAAGAAAATGTTTTAGTTTAGAAATATATGACTCTTAAATGATTTCAAAATAAAAGAGATATTTCTATAAAAATAGTTTTGATTTCGTCTATGTCGACATCCTTTGATGGATTTTACGCTTATTCGAAGTTGATTTATTATGAAACAAAACTTCTAAATTGTATTGAAGGTTTTGTGATATGTTTGATTGTGGATGTGTTATACCATTCATGGTTTATGGATGAATTATTTACATTTTGTATGCTAGTTTTAATAAGAATGTTTATGATATGTTTAAACCTTTTCATATGGGAACGCATTGGACTTAATATGTGATGGGTGGTGCCCGCTATAGATCCTTGATGCATCCGTAGGTCTAATGAGACAAACTAGTGTATTGGCACAAGTCCTTGACAAAATATTATTTGTAGTCTTGGCACGAGGCCTTGGCTATGTGGTTATGATATCTGGAATAATGCATTCCATCATTATGAATGCGGCTTTTGATATTGCATGTTATTATTCAATTAGTAGAATATCCATGTGAATATGTAAATGGAATTATTTCATTTTATTTTTCCTTACTATGTTGAAGTTCATGTTTACAAGGCTTTTGTTTTAGTTATACACTGCCTTAAATGTTTATTCTTATTTATGAATGTTTCTGCTATATTGTTATTCTTACTGAGCATTTGAGCTCACCCCATTTCTATGTTTTATTTTTCCCAGGATGTGAAGAAGTAAATTATGAATGACCAGCAGGGATATTATGAGGGGATAATAGTGTGAATTATGGAGACAATATGTTGTTTTAGTAGTTTTTCACTTCATGATGTAATGTAAAACTTTATGAATATATCTAGTGTTTCCAAGGCTACTTAACCAATCGGTATTTCAAGATTTGATCTTTCTTGTGATCATGAAAATGTTATCTAATAATGCACCGACCCTGGTTAACTGGGGTTGGGGTGTTACATTTTTAGTATTCTCCAAATAATCCTCAGTCTACTGGTGGAATGATTCACTATGGTCTAATTTTTGGTATATGGAAGGATGGAGACCTCCCGACACACACTTAAAAAAATTAGGATCCCTATAAGATGTTACTATACATTCTACCATTTTTTTAAAATTCTAATTCTGAATCCACCATACTAGAGAACCTACAATTCATATTTTTTTAATCCCTACGAAATGAGAGGATTTCATTAGTCTGTTTGTGACCACAAAGCTAATATGAAATCCTTTATGTTTTTTGGAAAATCAGAAAATGAGTCATTAGATAATTTCATTAATTCCAATAAAATTATATTTGATGACTTCAACAAACATATTTTAATACAATTATCAACATAAAATTTTTGACATGTAAAAAATCATTTTATATAAACTTTTGTCAATCTATTCAAACTAGGCAGCAAAACCAACCTCCTCAAAACATGGAATATCTTATAGAAACCTCATTAGACTACAATATGTGATACATTGAACTCAATAATAACTACTTAATGCATTCTTTACGGTGCTATAATACATGATAACGTCCTATAGTAGGTAAACGATATATCCGCAGATTATTGCAAATTGAACATCCTATTATTTTATTATTATAATTGAAATATATTGTTATTATAATTAAAATAAAATTTGAATAGTTTTATATTTTTTTGATAAAATGTATATTATTTTTATGTTTTATAGGATGAATTTATCATGGATTTAATTTCATAGTATTATAGATATATTAAATTTTTTTGTGAATATTTTAAAGTACTGATTTTATAAATAATGGCTGTCTTATGTAATTATAAATTTATAAGGGAGATATATTTATTCAGTATTTTATTTCATTATGAAATATAATTTTGAACGTATAAATATATATTTGACATTTTTTATATATAATAAATGTTAACACAAATAATAAAAATATTTATTTCTTTTGATCAAATAATTTAATTTCAAAATAATATTTTGTTTTTGATTGTATATAATATAAAATAAGATTCCATTAATTTAATTTAATACAATTAATTACAATAGAATCAATATTATTATTTAGTTTGGCTTAAAATAAATGTCATTCTTGAAAAAAATCATTTTCAGAAAAGGGTTCTCATTGAATATTTTGAACTTATATTAAAATTAATTTCTACCAATATATAGAAAAATATAAATAAAAAACGGATTCCATATTTAGTATCATAATTTTTTAATTAATTAAATATTTATATTTCAGTTTTTTTCAAATTCAATAGTTATCATAATAAAAATATATAAATATAATAAGTTTTTAAAATGGTTAACGTTGTGGTTAGACTATGAGATAAGGTTCAAATTATTTAAAATAAATTAAAAAATACGATATATTTGATGGATTTATAACATTCCCAAATTATGTTTCATACATTTATTTCCTTCCTATTTAAATTAGTATGATATATATTTTATAATAAATTCCAGGTATTTATAGGTCATTCAACCATCTCATTAATTGAAGGGAGAATCCTCTCCACTTTTAAAAAGACTTCTTAGAATCTGTTCCTGAAAAACATATCTGACCAAATAAATACCCAACTCTATTTTTCATGAATTATTTGTCATGGTAACACCAAGAAAATAATCCTAGTTAGATGAAGGTTTATGTAAAAAATGTTTTATCAATGAAGAGTCATATATTCATATCAATATTTTTTAACATAAATTATTCCTGAATATTATAAAAAATTATATGACAATAATAACATTATAAAATCCATAGCATCACTAACTTTTGATATTATAATGTGAATGATACAGCCATTGACCATCTCTTTTCCATCATACAGATAATGAAAAAATCATTCCTACATGGTAGAGGACAATCATATCCACATAACGATTTAATTGGTTTTTACTCACCACTTCATATGACTTATTATAATGATATAATTACTAAATATAGACGATTTTTTTTCCAAAAATATTATTATTTTAATAAAATATATCACCTTCATTCTTATTCTTTCATCCATAGGAAAACGATAACTTCACTCATGAGTGTATGTGGACAAGAACGACTGTGGAGCTATGTAATTTGTTTTTCATTCCGGCTACATGGTGTGTTGTAAATTTGGATATAATGAATAAATACAATAATTAATTTATTAATATTATTCCAAAATTTTAATAATTTATCTACTATATTTACTTATCATCAATTAATAAATGAAAATGTAACCCAATCATATATTTAGACTATCGTCTCAATAATGAAAAGAAATATATTTTTAATAAAAACATTTAATGGATAGTTATAAAAGTATATTTATTTCATAGAAACAATAATTATAGAAGATTTAAAACTATGGGTATGTTTAATTTATTACCCTGTTTAAAGGATCCAATCCATGGAAACAACACATGTTTCTAAAACATAACAGCAAACACTCAAATATAAATTAAAATAATAAATTCTTAATAAATATGTTGTAAGAAAATATAACTAATGACTATTTTGATTGTTTAATATACATATTAATGTGATATAGATTTATAATAATTCTGAATATATTAAAAAAGATATCATATCACATTCTACCAATTTAATGTTTAAGGTAAGGTTTTATTTCACAATATTATTCTTATATGAGATTTTTTAGGTTTAAATTTAGTTTTTAGAAAATATATATTAATTTATTAATAGCCAAATATACATTTATTACATTATAGGGTTTTTAGATATTATTCCTATTTCAAAATATTTTTCACTTCAACCCTCCAAATGAATGTTCCTATGTAAAATAGTTTTTAATAATTAGTTTTGGTCAAGAATATTCCTCTTTCAAATTATTATTATTAATTTTACTCCAATATTTAATTTATACATAAATTAGTAAATGTCTTCAGTCATTGTACACATTGACTTTTTTTAAAAAAAAATTATGCAAATAATTTATTTTTAATTAGAAACATACCATTTATGAAATTTTTTTGAAAGCAACGGTTTTTTTTTCAATTGACCTCCATTTTCATATGTAAGATGAATTTTGAATTTTTTTTTTCTAATATAATCTTTCATTATTTATAATACATAATAATATTATTTTATTTTGGATTTAAAGAAAGAAAATGAATAATATAATTTTTCCGATCGACATTCTAATGTATTTATAATTTACTTTTCATCTATTTCAATATAAATAATTTCTTACTATATTAAACTTATGATATACTGTAATGATAAAATCCACCTTATTTACCCATAGGTCTTATGATCATGATGTTTTATTTATTTATTTTGTGAAATTTATAAATTTCCTATCACTTTTCTCCATAATAATGATTATTATAATGATTTAATGTGTTATTATTATTTTTACAAATCTAATGTATTTAACATATTATGTAATTGGTGTGTCCATAAATTCAATAACCCATCATTAAATCAGTAGGTTAAACGAGACAAACTAACTAGGATATTTGGAATTGGACTTTAATATTTATGTATAATTTCTTTGTAGGATGCCTTGAAGATAGATTATGATGAATTTTGTTATGAATTTTACCTTTATCAAACCAATTGTTATTTATCTATGTGATTGTTTATGTAACAATGTAATATGATTTCATACTTTCAATTTATGACATTATTTATATTTTTTATTTATTATTATTATTTCCATATATTTCCTATTTAATTTAATTTATTCTATTTTTCCCTATATTATTTCCCTTAATGAGCATTTGAAATCACAATTTATTGTTTTTCTCCATTCAATAGGGTACCAAGAATTAAACATTGAATGATATCATGTATATATTTGAAGAAATAAAAAATTTATCAAGGGATTTTTATGTTTTATTTCATTTTTTACTATCAACTATGAAAATCATAGTTATATCTATTCTACAAAGACTATTAAAATATTTTATACCATAAAATGTGATTTCTTGTATTCATTATCGGCATAGTAAGTTGACCATCATATTGTATTTATTAGAGAGGGTGTGTTATATTTGGTACTTGATAATGTTTAGTACAACCTAGAGAACGGATTGAGATGAAAATTGTAGAACATAATTTGAATATTATGATAAGAACATAAAATATTCATGAAACTCTAAAAAAATTATCTACCTACCAAAGATTCAAATTTTATTATTCATTATTCATTATTTCATTTGATAATCCTATATAATACATTGTTTAGAAATGGTAAATATTATAAGATGATGAAACTATATAAACAACCATAGCTTATATAGGGATTTAACTCATGATCAATTTACTGAAATAAATGTGGCTTGTGCTGGATATGAGGGTATTATATCTATATTGGGTCATTTGGAATATGACATGAGTAATAATACCAACCATATAGAGATCAATTGTGATAGCCAATATGCTATGATAATGTTGGAATGCTCCATGTGACAAAATCCACTTTCAATAAATGGGAATATGAATCAATTAAAAGATGAAGAATATATATTCTCTATAAAAATGTTAGTTTCAAATCGTGATAACGTGAAGGGAAGACGTTTTTCATGGGAGAATATCATTTTAAGGTAGATTATGATCAATAGTGGTAATTGATATAAAATCATTAGGATTTGGATGTGATAGATAGAATTTAATGGATTTCATTGAAGATGATATTCCCTAATGAATAAATTTCCATGGAATAATGAGTTGATATGGGAAATATATTCTCGATTCTAAGGGAAAAGGAAGATTAAAATATTGATGAATATAAAAATAGCACTATATGGATACTAATCCATATTGTGGACTTTGTGTGTAAAATGATATTTAAAATATATAGATTATTTGATTTAATGTGGCATATATTTAAGGACTATATGTCATTTAATCTCCACTTAGTATAAGAGGATAATGTATCTTTTCTTCTTAAGAAGGAGAATTAATTGTGAGTCATCAATATTCCCTATTGTACGAACATATTTCAATATTGAGGTATGCATCCATTACATTTTAGAAATGTTTTTGTTAAATGTTTAAATGTGGACTAATGTGATTCCCATTGTGTTCATAGAGGTTTAAATTGTGTTTGGGGCCGATTCAAATCATAGAACATAGCTTTTCAGGTTGAAAAAGGAATGATGGATAATTAGTAAAACAGTGTGGGGAATGAAAGATAAATAGATGAAATCATTCTAAGTTATTATGTTCGAGGCTAGTGGCCATATAGTTTGGTAAACAATGAAACATGGGGAAACACTTGTTTGGTTTTCTGTTTAGTTTTTGAGAGTGTAATTTTTAACCTTTTGTGAACATTTAGTGCAACCATGATGGAAAAACTTGTGGGGAGTCTCTTTCAAATGTAGGAGGCACACATTTGGCTTAGATTTTAGCCTATTGAATAGCCTAAAAATTCAAACCTATGTTTTTGGTGAATTTACACATTCTACCCCAAAATATATCTTTAAATAAAATTTAAATTTCTCTTCATCTCCCACACAAGATAACCCTCAATTGAGATCCCTCTTTGGTGACTAGTGTTGGTATTGGGGGATATTCTTTGTCGGATCTCAGAATCGAGCATTGTTCACCTTTTTGGGTGTATAATAGTACTATCTTAATTCCATTTTTCATTCCCTTTTTCTTTGGTATCATATTCATTATTTCATTGAAAGAAAATATGAAATATATAAACATACATTGTATGTTATTTATTTTAATACTGATCCATGTTGACTTAGGATTTTATACTGGTAGATTTATCCACTACGAACCTATAGTATATCACATCATCCTTTCATTTAATGTCAAGGAGTTTATATATTCTCTTCTATCATGAACCCAATTCTCGAGTGATTCCTTGAAACAAAATTTAACCATAAAATTGAATTGGTAGTTATAGCTTATTCCACTATAGAGGAATTTTGATAAATGATTAACTTTTTAAGGACCATGAAATTGGAATTGCCCCATTGGGTGTGTTGTTTACATAAATGTACCACTACAATTTTATATGTTCAGTATACCTATAAGGTGTGACTCGTTATTCCATTCCATGTGATGTCAAAGGTGAATTGATATTTGAATTGGAAAATGAATTATGTGTGGTAATTTGAACTGGAATTCGTTGTATTTTGAGAGTGGTAATGAAATCCATGTCAATTTATATGGCTATTAAATATATTTTAATTATTGATTTTCCTCTTTAATTAAAATTACCATGTTATTTGTTATGAGGGAAGCCTCCAATGACTGGACAATGACTTGATTCACCTTTGGATATAATATTGAATTGAAATGTTGTTAGGGATGAAATTTACATGTTTAAATGTAAATGATTATGTGAATTTTATAAAATAATATTTAATTTTTTAAATTCTTATATGATTGGTTTGACACGTGTATTCATATGATAATTCCTTGGATGGACTCAATTTTCTTTTATCATCCTTTTACCCGAGTGACACGTTGACTCCATATATGGAAAAAACAGACGGAAACAAGTGTGATGGATATTATATGACGAGTGACTCTTGTAATCCATATATATTTCCAACAAATGATTAATGGGTGAGGGATTTGAATATTATTCCTCAAGTGATACTTGGGATCCCTTAGTAGACTTCCAAGGATGGATTCAAGTGGCTATGGCATTATTCCACACCAATATATATACCTAGGCCTTTGGGGATTGACATAGATGGGAGTGTACATTTCTATATAATATTATACAAGGTGATATAGTTTGATTCCTTGTCAAGAATTTGACGGAACAACTAATGTTTTTAAATGAATAATTATTGAAATGAATTTTATGTTGTGACTTACAAGCGCAAGAATAATATTGTATTCAATCTATGAATTTCACATTAAGGATTGCATATTTAGGAATACATTGAGAATATAACTGTGGGTGATGATTAGATATGTTCATCTTCTGGGGTCTTATTAATTGAAATTAGTTATATTAAATTAATAAGAATATAAAAGAGAACCTTAACACAATAGGATGTTTATGTTCACTACATCCTTTCTTATTACAATAATACATTCACATTGTGACTATTATATATATTCATTAACTGGATGGTACTTGACCTTGGGTGGATTCCTGCTAGGATTATGTCTCAGACCCTGTTGAGACATCCTTGGGTACTTGAATAGACTATATGATAGTAGGTATGGACATGGGAAATCCCCATTATAATGTTAATAAATTGTTTCCTATTGTAAATGGATTATGCGACAGAGATAAGGAGCCCAATGCTGAAGGGGATATTTGTTATTTTGGTTATTTTTTACCTTGTGGTTTTCATATTTCACGTATACCTATTTTCATTGTTTTGTGGAGACATTGGACATGCATATTCATCACTACTTATGAGTTCAATTTGGAATTTTATTTTATTCATACATTTTATGTATTGCCTCTATGATTTATTGAATCTACTTTATTTATGATATTTTATATTGATTTAAACATGCTATGGTAATGAGGTAATGGTCTCCCCATAGACACACTTAGGCACTTACTGTAAGTCTGAAACTTATGGAGTTTGGAGGATGTGCTTAATTCCATGTGGCTAAATGGGCATGGGGAACAGTTGAGTGGCATTTAGGATTGGGACATTTTAAAGGGCATCAAAGTTTTCCTTTTTGGTTTTGTTTACTACATGGAGACAGAAAAAATTTATGGGATGGAATAATAATTTGGTATTGATTTTTTCCAGGGAATAACTATCCCACATTTAAGAATATTCCATACTACCTCAAATAAAACAATTATTTTTTAGGTTTTTCTTATTATAGTGTATTTGTTTCTACAGTTTTGTGATTTTGTTGAATTTTGATGTTATTATTATTATAATTGTGGTTTATATTTTATTTAAACATGTGATATGAGTTTATTCCATATCTTCCATCATTTTTGGTAATTTAAGGGATTCACATGCCATGGATAATGCCATGCCATTTAGGAAGCATTACTTTTTTCATTTTTTGTGATTGGTTCTAGGTAGATATATATGCTATTGTTATTTACATTTTAGAGTTGGTTATAGTGTGAATTTGGTGGATTCCATAAATTGGTTCTCCTGGTGTACATTCCCTCATGGATAATACTTTGGGAAAACATTTGTTACAAATTTTTAAATAAAAATATATATATATTTGAAATGAATATGAATTCATATGATAATTAATATATGAATGAAATAGGAAATGGAATAAAAAATAAATTTCTTATAGTTTTGAACATGAGTGATACCCAATCATAGTAGTGGGTAATATGAATCATCACTTACTTATATTTTATATGTAAAACATCTAGTCCAAACTCGTGGAGCATATAGAGGGGTGTGTCCTTATATAGGAAGGATTGTACCTGTCCAATTTCAATATCTATGATTTTGAGCTGTGAACATTGATAACTTCTATATATGAGGATTTTGATTGGAATTATAGAAAAATTCCCTCATGATGACCGCCATTTGAATGCCAAAAGTTTGCTGACGACCACACTCTGGAGATGGTCGGCTGACAACCACCAGTGGATCCTCTAATATTTCTACTTATGGAAACAGTAGTTATACTATACATAGGTGATGAGAAATATTTCCATGATGGTTTATTTGGCATTATGTGAACCATTCATCCTGAATTAAGACATGCCCCAACTTTCGTAGAGTTGACATGGGAGTTCCTATATAAGCATCCACCCATGATGTTGGGGTATGGTGGACCAAAAGATGTAGATTCAAGGTTTGTGTCCATTATCTCTATATTTTTTACATCTAGATACACCTCCTATGAAGAGGGTATTTTCGCTATATATATAGTGTGTAATTCCACTAATGGATTTAGGGATGTTATAACTCAGAGGATTCATCATCAATAGTTGGTTTTAATGTTTTATAAAATGGTCTTATTTGATTATTTCTATCATGAGACATTGAGGAATAATTGAGACCAAGAATTTATCCACCATGAGCTGGCTGGGTAAGAAGTAATCTATTATTCAACCCATTTTACAGATTTCTAGTAATTAAAACCTATTCTGATTGCTGATAAGTTATTTGATGATACAATATTTATGTATGGTATAAGATACGAAATCTTATCATAGGTTAATATATTTAAGCTCACTAGCATTTCTGGAAAATTTAACCAGTATCCTATCATGGAGCATAAAATGAGTGTGGTTAGGGGGTGTGTTCCATGGTATTATGGGATATATATATATGTGGTACTTCAATGATCAGTAGTAGGAAGAATCATATGGGGATTCCTTATGATAATATTAGTACTCAAATAACTTACTCACATTTCGATGAGAAGTGATACTATTATGTTAGGGTAAAAAAATGAGGCCTCAGTGTAAGAGAGACCTAGTTGAGTGCAGATCCAATGGGAAAATGGGCCATCTAAAAATATTTTATTGATATTTTTTTCCATCATACAGTTGGTGTGGGCCTTCATTTACACCACATTAAGGATCTATATTAGTAGGTTCACATCAGGCATGTATATGTTGTATAGCTGGCCGATCAAGCTGAAATCGTAGTTGTCGGTATGGTAGTATGACACTAATTTCACAATGAAAACTAGGTATATTATCATCTGTTAGCAATAAACTTTCAGATGGTCTTGGTTCAAGAAAGATATATACATTTAAATAAAATGTTGAGAAGTAGGATCTCAGACATTCTACTATCCATAGTATGATTATAGAAGCCTCTTCATTAGTTTCTGAACTTTTCAATACATAGTATTCAAATAGATTTATATATTTTCCAATTTGGGGGATCCTTGGGGTTAGTTTTCATAATTATGATGGTTTTATGATATATGATACTAATTTGGGGAATATAAATGAGATTATACATCAGTTAAGGGAGTTACCCCATGATATTGATGGGTGTCCTTTTATATAGATCCTATTTTCCATAGAGATTGTGCATTTTGACATCTTTCTCAGGATGGACTGGTGGGTTTCTATTCATTATTCTCCAAACATCCCTTGCTATAGGGGAAAATTTACATCACCAGTGGTTGGAGTGTTTATCGACAATGGTTAATGGGAAGTCCAGTAAAGCCAAGCTGGAACCGAGATTCACAGAATTGGAAAATTGATTGTCCATATTATGAGAATATATTTAGATGATTAGGGTACACAGCAGGCATGTTTCCGTCAAACGATTGATCATTTCTGGGATGATTTCTTGTATGAATTTTTAGGATTACTTCCAGCGATTATGGTAGAGTTATATATGGATCTTGTTCTAGGAGATGCATTGACACCCATTAAACCTTATAGGATAGCTAATAATTAATTAAAAGTGATCACGAGGTGCCTATTGATTTATAGGAACAGGTTTTATCAAACCCATTACATATCTATGGTGTTCTCTGGTCCATTTTTTCAAAATATACAGTCAAAATTCTCTTTCTATGTGTGGATTAACAAAAATTTAACCAACTGTATATTAAGAACTATTATCCTCCACTACCTATAGATGATCGATTTGATTAGCTCTGAGGTTCTCGGGTATTCTAAAAGATTTATTTAATATCTGGTAATCATCAGGTGCATGAAATACCATCAGACATAACTCCCACATCCTTTTTTAGAAGTTAGTGTCTATATGTGTTTTGGGTTATGGTGTTCAATCTTTAGATTGCTAAAAAAGACATCATGGAACTAAAAAAAATTCATAATTTTATAGATTCATTTTATGTTATTTTAATATTTTCTATCATGGTGTGTTCTCACAATCTACACAACCATTCAAAACATCAGGATATCACATTTAATTCATTGAAATAATATCATTTATATAGGAAACAAAAAAAGTAAAACTTTTTGATACATTATATTTTCATTCTAGGTATAATTATCTTATATACTGGAGTATTAGTTTTCCTAGAAGAGGTGAGAGTTGTAGTTTCCTTGGAGAGTCACAAAATTGTCTTGTTGGTATGTTGTTTCTTGGGTATTTCTGGTTACTAGTTGAATTTCATACATAAATTATGATGTTATAGAGTACCCCTTACGATCTCAAATAAGAAGGTTGTGAGTATTATACGATCATATTTCTGAATGAAGACCATTCATGTATTGAATAAGATATTTATATAAGCACTGATTATAATTTTTCAAGATCCATGATGGTGTTACACTATTTACTATGATGTATAGGGTATCATGATTGTAGTAGATCTTATATAAGGATATAGAGTCATGTTATACTAGCCTTGGTAGTTAAAGGCACACTAGAGGTATTAACAATGGCATGATCTCGAGCTAGTTGCAGTAGTTCATGTGTTGCGTTGTTGCAGACATTACATACTTTGAGTGAATTTGGTGGTTTAAATAGGCCACATAAGCCTCAATAATATATTTACATTAGGTGATCTAAATATAAGGCACGATAGGTAGGATGAATACATATAAAAATTTGATTATAATCTCTTCTACATGCCTGGTAAAGGATATCGATGGGAAGATGTACTGAACTAGATTACAAAGATAAAGAGCTTCATCAGGCTAGTAGAAAGTGGATTATTATAATTTTTTTCAATAATATGCACTTGTATTGTAGGAAAATTAGGGGAATACATTTCTATTAGAATTAAATGTTACCTCTCCCCTTCTACAGAGAGTGATAATGATGAAGCTGTTGGATTTTGAGGGCCCAGTCCAACAACATAGTGTCGTAAGTGAGGACCCCCTAGTTATATTATAGGTGAGGATAATATTCAATAGGTACGTTGTGGCATTATAGTTTCAATAGGAAGGTTTGAGGTGATAATGGGATATTTTAATTATTCACCATGGGATGTGTACTTGGGAATTTCCAACTCATGTGGTTGGGTTTGAAATGATATGTAGTGGGTATTTTCATGAGATGGTCTACCATTATGTAGGTAAAGAAGGAACACAAATAACTAGAAAGAATATTACTAGAGCTACCATTTCCCATGTGGAAATATAATGGTGTGATGATGGATTTTGTGACATGTTTATTGAGGTCTCGTTGGGGTAACTATGATTTTTTGGTTTTCCTTTATGGCTCATAAATGATTCTAAATTCATATTTATCAAGGATACCTTTTCAGGTGATGAGATTGGGAGGATTATTTTCTTTGAGATAGTACGACTTCATGGGGTTGGGATTCTATCATTTATGAAGGGGTCACTTATTTTATGGTATGTTTTGTGAATTTGATGCATAGGGAGTTTGGTACATAGGTGCTTCAGAGCATAGACTACCACCCCTAGACAAATACCCTATCCAAACATATGATTTTTGTTCTTGAGGAAATGATGCAAGAATGCGTCATGGACACTGGGGGATCCTGGAGGAGGCACATACCCCTGGTAGAATTTTGTTACAACCATATATTTCATGATACTATTAAAATGGTGACTTATGAGGATTTTTTTATTAGGATATTACATTCACCAATATTTTTGATAGAGGTGGGGGATTCATTTATGCTTGGAACTCACCTTGTCCAAGGGACCATATAGATTGTGGAATTGATTCAGTTACAGATGTATATAGAACAATCTCAACAAAAATCATATGCAAAAAAAAATAAATGTTTACAGTTTTTTTGGGTATCATGTCATCATAAATGTTTCATAGTGCAAGGGAAACAGGATGATCAAAAGCCTGGAAATGCTTCCGTAGTTTTATATAATATAGATGGATATTTTAGTGACTGTTAGGTCTATATATTACAATTTCAAATTATCTCATAGGTACTAGACCATGCACGGAATCTTCCATTTATGTCAACTACAAGGTTACTATTCAAAAGCATCTCACACAATTCATCCTCAGAAGTATGATTTATAGGTATATGTGTACATTTAGTAGAATCCAATAAAAATTATTGGTTGGTAGAATAAAGGTTTTCCAAACCCGTCAATTCCATTTGTATGGGTTTAATTTCCACATGACCACATATAGGATGAGAGCTGAGAGGAAGGGAAGATGATGTGGTATCATTGTTTCTAGATTTATTCTTATACATTCCTGACAACAATTGGTAATGAAATTTGAGGACAAATTGGTTTATGGGAGGATTTTTTTAGGAATTTTATTCTTTATTAGCATTGATATCCCTTTCTATCCACCCATTATATAGTTATATTATAAAACATGGCCTAATGTGAATTACCATTGAGTTCATAGAGTTAGCAGGTCTCTATGAGAGTAGTTCAGATATGAAATCCCACCTTTTGGGGATAAAATGGTGTGGCACACATTTAATACAATCTATGCTGGACAAGCCACATATTTAGATGAAACCATGTTATACTGGGTATAATGAGGCTATAGGCCACATAGCTTGATATACAATGAAAATTTGGGTTCACGGTCATGTGCCTAGTTATTAGGTTTTCGATAGTGGGATTTTTCATATTTTTTATATGATTAGTAAAACCTAGTGAAAACCCCATTCTGGGTGCCCATTCATATATTAAAAGGAATACAGTTGGTGATAGTTTTTCAATTTGTATAGTCAAACCATGACACACTATGTTTTTGGGTAAATTTCATATTTCCCCTAACTAAATCATTAAGTCAAACAAAATTTTATCTTCATATCCCATATAGAAAACCCCACATTTTTTATTCCACCTTGGAGACTAATATAGAAAATTAGAGATCATCTGGGTATAATCTCATATTCAAGAAAAGTTTTTTTTCATTGGATCTGAATCAGTATGACCTTTATTCCTTTTTTTGTTCGTCATTTTGTTTTTTAGCAGCTTTGTTATTTAGTGGAAAGTGAATTTTCCCTAATTAATAGTACCTTCATCCATTGTTCAATATCCATCATAACTTATTCAAATCATTTAATATACTGAATGATAAATCCACTATGAACCAACAGTATGTGGTCTTGTGCCCTTTTTTTCATCAATGTTTTTATATATTCCATTGTTTCATCGGCACAATTCGTAGGAAACACATTGAAATGAACTATACCCATTGAACATTATTGACATGTATAACTTATTCAAATAATTATATATAATGATAAATGTTAAATTGGTATGGAACATGAAATTAGAACTACCCCCTTAAGTGTGTTGTTTAAATAAATGAACCTTATAATGGTATATGTTTTTGAAATCATTGAGGTTGTTCAGTTTACCCTTTCATGGGATGTGAAATGTGAATTAATGTGTTATTTGTTATTTAAATTATGACTTGTAATGTTATATGGAATCTAAATTTTTTATAAGATGGAATTAAATCCTTGTCCCTAGGATTGGACCTGATATACATGTTATTCTGGAATTTCATATTGAAAGAATTTCCCACATGTCAAGATATGAGGAAAGCATTAAATGTATGGCAAATGATATGAGTAGCCTTCAAATGTGATATTTAATTATAATTAACTAGTGGATGACCATGATTTGGTTAAATATAAATGATTATGATTAAATTGTATTAGAATTTTTAAATACATATATTACATGGGTGACAAATGTATTCATATGAGAATTACATGGATGGACTTGACTGGATTTCATCTCGCTTGTGCATGAGTGACACATAGACACCATATTTTGATTTACATGGATCAACTGAAGAAAGGTGACTATTATATGCCTAGTTATTGTTGGAATTCGTATGGATTTCCCTAGATGGACACAATGTGATACATTGTTCATTATTCTGTGGGTGTTAGTTGGGTTCCATGAGTGGACCACCAAGGATGGACTTTAGTGGATGTTACATTATAAAACCCCATGGGAGATACATGGGTTCTTGATTATCTCAATGGATGGGCCTCTATTTTGTTCATTAATATTATACCTTGTGTGATACATGGATTCTACATTAAGAATCACGTGGACAGTCTCAGGTAAATATATGAATAATGAATGAGATTATTTATCTAACATATATTCCATGAAAAATCACAAGCAGGAATTTATTCAATGACTAGAACTTTAGTTTGGACTGTTTAGGAATCCTTTGATCATATCACTATGGGGGACAATGGGCATTGTGACAGGTCCCAAGAATTATTAATATAAAAGAATTTAAATATAAAAGAAAACCAAGACATTGTAGGTTATATACATTCAGTTCTTCCTGTATTATTCTATTACTACTTTCTTACTATGATTTACATATATATTTACTGACAAGATGGATCTATTCCATTTGGTGGATTTCAATGGGGATCGTGTCTCACACCAATTTTTGGATACCTTGGTTAACTAAACGAAATATATAATTACAGGTAAGGAAAAGGTCTAGCACCTTGATACAAGATCATGATTACTACATTAGTTATGGGAAGTAGGGGACTAATCTAAGGCTCATGATGTTGTATTGAACCCATTTTTAAATTTTTTACATTTATTTTATGTATTTCATTCCCTCCATGTATCCCTATTTAAGATTTTTAGTATATTTATATGAAATTTATCTTCCTCATTTAATAGGAGTTCCTTATAGCATTATTATCTATTCCTGATGTGTGTGAATTTTCATTATGATCTACTACTTTCTCCAATTTTAATTTATTATATTTACATTGTAATACACTCTGATGTTGAGTTGATATTCCCCAATTGGACACACCATGATCCTCACTACTAGTTAGGAACCATTGGAATTTTTGGAGACGTACTTGAGGAAATGTGGAAAATTAGGATATGAGAACAGTTGAGTGACATCCAGGCCCAAGACATTACACCTAGAAATTAAAAAATTAATTTCGATAATGAAAATTCATTAAATGATGTCTTTGAAAACATGGAAGATGATAATGGTGGAATTTCCATCGAGCAACAGTTTTGGAAAAAATCATTATGTAAAAACCATGTAGGGAATGATTGTTTTCTTTATGTTTTTAGAGAAACACTATCAAGGTCATGAATGTAAGGGAATGAAATAATTCACTACTTTAAAATTTTTGAACTAGTATGGTATGTGGTAGTATTCAAATAAATTCCTAGATCTTAAATGGAATTTACCTCTGAAAAGATAGTGAAAAAAGACTATGACAATGAAATCATTATAGTTGATGGGGAAGTCCTAGTGACGTGATAGTCGGTATATTAAATAAAATATCATAATTAGATTATTATTTATTTTTTTGGATATACACTCACATTCATATATTTTCTATTTTCTATGAACATTATACCATCCCCTAACACTCTATGTAAGGGGTCATAAATCATGAATACAACTGAGAATAATAATGTGATATTAATATGTATGTAGTCTCTATTCAATCCATAGTCATTCCCTCATTGAAGGCTTTATATTCATATATATTATTGTCTATATAATGATACTCTTTAAAAATATAATTTCAAAATAGAATTCAGGAATTTATTTTTGAGAGAATAAAAAAATATTTATGAGTCGGAAAATTATTCATTTTTTTTAAATAGAGATACATAAATATCTAAATCTTGTGTAGATACACATCTAGTATCTACAAATATTGAAACATCTAGTGTATGGTTATATAATTCATTTTCTATGGATGACAAAAAATCCTAGGAATAATGGTTAAATAAATTGTAATAGAATATGATTATGTATTTCTATAATAGTAACTAGGACATCATCAAGAATACGATGTTTTGTTTCAAACTGAACTCATCCATGATGAAAAATTAATATTTAAGATTCTCTACAAAATTAAGCCAATGGAGATGATATATTTGATAATGCAATTGTAATATTTTGATGAGGGGTTTATAAGCCCTAATCATTCCCCTTTGTGACCACCTAACCTATTTCAAAAAAAATAAATATGTCTCATTGTGGTACTACATTGACTATAGGGGAATCATTGATATTACTATAATGTATAAGTAACATTTTTCATGAATTGATGAATTTTTAGATAAACATAAAAGTGGTAAATAATTTTCAAATATCATTCATCGATATGTTCTTCACCACACAGAGGTCAAGATGTCTGTTATATAAATGATTAAATTTTATATGAGTAATAGTAATTTCCATTTTATAGTAATTTTATTCTGGATTTACTAATCCACCTTAAATTTTTATTGTAATGATGACTAGATTATTGAATTATTCTCTTTATAACTTATTGTTGGTATTTATTTATGATATCATGACACAATAAAAAATTATGATTATCAGGAGGATCATTTGTATATAATTATTTTGGAACTCGAAGAAAATGTCTTATATAAGAGATTTGGTAATTCTAAATTGTGGCTCTAAAAATAATTTTTTACTAAGAAATATTTATTTATGGAAAGAATATTTGTTGATCCTTCAAAGAAAAATGTAGTCAAATAATGTCCTATATAGAGGAATATAACTATGATTCATACTTTTCATGCTTTAATAGGTTATTATTGGTGATTTGATAAAATAAATTCAGGATGGGAAAAGTCGTTAACCAAATTGAATCATAAAAGGGATACATTCACATGAGGAATTGAATGTATTGAATGATTGGATGTGATAATGATGATATTGATAAATTCACCAATAATGGATTTTACCTCTGTAATGGAATGATTTCTAATATATAGCTTTGCATCAATTAAAAGTCTTGGACATGTACTTGTTCAGAATGAGAGAGTTGTTTCATAAGAATCAATGAAATTGAGAATCCTTGAAAATGAATATATTACTCAAGATCATGTGTGGGAAGCTATACTTTATTCATGGATTATATAAATATTATATATGAATGTTGTAACTCCCATACTCTCTATAAAAGAGAAGGGATACCAACCATCAATTTGACGTAAGGGGATCTATCCACATCAACTAAGGATAACCTTAACGAGCACAACGACTCCAAATAATCAGTTAGAAATTGGAAATAAGATCTTTTGATAAAAATATTTACTACCACATTCCCCTTTGTAGATGTACATGAAATGTCAAAGTAATAATCCTAGAGGTACTACATCCATTTTCTTCATTCTCATGTTATGATCTATCTAAGATAATATCTATTATAGAGTTTTATAGTTATAATATATGTCAATCCGCTCACCCATAAGGTTGTGGCGAAACATATTTAGATCGAACACTACTAATACTAACTCATGATAGTGGGTCTCATAGTCCTAATCATGTGGCCTCAACTGAAATGATCCATATCCAATCAATATATACATTAACACCATAACACAAAATATCCATACCTATAATGCATCATATAATACTAAATAATCGACACCTACCATTGAAAATATCATGATTGTATATGTAGTGAATCTCTACATCAACACCTAGAATTTCTAGTGGAACTTCATTGTCCACATGACATGCTTCCCCTTTAGGGTCAAAACAACACAGGAGTTGATATATTTGAAAAAGCATGTATGAATATCTAATTTCAGGATATCAAACCATGTAATATCCGCAAATATATCACTCTTTTTGGTGGATCTGAAGAAAACATTTCATTGACCTTCAATGGATCCACTACTTAATTTGTTCGAAGAGATGACCTATCATTGAAAGTGTTACATTTGAAATCATTTTTGGGACACTGAAAGTTTCACATAATGTTGGATCTCTTGGAGTAAATATAGAAACATCATCAATGTTCTATCATTACCCTCATCAGACACTGAGTAACCTAGGTTTTCATCTGTGAAGACATCCATTAACTAGTCTTATAATTTATGAAATATCAAGTTCATGGTTCCCAAGATTGTTTCATGGGATTTCATCATTCCAAACTAAAACAACATGTACTAATAGACCATGTAGAGAAATATTAATTCTATATTTGTCATATCCTCAACCTAAAATCAAAACAGGTGATAGGTTGATATTTTTTTAATATTCCAGAACCATCAATCCCTTCTCAAATGGTCAATAATTTCCTAAATCCTTGGATGTGGATATTTTTCTTTATAGTGACCTTGTTTTAGAGATTTTAGTCTACACATATACTCATTCTTCCATTTTCCTTCTTGGAAAAAAATTATGGATGAACGGGGTGAAAAAATGTGCCAAACAATACACTTACATTTCAGGTCCTCATATAACACCCTCTTTTCGTGAATATCTTCCTATTTCATCCAATATTCATCTACAAATATCATGGTCAAATCAGATTCATGTCATTGATAATAATATCTCTCGAAATGGAGGTAAGTCTGGAACATCCACAGAAATGATGTCCTCACACTCTTCCACCACTACATGAAAATGAATATTCATTACATCCAATCAACAAGGATCATCCTTGTCAACTAATGAGAAATATGTTGTACCAAACAACACATGAGACTTCCAATGCTACCTCAGTTCCCTTTTCACTCAAAAAGGTTGTCCTTTTCTTATCGTTGTGGACACACAACATCCTCCTCCAGAAATATTCTATATTGGAACAAACTATAGAAAGATAGTCCATAACTTATATGACATCATATTTCCACATTGATAATAAAAATATATCCCAAAAAACTACCACTTCTATGATTTAGGATCCCCTATCTATACAAGTATGTGCTTACAGATTCATCGTCATTTGGGGTCTCCAAGTTCATGGGATGAGCGAAAGGAATAATTAGAGTCTCTATGTCTCAAAACAGATAAAATGATACAATATAATGAGTTGTAACATTTCTATTATTACTATATACTAGGTCTAATGGACATATGTTAGAACTTGTATCGTCTTTCAAGCCATTGGTTTATTAGCCTCAACTTTCTTCAGCTTCCCTCACCTCTCCCTCAGCTCTATGAGCATGGTGGGGATAACATGGGCGTGTTGGTGGAAACAATTCATAACATATTTCTCCTCCAGCTAATATCCCAAATTCTCTTCCACTTATCCCAACCTATGTAGCATCTTTCTCCTATATCACTGTCTCCCTACAATGCATATATTTTGTCTCTCTATTATTTTTACAATGGGTGAAACAATCCATCTTGAGATGTCTTCCACTAGTTTAACACCTCCTATACCATGTATAAATAGATCCATACTCTAAACCGTGAACCATAGAACCTATATAATGGGATATCCCATAAAAATTATCACTCTTCTAGGTACCTGTGTTTGATATCGGTTTCCAATTTCTGATGTCACTACTCCTATGTTCCTACTACCGGCAACAATTTTATGTGTCTTTATAACCAAGAATATGAAAACCAATAAGGAATGATCCCAAAGCCCAAAATATATAGGAATTAATAGAGATATCATGTGGGATTGAATGTATTTTCATAGTCCTAGTTCAATGGTCTAATACAGAAAAAATTGATCAAGAAACATATCAATCGGGAACAAAGAGTAGTTAGAGAACATCAATGAATACACAAATACAAATGTAATTCCATAATTTGGATTTAACATCCTGTGGATATGCACATCTATCAATGAATATGGATATAAATCATCTCTAATATGGCACATCAACACTAACCATGAAAGAGCCACCTCACAATACCATGGTCCGAAAAACCCCACAAATAAAATGAATAACCATGAAGTGGGACTATTTCCAAAAACAAAATACGATCTTATGTTATCCAGACTAGATAGAGAACTAACATCACAAACTCAATCTACACATCAACCAAATTTGAATTGGAGTATCCTCCTAACATGATGTTTCATTCTCACTAAAGCTCATGAATTGTGTCCATCCTATGAAACTCATAAATTTGTACATCTATTAACTTCTTATGCTCGGAAGGTGGTGGTATGAATGGAGAACCTCCTAGAGGTATCTCCACCTAAATAGGTCTAATTTTAAATTCCTCATCTCTTATGGGATCATTTTCATAACCATAATGGTGAATCATGTGTTGTATAAATCATAGTGTCATCTTAAAATAGGCAAGACGTACTGTGGCCCCTGTGTATATATGTTGAGAAGGCTCCATAAAGACATGGGAGCCAAAAATCATTCATATATGATGCATGTACCAATTTTTTTATCTACATACAATGTTTACATGTAACAATTCAAAAAAATTGTGATCAATTACCCTGTGTATGGACACATCAGATGATGTTCCATCACTAGATTCATAGTCATGGAAGCTGAACATGAAACATATAGCACGATTACTCAAACAAACCTCAATGAATCCAGTCATAAGGTAGAAATTTTTACTCTGACATCACTTTATTAGGACCTAGACTAATGTGTCTTGAACCATGACTACCATAAACATACCTTAAATAGGATTGGGGATGGTGAATGACGCTGAGATGGAATTTCAGTAAAATGGGTGGCCATTGTGTAATGTAAATGTACACATGCAGACATATCTGATTCCATAAAACGATGAAATTTAAAACAAATCATAAAATATGTATATATACATATAAGAATCACAATCATTTTTTGAAAATATGTAATGGAAAGAAAAACATAAAAAACAAGCCCTCGCAAGGAATCAGAAAAAATTTATACCTTTCAGTATTAAACATGACAACTATAAATGAAATTTATAGAACACCACAGTATTTGTATCTCACAAATTTTTGACTTATCCCAGTCCCTCTAGGACACACTGAAAAGGTTGATCATTAACGTAATACATGATATGTGTATGAAAATAAATCTAGGTGTGAGTATTAAAATACCCAGTTGAACACCCCTAAAACGCAATGAATATAATGTCAATAACAATGTCCAATAATCATTGGTATATCTCTATGTAACGTATTTCGATAATATCCAAATATACTCAAAAAATCAAATAGAACCATGATAAAGTGATAACAATAGTACCTAACTAGGATTATAGTTTGAAGTCCCCACATAAATATCATCTATGAGAACACACTACATGAGTAACATAACACCGATGGTGTCCATCCTAGATATGATGCTGACCAGATCAATCAATAAAAATTACATGGTGGAATTCTAAATAAAATGATACAATGATGATGATCATACCCAAGACCGTAGGGTTTACAGAAAAATCAATATGGAATGTCCCACTATTTATAAGAACAAATACAGCCTAATGTCGGTAACAATGTTAAAATAATCTCCACCTAGGGAAATAATAATGATTGAGGATCTCACTCCAGGCCTAACGAACATATTCTAAAAACTATATCCTGGGGTTTAGTCCCTATAAATGGATCACAGTCCTATGTTCTGAATATTACTCCATAATAACCGACATGGAATGGATCATTAGAATTCACTATAATGAAACATGTCAAAGATGAAGAATAAGAGAGTTATAAGGAATTTTTGAAGGATTACATGAAATTTGATAGTATAACAGTGTGTGTCCCTTTAGCACCCAGTCATTCTTATGTATTATTGTCCATGATAATATCTGTTTCAGAGTACATTGTCTGTCTATGCCTTTGTAATACTGACCATGTACATGTACAAAACTTTTCTTATGTACAAATAGCCAAGACATTTTGGTGTTTTAATACATAGCATGTTGGAGGCAGTGTACTCCTAGTCATTTTCCTGTGCTCACTGAGATACATGACGAGCTTTTAGGTCAAGTAAGATACCATGTGACAAGGGTATCACACTATGTGATATTTATCTTTTTGTGGAAACCCATGTTATAACATCCCAAGTAAGTAAATACTTATTTATTTTCATATCTATGACTATTTTTTAATTATATAGTGTTTTAGAGGATTAAAATAATAATAAATCCAATCTTAAGCATAGAATACACTAATATTTAAAAAACATTGGTTTACGCCTTTTTGATGGAAAACTAATTTTAAATATAAATTTTGACAATTTTATATGCTCTATTTGTCAAAATAAACTTATTCTTCAAAATTGGGACATTGAAATTTACTTTGGATAAATTTTTGGTATTTTTCTAACAATGTTCATTTTTTTGATGAATAGTGAAAAATACTGCATTTTACTTAAAAACTACTTTTTCATCTAATTTAATTATATGGTTATATTATCTTTTTAATTGGTTTTAAATTTTAATTATAATTTAATTTTTAGATTTAATAAAATTTTTGTAATTGTAATTAATTTCACTTTGGAATTGGGCATAAACAAGTGTCAATGTTTTGATAGATATTGTTTCTAAAAACCCGCTATTTGTTTTGATAACGAGAAATTTTTTAAATTAATTACTGAAATTTCTGTATTTTGAATTTGGTAAAATGGATTCCATATTTGGAATCAGAAGGTCCAAATTATGTAATTATTAATCTTTTGTTTTTGGACATTATGAATAGTAATGTCAGTAATTATCTTTAATTATCGTGATTAATTAGTACTCGGGTAGTTAATGGTAATAAAATAATATCATAATGATATAAAATGACCCTAAAATGTGTCCCATTGCTATTGGTTTTGTCTTGGAAGACCTTGGGATGCCTTGTTCCAACTTTGGGACCCCATGGAATCACTTTATTGTGATAGTGACCTTTTATTATAATTTTTTAATGGAAAGTTTAACAAAAGTATGTATCGCCCAAGTAAACCAATTTTAGTTTTGTCTGTGTAAACGATATCTTAGACTATAAATAGTCATTGGAATGATAGAAAGATTTCCTATATCATAGAAATTTTTCTATAATTTTTAGACATTATATAAATTAATTTATTTATGACACCATGATGATGCAGCGATTACATCATTAATGAATGATTTAAATAAAATGAAAAGATAATATAAAATCTAAGAATTACACTTGTAAATAACCTATTTTAATGGACGATTTAGATCCCTTGTCACCTTATCCTCGAAATATATAATTATTGGACCTTTAAAATCCGAAAATCTTTTTATAATAAAGTAACATTTCAAGACTTTCCAAGAGTGCCCCTCCTCCCTCTAATAAAAGGCCCCCACCTCTACCCCCTTACCCACACCTCTCAAGACATTGGCTCGGCCAAAATCTGCTCATTTTATCTCTCCACATCCCTCCCTTTATCCTATAATCCATCCCATAAGTATAAGTCTCATCAACAAACCCTTTTGGTTCAAACAAAGTGGAGTTACCCGATTTAAAGGCAATGCCTTCTCTAATGTTCTATGGTTTTATTTTGCTTCTCCAACCCCCTGAACTCTTTTTATTCCATTATTTTGTAACAACACAAATATCTTAAATATACTAGTATGTTTTTATAAGAAGGATGTGAGATACACCTACACACACCTCCATGTAATGGTTAAAAAACATAATGTTACGATGGTTGGTGAATTTCTGCCTCACGAAATGATGATTGTTCAATCTTCTCTTAACACCTTTCATGGTGGCCATTAATATGTCATTGTATTTATATACTACATATATTATGTTTATGTTTTCTTTATTATTCTATATTTTTCATTTATGACATACTTTTATGTTTTCCATAATGGATAAACGCAATAATTTCATTTTTGGAAGTGCGGACTACCGCCCCCTCAATGTGATTTGAATTGTAAATGCCATATGTGGGATATGTGAAGGATGTAGTTAATAATATTATATATGATATTATATTGTAATTATAATTTATCATTATATCATTATGATTCCATTCCATTAAATACGAAATAGAAATGAAAGTAGCGTCTATGCGTACGTATGACTTATTGTCTCCATGAACGGTGTATTTTATTTCATACCTCAAAATGTTATGTAATATTATAAATGCTTGTATATATTGGATATATATGATATATATGATATCTAAACAATGAATATAATTTTGGATATAATGGATATTTTACCACATGAACAAATTTTAAATTATAATATGTTTATTTTTGGCTGAAGTACCAATGATCGATAAAATGACCGTTATTAACATAAAAAATTACATAATTTTAATAACATGGTAATAATTTAAATAAAATAAATAATTAACTTTAAAAAGATTCTTAATCAAGTTGAAATTAGATCTAGTTTATTATTCAGGAGATTAAAGAACGATCGAGTCAGGTCGGAGAAGAGGTAAATGACTACGTCTCAATCTCCTTTCATTGGGGCATATTTTGTTTTATACCGAACATTATTTTATAAGATGTATAAACCCCTTATACTTTTACTTTTATTAAAAAGGAATCTTTTTATACAAATCATTTAACTAAATGACAAATGGGAATGCTTTTTTTCTTACGTATGCGGTGACGACGACTTCTCCGCTGCCGTGACCATTATTTGAGTTTCAACTTCCTCTACAAGACATAACTTTTTTTGAATGAAAAATAAATACCATGTTTTAAATTTCTTTTATTTTGGTATTGGAAATGGTTTTGGTAATGTTTTGATTATATCAATGTGTTTTATTGATATATTGTGATTGAAAAGCGGATATTTTGTGTCTCCTTTATGCATGTTTTACGTGATAAGATTATGTTATGGTTCTTGGGAATTGTTTATGAAGATGGGTGGTTTCATAATAAACTAAGGGCGGGTGAGCCCCATATATCTCTCCAATTCTTTGGGTAAGGTGAAGGAGTTAAAGTCTATGGTTTGTATGAAGAGATTTAGGGAATATACTGTAATGGGTATTCCAAACGTAACCATGAGGGTTACTCCCTACGTAATAATGTTATGAATGCCTCAAGGTACCTTTATGTCTTATGATTTCTATGAGTTATTCATAAATATTATGATTTCATGAGGTATGTTAATGTGCTTATATTTTATGAGTAAAGTATTATTTCATTGATTCTTATGTATAAATGGAGTAATGTTTACTTTCCGTACTTTTATATCCCTTACTGTTCTTTTTATACTCATCCCATGTTTTTGAAATGTTTTTCAAAGGTCAAGGTAAAGGTACAGGATGTGATGATAGTGTCGAGGAAGTGTCAAGAAAGAAACCATGATTTATTTTAAATAAGTTTCATTTGGTGGAAAAAAATGAATATTGTCTTTGATGTAACCACCTTGTTTAAATATGGAATGTAATGATTGATTTATGATCTAATTCTCTGGAACTCTACACCTGAACAGATCCTCAATGTGAAATCTTGAAATAAACCAATATTAAGTAATTTTTAAGGTTGGGGCATTATAGTTGGCATCAGAGGTCGGTTTAGATAACATTAGGAGTTAGAATTATATTAAATGATTATCCAAAAATATTTATTTTATGGTCAAATTGAAATGATGTAGCATTTAAAGATTACCATGTTGCATCATCTAAGAAGTGTTTGTTCATAATGGTTTTCCACAGTGGAAATAGGGATGAAATGTTAGGAAGGAATATAGAAGGAAATGACCTCCCAAATCAGCATATTGAGGTGGTTGGAATTGGAACTGAATAGTTTGTTATAGTAATGGCGCAGTTTACTCAAGAAATAAATGGTGGAGGTATCCATGTGTGAGGTCAGCCAGATCAACCGCATAGGAATATGTCAGTGGGGTAACATTTTTTGAGGAAACATCCCCCATCATTCAAAGGATCATCAGACCATGTGCAAGCTGAAGGGTGGATTAATGCACTGGAGAACATGTTTGATATCATGGGGGTGTTCAGACAATCATAATGTTAGTCTTTCTATTTACCATTTGGAGGGTGAAGCAGATCAGCGGTGGTTGATGGTTAAAAATATTAGGGACACTGATGAGAATGATGCTCTTGACTGAGATGAATTAAAAGGTATGTTTCTTGAGAAATATTTTCCTAAGGCTGTACGACTTAAGATGGAAAAACAATTCTTGGATGTAAGGCAAGAGGACGACTCATTGGCTTCTTATGAAGAATGTTTCACTCGATTGGAAAGGTATGCCCCAAATTTTATCCGACACCTTGATAGTAAAATCAAAAGTTTTTAATCAGGATTAATTCCAAAATATCGTGGGGCATTAGCATCTCGTGAGTTCAAATGTTATGAAAAGCTTGTTCGATGTGCGGAGAAGGTGGAAATGGAGTTTTCCGATGATCAAGTGTTCTATGAAAACCAACAGAAGAAGAGACCGAGGTGGAGGGAGAAAGTGAATAATCCATCAAAAAGGATTGATGGTAAGAAAATTATATTTTCAGTTTGAGATAAATGTGGTAAAAATCATGTTAGAGATTGTCTTTTGAATTCTGGAAAGTGCTACCGATGTGGTAATATGGGACATAAGGCTCGTGATTGCACTGGAAATGATCAGGGTGATGGAAAGTCCAAATTTTATTTACAGTTAGTGAAATGATTCAAGTGAAATGAGATGGGTCATTACGAAAATGAGTATTTGACAAAGATCTTGAATGAAGGGAAGCAGTCAGACTACATGAAGAAAGGTGTGGTGAAATTCTTTGCGACTACATCATCTGATATTGGGCCATCAAATGAAGTGGTATTAGTTATTTTTTTGTTTTTTTAGATTATGCCTATGTGTTTTTTGATTCGCCATCTACCCATTCGTTCATCTCTGAAAAAATTTCTAGTAAATTGGGAACTCCATCTCAACATATTACTCATGAACTTGTGGTAAAAACACCTGGATGAAATGTTTAGGCAAAAGGAATTTATAAGAATATTCCAATCCTTATCCGTTGAAATAATCTACTTGAAAAACATATTGTTTTACCTCTAGTAGAGTTTTATGTTATCCTAGGTATGGATTGGCTCTCAATTTACCATGTTAAGATTGATTATAGAGATAAAGAAGTTTCATTTCAGAAATACTTTCTGTTTGTGTACAAGAATGAACGCTTACTGTTGATAACATATCAAGAGGCTGAGAAACATGTAAAATATGGAAATGAATGTTACCTTGCAAATATTGTTTTTCAGATTAATGATGTGCCAGTGGTAAATGAGTATCTTGATGTTTTTCCTGAGGAGTTTCCTGGAATAATACCATATTGAGAAGTTGAATTTATTGTTGACTTAGTTCCTGATGCTAAGCCAATTTCAAAACCACCTTATCGAATGGATCAAATTGAACTTTTAATGTTGATGGAGAAATTGCAAGATTTATTAAAGAAAGATTTCATTCAACCTAGAAAATCCCCATGGGGTGCTCCTGTATTATTTTTTAAAAAGAAAGATGGTTTAATGAGACTTTTCATTGATTATAGAGACTTCAATAACATCACTGTTAAGAAAAAATATCCTTTGTCTCATATCGATGATTTGTTTGATCAGCTCCAGGGAGATCAGTATTTTTCAAAGATTGACTTGCGATCGGGGTACCATCAGTTGAAGGTAAATGAAGAAGATATTCTGAAGATCGTGTTTTGTACAAGATATGGCCATTATGAATTTGTAGTTATGCCATTTGGGATAACCAATGCACCTACTGTCTTCATGGACCTTGTGAAAATATATTTCCATGAGTTCTTGGATACGTTTGAGGTTGTTTTCATTGATTATATTTTGGTGTTTTCAAAAAGTAAAGAGGATCATGATAGACATTTAAGTGTTATTTTGAAAACCTTAAAAGAAAAGAAATTGTATGGGAAATTTAGCAAGGGTGATTTTACGTTGCAACAAATTTCTTTCCTTGGTCACATTATTTGTAAAGATGGAACAACTATTGATCCTATAAAAAACAATGGTTGTTGAAGAATGGCCAAGAACCACAAATGTAACCTAGATTCGCAGTTTTCTTGGTTTGGAAGGCTATTACTGATGTTTTGTTAAAAAAAATTCACGGTTATGAAGTCCAATGACTAAGCTAACTCAGAAGGATGTTATGTTTATCTGGACAAAATAATGTGATGATTGTTATCAGGAATTGAATAGAATATTGGTGAATGCTCCTTTTTTGGCACTACCTTCCAGGAACGGGGAGTTTGTTATCTACAGTGTTTCTTCACTGAAAGGACTTGGTTGCGTCCTAATGCTAAATGATCAAGTAATTTCTTATGCTTCACATCAGTTGAAAACTCATGAATTAAATTACCCTACTCATGATTTGGAATTAGCTGCTGTTGTTTTCGCTTTAAAAATTTGGTGGTATCATTTATATGGAGTAAAGTGTGAAATATATACATTTCACAAAAGTTTAAAGTATATATTCACTCAGAAATAATTGAACATGAGATAGGGTAGATGTCTAGAATTAATCACGGATTATGATTGTACAATTCATTACTATCCAGGAAAAGCAAATAAAGTGGCTGATGCTTTGAGTCGAAAATGTAATGCTTCATTAACCATGTTATGTTTAGAAAGTGATGCTTTGTTTAAGGTTTTGATGAACATTGTCATAAAAGTTGTTGGTGCAAGAAGTTCTTCTATTTTGTTTCAGGTGTCAGTGAGATCTTCTCTATCAGATAGAATTTAGAAAGCACAGAAGCAAGCCATTGAGTTGCAGAAAAAGGTAGATCTGGTTCAGAAGGGTATGTTACCTGAATTCAACATTGATAATGATTGTGTTGTGAGATTTGGGAAGAGATTGTGTGTGCCTTGTGATTCAAATTTTAAGAGAGATTTTTTATGTGAAGCTCATAGTTCTCCATTTTCAGTTCATCCTGGCAGTACTAAGATGTATAGAGATCTTTGGGAGAATTACTGGTGGGATGAAATGAAAAGAGATATTGGTGATTTTACTTTGAAGTGTTTGACTTGTCGATAGGTTAAAACAAAGTTGCAGTTACTAAATGGTATGTTTCATCCTTAACCAATGCCAGAGTGGGGATGAGAGAATATATCAATGGACTTTGTTGTGGGATGGCCGAAGACACCTCGAGGTAATAATGCAATCTGGGTTATTGTTGATCGCTTGACCAAATCTGCTCATTTAATTGCTATATGAGATACTTTTTCCTTAGATCAACTTTCTCGTTTGTATCTTAAATATATAGTAGGTTACATGGAGTTCCCCTCTCCATTGTATCTGGTCATGATCTCAGGTTTACTTCTAACTTTTGGAAAGGCCTTCAGGAGTTATTGGGTACTAAATTAAATTTTAGTAATGCTTTTCATCCTCAATTAGATGCGCAGTCAGAAAAAACAATTCAGACATTGGAGGATATGCTACGTGCTTGATCGATGGACTATTAGGGAAGTTGGTACCAGCATATTTCTTTGTTTGAGTTTTCCTAGAATAACAGTTTTCATTCCAGTATACAGATGGAACCATTTGTGGCATTATATGGGAAGCTGTGTCGAACTCCACCTTTTTGGGATGAAGTAGGTTAAAGGAAGTTGATGGGGTTGGAATTGGTAGATGTGTTGGCAAAAAAATTTCATCTAATAATGAAACATAAGAGAACAGCTCAGAGCAGGCAGAAAAGTAATGCGGACAACAGGAGGAAGGATCTCTCTTTTAAGGTAGGTGATCATGTCTTCCTCAAAGTTTCACCATGGAAGAGTGTGATCCGATTTGGAAAGAAAGGAAAGATGCGTCCAAGGTTCTTGGGACCATATGAAATTATGGGGAGAGTTGGATTAGTTTCATACTGAGTGGCTTTACCTCTGAGTTTATCTCAGGTACACAATGTTTTTAATATTTCAATGTCAAGGAAGTATATGCCAGATCCTTCTCATGTTTTGAGTCCAGAGGTAGTTCAGCGGGAAGAGAATCTATCTTATGAGGAACAACCGGTCCATATTATTGAACACATGGAGCAAGTATTGCAGAATAAGTTGATTCATCAAGTAATGGTATTGTGGAAAAACCACATGATTGAAGTGGCAACATGGGAATCTGAAAATGAAATTAGGGATAAATACCCCCACTTATTCGATAAGTAAATAAATTGCAGGGACACAATTTTCTAAAGGGGAGAAGGATGTAACATCCCAAGTAAGTAATGAATTATGGATTTTCATATCTATGTCAATTTTTGAATTAGATAGATTTTTATAGGCTTAAAATGAGAATAAATCCAATCTTAAGCATAAAATACAAAAATAATTTTAATGGATTGTTTTTCCGCCTTTTGATGGAAAACCAATTGTATATCTACCTTTTGAAAATTTAATAAGCTCTATTTGTCAAAATAAACTTATTATTTAGAATTTGGTCATTTATATTTACTCTGGATAAATTTTTTGTATTTTTCTGTCAATGTTCATTTTTGTTATGAATAGTGAAAAATACTGCATTTTACTTCAAAACTTCATTTTCATCTAATTTTATTATATGGATAGATTATATTTTTAATTTTTTTTAATGTTTAATTAGAATATACTTTTACCATTTAATACAATTTTTTCATTTTAATTAATTTCACTTTGGAATTGGGCATAAATGAGTGTCAAACTTTTGATATATAATGTTTCTAAAAAACCCACTATTTGTTTTGACAACATGAATTATTTTTAAATTAATTACTTCAATTTCTGTGTTTGTAATTTTCGTAAAATGGATTATATATTTGCAATCATAAGTTCCAAATTAAGTAATTAATACTCTTTTGTTTCTGGATATTATGAATAGTAACAACGGTAATTATCTTTAATTATCATGATTAATTAGTTATTTTGTAGTTAAGGGTAATAAAATAATAAAATAATAATATAAAATGAACCCAACATGTGTCCTAATGCTATTGGTTGTTTAATGGCCGACCATGGGATTACTTGTGCCAACTTTGGGACCCCATGGAATCACTTTAGTGTGATAGTGACCTTTTAATATATTTTTTAAAGGTGAGTATAACCAAAGTATGTACCACCCTAGTAAAAAAAATTTAGTTTTGTCTGTGTAAATGTTATATTATAATATATATAGTCATTGGAAAGCTAAAAAGATTTCCTACATCATAGTATTTTTTTTATAATTTTTAGAAATTAAATAAATTTATTTATTTATGACACCATGATGATTCAATGATTACCTCATTAATGAACGATTTAAAGAAAATGAAAAGATATTGTAACATCTAAGACATAAAATTGTAAAAAACCTATTGGATGGGTTGATTTAGAACACTTATCACCATATCCTAGAAATATATTATTGTGGGACATTTAAAATCTGAAAATCATTTTATAATAAAGTAACATTTCAAGACATTCCAAGAGTGACCATCCTTCCTCTTATAAAAGGCCCCCACCTCTACCCCCTTACCCGCACCTCTCAAGCCATTGGCTGGGAAAAAACATGCTCATTTTATCTATCCATATCCCTCTCTTCATCCTAGAATCCTTCCCTTAGGTAGAACGCTCTTTAAGAAACAGTTTTGGTTCAAACCAAGGGGAGTTACCCGATTTAAAGGTAATGTCTTCTAAAATGTTCTTTTGTTTTTTTCCTTCCCCAACCCCCTAAATTTTGTTTCTTCCTTTCTTTTGTAACAAAAAATTATCTTAAATATTCTAGTATGTTGTTATGAGATGGATTATAGCTACACTTACACACACCTCCGTCTAATGGTTAAAGAACATACTGTTTATGTGGATGGCGAATTACTGCCTCACGAAATGATGATTATTCAATCATTTCTTAACACCTTACATGGTGGCCATTAAGATGTAACACTATTTATATAAGATATATATTATGTTTATGATTTCTTTATGCTTCTGTATTTTTCATTTCTGACATACCTTTATTGTATCTAAAATGGATAAATACGATAATTTCATTTTTGGAAGTGCGGACTACCTCCCCTTCAAAGTTATTTGAATCGTTAATGCCTTATGTTTTACGTGTAAAGGATGGAGTTAATAATATTATATATGATATTATAATGTAATAATAATGTACCTTTATACCAATATTATTCCATTCCATTAAATATGAAATACAAATGAAAGTAGTGTTCATGCGTACGTACGACTTACCGTCTCCATGAACGGTGCATTTCATTTCTTAGCACTAAATGTTATGTAATATTATAAATATATTTATATACTGGATATATATGATATATATGATATATATACCATGAATATAATTCTGTATATAATGGATATTTTACCACATGAACAACTTGTAATTATAAGAAGATTATTTTTGGCTCAAGTAACAAATATCGACAAAATGACCATTATTAACTTAAATAACTACATAATGTTCATAACATGGTTATAGGGGACATAAAAGAAATAATTAACTTGATAAAGGTTATTATGAATGTATAAACTAATTCTACTTTATTATTTTGGAGATTAAAGAACAATTGAGTTAGGTTGGACACGAGGTAGGAGACTTCATCTCAATATACTTTCATTGAGGAATATTTTGTTTTATACACAACTTTATTTTATACGGTGTATAAACCCTTTTAAAATTTACATTTATTCAAAATCAATCTTTTTATATGTAGCGTTTTATTAAATGACAAAAGGGAATGTTTTTGTCTTACGTATGTGGCGACAACGACTTCTCTGCCTCCATGACCATTCATTGAGTTTCAGCTTCCTCTACAAGCCATAACTAATTTTAAATGAAAAATAAATTACATGTTTTAAATTTCATTTATTTTGGTATTGGAAATGGTTTTGGCAATTTTTTGATTATATCATTATGTTTTATTGATATATGGTGATTGAAAAGTGGAAATGTTGTGTTTCCTTTATGCATGTTTTTCGTGATACGAATATGTTATAGTTCTTGGGAATTGTTTATGAAGACGGGTGGTTCCGTGATAAACTAATGGAGGGTGAGCCAGATATAGATCTCTAAATCCTTGGGTAACTTGTAGGAGTCAAACGATAAGGTTTCTCTAAAGAGATTTAGGGAATATACTATTATGGGTATTCCAAACATAACCATGAGGGTTACTCCCTACATAAGAATGTTATGAATGCCTCAAGTTACCTTTATGTCTTATGATTTCTATGAGTTATTAATAAATATTATGATTTCATGAGTTATGATAAAGTGATTATATTTTAGGAGTAATGTATGATTTCATTTATTCTTATGTATACATGGACAAATGTTTAATTTCTGTACTGTTATATCCCTTACTGAGATTTTTATGCTCTTCCCAAGTTTTTTGAAATGTTTTTCACTGGTCAATGGAAAGGTACATGATGGGATGATAATGTCGAGGAAGGGTCAAGAATGAAACCATGTTTTATTTTAAATATTTTTTTTGGTGGATAAAAATTAATAATTTCTTTTATGTAAATACCTTGTTTGAATGTGGAATGTAATGTAGGATTTATTATCTAATTCTCGAAAACTCTAAACCTGAAAAGATCCTCAATGTGAATTCATGAAATATCCCATGATTAAGTAATTTTTAAGTATGGTCCTTATACTAGTTCCATAAATAGGACCAAACAGGCCATTTAATCCCTAATTACACACTATGTTTAGCAGGATTTTAGAAAACATCATGGTTCTTCCTCTCACATCATAATCCACTCCATTAGAATCTAATCCAACTAAGAATCTTGATCGAGTGTATGGATCATATCAGGTTGAATCTTGACATAACAAATCACTGGAATCCATCCACAGAAATGCATAGGAAATCCCTTCATCACATCTCCCAGTTTTACCAATTCATAACTCACATGCTACCAATCTATCAACATAGCATGATCCTATCATCAATCTAAACCCATATATGTGATATAAATATGATTCAATAACAAATAGTTGCACAAAGAATAATTTTCATGTATTTTTTATCCAGCTACCAATGTATTTTCTAGTGATAAATGATGAATGGTGGGAGAAATAAAAGAAACATGAAAAAAATGAACCTCAGCTATGTTCGGGTCCAATAGATCTGTTTCTATTTGAATGACGAATCATGTTCCTATAAATAATAATAAATTCTCCCAATATTCCAGAAAAATAATCTCATACCCATAATAATAATAATCCATCAATAAACATGTTTTTGATGTATTTTAATTCGACATAGAAATAATAAATGGGGATAAATCCTCAAAATAGAAAACCATTCATTGATTTGGATTAATTTTTGGCGATGAACTATTCAACATCATTTTCATTGGTAGGATACTCATGTTCATTTGAACACTGATAGATCGTCCAATATATAATCGTCTACCATCTATATAAGCTCCTCCAATGTTCTCTAATAGATCCTCTATATATCCATGCCATCACGAATATCCCTACAGATTTACCATTAGAGAATATTAATGAAAAGACATTTGTTGAGGGTAATTAAATAAATAATTTAATTTGTCTAAACAACCAACCATGACTTCACTCAACCCCAACATCAACCGAATTCCTTTAATATATCATGACGTAGGTAAAACCCAAGCTCTATTCTCTATTAACACCTCATAATTATGATCCTGACCTCTACCTATAAATTATTACCATTATTCAGGATCATTTTCTATGCATAAATTTAATATTTTTAAGAAAATACTATTTTTTATATTCTTGTGTCGTCTCAATTCCTAGCTTTGTAAATAATCATAAAAAATATGAAAATAATACATGGAATAATAGGATTTGATACATTATCAATGAAACTCAAAGTAGAAAAAGGTGATATGTAGACAATCAGTTGAATGAATTTGTATTTCATGTATGGGAAATTGAATTCGTAATGGTTTCTCCCTTGAAGGGTGTTGAATGATTGGTAAAATAGTGAAGATATGAACAACATATATCCCTAATTTATAAATTTTAGAGAGAATTGGAGTTGTGGCTTACCAATTGGATATGCATCCCCCAAAATCAATAGAGATCTTTTTATTCCATGATTCACTATTGAGGAATTACATATTTGTCCCAACACATGAAGTCACCTATAAGGAGACATAATTGAAACTTGAATTATCATATAATGAATATCTTTTAAAAATTTAGGACACTAGAAAATATGTAACGAACAATCAGAAACCCTAAATAGGGAACAATATTTGTAGACACCACAATTTTGTAAAGAAAATATGGGATCCTAATGAATCTATAAAGAAGTATGAACGATATTTTTTTATGTACATACATATATATATAAAACATAAAAAATTATTCTGTGGGGAATATAAAATGAGGTACGATCATATATCAGGAAACTGATATGCCCCTAGACATTATGCTAATGCATATCCTATTATTTTATAATAAAAAACTAGTTTATTATTATAATTAATATATTTTTTTAAAATAGAATATTTCCAAATTAATTAAAATGGAAGAATTTCTCTCATATTAATGCTATATTATGTTAGGGTTAATATTTTAGATATTTTAAAAATAATTTATTTTTGGGTGAGAAGAATAAAATGTAGACTAAACAAATAATTTGACCTTTATATAATTATAATGATATAAAAATGCGTTGAAATTTAATGAAACATTTTATAGAAATGAATTCATATTTTAAATTTTTTATAATTCATTTAAAGAAATAATTTCAATCATTAAATTCTGAATTTGGATTTTTTAAATTATTGGTAATGTGTTAATGAAAAAATAATTTTTGTTTATTTATTTTAATTTATTTATTATTATGTAACATTGAATTTTTATTTTCATTGGTATTAAAATAAATCTCCATTAATTTAATATAATGTAAATAATTTAATGTGAGTCATCATTATACAATATGTTGGGGAAAAATCATTTTTTGTCTTTAAATGTATTTCTTTCGAAAAGAATTTTTTTTGCATATTACAAACATATATTAAAAATTATTATTATTTATCAAAAAAATGGATGTATAGAAATTTTATTCGTCATTTTGGATCATCATATCAATATTTTTTAATGACATTAATTTCTGTTTTCATCAAAAATAACTATAAAGATGGTAGAAATTTTTCCTTGTTGTAAGGGTTAAAAAGTGTGAATGAGGGGATTCGACTGTGTTATATGGATAAATTTATCACAAAACAAATTATAATGTAGGATTTATTATTTTTAATTCAAAATTAACTATATTATCTTCAGAAATATGATAATTTGGATCCAGATAACTAGAGTAATATATATATTATTTAATAAAATTTTAATTATTTACCAATGTTCTAACAACCCAACATATGAATTGAAACCTCCGTATATATTTTAATAAATAACATGAGAAAAAAACCTGAAGAAAAGTTTTATCATATAAAACCCACCCTTATTACCCTCTACCTAATGGACTTGGTCTCACAAAAATTACATGCATTATAGTGTATAAAAAAATTCAAATGAAGAGGTGTGTCATTATTTCAAACCATTTCATGTTCCATTCATATTAAACTGTCTCTAATTATTATATAACCATATGAATATTATTAAATAATTATCATTACTATAATTATTTGTTTTTAGGTCAATGGAAAAGCAATTTTTTTCTCTTTTTGCATCTTATGCAAGATAACATCATTTCCTGTGCATATGTATAGAATCTCTTATCCTCGTAATTATGTATTTCATTATTTTCACCACCTCTAATGGATAGCAATAAAGATAATATTAATTAATAAATATATAAATTTTACATATGAAATTATTTTGAATATTTATAAATAATATATCATGTACCATCATACCAATCTATGAATTTGAAAATGATAATGTTTATTATGAGTATGTGTGGGATACCACCTCCAAAAAACTGATTCATTTATAATTTCCTTCGTAAATTTCTTTTCAAAATTTCTGATTTAATGAATAAAAAACATATTTATATTATGATTAATATTCTATAAATTTATACTATTGTCTAATTTTATTCATTTTCTTCCATTGGAATAATTTAAACATCATTTATTCATATGTACAGACTACGATGTCCATGAAATGATGTATTTATATTTAGAAGATTATTTTTCTGGATTTTTGGAAATCAAATTTTGAATTTAAAGTAAATTATAATTATATCATATTAATGATAATATATATGCTTAAACCATATACATGGTTCATGGACTTAAAAAATTGTACAAAACCTGAATGGAAAATAGAACAATTAACCCTCAAAGATTGTTTTTAATAATATATTATTCATATATGGAATATTATAAATAATAAATTAATTGTATCCAGTATGGTAAATACCATTACAGTTCTGATATAGATTAATAATATGTTTAAATTTATTATTGATTTTATGAGAGTATGTTTAACCAATAGGATTGTATAATTAAGGGTTTATATCACCATCTTATTATTTTTTAGGAATTATATGTTTTAATTTCCATTAATAAATTTATGATTTCATTCTATACTAAAAACAAACTATTTCTATCCTATAATAGTTTTCTGATTTTTAAACTGTTATATCCATTTTCTCAATTTTCACTATAATGGTTGTGAAAACCTTAAAATTATTTAAAAAACAACTTCATTTAAAAACTGCATGTTCCCCGTCCGTAGTATATAAAATATTAGAAAAAAACATATTACTTGGTTTTTTAGGAACCAACTAATCTATTATAGGAATGACTATATGAGGTTATATATTTATCGAAATGAAAATAACAGATGGATAATGATACCTAAACATATGTTCAAAAAATCATATTAAATAAAATAATTGAATAATTTATGACTATATTTTCCACAATATAGGCATTGGAATCCTTTCTAACATTTTCCAAAAACATTTTTTATGTAAGGGGAAATAATAAATGCCGGTTTTCCCTAATAAATATGGAAAAATGAAACAAATAAAATGAAAATACTTCCTTGATTGATCTTTTTACCTATTAGTGATGAAATTGTGATGGAATGAATATTACTTTAACATGCTTCACTTCCACTATTCTGATGACCACCCCCATGTTCATTGTATTTCCTTATAGTGGACAATAATTTTCATGAATAAATATTACATATTATTTTTTTGAATGTTTATTACATAACATTATGATCCACTATAGAATAATAATGTTTTAGAGAAATTCAAAACACTGATAAATAAACAACTCGTTCATAAGATATATATATATTCCCTCAGTATCCTCTTAATAAAATCCACCTGTGTTAGAATTTTTATAAACTAAATGTTTATTCAAAACATGAGTAATTGAAAAGAATGAAAGGCTAATCCCAAATTTTCATTATGAGTAAACACAGAAGATATCAATGATCTATAATACATAACATGACAATAATTGTATGAGGTCTTGATATTAACATTTTAAAACCATTCCTATAATATCATATATCATAATATTCAGTCATGGAATAAATCAAGGTAGACTATAAAACAAGAATAATAATAGAATAAAATTACATTAGCTATGATGCATAACATGAGATTAATATCTTTGTTTGTTTCATGAACATAATCATAGAAAATAATTTTTCTATTCATGGATATCTACCAAGAATCCCATGTTGTATTGGGTTAACTCCAGATTTTATTATATCCATAGTAAATGCTCACAACCAATATTATCATTGTTGATGAATTTCCTTAGTGAACTTGGTTCAAATACCATTAATGTCCTTACTTTTCATTATATATCAATCATTAATGAATATATTGATGAGATCAATAATTTAGGGACCACCATCACAATAAAATAATCCATTAATATGTATTCTGTATGATCATAAAACATTCATCATATATCATAACCTATTGAAAATTATTAGGTTCCATAAACAATTAAAAAATTCATCATAGTATAACTCATAAAAAAATGTGCTTCAAAAAAATTAATATCCTTATAATTTTAAACCATACATATTAATAATTAGATGGTATCATTGGATCATACCCCCATAAAAAATAATTCAAATCAAAGGATTGTATCCTAAATGAAAATTTCATTAAAAGAAATCATAGAATATTTGATGAGGAACATACACTTTTCATTTTCCAGTCACTTCTATAAAATTTAAACCATTTAAAAACATTTTATAAAATATTTTATTTTAAATAAATTATGGTAATATTTATTAAATGATTACAACTTTTTTGTGGTCATGATGTCCTAAAAGTTCATTCATACATCATATGTTAAAAGAGTTGTTCAATTCATATTTTTTGTAAAAAAGAGATAACTAACTCATATAGAAAATAACATGAAGATTCATTTAATTTTTTTAAAAAAACTAAATAATTGTTAAAAATTAAATTAATATATTATATGATAAAATAAAGGGATTATATGAGATCATTTTAACAAAAAAAAGGCCATTAAATAATAATTATTTCAAATTAAACAGAGATATATAAGCATTTGACCTTTAAAATATTATATTACTCTATTTAGTAAAGAGTGAAAAGAAAATGGAAAGAATATGTGTAAAACCTATAAATTGTAATATGATAATAAAATCTACAGGATTATTGAGTAATAGTTTATAAAATTACCTCATTGGAATATTAATCATAAAAAATCCATTTGATCAATGGGATTATATCAAAAATCCATTTTAACATTGGTAAGAGTAGAATCAAAACCGTATGAAATAGAGAGAATTTGTAGGATATGAATAATGATTTTATTTTCAAATTAAGAATTATAATATAAATTCATGGGTTTTATATACCCCACAAAGAAGAAACTGTTACTGAATAAAGAATATATCATATAAATAAATGTGAGATTAAAATATATTATCACGTGGTTGGATTTAAAATAATGAAATATATCCTTCATTGTGATAAATATTAATTTAGTATAATTATATACTAGAATCATTTATATAATTATAATATCTTATATTATCCATTATAAAATTCTAGAATATAATTATTTATAATTTCTTACTAAAATCATCATTGACAAGTGTTAATAAAATAATTTTTCAATGGAAATTCAGATTGGTAATTTTGGATCAAGTAATATGATAGATCTATAACATCCAAAACATTAATAAAGATAATATTTTCATATTTATTCATTATATACACTTGTTATATTCTATAAATTATATAGAAGGAAAAATAAATAACACCATTTATTGATATAGAAGGATGTATATCTGCATAAACATTGTCATCAATTTTTCATTGGTGGAATAAATAATTGAAAATAATAAATAACTCTCAAATAATCATTAATATATCATATATATCATATATATTAATTAAATATATCCTTATTTCCATCCATGAAAAATTAAATGAAAAATAAATCACATGTCATCCTTGTGGTGGCATTCCACACATATGCTCGAGTGATGTGATCATTTTCTAATAAAATTGTATGGTATGATTTTATAAATGAAATTATAATTCATGATTTATAAGTATGGAATAATCAGATTATAAACAATTAAAATAATAATAATCATCATCAATGATATTTGGTGATAGAAAATGAATTTCATTAATATGAGGAGGTGGTAGTCATACATTTTTCAAGAGTGAGACTTTAAATTAACATTTTAATGAGAAAAGGTTCCATAAAGGTTGTTTCATAAAAATAATTCTATTTAAGTACATTAGTTATAGATTATTTATGATTTAATGATATATACTATATATTTATAATAGTTATAAAAATAAATTAGTTGAAAGCTATCAGGTATGAATATTACCTAGTATTTGGTTGGGTTTTATGTGACATGTGGATAAAAGTGTTGCAATGAAGGTAAATAAGGGGTTTCCTCTTATATGTAGGGGAGATAACACAATTGAAATTTCATAAATGATTTAAATTTAATAATAAAATTATCAAGAAATATTGTTAAAAATGTCCAAAGACTAAAAAGGATGTAAAAGATAAGATAAAAATATGGGAATTCTCTTGGATTTAGAAATTTTTAATTGAAAAAATATTATTAACTCTTGGATAAACCCACTTAGTAAACTGATTTTCACTTTAACCATGGTAAATGATTTCTATTATTTTTAATATTTATTATGACCAAAAAATAATATGACCTTATTACCAAATATTAATTTTTAGAATTCAAAATATAGAATCCATTTTACTAATTCAATTCATTAAAGGAGACTAATTAAATTAATGTCAAATTGGAAAAATGGTACATGAATCTGATTTCTAGAAAAAAATGTTGTCCCATGTGTAGTTTTTTATACAATAATATCACGTGATACTAATTATAATAACCATAATTTTCAATTTCATAATATAAATTATATAATTTTAGGTTGAAATCAATTTGACAAAAAACAATACTGTTTAAATTCGTGAAAAAAAACATTTTAATAAAAATATGCCTTTTCACTATTCATTGATAAATAATTGATTTCAGAAAATTTTGAAAATAGAAATATTGGTTAATTTTTATATTATTAATTAAAAAAATAAATTTTATTATTTATAATGCATTTCATAAAGTGAGAATAAATAAAATATATTATCTTATAATAAAAAAAATAGTTTAGAGAAAATATATAATTTTTAAGAATATAATGACCTTACTAAAAATTGAGTTTATATTTATCAATATATTTTCATTATATAAAATTTTATCTTATATATTTTTAACATAAAATTAATTCTTATTCATACAACCAGCATAATTGCTTTATTTTAACTATATTCTATAATAAAAAAATTAACAAATGTTTTTTTGTTTAGAGAATGTTATTAATGAATGTATATTTATCAAAGTAGAAATATATTATAATGTATAAGAGTGTTACATTCTTGGGTCCTGTAGGAAGTGTTCCATCACATGAGGAACTATACTATTTAAATTTAATTACAAATGAATATTAACTATATTCCACTACAACAGAACATAAATTAGTGTTTTACACTATTGATAATGACTCCAAGGAAAATATTCATACTGAGGTAGGTAAGGATTGTAAGAAAACACCATATACTGACTGCATATAGTGTTCATTCACTTTTTTCAACAATGATTATGATTTTTATAAGTATAACACCCTATCATTAAGGTAATGATAGATGCTTGAGAACTAATAGTACCATATGTATTAGAGACAGATAGTTGTGACTAAATCCCTTCTTAATGGAATCTTTACAGACCAAATGTATGATAACGTAAATACAATGATCTTCTCCTCAAAATATATACTATACTCCCTATAAAGTATATGCTCCCAACTAAGGTATCCTCCCTCTAATGGAAATACCCTCTAATGTATGAGATCATACATCTAAATTTTTCCACACCTATATTTACATTTGTGATGAAAAAAAGGTGACATCATATCTATTAGATATGAATAACACATCAACATGGTGATTATCTCCAAAATCATCTTTCCTAAATAGATTATTTCAAATATAGAGAAGGTCCATGAAACTAATCCTGAAAACTGATACACTTAAGCTCTCGTGATGAAGTGAAATCATCTCTTGTATATTTTTGAACTATCCTCATCAAAGATATAAATTCAATATGTATCTCCTTCTAACGATAATTCTATATAATTTATACATATTGAGACTTCTTATGGTATGTAATACTCCACTGATAGTTCAATACTCTTATTTGACTAACCACTAGAGAAACCTCAAACGTAAACTGAGAAAAAATATGACCATATTAAATCTGAAACCCCTTTTAGAATGATACATATTTATATCAAATTTTATATTATTTTATTTAACCATACAATTTTTTTGAAATGAACACATCATAATAATAAAAAATTAATCCTATACATCAAGGTTTACAATACAATAGTAAACTATATTTTCCTCTGTAACACCTCCAACCCCTACCATGAATGGATGTTGACCACCAGATATCTCATTATGAAATTATATTTTACTAGGATTAATTATATGAAAATTATTTAATCTAATTCATTTAAAAATATTCATTTAATTTAATAAAAATCACCACTATTTAAAAACAAGTGTAATAAGGCATTGTAAAACTACCAATCCTTGGTCCCTACCCCAAATTCATCACGAAATCCTAGAGTATGTTTTTGATGATTAGGGTAATTATATAAGATTAAGGGTGGTGAAAAAAAATATCCCCTTATTTTCCTTTTAGAATATCATATACTAGGTTAAAATGATGTTATTTCCCTACCAACCTATAAAATAATCATAAGATAATATTCATCAACATCCATCTTATCTATCAACTATGACAATTGATACCACTATTTCATAACTGATGCACCATCAATACCCTGCTTGTGGCATAAATTATGTGAGAGGGTGACCCCGGAATCCCAACTCAAATATTTTATATATTGGTGTCTAGCCCCAATTTGGGGGGGGGGTAGGTAATAATAGTTATATATGATATTAGTGAAACAAGATATAATGTAATCCAATGATCAGCACGACATCATATATGTTAAACCGAGATCACCGAAAAATATAATTAAGCAAATATAAATAAAAATATATAGTATACAAAAATTTTATTCCTACATAATATAATATAGATCCACTAATAAACTCCAATCCAAAATAGTATGGTCTATATTCATCATCAAAATGATCTAATATAAAATAAATGAATATATATATATATTGGTTTTTATAATATTTTTAATCCATTGAACCCTCTTTAGGAGCAGTCATTCATATTTGGTAATAACATAATTATTCCCATTTGAACATATAGTAGACCTAAAATAACCTATAAGGTTAGATACCCATTACTAGAATCGTGGAGGACCACTCACAATATTTTAAAAAAGAATATAATAATTGAATATTAGAAAATTTTAATAATAGGTCCCTCAAAGGAACATCCTCTTTTTCCTACTCCGATGAATCATTTCCATATGTCTTGTTCTCTAATCAAAACAATACATGTGTATGAAGTCCAAAAGAGTCTGATGGGAGTTGGTTTGTGACCCTTCTAATAGAAACCCATGACAAATACTAAAACTCTAATTTTTCATCTGTATATGTATGTAATATCAATATCTGATCCATCTCCTACAGAATTGGGTATCCAAAATATGAAGGAGATCAACCTCATTCCCTCCTCCATCCTAGCATGTCCCCTACAATGTAACAACACCATATGGAACCAATATATTCCTTTCATTCCATTGGTAACAACCACTAATTATGTTTTAGTACAAATATCATGCAATCCTATTAAATGGAGTGTGGCAGGGGGTGGGAGGATGGGTATCAACCAATTATCCATTTCTAACATTAATGTCAGGGAAGACAAAATCAACCCAGACAACATGGGTAAAATTACGGTTATCTAACTCATGTAATGTATTAAATGAAATCCCAAGAAATAATAGTTATAATAACTATAAAAATCATTAATAAATAAAGGATACATCATAATTTAACATACATTATCCTATGAATCAATATCATAACTAGGAAAACAACAAAAAATGGATACCACACACACCATCCCCCATTATATATTATTAAATCATAACCAATTACACTCTCCATGAAAATACCCAATCTTCTAATATATATATATATATTACATTGTAATTGTGGAATACACTATATATAACACAATGATCCATTCCGAAATCCATTTTCTCCAGTGCCTTTAGAAAAACAGATACCGAAAAAATAGTTTTTTGATGATCTACATATTATCGTACAAATTTCATCATATATAGAACCCTTCATAGACATTGGATATATATATATATATAACCATTATTCATAACCTAGGGTAGAAATAATACAAATGTGTAAGACCAGATTCCTAGATAGATGAAACAACAGAGATATATACAATCAAATATGTATAATATGATATTAAGGGTATGATAATGTGGGATTAAAATTTGATAACCATACACTAAATATCATTAATCATAAACCAAAATCCATGAATAAATCATTGAATTTGTAATACTAATATCATAGAAGAATCAAAGTATAAAATCCATGAGAGAATAACATTGATAGAAAACACATAGTTGTTTGGAAACCACAATCATAGAAAATATAATTTTTTGTCTACCCACAAGTCATTAATTACATTTTAGGGATATTATTAAAATCAATGTACCTGATTCTACCTGAGGATAACATCCCATATACTCACTTTCGGTATTTGGATAACCACTTATATACCCTTTGATTTAATACAACAATAATACATACCCAATAAAATTGGGGAAGATATATTTCCCAACCATTACATAATCCATACATTTTTTTTGAATAAATAACATAAATGTAATCATATCATATACCATGAAAATTACTGGGATTCATAAATAGGTTGTTATATCATAACCCATGTAAAATAAATTAGTTTAAAACAGATTTGGTTTTTTGATTGCAGCATAACTCATTGAAAAGGAATAGATTCTACAATAATATTGTCATCATATATATAAAGAATCGTGATAATGACTAATTATTGAAAAAATGGTTGATATCACCAATGATTTTTTTGAAACATCAAATGATGTCATATTGGGTGGAGATTAATTTTGAAATATCACATTAAATATTTTTGGAAGAAAAAACCATTTAAAATTATAATTTTTTTAAACACTGAATAATAATAAATAATCAAAAAATTAATTTTCTTTTAAAGTAAAATTTCAAACATATAAAATAATAATTAAAAAATTGTGTAATAAAGGAGTGAAATTTCATTCATTCTGTATGAACCCGAATCTTCATTTTTATGTATGGATGTTAATTTCCGGTGGTTTTTTTGTGAAAAATGATGAATTGGGAAATTTCCTCAGTACATGGTGTGTACTGTTGAGTTCACTCCAAGCAGTGTTCTATTGATTAAAGTCCATGTACTCATTTTCCGCATGTAGCCATGTACTGGTTGTGTAACAGCCAAGTACATGGCCGTGTAGGAGACATGGAAGGCCGCCTAATGTGGGAACAAGTTGAGGCCAGTACATGATGTGGGAATTAAATGAACACACCATGTACATTTCCTTTTAATTGATGAGTCAGATATGGGTCACGTATCATCTCATAAATCAACTTCTTCTCCACTATATTTTTATAAAAGAACAATAAATGGACAAGGAATTTCAATCTCCTCCTAGTTCCATATCTGATATCCGATTTAGACACTGCCATGTGCGTTTGATCCCCAATGGTGAGTTATCTCATTCCCTAGAGCCTTTATTCTTGATTCCTTCTCTATTATGGGAATTTAATGTTTCATTATTTTTACCCATTTGTAGATTTCTAACGTTCTAGGTCGATCCAGGGGATGACGTTCAAGAGCGTTATTTATAAAACATCATGGTAAGTGGTTTGTACCTTTCTTCGATTGTCTTGGGATTATATATGGTTAAAGTGCCAAATAACCATGTTCTGCTTATTTATTATTTTATATTTTGAGACAGTTTAATACCTTATATGTTTTGATTATTTTTATAAAGGATGATTACTTAGGTATAATGTTGTATACACTTTTTTATGTGACATTATGTGGGTGCGTTCCCTTGTTTGACTGTTTATAGCAATTTTTTCAAGGTTTCTAAAGTGGCATGCATTGTTTTCATGCCTTAAATTGATTATTATGAAGTTAGTTGATTATATGACTTTCTTGTATTATATTTGAGAATTGTTTCCATGTAATTGATAAGTATTACATGTGATTCCTTGTTATGATATGCATGTTGTTTTTCCAATGGACTGTGAGAGCCTCGGGCTGGGAAAATAGTGGGGGTTTCCATGTTTATTTACATAGAACATTGAGTGCCTTGATGTAGACATTGACCCAGGGGTATTGACCAAGAGAGATACCCAGGAGGTTTTATATTATTATTTATTTTATGCCAACCCATGGGTTATTGATTGTGAGAGCTACCCAGAGACATTTATAAATTTTTTATCTTGTGATGATGTAGGTGTATTGACTATGAGAGCTTCCCAAGTAGTCATTTTTCAATGATTAGTGCAATGTTATTCCAAAGGGGTTAGACTATGAGAGTTTTTTTAGAGTATTGTGTATTAGTGATTGAATGATGGTGATGATTCTTCTAAGACAAAACACAAGCATGAACTCAATCTTACATGATTGTTTATATGGTCTTCTATGACGCCTGATGTTACTATTACATGGAGGGATATAGAGCTTAGGCTATATCACACTATTCATTATTATACGATTTTAATAAATGATAAATGTAAATGAATTTAATTGAACACTGATGGATTTTTTACCTTTGAGTGATTCAAAGTTTATTGATTCATTTCTGCATATTTATGGATATATATATATATATATATTCATTTGCAGTTAGGCATGGATCATTTGGTGGTTTCCAATTATGATACATATCACATCCTATTTGGGTAATTGTTTTGGACCCAAAGAGTTTTTATGGTTGATGGCACAGATTAGGGAAAGAACCCCTCTTTATCAGGTACTTTATTACAGATGGAGCTAGAGAGGATTGGACCATGAGGAGGCTTGTGATACTGTTGGAGTTTACTCACAATTCAATACTTTGGTTTATGTATTATATTTATAGTATTGTGGATTGATTGTAGGTTTCCCCAGATATATGTGACATGAATCATATATATATATGATCAAATTGTTATATTATTATCAGTCTTACACTATTTAACATTTTTGTATAGTATTACTGCTTCTATTATTGTTTACTATTTTCTTTCTGCCGTGTAAACTCTGCCAATGAGGGAATAGTTTTTCCACTATCACTCCCAAGGCCCTCTCTACTAGTCAGCAGCCTCTGACATTAGTTTAAATGTTCATGAGGCCACAAGAACATTTCTTTAAATGCAAGAAACATCTGACTAGAGGTGAGGGCCTCGGGTGTGATAGTGGGGAAACTACGCCCCCTATTGGCAGTGACCACCCAACAGAATGTAAATAATAAACAATACCAGAATAAGTAATACCATTAAACAAGAGGAAACAGTGGAATACTGATTGTGATATAATAACTGGGGCATATATATGATGCATGCCAGATGTACATAGCAAAGAAGCCCAAAAGTCAGAATACTGGAAATAAAAAATAGAGACAAATGAACAAAAAGGTAAGTAAAATAAAACCAAAACAGAATCCTCACGTTGTTCTCATGATCTCCAGCTACAACATCAATCAAGTACCTAATTAAAGATCTGTTCTTTCCCTTATCTATACCAGCAACCATATAATCTGTTTGGGTCCAAAAGCATGTTACAAAAAAGGTGTGAGATGAATCCCAATAGGAAAACACCAAAAGATCAGTGCCTAATTGTTAGTTAACATATATATTTGGAAATATGAAGAGGTGAAGTAATAAAAATTCAAGTAATGAACACTCCATGTACATTAATTTTCATTTATTAATTATTAAAACAGTTGAATAATTAATCTCGGGATATATGCTACGATTTGTATCACTCTATGTAATAGTAACAACCGAAATCTCAGAAGACCATCTGAAAAATAAATTAAGGATGAGTCCTAACTTGAGGTTTGTCTTGGAAGACATGTCACCATCATTCAATCAGAAATGAAAAACACTCTGTAAATTCTCTTGTGGTATCACCCCTTTAGTTTAACATAGCCCTAATCATTTTCAAACAACAACCTAGGCATCTCTCTTGATCAATATCCCAGTTCAGCAGAGCCTAAAAAATTTATAAACAACCTCTAGGTAACTCTCGTGGTCAACAACACCTAAGTCCACATAGCATAAATAATCATAAAAACCACCTGGTTTGCTCTCGTGGTCAATACCCTAGCTTCAAATTCAACACCAAGGCCCTCATGATCCTATGTAAATAAATATAGAAACCCCCACATTCTTCAGGGTCCATGGCTCTCACGGTCTATTGAAAAATTATCATTCATATCATAACAACGAATCACATGTAATCTATTGGTGATACATGGATAAAAATCTCAATAATAATACATAAAATTTACTAAAATCAACCAAAACCATCCTAAATAATTTATGGAATGGAAACCAAGAATGCCTCATAAGCAACCTTTGACAAACAGCTATAAATAGTCAAACAATGGAATCCACCCATGGGTTGTCCCATAAACAATGCTATACAATCATATTCATAGGAATGAACCTTTAATCAATCAATCAAACCATAACAAGAATTAAAATGGTTCAAAATCCAAAATATGGAATACCCAAACATTGATATTCATCACATTAAGCATATATAATTCAAATATAATTGACAAAAGTTACCAACCACCTTCCACGATGTTGTACAGAGAACAATATTGAACATTGGAACTTGAATCAGTGTAGAACAATGTATATCTAAAAAATGTTGATAAATGATCATCTATGGAATACCCACAGGAGAGGAGGATTCATGAAGAATGGGTCTTTGGAAAGGGAGAAGTCACATGTGGGAATCCAACGCACCCAACAATGTCTCAATCAGAGATCATACAAAGAATTGGTCGGGGTTTGATGTTCACAGAGGTCTTTTCTCTCTCCTGTTTGAAGAATGGGATGAAGAATATTGTTCTAGTTATGTGATGTGACCCTTCTATAACTCCTCAAATAAAAAGAAAAGTACATGGTGTGTTCACTTAATGTACACACCAGGTACAAGCCTCAACTGGCTCCTACATTAGGTTGGATTCTAGGTCACCAACATGTCCATGTAATAAACCATTACCTGGCCAATACACGATTACAAGTAGAAAATGGGAATACAAAGTGTACTCCTATGTACAAAATGGTTATATAGAAAAATTCCCATTTCATCCTTTTTACACAAAACAACCCGAAATAGAGATCCATACCTGAAATGAAGATCCGTGTTCTTACGACGATGTTTACTTAAGAAATGTTGTTTCTTCTAGATCAGAATAACACATGGTGGGTGTTCATAACACCACAAACCATTATCTCTGGTTTTCGAGATAGTAAGCCAATGAAACATCTCCAAATCCCTTGAAACATAGAATTTTATCCATGTCATGAACAATTATGACAAATGAAAGACCATACACCATATGAATATTTTTTCGAAATCCTTTTTCACATTGTAAGATGAAAAATTAAAATAAATTTCAAATATGATCTACTAAATTCTTATCTATGAGGTCCCATAATAGTTCAGGGACCAAATTTTGTCAAAGGAACATGCCCATGTAATGGCTTGATGGAAACATGATTTGTGGTGGTTATGCACACATTGTATCCCTGTTTAATGAAATATGAATGATTTATTTCCTTGTTTCTTTATTTAACATATAAGTTACAGTTCATTTATATACATGAAATGAGGTGTTCCCCTGAGCATATAGAGTCTTTCCACAAAGACATCCTTTGCTGTTACACCAGGTATAAGGCGATGATCAGACGACATAAATGGATGATTAGGGACTACAAGTAGATCAACCCTTCATGCCCGTCATGGATCCGACTATTGTACTAGATACAAGTGCTGAATAATAGTTCTGTTAATGTAATTTGAGTATGATAATGAATTTTCAGGGACCACCAAATCCAACAATAATAATGGAAGAGTTTAGGCATGTGATCCCACAACAGCATCCTCACAATTTTTCTATGGATGGAGGACCACAAGATGTCGAGTCATCACTGTAAGATTTGTTCCCTCTCTTTGAGAATCATGAGATGCCTCTAGAGAGGATGGTGATTTTTTCAACATATATTCTAGTTGATTCCTCCAATAGATAGTGGCATGTTATCTCACAGGGAGGAATTCATCTGGATAAAGCTTGGGATGTGTTTTAGAGGACCTTTTATTATTACCTCTTCCTCGAGACGTTGAGGGGAGACCGAGCTCTGGAGTTAAAGAATTTGGAGAAGGGAACTCTTTCAGTGATCAATTACTCATATTATTTCACATTGAATCAATACATTGAACCTATTCTGGGAGGTGGTGAGTTATCCTTGGATAAGTGATTTGAGGACTATCATAGGTATGACTTCTAATTGCAGGTGAATTTCTTCAGGCTAAAATTTGTGATAGATATAATGAACTAGGAAATGATTATTGAGTGAAATATGAGGGTGTTTTTAGCGGTGAGCTAGGGATGTTCATCATCCAGGGATAGTAATCCTTCAACAAATAGATGGAAGTGACTCAGGGAGCCTTCGAACGGTGATTCAATAGGCAGTGATGTATCTATAGGTTTCAAGGTGAGGTTATAATAGTGAGGGACTAGTGAGCACAAGAGACCTTAGTGCCTGAGAGACATAATTGAGTTCCAAACATGCATAAATATAGGTAATATTCTGCATATTATCTGGTTTTCCCCACCTGTAGCTAGTGAGCGGGGATAAGTTACAACTCCACATTATGGAGCAGGACCACAATTTTATCCTCAGTCAACGAACATGAGTTTGTCCAGCCTTTCATGCTGAGAAGGTTTTCATGGCCATGGAATCCATGAAACAGTTCCTCAGTGACAGCTGGGTGGATTAGCTTGGGGTAGTCAGGCAGGGTCACGGGGCTATGGTAATGATCATACCATTGTAGTGGAGAAGACCCACTAGGAGGAGGATCACAAACCCTCTAATGATAGAGTTACGATTCTATTTGACTCAGTTTCATCTTATGCTCTTTTTGATTCATGAGATTCCACTCGTTTCATATCATTTTCCATTTTGGATATCCTTTTTCTCTTTATCATTACGTCTAATGATGTTATTATTCTAGACGATCTTTGGGGGATTAGGATGGCTAGTGTAATTTAGTGCAAAGAGTTCCCTCTTGATGTTGGTGGGTGTCACTTTTTCTGGTACATCCATGTCATAGGGATGACCATATTTGATTTCATTCATGGATTAGACTATGTGACACCCCATGCTTCCATAGTATGCTTCTCTGTGAATAATACAATAGCTTGTGTTGTACGTAACTTTGAGTTCTATCACATCACAATAAATAAAACAAGATGTTTAAAAAGAAATTGTGATTATTAATAGCTGCTTTTAGAATTTTTGTAATTATATTTTGAAAATGGAATTCATTTTGGAATTCGGAATATCAAAATTATCTTATGGTGATGTTTTGTTATTTTCTTAAAAACATTAATTTTTTGATGAATAGTGAAAAACACTAAATTTTTGTTAAAAACTGACTTTTTATTTAAATAATTATTTACATTATTTTAATTAAAAATATACAAATTATACCAATATAATTTCAATTTAATTCATATGATTCATTTTATAATAATATTATATGAACAAAATTTTATTGAACATTTTATCATCTTTTACCCACCGTCTAGCACATTTTCAAAATTTCCTAATACGCAATTTTACCTCTTTTGTGAATTTAATTCCAAAATTATGAGGGTACACAATTGGAATAAATAATTAAAATGTGGTTCAATCGGATGAAAATAATTTTTGGTGAATAAAAACTATTAAATATTATTTACCACGGTTAAAATCAAATAGGGTAATTTGCAGAAAAAATGATTTATAATTACCCTAACACATGAAATAATTCAATTTGATAAGTATATATCAACAAAAAACATTAGGAATAAAATATGATCATTTTTGACCCATTTGGACTTGATTATGAATTTTTTTCTATTTTATTTCAAGTAGAGTTAAACGTGTAAAATTCAAAGATTAATAAATAAACCATTTCTAATATAGGGTTATACATAATATAAATTAGACTATATATATTCATTTTAAATATAAAGGATTTCCAAAATAATGGGTTTTTATTTATAATTTTCAGACATTACATAAATAAATTTATTTATGAAACAATAATGCTGCAATAATTAACATATTAATAAATTATTAAAATAATTTATATTATAAATATTAAAATAATTTTAAATTGAGAATTTTGAATAATTGGTCTAATTTTCTAGGTTAATATGTCATGTTGGGGTTGATTAAATAAATTTTATTCTAAGTTATAATGTTTTTTTGAATTTCACAAAAATCAAATACTAAATATTGTCTAAATTGACATAAATAAATTTTTAAAAGAAATACTATATTATTAAATGATATTTAATTCCAAAAAAATTAAGATTAGTCTAATGGACATTGATAAGGATATATATTTCAATAAAGAAACACTTGGGGTTCCATGTTAATTTTATAGTACATTTATTAAATTTTTATTATAATAATACAAGGAGACATGGTAAAATTTAAACTATTTAACTAAGAGATAAATCTAAAATATAAGGTTATTATGGTGACCTAAACATTTATAAACGCAATTGGTTGATAATATTTCAACTCATCCCAACCTTATCCTCAATATAATTTATTTTGGAGGTATTAGAAATTGAATATGATTTCCTTATAAATTAATATTTCAATCTTTTCTTATGGTGCCCCTCACATCTCTTATGAAATTGCACTTCTCCTTCTCTCAAAATCACATATCCAAATATATTTGGCTGGGCCAAACCTTACCCAAATATCCCCAAAACTTCCCTAAATTAAATTTATAGGTCTTACAATGATAGGAAATCCAACCTAAGGATCCCTTCAGATCAAATCAAAATAAAGCACCCGAAGAAAAGGTAATAATATCATCACCTCTTTCAAAATTATCTTCTTCTTCCACATAATATTTATTTTATGTTTCCATACAAGAATAATAACTCATGTACCTTATAAATACTGTTATGTTATTATAAATGATGTCAATCATTATTCTTTATCCTATCCATACTATGAATGACAACGTCACCTTACGTGTGTATGTATGTCTTTGCATCTCCACGTCATGTTGTAGTTTGTTATTCAACACTTCATTATTTGGATTAGTATAATATTTATTCTAATTGATGTAAATAGTAAATATAACATGTTACTGATTATTTACATATGATATAACATCCCATTACATATGATTTTACCATCATTATAATGATATTGTCCCTCGTGCATACGTACGGATTACCGTCTCCACGAACACGATGAAATTCACTCCCCATCGTAACCTTTGAAGAATAATTTTCATTTAATGATTACAAATAATGTTTAGGAACATAATATTATTATCTATATGATTAAATTACATCCTATCCATAACAAACATGGATTACGTAAGAAAACATATAAAGTAAAATGAGTCTGTTAACACCTGAAACAATGATACTACTGAAATATTATTAACAATGAAATATTTGAAGATCATATATGATATCATATTTATTTATGTGGTTCTTGAATAATTTAACAAAAACGTTTTATCCATTATACAGTAGGTTAATGTACCCTCTACTAAGGAAGAATACATTTTAAGGGTAAATTTTACAGTCACATTATTTATTTGAGGTTGTTTTTATGTGAGTATCTACACAATCATCTTTATCATCCACAGCATAATTTCTTTAAAATGTATTTCAGAACATTTTTAATATTTATAGACTATGTATTAACATAATTTATAAACTCTATTTAATTTTTATAAAATTGTTTTAATGTATTCTTTCCATCTCCTTCCAAAAAAGGTACTTTATGATCTTTTTGACAAATTAATGAAAGAATTTTTTTAACTTATATGGTGGGTGTGGGTATTTTCCACCATTGTAACACCTTTGAATTGTCCCTTACAATCTTTATAAGAATATTTCCTAATAAAATTTTTATATTATTATACGTAACATTTAAATTATTTCAATATATAAAGTGATATGTATCTCAAATAGTTTTGATTTTATCTATGTCAACATCCTTTTTTGGATTTTATGCTTGTTTGATGTGGATTTATTATGATAAAAGCATCCCTATTGTATAGAAGGTTTTGTTATATGTTTTAAATTGGACGTGTTATTTTTATTCCATTCATTGTTTATGGTAAAATTATTAACATTTCGTATGCAAGTTTTAATAAGAATGTTTATGTTATGTTTCAAACATTAAATTTGATAATTGCATTGGACATAGTATGTGACGGGTGGAGCCTGTAATAGCTCTTAGAAGAATCGGTAGGTCTCTTGAAACAAAATGGTGTCTAGGCACAAGGACTAGCAAAAAATATTATTTGTAGTCATCGCATGAGGCCTTAACTATGTGGTTATGATTTCTAGTATTAAGCATTACATCATTATGAAATTGGTTATTAATATTACAAGTGATTATTCGACAAATATAATATCCATGTGAATAAGTGAATGGAATTATTTGATTTATATATTCCATATTATGATAATTTTTATGTTTAATAGGATTGTGTTTTAGGATTATACATTTCCTTAAATGGTTTGGCTTATTTTTGATAGTTTCCTGTTTATTTGTTATCTGTACTAAGCATCTGAGGTCACCCCTTAATTTTGTTTTATTTTTTCAAGGATGTAAATAACTATATTATGATTGACATATAGGGACAGTATACTGGATATGAGTGTGTTTAAGGGAGACCCAATGGTGTTTTTTTTATAATGTAATGTAAAACATATGTATTTATATAGTACATCCGAGGCTACTAAACTAATAGGACTTTCGAGAGACAATCACTTATAATCATGACAATGTTAGGTAATAATTCTCCAACTCTAGGTATATATGGTTTTGGAATTACATTTTGTATCTAAGTATGTTTAGTACAAAACATGGAAACTTTATTTAGGTAAACTCTTACTAGAGAATAATACCTTTATATAGATTATAAGGATTAATATAGAAGAACTTCCTAAAATTTCGTACTGTAGATAGTTTGTGTATTTTCCATGAAATACATATCGATCTGGATACGAGCATGTAGAGGAGGCTCTCGAAAAGATGTTATTAGGAGTGAAAACTCGGATAAGGTGTTTTTGGATTGACTCAAGGTATCCAGGGACATGACAATGGATCTTGTCGCACTGTTGGTTACGACACTCCTATGGGATATTCTTATGAAAATTAAAATTTACTTTAAAACCCATTTTGAAGGATTTATGTGTAAATAATTTCTAAAAGAAAGCTTTTTTATTGATTAGGTATTATATTCATAAATAGTTTAATTTATGTTTTGTATTTTTCTAGATTTTAATTATATATTGAGATTCATAAACAAATCTAGTGTATTCCATTGTTTAGAAATGGCACCTAGTGGAAGAAATGGAAAATGCATCAATGCACATAATCCATATAGGGATTTCCCTCCTTCTCTAGATAATTATTATGGAGTTGGAGATGCAAATAGTTCTGAACATCTTCTAACCATACTAGAAAAAATCACTCAGGATAGGAAAAATAACATTACCCGTAAGGAGCACCGTGATCCACAACGCAGAGGATCAATGTTTGACTACTTAATGAGGACACAACAACCAACATTCAATGGGACTACAAATCCATTTGTAGATGAAAAATTGATATGTTCCATAGAGAAGACATTTCATGACTTGGGGAGTAGTGAAAGGGAAAAAACTTTCATGGTAGTTTATAGCCTCACAGGAGATGCAGATGAATGGTGATCATTGATTCAAAACAAAAAGGAAGATGATGATGTATCAAATATGGAATAGAGAGAGTTTAAACATATTTTTTTAGAAAAATACATTCCTCATCAACATCGAGCAGATATGGAATGACAATTTCTGTGTTTCATGAAAATGGAGGATGATAATGTCATAATGTATGATGCAAACAGTACCAGGTCAGCAAGGCATGCAATATATTATATACACAACCCAATGAGATTGTTTGATCAATTATTTGATGGGTTAAAACCATTTCTCTGTCGATCATTAGTCTCACAATCCTTTTCATCGTATGAAGATATTTTCTTTTACGCTATCAAAATAGAAAAGGATTTCTTTAAGTCTGACGACTTTAAAAAATGTAGGAGAAGAAGAGATCTTCTGAACACTCAAGAAATAGAAATAACGGGAAGAACGGAAAAGTCAAATTTCCATCCTTTAATAATTGAGGTAAGAAACACCTATCTACTTTCCCGAAGGGAAAGTGTGTTTATTACAAGTGTGGTGAAAAAGGCCACGATGATATTGATTGCAAGGGGAAGAAAGTGGCTGCCAATGTTGAATTCTATAATTGTGGAGAAAATGGGAATTTTGAAAATGAATGTCATATGCGCCAAAAAAACATACCTCAAAAAGGCCAAGAGAGAAAGGTCAAACTTATGCTATCACTACTAGTGAGGTTCAAGTTCTGAATGATGTTGGGTCAGGTACATTAATCATTTCTTCAAAACATTAAGTTTCTTTATTTGATTATAGATTATCGTATTCATTCATATCTTCCCAGTTTTCCAAGAAAAGTACATATTTAAAATTTGACATAACAAGGGAGTTTTTCGTCCAATATCTTAAGGTAATTATCATTGCAGCAATTCTTGGTCAATTAGTTACCCTTATTGCATATAAAAGTGATTTATCTGTTGATCATATTGTCATACAAATGATTGAATTTGATATAATCCTCGGTATGGAGTGGATTTCAGACCATGATGCAAAAATTTATTTTATGAAGAGGGTGGTTACAATTTTTGATGATGATGAAAATGAATAACTTATTTTAAGAGCAGAAACGTCAACATCTGATTCTCAGTGAGATCCACCCCCCGTATATCTAATAAATTGTATAATTGGGGAAGAAAAAAATGAAATTACTATGGCTGAGGAATGGAATGTTCAAATTGTGGATGTACCTATTGATAAAGAATATGTCTATGTGTTTCCATAGGATTTTCCTAGACATACTCTAGATCAAGAAATTGAGTTTTCCATTGATTTAATTGTTGGTTCAAAGCCAATATTGTATACCACTTATAGAATGGCCATTGTGGAATTACTGGAATTAAAGAAACAACTAGAGGAGTTGAGTAATAAAGGATTTATTCTCCCTAGTTTTTTCTATGGGGAGCCCATGTTCTTTTTGTTAAGAATAAAGAAGGATCTATGAAGTTGTGCATTGAATATAGGGAGATAAATGCAAAAACAATGATGAACAAGTATCCCCTACCTCGCATTGATTATTTATTTGAACAACTTCATGGAGCTCAATATTTTTCAAATGTTGACCTTCGATCTGGATATCATCAATTGTGCATAATGAAGGTAGACATTTCATGGACAACATTTTGTACCAAGTATGGGAAGTATGAGTTTATAGTAATTCCTTTTGGACTGACTAATGAACCCTCTATTTTTATGGATCTAATGAAGAGTGTTTTGAATGAATATTTTGATGTGTTTGTAGTAGAATTTTTTGATGATATCTTGGTATACTCTAAGAGTTACAAATATCATGATAATTAAATGGGCATTATTCTAAAGACTCTTATAAGAAATGAATTATATGGGATGTTTAGTAAGTGTGAATTCGGGCTTCAGGAGATTTCTTTTCTTGGACATATTTTCTATAAGGATTGAATCTCTGTAGATTCTTCAATAAAAAAGTCAATCCATGAATGGCCATCACCGAGGAGTAAAACCGAGGTACATAGTTTTATTTGTATATCTGGTTATTATCGTCATTTCATCCATAATTTTTCCCGATTGGATAACCCATTGACCCAGATCAGAGGTAAAGTGGTTAAATTTTTTTGAAAAATGTGTGTGAGGAAGGTTTTGAGTAATAGAAGATATGATTAGTCAATGCCCCAATATTGACCCTACCATTAGGGAATGATTGGTTTGTTATTTATAGTGATGCTTCAAAGAAAGGACATAGTTGTGACCTTATGCAGAATGATAGTGTAATTTCATATGCATCATGTTAGCTAAAAATTCATGAACAAAACAATCTCACTAATGATCTTGATCTAGAATATGTAATTTTTTATTTGAAAATATGGAGACGTTGTCTCAATGGTGAAAATTTTGAGATTTATACTGATAATAAGTGGTTGACGTATATTTTCTCTCAAAAAGAACTCAACATGAGGCAAAGGAGATATCTTGAACTACTCAAGGATTACTATCGCACAATACACTACCACCAGATGCAGGAAAATAAGGTGGAATATGATTTAAGTAGAAAGGATCATGGAGTTCTGAAGGATATGAGAGTTGAAAAGGATCATATACACATGGATCTAGTAAATATAGATGTGGGAATAACCATCTAAGGTGAAACATCAATACTTTTTCAAATGTTCTCCAAACCTTATTTAGTAGAAATGATAAGAAGTTCTCAGAATGATGATGAGGAGTTTCAAAAGAAGATTAAATATGTGAATGACAGGAGATTGATTGACTCCATATATGAAGATGGAATTTCTAAAATTGTGAAAAGAATGTTTGTTCTAATATACATGATCTAAAAATGGAATTGTTTTGATGATGATCATAGCTCCAATTTCAATATACACCCTGGTAGCACTAATATGTATAGATATTTCAAGGAACATCTTTGGTGGGACAACATGATGAGGGAGATTTCTGATTACGTGTCAAGTTGTATGGTTTTTCAATAGGTTAAGGCTGGAAGATAACATCTTAGAGGAGTCATGAAACATCTTCCCATACATGAGAGGAAATGGGATGATATTATGATGGACATTGTCATGGGGATACCAAAGACTCTTATAAGTAATGATGAAATATAGGTCATTGTTGATCTTCTTAACAAGTTAGAATACTTTCTAACTATAATAGACGATTTACTATTTGAACATTTTGAAATAATTTACATTAATGAAGATTTAAGACTTCATGGTGTACCCTTATCTACGGTTTCCGATCGAGATCTCCATTTTACATCAAGATTTTGGAAATGTATTCAGAAATCCTTGGACATTGAACTTTGTTTGAGTAGTACCTACCATCCTCCAAATGATAAACAATCAGAACAGACTATTCAAACCATATAAGACATGTTGGGATCTTTCTCAAATGACTTTCAAGTTATTTGGGATCAGTATTCACCTATGGTAGAATTTTTCTATAACAATAACTTCCATTCAAGTATTCAGATGGCACTATATGAAGCGTTATATAGAAGGATATGTCGCACACCAACATGTTAGGATGTTGTTTGTGAAAGAATACTCTTAGGCCCAAAACATGTTGAGTAAATAGTAGAAAAGGCGAATATTATCCAAATACCCATCAAAGTAGCTCAATGTAGGAAAAATAGCTACACTGATAACCGAAGCAAGGATATGGAATCTCAAGAAGGTGATCATGTTTCCCTAATGGTATCTCTATGGAACATAGTTATACGATTCAGTAAGATGTGTAAATTAAGTCCCGGGTACAATTTTTTTTTGAATTTCTAGAACAAATTGTGGTTGTTGATTACCATTTGGTAATGCCACCAAGTCTCTCCAATGTTCATGATGTGTTCCATATATCACTGTTGATAAAATACATGCCTGACCCAATGTATGTACTCACTTATGAAGAAATAGAACTGAAACCTGACCTGTCATAATGTGATAAGAAATATTAGTATTCATGATACGTTAGAACAAGTGTTGAGAAACTAGACGAATCGTCTGGAAAATGTTCTTTGGATAAACCTTAAAATGGTATGGGCTACCTGGGAACCTAAGGAACATATGATGAAGAACACCCCAAATCATTTTATGTTGTAATATTCAAGGAATTTTGAGGAAGAAAATATTTGAAGGAGGGTAGAATGTAACATCCCAATCATCCACAGTACACTTCTCTAGGAATAATACAATTGTGTGCGATGTACGCAACATCTAGTTCTAGCACATCACAAAAAATCAAACTAGCCATTTAAAAAAGTAGTTATGAATAGTAGTTCCCACTTTTTGAAATTTTAAAAACTTTATTTTTTATAATCAACTTCAACTTTTGATTTGGAATATCAAAATTAATTTAGGGTGAATTTTTGGAATTTTTCTAATAACTTTCAATTTAAGATGAATAGTGAAAACACTACATTATTATTTAAAATTGACATTTTATTTAAATGTTTATTTATTTTATTTAAATTCATTTTAAGTCAAAATAGAGACATAATACCTATATATGTTCAATGTATTTCATAGGAGTAATTAAATAATATGATTAGATGTATAAAATTGTATTGAACTTTCTACCGTCTTTTACCCACCTTCTAGGAATATTTGCTAAACCGCATGAAACATAATTTTTACACATCTATTAATTGAATTTCAAAAATCCGAGAGACACTGTTGACATCAATAAGTAAAATGTGGTTCAATAAGATGAAAATATTTTTTGGTGAATATAAACTTTTGATTTTTTTTACCATGATTTAATGTTAATTGTGCAATTTAAGGGAAAATGATATTATAATTACCCTAACACAAGTCTTAATTCAATTGGATAAGAATATTTCAACAAAAATCATCCATAAGTATAAAATATGATCCTTTTTGATCAACTTAGATTATTATTAGGACATTTATTATTATTTTATTTAAAGAAGAGTTAAAAGTGTAAATTTCAATGATTAATAACTAAAACATTTTTAATATAGGGTTATTCAGAAGATAAATTTAACTATAAATATTCATTATATTAATAAAAAGATTTCATACATAATTGTCTATTATTTATAATTTTTAGATATTAAATATTTAAATTTATTTAGGAAACAATGATGATGCAGTAATTATCTTATTAATGAACGATAAAAATAATTGATATTATAAATATTTAATTAATGTAAATTGAGACTTTTGTGGAATTACACGAATTTTATTGGTTAATATGACATGTTATTTTGGATTAAATAATCTTTTTCAAAGCGATAATTATGTTATGAATTTCTCAAAAATCATTTACTAAATTGTGTCAAAATTGACATAAATGTGTTTTAAAAAAAACTATATTATTAAATGATATAATATTTCTAAAAATATATGGTTCAGTCAAGGGACTTATATAAGGATATATATGTCATAAATGAAACACATGGGGTTCTATTGGTTTTTATACTATGTTTATTAACCATATTTTAAAATAATACAAGAATACATGGTCAAAGTTATAATATTTAACTAATAGTTAAATCTAAATGATATGGATAATATGGTGATCTAAACTAATATAAAACCAATTGTTTTAGAATAATTCCACCAATACCCACCTTAGACTCAAAATAACTAATTAGGGATACATTTGAAAATGAATATGATTGTATTATAAATTAATATTTCAATTTTTTCCTAAGGTACGCCTCACCTCTCTTAAAAAATGTCACATCCCCTTATCTAAAAATCAAACCTCCAAATCCATTTGTCTTGGACAAACCAATCCCAAATATCCTCCTAACTACACTCAATTCATCCTAGAGGACATACTATGATCTGAAAGCCAACCTATGGATCCCTTTTGATCAAATCAAAATGAAACACCCGAAGAAAAGGTAATTATTTCATCACATCATTCAAATATATATTCTTTTTCCACATACTAGTTATTTTTTTGTTTATTTACCAAAATAACAACTCATTTACCTTCTAAATATTGTTATGTCATTATAAATATGGTACAACCATATTCATCATCCTATCCATCCTATGAATGACAAAGTCAAAATACGTGCGTACGTACAACTTACCATCTCCACATCGTGGTGTCGATTGTTATTCAACAATTAATTATTTGGATATGTTTAGTAATGAGTCTAATTGATGTAAATAATAAATATAAAATGTTAATGATTATTTATATATGATATACTATCCCATTACATAAGATTTCACCATCAGTATAATGATATTGTCCCTCGTACGTACGTACGGATTACCGTCTCCACTAAGGCGATGAGATTCATTCCCCATCGTAAAAATTCTAGAATAATATTCATTTAATAATTAAAACAATGTTTATGAACTTAATAACATTATGAATATTAGTAAATAACATCTTTTCCATAACAAACAAGTATTACGTAAAAAAACATATAAAGTAAAATGAATCAGTTAACACCTAAAACAATGATACTACTGTAATATTATTAACAATGAAATATTTGAAGATCATATATGATATAATATTTATTTATGTGGTTCTTTAGTAATTTAATTACAATGATTTATCCGTTATACAATAGGTTAATGTACCCTTGACTAAGGAAGAATAAAATATAAGGGTTAATTTTACAATCTCATTATTAATCTGAGGTTGGTTTTACGTGAGTAACTACACATAACTATTTATCATCCACAACAGTGTTTCTTAAAAATTTATTTCCAATAATATTTAATATTTATTGGACTATGTGTTAATCTACTTTATAAATTTTCTTGACTTTTTATAGATGGTTTTAAAGGGTACTTTCCATCGCATTACAAACAATGTACTTTATGACCTTTTCGACAAATTAAGGAAGAAATGTTTTTATCAAATACAATGGGTGTAGAAATTTTCCACCATTAGAACACATTCTAATAATCCCATACAATATTTATAAGTTTATTTTCAAAATAAATTTTTTCTATTATTATACATTACTTTTAAATTATTTCAATATATATAGATATATGTATCTTAAATAGTTTTGATTTCATCTATGTCAACATCCTTTGTTGGATTTTACACTTCTTTGATGTTGATTTATTATGATACAATCTTCACTATTGTATTGAATTTTTTGGTATATGTTTGATAGTGGATGTGTTATTTTTATACAATTAATTTTATATGGTTAAATTATTTACATTTCATATTCTAGTTTTAACATGATTTTTTAGGTTATGTTTCAACCATTTCATATGATGAATACAATGGACATTGTAAGTGACGGGTTGAGCCTTCCTTTTCCCCTTGATGCATTGGTCGGTCTCATGAGGTAAAATTGTGTCTTGGAACAAGGCAATGAAAAAAATCATTTTTGTAGACATGGCACGAGGCATTGACTTTGTGGTTTGGATGTCCAACATTATGCATTCCATCATTAGGAAAGTGGCTGTTGATTTTTTCCTTTGATTATTCGACTAGAAGAATATGCATGTCAATAAGTAAATGGACTTATTTCATTTATCTTTTCCATATTAGTATGATTTTTATGCTCAAATGGCTAGTGTTTTATTATTATACATTACCTAAAATGTTTATGCTTATTTACGATATTTTCCACAATATTGTTATCCTTACTAAGAATTTATACTCACCCCTTTCTTTTGTTTTATTATTCCCAGTATGTCAAGAAGTTTATTATTATTGGCCTACAGAGATAATATATGGGATATTAGTGTGGTTTTAGTAGACACAATGGTTTTCTTTTTCATTTAACAATGTAATGTAAAACTTCTGTAATTATCTATTATATCAAAGGCAACTAAACATATCAGTCAATGTAGACATGATCTCTTGTGATCATGACAATGTTATGTAATAATTCACCGACTCTGGGTATCTAGGGTTGGGGCATTATAGACTGGATGATCTCCAACCCTGGCTTTGTTGACTGTTCTCATCGCAACATGAGTTTAAAATCATTATAGGGAAGGATTTTTCTACTCATGTGAAAATGGGATGTCCAGGAGAGTAGATTTGGACCTGAGCATCTTCAGTTGGGAGAATTACAGCCCAAGTCGCTAGTTTATATTAGGATGAAATGGGGAATTCATAGATGGAATTTCCACTAGTGGTGGATCATTTTAGATATTTCTTTCGAGAAATATTTTCAGGTTTTCCTTCAGTGAAAGAGGTAGATTTCCATATTTAGATTTTTCAAGGAGTGGCACTGGTGTCCATTCCTCCTTATAAGAATGCTACAAATGAGTTACAAGAGATTAAGAAGTAGTAATAGGATTTGTACTCAAAGGGTTTCATCTGAAAAAATACTTTTTCTTGGAGAACTCTAATCCTTTTAATAAGAAGGTGAATTGTGTCCACAAACATTTTGTGGTGTATAGAAAGATTAACCAGTTGAAGATTAAAAAATGACATCCTTTATTGATTTTTGATGATCTCTTTTATTATCTTCTTGGAGACCGAGTGTTCTCTATGATTGAGTTGAGATCCAATTATCATCAGTGATATGTTTGACCATCCTATAAACCTCTTAAATCCTTTCATAGATGATATGGTCTATATAAGTATTTGTTAATGTCGTTTGGTCACGCGAACATGCCTGAAATTTTCATGTCACAGATGAACTGAGTGTTCTATACTTAGATTCTTTTGTGGCAGATTTTGTAAACGATATCTTTGTGTACTCTCATAATCGACACGACCATGAAACCCATATTGAGATCGTATTGATTACACTAAGAGAGCATCATTTATATGTTATTCTCTCAAAATGCCACTTATGAATGAACCAGATTCACATCATGGGTCATGTCATCTCAGAGACATGATTAAATGTAGACCTATAGAAATTGGGAGCTGTAGTTTCATGGGAGAATCTAGAGTACATCTTTGAGGTATAGAGTTTGTTGGGGATGGCTGGTTACTAGAGGCACTTTATATATGACATTTCTCACTTATCAGTGCACCTTATATGCTGAACTATGAAAGGTGAAATGTACTTGTGGTATGATTCATTCGGTTCATCCTTTCAATAGATGAATGTAAGATTTACTTCAGCATTGATAAAGATTTTCCCATAGATGGGTAATAGATTCAACAATTTATGGGATGAATCTTGTATCGGGTTGGGAACAATACTTATGTAGGTGGGGAGTCATTGCATACGTGTCTTGATAGTTGAGGAAACATGAGAGGGTTTACCCGACACATGATCTCTAGTTGGTTTTATTTGTTCATGCATTATGCTATTGAAGAAATTATATTTTAGGAGAGAATTTGTGGTATACATTGACCACATAAGTCTCAATTACATCTTTACTCACCATGATCTAAATTTGAGACATCAATGGTGGGTTGAGTTTCTTTAGACCATTGACTTTGTTCATTCCTACATGCCTGGTAAAGGCAACAGATTGGCCGATGCTTTGGGCAAGAGGACTCAGATAAATGCATTTCTGGGGCCACTATTTTGTGGATGCTTATGGATTTGTTCTTTGAGATGCATTTGGAGGTTCATGATAGATAGAGCCAGGCATTTGGTTAATTTTTATCTTTTACCTATACTCTACAGGATCAATTATGAATGAAGTAGATATCAGTTTCCCAAGGCCCATTACTATGGGAGAGTGTGTCTTGTGAGGACCCATCTCATAGATAGACCATAAGAAAGGATGATTTCATTCACTTTCATGGGCACGTGTGGGTATCAATAGAAATACGTTCGAAGTTGATGTGATATTTTCATTCCTATGTTTGAGAAGTTCATCATGCCTTCATCAATATGTATCGAGATATACACCATCAATATTAGTGGCCAAGCATGAATATGGATTTTGAGGTTATTTTTATGATATTTTTCACCTATCAGCAAATGTAGGTGGAGCATCAATGGCCATTGATAATTTTACTAATGTTTCCCATTCCAAATTGAAATTGTAATGATGACGTGATGGAATTAGTGACAGGTTTATCACGGTCACATAAAGGGAATAATTCGGTTTGGGTAGTTATTGATTGAAACATGAAGGTTTAAAAAATTTTTCTGGTCAAGGAATCCTTAAGTGTTGATGATATTCAATGGTTGTACATCCAATAGATTATATGATTTCATCGGGATGCACAGTCTATCGTTTATAATAGAGATGACCAATTTACTTCTCGTGTCTAATAGGTACTATAGAGGGATTTTGGTAAACAGTTAAATCTGAGTACAACTTTCAATCCCTAGATATATGGCCAGTCTGAGTGTACGATTCAGGTTTTGGAGGACATGCTTCAAACATGCATCTCAGATTTTTGGGGCTCTTTGGAAAGACATATAACCCTGGTGGAATTTACCTAAAATAATTGTTTACATTAAATAATTCCAATGTAACCTTATGAGGATTTGTATTGTATACCATGAAAATTACTCCCATGTTGGATGGAGGTAGGAGAGGTAACTATAATGGGATCTCATCCTATAAAAGAAACTACTGATCATGTGAAGTTTAATTGGAAGAAGATGGATGATACACAATCTGACCAAAAATATTATATTGATCGACGAAGACAGCCTCTAGAGTTCGTTGTTAAATATTAGGTTTTATTATATGTCGCACTGAGGTTGGTAGATATGAGTTCTATGAGTTAGGGAACACTTTCACCAAGATACATGAGGCTATTTGATGTTTTAGAGAGAGATGGGATGGTTTCCTATCTATTGTAGTTACCTTAGAGGTACCAGGATATGCCCAAAGTCTTCCATGTATATCATCTACAACGTTACATTACAGAGCCATCTCATGTTTTTAAACCCGATAAGGATGATTTTGAGGTTGATGCATCCTTCAAGGATAACCCTATTCGTATTTTGGATCCCGACATGAAGGTTCTCTATGCCTGGTATGTACCTCTACTATGGGTGTCATGGCATCACAAGTGAGTACAGAATGAGTCTTTGGGGAGGGAGGATAACATACGGTCCCAGTGGCCTAAGATTTTAAACATTTCCTCTTCAACACCTTTAGAAGGGAAATTATGGGACAAATTTCTTTAGGGGGGAAGTTTGTAAGAATAGAAATCTTCAATTTCAGGTATGGATCATTATTTCGGGTAGTTTTTTGAGGAAAAAGGACAAATTAAGGAATTTATTTATTACATGTCTTGAACTTTTGAGTACAAAACATGTACAAGGTTTCCACATGTAGCCTTGTACTGGTTGTGTAACGGCCGAGTACATGGCCATGTTGGTAACCTGGGAGACCGCCTAAAGTGGGAGCAAGTTGAGGATAGTACACAACGTGTAAATTAAATGAACATGCCTTGTACATTTCTATTTAATTGATGTGTAAATTGGGGTTGCATCACATCAATATAAAAACATCTTCTCCCCTCAGTTTGAAACTGATAGTGACAAATGGCGGAAGAACATCCTACTCCTCCATGTTCATCATCTGAACTCCGATTGAGACACAACTAGGTTTGTTGGATTCCCACTAGGGACTTCCCTCGTTCCCTAGATCACACCTTCCTGATTCCCTCTCACTCATGGGTATTTCATGGTTAAAAATTTATATATTTTTTTAGATCTATGTTGTTCTATGATGATTCAAGGTCTGAAGTTCAAGAGTTTTGTTCGTACAACATCATGGTTGGTGGTTTATGTCTTTTTTCAATTTTCATTTGCTTATATATGCTAAAAGGGTGAAATAACCATGTTCGAGGTATTATGTATTTTGTATATTGAAACTGTTTAATAACTTCTATGATTTTTTATTTGATAAATAGTGATTTCTTATGAATAAGGGTGTATTCCATTGTTTATGGGACACACTGTGGGTGCATTACCTTATTTGAATTTTTATGGCAGTTTGGCCATGGTTTCCTATGAGGCATATCATGTTTCTATGACTTGAATTTTTTATTATGGATTCCATTGATTATATTAATAGTATGTATTATTTGTGATAATTTTATCCATTTAATATATATAGATTACATGTTCTTCTTTGTTATGATATGTGTGATGTTTTATCCATAGTCCTAGAGAGCCTTGGACCAATAAAACTATCGGGGTTTCCATGTTAATTTACACTTGACTATGAGATCATTGGGGTAGATAATGATCTAGGGGTAATGACCATGAGTTCTACCTCTGATACAACTTGAAGGACCCAGAACACCCTGAGAGTGGAGGGGTGAATCAGGGTGTCATAATTTTCTATTTAAATTAGTGGATCTTGTTCCCACATTAGTAGGAACTTGTTAAATATGTCAAAAAATGAAAGAAGGGAGTTGACACAGCACCTTTACTTGGTTCACCAGAAAGGGATATGTCTGAGGTGCACTGGCCAATAGTGTGTTGGTCATACCAAAATCTACTATTCCTAACTAGTTTATGGATTACAAGTATCGGTCAAAGTCACTCTGGGCCAGACAAAATTCCTTTACAAATGTTCAGGGAACACTCACCGCATCCCTCCTATCACATCCGTCAGCTACCCTGAACTCACTGACATGGAAGAAGTCAAACTCAATTTATCAATTTGAAGGTCTCTTTAATAGGTTTTCACTGATGTATTTGTCTCTGTTGAGCATGATACATAGCTTGCATCGATTTCCAAAATTGATTCACTTGAAAACACTGATCACATAAACCAGATAATAAAAACATGTCAGATGCATAACACCACACTCTGCGCACAATACCTCAACATGCGCACAAGATTTGGGAATTGTCACAAAAGATGAATTTTGCACAACCCCTTATTTCAATGAAAGAGCCTCAAATTGTTGACATGATATTTTCAATCTAAGGGAACACCTTGCATGCAAGAAGAATGTTGTTCTAATATTTCACGCGCAAATCTTTCATACGACTTATAAACCAGATTTTTGTCAGATAAATATTAAATCTTCCTTGGGCGTGGCTGCATATTTATAGTCCCTTGAAGACCCTGTGTGCACGATCCTGAAATGTTTTTTTCGGTGTGCACAGGATTCTTCATAAGCACGCAAAACCCCATTTGATGTCACATAGGGAACATAAACCCTTTCACGCTACATCATCTTCTACGCACTCCATGACTTTACCATTTTTAACGTTCTGATCCCAAAACCTGTATTTCCCAGAAGTTCCAAAATACATTCAATTAATCATTCAAAAAACAATCTTGCGTGCACACATAAATTCATTCTTACTCCTTCCTTTTCTAAAAATAGATTTCTCCATTCTCCGATTTTAAATCCAAATTTTTGGAAAAACTATGGAGGACCATGCCACATTCAATACTACTTTTAGATCAGACTGTATGACCCCCTTCCATGTATTCTAACTAAACATCAATGAACGGTATGAAAATAAAAAAAATAAACCATGATCAACCGAAATAACATTGACAATAAACACAAAACAAACTCTTTTTTTCAGCAAAGAACAGCCCTGGTTCCAACATAGTGTTAAACTAGCAGAACCATGTAATTATAGCCATGTATAAGTACTTGGGAAGGAGGGAAAATCCAATTACATTCTATTCCTCCAGAGGAACACTCCATGTGTATGGTTGTTACATGAACTATATGGTAGAGGTACACAACCATGATTAGTCATAAAGGGGACACGTTATGTTGTGTCTCTACATGTCGTGTAACCCTATTTTGTAAAAATTGAATGTTTCCTTCCCTTTTTCCATTCATATGATTAAAAGTTTCAATCCTTGACAAAAATGTACTATGGTGTGTTATTTACTTGTAGAATCATGCGACAAATATGTCATCTAGTTGTATGCCAGGTACAAGGTGGTGATCGGACACTTGAAATGATAGATTAAAGACAACTAGGAAATCCTCCATTCATGCCTGTCTTGGAACTAGTTGTTATACCAGACATGGATGATAATGTATATTTCCGTGATGGATTTATAATGATTATTCATAATTTTTTTGGGAGAACCACATCCTTCCCCGACTAGGGAAGAGCTGATGAAGGTGTTCGAGTAGCAGAGTCCTCTCGCTTTTTCAGGGGAAGGTAGACCACATGTCGAAGTGTCGTGGACTGAGGCCACACATTCTATCTTCAAGAATCTATATATTCCTCTCGATAAGGGGGTTAATCTTGTGACATACATGCAATGTGATTCCACCATGGGATGGTGGGATTTTATCTCACAGGTGGGACATCATCTGGATATGTCTTGGTGAAGTGCCCAGATCAGTGTGAATCACTGAGAGGGGGAGGGGTTGAATCAGTGATCCCTTAAAACTTTTTACTAATTGATTCCTTATCAATTAAACCTCTATGGCTGGTTAAAGCCTCGATCCACTCTTCTTGTATCTCTCAACCTTTCCCGGATAATGCAGTAATGAAAAGGCACAAGACACAAGGATTTACAAGGTTCGGCACCAAAGGCCTACATCCTTGCCATGCTCTCCCAGCATGGATTCTCCATTATAACCTGTTAAAATTACAATTGTCGATACAGAGTCCCACTGTATCTCTCCTGAGTCCCACAGGAGGGTCTTTATACTGCTTCACACAGTGTTACCAGAGTCCCACTGGCCTGCTCCAGAATCCCACTGAAGACTTCTTCTCCCTGAGTCCCACAGGGTCTTCTCCTGGCTCCTCGAGTCGCACGAGTAGCTCTTCTTCACTTTAAGTTCTTCAAGTATCTTCAGCAGCCTGGGATAAGGGCTGCTGGCCTTGCTCTTCTCTTCTGATCACTTGTGGTTGATCAGGGCTTCTCATTCAGCTCAGGCTTTATATCCTTCTTCAGGATGACCTGGCTTCTCTCTAACTACTGAATACTCAGACAAATGATGTCTTTAACTTCAGTCTGGTCCAGTCTCAGTTCAAAACAACTTCATGCACTGAATGCATGGAAACACTGAATCCTCATGCACTGACTGCATGGCCTTCTCAATCTCTTCAAAAACTCCTGGTCTTGGACAACTCAGATGCACACCACTGATTTAGCATTGTTCACGTGTGCACGTGCATGCATGCATGCATGCACTTCCCTTCTTCTCTTCTTGGTGCAGTAAACCCTCAGAGGGTGTAGTCACTTTATGCACACACCTTTCTTCACAATCTTCACACACTTAATTCTTTTTGTTCACACACTCACAAGTGTGTTGTACTTTAGTGTGTGGGTCTCCTCTTTCTTCCTTCTTTTATGTGTGTTCACTTCACTTAGTGCACACATTAGGTTCGGCCTTTTAGTTCTTTTGCACACACAAATGCCTATGGCCTTCTTCCCTTATAGTACTCTTCCACTTTGCACACACACTTTGTTTTTCTCTTTTAATCTTCAAGTGTGCACAACCAACCCGTAGGGTCTTCCTCACTTGGCACCCACACAAGGTGTGTTCTCAGCCTCCACTTCTTCTTGCACACCTAATTGGATACGACCTCTTCACTTGTTGCACACACACAAGAGATGTGGTGGCCTTACTTCTTTACTATGCACACACAAGAGTCAAGGCCTCGGCCTTCTTTGGCACACACACAAAGTGTGGTCTTCCACTTCACTTGGCACACAAGGCACTAAGGCTCGGCCTTCTCTTCCCTTCTTGCACACACACCCGAGTGTGTCCTTCCCCACTTACACACACACTGCTTGGTGTGGTCTTCTTGTTTGCACAGGGCTACGGCCTTTCTCTCCTTTTTGCACACACACTGCCCACGGTGGTTCTTCAATTTTGCACACACACACTAAGGGTGGTATACTGCCTTGCACACACTTAACCCGTGGGTGAGATATACTTCATCCGAACTCAATCTTCAAGGAGGCGCGCAAGGGGTGCAACCCTCCTCTTCTTTCCCACTATCGCGCAAGTCCTCAAGCACTTGAGTGCAAGGAGGCTCGGGTGCGCAAGTGCCACTGCCAACCGCTGGGCACACAAGGTGTTGCGGCCCTGGGTACTTCCTGCCGCGCAAGGGATTAGCGCGCAGGGGACTCTTCACCTCTTTCACGCAAGGGGTGCGCGAAAGGAACTCCTTCGGGCCTCGGGTGGCACCGGAACACACTGCCGCGCAAGTGGGATGCGCGGGGGCTTCTTTCTTCGCGAGGCAGAGAGCTCACGCGGGACTTCAAATATTCAAAGGATCAGCACATCAGCAGCATCTTCTCGAGGGCTAGGCCTCATTTATATAGGCAGAGGAGAGGCGGTTCTATCCGCGTGAAATAACTTCAAACACCCGAGATCTTCGGATCTTCAAAAATATTTCCAAATCTTGTTTTTTTATTCTCGGTTTCACGCGGGCTCCCTTTATTTTTGTTCCTCTACGTGCATGCAACTCATAACGCATGCACAGCCTTTGGTTTAGGCTCATCCCATGCAAAAACACCAACCACGTGGCCTCGGCAGCTTCTCTTGCCTCGGCCTCAACCGAAATCCTCCAAACATTGCATGCACACCATTTTTTGTGCATGGCCGTGTTCGGTGTGGAGAGACGAGCTCAATGGAGGTCTTAGATCCTTCAGAGGTGGCCGGGAACTCGAAAACGGGTGGTCGGATGGCCTCTGGTTCAGTGGCGTCGCGGGAGGCTTCGGGATGTCCTCGGCTCGAGCTCGAGGAAGGAGACGAGCTCCCGGCCGTCGGATCAGGCGTTTGAGATACATCGGGCGGCCTGGATCTGAAGATCTCGCGCGGGATCAGATGTGCGGCTTAGATCATCCGCGCGATCAATCGAGCGGCTCAGATTCACTCCCGGGAATTTTTCCGCGTCCCACATCGAAACGGGGCGCGGTTTTCTCGCGGTTTATTACCCTGGCGCTGCCCGCTACTCCTCAGTTGCATCTTCTCCCTCCACGGTGCCGCCCCGCACCGTGTTCTCCCTGCGGGCGCGCTCTGCGCCCACTCTTGCTCCTGCGGGCGTGCTCCTAGCGCCCACTATGCACACACGGGTGCGCGGGCTTCACCACCACGTGCCCTCGGGGCTTATACATGGCCCCTCTGCGCTCCTCCGGGGCGTGCCCCAGGCGCCCATGCGGTTGTCTTGGGTGCGCCCCTGCCTCAAGGTTGATGCCCTGGCCTTGAGGGTTCCCCATGGGCGTGGTGACCTTGAGTCCCACATGTGCCTTGGGTGATGACCCTCGGCTGGCCTCCTTGGTGGCCTATTTTTTGCAACAAAAACACTGAGTCCTTTGTTAAACAAAGTGACCAAGTGTAACATGCCAAGTGCCACTCCAAGCCATTCTTCCTCTTCATTATTTCTTCTTCTTCATTAGAATTCATCATTCTTCTTCAACACTTATTTATCACTTATGAATGGAAATTCTTGAAGGTTCTCCATCAACTGATCTCCTTAATCACAGAAATATCCGATGTGCTTCATTGATTTAATCAGATATCAAGTTGGATCACTTCCAATTCACATGCACTAAGAGTTAGTACATGGACTTCTTTAAATCCACTTCATCCACTCAATGGTTGTGGATGGATCATCTTGCTTCTTCAACTCCTCATGCATTTTCACTACAATGCATTGTCTTCTAATCATGTTGTGACATTGTATCGAGTTGATACAAGTTCTTGGAACTTTAAGAACATCTCAACAATCGTCAGATTTTACTAGAGAATGTTTCAACCACATCTCCTATGCCACTTAGTGAATCTCCTAAGTGACATGCCTCTTAGTATCATGGCCATTCTCCTTTCCTCACCAACACCATCACAACCTTTGTCATTCACATCTTGACATTCCTTTACTTCCATTCATTCCGAGACAACTTCATGCCTCATTGACAACAAATGCAACACAGTGCACTTCAATCTCCCCCTTTGTATTTGTTGTCAATACACTTCTTCAGCACATATGAATGAGTCAATATGTGTGCCAATATTTTCTCCCCCTTATTGGCAATCAAATGCAAAGGTGTGGTGTGGTAATCTTTCAAAAATATCTTCCTCCCTTCGAATAGCATCTTCTTGAAAAATCACTAAGAGAGGGATGATGTCACATGTTCTTCCTTAGCAAAGAACCTTTAGTAAATCAGCTCTAAGTCTACTTGGGCTAACCCGGTGTAGAAAACAAGAGTGATGTAACCAAGGAACTCAATGCTGTCCAACATTCACTGTACATGTGAGATCATGCTTCAGGGGTTTGAAATTTTTCAGATATATCAATGAATTTCTAAATCCTGCACATACTTCACAAAACACATTAGAATGTTCAGGTGCAAAGATAAAGATCCCCCTTTCATCCATTTGTCTTCAATCAATACTCCCCCTTAATTGTCATGATGAATGCAATTAAGAAACAAGGGATGAAAATATGATTGGAATACCTTCACTTTTCTCAAGATGGTATTAATCTCAGAATCCCATCTTCTTCAGATTGGCTCCCCCTCAAGGGGTGCACTCCATTCTGTCCAAACCATCCTCCAGTTGAGAATGATCATCATCTTCAATTCCCTGCAATGTCAACACATGTAAATACCAATAGTATAAGGGAATAAGATGGAACCTCCTTGGTTCATCAATGTGAACAACAAGGTTGAGAAGATTCTCTCAACCGAGATGTCCCATTTTCACCATTCTTCACACTTGCACATCTGATCTTCATTGATGATTGTGCTGGTGTGGATCTCAAAACATCTTCATGTGAAATATTTTTCTTCCCTTTTGCCTTAGCAATTGCCAGAACTTCATCTTCAGCTCTTTTCAGATCTTTGGCAAGTTGCAACTGATTTGGCCATATGACTAGTAAATCATTTGGAAGTGTGGCCTCAGTTCTGGATATTCCACATGGTTCTTTTGATGCTTTCAAGCTACCTTTCTTGGGCAACTTGTTTTCAACCAATTCCTTCTGCTTCATCTGGATTGATTGTCTGTTTGAGTCCGGTCTGCCTCTATTTAGTTTCATGGCTTCTTTACAAAGGTCCATGATGTGTCCTTTCTTTCCACAGTAGAAGAATTTCTTCTTGGTGGTCCTTCTGGATGCATCACCCTTCTTGGATTTAGACTCCAAGGACTTCTCTTCCTTTTTCATAATCTTCTTGGGAGCATCTTCCAATTTCTTATGATTGCTTCCCAAGGATTCTTTCTGAGCCAGGTTCTGTGATCTTTTCTTCTTTCCAGCTTTGGATACAGTCGGAGATTGACATGTATCAAATTGTTGACCACTTTTGCAATCATCCCAGATGTTGTCAAGCAATCCAAATCTATTTGCAGTAAACAGATGTCTCTGGACCTGTGGATGCTGCTTCTTTTCTTCTGGCTTGCTCCCCCTAGGCATGGGCTTCCTTTGTGCTTTGACATTTAGTGGATTGTACCAACAATCCTTTGCACAGTGCCCATACTTATTACAACACCAACACTGACCCACAAATCTTGACCTCTTCAGTCCTTCTGATTGTAGGGTACTTTTCTTGACCTGTTGTGCTGTTTCAGGAGAGCTTTGCTTCTTTACTGTCTTCATCCATACTTGTTTGGATTCATTCTTCCATCCTGCACTTTTAGTAGAAACACTATTAGAAGTATCAGTACAAGATGGGATGGATGGTACCTTCTTTCTAGAAGATGTTGCACTTTTATTAGAGGATGTCTTTCTCTTAGAATCATCCTGCTCAAAGCATACTTGAGTAGAAACATGTCTTCTACCAGCTGACTGGGAGGTTTCAGCTTTGGGTGATTGCAGATTTGTCAATATCACCTCTAGATCCAAGCACTTCATGTTAAGGGAGTTCTTCTCATCCTCAACAGCTCTTAGCTTTCCTTCCCAACTTTCTTTCAGCTGATTCATCTGGTCATCATGCACCTGCTTCATTTCAAGCAATGAGTTGTCAAGCTCCTTCACCCTTTTGACTTTGTCTTCTAGTTGAGCATCTCTGACAACCATTGACACTTTGTGCCTCTTTTCCAGTGCATGGACAACATCTTTGACTATTATCATAAATAATTCTTTCTCAGAAAGGCTTCTTTGCAATTCTTCAGCAGTGTCTTCATATCTTTCATTGCAAAGAGAAACAGTTTCATCTTTAGCCTTCACCAGCTTTCTGAGAGTGTTGGTTATGCCAACCCTTTTAGCCAATTGATCTTCCATTGCATTGGCTTCTTCTTCTAACTGTGATTTTTCTTCATGAAGATCATGGATGCCTGTAGCTATACACTTTTCCACTTCCATGGGAACTGTCTTCTGAAGATATTTGAGTGCACTCTGAAGATCATTCATTGTTTCAACTTCATCACAGCTAGGACAGGCTTTCTTCATCTTCTTGGCCTGTTTCTTCTTTCTATTTTTCTGAGTCTTGGCAGATATCTCCATTTGAGGCTGGTCACTCATTTCCTCAAATCTGCACTTCATAAAGACTCCCTTGGATCTTTTAGAGGTAACCTCGCTCTGATACCAATTGAAGTGCCCAGATCAGTGTGAATCACTGAGAGGGGGAGGGGGTGAATCAGTGATCCCTTAAAACTTTTTACTAATTGATTCCTTATCAATTAAACCTCTATGGCTTGTTAAAGCCTCGATCCACTCTTCTTGTATCTCTCAACCTTTCCCGGATAATGCAGTAATGAAAAGGCACAGGACACAAGGATTTACAAGGTTCGGCACCAAAGGCCTACATCCTTGCCATGCTCTCCCAGCATGGATTCTCCATTATAACCTGTTAAAATTACAATGGTCGATACAGAGTCCCACTGTATCTCTCCTGAGTCCCACAGGAGGGTCTTTATACTGCTTCACACAGTGTTACCAGAGTCCCACTGGCCTGCTCCAGAATCCCACTGAAGACTTCTTCTCCCTGAGTCCCACATGGTCTTCTCCTGGCTCCTCGAGTCGCACGAGTAGCTCTTCTTCACTTTAAGTTCTTCAAGTATCTTCAGCAGCCGGGGATAAAGGCTGCTGGCCTTGATCTTCTCTTCTGATCACTTGTGGTTGATCAGGGCTTCTCGTTCAGCTCAGGCTTTATATCCTTCTTCAGGATGACCTGGCTTCTCTCTAACTACTGAATACTCAGACAAATGATGTCTTTAACTTCAGTCTGGTCCAGTCTCAGTTCAAAACAACTTCATGCACTGAATGCATGGCATCTCTGAATCCTCATGCACTGACTGCATGGCCTTCTCAATCTCTTCAAAAACTCCTGGTCTTGGACAACTCAGATGCACACCACTGATTTAGCACTGTTCACGTGTGCACGTGCATGCATGCATGCATGCACTTCCCTTCTTCTCTTCTTGGTGCAGTAAACCCTCAGAGGGTGTAGTCACTTTATGCACACACCTTTCTTCACAATCTTCACACACTTAATTCTTTTTGTTCACACACTCACAAGTGTGTTGTACTTTAGTGTGTGGGTCTCCTCTTTCTTCCTTCTTCAATGTGTGTTCACTTCACTTAGTGCACACATTAGGTTCGGCCTTTTAGTTCTTTTGCACACACAAATTCCTATGGCCTTCTTCCCTTATAGTACTCTTCCACTTTGCACACACACTTTGTTTTTCTCTTTTAATCTTCAAGTGTGCACAACCAACCCGTAGGGTCTTCCTCACTTGGCACCCACACAAGGTGTGTTCTCGGCCTCCACTTCTTCTTGCACACCTAATTGGATACGGCCTCTTCACTTGTTACACACACACAAGAGATGTGGTGGCCTTCCTTCTTTACTATGCACACACAAGAGGCAAGGCCTCGGCCTTCTTTGGCACACACACAAAGTGTGGTCTTCCACTTCACTTGGCACACAAGGCACTAAGGCTCGGCCTTCTCTCCCCTTCTTGCACACACACCCGAGTGTGTCCTTCCCCACTTACACACACACTGCTTGGTGTGGTCTTCTTGTTTGCACAGGGCTACGGCCTTTCTCTCCTTTTTGCACACACACTGCCCACGGTGGTTCTTCAATTTTGCAAACACACACTAAGGGTGGTATACTGCCTTGCACACACTTAACCCGTGGGTGAGATATACTTCATCCGAACTCAATCTTCAAGGAGGCGTGCAAGGGGTGCAACCCTCCTCTTCTTTCCCACTATCGCGCAAGTCCTCAAGCACTTGAGTGCAAGGAGGCTCGGGTGCGCAAGTGCCACTGCCAACCGCTGGGCACACAAGGTGTTGCGGCCCTGGGTACTTCCTGCCGCGCAAGGGATTAGCGCGCAGGGGACTCTTCACCTCTTTCGCGCAAGGGGTGCGCGAAAGGAACTCCTTCGGGCCTCGGGTGGCACCGTAACACACTGCCGCGCAAGTGGGATGCGCGGGGGCTTCTTTCTTCGCGAGGCAGAGAGCTCACGCGGGACTTCAAATATTCAAAGGATCAGCACATCAGCAGCATCTTCTCGAGGGCTAGGCCTCATTTATATAGGCAGAGGAGAGGCGGTTCTATCCGCGTGAAATAACTTCAAACACCCGAGATCTTCGGATCTTCAAAAATATTTCCAAATCTTGTTTTTTTATTCTCGGTTTCACGCGGGCTCCCTTTATTTTTGTTCCTCTACGTGCATGCGACTCATAACGCATGCACAACCTTCGGTTTACACTCATCCCGTGCAAAAACACCAACCACGTGGCCTCGGCAGCTTCTCTTGCCTCGGCCTCAACCGAAATCCTCCAAACATTGCATGCACACCATTTTTTGTGCATGGCCGTGTTCGGTGTGGAGAGACGAGCTCAATGGAGGTCTTAGATCCTTCAGAGGTGGTCGGGAACTCGAAAACGGGTGGTCGGATGGCCTCTGGTTCAGCGGCGTCGCGGGAGGCTTCGGGATGTCCTCGGCTCGAGCTCGAGGAAGGAGACGAGCTCTCGGCCTTCGGATCAGGCGTTTGAGATACATCGGGCGGCCTGGATCTGAAGATCTCGCGCGGGATCAGATGTGCGTCTTAGATCATCCGCGCGATCAATCGAGCGGCTCAGATTCACTCCCGGGAATTTTTTCGCGTCCCACATCGAAACGGGGCACGGTTTTCTCGCGGTTTATTACCCTGGCGCTGCCCGCTACTCCTCAGTTGCATCTTCTCCCTCCACGGTGCCGCCCCGCACCGTGTTCTCCCTGCGGGCGCGCTCTGCGCCCACTCTTTCTCCTGCGGGCGCGCTCCTAGCGCCCACTATGCACACACGGGTGTGCGGGCTTCACCACCGCGTGCCCTCAGGGCTTATACACGGCCCCTCTGCGCTCCTCCGGGGCGTGCCCCAGGCGCCCATGCGGTTGTCTTGGGTGCGCCCCTGCCTCAAGGTTGCTGCCCTGGCCTTGAGGGTTCCCCATGGGCGTGGTGACCTTGAGTCCCACATGTGCCTTGGGTGATGACCCTCGGCTGGCCTCCTTGGTGGCCTATTTTTTGCAACAAAAACACTAAGTCCTTTGTTAAACAAAGTGACCAAGTGTAACATGCCAAGTGCCACTCCAAGCCATTCTTCCTCTTCTTTATTTCTTCTTCTTCATTAGAATTCATCATTCTTCTTCAACAATTATTTATCACTTATGAATGGAAATTCTTGAAGGTTCTCCATCAACTGAGCTCCATAATCACAGAAATTTCCAATGTGCTTCATTGATTTAATCAGAGATCAAGTTGGATCACTTCCAATTCACATGCACTAAGAGTTAGTACATGGACTTCTTTAAATCCACTTCATCCACTCAGTGGTTGTGGATGGATCATCTTGCTTCTTCAACTCCTCATGCATTGTCACTACAATTCATGGTCTTCTAATCATGTTGTGACATTGTATCGAGTTGATACAAGTTCTTGGAACTTTAAGAACAGCTCAACAATCGTCAGATTTTACTAGAGAATGTTTCAACCACATCTCCTATGCCACTTAGTGAATCTCCTAAGTGACATGCCTCTTAGTATCATGTCCATTCTCCTTTCCTCACCAACACCATCACAACCTTTGTCATTCACATCTTGACATTCCTTGACTTCCATTCATTCCGAGACAACTTCATGCCTCATTGACAACAAATGCAACACAGTGCACTTCACGTGGGAAGATTTTCATAGGACCATCTACAATTAATTCAACCCAGAGACGTGAGGGATGACATAGAGCAGGTGTTCATGAATTTTGAGTAGAAATCTATTTTAGTAATGGATTATTATTCTCACTTTATATAGCTTCAGCACATCAAACCTATTTCGGGAGGTGACGAGTTATCATTCTCTATGCTTTTTGGGGATGGTCTCGGGTAAGACATCTTATTGTGGGTGAATTCATTTAGGTTGAATTTGGTGACTACTATTGTGAAGCATACATATATTATTGAGCAGAATATAAGGGAGTTTGGAGCTATTATGCAGGGAGGTTCAATATCAAAGTTTGGTACATCTTCTAATGATAATAGGATGTTCTGAAGGGAGATTTTAGGTGAGGTTTATTCCGAGATCCATGTACTGTGATTCCATTATAGAAGGATTGGGAATATGATATCACAGTTCCAAAGGGACCAAGTCTATTTATATTCTTGTATAAATATGGACAATATTCAATATTTTTGCATGATGTTGTCACCAATAACTGGTGAATGCCGATCAGTTACAAATCCACATAAAATAGTGTGGCCACTCATTTCTCATAATTCTAGAAACTATAGTTTGTTAGTCTATTTAGGCCAAGGAGGTGGTTTTGTCCATGCTATCTAGTAAATCAGACTTCAGCGACAGTGGGGTGGATCGGCTTAGGGTAGCTAGGAAGGGTCACAGGGCTACGGTACATGTCAGACTGTTGTGAGGGAGCATACAAGCATGAGCATGATCTCAGACCCTCTATAGATAGAGGTACAATTCTAGTTTCTTTTGTTTTAGAATATTCACTTTTTTATGTATGGGATTCCAATATTTTTATACATTTTTCCACTGTAGAGATCTTTGGGCTTTGTATCATTACATAAAATGATGTTTTGTTGCTAGAAACTATGTTAGGGATTAGGACGACTAGTGTATGTCAGCGCAAGAATTTTCCAACTTTATGTTTTTTGTCTCTTCTTGGGGGACCTCTATGTCTTAGAGATGACATTATACAATATTATTCTAAAAATGTACCATTTGGTCTCCTTGAAAGACTATTTTGACATTTATCACTATGGGGTGAGTTTCACATCACGAAAGGCATTAACTTTTCTGCCCATGGAAGAATGGGATTTCTATGTGAGTAGAGCAGGACTAAAGACTTTTGGGATATGAGGAATTATATCCTAGATTGATAGTTTATATTTGTATTACAATGGGACCTCATTGATATAATTTCCTCTATGGGTGAACTGTTTCATAGATGTCTTTCCAAATAACTTTTTATGTTTACCTCTAGAGAAATGTGGATTTCGCTATTGTTATTTTTCCAAGAGAACCAATAAGGTAAATTCATCTATATGAGATTACTACACAGGAGTAATAAGATATTAATATGTGGTTGGAGGATTTTACCAAAAAGGGATTAATCTGACCTGCTAGTTCTTCTTTAGGTATATCTATTAGTTTTGTGAATATGGAAAAACAATACCCTAAAAATTTGTGTTATTTATAAGAATTGAACTTATTGGCGGTCGTGAACTTATATCCCATTCGAAGGATTGGTGATCTCATTGATTATCATTGAGTAGCTTGAGTGTTCTCGAAGAGTGACATGGGATCTAATCATCATTTTTTTTGCATTAGACCTCAAATATACCTCATACATCATTTCAGAGTTGGTGTGGTCTATACATGTATTTTTTATGCCATTCGGTCTCAGGAATGCACTGGAAGAATTTAGCACACTAATGAACCGAGAGTTCCATCCTTACTTGAATTGTTTTCTTTAGTCGTCTTGGATGATATCTTTGTGTACTCTCACACTTGACATGAACATACAATTCATTTTGAGGTCATATTGAGTACACTGATAGAGAATCATTTACATGCTAATCATTCAAATTTCATCTTTTGGATGGATGAGTTTCATTTTTTTGTTCATTTCTTCTATGTGATAGGAGTATCAGTAGACCTATAGATAATGATAATTGTAGTTTCTTATGAGAAGCTGATGAACATATTTGTGGTAGATAGTTTTCTGGGGAAATCTAGTAACTACAAACATTTTATTTAAGACTTTTCTAGCCTAGATGCACCACTAGATGGCATGACTAAGAAGGGTGTGATGTACATGGGGACGTATACCCAAAATTCACCATTTTAGGAACTAAAAGCGAGATTTACATCTACACATAAACTAATTTAGCTAGATTCGGGAAATAGATACACCATTTCCTAGAGTGCATTAGGTATTGGGTTGGGAGGAGTGCATATGTTGGGGAAGGTGTCACTACGTATGGGTCTCAGAAATTGAGGGCACATTATAGGAACTATCCTACGCATGATCTCGAGTTAGGTGTATTTTTGCATGTCGTGGTATACTGTAGACATTACTTACTAGGAGATCATTTTGTGGTATACACTTACCAAAAAATCCTCATGTATATCTTTACACAACATGATATGGATTTGAGATAGCAAATGTGGGTTGAATACTATCATTATTTTGACTTTGAAATTGACTAAATTCCTAATAAGGGAAATATAGTGGCTTATGTGTTGACCAAGAGGACATAGGCACATGTAGTTTTGGAGGCCTGTAGTCAGTGCCATCTTATTGCTCTGTTTTCTGAGATTCATTTGGAGGTGCACAAAAAACGGGGGATGATGTTACAGTTTTCAAAAGATATAAACCTCACTCTACTTTATTATGTGTGAATGAGGCTGTTATCATATTATAAGGACCTATTTCTACAAGAGAGTGTGTCAGGAGAGGACCCTACTACTGGGTGGACTGTAGGAGGGGATATCATTTTTCATTTTCAAGGGCACGTACAGGTGTCAACAGACATATGCAATGATTAGTTCTGAGATTTTCAGGCCTCTATATGGGAATTTCATAAAGGTGTCTCTAGGATGTGTTAAGATCTGCACCATCGTTATCGATGTCCAGGCATGAAAAGGTATGTACTTGGTACTATTATGAAATGTTCCACCTATCTACAGGTGGAGGCGGAGCATCTATGACCAACATGGTTTTACAAATATAACCCCTTCCTGAGTGGAAGTGGAATTATTTCACAATGGTTTTTTATACGTTTAACAAGGTCACCTTGATGTAATGGTTTAGTTTGTGTTGTTATATATTGGCTCACGAAGGATGGACATTTCCTGCTGATCATGTAATCCATTTCTGCTAGTGATCCTAAAATGATGTACATCCGAGAGAAAGTAAATTTTCACTGGGTTCCACGCCATATAATTTCATATAGGGATGTCGGGTTTACATCACATGTATTGAATAGACTATAGAGGGATTTGTGTTCACGGGTAATTCTAAGTATTTCTTACCATCCCTAGATAGATTGGTAGTCCGATTTCACAATTTATGTTTTAGAGGACATGTTTCTAGCATGAGTCTTGGATTTCCAGGGGCTTGGGTGAGACACATATCCCTGTTAGAGTTTTCCTAAAATAATAGATTTAGGGAAATGATTTAGATGGTAACTTATTTGTTTTCAATGGTAGGCCACACCGATCAACCCTATATTGGCTGGACGAAGGAGAGGCAACAATGATTGGACCTCGTCATGTCTAGGATGACACTTAAAAGGTGGAGTTGATTTAGAAGAAGATGGATACCATGTCTGACCAGAAATATTATTTTGATCAATGGAGATGACCCATGGAGTTTGAGGTTGATATTAGGTTTTCCTATGTGTCGCACTAAGGTTAGAACACATAATTATTAGGAGATAGGTGAATCATTAACTGAGATACATCATGACATTTGAGTTATTAGAATGAGTTGGGCAGGTAGCATATCTGTTATAGTTACGTAATATGTGCCAGGATATAAATAATGACATTCATGTTTCTCAACTATGATCTTACTTTTCAGACCCATATCATGTTTTTCAACATGAGGAGGTCAAGTTGGAAGTGGACGAATCATTCAAGGAGAACCCTATTCGGATTAGGGATCACGACACGAAGGCACTCTAGGTCCTTTCTGTTCCATTGGAACAAGTTCAATGGTAGGATAGGTGAGTAGAGGAATAGACATGGGAGAGGGAGGCCAATATTCTATCTCAATGGCCAGAGTTTTTTGTACATTATTCTTCACCACCCTTATAATGGAAATTCATGGAGGAATTTCATTAATGGGGGATGTGTGTAAGAACTTCGATCATCATTTCAGGTCTGGATCTTAATTTAGGGTTGTTTTGATGAAAAGGAAAGGAAAGAAAAATTCATGAGTACATGTCGTGTATTCCCTTATAGAAACATTGTACCCAATTTTCGTGTACTGACAGTGTGTTGGCTGAGTACAAGGTTGTGTGATGCCCTAGCAGACATGCTTATGTCTGGGGGGATGTCATGGATACTATATGGCAGATTGTTTTAATGACAACTCCTTCCAATTTTCATTTTATTTTATATATAAAAAGGGGTAACATCTGATTTCTGGAAACACTTTCTTCTTCAATTATTTGTTACAAGTGCACTACAGAATGACCGATGAACTCTGAATCCCTCCCTATTCTTCTTTCGAGCATCGATCGAGACTGCTTAGGTTGCATTGGAATCCCATAAATGAGTTCTCAAAACCCCCAGAATGACTCTTCATTATTGATCATCACTTCCAAGTCGTTCATGGATTGGCGTTTTCACCGTTTTGTAGAACTACGCCTATCTATGCGGATTAAACTGCCAACAGTTAGGTGTATTGATCTCACGACATTGAGGTAGGTTGTTAATGTCATTCATTGTGTTGTCTTGTATTATATATTCTTAAAGTGCCACATATCCACATTTGGGGTATTTCTGGATTTTAAATTTAACCATGTTTATCACATGTTATGGTTTATTTAGTTTATAAAGGGTATTTGGTTATGCAAGAGGTTAGATACATTGTAAATTCGTCACCTAGTGAGTGAATTTCCAATGTCTGTTTTTTTATGGTCGTTTGTTCTAGAATTCCAATTAAGATTTAATTTTTTTCAATCCATTTTTGTTAGGATGGTGTTTCTAATTATATGAAATTCCTGTGATATAAATTGTGAATTTTGACTAAGGGGATTGGATTGTGAGATCTTCATAGATGGGTTATACTATGAGTGTCACCTGGATTTCCTATATAATTGATTTAAGATAATGTTGACCCAAGATTTTAGATCATGATAGCTTACCCTGGTGGTCATTGATAATTTAATAGTTTTTACGTTAAACCATTGGGGTTATACTGTGAGATCAGCAAATATTGTCATTTATATTTGACTAAATGAATCGTTCACCTGGGGGTTTAAACCTTTAGATCTTTCCCAGGTGTTTGTTGATAATATTTTGATCGCATATTAGACTAAAGGGGTTATAAATTAAGGGAATTCCCAGAGGGTCGTTATTAAATGATTTGTTGTTATGTTAGACCAAGGGAATCAGATTGTGAGAACATTCTGAAGTGGTACTTGTTGAATAATTGAATGATTGTGAAGAATATTTCAATCCAAAACAAAATATTGGATTCAGTATTACTTTTTTTATTAGATGGTCTTATGAGACATATGTTCTGGTTGCTTTTCCAGGGGGACACATAGCATAGGCTATATCCCATTGTTGCCATACTCAGTGAATGAAAATAATTGTTAAATGATTGTAATTGACAAATGTAAGATTGTTTACATTTTGGTATTTCCTAGTTTATTACTTCATCTTTTTCATATTACTTTCTATGTATAATCAGTAATAGTTACGCATAGATCTTTTGGTGGTTTCCTATTGGGAGTCATCTCACACCTTCTTTGGGTCATGCTTCTAGACCTTATAAGATTGTATGATATCAAGAATAGATAAGGTAAACTTCCCTCCTTCATCAAGTACTTGATTCTTTTTGGAGAGGAAGAGCATGGGACCTAGACAATGCCTGTTATTCTACTAGAGATGAATTGACTTTTTTGGAATTTGGTTTCTGTACTACTTTACAACATTGTGAATTTTTTGGATGTATTCATAGATACATATTCCATGAACCATATATATAAATATATATATATATTGTGGCTTTAGTAGGATTTACATTCAATTTTCTTCAATTTATTTCTGTTTGGTTTTATTGCATCTGCTATTGTTTGCTATATAAATTTTGTGGTCTATATTATACCAATTAGGTCATATTTTCCCCCATGTCACACCTTGGCCCTCGCTTCATGTTGGTAGCCTCTAGAATTTGGTGAAATTCACTTGAGGTCTCGTGACCAACCGAGTTTGGGGCACTATTGGGTGGTAGCCATATTAGGGATGTTACATATTGGATCAAAAGGAAAATATGTGATTGAATATATAATACATTAAAAACATTCATACATATTTTTTTCATTACTCGTTTTGATAAAAAAATTATACATATAAAAGTAGTTTTCATTAAAAAATAAGATCATAAATTTCAAATAATTCTTAAATTAATTTCAATGTAAAATGGCTCATTTAGTTCACATAATTAAATAATATTTTGTTCAAAAAATAAATCATAATTAATATGTGACAACTATATTAATATTTTAACAAAAATATAAAATATTTTTTATAGTTTTGTAAATCTAATTCATTCTTGAAATTCCGGATGTCAATGTAAATATGCTTTTTGTGTACGAAATTAAAAACATAATGTTGCATGTACTGAATACTAATCTAACAATTTCATGTTGTGATAGATTAACATGGTGGATCAGGAAACACAAGGGAAAAAATTTATTTTGTATCTAACAAGATTTATATACAGTTTCTTAAAATGAAAAACATCAAAATATAAAATTAATATGAATAAAATCACAGAATATCGTGGTGTTACAATCTAATCCCCTTAAAATTAATTTCTCCCTCTAAATTTGTCTTAGTTGTTAATGGTTTAATATTTTATATTTCCATTCATAGGAATCCATTTTTTAAAAACTAAACTCTAAAAAATTATTTTAAAATGTAATGTGGTAAACAAAATGGTTATACAAAGTAACACATAACTATTTTTTCACAAATGAGAACATTGGTGAAATGTGAAAATATTTGCTTCGATAAAAACTATAAATATTTATAGTGAGCAATTTAGTTCATCAACATAACATAATTGAGTATATATTGGAATTTTTAGACCCACAAATTCATAAATCTAGGAATTTTTCAGAAGGATATATTTTAAACATAAAAAATAGTTATTATCAAAACATAATATTGATAGATAGTTTTCCTAATGTTGTAGAATATTTATGAATGGATAAACTAGAAATATTTCTAGATAACGTCACCCTTTTTTGTTCATTGATCAATTTCAACTTCATCTATTATTTTATGAAATGAATGTGAATTTTTCATTCATAATAAATTAGGAAATCATGAAATCCATAAAGCGAATTATAGATAATTCCATATATCACAACTAAAAGTATAACATAATTCAACCAATATGGATATGTCCATACCTAGAGAGATAATACTTTAATCAATAAAACTTTATTTTAAGTCTTTCTAAATCCATTACATTAATGGTTAATCTTATAAACGTTTTGGAAGATGAAATTCAAAAACATTATAAATAATATAATTAAATTAGCTTAACATTGATAAACCATATATCCAAAATAAGATGTTTTTTGTGATATTCCAGACATGTGAATAAACTCATTTTATATTTTCTTAAATAAAAATAATAACATGAATTATAATAAGTCCACATGGAAAACCTACATGATTCTTTATTCCACTGATTACTGGATATATTACATAAACTCAAGTAGTTTCAACTACATCCATGATTACAGATACTACATTTTAAACAAATCCACTACCAGTTAGGAGGTAATCAGAACTATCCAATTTACATATTCATATACAAAATATTCTTATCAAAAAATCATTATCTTAAAATTAAGAATAAATAAAGGGTTACATTCCCTTAATAAAAAAATCACATTTCATCGAAATAAATCTTCTACCTCACCAGCACCATTCAACATATAATTCGAAATCCTTATTGGAAAAATTATAATAGAAATTTTAATATATTTCATTATTCGTATTAAAGAATATTTTTATTTCAAAACAAAAATACATCGTTCATTCACCATTCCTCTCAAACAATTTACTATTATTTATCTTATTATAACTTAATACACCTTTCATAAAATAGGAAATAAGACTCATTTCATAAAATATATAAAAATAATTTTATACATGCTTTTAGAAAATACTTATATAACAACACATATGTTTTATATGTTGTTAATGGACTCTTTATCATTAGTATAAAAACCAATACATGTGCCACACTATTAGTTATATTCACGAGCATTCAACTTAGAAAATAAATTCTCAAAATTCTCATAATTTCTAGATTTAATGTAGTCAATAATTGACAAACCCATAGGGGGGTTATTCTTCTGCCTCTAAGACATTCACATAGGTGATTAAGTCCACATTCTCAATATATAGGAAACTAAATCATCATTCCTCCATGGTATCCATTTAATTAACTCTCAATAAACTCCTTCTGTCTCTTACTTGGTGTGAATGGGAGTTGGTTATGGTACACGTTATCAAACATGTTCCATAAAAATGATTTTTTATGATTAAAACATCCTTAACTCTTCGGATAATCCCATTTGGCTTCTCATCATATATTTTTTTATCAAATTCTTAATTAACCCAATTTATCTTGGTCACATTAAATCACTTATACCAAAAAAGGATAGAGTAAGAAATAGTTTTCATAGTGGGAACCACATAATCATCAAAATCCACTAATATGGTGGTTTCATTTTAACACCATATTTAATTTTTGGCACATTAGGATTATCATAATTTATTCATTTACACTTATTTATAAATCCATAATTAGGGATCATGATGTGTTTCTGAATTCCAAAATAATATCCACCCATAGTGCCAAACTAGAGGAGTTGTAAGACCGATTTTCATGTAATGGGTTTTTCTCGAGTCATTCTTGATGCCCCTTGTCAGAGTTGATACACCTCTATCCAATTTTTCCTGATCCATATCCGAATTTAGTATCCATATATGGATTTATTGATATGAATAAACTATCTCTACAATTTACCAAAATTATAGGACATTTTCCTATAATTTTTCTTATCCTATGGCTTATCCTTACACATGTACATATTGTTCTCACTAAGGTTGTGTCATGCATGTTTCCTAATGTGGACTAATCCTTTTCTCTGAAACTAAATGTATCAACATGGTATTAACTTGAAAATAAAGTTAATCATTTTTTTGGAATTCATTAATCATTAAAAACGGACTTCTAAAGACCATATTAGTTTTGTGGAAAGAGAAACATGGAAACCTAAACAATTAGGCATTAGTGGATACATTATCTATGTATAGTATCATTATGATTTGTACCCTCTTAGACATTTCATACATAATATATATCTTCAAAACTTGGGAGAGGTTTTGTAAATGGATTGATCTCAGATGCTGAGTATGTGAAAACAAGGTAGATATGTAAGCATAATCATGGGAATAAGCGTAAGATAACTTGATAATAGAATTATATGATAATAAACTTCATATAAAATATCATAAAAATGAAATTCTGGAATAATGATTTGATGATCATAAGATAGTAAATCATAAGGGAAACATGTTCATAAGACAAGAAAGCGTTATATAAAAATAAGACATTGAATTATAGCATACCCATAAACTGTAATTATCATTCCATATAAGTAAGGATTCATTTATAGAAAATACTAGGGAACTTCATGGGGACTAAAACTCAAACACAAGAATAATAAATTAAATTTTATACTATTCATAAACATCAAATATCATTCCCTATTAGTCAAAATGAATTTCATGATCATATCTGGGAACTTCTTTGGAACTACACCTATTGGCCGATACACACCAATGTTCACCAGTCATATGACTTTCATTATAAGGGATCAAGATTCCCAGCCATTCCAAATTGGATTAGGTTTCCCCACCTTCCCATAATGGACTTGGATTCCCCTATGCCATAAAATTGATTAAGACCATTATCTTGAATCCCATAATTATCTCATGATTTATTAATATTTTCCCAATTCGTTGTGGGGAGATATCGGTACATACCATATCATAATGAAAACATACATACACGTACCAAAATACCATATCCAATCATATCCAAAAACTAGTAATTAAATGGGAATCATAAACATATAACCTTATCATAACCTATAAAAAATTATAGGTTTCACAATTTGTTCGTTATAGGATATTCCATGAAAATTAATGGGTAAGACAAGAATATAACCCAGGAATGAAAAATAATTTAATAAATACACAACACAAGAACAAAATTAGTTTTATAAAAATAAAACTCATAAATGAGAGATCGGATTAATAAACATCATACCATAAGAAAAAAAACCTTCAAAATAAATAATATGAATTGAATAATTGGATCAATTCCATATAGATTCATGTCTAACAAAAATGTATGTCCTCATAGATGGTAAACGCATTGGAAATATCTTTTAAAAAACATTCATGATGATATTATCCTTTTTTCATTGAATTTTTTATTTAAAAAAATTGAATCCTGTTTTCTTAAAAATAAACGTAAAAACAAATGAATGAATATTTTAAAATACATTGAAAAAAAATTATTCAAAAACATATAATGTAATCTTTAAAAATATTTCCAAACAATTTCCCTTAAAAAATATAAAATTATCTTTAAAATGTTTCAAAGAACATTTCATTGATAATACATTATAATATTATAATGAAATATTTAAAATGTAATGAAATCATTTTTCATTGAAATAAATATAAAACAAAAAAAACATTAAAACTTTATGAAACCCATTTACCTTGAAAAAAATATAAACTAATTTTCAAAATATTTTGAAATCCATTTTATAAAAAAATCATTGAATGAAAATAATGAGAACTTTTTGAAAAACATTATAGTAGAAAAATAGTTTTCAATATTATAATGAAAACATGAGAAATTTTTTTTAAAAAATTTAATTTGATAATATAATAAAAAAATATGAATAAAGCTAGAAAAATTTTAGAAAACATTTTTTTGAGAGAATAATGTTTTCTGATTGAACAGGGACGTAACACCAAAATTCTTAAAAACACATTATAAAATATCCTACGTACCAATGGGTTGGAAATTTTTAATAAAATATTATGATATAATTACTATTAGAAGTATAATAATGGTCTTGGTTTTTGATGAAATATGGATTTAGGGTTTCATCCATGGATGCATAACCATAAAAAATACAGATTAACAATGAGATTGTTGCAATAAACTCATTCCACTTGGTAACCATTAACAATACACCCCATTTAAGAAAATTAAATAACATAAATATTAAAATATCATGAAAAGAATTTTTTTAATGACACAAAATTTCTTATTGATGTATGTACACCTCAAAAAAGAAAATAGGTGCATAACAAAACATGTTCCTCAGAGAAAGTAAATACAGATAGAAGTAACATTCTGATTTGGAATATTTTGAATGGTAAATCCTCATGGAAGACTGATCATCTATGGATAAGTAAATAATAAAAAATATAAGTATAATAATAATAAAATGAATTCATGGGTATAATATAAAACACATATATGATATAGGTTTTGGACATTGAATTTGTTTGATTGATAATTAATATGAGATAATAAAATCCTTATCATATATCATGACATTGTTAGTACTCATTTAGAACTCATATATAATAAATATATGTTTATTATAAATATATAAATGAACCATATTATTATATATTTTACCATATATTATTTAATTATTACATTATAATACCCTTTTATTAAAATCAATGCAAATGTTTTGTTTCATGTAATAATCGATCAATTTTTCTTTTGTGTTTTGATATTTTGTTTTTGTTGTCCTCATAGTAACATCATGATCTATAGAATGTATAATATTATATAATTATAATAAATATTTAGTATATAATTATACATAGTAATATATAAAAGATACATATAGAAAAAGAAACACACAGTTCCTGGAGATGGTATTCCATACGTATGCATATACGCTATTTCCATTTTACTATAATATTGAATCAATGAATGGAAATGAAAAATATATATATTATATCATTAAAATAGAATTATTATGTAATATATATCCAATATTTTCAAAAACCAAGTCAAAAATTTATTTATTTTAATTATTTCTATACTTGCTTCCGTTTTCAGGTTGGTCAATGTAGAATTGTAAAATTTACAAGTTAAGTGGGGTAATGCACATGGGATGCACACGATTATTAAAAATCATTCGAAAATCACGTGTTAGGGTTTTTCTTAGATCAGTTCCATTTAGTATGGTTGTATCATGGTTTTCTCAACCATTCATCTTCCTATAGGCAACCAATCTATGGTATCTAGACATGGAAGTCACCCATGCACGGTCTAATAGACCGAGCAACCAAACCGTGCGGCCCTCCATCATTCAAAAATAAAATAAAAAAATTAATTTAAAATATGGAATATAGAATAAAAATTTGATATAGATCTTTAATAATAATGATTATTATTATTATTATTGATATAATAATTATTTATATTGATTTTATTATTACTATTATGTTAGATTTTATTTTATTTTTTTATCCTTTAATTTTTCTTTTTTTGTTTCTTATTTTTTATATCCCCCTTTTCTCTCCTCCCCTATTCCATGCCTGAATCCAATACTCCCTCCCCTTATACCACTTATGCAACTCGACCCCCCCAACCCTCCCTTCACACCTTCCTCTCTATCATCCTTCACCAGTCAGTGCTCTCCCTTTAACAGCTAACCCTTTCACTAGTCAGTGTTCCCTTTTGTTTTTTTAACACTCCTCAAACCTCCCTCATACGACCTCCTACTCATGTGTGGATTCTTCACCTGATCCCCCCCAATATCGTACCTCCCTCACCATTTTTCCACTCCTCTAGTAGTGGTTGAATCCCCCTCTGGTGGGACTCCTATCCCATCATCCTCCCCTATTTTTTATTTTAATTTATGCAGGGTAGTTCACATTACATGGAAAACCCCTAATTTATTTTGGTGGTTTTATTTTGGCTGATTATAGGTGAGTAAGGTTTTTTGGTCCCATTGATGACATTTATTTCAATATTTGTCAAAGGAAACTGGTTTCGCCTATATTTAGGAATGTTTTTTCTTCCATTGTTTAATTGTTCACCATTATTTTGTGTCCCTTTAGTGATTTATGGTATATTAGACATCTTGTTATGGTTTTCATTGGCTCCCTGGTTGTGTGAAATGGAATACATAGGTATGTATCCATGTATATATGTGTATATCCCTCAGGCATATTCCCTTATGGAATGGGGAATATGTTCTTAGTACTAAAGGATATATATATATATATATGAATTTATATATAAGGGTGTATGTGCGTGTGAGTGTAGGTAAATTATTAGTGGTATCTGCCAATTATTTCAAGGCCCAATGTATCTCATCTTTGTCCACTCCCTATTTGTGGTAGGATTCCTATTCCAACACCATTATTTTTAATTTATCGATTTCTTGGTCTTTCTAAAAGTGTGCTTTTATATTTATATAGTATTCATACTTAAATATACAAGCCTATGGGTTTGGTAAAATTGATTCCACCTCTTTGAATTGTTTTCCCACTTATAAATGTAGCTTGTAAAAAGCTTTTTAAATTTTTTTATGTGTGGAACATCCTTAAGTTTTTAGAATAGTTTACTGGATGATTCATATATTATGAATTGAATTTTTTTAATTTAAATGATTTATTAAAATTTACTATTAAAATTATATTTTTTATCCATGAAGGGTTTTGGTTGTTTCATGGATGTAAAAAATGTTCCATTAGATATTGGTACATCCTATGGAGCCCAAATATTACATATTTTTTAGCCTTAAAATGAAGATGGATTATTTAATTAATGGTTTATTGATATTTAAATAGCATGTTGTGATGTAGGATAGCCAGAAAATGGTTCTGTGTATGTTTCTTAAAACACATCCCATTTTGTACATTAGAAATGATGGATCATTTATAAATGTTATGAAAGAACAATTTGCATCTTATGTAGTTTGGTTAATATTCATTTCTGGTTTTCTGAAAAATATTGAAAATGGAATTGTATTAGATGTTGTATAGGCCCATTTTTCAAGAGTTTCTGAAAGTGTCACTTAACATTGTTTTGGGAATGGGTTTTAAATGTTTTTATAGATTCATTTAGGTGGGAAATTTTAAATGAATTGGGGAGAACTATTATATTATAATGAAATGGGATAAATGTTCAAATGATGTAACATACCAGTTTTCAGCGTAATGATGTTATAAATAAATATATATATATGTATAGTATGAAACCTTATAGGAGGTACTTCCCATACAGGGTTATAGTAAAGTGGTTTATGTGTTTGGGATAAGAATGTGAAGTCACGGTAGGAAAGAGGGGGCACGCATGAGAGGAAATCATACATTCATAGTATATTATTATCATTAGATTCCTGTATGACAACCTAGCTTTTTATTACACACTTAAACTAGATTTATTACATAAAATCATCAGTTGATACAACATGGATGATCGAGAATTATAGTTTTTTTAGGGCTTAGGATCATTACATAACAAGTTAAAACATGAAATACAACATCTTTATTGAAAACATACTTTACATGACAAATACATTCCCTTGTACTTAGCATTTCATAGGATAACCTGAGGAATTTCATAAAAAGGGTCAGCTATAAAGCCCATTAAGAGAATAAACATGGAATAACATGAGGAATACAATACACGATAGAAAATAGGAATATAAATAGATCACAAGATAAGAATAAACATAAATGCTTGATAAATCGTGATAATCATAACATGGAAATGTGGCAACAACACTTAACATTGAATTAGCATGAGTCAAGGCTCATTGCAAATGGAGCACAAGTAAATCCCCATTGCACATGAAGCACGAGTAAAACCTTGTTTCATTTTAATTTGAATGGTAAACAACCATTGACCATGATTTATCATGATACTATACTTAACCCAATGAATTAGAGCGCTATAAGGGCACACCCTTCGTAAAAAGTTTATTTCATGCATAAGTGTGCCCCATGAATCATAAAACATTGAATCATTAAACAAAGTATTTTATTCCGCAATGAAAGAACATAGAATAAATAAATGAAACTCTTTAAACAATATGCAAATGTTCATAAAGGTGAATACCCTTGATATAGAAATGGGCAATGTATTCACTACACAATGACTTTGTCTTGGAAAAGTGTGGTGCAATTTCGGCAGTGTAAGAGCGTGAAATAAGCAAACATAAAAATTGTTTATGAGATAGAAAGGGGGGCCTCATCATCTATACATGACATAGACAGTAAGGGAATAATATACATAATGTCCCAACAATTGTCATGGATTTTAGAGTCATGATATAGAAGAATTTTTTGAATGTGAATGAGGAGATAGAAATTCTTTTTGGAATTTCGGCATAGTAACAGGTGTACATGAGAGGAATTTAATGAGAGCGAATGGGGTCTCCCATAATTCAAACATAAAGAGGGAATTATGGGGAGGTGCGAAACCATACCCCAACATTTATAATTTAATTTAAAAGGACATAACAATTTAATGAATATTGGACAAAAATTAGAAAGGAAGAAAAACCCTTACTTTGACGTGTGCTTTCAAAGGCTTGAAAGTGCCTTGAGAGAGTCTTACTGGGAGCTTGGGGCACCTTGGTATGATTCATGAGAGAGTAGGGAAGAGGTTGGATGAACTCCAAAGGCTTTGAGTGATGAGGAAGTGGGAGTTTGGGAGGGTCTATATAGGAATGGTGAGGGAATTATTTATTATTTAGGTTTGGGACACCTCACATTAAACAAATCCAAACCACAAACCATTCCGTGTTATTTCTCAAAGGGGAGTGGAAAACAATATTTTATAAGGCCAAATTCCTAACTTCTTAAAATATTGGGGTTGTTTATGTGGAGGTGAGTCACACTCCCAAGGAAAACAATTTAAAAAGACAAGATTATTAATAGGCCTTGAGGGGTCCATTAATGCATTATAAAATAATTAAAACAAACCAAAACCACATTATATTAATTTTAAAACAAATATAGGACGAAAATAAAGCATATTGTATTTTATTACATCACTATTGGGTCATTATGATGTCATTAAACACATTATATATTTAAACGGTATTTAATGTTTACCCAAAAAATTGACTATCTCAGGAAATTATGAGAAATTAAAAATTGCATAATTGTGACGTCCTGATTCCAGAAATGATATTTATCTTATCTAAATAATTTTATAAATATGTTAATTTCAACTTTTAAAATAAAAACAGATATTTATAAAAAATTCATGGGTTTTGACAAAAATGGCTTTCAACCCTTACTAAAAATTGCAATTGCATTCATAAAATTATATGCTCATTTATATTAAAAATAAATTTAATAATAAGAATAATATTTTATTATAATATTATTTAATTCAAAAATCCATTAATTCATCAAAATAGATTTCATAGTTGAACTTTAACTAAAAATACTATTTGAGATTTAAAAACTATTTACAAGGTAACTGTCACGACCTGACCCTACTCAGGCTCGAGCCGCAACTACCCCAAGCCCGCCTCCGTAGGCCAGGGGCTGGCGACCAGCGCCGAAGGCACAACAACTCGGGGAGGCCTTTGCCTAAGTACCTGTACACACACACGCATCAAACTCAATGCAACAATGCAGAGTAAAATTAAGGACAATCAATGAAAAGGAATGGGAAACTGCTATATATAACCGCAAGAGTGCATCAACCTCTACAAGTACAAAGCAAAGTGCTGAAAAGGAGAAAGGGGAAAAGCATGTGCCCAACCATAAAAGTGCCACAACCTGGCAATTGGTAAACAAAAAGAACAGCTGACGGGTCTCCCACCTGGAACCCGACCATGACCATCACATGCGGTCCAAGCTCCCAAGCTCCTACGCTCCACCGAAGTCACGCTCCACCTGTCCGTCGTCTGCAAGGGCACACCATGTGCGGGCAAAGCTCAAGCAGGGGTGAGTATAAAAATACTCAGTAGGGTACCCCGAAAGGTCGAGGGAGCAACAAAAGGAGGTACCGAAGGGTGAACATTAGAGTGAACAGGGAAGTAAAGGAGTACAACCAAGGGTGTAGTAAAGATCAACAGCTCAACCCGTCCAGAGAAAGATAGAAAACTCATCCTACCACGAGAAGCTGGATATGGAAATCACGTGGCATACCCCGCGCGTCTTCGCCTCTCCTGAAGGAGAGTATCCAAACCCAAGGAGTGGGTACTCAAAACATGGTATATATAAATCCATATGCTCTATTGAGAAGCCTGAACAACTTCGTAAGGGGTTCTCTGTCCCGTAGCTCAGCCTAAGAAAATGTGTAGCCAACAGTCCCAGAGGTAAACCACCATCACTGATGCCCAGAATCCCACACGTCTGCCCTGAACCGCAAGCCATGGGGCTCAGTCACCGCAGCTTGATACTATCCGCTTTGGGCGGAACTGACTTGCCCGCACAGTTTTAGATCGCGTCACAAGAACGCATCTCTGTGGGGAAAGCGCCCCTCGTACTTGAGAGTTCTAGGAAAGTCAAGCCACACCTCATCACTGCCCTGCAGTTGAGAGGTCTCCTCAATGTCAAATCGTTCCTTCACCGACCCGTACAACCAAGGGTCCCGCTCCAGTAATCACGGAGGTAAGCCACAGACTAGCCTAGTCGAGAGGACTGAGTCTGGAATGCCAACTGGTGTCCCACTGCCCAGCCCTACTGGAGGGTAATTCGTAACCAGATATCGGGTGACCCACTGCCTAGCCCTACTGGAGGGTAAACCCTAATACATCATCAGGTGACCCACTGCCCATCCCCGTTGGAGGGTAAACCCCAACACATCATCCAGCGACCCACTACCCAGCCCCGCTGGAGGGTAAACCAAATTACATCATCAGGAGACCCACTGCCCAGCCCCGCTGGAGGGTAGACCTGGAATAAGTCGACATGCGACCCACTGCCTAGCCTTGCTGGAGTGTAGTCGTGGAACTAGACGATGGGTGACCCACTGCCCAGCCCTGCTAGAGGGTAGGCCCTAAGAGGTCATCGGGTGACCCACTGCCTAGTCTCTGCTGGAGGGTAGACCCTAGTAGCGTCGGGTGACCCACTGCCCAGTCTCTGCTAGAGGGTAAACCCTTGAAGTCGATGAGTAACCCACTGCCCAGCCCCGCTGTAGGGTAGAACTCAAAATTGCTCTAGCTATCCCCACCATAGGGAACAACACTAGCCAACCGAACGGGAAGTAGATATCGCGCAACCACCCACCTCCATCACAGCTCACCCGAAGGGGTTCGGCGCCTGTTCCATCACGGGGTGCCACTAGCACCGCTACTGGCTGATCCATCGAGAACGAAACTAGGGGGAGACTACTCAACCCTACTGGTCAACCAACGAGCACAGAGCCAGGGGAAAACTCCACCCTGTTGGTCAAGCAAACACACAGGGGGACCCTCTACGCCGCGAGAGGTCCAACTACGCAAAGCAGAAAACAGCACGCACTTGGGGCCCACACGTCGTGTGGCCCCAAGTCAAACCCCAACCAAGCGCACAAACTGTCTCAGGTACATACCGCACGTACCTCCAAGTACTCCTGTATACTCCCTGAGTATACCTCAGCTCCAGCCCATGCGCTAACATGCACCCGGCACTCATCGTCAACGCGAAGGCGTGACGTATCGACTCCACCCCAAAGGCCCAGGCATGGCTAGCCACATCTCGTGGACCAATTATATCACTCTCCCAAGAGTGCACGATCACACGCCAAGGGTCCGCTATAAACAAGGTTGGACGAACCACCACCGGAGCATCTCTCATGCTCCACATTTAACAAGATTGCGCAAGAGGCTCCGAACAACCAAACGGATTGAACCGTTGTAATCCTCGCGGAAAAACAGGCGAGATCGACTACTTACTCGCCTCAAACGGATATATGATGAAAAAGTCACCAACACCATTTCACACCCGAACGACATCACATGATCCCAAGCCTCGGCCCCGAAAACAGTCGGGCGCATCGCACCATCGCGATCCCCATGGGAAAACACGTCAAAATCACTACTCACTTGCGTGCAACGGATATCCGGAGAAAAAGGTGCATCCTGGCGCACCACACACGAGCGGTGCCACATGGGACCCGCATACTGGTCCCGAAACTCAACGAACGGATCCCACCATTGCGATCCTCTCGAAAAAGCACACAAGATGGACTATCCACTTGTCCAAACCGGTCGCCCAGTGATAAAGACGGAAATCACCTTCAACGCCCCAACGGCCCTCGTTGGCCCCGCACCATCATGCCGAATTAGGGCGGGCAGATTGCACCATTGCAATCCCCTCGAAAAAACACCCAGAAACGACTACTCGCACTCCCCGAACGGACGTCCGAGGGAAAAGTCATGAAACGCTGCACGTAGCTCAAGAGTCGGCCCGTGGGGACCCCGCCTCAACTCCAGTTTCGACGCCTGAAACAATCATGGAAACCTCCGCCTCGACTCCAGGGTTCCAATGCCACTGACGGCGCTTAAATCGGAGGTGGGACGCGTCCGCGCCGTCCAATACAAGAATCTCGGGAAAATGCGCGTCCACTTAAAGACACGTCGCGCCTCCACGACCCCTCGTTTTGGGAATTAAAAATTCCTGAAACCGTCTCAAAACATTCTCTTCAATGAAAGGTCCGCGCTGCCACTGACGGTACGCAAAACGGACGCCCGTAGCCCGAAATACGAGCGTCCGAAGGATGAGGGCAAAGCCCCTTGGGCCGGACCGGCCCGGATCGGCCGGTCCGCCCTGCTTGGGCCGGCCCGCGCCGGCCGGCGCGGTCCGCACAGCCGGCCCGCGGCTCAGCCGCGGGTCCGGTTCACCCTGCCGCAGCCAGCTGGCCGCGGCTCGCTTCAGCCGACCGGCCGCCTCGCGGCCGGTTGATCCCCCACAGCGACCCGCAAAACGTGGGTCGCGGTCGACGCACGGGGGCCGCGCGCTTCGTGGCCCCCCCTCTGCTCCGCCTGCCGGCGCCCGCGGCCAGCGCCGCGGCCGGCTTCTGACAGCCACCGCCGAAGGCCGCCGCCACCTCTGAAGCGCCGCCACCCTACCCTGGGAAGCTGCCTCCTCCCAAATCCGCGGCCGCCCTGCGCCGCCCTCCGCCGCCTTCGGCACTCGCCGGAAACCGGCCTCATGGCCGGAAAACTTCAGAGGACCGCCGGAAATGATCCGGTGGTCAAAACTTCGATCCGGATAGCTTTCCGGAAACCTCGGGACATGATCTAAACATCTACGGGCTTTGTTCGACGATCCATTGGTGTGATTGATCATAAATGAGGATTTAAGTGGGGAAGGGGAGAAAAACTCAAATCCGCCTACCTTGTTGGGCTTCGCCCGGCGCTTCCCACGCGATCCGCCGCGCGCCATCGTCTCGTCGGAGCCACCTCGCCGGAGTCGCCTCGCCGGAGCTCACCGGAGCTCTCTGGAAATGAGGAAGCGAGGGGAGGGGTTGTGAGGAAGAAGAATAAGAAGGAGGGGGTGTGTGTTTAAATAAAAACACTTAAACACCCCGCCCGGCACGCCCCCGACTCCGCTCCCGAAGTAGACAAAAAGGAAGGCGTCCCTGGGGTAAACATGACCTCCCGAGCACAATGGTGGTCTTGGAATTTTAATCCCAGACCCCGTTCAAAAGTTATTAAACCTAGCGCCCGAGGCCGCCAAATTACGAAAACGCCCCTGGGGCCATTTTTCACAAACGGCCCGCGCCCGCAAAACCTGCACCCCTCCTAAGGTAAAAGGCACGCTCCAAACTCAACGGTGCCCTCGATTTTCCAATCCAAGCCACCGTTCAAGAGATAATAGCGTTTCTCCATTAAACAAATTAATTAATTAATTAATTAATCCGTTTAACGTTCCAGAAGCGGGCGAGGGGTCCAAACATCCCGCGCTGACCAGTTTTATGTCGCTCCTAGGGTAAACACCCCATTCTGAACCCATCCGTACACTCGGATCCCTGATCCGACTCACCGTTTAGTAGTTATTGCATTTATTTAATATTTCCATTGTGAACGCACTGAAAATTTAATTCCGGCCACTCCGGGGCTCGGAATCACACAACCTATGAAGGCGCTGCTCTAGAATATCATCAAAAATATTCCAAAGTCTTTCATAGCAAAAACCGGGTTCTCACATCATTCCCTACTTCAAGATTTTCGTCCTAGAAAAGAAAAACTAGGGAGTAACACAGGGTACTAAGCCCACACCTGGCTTTCTCATACCCAGAAGAACCCACGCATAGCTCCACGTCACCGCACACAGACCAAAGGATTGATCTGTTCATGCTAGGTCGGCCCTTGCTGATGTCGTGCACCCACTTCAGACATTGGGGTTAGGGCAAGGCGGTAGGGTACCTCGCCATCCCTTTGCACAGTCTCAATCGGCCTGAAGGCCCTCGGGGGTAGCTCACCTCCCCGGTCAAACCGCTACGTCGCACGCCGCGATAGGAATCACCGCCCGTACTGGAACAAGGATCTGTGATTCCCTCCTTCAGAATATCCATATGGTGAAACACCCAAGGATATCTGGTCATGCTAGGCTCCATAGCCGATGCTCTCTTACACGCTCAAAAGGTGAAGGATTCAACACCATCGACTAAAGGAAAAGGTCTCACCCCTTTTTCCTTACCAACACAGGGTTACACCCAACACCCGGCGTCACCCTGATAACACCTCAAACAAGGAGCAGGGAGAAAATACTTTCACACGTATAGCCTAACAATTCCACTGAAAAAAGTAGAAGAGTCGCAAGGGGCACCTCTCACCATCCCGTTCTATGCAGGATCGTAGACATTCAAAGCTCACGGCTACCCACGGTCCCAACCGTCAGCTCCCAGAGCCTAACGTGGACCACCTAGTAGTGATGGGGAGATCTCATAATGTCGTCCCCCACTACCAGCTCCTCCTGCTCCTCTGCTAGCATCACCTCCTTGGGTACTACTCTAATCATGGTGTTGCCTCTACCGTGGTGGTGTGCCTGCGGCTTTCCCAAAGATCTCAGCAACATGGGTCGAGCAGTCTCGTGCCAAGTGACCTCGCCCGTCACAAGCATAGCACTGGTGCTCTCTAGGCTTCCCTGGTGCCCTCCGGCGCCACTGTGGTGTACGACCACGGCCCGGGATCCACTCACGGAAGGGCATCCTCAGATGAGGCCCTGCGACTTTTCACCACAGTGTTATACGACCACGTCTCCGAAACCGGCAGTGGGAAGGCCACCTGCATCGAGGTCCTATCCTCCAGCGCCAGCTAGCTATGGTAGACGTCCCGGCTCTGTCGTTCCCACTTCCACTACCAACCGCAAAACATGACAGGAAGCCCTCTATCACCATCGCCTGCTCTAGCACCACGGTATATGTGGAAATGCCCAAGGGTACTATGACAACATGAATCTCTCGGCGGAGACCCTGCTCAAACTTCTGTTCTCGGATGTCGTCATCACGGACCATGTCTGGGTAAAAGCGTGCACGTTCTGCAAAACTAGTCGCGTACTCGGCCACCGCCATCCCTCCCTGTTGAAACTGCAGGAGCTCCTGAATCCGAACGGAGTGCATGAAGGAGTGGAAAAACTCCTCACGGAGCAACAACTGAACGTCGTCCAACGAAAGAGACGACTCGTCAAGAAACTTAGTCACCTGACTCCACCAACGCCAAGCTGTTCCACGAAAAAGGCTGGCTACCAAGGCCACTCCCTGATCTATCGGCGTCTTCACAAGCCTGAAAAGGCGAACCACTGTCTCGAGCCAAGCCTCTGCTGCCTGAGGGTCTGGCTCACCACCGAACCTCAGCGGTCCCTGCTGCTGTAACTCACGGAGCGCGCTCAACCAGCGCTCAAACTCAGCCTGCTTTGGCTGAAACTGTCTGCTGCTCAACAGGTGGGGGTGCTGCTACTGGCCCACCTGGAGAAAGGGGCTCGCATGATGGGTCCTGGACTGTGGCCTCGTAGCTCACAGGGTCGTCGTCACCTACCCAAGCTGGTATCTTGGCCGACTGTCTTCGCGGTGACATCCTGAATATTATCAAGGAGTGCCGCAGTAAGATGAGCATATATGTATATACCAATATCAACGATGGGGAGATGACTCAAGAAGGACAGTGAAAGACTTAGTTCTATGTGATGCACAAACAAATTTTCCTTGCAACAAGTGTCTCAGCATGTTGAGTCGACAAGCGTGTTATCAAGGTCCTGGTGAATGGATACGTCAGCCGCCGCACCATCACTGGACTCCCTGGCCTGAGAGCCGCTCTCGAGACATATTAACACTATTGCCCTAAATCCCAACCAATTCCTCTTTTAGGGACGTCCGCACAACGTCCCATGGAACGAACCACCTCTAATACCACTTTGTCACAACCCGACCCTACCCGGGCTCGAGCCGCAACTACCCCAAGCCTGCCTCCGTATGCTAGGGGCTGGCGACCAGCGCCGAAGGCACAACAACTCGGGGAGGACTTTGCCTATGTACCTGTACACACACACGCATCAAACTCAATGAAACAATGCAGAGTAAAAGTAAGGACAAGGAAAGAAAGGGAAAGGGCAACTGCTATATATAACCGCAAGAGTGCATCTACCTCTACAAGTACAAAGCAAAGTGCTAAAAAGGATAAAGGGGAAAAACACGCGCCCAACCATAAAAGTGGCAAAACCCGGAAACAGGTAAACAAAAAGAACAGCTGACGGGTCTCCCACCTAGAACCCGGCCACGACCACCACACGCGGTCCAAGCTCCCAAGCTCCTACGCTCCACCGAAGTCACGCTCCACCTGTCTGTCGTCTGTAAGGGCCCACCATGTGCGGGCAAAGCCCAAGCAGGGGTGAGTATAAAAATACTCAGTAGGGTACCCCGAAAGCTCGAGGGACCAACAAAACGAGGTACCGAAGGGTGAGCAGGAGAGAGAACATGGATGTAAAGGAGTAAAACCAAGGGTGCAGTAAAGAGTAACAGCTCAACCCATCAAGAGAAAGATAGAAAACCCGTCCTACCACAAGAAGCTGGACGCGGAAAGCACGTGGCATACCCCGCGCGTCTTCGCCTCTCCTGAATGAGAGTAGCCAAAACCCAAGGAGTGGGTAGTCAAAACATGGTATATACAAATCCATATGCTCTATCGAGAAGCCTGAACAACTTCGTAAGGGGTTCTCCATCCCGTAGCTCAGCCTAAGAAAAAGTGTATCCAACAGTCCGAGAGGTAAACCACCATCATTGATGCCCAGGATCCCGCACGTCTGCCTTGAACCGTAAGCCAAGGGGTTCAGTCAACGCACATTGATACTGTCCGCTTTGGGCGGCACTGACTCGCCCGCACGGTTTTAGATAGCGTCGCAAGAACGCGTCTCGGTGGGGAAAGCACCCCTCGTACTTGAGAGTTCAAGGAAAGTCAAGACACACCTCATCACTGCCATGCAGTCGAGAGGTCTCCTCAAAGTCAAACTGTTCCATCACCGACCCCTACAACCAAGGGCCCCGCTCCGGTAATCACGGAGGTATGCCATAGACTAGCCTAGTCGAGAGGACTGAGTCTGGAATGCCAACTGGTGTCCCACTGCCCAGCCTTACTGGAGGGTAATTCGTAACCAGATATTGGGTGACCCACTACCCAAACCTGCCGGAGGGTAAACCCTAATACATCGTCAGGTGACCCACTACCCAGCCCCGTTGGAGGGTAAACCACAACACATCATCCAGCGACCCACTGCCCAGCCCCGCTGGAGGGTAAACCAAATTACATCATCAGGCGACCCACTGCCTAGCCCCGCTGGAGGGTAGACCTGGAATAAGTCGACAGGCGACCCACTGCCCAGCCTTGCTGGAGGGTAGACCTAGAACTAGACGACAGGTGACCCACTGCCCAACCCTACTGAAGGGTAGGCCCTAAGAGGTCGTCGGGTGACCCACTGCCCAGTCTCTACTGGAGGGTAGACCCTAGTAGCGTCGGGTGACCCACTGCCCAGTCTCTACTTGAGGGTAAACCATATAAGTCGATGAGTAACCCGCTGCCCAACCCCGCTGGAGGGTAGAACTCAAAACTGCTCTAGATATTTCCACCGGAGGGCACAACACTGGCCAACCAAATGCTGAGTAGATATCGCGCAACCACCCACCTCTAGAACATATCACCCGAAGGGGTTCGGCGCCTGTTCCATCACGGGGTGCCACTAGCACTCCTAATGGCCGATCCATCGAGAACAAAACCAGGGGGTGACTACTCAACCCTGCTGTTCAACCAACGAGCACAGAGCCAGGGGAAAACTCCACCGTATTGGTCAAATAAACACACAGGGGGACCCTCTACACCGCGAGAGGTCCACGTACGCAAAGCAGAACACAACACGAACTTGGGTCCCACACGTCGTGTGGCCCCAAGACAATCCCCAACCAAGTGCACAAACTGTCTCAGGTACATACCGCATGTACCTCCAAGTACTCCCATATACTCCCTGAGTATACCTCATCACCAGCCCATGGGATAACATACACCTGGCACTCAGCGTCAACGCAAAGGCATGACGTATCAACTCCACCCCAAAGGCCCAGGCATGGACAGCGACATCTCGTGGACCAATTATATCACTCTCCCATGAGTGCACGATCACACGCCAAGGGTCCACTACAAACAAGTTAGGACGAACCACCAATAAAGCATCTCTCATGCTCCACATTTAACAAGATCGTGCAAGAGGCTCTGCACTACCAAACGGATTGAACCATTGTAATCCTCGCAGAAAAATACGCGAGACCGACTACTTACTCGCCTCTAATGGATATCCGACGAAAGAGTCACAAACACCGCCTCACGCCCGAACGACGTCTCATGATCCCGAGCCTCGACCCCGAAAACAGTCGGGCGCATCGCACCATCGTGATCCCCACGTGAAAACACGTCAAAAGCACTACTCACTTGCGTGCAACGGATATCCGGAGAAAAAGGTGCATCCTGGCGCACCGCACATGAGCAGTGCCACGTGGGACCCGCATCATGGTGCCGAAACTCAATGAACGGATCTCACCATTGCGATCTACTCGAAAAAGCACACATGATGGACTATCCACTTGTCCAAAACGGTCGCCCGGTGATAAAGATGGAAAATCAACGTCGACGCCCAAACGGCCCTCGTGGGCCCCGCACCATCGTGCCGAATTAGGGCGGCCAGATTGCACCATTGCAATCCCCTCAGAAAAACACCCAGGAACGACTACTCGCACGCCCCGAACGGACGTATGAGGGAAAAGTCGTGAAATGCTGCACGCAACTCAATAGTCATCCCGTGGGGCCCCCACCTCAACTCCAATTTCGATGCCCAAAACCACCCTAGAAACCTCTACATCGACGCCAGGGTTCCAACGCCACCGACGGCGCTTAAATCGGACGTCGGACGCGTCCGCGCCATCCAATACAAGAATCTCGGGAAAACGCTCGTCCACTTAAAGACACATCGCTCCTCCGCGACCCCTCGTTTCGGGAATTAAAAATTCCCAAAACCATCTAAAAACATTCTCCTCAATGCAGGGTCTACGCTGCCGCTGACGGCGTGCAAAACAGATGCCCGTAGCCCGAAATACGGGCGTCTGAAGGATGAGGGCAAAGCCCCTTGGGCCGGACCTGCCCGGACCGACCGGTCCGCCCTGCTTGGGCCGGCCCGGTCCGCACAGGCAGCCCGCGGCTCAGCCGTGGGTCTGGTTCACCACGACGCGGCCAGCTGGCCGCGGCTCGCTTCACCCGACCGGCCACCTCGTGGCCGGTTGATCCCCCACAGCGACCCGCAAAACGCAAGTCGCGGTCGACGTACGGGGGTCGCGCACTTCGCACCCCCCCCCCCCCTCTCTCCTCCGCCTGCCGGTGCCCGCGGCCAGCGCCGTGACCGGCTTCCGACAGCCGCCGCCGAAGGCCTCTGCCTTCGAAGCACCGCTTCCCTGCCCTGCGAAGCCGCGGCCTCCCAAAGCTGTGGCCGCCCTGCGCCGCCGTACGCCACCTTCGGCACTCACTGGAAACCGGCCTCATGGCCGGAAAACTTCAGAGGACCACCAGAAATGATCTGGTGGTTGAAAATTCGATCCGGATAGCTTTCCAGAAACCTCGGGACGAGATCTAAACATCTACGGGCTTTGTTCGATGATCCATTGGTGCGATTGAGCATATATGAGGATTTAAGCGGGGAAGGGGAGAAAAACTCAAATCCGCCTACCTCGTTGGGCTTCGCCTAGCGCTTCCCACGAGATCCGCCGCGCGCCATTGTCTCACCGGAGCCTCCTCACTGGAATAGCCTCACCGGAGCTCACCGGAGCTCGCCGGAAAGGAGGAAGGGAGGGGAGGGGTTGTGAGGAAGAAGAAGAAGAGGAAGGAGGGGGTGCGTGTTTAAATAAAAACACTTAAACACCCCGCCTGGCACGCCCTCAACTTCGCTCCTAAAGTAGACAAAAAGGAGGGTGTCCCTGGGGTAAACATGTCCTCTCGAGCACAACGGTGGTCTCAGAATTTTAATCTGAGACCCCATTCAAAATTTATTAAACTTAGCACCCGAGGCCGCCAAATTAAGAAAACGCCCCTGGTTCCATTTTTCACAAATGGCCCGCGCCCACGAAACCAACACCCCTCCTAGGGTAAACGGCACACTCCGAACTCAACGGTGCCCTCGTTTTTCCAATACGAGCTACCGTTCAAGAGATACTAGCGTTTCGCCATTAAACGAATTAATTAATTAATTAATTAATCCGTTTAACGTTCCAGAAGTGGGCGAGGGGTCCAAACATCCCGCGCCGACCAGTTTTATATCGCTCCTAGGGTAAACACCCCATTCCAGACCCATCTGTACACTCAGATCCCTGATCTGGATCACCGTTAAGAGTTATTGAATTTATTTAATATTTCTAGTTTGAACGCACTGAAAATTTAATTCTGGCCACTCTGGGGCTCGGAATCGCACGCCGTCTGAAGGCGCTGCTCCGGAATATCATCAAGTATATTCCAAAGTCTTTCACAGAAAAAATGGGTTATCACAGCAACAATAATAAAATGAATGTATATTCATTATTATATACAAAAATAATGTACATAACCATAGTTCTATGGTCTTGTTACAAAACCACTTATAACACCCGCATAAGTCCGCAGAGTAAGGTGTTTGACGCTGGATTTCTCTTGGGGTGGCTCGAAAAACATTGCTCAGGTGGTACTCTCTATCAACATCCATTTATCTCATAGGTGGTCCCACAAGAGCTTAAGAAATTCATGCTCAGCTTGGGCATGGTCAAGAGCGAATCCCAATGACCCCACCTCCTTTCCGAACTCTAACCAATGGGATTCGTAAGAGGCACATCTACTAGATGAGGCCATCGCTTCCTTTGTCTATGTAAATTGGATTTGATAAAACCCTATATTTATACTAATAATGTAACCACTTTTCAATGATTATATTAGCAATGGTCACAATTCATAACATAAAACCAAAGAAGATGACATTTTTTATAAACATTTTGCATAAAGAGACATTTAATTAGATGAAGGGGGACTTCCATTAATGAATGTTTGGGTTGTTATAATCACCCCCACTAAAAAAATTTCGACCATGAAATTTTCTTTTCCCACACTAAAATAGGTGTGGGTAACCCGACTTCATCATTTCCTCCTATTCCTACGTCGCTTCTTCAAACATTTGGTTTCACTACAAAACATTGACGTGGGGCATTCTCTTATTTCGTAGAACTTTTTATCAATGATCTTTGATCATCACTCGTTGCTCTGCATAAGAAATATCATCTTCTAAATGTACCACCTCTGAATAGAGTATATGTGAAGGGTCTAGTTTGTACTTCCTTAAGCGGGATACATGAATGACATCATGCACTTTGGCCATGGTAGGTGGAAGTGCTAGTCGATAGGGCATTGCCCCGACATGATCAAAAATCTTGTAGGGGCCGATGTACCTTGGACGTAACTTCCCTTTCTTTCCAAACCTCATGACCTCCTTCTACGGAGATATGTGAAAAAATACCATGTCTTCAACTTTAAACTCAATGTCTCGTCGACATTTATATGCATAACTCTTCTATCCACTATGGGCTGCCTTGATATGCTGCTGAAAGCTTTTTATCTTCTCCACCATTTCTTTGACCATTTCTTGTCCAAGAAGGTTACACTCACTAACCCCATCCCTACACACCGGTGTTATTCATCATTTCCCATAAAGGGATTCATATGGTTTCATTGGGATACATGAGTGGAGACTCTTGTTATAAGAGAACAGAACCAAAATAAGTTGTTGATCCCATCCTCCTTTAATGTAAATTGATCACGCTCTCAACATGTCCTCAAGTGTTTGGATATTCTGCTCGGATTGGACATCAATTTGTGTATTATAGGCCATATTGAAGTTCAGTTCAATATTCAGATAATGTTGTAGACTCTTCCAAAACATATAGGTGAATCATGGATCTCGATCAGACATAATAGATAGTGCTACTCCATACAACCTTACCACTTCCCTAATATATATCCATTCCAGTTGATCCAATGAGAAATCCTTCAAAATAGAAAAGATGTGTGTAGCCTATGTAAGACGATCCACAAGAACCTAGATTGCATTGTAGCCTTTGGATGTATTCAAATGTATGGTGACAAAGTCCATGGTGTAGTTCTCCCATTTCCATTCTGGTATGGGAAATGGTTGCATCATCGCCTTAGGCATCTTCCTCTCTGCCTTCACTTGCGGACACACCAAGAACATTGATGTATATTCAGAGATCTCCATCTTCATATTATCCCACCAATAAATCTCTTGGAGATATCAATACATCTTTTTCTTTCCTGGGTGAATAGAGAAATTTGAACTATGTGCATCATCCAAATGTTCCTTCTTCAGCTCTGTAGTTGATGGAACACATAGTCTTTTCCAAAATCTCATAATTCTTTCATCATTAAAATTAAACTCTGAGGAATTACCTTTTCCGATAGCTTCCACTTTTTCTTGAATTCCCACATCATCCCTTTTAGCATCCTTTAAAATTTCCAAAAGTGATGGTTGTGAAATCATTTGTTGATGTATTGATGTTGTTCCCTTCTTTATATTTCCCATGTCCATCTTCAACAAATATAAGAAGATTGGATCCTTTTCAATTCTCATCATTCATAGAATCGCTCGGTCCTTTCTACTTAGGGCATCCTATACCTTGTTCTCTTCACCAGGGTGGTAATGGATTGAGTAGTCATAGTATTTGATCAGATCTAACCATCTTCATTGGTTCATGTTCAAATATTTGTATGTGAATATATACTTGAGATTTTTGTGGTCCGTATATAGTTCACACTTCTCCCAAAAGAGATAATGTCACAAAATTTTCAAAGCAAATATCACTACATCCAACTAGAGGTCATGTGTTGGATATTTATCTTCATGAACGTTCAATTGACTTGAAGCATAAGCAATTACATTGTCATTTTTCATCAACACACAACCATTTCCCTTCTTCAAAGCATAATTGAATACCACAAAAAGTTATCCACTTGAGGGAATGTGGGCACATGCATAGTGATAAGCCTCATTTTCAACTCCTTGATGCTTTAGTCTCATTTATCACTCCATGAAAGCTTTACTCCCTTCCGTGTTTACTTGGTAAAAGTGATGGACAATCGTGAGAAATGTTTCACAGATTGTCAATAATATCCAGCTAACCCCAAGAAGCTACAGATATCTATTACTGATATTGGTCTCGACCATCCCTCAATTGCACCTATTTTGGAGGGATCCATAGATATCCCATTAGTTGTCATGATATGGCCCAGGAATGAGACATCCTTCATCTAGAACTCCCACATGTTGTACATTTCATAGAGCTTCTCCTTCCGCAAGGTCTCTAGTACAGTTATCAGATTCTCCTCATGATCCTCCTTGGTTTTATAGTATATCAGAATATCATATATAACGACTACTACAAATTTATTGAGGTATTCTCTAAAGAATCTATTCATCAAGTCCATGATGATTTCTGGAGAATTAGTGAGTCTGAAAGGCATTACTATTAATTCATAGTGCCCGTATCTTGTACGAAAAGCAATCATGTTGATATCTTCCTTTTTCACCCTTATTTGATAATATTCTGACCGCAAATCCACCTTGGAAAAGTATAGTGCTCCACGCAGCTGATCGAACAAGTCATCTATTCATGGGAGTGGATACATGTTCTTTATATTTATTTTTTTGAGCTCACGACAGTCGATGTAGAGGAGCATTGACTCATCATTCTTCTTGATGAAGAGGAATGGTGCCCCCCATGGTGAAGCACTTCGGTGTATACACCCTTTATCCAGATTCTCCTATAGTTGTTTCTTCAACTCCTCAAGCTCCACAACACCATTATATATGGAGTATTGGATTTTTGAAATTCCCTAGGTACAATATAAATTGAGAATTCAACATCTCTTCTAGGAGGAAGACAAGGCATTTCCTTGAGAAGCACTTCATAGAATTCCCTCATGATAGGCATGTCTTCTAGGATGGTTGCCTCCTTAGAATCAATCATCTATGCCAGAAATGCATGCTCATAGGGTAGTAATATCCATTCCGGAGATGATGGAGCTAAAGAAGATTCACCTTCCTCCATGAACTTGTAACGAATCAGGGTTCGATTCACCACATGTAGAGTGATTTCTCTCTCATGGCAATTTATGTTGTCTCTCTATAAGGAAAGCCAATCCATGCAATGAATTGCATCAAATTACACCAGAGGGAGTATGAAGAAGTTCACCAGGATGTTCAATCCTCATATTATGATAGGGGAGGAGTTATATTCTTGGTATTCAATGATTTCCCCATTTTCCATACTCACCGACCTCTTATCCTCTAGGATTTGTGGTGGTGATGAGATTTTTGCACTAAACATTAGAGATAATAAAGAATGCATAGAACCTGAATCAAAAATTACGTTCACTATTCATGAATGAATTACTATCATACCTATCACCACTTCGTTTTTGGGGTTCAATTCTGTAGTAGTGAGGGAAAAAGATCACCCTTACAGCCTTGGAGTTTGTTGGTTGCTTCCGAAAAGCCTTGGATTAGGGCTCGGATTAGAAAGATGCCCTGGTTCTTTGCACTTTTAGAAATGAACCATGCATTGAGGTTCTAATGGAGCATTCCTCTCCTCTATCAGAGCCGCGAGTCTTTCATGTCTACAATTAGTAGCCTGGAGCCCTTCCTTTAACACCAAATGCATTTTCTTTTACCCTTCTGGCAATTTCCAAGGTGCTTCTTCCTACACCTTTGGATAGTGGGATGTTGGATCTTCTTAGCACCATTGGATTTATCCATCGGACCACAAGCATTGATGTCCAACGTACTCTTGTTATCCCCATGATTCCCCTGAGATTCTCAGATCTCCATTTTGACAATGAGGGCACATCAGACAATTTCCTCATAGCTGTCAAAGTCACGGATCGCTAGTGCTTTCCGCACTCTAGGAATCAGCCCACCAAAGAAGCGGTCAACCTTTCATTCAGCGGTAATGACAAAATTGGATGCATATTGTGCAAGTCTTGTGACGTTTTCCTCGTACGCTCCAACATATTCATCATATTTTTTCTTGATGGAATGGAAGACCCTTTCCATCTTAAGTCCGTGGGTGCGCGGATGATATTTACTGAAAAAAATATTCCAGAAATCCTTCAATTACAACGCCTCGATCTCCTCCTTGGGCTTTGTTTTTTTATCAACTTCCACCATTTATCATCTTCACCCTCCATATGATAACCAGCTAAGAGAATCTTCTCTTGTTCAGGACATTGAAGGATACTGAATATCTTTTCAATGGAGTTAATCCATTTTTCGGCGACTGAGGGATCATATGATCCATTAAAAGTAGGAGGGATTTGTCTCAAGAAGATCTCTATAGAGACTTTTTATTTCTTAGCGTGGGGGGTTGAACATTGCTCTTGACCCATGTTTCTATTCAATGCTTTAGATATATGAGATAGAAGAATGACCAAGTTCGTGATTCCAGATCCAATTGGATTGTGCATCTCATTAGTACAGTCATCACATTGATCTTCATAACTATTATTAGCCCATGCCCTCCTATTACCGGCCATTTTCTGGAATAAAAGGAAATTTAGGGGTAACACATAAAGGGTAATCCAAGGACAAAACTAATGATTTATAAATAAATTTTATTTCCTTAACATATGAATCTATTGGCTTCAATCTATGTTATCCATGATCTAATTTCTAATATATATTCATAGGGAATTTATTTTATCCCTTAATAATTGTTCATACGAATATTGTGGATTTACCAAAGAAAATACCCCAGGAGTGTCATAACCAAAAGTGAAGAAAGGCCCATTTTCATGCAAAAGATCCCATTCAAGTCTAGCTCAAAGCGGTGTTTTCAGGTTTTACCCTTAGGATACATTTGTGCCAGAGTCTCCTATACATTATCGTATCCACACAGGGATGTATTTGTTTGATAAAACACTTAATCAATTCTCACAAAAACTTAGGGATGTTTTTAATTTTACATTGTCTTGCAACTAAGGCTTCACGAGGGTTTTCAAATACTAATCCCAAAAATAACTAAACCTATCATCTGATACAAACTATGACAACCCTACTTTTTTGACACACGTAAGACAGTATTATTACATAAAATCATCAATTGATACAACATGGAAGATTGAGTGGTCTACTGTATCTGGGGATTATGATCATTACATAAAAACATAAAACATGAAATACAACATCTTTATTGAAAACTTCCTTTAAATGATCACATCATTCCCTCGTACTTTGCATTGAATAGGATAACCTGAGGACATGCATAAGAAAATGGTGAGCTATAAAGCCTAGTAAGGGAATAAACATCGAATAATATGAGGAATAAAATAAATCATAGAAAATAGGCATATCAATATAGCAATAGATAAGAATAAACATAAAGCATGATAAATCATGATAACCATAACATGGAAATGATGCCACAACACTTAACATGGAATTAGCAGGAGCCGAGGCTCATTTCTTGTGGAGCATGACTAAATCTTCAAAGCACACGATGCACGACAAAAACATCATTGTACTAGAATTATCTTGAGTAAACAACCATTTCACACGATGTATCATGATAATATTCTTAACCCAATTCATTGGAGTGCTATAAGGGCGCACCCTTCTTAAACATTTCATTTCATGCATAAGTGTGCCACATGGATCATAAAACATTTAATCATTCAACATAATATTTTATTCCACGATAAACAAATTTGGAATACATACATGAAACTTTTTAAACAATATGTAAATTTCCATAATGTTGAATAAACATGATAGAGAAATGGTCATGGAATTCACTACACAATGACTTTGTGTTGGAAAAGTGCGATGCAATTTTGGCAGCGTAACAACGTGAGATAAGAACTCCTAAATTTGGTTGATGAGAGAGAAAGGGGTGTCTCATAATATTTAAATGACATGGAAATTAAGGGGGTATTATAGAAACATGTCCCAAAAAATGTAATGGAATTTAGATTCATCATACAAAATAATTTCTTGAATGTAAATGGGGAGAGATAAATCCATTTCAGAATTTCAGCATAGTAACGGGTGTACATTGGAGGCATTTAATGAGAGGGAAATGGGAATCCCATCACTCAAAAATAAATAGGTTAGTATGGGGGAGGTGTGATTCTATACCCCAACATTTACAATTGATATTAAAAGGTCATAACAATCTAAATAGAATTGGATAAAAATGAGAAAGGTTGAAAAACCCTTACTTGGAAGTGTGCTTCCAAATTCTTGAGAGAGGCTTGAAAGAGGATTCTTGGGAGAATGGGGCACCTTGGGAGGTTTATAGAGAGATTAGGGAATAGGTTTTAAGAAATAAAAATGCTTTTAGTGAGGTGGAAGTCGGAGTTTGGGTGGGTTTATATAGGAAAGGTGAGACAATTCTTTATTATTTAGGTTTGGGGCACCTCACATTAAACTAATCCAAACCACAAACCTACCCATGGTTTTTCCAAAGTATTTTGGAAAAAGGAAGTGGAAAAAAAATATTATATAATGTAAAATTCATAATTTCTTAAAATAACAGGGTTTCTTATGTGGAGGTGAGTCACACTCCCAGGGAAAACAATTTAAAAAGACAAGATGTTTAATACGTCTTAATGGGTCAATTAATGCTTTGTAAAATAAGTCAAACAAACCCAAAACCACATTATTTTAATGTTAAAACATAATTGTCCTAAAAAAGCTTATAGTATTTTATTACATCACTATTGCATCATAATGATTTCATAAAACACATTATATATTAAAATAATATCTAATTGTTACCCAAAAATTTGAATATCTCAGAAAATTATGAAAAACTCACCTTTGGATAATTTCGACATCCTGATTCCAGAAATAATATTTATTTTACCTAAATAATGGAATAAATATATATTAATTTTCAATTTTAAATTAAAAACCAATATTTATCGAAAATTCCGAGGTTTTTAAAAAAATGACTTTCAAACATTAAAAAAATTACAATTGCATTCATAACGTTATAGGAACATTTATATCAAAAATTAAATTAAAAATATTAATAATTTTTTAATAAAATATTTTTTAATTTAAAAATTCATTAATTCATCAGAATAGATTTCTTAGTTTAACTTAAACTAAAAATACTATCTGAGCTTTAAAAACTATTTACGAGGTAAAAATAATAAAATGAAAGTATATTCATTATTATATAAACAAATGATGTACATAACCATAGTACTAAGGTCTTGTTACATAGCCCCTTATAAAACCAACATAATATAGAAGAGTAAGGTGAGTGATGGTGATAGAATCATGGGGTGTCTCAGAGAACATTTCCCAGGTGGTAATCTCTATCCACATTAATTTCTCTCATCGGAAGTCCCGCTCGAGCATAACATATTCAAGCTCAGTTTGGATTTGGTCAAGAGCGAAGCCCAATGATGCCACCTCCATTCCAAGCTATGAGATATGGGCTTTTTAAGGGGAAAGTCTACTTGATGAGCCCATCACTTCCTTTGATTGAGTAAATTGAATTTGTTAAAACCCTATAATTATACAAATCATGTTATCACAGTTCAACAGTTATGTTATAAACTGTAACAATTTATAACGTAAAACAACAGAAGTTGACATTTTATATAAACATTTTACATAAAGAGATATTTAATTAGATCATGGGGGATTTCAATTAATGAATGTTTGGATCGTTACTACCTCGGTGTCTTTGAGTGGGTCATGTGATGGTTGTTGATCATCCATTATTAGATGGGTTGGTACCCCATGTATTTTTTATTATGCCAGTTGGGTTGTGCAATTGGACTAGTCAATTGAGTATTTCCTATTGGTTATAGACTTAAGATCATCACTATACAAAAATAGGTGGTTCTGAATGATGTACACATAGGGAACTCTCTTGGGAGGTTTAGGAAATACACATGATTAAATACTTGTATAATCATTTTTTGAGGATTTTTTTGTGATTTGATTTTAGTGATCCTCCAAAATTTTTTCAAATTTAAAACACATGATTCATAATTAGTTTTATTTTAATAGAATTTACGTAAATGAGTTTTATTTCTGGGAAATTATTTTTGGAAAATAAAAATGGAAAATGGTTTTATGGATTCTTGAAACCTCGTACTTGTATTCATAAAAGAATGAAAACATTTTATTTAAAAATCCTATTTCCAAACTAGTAATAATTTATTTCTCAATAATTTAGAGTCCTAGGGGATGGTTTATCATTTGAATCCATTCCATGAATCTCAGTGCTCATGTCTTCTACATATTTTTAGTTTTATCTTCCCTCAATTTTGGATCTCTCTATTAGAGATTATGGTTTCCTGGTTGGGGGTGACCCAAGAGGTCATATAGAGGTATGTTTATCCATTTTATTTTATTCTCTTTCCACTGATAGAGTTTAGTTTTATTTTTTATTTAGTATGGTATATATTTTTTCCTTTTTTGATCCAAATTATTCATAATGGATTTATTTTGATGTCCGACACTAGATTCAATCCTGTGGGGATCGGGAACGCCCTACGAGTCTTGTTCAGGACATGCTAAGGTTACTGGTTCAGGATTGACCCATCATATTTTGGGGAAAAATAAAATTAGATGAGGCCCTTATTATTTAGGTTGGAATGTATTTGGAGACTAGAAATAATAGGACTCATTATGTAGTTACATGTAGAACATAGTGTAGTATTTCTCATTCTGATCCTCATGCATCTAGGGGTATTTCGGGATTTCACCCACTAGTTGTGGTTTGGGTTGATGTTGGATGACCAAGGGAGTGGGTCGGTGTTTCAAGATGGACATATATGGCATATTGAACTTTAGGGAGCTCATGTTATTGGTTTAATATACTTCTAGTTGTTGGTGAATTCTCGGTACACGGTCTTCTATACAATGTGGTCGGTTTATGCATGACCAATATTTCCCTACAACATAAAATTTTCTAGGATGGTTTTTTTATTTGATTTTGTTTGGTGTGAATTTAAATTGGTTTTAGGGTGTTTCATGAGTTATGAAATGAGTTTAATCTGAATATGTTAGATTTTAATAAATGTTAAAAAAATAAGTTTTTTCTGAGAATAGAAGAAAAAATTTTCTGGATGTCGAAGTGCTTACAAAATGTAAAATGAGAATTTAGTTGGGAATTCTTGGTTTTGATGGAGATGGGGTATGTGTGGCCCTTGTTAGTCCCTATAGACATTCACATATTTTCATGTGTGTTGGGAATTTATATGTTGGTATATATGTGGGGATGACATAATTAGATGTGAGGGAAACACTTATGTGACGGTTCATATGATTCCATGGTTGAGTATTTTTAAATAAATTATTGATCTAGTTTTTTGATGTTGTTTTTGAAAAGGAAAATTTTATGTGATAAAAATATTCTTCTTTTTTAAATATATGTGTGGTTTTAAAAGTGATAAAAAATTTAAAGTGTTTTGTCTTTTTATGTGGATGTGTTGGACTGATTTTTTAAATCGAAAATGATTTTTTATTTCAAAATGGGATTAAATTTTAAATAGGGTGAATTTGGAAAGATGATTCATTTCTTGTTTTTTTATGTTGTGGTGGTTTCATTTTTGATGATTTTTTGTTTAGTTTCGATTTGGTTTGTCTTATCTGGGTTATTGAGCCTGGGATTTGGTTGTAGATGAAATTTTTAATCTTTGGATTAGTGTTCAATATATTTTTAAATATTTTTTTATTTATAGTATGCTTTCATGAATTGTCCTAGCTGTTTCATGTTTCTTTTTTTCTTTATACATTCCCAACTCTTATTGGAGTGGTGGGATCAAGTTCATTTTGGTTGTTTCCCATTTTTTATAGTAATCCAGGTGTGTTAGAGGTAATGGAGAGTCTTTTGGTAGACAATTTTTTTTATGAACTCCCAGTGTGTTGTGGGTTGAAGTTGTTTTGAGTTTTTTTGGATGTCTGACAATGAACCAGTATAGGGTGGTCGTCCTAGTATCATTTCATGTTTGAGTGTCATTGAGATTTTTTAAGACCAATTTCATCTAGTGATGTATTCTTGAATATTTAAACACAAGGAATGTGATGAGACTCGTGAGTATTTATAAAGGTTAGTGGATGATTAAGGACCTTTTTGACAAGAGAAAAAAGCATATTTACTATTATTGGGAGGTAACATCAGATGTTCGGTTTGGGAAGTCAGGGGATGAGGTGTTTTTGGATGAGTAACCTCCTAAAATTTAGGTGGTTGGATGTTCTATTTTTTCTTGGACTATATTAGGGTTTATAATTATGTTGTGGGTATATATTATGGTAACATTTCCCTAATAATTCTCTCTTGTTGGTTCCATATTTTCTTTCACATGGTCGACCACTTCATTTATTTCAGTGTGAATAGTTTGGAAATTCAAATTTCATCTTGTGAAAACACTACAAGTGGTTTCTGATGATGTGGTAATATTTGAAACTTAAGGGAGTTCTATAAATATTATCATTTAAAGTAGGAAGTCTTTGCCGAAGGAAGTTATCTCTGGACTGTAGGGATGCAGATACTTCAAGATATCATTGGTACAACCACTGGTCTCAGGGAAAAGATAATCCTATAGTCCGGAATCATAGGGAGTGTAGAGGAACATGGTTTTAATTTTTTATCTAGTGATGCAATTAGATAGTTAATGTCTCAAATTTATCATCTTCAATATTTTATGGTATTTTATTATCATAGGAGTCTTAGAGGACAATTTTCCTCATTGTTTTATTTGATTTTTAATGTTATTTCTTGGTTGTAAAAATTTTATGTCCTTGTTTCTTCATATTCTTACGTAGATGTAATAATGACTTATAGGTGTGAACCCTTAAATATTGGTATTTTGTGGATTAGTTTTAGCATTAAATTGTACTCTTATAGGATATTCTTGTGTACCATGGATGTGACATGTCATGGTTTGGTTTGATTCTTAAATTTGGGTTTTTTATTGGGGCCCCCTTTTGGTGGGGTTTGGTCTGTGTGGGGATTTTAGGGTTGGTCTGTATTGGGGGTTCTCGCTTAAATTCTCACTGGTTGTTCTTGAGTTGACATGTGCTTGGAATTCCATATTTTTTCATAGCTGATCGGTTCTTAAATGGTTGGAAGACCCATTGTGAATCTCACTATCATTTTTCGACATTTTTAATAATTTATGATTTCATGTGGGGGATAGAACACACATATATCTGTCATGGTTTTCCTCATTTTTCTCTCCCTTAAATATGGCGGGGTGTGACTAGTAGAATGAAAGGTCACACGGTGTTCGTTCTTTTGTTGGAATAATATAACATTGAGTATGAGTTTGATTTCGCATTTGAATGGATGATTTTATAGGGGTAGAATTTTTTGTGGTGGGGAGAATTATCACACCCCAAAATCAAAAATATAATTAATTTTAGTATTCTTATCCTAACATTCGTTTTTGGTCCAGTTTAGGATGAATTTTATAACAGTCAAGCGAAGTGGGGTCATGCGCGTGTGTTTCACATGATTAAAAATAACAGTAAAATAGTTATGTGTGAGGGCTTGTCGGCAATCGGTGTCATTTGGCATGGTTGGAGCATAGTTTCCCCAACCCTGTGTTTGCCTATAGGTAATATTGATAGCCAGTCTAGCCTAGGTAGTGTCCAAAATATGGTCTGGTATAACATGTGGCCAAACCATGTGGGCTTCTAGTGTTCAAAAATAAAATTTAATAAAAGAAACATAAAATATGGAAAATAAAAAAAATATTTTGGAAATTGTTTTAATAGTATTGAAAATAATTATTATGATGCTGATGGTGATTTTTGTTATTATTATTTCATTGGTTTTTATTTTATTTTGATTTTTTATTTATTTTATTCTGTCATTATTATTTTGTTTACCTCTTTTCTCTCCTCCCCTCATCTATGAATATCACTTTTTCTTTCCATCCTTCTCTTTCTTACAAGACCCAAACCCCACCATGTGCTCTGTGTTCTCCAATTTCCACCACCAGCTAGTTATCTCCCTTCGTCCATACCCCTATCTATGATTAGCGCTCCCTCTGGTTGTTTCACCTCTCTCTTGAGATCCCTCAAGTGGCCTCTTTCTGACATGCGATATCCCCATGTAATTCCTCATCTCCATAAAACCTCCCTCGTTGGCTCCCTCCTCCTCCAGTAGTGGCTTCCCCATTGGGTGAGTCTCCTAAACATTCATCCCCCCCTATTTTTTGATTTTAATCACTTCTGTGTGGTGCACATTTCATGGATGAACCCTAATTTATTTTGGGGGTTATTGTTTTTGAATATTCTTATTGAATAGGGTTTTTAGCCACGTTTATGATCAAACATGATGCGATAGTCAAAGGTAGGATGTTTTTTCTCAATTTTGGTAATGGTTTTCTTCATGTTGACTAATTTTGTACCTTAATTTTTGTTCTCTTTGGTGATTTAGGGTATATATGACTTGTTGGTAGGATGTTAGTAGGCTCATTGGAGGTGTGCAAACACATAACTAAGTATTTATCGTTGTATATATTTATATATTTTTCAAGTGTATTTCCTCATGGGGAAGGTAATGAAAAACATAGAATATATATATATATATATATATATATATATAAGTGTGTTTGAGCATGTGAGTGTAGGGAAATTTCGAGTGGTTGCTACCTAATTTTTCAAGAACCTGTGTTTTTATGTTTGGTCTGTTCACTTATTGTGGAAGGTTTCTTATTCATGGAACTTTAATTTGAATTTCCTTAGTAATTTATATTTTTACAAGGTTTTTTTTAATATTTATGTAGTATTCATATATAAATATACATGATTAGGTGTTTGTTAAAATTAATTGCACCTCATTGAATTGTTTTCCCACTAATTAATGTAACTTGTTAAAGCCTATTTTGAAGTTTTTTTAATTGTGGAACATCTTAAATTTTTATAATAGTTTTTTGAATGATTCCTATAATGTGATGTGCATTTTTTTTAACATAAAGGAATTATTTATATGTTCTATAAAAAACAAGTTTTGTTTAGAACATTTCGGGGTTTGAGTAATTTCCTAGTATTGAGGGATGTAGTAGTATATGATGGAACATTCATGGGTGCCTAATGTGTACACATGGGTGTGCCTATAATTAAATATTTCACTTTGAAATAGGGGTTATATTATCTTTAAATAACAAGTTGGTATGTTGGTTAACATTAAAATGGTTTTGAGAATGTTACTTAAAACTAAACCCAACTCGAACAATAAAAATAATGGATGATTTATAAATGTTACGAAGGACCATATGGCCTATTTAGTTTGTTAGTAAATTTTCATTTTTCGTTTTGAGAAAAATATTTAAAATGGAATTGTATTTGAAGGTATAATTTCATGTTTAGAAAGAGGTTGTGAATGTTTTATTTCACATTTTTTGGAAATGACTTTTTAAAAAATTTTATAGATGAATTTGGGCGTGTAAAGATAATAGCCTTTAGGAAAACAAGTGTATTTTAACGAAATGGATGAATTTTCATTTAATTTGATGTCCCAGTTGGCACCTTAAGAATGTGATATATATATATATATCTGTATAGTGGGAACCAATATGAGAAGGATTTCCCATAACTGGTTAGACTATTGTTGTGTCTGTGATTGTGGTAGTCATGTGCAGTGACAACAGGTAAGACAAGTCATGAAGGAAAGGGCCTCTTACTTAAAGAATATATTATTATCATGGGTTGTATGGGCATATTTTAGAGGGTCGAGTGATTATTTCTGATCATCCTCGATTAAATGCGTTGGAACCCCCCTGGGGATTTTTTGTTAGGCTTGGATAGTTGTGTAGCTGGATTGGTCTGTTAAAGGTATCTATCTTGTTATATACATATGAGCTTCACCATAAGCCAATAGGTGGTTCCAAAATGAGTAAATTTAGTGATGAATCTTGTGATGATTATGAATCACCCATGATTAGAAACATGTATATTCATGTTTTCTTTTTGGGTATTTTGGCTATTTGATTTCAAGGACCCTCTATTTTTTTCATATTTAAAACACATTTTACAGTAAAGGTTGTGATTTAATAGAATTTAGAGAAATGGATTATATTCTTGGGAAATTATTTTTAAAAATTATAATGGAAAGGGGTTTTCTTGATTTTATAAAATTCTTACATGTTTTGGTAAATGTATCAGAACCGTATTTTTATATACCTTATTTTATAATTAGAACAATTTTATTTTATAATAAATGTGTGGCATAGGTTGTGGTTTTCCATTTGAATCCCAACTAATCATCATTGTGTTTTTACCTACACTATCTTTTCAATATCCAGTTCCATCCATTTTAGATCACACTATAAGAGAGTGTGGTTCCATGGTTGGTTGTGTCCCATGATGCCTTCGAGAGGTATGTTTATCCATTAATATTTATTTACATTCTACTACAAGATTTTTTTTGTATTTTTTATTCTCATTTAATTATTTTTCTTTTTTGGGCCAAATAATTCCAAATTGCATTAATTTGATTCCCAAAACTAGTTTCTCGCTCGTAGGGACTGAGAACGCCCTCCGGGTAATGGGTGGACCAAATTATGTGACCGATTCATGGTTGAACCAGGCTGGTTCATTTCAAATAAGTTTACTAAAACAATCCTTCATAAATTCTTTGTAAAGTTAGAATAAATAACATCCCTCTAAGGAGGAATTTTTCCACATTTCCAGAGATGATGTTATCTTATTTAAAATAAATGGAAATCATGGAGGTGTGTTTTATATTACAATACAATAAGTATAAAAAATAAAAATAACAATAAGTATCATATAAAAATATATTAGCAATTATAATGATCATTCATGAGAGATGGTTATGGAAAAATGAATAACGCCATTTTGTGATGTTGTAGTTCGCCATACAAAAGAGTGAAAGGATTATAACCCATTATATGGATGTGTGTGCCATTATAGTTATATATATTTTAATATTAACATATTATATTATTTATTATGTTAAGTTGTGGATTTTGTTTATTTTATTTGAGATTTATTTTTCTTATAGAAATGGTATGAGTGGTTTAAATAAGTGCAAGGGTCTAGTTCCCTTTTATCGTTGAGGATGAGTGACATTTATGTAAATGTTTAAAAATGAAATTAAAAAATTGTTTCTCCTAGAAAATTAGATATAATAATGGATCCAATTATATCCATGTGATTAAATAGTATAAATACGACAATAAACATTATTTTGGAAAAGTTTCTGTGTCATTTTGGACCTTACTTTTATGATTTGGTCCCTTGTTCGACTTAATTTTACCTTAATCATTGTAATTAATTTTCAATATATTAACAATTTTTTTGGGTAACATACTATGCTTTCCACATTATAAATTATAAATTATTCTGATTCTAAATATGGAATACATTTTTGGTAATTCAAATGTTATAAGTGGAAGAAATTAATATATATTTAATCCAAAAAACAAGTCTACAATGTGGTTTTTTAAAGTGGAAAAGAGAAAATGGTTGTTATGTTTTTATATCAAATTTCAAATTGAATTTGATTTAAATTAAATAAATTTGATTAATTTGTTTATAAATGATCTAATTAATCATTAAAATAGTTAAAAAATAAAATTTATCCTTATAGTGAAATTAGATGAAAATTCAGTTTGGATTCAAATTCAATGTTCTTCACTATTCATATATAAATGCAGCTTCTTAAAAAAATTCACCCAAATAGAATTTTCATATTCATTAATTAAAAATGAAGTTTCTTTTTTAAAATTAAAATTATTCATCTGTTTAAAATAATTTTTATAGTTTGTTATACATTAAACTACAATAAAATTACAATTATTGAAAATACATCCTTTTATTAGTAAAATTTTATTTTTTATTGTATTATTCCAATTAAATATAATTGAGGAGTTTAATTTTTTTTTACTAAATATATAATATATTAACAACATTCATTAATAGTTTTTTAGTCTTATTTTTATTAATTGGTGTTTTTAAATAGAAAATTATTTTTCATAGAAAATGAATTTCTATATTTTCACATTTCCCTTAGTTTTATTTCTTGGTAAATGGTTTCACTTTATACACATGTTTAAATCATATTATATTAATAACATCCATCATAATTTATAGGTGATAAATAATATAATATTAAAAAAATAGTATTAATATTATGATGTAGTTAGGAAAAACTAGGTCTTTTGTGTAATAAAATCTATTGAAGAAAATTAGAATTTCAATTAACACGAAAGGAACATAGTGTTCCTTATACCATAGGATAATATCAGTGTTTTTTTGTGAATTATTAACATGGTGTTTCATTAAATCCAAGATGATCATAGGGAATTCCAAAACGGAAATATAAATTTCTAGGTGTGTGAAATGAAAAATATAAAAATATAAAATCAATTCTTAAAAAAGTATTTAAAAAATATATCGGTGTTAAAAACATGAAAAAAATTTCTAAAATCACCTCACTCAGAGATTAAATTTCCTCCAATATTATTATAGATAGTGATTAAAATTATGAACTTTCATGACCCCCTCAATTTCAAAACAACAATCCATTACTTGTAAGAAAAAATCATTAATATATAAAATCCTTTGATAATGGGCTTAAATACCCCTAATTCGATTTCCTTAAAATACATCAAAAATCACTCTGAGACAAAAATGAACAATCCAATGTTTCATTAATTCACCTAACTATTACACCAAATGTTTGAAATAATGAATCATCCCCAAAAACCTAATAATACATTATTCCACAATTTCTATATCAACCACAATAAATATAATCCTCTAAATTTATATGATGAATTAAATTTCCATCATGTGTCATAGAATCCAAAATTAAATATCTAAATTTAAAATCATCTATATAATCCACCATTAATACCCAAATAAATTATACTAATTCATTATAACCAGTAATTATTCAAAGATCTATAATTGAATCGAAACACATTTTTCAAAATTATTTCACCTAATATTATACATATTAATACTAACACCAAATTTAAAAGTTATGAAATTATATTGATACATTATATTTTTACATAAAATTAAAAATAACCAATCAAATCATAATTATATATAAATGTATAAATTAATCAATAAAAATAAAATATGTTTTATAGCTTTTTTGATGATGTATAAAATGATCCATATTTAGTATTTGTAGGGTAGGATATATATTTTTGATTATGTATATATAACATTTCCTTTCATTCATTCATGTTAATTAACATCACAGGGATTCCAATGAAATTTACAAATATCCTTGTGAAATATAAGAGAGATACTCCATTTATTTTTAATGGTCATGAAACAATAGAGGTGAGCATTGAATGAAGGACATGGTTTTCTCATTCTATCATTATGTGGAGTTGAGGTATGTTATGTAAAAAGAATATATTAATATAAATTTTTTATTTTGTTTTATAGTGTATATTTATTTATAAAATGATTATAAATCTATTACTGGTCATTATATGGGGATCAGATATGTTAGAATAAAGAAAATAAAAAAGTATTATTTCCAATATTGAGAAATATATAATATTTTTGGAAAATAACTATATTTAAAAAATTATCAGATTATTGTTCCCAATTTATTATAAAAAATAATATATATATTATTATTTAACAATATATGATCAATGAACTTTCAATTTGTTTTTCTTAATTTTATCTCCACACAATATGATAGGTTAGTATTGATAAATTTAAGAGTGTGTTTGAGTTCATTTAATGGTTTTAAACACAATGGTTTCTTCTAATGTGTAATTTTAATATATAATACAAAATTAGTTGATTTAGTTATATTTTAAACTCAACCATTCATATAAATATATTGATAATATTTATAGTGACGTAAATCTATGTGAATCTCCCTTTACAGCCACGATTAGAAGAACATATATATAGATCCATATGTTTATCATTCCAGGTTAATTAAATAATTATATAACAATTAAAAAAATAATATATGATATCAAATAATTATTAGGATCCCCATGATAACAACATTCATTCTGTATTAAATGTAGAAATATTTTTATTATCATATATTAATACAAAAATCTAAAATAAATATGATTTTTTAGGTATAAGAGCTTAATTTTGTATGATATTAATTTTTATGATATATTTATATATCATGATATTTTTTTCTATCAGTTACATATTAGTTTGTATTTAACTATATTAATTTGGGTTTCCATAATGTTTTATAACCCATAGTAATTGGGAAATACATTTACATTATAAGGGATTAAATTTTATGAAACATATAGAGTATCAATTCTTATGTTTCAGGGATTTCCTAGGGTTCCGAACAGAGATCATGAAATTAATTTAATTAATAAGAATCAAGAGTTTACTGTCTCTAATATATTTTCTATTTTACTATGGGATGGACTATTGCATTAAATTCATTTTCAATCGGAGAATGTTTCATGGGGTATGGATTATCCATTAAATTGTGGTGTGATCCAAATTATTTAATACTAAATTATTATAATGATAAAGATTTTCTTAGTTTGGTTGATTCATTTTAAAAATTTAAGGTCCTTAGGGTTGTTATAGAAATGTATATAAAAATAAAATTTAATGAAATAAAAAACATATAAGTCGATTTATCTCATACTTAATACAGATTTATATTTTTATATATGTTTTACCATCAATTTTTAATTGATTAATGTTAGATAAAAGTGATTATTTTATATGCATAGAAGGAATTTGTCGAATGATAATAATTACAAAGAGCATTTTGACTTAGAGGACATGTTTAGAGGTTATAGCTATTCAGGATTAATATAACCATATTATTATGTTCATTAAATGAATAATATTTAGTTATATTGTGTTAGAATATTATCAATGAATTATATTTGTTGATATATAAGATATAATTGTCCAGATCATGAGTTTTTTGATAATAGGACCTCACTATGTTGTGATTATTACTTATTATGATGTAATGCCAAAATTTCTATAATCGTATATATATAATGTATATCTATATTTTTATAATACTCCACAATTTAGTCATACAACATTGTTGTTATACAGTGTGGAATTATAGATAATTGAGTCCCCTTTTCAAATATTTATTCTCTAGTTAAATAGGTTGATTCATAATGGAATGTGAGTCTTTACATATTTCATTTAGTCTTTTATTATAAAGATCTTCCTTGTTGTGTCTTTATAGTAGTTTGAAATTGGATTTTTTGGATTTATTAGAATTTTTTTAATATAATATGCTATTGTTTTAGGTTAACAATTAATTCCTTATGTGTCATGGGTTTTTTACCATATCCATCTCCTCATTATAACACACCAATTAATCCTTTTCAATAAATGTAGGGTATTATTAATCATAAAAATAAATTATGTATCAAATTGGAATTATAATTCATTATCCTTTGTGATTTTATTATGGAGTTTATTAAATGAAAATAACAATCTAAAATGAATAAAATTTTAAGAATTGAACATAGGTCATGATTTAATGAGATCTTATCATTATTTATCATGGTTTGCTCGTTTTATTTCCTTGATGGTGTAAAATTATCTTCTACGATTATTTTACTTCTAGAATATAATTGCAAAGAATAAAACATGGATTCAAATGCAACAATTTGAAAATGATTAGAATAATAATATATTAAATTGAATTTTGTTTGTTATTAATTGATTAAATATATTATTATTAATGGTATATAAATTAATATAATTACTAATTTATTATAGATTGAAATATTTTAGGGACCTAATTTCCTTATTATTATAATCTCAAAATATAACCTTTAATTTCCTATTAAATTTAATTTTAATTTATTATTTTTTCTGACCATCATCATTATGGATGAATTGGTGAAATTTTTATATTTTTTACATTACAAAATAAGAAAAAAGTTATCTCATAATTGATAGAAACTATATAATGAACCATGTAGAGGTACAAAATTTTTATGAAAGTCATTTCAAATTGTTGGAATGTTCTTTCCCAAAACAATTTACCAAACTAGGTGGGTGTATGGTTTTTCCTCCAAGGGGTTCACACATAGTTAACGGTTTGGAAAAATGTGTTGAAAAACCATCAGAGTATCTATGAAATATTAATATATTACATTCTTACTCTACCTACCCATAAATTTAATCATAAATAAAGCAATCTGTATTACTACAACAATGGGTATCCCTAGGTCCAACTCTATGGTTAAACATAAGTAATTGATTATCTTTGTTCCCATTTTACTGAATTATTCCTTATAATATGGTGCTTTTTTCTTCCCATCATCATTTCTTTCATCTTTTTTCTCCATTTCGGGGTTCCCCCTAGGCCGAACCCCAATAGTTGGAGGATATTTCTCCTATTTTGTTATATTATTTTACTTGTGTGTAGAACTTTTCTGGAGTTAAACACCTACCATTAAAATATGTATTGTTATCTCACCTTGTAATAATATTCATGTGGGTAAGATAAATGTGGAAACGATGGAATATGAATCCAATTATATAGGATATTGAAGAATCAGAGTGACGATGGAGATCAGAGATGGAAGAAAAACATGGAAAAAGGGGGAGATACACATGTTGATACTGAGGTGCTACATGTGAAAAGAGAGTTAAAAAAGGGATATCTGATATAAATAAGGTTGTGATAATCATCATTTCAGCAAATTTTTATGGGGATCTAGGTTTGGGAACACTAGTTTGTAAACAGGTAGAAAATAATAGTTAATTGTAAATATGAGTGTGAGATAAGAAAAATGTTTTAACAAAACAAGTGTATCCCATGTTACTCTATGTAGTTATCATCAACATCTCAAACGTCCAATAAGATTCATTTTCATGGTGAAAATAACTACTCACTCCCGTTTAATGGGTTGTATTGTATTTTATCACGATTACTATACACAATTTTCCTAACCATGAACACATGATGATTCTAAAAAAACCAAAATATCAGGGCTCTAAAAAATATTTATATTATCACCAAACCATTCTTAATAATTTATATACAATAATAATGTTAAAAATAAATATTAAAAATTAATTATACTGGATTCATACATAATTTTCATGGACATTAAAATTATGGAATCTTTAATTTATCAATATTAAATTCCACAAAATTATATCAGCTTCCTAAAAAAATGTAGTGCACTTACATCAAGATATCTTGTAAATTTTTATAACATAAAATCATCCAACTTATGGTTCGGTCAAATTATAATATATTTATAAATAATTATGTTTCTAAATAATCAATGATCTCATTAGTCTAAAATATTTAGTTTTTTATATCTCTAGAAAAAATATCCCACAAAATGAAGAAACAAAAATGATTCACAAAAATATATGAGCCTTCCAATCATGAATAGAATAACAAGTGACTAATTTAAATTTCCCTATGTTTTAAGAAAATTTGTATTACCATATACTCTTACTATCAAAATAAGAGTTCTATAAAAATATTCACTATATCGAACGATATAATAAAAATACAATGACTTGGAAAACATGGAAATAATTAACAAAATCTAGCTGAAATATAAATATTTTTATTTATTAAATAATTAATAAAAAATTAAAATAATCAAAAATTAATATATTAAGTCGTATAAACTATAAATAATTTTTTAAAATTATGAAAAAAATAGAAATTAAATGAAGGCACTCAAAAATATTCCTTATATTATAATTACCAAACCTGAACCCACCCTCCCAATTTTTTAATATATAAATAATTTTAAAAAAATGGTAAGCATGAAACAATTTATAGAACCAATATAAGGATTTAATGTTTTTATAAAATATAGAAAAATTAAATATAAGGATGACAAAATGGTTAAATTTAATGAAAATAATTACATTTAAAATATCATTAATTATTCATATTTAAAATGTTTAAATGATATTAAATATTTTGGATAAATGTAATTTAGTAGAGAAAAAATTAGAACTAATTATATATTTTAAAAATTCATCCTAATTTTTTTTTAAATTAAGTCACTTAAAATAAACTGATTACACAGAAAACATCCCCAAAATCAACACAATTAAAACATACGAATAAAAAAGTATACATAAATAAACAAATAAATTAATTCCCAAAATAGATTCATATTAAAATAGATAAAAACAGTGAAGGAATCAAACTAGCATAAAATAAAACATATCCTATATAATTATTTTATTAAAATAAACCAATAATCATATAAAATAAAATTCAAATAATTTCCTAAATTTTTTTTATAGTAAATAATTATATTGATTCCAGATAAAAATGAAATTAACCACACTCCAATAAACAATTTTAAAATATTCTAATCATTTAAAATAAATCCATCATAAACTAAGAATAAATTTCATTTAAAATTTAAGAATTAAATAATACTCAAAGATAGTAAATTTTTTTCATTTGATGTGTATTTTTATGATTAAAATAAATCATTGCGTAAACCAAATAATTTGACATTTTTAAGAAGTAAATAATAGTGTAGTTGAGTGAATTATTTTTTATAAAAAGATAATTTATTAAATTCATGAATTCTGGTAAAATAAGAACATATAAATTTTTTCATTCCAACATTATTCAAATATCCTTTTTATGGGCATGAATTCTGGATAAAAAATCAAATTAATAATTCATTATATAATATATTAAGGTTTAACCATGTATTGTAATTATAAAACTATAAAATTTATTATTATAAACATATATTTATATATTTATTTCTTTATAATTTATAATATATAAGTGATAAAAAATGATTATAGCTTTTAACTATATATTAAATAGTTAGATTAAATAACAAAATTATTGATTAAAACATGTATTCATTTGACGAAAAATTCATCTATATTTAATTTTCCTTTTCCATAATTAATATATTCATATATGGGAAATTCATTTAAAATAATTGTGAAATTTAATCAAACTATTCAAAAAAAAATTAACCTAGGATTTGTCAACATATTATGTAGCCAAAAAATTTCACATTGAGGTTCATTGTAATGTTCAAGTATCCTTCCATCTAAATTTAAATTTTTCATATTTTATAATAAAAAATTATTAGGACAGTTATAAAATATCCAAAATCTATCAAGATCTAATTCTAATTTAAAAATTTCAATAAACCATAATCAAACATAAAATTATGTAAACAAAAAATCTGGTAAAATAATTCCATCGATGTATTTCATTTAATCGTCACTAAAATTTTACAAATCATTATCCAAGCAACCACAAAAACCAAGACATGTTCATGATGAAAATTATAAATTTGAAAATGAAACTGAAACATTCTTCAATCATAGTGTCAATATACAAAAGGGCTAATATGCAATCTTATCCATTCAATGTACTTCCCTTAGATTCTATAAACCCTATTAACATCACCAGTATATTAGAGAAACCAAATATGAAACTACTGTAAATAAAAACATAAAACCAAAATTAATTTTCGTTGATAAATCAAACACCTTAATTAATCAATTTGAAATTATATTGAGGCACTACAAACCAAAACGAAAAATACCCTCTTATTGACCAATCTATAGTTAGAAAAATCAAGATGTACCCTTTAGTAGATAATATTATGGAGTATGGACCTCATATATTTCATTTTATTCTTGAAAATCAGATCCTAACTCCTTCTTAGAGACCACCTTTGTAATAACACAAAATCATCACTTCTGAAAGTGATAATAATGACATAAACAGTACAAATGTGACACAATTTTTTCTAAAAAAACCTAAAATGTCAAAACAAAAAATTATATCACTTATATACCCCAGTAAAATTTTGGTTTAGAGTTTTATAGAAAAATGAATAACACATAAATAATTTTGTACTAAATAACAGGTTCATAAAAATAAACAACATCTCCCATAAAACCAACATTATCTTATTTCAAAATAGGTCCCCAATATCATCCATGTGATTTCCTTCTAGAGAAAAATCATTTAAAAGCATTACTCATAACCTATGAATAGAATCAAAAGAAAAGGGTGACATTATATTATTAATAAGGCTAAATAGAGGATATATATGACCATGGTCATATGAAATCATAATATGGGAATAAGGGTATGTGATCAGGAACATAACAATTGAAGATTATACCCTATAAATCAAATATCAAAATCATTATTCATGGAATAAAATATTGATATCCATAAGACATGAGTCATAAAATGATAATGAAACATGATCGAAGAGAGAATTACATAATATATAGAATTCTAGTAGGAACATAAGAAAAAAAATCATTTCTATAATAGTTTTGTATGATTACCAAAACCATCATTAGGGAAAAATCCATTTTTTAAGAAGAGGTTACTCCAGGTTCTAGCACTGTATTAACAAGTAGTTTCACTCACCAGTCGTGTCATGTTTTCCTCATGTGATCAAAATCATTACCCAATCCATTGAAGTGATAGATTGGTCCCAGTCATCAATTAATCGTAACAATAAAAATGTGTTCCATATTAATTTAAATCTTTCATCATACTATAACCCATGAAAATAATAGGGTTTAAATAATATTTGATCATAAAATAACCCATGAACCAAAATAGAACACATATAAATAATTCCATCATAAATATAAACAATTATGAGAAATAATAAGAATAGTATCCTTGCATCATATCCCTTTTAAGGTATTATTTACAATAATATAAGTCATATTAGATGGAAGGTAATTATCAAATATCATTTAAATAAAAAATTAATAAAAAATTGCTTCCTCTATGAAAAGTAATTTTTAAATAATAATAAATTTATTAAACAATTTTCATTGAAATTAAACTCCAAAAAATTATAAATGATAAATTTAATAAAATTGAACACATTTCAAATTCATTTACTTTAAAATTATTATAATATCATTAAATATTTATTAAAAATATTTTAACAAAATATATAAAATTTTAATAAGGAAAATTATTATTGAAGATATATTAACAATACCTATAACATATAATATAATTAAAATAAGGATATCAATGTTTCCACATTTCAATGGGATATCCACACACTACATAATGCATCTTAACATAACTTGTATCTTAAAGAAGAAAACTGTGACAAAATTTCCTTACTAATTTGGTATCATTTGAAATGTAAACCCCATTAAATATGGATAATGGACTGAAAATATAAATACCAATAAATTTAAGGATAAAGAATATATGTTACCTTCATATTTAGTATATACACATCATAAAAGAAATAATTTTATAATATGTAATAATTCTCTTAGAAATAAATGTGTTCCCACAAATCCCCATTCAATTAGCATATTATTGAATTAATCATTAATCCAGAAATTGGATTTTATGAATTCACTATAAATAAATATATTAAAAGTGGTTATACAATATAAGATACATAAAATTCATTTAAAAAACAATAATATAATGTCTTAATCAATGAAATTGTATTTTAACCTAATGAATGGAAATTATGTTAGGAATTCCCTTACCTCAAGACTTGAATTACATTGTTCAGATTGAAAATTAATGTATAAAAAATATTAATTAATTAAAAGTTTAATCCATATCCATATATCTTTCATATCATCCATGAATATTTTCATAACATTTTATCACTCATTTATTAATAATGTTTGATTAAAATCATTGTTCTGGTTTATTACTCATTCGTTTTTGAAGCATGTTTTGGTTTTTGTTGGTCGGAGTGGATACTCAAGAGGGGGTTGAATTGAGTTCCAATTAAAATTTATCTTAAAATATTGTCTATTTAAAATCCCCCAATCTATAAAACAAGTTAAACTGTAGTGAATTTATAAATATTGTAAATGTTCACTTAGCTTCTCAAAGATTGATTAGGTCTCAGTTAATATAACCACAAGGTCAAACTAAAATTTAAAGCTAACCTATTGATTAACAATAAGTATAAACACTTTTAAATTCAACTATCAAAGTTTCTTCAAAATAGTTTTGTATTTCAAAGTAATAACAGTGGAATAAATAAGATATATGTAGTATATTTTAAACCTAAATTAAAGATGCACAGTAGATATAACAAGAGGTTCAGTCTCAAGCCGAGACTTAGTCCTCTAAAATTTATAAAAATTTGATCCACACCCTGGATCGGGGTTAAAAATGGTTTACAAAACAATCCAGGCCACACAAGGACCTCTACCACTATTCTACCTGGGAAACAAAGCAAAGACTAGGCCACACAAGGACCTCTTCCACAGTTTTCGTGGGTAATCAAAAGTTATGATATTTGGAGTAAGGATTTGGAAATCCTTCAGTTCAGTGCATGAAATAGTGTGTGTATAAGAATTATAGAGTACACCACTCTTCTCGAATGTTAATAAATAAATCACGTAGAGAAGATGGTTGAGAGTTTAGAAAGCTCTAGTGATTATCAATGTAGCTCTGGACTTGTTGGATTCAGTAGGAATTCTTCTGAGTCCTTATCTGGTTTTTCTGTTGAAAAATAGAGTGTCGTAATTCATATTGTCTTCTACAGGAGTGAGAAAGGTCACTTGATTCATCATGTGTTCTTTATCAGTATTTGATTGCACCCATTAGAGTTCTCTGAAGGCCTTGAAATCTATTTCTTGTTCAGGATCTTCCTCCGATGTATGTATATTATTCTCGTTGTATCGTCACACTTTTCTTTCTTTTCACTTTCATGTTGCCTCACCCTTTTTGTGCACTGCATCTCAGTATTACTTATATTCCTCATGTTCTGGCAGTAAGAATGTTTCAATTTTCATAGGTGCGAGATACGGTTTCCTGACAAGCCAACAACTAAAATTAAACAACATTAAATGCATAAAAAAAATATGACCGTTAACATTATTTAAATAGTATTGACAAAATGTTAAGAAATGGTGTCATAGTGATTATGTAAATGGTGTCTTCTTAACTGTATGAGATTCACAGTATGAGCCTCACGGTGTGAGCTTCACGGTATGAGCTTCACGGTGTGAGCTTCACGGTATGAGCTTCACGGTATGAGCTTGACGGTGTGAGCTTCACGGTGATTCATTCACGGTGTCTCGGTCACGGTGAGTCCTTCACGGTGTCTCCATTCTTAGACAAATATCAATTTTGACTTAGACAGTAATATGCGGAACATGGATTAAGTTTAACCACTAGAGAGTAAAGTAACTTGAATCATAAATATAAAGGCTTGATAATATATGTGAGATTTATGATCATGCATGAAACTTTTAAATAATAAAGAGGGTAATTAACATCATAAGATTTGTTATCATTAAAACATGATGTGTAGTTATTATTGAGATTGAAGAGCATTAACAAGATGTGCAATAAAGATTGAGATTAATTAACACGAATAGGATTTGTCATCATTAAAACATGATTAGCACAAGAGGAGTCTAACAATCTCCCCCTTTTTGATGATCTAAAATCAGATATAGGCAGAATATAAATGAAATGTAACATAAAAGACACTAGCATATTCGAATAGAAAAAAGCATTATAGAACTGACAGTAGTAGTTTTTCTATCTGTTATATATACATGGTGTTTTCTCCCCCTTTTACGATTATAAAAAATTCTAGAAAATGAAATGAAACACTAAATTTGGCATTAAACAAAAGGTTTAGAATACAATTAAACACGAAGCAACAAAAGATATCCCATCAAAAAGAAAACTAGTCCTCAGACTCTTCAGGTATCCACATTGTCTTTGCATTTATCAGCAGTAGGAGCTGGTGCTGATGTAGAAGAAGGCATAGATGTGGTAGACAACAAGGGTAAGGGTAGACCTTCAAATACAGATGGGGACAACGTGGGAGCAGAAGAAGATCTAGGCTGTGGTTGGTCAAGAATGACTGGCCGGATCTGAGAAAGAGCTTGGATGACTATCATGGCAGTTGAGGCAAAGGTAGGTAGACCAGGTCTAAAGGGTGAAGCAGCTGGAGCAACTATAGTAGTGCTCTGCACATGAAGATACGGCTTCAAAAGATTGATGAAATCCGTAATGATTTCACCACCATATTGCATAGCCTTTTCAAAATCATTATTATTCTCCAGAAATTGGTCTAACAATCTGGAGAACTCTGTAAGTTTTTGAACATGAGCCTTAAAAGTTTGGGTCACCATAGGGATTCTCAAATTTTCCACATGATATCTAAAATGATCTAACAAATCAATTTTAGAGAAAATCTGGGAGAGATACAAATCAGTTTTCTTGGTGATCTCTTGATGAGCATCATTGGCTATCTTATAATGAATTCGAACCAAGTCCAATGCTCTATCACTGTTCTGAATCAATGCTAACAAAGAGGATAGATCCAAGTTACTCAATGCACTATGAAGTTCTTCCTTTATTATGGTTCTCAGCATAGAATCATCCAAAGAAGGTGTGGAGGACTAACCAGAAGCAGGTGAAGCCTTGACAGTTTCGGTTAGAAATTTGAGCTACTTCATAACTTTTTCCAGGCATCTAGTGTATTCATCTGCAAGCTTATTCAGATTTTCCACAGGCTCTTTCATGCGTTCTAGCATCTTGGTGTTCCATTTTCCAATATTCTCATCAAAATAAAGTAGGTATGGATGAACTTGAGACACAATATCTCTTGCAAGGAGAGAATCAGAACACTCAGGTGAAACAATAATAGGTGCAGGGGCAGAAATAGGAGCAGGCTCTGATCTAAAAGATAACTTATTCTGCAAACTTGCTACAATACTTTTCAGATTTGCAACATCAGCACTCAACAGCTTATTCTCAACTCTGACTTCTTGAATTTCACGGATCATCCTTGGTTGAATATGAAAGATAATATTTTACAAGAAAATTGATGCATCTTATTGACATAACTGAGTCACTGGGAGAGGTTGAGTAGCGACAATTTTCTCAACTCCAGCTAACAATGTCTCTCCAAAAACATTAAGATCATCTTTGGTCACAACGGAGTGATGCTCAGGTAAGGGTGCAGATAAGGGTAGAGGTTCAGATTCTAGTTGAGGTTCAGAGTCACTTTCAGACTCATATTTTGATTCGGATTGAGGTTGGGTCTCTGGTTCTGGTTCTGGGTGAGCTAGGGACTTCAGTTGAAACAGAGAAGAAAGATCCATTCCAGTTGAAGTCACTTGTTGTGACTCATTCACATCATAAAATCTGGGGAACTCATACCGAGAGTACACAGAAAAACTGATAGAAGGTTGAGAAGCATCAGCAGATCCAGCTTCCACAATATCATGGATTTGAGGTTCCTCCCCCTCAACTTGTTCTTCCCTTCCAGATTCTTGAGGTTCAGGGACAAGGTCAAGATCCACAGGGACATCTCTAAAATATTCAGCAAACTCTTGCCTTGCCAGTTGAAAAGCAATTTCCATCCATTCTTCAGTAGAGGGAATAATCTCAGGAACTGACTGTTCCACTGGCTGAGCTTCCAGACTTGCTTCTTTCTCAACACAAAGACCCTCTTCAACATGATGTACCTCTATGGTTTCTTGCTACTCTAAATCAGGAAAAACCAATTTCCATGTAGCATTAAGATGAGATTCTTGATTTACATCCGCACTAGAAGCATGAGCTTACTCTTATCTCAAACTAACACTAACTTCCTCCTCATGAGGTGTTTCAGTAGGGATAACAGTCCTTTATTTTTCAACAGGAGATGTTTCCATTTGAGGTCTTATAGCTTCTTCTCTAGGAGATACTTCAGCTGTTACTTCCTCTTCTTATTCTTCTTCTGATTACTCAGCCACTTCATCTGGTTCCAAACCAGGATCAGATAGATTTTTAGGCCTTCTTGGATAGTCAACGGGATTAAACTTTTTATACAGTTGATCATTATCCTCAACCCACTGCTTCTTCCAGGGGTTCTAGCTAATCTTCATCATTCTGATGATAGGCATGGATAGGCTGTAATCAAGGTCTTCTAATTTATCTCCATTAGGTCCAACCATCCCTTTTGCAACTAACATAGCTGAAATCATCCTGGAATAAAATAGGGAGGTGGATTTGGAAGTGACTTTATCAGTTCACAAATATGGTTGATAACATACTTGAAATGATTGATTTTATGGCCATTCTTCAACAGATGGATTAGGAACACATCCTCATACTTCATCATAGCAAAATCCCCTTTTCATGGACTAACCAAATTCTGAACAAACTTGAATAGAATTCTTGTCACCCCATCTAGTAAAGCAGCTATGGCCCTTCGCTTGGTGCCATTTCCAGTCATGTTTTCCAAAGCATTCTCTATGTCAAAGATGACAGTTGTTGGAGGAGGGTCTCTCTGGTAATATTCACAAACTCCTTCATGGGGAATTCTTAGGCATGTAGCCCAAAACCGTGATGAAAAAGAGAACTTCTAACCATTGATCCCCATGGTCACCATAAATCATTCTCCAAACGCAAAAGAGAACTTCACATAATGATAGAATTGATATACAAGCATTCGGTAAATCGTTCTATTTTATCTAGTGGATCATTCATGCCATCCTTGTTCTCTTAAAACTTTCAAAACTAAAGATCTTATAGACAGAAACCACTCTGTGCAATCCTCTTTTTCAGGTACAACTGTATGACTTACCAAGTTTGGGTTTAGCGGTCCTTCGGGAGCTATCCTCGGTATCATCTTTTGTTTCTTTGAGCGACGATTCTCAGACGAGGGTGAAGATGGACTCTTCATCCTTGGCATTCACTGAAGGTTCGGTGAGATGGAATAGAAGGTTCAGGAGAGAGTTCGGGTAAGGAATCGAATGAAACCCTTATGTTTTATCATTTGGGAATCTCAAATGTCATAAAAACAAAAACACGGGGAATCAAATAGCGGTGTAATAAAAATTACTGCGATACGGGTTAAAAAGAAAAATATAAATAACTCTTCACGGTGAGACCGTGAGTAGGTATTATAGTGAGATGAAAACTATTCATCACGGTGAGACCGTTTATAGTCGCCACGGTGAGATGGTGAGAATTTTATATAGATACGGTGAGATAGTGAGTTGTCAGACCGTGAGCATAAAACATTAACATCGAAACAGTGAGTATGAAACCATAAGATAATGTACAATAAATTATTAAACATTAAGATCATTAATATATTCATTTATGATTTAATCATACCAAGATCATGTATGATGTAGTCTAATCTTTCATAATTTAATGGTTTGGTGAATATATCAGCAAGTTGATATTCAGTACCAATGAATTCCAAAGTGATATCACCTTTTTGATAATGATCCCTCAAAAAGTGATGTCTTACATCAATATGTTTTGTTCTATATTGAGAAACATGACTCTTAGAAATCTTGGTAGCACTTGTGTTTTCACAATTTAGTGAGACATGTTTGAATTGATATCCATAATCTAGTAATGTGTGTTTCATCCACAAAATTTTTGCACAACAACTGCCAGCAGCTATGTATTCAACTTCTACAGTAGATAATGCAACCGAATATTGTTTCTTACAACACCATGATACAAGTGACTTGCCTAAAAGGTGACATGTTCCAGAGGTGCTTTTTCTATCTAGCATACATCCAGCAAAATCAGCATCAGAATAACTAACTAATTCAAATGATTATCCTTTGGGATAGAACAATCCTAAATTGAAAGTATGCTTGAGGTATTTGAAAATTCTCTTTACAGAATTTAAATGTGACTCTTTAGGGTTTGCTTGAAAATGAGCACACATACACATACTAAACATAATATCAGGATGACTAGCAGTTAGGTAGAGTAGACATCCAATCATTCCTCTATAAGTGGTTTGATCAACAGATTTACCATTTTCATCAAGATCCATCTTACAGGTGGTACTCATGGTAGGGTCACTATTTTTTGTGCTATCCAAACCAAAACATTTTAAAGGATCTATAGTATACTTACTTTGAGTTAAAATAATTCCACCATCATTTTGAAAGATTTGAAATCCAATAAAGAATTTAAGTTCACCCATTAAACTCATTTCAAAATCATTTTGCATCATTTTAGAAAAATCAGTACATAATGTAGTCTTTGAAGAACCAAAAAAATATCATCTACATAAATTTTTACAAATAAAACATCTTTAAAAATTCGTTTTATATACAAATTAAGATCAGCTATTACTTTTGTAAAACCTTTAGATATTATAAAAGTACTTAATCTATCATACCATGCTCTTGGAGCTTGCTTTAAACCATATAAAGCTTCTGCTAATTTGAAAATATGATTTGGAAAATGAGGGTTTAAAAAACAAGGCGGTTGTTTAGAAAAAACATCCTCTGCAATATATCCATTCATGAATTCACTTTTGACATCCATTTGATATAGTTTTAAATTTAGATGTGCAGCATAAGAAAGTAAAATTCTAATGGCTTCTAATTTGGATACTGGAGCGAAAGCCTCCCCATAGTCAATACCTTCTTCTTGACTATAGCCCTATGCAACTAGCCTAGCTTTATTTCTAACTATGTTTCCGAATTCATCTACTTTATTTCTAAACACCCATTTAGTGCCTATTGTGAAAGTGTCCTTAGGTATTTCAACAAGATTCCAATCATTATTTCTTTCAAACTGATTGAGTTCATCTTGAATAGCAATTACCCAAAATTCATCATTAACAACATCATCAATGTTTTTAGGTTCAAGCTGTGACAATAAGGCTTGATGTTCAACCTGATTTCTAAGAGAAGCTTTAGTCTGTGTCCCTCTATCAAGATTTCCTACAACAACATCTAAAGGATGATTCTTTAGAATTCTAGTTGATCTAGTAAAGTTATGACTAGAAATATCAGGTTCATCAACAGGTTGGGAATCAATAGAAGCATGTTTTGGAAAATTTCTAGAAGGGGTTGTCTTTATAGCAGGTTCATTTGATTTGTCATTAAGGTCTAGAATAGATAAATCTTCTTCAAGATTTTCAAGATAAATTTTAGGCTCATGTGGATCAGTTTCATCAAACATGATGTGAACAGATTCATCCACACACTTTCTTCTTTAATTGAAAACTCTATAGGCATTACTAGAAATAGAATAACCTAGGAATATTCCTTCCTCACTCTTGGATGAAAACTTTTCAAGAATATCATTGTTATTAAGAATAAATACATTGCAGCCAAAGACTCTGAAATAGTTAACCTTAGGTTTCCTATGGTTCCACAACTCGTAAGGGGTCTTCGTAAGAACAGGTCCGATCAAGAATCTATAGATAATATTACAAGCTATATTCACAGCTTCAGCCGAAAATTAAATAGGCGGGTCATATTCATTAAGCATAGTTCTAGAAATTTCTTGCAGGTTTCTATTCCCCCTTTCTACTACACCATTTTTCTGTGGTGTCCTAGTGGAAGAAAAGATATGACTATAGCCATTGTGTGAGCAATAGGATTCAAATTCATGATTCTCAAAATGACGGCCATGATCAGTTCTTAGAGTTTTAATCTAAAGTCCACTATTATTTTCTACAGATTTGGAGTATTTAACAAAGTAAGAACAAGCATCACTTTTGTGAGCTAATAAGTATACCCATGTATATCTAGAAAATTCATCTTCTACGACATAGACATAGTGCTTTCCATTTAATCTAGAAACTCTAGAAGGTCCATACAAATCCATGTGAACCAACTCGAGAGGTTGAGAAGTTGAAACTTCATTCTTTGATTTAAAAGAAACATTATGTTGCTTTCCCTTTTGATAGGGATTACGAAATTTGTCATTTGGAAACTCATGTTTGGGTAGGTCTCTCACTAAGTTCTTCCTAGTATGTTTTCTAAGAGAGTGTATATTACAGTGTCCTAATCTTCTGTGCCACATCCAAGACTCTTTATGAAACGAATTTAATCAGGTAATATTTTTCATGGCTAAATAATTTAAATCTACAGCATAAACATTTTCATTTCGCAGGGTAGAAAATACTAACGAATTTTTAGAATTTAATACATTGCAAGAATCATTTCCAAATTTAACATTAAAACCATCATCACATAACTACGAAATACATAGCAGATTATATTTAAGTCCATCAACAAATAAAACATTAGAAATTAAAATTGAGTCAGTGTTACCAATTTGGCCTAGGCAGATGATTTTCCCTTTAGAATTATCACCAAAGGTGACAAAGCCTCCATAAACCTTTATTAAACTTTTTAAGCATGAGTAATCTCCAGGCATATGTCTTGAACATCCACTGTCCAAATACCATTTCTTCTTGTGAGAACTCTTCAAGCAGGTTCCCTATAAAACAGATTTAGATAGGAAATGATTTTGGTACCCAGATCTTCTTGGATCTAGACAGGTTAGCTAACAAAACTTTAGGTACCCAAATTTGTCTTATGGGTCTCATAATATTTTTAGAATCAACAGATTTTGAAATATAAACCTTATTAGATACGTAACTACGAATATAACTAGTTGAAGCATATAAATGTCCAGAACTAGAAATAGCAATATTCTGTCCAGATTTAGGAAAAAATCTATTCTTAATAATCTATCTCTGTCCAGGTTTTTAGCCTATTATAGTAGTGTATTTTGGTGTAACTTGCTTTCCTAGAATTTGAGTTAGTGTGTCCTTTCCATTTGTGAACTTCTCAAAATCCTTCATAAGTTGCTCATTTGACAATTTCAGTTCAGTGTTTTCTTTATGAAACTGAGCATTGTGTTGCATTTTTATGTCAAGACCATATTTATGTTTAACAATTAAAGCATAATGTTTCTTTAAACCTCTGCATTTGTCTTTCAGTTCATTACAGGTTTCTTCCAACATATCACAGTATTCAAACAGTTCAGATTCTGACATGTTTTCAGAATCGGAATCATCTCCATAATAATATGAATTTAAAACGGGATTATCTAAGGATACCTTATACGTGTTTGTCATAAAACACATGTTTGACTTATATCTGGGTTTAGTCTCAGAAGCTTCATATTCCTTGGAGCTATCCTCAGAAGCGCTCTAAGTAGCCTTCAGATCCTTTTTGTACTTACTATCCTTGTAATCATATTTATTCTTGAATTTATGCTTTGGGCAGTCTTCTTTAATATTTTCTTTTCTTTTTCACTCATAACAGACAACTTCTTCACTTTTATTTCGATTTTTCCAATCCTTCTTCCAATGTCCCTTATTGTCATACTTTCCTTTGTAATTTGATTTTTTGTAGAATTTATTCTTCCTATAAAATTTCATAAACCTTCTGGCTATCTGAGTAATTTTAGCAACACTATCAGAGTCTAAATTTTCCCTGGTGGAACTCTCACTAGGTATTTGAGCTTTATCTTTGTCCTTACTCTTTGAAGCAGTAGTCTTGAAAGCCACTGATTTTCTCTTAGGTTCCTCATCTTCCTCATTATTTACCTTGAGTTCTTCCTCATACATCATAAGCTTAACAATGAGGTCTTTGACAGGTATAGCATCAATGTCACATCACTCTCTGATTGAAACAGATGTACTTATCCATCGGTCTGGTAAACATCTAAAGATTTTCATAATCTGTTCCTTTTCTGGAACAGCCTTTCAATGTGAATTCATTGTATTGACTGTCTCATTAAAACTGAGATACATATCAGAAATAGGTTAATCAGTCTTCATTTTAAAATTATCATATTTAATAGTATAAGTATTTAATCTCATTTCTTTAACATTGGTTGTTCCTTCATGAGAATCACCCAAAGAATCACAAATTTCAAAAGCAGTTTTGCAAGCAGAAATTCTGTTAAACTCTTCATCTCCAAAAGCATAGTACAAGGCATTAAAATCATTACAATTATTATTGTAAGAAGTCATTGTAGGTTCATCCCAAGTGGCTCTAACAGTAGTGGGAAGTTCATATTCTGATTCTATGGAAGTCCAGATATCAAAACCCATTCTTTCTTAATGAATTTTCATTTTCAGCTTCCACTGAGCATAGTTCGTACCATTGAAGAAAGGTGGCATGTTAGTAGCAGTACAATATAGTCTATTATCTATATGGAGATTTTAGAAAGATAATTTAAATAGATAAAAATTTTGAAATAAAAGAAATTTTAAGAACATTAAAATACAACCAGAAACAGAGTTGATAAAAAAAACAGAGATTTTCAAAAATCATTTAATAAAAAACAAAAACCTATGATACCAAATGATTGTCGGAGTGGATACTCAAGAGGGGGTGAATTAAGTTCCAATAAAAATTTCTGTTAAAATATTGTCTATTTAAAATCCCCCAACTTATAAAACAAGTTAAAATGTAGTGAATTTATACATATTCTAAACGTTCACTTAGCTTCTCAAAGATTGATTATGTCTCATTTAATTTAACCACAAGGTCAAACTAACTTTTGAAGCTAACCTATTGATTTACAATAAGGGTAAACGCTTGCTAATTTAACTATCAAAGTAGCTTCAAAATAGTTTTTTATTTCAAAGTAATAATAGTGGAATAAATAAGATATATGTAGTATATTTTAAACCTAAATTAGTGATTCACAGCAGATATAACAAGAGGTTTAGTCTCATAACGAGCCTTAGTCCTCTCAACTTTATATAAATTTGATCCACACCCTAGATCGGGGTTCGAAACAGTTTAAAAAATCTTCCAGGACACACAGTGACCTCTACCACTATTCTACGTGGGAAACAAAGTAAAGACTAGGCCATACGAGGACCTATTCCACAGTTGTCGTGGTTAAACAAAAGTTATGAGATTTGGAGTGAGGATTTTGATATCCTCCATTTCAGTGCAGAAAATAGTGTGTGTATAAGAATTACAGAGCACACAACACTGCTCGAAATTTAATAAATAAATCACATAGAGAGGATAGATGAGAATTTAGAAAGCTCGAGTGATTATCAATGTAGCTCTGGACTCGTTGGATTTAGTAGGAATGCCTGTGAGTCCTTCTCTGGTTTTTCTGTTGAAAAACAGAATGTCATAATTCAGCTTGTCTTCTACAGAAGTGAGAAACGTCTCTTGATTCATTGTGTGTTCTTTAGCAGTATTTGATTGCACTCATGAGAGTTCTCTGAAGGTCTTGAAATCTCCTTCTTGTTCAGGATTGTTCTCTGATGTATGTATATTCTTCTCATTGTATCATCACGCTTTTCTTGCCTTTTCACTTTCACGTTGCCTCATCCTTTTTGTGTACTGCATCTCAGTCTTTCTTATATTCCACGCGTTCTGGCAGTAGGAATGATTCACTTTTCATAGGTGCGAGATACGGTTTCCTGACAAGCCAACAACTAACATTAAACAACATTAAATGCATTAAAAACAACAAATATGACTGTTAGCATTATTTAAATAGTATTTATAAAAGGATAAGAAACGGTGTCACGATGATTAAGTAAACAATGTCTTCTTCACGGTATGAGCATCACAGTATGAGATTCACGGTGTGAGCTTCACGGTATGAGCTTCACGGTGTGAGATTCACGGTATGAGCTTCATGGAATGAGCTTCACAGTGTGAGATTCATGGTGAGTCCTTCACGGTGTCTGGGTCACGGTGAGTCCTTCACGGAGTCTGGGTCATGGTGAGTCATTCACAGTGTCTGGGTCACGGTGAGTCCTTCACGGTGTCTGGGTCACGGTGAGTCCTTCACGGTGTCTGGGTCACAGTGAGTCCTTCATGGTTGCTGCATAAATAGAAAAATATCAATTTGGACTTAGAAAGTAATATGTGGAACATGGATTAAGTTTAACAACTAGAGAGTAAAATAACATGAATCAAAAATATAAAGGCTTGATAATATATGTGATATTTATGATCACGCATAAGACTTGTAAATAATAAAGAGAGTAATTAACATCATAAGATTTGTTATCTTTAAAACACGATGTGTCGTTTTTATTGAGATTGAAGAGCATTAGCAAGATGTGTAATGAAGATTGAGATTAATTAACACTAATAGGATTTGTGATCGTTAAAACATGATTAGCAAATGAGGAGTCCAACAGTTTTTTACTCTCTGTCCATATATAAGTGTTTTGGTCTCAAAATATTAAAAATGATAATAACATACATTAATAATATAAATATTTATAATTATATATAAAATTGTGAGAGATATTGTTAAATTATACCATTCATGGAGACGACATGACTTATGTATGCATCGACTTTTTGTCAAATTGATTTAATGATATGTAAATAATAACAATCATGTACAATAAAAATTATTATTTATATATCATATTTGTTCAAAAATTATTCTTTTTAGCATAAATCTCAAATATGAGTGAAAAACATCACATAACCCCATGGAGTTGGGATTCCAAACAGACACAAGACCGATTTTATTGTTTCTAAAATGATTAGAATATGATTAGGTTGACATAATATTATCAATTTAGAGGTATTATTAATTTAAAAAGATCATATATATAATTACAAAATATATCATAAAACATTTCCATATTATATGGTGATGATAAAAGGAATTGTATCACTACATGGAGATGGTATGATTTATATAGGCATGACCAATACTTTCACATCTACTTTGATGGAAAACAGGATGTATAATGTTTATATCATAATAATAATAAAATTAACCATATTTTTGATATGTAATTTTTTATTTGTTATAAATTTCATAGACTTAGAAGAGGTAATAAAGAATACAATTTTAATTTCATAAGTTAGATCAATTGCATCTTCTTCGAAATATCTCATTGGGATCTCTTCTAAAAGGGCTATATGGTTGGTACTTTGAGAATAAAATCACTTATATATTGTGCATAAGGAATTTTAGTAGATAAATTGTTATAGTATGGTAAATATCATAAAACCAGGGTTGTGTAATTAAATGATATATTATGTCCCCTTGCATAGTTGAGGTGTGGTGCACTTTCGAAATGCCTCAAATTATTAAATTATAATAAAATCATTTTCTTTCCGAATACTACCAAATGGATATGGATTCCATGATAAGAAACTATAAAGTATAAAAATAAAAATCCAATAGATTTTATTCATGTTTGGGTTTTATTTTAAACCTTATCATTTCGTTAACATTTTTTTAAATTATATTAATTTCGATGTTGATATTATTATTTTTAAAAAATATACGGTTTTATTTATTACTTATATGATGTCTATTGACAATAAATGAATAATTTATGTAATTTTATATTTTATAAAAATAAATTTTTTTAATGATTTTATTATTTTAAATAATTTATTAAAATATTATTTTCATGAAATGTCATTAGTGTCAATTTAGGAACTATTCTTTAGATTGAATTTTAAGAAAATAATTATAGCCTGATAAATTTTAACTGAATTATTTAATACACCCCACGTATATCACAACAACCATGAAAATTTTTTGGGAACCATTATTATTTATAATTGTATTCCTTTATTTTTTTAATATCATTTATTTAATTATTAAATTAGTTGAACAATTACTGCATCATCGTTGTGTAATTATATAAGTTAGCAATTTAATTTATAATAGGTATAAATGATTTTTCTCAGTATATATAAATATTTTAAATATCAAAACAATATTTATATTAGTGCATAAATTATATTTACACCATATCTAATATTTTATACTTATAAAAAAATAGAGTGTGAAATGTTTAAATTTTAAATAAATTAAAATATATAAAGGAAGAAATCTTATCCAATTGGAACCAAATGTAATAAATAAATTCATATCATGAATATATCTTAATTTTGTTTAAAAATTAATCCTAGATTCGTTCACAGTCTAATTTTATAATCATGTGGACCTATAAGATACATTTAAGATAGAGAATGTTATATTTTTTTACATTGTGTAGTTTATAGAATATTTAAATCATTTCCAAGGACACATATCAAATAAATAACTCAATTTATATTCTTAGGTGTCTTTGGTGGAATTTAAATTATCAAATAATTTTTTCCCAACTCTTTGAGTAATTTTATCACCCTTATCAATTATTTTAAGAAAAATTAACAAAATTTTCCATTTACCATGGTATGAAAATTTACAAAGGCTACTTTTCATATTGGCCAAAATTAAAAGGATCATATTTGATAAATTTGGACCATTTGAATTCAAATTTTGAAACCATTTTTCAAAATCAAAATTATAGATTTATAAGAATTTGATGAAAAATTAAAATAATAAAAACATTATGAAATTTTATTTTTCTAATTTATTACATTTTAAAATATTAAATTATTTTATACTATATTAGATTTAAAAAAAATTCCAAAAAAATAATTTAATTATTAAAAATTAAAATTTTCTACTGAAAATTTAAATATAAGAAAAAATAACAATTTCCCATTTTAAATACATTAAAATAAAATACATTTTTAATAAAAATCAGTATTTTTCACCATACATTGTTAAATCAAACATTATATAATGATCTCTAAACAATAATATATGAATAATTTGATATCATTATTTAAATAAATAATTTCACCTTATCAAAAAAATTCTAAATGTTCAATAAATAAATATATTATTTGTATTTAAAATGATATTTTTTGAATAAAAAATATTTTTGATTTATAAAACGACTTCTCTAAAAATTTAGAACTTATTTACAAATAATTATTAAATGCATTAGAAATGAGTGTGACCATTATATATTTCAAAATAAAATATATACAATTAATTTCTTCAAAATTAGTTATTGGGTTATAATGGTAACATAACAATTTTTTTGTTCATTTAATCTCAGTTTTGTGTATCTCAAACATAATTAACCACAGTCATTCCTTATAAAATATCTAGATATTAAAATCTCTACACTTTAATAAATTTCAAAAACATAATTTAAAATATTTCTCTGTAAAATAAGTTTATTTTTTAAGATACCATTAAATAAATCATGCTTTTGAAAAGGGGTAAATATTTAATTCTCTAAAAAAGAATAAACAGAAAATCTTAATATCACAATAATACTTTTGTATTGATTATCATAAAATTAGTGGAAATTGAAAATAAGAAGATATGAGTGAATTATAACTATTATGTTCTGATGGAATGTAATAGATAATAGTTTCATTGAAATGATAACCATGAAAATAATTTAAATATGTTATTATTTTAAGAGACATTGATTTCTATGAATGAAAAATAAATCTATATGTATTTTGTTCTGATGTTTTTTTCTAAGATATTGGGAATTAATTTTACTTCATAGAGTAATATTATAAGGATATATAATTACATGAAAATTATATATTCATAATTTAATAAATCTCTTCCAAAAACTCAATCATTTCATGGAATAGTGACTGTTCATGATGAATTCATTATGTTGGAAGAAATAAAATCAACTTATACTGATTATAATAATATAAAATAATTAACAATCTATTTATTTTATATTAAAATATTTTCCTCAAACAATAACTGTTATCATAATATAAGATATATAAACAAAAATAACAACCCATTATATCAGTCATACCCATAGGTCAACATATATTAGTCAACATATAACTACTCTCAAAATTTCTCCAAATTATTCCCAACAAAACAGAAAGTTTTTATCCCATCATTTTCCAAGAATTTATTTAAATTAATCATAAATAATATCAATCAATATTAATGAGTTACACAAAAAATTAATTCCCATTATAATATTTAAGATACAATAACCATTTCCAAAAAAACATAAATTAGCATTAGTCAATAATAAAATCATATATTCCTCAAAATTATTTTTCAAAACTAATTAATAAATTGAAATTCCAGATTAATCTAGTTAACATAATCGAATAGGTGTAAAAAATATTTACTGTCTTACTAAATAATACAAATCACTTAACATCAAATCAATTACTAATCACATGGTTATCTATATAAAGTTCCCAAAATGAACACAACCATTATCAATCAGATCATTTAACTTAAATGAAAATGATCACTAACTGATTCTTTATGTTGATAATTTGTTTGTGGTACATCTTTGTCGCCCTTCAGTTTTGGGTTCAATAAAATATGGGTTGTCAGAAACACTATAGGCTATCATTTTTCTAATTCAATTTATATAGAATCCTTAAAAAAATTCCAGAAATTTAAGAACAGTCCAAAAAATACCATTAATAGTTTTTAGCCTCAAAGTTTATCTCACACATTTTATTTTTTATCCCAAAATGAAATAACATTTTATCAACTCCAAATAAAATTGTCTCCAATATACCCTTAGTGGACTCATTCTTTTCATTACCTAAATCCTCAAAAGGGTTTTCTATAATAATAAACATATGACCAACACTAAAATTGTAATCCCATATTGATATGAATAACAATTATTAATTCTTACAATTCTATAATGTTTTCTAAACCATACTATGATTCCATATGAAACAACTAAAGATCTCCACTTCCTTATCTGCAAAAAAAGACATAATCGTTATAATTGTCACCCAATTCATTCTCCCAAAACATATAACGTCTAAAAAAATATTTGATCACTTATATATCCACGGAACTTTTATTATTATAATTATTATAATTATGAATTACTATTAAAAATAATTTCTTCCTAAAAACATGTTTCATAATGTTTAACATTATATGGTAATTTATCCAAAATTTCGTATTTAACAATAGGTCATAACAATCATTCATGGGAAAACATTGTTGACACAATTATTTTAACATATTTCCTCATATAATTGTTAAAGAAGCCTAAGAAAATAGTGAGATCATATTCTATGTAAGGATAATCCAATGAGATATCAAACCGTGATTATATGAAGGAAATAGATGAGAATAAGGGTATATTAACATGATCAATACATTTCTAAATTATATACTTTATATCAAAGATAACAATCTCATGTCGTAGAATAAAAAATAGTTGATAAAAAGACACGAGTCCTAAAATAATCAATAAACGTGAGCTATGTGGGAATAAAATAAGACATGAAAATTTTTTAACACATAATCATAGAAAATAATTTTCATAATAGTGAAGGATCTCTACCAAAAATATGATAGCAGACAATGTTTCTTATAAAAATGAGTACACTTCTCATTCTAGACTAGTATTACAGATCCAGGTTCACTCTCGATTCCTTTCCTTTCTATATCATGAGATTTAAGTCCTTACCTAATGAATTGGAGGAAGATATAGGCCCCAACCATCAGTTAATGATTAATATATATATATATATATTTGTGAGTGAGTGTGTGACTATAATATAAATTATTCATAAAATCCTAACAAACGCAATGAAATGGGCTTCATAATCATTTTATCAGACAATAAACCATAAAAAAGAAAAACCATATTAACATCATGCCATCATAAAAATAAACCATTCAGATAATTACTATGAAAGGAATCATTTGATGATAATCCTAGTACTACATGATCCATGCTAACCAAAGTCAATATAGATTGAAAACAATTTTGAATGATCCTTCTAAAAAAATTATGTAGAAAAATATCCTTTTTCATATTGATTTTTTTAAATTATATAAAATTTAAAAAACCTTTTACAATTACAATAACCCTAATGATAATATAAATAGATATATGAAACCCATTTTCAACATATTGTATATCCTATTCCTTAAAAATTCTTAAAATATAATTTGTAACCCATTTTGAAAACATTTTTTAGAATTTCTTTTTTATAAAAAAATCTAGTTGAAGAAATATTAACATTACACGGAAGTAAGAAAATCATGTAAATATATATATTCATGTTGAAACATGCCAAATTTCATTATATACACCTTGTATGGGTCAGTAAAATATCATGTGTCTCAAAGAAGAAAAATTGACACACAGTTGAGTTAATGATTTGCAACTTTTGAATGGTAAACGACATGATAGATAGATCATAAATTGGATATGTAAACACCCGTAAATTTAATTATATGGAAAATTAATGAAATTAATGGGTAGTATATATAGAACATAGAAGAAATGAGTGGTGAATATGGAATAAGTCTTGCAGAAATAAAAGTGACATAAAAAATCCCCATATAATTATCATATTATTGTATTGAGTATTAATGAAACTTTTCAGTTTTTTGAATTCTATAAAAGTACACTATAATTATGTGGAAATATAATATAATATAATTAAAATTCATTTCACACATATCGGTTGAATGAAAGAATAATTGAAATAGTATTTTAACCCCATGAATGGAAATTGAGTTTTGAATTACCTTACCTCAAAACATGAATTTGTTTGTTAATGATGGAAAATCATGTAAAATGAATATTAATTTATTATATGATTCTCCTATAACCATATATCAATAATAACATTTATTATTTTTGTCATATCATCTTATCTCTAGGTCATTAATAATGTCTTATTAAAATCACTGATCTGGGTGATTACTACTTTGTTATCCAATCATGTTTTTGTCTAGTAGTCCTAGTCCACATTCATTGATTATTTTAAAATAAATTAAATATTTTTAATAATATTTTTTAATTATTTTAATATTTATAATTATCTATAAAAATTAGATATTGAAAAATGAATTATACCGTTCATGATGATGGTGGGCCATATAAAAACATGAACATGGATTCCATTTTTTTAGAATAAAATAATATAAAAGTAAATAATAATAAAAAATTAAATAATATATAATATGATATATATATCATATGTTTTCATAAAATTAATATTATTACCATCCATGTTAAAAATAAGTGAAAACGAATCACATTGCATGGTGGAGATGGTGGTCCATACATATCCATGAGAAACATTACCATTTCTAAATAGACTAGGTGATTATAAGGTAGGGATAATGGTATAGTTACATATGTATAATTATATTATAAATTTAATATAAAATCACTAATCTCATTATTAAAACCATCTATATAAAATGTTGTTGATAAAAACAATTATACTACTACATCGAGATGGTAGGTCGTATGTATGCACGAGCGTACATCTAAATATTTATTGATGTATTAGAGGGTTTAAAATTGTGTTCCAATAATCATACTAAAATTTTATAACATTTATAATTATTGAGATATTATTTGAAGGCAAACATAAAAAATTTAGGGGAGGTAAAGAAGTTTAGAAAAATAAAGTGATCAGTTAGAGTTTTTATGTCTTCTACGAAATATCTCATATGGATCATTTCTATTGGGATCTAGGGATGGTATTTTGAGAATAATAGTACATATATATTTTTAATATTTTATATTATAATAATAATTTGTATGGTATGATCTAGAAATAATGATCATTGTGATTTGAGAAAACGAGAGATGATGTGCCCTTTTATAATTGGCATGTGGGGAACTTCATAAGATTCTAAAAAGATTAAATTATAATAATATCATATTTTTTCCAAATGTCACCAAATGGCAATGGATTATAAAAAAATATAATATAATGTCACAATATCATTAACTGATTTATTTTTTAATATTTTAGAATTATTTTAAACCGTATCAATTTAATTAACCATAACTAAGGATATTTTATTTTTAACTACAACAACTAATTGTTTTAAAATAAATTGTTGTATTATTAACTCATTTGTTGTAAATTAACCAAAAATATAAAACTCATGAAATTTTGACATTTATATAATCAATATTTTTTAAATAATATTAATTTTTTTTACAATCTATTAAAATATTAATTTCATAAAAAATCAATATTGTAAATTTTGACAAAATTAATTTCATTGACTTTTAAAAAAATATAGAAAATGATGATACGTCAAACCAAATTATATAATACCAACCTAATATACAATATTTACCAAGAAATATCTTGGATAACCTTGATTAATTCAGATAATAATTCTTTTCAATTTTTTATTATCAATTCTCTAATTTTAATAATAGTAAAAATAATTGAATATGGGTTGTAAAATTATATTAGGCAATTATATAATTTATAAAAATTATATATTAATTAAAATTGTATATATTTATTGTTTATATGTCCAAATATAAATTATATTATACCAAAATTTATATATAACACTATATTAAAACTATTTTACTTATTAAAAATTATATTGTGACATGTTTGAGTTTTCATTAAATTAAATAATATAAAGGTCATAATATTAATCAATTGGCCACATAAGTTTAAAATAAGTACGTATGATGAAAATAAGTTTATTATAGTTAAAATGGACAATTATAGTCATTCATAATCTAATTTTTTCCCTTGTGGACAAAGCAGATATATTTAAGATAAACAATGTGTTTTTTAATTCTCATTGATTTGAAAAATATATTTGTCATTTCTAGGGTACAATGTACATTATATTACTAAATTTAGAACAATAGGATTTAGGAGTCTAATTAAAATCATCCAATAATAGTTGGGCATGTTTTAGGTTATTTTATAGTTCATATTAATTATTTTTTACCCTAATTACGCTAATAACACTTTACCTTCATATCAAAATTTTCTAAGGATACTATTCATTTTGTCCAAAATTAAAAGTGTATTATTTCCTAATCTGAATCTATATATGGATGAAATTATTACAAATTCCTGAATCCCTTTTTTCAGGATATATTTTAAAATAATATTTTCAATTTGTAATGAAAAATTGGTTTTTAGAAAAACAGTATTTTTAAATATAATATATTACATTGACTAAAATGCAGTGTAAATTAAATTTTTAAAAAATAATGTTATTATTTAATATCCATATTAATAAATGAAATTATGAAAATAATCAAAAATACATTCTTTTCCCTTTTGAATGTTTATTATTAAATTTTTTTTTAATAAATATGGTAATTTTCAGTATTTATTGAGAAATAAAACATTTCAGATTGTTCTGAAAACCCAAAAATAAGAAAATTTTAAAATAATTATTTCAAAAATAAAGATAACTGTATTAAATACTTTTTCTGGAATATATAGAAATTATTTATATTATTTTTATATTAAATAAAATAATAATAATAAAACTAATTTATAAAAAATAGAGTACTTATTTACAGTGAAATAATTAATATTTTAGAAATTCTGGACTCTATATTTCATTAGTCGGGTAATACTAATCCTTACCAACTATTTTAATTCTATGTTATAATGGTCACATAATATTTTTTTTGTTCATTTAAGCTCGTTTTTGTTTATCACATTGTAACGCCCCGACCCCAGCTACCTAGAGTCGGTGCATTACTTCGTAACATTGGCATGATCACAAAAGATCAAGTCTCGAAAGACCGATTAGTTTAGTAGCCTTGGAAACACTAGATACATTCATAAATGTTACATTACATCACAAAGTGAAAAACTATAATCACATAGTCTCCATAGTCCACACTTCTATCCTCTTTGGACTATCCCTGCAGGTCATTCATAAAATACTTCTTCACATCATGGAAAATATTAAAACATTGAAAGGGGTGAGCTCAGATGCTCAGTAAGGATAACAATATTGCGGAAGCTTTCATAAATAAACATAAACATTTAAGGCAATGTATAACCAAACAAAGGCCTTATTAAACTTGAACTTCAGCATAATATGGCAAAATTAAAATGAGATAATGCCATTCACTTCTTCACATGGATATTCTACTGGTCGAATAATCACATGCAATAACAAAAACCACTTTCATAATGAGGGAATGTATAATACCAGACATTCTGAAACACTTTGTCAAGGCCTCGGCCAAGATGTCTAAAATGATTAAGGCCTCGGCCAAAACCATAAATCAAATTGGGAAAGGGCCTCGGCCAATTCCACGTCTAGTTGTCTCATGAGACCTACCGATGCATCGAGGAGCTATAGCGGGCTCCACCCGTCACTTATTAAGTCCAATACATTCCTCATACGAATAGGATTAAACATATCATAAACCATAACATAATCGTATCACATAAAACATGAATAAAGGAAACATAACATTTACACATTTCAATCACAAGATATCAATACAACACATTGATATAATAAAAACGCTTTCAAAACCATTTTCAATACCAAAATAAAAGAAAGTTAAAACTTTGTATTTATTTTTCATTAAAAAAAAGATGGCTTATAGAGGAAGTCGAAACTCAAATAATGGTCACGGCGGCGGAGAAGTCGTTGTCGCCGCATAAGTACGGAAATATAAACATTCTCTTTTGTCGTTTAGAAAAATGCTTCATATAAAAAGATTCCTTTTGAATAAACGTAAAAGTCAAAGGGGTTTATACACTGTATAAAAGAAAGTTGTGTATAAATCCAAATATGCCTCAATGAAAGGAGATTGAGACGAAATCCTTAAAAAGATCATTTTTAAAATAAAATAGATCTATTATGTGTATTAACTATAGGTACACATAAATAAAATAAAAATACAAAGTAATACATAATAATATCATGACATAATTTGAAAGTAGGAGATTAACCCAAAGAATGGAAGTTGGGTTAAGAAGTTCCCTTACCTCGTGTCTGAATTGACACAACCGTTCTTTAACCTCCTGAATAATAAACTAGAGTTAATATATACCTTATTAAGAACCATTTTCAATTTCATTATCCTTATTATATCACTTATTACAATGATATGAACATTATGTAATTATTTAAGTTAATAACGGTCGTTTTGTCGATCTTTGGTACTTGAGTCAACAATAGGCTTCTTATAATTACAAGTTGTTTATGTGGTGAAATATCCATTATATCCAGAATTATATTCATGATTTAGATTTCATATATATCTTATATATCCAGTATATACATTCATTTATAATATTACGTAACATTTAGAGGTAATAAATGAAATGCACCGTTCATGGAGACGGTAAGCCGTACGTACGCATGAACGCTACTTTCATTTCAATTTCATATTTAATGGAACTAAAACATATTGATATAAATTTATAATATAATTCCAGTATAATATAGTGTATAATACCATTTACTCCATCCTTTATACATCCCACATATGGCATTAACGATTCAAATCACTTTGAGGGGGCGGTAGTCCGCACTTCCTAAAATGAAATTATCGCGTTTTACCCATAATGGAAATCATAAAGTATGACATAAATGAGAAATACAGAAGCCTAATTAAAACATAAACATATTATATATCATATATAAAAATAGTGACATCTTAATGGCCACCTTTGAAGGTGTTTTATGAGTGTTGAACAATCATCGTTTCGTGAGGCAGAAATTCGCCATCCACAGAAACTGTATGTTCTTTAACCATTAGATGTAGGTGTGTGTAAGTGTAGCTCGAATCCTTTTTATAACAACATCCTAGTATATTGAGGATACTGGTGTTGTTACAAAAGAAATTAATAAAAAGAGTTTAGGGGGTTGTAGAAGAAAAATAAAACAAAACAACATTAGAAAAGACATTACCTCAAAATCGGGTAACTCTTTTTGATTTGATCCAAAGGCTTCCTTGGGAAGAGTTCTTCCCAAAGTGAGGCTTCTAGGAGTAAGGGAGGAATGTTGGGAGAGTATTTGGGCAGAGGTTGGCCGAGCCAAATGGCTTGAAAGTGTAAATGAGGTGGGAGAGGTGGGGGCCTTTTATAAGTGGAGAGGAGGGGCACTTTTGGAAGGATTGAAATGTTACATTATTACACAATGCTTTTCGGATTCTAAAGGTCCCACACTTATATAATTCGAGGCTAAGGTGATAAGGTTTCTAAATCTCCTCATACAATAGGCTTTGGACAAGTGTAAGCCTTGGATTTTGCATTATCTTCTAATTTTATTTAAATCGTTAAATAATGAGGTCATCGCTGCATCATAATGATGTCATAAATAATTTAATTTATATAATGTCTAAAAATTATAAAATAACTACTATGATGTAGGAAATATTTTTATCTTTCTAATGAATATTTATAGACAAAATTTGGACTTGTGTAACCCCACTTAAAAATTGTTTTAGTAAACTAACTTATGTTTGTGTCAATTTAATTTTAACATTAAATAAATATATATTAAAGTCATTTTCCAACTAAAGTGGCTCCATGGGGTCCCCAAGTTGACCCATGGGTTGTCTTGGTCGGCCATGACTCATCCAATAGGAGTAGGACAAGTGTCAAGCTCATCTCATATTATTAAAACATTATTTTTACCTTAAACTACACTAATTACCTCTTATCGCGATTAAGAACTTAAAAGTTACTATTCACCAAAAAATTATTTTAATCTCATTGAACCACATTTTACTTCTTAATGACAACCATGTATGTCGGATTTTTTAAAATCAAATCACAGAAGTGGTAATATTTCATTTAAACGAAAAATCAGTTATTTAACTACCACTTAGTGGTTTCACTATTCATCAAAAATTGAAGTTTTTCAGAACAATGCCAAAATTTCACCCTAATCTATAATTGATATTCCGAATTCAAAAATGATGTCTATTTTACAAAATTCCAAACATATAAGTTGCATTAATTAATTTTATAATTAATTCCCGCTGTTACGACAAATAGCGTGTTTTTTAGAAACAATTTATATCAAAAGATTGGCAATTGTTTATGTCCAATTTCAATGTTAAATTAATTCTAATGGCCACCATTGGATAAAATGGTAAAAATATATTCTATTTATACCTTAAAACCACTAAATATTATAACTTATCACTATAAATTATTTTGATTAAAAAAGTTGTTTTAAGTATTTTTCACTATTCATAAAAATTTGGAAGTTCTCAGAAAATTACAAAAAATTCAACATAGGCTAATTTCAATATTAGGAATACAAAAATGAAGTCCATTTTGAAATATAAAATTTCTATAAATTTAAAAGGTGTTTATTACTATTCATAACGGCTACTTTGATTCGTTGCGGTGTGTTAGAACTCGAACATGCGTCCAATGCAAGCTATTGCATTATTGAAAGAGAGGCGTATCGTGGAAGCTCGGGGTGTTACATTCTCCCCTCCTTCAATAAATTGCGTCCTCGCAATTTGAAATTTTTCTTTGAAAATAAAAGGTTGAAAAGAGAAAATACCTTTAAGGAAAACCCACATCGGAAATAAGGTTAATAAATATATAACATTAAAAGAAAGCAGGATAAGTACAAAGGTCACCCGATATAGCCCATTCTAGGATTCTATGAAAATATGGATATGGAAGAAAAACAAAACATCAAGGTCTGATGGATAGTTATAGAAAACAGGATTAGGAGAAAGTTTAACCATAAGAAAATCACAAACTTGTGATTGGTTAAACGGTCATTGAATCCCCAGTTGGAAAAGTTAACCGACAACATTTTTGTTTTAAGTTACCTTTTATAATGTTGAGGAATTTATTTAGGAGATTTACTAAGAACGTAAGGGAATATACATACTTGTTATGTATACTTTCATTCGTTAATAAATTTTTACCACAAACCCAACTTTTACTCCAAATGGTAACGAAACTCAAAAATATTCTATTTATCCTAATTGTATAAGGTTCCAAATGTGAACACATACCATTTAGATTAGTAAAATTATTTTGTAATATCCAGGGACTTCCTGTAGGCTAGTGGTAGGAAATAAAGGCATGTCGCACTATGGTTGTGGGTTCAATTCCTGCAGCTTTGTCCGACGCGACGGGTTATTCCCCACCCTGTAGGTTGTCCTTTTCCTAAAACTATAGTATTATAATATTCCAAAAATAATCTTCAGAAATTCTTTAACCTTAAACAATACTATCCATGGTTCAACTTAATCCACTCCAACCTTTATAGTTATCCAAAATATCTTCGTCCAGACTTTCTCTAAAAGGTCTCTAAATTCCAAAATCAATCATAACATCAGATTCCCAAAACAAAGAAAAGTTTCTCTTATTGTCACATACTAAAAATATTATTACCTTAATCATATTAAAACCTTACTGAAATGAAAAAGTACTGCAGTACAATCCATATATATATATCACATTATTCGTATAACCAGAATATAATCCTTGAGTCCAAAATCACCAATACATTAATTATTCCGATTCAACTGTAGTCACAACATAAGATTGGCCTTGATCCCTTGGCCTTTTCTGAGGTAAGTTTGCCTGACGCTTAGGACATTCATTTGCATAATGCCTTGTTTCCCTACAATTGTAGCATTCAACTTTGACAACCTCTTTCTTTCCCTCTGAAACCAACTGTAACGCCCCAACCCCAGCTACCTAGAGTCGGTGCATTACTTCGTAACATTGGCATGATCACAAAAGATCAAGTCTCGAAAGAACGATTAGTTTAGTAGCCTTGGAAACAGTAGATACATTCATAAATGTTACATTACATCACAAAGTGAAAAACTATAATCACATAGTCTCCATATTCCACACTTCTATCCTCTTCGGACTATCCCTGTAGGTCATTCATAAAATACTTCTTCACATCCTGGAAAATATTAAAACATTGAAAGGGGTGAGCTTAGATGCTCAGTAAGGATAACAATATTGCGGAAGCTTTCATAAATAAACATAAACATTTAAGGCAATGTATAACCAAACAAAGGCCTTATTAAACTTGAACATCAGCATAATATGGAAAAAGTAAAATGAGATAATTCCATTCACTTCTTCACATGGATATTCTACTGGTCGAATAATCACATGCAATAACAAAAACCACTTTCATAATGAGGGAATGTATAATGCCAGACATTCTGAAACACTTTGTCAAGGCCTCGGCCAAGACGTCTAAAATGATTAAGGCCTCGGCCAAAACCATAAATCAAATTGGGAAAGGGCCTCGGCCAATTCCACGTCTAGTTGTCTCATGAGACCTACCGATGCATCGAGGAGCTATAGCGGGCTCCACCCGTCACTTATGAAGTCCAATACATTCCTCATATGAATAGGTTTAAACATATCATAAACCATAACATAATCGTATCACATAAAACATGCATAAAGGAAACATAACATTTCCACATTTCAATCACAAGATATCAATACAACACATTGATATAATAAAAACGCTTTCAAAACCATTTTCAATACCAAAATAAAATAAAGTTAAAACTTTGTATTTATTTTTCATTAAAAAAAAGATGGCTTATTGAGGAAGCCGAAACTCAAATAATGGTCACGGCGGCGGAGAAGTCGTTGTCGCCGCATAAGTACGAAAAGAAAAACATTCCCTTTTGTCGTTTAGCAAAATGCTTCGTATAAAAATATTCCTTTTGAATAAACGTAAAAGTCAAAGGGGTTTATACACTGTATAAAAGAAAGTTGTGTATAAAGCCAAATATGCCTCAATGAAAGGAGATTGAGACGAAGTCCTTAAAAAGATAATTTTTAAAATAAAATAGATCTATTATGTGTATTAACTATAGGTACACATAAATAAAATAAAAATACAAAGTAATACATAATAATATCATGACATAATTTGAAAGTAGGAGATTAACCCAAAGAATGGAAGTTGGGTTAAGAAGTTCCCTTACCTCGTGTCTTAATTGAATCAACCGTTCTTTAACCTCCTGAATAATAAAATAGAGTTAATATATACCTTATTAAGAACCATTTTCAATTTCATTATCCTTATTATATCACTTATTACAATGATATGAACATTATGTAATTATTTAAGTTAATAACGGTCGTTTTTCGATCTTTGGTACTTGAGTCAATAATAGGCTCCTTATAATTACAAGTTGTTTATGTGGTGAAATATACATTATATCCAGAATTATATTCATGATTTAGATGTCATATATATCTTATATATCCAGTATATACATTCATTTATAATATTACGTAACATTTAGAGGTAATAAATGAAATGCACCGTTCATGGAGACGGTAAGCCGTACGTACACATGAACGCTACTTTCATTTCAATTTCATATTTAATGGAACTAAAACATATTGATATAAATGTATAATATAATTCTAGTATAATATAGTGTATAATACCATTTACTCCATCCTTTATACATCCCACATATGGCATTAACGATTCAAATCACTTTGAGGGGGCGGTAGTCCGCACTTCCTAATATGAAATTATCGCGTTTTACCCATAATGGAAATCATAAAGTATGCCATAAATGAGAAATACAGAAGCATAATTAAAACATAAACATATTATATATCATATATAAAAATAGTTACATCTTAATGGCCACCTTTGAAGGTGTTATATGAGTGTTGAACAATCATCGTTTCGTGAGGCATAAATTCGCCATCCACAGAAACTGTATGTTCTTTAACCATTAGATGTAGGTGTGTGTAAGTGTAGCACGAATCCTTTTTATAACAACATCCTAGTATATTGAGGATACTGGTGTTGTTACAAAAGAAATGAATAAAAATAGTTTAGGGGGTTGGAGAAGAAAAATAAAACAAAACAACATTAGAATAGACATTACCTCAAAATCGGGTAACTCTTTTTGATTTGATCCAAAGGCTTCCTTGGGAAGAGTTCTGCCCAAAGTGAGGCTTCTAGGAGTAAGGGAGGAATGTTGGGTGAGTATTTGGGCAGAGGTTGGCCGAGCCAAATGGCTTGAAAGTGTAAATGAGGTGGGAGAGGTGGGGGCCTTTTATAAGTGGAGAGGAGGGGCACTTTTGGAAGGATTGAAATGCTACATTATTACACAATGCTTTTCGGATTCTAAAGGTCCCACACTTATATAATTCTAGGCTAAGGTGATAAGGTTTCGAAATCTCCTCATACAATAGGCTTTGGACAAGTGTAAGCCTTGGATATTTCATTATCTTCTAATTTTATTTAAATCGTTAAATAATGAGGTCATCGCTGCATCATAATGATGTCATAAATAATTTAATTTATTTAATGTCTAAAAATTATAAAATAAATACTATGATGTAGGAAATATTTTTAGATTTCTAATGAATATTTATAGACAAAATTTGGACTTGTGTAACCCCACTTAAAAATTGTTTTAGTAATCTAACTTATGTTTGTGTCAATTTAATTTTAACATTAAATAAATATATATTAATGTCATTTTCCAACTAATGTGGCTCCATGGGGTCCCCAAGTTGACCCATGGGTTGTCGTGGTCGGCCATGACTCATCCAATAGGAGTAGGACAAGTGTCAAGCTCATCTCATATTATTAAAACATTATTTTTACCTTAAACTACACTAATTACCTCTAATCGTGATTAAGAACTTAAAAGTTACTATTCACCAAAAAATTATTTTAATCTCATTGAACCACATTTTACTTCTTAATGAAAACCATGTATGTCGGATTTTTGAAAATCAAATCACAGAAGTGGTAATATTTCATTTAAACGAAAAATCAGTTATTTAACTACCACTTAGTGGTTTCACTATTCATCAAAAATTGAAGTTTTTCATAACAACGCCAAAATTTTACCCTAAGCTATAATTGATATTCCGAATTCAAAAATGATGTCTATTTTACAAAATTCCAAACATATAAGTTTCATTAATTATTTTTATAATTAATTCCCGTTGTTGCGACAAATAGCGTGTTTTTAAGAAACAATTTATATCAAAAGATTGGCAATTGTTTATGTCCAATTTCAATGTTAAATTAATTCTAATGGCCACCATTGGATAAAATGGTAAAAATATATTCTAATTATACCTTAAAACCACTAAATATTATAACTTATCACTATAAATTATTTTGATTAAAAAAGTTGTTTTAAGTATTTTTCACTATTCATAAAAATTTGGAAGTTCTCAGAAAATTACAAAAAATTCAACATAGGCTAATTTCAATATTAGGAATACAAAAATGAAGTCCATTTTGAAATATAAAATTTCTATAAATTTAAAAGGTGTTTATTAATATTCATAACGGCTACTTTGATTCGTTGCGGTGTGTTAGAACTCGAACTTGCGTCCAATGCAAGCTATTGCATTATTGAAAGAGAGGCGTATCATGGAAGCTCGGGGTGTTACACACATACACTATCGAACAATGTATTTTCATCTAAAATCTCATGATATTACAACCATTCAAACCCAAAAAGGATAGTTAAATAATAATTTTACGTTATAGATTTTTTTATTTGATGAATGCCTTTTCAAAGGACCACACAATAATAATAACATCATTACTTACTCTATGTACACACACTACTATCATCGCAGATATCATCTTGAAAAAAACCAACATCACCTAATATTATATTTTTTTCTTTATCGAAGAGAACCAGTATGACTAAAACTATAATAAAAAATATTAAATCAAAGAAAAATTTTATATTAATTTTCTCTTACTACTAAAGACCACATCATTTACCCAAATACTACCCACTTTAGGCTATATGTAAAATATAAAAAGATCGGTTCATGTGTGGTGGTCTTGAAGGAAAAGGCAAGAAGGGTAATGATGAAATATGACAACACGTATTGATATTATTTCCCCACTAGCTACATTAAAAAATGGTAAAAAATAATGAAACATATATTATAGGATCTACAATTAAAAATACATAACCCAAATAACCTTAATATGTGATTAACAAGACGAGGTATTCAGTTGATTATAGTGGAATGGGCCAATAATGGTGTAGTGAAGTAAACAAGAGCAAAACATTTAATTTATAAAAACAAAAACAAAACTACATTCAATGTGCTGAAATCATAAAAAACTAGATGGGGAACATGAGGCTTTAATGGGATGATAAGTGATAACAAATTTAGGACAAATTGAGGAATAATGATGATGAAGAAAATTCCTTAATGTGAAAGAGATGAAATAAATAGGTGAAGATTGTACAACCCTTAATTTACATGGGATATAGAATTTCAGAGTTAGGGTATAGTGGTTCAATTATAAAATTCATAAAAAAATCAAATAAAATCACTTTTTGGAACAATTTTATAAATGATATATCAATATATATATTACAGTATAGTATTTTATATATATAATATTTTAAGAGATATAATTCATCTTTTCTATTACATAACAATAAATTTTATAGTTATATATATAATTTATTTTCCTAGTATTATAGAAAATATTAAGAAATTTATTATGATACTATTCTTTAAAAATGGTATTATTCCTAGTGTTTTTTTAATTATTTAGAAAAATGGTGATAAAAATGTTTTAATCCAAGTATACAATGACAAAAAAGTTAATTTATATTTCTTTCCCCTTGGGTAAAATGAGAAAAATAATTTTTTTTCATTAATAGAGGATTATAATTCTTCAATATTTCATTTCTACATTAATTTTAATCATATTTTCATCATCATATAGTTTCATGATGAATTTTTCATCTATAATCATCATTATCATGGCTGTCAATGAATTTTTCGAAATCCAATTTATCCTCTTCACATGTGTATCTCTACAAAGGTCATGACCAATTGATTTTATATGATTGAATATATATGTAATGTGAGTAAGAATTATATATATTGATTCTTTATCAATTTTACTAATGAGATAAAAATCATGAGGATATATATCATGTCTAGTATCAAATACTTAATTGGATTTCCACGAGTTACTTAATGAAATTTCCAAATTTCATTAGCTCGTTTCATGTGGAATCATGATTATACATATTATTATCAGATCCTCATCGAAAAAAATTCATGAATATTATGTTATCTTAAAATTTTGTAATATAATCCACATTTAATATGTCTTCTTAATTATATGTTATTTTATAACGATTCATCAAAATATTCCAAACAAGATAACCGCTGTCCAAACAAAATTAAATGTTCATGATTTAAAATAACTAAGTTTTTTCCATTCTAAAATCGATTTAAACCAATTGAGTATTCTTGTAGAGAACAATTAGTGGTATAGGTAGATGGATCATATCAGAGATCATTCCATCAAATCAATTGTACTTGTTAAATTTTTTTCTTAAACAAACCAACATCAGATGGAAATTTTTAGAAAGACTAAATAAGAATGTTTCATAGCTAGTAAAATTTCCTTTATAATTAAAAACTAAATAAAGGGACAAAATTGAGATATTAATTAATCAAATAAAATACCCACATCAAGAAAAAATTATAAGAAATATAATTATGAGAAAAATATAAATAAAAAAGTAATGTAATAAAATTGGATAATGTTGTTTTAAAATACTCAAGATTAGACCCAATGTATCCCCCATAATATAATGAGTTTTATTATTTATGCCTTCAAAAAAATGATAACAAATAAATATTAGAATAAAACCTCTTTTTTATAATTTTTGATAAGAAACTATGAATTTAATATCATTTTTTATATTTCATCACATTAGGAACTCAATATAAGAATAAAAACAAGATTTGTTTTGTTATTTTAGGTAAAAATGAAAATAAAACACAATATTTGCAGTGAGAAACAATGAGGTTAAAAATTAGGGGAAAAATTTTGTAAATGAAGAACCCGTTAAAAATAAAACTATAATTTTTCAAAAGTGCTGGTATAATTAGTATAAGATAAATAGATAACAAAAGATGAGATTGAATCAGTGAAACATAAGATTGATATATTTTGTGTCATAATAAAACAAAAATATATCCCGCATGACATAATTGTGGTCATATTTCACTACAAAATTGAAATCCATTATTATCACACAAAATGTACCTTATCATTAAAAAAAATAATTGATATGCAGAGTTTTATTAAATTTTTTTTTCTTTAAACAGCCCTATAAAGTTACTGATAAAGAAGGGCATTATCAATGCTAAGAAAATAGCTGAAAAAATTGGGAAATTATTATTTTTCAAATTATTTAAGAACTATAATAATTTCACAACCACATTTTCAACACCCCACCACCCCTTAATAATCACTCTCCCGTAGGGTGTGTCACGACCCATCACCGTGGGGCCCGCACCATGACACCCCATGCCATCCTCTAATAGGTCAGGGGCTGGTGACTAGCACCGAGTAGGTATATTTCTAACATTGAAGGCATTGCCTATGTATCTATACACACACACACATCTACAATCCCACAAATGATGAAATGTAAAAACACTAAGGAAAGAAATGCATGAATACAACTAAACCAAACCAATAGATTACGACAGAAGGTAATGTACTGAAAGTAAACTGGGCCAGAATACAAAACCACCAAAACAAGAGTCTCAAAACTACATGTCCAACCTGTAAAAAAAGTTACTGGGATTGCTGCTCGTAGCCGTAGGAACGCCTCAACATGTGGGGATCTCAAGAATGCTCAGTCCTTTCCTGGATCACCCTGAACTCTGTCAAAAGGCTACTCGTCTGGACAAGACACAACATGAAGCACTTGTTCCCAGAGAACAGACTCCATGAGTATTATAGCTCTAATGAGATGCGTCCAAGAAGTACTATTCATCGGGAAACATCACGAGATGTAGTTACACTCATTACGGGAGACAAAGTCCTGAGTGGGATGATTACGATAGATAGAATCACTCATTACAAGAGACACACTCCTGAGTAGGAATGATCACAATACATAGATGTGGATCACTCCCAGGGCCATGGAGGATACCGCAACACATCCGTAATTCCCCTACTGGGTTGAGGATCGACATTCGGTGGAGTTGGTTGCATCGATGCCTGACTCTACCTAGGGTCAAGAATGTATAGAGGATCTCGTTCCGGGCCTCTCAGATGGATTTATGACTCTATCACAGAATTTCCTAGTGAAGGGATCTTACAAATATATAAGGAAACGATGTCTGACCATCAGGGGAATGAGAAGAAGGGCCACTAACCCAAACGAAATATGTCCAAGATATGTTGAACAAATGGACCATGCCATTTTCCAAAAAGTACATGACATGTAGAAAAATTACACGTCATGTCGTCTGACCCCGGGTACTGCCAGTGTACAACAGCTCATGTATTAAGGGTGTTTGGGTAGATATGTGAGTAAACATAATGTAGTATGGTGTACATGCCCTGTTTGAGTGACTGGTGTTGGCTCTGTGTACGCTGGCCATGTGCTCGTACACAGTCGTCAACCCATGTATTCCAACCCATGTAATTGGTACACTGGGTGACCCGGGTTATGGGCCTCACCTGGTCATGTGATGGAGTACATGGTCGCATACTACATCCCATGTCCATATACCCCTGGATACATGATGAGTCCCACGTAGCCGCCACTTCCATGCTGTACAATCCGTTTCCTGATGTCGTGCCGATCATCCTGTGTCCGTATACTTCCCAAAATACATGTCGAGCTTCGAGGAAAGTCCAACATGTGGTGTGACCTAGGTCACATGTCGTGTGATTCCTCTCTATCCTCAAAAACCCTAGACATCACCGCCCGTACTACACGACATGTTCTTTGGATGTACACACTATTTATTATGTAAATTTCCAGAAACACATTCTTTCACGGTCACGCATCTGGTGATGCCCCATTCGTCAATCCGGCCATCCGATTGCCCTAGACCACCTGGGTTTTGGTGGCCCTGACACCACGAGGCTTCTTCCGTTGTTTTTGGACCTCTTATTGGCTATGAAAACATGTTTTGATCTTCCTGCGTGAAGAACACTCGAAGAACAACCTCTTCTGATCTGAGATGACTTGTCATCCGTCATGGTCGTTGCACCACCATAGGGTCATTGCAATGTCGGATCTCTAGTTTGAGAATGTTGCATTGCTAGACAGGTGTGCAACAATCCATTGTTCATCACCCCATGAGGAATGCGAAAAATGCGAAGAATGCCCGAGAAGAAAAGGGGGAAGGAAAACCAATCGAAAAAATTGATGAATGAACCTCCGCCTTCATTCATCACGACATTTATCCACTCCCTTTAATAGGCTTAAACAAAGCAGAAATCAACAACAGTTATCAACATGGATTAATTTCCCATAATCATCCCAATGAAATCCATCCTGAATGAATGTACGAATCCGTGGACCAACATGTTCGTGGTTGATCCACGTTCGTCATTTAAATTCATAAACGGGGAATGAAGAAAGAAATAACAACCCCAACCATTATGAATGGATCAATCGCTGACGAGAGGGTCTCCCTACTGTCATCGTCGAGATCCTTCAACTTCGTTGGCGTGACGATTCACTTATTCGATCCATCATTGTTCATCGTTGAGAGTTTTCTTCAACGCTGCTCGGACCTTCTAGATATTATTCTCAATCGTTCCCAATGATAAAAATTTAATTGTCCTAAAAAATTGGGAAACGTATTTGAAATTCCATCACGCTGCGACATTAATGAATAATTTTTTCTGTTTTTTGAGTCATTATGACATAAAATTAATGACTAAAACAACTTCCTCGTCACAGCTCTGCAGTGGATATTTCCAAAAAAATTAAAATACACTTTTCTAATTTATTATATTTTATTTTACATAAAATGTCTGAAAGTAACATCCTCCCATGACTGGCACCAGTCAAGGTTAGGTTCGCTCTTAGGGAAATTCGTCATCCTGGATGCAACAATGCCCTCATATTTTTAATCCAGGCATCCTTTTGGAAATTTACACAGCCACGCACAAGTTCCAACTCACTTAACATAAAAAAAGTTCACTCCACCATTCCGGGCTCATAGGGCCTTGTAATGATGTGTCGTCTTTGCACCCGATATTGAAATAATTTGATATAATATTTTTTAAAAGTTATAGACAAAAAATCCAAGATATTACATTCTCCCCACCTTGGTGATTTACCTCCCCAAAAAGTCAAAACAAAGGATACTCAAAAGGATGTGAGTACTTGGCACGGATCTAGGCCTCCCACTCCCATGTGCTCTACTGAAGATTCCCATTATTCCACCAGATGAACACCAAGGGAATCGATCACCCACAAAGGATCCTCTCCTGATGATCTATGGTCTACACCAGGTACATAGCAATGGTCACTCCATCCTCAAAGTCCAGCTCGCCCCAGTTGATGATGGGTGATGGGTCATTCACGTACCTCCTCAGTTGCGACATGTGGAAGACATCACGTACCCGATGCAACTAGGGCGGTAGATAAAGGAGGTACACCACCTCTCAAACTCTTCCTAGTATCTGGAAAGGTCGGATGGACCTCAGAGATTTCTTGCCACCTCGGCCAAATCTCTAAAACCCTCATCGAGGTGAGACCCAATGAAAGACGTGGTTCCCACTTTGAACTGCAGTGGTCTTCGTCTTCTTTCAGCATAAGACTTCTGCCAGCTTTGTGCAGTCTTCATCTGCTCCTGGATGATTTTTACCTTCTCGGTGGTAGCTTTAACCAACTCTGGTCCCATGGGTACTGGCTCTCTGAGGTCAGTCCAGCATAGTGATGACCGACAGGGTCTCCCAAAGAAGGCCTCTAAAGGTGGCATACAAATGGTGGAGTGGTAGCTATTTTTGTACTCAACTCCACCAGTGGTAGGTGGTCCTCCCAACTATGACCAAATTCTAAGACACAGGTTCAAAAAATATCCTCCAGAACTAGAATGGTCCTCTCCATCTGACAATCTTTCTGGGGATGAAATGTCATGCTCAAGCGTACCTGAGTCACAAAAGCCTCCTATAATCCATTACACAACCAGGATGTGAAATGGGCATCTCTTTCTGAGACTATTGTCGAGGGGACGCCATGTAATCGAACTATCTCCTACACATAGAGGTGTCCCAAGCTCTCTACAGAACTCTTCTCCCTGATATCTAGGAAGTGGGCCAACATGGTTTGTCAGTCAACAATCACCCAAATGGAATCACGCCACTTGGACGTCCGTAGTAAACCTGTCACAATTTCCATCGATATTCCATCCCACTACCACTCTGGAACATCCAAGGGCAAGCTAATCCCGCTAGAACCCGGTGCTCGGCCATCACTTGCTGGCATGTGAGGCATCGAAAAATGAACTCTACTACTGACTTCTTCATGCCTGCCTACCTGAAATATCATCGGAGATCCTAGTACATCTTTTCCACTCCAGGATGTACCACCAAAGGGGATATATGGAACTCCCTCTGGACCTGCTCCTGCAACGCCACCGGTACAACAGTGCGTCCTCTGAAAGTAAGTATGTTCTCACCACCTTGAGAATATCCCTCACGAGCACTTCCTATAGATAATTAATCATGTAAAGCCTCACAGTCGACATCCCCATAACGTGCTTCCCTAACTCATTTTAAGAGTGAAGGGGTGACAACCATCAACTGAAGGTAGGCTGCATATTCTCTGTCCACAAAACACAACGACAACGTGGCTAATTGCTCTATCACCTCACTCAACAGCTATGAGCATGACCTTCTACTCAGAGCATCTGCCACCTTTTTCCCCTTACCAAGTGTAAAGATGATCTGAAAATCATAGTCCTGGAGGAACTCTAGCCAACTAATTTGTCTCAAATTCAGATCATTCTACGAATAGATGTTCCTGAGGCTCTTGTGGTATCAGTAGATGATAAATTGCTCGTCTATAAGGTAGTGTCGCCACATCTTCAAAATGAAGACTCCTGCAGCCAACTCGAGATCATGGGTCGCATAGTTCTGCTCATGTGGCCTATGCTGGCGCGAACCATAAGCAATCACTGCCTACCTCTACATCAGGACACATCCATGCCTGGTCCCTAATGCGTCACAGAAAACTGTTTAGTCGACACCCTCCTCTGGAAATCTCAAGACTGGGGAGCTCGTGAAACTCTATCTAAACTAATCGAAACCCTGCTACAACATCTCCTCCCACAAGAAGGGTTGCCAAATCTTATTCAAGGGTTCATCGGTGCTGATATCCGGGGGAAATCAGAAATGAATCTCCCGTAATATCATTCTAACCCAAGGATGCTCGGCACCTCCGTCACGCTCCAAGGTTGCTTCCAGGATAACACAACCTCCACCTTGGCTAGGTCAACAACCACTCCATCTGCTGAGATGAATTGTCCCGGAAAGTGGACATCCTTAATCCAGAATTGGCACTTTGAGATCTTCCCATAAAGATGGTGCTCCCAAAGTATGTCTAGAACCATCCCCATGTTTCTCGCATGCCTTCCATATAACTCCGAGTACACAAGGATGTCGTCATTGAAGACCAATATGAACTGGTCCATGTACGACTGGAATATCTATTTCATTGGTCCCATGAACAATGCAGGGCGTTTGTCACGCCGAAAGGAATCAACAATTACTCATAGTGACCGTAGCGGCATCTGAAGGGCGTCTTCGGTATATCCTCATCCCGTACTTGTAATTGGAGATAACCTAATCGAAGATCTACATTTGAGAACCAATGTTCCCCTCTCAGCAGGTCAAAGAGGTCGTCAATTCTCAGAAGATGGTACTTATTCTTCATCTTCACTTGGTTCAGGTGCCGGTAATCCATGCATAGCCTCATACTCCCGTCTTCCTTCATGGAAAACAAGACTGGGGCCGCCTGGGGTGAAACGCTGGGTCTTATGAAACCCTTACTCTGCAATTCCTCCAACTGCACCCTCACCTCGAAAAGCTCTTCGGGATCCATCTGATATGCTGATGAGGAAATCAGTTCCGTCCCAAGGTGTAAGTCGATGCAGTTGTCGATTTCCCGATGGGGAGGTATCCCTGGAACATCTTTGGGAAAGACGTCCACATACTCTGCCACTACTGCTGGGAACTGGGATCTCACAACATCCACTTCTCCGAGGTCATGGCTAGCCAACTCATTGGTGATTGGTTTCACACTCATATGCATAAACCCATTCTGCGCTGCCTGGGTTTCCCTTTCTTCGTCAATGGAAAAACTCATTCCATCACGACCGACACACCACACGCTTCACCAAAAATAGTCAATATGGGCATAGACCAAAGATAACCAATCCATACCGAGAATTGCATCGTAAGGCTTCGGTGCTTCCACCAAGAGGTTCTAACCAAAACTCTCACCTCCAAGGGTAAGATCACAATGTCTGAAAAGGAGCGTGATCGTCGATTCTGCTCATGTAGGTGTCTCCAAGCGTAAGGACCGAGTAAACAGTTCTACTATAAGCTCAAGGAATCATACAAGACATGTGTCTATGAAGTAGTGACTCAAACCTGTGTCTATAAGTATGGAAGCTAAGGTAGAAAAGACACTGATCATACCTCAAATCATTACTGGAGTCTCTGGGTCGTATGACTCGACTACATGCAGTTGTCCCCGTCCATGTCCCACAGCTCCCTAAGCCTGGTGCAGACCACCTGGGGGATGTGATAGAAGTAATTCAAAGCGTCTGCCACCACCATCAACTCTACCTACACCTCTTCCACGTCCACCACTTGGACGGTATTTCTGCTCCACTCTCTGCCTCTGCCTCGGTGGTCCATCAACTACATCCCTTTCAGCAGCTCGATGGGTCGATCAATCTCTAGAGAGATGTCCCATACTGTTGCACTCATAACATCACTTCTCCCTAGTCTGACTGGATCCAGCCTGAGATCCATGGACTGTTGATCCTCTACCCTGGGTCCTCCTATGAAGTTTCCCACATCCAGATCCCTATGTCTGACATCGGCTCCCTGCTACTGGGGTCTTCACACCTGTCTACTTGCTGCTGACTGCCATCAGTTGTCTCTGCTCTGCCAAGAAGCTCTCGATCACCAAGGCATTATCGAGCACTCCAACATAAGTAGAAATTCCTAGAAGCATGAAACTAGCTTGAATGCCTTGTCGTAAACCATGCTCAAAGGTCCAATCTCTGAAGTACTGATCCCTAACCATATCTATTGAGTACCGGGAAAAGTGGGTGAACCACGATGAAAATTCAGTTGCTGTCAAACTACCCAGCTGGAACTGAAGAAGCTCTTAGATGCGCACAACTCTTAGTGTAACCGGAGAGAAATAATCCCTTAAGAGTCTCTCAGACTCCATCCATGTACGATTCTCCTCGTCATGTGTCTGTGTTGTCAGACTCCACCATCGTCCCACTGAACCCTAATGAAGGTTCTCTCCAAGGATCACCATATGGTCTGCCGGTGTCCTCACTAGATGGAAAACTCCGGTCACCGCCTCATGCCAGTCCATAGACACTTGATGGTTAAGCTCACCTCATAACCAGAGGGTTCTCTATCTTTGGAACTCATGGAGCATGCTAATTCTGCACCCCTCGTCAGTTGGTACTGCAGGTTCCACAAGCTCCTCCACTGGTGGTGGCATAGCAGGTTCACTACCTGGTGGAAACGCCTAGGAACTGGTCCTTGTATCAAATCCTCTTCACTGAGGGGGTCATCCTTATGATCGCGCTGCTGAATCCTAGTGGGTATGCATCACTGAGCCATCCTATAATGAAACAAGATGTATGATGGTCAATGAGTATATATAGATAGTTGACACAAAGGATATGGAAAACAAAACCCATTCCTATATGATGCATGTAACTTTCTTTTATTTCCCCACAATCAGTGTTTTCATGTACCGAGTTGAAAAGTTGGTCATCAGAGTCCTAGTGTATGGATACGTCAGCCGCCCCACCAACACTGGAGTCTCTGGCCTGATAGACGAACTTGAAACACTTAACATAGTTGCCCCATACCAATCTCATGGACACTTAGTCATAAGGTAGAACCGAATAGCTCTAATACCACTCTGTCATGACCCGTCCTAATGGGTCCCACACTGTGAATCCTCATGCTTGCCTCCAATAAGCCAGGGGTTGTTGAGTAGTACCGAGTAGGCATATTACTAACATGGGAGGCATTGCCTAAGCACATGCACACACGCACACATCTCCTAGCCCACGAATACCTAATTGTAAAAACACCATGGATCAAAATTCATGCATAAACCTAAACCCAACCCATAAAGTACATCAGAATGTAATGTACTCAAAGTGAACTGGGCCAGAATAAAATCCCACCAAAACAAGAGTATGAAAACTGCTTGTCCAACCTGTAAACAAAAATGGTATTGGGATTGTTTCTCATAGCCATAGGAATGCCTCAACCTGTAGGGAACTCCAAAAGCTCAGTCCTGTCCTGGTCCTCCCTGGAATCTATCAAAAAGCTTCTCGTCTACAATAGAAATGACACATGTGAGAAATTCTAGTGGAGGGGTGAGTATAATAACACTCAGTAGAGGACCCCGAAAACCACAAAGCAGTACACAAAGTAAAGGCATAGTCAGCTATGTACAACATTTGTCTACATAACATATAGAAAGGGAAAAACAAAACAGATATACTCAATCCCAGACCCGTGGTCTGGAGACAAGTCGCACAACCACATACCCGAGATAGGGAATCAGTTCGATGATTCCATGAAGCACTTATTCCGGGAGAACACATTCCACGAGTCGTATAGATCTAATGATGTTTATCTGAGAATTAATATTCATTGGGAAACCTCACGAGACGTAGTTACACTCATTACGAGAGATATACTCTTGAGTGGGAATGATCATGATAAAGAGATGAGGATCACTACCGGGGCCATGGAGGTTACCGTGACTCATCCAGAATTCATGTTCTAGGTAGAGGATTGACACCCGATGGAGTTGGTCATGTCTATGCCTGACTTTACCGAGAGTCAATAATGGATAGAGGATCTCGATCCGGGCCTCTCGGATGGATGCCTGACTCTATCACAAAATTTCCTGATGAAATGATCCTAATCTTTTAGAAGGAAACGATGCATGACATTCAAGGGAATGAGAAGAAGGGGCACTAACCTAAATGAAATATTTCCAAGATATGATGAACAAGAGGAGAATGCCATTTTCCAAAATGTAAAAAGCATCTATAAAAGTTACACTCTATGTCATATAACCCCAGGTACTACCCATGTACAAAGGACCATGTCGTAAAGCTGGTAATGTAGAAAAGTGATTACACGGTGTGTAGTACGGTGTACACATAGTGTCCGAGTGACTGGGGTTGGCTCCTTGTATGCTGGCCATGTGCATGTACACGGTCATCAACCTTTGTACTCCAACCCATGTAATCGGTACATGTGGTGACCCACGTTTCTAGACTCACCTGGATGTGTGAAAAAGTACACGGTCATGTACTCCATCCCGTGCCTATGTACCCACTAGATACATGTCGAGTCCCTTGTAGCTGCCTCTTCCATGCTGTACACACCGTGTCCTGAAGCTATGTGGATCATCCCTTTTCCGTGTACTTACCAATATACACGCAGAGCTACGGGGAAAGTCTAACACGCCATGTAACCAGGGTCGCATGCACTGTGATTCCTCTCTAACCATCGAAACCCTAGCTTCCACCGCTTGTACTACACAACATGTTCTTCAGAAGTACATGCTGGGTATTTTGGAAATTTCCAGAAAAAGGGACCTCAATCGTCGTGCTTCCGGTGATGCCATGTTCGTCGATCAGACCATCCGATCTCCCTATAACATAAGGATATTGGTAGCCCCGACACCACGAGGCTACTGAAATTGTTTTTGGAACACTAATTGTCTCCAAATACATGTTTTTTCTTCCCATGCGATGAAAGCTCGAAGAAGGTCCTCTTCCAATCAGAGCTGATTCGTCATCCTTCATGGATGTCGCACCTACGTAGGGTCGTTACGATGTCAGATCTTTAGTTTGGGATCATTGCATTGCAATATTGGTGCGCAAATATTATTAGTTCTTCACCCAACAAGGAACGTGAAGAACACAAAGAATGCGTGAGAAGAAAAGTGGGAAGGAAAACCAATCAAACAAATTGAGGAACAAACCTACACCATCATTCTTCACGTCGTTGATCAACAAAAATAATTAATGTGTATTAATTCCCCCTAATCATCGTGAAGAAATACCTCATGCAAGAATGTATGAATCTGCAGATCAACATGATCATGGTCGATCGGCATTTTTCTATTAAATTCAATAAAGGGGGAAAGAAGAAAGAAATAAAAACCCCTACCTTTAAGAATGGATCGATCATTGATGAATGGGTTTCCCTACCTAGATTCTTCAACTTTTTGGGTGTGGAGCTTCTCAACTTCGATCTATCGTCGTTCGTCAGGGAGAGTACACTCTAACGCTCCGTGGATCCTCTAGAGATTTTTCTCAATTGTCGCCCCTGAGCAAAATTCTATTATCCAAAAAAGGGAAATGTATTTCACATCCCATCAAAATGCGACAATAATGCGTTAGTGTTGCTGTTTCTAAGTCATTATGACATGAAATTAATGACTGAAACAACTGCTTCATCGCTGCGCTACAAAAGATATTTCAATAATTAAATAAAATAAACATTTAGAATTTATTTTATTTTATTTTACTTAGAACATCCGAAATTACCTTTTCCCCCAACCCGTGCCAGTCGAGGTTAGGCTCGTTCTTAGGTAAAGTCATCGTCTCGGATGCAACGGTGCCCTTATATTTTTAATCCAGACATCTGTTTGGAAACTGTCACAGACGTGCACATGTTCCGGCTCACTTAACATAAAAAAGATCCAACCACCATTCCTGGCTCACTGGGCCTCTAAATGATGATCCGTCTTCGTGGACAGTCTCGAAATAATTCCATATAATATTTTTTAAAATAATACATAGAAAATCTGAGACATTACAGGGTGTGCCTCTTCCAATGGGTGAGTCCCATAACACTACATCAAAATTTGGTGATAGCTTTACCATGTCAGCATTGATCCCAATATCTATTAAATAGCATATGCCTTGATTAAACAAATGGGACCTCTAAATTCAAAATGAACACACATACCCTTGATTTATCAGTTATTATTCTATATTTTTTGAAATACCTACTTATATATATGAATTTTCATAAATATTGTTTCATTATTCATCTTCAAATATTTTTACATAATTATATAATTGTTTTAAAAAATATTTATATATATATTTGTGTGTGTATTTATCTGTTTGTTTGTTGATATGTATATATAAATATATATATATATAATGATTCATATATCTAGGTGTGTATATATCATCTTTATTTTTCTATATTAATATATTACATATTAATATTCATTTCTATTTATTAAAATGTATAAATAAAAAAATAACATTTTTATAATATGGACACAGAATCACCCACATATTTATAGATAAACATTAAATATACATATTTATTGGGAAAATAAAAATTGAATGATATTTTTCTATAAATTTGATTATAATAAGTTTTATATGGTATATATACTGTTTACACGTAAAAAAATTAAATATTTATTTATAATATAATATTTTTATATGTAAATATTTATATATATATATACATATTTCATTACAAATTTCAATATATAATGATATATAAAAAATAATTACCACCATAATAACCATATCAATGTATCATGTGTGAATAATGTAAAATCCCCCTAAAAAATAAAAAATAACCATTGAAATGTAGCTGATATTTGATCAAATAGTTAAAAATTAGGTATCTATACTAAAACCTCAAATTTATTTTCTTTTGAGCCTTATTTTGTTGATAAAAACAATGAATCAAGGAATATCTCAATCAATTTGATGTATATGTCCTTTAATTATTGGATTTTACATCACATAGGGAATGAACGAGAACCTAGATAAAATGTGATGGTTGTTTGATGTTCGTGCCATTTTTTCATCTTAACTAATGGTATTTGTGTTAATAATTTCATATATGGAAAAAATGTTCGTAAAAATATATTAATATATTATTAGGATCTATTTGTATATTTATTTTATAAATACATGTCACTAGTCCATCAAGTGGTTCAGTTTATTTATTTTATCAATGTTTATTTTTGAAAAAATAAATCCCATCATGATCACAGTGCTGCGTCACAATATTTTCCAAACAATGGGGATCATGAAACCCCTTATGTACATTTCAATAACTTTGTTACGTGTCCATGTTGGATGGAATCCCATACGAGTTAATGAAAATAATTGTTCATGATTTCATGTGATATGATTATATCAATTTTTTGGGATATTTTTTAATATGTCATGTGAGCTCAATATACCTCATGATGATGGGTGAGATAATGTTGATCATGATGGAGAGTGAGTTTTACATATCTCTAAAATTAATCAGTTAAGGGATACAATTAACTAATTAATTTTTTGTCTAAAGTCATTGTTTTTAATTTCTTCTGATCCTATTAAATTACTAAATGTTATTGTAACAATAATATGAAAATTATTTCCCATGTTACCTATATGATTTATCTATTAATGTTATGGTTTTTATAGAAATATTATCATTTCGTAAGATAAGGTAATTAGATTATTTGTAATGTTAATATTTTACTAATTCAAAATGAATATTTTAACTTCTTTTGGAACCAAATATCATTAGTTCTTCATTAGTGTAATTACATATTATTTAGTATTAGTTATTATAATAATATTTCATAAAAAAAATCATTTATAAAAAACATAACATCGATAAGTTAATTTTTTAGGTAAGAAAATGAATATTTTTAGCAGCAAGTATATATTGATAAAAGACCAATGTTAAGATAATTCACAGACTAATGAGTTTTTTTCTTATTTTATATATCCCATATAGATATTCATGTTTTCAAATTGTGTTTTCAAATATTTTAATAGTGTTTTAATGATGATTTGGGACATCAATTTGGTCAAAATGGATAAAGTGATTACTTTTCATGAAATGAAAACAATTCATATCTAGGAATTTAGTTAGTTTGGGAAAAATTAATAAATAGGGGAAATTTAATTTTTTTGTTTAATATATATATTTTTAATGATGATAATACAAATAAATTATCTATTATTCCTAATAGATCATTTGTAATGTAATTAAAAATATTGTTTTTTAAACAATATATATTTCTTATAATTTAAGGCTGGGTTATTATTGATAGTGAATTCTATTTATATAACACCAAAGGTACTTATAAATTTTTCTAGAATAAATTCAATTAATTTGATAACATCTTTTAGACATAAAATTTAGTTTTGCTTTAACTACACAAAATAATGGATTTTTCTTGAGTTACACATGACATTGAGATTTATAAAAACTTTGATATATTATAAATAATATTCTAATGGGACCATTAAAACCTATCCATTAAACATAGTGATATGAATAATAATAAATAAATTTTAATTATTAATTATTATTATTTTATATAATGTAATCATAAATATAAATCAGTAAATAATTTTTGAATAAAGATTACCTATTTTTTAACAATAAAAATTAATAAAAAAATTAGTTGGATGATAATGATTTTTTTTCAAATTTATATTTTTTTAAAAAGTAAAATCCATTTTTAATTAATATTATTAAAATTATAATTGTGTGAGATTTTGGATTATTTATTAAATGATTTATTTTGGGATAAATAGTGAAAAATATTGACATTTAATTATAAAACTATTTTTAATTTAAATTATTTATAAAGATAAAAATATATTTTAATTATAATTTTTAATTTAATTAGTTTATATATATCAATTAATTTAATTCTAATTATTTTAATCAATTTCTTATTGAATTTCAATATAAAAAACGTGTAACCATTTGAACAATTTCTCTTAGTAAACCAACATTCCCATCACGTATATGTGGTTATTTTTTAAATAAAATGTTTCAAATATGTTTAATGTATTTGAAAAAAATAATTAAATATTTGGTATAAATATAATTTATAATGTATAACATGATCGTCTTAATTTTTGACCAATATGAGTTGTGCATACTATAATAATTAATTGTTGAGGTTACAAAAATGTTTTACTAAGGGGTTAAAATCAAAATATAATGTATAAAATGACATTAACACAAGTATAATATATATTTTTGGAAATATTTATACCCTATAATTTAGAATTATTAGAATACAATATTTGTGAGCCTTGTTCAGTGAGAAGGAAGTCGGTAAAAAAATTACTTTTCAAAAAATAACAAGTGTGCCACTGACCTAATTTATAAAGGATTTCCCCTATCCTCCACTTTTAACAAATAAAAACCATTTGTTTCAACCAAATACTAACCATAAAAATTTTAAAATTACATATTATTATCATAATTTTAAAATTATTGTCAAAAATCCATCCTTCGATGTCTTTAGGTGAAAATTGAAGTATGATACTAGAGAAATACACAATTCTCTTCATCAAGTGATTTTATTGTATTTCTTCATCAACCTATATAAATTTTTATTAAATCATGATTATTTAATAACATATATATATTCCATAAAATGTGTATTTTTATGTTAAGGTAATGAATTAAAACACTCTCTACTTTCATCAAATGGGTCATGAAATCATTATTTGGGTGTACGTCGGACTACCACATCAAGAACTAATATCATTTTTTCTTTATTAACAACCTCTCTTGTGTGTTAATATTAATGGATTGAAAATTTATATATGATATATTTTAAATTATCAAACATTTTTTATTATATTACACTAACATTCAAAGCGTCACTTTTTTTTTGGAATTTTGATAATGTTTCTCTAATGTATGACAGACAACAATATTGTGAACTGAGGGATTCATTAACGCTTTAAATTTAATATGAAACAAATAATTAAAATATGTGATATATATTATATAAAAATTATTTATTAGTGTTTATAAAAAATTCACCTTTGTTTAATCTAATATTTCTTTAATATGAAAACTACTTTCAAGTGTGCATAAGACATACCCTCTACTTGAATGGTTTATTTGACTTAATATATCATAATTTAATTTATTTCTATATAAAATATACTAAATATATATGATTTATATATCATTGTTATTACTATATAGTTTGTGGTAGCATGATCAATGTAAGAGGACCTTAAAAATAACAAATTATGTCAAATAAAAAAACCATGTATTTATTTCCTAAAATGGGACTTTATCATTGAATTGTTATCAAAGGGGTAATAAAAGGTCAGAATTAAATCATATATGGTATGCTATGTCAAATTATTATTATTTAATATATTTATAATGATTTTTATTTATTTCAATGTCGTTAAAGGTTTTATAAAGGAAGTCAAGACTTAAAGTAACAATGTTTTTCCTCAATTTCCATTCTTTAAGATAGATGTTATGTTAGGAACTTGTCATCTTTTATTAGTTGTTGGTAAATCCCCTTTCATATATACTATAATGAATTAATTTATTGTCATTATATTTTATATTTCATAAAATTATATTCCCTCTTGGGGATTACAATACAGTGTCACCAAAGTGGTAATCATTTTAACTTACAATAACATTATTTATAAAAAAAAATTTGATTGCGATTCTGATGAATAAATTTTGTGATCTGTTTATCAATAAACTAGTGAAAATTAGTCTCTTCTAGTTATGTCATGTTAATATATCTTTTCCATTATTTTTATTCTCTATATGATCTAATTGATTCAAAATAAGTTTTTTATGATGAAAATCGTGTTTATTTTTCCCAGGTGACGAAAACAGATATTTCATCCAAAACGGTGTTTGCTAAAAATATTTTCAATTTTTTTAGATTATTTAAATTAATTCTTATTAATGTCTTTATTCATGTTTTAATATAAAAAACATTCAATGTATTCTTAATGATATTTTCAAGAAATCTTCTTTTTGGTCTTTAATGAAAATGTTAATCAAATAATTTTTTTAAATGTATGACGTGAATGAAATATGACACCATCATGAATATTAATTTCATTCATGGTTTCATTTTACGTATTTAAGATAATTTATCATGAAAACTATTTGTAAATTATTTGAAAAAAATTCTTTGAAATTTAATTATTAATGAAAATTTATCTTCCTTACAGACATTCTAAGTGATTTATCTTAAAAATCATAAATGATCTAAGACAAGATGATGTGACATAATTTATGCTTTAATAGGTTTATAATTCAAGGATAAAAGTATAATTTTTCTAATTAATGGTTTATAGTGATAATATTTTTATGAAACTGATTTCATTTCTATGAGTTATAAAACAATTATGAAACATTCTTCTCTTCACATGATTTTCTAGGATACTGCTAAGAAATTATTTTCAAAACTGACTTCTATCCATAGGTAATGATATGGAATTGTTATGAACTCCATATCATATCATTGGATATGATGCGCTGAATGTTTATGACATTTTGGAACACATATGTTTGTTTGTCATTATTTAAATAATAGGGAATATATCACCCTCTAATTAATAAGATATATATTTATATCTCATGAGATAGGCTGCATTAGGATGATTAAACATGGTTCAGTTAGGGAATGTGTCAAATATGTTGTTCTTGCGAGTGTACATTGACTAAAATGGTTGTCTTATAAATCCTTTGTAGATATCCTTGACTAATATGAAAATTATATTATATGACTTTGTGTATGCCAAAAGTCTATGTGTTATAAAAATGGTATGATATCATGGATCATGTTTTTTTATTACCTTATGATTTAGGCATTATGTATATCCAATAGTATTTCCAGGACTAAATATTATGATCTTTGACATGATGGGCATGTTTTTCATTTTTTAGGTTATAATTATCATACATTTATGTTAATTTCATGATTACGTATCTCATTTCATTACACTTACTGAATTTATGAGCATACTCATTCATATGTTTATGTTCCCATATTTATGAATAATTTTATTAGATATTATATGTCTAAAAATGATTATAGTTATTCATAATGTAGTAATAGGTGATCTAGTTTAACTAAGAACCATTTTTTCATTTTTATTTTTCCAATCGCATTATACATTTACAATCATTAGGAATATGAATTTTTAATGTAATAAATGTTCATTAAAATATTATAAAATATATTTATGATAATACTGGGTCTATAAAGTTGGTATAATTGGATTGGTTTAGTTATCCTTTTGAAACTAGTATGTGAATACTTTAGTGATATTACTTAGGTGAGGTCTATTTATATGTATGAGGATGAGCCCATTCATATATAACTTTCTGAGAATTTTGGTAAATGATTTAGAGAGTGGTTACCAAGAAATTATATCCATGTCTACATTAAAAAAGTGGTTGTGGATCTAGAATAGATGTAAATATGGTTAATAACTCCAAAAAAGAAACACTGAGCAGCACAAAATCCTTATCTAGTGCATGAAAACATTCCATGCAACTTGTGTACCTTAACAATCGTAGGACAAATGAATTGTAAATTCATAAACTCTTTGATATCAATAATGTGTGATTTGAATAATGACAACAAAGTCCCTCGAATAAAGTTAATGTTTCGCAGATTAAAATGTTATTTCATGATTTAGAAATCCTAAAAAGGAAATTTGATGATTATTTGATTCCCAGCTATTATTATTTTTTATGACAGTATAAGTATTTGTTTTAGTCAATAGTCATAATAAAAATAAACCATATTAATACATAGTGTGACTTATAATTCATTAATTTATATTATATGAATATAATAATTATAAGATGTGGAATAAAAATTAAGTTTTTCATCATCACAAAAATTTCAAAATCTCTGAATCATATTGCACTTTAAAATAAATAAAGGGGAAATTTTTTGGATGAGTCAGTCAGGAGGAAACATCCACCTTTTTTTATTATGTCTTATAATATGTTATTTTATAATAAATCGATCAGCACCACTAAACTGATATGTTACATCCACTAATTTTTAGCACAAAAATAATTCATTTTGTTTATCTACAACTCAGAAGGTGTATAGGAAAAAAAATAGAATCTTATCAAGAATGCAAGGAAATAAAATGATGAATCTATTGGTACCTATTATGAATTAATTACATGACATACTAGGAATGATTATTCTATTTTAATCCAACCTTTATGTAAGGAAGATTGATCCTTAGTTTCTTAAAACCATGACTCCAAATGGAATTACACACATATTTCTTCAGAAGAATTGAAGATATTTTTATTGTTCTATCAATGGGGAATTGGTGGTTTGGTTTACATGTAAATATCATGTATTATATAAGAATTAAAAAATCAATGTTAAAGTAAAATCTAAAAACCATGGGTTGGGTAGAAGATTATCATTCAATCATACTTAATGTGTATCAAAAATTATGGAGGAAATTATCTTATGTGGAATAGTAAATGTTATGTCTGTGGAAGTGAAGTCCATTATGAAATGGGTTAACATTTTTTGGTACAAGGAAATATATTTATTCAAATAGAGAAAAATATTCATAGAATTCATGACCCAAACTATAGTGTGTCAAATGTAGATTGTATGTGAACATTGTGAACCAGTTCCCAAATCTAAATTTTAATAACGTTATCACCGTCATTTACCTCTTATACTGAAGAAAAATGTAAAATATCTTGTGATAAATATTTTTGAATAGGTCTATAATAACGATGTGGTGAAGGGTACACTTGGCATCCACTATAGAACTAATAACGCCTTATTTGAAAATGGATTTACCAATTCTGTCCTATATGAAAAATTTATAAGGGTATCATGATTCCACAAAATGATTAAATTTATCATTATAAGTGAAAAACAATAATAGTAGGATGTTTTTATATCAAATATATGATTCCTCTTGAATCTATGTTGGTGTGAATTTCCTTCCTATGAATCTTATCATTTTATCTCTTATTGAATTTGATGTTGTCTTATGCATGAATTTAGTTACCCTCTAAAAATCACACATCAATTATCAATTAAGGGAAGTGAAATTTTATATTCCAAAAAAAATGATCATCTATCAGTGATATGAAATTTTTTAATATATTATTGAAATAAAATCCATTTTAGTGGATTAATTCAATTTTAGGATGTTTTTTATCCAAAATTGTTTGCGAGAAACAAGACATCATAGACATTCCTATAGTATGGAAAATGTATGGTTTATCATTAATTAGATTACCAGTGTTCCACTAAATCATGATTTTTTGTTATTAATATTATAAATACTAGGAGTAATAATAAATTACAAAACTTTTTATAGAATTTCCTTGATTGAGTTTCATGAATTTAAAAAAACTAACAAAAAAACACTTACAGTGGAATCATTGGGCCAAGTCTAACATGTTTTTTGTACACTTATTATTTGTAATGAAAACTAATATGGATTTATATGAATCTTTTTTTATTATAAGGTTAAAAAAATTATTATAATGAACATGTATCCCCTAACAAATATTGGTGTCCTATATGATCAACTATAGAGAGCTCAATACTTTCCCAATATTGACCTTCAATATGGATGTCATCAATTGAGGATTGAAAAGGATGGCATAAAAAAGATAATATTTTGTATAAGGTATGTAAATTATGAATATATAGTGATATCAGTTAGTCATACAAATGGATCTTCTATGATCATGGATTTAATGAATTTCATCATTTGGTATTAACTTGATAATATTGTTGAAGTAATTATAGATGATATTCCTATATATTCAAATATTGAGGTTGAGTATGAATATCAATTGATTATTTTACTAAATACACAAATGAAGGAAAAAATATGATAATTTTATAACATTTGTATTTTGGATGCAAAATGATTCTTGAATGGGTTATATAATATCAACATATGATTTATCGCTATATCCAATTATGAAAAATGCAATTGAATGTCGACCTATAACATCCATATTTAATGAGATCTATATTATTCATAGTCTATCTATATATTATTAGTTTTTGGGATAATATCTCATGGTTAGCTAATACAATCATCATGTTATAACAAAATAGAGAAAACATCCTATTGATATATCAATGTGTTTGAAATTTGATGGAACTAATGAGAAGATTATTCAGCACAACATTCATCAGAATACATTTTAGATAAGATGGGTTTTTAATATTAATAGATGAATAAAATAAAGGTTTGAGATTTTTTTCCTGAAAAATGACACTGTAATGACTTATGGCACATGATAATTGGTGATTCATGAGAAACCATATCCAACTAGTGATTTTAATTTTTTTGTGGAAGTTTTTTCATTTATGATATGTATGAATTGTCGTTATATATAAAAGTGTTATATATATATATAATATTAAATTATATATTCGAACTAACCGAGTCGAATATTAATTATAAAAGATGGTTAGAAATGATTAATTACTGTGAATAGTCAATATATTACAGACCTATGAAAGAGAATAAGGCAGATGATGCCTTGAGTTGAAATGATCATGATAGATTATCCCTAAGGAAGTCCAAAAAAGATATAATATATTTATATATTTTTAAAATAATGAATCTGGATGTGATGAATGAGGGGGATTAATATTTTATGGCTCAATTTATTTTTCAAGGTCAAGAACTATGTATACATTCTATTCATAATATATTTCAAGAGTTAATTCTTAGAGGAAGCTCCATGGTTATCATTTTCTATTCATCTAGAATGTATGATGATGTATAGATATTTGAAAAAAAAACTTTCTTGGGTTCTAATTAATAGATAAATCGGTGTGTTTTAATCATGATTCCTTCTATGTCAACATGATACGACTCTGATACAAATTTATAAGGAGATTATACACCAATTAAACATTACAGAATAGAAATTGGAAAATATAACCCTATATTATTTTCAAGACATACTAGAAATAAAAAAGTCATAATGTTTTATGGGTTTTTTTTATTAGCTTAGAATTTTATCACATGTTATTTCTAACAAATAATATTTGGATTTGTACTAGATTTTTACAATATAAATTATGGAAGTAGGAATATTTAATGGAATACCACATTCCATTATGTCTGGTCTAGATCTAAGGATTAACTCATTGTTTAGCCAATGAAATCTGAGAGATATATATACAGAGTTGTGTGTTAGCAATGTATATCACGATTGGATAAATAGACAGTGTAAGAGAATAATTGAATCGATATAGGTTATTTTTGATATATTTTTTTACATCAATAGTGGTTGGTATCAATACCTTCCTTTTGATTATTTTTCTTTCACCAATTACATTAACTCAAGAATTTGGATTGATCCTTATGATTCCTTATATGGTGTAAAATGTAGAGCTCTATTGTGATGGATTGAAGCCATAAAATGACAGATATTTGGACATAATATAACTATAAAAGTATAATAGAATAAATATACATTCAATTACACATCATGGAAGCATGCTATTGGATGAAATTTCTAATGACAATCACCAGCTTGATATATAATATGCTGATGGTGATATGGTTCTTCAATTAATTTCACAACAGTTGATGGTTATGAAATTTGGAATAAAAGGGAAACTGAGCCCTAGATATATCTGTCCCAGTGAAATTATTGATCATATCAGGATGGTTTCCTATCGATAGGAACTTACACCAACAATCTATTAATTACATGATGTGTTCCATATATCTCTCCATAGGTCGTACATACCAAAACATTCAAATAAAATAAACATATAGGTTATACGGTAGGATAAATATATTTCTTGTGAGGAAAAATTGGTGGAAGTTATTGATGAAACAAAGAATGTTCTGTGAAGCAAGACCACTTATCTAGTAAATGTTTTTGTAGATAAAACAGTATTTTGAAGAAGATATGTGGGATCCTAATAATTTTTTAGGAAAATATATACTCATTTGAATATATCAGTGTGAAAAAATTCAATAGTGACATTCATTTTATTTGGGGTACAATGAAAAACACTAGGTGATTATGAATTATTTGAATTTTGAATAAAATTTTAATCATTGATAGATTGTTTTACATGTAACATCGATTTAAAATTCCATTATGAACAACAATGTGTTTAGATTTCATCACACAAGAATGTTAGTTCTAAAAAAATAGATTAATCTTTAATCTTTTCCTTAAATAATTATTTTGACCAAACCATTAAAATTAGATATATAAATATATATAAGTAATTTTTAAGTATTATGTATAATGGTTTTATATAATGAAAACATATTAATACAAAGTACGTTATTTTTCAATTATATAATTAATTTTTTTGAAAATACCATTTTTCCAATAAAATTATTTTTCAACAATAAGCCAGTTACTTTTTTTACAATTTAAAAAATGGAATTGGTTAAAAAACTGATTTTTGAATTCATAATATTATTTATATCTTTCATTGATTTATATTATAGTTTTTATAAATGATTATTTTTTATGAATAATGAGAAATAATTAATTATAATTCCGAAATGGTTCATAATATAAATTATTTATAATGGTAATATAATATTTTAATTTTTTTAACAATAAATGTAAAGTCCCATAAAATTCAAGGAAAATTTTTTCTTAATTTTCTTTAGGATTTTACAAGAATGCAGTTTTTGACAGAACTTGATTCCGAGCCCTGGTGTGCCCAGAATTTCTATCCGATGTTTAGCTCGGGTACATTCAGTGAACGAACCAGCGGGAATTTCTAACTTTTGAACCGGTGCTCGGAATCGAACTCCGAGGGAACCGATGGATTCACAGTGCCGATAATTGCTTAGGAACACCTTTTCTGGAGTCGTGTTTACACGAGTGAAGTTGTTAATTTATGTGGAAGGTAAAATAAAAATTATGCATCAATATTTATTTTTACTTTAAGTGGTTTAAGCTTTGGGTGGAAGTTGGGGAAAACCACCCAACTTCCATTTGTTGGTTATGAAGGTGGTGGGGCCCACACTAACCCTACCCCTTCTCCTTCCCTAACCTCCCATAACCCTTCATAAATTATGACAACTTGTGTAATTTAATTTTGTGGTTTAATTCATCTTTTGAATTTCAAACCTTATGTTGTGTTAATAAATTAAGTTAGTGTCTTATTTTATTTTTGGTTGGACTCTTGTTTCCTTGAGAGCTTTGAGAGAAAAAGCTAAGGGATTCTTGAGTTTCTTCATCCTCTTCGTCGAAGAACACGAAAAACTCGAATAATGCAAAAAACACCCGATTCCTCGGAAGTTGACGTCTCCTTCACGACGTCTCCTTCTGCGACGCCTCTTCCCGTGATAGATATTCCGCGACGAATCCTCGTTCGACGAACCTCCATTCAAGATACGCTCAAAGTAGGTGTTATTTTATTTATTTTGTGCGTGATTACTACTTTGATGTTCTTCATGGAATATGACCAATTGCTATCAATTAACGAGAGGGGGCCGGACCGCACAAACACGGTCGACCCTCCTCCATTATCCATGTTGGTTTCTATTGTGGATTGAAATGGGAATGGCGCGGTGTCGTCGCACTGTGCGGAATCATGCGACAAGGAATGCACAACACCGTCGCTCCACGTTGTGAAATCAAACAAGGACGCAACGCCATCACGCCGCGTCGGAGAAACCCGAAGACACCGCGGCCGGAGTGGGGCCGTGGCGGAGAGGGACAATGCCGTCACGCTGCATGAGACGAACCAAGGCCATGACCGGTTCCGGGCCGCGGCGGAGCAGGGTGACCGGCGGCCATTTCCAGGCCTCCGGTGTCAGAGCAGGGGGACCGGCCATCGCGGGTCCTGTGGCGGCGGAAGCCGGCCGGCCAAGCAGGCCGGCCGGACAAGGGAAGGTCGGGGGTTTCGGACCCCCGACGTCCAGTTGAGCGGCCCCCATTAATGGGGGCTGCGGTTACAAAATCCAGGGGGCAGGCCCCCCCCCCCCCCCCCCCCCTCAACGGCTCGGCTGTTTGGCCGAGCGCCTGGCCAGTGCGCCCAGCGCACCGCACATGGGGCCAGGCCGGGCCACGCCAGCCAGGCCAGACCTGGACCCGGGTCGGGTCGACCCGGTTCGGGCCGACCCTGGTGGTATCGGGCCGGGCCGGACCGGGCCCGAACCCCTTAATATAGAATCTCTTCCGGTCGGACGGCCATAACTTCTATAACAGGCCTCCGATCGATGCACCGTTAGTTGGGATGCAATCCTTGGATCGAGGCGGTCGTTTCGGTGTATCACACTCAAGGTTTTGGAATACATTGGGTACGGACGAGTTGGTTCGTACACGAAACCAACCTGTCCCTTAGAGTGGAAACACTCATAACTTGAGCTCCGGACGTCCGATTGACGTGCCATCGACTTTGTTGGATCCCTCATAGTGAGACAGATATTTTGGCTAACTCCAACCGAGGTATGGTCACAGGTGGAGTATGGTCAGGTTGGTTTTGTCTTAACAACCAACCGGGCCCCTAGAACGAAAAAACCAATAACTCTCAGACCGGACGTCTGATGGACGCGCCGTCTGCGATGTTGAGTTCTTGTTGATGATACGGAACTTCCGGATACATCAACTCTGGACTTTGTGTCAGTTGATGAATCAGCCTCTCGGCTCGTGGAGCGGATCCTCCCGAATGAGCTTGTGTGTGTGTGAACCCTAGAGCTGGCTGCGAATGTGACGACGACGACTGTACATAGATCCTAAGTGGATTCGACAGAGACGACTACGACACTCAGGGATCCTATGTGGATCAGTGCTACCGATCCTGTGTGGCCCAGATCTTGTGTGGGTCAGTGCTCAACGGTTCTATGTGAGCCAGTACCTACAGATCTTGTGTGGGTCTTTGCGGGGGGTTAGTTACCTCTTGATCCTTTGTGGGTCAGATCCTTTGTGGGTCATTTCGGGGGTTAGTACCTATCGATCCTTTGTGGGTCCGACGACTTAGATCAATTAGTGTCAATATCTGGTCATCTCTATCGTCAAACGAAGAAGTATTCCTGTGTGAGCTGAATCCTGTTTTCTTTCCAAAGTGGATTGTATTGTGCTATCCTATGTGGATTTACGTTTTTCTTTCCTTTGTGGACTGGGTTGTACATGGGCTTGGATGTTGGAGCCGAACGAGAATTTATGACTTAGGTATATGTATGGGCATATACCTAAGCAGTGTCAGATGTTACTTCGTGATTGCATCTTTCCTTTGTAGATTATCCTTTGTGGATTTTGGGAGACCTTCAGGGGTCTCGGGGTCCCTACTGAGTAGCTTATACTCACCCATGCACGGGCTATGCCCGCACTACGTTGTTTTGGTTTCAGATGATGGACAACGTTGATCGTGGTTGAGGCTTGCAGAGTAGGACGTTACCTGGTGGTGGATCACTGGGCGGGACATACTTGGAGCGGTCGGCTGGACCGAGGAGCAGAGGAGGATATCTTTACCCACCCTTCAGGTGGAATTTCCAGTGGATAGCTCGACGTTGCAGCTATACTTTTCAGTTGCTGTTTTCCCTTTCTAGTTGTACTTTACTTTTAGTTTGGGTTTGTATACTGGCATACTTACTTTTCTGCACTTACTGTTTTACTCATCTTTTACTTTGTGTTTACTACTACTGCTTGCTTGCTCTAGGGTGTCTACTTACTTTACAAAGGCAATGCCTTCCCTTTTTATCGGAAATTATGCATTGGTGATAGTCGCCATCCCCTGACCTATTGATGGCAGGCATGGGGTAGTCACGACACGGGCCCTAAGGACAGGTTGTGACAAATTGGTATCAGAGGAGTTCAGTTCTACCACAGAACTTTGGACTCTGATGTTTTTCTATGTAAAGAAATAGTGTTACGTGTATTGAGTGTGGTTATTTGTCTAGGGAGTCCAGTGTTGGTGCGGCAGCTGACGTATCCGTACACCAGGACCCTGAATTCTGATTTCCGACTTAATGCACGAAAACATTGATTGCATGTGTGTTTCAAGATTTCTTTGTGATTACTTTGTGTCATCTCACCTGGTATACTATTCTAATCGTGGCACACCTGTTTCCTTTTTAGGATGGCCCCACAATAGCAGCCAGCTAGGGTTCCGAGAGTTGAGAATGAGGACATCCCACCGAGCGACGAGGCCTCGGTGCAGCGCCCTTTGACAGCAGAGGCACCGACGGTACCTCTACCCGCCGAGCCACCGATGCTTCTAGCCCCTGCCGCTGACGATTCATGTCTCCTTAGTGCACTGCACGAGTTCCAGTTCCAGTGACCGCCCAGGTTCTACGGGGAGACGGACCCCCAGATAGCCGAGGACTAGATGGAGGCAGTGGTACGAGTTTTCAGGTTAGTGAGAACACCATCAGACCTCATGGTGATCCTCACAGTGAGCCTACTGCACGCTGCAGTAGGCTGATGGTGGAGCTTGATGCTCCAGGTGCACGATGAGGAATCTCTCCTCTGTACAGACTTTGAGAGCCTCTTCCGCTCGGAGTTCATCCCAGTCACCCTCCATGCGGTGCGCATCCAGGAGCTTCTTTAGCTACGAAAGGGCAGCTTGACGGTCACCCAGTACTCGGAGAGATTTACCGATCTCTCATGCTACATGACAGACATGGTACGGGACCCGTTCTTCTGGGCCCGGACCTTTGAGCAGGGATTGAGACACGAGATCAGGGCATCGCTGATCTCCCTCAGCATTCCCACTCAGGCAGGAGTACTGGAGCGAGCCCTTTTGATCGAGAGCTTCTTTGCGGACCCTTCATCAGCAGCGAGACCTACCGCAGGGTGGCACGTAGCAGATTCTTCTGCAGCAGGACGTCGATGGATGACTCAGGGGTCCAGGCAGACCAAACCTCAGGAAAACGACCTTAGGACACTGGCTCAGCTGTACGGGGCACACAGCGCGGAGCCAGTATTTCGAGAGGCAGGCAGTGCTACACATGCGGCGGACAGGGCCACATGGCTCGTGAGCCGTGTCGAGAAGTAGTAGACTGTTGAGGGGCCACCCAGGCAGACGCAGATGGTCGACTGTGGTGGTCCGCAGGGAGTAGGCAGACGAGGCAGAGGAGTTGGCCGAGCAGCATGTGGTGGGCGACGCTTTGAGGCTCTACCACCTCCACCACCAAGAGATCCACCCCGACCATAGGGAGCTGGCGGCAGAGACAAGCACAGCTCCAGGCAGCAGAGGCCTACGACCACGGTGCTACCGTGATGATTCGAGGTACTATATGTTTCTATTTCACCATTGTTGTAGTTCATACAGACATAGGATCGAGTCATTCTTTCTTAGCCGATGCCCTTGTTCGGAGCTCGGAGATTCCGACAGAGCCGTTGGCTCGATCCTTACGGCTAGAGACTCCAACGGGAGCAGACTCGATGATTACGCACTGGTGCCGGCAGTGTGAGCTTACTCTAGGAGGCGAGAGCTTTGGCTATGATCTTCTTGTAGCAGCGTCAAGTCCTTATGACGACATCTTGGGCAGGATTGGTTTTCTACAGTCCATTCTCAGATTGACTGTATTAGGCAGAAGGAGCGATGTGTACGCACCAACAGAAACAGGTTCACCTTCACCGGCGATAAGGGAGCCTTCGAAGCATAGGATGGACTCTCACAGAGGAGAGCATCACTCATCCATTGGCTAGCCTCATCCTAGGAGCAGTTGACATGTGGAGTCCTAGTTTTCCTGCAGTGGTGGATCAGTATGCGGACGTCTTTACTAACGACGTTCCAGGGATCCCTCCTCGCAGAGAGCTGTACTTTTATATTGACCTGTACCCCGAGACAACCCCGATATCGACTACAACATATCGGATGGCCCCCGCTGAGCTTTGAGAGCTACGGGTATAGTTGGAGGACTTGTAGGGCAAGGGTTTCATCCGAACCAGTGTTTCACACTGGGCTTCCCCGATTTTGTTTGCCAAGAAGGCGGACGGGAGCTTGAGACTTTGTGTCGACTACCGTCGCCTGAACCAGGTGATAGTGATGAACATGTATCCGCTACCGAGGATTGATGACCTCTTCGATCAGCTCAATGGAGCACATTGGTTCTCGAAGATAGACCTCAGGTCAGGCTATCATCAGCTCAGAGTTAGAGACGAGGACATGTAGAAGACATGCTTCAGGTGTCGGTATGGCGACTATAGTTCTTGGTTATTCCATTTGGAATATCCAATGCTCCAGCAGTGTTCATGGCCCTCATGAACAGGATCTTTCAGCCATACCTCGATCGATTTGTCATGGTTTTCATCGATGACATTTTGATTTACTCGACGACTGAGGAGGGGAATGCCTACCACTTGCGGGTTGTACTAGACACAGTCCGAGAGCACCAGCTTTATGGTAAGATCTCAAAGTGTCAGTTCTGGATACGTGAGGTCCACATCTTGGGACACATCATCTCTAAGGAGAGATTTGCAGTGGATCCTGTGAATAGTGATGCAGTGTTGTCTTGGGAGCCACCCAGGAGTGTGACTGAGGTGCGAAGCTTCTTGGGTCTCGATGGATACTATCAGAGATTTGTGCTAGACTTCTCCAGAGTTGCGGCACCACTCTCAGCTCTTACGAAGATGGGGAAACCATTTGTGTTGTCAGACAGATGTCAGCAGAGCTTCCAGGAGCTAAGAAAGAGATTGACCAGTGCCCCTATCATGAGTTTGCCTGATGAGGGAGTAGGGTACGTGGTCTACTACGATGCATCAGGGACTAGACATGGATATGTCCTAATGCTGGAGTGGGCGGTGATCGCATATTGATCACGTCAGTTGAGGCCTCATGAGCAGAACTACGCTACCCATGACATGGAGTTAGCAGCAGTGGTCTACGCTCTGAAGACATGGAGACACTACATGATGGGCGAGTGCTTTATAGTCTTTTCTGACCATCAGAGTCTCAGGTACATCTTCTCTCAAAAGGACATGAATCTGAGACAGCGGCGATGGCTTGAGTTCCTCCAGGACTATGACTTTGAGATAGTCTATACTTCTGGGAAGGGTAACGTAGTAGCCGATGCTCTCAGCAGGAGGATGGGTATTCAGCTACTTGAGGAGGGGACAGAGCAGCTAGCCTCTTTGCAGATATCTTGTGTGGATAGAGATGGGGCAACCTTCCTTCAGTCTCTCACAGTCACTCCTCCACTACTGCAGCTGGTCAGAGAGGCACAACGTGGGGACGCTGACTGTTTGACGCGATGTGCACAGATATCCTCAGGACAGGCACCAGATGGTTTCTCTTTTGGAGCATAGCATAGCGTCCTTTTCAGAGGACGTACATTGGTACCGGTTGCTTTACGGGAGGAGGTGCTGAGAGAGTTTCACACTTCTCCTTTGGTAGTACATCTTGGAGTGGCGAAGATGTACCAAGATCTCAGACGACAGCACTGGTGGCCAGGCATGAAGAAGGCTGTGGTGGAGTTCGTTTCTCGATGCCTCACCTTCCAGCAGGTGAAGGTAATGCACCAGGTACTAGTAGGCTTGGTACAGCCCTTGGAGGTCCCGGAGTGGAAGTGGGATGGGATATCTATGAACTTCATGATTGTACTTCCACGCACTTCCAGAGGTCACAACTCCATTTGGGTGATTGTCGAACGACTCACTAAGTCGGCTCACTTCTTACCGATCAGAGAGCAGGGCTCAGTGGAGAACTTGGGACGTCTCTACGTTTAGAAGATTGTACGGCTTCATAGTGTGCCATCATCTATCACCTCTGATCGAGATGCTCACTTTACATCTCGTCTTTGGAAGTGGTTGTTAGAGGTGTTCGAGACGTAGCTACGTCTGAGCACAGCCTTTCACCCTCAGACGGATGGTCAGATGGAGAGGACCATTCAGACTCTCGAGGACATGCTCCGCGCATGTGTTCTCGACTTTGGTCATAGCTGGGAGGAACACCTACCTTTGGTGGACTTTGCGTACAACAACAGTTACCACTCCACCATCGGGATGACACCATACGAGGCGTTTTACGGCCTACCTTGCAGATCTCCTTTGTACTGGACATAACTTGGGGAGTCAGCACTTGTGGGACCAGAGATGGTTCAGGCCACGACAGAGAAGGTCCAGATCATCCAGGAGCGGATGAGGATATCTCAGAGTCGGCAGAAGTATTATGCTGATAGGAGGCGGAGGCCATTGGAGTTCGAGGATGGCGACCATGTCTTCTTGCGTGTCTCACCTCGATGTGGATTTTAGAGAATTGGTCAAGGAAGCAAGTTGTCTCCACACTTCATCGGACCATTCCAGGTCCTTAGCAAGACTGTTGAGGTTGCTTATCACCTAGCTCTACCACCTCAGTTGCACTGGGTGCACGACGTCTTCCACGTTTCACAGCTGAGGAGATATGTGCATGACCCGACGCATATCATTGACCATGGGGAGCTGGACGTTGATGATGGGGTGACTTTTGCGGAGGTTCCAGTGGAGATCGCGGTTCGACAAGAGCGGGTCCTATGTGGACGATCGATACCTCTAGTGCGCATTAGATGGCAGCACGAGAACCTCCAGGAGATCACTTGGGAGCGGGAGGCTCAGATGCATGCTCAGTACCCACATTTGATTCCCTAGCATCTGATGTATCTTTACGGGAATGTAATGCCCTGAGGTGTGAGTAATGTAAAGACCCGTAAAATTCAAGGAAATTTATTTCTTAATATTCTTTGGGATTTTACAAGAACACAGTTTCTGACGGCACTTGATTCTGAGGACCGGTGTGCCCGGAATTTCTATTCGAAGATTATCTTGGGTACGTTCAGTGAACGAACGAGCGGGAATTTCTAACTTTTGAACCGTTGCTCGGAATCGAATTCCGAGGGCACCGATGGATTCACAGTGCCAGTAATTGCTTAGGAACACCTTTTCCGGAGTTGCGTTTACACAAGAGAAGTTGTTAATTTATGTGGAAGGTAAAATAAATATTATGCATCAATTTTTATTTTTAAATTAAGTGGTTTAAGCTTTGGGTGGAAGTTGGGGAAAACCACCAAACATCCATTTTTAGGTTATGAAGGTGGTGGGGCCCACACAAACCCTACCCCTTCACCTTCCCTAACCTCCCATAACCCTTCTTAAATTATGACAACTTCTGTAGTTTCATTTTGTGGTTTAATTCTACTTTTGAATTTCAAACCTTATGTTGTGTTAATAAAATAAGTTAGTGTCTTATTTTATTTTTGGTTGGAGTCTTATTGCCTTGAGAGCTTTGGCGGAAAAATCTAAGGGAGTATTGAGTTTCTTCATCCTCTTCATCGATGAACACGAAGAACGCGAAAAACGTGAAAAACACCGGATTCCTCGGAAGTCGACGTCTCCTTCATGACGTCTCCTTCCGTGATGCCTCTTCCCGCGACAGTTATTCCGTGACGAATCCTCATTCGACGAACCTCCGTTCAAGCTATGCTCAAAGTAGGGGTTATTTTATTTATTTTGTTTGTGATCACTATTTTGACGTTCTTCGTGGAATAAGACCAATTGCTATCGATTAACGAGAGGGGGCCGGACCGCACAAATGCGGCCGACCCTCCTCCATTATCCATGTTGGTTTCTATTGTGGATTGAAACGGGAATTGCGCGGTGCCGTCGCACCGCGTGGAATCGTGCGGCAAGGAATACGCGGCGCCGTCGCACCGCACCGTGAAATCGAACAAGAATGCAACACCATCGCGCCGTGTCAGAAAAACCCAAAGACACCGCGGCCGGAGCGGGGCCGCGGTGGAGAGGCGCGGCGCCGTCGCGCCGCCCCGGACAAGCCAAGGCCGCGGCCGGTGCCAGGCCGTGGCGGAGCAGGGTGACCGGCGGCCGGTTCTGGGCCGCTGCTGTCGGAGCAGGGGGGACCGGCCGGCGCCGGTCCCGTGGCAGTAGAATCCGGCCAGGCAAGTGGGCCGGCTGGACTAGGGTAGGCCGGGGGTTTCGGACCCCCGGGCGGCCACCTGAGCGGCCCCCATTAATGGGGGCCGCAGTTACAAAATCCAGGGCGGTAGGCACCCCCCCCCCCTTCAACGGCTCGGCCGTTTGGCCAAGCGCCTGGCAAGTGCGCCCAGCGCGCCACGTGCTAGGCGGGGCCGGGCCGTGCCCAAGCGGGACGGACCCGGACCCGGTTCGGGCCGACCCTGGGGGTATCGGGCCGGGTCGGACCGGGCCCGAACCCCATAATACTGAATCTCTTCTGGTCGGACGCCCATAACTTGTGCTACGGGCATCCAATCAATGCACCGTCAGTTGCGATGTGATCCTTGGATCGAGGCGGTCCTTTCAGTATATCACACTCAAGGTTTCAAAATACTTTGGGTTCAGCCGAGTTGGTTCGTACATGAAACCAATCGGGCCCTCAGAGCGGAAACGCTCATAACTTGAGCTCCGGATGACTGATGGACGTGCCGTCGACTTTGTTGGATTCCTCTAAGTGAGATGAATCTTTTGGCTTACTCCGCCCAAGGTTTGGTCACAGGTGGAGTACAGTTAGGTTGGTTTTGACTTAAAAAACAACTGGGCCCCTGGGATGAAAAAGCCAATAACTCTCAGACCAGGCATCCGATTGACGCGTCGTCTGCGACGTTGAGTTCCTGTTGACGATACAGAACTTCTGGATACATCAACTCCGAACATTGTGTCAGTTGATGTATCAGCCTCTCGGCTCGTGGAGCGGATCCTCCCGAACGAGCTTGCTGTGTGCGGGAACCCTAGAGCTTGCTGCGAATGTGACGACAATGACTGTACATAGATCCTCAGTGGAATCGACAGCGACGACTACGGCACTCAGCGATCCTATGTGGATCAATGCTACCAATCCTATGTGGGTAAGCGCTAAGTGGTTCTGTGTGAGCCAGCGCCTACAGATCCTGTGTGGGTCCAATCCTGTGTGGGTCTTTGCGGGGTTAGTTACCTATCAATCCATTTTGGGTCAGATCCTTTGTGGGTCATTGCAGGGGTTAGTACCTATCGATCCTTTGTGGGTCCGACGACTTAGATGAATCAGTGGCAATATCTGATCATCTCTATCGTCATACAAATAAGTATACCTGTGTGAGCTGAATCCTGTTTGCTTTTCCTATGTGGATTGTGTTGTGATATCCCGTGTGGATTTACGTTTTGCTTTCCTGTGTGGACTGGGTTGTACTTGGGCTCAGATGTTGGAGCTGAACGAGAATTGATGACTTAGGTATATGTATGGGCATATACCTAAGCAGTGTCGGATGTTACTTCGTGATTGCATATTTACTTTGTGGATTATCCTTTGTGGATTTTGGGAGACCTTCGAGGGTCTCAGGGTCCCTACTGAGTAGCTTATACTCACCCCTGCACGGGCTATGCCCGCACTACGTTGTGTTGGTTGCAGACGACGGACAGCACTGAACGTGGTTGAGGCTTGTAGAGCAGGACGTTATCTGGAGGTGGATCACTAGGCGGGATGTACTCGGAGCGGTCGGCTAGACCGAGGACCATAGGAGGCTATCTATACCCAACCTTCAAGTGGAATTTCCAGTGGACAGCTCGACGTCGCGACTTTACTTTTCAGTTGTTGTTTTCCATTTCCAGTTGTACTTTACATTCAGTTTGGGTTTGTATACTGGCCCCCTTACTTTTCCGCACTTATTGTTGTACTCAGCTTTTCCTTAGTGTTTACTACTACTGCTTTCTTGCTCTGTGGTGTTTGTCTACTTTACAAAGGCAATGCCTTCCCTTTATATCGGGAATTACGCCTTGGTGCTAGTCGCCATCCCCTGGCCTATGGAAGGCTGGCTTGGGGTAGTCACGACAGGGGCCCCGCGGACGGGTTGTGACAAAAAATTAGTTAAATTATATTTCTATAAATACCATTTACTTCATTGGAATTGTTTTTATATTAAATATATTTATCAAAGCATTGTGATCTTTTGACCTTTTTCTCTTTTAAAACCTCCTTTCTCATCCCCCCAACCAGATTAATTTTAAATTAAAATTTTTTAATTATTTAAATTTCATTATGAAAAATGAATTACATATTTAAAATTAAACTAATTTTTAATATCAAAAAAAATAATTAGTTTTTTATCAAAATTAATAATAAAAATAGTAAAAATAAAATAACGTTGTTAATGTAAAAATTAATTTTCAAATGGGATTAATTTAAAAAATTTAATTGTTAAAATGAATGATTTTTTTTAAAATCTATTTAATTTCCATAATATGAGCCCATATATTATCATGACCGATAAGAGTCATGTTGGTGCCTTTTTCATGAGAACAATGTGGGTATAACTTTTTCTTTTAACGTAATTACAAGTGTACAACTCACATCACTTATAAAAGGGAAGCACTGGACTCTCTTATTCACAGCTTCAAATCATTTTGAATCTACCAATACCTACATATAAAAATTACCAACATGAATCACTTAATTATAAAAGAATTATTATGGTCATAAATCCATAATTTTATGTCTTTTGGTGTAAATGTAATGATTTTTCCCACGGAATAGTTAACATTCTTCAACAATTGTTTTTATTTTATATATTTGATCATCTAATTCAATTATTATTAAAACGTGATAATATAAAATTTATAGTAAATTTATTTATTATGTTATGATAATTACTTAGAACCATCTCAACTTCCTTCAAGTGTATTATGAAATCATTATTCATTTGTAAGGTGCACATCCACAATTTCATTAGTTTTTCGATTACATAATTTCATTTCTAATTACAATTACATATCAAAAGATTACATATGATATTTAAGATATTAATATACATTTTGAATTTTTATGTCACACTTATCTTCATACATTCCATTTAATGGAAATACAATAACATTGATCATTTGTATGGAGGAAAACCGCTTCATGAAGTGTAGTGATATATTCATGGTTTTTGTGGAATGAAATAATTATGGTTTTAAAGAACATGTGTGATATATTAGACATAAATATGACTTTTTAATGATATGATATTCATTTATATTATTTATTTTATTTAATCAAGAAAATGATTTCAATGTGCATGCATACATATTGCATACTATATTAATTAAGGTTTTATTTCATTTTTAATATATAATTTTTATGAATGAATATAAAAAATATACTGAATATATATTATTTATATATCATTGCTAAATATAGTAGAATATTTAAACATGGATAATTTAATAGCCCAAATGAAACTAAAAAATTCTCGAAAAACAAAGAAATTATTTCCAAAAACATTACTTAAGAAAGTAATTTTTAATAAAATGGTAATAAAATTTCATAAGAAAGTCATATATGGTATGATATATATAATATAATTTTATAAATATGAGTATAATATACATATATTTATTACGATTGAGTTTTCTATGTGTTTGAAAAATTTCAATACAAATGGTTATGTTTTTCTGTCAATTTGTTTTCCCTGAGACATATGTTATGATATTCACATACCATCGATTATGGGAATATATTCAAACCCATTGACATGTTATACAATGGATATATTTATTATGAATATATTTTATGTTTTATTGATGTAATCCATTAAAGGGGTTTATAATTATTTGGTACAAACATTTTATATATTTTATTCTACAATACCATTATTTATCGGTATTGTATATGATTTGGGTTTTGATACATATATATGGATACTTATATATTTAATAATACTATTTTTTTAGGAAAATATATATTTCCCATCATTTTCCAATATTTTCAACTTAATTGAGAAGAATAATATTTTTATAGATAAATGAATCATTATTTCCCTAATTGGGGGAAAACCAATTTTTCTTCCCGAACTATATTTTCAAAAGTTTATTAAAAACCTTTTTACCATTAATAATATTATTTACTAAATAAATTTTATCAAATGATTTAATTTTAAAAAATTATTTTAAAATAATTGTGATGTATTTAAAATAAAATTCCAATATGTAATTTATTTAAAATGTGAAAGGAGAATTTATTTTAATGTTTATAGTATAAATTTTTTCTTCATACCATCAATTAAACTATTTTCATTAAATATTCCTTAAAAAATATTCAAAATATTTTTAAATAAAATTATCAACACAAAATTTTATGTTGTTTTTCTTTTATCAAGTTCTTTTCAAGGAAAATATATCATGCTCAAGAAATGTTGGAAATTAATTTTATTTCAAAATCATCATCAGTATAAGATGACATCGATGAGGTATTTACTCATTTTTTGGATATTCAATAAAGGATTAAATTATTATTCATTCAATGAATGGATTATTATGAAATTATATGTATATAACTAATTTTAATTTATTGAGATATACCATTCTTATGAATCAATGAAATGAATATGAAATTGGTAGCTCTTCCATAGGATATGATGTTATTATATATTTTTGAAACCAATTTCATTTAGAATGCATAAAATATGAATAATTTAGTATGATCTTGTGGAACACATATATATAAATTTAATTTATTTATATTTTTGACCTATATCTCACACCAATACATTTGGTAAATTATTATTCTTCATGAAATAAAAATGATTTGAATGATGAGTAAACCTGATAAGGCATGAGAAATTGTCCCCTATGATAGATTTGAGAGTGAAAATATACTACAATGATGGTTTATAGTGTGAACCAATTCCACTATGACATCTTCATAGTGATCCATGACTATTATGTAAATGAATTTCTCTAATTACGTTTATGCCAAACGATATGATTTATGCCAATGATATGCTTTAATGGGTCATTTTATTTAATTTTATAATGATTCATGTCTTATTAACATGAAATCATTATTCCCTATCTAAATATTATGATATTTAATTTATTGGGTATGTCTTCAAAATTTATCTCATTTTATCGTACCTTTTTTTATTGTTATTCTTATTTATCTCCCTGTTTTACCTTTACTGAGCATATAAGATCACACTTTCTTATGTTTCCTTTCCCTAGGTGAAGAATAAATAGATTAAGTATGATACTTTTTAAAAATATCCATGTTACGATGAATGTAGTGGGCTTGGATGTATTTTACCTATAAATCTGTTTTTGGGTTTATATGATTAAAAATTCCCCATACATTAGTGTCCTTAGGTATTTCTATGGGAAATTAATTAAATGACCCTAAAATTGATTTAATATATATTCATGATAACGATTGGCTTCCCAAATTTGAGTGATTTGAAGAGGATTTTCAATGTGTGTTGATATAAATATTAGGGATTTTAATCCTATTTTTAAATTTAAATGTGGCATTCTATTGTGAAAGTATATTTAAAATATTAAAAATGGAGTGTCTTAAAGTAAAATATAACTGTCGATGGAATTTAAATGGTTTAAATAGAGTTATTTTAGATTTTTATATTAAGATAAAGTGGTAAATTTTGCGGTTGAATTAATTTATAATGTTTGATGTAATTTTAAAATTTATTTTTAATGGGATCATAATTTTTTCAAAATAAACTAGAATGGAAAATTCAAAAAATGTTATAAATGAAAATATTCAATGGTTTTCCATGATGTTTTATTGAATCATTTTTTATTAGTTTGAGTTAAGATTTAATTCTATTATGGTATGATTTATAATTGTTTCTTTTATTATTTAGGACCCTATGATTCTTTTTTATTTAGATAATTACTCTATGAAGAGTTATTAATTATAATAAGGTTTCAATTTTTTCCTGTATTATATATGACACCTCTTGGACTCATGATAGAGAGGTGGATCCTCTTACTATCATATGATAACATTACTTTGATGTGACAAAATATTTCTTTATGATTTTGACTTGTTTATGTTATTTAATGAAGTTTTTAAATAATTTTGAACTCTTGGATCTTTAATAGGGATGTTTTTTGAAATCAAATTGGAATTTTTGTGAGTGTACTAGTGGAAGACGACCAACATAGATCTTTTGTAATTTAAGATTATGCGTGACTTCAAAAAAACCATGTTAACTGATAGGTACATTCTTACGAATACTTTTAATTATAATTTAGTGGATCTCATGGGTCATTATTTGCTCAAAATATGGGGTAGGAATACATTTAATGTAATAATGAGTTCGTACCTTTTTTATGTTAATATAGTACTGTGTGATCCCATTATAAGGTTTTTTTTCATTCAATGTATTCATATGGATATATATTTAATTTTTATTTAATAATGACTATACTTCCTTAATGGATTTTTTGGATAAAAAATTCCTTTAGATATGGTTTCTAAATGGGATAAATGGGTGGTGTTGGCATTTTATCTTGTAGAGATGGTCTGTGGTCTTCAGTTGTTGGGGAGAGAAAACTAATGAATCTTTATTAGGATATAATTCTTCTCCAGTTTCTTATTCATAATGATTTAAGAACTATCTCTTGTGATTTTAATGATGTAATTATTAGAGTTATAGTCACTCATTATAATATGTTCCAAATATATGACACCATTATAGTCAATTTGGTAATATTTAGAAGATCAATAATTGGATGAATCACAGGGGGATAAATTTTTCATTAAAATTAAATCATTATATTAGTCGCATTTTATTATTTTTAAATTTTCTTTATTCAAAATTGATTATTTTATATTCATGGTGGGTATATAAGTTTTTGTGGTAATAATTTCCATATACATACAAAATAGAAATTTATGAATTTATGCATAATCTTTTTCATGGATTGGTTAATTAAATAATTTTATCTAATACTTCGATTTGTTCTGCCTTGTTACTATATTGTCCCACCATTATAGTAAAATCATAAATGGTGGGGAGACCCACTATGGGTCTCCACCATTTTCTCTATTGGTTGGTTCTATATAGTACTAGGGGTATATTTGGAGAATGATTTTTTATGTTTTTTATAGTTTATTTCACGGTGGCTTAGAGATAGTGATTTTGAATAACCATCCCATTTTTAGTTATTTTATTTGGGTTGTTTCTATTTATTTGAAAACTCAATGGCTTTCAAATGATATAAAATGATATGTATGTGATACTTTTCAAACACCATCCTTATATTTCCAACTTATATTATGATTTTATTTTTATGTTTCCCATTCATAGTGTTTTGGTTTGAACAAGTGTGAATATTGATATATTCAAATTTGAAAAATAGAAAATCATTTTCAACATGAGAAGTACTGACATTGCAACTAAACCTATAAAGAACCAAATTTTTTAACAAAAACATTTAGAATTGATATTTTTTGGGTCTCAAAAGAATTTTGAAATAGTAAAAAATGTTTTTTTTTCATTAACTATTGGCTGTAGAATATGGAATTTAGTTTGACATAATAGTTAAATTCAATTATTAGTATTCAAATATATAGATGATTATACTTGGATGGATGGATATGGTTGGAATATTTTTTTGAATGTTTAGTTTTATTATTTGATGATTACATTATATTTCTATTTCAGTGTGGGTTTAGCATTATTAGATTTTTTTGGTAGCACAACTTAAATAATACTTTAGATAATTGAATAATAATGAAATATAAATTATCTAATGGAAATGGTAGTTGATATTGGTCATGATATATTTTGAGGAAACCATAGAATGGGTTTGAAATAAAGGTCTAAATTTATGTCCGATAATAAAGAATTATACTGTTAATTTTTAATATAAAATGTCTTGTTATTGTTATTCTTAATAGTTAATCAATAATTATCGGTGGGGTTATGTATTGATAATGTTAGTAATTTAATTATTAAATTAACAATTATAATTAGTATATGTTCCTATGTTTAATGAATTACATTAACTTCTAGTCTTGATTATAGAAATCTTTCTATCATGTGGGATATTATAAATTGTTTATGTCTTGTAAAATATTTTATCATTTTAATGAATTGTCTGATACACTACCATTTTGTTCTAGTGTTTCTTATATCCCACAAATCCACTTTTTTATTTGAATTTTTTCCTATATTTGTATTTGGGATTATTGTGTTCTTTTAAAAAAAATGGGTATCATGGAGTTAGCTAGATGAACTCTCCCATAATCATCTGGATACATACATAGTTAGTGGTTATATTTAGGAAATTTCAATTTAATATACATGGAATATTATTATACATGTTACAATGGATGTTATTTATTAAATAATTGAATATGTGAATTATACTTACTCAATGTTATAATATATTTACATGTATCAATGATGTAATGAAATTTTATTTTTACATGATTATTTAGTCATAAGCTATCCATGTCCCAGGCTGCAAGAGTGTTCCTGGTTAACCCTACGATATGTTCTATGTTTGTATTCTTATTCTTACACTATAAATGGACTAGGTGTCTTTTGAAGGAGATTCATGGAATGATCAGAAATTTTATATGGAAAGGCACCATTCAAGAGAGGATTATGGTCATTGATTCATTGTCTAAGTGCATTAATCCCATTGAAATCGGAGGCCTTGGAATCAAAGACCTCGAGATTTTATAATGATTGACTCATTGGGAAATTCATATCAAATCTCATATTGAGTGATAATTCCCCTGAGTTAATGTTCAAAAATTCATGGGGAGTCTCCTCAAAGGTTATATATATCACCTAACATTATATTTTTGGACATATCATAAGTATTCATTTAAGAAAATCACTCATGACACCATGTGGATTGTGATTAGGGATTTAAAAATTAACTATTGGACTTCAACATGGCTGGATTCACCTCTACAGGACATCACTACTGTTCCTATAGAAGACTATCACATTTCAATTACAGGACATCTATCAAATATTTAGAGTTTTGATTTCATTCCTCATCATATCATCCTAGACACACAAAATTATAACATTATAGACTATGAAACTATCATATAGAAGCACTATCAGAAGGGTAATTTTAATTCAAAAGAGTTTTAAAAACATGAATGTGGTTCCACTAATCATCCACCAGTGTGGATAATGTTATTTAATAACTCTTTCATTCATCCCTCAAGGTGTGTGTTCATCTAGAAAATATGGAAAGGAAGGCAGACCACTCAGGATCGAATTAAGAATGCTGGATTTCATTTGGACTCTATTTGAGGTTTCTTCCGTAATTCTAAAGAAGTCATAAAACATTTTTTCAAGGAATTAGGCTTTTCTCATACACATTAGAATATATATTTGTATAAGGTTTGATATTGATTTTGACTGGAACATCGGGTTTTAAGGTTACATTAAAGATCTATGTTTTTTCAATTACAGTGAGTATGTTTTCCATCTGCTACATACAACAGCATCAGTGGTGGTTTATCACATATAGAATACCCACAATCAGTTTATGTTCAATTAAATGAATCCTTCTATTCATACAGGGATGATGGATCTACACAAGGAGGTCTATGTTGAATCATTTCTGAAACCTAGAGGCATGTTTAACAGGATCTGAGTGTTGAAATCCTTAGACTATTGGGACTTACAGGTCTGTCAAGGATACCAAAAATGGTTAAATACATTCGTTGGATTCCTCCAATTATGCCACAGTTAAATTTAAATGTTTATTGGGATGCGATAGGATTTACCGACCCCTCGGGATGTAGAGGTGTTTTTCATACTCATCGTTGATTCTTCATGGGGTATTTTTATCACTCCACTGGAATTATAATGGTGTATGGGGATTATTTATTGTCCATGATATATGCTATTTACTATGTTGTTAATTACAACTAGACCGTATTGTTCGTCGAATCTCACTCTGAAGTCATTTTGAAAGAATTGAAGGTGAGGAAAATGTGATGTACAGTGAATAATTCTACATATCTGGGTAGAATGTCTCAATAATACACTCTCCTCAACATGGATGTCTCCCACACATATAGAGAAGCAAACCAAGTAGTATATATGATGTCCAAAAAGGCTATCGGTGAGAGGCTTGTGTTTTGGTATTTTACAAATCCTAATTTCTTTAACATAATGGTGAATGCTGAATTGTGTGGCATGATTCACTATAAATTTTTAATCAAACCATGTAAATATAACTCCCCTTTTTACATTTTTTTCTATCTTATATATTTTTATGGGTCTGATTTTCGCTAGATCCAATGCTTTCATGGTATAGTGGGATAGTGTACATTGTATATTAACATGGTTTGTAAAATCTCTGGGTTTTACTATTTTATTATTATAATATGATTATGATTCTTATTTAATTTGATACTATAAAATCTATGTTCCATTTAAATATTATGTCGATATAATGTGCTTCCATTAATTTTTAGTATGACTTATGGATGAGTATAGAGAACTATGATAGGAGTCATTGGGATAATGTTTACTTTTTTATTAGGATTATGTAGGACGGGTATCCTCCACATATATAAATATATTCAATTAGTTAATATGTAAAATATTTTCTCATGACATGTATTCATTGCTTCATTGTGTGATTCATATATATTTTACCCAATTGAGGTATCAAGGTTATTTCACAGCTCATTTAATTGGATTGAATATACTAATTTCACATGTAATTTGTTTTTTTAGGTAAGAACATAGTTATGATTATTTTATCCTAACCCCTATATATAAATATTATTTTTATGAATATGGTTTTTTATTAGGAATTGGGATGGTAATTACTTGATCGAATATTATATTTATATGATAATAGTGTTAACGTTCAATTACAAAAATTATTTATGTGTGTTTAAATTTTTTATCTCTTGTATCACTATCATATATTTCAATTACATAGATTCCTATGTTATAGTTTAGATTGATGATTTATTTAAATTCTGTAATATTGAGATTAATGCCTCTGCTATATTTGTATTTTATAACATCAGAGAGAGTTTCCAACTCATGCCCAATTGGTGGTACCCCTCAAGGGTCACACCATTCATTTTCGATATCCTGTGATAGGTACTAATGTGGGTGGACATTCTAATAGAGTTCCATTATAGGTATTGTTTGATAGATATGATTGGGTTTAGATAAATGTGTTGGTGGGGATTTCCTCAATTAGTGGAATGAAAACATATGTTGGCATTTGGACTAAATGAATGGCAGGATGACAATCAATGAAATTTAGAGTATTTGTGATATTACAATTTGTTTTATGCTTTTATAAATTAATCATAATGATGTTACCATCGATGTACATCCTCTATTTTTTCTAGAAAACCATGAAGACCTTTAAGTTGACGAAGGAACAAATATAAGAGGTCTGTTTGAGAGATTCAACATCAAAGCATACAGAGGTATGATGGACCCCTTTTATAAAGTGGGACCGTGGTTGATATGAGGATATATAAATATATTTTAGTATAACCATTATGTGAAGGAATCTAGGATTAATTTTGATTGTAGTGTATATTGTGGGGAATCATAGTAGTGGTGATTGTTTATCCTTTTTGATAACATGGATTCAATAGTTTCATAGGATATGTTTGGAAATGTGTTTATAAATAATTCATTTCTATGACAGTGAAGTTAAATTATTAAAATTGTATTCTTACATTACATTATCAAAATATATTTATAGAGTGATGGAGTTTGGTATTCAATATAAATACCACCAATGATATGTTTCAAAATATTGGCATGTTCTGTAGTCTTGGGAGTGATTTTTCTAGGCGATGTTTCATCCAATTATCTAGTGTTAGGACACCTCATTCACATTACCATCAAACCATGACGTTATAGAAAATTCGGCTAATTTAAAATCGATTTTATATATAAATGCATTTATGAATATGGGGAGTCATTAGTACTTTGTGTTGTTTATATTACAATCAATATGTTCTTCATTTCTTATTTTGATGATGTCACAACCTATGGGTTTCTTTTTTAGCCTCCAAATATTATCTTCCCCAAATAACTTTATCCTCAAAAAATTTTGATATACCTTCCTTCATATTTTTATATAGTTATCATGAGTATCAAAATCATGAGTAACGAGACTACCTCATCAACTTATATACAATCAGTGGAATTTTTTTCCCAAATTCATTGTAGAAATGAACTCTAAGGTAGTAATACTTAATGTATGGTTTCTTTGGTGTTGATCAATAATGAAGGAATAGGTATTTTACATTATAGATCAAAGACTGACATTTCTATTATGCTAGTGACCAGAGTGTATCAAGGAAGGTGGTATCCATGAGGTCTATATTGGTCATGGTGTATCATACCATTAGATACCTGACAAATAGTCTCTAGTTCTCAATGTGATGGACATTGGTGAGGTATAAATTTTTTATTCTACCTGAGTGTATTATATTTTATATTATTTAATAATAAAATTCTTCATTGTTGCTGCCACTATCTATATGATATGCGGCTGAGATTCTTATAGTTCCCCTATCATGGTAAATTCTTGGGTGCAATTCTATCTGGCTTGTATGGTGTATGCATATATTTTAATATGATAATATTTTAGAAACTAATATTAGTAAGACACATTTTACTACATTTTTTTAATAATACATAATCAATGTCATTGATTATAATAATATTGTTAAAGGAATAAATTATTTTACGTGAGAGTGTGTGGTATTTATAATTTAAATATACTTCATGTTGTATTCATTAGTGACATATATAATCTGATATCTAGATTAGTTATAATTATTTATCATCAATAAAGTTTGAGATAGTTTCAAATTATATGAATGATCTTTTAGTTCTATTTCCTGGGGTTATGATGAGTAATAAGAAGTCTTTCTATATGAGGGTTTGACACTACACCCTTGAAATGATATTGTGTTTGGTTAGGGGATCTATTCATCTATCAATATGTTATATATGGGTTTGTATGGGTTATCATAATCTTAAATTTATTATATATGGAATCATAATTTTGTTGTCATATACATCTATTTTATTCAGACCAATAAATCACCTTCGGGTGAACCAATCAGATCCCAAAACATGGTAGATGACACTATACATTTTATTATCATTTATTATATATTTAACGACTTTACAGTTTGGAATCACTATCCTATACAATATAATGGTGATATATTTGATGATCTTTCAAAAATTTGTATATTCTTAAATATCAATTTGTGGTTAGGATATGACTATATTTGGGGTGATGATGAGTCCATTCCAATAGAAGCCATGAATTTTCATTTAGAACAATATTTTTTTCACATTAATGTTCTTAAGAGTGATTAATTCTATATCCTTGTTCATGGAATTGTGGAAATATTTATTCTATTATTGTCATGATAATTTCATTTTTCGGTCGATTAACATCATACTTTTATAATAAATGTTTGGGATATAACATGAATTGCATTTATGATGGGTTTTTAGGTTCATTACATACAAAATCATGATAGAAATATATAAAAAATTATGATATGGAGAATTCAGGTTTATTTCATTGGATATTTCATTTCCAATTGAGGTGAGGTTTTTAATCATTAGATGATCAAGGTGGCCGTTTCAATGTCAACTAACAATAATTTTGTAGTTGTCTAAATTTTTATATTAATGAATAAAATTAAAAGAAGTTTCTAACATATATGTCATTAATTAAAACTGAACCAACCAAATATGAAAAGTGTTACCATGTATTTTTTATTATCCAGTTTCAAGATACTTTAGAGTATTTGAAAAATAACTTAATCTGTACTGAGGATCATTTTTTTCATACTAAGGTGTCAGGTATGAGATTTACTGTCACAGTTCACATATTTTAATGGGTCCTATTATGATCCCATAGGGATATGTATCCTATTATGTTGGTCATTTGTCATATAATAATGATAATAACTATATTAAATATGATATTTTACTTTTTTAAGTGGAATCACATTGAATTTGGGGTTGTAATAACACATTTTTTATCACATTATGGTCATCATTAATTAAATTATTATGTGGTATATCCACTCAAAATGTATTTATAACTTTTAATAGTGATATCTAATATAATTTCTTTTAATATTGGGAAAATAGAATTTCATATACAATGAATAAAGGGGATATTATTACTCATGTGTTTTGTAATATGTCATGTCATGGTTTTTGATATGAATATGGAGATTTTTGGTTAGTGATGGTGGTGATCATATTGATATATATCTATGTGGGTTTTTCCATTATAGAGGGTATCTTCTTAATTTTTACATGTAGTCATTTTTGGTGTACAATTTTTAATAATCCAAATTGGGAGATTTTGAAGTGGAAATAGGTGGTTCATGTATTTTCGTCTGATTTCACAAAGGGATCACCATTCGATGATTTGTATTATTTGTTTCTTTAATGCATCAACTTTATTCCTTCCAAGGATTCATGAGGTGGTTCTCAATGAGTTTTGTATATTGTATTTATAGGTATATCAAGGGTGGTAAAAGATATATCATGTAATGTGGAGTTAGTTTCATTGGTCATGAATTAAGAGCTATGTCACTTAGTTCATATCTAAATGTTTATTATCTAGAAACATGATGGTGAAATACCATGTTAATGTCGGGTTCATCTACCGCTCGATATTACCCAATTGAACTAGTTTTGATAAGGTGTATTCTAAATATATTTTCAATGTATCATTATTTTTTAATTATTTTTTTGGAAATTTATATAATTAACATTATATATTACCTTGGTTTGGTATTTCATGATTTTATATTTACTCTAACTTTGGATGGACCATTAATTGTTCCTTTTATCAATTAAATTAATACTAAATATAACCAATATTATTTTACCTATGATTAATAAATATAACATTTTACAACAAAATGACCCTTGTTTAATAAAATTAAGCCCTGTAATATGGAGAATTTTTAACAAATAAGGGTTTCCATTGTAATATATAAAAATAATTTCCCCTTAAGTGAAATTAGATTTTTTATTTTTTGTTGTCCTTTACCCAGACATATGCTTCATTTCATCAATAAAAAATTATAATATTAGTATTTACTAGTCATTCACCAGTTTTCTAGATAATATTTTTCCATTGAATCTGAAATTAACATTCTATAAATTTTTAAATTTTGATATTTTAGGACATAATAAAACCCTATTTCACCCCTTTAAGATCGATAAATTGATTTTATTTATTTTAGTTTTTATTAAGTAATGATAAACATAATTATGTATTTAATTGGATATTAAATAGGTTTTTACAATTATTAAAATAACGGAATTCTTGATAAAATAATGTTTGAATCCAGGAATCTGGTTTTTTAAATTTTAGGGTGCCCCTTCTTTTGATCAATCCATGTTACTTCTCTAAAACCTGGATAAAATGATAATTTATTTTTTTATTTTGACCAATATTAATTTTTTACATTATCTTGAAGAGGTAATCTATTGTGATATAATGTGGAGTCACCCATGGTATTTCTATCATTTACTATATTCCTCTCCAAATCCCTTAATTGGGAATTTTATATGTGATAAGCCAAGGAAGTTGAATTGAAACATTTTTTTATTTTATATGAATCTAAGGGGATATAATACTATTATTTAATGGGATAATGGAATAAAGTAAACTAATTAAATAACGTATGTATAATAAAAAAATTGAACATGATGATCAAACATCACATGAGATTATGATTTTACATCCAAAAATATAAAGAAAGGTTGGTTTTGAATGATTGGGATTTTAATTTGTTGGCTAACTAGCTAGTTTTATATTATATTATTGATATATAAATTTATTTGAAGATTATTAACCAATTTACCGGATATGAAAAAACTTTTAATTAATTAAATGTACCATTATTCTTGAACCACATTAATGAATATGATTTATAATAAATAGACATCAATTATTGGTTTGTGAAATAGTTAAAGGTGGACGGTCATGAAAACAAGTCTAATAATGTTTATTAAATGATATACGGCTTTATAAAGGATAGGTTATTGTCACTAATTAATGATTTTATATTAATAAATATTTTGACATGACATAATGATATATTATTAGTGATAACGTTGAAATTTGAATCATTTTTCTAATGTAAGTTTGTTTCCCTAGTACTTAGTGGTGGAAATTGGGGTTTTTAGGTGGGACTATGTCTACAGTTTATGTTAAGGGTATGATATTTTACATTGTAATTGTTTTTTCTGTAGTATTCATTATGTTATTTTATTTCTTATGCTTCATCACCCATGTCTATTGGGGTGACCAATTCCCATGGTTGGTCTTCGGTTTGTGGACTTTTCATAGTACAATTGATATTGATTATATGGATGGGGAAATATTCCCCTAACCTACTATCCTTTTTAAATATATAATTCTATATTAGTGTATACTAGTATTGGGGACTAACGGTTATATGGTATTTACATACACAGATTATAGTGGACCATAGTTTTTATATACATATATTTTGGGTATATGACATTTTCTTATTATATTCCAATAGTGTACACAAGATTTAATTCCAAACTATAATTATATGTGTACATAATCATAGGTTATAAAGACATAAGCATAGTGTGTATTTATAGGATATTTATTGGATATAACACTTATAATGTTTTTATAATGGTGTAACAGTGTTATTTCTATTATTATATTGGTGTGGATATTTTTTAATTTCATAGATATGAATTTTGACTTGTATATGATATGGGATCATTATGACATATGACATTCTATTTTATTGAAATAAATTTCATAGAAATATTTTAATAGTGTCCCATTCCTCTACAAATGCAATTGATATTACGTTACCAATATTTTTGAATCTCTTATTAAGATATTCATAGTGAAACGTTGAATATTTTTCATCAGAAATATTTAATAGGTTGGCCTCTATCTATATTCATTTGGGATTTAGAATACCAAATCTATATTTTCATTAATGGATAGAGTATATTACATAATAAATTCTTATTCATAAATAGATAGACACAAACAAATATATATATATATATATATATATCGTGTTCTCCAGGGATAGTTATTGATGGGAATAGGACATGCATGCTCAATGATGTTATTCAATGGACTATTGATGATCACATTTATTTTCATGGATGTTTTTTCTTTTATTTTTCATTATAGACTTCTAATATATGAAATTTGATGTATTCTGATTATTTATTTCTAATAATTATGTTTAATAGGTTATTAAATTTTTTTTATAGGATGTTCAATGTAATTTAGCCAATATTTTTGTTTTTTATAACATATGAGATATTGTCCAAGTAATAACTTATTGGAGGTGTGATTTGAGGGCTAAACCGTCCTTTATATCCAACCCATGAGGGTTATCTATTAGGGTGGATATGAAGAATTTGTATAAATGTCATGGGAAGTGATATGCAGCTATGATTTGGGATCATAATTGGTCTAGATAGCTTGAGTTATTTGGTAAACAATATTAGATGAAAATATGAAATTATTTTAAAAATGAAAAATAATTTAGACATAGGATTTTATTGGTTCTATTTATTTATTGCAAGAAGCATTAATTTGTAGAAATTAATTTGATAACTGATGAAACAAATACATTATAGACAAAGGTAAGGATCCAACAACATTATTGATATTTCATAGAGTGGAAGTTGATTGAATTCCTTGTTATAGATTGGTGAGTTGATTACTATATGATGTAAAATTCGGCCATAAAATATTTAATTTAAATGAATATAATTTTTATACATGGAAAATTCATGATTTTCATCCTTAGGTTATATAAAATTATGGGGTTTTACTAATTATCAGGATACATAAGGATTTTTGTTGTTAGTGGAGTTTGAATTCATATTTATTTTTTCCACAAGGTAGACATTGATTCTATATTCCATTAGTACATTTTGTTGTAGGTTCTCATATAATGTGTATTATATTTCTTTGTAGTCATGATGAGTAATATTTCTCATGGAGAATTTTTTTGATATGAATAAGATAGTCTTCCCCCATCGAGTATGAAGATTTAATGTTGAAAAGTTATCTACTATCAATTTTAAGGGAGTTCCATTGAGAGAGAGATTTTAATTTGGTTTAATGAAGGCTTATATTATGAATTATATATTCTTACTAATTAAATAGTTTATGTGAGGAATTTTTAAGGGGTTATTTTTTATTCTCCTATAAATGTAATCCCTATTCATGTTTCTTATAATTCCCAAGGTCCGAGATATGGATGATATTAGAAATAATATTATGTTTTGGTCCATATTTCACAAGCTGGGAATTTATTAGGGATCCTCATGTATAATATTAATCTACCAATGTTCTCAGTTTCTTCGTCAATCAATGTTTCATATAATATATTGTGGACATCAAGAACAATATCCAAATTCCATCAGATCCTTTAGTTCATAGCCCACTGTCGTGAGATATGACTAGGTTTTCTTCCCATGAAACCTTCATGGACATTGGATTGTTAGATGTGTTACCTTCCATGACATTCAATATGGAGATATAAACCTAATATAGGTTTTTATATTGTGTTATTATCTTCAATTATTTTATAAAGAACATCTTTGTATTTTATGAATACACCATAAGTGAGGTGAATACATTGGAATATGAAATATCATGGATTTTAATTTTCAATAAGTATATATAGGTCAAAATTTAATATAAAGTGTTTTGTTGTATTTCTAGTGAGGTCAGGTGGTGAAAAATTGTTAGATGTATTGATTAAATTTATTATTAAACATTGAGGTTGTTTCCTTATTAGGTAAAATCTATTCATTTTCTACCATTGTTTACACACTGTAATATTTTTTATTTACACACTCGTCCATTTCACCAACCATTTTCAGGAACTCGGAATTATAGTGCAGGGAGTTCTAGTTCCCTTTTAATTTACTATTATAGTTAATGGTTGGGTTATATTATGTTATGTATATAGTAATTATTTTCTGATTTTAGGGAAACCTATCACTTTTAGAGACATAAAATGATTGCATATATAAAAAATTATATCGTCATTGATAATGAAAAAATTTATTCTCTACCAGATAAATATTTATTATTTGGTAAGATGAGTTATATTCCTGAATTATGATGATGACATTTTTATGTTTATTAGTGATTAATATAATTACACGGGACATATGTGTGTTGAGTCCATATCAATAATGATGATCATGATGATTTTGAGTATAGTGAAGGTTTACTCGACGGTACATTCTGGGGTAACATAAGTGTACCATATAACATTTCCTTAGGTAGTTTAGATGATGCCCCATGATGAGAAATTTCATTTGTAATAGAGTTTTTAACAACATAATAACATAGATCAATTTCTATATATAATTTGAATCATTTTCTGTTGTGTGGACTACATATTCAGATTTATTATCTTTTGTAGAAGGATTTCATTCAACCAAGTATATCACCATGTAGTTCTTTAGTCATGATTATAAATAAGTTTTATTATTTTATTATAAATTTATATTAATTTACAATTCCTAAATTAAGTTGAAGTGAATAAGAATAATCCCCATTCATGGATTTATGATATATTCTACCAGAAAAATGGAGGTAGGTAGTTCATTTAGTACAATTTTAACAAGGGTATCATCAGGTTTGGGTGAAGGAAGAAGATTAAATATATACTAACATTATAAATTGTTTTAAAAAAAAATTAAAAAATTCCTTTAAATTTTATCAATGATCCAACTATTTTCATAAGACAAATTAATTTTAACTTCTTTGAGTTCATTAGTTGGTTTATAGTGTTCTTAATTAATGAAATTGTTATACATTAAATGAATTAAAAAGAGAATAATATGTATTTTATTGTTATTCTATAGGTTCATATGAATTATATTCTATTTGGGAAGTAATATAAATATATTTTCTTATCCACTAGAAATTATTTACTATGGATTTGCTTATCCTATAGGGGAGTATTTGTGGAAAAATAAAATATTGATGAATTTAATTATTATGTATCCCCAATGATTTTTTCCAATATCCCTATTTTATATTAAAACATAGCTTATTATTTTATATTTATATTAAATTTATATATATTTTAACTCCACTAATACTACTTCACTAGATATATCAATCCATCTTGTTTAACAACAGGTGTATGGGAGATTTTAATTATATGATGGACAAGAAAATTAGTGCCCATATTCTATGTTTTATAGAGAATAAAATTAATTTTGAGTTTTTATGAATATGATAAATCCCTCTATTGTGATTAATCATGTTCTATTATATATAACGCTTAATATATATATATATATATATATAGTTTATACTATATTAAAATAACAATGTTACCCATTTTTTTAAAATTTCTAAAGTTGTATTTGCTACAATGTTGTAGTGAGACAATCTCATTTATTATCAAATTTTCATATTTATATATAACATTTGATTTTGAAATATATTTTCTTTGACTGAATGGAATAATAAATAATGATTCTAGATTAAAATCTATTGGATTGCAACTATGATATTTATAATAAACTGTAGAATGTGAGTATTGTTGTGGATGGACTGATTAGAATGATTATTAGAGATATTGTTCAGCGGAGATACATAGATTGTGATATATGAAATATAAATCCACATTTATAAAGCAATATCATAATTGGAGAGTGATAATCAATGAGATTACTATATAGTCATCCATGGTGTACCAGTTGGATGAAACTCAGAGGTGTAATTTTAAAGATAATGTGTTGTTTATGGTAATTTATCTATTGGGTGATGTTAGGAAGAAAAAAGTATTATTTTGTTCTAGTTTAGGATACTTTTACCTCATTGATACATTGGGATGTTCTCTATGAGTTCCATAGATATCCCATAATAGTGAAACATTCTGTATCATAGATATATTGTGCATTGTGTTGTTTGTTCTACTGTAATTTGATAATGTTATTAGTAACAATGTTTCATACAAATCTTTTTGGATTTATAGAAGTTTATGGTTATTTATTGTTTTAATGATCGGTTTAGTTATCTATTTAATGTCCCTATCTGCTAGTGGAGAGATAGTTTGATGAATATCATTAAAGTGTTAGTAAAATAATATTGCGGAATTATGTTGTCAGGGTGATTATTGTATGAATGATGATGTATTCATACTTGATAGTGAATAAGGACTTGACATTAACTTTTAAATATTCATGACGTATTTTTAGGACACTATAATGATCCACGATGTTTCATATATTATTTTATCATCTTAAGAAACATGTTTCACCTCTTATGTATATAGAGGGCCCCGTCATGAATTTTTATCTTAGCTATTCCATTAATTTTTATTAGTAGATTAATGATAATATATATTTTATTATCCCTATGTTAAAATACATGCATTAAGAATATGTTTGAGATATTACTAGTTTATGGCTGAGTTAGGTAACAATGGCAGTTGTGAATTATAAAAATATAAATCTCACCACCATTGGTATAGCTCTATTTGAAGAGTTTTATGAATAACTATACAAATAATATTTTTACTATACCATGGTTCGTGTGTAATTATTTCATTGAATGTAATTTGTTCATATAATGAAACATAATTCATATGAATTTATGAGTAAATAATCGAAGATAAATATTATTAGAAACTAAATTCTAATAATATCATAAGGAATGTGATGTTTTTCTTTAGAGATAGTGTATTTTTTAATTTCTCTTGAGGTTTTTTGAAAAAAGGCTTTGCAACATTAGTTAGTTTCATCGTTAGATTACTGGTACATTTGTGGTGTTTTTATAGTAGGTGATTTTTCTTATCGAAAAGTAATTTGATCATATATAAAAAAATTTAATTATGTTTCTATGTGTTATAGCTTCAATTTTATGTTCATATGGACTGTAATTATATTTATTATGGGGAGATTTAGGTTTACAATGATTGTACATGGAACTAATTACATGATGAGATTTAGGATGATTAGAAGAAGGCATTTCATAATCATGTTATTGTTTTGTTTGTGTATGGTTAAAACCTAATGGTATAAATGAGTGTAATTGGGATGATGATTCATAGATTTTTGATTGATATTTATTTTTATTGGTGAGTTTTTTAAATTTGATAAACATAATACATTATTCACAGGTGTTTTATATATCACGCTCTATGATTTTTAAATTTTTTTATTATCGGTGGGTATGATAATTTTGTAGTAAGATCACAATGTTGTATCCAAGAGTGTTATAATGTATGACACTCTTATATATTTTCGTTTTCTGTTTTATTTTTATTAATTTGGTATAGGATCATTCAAATTATTTAGAGCATAATTCCGAGATTTTCCCAATTCATTAATTTATAATCTCATGGGTCATAAAGGAGTTTGGGGAGTTATAATCAAGATATTTTGGTTGGGTAAGATTGTATCGCTATTATCATATTTTTCCTAAGACATAAATCATTTTCATTAGTATAAAATGACTTATACATATTTCCATGGACTTGTAATTGACCATTATGTATTTCCATTAAATATTGGAAGTCCCTTACATATTTCCAATATAATAAATGTTACATTTATATATCTCTGCATTGTGGTCAATTGGCCATAATTTATCTATCATTTCAATCCAATGAAACATATTTATCAAATTAAAACCCAACAAATTATTTTTTTTAAAAAAAATATAATTTTTACTATAATATATAACTGTAAATTTTCAAACATAAATTTATTACTTAAATATTTTATGGATATTCTCAAAAATGATAAATTCATTTCAACAAAAAAAATATTGAGAAATAATAGTCAGTAACCTATATATAAAATTCATTTAATTATTATTCATGTGTAATTCCCAATTAATAGAATACACTTTTATCTATAAATAATTTCAAATTTCCACATAAATAAGATTTATTCATTACCCCATTAATTTTGGGTTAAATAAAGTTTTATTATTCATAATTGAATTATCAATCCTAAAACCAATTTTTTTGATATTTTTTTTAATAAATATATTATTAACCATTACATGATCTATAACATAAATTTAATGAATATCCATGATATTAAATTATAATGAACAAAAATATTAAATAAAAATAAATTATAATCAACCCTATTTTAAAATAAGGATTGTATTGGGAGAATAATGACACCCTTCTTCAGCTTTAATTCAACAAATTTGAGTTCCACATCATTAAATTTATCTTTTATAATTTAATCTCACTTTGATAATAGGGAAATAATTTTTTACATCATGAGGGATCTTCATTTTGATTCAAACCTCTCCACTATGTGATAAAATGCATTTATTAACAGTTTAAGCACCTCATATGAGTTATCATTTCTTATATGCTAGTGATTGTGATGTGAGTACATAGATTTTTAGAAAGACATTTTTAAGGAATGGGAGAGCAATGAAATAATATGTGATGTTTTGGGAGGGTAGATTAGTGGAAATTCTATATTTTGGTTTCATTCATTTATACAAGTCCATAATATTTTGTGACCTTTTTTATATCATAAGGTTAATAAGAAAACGGAAAGTTTTAAATATTGTTCATTTGACTTAGAGAACATATTCGGTTCTCTATTTATTCCAAAAAGGTTTAGAATGATTCATTTATATTTTCTGGAAATTCCTTGAGGGTGGATCCTAAGGAGTTTATTTAGTTTCTCACCATTATATTTATGTATATATTTCAAGCCTTCTTGTTTGTGTTGAAGATTGTCTGATGGATTTCTAGAATAACACATTTTTATGTTGGAATGACAGCGATCTTGGTCACTACTATAAGTATTTTCATAATGTTATAAATTTTTCTATTACCTTCTATGAGATTTCATATATTAGTATTGATCATATATTTATACAGATTGTTATAGGGGATTAATTATCTGTCCATTTAAAATATATAAGGGAATGAATCTAATACATTCCTACTGTATACCCATATATCTAGTCTCTATATGATTTCCTAATAGAGATGGGCATCAATGGTCACTAGCAACATCATTTTATCCCATGTATAGAACCGGTGGGGTTGGTTCATGATACATTAAACATTATGAGTATTTTTTTAAACTCATCACATAGTAGTAATTTTCCCACGATTAATGAGCACATTATCCTGTAAAACCATAATGACTTGTCAATTTCATTTTTACATGATTATATAATATTTCTCCAAATATTTATATATGATCATATACTAATATACAAGATTATAATGTGTATAGAGAAACAATATTAGACCTTCTCATTTCAATAACATAATCAATGACATTGGTAACAATCATATGTGTCACGACCCGTCCTTGGGGCCCATGCCATGACTACCCCAAGCCGGCCTTCCATAGGCCAGGGGCTAGCAACTAGCACCAAGGCGTAAATCCCGGTAAAAAGGGAAGGAATTGCCTTGGTAAAGTAAACAAACACCACAGAGAAATCAAGAAGTAGAAGTAAAATACTAAAAAAATCTGAGTACAACAGTAAGTGCGGAAAGTAAGTAGGCCAGTATATGAACCCAAACTGAAAGTAAAGTACAACTGGAAGGGAAAACAGCAACTAAGAAGTAAATCTGCAATGCCGATCTGTCCACTAGAAATCCCACCTGAAGGGTGGGTACAGATAGCCTCCACTGCTCCACGGGTCCAACCGACCGCTCCGAGTACGTCCCGCCCAGTAGTCCACCTACAAGTATCGTCCTGCTCCGCAAGCCTCAACCATGATTAGCGATGTCTAACGTCTGCAACCAACACAATGTAGTGCGGGCATAGCCTATGCAGGGGTGAGTATAAGCTACTCAGTAGGGACCCCGAGACCCCCGAAGGTCTCCCTGAATCCACAGATGATAATCCACAAAGGAAAGATAAAATCACGAAGTAACATCCGACAGTGCTTAGGTATATGCCCATACATATACCTAAGTCATCAATTCTCGTTCGGCTCCAACATCCAAGCCCATGTACAACCCATTCCACACAGGAAAGAAAAATGTAAATCCACACAGGATAGCACAACACAATCCAAAAAGGAAAGAAAAACAGGATTCATCTCACACATGTATACTTCTTTGTATTTTGATAGAGATGATCAGGTATTTCCACATATTCATCTAAGTCGTCGGACCCACCAAGGAACGATAGGTACTAACCCCCGCAATGACCCACAAAGGATCTGACCCAAACATGATCGATAGGTAACTAACCCCCGCAATGACCCACAATGGATCTGACCCACATAGGATCGATAGGTAACTAACCACCACAAAGACCCACACAGGATCGGACACACATAGGTTCTGTAGGCGCTGGCCCACACTGGACAACTGAGCACTGAACCTCACAGGTTCTGACCCACACAGAATCTGTAGCACTGACCCACTTAGAATCGGTGAGTGTTGTAGTTGTCTCCATCGAATCCACTAAGGATCCTTGCATAGTCGTCGTTGTTGCAGTCGCAAATGCTGCCAGCTATAGGGTTCCCGCACACAGCTAGCTTGTTCAGGAGGGTCCACTCCACGGGCCGAGAGGTTGATACATCAACTGACACATAGTGCAGAGTTGATATATCAAAAATTTCCGTATCATCAACAGGAACTCAACGTCGCAGACGGCGCGTCAATCGGACGCCCGGTCTGGGAGTTATTGGCTTTTTTGTCTGAGGGGCCCGATTGGTTTTTAAGGCAAAACCAATCTGACCATACTCCACATGCATACTAACCTCTGGCAGAGTAAGCCAAAAGATCTGTCTCACTTAGAGGAATCCATCAAAGTCGACGGCACGTCAATCGGACGTCCGGAGCTGAAGTTATAAATGTTTCCGCTCCGAGGGCCCGATTGGTTTCGTGTACGAACCAACCCGGCCAAACCCAAAGTATTCTTAAACCTTGAGTGCGATATACCAAAACGACCGTCTCAATCCAAAGATCGCATCGCCGTTGACGATGCATCGATCAGAGGCCTGTAGGTCATGTTATGAGAAAAAGACCGAAAAGGTCCGAAAACGTGGGGTCTGGGCACGGACCGACCCAGCCCAACCCCGCCGGGTCGACCCGACCCGGGTCCGGGGCCGACCTGGCCGGCGTGGCCCAGCCCGGCCTGGGTCGCCTGGCCCAGCCTGGGCGCGACCCGGCCCAGCTGGCACGGGCGCGGCCAGGCCGCCAGGCTGGTCAGCTCGGCTGTTACGCCCTAGCCGCGGGCGGGGGGCGTGCTACCCCCGCGTGAAGATGTCGCGACCCCATGTGGGGCCGCCCTTGCCAGCAGACACAGCCGAGCTGTCGCATCCCACTCCACTAGCCCCGCGCGGTCACGGGACCGCGCTGCTGCCGCCGCGTCTTCAGCAGCGTCTGTTCTCCACGGCGGCGCACCGGGCGCCGCTCCCTTCCATCGCCTTCCGCCGTCGGCACCGCCGTGCCAGCGCGGCGCCCCGGCGGGTCACTCCGCGGACAACCGGACAAGTTCCGGTGGTTGGAAATCTTTTCAGTCTTCACCAAAAGCCCTCCCGGGGTCCATCCTTCACTGCGAGGACCTTACTTCGCCCGTGCAGTTGATTTTGTTGACATCCGCCATTTCGCACAACAAGAACAAAAGGGGCGGTGGGTTCGGATTTGTTCGTCAGTCTGCACCCACCGCTTTAGCGGTTTTAAAAGATTCATAACAGTTTTTAATAATCAAATTCCACGGTTGTAAATCAAAATATTTAAATAAAACAAACCCCTACTTCATCGTAGTCATCGAACGAGAGTTCTTCACGGAATTGATCTTCCCGGAAGAAGAGGATCGTCGCGTTGCGGAAGGGTTGTCGCGTCGTCGCGGTACACGGTGTCGCATCGACGATCTCCGAGGGTTAAAGAAAACACACAGATTTAATTTCACAAATTAAATCCATGTTGAGGATAATATCCACAAAGGAAAATTAAATGATCTGTAATCCCGTACCTCAAACGGTGTTGATCGAAGATTGTCGCAGGGAAGGATTGTCATAGAAGAACATCGCGGGAGGAGAATCGTCGGCTTCGCGGTACACGGCGTCGCGTCGTCGATCTCCAAGGGTTCGGAGTTCTTCATCTCCTTTCATCAAATGCCGGAATTCTTCGCGTTCTTCACGTTCTTCGTGAAGGAGGATGAATATAGTGTTTCTCTAAATCCTCTCAACAAGAAATTCTCAAGAAAGAAATGTGTTGGTCTTATTTTATTACAATGCCAACGGTTTGAAAAACAAGTTAATAAACACACCATTAATTCGGTGAATTAATGGTAAAGTCTTATATGTCCAATTAATAGGAGCATTAAGAGTTTAGAAAACGCACCAGTTGACTTTCCTTAAAGAGGAGTTTTCGTGGGTGCGTTACGTAGAGGAAAAGAAACGGTGGGGCTTTTGCGGGCCCCACCTCACAAATATCCTACCAAGATGGTAGGATATTTTGGGTTCCACCCTATCCTCTTCAACTTAGCTTAAGTAGATTTAAGTGGCATCATGTGGCTTTAAGTGAAATAAAATAAAGTTGTCGCACCACTTTATTTTATTTTCTTCACATAACCCCAAAAATTAAAAACCACACCCGAGAAAACACAACTCTGGAAGAGGGGTTTCTAAGCAAGTACCGGCGCTGTGATTCCATCGGTGCCCTCGGAATTCGATTCCGAGAACCGGTTCAAAAGTTAGAAAAAACCGCTCATTCGTTCACTGAACGTACCCGAGCCAAACTTCGGAAAATGATTCCGGGCACACCGGGCCTCGGAACCACATGCCGTCAGAAATAGCGTTCTTATAGAATCCCAAAGAAAATTAAGAAAGAAACAATTCCGTGAATTTTATGGGTCTTTACATCACTCCCACCTCAGGGCTTTATGTCCCTGTAAAGATATATCACAAACTAGGGAATCAAATGCGGGTACTGAGCACGCATCTGAGCCTCCCGCTCCCAAGTGCTCTCCTAGAGGTTCCCGTGCGGACATCTGATGCGCACTAGAGGAATCGACCATCCATGCAGGACCCACTCCTGTCGATCCTCGATCTCCACTGGGACCTCTGTAGAGGTCTCCCCATCATCAACGTCTAGCTCCCCATGGTCAATGATATGCATCAGGTTGTGCACGTATCTCCTCAGCTGAGATACGTGGAAGACGTCGTCCACCCGGTGCAACTGAGGTGGTAGAGGCAGGCGATAAGCCACCTCACCAATCCTCCTGAGGACCTAGAATGGTCCGATGAAGCGTGGAGACAACTTTCCGCCTTGGCCAAATCTTTGTAAACCACGTTGAGGTGAGTCACGTAATAAGACGTGGTCACCATCCTCGAACTCTAGTGGCCTCCGCCTCATGTCAGCATAAGACTTCTGCCGGCTCTGAGCTATCCTCATCCGCACCTGGATGACCTGGACCTTCTCTGTCATGGCCTGGACCATCTCTTGTCCCACAAGTGCTGACTCCCCAGGGTCTATCCAGCACAAAAGAGATCTTTATGGTCGGTCGTACAACGCCTCGTATGGTGCCATCCCGATGGTGGAGTGGTAGCTGTTGTTGTACGCAAACTCCACCAAGGGTAGGTGGTCCTCCCAGCTGTGACCAAAGATGAGGACACATGCGCGGATCATGTCCTCGAGAGTCTGAATGGTCCTCTCCATCTGACCATCCGTCTGAGGGTGAAAGGCGGTGCTCAGACGTAGCTGCGTCCTGAATGCCACCGGCAACCCCTTCCAAAGCCGGGAAGTAAAGCGAGAATCTCGATCGAAGACAATGGATGATGGCACACCATGAAGCTGTGCAATCTCGTGAATGTAGAGACGTCCGAAGCTCTCCACTGAGCCCTTCCCTTTGATTGGTAAGAAGTGAGCTGACAAGGTGAGTCGGTCGACAATCAGCCAAATGGAGTCATGACCTCTGGAAGTGCGTGGAAGTCCAGTCATGAAGTCCATAGATATCCTATCCCACATCCACTCTGGGACCTCCAAGGGTTGTACCAAGCCTGCTGGTACCTGGTGCTCTGCCTTCACCTACTCGCAGGTGAGGCATCGAGAAACGAACTATGCCACAGCCTTCTTCATGCCCGACCACCAGTGCTATCGTCTGAGATCCTGGTACATATTCTCCACTCCATGATGTACCGCCAAAGGAGAAGTGTGAAACTCTCTCAGCACATCCTCCCATAAAGAAACTGGTACCAAGGTACGTCCTCTAAAAAGGACGTCATGCTCTGCTCCAAAGGAGAAACCATCAGGTGCATGTCCTGAGGATATCTGCGCACGCTGCGTCTCACAGTCAGAATCCCCACGATGTGCCTCTCTGTCCCACTGCAGTTGTGGAGGGCTGACTATGAGGGACTGAAGGAAGGATGCTCCATATATATCCATGAAGGATATCTTCAAAGCGGCTAGCTGCTCAATCGCCTTCTCACATAGTGGAATGCCCGTCCTCCTACTGAGAACATCGGAAACCATGTTCCCCTTCCCAGGAGTATAGACTATCTCAAAGTCATAGTCCTGGAGGAACTCGAGCCATCGTCGCTGTCTCAGTTTCAGGTCCTACTGAGAAAAGATGTACCTGATACTCTGATGGTCAGAAAAGACTGTAAAGCGCTCGCCCATCAGATAGTGTCGCCATGTCTTCAGAGCGAAGACCAGTGCTGCTAACTCCAGGTCATGGGTAGCGTAGTTCTGCTCATGCGGCCTCAAATGACGTGATCCGTAGGCAATCACTGACCGCTCCTGCATCCGAACACATCCGAGTCCGGTCCTTAATGCATCGTAGTAGACTACATACCCTACTCCCTCCTCAGGAAACCTCAAGATAGGGACGCTGGTCAATCTCTGTCTCAGCTCCTGGAAGCTCTACTGACATCTGTCTGACCACACAAAGGGTTTCCCCTTCTTCATAAGAGCTGAGAGTGGTGCCACAACTCTGGAGAAGTCTGGCACAAATCTCTGATAGTATCCAGATTGTCCCAAGAATCTCCGCACCTCCGTCACGCACCTGGGTGGCTCCTAAGCTAGCACTGCCTCGATCTTCGCGGGATCCACCGCAACTCCTGCCACAGAAATGACGTGTCCCAAGAAGTGGACCTCACGTATCCAGAACTGACACTTCGAGAGCATTCCATAAAGCTGGTGATCTCGAAGTGTGTCTAGTACAACACACAAGTGGTAGGTGTGCTCCTCCTCAGTCGTCGAGTATATCAAAATGTCGTCTATGAAGACCATGACAAATAGATCGTGGTATGGCAGATAGATCCTGTTCATGAGGCCCATGAACACTTCCAGAGCATTGGTTACACCGAAAGTCATAACCAAGAACTTATAGTGGCCATACCGACATATGAAAGCCGTCTTCTGCAGGTCCTCATCCCGAACTCTGAGCTGATGATAGCCTGACCTGAGGTCAATCTTCGAGAACCACCGTGCTCCCTTGAGCTTATCGAAGAGGTCATCAATCCTCAGTAGCGAATACTTGTTCCTCACTGTCACCTTGTTCAGGTGACGATATTCGACACAAAGTCGCAAGCTCCCGTCCGGATTCTTGGCGAACAATATCGGGGAATCCCAGGGTGAAACACTGGGTCAGATGAATCCCTTACCCTGCAAGTCCTCCAACTGTACCCGTAGCTCTCAAAGCTCGGTGGGATCCATCCGATATGCTGGAGTCGATATCGGGGTTGTCTCGGGGTACATGTAAATATAAAAGTCTACCTCTCTATGAGGAGGTAGTCCTGGAACATCGTCCGGAAAGATGTCCGCATACTGATCTACCACTGCAGGAAAACTAGGACTCTACACATCAACTGCTCCTAGGATGAGGCTAGTCAACTGATGAGTGATGGGCTGTCCTCTCCTATGCAGAATTCCATTCTATGCGGTGAAGGCTCCCTTATCGTTGGTGAAGGTGAACCTGCTCCCGTCGGTGCATACACATCGCACCTTGAGCCTAATACAGTCCATCTGAGCATGGACTGTAGATAACCAATCCATGCCCAAGATGATGTCGTAAGGCCTCGACGCTGCTACAAGAAGATCCCTACCGAATCTCTCGCCTCCTAGTGTAAGCTCACACTGCCGGCACCAGTTTGTAATCGTCGAGTCTGCTCCCGTAGGAGTATCTAGTCGTAAGGATCGAGCCAACTACTCTGCCGGAATCTCTGAGCTCCGAACAAGGGCAGCAGCTATGAAAGAGTGACACGCTCCTGTGTCTATAAGAACTGCAACAAGGGTGTAATAGACACAAATAATACCTCAAATCATCTCGGGCGCGTTGTGGTCGTAGGACTCCGCTGCCTGGAGTTGTGCCTGTCTCTGCCCGCCAGCTCCCTGTGGCCGGGGTGGACCTCCTGGTGGTGGTGGTGGTAGAGCGTCAAAGCGTCGCCCACCACCTGCTGCTCGGCCAGCTCCTCTGCCTCGTCCGCCTGCTCCCTGCGGACCACCATGGTCGATGCTCTGACTCTGCCTGGGTGGCCCCTCAACCGTCTGCAGCTCCTCGGCATGGTGGGTCGGGCAGTCACGATCCATGTGGCCCTGTCCGCCGCATGTGTAGCACTGCCTGCCTCTCGAAAGACTGGCTCCGCGCAGTGTGCCCCGCACAGCTGAGCCAGTGTCCTGAGGTCGTCTGCCTAAGGGTCTTGTCTGCCTGGACCCCCGAGTCATCTGTTGACGTCATGCTGCAGAAGACTCTTCTACGTGCCGCCCCACGGTAGGTCTCGCTGCTGATGAAGGGTCAGATTGGAAGCTCTTGATCAAAAGTGCTCACTCCAGTACTCCTGCCTGAGTGGGAATGCTGAGGGAGATCAACGATGCCCTGATCTCGTGTCTCAATCCCTGCTCAACGGTCCGGGCCTGGATGAACGGGTCACGTACCATGTCTGTCATGTAGCGCGAGAGATCGGTAAATCTCACCGAGTACTGGGCGACCGTCAAGCTGCCCTGTCGTAGCTAAAGAAGCTACTGGATGTGCACCGCGCGGAGGGTGGCTGAGACGAACTCCGAGCGGAAGAGGCTCTCAATATCCGTCCAGAGGAGAGATGCCTTATCGTGCACCTGGAGCATCAAGCTCCACCATCGGCCCGCTGCCGCGTGCAGTAGGCTCGCTGCGAGGATCACCATGAGGTCTGCTGGTGTCCTCACTAACAGGAAAACTCATACCACTACCTCCAGCCAGTCCTCAACTGCCTGGGGGTCCATCTCCCCGTGGAATCTGGGTGGTCGCTGGTGCTGGAACTCATGCAGTGCACAAAGGAGACATGCATTGTCAGCGATTGGGGCTGCAAGCATCAGTAGCTCGGTGGGTAGAGGTACCGCCAGTGCCTTAGCTGTCAAAGGGCCCTGTACTGAAGCCTCGTCAGTCGGCGGTCTGTCATCAAGCTCAACTCTCGGAACCCGAGCTGGCTGCCGTTGTGGGGCCATCCTAAAAAGGAAACAGGTGCTACACGGTCAGAATTGTATACCTGGTGAGCCGACACAAAGTAATCACAACGAAAACTTGAAACACGCATGCAATCAATGTTTTCGTGCATTAAGTCGGAAATCAGAAGTCATGGTCCTGGTGTACGGATATGTCATCCGCTGCACCAACACTGGACTCCCTGAACTGATAACCACACCCAATACGCTTAACATTATTTCTTCACATAGAAAAAGATCAGAGACCCAAGTTCTGCAGTTGAACCGAACTCCTCTGATTCCAATTTGTCATGACCCGTCCTTGAGGCCTGTGCCGTGACAACCCCAAGCCCGCCTTCCATAGGCTAGGGGATGGCGACTAGCAGCAAGGTGTAAATCCCAGTAAAAAGGGAAGGCATTTCATTTGTAATGTAAACAAACACCATAGAGCAAGCAAGCAGTATTTGTAAAATACTAAGAAAAAACTGAGTACAATAGTAAGTGCAGAATGTAAGTGGGCCAGTTTACAAACCCAAAATGAATGTAAAGTAGAACTGGAAGGGAAAACATCAACTGAAAAGTAAAGCTGAAACGCCGAGCTGTCCACTGGAATTCCCACCTGTAGGGTGGGTACATATAGCCTCCACTGCTCCTCGGGTCCAGCCGACCACTCTAAGTACGTCACGCCCAGTGTTCCACCTCCAGGTACCGTCCTACTCTGCAAGCCTCAACCACGGTCAGCGCTGTCCGTTGTCTACAACCAACACAACGTAGTGCGGGCATAGCTCGTGAAGGGGTGAGTATAAGATACTCAGTAGGGACCCCGAGACCCCCGAAGGTCTCCCTTAATCCACAAAGGATAATCCACAAAGGAAATATACAATCACGAAGTAACATCCGACATTGCTTAGGTATATGCCCATACATATACCTAAGTCATCAATTCTCGTTCGGATCCAACATCTGAGCCCAAGTACAACCCAGTCCACACAGGAAAGAAAAACGTAAATCCACACTGGACAGCACAACACAATCTAGAAAGGAATGCAAAACAGGATTCAGCTCACACAGGTATACTTCTTTGTATAACAATAGATATGATCCAGTATTTCCACTGATTCGTCTAAGTCTTCGGACCCACAAAGGATCGATAGGTACTAACCCCCGCAATGACCCACAATGCATCTGAACCACACAGGATCGATAGGTAACTAACCCCCGCAATGACCCACAAAGGATCTGACCGACACAGGATCGATAGGTAACTAAACCCCGCAAAGACCCACACAGGATCTGTAGGCGCTGGCCGACACAGGACCGCTGAGCGCTGACCAACACAGGATCGGAGCCACACAGGATTTGTAGCACTGACCCACATAGGATCTCTGAGTGTTTTAGTCATCTCCGTCAAATCCACTGAGGATCTCTCCACAGTCGTTGTCGTCGCAGTCGCAAACGCAGCCAACTCTAGGGTTCCCGCACACAGCAAGCTCGTTCCGGAGGGTCCGCTCCACGAGCCGAGAGGCTGATACATCAACTGACACATAGTCCAGAGTGGATGTATCCAAATGTTCCGTATCATCAACAGGAACTCAACGTCGCAAACGGCGCGTCAATCGGACGCCCGGTCTAGGAGTTATTGGCTTTTTCGTCCTAGGGGCCCGATTGGTTTTTAAGGAAAAACCAATCCGACCATACTCCACATGCGTCCTAACCTCGGGCGGAGTAAGCCAAAAGATCCATCTCACTTAGAGGAATCAATCAAAGTCGACGGCACATCAATCAGACTTCCAGAGCTCAAGTTATAAGTGTTTCCGCTCCGAGGGCCTGGTTGGTTTCGTGTACGAACCAACCCGGCCAAACACAAAGTACATCGAAAACATGAGTGTGATATACCGAAACGACCGCCTCGATCCAAGGATCGCATATCCACTGATGGTGCGTCAATCAGAGGCCCGCATCTCAAGTTATTAGCAAAAGTCCAAAAAGGTCCGAAAAACTGGGGGTCTGGGCCCGGACCGACCCGGCCCAACCCCCCCTGGGTCGGCCCGAACCGGGTCGACCCGACCCGTGTTCGGGTCCAAACCGGCCGGCGTGGACTGGCCCGGCCTGGGTGGCCGGACCCGGCCTGGGCGTGACCTGGCCCGGCCGCCAGGCTGGTCGGCTCGGCTATTACGGCCGAGCAGTGAGCAGGGGGCATGCCGCCCCCGCGTGAAGATGTCGCGGCCCCGTGTGGGGCCGCCCTTGCCATCGGACGTGACCGGGCGACCACGTCCCACTCCACTGGTCCCGCGCGGTCGAGGGACCACACTGCTGCCACTGCGGTATCAGCCGCGGCGGTTCTATAAGGCGGCACGCTGGGCGCCGCCGCCTTTCGCCGCCGGCACCGCCGTGCCGGCGTGGCGCACTGGCGGGTCACTCCGCGGACCACCGGACGAGTTCCAGTGGTCGGAAATCCTTGTCGTCTTCGCCAAAAGCCCTCCCAGGGTCCGTCCTTCACTGCGAGGACCTTGCATCTCTAGTGCGGTTGATTTTGTCGATGCCCACATTTTCGCACACCAAGAACGAAAGGGGTGGTGGGTTCGGACTTGTTCGTTAGTCCGCACCCACCGCGTTAGCGGTTCTAAAAGTCTCCCAACAATTTTTAATAATCATACTCCACTGGTTTAAATCACAAGATTTAAATGAAACAAACCCCTAATTCGTCGTAGTTGTCGAACGAGAGTTCTTCGCGGAATTGATCGTCGCAGAAGAAGAGGATCGTCGCGTCGCGGAAGGGGCACCGCGTCGTCGCAGTACACAACGTCACGTCGATGATCTCCGAGGGTTAAAGAAAACACATAGTTTTAATTTCACGAATTAAATCCATGTTGAGGATAGTATCCACAAAGGAAAATTAAAAGATCCCTAATCACCTACCTCAAACGGTGTTGATCGAAGATTGTCGCGGGGAAGGATTGTCGCAGAAGAACGTCGTGGGAGGAGAATCGTCGGCGTCGTGGTACACGGTGTCGCGTCATCAATCTCATAGGGTTCGGCGTTCTTCATCGTCTTTCATCGAAGTCCGGCGTTCTTCGCGTTCTTCGCGAAGGAGGATGAAGATAGAGTTTCAACAAATCCTTTCAACAAGCAATTCTCAAGAAAGACATGCGTTGGTCTTATTTTTTTATTATGCCAATGGTTTGAAAAAAAAGTTAAGAAACGAAAAATTAATTCAGTGAATTAATGGTAACGTCTTAACTGTCCAAATAATAGGAGTGTTAAGAGTTTATAAAACACACTAGTTGAATTTCATTAAAGAGGAGTTTTTGCGGGTGCGTTACTTAGAGTAAAAGAAATGGTGGGGCTCATGCCGGCCCCACCTCAAAAAATATCCTACCAAGATGGTAGGATATTTTGGGTTCCACCCTATCCGCTTCAACTTAGCTTAAGTAGCTTTAAGTGGTTTTAAGTGGATTTAATTGAAATAAAATAAAGTTTTCGCACCACTTTATTTTATTTTCTTCACTTAACCCCAAAAATTAAAAACCACACCCAAGCAAACGCATCTCTGGAAGAGGGGTTTCTAAGAAAGTACCGGCGCTGCGATTCCATCGGTGCCCTCAGAATTTGATTCTGAGAACCGGTTTAAAAGTTAGAAAAACCCGCTCATTCGTTCACTGAACGTACCCAAGCCAAACTTCAGAAAATGATTCCGGGCAAACCGGGCCTCGGAATCACGTATTGTCAGAAACTGCGTTCTTGTAAAATCTCAAAGAAAATTAAGAAAAAAAAATTCCTTTAATTTTACGGGTCATGACAATATGTTCTATACCAACTAATACATATTGTATACCAAAACCATAATATCCCATTTTATTATTTCACAGTCTTCAAACATTTCCAATTTTAAATTATATTCCTATTTTCAATAATCATTATGCATCCCTTATATTTATACAATGACTCTTTATCATGTAAAATTATCTAAAATAAGGATATATATATAGAATCATGAATCATCTTACTTCATTTAAAATTTGAAATTCTATTTGAAATTATTAAAATATATTGGCCAAATTCTATATTAATATCACAAGTACTTTTATTATAACTTACCCAAAAAATAAATTTTTTCTATAAAATTTTAAAATTTATCATGTATAAAATATTTGTGGCACCTATTTATTGTATATGATAAATTATATTATAGTATAAATAGAAAATTTTGGATTGTAATGATTTTTTATTATATATATATATAACACTTTAAAGAGTATATAAGTTTCCACTTTTCATCCATTACATTTGGTTATAAAATTATTTTAATTGATTATTGAAAATACAACGGATTTTAACATTCAATTCCCATAGTTAAAAATTTTGATATCTCCATATTCTTCTAGACATACATTCTTCACAAAAAATATGAACACATTATTTTATTCTACATGTTGTGGAATGTTAATCATATTTGAATATCCAATATATCATTGTTTTATATAATAATTAAATTTCTTCATATACAATACTGTTTTTTATTTATGGATTCAACTGTCACTACAGATATATATGGTTATCTTAAACATTGATAAAATTATTCGTAATACTCAATAAAATTTTGATAAGCTATGATAAAATCCCCAGCAAAGTATTTATATTCAATAAATATTTCATACTCTCCCCTAATACTTGAATTAATTATCTTTTTGTTGAAATAGAATAAATTATAAATTGTGAAATATATGTACTATTTTTTTGAGTTGAAAATGTGTCTATTATAAATCATTTATTTTACTGACATGTCATACAAACAATTGTCTTATCTATTAAATAATATGTTTTCATTTCACGTTCATCATTAATAATATTGAAATCATGAAATAGAATATTATATAAACTTTTATATATGAATATAAAAATGAATATCAATTGTCAACACATAGTACCTAGTATATTCTAACCATCATCAATAGGATATAATATTTCGAAAAATTATAAATCAATCTAGATAAAGAGAATATCATTATTACCTTTGAAATATATCATCTGATAAAACATTTAAAAGTAGAAAAATATAATTTTATGAATACAAATAATTTGTTTTATTTCAATTTAGATAATGAGATCAATTATATGTATATATATATAAATGATGATACCAGTAAAAAATATAGGCTTCATAATATTTTTTAATCATCATTATAGGATAATAAAATTAATAAAATATTCTCACTCTTCCTCACATTATGTTATATGAAGCATCCATTAATTTTTTACACTATATTATTCCTCCAATTAGATATGTTTCTATTTTATAAATGTTAAATATAAATTAATTATAGTAATAGAAAAAATAAGTTCTCCTACTATTTAAAGAGATATTATGTTCGATAGAATAAAAGAAATATAATATTGAGAACAAATGATCAGTGAAATATTATAATTTAATGATGGAATTTATATCCTAGGGGTTGAAATGATGGGTATGAATAGGATAAACAAAATTAATAAATTTATATTATGACTAGAATGAATATCAATTTATTTAAAATTATTAAAAATTAGCTGTAAATTTTTTTTGTGTCATTTTAATAATAAGAAAATTATGTTTTTCTAAAAAATTGTTTTATTTATTTTAAGGGGGAAATATATTAATAAATTTTTATAAATGTTGGAAATTTTATCTGATAAAATGAAATTAATTTTTATATCATCATATAAAAATTCAATTACTAAGAATTTTCTTTATTTTTCTGAATATTATGAATATTTAAGGAATAGTGGAAAATAATTATTTTTATTGAAAACTCAATTTGTGTTTCATGAATTTATGAAATTAAATTTCATTTTATTTTGTTTTAAAAAATTTAGATATATTATATTGTTAATAATAGAATTATCTTTACTCAATTCATTTTTATTGAATAAATTGGAAAAAAAATTGTTTATAAAAATGGAAATTTCTGAAAATATATTGTTGATAATTTTTTATTTTTGTTCCTAATTTAATTTCTATAACATCTATAAATTTAATATCCAAAAATAACTCTAGATGTGTAAAATTTATGATTTATTTTTGTCGCATATTTCCCCTTTATTTTTGGTGATTATAGATAATAACCATTATTTATAAGTGTCCCCATAATAATGGTAAATTGAGTAATTAAGGATATCAATAATGTGTTAATAACTCAATACAAAACTAGAATGTTCTATTACCCTATTGGAGTTGTTTATTTCAGCTATTTATAGCAATGATTCAAAAATATGGAAACATGAATTCATATTTCATTGTTTATGAGAATTCTAATATTTAAGAAAATGATATATTAGAAAATGTCACTTTCTTACAACAATTATCTATTATAGTTTTTTAGAACGATAAAAAATATATTTAGTTATTAAAAATGGCTACATGAAATGTAAATGATTTTTTATCATATTTATGTATATAGATTTATTGATGAAATACTTACCTTAAATTATTACACAACATCGACCTAGTAATTATTCAATTAGTTCAGAAATATAATAAATAATTCTAAAAATAATAAATTTTCAATAATTATATTTAATAGGTATGTTGCAAAAAAATTAGAAAAATTAACAATTTTATAGATATATGAATAGATTATATTTTATTTTTGTTGATGCATTTTTTATGCTAAATTTGAAATGATTTATTTAATAAATTACATTTATGATATTTTTGAATAAATAATATATTATTACATGATATAAAATATATAAAATTCTTATCATTATAATCATGATTGTAATAGGGTTGGAAACAACACTAAAATCCATTTATTATCAAATTTATCTTTTATATTTACTATAACTAATTTGAATGTCTAAAATGTTTTTTATCATGGTAATCGTTAAACATGGATAACACCAGTTAAAACCAAAATATAAGGGTAAAAATATAAACATAAAAAATATGTATTGGATGGTATTATTTAGACACATCATCATCTGCATTTTCAAATTTCTCAAATTTTAGTCATTTTAAAATGAAAATTAATTTATATTAATATAATACTTAATGAATTTCCATGAATTCCCCTCCCATCATTAAAAAATTGGTACCACTCTCCCTATTTATACACATATAATATCAATTCATCTATGAATACCATCACAAATCCATTAATAACATCCCTCAACATATTCTATATGTATTATTTTTATCATAATCCCATCATTAGAGGTCTTAAAGTGTTGAAAAAAATGTTTTCAAAATAAAAAGTATAATTTTTTACCGAATATTTTGGAATTATCACTTCTGATAATTGTTTCATATTTCCTTGAAAAAAATTATAATGTAAAGGCATCATTATAAAAAATATACTTATATGTTTTTATTTTAATGGAATAACATATATCAATCTGTTCATCTATGGAATTGGAAAGGAAACCATTTTTCAAGTGTAATACTGACCTCAAACTTGTGAATTGATGAAACACATTATCCCACCACACCTCTTACTATTGGTTGAAATGATGGATTTAATTCATATATTATTAATTTGTTAAATATATTTAAATCCTAATATGTAATACATCATTTAATTTCTTACCTATCAATCCATTAAAAATTGATAATGATGTTCGTTCGTATGTGTGGATTACCACCTCCCGGAAGTGATGTGATTCGACTTCATAAACCCAGAAGTTGTATTGTATATATAAGTCTATTGAAATAAATTATGTTTTATTTATTATATAATGAAAAATATTGAAAAATAAAATAATACAAATCTTCATAAAATCATCATCATTGAAAAATGGAAACATTATTCATGTGTACGTGTTAGCAACCGCCCTTATGATTATAACATAGTTTATTTTTCGGAATCATTTTTCATAGTTGGATTAAAAATATATATTTTGTATAATTATTATTATATGGTAATATTATTAATATTGATATGATTTAATGATTATCTTTTTTACCATAGCTATCCTTATAAATTCATTGTGGTAATAAGAATCGATTATTATAAAAAAAATACTATATATTTCGGTACAACATTAAAATAAATAAAATAAATATTAATAATAAACCTGAAACAGTTTCGTATGATAGTAAATAATTAAAATATATTTATTATTCATGATGATAAATAAAATACATGATGATGAATACTAACATTAAGAGAGACGTTACATTAAAAACCTCGTTTTAAATGTTATAATGTATTATTTCTAAATATTTTTTCTTTATGACCATATTCAAATAAAATTAATATTAATTTATTTGTGATGAAATTAATGATTTATTGGAATAATTTTATATCATTTTTTAAATCATAAAAAGGTTTCCATAATGAATATTTTTACATATTTTATATCAATCGTTTTTAACATATTTTAAAATTAAAAAATAAATGTTATATTTTAACTTATACATAGTGAATGATATTTCATAAAACCATAACATTTATTTGATATTTGAATTATTTTACAATAATTAGTTCTTAATTTATATAAAACATGTTCTACCCAATGTTTTTATAATTATAAAAAAAATTAAAAAAATTGTATCAAATATCTGAAAAAGTGTTCTTCATTAGTGAAATGATATTTTTTTCATATGTTGTTAGATATTAAATTTTACAAGTTATTTTTCTTGAGACTAAAAGTAATATTTGTTTGAATTTTGTGTATTTTCATTCAATTGGAATATTCTAAAAATAATTTCACTAATTTTCTGGTGGTTTTTGCAATCGTGGGAATCAATTTTTTAACTGTGTAGTTGATTAATTTAATTATACAATTGGTTCAATATACGTTCTGGAAGTAGTTTTGACGAATCTTATATGTAATAAATTTTAAAATTTCACATTACTGGAAATAAAATTGGTGTAATATTGACTGAATTCCTTGTTGTATTCTTTTGAAATTTTCAAAATGAAATTATTCCAATGATTTATTAAATTGAATTAGATGTTCTAATCATGGTTGGAAAGTGTTTGGGTGTGTGTTTGGGTTAAAGAGTGATTTTGGTGTGTGTATTATTTCTAAATGTATTATGTGTGTTTAAAAGGTGTGTTTTGTCATGTGTATTTTCCATTTTTATTTTGATGAATAAGTGTGACATGTGACATGAATATAAATCTTTTTTGAGCCCAAAGTGGGAATCCTGGGTAGCTAAGAGGCTGGACTAGACTAGTGGGCTAGTGATATGGGGGTTGGATTCGGGCATGTATCCCTTATCATGATTGATGATTACGACACTAACTAAGCATATAAATGATTGGGGACCACTTTTTCATGGGATATTCCCTAATAGTTGTTCGTATATGGGAATATCTGAGGGTCATGGTTTCAAAGCCACTTTTAATGAGCTTTGTTGTTTTTATGCAACGTTTACTAAGGCTTGTGGTTTCTAAGACATGTTTTACAAATACATGATGAACTAGGCACCCATGCTATCTAACACCCCTAAGGCCACTCCCATATTTGGTGCTCCATGTTTTATTTATTCTCACCGACATGATACTTGGGTTATATTAAAAGTAAGTGTGCATGTTTGTTTTAATTTAAATTTTTCTCATTAATAATTATTCAATATTTTATTTCCTTTTTATAAATTTTACTGGAAAAAATGTATTCCTCATTTAATGGTTATGCGTGGAATTGTTTTGTGGGATATACTTTTGGGGTTTAGGATCACAACTTAAATATCCCATTGTGTGTATATTGACGCACGCCTGTCGTAGGGCGTGGCAAAACAATTATTTCCTAAGTTAAAATGTAGTAACGTGGTTGACCTAGGATGTCTCCCGAAGAGGAGTGCACACAAAATGGTTTGTCACTTTAAAATGGGGGTAAAAATGTTGTGAAAGGAAATTTGAAATTCAAATGATTGAAAAACAATGAAATTAAAAGGGTGATTAGGTCGGGGTCGGTTTCCTAATTATAATGCTATCCTTGTTCAATTTAATTCAAACTTCTTCTTCTTAGTTGATTAAAGTGAGTTTCCACAATCGTTTCCTCTCACTTCCTTGGTGAAATTGTTATTGTGAGAGAAAACCTTACCAAGATCTCGGTTTGGTCAACTCTCCTTACATGTGTAAAATAGTTGTATTGAATATCCTTAATTGAAATGGGCAATTCCCGATCGGGTTTTGTTTATCCCAAACAATCAAGAACATTCACTACACGTTTTACACGTACTGACGATCGTCGAGTACTTCACCACTAATTCCTGGTTTATTCCATCGTATATAAACCAGAAATTAGTGGAGGGAGATATTGATTATTTTACCAAGGCAAAAATAAATAACGGAATTAATATTCAAGAACAATCGAACTTGATAATAAAATCCGCAATAATAAATTGAAAACAACTTTGAATAAGAAAGAAATTTATTCAATTGCGTCCAAGAACTCAAGCATTACAATGTAGAAAACCAAACCTTCCCCAATCACTCCAAATGTTTACCCCACCATGGTAAGGGTAATCGAGTTGAATGGGGAAGAAGAAGGCATTACAAAACAATGAAAAAGAAAATAAATAAAAGAAAAAGCTGAAAAGTTCTCCTTCTTGGTGTCCCAGAAGGAATGGGATGGAGAATGGATGGCTTGAGAGGGTGGAGCTCTCCTCCTTTTATAGCCAGAATTATTCACCCGACTGTCGACGCGTTTTAGCCCCATTAAATGACATCTTCACGCGTTTGGCCCTTCTTGAATGTTGGTCATAATTCTCTTGTCCGTGTCCTCCCAAAATTTCAGCGGATTTGGACATGTAATCCGAGAGTTATGACCGTTTTACTATGAGCATTTATTCTGTCCAGTCAGACTCTCCAAAACGAAAGCCTCCGGATTAAGGTGCTTTAATGGCTCCATAAACGGCCAATTCACTCGGTTCTTCCTTCATAAAAGATGCTCCCAAACTCCTTGCTCGTCCACCCACCGAAGTTCACAAGCTTTGGGCCCACAGTGGTTGAGTTATGGATCCCACATCAAAACTAGGCAGAACTGAAAACAGTTTTCTTGAGCCAACTTGTGAGCTTCTTTTGAGCTTCCATATGGCCGATTCAGATTTTGGTCCAAATATATTAAATTCAGAACTAGATGTGGAGAATCTGAAAAAGAAAGAATTTTTCAATTTGGATCAGTGTAGATAATGTTATGGCCAATCTACCGAAATAATTTAAAACTGTTAAAAAATCCAAAATGGCCAATTTTTACTATTCAGCTCAAAATAACACCATTATCATAAAAATGAAACAATTAATCTTAGAGGAACAATTTTGTGGGTTTAAAACAATGATATTCAATATAAATTAATTGAAAATATTTGCTCTATCAATTCCCCCACACTTAGCACTTGGACTCCTGGACAAGTAAAAATCAAATCAAATCAAAATCAAAACACATATCAATGAGATCAATCAAATCAATTTCAAGAAACAAAAAGATATCATGCCTCATAAAAAACTGTTATTTCAAGTTCTCCATTTAAGATTTTAATATATTTCCACTTCATTTCTTATCCCATGCACACAAAACACCTACCTCACATGAATTTTCTCTCATCTCACAAATGTAAAGGCTGAACAAGGCTTTTCTCATCCAAACTCACACAAGAGTCACCATAGGTTTGATAAATTCCTATTTCTCCACCCGATGTGAGTCAAGAACATGTGTTTCTCATGAGGACTTTTCAGGGTTGTTCTGTGGCTTCCGGTTGGTAGGATTTAGATGTTAAAAGTTCTGAGGCCGAAAAAGGAAGGCTTGGCTCTTATTGAAGCAAAATTGCAAGATTCTAGTTTTCACTCAAATATGGTCTCCTTCACTTCCCCTTTGTTCAAAATAGGCTCCATCATCATTCAATAAGCTCAGCAGCAAACATTTCAATCTTTTCAAACATGATTTTTTTTTAAAGCTCCAGATAGGCACAGCTTTCTTTTTACATTGGAAGCTCCAGAAAGGCACAGCTTCTCTTTTTACATTGGAAGCTCCAGAAAGGCACAGCTTCTCTTTTTACATAAAAGCTCCAGAAAAGGCACAGCTTTCAACAGAATAATTTTTCAGCATCACACACATTTCTTCCACAATTTATTTTCCACCCAAAGTATAACCAAAATGAGGTAGTACATCACAAGACATCTTCCCCCACACTTAAGTTCAACAAGATCATGCAATTTTACTTCAAGAGCAGGTATGATAGGGAAAATTGGCTTGTAATGTGGCTAACCTAACAGGAAATTCATGGATACTAGGGGCTACAATGAAGGATAAATATAAAGGTGGGCCATAATGAAAAGGATTATTTTGAAAAGGGGGCTTCAAACAAAATAAGTGCCTCAATCATTTAAAACACACGTACCCCAACCCTCAAGTTTTTAAAGGAATAAATCAAATTCTGGTTAAAGCAAGCATGGTCTGGTTCTCTCAAGAAATGAGGTGAATGAAAATAATATGACAAAAATGGTTCAGAAGCCTCACAGGAAAGTTATTTCAATGATATAGATAGTGAAATATGGCATGGGTTTCAAAAATAAGTGTACTTTTCATGAAATTCTAAAAGATTTGAACTTGAAAAGAAGTCATTTCAGCATTCATTTAAGCTCGGTTTCATGAAATAGATTGGTTCACTCATTGACATGGGTTTCAATAATGGTATTGATAATCTTTTCAGCTCAAAAGTTTCAGAAACACACCAAAAATTGAAAAATAAACACACAAAAATTTGAAAACACACATTTTTTTTATTTTTTATTTTTATTTTTGAAAACAAACATCAAATAAAAATCCTATACTAAAAAGGTTCCCTCCCCCACACTTAAATGATGCAGTGTCCTTGATGCATTCAAGTGGATTTAACATGTAAGAAGATTTCTGAATGAATCACAACAGCAAGAAAATGTGAAAGAGAGGTACAACCTGATTTATTCGTAGTGCAGCAATGAGTTAAGCTTCCAAGTGTTGCACTCTGAAAACCTATAAATAAAAGAACAAAAGAAAACATAAGATATTTATTGAAAGAAATAAAAATAGAAATAGGATGATAATAGAAGGATAAAACTTGGTTTAATCCCCCAAGTGGGCCCTGGGTTTTGACTGCCTCCAGAGGGGCAGTTCTAATAAGTTATCCCCAATCTGATGGTGGGTGAGGTTTCTTTCTCATGAACCAACAAAAATTTTTCTTTCCAGGATGAACATCTTCTTTTTGCTTGAGGACTCCATCGATAAAATTCACCATGTCCACCCTCTTTGTAATGATATACAACATGAATGGTGGGGATAGGATAATGAATGAGTCCTCCTCTTTCTTGGGTTCTCCATGAACAACATCTTCTTTATTATCCAGTGGTTGCTGAAGGTATGATACATATGGGGAAAAATCAAATGCAATGTCAGAGATTAATTCTATTTGAAAAAAATTAAAGCATGAAGAATCAATATCAAATTCATCCCTTTCAAAGTAAGTAGGTTGTGTCTCATTTTCCTCCAGAAAATCCACTTTGATCTTCTCATGTTCTCCCTCCATTATTTGTTCAACAGGTTTGGGGAGCTCTAGATGTTCCTCCATGGATGACTTTTCTTTTTCATCTTCTTCCCCCAGGAAATACATGTGTTGGCTGAATCTGAAAAATTAAAACAATGGAAGGTAATACTCAATTTAGTTTCAACAAAATCAAAAGATAATGAGTTTATGAAAAGATTAACTCCCTGATCTTGTTTGGCTTCAATTGGTTCTTCAATGGGAGGTGGCTCTTGAAGTTGAATTTCCGTAGATAGAGGTAGGTAGTCAGACTCCTCTATCTTCTCTTCAAATTCCACTGATTGGTTGGTTTCTTCCCTCAATGTTGCTGAATCATCTACATTATGAGGAATAGTTGGCTCAAGAAGTTCCTCGCACTCATTCCAGAAGTTATCCAGATCCTTTTGATCTCCCATATGTATTTCAATTGCTAAATCTTCTTCGTCAATCTTATCCAACATTGATTGAGATGGGCTCAATGGATCTTCTTTTAATTTCATCAAGGCCTCCATGGGTTCTTCAACTTGAAGGATTTGTGAGGATAATTCTTCCATCAATTGTTCTGGTTCTGGTTCTGGTTCTTGTTCTGGCTCCAGTTGTGGATCCTGGGATGCATGTACTTGTTCCGCTATCCACTGTATTGAGGTCTCTAGGTTTTGAACTTTTTGACTAATTCTTTCAAATTGGGATTCAATATCCTTGTGCTCTTCTTCTTCTTGGTGTTGCAAATTGATCATTTCTGGATAAAATTCTGGAAAATACTCTTGAAGTTCAATTAATTCTCTTTCCAAACCCTCCAACACTGGGTATTCGAGGTTCTCTTTAAGGTTTTCAATGAGATCCTTGAATTCTTCCTCTATGATGATTTTGATTCGAGCTCCTCGAATTTGTCTAGCCAAGAAAGAAACTTTATACTCTATAGACCAAGGTGATTCAATAATTGGTTCTCGCACTGGTGGGTAATTATTCCATGAATTAAAAAAATAATCATTTGAAAACAACATGGTAAAAGATTTTTTTTAATTGAAAAAGTCAAATATTAACAATTAGTTTGTGGCACTACCTCCCCGGCAACGGCGCCAAGTTTGACGCACGCCTGTCGTAGGGCGTGGCAAAACAATTATTTCCTAAGTTAAAATGTAGTAACGTGGTTGACCTAGGATGTCTCCCGAAAAGGAGTGCACACAAAATGGTTTGTCACTTTAAAATGGGGGTAAAAATGTTGTGAAAGGAAATTTGAAATTCAAATGATTGAAAAACAATGAAATTAAAAGGGTGATTAGGTTGGGTTCGGTTTCCTAATTATAATGCTATCCTTGTTCAATTTAATTCAAACTTCTTCTTCTTAGTTGATTAAAGTGAGTTTCCACAATCGTTTCCTCTCACTTCCTTGGTGAAATTGTTATTGTGAGAGAAAACCTTACCAAGATCTCGGTTTGGTCAACTCTCCTTCCATGTGTAAAATAGTTGTATTGAATATCCTTAATTGAAATGGGCAATTCCCGATCGGGTTTTGTTTATCCCAAACAATCAAGAACATTCACTACACGTTTTACACGTACTGACGATCGTCGAGTACTTCACCACTAATTCCTGGTTTATTCCATCGTATATAAACCAGAAATTAGTGGAGGGAGATATTGATTATTTTACCAAGGCAAAAATAAATAACGGAATTAATATTCAAGAACGATCGAACTTGATAATAAAATCCGCAATAATAAATTGAAAACAACTTTGAAGAAGAAAGAAATTTATTCAATTGCGTCTAAGAACTCAAGCATTACAATGTAGAAAACCAACCTTTCCCCAATCACTCCAAATGTTTACCCCACCATGGTAAGGGTAATCGAGTTGAATGGGGAAGAAGAAGGCATTACAAAACAATGAAAAAGAAAATAAATAAAAGAGAAAGCTGAAATGTTCTCCTTCTTGGTGTCTCAGAAGGAATGAGATGGAGAATGGATGGCTTGAGAGGGTGGAGCTCTCCTCCTTTTATAGCCAGAATTCTTCACCCGACTGTCGACGCGTTTTAGCCCCATTAAATGACATCTTCACGCGTTTGGCCCTTCTAGAATGTTGTTAATAATTCCCTTGGCCGTGTCCTCCCAAAATGTCAGCGGATTTGGACATGTCTTCCGAGAGTTATGACCGTTGTACTATGAGAATTTATTCTGTCCAGTCAGACTCTCCAAAACGAAATCCTCCGGATTAAGGTGCTTTAATGGCCCCATAAACGGCCAATTCACTCGGTGCTTCCTTCATAAAAGATGCTCCCAAACTCCTTGCGCGTGCACCCACCGAAGTTCACAAGCGTTGGGCCCACAGTGGTTGAGTTATGGATCCCACATCAAAACTAGGCAGAACTGAAAACAGTTTTCTTGAGCCAACTTGTGAGCTTCTTTTGAGCTTCCATATGGCCGATTCAGATTTTGGTCCAAATATATTAAATGAAGACCTCGATGTGGAGAATCTGAAAAAGAACGAATTTTGCAATTTGGATCAGTGTAGAAAACGTTATGGCCAATCTACCGAAATAATTTAAAACTGTTAAAAAATCCAAAATGGCCAATTTTTACTATTCAGCTCAAAATAACACCATTATCATAAAAATGAAACAATTCATCTTAGAGGAACAATTTTGTGGGTTTAAAACAATGATATTCAATATAAATTAATTGAAAATATTTGATCTATCATATATATTCCCCATTCGTTTTGTATCTATGTTTGAGGCATCATTCATAGATATGGTGGTTTGGGTAATTGATTGTGTTTGCATGGAGGTCAGTGTTGGTAGGTTGATGATTTGTCTTCTCGGGTTTCTTGGAGGTTGGTATGGGAGTTTCAGTTTTATATTTTTTCTGTTCCCTTTGGGATTTTAGTTTAATTGTGGACTCTAATTCTTATTATAGTTTAAAGGCATGTTTTTTTGTCTATTTCTAGTTTTATTTTATTAATATGGTTAGTGGTTTTGTGTTTATCGTTTTAGGTAAATTATTTCCATGTATTGTTTATTTTACCGAGAAACTTGTTCTTGTCCATGGGGATTAGGAATGGCTTCGGGCCATGATGCGAATTGGGTCATGTGCCAAGTCAGATGGCAACCTAGCTTGGTTTGTGAAAAAATGGTTATAGTGATGGTTTTCTATATTGGGTCGTGTTCCTTTAGAAATTGTCACGGTAGATCAATGTTATGGTTATTGGGACTCGACGTCTTGGCTACGAGTAAGTTACCCTGATTGCACACCTCGTGGAGGGACTCAGGTTACCAAGGTTATTTGAGGTCTCTCTGAGTCTCTGGTCCTTTTGTTTGATATTGTTTATGGGAAATGATATAAGAGTATGGTTAGTGATCTCAAATGAGCACATAGAGCATGAAAATCTATTTTGAGATGGGGATATTTTCCTAAAATACTCTTCCTGGTGGTGGGTTGATTGAAGTATAGCCACCAACGATATGTCCCAGTACCCCATTGACACTAGTTTACTATTTCATTGATCCTCATCTCATTGTTTTGGATTCATGGAAAGAAATTTTTTATTTAAAAAAGTTTTGGCCTTTATGAAATTTATTGAAATGAAGTTCTGTAAAATTAAAATGATTTAAATCGGTTAAATAAGGTCAGTTGAATGTTTTTGTATTGAAAAAATAGAACGATCAGGTTTTGATCCTTGGGGTTCTCATGGAAAACCAAATTCATGGGTATATATGGAAAATGAAATGGTTAATGGTACTAGTGTGTGAGTTCATGGATGAAAATGATGTGGGTGTCGGTGTGTCATGGGAACTTGTAAGTGTGAGGCCCTTGGGACACCATTGGTGTTTGTATAACAAAACTGATTTGATTATTTTCAGAATTTTAGGTTAAAGGAATGTTTTTTGTTTTACAAACTGGTGATTGTGTGGTATGTCCTTGAATATTTGAAATGTGGGATATGAGGCTTTTCGACTTGAGAAACCGGTTTGACGAATTTTTTTCTTGATCTTGAAATATTATTGGTAGGTTGGTATGAATTTTTTTCCTTAGTAGATTCTTTTCAAATGTGATTCATGGATCCCTTGTAGTGGTTCTGACTAAACTTTTAGTGTTCTCTTTTAGTATGACTTGGACATTGGACCATTTTTATTGGTTCTGTGGTTTTCATTTTACCTAGTGTATTCCCCCATAAATCATTAACAAGATAGTGAAGTGGATCCACAAGAAATTCATCGTTGGTCGGCCCACTAGTTGATCAATTTAGAGACACTCCCTTTTGATTAATAGTGATACATTTATCTCATTTCCTTTTCAGTAATGCGGATCCTCCCATAGAATGATGATAGATTATAGGGGTGTGGAAGGGAGTTTTGATCCCATTGAGTTCACTAAGTCATTGGGTATGAAGTTTAACACTATTGCCTCTAATGTTTTACCCTCAAAACTGTGAAAGGAATTCCAACCGGGAATAGTGAAGGTGGTTTGGAGTTATTGGTGCTGACAGATATCTGTAAAGGCATGTATTTATTTCATTGGATGAATGGTATATGTTTAGTGTGGTCCTGCAACATCTGTTCCCTTTGATGATAAGGGTGGACTTCCTATAATCCTTTGGGAATCCATGCCTTCATATGAGTGTTTTCTCCTCTTAGGGAGTTCTAATTTTTTATGTTATAAGGATAATGTTTGTCATGCATCTTTAACTAATATGTATATTTGTAAATGTAATGAGGTAATGTATTTGAATCATCTAAACCCCTATTTTGGTAGATGTTCCCTAACAGAGGATTTTGATGTTGGGGTGTGTTGTATCTGATGGTGTTTTCTCGGTTACAATATGGTTTCCTGGGGAACCAGGAAAGGAGGAGCTCTATTCGGGAGTCTTAAATGACTAACTACAAGGCACAAGATCCTTCAAACATCTGGGCTCCCCTAATAGGACTTGGAGAGATGCTGGTAGGCGGTCAGGAATCTTGGATGTGTATGGGACCAAAAATTTATTTGTGTCATTTGTATTGAAGGTGATGGAGGTTTTAATTGTTTTGTGTGTTTGTTCAATTTCAAACAACCAGTTTGGGTGCATGCGGTTTCTCATTTCTATTAAGAACTATGTTTGTTTTGTTACGTTAATGTCCTGGGGGTTGTGTCTCATCAGATTTAATCGCTTCTAGTGTTCCCTATGGGGTTTGTTTTGTAAATCAGTTTCAAATTTTAATAGTTCTAATTCCACCATTAGTATTGATTATATAATTATGTGACCCTCTAATAGATCAAAAATTCAATCCTCCTTATGGTCTCGTAATTATAATAATTAAACATGCCCTTTGAGGAAACACTCAACGTCAATTCCCCCTATAGTCATAGTACACCAGGTTCCTGCAGTCCTGAGTAAAAGAAATCGTACGTAAATGATTCGTAGCAGCACTAAGTATGTTCATCAACTACTAGGCTAATATCTAAAATGCAATAAAAGAATTTCAACAGCAGACAACACATGAAATCATTCATACCAAGACAATCAATCAATGCAATAAGGTTTGCCTCATAAGAAACTTAAGCCAAACGACGTTTACCATCCAAAATGAAGGAAAACACTAGTGGGGTGATCCTTGAACATGCTAACAAGAAAACATTATTCACCTAATAGCCTTAAGAACACAATAAATCCAAGGTAGATAAATAAAACTGGTTCAAAACCCCAACCCGATATACTCGATACAAGGAAATATGTAACCTTTGCACAAAAAGTCAAGGACATTCAACGTAGGGAATCAAACCACCTACCTCGCTCCTTGTAGATTGATATACCTGAACCTCGGTCAGTGAATCGGCCTAGAACATAGTAGATCTTCAAAAAACGACTAAAATGTTCAACCTCAGATAACTCACACGAGATGAAGAATCAGGAAACGAGTCTAAAGAAAAACCGAGAACTCACTGCTATGATTTTATTGCAACCGATGGTGTTCGATTCGGATAATCGGTGACGGATTAGTGGATGGGAGAATATTCAGCCTCCTCGAATGCTCTGGGTGGAATTTGGCTGAGAAGAAGGTGAAAGCAGGGTTACGATGTGACCCTGATCTGATTAACGAAATAAAATAAAAGTATATGGCATGTAATTTTAGAGTACATGGCGTGTAATTTGGTTTTTCTATACTCCACTTTAAGTGGCCTCCATGTCACCCCACACGACCGTGTGTGTGTCCCGGACATGGCCAGCACACGACCTCACATGGCGTCGAAGTCCACGGCGTGTGCATATAAAGAACATGGCGTTTACTCTGAAAATTTCATGATTTCACCCTTTTTCTCAAAAATGAAAAGAAAATGAAAAACATACCTGGAAAGAAGATCCGGGTTCTTACAAACTTTCCCCCTTAAAGAAATTTGTCCCTGAATTTCCTAACGATACATAGAAGAAGAACCCTTAAACAACTCCAGCCAATGTGATTTCATGTCGGCCTCCCTTTCCCATGTCTCATCCGGTGCACGGTCGTGCTGCCATAGCATCTGTACCAGAGGGATAGACCAGCCACGAAGTACCTTTTCACTACTATCAACAATTTGGATAGGATGCTCCTCGAATGATAACCTTCTCTAGCTCAACCTCCTCGGGTTGAAAAACTTGAGACAAGTCTGAAACATACTAACAAAGCTGACAAACATGGAAGACATCGTTCATAGCCTGGTACCTCTGAGGTAACTGCAACCAGTAAGCAACTATCCCGACTCTCTCCATAACATCAAAAATCCCGACGTATCTTAGTGGAAGCTTTCCCTATCTCCTAATCCTCTTATGTCCCATCCTCGGGGTAAAACGCAAGGAAACTTGATCTCGGACCTTGAACTCTAAAGGTCGTCTCTACTAATGAGCATAATATTTCTTCTGAGACTATGCAGTAGCCATCCACTTCCGAATCATCTCAACCTACTATGTGGTCTCCTAAACAAGACGAGGTCCCAGCACCGCTGCGTCTCCAATCTCCAGCAAACACAAGGGTGATCGGCACAACCAATCATACAAAGCCTCGTAAGGTTCCATCTAAATCATTGCTTGAAAACTATTATTATAGGAAAACTCCACTATAGGTATATGTTTCTCCCAAGAATCTCTAAAAATAAGGACGCATGCTCGTATCATGTCCTCCAGCACCTGAATCATGTGCTCCGACTGAACATCTGTCTAGGGATGGTAAGCTGTACTCAAAAGAACCTATATACCCAAGGCCCTTTATAGCCCCTGCCAGAAATGCGATGTATAGTGGGTGTCCCTTTCAGAAACGATAGAACTCGAAACCTCATTCAAGCGTACTATCTTCCGGATGTACAACCTCTCAAGTTTATCCACACTGAAGGTCTCCTTGATAGGTAATAAATGTGCAACCTTCGTGAGCCTGTCCACTGAACCCAAACCACATCATTACCTCGAGGAGATCTTGGTAAGCCTATCATTATGTACATCACGACATCATTCAATTTTCACTCAAGAATGGGTAACTGCTGTAGAAGCCCTGTTGGTCGCTGATGCTCTGCCTTCACCTTCTGACAGGTGGAGCACCGCATAACAAAACCATCCACATACTTCTTCATAACTAGTCACCAATACTGACGAAGTATATCTCGATACATCTTTGTGACACTAGGATGAACTTCCCAGGCTAAAGCATGAATCTCCCACATCTTCTCCTCACGTATGTCTGCTGAAACCAATACGGGGCCATGAAAACGTAACACCTCATCTTCGCCCACTTTCCACCCTGGTGTAGGGTCTCCATCTAACACACCCCCCATAGGACTGGGTCTTTTGGGTCTGATAGCTTCGTCATTCGAAATCAATAAAGAAAAGTGTAGGTAAGATCTATAGAAGAAATAATCGTATATCCCTGTCTGTCGTGCACCTCCAAATGCATCTCAGAGAACTGAGTCATAAGCTGCCACTCGATGCTAGACTCCCGAACTACCTATAACTGATTTCTCCTACTCAGTGCGTCTGCCATAGCATTTCCTTTCCCAGCCATATAAGCAAGCTCGAAGTCAAATGACTGTATGCACTCCACCCACCTCCACTGTATCAGATTTAAGTCATGCTGCATGAAGATATACTTGATCATCTTGTGGTCAGTATATACCACAAAATGTCCTCCAAGATGATAGTGTCTACAACAACTCCAATCATGGACAACAGCAGCCAACTCTAGGTTGTGCAGAGGATAGTTCTTATCATGTGGTCTCAACTGATGAGTTCCATAAGCAACAACACAATCCCCCTACATAAGAACTGCTCCAAGACCGATGACAGATGCATCCCAAAAAACTGTATAACTCTTTCTCGGCTCTGGTAAAACTAGAATCAGTGCTTAAGTCAATATCCACTTTAGCTCTTGAAAGGCTGACTCATAGGCTTCTGACCAAACGTACATAAAACATTTCTTTGTCAAGCCTGTCAACGGCGCTACCAATAGAGAGATGTCTTGTATAAACCGCTTTTATAAATCCTCAACTCCTAAGAAACTACATACATTGAAGGCATTCTTTGGGTATACTGATACTCTTGTCTCTAAGATGACATGACCTAGGAAGTGAATCACGTCCATCCAGAAGTGGCACATAGAGAGCATATCATATAACTGATGCTCTCTCAATGTACTCGGTATGATCTCAAGATGGATATCATGGTCGTGTCGAGTGTGAGAGTACACCATGATATTGTCCACAAAACACACCAAGAAGGAATCCAAGTATGGATGGAAAACTTTGTTCATCAGTTCCATGAAGTCTGCTGGTGCATTCATGAGACCGAAAGGCATAAACAAATACTCGTACAGACCATACCTACTCCGGGAGGCTGTAAGAGGTATATCTGATGGTTTGACATGCAAATGTTGATAGCAGGATCTCAAGTCAATCTTTGAGAACACCATGGATCCTCAAAGCTGATAAAAAAGATTATCAATCCTCGGCAAGGGATATCGGTTCATGACCGTTAACTGGTCTAGCTTCCGATAATCCAAACAAAGCCATAAAGTACCATCTGCCTTCTTCACAAAAAAAACAGGTGAACCCCAAGGGGAAGTACAATGTCAGATAAAATCCTTTTCCTGCAACTCCTCCAACGGCTTCATGAGCTCTTGAAAATCAATCATGGCCATCCTATAAGGTGGTATGAATACCGGGGCTGCTCCTAGCACAATCTCAATAAATAAGTCTACCTCACGCACCCGAGGAAACGATTAAAAGTATTCTAGAAAGTCATCTGGAAAACGATCAACTACCAGAGGAAAAACTATTTGAGAAGTCCCCTGATCATCTAGGTATAAACTAGAAATATGGGTTGTGACATCACCCAACCCATTATGATCTTGTACAGCTCTGCTTTCCTAGACATCCCATTCGCCCTTGTGAATAAAAGACATGCCCCCTCAGGATGTGAAATTCACCCTACGGTGATAGAAATCGACAAGGTCCCGAAAAGGAACTAGCCAGTCCATTCCGAGAATGAAATCACAACCTATCATCTCTAGGACCTAAAGATTCCACAAGAAGTGACACCCACCAACCGCAAGGGGGAACTCCCTACACTGATGCACACTAGCAGTTCTAAGTCCCAAGGGAGTGTCTAGTGTCATCATATCCTCAAAAGTAAAGATAGTTAGTCTATGGCTCTCCATAGTGTGCACAGAAATAATGCTATGAGAAGCTCCTGTATTGAAAAGTGCAGAAGATAAAACTGAGGATACCAAGAGAGAACCTCGCACTGTGTAAGGTCCAGGATCCTGCTCCTAATGAATCTTATCTACCAAAAATGTCTGGTCAGTACCATGGCCCTATGTAGTTGCCTGAGATCCTTGAGCTGGTCCTTCTTGAGCCTAAGCACTGCATCCACGACCTCTACCCTAGCCTGAACGGCCTGCAGAACTCCAAACCCCAGTCTCCTTCAACAATGCTGACCCTGCTCCTATACGCGGAGTCGAAACTGATCCTCCTTTGCTAGCCGCAGGAAGAATAACCTCGAAAAACTGTTGAAGATGACCCATCTTGCCCTATGATCGACACTCTACTAGGTCCCTCGGGCACTGGGGATTTTATGCCTGTCCTTTCCACACTGGTAGAACATAACATTTCTACCTTATGGGACATCTCTCTTCCTCGAGTCACCTCGTATAGACTCCTGGTGGCGCTTCCTACTGTCAAAATGAAGGGTACTAACTCTGGATGTTCAACTGCCCTGGATCACCACTCCAGTATCCCTCATATTCCTCTATGTGATCAATGTCTGGTTAAATATCAATGAAATAAAAGTAAGCTGGAAGACGTTCAACTGTGGTATGATCTCTGGTCTGAGGCCCTCCTCAAACTTCTTTGCTATGAACAGCTCGTCATTCCTTAGAATGGGAGTGAAATGTTGTAACACTATACAACAGGAGGAATACTCCATAATTGATAGAGTACCCTGCTGCAGGTTCATGAAATCTCTGGCACTATTATCCCTTAGTGTTTCCAGGTAGAAGTAGTGGTAGAACATATGTTGAAACTTCACCCAAGAAACTATCTGCTGGTGCCCTACCTGAGAAACTATGTCCCACCATCTCTTGGCGGAATCTCACACCATGTAAGTCACGAGCATCACCCTTCTTTCTGGGGGTTTCACGAGATGATAAAATATTTAAACCATCGCTTCGAACCAAGATTCAACATCCTGAGGTCCTCCACCCCCCTGAGAACATGGGAGGATGATGCTTCTAGAAGACTCACGTAAGCTCTGCCATAGACTGGGAATGTTGCTGAGCTCCCTGAAAGGTCTGTATGAACCTCATGAATCCCTCACGGAACTATGCATCTGCACCAGTATCCAGGATAACGGCATTTTCCATATTCGGCGTACTATCATCGTTAGATCCCTGACATGAAACGGGAGGACATCTTGGAGGCATGACTCTACAAGTTAAAAACCACACCTTTGTTAACAACGAGCACAGTTGCAAACTCAAAAGAGCGAAAATGAAACAGGGGAGGAGAACTTTTAAAACTGAAAAAAAATAGTTATTCGGCATGTAGTAACCACACACGACGTGTTCCAGAAAGATTTTACTTGGGAATGTACACCAGCCAACCTGGCTGTGTAAACCCCAACTACACGATGTGTTCTTCTAATATACAGGGTGTGTACTACTCTTTTTCCTCCTTCTTGGTTACTCCTACACCACTATGTCACATAGACTATCTCAGATGAGGACTACATGGAGTGACCGTATGTTTCTCCCCCGGTCTATGTCATTAGTCACATGGACTGATACACAGACCCAAACCACATGGTGTGTCAACAACCTACACGATGTGTTGTCCCTATGATTTTCCAACCCATGTATTCAACGAAAGGGTAGTGTAATACGAACCATTGCTACATGGTGTGTCAATGTGTTACACGATGTGTTGTTCCTGAGATTTTCCATCCCATGTATTCAACTACGCGACTGGATCACACGAAAGAAGAGTTCACGGTGTGTACTTCAATGTACACATCGTGTAACTGTGAAATGTAGTTCTTCCCGAATAGAAGAACATGTGGCGTTTTTTTATAAGGCCAAACACTATGTTGTCTAGATTTCTAGGCAGTAGGCATACATAACTCCCCAAAACCACTAAATACACTGAAAACTAGCATCTATCTGACAACTTCCAATTCGTGGGGCCCATACTCTCCACGAATCAATGCTTGATATTATAACAACGCATATAACAACTAGACAGTATAACAATCTCATGAACCACCAAATTCTGACCCTCGAGGGCCCATAACACTTCTAAGACCAAAGATTGGATTCCTTGCTAAATAAGTTGCAAGATGAACAACACCCTATCAACATTGCAGGTATTTCTATCACAACAACTATTAGAACAACATGAATAATCTATCACGACATTTATCACAACAACATGCAATTTCTAATGCACCCTAGATGGCATGGTAAAATGCATGAGCTGTGACTTTTTTCTAACCAGTGCCTATATGATGCATGAGATGGCATACCCTCATCTCATCGGGTAACAACAAAATAGAACAACAATCATATAAACCGTAGCAACACAAATCAAGTGCATCACCCAACGATGAAATATAATCAACTGTAACACTTTAAAAACTAAAAATTTCAATTATGAGGTAATATAGCTTTTCCCTGTACACTGGTTAATTACTCCCGGGCATAGTTGAGTACCAAATACCCATTTTTTCCTATCCTTATCTATTGTGGACAAATAGTAAGGAAATATAAAAGAAAGAAAACACCTATGATACAACTTTGTAATGACCCGAATCTGGAGACACTAAACTGGCACCCCATACCTGGTTCGCCAAATTACCTCAAGTGTGTTTCCCAAAATGCCAGAGGTTTCCAACTAGCAGTGAGGGCCTTGGTGAGTTAGTGGGGAAACTATGACCTCATTGTGTAATGTATACAGCAGAAGGAAAATAGCTTAAAAATAGCAGAAGTAGTAAAGAACACACGACAACTGAAACTAAATAGCGGAAGCAAAGTATAATATAATAATGTTGCAACATGGAACATGTTTCTATGGAAAGCAGTAAAGAAAAAAACATGCTGAAATACAACTGATACCCAAGTAGCAAAAGTAAATAGTAAACTCCCACAGCATCGCAAGCCTAAGCTCAGTCCCATGCTCTCCAACTCTAATCAGAAATCAAGCACCTGAGGAAGAAGGGACATAATCCCTATCTACACCTGTAATCATAGAACCAGTTTGGGTTAAAAAGCAGAACCCAAATGGGTTGTGAGACTATTCCCAGTAGGCAACCACCAAAAGATCAGTGCCCTACTATCAGTGAGAAATATAGCAAAGGTAAGGATAACAAATGCAGCAGAGAAATAGGGGTACACTAAAGTAAACAATCCTACATTTTCTCCATTCACATTTATTTGTTAAGTTAATTAAATAGTTTAATCATTAACCGATGAATATATCAAATATCCATATAGTTCAATGGGATAGTAGGTAACACAACATGTACCTCAGTAGACTACCCAAACTACAAGCAGTTCAAACCCATGCTTGTTCATTGGCTTGGTGGACTCATCACAAACAACCAATAGTATTTATTACACTGACCCCCTGGGTGGCTCACGTGGGAAAGCCCTTATGATCAAGAATTTGAACAAAGGCAAAGACACTCTGAGGAAGCACTGAACATCAATTCCCCCTATGGTCTTGCTATGATACAACAGAATCTCTAAGGAAGCACTTACGTCTAATTCCCCCTTTAGTCTCAATTCTATAATTTTCAGACCCTCTGAGAGAGCACAAAGTCAATCCCCCTTATGGTCTCATAATGATAATAATTAAACATGCCCTCTGTGGAAGCACTCAACATCAATTCCCCCTATGGTCATACTTCACCAGGTTCCCGCAGCCGTGAGTAAAAGCAATCGTACATAAATGATTCATAGCCACCCTAAGTATGTTCCGAAACTACATCGCTAATAGATACAATGCAACTCAAGCATTTAAATACCATACATCACATGAAATCATTCATACCAAGGCAAGAAATTAGTGCAACAAGGTTTGCCTCATAGGCAACATAAGCCAAACGGCGATAAACAGCCAAAACGAAGGTAAACACCCATGGGGTGATCCTTGAAAATGCTAACAAGAAAACATTGTCCACCTAAAATCCTCATGAAGAAATGAAATCCAAGGCTGAAAAATAAAATAGGTTCAAAACACTAACTCAAGATACCTGATACATGGATATCAGATGCTTTTTTCACAAAAACACAAGGACATTCAACATTGGGAATAAAACCACCTACCTCGATTCTCATAGATTTATATACTTGGACCTTGGCCTGTGAACCGACGATCTACAAAAACGTCTAAAATGTGAAACTTCAGATAACTCACATGAGAGGAAGAATAAGGAAACGAGGCCAAAGAAGAACCAAGAACTCACTGCTGCGATTCTATTGCAACCGACGGTGTTCGATTCAAATAATCAGTGATGGATCTATGGCTCGTAAAATATTCGGCCTCCTTAGATGATCTGGGTAGAATTAGGCAGAGAAGAAGATGAAAACAAGGTTAGGATGTGACCCCGGTCTGATTAATGAAATAAAAGAACAGTACACAGCGTGTACTTTTACAGTACATGGCGTGTACATTGGTTTTTCCATAATCCTCTTTAAGCGACCTCCACGTCACCCCACACGGCTATTTTTGTGTCCTGTACATTGCCAGCACACGGCCTCACGCGGCATTGAAATACATGGCGTGTAATTATAAAGTACATGTCATGTACTCTGAAAATTTCCAGATTTTACCCTTTTTCGAAAAAATGACCAGAAAAGGAAAAACATACCTGAAAAGAAGATCTGTGTTCTTACAGTAGGGGTAAAATTTTTCATCAATTGTGATTCATCCAACGGTATGTGTATAGTGTTTCCAGAATGGTGAGTTAGTAGATGGTTTGTGTTATGGGTTTCTAGTATGGTGAGTCATCCAATGGTGGGTTGATAGTGTTCCCAAACTAGTGAACCATCAAAGGGTAGTTTTACACTATCTCCCAAATGGTGTGTCATCCGACAATAGGTTTAGAGTGTTTCCAAAAAAGATATTCATTCAATGGTAGGTGTATAGTGTTTCCAGATTTTAGTATTTTTCCCCATTGAGGTTATCATTGAAATAAAATGATATAAAACCATTGTTTTAAGGGATTTAAGGCAGATTCAAATCCCATAATTCATATTTAAATTATCTTAAGTGTCCATTTTCTTTTACCCTTTAAAATTTTATACTCCTGACTATATCGTCCTATAATGGTAATCTAATTTGTATCTAAACCGTTGGTCCATTTATATTTTCTAAAGTCCATGATACCTTCCCCCATTGAAAATCCTTCAATTTTTTCCTTGGTATAGGACACCCAGAGTTTTTTCACCCCTGGGAGTTTTGTGATCCATTGGAATCCTTGGATCATTTCACCGCTTTCCTATAGAATGTGCTCCCTTTTTTTTGGTTCCGCTACGAATTGTTCATCTGTCATTGATATAATGTATGTTCTACCTCCATAATTTTTGTTTCCACAATATGTTCCCTCCTGTTTCACTTTTCATTATGATGTAATGTGACCTATATGTTCATAATGAAGCTTTTATGGGTATTGGTTGATGTGGTTGTTCCATGGCATCCTTGAGTGTGTGCATCAATTTCATGAGAGGGTATCGTGATCTATTTTATACGCCCATTCTAAAAAAACACCGAATATATTTTTAGGTAGGAGATTCATGAATTCACTATTTTGATAACATGATTTCATAGATTTGTGATGGTTTATCCAATGTATCACAATAAAATTGATATAATAAATATTGAAAATGGATTTATTACTTGGTATCAATTTTTTGGTGATGAATTTGATGCCCTATTTTATAGAAAGTGTGATATCAATTCTGTGCTTGTATAGCATGTCTTTTTTATGATAATATGTACATAATGTAAATATGGGTTTAATTGTAAATTGATTAGAAAACGGACTGAAATTTCAGGTTAATGAAACTGATTATTATTAATATGATATGATGATAATCAACATAATGCATTTATGTATGTTTAATTTAGTTGGTGAACCCAATACAGAATAAATAAAATTTTGTGATGTAAATATAATGCATTTGTATGAATTGAGTTTCCCACCAGTTGTAATGGCAATGCCCCTTTTTCATTGGATCCATGAGATCTTTTTGTTTGTGATGACTGAATGTCTTATTTAGAGCCAAGATCCCAGTTGTTGTGTTTTTTTCTTTCTCGCTTCTTATGTTGTGATTTGAACTCGGGATGGATGATCTTGGAGGGATACTGAGCTATGTTGTGGGCAAGGAGGCCCAATTTCTTTGGTAGGAGTGGTCTCTAATAGAGGAAAGAGGCATCATTGTGTGCATGTGGGTGTCGGGGGAGGACACCAGATACGATGGAATGAGTTGAAGCTGGGCTTTCCCATTTATATGATTGTTGGATTCATGAGGAACATATTGTTTTTATCTATTCTACACACCCCTCTGTTTGAGGTAGATGGTCTACCATACCTTCTTTCTAAAGTGTTGAATAAGTGTGGGGTATTCTATGTGCAATTCATTTTAATCTTCACACGGGTGTATGGGTATATTATTCTATTATAGGTGGAAAAGCTTCGATGGGTAGTCCATAAACTCGCCATATTGATGACATTCTATTTTGTAGCATATGATGTTTTCCTTGAATGCCAAGAAATATTGAAATATTGAAGTGGAAATTTTTAAAAAATATAAATAAATTTTTAACCCATTATGTTGGAGATTGCTCAAATGCAATGTTGAGGCTGTGAATTTGAGAAGTCTAAGAATACATTTGGTTATTCTTGGAGGGATATGATCATGGATTGAATGACAATTAAATCTAATGCCTAATTCATAATAGGTAATAAATGATTAAATAATTAAATATTTAAAATTGAAATTAATAAATGGGGTTAAATTAACATTTTATAGTTCGCTAAATGGTTGTTTGATTATAGGATATCTTTTCATAGAAGTGCCATCTAGGATTTCAAGATACATTAGATGATGTTTAGTCTAAGACTAGCTATTTTCCATATTGTGTTTGTGAGACATATTCTATGTTGTAAATTTGTGTTTCAATAAGCTACTCCACACTATAATTTATGGTGACTGAAACCCCATGGATTATGAGCCCTATGGGTGTTTTACCCAACATCCTTATGGGAGGATGGATGGTTGATAACAACCATTGGCGCCAATCTCTTCTCTTTGTATTTACTTGTGTTGGGGTGCATATCAGTTAGTTTTCTCCATATATGAGTGTTGAGGGATGTAATTGATTGTGGTTATCACGCAAACATATTTTCTGAATATAGTTTCCTATGGACTACTATAGGTATAATTTGTATTGGCTATGATGGATTTAGGATCATTACTCGGTGTAGGGTTTTTAATGGCTTGAGGTATAATAAATGTTCGATGACACGTTCTATAAATGATGTCATGGATCCATAAAACTACCTGGTTTCATTTGGATGTATAATTATGGTGGTTCGTTGCATGAGGTCAATGTTGTGATGCTACACCCATGTTTTTTCAGGCTATTCAATTTGGATATAGATGCTCAGGACGTGCGACATTGGAAAACAATAGAAAGCAAGTGGGGAAGTGGTAGTGGGTACCCTTTACATTCTTTATTATATTATAGTAACTTGTATGCAATAATTGCTGAGAGTTTCCATGGTGAGGATGGGAAGATAGTATACCTATTAAGGTGATGATTTGGATCCACTTTTCATTCACTATTCATTATCATGATTTCATTGCATTTTCATGAGAGGCTTCAGGGAGGATCCTGGTTAGTATAATATTATAATCACCATACATTATAAAAATATTAATACCACTATGTATGAGATTTTTGGATATTAGGAAGGATTCTACGAGCTTGGGGGTTTTGTAGGAGCAATTTAGGCATCATGGTCACTTTCAGTTTACATTATTTTAGTACTTTTAGTATACACTATTCAGTTGTTGTAATATTTCATGACATTACATATTTGAACATGGGATTTATATTTGAATTTAGTTTGATAAGAATTTTTTTTAGTTTTATCTTTCTCATCCACATGTTTTTTCTAAGAGAGTAATGTCTAACATTAGTGTGTTTGATATAACCTCTGTGCTAGTCACTAACCAGGGGCCTACTGGATGTGGGTCTCGGGGGTCATTATCTATCATCTCACATTGTCGGGCCAAGAGGGGTAGAATTTGTGGAGTGTGTTCATTACATAGTGGTATAAGAGGTGTTTTTGTGGGATATTATTGATTTTGGAGTTATACATAGGTGAGGTTTCATGGGTTGGAAGGGAACTAGTGTCATCCAATATTAGTAAGAATAGTGAAGACTATAGATTATCTAAGATATAGGTATTTAGGGTCCCCCTTTGGTCGGTAGAATGTACCTTTATGATTATAGTTTCTACTAAATAAGGTGATACTAGCTACTGGGTAGAGAGATAAGGAAGGACCATATATCATTATTCCTTGGGCCTATGTTTTAATGGTTAGAACTAGGGATATGATTTATTAAAAGGAATATAAGAAAAATATTAATTAGTCTTAAAGTCTTCCATATTCTATGTTTATTTTATCTAATAGTTTTTCCTTTTATAGGTATGGATCTTGGTCTACATCCTTATCTAGTTTGTGTATGTGATGTCTATGAAGTTTCCCCAACATATCACCTCCAAGTAGAAGTTGACATCGATGACCCTTTGAGGAGGACACTATGAGAATTTTAGCACCACAAATTGTATATGTTTGAGGGATCTGTTTCACATAAAGTAACTAAGGACTGGTTAGAGGAGGTTTAGAGAGCTTTCAGTTTGATCCATGCTCAGAAGAAGCACTAGGTATCATTGGTTGTGACGATACTGCATGGGACAGTGTGCCTGAGGTTGTTTTTCTTCCTTGGGGATTGTGAGGGGACAAAAATACCATTAGAGGATTACTGAGACTAGTTCGTAGAGGAATTTATTTCTTTGAAAAGAATTGATACTAATTGATAGGAACTTTATAACCTTCTGTAGGGGAGCTCCATTGTGCTGGAGTTCAGGATTTGTTTTAGGAACCATCTACAATATTTTTCAGACTAATTTATATGTGAGGAGGCCATTGTGAGGAAATTCAAGGAGGATTTTCATCATGATATAATGCATCCGTTCACTTTTTTTATACAGAACACGTATCTCAAGGTGCTAGCGAGGGATGGGATTATCAAGAGGACATTATCTTAAAATTGATGGTCATGATAGGGCTGTCATCCTGATTCCACTCGAATTATATCAACAGTCTGATGTTCCCATTTTTCTAGGTAGAAGAGTTTTTCCTTCGTCTTTGGTAGGTCAGAACCTTCAGGATGTTTGTTTTGTTATTTAATGCTTATGGAGACCCTCAAGTGTTTTTTGGTATGTCAAATACTCATATGGGTCCAAGGAATGTTCTTCTATTTTTATCCATTATGGATAACATTTTGTGATGTTTTTTGGAGGTTAAATAGTTGGAGTTTCCCTAGGTCATGGAAGAGTATATTTATGTCTTTCAGAAAGTGGATATAGCATTTCCCCCTCGACTGGTGATCAATTTATGGATTGCGCTATATCCAGACATGTCTCTTATCTAGAGGTCTTTGTTTATAATGGTGCCTTCTAATTTTCATGAGATACATCTATAACTCGATGGTCTCTTGTAGTGCAGTTTTGTTCGGTCGTGTGTGTCTCCTTGGGGTGCACTGGTTTTGATTGGGAGAAGGTGGATAATAGTTTGTGGTTGTGTGTCGATTATCATCACACTAAAAAAGAGATATTGAAGAACTACTATCCTATTCCACTAATTAATGATTTTTTGTATCAATTGATGGGTGAATGTTGGTTTTGGAATATCAACATGATATAATGATGTCATATGATTTTAGTGAATGATGATGATATATTAAAGACTTCATTCTATTGTCATCATGAGAATTATGAGTTCATGGTGGTGTCTTTCAGTGTGACGAATGATCCATTTGTGTTCATGGGGTTGATGAACGCTATCTTCTTTGAATTATGGGATATGTTCATGGTGTGTTACATCAATGATATCTTTTTTACTTCATTAATGAAGAATAACATATGGAGATTTTAAATTCCATTTTGGCTATTTTTCAATGACAACTGCTATTTTTGAAGTTGTAAAAGTGTGAGTTTTGTTCTTGAGAATTCTATTTCATGGGCCTTGTTGTGAGACAACATTGAGTATAAATGGACCCATTGAAGGTAGACACATATTTTTTCTTGGGTTGTCCCCAAGATGGTGGCATAAGTGAGACGTTTATGTGGTATGGAATGCAATTAGAGGAGGTTTGTAGAAGATTTATCTCAGTTTGTGACTCCTCTAACAACATTGACCCAAAAAAATCTGGCATTTTTTGTACACTAATCCGTTTCCATAATCTTTCAATTGTATGACAGAGAATTTGGTTACTTCCCTATTTCATTCACTACTAGAAGAAGAAGTTCAGTTTGTGTTTCTTAGTGATGCATCGCATCTGTGGTTAGGTAGCGTTCTGATGTAGAAATTATCGGTCATTTCTTATGGGTCTTAGAATTTTGGTCCCCATAAACATAACTATGTCACCCATGATCTTGAGTAAGAAGTAGTGGTTTTTTCTATAATGTTATAGAGACACAACCTCATTATAGACCATTCTATCATCATCATCGATCATAAGATCATGAGGTATGTTTTCTCGTAGCGTGACATTGACTTGAGACAACATCGTTGGATTGATTTCTTAAAATATTATGATATTGACGTTTCATATCCACCTTAAAATGGGAATTTTGTAGCCGATTCACTAATTATGAAGATACTTAGTGATGCAGTGTGTAAATTGGGTGATTCTAAGAGAGTGATGGAAGAATGTTCAGCATTACATATGGATATGGGAGAAGATGGGGTGCATAGTTTTTCTGTTTGAGATGACGATGAAGTTATATTTGGTAAAGTATGTCGAATATTACTATTTGGGGGATCATGATGTATAGTTCTGGAGAGACATGGGTGTTTATAGAAAGGACCCTAGTGGTTGGTCTAAGGATGAACACTACTGGTTTTTATTTCATGGAAGAATTTTTTTTCCTTTATAATGCATGAGACTGTGCGTAAAGAGTTTTGTTGTTCACCCATAGGGTAAATATAGGAATGAAAACGATTTATCGTGCTTTGTGGAATCTATTTTTGTGGCCTGGGTTGAAGCATGTAGTTGTAGAGTTTGTCTCTCAATGTTTTGTCTTCTAGAAGGAGAAGGCCGAGAACTGTGTTCCTGGTGGTCTGCTCCATCTATTAAGTGTTATTTAGTGGATGTGGGACTATATCTAGATGGAATTTGTTACTAGTTTACATCAATATCAATGAGACCATGATTCTATATGTGTGTTAGTGGATCATTTGTTGAAATCATCCCACTATATACCAATCATGTAATTGAGCATAGTGTTGGTTTTTCTGATTCAATATCTTGCGGAGTTGGTGAGACTCCATAGAGTCCTAATGAAGAAAATTATCAATTGAGATCCTCACCTTTCCTCTAGGGTTGGAAGAGTTCTCTAACATACATTCAATTTTTATATATTGATTTGTAATAATTTTCAATAGATGATAAATGGTTAGATAGAATGGGTCATCCAGACTCTAAAAGGAATGTTGTGCTCTTATGCCCTGTATTTTGGACATTTGTGGAAGAGGAACCTTCCCTTGAAAGACTTCACTTAAAACAATTGTTTCCACACCACCATTGGTATGGTGGTATTTGAAGCCTTATATGGCCTACCTTTTTGTTCTCCATTTTTTTACAATGGTAAAAAAATCACCAATTCACATGCTGGAACTAGTACAGAATATGACAGAGATGGTTTTGGTGATTCGTGAGAGAATGAGAGATGTTCAGGATCATTATAAATCCTATGAATAACATTGGAGGTGACCAATAGTATTTGATGTTGGGGATCCCATGTTTCTAAATGTGACTCCCCATCATGGGTAGTGATGGTTTGGTCATGATAGTAAGACTTCCACCAATTTTGTATGGCTTTTTAAGGTGTTGGATATTTTTGGATTCATGGGCTATGGGGTATCACATAACCCACAGATGATCCAAATACACTATGTTTTCCACATATCATAAATTTTCGGTTATATTCCTGATGAGTCCCACATCATTGATTTGGGAGAGACAGATTTTGATGATGATTTGACATTTGAGTAATGACATATAGTGATAACAGAAAACAATGAGAAGGTGTTTTACGGGCATGATATCACCATCGTTTGTTCCGTGTGGTAGCAGAGTGACATGAAGGAGAGTAAATTGGGACGTGATTTGTAGATATATACTCAATACCCTGAGATGATTGATGTTCATATCTTCTCTTATAGAACTATTTTACTAGTGGTTTTTGACCTTTTCGGTTAATGAGTAGGATTTATCTTATTTCAATTTTTTATTACTCATTTTTGAGAGGTATCTTCCTTGGGAGAATGTTTAGGATTTGATTTTGGTTGTTGTGTGGTTTCATGTTGTTCCATTGTGATGTTTTTTATCTCATATGGTGGAAATTTATTTTAGATTTATCTCACATGGTGGCTATTCAGGCCCCTTTTTTGAATCCTCTCTACATTGGTTTGGGATTCTCAAGGATGAGAATGTTTTGAGAGGTATCTGATGTAATGGTCTGGACCTTTTTGGTCATTACATTGTGATAGTATACTTTTTGAGGTGTTTTGGGAGTTCATGGAGACTTATTTCTAACATATTGGCAAATTTAAAGTTCTACTAATAGTTTTTTCTAGTATGGTGAGTCGTCCAATGGTTGATATATTGTGTTTCAATGTATGTGATTCATCCAATTGTAGCTGTACAAGGATTATAGAATGGTGATTCATCTGATATTAGTTATACAATGTTTCCAGAATTGTTAGTCATCCAACTGTAGGTGTAAAGTGTTTCCATAATAGTGAGTCATCTAACTGTAGGTATACAGAGATTCATGAATGGGGAGTCATCCAATGGTAGGTGTATATTGCATAGATAAGGATGAGTCATCAAATAGTATGTGTTAAGTGTTTCCAGAAAGGTGATTCATCCAATGGTAGGTGTTCATTGTTCCAAAAATGGTGAGTCATCCAACGGTAAGATTACCATGTTTCTAGAACAGTGATTCCTCCGAAAAAAGGTCTACAGTGTTTACAAAATAGTGATTCGTCCAATGGTAGGTGTATATTGGGTCCAGAATAGTGATTCATCCAATGGTAGGTGTATAGTGGCTCCAGACTGGCAAGTTATCCAAAGGTAGGTGTATTGTGTTTCCAAGATGGTGAGTCACCAAGAATTTGGTGTACAATGTTTCTAGGATAGTGATTTATCCAATGTTAGGTATACAATGTATCTAGAATGGTGATTCAACTGATAGTTGGTGTACTGTGTTTCCAAAATGGTGAGTCATCCAACGGTTGGTGTACAATGTATCCAACTTCCTTTAGTTTTTCCTCATTGATGATATATTGTTTGTAAAATGATTTCAAATAAATTTTTAATGGATTTAACACCAATTCAATTCTAATAAATCCTATCTAAATTATCATAAGGGTATTGGATCAATTAGTCATTCAAAACGCATAGTCTCGACCATTTTCGCATTAAATGGAAGCACTAAATCATATCCAAACCGATGATCTGTTAAGATTTTCTGCATGTTTAGATACCTTCCACGCATATTCATCCTTCATTTTTTCTTTGGAATGGGGAACCTAGGTTTCCTTCTCCCATGTGATTTGTGAGATATAACATAAATTCTTTGTTTGTTTCCCCTTTTTCATACAACATGCACACCCCCTATTTTTGTGCAACAAGGAAGTGTCAATATATCATTGATATATGTAGTTTTCTACCACCATATTTTTGGGTTCCTCAATCATTTTACACATATTTATCATTTCCATGAGATGGAATGTGATATCCATTTTTCTAATTGATCTTTTTTGGATTTTGGTGGATGCGGTTGTGTCGTGGAATTTTCGGGTTGATGTTGTCATTGCGGGAGATGTGATCGTGATCTATTGTACAAGACCATTCTCCTAAAAAAGAAAGCTGTAATAGATTTGAGGTAAGAGATTAGTGACTTATCTATTTTAACTATGTTCATTCATAAATTTAGCATGATTTATCCACATGATCAAAATGAAATTGACAAAAATAAATATTTGAACTAAATTAAATAATTGGTTTCAATTCCTTAGAGATTTTATTGCCTCTTTATTTTATAGATACTATGATATCTTATCCATTCTTGACTATCCTGATGTTTTTTATAGATATTGGTAATGAATTTAATGTCGGGATTAATTCTCAATTTATTGGATATGGAATTAAAGAGGCATAAAAATGAATCTGGTTGTTGTTGTTGTTTAGATTTAATGATAATCTAATGGATATAGTTATTCATGATTAATTGAATTAGTTAATTAAATATGGAATAAAGAACCAATTGTGTGCTAAATAATATTATTTTATTGGGAATGTGTTTGCCTCATGTTTTAATGTCCATGTGCTTTGTTCATTGATGTTGTGAGAGCTCGTTCTTTGTGAAGGATGGATGCCTTGTTTAGGTCCAAGAGACATGTTTCAGTGTTTGTTTCTTACAACATGTAATATGATGTGAGCAAGGGATGTCTAATCCTAAAGGGTTATTATGGTAAGTGGGGTTCTGTAGGCATAGTGTTTATGGTAGTAGATGACACTTAGTATGGCGAGATGCATCCGTTTGTGAATATGGGTGTCCAGAAAGAAACCATTGATGATGGAATGTATTGATTTTGGGATTACCTTTTGATATAGAAGCTGTATGCTTGATGAAAATGTTGTTTGAATATCAGGTTTAGTATCACCACTGCAATAGGTAGATGGTATACTATTTTTCCTTCCAAAAAATGTGATCACACATAGGGAATGGAACTTTCATTCCTTGTTTAGAATTTCGAGGATGGATGGGTCCATGATCTTGGAATATGTGGAAGATACTCGATGAATAGTTCATCTAATCACTGTTTTGATCCCCTTCTATTTGGCAGCATAGGATTTTTTCCTAGAATAATTGGAAATATGGAATATTGAAGTAGAACTATGTTTATCTGATGCAGTCGGAGCATGCTGTGTTACAACGATGAGGTTATGACAATGAGAGTCCATGGAATCTATTTGGTTATTGTTGGAGGGAATGTATATTGGTTGGAATGATAATTATATGTAATGTGGCATGGTTAACATTTAATTAAACTTCAATGAATAAATTAACAAAAAATAAAATAGAAAAAAAACGGATAAAGTAACATAATATTGTACATTAAATGGTTGTGTGCTTTTATGATATCTACTCTTAGAAGTGGTAGTAGGGAGTCTGAGAGACATTAGTTTCAGTTGAGTCTTTGACTAGGTTTTTTCCATTGTGTCGTTGTGATATATATTATATCTTAGTCATTTGTTTTTCAATAAGCTACTCTACCCTATCGGTTACGGCGTCTGACACCCTGGGGATTTTAAGCCCAGGGTTTGTTTTCCCCAACATCTTGGCGGGTGGCAGGATAGAGGACTACCTAATTTGGCACTGATCTCTTCTCCTGGAAGTTAATAGTGTGGGTGTGCAATCTGTTTTTACCCATATATGTGTCTAGAGGTCTATAATAGATTATGGTTATTTCATAGACATATATGTTCTGTATAGTTTTATATGGATTACTATAGTCGTAATGTATATCATCCCGCCTTTTTATAACATAAACTATCATTACATTACACAAAACTGAGGATCTTTAAGGTTTAGTGTCTTGGAAACCATGAAGATAATACATGAAAAAAACATAAAATATTCTTCGTAAACACTTGAAAGGCTTATCCTTAAGTTCATCCTAGGTTCATTACTGCATCTCATAACCTGGGGACATACATCAAAATAAAGGGTGAGCAGAAGGCCCAGTAAGGGAAACAAGAGAAACATTTTACATGTGATCTTGAGAAACTTCAATAAGGTCATGAAAAGAACTTTAAGGCATGAGAAAGATTTCATGATGAATTTATTAATAAAAATAACATTTTTCATAACTTGAAGATGTGGATACATCAATTAACATAGAAAACCATGTACATATCACCAAGGTCCATCCCCAAGGTGTCATTTGAAAATTACCATGGTTATTCACCAAGATATTGTGAAAATTGTAATCTCTAGTGGTTACATCATTACCCAATGCATTGGAGCGCTATCCAAGTGCACCCTTAAATTTGACTTTATTATAATGTTATCCACATATATCATCATCAATACGTTCATAAATAACCCATATAGCATAAAATAAATGGGTTTCATTTAATAATCACAACGTCTTAAAAACTGCTTTAAAGACATGATCTTAATGTCACTTTAAACCCACGGAAAGGGAAAGCAGGTCTCATGTATGTAAATCCCAAAATTTAAAATAGAATATTTTTATATATATGTAAATACCCTTGTAGAAAAAATAGCTTTTATTATTCACATTATAACATAATGTCATTTTGAGGAAAGAGAGAGTCATTTTGAGATGAAAATTCTGCAGCATAACGGCTATGTTTCGGGGCTTTAGAAAACATTGAAAGCAGAGGGGACAGGGGTCAAACATTCATAAATGACCCATAAAACAGTTGAGGGATAGAATAAGAAGGATTTATGCACATGGTAATGATATTTTAAGGACATACCATTTGAAATGAAAAACATTGAAGGAAGACAAAAATTAGATTTCTCTTATGAAAATTCGTCAGCTTAACGACGTCACTTAAACATCAAAAAAATGATTTGAAAAGGTAAAATAGGTTCTCTTATCATGTGAACATAAGAGTTCATTATGATAGATATTGAGATCATACCCCAACATAATAATAAAAAAATGAACTTGAAAGACTTGACATGAAAGTAGAATTTTGAAAAGAATGAGAAGGGTGAAAGAATCCCCTTAAAAATTTGGCAGCCTAACTGCGTCACTTAATCATTCTTAAAACGGATTGATGAGAGCAAGATGGGGTCTCTCATAATATGAACATGAAAATGACAGTAATATGAATATATAATAACATCCTCCAACATAAGAACATGGACTATAAAAGAAATGACATAAATGAGATTACTTGAAAAGAAAGGGAGAGGTCTGATCCCTTACCTTAAAACGTAACTCTTAAAACTCAAAGGTTTGGACCTTGAGGGATTGGGGGCTCTTTGGGAGGACTCCTTGGGAGGTAAGGAGACCAGAACTTCGTTGGGGGAGAGTTGGGAGTGAAAACTATAGGAGTAAAGGGTGGGTATTTATAGGGAAAGTGATGGGACAAGGCATTAATGGCCAAAGGACACCTCACAAGTGCTTTTCTCAAAACCATGTGCTCTCCCATGGCATTTACCATGGAGTTAGGCCACATGGGGCTCCGAATACAATAATTCATCACCTTTTCCCGGCCAACCCTTAAAATATCTCGTGACATCATCATGACACAGTTATGATGTCATTAAACATACTGAAACCCAAAAACTGCATTTTTTACTATTAACTGAAAAATTCATCTTTCTCAGAAAAATCCCAAAACTTCACCTTAACCAAATATCGATGCTCTAATTACATTTATGAACTCCATTTTATAAAATAATTTTGTAAATATTTTTAATTAAATTTTTAAATGAAAGCACTATTCATCAAGAATTAATTTTTTTCAAAAAAATCCCCAAAAATTACCATAACATAATATTGATGCTCTGAGTTCAAAAATAAAGTCCATTTTATAAAAATAATTTTCAAATTATTTTTAATTAAATTTTTAATTAAAAACACTATTCACCCAAAAAACTAATACTTGACTAATAATTAATGAAACCGTTATTTACCGATTTTATTGAATCTCATTACTTAATCAAGGTGTCTAAATTATATTAAAACTTTCTTTAAGTGAGATTACTAATCCATTTGGTCACATTACTCATCATAAGCATAAAATCACTATTCATAATTTACTATTCATCAAAAATTATGTTGATCTTATTAGACTCCAAATTCCTTACTGAACACTTTAGCAGATGACCATTTTTTGAAAATCATTACACATCATTAATTATTTAAGGTTTACATAAATATTTTAAAATAACTATTTTCCAAAAATACATTCTAAATTTATCCAGACATTTGAAATTTCACAAACATCACTAAAGGTAGAAATCTTAATTTATTCATCCCAAAGGATTACACAAAGAAGCTACGGTCTCGTCACATAGCCCCTTATAACACCAGCATATGACCTAAGTTTAAGGTGTGCTATGGTGAGAGAATATGAGGGAGGCTCAGATAACATTGCCCTAGTAGTCATCTCTACTAACATGAACTTCTCCTGCAGGTGTTTCCGTTCAAGCTTGACACGCTGGAGTTCGGCTTGGGCTTGGTCCAAAGCGAAGCCCAAAGATGCTACCCCCTTCCCAATCTCTGATAAGTGGGCTTCATAAGGTTCGAGTCTACTGGAAGAAGCCATCGACTACTCTTTCTTCATTAACCATTAAAATCTCTATTAAATCATTAAGAGTATGTTAATATACTATTTAAAAAGTTTGGGTTGTTACATTCTTCCCCCTTAAGAAATTTCGTCCCCCATATTTATACTCGAGGCCTAGTTGAAAAGGTGAGGGTACTTTTGCTTCATCGTTTCCTCAGGCTCCCAAGTCGCTTCTTCAAACTTATGATTCCTCCACAACACTTTCACAAGGTGGGTAGTCTTGTTTCCTAGAACCTTGTCTTTATGGTCTAAGATCTCCACTGGATACTCCTCATAAGAGAGGTCATGTTCCAGTTGTACAACCTCTGGGTTCAGTACGTGAGAAGGGTCGGGTATGTACATTATCTAGAGAGATACATGGAAGACATCGTGAACCTGAGCAAGGATAGGTGGAAGTGCTAGACGATAGGCCACTGCTCCTATGCGATCAAGGATTTCATAGGGGCCAATGTACCTAGGGCTGAGCTTCCCTTTCTTCCCAAACCGCATGACTCTCTTCCATGGAGAAATTAGAAGGAAGACCTTGTTTCCAACACCAAACTTTAAGTCCCTTCGACGGTTGTCTGCATAGCTCTTCTGCCGACTCTGAGCAACATTTATGTGTTTTTGGATGGCATGAACCTGTTCTGTCATCTCTTGCACAAGATCAGGCCCAAGAAGCTTTCTCTCACCAGTTTAATCCCAACAGACAGGAGTTCTGCATCGCTTTCCATATAGAGCTTCATAGGGTTCCATCTGAATACTCGAATGGAAGCTTTTGTTATAGGTGAACTCAACTAATGGGAGGTGTTGATCCCATCCATCATTAAATTCCATTGATCATGTTCTCAGCATGTCTTCAAGTGTCTGAATAGTCCTTTCAGACTGGCCATCTGTTTGAGGATGACAGGACGTACTAAAATTCAATTCAGTATTCAGAGCATGTTGAAGACTTCTCCAGAATTTTGATGTGAATCTTGGATCATGATCCAAAACGATGGATAGTGGTACCCCATGCATCCATACCACTTCCGTTACGTATATCTTGGCAAGTTGATCCAGAGGGAAATCTTCCCGGATAGAGATAAAATGGGCGGTCTTGGTGAGACGGTCCACAATTACCCATATCGCATTGTTTCCTTTGGATGTTTTCGGGAGACCAGTTACAAAGTCCATGGTGATATTATCCCACTTCCATACTGGTATGGGTAGCGGTTTTAAAACCACCGTAGGAAGTAGTTATTTTTCATTTACTTGCTGACACACTAGGCACCTTGTAGTGAAATCAGCAATCTCCCTCTTCATGTTATCCCACCAATAATGATCACGAAGGTCTCTGTACATTTTAGTGCTTCCCGGATGTATAGAGAAAGTAGATCTATGATCTTCATTCATCAGTTCTTTCATTATCTCAAGAATAGATGGAACACATAGTTTTGTAGGAAATTTCAATACACCTTATTGATCAATATTGAAATCAGGGAACTTCCCATCCTTTACAGCCTCAAGCTTCTCCTGCTGTGAAGGATTTTATTTTTGATCCTTCTTGATCTTCTATAGTAATGAAGGTTGAGAAATCATTTGGGATAAGGTTGATGATGTCTCTTCCCTTACAATTCCCATGTCCAGTTTTACTAGATCTTTAATCAAGGGATCTCCTAGGATCCTCAATGTTTCCAGAACAACATGATCTTTCCTACTTAACGCATCCGCGACTTTGTTTGCTCTTCCATGGTGATAATGAATTTAACAATCATAGTCTTTAATAAGCTCCAACCATCTCCTTTTTCTCATGTTCAATTATTTCTACATGAAAATATACTTTAAACTTTGGTGGTCAGTGTATATATCAAATTTCTCCCCATAAAGATAGTGCCTCCCTATCTTTAGAGGAAAGAAAACTACCACTTGCTCTAGATCATGCATAGGATAAGTCTACTCATGAATCTTCAACTTTTGAGATGCATAAGCAATTACCTTGTCATTTTGCAGGAGGACACACCCAAGCCCCTTTAGAGATGCATCACTAAAAATAATGAATCCTTTTTCGATAGAGGGTAGAGTTAACACAGGTGCAGTAACCAATCTCTTCTTCAGCTCTTGGAAACTTTCCTCGCATTCCTTCGACTAGATGTACATAACCCCTTTTCAAGTAAACTTGGTTAACGGATTAGAAAGACGTGAATTTTTTTTCACAAACATCCTATAATATCCTGCTAAACCAAGGAAACTACGAATCTTAGTTACTATTGTGGGTTGAGGCCACTCCTCTACAACCATTGTCTTTGCAGGGTCAACCGAGATTCCTTCATTGGTTGTGATGTGCCCCAAGAAAGCCACTTTTTGTAACCAAAACACACACTTTCTAATCTTTCTAAAGATCCTCTCTTTCCGTAGAGTTTTCAAAATAACCCTAAGATGATCTTCACACTCCTCACAACTTTTTGAATATATCAAAATATCATCAATAAAAACTACCACAAAGTTATCAAGGTAGAACTTAAAGACTCTATTCATCAAATCCATGACAATATCAGGAGAATTAGTCAAGCCGAAGGGCATAATAGTAAACTCATAATGCCCATGTCATGAGCGGAAGACAGTCTTTGGAATATCTTCTTTCTTCACCCTCAGTTGATGATAACCAGCTCGAAGGTCAATCTTGGAGAATAATTGAGCCCCAGGAAATTGTTCAAATAAATCATCAATTCATGGAAGAGGGTATTTGTTCTTGACTGTGATCCCATTCAATTCACTATAATCAATTCATAACCGCATTGATCCATCCTTCTTCATCACAAAGAGAACTGGTTCTCTCCAAGGAGACACACTTGGTCGAATAAACCCCATCTCCAACAAGTCTTGGAGTTGTTTCTTTAACTATTATAGATCCACATTTTCCATTCTATACGGAGTCTTTGATATCGGTTGAGACCTAGGTATGAGTTCAATGGAGAACACTACATCTCTTTCTGGGGGAGTTCCAGGTAACTCCTTAGGAAATACATCCATGTATTCTTGAACAATCAGAACATATTCTATTTGTATACTCCCTTTTCCTTCTTCATCATCACCGATTAACTCCATAAAGAAAGCTATAGGAGGTGCTTCTAGATAGGGATCAGTTCGAGATATCTCTCCTTGGAAGATAATTGTAGGTCATTCATTCAAGACTACTGAGATTTCCTTACTTCTGCATTTGATCTTAGCATTATACATTGAGAGCCATTCTATCCCTAGTATAACGTCAAATTCCAACATGGGAATGACTACTAGATTTTCGATAAGATTGTGCACACTGAAGTAAACACTAGAGTCTCTAAACACTGTTGACGCATGGATAATCCCACTTGGAGTCTTGACTGAAAACTCTACCTCTAGCAGTTCGGGGATTGATTCTATATTCCTTGCAAATTTGGTGTTAATAAAGGAATGCGTAGAACCAGAATGAAATAAAGTACTTGATAGTTTTGAGAGGACAATAAGAGTACCTGCTACCACATCATTCGGAACATCAACATCAGTTGTTGTGATAGCGAAAGAACGACTTTGCTCCCTTGGTCACTGCTGAGGTTGATGGTGATTCCTGTCCACCGCCCTAGGATTTGGACATTGATTATCAATGTGCCCAAGTTGTCCAAATTTGAAGCATGTGACTTAGGGTAGGGCCAGAAACATCTTTCCTCTGTCGTTATTGTTGGGAAGTTTAGGTTTCACATCACTATGATAATTCCGAGAAATATGGCCTTCTTTTCCACACTTGTAGTACTTACCATTTCCGATCAAGCAGTTCCCCGAATTCTTCTTCCCACATTTATTGCATGTGGCATGTTGCATATGCTTTCCACCTCTTTCCTGATAAAAACTTCTTCCCAGGATTGGTTCTAGAGTCCTCTTCTTCTCATTAGATTTGTGAGACCACTATGTCTCCAAAAACAATAGTCCAACATTCATAGCACTTCGAACTTTTTCTTCATAGCTATCATAGACCCTGTTGGCTAGATTATTCCACAGATTAGGTCGTAGTCCACCGAAGAATCTATCAACGTTCCCATTAGGGTCCATGACAAAGCTTGAGGTATAACGGGAAAGCCTTGTGAAGTTCATCTCGTAGGTTCCAACTCATTAATTCTCCTTCTGCTTCAGCTCGATAAATTCTTTCTCCATTCACGTTCTCATAGAACAAGGGAAAAACTTATTAAAGAAAATTCCCTGGAACTCTTCCCACTACATAGCTCCCATATCTCCTTGTGGCTTCATGTTTTTGATCAGTGACCACCACTGATCAACTTCTCCCTCTAGGCGGTAAACAACAATGGTGACTTTTTCTTGTTCCGAACAATTAAGTACAGAAAAGATCTTTTCAATGGAGCTTATCCATTGTTCCGCAACCAATGAGTTGGTAGATCCACTGAATGTTGGTGGTCAATGACGCATGAAGGACTCAACAGAATGTTGTTCGCTTTGTGGTGAGATCGTCCTCTCAACTTGATTCAATTTATTACTCATAACATGATTCAGTTGGTTCATCATTCGCATTAATGTTTCCATTCCGACTTCCTTCGGAGTGTCGTCAGCACATGGTGCATTGCGGTCACCATATGAATGGTTCCTCTTATTTCCCACCAATTTCTAAAAGAATAAAACCATAGTGAGAATCTTATTTCATTTATGCATCTTTTAACTAAGACTTCATGCTTAGACAATTACAATTCTCTATAATTCCTTTATAATTATTCATAAAAAGCCCGTGATTAACCAAACATATCCCCCGAGAGTGTCATAACCAAGAGTGCAGCAAGGACCGTTATCGTGCACTAGTTCCCGTTCGAGTCTAGATCAAAGCGGTGTTTTCGGGTTTTACCCCTATGTACATCTGTGCCAGAGCCGCCTCTGTCTGCTAGTATCTAGACATGGATGTATTTGTTTGATAAACCACTTACTCAATACTTATCAAAATACCAGGAAGTTTTTTTATATTTAACTTTTATATAGGGTTCTTCCTAAAGTTTTTATATCCTAATTTCCACAAATAACTAAACCATCCTTTGATACCAACTATAGCATCCAGACTTTTTATAACATAAACTTTCATTACCTTACACAAAACTGAAGATCTTTAAGGTTTAGTGTCTTGGAATCCAGGAACATAATACATGAAAACAACATAAAATATTCTTCTTAAACACTTGAAAGGCTTATCCATAAGTTCATCCTAGGTTCATTAATGAATCTCATAACCTGGGGACATATATCAAAAGAAAGGGTGAGAAGAAGGCCCAGTAAGGGAAACAAGAGAATCATTTTACAAGTGAACTTGAGATACTTCAATAAGGTCATGAAAAGAACTTTAAGGCATGAGAAAGAAATCATGAGACATTTCTTAATAAAAATAACATTTTTCATAACTTGAAGATGTGGATACATCATCTAACATAGAAAATCATGAACAAATCACCGAGATCCATCCCCAATGTGTCATTTGAAAATTACCAAGGTTATTCACCAAGATATCATGAAAATTGTAATCTCTAGTGGTTACATAATTATCCAATGCATTGGAGCGCTATCAGGGAACACCCTTAAATTTGACATTATTATCATGTGATCCACATATATCATCATCAAACATTTCATAAATAACCCATATAGAATAAAATAAATGGGTTTCATTTCATAATCATAACGTTTTAAAAACTGCTTTAAAGACATGATCTTAATGTCACTTTAAACCCACGGAAAGGGAAAGCGGGTATCATGTATGTAAATCCCAGAATATAAAATAGAACATTTTGATATATATGTGAATAAACTTGTAGAAATAAGAGCTTTTAGTATTCACTTTATAACATAAAATATTTTTGAGAAAAGAGAGAGGCATTTTGAGATGAAAATTCTGCAGCATAACGACTATGTTTTGGGGTTTTAGAAAACATTGAAAGGAGAGGGGACATGGGTCAAACATTCATAAATGACCCATAAAACAGTATAGGGACAGAATAAGAAGGATATATGAACATGGTAATGAAATTTAAAGGAAACACCATTTGAAATGAAAAACATTGAAGGAAGATAAAAATTAGATATCTCTTATGAAAATTCGTCAGCCTAACGGCGTCACTTAAACTTCAAAAAAATGATTTGAAAAGGTAAAAGAGGGTCTCTCATCATGTGAACATAAGAGTTCAGTATGATAGATATAGATATCATACCCGAACATAATAATAAAAAAATAACTTGAATGACTTGACATTAAAGTATAATTTTGGAAAGAATGAGAAGGGTGAAAGAATCCCCATAAAAATTCGACAGCCTAACGGCGTCACATAAACATTATTAAAACAGACTGATGAGAGCAAGATGGGGTCTCTCATAATATGAACATGAAAAGGGCAGTAATATTAATATAGAAGAAAATCCTCCAACATAAGAACATGGAGTATAAAAGAAATGACATAAATGAGATTATTTGAAAAGAAAGGGAGAGGTCAGATCCCTTACCTTAAAACGTAACTCTTAAAACTGAAAGGTTTGGACCTTGAGGGCTTGGGGGCACCTTGGAAGGACTCCTTGGGTGGTTGGGTGACCAGAACTTCATTGGGGGAGAGTTGGGAGTAAATACTAAAGGATTAAAGGTTGGGTATTTATAGGGAAAGGGAGGGGACAAGGCATTAATGGCCAAGGGACACCTCACAAGTGCTTTTCTCAAAACCATGTGCTCTCCCATGGCATTTACCATGGAGTTTGGCCACATGGGGCCCCCAATACAATAATTCATCACCTTTGGCCGGCCAAACCTTAAAATATCTCATTACATCATCATGACACATTTATAATGTCATTAATCATACCGAAACCCTAAAACTGCATTTTACTATTCACTGAAAAATTCATCTTTCTCAGAAAAATCCCAAAATTTCACCTTAACTAAATATCGATGCTCTAATTACATTTATGAAATCCATTTTATAAAAATAATTTTCTAAATATTTTTAATTAAATTTTTAAATAAAAACACTATTCATCGAGAATACATTTTTTTCATAAAAATCCCCAAAAATTACCATAACATAATATCGATGCTCTGAGTTCCAAAATAATGTCCATTTTATAAAAATAATTTTCTAATAATTTTTAATTAAATTTTTTATTAAAAAACACTATTCACCCAAAAAAACTAATACATGACTAATAATTTATGAAACTGTTATTTACCCATTTTACTGAATCTCATTACTTAATCGAAGTGTCTAAATTATATTAAAACCATCATTAAGTGAGGTTACTAATACATTCGGTCACATTACTAATCCTAAGCGTAAAATCACTATTCATAATTTACTATTCATCAAAAATTATGTTGATCTTATTAGACTCCAAATTCTTTACTGAACACTTTTGCAGAATACCATTTTTTAAAAATCATTACACATCATTAATTATTAATGATTAAATAAATATTTTAAAATAACTTTTTTTCCAAAAATACATCCTAAAATTATCAAGACATTTGAAATTTCACAAACATCACTAAAGGGAGAAATCTTAATTTATTCTTCCTAAAGGATTAAACAAAGAAGCTACGGTCTTGTCACATAGCACCTTATAACACTAGCATATGACCTAAGTGTAAGGTGTGCTATGGTGAGAGAATCTGAGGGAGGCTCAGATAACATTTCACTATTAGTAATCTCTACTAACATGAACTTCTCCCGCAGGCGTTTCTGTTCAAGCTTGACACGCTGGAGTTCGGCTTTGGCATTGTCCAAAGTAAAGCCCAAATATGCTACCCCCTTCCCAGGCTCTGAAAAGTGGGCTTCATAAGGTTCGAGTCTACTGGATAAAGCCATCGACTCCTCTTTCTACATTAACCATTAACATCTCTATTAAATCGTTAGGAGTAAGTTAATATACTTTTAAAAAGTTTGGGTCGAAACATAATGTGTTTTGGATTGTGATGATTTGAGTATCTTTACTCACAGTATATGTTTTAATGGCATGAGGAATAATTCTTGATATCTCATTCATGCTATGTTAGTTATGGTGGATCCCAAAATCTGAATTGTTACTTCTATTTGTGTGGTTATTTTTGTGACTTACACATGATTCATTTTGTTGTGTTATTCCTAAGTGTCGTTGGGAAATCATTTTTGGAGAGAGATTTTCAAGAGGTACGACATCCGGGAAAAGTGGAAAACAAGTGGGAAGTTGTAGTGGGGTACCATTGACCTTATTTATATTATTGTTTACTGTTTTATGCCATACTTTTTGAGAATTTCTACTATGTGGATGTGATCATATTATAACGATTTATGAGATTAGTTAGTTTCAATTTTCATTCACGGTACTTTATCATGCTTTATTTACTTTTTCATGAGAGGCTTCCAGGATGATCCTACTGAGTATACTTTTATACTCACCCTATGTAATATAAATTATTTTTAGGTAACATTGATGTTCAAATTGTTGAATACAAATGGATAAGGGGGTTGAATTAGTTGTTCACTTTTTATATGTTTCTAAAATACATGAAATATAACCCCTACAACCTGTTATGATTTTTTTCCTTATCAACATTTACCAAATATGTTAGAATTCATGAATGTTAATCAATGTAAGAAAAACATGATTTACAAGGTTTTTCCTCAATGTGAGTACCTATGTCATTTCTATATCAACACCTGTGGGTTTATAGAAATCCACTATAATGAAAAAGGGAATACTACTTTTGTAAACTCCCGTTAGAAACCTTCTATATCCTAATAGGTATGATTTTACTAGCTCCCATCAGTTTACAATGTTTTCTTAAATAATAATTGAATCAAACACTAGAATAGAACATTTCTAAACTTACTTCAAAAATGATCAGTCCAAATCCTTAGTCTGATTTGGATATGTCTAATATTCTCAATAATGTAAGGATTATTGTGATTTTTCATTTCCTTAAAACCCCAAAGAAAACATATTCAATCTAGTGGGAACCTTTGTCCTGTAATTATCTTGTTCTCCACCTTTTCAGCATGTTTGAAAATAACAAATTATGGAATGATCTAAGAATATATTTATTGGAAACTCGGAAAAAGGTGAGAATAATGAAAATATTCCATACTTCCTAAAATCTCAAAAACATCGTAAATATCTCAATTTTAATCATCAATATTTTAATTCGTAAAACCTACTTAAATTTCTCCATGATTTATTCAATGTTGAAATTTAGGATTACGTTCTTTAGCTCTTCAAATCATTCTCCGAAAGATAATACTAGATCATGGTTTATATTTTCTCCGAAACATGCTCATATATGTTGTTTGGTTTTTTTCATAAACATGATTAGAAATCATGTTCCAAATTATACACTAATTAGTTTCCGAATTAGGAAAAAAGAAGGTTCTGGAATTTTTAGAAATAAGGTTTATAATTATGAAGAAATCAGGTTATAAATTTTTCATAAATCCCATTCCTGTTTTCTCAGTAATCAATTTTTATATTCCTTAGAAGATATGTTCCGGTTTTTCAGAAATAATGTTTCAATTTTCTCCGAAATCATGTTTCGAATTTTGTTAGTATTTTTCTCTGTGAAAATATTAAAACCACATCACCATTTCTTCAAAATTTATTAACATAAAACAATTCATTATTTTTTAGAATATTATGATCAACAAAGCATCATTTATTTTTTTAAAAAAATTTTGGGAAACATTCTAACTCCGTATGCTTCAAAAACATCTTATTTTAGGATTTTTCATCCACAATAAAGAACTTCAGCAACATCGATCAAAATCAGAAACATCCTTAATACTCAAAAAACTTCATTAATCTTAGAAACAACCTTAAACCCACAATATATTTCTTCCTCTATATCAAAAACATTTGTCAATAAAATGGATAGATGTCAACAAATAAAATACTTTTTAAAAAACATAATAGTTCTTCAATCCACCCCTTTGGATTTTCTTGACATCCTTTGTTATCAACTTTTCCAACTCCCATAATTTTTCAAAAACTAATTTTTTTTGTCTTTTATAAAATCATATCCTTTATCCAAAGATAGTGTCCTGACGCCACACTACGGGATAATGTAATATTTGTAAAAGATTTCGAGACCTTGGTGGAAACCAAATTTTTCAGCCATGTAAAGCGAAACTACCCTTAATCAAACTCCCCCTTTACATTTATCTTTCTCTTTCTCATGTTTCGTTTTATCTCCCATTTTTATTTTATCTCCCTCATTATATGAAAACCAACACTTTAAATTCATAAAATAAACTAAGTAAAAACCTCATACAATGTAAAAAGGGTTTCTTAATTCCCCCCTTTGTAAACATAAACCAAATCATAGTGGGGGATATTACATATGAGGTTTAGGGGGACATGGGAGGAGGCTTAACATAGAGTTTCATCCTCAATTCGAAAAAACATTCCTTCAACATTACTTTTGTAAAGATATCATCTATCTGATAATTTTTTGATGTGTATTCTAGAAACACATGTATAGTATCAACATTCTCTTTTATAAAGTGAATATTTTAATAAATGTATTTTTGTCTTGAGTGTTTGACCATATTCATTGAAAGGTCAATTGCACTCTGATTATCCCAATGTATATTCAATGGTTTAAAAATTCATACGTTCTATTATTCCAGCAGAACATTCTTCAATGTCATTTGAGTACATGCTTGAGTAACTGCAAAATATTTTAATCTAGCAGTGCTCAATGTTACTAAACATTGTTTCTTACTATGCCAAATCACACAACATTCACCTAAGAAATATTTTACTCCTGAATTCGATTTTCTATCATCACAATAACTAGCACAATCATTATCAGTGTAACCATGAATGTTTAATTCATCGTTTCTTTTGAGTAACAACCAATTTTACGTTGTTACCTTAACATATCTCATAATCACCCTTGTCTACAACATATTTGATTCACTCACATTACATTGAAACCTGGTAAATATTTTCATAGAATAAAAAATATATAGCCATAATGTTTTATGGTAAAAAGATGTCAAATCAGCTTCCAAAAATATTTTTGATTCACACATGTTTTAGTTACATCATTTTGATCATTGTTCTCACTGAAATAGGAGTATAATGATCTTTTGATTCATCCATTACAAACAACAATAACAATTCCATGGAATAATTTTCATGACATAAGAAAATGTATCATTCATTTTGTATAACATTTAATCCAAGGAATAATATTAATCCCTCTTACATTTAAATTTTCATTTTCTTGTTCATATCTTCAGAAATGTCTTCAAAAACCTTTTATTGGTCCCCAAAATAAATTATATCATTCACATAAATAGCGACAATTAATGTTCTGGATTCAAAAAAATTTGCATACAAGTTACTGTCAACTTTTGCTTTAAAAATGTTCATCTTTATTTAATAAAAAATCAAGATTTTAATACCAACGATGTGGATCTTGGTTTGTCCCATAAAAAGTTATCTTCAATTTAAAAACATTGTTTTCATCCTCATCATGTAAAAAACACTTGGTTGTTCGTTGTAATCTTCATCCTCAGTCTCAGCATTTTAAAATGCTCACTTTACAACCACCTGATGAATTTTTCAATTCTAATGTGAAGCCACTACATGAAACATTTCAATAGTATCTAGCCTTTAAATAGGGTAAAATGTTTCATCGAACTCTACAACTTCAACTAGTTCCTATCCTTTACAAAAAATTATTTCCATTTTTTAGGAATCTTCTCCACACTCATTCAATTTATTTCTGTTAATACGCTAGGGTAATATATCATTTTTATTTGTTATCCTTAGAACTATTTCCCATGTTTTATTATACTCAATCTAATCCAACTACACATTCATATAATCCACCAATTGTTTATTTTTAATATCCTATGAAACTGATTCTATTTAAAACTCATGAGATAAGTGATGTCTGATATTCTAATCTCAACTTCATTCATGTATGAAATGGAGCCTTGTAATTCCCAATAAATTTTTCAGATTAAATATGATTTCATAAATTAGGAAATCTCATAGTTTCTTTTTCCAACATCACTTTCATCACCACCCAACTCTTATGAATTATGATAAAGTTGTTTTATAAACCATTCACTCTTTATGAGTTTTCCTAATGATTCATACTAATCATTTTCAAAAACATTATTAAGGTCCATTAATTTTCAATTACCTTCATATCATATGAGTCCACCAACTTTTGTAAACCATTTCCTAAAATTTTTAACTTCTTCCTATAGGTGAATAACTAATGAAGGTCCCCTCCTAGTATTTCTCATCAAGCATTCCCAAATCTAGAATTATGACTTTGAAGAAACACGAGATTCCAAAAATGATGAATTATTTGAATGTGGGTTTTTTGTTATCCCACCTTTCATAAGGATTAATGTTGATTTCTAGTCTCAACAAGAATCTATTAAGAATATGTACAGTAGTAATAATATCATATCTTCAAAATTAATTTGAAAATTTTTATACATCTAACATAATTATTCCCATTTCCACCAAGCTCTTATTCTTCCTTCCTGCTACTTAATTTTTTTGGAGTATAGGATGCAATATAGTTATGTTTGATAAAATGATTTCTTTAATAAGTATCAAAATAATTGTTTCGTAATTATTTACTGTTATCTATTATCTAATTCTTTATGGAAACCACCAATTCATTCTCAAAATAGTTTTTTTAGAATTTAAACATTCCAATAGCCTATAACGGGTGGTTCAGGAACTTGATGTTTTTCATATGAGAGAAATCATCAATTAAATTGATAATGTATAATTCTCCTTTTTTTGAATGATGTCTCAGTGGCCCACATAGATCATAATGAATTAGCTCATGTGGATTTATATATTTAATTTCATCACTTTTATGACTTTTGTTAGTCATATTTACTTTATATTGAATAATACAAACATCTTTATCTCTTCCTTTTAATTATCAAAAATAATGAGCAGCATTTACTTTCGAATGCCTATTCTTTTTCTTCTACCCAAGGTGTCCAAGTCTTCGGTGCCACCACATGTTTTCATCATCATCACTCAAATAAAAATATTTATTGGATTCTACAATTTGAAAAAGAATCCAACTGGTTCTTTCTACATTTATAATAACTTTTCCATTTTCAAAATTTTGATGATATTCAAATCCTTTGTGAAGATAACACAATTTTTATTATCAGAAAGTTGACTTACAGAAAGTAAGTTATTTTTTATCCCATCAAATAATATATATATCCTTAGATTTATTTTTTTCTACTTCAATCTCTTCCATTCAAATTCCCTTAGTTTTCAACGAACAATAATTAAATGAAGTAACCACTCATCCGTCATAACTTTCAACATGTTCCAATATTTCTATATCACCTAATATATATAAAGAACAATCACTATAAAGAATCCAATGTTTTGTCCTCTTAATTTCTTTAAAAGCTGTCACAACAAGAAAATATCTCTTATAAACCTTCATATATTGGGATTTCTTTTATTTCATATCAGAAATAACCTGATCTGGAAGGAGTGTCATACATCTTTCGGAATGTTGACTAGACTAATCATATTTTCCAAAAATTTCATCCAAACATTCAAATTAATTATTTATTGGATTGTTTCAGACATCTCTTGAATTCACCATTTAAATTGTGACAACAATTACATTCTCTATTACCATATATACTTCAACTCCAGAAATAAGACTAAAATATTGTTTTTCTATTAATTAATGATCTCTCTCTATAGATTATTTGAGGAGGTTGGTAACTTATTTTACCCATAACATTATTCGAATGTGGAACATCATTCCATTTATGTAAGGATTCAAATTTTGTAGAATTTATAGGTTTATCACAAACATTTTTCATCCCAGGATTACCCAACACATCTTATAGATCATAAAATTTTATTTGAATCATATGAAACATTATTTTTTGGTAAGAAAATATTTCACCGGATTCTCATAATAAGCATTAGCCGTATTTTTAGAGGTCTCAAATTTTTTATTTTTGGATTTGTTAAAGACTTAATTCATCTTCCTTAGGGTATTTTCATACTCAAGAAGATTTTATTTCATCTTGTTATCTTCTTCTTTTTTATATTCCATCATCTTTCTTTGATCTTCATTAATCATTCCATGTTCAACATTTCTCTGTTTGTAGCATATAATCTCTTGAATTTATTCATCTTCTTACTTAATGATAGATTTTCATCCATAAAAACATCTCATGACCTTTCTTCATTACTCTAATTTATTTCTTGATAGATTATTGTTTCTCAAGACATGCAATAAGTTTGGTTCTGATCTTATACTCACTATTAGATTCTTTACCACGTTTTTCACTCTTTGATTAGTCTTTGGTGTTCTAATCTTTTGCAATGAATGTTCTAAATTATTGTGAACTCTCATCATCAGAAGAATCATTTTTAGTTGAGTCTGATTCATACATCTCGCCCAACATGATTCTCTCCATCCTAGAAGGCATCTTGAATTTTATGGAACTGTTATCTAGTTTATTATTTTTGTTCCAATTCTTCCATCAAGGTTATTATTTATAATCTTATTGATAATATCCAAATTTCTTCATGGGAAATTCATAGAAAAGTTACCATTCCCACTACACTCATAAAATTTGAGATGAAGTTTTCCTCCAAGCATCCAGTTTCCTCTTTGATAGTTCTCGAATGTAAGAGACATGAATTTTTTTTATCCCATCATCTTCTTTATCATTTTATTCATAAGGATAAAATTTCTCATCTTCAAGGATTTTCATCTTTACCATGGTTTAAAAAGACAATGAAACATTAATTTTATTCTTAAATATTTGATCATTCCTCATTTTCTAAGAAACAAGGAAATTATGTAATACATCAAGAGTTAATTCATCGTTATCTTCTAAGGATGAAATTTTTGAATCAAACTGGTCCGAAATGATTATCATCAGTTTCTTCATAATTGTAGTATTTCCGAAGAAATCTCTGAATCCACTAATGTTGAAAACAATTTCATTAACTCTATTGAATATTAATCAATTGTTTCATCATCTCTCATTCTGATATCACCAAACATACTATGTAATATTTTTATCTTGTCCTCCTTGAGTTTTTTATTTCCATCGAAAACAATTTCCAGCTTGTCCCATATACTTTTTGACATTTTGAGACCCATTACATTCTTATAAAAACTTTGCAATACAGAATTAACAACATCATTTATTTCATTTACATCTACTTCCCTATTTCTTTTATCATTAAATTTCATTGGATCATCTTTCTCAATAGGTGGGAAACCAATAGTAGAAACATTAACAACTTCATGTCCGAGAGATAAGAGATAAAGAATCATCCTTTTTTTCATCCTTAATAATTCATTCGATATAATGTAGGAATCCATATATTTTTGACATAATTAATATTCTTCATGATAAGATTAAACAAGGGAACCTCCCTCAGTTACCACTTGATGTTCTAGAGATGGAATAAAAATTTTGAAGGTGGTTTGAATAAGTTGTTCACCTTTTATAAGTTTAAATACAATAAGAAACATAAACCCTCTAAATGTTAATATTTCATTTAATACATAACACAAAGAAATATATATGAATTCCTGAATAATAAAGAATGTAAGGAACTCATGATTTACAAGGTATGGCCTCAATGTGAGAACTTACATCCTTTCTATAGCCACTCGACTAGGTCTATAAAAATAAACTATAATGAAAAAGTTATCACAACTTGTGTCTACTCCTGTTAAACATCATCTATATCCAGATATGAATGAATAGACTAAAACCTTTTAGTTTACAATGTTTTCTTCAAGAAAAATTGATCCAAACACAAGAATACATCTTTGTTCAATATACTCCAAAAATGGTCAGTCTGAATTCTCAATCTGTTTCAGTAAAGTCTGATATTCTCAGTACTATATGGGCAGTTCTGATTTTTTCATTCCTTAAACAGTGAAAGAAAATACATTTAATCTGGTGGGAACCATTAATGTTGAATTCTACAGTGCTTTGTATTTTTTGTATTTTTGAAATTTAGAAATTAGAAAATGATCTGAGAATATATTTATTAGAAACTCAGAAAATTTTGGGGAGAATCTTGAAAATAAATCCCTCTTCCTATAATCTAAAAAAACTCCATAAAGATCTTGCATTAAGTCTAAAATATTTGACATAAAAAAACATTATTAAATATCTCTATGATTTACACAAATTTGAAATTTGGGTTTCTGATCTTGAACAATTCAAATCATTCTCAGAATGATAATGTTTGATCTTGGTTCCAGTTTTCTTAGAAACATATTCAGAAATGTTGTTCAGTTTTTCTCATAAACATGCTCAGAAATCAAGTTCTGAATTTAACATAAATCAGGTCCCAAATTATATAGAAACTAGGTTTCTAATTTTTAAGAAACCCGATTTGGAATTATGCAGAAATCGGGTTCTGAATAGATCAGGAGTTATGTTTCCATTTTCTAAGAAATTAGGTTATAGATTGCTCAGAAATCAATTCTGGTTTTATCATAAATATGGTTTCTGTTATCTCAGAAATCAGGTTCTGAATTTTTTCCAAATTTTTCTTAGTGAATATTTTTAAACCACTTCACTATTTCATCAATAGCTTTTATCATGAAACATTTTATGATTTCTGAGAGCATTAAGAACAGCAAAGCATCATCTTGTTTTTAGAATATTTCAGAAACATTCAAACTTATGACTCTTCAACAAAATCCTCTTACAAAATTACTCAGCAACTAAAAAATACTACAACAACATCATTCAAACACACCATCTTCTTTCAAACTCAAAAACATTAATTAACCTCAACAGCCTCCATAAACCCCAAAACATCATTCTTCATTAATATCAAACCAATTATTTAACAAAAACATTAGTTGTTAACAAATATAATTTTTTTTCAAAAATACCACAAAGGTTATTCCAACATCAAGAAGGTTGGAGATTCGGCTAGTTAATACTACCTTTGGGGATTTTTAGGAGATTTTTGGGATTCATGGTTGATACAATTTTAATTTCTTAGTTTACATGCAATTTTCCACTTTCACTTGTAGTATTTTTTCATGATATTACATATGTGAACTAAGAATTTGTTTAATATTTTAGTCGGAGATGGAATTGGATGACGTCTATCATATCACCTTGTTCCACATGTCTTCTCTTAGAGTGTAATTCCTCTCATATTTGTGTTTTTTATAACCTCGGTGTTAGTCACAAACCTAGGGCCTAATGGAGGTGGGACATGTGGGTTCATTATCTCTCTTCTCACAATTCCCGCCTTGGAGGGGTACACCCTGTGGGGAGGGGGTCATGACAGTGATAATACAATTACCTTTATTGTTTTCATGATTGAATGCAATCATTTTGTATGTATATTAAACACACACTTATTAATAACCAACAGTAAGAACATATTCAAGCACAACTACATAAATAATAATTTAATATTTAATCCTTAGGTTATTTAATAATTACTCAAATGGTATATTTTCATCCATTTATAAAAATTCCATAAAAATACATGTATGTTTTATATGATGGTTTTGGATACAATTTTTTGACCTGTAGTTAATAAAATACATAATAAACATGTTATTAGAATAATATTTTTATAATGAGTTCTTCAAAATCAAAGTTATTTACATAGATATTGAAATCAGCGAATATTAGAAAAAACCTATATCTAAATCATTCTAAGTAGTTTAAATAACCCTATATAGTTACTAAACAATGAATATTCATTTGATTGTCACAAATATAAATGCATATTAACAATAAAAATTTATAGTATATATAATAAATTTGCATTGTAAATTTTTTATTAAAAATCATCAAATATTATATAAAAAGGAGTTTCATTGTAAATTTTGGGGCTTGAACCACCCGAAACAGTAATGTACAAAAAATAAATATTTACTATAATCATATTAAGATTCTATACTATTCCATAATTATTAGAATATAATTTTTATACTGGAATGTTATTAATGATATCCATCATGAATAAGAAGGTGAATTTAAGATGATAAATAATATAGAATTTCTAGATTTTGTTAACAATACATTAGAAAATTATCACTCACTCTGAATATTTATTTATTTTTAGGCCCTTGTGACATGTTCCTGAGAATATATGCTCCATTTATCTAGAAACTGTTGATATCTAATAATTAAAAGCTAGCTTTTTTGTAATATGAAATGTTATTCCCATTTTAGGTATTAAAACTGTGGATACTCTTTATAAACATTAGGTGGGAAAAGAAAAACATTGAATATCATGGGATTTTCGAAATCGTGGTGATATAATATTTTATTATTAAATATATTTTCTCCTACACGATGAAATTTTTTATTGAATATTTAACTATCATAATACGTAATCAAACTTTATGAGATTTAATATTAACCCAATTTTATATAATTTTATTTTCATTATACATTTATCTTGAAATATATTTTTTAGAAGAATTTTTAATAAACCATTATAAACATATTTGCACCCAAAATCAATATTTTAAGTCAAATTTTCTAAACTATATCGTTAAAAATTATAGGATTTTTTTCTATATTAATATAATATATTAATAATAATGAAAATTACTTTTTTTTCAAAAAAACCATCCATTATCTGATTTTATTCTTATTTCATGATACTTACGAACAATTCAAGTATTTTAATTTATTTCTTAATAAAAAATCAGTAAATGTAGATTTCTAAATACTAAAGGATTAAAGGTTGGGTATTTATAGGGAAAGGGAGGGGACAAGGCATTAATGGCCAAGGGACACCTCACAAGTGCTTTTCTCAAAACCATGTGCTCTCCCATGGCATTTACCATGGAGTTTGGCCACATGGGGCCCCCAATACAATAATTCATCACCTTTGGCCGGCCAAACCTTAAAATATCTCATGACATCATCATGACACATTTATAATGTCATTAATCATACCGAAACCCTAAAACTGCATTTTACTATTCACTGAAAAATTCATCTTTCTCAGAAAAATCCCAAAATTTCACCTTAACTAAATATCGATGCTATAATTACATTTATGAACTCCATTTTATAAAAATAATTTTCTAAATATTTTTAATTAAATTTTTAAATAAAAACACTATTCATCGAGAATACATTTTTTTCATAAAAATCCCCAAAAATTACCATACCATAATATCGATGCTCTGAGTTCCAAAATAATGTCCATTTTATAAAATTAATTTTCTAATTATTTCTAATTAAATTTTTTATTAAAAAACACTATTCACCCAAAAAAAACTAATACTTGACTAATAATTTATGAAACTGTTATTTACCCATTTTACTGAATCTCATTACTTAATCGAAGTGTCTAAATTATATTAAAACCATCATTAAGTGAGGTTACTAATACATTTGGTCACATTACTAATCCTAAGCGTAAAATCACTATTCATAATTTACTATTCATCAAAAATTATGTTGATCTTATTAGACTCCAAATTCATTACTGAACACTTTTGCAGAATACCATATTTTAAAAATCATTACACATCATTAATTATTAATGATGAAATAAATATTTTAAAATAACTTTTTTTCCAAAAATACATCCTAAAATTATCAAGACATTTGAAATTTCACAAACATCACTATAGGGAGAAATCTTAATCTATTCATCCGAAAGGATTAAACAAAGAAGATACGGTCTTGTCACATAGCCCCTTATAACACCAGCATATGACCTAAGTGTAAGGTGTGCTATGGTGAGAGAATCTGAGGGAGGCTCAGATAACATTTCACTATTAGTAATCTCTACTAACATGAACTTCTCCCGCAAGCGTTTCTGTTCAAGCTTGACACGCTGGAGTTCGGCTTGGGCATTGTCCAAAGTAAAGCCCAAATATGCTACCCCCTTCCTAGGCTCTGAAAAGTGGGCTTCATAAGGTTCGAGTCTACTGGATGAAGCCATCGACTCCTCTTTCTGCATTAACCATTAACATCTCTATTAAATCGTTAAGAGTAAGTTAATATACTATTTAAAAAGTTTGGGTCGTTACATAATGTGTTTTGGATTGTGATGATTTGAGTATCTTTACTCACAGTATATGTTTTAATGGCATGAGGAATAATTCTTGAAATCTCATTCATGCTATGTTAGTTATGGTGGATCCCAAAATCTGACTTGTTACTTCTATTTGTGTGGTTATTTTTGTGAGTTACACATGATTCATTTTGTTGTGTTATTCCTAAGTGTCGTTGGGAAATCATTTTTGGAGTGAGATTTTCAAGGGGTACGACGTCAGGGAAAAGCGGAAAACAAGTGGGAAGTTGTAGTGGGGTACCGTTGACCTTATTTATATTATTGTTTACTGTTTTATGCCATACTTTTTGAGAATTTCTACTATGTGGATGTGATCATATTATAACGATTTATGAGATTAGTTAGTTTCAATTTTCATTCACGGTACTTTATCATGCTTTATATACTTTTTCATGAGAGGCTTCCAGGATGATCCTACTGAGTATACTGTTATACTCACCCTATGTAATATAAATTATTTTTAGGTAACATTGATGTTCAAATTGTTGAATACAAATGGATAAGGGGGTTGAATTAGTTGTTCACTTTTTATATGTTTCTAAAATACAAGAAATATAACCCCTACAACCTGTTATGATTTTTTTCCTTATCAAAATTTACCAAATATGTTAGAATTCATGAATGTTAATCAATGTAAGAAAAACATGATTTACAAGGTTTTTCCTCAATGTGAGTACCTATGTCATTTCTATATCAACACCTGTGGGTTTATAGAAATACACTATAATGAAAAAGGGAATACTACTTTTGTAAACTCCCGTTAGAAACCTTCTATATCCTAATAGGTATGATTTTACTAGCTCCCATCAGTTTACAATTTTTTCTTAAATAATAATTGATTTAAACACTAGAATAGAACATTTCTGAACTTACTTCAAAAATGATCAGTCCAAATCCTCAGTCTGATTTGGATATGTCTAATCTTCTCAATAATGTAAGGACTATTGTGATTTTTCATTTCCATAAAAACCCAAAGAAAACATATTCAATCTAGTGGGAACCTTTGTCCTGTAATTATCTTGTTCTCCACCTTTTCAGCATGTTTGAAAGTAACAAATTATGGAATGATCTAAGAATATATTTATTGGAAACTCGGAAAAAGGTAAGAATAATGAAAATATTCCATGCTTCCTAAAATCTCAAAAACATCATAAATATCTCACTTTTAATCATCAATATTTTAATTCGTAATACCTACTTAAATTTCTCCATGATTTATTCATTGTTGAAATTTAGGATTACGTTCTTTAGCTCTTCAAATCATTCTCCGAAAGATAATACTAGATCATGGTTTATATTTTCTCCGAAACATGCTCATAAATGTTGTTTGGTTTTTGTCATAAACATGATTAGAAATCATGTTCCAAATTATACACAAATTAGTTTCCGAATTAGGAAAAAAGAAGGTTCTGGAATTTTTAGAAATAAGGTTTATAATTATGAAGAAATCAGGTTATAAATTTCTCATAAATCCCATTCCTGTTTTCTCAGTAATCAATTTTTATATTCCTTAGAAGATATGTTCCGGTTTTTCAGAAATAATGTTTCAATTTTCTCCGAAATCATGTTTCGAATTTTGTTAGTATTTTTCTCTGTGAAAATATTAAAACCACATCACCATTTCTTCAAAATTTATTATCATAAAACAATTCATTATTTTTTAGAATATTATGATCAACAAAGAATCATTTATTTTTTTTAAAAAATTTTGGGAAACATTCTAACTCCGGATGCTTCAAAAAAATCTTATTTTAGGATTTTTCATCCACAATAAAGAACTTCAGCAACATCGATCAAAATCAAAAACATCCTTAATACTCAAAAACCTTCATTAATCTTAGAAACAACCTTAAACCCAAAATATATTTCTTCCTCTATATCAAAAACATTTGTCAATAAAATGGATAGCTGTCAACAAATAAAATACTTTTTAAAAAACACAATAGTTCTTCAATCCACCCCTTTGGATTTTCTTGACATCCTTTGTTATCAACTTTTCCAACTCTCATAATTTTTCAACAACTAATTTTTTTTGTCTTTTATAAAAACATATCCTTTATCCAAAGATAGTGTCCTGACGCCACACTACGAGATAATGTAATATTTGTAAAAGATTTCGAGACCTTGGTGGAAACCAAATTTTTCAGCCATGTAAAGCGAAACTACCCTTAATCAAACTCCCCCTTTACATTTATCTTTCTCTTTCTCATGTTTCGTTTTATCTCCCATTTTTCTTTTATCTCCCTCATTATATGAAAACCAACACTTTAAATTCATAAAAAAAACTAAGTAAAAACCTCATACAATGTAAAAAGGGTTTCTTAATTCCCCCCTTTGTAAACATAAACCAAATCATAGTGGGGGATATTACATATGAGGTTTAGGGGGACATGGGAGGAGGCTTAACATAGAGTTTCATCCTCAATTCGAAAAAACATTCCTTCAACATTACTTTTGTAAAGATATCATCTATCTGATAATTTTTTGATGTGTATTCTAGAAACACATGTATAGTATCAACATTCTCTTTTATAAAGTGAATATTTTAATAAATGTATTTTTGTCTTGAGTGTTTGACCATATTCATTGAAAGGTCAATTGCACTCTGATTATCCCAATGTATATTCAATGGTTTAAAAAATCATACGTTCTATTATTCCAGCTGAACATTCTTCAACGTCATTTGAGTACATGCTTGAGTAACTGCAAAATATTTTAATCTAGCAGTGCTCAATGTTAATAAATATTGTTTCTTACTATGCCAAATCACACAACATTCACCTAAGAAATATTTTACTCCTGAATTCGATTTTCTATCATCACAATAACTAGCACAATCATTATCAGTGTAACCATGAATGTTTAATTCATCGTTTCTTTTGAGTAACAACCAATTTTACGTTGTTACCTTAACATATCTCAGAATCACCCTTGTCTACAACATATTTGATTCACTCGCATTACATTGAAACCTGGTAAATATTTTCATAGAACAAAAAATATATAGCCATAATGTTTTATGGTAAAAAGATGTCAAATCAGCTTCCAAAAATATTTTTGATTCACACATGTTTTAGATACATCATTTTGATCATTGTTCTCACTGAAATAGGAGTATAATGATCTTTTGATTCATCCATTACAAACAACAATAAAAATTCCATGGCATAATTTTCATGAAATAAGAAAATGTATCATTCATTTTGTATAACATTTAATCTAAGGAATAATGTTAATCCCTCTTACATTTAAATTTTAATTTTCTTGTTCATATCTTCAGAAATGTATTCAAAAACCTTTTATTGGTCCCCAAAATAAATTATATCATTCACATAAATAGCGACAATTAATGTTCTGGATTCAAAAAAATTTGCATACAAGTTACTGTCAACTTTTGCTTTAAAAATGTTCATCTTTATTTAAAAAAAATCAATATTTTAATACCAACGATGTGGATCTTGGTTTGTCCCATAAAAAGTTATCTTCAATTTAAAAACATTGTTTTCATCCTCATCATGTAAAAAACACTTGGTTGTTCGTTGTAATCTTCATCCTCAATCTCAGCATTTTAAAATGCTCACTTTACAACCACCTGATGAATTTTTTAATTCTGATGTGAAGCCACTACATGAAACATTTCAATAGTTTCTAGCCTTTAAATAGGGTAAAATGTTTCATCGAACTCTACAACTTCAACCAGTTCCTATCCTTTACAAAAAATTATTTCCATTTTTTAGGAATCTTCTCCACACTCATTCAATTTATTTCTGTTAATACGCTAGGGTAATATAACATTTTTATTTGTTATACTTAGAACTATTTCCCATGTTTTATTCTACTCAATCTAATCCAACTACACATTCATATAATCCACCAATTGTTTATTTTTAATATCCTATGAAACTGATTCTATTTAAAACTCATGAGATAAGTGATGTATGATATTCTAATCTCAACTTATTTCATGTATGAAATGGAGCCTCCTAATTCCCAATAAATTTTTCAGATTAAATATGATTTCATAAATTAGGAAATCTCATAGTTTCTTTTTCCAACATCACTTTCATCACCACCCAACTCTTATGAATTATGATAAAGTTGTTTTATAAACCATTCACTCTTTATGAGTTTTCCCAATGATTCATACTCATCATTCTCAAAAACATTATTAAGGTCCATTAATTTTCAATTACCTTCATATCATATGAGTCCACCAACTTTTGTAAACCATTTCCTAAAATTTTTAACTTCTTCTTATAGGTGAATAACTAATGAAGGTCCCCTCCTAGTATTTCTCATCAAGCATTCCCAAATCTATAATTATGACTTTGAAGAAACACGAGATTCCAAAAATGATGAATTATTTGAATGTGGGTTTTTTGTTATCCCACCTTTCATAAGGATTCATGTTGATTTCTAGTCTCAACAAGAATCTATTAAGAATAAGTACAGTAGTAATAATATCATATCTTCAAAATTAATTTGAAAATTTTTATACATCTAACATAATTATTCCCATTTCCACCAAGCTCTTATTCTTCCTTCCTGCTACTTAATTTTTTTGGAGTATAGGATGCAATATAGTAATGTTTGATAAAATGATTTATTTAATAAGTATCAAAATAAATGTTTCGTAATTATTTACTGTTATCTATTATCTAATTCTTTATGGAAACCACCAATTCATTCTCAAAATAGTTTTTTTAGAATTTAAACATTCCAATAGCCTATAACGGGTGGTACATGAACTTGATGTTTTTCATATGAGAGAAATCATCAACTAAATAGATAATGTATAATTCTCCTTTTTTTGAATGATGTCTCACTGGCCCACATAGATCATAATGAATTAGCTCATGTGGATTTATATATTTAATTTCATCACTTTTATGACTTTTGTTAGTCATATTTACTTTATATTGAATAATACAAACATCTTTATCTCTTCCTTTTAATTATCAAAAATAATGAGCAGCATTTACTTTCGAATGCCTATTCTTTTTCTTCTACTCAAGGTGTCCAAGTCTTCTGTGCCACCACATGTTTTCATCTTCATCACTCAAATAAAAATATTTATTGGATTCTACAATTTGAAAAAGAATCCAACTGGTTCTTTCTACATTTATAATAACTTTTCCATTTTCAAAATTTTGATGATATTCAAATCCTTTGTGAAGATAACACAATTTTTATTATCAGAAAGTTGACTTACAGAAAGTAAGTTATTTTTTATCCCATCAAATAATATATATATCCTTATATTTATTTTTTTCTACTTCAATCTCTTCCATTCTAATTCCCTTAGTTTTCAACGAATAATAATTAAATGAAGTAACCACTCATCCGTCATAACTTTCAACATGTTCCAATATTTCTATATCACCTAATATATATAAAGAACAATCACTATAAAGAATCCAATGTTTTGTCCTCTTAATTTCTTTAAAAGCTGTCACAACAAGAAAATATCTCTCATAAACCTTCATATATTGGGATTTCTTTTATTTCATATCAGAAATAACCTGATTTGGAAGGAGTGTCATACATCTTTCGGAATGTTGACTGGACTAATCATATTTTCAAAAAATTTCATCCAAACATTCAAATTAATTATTTATTGGATTGTTTCAGACATCTCTTGAATTCACCATTTAAATTGTGACAACAATTACATTCTCTATTACCATATATACTTCAACTCCAGAAATAACACTAAAATATTGTTTTTCTATTAATTAATGATCTCTCTCTATAGATTATTTGAGGAGGTTGGTAACTTCTTTTACCCATAACATTCTTCGAATGTGGAACATCATTCCATTTATGTAAGGATTCAAATTTTGTAGAATTGATAGGTTTATCACAAACATTTTTCATCCCAGGATTACCCAACACATCTTATAGATCATAAAATTTTATTTGAATCATATGAAACATTATTTTTTGGTAAGAAAATATTTCACCGGATTCTCATAATAAGCATTAGCCGTATTTTTAGAGGTCTCAAATTTTTTATTTTTGGATTTGTTAAAGACTTAATTCATCTTTCTTAGGGTATTTTCATACTCCAGAAGATTTTATTTCATCTTGTTATCTTCTTCTTTTTTATATTCCATCATCTTGCTTTGATATTCATTCATCATTCCATGTTCAACATTTCTCTGTTTGTAGCATATAATCTCTTGAATTTATTCATCTTCTTACTTAATGATAGATTTTCATCCATAAAAAACATCTCATGACCTTTCTTCATTACTCTAATTTATTTCTTGATAGATTATTGTTTCTCAAGACATGCAATAAGTTTGGTTCTGATCTTATACTCACTATTAGATTCTTTACCACGTTTTTCACTCTTTGATGAGTCTTTTGTGTTCTAATCTTTTGCAATGAATGTTCTAAATTATTGTGAACTCTCATCATCAGAAGAATCATTTTTAGTTGAGTCTGATTCATACTTCTCGCCCAACATGATTCTCTCCATCCTAGAAGGCATCTTGAATTTTATGGAACTGTTATCTAGTTTATTATTTTTGTTCCAATTCTTCCATCAAGGTTATTATTTATAATCTTATTGATAATATCCAAATTTCTTCATGGGAAATTCATAGAAAAGTTACCATTCCCACTACACTCATAAAATTTGAGATGAAGTTTTCCTCCAAGCATCCAGTTTCCTCTTTGATAGTTCTCGAATATAAGAGACATGATTTTTTATTTGTCCCATCATCTTCTTTATCATTTTATTCATAAGGATCAAATTTGTCATCTTCAAGGATTTTCATCTTTACCATGGTTTAAAAAGACAATGAAACATTCATTTTATTCTTAAATATTTGATCATTCCTCATTTTCTAAGAAACAATGAAATTATGTAATACATCAAGAGTTAATTCATCGTTATCTTCTAAGGATGAAATCTTTGAATCAAACTGGTCCGAAATGATTATCATCAGTTTCTTCATAATTGTAGTATTTCCGAAGAAATATCTGAATCCACTAATGTTGAAAACAATTTCATTAACTCTGTTGCATATTAATCAATTGTTTCATCATCTCTCAATCTGATATCACCAAACATACTATGTCATATTTTTATCTTGTCCTCCTTGAGTTTTTTATTTCCATCGAAAACACTTTCCAGCTTGTCCCATATACTTTTTGACGTTTTGAGACCCATTACATTCTTATAAAAACTTTGCAATACGGAATTAACAAAATCATTCATTTCATTTACATCTACTTCCCTATTTCTTTTATCATTAAATTTCATTGGATCATCTTTCTCAATAGGTGGGAAACCAATAGTAGAAACATTAACAACTTCATGTCCGAGAGATAAGAGATAAAGAATCATCCTTTTTTTCATCATTAATAATTCATTCGATATAATGTAGGAATCCATATATTTTTGACATAATTAACATTCTTCATGATAAGGATTAAACAAGGGAACCTCCCTCAGTTACCACTTGATGTTCTAGAGATGGAATAAAAATTTTGAAGGTGGTTTGAATAAGTTGTTCACCTTTTATAAGTTTAAATACAATAAGAAACATAAACCCTCTAAATGTTAATATTTCATTCAATACATAACATAAAGAAATATATATGAATTCCTGAATAATAAAGAATGTAAGGAACTCAGGATTTACAAGCTATGGCCTCAATGTGAGAACTTACATCCTTTCTATAGCCACTCGACTAGGTCTATAAAAATAAACTATAATGAAAAAGTTATCACAACTTGTGTCTACTCCTGTTAAACTTCATCTATATCCAGATATGAATGAATAGACTAAAACCTTTTAGTTTACAATGTTTTATTCAAGAAAAATTGATCCAAACACAAGAATACATCTTTGTTCAATATACTCCAAAAATGCTCAGTCTGAATTCTCAATCTGTTTCGGTAAAGTCTGATATTCTCAGTACTATATGGGCAGTTCTGATTTTTTCATTCCTTAAACAGTGAAAGAAAATACATTTAATCTGGTGGGAACCATTAATGTTGAATTCTCCAGTGCTTTGTATTTTCTGTATTTTTGAAATTTAGAAATTAGAAAATGATCTGAGAATATATTTATTGGAAACTCAGAAAATTTTGGGGAGAATCTTGAAAATAAATCCCTCTTCCTATAATCTAAAAAAACTCCATAAAGATCTTGCATTAAGTCTAAAATATATGACATCAAAAAACTTTATTAAATATCTCTATGATTTACACAAATTTGAAATTTGGGTTTCTGATCTTGAACAATTCAAATCATTCTCAGAATGATAATGTTTGATCTTGGTTCCAGTTTTCTCAGAAACATATTCAGAAATGTTGTTCAGTTTTTCTCATAAACATGCTCAGAAATCAAGTTCTGAATTTCACATAAATCAGGTCCCAAATTATATAGAAACTAGTTTTCTAATTTTTAAGAAATCTGATTTGGAATTATGCAGAAATCGGGTTCTGAATAGATCAGGAATCATGTTTCCATTTTATAAGAAATTAGGTTATGGATTGCTCAGAAATCAATTCTGGTTTTATCAGAAATATGGTTTCTTTTATCTCAGAAATCAGGTTCTGAATTTTTTCCAAATTTTTCTTAGTGAATATTTTTAAACCACTTCACCATTTCATCAATAGCTTTTATCATGAAACATTTTATGATTTCTGAGAGCATTAAGAACAGCAAAGCATCATCTTGTTTTTAGAATATTTCAGAAACATTCAAACTTATGACTCATCAACAAAATCCTCTTACAAAATTACTCAGCAACCAAAAAATACTACAACAACATCATTCAAACACACCATCTTCTTTCAAACTCAAAAACATTAATTAACCTCAACAGCCTCCATAAACCCCAAAACATCATTCTTCATTAATATCAAACCAATTCTTTAACAAAAACATTAGTTGTTAACAAATATAATTTTTTTTACAAAAATACCACAAAGGTTATTCCAACTTCAAGAAGGTTGGAGATTCAGCTAGTTAATACTACCTTTGGGGATTTTTAGGAGATTTTTGGGATTCATGGTCGATACAATTTTAATTTCTTAGTTTACATGCAATTTTCCACTTTCACTTGTAGTAGTTTTACATGATATTACATATGTGAACTAAGAATTTGTTTAATATTTTAGTCGGAGATGGAATTGGATGACGTCTATCATATCACCTTGTTCCACATGTCTTCTCTTAGAGTGTAATTCCTCTCATATTTGTGTTTTTTATAACCTCGGTGTTAGTCACAAACCTAGGGCCTAATGGAGGTGGGACATGTGGGTTCATTATCTCTCTTCTCACAATTCCCGCCTTGGAGGGGTACACCCTGTGGGGAGGGGGTCATGACAGTGATAATACAATTACCTTTATTGTTTTCATGATTGAATGCAATCATTTTGTATGTATATTAAACACACACTTATTAATAACCAACAGTAAGAACATATTCAAGCACAACTACATAAATAATAATTTAATATTTAATCCTTATGTTATTTAATAATTACTCAAATGGTATATTTTCATCCATTTATAAAAATTCCATACAAATACATGTATGTTTTATATGATGGTTTTGGATACCATTTTTTGACCTGTAGTTAATAAAATACATAATAAACATGTTATTAGAATAATATTTTTATAATGAGTTCTTCAAAATCAAAGTTATTTACATAGATATTGAAATCAGCGAATATTAGAAAAAACCTATATCTAAATCATTCTATGTAGTTTAAATAACCCTATATAGTTACTAAACAATGAATATTCATTTGATTGTCACAAATATAAATGCATATTAACAATAAAAATTTATAGTATATATAATAAATTTTCATTGTAAATTTTTTAATTAAAATCATCAAATATTATATAAAAAGGAGTTTCATTGTAAATTTTGGGGCTTGAACCACCCGAAACATTAATGTACAAAAAATAAATATTTACTATAATCATATTAAGATTCTATACTATTCCATAATTATTAGAATATAATTTTTATAATGGAATGTTATTAATGATATCTATCATGAATAAGAAGGTGAATTTAAGATGATAAATAATATAGAATTTCTAGATTTTTTTAACAATACATTAGAAAATTATCACTCACTCTGAATATTTATTTATTTTTAGGCCCTTGTGACATGTTCCTGAGAATATATGCTCCATTTATCTAGAAACTGTTGATATCTAATAATTAAAAGCTAACTTTTTTGTAATATGAAATGTTATTCCCTTTTTAGGTATTAAAACTGTGGATACTCTTTATAAACATTAGGTGGGAAAAGAAAAACATTGAATATCATGGGATTTTCGAAATCGTGGTGATATAATATTTTATTATTAAATATATTTTCTCCTACACGATGAAATTTTTTATTGAATATTTAACTATCATAATACGTAATCAAACTTTATGAGATTTAATATTCACCCAATTTTATATAATTTTATTTTCATTATTCATTTATCTTTAAATATATTTTTTAGAAGAATTTTTAATGAACCATTATAAACATATTTGCACCCAAAATCAATATTTTAAGTCAAATTTTCTAAACTATATCGTTAAAAATTATAGGCTTTTTTTCTATATTAATATAATATATTAATAATAATGAAAATTACTTTTTTTTCAAAAAAAACCATCCATTATCTGATTTTATTCTTATTTCATGATAATTACGAACAATTCAAGTATTTTAATTTATTTCTTTATAAAAAATCAGTAAATGTAGATTTCTAAAAAAAATTACTATGGAGATTGTAATTTTTTAAAATAAAAACATATCACATATAATAATTCATGTTTTTTTTCAATATAATATATGTTTAATAATGAATCATATTAATTTAATTTATAATTAAATGTAAAATATATTTTTTATTAGATATTTTTCACATAAACATATATGATACATTATAATTTTTAAATATTTATGAATATAAAATGAAAATCTATATAATGACCATATTTCTAATGGGTATATAAAAGTTAAAATTCCCATTTTCATTCACATGAAAATGTTTTAATGTATCCCTAATCTAATTTAGTTTATTGTTATTACAATATATTTTATATTTTTTTATTAATTTTCATTTTACAATAGTTAAAATAATTTCAGTTATCCCCCATGGTAAGTATTGTGAATATTAAATCATAATTGTGGAATTTCCGATTTTATATGTTTTCTATGTCATTTTAATTACATTAATACTATATATTTTATTTTTTTCAAAATTTATAAAACTATTTTATTTCAAAAATGATATTATTTTAAAAAAAAATTTCAATATGTTTTTTATTTTTCATTTCTATTGAATTTTTAATAAATTTTCATCAATTTGGTATTGTGATATTTTTATTAAATACATCAATCATGTTTTTTTACATTTCTATTTTTTATATAGAATATAAATTTATTTTACTATCATATCACATGTGATAATCACCCATTATAAATAATTTGGTAAAATACCTCATTAAATGATTTTAAGTCAGATTCATTAAAATTTAAAGATTCCATTCCATTCCACATCTTCTCAACTCTTTAAATATTTCTTTTCACATATTTTATTTTTTAATGTTGAGAGATAGTTTTCATAAAAATGGAATACTTTTTTCAAATAATTAATATAAGTTATTATATCAATGGAATTTATTTCAAACATTGTTATTTGATTTTTAATAATCCAAATAATTTTTTATGGATATCACATCCTCAACTAGTCCCTATATTCAATATTTTGGCCTTTTCATTTACACCAATGTAAAAATATATCAGTTTTATACTCTCTAATACTCAAAAATAATAATAGTCATTGTAAAGAATAAACATTACACATTATATTATATTCTAACAATAATTGATATGATGAAAAAAAATTTCATCAATAGAAATTATCAATTATCAATTTTTGAAATAAAAATTTGTAGTTGTGTAAAAGTTATTACTATTCATTTAAAACAAATAAATGAATTTTTCCAAATTATGTTTGTATAAATTATCACTCATAATTTATTATTTTTTTAACAAAATATTGGATTATTTATTTTTTGTGGTGAAAAATACACATTTAACCCTTGGTTGATCTACAATAATTTTTTCCATAAACATAACAAGCCCTATTGACTTTTGTATTGGAATTTCTATCTTTATAAATTAATCAAGGCTCTTATGGGCCTCAACAAGTTTATCATTGTAGTAAGGAAATACAAATAATTCTTGGAAAAATGATAAAAAATAATCCAGAACTATTCTATGTAATTCTTACTATATATCACAATATAAAATATTGTTTATGTATATTTATTCTAAATTATTGTTTTATTTCTGAAGTATAATTTTTTAACCAATCCCATATAAGAATTATTGATATTGATTGTATTCACTAAAAAATAATAATGTTCATATTAGAAGGTATTATCACAACATTTTTATTTAAATAGAGTACTTATGTTTTTCTCTCTTTCAATATTAGATGTGTTCTATATCCTCTACTTTAAAAAAATATCTTTTATAATTCCATAAACATTTAATTATCTTTGTAATGAAATATTTGAGTAATTAAAAAATTTCTTTTTGTTTTATAGTTATCCCATATACATAATCTCAATTTTTACATAATGAAGATATTATATTTTTATTATATTTTCACTATTAGTTTTTTATTATAAAAAATAATTTCCCTTCATTTCCTTAAATTAACTCTTTAATTTATCATTATAGTATTTATTTTCCTTGTTAGAAAAAATTTATATTATAATTATTTCTACCCTAGAAGTTTTTTATATAGTGAAATAATAAAAACTATGAAAAAAATGGATAGTTTATAAAAAATATCAAATATAATGGCCAATGAATTTGATGTAAAAAAATTACTTCTATTTAAATTAATACTGAATACATAATAATTATATACATACCAAAACCCAAAAAGTTTACTGAATTTTTATAATAGATATAAAACAAAAATATTTTAGGAAATATCTTCATAATTACCTATATAGATATTACATAAAAGTAATCATCATAGGTTTACCCAACTCAAACAATTCATCAAAAGATAAGTGAAATAAATAAAAGATAATAGAGAGCTTTGCATATATGTATTGATAAATATGGTATATATAAATCAATAATAATATGTATGAATCTATTAATTATAAGTATAATAAATCATGAAAATAATTTTCAATGTTCAAATTCAATCTGAATTTTTTCAAATACATTAATTATTGAATAAAATATTTTCATTTATAAAGGAATGAATCATAAGAATGAAAAATCATCATAACTCAATCATGAACCATATTTTCATTATTTAAATCTGTATGGTACCATAATAAGTATAGAATCCATTTTATACATTAAGGATTGTTACCAAGTCCAACAGATCAGAAATCAACACATGTTTCTCATATTGGATGAATCACATTGAATTGTTCAATAAACCTATCAAGCACATCGAAATGTCTCTCCTATTGGATCATGTATACCGACTTGTTCCCAAAACTATCTCCTGAGACAAAATATTTTACGAAATATATTTTCGGGGGAATTAGGTCCCACCGATTAAATAATTAGTATAAAATTATTTGTTCCACAATATGATAAATCATTCATCATATCATAACACACATATGAAATCTTTTTTCCGAAACATTTAATCATAGCCTTACCCATGGAATGGAATTGGGTTTCATACAAAACATCATAATTTCATCACAAACATAAAACATATAAAAGATAATAAAATTGGTATCATTTGATAATATCTATAATGAATCTTATGTAAAATAATGGGATGTCATCTTATAATGAAAATTATTTTGAAAGACAATAAGGAATAATTCGTGAGGAAAATATGTGTTCTATTTAAAAATTATATCCCTAATAAAAGACAATAGACTTATAAATTGTAAACTATTATTTGATAATAGTCCATTATACAATTAAAATAAGATATAAATCATTGAATAATAATTATGTAATGAAAAAACAAACATTTATTACATGAATAAAAACATTCCATGCATATTTTTTTCTTCAGAAAATCAATATGTACCAAATTTGGAAAACAAAAAAATTATCCCAATCATACAGTTTTATAATATATTAAAAAATATTATATTATTTAAAATTATATAATGAGAATATTAAAAACTTTTTGTAAAACAATTTTATAAAAAATTGATTTAAAGGGTAAATATTCCACAATATAGTTTTAAACATAAAAAATATTGAATATTGTTGAGAATGTGAAATAAACATGTACCAATTTTATAACATATGAATCAAAAGCTCCATGTATTTGTGATCTTTGAATTGGATATGTGTATAATTATTTTTCATGATAATAATAATAAAATACATTAATGGGAAGTATATACTCCACAAAAAAATCATTTATTCTATAAGGCATGTGTCCCAGAGATATTAAAGTTAATTTAATATCCCTTACCTCATGCCTCAAAATTATTCAGTAACTTTCAGACATCATATATAATAAATTTAATTTTATTATATACTTAATAAATAAATTTATAAAAATATATCAAACAATTTTTGATTTAGGTATAACATTCTATCCACTTTTTATCAATAATTGTTTATTAAAATCACTATTCTATGTGATATCTGATTTAATTTATGAACATGTTTTGGTTATGCAATATATGTCCATAAAAATTTTTTATGGTACCATATTTTATATAATAAAAATAATTATATAAATATAATAAATATTAATTATATAATTAATTATAGTCATTTATAAAAAAAATTCACAAAAAAATAAATAATATCATTCCTAGAGACTATAGATTGTACGAATATATGAATGTTGTTTCCATGATTCAGATGAAAGAGTGAAATAATTTTCATTTTTAGATTTAATATATATATATATATATATATATATATATATATTAGTATATATATTATTCAATCTCATCATCATTATCTTACAACAACAACATATATTAAAACAGAATCGCATAACATCGAGGTTTTGGTAGTCCCCACGTTTCCACAAACGAAGTCATCGTTTCCTAATGGATTGGATTATTATAATGAAGGATTGATATTAACATACCAATAAATTTGTTTTTCATATATATATCATAAAAAATTAAACCCATCCTTGTACACATACATATATTATTTTGACGACAAAAAAATTTCATCCCCATATGGAGATTGTAATGCTTACTTACACATGAGAGATACATTAAATTATTGATTGAAAGGAAATAGGTTTTATAATAGTGAATTAATAATTAAAATAACATTTGAAAATAAGTAGCTATATTATTAATTTAATTTTATGTTAAATATAATTGTTTTATCATATGTGAATTAGAGTATAATAAAGAAAGTGATCGGTTAAGGTAATTAACTCATTTTCGAAACATCCCCATAAGATCTCTTATAAAGTGATCTAGGATTATAATTTTTTTGATAAAAGTAACATATATAATATGTAGATAGAAAATTAGAAGAGAAATATTTAGATTAAGATCAAGATAGATGGCTACATGTGGTCTTAATAAGTCAGGCAGTATGTGTGCCTTTTGTATGATAGGAGAGGGGCAGACTTCAAATTTATAAAAAAATATAAAAACACAATTCATGAACATGATATTTATAATGTAGATGAATTAGAACATATTGTAGAATATGTTTTAAATATCATCATAAAATATTATTTGGATAGGTTTATGAGATATTTTAAACCATATATTTTGGTTTTACCCCATAACTAACATATTTTTACCTTAACCACATAAACAAAATTTACACTCTTAAATGGTTATAATTTTACAAATAATGTATCTAATGAATCAAAAATGGATAAGGAATAAAATTTTAGACCATATAATTTCACGTATATTTTTTTTATTTTTATTGTTTTCATTAATTAAATATAAAATTATTCTCCTAAAATATAATTATTTACAATTTTAATACTATTCATTACATTGTATTTTCAACATAATTAAAAATATAAAATTCCAAAAAATTATTTTAAAACAACCAAAACTTTAACATTCATCTAAAAAACGATAATATCACATTAATTATCAAAAATTATAATACTCCTAATAATTTAAATATCAGTTATTTTAATTTTACATTAATTAAAATATTAATGAATCAGCATTGTTTAAGAATTTTGGATACTTATTTCTACCTTTAAAGTTAATAATAAATAATCATATTAAATTTAAATAATTTATATATCATGATAATTTATATATATATATATAGTCAAACTTTTATTTTAATTAACACACATATAAAATTATTACAGTAAATATAAACAGGATTGTGAAATGTTTTAATTTTTTTGAAAAATTTTTATAAATATAATAATATCAGCTAAATAGAAATAAGACTTCATATAAATTAATCATAGATTTCTTTGTAAAAACTTAACCCATCCAATAAAATCATGTCAGGTGCTGGAGCCATTTTATAATTCATATCATTTTATTTTAATAATTAATTTCTCGATTTTCCCTTTAGCGTGGTAAATGAAATTAGTAACAGTACGATAAATATTGACCCAACCAAAAAGGTAATTATTTATTTCTAAATGATTAGGACCATTATATATTTCATGAATCAGTTATTTGGATTCATACACAATAATTTAACATCTAGGATATGACCGAAAATTAATATTTTATTAATGCTTTAAGATACAAATAAAATCGACACTCTATAGAACACAAGCTATCGAAGACATAAAAATTTTAAATGAAAATAAATCATATAGATTTTTGGGTGATATATTATACTCACTTATAATGAGTTTTACCTTAATATTCTACAATCGATAATTAAAAGATAAGGATACATCAACCCCATCACAACCTCTGGTTCTAATGTAGCTTCCTCTAGTTTCGGATTTCAGCACAAATAATTAAGCCTAAAATTTGTATTATGTTATAGAAAATTCATCATAAAATAAAGAGTCATTACATATAATTCATTATATGAATTATCTATCCCAGATGATATGATCTCTTAATTTAGTACATGTGATGGTTAATGAATTTACTTTGTCAAGAGGGTTGTACGGAACACATCATGAACATGACAGTGATTATATATAAGAAACAATTGATAATATAACATCCTAATATGATCAAATAATTCAAAATGATTGATATTGAATGGGAGTAAATTTCCATTATTTACACGTCTCATCACATAATTCCATCAATTTATTTTATGGAATACATTTCCATCAACATTAAACATCGAATCATTCGGAGGATTGACAGTAAAAAAAATTCTCAACCCTACACTACTTTTTCTTGGATCTGAATCTACAGATTATATACAAGAGGGGGGGGGGGTGAATTGTTTCTTTACCAAATTTTCGGTAACTCTTTGATTGAATGAGTTCTATCCTCTATACTTTACCAGATTTGATCATGCAGTAGAATAATTAAAAACAAGAACAAAAATATGTATAGTGGATCGGGGAACATAAGGCCCCTAGTCCACTCCACCAATACTCAACTCCACGAGCATGTTGATTTTAACTATCTGGTCCTCTTTTCCACATACCGATTCACAACTGAGTACAGGAAGTTGACACCTTTACAATCCTTAGGCTAAAAAAGGCCTTCTGGTTCAAACAAAAACCTACACATATTAGTACAAGAAGTTGGTTACTCAAGATAAAAAGAATTTTAACAAAAACATTCCTGTTGATCTTCACAATTGCAATAGAAAGCAATTGATAGCAGATAGATCGTAGTCTCTAATAATATTTATTTTCATGTTGAAGCAGTTTTGAGTTGATCCTATTGTAATAGATATAGAGATATAGTTCACAACATCAGCAGTAGTAGATCCATAGTAGATATTCAATGTAGAACAAGTGAATCTTCTATCGAGTTCTTTCTTCTAAAAAAAACAGATCTTTGATGCTCCATTTGAATCCTCAGAACTGGATGCTTTTTGCAGTCTCTGTTTTCACCTTTTTTATAAAAGATTGATCACCATACATATTTGTACCTGGTGTTTCAGAGAGAACATACATAATAAAGCTGATCATATCTCCTGCACATTTATATTTTAAAAGTTGCCTTTTTTATTCGCGCTATTCAAAATTTTGAATTTACTGAGAAGTCGTAACTTCCCTTAAGACTCGGAAAAAAATCTACCTTAAATTCGATCATAAATCCATTGATAAAACGGATTTGAATCATTCAATGTCGTATTTTCAAAATGACTTTAAATTTGGCTTGTAATCCGCCCAATAATCAGCTTGCTGACTGCTGCATAAAAATATTGTCTTTCAAAATTTCCGACGCCAAACGTAAGGTTGATGACTTGGCCTCCAAACGTAGGGTTGACAATGTATGGTTGATCATGACCTCCAAACGTAGGGTTGAAAATTTAAGGTTGATCATCTATACATTTTCTTTCAACTCTAAAATGTACTGTAAAAGATCCATACTTTTATTTGATCCATACTATTCCATGAACGTATGGTTGTTCACCAAAGTAAGGTTGGTGAACCATACTTTTGAGGAACAAAATTAATGTTTAGTACTTACGTACGATTCTACTTCCATACTTTACTTATAATGTATGGTTGTTTAACCATACTTTTCTCTTATCTCAAAAGTATACATGCTTTTCAACCTTACGATACGTTTATCCACGTAGGGTATGAACAGTGATTCCTGAACGTGCTAAAGCAAATTCCACGCTTCATTTATCCACGTAAGGTATGAAAAGTGATTCTAAGACATGCTAAAGTAGTTCCCGAATGCACTAAATCAGTTCTTGAACAAGTAATAAATCCTGGTTATTTCAAGCGAAAAATAAATTAATAAATTCCTGCAAAATACTACATAAAATCATTCGAAAATAATAAAGAGTATTTATGAGCATCAAAATTATTGTAAAGAGATGGAGTATTATTCTCAATAATCTCCCCCTTTAAATAACATTATTATGTGTTGTTGAAAACAATACCCGGCTCAACAATCTACCCCTTTTTTTATGATCACAAAACCGATAAAATAATTAATGAATTCATCTTTACAAAATTAATTAAATATAGTTTTGAAAATTAAAAAAAAAATTGTTCCTTAAATTTATGCATTTTCAAATTCTCCACCAAAAAGATAATAATAAATCCAAATTTATCATTTAACTCTCCCCCTAAATAAAATGTTGATGTTTTGAAGTTGTGTTTATCCAAATTCTCTCCCTTTTTTTGATATCAAAAAGAATGAAAAATCATGGATTTTAACATTTTTAATATTGCACTAAACTATTAGTAAATGCTATAATGAACTGTTTAATAGAAAATTTATCTAATATACTAGGATATGTTAACATAAAATAGTAATAAAAAAATAGAGAAAGGAAAAATAAATAAATAAATGTAAATAAAAATAAAAATTATTTAAAATTAAATAAACCTAGTTCCCCTTAATAAAATCAAACCTTGAAGTGGGAAGTGGTTTAGTAAAAATATCGGCTAATTGAATTTCAGTATTTATAAATTCTAAAAATATATTGTTTTTAATAACATGATCTCTTAAAAAGTGATGCCTTATATCAATGAGTTTAGTTCTAGAATGACTAATAGGAGTTTTTGAAATATTAATTGCACTTGTATTATCACATAAAATAGGTGTATTATTAAAATTCAATCCAAAGTCCATAAGAGTTTTTTTCATCCACAACACTTGTGCACAACAACTGCGAGCAGAAACATATTATTCCTCGGCTGTTGATAGGGAAACTGAATGTTGTTTCTTAGTAGACAATGATACTAAAGACTTTCCTAATAAGTGACATGTTCCTGATGTTCTTTTTCTATCTAATCTACAACATACAAAGTCAGAATCTTTATATGAAATCAAATTGAAAATAGAATTTTTAGGATAAATAAGATATTTAAAACTAGTTTCTTTTAAATATCTAAAAATTATTTTAACAACAGTTAGATGAGATTCTTTAGGATTTGACTGAAATCTAGCACAAAGGCAAACTAAATACATTATATCTGGCCTACAAGCAGTAAGATATAACAAACTACCAATCATACCTCTATATAACTTGTTTTATAATGATTTCCTTGTTTCTTCAAAATAAAGTTTTATATTAGTACACATAGGAGTTGTAAATGTCTTGTTGTTTTCAAGTCCAAATTTCATAAGTAAATCAGTAATGTATTTTCTTTGATATAAAACATTACCAAAATCATTTTGAAATGTTTGATGACCCAAAAAAATCTAATTCTCCCATAATACTCTTTCCAAATTCTTCTTGCATTAATTTTGAAAATTCATGACAAAGAGTTTTATTAGTTGATCCAAAGATTACAACATCAACATAAATTTGAACCAATAAAACATTAGTTTTCACTGTTTTCTTAAAGAGTGTTGGATCTGCCAACCCAATAGTAAAGACATTTTTCAAAAGAAAAGACCTTAATATTTCATACGAAGCTCTAGGTGCTTGTTAATGCTATAAATAGCTTTACTAGGTTTAAAAACAGAATCATGTTTTTGAGAGTTTTCAAAACCAGGAGGTTGCTCAACATAAACATCCTCTATTAAATAACCATTTAAAAAGGAAGATTTAACATTGATCAGAAATAATTTAAAATTCATATAAGATGCATAGGATAAAAAGATTATAATTCCTTCTAACCTAGATACAGGTGAAAAAGTCTCATCATAATCTATTCCATCTTCTTGATTATATCCTTTAGCTACTAAAGGGTGATTCTTTAGGGCTCTAGATTGGCTAGGTAATATATTTAAATGTTCTTCAGTATCATATTTGTATCCTCCCAAGTAAGTAATGAAAAATAGATAATTTTTTCTATTCCTATAAATGATTAAGATAGTGTTTTAGAGGCTTAAAATGAAAATAAATACAATCTTATGCATGGAATACACTAATATTCTTAAAAGATTGTTTTACTGCCTTTTGATGGAAAAACCTTTTTAAATAAAACATTTGACAATTTTATAATCTATATTTTTTAAAATAAACATATTCATTATGATTGGGACATTGAAATTTACATTGGATAAATTTTTGGTATTTTTCTGACAATGTTCATTTTTAATGAATAGTGAAAAAATACTGCATTTTACATCAAAACTACTTTTTCATTAAATTTAATTATATGGTAAGATTATCCTTTAAATTGGTCTTAAAGTTTAATATGAATATATTTTTACCATTTAATACAATGGTGGTCATTAGGATTAATTTCACTTTGGAATTTGTCATAAAGTAATGCCAACCTTTTCATAGATATTGTTTCAAAAAAACCTGCTATTTGTTTTGAAAACAAGAATTATTTTTAAATCATTAATTGAAATTTATGTATTTGTAATTTGGTAAAATGGATTACATATTTGGAATCAGAAGGTCCAAATTATGTAATTAAGACTGTTTTATTTTTGGAAATTATGAATAGTAACGATGGTAATTATCTTTAATTATTTTGATTAATGAGTAATCAGGTAGTTAAAGATAAAAAAATGATATCATAATAATACAAAAAGACCAAAAAATGTGTCCTAAGGATATTGGATGTCTCATGGCCGACCATGGGATGCCTTGTGCAAAACTTGGGGGCCCCATGGAATCACTTTTGTGAGAAAGTGACTTTTTATCTTTTTATTTTTAAAGAATGTTAAATGTGACAAAGAATGTATCACCTATGTAAAATATTTTATCTTTTGTCTACATAAATGATTTTTTGGACTATAAATATTCATAAGAAATCTAAAAATATTTTCTACATCATAGTATTATTTTCATAATTTTTAGACTTTAAATAAATTAAATTATTTATGACATCATGATGATGCAGCGATTACCTCATTAATAAAGGATTTAAATAAAATGAAATGATAATGTAAACTCTATGACCTACACATGTCCAAAACCTTTTGGATGGGTGGATTTAGAACCCTTATCACCTTACCCTCGAATTATATCAATGTGGGACCTTTTGAATCCGAAAATCAATTTCAAATAAAGTAACATTTCTTTACATTCCAAGAGTGCCCCTCCTCTCCTCTTATAAAAGCCCCCACCTCTACCTCCTTACCCACACTCCCAAAGCCTTTGGCTCAGCCAACCCCTGCCCATTTTGTCTCTCCACTTTCCTCTTTTACTCCTTAAATCCTCACTATGGGCAGAAGTCTTCCGAAGTAAGCCTTTGAGCTCAAACCAACGGGAGTTACCCGATTTTAAGGTAATGGCTTCACTTGAGCCCTTTTGTTTTATTTTGCGTCTCCAACCCCCTAAATTATTTTTATTAATTTCTTTTCTAACAACTCCAGTATCTTCAATATACTAGTACATTTTTATAAGAAGTATTCGAGCTACACTTACACACACCTACATCTAATGGTTAGAGGACATTCTGTTTCCGTGGATGGTGAATTTATGCCTCCCGAAACAATGATTGTTCAACATTATTATAACACCTTCAAAGGTGGCCATTAAGATGTCACTATATTTATATATGATATATAATATGTTTATGTTTTCCTTAAGCTTCTGTATTTTTCATTTTGGGCATACCTTTCTGATTCCCATTATGGGTAAACACGATATCTTCATTTAAGGAAGTGCGGACTACCGCCCCATCAAAGTGATTTGATTCGTTAAATACCATATTTGGGACGTATAAAGGATGGAACTATGATATTATATACGATATTTTACTGGAATTATAATATACCTTAATATAATTAAGATTCCATTCTATAAAATATGAAATAGAAATGAAAGTAGCGTTCATGCGTACGTACGACTTACCGTCTCCATGAACGGTGCATTTCATTTCTTACCTCTAAATGATTATGTAATATTATAAATGCATGTATATACTGGATATATATGATATATACATCATGATTATAATTCTTGATATAATGGATACATGAACAACTTGTAATTCTAAAGGGATCATTTTTGACTCAAGTACCAATGATCGTTAAAATTACCGTTATTAACTTAAATAATTACATAGTGTTCATGACATGGAAATAAGTGATATAAAAGGAATGATGAACTTGAAAAAGGTTCTTAATCAAGTAGAAATTAACTCAAGGTTATTATTCAGGACATTAAAGAATGATTGAGTCAAGTCGGACCTGAGGTATGGGACTTCGTCTCAATCTTCTTTCATTGAGGCATATTTTGTTTTATACACAACCTTCTTTTATATGGTTGATAAACCCCGTTGACTTTTAAGTTTATTCAAAAGAAATATTTTTTATACGAAGCGTTTACTAAACGTCAAAAGGGAATGTTTTTTCCATACGTATGTGGCGATAATGACTTCTCCGCCGCCGTGACCATTATTTGAGTTTCGGCTTCCTCTACAAGCCATACCATTTTTTAAAAAAGAAAAATAAATACCATGTTTTACTTTTCATTTATTTTAGTATTGAAAATGGTTTTAATAATATTTTTATTTCAATTTGTTATATTGATATCTTGTAATTGAAAGGTGGAAATGTTATGTTTCCTATATGCATGTTTTATGTGATACGATTATGTTGAGGTTCTTGGTAATTATTATGAAGACGGGTGGTTCTGTGATAAACTAAGGGCGGGTGAGCCCGATATAGCTCTCCAATGCATTGGGTAATGCGAAGGAGTGAGACTTTAAGGTTTCTCCGAAAAGATTTAGGGAATATATTTTGATGGGTATTCCAAACGTAACCAAGAGGGTTACTCCCTACGTAAGAATGTTATGAATGCCTCAAGTTACCTTTTATGTCTTATGATTTCTATGATTTTTTCATGATTTGATGAGGTATGTTAATGTGCCTATGTTTTATGTGTAAAGTATGATTTCATTCTTATTTATATATGAACTCATGTTTCCTTTCCATATTTTTTTTATAACCCTTACTGAGTTTTTTATGCTCATCCCAAGTTTTTTAGAAATGTTTTTCACGGGTCAAGGGAAAGGTAAATGATATGATGATTGTGTCAAGGAAGTGTCATGAAAGAATCCATGTTTTATTTTAAATATGTTTCCATTGATGGGAAAGAAGAATATTATCTTTATGTAACCACTTTGTTTATATGTGGAATGTAATGCAAGTTTTATGATCTAATTCTCTAAAACTCTAAACCTAAAAAGATCCTCAATGTGTAATCTTGTAATAACTCAAGATTAAGTAAGGTTTAAGGCTGGGGCCTTATAGTTGGTATTAGAGGTCTGTTTAGATTACTTTAGGAGTTAAAATTATATTAAATGATTATCCAAATTTTTTTAATGGTCAAATTGAAGTGATATAGTATTTGAAGATTACCATGTTGCTTCATCTAAGACATGTTTGTTCAGAATGGTTTTCTGCAGAGGAAACATGGAAGCAGTGCTAGGAAGGCATGCAGAAGGAAATAACCTTCCAAATCAGCAACCTGAGATGGTCGGAATTGGAACTGAACCGTTTGTTGTAGTAATCGCGTAGTTGACTCAAGCAATAAATGGCGGTGGTATCCATACATGAGATCAGCCAGATCAACCGCAGAGGAACATGTCAGTGGTGGAACATTTCATGAGGCAACATCCCCCATCACTCAGAGGATCATCTGAACCTGTGCAAGCTAAAAGGTGGATTAAGGCATGGGAGAAGATTTTTGATGTCATGGGGTGTTTGAAACAATCAAAAGGATAGTCTTGTTATTTACCGTTTGGAGGGTGAAGCAGATCAGTCGTGGTTGATGGTTAAAAATATCAGGGACGCTGATGAGATTGATGCTATCGACTGGGATGAATTCAAAGGTATGTTTCTTGAAAAGTATTTTCCTAAGGCTGTTCGACATAGGATGGAAAAACAATTCTTGGAATTGAGGCAAGAGGAAGACTCAGTTGCTACCCATGAAGAAAGGTTCACTCTATTGGCAAGGTATGCTCCAAATTTTATCCGAGACCATGATAGTAAAATCAATCTTTTTTACTCAGGATTAAAGCCAAAATATCGAAGGGATTTAGCTTCTCGTGAGTTTAAATGTTATGAAAAGCTTGTTCGATGTGCTGAGAAGGTGTAAATGGAGTTTGTCGATGATCAAGTGTTCTATAACAACCAGCATAAGAAGATACCAAGGTGGCAGTAGAAAGGGAAGAATTCTTCAAAAAAGTCTGATGGTAAGAAATCTAAGTTTCTAGTTTGTGATAAATGTGGCAAAAGGATTGCTGGGGAATGTCTTCTGAAATCTGGAAAGTGCTACCGATGTGGTAACATGGGACATAAGGCTCGTGATTGCATTGAAAAAGATCAAGGTGAAGGTAAGACCAAATTTTATTTATAGTTAGTGAAATGTTTTAAGTGCAATGAGATGGGTCACTATGCAAATGAGTGTCTGACAAAGAGCTTCAGTGATGGGAATCAGTTAGACTACAAGAAGAAAGGGGTAGTGAAATCCTTTGCAATTACTTTAGTAGATGTCGGGCCATAAAATGAAGTTGTATCAGGTAATTTTTTTGTTTTTTAAGATTATGCCAGTGTGTTGTTTGATTCGGGGTCCACACATTCATTCATCTCTGAAAACTTTTCTACTAAAATGGGAATACCATCTCAAGAAATGACTCCTAAACTTTTGGTAAAAACACCTGGGGGAAATGTTGCGGCAAAAAGAATTTACAAGAATCTTCTAATCCTTATCAGTGGAAATAACCTACTTGCAAACCTTATTCTTCTACCTCTAGTTGAGTTTGATGTTTTCCTAGGTATGGATTGACTCTCTATTTACCATGCTAAGATTTATTGTAGAGATAAAGAAGTTTCTTTTCAAAAAGACATTCAGTTTGTGTACAAGAATGAACCCTTACTGTTGATAACTTCTCAAGATGCCAAGAAAATTGTAAAAGATGGAGATGAATGTTACCATGCACACATCGTTGAAAATAAAGGAACTGTTAAGATTAATGATGTGCCAGTGGTAAATGAGTATCCTGATTTTTTTTCTGATGAGTTGCCTGGAATAATACCAGATCGAGAAGTTGATTTTACTGTTGACATAGTTCCTGATGCTACGACAATTTCAAAACCCCCTTATCGAATGGCTCAAATTGAACTTTTAGAGTTGAAGGATCAATTGCAAGATTTATTAGAGAAAGGTTTCATTCGTCCTAGTACATCACCATGGGGTGCTCCTGCTATATTTGTTAAAAAGAAATATGGTTCAATGAGACATTCCATTGATTATAGAGCCTTGAATAACATCACTGTTAAGAACTAATATCCTTTGCCTCATATCGATGATTTGTTTGATCAGCTCCAGGGAGCTCAGAATTTTTCCAAGATTGACTTGAGATCGGGGTACCATCAGCTGAAGGTAAAGGAAGAAGATGTTCCGAAGACTGCGTTCCATACAAGATATGGCCATTATGAATTTGTAGTAATGCCTTTTGGGATAACCAATGCACCTAGTGTATTCATGGACTTAATGAATAGAATTTTCCTTGAGTTCTTGGATATGTTTGTGGTGGTTTTCATTGATGATATTTTGGTATTTTCTAAAAGTAAAGAGGATCATGAAAGACATTTAAGGGTTATCCTGCAAACCATAAAAGAAAAGAAACTATATGGAAAATTCAGCAAGTGTGAGTTTTGGTTGCAACAAATTTCTTTCGTTGGTCACATTGTCTCTAAAGATGGGATAACTGTTGATCCTGTAAAAACAAAAGTTGTGGAAGACTGGCCAAGACCCATAAATGTAACTGAGATTCATAGCTTCCTTGGTTTGGCAAGCTATTACCGAAGGAATGTTAGAAATTTTTCACGGTTATCTAGACCAATGACTAAGATAACTCGGAAGGGTGTTAATTTTATCTGGACAAAAGAATGTGATGATTGTTTTCAAGAGTTGAAAAGAAGATTGGTGAATGCTCCAGTTTTGGAACTAACTTCCAGGAATGGTGAGTTTGTTATATACAGTGATGCTTCATTAAAAGGACATGGTTGCGTCCTAATGCAGAATGATCAGGTAATTGCTTATGCTTCACGATAGTTGAAAACTCATGAGGTAAATTACCCTACACATGATTTGGAATTAGCTACTGTTGTTTTCGCTTTAAAAATTTGGAGGCATCATTTTTATGGATGAAAGTGTGAAATATATACTGATCATAGAAGTTTAAAGTATATATTCACTCAGAAAGTGTTAAAAATGAGACAGAGGAGATGGCTGGAATTATTCAAGGATTATGATTGTACAATTCATTACCATCCGGGAAAAGAAAATAAAGTGGATGATGCTTTGATTCGAAAAAGTAACACTTCATTAGAAATGATGAGTTTGGAACGTGATCCTTTGGTTAATGATTTGATGAAATTTGGAATAGAAGTTGTTGGTGCAGGAAGTTCTTCTGTTTTGTTTTAGGTATCAGTGATATCATCTCTATCAGATTGAATCAAGCAAGCACAGAAGAAATACAGTGAGTTGCAGAAAAAGGTAGAGCTGGTTCAGAAAGGTAAGTTGCATGAATTCAACATTGATAATGATTGTGTTTTGAGATTTGGGAAGAGATTGTGTGTGCCTTGTGATTCATAGTTGAAGAGAGAGTTGTTATGTGAAGCTCATAGTTCTCCGTTTTCAGTTAATCCTGGCAGTACTAAGATGTACAGAGATCTGCGGGAGTATTACTGGTTGGATGGAATGAAAAGAGATATTGCTGATTTTACTATGAAGTGTTTGACATGTCAACATGTTAAAGTAGAGCGGCAGTTACCGAAATGGATGCTTCAGCCTTTACCAGTGCCAGAGTGGAAATGGGAGAATATATCCTTGGACTTTTTTGTGGGATTACCGAAGACATCTTGAGGTAATAATGCAATCTGGGTTATTATTGATCGCTTGACTAAATCTTCTCATTTCCATGCTATACGAGATACTTTTTCCCTAGATCAACTTTACCGTTTGTATCTTAAAGAGATATTCAGGTTACATGGAGTTCCCCTCTCTATCCCAGGTTCACTTCTATCTTTTGGAAAGGCCTTCAGAAGTCATTGGGTACTGAATTAAATTTTAGTACAACATTTCATCCTCAATCAGATGGGCAGTGAGAACGAACAATTCAGACCTTGGAGGATATGCTACGAGCCTGTTCGATGGATTATCAGGGTAGTTGGGACTAACATCTTTCTTTGGTTGAATTTTCATATAATAACAGTTTTCATTCCAGTATACAGATGACACCATTTGAGGCATTATATGGGAAGTGGTGTCGAACTCTAGCTTTCTGGGATGAAGTGGGTGAAAGGAAGTTGATGGCACCAGAATTGGTAGAAGAGATGGCAGAAAAAGTTCAGCTGATTCAGAAACACATGAGAACAGCTCAGAGCAGGCAGAAGAGTTATGCGGACAACAGGAGGAAGGATCTATCTTTTGAGATAGGTGATCATGTTTTTCTCAAAGTATCACCATGGAAAAGTGTGATGCGATTTGGTAAGAAAGGAAAGGTGAGTCCAAGGCCCATTGGATCATATGAAATTATGGAGAGAGTTGGATCAGTTGCATACTGGGTGGATTTACCTCCGAGTTTATCTCAGGTACAGAATGTTTTTCACGTTTCGATGTTTAGAAAGTATATGCCAGATCCATCTCATGTTTTGAGTCCAGAGGTAGTTCAGCTGGAAGGGAACCTATCCTATGAGGAACAACCATTCCAGATTCTTGACCACAGGGAGAAAGTGTTAGGAAATACGGTGATTAATCATGTAATGGTTTTGTGGAAAAATCATATGATGGAAGAGACAACATGGGAATCTGGAAATGCAATGAGGGATAAGTACCCCCATTTATTCGATAAGTAAATAAATTGCGGGGACACAAATTTCTAATGGGGGGAAGGATGTAACAACCCATGTAAGTAATTAATACTAGATATTTTAATCTATGTCTATTAATGATTAAAATAGTGTTTTAGAGGCTTAAAATGAAAATAAATACAATCTTATGCATGGAATACACTAATATTCTTAAAAGATTGTTTTATTGTCTTTTGATGGAAAACCCTTTTTAAATCAAACTTTTGACAATTTAATAATCTATATATGTCCAAATAAACATATTCATTATGACTGGGACATTTAAATTTACATTGGATAAATTTTTGGTATTTTTCTGACAATGTTCATTTTTTAATGAATAGTGAAAAAATACTGCATTTTACATCAAAACTGCTTTTTCATTTAATTTAATTATATGGTTAGATTATACATTTAATTGGTCTTAAAGTGTAATATGAATATATTTTTACCATTTAATCCAATGGTGGTCATTAGGATTAATTTCACTTTTGAAATGGTCATAAACTAGTGACAAACTTTTCATAGATATTGTTTCAAAAAAAACCCGCTATTTGTTTTGACAACGTGAATTATTTTTAAATCAATTATTGCAATTTATGTGTTTGGAATTTGGTAAAATCGATTACATTATTGGTTTCAGAAGGTAAAAATAATGTAATTAAGACTCTTTTATTTTTGGACATTATGAATAGTAATGATGGTAATTATCTTTAATTATCTTGATTAATGAAAAATCAGGTAGTTAAAGATAATAAAATGATATCATAATAATACAAAAAGACCACAACATGTGTCCTAAGGATACTGGTTGTCTCATGGCAGACCATGGGATGCCTTGTGCCAATCTTGGTGGCCCCATGGAATCAATTTTGTGAGAAAGTGACTTATTATCTTTTTATTTTTAAAGAATGTTAAATGTGACAAAAAATGTATCCCCTAAGTAAAATATTTTTAATTTTGTCTACATAAATGATATTTTGGACTATAAATATTCATTAGAAATATAAAAAGATTTCCTACATCATAGTATTTTTTTTCATAATTTTTAGACTTCGAATAAATTAAATTATTTATGACATCATGCTGATTCAGCGATTACCTCATTAATAAAGGATTTAAATAAAATGAAATGATAATGTAAAATCTATGACCTACACATTTCCAAAACCTATTGGATTGTTGGATTTAGAACCCTTATCACAATACCCTCAAATTATTAAATTTGGAACCTTTTGAATCTGAAAATCATTTTCAAATAAAGTAACATTTCTTTACTTTCCAAGAGTGACCCTCCTCTCCTCTTATAAAAGGCCCCCATCTCAACCTCCTTACCCACAATCCAAAAGCCTTTGGCTCGGCCAAACTCTACCCATTTTTTCTCTCCACTTACCTCTATTACTCCTTAAAGCCTCACTTTGGGTATAAGTATAAGGCCCCAGCCTTAAACCTTACTTAATATTGAATTAAAAGAATAATTCACGTTGAGAATCTTTTCAGGTTTAGAGTTTTATAGAATTATAACATAACTATTACATCTCAAAAGATTACAAAGTAGACACTTCTACTAAGATTCCATAATCAAAAGAAAACTCTTAAAAAGAAACATGTCTAGTTCCATGTTTTATATAGCGTGACATTCCCTTGATCCCATCCGTGACCTTATTCCACTATAAGTCCTGTGAAAAACATTTTGAAAAACTTGGGGTGAGCATAAAAAGCTCAGTAAGGGATACAGAAAGAATGAAAACTGTTAGTTTTTCAAAATCAAGTAAACCATGTATACTCTATCAAAGTAATACCTTCACCTTCATGAAGTAGTAAAAACTCTTCACTGAATAATGTATCATTACTTACCTTTTTGTAACCAAAGGATTACCATGAAATCCATAAAAAGAACAAATAACATATATAAAGGTAACTTGGGACATAAACATACTTAAGTGGAATAACCATACGGTCGACTTCCACACATATCACGTAATGGAATAGCCATACAACCAATTTCCATACATACTTAATGGAATAGCCATACGGCCGACTTCCATACCCAATGCATTAGAGGTTATAACGTAACCACCCGTCCTGATATTCACGGCACCACCCGTCATATGGTTTATAACGTAACCTCCCGTTAAAATGTCCAAGTACCAACATAAAATCATAAAACATAAAACCAATATAAAGGAATGATAACATTTCCACATTTCAATCACAATATATCATAAATATATTGACATAATAGAATCCTTTTTTCAAAACCATTTTCAATACCAAAATACATAAAAGAGTATATGGTATTTATTTTTCTTTTAAAAAGAAGGTATGGCTTGTAGAAGAAGCTGAAACTCAAATAACGGTCACGACAGCGGAGAAGTCGTTGTCGCCGCATACGTACGACAAAAACATTCCCTTTTGTTGTTTAGTAAACGCTTCATATAAAAATATTCCTTTTGAATAAACGTAAAATTAAAAGGGGTTTATACACCGTATAAAAGAAAGTTGTGTATAAAACGAAATATGCCTCAATGAAAGGAGATTGAGACGAAGTCCCTTACCTCGGTTCCGACTTGACTCGATCGTTATTTAACGTCCTGAATGATAAAATTGAGTTAATTTATACTTGATTAAGAACCTTTTTAAAGTTCATTATTCCTTTTATATCACTTATTGCCATGTAATAAACATTATGTAACCATTTAAGTTAATAATGTCTGTTTTCTCAATATTTGGTTCTTAAGTCGAAAGTGGACTTCTTACAATTACATGTTGTTCGTGTGGTCAAAGGTTCTTTATATCCAGAATGAAATTCCCGATTTTTATATAATATGTATCATATATATCCAGCATATACATGTATTTATAATATTACATAATCATTTAGAGGTAAGAAATGAAATGCACCGTTCATGGAGACGGTAAGCCGTACGTACGCATGAACGCTACTTTCATTTCTTTGTCATATTAATGGAATTAAAACTAAATGAGAGGTATGTATATTTTAATTCCATAGTTATTCATCATTTATACATATCATTAATTATATATATCCATTATATACATGTACTTTTAATAGTACATTACATTTGGGGATAAGAAACGAAATGCACCGTTCATGGAGACGGTAATCCGTACGTACGCATGAACGCTAGTTTCATTTATATCTCATACTTTAATGGAAAGAAATAATAATGATATAGAGGTATATTATAATTCCAGTATAACATCACATATAATAACTTTAAATCCATCCTTTACACGTCCCACATATGGCATTAACGAATCACATCACTTTGAGGGGGCGGTAGTCCGCACTTCCTTAAATGAAGATATCGTGTTTACCCATAATGGAAACCATAAAGGTATGCCCAAAATGAAAAATACAGAAGCTTAAAGAAACAATAAACATATTATATATCATATATAAAAATAGTGACATCATAATGGCCACCTTTGAAGGTGTTAAATGAGTATTGAACAATCATCGTTTCGGGAGGCAGAATTTCACCATCCACGGAAACCGTATGTTCTTTAACCATTTGATGTAGTTTTGTGAGAGTATAGCTCGAATAAATCTTATAAAAACATCCTAGTATATTGAAGATACTGTTGTTGTTAGAAAATAAGTAAATAAAAAGATTTTAGGGGGTTGGAGAAACAAAATAAAACAAATGAACAAGAGAGAATGAATTACCTTTAAAAGTGTAACTCCTTTTGATTTGATCCTAAAGGCTTCCTTTGATAGAATTCTGCCCAAATGGAATCCTCTAGGATGAGGAGAGGGATGTGGAGAGAGTAAATGGTCAGGGGTTGGACGAGCCAAAGGCTTGAGGAGTGTGTGAAATGAGGTATAGGTGGGGGCCTTTTATAAGAGGAGAGGAGGGGAACTTTTGGAAAGTAAAGAAATATTACTTTATTTGAAAATTTGTTTCGGTTTTAAAAGGTCCCACATTGATATAATTCGTGGATAAGGTGATAAGGGTTCGAAATCCACCAATCCAATAAGTTTTGGACATGTTTAGTTCTTAGAGATTACATTATCTTTCCATTTTATTTAAATCGTTAAATAATGAGGTCATTGATGCATCATCATGATGTCATAAATAATTTAATTTATTTAGTGTCTAAAAATTATAAAAAAAATACTATGATGTAGGAAATCTTTTTAGATTTCCATTTACTATTTATAATCAAAAATCTGACTTGTATAACCCCATTTAAAAATTGTTTTAATAAAACATATCATGTTTGTGTCATTTTTACTTTTACATTAAATAAAAAGTTATTTATGTCATTTCCCAACCAAAGTGTCTCCATGGGGTCCCCAAGTTGACCCATGGCTTCTCTTTGTCGTCCATGACACAACCAATAAGGTTGGGACATGTGTCTAGGAAATTTTATATTATTAATGCATTATTTATACCTTCAACAACACTAATTACCACTAATCGTGATTAAGAACTTAATAAGTTACTATTCACCAAAAAATTATTATAATCTCATTGAACCACATTTTACTTCTTAATGACAACCATGTATGTCGGATTTTTGAAATTCAAAACACAATGATGGCAAAATTTCATTTAAACGGAAAATCAGTCTTTATAAGTACCACTTAGTGGTTTCACTATTCATCAAAAATTGAAGTTTTTCAGAAAATTACCAAAAATTCACGCGAAGCTATATTTGATATTACGAATTCAAAAATGAAGTCTATTTTACAAAATTCAAAACATATAAGTCACATTAATTAATTTAATAATTAATTCCCGCTGTCAGAGCAAATAGCGTGTTTTTATGAAACAATAAGTATCAAAAGATTGACACTAGTTTAAGTCCGATTTCAAAGTGAAAATAATTCCAATGACCACTATTGGATTTAATGGTAAAAATATTTTCTAATTTCACTTTAAAACCAATTCAAAAGATAATCTAATCATATAAATAAATTAGATTAAAAAGAGGTTTTGAATTAAAATACAACATTTTACACTATTCATTAAAAAATGAACTTTATCAGAAAGGTACCAAAAATTTAAACAAAGTAAATTTTGATGTCCTGATTCTAAAGAAGAGTTATATTTGGTCCAATAGAATTTATAAGATCGATCAAAACTATATTTAATGACGGTTCTCCGTCAAAAGGTGATAAGTGGACCTTTCGTGAAAATTAGGGTATAAATGCCTAAAATTGAACTCTTTCCATATTTTAAGCCTTTATCTTTTATTGGGTAAATGTAAAAACATATAAAAACATATATAATCATATTTTATTTATTTCTATCCATTCCCGCCAATACAACGGCTGCATGTTAACTACCATTTAAAATAATATTATTTTATTATTAGAGTGCAACGTAAGATTCCCAAGAAACTCGTTGTTGCGTGTTGGGTATGCCATCGAGCATAGCGTCCCCTTTAAAGTAATTTCAATATTTTATTCACAAATATGGATAAATATGAAATGTCATATTCTTTATTTACCTGGGGTGTTACATCCTTCCCCCCTTTTGGGAATTGCGTCCTCGCAATTTTTAAATTTGAGCTTGGAAACATCCTTGAACGTCCCACATCAGAACAAGAGTCGGTAAAACAATCACTTTAAAATAAAGGAAGATAAGTACAGAGGTCACCCGAGTTAACCCATACTAGGATTCCATGTAGGAAAACATGGACATGGAGGAGAAAACATAGGGTCATGTTCTAATGGAGAGTGATAGAAAACATGTTTAGGAGAAAGTTAACAATAAGAAAATCACAAACATGTGATGGGTTAAACGATGTTGGGTTCCCCAGTAGCAAAAGTTAATAGACAACATTTTTGTTTTAAGTTACTTTTTATTGAGGAATTTATTTTTGATCTTAATGAAACATACTTACTTGTCATGTTGACTTTCAACTCTTTCTAGGTTTCTTACACAAACTCATAATAGCATACCTTGATCATGGCGTCCACTCGGTTTCATCGTCATCTTGTTCACGTAGGTAGAAGTCCCATGCATTACAACAATAATTTAGAGATCCTTCAAAATCATTTGCTTCCTCCATCCAAATACACCTCGTACAACATGGGTCATATGGGTGTTCACAAAAAACAGTTTTGGGAAATAATCATGTATGACATATAATTCCAAAACATCTGATAAAACATGATTTCTATAAAATAGTCGGACCGAATTTGAGTTGAAATTTTATATTATTGGTCCTTTTAAAATACCATAAGTATGTTATGTGAGACTATATTGTAAAAGCAAATATAAATAGGTTGCGCAAGGGTCTCCATCCTCAGCACCCTTTTTAAAATCTTAATATGCTTCAAATTTTTGTGATAAGGTAAAATATTTGAAAATACCATGATAATATTTACCTTTCTTGAAAATATGAGAATATTGTGAAAATAGTATTTGTCTAAAAACAACCCATGATCCACGATGATAACGAGGTATAGTGGAGGTGTTTGATATCTCAAACAACTGCTTGCAAGTGAGTTGTATGCTAGAAAAAGTTTCACAATCATCCGAAGATGACTTTGCAATAATTATTGCAAGCATGTCATCAGGAAGAGAAATGAATGTTGTTTGAGATCCTTCTCCTTCCATTCATAACAGACATTACATGACCTGAAAAAAAGTTTTAAAACAAGGATTTAACTGAAATAATAGATATAGGGACAAATCATGTGTCTCACAAGAACTCCTAATCCCTAAAGTTGTCTAAACCGACCTTTGATACCAACTATAAGGCCCCAGCCTTATACATTACTTAATATTGAATTAAAAGAATAATTCACGTTGAGGTTCTTTTTAGGTTTAGAGTTTTAGAGAATTAGAACATAACTATTACATCTCAAAAGATTACAAAGTAGACACTTCTACTAAGTTTCCATAATAAAAAAAACTCTTAAAAAGAAACAAGTCTAGTTCCATGTTTTATATAGCGTGACATTCCCTTGATCCCATCCTTGACCTTATTCCACATTAAGTCCTGTGAAAAACATTTTGAAAAACTTGGGGTGAGCATAAAAAGCTCAGTTAGGGATACAGAAAGAATGAAAACTGTTAGTTTTTCAAAATCAAGTAAACCATGTATACTCTATCAAAGTAATACCTTCACCTTCATGAAGTAGTAAAAACTCTTAACTGAATAATGTATCATTACTTACCTTTTTGTAACCAAAGGATTACAATAAAATCCATAAAAAGAACACATAACATATATAAAGGTAACTTGGGACATAAACATACTTAAGTGGAATAACCATACGGTCAACTTCCATACATATCACATAATGGAATAGCCATACGGCCAATTTCCATACATACTTAATGGAATAGCCATATGGCCGACTTGCATACCCAATGCATTGGAGGTTATAACGTAACCACCCATCCTGGTATTCATGGCACCACCCGTCATATGGTTTATAATGTAACCACCCGTTAAAATGTCCAAGTACCAATATAAAATCATAAAACATAAAACCAATATAAAGGAATGATAATATTTCCACATTTCAATCACAATATATCATAAATATATTGACATAATAGAATCCTTTTTTCAAAACCATTTTCAATACCAAAATACATAAAAGAGTATATGGTATTTATTTTTCTTTTAAAATGAAGGTATGGCTTGTAGAGGAAGCCGAAACTCAAATAACTGTCACGACGGTGGAGAAGTCGTTGTCGCCGCATACGTACGACAAAAACATTCCCTTTTGTCGTTTAGTAAATGCTTCATATAAAAATATTCCTTTTGAATAAACGTAAAATTCAAAGGGGTTTATACACCGTATAAAAGAAAGTTGTGTATAAAATGAAATATGCCTCAATGAAAGGAGATTGAGACGAAGTCCCTTACCTCGGGTCCGACTTGACTCGATCGTTCTTTAACGTCCTGAATGATAAACTTGAGTTAATTTATACTTGATTAAGAACCTTTTTAAAGTTCATTATTCCTTTTATATCACTTATTTCCATTTTATAAACATTATGTAACCATTTAAGTTAATAATGTCTGTTTTCTCAATATTTGGTTCTTATGTCGAAAGTGGACTTCTTACAATTACATGTTGTTCGTGTGGTCAAAGGTTCTTTGTATCCAGAATGAAATTCCTGATTTGGATATAATATGTATCATATATTTCCAGCATATACATGTATTTATAATATTACATAATCATTTAGAGGTAAGAAATGAAATGCACCGTTCATGGAGACGGTAAGCCGTACGTACCCATGAACGCTACTTTCATTTCTTTGTCATATTAATGGAATTAAAACTAAATGAGAGGTATGTATATTTTAATTCCAGAATTATATTCATCATTTAGATATATCATTAATTATATATATCCATTATATACATGTACTTTTAATAGTACATTACATTTGGGGATAAGAAAAACAAAATGCACCGTTCATGGAGACGGTAAGACGTACGTACGCATGAACGCTACTTTCATTTCTTTCTCATACTTTATTGGAAACAAATAATAATGATATAGAGGTATATTATAATTCCAGTATAACATCATATATAATAACTTTAAATCCATCCTTTACACGTCCCACATATGGCATTAATGAATCACATCACTTTGAGGGGGCGGTAGTCCGCACTTCCTTAAATGAAGATATCGTGTTTACCCATAATAGAAACCATAATGGTATGCCCAAAATGAAAAATACAGAAGCTTAAAGAAAAACTAAACATATTATATATCATATATAAAAATAGTGACATCATAATGGCCACCTTTGAAGGTGTTAAATGAGTATTGAACAATCATCGTTTCGGGAGGCAGAATTTCTCCATCCACGGAAACCGTATGTTCTTTAACAATTTGATGTAGTTGTGTGAGAGTGTAGATAGAATAAATCTTATAACAACATCCTAGTATATTGAAGATACTGGTGTTGTTAAAAAATAAGTAAATAAAAAGAGTTTAGTGGGTTGGAGAAACAAAATAAAACAAATGAATAAAAGAGAATGAATTACCTTTAAAAGTGTAACTCCTTTTGATTTGAGCCTAAAGGCTTCCTTTGAAAGGATTCTGCCCAAAGGGAATCCTATAGGATGAGGAGAGGGATGTGGAGAGAGTAAATGGGCAGGGGTTGGCCGAGCCAAAGGCTTGAGGAGTGTGTGAAATGAGGTACAGGTGGGGGCCTTTTATAAGAGGAGAGGAGGGGCACTTTTGGAAAGTAAAGAAATATTATTTTATTTGAAAATGTGTTTCGGTTTTAAAAGGTCCCAAATTTATATAATTCGTGGATAAGGTGATAAGGGGTCGAAATACAACCATACAATAAATTTTGGACATGTATAGTTCTTAGAGTTTACATTATCTTTCCATTTTATTTAAATCGTTAAATAATGAGGTCATTGCTCCATCATCATGATGTCATAAATAATTTAATTTATTTAGTGTCTAAAAATTATAAAAAAAATACTATGATGTAGGAAATATTTTTAGATTTACAATTACTATTTATAATCAAAAATCTGACTTGTATAACCCCATTTAAAAATTGTTTTAATAAAACATATCATGTTTGTGTCATTTTTACTTTTACATTAAATAAAAAGTTATTTATGTCATTTCCCAACCAAAGTGTCTCCATGGGGTCCCCAAGTTGACCCATGGCTTTTCTTGGTCGGCCATGACACAACCAATAAGGTTGGGACATGTGTCTAGGTCATTTTATATTATTAAAGCATTATTTATACCTTAAACTACACTAATTACCACTAATCGCGATTAAAAACTTAATAAGTTACTATTCACCAAAAAATTATTATAATCTCATTGAACCACATTTTACTTCTTAATGACAACCATGTATGTCAGATTTTTGAAATTCAAAACACAATGATGGCAAAATTTCATTTAAACGGAAAATCAGTCTTTACAAGTACCACTTAGTGGTTTCACTATTCATCAAACATTGAAGTTTTTCCGAAAATTAACAAAAATTCACCGTAAGCTATATTTGATATTACGAATTCAAAAATGAAGTCTATTTTACAAAATTCAAATCATATAAGTCACATTAATTAATTTAATAATTAATTCCCGTTGTCAGAGCAAATAGTGTGTTTTTATGAAACAATAAGTATCAAAAGATTGACACTAGTTTAAGTCCAATTTCAAAGTGAAATTAATTCCAATGACCACTATTGGATTTAATGGTAAAAATATTTTCTAATTTCACTTTAAAACCAATTCAAAAGATAATCTAATCATATAAATAAATTAGATTAAAAAGAGGTTTTGAATTAAAATACAACATTTTACACTATTCATTAAAAAAATGAACTTTATCAGAAAGGTACCAAAAATTTAAACAAAGTAAATTTTGATGTCCCAATTCTAAAGAAGAGTTATATTTGGTCCAATAGAATTTATAAGATCGATCAAAACTATATTTAAGGACGGTTCTCCGTCAAAAGGTGATAAGTGGACCTTTCGTGAAAATTAGGGTATAAATGCCTAAAATTGAACTCTTTCCGTATTTTAAGCCTTTATCTTTTATTGGGTAAATGTAAAAACATTTAAAAACATATATAATCATATTTTATTTATTTCTATCCATTCCCGCCAATACAACGGTTGCATGTTAACTACCATTTAAAATAATATTATTTTATTATTAGAGTGCAACGTAAGATTCCCAAGAAACTCGTTGTTGCGTGTTGGCTACGCCATCGAGCATAGCATCCCCTTTAAAGTCATTTCAATATTTTATTCTTAAATATGGATAAATATGAAATGTCATATTCTTTGTTTACCTGGGGTGTTACAATAAGTCTTCCCAAGGAAGCCTTTTAGCTCAAACCAAAAGGAGTTACCCGATTTTAAGGTAATGGCTTCACTAGAGTCCTTTTGTTTTATTTTTCTTCTCCAACCCCCTAAACTCTTTTTATTCATTTATTTTGTAACAACACCAGTATCTTAAATATACTAGTAAGTTGTTACAAGAAGGATTCGAGCTACACTTACACACACCTACATCTAATGGTTAAAGGACATACTGTTTCCGTGGATGGTGAATTTATGCCTCCCGAAACGATGATTATTCAACATTCTTTTAACACCTAAAAAGGTGGCCATTAAGATGTCACTATATTTATATATGATATATAATATGTTTTTGTTTTCCTTAAGCTTCTGTATTTTTCATTTTGGGCATACCATTATGGTTCCCATTATGGGTAAACACGATATCTTCCTTTAAGGAAGTGCGGACTACCGCCCCCTCAAAGTGATTTGATTCGTTAAATACCATATGTGGGACGTATAAAGGATGGAACTGTGATATTATATATGATATTATAATAGAATTATAATATACCTTTATATCATTATGATTCCATTCTATAAAATACAAAATAGAAATGAAAGTAGCGTTCATGCGTACGTACGGCTTACCGTCTCCATGAACGGTGCATTTCATTTCTTACCTCTAAATGATTATGTAATATTATAAATTCATGTATATACTGGATATATATGATATATACATCATGATTATAATTATGGATATAATGGATACGTGAACAACATGTAATTATAAAGGGTTTATTTTTGACTCAAGTACCAATGATCGTTAAAACGACTGTTGTTAACTTAAATAATTACATAGTGTTCATGACATGGAAATAAATGATATAAAAGGAATAATTAACTTGAAAAGGGTTCTTAAGTAAGTAGAAATTAACTCAGTTTTATTATTCAGGACATTAAAAAACGATCGAATCAAGTCGGACCCGAGGTATGAGACTTCGTCTCAATCTCTTTTCATTGAGGAATATTTTGTTTTATACACAACCTTGTTTTATATGGTGTATAAACCCCTTTGACTTTTACGTTTATTCAAAAGGAATATTTTTTATATGAAGCATTTACTAAACGGCAAAAGGGAATGTTTTTGTCGTACGTATGTGGCGACAACGACTTCTCCCCCACCATGACCATTATTTGAGTTTCTGCTTCCTCTACAAGCCATACCTTTTTTTTAAAAAAGAAAAATAAATACCCTGTTTTAATTTTCATTTATTTTAGTATTGAAAATGGTTTTAATAATGTTTTTATATCAATGTGTTATATTGATATTTTCTGATTGAAAGGTGGAAATGTTATGTTTCCTATATGCATGTTTTATGTGATACGATTATGTTGAGGTTCTTGGGCATTATTATGAAGACAGGTGGTTCCGTGATAAACTAAGGGCAGGTGAGCCCGATATAGCTCTCCAATTCATTGATTAACGCGAAGTAGTGAAACGTTAAGGATTCTCCGAAGATATTTTGGGAATATACTGTGATGGGTATTCCAAACGTAACCAAGAGGGTTACTCCCTACGTAAGAATGTTATGAATGCGCCATGTTACCTTTTATGTCTTATGATTTCTATGATTTTTTCATGATTTGATGAGGTATGTTAAAGTGCCTATGTTTTATGGGTAAAGTATGATTTCATTCTTATTTATATATGAAATCATGTTTCCTTTGCATATTTTTTTATAACCCTTACTGAGCTTTTTATGCTCATCCCATGTTTTTTTGAAATGTTTTTCACAGGTCAAGGGAAAGGTACATGATATGATGATAGTGTCAAGGATGTGTCAAGAAAGAATCCATGTTTTATTTTAAATATGTTTTCATTGATGGGAAAGAAGAATACTATCTTTATGTAACCACTTTGTTTATATGTGGAATGTAATGCATGTTTTATGATCTAATTCTCTAAAACACTAAACCTGAAAAGATCCTCCAATGTGTAATCTTGTAATAACTCAAGATTAAGTAAGGTTTACGGATGGGGCCGTATAATGTTCCTTTGAACTGGACTGAATTTCTTTTATATAATTTTCAAAATCATTCTTTATGTTTTAATGTCTCATGTTATCATTAGAGTCACGTTCATCCATTTGATCTGTCCTTTTCCCAAACGGATTATATTCATCAAATTTCACAGGAACAGATTCATCAACAATCCATGAATTCTTATTATAATCTCCATAATATTTGGAGGTAGCAGAATATCCTAAGAAAATACCTTCATCAGATTTTGGATCGAACATACCAAGATTATCCTTGTTGTTTAATATGTAAACCTTGCATCCAAAAAAATTAAAGTAGTTAACATTAGGTTTTCTATTATTCAGTAGTTCATAGGGTGTCTTTTTCAAAATAGGACTAATTAAAACTCTATTCATTATATAGTAGGTTGTGCTTACAGCTTCTGCCCAAATTTAGGTAGGAAGGCTATATTAATTTACCATAGTCCAAGTAATTTCTTGAATAGTTATATTTCTTCTTTCTACAATCCCATTATGTTGATGTGTTCTTGGTGCAGAAGAGGTGTGTTTAATAACCATATTTAAGCATAAGGAATTAAATTCCTGATTCTAAAATTCCCCACCACTATCACTTCATAATGAAACTATTTTAAAACCTTTTTCATTCTGAACAGCTATACAAAAACATTCAAATATGGTAAATGCTTCATTTTTTAAATTTTAAAAAGAAAATCCATGTAAATATAGAATAGTCATCAACTAAAACATGTACATATAATTTACCAGCCAAGATTTCTACTCTAGAAGGTCCAAACAAATCCATATGGATAAGTACTAGAGGTTTAGATGTAGCAATTTTGTTAACATATTTGATGGATGATTTGTGTTGCTTTCCAAGTTGACATGCATCACAAAATCTGTCACTTTTAAATTTAAGACTTGGTAAATCAAAAACTAAATGTTTCTTAGATAATTTATGTAAAAAATATATATATCAATGTCCATGTCTCCTAATCCGGATCCAAGATTCACTTACTTCTGCAGTCAAGCTGTTTACTTGCTGTTTACACAAGTAATTTAAAACCAAAGTCTAGACATTATCAGTTCTTGGGGCTTTAAATTTAAACTATTTTTCTTTAGAAATAGTACATCAATTGATTCTAAAATCAATAGTATATCCATCATCACAGAGCTGATAGATACTAATCATGTTGTTTTTTAATCCTTGTACATAAAGTACTTTGTTGATTGAGACTGTTTTTGGATCTACAATAGTTCCAATGCCAATGATTTTTTCCTTTGGCATTGTCCCCAAATGTGACAAGTCCTCCTTTCCTTTTGAGTGAGTGAAGAAAAATTCAATGAGTTTCCACTCATATGTATTGAGTAGCCACTGTCTATGTACCATATATCTTTTCTATTCTGGTGGCCTACTACCTTCAATGACATTCAAACAAATTGCTTTGGTACCCATATTCTGTTGGGTCCAGGGTTGTTAGCTAGCAATGATCTAGGTATCTAGATTTGCATTGTTCTTTTAAAATCAGCTGAATCATATAATTCTTTTGAAACATAGGCTTTCTTAATACCATAAATTTGTGGTTGTCTTAAGAAACAATATTTATTTATATGTCCCTTTGTCCCACAAAATTTACAATTAACCCTTTTTGAGCTGGGAACAAAATAATTTTTATATAATTTAGGTTTTTCTCCTTTACTCCCAATTCCAAATCTTTCCTTTTTAATGACTGTTTTTCCATGAATTTCATCTAAAGAATTCCCTCCTTTTGTAAAAACCAATGTAGCCTGTTTGTATGATTCTTCTTCATTCTGTATTGTTTTTATTATTGATTCAAAATTAATATAGTTAGTGTTAATAGAATTGTACTTATCAGTTTATTCCTTATGTTGTTTCAGTAGTGTATCTCATTCATCTGAAACAGCTTTATGTATATTCTTTAGTGACTTTTGTTTCTTAAATACCGAGTCATATCTTTCTTCAATCATAATGCATTAGGCTGCAAGTTTTTTATTTGTATATCTTGATTCAAAATTTGATTCATTTTTTGAGTCAGAGGAGTAATATGAGTGTACCTCATCAGTTTCTTCTATGAAACACATGATTGTTATTAAATTGTCTTTTTCTTTTTCTGAGCTTGATTCAGGAGAGCTAGTGGAATCTTCAGATACACTCTGGGTAGCTTTTATAACATTCTTTTCTTTCTTCCCAAAATCATTTCTTTTGAAGAATTTCTTCTTCTTTTAATCTTTCCATTGTGGGAAATCTGTTCTGATATACCCCATATTCTTGCATTCATAACATCTTACTTCCTTATTATCACCCTTAAAGGATTTTTTGAAGCCTCTTTTCATACTGTAGAATTTTCAAAATTTTATGGCTAGCTGAGCTAGTTCTTCATCTGAGATTGAAGAGTCAGAGCTCTCTGATTTAGCTTTGACTTATCTATTCTTCATATTTTTATTCTTTTGTTGTGATTTTACCTTCAAGGTAGTGTCTTCCTTTTTGATGTAGACCTTATGTACATTTTCCTAATCTGGTATTTCACCTTAATACATCATCAGTGTACCAATCAGCTCTCTCATTGTTAGATCTTTGACAGGTGTTGATTGTATGATTGTAGAATAGATACCATTCCATTGAGTAAGAAGTACCCTCAGTACTTTTAATGCTTGATCAGCCCGCTTGATAGGTTCTCCTAGAGCTATTATATTATTGACAATTTCTGTCAATCTCCCATTCATTTGGGTAATGCTTTCACCTTCAATCATTCTGAAAGTATCAAATTTTAATTTGGCTGTTACATATCTCATTTTTCTCAAATTAAATGTTTCTTCATATGCCACGGCTATTGTTTGTCACATCTCATTTGTTGTGGGGCACTGTGTTTCTCTATTAAATTCATCTAGTCCTAGACCGTAGGTAAATGCATTCATAGCCTTCAAATTAATATCGTACTCTGCCTCAGTAGTATCACTCCATGTCTCAGAATTATCATGAATTTCATAAGGATTCAGAATCTTTAAATAGACTTTATATCCGAGGTTTTTCAGATATATTACCATGCACGATTTCAAGCAGCCATAGTTGTCTCCATCAAAATATGGTCCTCTGACCATTGACATCCCTTCTCTTGTATCAGTCATGATGCTCTGTTGTATAATCTTTAAATTCTTCTAGCATTCTAAGGCTATATCAGAAGCTCCACATTTGATACCAATTGTTGGATCTGAATCTACAGATTATATACAAGAGGGGGGGGGGGGTGAATTGTGTCTTTTGCAATTTTTTGGTATCTTTTCTATTGAACGAGTCTTGTCCTCTATACTTTACCAGATTGGATTGTGAAACGGAATAAGTAAAAACAAGAACACAAAGATGTACAGTGGTTTGGGGAACAGAAGGCCCCTAGTCCACTCCACCAACACTCAACTCCACGAGCTTGGTGATTTTCATTATCTGGTCCTCTTTTCCACAGACTGGTTCATAATTGAGTACAGGCAGCTGACACCATTACAATCTTCAGCCTAACAAAGCCTTCTGGTTCAAACACGAAACTACACATCTTAGTACAAGAAGTTGGTTACTCAAGATAAAAATAATTTTAACAAAAACATTCTAGTTGATCATCACAATTGCAACAGAAAGAAATTCACAGCAGATGGATCGTAGTCTCTATAAATATTGATTTTCAAGTCGAAATAGTTCTGAGTTTATCCAGTTGTAATAGATATAGAGATATAGCTCACAACATCAACAGTAGCAGATCCACAGTATATATTCAATGTAGAACAAGTGAATCTTCTATCGAGTTCTTTCTTCATAAACAAACAGAGCTTTGACGCTCCTTTTGAATCAGTAGAACTGGTTGCTTTTTGCAGTCTCTATTTTCCACCTTTTTTAAAAAATATTTATCACCATACACACTTGTACCTGGTGTTTCAGAGAAAACATATATAATAAATCCGAGCATGTCTCTTGCACATTTATATCCATAAAAGTCACCTTTTTATTCATGATATTCAAAAACGTGAATTTACAGAGAAGTCGTAACTTTCTTTAAGAATCGGCATGAAAAGATCCTTCTAATTCAATCTTAAATACATTGATAAAAAGGTTTTTAATCAATCATATTTGTATTTTAAAAACGACTTTAAATCCGGCTTGAAATCCTCCCAATAATCAGCTTACTGACCGCTGCATAAAAATATCATCTTTCAAAATTTCTGACGCCAAACGGAAGGTTGATGACATGGCCTACAAACGTAGGGTTCACAACGTAAGGTTGATCAAGACCTCCAAACATAGGATTGACAATGTAAGGTCGATCATCCATACTTTTCCCTTCAACTCTCTAACGTACGGTAAAAGACCCATAATTTTACTTGATCCATACATTTCCAAGAACGTATAGTTCTTCACAAAAGTAAGGTTGGTGAACCATACTTTTGAGAAACAAATGTAACATTTAGTACTTACGTACGGTTCTCCTTCCATAATTTTCTGATAATGTATGGGTTTTTAACCATACATTTCTCTTATCTCAAAAGTATACACGCTTTTCAACCTTACACTACGTTTATCCACATAGGGTATGAACAGTGATTTCAGAACGCACTAAAGAAAATTCCGCGCTTCATTTATCCACGTAAGGTATGAACAGTGATTCCAGGACGCGCTAAAGTAGTTCCTTAACAAGTAATAAATTCTCGTTATTTCAAGCGTAAAATAAATTAATAAATTTCATCAAAATACTAAATAAAATAATTAGAAAATAATTAATAGTATATTTGGGTATCAAAATTATTGTAAAGCGGCATAGTATTATTCTCAATAATCTCCCCCTTTAAATGACATTATTATGTATTGTTGAAAACAATACCTTTCTCAACACTTTTATGTGTTGTTCAATGGATCTAATCATTCAATCATTTATCCATTTAGATAATTACCTAATAGTGACATTTATCCCGTATAATTTTATATTTTGTTATTTAACCATTTCAAACAATTTTTGGATTCATAAGGAGCCATATGTTTACTAGTGAGGAACCTATTGTATTATGAAAATTATACTTCATGATGGTTTTGAACAAAACCACATTTGAAATAAATAGAATAATCTCTCAATATGTCTTCTTTCTTATAACGGTTCTCTCAGACTAACCACTAGTCATATGGTGATAAAAAATTTGAAATTGAAATCTATTTCTAGATCCTTTTGAGGACTTCTCCAAATCATAGAGTTAATCATCATAAATCTATCATATACTATGTATATTGGAAATCAATGAAATAAATATAATTTATAAATAAATATTGTAGTATGATGATATAGATATAAATAATCATTAATATCCATTATGTATGAATACTTTATATGATGATAAAAAAACCCATATAGAATTATGGCCTTTAGATGATTTGTGGAGTCGGACGACAAAATCCATGTTTTTGTTTCCCAATTTCCATTTAATTATGGTAAAATCCCCATATAATTATTTCCCACATCCATAAAATTATGTAAAACCATGCACAATGAAGCATAAATTGTAATATAGCACATTATACCATCCCACTAGAAATACTCCTTCAGTCCTCTATACATCTCTAGTCCTCTATGTTGTATAAATAATGATGAACTATTAGCCTCATCAAACTGATCTTTCTTAATATTTGATATAGTCAAGACACATACAAAATTCCTAAACAATATTATTCCAATATAATAATTTCTATACTCCAAGATATTTTTCACCATCTTTTAGAACACCACATCTTCCATCTATGGGTATTTATTATTCAAATGCATAGATTGTTGAACATTAATTTCTACTAGATAATATTTTTTCATTTCCATTATGTTTTTTGGTATATTATTTGTAAATCCATAATTATTGAATCCTTTTTATCCTCGTCATAGATATGATGGAATGATCATTTTGGCTCAATGAATTTTCTAACTTCGCGAAATTCCATGGTTGATCATGTACAAAAAATATATAATCACTAATCAAATCCAAGAATATTAAATGGATAATTTCCGGATATTTTGGATGGAAAGTACACATTAGAATTTTTTTCACCCCAATATAGGTGACACATATATCTATAGAGTAAATTCCACAATACCATTAAAAAATATATTTACTGCAGCTACCTCCAAAAAATTATTTGGGTAAATTTTCTCATGGTCTATAAATTTCCATGAGGAATAATATATAATTATAACATATTTTAACAAAAATATCCTATTCCCCCCATTGATGAATAAAAATAGATCAAAAATTATTCTCTAATATAGTGTAGTGATATTACTTTTTCACTAACAACCCTCCATTTCATCACCTTGATATTAACTTCACAATACACCATCCTTTTGAGCTATATTCCTTTTTAGTTTAAGATGTGGGGGGGATTGTATAATTTTTATTAATAATTCACTATTTATTGATAATATATATCAATTCCAAAAATTATGAATATTCATTATAGTGGCTGGTCTAGTCGATTTCTCAATAACATCTATCATAGACGGATGTACTAATATATACTGAGTTTAGAATATAAAACTGAAGAATTAATCATTATGAATCCAATAATAAAAATTGTTATAATTTTTATAAATATTTTCCATCCACTAGTTATTATGAAAAATACACATGTTATACTCAATTTCAAAATTTCTCCTTGAATATAAAAGAATATCGTTTACCTGGACTATTAAAAAATGATAATAATAGGCACTACACTATTATTCATTAACTCCATGAAAATAGCAGCAACATTAGTAAGACTATATAGAATTATTTTAAATTCATTGTGTCCATAATTCGTAAGGAAACGTTTTTGGGTTATATACTCATTTTTGACACATATATGATGATATCTAGAATTATTTTCAATCATGGAAGTGTATTGAGATCCAAATAGTTGATCAAATATGTCATCAAAACGAGCAAGATTATATTTTTTCATTATTAGGATATCTATATGTTCATGATAATTAATATAGAGTCACATTGAGATAAAATTAATTTAGAAAAAAAATTGGTTCACCCCAAAGTGATGTAATACAAATAAGTTAATCCCTAATCCTGTGTTTACTGGGGTTTCTTTGTCAATTTATTCAAATCAATTTTATCAATTGTTTATGGATTCATTTAAATAATTATCAATCTAGTTATGTGATAATATAAATAATAAACATAATTATTCTTTGAAAGAGTTCGATGCTCAATAAAAAATTCAACAATAAATGCCTTTAAAATAGGACTATCCTTAAGGAAGAGTTTCTTCCAAAAAATTTGAGATCGGTAACCTTCATGCGTAGTAATTAATACCGACAAAATAGAATCAATTTATAATGGAAGTTAATAATCAATATTTCATATATCAATAGTCATAGATTTATTAAAAATTAGAAATGTTACATCTCATCCATAAAATTGGATATGAGTTACATATAGATAATTCCAATTCATGCTAAGAATCACATAAAATTCAATTAAAATGAGAAGAATATGATTTATTGGTTGTATATTCTCTAAATATTCATCATGTGAAGAACTATGACCATTAGATGAGACTGCTATTATAATGTCCCAGCCTTATACATTACATAATCTTGAGTTATGTTAGTAATCCACATTGAAGGTCTTTTCAGGAATACAGTTTTAGATAATTGGGTCATAACTGATACATTACATCTCAAAAATTACAAATTAGACACTTCTACTATATCCAATTTTTTCACAAAAATAAAACTCCTTAGATAAATCATTTTTTCATTTCATGATATAATTATTCATGATTAATTCCTTTACATTACCCATCCATATACTATGTGATAAACGTTTCAAAAACACAGGATGAGCATAAAAATCTCAGTATGGGTAATAAAGTAAGGAATGAAAACATTAGTCCATCAACACGTAAAAATAAATGAAATAATACTTTTCAACCATAAAACATTATATCCATAGCATACCTCAAGAAATAATAATAATTATGAATAATACATATAAATCACAAATCACAAAGGAAACTTCTATCATCCATAACATACTTACATTGTAGCTTTCACAACTACATAGGGAGTTATGTTTTGAATACTCATCAAGGTATATTCCCTAAATTTATGAGGAGAAACCTTAAAGATTACATCTTTCATGTAACCCAATGTGTTGGAGAGCTATCTAGGGCTCCCCCTTCCTCAGTTTATCACGATCCCACCAATATATGTCAATAATGACCCAGAACCACAACATAATCAAAACACATAACACAAGAATAAAAGAAAGGTATCATCTCCACATTGAAATCACAATATATCATTTCAATATATTTACATAATCAATCGATTATCAAAACCATTTTCAATACAATAATACATAAATATAGTATATGGTATTTATTTTCCTTTTAAAAACACTAAGGCTTGTTATGGAAGCCAAATATCAAATAATACTCGTGTTAGCAGAATGGATGTTGTCACCGTGTAGGTTAAAATGATAAATTAGCATTGTCATTTTGTAAAAAGTTTCATTGAAAATGTATTCAATTTGAATGAAATTATAATTCAAAGGGTTTTATTATAGAAATAATAATCTAATCCCTTGTATAAATCAATGTATACCTCAATGAAAGGAGATTGAAATGAAGTTCCATCCAAAGATCATTTTATTAATCAAATATAAAGATTATGTGTATTGACTATAAGTAAAAAAAATGTAATGTATAAAAAAATATAGGACATAAAAATTTATTTCATATATAATCATATCATGACATAATAAAAATATAAAAGATAAAACCAATGAATTGAAATTGGGATAAGAAGTTTCCTTGAAAATATTTGGTAGCCTAACGACATCATTAAAAAAATCATAAAATGGTTTGATGAGTGAAAAAATGGACTCTAATAACATGGAAATTAAATTTACAACAATAAATATATAAAAGAACATATTCCAACATTAAAATTTTTAAATTAAAAAACAAAACACAAAATAAGTTGTTGACAAAAATAGGAGTGTGAAAGGTTCCCTTACCTTTTGTCTAACTAGTCTTGTTTATTATTTATCTCCATGAATAATAAATATAAATTAATTTATACTTGATTAAAAACATATTTAATGTTTTTTATTCTTTTTATATCATTTATTACCTTCCAATAATAATTATATATTTATTCATGTTAATATCATCCATTTTGTCAATGTTCGGTACTTCTGTCCGAAATTAGCTTGTTATAATTTCAAATAGTCCATGTGGTCAAAAGTCCATTTTCTACATAAATGCGTTAATGATTTAATCATAATATATATATATATATATATATTAAGTATATATATCATGTATATATTTATTTAGAATTGTCCATAACATTTGGATATAAGAAATTAAATGCACCGTTAATGGAGACAGTAAACTATACGTATGCATAAACACTACTTTCATTTCTCATTCATATTTTATGGAATGTAAAATAAATGATAAATATGAATATTATAATTAAATTATAATATCTAGGTTATATATGATATGTAATTTCATTAATTTCATCCATTATACTTCCCTTGTATAGCATTAACGAGTCATATCACTTTTAAAGGGTAGTAGTCTGCACTTTCTCAAATGAAATTATCGTATTTACGCGTATTGGAAATAATAAATATATGATGTAAACGAAAAATACTGAAAAATAGAGACAATATATGTGTCATATAAATATAGTTCTATATTAATGGAAACCATGAGAGGTGGTAGGACATAGTTGAACAATCATCGTTTCGTAAAGCATTTTTTCACCATCCCCAGAAACAGTATGTTCTAAAACCATTAGGAAGATGTGTGTGTTAGTGTAGGTAGAATACATATCATAATGAAATATTAGTATACATAATATATTATTTTTGTTATAAATTAAAGGAATAAAGAGAGATTAGGGGGGTGGAGAAGGAAAATTAATGGAAGAATATGGAGAGAAGACATTAAATCAAATCGTGTATGTCCTTGTCATTTAAGCTAAAAGGGTTTCTTGAATAACCTTATTCCCAAGGTAATACTTCTTGGATGAAGATTTGAATAACAGTTTATTATGTGGGAATATTTTGGATGAGCCAAGGGGTCATTATTGGTGTGTGTAAGGGTTAGAGGAGGTGGCATTTTATAAGAGAGAGGATGGGTACTTTTATGTTATAAAGATTATTTTATGAAAAACATAATTTCGATTTTCAAAATGACCAATACTCAATTAATTCAAATATAAGATTATAATTGTTCTAAATAATCTCAATAAATATTTTTTAGACATGTTTTTGTTTTAAATTTAACCTTATCATTTAGCAATAACCCAAAGTTAACTTATTTTTCTTTAACCATGTGTTCTTATATATTCATACTATTTGGTTAATATAGTTACAATAAAATGCCCATAGAACCTAAAGTGGTTAAATAATGACATTAGAAACAATATATAAGTAATTTATCCGAATCTTATATATTTAGGACTATTATATAATTTAATAAAATAGTATTTTATTTCAAAATGGATTTATGTCAATTTATATACTAGTCATATCATGACTTTTACAAAATCCCAAAAAAAACCTTTTCATTAAAAAACCTTCATTAATTCAAAAATAATAAGTCATAATCATTACAGAAATTATATTATGGCATAAAATGTATCAAAATAAATATATTTTTATATTCAAATTCTAATTTATTTAAATCATTCATTAAGAAAGTAATCACCACATCTTCATTATGTCACAAATAAATATAATTATATGATGTCTAAAATATAAAAATAAAATATCATGATGTATGAAATCTATTTAGATTTCTAATGACTATTTATATTCAAAGATAACAATTATATAACCCAATATAAAATTTTTTTTGGTAAAAGATATATATTTATGTTATATTCTCCTTAACTTTAAATTAAAAGTAATCAAATGTCATTTTCACACACAAGTGAATCCATATTGTCCTAAAATCGTCCAAAGTGTGCCCATGGTCGGACATATCACATCCAATATGATTAAAACACATGTTAAGGTAATTTATTATAACTATAATATTATTTTTTACCCTAATTTACCACATTTACCATTTAACCTTGTTAAATAAAATATTTACTAATGTTACTATTTATAGTTTCTAAAAATAAAATTTACCTATTTGGACAATATAGAACTCCTAATTACAAATATTGAAAAATTCTTCCAAATTTAGAACATAGAAGTTTTATAAATTAATTTAATATAAATTACCATTTTCAAAATCAAAAAACGTGTTTTTAAAAAGTAAAAAATTCCAAATGATTGACAAGTTTTTATGTTCAATTTCGTAGTGTAATTTATTCCAATGACCATAATTGTATTAATATGTCAACATAGAATCCAATTACACTATAAAACCAATTAAAAATGAAATATATCTATATAAATATTTTAGATTAAAATGTAATTTTGAATTAAAATGCAGTATTTTTCACTATTCATTAGAAAAATGAACTTTATCAGAAAAATACCAAAATTTTCTCCAATGTAAATTTTGGTGTTCCAAGTCAAAATAAGATGTTTATTTTTTAAAATAGACTATATAAAGGTGAAAAAAAAAACTATATTTAGAAAGGGATCTCTATCAAAAGATGTTAAACCAACATTTTAAAAATATTAGAGTATTTCATACTTAAAACCAAATTCATTCTTATTTTAAGACTCTAATATTCATTGTAAAATTATTTACCAAAAATGTAATTATAATTTATTTAGTTATTTTCATTCCCTCAAAATTAATGGAAAGGCATTAACTACCATTTAAAATAAAAATAATATTATATTATATTTCAGTATAACTAAAAGTTGTGTGCAATGTATTATTATAAAGAAACATTTTGTTGTGTGTTGAGTATGTTATAGTAAAAATAATTCAATTAATGTAAAAATAATATCTTTTTCATAAATATTAATAGAAATAAAAGAAGTTTAATTCTATAAATACCAATGTTGTTACATCCATCACCCTTTTGAAAATTGTTTCTGTTCAATTTAAAAATTTGGTTTCCAAACTTCATTGAAAGTCTCATATCAATAAAAGAGTCAATAAAACAATAAATTTTAATGAAATCAAGAGAAGAAAAATGGTCACCAAACACAACACATATTAAGATTCCAGATAAGAAAACATAGATATGGAAGAGAAACTAACCATAATATTCTGATGGGGAGTGATAGAAAAAATGATCATGAGAATTTTAATAGCCAGAAAATCACAAATTTGACATAGGTTAAATAGTCTTTGATTACCCAGTAGGTGATGTGAAAGGTCAATAATTTTTTTAATTTCCTTTTCATAAATTTTCAAACAAAAAATTATGATATTGATTGAGAACATAAAGAAATATAATTTCTTTTCAAGTAGAGATTCACCATTTAATTATTTCCTACCACAAACACTATTTTTTTCCACATGATGACTATTCAAGATTACATGGTCACAAATGAAGGGCTAGAATAAACTTCTAGATAATCACATATCCAAATAATTTTTACTATATATTTCCCTAGACATTAGAAATTAACAAAAAAAAGTATAGTATAAGATCATATGATCCCCAAAAAGGATAATACTTTATAGAAAGAAATACTAAACTTAATATCCAAAATGTAACAAACAATAGTGAATATTAAATAAATACAATTAAATAAAACATTACTCTTAAAATTCATCAAAATACAAAGTAATTTTGAAACCCAATGTTGTGATGTATATAATCACAGAATCTTCCATGATAAATCTTAACATTTATCCCCAAATAACATCGACTACTCATAATGTCTCATACTAAAAAGTAATTCACCAAATCACATTTTCTCTAAGATAGGTTAATCATTTACATAAGTTTCCCAAATCCCAAAATTTCCAATATAAAAACATATATTCTTCAAAACAAATCCACCATTACTCTTCAAATGAAATTCCACAGTATTTTATTTTCTATAGGTATATAGTTTCCCAATAGATAATACATCTTCCAAAATAACCTTTATCAATTAACCACCAAATCATTTACCTATACAAATTATATCAATTTGATAAAACATAAGTTCCCAATATTAACATATTCTTGATCCATAAAACCATTTAACTAAAAATATAAGTTACACTAATTAGAGACATATCATAGGTAAGTGGTAGGTGATTCACCCTTGTCGCCCTTCGGTTGTGGGTAAGATTCTCATGGCTTTGTAAGACGTGATGTGTTTTCACCCATCCCGTGGGTTGCACCTTTTCCCAAACCATATAATTCATATAAAATTCTCAAAAATAAGATAATTTCATCAAAAATTATGATAATATTCTGTATACTAAAAGGTTATCCAATACCTTTCATTTTTCATCCCAAAAAATAATATCTTGTAATTGCGTAAAATTCAAGGATCATATAAACCAAAATGATTATTTATAACTATATCCACAAAAAAGATAATTCTTCCTCACATTGAATTTACACATAACACACATCATTTTTACACATAAAATTGAAATGTATTCCAAAGTAATCCCCTCAACAGTGTAGAATAAATAATTTTAAACATTTCAACACTCAGATACTAGACATAAATATCTAATATCTAAAATATAAACAACTTTATCAACCATAATTATTCCTGATCCCTGAAACAATTTTTCCAATATATTTTGTAATACTTATTTCCTACTAAGAAAATCATGCAAAATGACCAAATATTTCAATTTTGTCAAAACATGTGATATGAAATAATCCAAACATTTCATAGGCAATTTTATATTTACTCATCTTCAATTAGAATGACATTTGGTATTAGTAAAAATGTATTTGTAAGGTCCTACTAATCCCATTCATGAACGTTATTTGTAGGAAATCTACTTGCGTAATGACTAAGCAGAACACATTTAAAACATTCAATTGATTCTTTAGAAAGAACTTCTTTTCATTTGCTAGATTCAATTGGAGGATAGCATTTCTAAGGAATGTTATTTATTTATGAACTCTGTTACCACATATATAAAATCATCCAATCCCTTTGATGAAATTTATTTATTTTTTCTTTCCTTATCATTGTCACATAGGTATTTAAATATTCTTACCTTTATGATTATTATTTAAACATCCATTATGAATAGTTTCTGTAATATATAAAGCTGTAGAAAAATCCCCAATGTTCAAGTGGTCAATCATGACTCCAGATAGTTTATTAAGAATAAACACAAGAGTTGTCATTGCAGATCCTATTTCATTTGATTTCTCATTCAGAACATCTTCACAAATTTCTTCACATCCATTTTTACTTTGGTTCCCTCTATATCAATCCATTTACTCTAAAACCATAAAAGTATGTGTGAGTATATAAATAAAATAATTATAATATCATATGGGGATGGTAAACAAAATGATATACTTATTCATGTTATCTTAGACTAATTTAATATATCTAATATCAATATGACTCTTTCTAATTTTCTAAACATTATGGTTATGTCACATATGTGTAAATAAATCCCTGACCTCTGCAGTTATCTAAACTGACCTATGAAACCAACTATAAGTCCACATCCTTATACATAACCTAATCATGATTTTAGTCAAGAATTCACATTCAGGATGTTTTTTGGTTTAGAGTTATAGGGAATTAGGCCGTAACTACTACATTACTTCTCCAAAATTACAAAGTATACACTTCTACACTATCCAAATTTTTTCAAAATTACAAAAATCCATAATTAAAAAAAGAGTTCATTTCTTGATATAAATATTGTTGAATAATTCATTTTTTATCCTTCCTTATACCCTTTGAAAGAAATTCAAAAATATGGGATAATAATAAAAAGATCAGTATGGGTTCTAAATTAAGGAAAGAAAAAATTAGTCCATCAATATATTTTAATCAATGAAATCATACTTATCATTCATAAAACATACTCTCTTTAACATAATTCATAAAGTCATATGATATATGAATAACACATAGAAATCATGAATCATAAATGTATCTTCTTGCATCCATTACATACTTACATTTTAGCTTTCACAGTTACATAGGTAGTTATATTTGGAATACCCATCACATTATATTCAAAATATATCATAGGATAAACCATAACATTTACCTCTTTCACATTACCCAATTCATTGGATAGCTATATCTGGCTCACCCTCCTTCAATTTATTATAGAACAACCCGTAAACTTGAATAATTCTGAAGAACCATAACATAATCATAATACATAACACAAGAATATAGCAAAGATAACAGCTCCACATTGAAATCCCAATATATCATTTAAATATATTGACATAATCAATTCATTATAAAAATGCATTTTCAATCCCAAAATACGTAAAAAGATAATATGGAATTTAGTTTTCTTTTAAAAATTTTATGGCATGATAAAATAGCCTGCTATCAAATAATGCTCTTGGCTGCGTAACTGTCATTTTCACCACATTCATTAATGAGAAATATTTCATTTATCATTACGTAAAACAGTTCAAATAAAAAAGATTCCAATTGAAGGAAATTAAATTTCAAAGGGTTTTATTATACACCATATAAAATAAAGTCATGTATAAATCAATGTAAGCCTCAATGAAATTATATTGAGATGATGTCCCTTACAAATATCATTTTATAAATAAAATAGATCAATTATGTGTTTTCAAAATAAGTATAAAAACGTAATATATAAAAATAATATAAGACATAAAATTTATTTCTTACATAATCATATCACTACATAATAAAAAATTAAAAGACTGACCCAACGAGTGGAAATTGGGTTAAAAATCTTCCTTACGAAAATTCGGTAGCCTAATGACATCATTTAAAAATTCATAAAATGAATTGATTAGAGAAAAAAGGATCCCTAATCTCAAGGACCTAAAATTTACATCAATAATGGTTTATAAGAACATATTCCAACATAATTAAATAGAAATTAAAATACATAACATAAAAGAAGTCTTTGACTAAAAGAGTTGGGTGAAAGGATCCCTTACCTTGTGTCAGACTTGTCTTGTTTGTTCTTTATCTCCCTGAATAATAAACATAAAATTATTTATACATGATTAATAACATTTTTAATGTTTTTTATTCTTTATATACCATTTATAACTGTTGTTGTACTCTTTGTGAAATGGTTATTTTAATAATCACAAATCATAGTTTTATTTATTTCCTTTTAGTCTTTTGTTAAAACTGTTCTAAATATGTTTCTATATATTAAAATAATATCTATATATTTTTATCTTGATTAATGTATGTTTATGGTTGACCTGGAAGTATTCTGGATTAAACAGACACTTTGTGAGAATTACATGTATTGACTCACCATTAGTTATTTTCCTCTGGCACCCATAATATGAATGGTCGCACCGATGATGAACGGTCGCACCGATGATGAACGGTTGCACCGATGATGAAAAGTCACACCGATGATAAATGGTTGCACCGATGACGAAAGGGTCACACCGATGATGAACGGTCGCACCGATGAGGAATGGTCGCTCCAATAATAGGAACTATAACACCGACGACAACGATCACTCTGATGGCTGCTGAATGTCTAAAGAGCCACAAATTTTGAGACACCGATGCTGAGACACTGATGCTGAGACACCGATGCTGAGACACTAATGCTGAGACACCAATGTAAAGACAACGATGCTGAGACACCAATGCTGAGACACCGATGCTGAGACACCGATCCTGAGACACCGATGCTGAGACACTGATGCTGAGACACCGATGGTGATGCTACCGAAACCGATGTAGATTCAAAATGTCTCACTGATCCCATGAATCACTGATAGTCTGGAAAAATGTTTGAATTTATATAAATTCTTTTTTAATTATAACGGTAATATATGATGCTTTTAATGCAATTAGTTATATTTAACGTTAGTTTTTGGCATGTCAGGAGACCGTACCTCATAAATATGAAAAGGTAATCATTCCCATTACCGGACCTCGTGCAAAAAAAGGTAGATCGAGCTGCAGTAAAAATGCACATGTAGAAAGGCAGAAAAAGAGATTTCATCCATGAATATGTATAGAAAAAAAAGGGATAACACACGAAGAAGTTGAAGGGGGAATTTGCATGATCTCAAAAGAACTCTCATGTATGAAATCCAACACTACTAAAGAACAAATGAAGAACACTGGAAATTAGAGAACACACTCACATGGAAATCATAGAACACACTCACTTGTGAAGGACATCAAGCTGAACCACGATACTCTGTTTTCAACAGCAAAACCATAGAATGACTCAGAAGCATCTATGCTAAATCCAACGAGTCCAGAGCTGCACTGCCAATCACTAGAGCTTTATAAACTCTGATACATTCTCTCTTAGTTAATATTTTAAATACATTTTTGAGCAGTGTGTGTACTCTGTACATCTTACACACACGCTGACTCCTGTACTGAACTGGAGGATATCAAAATCCACAAACAAAATTTTTTTAATATTGTTTACCCACGAAAAATGTGGAAGCGGTCATTGTGTGGCATAATCATTGTTTTTTTTCACAACGAACTGTGGTAGAGGTCCCTGTGTGGCCTGGATAGTATTGTACTGTTCTTAACCCTGATCTAGGGTGTGGATCAAATTTATATAAATTGTTTGAGAGGACTAAGTCTCGGCATGAGACTGAACCTCTTGGTTATATCTGTTGTGCATTTTAATTTATGTCATAAATATACTATATATATATTTCATATTCTGTTGCTATTTCTTTGAAATAAAAATCTATTTTACAGTCACATTGATAGTTAAATTACCAAGTGTTTATACTTGTTGCAAACCAGTAAATTAGCTTCAAATGATAATTTAATTATGTGATTAAATTGACAGAGATCTAATCAATCTTTAAGAAGCTAATTGATCATTTAAAATCTGTGTAAATTCACTACAGTTTAACTTTGTTTTCAAATTTGGATTTTTTTAGAAATCTTTTTAACAGTAATTTTTATTAGAACTCAATTCACCCCCCTCTTGAATATCCACTCTGACAAATATTTGGTATCAGAGGGTGTTTTCATTAGTACATGTTTTCAAAACATTCTTCTTTTCAACTGTGATTTTAGTTTGATCTTTAAAGATATTAAATTTCTGTTAGTTCTAAATTTTATCTCATTAATGTTATTTTATAAACTCTAGTACTCTAGTTATGGATAATAGAATAGAGGGTGATGCTACTAACTAACCAACATTCTTTAATGGTACAAATAATGCTCAGTGGGAACTGAAAATGAAAATTCATTTAGAAATTATGGGATTTGATATTTGGACTACTATAGAAACTGAATATATGACTCTAGAAACTGAAAGAACTACTTGGGATGAAGCTACTAAGACATATTACAATAATAATTGTAAATCTATGAATGATCTATATTGTTATTGGGAATTTGAAGAGTTCAATAGAATATATGCTTGTAAAAAATCCTATGAAATATGGGATACTTTGAGTGTTTCTCATTAAGTAACAACTAATGTTAAAGAAATGTGATTGAATACATATACTATTAAATATGATAATTTAAAAATGAAGACTGATGAACCTATCTCTGACAAGTATCTTAGGTTCAATGAGATTGTAAATACAATGATCTCTCTTGGATGATATGTCACCGCTAAGTAACAAATCACGAGGATATTAAGATGTCTACTAGATCGATGGAGAGGCACTTCTGTCTCAGTTAGAGTATCGTGTGACATAAGAAAACTACCTTTCAAGGAGCTTATTGGTAATCTTATGATGTATGAAGAAGAACTCAAGGTGAATAATGAAGAAGATGATGAACCTAAAAGGAAGTCGGTAGCTTTTAAATCTACTACTTCAAGGAGCAAAGACAAAGAAAAAGTTCAAATACAAACTGAAATATCAACAAGTAAAGATTCAGACTCTGACAGTGATGCATATATGAATCAAATACCCAAGATATTCAAGAATTTATATAGGAAAAAGAGATTATTTATAAAATATAACTACAAAGGAAAGTATGATAACAAGGTACATTGGAAAAAGGATTGGAAACAACCTGACAGGAATGATGAAGTTTTCTGTTATGAATGAAAAAGGAAAGGTCACATTAAAGCAGACTGTCCAAAATTGAAGATCAAAAAGAAATATTACTACAAGGACAATAAGTACATGAAATCCCTGAAAGCTACTTGGAGTGTGTCAGAAGACAGAACAAGAAAATATGAAGCTTCTGATTCTGAAAAGAATCATGCCAACATGTGATTTATGACCAATACCTCTGAGGTACCTATTTCCCTCTATGCTAAATGATTATTATCCTGAAACTTATACTTAATCCGAAAAAATGTCTAGTGAGGAACTATTTGAATATTGTAACATGGTAGAAGAAACCTGTAATGAACTTAAGGACAAGCACAAAGCCATAAAGAAATAGCATGCTCTTACTGTCAATGTTAAATCTACTCTAGATATAGAAAAGTAATATAATGCTCAACTGAGAAAGGAAAATACTGAACTGAAACTTTCTAATGAGAAACTCAGAAAGGACTTAGAGAAATTCAAAAATGGAAAGGATACTCTAACTCAAATTTTAGGAAAGCAATTTTCACCAAAATATACTATTGGTTTGGGATACCAACCTGGTAAAAGACATCTTACTAAAACTAAATTTATTCCTAAGTCTGGACAAAATTCTGCTAGTTCCAGTTCAAGAAATTCATGTGCTTCAACTAGTTATCCATATGGTTATAGAACAAATAATGTTTATCATTCAAAATATTTTGATTCTATAATTTGTATGAAACACATAAGACAAATTTGGGTACCAAAATCATTGATTGCTAACCTGTCTGGACCTAAGAAGATCTGGGTACCAAAGTCATTTTCTATCTAAAGCTGTTTTGTATAAAACATGTTTGGAGAGTTATCACAATATAGGATGGTATTTGGACAGTGGATGTTCAAGACATATGTCTGGGGATTAATCATTCTATGGAAGCCTAATCAAGATTGATGGAGTCGTTGTCACCTCCGGTGATAATTCCAAAGGAAAAATCATCGGCCTAAGCCAGATTGGTAACACTGATTCAGTTATGATTTTTAATTTTTTATTTGTTGATGGACGTAAGTATAACCTATTAAGTAGTTCTCAATTATGTGATGATGGTTTTAATGTTAAATTTGAAAATGATTCCAGTGATGTTTTTAACTCTAAAAATGATTTAGTGTTATCTTCCTTGAGAAATGAAAATGTTTATACTGTTGATCAAAAATCTTTATTCAAACAAAATGTTACTTGATTAAATGACTTTCATAAAGATTCTTGTATTTGGCACAAAAGATTAGGACACTATAACATCCTTTCACTTAGAAAACTGACTAGGAAGAACTTGGTTAGAGACCTACCTAAACCTGAATTCCGAAATGACAATGTTTTTAATCCCTGTAAAAAGGGAGAGCAACATAATGTTTCTTTTAAATCAATGAAAGAATTCTCAATTTCTCAACCTCTTGAGTTGGTTTACATGGAATTGTTTGGACCTTCAACAGTTTCTAGTTTAAATGGGAAGCACTATGTCTATGCCCTAGTATATGACTTATCTAGATATACTTGGGTATAATTCTTAGCTCACAAAATTGAAGTGTGTTCTTACTTTGTTAAATACTCTTAGTCTATAGAAAACCATAGTGGACTCAAGATTAAAACACTGAGAAGTGATCATGGTCGTGAGTTTGAAAATCAAGAGTTTTTATCTTATTTTCACACAATGGCTATAGTCACAACTTTTTTTCTCATAGGACACCTCATCAGAATGGTGTAGTAGAAAGAAGGAATAGATCCCTTCATTTTTTTTGAAGAAGGTGACATGAATTGGTTTCCCAATTCACGCCCAATAGAATTTAATAAAATTAAAGTTTACAATGAAAACACGAGGTGTAATGGATTTACACTATCCCAAAACAGAGAAAACAACAAAATACATATAAACCCTTAAAGTACTGAGTAACGAGTCTTCAAACAGCCTCAAATAAGATCCAACCAGAGTCCATGACCTCCACTGCAGAAGTAATAGTGTGCAGTCCAGACATGCATTATCCTCCATTCCATGACATTTCCTGCTAGTACCATGCATAATGAGTATGGCCTTCCTATTTACATTTGGGTTGAAGCTGTGAATACACCTTGTTATATTATTAATAGAGTCCTGATAAGACATGTTCTTAAGAAGACCCCATATGAACTATGGGATAACTGAAAACCCAAATTCAGTTACTTTAGAGACTTTGGATGCAAAGTTTTTGTTCTTAATTCAAAGGATAATCTTGAAAAAATATCTTCTAAGAGTGATGAATGAATTTTTCATGGTTATTCATTAACTAGAAAAGCCTATAGAGTCTTCAACAAAAGATCCAAATGTGTGGAAGAATATGTTCACATCATGTTTGATTAAACTGATTCACATGATCCTAAAACCTGTCATGAAAATCTTGAAGAAGATTTGAGTGTTCTGGACTTTAATGATAAAACTAATGAACCTTCTGTAAATATATTCAGTTCTAGACATATTCCAGAATCTGCTTCTATAGAACCCAAATTTTTGGATGAACATGGAATTTCTAGTCCAAACTTTACTTGATCAAATGGGATTCTAATGAATCATCCTTTAGATTCTGTTGTTGGTAATATTGATAGAGGGACACAGACTAGAGATTCTCTAAGAAACCAGGTTGAACATCAAGCCTTTATTTCACAGCTAGAGCCTAAAAACTTCAATGATTCTATCGATGATGAATTTTGGGTAATGGATATGCAAGAAGAGTTAAATCAATTTGAAATAAACAATGTCTGGGAATTAGTTGATAGACCTAAGGAAACTTTAACAATAGGCACTAAATGGGTTTTTAGAAACAATGTTGATGAGTCTGGAAACATAGTTAGAAACAATGATAGATTATTTACAGAAGGATATATTCAGGAAGTAGGTGTAGACTATGAGGAAACCATTGCACCTGTAGCTTGATTAGAAGATATTATAATTCTACTTGCATTTGCTGCTCATCTGAATTTCAAGTTATATCAAGTGGATGTTAAAAGTGCTTTTCTAAATGGTTTTATTGTCGAAGATGTTTTTTTTGAACAACCGCCTGGATTTACTAATCCTTATTTTCCAAATCAAGTTTTTAAACATTCTAAATCTTTATATGGCTTAAAAAAAGTTCCAAGAGATTGGTATGATAGACTTAGTAATATTCTTATTTAAAAAAGTTTTACTAAAGGGATTGTGGATTAAACTCATTTTATTAAAAGAATTTATAAAGATGTTTTAGTAGTACAAATCTATGTTGATGGTATTATTTTTTGGATCTTCTAAGAAATCCTTATGTACTGATTTTTCAAAGAGTACATAAAATGAATTGGAAATGAGTTTAATGGGAACACTCAAATATTTTCTTGGATTTTGAGTTTTAAAAAATGAAAATGGTATTATTTTGAATCAAATTTAATATACAAATGATCTTTTAAAATGTTTAGGTTTAGATAGTATTATGAAAAGTGATACTCCTATGAGTATAGTCTGTAAATTGGATGCAGATGAAACTGGGAAACCGGTGGATCAAACAAATTACAGAGGTATGATTGGAAGCTTACTTTACCATACTGGTAGTCGACCAGACATTATGTTCAGTGACTGTATGTGTGCATGATTTCAAGAAAATCCAAAAGAATCTCATTTACTTGCTGTTAAACGAATTTTTAAGTATGTTAAACACACTGTAAACATAGGTTTATTTTACCGAAAAGGACAATCCTTTGAGTTAATGAGTTATTCAGATGCTGACATTACTGGTTGCAATTTGGATAGAAAAATAACATCTGGAACATCTCATTTATTGGGAAAATCCATAGTATCTTTTTGTAGTAAAAAGCAAAATTCTGTAGCTTTGTCTACTACTGAAGCAATGTATATAGCTGCTGGTAGGTGCTGCGCACAAATTCTGTGGATGAAACACACTCTTCTGGACTATGGATTTGATTTTAAGCATGTTTCAATCAACTGTGATAACACTAGTGCAATTAATATTTTAAATAACCCTGTATCTCATTTTATAACTAAACACATTGATGTGAGACATCACTTTTGGAGAGATCAGTACCAAAAAGGTAATATTAATCTTGAGTTTAAAGGTACTAAACATCAATTAGCTAACATTTTCACTAAGACCTTAAATTCTGAAAGGATAGACTCGATTAAATAAGAGTTAGCTATGAGAGATCTATGAAATAGATCTGTAAAACCAATATGTCAAATTGATCTGTCAAACCAATCTGTCAAACCGATCTGTGAACCCGATCTGTCAAACCGATCTGTCAAACCGATTTGTCAAACCGATCTATCAAACCGATCTGTCGAACTGATCTATCAAACTGATATATAAAGTCAATTAGTGCTACCAATTGGGTTGTACTATTTTTATAAAATATATATATTTTTTTAAAAAATGACGATATTTTACTTAATCGATATTTTATCATTTGTGACCCTAAATGATACAAATAATGACACGTGGCTATTTCATTCTCTAAAGTCTATTGAACTTCGATTTCTCGCTGAACCCTCTCTTCTCTTCTCTGTATCCCGAGACTTTTGAATCTTTCCAAGCCTCTCGGTTGTCTCAAACCTCAGAATGGCCATCCAAAAGAGGTAGGGCAAGGAGTATGAAGGAACATCACCTGTCAAGCATGCTCGAGGTGAGTCGAGCAGTACGACGCAGAGCTCTGTGAACCCAGATCTAGAAGAAAGAAAAGTTCTAGATGATAATGAAATATGTTCAGAATGGGTTTTATCTAGAATTTTTGTTCTCTTAAATGTATTGGAAACACAAGGCTGGAAGGAGTGGTTCTATATTAATGATAGGGGCTTTTACTCGAAGCTGGTTCATGATTTCTTTTTGAACCTGGATGTAGTTTTGGATGGAGTAGAGACTGTGAGATTGTCTTCTATAGTAAAAGAGAAAATGATTACTTCTTCATCAAAACAATGGGCTGAATTTCTAGGTGTACCTCACAATGGAATATATGAGGACTATTTTGGTAATATTCCTCCCACAACTGATTACTTTTCTTATGATCTAGACCTGGTGTTTTTTAATGGAATGTTCAAATCGCGATGGATTACTGCTGCTGAGTTGGATAGTGAGAATCGAATCCTGTTTAAATTTATTCAACATCAAATATGTCCGAGAAATAGTGATTTTTCTTCAGTTAAGTATACAGATGGTTTTCTGCAATTCCTTTTTTTGAATGGTTAAAAGATCAATCTTTTTCGATATTTTTATGAGCATATTGTTGAGATGATAAATCCTTCAAAGAAAGCTAATGCTCTGTTTTATTCTAAACATATTTCTGCCTTGCTGAAATTCTTGGGCTGTGTGGATGATGGAGATGATTGTATCTCGTCAATTAGCTTTTGTTTCAAAAATTTTATTTTTATTAGGATGAAAATCAATAGGAACCTATGGAAGAAATCTTGGGTTTTGGATGAAGAAAATTTATATGAATCCTTCAATCATAATGATCATCCAAGGAGACCAAAGGAGATATGAGATCCATGTTTGAAACCTGGTGAGGAAGTGATTTATTTGAATGAAGAAGAGGAAGCAGTAGTTCCTAAGGAAACTGGTGAATCTAGTAAGAAAGTAACATAAGAAGAAGAATCTGATGAGAATCTGAATTCTGAAGAAGAGTCTGAATCATCTCCTGTTGAGAGGAGTGATCCTGATACTATCAGCCCGAAGAAAAGAAGGATGGAATTTGGTTTAGAAATCCCTCCTCTCAAATTACCAGAGATTGAACTGCTTTTAGATGATGAAGAAGAAGGTGAGACTGATGAATTAACTTCTGAGGAGTATGAATCTGGAAGTATAGACATTTCAAGTGAGAGATCAGTTAATGATGATGATGATGGTGATGAAGGCAGTGATGGTGATGAGGGTGATGGTGATGGTGATGGTGGTAGTGGTGGCAGTGATAGTGATGGTGGTGATGCTGATGTTGCTGATACTTGACCTATAGAAGGTTTGAATGTGATCCAAGATGATCCTCAACCCCAAGAAATTGAGCAATAAAATGTCTCTGAGGCTGGTTGGTCAGAACAGTTGGAGAGTGATACAGATGGGGAAGTCCTTCCTGAAATTTCTCGATGAGCTCAGTTTGTGAAACCTATGTACCCTTCTTGCAAATCTGCATGGGAAGAACATCTAGTTGTTGTTGTTCTGGGATTAGATTACACAGAGGAAGAGGAAGGTGTAAAAGTGTATCTTGTAGGCATAAGTGATTCGGTTAAGGCTCAAGGCTCAATTAGTTGCGGAGTTTTGGTAAAGAACAGATGTCAGACCTGATCCTTCAGTGTCTCATGGTATACCTAATCCTGCAGTTGCTCAGTCATATTTTGATAGATTCAAGGTTGAATTGATTAAAGATGTTAGGGAGACTATGAAATATGAGTTATCCCATATTACTTCTCTTGTTCCTTTGAATTTATCTGAGGCTACTATGGATGAGTTGGCCAAAAGAGTGTTCAGCCTTATCAAACTAGAAGTGTGAAATTATAGTGAGTCGATTGGTAGGCATATTACCTCTTTGAATCAAACACTCACAGAGTTACGAAACAATCTTGCTTCTCTGTCAGGTGAGTTCAGAACAAAAATATCTAGAAGGATGGTAGTTTTATGAAACCTGATAGAACATTTGAGGAAATCATATTTGAGGAAGTTAAAAGATGAGATCACTCATGTTTTTTCTCAGGATGAAAATTCCAAGGAGACCAAGATCACTGGTCATGATTTATATTCTTTAAGAGATATTGTTTGAGAAGTGATGGCAGCTCATTGGAATATTTTGGATTTAGATTCATTGAAAAAGATGAAAGAGCATAGTGATCATATTCATAAGATGGTGCAATTGTATTCAACCGAGGCTACCAAGGCTCAAAAAGAGATTAAGGAGAAAGTGGATCATTATTTCTCTAAGATCTACAAAATCATGAGTTGAATCATCATTTTAATGAACTGGCTGATAATTTGAGACTCCCTCCAATTACTGATGCTTTTAAAGCTCATGTACAAAAGATAAAATATTTTACCCCCACTTTGCAAAATTTCATACATATTAAGGATGATTTTGAAAAGGCTGTGAAGTACCGTGGAGAAGTTATTCAGGAAATTATCAATTTTCTCAAACCCTACCTTCATGTGCAATCTAAGGCCATTGTTTTTCCTATGGCTGAGTCTCTGGAATCATCAGATGTTGCTCCTGGTCAGATGTCTGTTTCTCAAACTCTCTCCAGTATTCGACTAGTCTTTAAACAACAACCTTCAGAAAGACCTTCTCCGCAGAAAGTGACCTTGGAACCCACAATTCATCCATCTCGAGTTTTCCTACCTCCTTTCTCAATCTAGCCAGTTCAACCTTCCACCCACCCACCGTATGGACCATCCATTCCTCCCACTTCTAAAGGAATAACTCCCTTGCAACCCGAGAAATAGCTGTATCTGTCAATTTTTGATAGGGTGTCTATTTCCAGTATGTTATTTTTGTATAATCATTTTCAAACCATAGTTTCCAATTAGAATCTTCATGATTATCTTCCTTCTCTCTTCTTATTGATAATCCCAAAGGGGGAGAAATTGAGAATGAAGAAATTGCTTCCTTGTATGACTGCTTTACTATTTATTAAATGTGCTTCACTATTTAATACATGCATATATATACACAGGGGGAGACATTCTGAATTGGGATAATGAGTTGTTTTATCTGATGTACATTATAGAAATGCTGAAAGGGGTGAATAAATTGTTTTATCTGATTTATATTATATGGGGAGAACGCCTCATTTATATATATGTTCTGGTTGCTATTCTAAACCTGCTTTATATTTTGGCATATATTCTTTTTTATAGGGGGAATATTGAATGCCATACTATATTCTCTCTTCATTTATTCCATTAATTTTTGATTATCAAAAATGAGGATATTGTTGAACTCTCTATGAAATGGTTATTTTAATAATCACAAATCTTAGTTTTTCTTATTTCCTTTTAGTCTTTTCTTCAAATTGTTCTAAATGTGTTTCTATATATTTAAATCATATATACATATTTTTATCTGTGATTAATTTATGTTTACAGTTGACCTGGAAGTATTCTAGATTAAATAGAGAAATTGTGAGAATTCTATGTCTTGACTCACCGTTAGTTATTTTCCTGAGGCACTGATAATATGAACGGTCGCACTGATGATGATTGGTCGCAGCGATGATGAACGGTCGCACCAATGATGAATGGTCGCAGCGATGATAAACGGTCGCACCGATGATGAACGGTCACACCAAAAATTGGAACTGTCGCACCGATGACAACGACCACATAGATGGATACCAAAGGTTTAAAGAGCCAACGATGCTGAGCCACCGATGCGGAGACACGGATGCTGAGATACCGATGCTGAGACACTGATGCTTAGACATTGATGCCGAGACACCGATACAGAGACCCCTATGCTGATGCTACCAAAACCGATGCAGATTCAAAATGTCTCACTGATCCCATGACACACCGATGGTCAGGAAAACAGTTTGAATTTCTATAAATTCTTATTTAATTCTAATGGTCATATTGGATGTTTTTAATGAAATTATTGATATTTAATGTTAATTTTTGGCATTTCAGGAGATCATAACTTGAACATATAAAAAGGTAATCATTCCCCTTATCGGAGCACTTGTAATAAAAGGGAGATCGAGCTGCAGTAAAAAGGCGCACATAGAAAGGTAGAAAAAGAGATTTCTTCCATGAATATGTATACAACAAAAAAAGGTATAACACACAAAGAAGTTGAAGAGGGTATTTTCAAGATCTCAAAAGAACACTCATGTATGCAATCTAGAACTACTGAAGAACACCTGAAGAACACTGGAAATCAGAGAACACACTCACCTGGAAATCAGAGAACACACTCACTTGTGAAGGACATCAAACAGAACCACGATACTCTGTTTTCAACAGAAAAACCCCATAAGGACTTAGAAGAATCTCTACTAAATCCAACGAGTCCAGAGCTGCACATCCAATCACTATATATTTCTAAACTCTGATACATTCTCTCTTAGTGGTTATTTTACTTACATTTTTAAGCTGTGTGTGTACTATGTACATCTTACACACATGCTGACTCCTGTGCTGAACTGGAGGATATCAAAATTCTCAAATCAAATTTGTTTACTCTTGTTTACCCCTGACAACTGTATAAGAGGTCCTTGTGTGGCCTGGTCATTGTTTTTGTTTCCCACGATGAACTGTGGTGGAGGTCCCTGTGTGGCCTGGACTCTCTTGTACTGTTGTTAACCCTGATCCAGGGTGTGGATCAAATTTATATAAATTGTTTGAGGGGACTAAGTCTCGGCTTGAGACTAAACCTCTTAATTACATTTACTGTTCATTTTAATTTAAGTCATAAATATACTATATATATATATTTCATATTATGCTTCTATTACTTTGAAATACAAATCTATTTTAAAGTCACTTTGATAGTTAAATTAGAAAGTGCTTATAATTGTTGTAAACCAGTAAGTTAGCTTCGATAGATAATTTAATACTGTGATTACATTTTCTGAGATATAATCAATCTTTAAGAAGCTAATTGAACATTTACTATCTCTGTAAATTCACTATAGTTTAACTTTTTTTTGAAATTGGGATTTTTTTGAGAAATATTTTTAACATAATTTTTATTGGAACTCAATTCACCCCCCTCTTGAGTATCCACTCTAACCAACAACTTTATATTAAAATTATATTATTATTCATGTTCATATCAGTCATTTTGTCCATGTTCAGTACTTGAGTAAAAAATGAACTTGTTATATTTAGAAATTTTCCATGTTGTCAAAATTACATTATCCCCAGAATTTTATTCAAGAAATAAATATCATATATATCCAGTATATATTTATTTAGGGCATGTATATAAGTATTTATAATAGTCTATAAAATTTTTATATATGAAATTAAATGCACCATTCATGGAGACGGTAAGTCGTGCGTACACATGAACGCGAGTTTCATTTATCTTTCATTTTTAAAGGAATAGAAACTAAATGATAAATAGGTATTTCATAATTACATAATAATTTATATTTTATATATGTTAAATAAATTCATTATTTACATACATTGTATATTCCATTAATAGCATTAATGAGTCATATCACATTGAGAGCGTGGTAGGTTGTACTTACTCAAATGAAATTATCATATTATCGATTGATGGATAACATGAAGGTAGGCGGTAAATGAAAAATTATGAACAACAGAGAAAGTATATATATATTATATATCATATAAAAACATTTACTTCATAATGGACACTATTATAGGTGGTAGAAAATAATTTAAAATCATCATTTCTTGAGGTAGTAGTTCTCCATCGACATAAACATTATGTTCTAAATCCAATAGATGAGGGTGTGTGTGATTTTTGGTCTAATACATTTCATAAAGACATCCTATTATACCTAAGATACATTTTTTGAAATAAAATAATGGAATAAAGAGATTTTAGTGGGTTGGGGGTATAAAATAAATGGATGAAGCCTGAGATAAGACATTATATCAAATTGGGTAACTCTTTTTGATTTAAGATAAAAGTCATTCTTGAATTGACTTCGGCCCAAGGTAATGATTATATGAGGAATAACTGGATTTGGGAAGCTTATTTGGACATATTTTGGATGATACGCGGGGGATTGAGATTTTTGAGTAAGGGATAGATGTGGTGGGATTAAATATGAGGGTGGAGATGTTCTATAGAAATATTTGAACGATTATTTTATTATAAACTGAATATAGATTTTAAAAAGCTCAAAAACTCATTTCATTCAAAGATAATATGAGGATTATTATAAATCCTCTAAAAATAGTTTTTAGAAATGTTTAGGTTTCAAATTTAACCTTCTCATTTATCATTAACCCTTAGTTAACTTATTTGACTCTTACCATGTCTTCTTGTATATTCATAATTTTTTGGTAAATATTTTTACTATAAAATTCAAATAGAACCTCATGTGTCTAATTAATTATATTTTCAACCTTATCTAAGTCATTTGTCTTAATCCTATATTTTTTGGACTATTACAACATTTAATACTATACTATTTGTTTTAAAAACTCATTTGTGTAAATTTATATATTATTCATATCCGGACATTAACAAAATCTATAACAACTTGATCCATTCAAATAATCATCATATGTTAAATTATAAAACATAAAATTGAACAATAAAATTCATGCATGGTAGAAATAGTTTCAAAATAAATTTATTTTAATATTCATAAACTCATTTATTTAAATCATTCATTAATAAGGTAATCACTACACCATCATTGTGTCATAAATATATATATTTATTTGATGTCCAAAAATATTATATAAATTATCATGATGTAGGAATTATGTTTTCCTTTATAATTACTATTTATAATCATAGATATATCTTATATAACCCCATAAAAAATTGTTTTAGTAAAATATATATGGTTATGTTATATTTTTCTTAATATTAAATTAAAAGTAACTAAAAGTCATTTTCAAACACAAGTGGCTATATAGGGTCCTAAAATTGACCCAAGGATGACCATGGTCGGATATATCTAATCTAATAGGATTAGGACACATTATTGGGCACATTATTATTATTATAATATTATTTTTTTACTCTTATTTTCCAAATTTACCCTTTGACAATTGTAAATAAAATATTTACTGAAGCTATTATTCGTAATGTATTAAAATAAATTTTACATATTTACACAAATTAGACATCCTGATTCAAAATATGGAATCCATTTTTCCAATTTAAAAACACATAAATCTACGAAATTAATTTAATATTAATTCGTGATGTCAAAACCAAAAAAATGTGTTTTTAATAAGTAATAACTACCAGAAGATTGACATGTGTTAATGTCCAATTTCAATGTGAAATTACGTACAATGACTAGAATTGGATTAATTGCTAAAAATATATTCGAAATACAATTTCAACCCAATTATAATTATTATTAATGTATTGGAATAAATTATATTTAAAAGAATATTTCAATTAAAATGCAGTATTTTTCACAATTCATTAAAAATCAACTTTATCAGAAAAATACCTAAATTTCACCCAAAGTAAATTTTGATGTTCCCCATATAAATATGAAATTTATTTTTTCAAATATAACATATAATAGTGAAAAAATATATTTAGAAATGGATTCCATCGAAAGGTAGTAAACCGACCATTTAAAGATATTAGAGTATTTTATGCTTAATATCAGATTCATTCTTATTGTAAAAATGAAATATTAATTGTAAAAACATTTAACAAACATGTTATCATTTTTTTTGTATTTCTTCTAATATAACGAATATGTGTTAACTAAAATTTGAAATAATAATATTATTATATTATTTTTCAGCATAACTCACCGTTGTGTGGAACGTAATATTTCAAAGAAACTCGTCATTGGGTGTTGAGTACACTATCTGATATAGAACCCCATTTAATGTAAAAAATATATATTATTCATAAATATTAATATAAATAGAAAAAATTATAATTCTATAAATACTTGGGACATTACATCCTTCCCCACTCTAAGAAATTGTGTCCCCATAATTTTAAAATTGGGCTTGGAATCATCATTAAAATTCGCATATCAAAAAAAGAGTCCATAAAAATATCACTTTTAAGAAAGAGAGATAAGTACAATGGTCGACAAAGATAACACATTATAAGATTAAATGTTGTAATACATGGATATAGAAGTGAAACTACCGATCATATTCTGATGGACGGTGATAGAAAACATAAACATGATAATGTTAACCACAAAAAATTCACAAACTTGTGATAGGGAAACCGGTCCTTTATTACCCATTCAGAAAAGTTAACCATTTTTTTTTTATTTATGTTCGTGTTCATAAATATTATGAATTTTTGTATGAGACTGATAATGAAAATAAAGAAATATTCATTCTTTTGAAATAAAGTTTCATCCTTTAATAAATATCAACGAAAAACTCATCTTTTCTCCAAGTAATGAGTATTCAAGATGACCTTTTCACACTGGAAGTGCTAGAATCAACATATAGAGAATAAAATAATCCTCATAATATGAACTATATATTTACCTTGTATTTAACATTAAGTAAAACTAAAATGGTATGTACAAATTCAGATGATCCCCAAAAATTATAATACATTATAGAATGAAATAGTAATCTTAATCTAAAAAATTAAAAATACCAATACACAAAGATCATTTAAGAGAATTCAATAAACAATTGTCCTTAATATTTATCATAATAATAAAAAAAATGTTTGAAACCCAAACTTCATAACGATTTTATTTCATATTCTTCCATGATAAATCATAACAATTATATCTAAGTAGCATAAACTAATCTTAATGTCTCATACTGGAAAGTAATTATCCTAATCACATACTCTTCAAGAAAGATTAATCATTTCTATAAATTACCCAAATCAGTATATTTCCATAATAAAAACATATATTCTTCCAAAAAAACCCATAGTTTCTCCTCAAATGAAATCCCATAGTATTATATTTTCCATAGGCATATAGTTTCTCAAATGATAAAACATCTATCAAAATATCATTTATCAATTAATCACCAAATCATTTTCCTGTACAAATGATGTACATTTGATACAACATAAGTTCCCAAAATCACCTTCTTACTGACTCATAAAAGCATATAAATAAAGTTATACTAACCAGAGACTTCTAGTATGTCAATGGTAGGCGATGAGCCCTTGTCATCTTTAGTTATTGGTTCGATTCTCATGGACTTTCCAGACGTAATGGGTTGTCCCCCATACTGCATGTTTTCTTTCTTCCAAAACCATATCATTCATATAAAATTCTCAAAAATAATACAATTTCCAAAAAATTAACCAAAATCTGCTATATATCAATGGTTATCTAAAAAAACTCTTTTTATATCTCAAAAAGTAATAACCCATACTGGCTTTAAATTCTAGGATCATATTACCCCAAATATTTCTTTATTAGAATATCCAAAAAACAGATAATTCATCCTCACATAGAATTTTCACATAACAAACATCAGTGTTACATGTACAATTGAAAAGTATTCCTATTTAATACAATCAAAAAAAACATTAATACTTTTAAACATTTCATCACCCAGATATCTAACATTAATATCAAATATATAAAATGTATAAAACATAATCATCCAGATTTATTAATGATCCTTTAATCAATTTTTTCCAACATGTTCTGTAATATTTATTTCCTATAAACAAAATCATGCATAAAATACAAATAATTCAATAATGTTAAAACATGATCTAAGAAATAATCCATACCTTTCATTGGTCATCTTCAGTTTTCCCATCATCATTTGGAATATAATTAGGTATTGGAAAAAATATATTTCTAACATCCTAATGATCCCATTCTCGAACCTTCTTCATAGAACATCTATTTGCGTAATGACCAAGCACACAACATTTAAAACATTTAATTGATTCCTTAGAAATAACTTATTTCCTTTTCCTAGAGTCAGATAGATGCATTGTTTTTCAATGGTAGGTTATTGATTTAGGACCATTGATACCACATATATAACAAATTCACATCGCATTGATGCATTTTCTTATGTGTTTTTTCCACATCCTTCAAACATAGGTTTTTGAATATACATACCATTATCATTATTTCCTGAACATCCATCGGGATTTGTCTCCCGCATATATGATACCATAGAAAAATCCCCAAGGATCACGTTTTCAATCAGAATTCTAGATTATTGGTTAAGAATAACTACTTGAGTTCTCATTGAAGATCCCATTTTAGTCGATTTCTCATTCAGAATACGGTCACAATTTTCTTCACATGCATTATAACATTGGTTCCTAGAAGATCCTTCAATTTAGTCTAAAAACAAAATTTTGAGTGTGAGTATATTATTATATTCATTATAATAACTTAATATATGGGTAAACACTAACTTATACTTATTGTATCATTCAAAAACTAATTCATTATATCTAAAACAACTATTACTATATCTAATATGCTAACCATTATGGTTATATCACTTATTCTAAAATAACACCCTAACCTCTACATTTATCTAAACTGACCTCTGATACCAACTATAAGGCCCAAGATTTATACATTAAATTATCTTGAGTTATATCAAGAATTCACATTGGGGATATTTTTAGGTTTATATATATATATAATTAGGCCGAAACTGTTACATTTCATCAAAAAAATTACTAAGTAGACACTTTTACTCTATGTAAATTTTCTCCGAATAATAAAACTCCTTAAATAATACAAGAGTCCTTTTATTCAAATAAATGATCTTGAATATTTCATTTCTCTTACCCTTCCCTATACCATGTGAAAAAATTTCAAAAACCTGGATTGAGAATAAATAGATCAGTAAGGGTTATAAATTAAGGAATGAAAACATTAGTCCATCAATACACACAAATCAATGAAATCATACTTCTCAATCATAAAAAATAATCTCCTTAACATACCTCATGAAATCATAATATTTTTGAATAACACATAGAAGTCATAAATCATAATGGTAACTTGTGGCATCCATAACATACTTATATTGTAGCATTCATATCTTCATAGAGAGTTACATTTTTAATACCCATCATAATATATTCCCTAAATATCTTAGGAGAAACATTAACAATTCCCACCATCACATTTCCATATTCATTAGAGAAAATATAAGGCTCACCCGCCTATAGTTTACCCTAGAACCGTAGGTATTAATGAATAATTCCAATGAAACATATCATAATCATGACATATAGCACATGCATAAAAAAGATTACAACTTTACATTACAATCACTATATATCATTTCAATATATATACACATTCAATCCATTCCGAAATTCATTTTTAATAAAAAAATATGTAAAAAGAGTTTATGGTATTTATTTTCAATTTAAAAACATTGCGTCTTTTAAAGGAAGCCAAATATCAAATAATTCTTATGGAAGTAGAAAGGTCATTGTCACAATATACATTAAAAAGAAACATTCATGTTCTCATTTAGTAAAACAATTCACTGAAAAAAGAATACATTTGATTGAAATTAAATTTTAATGTGTTTTATTATACACCATATACAATAAATTCATTTATTAATAAAAATATTCCTCATTGAAAGGATATTTAGGTGATGTCATGTACAAATATCTTTTTTTCTATTAATGCTCGGGTTGGCAGAAAGGGCAGTGTCACTACGTACGTTAAAAAGATGAATTTCCATTGTCATTTAGTAAAACATTTTTTAGAAAATATATTCCATTTGAATGGAATTAAAATTCAAAGGGTTTTATTATACACTGTATAAAAGAAAGTCATGTATAAATCAAATAATGCCTCAACGTATGGAGATTGAGATTATGTCCTTTACAAAGATCTTTTTATAATAAAGAAGCTAGATTATGTGTATTTAATATAAGTACCCATATGTAGTTAAAAAATAAAATACAGGTAGCCAAATATTATATTTTACTTAATAATATAACGACATAATAAAAAATTAGAAGAATAACCCAATGAATGGAAATTTGCTTAATAAGTTTCCTTACAATAATTTGGCAGCCAAACAACGTCATTTAAAAATTTATACAGTAAGTAGATGGGAAAAAAAGTGACTCTCATCACATGGAAATAATATTTACCGCAACAAGGATACATAAAAACATTTTTCAACATAATAATATTTAAAATAAGGCATATAATAAAAGAAGTATTTTAATAAAATAGGAGGGTGAATGGTTCCCTTATCTTCTTCCAGACTAGTCTTGTTCGTTCTTTATCTCCCTGAATATTAAACATCAGTTAATTTATAATTTCATCAGAACATATTTCAAGTTTATTAATAATTTTATATCACTTATTACCTTTCAATAAAAATCATATAATTATTCATTTTCATTCCGGTCATTTTGTCGATGTTCAGTACATGAGTAAAAAATTAACTTGTTATAATTACAAATTGTCAATGTTGTAAAATTTACATTATCTCTATAATTTTATTCATGATATAAATATCATATATATACACTATATTTGTATTTAGTTACCATAATTATGTATTTAGAATATTCCATAACATTTGGATATAATAAATTAAATGCACCGTTCATGGAAACGGTAAGTTGTATGTATGCATGAACTATAATTTCATTCATTTTTCATATTTAATGGAATGAAAAATAAATTATTCATAGGTATTTTATATTTATATTGTAATATATATGTTATAAATTTTACATAATTTCATTAAATACATATTTTATACATCCCATGTATAGTATTAATCAATCATTTCACTTTGAGGGGGTGGTAGTCCGTACTTCCTCAAATGAAATTATCGTATTTACAAGTTGTGGAAGTCATAAATGATTGTTGTGCATGAATAATACTGAAGACTAGAGACAATATATATATATATATAATATCATATATAAATATTGTTCTATAAAAATGGACACCATGTGAGGCGGTAGGAGAGATTTGAACAATCACCATTTCATGAGGCAGTAGTTTGTCGTCCATGGTAATAGTAAGTTATCAATCCATTAGATGGAGGTGTGTGTGATATAGGGTCGAATTATTCTCATAAAAACATTCTTGTATACTAATGATATGGGTTTTGTTAAAAAAAACTATGGAATAAATATTTTTTATGGGGTTGGAGAAGGAAAATAAATGTAAGAAGCTTGAAAAAAGACATTACCTCAAATCGTGCAACTCCTTTTGATTTAAGCTAAAATTACTTCTTGAATTACCTTCATCCCAAGTTAAGGATCCTCAAAGGAAGATATGGATGTTGAGAGTGTATTTTGGTAGATTTTGGATGAGCTAAGGGGGCTTGAGAGGTGTGAGTAAGGGTTAGAGGTGGCGGCTTTTTATAAGTCAGAGGAGGTGTATTTTAGGAACAATTGAATGATTATTTTATTAAACATTGAATTTAGATTTTAAAACGGTCCACAAATCAATTACTTCAAAGATAAGTATATTATTGTTCAAAATACTTTCAATATATATTTATTTGAATTTTTTTTTGAAATTTAATCTTATCGTTTAGCATTAACCCATAGTTGCCTTTTTCAACACATACCATATTTCTTAGTATATTTATAATTTATGGTTAATATAGGTGCAATAAAATACCAATAGAACCCAAAGTTGTTCATTAAGGAAATTTTCAACATTTTCATTGACGTTTAGATAAATATTATGTTTTTTGGACTATTATAACATTTAATAAAATATCTTTTGGTTTAAAAACTCATTTATGTCAATTTATATACAATACATATCATTACTTTTACAAAACCCCTAAAAACAATATTCCTTCTAATAACCTTCATTAATTCAAATATAAAAAGTCTTAGGCATCCATAAAATTTGTGTATATAATAATAAGTTACAAAATAAATTTATTTTAATATAAATAATATTTTCTATTTAAATAATCCATTAACATGGTAAACAATATATCATCATTTTGTCATAAACAAAATTTATTTATATGATATATAAAAATTATAAATAAAATACAATGATGTGTGAAATCTTTTTATCTTTATAATGACAATTTATAGTCGAAGATATCATCTATATAACCCCATATAAAAATTGTTTTAGTAAAATATATATGTTTATGTTATATTTTCATTTAAATTAAATTAAAAGAAATTAAATGCCATTTTAAAACACAAGTGGTTCTATGGGGTCTTAAAATCGACCCAAGGATGCCCATGGTTGGACATAACTCATCCATTAAGATTAGGACATGTGATAGAGTAATTTAATATTATTATAATATTATTTATTAACTCTTATTTACCATATTTTCCCTTTAACCATGGTAAATAAAATATTTACTCAAATTATTATTTGTACTATATAAAAATAAAAGTTACCTATTTACACAATTTGGACCTCCTGAATCCAAATATGGAATACTTTATTTAGTATCGAATATATGAATGTAGATGCTCAACATTAAAGAGGAGGTTGAATTGTATACTTTAAAAAAAATTCATTTGTAACTATTAATGATGATAGTTTTTAACAAAGATAATCATGGTAAATTCACAAGACCTCATAGTTCAATGAACATTCTTGATTCTAGAAATATGGTTATTGAAATGGAACTTAAGAAATGTTTAAAAATTCAAATATTCAACTATACAGCATATTGAATCATACAAATTAGAGTATACAAGTGCAAGAATGTATAAGATATTTATACTTTCCTTATCAATAATAATGTAGTGGAAAACAAACGTGAAACAATACAAGTAACAAGTAGTAAATATTTTAATCAAAAGAGAAGGGTATCCAACAAACGTGGATAAACGCCACTTTATTTAAACTTTTATGAAAGTCAATCATACCAACATCAGGTAATCCCTCAATACGAAAATCGTAGTTTGTCTTGCTATCCCTACAAGCCCTCGAACTTCAAGAAGGTCGACACCTCTGTCTTCCTATCCCCGGAGGCCCTCGAATGTACTCCACAACATTCAGAGTCGCACAAAGATATTATATACATTATGTTCATTACACAAAAAGATTGAAAGTATCCCTCTCTAGAAATCACTTCCACAGCATGTAATTTCTAGATTGATCCACATATATTGAACTTGTTCAAATGAGCTCCAATTTAGAGGCACATCTTCAATAGTCGACACCCTCCTCCAATGGTCATATATTTCCTTGAATTTTGGAGGGACATGTACATGTGTCACTAAAACAAAGGTTAGTTAGTAACAAAATGCATGACATCATTTTTTAACTCAAACAAGAGAAAGTAAAAAAATGGTTGCTCAGCCAAATTAATTTTTTAGAGTCTAAGGAAAATAAAGATCAGAGTCTAATAATGTAATCCTTCTGAGTCTATATTAAAAGGATATATGGATTGTTTTTTTCAAGGAATTTGGAATCATAATTATATAGACTTCAGAGTCTGAATTCTTAAGAATTCAGAACCTGAATTCTATGAAATTCAGAGTCTGAATTCCAATTAATTAGGAGTTTAAATTTCATAGAATTCGGATCCTGAATTCGGATCCCAAAAATAGAATACTATATAGATAAGTATTTATTGAAATCTGAGGTTTTACAAGTGAATATGAATTTTACACTTGGGAATAAAATGGGTTCGATTTATAGAGACTAAATATATGATCAATGAAAACAAGGTAAGGATAAATTTCCTTGGGGAAGGAAAATTGTCGTTATCAAGATGAAACTTATGGAAAATGAAATTTTCCATAAGATAGGATGTTTGTGATTTTCAAAACCTAAAGGAATTGAAAATTCATAAGGAAACCCTACTGACTCAAAGATCTTCCCAAAAAAATAATGAATAGAATAGTCATAAAGAAACCTTATTGACTCAACAATTTCACCGTTTTTGGAAAGCACAAAAAATACATACGAAAGAGAATACATAGACATAGAATTTTATGGGCTTGTAAGTAAAACATATCTCCCTTTACTTATGGATCTATGTTAAAATGACTAACTCCCCCTTAGGCTTTGGAAACACTAAAGATCATATTCTATATTTATGCAATGAGATTATTCATTTTCTTGAGTAATAAAATCTTCAGGATTGAAACTATCCCTTAGATGAACTCCCCCATAATTAATGAAATTTCTTCTTTACAATGTATTATTTTATTGACATTACTTTCTCCCCCTTTGTGATTTTCATAAAGAAATTTAGAGAATGGGAAGGAAATTTTTTTACCTGAAATATTAGTACTAAAAAACAAAAAAATCGATGAAGAGCAATAAGTATTTCATTAGTATTGAACGAATTCGTACAGTAGGAAAATACAACAGATGATCGGATTTAGAATGAAATTTTCCTTCCTTATCCTTCAAAATTAGCTTCTTCACTATGGTTTTGAGCTTCTTGAGTTCCTAGTTATCCTCCTCTACATGTTTGTGATGTTGACTCTGGTCTTCTTTTTTCTTCTCTAAGGATTTGATTTTTTTCTTCCTGAGCCTTAAGATATTTTTCCGAACCCTTCAAGATTTCTTCCAACATAACAAGCTTCAATTCTATCTCAATTCTAAGATCCCTTTATCTTTTCCAACTCTGAGTAACTGAATTCAATTTCCCATTCAGATCCTTAACTTCTTCCTTCCGAGAAGTCTATTCTACAGATAACTTTTCCTCAAAACTGTTAGTGAGATCCTTGATCTTCACATCTTCAGTGTTAAAAGCATCTCCGACACCTTCTTGGAATTCATTGAAGATTATAATATCTTCTATTTTCTTCCTTCACCAGCTTTTCATCTTTTTACATGATATTTTATGAGCTTCATAGCTAATAAAAAAAGTATTCAAATCTTCCCTGTGTTTGACACACTTATCCATCACAATGGCTTCAGAACCTGATTTTTGATTTAAGCAAGGCTGAAGCAACTGGAATCTCGAGTATATACTATGGAATATTGGAATAGTCCCAAAAATCTTGTTCAATGACTAAACTATGATGTCTTTTCCAAGAGTGGATGATTCTGAATCCGAGACATTGGTTGGTGAGGTTATTTTTTCGATTTGAATAGCCTTCCTCTTCGATGAACAACCAACATCTTTCTCCATTACCACAGCCATTATAGGTGTATCAACTACCACACGTTTCCCTTATCAACCTTTGGAATTACTTCTTCTTGACCAGGAGATTCATGTTCACTATCAGATAGCTGAACAATTTTTACTTCATCAACTTCTTCATTCTCGGCTTCTGCCTCAACCTCCTCTGGGTGAATGGAATTTTTATTGACGCTTTCTTCCCTAGATAGTATATTTACTTTTTCTTCACCCTTATCATCATCCTTCCCAGTAGTAGAAATATTTAAAGATTCATATTTAGAGGTTCGGAATGATAATTTCTCATAAGGGCATTCCTTCTCAGGATATTCCTCTACCTTCTTTAACACATCTTCAGAGTCACCACTGCCTTTATCATCCTAATTTTTTACTTATTCTTCTTTACCTACTTCTTAATGATGATTTTATGCTATTACAAACTTATTTACCAGAGCCTCTGGAAGTGGTTCTTGGTGAAATGACTCTGGAAACAAATTATTCTCAGAGGCTTTCTCAGCAGCCTTCGGAAGCTATTTCACTATCTTAGCTTCAGAAAACATCTTCCTTTGGTTATTTTCTTTTTCTTCTTTTTCTAGAGTCTTAGTAGCCCTTTTCTTCTATACTTTTGCCTCATCGTGGTTGAGGCCTAAAATAGGCTCCACTTCCTTCTTGTTCTTCTTATATTCTCTTTACATAGCCACAACTTCATCAGTATATGATTTTGCTTCATTGGATTTAGAGGTGCGGATTGATTTTCCTTATCCATTACGGTTTTTTCCTTCTCTTCTGGTTTATTGACCTTCCTCTTTCTTCTTCCCTTATTATATGTTTCAGTGAAATTCTTTCAAAAAGATTCAATTTCTACTTCCAACAAATCATTAAACTCTCTAGATTTACTATTAAAGCCAATCATTATCCTCCTCAAAGTATCATCATTAAAAAGAATCACATTATAATTCTTCGGCATAGAACTTCAAGGGATCATGAAAGACAAAAGAAAAACAAAAAAGATTTTTTAAAGAATGGATAGATACATAATAATCTGAGCCTTCAGATTTCCATCCATTATATTCTCAATCGTAATGAAGGTATTCTTAATAGGGTTTATATTTCTTCGATTCACCAGAAAATCCAGAAAATACATATCAATTTTCTTCAGTGTATCCTTGTCCCCTTTTCTTGGAATTATTAAACCTTGTACCCATTGAAGAATAATTTGAATATCTATTGAGAGTGGAAAAAAAAATTTAGTCTTATATTCCTAAATTCCAAGACAAGCTAAATATTTTTTCTTATTAAAGGATCCTATTTCCTCAGGTTTCTTGTGAGAGAAAAACTCATCTTCTTCCTCATAAGGAATTCCTATCAAATTTTCTACCTTTTTATAAGAATGGGAGTATGCCTTTCCATATCACTTGAAATAAAATTTATCTCTTCCTCTTTCATTGAAAAAGCCTACTGTATCATAGAATTCAACCAGAAAATCCGGATATACTAGATCCTATTCTTTCAGTTTCGATATTCAAACACTCTCCCTCGCATTCAGTTTTATATTCATAGAAATAATTGAATCATTCTTAGAAAAGATATTCAGATGAACCATTCATTCTTTGTAAATCATTCATTCATAGATATCATTTATAGCCGACATTTCTTTTTGAGATGAAGCTTCAATAGACATTCGGAACGGAGGAATATTTGAAGATCCGGAACGACCTTAAGTAGGAGGGGCAGCGTTTCTGCACACAAAAGATTGGTGATCGATGTGGGATGACCATCAAGGGATACATTATATAGGCAATCGAAGTGATGATTCAACTTCCCAAATTAATCCAACCACAGAAGAACATGTTGAATAGATATGATGGTTGAGATGATACCTATAAGATAATTTTGGTAGAATCTAATCTTTTGAGGTTTTTTTTAAAAAAACATTTAAATTTTTGAAAAATAAAATTAATACGAAAAAATTATCTAAAAATAGAATAAAATAACAACAAGTAAAAAAGGCAGATTACGAAAACATAAGGAAAGAAATCATACATTTCGTATTTCTTAGGAAAAATATTCGTAATGGGAGAATTTTTTCTTGGAGAACATTAGAATCTGAAATTTGATTATGGAAAAACTTTACACTACAAAAATCGTTATTACGAAATTATTAAGTATGAAAATCTCCATTATGAAAATTTTATGTATGAAAATATTGATTATGAAAATTTTAAGTACGAAAATCATCATTACAAAAATCTATACTAAAAAAAGTTAGACTAAATTTTATTGGAAAAATTGATTATGAAAATTTTACTACGAAAAATTTTAAACTATGAAATGTTTTAGAAAAACTGATTTTGAATGTTTTGACTTGAAAAACTTTTTAAACTACGATAAATTTTTGAAAACCTGATTAGGAAAATTTTGACTGAGAATCATTTTAGGTTTAATTAAAAAGGAAATGAAATCCCCCTATGAAAATAGTTTCTTACAGTAAGAAGACATGTTTCGACAATAAGTTATTAAGGAATATTACCTTACCGTTATCATTCCTAAATGTTGTTTTATGTATTAAAATATATTTGATGGTAAATATTTTGTGAAAATATCATCAAGTTGTTCTTTCATTCCAATTAACTGAAGAATGCTATCTTTATTTTTTGTGTGATTTATAATAATGTGATACCTAATATCTATGTGTTTTGAATGTGATTGATGTGCATTGTTTTTACTTTAGGAAATGGAACAACTATTATCACACAAATTTTTTTGGTATAACTCATACCATAGTTTGTGAGTGTGGGTTGAATCCACAATATTTGAGCACAACAACTTCCAGCTGCTACATATTCATCTACAACAGTGTAATGTTCTACGGAGTGTGGCTTTTTTCAAAACCATAAAATTAATGAATCTCCATAGAAAAGACATGTTCCAGATGTAATTTTCCTATCCATTCTACACCCACCAAATTAAGCATTCGAAAAACTTTTTAAGACAACATCATTTCATGATGTATAATGGGGTCCTAGATCCACTATTCCCATTAAGTAGTTAAAAATCCTTTTCACTACCTTTAAATGAGATTCCTTTGAATTGGATTGATATATTGCACATAAGCACACAGAAAAAATTATTTATGGATGAATAGATGTCACACAATGTAGACTTCCTATCATACCTCTAAAAGATGATTGATCTACCAGTTTCCATGCTTCATTATGATCAAGTGAATTAAAGGTACCAATGGGAGTAATTATACTCTTAGTGTTGTCATATACATACTTTTTAATAAGATATTTCAAATAATTATGTTGGGATATATAGATTCCTTCTGGTTTTTAAGAAATTTTAAAATCAAGGAAAATTATTAACTCACTCGTCATACTCATTTCAAACTCAGATTTTATTAGATCTATAAAGGAATCAGTTAATGATTTTTGAGTTGAACCAAATATAATGTCATCAACAAAAAGTTTAATAATCAAAAAAAATTTCTTATCATTCTTTATAAAATGGGTTTTACCAGCACTTCCATTTTCATTATTATTTTGAAAAAAAATCATGTTATCCAATCGTACCAGGCTCTTGGGGTTTTATTGTGTCCATACAAAGCTTGTGTAAGTTTGAAAACATGTTCAGAATGTTTTGTATCATCAAAACTAGGAGTTTTTCACCCAAAACATCCTCTTGAACAAAACCATTAAGGAAAAGACATTTAACTTCCATTTGAAAAAGTTGGAAATTGAAAAATTCTTCAATGGCGAGTAGAATATGAATATATTCATGTCTAGCTACTGGATCATATGTTTCTTCATAGTTTATTCCTTCTTGTCGATTATAGCCTTTTTCAACCAATATAGCTTTATTTCTTATTGTGATTCCATTTTCATCACACAAATTTCTGAAGACCCATTTTACTCCAATAATAGATGTTTTCTTAGGTATTTCAACCAAGGTCCAGACTTTGTTCCTTTCGAATTCATTCAACTCATCTTGTATAGATTTTATCCAATCATCATCACCTTAATATTTATCAGGGAATTTTGGTTCTAATTTGGAAAACAATTATAGATGTTCGACATCATTTCCTAAGGAAATTCTAGTCCTTACAGGTTGATTTACCTCACCAATGATACTATAACTGGGATGAATCTTTTGAAACAACTAATTTCGGTATTGAAAAATCTGTTGATCAACATAGGGTCGGAATTCTTCTGGGGTAAATATTTCAGAAATACATTCTTGAACATTTTCCTTATCAGAAGGTCTTCTATCAAGGGTTGATAATCAGTTTTGGAAAACACTTCCGAGGATGTTGGCTGTGGATGTTTAAAAATAAAAGGATCAGTTTCTTCAAATTTGGCATGTGATGTTTCTTCAACAGTACAAGTATTTTAATTGGAAACTCTATAAGCCTTAGAATATTTGGAGTAGCCTAAGAAATGTATTTCTTCATATTTTGGTGTGGACTTGTGTAGAATATATTTAGTATTCAAAAGAAATACCTTGAAACCAAAGACCGTGAAGTAGGAAAGTCATGGTTTTCAACCATTCCATAACTCATAAGTTGTTTTTTTATGAAAAGGTCTAATCAAAATAATATTTATTGTACATCACGAATTACTAACAGCTTCATCCAAACAAAAACTTTCGACTGAATATTCACTCCACATGGTTCTTATTATCTCTTGAAGAATTCAATTTTTCCCCTCAATAACACCATTTTGTTTAGTTCTTCTGGGTGCAGAGAAGTTTACAGTAATTCCTTTTCTACTATGAAATCTTCAAAATTAGAATTTTGAAATTCTCCCCTATGTTCACTATGAATTGTTATCAATGGATGGTTTTTCTCATTTTTAACTTGGTCTCTAAATCTTTGGAAATAATATAAATCTTTAGATTTCATTGATAGAAAATATATCTACGTAAATATAGTGTAATCATCAACTAAAACAAATACATAATACATTCCTCCAATGCATCCAGTTTATTTTTGACCGAAAAGATCTATATGCACCAACTATAATGCATCAGTGGTTGAGACTCCACTGATTGATTTTAAACATGATTTATATTTCTTTCCATATTGACAATGAAATCAATCTTTTGAAGGATCAAATATAAGCTCCAATAGATCCTTAACTAGTATTTTCATAGAGAGTTTGCATAGGTTCCTAAGGTTACAATGTCATTACCTTCTATGCCACAATGAACAATGATATTCCATTTCACTAAGGCAAGGTTGGTCTTGGATCTTAAGGTATTCTATGTTTAGTGTGATAACATTCTCTTGCAAATTGTAAAAAAGAATAAACCCTCCCTTGGAATTTTATACTATGAACATGTCAATCCTAAAATTTAGAAGGAATCATTCAACACATAATTGAATTTTTCTAGTCTGGTTGTCCTTAATACCCTTACCAAATAGATCATTTGAAATCAATGTTTTTTCATGAAGAACAATGTTACCTATATAGATAATTTCTCCCTTATCATTATCTCTGTAAGTTACTTATCCTCCTTTAATCTTGATAATCTTTTCAAAATATTTTTTGTTACCAGTAATTTGTCGGGAACATCCACTATCCATGTACCATGTATTCCTGTTGGTACGGTCTTTAAATTATTGAAAATAAGAGTTTTAGACTTTTATAAACCAAACATTCTTGTATCTGGATACCTCAGAAAGCATAATTTTATGAATCCACATTTTCATTAAAAAATAAGATTTATGAAAACCTGAAGACTGTTTTTTTTAGGAGCAATTTTTTTCCCAATGCCCACCACACTGACACTTAGTGCAGATTGGAGCACTTTGAGGAACAAAATAATTGTTAATGAAAATCTATTTTGAACTAGTATAACTAAAACCATAATTATTCTTTATAGGTCGAATTTGGGAATACATCAAATCAAAATTTTCCTAACCTAATGTAAAGTTTGAAAAACACATATTCAAGGAAAATATTTATAACTTTAGTCTAATAAATATGTTTTATAATCAAAAACATTAGTTTTAGCACTAGAGTAAGGCTCTAAAACAATTTTTATAAAAATTAATTTTTCTAGATCTATAGAAAATTTATCCTTTTCAGAATTAACTTCTTCAATGTTTTTTGAAATATTTTAAAAATAAAATATTTTATTATAAAGATATTTAGAATGATCTGATACTTCATTAGTAAGAATATAAATCCTAGAATTTTCTTTATCATGATTTTTCATAACTCTTGAATTTTCATTCTCAAGTAGTGGAGAAAACATAGAAAATTATGCATAAGAATATAAAGTATTATCTTCAACAGAAGAAGAATCTTCCTCTGAAGATTTATAATATTTACTACCACTATAATTAGATTTCAATGATACATTTTTTATTGATTCATCATTGTGTACCTTGGATATTAAACAATTATTTTAAATATGTTTCTTGGAAAGTAAACCAAGAATCTTCTGACTAGAAGATTTGTAATCTGAGGATTTATCAGAGGAGCCTACACCACTAGCACTCCAAGTGTCATTATCTTTCAAGAAATTATAATCTTTAGCTTTGTGGTAAATATTTCTATTCCTCTCGGAATTCGTTTCCTTTCTAACTTGTCTCTTATATATAGGAAAATATGGCCATATATGCCCTACTCTCTTGCATTCATAACAAGTGTCTTCAGAGTCTTTCTTATCCTTTATTTTTTTCTTCTTGTATCTGTAATGAAAGTACTTATTCCCAACTATCTTGTTCATCTTTCAAGAAATATTATCTAGTTCATTCTTCGAATGTTCACATTCACTTGATTTAGATAAAACAATGACCTTATTTGATTTAGATCATGTAACTCTCTTTGGAGTCTTGAATTTCATATGATTAGAGGTAGTTGTAAAAGAAACGATTCAATTACCATTCTAATTATTAATATTGGCAGCATCTCTCTTCATTCTATTATCATGTTGAAGAAGAGTTCCAAAAATCTAATCATGATTAATCTGTGAGACTTTTCTATTCTCATCAATAGTTTTCCACTTAGATTCTCACTCATAAGGCATGATGTCTACAATTATGTCTTCATGTACCTCATCATCTAAACCTTTCTCACCCATGGATTGTATGCATTTGATAATAGTCATGAATCAATGTTGTACCTTACATATAGGTTCTCCATAAGGAAATAAAAATCCATGATATTCATCTCTAAACCCAACTATTATAGTTTCAATAACACTGGGATATCCAAAATGAGTAACTTCTATATTCTTCAATATACAATTTGCGACTTCATGAGAAGAAATTTGGAAATATATATTTCTGGTCATGGAACAAAAAAAATTATTGTGCACCTTATAGTTTAGGTTATATTCTGAGTTTTCCTGATTAGTAAAAGTTCAGACTTCCTTATAAAAAATCTTTTAATCTCCATTTCGCATAACTATGTTTTCCACTCCAGTGTTAATAACAAAATTCTTCATACGATCTCTCCAATACTCATAATAATTCCCATCAAATATATATTGTATAGTAGGATTAATATTTTCAATTGAAAGAACATTCATTCCTGCCATCACAATGAATAAATCATTCCACGAAAACTAGTTAGTAAGAAACGTTTATAAACAAGGATAAAAATATCCTAAGCAAGGAAAATAAAGAACAAGGAAAAACATAAGCAAGAAAACTTATATGCGAATATAAGAATTTCAAATACCTCCTTTAATACCAATTTTCTGATCGAAAATATGAATGTAGATGCTCAATATAAAAAGCGGGTGAATTTTATACTTTAAAAAATTCTTTTGGTACTTTTAGCGATGGTAATGTTTAACAAGGTTAAACAAGGTAAATTCACAAGACTGATGAGTTCTAAAAACTTGCTTGATTCCAAAAATAATGTTCCAGAAAAGAAACATAAGAAAAGTTTACATTGTCAAGGATTATTCCTTAAAGCATAGAGAATCATACTAATCAGATTATACCAGTAAAAGAATGTATAAGAGAGTTATATGTTCCTTGTCCATCAAAATGTAGTGGAAAAAAAATTGAAACAATAAAAGTAATAAGTAGTCAATCTTCTAACCCAAAGAGAAGGGTATCCAACAACCTTGTATAAAGGTCCCATGATTTATACTTTGATCAATGTATGTCTTATACACACTAAGTAATCGCTCGATACAAAAATCGGTGACTATCTTGTTATCCGCACAAGCCCTCGAACTTCAATGTAGTTGGCACATCTGTCAACATCTCCCCAGAAGCCCTCTAATGTACAAAACAACATCCAGAGTCGCACGAAGCTATTCTAAACAAGATGTTCAGTACACACAAAGCATGAATGTCTATCTCCCTATAAATCACTTCAGCAGTATGTAATATTAAGATTGATCAACTTATATGGTGATTGTTCAAATGAGATCCTATTTATAGGCACATCTTCAATGGTAGGCTCCCTCCTCAAACGACCATATTTTTCAATGAATTTTGGAGGGACATGTACACATGTCACTCAAACCCCAATTAGTAACAGAATGCATGACATAGTTTTATAACTCAAACAAGAGTAATTATAAAAAATGTTTTCTCCACCAAATTCATTTTTCGGTGTTTAAGGAAATTAATGTTCGGAGTCTAAGAATGTAAACCTTCAGAGACTATGTGACAAGGATATATGGATTATCATTTTTAAGGAATTAAGAATCAGAATTCTATAGACTTCAGAGTCTTAATTCTGAAGAATTCAGAACCTGAATTCGAAGTAATTCAGAGTCAAAATTCCAATGAATTTGGAGTCTGAATTTCATAGAATTCGGAACCTGAATTCGGATCATGAAAAAATAATACTCTATATCTAAGTATTTATATAATTCCGAGGTTTTTTATGTGAAACCAAATTTTACACATAGGAATAAAAAGAGTTATTTTTGGAGAGACTAAAAATATAAACAATGAAAACAATTTAAGGATATATTTACTTGGGGAAGGAAAATTTTACTTATCAAGAAGAAACTTATGGAAAATGAAATTTTCCGTAAGATAGGGTGTTTGTGATTTTCAAAACATGATGAAATGGAAAAGTCATAAGGAAACATTACTTACTCAACAATCTCCCCCAAACATGAAAGAATAGATAATTCATAAGGAATCCATATTGAATCAACAATTTATTCCAAATTCAAAACACAGAAGTTGTAGAAAATAATTTAAAATTTATTCTGGATTTCAAAACAAAAATTCATATTTTTATGAAGTAAAAACAACCAAATGATTGAATTTTTTTTATTTCCAATTTCAAATTAAAATTACTTCTAATGAAAAAAAATTGATTAAAATGAAAAAAATTAATCCAATTACAGATTAAAACCAGTTAAAAGTAGAATCTATCTATATAAATAATTTATATCGAAACACAGTTTTTACAGAAAATGCAGTATTTTTCATTATTCATTAAATTATGAAATTTAATAGAATAATACAAAAACTTCATCCAAATTAAATTTTTATGTTCATCTTCTAGAGAATAATTTTCTTTTTTCAAATATAACATATAAAATTGAGAAAATAGATATAAAAAGGGTTCTCCATCAAAAGGTGGTAAACCGACCATTAAAAAAATTTAGAGTATTTCATGATTAAATTCAGATTCATTCTTTTTCTAAGCCTATAATATTAATTATAAAAACATTTACCAAACATGTAATCATAATGTATATAGTTATGTTCATTCCCTTTAATACAAATACTTTGTGTAAACTACCATTTAAAATAATAATATCTTTATATTATATTTGGTATAACTAAATGTTGTGTGCAATGTATGATTTCAAAGAAACTCATTAACTCATTTTGATTACGCCATCATACAAAGCATCCCATTTAATGTAAAAATAATATAATATTCATAAATATTAATAGAAATTAAAAAAAGTAATATTTTTTAAGTACCTGGGTCTTTATAGTTATTCCATTGAAAATTTTAACTACTATCTCATCAAATAATTGTTGAGTTGGTACAATGATAACATTAAAGTTTTCATTATAAATAATGGATTGGGTTGATAAATAATCAAATGAGATTATATATGATCTTTATTAGAAGATAACTGTACCATTCACCACTTCATTCCTGATACCCAAATAGATATTCATGATCACATGATATTTTATTTTGTCTCTACGATGGAGAGGTTGTTGATGATGATCATTGAAAACACGAACATTCATAAACTAGTTGGAATAATGTCCATAGTACATTACACTGAAACATTAGAATGAGGTTGATGTATTAGTTGCATCTTATTTTCCTCTATTTAATTAACCATCCTATTCATCTGGTTATGATATTCATGGGATTTATGACCTCTCGTTCCGCATTAAAAAAACCTCCAAATTTCACTCAAAAGCATCGCATGATGGTTTTAATATCATTTATAGCATGTAGACATCCATAATTTCACTCATTTAAGATATTTATTTGAGTTTTCATGACACTAATTATTCCTTTTCCTTTTGAAACCATAGTTATGGTGGTAATATCTAAATTTCATATCTTCATTGAGTATATATTTTATGTTTTCATCATAGTTATTGATGCATATTATAAATAATTACATTTATATACATTGGTTTAGGCTACGAACGAATCAATAAAGATTTTATATTCATATTATAATTAAAATGGAAACATACCATGAAATTCATCTCACATTTTCTTTATAGTTACCAATGTGTATTTTCTCATTTATCTTCTTCGTAATAAATAATTTCTCCATTTTTATATAGAATATAAGAGAATATGCACTAAATAATATTCCATTAAAATCATCCAATTACATGTATTATATTTAATTATATTTCCTCATATTCATGGAAAAATATCACAAATGGTCATTTCTCCTTAAAGATGATAAATTGAATGATTTGTTTTAATATCTGAGTAATTGGTGAACATAAAATATTTTATTAATGCTATTGATCGATCACTCATTAACTATAGGATTTTAAGTCCCATTAAATAATGGTTCATGTAACATCCCACGTAAGTAAAGAATCATGGATTTTCATATATATGTCTATTTTTTAATTAGATAGTGTTTTAGATGATTAAAATGAGAATAAATCCAATCTTAATCATAGAATACACTAATATTTTTAAAAGATTGTTTTACCGCCTTTTGATGGAAAACCATTTTAAATTAATATTTTAACAATTTTATAATCTCTATTTTTCAAAATAAACTTATTCTTTGGAATTGGGACATTGGAATTTACTCCGAATAATGTTTTGGTATTTTCTAACAATTTACATTTTATATGAATAGTGAAAAATACTACATTTTACTTCAAAAGTATTTTTTTGTCTAATTTAATTATATGGTTAAATTAACTTTTTAATTGGTTTTAAAGTTTAATTAGAATATATTTTTACCATTTAATACAATTTTTTTAATTTTTATTAATTTCACTTTGGAATTGAGCATAAACAAGTGTCAATCTTTTGATAGATATTGTTTCTAAAAAAACCACTATTTGTTTTAACAACGAGAATTATTTTTAAATTAAATGCTTCAATTTCTTTGTTTGGAATTTGGAAAAATGGATTCCATATTTGGAATCAAATGGTCCAAATTATTTAATTAAGAATCTTTTTTTGGACATTATGAATAGTAACGATCGTAATTATCTTTAATTATCGTGATTAATTAGTAATCGGGTAGTTAAGGGTAATAAAATAATATCATTATAATCTAAAATGACCATAGCATGTTTTATAATGATATTGGTTGGGTCATGGACGACCATGGGATGCCGTGTGCCCACATTGGGACCCCATGTAATCAATTTAGTGTGACAGTGACCTTTTATTATATATATTTTTTATAAGGAAAGTATAACCAAAGTATGTATCACCAAAGTAAAAAAATTAGTTTTATCTGTGCAAACGATGTCTTATACTATAAATGGTAATTGAAAAGATAAAAATATTTAAAACAACATAGATTTTTTTTAAAATTTTTAGACATTATATAAATTAATTTATTTATGAAACCATGATGATGCATCGATTACCTCATTAATGAAAGATTTAAACAAAATGATAAGATAATGTAAAATCTAAGAATTACACTTGTCAAAAACCTATTGGATGGGTGGATTTATAACCCTTATCACCTTATCCTCGAAATATATCATTTTGGTACCTTTAAAATCAGAAAATCATTTTATAATTAAGTAACATTTCAAGACTTTCCAAGAGTGCCCCTCCTCCCTCTTATAAAAGGTCTCCACCCTACCCCCATACCCACACCTCTCAAGCCATTGGCTTGGCCAAAATCTTCTCATTTTAACTCTCTACATCCCTATCCTCATCATAGAAGCCTTACCATATGTTGAACTCTCTTGAAGAAACCCTTTTGGTTCAAACCAAGGGGAGTTACCCGATTTAAAGGTATTGTCTTCTCTTATGTCCTTTTCTTTTATTTTTCTTATCAAACCCCATAAACTCTTATAGTTATTTTATTTTGTAACAATAATAGTATGTTAAATATACTAGTATTTTTTTATTAGATTTATTTTATTTAGACTTACAAACACCTCTGTCTAATGGTTAAAGAACATACTGTTTCTGTGGGTGGCGAATTACTGCCTCACGAAACGATGAATGTTCAATCTTCTTCTAAAAACTCTCATGGTTTCCCTTAAGATTCACTATATTTATATATGATATATATTATGTTTATTTATTCCTTATGATTATGTATTTTTCATTTATGGCATACCCTTATTTTTTCCATTATGGGTAAACACAATAATTTCATTTTAGTATGTCTGGACTACCGCCCCATCAAATTGATTTGAATCATTAATGCCATATTTGGGATGTTTAAAGGATGTAGTTGATGATATTATATAAGATATTATACTGGAATTATAATATACCTTTATATCATTATGATTTCATTCCATTAAAAACGAAATAGAAATGAAAGTAGCATTCATACGTACATATGGCTTACCGTCTCCATGAACGGTGCATTTCATTTCTTATCTCTAAATGTTATGTAATATTATAAACGCATGTATATACTAAATATTTATGATATATATGATATCTATACCAAGAATATTTTTCTTGGATATTATGGATATTTTACCACATGAACAACTTGTAATTATATGAAGTTTATTTTTGGCTCAAGTACCAAAGATCGACAAAATACCCGTTATTAACTTAAATAATTACATAATGTTCATAACATAGAAATAAGTGATATAAAAGGAATAATGAACATTAAAATGGTTCTTAAAGAAGCTGAAATTAACTCTAGTTTGTTATTCATGAGATTAAAGAACGATTTAGTCAGGTCGGACGCGAGGTAAGGGACTTCGTCTCCATCTCCTTTCATTGAGCCATATTCAGTTTTATACAGCTCTTTCTTTTATATGGTGTATAAACCCCTTAAAATTTTAATATTATTAAAATGAAATCTTGTTTATACAAAGTGTTTTTCTAAACAAAAAAAATGAGATTGTTATTGTCTTACGTATGCGGCGACAACTTCTCCGCCACCGTGACCATTATTTGAGTTTCAGCTTCCACTACAAGCCATAACATTTTTTAAATGAAAAATAAATACCATGATTTAATTTTATTTTATATTGGTATTGAAAATGGTTTTGATAATGTTTGGATTATATCAATGTGTTTTTGATATCTTGTGTTTGAAATGAAGTAATTTTATGTTTCCTTTATGCATGTTTTATGTGATACGATTATGCTATGGTTCTTGGGCATTGTTTATAAAGACGGGTTGTTTCATGATACACTAAGGTCATGTGATCCCAAGATAGCTCTACAATGCATTGGGTAATGCAAAGGGGTTAAATGCTAAGTTTTCTCTGAAGATATTTAGGGAATATATTGTGATGGGTATTTAAAATGTAACTACGAGTGTTACTACCTACGTAATAATGTTATTAATTCCTCAAGTTACCTTTATGTCTTATGATTTCTATGAGTTATTCATGAATCTTATGATTTAATGGGGTATGTTAATGTGATTATGTTTTATGAGTAATGTATGATTTCATTGATTCTTATGTATACATGGACTAATGTTTTCTTTCTGTATTATTATATCCCATACTGAGATATTTATGCTCATCCCATGTTTTTGAAATGTTTTTCACAGGTTAAGGGAAAAGTACATGATTTGATGATAGTGCCGAGGATCTGTCATGAATGAAACCATGTTTTATTTTAAATATGATTCCTTTATTGGAAAAAAATGAATATTGTCTTTGATGAAACCACCATGTTTAAATGTGGAATGTAATGCATGATTTATGATACAATTCTCTAAAACTATAAACCTGAAAAGATCCTCAATGTGAATTCTTGAAATAATGAAAGATTAAGTAATGTTTAAGGTTAAGGCCTTATAGTTGGTATCAGAGGTCGGTTTAGATAACTTTAGGAGTTATAATTATATTAAATGATTATCCAAAAATATTTTATTATGGTCAAATTGAAATGATATAGCATCTAATGATTTCCATGTTGCTTTATCTAAGACATGTTTGTTCAGAATGGTTTTCCGTAGAGGAAACTGGGAAGCAATGTTAGGAAGGACTAGAGAAGGAAATGACCTTCTAAATCAGCATCCTGAGGTTGTCAGAATTGGAACTGAATAGTTTGTTGTTGTAATGGTGTAGTTGACTCAAGCAATAAATGGTGGTGTTATCCATGCAAGAGATCACCCAGATCAACCACAGAGGAACTTGTCAGTGGTGGAACATTTCATGAGGCAACATCCCCCATCATTCAGAGGATCATCTTACCCTGTGCTAGCTGAAGGGTGGATTAAAGAACTGGAAAAGATTTTTGATGTCATTGGGTGTTCAGATAATAAAGAGGTATATCTTGTTATTTAACATTTGGAGGGTGAAGCAGATTAGTGGTGGTCGATGGATAAAAATATCATGGATGCTGATGAGATTGATGCTCTTGACTGTTATGAATTCAAAGGTATGATTCTTGGGAAATATTTTCCTAAGGATGTACAACATAGGATGGAAAAATAATTCTTGGAATTGAGGAAAGAGGACTACTTAGTTGAGGATTATGAAGAAAGGTACACTTGATTGGAAATGTATACTCCTAATTTTATCTGAGACCTTGATAGTAAAATAAATAGTTTTTACTCATGATTAATACCAAAATATCGAAGGGAATTAGCGTCTCGTGAGATCAAATGTTATGAAAAGCTTGTTCTATGTTCTGAGAATGTGGAAATGGAGTTTTATGATGATCATGTGTTCTATGAAAACCAATAGACGAAGAGACCGAGGTGGCAGGAGAAAGGAAATAATCCTTCAAAAAGGTCTGATGGTAAGAAAACTAAGTTTTCAATTTTTGATAAATGTGGTAAAATTCATCCTGGGGAATTTCTTTTGAATTATGGAAAGTTCTACCGATGTGGTAACATGGGACATAAGTCTTGTGATTGCACTGGAAAAGATCAGGGTGATGGTAATACCAAAGTTTATTTACAATTACTGAAATGTTTCAAGTGCAATGAGATTGTTCATTATGCAAACGAGTGTCCGAAAAAGAGCTCAAATGATGGGAAGCAGTCAGACTACAAGCAGAAAGGTGCGGTGAAATACTTTGAACCTACTTCAGCAGATGTTGGGCCATCAAATGAAGTGGTATCAGGTACTTTGTTTATTTTGTCAGATTATGCTAGGGTGTTGTTTGACTCAGGGTCTACACAATCATTCATCTCCGAACAATTTTCTTTTAAATTGGGAATACCATCTCAAGAAATGACTAATGAACATTTGGTAAAAACGCCTGGGGGAAATATTTAGGCAATAAGAATTTATAATAATCATCATATCCTTATATGTGGAAAGAACCTACTTGCAAAACTTATTGTTTTACATCTAGTAGAGTTTGATGTTATCCTGGGTATGGATTAGCTCTATGTTAACCACGCTAATATTGATTCTAGAGCTAAAGAATTTTCTTTTCAGAAAGACATTCAGTTTTTTTACAAGAATGAACCCTTACTATTGATAAAATATCAAGAGGCTGAGAAACTTGTAAAAGACGTAAATGAATGTTACCATACACATATTGTTGAAAACAATGGAACCGTTCAGATTTAAGATGTGCCATTGGTAACTGAGTATCCTGATGTTTTTTCTGATGTGTTTCCTGGAATAATACCAGATCAGGAAGTTGATTTTTTTTATTTGATTTAGTTCCTGATGCTAAGCCCATTTCAAAAAACCCTTATCGAATGGCTCAAATTGAAATTTTAGAGTTAAAGGTGCAATTGCATGATTTATTAGAGAAAGGTTCTATTCGACCTAGCGCATCCCCATGGGGTGCTCCTGTCTTATTTGTTAAAAAGAAATATGGTTCAATTAGGCTTTGCATTGATTATAGAGCCTTGAATAAAATCACTGTTAAGAACAAATATCCTTTGCCTCATATCGATGATTTGTTTGATCAGGTCGACGCAGCTCAGTATTTTTTAAAGATTGACCTGAGATTGGGGTACCTGTTGTTTAAGGTAAAAGAAGAAGATATTCTGAAGACTACGTTTTGTAAAAGATATGGCCATTATGAATTTTTATTTATGCCTTTTGGGATAACCAATGCACCCACTGTATTCATGGGCCTTATGAATAGAATTTTTCCTGAGTTCTTGGTTAAGTGTGTGGTTGTTTTCATTGATGATATTTTGGTGTTTTCTAAATTTAAAGAGGAGCATGAAAGATATTTAAGGGTTATTTTTCAAACACTAAAAGAAAATAAATTGTATGGGAAATTCAGTAAGTTTGAGTTTTGGTTGCAACAAATTTTTTTCCTTGGTCACATAGTTTCTAAAGATGGAATAACTGTTGATATTACAAAAACAAAGGTTGTTGAAGAATGGCCAGGACACTCAAATGTAACTGAGATTTGTAGTTTTCTTGTTTTGGAAGGCTATTACCAAAGGTTTGTTAATAAAATTTTACTGTTATCATGTCTAATTACTAAGCTAACTCGGAAGGATGATAATTTTATCTGGATAAAATAATGTGATGATTGTTTTCAGGAATTGAAAATAAGATTGGTGAATGCTCCAGTTTTGGCACTACCTTCCAGGAATGGGGAGATTATTATCTACAATGATGCTTAATTAAAAGGACATGGTTGCGTCCTAATGCAGAATGATCAGGTAATTTATTATGCTTCACGTTAGTTGAAAACTCATGAGGTAAATTACCCTACAAAAGATTTGGAATTAGATTCTGTTGTTTTCACATTAAAAATTTGGATGCATAATTTGTATGGACTAAAGTGTGAAAAATATACCGATCAATAAAGTTTAAAGTATATATTCCCTAAGAACGAATCGAACATGAGATAGGGGAGATAGATAGAATTAATAATGGATTATGATTGTACAATTCATTACCATCCAGGAAAAGGAAATAAAGTGGTCGATGCATTGAGTCAAAATATTAATGTTTCATTAACAATGTTGTGTTTGGAAAGTGATAATTTGGTTAAGGATTTGATAAATTTTGGCCTGGAGGTTGTTGGTATTGGAAATTATCATGTTTTGTTTTAGGTAACAGTGAAATCTTCTCTATCAGATAGAATTAAGCAACCACAGAAGCAAGACAGTGAGTTGTAGAAAAATGTAGAGATGGTTCAGAAGGGTATGTTTCCTGCATCCAACATTAATAATGATTGTGTTTTGTGATTTGGGAAGAGATTGTGTTTACCTTTTGGTTCACAGTTGAAGAGAGAATTGTTATGTGAAGCTCATTGTTCTCCGTTTTCAGTTCATCCTGGCTGTACTATGATGTATAGAGATCTTCGAGAGTATTACTGGTGGGATGGAATGAAAAGAGATATTGCTGATTTTACTGTGAAGGGTTTGACTTGTCAATAGGTTAAAGCAGAGTGGCAGTTATTGAAAGGGATGATTCATCCTTTACCTATGTCAGATTGGAAATGGGAGAATATATCAATGGACATCGTTGTGGGATTTCTGAAGACTCCTCGAGGTAATAATGAAATCTGGGTTATTGTTGATCTCTTGACTAAATCTACTCATTTAAATTCTATACGAGACACTTTTTTCCTAGATAAAATTTCATGTCTTTATCAAAAAGATATAGTTAGGTTACATGGAGTTCCCCTCTCCATTGAATCTGATCATGATCCCAGGTTTACTTCTAACTTTTGAAAAGGCCCTCTGAAGTCGTTGGGTACTGAATTAAATTTTAGTAATGCTTTTCATCCTCAATCATATGGGCAGTCAGAATGAACAATTCAGACATTGGAGGATATGATACGTGCTTGTTCGGTGGATTTTCAGGGAAATAGGGGCCAACATATTTCTTTGGTTGAGTTTTTTTATATTAATAGTTTTATTCCAATATACCGATGGACCCATTTGAGGCATTATATGGTAAGCGGTGTCAAACTAGAGCTTTTTTGGTTGAAGTTGGTGAAAGGAAGTTGATGGGACCAGAAATTGTAGAAGATTTGGATGAAAAAGGTCAGATGATACAGAAACACATGGGAACAACTCAGAGAAGGCACAAATGTTAGGCAGACAACCGGAGGAAGGATCTTTCTTTTGAGGTAGGTGATCATGTCTTCCTCAATGTTTCACCTTGGAAGCGTGTGATGAGATTTGGTAAGAAAAGATATATGAGTCCAAGGTTCATTGGACCATATGAAATTCAGGATAGTGTTGGATTACTTTAATACCGAGTGGCTTTACCTCTGAGTTTCTCTCATGTACACAATGTTTTTCATGTTTCAATGTTAAGAAAGTACAGTCCAGATCATTCTCATGTATTGAGTCCATAGGTAGTTCAACTGGAAGAGAATCTATCTTATGAATAAAAACCAGTACAGATTCATAACCACAGGGATACAGTATTGTGGAATAAGGTGAATAATCAATTAAATGTTTTGATGAAATACCACATGATTGAAGAGGCATCATGGGAATCTGAAAATGCAATGAGGGATAAATGCCCCCACTTATTCGATAAGTAAATATATTTCCAGGATGCAATTTTATAAGGGGGAAGGATGTAACATCCATAGTAAGTAAGGAATTATGAATTTTTATATCTATGTCTATTTTTGAATTAGATAGTGTTTTATAGGCATAAATGAGAATAAATCCAATCTTAAGCATAGATTACACTAATATTTTTAAAAGATCGTTTTACCGCCTTTTGATGGAAAAACATTTTTAAATATAACATTTGACAATTTTAGAATCTATATTTGTCAATATAAACTTATTATTTAAAATTGGGACATTGAAATTTACACTGGATAAATTTTTTGTTTTTTTCTGACAATGTTCATTTTTTTATGAATAGTGAAAAATACTGCCTTTTACTTCAAAACTGATTTTTATATAATTTAATTATATGGTTAGATTATCTTTTTAATTTGTTTTAAAGTTTAATTAGAATATATTTTACCATTTAATCAAATGTTGGACATTGTAATTAATTTCACTTTGGAATTGGGCATAAACAACTGTCAAACATTTGATATATATTGATTCTAAAAAACCCGCTATTTGTTTTGACAACATGAATTATTTTTAAATTAATTAGTGCCATTTATGTGTTTGGAATTTGGTAAAATAGATTCCATATTTGGAATCATAAGAATCAAATTATGTAATTAAGACTCTTTTGTTTTGGGACATTATGAATAGTAATGACGTTAATTATCTTTAATTATCGTGATTAATTGGTAATCAGGTAGTTAAGGGTAACAAAATAATATCATAATAATATAAAATGACCCAAAATGTGTCCTAATGATATTTTTTGTATCATGGCCGACCATGGGATGCCTTGTGACAACTTTGGGACCCCATGTAATTATATTAGTGTGATAGTGACCTTTTATTATATTTTTTTAAATGGAATGTATAATCAAAGTATGTATCACCCAAGTAAAACAATTTTAGTTTTGGCTTTGTAAACGATCACTTAGACTATAAATAGTCATTGGAAAGATAAAGATATTTCCTACATAATATTTTTTTTTTATAATTTTTGTACATTAAATAAATTATTTTATTTATGACACCATAATGATGCAGCGATTACCTCATTAATGAACGATTTAAATAAAATGAAATGTTAATATAAAATCTAAGACATGAACTTTTCAAAAACCTATTGGACGGGTGTATTTGGAACCCTTATCACCTTATCCTCGAAATATATCATTGTGGGACCATTAAAATCCGAAAAGACTTTCATAATAAAGTAACATTTCAAGACTTTCGAAGAGTGCCCCTCCTCCCTCTTATAAAAGGCCCCCAACTCTACCCCCTTACCCACACCTCTCAAGCCATTGGATCTCCCGAAATCTTCACATTTTATCTCTCCAAATCCCTCTCCTCTTCATAGAAGCCTTACCTTATGTAGAAAGCTCTTCATGAAATCCATTTGGTTCAAACCAAGGGGAGATACCCGATTTAAAGGTAATGTATTCTCTTACGTCCTTTTGTTTTATTTTGCTTCTCCAACCACCGAAACTCTTTTTATTTATTTATATTGTAACAAAACCAGTATCATCAATATACTAGTATGTTTTTATGATAATTATGATATTTACACTTACACACACCTCCGTATAATGATTAAAGAACATACTGTATCTGTGGGTGGCGAATTACTACCTCGCGAAACGATGATTGATCATTTTTTTTCTAACAACTCTCATGGTGGACATTAAGATATAAATATATTTATACATTATATATATTTTGTTTATTCTTTCCTCATGATTCTATATTTTTAATTTGTGGCATTCCTTTATGGTTTCCATTATGGGTAAACACTATAATTTCATTTTAGGATGTGCGGACTACCGACCCCTCAAAGTGATTTGAATCATTAATGCCATATGTTGGATGTATAAAGGATTGAGTTAATGATATTATATATGAAATTATACAGGAATTATTATATACCTTTATATCATTATGATTTAATTTCACTAAATAAAAAATAGAAATGAAAGTAGTGTTCATGTGTACGTACGACATACCGTCCCCATGAATGGTGCATTTCATTTCATACATCTAAATGTTATGTAATATTATAAATTCATGTATATACTAGATATATATGATATATATGATATCTATATCATGAATATAATTATGGATATAATGGATATTTTACCACATGAACACCTTCTAATAATAAGAAGTTTATTTTGGGATCAAGTACCAATGATCGACAAAATGACCGTTATTAACTTAAATAATTACATAATGTTCATAACATGGTAATAAGTGATATAAAAGGAATAACAAACTTTAAAAATGTTCTTAAGAAAGTTAAAATGAAATCTAGTTTATTATTCATGAGATTAAAGAACGATCGAATCAGGTCCGACACAAGGTAAGGGACTTCTTCCCAATCTCCTTTCATTGAGGAATATTTTGTTTCATACACAACTTTATTTTATATGGTGTATAAACCCCTTTGACTTTTAATTTTATTCATAAGGAATATTTTTATACGAAGCGTTTTACTAAACGACAAAAGGGATTTTTTTTGTCTTACGTATGCGGCGACAACGACTTCTCCGCCACCGTGGCCATTATTAGAAGATAAATGTACCATCCACCACTTCATTCACGATACCCAAATAGATATTCATGATCACATGATATTGTATTTTGTCTCTACGATGGAGAGGTTGTTGATGATGATCATTGAAAACATGAACATTCATAAACTAGTTGGAATAATGTCCACAATACATGACATTGAAACATTAGAATGTGGGTGTTGTATTAGTTGCATCTTATTTTCCTCTATTTAATTAACCAGCCTATTCATCTGGTTATGATATTCCTGGGATTTATGACCTCTCGGTCCACATTAAAAAAACATCGCAATTTCACTAAAAAGCATCCCATGATGGTTCTAAACTCATTTCTAGCATGTATACAGTAGTAATTTCACTCATTTAAGATATTTATTTGACTTTTCATGACACTCATTATTCCATTTCCATTCGAAACCATATTGATGGTGTTAATCTCTAAATTTCATATCTTCATTGAGTATATATTTTATGTTTTCGTCATATTTATTGATGTATCTTATAAATAATTACATTTATATACATAAAATTAGGCTACCAAGGAATCAATAAATTTTGTATATTCCTATTATAATTAAAACAGAAACATACCATGAAATTTATTTCACATTTTCCTTATAGTAACCAATGTGTTTTTGCTCGTTTATATTCTTCGTAATAAATAACTTCTCCATTTTTATATAGAATATAAGAGAAGTATACGCTAAATAAAATTCCATTAAAATCATCCAATTACATGTACTAAACTTCATTATATTTCTTCATATTCATGGAAAAATCCCACAAATGATCTTCTTCTCCTTAAAGATGATAAATTGATTGATTAGTTTTACTTTGTAAGTAATTGGAGAACATATAATATTTTATTAATGTAATTACTCCATCACTCATTAACTATAGGATTGTAATTCCCATTAAATAATGGTTCATGTAACATCCCAGGTAAGTAAATAATTTTGTATTTTCATATCTATGTCTATTTTTGAATTAGATAGTGTTTTAGAGGATTAAAATGAGAATAAATCCAATCTTAAGCATAGAATACAATAACATTTTTAAAAGATTGTTTTACCTCCTTTTGATGGAAACCAATTTTTAAATCAATATTTTGGAAATTTTATAATCAATATTTGTCAAAATAAACATATTCTTTAGAATTACGACATTGAAATTTACTCTGGATAAATTTTTGGTATTTTCTGACAAGGTACGTTTTTTTGAATAGTGAAAAATACTACATTTTACATCAAAACTGTTTTTCGTCTAATTTAATTATATGGATATATTATCCTTTTAATTGGTTTTAAAGTTTAATTATAATATATTTTTATCATTTAACACAATTTTGGTCATTGTAATTAATTTCACTTTGGAATTGGGCATCAACAAGTGTCAATATTTTGATAGATATTGTTTCTAAAAGACCCACTATTTGTTTTGACAATGAGAATTATTTTTAAATTAATTACATTAATTTATGTGATTGGAATTTGGAAAAATTTATTCCATATTTGGAATAAAAAGGTCCAAATTATTTAATTAAAACTCTTTTTTAGACATTATGAATAGTAACGACGGTAATTATCTTTAATTATCATGATTCATTAGTAATCGGTTAGTTAAGGGTAATAAAATAATATCATAATAATATAAAATGACCCCAAAATCTGTTCTAATGATATTGGTTGTGTCATGGCCCACCATGGGATGCCTTGTGCCGACTTTGGGACCCCCTGTAATCAATTTAGTGTGATAGTGACCTTTTATTATATATATATTTTAAAAGGGAAGTATAACCAAAGTTTGTATCACCAAAGTAAAACCATTTTAGTTTTTTCTGTGTAAACGATGTCTTAGTCTATAAATAGTAATTGGAAATCTAAAAATATTTACTACATAATATAATTTTTTTATAATTTTTAGATATTAGATAAATTAATTTATTTATGACACCATGATGATGTAGCGATTACCTCATTAATGAACAATTTAAATAAAATGCTAAGATAATGTAAAATATAAGAATTACAGGTGTCAAAACCCTATTGGATGGGTGTATATAGAACCCTTATCACCAAATACTAGAAATATATCATTGTGGGACCTTTAAAATCAGAAAATCATTTTATAATTAAGTAACATTTCATTACTTTCCAAGAGTGCCCCTCCTCCCTTTTATAAAAGGCCCCCACCTGTACCCACTTACCCACACCTCTCAAGCCACTAGCTCGGCCAAAATCTGATCATTTTAACTCTCTACATCCTTCTACTCATCATAGAATCCTTACCTTAGATAGAACACTCTTCAAGAAACCCTTTTGGTTCAAACCATGGGGATTCACCCAATTTAAAGGTATTGTCTTCTCTTATGTCCTTTTCATTTATTTTGCTTCTCCAACCCCATAAACTCTTTTAGTTATTTTATTTTGTAATAAAACCAGTATCATCAATATACTAGGATGTTGTAATTATAATTATTTTATTTACACTTACACACACCTCTGTCTAATGGTTAAAGAACATATTGTTTCTATGGGTGGCGAATTACTGCCTCATGAAACGATGATTGTTCAATCTTCTTATAACACCTCTCATGGTGGCCCTTAAGATGTCACTATATATATATATGATATATTTTATGTTTATTTTTTCCTTATGATTATATATTTTTCATTTATGGCATACCTTTATTGTTTCCATTGTGGCTAAATGCAATAATTTCATTTTAGTAAGTGCGGATTATCGTCCCCTCAATGTGATTTGAATCATTAATGCCATATGTGGGACGTATAAAGGATGGAGTTAATGATAGTATATATGATATTATACTGGAATTATAATATACCTTTATATCATTATGTTTTCATTCCATTAAATACGAAATAGAAATGAAAGTAGCATTCATGCGTACATACGGCTTACCGTCTCCATGAACATTGCATTTCATTTATTACCTCTAAAAGTTATGTAATATTATAAATGCATGTATATACTGCATTTATATCATATATTTGATATCTATACCAAGAATATAATTCTGGATATTATGGATATTTTACCACATGATCAACTTGTAATTATAAGAATTTTATTTTTGGCTCAAGAACCAAAGATCGACAAAATACCCATTATTAACTTAAATAATTACAGAACGTTCATAACATGGAAATAAGTGATATAAAAGGAATAATGAACTTTAAAATGTTTCTTAAGCAAGTAGAAATTAACTCTAGTTTATTATTTAGGATATTAAAGAATGATCGAGTCTGGTCGGACACGAGGTATGGGACTTCGTCTCAATATCCTTTCACTGAGGAATATATAGTTTTATACGAAAAATTATTTAATATGGTGTATTAACCCCTTTGAATTTTACTTTTATTCAAAAGGAATATTTTTATACGAAGTGTTTTACTAAACAAAAAAAGAGAATGTTTTTGTCTTACGTATGCGGTGACAACTTCTCCACCGCTGTGACCATTATTTGTGTTTCGGCTTCCTCAACAAGCCATAACATTTTTTAAATGAAAAATAAATACAATGTATTATTTTAATTTATTTTAGAATTGAAAATGGTTTTGATAATGTTTTGACTATATCAATATGTTTTTGATATCTTATGATTGAAATGGGGAAATGATATTTTTCCTTTATGCTAGTTTTATGTGATACGATTATGTTATGGTTCTTGGGAATTATTAATGAAGACTGGTGGTTCTGTGAGAAACTAAGGGCAGGTGAGCCCATGATAGCTCTCCAATGCGTTGGGTAATGCAAAGGGGTTAAATGCTATGGTTTCTCTGACGAGATTTAGTGAATATACTATGATGGGTATTCCAAACGTAACCATGAGGGTTACTACCTACGTAAGAATGTTATGAATTCCTCAAGTTAAATTTATGTATTATTGTTTCTATGAGTTATTCATGAATCTTATGATTTCATGAGGTATGTTAAAGTGCTTATGTTTTATTTGTACTTTATGATTTCATTGACTCTTATGTATACATGGACTAATGTTTTCTTTCTATATTTTTATATCCCATACTGAGATATTTATGCTCATCCGATGTTTTTGAAATGTTTTTCATAGTTCAAGGTAAAAGTACATGATGTGATGACAGTGTCGAGGAAGTGTAAAGAAAGAATCCATGTTTTATTTTAAATATGTTTCCTTTATTGGAAAAAAAAATAATATTGTCTTTGATGTAACCACCTTGTTTAAATATGGAATATAATGCATGATTTATAATCTAATTCTCTAAAACTCTAATCCTGAAAAGATCCTCAGTGTGAATTATTGAAATAACCCATGATTAAGTAATGTTTATGGTTGTGGCCTTATAGTTTGTATCATAGTTTGGTTTAGATAACTTTTGGAGTTATAATTATATTAAATGATTATCCAAAAATATATTTTTTATGGCCAAATTGAAATGATATTGCATTTAAAGATTACCATGTTGCTTTATCTAAGACAAGTTTGTTCAGAATGGTTTTCCATAGAGGAAATAGGGAAGTAGTTCTAGGATGGCCTACCGAAGGAAATGACCATCCAAATTAGCAGCCTGAGGTGGACAGAATTGGAACTGAACAGTTTGATGCTGTAATGGTGCAGTTGACTCAAGCGATAAATTGTGGTGGTATCCATACAATAGATTAGCCAGATCAACCACAGAGAAACATGTAAGTGGTGGAACATTTAATGAGGCAACATCCCCTATCATTCAGAGGATCATTTGACCATGTGCTAGCTGATGGGTGGATTAAGTCACTGGAGAAGATTTTAGATGTCATGTGGTGTTCAGATAATCAAAAGTATAGTCTTTTTGTTTACCTTTTTGAGGGTGAAACAGATCAGTGTTGGTCAATGGTTTAAAATATCAAGGACACTGATAAGATTGATGATCTTGACTGGGATGAATTCAAAGGTAAGTTTCTTGAGAAAAATTTTCCTAAGGCTATACAACATAGGATGGAAAAACAATTCTCAGAATTGTGGCAAGGGGATGACTCAGTGGATGCTTATGAAGAAAGGTTCACTCGATTGGCAGGGTATGATCAAAATTTTATCCGAGGCCTTGATAGTAAAATCAATCGTTTTTACTCAGGAATAATGCCAAAATATCGAAGTGCATTAGCTTGTCGGGAGTTCAAAAGTTATGGAAAGCTTGTTCGTTGTTCTCAGAAGGTGGAAATGGAGTTTTACTATGATCAAGTGTTCTATGACAACCAACAGAAGAAGAGACTGAGGTTGTAGGAGAAAGGAAATAATCCTTCAAAAAGGTCTGATGGTAAGAAAACTAATTTTTTCAGTTTGTGATAAATGTGGTAAAAATAATGTTGGGGAATATCTTTTGAATTTAGGAAAGTGCTACTGATGTGGTAAGATGAGAAATAAGGCTTGTGATTGCACTAGAGAAGATCAGGGTGATGGTAAGACCAAGTTTTATTTATAGTTAGTGAAATGTTTCAAGTACAATGAGATGGTTCATTAAGAAAATGAGTGTCTAACAAAGAGCTCGAATGATGGGAAGCAGTCAGACTACAATTAGAAATGTGTGGTGAAATCCTTTGAAACTACTTCAGCAGATGTTGGGCCATAAAATGAAGTGGTATCAGCTACATTTTTTATGCATTCAAATTATTCCAGTGTGCTGTTTGATTCAGGTTCTACACATTCATTTATCTTCGAACAATTTTCTAGTACATTGTGAATACCATCTAAAGAAATTACTCCTGACCTTTTGGTAAAAACACCTGGGGGAAATGTTTAGGAAATAAGAATTTATAACAATCTTCCTATCCTTATCCGTGGAAAGAACCTACTTTCAAACATTATTGTTTTACATCTAGTAGAGTTTGATATTATACTAGGTATGGATTAGCTCTCTGTTAACAATGCTAAGATTGATTGAAGATCTAAAGAAGTATCTTTTCAAAAAGACTTTCAGTTTGTGTACATGAATGAACCCTTAGTGTTGATAATATATCAAGAGGCTGAGAAACTTGTAAAATATTGAAATGAATGTTACCTTACACATATTTTTGATAACAAAGGAACCGTTCAGATTTAAGATGTTCTTGTGGTAAATGAGTATCCTGATGTTTTTCCTGATGAGTTTCCTGGAATAATACAAGATCAGGATGTTGAATTTACTATTGATTTAGTCCCTGATGCTAAGCCCATTTCAAAACCCCCTTATCTAATATCTCAAATTGAAATTTTAGAGTTAAAGGAGAAATTGAATGATTTATTAGAGAAAGGTTTCATTCGACCTTGCACCTCACCATGGGGTGATCCTGTCTTATTTGTTCAAATCAAAGATGGTTCAATGAGACTTTTCATTGATTATAGAGACCTGAATAGCATCACTATTACGAAAAAATATCCTTTGCCTCATATCAATGATTTGTTTGATCAGGTCGAGAGAGCTCAGTATTTTTCAAAGATTGACCTGAGATCGAGGTACCAACAGTTGAAGGTAAAGAAAGCAGATATTCCAAAGATCGTGTTTCATACAAGATATATCCATTATGAATTTGTAGTTATGCCTTTTGGGATAACCAATACACCTGCTGTATTCATGGACCTTGAGTATAATTTTCCATGAGATCTTGGATAAGTTTGTGAATGTTTTCATTAATGATATTTAGGTGTTTTTTAAAAGTAATGAGAAGCATGAAATACATTTAAGGGTTATTTTGAAAACCTTAAAAGAAAATAAATTGTATGGGAAATTCAGTAAGTGTGAGTTTTGGTTGAAAAAAATTTCATTCCTTGGTCACATAGTTTCTAAAGATGGAATAACTGTTGATCCTACAAAAACTATGGTTGTTGAAGAATGGCCAGGACCCACAAATGTAATAGGGATTTTTAGTCTTCTTGGTTTTTAAGGCTATTACTGAAGGGTTGTTAATAACTTTTCACGGTTATCTAGTGCAATTACTAAGCTAACTCGGAAGGGTGTTAATTTTATCTGGACAAATGAATGTGATGATTATTTTTAGGAATTGAAAATAATATTTGTGAATTCTCAAGTTTTGGCCCTACATTCTAGGAATGGGGAGATTGTTATCTATGGTGATGCTTCATAAAAAGAACATGGTTGCATTGTAATGCAGAATGATCAGGTAATTTATTATTCTTCACGTCAGTTGAAAACTCACGAGGTAAATTACCCTACACATGATTTGGAATTAGATTCTGTTGTTTTCGCTTTAAAATTTTGGATGCATCATTTGTATGGAGTAAAGTGTGAAATATATACCAATCACAAAAGTTTAAAGTCTATATTCACTAAGAATGAATTTAACAAGAGATAGAGGAGATGGTTGTAATTAATCATGGATTGTGATTGTACAGTTCATTACCATCCGGGAAAATCAAATAAGGTGGTTGATACTTTGAGTCGAAAAAGTAATGCTCCATTAACAATGTTGTGTTTGGAACGGGATCTTTTGGTTAAGGATTTGACTAATATTGGCTTGGAAGTTGTTGGTGGAAGAAATTATTCTGTTTTGTTTCAGGTATCAGCGAAGTCTTCTCTATGGGACAGAATTAAGAAACCACATAAGCAAGACAGTGAGTTCCAGAAAAAGATAGAGTTGGTTCAGAAGGGTAAGTTTCCTGAATTCAACATTAATAATGACTGTGTTTTGAGATTTGGTTGTGTGTACCTTGTGATTCACAGTTGAAGAGATAATTGTCATGTGAAGCTCATAGTTCTCCTTTTTCAGTTCATCCTGGCTGTACTAAGATGTATAGAGATCTTCGGCAGTATTACTGGTAGGATGGAATGAAACAATATATTTCTAATTTTATTATGAAGTATTTGACTTGACACTAGGATAATGCAGAGTGGCCGTTACTGAAAGGTATGCTTTAGCCTTTACCAGTGTCATAGTGGAAATGGGAGAATATATCAATGGACTTTATTATGGGATTACCGAAGACACCTCGAGGTAATAATGAAATATGGGTTATTGTTGATCGCTTGACTAAATATGATCATTTCCTTGCTATATGAGATAGTTTTTTCCTAGATCAACTTTTCTGTTTGTATTATAAAGTGATAGTCTGGTTATATGGAGTTCCCCTCTCCATTGAATATGATCGTGATCCTAAGTTTACTTCTAAATTTTTAATAGCCCTTCCGAAGGCGTTGGGTACTGAATAAAATTTTAGTACAACTTTTCATCCTCAATCAGATGGGCATTCAGAATAAGCAATTCAGACATTGGAGGAAATGCTACGTGCTTGTTCGGTGCATTATCAGGGAAGTTTGGAACAAAATCTTTCATTGGTTGAGTTTTCTTATAATAATAGTTTTTATTCCAGTACACAAATGGCACTATTTGATGCATTATATGGGAAGCGGTGTCAAACTAGAGATTTTTGGGATGAAGTAGGTGAAAGGAAGGTGATGGGACCAGAATTGGTAGAACAGTTGACAGAAAAAGTCAGCTGATATAGAAACACATGGGAACAACTCAGAGCAAGTAGAAAAGTTATGCAGACAACAGGAGGAAGGATCTATCTTTTTAGGTAGGTGATCATGTCTTCCTAAATGTTTCACCATTGAAGAGTATGATGTGATTTGGTAGGAAAGGAAAGATAGGTCCAAGATTCGTTGGATCATATGAAATTATGGATAGTGTTGGATTAGATGCATACCGTGTGGATTTACTTACGAGTTTATCTCAGGTACACAATGTTTTTCATGTTTCAATGTCAAGGAAGTACATTCCAGATCATTCTCATGTTTTGAGTCCAGAGGTAGTTCAGTTGGGAGAGAATCTATCTTATGAGGAAAATGGTCCAGATTCATGGCCACAGGGAGCAATTATTGTGGAATAAGGTGATTCATCAATTAATGGTTTTGTGGAAAAACCACATTATTAAAGTGGAAACATGGGAATCTAAATATGCAATGAGGGATAAATACCCCCACTTATTCGATAAGTAAACAAATTTCAGGGATGAAATTTTCTAAGGGGGGAAGGATGTAACATCCATAGTAAGTAATTAATTCGGGATATTCATTTCTATGTCTATTTTTGAATTAGATAGTTTTTTAGAGGATTAAATGAGAATAAATCCTATCTTAATCCATGAATACACTAATTTTTTTAAAAGATTATTTTACCACCTTTTGATGGAAAACCATTTTTAAATATAACATTTTCCAATTTTTTAAGCTATATTTTACAAAATAAACTTATTATTTAGAATTGGGAAATTTAAATTAACTCTGGATAAATTTTATGTATTTTTCTGACAATGTTCATTTTTTTATGTATAGTGATAAATACTGCATTTTACTTCAAAAATACTTTTTATCTAATTTAATTATATGGTTATATTATATTTTTAATTGGTTTTAAAGATTAATTTGAATATATTTTACCATTTAATCTGATGATGGTCATTTTAATTAATTTCACTTTGTAATTGGGCATAAACAACTGTCAATCTTTTGATATATATTGTTTCTAAAAAAACTGCTATTTGTTTTGACAACAAGAATTGTTTTTAAATTAATTACATCCATTTATGTGTTTTGAATTTGGTAAAATTGATTCCATATTTGGAATCGGAAGATCCAAATTATGTAATTAATATTGTTTTGTTTTTGGACATTATGAATAGTAATGACGGTAATTATCTTTAATTATCGTGATTAATTGGTAATCAGGTAGTTAAGGGTAATAAAATAATATCATAATAATATAAAATGGCCAACAAATGTGTCCTAATGTTATATTTTGTGTCATGGCTAACCATTGGATTCCTTGTGACAACTTTGGGACCCCATGGAATCACATTAGTGTGGTAGTGACCTTTTATTATATTTTTTTAAAAGGAATGTATAACCAATGTTGGTATCACCCATGTAAAACAATTTTAGTTTTTTCGTTGTAAACGATCTCTTAGACTATAAATAGTCATTTTAATGATAAAAATATTTCCTACAACATAGAATTTTTATAATTTTTATTCATTAAATAAATTATTTTATTTATGACACCATGATGATGAGGCGATTACCTCATTAATGAATGATTTAAATAAAATGAAAAGAATATGTAAAATCTAAGGCATCCATTGTCAAAAATATATTGGATGGGTGGAAATAGAACCGTTGTCACCTTATCCATGAAATATATCATTGTGGGACCTTTAAAATCCAAAAAGCCTTTTATAACAATGTAGCATTTCAAAACCTTCCAAGAGTACCCATCCTCCCTCTTATAAAAGGCCCCCACCTCTACCCCCTTAATCACACCTCTCAAGACATTGGATCGGACAAACTCTACTCATTTTATCTCTCCACATCCCTCTCCTCATCATAGAATCTTTACCTTAGGCATAATGCTCTTCAAGAAACCCATTTGGTTCAAACCAAGGGGAGTTACCCGATTTAAAGGTAATGTCTTCTCTTATGTCCTTTTGTTTTATTTTTCTTCTCCAACCACCTAAACTCTTATTATTTCATTCTTTTGAAGAAACACCAGTACCTTAAATATACAAGTATGTTTTTATGATAAGGATGTTTTTTACACTTACACTCACCTCCGTCTAATGGTTAAAGAACATATTGTTTTTGTGGGTGGCGAATTACTGCCTCACGAAACGATGATCGTTCAAATTTTTTTCTAACACCTCTCATGGTGGCCATTAAGATGTCAATATATTTATATATGATATATATTATGTTTATTATTTCCTTATTATTCTGTATTTTTCATTCATGGCAAACCATTATGGTTTCTATTATGGGTAAACGTGATAATTTCATTTTAGGAAGTGCGGGCTACCGCCCCCTCAAAGTGATTTGAATCGTTAATACCATATGTGGGATGTATAAAGGATGGGGTTATTGATATTATATATGAAATTATACTAGAATTATAATATACCTTAATATCATTATGATTTTATTCCATTAAATACTAAATAGAAATGAAAGTAGCGTTCATGTGTACGTACGACTTACCGTCTCCATGAACGGTGCATTTCTATTCTTACATATAAATGTTATGTAATATTATAAATTCATGTATATATTAGATATATATGATATCTATGATATCTATACCATGAATATAATTATTGATATAATGGATATTTTACCACATGAACAACTTGTAATAATAAGAAGTTTATTTTTGGATCAAGTACCAAAGATCGAAAAAATGACAGTTATTAACTTAAATAATTACATAATGTTAATAACATAGTAATAAATGATATAAAAGGAATAATGAACATGAAAAAGGTTTTTAAGAAAGTAGAAATAAAATCTAGTTTATTATTTAGGAGATTAAAGAATGATCAACTCAGGTCGGACATGAGGAAAGGGACTTTGTCCCAATCTCCTTTCATTGAGGCATATTTTGTTTTATACACAAATTTCTTTTATAAGGTGTATAATCCCCTTTTACTTTTAATTTTATTCAGAAGGAATCTTTTTTTATGAAGTATTTTACTAAATGAGAAAAGGGAATGTTTTTGTCTTACGTATGTGGGGACAACGACTTCTCCACCTTTGTGACCATTATTTGAGTTTCGACTTCCTCTACAAGCCATAACGTTTTTTAAATGAAAAATATATACCATGTTATATTTTTATTTTATTTTGGTATTGAAAATGGTTTTGTTAATTTTATGATTATATCAATGTGTTTTTGATATATTGTGATTGAAATATGGAAGTGTTATGTTTCCTTTATTCATGTTTTATGTGATACGATTATGTTATGGTTCTTGGGCATTGTTTATGAAGATGGGTGGTTCCGTGATAAACTATGGGTGGGTGAGCCCATCCTATCTCTCCAATGAATTGGTTAAATCGAAGGGGTTAAATTCTAATGTTTCTCTAACTAGATTTAGGAAATGTACTATGATGGGTATTCCAAACCTAACCATGGGGGTTACTCCCTATGTAAGAATGTTATGAATGCCTCAAGTTACCTTTATGTCTTATGATTTCAATGAGTTATTCATGAATCTTATGATTTCATGAGGTATGTTAAAGTTCTTATGTTTTATGAGTAATGTATGATTTCATTGATTCTTATGTATACATGGACTAATGTTTTCATTTCATATTTTTATATCCCTTAGTAAGATTTTTATGCCCATCTCATATTTTTGAAATGTTTTTCACTACTCAAGGGAAATGAATATGATGTGATGATAGTGTAGAGGATGTTTCAAGAAATAAACCATGTTTTATTTTAAATATGTTTCCTTTGGTGGAAAAAATGAATACTGACTTTAATGTATCCACCTTATTTAAATGTGGAATGAAATTCATGACTCATGACTTAATTCTCAAAAAATATAAACCTGAATAGATCCTCAATGTGAATTCTTGAAATAACTCAAGATTAAGTAATTTTTAAATATGGGGCCTTATAGTTCATGTGTCATCAATATAGATTCAATAGTTCCTCATTTACTTGATTGATCATTTTGAAAACCATAATGATAAATTTCATGTGAATGTTGGGAGGGCATATTAGAATTATTCTTCACTCTAGAGCTACTCAAATTTGGGTTTTCAAGTGGACATCTTTCGATTATCCATAACAATAAATATTTACATAATTCCTTTGGATTACATCCATTTAAAAAAACCAAAAGTCATAGTTTTTGAAATAATAATCATAGTAAAAAACCATGAATGATTGATGAATTAATTGATGATTGTCTAAATTCGGGAATTATATTCTATAAAATTATAGGATTAACCAAGTTCATTAATTAAGTTTAGAAATACATTATGATTTTATACTATTCTTATATCGATCCATAGGGGTTTAATACCAATTTTTAAACATAATATCCTAATATTGACTAATCCATTCTCTAATACCTAAAATAATAGATTGAGCTTTTTATAAACACTTATTACTAATATTTAGAAGAATATTCAGAAAATTACATTGCATTACACACTATAATAAAAACGAATTAGATTCATTGGTGATTTTCTATACAAGAATGTTATTTTATAGAAGATCGTCATTCTCTCAAATAATGATCTTCCTTCGTTGAAATATTCATTTTAATACCCTACTAAAAATAGACTTCACAAAATTATGATATAAATCCAAATAAAAATGTTGAGCATCGATTATAAGTTAATTTAATCAGTTGAGATATCAATCAATGATCATATGTAAGAATTAGATAAGAATAAGGCTATGTGATCCTGACCATAACGTTAAATGTTCTTACCCAATTTAACAAATATCATAATCATGTGTTCAGGAATAAAACATTATCATTTTAAGTGTCAGGATACCTAAATTAAAATCTTTTATAATATAATCATGAACTATAAGATGGTTACATATATGTGTGTGTAACAAAACAATTTCTGGAAACCATTTCATTTGAAATGGATAACAACCCATACCATTAGTAAATTCATTATCGCATGTTCCCCATAGTGGATCAAACATGTTAAATTTTTTCCCATAACCAATCATGCACGGTGACATGTTTCCCATAAAGGATCAGTCACATCAACTTCCTTCCCAAAATTATATCCTGAGATATTATACATTACCCAAGTCATTGGGTGGAAAAAAATTCCCTTGAATAGCATAATGAAGGTCATAAATATGAATTCCACAAAATCATAAATCATTCATAATATTAAAAAATCATGAATGAAATCGGTATGTAAATATTTCATCTTAGCATAACCCAAGGAAAAGAAATCTTCTTAATAAAAGTTTAATCTTTTTATAAAACAGTTAAACCATCCAAAATAGAATAAGGATTGTATCCATGGATTGTATACTAATAGAAGAATATGTGAAGTCAATTGATGTAATCTTACAAGGAAAAAATATTTTGAATGATCCATTGGAATAATTCTAGAGGAAAATAAAAATTTCTTTTTAAAATAACTTATACTTTTTATAAAACAATTGTCCACTTATAATTGGAAAAACAACCTTTAATTTAAAATTGAAAACCTATAATGGAATCATCAATTATTTGATGTTTCATATCCATGTAAATGATACTCATTTAGAATATGTAAAAACCCAATACTTCTAAAATAATTATGAAAGTCATAGAGTACTTCATTTGGAACAAGAAAAAATGATTCCTTTCAAACTGTATTGTAAAAGGTAATACATAGGTAAAAATAATTAAAAAATATAGAATCAGAATAGTTAAATTATATTTAAACTATTTGATAAAACATGGATGTGGAAGAGAAATATTCCTCAGTGAATTGTTAAATATTAGTAATCAAAAATAATGATTTGATTGTGAAATAAACCCCTATCAATTTGGTTACATTTGGATCAAAAGAAAAATGAAATAAATAACATAATATGGATATATATATATATATATCTATCTATATATCTCCCATAATCTTCATCATAATAATACTATAATAATTTCATTGTATTTATATATAACACAAAAAATCAATATGTAGTTTATATGGCATGTGTCTTACAATATTAAAAGTCAAATGAAAATATATAACTTGTGTATAACATTTCATGATTCACTAATGAAAATACACTATAATATAAATATATAATAAATTCAAAAATAAGTATATTAATTTCTATCATACCATATATGATTTATTTATAATAATCTATCCCTTTTTTTAAGATGATTTATTTTTTAAAATCACTTTTCTAGGTGAAAACAGCTTTTCTATAAATGCATGATTTGGTTCAACTATCCTGATCAATATAAATTGACAATGTTCAAATATTTTTTTGGTTTTTCTCCTGGGTTTAAATTAATTTATATTTATTATTTAAATAATTATAATATTTTTTAAAATATATATATATATATATTAATAAATGACATTATTTAGGGAGATGATAGGTGGTACATACGCATGATTGAAGGTTCTGATTTTTTATTGATGAATTGAAAAATGTTAAATAATAATTTAACTCTAAATAATCATTATTATATCATATAATTAATATATAATGATAAATTGATTCCTTAATAGCAGCATAGTGATATATAAACCCCTATCAATTAGATTGTGAAATAAACCCCTATCAATATGGTTACCATTGGATCATAAGAACAATGAAATACATAACATAATATGGATATATATATATATATATCCCATAATTTTCATCATAATAATAATATAATACTTTCATTGGCAGTATATATAACAGAAAAAATCATTATGTAGTTTACAAGGCATGTGTCCCTCAAAAGTAAAAGTCAAATGAAAATGCATACCTTAGGTAAAACTATTGATGATTCACGTACAAAAATAAACTATATAATATATATATATATATAATAAGTTAATTAATGAATATATTAATATCTTTAATACCATATATTATTTATTTATAACAACCTATCAACATTTTATGAATAATTTTATTAATTAAAATCACTTTTCACGGTGACAAAACCTTTTCTATAATTGCATGTTTTGGTTCGACTATCCTAATCCATATAAATTGACCATGTTAAAATATTTTTTTAACTTTTTCCTTGTTATAAAATAATTTATATTGATTATTTAAATAATTTTAATACTTTTTAAAATATATATATAGAATAATTAATTACACAATTTATAGAGATGGTAGGTGGTACGTACACATGATTGAAGGTTTAACTTTATGATTGAAGGATTGAAAGAATGGTAAATAATAATTTAACTCTTCATAATCATTATTATATCATATAAATAATATATAATCATAAATATATGTGTTAATTATTTCCTAGTGATATATAAATATAATCTGAATCTCATTAGATCATGGAGGTGGTAATCCACATGTAGTCAAGAATGACATTATCATTCCACAATGTTTTTGATGGTAAGAATGTAGAAATGACATAATCATTAAAGAAATAAAACTATTTTACAATTATAAAATATTAAAATAAAAATTCATATTTTAAACATCCATAAATTCTATTGTTGAAAATTTAATTATATTTTTATTTTGATACATTAATTCATATGTGTTCATGTGTGATAATTTCACTTCTTATTTGATTGAAAATAATATGTATAACGGTGTTATGATAATAATGACAACATTTTATATTATTGATGATACTAAATTTATTATTTTATGACAATTTTAATTTATTTACATGATTTAATTAATTGTATAAAAAATAAATTTATTGGATACATCGATTACTACTTCTTCGAAATGACTATATTAGATATCTTTTAAATGTCTATATGGTTTGTATTTTGGGTAGACTAGAAACACTATATTTATACTAGGGATTTTGAAAAGTGAAATTTTCTATGTATGGTTGACCTAGGGGTTCCATTTGGCCAATATATGTTAGTTATTTGGTCACTTATTCTAAAAAAATGGAGGGGAACACTTGATATTTAATAAAAACAATCTAACATAATAAGAGAACAATTATTCCACATAAAAAAATTCTCATCAATTCAAACATAAGGTTTTATATGTCTCAAATATCAGTATTTTTTTCAGGTTTCTGTGGTTTTTTAAAACCTCAAATTTAAATTATCACCTTAATCAACCAATTTTAACATTAATAATTGTAACATATTTTTTACTCATTAAAAGGTCAAAATTTTACATATAAGTAACTATTGATAAATAAATAAAAATAAAATAAAATTTAAGAGTATATATTATTAAATTTGTATTTATATGAGGATATTTATTGTTTTTAAATAATTAAATAAAATATTATAGTCATAAAATATCATTATTGTTAATTTTGACATTTTTAAATACATTGGCATTAATAACATTAAAAACAATAATAATTAGAAAAAATTATTCTTACGCACCCCAACATGTTGTAGTAATCTTTAAAACTCACGGATCACAACAATTAATTGAAATTTTAAAAAAAAATTAATATCATTTATTTTATTTTCCAATTACCTGAATATATACTACCTCAGGTTTTGTAAGTTTACAGGGTAATTATTACTTTAATAAATATAATTATTAAAATATTATTTTAAAGATATATAAAGTTATCTTGCCAAAAAATATTTATATTATAGCATAGAATCTCTTTAATGATATAATAAAAATTTAATATTCATTAAAAAAGGGACGATATATTTTACTTTTCATAAAATAGAATATTGTACGGTCATCATTACATCCATATGCCTGAAAAATTCCATTTTTCAAAATTTTTGATCAATGTGTAATAAATTAACTATCAAAATAATGTTGATTTATGTTTTTGTTTCATTTTATTATCCTTATCATTGTATCATTAACTCTAATTACATGATTTACCCTTAGTCATGGTAACAAAATTAATAACATTTCCATTCATATAGACCAAAAAGAAAAGGGAAATATAATATAAATTGGGACCACATTTTTGAAAATATGGAATCAATTTTTCAAATTACAAAAAATATTTAATTTCATAAATTTATTTGAAATTAATCATAATAATACAATGAAAACCTTATTTTTAGTAAAATGACGTAATGAAATATTAAATGTGATTATTTTAATTTCAATTATAAGTTACAAATAAATAAACTATAATGTAAATAAAAATATGAAAAATTATGTTTGAAAAAAATCCAATAAATAAATTTATTTTTTAAAAAAATCAAAATCAAAGAAATTTTTTAATAGAAATTAGTATTATTCTCTTTTTAATGAAAAAGAAAATCATTTCATTATATTCTCAAAAATTAATTCGAATTCATATTTATTATAATGAATTAAAAATAATTTAATTTTATCTGTTACAATTTCTAATTGTAAGATAAATTATTTAAAACATTTTATCACCAAATTAAATAATTTCAAAAAAATGTTGAAAAATAAAATGAATTTACTAAAAATTGATAATTTAATTTTAAAGAATTAATTTATTAATTATTAATGAGTAATAATATTATATATTTAATAAATAAATTATTCATGAACATACATTCCAATTTGACATCAATGATATAACATATACATAATTTTAATAATTTTTTATTTTCGACTAAACAAAATTATTCTTGTCACACAGTATATCGATGGAATAAAAATATTGAAAGGAAAATATTTAATATATATATTAGTGTTTAAAATCAAATAAAAACATAATTAAATCAAATTGTTTTTATTTTTCAACAATAAATAATATTACATTTTATAAATTTTTTTATATTAAAGACATAAACTTCTTTCAAAATATATGAACTTCATCAACATATATGGAACAATTTTTAGTAGCTTTCTATTTTCATTAAAACCTCTATTAATTTAAAGATATAAAGTATAATGGATTTTTAATTAAAACATATTAGTCATTATCAATTTAATTTCTTCTCGAATACACTATCAGGATACATTAAACACTATCTATAAACAATTTTTGTTGATCCAACTATTTAAAAGATGATACATTTGAATGGACCATATAATGTATGATTTAATAGATCATTACAAAAAATGAATCATTCCACTTCTCCCAAAATCATATAATATTCATTATAATCTTGTTGAAATTATATGAATACAAATCATCCATTCCATTATGATGTTTAACATCATTAAAATTAGTTTTTCCTCCAATATAATTCTTAACCACTTCTTCAATTTTTTTCTCATTCATAGACTTTCAACAACATAAACCATATAAATCATTAGGTAAATTTTTCAGCTATCTTTATGAATTATTTCTCCGATCTATCTCAAAATTTTTAATTAGTTTCTATAATATCATTTAGAATATTTCTCTCTTATGAAATTATCGTAGATTTATATTCATAAATTGGTAATTAAACAATTGTTCCAAAATAAATACATCATGAATCTTGGATAGAGAATAGGAATGTATCCTTTATTACAACACATCAAAATTTCTCAGATAAAATGTTGCAAATAATTTTATATTGTATAAATATATATAATATATAACAACCATAAACCAAATCATATTCAATAGTAGTTTCTAAATAAAAATATTTAATATTCAAAAGAAATATCAAATACCATCTATGATCAATACTGGAGTATAAAATTATTGTAACATAATTTGGATGAAGAAAATGTTTTAGGGGTTGAATAAATGTGAATTATGAATATTTTATCTTTTGGATCCAAAATATAAATATTCATTTATATATTAATTAAAATGGCCTTTTATTAAAATTATTTGAATTTTATGGATTTATAATTGATGGTCAAGGAGCTTGAAATTAATTTAAGATGGTATATTTATTTAATTTATTTATGTATCCTTTTTATATTCTAGTTTATATCCCACATCACCTATTTATAATCATTTTTTCCTTTTTAAACAATTAATATAATTGTGATATCAATTTTTTTTCATATAATAATTATTTCAAAATAGTTAATTCGCTAACACACAACAAATTCTGAATACGAAAAATTAGTAATAGTTTATTTTTGTAATGATAATCCTTAGTAATATGATAGAGGATGGTATAAATATATCATATACACACAATTCACATTATTTTTCTTCTCATTATGTTGTTCTTTGGAAAATGGAATTTTTATTCATAATTATAATGATCAATCCATAATGTAAATGAAATAGGATTTTTTATTTTTATTATTAATTTTACACTCAATTCAATATTTTGTGAATAGATACATGAAACATAAATTACACAACCTCGTTCTAAACTCATGTTCTAATTTGACTTTTTATTCATTTAGGATCATCAAAAATACAAAGAATAATTATTAATTTATTAACTTAATTCATAAATATTATCATTCCATTATAATGGGATTAAAATAAATATAAAAATAAATAATAAAAAAATTGTATTTAAATATCATTAACATGTAATATATCCTCCTCCAATGATTTATCAAATAAATAATTATTATATAAATCATTAAATATTGAGTTATAAAAAACATTAAATTTTTTTACTATAGAACAATGAACAGAGCAATTACATTGTACTATATTCCCATGAAAATATCATAAAAAATAATATCCAAATGTTTTCAAAAAATTAATGACACATAAGTATAAACTGAAATTTATATTCTACATATTTTTAAATATAAAATTGATGCTATATAGGATCGATTTTTTTACATCAAATTTATAAATTATAAGGAAAACCCATATAACATTTATATTCAAAAATATTAAATTTTTATATATATAAAATATATAAACATGTTTCAACCTAAAAATTATTAATTATGTAATAATTATTATAGGATCCCTAGAGATTGACTTTTGGATTTGTTGATGGAAATACAAACATTAATCATATTATTTGACTCTAACTTATAATCATGATTGTTACAAAATATATATTTTACTTCATTTCCTAAATTTATAATTTTCTTATAATATATTATCCCAATCATATAAACTAAATTGTTGATTTTTTTGGATATTACATACATGATTTTAATTTATAATATATATCTTAAACATTTCATATAGATAGTATCCTCATGTGACACTATTTTTGAAAAATCATATGTAACACTCTTATTGATAAAAAAGGTATTAATGAAAATAAAGATTTTGTTACCCAATTCTAAATAAGAATAAATATAAGAAATTTATGAATATTACCAAAAGTGAGAATATTATGATCTTTTTTGTATGAGAAAAAAATCGAGGTTCACGAAAAAAATAAGGAAAACATACCCAATGAAAGATCATGATAATTTATGAGTGATGGAATAATGATTTCAGTAAAACAAAAGACTAGATATCCAAATAGTATACTATACATTAATGAAATTATGAAATGGTTAAATATATTATTAAATAGATCAGGACAAAAAGATTTAGTAACATGGATTTATAACCCTTACCCAATATGAGAAATATAGAAATGAAGTGAAATAATTTACATATTTAACTATTAACATTATAGATATATAAATATAGTCCACATGTGACATTTTAAATATTTCAATATTTTGAGGGATTTAAATTAAAATAATTCTAAAAATTCTCATGGTTTCCAATGTGAAATTTTAAATATTTTCAATACATATAATTATAATCATTTGAATATGGTGCACCCCAAATATAATGGGAATTTAATTAATTTAAATTCATCGGGATATTATATCATTAGACCAAACGTTTTTCCCAATAAATTTGAGGGATTTAAGTACCCACACATAAAATAATAATTAGTTATAGATTCGTTTTCCACAAGGTAATTATGACTTTCTATATCACATAATTTTACCATTAATCCTTGGGATTGAAATGTTTTACATGAGATCATCCATATGGATTTTTCAAAATCTGTTGTTAAATTTTAGTTAGGTATTATAATTTGAGAATATACCTATAGTATTTTATAAAACATATAATGATGTACAAATAGTTGATAAATATGTTCGAAAGTGTTTTTACAATATTAATTTAAAATAAGAAAAAAAATTCTGTTTGGTAATATTTATATTAAAAATAAAATATCAAAAAACTAAAGTAATATATATTATGTTACTTATCCCGGAAGAGTTGTATTTGTATATTTATATCGAAAAATTTAATAGAATTAACAATGTATATTCATTATGAAATAATAAAAAGGAATAATATTTCCACAAAATTTTAAAGAGTATTTATAATGGTTTAATATAACTATGAAAAATATATTATCAGTAGACATATTTATAAATAATTTAATTTGTAATTGAAAATAACATAATAATTAATATAATTTCATACATGAACCTAATGAAATAAATATGATGAATAATATCATTATGGAGTAGTAATCCCATCTAAATTAAAGAAAATATTCAGTTGCACATGCAAAAATATATTTATCTGAATTGGAAACCATAGTAATATAAAATGATGAAAACTAATATAATCCCAATAATAACAAAAAGGGATTAAAATATTTTTCACAAACCATCTCGAGTCAACTATATAATAGTCGCACGAGCCTACAAGCAATGAGGCCCAAGAGGATATCCTTGTCCTCCCTGGATGGAAACTAGTTCCATGCATCAATAATATATCTTTTTGGAGTTTTTATACTAGAAAATAAAATAAATAAACAAATAATAGTAAATATAAAATTGAAAGAAGAAAATAAATAAATTGGATAACTAGTAACACCTCCAACTGATTTCATGGGATGCCACTAACAAAAAATCAATGCCTACTTCGATGGTGATCCATAAGTATAGGAACCATAAAATTTAAAAGATAATATATTAGTGAGCACTGAGATTCTGAGTATACATTCCAAAATAATAGCCACACACTAATACATAATTTTAAAAAGAATTACATTTCATGATAATTTTAAATAATTATACTTAAAATAGTTTTTATTTCATTAAATAAGCTAATAATTTCAAATGAACCATATTCGTATCATTTTCCAAAATGGATTCCAAATATTGAATGGTTTCCCAATATTCTATATTTCAATGAATAATATGTGATGATGAAAATACCACTATGAAAAAACAAGAAATGGAAATATGACTACATGAAAATTATTGTTGATATAAGAACTATTAGTGTAAATAAATAGTTGGAATGATTCTATTAAAAATAAATAACAAATTGGAAACTTATAATACATGTGAATAAGATATCATGGGATATACATGGACACCATGTGAATAGAACCTTGACATATTCATCTTTGAATTTATATTATAGGCTATCAATGAGATCCGTGGTCAATAACTTACATAGATTCTCTAAATAATCCTCACTAATGGAAATACCCACTGAACCATTCCCTCTAATGGGAACACAGTCCTTCTAATATAGACTATATTGAAACATCATAACAACTCTCACAAAAAATCATATAATCTCATGATAGTTGATAAATAGCCATTATATGAGTTAATAACACTCTTGTAACTGACATGTGTTCCAATGTTCATGCCTTAACAATTTCCCAACACTATCCATGACATGACCCACTTTAAATCGACGACATTCATGGGGGGTCCAGCCTTATAATAACCAATCCGAAGGTGAAAACCAATCCTTTACATAACAAGAATTTAATTTTTTACCAAAAAATACCTTTATAGAGCCATAATGAACATTAAACATTGGAAAATCAACTTCAAAACCAATCAAACAATAAAAATATTTTACATTTTATCATTAATGATTAAACCATAAATTAACAAGAAAAACTCAATTTTCATAATTAGGTAAATTATAATATATTAACCAAATTATAATTTCCAACTTATAAAACATATTTTTTTATAATATAAATTCTATATAATAAAAAAAAAATTTAAAACACTCATGAATTTAAGGAATCAAGTTAAAATCTTGGATATAGGAAACCTATCTCCAAACATGCCATTTTTTATATAACAAATATGAATTCACCCTAAAAGGGTTCAAATAAGAAAAAGAATGTTTTTTCAAAATTACAAACATATGAACCTATACATATTATATACCCTAAGATACATTGTACATATTCCAATCACTATAATGGAATATGAAAAATTATTGTGTGTGTGTTTATATATTCCTTACACATGTGTATGTGTGAATGTTACCTTCATGAATGGAATTCTAAACATACCCCAGAAAAGATGAACAATCCACTTCCATCAATGATTGTAATTAAATTCAAACTCATGGGTACCTAAAAACCAAGGAAATTTGGAGATAAATTCAAATACAAAAAAATTGTGTTACTGTTCAAATTGGACAAATGGACCAAATAGGGGATGATAAATGGAATAATTAAAATAGATAGAAAATAAAGTAGACAGAGATTAAACCATACCTAAAGTGATTTCACTACAAATCAGTGGGAGAAATAACAGAGAGAGGTGGTTGTGGGAAGGTGGTGGCACCCTTCAGGGGTAGATTGTAAGGCGATATATCACGATATTGGGTATAGGGAGAAGGGGAGAAAACCAATCATTGGGTTTTAATTAATAATGATAATAATAATAACATCAATAATAATAATAATCAACATCATCATCGTCATCATCATCATAAAAATAGTGATAATAAAATTATTATTATTATTTATTATTATAATACTTTTTCATTTTATTTTTTTTAAAGGCCGAGTAGGATATGTGGTTTGGCTGCATGTTGTTCTAGACCATTCACCAATTATGAAGAACTTATATCATAATGGAAAATGGAGAGGAAAATTTTCTTAGAGGGCCACAACCAATGTTCCAAGTCATAAATATTGGACATTACTATTATATGCCCCCAATTATTTTCATTAGGATTGAAAACAATTTCACTTAACCATGTGTCTTCCTGTGTCTGCCTAAAAACCATCATTTTTATTTGAAAAACGTAGGGATATCGATATGAAAATATAATCCAAAAAATAGAAGCGCCAGGTTAGCATGTTACAACATTGGTGTTTTACAAATAATAACATATAATTTCCCAAGATGAATGTTAAAATAGAAATAATGACAATTTGAAAATGTTATCTAAAAATAAACCATTATAGTTTTTTAAAATTTTAATTGATAGAACTAATTTTAATGAACAATTCATGGGAGTTAAAATCTCAAAGATAATACTAAAAATGTTAAAAATGAATTTGATTGTGTATTATTTTAACCAAAAAAATAAATAATGTGGTTAATATATGAAATATCGTAATAAATAAAAATTAAAATGAAAATCCCTTACTATTACTATAGACATAAAATAAATCATGTCCACAAAATGTATAAAAAAAATTAACATATTAGTCACTAATTTTAGGACCATGTTAAATTTAATTTTCATTTTTATTGACCATTCATATTCATCTATTACATATTTGTTAGTTATTTATAGTTATTATGGATCATCAATTATTTTTATATTAAAAAATTTATTTTTCGATATAATAGTGTCCGAAATGATTAAATGATCATGTGTTAAATAAATAAATAAATAAATATCTAAAAATGCACTAGAATAGAAGATTATTTATGAGTTATAATTTTATTGTTTCATCCCATAAATGTTTTAGGTATTTGTTTCCATGGTAATATTCATAATGAATTGTTTTAGAGATTTTAATGAATCATGATGATTTATATTAATAATGGGTCTAATATTGATATCATTAATCTACATTCCTAATGTTTTAAATTAAATTTGTATAAATTGTATAATTATATTATGAATTAGTTATTAATATAAGGTAATTAAAATTTATTATGTTAGGCTAGGGATTCTCATTGATGATTTATATCCATCTTATAATGGGAGCCTTTGGAATAGAGGATTTATGATCAATTCTATTAACTCAAACCCAAAAAAAATTAAAAATAGTTTGTAGAGTAAATGAATAATTTTTTTTCATGTACGAAAATAAATTTTTGATTGGTTTGGATGGGGTAGAGGATTAAATCATTGATAAGTGATTAGGGATTAATAAAATTAAATACTCATTCCATAATGTGACAAGATACTCATTTTTGAGCCAAGTGAATCAGTAATTAATTTTTTTTGATGATAGGTCATTCATTATCTCATTCAATACATTGATTTAATTTTTTGGATAATTTTAATTATTATCTCCAAATTAACCCTTTGGGTGATATTTTCCCCAATAACATGGAAACTAAATTCTTCCTATTTTAATCTATATCTCTGAAAAAAGAAATTAAACATATTAAATATTTTCAAAATTAATATTAATTTTGAATCCTTAGTTTAATATAATTCAATTAATAAAAATTTTCAATATATATTTTAAATTAAAAATTAAAATATATTAAGGAATCTATTTTTTATAGGAATACATAATATTAATATTTATGATATTTAATAATTTGTTACATATATCAATAATGAAATCGGTTTTGATGTATTTTTTTATATATTGTATCATTTGAATGAAATAATGAATTTAAGGTGGTTGATTAATTTAATTACTATAAAAATAAAAATTACATTAATAAACAATCCTTTTATAAATAAACCATTTTTCAATTAATTGAATTTAATAAAATAACTAACATTTTTTTAAATAATTTTTACATCCAGAAAAATAAATAAAAATATATTTGAATAGAAATTTTAAATTTTTTAAATACATGAACTCACTCCTCAATACTAATATATTATGTTACATCAACCCATCAAAACACGATAGATTGGAAAAATACCCATTATATATAAGCACACTCAACTACCATACATCCAATGACAATATTTTCGATGACCATATTTCCAAGGGAAACATTTCAAAAAATTCATATATATAATCCTCTAAATATATTACTATAGATATTCCAACATACAATCATATAATCAGTCAATTCATTTAGTTCTCTCTCAACATGCCTACAAATTTACGAATGTTTTTTCAACTACTCTCAAGATACAATTTGGGTGATCATATTCATGGAAACTCATACAATTAAATAATTTATATTATATTTCATTTAAAAAATATATTTATTACTATTCTTTTCTTAATTATATTTCTTATTTCATTTTCATAATCTATTATGGATTATATTTTTTTTCAGAAATTTATTTTATTAATATAAATAATGGTTTGTTTTAATTTTTTGTTTCATGTAATATAATATAATCCACATGTAATTTTTTGAAATAGAATTTCATATAATATACTTGGGTAATATATCCAATCCCCTTCAATAGAATGTTTAATTGTTATTATAATTATATTTAACAAATTAAAATGGTTGAGCATGTTCATGATATATAATTTCAAATGAAATATAAACCACACTATCATTTATAAGACAATGTAGCCCAAAATTTCCTTTAAATTTGGAACATCATAAAAATTGTGTTTCTCTCATACAATTTGAAATAAATATCCCACATGTCTTTTATTAAGATGGATATAAAATATGAAATTCCCTTGGGTAAATCAAATTCATCTTTTCACTTTTACATTATCATATATTAATATATCATATAAAATTAAACTACTCTATCCTAGATAATAATATATAATCTATGTAGAGAGAATAAATAAAATCCAAAAGTAATGAAAAAATCAATTAATTGGAATATAATAAAATAATTTATCTGTAAAATTCCCACAAATTGAATTTGAATAGAGTTATTGATGTCAGATGATATTTTTATACCACAAGGAGTTTTCATCTATAATTCAATATAAAATAACTATTTTTTTGATTTGATATAAATATATAACATCATTAATATGATTTAATGTGTTAATAAATAATCAGATAATACATTTATTAGTTATATTTTGGATTTTGTGTTTACAATACACCAAAAAATACTTCAGCAACATCAGTGGTTTTTATTGTCTAGGTTTTCCAATTCTAATTCAGTATATGAGGTTGTTGATGTCAATTAAAATATTTAACACATGGATTGGTTCATTTAATTGTTTAATTATCATACTATTTATAATAAAAGAATTATAGTGTGGGTGGCATGATAATTGGTAGTATATACGACTCCATTATATTGATAGGAATATTAATCTATTCTCTTGAAATGTGAAATACATGGACAATCATTTCAACAAGGAACAAATTTTTCTCTGTTTTGGAAATTATAAAGTTGATTCATATATGACCTACAGAATTTATTGCATATAATTTTCTATATAAAATTTAATGAGATTTGTATTTTGAGAATAAGAATTACTACTATGTTTAATTTTTGAATATATCACACGGAAATGTATTTGTACGTGGATCAATATGTGAAATGTATTTTAAGTGATCTTGTGGCCACCATAGTGAAGCCAGTTGGACCTACTGCAACATTGTTCTATAAGTGAACCAATATCAAAAGGACTATTATTTGTTGATTTAAATGATATATGGTGAAATTCCCTTGTTAGATGGTGTATAGTGCAAGTATAGAAGGGTTCATAGGACTGGAACTTATGGGAAAAAGGGTCGGTGAAATTATCCTTTCTATTACCATAGGGCATGGTAAATTACTAGAGGCTAGTCTATGAAACGATGTTTGGGATGTTTCTAATATCATGGATCCTAGGTGCACCATAATTTTATAAATTAATTTCTTATTAATTATTATTTTAATAACATGTTATATTTTTTCTTCAATTTTTTTATATTTTGATTTTGGGAAAACATGTTATTCGATATTTCATTTACTAAAATGTAATGAAAATTTAGTTTTTAACCCATCAAAGTAAATTTTTTTATTTTTTTTTTAATCATTTATTTGTAACATAAATGGAAATTAAATTTCATAAATTGGTTATTTACTCAATGGATAATGAACATAGAGTTACATTGGACTAATCTACAAGGACCCTACTTCACCAATTGGGAAAAAATCATTATTTATACTTTTATGGGGGAAAATTTTAAAAATAATATAAAGGATATTATTATAAAAAATAATACAAAAGTACGGATTTATGGTTTAATTTTTTGGTGGAAAAAAGTGAGTATATTATTTATTGAATTATTTAATTGAATTTCCCATTTACAATTGTGAACATTGGTAACTATTACACAGCATCCACAATATAAATAAGTATTATCATCAATTATTGATGTGTATCAATGAATTATATTAATTTTATTAATTGAAATGTGATTCTATACCACATATATATACTATTTCTTGATAATGGATCTCATTCATGGTTCTCAACCATAATTCTCTTCATTACCTTGTCCTAATTTTAATATTTTTTTATTAATTTTTTTTCTAAATTTATTAAACTTATTTAATTTATTTTAATTCTAATACATTATTTATATTTTGTTCTACAATCTATTATAATAAGAAATTTTGGGTTACACCCATTCTAAACTATTTCAGTTGTCAAAATCTTCCCTGATGGCCCATCCTCCTTTGAACATGAATTCTCAAAATAAATAGTCTAACATCCAGGACATTTTTCTGTTTTGATTGAATATATGAAAATTAATTAATATTAGCAATTAAATTTTGATTAATAATTTTAATTTCAAATTTATCAGTGAATCAAATAAATAACACAAATTGAAATGTGTGATTTGCGAGAACGTAATCATAATCTATAAAATTAAACAATATGGCATAAATTTATGGAGTAAAAATAGAATCCAAAAGGATAATGGGTCTCATTTTCTATGTGGAGATACTTCTTTAAAATTTGTACATATTTTCTCTTTTGATTATAAATCAATGTATAGTGGGTTTTCGTTTCCTAGATATATAATGTGTTTTATATTTTTTCTTTGTCTATTGCTATTTCCTCTTATATAATGTTTGAGATTAAAAAAATTTATTATAAAATCTAAAACAAAAAATAATTCAAATGAAAATGAAAAATAGTTAATTGATTTGGTGTTTTATATTAATATTATTTGAATATAAAAAAATTAATAAAATGTAATATTTTTCAGATAAATTTTTTTATACCAAATAAAAATCAAATAATTCCTCAATAAATTTTACTAGATTATTTAATTTTTATTTTTATTTCATATTATCATTAATAGGTTGTTTCAAGAACATTTTCCTAAGAGAATTATTATGTTCATATAGTGTATTTATACTATTTATTAAAAACTATAATGCATTTTATTGTTCCCATCAGAACACTCTTCAAATTTTCACTATTGTAGGGGGGAAGTTATTTTATTCAACCAATCATTGGTTTTAATTAGTTTATATTTCATTATTTTATTATATTTTTATATGAATTTATTATGGATTTATCTTTTCTGAACAATTATTTCAAACTAATACTTCTTATTATAGACAATATTTAATCACTCTGATTTTTTCAAATTCCTAAAATCATCCCATCTCTTAGATATATTTGTCCCTGACCCCAAGACTAAAGAATACAATAGAGATACAATAATTTATTCATTGTATCTATGAAGTATCTACAATCTCCATAGTATAAATATAATAAATTTTAATAATATTCAAACTTGAATAAGATTTTAATCAAACATAAAATAAAATTTAGTGGTTGTAAACAATAATAATAAAATTAATACAAACATTCATGAATTTGATAAAAAATATGTTAATTACCAACTATATTTTGTTGAATACTCAAATAAATAGTCAGAAATTCTACTAGAACCATGTATACATCAATTAATCCTAAAACACAATTGACACTATTGATAATACTAAAGTAATCATCTTAAAGAATTTAATCTGGATAACTAAAAAATTGTAAAAATAAATTATATAGTTAAATAATTAAATAAATTTCAATAACATTCCTACATGATGGGACTAAAATTTATTATATATATTATAGATAACATTAATATGTAATTTGTTGGACTGATTGGATACATCATCTCCTCTAATTATTTTTTTCCTGAATCAAGGACCACTTCCATGGATAATGAGATCTAATGGATTATTAAACTAAAATGTGATACAATTTATGAATACTATTAATTATACATGATGTATTGAGAAAGGTTCATAAATCATGAAATCAATAAGGGTCTCTTTATCCATTAATTCAATAAATGTCTCATATATAGGGTGAGTATAATGGTGGAAATTACATCTAGAGTGTAATTAGTGAAAAAAATCAACATCTAATCATTTTTTGATCAATAGTATTCATAAAAACACCGAAGAATTTAACTATTTGGGTACACCACCATTTAGGGAAGTACATTTCATATTTTCTTCTTCCCTAAGAAATCATTTAATTGATAACACATTGGATAAATGGATCACTGTGGTGATAAAATTTTAATTTGAGTAAAATATATCCCAGGAAACACAAATTAGGGATTACTGAATATTTTCTAAATTGTACAACAATATTAATAGTGTCTCCCATATATAATGGACATAGGATTATAATGTTCAGTTCTATTTAATACCATTTATATAATAAATTAACCACTCGGAAAAAATAAGTATGATTCCATGACCCTAATAAAAAAATCTAGTATAGAATTATCCCCTGGAAATTAGGTGTTGATTTTGATAGAAACATATTCAACATATTCAACAAAATCCATTGTAGAATCCACCATACCAATAGGTAATTCATGTTCCACAAATGTGGTTGGAATATGATGAATCAATAAGTCAAGAACAATTGACTAATATCCAGACAAAATTATATTCTACTACGGGTTATATTTTTGGGAAATTTATTTTATAAAATAATGTATATTGTCATTATATTAAATTATGGGATAAAAATGGTAATTAGATTTTTTGGCACATCCTTCCATGTTCACGTGAGTAAGAACTCAAGAATGCATACTTAACAACCTCTCTAAATCTATAATGGAATGTTGGTTCCATCATAATGAGAAGTTGGAATCAAATTACAAAGATATATCTACTTATTGATCCGTATATACTCACAATATCTATAAGGATTCTCATTTCAATGAAAATTGATTATAAGAAAATGTAAAAAATATAATGGTTGGAAGAATACAGAAAATGTTCATTCATATCCTCTTTCATTAATGATTATTATAATGAATAAAATAATATGTCTAAAGAGGTGATGCAAAAAAGGTTTTATATACCTTATTTATGGGTGCGATTGAAATCCATGTATTTAAATAAAACTTGAAAACTCCAATGTGTGAAATGTTATTGAACTTTATTAATAAAAACCAAATAATGATAAATAGAAATGTGTGGATCAACCCTTAAAGGAACGGCATTTCACTCATCACACTCATGTTGGTGATATATACAATGTGAATGGACTATAGTACATTCACTATTCCCAACACCAAACGGGAGTAACATTTATATAATTATTTATATAATTTGGGATTCTACACTAATTTCATTCCTAACGCGTTTTTCACATCCTTTTAGATTGGAGGGATAAATACAATGAGGGTTGTGGTTATAATTTAAAAAAAACTGTCAATATATTCAATAGGGGACCTTTGGAATATTCTAGTTCAGTTATGATATATTATCTTTCCTTATAATATATATGAATTGAATATCGTGTATGAGTTTGTACATATTAATTCTCGTAAATGTTTTGGAATAAAAAACCTTAAAAATTTATCCAAACTAGAAATCCACAGGATGGTGAACTTTATATAGAATTCAGTGATGAGATATAGTTATTTACTATTTTAGTCTCTATAAATAACCCCTAAGAAGACTATTATTCTCTTTTTATCAGTAATTTGAAACTATATTTTTATGATTTCTAAAATATTTACATGGAATTCATTCATTTAAAAAGTATATTCTCTATATTGGGAATGTTTTGATGTCTCAAATGTCTCTGGATCATATTAATCATGAAGAATACAATATCCAATCTAATAAACTTTTATATTTTTATTTTGATTTATGATATATAATTAATGATTAAGGAATAGTTTATGATTTTTAGATGAATTCGATGAATTATTCACAAATAGAGATGATGGATATTTTGTATATGTTTTGGTTCAAATTGAATTTGTATCAATACAGTACCAATCCAAATGGTAAATAAATCTATTATAGCATAATTTAAAAATAATCATATATATTGAGTGATAAAATATTACTCCAAAATATTTTCTAAAATATCTTTTCTAAACAATTTAGCAACTTATAAAACATTTTAGGGATACATTTTTTAATATTTGTAGGAAAATAGAAATGATACTCATTGTTATCCCCTTTATTTTCATTGATATTATCCATATATAAGAGGGATATTGATTATTAAGTTCCCCATAATATTGATTTAATCCCACTGTTTTAATATTTTAAATGAAAAATGTCCAGAAAATAGTTCGATATCATCTATGATATACCTGACTCTTAGAGGGTTATCATTATGTAGGTTTTAACTATAAAATAATATTCACTATTTTATAAAATTAATATTATGTTCTAGTAATAGTGATTGTAGAAAAAAATTTCATGTGTGCATAGATTATAGGAAACAAAATAAATATTTTTCTACATACAATTTTACAATACATTTTTTGACCAAATGGTAAACTAAAAAACTCTGTAAACTAAAAAACATTCATGGATGTTTTTTTCTAGATTATTTCATGTTCCCACTGAAATAGAGTATTAGAATAAGATCGTATGACCTTGCATTAATTTTAATTTTTCATACTGAAGGATTCTATTTGGATTATGTAACAACATACTTTACATTTGAAGATTCATGTTGATTATTTTTGTGAATTTATTACGAATTTCATGGATTATTTATGGTTGATTTTAATTTTCACGATACTTAATTTAATGAGAGACTCTTGAGTTTGTGTAATGTTATGTGTACTTATATTGTGATATATCATGTTTAGATCTTGGATAAATTTCAATTTCTAGAAGATCATTGTATTTTCATAGGTAACATTGTGTCCAAACAAAGAATTTTTGGGGATAGGTATAAATTAGATTTTATTTATTCCTTTAAATATATTGCATCTGTTTCATATTTTTAATCATTAAATGGTAATTTATGATCTTACCAATGCTTCATCAAATATATTTGATTGATTTATTTACAATTGTCAAGATTACATAAAAATGATTATGATTTCATTATATTTTTATATATTTAAATTATGTTATCAAATTAAATGTCTCTCCAGTTAACCAATCATACAACCACCAATATGGGGGCTTCTATTTGAGCATAACTGTGAATCTTCAATGTATGTAGTTGGAGTAGTATTATCACAAATAATGTAGGGATAAACCCATGGAATATACTACACCATAAATACTTTTTAATAATCCAAAAAAATTAAAAAAATGATATCCATTAATTAAATAAATTTTTCATATAAATTACATTCATATTTTACGGTCTATAATTTATTTGTTTTTCTTATAGTGATACTTTGACTTTCCACTTGATGATGTTAGATTAAAATCTCGTATACATTCATTGGACTCTACATCTTAAATACCATAATTTTGATATAATTTATAATACAATTATATAGAAATTTTTTATAGAAATGATGAGTATGATTAATCAAATACTAGAGAAAAACACCATGTACAAAATAGAACTTCTAAAATCATTTCCTAATGGTCATATTTAGGAACTCTCCTATATGAATCGTCATTATTTCTGTTTATTTAGCTATCATGTAACCTAAAAATTACATGAAAATATAATGAAAAAATATTACAACTAATTATATATATAAATTATAGGTTTTATTTTTGTTTCATATCTACATTTGGTATATGTGTAGGGATCAAGTGATTAGGAGTTCTGTTCCTAGTCATTATTTTTAGACAGATCATCAATTCTTATACACATCATTGGGGTGGAATATTTGGAATAAAAAATAATGTTATGAATGAAATATACTCCAGATTATGATAATATATTTCCCACAATGAAAATGTGTTTTTTTCTTTCATAATCACAATTCCAACACACTGGTTAAAATTCTTATGGACTTGATATTATTTAAAATCCCATAGTATTTTTTGATAATTTTAATAAATAGTGAAATGATTATTTACTCCATTTCCTAGTTCATTCGAATTATTCTAAACTCCATTTACTTTTTATTGTGTTATAAAATACATAGAGGTCATTTCCACTAAGATTGATTATTCCCATGTTGTAGTGTAATTTTTTAGGCATAATATTTTTTTTATTTTTCAACACTAAATATTTCAATCCATGGATAGTGATAATAACATTTAAATTAAATTTTGACAGACTCCATTGAAAATATATGATGAAAATAAAATTATTTTCTATATACCACTAGTAATTAAAAAACCACAAATATGATTCAAATTGAGTAATGAAGTAGTTATTATTGTAAACCGCGCTACAAAACATAAAAAATTAGAGATAAGTCTTAGACAATGTAAATATGAATTATTGGCTTATTGTATTATGTACAAAGTTCGCACTATAGTTTTCTATTTTAGATTGTCATTATAGAGTCCTTATTTATAACAAGTTGTCATGCAGTATCAATTATTTTGATTTATAAATAAATAAATTTAATATATTGGCCTAATAGTTAATAAAATGAGTCTATATATTTAATAAATTGATTATTTCCCAGTCACAAAGAGGTAAAAAAATGACATCATATATTGTTCCCTATGTTTTTTTTCCCAATATGTTGGGTTCATGTAGATTTGGAACCTATTTTGTTTCCAATTTTTTCCTAATTTCGTATTAAAGACCACATAGGAGGCAATGAGAAGATGTTTTATAATCAATATTATATTTTTAATGCAATAAATTTAGGTACCCCACCTCGCCAATTATAGTTAATGTAAACACACAATATAACCAATCATGCATTACAGAATAGAAGGGTCTCCCTTTTTCTATTGCATTTATATTATTTTTCCAACATAAAATTATAAATATGATGAGAATATATCATTTTATATGGTCGCATTTAGAAAAAGGTAACATTTTATGTGTGAGATATTGCAAAACTTTTAAATTAGAAACGTTTCAATTTTTTTCTTTATTTTTAATCTTTCTTAAAAAAACAATAACCCAAAATAAATTGAAAATTTGAATAAAACAAAAAAAACTAAATTAAACAAATAGAATCAACTCACTGGTTCATTTAATCATGAATCATATAGAAAATAAATGTATTATTTCCCCAATCATACTTTTATAATGAAAATAATGATAAATAATTCTTAATTCATGGCCATTTTTTGAAAAAAAATAGATGTTTTCACTGATATAATTGGTAGTCATTTTAAATCCATCCAAATTTTCACTAAATTTCCATTAATATTGGATTTTCCAAAATTGTATCATTTTATTTCTGCATACAACATCCCAAATTAAAATGAAATGTGATTTATCATATTCAATCGAATGTATCGTCAAGTCAATTTTTTATTTGACAACGATTAAGGTCATATTTATTCAGTTCTTTTTTGATTTATTCAATTACTATATTTAATTGACCGGTGTGTGTGTATGTTATACTCAACTATTGTAAACCCTCAAAATCATAAAAATAAAAAAAGATGGTATTGATAAATTGTAGAACATATGTCGATATAAATTTTATAAACCATAGGTATACATTTGTATAATCCCTAAATAATTTTCTATTGAAATATTATTAAAAAGGATGAATACTATGTTCAATAGAAAAGAACGAGTTAATGATAATTTTTTTAAATGACCCAAATAAACTGAATAAATGTTGGGAATATAATATTAAATTGGTTATAACACATTGGCGTGGATAATTATGGGAATAGTATACTAATAACAATTTCAACCATGAGTAGCTCTTCTAGTCTCAAATGATTTTGATTTCTACGACAAAGCATTTCATATTTATTGATATTGAATACAGGAAAAAATTCCTCTATTCATAAATTTTATTTCACATATTAAATATGTGAAAATAATTATTTTAATAATTTATTAAGAATAAATAATATTATGAATTTTCCACTGAGTGAAAATGTAAAGGTATAATGGATTCAAAAATGAAAATTTTTATTCAACACATTGTTCATAGTAAATTATATATTTTTCTAGTATTGTGATACATATGTTTGTTTATAAAAACTTGTTCACCGATCATGCTTTTAAAATTTTAATATTTAATCATATTTTTTACCATAAATGTAATCAATAATAATTAGGATATATATATATTTGAAACATATTTAATTTTAATATTTGATAAAATTATATTTCACTCATTGTAACATAGTATTCATTTGGACCATCCTTTCACGATCTCAAATTCAATGGGATAAAATATTCAATGAATTCAATGAAGTATTTATCTTATAAGAATGGATTGGACATTATATTTTAGGTCATATTTTATTACTTAATGCTTCTCATTGGACTAATTATATACATGAAATAAGTAATCCAAGTCAAAATAGTTATTGTTCTGAATGTATATATTTTTTTATTTCTCTTGGAGGTCAGAAATCCATTTCATTTTACATGTATATGTTTATCCATTTAGCACATTCAATGTTATGAATTTTTGTTACTCTCACGCATCTAAAACCATATAATTCATTATTCAATTAATATTGAGAATTATGTACATGATTTATAGAATTTGAAGGATATTTTATTTTGTGAATTACCAATTACATATTCCATTAGTGGTAGTAATTTCTCATTTTAGGATAAACATTAATATTTATTTCTTTTAATTTTATTCACTGTAGTGTTTTATTCATGCAATAAAATTTTTCTCACATCAAAATTTCATGTTTTTAATTTATTTATGTTTATATCACCTCATATTATATCATGATCAAGGAAAAGTGTATAATCATTCGTCATTTATAATTTTTCCAAACCATTGATATTGTAAAATTATTTCTTTATGATCCATCCTACAATGGAATATTAGTCTCACAGTATTCATTTTGATTTCTAAAATATTGAAATTAAAATTATAAATATAGGATCATAATTTCATATTTTTCTTTAGATTTTAGATTTTTTTTACATGATCATGTAAATGAATTATTAACACAATGAAATAGAGGTCCTGTAAAAAATTAATTATGGGAGTATAATGAAAATATGTAAAATAAATTGATCAATTTGAAGATATTGAGAACATAGAGAAAAAATGAATCACACTCATTTCAAGTGTATATATACATCCATAATTGACCATGGATAATAATATCCTTTTTAATTACCCTAATATTGTCTCACCTGAAAGTAAATTCAAATCTCATTGGTTATGATAGATTTGAGCCCATTTCCCCTTCCCAAATGAACCTTTCCCCAATGTCTCATAAGGGTCCGGAATATGTTTTCATTAATCATTAATATAAAATTAATATTTCCAATTTAGAGAATTATCTTATGAGTCAACAATCTGAACTTTTTCCCAGAACATGAATAAACAATATCACGCTCAAGCTCTTTATAATTAAAAATGTGAGAGGGTTTAGTGTTATATATCATTATCTAAGAGATGAAGATAATATTATGGATAACTATGAACTAAGGGGGGTAAATAATTGATAATAAAATATAAAATTCCAACAAGGTATCTCAATGGTCATTATGTACCATAAGAAAAGTATCATATAATTTTTGATGTAAATGTGACTGAATCATGGTAATACCTTTAGGAGTACGAGATACCCCTCAAATAAATAAAATTTAGGATATTAATTGTGTTTATAAAACATATGATCACTATTAGTGGTCATGGATAATTTTTCTATTACATAAATTTTTTCTATTGTCCCTTTCACTATACATAGTCCCACAAAGTAATTCTAAAACCCTATATAAAATAATGTGTTGACCCGCATGGTAAAATATACATAGACACAATATTTTTAATTATAAACAATGATTAGTAACATTGGTTATAATTCATGTCATCCAGAAATAGATATCCATACAAAACTAAATCATTAATGTAAATGAAACTGACACAAAGAAGGCCCTCCCTAATCCAGTTCACTCACATATACATGTTATCAATCAGTAAATATTACATTATGTTCTGTTTCAACAAAGATACAATTCCATATTTATGGATACTATAATATATAATGGTAAAATGGTTCTTCTTCCAATATGACTATACAATAATCTCCAACTAATATAAATAGATAATACATAAAAAATTTCAACTATTACACCTTATTAGAGTAAATAATCGGTATGATGTGGGATTATTTTTATTCTATAATCTATAACCTAGGTTGTGTTTTTTCCTTATTGGATTGTATTAATCCCATGAAGAAGTCTCTGAAAATATCACTATATATTTAGGTGGGTATAAGAAGATGATGTTGAAAACCAGAATAATTTAAATGCATATATTTTTTTGGATTCTATTTATAAAATTATGAAAAATCCAAATTTTATGACACATATAATAATCATTGACCATAAATTGAATATAAGTTAATAAAACATCTTATTAAGTTCAAGGTGGATGACCCACAAAGAAAAATTAATACCATACCTCTGATCTATTCTATTAAACACAACGAGAACATTTTGGTTATAATAAAAGAAAACGAACTCAAGAGATAGGGAACATTATCTAATAGTATGCCTTCCATATATATATATCTAAATATGAAATGAAACTCATCCCTTATTATAAGTGAATATGATAATAGTGTATGGGGGTGTTGACATTCCCTTTTAAAAGTAAATGCATTTAGAGATGTTAAATTAATAATTAACATAAATTTATATAATACAACAATAATTTTGAAACATATTAAAATTCATATTTCCAAATTAACTAAATTTTTACATAAATTGGAAAAGGATGTATCAAATTTTAGAAATTATCAATATGATGTCTGAATGATAAGATTCACAAATTGAATGAAGTAGAATATTATTTTTCAAAATTGGGTTTTACATTAACACATGGTAAGCCTATACATCTCCTCCCACTAGAATGGAAAGATTATATTATTAATCTATTATTATTAGGTGATTCATTTTCAATAACCAGCATAAGGGAGGTAGTCAAGAAAGTTATTAAATTAATCCACAAAGATCCATTTATAAAATCAATTATCTCTTATAATGTTATTGAATTAATCAGATCCATTAACCATCATCATTTGAATTGTATGATATGTGATGTCTACTATATTGAAAAAAATTTACATACTGGATAAATGAAAATTGTTAGAAGGGAAAACCCGCAATCTAGATAGCATGACAAATATGGATCTCCTAGATCTATATTTTCACAATGGATGATAAGTGTAATTTGTATAGGTTCTTCATTCGACTAACATGACACCAACAAGATGATGAATCTACACCTAGTAGTTAGTACTCGAAAGATAATTGAGAACTCCACCATGGTCCTATAGGATACATCTAACAGTTTATATTACCCATTAATCTTATTTCAGTTGTTTCGCATGATGATAAAATTCAATTATATACATCACAATTAATCAAAAAAAATCTCTAAATATTATTAATATATCATTATGATCATATGAATTAATCATTATTCCCATCAATCTGATGAACTAGATTCTAAATAACAGTAGTTAGAGAAACTAAATGAATATATAAGAATAATAAATGAGTGGTTATGATAATTAAAACACTGTGATAGAGAGAATAAATACAAACTTCCCAATCAGGATGACCAGATTAATTTAATACTAATAGTTATATCTTTTTAAAATTATGTGTGAATGATATAGTAATTTTTTCAATATATCAATGTATATATGATATTGAAAACTAACATCATGTAATGAAAAAAAACATGAAATATATAAAATAAGTGGAATTATTTTTACACAAAATTTTTGATTAAATCAACAAATGACTCATATATGAATAATAAATTAAGTAATATTCTTTTTAATAAAACATCCTACATATTACTTATTTATAAAAAAACAATAACCATTAAAGCTGAAAATTTATCCCCCTTTAAAGTACACAATTTATCCCCATTTGGAGTATTGAAAAATCCCTCCATTGAATTCAAATATTTTATCCCATGGTTGTAATGAGAAATAAAAATTACTTGAAAAGAAACAACATAAAATGAAATATCTAAATCATAACACAATAGAGTGTTCAAAATGATTTATAGAAAAACAACAAGATATTAAAACATTCCTTCAATAGAAAAAATTAGTTATTAAGAATATGAGAACTCAAAATAATAATTTCTTATGTATTTTAACATAAAAATACCGTAAAATAAAATAATTATAGGTTAATGCAGAGGAAAAAATAATATATCTTTTTTTAAAAGTCATTTAAATACATGAAAATAAATAAAAATTGAATGATATAAAAAATATTAATTCAAGTTGAGGGAAAATGAAATTGTTCAACACCATTCCTAAAACACTCATTACATTAAGTATTTTGTTTTCCTCTATTTAATGATTATGAAGGCATAATATGTTTTCTGTGAAGTGAAAACAAAACATCAAAGAATCCCCCTATTTTTTGTTGGGAAACCATGATATTTTTTTAAGAGAGATGTGTTTGTATAGAAATTTTTACACTGAACAAATTAATTTAATATATATATATATCATTTGAGTATAAACATAATTTATCATATATATGTTTAGAACATACTTTATAAATTTTTAATTGTCTAAATTCATTTTATTATTTTAAATGTTTTTGTAAATTTAATAAATAGTGTAATTATGAGAAATATTAATTTTTTTAAATCATCCTCAAAATGAAAAACTATAGTAGAAAAAGATGTCAATTTAAAAAATGGAAATTAAAAAATAGAAATTTTATCTAAATTAAAACTTTTGAATATATGAAATGAGTACCCACTTCAAATAAATTCACATGTGTGATATAAGGATCATAGAAAAGTCTAAAATAAAAAACTTTTTATTCAAAAATAATTAAGGAACCAAAATATTTTAGAAGAAATAGATACAGATTTAAAAATAACAATATAAATTAAAATTAAAAAGATAAATATCCAAGGAAAAACTGAAAGCATTACAATTTTACGATTCTGAACTCATCTTTTTTAATGTTTAAATGATCATCTTTTTATTGGGTGAGTGAAAATATAAGTAATTTGAACTGTTTTTTTAAAAAAAGTCAAAGAGGATATCCTCCTTTTTTTAAGTGATAAAATAGGGAATATTTCATCATGTCAACTTGTTTTGTGAAACATAAACGGATAGGATTCAAAAAAATATTAATTTAACTAATATTATAAAATACAATACGTATATTGTTATCTTTAATACTAAAGTATATGAGACTTTGTTTCATCTATTTTTTTGGGGTGAAACAACTCTTTGTTGATATATTTTAGAAAAATTTCAGTGGAAATGTAATGGAATTTTTATTCCAAATACTCCATGAGATAAGGGATTTTTCATTTTGGAGTAATGTTCCACATTTACATTTCATATCAAGTCATATTTAAAAAAAATAATCATTGTAACAAATATTTATTTATAAATATGTTTCATTAGGATTACTCATGCAATGATTTTATTATACATTTTAAATAGTGAAATACAATTTTAATTGATTTGGGATGTAATACATCAGATATATTTGAAATATATCATATAGGGAAATGTTGAACGATATGTCCAGCTAGGCCACAATAAGATAACTCTATCTACCAATCATACATATATTAAGCATGTTGTGATATGATATAAGAGATTAACTAAAAATAATATTACATGTTGTACTCATAAATGTAGAAATTTATTTATATTGATCTATAAAAATCATTCTAATGGTTTATTGGTGTATATTCCAAATTATATTAATTTACCATCAACATTTGGATAAATTTGTAAAAAAAATAAACACATGTAGTTCACTAATAAAGAATAATTAAAATTTATATTCCAAAAATAAGGAAATTTACACCAAATTGAATAATATATTGATTTAATAATATAATCATCATTAAATATTTTTTGGAGTAAACTATAATTTGTGTTTTATTTTATAAAATGAGTTGAAATAGGAAGAACCCATATTTTATGAAAGTAGTATTTTTATTGTAATTGTTGACATTATAGTTGTTTGATAAAAAGTAGATGTGATGATTGATAAAATATAAATGATATATAAATTGAATGATGGGGTTCAGTCATTCAATCGGTAATGAGAATTTTTAATATTGGTATGGTTTTTTCAATTTTATGTGAAGAGCTTCTTCTAATGAAGCAACATAATTATGAATATTGTATAACTGGTTTGGTTTTTAGAAAGCATGTGTCATTGATGAGTAGAATTGAAATTATGTTTTCAATATTTATTTTTATAAGTAAATACATTATTTTGACATGGTTGGTTTTTTAATTTATATGGAATTTGAATGTTTTAATTTGATAGTATGTTAAAAAATCTATGGATGAAGCAACCAGCCAAGGGCCAATGTAGTGCAGCATGGTGTTAAAGGATACTACAAACACTGGTTAGTGCCACAAAGAGGGGTAGCTAACCAGTAACCAATTTGGAACCACTACCCACATACATTTTAATAAAGGGGAATGCTGTGTCAGTTATTGTTTCGTTAAGGTATTGTAGTTTTGTGTGTTACTATAGCATAGAACTATCTCTCACTATTAAATCTACTCATAGAATCATCATAAATGTTTGTTCTTTCATCCGATCTCTGATGGAATGATAATTGATTGATCAAATCAAAGATTATCCACAACCATCTATTTCACAAACTCTAAAAAACACTTCATTTTATAGAGTTCAATTCTTCTCACATATGAGTGATGCATAGTGACAGAATGATAGTGGATCACACGCTTTGTATGATCAATGTATTTGTGATGGTCATCCACCCACATGTTTTGCATTATATTTTCTCAAATCATTGAATGTGTTTTGAGAAGGTGGTTTTGAACTGTGCTATTTATATTTTCATGAATTCATATTCTATTTTGTTTTCAGAAAGATTAATAGGCCCTATGAGTGTCTGTCATGTTATTATCACACTTGGATACCATCACGAAGAAAATTTTTTCTGAAAAGCATTCATTATAGAAATACGTTTTATATCCCTTACTTTCAAGATGAACATAGTGAACCCATGTAGTCTTATATCCGTGTTAAGGTTTTGAATGATAAAAAATGTTTTCGTGGATTAAAAATTGAATATTTATTTAATTATCATGTAAGAAGGATGAAATATTGTGACAGTGTTTTCATTGTTATGTAATGTTAATATATGATGTATTCTTTACATGAAGAAGAATGACCATTGAAATTTTCATATCTACATGAGGATTTATCAGTTACAGTATAATATTTCATAAATAATGGTATTTATAAGCTTGTGTAGATGATATGTTTGATTCATGGGAAGAATAATATCAGTGGGATAATCATATACAATTATCATAAAGTTTTATGTTTTCTATATAGTATTATCGTGGAGTCATTTCTGTTATTTGATGGAACAAATTTATGTTATCACACATTCACACAAAGGAAAAATAGTTTTAACACTTAATGAATATTCTCAAAATCTTCTAAGTAATAGCACATATTTAATGAGTGTTTCAATTCTATTGCATCAACCAAATTAGTAAAAATTGACTTGCTAGAATTAAGACATTGATAAGCAAGATGATCACACTAGCTAGCTGGGTAGAGAACCAGTGAAATATTTTATCTTCTATATTCCAATATCTATATGATGATATTCAACCAGATTTATCATAGAATTACTATTTGGTTTCAATTATATCCACACGACACTTTCTAGTTGGAGGTTATTCACCATGTATACAAGGTTTCATACAATGTTGATAAATCCACAATAGTGCTTTAGATTCCTTCCCTGACTTTATTTAAATAATATATCCTCTTTCAAGGATTTCAAATCATGTAAAAATACCCTTAAATTATTTATTTAAAATGCATTACTGATTTTGAAATGATCATCATGATATCAACAAGATCTTATGAATTAATTATTTTTATTATTATTCAAATGACCTGGAGTTAAAATAACATAACTGAGTTACACTTGATGAAATTGTCACAAAAAAAAGATAATTTTTTATCATGAATATTTCATATGGGAAAGGGTTACAAAAATGATCCCCATCATCTTATTTAGTAATACACTAAAGATGATATGGTATCAATTTGTCACTAGTGAGAAACCAATCCTCCTTACCTTTTTTACACAAATTCATATTTAAAAAAAGACTCAGAAAATATGTTTCTTCCCTATAAACTTATAATGAATAATTCTATAATTTCTTCTAACGATCATCAGTTAGTATATTATCCATTACTTGTATATAAGTGAATTCAATGTCATAATACAGATGATTCACAATCCCTCTCATATTTTATTGTTTTTTTTCTTTTTGAGGAAAAATATTTATGAAATTATGACCGTCAGAATAGATCCTAACCATTTCCATAATGAGGTAGTGTAACCGGTACTCAAGATAATGGATCACTATGGGGAGTTAAATGTCAATTGTTAGTTATTCTTTCTCATATTACTAAAGATGATGAGAATTGTAAGGTGTAACTTCATTATACTACACATGTGAACAACCCAATCTCAGGACTAATGTTTCATAATATACAACATATCTTTGATTGGATTTTGTTATGATGAGGATTTCTGTTATAGACAATTGTAGTGCGATATTTTCAAATTATGAATGATTTTTTAGGATCAAAGATAATTTACCCCAACTATTTTTTATAATTCAGGGGTGGTTATATTGTGGATTAATGTGTCATGAATTATCATTGATACATGGGAAAAACAAAGAAACTTCATATCTCAAAGTCATTTCATAGTTTATCCCATGTCATGAAAAATCACACCTTCTAAGGATTGATAGATATATTTGTTTTTTTTACCACATATCCCATTATTTTTTCATTAAAATTCCAAATGTTTTTCATTAGTAACACTGAATAAAAAAATTGATCTGATCAAGTCCTAATAATTATAAGCTAATGATTTCTATGGTCCAATTTTGTTTTTGAATAAAATAAAATATCAGTTAAAAATAAATTAAAAAATGAACTCAGGTTCTGAAGTAAAATCATTTTCATCAGTTCCATGAACACTTGATGATAATGGAATAACCAATATAACCTCTCATGATTTTATAATTGGCCATACATTCATAAAATATATTCCCTAGGGACATGTAATTATACGAACCAATGATGGTGATAACATAAATGAAGAGATATTTTTGGAAAATATTCCCCACATTAGATGATAATAGAGGTCATAAAAAATATACATATGATATTTATTTTTAATAGCCACCATATTTAGAATTTTAATTTAGAAAAAAATTAAATTGAACCGATCAAATTCTTAGAATATATAACCACCATAACCCTAGGGGAATCACCACTACATATAATGACTATTGATTTTTATTATAAAAATGGATCATAAGCACATTAATGTATGAAATTAAATTATGATAGGAGGGAAATGTATCATTTTAATTCTAGGAATCAAATCAATATAGAACATATATATCAATTCATAGAGTATTATAGATAATTCATTCTGAATAAAAATAAGATGAAACATTATATCCACATGATGTATGATTGTAAAATTTACTTATTATACTCTATTTTTGGAAATATTATGTTACATGAATAATTGGATACTAACGTATGATTTTTTAATTTATATCATGATAATGGTTCCCATTCTAATGGAAATATATGATAGTTCCCATAGGGTGAGTGGAGGTCACCCCCCACTTTTAGTAATTAATATAATCCATTGAGGAAAGTATCCATCCCATCCAAATATTGATACTTAAAAAATACATATTGAGAATTATGAGTTTACATTATATATTCACATTGAATATTTATACAACACTGTAAGGACATTAGTTTTCTTTTTTATTATTCATTCATAGAGGTGTTGATATCTCAATACCAATTGGGTCAGAAGGAAAGATTGATTTATTAATTAAAAAAATCAGTGTAGATAGATGATTTATAATGAATAGTTTAAAATTAAAAAGTCATAATAAATTATAAATTATATTGGTTCCACTCATAGTTTCTATCCCTTTCTCATATTTAATGGGAGATGGTTTCCTAGAATGAAATTTTCTATTTATTATAAGGATGTGAGTTATACCTCTAGGATATTATGTACTATTAATTTAAAATTCTAATATGAATATCATTTCATACATCCATTACCCTATTAGTTTTTTCTTTATATCATAGTGCAATCAACATGAGTATATGATCCGTTAATTTCCATGTCGACAATATTATTTTGTTGGGGATGGTGGAATTTTCCCTAGAACTACATATGGACAAGACACCAACACGAATGGAATGCATTAGGGATTAATTTTATGAGTGACATAAATTAAAATTAATTTAATAATATTAATTTATAAGAGATCATCCACTTATGATGGGTTCCTACAGAGACTAATGAATAAACATTATGGATCATCAAAATTGATCTTCTTTTAAGGAGTGGCACTGGAACTACACTATAAAATTGTTACACATCGGTCATCATGAAAATCCCAACACAGTGAATATCCACCAGGAGGGAGTGATCTAAAACCGCAACATAGGTAAAATACTATAATATATAGTTAGGTCATTATATTTCAGTACCAAATACACATATGACATATTCAAGAACATAGTTTTTTCCATGATACTAGATTTAAGGGAAAATTAACAATCATAAAAAATTTATTGGAATCAATAATAACTACCTTTTAAACCATAGTGAAGCATATAAATTATTAGAACATAGACAATTCCATACCATCTATATAATTTTCCCCCAGAAAAACAAAATTGAAATAGTTCCATTTTTGATGATCAAAATTATTATCAATGATAAATCACTCCCACCATTATTTATTTGGTCCTTCGTATATAAACAAGGAAAAACACTCCATGGTAGAATCCATGGCCTCACAGAACTAAATGTTACCCACTATATTCTGTACCAAAACAAATATATCTTGATGAATGTTTCTAAATCTTAATGAAGTACAATTGTGTAGGAGGAATTCATAAGATCAATCAATAACTAATTCTAAAATAACTTATTTATCGTCATCAATCAAGGGTCCACTCCTTGGCCTATCACTAAAAAATACAATTTAAATCATTAATAATATTTTTATCCTCTTAGTGATTATACATTGGAATATTTTCCATTTTACCACAATTGGATTCACAAGAATTAATTATAGGATAATTACAAAACATGAAACCAAATTGATAATGATGAACCCATGTGAATCAGGTAAATAATATCAAGTCAAAATATAAATGTTTAGAGCATAAATTTATGATTAATAAAAATTTATAAAATTAAAAAAAATAAATTCAGAAAATAAATCCTAAAATCAATTTGGATGAATGGGTTTTTTGAATCATTCTTCAACCATGTAGGTTATATTATTACCTCACCTCATGGGCCATATTGTTTTTCTTTATGGTCAACTACCCATTAACTTATAAAATTATCAATAAAAAATTTCATAAAACTCTTAATTTATTACATGAAAGCTACATTAATTCAAATTCCTCCTCTAGAAAACACGAAATATTAATTTCAAAATTCCACTAGGTTTCCCAATGATCTTTAGAATGAGTGTTGGATAGAGACTCACTCATTAGTTACCCCAAAATACTCATTTACCATATATCGTAAGTATTATAACAAAATAAATATCATAAATCAATAAAAATTTTATATTACAGTATATTTTAATAGTGAAAATCAATCCATCCATCAACTAGACACCCAAGACCATCCATCGAAATTTTAAAAGGGTATTCATTTTCCCCATATACATGAAACATGTAATTGGGCATTAAGATTCACTTATCAGTTTAGTTATTCATATCAACTCCATTATTTATATATAAACTCATAATAATACATGAACATGAAATATCTTCAAATTTAAGTTTTCAAAATGGAGTTATATTATGAATAAAAGATCTATACAGTAGAAGAATAATTGAAATCTCAAGATAATGGTGATGGCCATTAGTAAATATGAAATATAGGCATCCCAAAACCTAAACGTGTTGTGTAACACCCCAAGAATTCATAATGTGTTATTTCTTCAAAATAATTCAATAACTTGCACTACACGCAACACCGAGTTCACTTGCACAATGACTTACCAAAAAGCCATTCAAAAGAGGTTATGAATAGTATTAAATACATTTTAAACTTTATATAATCCTTATAATTTTTCCATATTATGAGTATCTTAGACATAATGCAAGAACAAATTCATTTTCAGTATTTCACTTTTATCAACTTTTAATTGTGAACCCTTTTTAAATACAATATTTTAAACTTTTTGACTAAATGGAGACATCCAAAAATTTAAAATGATACATCCCAAGCTTCCATGGTACGTTTTCTTTGAATAATACAGTAGCGTGTGTTGTACGCAACCTTGAGTTTTAACACACACCACAACCAATCAAACTAGCCATTATGAATAGTGATACCTAATTTTTGAAATTATATATATTTTATATTTCAAAATGGACTTCATTTTTGGATTCAGAATATCGAATTTATCCTAAGGTGAAATTTTGGTACATTTCGGATAACTTTCATATTTTGATGAATAGTGAAAATTACTAAATTTTTATTAAAAACAACTTTTTTAATCAAAATAATTAATAGTGATAAATTATGAATTTGAGTGGTTTTAATGTATATTAAGAATATATTTTTACCATTTAATATAATTTTGGTCATTGGACATAATTTTACAATTAAACCGAACATAAACAAGTGTCAATCTTTTGATAGTTATTATCTCTTAAAAACACGCTTTTTATTTTGACAGCGGGAATTAATATTAAATTAATTTCATCTACTTATGTGTTTTGAATTTAGAAAAATGGATTCCATATTTGGAATCAGTATGTTCAAATTGTGTAAATAGGTAACTTTTATTTTTAGACATTTTGAATAATTACTGCGGTAAATATTTTATTTACCATGGTTAAGGGTAAATCCGGTAAATAAGGGTTAAATAATAATATTATAATAATAATAAATTACCCTAAAACGTGTCTTAACCCTATTGGTTGATACATGGTCGACCATGGTCATCTTTGGGTCGATTTTGGGACCCCATGGATCCACTTGTAAGTGATAATGACACTTTATTTTAATTAAGTTAAAATGAATACAAAAATGACACAAGCATATATCTTTTTGAAGAACAATTGTTACATAGGGTTATATATGTTGGATTTTAGATTATAAATATTCATTAGAAAGATAAAAATATTTTCTACATAATTATATTTTATTTATAATTTTTAGACATTAAATAATATATTTTATTTATGACACAATGATGATGCAGTAATTACTATAATAGTGAAAAATTAAAATAATTGATATTATAAATACCAAAATAAATATAATATGAATCTTTTAATGAATTAAACTAATTTTCTAGGATAATATTATATATTAGGATTGATTTAATTAACTTTTTTCGAAGTAATCAATCTGTTATGAGTTTCAAAAAAATCAACTATTGAATAGTGTCAAAATTGAAATAAAAGAGTTATTAAAACAAATATTATATTATTAATTGATATTAAATTCCTAAAAATCTAAGGTTCGGCCAAGAGACTTATATCATGATAGGTTCATCATTAATGGACCACTGGGGGGTCTCTTCGATGTATATTGTAAGTTTATTAACCATATTATATAAAAATACAAAGAGACATTGTAAAAGTGAAACTAATTAACTTAGAGGTAATACTTAAAGATAAGGTTAATATAAGTACCCAAACCTGTCTAAAATCTATTGTTTGAGTTGTTTTAGACCCATCACCACCTTAAAATTTAAATAATAAACTTTGGAGCCATTAGAAACCGAATATGAATTTATTATAAATTAATATTTCTAGCTTTTCCAAAGGTGCCCTTCACCCCTCTTATAAAAGGGCACTCCTCCTTCTCTTTTCTTAACACCTTCAAAGCCCTTTGGTTCGGACAACACCTGCCCAAATACTATCTCAACTTCCCTCACTACAACCTAGAGGCAGTATTTTAATCAGAAAGCCAACCTATGGAGCCCTTTTGATCAAATCAAAAGGAAGAACCCGAAGAAGAGGTGATGTTTTCACCACCCCTTTTCAAGTTCCTTTCTTCTTCCACTTCCTATTTCTTTGTTATTACCATTATAAAATAATAACTCCAGTATCATATATATACTGTGATGTTATTATAAATATGGTACAACCATATTCAGTATTCTATCCATCCTTTGAATAACATGTCACCATATGTGCGTACGTACGGCTTACCGTCTCCACGTCGTGGTGTAATTGTTATTCAATATATTATTATTTGGATGGGTATAATAATGATGTGTAACTCATGTAAATAATAAATATAACATTATAATGATTCTGTATATATGATATAACATCTAATTATATATTATTTTAATATCAAAAGAATGATATTGTCGCTCGTGCGTATGTACGGACTACCGTCTCCACGAACGCGATGAGATTCATTCTCCATCATATCCATTCAAGTTTAATTATAATTTGATGATTTAAAAATAGTATATAAGGAATTTATATCATTCTGGATATTAATAATATACATCTCATTAATAAATATGGCTCACATAACAAAGAATATAAAGTAAAATGAACCCGTTAACACCCGAAATGACGATAATTCTAAGATATTATTAACAAATCAATGTTAAAAGATCATATATGATATCATATTAAAGTAAATGATTCTTGTATAATTCAATAACAATTATTTCACCATTATACAGGAGTTAAACCTACCGTGGACCAAGTAAAAAGAACAAAGTAAGGGATTTTCTTATCTCACTTTCAATTCCGTGAGATTTCCATTGTTCACCACTAAATTATTGAAAGTGGTGTATTGCGTACTACCATTTGATATATATTATCATGATTCTATTTATATTCATGATATTATGTAAATCATTTGGTGGTTATTAACTTTTTTCCATACGACTCAGTTGATTAATTTGGTAAGGGGTTTTCATCTCACTCCTTATTCATGTGAGATTCATGCCATATTTCCACCATTACCTTTTGTGTGGTGTATGTACTGCCCATAATTATATTCTTTGTGTAATACACTTTAATTTATGTGTATTTACATATTCATTATATGATACCTCTTTCAAGGGTTGTATGATTCATAAGTTACCAAATTGGTAAGGGTTATTTCACAATCTCTTCATTATCCGAGGTTGTTTATACGTAATAATCTACTGGGATCTCTTTATCATCCACATCCATGTTTCTTCAAAATGTATTTCAAAACATTTTTACTATTTACAAGAATATGGGTTAAAGTCATTTATACCCTTGTTTGTCTTTTTATAAGTGGTTATAAAGGAATCTTGCCGTTGTTTTCCAAACAAGGAGCTTTTTAACCTTTTCGACAGAATTAAGGTAAGAATGTTTTTTTTAACTTATACGGTGGGTGCGGTTATTTTCCGCCATGATAAAATCATCGAAGCTTCCCTTACAAGCTTATAAGAATATTTTCAAATTGAATGTATTATTTTATAATTATGTTACTTTTAAAATGATTTTAAAAAAAGTGATATTTCTCCAAAATAGTTTTGATTTCATCTATGTCAACATTGTTTGATGGATTTTAAGCTTATTTGAAGTTGATTTATTATGATACAAAACATCCATATTTTATTGAAGGTTTTGTGATATTTTTCATAGTGGATACGTTATTCTTATGTCACTAATGGTTTTTGTTTAAAGTATTGACATTTCATATGTTATTTTTAATCCAAATGTTTATGTTATATTTCAACCTTTCATTCAGATGAATGTGTTAGACAAGTATGTTCCGGGTTGGGGACCGGTAAAAGTAATCCCTCCGGTTTGGTCTCCGGTTATTAGAGGTACTCTGGTTGGTCTCCGGTTATTAGAGGAACTCCGGGTTGGTGTCCGGTTATTAGAGGCACTCCGGGTTGGTGTCCGGTTATTAGAGGCACTCCGGGTTGGGTTCCGGTTACAGTTAGCCCCAAGGTCTTGGGACGAGGCCTTGACAATGAAATTAAAGTTCAGCATTATGCATTCCAACATTATGAAAGTGGTTATTTTTGCATGTGATTATTCGATTAGTAGAATATCCATGTGAATAAGTAAATGGCATTATTTCATTTTATTTATGCCATACCATGTTGAAAGTTCATGTTTGAAAGGCTTTTGTTTTAGTTATACATTTCCTTAAATGTTTATTCTTATTTATGAAAGTTTTCGCTATATTGTTATCCTTACTAGGCATTTGAGCTCACCCCTTTTCTATGTTTTATTTTTCCCAGGAAGTGAAGAAGTAAGTTATGAATGACCTGTAGGGATATTGTGTGGGGATATGAGTGTGGATTATGGAGACATTATGTAGTTGTAGTAGTTTTTAATTTTATGATGTAATGTAAAACTTATGAATTTATCTAGTGTTTCCAAGGCTACTAAACCAATCGGTCTTTCGAGATTTGATCTTTCTTGTGATCATTCCAATGTTATTTAATAATGCACCGACTCTGGGCAACTAGGTTCGGGGCGTTATAGTTGGTATCAGAGGATGTTTAGTACAAACCTTGGAAGCTAGATTTAGATAAACTCCGATTAGAACACGTAGACCTAAGATGAACTTTGAGGATTAGTGTAGAAGAACTTCCTAGAATTTTGGTATTGTAGAGATTTTGTGAGTTTTCCGAGCAATACATCCCTGTCTGGATACGAGCAGGTAGAGGCGGCTCTGGCACAGATGTACCTAGGGGTAAAACCCGAAAACACCGCATTGAGCTAGACTCGAACGGGAACTGGTGCACGAAAACGGGCCTTGCTGCACTCTTGGTTATGACACTCTCGGGGGATATGCTTAGGATAATTCTCATTTTCTTTACAAACCATTATGAAGGGTTTATTAGTACATACATCCTCAAAGGGGACATTTTTATGATTATGGATTATATCCATAAATAGTTCAATTTATGTTAAGTGTTTTATAAGTATGGGATTATGTATTTTGATTCATAAACTGATCTAGTGTATGCCATTGTTTAGAAATGGCGCCCAGTAGAAGGAATGAGAACTCCAGAAATGCACATGATCCAAAGAGAAGGAAGGATCATATCTTTCATGGTCTTAAGCTAGAATTTATAAGAGAAATAGTCTCCCATGTATTATCATCATATGAAGAAATAATATCATGTGGTGATAAGATAAGTAAAGAGTTTACTGAGTCCTATGGATTTGAAGGGAAGCAAGAGAAGAAAAGGATGGAAGATAGAAATATGGATAAAGGGAAGAGGGAAAAGAAGAATTTTCCCATATGTGGTAACTGTGGAAAGAAACACCCGGGAACTTGCCTGAAAGGAATGGGAGTTTGTTAAAAGTGTGGAGGAAAAGGGCACAAAGTACGTGACTGCAAGGGTAAGAAAATGGTTTCAAATGTACAATGCTTCATTTGCAAAGAGTTTGGACACTACGCGAACCTATGTTCCAGTCATCATACTATGATACAAATGATGTTATTGGATAATAATCAAGTTATGATACTACCACAGATGAAGAGGAATGATTAGAGTTCTTATGTTGATTATGTCAATTGAGTGTTGTATCAACAATGTACTTGTTATAATAATTATGGAGTATATAAGGATTGTATTGCAGTACTATTTCATTAAGGACATGAGATTGTGTGGAACAAAGAAATGTGACTCAATAGCAGGATAAATTTTTGGAAAATATATGGTTGAGAGAATGATAAATCATAATATAGTTCTGATACTGAGGTATTGATTTTGGAATAATATGTGATTGTTTTGGATAAATTATATTGGATATTCTTGACTACCTTGGAACTGATTAATGATTTGTATATTCCATCATTATTGGGGTTTAAAACATTTTTGGATTAATGAAGTATATCCAGCATTCTATATGGAATAAGGGAGCATGAATGTAATCAATAAGGAATATTGTAATACATGATGAAGGTATTCATATGCTATTATGGGGTAAAAAGAGTCTATATTATGTTTACCTTCCTTATAAATGTTAGACTATGAGTTTGGATAGAAGTATTTTGGATATTTCTAGTTTGGATTATTTTGGATTTCCATAAAAGGACAACCCGGAGGTCGGGCGGCAACCCGTCGCATCCAGCAAGGCTGCGAGACTTGAACTCGCAACCGAAGGGCGACAAGGGTGTATCACCTACCACTGGCCCATGAGATGTCCTGGATTAAATAATGTAGTTTTTATTAAAATATCATGTAGATGAATTATAAATTCGTTTATTTTGGAACCCTATACGAATAGTGTAAATAGAATTTTTTTACATTCTATTATCTTTTAGAGTGAAAGATGAGCTTGTGGTAGAAATTTATTAATGGATAAAACTCTAATTATAAAGTAAGTATATCTCCTTATGATATTATCCAATCTCATAAATAAATTCATCAACATTAAGAAAAGAAACATAGAACAAAAATGTTTTCCTAGATGGTACCTTAAATCATCACTAATTTATGGCTTTGGGATTGATGGCCTTTTCATAGCCATGTTCTCTACCACTCTCCATCAGATAATTGATGGTTACATTTTTCTTCCATATCCATATTTTCCTACATGGAACCCTAGTATGTGTTATTTTCGGTAATCTTCATACTTTCGACTCTTTATTTTAAATAGAGGCCTCATTAATTAATTTTTCGATGTGGGATTTCAACTAAGATATTTTGAAACGTCAAAAATGTGTTATCCTAATACCCTATGTTTTGTTGAACCGATGGTATTTCAAATCACCATAGATTGATGAATTTAAGGACCTCAATTTTACACTTATTTGTGATTGATGACCTCAATCACTACCTATAAATATTTACGTTTTTCCTCCAATTATATGTCTCTAATTTCCACCAATGTTCTCCTAATCGAGATCATAATTTGGTGGTGACCCTTTGATTTCTCTTTTCCTCATATTAAGACTAAATTTTAGTAACCCAATTTCCAATGTGGGTTTTCCCACAAATATATTTTCTAATTTCAACCTTTTATTTTCGAAGAACAATTTCAAATTGCGATGACACAATTTATTGAAGGAGGGGAGAATGTAACATCCCAAGAATTCATAATGTGTTATTTATTCAAAATAATTCAATAACTTTCACTACACGCAACACCGAGTTCACTTGAACAATGACTTTTTAAAAAGCCATTCAAAAGAGTTTATGAATAGTATTAAATAAATTTTAAACTTTATATAATCCTTATAATTTTTCCATATTATGAGTATCTTAGACATAATGCAAGAACAAATTCATTTTCAGTATTGCACTTTTATCAACTTTTAATAGTGAACCCTTTTTAAATACAATATTTTAAACTTTTTGACTAAATGGGGGCATCAAAAATTTAAAATGAAACATCCCAAGCTTCCACGGTACATTTTCTTTGAATAATACAGTAGCGTGTGTTGTACGCAACCTTGAGTTTTAACACACACCACAACCAATCAAACTAGCCGTTATGAATAGTGATACCTAATTTTTGAAATTATATATATTTTATATTTCAAAATGGACTTCATTTTTGGATTCGTAATATCGAATTTAGCCTAAGGTGAAATTTTGGTAGATTTCGGATAACTTTCATATTTCGATGAATAGTGAAAATTACTAAATTTTAATTAAAAACATCCTTTTTAATCAAAATAATTAATAGTGATAAATTATGAATTTTAGTGGTTTTAAAGTATATTTAGAATATATTTTTACCATTTAATATAATTTTGGTCATTGGACATAATTTTACAATTAAACCGAACATAAACAAGTGTCAATCTTTTGATAGTTATTATCACTTAAAAACACGCTTTTTGTTTTGACAGCGGGAATTAATTTTAAATTAATTTCTTCCACTTATGTGTTTTGAATTTAGAAAAATGGATTCCATATTTGGAATCAGGATGTTCAAATTGTTTAAATATGTAACTTTTAGTTTTAGACATTTTGAATTATTACTGCGGTAAATATTTTATTTACCATGGTTAAGGATAAATCCGGTAAATAAGGGTTAAAAAATAATATTATAATAATACTAAATTACCCAAAAACGTGTCTTAACCCTATTGGTTGATACATTTTCGACCATGGGAATCTTTGGGTCGATTTTGGGACCCCATGGATCCACTTGTAAGTGATAATGACACTTTATTTTAATTAAGTTAAAATGAATACAAAAATGACACGAGCATATATCTTTTAGAAAAACAATTGTTACATAGGGTTATATATGTTGGATTTTAGATTATAAATATTCCATAGAAAGATAAAACGATTTCCTACATAATGATATTTTATTTATAATTTTTAGACATTATATAATCTATTTTATTTATGACACAATGATGATGCAGTAATTACTATAATAGTGAAAAATTAAAATAATTGATATTATAAATACCCAAATAAATATTATATGAAACTTTTAATGAATTAAACTAATTTTCTAGGATAATATGATATATTAGGATTTATGTAATTGACTTTTTCGAAGTAATCAATCTGTTATGAGTTTCACAAAAATCAACTATTGAATAGTGTCAAAATTGACATAAAAGAGTTTTTAAAACAAATATTATATTATTAATTGATATTAAATTCCTAAAAATCTAAGGTTCCGCCAAGAGACTTATATCATGATAGGTTCATCATTAATGGACCACGTGGGGGTCTCTTGGATGTATATAGTAATTTTATTAACCATATTATATTAAAATACAAAGAGACATTGTAAAAGTGAAACTAATTAACTTAGAGGTAATACTTAAAGATAAGGTTAATATAAGTACCCAAACCTATCTAAATTCTATTGGTTGAGTTGTTTTCGACCCATCCCCACCTTAAAATTTAAATAATCAACTTTTATGCCATTAGAAACCGAATATTAATTTATTATAAATTAATATTTCTAGCTTTTCCAAAGGTGCCCCTCACCCCTCTTATAAAAGGGCACTCCTTCTCTTTTCTTAACACCTTCAAAGCCCTTTGGTTCGGACAAACCCTGCCCAAATACTCTCTCAACTTCCCTCACTACAACCTAGAGGCCTTATTTTAATCAGAAAGCCAACCTAAGGAGCCCTTTTGATCAAATCAAAAGGAAGAACCCGAAGAATAGGTAATGTTTTCACCACCCCTTTTCAAGTTCCTTTCTTCTTCCACTTCCTCTTTCTTTGTTATTACCATTATAAAATAATAACTCCATTATCATATATATACTGTGATGTTATTATAAATATGGTACAACCATATTCAGTATTCTATCCATCCTTTGAATAACATGTCACCATATGTGTGTACGTACGGCTTACCGTCTCCACGTCGTGGTGTAATTGTTATTCAATATATTATTATTTGGATGGGTAAAATAATGATGTGTAACTCATGTAAATAATAAATATAACATGATAATGATTCTGTATATATGATATAACATCCAATTATATATTATTTTAATATCAAAAGAATGATATTGTCGCTCGTGCGTATGTACGGACTACCGTCTCCACGAACACGATGAGATTCATTCTACATCATATCCATTCAAGTTTAATTATAATTTGATGATTTAAAAATAGTCTATAAGGACTTGATATCATTCGGGATATTAATAATATACATATCATTAATAAATATGGCTCACATAACAAAGAATATAAAGTAAAATGAACCCGTTAACACCCGAAATGACGATAATTCTAAGATATTATTAACGAATCAATGTTAAAAGATCATATATGATATCATATTAAAGTAAATGATTCTTGTATAATTCAATAACAATTATTTCACCATTATACAGGAGGTAAACCTATCGTCGACCAAGGAAAAAGTACAAAGTAAGGGATTTTCTTATCTCACTTTCAATTCCGTGAGATTTCAATTGTTCGCCACTAAATTATTGAAAGTGGTGTATTGCGTACTACCATTTGATATATATTATCATGATTTTCTTTATATTCATGCTATTCTGTAAATCATTTGGTGGTTATTAACTTTTGGCCATACGACTCAGTTGATTAATGGGGTAGGGGGTTTTCATCTCACTCCTTATTCTTCTGAGATTCATGCCATATTGCCACCATTACCTTTTGTGTGGTGTATGTACTGCCCATAATTATATTCTTTGTGTAATACACTTTAATTTATGTGTATTTACATATTCATTGTATGATACCTCTTTCATGGGTTGTATGTTTCATAAGTTACCAAATTGGTAAGGGTTATTTCACAATCTCTTCATTATCCGAGGTTGTTTATATGTAATAATCTACTGGGATCTCTTTATCATCCACATCCATGTTTCTTCAAAATTTATTTAAAAACATTTTTACGATTTACAAGAATATGGGTTAAAGCCATTTATACCCTTGTTTGACTTTTTATAAGTGGTTTATAAAGGAATCTTGTCGTTGTTTTCCAAACAAGGTGCTTTTTAACCTTTTCGACAGAATTAAGGTAAGAATGTTTTTTTTAACTTATACGGCGGGTGCTGTTATTTTCCGCCGTTATAAAATCGTCGAAGCTTCCCTTACAAGATTATAAGAATATTTTCAAATTGAATGTATTATTTTACAATTATGTTACTTTTAAAATGATTTTAAAAAAAGTGATATTTCTCCAAAATAGTTTTGATTTCATCTATGTCAACATCTTTTGATGGATTTTAAGCATATTTGAAGTTGATTTATTATGATACAAAACATCCATATTTTATTGAAGGTTTTGTGATATTTTTCATAGTGGATACTTTATTCTTATGTCACTCATGGTTTTTGTTTAAAGTATTGACATTTCATTTGTTATTTTTAATCCAAATGTTTATGTTATATTTCAACCTTTCATTCAGATGAATGTGTTAGACAAGTATGTTCCGGGTTGGGGACCGGTAAAAGTAAGCCCTCCGGTTTGGTCTCCGGTTATTAAGGAACTCTGGTTTGGTCTCCGATTATTAGAGGAACTCCGGGTTGGTGTCCGGTTATTAGAGGCACTCCGGGTTGGTGTCCGGTTATTAGAGGCACTCTGGGTTGGGTTCCGGTTACAGTTAGCCCCAAGGTCTTGGGACGAGGCCTTGACAAAGAAATTAAAGTTCAGCATTATGCATTCCAACATTATGAAAGTGGTTATTTATTCATGTGATTATTCGATTAGTAGAATATCCATGTGAATAAGTAAATGGCATTATTTCATTTTATTTATTCCATACCATGTAGAATGTTCATGTTTCAAAGGCTTTTGTTTTAGTTATACATTGACTTAAATGTTTATTCTTATTTATGAAAGTTTCCGCTATATTGTTATACTTACTGGGCATTTGAGCTCACCCCTTCTCTATGTTTTATTTTTCCCAGGAAGTGAAGAAGTAAGTTATGAATGACCTGCAGGGATATTATGTGGGGATATGAGTGTGGATTATGGAGACATTATGTTGTTGTAGTAGTTTTTCATTTTTTGATGCAATGTAAAACTTATGAATTTATCTAGTGTTTCCAAGGATACTAAACCAATCGGTCTTTCGAGATTTGATCTTTCTTGTGATCATGCCAATGTTATGTAATAATGCACCACTCTGGGCAACTAGGGTCGGGGCATTACAATTGGTATTAGAGGAAGTTTAGTACAAACATTGGAAGCTAGATTTAGATAAACTCGGATTAGAGCACGTAGACCTAAGATGAACTTTGAGGATTAGTGTAGATGAACTTCCTAGAATTTTGGTATTGTAGAGATTTTGTGAGTTTTCTGAGCAACACATCCCTGTCTGGATACGGGCAGGTAGAGGCGGCTCTGGCACAGATGTACCTAGGGGTAAAACCCGAAAACACCGCTTTGAGCTAGACTTGAACGGGAACTGGTTGATGACAACGGGCCTTGCTGCACTCTTAGTTACGACACTCCCGGGGGATATGCTTAGGATAATTCTCATTTTATTTACAAACCATTATGAAGGGTTTATGAGTATATACATCCTCAAAGGGGACATTTTTATGATTATGGATTATATCCATAAATAGTTCAATTTATGTTAAGTGTTTTATAAGTATGGGATTATGTATTTTGATTCATAAACTGATCTAGAGTATGCCATTGTTTAGAAATGGCGCCCAGTAGAAGGAATGAGAATTCCAGAAATGCACATGATCCAAAGAGAAGGAAGGATCATATCTTTCATGGTCTTAAGCTATAATTTATAAGAGAAATAGTCTCCCATGTATTATCATCATATGAAGAAATAATATCATGTGTTGATAAGATAAGTAAAGAGTTTACTGAGTCCTATGGCTTTGAAGGGAAGCAACAGAAGAAAAGGATGGAAGAGAGAAAGATGGATAAAGGGAAGAGGGAAAAGAAGAATTTTCCCATATGTGGTAACTGTGGAAAGAAACACCCTGGAACTTGCCTGAAAGGAATGGGAGTTTGTTATAACTGTGGAGGAAAAGGGCACAAAGTACGTGACTGCAAGGGTAAGAAAATGGTTTCAAATGTACAATGCTTCATTTGCAAAGAGTTTGGACACTACACGAACCTATGTTCCAGTCATCAGACTATGATACAAATGATGTTATTGGATAATAATCAAGTTATGATACTACCACAGATGAAGAGGAATGATTAGAGTTCTTATGTTGATTATGTCAATTGAGTGTTGTATCAACAATGTACTTGTTATAATAATTATAGAGTATATAAGGATTGTACTGCAGTACTATTTCATTAAGGACTTGAGATTTTGTGTTACAATGAAAAGTGACTCAATAGCAGGATAAATTTTTGGAAAATATATGGTTGAGAAAATGATAAATCATAATATTGTTCTGATACTGAGGTAGTGATTTTGGAATAATATGTGATTGTTTTGGATAAATTATATTGGATATTCTTGACTACCTTGGAACTGATTAATGATTTGTATATTCCATCATTGTTGGGGTTTAAAACATTTTTGGATTAATGAAGTATATCCAGCATTCTATATGGAATAAGGGAGCATGAATGTAATCAATAAGGAATATGGTAATACATGATGAAGGTATTCATATGCTATTACGGGGTAAAAAGGATCTATATTATGTTTACCTTCCTTATAAATGTTCGACTATGAGTTTGGACAGAAGTGTTTTGGATAGTTCTAGTTTGGATTATTTTGGATTTCCATAAAAGGACAACCAGGAGGTCAGGCGGCAACCCGTCCCATCCGGCAAGGCTGCGAGACTTGAACCCGCAACCGAAGGGCGACAAGGGTGTATCACCTACCACTAGCCCATGAGATGTCCTGGATTAAATAATGTAGTTTTTATTAAAATATCATGTAGTTGAATTATAAATTAGTTTATTTTGGAACCCTATACGAATAGTGTAAAAAGAATTTTTTTACATTCTATTATATTTTAGAGTGAAAGATGAGTTTGTGGTAGAAATTTATTAATGGATAAAAATCTAATTATAAAGTAAGTATATCTCCTTATGATCTTAGCCAATCTCATAAATAAATTCCTCAACATTAAGAAAATAAACTTAGAACAAAAATGTTTTCCTAGATGGTACCTTAAATCATCACTAATTTATGGCTTTGGGATTGTTGGCCTTTTCATAGCCATGTTCTCTACCACTCTCCATCAGATAATTGATGGTTAGATTTTTCTTCCATATCCATATTTTCCAATATGGAACCCTAGTATGTGTTATTTTCGGTAATCTTCATACTTTCGACTCTTTATTTTAAATAGAGGCCTCATTAATTCATTTTTCGATGTGGGATTTCAACTAAGATATTTTGAAACGTCAAAAATGTGTTATCCTAATACCCTATGTTTTGTTGAACCGATGGTATTTCAAATCATCATAGATTGATGATTTTAAGGACCTCAATTTTACACTTTCTTGTGATTGATGACCTCAATCACTACCTATAAATATTTACGTTTTTCCTCCAATTATATGTCTCTAATTTCCACCAATGTTCTCCTAATCGAGATCATAATTTGGTGGTGACCCTTTGATTTCTCTTTTCCTCATATTAATACTAAATTTTAGTAACCCAATTTTCAATGTGGGTTTTCCCACAAATATATTTTCTACTTTCAACCTTTTATTTTCGAAGAACAATTTCAAATTGCGAGGACGCAATTTATTGAAGGAGGGGAGAATATAACACCCCAAGAATTCATAATGTGTTATTTCTTCAAAATAATTCATTAACTTGCACTATACGCAACACCGATTTCACAAGCACAATGACTTACCAAAAAGCCATTCAAAAGAGGTTATGAATAGTATTAAATAAATTTTAAACTTTATATAATCCTTATAATTTTTCCATATTATGAGTATCTTAGACATAATGCAAGAACTAATTCATTTTCAATATTGCACTTTTATCAACTTTTTATAGTGAACCCTTTTTAAATACAATATTTTAAACTTTTTGACTAAATGGGGACATCAAAAATTTAAAATGAAACATCCCAAGCTTCCACGGTACGTTTTCTTTGAATAATACAGTAGCGTGTGTTGTACGCAACCTTGAGTTTTAACACACACCACAACCAATCAAACTAGCCGTTATGAATAGTAATACCTAATTTTTGAAATTATATATATTTTATATTTCAAAATGGACTTCATTTTTGGATTCGGAATATCGAATTTAGCCTAAGGTGAAATTTTGGTACATTTCGGATAACTTTCATATTTTGATGAATAGTGAAAATTACTAATTTTTAATTAAAAACAACTTTTTTAATCAAAATACTTAATAGTGATAAATTATGAATTTGAGTGGTTTTAAAGTATATTTAGAATATATTTTTACCATTTAATATAATTTTGGTCATTGAACATAATTTTACAATTAAACCGAACATAAACAAGTGTCAATCTTTTGATAGTTATTATCTCTTAAAAACACGCTTTTTGATTTGACAGCAGGAATTAATTTTAAATTAATTTCTTCCACTTCTGTGTTTTGAATTTAGAAAAATGGATTCCATATTTGGAATCTGTATGTTCAAATTGTGTAAATAGGTAACTTTTATTTTTAGACATTTTGAATAATTTCTGCGGTAAATATTTTATTTACCATGGTTAAGGGTAAATCCGGTAAATAAGGGTTAAAAAATAATATTATAATAATAATAAATTACCCTAAAACGTGTCTAAACCCTATTTTTTGATACATGGTCGACCATTGGCATCTATGGGTCGATTTTGGAACCCCATGGATCCACTTGTAAGTGATAATGACACTTTATTTTAATTAAGTTAAAATGAATACAAAAATGACACAAGTATATATCTTTTAGAAAAACAATTGTTACATAGGGTTATATATGTTGGATTTTAGATTATAAATATTCATTAGAAAGATAAAAGGATTTCCTACATAATGATATTTTATTTATAATTTTTAGACATTAAATAAGTTATTTTATAAATGACACAATGATGATGAAGTAATTACTATAATAGTGAAAATTTAAAATAATTGATATTATAAATACCCAAATAAATATAATATGAAACTTTTAATGAATTAAACTAATTTTCTAGGATAATATTATATATTAGTATTGATTTAATTGACTTTGTTCGAAGTAATCAATCTGTTATGAGTTTCACAAAAATCAACTATTGAATAGTGTCAAAATTGACATAAAAGAGTTCTTAAAACAAATATTATGTTATTAATTGATATTAAATTCCTAAAAATCTAAGGATCGGCCAAGAGACTTATATCATGATATTTCCATCATTAATGGACCACTTGGGGGTCTCTTGGATGTATATAGTAAGTTTATTAACCATATTATATAAAAATACAAAAAGACATTGTAAAAGTGAAACTAATTAACTTAGAGGTAATACTTAAAGATAAGGTTAATATAAGTAACCAAACCTGTCTAAATTCTATTGGATGAGTTTTTTTCGACCCATACCCACCTTAAAATTTAAATAATCAACTTTGGAGCCATTAGAAACCGAATATGAATTTATTATAAATTAATATTTCTAGCTTTTCGAAAGGTGCCCCTCACCCCTCTTATAAAAGGGCACTCCTCCTTCTCTTTTCTTAACACCTTCAAAGCCCTTTGGTTCGGAAAAACCCCACCCAAATACTATCTCAACTTCCCTCAATACAACCTAGAGGCCTTATTTTAATCATAAAGCCAACCTAAGGAGCCCTTTTGATCAAATCAAAAGGAAGAACCCGAAGAAGATGTAATGTTTTCACCACCCCTTTTCAAGTTCCTTTCTTCTTCCACTTCCTCTTTCTTTGTTATTACCATTATAAAATAATAAATATAGTATCATATATATACTCTGATGTTATTATAAATATGGTACAACCATATTCAGTATTCTATCCATCCTTTGAATAACATGTCACCATATGTGCGAACGTACGGCTTACCGTCTCCACGTCGTGGTGTAATTGTTATTCAATATATTATTATTTGGATGGGTATAATAATAATGTGTAACTCATGTAAATAATAAATATAACATGATAATGATTCTTTATATATGATATAACATCCAATTATATATTATTTTAATATCAAAAGAATGATATTGTCGCTCGTGCGTATGTACGGACTACCGTCTCCACGAACGCAATGAGATTCATTCTCCATCATATCCATTCAAGTTTAATTATAATTTGATGATTTAAAAATAGTATATAAGGACTTTATATCATTCTGGATATTAATAATATACATATCATTAATATATATGGCTCACATAACAAAGAATATAAAGTAAAATGAACCCGTTAACACCCGAAATGACGATAATTCTAAGATATTATTAACAAATCAATGTTAAAAGATCATATATGATATAATATTAAAGTAAATTATTCTTGTATAATTCAATAACAATTATTTCACCATTATACAGGAGGTAAACCTACCGTCGACCATGGAAAAAGAACAAAGTAAGGGATTTTCTTATCTCACTTTCAATTCCGTGAGATTTCCATTGTTCGCCACTAAATTATTGAAAGTGGTGTATTGCGTACTACCATTTGATATATATTATCATGATTCTCTTTATATTCATGCTATTTTGTAAATCATTTGGTGGTTATTAACTTTTGGCCATACGACTCAGTTGATTAATGTGGTAAGGGGTTTTCATCTCACTCCTTATTCCTGTGAGATTCATGCCATATTGCCACCATTACCTTTTGTGTGGTGTATGTACTGCCCATAATTATATTCTTTGTGTAATACACTTTAATTTATGTGTATTTACATATTCATTGTATGATACCTCTTTCATGGTTTGTATGTTTCATAAGTTACCAAATTGGTCAGGGTTATTTCACAATCTCTTCATTATCCGTGGTTGTTTATACGTAATAATCTACTGAGATCTCTTTATCATCCACATCCATGTTTCTTCAAAATGTATTTCAAAACATTATTACTATTTACAAGAATATGGGTTAAAGTCATCTATACCCTTATTTGAATTTTTATAAGTGGTTTATAAAGGAATCTTGCCGTTGTTTTCCAAACAAGGTTCTTTTTAACCTTTTCGACAGAATTAAGGTAAGAATGTTTTTTTAACTTATACGGCGGGTGCGGTTATTTTCCGCCGTTATAAAATCGCCGAAGCTTCCCTTACAAGCTTATAAGAATATTTTCAAATTGAATGTATTATTTTATAATTATGTTACTTTTAAAATGCTTTTAAAAAAATGTGATATTTCTCCAAAATAGTTTTGATTTCATCTATGTCAACATCTTTTGATGGATTTTAAGCTTATTTGAAGTTGATTTATTATGATACAAAACATCCATATTTTATTGATGGTTTTGTGATATTTTTCACAGTGGATACGTTATTCTTATGTCACTCATGGTTTTTGTTTAATGTATTGACATTTCATAAGTTATTTTGAATCCAAATGTTTATATTATATTTCACCCTTTCATTCAGATTAATGTGTTAGACAAGTATGTGTCGGGTTGGGGACCAGTAAAAGTAAGCCCTCCGGTTTGGTCTCCAGTTATTAGAGGAACTCCGGTTTAGTCTCCGGTTATTAGAGGAACTCCGGGTTGGTGTCCGGTTATTAGAGGCACTCCGGGTTGGTGTCCGGTTATTAGAGGCACTCCGTGTTGGGTTCCGGTTAGAGTTAGCCCCAAGGTCTTGGGACGAGGCCTTGACAAAGAAATTAAAGTTCAGCATTATGAATTCCAACATTATGAAAGTGGTTATTTTTGCATGTGATTATTCTATTAGTAGAATATCCATGTGAATAAGTAAATGGCATTATTTCATTTTATTTATGCCATACCATGTTTAAAGTTCATGTTTGAAAGGCTTTTGTTTTAGTTATACATTTCCTTAAATGTTTATTCTTATTTATGAAAGTTTTCGCTATATTGTTATCCTTACTGGGCATTTGAGCTCACCACTTTTCTATGTTTTATTTTTCCCAGGAAGTGAAGAAGTAAATTATGAATGACCTGCAGGGATATTATGTGGGGATATGAGTGTGGATTATGGAGACATTATGTTGTTTTAGTAGTTTTTCATTTTACGATGTAATGTAAAACTTAAGAATTTATCTAGTGTTTCCAAGGCTACTAAACCAATCGGTCTTTCGAGATTTGATCTTTCTTTTGATCATGCCAATGTTATGTAATAATGCACCAACTCTAGGCAACTAGGGTCGGGGCGTTACATGTTGGAAATTTATAAACACATAAACAATAAAGGCATGTTACCTTTTGTTTGAAATATATTAATTATACATGAAAAAATAAAACAAAATTACTATATATGAATTCTACATGAGGGATTATTCCCCTCCTTGACACTAATGTTGTATCATTCTCTACAATAATGAGGTTTCACTGCCACTAAGAGGTAATTTTATTCAACCTATATCTATATAACATGGTCTATATATATTCATTGGGACATCATATGGGTTAATAAACACTACAGTAATTGGATCCCTTAATATTTTTAATGATTAACACATGTAATATAATGAAAACATTATATTTTGAAATAAAAACTATAAAAGTAGGCTTATAAATTTTAATGTAAAAGTATAAAAAATATCATTGCATCAATATAGAATTAAATATAATTAAATATTATAAAATAATTTATAACATCCACTATAGTAGATACCAAGTTCATAAATGGTCAGGGTTATCCCATAAATCTAATTCTGACTTGGGGTCTAATTATCTAATCCAATTATATGTTCCAACTAAAATGAACATGTAATCTTAGACTAGAAAAATGTTTTCACCCATAATATGACACAAAATCCAACAAATCTCTAATATGTAAAATCCTTGGATGACTGATATGTTGATACCTTTCCATGATACCATGACCACATATCATGGATAACTAATTTTGGTTAGAATACAATTATCCAAAGGATTAAATGGTTCTACTAATCCTCTGTTGATACTCACTATAAAATAGACTATTCCCCATTATCAAATCAATATACCGTAACATGGGGAATAAAAAAATAAGGAAAAGATCCAACATTTTACATAAAACATACTATTTATAATATTATTTGACATTATTAAACTAAAATAGATAATGTCTTGGAAAAAATGACTTATATATTATCAACCATTAAAATTTAACTCTATTATTGGAAAAAAATTAATGTAGCCCATTATAAAATAAAATTTTAACTCTTTAACCATTAAATAATGTGATATGATACTAGCAACCTATGTAATGATAATCAATATGTCCCTTGTGATAATATATATTAATTGTGGTATCAGTTCTAAAAAATAAAAAACATCCCTATCAAAAAATAGACATCTCATAAAAACCCTTCATGAAAAACACAAGTCATTCCAAATAATACTCTATTGAGAATAAGATTATAAAAATAAAAAAATAATTTTGAGAAGTATAACAAATCTAATTCAAAAAATATTCCAAGAATAAATTAAACGAAATTCCCAAAAAATGGTCCAATAGGGTATGATAATGGGATTTCATATAATTGTATTAGAGGGGAAGTATAATAGGGATGGGAAATTAACATATATAATTAAAGATGACAAGGGGTAATATATTATTTTTATATTTGAGTGCATATATGGAAATATAGTGGATTGGATAGATGCTTTTCGGAATCATGTTCTAACAATGTAAGGAGATTTAGGACATATCGTAGTGTCACATGTTTTAGAAACATGGTTTGAGATGCCATAAACGAATTTTTACCTATAGATCAATTAATAAACTAATATATTTAAATAGTATTCGTCATGTTTTTCAGTATCCATTCACTTATCATTTATTAGGAATTATCAACATTTTGAATAAATATTATATAGTAAAACCAATATAATTGAAATTGAATAATAATACTACAGAAATAATTGAAATTTTATATGAAAATAAAAAAATTGGTGTGATATATACATTTAATTTCATTGAAATTTTCTATTTATGTAGTTTATTAATTAGTAACCACATTTATAGACAGATCCACATAATGGTATTTACCTTTAGATCCAGTCATAGAATTCTTATTGAGTGTCAATGGGGGTGTTTTTAACACTCCATGTGGTCTAGAATATAAATATTCATTTACTAGATTATTAATGGTTAGCATATTAATTCATGAATGTCCTTATATAAGATATAATTCTTCAATAATAGATTTTTAATTAGTGAGATTTCATGTGCCTAAAATCCTATTTGGTATAGTACATGGAAATGGTGTATTTTCAAAGGATACAAATCAATTTATCAAAAAAAAATTGAATTCTTGAATATCATTTAATATACATATAAAATCAATAATATAATAAATAATAAATCATATTTTTATTATAAATATGTATAAAAATAACACCCTTATCACCAAATCTATAAATCAACCTGAGTAAATAACATAAAATATCACTTTATGAAAAAATCACATAACAGTAAATAAAACACTATATGGAGTGTCTATAACATAATTTATATTATTTATAAATTTGTCTTATACCCATGGGTTAATATTGACATTTTACAACAAAGGAAAATTTTAACAAATTTTACCATGAACGTCCTATTATAATAAAAAATCCAATATTTTCTATTGATTACCTCCCTAAAATAGTTATATTAGTTCCCATATCATATTGTATTTAATGAACCCATTTTATCTTTAATCGTTTACTCCCACTTTTTAGAATCACTTAAACTCCCAATTTTTATAGCGATCATGTGAACAAAACTATCCTTATAAAATATGTAATGATAATTTTTTTAAACCTCTAGTCCTATTGATAGATATTAGTAGAACTCCATTATAGATATATGTATTCTTCCATTATTGGATCCTCTTCATCAAGAATATGACCTTATAAATCTATTTTCTATAATACTATATATCCAAAAAAATTATACATACATCGGCCCTGGTAGTTTTTAAAAAAATCATTAGTAGTCAAAAATATTATGAACATTTATATAATAAAAAACATCTATTTAGATAATATATTATAAGTTTAGTCAATTTATTATTCTAATCTTGATCATCCTCAAATGTTTGGTTTGTTATATAAGGAAATACCATTGAAGATGTAAATATAGCACGCAATGTTCTTCTGACTGGCATTGTACCAATCCCAAAACCTAAATATCCCTTCTCCATATGTAACTTGTAAATATTCTTGGGATAGTACCCAAATATTATCCCAATCCAAGGAATTAATATTAATACATGTAATTCATTAAAAAACATTCATTTGGGAATGATAATAATTCATTTTAAACCACATTTATACAAGAATCTATGAATCTAATATTTTTGATGTATTTATATTAAAAAATTATGATAGCCAATTTACTACATATATATATAACCCATTATATATTCTTGAATGTAGTCTCATAATTTGATCCATTGTAATCATCATTTAGTTTATCTTCTCTACTATACTTTATTTATAGTCTTCCCAGAATAGTCGAAACAAACCCTAATACATTTTTAAAAAATAAGATTTGATACTATTGTATAGAAAATCCTCCAAAATTATGAGACTTTATACACCATATCATATAATTAGTTTCTCCTTCCATTGTGGTCCATAAATGAAAAATTACTACACACAACTAGGATACTTACAAATGGAATTATACTTATAAATTAAAAATTGATTCATTTAATAGTATGAACACACTACGAATAACCATTATAATGGAAACGTTCATGCTCCAAAATCAATGTATATATTAACACTAACATTTGAGATAATGGTTCCCTTCCATTTTTAAAGAGAAACACCTTTCACCACTATATGAGTACAAAATTCTCATTGGATTTTATGGCCTGGTGAAAATAATTTATAACATTATTTCCCAGTTAGATTCCATTTTTCATTTCATATAGGTACCCATAACGGTAATGATTCACCTTTAGACTCATATACAATATTATTACTATTAGTTTATCTCCCCGTTCAACCTAAAATCATATATAATAAACCATTCTAAACACCTCTAGATAATAAAATGTAATTTTTAGTAATATTTCCTTATATATATATATATAAGTCTAGATTTGTATCATTCTTAATCAGGAATACAATGTTTAATTATATTTATTTATAAACATTATATATTCCAAACTCCCAAAAACAACAGATATCATCTGTTATACAATGAAACTAATACATATTCCTTCTCCCTGATCTTAATTGATGTATCATCAAAAAGTTGGTAACAATTTAACTAGATAAAAAAATAATTCAACCTACATACTCTCTTTTCCATAAAATTGAAACATGTTCTTGGATATTTATTTTCTCCAATATAATATTGACACAGAGAATTAAATTTTTCACTTACCTTATCTATAGTGTTTATAGGACATGAACATATAAAAAACAATCTATAATTAAATATTAAATCCCAGTAATAATTCATTAGCCTCCACTTTTTACCATAACAGATACACACACACATATATATAATGGAAATTTTAATTTACTTCAACTTCACAACAATGATCTATAATTTTTATTTTTAAAAATTTTCCATCTACTAGAAAATCATCTACCATATGTATAAAATATTATTCTAATTTCTTCCAAGATTTCTTCCACATTGATCATCATTAATAATGGGATCCCATTCATCCAAATTATTAGATCATTCTTTTTTTATGAATTTATTATGAATGTCACCATCATATAACACTATTATAGAACTATAACATATTATTATTTTATATGGGACCAAAACATGTTGTCAACATTGACATGACCAATAACTGGTGTTCCTTATATAATTATCACCCTACATAAGCTTTGCATCATAAATAATTTTTTCAGGGATTCTATATTCTCATTCAAAAAGCACAAGGGTTTCCATCATCTTGACTTCTACCTTAACTATTAGATGGTATATGAATCATTTTTTTCTAGTTAATTTCATATCATTTCATGAACCATATTTAGCAAAATGATTGAAGGGGCAGAAAAGGTCCCATCACTTCCTTCCTCAAGTCAATGACGGGATAATGAACCCCGAGTCCCGCCTCCAGTAGGCCACGGAGTGGCGACTAACACCAAGGGTATAACATATTCAAAATATGGGAGGCATTAACCTTTTTAGTTAACTAGGAATGGAAGAAATAATGAGTCAACACCAAACACCACCATGTATAGAAAACTCAAAAGAAAACCAAACTACATGCATTATTTAATAAAAAACAGAATAAAGTACAGGAACTCCAATGTACAAAACCCAACCGGAAGGAAAAAGGCTAAGCAGAAACCAATAGCGACCAACAAAAACTCAAACGTTCAGACTAATATGGTCCTGCATGCCCTCCAAAGTCCTCATGGAAACATGAGATTAAAGGTAGGGTAAACATACAATGTATACTCAATTGGAAAACCTATAGCTCTCGTGCACAAGTGGGGAGACGTCCTAATGTCCTGTGAGAAGCAGAAGAACCAACATCTATCAAGGAATCAATCCATCCCACCTCACCAGCCACACTCACCAAAAACACAAGCAGTAAGGTAATAGTAAGAACAAAACATTTGGGTACTCTGCACCACCATTTCCACCACTAGCTAACAGCTCATCCCTAATGGAAAACGTCCTGACGCTACCACGATCTTCCTGCCAGCACACACCTTGGCCTCACAACCATCCACATCCCTGCCCACACTCACATGGGCCTCACAACCACACATCACTGCCCGCACACACCTAGTCCATAAAACACGCCAATCGAAACCTACCCAATGAGTCCTGGGTTTAAGGTCCCCTCCATCCATCACAGCCGAGGGAAGAGGAAGCAGGAAGGATAGTAACAAGGGGGAAATACCCTTCCCCATAAGATAGGGTGTCTGACACTAAGTTCCCAACGCGGGTGGGGTGAGACAAAACAGAAAACATACAGTTACCTATATATATATATATCATCACACAGCCCAACCTATGGATCCTCAAACCGATACAAGCAGGTCCCCAAGCACTGGTGCCTCAGAAAAAAGGCCCACGACAAACAGTACCATGTATCCCTAATCAATTTATCATTTCATAACAGTTCAGTATGAGTTAATCCCTTCATCACTGGGCAACTTACAGTCCCAAATAATGATAAAACCACAATAAAGTAGGATGGAAGACCATCAGGTAATTTAAGCATTCACGCCCGGTTCTCTTGTGAAGTCACAACAACAAAGGGATCAGTGAGATCCCTCAAAGTACCCGAACCAAAGAAAAAGCCAACAAAACATTGGTTATCCCACATTAATTCATTAACATTCCACCCATTTCGTTATTAACATTCCACTTATTCATGTTCAAAACCCAACCTGCAACCCTGCTGCCAAACACCACCACTGCCACGCAACAACTCAAGCAATTCCAACCACACCATTGACAGCCCCGCTGTCCACCCATCCATATATAAACCATCCCAATGATCAAAATTCATTCTTTCAGAATATTTAGTTCGACTGGGGTGATCACACAAGATTATGGGGTTTCATAATCAACAGCCTAGTTTATGTGCTTAACCGATTCATACAAGATTCCCAATCACTAGACAAAGCATAAAACAGAGCATAGCGTATGTGTGAAAACAAATACCATCAATAGCCGTGATTTTCAGTAGGCCTAAGCCCATTAAATTCATAACAACATCATAGGGAAAGCATGGATGAAAACATGTAACAACATTAACAAACTTTCTCATCCCCGTTCATTAACCGGTTATTATATTCATTACATAATTGATTAACTGCCTCGTGGGAACCATAGAACACCCACCCCGCATGATAAAAAAGGAGGCGAGACAAAGGTAAGATTCCTACCTGATTGATCAAGGATCGACATTACGTCCTCACATGGAAACTGGAAATCATGAGTAGTAGGAATTCCACAGATGTTGATCAAGTAAAGAATTGTAATGCAGGTACAACTCTTTGGGAGGAAGGGTACTCGGATCACAGGGTGAGAAAAAGAGAAAACCAGTGCGAAGATAAGCCTTTAGGTTATAAAGGCTGAGATACAACATTCCCGGGACAGTTATGATATAGAGATAAAAACCTGAAACCGCATGTCAGGATATTATCCACTTTGGGTGGCACTGACTCGCCCGTATGGGTTTAATCCGAATCCACATTAATGCATCCTGATTAGTAGTCAGGTTTTCCCATCATCACACATTCAAACACACACTGAGAATAGGGAACAGATCAACTAATAGCTAAGAAAAACAAGAATTTTATATAATAAAGCACAGGGTAAAACATCTCATCAAAACTCAGAAAAAATAAACAGAGAAGTCAAAACAGCTCCAGTTACTGAACGTGTAACTGGGCCTCCTGCTCCCATGTGATCTCCTCGAGGACACCATGCCTCCACAACACACGTACCAAGGAGATGGTTCATCCAGGAAGCACTTTCTCATTACGATACTCGATCATGATCAGACGTTCTATAAAGGTCGCATTATTTTCTACATCTAACCCTCCCCAGTCAATGACATGGGAGTTGTTGTGTAGATATCGATGAAGTTGGGAGACGTGAAAGAAATTCTGAACATTCTCCAAATTAGGTGGAAACGCCAGCTGATATGCCACCTCACCAACTCGTCCCAGCACCATGAAAGGTCGGATGAACCTAGGGGAGAGCTTACTCTCCTTCCCAAACCTTCGATGCCCACGTTGAGGGGAAACCTTCAAGAACACATGATTTCCAAACTCGAACTCCAAGGGCCTCCTCCTACGATCAGCATAAGACTTCTCCCGGTCCTAGGCTTCCTTCATCCTCTCACGCACGAGCTGATCCTTCTTAGTGGTACCCTACACCACTTCTGGACCAAGAACAGCTACATCCCCAATCTCTATCCAGAAAATGGGTGAAAGGCATGACCATCCATACAAGGCCCCAAAAAGTGTCATACCGATAGTGGAGTGGAAGCTATTGTTATAAGAAAACCCCACCATAGTCAAGTGTCATACCCATGATCCCCAAAAATCCAGAACACCTGCCCGCAGGATGTCTTCCAATGTTTGGATCGTTCGTTCTCTCTTCCCATCTGTCTGAGGGTGGAAAGCAATGCTAAGGCATAGTTGGGTGCCAAAGGCAAGTTGTATCCCCTCCAGACTCATGAGGTAATATGTGTGTCTCGATCGGAGATAATAGATCTCGGAATCCCGTGAAACCGCACCACCTCATCGATGTACCTCTGGGCAAAGGTACTGATCAGGCTCGATTCCTTAATTGCCAAGAAGTGAGAATATTTTTTCAACTAATCGACCACTACCCAGATGGCATCATAGCCTCCCTGATCCCTAATTATCCCTATGACGAAGTCCATCGAGATTTCATTCCACTTCCACTCAGGAACATCTAAAGGCTGCAACATCCCTCCAAGGAAATGGTGTTCAGCTTTCACTTGCTGACACACTAGGAACTTAGCCACAAACCCTACAACTTTCCACTTTTCCCCAGGCCACCAAAACTATCCCCTCAGTCCTGGGTACATCCTTGAGACCCAAGGATGTACCGCTAATGTTGAGCCATGGAACTCAGGGATAACTCCTTTACACGTCATCTCTAGAACAAACAGCCTCCCAGGGAAAAACATCTGATGGTGACAATCCTCAGACCATCCCTTAGGAGCATTTCCATGATAAACACAATCTTGCATCACTTCTACCTCCGAGTCCCCCCACTGAGACTCTTCCACCTACAGCTCTAAAGAAGAAACTACAGTCATCTGAAATAGACATCCTCTTCCACCTTCCACCCTCGCATCCAAATGCAAGGCCTCTAACTCTTCCATCACTGTCCAAGTAGCTGCAGATTCATGAACAAAATCCTTCTACGATTTCCTGCTCTGGGCATCAGCCACAACATTACCCTTTCCCTCAGTATAAGAGATATCGAAGTCATATTCTTGGAGGAACTCAACCTATCTCTGCTGTCGCAAGTTCAGATCCTGCTAGTAAAAGACATAACGCAAGAACTTGTGATCTGAGAAGACCACAAAGCGCTCTCCGATTAAATAATTTTTCCACAACTTCAATGCGAACACCACTGATGCAAGCTCTAGATCATGGGTGGCATAGTTACGTTCATGAGGACGTAACTTCCTAGACCCATAAAAGATCACTCCTCACTACTTCATCAGCACACATCCCAACCCAAGGCCAAAATCATCACAGAACACTTCAAAAAAACCCATTCCTCTTGTAATCTGAGTACTGGAGCACTAAACAGCTTCCCCTTTAGGTAGCCAAAAGCTGTCTGGCACTGGTCTCTCTACACGAAGGCCTGGCCCTTCCTAGTAAAGGTTGTCAATGGAGCTACAACTCGAGAGAAGACAGTAAAAAACCTCTGGTAATAGCCTGCCAAACACAGGAAACTATGAACTTCCGCAACATTCTTGGGTGCTGCCCATGAAACGACTGACTCGACCTTCTACGGGTCTATTTCTATTCCCTTCTGAGACACAACGTGTCCAGGTAAATGTACTTCTCGCATTAAGAAATTTCCTTATATAGTTTCCCATACAGATGGTGGTGTCAAAGGACTCCCAAAACTTCTCTAAGATGCTCAACGTGCTCTTCCTCTGATCTTGAGTAAATAAGGATTTCGTCGATGAACACCACAACGAACTGGTCCAGAAACTATCGGAAGACAGAGTTTATGAGGTTCATGAACATAGTTGGTGAGTTTGTAACACCAAACGGCATGACCACGAACTCAATGTGTCCATATCTGCACCTGAAAGACATCTTCGAGATATCACCATCCTTCACTCTCAACTCATGGTATCGAGACCACATATCTATCTTAGAGAACCAACCTTCTCCTCTGCCTCGCTGCTATCGACAACCTCCCCGACCAAGCCCTGGTCGAGGTCCCTGAGGAGCACCCCAGTGTCGGTCTCCTACCACAAAGTCGTCCCTTGGAGGGCCAGGGGCCTGCCGCTGCTGATGGAAAGGCCTTGCCGAAAACATATGCTACTGAGGTGGGTGCTGAAACAGCCAACCTCCACCATGTGGTTCTCGAGTCAGGAACTAGATCTTGATGTGCCTGAAAACTCCGAAAGAGAAACACTTCGGTCCTGGACCTTTGGAAAAGGGGCGAGGTCCAGAAGCTTGGAAATTGAACTAATTAGGCCAACTCCCTCCTTGTCGAAACATGGAAGGCCCTGTCACAGGAGACCTGCTGTTGAACGCCTTCCCCTTTGATGAATCCAGCTGGTTCCCCTCTCATGGCATGCCTCCCTTCGAGTGTATCCTCTTTACTATATCATACTTCTTCTGTACTGCTAGGTATGTCAGAAGGGTGATGGGAGTGACAGCGTACTGAAGTGAAGGATGGAGTGCCTCCTCTAACCGTCTTGCCTGAGACTCCTCATCCGGAAAGAAAACTAGGGAAAAGGACAATAGATCTTTGAACTTCATCCCCATCACCCTCAATAACATATTTCCCTAATGATGGTAGAGAATCTCCCATATCTTCTCAGCCTTCGCTGTAGAGGAGAGGAACTCCTCACAAAATTCCTTCTCAAAACCGGTCCATGAAACCTATGCCTTTGTCTTCTCTCCCAGGAAAAGTGTCCTCCAATGACGTGCTGCTCCTCTCAGCTGGCTGACAACCAATGAAACACAGTACTCCCTCAGGGTATGGATCAAAGAGAAGGTGATGGCTAGCTCCTCGATCCATCCCTCCATCACTGAGTCAGAAATGCTACCCTAGTACTTCTCGAGGGTTTGTCGCTGGAAGGAGCACAGAGTCCTCTACCACATGTCATCCTCCTCATCTTGGTCAACCCTCTTCTGGTCAACTACCTCAATCCGCAGGGCCTCAATTGCCCGAGTCACTTGTGGAAGAGGTCCGAGTTCCATAGCTGCATGGAAAACAAGGAATGCCTAAGCCCGATTAGCAAGGGGAATTTTTTTCCCTTAGTATTATTATTAAATTTTTATCCCCAAGATGCCCCAAATCCAATAAAAAAACAATCAGTATGATTCATGTACCTTCCCTAGGGTCTCTACCATGCAATCAATGTTGTCTCACTTGGTCGTTTGATAGGCTCAAATTCCTTGCATCGGATCACGGGGGGCCCTAATATCTCATGTTCTAGCCAATCCTCCCTGGTCTATTTTACAAACAAAGATCACCTAACATTGTTGCCCTACCATCCCATGAAATCCTCACTATGCCTAACTCTAGACTTCATCCTATCCATCAACCTTCCTTTGATACCATTCTGTCACGACCCGCCTTCAGCAAGAATATGGAAGGGGCGGCAAAGTTCTTTGCCCTTCCTTCCTTAAGTCGAAGACGAGATAATGACCCCCATGTCCTGCCTCCAATAGACCCTGGAGTGGTGACTAGCACCAATGGTATAATTTTTTTTAAAATATGAGAGGAATTTCCCTTTTTCGTTAACCAAGATTGGGAGAACTAATGAGTCAACACCAAACACCACCATGTATAGAAAACTCAAAAGAAAACCAAACTACATGTGTGATTTAATAATAAAACTGAACAAAGATCAAGAACTCCAATGTACGAAACCAAAAAGGAAGGAAAAAGGCTAATCAGAAACCAACAATGACCAACAAAAACTCCAACGTCCAGACTAGTATGGTCCCGCATGACCTCTAATGTCCACCTGGAAACCTGAAAGTAATCGTATGGTGAGCATAAAAAGTATACTCAGTAGGAAAACCTATTTCTCTCGTGCAAAAGTGGGGATACATCCTAAAGTCCCATGAGAAGCAGAAGAACCAACATCTATCAAGGAATCTAACCATACCACCTCACCTTCCACACTCACCAAAAACACAAGTAGTAAGGTAAACGTAAGAACAAAACATTTGGGTACCCCACACCACCATTTCCCCCACTATCTAGATGCTCATCCCAAACGGAAAAAATCCTGACGCTACCACGCTCTTCCTGCCCGCACACATTTGGGCCACACAACCATCCACATCCCTGCCCACACACACCTGGGCCTAACAACACGACAATCAAAACCTACCCGAAGAGTCGTGGGTGTAATGTTGCCTCCAGCCATCACAGCTGAGGGAAGAGGGAGAAGGAAGGAGAGTAACTAGGGGGAAACCCCCTTCCCCAAAAGTTGGGGTGTCCGACACTAAGTTCCCAATGCGGGTGGGGTGTGACTAAAAACAAAACTTATAGTTAAATATATATATATATATATATATATATATATATATCAACACACTGCCCAACCTATGGCTCCTCAAACAGATACAAGCAGTTTCACAAGCACTGTTGCCTCATAAAACAGGCACACAACAAAGAGTTCCCGATTTCCCTATTCAAGTTATCATTTCATAACAGTTATGTATGAGTTAATCCCTTCACTACTAGGAAAATAAAGCACAAAAATATAGATAAAACAACAATAAAACAGGAAGGGAAACCATCGGTTAATTTAAGCATTCACACCTCGTTCTCTTGTGAAGTCACAACAACAATGAGATCAGTGGGATCCCTCAATGTACTGGAACCAAAGAAAAACCCAACAAACCATTGGTTATCCCACATTAATTCATTACTATTCCACTCAGTTTGTTATTAACTCTCCACATATTAATGTTCACAACCAAAACTGCAACCATACTGCCAAACACAACCACAGCCAATCAACAAGTCATGCCATTCAAACCACACCATTCACAGCCCAGCTGTTCACCCATCCATATCTGAACCATCCCAACAATCATAATTCATTCATTTATATTATTTAGTTCGACTGGCGTGATCACACAGGATTATGGGATTTCTTATTCAATAGTTGTGTTTACATGTTTAACCAATTCATACTTGATTCCCAATCACCAGACAATGCATAAAACAGAGCATAGCATAGGTGCACAAACAAAGTCCCCCAACAATCATGATTTTCAGTAGGCCTAAGCCCATTAAATTCATAACAACATCATAGAGAAATCAGGGATAAAAGCATGTAACAACATTAAGAAACTTCTTCATCCAAGTTCTTTAATCGGTTATTATCTTCATTAGAGAATTGATTAACTGTGTCATGGGAACCGAAGATCACCCACCCTGCATGATACACAAGGAGGAGATAAAAAGGTAAGATTCCTACCTGATTGATCAACGATCGACGTTACATCCTCATGTGGAAACTGGAAATTAGGAGTAGCAGGAATTCCACAGAACGTGATCAAGGAAAACTTTGCGACGAAGGTACAACTCGTCGGGAGGAAGGGTACTCTGAGCACAGGGTGAGAAAAAGAGAAAACTAGAGAGAAGAGAAGCCTTTACATTATAAAGGATGAGATACAAAATTCCTGGGACAGTAAAGATATGGAGAGAAAAACTCGAAACCGCAGAAGAAGCGGGAGTGTGGGTTGACCACGTAGCTGGGCCACCCCACACATCCAACTTAAAAGGTACCCACCCTTCGGGGCGGTTAAAACGGATGCACACCTCCTTATCCAAGGAAGGACTCCTCACATGATGCCCTACAAGAATTTCTGAAAACGCAGTTGAAGGCATAACTAATGCATGGTTTTTTATTTAAGGAGGGTACCTCAACAATCATTTAATTAATCATCATTAATGGGAATTAAAACAGGCTTAAAGGGGTCAAAAAATAGTTTAAAAACCAATTCGCGCAAAAAGGAGGTGCTACTGGAAAAACCAGTGGAGCTACTGGTAGACTGAGGCTACCGTTAGACCAAGGCTACAGGTAGGACGAGGCTACAGTTAAGCCGAGGCCACTGGTAGGCCGAGGCCACCAGTAGGCCGAGGCTACCTCTAGGAGTCTTGAGCTTCACCGAGAAGCTGGGGTGGCCTTCCAGACAACCCAGAACACCTCAAACATAATATTTTCACCACGTAATAGATCAAAAAACCCTGGGACATTACATATCATTACATGTTACTTCGTCCAAATCAATTCATACATTTCTATTTTAATTGAATCCAATATAACAACTTTAAATTAAACCTCATACATCATATTAAAGACAATAATATCTAACTAAAAAAAATATAAATATTGTATGTCGAGTAAAATGTGTCTATTTAAATCATTATTTCTAGCATTTATTTTTGTTTTAATATATATGAGTCCCAATAAATTTTAACAATAATATGACACTAACATTATAGTATTTTTTTATTATCATTTGTGAAAATACTTTCTAAAAACAAACTAAAATAAAACATGTTCAGATTCAGAGCCAAGGATTAGTATTGAAATATTTTTACTTTATTTAAATTTATTACAATGTTATATAATGTCTATGATTAATGGAATACCACGCACCCAATGTTCAAAAATTGAAATTAAAAATTGATGACCTTACCCAATAATAAATGGACCATCTCATTCACTCTTGAAAAACCAAACAGTAATTAAGAAATATATATATTTTTATATAAAATGATAACATGGATTGAAAAAATGATATTATAAATGTTGGAAATATTAGTATTGCATATACTGAAGAACACCACTTTATACATTAATCTCATAGAACTAGGAAATACTACCCTCAAACTTGAAAATTTAATAGATATTTATTACTTTATGTAATTTATATAAGTGGTCCCTCCATAAATATTTGTAGTTGGGTTTATCCTGTGACATTTTTCTACTAACATATGATATTTTTGTGTGATCCACCCTTGGTATTGGGGGACATTGATTGGTAAAAAGTCTATCTACCTTATGAACCATGATCTCATGAAAAATAAAAGTCATCCTCACACATCCAAGAAGATTAATTATATGAAAAATAAGAAATCCTTCCAAAAAACATTACATAACACCCTATAATCTATTAATATATGATCTATATCATTCATAATTTTATCATATAGACACAAAATATTATACACAATTATTGGGAATATGAACACTAGATATTCCATCCTCAATCATTCATCATTCATTCATGTGATTTTATTAGGGTAAGTCACTTAATCTAGATTCACGCATTTTTTTCAAAGAAAACATAAAAAATTCAATGATAAAAAATTTTACGATTGAAATAATTTTATTATCTATTTTTATTGAGTGAATGTCCTTGTCAATTTTTATTATTTTAGAGTGTAATGGACATATCACATTTGACATGGTTACTTGTGTGGGATATGAATTTTTTTTATATGGTTTGAGTAATATTTTATTAGAATGACCTTATCAATATTGATAATACTAGTTTAAATTGTATTGTCTTTTTATTATAAAATATATAAATTTTTATCTAAAGTAATGTGAGTTTTCTAAACCATAACAAGAATTTATTTATCTTTTATATACATGCAGAGTACATATGGGTATTTATAAAATATTATATGATATTTAAGTTGAGAATTTTATTTACCTTTTAAATAATTTGGACTAATTTTATTCCATTATAAAAATTTTAGTTTTATATGTTTTCTTTAATGATATATGCTCATCTTCATTTCAACATGTCATATGTTCATGACATAGTTTTTATATTTATTTATTATTATACATTTTATTTTTAATGATTATTATTTTATATATATATATATTTCTTTTTTTATATCAAATTATATTCATTGTCATAAAAATTGAATTCTTTAAAAAATAATTTAAAGTACATATATCGGACTGAATAAACATTAATATAGGACTTATTGTATTATATATCCCACTAATTAATTACATCAATCATTCGTATGCATTCATGATATAGTATTTCTCAAAATACAAGGTGAATTGGTCTTTATTGTATAGGTCTATGATGTTTATAGTTGTGTCATTATAAGTGTACAATGGCTGTACATGTAGATTATAGGGTGTATAGTTATAGATATATATATGTACAATTATATTAATGTAATAATTTCATGAACCGCCTTCACCAAGATGAGGGAAGTGACAAAAAACTGCCAGACCCTTCCTTCTTCATGTCGAAGGAGAGATAATGGCCCCTAATTCTTGCCATCAATAAGCCCCAGAGTGGAGACTATCACCAAGGGTATAGAATCAAATGTAATATAGAAGAAATAAACCATTTTATAGAAAAAAATAAGGAGATTTTATGGTATGATCTAACGAACTTTATATCTAAAAGTAAGAGTAAATCCAAAATTCCATTCTCACATACATGTTAAATGTAATGTGCGACAATCAATTACAAGAAAATAAAAAAGGGAAAGTACCAAAAAGGAATGAAAACAACCACAAAAATGTCCCATCATCAGAGCTAGTAATGTCTAGCAATGTACTAAAAGTCCTCTTGGAATATTGAAACTTGTTTTATATATTTGGGGTGGGTGTACAGGTATACTCAGTAGGGTAAACTAAAATCTCTCATGAACAAGTGGGGAGGTATTCTAATGACCCGTGTGAAAATAGGTTACCAAAGCACATAGAAAGGAAACTATGCACCTAGCCGCACTAAGGAAAAATCCCCAAATAACAAAATTCATGTGATGTAATAGTAATAGCACATCGATATTTGGGTATCCCAAACCGCATTCCCACTGGTAAATAAAGACATCCTTTAAATCATGTCTACCCCTCCATTCTCATTGTAGTCACACTACCGCCCCAACATCAATCTTTTGGTAAAACTCAACAACAAATCCCGCCGGCAGACACCAGGGACACCACAACCACACACCATGCCCATAGACACCTAGTCCACCACAGCCATACGTAATCATTCTTGCAGACACATGGGACTGAATAACTACCGCAATACCCAAAGACACCTGGGCCTCATCCCGACGACACTTGAAAAAAAAACCCACCCACCCAGACCAGGTCCAACCACAAAAACATACTATGCTCGATGATTCATGGGATATAATGGACCACAGGCCGTCACACCCTAACTGAAGAGTCATTGTCTACTCGGGAGAGGTAACATAAAGGAGCTAATAACTAGCCACCCAATGGGATTATGGGGAAACACCCTCCCCCATGAAGTGAGGGTGTTCAGAACGAAGTGACCAACTTGGGTGGGATGTGAATAATAAACACAATAACTAAATTTATATACAAAGATAAAAAATCTCTCATCCCAAATTAAGGGTCCAGAAAACATTCCATACAAAAGCACCATCATTACGATTCATTCACACACAAAACATAGAAAATAGAACACCACCCAATCTCGTTATCAAGTTCAAGTTATTTGGTTTAAATATTCCATTAGTAATGGGAAACTAATAGGCATAACCACATGTAAAAAAATCAACTGATGTAAAACATGCACACAAAAATTTAATCATTTACACATAGTTCTATTGTAAAGTCAAAACAACAAAAGGTATCCATGATCTCCTCAATGTAATGGGACCAAACTATGCCCTAACCTACTAGAAATAACCCACAAGCCCACAACTTAAAAACAGGGTGTCCTATCCCCATCCATGTCACCTCATTGGAATATATCAAAAAAACAATACACATCACGAGAAGAAGTACATTCTCAAAATTTAAGAAACACCTTTCATTAAGGTTCATCTTTATATTTGGTTACCTCGGGTGATCACATAGGGATTCATAGTCATTGTAATCCATTAAATATAACGAATTTACGTGGTTAACCAATTTCCATGTTACATCCAATAAAAAAAATATTTTCCAGAAAAATAGTGGTTCATTATTTCCCAAGAAATGACCACCAACAATGAAGATTTTTAATTGGTATAAGCCCATAAAATTCACATCATACGAATTAATAATAAAGAGAACTACAAAATCATCATCAAACACACCCCTAAATTCATTAGGAACCATTTATTATATTTTTATTGGATCATTTTCATCCATTCCCCAAGGTAACAATAACATACCCACACCACACGAAACACAATAATGAGAGACGAAGAAGAAACACCTACATGGATGATCAAGGATCAATGTTTTCTCCTCATTCCATGAAGTGGGGATGCTTCACTTGTAGGAGAGGAAATATCAAAGGCTTCAAAGATGTGGGGGATGGTCTCCAGTTCATGTGCACGGTTAGTCTTCTTTGTAAGTCACTAGGCCGTACATTAGATAATTGAATGGAAATTTAATGAGAGGATCTCAGTATAAGAAAATACTAGATCAAAAAATCTGGGATACAATTTTAAAGTACATAAAACTAATCTCATGGCTCGACCAAGAAGTTGGGAGCTTTCACATGTTTTTATTAATTGATAATCAATAATTCTCTTTGGAGGTGGTGGAGATAATAGATATGAGTTAAATGATATTTTTTAAATAGATAAAAACATGTAACGGGGTGAAACTATAAATCACGTCAAGATGTGACATTGAGGAAAAATGCCACACGTTTTGATATGCCAAGGGTCTCCCAATTAATGGGGTTTTAATAGAAATTTTTATTTTCTTTAAAAGGTATTAAAATGGGTATTAAAAAACACTTTACATCAAAAGTTAATTCACTAGGGAAAAAATGTATAGTCCTGGAATAATAGGGAAGGAATCACCATTGGGTGAGCCACTATTTCCCTAGAACGATTGGATTGGCCCCATTTCCTTGGTGCTATGTGAAACCCATTGATTTCATTGATGCCCTTCGGTGCCACCGATGACCTTCGGTGCCACTAATGCCCATCGGTGCCCTCGACGCCCATCGGTTCCATTGGTTCCCCTCAGTGCCACCGACGCCCATTAGTGCCACCGACACCCTTCAGTGCCACTAGTACGCATCTGTGCCACATTTCAACGATTCTTGAAATTTGAATGACTCCCTAAATGAGTTGTTGACGGTCCCCATGACACCCAAACACAAGAATTTTGAAATGTACTGGGCCAGGAGGGTATGTCCCATTAAATTACATACCTCTCAAGCAATTCACATCCTCAATAATTGAAAGATAAACTGGAAGAAAATAGAGGTGTCCAAACAACCACCTTGTAAGATACCACTTAGTGACAAACCACCATAGAGTGGTTCAAAATCTGGAACAACCACAATATCTAGGAACAACTCTCCCTCATCTATTTCCTAAAAAACCACGGATACACTAAAGCTCCCATACCCCAATTGACCACACCTATGAAGGAAAGTCACACCATCTACACTCACGGATCATGGAGTATCTTTTCCCATGTCAAGATATTATCCACTTTAGATGACACTGACTTTCCCACACGGTTTTAATAACATCCACTTTAATGAGTCTGGATTAGGGATCAGGTCGTCCCCTCCCCAAAGTCAGTACTTTTAACAAACATTTAGTGATAAGGGAAATAACTCATCACATTGAAAATGAGGTCCAATCATACACTATATTCATGTATACAACTAAACATGAAAAAAATCAAAAAGGATCTGGGAACTAGGCCCGTATCTGTGCCTCTCATTCCTAGGTACATTCCTCGAGGAAACCATTCTTCCATAACACAAAAACCAATGGAATAATTCTTCCACGAAGAACCATCCCCTCAATATCCCCAATCCTCACTAGTCTCTCCATGAACATCGATCATTATCGATATCCTCTTTTCCCTGGTCAAGGACGTGCGAATCATCATATAGATACCGACTGATTAGATACATATGAAACTCCATCCATATTAGCTTCAGAAAGTTTAGTTCACAATGGGAGAAGATATAACTCAAGATCTTGTGATCTGTGAAGACCACAAAGCATTCCACGGTATGGAAATGCCACCACAACAACAACATGAACATTGTCGCTCCATGCTCTAGGTCATGGGTGGAATAGTTATGTTCCGGGGGACATAACATCCTAGACCCGTAAAATATTACTCCTTGCTACTACATCAGCACACACCCCAAGACTAGTCCTGATGCACCAAAGAACACTTCAAACACTACCCCTTCTCCGGGTAACCACAACAATAGAGCATTGACAAACTTCTCCATCAGATATCTGAATGCTTCCTGGCTTTGCTGACTCCATACAAAAGCCTGGTCTTTCCTGTTAAGGACTGTTCAATTTTCTTCAACTCGAGATAATTTGGGCATGAACCTCCAAGTATAGCCTGCTAGACCCAGGAAACTATGAACATCTGCTATGTTCATTGGTGCTACCCAAGAAATAACCATGTCGACCTTCGATGGGTCCACTTCTATTTCCTACTTGGACACCACGTGTCCTATAAAGTTCACCTCTCTTGTCTAGAACATGCCCATGGACAACATCCTCTAAAGCTGTTGTTGTCGTAAGACCCCTAATACCATCGTCATAAGATTTGTGTGATCCTACTCCAATCATGAGTAGATCAGGATTTCATCGATAATCATGACTAGGAACTGGTATAGATATTCTCAGAATATGGATTTGATCACCCCATTGAACATGACTGGTGAGTTTGTAATGCCAAACGACATGACCATAATCTCAAAGTTCTCATATCTACTCTTTAAAGCAGTCATTGAGATGTCAACCTCATTTACCATCAACTGGTGACAACTAGATCATAAGTCAATCTTAGAAAACCTTCCTACCCCCTTCAAATAGTTAAAATGGTTTTCGATTTTTGGAAAAGGGTAACTGTTCTGGACTGTCACCTACTTCAGCATTCAGTAGTCTGTATATAGCCTAGGACCACAGTACGCCTTCTTTGTGAAGAAGAATGAAGCACCCCATGGGGACGGGCTCAGTCAGATAAAACCCTTCTTCACTAAATCATTAATCTGGATTTGTAGCTCATGTTACTCGAAAGGAACCATCAGATAGGTATCCATGGAGATCTGATGGGCACAGGGTTAAAAGACTATCCAAAACTCAATATCACGTCGAGGGGGTAGAGTCACCACCTCTTTAGAGAAGACATCTTGGAACTCACTGATGACCCCAAGGACTCCCACCATCATTGTATCTACTGAATCCACTAACAGCTCAGCTAATATAGAATGAATGGGCTCTGCTCGCCGTCTTCCCACCCTGAAATCCTAATCGCCAACAAAATTCACTCGTTGGCCACCCATATATGAAAACACGACCCTTCTATATAAGAATCCGATAATGGAAAACACGGATAACATCCAGTGTATGCCTAAAATGAAATCATATGGATTCTTCTATAGCAAAAGATGGTCCCCACTAGACTGATGTGGCCCTACCATCAGTCTAAAACCCGGAAAACATAAGACAATATTATTTAACCACTAACTGGAATACTTAATAATAGGGTCATGGGAAGTCTCTCTGCATCTACACCCAGATCATGGGCCAGACTGGAAGAAAAAAAGGAGTGTGAAGCTCCTAAATCAAACAAGGCTCAAGAATGTGTACTAAAAATTTTGTTCGTACCTTGAAAAACATTTGGCCTTGCAGGAACTACGACCTCTGCAGTGTGAAACTGCCCACACCTAGCTCCTCATCTCCTCATCTATCGGTTGCCTCCCTGACCATGCCCTGGTCAAGGACCCTGAGGAACGCCCTGATTCCAGCCTCCTCCTACAACGTCTGCTCTCAGAGGAGCAGAAGATCATTTCCCCAATTGCGGATCCGAAAAATGATTCACTAGAAACAGCTACAACTTTGGTGGGCATGGTACCTTCCCACCTCCACTGTCCTAAACTCAGTCTGGGAACTGATTCTGAAGCTTTCCGCGACTTCCACAGATGATGCATCTTGATCCTTGGCCTACAGATAAAGGGAGAGGGATGAGAGATAGAAAATGGAACTGTTGGGGCTAGCACCCCTTTGGATGAATCCTAAAAGGACCTTATGTTGGTGATCTTCTGCTAACAACCTTACCCTTTTACAAAAAAATTTGGCTCCCCTCTCACGGAACACCTCCTAGCATGTGCATCCATTCCACAACATCATACTTCTTCTAAACCTCTAGGTATGTCGGTTGAGTGAAGTGAGTAACATAAAACTAAAGAGAAGGTCCGAGTGTCTCCAGTAAACATCTTACTCAAGAGTCCTCATCTAGAAATAGGTCATAAGAAAAGGGAAGGAGATCCTATATTTTTATCTCCATCTACCTCACTTACCTTCTCCCCAGCTAAAGGGAGAGTAGCTCCCGCCTCTTCTCAGCCTTCATCGTGGAAGAGAAAAATCCACATGGAACTCCCTCTCAAAGTCAGCTCACCGAACCTTAGCTTTCATCTTTTCACTAAGGTAGAGTTTCCACCACTAGTGCACTATTACTATCATCTGAATGAATTCCAATGGAACCTTGTACTCAATCGAAGCCCAGATCAATCCGAAAGAAATTACTAACTCCTCGATCTAGCTTTTGGTCTCCGTGTCTGAGACGCTGCCCTTATACTTCCCGAGGGTCTATCAAAGAAAGGCACGAAACATCTTCTACCACTGGTCATCCACTTCCTCATGATCAGCCCAATGATGATCAGCCAAATTAGCCTCCTGGGCCTCGATTTCCCATACTACTCATGTTCATGGTCCAGGTTCCATAGATGTTATGTAAACAAGGAATTTCCTAAGACTGATTAGTGTGAAGATATTTTTTAAATTTTTTCTTAAACATGTTATTCATTTTAAACTCGCCAACCACCTAGAACACACAATAACACAATTCATTATTATTCATGTACCATTCCCAGGTTATCTACCCTGCAATTTATGTACTCTCTCCTGGTCCTTTAATAGTTCCATATTATTTTCATTGTATCCCAGGTGGCCCTAAAATCCTATGTCCTATATTGTCTTCTCTATAATATTTCACATACCAAGATTTACAAACACTCTTTCCCTACCATCCCATGTAATCCTCACTATTCCTAACTCCGAACTCCATCATATCTCTCTACCATCACCTCTGATAAAATTCCGTCATGACCCGCCTTCAACAAAATGAGAGAAGGTACAAAAACCTTCTAGACCCTTCCTTCTTCAATTTGAAGGAGATATAATGAACCCTGAGCCCCCCCTTAAATAGGTACCAAAGTAGAAAATATCTCCAACAGTATAGAGTCACACATAATATAGAAGTCATTACTCATTTTATAAAAAATATTGGGACATAAGATGGTATGATTCTAGAAAATTCAAAACTGATTGTAAGAGTAATGCCATAAATCCATTCCAACATGCATGTTCAACGTAAAGTGCTAAAAAAAATACAAGAAAAATCCAAAGGAAAAGTACAAAAAATAATAGAAAAAAACAAATCAATTGTCCCAAAGGCTGAGATAGTAAGGTTCGGTACAGCCCTCAATGTCCTCCTGGAAACTTGAAATCATTTTCATATACATATGGTGAGTATATAGGTATACTCAGTAGGGTAAACCAAAACCTCTCATGCGCAAGTGTGGAGGAATTCTAATGACCATTGAGATGATAGGTAACCAAAGAACCAAGCAAGGAAACTATCTACCCAACCTCACCAAGGAACACTCCCCAAATAATGCATGTTGGGTAAAGTAATAGTAATAGAACATAAAAATATGGGGACCCCGTACTTCTTTCCCAGTTGTTATTGAAGTCTTACTACACGTCAGACCTCCCCCTCCATTCTCACTATATTTCCACTGCCACCCCAACAACAACCTTATGAGACACCACAACTACACATCATGCCCGCATAAACCTGGGCAACCATAACCACACATCCTACACACAGACACCTGGGCCACCACAACCATACATAACCATGCCCGAAGACACCTGGGCCAGAAAAACTACCTCCATGCCCAAAGACACATAGGGATCGTCCTAATGACACTTGGTAATCTAACCTTACCACAAAATCATGGTCCAACCACCAAAACATTACTTGCCTAAGGATTATTCGGCTATAGTGGACTTCCGGCCATCACAACCTACCTGAAGAGTCTTGGGCTGCTCCAGAGAGGGAGAAAAAAGAGCTAATAACCAGCCACCCAATAGGATGTGGGAGAAAAAACCATCCCCTGTGAGATGGGGTTTTTCAGCATGAGGTGCTCAAATTGGGTGGGGTATGAATAAAAAAACCAGAATTAATTTATAAACCTAGATAAACAAGCACTAATTCTAGCCTATGGGTCCTGAAACCATCCCATACAAAAACACCCTCATTACTATTTATTCATTCACAAAACATAGCATCTTGAGAAACACCCATACTCATTATCATGTTCATGTGTTTTCCTTACAAAGTTCTTCACTACTAGGAATTTGACAGGAATATAAAAAAGTCAAAACAACAAATAAAGGAAAACAGTTTCACAACAATTTAAGCATTCACATCCGGTTCTCTTGTAAAATCACAACAACCAAACAGATCCGTGAGATCCCTAAAATTACGGGAATCAAACAAAGCCCCAATCTATGGGAACATACTCACAACCCAACCAATAAATAACAGAGGATACCTTCCCCATCCATGTCACCCCACAGGCATCTAACAAGACAACAACACGCATAACCAGAACAAGTAAGTTCTTAAAATTCATCGAACACCTTTCATTAAGTTTTCTTATTATGTTTCATTATCCAGGGTGATCCCACATGGATAATTAGTCATTGACATCCATTTAATCTAGCAAGATTACATGTTTAACCAATTTCCTATTTACCTCTAATAAATCAAAATATTTTTATGTAATCCATAGAATCATTATAGTGCAATAAAGGACCACCAAGACCATGATTTTCTATTGGGAAATTCCCATACAGTTAACAACATATGAATGATAAATAAAAGGATTAAAGGGGAATCATCATCTAAAACACCCCTTAATTCGTTAGATCCATTTATTATCTTTTTTTAGGATCGGTTTCATCCACATGCCGAGGAAACATTATCATACCCAACCTTCATGATACATAGTAAATAGAGATGAAAAAATCCCTTACATGGATGATCAATGATAGAAAATTTCTCCTCACACCAAGAAGTGGGGATGCTCAACATGCATGAGATGAATATTAGAAGGTTCAATGTAGAGCATGAAGGTCTCTATAACATGAACATAGTTAGTCTTTGGTGTAACTCCCTCGGGTGTACTGTAGATAATTGAATGGAAATACTAAGAGCGGACTTCGGTTAAATAAAACACCAGATCGTAAAAGTAGGGATATTATTTTAAGGTACTAAAAAGTCAGATCATTTCTCAACCAAGTTGTTTGGCGGTCTCACCTGAAGGGATTAATTGAGATTTAATAATAATCATTAGAGATGGTGTTGATAATGGATTCCAGTTAATAAATATCTTTTAAAAAGTGAAAAACTTGTAATGGGGAAGAACTACAAAATATGTCAAGGTGTGACACTAAGGAAAAAGGCCACATGTTATGATAACTACAGGGTCTCCCAATTAATGGGGGTTTAAAATATCTTTTTATTCTGTTTAAAAGGCTTTGAAAGGGGTATTAAAATAGTTTTAAGTCAAAAGATATGTCACAGGTGAAAAACTGGAAGGATATTGAAAAAATAGTGAAGGAATCACCCTTGGGAGAGCCAACGTCGCCCCGACACCGTCACCCTGAAACCTTGGCCTAGGTTCTTTGGGGGAATCATCGGTTCCACTAAAACCCATCGGTGCCACTGACGCCCAATAGTGCCACCATTCATCCATTCATGAAATTTGGAAAACTCCATAAATGAGTCACTGATTGTCCCCAAGACACTACCAACTCTAGAATTTAGAAATGTACAGGGCGAGGAGGGTCCATGCTGTTACATCTAAGGTAATTTAAATTTTCATATTCAAGGGGATGGGTTTTTTCTATTCAACTACTATTGTTTATCTTTTTACATTATTACCAATATATGATTATATGGACACAAAATGGAAATCATGTCCTCTTATATGAGTTTTCTATTTGAACACATTTATAGTTCTTGTGTTCATGAATGTGTGGATTCTAAGTGATTGTTGAAATATAAAGAGTTGGTTCATTAATATGATATGAATCATGAAGTGTTTTTGTCAAAAAATTTATGATCATTGATAGTAACAACATGTAATTATATATAATTATATTTTATTATCAAAATCATATTATAGTTTTCATCTATTTTTGAATCACGTTCTCTACCATTACATTATTATAATTTATATCAACCACTCACATACCTAATGGATATAATTACGAACTCCATTTGAAGGGGAAGAAATTTAATTGAAACCAATTTAATTTCTATTATGAAAATCTAAAAAGTGAAAAAGAACAAACCACAATAATAAAAACCCATCATTAATAAAAATGAAATAAATTTTGGCTAGATTCATCACTCAATGAAAATAATATACATAATTTGATATAAAACATGTGATTAAATTATATATGATCCGCTCAATTAAAATCCACATATAAGGAAATAGATTCTGATATTCTATTTCCTTTGTAATGGGTATGATAAATAATGGCAACACCTCCCAATATATTTATTCCATCCCGAGTTACATCATTATCATACTAGTGTATAGAGTACTACATGTTAATAAAATTAATAATTGTAAAAAAATAAATTTAAATTAAATCAATATTCATACATATTTCATAGAAACAATTGATACATAAAAAATAGTTCTTTATATTCTACATCAATGATGATCTAATACCAATTTTGACTAAAAACCACATCAGAATCAATCCATTATGGTCATGAATAACACCTTAAACCACAATAAATTAATTTTTGTTATATTTTTCCACTTTCATTGAAATGTTATTATATATAGATATCCATCTCTCAAACATCCCTCATTACTTAATTTCATGTTTACTACTCTTTTAAAGTAGTTACTAGAGTAGAGAATATAAAATATACTTTGAACCTCCACTTAAATCATGTACCACTTGATCCTGTAGGGTACAAAAACAAATATAAATAATATTAGTAGATTATAGAACACACATTTGATTATATTTTTCATTATGACACCACTTGAGAGTCAAAAAATTGAAATAATAATACAATGCCTAAAGATCCTTGAAATTCAGTTCAACAATTGTAGAAATCAAGAATAATTAACTAATTCAATGAAGTCTTTTATAATTTGACAATTAATGATGTTATATAAATAGTTAAATATTTCTAATACCAGCAATATTTTGGTAAATATGTGATTTTTTTATTCACTAGAATTCAAGTGTAACCCACATGTTCAATCCACAAAAATAACTACTGACTACACTTCAGCATATATAGGGTGAAAATTCATTCTAATATTTATTACTAGAAAACTCAATTTAATAGGAATTCCATTATACTATATGAATTATCCTCACTAAACATACACCCTCATTTTCATATCAAATGGCAAGAATATTACAAATGAAACATAAAAATTATAAAAAGAAATAATACTAGTTTTTCCTTATCAGTTGAGCGAATAATGTCATCAAAAATTGCATTATATTCCTCTTAAATAAAAATATGATAAAATTTCGGGTAAGATAGAGAAATATTTCATATAGTTATCATTGATAAATTCGATAAAAATGAATATGAGTAGTTATACAGTGGTTTGTATAAAAATACATTCCACTAGAACACATATTCCATCTTTTATAATCAATAATAAAGGGATGGATTAACAAAATTTGAATCTATATTTCATTAGACTCACCCATATTTTCCCCAAAATATCCCTAAAAAATATAACAATATTTATCTTAGATGAAATATTTTTAATGATACATGAATTCAATAAAAGAACATAGTAATTTATCACGGAGATCATTCGTAGTTGTTTCAGGTTCAAATAATTTAATGCCACTGCCATTTTAGGAAGATAATTAAACTTACTTTTTCCCAATTAAATATACTATCCTTACTACATCCAATTATGATATAAATAAAATTCATTTCAATAATTGAATAATCAACTTTAGAATAGCTACCTTGGAGACTATGTAAAATCTGGTTTCCCTATGACTACCCCAAAAGAATAAAACTTTTTATACTTGGAAATAATCTTTTATGGATACATTAAATATAAAAATTTAACCAATCAAACCCTAAAAATTATACATTTTACATATAACATTAAACATAAGAAATTTTCTATAAAATTAAATAAGATATTATTAGTAGTTTGCTATGAATTTGAGAGTTATTATATCATCTAATAAGTTGTTAATCCCTTAATATGTATATTACAGGTGGATTACATTATAAGTATGATTAGTATGGAATATTATCATATTCGTTTGGTAATATTATTTTATATATACCACACATAATTGTGTTCTATGAATATTTTATAATTATGGTTCAAACATCTATTTGGATTATTATATTTTGTGTTGTATTTGTATTCAATTGTTATCCACTATGTTATGATAGAATTTCTATATATGTCTTTTATTATTGAGTTATTCATTATTAAGTCATCAAATAACTACAGGAAACTATAAATACATTGATGTGTTATTAGTCTTCAAAGGCTACTATCTTAGAATATTTATCTGGATAGATTATAATTAGTAGTTGCATATAATATTTTTATAGAGCTGGTCAGTATGGATTAGAGATAATAGTTAATTTTATGTGGATAAAAAAATCTATAATAATATATATATATATATGATGGGGAGAAAATATATAATATATTATGTTTGAGTATTTGATTAAAATATAGAAAATTATAGTATGATGATTGATAATCCTCTATTGAATCTTATAGCATTCTAGATGTTGATATTCACGATAAACAACCACCCGAATATGGTTTGGTAAATATAAATTGATTCACGAGTTTAAAAGTTATATATGATAAAAAACACATAAAATGAGATATGAAATGAAATATAATACATTATAAAACAAATTATGTTTTTCAAAATTAATATTGTTATAAAAAATTCAAATATGTGATGATATGTTTAATGTTATTTTAGATGGGTTTTGAAAAATTAACGTGAATTTTAGATTATATAATGATGTAAATAATTTATATATTGGTTATATAAAACATATAATCCATGAAAACATGAATAGGTTAATATAGTGGTACAAAATGGAAAATGAATTACATTTATTGTGTTCATTCATATAAATTAAATTATCAAGTAATCTATCATATTTTACATTTAGCATTTTAAAAGGGAATCCAAAAATTAAAAATTAAAAATCAAGGAGTTCATATTTGTTTCAAATGGATTTTCATAATTTTATATAAAGACATTAAAGTGTTCGTGAAAATTATATATGGATGAATTCAGTAGATTCTAAGATTTAGTTGATGAATTTTATGGTATTTTAATTAAAAAATTTTGAGGAACATTGTTTTTAAAAAAAATTACATTTATATAAAAGTGAAACTATAAGAATATTCAACATTTTATGTTTTCAATTGGAACATAAAATTTTACAAGACCACATATGGTTGAACAATTGGAATTAATGAGGATCTATAATTTTTTTATTTTTTATATTTATTAATGATAAAAATTCATAGAATACCATATATAAATATTCTAATTTAAAAACTATTAGAGGAATCATAAAATATACCGTAAAAATAAAATAATTAACATCCATTCTCAAGACATATTTCAATACATGATTTATAAATATTAACTAATAAGGGAATATAGTGAAATTTGTTCTCTAATATTGTGATTTTAAAAATTTGTTAATTGAAAAATAATTATTTATTATCAAACCACAATTATAAGTGATAATAAATTTGAATATTTGTGACTTATTGTCAGGTAATGACCTTGCCCATCAGGGCCCTCATGGATGGTTACATTCTTTGTGTGACAAACACAAGTCTACCACTAATTGTATAGGTGTTGGTGACAAGTAATTGAAAGATATAGACTAAAACAGGAGTCCTTAGCCTAATGTAAATATTTATACACACTATTAGCTATCTAATATATTGTTTAGCATAATAACAGTTGATTAAAATATGTATTTTATAACCTTGTAGGTAATATCATATAAAAAATACATTATAGTATGAAAAAATAAAAGAAACTGATGAATGGAAAAAATATAAAACCAACCAGAAAAGATGTCCCAATATGACACCAACTATAAAAAGTAGAAAACCGAATATTCCCAATAATCACAAACCCACCCACGTCAAACCCACAATGGACAACCATGTCGGCCCACAAAAATGGCCGATAAGCATTCCTGGACTTCTTTGGATGTAAACCAGTGTTAGGAATCAATTATTATAAACTGGGAATAGTTTATCCCATAAAATATAGATAAATATACAAGAATTAAATTAATTAACCAACTAAAAGCAGGAACAAAATAAATTTCATGGTTAAACATTCATCCTACTGACCTCATGGGTCACCACCAATCACAGAAAAAGGATCACTCCAAGAGGGATCCCAAACCAAGAAAATTTTGAAACTAGGAATGAAGATGTTTTTTGACCACTAATAATATCATTAGGGATTCTAATGAATTTTCATTTCTTATACCATTCCTTTATAATTAAAACCACATTAATATTGTTTGAAAAATAGATAACAAATTATGGTTTTAATTTATTTTAATAAAATGTAAAAGCGTAAATTTTTTATAAATTCCACTCTCAATTAAATTTATAATAATAGTTACTGATGTACGAAATGAATTTATATTAATTTCATAGAAAGATATTCTTTTTTTTTATCTTCTAGTTTAATATATAATGGAATACTAGGGTGTCATATAATAAAAACACTATAAGCCAGAAAAATGTAAAATACATGTGAAACATTTATCATGGAATGTACCTAGACACAAAGTTAATATACCCTAGATGTTCTCAGTTTAAAATCCATCATCTGAGCTATCAATGTGATTCATAGACAATCACATACCTACAATCCCATAACTAGCCTATCTCGTTGCACGTGCAATACGGCCTTTTCCTACCAGGGGGGTCAATTCATTTTTATTGGGACTAAACCAAATTCTATCGACCCTCACTACAATGACTATAATCCCATGGATATATAAAATCTGAGAGGTGAGGAAGAAATCATGAAGACATATAAATTCACTATTTATAATAAAGAACACATCCTAACACCATTAATGTGTATTCCCCCTATAGTGGAGAGTATCCAAGGTTGTGACATCATTTCATGAAAATAATCCAATGTTCCAACCTGGCCTACACATCAACAAAGTATAAAACCACTATCGATTAAATACATATTGGATCCAAATGGGCCTTACAACACTTAATGATGCATCATTTAGTGAAATAATCAATAATTGAAAATACATTACATTTTCTAATACATGGTTGAATCCATATATTAAAATGAAAAACTCATGTTGTATGTTTAGCTAAAGTATGTGAAACAAATGAGATTCTCTTTTAAAAGTGTCATGTAGTAATAAAACATAAATATAAGACATTAAATAATTCATGGAATTAAAATTAAAGGCTCAGACATAGGGATCTTACAACAAGGATAATAGGACCAAGCTGAAATACATTGCAACTGGACACTTATACCAATGACCACTAGAATCATCCTTTTTCTAATTACATGGATACCAACCTCCACACATATATAATGACACCGTTACTGAATTTACATATACACATATCAGTTAATGTGTACAAAAGGGTCCATATATATACCCCTCTACATCCATATTACCGTTTTAATCTAACACATGTATGAAATATAAATATATTTATATATATAAGACATTGGGCCACAATATATTTTTTCATACCACCATGAAAAAAATATATACATTGGTAACATATATATGTATATGGATACCTATGAATACACAAGTAATCTTCCTTTGATAATGGCGGATCGAATCCACCACAACAGGATCCAATGTGCTATTGAAAAATATGAGAACGCCAAATATTACAAACTCCAAAATTTAAATTGAGATCATGAATAAAAAAGACTAAACCATACCCAAAACAGACAGAAAAACCACTACCTTCAATGACCATAGTGTGAACCGGCCCAAATGAGACCCAAGAACCCTGCACATTGACTATAACAAGATATCAGAAACCAAAACCCCTATTAGGGTTCGTCCAATCATGAGCCACAATAATAAGAGGATAAATATGGAGTATAAGGAGAAAATAAGAATGATAAAACCCTTCCATGATGAATTCACTAGAAGTTAGTGGTCATAGGGGTTACAAACCATGATAGAGAAGATGAGGAAATCATGTAAGGAGGGGATTCGATCGGGGGGACTTTTGAGACATATGTAATTGACGGGGATGTGTCACATGGTTAAAGGGAATGGGAATGAGAAAAATTCCTCTATGATATTCTATAATTATATTAATAATAATAAAGCAATTAATAATTATAATAATATTTTTTTATTATTTGAATATATCCTTTATTAAGGATTGAAATTTCACAAAGTTAGATTGCATGATTAGCCAAATTGTGCACCAGTCATGCTCACCTCTCGTGAAATATGGGAAACCCCTAGGATAAAGGTTCATTATTAAGAAAAACAAGTGCTCTCTATGTAACCATATCTTCTAAAAACACATAGATGACTCTTATGGGTTCCCATGTTTTTTGTTAACCATACATTAACTATGAACCTTTACTAAAAACCTAAAATATTATTATTTTACCCAGATCTAACCCAAAACTCAAAATATAGGCTACAATTAATTAATAGCCCAAATTTAGGATGTGATAATTCTCCACTCCAAGACAATTTTTGCCCCCAAAAGGTCCCAAATATTAATTTCCTTCATACATTCTATGAATAAAAACCACAACATGAGATAAAATTTCAAAAAACAAAATACCTAGTGCTAATAATAACCATTTTAAATATATAATCTCCAAAATAGACTAAACATGCATTTTTCAAAAAAACAAACCTATATTGGAATGGAAAATGAGAAAGGATAATTACATTTATCCATCCAATAAAGGACACAATTGAAGAGACTCATAAAATCAAACACAACCTCAAAACATTAAACATTGTGAACCCTATCAAAGAATCACTAATGAAACAATTCATTTTTTATTTTGGATAATGAATATATTCTACATGAACAACCATATAGACCAACTAACTACCATATCCAGGGTTTGAAAAGTATGGAATAATGATACATAATGATGAAAAATTCAATGTTCCCAAATAGAGGACAAAAAACACATAATAGGTTCACCATGAGATTTTCCCATGGGTTTCTCCCAGAAAATTTAGTTTTTTCTTCAATCCTTTGTTTCTTAAAATGAAACAATTAAGAAATCCCCAAAAAATCCTTATCATTAGTGTGGACACAAAGCATTCAATTAAGTCATTGACATGATCTAGAAAATACATCAGTGAGACGTGTGGTGGTTCATCGAACCATTACTGTACTAACAAAAAATATTCCCGCTAATGTATTCTCTAGATCTTGTCAGGTATTTCATGGAAATCATTTTTCCACACCGGTGATAGTGCTTTTGTTAGGATTTATTAATTTTTTCATATCCAAAAAAAGGATTGACCAATAACCAAATTATTATGGAGAAACCCATTGGAAAATCTCATGTTGAACCTATTAGGTGTATTTTTGTCCTCTATTTAGGATCATTGAATTTTTTATCATTATGTTTCTCTATTTCTTAAATTCCCAACCCTGGTCAAGGAAGTTGGTTGGTCTAGAAGGTTATTCATGTATAAAATATTCATTATCATTAATAAAAAATTTATATTTTTGTTGGTGAATTTTTGATAGGGTTTGCAGTGTTCAATGTTTTGTGGTTGTGTTTGATAGTGTTAGTCTCCTCAGTTGGGTCCTTTATTGGAGGGATAAATTTCATCATCCTTTCTCATTTTACAAACCAATTTATGTTTTTTTCTTTGAAAAAGGCAAATTTAGTATACTTTGGGGATTATATATTTAAAAGGGTTATTATTGGCACTTTTTATTTGGTTTTTTGAAGTTTTTTCTAATGTAATTGTTTTCTTTCATTGAATTTCTGAACAAACTGAATATTTGAGACTTTCTATGGGTAGAAAGTGTCTTGGTATAGAGAATTATAACATCATAAACTTCGGATATTAATTCACATTATTCTATATTTTGTGTTTCGGGATAGACTTGGATAAAATAATAAAATTTTAGGTTTTTCATATAGGTGCATATTTGATGTGTGGTTAACAAAAAAAGGGGAACCCATGAGAGTCATATTCATGTTTTTGGAAGATATGATCACATAAAAAGAAGTTTTTTTTCTTAAAAATGTACCTTTCTCCAAGGGGTTTCCTTATTTCTCTAGAGGGGAGCACGATTGGTGCACAATTTGGCCAATCATGCAACCAAACAGTGTGAAATTTGCTTCTTTAAAAAAGGAATTATTTAAATAATAATAAAAATATAAATATTACTATTATTATTATTATTATTATTATTAATTTTGAAAGTAAAATTTATTATTTAAATATTTTTTGGGAAAATATTGTTTTAAATTAATATTTTATTATTTTCACTATTCATCAAAAAACAATATCAGAAAATATACGAAATATTCATGAAAATATTATTTTTAAAATATAAATTAAAATTGTTGTTTATTTTTATCAAATAATTTTTACAACTTTTTCAAAAATTAATTTTATTATTTTTCAAAAAATACATTATGTAATTTTTTTGGGAAAATATTATTTTTTAAATGTATAAATACAGTAATAAAAATTATAAACGTTATTATCAATATGTTATCTACATATAATACCAATATGCCTTATAATTAAATATTAGTTAATACTATAATGCAGTTATTATTATTTATATTACTATATTTAATGGCTAGTTTATAACATTCATACTTAATTAACAATATTAATAATGAATCATGTATTTGATAATACTCTGTATTGCGTGTAATGAATGTTATGCCAGTATTACATGTAGATAAAAATTAACATGGTGTTATGTGTACCAAAAGTTGTCAATGAAATTTTATATTTTTTATAATAAAACAATTCATATGAAAAACATGGTGTTACATTTTACCAACAAAAAATATTAATTTCCCACGATAAATTTTCCACTATGATAAAAATAAATAAGGACAATTATACCTCATCATATCCTAAACCTCCTAGGTAGAATCATTAAACTAGTTGTTTCACGAAAAACATTAACCTAATGAGTGGTCTTGTTTTATAGAATATTTTATGTATGATCCATATCCTATAATCTATATTCCTCATTAGAATGATATTGCCCTGGTGATAGGAACTCTGAGTTCAGTACATGTGAATGGTCAGGTACAAACTTCCTTAGGAGAGATACATAGAAAAAACTAGGGACTTGATTGAGGAGATTTGGAAGCTACAGATGATACGCTACCATCCTGATAATATAAAGAATTTTAAAGTGATCGACATAAATAGGGATTAGTTTCCCTTTTTACATAATCTCATAACCTTATTCTATTGAGAAATTATTAGATACACCTTATCACCGACATCAAATTTTAGATTATTCAAGTGATTTTTACAAAATCCCTTTTTATTTTGACCTATATTTATGTGTTGCTGGAAATAATTTACATTATCAAAAATTTATTCATCTATCTCAGGTACCAATAGATTTAATTCTTTAATGACATTCCAGTACATTAGATCTCTATGTTTATTATAACAGAATTATTCACAAGGAATCATTTTAATGATTTATTGAATGTAATTTTTTGAAGAAAACCCAACAAGATGTTAATGATAATCCCCACAACCTTTAAAATCAAAGGAACAATATCTTTATATATCTTTAGGTGTTTTATTTTTTCTTATTGAATGACCATCTGTATTAGGATGACAGACAATGCTGAAACTCAACTCCATATCAAAAAATTAGTGAAGCCTTCAATAAATAATTTATGTGATCCTCTTATACGAATCAAACACAATGTAATATGGTACTCCATGCATGATTACCACTTAAAAGATGTATATCCTAACATGGTGATCTATAGAAGAGTATTCCCTCATAGGGATGATGCATGTTGTCTTAATATGGAGTTATATTGCAACCCTTATAGCATTATTCCTTTTAGATGTTTTAGAGTGTCCAATGATAAAATTCATTTGGTTGTTTTCCAATTTCATTTTTGGAAAGTGTATTGGATTCAACATCCCCATATACATTTTCATTCAGCATTAATATGTTGATATATATGGAACCAAGATACAAACTCTACGATATTGATCATTATACCATCAATCCATAAGTACTCATTCATTTATATATAAAACTTCATAATTCCTTGACGAATAGATAATGATGAAATTTAATGTTACACAAATAGATCTTTATTCAAATAAGATATAGAAAAAACATATACACATTTCCTAAACATTATCATTCCTTCATTATAAGGGTTATTCATAATGAAAATATATCGTTTTTGCTGATCAACATCCCCCTTCTCCACATCCTTTATCATCACAAAGTTACATATATGAACATTCAGTTCATGAAAAGATTATTTATCCCCATTAATTAGGATATCCATATCCAACAATTGAATATATATAAATATTGGATATTTTTTTTATTTTCATCATCTATAATCCAGCATGATCCATTCAACACAAATCATTATGCACATTGATTAATTTCCCATAGTGTTAATGTATTGAGCATTAAAAATAATTAATCAGCTATAACCATCTTCCCTGGAGAATGTAAAAATCCTTATATTTGAATATATAATCTTTTTTGGTTTTTATTTATATCACACAGTTATCAATAATGATAATTCTTCAATATATTTGATGAAGGAACTACCATAGCTAACGGTAAAAAATTATTGGTTAAATATTATATTGAATCATCAATTTTCATGAGGCACAATATATTACCCTTTCAATATAATTATCCAAACATCCCAATCCCTTCATGGAAGCATCATTTTTTATTAAAATACATTCTCAACTAAAATGTAATGTCAATATAGGTGAACAGATTAACATTCTCTAAAGTACATTAAATATTCTTTCCATTCATTTGTCCAGAATAAAATTCCTCCCATTTGAGTTGACATTGTAATAGGATTAGATTTTCCTTGTTGTAATCCCATTAAACCCATCACAAAATAACTCAACTATTTCCCACACATTATTCTTATCATTCATGATGATTTTCTCACAAAATATTAGAGATAAAATCCTCATCTGAATGGAAATTATGTCTCATATGATGGATGTGGCACCCTCGTATGTTAATACTTATTTTCACATTTGTAAAAATTCTCAGTATTTATTGAAATATAAAACATGACTTATCATCCTTGAAATGTGTTGAATAATGTATGCATATAACGAAAATACATTCATAGGATGATAAAAATATTTCCATAGGGATGATTACAAGATTTTCAAGAATCTTGTTCCCATAAACCTGAATCGAAGATGACTAATTAACATATGATTTGGCCATAATACCATTTGTGGTTAACTTTTCTTATTCCACACATAATCATTTCTATGGCATATTGATAACATTATAAAATTAATTATATATTAATGAACGGGTAGATTTATAGTCAAATTTGATATTTGTAGGTTTAGAATTGATATTATTTGTGCATATCACCACATTATTATCACAACCCTCATATGAAAAAAGGGTCACTTGATACATCCCATTATCTATTGGAATAATTTTTATCTGACATTGATCATCGCCATTAACCATCAATTATAGAAATTGGTTAGAATAGTACTCAAACATCAGGTATTCGTAACACCGTAATGATGGTGGTCAATTAAATATACAATTATCTTTATTTAAATCCTTAGATAACATGCTCCCACCACTATGGAAATCAATTTCCGGATGATCATCCCTTCCACACAACAAATATATTGTAGCCCCACTGAAGCAATTTCCTCTATGATTTTTCCATGAAATTGAAAATAATTTAAATATCATCATATTCTCTCAATGGTTCCATGATATTCCTTCAAACCCCATCTTCCTTTTCTATTCAAAACCTAGAGATTGATATGTAACTCAATCTTAAATATCATACTTGATATCCAAACACAAAATATTTTGATATCTATTGATGTCTTTAATAGATAACAATATTCATAAACATCGTTTTAAGACAACGATGAATCGAACAACCATGCATTCCGGTCTGATGATAATACCAAATGCATTACTCAATAGACATGTAAAATTTTCATCATAGGTACCAACATATTCATCTTAATTTTACATTAAATCAGGAAAATATTTCTCGACCTTTATAAGAATAAAACCAGGAAACTACTTATTAAAAAATAATCTTTTAAACCTGTCCAAATACATAGACTTTATTTATTTATTTACCTTAAAGTCTTGATAATAATCCACCATTGATTGACTCATCCTTCCAAATATAAAAATTCAAAATGAATTTCTCAGGTCCCAATGATGTGAAAATGGAAAATATATTTTCACTGGTGATGATCTATTTCTCAACAACTAGTGGATAAATAGACCTATAGAATAAAGGAGGAAGTTTTCCTCATGAAAGACTCAACAAAATTTTTTTCCTTAATTTTTTTGGATGCCTATCCTAATTTGTATATTTTAAATGTTTTATGATCATAGAAACACGATTCTTCATTCCAACCCCCATATAATATGGATTCGTTGGTGGATAATCATTTCACGATTTTCTCACTCATAATTTTCATTATTTATTTTGGTTCCATATATTGACTAAAACATAAAAAATAATTTATGAAACAATAAGTAGAGTGGGAAACCACATTAACCTGAATATCTATTATAGGATTTCTAAATCATGACATGTTTAGTTAAGTATAACACCTTTGGATTTTCCGATACTCTTCATAGTCATCATCTATTATATTCCATCATGGTGATCGATAATGTGTTTGTATATTTACATATCGTATCCCCTCTGGATTGAAATAATGGAGTGGAGTAATTCATATTTTAATGACTAGTGTAAGATTGATTGTAACACAATAATTTGTTTTTGGGGGGTGGTTACCTCTATTTATATCTATGAAAAATACACATACACTTGTAGTATATTTAATGGGATGTAATTGATTCATAATCACATGCACTATCATCTACCAAAATACTATGATATTTTCTTATACACTGTCTCAACTTTATAACTATCCATAGACACATCCATATAGTTCTCAATATTGTTTTCTCATCCTAGTTTCTAAACGATAACTAAACCTATTCTATATGGTTGTGGTTGTTTCCAAGTGTTTAATACTACCCATAAGGATGTAGAATTAATATAGCATGTATTATAGCAGAAATGTAGATGCCATAACTATTCAGCTTTTTGGGAAGTTGGTCCATCCGTTTGGTCCTATTGTCCATAAGGTCTTCAGGCCACCACAGGCCTTTGGGATTTGAGATCTAATAAAATAATGATCATGGAGTATCCCATGATGACTACACAAAATAGGAACTAGAAGAGGATTCAGATGAAGTTTCTTCCACCTGAGGAGAGATGATGATATTGGATGAATGAGAGGGTATGGTCGTCTACATTTGTATGGGGAACCATGCAGTTATACATGGAGAAATTCTAGTTGATGCGCAATGCAAGGTGGGGATCTTGGAACCTATGATAATTTAGATGCATGGGAGGGCCATATCTATTATTCATTTTTTGGGGCTTCATATCATGTATTGGGATCTATGGCCATGGGCCTTCCAGTCTTCCATTGGGCCATGTTCCCCTAGGCCTATGGTTCATGAAAGGGTTCCCTCTAAACAAAGTTAACAAAGAGATTAACCTAAAAATAAATAATAAACCAAGGCTTTCAGTAAATTAAGGAATGACTAAACCAATCCTCTAAAAACAACTATATCGACCCAGGCTTACAATACATATTTATTACATAACATTTTATGAATATTAATTACATTATAAAAACACAAGATATAAAATAATAATAGATTAGTGTCATTGGAAACATGGAAACATAAACTCTAGTCTATAGTAGAGCTAAATCATCTCTAAATACCTTTTTCGTAACTATAACTATTTATAGGCATATCATACATAATAAAAATCTTCTTAACATGGGGAAAAGAAACATAATAAATCGTTAGCTAATAAGCAGTATAAGGGTTAATAAGGGAAAAATATAAGAATAACATGAAAATGTGGTTGTGGGAACATTTATATAACATTTAAGAACCATACCCATCATATCAAATATCATAAACATGAGTTATGGAATAAATATTGGTATTTTATATCACATGAGTCATAAAATAAAAAAAGGGTATCATAAATGAGAGAATAATCTAGAGATAAGTAATATATTTTTGGAATACACATAACAACATACAATAATTTCTATTTGCGTCATGTCTCACTTCCATGGATATCATATAAGTGTTGTTTTACTCCCAGAACCATCATATTATTAAAGGTTCTCTCTCACAAAAATCATATTTTACAAAGTCCCTTAATGAACTGAGTTCTCCCTTAGTTATTTTCATGTCTATCACAAGAGATATTAATTTTTACCCAATTTATTGGAGGGAGATTTAGGTCCTACCCATCACATGATTAAAACTATATTTATGTATTCCACGAGATTATAGTCATTTATTATATCATAACATACGAAATGAAATGGGTATCACAATAATGTCATAAAACAATAAAATTTGGAATATTGAAATGATTCGTAATTATTTCATCATATAATGAAATATTTAATGAATCTGGTATCATGAGTATGTCCACATTGTCACGACCCGCCCTCGGGGTCCGTGCCGTGACTACCCCAAGCCCGCCTTCCATAGGCCAGGGGCTGGCGACTAGCACCAAGGCGTAAATCCCAGTAAAAAGGGAAGGCATTGCCTTTGAAAAGTAATACATACACCACAGAGTAAGCAAGCGGAAAGTAAACACTAAACAAAAGCAGAGTACTACTGAAAGTGCGGAAAAGTAAATGGGCCAGTATACAAACCCAAACTGAAAGTAAAGTACAACTCGAAAGGGAAAACAGAAACTGAAAAGTAAAAGCCGCTACTCCGAGCTGTCCACAGGAAATCCCACCTGAAGGGTGGGTACAGATAGCTCCTCTGCTCCACGGGTCCCGCCGTCCGCTCCGAGCACGTCCCGTCCAGTGGTCCACCTCCGGGTACCGTCCCGCTGTGCAAAGCTCAGCTAAGGTCAACGCTGTCCGTCGTCTGCAACCAACACAACGTAGTGCGGGCAAAGCCCGTGCAGGGGTGAGTATAAGCTACTCAGTAGGGACCCCGAGACCCCTGAAGGTCTCTCAAATCCACAAAGGATAAACCACGAAGAAAAGTACAATCACGAAGTAACAACTGACACTGCTTAGGTATATGCCCATACATATACCTATGTCATCAATTCAAATACGCTCCAACCTCCGAGCCCAAGTACAACTCAGTCCACGCAGGAAAGTATACGTATTCCACATAGGAAAGCAAAACATAATCCACACAGGATTGCACAACACAATCCACACAGGAAAGCAACAGGATTCAGCTCACACAGGTATACTTCTTCAAGGACGATAAAGATGATCACTGATCCATCTAAGTCGTCGGACCCACGAAGGATCGATAGGTAACTAACCCCCGCAAAGACCCACACAGGATCGGGCCCACACAGGACCTGTAGGCGCTGGTTCACACAGGACCGCTGAGCGCAGAGACCCACACAGGATCGGACCCACACAGGATCGGGCCCACACAGGACCTGTAGCACTGATCCACGTAGGATCGCTGAGTGCTGTAGTCGTCGTCGTCGAATCCACACAGGATCTCTGTACTGTCGTCGTCGCAGTCACAGTAGCAGTAGTAGTCGTAGCAGTAGAACAGTCGCAGCCAGCACTAGGGTTCCCGCACAAAGCAAGCTCGTTCGGAGGGTCCGCTCAACGAGCCGAGAGGCTGATACATAAACTGTCACGAAGACTAGGGTTGATGTATCCAAAAGTTCCGTATCGTCAACAGGAACTCAACGCAACAGACGGCGCGTCGATCGGACGCCCGGTCTGAGAGTTATTGGCATTTTCGTATCCGGGGCCCAGTTGGTTTTTAAGTAAAAACCAACCCAACCGTACTCCACATGCGTCCAAACCTCGGGCGGAGTATGCCAAAAGATTCGTCTCACTAAGTGGGACACAACACAGCTGACGACACGTCAATCGGACATCCGTAGCTCAAGATATGAGCGTTTCCGCTCCGAAGGCCCGGTTGGTTTCGTGAACGAACCAACCCGGCCGAACTCAAAGTAAACCGAAACCTTGAGTGCGATATACCGAAACGACCGTCTCGATCCAAGGATCGCGTTGCCGCAGACGGTTCTTCATTCGGAGGTCCGAGGCTCAAGATATGGCCCAAAAACCGATTCTGGTTCGAAACGGGGGGGTCCGGGTCCGGGCCGACCCGGCCCGACCCCCCCCCCCCTGGGGCGGCCCGGCCGGACGGCCGGCCGGAGGTGCGGCGGCGTGGAGGCGCGGGGGCTGCGGCGGCTTGTCGCCGCAAGGAGGCCGCGCGGGGGAATCAATTCCCCCGCTTTTCAAGTGGCGGCGCGGCTATGCCGCGCCATTTTTTTTAAAAGCGCCCCCCCCCCCCCCCACGTGGGGGGCCTGCTGGTGCGGAACCGGGGGGGGGGCCGGCTGCCCCCCTCATAAAGAGGGGGGTTTTTATGAGTTGGCCGGGGGATTAATTCCCCCGGTTTAATGGTATCCGTCCGGCCAGCTGGCCGGCCGGTTTTCTCTAACGGGACCGGAAATTCCGGTCCCCCCTTCGGCTTCCGACGCCGGCGGCCCGGCCGCCGGTCTTCTCTTCCGCCGCGGCCCGGAACCGGCCGCGGTCTCCTCGTCCCGCCGCGGTGTACGTCGTCCGGCGCGGTGCGACGGCACCGCGCCCCATCGCCGTGCCTTGATTCCTTTCAACGCGGCGCGACGGCGTCGCGTTCTTGAAGATTTTTCCTCGGCGTGGCGCGACGGCGCCGCGCAAAATAATTGCACGATTATCCGCGTGGTGCGACGGCACCACGCCACTTTGCTTCTACCCGCAAGAATAAACAAGAACGATGGAGGGGGGTTCGGCCGTGTTCGTGCGGTCCGGCCCCCTCACGTTAAGATAATAACGCAACTTTAAATAATTCAAAGCCACATTTTAGACATGCTAAATTCACGATCAAGAATAAAATAATGAAACCAAAAAGAAATCAACAACCCCTACCTCGGGTATATGGTTCAAAGATTTTTCTACGTTCCGCGGAAGACGACGTCGCGGAGGTCGGGCGTCGCGGTCGTCGTTCGTCAAATCCGTTGACAAAGGGATGCGTCCGATGCGATACGTCGTTGGCGAAACTTCTCAAGTCGACGAAGGAAAACCGAGGAGGAAGCGGTGTCTCCCTTTCTTTGACGTGGAGAGAAGATAGAATGGCGTGTCGGTGTTCTTCGCGTTCTTCAAGGAGGAAGATGAAGTTCTTCAAAGTGTATAACTCTTCTTCTCTCTAATCTCCACACAACACAGAAACTCCCCAAAATAAAATAAGCTACACCTTATTTTATTTTCACTTTGCCAACCTTTCAAAATTCAAAAGTTGAATTCATTACATTAATTAAAAACTAGAGTTGTCAAAAATTAAATGAAGAGATAAGTTGGCAAGAATTAATGTAAGGGAGAGTCGCATAATTAAGAGGGGGTTTAGAGGGGTTAGGGAATTTGAAAAGGTGGGGGCTCGTGTGGGCCCCACCTCCCTCATAACCACACATGGGAAGTTGGGTGGTTGTGGGCCCCACCAACAACTTCCCATGAGAGAGTCTAACCACCACGAATAAAATAAAATTCAAACATAATTTTATTTTACTTATCTTTTAATCCCCAAAACTAACTTTCAACCCGCAACAAACGCAACTCCCGAAAAGGTCTCTTTAAGCGAATATCGGCGCTGCGAGTTCATCGGTGCCCTCGGATTTCAATTCCGAGCACCGGATCAAAAGTTAGGAATTCCCGCTCGTTCGTTCACTGAACGTACCCGAGCCAAACTTCGGAAATTAATTCTGGGCACTCCGGGCCTCGGAATCAGGTGCCGTCTGAAACCGCGCTCTTGTAAAATTATAAAGAAAATTAAGAAAAAATTTTCCTTGAATTTTACGGGTCTTTACATTACTCCCACCTCAGGGCTTTACGTCCCCGTAAAGATACATCAAAAACTAGGGAAACAGATGAGGGTATTGAGCACGCATCTGAGCCTCCCGCTCCCATGTGCTCTCTTGGAGATTCCCGTGCTGCCATCTGATGCGCACAAGAGGATTTGATCGCCCACGCAGGAACCGCTCCTGTCGATCCTCTATCTCCACAGGGACCTCCGTAAAAGTCGCCCCATCGTCAACGTCAAGCTCCCCATGATCAATGATGTCCGTCGGGTCGTGCACGTATCTCCTCAGCTGAGATACGTGGAAGACGTCGTGCACCCGGTGCAACTGAGGTGGTAGAGCCAGGCGATAAGCCACCTCACCAATCCTGCTGAGAATTTGGAAGTGTCCGATGAAGCGCGGAGATAACTTGCTGCCTCGGCCAAATCTCCGAATACCACGTCGAGGTGAGACCCGCAAGAAGACGTGGTCGCCATCCTCGAACTCCAGTGGCCTCCGCCTCCTGTCAGCGTATGACTTCTGCCGGCTCTAAGCTGTCCTCATCCGCTCCTGGATGACCTGGACCTTCTCTGTCGTGGCCTGGACCATCTCCGGTCCCACCAGTGCTGACTCCCCAGGGTCTGTCCAGCACAAAGGAGATCTACATGGTCGGCCGTACAACGCCTCGTACGGTGTCATCCCGATAGTGGAGTGGTAGCTGTTGTTGTACGCGAACTCCACCAAGGGTAGGTGGTCCTCCCAGCTACGACCAAAGTCGAGGACACATGCGCGGAGCATGTCCTCGAGTGTCTGAATGGTCCTCTCCGTCTGACCATCCGTCTGAGGGTGAAAAGCTGTGCTAAGACGTAGCTGCGTCCCGAACGCTTCCTGTAACCCCTTCCAAAGTCGGGAAGTAAAGAGGGCATCTCGATCGGAGACGATAGATGATGGCACGCCGTGGAGCCGCACAATCTCCTGAACGTAGAGACGTCCCAAGCACTCTACTGAGCCCTGCTCTATGATGGGTAAGAAGTGTGCCGACTTGGTGAGTCGGTCAACAATCACCCAGATGGAGTCGTGACCTCTGGAAGTGCGTGGAAGACCAGTCACGAAGTCCATAGATATGTCGTCCCACTTCCACTCCGGAACCTCCAAGGACTGTACCAAGCCTGCTGGAACCTGATGCTCTGCCTTCACCTGCTGACAGGTAAGGCATCGAGAAACGAACTCTGCTACTGCCTTCTTCATGCCCGGCCACCAGTGCTGTCGTCTGAGGTCTTGGTACATCTTCGCCACTCCAGGATGTACCGCTAAAGGAGAAGTGTGAAACTCCCTCAGCACTTCCTCTCGCAAAGCGACTGGTACCATGGTACGTCCTCTAAAAAGGATGTCGTGCTCTGCTCCAAGGGAGAAACCATCGGGTGCCCGTCCCGAGGATATCTGTGCACGCCGTGTCTCACAGTCAGCGTCCTCACGCTGTGCCCCTCTGACCCGCTGTAGTAGTGGAGGAGTGACTGTGAGAGACTGAAGAAAGGCTGCTCCATCTCTATCCACGAAGGATATCTGCAAAGAGGCTAGCTGCTCCGTCGCCTCCTCAAGTAGCTGAATGCCCGTCCTCCTGCTGAGGGCATCGGCTACTACGTTCCCCTTCCCAGGAGTATAGACTATATCAAATTCATAGTCCTGGAGGAACTCGAGCCATCGCCGCTGTCTCATGTTCAGGTCCTTCTGCGAGAAGATATACCTGAGACTCTGATGATCGGAAAAGACTGTAAAGCGCTCACCCATCAGATAATGTCGCCATGTCTTCAGAGCGAAGACCACTGCTGCTAACTCCAGGTCATGGGTAGCGTAGTTCTGCTCATGCGGCCTCAACTGTCGTGATCCATAGGCGATCACTGCCCGCTCCTGCATCAGAACACATCCGAGTCCGGTCCCTGATGCATCGCAGTAGACTACGTACCCTACTCCCTCCTCAGGCAACCTCAAGATAGGTGCGCTAGTCAATCTCTGTCTCAGCTCCTGGAAGCTCTGCTGACATCTGTCTGACCACACGAAGGGTTTCCCCTTCTTCGTCAAAGCTGTGAGTTATGCTGCAACTCTAGAGAAGTCTGGCACGAATCTCCGATAGTATCCAGCTAGTCCCAAGAAACTCCGAACCTCAGTAACGCTCCTGGGTGGCTCCCATGCTAACACAACCACAATCTTCGCAGGATCCACTGAAACTCCCGCCTCAGAGATAACGTGTCCCAAGAAGTGGATCTCACGTATCCAGAACTAGCACTTCGAGAGCTTACCATAAAGCTGGTGCTCTCAGAGTGTGTCAAGAACAACTCGCAAGTGATAGGCGTGCTCCTCCTCTGTCGTAGAGTAAATCATAATGTCGTCGATGAAGACCACGACAAACCAATCGAGGTATGGCTGAAAGATCATGTTCATGAGAGCCATGAACACTGCTGGAGCATTGGTTACACCGAAAGGCATAACCAAGAACTCATAGTGGCCATACCGACATCTGAAGGCCGTCTTCTGCACATCCTCGTCCCTGACTCTGAGCTGATGATAGCCTGACCTGAGGTCTATCTTCGAGAACCACCGTGCTCCCTTGAGCTGATCAAAGAGGTCATCAATCCTCGGTAGCGGATACTTGTTCCTCACTGTCACCTGGTTCAGGCGACGATAGTCAACACAAAGTCGCAAACTCCCGTCCGCCTTCTTGGCGAACAATATCGGGGAAGCCCAGGGTGAAACACTGGGTCGGATGAACCCCTTACCCTGCAAGTCCTCCAACTGTACCCGTAGCTCTCGAAGCTCGGCGGGGGCCATCCGATATGCTGGAGTAGATATCGGGGCTGTCCCGGGGTACAAGTCAATATAATAGTCTACCTCTCTGTGAGGAGGTAGCCCTGGGACGTCGTCGGGAAAAACGTCCGCAAACTGATCCACCACTGCAGGAAAACCAGGACTCCGCACTTCAACTTCTCCAAGGATGAGGCTAGCCAACTGATGAGTGATGGGCTGTCCTCTCCTCCGCGGAAGTCCATCATGTGCTGCAAAGGCTCCCTTCTCGCCGGTGAAGGTGAACCTTCTCCCTTCGGTGCATACACATCGCACCTTGCGCCTAAAACAGTCAATCTGTGCATGGACCGTAGATAGCCAATCCATGCCCAAGATGACGTCGTAAGGCCTCGACGCTGCTACAAGAAGATCCCAGCCGAAGCTCTCGCCTCCTAGAGTGAGCTCACACTGCCGGCACCAGTGCGTAATCGTCGAGTCTGCTCCCGTAGGAGTCTCTAGCCGTAAGGATCGAGCCAACGGCTCTGTCGGAATCTCCAAGCTCCGAACAAGGGCAGCGGCTATGAAAGAGTGACTCGCTCCTGTGTCTATAAGAACTGCAGCAAGGGTGGAGTAGACACAGATAGTACCTCGAATCATCTCGGGTGCGCCGTAGTCGTAGACCTCTGCTGCCTGGAGCTGTGCCTGTCGCTGCCCGCCAGCTCCCTGTCGTCGGGGTGGACCTCCTGGTGGTGGTGGTGGTAGAGCCTCAAAGCGTTGGCCACCACCGGCTGCTCGTCCATCTCCTCTGCCTCATCCGCCTCCTCCCTGCGGACCGCCACGGTCGACCCTCTGCCTCTGCCTTGGTGGTCCCTCAACCATCTGCTGCTCCTCGGCACGGCGGGTCGGGCAGTCACGAGCCATGTGGCCCTGCCCGCCGCACGAGTAGCACTGTCTGCCTCTCGTAAGACTGGCTCCGCGCTGTGTGCCCCGCACTGCTGAGCCAGTATCCTGAGGTCGTCTGCCCAAAGGTCTGGTCTGTCTGGACCCCTGAGTCATCTGTCGACTGCCTGCTGCAGATGACTCTGCCACGTGCCGCCCTGCGGTGGGTCGCTGTGCTGGTGTAGACTCAGTAAGGAAGCTCTCGATCAGAAGGGCTCGCTCCAGTACTCCTGTCTGAGTCGGTATGCTGAGGGAGATCAGCGATGCCCTGATCTCGTGTCTCAAACCCTACTCGAAGGTCCGGGCCCAGAAGAATGGGTCCCGTACCATGTCGGTCGAGTAGCGTGAGAGATCGGTAAATCTCGCCGAGTACTGAGCGACCGTCATGCTGCCCTGCCGCAGCTGTAGAAGCTCCTGGATACGCACCGCACGAAGGGTGGCTGGGACGAACTCCGAGCGAAAGAGGCTCTCAAAGTCCGTCCAAAGAAGAGATGCCTCATCGTGCACCTGGAGCATCAAGCTCCACCATCGTCCTGCTGCTGCGAGTAGTAGGCTCGCAGCGAGGATCACCATGAGATCTGCTGGTGTCCTCACTAGCCTAAACACTCGAACCACTGCCTCCATCCAGTCCTCTGCTGCATGGGGATCCGTCTCCCCGCGAAACATGGGCGGTCGTTGATGCTGAAACTCATGCAGTGCGCTGAGGCGACGTGCATCGTCAGCGGCTGCTGCTGGAAGCATCGGGGGATCGGCGGGTAAAGCTACCGCCGGTGCCACTACCGGAAAAGGGCCCTGCACCGAGGCCTCGTCGCTCGGTGGGCTGTCGTCTCGCTCGACTCTCGGAACCCTAGCTGGCTGCCGTCGTGGGGCCATCCTGAAAAGGAAACAGGTGCGCCACGGTTAGAACAGTATACCTGGTGAGCTGATATAAGTAATCACAAAGAAAACTTTGAAACACACACGCAATCAATGTTTTCATGCATTAAGTCGGAAATCAGAAGTCAGGGTCCTGGTGTACGGATACGTCGGCCGCCGCACCAACACTGGACTCCCTGGACTGATAACCACACTCAATACGCTAAACATTATTTTTTCACATAGAAAAGATCAGAGTTCGCGGTAGAACCGAAATCCTCTGATACCAATTTGTCACGACCCGCCCTCGGGGTCCGTGCCGTGACTACCCCAAGCCCGCCTTCCAGAGGCCAGGGGCTGGCGACTAGCACCAAGGCGTAAATCCCAGTAAAAAGGGAAGGCATTGCCTTTGCAAAGTAATACATACACCACAGAGTAAGCAAGCGGAAAGTAAACACTAAACAAAAGCAGAGTACTACTGAAAGTGCGGAAAAGTAAATGGGCCAGTATACAAACCCAAACTGAAAGTAAAGTACAACTCGAAAGGGAAAACAGCAACTGAAAAGTAAAAGCCGCTACTCTGAGCTGTCCACGGGAAATCCCACCTAAAGGGTGGGTACAGATAGCTCCTCTGCTCCACGGGTCCCGCCGTCCGCTCCGAGCACGTCCCGTCCAGTGGTCCACCTCCGGGTACCGTCCCGCTGTGCAAGGCTCAGCTAAGGTCAATGTTGTCCGTCGTCTGCAACCAACACAACGTAGTGCGGGCAAAGCCCGTGCAGGGGTGAGTATAAGCTACTCAGTAGGGACCCCGAGACCCCTGAAGGTCTCTCAAATCCACAAAGGATAAACCACGAAGAAAAGTACAATCACGAAGTAACAACCGACACTGCTTAGGTATATGCCCATACATATACCTATGTCATCAATTCAAATACGCTCCAACCTCCGAGCCCAAGTACAACTCAGCCAATGCAGGAAAGTATACGTATTCCACATAGGGAAGCAAAACATAATCCACACAGGATTGCACAACACAATCCACACAGGAAAGCAACAGGATTCAGCTCACACAGGTATACTTCTTCAAGGACGATAAAGATGATCACTGATCCATCTAAGTCGTCGGACCCACGAAGGATCGATAGGTAACTAACCCCCGCAAAGACCCACACAGGATCGGGCCCACACAGGACCTGTAGGTGTTGGTTCACACAGGACCGCTGAGCGCAGAGACCCACACAGGATCGGACCCACACAGGATCGGGCCCACACAGGACCTGTAGCACTGATCCATGTAGGATCGCTGAGTGCTGTAGTCGTCGTCGTCGAATCCACACAGGATCTCTGTACTGTCGTCGTCGCAGTCACAGTAGCAGTAGTAGTCGTAGCAGTAGAACAGTCGCTGCCAGCACTAGGGTTCCCGCACAAAGCAAGCTCGTTCGGAGGGTCCGCTCCACGAGCCGAGAGGCTGATACATCAACTGTCACGAAGACCAGGGTTGATGTATCCAAAAGTTCCGTATCGTCAACAGGAACTCAAAGAAACAGACGGCGCGTCGATCGGACGCCCGGTCTGAGAGTTATTGGCATTTTCGTCTCCAGGGCCCGGTTGGTTTTTAAGGCAAAACCAACCCGACCGTACTCCACCTGCGTCCAAACCTCGGGCGGAGTATGCCAAAAGATTCGTCTCACTAAGTGGGACACAACACAGTTGACGGCACGTCAATCGGACGTCCGTAGCTCAAGATATGAGCGTTTCCGCTCCGAAGGCCCGGTTGGTTTCGTTAACGACCCAACCCGGCCGAACTCAAAGTAAACCGAAACCTTGAGTGCGATATACTGAAACGACCGACTCGATCCAAGGATCGTGTTGCCGCAGACGGTTCGTCATTCGGAGGTCCGAGGCTCAAGATATGGCCCAAAAACCGATTCTGGTTCGAAACGGGGGGTCCGGGTCCGGGCCGACCCGGCTCGACCCCCCCCCCCCCTGGGGCGGCCCGGTCGGACGGCCGGCCGGCGGTGCGGCGGCGCGGCATCGCGGGGGCCGCGGCGGCTTGTCGCCGCAAGGAGGCCGCGCGGGGGAATCAATTCCCCTGCTTTTCAAGTGGCGGCGCGGCTATGCCGCGCCGTTTTTTTTAAAAGCGCCCCCCCCCCACGTGGGGGGCCTGCTGGTGCGGAACCGGGGGGGGCCGGCTGCCCCCCTCCCTTCAAGGAACCGCCCCCCTCATAAAGAGGGGGGTTTTTATGAGTTGGCTGGGGGATTAATTCCCCCGGTTTAATGGTATCCGGCCGGCCAGCTTGCCGGCCGGTTTTCTCTAACGGGACCGGAAATTCCGGTCCCCCCTTCGGCTTCCGACGCCGGCGGCCCGGCCGCCGGTCTTCTCTTCCGCCGCGGCCCGGAACCGGCCGCGGTCTCCTCGTCCCGCAGCGGCCCGGAACCGGACGCGGTGTTCGTCGTCCGGCGCGGTGCGACGGCACCGCGCCCCTTCGCCGTGCCTTGATTCCTTTCAACGCGGCGCGACGGCGTCGCGTTCTTGAAGATTCTTCCTCGGCGTGGCACGACGGCGCCGCGCAAAATAATTACATGATTATCCGCGTGGTGCGACTGCACCACTCCACTTTGCTTCTACCCGCAAGAATAAACAAGAACGATGGAGGGGGGTTCGGCCGTGTTCGTGCGGTCCGACCCCCTCACGTTAAGATAATAACGCAACTTTAAATAATTCAAAGCCACATTTTAGACTTGCTAAATTCACGATCAAGAATAAAATAATGAAACCAAAAAGAAATCAACAACCCCTACCTCGGGTATATGGTTCGAAGATTTGTCTACGTTCCGCGGAAGACGACGTCGCGGAGGTCGGGCGTCGCGGTCATCGTTCGTCAAATCCGTTGACGAAGGGATGCGTCCGATGCGATACGTCGTTGGCGAAACTTCTCAAGTCGACGAAGGAAAACCGAGGAGGAAGCGGTGTCTCCCTTTCTTTGACGTGGAGACAAGATAGAACGGCGTGTCGGTGTTCTTCGCGTTCTTCAAGGAGGAAGATGAAGTTCTTCAAAGTGTAGAACTCTTCTTCTCTCTAATCTCCACACAACACAGCAACTCCCCAAAATAAAATAAGCTACACCTTATTTTATTTTCACTTTGCCAACCTTTCAAAATTCAAAAGTTGAATTCATTACATTAATTAAAAACTAGAGTTGTCAAAAATTAAATGAAGAGATAAGTTGGCAAGAATTAATGTAGGGGAGAGTCACATAATTAAGAGGGGGTTTAGAGGGGTTAGGGAATTTGAAAAGGTGGGGGCTCGTGTGGGCCCCACCTCCCTCATAACCACACATGGGTAGTTGGGTGGTTGTGGGCCCCACCAACAACTTCCCATGAGAGAGTCTAACCACCACGAATAAAATAAAATTCAAACATAATTTTATTTTACTTATCTTTTAATCCCCAAAACTAACTTTCAACCCGCAACAAACGCAACTCCCGAAAAGGTCTCTTTATGCGAATATCGGCGCTGCGAGTTCATCGGTGCCCTTGGATTTCAATTCCGAGCACTGGATCAAATGTTAGGAATTCCCGCTCGTTCGTTCACTAAACGTACCCGAGCCAAACTTTGGAAATTAATTCCGGGCACTCCGGGCCTCGGAATCAGGTGCCGTCTGAAACCGCGCTCTTGTAAAATTATAAAGAAAATTAAGAAAAAATTTTCCTTGAATTTTACGGGTCTTTACACACATGGTTTAACCTAATGAATAGAAACATGATTCACAAGAATCATGTCATTAATGAATAAACCGGTCAGAGAATTAATATGAATTGTATCTTTGGATCAAATACCCAGTAATGAATATGAAATATAAAATGATGTAATATTACATTGGAAATAATATTGAATGACCATATAAAAAAATTTGAAGAAAATATCCCTTTCAATTTGAAATATACTTTTTAAAACAAAAAACTTTTCCAAGACCTTTTCCTTTGAATATATCTATGAATACATATATAATAATCATTGAAATTAAATTAAAATTGTTTTTTAAAAAAAATTAAAAACATTTTATTTAAAAAGGGAATAAAATTATAATTTACAAAAACAATTTAATATTTTCAGAAAACGCTATTTTAGATGAAAAATGATTTTTGAACAATGAGATAAATAATAAAATGTTTTCAAAAAAACAAATTGCAATACTTTTTATCCCCATTGTGTATAAAAATGGTACCATTGAAATATTATAGTATGATTAATCATATTATAAGAGAATTAATTATAATTATTGATAAATAGATCATGTGATTTCATCATTAGGGACTTAATCATGAATAATTGTTATAAATGATGATATTATAACCAAAATTCATTAACATATTGGTAACATCGAATCATAATATAATTTAAAAAATATGAAAAGTGAATTATAATATTTGTAAAATAATTCACGATATTACATGTCAATGGGTATGTATATACATTTCATGAAATAATATAGGTGCATAATATAACATTTTCCTCAAATAAGGAAAATTTATGCAAAATGCATTTTTTAGGAGTATATTTTGAATTGTAATCCTAGTGAAATTGAAACATAAATATAAGCATGTTTATCATTAAATTTTTTATATTAATGATATATCATTTCATAGGTAATTATAAACACAATAAAAAACAAATGATTATTTAAATGGTATAAGTCTCTTAGAAAGAAAAGTGACAATAGAAATCCCTTATCCTAAGTCTTGTATTCTTCCATATAGACTTAGCCTACATTTTATTATATAAATATTTATTTATCATAAATTTGAGATCCATATTCAAATATTCAGCACCATATTTTTTCAATGACCATTTATATCCCTTTTATTAGTAATTATTTTATTAAATTCATCTTTTGTGGAGTAACCACATTGTTTTTTCATATATGTTTTTAATTATAATTCATAGTCCTATTAAATTGATAAATATTTTATCATATACATAATTTAAAACAATATATAAATATAATATTATTTCATTTTATATTTATTTTTAGTAACAGATAAAATTTAGTTATCGAAATGAAATAAACCGTTCATGGTGATTGTCAGTCGTATGTACACATGAATGTTATTTACATATTGATGTTGGAATGAAATTAAAGAAATTTAATGATATATATTACAATTATATAAAAATTATTAGGTCATATATATCACATATATTTAGTAAACCCGGCCTTAACTCATTCATTATAAATTTTTAATGAATTAGATTGCTTTGGAAAGTGGTAGCCCTTGTACACAAGAACGATGATATAATATTCCAATGAAATGGAATGAATAATGGTATATGTGATATAACAATAACATAATCATAATAATTACATCGATATCATATATTTAATATAAAAATAATAAATCTATCATTATTCCCAGCATTGAGAGGTAGTGGTGGAAAAAACGACAATGATTCGTGAGGAGGCAGTCTATCGTACCCACAAATGATGATTTTATAACACTTTTGATGGAAGTGATTATTGTATTAGGTAATCCAAAAAGAATTATAAAATATAATAAAATTAAATATAACAAGGTTACTATAAAAACATGTCATATTATGAATTTAAGGATTTTGGGGGTGATATAAAATAATATTACTTATTGGTGAATATTGTCTCTTTTTGGGTATCCTACTTATGCTTGAAATAAAAGCCTTAAGAGGGTAGATTTATTCCCAAAAGGGATTATATATTTAGGGGTGGTATTTTTGGAGGTAATTTAGGAAGATTTTTTACAATCCAATTAGGGAATAAAGTGTGATGACATTTTACAAGTGGGTGGCATTTTTCAATTGGGGAATAGGAATTAATTGTTATGTTTGAAATTCTTTGAGTTCTCCCATGAATTTAACATATAAAAATGATTTAAAAGATAAGATTAAAAAAATTAGTTATCATTGTCAGAATAATTCGTTAAAATCGTTTTTCGTAAAATTTATCTGTTAGTTTTTAACTTTTTTTAGTAGTTTAACAATTAGGTAAACAAATATTTACTTAATTACGATAATTAATTTTTACATAATTAACTTTTCATTTTCTCCAAAATTATATATTTATTATTAGAGAATACAAATTATTCTTATTTCTAATATTTAAATCATTTTTAAAAATTCCATTCGTAGAAGTTTAAAAACGTAATTTAACATTATTCGCTTACATGTGATGAGAAAGTTGTTTCTTAAAGAGAAAATTATCAAAAGTTAACAAAGTATTTATATCATATTTCAAGGTGAAATTGATTAAAATGACACAATTTTTATTAATATTCATTTAATTTTCATTATTATACATTAAAAATAATTTAAAATATAATATACTTATTAAATTATTTAGGTGAAAATTATGTTTTAAATTAAATTTCAATATTTTTTTTATATTCGTCACAAAATGAATCTTCTCTGAAACAAAATCAAATAATTCTCCCTATGATAAATATTATATTATTACATAAAAATTCATTTTAATTTAATCAAATTAATTTTATAATCATTTAAAAAATTATTTTCTTATTATTCAACAATGAGATATTTTTTTGGGAAAATAGTACTATTGAAACATATAAGTACTTTATTGAAAATTATGTGTTGTATTATTAATATTTATTATTTAAATAAAATAAAATATTTTTTATTTTAAAATTAGTCATTAATATTAAAATTACTATGTTCAGTGGATATTTTCTAGTGCCCATGTTTAAATAACAATATATACAATACATCATTGTTTTGTTAAAACATAGTATTTTGTAGAACATAATTTAATACAGTGTTGCATGTAACACAAGTTAAGCTAGTGTGGAATGAATATAAATATAAAAATTATGTTTTGTGTAACAAAATACATTAAATAAATTTCATTTATTTAAACAAATAAAATATTCATAAAAAATTAAGAAAATATACAGATGCTAAAGAAGAGGGGCAGTGTATGGGGCACTAATAATCCATAGATTAAAATACTATGAGGATATCTAACTCTGCTAAATTTGGTAAACAAATTATATTTATGTATGAAGGTGTGATAATGTTATTAAATCCTATATAGTTTTTCAACAAACCGACAATATTTCAAACCAAACCAAAGAAACTCCACCTCAATATCACACACTTGGTGGCTCCCATGACTTCAAAACATCAATCATTATCGTGTCTATATCTAAACCATGATATGAGTTGGTGTGCCATAAAAAGTGAATCATGGGGAAAAAATATACACTTCCAATGAATAATATAATTTTGAAAATCATGAATTATATATAGGAACAACCTCACATTCTCTTCATTATCCTCCATAAATGAAGTTGAAGTGAGTATATCATTGATGAAGATGACTAAAAATTGGTATATAGATGGATAATTTATTTGGTTAATAAGAACCATGAACAAAATAGTGGAATTATATACAAAAATGGATTTTAGAAAGAAATCGTAATCTCTATAGTGATATTTTAATGTCTTCTTCGAAATATTTGCCTCTGGAAAATTAAATAGGAGGTATCCAGACCTGAGACCAATATTTGAGACCAAAATAACACTGGTAAACTAGTCAAATAGATCATAAATAATTGGAAATGGGAACATTTTCTTTAAAAATACAACATTTTAGGAAATGAAACTCAATGAAAATAGTCAATATCTCATATGTGTCTCTCCACAACAAAATCGAAGCTAGAGAGGGGGATTGGAAGGGTCTGATAAAACAATTATTTTGAAGCTCCCAAAATTAAACCCTTATCTCTTATAGATTATTATGGAAATTGGATATGACATAGAAGATATCGGTATTGTGCCTAGGATAAATTATATTAATAAGTCCATCACAGACCTTAAATGTATCCTTTAAATAGTTTCAATAATGACATATGGGAAGTTCTCAACTATATAATGAATATATAAGCTGAAAGATCCCAATAATAAATGGGATATAATCTATAACTAATGTGTAATAGTAAATATCTTCCAGAATTCAACACCTTACTGCTCAACCATAATATATATTTCCATCGAAAATGAGAATATAATCTCATATGTCTTATAGAATCTCAATTTCCAATGATGATAGTCAGTATGGAAATATAACCTGGGAAAAAGTAAATACCGGAGATTAATTCATAGGGTTTCACTTGTTGTGTATATTTTGTTAAAGTCTCAACATTTATATATAGGTCTTTCATATGAGATAATGATATGGATGAATGATACTTAATTTATCTAGGTCATTCATAATGGATAATGATATTGATGAAAGATACAAAATTTATATAAAATAAATATTAAATGACTATAAAAGTACTATTTAATAACTCTATAAATCTAATTTTTACCACATTCATTTAACTCCATATCTTGAATCTTTTTGAATCCCCAGCCCCCTGCTCTGTGTGCCTTGTGTTTTCAACCTAGATGTAGTCATTGGTGTTTCTCGTTGCATCTCCATCCACAAAAAACACTTGCCTATGGAAATCCAAAAACTCATCTATGGGTGATACCTATCTAGGGTAATCCGTATCTATTTCATGGATATCTATGATCATAAGGTTTCCCCACACATGGAAATCTTTCTGGTGCCTATATACAGTCATCATCATGGCTGGTTAGGAAATATTTGTTTATTTGAACTCAATTGTTTCATGATTTTCATTACCATCTATGGGATGATTAGACTTCATGTTTGATCTCTGATATATTGAACCATGATCCCGAATCCATGAATTTTGGGGTCTCCTATACAAAGATCTTGAGAACTAATTTTAGCTAGCAGTAGTAGACATATCATCCCCATAGTGTTAAATGTCATCTCTACCCACGCATCATCCCTCCACTATGAATATAAATATAATCAGATACCTATCAGGAACCGAAATATATGTAGTAATGTATAATTGTACAATAATGGAATTTATTTCTCTACAAAGTCCCTGATATAGTATCCAAATCAAGAAGAAACCATCTTGCACCCTGCTGAAGGAGTAACAAGTGAGGTCAGTGATCCTCACGACATTATCAAAAAATGTCGTATCATACTAATTCATCTCAGGAAACTCTTAAATATACATACAATAGAATCTATATGGGTAATAATCCCAAGAAAACAACTACATTATTTCTAACCATGAAATAATCACAACAACATGTGTATGATAAATTAGACTCAACCAACACTTTACTAGTCTGTGATTTATACTGGATTAAAGAAAAACACATGATCGGTTGGGGAATGATCGATCCTAAAGACTCATATCGTTCAACAAATAAAATCATCCAACTCATCATGGTATGATCATCATTGAACATAAAATTTCACTTATACTAGAACATGTTATGTTTGCAAAAACTACATGTATATTCATCCTGACCTAAAGGTATTATATAATTCTATAAAATTGGTTGAATTACACCCTTAATTATGGAAGGAAACACCTAAAAAAATTGGTCTATAATGATTCCTCATCATTTAAATTAATGTCTCTAGGACCCCATATTAAAATCCTTGATGTTCTTCTTCTTAGGGGTGGCCTAAAAATTATCAACACATACCACAATTGAATGAGTATATATATGGAATTGACTCAAAAAGGAATGTAAAATAACTAAATCCTATTGGACTTATTTACCGTTTGAAAAATTATATATATGTCTGAATATTATATTTTACAAGTAGGTATGTAGTTTCCTAATTGATGGATATTTCAGTAATTTTCCCATTATTGGTTTCCATAGATTGAAATCATCAATCAAGGAATTATGACATTGTGACACTATGTTCCAATCAAATCATCACCATGTGTCCACGTCTATCACCGACATAAGGAATAACATCCATGACACCACTCTATGGTGAAAGAACCCAAAGGGACACACCACACATGCGATATGTTAGCTTTGAAAACCCCAAACATGCATCCATATAAGCTATGGGATGGTGAAAATTACCATGTATGAAAAAATTGGGATTTCATTTCCTAATATTCATATATGAACACACCCATCAGTATCTAAGTCAATTTATAGATGAATAATGAAAAACTGCAACATCTCTGTTATTACTATAAAAGCAAAAAAACATATATGGAACACATCAAATTTTGAAAGAATGAAACAAGTGTATAGTGGGAGAAAATATATTCCCCACCATTAATGAAGACCCAAACAAAGAACACCTGAAAAAAGAAGAAAAACTATGAGACAATAACGTCTAATCTATTTTTTAACAACTCTAAATGGTCAATAAATCTATGTACTCTGATGCTACACTAAAATCATTTTTGATCATTCTATTGTCTTCAAAAGATATGACACATTTTTTCAATAAAAATTATATTTTGTATGTATACATACTCAAAAGGATGCCAAAAAAACTCTAATGGGAGTAATAGAATGATATAAAAAAGTCAGATAAACCCAATACACTTATCCAACAATAATGATCACCATTTATATAGAATGTGTATCTCAATCACCACTTCCCATTAATGGATGATGAGTCTTTTTTTATATCCAATGGTGAAAACATTGATGTTATGAATCACGTGAAACAAAATAGGAATCTATGTTGATGACCAGAACAATACGACTTGTCTCCATAATCTAATAACGAAAATAAATTCTGGATTACCGTCACACTATTTGATCAAGGGTGTTCCCCTTGATAGATAGAGGACCCTCACCATAGTGAATAAAGGTGGTGCCACTCAGTAGATTGAGGTATCACACCCTAGAATTTCTAGGAAAAGAAAGGTAGTATATATAAAAATAGAACACTATATATAATGATGGGGTACCCCTCCTCCTGTGTGATGTGTTTGTTGACACATACCCCTCTCTGAGTGGGGGGTTACAAACCATAAAATATTTCATTGGATCCTTCTTGATCAGTACCAAATCAAATGTTTCTAATATGAATCTTGACACCCATAATATCTCACATTGTATCTCATAATTGATTACTATTAATACAATCATATATTATTTTAAAAAAACCCATGATAAGTTTCTCATGTGAAAAAATCCTTGTCTGAAAGAATGCAATATGTGAGGATGAATGTGATGGGAGTATTTCATAGTGTTTATGATGTGTAAAATATTGTGTTCCCTCTCATCCCTATATTATTAACCCAATGACATATATTGATAATTCATGTCATAAACCATTTAATTTTCACATAGACACACTAAGTGAATGTCTACCCAGGGTCCTTGGCACGTACACTAGTATCATTTCTTGTGATTCCATGAAAATATACAAAGCATTTCCACAAATGGTACATGCGATGTTTAACCACATTTGGTTCTATCCATGTGAATTTGGAACAGTAAAAATCCACATAGGGATGGTGACCTAACATGTAGTCCTAGACACATGCTTTTCACCCTTAACTAATTGAAAACAATATAAATGGTATGACTCTTAATTAAACTGAGTGTGTCCTTCAACAGTACATGGTGTGTAGTCTATCTTAGTGTAGGAATTTGAGCACAGTCTTCATATGATTTTTGATCCAAAAAACCACTATAAATCACACGTTTTTTATAAAATATAAAAATCTCTATAATCATTTATTTATCTCCCACCTCAAGTGGACTAATATGGGAAATATGATCACCTCTGCAAATATTTATCCCCTCTCGTTACTACTTCGGATCTAAAATCCATGAATTCGTCACCCAAATTCCACATAAAACCTTGATCAAAAAAACATTTTTGATCCATATAACATTGAACAGTCCTCCATGAATCCAGTTATTTGATAATTCAATATTATACCCCATCAAAGGCATACCCTGACCCTATTATCCAATGGTGATTAACAAGTAGAATGGTATGAGAATGCATAATAAAAAGGTGAACCTACAATTTCCCAATATAGTCCTAGATAATGATCACATTAATATAATAAGTGTTATATAAAATTAAAAATTATAATTAATTAGTTTCAATGAAATAATAATTAATCTCAGATCCATGACAATAATAATTAGAATCCATGTATATAAATTTTTTCAGGGGTGGAAAATAAAAACTATTGTGCCATGCATCGGTTACAGATAGATCATTATTGGAAAATATGTTCCCTATTTTGGAAGAAGAAATACATTAAATGTTTTTTTTCTTCTCTAGAGTAATTTGATAATAATTTTTTGAAAATATATTATGACATTCCAATATATAATGGTTTCTCCTCTACTATATTTCTTCTTGGGTTGTGTAGAAACTCTATAAACCCATAATAATGTATTTATTGTGAAATTTAGGATTAGGGTTGTTAAAATAAAATAAATAATTCACTTAATGTACCCACCAATCAAATCCTCAACTAAATTTCTAGGACTGACCAACATTAGTTCGTGTTTAGGGTAAAACCCAAATTCCAGAATCATTCATGTTCTCAAATTCCCCATACGAGGTCCTTGACAATGAAAATATATTTAACCCAAAATGATGTTCATATGTTATTTAAAATATGATCATAATTTAATTATATTAATTCCATTCTGCCAACACACTTGTACTTCATGCATACTCTAAGGAGAATATAGGTAAATTTATAGAAATATTCAGTGTTCTAATGAAAGAAAACCATATTGATAACATCTCAAGTGACTTAATTATAATATTTTAATTTTTAATTCAATATTAACTAATGAGAAGAGAATATTCCCACATAGATGAAATTATAGAGAAGATATAAATTATATGAATTAAAAATTATAGATGTAGTTCACTCCAATATTTCTTATTCACCCACATAATGAATAAATGTGGATTGCAATAAAATATATAAAAATATATGATTTTAATATTGTAATAGATATTAATTTTTAACAAAATATCTGTTTATATTTTGATGTATAATATCCCAATATACTAGATGATATTAAATGGAAAGATATTCATATTTAAAAAATGATATTTTAAGAGAATTTTTTTTAATGTGTAGTAGAGAAAAAAGATGAGGCAAAATGAATACTCTATGATTATAGAGACATATTGGTATAATGTTGATGAATAAAATAGAGATCATGGGATGATATCCATTTCATTCCATTGAATAATATAATATAATAATTTTTTAATGGGATATATTATTAATTTTTATTTTAAATATATAAATAGTATATTTTATAATATGAATAGAAAATTAAATAATAAGTGAGATAATTATATTCCATTTGGAAAATGTGATAATCTCAAAAAAAAAGGTGGAACCACATCTTTAGTTGATATAGAATAATATTCTAGAATCAAGTATGATGAATACTCTAACATGATTATATTGATTTTTTCTTAATAATGAATGTTGGAAAAATACTTGAATAAAAAATGTGATTATATTATTTTTTTCATAAAAAATGATAATGAAAGTTAAATATAAATAATATAGGATGTCCAATAGGAATGGAGTTCAATATATCACACCTGATTTGGGTATATACATGATAAATGAGTTGAAAATGTCCAGTGATAATATTCTAAACAATATATAAGGGTCTGTATTTTTACCATGAGAGAGACTAGTATGACATTTTTATTGATGATCAATAGGAATTTGATGACTCTTATGTGCAGTCAGACAGAATACTATAGATGTAAAGATATACTAAGAAGAGTGGTGATATATATCAATTTTTATGAAAATTATTTATAATGGATGTATTAATGATTGGAAATTGGGTGATATTTTAAAATAAAAATATGATGTATGAAATAATTGTGGGATGATTTGTATGTTCATAATTCACTATTAAGTTGGATGTATATGATAATGGTAGACTCCTTTATTCTATTAGAGGTTTCATTAAGATGATACATGAATATTGTGAATATAGATCCATCAGGTCAGTGGTGAGGTTTAGGCTTGATTATTATAGCATTCGAGGTTTCAATGCTTCACTATAATGGATTGTCTTCTTTGTGGACCCACTATGTTAATTTTGACATGGTACTTGTTTACCATATTACTAATATTATCAATCATATTCGTCATTCAATATGTTATCTATATGTGTATGAATTATGTTTTCTATTTGATAAACTATACATGGGTTCTCCCTTATGGTTCCCTATTTGAAAATGAGGGTTTTTGTATAGAATGAGTGCTTATAGTGGTTACGATTAGTTCATAAAAGGATGAAATTAAAATAGGATTCTTGTTCACATTGGTTTGTCTTGAACATTATAATATTATTAATGTACATAAGGGTGAATTATTTTCTTTCATGAGTTATTTTACAAATGGAGTGGGTTATAAATTATAAACCATGGTCATTTTGGTAATTTAAAAGGACATAGAAGGAAAATCTTCTTTGATTATTATGATTTCATAAGCACCCCATGGTTTAATTTTATATGAAATGTATGACCTATAGAATTCTCACGACCCATCCTCGGGGCCTGTGCCGTGACTACCCCACGCCTGCCTTCTATAGGCCAGGGGCTGGCGACTAGCACCGAAGGCGTAAATTCCGATAATTGGGAAGGCATTACCTTTATAAAAGTAAACAAAACAACACGGAGTATAAGAGGAAGTAATACACTAAGTACAAAAGAAGTGCTAAAAAGTTAATGGGCTAGAATACAAACCCAATCTAAATTTCAGCTACAACTGAATGAAAGTACAACAGAAAAGACAAGCAGCTGGAAGAAAAGAAGCAGTTCCTAGGTCGTCTCCCTCGGATCCTACCTGAACGGTATGTACAGATAGCGCAGCTCCTGGATCGTCCACCACGAATCCTACCTGATGGTTAGGTACGGATAGCCTCCACAGCTCTCTCGCCCTTCAACCTCCTCCGAGTATCATCTCCTCGTGAATTCCACCTCCGGATACTGACTCGTCGTGAGGTCCACCTCCGGGTACCGTCCAGTCCCCGAACACTCAGCCTCTGTCAGTGCTGCCCGTCATCTGCAACCAACACAACGAGGTGCGGGCAAAGCCCAAATAGGGGTGAGTATACGATACCCAGTAGGGACCCCGATACCCTTAAGGTCTCACTAAATCCAACAAGGATTACCACAAAGAAGGATCTCAACAGATAACCCTTACATAGGTATAAGCCCATACTTATACCCAATTTAGAAAGTAACCCATCTCAATCCAGAGGAAACACAAAGGTTGTGGAATAAACAGATAACCACTACCTAGGTATATGCCCATACATATACATAAGTTATCAAGTGACCCATCTCAATCATTAGGTAATCTTAATGGTCATAGACTCTGCTCAAACCAGGATTTTCTTTATTGAAACCATAACTGCTAAAGTGCCCGGTCTCTGATTAGTACAATGTTCCTATCACGACTCTGAGGTACTGCTCACTAACCTTAGAATGATGAGGTAATCCTCCTGTCGAGTACCGAGGGTCTGCCACCTCACAAAGTAGTGCTCCTCCGCCATGGGTCGGCCACCTCACACAGTAGTGCTCCCCCCTCATAGCCTACAGAGGTACTCCTCCTGTCGAGTTCCGCGGGTCTGCTGCCTGCTTCCAGGCGCTCCGTCCGCCATGGGTCTTCACCCAATCACAGTAGTGCTCTGTCCACTGGGCTTGTCGAGTCACTCCAACTCGAGTCGGACAAGCAGTCTTCAGGTCTGATTTAGTTACACAGTCTTCGTACTCCATACGCATGTCTCTGGGAGGGTCTGCTCCACGAGCTACAGGTCAATACTCCAACTATCACAAAGTCCCATGAAGAATTATCTCAAAGGACCGCCTAATCATAGGGGTCTCAATGCAGCAGACGGTGCGTCAATCGGATTCCCAGTTTGTGAGTTATTAGTCATTTCGTCCTAGGGGCCCGGTTGGATTTCTGGTACAATCCAACCCGGCCATACTCCAACTGCATCCAAACCATGATTGGAGTAAGCCAAAAGGTCCTTTTTAGTATGATTAATTCAACAAAGTCGAAGGCACGTCAATCAGATGTCCAGAACTCAAGCTAAAGGAGTTTCCGCACAGAGGGCCCGGTTGGTTTTGGGTTCGAACCAACCCGTCCATACTCAAAGATCTCCGAAACCTTGAGTCTAATATACCGAAACGACCATCGCGGTCCAAGTATCACATCGCAACTAGCGGTGCGTCAATCAGAGTTCTGTAGCCCATGATATGGGCAAAAGAACGTACCTGTCCGTTTTTAGGGGGTTTTGGGCACGGACCGTCCCGACCCGTGACCCCCCATGGGTCGTCCCGAACCTAGTCGACCCGAACCGAGTACGGGTATGGAACATTAGGGCGTAGCCCGGCCCCACCTGGTGCACGTACAGGTCCCACATGGCCAGTTTGGCCACGCCGAGCTGAGCGGAAGGGGGGGCGATGCCCCCTGTTTGTGTAATCGTGGCCCCCACGTAGGGGGGCGCTCCTTTGGCCTGCCGGTGGTTATGACCCCAGGTCTCCCCCTGAAACGGCCAGCCCTGTCCGACCGGCTGGTGATGCCGCTGCGGGACCCACCGTGGTCCCTCCCTCAGAGGTGCCAGCGGCCGGCGGTTCCGGCCGCCCCGCCATTCACTGTCGTGGCTTTGAGTCGTGGCCTTGTCCGACTGGCGCGGCGCGACGGCGCCACGCCCCTCTGCCACGACCTCGCACCAGCCGCGGTGTCTTGTGGTTCTCTGGCACGGCGTGACGGCGCCACTCCCCTTCGCAGTGGCCTGACTCCGGTCGCGGGTTAGTTCGGCCTCAACGGCGCGGCGCGACGGCACCGCCCATCTTTGTCGCATTTCTCCATGATTCTGCGCGGTGCCATTGCACCGCGCCACCTTCTTCCGAACCGCAACAACATAACAACCAAAGGGGGAGGAGAGTCAGTCGTGTTCGTGCGGTCCGACCTCCTCCCGATAAGTTGATATCAAGATGCCCAAAAATAAAGACGAAGAATGGAAAATGATATTTCACAAACAAAAAGTAATTAACCATTACCTAGATAACGAGTTGATTTTCAAAGAGCATCGGGAAAGCAGCGTCGTGGGGTGTGGTTCTGTAGAAATCTACAGAGAGCATCTGAGGAGACGTCGTCTTCCCTTTATAATGGAGAGAAGAGGTTGATTATGTGGCGTTGGAGAACTCCTGCATCGGTGTCTCTTCCCTTGTCATGAAGGAGAAAGGCAATGGAGATACCGGAGTTGTTGAGTCGTTCTTCGTTGAAGAGATGACGTTCTTCGCGGAAGGATTTAAGCTCTTCGCGGGAGGATGAAGTTCTTCCCTAGAGAAAAGAGTTCTATCTCCCCAATCTCCTCACACAACAACCAACCCTCTCAAATAAAGTAAGACTTATATTATTTAATTACATCAAGCTAAGCTTTTCAATTTTTAAAAATAAAACACATAACTCACTTGATTAATTAAGTGAGTTGGCATGATTAAAGAAGAGAGGGGGAGGTGAGTGCTCCCACATTATAGGGGGTTTGGGAGTTAAGGAATATGAGGTGTTGGGATCGTGTGAGACCCACCCCACCTTTATCCTCTCATGGTTTGTTATCAACATGTGGGTCCCACCCCCAACTCCCTTACTTAGGTTATAACTACCTAGAAGAAAATAAATAAAATTGTAATATAATTTTATTTATTCCTGACTAAAACCACAAAAATAAAAACTCCTCCCGAGCAAACACACCTCTAGAAAAGGTGCTCCTATGCAGTTACCGACGATGCGGTTTCATCGGTGCCCTCAGATTTCAATTCCGTGAAGCGGTTCAAAAGTTAGGAAAACCCTCTCATTCGTTCAATGAACGTACCCGAGCTAAACTTCGGAAATCGATTCCAGGAACACCGAGCCTCGGAATCAGGTGTCGTCAGAAGTCGCAGTCTCGTAAAATTCCAATGAAATTACGAAAAAAAAATATCCTTGAAATTTCTGGGTCATTACATTACTCCCACCTCAGGGCTTTACGTCCCCGTAAAGCTATAACAAAAACTAGGGAAACCAAAGTGTTACTGAGCACGCCCCGCTCCCATGAGCTCTCCTAGAGGTACCCGAGATACCAGTGGAAGTGCACCCAAGGAATTGACTGTCTACGTAGGATCCTCTCATGTCAATCCTCGATCCCCACTAGAACCTCTGTGAATGTCGCCCTTCCATAGACGTCCTACATTCTAAGGTCGATGATGTGTGAAGGATCATGCACATATCTCCTCAGTTGAGGTACGTGGATGTTTTCATGCACCAGGTGCATCTTAGGTGGAAAGGTCAAGGGGTAAACCACCTCGCCTACCCTGCTGAGGACCTAGAAAGGTCTGTTGAACCTCAGAGATATCTCACCGCCTCAGCTACAACTTCGTAAACCTTGATGAGGTGAAACCCGTATAAGGACATGGTCGTCATCCTCGAACTCTAGAGGCCTCATGTCAGCTCTGCTGGAAGTGGTGCCGCAACTCTAGAGAATTCTGGCACAAAGGTAAGTTTGGCCATCTCTTGAGTGATTGATTGCTCCCTCTTATGCATGATTCCATCCTGTGCTTCCTAGGATTTCTTTTTCGTTGACCTAGGAAAACCCCATCTCAATGATGTAGATAAACCACAACCTTTTTGCCTAATACAGTCAATATTTTTATGAACTGTGGATCCAATCCATACTCAGACCAAAATAGTAAGGCCTCGATGCTGCCACCAAGAGATTCCAACCGAAACCCTCACCTCGTGGGCTAGATCACATTGTCAGCGTAAGAGTGGTTATCGAGTCTCCTCCCAAAGGTATCTCCAGACGTGAGGGTCAAGTCTACGACTTACCGGAATCTCCAGGCCTGGGACATGATTTTTGGAAAGAAGGAATGATTCGTATCAATGTCTTGTTGTTACGACAGCTAGTAGAAGACACAGTCTGTACTTGGAATCATCCATAGAGCCTTTCGGTCGCACTCCTTGATCGCTTGTAGCTACTCTTTCCCCCACCCTCCATCTCCCTGAGCCTAGTGGGGATTACAAGGATGGGTGGTTGCAACATGTCAAAATTTTCACCACCCCATGCTGCTCTCATAGCTCTTCTTCCATGTCTGCCGCCTTGCAAATTCATCTTCCCTTTTTACTTCCTCTACTTGAAACATTTTACATGCCCAAGTCTCTGAGACTGGCACCAGTTTCCAGCTTTCCCACTACTAACCTTCGCTGACCACATCCATTCAGCAAGAGAATTCTCAACCACAAAGGTTCTTTCTAGAACCCTAGCATAAGTAGGAATGCATAGAGAAAAGGTGCTGGCTCGGATGTCCGAGCCCTGAAGCACCGATCGCATCGCTTTCATTGAGTACCACGAATGGTTTGGTATGCCCCGATGAATTCTCAGCTACCGATATGTCATCCTGCCGAAGCTGTATAAGCTCTAGAAAACTCTCAGCCACCACCTCAAGTCAGTCCTCAACTGCCTGTGAGTCGGTCTCGCCTCGGAACATGAGGGTATATGATGTTGGAACACATGTAATGCAGTATGTCGACATGTGTCACATACCAGTACTACCGGTTGTAACTGCTGACCAATAGGTAGTGATGTATAGCTGGCACACTACCCGAAGGCACAATCTCAGGCATCGGTCCACATACCGAAGCCTCATCACTATGAGGACCATCCTCATGGTCATTCACTGGAAAACACTAGTAGCCATGTCCACTATTCACTATACTGATATCTTAGCTAGGTGGAAAAACTCTAGCAATCTCCTCCAGCTAGTGCTCTGCTGTCTGGGAATCTGCCTCACCTCATAACCTCGAAGGCCACTACTACTGGAACTCTTGCAACGTGCTCTGCCAGTGTGCACAGTTCACTAGTATGGCTGGTGGAATCTGCTGGACAACAGGTGGTGGTGCTACTGGTACACTACCCGAGGGTGCCAACATAGTAAAAAGGGCCATGCACTAGAGCCTCGATGCTTGGTGGGCCTTCATCGAGTACTCTCTCGGAAACACTAGCTGACTGACTGCGTGGAGACATCCTGAACAGATGCGACAAAGTCAAATATTTAAACCTGGTGAGATGACCTGGTTTGAGCTGACTTAAAGAAAACTTTTGAAACACACACGCAGTCAGTGTTTTCGTGCACCAAGTCAGAAATCAGTAGCCAGGGTCCTGGTGTATGAATACATTAGCCGCCACACCAACACTGGACTCCCTGAACTGAAATCCACACTCAGTACCATTAACACTATTACATTACAGAAAGAAAATATCAGAGTCCTGAGTTCTGCGGTAGAACTGACTCCTCTAATACCAATTTGTCACGACCCGTCCTCGGGGCCTGTTCCGTGACTTTCCCAAGCCCGCCTTCCATAAGCCAGGGGCTGGAGACTAGCACCAAAGGCATAAATTCCCATAACTGGGAAGGAATTGCCTTTATAAAAGTCAAAAAAACACCAAAGAGTACAAGAAGAAGTAATACAATAAGTACAAAAGAAGTTCTGAAAAGTAAATGGGCCAGAATACAAACCCAACCGGAAGTACAGCTACAACAGAATGAAAGTACAACAGAAAAGACATGCAGCTCGAAGAAAAGAAGTAGTTCCTAAGTCATCCACCTCGGATACTACCTGAATGGTAGGTACAGATAGCGCAACTCCTGGATCGTCCACCATGGATTCTACCTCAAGGGAAGTTACAGATAGCCTCCACAACACCCTCGCCCGTCAACCTCCTCCGAGTATCGTCTCGTCGTGATGTCCACCTCCGGATACTGACTCATCGTGAGGTCCACCTCCGGGTACCATCCAGTCCTCGAACACTCAGCCTCTGTCAGCATTGCCCGTCGTCTGAAACCAACAAAATGAGGTGCAGGCATAGCCCATGCAGGGGTGAGTATACGATACTCATTAGGGACCCTGATACCCTCAAGGTCTCACTAAATCCAACAAGGATAACCACAAAGAAGGATCTCAATGGATAACCCTTACATAGGTATAAGCCCATACATATACCCAGGTTAGCAAGTAACCCATATCAATCATGAGGAAACACAAAGTTGGTGGAATCAACGGATAACCACTACCGAGGTATATGCCCATACATATACCTATGTTATCAAGTGACCCATCTCAATCATGAGGTAAACACAAATGTCATAAACTCAGCTCAAACCAGGATTTTAATTATCGAAACCATAACTGGTGAAGAGCCTCGTATCTTCCGAGTACAGAGATCTTGTCACGACTCTGGGCTACTGTTCACTAACCTTAGACTGCTAAAGTACTCCTCCTATCGTGTACCGCTGGTTAGCCACCTCACAAAGTAGTGCTCATCTGCCATGGGTCTGCCACCTCACATTGTAGTGCTCCACCCTCATAGCCTACATAGGTACTCCTCCTGTTGAGTACCACGGGACTTCTGCCTGCTACAGGCACTCCGTTTTCCATGGGTCTTCACCCAAACACTGTAGTGCTCCGTCCACTGGGCTGGTCGACTCACTCCAAGTCTAGTCGGTCAGGCAGTCGTCAGGTCTCATCCCGTTATACGATCTTCGTACTCCGTACGCTCTTCTTTAGGAGGGTCCACTCCATGAGCTATAGGTCGATAATCCATGTATCACCAAGTCCCATGAAGAAGTATCTTAAAGGACCACCTCGTCATAGGGGTCTCAACGCAACAGACGGCGCGTCAATCGGACGTCCGGTCTATGAGTTATTAGCTTTTTCGTCCCAAGGGCCCGGTTGGATTCCGGGTATAATCCAACCCAACCATACTCCAACTGCATCCAATCCTCATGCGGAGTAATCGGAAAGGTCCATCTCAGTAAGAGAAATCTAACAAAGTTGACGGAACGTCAATCGGACGTCCGGAACTCATGTTATAGGTGTTTCCGCTCCGAGGGCCTGGTTGGTTTCGGGTTCAAACCAACCCGGCCATACTCAAAGTTCTCCAAAAACATGTGTGTAATAAACCAAAACGACCGTCTTGATCCAATGATTTCATTGCAACTGACAGTGCATCGATCGAAGGTCTGTAGCCCAAGATATTGGAAAAAGAACATACCTATCTGTTTTTATGGGGTTTTGGGCCCGGACCGACCCGGCCCAAGACCCCCCCTGGGTCAGCCCGAACCGGGTCAGGGTCCGGCCCACTAGCGGGCGGCCCGGCCCGGCCGGGCACACGTGCGCGGTCCGCGTGGCCAGCTCGGCCACGCCGAGCTGAGCGGAAGTGGGGGCGCATCCACCCTGTTTGAGTAACCGCGGCACCCACGTGGGGGGGGGGGGGGGGGGGGCGCTCCTTTGGCCAGCCGGGGGTTAGGACCCCCGGTCTCCCCCTGAAATGGCCGACCTGGTCCCGCAGGCCAGTGATGCTGCTGTGGGACCAACCACAGTCCCACACTCGGAGGTGCCAGCAGCCGGCGGTTCTGGTCGCCCCGCCTTGCACTACCGCGGCTCAGAGCTGCGACCTTGTCCGAACGGCATGGCGCGACGGCGCCGCGCCCCTTCGGTGCGGCCCGACTTCGGCTTCGGGTTCGTCCGGCCTCAACGGCGCAGTGCGACGGCACCACGCGTCTTTTCCGCATTTCTCCATGATTCCGCGCAGTGCCATTGCACCGCACCACCTTCTTTCGAACCACAACATAACAACAAAAAAAGGGGCATGAGAGGCAGTCGTGTTCGTGCAGTCCAACCTCCTTCTGATAAGTTGATATCAAGCGGACCAAAAATAAATATGAATAATGGAAAATGATATTTCACGAACAAAAAGTAATTAACCCCTACCTTGATAACAAGTTGATGTTTGAAGAGCGTCGCAGAAAGCGGCGTCACGTGGCGTGGTTCCGTAGACGTCGATGGAGAGCATCTGAGGAGATGTCGTCTTCTATTTATCAAGGAGAGAAGAGGATGATTACATTCCATTGGAGAACTCCTGCGTCGGTGTCTCTTCCCTTGTCGGGGAGGAGAAATGGAATGGAGATACGAGAGTCGCTGATTCGTTCTTCGTTGATGAGATGACGTTCTTCGCGGAAGGGTTGATGCTCTTCACGGGAGGCTGAAGTTATTCCCCAGAGAAAAGAGTTCTATCTCCCCAATCTCCTCACACAACATCCAACCCTCTGAAAAAAATAAGACTTATCTTATTTAATTACATCAATCCAAGCATTTCAATATTTAAAAATCAAACACATAACTCAATTAATTAATTAAGTGAGTTGGCATGATTAAAGAAGAGAGAGGGGGAGGTGAGTGGGCTCACATTAAAGGGGGGTTATGATGTTAAGTAATGTGAGGGGTTGGGCTCATGTGGGCCCCACCCCACCTTTATCCTCTCATGGTCGGTTAACAACATGTGGGTCCCACCCCCCACTCCCTTACTTAGGTTATAACTACCTAGAGGAAAATAAATAAAATTGTAATATAATTTTATTTATTCCTCACAAAAACAACAAAAATAAAAACTCCTCCTGAGAAAACGCACCTTCAGAAAAGGTACTCCTAAGAAAATACCAACGTTGCGGTTTTATCGGTGCCCTCAGATTTCACTTCTGAGCCCCAGTTCAATAGTTAGGAAAACCAGCTCGTTCTTTCACTGAACGTACCCGAGCTAAACTTCGGAAATCGATTCTGGGCACACCAGGCCTCAGAATCAGGTTCTGTTAGAAGCCGCAGTCTCATAAAATTGAAAAGAAATTAAGAATAAATTTTCCATGAAATTTATGTCCCTTTACAAGAATATCCAGTTGTTTTTTTCTAGGATATTATTATTATCACACAAGAAACATTAAATATTTGATCCAATCTGGTCTTTTTAATTAATGAATAGATGAATATACATCGATTGTAATAGTGATGGAAATGAATATCTTATCATCCCAGGATATATCTATTTGGGAATATTTCAATTACTATTTAATTTATCATGTAATGTTACTATACTGACGTTGGGGATGGTTTCTGCATGTCTCCCATTTGCTTTACCTTTTTTATCAAAATCTTCATGATAAGACGAATTTTTTCTGATTGTTGTCATTTCCTTACACTAGGTAAACATGTGTATTATGATTGTGGGAAGTGATGTTACATCATTATTCAATTATTGTTTTTAGGATTCATAGTGGGTATGTTTCTACACACCATTACATGGATATATACCCCCATATGTTATACCTATGAATCATGAGAACATCTGTAAAATAGGTTTAGGGAATTATATATATAATGGATTGTTAACAAATGATTCAATGATGATAAAATTATTAATATATTTCTTGTAGAATTGTAATGTACATTTAGATTTTTATTGTATAAGACATTTCATTATGGATCCCTCTTCATACGAGTACATTTCCATTTATTTTATTTATCCCAATTTTCATTTTGGTGGTTGATCCATATTTTATCAAATCATCATTATGGATTATTATATTTTTTTCCATTTTTGATTATAATATATGATGGATTCATTATATAAACCATAGTTGGTTCTATTTACAATTTATTAATCCACATAACTCTTGTGATGATGCTAGTTGTGGGAAGGTGAATTAGGATATGGTCTCCCATATTGGGAGATATATATTTATTGGGTTGTTCGCTAATGCATTTCCTATAATATGTAGTATTGGGGTGGAGAATAAAATTAATAACACCGTTGAGGGTTCCTGATGTTTAAGGTATTGTTAGGTCTCCCTAGTCAAATAGCGGGAAAGGTTATGTGTATCCTTCGAGATTAGTATCCTGAAAATTTATATTACTTATGGGTGTTGGTTTGGGTTGTTCTAGTCATATTGATCATGTTTCCAAGAGTCAGGGAAATCCTTATAAGTAAGAAGGTACGCCAATATTTAAAATTAATTATAAATATTAATTGAGGTGTATGTTTATGAAAACATTTCAAAAATTAAAATATAATTTATATCATGATAGAGAGGAAAACAATGAGCTAATATTCTTTTGATCAAGCATATATTTTCTTTCTTAAAATAAAGGGTTGTATAATGATTCATTCATTATATATTTTACCAAAATATTACATTTATTTTAAAATATTCATTTAAAATTTATATACCAAAATATATTCAGAGCCATCATTCATGTATATTTTAATTTATTTTTGATACTTCAGGGTGGTAAATGTGTGTGATCACTCAATGTGTTTTCAATTAAATGATATTCCATAATTCAATGTTATATATTTGAGAGAGATATAGGTTCATTATCTGATAAATATCAACTAATATCGTTTTACAATTCCTTTAATATCATTAGTAAACGATCACAACAATATAATTAGATAATGGGATTCATATCCCTTATGGAATGGACTAGGAAATGACCTATTTTATATAACCATAAACTATTCATATAAATTATTTTAATAATTAGGAGGGAATGAGAAATTTCACCATTCTTAATTTTTTTGAATAATCCTATGAATTATTTTCATGGGAATACTATGGGTTATCCCCAAATAAAGATTTAATGCCATTGATCAATCTTATATAGAGTACACAAAAAATATGTGTAACAATGCACATGATGGAAGAAAAATTTTTATTTGAGATAGATTTCCATGATATTTACCATTCGATTATGGGATTTGTATATGTTATTTATTTATTTTATATATTATCCGATTTTTTCCTTACAGGTGCTTTATGTATGACTTATTGGAGTGTGTACTATGCAGAAATCCACAAATGATATTGTATTCATTGAATTGTTGACCTATTTGATATGTTTAAGGACTCTTGGATGTTCATTGTTAATTATTAGAGTAATGTATATCCGTATATATTTTTGGTTTTTGATGTTATTATATAGATATTATTTAGATGTTTTTAATGGTTATATAAATTCCTTGTGATGTTATTCAATATATGAAATGAATAAATTAGATTTGTAAAACTAATAAATATTATATTAAACCTTTAAGAGTATTTTTTAATCATTAAATAGGATTTCCCCATCCATTATCAAACATAGTGGACTATATATATAATTTGAATGGAATGTCAATAACATTGATATTACAATAGAATAATTTGGATCTATCAATATTTCAATTTTGTAGATGAATTGAGTATTTTCATTGAAATGTGATATCTAAGATAAGCATATCAGCAATACCAATAAAAATATATTATAATTTTCCATGGGAGATAACTATGAAATATTTTATGGTTTAGAATAACTAATTATTTTATATTATTACTCACAGTTTATTTGTGACCTATATAATTTACTTGATGTAACGTCCCGGATCCGGGTGCCACTCAACGGGTGCCCCGAACCCAGTTTGTCACATGACCTCAATCACATTTCAAAAAATGCTAGAGGCTGCTGACTAGCAACGAGGGCCCAGGTCTAATAGTGGGGAAACTATGCCCTCATTTGTCAAAGTGTAGCGCAGCGGAATAGAATATACAATCATACAACAACAGTGGAAGCAATTAACCATACAAATTAAAAATAAACAACTGAAGTAAAAGATAACCAACATTCCTATAGATATTGATGCAACATGTCTCTAGTTCTTATAAAACAGCCAGAACATGTTACACAGTAGTACAATATGATATAATAGGAAGTACAGGTACGGAAAAACAAAACAGAACAGCCGGCAGCATCGCGAGCCTAATCTCAGTCATGTGCTCCCCTACTCCGTAGCAACAATCATGTACCTATATAGGGACCCTTTCCCTTATCCACACCTGTAGTAACATAGTCTGTTTGGACCGATGAGATGACCCAAACAGAGTGTGGGAAATAAATCCTAGTAGGCACCCACCAAATGCATGTGCCCAACTATGTGAAAATATGCAACAACAGTGTGTAGTAGTAAATGCAATAAACTAAATAGTACTCAAAAGTAACTAACATTACCAGTTATATTTCCATTTTAATATTCATTAAATCATTCATTATATGGAAATCACCACGGTGAATTTTGTATGTATACAGTCAGTGTCCTCAGACACTCAAACCCTTACCATCGGGTAATCAGAATTGAACCCTCAAGTAATTGTCCTTAGACAATCAGATATTTCCCTCAGGATTATGAAGTGTCTCCCTCATGCACAAAAGACACTGCCCTCGGTCATATGAAAATTTTCCCCCAGGCTAAATAGAATGTGGCCCTTAGGCTAAATAGTTCCTTTCCTTCAGGGTAAGTAAACAATGCCCTCAGGCTAAAAAGAACAATGCCCTCAGGCACAAGTAACCGGGCCATGCCCAACCTATCAACAAGAAATACACATGAAATTCCTCTAAAGGAAATTCAATATTCATTATTACAATGGCATACCCTCGGGTATCCGGCCAAATGGATAAACAGAGGAACGAACCCCTGGGGTGGTCCTAGATCCAACCAGGGATCCCAAACAACAGTTTATTATAACATTTAATTAACTATGAAATACTTGGTATTTAAAACAGCCAAGGCCTCAACAACATGACACCCCAACATGGGTTCGTAGCTCAATTGTACACAAAAACGCACAATAGATGGAATTTAAACACTAAGCCACGTACCTCAAACACCCCAGATCAGTATACGCGAAGGACCATTCTTGAATCATCCAAGAACGATGAACATTTGAGGTGAAAGAAAACCATGTTTAAATGTAAATAACATACCCTCGGGAATGAATTTATATGAAAGTCTAAAGGATATGGAGAGGCTTACCCATACGGTTCCAATGAGATTGACGGAGGAAAAAACAGATTCCCGGCATGTGATCTGGAGCTCCTTGAATGTTCATCCCTCTCTACCGACTCCTCCTCCAGTTCTAAGCCTTCTCTATAAACAGGGGAGGCTACTGCACATTTTAAGAGAAAAAAACAGACTACAGGGTGTGTACTATTGAAGAAACAACATGTAATTTTCTCATTTAATTGTTCTTCTTGCAGCTACCTTTCCCATCGTGGCATTGTTCATCAGTCGAAAAGAGTACACGGCGTGTAATACCTAAGTACACGGTGTGCACTATTACATAGCTGGAGGCTGCCTCCACCACTTTACTATTTTCGTGTCGACTGACTACACGGCGTGTACATACCCACTACACGGCGTGTAGTCGGTTTTTACACCTTTCTTCACCAGCATTTCTACACACCTTGTGTACTCATCCCACACAGCCAATGTACACGGCGTGTGGAAAAGTACACGGCGTGTACCCACAAAATATGGGATTTTCCCCATTTCCTTATTTTTCTCAAAAACACTAAAGGAATGGAGAAAAGAAGAAACACATACCTCATGAATAAGAACTGGGTTCGTACAAACTTACCCCCTTAAATAAATTCATCCCCTAATTTCCCTTAAAAGGGTGGTGAAGATACAGCTATGAACAAATCAGGACACTAAGCACGTACATCAGTCTCCCACTCCCAGGTTTCATCCTGCACTTGGCCATGCTGTCATAGCACCCGTACGAGAAGAACTGACCAGCTTCTAAGAACCTTTGTGCTCCTATCAACGATACGAATCAGATGAACCCAAAAAGATGCATCTACTTGATGCTCAACCTCCTCTAGCTGAAAGACGTGAAATGGGTATGAATGGTATCGATGCAACTGAGATACCTGGAAGATGTCGCGCATGGCTCGGTACTACTGCAACCGATAGACAACCAGCCCGACTCTCTCTGGAATATCAAATGGACCCACACACAACAGTGAATGGTTACCCTATCTCATGATCCATCTATGTCCCATACTCGGTGAAACACCCAAGAAAACCGGATCCCTGACCACGAACTCCAAGGGTCATCTATGGTTATCAGCATAAGATTTTTTACGAGACTGTGTGGTAGGCATTTGCTTCTGAATCAACTGGACCTCCTCAGAAGTCTCCTGCATGAGACGTTGTCCCAGTAAAGTTACCTCACATGCATCTAACCATCACAAGGGTGATCCGCATGGCCTGCCATATAGAGCCTCTTAAGGTTCCATCCAAATAGTTTCATGAAAACTATTATTATAGGAAAACTCGACTAGGGGTATATGATTTTCCCATGATCCCCTAATGTCTAGGACGCATGCACGCAGCATGTCCTCTAGCACCTGAATCATACACTCTGACTGGTCATTGGTCTAAGGGTGGTATGATGTGATCAGAAGCACCTATGTACCCAGATCCCTCTGAAAACTCTTCTAAAAACGAGACGTAAAATGAGCATCCCTATCAGAAATGATAGAACAAGGGACCTATGAAGATATAAGATCTCTTAGATATACAACTTCCCATGCTCTTCAACAACGAATATCTCCTTGATCGAAAAAAATCGAGCTACCTTTGTGAGTCTATCCACAAGAACCCACACAACATCATTTCCTCGAGGTGACCTCGGAAACCCAGTCACGAAGTCCATCGGGACATCATCCCATTTCCACTCTGGAATGGGTAACTTCTATAACAGTCTGGCTGGCCTCTGATGCTTTGCCTTCACCTGCTAATAGGTGGAACATATAGTATCAAAACAAGCTACTTCTCTCTTCATACCTGGCCACCAGTACTGATGTCTCAAGTCACGGTACATCTTGGTAACCCCGAGATGAACTCCCCAAGCTGAAGCATGAAACTCCTGCATCAGATCCTCACGTATATCCTCTGGAACCAATACTCATCCCTGGAAATATAGTACTTCATCATCTCCTATCTTCCAACCAGGAGGAGGGTCCTCACTTGCCACTGACTCTCATTGAACTAGGCTATCTGAATTAGATAGATGTCTCATCCTCACTCTATCTAGGAGGGTGGAAGTCACCGCTAAAGAAGAAAGATAGGTCTACCTATGACTATCGTGTAGCTCCAAATGAATCTCAGAGAACAAAGCCATAACTGCCACTCACTACAGGCCTCTTGCACTGCTTGTATCTGAGTCCTCCTGCTCATTGCATTAGCTACTGCATTACCCTTACCAGGTGTATAGGCAAGCTCAAAATCGAAGGACTGTAGGTACTCAACCCACCTCCGATGTCTCATATTCAAGTCACGCTAAGTAAAGATGTACTTGAGACTTTTGTGGTCGGTGAAAACCAAAAAATGATCTCCCAAGAGGTAATGTCTCCAACAGCGCAGCACATGAACAACTGCAGCCAACTAGAGATCATGTGTTGGGTAATTCCTCTCATGTGGCATCAACTGCCAAAACCAGTAAGAAACAACTCGATCGCCCTGCCTCAACACTACTCCCAGCCCAATACCTGATGCATCACAGTAAACTATATAGCTCTTCCATAGCTCTGGGAGTATTAGTATTGGTCCTGATGTCAACCATCCCTTCAGGTCCTGAAAGGCTTCCTCACAAGATTCTGTCTAAACGAACTTCACACCATTCATAGTCAAACACATCAAAGGTGCTGCTAAGTGGGAGAAGTCTGGAATGTTGTGTCCGTAGTAACCTGCTTGCCCCAAGAAACTATGTATCTCAAACATGTTCTTAGGATAATCCCTGAAAACTACTGCTCTAACCTTCTCTGGGTCTACTGCGACTCATGCCTCTGAAATGATATGGCCCAGGAAGTGAATGTTTTCTATCCAAAATTGGCACTTTGAGAGAATAGCATATAGATTATGCTCTCTTAGTGTAGCCAATACGATCTCTAGATAGGTGGCATGGTCAGGTCGGGTGTTAGAGTACACCTAGATTTCTTCCATGAATACTACCCCAAAAGAGTCTAGATATGGATGGAACACACGATTCATTAGAGACATGAAATCTATTACTGCGTTTGTGAGTCCTAACGGTATCACCAAGTACTCATATAGACTATATCTCATCCAAAAAGCTGTAAGTGGTAAGTCTGATGGTCTCACGCACATCTGATGATATCCTGGTCTCAACTCAATCATCGAGAACACTCGTGCTCCACGAAGTTGATCAAAAAGATCATAAATCCTTGGAAATGGTTGTCGGTTCTTGACCGTCAACTGGTTTATCTTATGATAATCCGCACAGAGTGTGAGGGTACCATCCGTCTTCTTCGCAAAGAGGACAGGAAAAGCCCAAGGAGAAGTACAGGGTTAGATTAAACCATTTTCATGTAACTCCTCTAACAGCCTCTTGAGATCTTGCTACATAGGTGTAGCAATCCTATAAGGAGGAATGGATATCGGTGTCACTCCTGGGAAAAGCTCAATTGAGAAATCCACCGCACGCTCGGGAGGTAGACATGATATGTCATCCGAGACGACATCCCTGAAACAAACTACCACTGGAGGGAAATATACATAACAAGTCCCCAGATCATCCAAATATAAATTCACAATCTGGGTGGTGACTCCACCTCACCCACGATGCTCTGGTCCAGCTCGACTCGCCTAAACATCCAATTCACACTTGTATAGAAACTCTCTGCCCTCTCGTGACATGAAACACACCCTACGGTGACAGAAGTCTACAGAGGCTCGAAAGGGAACCAACATGTCCATCCCGAGAATGAAATCATAGCTCTTCATATCTAAGGCATAAAGGTCCCATAGAAAGTGACACCCACCAACCTCAAGGCGGCACTTCCTGCACTGATGCACACAAGCCATTCTAGTCCCCAAAAGAGTGTCTAGCGTCACAACATAAAAAGAAGAAGAAGAAAATCATAGGCCAAGGCTCTCCACAACAGCCACATATATGAAACTATGTGTAGAACCCTTATCAAAAAGTACTAATGATAAAACAGAAGCTACTAGAATAGTACCTCTGATATTAGAAGGGTTGGGATCCTGCACCTGCTGGGTCTGTTGCACTGCATATGCATTCCCAGTGTCGTGGCCCTGTGACACAACCTGGCTACCCTAAGCTATCCCACCCGGCTGCCTCTGCGATCCTAGTGTCAGGATTACAATGCCACAACCACCATATCTTCCTGAATTCCCTGACATATTCCAGTTTCCCAACTGGTAAGACGCTGCTGGTCCTACTCCCACACGCAGAGTCTACACAGAACCCCGCTCATAGGACATTGGTGGGAACACCCTAAAAAAGTGATCTTGATGACCCATAGTGCCGCAAAATAGACACTCCAATGGGTCTCGGGTTCACTGAGGTCTCCTGTGCCCCTCTATACCACACTGGTAGAAAAAGACTGGGCTATCTGAAGAAACTGTCGAGCTAGTAATTCTATTGTGAGAGAAACTCATCTGTCGCTTCCCCTTAACAGATGAAATAGTACTAGAAACTGGTGTCGAACCACCCTGGACCACACCACTAGCTTCCCCTAGGTTCCTCTCTCTAATCAGTGCCTGGATCACAATATCATGTACTATAGGCAACCTGAAAATGTTCACCAGTGCTCGGATGTCATATCGAAGACCATCCCCAAAGCATCAAGCCCTCAACCTCTCATCACCAACCAGAATGGTAGAAAAACGCTGAAGCTTGGTGAAGCAAGAAGAATAATCCATCACCGACATAGATCCATGCTGCAGGTTTATGTACTCTCGAGCTTGATTTTCCCTCATCGTCTCCAGATACAAGAAATCATAGAAAACTGCCAGAAAATCTTCCCACGACAAGTCTCTATGATTCTCTGTCTGCGTGGTAACATCCGACCACCTCATGGTGAAATCATGCAACATATAAGTCACGAGCATGACCCTCTGCACTGGAGGCGTTTCAAGATGCTCGAAAATAGTTTGCATAGAACCCATCCAGGACTCCATAGCCTGTGGTCCGCCATCCCCTGAAAACGTAGGCATATACTACTACTGGAAGATACGTGTCAGCTCGGCCATTGATGTGGTAGATGGAGGTGCTGCCTGAAAGGTCTGCAAGAACTGTCTGAAGCCTTCATGGAACTGTTAATCCGCGCTTCTGTCCAGTCTAACAGCTGGCGACGAATCTGGCTCTACTGGAGGATCCACTGGTAAACCATGGACCACTATCTCTAGAGTATAACCGTTGTCGCTATCCGGGAAAACAATGAGTGTTTGTCCTGGAGGCGTGACTCTACAAGGTCAAGCACACACCATAGATCATTATTATCAAACACTAAAAAACGAGGGGACCAAAAAGGGAACAGGAGGAATAAGGCATTCAAGATTTGAAGTACAAGACTACAGGGCGTGTATACTGACTACACGGCATGTACCTGGATTTTTGTTCCCTTCCCGAGTCCTTCTACACGACTAATCCACATGGATCCCTTTGAACAAGACTACAAGGCATTCATATCATATACAAATCATATATGTTTTAAATTCCAACTGCTCGTGTCGTTTGTGACATGACCAACTACCGAGCTAATACTACACATCGTGTAACACCTGCACCCGGCGTGTACTCCTCCCCATCTTCCCAGACACACGGTCTATCCTTGTTCAAGACTACACAGGGTGTCCCATAGGTACACAGCATGTTCAATAATAGGTAACACCAACCTGTGTTTGTTAGAAACACGGCCGGGTCCTCAGGTCAGACTACATGGCATGTTCATCATTGACATGGTGTGTATGTCTTAAGCTTTCCTTCGTCCGTTTTGTTAGTTACATGGGTGGACTCTGGGTCAACACTACACGGCGTGTTAATCTGGTACACGACATGTTTTACCCATGCATTTCCCATTCCCGTGTCTCCACCCACACAGTCTATGACACGGGAAGAGACTACATGGTGTGTACTGAGGGTACACAGTGTGTACTTAAAATGTTTTCTTTTCTTCCCAAATAGAATAACACATGACGTGTCTCCAAGGAACTACACAGCATGTATCCTGGGATTTCTAGACAGTAATCCTCTGAAACTACTTCAGACCCCAGTAAATACTGAAAAACAACACCTATGTGCCAAATGTCGATCAATGAGGGCCCATACTCCCTACGAATCAATGTTTGGCATATTATCTGTGTTATAAAAAGATAAATAGCCAATGATCCACAAAATTCCGATCAATGAGGGCCATACTCTAAAATAACCAAAGTTTTCCATTCATTCAATCAAGGCCTTACGCAAAAGTACCCTATCACATAGCAGTTATTTATCATAGTCGCTATCACAACAGCATGATTTTCTAGCACAAAAACTATCACAACAACATGCAATTTCTAATGAACCTACATGGCATGGAACTATGCATGGAATGTGTTTTATAGAATGTTCCTAAATGATGCATGAGACAAAATACCCTCATATCACTGATTTATAACTAAATAGAACCCATGGATAAAATATAAACAGCATAATCACTAGTTTGTCACCCAACGGTGAAAATCAAATCAACTGTAAAATTTTCAAAATCACATGAATTGAAAAAATACGAGGTATACTGGCTTTTCCCTGTACACGGTTTAGCTATGCCTAGGCACATCTTATTACCAACTACCATTTCCATCTTATCCTTGACTAAGGCTTCAAATAGTAAGTCAATGAAAAAGACTTCTCTAATACCACATTGTAATGTCCCGGATCTGGGTGCCACTCAACAGGTGCCTCGAACCCGATTGGTCACATGACCTCAAGCGCATTTCCCCAAACGCCTGAGGAAACTGACCAGCATCAAGGCCCTGGGTCTGATAGTTGTGAAACTATGCCCTCATTTGTCAAAGTGTAGCGCAACGGAATAGAATATACACACATAAAAAAAATGCGGAAGCAATAAACCATACACATTAAAATTAAACAACTGAAAAAAATGATAACCAACAGTCATATAGATAATGATGAAACATGTCTCTAAATCTATGAAAATAGCCAGAACATGTTACACAATAATACAATATCATACAATAGGAAGTACATGTACAACAAAAAAAAAACAGAACAGTCGGCAGCATTGCGAGCCTAAGCTTTGTCCCGTGCTCCCCTAGTCCTCAGCAAAAAACATGTACCTGTATTGGGACCCATGCCCTTATAAACTCCTGCAGCAACATAGTCTGTTTGGGAAGAATAAATGACCCAAACAGGGTGTGAGAAATTAATCTCAGTAGGCACCCACCAAAGGCCAGTGCCCAATTGTGTGAAAATATACAACAACATTGTGCAGTAGTAAATACCATAAACTAAACAGTACTCAAAAGTAACTAACATTACCAGTTATATAGCCATTTTAATATTCATTTAATCAATAATTATAAGGAAATCACCACTGTGAGTTTTCTAAGTAAACAATCAGTGTCCTTAGACACGCAAACCCTTACCCTCGGGTAATCAGAATCGAACCCTCTTGTAATTGTCCTCAGACAAACAGATATTTCCCTCAGGCGTATGAAGTGTCACCCTCAGGCACAAAAGTCACTACCCTCAGGCATACACAAATTTTCTCATAGGTGAAATATAACATTGCCCTCAGGCTAAGCAAACAATGCCCTTAGGCTAAAAAGAACACTTCCCTCAGGCGCAAGTAACCGGGCCATGACCAACATATAAACAAGCAATACACATGAAATTACTCTCAAGGAAATTCAATATTCATTATTACAATGGCATACCCTTGGGTATCCGACCATACATATAAACAGAGGAACGCCCCCCAGAGGAGGTCCTTGATCCAAGCAGTGATCCCAAACAACAGTTTATTATCACATTTAATTACCTATGAAATTCTATGTATTTGAAATATCCAAGGAATCTTCCACACGACACCCGAACATGGGTTCGTATCTCAATGGTACACAAAAATGAACAAAATTCTGAATTTAAACACTATGCCACCTACCTCAAACGCCCCAGATCGGTATACACGAACAAAGATTCTTGGATAGTCCAAGAACGGGGAAGATATGAGGTAAAGGAAAACCGCGTTCAAACGTAAATAACTTCACCTCGGTAAAGAATTAGTAGGAACATCTTAGGGATAAGGAGATTCTTATCCATACGGTTCCAACGAGATCGATAGAGGCGGAAATAGATTCCGGCGTGCGATCAGGAGCTCCTCGAAGGTTTGACCCTCTCTCCTGGCTCCTCCTCTAGTTCTAAGCCTTCTATGTGAACATGGGAGGCTACTTCCCATTTTATGAGAAAAAAACAGACTACACGGTGTGTACTATTGACTATAGGACATGTAATTTTCTCATTTAACTATTCCTCTAGAAGCTACCATTCCCCCCACGTCACTGTTCATCAGTCAACAAGAGTACATGGCATGTAACAACTGAGTACACGGCATGTACTATCGCTCAGCAGGAGGATGCCTCCACCGCCTTACTATTTTCCTACCAACTGACCACATGACAAGTACATAACCACTACTTGGTGTGTAGTCAGTTTTTACACCTTTCATCGCCAGCATGTCTACACAACCTGTGTACTAATCCCACACGGCCAAAGTACACAACGTGTGGAAAAGTACATGGCGTGTACCCACAAAATTTGGGATTTCCCCCATTTTCCTTATTTTTCTCAAAAACACATAAGGAAAAGAGAAAATAATAAACTCATAGCTTAAGAATAAGAACCGGGTTCTTACACTTGTCTGAGTATAACACCAAAAATAAAAATGTTCTGATTTAGTGGTTTGATCGGGGAGAATGATAATTCCAGAAGCTAATGGATTGATTTATTAATATTCACTTCTTGAAATAACATAATATATGTGATAGAAATATTTTCTTTATTATTCACATAGTTTTTATATGGGATCAATGATAATATATGTTGGATATATAATCACTAATGTCTCAAGGCGTCTGTGTTCATAAGAATGGAACTATTTGACTAAGGATATCACATAATATTTTTTCTGATGTAATGATTTATTTGAAAAAAAATATACAAGTTCAGTTTAATTGGAAAGTAGTGGCTATATAATTTTAATATAGGAATTATTAGGGTCATATATGAACTATAAAGATATAATTCAGTATGATTATTAATAATTAGTTAAAATTAAAATTATTTCCACCCCATAATAAGTTTTGGTCAATTGAAAATGTTATTTATAGAATGACTAATGTTTAGATTTTGTGAGAGTGTAGTTATGTGTGGTTATTGATTAATCACCTCATTTATATAGGTGATGATATTTTAGAGTATCTTGGATGGGTTATAAAAATTAATTTAGGTATCACCCCACTTCCTTTGGATCTAGTGATGGATATTCGGTTCATATACATAGAATTGTAGGTGTTTAGAGATATTAATTATCATTGGAAACATCCATTTAATTTACTAGTTATTTGGTGGTGGACTTATAGGACCGTGTTATAACATATGTATAGATTATCATGATAGGATTATGGATAAAGATGTGAAAAATTTTAAAATTATAAGATCCCGTTATAATAACAATGATATTTCTGGAAAATAAATATTTAAAAATGGACTAGTAATAAAAAAGACATTATTTTGATTGAATCACAGTTCCGTACCTTTCAGCACGTGAATTAAAATATTTAATGGAATTAAAATATTCATTTCCTAATATCTATTGTATTTTAGAAATATGATAAATAAAAAAAATATTTGATGATTTTCCTACCATAGACTCCCTGTTAATAATAATTGAGTAGGACATTTTCAGTCAATAGACCATGGTGGATGAATTTCAATATACCAATTGGTTTCCTTCACCACCATCATTCTGAAAAGTTAGAGATCTTCACATCGTACAATAGATCTATCGATAATGGATCATCTTAATGATGAAATGAAAACTATAATTTGAATATAATTGTACAACCTGAAAGTTTTTATCTAAATAACATTGAAATATATACTGATAGATATCAATATGTCTTCTATATTCTAGGTAGTCCTCCTAGAATGACCAATTTAAAGATAATATGAAAATTTGAAACATAACTTCATTTCCCAAGCCTGCTAAAAAAATATCTAGAACATCGATGTAGTCTTCGTATCTTGATCAAATATAATAGAAAGTTGTACTCTAATAAATTTAATCACATACTTATTATATATTTATTGATTATAATGAATATATAATCATTTCTTAATCGAAATGTTGTGTGTCAGATTTTTAATGAAATTGTCACAACTCATTTAATATTATGTAATTTGTATGTTTTGTATAATATAATATAAAAAATCTATGATGATGTGTTCAATTTTATATTAATGCATGGATAGTGGTGGTTACATCAACATATACTTCAGTATCTCAAAATTAACATGATGAAAAACCACTAAATGAGAAACACACTCTATAATATCTCTCTTTATTTTATCCCACTATAAATACTCGATTGCATATCAATACATAACTTTATTTATAGGATAAATATGGAATGATGGCCTATGACCCCCCTCAAAGATATACATCTTCAAATCTAGTATGCATGTGAAACATACATGATTATTAAACCTTACTGTTTAATAATAATAATTTCTAAACATAGAATCTCATATCACCATCTTTTGTAGCTCTCTATATTCCATGTGTGCCTCTTTAATCTTGACTAAGATTGATAACACACAATTTTTGGTTATCATGATTATAATTCTCCCCATATATTTTTATTTATATATCCATCCACTATAAACCCCTAAATATTTAATATTTTTTATCCTCATAATTTATAATCTAGAAGGACCCATTTGGCTGAAAGAATATTCTACCTTGTTCCATTTTTTAGGGTGGTAATGTATTGATAATTTATAATCATTAATAAAATCTAACCATTTTCCATAGAGGATTTTAACGCTTTTACAGATAAACAATATATTTAACTATTTTTGATAAATACATATGTCTCACCATTCACCATTGAGATAATGACATAATAAATTTAATTAAATATTTATTGAAGGTAACTCTAAAACATTATTGGGGTAATTTTTCTCATAAACATTCAATTGGGATGAGGTATAAGATATTACCCTATCATTTTGGATAAGAACACATCCCAGTATATTATTTGATTAATTAATATAGATAAAAAACATTCTCTACTAAATTGTATTGTGAGCACAGGTGGACTAACAAAAAATTAATTTATCTCCATGAAATTCTCTTCTTATTGCCCGATCGATTTTCACATTATCCACTTTTGAATAAACATGGTGAGTGGATACGATTATTTTGAGAAATATTTCAAAAATAACAATAATATTTACACGACCCATTAAAAATATGTATTTCAGTCACTAAGGTTGGTCTCTTTCATTAGTAAATAAATTTTATCATTGAATTATATACTAATATTTCCACAGTTGAAATTATATAACCAAAACAAGAATGTTTCTAAATCCAAAAATCAAAATTGATAAAGTTGTTCATAATTATTCTCCTTCACAGGGTCGTTCATTTAAATCCTCATGTTGACATTACTATCTTCCAAAATATATTATTATATGATAGTATATTCTATATGTTCTTACGAAAACCAGTCAATGTATTCCCTAAGGCCTCAATCCACAAAATCCATGATGACTGCTGGGGAATTAATAGGAATAATTATAATCTGTATAAAATAATATAGTACATACCATGTTAAAAATGTCATCTTCAGAATATCCTCCTTATTGACCCTCAATTAAAGAAATATACAACAAAAAATCAATCTTGTAAAATTATATTGTTCAATGTAGATGATCAACTATGAAATAAATATAGTGGAGGGGATAGAATTTCTTGATTGTGATCTTGTTATGTTCTTGAAAATAAACTAATTTTCAATGGTTTCAACAGATTTTATCAAAAATAAAAATAGGGTCACCCCTAGATGACACACTTGGCCGAATGAATATGTTTTCAAGAATCTCATGGATTTTCATCATAAATTCCTACATCTCAATTTATGACATTTATGTGGGTAATATAAAATTGTTATATAATGATATATGTGATTTATTGAAAACACGACAACATGATTTGGTGATTCACTATGCATTCATTCCAATAAGAAACCAATAAACACCCACATAAGGAACACATAATTGATGTTAATTTTCTCCATAATAATATGGAATAGAACAATTATTCTGAAGAGGAATCAGGTCCAATATAATATATGTAATTTCAAAAAGAATTTTATATTAATAATTTTATTGATTAATGATCGTAGGATCATTCAAAATAAAAAATATTACTTACCTTCCTTATAAATTTAAATGATTTTCATATATATAAATCTAACATATCTCAATAATTAAATTGAATTCAACTTAATGGTGAATCATAAGATATATAGGAACCACATAAGGAAAAATAATAATTAGAGAAAAATTATAAATTTCATATAAGACGATTGTTCCAATAAGCATTTTCACTGCTATGTTTCTATTTAATTATCGATGTGATATGGTGATATAGTTGGAAAATTATTTATAAATAAAAGATTGTACGGATCCACAATAAAATTACAAATTAACTATTATAGAGTGGATAATAAGTTCACATTTCACCATTTCATTCTCATAACCCATTTCTACATCCATGATCACATGAAATTTCCCATTTTATTTATTCTAAAGTGTTATTTGATGTTTTTCATCAGAAGTAATTCGATTCATTCACTAGTTTTAATAATCATTATACTACTTGGATTTAAAGCATCAAATCAGGGATGGTGGGTTCATTATACTATTCTATTACACTGTTTCATTAACCATCCTATACATTGCATTTCAAAATTTGTAGGCTTTATGAAAAAATATTCCACATTTAACAAACCTCAAGGTTTCATTCAAACACTTCCACTGTTGTTTCCTCCCAAATTTATGGGTAGTTTGTATTAATTTATTTCCACCGTGTGATATATTAGATTTTTTATGGGACTAATTATATATTTTTTATCATTATTTTGGGAATGTTTAGAATATCTTATTCTAATTAATTCCTTAGAATCACATCGAATGATTTATTCATATATAATAATGTCTCTTATAGAAAATTAATTTCAGGGAAATGGTTTTATTTCACCAATGAATTGACCAATTTTACATTCTAGGATGACAATTAAACCATATGTAATACAAGGAAACCATGCAAAATTTTACTAAAATGTTACAATGGATTTTGAATTATTTTTCTTCAACTCATGAAATTGAATAGAATTATTTCTATGGAAAATTCAATGATATTACATAATAAACAATTTCTCCTAAAACTCATGTCATTCCACAGATTTAAATTCATTCAAATGGATTTTATTCTTTATAGGACTCCACCATTGATCAATATCTCCTTTTAGATGATAATAATCCTTGAAAAAACAAATCACGTCCAGATGATTTATGAAAAAAAAAATATTTTCTCTATAGTGTTGATCCATCACTCAACAACTAGTGTTTCAAAATATCCACAAAATTAATGTGGATATTTCTCCAAAAATGATTTAATAGTATATTATTTCCTCATTTAGGTCTTTTAGAAACTTGACATGATTCATAGACTGATAATTTTGAGTGAAAAAGTAGAAATATTATTCATTATTTCACCCATAACATTTGGCTTCTTAGATAGACAATCATTTTGTTATCAATTACTTAAAGCATTAAAACATTTCATTATTGATCCATATAATGAATAAATACAAAAAATAAAGTGTGTGTAACAATAATCATTGTTGAAAATCCTATATTTCGGGAATACCATTTAGACAATGTCGAGATATAACCACCATATTTTATGACCCATTATATTTAAACTAGCTAATTTATCATCATTATCAAAACATTTGGATTTTATTATTTTTTAGACCTAACCCTAGTTTTTTCATAAAATTTTAATAATACTAATATTTAATGATTTTATGAACCATTATCCCATAAAAGAAATATTTCCCCCTGGTTTTATGCCAAAATATTACATATATTTTGTAGAATATTCAATAAAAAACAATACAATCAAATCAAGATACCTAATTGGTTAGATTCCTTATAAAATTTATATTCAATTTAATTATTTTATAAATGATATTAAATATCTCCCATAATTAACATTCCATATAGTACTTTTCATTAGTATACCCTACTAAAAAATCTTCATAACATTGGGAAAGGACACTTAAGAAATATGTGAGATCAGATGGTGAGAATGGGTAAACATGGGAGATAGAAGTTGATGAAAATATATAAGAATATGTTAAGAATAATGGAAATATATTGTGATAATAACATACAATATTTATTCCCAATATGAAAAAGATTATATACCTGAGTTATTTAATAAAACATTAATATTTCAGAAGGCATGAATCCAAAAAATTAGAACCACCATAACTCAATCATGAAATATATTTTCATTTAATAAAATTATATTTAACAACAATACATATAGAAAACATTTCATAAGCCACTGTTAACAAAAAATGATTATATCATGCATCAACACCTATGTCCCATAGGGGATGAATCACATTGAGTTGTTTTTGATAATAGATCTGGAACAGTGACTGGATTGAAATAAATACCTCTTGATATATAATACATGGTTCAATGCATTGCGGGACGAATTATTTCCTACCCATAACATAATTAAAACCACGCATAAGTGTTCCACATGATCATAAAACATTCTCCATTTCCTAACCTTGAAACTAAAAGGCCTTCATAAAGATTTAATATTTCCATCATAAACATAAAACATTCAAAGATATAATTAGGGTTTACTTATCAAAAAATATACATTATAGAAGTACACGTATAATCATAGAATTTAATCCTGGATGGAAAATGAGTTCAAAATAACACATGAAAAAATTCTGTAGAAAATTAACATTTCTATTTTGAAATCAAATTCATTTGAAAACACACACTTTTAAATGATTTTTATTAAAATAAATAGTTAATAAAGGAATATTAAAATGGATTGGTGGTGATGTAGGGGGTAAATTTTTATCGTTCAATTTATGTAAAAATCATTAATTCTATATTTTTCATCAGAAATGTCACAATGTACCTTAAATGGAAATTGACCTAAATGTTTCATTCAAAATAAAATTTTAAAATTATAAACGGGGTATATATTAATATAAATTTTATAAAATTAATAGAAAAATAATAATTTTTTTGGTTTTTATGGAATACATGGAAGTTGAAGAGAAATATTCTATAACTGAAACATAAACATAAACAACATTATATAATTACAATTTTATGAATAAACCATTACCTAAAGTCCTACCTTTCAGATTTATAATTAAAACCTTATATATAATAATTATTTATTTATAATACATTTATTAAATAAGAATAATTTTATAAATATTAACATATGTTGTTTATTTTTTAAATCATAACTCTTTTTAATAATTTATTTTTAAAATCATTATTTTGGGTGGTAACTACTACTTTTTCATTGAATGTTTCATTACAAAATTCAAAGTGCATTTATTTTGATCATGGTACCATAATTTATAGAATGTTTATAGTGGTATAAAACATATATATTAATAATTTTAAAATTTATAATCATTAAATGAAATATGAGAATTTAAAATTAATTACATTATTCATGGAGACAGGAGGTTGTACGTACAAATAAACTATGTTCCCATTTTTTGACAGATGGAATATAAGAAATGTAAATTAAAATTTCACTAATAATGAATAATTATTAAATAATATATTTCATATATATTCACAAAATACATCCTTATTACCATGAACATGAAATATAAATTAAAAAATAACCACCTCACATTGTGGAGATAGTAGTCTATTTGTACACATGATTGATGTAATGATTTTCTAACATACTAGATGTGAAAAATCCTGAATGTATATAATAAATATAGAAGTGTAATTATGTCATAAATTTTATTTAGAAATAGTAACCCACTAATAATACAAATCCATAAATGATGGTGATATGAAATTAAATGCATCTCTACATGGATATAGAAAACTATACATACACACGAGTGATACGTTTACTAAATTTTTGATGAGATTGATGGTTTATCATTATTTTTTAATAATCATTATAAAATTTGAGAATATAGAGGATAATTTTTTATTATTTGAAGATAAATATAATTGGTTTTTAAGAGGTAATTATGAGTAGAAAAATAATGTGACCTGTTAAGGTGATAACCTCTTCTTTGAAATGACACCTTTAGGTATCCTCTTTTGGGAACTAGTTTTTGAATTATGAGAATAAAAACACAAAAAGAATGTTTTCATGAATTTTTATAAGATAATTTTTCAGATTATGGTGGAGATAAAGAGATGTAATTTTTTTAATTAGATTACTGAGAAGGTTTCCTTTTATAATTGAGGTAGGGAAACGCTAAAAATTTATCCAAAGATTATATTATAATAAAATAATTTTCAATACAAATATTATGAAATTGATTATGATTCAACGAAAAAGTTGAATAATATTATAATCCCATCATCCAAAATAATATTTAAATGTTTTGATATAGATTAAAACCTTATAATTTTTATTAATAACCTGTGAACCAATTTTATTTTTAACAACGAAAAAAAAGTATTTTAAAGGTTGTAATTATATATTATGAGGTGAAAATTATACCACAAATGGACAATTTATCACATTTTTCAAAATATCATAAATAATGAGTATTATTATATTGTTTTATTATTTTTCAATACTTTAATAAAATATTTTTTAGATACAATATATTTTATATTAAATATTGACATTATTCCTATAATTTAATAGCTAATATATTAATATAATGGCGTTTTTCAAATATAATTTCATAAAAACTACACAATATTTCATAAATATCATTAAAATTAATTTTTCCAATTAACTCAATGGAATTATATATGTATTAATATTTTTAAATCATTTTCCGAAACATAGAAATATTGCATTAGTTTTTCATAGGAAAATAAGGCCATTATTTTATTAATATAAATATAAAAATATTATATCATGAAAATATATTGGAAGTATCAATATAGATAGATAGGTTCATTTATAACATACTTATATCCTTATGTAGAAACATAAAATATAGTCAAAACATAGAGTGGAATTTGTTATCATTCTATGATTGAAATAACAAAGACATCATTTTCAAGGACAAGTTTCAATTAAATAACTATTTTATTATCTTAGGTGTTATAGGTCAAATCAAATTCTTCTAACAATTTTTAGGAACAATTTTGGTCTTATAACTAGTTATTAATATATATTAACCCTATTTACCCTTTTAGATATAGATAATTTTTACCACATTTACTGTTCATATTTTCCATAAAAGAAAAGTGCCAAATTACTAATTTTGAACGTTATAATAATATATTTGAAATTATTATTTTTAAATAAAAACTATAAATTGTTGAAATGAATTTCAAGGCTACTGCACGAAATGTGAGAAAAATATTTTTTTTAAATGAATTTTTATGTATAGGAATATAAATATTATTATCCACTACATTAATAAAATTAACTGTTTAAATTTTTTTCCAAATGAATAATATTAAAATATCATTTAAATAATTAATTTATTTTTACTAATATAATGTATATATAAAGTAAAATTTATTCAGTAACAAAATATCAGAAAATAACATAAGTGGTTGTTTCAAATACTTATTTATTGTAATGATAATTATTTACTAGGTATGAAATTTATTTAAAAAATTAATAAAATATATATTTTTCAAAAAAAATATTTACTATTATGTATAGATGTTAATAAAATGTCTCATAGATAATATAAAAATAATATATTAATATTTTTTTATTGTTCATCTATACACATTCTTTCGTCTAATGAATGTTGTCGAAGAAATCAAATTAGTTAAAGTAAAAAATTTCATAAAAATGACAACGAATAACATATTATTAGTTATTTATTTAGGAAAATTTGAACCACTCAGAATTTATTAAAATTTATGAGTTTATTATACATATATACGCTCATAATACTATTTTTAGATATAATTTATAAATACTGTGAGTATGTTAAATTATAAACAATATTGATCATTTATCTGCATTTAGATTAAATTATTTTTAAGAGGATGGTATTGAAGATTATTTTCAATGATTATTAGGTATTTATTTTAATTTTAAAATAGTTTTATTGTCAAATGAGGTTCTAAATATATATAAAAGATAAAAATGACACTAGATAGTCATGGGGGATCACTAGGTAAGTGTTTACGTTTTCCTTGTGGGGGTGGCCATAAGTGAACCACTGATTACCCATCTAGAAATTGTAGTGAGTCTATTTATTACCATATTATTCCACTTTATATTTCCAAATATCAATCTCCATTTTCAATTATCTGGTATATTTTCCATCAAAATTAGTGGCCTCTTAATATTAAGGAAAATCCATAAAATACCATCTTATAGTAATTATGCACCTATTTCCATATTCATTATAGAAAAATATTATTTTCAGCAATTCATTATTGATTTTATGAATATTTTAAACAATTTATTATTAAATATATGATTATATATTGGTGTTATATATTTTGACTATGTTGGTTTTTCCTCATATTTGGATGACCTATATGTGCCCACATGAATCATATGACAGAAATCATGGGTATTTGTGTGTACAATAAAATAGTTTTCCAAAGGATTATTGAAATTGTATTTGGAAGTATCTAAGATTACTTACAAAAATGATAGATATGGAAATTTGGATTAACTAATGATTTCATTTTATTTTCTTTGTATGTATATTTTTACAAATTATTTAAAATTTAAAAGTAATAAAAATATGTTTTCCTAAATTATAAAATATGTTTCTCTCTATATTTTATCTTATACAATCTTTATTTGGATGGTAGAGGATCATTGTGTTGTTTTTTCGGTGTTTATATTTTTTCTTAAATGTTTTTCTTGGTAAATTATAGTATCATTGGTTAAATTTACAGGTCAATTAATGTTTATTACAACTATATATAGGATTTCTGTAATGTGGTGTTAGATACATGTTTTCATGATTCAATGGGAATATTTAGTGGTTAATGTTTAATTGAATTTGAATGATGTATGGTTTATCAATAGTTTTTTCTTGAAATTTTTTCTTTCAAATTATAATAACCTCATTGATATTGAAAATGTTACATGTGTGTAATAATCCAAAATATTCTCTATACATAATAGTTGTTATTCATTTTTAAAAAACATATTATTTATGATAATATTTATTAAATTGGAATGATTATCTATAATCAAAATCAGTTAATGGATAATTTTTAATGGGAGATATATAATTATCCTAACGTTAAATCATTTCATTAAAATATTTGAGTATATGTATATATGTCTAGAAATTTATTATTTATTAAAATATATGTGTAAAATTCAATTTTCATTTAAATCATAGTGATATTAATTTTTTGCAAAGTTATATTTTATATTTTTTAATTTCAGATATGGTATTTGTTTTAGTTGATTGCAAAAAAAATTATACCTTCATATATACAATAAATTTTTATTTTCCATTATTTTAGGTATATTTTCTATTGTTATATATATAATTTAATGATGTGATTTTTATGATATATATATTCTATACTATTATAAAAATAATATATGAATACATTTTATAATGTTTTCATTAAAATGTATTAATACAATGATAATGTATCCAAATTGCTTCATTAACATTCCAATTAGTCGTTATTATTTATTAGAATAATATATAATAAATTTTATCATAATATATATAATATAAAAATAATTACCATATGGGCCCATGATGATGATATTAGAGGGATTATATATGTATAACTAATAATAATAAATATATATTGGAGCATTTGTACTTGGATTTATATAAGGGTTGTTATAATGGACTTCAAACACTACCCCCCCCAAATGATGGAAATATTTTTCTATTCACATGTACTAGATAATTGATGAAAATGTGGTCCCTATATGTGTGTTAATAGAATATATATTTAAACATTTTAGGTAGTACATTCTTGATAGAGTTCTTCGAATCCCTAGAGAGTCTCGGTGAGGGATCCTCTATTAATTCTTCATGCCCAATATAGAGATTGTGGTATAGACATGACCAACATTACCGGGCGTTGATCCTCAACATAGAGGGTTATTCTAGATATAGTTATTAGTATCACCTCATGGACCTATCCATGATCCTCAGCTGAGGTATTGTATCTCTCTTTAGATCTCTTAGTATATCTCTCTCTGGACTGTTTTCAAAAAACAATATATCTTAGATGGACTTCATCTGTTCTATCTGACTATAGAGTGTCTTCATATAGATTAATGCTTTGTGGAATCATCAGACTGGATCCCAAGTGGTGGTATGCGGTAGTTTCGACTTACTTCTAGACTACGTGTCTTGTTCAAGAATATTTGGATGTCTTTGTTATATGCTATGGACATGTAATTTTGTAGAGCTTACCGTTTCATTCAATTGTTTATTTATTTTTTGTTTTAGGGTGTCCCAATGTGTATTGTTATACTCAACCGAACATTTTATTTTCCCATATGTTTTTTGTCTAGTGTAGACCAGCATCATTTTGATGGAGTCTTGGGCGGACAAAGACAATATGGATACTTGTGAATTGAGACAAGCTTATTTTTTCATATGGCTTCAAGCAGCAGTCTAAATACCTATTTGCTTACATGATGGGATTTTTAGTTTTTATACTCTCTACATGGTATTTTATTTTAGTCTACTTTTGTTTAATTTCATTACTTATATCATACTCTATTGGTTGGGATAATGTTATTCATGCATTTAAATTCATAGTAGTTCTTTACATTTGATCCTTTTGGGCTTGCAGATGTGTGGATGTGTATATGTTCATAAGAAATTCCTCCCATGTTAGTGACATATCAACTTGGTGCTAGTCCCTAGCCCTTAGTGAATTGGAAGTGGCCTTGAGATTCGTAGCATGGGATCCATTTTCATGGGTCATGAAATAAACATTATTCTTTTCAAAAATAAAATGTCTGTCCTCTACCACACTTATAAACAGTCACCCCCTTTCCACTATTGTTTATATATTCTCAAGAATTATTTTCTTCAATTATAAATATAAAATATACCCTATTTATATTTAAACTTACTAGAGTCCTATTATTAATTATTAAAACCTCATAGTAATTCTTTTAGTTTACACATAACGTGGATCCCCAAAGAAGAAGAAATATCTTTAATTTTTTTTCTAATTTATTCCTCCAAATCCATCTAATATTTGCAAACTAATCATATATAATGAAACTAGAATCTCAAATAAAATGATATTTTATTATTGTAATTATATAAACTATATCTATATCATATTTAATCAAATAAGAAAGGACACCAATGGTTTTGTTTACGAGTGACTGATGCATCACAGTCTAATGTTATTTACGATGCATCAAAAACATTCAATGATAGATGTAATGATGTATTTTTTTATTATATATGATATTAATTAAATTTTTACAACTATATAATTTTAATACTATATATACATTCTTTCTACCCATCCAATGGACAAAAAATATTCTCACACGTGTCTAATGAAATGTGTTTCCTCTAAAAACAATGTGATGTGATTTTTATTTTTATAATTGGATGTTTATAAATGTAAATTAAATGAATATATATTCTATTTTAAACATTATTTAACTAGATTATTTAATATATTCAGTATAAATTTTTAACATCATTTCCACATGGGAATATGATAACATCATTAGTGTGTACGAAAGGATACCACCTCGTGAGGCAATGTGATTCCTTTTTGAAAAACATATGGAATGTAATGTGACATGGATATGTTTATTTCTTAGATATTCTATGCATGACATTAAAAAATTTCTTTAATGGTAGTATATAGTTTACAATTCATTCATTTCATCCATCTTGAAAATAGAAAAGGTGTTAATGCTTATGTAAAACATTCAATCTCAGTGAATGCTAAAATTTATTTCTTCTCTCTAAAATATATGGATTAATCACAAAACATATGAAATGAATATATATTATATAAATATAATTTTTAACATTTAAGAGTTTTTTTAATGATCAATGAAAAAGATCCAAAAATTCCAATTCAAAAATAACTTGAATAAAAATGGAGTTATTAACCAAAATGACATTTTAACAATGAAATTTTAATTTGCGGCTAATAAAAGGACCCATGTAAATCATAATTTTTTTGATATATATATGTAAGCTTATAGAATATACTTATAATAAAATTATATAATATATTTTTAATTACAAATTTGTATGATGAATTTTGAGACATGAGGTATGGGAATTTCATCTCATATTATCTTCTTTAAGAAATTTGTAATGTTTTGAACTTATCATCTTTGATTAGGTGTATATAAACCCATTGTTACATTTTATTACATTAATTTCATTATTCTAATTATTTTTATATGTTCATTTAATGTAAATATTTCATGTGGATTATGAATTAAAATATACCTATATTGTAAAAGTTTTATGTCTCAATCTCATCACTTATTGGTTTTGTATTTTATTACATTTCAAATGATGAAATATTATGATATAACTCCTGGAAAAATATTTTAATCTCTTGTAATCTTATTATATAATGAAAATAATTTTATTCCACTCATTTTCCTCCATTTATGTTCTTAAGAGCCCAAAACATGCCCTTTTATGAAAAAAAACCGTTTTTACCTCATTCATAGAAAAAACTTTTTCTTCCATGTCCATGTATTATAAAAATACTATAATGAATTATTTTACCATTCTATGTAGATTTTTAAAGAAAACAATTACCCATTTTTAAGATTTTGAGATCTATTTCAAATTGAATCTCTAGGTATTATTCATAAAAATTCTCCTTTGTCTTTTATTTTAATTGTGAATGGAATCATTGTATAAATTTGTTCGACAAGAATTGAATTTACCATCATAATTAACACTCAATTATTTTTAAATTACAATATATCATACAAAGTATATTTTGATTTAAAATATTTTTTCACGATATTTTTTGAATGTTTTGTTATAAAATAGATATTTTGAACGAAAATTTATGTTCCTTAATAAATGTTCCATGTGATATTTCAAAACCATTTACCTTGTAAGATGACAAACATTTATGTTACATATGTTTTATAGGGAATGTGATCTAATGATACAATTCATATTATTTCTATAGATGTTTTATGATATTGATGAATAGATGTATAAAAAACAATTAATTTTCCATGGGTATTCAACAAAATCATTTAAATGGACTATGAATCATGTTTCATTTAATTGGTTCTATTGTGAAGAATTTATTATAATTTAATGTTAAAATTTGTATAGTTTTAATTATGTGATTTTTGTTATGCAATATCCATGGATGGTGGTGATGTTATTACAATTGCTGTTAGTCATGTTTTAACCAATGAAGGGGAATAAATTATAACCAACGATGTAGGCCACGTAATAAATAAGGATGGTTGGGAACAATATCTACCACCTCAACATTTGTTATTGATTTATGTCACCTGAGAAAAAAAATTGAATGGGGATTGAACCCATATCAGTATATAGATTTGTTGAATATAATAGCCTTTAGATTAATATGTGGCTACAATTATGGATTGTGGGGTGAACCCAATCCCAAGAGATTGCCTTTCCAAAAATCTCTGACTAATAAGGAAATGATTTTTTATGATTATTTTAATGACATAAGCCTAGGTATTATTCCTATGATATGATCTCATATCATATGGTATATGATTCCATTATTATTTATGTCTAATGACATACCAAGATTTATTCCATGACTCATGTTTATGATACAGAATAAACATGTTTTCTTTTTCAAATGATATATTCATGTTCTCATACCCTTATCCTCATGTTATTCATAGGTGGTCACTGATACAACCCATGTCTAAATTTAATAAAAATTTTATATCACCCTATTTTGTGATTCATTTCCGTAGGTTATGATGAAGGTATTATATTTGAAATGTCTAAGGAGGGTTCTCATTACGAGGAAGTAAGACAGAATGAATGTAGAACTCATATTTGCAAGATTTTTTTGTTTAAATGATAGAACTAGAATTATAGAAAAATGGTTTAGGCATGTATTTTTATGTTATCTAATGAAATTTTATCTCTTATGAATTAATATTGATGTCTGAAAATTATGGTTCGTTATATCCACCTCATTGAAACGTGAATCATATATATATATATATATATTTAAAAACACAGAACCACAGAGTAAAACATAAAAATAAAAACAACACACACAAATATATAAATAAAAATATTTTTGAAAATAAATAAATATACATGTATAAAATTATAAATTAATTGATATATACCTACATATAAAAATACATTCATAGATATGGGAACACAAACAAAATTACACCATAAAAACTAAATCATTGATATTTATTTACATATATATTCTGAAAAAAATCATTTAAAAAAATAATATAACTAAAACACAGTGCATACCTAGGCCTTGTTTTACTATAAGAAATAAGAAAAGTAGTTATAAAACTCAATGATTCCATTGATATTTCATATACACATTAACTTCAATATATTTTCAATGAATTATACCTAATTGTTTACTCCATTCATAAAATGTTACTGCTTAGGTTTATAAATTATTATATATATATATAAAGTCATGAAATATTAATATTAAGAGTATATATTTAATTTCCTTTTATTGGAACTTTCCCTTTATAACCATTTTCATTCAATTTGATATGAGACTACATACATGGATAATGTTTAACAATGAGGGAGAATAGGATACTGACCTCATAATTCACTACAATTAAAATGATGTGGATTCCTTTTTCTACCACAAAAAGACTAATTTATTTACAAAATAAATCCCTTAAATAAATAGATAATAATACAGATATATCATTCTTTATACATCCATGATTTATTTTAATTCCAATTTATTTGTTTTAAAAAATACACCATACGATGTGGATTTTATTAGGCATATCCTCTGCATAGTCACTCTAACGTCTTTATAGAATGATTATTATTAAAAAACATTGTGTTATTCCACCCATAAATTAACCAATAAATGTTTTATCACCTATAAGAGATAAAATAATAATGGTATCAATAGTTTAATGAAAACAAATATAATACATTATATATTTTTAAAACGGTGTATATTAATTATCATATTTAATCTCATTCCCCATGAAATAATTAGTCTTCATATAAAATAGTATCATAACATCCAAAATGTTAACATTATCTACTACTAAATTCAATGATTTATCAATAATCAAAAACATTTTTTGGAATTATATGATGTATTAAAACACTCATAGAAGTGTGATGGAGTATTATTATAATAATTGAGCTTTCTCCCTCATTTTTATCTAAAATTCACTATATATTTTATGATTGTACTGAAAATAATAGCTTCTATATGTCTATATCATGATACATATTCCATTAATTATATATATCATAATCTCATAGAACTATTATGAGTGTTGGTCTTCCATAACAGATAATATGAGTGTATAATTTGATTATTTTTTATATTAAAATTAGTTTTGTTTTATATAAAGAATAAAATTCCATCCCCTTTTATTAATAAAATTGTTTAATAATAATTTAACAATATTTGAGTCTTGTACATTCAATATAGCTAACATAAATTATGATAAAAAATATTTTAGATAGATATTTTTAATGATTCAACTTATGGGGGTTAATTGGGGTGTAATTTAAATAATTAATTTTTAAACATTTCTATTATGAGTTACATAAATGTAAAATTCTGAGCCACTAATTTGTATGATCACTTGATATCAATCATAACAAATTTCTCTCTCTTAGATATTCTCTTGTAAATAAATTACATTAGATAAAATAATATAAGAAATAGAGTGTATATTGTGTTACATTTTTTAAACAAAGTTAATTATGGTATAATTAATTGGTTAAATGTCTCATGCAACCATTAACATAATATTTTATCACTAATAAATATATTTGATCTTGGTGACCCACGATATAATTTAAATTGTAAATATACAAGGATACCACTGTGGGGTAAACTATCTCTACAAATTTTGTGCGGGACTCATACATTAATGCTAAATGTGTGTTTTAAATGACATTTAATGACATTTAAAACTGATCATGAACATGAAATAGATTTATTTTGGGGAAAAGTTTTAATAAAATAACATATGTGCATACATACTGAGTTAAGATAAATCAATATAATAAGATTCACAATAATGTGGTAATTTATAAATAAAATTAAATACCATTTATTGGACCCTATATGGACTATATCATTCTAGCCATAATGGGGAACTCAAATATGTAAAGATTTTATTCTGTTATACAATATCTAAAATATGATTACATAAAAAAGCATATATGCTACTAGTTTTTTATAATCTATAATTCATTATATATAATCATAATCATTAATTATTTTAATTAATTTTTTTAGTTTATACATATTATCGTGGTACATAAAAATTCAATCATTACCATATCCTCTACACATGAATAATTTTCTATATATCTAGTTAGCTACAATTAAATTACATAAAATCCTTCTTAATTAAATCCAATGAAATATTAACCTGTTAAATATTTCTACATAATCCATGTAAAAAAATCATTACATAAATAATAATGTTTGAACTACTATATATACGAGACAACTCTCTATTTGATAAGAGAAAATTCTATTTATCTTAAAAATATCAATTCTCACATTTTAATATGCAAACAAGGAATTAATTTTACATTCCATTTTTAATTATCATGAAAAAATTTGACAAATTTATATCTATCATGTTATGATTATAAACCATATAATTATCAATAAAATGTATGAAAATTAGACAAAAATTATTATATAATGGTTTTGTATAGGGAAAAATATATTAAAATTTAAATGATACATGGATCTTAATGGAAATTTATTATTTCACTATTGACTTAATAAATTTATGTATTTTATTTATATCATCGTTTTCATCTATCATCATTCCTGAAATATATAGTCATTTAAGATTTCATATTCCACTAACTAAGAACTGAATTTCATTAATATTTATTTATAATTTCCCATTTAATTAATCCGCGAAATAGATATCATGGGTCATCTATTATCAACACCGACACACAATTTAAAAAAAAGTAATAATAACATTATAAATGATAAATAAATATTATTTATAATGACTTATGGTTTTATAAATTTATTTTCAAACATTTGGAAAAATCATATTTTGTAATTTATTTAAACCCATATAATGGAAATTAAGATCATGTGTCATTTAATTAATCATTATTTCACAAGCATAATTCATTTTAAAATTCATATTATGATTATTAATTAGCTTTTTTAATATCAAATATGTGATTATTTTATGATCAAATAAAAGTAACTGACATGTTTTTTTAATTTAGTTATTCTAAAACATCTTCTATCTTATACAGTGATGTCATCATTAAATATACTATGAAATGAAAAAAAAGATTATTATTTATTTATATATATTTATCCATATATATCATTGTTATTTACAAGAATATTTAACAAGTCCCATCATTATTATAATATTTTAAATATAATCCAAGTAAAATATCATTTATTTAATTATTCTCATTGGAGGGAGGCATTACCTTACACTATAGGATTTCTATATGGATCTATTGTAGTGAAATAAAAATTTATATCATGATACAATAATAAAATTATCAAGTCATCCATTTCTTTTTAAAAAATACGTATACATCCTTTAGAAAATGACACATAACCAATAATCATGATTTCTCTTATATTTTAATAATCCTAAAATCATAAAATAATCCCATAATCCATCAAATTAATAAAGAATAACTAAGTCTTTAAAACATGTTTAATATAAATATAATATTAAAAATAAGTTGTTTACAATACGTAAGTGTATATTGATGAGGCCATTTCATAAGATGACCAAAACCAAATATACATAAATGAATTGTGTTATGAAAAATGGAATAAAAAGAATTTTCTATAAAAAATATGAAATTAATAGAACATTGATATTTATATGGGTGAATTTTTTTTAACATTTTTTTCATTCTTCATTAATTTCTTATACATAATTTAGCTATTAACAATTAGACTATAAAATGTTATATTCATGTTCTTGTGTTGGAAATATAATATTTTAATCATTACATAAAATAAGGGAAAGTAAATTTTTTTAGTTGGTATGTCGATATTAATATCTATGATATGTGATTGGAATCCTATAAGGAATTATAAATTCCCTAAAATAACTTTTTTATAATTAAATTTTTTATTAATTCGAATAACTAATTTCTATAGTGTTGCATGGAGGTTGTATGAAGATGAACCATAAAAAAAAGTATACTTAGTATGAAATTATAGGTCAATACATAATAAAATATTTTAATCTAAATAAATGAATATAAATATAATTATTAACTAATTGAATTATAAATATAAACTATGATTATTTAATTATAATGACATAGCATAATTAAAACTCATTACTATTATTAAGTGATCAATTATACAAAGTAATTAGATACATAAACCCCTTCATCTTGGATTTCTTGCTAATTTTTTTAATTTTAATTTTCATATAGACTCTTCATTATGTTATCAAAATAATTCTTGAATCCAAAACCATTGTTAATAATATACCTTCATGATTTTCCAATCATCAATTCAATGATATTTTTACTCTTTTATGGAATTAATGATAATTCTTCCTCAGTTAAAAACTATATATATATATATATATTAAAATATTAAAATATTTAGAATTGTAAATTAATTCATAAACATAAAAAACCTGAAAGTAAAAAAATGAAATCAAATATTCAATAACCCTCAATTAAAAATCCTGGAAATTTTTTTACCCACTTATATTTTCACATAAATAAAAGGTTTAATCCACATTAGATTTGGGATGTTGAAAGGAAAATTTTAATCTCAAATCTAATGACATACATCATGACCTTATATATGAAAAAAAACTAATTGATATAATGATATTTTTCCTTATTGAAATTTGATTAATCCTATTATTAACACGTATTCACACTATTGTCAAATTTTATCTCCCATACCTCATTCCATTAATTTAGTAAAAAAATATATCTATAAAACGTTTTCAAAATAAATTTGGGATGTATCAACTTTATCTCCCAAATATATTATTAGTTTTACTACAATAAAAAGATATAAAACATTCAATATTTTCATCATTTTCCATATATTACTTTAAATTTCATCTATCATGTATTCAAAACATTTATGTACATAGAAAATATACTATAAAAAACAAATAATTAGAAAATGAAATAGTATTTTGTATGAATAAATTCCATATTATGTAATGTTTTAATAGAAAACACATAAACTACATTGGTTATATTTGACTATTATAATATATAACTAGTTAGAATTAAAATTCCATTATTAATCATAACCATTGAGAATAGTCTTTATACAGTTAACGTTATGATTAATATATATTTATATAATTAATATAAATCGTAATTATAATAGGTAGAAAATAAAATCGCTTTTCAAATTAGAGAATACACTATGAAGGATATTTATTAAAAACATCTATGGATATGGATTTATTAGTGTTTCCCCATGGCCAAGACAATATTATCACACAATAATTAATTCTCGAATGAAACTTTTTAGCGATGATGATCAAGACTATCAAGACCACAACCCAAACTATGTTTCTAGACCACCTGATGAATGTACAATCATCATACAACTTACCCAAATGGCTTAATATAGTGTAGTAATGGTTATGTATCGACACCATAGAAGTATGATCTTTTTATATTTCTTATTTTATGAATTGATTACTATATTATTTTCTATTTCATTATTGCATCATATATATATATATAACTATATAACGAGTTTGATAAAAAATATATTTTTTTACAATGAAACTATAATTTTATTTTTGGGAAATTTTTATTTCAAATTAAGGAACTATATTTGATAAATTTAATAATACAAAAAATAAAAATCATTTTCATGGATTATTATTATCAGGTAATATTTGATTAATTATAAAGGATAACATAATTTTTTAAGTACAATGTAATATTTATATGTGTTAGAAAACATTCCATATAATAAATTGTATTTTTTATTAAATTGGTATTTTTTGTCCAACTTATAAATTCATATATTTATATTTAAATTGCATAAATAAATTTAATTTTTCAAATACTACCGTAAATTTTTTCCAATGGTGATTGTTTCATAATTATCTAGGATAGTTAATGTTTTCTATAAAAATTAAAAACATTATAAATATTATGTATGTATTAATACATACTAATATCCCAAAATATAGATATTAAATACTATAAAATTCATCAACAACCAAAATTAAATTTACTATTTAAAATAATATGTTTTCTGCTATTTGGATAATTTCACAAAATATTTATGTATCCTCCAAGACAATAATATATTTTACGTGATTATATTAATTTCATTATCATCTTGACTCTCATCAAAATCATAAACCCTATTATATCAAAGATATATATTAATTTATTAATAAATTATTTAATACCACTCTTATATTGTTGAAACTTTTGTAAAAATCCTTGATATGTATTGTGGTTTTCATTATTGTATCATATTAAGTAAAAAACATATATTTTTAAAAACAAATTCCCTTACATTTTAATATAAATACCCACATAACCTCTCACTCGTATTTAGTTAAGAATAATTTATATTCAATTTATGCTATATCTATATCTTAATATCCCTCTCATGGTGTTCCCAATATAATAAAAAGATCATATCATGATTTTAAAATCACTATCTCAAGGTAGGGGATTCTATTACTCATATTTAACTTAATAATATTGTTGTTATTAAGCATTTTTACCAGTTATTTAATTTTGAATATGTTTTTATAGTTATTTTTTCTGTCTTTAAAATCCCCATTAACAAGAGACCACATTTCTGATTCATTAATCCATTTTCTAATCATTTATCTACAATTTTTATTCTGCCAAATATATCCCATGATTTACAATGCCCATCATTTTATTCACGAAAACTTATAACAATTTCCACTCATTGGGATTCAACAGAATGAACATGTCCTTCATTAACTATTAAAAACTATATATGTAACACACACTCCATAGAAATGGAATTAAAATTAATGTTTTTTTGTATTATGATCAATTATATATGTGGCATAAATGTTAATTTACATGATATTAATATTTCCAATGATGATGGGATTAAATAGCTCTCCAATGCATTGAGTAATGTTTTTATCTCCTTAGATTCCATGTATGGTGAATGATTAGTTATCTTATAAAATATATTTTATCATTTTATAGTAGTTATCCTTTATATATTCCCCTGGTGTTTGGTTTTTTAAGAACATTCCTATGTTTCCTTGATATTATCATTATAGATCATGCATGAGGATCATGTTTATGATCCTCACATTTTTATGTAACAATGATATTCCTCTACAATCAGTTGTAATACATTAAATATGACATTATTTTATTATTCACATAGATATATTTATAGCTCACCAAATTATTCTTCGCATCCCAATATAATCTCATGATGTTTCAGAATATTGATATATATTAAGGGCCCTCAAATAAATTGTAATTAATTTCATTGTGTCCATATTTGATGTTATTGTGTTATATATCTGATTATAAAATGACATTAGGGCACTCATTCATATGGGATTGAATTATGTGTATATTTAAGTAATAATTCAAGAAATAAAGTGTTTAATAGATATGTATTGTCATAATTGATATCAAGAAAGGTCAACATATTATTTAGTATTAGTATTATAAAATAATATTTAAATACATATAGATAAGAATAAATATAGAAAAAGTCCTTAGATTTTTTTAGACTATATTGTAATTAGTTTCCATGAAAAACATACCAAACATGATTCAATAAGTGGATGTGGAACTATCATAGTTTAAACTAGGGTAAATATCAAAAAAAGGGAACATTGGTAAATAAATTGATCATCACATGATTCTTTATAATGTGACCTTTTTACGCACCATTGTTGAAACTCCCAAGGAATATGATTTAATAAATTTAGAAACTCCAAATGGACCATTATACATCAAAAAATTTCCCATTATTATTTTTTGTTCTGTAATATACCATTGATAAATTTTTTGAACCCATAAAATTAATCATTTATGTAATGCATGTCATTTATTAGTTATACCTTCAACATTCATAGATTTCTTTTATGTGTTCAATATTTTTAAAATTCTCATAAGTTATTTTATATTTTATAGTTAAAGGTTAGTATTAGTTGGAACCAAGTAAAAAACTAATGATAAATGTTATGACTACCCAAATATATTTCATAACAAAATCGATGTAAAAGTAATACATCATGTGATTAATAAAAAATATATATCGGAAATTTTTATTAAAACTAATCTCATTTCTAAACATATTAAGACATAAAAGAAGTGGATTAATATTTATCATGGATGTTAATGTGATAATGGATATGAATTAATGAAAATTTAACTAAATAAATTTAAAAAATATATAAATAAACCTCATGGAAAATGTCACAATAAAATTGATGGAGATTTTTTTGTGGAATGTAGGGCATAAAAAAATATTGTTCCTAAAAAAATGATTACCAAAATTTTCAATATAAAGTAAAATAATGTCTAATAAATTGAACAATGAACAATTTTATGTCACAAATTTGGTGAAGTAGGGAACTATCCAAGATACTACTCTATTAAAAAGGATATCAAGGATGATGAGTACCAAAAATCTCAATGACCATTGGAATATATAATTTCCTATACTATGATAAATATGGATAAAATCATATTGATTGAAGATCAACAAACCTCTACCCAATAGTTGTGTGTCTTATATTGTATGATGATTCAAGACATACAACTATGTCTTGTGAGTTTTGAAAAACACTAAGTCACCCTAAAAATGAATTGAAATCATCAAGGAAATCATTGATGATTTTTGTATAACAAGTTGATGTTTGTGGGAATTTTCCTCATTGAAATTATATTGTTATATATATATTTTAATTTTTGTTATCCAAGTTATGTATTTGTTTTCCTTTTATAATGCCAACATAAATTTATGGGAGAAGTAATTAAACTTATATATAATGAATGACTCTATGATTATATATAAGTGTAAGAATGGTAATGGATATACATCAAAATCATCATATTAAGCCTTGATATTATCTCTTTATGAGTATATATATATATATATATTACTGAGAAAATGGAGAATATTTCCCTTGATGGAGTCCCAATTTTGATAGAATATGATATCAAAAGAATGGACCGATCTTCCTCAAAACCTAGAGGTTTTTTTCTCAAGTAATCATATACACAATGTTAGTAAGATTACTGTGGAATGTAATAAATAAAAAGGGGATACCATTGGATCATACTAAAATAGAGAAAACTAAAATATGGATTATAGAAAAATCAATGTTGTTGATCTATAGTTTTCCTGGATTATAATGGAACCATCATTGATTTTTGAGAAATGTCTCACAAATTTCAATCACACTAATAATGTTAAATCAAAAGGGAGTGAATCCTCTCAAGTCTTGTGAATTCGAGATGAGATAAAAAGAGTTATGAAGGAGGGTAATCACTATAACTCTTCTAACATTACCCATCCTTGGAGAGAGGTTTGAGATCTAAAATGATATTTCATTATAATAAATACGTTTTGTTCTCATGCAAGATGAATATGTGATAACATATTCCTGCCACTATTTAATGATCCATGAGTAGTACAACCAAACATGTGGTCCAGAATTGTATTTAGTGATCATTACATTGACGATTTTTTTACATTAGCTTTATGAGTAAAGGTATGACATAAATACAAATAATAAAATCCTCAAGTATATTTTCACCCAATAGGATATAAATATTCCCCATTGAATGAGGATTGAGTAAGTAAATTATTATGACTACTCAGTGAATTACCATCAATGAAAAGTAAAAAAAGTGGATGATTCATTGAGTAAAATGATCCAAAAGCTATATCAATGGTGGGTATTGAATGGGATTAAAATATTATGAAAATAAAAAATCTGGACATGGGAAAAATACAAAAAAAATCCAATATTTATAATTTATCAAGTTATCCTTCGATTATGGAGAGTATCAAGTAGGAACAACAATATGATTAGGAGATACTGAAAAAGGTAACAAACACTCATGAATTCAGTGTGTCAAATTACGGATTCATAAGGTTTTGAACATGAATATGTCTAACTGAAACAAAAACTATTATTGGAAAATTTTGATGATATAAATAGATTATCTTATAATTTAATCTAGAAATCACAAAAAGGAATAGATATCTAAAAAACATATGGAAAGATTACATGAATACAGAGATTATATAATATATTTCCCAATTCTCGGTATTACAAAAAATAATTGATGAATTATAGAAGGATAATTGTATAATGATTCCATTTCTCAATCCAATATCAAAATGTGAAAACATAAGAATTTATTTTATATTAGTAATATCGATGTCATAAAATGGAAATAATTCAATTTTGGTATGAGATAATCACCTAACATAGCCAATTTATTTCATTACTATCAAATAATATAACTATATTTACTAAATATCAATAGTATATATTTGTGATGTTGATGTAAATAAGAGATTACCTATATCCCTTATACATGATCATAATTATATGATTTCCTCATGGTTATGGAGAATCCTTGAGTAAGAGTATGATATAGAGATGAGTATCATCACTTTTTAGCACCATTATATAGATGGAAATTTTAAGGGAATTATTGAAACCCTAGAGGGTATACTCAAATCTTTTCAATTACATTTAATAGGATATTGGGATCAACACATTAATTTATTGTATTTTCGTATGAAAAATTATTCATTCATCAATTCATACCGAACATTATAAGGCACAATATTGAAAGTTTTGTTTTACTCTCTCATGTACAGATAAGTTAGAGAGTGGAAGCCGATAGTACCTGATCATGTCTAAGAGAAGATAAATAATTATCAATTGATCAAAAATCATATTAAATCCTTGAAAATACAATATAGAATCAATACACACTATAATTGGAAATAAATGATGATTTAGGTCAGATAAAAGGTGTTTGTTTGTACATCATAATAGAAGCAAATCAAGAGGTTTTAGATTAATGGAAAGAATTATCCATGATACATCGACAACATAAATATTATTGGACACATATGAGTTATGGAAAATAGAATTATACACCAACTTGTGATATCTAATCTACATGATTTATTCCATGAATCCATCTTGAGGAATTATAAACAATACTCGTCAGTTTTACTTAATCAAAATATGTTACCCTTGTTGGATGACCACCATATGTGGAGTAGAAAATTAATATCATAGATCGATGATAAAATTTGCTACAAATAAATACAGATCAATGTTCAATGTGTTGTGGTGGAACCACAAGTTTGATCAAGAAAAAATATTAACTGAAATAGGGTATGAAATAGAATTATCCTCATTTATGCTAATGTACAAAATGAAATTTAGAGTCTGATATTCATAAAGGGGTACGAATTTAATGACCCAATATTTTATAAATATAATTCCACTTTTAGTAAATAAATTTTATTTAAATAAATGCAGTTTTAGAAAACGAAGGAATTATTTTGGTTTTTCTTGGACCATTATGTAGCATAACCAATCAGATTTAAAATACTTTTAAGAATAAAATCATGTGATAAAATATTAACATTATAATTAATGATAATATTAGTATATATTAATGGTTAATATATTGTATAGTTTACATTGACTGATGAAGAAATATATGTGACTAGTAGAATCATACACTATGAAGCATATTTATCAGATAATCTGAGGGAGGTGGAATCAATAGGATTTTCCATTGACCGATCTTGAGATGATATCTAAAAAATTATTCTCAAGATAAAACATTTACATTAGATGATAAATCATATTGACATCAAGTCCTAAACCATGATCTCCAAACGTCCCAAGAAAGTAACATCAACACCAAACATAATTTTATGGTGTTGGATGATGCAAAGAAGATTTATCTATATATAACATAGTAGTATAAATTCATTTTATGTTATTTCTAATTTAATAATTATAATATTTAACTCTTTTCATTATTAATTCATATATATATATATATATAATTATTTAACGAGTCTGATAAAAATTACATATCATTATTATGGAACTAAAATTGTATTTCTGGAAAAAATATGATTACAATTTTGACACTCGTTCTGATAAATAGTTGAATTTCATTAATAAATGGATTTTTCTTAAAATATTCTTACTTAATAATATTTATTTAAATATAAATGATAATATAATTTAATAAAGTCCCACATAATTCTTAAAGGGGTTGGAAAAAGGTTAACATCATAAAAAAATTCCAATAAATATGTTTTTTTATATTTGAAATATTCATAATTTGAAAGATATTTTTTGGAAAAATAAATTTTTTCGGAATTATAAAATCAATGTTATTAAAGGATTTTTTTCACAATTTCATTAACAAATCGATTTTTTTGAAAAAAATTATAAATTTTATAACTATAAGGTATGTATTATGACTCTAATATAGAGGAAATAAATGTAATAAATAAAATAAATGTCATCTATTAGTAAAACAATTTCACATGATGAATTTTTTATATAATGTGATTAATTTTAGAAAACTATATAAAATTGTCTAAAACATATGTAGTATTTTAAGGTTTTAAAATAAATGTGTCATTTCAAATACTCACTTCCACACCAATAATTGGTATTTTTTAATGATTTTATTACCTATAAAAATAAAATATTCAAAACCACTCAAGAGTAGTGGAAAACACAAGAAAACCCATGGTTTTTTAATATTTCATCTCTTAGATTTTAAAAATAATGTTTACAAATTACTAAAAAATTCCCCCCTATTTTCCTATTTATAACCAGAAAGCCCCTAATTAACCTTCACTAATAACATATTGTTCATGAATTTCCACTCCATCTCCCATGCCAAAAACATCCCAATGATTTTCTACTCTCTTAAGTTTATCCTCCCATGATTTCAGAAACACCCTCTAAAGGTATTTGTTTCATTCTTCCCAACATTGTACAAGCCATTTATCTATATTAATTATTTTTCTTTATAGTTGATTAGTTTGGAGTATGTTTTTATATATAATAGTTTAGTTATTATGATACATATGTAATGATATAACACCGTTAACTCTCTATTGTAGAGTCCATGTTTTTTACATGTAACACATTGAAATATTTCTATATATATTTACATGGCTAGGAATTATGATGGAATTCAATTTGGTGCCATGATGTGGCTAGAAATAATCTCATAAAAATATTGAAAATATTTTATATTTTCAAATATTGATATATTAATAAAAATTTGATAACTCTAAAATGAAATCATATTTTAGAAATTTGAGACCATGGTCATGTCCGGAATTTGATGTTTACCTCATGTATGACTTATAACAGGTCGACACATGGAGTTCAAATTAGCTGGGTGTTGGTCATACATTTAAGTTATTAATTAAATTATTTATTTATTTATTTATTTAAATTAACACCAAATATTAATTCAATAAAGTCCCTATAATTCTAATTTTCCTATTTGTTTCCTAATAAACCCTGGGAGAATTCAAGAATGTTCTTCCTCCATCCATAAGATAATAGAAATATAACTATTATGAGGTTCTAAATCTATAAAATAGTGATTTAGTGAATGTAATGAACTCAATAAATCACAAGAAATATTTTTCTTTTTTGAATAATTATAATATCTCTAGGAAGGAATCATCAATTCAATAATTTATAACTTTTCGATTAAACTAATTGATTAATAATCATTTCTTCATTGATTTGTCCCATCTGTGTCATTTTCATCTTCACAAGTAATGTTTCTAAATTTTTTATACTTTTTATTTCTCACATGAATCAATAAATTTGAGTTTCTTGGCCAACAAATTTTATCTAATCATTTAAACCCTTTTTCATGTTCCTTTGTCCTATAACATCTTCATGTTATTCACTGATTATCCTGTGAGTCCTCATTTCGACATCTTCAGGAAGTACCGAGCATTATCATACCAATATATTTATAGCAAAATCATATTAAGATATGTTTATTTTAAATCAGGTATGTAAATAAAGTATTCTTGGGTTTTGAGTGATCGATTAATTGAAAAGGAATTCGGATTACAGACGGTGGTGACGAATTGGGAACATGTGGAATGCATTGAACCGTCAAAGGATGGTGGAATAAATTTCCACCAACCAGATGGCTGAAAAACATGAAACAGGAATACATCCACCAATTTATAGTGCGGTGGAGTTTATATTTTAGGTGGGTTGGGTTCAATATTTTTATAAGTATCGCAAAAATTGTGGGACCCATCACACATCATGTTACCAGGTTCTAGTGGACTTGGTAGGTAACCCATATGTAAACTGTAACATGCATGACAATATAAATGGTAATCACCCATTATAAAGAGGAATTTAATATTGAAAACTCCCTGTAGATTTCACTAATACATTGAAAATCCATGAGAGCACGTTCTGGGGCCCTGAGTGCCTCAGACACACCGAGTAGTCGCACTACACATCATGTATACCAACATTTCTATAGATCCATGTACATACTAAGACAAATCCATGTGTATGAGTAGTACCACACACCATGTGATTCCCTCCCAAACTTTTTACCCCTTCGTTCCATTTTATAACACATCGGCCACTCAAATATCCATTGTTTGCAGTCATTTTTTGGCATGTGAGAAGCATATCGTAATATTTTTCTCCATGTACAATGAAATGGTTCATTCGATTATGGATTTTGGGATCTGATTTGATATTTTAATGGAGATGAATTTATTTGGACATGATCACCATATGAATTCCACGAGGCACACTCTAACCGGGCTACGCAAGAGTGCTCAATGACTGGATTGGATCCCTATTGAAGAGATAGATCTTGGGTAATTACCCATTTGAGTTTCACACTCCATAATATCTTAGAAGTGTCCCTCTATGACTATAGTGTCAAATGTATGTCTAGATAGGTAACGGGTCCTTGAATTGATATGGGTGACAATCCAGTCGACTTGGGCATGGGTCCTTGATGACCGGAGTGGAACCCTCTGGTAGTGACAATGCATGGTTCTTTGAAACTATTTAGGTTATCCCATTGAATGAGTGGGAAATGGGTACTATGTTGATATATTGGAACCCTCCCATAAAGAAAGGGAATGGGTCCTCTACCTTCTGAATGGAACCCTACAACTAGGGTGGGCATGTGTCCTTGATGGCCTACCGCAGAACCCTCCTGCAAAGCTGTGTATGGTTATTTCACCCTCAGATTGTATCCCGCATATTATATGGGGGAATTAGTCCACTACCTAGAGATTGTGGCCCCCAATATTGTGGTAATGTGGGTCGTGAGTCTTGAATTGGAATTTTTTCTAGGAAGACATGCAAGATGTTGTTCATCCTTGATAGACTTTTAAAAATGTTGGAAACTCTTTTATTTTGTTTGGATGGGAGATGGAGATCACCTTTCTATCTCATTTTGGATTATTTTTCTTTTTATACACATATATATTTATATATATTTTTGTTGGAGGATTTTTCTAGTCTCTTGATATGTGTGGTAGAGACACAACATGTATTTCACCTATATTGTGTGTTAGGATCCATGTGGTTAGAAGAGGTTACCATCTTTACTTGGGTTTAGGTAATCAATGTTTTCTATATATTATCATTTAATTCATATTTTTTCTATTATATCTTACATTTTAGCGTATGGTATATCTTTAGTGGAGTGAATATACGCAACCTAGAATGTGATTCCCCTGCACATTTCGTATCTTATATAGATGAAAGATAGGTTAGTGGTGACATCAGATGAGCTTTTGGATACTTAGTGAATTGGACCACGTACTATGGTTCCAGTTTGGAGATGAAGATTTGGGATCTCTCGGGCTATTAAATTCAATTTTTTTATGTTGGGACATATTTTTGGTTGGGTATGTATTTTTCCCCTTTACTTTTGAGTTAGAATTTTTGTAATCTTTGACACCGTAGAGGCTTTTTTCGATTGGTTTAATTTGTATATGTTCTGTGTAATTATTATTATTCCATTGCATTTATTATATGTTATGTATGGTTGTGTACATATAGGTACATAATTTGATGCCTCCTATCTAGGATATGTCATTTGGTTCGGGTCACCAGCACTAAGCCTATGGATGCAAGCTAGGGGTAGTTGTTGATCAAGCCCTTGTTTGGTTTGGGTCATGAATCATTGGAATCAAACATTGTTCAATCCATGGAATAGTGTATGGGGTAGTCCCTTTATGGGAATTGTTTCTTATTTGGGGAAAATGTTATAAATAAATTCTATTGAGTCTATCTGGCTAGGGAATTTGGGATACTACACGAGGCTGACAAATCCATTCACTAGGTCTTTTAATAAAAACTACATAAATCAAAATACATTGAAATTGATCATCGGGATCAATGGAACAAGAATCATATATTATTCAGTCATTTACATTTTCTTCTTGGGTAACCTCCCCATTGTATGTAGATATCTTCTAATCTAATAGAGATACACATTGATTAAATTTTCACCATGCCTCTATGACGACAACAATCCAGAATACCATTTATGGATCACGATGAAGATCTAATGAGTGAGGAGTCCTATGTTCTAGTTTCAACTCATGAGATTACTCATTTCGGTAGATCGGTCGTAGCACCCCCATAACTTGGGAAAGAGATCATCCCTATATAGTAGGTTGAGGTTTCATCTTGGATTAGCACACTCTGTGAGTTCCAGAACCGAAGGTCATTGAAGATGGAATGGGAGGAATCTCCGCAAGAAGCAGAGGATTGGATACAGTCAGTTATACATATTTTATGTCTGCTCTCGACACTCATGGACTAGGTGGCTATACTAACATCTTTTTTTCAGATTGAATGTCATCCTCGGTGGATTCTTGTTACCCAGATGCATGATAAGATGACATACTCATCGCTGTCATCAAGCAGTGGTTCTATGATGACTACGACCACTTCTTCTTTCACTCAATTAATATTTAGAATATTTTAGAGCTGCAAATATAAGGGATGAAATCGGGATAGTACACAATGAGTTTCATTTACCAATAATGGTACTCTAGTTATATGATTCATAATGGATACATTATATCTAGAAATATTTAGTGGGAACCCCAATGATAGATATGTGCTTGTGTGGTACCATTTTTTTTTCCAAACCCATATTTATCTATTTGATAAAACCAAAATAACTAATATCAAAAACCACATTTTTTCCATTAGATTTATTAACCCATAATGTCTATATACCCTGGAAATCACATAGGCTAGTGGTAGGTGTTACTCCCTTATTTCCCTTTGGTTGTGGGCTCAAAACCTGCAGCCTTGTCGGATGTAATAGGCTGCAACCTGAAATACGTGTTGTCCTTTTTCTAAAACCATATAACTATAAAATTAAATATTATCGATGTCCCTAAAATAAGTTATTTCATTAAAAAATATTTTAACTATGATTTTCAATACAACCTCAGCACATAAATACATCATAAATTTATTTCCACATAGGGACTTCCATGGTCTAGAGGTTATCCTATATAATAGGTCATTTAATCCGATAATTTCTACGTCCCCTAAATTTAAGGTAGATAAATATAGATGAATTCATAGGATCATGTTGGTTTCCTAAATTTTAAATTTAATTTTTCATTGGAAATTATTTTCATTATATCATTATTTCCAACATCAAAATCATTTTACTATTCCTCTGAGACTCATTCCTTAGTGTCTCCCTCCACATTTCATACATGATGGAAATTGATATTTTTTAACCATGGTCACCACTACTAGAGCTCTTAAGAAACACAATTCTTCTCTTCTTCAGTGGGTTTGGGAGTTTTTCATAGTATATATTGTTGATAATATATATGTAAAACAGATTTTGAAAAAACAATATATCTTTCCCTCCTATCAACATTTCATTTGTTTTCTCACCACCAAATTCATTTCCATCATGTTCAATGTTAACATGACTCCATTGTGTTTCATCAATTTAATAAAACCAAAAATCATAGTTTGGGAAATAATGTCATTATTACAAAACTATGTAAACATTTATAGAATATCATGACGCCTTATTTTCAACCTAGAACACCATAGTATTAAGCTAGGTTATTTATTTTAAATATATATTCAATTTATAAATAATATTTTGTAAATAAATAGTTAATTATCCTATGAAAATCCCCCTGGAGTGTCAAACTATGTGCGTATTAAGGCACATTATCATGTTCTCTATTACCCCGATTCAAACCGAGGACACCTTGTCAGAGTTGTTACTCTTGGGCATATTTGTACTAGAACCACATCCACTTTTACTATATAGATTGAGACATATTTCTGGGAATCCCTATATAATCACAACCTAACAAAAATTTTAGGACTTTATACTTATCCTCAACGTCTATATTAAGACTATTTCATTAATATATGATTTTTAATTGTAGTTTCATGCTATTATACTAAACTTCTATTGATACCAACCATAACAGCCTAGCACCAGAAGCCTGGAGCTAGAGCATTATTTTATTACAATAGAATTCTTTATGAGGAATCAAATCTTAATGGACTGAACCATTTAACAATCTTGGAAGACTATATCATATTCATCATGTCATAAATACACAATGAAAATAAAATAAAAAATATACATATAAAAATGAAATAAACTGCATCTTTGAATACTTGATTAGTTTTTTCATCGTCATAACATGGGGAAAGGAAAAATAAGAAATGGGTGAGCTCATATGCTCAGTAAAGTTATGCAATACATTGGAATCATAAATAATATAGAATGTTGAATAAATAATATTACACATTTCATGAAAACAAAATCATGATCATAATATGGTAGGAATAAAAGAATAATAAATAATTCATTAATAAAACATTACCATGGATATTATACTAATCAACTAATCACATTTATTTTCAATTAATATTTTTATAATGATGGAATGAATATTGATGGACACAATAATCACACTGTTAAGCCCTCATCCAAGACAATATAAATATTGGTTAAAAGCAAAGTCTAGATTGACTCGTGAGACCTAACGATGCATCAAGGGCCTATATCTGGATACTCTCTTCTATAACTTAGTTCAACACATTCCTCATATGAAAATTTTGAATCATAAAAAACATAAACATTCATATAAAAAACAAGAATATAAAATGTAAATACATTTAAAATAAACCATGAGTGGTGTGAAATAGAACATTTATAGAAAATATGATTGTAAAAGGATAAAAAACATTTGGTAAATTATATCATAAGAGATAAAATTCAATGAATTAAAAGATTCAACTAATTATGTTTACATATATCAAGATACCATTGAAAAAATTTGGTGGAAAATAATCAATAAATATTCTAATGTGTCTCATACATCATTGAAACCATTAAATCATAAACCATATGAAGGATTAATTAAATGAAACATATTCAGCAAAATAATAAGAATACTCATGATATGATATATCAAAGGGGATTACATAAACTATAATAAAAATGAGTAAGTGTTTAAAAGGCATATATACCAAATAAGTTAAAGTTAGATGATAAAACCCATGTTTACTTCAGAAATAACTGTTTTTTGAAAATATTTTGTATTTCTCATATAATCAGATTTTAAATGTGTATGTCATCAAACATAAAAGGGAATTAAAATTAAATTATATTTTTGGTATAAAATATTTCCCACTAATGTGAAATCATGTTAAAATATTTTTTAGGAAACATGAGAAATAAAACAATTTAGTGTTGTTTATGGAAAATATTAATAACATTTAGAAGTGGGAAGGTATGTTTTTAAAAAAAATCATAATTGGATGTAGTCATTTTTTCATGATAAATTATATGATTTTGTAAAAATAATTAAGGATTACAAAATATTATATAGCACAAATGAAAATTTGTTGAATTTAGAGAAGTTCCCTTTAATTGGGATTGGTTATTAAGAATAATTTAGAAATAAACCATATTAAAACATGTTAATCACCATAAATTATGGATTAAATGATTTTGATACATTATTTTGGAAAATATGCATAGTATATATAATAATTACATAGAAATAATGTTGAATTACAGTAGGTGAATATGGTGAAATAATAACCCGAGAAAAATTGATTGTTCTTGTAGAATCCCCATCCCCTTTATAATCAATCGAATCATATGACCAAAAATTAATCATCATAAAATTAATCATTTATTAAAATTAAGATAAATATATTTATAATATTATATTACAAATGGCAGTACACATAAACCAAATACAATAAATATGTGGGAAATAATTGAAATTTCATGGAGATAAAAGTGAGAAGAGAAACACACTTACATTATGTTTAAATATTTTCTCCACAATAAATTAATGTATTCAAAAAAAACTTTAAATCTGATAACTAATTGATTCAGAATCATTTATACAATTATTTTATTCATTATTTTTTTATTAGTACATTTATATCCTTAGTGAGGATTTATAGTGTTTAATTTCATTGTTGTAGAGATTTTGTTTTCATTGTTTTCCTGATCAGTTCGTTTCATTATACGTAATAGAGTTCCAATATAATGGATATATTTCTATAGAATTGGAATTACATGTTATAAATGGACATAAAAAAGTATAAATTTTTATATATATCATTTTTTATATAGTATGAGGATGAATAATTAGATCTGAAAATAGTGACAATTGTTTTCATAATTATTTGGTTATCAACTATAATAAACTTATTTTGTTTCATCATTTATAATTGTGTAAATATTTTACATCCAAAAAATAAAAATGGTTATTATAAAAATTGTAATATATTTTTCATCTATTAAAATAGTTTCTTAAATATCCTTGAATACGGTGAAGGAAAATTAGAACATCTCACCCTTGAAGGCGATGAAACAACAACACACACACAATGATTCTATATTTAGAATGAAATGGAGTGGAGGCTGGGATTGATGATTGATTACTACATTAGAATAATATGATTACATTACATATATGGTACATTATTTAACATTTTAATTAGTTTAGGATAGGGGATGATAGAATAACAAAATTTAAGAACCTGAAAAAAACAATTAAAGAAAAATAGATGACGATTTTACCTCTGGAATAATACTCCTTGAGAACATCCTTAAGGGTGTTGGTTTGGTTATTTTTTTGAGACTAATACTATCCAGACATGAGCGACATAATTTAGAAGATTATTGGGAATAATATAGAAAAGGATCAAATATAGTATGGTGTGAGGAGAAGGGATAAGGTGTGGTATTTATAGTGGAGGAGAGGGGCGTTTTTTGATTATCATAATCATTAGTTTATTATTTGGGACCAAGAGAACAAATAGTGTTTATATTTTGACTAAATGTAGTAACAAGGGAATGTGAGTTTGAAATAATAGATCATTCCTCAGGCTTTCATCAATAATAATTAAAAATTCAAGTATTTATCATTTACTTTAAATTTCTGTATTTTACTATTCAATAAAAAATCAAGAATTTTGGAAAAATCCAAAAAAAATATCTCTAATATAATTTTGAAAAATTTATTTTATTTATACCAAAAATTATATATTTCATAATAAATATGTTTTATTTATGTCAAACCATTATAAATAACATTTAATAGTTGTTATTACTATTGATATTACTATGATTAACAGCTAGGTTATAACTATCTTGTTTAAATAATTATAATAACAATCTTTTGTTTTGAATGTACTCAGTTTTTTTCATTAAATTATATATTAATTTTGTATGAAAATATATGGGTTTTTACATAAAATATTATCATTTAACATTGACACATTCTGTATATATGGTCCTTATATACAAAACTACTTTATTATAACATTTTTTCCTAGAAATGTAACCTCTTGTTAAAGATAAAATGATTAATGTAATCATTTTAATTATAATTTTTCTCATGTAAAACAAATTCATATGTTTCAAACATATATAAATTTTTATGTACCAATTCTCTAATTTAAATTAATTCTGGTCCATTTTTTTAGGAAACCCAGAAACACTTCCTTCATTGCTTGTTTGATAAATTATTAAATCATAAATTAATATATTCGTTTAACCAATTATCATGATGATTACAATAGTTGAGTTACACCATCATCAACTATACACAATTATTCATATATGTATTTTTAAACATCTATAATATCTTCTTTTTGGATCATTGTGATATATCTTACCATTGCATTTTAAGAAAATAATATGTAACCTATTTCATTTTTATGGGGTTTTGTATTCCTTTTTATGTATAATTTCCTAATGTGGAACACATATTCATGTATATATTATAATGTGATATGGACGCACAAAATTTTTCATCCCCCAAATGGATTGGGAAATGTTCCCACATTATGAGGCACCAACTGTGGTGCATAAGAAATAAGATGATAATAGTGTGGTCGGTTTTTTTAGAAGTGGGAATTTAAGTATTTTTATGGTGTCATGTTATATGTTTCCTACATCATTTTACACAATGATTTTATGATATTTTTATTCTATTTTAAAATATATGATCACACACATTTATGGAATTATGTTATTGTAAAGACCAAAACTTTTCATACATTGATATAAAATCTTAATAGTTGAATATCATTTCATAAAATAATGATCCCTAAAAAATCATTTACTTTTATTGCCTTTGGATACTCAAATAGATAAATAACTTATTCATCAGTGAGATATATCATCTAACACTATGTAATTGATAACTATAAATCATCAAATATATATCATACATAATACCTTTCTTCATATTCTATTTAATTTAAACATGAGAAAGGGTGAGTTCTTTTTCTCAGTAAGGGTAACAAAATGACATATCAACATATCATGAGAATAAGGGAATCAAAAAATAGAATAACATTTGAAAAATATACCTCTTATATCATTTATCATAAAATTGTGTTGTGGAATAATTATTAGTTTTTAACAATACATGAATCCTAATTGAATCAAATAACATGTGTTATAATAACATAAAATTTCCATAAGACATAGATATTCGTGTATGTATATTCATAAAAACTCATTTCCTTTATAGTCAATGACCAATTCCAAAACAATCATAATGTAATTTGTTAACTCCATAACAAATAAAACTAGTCATGGATCACTACCATTACTATAATACTTGACAATACCCCTTACTAAATCGGATTCACTCCCCATTCCATTCATGTTTAACTCATGAGATATCAATGATTTCCAGATGCATTGGAGTGAGATATAGGTCCCACCTATCTCATAATCTATACATTTTTTGGCCCAAATTATAGAAAACATTATTCATATCATAACATATAATTAGAAATGTGTTATAGGATCATTTTGTCATAGTATAACCATTATAAAAATAAAAAAATTCATAAAAACCCAATCATAAAATATATAAAACATATAGAGAAAGAGTAAGGTTGATATCATTAGAACATATCCCCACTAAATACTATATAGGATCATATGATGTACTTAGATGGGAAACAATTTTTAAAGATTACATGGAACATTACATCAATAAAAGAACCCATTTACCTTGGAATAATTTATAAGATATATGAAATCATCCAAAATTATTAAAAAAACATTCTCATTCAAAATAAACATGGAAACATCTAACTTTTTATTTAAAAATATATTGGTAATGAATGTGAAGAATCTATTCGGGAAAGACACGATCAAACAATGATTCCATTCCCATTTACTGTACCAAGTCACCAGAGACTTGTTCAGAAAATGAAAAGAAAATTAAAAATAATCATGGATTAAAGTGACATTAAATAGAATTTTTAGAATAGTAAAATCATTACGTAAAATATATTTTTGAAAGACTAGACATTGAAAAATAGTGGGATTATTCAGTGTAACATTATTTTCAGTTTTCAGTTGAATCATAAAACTGGTATAGAATGGAATATTTATTTCATTGGTTTGGGGTCATTTCACATATTTGATATTCAACATATGATTTTTTTTTATCATTGGTATGCGATTAGTTAATTATGTTGCTTATTTTTATGTTAATTTTCAATGTTTCTGTCCTCTGATAAAGTGGGTTTAGACTACCCATGTGACATATTAGACCAGCGATGTTATAAATCATTCTCACGAACAGGGGGAGCCACACATGAGGTCATGTAACAAATTGGATCGAGGAATATATATTTGGAAACTAGTTTTCAATTCTCAAATGTGGTATTAGAAAATATTTAAATTATTTTATGTTGACTTAATATTTGTTATAGGTATACACAAGACTATAATTAGTTGGGCCTTGGTCATGAGCTACTCAATGGGACGTGTTAACCAATGTGCGAGGGAAAACCCATTTTCCTAGTCTAGGATTGTTGTTCATGATATATATTGTCATAGATAACTGTTATTTCACCTTATTGGTTCACTTATTCTGTAACATTATTATTTTCTAATATTATAATTGTGTCTTGGAATGGAATGAATGATGCATATGCTTCCATCATTCTAGGGACACATGAATTTATGTGACATGCATCATATTCAGAATGCATAGAATAAAAAGATATTGTTAGGTGGTAAAAATGAATATTATATTCTTTTTTCAGTAATATAAAGGAAATGATTCCTAATAATGATATTATATTGGTTTATAGATGTTTTATATGAAAATATAAAATGGATAAAATGATGTTTCTGATGGAAACATATAAATATAAAAATCTATTTTATCTATGTTATCAATGGTTTAGGTTAGGGGTGGAAGATGGTAGTAATAATAAGGTTGTTTTGTAACCTCACAATCTTATATACCACTAAAATGGTCAATGTACTGATGGGTGACATTGGCAGGTCATGAACCAATCCAGGTCATCCCTGAACTAGTCTCCCAACCCGGTCTGTGGCATGGCCCAAAGGGCATTCCCAATTCCCACAGGCTTTAAACTAGTGTCATACATCAAAAAATTAATGTGGAAGTGATTTAATCCTAAACAGAACTACTAGGTCTAGATAAATAAACATAGATAAACTAGAAACCCAACAAAACTAAACAATTGAATCTCAATTAAATGAAAAACTGATTCAGAAACAAGATACACTATGCAGAATGAAAACTAAAATAAGTAAAACTAATCCTTTTCCATGTGATTTCCATGTGACATATTGGTCACCTCTAATATATAAATCATACCTAATCCACAATGAGAACCTAACCTAGGATTCTAGAAAAAATCGTGGACCTACATCTAAAAAGATTGGATAAGTGTGAGAACTGAAATACTGAGTAGGGATGCCAAAGATAAGCCATAGAATCCATGTACTTCCATTCCCAAAAGAGTCCAATCAAAAAAATTTGAAATATAGTAATAAAAATTGGGTTTTCCAGATTCTATTAAAAAACACGACCCCACATATTTCAAAAATCAAATGCCTTTTTATAATCTTAATTCCAAAACAACAAAAACTAAAATCATGCTCAAAATAAGAAGATAAATAGTGTAATCTTAAAACTAATATAATATAAAGTAAACAAGTGATATAATTAATGAACATGGTGGTCCTAGATATTCATATAAGAACCTAGATCACACTCAGTTCAGAACAACTTACTGACATACGGTGAAGCCCATATGTCAATAACTAATTGGCTGCTCTATCCTAGACACACCAATGGAACATCCCACCTGGAATGTCTAAAACTCTAGGGGTACCAACACATCTAATCCAGGATTTTATTAAAATATCACTCTATCAACAAAATGACACCCAGAAATCCATGGTGGTAATAATTTTATGTAAGTTGGAAGGTAACACACACATGACTCAGCTTTCTCGTCGTCACAGCGTGTTCCAACCCAAAAAATATAACCCAATATATGATAACTCATTAAGGGAGATCACTTATATAATGGTTACCATATAGATATACTCATAATTCATATCATCATGGTTCTAACTGGGGATCTATACCATATGAATGTTTATATCATTTATCAAATCATTTCGGGTTGCCAACCAGGCACACACATTTACCAAACCATTATCCTATCTAAAAAATTAACACAAACATTAATCATGAGTTGAAAGATTAAAATGGATATTTATAAATAAAATAATTATCAAAACATAATTCAAGAACCAGTTTGGTATTTACAATGACAAACGAACACATATGTTCCAAGCACACAACCAAACACTTTATGACAACAAAATGGGCCTCTACTATTTTCAAACCCACACCAATGCACATTTAAAAGCCAAAAAGGCTAAACCATGACCCACACATTTAATATAATATTTTTCGAAAACCATGAAGTAATAATCTAACATATGTAATGAAATTGAACCATTCAACAAATAGGGTAGGATAGAAATTCTATTGTGGAAACCAAGAATTAGGGAAAACAAAAATTCAAATAACTATCTTCATTTGAGGACACTTCCATGTGGTCACCTAGTACACCCCCAGATGTGCCTACATCCAATGAAACACATTAAATTCAATGAGAACCCAAAAAACCCCAATTCTAGAAAATCTATACATTCATTCAAAATAATCCCATCACTTACATTATTTAAACAAAAAACAACAACCCCTTTAGGAACCATCAAACCCACTATAAAATAATTAATTCAATTGGAAAACTATATTATTATCAGATTTTCCTTGCCAAACCATGTTTATAAAAAAACCAATTTCCACCACAACATTACATAGGAAATCATTTCACACTAATAATATAGAATACTTATTCATTCTAAATTAAATCAATAATAAATCACCATTACCATCTAGACATGGGTATAATAGAGGAGATAAAAACATTTAATAAAAATTGAAAAAATGAATGTTCACATAGTGTGTTTGGGAATGGAAAAGTATTGAAATGCCTACCTCAACTAAGAGCAGATGGAAAAAACATCAAGGATAAAAACAATAGAGCCTCACGGGTGATCCATACACTACAGCCATAAGAAAAAAAATAAACCAAGAAAAATCTCAGTCCATTAGAGTTCATACTATGTAAGATAACATAATGGAAAATCAAGAAAATAAGAAGGGAAGCTAAAGATGATGGAAAACTATTCCAAATCACTTAACATACCTTAAATCCAACGGAAGTGAAATACCTGATGATTATATCAAAATGACGAGGGTTAGAGAGGACCCTTGGGTTCACCAAAATTATACAGAGGATAGGGTGCACATGTTAAGGATAAAACTAAGAGATAGGGGAAAAGAAAAGAATATTTTAATGACCTAGAATAACCTCATGATGAGGCTGCGTGGTTTTCCAAACTGTGTGGTAACCATGAAGACCCCTCGGTCTAAGGAACTAAATAGTGAATGGTCACCTGGGATAGACAACATGTTTGTGTGTAGTCCTTGAATTTGGTTTTTTGTAACCTACACCAAATGCAGGACCGGGTTTCTTGGTTACTTCAAATACTGCGGTAACCATGATCATCCTAGAAAACTACACAAAACTCCAAAAAAGATAACATTCTACAAAGACTCAATCCTTAACCTCAACCAAAAGAACTAAGACTAATAAAAGGGAAAAATAAAAGAATATCTAAGGTCAGGGTGTGGTAACTCTCCCCACCAAACACTTTAGGACCCTATAAAGTCATCAAGCCAATTGCTAACCAAAACCCGAATCTATGGCCACACAAAAACCACATAAATATGAGACTTTTGGGATGATCTTACATCCCATTGGTTACACTCGACCGATCAATGGTTAACCACAAAATGAAACAAGGGTATAATACAAGAGTGTTCTCCCCACCCTATGAATTATACTAATGAGAGAATTGAAAACACACAACCTCTTGGAAAAGGTGGGAATCATGGGAACTCAAAACCAGAAATAGACCAACATCCTTATTACGAGCATAAAAATGCATCCATAATGACTCAAGAAGAAACCCTACAATACAAGATCCCAATATACTAGGCTTCCATAATATGGAATCTTCCTACAAGAACCCACAACCCTCCACATAAGGTAAAAAAACATCACCACTGAAGATTAAAATCCTCTACTTCATCTGAATCCCAAAACATTAGGGGAATATCCGTGTAAGAGAACACAATAAAGAATCATAAACACCATTCATTACCTCCAAAATGCTCAATCACTTTTATCGCCAAATTAGTTCCTCCATGCCAAAATCAACCCCAACTAGAGACAAACACACCATATAAAAACGAATGATTCAAAAATCTGGATATGAACATGTGAGACTGATTGGATTACAAATGAATATATTCATCACAAATATAAAATGAAATGATGAACATACAATATAAGGAAAAAAATATCCTTTAAAACCTTAAACAACTCCATCTAACATGGAATGAAAAACTCTGATGGGGATTCGCACCCCCGACACTCTTGATTGTGCACAAGATTCACCCCGAGACCTAAGGCTCAGTCTCTTTTGTCTGAAGCTTCTCATGCCTCATAGTCAGGAAGCTCATCTTCCGATCAAGTATTTTTTATCAAATACTGCTTCCTATAAATCCTCTCCAAGTATCCCAAATATCCAAAACTATGGCAGGTATTCGATGGATTGAGACCACATGGCTCCGTGTGTCAAAATCAGCCACACTGGAAAAATACAAGTGAATGGTATGACACACGAGGAGCTGAGACATAAAAAGTAGACTCTATTGAAATAGGTTCCTCTAGAGTGCGATCTACTACATTTAAATAACAGTCATGACAAACAACCTCAACTGGCTTCAACTCGAAAACTAGATCTTCCATAAATGCCTCATCCACCAACTTCTCAAAATAGGTTTCACAGTAAGGGATCACATTTTCTAAAATCTCTGGATGATGTCTCTAGATGAAAAGATGGGTTTTCATCTAATCTTTTTATCATGCCTCTAAAGAAAAGATAACTAACTCCATAAAATTGAAAACATAAGATGCTATTGATAGTTGACCCTGTCGAATAGCCTGCGACTCTACCACCTTCATCAGATTTACCTCCTCCAATGTGAACCATTGGATTAAAAGTGTCTCTAAACATCCCCTACCTCCTCCCAACTTGCATTGATAATGGGGAAAAACACCAACATGTCCAAGGCAAGGCCATTAAAAAACTCTAAACTACACATACTCTACTAGCTTTATGAGTTCCCAACAACCTTAAAACACACTCGACATCCTCTAGCTCCCCAACAACCTCTAATGGTACATGATCACCACATAAAATAGGCAACACTCATGAAGGAACAAGAACTACTAATGAATCATCAGAAACCTTGGGGAACTCTTTGGGTGTAATTTCCAGAGGAATATGGAAAACACAAACCAAAACCAAAAAAAAAAACAAATCACAACCAAAAGGTACACACCAAGCTAAGGAAAACTGGCTCTTATAATAAACATATACAAACACAAACAATAATATCTTTTCCAAAAATATCCATTTCTTTTAAATTTCAAATAATCCTTCTTCTAAGGCCAATTCCTAAATACTAAATTCCATTTTTCATGAAAAAACAATTTCATAAATAAACTTTTCATTCAATCACATTTTTGAAAAAACATAAAAAATCATTGATTCCAAAGCCCCACCCATGGAATTCTATGAACTGTTTCATGTGTGTCCACCCATTCCATCCACATGTTCTAATACACAATTCCCAAATATACCAACTCAGACGACAACATCCATAATTAACACCTATGGTAGCCCCCAATTAATATTTTCTATCCCAAAACACTTTCCATCCTAAAACCCAATTCACCGATTTAAAAACAGTTGATGAAAAACACCACCATTTTTAATTCTATTTCACCTTTCAAAAACCCCTATGATTTTCAATATACACTTCCACTTACCAAAACCAACACGAAACAAAGCCACCAAAGAACTATCGGAATGAGGAACCAATGCCTTTACCTAACCCGACAATATGGTGTTGGTTCATTCCTCGAGTATGTTATAACACTAAGAGAACATTGAATCAGGCACTTGGACTCCAGATGGGTAAGTACTCAATGTGATGCCACAAAATTAAATTGGTTTTCCTCCATTGTCATCCCTTAATCCAAAATGATGAAAAAATATTAAAAAGGCTAGCTACCCCGGGTAACTCAGGTTTCATCAACGGTGGTGGTGACTAGGAATCAACCCATAACCATCCACTAAAGTCCCAAAGATCCAAGGATCCTACTACCAAACAGCCTAAATAAGTAGATAATTCTCTAATACCATTTTTTCACAAACCAAGTTAGTTCATCCCTGAATCGGTCACCCAACCCTGTCTATGGCATGGACATAAGGTCATATCCAATCCCCAAGGACTGGATAGTAGTTTGTGTCATGAAAAAGTACATATGTGAATGATTTATATCTAAATGATACAACCAGGACCATATAAATAAACAAGGATAGATTGGAAATGCAACAAAACTAAACAACTGAATCCCAAATAAATGAACAACTGATTCAGTTAAAAGATACACTAAACAAACTAAAAACTAAAATGAGTTCAACTAAACCCCTACCTCACGATCTGTAGCTAACATCTCATTCACATCTAACCACTTGACCAACCCGCCTCCATAATGATCACCTGGGCCAGGAAACCTGAACAAAATATGGGCCTACAATCAGAAATATAGGATTGGGGTCAGCACGAAAATGCCCATTACGGATTCCAAAGATAGGCAATATAATCTGAGTGTTTCCTTTCCCAAAATAGTCCAATGACACTTTCATTAAATATAGTTAAATAAATAAGGTTCTCTATGTTTAAAAAAAATAAAAACCAACTCATATTTTGGATACAAATTTCAATTTTATAATAAAATATCCAAAACATTAAAAACCAAGACCATGAAAACAAATTAGCAGATAAACAGTGTATGAAAAGAATCTAGTACAACATAATGTGGAGAAAAAATATATGTAATAAACATGGGAATGAAAAACATCCCTACAATACCCTGAGACGTACTCGGTTTATAACCACCTTACAACATATTGGGAATCCCCTAAGTTAATACAAAAATTACTACTCTATCCAAACCTCACCAGTGGCACATCACACATGGAATGTCTACAACTCCAAGTGGGTACAAATCCATCTAATCGAGTCTGGTAAGAAACTAACAATATTTTAACCAAAAGATTCCCACAAACTTGTGGTGATAAGAGAGTTATTTTGGTAGGAGGTCAATGCACATGTGACTCATCTTTACTGTAGTCTCTACACATGCCTACCCCAAACATGGACACCAATATACGATAACCCATGAAAGGAAATACCTCTTATAATGGTTTCTATATATAAATTGAAACATTTCATATCAACAAGGATATATGGGAACCTTTATAAAGTATGAACATTCAAATCATTACAAAAACCATTTTGGGTTTCCAACAGCGCCCAATCATTTACAAAACCATAATCCTTTCTAAAAAGATAAGACAAACTATAATCTTTAGTTGAATGAGCCAAGCATTCCATTATAACTAATATCAGGATCAAAACATCATTCAAGAACCATTTTTGAATTTACAATTAAAAATGGGCCAATATGTTCTATACACACACCAAAACATTTTATAATAACAAATGGGCCTCTACTATTTTCAAACTCAAAATAATTCATGTTTTAAGGCCAAACGGGCCAAACTAAGAGGGGAAAATTTACAGTGTGTTTTTTCAAAAACTTTTTTGAAATACTATAATATATTAATGGAAATTGTACTATTCAAGAAAGAGGGTAGGAGAAAAAGACTATTGAGGATACAAAGGTGTAAAGAAAACAGAAATTCATTGCCCCATATTCTATTGAGGGTACATCCAGGTGTGCACCTATTGTACCCAACGGTGTTCCAACATCCAATGGAAAACATTAAAGTCTAATAGAACCTTAAAAACCTAATATTACATAATCACTACATCCATTAAAAATAATCTCTATCAATGATTTTATTATTGTATTAAGAAGACAAAAACATAACAAGAACCCTGCCGCCCTCAAGGATGACGAAAATGATCAAGTCCGATGACCTCCCCGTGGAAAATACTCTTTCACTCAATAGGGAGCGAGTCCATATTAGGGTAAAACCACTAGATCCTCTTCCAGTCCTCCCATGCGAGCCAGCACATCCATTGCAAAGTTTTTTTCCCTCCAGTTGTGATGTATCAACTAACCATGATAGGTTTCTATAATGCATCTGCGAATAATGTAGGTCAACTCACATGGCATCAAATGTCACCCTTTAATTGCATTAATAAGAGCTTCGGGATCCGATTCAATCATTTTCATCTGGAATCCCATCCTTCGACAAATTATTTGAAAAAATCCTAGTTCCCATAGAGTGTTTGGAAAGGGAATAAGTTGAAAAATCCTATATGAACCAAGTGGAGATGGAGTGAAACATCAGGGAGAGTAAGAATCGATCCTCATGGGCGATCTGAACGCCCATGCCACAACAAAAATTTAATGTCCCGAAAATTCCATATATTTTGTTATTATATAAAACTATTTTGAGACCGCGATATTTAACAGCATGTGATTCCATGGCCCGAAGTTCCTGGAATGATTCATCGAAGTGTTGTTATGATTTAATTAGCGTGCGTAAGCAGTTTTCCTAAAAAAGTGGAATATCTCTTAAACAGTTAATTAGATCAAAAAAATTGAAGGCATCGTCGTTCTTATGATGGTGGGTTTACCCTAGGAGCGACTTATGTTTAGTCGGTGCATGCCTCCTTTGAGAAAACCCAAAAATGTCATAAACAGAAATAATATAATTAAATAAAATTATTTTACATTTAAAATTCTTATAACTCTTGAAAGGTAACTCGGATTATAAATCTGCGGACACTGCTAAAATTGTGAGGGTATTCTATCTTTAGGAATATACTAACATTGGTTGACGTGGGCCACAATTTAATGTTAGTTTTTGGCCGCATATAAAATAATTAAGTGACAAGTATTTTCATTGTAAAATCCATAAATTTTAAATGGTAACTCAAATTGGAAATCTGAGAGTGATGTTGGGTTTGTTGGAGCTTGTTTCACTTAGTAGAATCCAAACCTTGATCAGTGAATGTCAAGGATGACTTTTAATAATTTTCCTAACATTATTTCGGGTACGTTAAGTAAAGGCATGAGTGGAATTTTGTATCTCATAAACCGGTGCAAGAAATTGAAATCCAAGGACACTGTAGAACTCACAACGCTGATGTTAGATCAAGGAGACCATCACCTAGAACATAGTAATTCGAGGGTGAAAGTTAGTTTTACTTATTTTTTTGGGAGAATAAAAATAAAATAAAAAAACAACTTTTATTTTATTTTCATAAAACCACCCACTTGAAACATGAAGGTCGGGACCACATGATGGTATTCAAGCATTTAATGACGGACATTAAATTCCCAGTTACACAAATTATATACCCACTACAATCTTTAATTAACAGGGTTCATTAAATCCAAATTAATGAAACAACTTGTTAATCAATAGTAATTTCATTAACTCTTCTTGAGGGAATTGATGATGGGTTTTTTGTTGAAGAAAGGGAGTGTAGTCCCTAGATATAGAATACTCCAATAAAGAATGTCATCCATCCTGAATGAGGAATAAACATTGGAGCATGTTGTGGGAGAAACAGACTTTGGGACTTCAACATCATCATCTCCTTCCACACACCGTCTCCAACGAATGATCAATGCAGGGGTGTGTTTATAAAAATTCCTCATTAATTTATTTTATGTTGAATCTTTATCCTCGTGTCGCATGTTACTGATCGAATGTGGAGGGTATGATTAAAATTAACATGGCCTGATCCCTCCACATATTCATTGTTGATGTGTTCTTCACTGTGGAGGAGGACGAAGACCGGTTCTGATAAGAAACAAGAGGCGGAGAAAAGAGGGGAGGTCAGCACCCGACCAATTGCGTGAAACCGAGGAGCCACACGTCTGTGCCTCGAGTAGCGAAGGATAGCGTGGCCCGTCGACCGCGGCGGTGGAAGGACAACGACTGGCACATAGGCTGGCCCTGTTGAGGGAGGGAGAAGCATGTCCACTCCGCCAGTTGACCAGGAGGACGTGGCTCGTCGGCCGAGGCAGAGCAGAGTGGCGGCCGACATGCTGGTCGACCGCATAGTGGAGCAGCGGCACGCGTCCACACTACCGAAGCTGGAATATGAGACTGCCTGGCCACGACAGAGATCAGAGGGTGTCCAGCACTCGTCTGACATCGGTGGTGGAGCGGCACGCGTCCGCGCTGTTGGTAGGAGGGTAAGGCAATCCGGCCGTCCAGGTCAGACAGAGAGGAACCACTCCGGTGGGTCCCATGCGCCCATAGTCACTTGTCGAACGGTCCATGGACCGTTCGGAATAATGGGGTCTCCTCCCCCTGGTGCGGCTAGGGAAGGTCCCGCCAATGCGGACCGCACCCAGCCGGGCAGACCGCACCTAGTCGAGTGGACTGCACCCAGCCGAGTGGGCCGCACCCGATTGTCCAGGTCACCCCGTTTGCGTTCTGGGCCAGTCCACGGCCTAGTGGGACAGGCCCGCCATGGTCTGGCTCATCTAGGCCAGACCTGGGCCCATCTGGACCCAAATATGCCTTTAAGCTCCATAACATGAAATCCAGGCTTCTGTTTGATGAACAGCATATGGCGCTGGGACCCTTGGAGCAAGAGGGTCCTTTTGGTATAATCCACTTGTTTTTTGGATATAATTGGAGTACATTCGGGTGGGATCAAACCTGAATCCAACTGGGCCCCCATAACTAAAATTCTTATAACTCGTAGATCAGGTGTCCGATTGACCCGCCGTCTTTCATGTTGGAACCCTTGCAACATGGCAGTCCTTAGGGTTACTCCTTTGTAGATATTTTTTGTCGTCGAGGTACGAATGATATCTCTAGGGGAAGATACTATAGAACACGAGTGCACAGTGTGTGAGGTATCCAGTGGCTAGAAGTGAGGTAGAGGTTGGAGAGAGATCATATAGAGGTTAGTACCAAGCGATTCTGTGTGGGTGAGCACTAATCCTGTGTGGGTCAGATCCTTTGTGGGTCAGCGCTCAGTGACCCTCTGTGGGTTAGTGTATATCAATCTAGGGTGGGTTAGATCCTCTGTGGGTAATTGAGGGGGTTAGTTATCTATCGATCATATGTGGGTCAGATCCTGTGTGGGTCATTGTGCGAGTTAGTTAGCTTTCGATCCTGTGTGGGTCAGATCCTGTGTGGGTCAGCAGGGGATAGTTACCTATCAATTCTCTGTGGGTCAGACTCTGTATGGTCATAAGTTATACCTACTGATAGAATAAGATGATCTAGCTTCGCGAAATATCATTTGTACTTCTATACTTCACAAAAAACATGGTTTGAGCCGAGACTCTTTGTGAGTTGTATTTACTTTGTTCTTTTGATTGGTGTTACTCGTGTAGTACTTCTATCTCTGCGATGTTACTTGTGTGGTAATTCTTCCTTTTCGGTATTGTCTTTGTGGTGTTACCTGTATGGAACTTCTATCTTTTTGGTGTCACCTATGAGGTACTTCTACCATCGTGGAGTTACCTTCATGGTGTTGTCTTCATGGTGTTACCTATGTGGTACTTCCACCTTCATGGTGTTACCTATGTGGTGTGCTTCCCTCTTGTATGAGATGAGTATATATTGATAACTTAGGAATATGTATGGGAACATACCTAAGTAGATTTGAGGTCTTTATTTGTGGTTTTAACATTGTGGAACTCTAGGAGACCTACAGGGGTCTTGGTGTCCCTACTGAGTATGTTTACACTCACCCCAGCACAATCATCGCCCGCACATTCTTGTGTCTAGTGAAAACGACGTACATCACTGATCGAGGTTGAGGGTGTTAGGACTGGATGGTGCACGGAGGTAGACCATTCGGCATGACGCGACACAGAGGTGGCGGATGAACATGGATTGCTGAGGTGGTGATCTGTACCTACCCTTCTGGTAGGAACCTTGGAGGACGACCCAGTTAATTTTTTCCTTTTTGTTTCAGTGGTATTATATTTTCAGTTGTACATGTACCTTTACATTTGGGATTGTTTTCTGACCCCTTTTACATTCATCACTCTTTTACTACAGTAGTTTAATTCACAGTTTCTTCTTGTTGTGTTCTTGGACCGTGTGTTTATATAGGATTAATGGAAATTCTTTACCATTTTAAGGAGTATTCCTTTCGGTGGTAGTCGTCAGCCCCTGGCCTATGGATGGCGGGCTTGGGGTAGTCACGGCACAGGCCCCCGAGGGATGGTTCTTGTCAAAAAAATGATCCATCCACAATCCCTATACATTAGGTTTCATCCTATGGAAGAAACCCCAAATGAAAAACAAGAAAAGTATAATGGAAAGTAAATAGGATGGAAAACACCACAAAACCCTAAAACATAACGTAAATCTGATGGAGGAGAAACCCTAAATGACTGGAAGATAAAGGAGAGGGCTATGGATAAACCCTTGGTGTGTCAAAATTAGATAGAGGATATAGATCCTGAATCAGGTAAAAGGGAGGAGAGAGGGAAAAGGAAAATAATAATTTAATGGCTTGCCACGTCCGCACTGTTTGGCCACACAGTTTTCTAAACAGCATGGTAACTCTGTGGACCCCTTTTCCAAAGGAAATAAATGTTTCCTTGTTACCTATGAAATATCACACGACCATTCATAGGTCATTCATTCTGTTATGTTTATCCTACACCAGTCGCACGACTGGGCTTCACAATTACTTTTAACTGTGTGGTACACATTCACAACCTAGAAAACTCCCCAAAAACAACAAAAACCCAAATGTTTCGATCCGGACTCAAACCTGATCCTCATCCAAAAGACACAGGACATATTAAATGATAAAATAAAGGATTATCTGAGGATGGGGTGTGATATCCTCAAGTGAATCTCCTCATAATCCATAGGCTGACAACAAGTAGTTGGGGTCTTGATAGGAGATAGTAAGGATACTATACCCCCAAAGCCGAGATGAAAAATGGTATTATCCTAAAATAAACAACTGAAAACATAGGAAGTAGAAAATAATGAAGGAAAAATAACAAAATAAAATATAATATTAGAATATATATGGCCAACTCAAGTTTTTATGACCTATGAATTCTTGATATGGTAAGGATACATGACATAAAGTAGTAAAGAATACAAGATGTGTTATAATATTGAAAATAAATAAATAAAACACAACAATGACCCACGGGCGATGTCCATGAGCATCCTGATCTCCATCTCTGTCTATTACTCCAAACTCCCACGTACATTCAATACCGAAAACAACCTATATCCTAACAATATAGTATCTACTCTAGTACCCAGGGTACCTGAGTTTGGTGGGATATAATAATCATAGTAGGACGACACCCATTTTTTCCAGCCTAATACTATTAGAGAAATATGAAACAAATAATGTGCAGACACGTATATAAAAAATAATGTAGTAAAACGTAACTAAATACCCATGTAACTCTTCAACCCTCAGCTGGTGTTTTGACATGTAACCAGTTCATTAATTGATTATTATAATATAATAAATTAGATATATGTTAAAAATATGGATGGTTCCAAGATGTAACAAGGAAACATGTTATGATATTTAATAATGAAGTTACGTGGTAATAACCCATGTAACATTGACATAAAGGATCTTCAACATAGAAACAACTATATCCTGAAATGGGGGTAATATTATAATCCAATGATAATTGTCCAAGGAATTTCATAATAAGAACCCTACAAATTCCAAAGAGTTCATCCTAGGTAAAATAAGATTACGTAAGTACTTGGCCTAATGTGATTTAACCATGGAACCTACTTGAAAATGTTGGATATAAGGAGTCTATCCAATGCATCCTACAATACTACATGATGGGTCCTACAGTGTAATAATAGGCATCCAATGTTAGAAAAGGACCAGGTTCTGGGTGGGTCTCAACCTAAGAATGTTTGATCCTTGAATTTGGAATTAGTTCCTAAAGTGCTCAAGGAATTCCTTAGGAATCCATGGTGAGATTGAGTTATATCACTCCTATTTTAATAACGAGTCATAAATAATTAATATGGTTCAATCCATTATGTTTCAATAGTGTCAAAAGGATAATTGGGCATGCACCAATTTAATCAAGTCATAATTTATCGATTTGTAAATTTTGTTCAAGCCTTGCCTTTTCCTTTGTGTTAGAAGACCAAGCACCATGAAACCATTTATTTAATCTATTTATGGAATTCTCAATAATCACAGTTTACTATTCTACCATCCATTAACAAGGTAAGGGGTTCTATAGATGTGAAACTTATTATTAAATTACATTTAAAATGTCCATGTCATATACTTAGTATAAAATCCAATTTCCATTTTGCATTTATTTATCTCATTGAAGCACTTTCATTAGGTGGGTGAAGTGGTGAACATACATTGTATGTTCAATTATGAAATTCACCTGATAAGTCAAACCAGTTAAAATAGAAAAGATTATGCTTAGAGTCTTCAAGCCAAGGCACCCCCTAATGGTGGATCAAATTACTCAAAACACTAAAACGAAAATTATGAAAAAAAACTCCAACATGGATAATTCAATTCCTAAATCAGGCCCAAGAACAGAAAAGGTGGCTTGGATCATTAATAATTTTAAATGGAAACTCTATTATACTAATTAAACTATGGTCCATGTCCTAAACAAGCCATATCTCAAATGTAACATCAATTAATAAGAAATATCAATAGAAAATGTCAAGAAAGCATAATGGTCTCATTGCTAATTTGTATTATGAAGATATTGAACCTCTGTTGTAGGGGTTTTATTATAAAATCATAAATTTTCAAAACAGAAAACCACTTATTCCATTGAGAAATTAAATCATGAGACACACTAAATTCACAATTCGGAGGAAATAAATCTTAATACCTCACTGAATCATATAAAATCAAACATAAGTGTGGTAAGAAATTAATTAATTCATTTATAGAATAGAGGACAAAGAAATGGTCCCTAACTCATGGTAGAACCAAACAGAACACTTCAACACTTGACTCCTTCAAACTAAAAGCTGATTTTACTCACATTCTTGCACATACATTAATATATATATATATATATATATATATATATATATATCCGAAACCCAAATCACCTAGTTTTCAATTCCTTGAGGGAACACATACATGGATGATATATTTATATATATACATACCAATGATTGTGAGTGAGGACTTTCATAGGTGATCAAATATTGCTACAACATTAAGAAGAACATGAAATTAAATAGGAATAGACCAACACACACCCATTAAAATACGAGGATCCGAACAAAAAATAAAGAAAAAAAATCAAAACTTGTAAAACCAAGAAACATAGATTGAACCTCATCTCAGATGGAAGTGACTACCCAAATCGATGTGAAACCACATCTTCTTCAATGGAGGTTTATTGAACATTCATGAACATGCATCATATGACAATTATGAATCCCTAATACTAGAGGACATACCAAATAACTGGTAGTCCCTAAAACTAAGGTTTTTTATGCTTCACTGGGAAACAGATAGTCTGAAAATAGCTGGAAATGGAGAGGGGGAGGATAAGAAGGTACAACCTTCTATTTTCCCAGGAGTAATAGAAATAAATAAGGCCATAAATCGAAGATCAAAGGAGGTTTCATGGAGGTAGTTTTGGTTTGCATGAGGGGGAACCCCCTTGGGGTGCATCATGTGGGTATAAGGGAGGGGTGAGGATTTGAGTGTTTTAATTTTATTTTAATTTTTAATTAAAACACTAAATTTTTAAACAGTATTTAATGAAATGTTTGGGAAACTATGTTTTCAAAATGATGCAACAACTATGAACCCCATTACTAGGAACCCCACACATGTTGATTGCAAGGTCTTGAAACCATGCACCAACTATGTGGTGAATTGTAGTTAGACAATGCATCCAAATGTTCATCCTACTGGCTTGGTGCATAGCTTTAAAAAATATGCACATACCATAAAAAATGCCTCTGCCTCACCACCACAAGACCACACTCTCTCCTAAAGTGGGCATCACATTGTCATACAAACCATGCACCCTTTAAAGCATTCCAAATCTATGCTTCTTCATGTTTAATTGTCTTGAAACACCTCGAGCCATCCAAGAAACATCTTGAGACTTCTCCCATGTCTAAAATCATCATCATGAAGTGATCCAACTCTCAGAAAAGTGTTCCAAACCATGGTTATAAATTCAACCAATTGAGTAAACAAAAAATATTAAAATTCCTTGGATTTTTTTTCTCGTTCACAAACACGAGACTCTAAAATCTCCCCACCTTAAAACAAATAATCCCTGAAAAGAATTCAGAAACAAAAAAAAACATCATCCAAACTACAATGGTCAGTAAGTTTCATTAAAATGGTATCATTGTATTCCCAACACCCAACACACATTTCAAAACATTTTTACATTCCTCCCTTAAGTAATTACAACCCAAGACAAATTTAATTCTCCAAATGAAACACCGAAATATAGATTTATCATTTCAGTTTATATAGTGGAATGATTGTTTCATAGTCTCTTTAATATCAGGCCTATGGTAATTCCATCATTTGGTCCATAACCTGAAAAGGACTAATTCCAAGCCATGGAAACTCCACTGTCAGCAATGGAAAAAACATGTCTTACAAGTTCCAGTGATTCTTCTCGAGTGATTTTTTTATAAATGAATGGCCGAATCCAAATTTAACTGAAATAAATTGGACACTCAATATTTCCTATAAGGCACTTTATGGAATAAATACACTCTTGACTTCAAATATAAATGTGCTTTTAAATGGTTCCATATGACTGTAAATATCGACCAAGAGAGAAGGAATGAGTCAGGCCATGTGGATGATTTTTCTTGAAGATGTCCTCCATTTTCTACAAATTAAATTCAAAATAAATTACTAGATTCAATGATTCTATCCAGGAAATTATTCTGTGGGAACCTACGAATCACTCTGAAGTTACCAATCCTCGATAAGAACCACATATCAATGTGTAACACAAATAATGTTCACCCAACATGCTAAAAATTGTAAATCATTGTTGTGGCGTAAGACTAAAACTCTCTTAGTGCATCTAGGATGAAGTTAAGACATGTTAAATGATTATCTACTAATAAGACAACACTAAGAATATTAAAATTGTTTCCAATTAAAACATCTATCTACTGGAAGGCAACTAGTTGAACAACAACTGGTCGACTTCAAGGAAGAAGCTTGACATTAACTATCGACACATCATCACAACCAGACACAATCCATAACCTCCAAAATCATTATTTGGTCATTAAATACACCCCCAATGTCTATACAAGACCAATGGTGCTTCACTAGGGTTATACACATACCCAACTTCATTAATTTCATTCTGCTGAGCAAGCATCGACATTTAGAAAACCTGATTGCCCAGAGGCTTTTAAAAAATCGATCATTTCCAAATGTCCTTACTTAGTTGATATACTTATACATAGAAGGACCCATTTTTACCATGTTCATAATGTCACTCCCCACCTAAGGAATTACCTAGTAAGAAAGGGAAGAAAACTAGTGTCTCATAAGCAAGACATATCAAAACTATTTAAACAAATATGTGATGCTCCTCCAAGCCATGATCAGAGCATCAAAACATACATAGAAGGAGATGAAATGATATTAGCATGTCATAATACATGATTTTCTTGAAATCAATCTAGGTAATTGGGAAGAAATTGATTCTTTAATTCCTGGACTCTCTACTATTAATATTACCTGATGCAAAACACAACAAAAAAAAGATATTTATCCAGAGTTGTATTGCCCCATATAGAAATTATCTTAGACTATGCCCTAAAATTTCTCCATAACTAATGAAAATAAAGGATCAAAGATCCAATCAAGAAATCTCCCAAGATCATGGAATGTATCACCACATGAAAATGAGAATTACACAATTCTCAAACCCATAAAAAGGCCTATGGAAAACATGGCCACCCATCTGAAAAACGGTGTCATAGGAAACTGAATTTCCTATAGGGGACCATAGAAACCAAATGACACCAAAAGTTAGAATTCAAATGTTATATGAAAGTAATAAATCTCTATGGTTGCTACATACCATTGTCTTTCACCTTACGAAGAAAAACATTGACCATAAAACCAGGTCAATCGAACATAATTCACTAGGCTCAAAAGGTGATCCTCTAAGTCACTACTAAAGAAAAGGATGCCTATGGAGAATGCTCGCTCTTCCATTCCATGGAAAATAAAAGAGAAAAATTTAACAACCCTTACAAGAGGATTCTTATACAGTGTACACCACGACATGTTATCTATCAAATCCATTTAAATTTAATAAAATTAAATCATTATTCATTAGATGATTTAATCAAAACATCATGCAGTTTTTTTCAAAACAAATCACAAGTTACATGATTTTAACTAACGACCCATGGGAAAAATAACGAAAATTTTTATTAGACCCTCATTATTAACCACTAAACTTTTATTAACACCCTGAAATAAATTAGGAAATTAAAAAAAACAATTCTGCTTAACAAGTAAAGTGACTTATGAGGGTCTAACTGAGCTAACCCAAGTTCTCTAGAAAGAAACCAAATACTAGTTCTTCACATGTTAGTGTTTTAAGCTTTCAAACATGTCATTACATAGGAACATTATCCAACAGACAAAGTTGGGTCCATTAAAGATTTTAATCATTTAACCAATTCATTTTAGGCTAAAACTATATAGCTATCGCATTTATAATTAGTCAAACATATATTGGTATTTAAATTTAATATTTTCTCCAATTTCACAATTCATGAAGCACCCATACACTCTATTAATTGCAAATTGGATCCCTATTATTTTGAAAAAATAAATTTTGGAATTCAAAATTCTCAAATATAATGATCCAGTTATATGTGTGGCCATCTTCCAACCAAAAAAGCGCACATTAAATTTATTGTTTGGAATTTTTCTCCAATTTACTAACCAATTTAATATTTAATTTAAATCTTAATATCCTTTTAAAATAGTTATAATACATGGGTTGACTTTTCCCATCAATAAGGCTCACAAACAGATTACAACTAAATGATGTCTCCCATCGTAATCACAACCATTTATCTAAAAAAAAGAAACCAATTATATATCTAAGCATGCCAGCAAGTCACTACAAGCTTATAACACATAGAAACATGCTGAAATCACAAGATCATGGAATGTTAATCAAAAAACCATGATATAATGGCTATTAAACACAGAAGGTATACTAATGAATTTCCTCAATAGATATACATTTAAACAGGGAATCACATTCAAGGAAAATATTCGAAAACAACAAGTAGCCTATATATGAAACTACCTGACATGTAATATGCATGGAATAGGAATTTCATATGTGACTAGTATTATGCATGAAATATTTTCACATTTTCATTGTAGGAAAAGGGTAAAATTAATAATTCAATAATTCATAGGGTTTAAAACACAATAATAACTCTAGGTGAAATAATATCAACTTTAATAAAAAAAATAGGATGAACATATATCTTAGCCCTTTCCAATTTATCATTTCATGTACATCGGGTGATCGATCACAAGAATGTATATTAACCAAGAATTAACACATTATTAGTCTCGTATATACCAATGAAAAACATTAAGACAATGGAAAATTAACAAAGATACTACTTTGTAACATCCAAAAAAAACTTGAAACTAAACTGGTAGTCAGACTAGTCGGTCAGATGGCCTCAAGCACATCTTCCCAAATTCCATAATCTCTTAATAAGTATTGAGGTTCTCGATGGGTGATATTTAGTAGACTATACTCTTTTATCAGATATGCACAATTGTATTATCATCAATTAAATAACAATATACAATAGAAGAAGTAAATAGTAGAGAGAAGTAGCAAAAGTATAATACAATATTTTAGTATCAGTAACTGAAACATAATTTTTTTATTATATCATAGACCCCCTTTATAGGGATAAAGGGTAACCCATCATGAATTCAAAGACATATGACATAAAAATTCCCCCCAAAGGATCAAAATCCATAAAACCAAATCAAATCAACAAGAGCAGTCCCTCCCCAGCATAAAACAATCACTCCAGCTTCTATATTCTCATCATTATTTGGCTAGATGTCTCATGCAGTGATGCATAGTCCTGGTAACGATAGAAAAAGCCATACCCTATTGAACTTCTTATTCCAAATAGCAATGATCAAATGAAAACTCTCATCTCTAAACCTCATCTGGAGAAGCCCCTAAAGCAGAAATGGAAGCATAGACCCTGAACCTCTGACCGTACAACATAACTTACAACCCAAATAGAACCTACCAGATTCACGCAGCAGATTAAACTTAAGGAGACCAATCATAGCCACAAGCAGATCCAAGAAAATGAGACAACAAATGGAAAAACCCATCACCACATGACCTGCCGCAAATCTTCCATAGATGAAAAATTCTTCATCATCCCGATCATCGGTCGAAGCTCTAGACCCCTACTACCTCTATGAGACTCGATACAGGGTAACGCGGTGACGGCGATGCCCCAAAATCCAAACCGTAAACAACAAAAACTCAAAATCTCACCTTGAGATGCAAATACTACCAAACATCATAGAATATGAACAACAAACTAGTCGCCACCATCTAACCTCGCACGAAGACCACAGCGGACCACCCCTTGTGCTCCTCACCAAAAAAGAATGAAGGTGCACCCTCAGACCGTATATCTCAACTGCAATAGATCACCGTACCGTCGAAGAAAGCCCTAACCATCGAAGGGGGCAGGATGGGAATCGGGAAAGCAAACGATAAGAAGCGTCAAACGGCTGAGCCCAAGGATGTCGACTCCACAAGGTTGCTGAGCAGAAGCACCCCGAGATGAAGCTATAGCCAAAAAGTAGTGGAGGAAAAAAGGCGGCGATGGGGGAAAACCTAGTGGTGTTCCACCCCTTATGGGCCAATCTTTTGTGCATAGACCATGAATCTTAATATCAGTGTCTAATGACAATTTTGAGAATGTGGAATCCATGAAATGGTACAAATTCATGAATGAAAGTAGTAAACAAAAAAAATATAATTTACAATATAGTAAAAATATTGAAAAGACAGAAAATCTCCACTAGAAATGTCTATTAACATCCTGAGGTCCAGCTCATTCCATTCCCCCAAACACCCATGTAAAAGAAATAAAAAAACAACCTCGATCTGGAAAATATAAGGATTATATGGGAACAAAGGGTACGTGAGTAGGGTGTGAGATAATAATATCAATATATCAGTAACCATGGTGTCTATCCCAATCCTGATAGAACAATATGAATTTAGCAATATGCAGACATGTATATACACAGTAATTCAATACAATGTAACCAAATACCCAAGTGCTTGCTTTATCCCTTTGGTGGGGTCGGGATATGTAACCAAATAATTGTTTTATTATTACTATATTATAAATAATACATGAGTTTGAAATAGTGAAGGTTCCAAGAAGTAACAAGGTAACCTGAAATTATATTTATTAATGATGTTCCAAGGTAATATCCAAGGAAACGTAAGACACAAGGGTCACAAAATAAGTAATAATTGTATATTGGAATGAGGATAAGAGTGTAATACAAGGAGTAATGTCCAATGATTTCCATAATAAAACAACTTCAAAGTCTATAGAGTTCAACCAAGGTAACACTTGGCTAAGAAAATATTGGGCTTCATAAGATTTAAACACAGCCCGTACTTTCCAATTGTAGAGCCAAGGAGTGTACCCATGGAATCTTGTAGTAATACAAGAGGGATCCAAGGATGTCATACTAGGCATAGGATGTTAGATATGGATCTGGTTCTAGGTGTGTTGTAACATAAGAATGTTATATCCTTGAATTCAGAATGGGGTCCAAGAGTTCTTAAGGCATTCCCTCATGAAGCCAAGGAAAGCAGGGGTCAGACCACTCCTATTATAATAATAATTCACCAATAATATATAAGGTCCAATACATATCCAATCATTATTGTGACAGGAGTAATTGGGAAAGAAATCATTAAATCATGCCATAATTTATCAAAAATTCCATTTGGTTCAAGACTTTTCTTTTCATTAGTGTCCGAAGGCCCTGTAGAATAAAGCCATTTATTTAATCCATTTAATGAATTTTAAATAATCATGGTTCACTCCACTAAATTTAATTTCTATGTTAAGGGGTGAAAAATACTTCAAACCTATTATTCAATTACAATTAATTTGGACATGACATATACTTAGTATACATTCTGATTTACATTTCACATTTAATAATCACATTGAATCACTTACCTTAGGCAGATCAGGTGGTGATCATACATGGTACATATAATTTTTAGAATCAGAAGATAATTCAAACTATTTAGTATTGAAACGTTTACCCATGGATAGGTCAAGGCAAGGCACACCCGAACGGTGTCTCAAAAGTCTAAAAACATGACAACGACGATTAAGGAAAAAATTCATCAATCTCTAATTTCAATAGAAAAATAGTCCAAACCCTTATGTGGTTCCATTGTTCATTAATAATTGAAAAAGGAAATTCAATTTTTATAATTTTATTAGGGGACATGTCCAAAAGACAACATATCTCAAACTTAAGATCAAGGAATAATAAATATCTGTATAAAAATTCAAGGAATCATGGAGATCTAATTACTACATTTTTCATGAAGATAGCATACCTCATTTTTAGGGGTTTTATTATAAAATGATGACTTTATTTATCAAAAAATAACCTATTAAATTTATATTTTAAATGATGAAACGAACTAAATTTACATTTTAGAGGCATTAAATCTAAATACTTCACTATATCACATAAAATGTAGAAAAAATTAAATAAAAAATTAATTTATGCATTTATATAATTTGGGGGATTGGAAAGGGACCCTACCCTAGGGTGGAACCAACCCGAACACTTCTGGTCTTGACACTTTCTAACGAAATCTTGTGCTACCCAATTTCACGCACATACATTCATATATATATATATATATATATATATCCTCAACCAAATTCATGTAGTTACCCATTCACTAAGGGAATACATACATGGAAGATATACAAATATTTGTATCTATTCATACCAATATATGTGAGTGTGGACCTTAAAAGGTGATCAAATATTTCTAGAACACTAATAGGAACTCAAAATTTAAGTATAAAGTACCAATTCTCTAATATTAAAATACAAGAACCCATAAAAAATAAAAAAACCCCTAATTTTTAAGTGGAAACCCAAGAATAAATAGAAAAACCTCACCTCAGATGGTGGTGATGGCCTGAATCAAATGGATATTTCCACGCCTTCAGTGTTTGTTGTTGGAACATGCAATAACACACCTTAGGAGATGATTCACATGCCCAAATACTATAGAAGAAACTGATAAACTGGTTATCCCTAACCCTAGGATTCAGATGAGCCTCAACGGGTGATGGATAGATAAAAATGGACAGAAATGTATAGGAGGATCAGAATGTCATACCATTGATATTCAAAGGAGAAATCTAAAGATATCAAACCAAAAATCAATGATCAAAGGATGTTCCATGGAGTGTCCCACACTTGTTAAGAAGGGGAACCACCTTGGGGTGTGTCGTGTTAGTATGAGAGTGGAGGGGTGAGTGTTTGATTGTTTCAATTTTTTTAAAATTTTAACTAGAAAAAAAATTATAAATATGGTGCCACACATTTATTGGTCCACACTGTTTGTAAAACTATGCACCAATCATGTGTCCCTTTACTGGGCACCCCACATGGGCTGGTTTCGTAGTCTATAAATCATGTGCCAGCTTTTTTTTTGAATAGTTATTAAGTACTACCTCTAAATTCATGTCGTGTCGGATGGGCGCATGGTATGAAAAATCAAGTGCAACCCATGGGAAACACTTCTACCTCACATACACAAGGCCGCACAGTCTCCTATAGTGGGCCACACAGTTTTGGAAATATCTTTCACACTATGTATCTTTTCGAAACCATGATTTTCTGTTTCATATGCACTCAAAACTTAGATATCCACCTAGAAAACTTCTTGGGCCATATACTAAGTCCAAAAAACTCACCTTTAATTGTTACAAAAATCATAAAATAATTTTATTGCTTGGTTTTTGTTTGAACAATTTGGTAAATGAAAATGTTCAAAATAACAAAGATTTTTTTTTGGTTCAAAAACATGGGACTCTAGAGGTTTTGTCCACGAGGATGTGTATGTGGGTTGTAATGTAATGAATTTATTTGAATATAACTTATATTGATGTGTAAATATTGTTTTAGTTGTCTTAAGATGTGTCTTTTAAACTATAGAGACATGTGTCCACAATGATGAATGTTATTAGGGTGATTGGAGGAAATTATTGGAAATGATCCTCCTATAGTGTGGTAAGAGGCTACGATAGTTCTAGTGAATTGATAGAAGAGTAGTTCCATGAGAACTTCTCTCGCTTTATATAGTTCATGGAAAGAGTCCCAATGCAGGATTTGCAGAATATGTCTTATTTGAAATTTGGAGATCTACTTCCAACACCCTATAACATTCTTTATAGAGGGTGGATCTGAGGAAACCAACTTATAGATTGATTCCATATAGATAGTTATTGTACATCAAGATACTAATCATATGAATATAATAATGTTGTATGCTTATGTGTCACAAGGTACATTAAAATGTTGGTAAGATATTTAGGCTTGATTTGAGCCGTTTGAGGGAATGTTATAGATGGAATTTTAGTAGATGTTCCTGGAAAACATTTACTCATAAACACTAATGAAGGATAAGGTAGTAGAGTTTATATAGTGGACATAGGTAAGAAATTTTGTGATGCACTATTTTATTTCCTTCACTGAATTTCATTACATTATTTCAGAACATGTTGGATATGAGGAAGTTGTGGAGATATGTTTTTATAATGGATTAAATATGAGAGTAAGTCCCAAGATAATATCTTCAGATTGATGTGGTTTTTTTAGGATGGGAATATGGACTTGATTTATAGGGTATCCTTGGAGGAAGATTCTTGTGGAGGATACATAATTTCTAATATATGAACAAGAGTTATGACTCTGAGGGTAGGAATTGGAATTATGAGAACATTAAATAGAGAAATAGAAAATATAGTGGCCATGGGAAGGATAAGTTTCTTAGGGTAGAAATCAATATTTTTTTCATTGGTGAGGTAGGATAGGTCAAATTTGTATTTAGTGTCCCCCACAAACGAGGGAGTCCTAAAAGTGCAGCAAGATAAGACCCATAAAATGGTACTATAGGAATCCTAGACCGATGGGTAGTGAAGGAGGACCTAGGACACACAAGATTACTTGATGGGGTTTTTTTTAACAAGTACTAGTTCAGTTGATGGAGTTTTACTAGTCAATTTTTTCATGGTTGAAGCAATGGTACATCATGGAAAGAGAATTTATATCAGTAGAGAATCGCATCATAGTAGTATTAAATAGGAGAACCTGAGGGAGTGATTGGTCTATTAAAAGTAGTTCACCCTAAACATTTTTATGAAGACGTTGGACCATCGACAATAATAAGTTATATTTTCATAACCTCTGTCCTTTCTAATGCTTTATTTGATGCAAGAGCCACACATTATTTTATATCTGGTCATATTGAGAATATTTTGATTCTAAATGTTTAATTTTTGATTTGGAATAAAATTATTGAAACATTCTTGGATGTTTGGACAATTTAAATCTTCATATATAGATGTTATTACCTTGATGTTGGAGGGTATCAGATCATTATTGGACTATGTTTACATTATATGTCAAATTTTGACTTCATTTTGGGTATGTAATAGCAATAGTTTTAATGACCACTCATCAAATTCAATAATATGATATAAACCTTCACATCACCTAGGGGTGAATGATATGTTCATCTTGGAAAATGGGATATCTAGGATGGCTCTGCCAGGCCGGTTCATTAGAAATAAGGGTATCTCACCCCCTTTGTTTTCATTATTTTGTTATATGAAAGGGGGAATGAAGAATGATGAATTTCCGCCCATATTGGATCTCTTTAAAGATGTGTTTCCTAATTAATTCATGAGTATTACACCTAAGTTAGATTATTAGTTCACAAATGAACTAAAGCTAGAAGTTGGACCAGTTCCCATTCCTCCATACAGAATGGAACTAGTAGTGCATTAAGACGGTAGAACTTTTCTAGATGAATTCATGTTTAATGGATATATCTATATGGGTATATCTCAATTGGTTTCTCTATTTTCTTCCACGATTTAGATAGGAATTATACTCTTGGCTGTTAATCACAACATATTAAAAATAATGACAATTAATAACTGATATACCCTTCATTGCAGCAATGATATTATTGACCAGAGGATGGGTCATTCTGTATTCTCCAAGATCAATTAATGGTCAGTTTATCATTAGTTTAGATAAAAACATTATGATATACCACAGACAACATTATGCAATATTTATGGCCAATATGAGTTCACTATAACAAAATTTGTACTGAAAAATAATCTTTCTCTTTTTATTGTTTTGATGAACCAAATCATCCACCGATTTTGGGACTAGATTGTTTTTTTTCGATGACATCTTGGTGCACTCCTAGACTCATGACAATCATTTCAAACATCTAGACATCATCCTATGTGCACTGAGGGAGAATATACTATATTCCATTTTATATAAGTGTCTATTCTTGATCGACATGGTTCATTTCTTGGGATATATCATTTCTAAGGAATGTCTATCAGTGGAATCAAATAATGTTGATGTAGCTGTTTCATAGGATCACACTAATAATATTTTTTATATCAAATGATTCATTGGTCGATATGTATATTATCATGCATTAATCCCTAAATTTTGTCACTTATAGGTTCCACTTTCAATCCTGACTAAGAATGATATAAAATATGAATGGTTTTTGGAATGGGAGTGTGCCATCTACGAGTCATTTAGTGATTTAACACTACACCAATTTTGATCTAACAAGAGATATTTGAGGATTATACCTTGTTTATTATAAATCTAGGAATGTAAATGGGATAATGTTTGTGAATAGTGATCGAGTTAGGGAGTATAGATCATAAAAATCAAGGCGACAAAAATGTAATTATCCAACAGATTGTCTCACGTTGGTAAAAAAAATTTCCAAATATTGATGGTCTCCATACCTATTGTGTGAATGTTTTATTATGTATATAGGAAAAATCATTAATGTAGATATTTTCATATTGATTTTTTATTCACTATTAGTAGAGATGGGTTGACTAAATTCAATCATTTTAAAATGAGATATCACATATTCCAAATTAAGGTAAAAAGTTTTTATCAAGCTTTGAGAATGAATACATAGAATCGGGGATTCCATGAGTAAAGTAATGAGTATAATATGATGGATTATCTATTTGAGAAGCATATATAGGTTTGGGGTTTCCAAGAGAATACTACCCTCATGTCTTTTTTAGTTAATCCACTCTTCCAAGATAGATCAATAATTTGTAGTTTGAGGATCTAAAGTGTTTGGACTTGAGGGAAATCCTTGAAGGTGGGGAGTCCCCTTATTATTGGACTATAAATGTGGCTAACATATTGATTGTCTAGGTACGTTTTATCATTAATATGTGTATATAAGAGGATTTAATGTTGTATTTAAATCATAGAAGTGGGTGGTTCCATATGGTTTGTCCAACATGTTCCATGATCTTTAGATCTGATATTGGTGATCCAGAATGAAAAATGAAATTTCTAGTTTTGTAACTTTATGCTACACATTTCATCAAGTGAAGGTTGAGCATCCACAACCTAGTGGTTTCTTATATCCATCTCCTATTCTGGAATGGAATTTTGATGAAATTACCATGGATTTGTGGTGAGTATTCCAAGGAATCCTTAGAATAATGTCTTATTGTGGGTAATTTTGTACGAGTTGATGAATGTATATAATTTCCATCCAATTATAGAGACATTAATATTTGATTAGTTGGGTGATATATATGATTAAGAGGTAGTCTATTCTCATGGAGTTATATAGATTATAGTTTCATATAGTTATCCTTGTATTACATCATTTCTATAGAAAGGCATATAAAAGAATATGGGTAATTAAGTGTTTCTAGGTATATCTTTTCACTCATATACATACAGGTAGTCTACTATCACTATTCAATTATTAGATTACATCTTACGAGTATGCATCCTGGACTATGGAGGAATATGGTAGAACAAAGAACTGTTGGTTGAGATCTCCTGTAACCAAATTTATTAGGAATCTATTCAGATAGTAACATATATGGCACTTAATGGTTGTCCAGGTTAACCACCTTTATATGTGGTGGGGGTTGTTGAGTAAGAGATGTCAGGACAGAGTCTCCCAATTGTGATATAGGAATAGGTTTAGTTGATTCAAAAACATATTGATAGTCCATCGAGTATAAAAAACACCTATAAGGATCCACTTTATCATCCTTTTGTGCTTATATTTGGGGCTTCATATTATTTTGGGTGTCTATTTGATTTTATCACCATCTTATTTGGAAGTAGGGTATGTCTGTGCTAAGGATTGTTAGAAGTTTTGAGAATATGGAGAGGATAAGACCCATGGAATATCGATTGGCTCTTACAAAGATGTATAGTTTTATACACGATGTTTTTCATTCGTCAAATCATTAGTAGTATCACCTTGACCCTTTTATCATGATAGATTTTGATAATATTGATCTTGACACCGATGCTCTATTTGAGGTGAATTTTATTCACATTGTGGATCACAGTATGAATATTTTCTATGAAAGAACATATATTTGTTCTGAGTGCTATGGAATCATGGTTGTGTTAAGGAGGATACATGGGAGAGGGAAGTAAATATGTGGGCCTAGTGGCAGAACCATTTCACCTTGGGGGCTTAGTGATGCATGGGAGTATAACACAAGGGTTAGTTGTTATAATATGGGGATTTTTCCATATAATAACATTTTGGGAGATATCATATACTTTGTAAAATTATTAAAAACTTATATTAAGGTCTTTTTGGATTCACCTAATAATTGGTACGTTTGGGTTAGTTTGTTACGATTTCTCTGGGTTGGGGGTAATGCATCTTTTCCACATAGTTTTTTGACAATCTTTGAACCCACCCAAGAATATAATGCAATCATCAATTAGTTGGTTTTATTGTTTTACTCACAGTTTCATAAACCATTCCCTTGAGGTGAAACCGTCCACCCCTAGAAATTATGAGCACTCTGTTAGTGTGCACAGTTTTCCTAACAATGTGTCCCTTCTAGGAAACTGTGTGCAAGGATTCATAAACCTCATGAATTTAAATAAAAAATTCAAAAACCCAAATTTCTATATCCTTATTTATACCACTAGTCCTAATAAATTTTCCTTTTATCTTAGAGGATATCATTGGGGTTCATTGACCTCTCTAACCCTTCCACATGTGGATCTAATATCTAGTTGATTTTGATCGACTCCTCTCGGGAATTTGATCTCTTCCTTGTACAATTTCCTCTATCTCCCATATTTATCATCTTCTGGTAAAATGAATCACCAAAATATGGTTCTTATTGGTCATTGTTTTATTGAATATTTTTTCATTCTATCTTGATCATAGTTATTGATTATATATCTTCATTATTTTAGAATTGACCATTCTACATAATATTAAGGGCTAAAGATTGGAAATAATTCATTAGTGGTCGTATAGTAGGAGTTATATATTATAAATCTCATTAAATTGATAATGATCTAGTGTTTTTATTTTTAATTATGTGTTTCCTTATTGTTGATTTTATATAAATATAAAATGTTTATGGAGTCCCTTTGATTTTAGTGGGAACCAACACCGATCCCGTTGGATCCACTAGATATTAGTTGTATAAGATTGATGGAGTCCAATGGGGTACACCAACAATCATTGAAATGACAATTATCAAATGAAAAAGGGTAAATAATGAGTTTTTGGAATTGAACTAAATACTTGTAACATTGTTTATAATAGGATTTAATGGTTTGTTTGTCTTAACCATTAATTTGTAATGTGTTATGAGATAATTGATGTATAATGTAACGAGTGATTAAATGGAGAATTTCATGTGCTGTTAATATGTGAAAATTAATAAAACATGTAAGTAATTGATAATTAAATGTTACACTATGTTGAGAATGGTTGATAATTGTGTTATTAATTTTGAAACGTGATATTTTTGTGTATGTTTCTGTGTGTGAGTATGTGCATGTAAACATGAAAAATTTGGAGAGGATGATGGTCTGATTCAACATGTGTCGATGGGGTTCCAAAACACTATTATAGGCCCACTTATTCATGCATGTGATTTTCATTCTAGGAAAATATTCTAGGTTCCTGTGATATTGGTGCTGGAGTAATTCTCCAAGTATCCACAATAATTATTTTGGACTGATGCTCATAGTATCTTTTTTAATGGCACCCAAAAAGACTCTTTAGGTTACAGAAATTAAATGAAATTAATATAAATAAAATATTTCCTTAAAAGAATAAATTCTAGTGTCCCAATGTGTATGGTTTAGACACTTTCATGGATAAAATCATTGTCGATTGGGTGGGATATCATCCTGAACCTAAGGGCAAATGTGGTTAAATAAAGAATAATAAATGTCAGACCTGTTTATTTACAACATTTTTCATTTATTATTTATAAAATTTCATAAACTATAATATATAGGATATAACATTAGACACCATTGGTGTTGGTCATCTATCTTTTACTCACACCCTACTTTGGAGGCCATTTTGAAACTAAATATACTTCATTTTTTGTAGGATAGGATAAGGGATAGATAAATATATTTGGTCGATGAGTTGGGATTCGGTATGGATCATGGATGAGGGAACTGGACATGATGTCAAGACCCACATGTTATTTTTCAATGAGTCCTTATATTGGGTTTTAATTTGAAATATTACACCTATATGGCATAATATATTTACTTCCTTGGTTTTTGGTAATTTCCCCTGATCGATGTTTTTCTTGTAATGTTTGGTTATCAGTTATTATTAATTATTTTATTTTCATGGTTATTTTATATTTTTATTTGTGTTGTTTAATTTATTTGATAAATATTTTATAATCTCCCCAAATTACATATTAGAACCTAACTATTAGTCATTAGCCTCTGGTGTATGGGAGGTACGCTTGAGGTAATGTGATGAACTGACCCAAGGAAACGTATATGGGAAACCGGTCAAAATGATATATATTATAATAACATAATTATAATTAAATCATAAATAAAGTTAAATATTTTTAAATCCATTAATATAAACAGACATGAGAGATATGGATGGAAAATGAATTTCATCAGTTTACAATTATACAATCTTCCATACACACGATTGATGGTTTTGCATACCATTTCATTGAAGAGGATATGGATATATATTTTTAAATTAAAAAATAACATCTATTTATATAAAAGATACTAGAATTATTATATAATATTATGTATAAATCATTGTATGTAGTTTGAAGAATAAATAAAACAAAAATAGAATTTTATGAATTTAACTTCTTCTTAGTAAAACCTCATTATGTAAATGAATAAATATTTCTTATAATGGATTCCTAATAAAAAAATGGATGGTAGAATATACGGAGGATTTAAGTAATTGTTTTCTTTTTTTATTGTATGAACCAAATTGTTTTTAATGTTTGAATAAGATATGGGAGTGGTTTCCTTTAATACGTAGTGAAGAGGGCAGACTTGGTATTTTAGAAAAGAATAAATTATACCCATATTTTTCATATGAAAAAAGCACAATAATTGCTCATTCTAATACACTATTGAAAATAAGTTCAAAATATGTCCAAAAATTGTTATTTGGACATGTTTCTATTTCATTTTACCAATTATCTTTTTATTATAACCCTCTAGTAAACCTGTATCAGCCCGAGGTTTCCTGAAATAGTTTTACCAAATTAATTATTATTTTTGTTTTTTTATATTTCACAGAACACTGAAAATGGATTAATTTATATTATTCTTAAGATATATTCAACACTGATTTGATCTTTCACCACACACAACACTTATCTTAGCTTGTGGTACACACAAAACTAAGATAACTTGTGGTATGCACGAGACCCTGTTTTATGATATTTTAAGGGAGAACTTATTTTAAAACCCAGTTTTGAAAAAAAAATTATTTTTATTTTCTAAAATAAACATAGTTTTTCAATTCTTAATGACTAAATTATCCTAGATTGAATTTTTTCTATTTTTCTATGAAACTCCATTTGTTGATGAATAGTGAAAACTAATACATTTTTGTGAAAAAACACCTTTTCATTTAAATAATTATTAATGTCAAATTATATTTAATATTTCATTTAGAGTTACATTAGATCAATTATACACCCATTTATATAATTACATTCAATTGAATCCATTTTACAGTATAATTTAATATAACAAATTAACAATCTTTTGAACATTTTTCTACATTATAACCATGTAATATCACCTCTTCATTGGGATTAACATTAATCTTAATTTTCCATTATTGATAATTATATTTTTTAAAATAAAATATACACAGTTTTAATCGGTATGAGATTTTTGGGGTAATAATATCAACTAAATTTTTTTGACCAACATGATTAGTGAATATGATTAAATTTAATTACATTAATTAAGGGATGATTGAGCTTAATAACAGACTAAACCATAATAAAAAGGATCAAAATGACCTGGAATATTTTCCAAAATCCATTGGATTCCAATATATATACCATATACCAACATAGTTCGTAATATAAGGGTTTTTCGGATATTATTAATTAGAATTTCCCATTATAAAAGGTTTTGTAAGGAAAAAAGAAAAAAGGAAAATTTCTTTACCTTTAACCTTTATAAAACATGGAGATATATAAAAAGCATAATATTTTTATTTATATATATAATTTTTAAATATATATCATTTATTTTTATTATAATGATATCTCAATAATTTTTAGATATGGTATAGTTACCTAAAATTATTAAGAAACACCAATATAGTTATTATTAAGTAAATAATAAAATAAAATAAATGATACTAGAAATACTAAATTTGAAGTTAATTTATTGAATTGTTGTATTTATTTATTTATTTATATTAATATTTCATTTTAAACCTATTTAACCAAAATATAATTTAATTCCAACACTAGGGTGATATTATAAATTTAACATTAAATAAATAATTTCAAATTTGATATTATTTTTATTTCATAATGAATGAAATTTTATTAAATGATTTAAAATTAAAAAAACCTAAATTACGAAAAGTAACATTTATCTATAAATAAATATTAAATATTTTCAATTTATTAAAAAAATAATCTTTTATAATTAACATATCCTTACATATATTGTAAAGACTTTATTAACACGGTTCAGGTTTAAGAAATGTTTTAGTGTGTCATGTGCGCTTGTTTTAAATTTGATTTACAAAACACATGGTAATTTTAGTTTATAATTGATATATAATATTAATAATTTAGTTTCATTATATTTTATGATAAATCTACCTAAATTTTATTATTAATGATTAAATTAATTTGACTGCAAAACTATATGATTTAATATAAAACCAAAAGGATAAAATTGGGGGATCATAAAAGTTAGGGAGAAAATTACTAAAATGCACATATTTTTGTCTGGTGGAGGTATTAATAGAACAAGATTCATATATACTCCATTATTTGTCCATTTGGAGGAACTTTAGAAATGGTACACTTCCTAATAGTGAAAACCTTTTGGTATTTACAGGAATGCCACTCCCTCACCACTATAAAAAGGAATGCACTTTATCACATCAACACGCCTCTCAAGCCCCATTGATTTCAAAAAAATGATCAAATAATCTCTCCAATTCCATCCCTTCATCTTATAATAATCTCTTTGTGACTAAATCCTATAATAGAAGCCTATTTTCCCAATCCAATAGGGGTTACTCGATTAAGAGGTAACGTCTTCTCTCAAGATCCTCCAATTAGTTTCAATATCCACCACCTACACTCTCTTTTTTCCATAAATGTGTGAAAACCCCATTATATTACATATAATAGGTTTTTCATGAAAATATTTCTTCCTAAACATACACACAGCTCCATCTAATAGATATCAAACAAACTGTTTCTGTGTATGGAAAACGACTGCCTCACGAAATCATGATTGTTAATTTCTTTTTTACCACCAATCACGGTTTCCATTTTGATAAAAAATATATTTAAATACATCATATATTATATTTATTATTTATGTGATCTTACTTATTCTTTTTAAAAAACTATTCTCTTTACCTTCCATTTTATTTTAATATGATAATATCGTTTGAGGATGTGTGGATTGTCGTGCCCTCAAAGTGATGTGATTCATTCACACACCACATGTAATGTATTAAAGATGAATTTAGATAAATTTTATTATACATATGATATAGTATTTATATTATGATGATTATATATATAATTATTTTATTTTCTTATGTCTTTTCAATATGATAATAAAAAATAGAAATACCATCCATTCGTAAGTACAACTTACCGTCTCCATGAACTGCGTATTCCATTTAATAATTCATTATTATATATATTATTATAATAATAATTTACTTAAAATAAATCATATTTATATCATAATATAAATTTTTTAATCATGATATATGTATAATGGTGAATGATATAAGAAATGAAGACATAAGTGATAAACAATGTGAATATTACCTAAAGTGAAACATTAACATGGAATCGTTAACAAGAGCGTAATATAAGGTCATAATAGAACCATATATGGAATTATGTGTAATAATACACTTATTTAAAAGATTTATAATAAAAATTTATTTATTATTCAAGAATCATGTATGAGTATGAAGAGATTCAAGACATAGGGTTGGGGATTTCGTCTCACTTTTAGTTTCTGGGAGATATATGTTACATTCACTAATATATGCTTTAGTGTGGTGTATATACATCCCATGATTTTATTTTATGTAAATTATAAATATATTTTAGGCTATAAAATACCAATTTAATGATCCTTCTTTCAGGGTATTTATGTTTTAAAAGATTCCACGTCGGAAAAAATGTTTTGTTTCAATTTTAACACTTTGAGACTCATGTTTTATTATGCACCTAAAAACTTTTTAGAGGTGTGTATACCAAAATTTTACATGATATATCATGAATATAAATATTTTCATGATATTTTATGCATCATGTAATTAAATTTTCTTACAAGAAGTTTATTATCCCATGTTACCAAATTATAAGAGTTTATTGAGACAATCTCATCACTTTTTCAAGATTGTTTATTTTTATGATTCATTTGGTGAAATATTATGATCCATATCTCAAGAATATTAATATGTTTCCTTGTACTATATTAATTCAATATATTTCATCTTTTGTACATTTTTGCACTATTTGGTACTTTATATTATGTTTTATGTAAAATATGATTGTCTCTCTCCCTCTCATCAGTCGAAAATCTGTTGTATTCGTATACCATTTTTTGAAAATGTTTTCCAAAAATGATTCGGAAAGATCGATGAAGTTAATTTTCATGGAAAAAGGATTTTGAAATTGTTTTCTTATCTTCAAAGCTTCATTTATAATTTTTGAATGCTATTTTAAAAGAAAAATGTGTTCAAAAGGTTTCAGGTATTAAAAATATTTTTTTAATTAAGAAAAGTTATTTTCCACAACAAATGATTTTGAAAGAAAATTTAAAAAAATATATCTAAGAACCCATTATTTGATGTTACTAATTACCATAAAGGAAATTATCTTATGGTATTATACATTAAATTAATAATTAATGGGTTATTATTAATTTAATTCTATTTATGAAACCCAATTCTCTATCTTGGGTAATATGTATATGAAATATGTTACTCTTTCACTGTTAATGATTTTGATGAAATTTTTATGAAACTTGTAAATTTTACAATGGTTATGATATATATACATTTTTATGATACCCATTTCATTTCATAGGTTAGATATTATTATTTATGATGTTGTGGCACATGTATCTAAGATTTTTGTATTTCACAGTTAGGACCTACATCTCTCGCCATTGCATTAGGTAAAGATTTATATCTCATGAGATAAAATAAGCTTGTCCTCTGAGTGAAAATTAGTTACTTTGATGATCATGAGAGTGATCACGGACCACTAAGATGCTTTTAGGAGTGAAATAATTCTATTATGATGGCCATTGAGGTTAATGATGAATACTATGATGGTATGGGAATTGAACCCGTACTACTAAGATTATCATGATAGTGATGCCTTGGATACTAAGGAAATCATTATATTCTTATGTTTTATCCACAATTTGGTGTCTTAATCCTTTGTTATTCTTTCATGGTTTTTTCCTATTACTTTTTTCACGTCTCATGAACTGCCATGTTTTATTCCCTGATTCATATATATGATCTTCGATATGAAGGGTATGATCTGGTACTTTCATGATCACATTCTCATTTTTTATGCATATATTTCTTCCTGGATTACCCTTATTGATAATTTGAGGTCTCCCATTTTTATCTTTCATTCCCCAGGTTGTGAAGATATGTAATTTTTTTGAGGTTTCTAAGAATAGTTCTTATTAATAAGAACCCATTGGGATTTAATGTAGCTCACATATGTATCAGTGTTTATGTTTCCATGTTTCCAAAGGAACTATAAAATCAATGGTATTTCTTTTCCAGTTTGTATAATGTTCAAGTATTCTTCAAATGTAATGTAATGTTAATTTTTGAAAAGTGATTGTCGATATAAGACCTATTTTATAATTACCTATATTAATTAATTTTAAATATTTTAAAAATTAATTTTAAAACAATTATGTTATCCTTTTTATATAATATTAATTATTATTATTCCAAATATTTAATAAATGTTTACAAATTACATTCACATAAATAGAAAATTTTATATTGAAATTAATTGCAACGGTGTCCTCAAGGATCCATTTTTGAAAGAGAACATTTTCATATGTATAAATTGTATTAACAACAATGTTGTATATGAAAATTATTCAAATAATATATGTTGGATTAATAAATATTTATCTAAACCTATTTTACATTTCAAGCTTATTTGAACAATCTAGAACATTGTAAAAGATTTGAATAAAATGTTAGTTTTTAATAAAAGCTTGTATTTTTTTCTATCAAAAAATAATTCTTTTTATAAAATTAAAAAAAATTATCACAATCTCAATTGTGACATGTGGATTTAAAAATTGAATCATATTATTTTCAAAAAAAATTTCTAAAATAATCAAAATATACCTTTATAATTTTCCCAAAAATGAAAAGATTTTTTATAGAAAATAGTTTTTTAGTAACCCATAGAAAATTCACTAAAAGTTAAGTACATTTTTATCAATATTATATCTTTATATAAATACATTATAATTAACTTTTAAATGTGTTTATTACTATTCATACCACTATTTTTATCGAATATGTTATAATTTTTGTTTTTTAAATAATAGGAAATATTGGTTCATTAAAGCATAGTATTTTGTGTAACACAAGCTATCAATAAAATGGTTTTTTTTCAGAAAAAGAATAAATTTGTAAAATATCATGGTGTTACAATATATCTCCCTTAAATGAGTTTCACCCTCAAAATGCAACCACATTCGAGCAAATAATTCAGGATACTTCTACATCACCATGTCCTTAGGTTTTAAAACATATACCATATGAATGGTATTTTTTCTACACATTCTCACTATTATGAAGAATATAAAATGATTGTTTTTCATAGTAAATATCATACTCTAGATGTATGACCTCAAACATTAGTACATGTTCTGTATTATGTGTTTATTTTATGAGGAGAGATACCTGGAACAAATCCTAAGAAACATAGAGGGGTAGTGAATTCCCCATGAGATACACCATAGCCCATAATCAATACAATATATAAAAATTTCCAATATACTATAATTCAATTTTCTTTTCTACCGAAATCAGATACACATATTCTGTGGATAAATTTAATGAAACACATTGTCACTATCATTGAATTCCAGATCACATGGATTATTTTCAATATAACTTTTCAAAAATCATAATTTTTACCTTATGTGTTGCAAATTGACTCTAACCTACCCAACCATTCTTCATCTATCTCTGATCTCTAAGGAATTCTTTTTCCAAATTCATTCAAGATTTTTGTCTCTATAAAATTCTTTCTAAATCGGTCTTCAAAAAGATACATCTGAATGATCTCGTGATAGCAATTGTTTTATGAAAATTCAATTAGAGGAAGGTTTTTCTCTGAATATATTTTCAAATCCATTGAATAATATAACAATAAGTAATTTAGATTCTAAATGGGTCTCTCAAACTAACCTTATGTATGAGGATGACACACAATGTTAAAACTCAACCATGTATCGAGGACTTGCTGAATAATTATCCCTAACACAGAGGTAATCCTTATATATCATTTATATACAATTTAAGGTGGTACTCCATGCAACCATAACACTTTATAAATGAATATTATATTAATTCAATCAATATTAAAATAATTGTCAGATAATGATGAAGTGTTCTGACTTTATAAGGTGATCAAATAATATACATATTTAAATATTCAATTTAGGTGTTTTGGGGGATCCAATGGCCTAATATATGGTGTTGTTTTCTCTCTTCCGTTATATTAGGGGGTAATTGTTTTAACATCTCCCCATACTTTTTTTCAATCAAATATATAATTATGAAATTCCATGCACTATGATAAAAAAAACTGCAATATCTCCCTTCACTCCATAACTATAGAAATATTATTTCATACCTTTATACATTTTTGTACATTCAGGATTAGTAAAGAATTAAAAACTATGATCTTTCTCTAATATGTCATTATTAAAATACATTGCAGACATAAAACATACATGGTTCCTAAACCATATCATTCTATCATTATCAATGTTAATCTCAGTAACATTTCTCACCTTAATTTGAATCTCTATATCTTCCTTATGGGCCACATTTATCCTCGCATGGATTAATGGACGAAAAATTATTATAGAAAGAAAATATTTTTACACGTTCTTAAAGATTTCAAGATCCAAGCTTTGAAAATTAGAAAAATATTATATCATTTTTTATCCTCATCATGGATAATATTATATGATAATTTCAAATTAAATCATAGAATACATTGTATTCTTTTACATGGTGGTAATATATTGAGATTTCATAATCATTAATGAGAATCAACCATTTTCATTGGAACATAATCAAATACTTCTATGTGAATATATAATATATACTTTTAAGAATAGTATATATATCACACTTTTCTCCATAATGATAATTCCTACAAATTATTCATACAAATTTTATCGTAGAAGACCACAAAACATGGGTTGTTTAATTTTATCATTGAGCAACTAATTTTCTTTTGACATAATACATAAACACATCATTATATATTCGAACCCATCCTAATACCATCATTGGTACCCCACTATATATTTTAAACCCTTTCCTCTATAGAGTAATTTATTTATAGGTGCACTAAAAAATCTTCTCTTCAATTCCATAAACATTCCCTCACATTCATCTATCTCGAAGAACATAGATTATAAGTCCATGTGAAATTATCCATAAACCATAAATAATATCCAAATATACTAATAAAAAAAATAACTTAGTCACTTTTTTTGGTGTGTTCCAACGTTCAATAGACCCTATCATTGATAGATCTATCGATATGCCATATCATGAAATTATATGACACAAAAATGATGTATTTTGTCTCTGAAATTCGCAATTTATAATTTTTTCATAAATATTCTCCTTCATTTGGGTATATATTATAATTCCCATGTGACCTTTCTATGCTTATTTTATCTTCTAAATAAGGAAAATATCATCTATAAACACTACCATGAACTCCTCATAGTAATCACTCAAGACTCTACTCATTAAATCCGTGAAGATATTATGGGGATTAGTTACACAAAATTGAATCACTATATACACTTAGTGACTATAACTGTTATTGATTATATTCTTGTATATATCCTCTTTCATTTCCCTTAATTTATCTTATCTAGAATGAAGTTCAATCTTTAAAAAGTGTTGATCTCTCCTCAGTTTCCAAAATATTTCATCAATATGGGGTATTGGATCGTTGTTCTTCATCATGGTCTAGTTCAAATGTCGATAATCAATGTTGTAACACCTCGAGATTTTATGAAAAATATTCTTTTTAATTTTATTGATGTCTTGTGTTGTAAGTTTCAACAAAGGAGTCTTTCACAACACGCAACCCTAACTTGGCTGCATTACACGCAATCACGACCTTCCTCAATAGCGTGTGTAGTATGCAATACCGAGTTTCACTAAATGAGATAAAATTATAATATTATTATGAACTAGCGGTTATGAATAGTGATACCCACTTTTTGAAATTTTATAGATTTTATCTTTCAAAATGGACTTCATTTTTGGATTCGGAATATCGAAATTAGCTTAGGGTGAAATTTTGGTACTTTTCAGATAACACTCAAATTCTGATGAATAGTGAAAATTACTAAATTTTAATTAAAAACAACTTTTTTAGTCAAAATAATTAATAGTGATAAATTATTAATATCAGTGGGTTTATGGAATATTTAGAATATATTTTTACAATTTAATACAATGTTGGTCATTGGATGTAATTTCACATTTAAACCAGACATAAACAAGTGTCAATCTTTTGATAGTTATTATCACTTAAGAACACTCTATCTGTTTTGACGACGGTAAATAATTTTTAAATTAATTAATGCAACTGATATTTTTTTAATTTGGTAAAATATGCATCATTTTTGAATTCATAATGTTAAATATATCTTAGGCCTAATTTTTGGTATTTTTCTGGAAACTTTCATTTTTTGATGAATAGTGATGCCACTAAGTGGTAGTTAAAAATAATTAATTTTTCATAAATCATAATATTACCGCTTCTTTGAGTGGAATTTCAAAAATACGAGACACACGGTTGATATCAAGTACTAAAATATGGTTCAATGTGATGAAAATAATGTTTGGTGAATAGTAACTTTTTGCTTTTTTTACCACGGTTAAAAGTAAATAGGGTAATTAAGGGTAAAAATGATATTATTATTACCCTAACACATGTACTAATTCTATTTGATATGTGTAATTATTCCAAAAACAACCTTAGGAATAAAAGATTACCATTTAGGCCCACTTGGATTAGATTCGAACATTTATTGTTAATATATTTAAAGAAGGGTTAAAATAGTTAAAATCAAAGTCTAATAACTAAATCAATTTTAATATAGGGTTATACATAAGATAAATTCGACTATAAATATTCATTAGAAGTATAAAAATATATCAGACATAATGGTATTTTATTTGTAATTTTTAGACTTAAAATAATTTAATTTATTTATGATACAATGATGATGCAGTAATTATCATATTAATGAAATTTTGACATAATTGATGTTATAAGTACCCAAATAAATGTAATTTTATACTTTTTGTGAATTCCAATAATTTTCTATTTTAATATGACATGTTATTATTGATTTAATTAATTTTTTTCGAACTAATCATTCTTTTATGATTTTCACATTAATAAATTACCAAATAGTGTCAAAATTGACATAAAATAGTTTTTAAAACAACTATTATATTATTAATTGTTATTATATTCCTAAAAATCTATGGTTCGGCCAAGATACTTATATCATGATAGGTGTTTCATTAATGGACCACTTGGGGGTCTCTTGGATGTATATCGTATGTTTATTAACTATATAATATAAAAATACAAAGTGGCATGGTAAATGTCAATCAAATTAAGTAAGAGTTAAAACTAAAGGATAAGGTTAATATAATGAACTAAACTTGTATAAATTCTATTGTATGAGAGGATTTCGACCCATATCCACATTATCTTCTAAATAAATCAATTTGGATCTATTAAAAACCGAATATGACTTTATAATAAAATAATATTTTTAGTTATTCCAAAGGTGCACCTCTCCTCCCTTATAAAAGGGCACCTCCTCTCTCTCTTCCTCACTCCACGTTGATCATTCATGCTCGGCCAACCCCTGAAAAATTCTCTTCTCCACTTCCATAGAAACATCTTAGATGTTCTGGTCTTCTTCCAAGACCAAATTGAGTGCCCTAAGAGGAGGTCTCAAAGAGGCGCTTCAAAGAAGAGGTAATGTCCGTTACCGATTCTTTCAACTTTATTTCATCTTCCACTTCTTCTTATTAGGTTATTTAATTATGAAGTAATAAAATCAGTATCACTCATATACTGAAATGTTATTATAAGTATGAAACAATCCTATTTCACCATCTATCCATCCTACAGAAAATAAAATCACCACGCGTGCGTACGTATGGAATTCCGTCTCCACGTCGTGGTGTAATTTATTTTCCACCACCACCTTACATGGATGGGTATAACGGTGAAAATAATAACTATATATGATTATTGTAAATTTATATTTATTTTTTAATAGTATACATACAATCCAATAAAATTCCATGATCATGGGAACGATATCATCGCTCGTGCGTACGTACGGAATACCATCTCCACGACGCGATGAGATTAATTCTCAATGATTAACCATTCATAAATGATTATAAAGTATATATATAATAAGTAATCATGAAATATATGTCATAATAATGACACTAGATTTATGTATATATATATGTATGTCATCCAATTAATTCCATTCAATTCAATGTGGAAAAGAAAACAACGTTCATGCGTACGTACGGCCTACCGTCTCCATGAACGGTGTATTTCTTTCCATTTATCGATCTATTATATACATGTATATTCTAAATATATATTATATATAAATCATGTTTTATATTCTGGAATTAATTAATCATGATCTAAGTAATCATATGAATAATTACAAGTCAAAACATGGACAACAAATGAAACGATTTTACCCAAAATGCTCTTTAACATGGAATTTACAGAAGAACGGGTAATATAATGTCATATGTGAACCATATATGATATCATAACAATGAACATGATTATATAATAAGTCAATGACATTATTTAAATCATTATACAGGAGGTTCGGATACGTACGAAACATATCGGACCTATGGTAAGGGATAATTTTTCAAATCTCATTTTTATCCAAGATTGTTTATTCGTAAGTATTTACTGGGGTTATTGCTATCATCTGTGTCCATGTTTTATAAAATTGTATTCGTGTATTTTTAAAGTCCTTTTTACCCATTTTTGACTTTTACTACATGGTATTAAAGGAATCTTTCTTTTGTTTACGTTAAGAGGTACTTTTTGACTTTTCCGGCAAAAGTACGAGAAGAATGTTGTTTTAACGTATACGGAAAGAAAGGATTTTTACGGTTTTATAAAGCCTTGTTTTCATGAAGCTTCCTCCAAAAGATTTAATGACTATTCTCAACAAAATCCTTTTATTTTAAAATTGGATGACATTTTTTGAAAAGAGAATGATTTTGAAGAAGAAAAGACATTTTCCTCAAGAATTCATTTCAAGTGTTTTATAAAAACCATTTTTCATCTAAGATGACATTATTTCATATGTGTATGTTTCAAGTATCATGTATCTATGATTTACATGGTTTCACTTTTCTTATTATGAAATGATATCCATTTATTGTATATGGATTATGTGATGATGGGATGATGTTTATGAAACCCATTTTATTTATTGGGTTATGTATGTTTATTTTGTGGCACAAGTAAGAATGATTTCATTATGAGATAGGTGGGACCTATATCTCCCTCCAATGCATTGGGTAAAGATTTATATCTCATGAGATAGACATGGCTGGAACCGTAACTTAATCTGGATCAGTATTACAGGACTGAAATGAGGAGTGAATTCGATTCAGAAAGGGACTTTGTCTACTAAGATGGTATTGGCAGCAATGTCTTTGCTACTATGGAAATCAATACATTTTCTTAATGGATGCCAAAATTACATGTTTTATTCCCATGATATTTTATCATGGTTAATTTTCCATTAAGATCCATGCCTTATGTACATCTATGTTTTATTTCGTTGCTCAAGATTTTGATGTTTAAACATTATGTTCATGTTTTTAAGTTCAAATGTATATGGTATGTTTTATTTTATCCATGCTTACCCTTTATGAGCATTTGAGATCACCCTTTTTATGTTTTATTTTCCCCCAGGATCAAAAGAAAGGTTTTCGGTAAGGAAACAAAAAGTGGAAGATCTATATGGGAGATGTTGAAGATCATTCACCACGATTAGAAGATTGTGTTCCAAGTTTCCAAAGACACTGAACTATTACGGTCCTTGTGTGTCTGTTTTTGTTATGTATTAAGTATTCCGCAAAAGTAATGTAATTTTTATGTATGTCAAGCATCAAGTCTCTACAAATGTATTGTCACTTCATTCGGTCAATGTTTTTAATAAATATAATAGGTGTACCAAAAGGTGAAACATGTGGATGAATGAATTCCATTTAATGGTTTTCTTAGTCTTTCTTTTTGAAATCGGTCTACCCACTCGAGGTCATTCAATAAGGAGTCTTTAAAATAGGTGTGGCACCATGTGTATGTTCTATTGGGAGCTAAACATCACATATAAATGGAATCCATCGAAAATCATTAGAAAAATCATCAATAAACTCCATTAAAATATCCATATAATTGATGTGGTGTTTCATTCTAACCATGTGAGATAAACACCTCTGTTGAATGGTAATAATGACCTATAAAATGTATTTGATCTCCATTGGATGTTCATACTTATTTTCACATCGATAGATGATTATGGGTTGGTTTGGAATAGAAAAAATGAATTCCCTTCAATAGAAATGGATGTGAGATTTATATATACAAATCCAATCAATTCATAATATAGCCTCAAATTTCACTAATGTGAGAATAACAATATTTTAAAGAAGCACATTCTAAAAAACATCAGCTAGAGTGGAATAATTAACTAGGGATGTGATCACCATCCCATTAGGGGTTCTCACTATTAATTCAACAAATAGTAATACTAAGGTAATTTTGATACCCTTATCACATTTTTCATATATAAAAGTGTGGGTAGATAAATAGTCAAATAAGACATTAGTAGTTCTGTAGTAAATGGTATGAGTACCCTTCAACACATAATTTCTATACCACTGATATAAAATTTTTATAGTAGGATACTTCCATTTGTATATCAGTTTAAGAGGTTTCTCAAATTGATCATCATCTTTACCATTCAGATTTGGTCACTAGTTATTATAATGACCAAACTCCTTCCATTTAAAATACTACAGTATGGATGGTTTATTATGTGCAGCTTTCTCTTGATTTTCATATTTATCTTACTTATTTACATCTCTTTGAAAATAAATAGATTGATGAACTTCATTCATAGACATAAATCATTTTCCAGTCCCAATAATACAATTTCCTCCATGTTTCCTTCTACATATTGAGAAAACATTAAAGCACATATTCTTTTCTTAATGAATTTTGGAGTTTCCCTTAAATTCCATCATTCTTTTCATACCCAAAACTATTTTATTGATGTGTAACCCCAATATCTATTTCTAATGTGAATGAAAAATTAATTATTTCGTTAAATATACTAAGGTTTATTTTGAAAACCACACTTCAAGGACATGGTTCTCATAAACTAAAAAAATTTATCAACATTAATTTTAGGTTTCTTGATAATACCACATTTGTACCTTCAAAGTCATGCAAAATTATCCTCATATGTTCCATTCTATTGATCATAGAAATGTGCTTTTTCATTCCACATGCAAACAAATTTGTTTTCTCAGGAAAAAAATCATTTTATTTTCTATCGCACTCAACATTATCAGGGTTCATTTAATTAATATCATTTTAATATAATCAAAAAATCTTTAAGAAAAAATAATCATAGAAAATAACAATATAATCGTGAAAATTTAATTATTATATGTCTAAATCCTAACACAATATTTTAAATCTATGACACAATTGGTTTAACCTAGATCATTCATGGTCATGGTTGATTTAAATCATTCATTATTGTTCATAATTGTTTTTGAATTTATTTGCCATATCCCTCCATCGTTTAAAACTAGGAGTTTATTAAGACACATTGTCAATAATCAGGTGATAATCGAATGTCGTCCAATATGTCCATTGTGGAGTTAATACACCAAGCTTCACAATTTCTATATTCACATCCATTTTTAGTATCTAGACATGGATGTTTTTAGGTAAAATAACACACCTTTATTTATCATAACATTAGATGTTCATCAATTCATAGGATTTTCCTAAGGGTTCTCACTAATGTTTTCTATTCGTATCTTCCAAAGTACTAGCTATAAAATTTATGATAACAAATGTAAATATCCAGAATTCGCATACATATATTTTACATCATAATAGATAAATATTCATTACATACAATAATGATCCATGATTAAATAAATTAGGTCTTATGCCTTTAGAAACTCATACACTTATATAACATCTTTGTAACTATGTTATATCATCTCCCACTATGTTTTTCATAACTATATCCCCTCTTAGACATACCAAAGTTATTGCTTTCTAACTATCCTTGGGAACTAAAACATCATGAACCATGATCTGAGATTCTTAGTAAGGGTAATAAATAGAGATTTCAATAAATCATGATCGTAATGGTCTGAGAGCATGAGAATAACATTTGAAAACAATACCCTACAAATAATAAATTCCAAACATGAGTCACGGAATAAAACACGGATGCTCATAAGACATGATTCACAAGGGAATCATAAAACATGATCCATGAGAACATAAAATATGAATAACATATAGATTTTTTACACACATATTAATATTAATTCATTTCTTTTTTAGTCAAGGCTCAATTCCAAAACTTCACAGTGGAATTGGTTCACAACCCAAACCATCAAAGTATCCATGGTTAACTCCCAAGACTATCACAATTGAAAATTTACATTACTAAATAATGTTAATTACACATTAAAATATAGTTTATCTCATTAGATATAAATCTTCACCCCATGAAATAGAGGGATATATTTGTACCAACCATCTCATAATCCAAACAATTATGTTCTAAATTATCATAAAACATTAATCATAATATATTTCATGAAAAATAAATGGTTTTAAAAAAATTTCAATATATTATAACCCCTGGAAAATGAATGTGTTTCATAGACCTCTGGTCATCAGAAACAAAAACTACCCAGGGAAAGAGTTAATATTCTATCATAAGAAAATTTCTCCATTAAATTTTATGTAACATCAATTGATGTAATCTTATATTGAAAATTATTTTGAAAAATCACATGGAAAATTTCTTGATGAATTCAAAAATTTAACCCAAGATTACCTTATTTGAAATCTATTAATATCCTAAACTGTAATGAAATTTTTTTAATTTGAAATAACCTTGGATTCTAGTAAAGGATGATTTTAAAAATATAATGTTCACGAAGACATTAAATATTGGTCCTGAAGTACATGTTAAAACTAAGATTCCTTTCATAATATAAATAAAAAAACCAAACGTGCTTGTTTGGAAAATGATAAGATGATTTATTTTAAAAAAATTATCAAAAGTAAAACATGGGTAAAATTGGTTTTAAAAATATTGTCAATGTTTTAACAAAACATTCATTAAATAATTTTTTAAAAACATGGACATGGTAAAAATATTATTTTCAACAGAAGATGGAATTAATGTGTATTTTATTTAAAAATGTTCCCCTGAATTATTAAGTACACAATGATAGTAAAATAAATTGAAAATGGGTATTTTATGAAATAAAAAGATTATAATAATATTCATGAGTTTTTTTAGAGGAAGAACCTAATATATCATCATTGATATCATACTCATAAATAATCTATATAAACAAATAGATTGTAACATAAAGAAATTAACACTTCGGTATGTTTTGAATCATAATCTTCAGGAAATAAAGAATTGTAAATGGATATTTGTATCCCCTATTTTTCATGAGAATATTCTTAAAATAAATTTATCATTAGTATATTTACACCACAAAAGAAATAAGTTTTGTGTAGGTATAAGGACCCAGCCTTAAACACATAATAATCTGGAACTATGTTAAAAATTCCAAGAGAGGAACTTTTCAGGTTTACAGCTTTAGATAATTTGGTCATAAAATATACATAATAGTCTGAAAATTATTTGTAGACACTTCTACTATGTATCCAATTTTGTATAGAATAAAAACTCTTAAAAGAATTAAAACATGTTTACTTCCATGTTTTAATAATCATCACATTTCATTAATCTCCTCCTTGACCCTATTCTACTTTTTGTCTTGTGAAAAACCTTTCAAAAAACATGGGATGAGCCAAAAAATCTCAGTAAGGGATACACAAAGATGTAAAACTGTCAGTTTTTTAAAACAACAAGTAAACCATGAATATATTATCATATGTAATAATTTCCACTTTTATTAAGTAGTATATACTCTTATCTGAATAAAAGATCATTGCTTACCTTTTTTTAATCGAAATATTATAACAAACCCCATAGAAAGACCATGTAATAGATAACGGTAACGTAGGGAAAAAACATACTTAATTGAAATAAACCTAGGGTAGACTTACACACAAATCACTAAATGGAATAGAGATATGGCCGAATTCTATACCCAATGCATTGGTGGATATAACATATCCACCCGTCCTGGTTTTCCATGGCCCCACCCGCCATTTGGTTTATCACATAACCGCCAGTCAAATGTCCAAGTACCATTATAAAATCATAACAACTAAAATAATGTATATATAAATATTTCACTATTAACATGTCACTTGCAATCAAAATAAATAATTTCAAGATATTGAAATAATAAATCCCCTTCAAAAACCATTTTCAAAACCAAAACACCAAAAAAGATAATATGGGGTAACTTTTTCAGTTTAAAAATACATTAAGTCTTATAGAGGAGTCCAAATAACGATTACGGCGGCAGAGCAGTCATTGTCGCCGCATAGATTAAAAAAATCGTTTTTTGATTATTAAAACACGTCGTATAAAAATATAAATATTGAATGAAATTAAAATTAAGAGTGTTTTATTATACACTATATAAAATAAGGAGTTTTATATTATAAAAATATGCCTCTATGAAAGGATATTGATACAATGTCCCTTACCTCATGTCCGACTTTATTCGTTCATTATTTAATCTCCTGAATAAATAACTATAGTTAATTTCTACATACTTAAGAACATTTTTAGTGTTTATTATTTCTTTTATATCACTTATTACCTTGTTATAAACATAAAATAATCATTTAAGTTAATAACGGTCGTTTTGTCGATATTTGGTACTTGAGTCCAAAATCAACTTCTTATAATGACTAGTTGTCCATGTGGTCATAATTACATTATATCCAGAATGATATTAATTATTTCTATATCATACATATCACATATATCCAATTTATATGTATTTATTATATTCCATATTATTTGGACATATGAAAATGAAATGCACCATTCATGGAGACTGTAATTGGTATGTACGCATGAACGCTACTTCCATTTAATTGTTTTTCATTTTTAATGGAATGAAAGCCAAATTATATATATGTATATTATTATTCAAATATATAATCATATTTTATATATTATACAAAATTTAATTAACATCATCCTTTTTATGTTTCATGTATGGTTTTAACGAGTCATATCACATTGAGGGGTGGCAGTACACACTTCCTGAAATGAAATTTGCATATATACACAACAGGAAAAGCATAATGGTATGTTCTAAATGATAATTACATAAGAATATAGAGAAAATAAATATATTATATTTCATATATAATTATTTTTCCATCATAATGGTCACCATATAAGGTGGTAGGAGAAGATTGAGAAATCATTGTATCGTGAGGCAGTACTTCGTCGTCCACAGAAACAGTATGCTCTATACCCAATAGATGGAGGTGTGTGTAAGTGTAGTTCATATACATCTCATAAAAAACCAAGTATATTTAGGATACTTATGTTTTTATTTAAACTAAGAATATGAAGATCATAGAGAGTTAATAAGTAAAATAAAATAAGCGAACTTGAGGGAAGATGTTACCTTTAAATCTGGTAAACTTCTTTTGATTTGAGGTAAAGGGATCCCTAGAATTGATTTTGACCTATGGGAAATCATCTATGATGAATATAGGTATGTTGGGATCATATTTATGAAGATTTAGGATAATAAAAGGGGCTTGAGAGGTGTGAGTAATGGTTATAGGTGATGGATTTTTATAAGGGGTAAGAGGGGCAATTTAGGAGTGTTTGAAAAAATTATTTTATTATAAACTAAATTCCGGTTTCAAATGGTCCCAAAGTCATTAAATTAGAACATAAGATTAATATTATTCTAAATACTCTAATCCAATATGTTTCAGATAAGTATGGGTTTCATTTTTGACCTTATCATTTAGCATTAACCCTTAGTTAACTAATTTAACTTTTTCCTTGTCCTCATGTATATTCATAATATATGGTTAATATATTTAGAATAAAATGCCAAGGAAAACAAAATGGATCATTAATGGCATTATTAACATAATATATGTCTTCTTTACGAATATAAGTTTTTTTGGACGATTTTATCATTTAATAAAATATTAATTATTTTAAGAACTCATATATGTCAATTTTTATACTATTCATATCATGAATTTTAAAAAAATCCAAACCAACTATATTCTATTGAAAATCATTAATTTATTAAAATATAACATGTCATAATCATCTATAAAATTAGTGTATGAAATAAAAATGTTCAAAATAAAATTATTTTAATATTTATAATCACATTTATTTTAAACATTCTTTAATGAGATAATCATTACATCGTCATTGTGTCAAAAGTAAATTTATTTAAATGATGTATAAAAATTATAAATAAAATACCATTAAGAAATATATTAATCATTATAATGAATATTTTTAGTAAAAAATAACAATTATATAACCCAATATTAACATTGTTTGAGAAAAAAATATATGTTTATGATTTTTTTATTTTTACATAAAATAAAATGTTACTAATGTCATTATCTAACCCAAATGGAATTAAAAGGCCATATGTATCACCCAAGGATTTTATTGGTGTTCCATGACCAATCCAATAATGTTAGGACAAGTCTTATGATAATTTTAAATTAATATAATATTACTTTTACCTTGAATTATCCTATTTACCATAAAACGTGGTAAATGAAAATCAAAAGTTACTTTTCACCAATAATTATTATCATCCCATTGAACCAAATTTTACATAGTAATTATAACCATGTATTTTGGGTTTTTTAAATTCAATTCCTAGAAGCGTTAAAATTTTATTTAAATGAAAATGTCGATTTTATCTACTATGTAGTGTTTTCACTATTAATCAAAAACTGATGTTTATCAGAAAAATACCGAAAATTCAACAAAAGAAAATATTTATATTATGAATTAAAAAATTATTTATATTTTAGAAAATTTCAAATATTAAAGTTTCATTAATTAATTTAAAATTATTTTTCATTGTCAAAATTAAAAAGCGTGTTTTTAAGAAATATTAACTATCACAAGATTTACATATATTTATATCCAATTTCAAAGTGAAATTACATCCAATGACCAAAACTGGATTAATTGGAAAAAATATAATCCAATTACACTTTAAAACCAATTAAAAATATAATCTAACCATATAAATTTATTACATTAAAAGGCAGTTATGAATTTAAATGCAGTATTTTGTACTATTCATTAAAAAATGAACTTTATTAGAAAAACACCAAAATTTCATCCTATGTAAATATTGATGTAGAGATTCAAATGAATAATTTTATTTTGTAAAATAGATTATATATAAGTCAAAAAATATATATTTAAATAGTTTTCGCCATTAAAAGGCTGTAAATTGGCCTTTTAATGAATATTAGAGAATTTGTGCTTAAAATTTGATTCATTGACATTTTAAGCCTCTAAATTTTACTATATAAATGAAAAATATTTAATAAACATGTGTCATATTATTTTATTAAGTTATATTCATTCCTTCCAATAAAATGGCTAGGCGTTAACTAACATTTAATATTATTATATTACTTTTCGATATAACTCAACGTTGTATGCAATGTACGATTTCAAAAAACTGGTTGTTGCGTATCAGATATGCCATTGAACATAGCATCCCCTTTAAAGTTAAATTAATATTTAATTTAAAAATATTAATAAATATTAAAAATTCATATTCTTTATTTACATTGGATGTTACACCCTTTCAACCTTTTGGTAATTGTGTCCTTGATATTTTAAAATTGGGCTTGGAAACTTCATTGAGAGTCCCACATCATAAAAGAGTCAATAAAAATATCACTTTAAAAGAATGAAAGAATAGTTCAAAAGGTTACCCAAAATAACCCATATGAGGATTCCATGTAGGGAATCATGGATATGGAAGAGAAACAAATCATCACTTTCTTATGGATAGTGGTAGAAACCATGATTAGGAGAAAGATAACCCCCTGAAAATCACAAACTTATAATTGGTTAAACGGTCATTGATTCCCCTGTAGGAAAAGTAAATAGATGGATTTTTTTGTTTTATGTTTTCTTTCATAAATATTCTGAATTTATTTATGAGACTGACTAAGAGCAAAAGTAAATATACATACTTTTCATGTAGAGATTCATCATTTAATAAGTTTCTACAAAAATACTCTTTTCGCTAAACAATGAGTATTCCAGATGACTTGGTCGCACCTGAAGAGATAGAATCAACTTTTAGAGAGTCCCATATTACAAAAAAATATGAAATATATATTGCCCATTCCTGTAGATATTAACTAAACCAAAAAGGTTATAATAAGATTGGATAATCTACAAAAAGGATAATACATTATAAAAAGAAATACTACTGCTAATATCTAAAATTCAAAAAACAATACACAATGTTAATCATAGACTATTCAATAAAAAATTGTCCTTAAAATAATTCAAAATAATCCAAACTAATATCGAAACCCAAAGTTTTGAAGGATTTGATCACATAGCCTTCCAGAAAAATCGTAACATTTACCTCCAAATAACATCGGTTACTCGTAAAGTATCATATTGAAAGGTAATTAACCAAGTCACATATTCTCAAAGATAGGATAATCATTTACCTATATAAGCTGAATATTTTTATGTACACAATAAAACATAGAGTCATTGAAAATAATATTTCAACCATTAGCGTTTCTAGAAAATAGAGAGGGTCTTCCAAAATAACTTTCATCACATAATCACCAAATCATTTTCATATACTAATGATATCCATTTGATAAAACATAATTTACCCAAATCAACTTATTCCTGATCCATAAAAGCATTTAACTATGAATAATTAGTTATACTAACCGTGGAATTCATTTATTCTAGTGGAAGGCGATAAATCCCAATCTCACATTGGTTGTGGGTTTAATTCCAGCAGCTTTGTCTGATGTGGCGGGTTGACACTTGGTATGTGTGTTGTCCCTTTTCAAAACTTATATATTTTTATAACATTATCAAAAATTAATAACCTATAATTTCCTGAAATTCAAGGATCATATAAACCCCATTCTTTCTTTATAACTATATCCACAAAAGAAAACGTATTTCTTCCTTGAATAACATTTTCCCTTATCAAATTCAGGATTACACATACTATAAATGGTCTTCCAAAGTAATCATATCATTAATACATTTAAACATATACTCATCCATAGATCCATCATAACTCTTAAATTCCTAAAATGTAGACATATTAATCATCGAACATTCTTCTTGATCCTTCATCCATGTTTTCAATCTTATTCACTTATACTACTTTCCTACAAAAAATCTGGAATAATTTCTTATGATTTATATAATATCAAAACACGAGCTACAAAATAATCCATCCCTTTCATTGGTCGTTTTCAGTTTCCACCACTTCAATTGGAATGGAATTAGGTATTCGTAAACATATATTTGTATGATCCTGCTGATCCCATACCCAAACGTTCTTCATAAGAAATATATCAGTGTTATGACCATGATCACCACAATTAAAACATTCAATTTATCCTTCTGAGAGAACTTAATTCCCTTTATTTCAGTAAACTAGACACATACTTTCTCCATGGAAGGTTTTGGCTTTATAACCATTATTACCACATCTATAGCATCTTCCCGTCAATTTGAAGCATTTTCCTAGGTGTTTCTTTCAACACCCTTGACATGTAGGTTTCTAAATATACTTACTTTTACGATTATTACCTAAAATTATGATGTGATTTTTTTCTCACATATATGATTTGTTACAAAAATCACTAAGGATCCTATGTTCAATCATGACACCAAGTAGTTTTTTGAGAATAACCACATGATTTCTCATTGCATCTTCCATTTCATTCAGTTTCTCAATTAGAAAACCACCAGAGTTTCCATCACATTCCTTATCCCTTTGGTGACTGATAGAAGTATTCATTTGCTAAAACTAAAACGGTAGGGTGAGTATATTATAAAAAACCTCATATAATATATTATAAAGAGGTTAAACACTATGATATACATATTAATGTTATCTTAAACTCATTAAATTTATTTAAAATATCCATCACTCTTTCTAATATTCTAATCAGTACGGTTATGTCATTTTTGCTAACATAACACCCTGACCACTAATGTTGTCTAAACTGACCTCTGATACTAAATATAATGAACCATCCTTAAAAACCAAATAATATTGAATTAATTTAAAAATTGAAATTGAGTATTTTTTTATGTTTATATATTTAGATAATTAGGTCATAACATATTCATAACAATTTGAATATTTCATGTAGACACTTCTACTCAGTATCCGTTTAGTTCATAAAATAATCACTCTTAAAAGAAAAAGAAACATGTTTAGTTCCATATTTTAATCATCCTTACATTTCCTTGATCCAATCCTTTACCCTATTCCAATTTATGTCTGGTGAAATACATTTCAAAAACATGGTATGAGCATAAAAAACAAAATAAAGGATACACGAAGATGGAAAACTGTTAGTTTTTTAAAACAAGTATAACATGAATAATATATCAGAGGTAATAAATTTCCCCACTATGAAGTAGAAAATACTAATCAATGAATAAATTATCATTTATTAACCTTTTAAACCAAAATATTACCATAAAACCCATAGAAAGCACACATAACATATAAAGGTAACTTGGGAAAAAAACATACATAAATGAAATAACAACATGGTCGACTTCCACACATATCACTAAATGGAATATCCATACGGCTGACTTCCATACCCAATGAATTGGAGGCTATAATGTAACCACCCATCCTGGTTTATCATGGCACCACCCATCATTTGGTTTTTCACGTAACCACTAGCCAAATTTCCATGTACCATTATAAAATAATAACACATAAAATATTGAAAATATAAATACTTCACTAAAAAAACATAATTTTCAATCTCAATAAATAATTTCAAGATATTGAAATAATCAATCCATTTGAAAAACCATTTTAAAAACCAAAACCCCCAAATATATTATTATGGGTTTCTTTTACATTTTAAAAAACATTAAGGCGTATAGAGGAATCCAAATAACAAATATGACAGTAGAGAGGACATTATCACTGCATACACTAAAAAATTCATTTTTTGTGTGTATTAAAATGCATCATGGATAAAGATTCCCTTTAAATGAAATTACATGTCAAAGGGTTTTATTATACACTATATAAAATAAGGAGTTGTATATTATCAAAACATGCCTCAATGAACGAAGATTGAGACAAAGTCCTTTACCTCAGGTCTGACATGACTCATTCGTTATTTAATCTCTTGAATAATAAACTAACATAATTTATACTTTGTTAAGAACTTTTTTATATTTTATTATTCTTTTTATATCACTTAATACAATGTTATAAACATGACATAATCATTTATGTTAATAACTATCATTTTGTCGATATTTGGTACGTAAGTCAAAAATGAACCTCTTATAATTACAAGTTGTCCATATGGTCCGAATAATATTATCTCCAGAATGATATTCATGATTTATATGTAATATATGTAACATATATCCAGTATATATGTATTTAGAAGAGACCATATCATTTTGATATATGAAAATGAAATGAACCATTCATTGAGATGGTAAGTCGTACGTACGCATGAAAGATACTTCCATTTCCTTTTTTCATTTTTAAAAGAAATGTAACCAAAATTATGCATAGGTATATTGTTATTAAAGTATATTATCATATTTTATATATGTTACATATGTTCATTAACATCATTATTTTTATGTTCCATGTATGGTATGAATGAGTCATATCACTTTTAGGGGGTGGAAGTCCGCAAATCCTCAAATGAAATTATCATTATATATAACATGAAAACAAAAATGGAATGTTCTAAAAGATAATTACAGAAAAATAGAGATAAAATAAATATCTTAAATATCAGATATAATTACAGTTCCATTATAATGGCTGTAAAGACCCGTAAAATTCAAGGGAAATTTTTTCTTAATTTTCGTTGGAATTTTACAACAACGTGGTTTCTGACAGCACCTGATTCTGAGGCCCGGTGTGCCCGGAATCAATTTCCAAAGTTTGGCTCGGGTAAATTCAATGAACGAACAAGCGGGTTTTTCTATCTTTTGAACCGGTGCCCGGAAGCGAATTCTGAGGGCATCGAGGATCTCGCAGCGCCGATATTCTCTTAAGGAAACCTTTTCTGAGGTTGCGTTTTATGCGGGTTGAGAGTTAGTTTTGGGGGAACTAAAAAGAAGTTAAATAAAATGTGGAAACACATTTTATTTTATCCATGTTGGTTTTATCCTCCCAAAGGGAGTTAGAGGTGGGACCCACATCCACTTAACCTCCCTTGAGAGGATTAAGTGTGGTGGGGCCCACACGAACCTAACTCTTCATCTCCCCTTTAAACTCCCAATAACTCCTCTCTAGTTAATCTTGACAACTTGGGTTATTAATTGAGGAGAGTTATCATAATTTCAAACTTTTGAAATTCTTGCCAACACTTTGCATTTAATTAATTAAACCATCTTAATTAATTATTTTGAGAGTTTGATTTCTTTTGAAATCATTTTGCCAACATTAAAATGAGAGATTATATTCTTCTCTTTGGGTTGGCATAAACTTTGTGGGGAGAACTAAGGAGAGGAGAAGAACTTTTGGAAGAACTTCAACCTCTCGAAGAAGAACGTTCCACGTCTCCGAAGAACGTGAAGCAACACCTTCTACCTTCTTAAACCGGAGCAAGGAAGGGAAGCACCGCCGCCCAAAAAGTATTCTGAGAGTGTCGACTCGACTCGACTCGACTTCACCGAGCGCTTCTTCCTCCAACGTCAATGAAATCGACGTTCGATTCCCGCGACGCCCGACCTTCACGGCGCTTGTCTTCCGCGGCTTGTTGACGTGCTCCACACTTGAAACCGAGGTCGGGGTTTAATTTTATTTGATTCCGTTCTTTATTCTAGAATGTCGAATCTTGTGGTTTTCGACTTTTTATTATCAAATAATGCGAGGGGGCCGGACCGCACAAACACGGCCGACCCTCCTCCTTATTTCATAATTGTTTTCTTTGTGGTTGGTACGAATGAGCGTGGTGCCGTCGCACCACGCGGTTCATGTGGAACATACGCGCGCCACCGTCGCGCAGCTCCGTGGAAAGAGATTCAAGAACGCGACGCCGTCGCATCGCGTCGAAGAAAGTCGAAGACACCGCGGCTGGAGCGGGGCCGCGGCGGAAGGGCGCGACGTCGTCGCGCAGCGCAGAACGACAAGGGCCGCGGCCGGTTCTGGGCTACGGCGGAGCAAGATGATCGGCGGCCGGCACCGGGCCGCCGGTGTCGGCGAAGGAAGGACCGGCCGTCGCCGGTCCTTGCTGGCGGAACCGGCCGGCGAGTGCGGGCCGGCTGGGCAGTGCAGACCGGGGGAAATAATTCCCCCGGCCGGGTCTTCAAGAGGCCCCAATTAAGGGGTCGCGGTTTCACAAAAGGGGGGCAGGAGCCCCCCCCCCCCCCCCCCCCCCCCCGTTGTCAATCAACTCGGACGTAGGCCGAGTTGGCAGCGCGCCTAGCGCGCTGCCTTGCGCCGAACTGGCGCGCCTGGCCGGTCCGCCAGGCCAGGCCGGGCAGGGTCAGGTCGCGCCGGGCCGCGCCGGGCTGCGCTGGGCCGGGTCGGGACGTGCCGGTCCGGTCCGGGTCGACCCTTTCCGGGGCGGGTCGACCCAGTTCGGGCCAACCGGGGGGGGGTCTCGGGCCGAAACCCCCGTTACCGAGCGGTTTGGATTCAAATGCCCATAACTCGGGCTACGGACCTCCAAACGACGCGCCGTCAGTGGCGATGCGATCCTTGGATCGAGTCGTTCGTTTCGGTATATCGCACTCAAGGTTTTGGAATACTTTGAGTTCATCCAGGTTGGTTCGTATACGAAACCAACCGGGCCCTCGGAGCGGAAACGCTCAAATCTTGAGCTACGGACGTCCGAATGACATGCCGTCAGCTTTGTTGAGTTCCTCTTGGTGTGACAGATCTTTTCGCATACTCTACCCGAGGTTTGGATGCAGGTGGAGTACGGTCGGGCTGGTTTTTTATTAAAAACCAACCGGGCCCTCAGAACGAGAAAGCCAATAACTTCCAGACCGGGCGTCCGATTGACGCGCCGTCTATTGCATTGTGTTCCTGTTGACGATACGGAACTTTTGGCATCCTCCGCCCGAGATTTGGATGCAGATGGATAGTGGCCGGTTTGGATCGCACTGAAATCCAATCGGGCCCCTGGAACGGAAAAGCTGATACCTTCCTAACAGACCGTCCGTTTGACGAACCGTCAGCGGCGTTGGTGACCTCTTAAGAAACGGTCCCTATGAGTTTACCCTATGAGAGTTCGGGGTACAGTTGAGATACGGCCGGGTTTGGTTTGCTCACGAAACCAACCGGGCCCCTGGGACGAAAAGGCTAATAACTCACAGACCGGGCGTCCGATTGACGCACCGTCTTTTGCGTTGAGACCCCTATGACAAGGTGGTCCTTTGAAATACTTCTTCGTGGGACTTTGAGATACGTGTAGTATCAACATGTATCTCATGGAGCGGACCCTCCCAGAGACGAGCGTACGGAGTACGGAGACCGTGTAGCCGGCCGAGACCTGAAGACTGCTTGCCCGATTCGTTTTGGAGTGACTTACGTAGCCCAGTGGGGTGGACTACTTTGTGAGGTGGCAGACCCATAGCGGAGGAGAACTACTATGTGAGGTGGCAGACCCGTGGTACTCGACAAGAGGAGTACCTCTGTAGGCTATGAGGGGGGAGCACTACTGTGTTGGGTGGCAGACCCCGGCGGGAAGCACTACTGTGTGAGGTGGCAGGCCCGCGGTACTCGACAGGAGGAGTACCTCAGTACTCATAGGTTAGTGAGCAGTACCTCGGAGTTGTGACAGGACCACTGTACACTCCAGAGACGGAGCTCTTCAGCAGTTACGGTTTCGATAATGAAAATCCTGGTTTGAGCTGAGACTTTTGACCTTTGTGTTTCTTCATGATTGAGATGGGTCACTTGATAACTTTGGTATATGTATGGGCATATACCTGGGTAGTGGTTATCCGTTTATTTCACAATCCTTGTGTTTCCTCATGATTGAGATGGGTTACTTGATAACTTAGGTATATGTATAGGCATATATCTAAGTAGAGGTTATTTATTGAGTACTTATTTTGGTTATCCTTGTTGGTTTTAGTGAGACCTTGAGGGTCTCGGGGTCCCTACTGAGTATCGTTATACTCACCCTTGCACGGGCTATGCCCGCACAACATTGTGTTAGTTGCAGACGACGGACAGTGTTGATCGTGGTTGAGGCTTGCAGGGCAGTACGGTACATGGAGGTGGACCAATGGGCGGGACGTGCTCGAAACGGATGACGAGACCCGAGGAGCAGTAGAGCTATCTGTACCCACCCTTCAGGTGGTATTTCCAGTGGACAGCTCGGTGTAGCAGCTTTTACTTTACAGTTGTTGTTTTCACTTTCGAGTTGTACTTTACTTTCAGTTTCGGTTTGTATTCAGGCCCATTTACTTTTCCGCACTTCAGTTGTGCTCTGTTTTTACTTAGTGTTTACTTTTCCGCCTGCTTACTCTATGGTGCTTGTTTACTTTACAAAGGCAATGCCTTCCCTTTTTTCCGGGATTTACGCCTTGGTGCTAATCGCCAGCCCGTGGCCTATGGAAGGCGGTCTTGGGGTAGTCACGGCACGGGCCCCAAGGACGGGTCATGACAAATTGGTATCAATGGTGTTCGGTTCTACCACAGAACTTATAACTCTGATGTTTCTTTCTGTGAAGCAATAGTGTTAAGAGTACCGATTGTGGTTTTCAGTTCAGGGAGTCCAGTGTTGGTGTGGGCGGCTGACGTATCCATACACCAGGACCCTGACAACTGATTTCCGACTTTGTGCACGAAAACACTGATTGCGTGTGTGTTTTCCAGAAGTTTTATTTAAATGTCAGCTCAATCCAGGTTATCTCACCAGGTATAAACTTTTGACTGTGTCACGTTGTTTCTTTCAGGATGCCTCCCCGTGGATGACCAGCTAGAGCCCCGAGAGTGGTGCGTACTGAGAGCCCGCCGAGCGAAGAGGCCTCAGTACAGGGAGGCACCAGCGGAGGCACCAATGGTACTACTACCCGTTGGGCCACCGATACCACCGGCCCCAGCAGTAGAGGATGCACGTCGCTTGAGCGCACAGCATGATTTCCAGCGCCAAAGGCCACCCAGGTTTCAGGGAGGGATGGACCCGCAGGCGGCTAAGGATTGGCTGGAGGCTGTGGTGAGAGTCTTCAGGCTAGTGGGGATGCCGACAGATTTCATGGGGATCCTTGCTGCCAGCCTTCTTCTGGCAGCAGCAGGCATATGGTGGATCCTGATGCTCCAGAAGCATGACAAGGCGACACTTCTATGGGCAGACTTCGAGAGCCTGTTTCGGGCAGAGTTTGTACCAGCCACCCTTCGAGCGGTGCATATATAGGAGCTACTTCAGCTGCGGCAGGGCAGCATGTCAGTGGCATAGTACTCAGCGAGATTCACAGACCTCTCGCGCTACTCCACAAATATGGTACGAGACCCATTCTTCAGGGCCCGAACCTTCGAGAAGGGGCTCGGGTGGGAGATTAGAACTTCCGTTGTATCGCACAACATTCTGACGCAGACAGAAGTGTTGGAGCGAGCCCTCTTAGTGGAGAGTTTCCTTGACGAGCAGTCTCAATCAGTAGGACCCACCACTAGCCGGCATGCGGCAGAGTCTTCTGTAGTGGGCAGTAGACAGATGACGCAGGGGTCCAAGATGACTAGACCTACAGGTGGTCGACCGCATGACTCAGGGTCAGTAGTGCGGGGCACCAAGAGAAGTGATAGAGCCAGACCTGCCATGAGGTGTTACTCCTGCGACGGAGTTGGTCACATAGCACATGACTGTCCGACCCGCCATGAAGATGACCAGCAGTTAAATGAAGAACCTCTGAGGTAGAGGTAGAGGTTCGATCAGGGCGGCCATGGAAGAGGAGCTGGCCGGGCAGCTGGAGGTGGACGACGCTTCAAGGTGTTGCCACCACCACCACCAGGAGGTCCTCCCCGACCGCAGGGATTTGGTGGACATGCGAGAGCTGAGCTTCAGGCAGATGAGGCCTTCGATCATGGAGCTCTTGGAGCAGATGGACAGGAGTGGAACTATTAGATACGTCCTTTGTAATTCTAGTTCCTTGTTTCTATTGTGTAGCATCATTGTATTATGAGCTGCAATAATAAAAGATGATTACCTTTGTGATGTTTTCAGTCAGGTCCTCTTTTGTGTTGTTACTAAGAGGTTCCAGTTAAGACTGTTGACTTGACCCTCAATTTCGAGTTTTCTACTGAAGGAGACCTAGTGACCACACACTGATGCTGACAGTGTGACTCGACCCTTGGAGGTGAGAGTGACAGTTGGATCTCTTGGTAGTTACTTCGAGGCCTTACGACGTCATCCATGGCATGAATGCATCATTCATGTCAGGATTGACTATATTAGGCAACGAATGTGGTTCATCCAGGGGATGAGACCATATTTCTCTTTTTTTGAAAAGAAGAAATCATAGCAGCTCTTGTGAGACTAGAGAAGGTCCAGGTCATCCAAAAGTGGATGAGGACGACAAAGGGCTGACAGAAGCCTTATGCTGACAGGACTTGGAGGCCTCTAGAGTTCGAGGATGACCATCACGTCCTTATACGAGTCTCACCTCGTCGAGGTTTACGGAGATGTGGCCAGGGAGGCAAGTTATCTCCGAGGTTCAATGGACCTTTCTAGGTCCTCATCTGGGTAGGCGGGGTGCTTTACCGCTTGGCCCATCCACTTCAGTTGCACTAGGTGCACGACGTTTTCCACGTATCTCAACTGAGGAGATACGCGCTCGACCCTCTGCATATCATCGACCATGAGGAGATGGACGATGGCGATGGGGTGTCTTTCACAGAGGTTCCTGTGGGGATCGAGGATCAACAGAAGCAGATCCTAGGAGGACGGTCGATTCCTCTTGTGCACTTTCTTTGGCAGTTCAGGAACCTCCAGGTGAGCACATGGGAGCGAAAGGCTCAGATGTGTGCTCAGTACCACCTTTGTTTCCCTACGTTTGTGGTGAAGCTTTACGGGGACGTAATGCCCTATGGTGGGAGTAATGTAAAGACCCGTAAAATTCAAGGGAAATTTTTTCTTAATTTTCTATGGAATTTTACAAGAACGCGGTTTCTGACGGCACCTGATTCTGAGGCCCAGTGTGCCCGGAATCAATTTCCGAAGTTGGGCTCGGGTATGTTCAGTGAACAAACGAGCGGGTTTTTCTAACTTTTGAACCGGGGCCCGGAATCGAATTCTGAGGGCACCGATGATCTCGCATCGCCGATATTCGCTTAAGGAAACCTTTTCCGAGGTTGCGTTTTATGCGGGTTGAGAGTTAGTTTTGGGGGAATTAAAAAGATGTTAAATAAAATGTGCAAACACATTTTATTTTATCCATGTTGGTTTTATCCTCCCAAAGGGAGTTAGAGGTGGGACCCACATCCACATAACCTCTCTTGAGAGGATTAAGTGTGGTGGGGCCCACACGAACCTAACTCTTCATCTCCCCTTTAAACTCCCAATAACTCCTCTCTAATTAATCTTGACAACTTGGGTTATTAATTGAGGAGAGTTATCATAGTTTCAAACTTTTGAGATTCTTGCCAACACTTTGCATTTAATTATTTAAAACAACTTATTTAATTATTTTGAGTGTTTGATTTCTTTTGAAATCATTTTGCCAACATTAAAATGAGAGATTCCATTCTTCTATTTGGGTGGGCATAAACTTTGTGGGGAGAACTAAGGAGAGGAGAAGAACTTTTTAAGACTTTCAACCTCTCGAAGAAGAACGTTCCACGCCTCCGAAGAACGTGAAGCAACACCTTCTTCCTTCTTCAACTGGAGCAAGGAAGGGAAGAACCGCTGCCCAAAAAGTATTCTGAGAGTGTCGACTCGACTCGACTCGATTTCACAGAGCGCTTCTTCCTCCAACGTCAACGGAATCGACGTTCGATTCCCGCGACGCCCGACCTCCGCGCCGCTTGTCTTCTGCGGCTTGTTGACGTGCTCCGTAATTGAAATAGAGGTAGGGGTTTAATGTTATTTGATTTCGTTCTTGATTTTGGCATGTCGAATCTTTTGGTTTTCGACTTTTTATTATCGAATAATGCGAGGGGGCCGGACCGCACAAACACGGCCGACCCTCCTTTTTATTTCATAATTGTTTTCTTTGTGGTTGGTACGAAGGAGCGTGGTGCCGTCTCACCACGCGGTTCATGTGGAACATACTCGTGGCGTCATCGTGCCGCGTCATGGAAAGAGATTCAAGAACGTGACGCCGTCGAGTCGCGTCGAAGAAAGTCGAAGAGACCGCGGCCGGAGCGGGGCCGCGGTGGAAGGGCGCGACGTCGTCGCGCCGCGCCGATCGACAAGGACCACGGCAGGTTCAGGGCCGCGGCGGAGCAAGATGACCGGCTGCCGGCACCAGGCCGCCAGTGTCGGCGAAGGAAGGACTGGCCGTCGCCGGTCCTTGCCGGCAGAACCGGCCGGCCAGTGCGGGCCGGCCGGGCAGTGGAGACCGGGGGAAATAAATCCCTCGGCCGGGTCTTCAAGCGGCCCCAATTAAGGGGTCCGGGTTTCACAAAAGGGGGGCAGCCCCCCCCCCCCCCCCCCCCGTTCTCAATCAGCTCGGCCGAAGGCGGAGCTGGCAGCGCACTGCCTTGCACCGAACCCGGGGGGTCTCGGGCCGGGACGGCCCGGGCCCGAAACCCCTGTTACCGAGCGGTTTGGATTCAAATGCCCATAACTCGGGCTATAGACCTCCAAACGACGCGACTTCAGCGGCGATGCAATACTTGGATCGAGATGGTCGTTTCGGTATATCACACTCAAGGATTCGGAATACTTTGAGTTCAGCCAGGTTGGTTCGTATACGAAACCAACCGGGCCCTCGGAGCGGAAACGCTCATATCTTGAGCTACGGACGTCCGAATGACCTGACGTCAGCTTTGTTGAGTTCCTCTTGGTGAGACTGATCTTTTGGCATACTCCGCCGGAGGTTTGGACGCAGGTGGTGTACGATCGGGCTGGTTTTGCCATAAAAACGAACCGGGCCCCCGGAACGAGAAAGCCAATAACTTCCAGACCGGGCATCCGATTGACGCGCCGTCTGTTGCGTTGCGTTCCTGTTGACGATACGGAACTTTTGGCATCCTCTGCCCGAGATTTGGATGAAAATGGATAGTGGCCGGGTTGGATCGCACCGAAATCCAACCGGGCCCCTGGAACGGAAAAGCTGATACCTTCCTGACAGAACGTCTGTTTGAAGAACTGTCATCGTCGTTGGTGATCTCTTGAGAAACGGTCCCTATGAGTTTACCCTATGAGAGTTCGGGGTACAGTTGAGATACGGCTGGGTTTGGTTCGCTCACGAAACCAACCGGGCCCCTGGGACGAAAAGGCTAATAACTCACAGACCGGGCGTCCGATTAACGCGCCGTCTGTTGCGTTGAGACCCCTATGACGAGGTAGTCCTTTGAGATACTTCTTCATGGGAATTTGAGATACTTCTTCGTGGGAATTTGAGATACTTGGAGTATAAAATTCTATCTCGTGGAGCGGACCCTCCCAGAGACGAGCGTACGGAGTACGGAGACCGTGTAGCCAGCCGAGACCTAAAGACTGCTGGTCCGATTCGTTTCGGAGTGACTTACGTAGCCCAGTGTGGAGCACTACTTTGTGAGGTGGCAGACCCATAGTGGAGGAGCCCTACTATGTGAGGTGGCAGACCCGCAGTACTCGACAGGAGTAGTACCTGTGTAGGCTATGAGGGGGGAGCACTACTGTGTTGGGTGGCAGACCCCAGCGGGAAGCACTACTATGTGAGGTGGCAGGCCTGCGGTACTCGACAGGAGGAGTACCTCAGCAGTCTTTGGTTAGTGAGCAGTATCTCAGAGTCGTGACAGGACCACTGTACACTCCAGAGATGGTGCTCTTCAGCAGTTACGGTTTCGATAATGAATATCCTGGTTTGAGCTGAGACTTTTGACCTTTGTGTTTCCTCATGATTGAGATGGGTCACTTGATAACTTAGGTATATGTATGGGCATATACCTGGGTAGTGGTTATCCGTTTATTCACAATCCTTGTGTTTCCTCATGATTGAGATGGGTTACTTGATAACATAGGTCTATGTATGGGAATATATCTAAGTAGAGGTTATCTGTTGAGAACTTCTTGTGGTTATCCTTGTTGGTTTTAGTGAGACCTTGAGGGTCTCGGGGTCCCTACTGAGTATTGTTATACTCACCCCTGCACGGGCTATGCCCGCACAATGTTGTGTTGGTTGCAGACGACAGACAGTGTTGATCGTGGTTGAGTCTTGCAGAGTAGAACGGTACCTGGAGGTGGACCACTGGGCAGGACGTGCTTGGAGCGGACGGCGAGACCCGAGGAGCAGTGGAGATATCTGTACCCACCCTTCAGGGGGATTTCCAGTGGACAGCTCGGTGTATCGGCTTTTACTTTACAGTTGTTGTTTTCCCTTTCGATTTGTACTTTACTTTCAGTTTGGGTTTGTATTCTGGCCCATTTACTTTTCCGCACTTCAGTTGTACTCTGTTTTTACATAGTGTTTACTTTTCTGCTTGCTTACTCTGTGGTGCGTGTTTACTTTACAAAGGCTGTGTCTTCCCTTTTTTCTGGGATTTACGCCTTGGTGCTAGTCGCCATCCCCTGGCCTATGGATGCCGGGCTCGGGGTAGTCACGGCACGGGCCCCAAGGACGGGTCGTGACAATGGCCTCTATAAGAGGTGGTAGGTGAAGATTGAACAATCATCGTTTCGTGAGGCACTAGTTCACCATCCACATAAATAGTAGGTTTTATACCCATTAGATTGAGGTGTTTGTAAGTGTAGTTAGAATATTTCTCATAAAAACACTAATATATTGTGTATACTTGTGTTTTTATAAAAACACAGAATTAGATTATCATAGAGAGTGAAGATGTAAAATTAAACAAGAAAACTTGAGGGAACATGTTACCTTTAAATCGGGTAACATCATTTGACTTGAGCCAACGGGATCTATTTAATTTCATTATACCTAGGGGAAGGATTATAGGATGAATAGAGTGATGATGGGAGATTATTTTGGTAGGGTTTGGATTTGACAAGGGCCTTGAGAGGTGTGACTAAGGGTTAGAGGTGATGTATTTTTATAAGGGGGAGAGGATCATTAAAAATATTCAAAAATATTATTTTATTACCAAATAAATTTTGGTAACAAATGGTCCCAAACTCATTTAATTATAAGATAGGATGACTATTATTCGAAATCCACTCACCCAATAGGTTTTATACACGTTTGTTATTCATTTTTAACCTTATCATTTAGATTTAATCTTTAGTTAACTAATTTAACTTTTACCATGCCTTTTTGACTATTCATACTATAGGGTTAATATATTTACTATAAAATTACAAGAGACCCAAATGTATCATTAATGAAAATTTTAGCATAATATATGTAATTTTTCTAAATCTTAAATTTTTATGATTGTTTTATCATTTATTAAAAGATTAATTGTTTTAAAAACTCATTTATGTAAATTTTTATGCTTTTTTTATCATGACATTTTAAATATTCCAAACCAACTAGATTATTTTGAAAAAAACATCATTAATTCAAATAAAACAAGTAATAATCTTCTCTAAAGTTTTTGGACGGCTTAAAAATGGTCAAAATAAATTTATTTTAATATTTATAATCTCATTTATTTAAAACATTCATTAATGAGGTAATCATTACATCATCATTGTGTCATACGTAAATTTATTTATTTGATGTATAAAATTTTTAAATAAAATACCATGATGTAGGGAATAATTTTGGCTTTATAATTAATATTTATAGTCAAAAATATCAATTATATATCCCCACATTAATTTTTTTATCTAAATAATAAATGTTTATGATATTTTTTATTTACTTTAAATAAAAAGTTATTAATGTCACGATGTTACCAAAATGGATTTCAAAGGAAAATAGTATCACCAAAGGATTATATTGGTCATCAATGACTCATCCGATAAGGTTAGTACAAATGTTAAGGTAATTTTATATTATTATAATATTATTATTATCTTGAATTACCATTTTTACCTTTAACTATGGTAAATAAAAACCAAATGTTACTCTTCCCTAAATATTATTTTAATCTCATCGAACCATAGTTTACATAATTATGAAAAACATGTGTTTTTTATTTTTTAAATTCAATTCATTAGAGTGGTGATGTTTCATTTAAATGAAAAATTTGGGTTTTTAACAACTATGCAGTGTTTTCACTATTCATCAAAAATTGATGGTTTTTAGAAAAATAAAAATAATTATACAAAATAAAATTTTGATATTATGAATTAAAAACAAATTTCAATTTTAAAAAATTTAAAACATAAAAAATTATTTATTTATTTTAAAATTAATTTTCATTATCATAATTAGAAAGTGTGTTTTCAAGAAATAATAACTGTCAAAAGATTGACATTTATCTATATCCAATTTCTATGTGAAATTAATTCCAGTGACCAATATTGGATTAAATCATAAAAATATAATCCAATTACACTTTAAAACCAATTAAAAACATAATCTAACCATATAAATAAATTATATTAATAGGCAGTTAAAAATTCAAAAGAAGTATTTTGCACTATTCATTAAAAAATGATCTTTATCGGGAAAATGACAAAATTTCACCCAAATTTCATTTTTATTTCTGGATTATAAATAAGATTTTTTTTTCAAATAGAACATTTAAAAGTGAAAAAAAAACTATATTTAAAAAAGATTTCTCCATCAAAAGGCTGTAAATTGGCCTTTTAAAATAATTTAGAGTAATTATGCTTAAAATTGATTTCCTTCACATTTTAATTCCTAATATTTTATTAGATAAAAGTAAAATCATTTAACAAACATTGGTAAGGATTTTTTAGTTTGTTCTGTTCATTCCCGCCAATAAAATGGCTAGGCGTTAACTAAAATTTAAAATTATTTTATTATTTTTCGATATAACTCAATGTTCTGTGCAATGTATGATTTCAAAGAAACTCGTTGTTGTGTACTGGGTATGTCATCGAACATAGCATACCCATTAAATTAAAATTAATATTTAATTTAAAAATATTAATAAATATTAAATTGTACTGGGTATGTCATCATTGTTGGGATGGATACTCATGAAATATAATAATATAATCACATATACTATAAGTAAAACACATATTAGTGAAAAACAATGTTCTTTTACTAGTTTGATGTTGGATATAGTAATCTTCACAATAAATAGTTAACGAGTTTATCTCCCAATATAGAAATGAGGGATATGTTTATATTAAAATATATATATGTATATATTCACAAAAAGGTATCATGAAATTTGAAACTAAATATTGTTAGATATAAACATTAATAGTGACTACACAATCAATTAATATCCTTCAATATGGAAAAAAGATTAATTTTCTCTTGGTAAAATAGATCCCAAAAAATTATCTATAGTATTTATTAAGAATGATAAAGTATTATTAGACAAGAATATTATAGATATGGGAATCAAAATGAATGGAAAAGTCCAACCACCCACAGATGATTGATCAATCATTAACTATGTAATGATTCCTAAAGATTAGTGTTGGGATATTATGACAAAATGAATGTAGATACAATGAGGGGAAGTATTTGGATTTAATAAATGACTGTGTGGGGATTATGTGATTTTAGGCATGATTATTAATATTTTTATATCCTAATAAAAAGAAAAATATAAAATACGATGTTCATATTCTAACATTATTTATCCATCTTTGGAGCACCTTAATGTAATGAGATATCTAAGATAACTTCTATTGGAAAACATGATAAATAATATTTCCTAATATATAACTATATTTTTTATTAATAAAACGTATAAAGGAATGTGTCTAATGTGTTGATATAATCATTACCTATACCTATATAGATATGTGATAAAAAATGATATATTTTGTCTTAGGTTATACAAATATCTCTAAAGGAAATAACTACAAGTGGGTTATAGGGGCGAATAATACAATGATAATGTATTTAATCACCATTAAAAAAGAAATATCCTTCTATCAACATACAATGATATATAAAATTGATCGAATAATACTTCTTGTAACACCACAATCCATTGTATCTGGTCTGGATATGAGGCTGAACTCAATGTTTTGGGAAATTCATCAACATGCCATGAACATTGAGCTATGTTTTAGTATGATATATCATCCTTATAAATATATTAAATATAATGTAAACTCTTAGTGTTATGAAGATATTTTAATAGGATACTCTATATATATATCAGTAAATGATGGGATCAATATATTCCATTGGTTTATGTTCCATAAAAAAATTGATTCTACTCAAAAACTCGGAAGGACGGTTATGTAATATTCTATGAGATGAAATGTAGAAAACAATAATTTTTGTAATGAGATAAATAAAAAAGTTATTAAGATACATCAAATGTTCAATTAAATTATAAATAAGTTAAAATACATTAACAATACATCAAATAATCATGGAGTTGATAGAGGATATATATTGAAAATCATTGATGTGATTTGTAGTTTATAGTATTCAATAATTTAATCCTTCCAATATCTCTAAGGATTTTTGATACATGGTTTGAGATATATTATAATTTATAACCAAAATAAAAATACCCCATTTATATTATATACTAAATCAATGTTGTGACCTATAGATTATCACTCCCACAAAACATGTCTTTGGTACATAACATGTTCCATGTAACCATCTCTGGGAAGAAAACTCAATCGTACACAAATACTAAATCTATAAATGGAGTTTCTGGATAATGATATATCTTATGAGGATTAGTTGATGAAGATATTTCAATTTAGAGATAAATCGATATGAAATAACAAAGATAACCATTTTAATTAAATTTCGATAATCCAAATGTATCAAGTGGAATCATAGGAACATTGGTATGAGTTGATAGGGAAGTAAACTCATATGTTTCTTCTATTTGTGTAAAATGAAATGTTGTGTATCAAGTTTCTAAATAGTTTAGTTTCGTAGTGACTCGAAATTTTAAATATGGAATATTCATTTTGAATAAATTTTATATTTATGTATATAGTATAAAACAAATTTATTATATAATAAAATCTATTTACACATTATTATAATAATATATAGAATTACATTTATTGATTAAATAAACCCAATAAAATAGACAATAATTCATTCATACAATAAATTAAAAATATTATAATAATAAATGTAATATTTGGATCATTTTGGACTCCTATAATAATCACACCCAAAAACAAATATGACAAAAAGAAAAAAATACATTAGTAATGAAATCGATGTTTTTTAAAATATAAAATTTACCGATGTGGGGATTTAATGAAAAAGTTGAATTTAATAATATCGAGGTATTTGATAGATATATAGAACTAACAGAACCATTGGAATAATAACATAACCATTTCAAATTAAACTGAATATTAGGGATAGTTATCAAATTTTAGTTATACTAACATAACTGTCATGAATGGTTAGCTGATGATAGAATAGTAACCTCACTATTTGATTAATTTACAAAAAAATAGGTATTTTTTTCCAGTTTTTTATGGATTTACTAGTGAAAATAATTATTTAATAGTGGTCAATATCTTATAACAAATACTTTTTTACCAAGAACCCATAATTTCATTTATATAAAATGTTTATTTTTTATTTTAAATAAAAAATTGTTTTAAGATAAATATAAACAATCTAAAGATATGTTTATTTTGAAAAAAAATTGTTCAACCAGGTTATATACCATTATAAGGGGTGAATCAGGGTATGACATACTCAAACAAAATCCTTATTGAAATATGTTTCATCATTAAACAAAAATCTATAAATTTTTACCAAATCTACAAAAAAGCATTTCCACTACAAGTTTTGAAGAGAACTTATTACCATCCTGATTTTTAAACATTAATAGTTAAAATACAACTAATATATCTCTCTATAATTATTTTAATTCAAAGATCCTCATGAATAATCTTCTAATAACAAGTTTTGAGTTGATTCACACTTGTCTGTGTCATTATGATGAAGTTTCATAAATAATATGACATCTTCCATCACTAGAGACTTTTCGTCAATCATTTCTAACCCCAATGGAAATAATCTTCACATGTACACATAATAAGATCCATATTTAATTCAATGTACTTCTAAAATGGGTCATGTGAGACTAGCATAAGAAAGTGGTTTACTTACATAGATCACAAAACGTGTTCTCCGTTAACAGATCACTTAAGTTATTAGCGTGTAGTGTAAGTGTTAAAACCCATAATCCTGAAACCAATAAGGTCAGGGTTGAAATTCAGGTAATCCCTTTAGGGGAATTTATTATATATGTGGTGATGTATGTATGATTAGGTTGGGAGGTGGCATGGGTACAACACAAGAAACAGTGACACATGCATGATATGGCCAGGTTGTGACGTAGGCATGACATGGGCCTAGTAATGTTGAATGGGTGATGAAGGCATACAATTTCACTAGGTTAATGGGATTTTTAAAATTAACAATTGTTCCGTGTAATGGGATTCATTCCCACATGTCCTATGATACATCCATATACCTTATTTAAGGAAAGATGGGTGAGTTATACCCTTAGTAGTATCTATCTCATTCCTTTCATGTTTTTGTTTGAGGTGTGTGTGTGTGTGTCTTTTATTTATATAAATTTACCCCAAAACACTTAATATATATAGATCATGTGACACCAGTGTGAAAACTTGTTTTTATTACATGGCTCTCGTGACTTTGGTAGGTCTACATATCTAAATATACCCAAAGCACATGACTCTTTTAACTTATTCCAAATCATATGATCTCATTTACTTTTTTTGAAATGCCTTAATAATTTATTCCAACATGAATTATGATCTAGTGTAACATCTTTGTCTTATTTTCAAATCCATCCTTCATAATTTTCTTCAGATCAATCCAACTAAGAAAATTTCTTAACCACTTAAGTGTGGAAAAATTTTTATTTTTTGGAATAAATCCAATGCCTTAACTTTGTATGTTAGGGTCATTGATCCAGTCAAACACTTGAGCACTATCCTAATTCACTTAATTTAATTAGTTTTTCCTTTTAGGATTTACCTCCATCACATGTCTCATATCACATACCATTCAAAGATAGTTAGTGTAATTGTCTTCAATATTTTCATGTGGCGCCATCACGAGATCCATTGACGGTCACAATATCTTGTGACTTTTTGAATCTAAAATATGACACTATCATTACAATCATATATTATATTTTTCACATGGAATGAGTCCATCATGTGATTCTATAAAAAATATGCTATTTTTAGAGCATCCTTCAGTCATACCATCTCATAATCCTTCTATATTCACACAAACCCTGTTAAATTCGTTCATTCATGTAGATTGTTTGATATTAATTGGGCTCAATATCCATGACACATCTAGTCATCTCAAAATTCTGTGCAACTGCAATACATTTATTCCCAAGACTCTTTCTGGTATTTTGAAATTTTTGTTATGGCACACTTTATGTTATCCTTTATGAATGATATGCTCCTCATGATCCTTTAGTGAATACACAATCCATTTTATCCTTTAGGACTTACACACTATATGTGATCCATTAAGACTTATGAACTTATTTTTGTTCCAATGAGAAACAAACTTCATCACTGACTTCTGAAATTCTTAACAAACCCAATATACCAATAAATATCCCCAAGAGGTATTTTCTCAAAAATCACCATAATTTTTGTTTTTTGAAAGCACATTAAAACATAAACAACAAACTAGTTGAAAATTCAAGCACATTAAAACTAATTTCCCTTCTGCAACCCCAAATGGTTATCAATTAATTCCTCGATGTGTACTCTAATCCAACATGTTTCAATCATAATGATAGAAACAATAGTATTTTTTGGAAATTTTCATTCAAGATTCACATGATTCATAATACTTCCATTGGAAAAATATTCGGAACTAAATGATAAAACAATCACAACCATTGAGATCAACTGTTATATCAATATCTAGATCCGTGGAACCAATGTTCAAATTTTTTGTAATCATATTTATTAATAGATGATAATTTTCATGACAATACTGTTAAAATACATGTTATTTATTTCTCCCGCAATCAACATTTCTCCGAATTTTTTATTAGGGAATTTCATCCAACTTTGTTAGTTTAATCAAAGGGCACTCCTTTTTGTCTAAAACATGTTAGTGAAAATATATAATAACATATAGGATACAAAATATATATAATAGGTAGATGGGGACCCAAATCCAAAATATTTATGTGTGGAGAGTCAAATAAACTATAAGAGTCGCATGATTCACTAATATTTTTCTAATTTTTCTTAAATATTTTAATATGATTTTATATGTGTGCCACTAAATTTTACCATGTACAAAATGTCTTCTAAAAATAATCGCAAAATGTATATGTAGAATTAAATTTTATTAAAAGGTATTAAATGATTTTATTTTTTAAGATTATTTTATTTATGATTCTTTTGTAGAATATTATTAATACATTTACTTCTTTATGTAAAATATATGTCCAACTTGATGGACCCAAAACTGAAGACATGCAAGCCACATAGCTTGCCTGAGGTAGGCTAGTCATCCATAAAAGGACCGTGGGAGATTCTTCCTAGTGTGGAGGTAAGACTAAATAATACAAGGAGGATCTCACAGAGTATAGTGAAGGTTAAGTCCCATACGGGCCATTCCTATTGACCCACCACATATATTTGTGTGACGAGTGTATGAGGGATCACATACCCAATAAAAGAGTCTTAGTGATTGAATATGTACCTTATTATTCATATAAGTATAGAAAGTAGTCACATTTCTTATTTGGAATGTGCTCTAAAGAGTTATTGTTCTGAACAAACAAAAACATTGTTTCTTCACTCCCCAAAATTGTCACCATAGTCATATACACACATCTCTATAACTTCCACCACCTTCCACCACATGAAATTTGTCCTCCACTATCTCAAACTCACCAAATAAACCATTCTCGCAACTATGGGAGACCATTATTGATAAATGAATAACTTCTAAGGCCAGGGATCACCGGATAACATATGTAGAGCCTAAATAACCACCATGAATCAAAATTGAATAATTTATAAAACATTCACTATCCAAACAAACAATTTTATGGAAATATGGGATTCATGAGTAATATATACCAAATCCACCATGCGTTATGTATTTGTAACTCCATGTGTGTGTGTGGGGGGGGGGGGGGGTTGTATCGTGGTGTTTGTTCTACGATTTAGGGGATGTTGATATGGAAATGGAATGATTTTATAGCTAAGAGGAGGAAGTTATGTCAATGAATTTTTTCACCATATCCCTATATTAGGATTTGAGTGATAATTCATTATACTATATATTTCCTCACAAACTCTAAAAATGAGAATTATTTTATAGAAATGGGTTTATGAATAATAAAATGAGACAATTGCTACAGTATGGGGCTAACCCTACAATTTGAAGACACAAATATTAGCAGTCCCTAGAGATTAAAATATGAGGTGGAATCACTAGGGATTATTGGGGTTCCCCACACAAATTCATGGATCCAAAAAAGATATTGGATATTGAAAAATTTAACTCAACAATGCAAAATTGTACAATGTTGCAAAATTTAAACACCCAATATTTCATCATAATTGGAATAATGTATCTAAAATGAATAAATGTAAATATATAAGAAATGATAAATGAAACTTAAATTAATGGATATGAGTGGATTATACTTGCTATAAATAAGAGGGAATTGCTTCCAAAAGGAGGATCATGGGGACATTTTGATTACTACTACCTTATTTTTCAATTTTCTTTTCATTCTATATTTCACAATCAATAAATTAAAGGATATTAATCTAATATTAAAATTACAGAATTGGGTTACCAAACATAATTTTTGATAAAAACATATGATTAAAGTAGGAAACCAATTAAATAATCTTCTTTAATATCCATTCCTCATACCTTAAAATTTCATATTAGCAGATGTTTTTATTTTTTTTCTTTAATTTTATTTTCATTGTATAAAAAATAATAAAAATAGAAAAATCATAGATTTAGGTGAATTAGAATTACTATGTGAATAAAAAATAAAGAAACTTAACTGAGACGACCCTCACCTGACATTTTTATTCATAAATAAATATTAAATAATATATTTCACACAAACCAAGACAAGTGTGCGAGAAAATATGGTATGGTTTTTATAAAGCCATAAACTATTTCCTTTAATTTTTCTTTTTGATAATTTTTTATATAATTTTCTTTTTCATATAATTAAATAAATCCAACAATTTCTATTTCCTTGATTTTTTCAAAAGATGATTTATTTAGTTCATGGAAAAATTACTCACATGTGTGAGAAAAAGGTAAAGTGGTACACAATGCTTAGGAAACCCTATAAATAAGCCTTAAAGTCTCAATATATTGTTCCACTAGATGTAAAATGTAAATTAGATCATATTATCAATTATAGAATTATTGGACAAGGTCGTTTAATTATGTATTGATTATTAAATAATGACTTCCACAAGGGAGGATCCATTCGTTCTTCATATTTTGACATCAGAGAATTGGGGGGGTTGAATCCACCTTTGAAGTGAAACCACAACCCAATTATACAAAAGATAATGTCTAGAGTATAGAGACTTTTAATAATGAATCATGTGCTTATGTTCATATGAGACATCAATAGGACCACGATATATCTTTGAGTAATTGAGAAAACGAAAAAATGTAACATGATCTCTAAGATTACAATATACACATTCTAGCACTACCCTGCTGGTATTTCACTATAGAAGAGGAAGAACCCACCCGTTTGGTGGAATTCAAAGAAAAAATGGGGGATCCTGACTACCTAGTACCACTCACTACCAACCATCTTAATGATAACATTACCGCTGAAAAGGAGATTCATGTAAAACCATGAAATGGAGATGAACCTTTTAAAACACAATAGTTTCTAACATTATTTAATATGAAATGAGTGTTAAATCCCAAAATTTTCAATTTTTATATTATTTATAAAAATTTCTTATAATATTGAAATTTAATGTATAAATATCGCAAACACTTGAGGAACACCATGACATTCAATCATATATTATATATTATTTAGAGGAAATCTATGAGGAAATCCATGTGACCTTTCTAGATGAAGAAAGCACAAGAAGCCGCTTACCATGAAAGGGTGAATTTTAATATTGATTATAAATCAAAAAAATATTTTCAAATAAAAATACATTTTAATTTTTATTTTTAAATTTCTATCAATTTATACCACATTGAGGAAAAACATGAAAACATATTTTGATTAGGATTCACAATTATCAACCTATAAGGAGGGTGATCCATACATTATCCTCTCCCCTTCATGAAAATTATAAAATATTGTGAAGAGTATAGATTTGGTGTCATATATAAAAATACTCCTCACCACCAATAAAGAACAATTACAGACTCAAAAAAGACAATTGTTATTGTTCAAATCCAAAAACTCCACCCACAAATAGGACATGATTGACAGCAGGTATAATACATCAGGAGGCAGTATCAATCCTAGACCAACATAGGGGACTAAAATAAGACTTATCCATTTACTTTTTTCTATGATTTTAAATCATTTCGTCAATTCCTAATTTATAATATATCTTATCCCTTATTATTTTGAATCTTTAATGAACTGGTCATTTTATTTAATTTTTTGATTCTATTTTATAGGTTCCAAATAGAATATGGAATCCACAAAACCACAAGGATTGAAAAAACATGAAAAAACATAGTTTATTGTTTCATTATTTAACCTTTAAAATCGCTACATCATTATCAATATCTATATTAAATTGAAAATACCTACAGTTTCATTTAACTGGTAATTCCATAAAAATATTAGAATTTTTTATTTACATGACAAAGCTAGTGAAATTGAGTTTTTTATGAACCCTTTGTTTCCATGTTTTAGATTTCAATGATAACGATATTATATGAGTATGATTGAGATGTAAAATATTAGGTTGATGCATAGATATTAAAATGATGACTCATTATTTGACTAAATTAGTTAATTCATATAAATATAATTTCCTTACACTTTTTGACACATTCAATTTCTGTATTACATGAGATTTTAATTAATATTTTTATTCACCAATTGAATTATTTTAAAAAATAATAACTCCATTCCTGAAAGGATTTTTAGGCTGAACACATTATATTTTATCATGATAATATTTCCTAAGTGATCATGGGGAATGTCACCTTTTAGAACATCAACCATAACAAATCAATGCTATGACTATGAAAAAAAACTATTAAAATGATTGAAAATTTTTATTTATATTTAATTGTCTCTAATACAACATTATGCATTAGTTATTATTTATCTCATAGAAACCAAGAATAAACTTATTAGGAATGAACCACATTGGAATCAATTTTTACAAATTCCTTCCCTCTTTATAGTATTTTTCATGAAATTCTAAACATGACGTATGGGGATGATGGAATTCCTAGTGGATGGAAATAAAAAATTATAAGGATGAAGTGTTAGGATTATCATATGGGATGTGAGAAAGGATTGTGATTTATTCATTTTAAATATGTTGTATTCCATCAATGAAAATTAAATATAAAATAATGGGTTGGGTATTTTATGAACCAAAAATTACTATAATAGTTTTTTCCCATATGTGGTTAGGGGTAAATTTTATGAATATTCAAAAAAAGTAAAAAATATTAAAATTTTTAAAATGACTTAATAATATATACAACTCAAGATGTATCAATTCATTTATTATTCTATCATTAGTCAGGACCTCACTTTTACCTTCAGAAGTGGGATTTGTTACTTGGATGGGATATTTTCATAACATTTTTCTATTATATCATGAATTGTAATTTAGAGAGAAGCCTATGTTTTGATCTATATTGATTTTTCATATCAACTCCTACCATCAGTAAACCAAAGAATCATTAGAACCATTATTGAAAATCCTACTTAATTTAGTTTTATTTTTTCCTTATAAAGTGGAGAAATTATTTACATTGAAATCTTATGGAAATAGAGAATGTTCTCCTAATTGGATAATAACTCTACTTATATTTTTTTCATGAATAATGAAGAAAATTGATACAAAGTGAGGTAGATCTCGACATTTTATTTTTAATAATAATTAATAGATAATTTTGAATGAATGAAATTAATATTTTTCAATGATTTTAAAAATGTATATATCAAAATTCATTGAATCATATATTAGTGATAATTTAAATAGATGTTTTATGTGGAACGTGAAAATTGTGTTTAAGAAAGGTAATTATTTTATTTTATCACTTCTTCATTAAATATTGGTAGCCTTGGAACCCCCTTAAAATCAATATTTTGTTTTAATTACAGTGGGAAGGAATAGTTCAAGTGTGAGGGTATTTTATGTAAAAATATTTCCATGCATAATTTTAATAATATTATGAGGATTTTAAAAGGTTTTTTCCAAACTTTCCATTGTAGTGAATGGTTTTATTAAAATAATGTTAACTTGAAATTAGATAATAAATTTCTATTGAAATGGGTAAAAATAATGATTTTTTATATCTACTTTACATATTTTTTTTTGGAATTTAATTATGAATTTAATTATTTTATTTAAAAATTGTGGCCAACTATTTGGAAAAAAACATTAATGGAAACAAACCACATATTTATCCTAATGTTGTACATCCTTCCAAACAATGCCTAAGAAAGGGCCTTCCCCATGGTATGGCAAGAGAGATCCTAGTGGGGCAGAGCACACAGAGTGTACTTTGGCTAATGGACCTTGTAGGCTGTGCAAGTCAGTGCATCCCATATGTGTGTGTGAGGAGTGTATAAGTCAATCCATCCCAACAACAGGTGTTTGGCCAATGGAAACCATAGATTATAATTTATTCAAGAACATTGATTAGTCTCATTTCTGATGTGGGATGAGATCTTATGTGTTAATGTTAAAAAATAACTAAAATAGTTCCATTACACACCTCAAATCCATCACCTAGCTCAGAAAAAAAACACCTCTAATATTACATCCACCAAATTACACTTGATAGTGGACCTCTAACTTATATATCTTGCTATAGACACCATTACTGCCACCAGGAAAGCTTGAGATCAAGAAATTAAGCACATTAAATTAAAGGGATCACCACATATCACCAATGGATTATAAAATAACCACCATGAAACTGAGTTTAATATATTTTAAGCCTTTCATAGCTAATAAAACAACTTAGAAGGACAAATGGTCTTCATGAGTTTCAAACATCATATCCACGATGCATTTTCTTGTGGGTATACCATGCAAGAAACTGTTTTACTGTATTGATAGGCCTAGGTTATGGTGGATAATAATATTGTTGTGGCACGATTTTTTTACCAGCAAGAGGCTATTTTGTGGAATAAATCTTTCACCATTGTCATATCTTTGGGTTTGAGTAAGGATGCTTGTTGTGGGGTTGCACATAACGCTGCCCCTTGGAGGATCTAGATTGGGAAATTTTGATATTTGTGAAGAATAAAATGAAAATAAGGGAATCACCAATGGGGTCTCCATTCACCATGGAGACACTAATATTGGTAGTGGGGTAAGCATAAAATTAAAGGATTTTGCACCACAAAAAAGGGAGTTTCCCCATGACACTGCATCGACTAGTAAAAAATAAAGTGTCCCTTGAGAAAAATATAAACCCATGTTACAAAATTGTTGACCACTGAAAACTGAACCATTGGCTATTTCATAATATTCAACAATTAAAATCTAAAATAAAGTTATGTTGTGATATATCTGATGATATGGGAGGTATTCATGTTATAATATCATGGTATTCCTCCCATAATAAAAAAAGGTGTGGCTATCAATAGGAGGATCAGGGGACCTTCTGTAAGGATACTTCCCTATTTTTCATTTCAAAATGTTTTAGTTCACATTAATTACAATTATTTAATAACTCATTCATATTTTTAATCAAAGTAATTTATTAGTTCTCTCCTATTGTTCATTCATTTTGTTTCCCTATCTCTTACTTCCTTTCATCCCATTTTTTTATCGTGACCACCTATACTCAATAATGAGTGACTAACTCTTGGGTGGGCCTCAAAGAACGATGAGTGTTTTTGGATTTCTTATTTTATGTTATAATATACATGGAATCAAATTTTGGTTTTTTTGGGTGAAGTGTACAGCTGCGTCGATTTCCCACCGTGACATGGATATCACATTCACTTCTGTCCTTTTATCTATATCATTTCACTCTATTCCATTAAACATAAAATCATCACATGATGGATTTGTCTTGTTTAATGGATGGGACTTTATATGATTGAGAAAAATCATATAATGTTCCCCACTCTTGATTGAGGTGTTTCCCCAAAATTCATTATAGTTGGGGTGTAATTATTATTGTAATGGAAATTTTGAATTCACAACCTCTAAATAAGATGGTGGTTACCCAAGAGTAATATTTCAAAATTTGGTTATCCAACTAAATCAAAGACAAAAAATATTAAAAATAAAGGAACCTGAATCCAAACCCTTGGTCCACGTAATTTCATTATTCTATTTTTCATTTCATTTAAATATTGTATTTATACTTTTCACTAACATAATATTATTAAAAAATTTATAAAATAATAAAAACCCAACAAGAATTAGATTTAGGTGAATTAGAATTAGTATTTGAATAAATAATAAAGTATCTAAAGTGAGATGACCATGGTCTGACATTGTGCAACACTATGAAATAATATATAATAACTTTTCATATACACTATTATATGTGTAAATAAAAACATTTCATTTTTTGACCAGATATCAGAACTTGTTTCTTTTCTTGTTCTTTTAGCACTATGTAAATATATTTTGATTACATATATTATTATATAAAACCTATAATTTCTATTTCCTTGATTTTTTCTGATAATTATTTATTTAATTCCTGTAATAATTACTAACATGTGTAGGACCATGGAAATGTGGTACTCCATGATAAGGAATCCCTCCCAAGAGGGATGAATGTATCAATTATTTGTTCAAATAGATGTCAAATTATCTAGGAGATGGGATTATCGCTTCTTGAATTGATGTACATGTTTCTATTTTAGCAATACATTGTTTCAATGACTGAATCCTGCTATGTTGGAACCATTGGTTCTTCCAAAACTCACTCAAAATATCTAAGAGGTTGAAGCCACACATACGGTGTTTTCATAACCCAACAATCTCAAATATCAGATCTAGTCCAACCAAGAAGAACTAAAGAGTGATAATGAGAACTCACACGATGATGTGCAAACATGAAAACAATAGGACCATAATCAATTATAGAGTAATTGGGAAATGATGAAATGAAACATGATATCAATGTTTACAATGTCAAAGAGATATATCTAATATACATGTATCTGACTATCAAAGATGAAGAAAACCACCCATGTTTTTTAATTTCAATAAAGTACGGAGGAGCCAAACTACCTAGATCCATTAACTACCATTCAACGTCAAGATACCATGACCATTGAAAAAACTGATTAGTTCCAAACTAAGAGTGTGAGATGTGCCATTTATAAACTACATATTTACTTATTTTGTTCAATATTAAATGAGTATTAAATCACATTTTTTTATTTCTCATTTTCGGATAAACTATTTCATTCCATGGCTGAATGTGAAAAATAAGTACATAAACCTTTTGCGAAACACATGAAACTTCCTACACTTATCAAAAAAGAATTTGAGGATATATATGAGGAAATCCAAGTAACCATTCTAATGGAACAAAAGAATAGAGCTACATATCATTAAAGGGATAATTTTCATATAGATTATAAATTATATTCAAATAAAAGTACATTCTAGTATTCCTTTTGAATTTTCAATTAACTCAACCCATATTGCGAGATGACGTAACAAAAAAACACGTGGATGAATAAATAGAAAATAAGAAGTAAGACAATCCACACTCCGTTCAAGCCCCATTGTGAAGACAATAGCTTATTGTGAGGGTATTGATTTTGTATAATCTATTCAAAAATTCCTCACCACTATCAAAGAATAAATATAAGATGGGAAAAACCATGTGGTGGTTCAAATATAGGGAGGGCCACTGACCACCAGATTATTGATGGATGCTTTTACTACACTTATTGAGTTAGTAAAAATATTTTTCTAACCCAGTGGATTAAACCAGGACTTATAAATTTTCAGGATTTCCATTACATTCAATTTCTTCAATAGAAATTATTTTAAAATGAAACCTAATATCTTATTTATTGAACTTTAGTGATATCATTATGTAAAATATTTTACCGACTTTATTTTACAAGATTACAATGGAACATTCATTATCCTATAAATTCAACTAAAATTTCTAAAAATCTATATTAAATTGGTAAAAATAAATGTTGTGTTAAACATGAATTTTCATATCCAAATTAGATATTTTCTCCTACTTGACTGATCCTAGAGACTAGTGTTTATTAGGATCATATTTATGATTTTTATTTTATATCAATGATAATTTTATTGAATGATTAGTCATCAAATTACAATTATTATAGTGAAGTATGGTTATTAAAATTATGACACATTATTTGAGTAAATTTTTTAATCATATAAATTAAATATATGCTTTTTAACACATTGAGATTTTGATGTTCATGTGAATTGATATATTTTTATCATATATTCCGTGAGTGATCTTAAAAAACAAAAATTATATTATTAAAATTATTTATAGAAAAAAATACATTAAATTTATCATGATCATATTTCTTGAGTGATGTTGGGAAGTGTCACCTTCTAGAACATGAATTGGAATTGTTCAAAGCTCTGAATATAAAAAAACATTTAAAATGAAATATAATATTTTTTGATATTCCCTTATCCTTGGGACCCATTATACATTACTAGTTTTTATACCAAAATGATAATGAATGAATTTTTTTTGGGAATGATCCACATTTTAAGCTATACTTACCCATTACTACCCTCATCATAGAAAGGTTCATGATATTTTAAAATCAATGTGTGGAGTGTTCTAATTCATGTTGGAAGTGTACAATAATTTATAAGGAATAAGTATATGGAAAGAATTTGAATTAATAAATTATTTTTATTATTTTATTATACATTTATTTTTTTCCCATTGTTGAAAATTAGTAGTAAAATTGGATGTGTTTTTCAAGAATTAATAATCGACTTACTAGACTGATGGTTTTTATCATATGTTATTAGGTACCGGATGTGAGGTTTCTTCCTACCATAACATTAAAAAAATGAAAAAATATAAAAAATAATTTGAAAACAACATAAAAATAATTAAAATTCAGTAAAGAGAAATTCATTCGTTATGTTATACTTGATGATAACCTTACATTGAACTAGTGAAGTGGGAGTTATTACTCTAAAGGGATATTTTCATTGAAATTTTCATTTAAAATCATGCATTATAATAATAATGGAAGAATCATATTTGTGCCTTAGTGATATCCCACATCAGTTCCTACCAACATTAAGTCATAGAATCCTTAGAACCATAATTGAAAAGTCTACTAAATTTTCTTGCTTGTTTTTCTTCAAAAACTGTAGAACGTACTTCCTTTATAGGACAATGTAATATAAGAACATTCTAATTGTATAAGCTTAAGCCTAAATAAATATTAATCATCAATCATGGGATGCAAGGATTCAAATTGAGTTGGATCATGACATGTTGTATTTAAAAATAATTAATTAAGAATCTTTATTCATTGAAATTAAAATGATCCACAATTTTCAAAAGTGAGAAATCAAAATAGATAGATTGATTATTTTTTTAATGAGATGTTCAATTTATTTTTTATGTGTAACATGAAAATTTGGATTAATATTTAAAATTATCTGATTTCATTCATTGATCATTAAATATTGATAACATTATTTCCCACTTAAATTCAATATTTATATTTAATTAGTACGGTCCAAAATAGTTAATGTGTGTTAGTAAATGATAAATACATATTTTTATGCAAATTATAACACATTTTCAAATTATTATAAATGTTTTTTACTCAATTTGACAATGAAATTCAATGTTTTTTTTAAAAATATGGTAAATTTTAAATTTTAAAATTAATTTGGAATAAAATTATTCAAAAGTTAATGTTTTGATATTAAGTTTTCTTATTAATTTTCCATGGAATTAAATTAAGAATATTATTTCATTACGAAAAAATTTTGGAAAAATATGTGGACAACAACCTATAGGCCAGCACGCCACATAGCTAACACAATGTGTACCAGTTGAAAAAAAAATTCCCAAGGAAGAGCCTCACTAGTGGAAGGGAGAGATCAATCCACACGGTAAGAGCTCACAATGTAATGTTTGGTCCAAGGCCTTTGCTACCTGTGTATGTTGGTGTAGCCCATCTATTTCAATGGGATGTGTATAAGGGATTTAATCCCTACAGTAGGCATCATATTGATTTTTATTGTGTCTCAAAATTTTTTCAAGCATATAGATCAGTATCATTTTTGATGTGTGATGGCCTCCTATGTAGTTAATATTTAAAACATTCAAAAATCGCGTTGCCCCATGCCTCAGGTATAACAATCTACACAAACTCAAGAACTACTTCCATATCTGATGCCTTATTCCACATAACTTCCAACCCCCACCACCATCTATAAATTGATGGATAAATCATTTCCACTACTAGGAGAGTTAGGTCTTAGTAAATGATGCACAGTCAAGGATAGGGATCACCACACATCACATGTGGAGCCTGAAATGACCGACATCAAGCTAAACTAGAAAATTTTGAAACTATACATTACACATCCAGTCATTGAAATGGCTACATGGTACATTTTTAGTGGTATACAATGTTGCTATGAAACATTATGATGTGTGATCTCATACGAAGAGGACATTCTATCAGGGTGTTAGGAATGTGATGTAATGGATATTGATATAGAAGTGGAATTATTTTAAGGCCTCTAAGAGGATTTTTTGACTACAACCTATTGCTCTATATTCCTATAGAAGGGATTGAATGAGGCTTTATTTATCAGTGTGTTTCTGTACAATACCAAATTCAAGAGTGAGATCTGGATGAACTGATAATTACATAGATAAAAATGCATAAAAGGTAACACTATTGGGGTATCCTTAAGGTGTAGATACACTAATATTAGTAGTGTAAAATAAAGAAATTCACAGTTTATGAAACTTAGAGAAGTAGTTTCCCAAAAACATTTCATGGAAATGAAAAAATATAGTCCAAGCTAAAAAATATAACACTATTCCACAAAATTGTTCACTGAATAAAAATGGAAACAAGTAATATTTTAGTTGATTAAAAATGATATATATATATATATATATTAAGAGATAACTAAACATAGATGACACAAATATTATGGAAGAAGAGGGTATTCTCATCAATATAAATACAAGGATGTTTCTCCTAAGAGGAGGATTAAGAGGGTCATCTTGAAGGATTCTATGATTTTTTTATTTAATTAATATTGTATATTTATTTATTTGCATTTATTTTATAACCCATTTATATTGTCAATTAATTTTATGTTTTATTTTTCTTCATATGTTCTTTCTTTCAATTTCATTATCCTTTTCTTCATTTCTTCTTTTTATTCAATACAGACTACTTGCACTCATCAATGAGTGAATAACTCGAGGCTTGGAATCATTATAGGTTAAGTGTTTCCTAGATGCCCCCTTTTAATTATAATACATCATGAATAATTATTTGGTGTGTGTGGTTGAAGTGTACAGGTGTGGTGATTTTCTAAAATGAAATGTATCTCAAATTCAGTTTTTTTAACTAATTAAACTCCAATAAAATGGACACATGTTCCCCACATAATGGGTTTGATTTGTTAAATGGATAAAATAAAATTCTATGGGGCCATCTCCTAGAAGATTCCATACTCCTAATTGAGTTGTGTCATGAACATTTATTATAAATGGAGGTATAATTAAATTTTTCAATGAATTCATGAATTCACAACCAATAAATAGGAATTCAGTAATCCAAGGTTTATATTTCCAATTTGGGTTATCAAACTGAATTTAATCCAAGAAAATATGCATAATAAAGGAAGAAAAATCTAAAACCATTCCCTAAGTACTTTTTTCATTCTTTCTTTTATATTATATTAATATATATTTTCATTCTTTTATTTAATTTAATTTTCATTGGTTTAGAAACCATTAAAAATCCATGAAAAAGTAGATTCTGAAGAATTATATTTATTAACTGAATAAATAGTTAATATTATTATGTGAGATGACTATGGTCTACAATTATTCTATAGAGGGAAATTATAATTCATAACTTTCTCAACAAATCTCAATTGTTTTATGTAACCACTCAATGCTGATCAAAAGCTTCATTGGGTATGAATTTTTTTGTACTTTAAACTATAGTTTAGTAGGAAAATTATCCATATTCATGAGGCCATGATCCACTTTATCCTTAATAATGTGATATTTGATGTAAATGTGAATAATACATGAGTTAAGTAATAGGTTTTTGTACAATTTATCACAATTTAATTACCATAAATTATTTCATTTAGATACTTCACTTAAATTTCATTAACATCTAGTTTCTGCTTCATCCCTAGTAACTTCATCCGTACTTGAGTAGGACTAATTTATTCATCCTATTTTGTTTTTAGTGAAATAATTTCTTCAAATACAGATCAAAACATGAATACCATTCTTTATGTTCTTCCTTATACTCATGTAGTTCTCTCCAAAACCATGAAACATTTTTTTCATATTCATGAATGTGAATACCGTTAGGCTTAACATAATATACTTCTTCTTCAATAACCCCATACCAAAATGTTAACATAAAATCAATCAAGAAAATATTAAATTTAATTTTCACTATTATAGAAAAGAATAATTGAATTGTATCGATCCTTATAGAAGGTGTGAGTTTTTAAGACACATTGACACCCCCTATCTAGGTGTATCCATTTGAGAACATTCATGAGAAATCCATCCTGGAAATGAGTCAGAATATTCCACACCAAAAATAGTGACCACCAAAATTATTAATGGAATAATAAATTATTATTTTATTTCTCAATTCTTCATATTCACTTTGGTGCCTCTTGGATATGGAATATACATTTTTAGGATTCCCTATATTTCAAAAACAATAAAACCATATGAGAGGTATAATCATGTCTGTCATTACACAAGAATTGATTTTCCATTAGGTTATTTGAATCATATCATTTTGATTCATACTCTAATTAATCTCCAAACTTATATTGGGTGATTTATGGATGAATCTAATCATCATGTATTTCTATTTTTGTTAAATCCCCATATTATTTATTTCGTTATGAAGTGTTTTTTCTCCTATTGACATTCCGATGATTGTTTCTCTAGACCTTCATATACAAATTTCACTTTTTTTGTCTCTTGTGTGACATACATTACTAATATCATATTAGTAGTTTAGAGTTTTTCTAGATATTCCAACATTCTTCATGGGTCAGAAAACCATCCTCAAGATACTTGATTCTATTGAATTGACGTTTTATTATGTTATTAAAATAATTGATAATTGTAAACATTTAATCTTCATTAAGATTTTACTCAACGACTATATATGAGTTTTTCAGATTCTCATATCTATGATCATTTCATTAAACCTTCTTCTCAGACTTATATACATCATGTTTATCAATATTGGGTGTGTAATACTGAACTACCTTTCTATATTTCGTTGTTTTGTCTCTCCAAATTTAGATCTTTTTGAGAACAACTACTAATATAACAATGTGTTTATCTCTTCCTTCGACTACATCATCGTTAGTTTTTATTTTTTCCCTGGATTGTAATTTACCAAAACATAAACCATATAATTTTATCCATTATCCATGTATTCTTTTATCACTTCTATCGATGATTAATTTGATCCCATATTTTCTAATGAAATCTGATTATTCTTTCCGAAGAAATTTCACTTATTATTTTTATTTTATTTCATAATATATTAGTAATTCATCATGGGAGGTTCATCTTCATCCTTATAGCCATCATGAAATTTATTGGGTTTTATTACTATAAGATGTCTAAAATTTACACAATGAAATCATGAAATATGAATTTTCCTTTTAATAATTCCTTTCCACTCACTAGATTTTGGAATCTAATGAAATAACCTAATCTATTATTTCATCTTCTCGGTCTTAATATATAGTGACCTTCTTCATGTCCTTGAATGAACCTCCTTAGAAATCCCATTTTCCACTTCCTCATTATCATAATTTTTCATCTATTATGATACAACAATACTATGTAATCTCTCTAATCTCAACATCATTGGATAATTATCCACTATTAACAGTGACTTTTGGATTTAATTGATGAGTAATTCTTCACAAGATGAACATAATAATCTTTACTTCCTTGAGAATTTATCTACAACCCCACATATCTTCCCCAATAACTTTCCCCTAATCAAATAATTCATTAGAAAAACATTATAGTATATCCATAGGTACTCGATATTGTTCCACAAAACATAAAATATTTCTTCTCGGACTTTTCAATTGCATTTTTATATTTTCAATAGCTTCTCCCACATTGAATGTCAGGGATTTCATGAAATCATCATTTATTTGATTTTGGTGGACAATGATCCTCCAAAATAAATGATTCATCTAACACCAGCACCAAATTCACTTTTCTCTTCTTCATGTAATCATTCACCTTCCATATGGATTTAAATAAAATTCATTAAATTTTTAAACATATTCCTAAATAATGATTAAATGTAGTGATATTTTTAACTCTTCCATAGTAGAAATTTTTGCCCATATGTGATTATAATACCTTTGTTACTAAAAAATTCCCTTGATTCTAGTGAGAGTAAAAAATATTACATTCACCAATATATCTTATTCCAATTGAGATCCAATCATGGATAAATTCCCTAAGATGGGGAATCTAGTTATGATACATTCAATCATTACACCATTTTGATCTTTTTTCGTCATTAAAAAAACACTCTTACCTTTCATTCTTGAATATAAGAGTATATTAATGTTAAAAAATACATAGTATTAAAAAATTTTAACTCGGATTACAGTCATAGGAATACATTAAAAGAGAATATAAACTCAATGTGTTGATATACCCTATAAATTATAGTGAAAATTTATTACAGGGATCAAATAGGGATCAATGTATATACTAGATTACAACAATTAATAATATAAAATGTCACTAATATTAATCTATGGAATATAATTCATTAATCCTTCAGTATAATCTTCGTCAATCTGTTCTGAGTAGATTCACAAATCTATCATTTTTTTTACTCTTATTTCATAAAATTGATAACAACCATATTTACATTCCATATTTCCTCTAATAATGATTAATTTTGGTGCTAAACAACTTTGTATAATCACTTTTCAAAATCCTTTCTCAATACACTCTACTTGTAACATGGATCATATAACTCATTTGTATGTCTTTTTCTCGCTTACACTAATCAATAAACAATTTTTTTCTAATAAAAATCGCCCGACTGTGACCAAATTCATTGTTCTTGTAATTATGATTTTAAATGTTAGCATGTATTATTTTGGTTAAATAACCAAATTCATTCTACCTAACACTTTTGGGAAGTAACATGATCTTATTCACTTTTCATAAATCCTATTAATAGTTTCTTATTTGTTGACATATGAGAGTATATAACCACCTAATAAAGATGATAAATCACCATTTCTATCTTTTTTTAAATGAAACCAATAAATAAATCCACCCAACTTCATAATAATGTTTTTAAGTGCATTTTTATTCATAAATCCATCGCATTAACTACAAAAAATGAGGTTAGTTGATTGTATGACCCAAACATCATCACAATTCCAAACTTCACATAATCATTTCATGGTTTCCGGAAAGGCCTACCATTTATAACTCATTCCACTTGCCCTTATTATATGTCCAGAGTCATTTTATTCAATAATCACACAAGAATCCATAGAAGTATCCATTTACATTCATTTGACCATGTGATTTTGACTTGTTGTTAGATGACTACATCATTCCATCATATCTTCCATCATGTGCCTTAGGTGACTCATCCACGTGATCTTTTAGATCATATATTATCATGATATTGATATTAATTAATTTCATCACATTATCCTTCTATTTCATGTGGATCAGGTGACATTCCTACCCTATTGCAGATAAGGTGGTATTATTTGGGCTCTATTAGTTGTGATGCTTCTTGTCGTTGGTTGATTTTGGGTGATCACGAGTCAATTTGGCCTCATCCTATATTTTTCCATTTTATCCATTAAGGCATATTTTTCTATATGATCCTTTTTAAATTATTCACCATTTTTCATCCATTAGGATTAATTTTCTCTATGTGATCCTTCAATAAATAAGTGCTTTAACATGATCCTTTTTCAAACAGCCTTCTTAAAAAACATCTACAATTTCCAAAAAATACATTCAACAATAAAAAATAAAAATTGACTATTTGGAAAATTATTTTGAATAAATTTATATTATTTTTTTAATTATCACATTATCTTTTCATTTGGGAAATATTTTTCTAATATTTCATAAAACTAAATTATGTACGTGAATAGTAAACCACCATATATATGAAATTTTTTTAATTGTTTATAAGAATTAATTTTTTAGGAATATTGATATTTAAAAAATAATTTAATCTCACACTAACCATTAATTAAAAAGATAATTAATATTTAATCAACATTATTTTCACTATACGTTGAAATAATAGTTTATCTTAATTACTTTTCCTAAAATATTCTCTCCTCCTCTTGTAGATGTCCCCTCCCCACCCAATTTATCCACACATATAACATTATCCCTAGAAAAATCACTACCAAAATACAACTCTATTTTTTCCCATCCATGTTTTGGATATAGTATAAAAATGAAAATAACATTTCTAGTGCAATTTTGGTGAAATCATATAGTGGTTATCTGACATAGGAAGGTATGTTATTGATCCTTTGGTCTTTCAATTTCTCAATTAAATATATTCATCTTACTCTTTCAATATTTTCAATATTAATCTTCCACCATGAAATTCAAATTATAATTCTTTTAAATATTTTTTTATATCATCATATATAATTACATGCATCAATTCATGTTGTTAATTCTTGAGGGAATTCTATTTTTTGGATCAAAAATGGGTGTGGTCTATAAAAAGGAACATAGATTTGGATTCCATATATTTAGACATACCTAAAAAATGTTTTGGACTATGAATGATATTCAGTTGGTTGTAATGGTTCTCAAATAGATGTTGAGTAAGGTTTAGGTGGCCTGAAAGGCTGAAATTTAGAAGAATGTGGTCATCCATGCCATCATCAATGGATTACACTTTTAATGATGGTAGTCGAGTGGAAAAAACCAATACCAAATAATTTCACACCCTGAACTAAGGATTCACACCATGAAAATTATGTCTCATTTTGGGTCCCACAACTATAAACGGTTCGTGGAATAATCCTAAGGTTCACACCATTAATCTTACAAATTTATCTATAAAAATATGGGGGCAGACCATTTTGTGCCCCCCCCCACCTCACCCCTGGTGGTTTTGGATGATAATTTCACAATAGAGGTTCAAAGGGTATAAATCTACTCAAAAAGATTACCCATGATAGAGAATAGGTATTAGTGGTGATTTTGGGTGAGTTTATTCTCTCCACACAATTCATTCTTGATTCCTCAATTTACTGACTAATTATACTCGATGTTAGTAAGTATTTGTGTTATATTATACTAGATCATGGTTTAATTTGGTAAAATAAATGTTATTTTCTTGTGTAGTAGCTAGAGGAGGACATGAAGGGTTCATAACATGTTATTTGTAATTTTTTTAGATTCTATAATCCAAATTCCTAATTTTATTTAAATTGTTTTCCTTAATTAGAAGAAATTGATATTCAACCATGTGTTAGTGATTAGGGGTTTTACTTGGGATGGTGATGCAAGTGTTCCAAAAATCATCTATGGAATGTTGGCCATTGTTTTTGTGTCATAAAAAATATGGTTTAGTTTCAACACATTTAAAATACTTAGATTAAATAAAATAATTAATTATATATTTATATAATAAATTATTTATATCTTATAATCTTAGAAGGGATATTTAATTTTGGTATGAGCTAGGAAATTGAGTATATGGGATTGTATTAGGTGGTGTGGGGAAGCCCCTGATTGGTAATTCCATTTCATTTTTAGGTGGTACCTAAAATAAATATCATATATCTTTGTATGAATGATTTCATATGGTATGAGTGTTGAGTTGGATCAGGTAAAATATATAGGGAAAAATATTTTGTATGAATAATATATATGACTATGCTAGGTTACCATTACATAGGTTCAATTCCATTTAACATTTAGGGGAATCAAAATCACTTGTGGACTTTTTATATAATGAGACAGGATGTTGGCATAGCAAATGTCATTCCATATATATTTCTCTTGCTATGATTAGTGATAGCGGAATCATTGGATGAGTTCCCAAGGTTATTTATTACTGGTTTGAGTGGAATAAGATTAGTTACAATGGGTGATATGGCCACACATATGAAACCTATATCGTGAAAACCTCATGAAACTAGAAAAGGGGTTAAAAAATATTTAGAGTGGGTTAACTAATTCGGGACCAGATGAGGTCTGATAGAGGGGGTTTTCCATTGTCTATAATTTTGGGATATGTACATATGAGTGGGGAGGAGTCACCATGGTGTGGGATATTATTTCTATTTTGGACTTGGAATCGATATTACATTGTGATTAGAGTTATATTATTTGGGAACATACTACTGTAGTGATCCTAAGTGTGGTGATGAATCATGTTGAGGTCTAACTGAACCATTATATCTAGTAATATTTCATCATACAAGATATGATGTCACAAATGGGGGTTGGATAAGAGCCATTGTCGATGAGAAGAGACTCTGTCTGTTTTGGAGTACCCATAAATTTCTTGGAGACGAATGGACTGCTTTTTTTAAATGAGTGACTGTTTCATACGTAACTATGTCCATAAGTCCAACTGTTGATATTTTTAATTGATTTTGGCCCAATGTGCTATTATGCACATATGTCTGAGCTCATATTACCTTACCATGAGTGGATTTGTTTGAGGACCCCATAAGAGAGGAATATGTTGTGATATGATTCAATAAATAGATATTTGAAAATTTATTAAATATGTCTTTATCATGGATTACCTATTAAAATAAGTCGTTTATAGGGTGGACCATTTCATAATAGTATTGGTTCAAGGACCACTAGGTGGGGTTATGTAGTGTGCATGAATTGGGCCTTCCCGTATGAGTCTTAGGTCGAAGTCAATCAATGAGAGTGTTGGGTCACAATGTCATACAATGATTTACTGATAAACACTACCTTGAGGGATAGGTCGTTTATTAATATGTGATATATGATTATTCTATGTTCCTTTGAATAGAGAAAAGAGTTTTGGATAGCGCCCAACCATGATTAATTGATTATAGGTTGGACATCAGGTATAATCATAGGAGGCAGGATGTTGTGGTGGATTTTACTATGGGGATGATTTAAATTTTATGAGGTTTCATGGTGTCCTACATCCCATATGGTTAACTGATATGAATAGATTCATGGGGATTGGTCAGCAAATAACATCCATGGTTCCTGGGTGACATGTGTATTTTTTATAATGTATACATGTATATGATTGTTTATACTAGGTCACTCGTTGACACCCTAATGATATAAACTTCTCAAAACCTACATGGGAACCTTAGTGAGTATGGAAACATTGTATATGATTTCTAGTAAAATACAACATTTAAAGATTTTTGATACTGATAAGCTCTAGGGTATTGTAGATAGCATTAAATAGGAACGAGAAGAGAATTAGGTCCAGTGTGTATGTGATTTATTTTGTTTTTTTTGTATATGTGATCAGTCTACTGGGTGATCAGAGTATAATTTTTGTTTAAAAGGTTCTATATGCTACATTCCATTTCAAATTTAATTTTGGTTATTTTAAATTTCATTCTTTAAAAATTTTATTAATGATTTTGGTAATTTCTCCTATGTTGTCTGAGTCTACGTTGAGGGAAAATCATAATAATTGTATGTCTTATGTCCACACCTCTAGTCAAAATGGTCTAGTGTATGCCGAGCTTTAAATGACGTGACTGTAATTCTACTGTGGATCGTTATCCTTGGATGGCGTTTCACATCATATACTTTATAAAAATCATTTCATGGTTGTTTATATTATTCATTCTACCATATCTAGTTTCAATAACATTTAATGGTTATTTTCTATATCAATTTTTATTTCCTCACATTTCCTATTTTATAAATGTATTTAATAAAAACTTGTAATATTTATGGCATGATCAATATCTTGGAAAGAGATAATGGGAATTATAATAATTCTACGAACATTAAAAGTTCAAAGTAAATTTTATTACCTATTATGTGTTCACCAGGACACAAATACTAATTAGAATGTTTTTAGGAAAATTTATTGAATTGGATATCTATTACAATATTATAATGATAAATAATATATAGCTTTAAACATATGGAGATATGGACACATTATACAAGAACATAAATCATTATCAATTAACTGATGTGCTTGTGAAACCAGGAAAAAAATGTGTTGGGGATATAGAACATGAACAAAATAATTTGATAAATACAGCATAAAAAATATGAATAAAATAAAATTAACATGAAAATGTTTCTTAAGTAACTAGCTCCAATATAAAATTTAGTTATTTGAATGTTAGGCACATAAACAAATAGAGTAAAGACCAGATTTTCATGAACATCCAAACAATAATATTTTCATTTATGTTATACCACCTACCTATTTACCTCTACATATTTTTCATACATTCACATTTACATATTTAATTAGTATAATTTTGATTAGGGTATTGGAATGTAATGTTAAAAAAATATTCTAAATAATAAATGAAAAATTAACTAAGTATATATGTAAGGATCCATACATATAAATGTCCAAATAATCTAGGATTTATAAGAACCCACATTATCTTATTGAAATCAATTTTAGTATATTTTTTGTTTAATGGAAAATCTTATTCACTTATTTAATTTAACGTATTTTTTCTAAAATATAAAACCTTTTGTCAAAAAGTTCATTAACATGATTACTTCATCACCCCTTTCAAAGGGTCATTTATCCAATTGAGTTTTGTTGTTTTGAAATATATTTATTTTCGAGATATTAATATTTAAAATTCATTAATCACTTATTTTTTGATGATAAATTATGATTTATCTTCATGGTATGCTTTATGAAATTATTATGTAACACAATACCATCTTATTAAATTTTTATATTAATCTGATAATATTTTATTTCCTAGTGTGGAACACATATGAATGTACATATTATGATAATACAATATGGAATATAATTATATATCCCTATAATAAATATTTTAATGTCATCATCTATTTAAATACCATATATAGTGATAGGGTCATAATCCCCGCATAGATTGTTTTTTGGTCCGAGTAGTAAGGCTATAACTATGCATATTATTTCATATTTAATGTTCTTATTTCATTATTATAATTTATATATGTTCTGATATTGTATCTATTATACTATTGTTATAAAATATTATATATGATCATCCCCTTATATGCTCTTATGGAAATCCTCTTGACTTATACGTTTTACATGATTATAACTTTCCCTTTGTAGGTATTATTATCTTACCCTTATCCAGTATATTTCAACTTAGGGTAATGAATGCAGTATTATAATTTGGTTTTTAATTCTTATAACATTATATATACTAAAATAATGATTGTTTAGTTTATTTTTATTTTAGGGTATTATGTTTTTAATCTCCAAAATATATTAGACCTCCATATTTTTGAGTTTTTTGGATTTATCTGGAAAATGTTTTAAATAAATAGTGTCTCAAACAAATATTATTTTATAATAAAATAAATATATAATTACCATGTGTCAAACAGAATTTTCATATAATTTTTTTCTACCCATTTATCATACCTTCTGAACCCACTTAAATACAAATTGATCAACCTTCACTTATGTACTCACGCCCACATATTTTGATGCACCAAAAACATAAATAATTCATAGATTAATTGTTTTAAGACCACTAGAGTCATTCTATATATTAACCCTTAATAAAAACTATTTCATTTTTCCTTTCTTACCATAATTTAACAACTATAAAGATCCTAAACCATTGTCTCAATATAGAAAGCTAAATTAATATATAAAAACTTGTCTTAATTACTTATATAATTAATATTTAAGAAAATAAAATAAGTCACCCTGGAATTTAGGGTTTCCAAATCCTCTATTAGTGGAATTATGAAATTTTATATCATACTCCTAACAAAATTGAATATATGTTCTATCTGATTCCCAACCCAACAAATCATAAATTTTCAAGGAAAATGGTGTAATAGAAATTCAAAACCACTAATACACTTTTCTAATTTATGAAAAATGAGAATAATTTTGTGTTACCCATTATGAACCCTATTAACAATTTTTACAGAAATATTTGTCATTGTAGTTTTATTTTTATATTCATTGTTGTTATATCGACCAAATACCTAAGAAATAGAACCAAATAGTGGAATTATAAATAAACAATAATAATTATATAATTAAGGAGACAATCCTCTCATTACTTGGATATTCATGTTACTCTGAATACCAGAACAAAAAATTTGATGAAGTGTTTGAGAGGGTGATCATGGTGAGAACACACTTTGATTCCTGAAATAAAGAATCCAAATCTCAAAACAAACGTCATGGCACCACGTGGATTAAATATTGTTCTATTTTAAACAAAGTTTATCAAAAAGAGGTGAAGGACAATATAATCCCAATTTAATTATTTAACCTCAATATTATAATCATATATACTGCATTCTATTGTTTTGTTTCATTAAAATAATATCCTTTCTAAAAACATGCTATAGTGGAAATAAAAATCTTTATCAAATAATAATTAAACAAACCACATGAGATATATTGTGACTCCAAAATAAAATTATTAGAAAATGATCTAGAAATTATTTCCATATTTATAGAATATAAATTTGACACACCACTAATTTTGATAATGTTATTCACATTTTCCGCAGAATGAACAAACATCTGTACATTCCTATCGATGTCTTTATGTTTTGGTTGAGCTAAAAATTTGGTGAACTCCCGCTAAAACTAAATAATTTATATATAAATTTATGTATATAATTCCTATAAAAAATAAATTGGTAATTATGTAAAAAGTAGATTTATCTAAAAGTATTGAACAAAAGTATATTTTATATTTTATTATAAAACTAAAAGACAATATTTCATAAATTAAAATTACGATATATTTTATGAAACCATGTTTTCACATTAAATATCCACAACACAAACAATATCATTCATCAAAATTATTGACAATTATTTACCATTTTAATTAATTGATTTTAAATTTCCATTTTCGTAAAAACCCTTTGGAAATAGCCGAGTTCAATTGTCTCTCATTATCATCTTGAGGAATTATTGACAATAAACATATAGTTTATCCTCATTATAATTATTTGTATAATTTTGTAGAATTAATAATATATGATTCAACATTCATAAATAAAAATCCCATTCTATTATGAGCACCATATTTAATCGCTAATAATACCAATCGGTGCACACCAAGACCCATTAACACGAAGAAACACAACGTAATAGATGAAACCTAGTGGTTTTAAAAAATAAATTATTACCAAAATAAGTTTTAAAATATGTAAAACCCAATTGTGATAAGATAAAAATATCCTAGATAAAATTAGAGGACACAATCCAACCCATTATTAGGATAGTTCTACAAATCTAAATTTTACATTAAAATAAAAAATTATTGTTGATATCATAAAACTTCCAAAACCCTACTATTTTATAATGGAAATATCTATTTATAAATTGATAAAGAATTAAATCAACATAATTAGAAACACTATTATTTATATCCAATTTCTTTTCAATATAATGGGCTATAGATACCAAATGTTCTTCTTAAATGAATTTTTATAAAAATAATCATTTTTAAAATAATATTTAACATCCAAAAAATACATCCAATATTAGCACTGTATAAATCCTCAATAGTAAAAATAACATTGAAAATTAATAATTAATATATGGGATTCAATGAACCCACCTATTCATAGTGTTTCTATATACTCCACAATTTTCCAACACCTACAACATTAAATGTAACTGCATTCTTAAAAATCATTATAATAATATTAAGGGTTCTCAATAAATAATAAAATTTCCCTGAATTTTAAATTAACAATTTCAAATTCATGAAACTTTAAAAAGACAAGATTAAGACAACTCGTGATTCATTAAATGAAGATATAAATTAAACATAAAAATAGATTCAATGGAGATTAAATTGATCAATAAGTGAAATTCATCATTCATAAGTATATATACTCTATATTACCTTCTAGTAGGCCCTATAATAAATTTAATACATAAAAACTATAAAAATATTTCATAAAAAAATGGTTTTTGCAAAAAAAATCTTATAATAATCATTTATCTTGGTTGTTATATCATAATTTCAATTTAAATGTGTTCCTAAATATGCATTAATGGTAGTTAAAATTTCATAACACAATACTTTTCTCAACATTTATCCTAACTAAATTCCTATTCTATTTTCTCCAAAAACATGAATTAATCATAGGTAATGTGAAATTACTAAAAAATTTCCATAATGTCTATTATAATTTTTTTATAATTTATCCAAGAATAATACATATCATGAAAAAAAATTATTATATTGTATCATTCACGAATAGTTTCTATTATTATTGTCCCATCATATCCTCTCTCCATTGTGTATCTTCTAGCATTATACCATTTGATGACATCTCGAAAAATATTGTATTCTAAATCACATAATAATATTCATCCCATATTATATTTTGTTAATATGATTTTACATGTATAGAGAGCCATTTTCCCAAAAAATACCTCTAACCCCAAAAGATTATGTGAGTATGAGTAATAGTACATCAATTGGGAAACATTGAAAATGTTATGACTTCCAACATAATATTATATAATGTCCATTATATTACCTACTTTAATAAACCAACATCCAATTAATACATAGACCATGAAATTAACTTCCTATGATCCCTAAGAGGGTGGTACCACATTTAAGGATTCACATTCAAGAGAAAATATTTCATGAGTAAAATTTAAATCATAAATATTGTTAACACAGAGATGATATCATGTGCTTTTTTATCAATATTACATGTTATATATTACCATATTCTTAATTGGTTAAGAAAATAGTACACCAATCCACATTATCATTTTAAATGAAAACTGACATGGTAGACTATAAAATTAATAAAATGGTTTTTCTACACATTTATGAATGATTTCCATAATTAAAAAACACTTCCACTAAATATTTATCATTCTATGAACTTATAAACTTTTTCATACATTACATTATTGTATTCCATAATACTAGAGCAATATATTCTAAAATACAATCTATCGGATGCTGATACATTGTAAAAATATTTGTATCTGTTCCCAAATAATTTTTGGGTCTCCTATAATGTTCTGAACCACTCTATTCCATATGTTTCCATCTATAAACATCAAACATTGAATATGAGTTTGATCATTAGAAATAAACGACACCTAATGTCATAAAAAACTATGGAACTCAGATCTGGAATCTCTATTCAAAATAAACTCACGTAGCCATAATTAAATTCCACATGGAAATAAGCATTAGGAATAATGTAAGAAACAAATTGAAAAAAATAATTACACATTTTGAAATTAATCCAACATGTCATAAATTACACTATAAACATTGAATTAAGAGTTAACCAAATTTTTGGAATTGAAATATTTATAGTAACACTATATAGAACCATAAGTAAATTTAATTTTAGAAGTATAATATTAATAGTAATTAAATATATCTATTTATATATGATTTATTATAATACCACCTCTCCCATCACAATTTTATTGTTGTTAAATATAACCCCTAAATCAATAAAATCTCAATAAGACCAACCTTCTTGATTAACTCAACACGGAACCAGTAGATTATATTGCAATAAATAAAAATTAAATCCTGAACTATGTTCACGCAATTAAAAATTCTTTCTTTATACCACTGTAGCATTGGGTTCAAGAAATTTTATTTTACCTTTTTCCATCCAAATGTAGTATCTTACATTCCAAATTCACTCCATTAAAATGTTTCCTTGAAATAGATTATTATTAGTGATTCATGGTGAAGCCTGATGATCTCTCACTTAATTATTGTTTCCTATATCCACCCATTCATATGGATAAATTCCATCAATTATTTCATTAATATTTTCCCAAAGTATCATAATCATTCTCCACCAATCTTCCAGTCAACCAAAACCCCCTTAGGTGTAACAAACCCCACAAACTTTCTAGGCTATGACCTTTATCTCCATATCCACCGCATTTCAACATACATCAACCATCGATAACTCCATAAATGTATTATCAAATAACTACTAGAACAAGTACTATATCTATTTAAAAAAAAGTTTATCTAGAGTGAAATGTAATATTCTTCTAAGATTGAATTTTTTTGCAACATTCATCTTGTACTGTTAAATTTTCTTCAATTACCCATAGATCATCCAACAACCCCTTATTCCATATTAAACCATCATAACCTCCATTTTTTAGATTTTCTCTACATAAATTATAGAAAACATGAATACTAGTTATAGTTTGTACCTAAAAATCACAATCAATCCTGTAAAATTAAAAATAAATCCTTTAGTAAATTTCTATGTGATAGTTTTTGATGGAGATGATGTACTTGTTAGTAATATTTCCAAATTGGCTTTTCAAATATTCAACTTATCATTTTCAATTTACAAGATATGAATTTCATGAACCAAAATATTTTTTTTATGAATATTCATAACATCATTTTCCAAAACCAATAGCTTGTATTATTGATTGTTAATTTATAATAAATTTAAAAACCATAAGAATGATTACATTGGTTCTAAGATCATTCTTCATTCATGATATTGTTCATTATAAACCTATTGGTGAATCATTGTTTCATTTTATGTTCCTCAAGTAGAGATCTGAATGGTTTTATCAACTCATAATTGTTCAGTCTCCAAAAAACAATAATTAGATGTTGGGAGCTAGTATAGACAACTTATTGACTTGTGTTGTTTCCATTGATCAATTAATTTACCCTTCAACATGAAGGAATTTCTCATGTTCTTCTCAGTAATTAGGGGAAGATAGGAATTCGGTATCTTGAGAGTTAGTTGATGTGTACAATTATTACGCTATCTTCTATTGACATAGTTGTTTAGTTACAGACCCTGGGTTGGGGTTAATTATTTTATTATTTACCAAAATGAATGTAATTATATACTAAACCCCAAAAGATCAAATTAATTATTAGAAAATACAAAATATATAATTTTATATAATGTAACTCCCTTATATGTTCAATGATAAATTCTTATTTTACAAATTAATGAATTAATATACATCAATAATGAAATTTCAACGCTCATACTCTTCAATATTATTTGAATTCAAAAATTAATATTCTTTATTTAGTAAATAAACAAATATTCTACTCCCATTCATGTAAATAATAATTAATTTTATATTCCTGTACATATATAAATTATTTATTAAATAAATTATTTATTATTTATTATAATGTGAAAAATAAGAGATAAATAAAATATTATATATTCATGTAATTAATTAATTACCATGAAACAAATATTTATTTAATATTTTAAATCATTTAATTAATCATAAATAAATTATAATTCTCGATCTAAAAAATTAAATTAATTCCAATTTTTAAATATACATAATATTTATGTCATGACCCAACCAAACGGGGCTCATGTCGTGACTCCCCAAGCTCGCCTCCAATCGGCCAGGGGTTGGAGTCTAGCGCCGAGTAGGCTGTCGCACACATGGGAGGCATTAGCCTAGGGTACCTGTATACACACACCCACACACACCTCCATGAAACAATGTAGAGATATAAAAAATTGAAATGTAAATGAATGCACACAACTATCCCACAACCAGAGTACAACAAACATACACAAGGGAAAAATAGGTCCCACCAAAAGAAAACTACAAAAGCGTCCAACCTGCTTGGAAGAAGGGGTACACAGCCAAAAGCACCAACGGAAAGCTCCTTGGCACAGCTCTGGTAAAACTCTGTGGCCAGACCCACTCACTCAGCTCTGCTAGCTCTCGGTCCTCCTAGGACTCTGTCAAAAGGCTTGTGGTCTGGACAAGGAAAAAACATGTGCGGGAAAAGCCCGTGCAGGGGTGAGTATAACAATACTCAGTAGGCACCCCAAAAACCCAAAACAAAAGTTATCAAATGAAAGGCAATATTCTGCTCATCCTAACTAGAGGGAACCCAAATGGGAGAGAAACTCTATCTCGTTTCCATCCTTGGATAAACACAACTAGTCAGCACAATCCAGGTGTATGCCGATACAAACAACTAGAACATCCAGATCTACTCACCTCGCTCACCAAGCCACATGGGGTACCGACCTCATCACCGACAACGGTTCACAACCCAGAGAACACACTCCATAATCACTATCATCCCAGATGACACACATCCAAGAGATACACTCCATCGGGTCCCACACAAACATCTCCAATGCTCACCCAAGAGATCACACACGTCGGATATCGTCTCTGATAAAACCACGTGAAACAGCAAGAACAAAAAACTCCTCAGATCGGGGATCACACCTAGGGTCCACTAGGGGATCCCAAAACCTACACTGGTATATGAAGATCTCACTTATTGGGGATCACATCCATGGTTCTCTAGGGGAGACCACAACAAGATCTAGCATTTGTAGACCACACATATAGGGGATCACTCCCAGGATCCACTGGGGATACCACAACCCGATCTCACAATCGTCTGAAGCACATCACTCAGATAGAGGATCGTCACTCATGCCATGACGGTCATAAAGATACTGAAATCCTATCTGGAACATCTCTTGATGTAGGGGATCGAACTGACGATGCCGCAACCCTACAGAAACCACGCGCTATGTAACGAATCATATAACCAACGATACTGCAACCCTACTACAATCCTAATGGTGAGTAAAGGATCATATACCCAACGAAGCCACAATCCTACTGAGCATGGCCCAAACCATAGGGGGTCATATTTCTGATGATTCCATAACCCTACGGGGTTCACTTTCTAAATAGGAGATCAGTGCTCATGGATAAGCGGCTATAGTGATACCAAGAACCCGATCTAGGGAAACGACGAAAGAGGATCCCGCTCCAGGACCACCCGAGGGATGCCACAACTCTAAAAGATTAAACATCTAATCAAGAGGATCTCAAAACTATACTATGGTTTTGATGACGCGCGAACCCTCGTAGGAACGAACCAAAGGAGTACCCTCAACCACTACTAGTCCAAACATCGCTAACCCGAGCAACCAGCCACAACACCACACAGCGCACCTCCAAGGCCGATACCGAGTCCACCATCCGGATCAACAAGGGAAAACATGCAGGATATGTGGTTTACTTTCCCGAAACGGAGAACTGGTGGAAAAAGAACTATACAATGTAGGTAGCCCATGTGGGGCCCACACTACCATCTGAAAACTCATCAAGCGGATCATTCCACTGTTATCCCATCGGAAAACTACATGGGTTCGACTACTCAATCATTCCATATGAACAACTGGTGAAATCAGTACCATTCAATGAAGCCAGCCCGGATAGGGCCCACACTACGATCCTGAAACTCCTCAATCAGATCACATCATTGCGATCCACTCAGAAAAACACATGGGATCGACTACTCGATCGTCCCAAATGAACACCCAATTAAAAGGATATTATTCCTCGAATCCGGCCCACAAGGGGCCACACTACAATACCGAAACTCCTCAAGTCGATCACACCATTGCAATCCCCTCATAAAAACACACGGGATCGACTGCTCGATTGTCCAAAACGGACACCCGGAGAAAAGGTCACATTTCTCTGTAAACACCGGAACCCAACCTCATGGGCCCTACACACTGTTCTTGGTCCCAATAGCTGTAAACTATCTCAAAAAGTCTGTTGTATCATCAAGGTCTCAGCACCAATAATGACACTTAATTTGGACACTCCGTGGAGGAGTTATGGCAGATTGAAGTTGAAAATAATAAAATATTATTATTATTTTCAACGTTTCAGTACCCCGGGTCAAATCCCTGACTCACATAATTCCCTAAAGAATCTCAAGCGGTATTTCTTATTTCAAGATTCACGTCGCCGCAAACAGCTCTCAAAACGAATTCCCAGTTTGCGAGTTATAGGGGTTTGATGAACCCCTGGAAAAACATGGCTAGACCACCGAATGCCTTGCCAGAAACCACCGTGCCACCACCGGATACCACCGTGCCACCACAAAAAACTACCACATCTGAGCCAAAATCAACCGATCTTGACCCGGAATCCACCACACCACCGTCAGAATCTGGGTTTTCCGCTGGAAAACATCATGGAGCAACCGGGAGCACCCCGGGGCTCCAAATTCAGATCCGAAAATTGTTTCGGAAACCTCAGGACCCTAACTACAAAAACCTTATGAAAATTTGAAGACAAAAACACAAAAACAGGATCTGGGATTTTAAAAACCTATACTACCTACCTTGCGGGCGAAATGCTGAAGCTTCGGGTGCAGAACGACGCCTGCGACGTGCAGGAGCTCGATCCGCTGGCGATCGGCGCTAAAAACAGACACCCGATGCTCAATTCGGTGAAGAAGGGATGAGGGAGGGGTGTGTCATTGCCTCCAAGTCATAGAAGGTGGCGGATAAGTGTGTGGAGAGATGAAGTCTTAATTTTTATTTTATCTTTTTTAATAAACACTTCATATCAGTTCCCCGCCAACATGTCTCCATCCCTACACCCGGCGCCGACTAAAACTATGTCGCATCATGGATAAATGTGTCATTCAAAACGCAACATCGGACTTGGATTATTGATCCGAGACTCCATTTAGAAGTTATTTGAGCCGATGCTCACAAGTAAACTTTTCCATTAATTTACGAAAACGCCCCTGGTGGCTTTTCTCATAGCAGGCCTGCACCCGTAAAGTTTACACCCCACCTAGGGTAAACAACACGCTCTGGACACAACTGTACCCTCAGATTCCTATTCTAAGGCACTTCTTATGTGATAACACATCCCCTCCTCATTCATAGTATACAAATACTTAATATTTGTATAAAATTTAATCAGGGCACTCCGGACCTCATAAATCAAACGCCGTATTCGCGCCCAGCTCAGAAATTATTCATAGAAATATTCTAAAGTCTAACAGGTCCAAAACCTGAGTCTCTACATCCTCCCCACCTTAGAACTTTTCATCCCCGAAAATCCATAAGCACAAGGAAGGTGACTGAACTCTGAAATGGGTCTCCCACACTAGTGAGTTCTCCAACAAACACCCATTCCCGAACACATAAGTCATAGGGACTCATTCACCACACCACAACACTATCCGCTTTGGGTGGAACTAACTCACCTGCACGGTTTTAATCGCGTCAAAAAAACATGTCTCAGCGGGCGAAAGATCCCTCTTCCTCATGCATTCTAAGCATGCCGAACAACACCCACACAAGGTCTTACCAATGTCCTGGACAAAACTCGAGCAAACAACAGAAAGGGAAGAGTGTCGCTAAACAGTGTCTATCAAACTTCTGCAGAAAGTAGAAAGAACACAAGGCGTACCATTATCCAGCCACAAAGCCTCTGGGTCAATAGGCTCTAGGGCATTCATCTATCCTCACCCTCTTCCCCCAGCTCCCTGTGCTCAGCATGGACCACCTGCAGGTGGGGGTGGTGGCAACTGATAGCGCCTACCACCTAATGTTGTTGCACCAGCTCCATCAACACGTCCTCCGCCCTACAGACCTCCTTGCTCGATACGCTGCCTCAACCAAGGAGGTTTGTCGACCGGGTCCCCCTCAACAGCAAGACGGGTCGGACAATATCTATAAAGATGTCCCTGACCATCAAAAGCATAACACCACCTCTCCTGTGGCTGACCCAAACTATCATGCCAGCCCTGTGAGGCTTGAGCCTCAGATCCTCCATCCTGGTATCACCTCCTGAAACGTCGGCCATGTCCAGACCCTTGTGCCTACCGCCGGCTATGAGATGCCGATCCAACTAACGAATTCACAGTGCTTGCGGTCCCAGCACCATCAGGTGGGATCTTCTCGGCCGGTAATCTCTCCACCACCAACGCTCGCTCCCGCATACCAACCTAGGTGGGCAGACACAAAGAAACCACACCTGCCCGGATGTCCCTGTGTAACCCCTGATCGAAGGTCCGAGCCCAAATGAATGGGTCTCAGACCATATCCAGGGAGTAGAGTGACAGTTCTGTAAACCTCACTGAGTACTCCGACATAGTCATGCCCTCCTTCCGAAGCAGCAGAAGCACCTGAATCTGCACTGACCTCAGCATCACCGGAGAGAACTCTTCCCTGAAGAGCTGCTCAAACTCTGTCCACGTGATCAACGCCTCGTCATGGGACTGCATCACTAGGATCCATCATCGCCCTGCCGAACCATGTAGAAGGATGGCCGCTAGGACAACCATCTGATCTGGAGGTGTTCTCACTAGGAGGAAAACTCGGGTGACTGCTTCGAGCCAGTCATCAGCTTTCTGAGAGTCTGGATCACCCTAGAACCTCAGAAGTCGCCACCTCTAGAATTCATGTAGCACACTCATCCTACGTGCAACCTCATCCTGCACTTCTGGAAGAACCAGCTACTCTACAGGTGGTGCCTCAACTGGCGGACCACCGGGAGGTCCAGCCTCAAAATCTGCACCCTGGTCCACAACCTCTACACTGCACGGATCGTCACCACAATCCTGTTGTGGAACTCTCACTAGCCATCGTCCTAAAGGAAACATGAAAAACAATCTAGACACACCATGGACAAAGAGTATATCTGGAGATCTGACTCAAGTAGGACAAGGAAAACCCCAAAACCCAGTCATATATGATGCATGCACCATTATGTATCTGGGACTAGTGTCCAAACGTACCGAGTCGAAAGGCAGGTTATTAGAGTGTTGGTGTATGGATACGTCGGCCGCCACACCAACAATGGAGTCCCTAGCCTAAAATACGAACTCAAAAAATACAACATTGTCGTTATGAAACCCAAAACAGACTCACAGTGAGACCAACTACGCTCTGAGATCGCAAAAGTGGAACCTCCTCTGAAACCACTCTGTCGCGACTCGACCGAATGGGGCTCATGTCGCGACTCCCTAATCCCACCTCAAATAGTACACGGGCTAGCATCTAGCGCCGAGTAGGATATCACACAGATGGGAGGCATTAGCCTAAGGTACCTGTACACACGCACCCACACACACCTCCATGAAAAAGTGCAGAGATATATAAAACTGAAATGTAAATTCAGGCATACAACTATCCCACAACCAGAGTAAAACAAACGTACACAAGTGAAAAATAGGTCCCACCAAAAGAAAACTACAAAAGCATCCAACCTTCTTGGAAGAAGGGGTACACAGCCAAAAGCACCACCGGAAAGCTCCTCAGCACCGCTCTGGTGAGACTATGTGGCCAGACCCACTCACTCAGCTCTGCCTGCTCCGAGTCCTCCTGGGACTCCATCGAATGGCCTCTGGTCTGCACAAGACATAAATGTGTGTGGGAAAAGCCCATGCAGGGGTGAGTATAACAATACTAACTAGGCACCCCAAAAACCCAAAATAGAAGAGAGAAACTAATAGTCAACGGTCCGCTCATCCAAGCTAGTGGGAACCCAGACAAGAAAGAAAATCCATCTCGTGACCATCCTCTGCAAAACACAACTAGTCAGCACAATCTAGGTGTATGCCAACACAAACACCTTGAACATACAGATATACTCAGCTCGCACACCATGCCACATGAGGAACCGACCTCATCACCAACAACAGTTCACAACCAATAGAACACACTCCATGATCAGTGTCATCCCAGATGAACCTCGTCTGAGAGATACACTCCATTGGGTCCCACAGAAACATCTTAGATGCTCACCTGAGAGATCACACATGTAGAATATCGTCCCTAAGAAAACCACGCTGAAACAGTAAGAACAACAAACTCCTCAGATAGGGGATCACTCCTAGGGTCTGCTAGGGGATACCAAAACTCACACCGGTATATGAAGATCTCATAGATAGGGGATCAATCCCAGGGTCTGTTGAAGGGATTCCACAACCCAATCTGGCATTCGTAGACCACACATATAGGGGATCACTCCGGGGATCCATTGGGGGATACCACAACCCGATCTGGCACTTGTCAGAAACACATCACCCAGATAGAAGATCATCACTCATGTCACGACAGTCACGATGATACCAGAAACCTATTTGGTACATCTCGTGTTGTAGGGGATTGAACTGATGATGCCGCAACCCTGCGAAAACCACGTGCTAAGTAGGGGTTCGTATAACCAACGATACCACAACCCTACTATAATCCTCATGCTGAGTAGGGGATTGTATACCCGATGATGACACAACCCTACTGAACACAGCCCACTGGATAGAGGATCACATTCCAGATGATGCCACCAACCTTACGGGGTTAACCAACTAGATAGGGGATCGCGGCCCATGGATAAGCGGCCACAACGATACCAAAACCTGATCTAGGTAAACGATGCAAGAAGATACTGCTTCGGGACCACCGGAGGGATGCCACAACTCTAAATTATTAAACATACCATCAAGAGGATCACAAACCTATACTAAGTTTGTGATGCTACGTGAACCCTCATAGGTTTGAACCAAGGGAGTCCCCTCAAGCACTGCTGGTCCAAACATCGCTAACATGGGTGACCCACCACAATGCCACACGACGCACCTCCACGTCTAATACCAAGGCCACCATCATTATCCACACTGAAAAACAAGCATGATAGGCTGTTTACTCGCCCGAATTGGACAACTGGTGGAAAAGGCACTATTCACCATAGCTAGCTCGTGTGGGGCCCACACTACGATCTCGAAACTCATCAAGAGGAACATACCACTGCGATCCCCTTGGAAAACCACATGGGATCGACTAGTCAAGCGTCCCAAATGGACACCTATTGAAAAAGGTACTATTCACTAAAGCCAACCCGGGTGGGGCCCACACTACGATCCCGAAACTCCTCAAGTGGATCAGACCATTGTGATCCCCTCGAAGAAATAGACGGGATCGACTACTCGATTGTCCTAAATAGACACCAAGTGAAAAAGATATTAATCATCGAAGCCAGCCTATGTGGGGCCCACATTAGGATCCCAAGACTCTTCAATCGGATCACACTGTTGCGATCCCCTCGAAAAAACACACTGGATCGACTACTCGATCGTCCGAAACGAACACCTGGTGAAAAAGTCACATTTCTCCGTAATCACCGGAACCTGGCCTCGTGGGGCCCACACCCTATTCTCGGTCCCATTACCTGGAAACTATCTCGAAAAGTCTGTTGTAACATCAGGGTCTTAGCGCCATTGATGACTCGTTATTTGGACACTCCGTGGAGGAGTTATGGCCGATCGAAGTTGAAAATAATAAAATATTATTATTATTTTCAACGTTTCATGGCCCCAGGCCAAAAAACTGACTCACAAAATTATATAAAGGATCTCCAGAGGTCTGCCTCGACCCAAGTTCTGTGTCTCCTCAAATGGCTATCAAAACGAACTCCTGGTTTGCAAGTTACAATGGTTTAACGAACCCCCGAAAAATCCTGGCCGGACCACCCCATGCATCACCGGAAACCACCGTGCCGTCGCCGGAAGCCACCGCGCCAAAGCTGGAATCCACCATGCCAGAGCAAGAATCTACGGAGCTACCTCCGTGCTGCTGCTGCCCTCGCCGAAATATGCCATAGCCGCCGCCGGAATCCGGGTTTTCTACCGGAAAACAACCTGGAGCCACTAGGAGCACCCCGGTGCTCAAAATTCAGATCTGAAAAATGTTTTGGAAAGATTAGGACCCGAACTACACAACCCTTACGAAAATTTGAAGAAAAATATCATAAAACAGGATCTAGGATTTTAAAACTCAAACCGACTACCTCGTGGGAGAAACACCGAAGCTTTCGGTACAGAACAATGTATGCGTCACGCTAGAGCTCGATCAGCTGGCGATCGGCGCTAAAAAGGGACGCTTGGGGCTCTAATCGGCGAAGAACAGATGAGGGAGGGGGGGTTTAATTTCCTCCTATGTGTAGAAGGAGGGGGAGAAGGGTGGGTGAGATTAAGGCATGATTTCTATTTTTTTTAATAACACTTCATATCAGTTCCCCGCCAATGTGCCTCCATCCCTGCTCCCAACGGTGACTAAAATTATCTCGCAACTATGGTAACTGCACCATTCTGAATGCAACAATGGACTCAGATTTTAGATCTGAGACTCCATTCGGAAGTTATTTTAGTCGACGATCATAAAAAAACTCTTCCATTGATTTATGAAAATGCCCCTGGTGCCTTTTCTCACAGTAGGCCCGCGCCTGGAAAGTTGACACCCCTCCTAGGGTAAACGGCACGCTCCGGACGCAACCGTACACTCATATTCCCGTTCTGATCTACCTTTTAGGAGATAAAAAACCCCCTCCACATTCATAATATTAAAATAATTATTATTTTTATAATATTAATTCTGGGGACACCGGACCTCAGAATCGCACGCTGTCTTCGCGCCCAACTATGGAATTATTCATAGAAATATTCCTAAGTCCAATAGGGAAAAAACCCGTGTCTCTAAAATTTATGTAATATAAAATTAAACACATTGTGTTTGACCCTATGTGCCTCTTCTAGAGTGGAATTATGATAGATTTCCTCAAGTGTGATATTATAATTTACCAATGGGAAAGGTCATTGATATAGGAGGAGGATATTTCAAAATGAAAAAATAATAATACTATTCATCACTATGTAATATATTACCTTCACCATAAAATCCATTCAGGACGTTTATACGCCTCTATTATCAACCAATATGCCTGATATGTCTCTCTATAACTATTTTTAATGAAATCAACAATATATAGTGGGCTAGTAATTTTCTATGATGGTTTTTGTCATGTCCCGTCTCCCGGGGCCTATGTCGTGACTACCCATGCCAGCCTTCCATAGGTCTGGGGCTGGCGACTAGCATCGGAAAGGATTGTCCCTATAACGGGATGGAATTTCCTTTAAACCTGTACACCCATACAATCCAAGAACACGTCATGATGAAAACACGAAGTAAACTACTGTAGTAAAATCTATACTGAAATTAATGGGGCTAGAATACAAGCACAACTATAAGGTATAATTAAAACCAAAAGAGAAAAAAGATCCTATAATGTCCACCTTGGATCCTACTTGAATGGTAGGTACAACTCTTGATTATTAGTCACGGTGGAACATCACGTCTACTGGTCCACCTTTGGGCACCATCCAGTCCTGGCTCCCTCAGTTTCGATCAACGTTGTCTCTCATCTGCACAAGACATAACAATGTTCGGGTGTAGCCCCTGCAGGGGTGAGTATAACAATACTCAGTATTGACCTAGAGACCCCCGAAGGCCTCCCAGAGATCCAAAAAGTATAAACCACATGAAATACCTCAATCACAATGCTGGAATCAGTTATCAACTCTACATAGATATATCCCCATACATATACCGTAGTTATCAAAATATACTCATCTCTAACCTGGAGAAACATAAGGCTCCAACTTCTAAGCCATTTTCACAACTGATCCATGAGGGAAGAATACTGAAAAGGTAACACCATGAAGGTAACACCATGAGGGTAATAGTAAAAGAAATATAACACCACGAAGGTAAATGTACCACAAACGTAACACCATGAAGGCAACACCATGAAGGTAAAGTACCACAAAGGTAACACCACAAAGGTAACACAAAGAAGATATCACCACGAAGGTAAAAGTACCAAATAGGTAACACCACGAAGGTAAAAGACTCATCTCACACATGGTATAACTTTATCACATAAGTACAGATAATTAGACGCATCACTAGATAATCTTATTATGTCAAGAGGCTATGTGGCTGACCCAAATAGGATCGATAGATATTGACCCACACAGGATTTCTAGGCGCTAACCCACAAAGGATCGATAGATACTGACCCACATAGGATAGCTAAGCACATACCCACATAGCATCGATCGATTTTGACCCATATAGGATCGATATATGATGACCCACATAGGATCGATGTTATTTCTTCATGTTACAGTCAGCCACTAAATTCCCTCCCTAACCACGAATGATTCAGGGAGGATCCGCCCCTCAAGCCATCATTTATACCTCAACCACTATGATGTTCCATGAATATATATCCCAAAGAACTGTTGTCTCTTAAGGGTTCCAACGCAACAGATGACATGTCAATTACACGCCCAGTCTCTGACTTATAAGCATTTTTTTAGAGAGAGTCTGGTTGGATTCAGGTTCCATCCAACCCGTACATAATCCAAAATTCTCCAAAACTCAAGTGGAGTATACCAAAAGGTCGTTCTCTCTCAATGGATCCCATTTCTACTGACGGTTCGTCAAACTAACTCCTGGTTCAAAGGTATGGCTCTTTTATAGAAATTTGTCCTGGAAGGGTTCAGGTCTGGTCCGACCCGGTCAGACCGACACTGCCCAAACTACACTGGGTCGGTCCAGTTGGGCAGTGCAGTGGTGGGATCTGCCTGCTAGACAAGCGTGGCCCGGACCATGGTGGGACGTCACCCGTCGTGCAGGCGTGGCCCGACCCATGGATGGGCACGGGCTGCTGGGCTTGTGCGGGCCTGCCTAGGGAGGGGAGCAGCCCGCTGGGCTCGCCCCGCCCAGCCCACTAAGGAATGAAGTTCAATAAGGGAATGACCCAAAGCAGTGAGGACCACCCTAGATGGCACATGGGTGGTCCATTTCCCCCTTTTTGGATTCAGAGCGGCGGCACCACGGGGTGATGTCAGGTCACCGCGGTACCCGTAGGTGGAGGTCCCTCCTATACTGTTGTGACTTCGTGTCGCGACCATCTATAGGGGTGAGGGATGGTGCGACTCTCTATCTCCATTTTCCATGGCATCCTACCAGTCGTGATTTTTTTCCCTGGTGGTGCACGAAGGCATGCCACCATCTCCTCTACGGCTGGCCATTGCCAGCCGCTGCTGTCACCCGTCGGCGCTGGTCGCCTGTTCCGTCGTGCCGGTGTCGCGCCGGTGGTCTTCTGTAGGTCACTAGGTGATCTCTGGTGTCCTTTTTTTCTATGAGATGGTATCAACGACGTCTCCGGGACTCCCTCTATGCCGCCTGACACCCCATTCCGAGATCCTCCCAATTCAAAAAAAAATTGTCCATAAAGAACCCATTTATTAACAAAGTAGCAGAGGGTATGGGCCTTGTTTTTTTGGCCCACACCCTCCGCGTTTCCATGATTACATGAGGTAAGAATAAAATTCAACAATTATTGATATTATAAAAGAATTAAAACCTACATCAAGATCATTGGTGAATGCGTTTGAGGAAGAGTCAGTGTTCGTCGGTTTGGGATTCGGTGGCACTTGTCACCGCTCACTGGAACCGATCTTGTCCTTTAAGTGGTTTTCATTGCAGTACCTTTCCAAAGTATCTTTTCTTGGTGAAGTCATGCCAATACCCATCTCCATGTTCCATATAAATAATATAGAGAGAGTGTGAGTAGCTCTGTTGGGATTTTATGAGGTTCATTTAATGAACGAACCTCCCAATTTCCAATGGTGTACCTACAAGGATTGAGGAGTCCATCCAATTAATGGATTGACATATCGTTGGTCTCTCCACCATTGATTTCCATTGGAGGGAAAGAAAAAGGAAAATTATATTCCTTTTTTATTTTATTATTCTTTTAAATGTCCAAAATCTAACTTTTTCTCCCGACTTACTGTAGTCAAAGTGTAGCCTTCCTAAACAGAATATTACCAATGAGGATTCAACAGTGCCCTCGAATTTTTAATATGAGCATTAGTTCCAAAGATATAAAACTCTTCTTGGGCATTTACTGATCATACCCTAAAACAAATTTCAGATATTCATTCTGGGTACACCAAGCCTTGGAATCCCATGCCGTCAATTTTCACAGACTCGTAATAATCCCATATAACAAAAAACATTACATCAAAAATTCGGGTCATTACATTCTCTCAGCCTTAGGGATTTCCATCCCCAAAAGACACTACATAGAATAAAGAATCAAATTTGGGTACTGAGCCCGAATTTGAGCCTCTCGGTCCCATGTTTTCTCCTGGAGGTTCCCTTGCTACCAGGGAACGTGCACCAGATGTATTGATCGTCAACGAAGGACCCACTCCTATTGATCCTCAATATCCCTTGGAACCTCTATAAATTTCTCCCAATCATCAATTTCCAGATCGCCCAATTTTGTAACGTGTGATGGATCATGCATGAACCTCCTCATCCACGACACGTGCAAAATGTCATACATCTGGTGCATCTATGGGGGAAGAGCCAGTTGATATGTCACCTCACCAACTCTGATGAGAACCTGAAAATTTCTGATGATCCTCAAGGATAACATTCCACCCCATCTAAATATCTAAAAACCTCATCGAGGTGAGACCTATACGAAGACATGGTATCCCTCCTCGAACACCAAAGGTATCTATCACCAGTCATCATAATACTGATGTCTTCTTTGTGCAGTCGTCATATGCTCCTGGATGATCTTCACCTTCTCAGTGGTGGCCCGTACCATCTATGGAAACATATGTTTTGTCCCCCCTTGGTCTTTCTATCATAGAGGTGATCTGAAAGGTCGACCGTACAAGGCCTCAAATGGTGCTTTACTGATGGTGGAGTGATAGCTTTAGTTATTTCGGAACTCCACCAAGGGTGAGTGATCCTCCCAACTGCGTAAAAAATCTTGGACGCAAGTAGGAAGCATGTCCTCCAGTGTCTCTATAGTCTGCTCTATCAAACCATCCATTTGTGGATGGAAGGTGATGCTAAAATGTAGCTTAGTCCCAAACGCCTCCTATAATCCCTTGCACTACTGGGATGTAAAATGTGAATCACGTTCAGAGGAAATCGTCAATGGAACCCCTTGAAGTCGTACAATCTCCTTCCTATAGAGGTTTCCCAAGCCCACTACTCACCCCTGCTCTCAGATAGGTAACTAGTGGGCTGACTTGGAGAGTCGATCAACGATAACCTATATGGAATCATGTCAGTTGGACGTATGTGGAAGCCCTGCCATAGTGTCCAGGGAGATACCATCCCATTTACACTACGACACCTCTAGTGGCTGCAATGAGCCTGTTAAAACTTGATGCCCAGCCTTCACATGCTTACAATAGAGGCATCGTGAAACAAACTTTGCATCTACTTTATTCATCCCTAGCCACCATTGCTAATGTCGGATGCCCTGGTACATCTTCACCACACCAGGATATACTTCTAGAGGGGACATATGGAACTCCCTAAACACCTCCTCTCTTAGGGCCACTAATACCATTGTGCATCCTATATAGTGGATGATGTTATCCCAATCTTCAGAAAATCCCTTAGGTGCCTGTCCAGAGGATAATAGGGAAAGTAGAGCCTCACAGTCAATGTACCCAAGTTGTGGCTCCCAAATTCACTGAAGATTTGGGGGAGTGAGTGTCATATACTAGAGGTAATATGCTCTATCTCTTTCCGAAAATTATATATGCAACGTGGCTAGATGCTCAGTCGACTCACTCAGTAGTTGTAAGTTATACCTCCTTCTGAGTGCATCATCCACTACATTCCCCTTCCTTGGAGTGTTGACTATCTCGAAGTCATAGTCTTGGAGGAACTCCAGCCATCTCCACTATCTTAGGTTAAGGTCCTTCTGAGAGAAGATACACATGAGACACTTTTTTTCAGAGTAGATTGTAAAACGTTTTCCCATCAGGTAATGTCACCACATATTCAACGTGAAGACCACTGCTGCTAACTCCAAGTCATGGGTAGAACTGTTCTTCTCAGGTTTTCTCACCTGTCATGAACCATAAGAAATCATTTCTCTCTCCTATATCAGGACACATCCAATTCTAGTCCCTGATGCATCACAGTAGACTACATAACCAACACCCTCTTCTTGTAGCATAGAAATTGGGTCGCTCATCATTCTCTGCCTTAGATCCTGAGAACTCCAATGAAATATCTCCATCCATACAATGGGTTTTCCATTATTCTTCAAAGGTGATAAGGGTGATACAACTCTAGAAATGTTAGCCACGAATCTCTGGTATTACCCATCCAAACCTAAGACAATATGCACCTAGATCGCACTCTTTGTGGCTACAAAGCTAGCACAGCCTCTATCTTTGTTGGGTACACTGCAACTCCAGCCTCTGAGATCAGGTGTCCCAAAACATGGACCTCTCATATCCCAAACTGGCACTTCGAGAGCTTACCATAAGGTAGGTTTCTCTCAGAGTGTATCCAGATCTATCCAAAAATGATACGCATTATCCTACTCCAACGCTGATTATATCAAGATGTCATTGATGAACACCATCAGAAAGAGATCGACGTTTTGGCTGAATGTTCCTGTTCATGAATCCCATGAACATTGTTGGGGTGTTGTTCACACTGAATGTCATAACGAAGAACTCATTGTGGCCATACTGACATTTGATGGTCATCTTCTGTAGATCCTCATCTCGAACCTTGAGCTAATGATTGCATGATCTGAGGTCTATCTTCAAAAATCACTGAGCACCCTTCAGCTGGTTGAAAAGATCATCAATCCTTAGAAGTGGATACTTTTTCTTCACAGACACCTGATTCAGGTGCCTCTAACCCAAAAAGAGTCTCAAAATTCTATCTTCCTTCTTGTAAAACTAAATCGGTGTTTCACATGGATAAACACAAGGCCTTATGAACCCCTACCTCTATATGTCCTCCAACTCTACCCGTAACTAACAAAAGTCTGCGGGAGCCATCCGATATGCCAGTGTAGATATTGGTTTCACCCCAGGGTACAGGTAAATGTAAATGTGTACCTCTCCGTGTGGATGTAGAACCAAAATATCATCATGAAAGACATCGGCATATTGTTCCACCACAATAGGATAGCTCGGACTCCTAACTTCAACCGCTCCGAGGGTAAGGCTAGCCAACTGATGTGTGATCGGTTGCACCCTCCACCTAGTATGTCCATCATATACAGCAAAGGTTCCCTTCTCCCCAGTGAAGTAAAACCAGGTCCCATACTCACAAACACACCGCACATTGCGCTTAAAGTAGTCAATATTAGCATGGATTATGGATAAGCCAGTCCATTCACAAGTTGACGTCATAAGGCCTCGATGCTAATACTAGGATATCCTAGCCTAAGCTTCTTCCTCCTAGAGTGAGCTCACCCTTCCTGAACAAGTGTTTAATCGTAAAATCTTCTCACCTATGAGTTTTTAATCACATGTATGAAGCCAGTGGCTCCATCGGAATCTTCGAGCCCCGAACAAGTGTCGTAGAAATGAAAGAGTGACTGGAAGCTGTGCTTAGAAGTACTACATCAATGGTAGAGTAGACATCGAGTGTATCTCGATTCATCTCTGGAGCTCCATAGTCTTAGGCCTCAGCTGCTTTGAGCTGAGCTCGTCCCTATCCACTTGCTCCCTTTGCTCGGGGTGGACCCCCATGAGGGGGTTGCAGTAGAACCTCGAATCGCTGCCCACTACCTACTGCACAACCATATCATTTAACACATTCCCCCCCCCTGTGTACCTCCTCACTGAAACCTCTGCCTCTGACTTGATGATCTCTCGACTGTCTTCTGGTTGTCTGTACACCAGGTTGGGCATTCGCAAGCCATGTGATAGTGCCTGCCACATGAGTAGCACTTTCTGCTCATCATTTGTCCTCCTCTGTCCCGTGATACCCTCACCACCGAGACTGTATGTTGAGGTCATCCACCATATGTTCTGGCTTTCATGGGGCCATGCGTCATACATCTACGACCTGCTACAGAAAACTCTTCTACTTGACATTCGGTGGTGTCTCTCACTTTTGGTGTCTGCTCAGCTAGAAATATCTCCAACAAAATACCTTGCTCTAGCACCCCAGCCTGTGTCAAAATGATGAGTGATATCATTGATGCTCTGATCTCCTGTCGGAGACCCTAATCAAAGGATCATTCCCTGATGAAAGGGTCACGTACCATGTCGGTGGAGTAGCAGTAGAGAGTAGTGAACCTCGCCGAGTGTTGGGCCATGGTCATGATTCCACATTATAAGTCTAGTAGCTCCTATATACGCATTGAGCATAGAGTTATTAGGATAAACTATACACGAAAATACCCCCTATGTTCGCCCAGGTGAGGGTGACTCATCGTGTATCTGGAGTGTCAGACTCCACCATCTCTGCGCTGCTCCCTAGAATGGAATGGAATCAAAGATCACCATAAGATCAGATGGTGTCCCAACAAAGTAAAATACTCTAGCCACATCCACCAGATAGAACTCATTTTCCTATGGATCCATCTCACCTAGGAACCTCATAGGCTTCTACTGTTGAAACATGTGCTACGTGCTCAGTTAGTGTGCACCCTATGCTGGTGGGGCTTGTTGCACCTATTTTCCAACAGATGGGGGTGCTACTGGTGCACCGCCCAAACAACTATCACCGTAAAAGGGCCTTGCACCGAAGCCTCATCATTCGGTGGGTCGTCATCATATACTCTCTCGGAAATGCTGGCTGGTTGTCTACGTGGCAGTATCCTGAATGAAAATAGGTGTGGCATGGTCAAAAATACATACCTAGTGAGCTGACCTTAATAGATCATAAGAAAAAACTTTTCAAAAACACTCTCAATTAATTTTTTCGTGCACTGAGTTCAAAATAATAATTTAGGGTCATTGTGTATGGATATGTCAGCTGCTACACCGACACAGGATTCCGCAAACATAAAACCACACTAAAAACACTTAACACTATTGCTTCATTAAAATATCATAGTCCTAGTTCATCGGTAGAACATACCAATGATACCATAATGTCATGAACCTTCCCCTAGGGCCTGTTTCATGATTACCACAAACCTTCCTTTCATAGGCCAGGGGATGGTGATTGACACCGAAAAGGTGTATCCCTATAAATGGAATGCATTACCTTTAAACTTGTACAAACACACAATCCAAGAACACAAAAAGAAGCATCCATGAAGTTAACTAGTATAGTAAAAAGTGTACTGAGAGTAAAGGTGATGGAACACAATCCCAACTGAAAAGTAAAAGTACAAATGAATGAGAAAAAATCTCTTGGAAGTTCCATCGAGCATCCATCCTGAAGGGTATGTGCAACTCACAATCAGTAGTCACTACGGCACGTTACGTCATGTGGTCCACCTATGTTCACCATCCAGTCCTATCTCCCACAGATTCAATCAATGATGTCTGTTATCTACACAAGACACACCATTGTGTAGGCATAGCTCATGCAGGGTTGAGTATAACAATACTCAGTAGGGACCCTGAGACACCCGAAGGTTTCCTAGAGTTCCACAAAGGATAAACAACAAAGCAAGACCTCAATCACAAAGCAGGAAGTATTCATCAACTCAAATTAGTTATATGCCCAGACGTATAACCATGTTATCAAAATATACTAATCTCATATCTGAATAAACATAAGAATCCATCTTCTAAGACATTTTATATAACTGATCCATGAGGGAAGAATACCACAAAGGTAACACCACGAAGGTAACACCATGAAGGTAAAATTACCACAAAGTTAACACCCTAAAGGAAAGACCACTAATGTTAAAGTACAATAAAGGTAACACCATGAAGATATAGTACCACAAAGGTAACACCATGAAGGTAACATCATAAAGGTAACACCATGAAGGTAAAAGTACCACAAATTTAACACCACTAAGGTAAAATAATCATCTCACACCAGGTATAACTTATCTATAGATGTTCATATGATAAGATGTATCGATGGATCATCATATTCTATTGAGAGGCTCTGTTGTTGACCCACATAGGATTAGTAGATACTGACCCACACATGATCACTAGGTATTTAACCCCATAGGATCGATAGATACTGAACCACAAAAGATCACTATGTTCTGACCCACAAAGGATCGATAGATGCTAACTCACATAGGATCGATAGATGCTTACACATAGAGGATCGATGATCTTTCTTCTTGTAACATCCAGCCACTGGATTCCCACACTAAGAATGCTTGATTCCGAGAGGATCCACTCCTCAAGCCATAAGTCGTACCTCAACCACCATGAAGTTCTAACAAGATATATCCCAAAGGACCGAATGTTGTAAGGGTTCCAACAAGGCAAACGGCACGTCAATTACACACTCATTCTGTGACTTATAAGTGTTTTACTATCGAGGGCCTGGTTTGATTAGAGTTCGATCCAACCGTCCCATACTTCATATTTCTCCAAAACTCAATTGGAGTATTCCAAAAGGTCTTTCTCAGTCCAAGGATTCCAGCACCACTATTGGTTCGTCAAACGGATGCTCGGTTCAAAATTTATGGATATTTTAGCGAAACAGGGCCTGGAAGGGTCTGGGTCCTTTCCCACGCGGTCGGACCGACCCGACTCGACCCGGTCTGGGCTGCCTCACCCAATTCAAGCTGACTTAACCCTGTTTGGGTTGACCCGACCATACCAAAACCAGTCTAGGCTGGCATGGTTGCACTGGGCCACTACGGGCTCGGCCGGCAGTGCCGCGGATCAGCCCAGCCCGCCTAGGCAGTGCGGCCCGATGGACTACGGCGACCCGACCAACATAGGGGCGCAACCCACTGGGCTATCTAGCCCAACCTGCCGGGTAGGCGCAGACCTACCCAAAGAGGGGTGTAGTTTTTTAGAGGCGATGACCACTAGAGAGAGGCCTACCATTGCTGGTGAGGGGTGTTTCCCCATTTTTATTCGAAGTAGTGATTCAACGGGGTGCCGCCAGGTCACTGTGAGACCCGCAGTGGCGGGTCCCTCCTCCACCATTGCATCTTTGTGCCCCGACCTTCTCTAGTGGCGCGAGATAGTGCACAGCTTTGCCTCTATCTTCCATGGTCTGCTCAAGCCCACCTCCATCTCTACCCTCCCTAGCAATAGGTGCAGTCTTCATTGCCGGTGGCACGTGAGGGCGCACCAACATCTCCTGCACGGCCGGCTGCTTCCATCATCCGATGACGCCCGTCATTGGTGTCGTCATGCCGGAGGTATTCTTCGGCACACTGGGTGATCTCAGTGGCTTGGTTTTCCATCTGTAGGTATCAAAGTCCTCCCTAAGATTCCATCTTTTCAACTTCATCCACCATTCCTGGTTCCATCCAATCCAAAGAAAAAGGTCCGTGAAGAACACGTAGATTAACAAAGTAGCGGAGTGTCCGAGCGTTGCTCGTTTGGCCCGCGCCCTCGGTGTTAGCCTGATAACATGAGGGAAGAATAACATTCAATAATTATTTGAATTATAAAATAATTAAACCAAACCTCAAGATCATTGGGTAACATCCACATTTGAGGAAGAGTCGGTGCTCCCCAGTTCAGGATTCTGTGGCGCTCGCCACCGCTCACTAGAACCGGTCTCGTCCTCCAAGTGGTAGGCGTCGCAATACGTTTCTAGAGATTTGTTGCTTGGTAAAGTCATGCCAATACCCCTCCCCAAGATCTATATAAATATGAGAGGGATAGGGTTGGTAATGTTTTTTGGATTTAATGTTGTTCATTTAATGAATGAACATCCCAAATTCCAAGGGTGTTGTTGCAAGGATTGAGGAATCAATCCAATTAATGGTGTAACATGTCATTGGTACCGCCACCGCCATTTGTCCATTTTATAAAATGTAAAAGAAAAAATTAAATAACATTTTTATTCTATTATTCTTTTATATGTCCAAAATCAACATTTTTCTCCTGACCTACTATGGTCAAGGTGAAGCCTTCCTTAAGAGAATCTCGACGTTGTGGATTCAATGGTGCCCTCAAAATTTTTAATCCGAGCATTGATTCAAAAGTTTAAAAACATCACTCACACCTTTACTGAACATACCCTAATTTTTTTCAGAAAATCATTACGGGTACATCGGGCCTCAGAATCACGCATCGTCAATTTTCTCAGACACGTAATAATTCCATATAATTACAAAAATACATGGAAAATCTGGGTATTTAGAATTTCAATACCCTCACCAATTGTTTATAGACATATTTGATCATGTGTTTGTTAAAAAATCAATTAATACTAATTATAATTTCTTTGGATCATTAATCATTCTAAGAGATAAAAATATTTGATTCCACATAAACATGAGTATTTTCTATAGGTGAGTCATTTCTAGGAGTCAATCATCTTGGAGATTAATACCTATGAACAACATGAAATAAAGTCTCATAAACATATGAGTAATCAAACCTAAGAGTCAACATATTATGGGTCACATCATAAAATGTTATCCAACCCTAGAAAAAGTTATAAGAATATCATTATGTAATATTTAGGTTCTCATCATAGTTGGGTATTATATTCCCCATTTTATGGTGTCAAATATTCCACCACATTATAACCTCAAAGTAAAGAAAAAACAATTTATAATGTATTGTAAGGAATTTAATTAATATTTTCCTCTCTGAATAAATATGAAATTTTTAGTACAGTTAGATGGAACTTGGGATTCAACTCTTATAAACACTGACTTATACTAGATCTATATTCCATTGACTTTTAGTTTTCTTTTTCTAAAATGATGTTCATATTTTTTCTAGGATTAGGATATATTTAAGTGGTATAATGCATTGTATTTCATGGATTCTTGGATCTCCTAGATGTCACATCTTTATTTAAAATACATCAAGAGATGATAACTCTAACAAAAAATATTTATCAAAAAATATTACTTTGTGCCCTTTATAAGAGCCATTAATTTGTATTATCATAATAGTTAATGATATGGCCCTTAATACTATGATCCACATCTATATCATGGATGAAAGTGAATATCAAAAATCCTTCATAATATTCCACATATGATATATTATATTTGAACCCTTATATTTAATTGGACACAATAGATTTATTTATGATCCTCCAACTCACATTATCTCTATTAAGAGTGAATAAACCTACTATCTTGGATTACTGATAATTTTTATCTTTTTGAAAAATACAACCTTCATATCCTTTGATCACCAACTTCTAATATATTCCATATACCAGAAATATATCCTTATTGGACCTCAAAAAATTAATGATAATATTGAATTCATTCTAATGGGACTCTTCAAGGACATTTGTATATATTTATACAATACTTATGATGTAGATGACATCTATCCACGTAAAAAATCACGATATACATGACACACCAAATCAATAACATTTATAGAGTTCATTCCATCCTATATCATTCCTCACTGGTTTGAAGTCATATTTTCTAGGAAATATGGCAACCCTGTAACACATGCTACAATATCCTCATTGATTATTCCATACATAATCACTCAAGTATCATGTCATTGTATGAACATTAAATTAATATGTGTAGCTTCATGGTTCTATAAAGATAGATATTGGTCACACAATTATATTTATATTCACCCAATTCCTTAGGGATATGTATGCATCTAACCATGATTTAATAGACCGTAAGATAGGTATTTCAAATCCAATAAATACTATTTCAAGAAAATAAACAACTATTAAAATGAACACATTCCAACTAAACTATTTATAGAAACGTGGATCAAATTTATTCCTTATGAACTTTAATTATATTTTGGATACATCATTTAAATTTTTCATGCAATAGATTCATTCATTTGTTAATAAAGGGTTCTTTGTTATGTCAAAAACTATTTGGAATTCATTAGAGACATGAACCCTTCAGGTTTGATCATATTTTTACCATCCATAAGTTTACCATTATGGAATGATTTTTTCTTCATCTATCTTGTAAATCCCATAATCATTATAAAAATATATGTAATTTTTAATTATTATTTACTTTTACATAGATACTGGTGAAATTATTTGTTTTAGTCTGTACATTGATGTCGTTGAACCCTTTTTTAACAAAATTTTTCAATATAGGTTCTGAAATATTCATCCACATGTAGTTTCCAATTTGATACCCATTTAAAACAAATGGTTTTTACATCCATTTTAGGATCTACCAAAACAAAAACATAGTATCTCATGATAGAATCCATTTCAGAATTTATATCTTCTTTTTATTAGCAAGTTTCTATTCCACTTACTACTTTCTTTTAGGTTTCATTATAATTATATTTATCTAATAATGAATCACTATCCTCCATGAATATAAATTTTTATAATTATAGATCTCTATCCACTGGCGTAATCATATATAGTACATATGTATCCCAAACAACCATATCAAAAGGGTTTGTGGAATATATTCCTTTTCCAAATCCTGTTCATCAGGTGACTATACATTATCACGGTTTATCTTCCACCCACTATATACTATTGATATGAGATACCTTTAATGAAATTTTTTATTTCTATTAAATAAAATATTCTAATATTAAGGACCATAAAGCTAATATCATTTAGATTCAAGAGGTTACCCTTTAATGTTACACTAGTACCATAGTGTGAATGGTTACTACTATAAATATAATTAAAAGTATTTCAAAAACCCAAAAACAGACATGTGACAACATCAATTTTTTTCTATAACAAATTTGATATGGAATAACAATTTCTACATTAGTTGGAACTCAGTTTAGTATTTATTTTCTTTTATATATTGACTATCACAAAAAGGATAAAGGAAGAATCACATGAATCATCATTGTTCTTAGTTTTTCTAAAAGGGTGTGGTTCCTCCTTCCTCTTATGCCATTACATTGTATTGTATAATGTGGTTTGAGTTTATATACAATCTCTAATTCCTATAAATAATAATTGAAATATTGATTAATGTGTTATCTATCAAAGTTTGTATTGTGTTTCTTAAACTTCATTAAAAGTTGGTTCTCAATATCATTCATAAATTCCTTGAATCTGTATAAGGAATTAAACATATAAATTATTATTTAAACATATAAATATCTACTGAAGTAATCAGTAAAATATATAATGTTTTTTTATCTCTACCTTAGCATAAACTATAAATGTAGTTGAGCAATCGGTATGATATAACACACAAATCATAATGGCTTTTAAAAATTTAAACTAAATGAGAATTTTATTATTTTTTCAGGAAAATATTTATGAATAATATAATGGGTTTTTCATTTAAATGAACCCATATATCTATATTAGTTTAATATTTTCAAATTTTTTTCATTTAAATAAATTAGTTAGTTAATCCATTGTTTGTCATGGTATGAATCATTGGAAATACTTCGGTTATCGATTGACACTACTTTGTTCAATTAATTAATCAAATAAATCCATTATTTAAATCCGCAATCATATAAAATTTCATTATTTTTAAAAGAATAAATTCTCATTTCAAAATTGGATTTTAAATTTATCTATATTAGGATTAAATATATAAATGAAATTTTTGTTAACTAAGGAAACATAATAAAAATCATTGAAAATAGAGAACTTCGTTTTTGGTAAAATTATCTTGTAATATTTAACATATAAACTATTAAATAATTATTATTTGTATACTCTTATATCTACATCACAAAGGGAAATCCTTCCTAATATACATAGTTCCCCTAGTTGAATTAATATGTGGGAACAACATGTTGATTCCAATACTGAATTTTTATAACATGATAAAATCCATAGGATGTCAAATTTACTTTTAACATCTCCATGATTATATATATGGTGGTTTGTTTCTTACAGTGTCCCATATTTCAATATGTGGAATAATTATAATTTTATTACATTCCTTATCCATTGATATTCCACGTATTATAAAGGCTTTTTGAAGAATCTTTAGTCAGAGATATTTTCTTAATGCTTTTATCAAGGCCATTCCTAATTTTCACTATAATTATATAAGGAATTCCTTTCATCATATTCATTTCAATATTTGAAAGATTTATTTGGATGATATAGGAGATACTAATCAATTTTGATAAAATTTATATTAAAAAAATGAGAATCTATCAAGGAGTGATGAAAGAATGATACTGGTTTGCAATCCATCAGACATATACCTAAGAACCTGCAAGCGCTCAATGTATCCATGTTGTTTGACTATGGGAGTCCCATATAAAACACCATCTAAAAATAATATTTTGAATAGAACCAAAGGTATCTCAAATTTTTACTATCATTCACTTCCCAAATAAAGATATCCAAGATGTTAGAGAAAGCTATAGGCATCCCTCTAACCTTGTGACTTCTAGATTTTACTGTACATAGATGAAATAATAAAACACTCAACCTATAGATCCAAATTAAAGTGTTTTTGTAGATGGATAACTCCTAATAACTCACCACATTATCAAGAATATCATTGATTTTTGATTCTAGAACCTATGAATTCTATTCACAGTGAAATATAATCTGTACATCTGTGAACTATTCTAAGAAGTAACTACAATTAATGTGATGGTTTTTCGAAAGAATTAATAAAAAATATAATGTGGTTTATGATCGTTTTGTTATTCTAAAATTAATTTGAGGGAATATAATTTGTACCTAACTTTATTTAAAATTATGTGAGATATAATTATTTTTATTTTTAATAAGTCACCCATTTTTTAATCAATTTTTCAAATACTTCACCATTTACCTCTAAGTTTCCCAAATAATTAGTATTTATAGTGACATTAATAAATATTTAAGTCATCATGATCTAGACTATGGTCATTAAAATAATAATTAAGAGTTTAGATAGGTAGTTTTTTAACTATGGTCTTGCAGTTCATTGTTCTAAAGGGCAGACTCACCAATTCTAAAATTCATATAATTCATTCTTAAATACATGAATCCAATTTTGTATTTAATATAAAATGGATGATAAATTCAATAATTATTTGGTCAAATCAACCCATAATTATATTTAATAATACTATGGTATGATCTAACAAATTAACAATATCCTTCCTTAATTTAGAAATAGAAAGTCATGGTGACATAACATTAACATTAGAGATTTTGTTTATTTTCCATAAATATTTTCATTTTAACATTTCCATTCCTTCTTAACATTATGTGTATTTACAATAATTTATTAACCAAATACAATTCACAATTTTATTCATAATATTTTTATTCTAATTCCATATTCTCATATTAATCCATTTACACATGTGAACATGATCATGCATCCATAAATTAAATCACATAATATAAATAATTACAATAGATACATCATAGTATTATTGATAGAATATTTAAATTCCCCTACCCAAGTTCAATAGAGTTTGTGCCTTATATTAATACAATGGAATAGAAAAAATAATGAAATAAAAAAGGATAGATTATTTTATATGTTTTTTATCTAGATTACATACATGAACATTACATTTACACAAGAATGGAGAAACAATATTGAAACTCTGTTGGTAACTCCAAAAAACTCTAAGATTAACCATTAAAGTCTTTCAAAATATTCATCTTAATATCTTGGGGGAAAATAAAAAGTAATAAATGGGTGATATGAGATTCTTCATAAGGGAGCGTAATAATGTTGAAGATAATATAAATAATATGGCATGGTGAATAACTAAAAACACATGTAATTGAAACATAATCATTGGCATAAAATTGTAGGAATAAAAAACGATTGAAAATTTCATAATAAAACAAATAAATGGATATTATAATAGCATAAAAATCACATGGAAAATCCATTACTAGTTTCATAATGATGGAATTTATAATGTCAGACATCATAAACATACCATCAATGCCTCATCCAATAGAACATATATATTGGGTAAAGACAAACTCTAGTTTATCTCATGAGACCTACTAATGCGTCAAGAGGCTATAGTGGGGCCCACTAATTCGTTATGAAGTCCAATTCCTTAATCATATGAATTGGTTTAATCATAAACACACTATACATACGAAATATAAATATGATTCTCTGATCTATAAGATTAATCACTAACCATTTTCAGTTGTATAGTGAATGGTATCAAGATAGCACATGCAGAATCAAATTGATCATAAAGCATTTAATAATATATGGTAGATGATAATCACAGGAGGAAAATCCTAGTAAAAAATAAAATTAAACATTTGTTTTCAAATAAATGAAAATAAATTAACAAAATCATTGCTAAGCGTTTAAGTGAAACACCCCTTTTACAGTTCAAAGAACACTTTCTTTAAAAAATCATTTTTATTTTTCATAATTTTTTATTTAAATCAAGAAATTAAAAAATATGGTTTTCTCATGAAAAAAATAGGGATTTTAAACAAATAGTGTAGTCTTAATGAAGATTGTTGATGGAAATTGAGGATGGGTACAAAATTGTGATGTTCCCTTTAATCGGGTGAGCATATAGGGATGAATTGAGCGGGGAATCTTCAAAAACATGTATTTACCCATAAAATAAAGAATAAATGATCTGAATATGTGATTTCGGAAGATTTACTCACAATTTTGAATAATTAAAAAATATAAATAAGCATTATATGAGATTAAATAGAGAAGAAGATTAACCTGATGGAAAAAATGGGGGTTCAGGTAGAATCTCTTACCACTTGTCCAAATGCTTTCGTCACTTAATATTTATGTCATGGATAACAATATTAAATACATTAATTAATTTATTAAAAACCTCATATACATGTATTTGATGAATTATGGATTCATTAAGTTCATTAGTGGTCTTAATAATGATTTTTAGAGTTTAATTTCATCATTTGGGAGCATTTGATTTCTTGGTATTCTAATTCAATTCAGTTGTTCATGAGTAATGAATATCTTGTTAAATGGGAATAATTCAACATAATTGGAATTATATGTTATTTATGGACATCCATATGTGTAATTGTTTTTATATTATTTTTCCAAGAGATGAGGATGAATTATTGAATAACATGTTAATGATAATTGTTTGCATTAATTTTACTAGTTTTAGATCACAAAAAACTCATTTTTTTAACATTTATTATTACAAAAATGTGTTACTTACAAAACATAAAAATGTTTTTAATATTAATTTCACAGTCCATTTCAACCATTAAAATAGTTTTATTTACATCCATATATATGGTGAAGGAAAAAAATAAAATGTGTCACCCTTGAAGGCGATGAAACAACAAATCATGGATGACATTTCCATTTATAGAATAAAATTGAGAGAAGGGAATTGGTGACGGATTAATTCATTAGCATAATAAAATTCAATTATGTCTGGTATTGGATTTACCATGCAATTTGGAATAGATGATGAGAGGAGAAAATAAGAAATAAAATTAAAAAGAAATTAAAAGAAAAAGAAGAGATTTTCATCTTTTGGGTTTCTCTCCTTCAGAACCACCTTAGTGAAAATGATGTAGTATTTTAATGAAAATAAGAGATCATAGAATATTATTCTGTAAAAAATTTGAATACATTAATGATTGTAGTGTGTCTGGAGAAGGGCTAGTGAGGGGTTTTATTTATACTCGGGGAGAGGAGTGCTTTTTGAATATTTTATTAATTTTATAACTATTTTGGCTCAAATTTCATAACAGATTTATAATTATCAAAAAATATATTAAAATATTTAAGGGATGTTCTAGATTAAGGTTATTACATCATCAATGACTCAATTAATAGTGTATTTATCTTATTATGTATATATACAGTAAATTATTGTATGTCACTATTCAAAAAAAAAATCAAGTATTATAGAAAAATTCCAGAAATTTACCCAATATTTTTCTACATGTATAATTCAAAACAAAACATAATTTTATAAAAAAAATTCTAAATATGATAAATTATTTTTTTAATTAAAATAACCATTTTCACGAAAAAAATACATATTTTAAAATTGTAACTGATTTTATAACACTTCAAAAAATTAACTACAGTCTCATAAAATTATATTAAAACTATAATAAAATAAATTATTAATTTTGGTATTAATTTTATAAGAATATATAATATAATAAATTATTTTATTAATTATAAATTTTTAATTAAATATTTACGTCTTATAAAAATACAAACTCTGAATTAATAATTTTTAAAATATTTGTTGATTTATAATATGTTTTAATTATATATATATATATTATAATTTATAAGATTAATAAATATTATTTCAACTTTCATGAGTTTTTTTATTATTTTAATGGCCATATAAAATTCCTAGAAGTAACATTTTTCTTCGAACGGTCACATTATTATTCATCAAAATTAAACTTGTTATAAAAATACCAAATAATTAACCAAAGTACATTGTGATATTACATTTTCCAAAATAATGTTTATTTTTTAAAATAGTGTTTATAAAATGTCAATATTTATATTTGGAACAAGTAATATATTAAAAGGATAAAAACTGTGTTTTGAAAATTATAGTCGTTATGTGTAAAATTGGATTTATTCTTATATTATGCCTGTAATAATATTTTGGATGAATTTAAAAATATTTTTATGGAATATATAATATATAAATTTCATTAATATCTTTCACTAATTTTGATTAAAATAATTTATGAAAATTCAATTTCGAGAATAAAAATTATATTTATAAAATTATTTCATTTAGGATCTATTAGTTTTCATTTATAATTAATTTGTAACTAATGATTTAATTTTATACACATGTGTAATATATATTTTGATAATTTAAATATTCATATCGATTCGCACCATTCCAGTAGCTTAGTGATAACTATGAAAATTAAATAATAATATTTAATCATTAGTTTGTGTTTAGTTTTTTATGTAATGTAAACTATAAATTAAGGTAAATTTAAAAAGAGAAATACAATAAAATATTTGGGTGTTATATTCCCCCCTCCTATGATAAATTCTATCCTCATAATGTGAAATTATACTTCAAAAATCAATGTTTTACACTCTAAAATTATTTTGTGGGAAACACTCATTGGAAAGAGGGTTATTAAAATATCCTTATAGTAATGGGGAATGAGAAATATTTTGGACACCACAAAAAAGGGTATTAAAATAGGAAAACAATAGTTCAAAGTGAAAATATGGATATGGAAGAATATTATGACCATCAAATATAGATGGTGAATAATATGGAACATGGTTATTTAAAAGTAAACTGTCAAAAATTCATAAATTAAGGATCGGATAAAAGTCTATTGATTTCATTGAAATGTAAAAGGATAATGTTTTTTCTAAATTACTTCTCCTAGATGGATAAATATAAGAACCTGAGAAAATAATGTAACTTCATTTTATTCCACATCATAATCATAATATCATCATTTGGTTGTTCTTGGATCAATTTTCACATCATCATTTACACTTTTAAAGGAATGATGAAGATAAATTTTTTATTTTTTTTCACGTTTAACAAATAATATGATCATTAAGTAATTAATTCGACATTTAAATGATAGATATTCTAAATATGGTTACCATGTTTTATCAACAAACAATAATTTACAAAGTTTAACTTAATTCATTCCACATGAAGTTAACCTTATGACTTGTCTAAAACATGTTTTTCCACATAAATTAACAAAAAATAATTTAAACAAAGGTCACTAAATTTCCTTAATCAACATAACAGAATATTCCCCAAATAATGTAGATTTTTTTCACATACCAATTATATAAATACCTTACTCTTCTTTAAAGAATTATTAAACATGCATGCATCCAATTTTATAAAATGTAGTACTACAATTCAATCACTGTATATCTGATGATTCATATAATTAGAGCATTATTGCTAAAATAATCAAATAACATAATTTTTGAAACTGAACATAGGAATATTAATCGCCCCACTTCTTATGTGGTTGTACCATAAGCTTGACCTGTAACGACCCTGAAATTTCAAGGAAAGTTGTTTCTTAAATACTTTGGGATTTTACAAGTCTTCGGTTTTTGACAGCACTTGATTCCGAGGCCCTGTGTGCCCGGAATCAATTCCTGAAATTTTTTAGGGTATGTTCAGTAAACCTATGTGCATGTTTTTATATCTTTTGAACCAGTGCTCGGAATTAAAATCTGAGGACACTGATGAACTCGCAGAGCCGATATTCACTTAAGGGGACCTTTACTGCAGTTGCGTTTTATGTGGGTTTAGAGTAAATTTTTGGGGATTTATAATAAAATAAATAAAATTGTATTACACAATTTTATTTATGGTGGTTTGTTTTATCCTACAAGGGGAAGTTTTAGGTGGGTCCCACACCCACATAACCTCCCTTGAGAGGATAAAGTGAGACCGGGCCCACATGAACCCCTAACCGTTCAACTCCCTTAAAATCCCCATTAATCCCCCCTTATTTAATTTTCTCAATTCTCCCCTTATTTAATTTGTGATCTCTCCACCTCCCTCTCATTATGTTTTCCAACACAATTAGATTAATGACTTCATTAATTAATTGGAATATCTCATTTCTGAAATAATTTGAATTGCCTGGAAAATATAAAAAGGAGGAAAATTTATTAAAATATTTTCCTTAGGAAATATTTTGGGTGGGGAAAACCTCTGAAGAATTTGGAGGAGAGCTTCCTCCCCAACAAACAAAGAACACGAGGAACATTATCCTCACGTCGACCGGAACAAGATTGTGAGGAACGCCTTCATCCTTTCTTCTTTTCGCGTTATCGGAGAAGACACCGCTCGCGAGGAATGTCGTCTACAACAATGTTCGGTGATGCCCGACCTCCACGACGCTTGTCTTCCATGACTCATTGACATGCTCCTCTCTTGAATTATAGGTAGGGTGTTTGTATAATTTATTTCAAATAAATTATACCATCGTTCTTGTCGAATGTGAATGATTGTCTTTGACCAATTGTTACCGCCTAACACAGAGGGTTCGGGCCGAACAAACACGGCCCGATGACCCTCTGTTGTTTCATGATTTTTAATTCGCAAAGGGAGGTGGTGGTGAATGGAGGCGGTGGCGAGGGAAGGTGGTGGCCGCGTGCCGACTGCTTGTGGAAGAACCGCGGCTAGCATGGGGCAGGCCGCTTCGGCGGTGATCCGGCCGGCTCATTAGCCGACAGGGTTGAAGTGGTCGTGGCACCCGTTGGTTCCGCAATTGAGGACAGCGGCCCGCCCATGCAGGCCGCTTGCACCGGGAAGACCGTCCAGACAGGAGGGTGTTGCCGCTCGGCGACGCCGTTTCGGGAAACCAGGGGGATGTGCCCCCTGAAGCACTTGGCCAGCCGGGCTGATCCGCTCAGCCAGTCGGGCCGAGCCATGGCCATCCGGTCCGCGCCGCGCTGGACCAGGCCACGCCAGTTGCATACTTTGTTATGTTTTTTTACTTTTATAAAGGCAATGCCTTCCTAGTTTTGGGATTTACGCCTTTGGTGCAAGTCTTCATTCCCTAGCATATGGAAGGCGGGCTTGGGGTAGTCACGGCATGGGCCCCGAGGATGGGTCGTGACAAATTGGTATCAGAGGAGTCAGTTCTACTGTAGAACTCAGGGCTCTGATCATTCTTTTTAGTGAAGTAATAGTGTTATGTGTATTGAGGGTGGTTTTCAGTCCATGGTGTCCAGTGTTGGTGTGGCGGCCGACGTATCCATACACCAGGACCCTGACCTCTGATTTCATACTCACTACACGAAAACAATGATTTCATGTGTGTTTTAAAGGTTTTAATTTTTATTACTTTGTGTCGGCTCACCAGGTATACTATTTGGTCGTGGAGCCCCTGTTTCTTTCCAGGATGTCCCCATGAAGGCATCAAGCTAGGGTTTCGAGTTACGTGTGAGATGGTATCCCATCGAGTGACGAGGCCTCGGTGTAGGGCCCCATAACAGCGGAGACACCAGCAGTACCACTGCCCACTGATCCATAGATACCACTAGCTCCAGCAGCAGAGAGTGCGCGCCACTTGAGCGTGTTGCATGAGTTTCAGTGACAGAGGCCGCCCAGGTTCCGCAGAGAGACGAAACCATAGTCCGCCAAAGATTGGATGGAGGCTGTAGTCAGGGTTTTTAGATTAGTAGGGATACTAGCTAACCTTATAGTGATCCTTGTTGTGAGTCTCCAACATGCAACAGTAGGTAGATGGTGGATCTTGATGCTCCAGGTACACGACAAGGCATCTCTACTTGGGCAGACTTCGACAGTCTCTTCCTCTTGGAGTTTGTTCCCGCCACCCTTCATGTGGTTCGGATCAAGGAGTTACTTCCTCTGTGGCAGGGCAACATGATAGTAGCGCAGTACTCAGTGAGGTTCACTGACCTCTCATGCAACTCCACGGATATGGTATGGGACCTGTTCTTCAGGGCCCAGACCCTCGAGCAGGGAATCAGACATGAGATCAGGGATCCGATAATTCCCCTCAACATTCTGACATAGGAAGTGGTGCTGGAGCGATCCCTTCTAGTAGAGAGATTCCTCACCGAGAAATCTCTAGTAGCGGGACCCACCACAGGGCAACACGTAGCGGAGTCTTTTGCAGCTGGCAGTAGGCAGTTGACGCAGAGTTCCAAGCAGACCAAGCCATCAGGTGGGCAACCTCAGGATACATGTTCGTTTTCATGTGGCACACAGAACAGAGCCAGCTATACAAGGAGCAGGTGGTGCAATGCATGCGGCGGGCAGGGTCACATGGCTCTAGACTATCCGACCCGCCATTCAGATGACTAGCAGACAGTAGAGGGACCTCCCAGGTAGAGGGAGAGGTTCGACTGTGGAGGTCTGCCGGGTGCGGGCGGATGAGGCAGGGGAGCTGGCCGAGCAGCGGGTGGTGGATGACGTTTCGAGGCTCTACCAACACCACCACTAGGAGGACAATCCCAACCACAGGGAGCTGGAAGACAGGGGCAGGCTTAGCTCAAGGCAGTCGAGGCCTATGACCACGGCACACCAGAGCTGATTCTAGGTACTATCTGTTTCTACTCCACCCTTTCTGATGTACTTATAAACATATGAGCGAGTCATTATTTTATTGTTGATGCCCTTGTTCAGAGCTCGGAGATTCCGACGGAGCTGTTGGCTCAATCCTTACAGCTAGAGACTCATAGGGGACTAGACTCGATGATTACATAGTAGTTCTGTCATTGTGATCATACTGTAGGAGGAGAGAGCTTCGGCTAGGATCTTCTTGTAGCAGAGTCGAGGCCTTACGACGCCATCTTGGGTATGGACTAGTTTTCTACAATCCATACTCAGATCGACTGCATTAGGTGCAATGTGCGGTGTGTCTACACTGATGGGACCAGGTTCACCTTCACTGGTGAGAAGGGAGCCTTTGCAATACAGGATGGACTTTCACACAGGAGAGGGTAGATGATCACACATCAGTTAACTAGTCTCATCCTCGGAGCAGTTGATTTGCGGAGTCCGAGATTTCCTGTTGTGGTGGATCAGTATGCGAACGTTTTTCCTGATGACGTTCTTGGACTACATCCTCATAGAGAGGTATACTTTTACATAGACTGTTACCCCATAAAATCACCGGTATCCACTCCAGCTTATCGGAAGGCTCCCACCATGCTTCGTGAGCTGTGGGTACAGCGGGAGGAATTGCAGGGGAAGGGATTCATCCGACTTAGTGATTCACCCAGGGCATCACTGATTTTGTTCACCAAGAAGGCGAATGGGAGCTTACGACTGTGTGTGGACTACCATCAACTTAATCAGGTGATAGTGAAGAACAAGTACACATTCCTGAGGATTGACGACCTCTTTGACCAGCTCAAGAGAGAACGACGGGTCTAAAAGATAGACCTCAGGTTAGGCTATCACCAGCTAAGAGTTCGAGATGAGGATGTGCAGAAGACGACCTTCAGGTGTCGGTATGGCCACTACGAGTTCTTGGTTATTCCTTTCGACGTAACCAACACTACATCGGTGTTTATGTGTCTCATGAACAGGATCTTCCAGCCTTACCTCGATTGTTTTGTCGTAGTCTTCATTGACGACATATTGATTTACTCGACCACTGAGGAGGAGCACGCCTACCACTTGTGGGTTGTACTTGATACACTCTGAGAGCACCAACACCATGGTAAGCTCTCCAAGTGCCAGTTTTGGATTCGAGAGGTTCACTTCTTGGGAGATGTCATCTCGGAGGCTAGAGTTGCAGTGGATCCATCGAAGATAGAGGCAGTACATGCTTGGGAGCTACCAAGGAGCATGACAGAGGTGCAGAGATTCCTGGGTCTAGCTGGGTACTATCGGAGATTTGTGCTAGACTTCTCAATAGTTGCAGAACCGCTTTCTGCTTTGATGAAGAAGGGGAAACCCTTCGTGTCTTAAGATTTATGCCAGCAGAGCATTCAAGAGATGAGATAGAGATTGACCAGTGCGCCCATACTGAGGCTACCTGAGCAGGGCATAGGGTACGTAGTTTACTACGACGCATTAGGGATGAGACTCGGGTGTGTCCTGATGGAGGATAGAGCGGTGATTTCTTATGGTTCATGGAAGTTGGGGGTGCATGAGTAGAACTACGCCTCCCATGACCTGGAGTTAGCAGTACTGGTCTTCGCCTTGAAGATATATTGGCACTATCTGATGGGTAAACGCTTAACAGGCTACTCTGACCACCATGGTATCAGGTACATCTTCTCATAGAAGGACCTGAACCTGAGACAGTGGAGATGGCTCGATTTCTTCCTGGATTATGACTTTGAGATAGTCTATACTCTTGGTAAGGGGAACGTTGTCGCAGATTCTCTTTGTTGGAGATCGGGCATTCAGCTACTATGAGAGTCGACGGAGCAACTAGCCATGTTGCAGATATCCTTTGTGGATAGAGATAGAGTATATTTTCTACAGGCTCCCATAGTCAATCCTCCACTCTGTCAGTGAGTCAGAGAGGCACAGCATGGGGACGTTGACTGTGAGACACGACGTGCTCAGATATCCTTAGGGCAGGAACCTGATTGATTTTCTGAAGGAGGGGAGCACATCATCCTCTTCAGGGGACGTACCATGGTACCAATTGCACTACAGGAGGAGGTGCTAAGGGAGTTCCACACATCCCCTCTAGTTGTATATCCAGGAGTGGTGAAGATGTATCAGTACCTCAAACGACAACACTGGTGGCTAGGTATGAAGAAGGCAGTAGCAGAGTTCATTTCATGATACCTCACCTGTCAGTAAGTGATGGTGGAGCACCAGTTACCAGCAGGCTTGGTGCTACACTAAGAGGTTCCGGAGTGGATGTGGGATGGGATATCCATGGATTTCATGATGGGGCTTCCACGTACATCCATGGGATACGACTCTCTCTTGGTGATCATAGAATGACTCACCAAGTCTGCCCACTTCCTTCCAATCAGAGAACTGAGTTCAGTAGAGATATTGGGACGCCTCTACATTCAGGATATCATACGGCTTCATGGTTTTTCATCATATATCATTTCCGATTGAGATGCTCGTTTCACTTCCCAACTATGGAAGGGATTATATGAGTCTTTTGGGACGCAGCTTCGCTTGAGCACTGCCTTCCATCCTCAGGCAGATGGTCAGACTGAGAGGTCCATTCAGACTCTTGAGGACATGATCCGTGCATGTGTCCTTGACTTTGGTCAAAGATTAGATGATCACTTACCCTTGTTGGAGTTTGCGAGCAACAATAGCTACCACTCCACCTTCGGGATGGAACCATACGAGGCACTGTATGGACATCCTTGCAGATCACCTCTGTGCTAGAATGACCCTGGGGAGTCAGCACTTATAAGACCAGAGATGGTTCAGGCCATGACGGAGAAGGTTCAGATCATCGAGGAGCGGATGAAGACTGCACCGAGCAGAGAGAAGTCCTATACTGATAGGAGACAGAGACCATTGGTGTTCGAGGATGGAGACCAAATTTTCTTATGAGTCTCACCTCGACAAGGTCTATGGAGATTTTCATGGGGCGGTAATTCATCTTCGTGTTTCATCAGACCTTTCCAGTTCCTCAGCAGAGTAGGCGAGGTGGCTTACTGCCTGGCTCTTCCACCTCAGTTGCACTGGTTGCTTTACGTCGTCCACCTATCGTAGCTAAGGAGATATGTGCATGACCCGTCACACATCATTGACCATGAGGATTTGGACATCGATGACGGGGCGACATTCACAGAGGTCCCGGTGGAGATCGACGATCAGCAAAAGCGGGTCCTACATGGACAGTCAATTCCACTGGTGCGCATTCACTAGAAGCACGGGAACCACTAGAAGAGCACTTGGGATCGGAGGGCTCAGATGCGAGCTCAGTACCACCATTTGTTTCCTTATTGTGTGTTGTAGCTTTACGGGGATGTAAATCACTGAGTTGAGAGTAATGTAAAGTCCCATAAATTTCAAGGAAAATTTTTTCGTAAATACTTTGAAATTTTATGAGTCTGCGGTTTCTGAAGGCACATTATAATGAGGTCTGGTGTGCCCAGAGTAAATTCTTGATGTTTTGTTCTAGTACGTTCAATAGACATACATGCGGGTTTTTCTATCTTTTGAACCGGTGCTGGGAATTGAAATTCGATGACACCGATGAACTCGCAGCGCCGGTATTCTCTTAAGGGGACCTTTACTGCAGTTTCATTTTATGCGGGTTGAGAGTTAATTTTTTGGGGATTTAGAATAAAATAAATAAAATTGTAATACACAATTTTATATAATGTTGTTAGTTATATCCTACAAGGTGAAGTTGTAGGTGGGGACCACACCCACAGAACCTCCCTTGAGAGGATAAAGTGAGGTGGGGCCCAAACAAACCCCTAACCTTTCAACTACCTTAAACTCCCCATTAATCCCCCCTTATTTAATTTTGACAACTCTCCCCATATTTAATTTTTGATCTCTCCACCTCCCTCTCATTATGTTTTCCAACACAATTAGATTAATGACATCATTAATTAATTGGCACATCTCATTTTTGAAACAATTTGAATTTCATGGAAAATATTAAAATGAGGAAGCTATATTAAAATATTTTCCTTGCAAAATATTTTGGGTGGGGAAAAACCTCTGGAGAATTTGGAGAAGAGCTTCCTCCCACACCAACGAAGAACATGAGGAACGATATCCTCACGTAGACCAGAACAAGATTATGAGGAATGACTTCCTCTTTTCTTCTTCTTCGCGTCAAGGGAGAAGACACCGCTTGTAAGGAAAGTCGTCTATGACAACATTCCATGATGCCCGACCTCTGCGACGCTTGTCCTCGGTGAATCGTTGACATGCTCTACTCTTGAATTCGAGGTTGGGTGTTTGTATAATTTATTTCGAATAAATTATACCTTCATTCTTGTTGAATTAAATTTAATTTCTTTGACCATTTGTTACCGCCTTACGTGGAGGGCGCGAGCTGAACGAACACGGCCCGACGACCATCCGTTGTTTCTTGATTTTTAATTCGAAAATGGAGGTGGTGGAGAACGAAGGTGGAAGCGAGTGAAGGTGATGGTCGCATGCCTGCCGCGTGAAGATGAACCATAGCCCACAACCATGGGCCACTCGACCGAAGAAGAACAGTCCGGCCGTAGCCGTCCAGACTGGTGGAACCGCGGCGCCTCTCGGCGTCGTGCTGTGGAGAACCGCGGCCCGCACAGGGCGGGAGGCTTCAGCGGCAAACCAGCTGGCTCGTCAGCCTGCCGGGATGAAGTGGTCGCATCACCCGTAGGTGCCGCTCGGGAGCACAGGGGCCCGCCAAGGCGGGCCACTTGCACCGGGAAGACCGGTCGTCTTCGGCCGGCGGGACATGATAGTGGTGCCGCCGGTTCGCGAAGCTGGGTGGTTCCCCCCCCCCCAGCGCTCAGCCAGCTAGGCTGAGCTGCTTGGCCATTCAGGCCGCGCTGCACCGCGCCGTGTCGGGTCGCACCCTGCCGGGCCTCACCGCACCGTGCCAGGACATGCACCATCGGTCCGGGTCGCGCCTACCACCGGTTCGGGTGGTGCCTGCAATCGGACCGGGCCGCACTCTACCGGGCTGGGCTGACCCCCCTGCCTGGTTGGACCCGTCGAACCATGTCGAGCCGACCTGCCAGCCCACTAGGATTGACGGGTTAGACCCGTTTCACTTAAACATGAATAATTTTAAGGTCGCGAGTCCTATCGATGCACCGTCTATGGCACTGAGATTCTCATGATGATACGGTCATTTTTTGATACTCTAACTGAGTTTTGGATGACTTTGTAAAATGGATGGGTTTGAATCGAGCATATTTCCAACTACGCCCCTGGAATTAAATGCTAATAACTCTTAGACCGGGCGTATGATTGACGCGCCGTCTGGCGCGCTGGGTTCATTTTGACGAGACGGAACTTCGGGATACATCAACTCTAGAATTCGTGATAGTTTATGTATCGAATCCCTTGGCTAGAGGTGTGGACCCTCCCAGAATCGAGCGTGATGTGTGCGGGAACCCTAGAGTTGGTTGTGACTGCGATGACTACCGTACTGGAATCCTCTGTGGGTTCGACAACGATGAAAATTGTACTGGAATATCTGTGGGTTCGACAACGATGACCATTGTACTTGAATACTACGTGGGTCTGAAATTTTACTTCTGTACTAGAATCCTAAGTGGGTCCGATAGAGTAGCTATTCTAGTATCCTACATGGGTCTGACAGCATAGCTGGTCTAGTATCATACGTGGGTCCGATATCTTAGATGAATCAGTTACTATTTCTGATCATCTTTTTCGCTATACAAAATAAGTATACCTGTGCGAGCTGAGTCATGATTATCAATCATTATCATCGATGTCAATGACTTTTTTCCTTTGTGGACTGGGTTGTGCTTGGGCTCGATAGTTGGAGCCAAACTGGATTGATGACTTAGGTATATGTTTGGGCATATACCTAAGTAGGGTTGGTTGATGCACAATGTTTTGTATATTACTTCTTGTTTATCTTTAGTGGATATTGAGAGACCGTGTGAGTCTCGGGGTCCCTACTGAGTATCGTTTTACTCACCCCTGCACAGGCTATGCCCGCACTACGTTGTGTTGGATGCAGACGACGGACATCACAGATCAAGGTAGAGACTTGTAGAGCTAGACAGTACCCGGAGGTGGACCACTGGGCGAGATGTACACGAAGCAGATGGATGGACTTGAGGTGTTGAGGAGACCATTTGTACCCACCCTTTAGGTGGGATTCCCGAAGGATGACTCAGTGGTTGTTGTTTTACTTTACTATAGTTTTACTAGATTTTCAGTTGTGCTGTACTTACTGTTGGGATGGTATTTCCGGCCCCTTTCTTTTCAGCACTTACTTTTGTATACAGTTTTTCTTAGTAATTACTCATCTGCGTACTCTATTATGTTTGTTTACTTTTATAAAGTCAATACCTTCTATGTTTTTGGATTTATGCCTTTGGTGCTAGTCGCCAACCCCTGGCCTATGGAAGGCAGGTTTGGGGTAGTCACGACACAGGCCCCGGGGATGGGTCGTGACATGACCATGATCTATTATCCTCTTTTGGGTAATATTTATTTACCTTGTGTCCCATATCATTGTAGTTGAAGCATTTTACATTGGAAAAAAAATCTTACCCTTGTAATTGCAAGCATGATGGAGTTTCTCTCCAAACATGTAGCAGAATAACATTCCTATAAAAATGTACTAGGGTATTTCTTTCCACAATTATCAAATTTGGGAAAATACTTCTTTCTCTTTTATCATTTATCCAAAAATTTTCTTACTTTACTATTTTTATCACACTTCCATCCAAATTAGTAATACTAAGGGAATTCATTATTTTTCTCATTATCACATGATATTATTTCCGCATATAATGATAATGTTTGGGGGACTTGTCCCCTTAGAATGTTTGGAATAATACCATACCAACTATGATACATATTACTCTTTGGGTCATGTGAAAAGGTGAAGTTCCAATTCCATATTCTTGGAACTATTTTTAAATGAAAACAAACACTAGATTAGAATATAATATTATGAAACAAAATGTATAATCCCAAAACATGTTAAATACATAACATAATTTGACAAAAATATGCACTGCTAATATCATAATAACAAGAATGGTTCATTGAGGGAAATATTTGCTTTTAAATCCTTATTTATGTTTTGTAAAGAAAATGTGAATTATCCTAAGCATATCCCCCTATATTGTCATAAGTAGTGCGAAGTAAGGCCTCTTGTTCTGTGCTTGGTTACCCTAACATAGGCCTGAGAAACCTTGTCTGTGTTGTCACACCTATGTAAATATATTCTAGAACAACATCCACTTGTAGTATCTAGATATGGGTGTATTTCTAGAAATATCTACATAATCTCAACCTTGTACAACTCTAGGATGTTCTTATGTTCTTATCCTCGATGATTTTATAAAGGTTATGTTCACTAATATATGTTTTCTAAATCTAGTTTCCAAGGATTCAACTTAAATTTCATTGATACCAAAGTTATTGACACTGACCCCAGTATCTGGGAGTCTTTGTATTATATCAACACATTCGAATAGAAATTAGAATTGAATCCAAACGGACAAATAATTATAGTAGTTTTGGAATCCATATTACAAATATGAACATTAAATTATAACATGAAAGGTGAAATGAAATAGAAACACCATTTGTAACAGAAAAATAATCTTATTTTAACCTTATATGCCATTAATAATATTAATCTTCATTTACTAGGGAAAAATTAAACAAAATAAAGGGGAGATATTAGATACTCAGTAAGGGTATGTAATACAAAAAAAGCTATTATAAAGAATAAGGCTCCATGAATAACTAAAATAAAATTTCATTAAAACAAAATCATAATCATAAAATGGGAGTAATAATAGTTGAATAAATATTTCCATAATAAAACATGACAAGGGATATTTTACAAGTTGAATAATCAAATTTACTATCAATTACTAGTTTCATAATGATGGAATTCATAAATATGGATGTCATAAACATATTTTCAGGGCTTCTGTGAAGACACATTACATAATTCTTAAAAACCCACTGTAGTTTGTCTCAAGAGACCAACCTATGCATTAAGGGTTATAACATAACCCATCCATCATGTACTATGCCCAATGAATTCCTCATATGAATAGGGTAAATCATAAACATCACGTACATATGAAATATAAATATATTTCCCCAATCATTAAACATAATCAATAACTATACCGAGTAGTATGGTTAATGGTAAAAATACTTTTTCAATATTTTAGTGCCTCAGTCAAAGACTCAGGCACAATTTACTGAAAAATAATGAAACAAATTACATGAGTATAAATAAAGGAATCTCATTACAATATTTATCAAAAAAGGGGATCAAATCACCTGGAAAATCATCCTTCTATGTAATGTCTGGATTGACACCATTGTTGGAAAGACCATCTGCAACCACATTTTCTTCATCAAACATATGAGTGGAAATATAGTTAATATCCTTGAGAAAATAAAGACAATTTATCCAAATGGAGGTCAGCGACCAGGAAAGTTGCACCACCCCCTTCCAAATAGATTGAACAACAGTGGTTGTGTCACTTTAAATACAGATATGTTTCCATCCTTTATGTTTCACAAAATAAACTGCAAGGATAACTCCCATCATTTCAGCTTCCAGAGCTGAGGCCATACCACAGAAACCAAAGAAGAATCCTTGACATCTTCTATGAAGTTATCATTTAGAAAAATTAATTTTATTTTTAATAATAGTATTTATAGAACTAGAAATGAAAAGAATATCATGAAAAAAAATATGTGTTTTTAGAAAAAATAATTGTGTCTTGATGAATATTATAGATGAAACTTGAAGATGGTTAAGAAAATAGGATGTTCTCTTTAATCAAGGTTTCATATCGGGAATAATTTTGAAGGAAACATTGTAAAACATGTATTACCAGGTAAAATAAAGACAAAATGATCCATATATAGGAGCTTGGATCATATACCAACAATATATAATAATTTCACAAAAATAAAGAAGCACTACATTAGATTTAATAAACAGAATAAGAGAAACCTAAAGGAAAAAATGGGGGTTTGGTTAGAATCCCTTACCTGATATCTAAATGATTTCTAAATATGAACTTAATGTCCTAGGTAATAAAATTATACCCATAAATAAATTCATTCATAAAATTTTATATATTTATTTTATTAATAATTTTTTTATTATGTTAATTAATGTCCTTATTTATGAGTTAGAGAGTTTAATTCCATTGCCTGTGAGTATTTGTTTTCTTGGATTTCACGATCGGTTCGCTTGTGTATGAGTTAAAATGCTCATATAAAATGGGTATAATTCGACAGAATTTGAATAATATGTAATTTAAGAAAATTAAAGTGTGTAATTGGTTTTGTATATTTCTTTTCTCATATTAGAGGATGAATCATTAGATAACATGTTAATGATAATTTTTTAGATTAATTTTAGATTTTTAATACCATAGCATACACATTTTTTGTAATAATTTAGTATTATGTAATTATGTAATTTGGGGAAAATAGAAAGAATTTTAATATAAACATTAAAATCAATTTCACCAATTAAAATTTTTATATAATCATCTGTTATGATGGTGAAGAAAAATGTAATCTTGTCATCCTTCAAGGTGTTGAAACCACACCTCAGAGATGACGTTTCTATTTTTAAAATAAAAAGATGTGTAGATGGGGCGGGATTGTGGTTATTAAACTAGCATAATAACATTATAGAATGTGTATGGTAATGCAGTTATCATTCTATTTTCAGTGGTGATGGTTATGTGAGGAAAATAAATTAAAATAACATGAAAGGTAATTAAATGAAAACGACAGTGGTTTTTACCTCTTCATTTCCTCCTCCTTCAGAACCTCCATAGGGAAAAAGATATGTTCATTTGATGAGACAATGATCTGATGAACATATAATAGAGGTTTAGGAATATTATTATACCAAAAATTTTACAAGGCATAATGCTTGGATGGTGAGCAGATAATGGGTGGTGAGGGGAGGTATTTATATTGGAGGAGAGGGGTGTTTTTTAATATCTTATTCTTTTTCTTAATATTTTGGATAATAACTATGAATTATTTGATAATTATAATAAAATATATTAAAATTATTAAGGTATGTTCAATATTATGGTGATTAAATAATTCATGACTCAAAGAATTATGTATTTATCTTATAATGTATATATACTGTAAATTACTGTATTTCTCTACTCACAAAAAATTCATGTATTTTAGAAAAATACCAAAAAATTCACCCAAACCTTTTTCTGACATGTTAAATTTAGAAAATAATTATTTTTTAAAAAATAATTTTCTAAATATGAGAAATTTATGTTTTAATTAAAATCGTCATTTAGCTGAAAAATACAGATTTTAAAATTATAATTATTTTATAAAACCTTGATAAATTAACTAAGGTCCCAAAAATCTATGTTAAAATCATAATACAACAAAAAATTAGTTTATTAATACAAATTTTGCGATTAAATTATCATTTAAAACATTTTATTGTTTATAAATTTTTAAACAAATATTTATGACATACAAATTTACCAACACTTAATTAATATTTTTTAAAAAATAATTTTACTTATAGTATTATATAATTATAACATACATTAATTTGTAAAATTCCTAAATTTTATTTTCACATTCACTGGTGTGTTTATTGTTCAAATTTAAATATTAATATTCCTAAAGATTACATTATTATTGCAACAGTCAGATTACTATTCATCAAAAATGAGTCTTATCAAAATAACACATATTTTTAACCAAAGTAAATTTTTATGTTAATACTTTTAAATTAATGTTTACTTTTTCATATATTATTTATAAAAGTGAAAAATTAATATTTAAAACAAGTTATCCATTAAAATTTCATAAAACTGTATTATGAAAATTGTAGCATTTTTAATTGTAAAATTGAATTTAATCTTGTCTTATGCATCTCAAAAAAAATTGATTAATGTAAATTTGTTTTATTTAGTATATAATAAATAAATTTAATTATTATATTTCAATAATAGTGTTTATTGTAATGTCCCTTAAATTCCATGTAATGTTTTTTAGATAATATGGAATTATTTTGAGACCACACACTTTGATGGCATTTGATTATAAGGCATGGTGAGCCCAAAATGGAATTTTACACTTTTTTGAAGTTCACTTAAGTATATGTGTGAACATTTTTTCATTACTTTTAAACCGGTACTCGGATCCAAAATCTAAGGTCATTGTGGAACTTGGAAGGTCGGGATTAGGTTATAAAGGACTTAACATAGGCTGACAAGGGTTGGACGAAAAAGTATTTTTTTTATCATTTAGGAAAATAATAAAATAATATAAAAAGATATTTTAATTACATTCACACCATGGAGTGGTTGAAGATGTAGTTTTGAAGCAGTGATAAGGTGCATTAATGGGAACCCATAATGGATCATTTTTGGAGATTTTGGAATTAAACTACTGAAATTCTCCAACAAACTGATGACTAAATTCCTCCCCAACGACGAATGACGAACACTGACATGATCACTAGGGACGTCGAAGCCTTATGAAAAATTGGGATGGGAAATGATGAACTCTGACATAGCATGAATCCTCAAGGGTGGAGCTCTTCAATTAAGAACATCGATTGAGGTAGGGTTTTTTTAATTTCTGTTTTACCAATTCTTATTCTATATAATGAAGACAGATCAACCCATGAACTAGTTGACCTACGAATTGGGAGTTTTTATTAGAGGGTGCTTCATTTTTGGATTTCTATCCAGGATTAAACTTTTTGTGATAGAATATCATCTCATGCCTCCCTGGTATCATACATATAATACGGAGGGCCCAGGCTAACACGAACAAGGCTTGTGCCCCTCCACATGTCCATTTTGTTCAAATGGCTTTTTCCAGATGAAGGCAAGGAACATCTGAGGCCATCGTAGTGAAGAGGTTGTTCCCCGGAGGCTGTAGGTGTAAGTGGAATGAAGAACAGACAATTTGAGTGCCTACGGTGGACTTCTGAGTTCATGTCAGCGCTCTGGAGGAGGTTTCATGTGGTGGTGTCAGCCACGTTCCAGAAGGTGGGTTAGAAGGGTCACTAGCAGTACTAGCAGCTAATAGAATTAGTGAGGCCCGTCAGCAGGTCGAGCGGTGGAGAATGTGGCCATAACGGTTGCATCATAGAGACTCTTGGGGTCATGCTTTTGCAACCTTGAAAGGTCACCTCACAAACAGTGTCCGCAGGTGATGTGGAGAGGCATCCGATTTCCGCAGCCATGTCCGGATGGAAAATCTGGCTCACTATGGTGGGTCAGATCCACAATGGGGGGTCGAACCTACCCTATGGGGCCAGAGATCTATCATGCTACATTCGGAAACTCTTTGGTTGGCTGAGACCTACAAGCTGCTGATGAGTGAACCTATGTGGATTAGATACTATGTACTAGTGGGAAGCAGCTTCTGTGAGACCCAGTAGGCCCACAGTGGGGAGCGACTTCGGTGTCACCTGGCAGAGCCATAGTGCTAGACAAGAGGAGTAACTCAGTAGTCCATAGGTGGTAACCCGCTAATGTGTGACTTTTCATGCCCACAGTGGGGAGATACTTCTGTGTGACCAAGAATACCCACAGTACTCATCATGGATGAGTACCATATAAGTCCTATAATTTGGTGGAAGAAGATTCAGTGTTACCCATTAGGCCCACTATACTCATCGAGGAATATTTTTTCAGTAGCTTATGGTGTTTGACATTGTGACTAATGATTCTATTATCCTACTCTAGAATATACCTAGTGTGAGCTATCTTAATTCGTTCATAGTTTTAAGGATTAATTTGTGGTATTTGATTTTTATTTTAGGGTCCCCAACTGAGTATTTTGTAACTCACCCCTACAATGGATTTGCCCACATGTGTTGGGTCTATTGAAAACGATTGACTCTTTGATGGTGGACTTGGTGGTCTCAGACCTAGTAGGGCCCAGAATGATTATTGAGGTAGGGAATACTCCAACAACATCTAATAGCTACACTTCTCTTATCATCAGGTGGGGTTTTTGGCATATGGAGATCCAGGTTTTCTTTTTTACATTCATGATTTTCAGTTAGTCTTATGTTGGGATTATATTCTGGCCCCTTTGACATTCAGTTTTACTTTCACTCAGTGGTTACCTATAGTGTCTTTCATGTTTATCATTTACACCTTGGGATGTGTTTGTCTGTATGTGTGTGTATAGGTACTCAAGAAAATGCCTCCCACATGAAGGTTCATGCATACAAAGCTAGTCTCCAACCACTGGCCTATGGAAAGAAGGCTTGGGTTATGTCCTGGAATAGGCCATAGGGGATGGTTCGTGACAATATGGTATTATATGTTTTTAGTTCTAGCTCAAAGACCTAGATTATTTTGTTCTGTTTTGCGGAAACATTGTTGAATGTTTCGAGTATGAACTTCAGATTGGGGGAGTCCAGTGATTGTGCAATGGCGGATGTATCCATACACCAGGACTGTGAAATATTCTTATAGGCTCTATACATGAAAACATTGGCTACCGAAGTGTCTACTTATGATTTTCTTTAGAAAGAGTCAGCTAACCTTGTATAATCTTGTGAATAGGGTATATCCTATTCTATTTTTTTATGCCACCATGTAGACAGCCAGCATGGAATCTGATATGTGATTGTGTAGATAGTTCCCCTATGTATGAGGCATCAGTTCAACGACTAATTCCAGATATGTCCCTCTTGGGTGGCATACCGGTGTTTCCACCACCCGTTGATTAGCAGTTAAAACTAGATGTACCAGTAGAGGACGCATGTAGGCTCATCACCTTTCATCATTTCTAGAGACATAGACCTCAAAGGTTTTGGGGAGAGATAGATACTCAAGTTGTTGAATACTGTATGGAGGTAGTGAAGAAGTTCATCTGCTTAGTGAGGATACCGTACGACCATATGTGGATCATAGTTGCATGCCTTCTATAGGGTTTGGCAGTGAAATGGTGGATATTGGCCATCCAGACGCGTTATGAGGTGACCGTCACCTATATAGACTTCTAGAAACATTTCCAAGGTTATTTCTTCACCATGTCCTTACATTATGTGGGAATCCAATTGTTGATTCAACTATATAATGGTAGAATGTTGGTTTTTGAGTACTCAATGAGTTTTATAAACCTCCCTCGCTATGCTACATACATGGTGTTGGAGACATTCCTCTGAGTTTAAAAATTTGAGAAGTTACTCAGAGAAGAGATCACGGTGTCGATGGTGTCACTCAGCATCCCCACTCAATATGGATTGTATGAGTTATGCCTTCTTATAGATAGATTTATAGAAGAGTAGGAACTGACAAACGGAGCCACCATCAATCTTCAAACAGAACGGTCATCAGTGGTGAGCATAAGGAAGCAAGTGAGGGTGCCCAAGTGAGCTAGGTATTTCAGGGGATGGCCCCAAGACTCAAGGTCGCCAGTGTGGGGCTCCAATAGTTGGGGGAGTCAGCAGGGGACTAGGATGTCCTTTATGTGTAGTAAGCTAGGACACATGGATTGTGACTGCTCGACCTACTGCATAGACGATCAACAAACGGTCGAGGGACTACCAAGGTAGATTCATAGGTAAGAGTGAAGAGATCTGTTGGGAGGCGGATGTGGCATGGGATAAAGCCAAATGTAAAGCAGTGGAATATGGTTCAAGGTGCTACCACCAACACCCCAGGTGGTCCACCACATGCTCAGAGAGCCAGCAGACAAGGGAAAGGACTATATCAGGCCATGTAGTCCTATGAACACATAGCTGCAAAGATGATTAGAGTTAAAATTTTTGTATTCTCCACCATAACTGTAGTACTTATAGACATAGGTTTTAGTAAATTTTTCCTTTCCACACAACTCATTCATGTCTCGATGATTCTAGTGGAGTAGTAGCCTTAATCATTACGATTTGAGACTCCTAAAAGAGTGGATTCGACGATTACACACTGGTACTGGCAGTGCAAACATACTCTAGGAGGCAAGCGCTTAAGTTGGGATCTCCTAGTAGTAGTATCGAGGTCATCAGACGTTATCTAGGGTATGGACTGGTTATCTACAGACCATGCTCAGATCAACTGTTTTTGGTAAAATTTGTGCAGTTTCTAAGAAGAAAGAACTAAGTGTTCCTTCAATGGCGATAAGGAATCCTCTCCTGTAAATGATGGACTTTCATGGAGTTGGGTGTATCCAATCACTCACAAATTTTCTAGCCTCACCCTTAGTAAAATCATTAGGAAGAGTCCGAGAATTCCAGTAGTGCTGGATGAGTATGAGGATGTTTTTCTTTGGATATTCTAAGACTAACTCCTCGAAGGGAGGTAAACATATGCATTGATATGTACCCAATGAAAACACCAATATCCACACTGGAATATCATATGGCCCTAGTGGAGATATGAGAGATGAGGATAATTTTGGAAGACATGCAAGAGAAGGGGTCTGTAAGTCCTATTGTTTCACTATGGGAAACCCCTGTGTTGTTTTCCCAGAAGGTACATGAGTGATTAAGGATATACATAGACTTCCATATCCTGAACTAGGTGACTATGAAGAACATGTATCCACTATCTAGGATTGATGAACTCTTCGATATGCTAAAGGGAGCAAGACGGTTCTCGATTATACACCACAGATAAGGTTATCATCAGCTTTGAGTACGGGATGAGGACGTACCAAAGATAGCCTTTAGATACCAGTATGGACACTATGAGTTCTTGGTGATGCCTTTTGTGTTAACAATCCTCTAGTAGTGTTCATGCGACTCCTGAACAGGTTCTTCCATCATTACCTATATCTTTTCATGGTAGTCTTCATTGATTTCCTATTGGTGTACTCAGTGTTGGAGGAGAAGAACATTGTGCACCTACAGATAGTCCAAGATATACTCTAAGAGCGCCAGATTTATGTTAATCTTTAGAATATATATTTTAGGAATAGATAGGTCCATATTCTAGGACACATAATCTTGGAAGTTGGTGTTTTAGTGGATCTAGAGAAGATTTAGGCAGTGATTTCTTGGGATCCACCTAGGAGCCTAACTGAGTTGTAGAGTTTCTTGGGGTTAGTCGGATACTACCGGAGGATCATTCCAGAATTGTAACGCCCCAACTCTAGTTACCTTGAGTCTATACATAATTACATAACATTGGAATGATAACTAGGGATCATGTCGTGAATGTCCTATTAGTTTAGAGTCCATGGAAGTAAAAGATACATACATAAGTCTTACATTACATCATGAAATAATGAAAAGAAACATCGTGTCCCCTAATAATGCACTCATATACATTGGCCTATCCCTTCAGGTTAATCAAATATACATCTTCACATCATGGGAAAAGAAAACATAATAATGGTGTGAGCTTAGATGGTCAGTAGGGATAACAATGTAGCAGAAACTATCATAAATAAGCATAAACTTTTAAATAAATGTATTAGATTAAAACAAAAGTATTTTAAAAATAAACCTTAGCATAATATGGAAAAGATAAATCAATTAATTCTAGTTACTTATTCACATTGATATTATACTAGTATTATTGTCACATGTAATTTCATTAGATAATTTCATAATGATAGAATACATAATGTCAGACATCATAACCACATAATCAAGGCCTCGTCCCAGGACTACAAATAATGATTTTATGAAGTCCTTGTACCAAGACACTAGTTTGCCTCATGATACCTACAGATGCATCGAGGGGCTATAGTGGGAACATCCCATCAATTACGATGTCCAATTCATTCAGTATATGAAAAATGTGAAACATAATCGGAAAATTTTTATTAAAACTAGTAAACAAAATGTCTATGCATTAACCATAAACCATGAATGGTATAAAAATAACACACCCACAGTCAAACATAACTAATTAAATAAAATATGGAAGATTGTTTTATAATAAATCAATCTCTATCAAGAATAAAATAAAATAAACGATATTGAAAAGATGAAAATAATCAAGAAAACTATTTGAGAGAAATATCCCCCTTTTCTTGAAAACATTTAAAAGTCGAAATATTTGTCAAAGTAGTTGTTTAAAAGAATTATTGAATCAAAGTGTCCCATACCATTTTTGAAACTTTTTAAATGAATTTTTATTTTAAAATATTCATGTCCATATAAATAAATCCTTAAAACCATATTTAAAACATGGATATTAATGAGAATTATTTAGAAGAATAAATCATCAAAACATTTAAAACGGTTTGTTAGTTAAAGAGTTCCAAACGAAAAGAAAGATGCTTGAATACAATAAATTCAGGAATAAAGTTTATCAAATCATTATAATATCTTGAGCAAAATGGATTCATGATATAATATTTCAAAGGAAAACATATAACCCATATAAAATTTAATTGTCACACAATTACAAAGAAGACTCAATGGAATGTAAATTGAGACGAAATCCCTTAGAAAGACTGTATCCTTATATTAATGATAAATCAATGACAATATAATTTTCGAAAATTATAAATAAAGTCAATATGATTGGATATTAAATTTAAATAAATCAAAGTATAATCACACATATTCTTGTAAAAATAAAACAAATGACATGGATGTTTAACTCAATGAATGGTAATTGTGTTACGATTTCCATTATCAAGTTTATATCAAGGAGTTAAGAATTTATCAATGGACTGATTATTTGTATAAAATGTATATCCAAAAAAGTGAGTGTAAATTACTACCTATAAAATAAATAGGGACTTCCCAAAAAATATTGGAGTAAAATAATCAATGAAGTGTACGTAAAACCTAATGAGTGGAAATTAAAATTAGAAATTCCATTACAAATTTTGTAACTTACAAAAAATACACCACTTGAATGAAGGATCATACAATGAAGATTTAAATACCCATAAATTAATGTATATTACACAAACAATACAATCGTGGGAAGTACAAACACCACACAAAAGCAAATAGTGGAAAATTATGCATGAATCCCACTAGAATAAAAAGTGAGATGAAAACCCCTTACCGTTTACTTTTCCATTGTAGAGGGTAATTTATCATACTGTATAATGGTGAAATAATTATTGTTATATTAAATAATAACCACATACAGAAAAAGGATATCATATATGGTCTTATAATATTTCTTTGTTAATGATATTTCGGTAGTATCATTGTTTTTGCTGGTAACTGATTCGTTTTAATTTATTTGTTTTTTTAAGTAGGACATGTTTGTTATGGATAGGATGTATTTGATTGATATAAAAAATTATATTATGTTCTTAAACATTATATTTAACCATAAAATGAAAATTATTCTTGAATTGTTACGATGGGGAATGAAATTTCATTGCATTGTGGAGATGGTAAGATGTATGTGCGCATAGGTGACAATATCATTATTAGTGGTGAAATCGTATGTAATTGGAAGGTTTATTATATATACAGAATCCTTAACATGTTATATTTATTATTCACATCAGTTATACTCATTATTATTCCCATCAATATTAGGAAGTGTTGAATAAAAAACTACACCACGACATGGAGACGGTAAGCCGTTTGTACGCACGTGGGGTGAATTTTTCATTCCTAGGATGAATATAATAATGAATATGGTGTTACCATATTTATAATAACATAATAGTGTGAAGGTGGTACTAGATGTTTTGTTTTTGTCTGGAAACAACAATGAATGTGGAAGTGAAAGAAGAAAAGAACTCTGAAAGAGGTGATGAAATTATCACCTCTTCTTCGGGTGATTCCTTTTGATATGATCAAAAGGGATCATTAGGTTATCTTTATCATCAAAGTAAGGCCTATAGGTTTATTTTATGGTAGTTTTGATGATATTTCCATAAGTTTTGTCCAAGAAAAATGGTTTTGGTGGTGTGATTTTGAGAGAAGGGAAAGCACCCTTTTATAAGAGAGTTGATGGTCACATTAAGAAAAGATTGAAATATTATTTTATTTTGAAACAATTTTTGGTTTATAATGGAACAAAATGGATTTATTTAGAGGATAATGGGTTGATGGGACGAAATATTCTCAAAAAAAGGTTTTTAAAAAATTTAGGACAGCATATTAACATCATCATTTAGATTTAATTCTTAGTTAAATATTTTAACTTTTACCATGTCTTCTTGTATTTTTATATTACATGGTTAATAAACATTCTATAAAATTAAAAGAGAACCTCAAGTGGTTAATTAATGTAATATATATCATTATGTAAGTCCATTAGTCTAACCTTATATTTTTAGTAATATTATATAATTTAATAATATAATATTTGTTTTAAATAATCATTTCTGTCAATTTTGACACTATTTAGTATTTGGTTTTTGTGAAAGCCAAAACAAAATGATTACTTCAAATAAAATACATTAAATTAACCCTAACATGTCATATTAACCTTGAAAATTCATGTAATGCATGAAAAGTCTCAATTTATATTTATTTTGATATTTATGATATCAATTATTTTAATCATTCATTAATAAGGTAATTATTATATCATCATTATGCCATAAATAAATTTAATTATTTAATGTGTAAAAATTTTAAATATATTACCACGATGTATGAAATATTTTTATATTTCTAATAAATATTTATAGTTGAAATTATCTTATGTATAACACTATATAAAAAAGTGTTTAGTTATTAAATATTAAATTTAACACTTTTAACTCTTTGTTTAAATAAAATAATAATAAATTTCCTAATCTAATCCAAGCAGATAAAAAGGATCATTCATTATTCCAAAGTATTATTTTGGTCTAAATACACTTATCTAATAGAATTAGGACATGTGTTAAGGTAATTATTATATAATGTTTACCTTTAATTACCCTATTTACTTTTAACTTTTGAAAATAAAATTCAAAAGTTAATTTTCACCAAAAACAATTTTTCATGTAATTGAATGAAATTTTACATACTTATTTCAACCGTGTCTCTCAGATTTTTGAAATTAAATTCATAGAATCGGTAAAATTATGTTTTATGCCAATTTTCAAATGCTCCTAGAAGATTAGTAAAAGATGGTAAAAAGTTCAATAAAATTTTATATATCCAATCTAATTAAAAAATGACTTCAATAAATTACATTGGAATAATAAAGGTATTTTGTATCTACTTTTACTTTGAAATAAATTTAAATTAAAAATAATTATAAAAATAAAAATTCATCTTTAAACAGTAATGCAGTGTTTTTCATTATTATTCAGAAATTGAATGTTTTCATAAAAATACCAAAAATGCACCCAAATATAATTTTGATATTATAAATTCAAAAATGAGGTCTATTTTACCAAATTCAAAACATAGATGTTTTATTAATGTATTTAAAAAATTATTCCCTATGTCAAAACCAAAAGGCTTGTTTTTTAGAAAGAAACTATCAAAAGATTGATGTCTGTTTATGTCCAATTTAAATTTAAAATTACATCTAATGACCAAAATTCGATGAAATGATAAAAATATAATCTAATTATTCTTCAAAATCATTCAAATGTGTAATTTAACACTAAAAAATATTTTGAATAAAAAAAGTTGCTTTCAATTAAAATATAGTATTTTTCACTATTCATCAAAATATGAAATTTATTAGAAAAGCAACGAAAATTAATCCAAACTAAATTTTGATGTCCTTATTCTTAATAAGAAGTTTATTTTGTAAAATTTAATATACAAAAGCGTCAAATATTGAATTTAAAAAATGTTCTCCATTCAAAGGCATTAAAATTGCATTTTCTGAAAAATAATGCTTTTATCTGAAAAATTTAAATTGTTCTTATATTGAGTTTAGGAAACACATAATATGGATTTTAAAATTATACGGAGAATATAAAATTTAAAATACAGTTAATATTATTCATAACTATTTTTTTAATGGCTAGTTTGGTAAGACGTGGGGCGCTAAAGCTCGGTGTTTCTTGTAGCGCAAGGTATTGAATTACATTAATGAAAATAAATTACTCTGAAATCTTGAGGTGTTACACAATTTTTCTAGAAGAGTTTCTAGGAGCCGAGATAGAGAGTGACGAGTGCAGCCATCTTGAGTCGACTTGAAGAAGGTGTTGGGTGTGTAGTCTTCTACGAAGAATCAAAGACCAGATTGGGTTATGTCCTGATGCAGGATAAATTAATGATCGTCTATGGCTCAAGGCAGTTGAGGCAGCATTATTATAACTACACAACCCAATACATAATGTTAGTAGTATCGGTATTTTCCATGAATATGTGGAAGTACTAATTTATGGGTGAATGGTTGAATTTCAACTCTGACCACAAGAGTTTCAGGTATATCTTCTCATAGAAGGACTGAGGCTTGAGATATTGGTGATGGCTAGAGTTCCTCCAGAACTATGACATTGAGATAGTCTATACTCTTGGGATGGAGAATGTGGTGGAAGATGCGCTCATTAGGAGGTCTAGTTTACAGCTACTGAGTGTGGTGACGAAGCAGCTAACCACAATATAAATATCATACATGGATGATGATGTTGTAGCTCACCTTCATTAAATGAATGTCACTCCCCCAGTCTTACATTGAGTCAGGGTTGCACTGATTGTGTATGTTGACTACGAGGTCGGACGTGCTAATTTATCCTAGGGAAAGTCTCCTGATAGATTGTTGATGGGCTGGGAGACCATCATTCTTTTCAAAGGATTCAGTATAGTAATAGTGAAGTGATGAGAGGATGTGATTATGGAGTTCCATACATCCCCTCTGGCAGTACATCCTTCAATGGGAAAGATGTACTAGGACCTCTAATGTTATTACAAATGTCCAGGGATAAAGAAAGCAGTGGCATAGTTTGTTTCGTGATGACTCAATATTCACCAAGTTTAGGCCAAGCATTAGGTCCCAACAATCTTCGTAGAACCACTTGGGATATCGGAGTGGAATTGGAATGGAATCTCCATGGAATTCATGACGAGGTTACCACGCATGTCTAGGGGCCACAACTCTGTCTGGGTAATCGGAGGCAAACTCACCATGTTGAACCTGTTCATACCCATCCAGGAGGAGGGATCAGTAGGGGTCTTGGGGTAACTCTACATCCAGCAGATAGTGGGGCTTCATGGGTTTCCTGTGATGATCATCTAATACTATGATGCACGCTTTACATCCCTATTGTGGAACGGGTTTCAGGAGGTGTTTGAGACTCAGTTGCATTGAGCACAGCTTTTCACCCCCAGACAGATGGTCAGACGGAGTGGACCATATAGACCCTGGAGAACAGGCATCATTATTATGTCATTGATTTTTGTCATATTTGGGAGGACCACCCACAACTAGTGGAGTTTTCTTATAACAACAGCTATCACTGCACCATCGTCTTGGCAACAGTTAAGGCTATGTATGGGTGACAATGTAGATCACCCCTATAATGGATAGACCCAGGGGAGTTGGCACTCAGTGGTCCAGAGTAGGTATGAACTACCACTGAGATGGTGCAGATCATCCAGGAGAGGATGACGAATGCACCGAGCATATAGAAATCATATTCTAATAGGAGGTGATGTTTGTTGGATTTCATGGAGGGATAACATATTTTTTTCGAGTATCACCTTGAAGGGGATTGTGAAGACTTTTATGGGGTGGAACGTTATGTCTAAGATTTATTGGGCCATTCCAGATCCTCAGCTGAGTTGGCGAGGTGGTGTACCACCTAGCTCTTCCCCCACAAATTCATTGGGTGCTTGATGTTTTCCACATATCGTAGCAATGTAGGTATATGCATGATCAATCGCACATCATCGACGGGGGAGAACTGGACATTGTTGATGGTGATATGTTTTTGGGGTTCTCGGTGGACATAGAGGGCCGACAGGATTGGTTCCTTCATGGATGGATGATTCCTCTAGATAGTGATATGATGTAGCATGGGAATCTTATGTAGAGAACAAGGGAGTGGGAGGCTTACATTCATGCTCAGTACCCCCATTTTGTTTGATTATCCCTTGTTTTGGCATTTGGGGACCTAAATCGGTAAGGTTGGTAGAATTTAATCTCCCATAATTTCCATGTAATATTTTTAATTATATAGAATTATTTTTGGACCACACACTTTGTCGGAATGTGATTCTATGGCCCAATGAGCCCAAAACGGAATTTGGAACATTTTTTATCTTCACATACCTAAACGTGCGAATAGGTTTTTCTGACTTCTAAACCACTATTCAGAACGAAAATATAAGGGAACCACTAAACATGGAACATCATGATTCACCTAGAAAGGAATTCACATCAACCAGCAAGGTTTGGGTGGAAACGTCATTTTTCAATCTTTTCAGAAAATAATAAAATAACATTAAAATCTATTTTATTTTCATTCTCACCATTGATAGGTAGATGATAGCAATGTCATGTGGAAATGATTCATTAAAGGAAACCCTTAATGGCTCGTTTTTATGCAAGTGTATCTGTAAATATATTTCATAAATGAAACAGCATACCGAGGCGACATCGCAGCATAACTGAAACGATGCGATGTGTTTTCATTTAATAATAAAATGTGTTGGAGAGTTGGGAATTCAACCATGTAAATTCTCCGAAAAAACTAAAATTAAATTCCCCACTATGATGAATGAAAAATGCTGACAGGATCCCAAGAAACATCAATACATTATGAAGAATGGGACTGGGAAATGAAGAACACCCATAGTGATTGAATCCTTGAGGGTGGAGTGTGTCAATGGTGAACGTTGATCGAGGTAGGGGTTTGATTGATTTATTTTTCCCTATTATTGTTCTAAATGATGAATGGGTGTCAACCCATGAACTGGTTGATCTGTGAATTGTATGTTCTTGTAGGAGGGTGTTTATTTTGGGATTTCTAATTGGGATTAAACTTTTATTGATATAATATCATCCAGATCCTCCACGGTTTTAATGTTCTAGCACAGAGGGTGTGGGGCGACCCAAAAAAGGATTGATACGGCCTACATTCACATCCTTTGTAAATGGATTTTTCAATATGGTTGCATGGTGCATGTGAGGAAATCGCAGTGAAGAGGGCGTTCCCTAGAGGCCATAGGAGCAACTCTCCCAAGGAACAGACCAACAATGTGCATCTGATGGTCCTTTAATGTTCCTGTCGGCCCACCAACCCTGGCGGTGGTGGCAGATGGTGGCAGAATCCATGTGTTAGAATACGCAGCAGTAAGGTCGCTAGTCATGCCAGAAGCTGACGAAAAAGTCACACCCTAGTGGTGCACTGAGGAGTGGAGACCACGAACACTGTTAAGTGGCATTAAAGACCTGTGGCGCCATACTAGCACTGTATTGACAAGTCATCCAATGGAATTGGTATGTGGGTCATGTGGAGGGAAACTCGGTTTCAGCGGCTGCGTGCGGATGGAAGATTTAACACGCTTTGCGGGGCTGGTCCCGCCCTTGCAGGCCAGACCCGCCCTATGCGACCAGACCTACCCTATCGGGCCACTCCGGACCAGATCCAGGCCATGTAGGGTCAGCACTCCCAAGTTGGACCAAACCTGGACTCCACTATCCCCAGTTCACTAAAAAGCTCGTATCATGACAACTGAGTCCCTGATTAGTGAGACGTTGGTGGATTTGGAACCCCTTTCGACATGATGGATCCTTTGGAATACTCTATAGTGGATTTCCGTGATGTTGGAATTCAAAGAATGGATTGGGCAGTGGTCCTCCCAAGATCAACTGTGCTACGTGTGGAATCCTGAAGGTTTGTTGAGACCTAAAGAATCGTGACAAGTGAACTTGTGTTGATCGGATACTATGGCCCATTTGTAGGTAGCTTTTGTGTGAACCGATAAGCACACAGTGGGGAGCGGCTTCGGTGTGACCCTGCAGACCCACAATACTCAACACCAAGAGTACATCAGTAGGCCATATGTGGTAAGTGCCCTCTATGTGACCTATCATTCCCATGGTGGGGAGCGTCTTCTATGAGACCTATCATACCCATGGTACTCATCAATTATGAGTACCACAACACTCCTAATGTTAGTGGTAGGCGTCTTCTATGTGATCTAGAAGGACCACTGCGCTCATTGAGGAGGAGTTCAACAACAACACATGGTGTTTGATGTTAAGACTAATGGATCTGCTACCCTACTCTAGAATATACCTGGTGTGAGGTTTTTTTCATCATGCATAGTTTTGAGAATTTCTTTGTGGTATTTCCATTGTGTTTTGGGGTCCCTTAATGATTATTTTGTTACTCACCCATGAACATGCTTTGCCTGCATGACATGTGTTTGTTGCAGACAATCAATGATTTGATGTAGAACATGGTGGTCTAGGACCAGGTGGGGCTTGGTGTGATAAAGCAGGTCGGGCATACTCCCATAGCGTCTAGTACTGACACTACTATTACCATCAGGTGGGGTTTTTAATGGATGGAAAACCATGGTTTGTTTGTACATTCCTCTTTTTTAATCATTTTTTCGTTGAGTTTGTGTTCTGTCCCATTTGACTCTCAGTAGTACTTGAACTTAGTATTTATCTAGAGTGGCTTGTTGATTTGTTTTTCCTTCTTGGGACATGGTTGTGTGTGTGCGTGTGTATAGGTACTCTTGAAAATACATCTCACTTTCTGATTCACGCCTTTGGCGCTAGTCACCAACACTAGGCCTATGGGAGGTAGGCTTGGAGTTTGTCACGACACAGACCCCAGGGGATGTGTCATAACAATTAAATTAATTTATTTTAATATCATTATGGGAATAAAAAATTCTTCAAAAATTCATTTTCGTTCAATTGGTTTTCATTTCTATTTAATGGATAACAAATGAATTAATTTTATAATCATGTGTAAGATATATATTTTTGATATACTAATTCTAATTCATTCCCTCTATTATAATGGCTAAATGATAAGTCTTAAAATTATATACTAATGTTTAATAATTTTTCTATTTTTAGTGCTCATTATAATATAAACTATTGAATAAGATAACTTTTAAAATAATCATATTGTATAATCATGGGTCATTACAGATTTAACTACTGATATCTGTATTGAGAATATAATAATAAAACCTTTTAACCTAAGGTAAAATGTCCATAAGGCTGTATAGGATTGAGAATATACCATTCCACTTTTATTATGTGTATATCCCTGGAATGGTTTCACCTTGGTTTTACTTTATAAAATATCCATGAACTAGGGATATCCCTCTTTAAAATTATTATAATTCTCTCTTGTATGAAGGGAACTAAAATGTGATTATTTAAAAGAATCTATGGACAAGTAGGCTCATAAATAATATGGATGTAGGGATGATTATAATGATATAGATTTAATTAAATAATAATAATATAAAATTCATATAATAATTAAATTTGAATAATCCACACACATATAGTGGTTGATAAAATCTCATTCCCATCTACTTGTGAAATTAATAAAATTTGAAATAACTTCTAAGAATTAATTTTGATTCATTCATTTATTAATATTAACATGTGATTATTTATTTTATTGATACTTTTATTAATTAACTATTTCAATTTATTTTTATTTTATAAAATATGACCTATAGACACCCATCAAATGTGAGTTTAAATAAATTTTCTTAATTTAATTTATTTAATATTTAATAAAATCAGTACATAGTTTGTACATAGAAAAAATGTGGCATGTTTATTTTTTGAAATACTCAATTAGAATTGAGATTTTATATAGTTTTATTACGATTGTTTTAGGATACATGTTTTATCATGTAAATAAAATGAGTTTACGAGTCAATAATTGAAAATAGAACACATGATAATTGACATATCATTGATTTATTTGTATTTTCTTGGTGTAGTAGACATTTTACAACTATATATAGAATGTAGATAAAATATTGATATTAAAATTAACTATGAAATTAGTATATAAATATATATATATATATATAACCTATCAAACATTATGTATGTGTCAATTAATGAATTAAGGGACACATGTTGTTTTAGTTTAAAGGATTTATAAATGAAATTTTTATTTTCTACAAAAATAGGTTTGATGCACTATATGTATATCCAACACATCAGGTATTATTCTCACCATATGATTGTGATACAAACCTGGGGAATTAACCTATGTTACCACACAACCTTGTTTGGGGTAAAAAAAATGAAAAGCTGGTAAATTCCATTTAACCTCCTTGTTACATTGTTTTTAGTCCATACACATCATGTAATTATTAATAGAAATAAATTTTACTATATGTTTCATCAATGAGAACATGTGGACTACACAGTGTATAACCATGTAACATGGAGTGTAGCCCTGCATGAAGTGTGTTAGTCCATCTTGGGAAACACATGGTTCATTTTTTATATCGGGTCACCTATATTATTTGAGGTGAAATATTAATTCATGCCACATTATGTTGTGAATATTGTGATACATTTCATGTACACTATCTATGTTTCATGAAATATCATGTTTCCTGGACATACCCCTTGGCACCGCTTTATGTGTTCTTAAGAAGTTTCTCATTAAAATGTAATTGTATAAAGATTAAATGAGAGAGAAATAAATTTATGACAAACACATCTTGATTATTGGATGATATGAATAACTTCATTGATATAAAAACTAACCTAAAATGAGTATAAAGATAAAAATAATTATTTTATTATAAATTTATCTAGATTTCTCTCATAATTCTTAATGAGTCCAGACAAAATGGATGTGCATATTGGTATTATGATAAAATAATTGTTTAATGAATTCAATGGGCATTTTATAATTTAAATAATGTGATTAAAATTCCCAAATAAAATTTTAACAAGTAATGCTGACAATTTGTTGTACCAGAAAAAATAAAGGGGATCTTTGTACACAAAGTTAAAATTAATTTAATCAAACTGTTCAGGAGGAAGGAAATGGTGCTCCAAAAAATATTATTAAGAAAACAAAGTAGCAAAAAATAATTACAATTGATATTTATAAATTCATGTTTGAATATCACAATGTTCATCCACTTAAACCAAAGAATGAAAAAATTTGAACCCTAGAATACCATCTTAAGATGGAATCCATGATATCCCTCTAGGAGACATAATCAAAAACCTGATTTTTCCCTAAAAGAATGTGTGAATTAAAGGAAAATTCAATAATCAAGATGAGTAAAATTAATCTTGGACGACATCATCGTCCAAGGGAAATTCATGGAATTCATGTTAATGATTTCCACCGCCAAACTAGAATAAGAATACATTTATACTGACTTCCACCCGTAATAGTTAGCATACATGACCACCATGACCATATCCCATAATTCTGCTTCAATTACATGACAAAAACTGATGAAATGGTAAAACCATACCTTAATGAGACACCAATGAGTATGGAAGGTGCCACGATAACCCAATGGTCATAGTTCACATACGGCCACCACATAAAAATAGAAATTCATCAAACCTTAAATTAGAAGGATCTATCTAATAGATTTTAGAAACCAATGGGTTTTTATCCTTTCAACTACTACTAAAAATTATCATAATAAAAAAATTAGATAAATCATTATTCATTGATCTTGTTTAGATTTTTGAAGAAGTTATTATTTCTCTATGAATTATACTAACTTCATCATGAAAATATGGAGCATGATCCTTAAAATATAACCCATTTACATCCCTCCAAATATAATATATGGTAGTAGCTAAATCCATTAAGAGAATAGAATTAATCTTCTCAAAGTACATGACATTACATATGGATGTCTTCAATATCTCAAAACCCCCATATTCAATGATTTATCTAAATATTCCTCATATAGACGAACAGAACTAGTATATAAATTTACAACAACCAAAATCATCAGTAGACTCATCATCTTGGAGTGAAAAATAATAGGAAGAATCAATGATAATCCATTCATGTTGAATAATTACTTGTAGAGGAAGTCGACGCTTCCAGATTCTCCAGACCACAACCAATATAGATAGTGAAATAAAGGGTTGCCTTAATCCTATCATCCATGAATTCATATTGAAATAAACATAAAAGGAAAAATATGGAAATCCCTTGAAATGAAAACAACATTACAAATCAGTCTCTATACAAGAGTATTATAGTCTGTGTATTCAAATCTAGGAAACTCAATATCGAGCAAAGGGTGTAATCTCATGAACAATGTTATTACCATGAATATTAGAAATTGTGAATTCATTCATAAAATTTGGAATATCAATCACCTCATCGATTTTCCAAGAAACACATGGGGAAATATAGTAAGTTAATCCAGACTCCTTGAAGACCATCCACCTTGAGAATAGCAATATGTCATGATAAGCTATTTTAATGTATGTCCAAGAAGAGGAAGGAACATACATTGAATCACCATTAGATAATATAGTAGTGAATCTAGTGGAATGATACTCCAATGATGCATCGTTAGATGAAATAAGTCTCTAAGTAAAATTTCTTATTAATTCCCCATTGAAGTCCTTGAGATCATTGACTCCCATCCCATATCAATTGGTATAACACAATTTTACATGAAACTGTTGTCAACTTCCTTTTACGAATTGACCTAATCCAAATAAAATTATGAGACATGATCAAAAACATCATAATGAGTGTTCTTATCCATCTTGATGATTAATATTCATAGAAAAGCATAATAGTTATAATTTAATTGATCAAAAAATTATAACTACTTGTGGAATATTATTTCATTTCTATTTTTCCATTTGATTGATAATATTTGAATGAACACCCTCTAAATATAATCTTCTGACCTTACATCATAAAAGGGCCATCCCAAGTTAGGTAAAGTGGAATGACCCTCTCTAAACACCAATATCCTTCACCTTATACTTTTTCAAATAGAATGGAACTTCTTCCCCAAACATTATAGAGGATTAATTCTAATTGATAACCTACCCAAAAACTTCCTCATAATTTCCAATGATTGGTTTGATGTTAGAGACAATTTTTTTGCCATCTTTCCCAAATAGAATGATATCATGAATATTTAACATATATTTAGTTATAAGGTAACATCTTCCAACCTGAAAAATCTAAAAAACCGATCTTGTACACTATCATGGTGGAAAAAACTAATTTAATTCTCAAAAAAATCAAATAGAATCCCAAATAATGGATCTCCTTTACTAACCCCTCTAGAACACTAGAATTAACCCATTGGGGTGCCATTAATAATAATATAAATTTTGGTACACTTGAGGATATGATTAAACAAGTTTATGAATTTTGAATAAAACATATTCATTCACAAAATAACGTAAATAAAATTCCACCTCATCTTTTCAATATCTTTAGTGATGTCAATTTTCAAAGCCATATTGTAATCATTTTCCTTATTCACCATGATGTCAGAATAATCTAAACTAGTACAAAGACAATTATAAATATTCTTATGAGGAACAAAACCAAATAGATATGTGGTGATAAATCTGTTAGCAGTCTCACACATTCTACATATATTTTTTATTAATATGATTTTTAAGAGTTTAATTCCCTATAGAAACCAATCGAAAGTCATTAATGTCCTAAGAATTATTCATTTTCGATCATTTAAATAAAACTGTAGTCCACCCCATAAGGTATATATGTATTATTGAATAACATTCTCATACAATTGATAAACTCCAAATTCTGAACGTCCGAGTTAATCATAAATAAGTTATTATTAAAGAAATATGGTCTGGAAACACTATCAATATTGAGACAGAAAAGGGTTGGTTTTGTTTCCATTTTACTGGGGTCCTTAACAACCATCCTAATTTTTTGATCAAAAATGGTTGTAAAAATATTATTGATCATTTTTTTATTATTATCATCTCCTTTTTCTGCATTCAAGTCCTCAAAATATATAGATACAACATTAAAAATTTTATTTTAATAATTATATAATGTTACCCTACTATTGATGGTAGAGAGACCTATTATTTTCTTCAAATATCTGTGAATATAATAAAATTTCCTTGAGTTCCTATCCCTTTCCTCTAGAAACCTAACATTAAATTTATTTCAAGAAATATTATCTTGTATAGCAACAAAATCAGTAAGAATGTATATGCCTCTAATCTCCTCTTAAGAGGGATCATCCTTTATCTGATTAGTTTCTTGGAAAAGATCCAACAGATTTCATCCTCTTTAATATCATGTTTAATCTTAGAAAAAAAAATTCCTCCATTATTTGAGCCATGCATTAACACATTTTAATTTTATGGTCAATTGTTTTATGGGACAACCATAACAATCAATCATCCAAAAAATATAATAATTTTTTAATAGCCAGGAACAATTGGACTATCATTGTTGAACATGAATGGTAAAGGGGATGACCTTGATTTATTGAAGAAAATATAAACATGAAATTTTTTGTTATCTGAATATTGTTTGGGCTGGGTGATACTAGATAAACCAATAGAATCATTCTTTTCATCCAATAGTACAAAACATCAATACACATTTCTAGCCAGCCTCCAATAAGGGTAAATTTTCCCCATGTGAAATCAACTCCAACAATTGCAACCGCATCCAAACTCTATTTATCAATATACGAAGAGATCTCATGGGAATATGGATAAAAAATATTACTCCAGTTATTCATGCAGGAATTAAAAACAATAAAACTCCCCACTATGATCCAACTGTGACACATTTTTTCAAAATATCATCCTTATTTCCCAATGATCTTTTATCCTTGTCTACAAATCCAAATAGATACAAATTTTATAGAACATTTAGCACCATTCAGTACAAATAAAAGTAACGGACTATTGATCATAGCTATTATAGTAGACAATAACAATATCTTATTTTAATACCCAAAGAGAGTCCATTGTACCTTCATAATAATTATAATAAACAAATTAATATCCTATGAAAATCCATTTAAAATCCCACAAAATAAAAAATCTCATTCTTTGTTCATCTAGACCAATAAGAATTATTTTTTTTGTCAGAAAGAAATTTTTAAGGGTGTTCATAATAGGAGACGTCCCAGGACCTTGAAAATTGAAAAAAGGACTTAATTGATTTGGGATAATATTCTTAATCTTGGATCATCTTGATGTTGATTCCTAATTTTTTTAGTTTTCCAAATATCATTTTTCTTACTTCCTTTATGGGCTTCACCTTAAATATTATACCAACTCTCAAAATGAGTATCATCATTCTGATATTCATTATATGTGGATGATTCCTCAGAACTTTCATCCTATGAAACATCACTTAAAGGATTATTATGTTATTGGTTATGTTCTTGATTGAAATTGGTAGGGATTTTTATTCTTGTAGTTTTAGAAAACAGAAATCGTAATAACATTCCTTATTCTTAATCATCATGGGAAGGGGAACTTCCACTTTTACTAAAACTTCCTACCTTTTCAACATTATCATCCATAACATTTCAAAGTGAATCAAAGGGTTTGTCACAACACTTATAAGATTTGGGGGAGTTATATCCTAAGGACCAGCACAAGAAGAAATAAAATAATAACCCCTAACAAAATCTTCATCAGATAAAATGGAAGCATCCTATTAGACATCGCTAATGGAATCCATGTTAATACATTTAATTTTCAACCTAAAGTAAGACTCATTTTTATTATCCAATGAAGAAAAAATCAACATATAATTTAAATAATAAATATTTGCAGTGATAATATTGGAATCACCATAAATTATTCCCTTAAAATTACACTCTGATTAATTATTGAGAGGGATAATTATAGAAGCATATATATCAGGATGTGTGACTCTTGAAAACTCAACTTGAAAAATTATCTTTCAAATAATCCACCACATGGGTTAAATTAATAAAAATAGGATTCTTGGAAACATCAGTCATTGGTTGTAAATTTGTTGAACTAGTAAGAGGGTTAGAAATCACAACAATGGATGGGAAAGGATATTGAACATGGGTTATAGAACATTTATCCTTATCCTTCCATTTATAACTTCTACCACAAATATCATCATGACCCCTTATTTTATAGAAACTAAACACATTGTCACTATTACACTAAGAGGTAATATTCCCCAAAAATGTTTCAATTCAAAAAGAACATTGGTTTACACTCACATAGAACCTAAATATTGATTCTATACTCCCTAGTAGTCATCACAACCTCCTCAATTAAGGTTGAGGACATATACACCACTATAATAACCCTATAATAATGGATAAATCATGGGTTATCCATACTCTGGTGCATCATTATAGGATTTGCAATAGAGGATAAAATATCCCAATGAATTTGAGGAAGACAATATTACCAATTTATTTGAAAAATTAAAATCCAAATATGATTATGAGTGTATCTATCATTTCCCATATCAAAATATTGAAACCATTCTTGAAATAGGAGAAACCCAAACCTCAAAGAGACTGAACCATGTCTCAAGTCTAGCCATATTCATTCATCTGAGGAAAAAATGTAAAAGGTAATAACCACATCACATAGAAGTCATCCTCCATTAATCAAATCTCTCAATCAATGCAATCCTATGGGTGAGGTTATTGAATTTTTATGTCCTTTCCCCCTTTGGAATCAGAACAGAAGTGATTATTGAATACCTAAAAAGGTTTAAATGTTCTTAAAATTAATCTTGATTAGTTGACACATGAAAAATTACACCTATTTTGATAACATGTCGAAGTAGTGGAGAATCAAAATCATAAAAATAAGGATTTCGTGCATTTTTTACCACATTTGAAAAATTCATCTTAAAATCAGGAGCCTCATGAGATGTAGGCTCCCCAAATATTGATTTTGTTTTCAAAAATATGCTAAATATTATACCAGGACCATCATGATCAATGAAATCAACTACCATCCCACAATTAACCTTCTACTCATAATAATCATAAATGTCATTCCCAACTTTTGTGTCTCCTTCCGTACTATGTTCTACCATCAGGTTTTTAATTAATTTAAATCACAAGATGAAATATTACTTTGGTCTATTTATCTTTTATTTTTGAGTTTTTATCATTCTTACCAAATATATGTATCATTGATGTGCAGCTAGTACCCAAATCAATTCTCCACTAGCGGTGATCTATGTATTCAACATCGATCTCCAAACTACATTGATGAAACATCAGTTTTTATCTCAAACCATTGATCATCATGAGCTACACACTATGATCACTTCACCATTATTCCATCTTTATTTAGTTTTACTTGTTCTTCTCAAACATCAGAGTAATAGAGGAGGTGGGAGATATTGAGAGGTAACTAATGGGCATAAGGAATATCCTTTCTCTGATTTCCATAGGTGTATATTTTTAGAACTACTGTAAGGGTTTTATAATTCATAAATTATAGAAAGGAAAATAACTATGTAAGAAACCCAAAATGAACACCATTCCATGTAATGGAATAATATTATAATTTTATATGATATCTTTTCATAACCTATATAGGGATAATTATTTATTTGATAATCTAGTAAATACACCTTCCTCATTATAGAATATTTATTCCACCATTCCACCTCAACATTTATGACACTCCCAAATAAATATTTAAGTTATTACTATTAATTAATAAAATAAATAAATAATATATTATTCTTATAGTGAATAAACATTTATTTAAAATTCATGTCAGTAATTAAATTAATTTTTTTTAATTTAAAAAATATCCTAAAATGTCAAAAACAGAACATAAATAAATATTTTATATTCCTTAATTAAGAAATTAACCATTATGAAATATTTATTTAATATTTTTTATCATTTAATAAATAATTATTTTATATTAATTTTGGGTCTCGAGAAAAATATTTACATAAATTGTTAATTAAAAAAAATTAACAAGGATCAGAGGAAACACATTTTTTTTACACTCTATGATTATTCCTATGTGAAGTTAGTTGGTCTTTCCTAAAGACCAACATCACTATCTATATATGGATTAAGGCACTAATGGATGAATAAATTTGTCTCAATGAAAAAATGACATTTGAAATCTCATTGTCTAATATTATATCATTATCATTTTATATCATCAAGAATATTGTATACAATATAAATCAACATTTATTATAGATAAATCAATCACTAAATATATGAAATCAATAGGTCAATATAACATTTCATTGGAATATAATATGATAGTTACATTTAAATCAACGGTTTGAAAAATAAAATTCTTTAAAAATGGAATGTAAAAATATTTTCTCTATTTATTCAATAATTACATATCATTCATGACACAACCAACCTAACTATCTCTATTATGATCATGTGCCATCATGGTTTAAAATAATATATCATTGTGGATGAGTAATTACAAAATACAATAATAAATAAAATGTCTAAGGATCATTACGCATTCCCATGGATAAGAATAATTAATGATAAATAATCATATGGAATTATATAGTGGTTCAATACTCATTATATATTTCTTGAAGATTATTATGTGTAGACATCATGAGTGGAAGACTCATATTTTTATGACTATTGGCACATTATAGGCAGCACACTAATTGTCCCAATAGATAATGTTATAAAAAATTATAATAAGGTTCAAGATTACCCTCATGTAATTCTGTGGTTCTTATCATAGTGGGGAACTGTTATGAACTTTTCAATGTGATAGATACTCAATGAAATTATTAAATTAAAATCATGTAGACCAAATACCAATATAAAATAAGATATTTAATTAATATTCACTTAATTGAATAAAGTTGTAACTGAATAATGTTCAATTTATTATAGGATGCTAACTTAAAAAAATGCATATATATATCCCCAAAAAATTATAATACTCAAACCCCAGCAAAGGATCATTTCCTCAGAATAATGTATCCATGTCAACTAAACCATTCAGATGTTATGGAATCTACTTCAGCACTTCAAAATAACCCTTTATTAGATTTTCCTTAAACCCACTAATAACACCAACTATAAATCTAATTCCTATATTTGTATATAACCAATCGTAAATCATGATTCAGTGATAAAGTTGTTATGAAACATGTTCAATGTGCAAATCTTCATTTTCATTTCTCGAGGTGTTCTTCAAAGAAAATAATAAATATCTTTCCTAGGGTTCTGATGTGGGATTAGTTTCATTCATTATAAAACCGTTCACCATATTAAGATAATATTCCAAAAATAATAGTAGCACTTTCCATGAATTTTAGTTTCTTGAAATGTTAATCCCCAAAAATCCACTTTAACGAACAATAATCTCTTATCTCAAACACTTGAGACAATTCATCATTCCCAATCATAATCAGAACATTTTATTAACCATAATAATGAATATATTCATCATAAATAAGTGGATAAATGAATATACCATATCCAATAATCTTGTAGTAATAGAAATTATCCATATTACTATAAATGAACAAAATCTCCAACATAGAAGAATTGAACATCTTGTTTGAATTCATTATTTTTAGTTTTTCTAATAAAATCTATATATTTATAAAGACAGTATATTTTATAATTATTAAAAAAAATAAATATGGATTCATTAAAAATATTAACTACTAAAAATAACCATAATAAAATATTGTCTCTACATTTTGTTAATCAAGATGTAGACTTTTCATAAACACTATTTTATGTGCTCTCAAAATTTTTGGATTTTTTATAATTAAAAAACAAATCAGGAATTCCACAACATACATTAATATCAATCCCATATATATAACAAATGTAAGTATCTGAAACTTATTTTTCTAGTAGACTCACATTTTTAGTATCAATATTTTCACTATAATAAATTAAGTTAGCTCCCATTTTTCTGGCACATGTGAAGAATACATTTTTCTATTTATCACTACCTCAAACAATGTAGAGTTTAATAGACTTATTTCCTCTTATAAGAACATCTTTTATACATCAACAATCAAAATAATGAATTTAATCTCACTTCTAATCCAATATATTGGACACCTGAGCCTAGTAACCCTCAGAAACTAAACCGACATTTCTTCTCATTCAATAAACACTAATTTAAATATGTCATATTCAATAGAAATTCCTCAGGTTTCCATAGTCCATGAGTATTCCTATTCACCTGTTAATGGATATACAAATAAAATTACACATGCTCCCAAATATTGTCCATTTTCAATGTCTTGTATCTCTTTAATTAAAACACATGTAACACCCCGACCCCAGTTACCTAGAGTCGGTGCATTATTACATAACATTCGCATGATCACAAGAAAGATCAAATCTCGAAAGACCGATTGGTTTAGTGGCCTTGGAAACACTAGATATATTCATAATGTTTTACATTACATCATAAAGTGAAAAACTACTACAACAACATAATGTCTCCATAGTCAACACTATTATCCCCTCATAATATCCCTGCAGGTCATTCATAACTTACTTCTTCACATCCTGGGAAAAATAAAACATAGAAAAGGGGTGAGCTCAAATGCCCAGTAAGGATAACAATATAGCGGAAAATTTCAAAAATAAGCATAAACATTTAAGGCAATGAATTACTAAAACAAAATCCTTTTAAACTTGAACTTCAACATAGTATGGAAAAAGTAAAATGAAATAATGCCATTTACTTATTCACATGGATATTCTACTAATCGAATAATCACATGCAATATAAATAACCACTTTCATAATGATGGAATGCATAATTCCAGACTATCATAACCACATAGCCAAGGCCTCGTGCCAAAACTACAAATAAGATTGTGCCAAGGCCTTGTGCCAAGACACTAGTTTGTCAATAAGCCATTTAAAAATAGATTATTGAATCAATGTGTCCCATACCACTTTGAATCTTTTTAAAAGGAGTTTTAATTTCTAAACTTTAATGTCCATATAAATAAATCCTTAAAATAATTTTTAAAACATGGACATTAATGAGAATGATTTAGATGAATAAGTCTTTAAAACATTTAAAAATGGTATTTTAGTTAGAGTTTCTAACGAAAAGAGAGACACTTGAATACAAATAATTGAGGTAATAAAAACTTTGTAGTATCATGAGAATAAATGGATTCATGATATACTATGTCAAAGTACATTATATACACCACATAAAAGTGATTTGGTGTATTTCAACAAAGAAGTCTCAATGGAATGTAAGTTGAGATGCAATCTCTCATAAAGGTCGTATCCTTAGGTTAAGGATAAATCAACGACATTATTATGTGTGACAAATATAAATACACTAAATATGATTGGATATTCAGTGTAAAATAATAAAAGTATATTCACAAATATTCTTGTAAAAACAACACCAACGAATAGGATGTTTAACTCAACAAATGGTGAATGAGTTAAAATTACTCTTATCAAATTCATATCAATGACTTGATAATTATCAATGGAGTGATTATGTGTATCAAAAGTATATCCACATGAAGGGGAGTGGAAATTATGACATAATCAAATGAATAGTTATTCCACACATAATCTTGGGGTAATATAATCAATGAAATATGCGTAAATCCAAATGAGTGGAAATTGAAATCTCAAATTCCCTTATTGATTAGGTAAATTACAAAACATACACCCATGAAAGAAGTATCATACAATGATGATGTAAATACCCGTAAATTAAATTAAATTACACAATGAATACAATCATGGGCAGTACACATACACAACATGCAATAATTAAGTTGTGATCAATGGAATTCTCCCGGAATTAAAAGTGAGACAAGAAACCCCTTACTTTGTACTTTTTCCTTGGTCGACAGTTGGATTACCTCCTGTATAATGGTGAAATAATTGTTATTGAATTATTAAAGAATCATTTACTTTAATATGATATCATATATGATCTTTTAACATTGATTTGTTAATAATATCTTAGAATTATCGTCATTTCGGGTGTTAACGGGTTCATTTTACTTTATATTCATTGTTATGTGAGCCATATTCATTATTAATGGGATGTATATTATTCATATACAGAATAATATCAAGTCCTTAGATACTATTTTTAAATCATAAAATTATAATTATACTTGAATGGATATGATGGAGAATGAATCTCATCGCATTCGTGGAGATTGTAGTCCGTATGTACGCACGAGCGACAATATCATTCTTTTGATATTAAAATAATATATAATTGGATGTTATATCATATATACATAATAATTATCATTTTATATTTATTATTTACATGATTTACACATCATTATTATACCCATCCAAAAATAATATATTGAATAACAATTACACCACGTCGTGGAGACGGTAAGCCGTACGTACGCACGTATGGTAACATGTTATTCAAAGGATGGATATAATACTGAATATGGTTGTACCATATTTATAATAACATCACAGTATATATATGATACTGGAGTTATTATTTTATAATGGTAAAAACAAATAAAGAATAAGTGGAAGAAGAAAGGAACTTGAAAAGGGGTGGTGAAAACATTACCTCTTCTTCGGGTTCTTCCTTTTGATTTGATCAAAAGGGCTCCTTAGGTTGGATTTCTGATCAAACTAAGGCCTCTAGGTTGTAGTGAGGGAAGTTTAAATAGTATTTGGGTAGAGTTTGGCCGAACCAAAAGGCTTTGAAGGTGTGAAGAAATGAGAAGGAGGAGTGCCGTTTTATAAGAGGGGTGAGGGGCACCTTTGGAAAAGCTAGAAATATTAATTTATAATAAATTCATATTCGGTTTGTAATGGCTCCAAAGCTGATTATTTAAATTTTACGGTGTGGATGGGTCAGAAACAACTCAACCAATAGAATTTAGATAGGTTTTGGTACTTATATTAACCTTATCTTTATGTATTAACTCTTAGTTAATTAGTTTCACTTTTACAATGTCTCTTTGTATTTTTATATAATATGGTCAATAAAATTTCTATATACATACAAGAGACCCTAAAGTGGTCCATTAATGATACACATATCATGATATAAGTCTCTTGGAAGAACCTTAGATTTTTAGGAATTTAATATCAATTAATAATATAATATTTTTTTTAAAAACGCTTTTATGTCAATTTTGACACTATTCAGTAGTTGATTTTTGTGAAACTCATAACAGAATGCTTACTTCGAAAATATTTAATTAAATCATTCCTAACATGTCATATTAACTTATAAAATTAGTTTAATTCATAAAAAGTCTCAAATTCTACTTATTTGTGTATTTATAATATCAATTATTTTAATTTTTCACTATTATGGTAATTACTCCATCATCATTGTGTCATAAATAAATTAAATTATTTAATGTCTAAAAATTATAAATAAAATATCATTATGTATTAAATCTTTTTATCTTTCTAATGAATATTTATAGTCGAAAATCAAACATATATAACCCTATGTAAAAAATTGTTTTTCTAAAAGATATATGCTTGTGTCATTTTTGTATTCATTTTAAATTAATTAAAATAAAGTGTCATTATCACTTACATGTGGATCCATGGGGTCCAAAAATCGACCCAAAGATGCCCATGGTCGACCATGTATCAACCAATAGGGTTAAGACACGTTTTAGGGTAATTTAGTATTATTATAATATTATTTTTTAACCCTTGTTTACTGGATTTACCCTTTAACCATGGTAAATAAAATATTAACCGAAGTAATTATCCAAATTGTCTAAAAATAACAGTTACCTGTTTACAAAATTTGAACATCCTGATTCCATATATGGAATCAATTTTTCCAAATTCAAAACACAGAAGTGGCAGAAATTTATTTAAAATTAATTCCCGTTGTTAAAACGAAAAGCGTGTTTTTAAGAGATAATAACTATCAAAAGATTGGCACTTGATTATGTCTGGTTTAGATGTGAAATTATATTCAATGAACAACATTCTATTACATGGTAAAAATATTTTCTAAATATAATTTAAAACCACTCAAATACATAATTTATCACTATTAATTATTTTGATTAAAAATGTTGTTTTTAATTAAAATTTAGTAATTTTCACTATTCATCAAAATATGAAAGTTATCCGAAAAGTACCAAAATTTCACCCTAGGCTAATTTCGATATTCCGAATCCAAAAATGAAGTCCATTTTGAGAGATAGAATTTATAAAATTTCAAAAATTAGGTATTACTATTCATAACGGCTAGTTTGATTGGTTATGGTGTGTTAAAATCTCGAAGTTGCGTACAATGCACACCATTGCATTATTCGAAAGGAAACGTACCGTGGAAGCTTGGGGTGTTACAACACACCCAGAACTGATCTAGTTTTCATGAATTTCATCCAGATCAAAAAAAATTCATTTATTCATACAAAGGTTACATTCATCAAGAAAAAAATATTATTTCCTCTAATGATATTCCAAAATTTGTTATCGAAGAGTAAAAAACAAAATCCTTTGAAACCATACCCAATAAAACAAATACTCCAAGAAACTTACAACCATTCATTCCCTCTCCAGGGAATTGTTATGAATGTATGAGATATATAAAAAATCCCTAATATTCAAGATATCAACCATCCTTAATGAAAATATTTATTCAAAAAATTCATCCAACCATGAACTGGAATTACCTCAATTCAAAAATTATGTCATTCAACATATAATGTGTTCCCAAAACTATTTGGGAAAACTATAATGAATTTTTTGGATCATTAACCAGTTAGTAAAGGTTTGATTCATCCTCCCTATAAAACTACTATTCCATAATGTTCCTATAATGGTTATATTAATTTATATGAATTTTCAATAATAGGGCCTATGAAACTCTAACCATCCATGTGTCCCCAATTATTAGACCTCATGTATTTTATCTTTTTTCTGATATCCTTTTCCATCTTGGATATCCATCTAAAACAAATAATGAAAACATTGTGAATTTCTCAAGACTGAGCACCCACAATTACATTGGAGAATCACTAATGAGGTTAAAATAAAATAATGACTCCAATTAAAATGAACTACATTTTTCCCATATACATTGGAATGAACAATAAATGACTTATTTTTATTCAATTTAATACCATCTCTATTGATAGAAACCATATTTTTATTTCATAGAATATTTTTCTCTATTATTTAATTACCAATGTTTCCAAGTGTTATCCTTCCATTTTCATCCTAGTAATTAATCCCTTTATCACTTATCTTATCAATATATCCATTCTAATACCATGAAAATCCATATTTTTATAATATGGTATACATTTCACTTAACAATTTCTAGGTTATATATAATGTTCCATCATTAATATCTCTTTCCACAGACATGTAACCCTTTGTTTCATTCTAAATACCAACCAAAATTCTAGTGTAGAAACCCTTGTCATTGGGTTTTCTCACTGAAATTATGTTCTTTTATAACACTATTTTGTGCTCCACTAATTAGAAATTTATAAATCATCCATTATTTTATCAAATGAAATCCACAAGAATACATATATTTTGGAGTATTTGATCACATCAAAGAGGAACCCTGTTGAATCTTCCATAAAAATAATTATAAACACCTTATCATAGACTTAGTGTAAAAGAATCCCTTGATTCAGTCATCTGTTACTGAAGTGGGATATAGAAACACATCATCAATCTATTATAGAATTCAAAAATTGGATTTTTAGATGTGTTTCTAGCTGAATAAATTCATTAATTAACCCTTCATTCCATTTAGTGTTTCTTCTCATTCAATTTCTTCTCTAAATGTCAATGTGTAGGCCCAAACCTAATCTAATTACATAAACTCTTATCTCTCTTAAATCATTAACCCTCTTTTGACTTCTCTATAAAATATAATTTCCCAAAAATATTTATGTAATGATTTAATAGAAGATTAAAATAGATCCTTCCTCAAACATTTTAACTTGATATCACGTATGATACATCCTCCAACACCATGGGAGATATACCTATATAATTCATTTACCTTTTTATAATTTCATATCATGATTATGAATGTTTTGAGTGAAGAATTAGTGCTCACACTACCAAAAAAACACTACACTGAAATATTCAAATGGAATTAAAATTACATTAAAATAATTCACAAGAATTTGACCAAATGTTTTTCTAATATAATAATAGATAAAGCATAATACATGATCAAAATTTTATTTATAGTGGTTGTAATATAATTCATGTTTTTATGTGTAGTCTCAATATCAATAGTTTTACCACCTTATAGATGATGAAGGTTATGTGGCATGATTGAATTATCAGTAAAAAATCCAAATTAAATCTCATAAAGCCTTTCCCATTTTTACATTCACATCAGATACGATTTTAATTAATTCCAAAATATCTCTACATCTCTCATGAAATAATATTATTTAATATTAATACACAAGAATATGAAATATGAAAATACAATGAAATCAATATAAACCATACACTCTTCCAAATCCATTCCTCAATAAATAAATGATTTTCTCACTATATTTATACATAAATGGATCATGAACTATAAAGTGTAATTCAACAGCAATTATAGGTATATAATGATTCACTACTATGAGATTTGAACTCCTTAGTGGGGTCCGACCATAATGAACTATATAATAGAGTGTTGAAACCTCATGGATTGTCAACATCCACCCTTCTATAATTTTTCCATCGAATCCCCCCCATGATAGAAAGCAAGATTTTGGAAATTCCAAAAACATTGAAGCACAATTTTATAAAAAACATATCTAGAAATAGGCATTAGAATCACCATAGTAAATCATCTAACACACCAAGGATATAAAACCCACCAGAATAAAATATTAAGATAAAATAATGAACCCAAATAACAACATAGTATAACGTCATCTAAATATAAATTGATTATTATAAATTATACAATAAATAAAAACATTAAAAAATAAAACCAATGTGTAAAAAAATCTTAAATGCCAAGTATTGAGTCCCAAACAAAAGATAATTACAATTAAATTGTATGGGGATAGAAGAAACCCATCACACTTATTTATATGTGATTCAACATGGTATCAAGTTCCACCAAAATTCGAACATTATGAATGACCACCATACAATCAAGAGATTCTCTAGGATCTCATATATTTAAATAACTACCCTTATATCTTTCAGTGACAATGCCAGCTTCAAAAACTAATCCCCTGGATTCTTCTACACTAATGATAAAATGATTCATTATTTCTCCACAACATTAAATTTTGAAATTAAATTTCTACATAATCATATCATAATCTAAAATCATTATCATAAAGTTAACAGTCACTCTATTTAACCAAAAATATTACACACTTTTTCAATAATTGGAAAACACATGGTGATCTAAACCACTATAACTAAATGGTTGTTATTTTTCCACAAGGACCTCATAATCTCAATTTCATAGACAAATGTAATTCCATACCAATTATATGTTATAATAGATAGAGGTTTCAATAACCCCTCCATTATTTGGATCTCTAATTTCATATACATATAGAATGAAAAAAAATTGCATCATCATTTGTTTTTATAAATGATCATATCTTATTACTAATGTGATGATACATATTGGTAGCCCCATGTTTCTCAATAGTTTTTAAATGGTAAAAATTATTTAAAAAATTAGATGTATACTTTATAAAGCTACCATATATCCCTGGAATTAATTCCATAAATCTATCATAATTAACACCCCAATTATTTATGTAATCATATATCTTCATACATTTCATTATGCAAAGTAACACTCCTTCCCATTTTCAGATATTAAATACATCCCAATGTGAAAAAATATATCCAAAAAATTTATAACCTCAAAAACAGCCTTGTGAATGAATACCAATTGCACATTCATCTACTACTTATCATATTCATCCTCTACAGTTTGAGTTATTGATTTTATTCTAGAGGTGTTGCCTTCTGTATTTCCCATTCCTGATGTTTGTATGGATTTAAAATCAGTGGATAGAATTTATTTCACTAAAATATATTGTATAATATTAATTTCACAAAATGATATTTTATTTATCTATATCATAATATATATTTATTTATATGAATAATTTATCAAAATATTGTAAAATCTCCTACACCTTAGAGCATGAAGAGTGGATGCCACCACCAAGTAATTTGTCAGGTAGTTATTCTCCTGAGGTTTTTAATTCCTAGTAATATAAACTCCATTTTTACCACATCAATAAAACCAAATCCCAAAAGTAACCCAAATATTCCACAATACACATAATACCAACCCTTCAAATTAGGGATAATGGATACTTGGGATGAATTATATCCCATATTCTATTCCACAATTGCCACCAAACATTTCTTACACCACTAGAACAACTCTTTCATAGTAAATGGTATTACTGGAGATTTTAAAATTAATATTATTTTATTTAATCAATAATAAATAACAAAAATCCTAGAAAACTGTAAATTATTTTAATTTTCAAAAGATAATTATAAGATATCATCACAAAAAAATATCATGAATAAATAAAATCTGAGGCCTAAATTCACATAAACAAATATATTCACCTCCTATATCAAAAAATATAAATTAAACAACACATTTCATATCATGTTATCACATAATTTTTATAAAATGGATTAAGAGTACCATCCATAATATTTAATTGATCCCCCATAAATAATGATTCCATCTAAAAATACATGAAAAAATAAATAAAGGAACAGAAAATAAATAGTAAACCTGAAATATAGAAAAATGGAATGTTAATTAGTAAATCTAAAAGTATGGACCTATATAATATAATTTTTATAAAGTGATTAATATTAAATTTCTAAAATACCATTCTCTATTAACCTTAACTAATAATATATGTATATAATATTGATATTGTGAAAAAAACAGATACATTAATGAAGTCAAATATATCATCTTTTATGTGAGGATAATAAGTCTTTTATAAAACATTATTCAATATAAAAGAGTTGAGGAAAAATGTTATGACACCATCATTATTATTGGAAGGTAAAAATAGAGTTTTTTAATGGGGAATTATAAATAGATTTAATATGTTATTATCTAGTTCATCCATATATGTATTAAACTCCTAAAATTTTCCAAGTATTATTGAATAATTTAGTTGTTATAACGGCCTTGTATTAAGAGAAAAAATATTATATAAATAAATATATTTCATAGTTTTCGATAAATGGAAATCCCATATGAAAAGTTGTTGATCTTAATCTACAAATATCACAAATAGTGGTAAAATGTTCCAATCCATATATCTATATACAATCCCTTCAAAAAAATTATTATGTAATTATATGTCATCATTTTTCCCCTCGTTCTCTTGGCATTATCAAACTCCCATAAAAAATTATGGACAATAAAATGTTGTATCATACTAACAACTAAATAAATAATATATTACATTTTAGTTTTAAATTGAATTATTATGTAAATATGAGTGATAAAATCATTCATCGCCATCCTATGAAAACAAAAACCAATTATAATTTTTTATACAGTAATTGTGATGATGGATAGATTATTTAGCCCTTTCTTCATCCACCCAATTAGTAAACAATCAATTTTCATTGATTGTGGAATTAAAATAATTTTTTTATTCAGTAGGTCAATAAATAATAAATAGTCAGATATATAAGCTATTGTGTTGTTAAATGCCTCTACTATTCAGAAAAACATGAAAATCTATATAGTTTATTAAATTCTCTACTCCACTATCTGAAATCCTTTATTTACTATGAGTAGTGGTTCGATTATCATTATAATTTTAGAAGACCTTCAATCCTCAATGATATCATACAAATTTAGATACCATCCAATCCTCCAGATTATATATGCACTCTTTATTTCAAATTTACATTCCATTAAACCATTATCCACTACTCAATATTTGTTCCCATGTCCAAAAGAACCACACAAGGGTAGAATAATCTAAATCAAATTAAATTGTAATAATAATACCACAAAATCGATCTTCGATTCATCAATACATAAATATTCAATATATATAATCATAAGGTGATTTCTTATTTGTTTGGAAATTTTATTCCAAAAAAAAACTGTAATGTATTGAGAGATTTCTCAATATTTCAATCATTTTTCAAATTAATTTTCCTCAAAAACACATTTATACGAAAAAAATAAACATTTCCTTTTAAAAAAGGATTCAATAAATATAAATCACTTAATTTTGAACCATATTTTAACATTCCATTACCGATTTATTTTGTATTTGATTAACATCATCGTTGTTTTCCCCTCATTTGAGATTGGGAGGATACTTTTAAAGGAGATTTTAATTATTTCTTAGACTTTCGACATGAACTAGTATTTTTTTCAGGATGCAAGAATATTTCACATTGTGTTACTATGTTACATATAGTGAAATTGTTACTGGGTACAAGACGTGAAATGGGATTCACACTGAAAAATATTACCTGTCGTGAATTGTGGTTTCATGTCATTAATGTTTTAAATATCTGATTTTTAATTTGAGGTGACATATTTTTTGTCTTATTTTCATACCGTGGATTTCAAGCTTTGTAACTATATTACACATAATTAAGTGGATTACATCCATATTTTTAAGTGGGCGGGTAGCTTTTTCTTCATGGATCTTTCTCCAGACCCCTTGGCTCTCAAACTGACGATCTTCCTAGGTGATTATTAGAGATATAGATCCTACTAGATTGATCCATTCAATGTTGGATATCCTTTGTGACTATGCAACATCTATCTAAGTAAGAAAAATTTCTGATTCTTTATTTCATTTGATCATGGTATTATTGTTTGGTGGAATATTTGTATAAGTTGGTTTAAGATGGGGTTTTCTTCTTGGTTTCTCCTAGATCCACAATACAATCTTATTCTAGAGGCCACTTTCATCATGTATTGTGGTGTGGTAGAAGTTCGTGTTAGATTTTTGTAGGTTTCCCCTATTCCTCTAACCCCTTTTCTTATAAATTGATTCAATATAGATGTGGATTTCATTCTAGCTCTTTTATTAACATTATTGGGTTTTGACGATTTTATACATTGCTACAGGTACACGCGACCCAGGTTTTGAGGTAGGTGGTTCTATCTGTAGCTATTGATAATGGATCTTGTTGATTTTGTTTAAAAACTAATTCATATATAAGTTAGAAATATTGGTTTGTGTGTTTTTAAAAATAGTATCAAAAATAATTTTCCCTATTTATTTAAAAATAGATAGAAAATGGGTATTTTCAAAGCATTGAAATGTAATTTGTGAGATGGTTTTTAAATCCTTCTCAAATCATCAAAATGAATTGTAAAAAACATGTGTTACCATAGGTACATTGGTAGAAGGCTCATCTGGGGGCCATAATTCATTGTTTTCCCATTATAAAGAAGATTTATCTTGGTGGTTTCTGCTTTTTTCCTTGGCCCATTGTTATACGGGACCGATATTAAAATTGTTGGGCGGTTTACTTGGGTGGTAATCCTCTTCATCCAAGGACCATTATTCTAGGAACTAATTTTGGAACTTTATTATTGGGGAATGAGTAGTCTAATTCCTAGACATATAGTATTCCTTGGTGTTTTGATACATGTTCAACTATTTTTTTTCTTGTCTTTTTGAGATAACCTTGATATGCATCATTATTCTTGTGATAAAAGATATGATAAATGCTCTTTGAAATTGATATACCTTCTCTTATGTAGAACCGTTGACATAGGAAAATTTTTACCATGTTTTCTATAAAACTTTTATATTGATTAACATGCCATGTTTTTACATAAAATTTACAAATGATAATTATAATACAGAGGCTTGTTATGGAACACCTAGGTGAGGTCCTACTGAGCCTCTTAGCTCGCAGCCAACTAACATCTATGGTGGTGTGTGGAGCATCATTTATCTTCCAATATAGGGAAAGGTAAGGAACTATAGTGAGACAGTGATGTTTGTGTCATCACCTATGGTAGTTAATGGTGTGGCGGTGGGGGTTCATCTGTTCCATTGTTGGGAGTAGTTATTTTTCATGGATCCTTTGTAGTTGGACTTGAAGTTTTGAGTTCTTATCTAATTCTTTGTTATCTATTTCTGTTATTTTTTTATAGTTGTGGAATACATATATATATATATCATGTTTTTCTTCCACTATCCCCTTTTTTAGTTTGTATGTACCATGTGGTTGTCAATTTGTGAGAAATCATTACCTCTATTGTGTTTTTTGATACCTGAATGCTTATCACCAGCACGTTGGGATCATGAACACGCTTCATGTATGTAACATAACCAGTCAGGTGTCAAGTATGATGGAAAACAGGGTCAGTTCATCTCAACATGGTATCATAGAAGGTTTATCCTCAAGAGTCAATGTCTAGAAACATTTATTAAACTGTAGATAGGATCTTTGTGACATGAGAGGTGTGTTGGAATATGTATTTGGGCAGCTCGTTTCTTAATGAGACTCATGTTTTAATGGGATGTAGAGATCCTTGTCTCTAGTATTGGGTAATTGTTTTAAAATATTTGTTAATGCTCGTGGGTTTTTGAGTTTTAACTGATACATTTTCTATTGTATATGCATTCTTATGTTTTCATGTGCAGTAGTATACCTCTAAGTAAACTTCCAGGAGTTCCTCAGGAACATTCAGGTGATGCTCATTAAGGGAACCCGTATATATATATCATAATCTCATTGAGAAAATTGTACAAGAAGTTTGTGTTGTTGATCAAGATTCCCCACATGTTTAGAATGTAGTGGATTATTTATATCACGGAGATGCCAGAGAGGGAGAGATCACAAGAGTTCGTGCATGATAAGAAATTTTCTATAAATTAACAAATGAGTCTCAAGAGGTGGGCGACTAGCTAGACTAGATCAATCAAACATTCAACTCTCTGAAGACACCTGATAACATCAGGGTAAAGTGGGAAGTGTTCAGACATGAGGGTTCCGGCATGAAATGTTGTGATTTTATATTCTAGGAAGGCAGACATATGGGCCTGGATCAGAAGCATCTCAAAACTATGTTATTTGTTTAGTTTTTCAAGAGTCCTTGATGTATTAAAAGGCACCAGAGTGCCTATCTTTACAGAATCGATATTTTTAATTGTCATCAAACACCAATAATCATTTTGGTAATTTCCTTTTTTTCCCCGGACATGTTGAAGAATGACCTGTTGAAGGATCAAATGTACCTATAGGGTTTGTGACTAGATATCAAATCATAGTTGTTCATGTAGAACCATTTTACCTATGTAGAGATAGTATATAGATCGTTGATATATAGAAATTAATAATGTAGGTATGTTTTTATTTTCCATATCTTCTCTTACAGCAGGTCGATGCTTCTATGGTGCACATGGGAAGAAGAGGAATTGGAAAGATCTTCACCAGGGTATTAGAGTTGGGTCTCAGTATAAAACATCATCTGCACCGTCTATTATAGTAGGTAATGTGCCTCTTACATGGTATCAATGTGTCTAGGTCGTACCCACAAAAATTTTTTTCCCTATACCAGTGAAGATGGACAACATTTTTTTATGTGTTGGTCACATATAGTTCTTCTCAAATGCTATGACTGCATCTTGTTATTATCAGGGTTTGTTAGTTCCAAATGTTGCTGTTGTGCAGTGATAAGCATAAAAAAACTATAGGTATATAATCAGTTTCCTTAGCAGTGAATCATTTTCAGGTAGTAGATGGGGGTCAAGTGGAATTTGATAGAGGTACGGAAACTATGATAGGTACTGTATTTTTTCAATCTAAATTAGCAATTGCTATATTTTATACTAGTTCCTCCCACTAAATTAAATATACACAATTATTGATATTATTAAAAATACAGTTGAACTTATAACCATTTAAATGGATTTAGAGACACCTCTCTATAAGTGGAAAGAGAAGGGGTTTCAGTGTTCTTGTTTCTTAACGATAGTCGATATAGATTTTCTTTGTGATTTTATCAATCTTGATTAGGATCTATTGGAAATTATAATGGGTATGGATTGTCTTATCACTCATTGAACTGAGGTTGATTGTTTTCATCAACGTTTTTCATTTCTTTTTGTCTATGGGAGCTATCATGTGGTTCATGGGGATTGGGACTCGAGGTCAGGTTGTAAGGGACCTTCTCAACCAGAGCTCAGAAGTTTATTGGATGCTGGTTCATTTCATCCTGATGATATATCTCCTTTAGTTTATCTTCCCGTTGTTGTTCTGGACATTCCTGATGTTTTCCAGAATGATTTATCTAGTCTTCCTCTTGAGAGAGATATAGATTTTGTGATTGATCTGGTTCCATGTGTGTAGCCGATAACGAAACCTTTATATCGTAAAGAACCTGCAGAGATGATAGAGATCAAGATTCACTGGGAAGGTTAGATGGAAAAAGTTTCAGTTTAATCTACATATTCACCTTGGGTATCCCTTATTCCCATAATTAGGAAAGTAGATGGTTCCATTTTATTTTGTGTGGAATATTTGAAGTTAACCAGGTAACAGTTAAGAATAAATATCCTTTTCCTCATGTGGGTGATCTATTTGATCTGCTGAAGTGGAGAAACTTGTTTTCAAGGATCTATATTCGGTCGAGTTATCATTATCTCGGAGTTTTCAAGTTTGATATATTGGAAACAGCTTTCAGGAGCAGTTATGGTCACTATGAATATCTCATGGTGCCTTTTGGTTAGACTGACACTCCTAAGGTATTTATATCCTCTTTCAATCAGATATTACATCAATATATTGAAACATTTGTGTTAGTTTTTTTTAATGATATTCTGTTTTATTCAAAATCAGAGCATGAGAATGATCACCATATGAGTTTGTTTTTGAAAATTTTGTGTTTTCACTATTTTAATTAAATGCTTTTGAAATGTAGTTTCTTGATATAAGAAGTTATGTTCTTGTGGAAGATAATTTGTCATAATTCACTATCAGTTGATCCAGTGAATGTAAAGGATGTTTTTTTCAGGAAGGAACCACCGAATATCTTTGAGATATAAAGCGTCCTTCATTTTCCTAGATACTACCAATGGTTTGTCAAGTACTTCTCTAGGCTGTTGTCACCATCGACTACTCTTTCCAGGAAAGTGGTGAAATTCACCTGGGATTGGATGTGCCAGACTATTTCTGATGAACAGAAAAGGATTTTGACTTTGGATCCAATTCTGATCATACCTAATCCTAGTAAGCTATATTTGGTGTATTGTGATGCTTCTGGAGCTATTCTGGGAAGTATACTTATGAAGGATGACCATGTCATAGCTTAATTCTCTCTTCATCTTCAATGACATGAAAATAATTACCCCATATATTATTTAGAGCATTCCATATAAATTTATGAGGTTAAATATTGGCGGAAATATCTTTTGGGGGAATATTTCATGGTCTTTACAAATAATAAATGTCTGATCTATATCTTTCCATAGAAATACATGAATCTCATACATTGAAAATTGGTAAAAAAAACCTTCATACTTTTGAAGTATATATCAAAAAAACCTCAAAAAAATGAAATGTCAATGTAGAAGGTCATAATAGGAACATACCGTCAGAGGATATTCTGGAATCAAATGAACAAAGGAACCTTATTGGGATTTTCACTCAATTTCACCATGATGCTTAGGATGATGTTTTAATCATGGTTGTGACTAGTGTTCAGATATCATCATCTCTCCTAATGTCTATTTTTCAATGATAGCTATAGGATGATGCGTTTCAGAAGACTCAAGAAATCCTTTATAGTGGAGAGACAGTTTTGAGTTAGTCTCTCTCTTCATATGGTATGATTTAATTTAGAAAAAAGGTATTTCATCGTAAAATCTATGAAGAGTTTAGTATTATTTCATTTTCATAGCCCTTCATAGGCCATTCATCGAATCACTAAAAATCTATATTATGACATGAGTTGGTAATGAGGGTGCCAAGAATAAAGTATGACATAACAAACTTTGTGCTCATTTTAACACCTACCAATAGTTAAAGGCAGATCACATGAAACCTTTTGGTTTTCTACATCCTCTTCTGATGCCAATCTGGAAATTGGATGAGGTATCTATGTAATTTTTTATTTGACTACCATGGACTCCCTAAAGGACAAATGATATATGGGTGGTTATTAATCGGATGATGATGTATTCTGATTTCATTTTGATCGAAGGCACCACTAAAACCAAAGAAATAAGTAAGCCATATAGTTAGGAAATTATGAGTACTTATGGGAGTCCTTCTTCCCTTTTTCAGATAGGGATCCTAGGTTTAACTCCACGTTATAGAGGAGTCTATGAGAGGTAATGGGAACACATATCAAGATGATAATAGATTATCATCCATAGAGAGATAGTAAAACAGAGTGAGTAATTTAGATTCTAGAAAATATTCTCTACTTCTATGTCGTAGATTTTGGAGGATCATGGGATAGCAATCTTAGACTTGTTGAGTTTTTTTACGACAACAGTTATTAGTCATTGATAAGAATGTATCCCTTGGAGGAATTATATGGAAACCCATGTAGATCACCTCTTTATTGGGCTAAGGTGGGTTAAGTATCTTTAGATGGACCATGATTGGTTCAAGAAGGTCCATAAATATTCACGATGTACATTGATGATTAGTAACATCCTCGAGTCGAAAAAATAATATATGTATCAGTGGCATCGACCATGGATGTTTTCAATAGGGGATTAGTTTTTCTTGAAAGTTATTTCTTTGATTGGTCAAATGGACTTAGAAAGCAAGGAATGATAGCTCCGGGATATGTTGGACAGTTTGATGTCACTGAGCTAATCAGACAAGTTTCTTATCAGTTATCCTTTTTGGATCATTTGATAGGTATTAATGATTTTATCCATATATCTCATATCAATAAATATCACCCGGATCATTCCCATGTTCTGTGTTGGGAAGAAATTATGCAATATCCTGATGTTTTTGTTTTGTAGGAACCAGTTGAGGTCGTTTACCCTCAAGTGAATGTCATGTATGTGAATTCGATACTATTGGTCAGAGTTCTATGGAAATAAGAATTAAATTCTCATTAGACTGGTAATATGAATCATTGATAAGGGAGTCATTATGGTGAGATGTTTGGATCATACCATTACCATTTTATCAGGTAATCCATAATCCTCATTCTTATTTTACCATCCATTGAGATTTGGAGGATACCTATAATGGTGAATTCAGATATTTTTTGGGCATTCAACTTTAACTATCTTATTTTGCAGGAATTATGAAGATTTCACATTGTGTAACTGGTTTACGCAACATGTAATTATTAATGTGTACATTCCATGAAAGTGGATTCATTCTATGATATATTACACATCAATAATTGTGGTTTCACATTGTGAGTGTTTTAATTAATGGATTTTTAATCTGAGGTGATAGATTTTTCTGCGTATTTGTACACCGTCGATTTCACAGTGTGTAACAATATAAAATGTCATAAAAATGGCTGAATCCATATTTTATTGTATGGGATAATCTTTTTTATCATGGATCTTTCTCCGGACCTCATGGATCTCAAATTGAGGCTCTTCCAAGGTAATTTCTAGAAACACTGCTCCTCCTATATCAATCAATTCCTTTTGGATATCCATTGTGGTTGTAGTGCATCTCTCTGGGTAAGCGACTTATCCACTTAATTCTTGGTTTTGATCATGGAATCACCAGTTGGTGGTGTCTTTGGATATGTTTTTTTTTTGAGATGGTGTTTTCTTCTGGGTTTTGCAAGATATATTGTGTGATCTCATTTGGGAGGCCTTTTTCATTGTTGGTTGCGGTGCGGTAGGCATTCATCTTTGAGGTATACAGGTTTCCTTTCATCTGAATACCCATTTTCTTTTAAATTGAATCAATATTTATTTCTATTATAATCTAGGGCCTTCATTGAAATTGTTGGGTATTTTAGATTCTGGATTTTGTTATGGGTATGTGTGACTTAAGTTTTGAGGTAGGTGGTTACGTCTCTAGGTGAAGATAATGGATCTTGTATTTTTCATTTATAACTAATTCATATTGAAATTTCCGTGAATGATTTTAGATTTTTTCTGTAAAAATGGTTTTCCTTGGTTATAGAAAAATAGGCAGAAAATGGGTATCTTTAATGCATTGAAATGCAATTTGTGAATTGGATTTTAAATCGTTTTGAATGAATCCAAAGGAATTGTAAAAAAATCACTCAGGTTTCCTGGGATACATAGGTGTAAGGATTTTCATGGGGATGTAATAAATGGTATTTTGATTATCAAGGAGTTTTTTCTTGAGGTTTTCCTCTATTTCCTATACCTACTATTCCATGGAACCGATGTTGACATTTTTTGGGCAGTTCACTCATGGAGTATTCAACTGCTTCTAAGGACTGTAGTTCTAGGAACTAGTTTGTGAAGGTGATTATTGTGGTACAAGTAGTCTATGGAATGGACCTGTAGTATTACTCACTATTGTGATACAAGTACTTATAATTTCTATTTCCCGGATTTTTGAGTTAGCCTCTATGTGTATATTTATATTTATGAAAATTGATCTTAAAAATGTTCATTGAAATTGTTATACCTACTATAGATTTAAACTATGTAAAAAGGGAAATGTTTACCTTGTTTTCTATAAAAAATCTTTACTAATTGTGTTTCCATATTTTTACAAAAAATGTGCCCACAAAAATTTCTATACAGAGGCTGGTAATGGAACACCTTGGTGGGATATTAATAATCATGTTAGCTCACACCCTGCGCACCTCTTAAATGGTTAATAGACCATTGTATATCTTCCAATGAATGGAATGACAATGTTCCACAGTGTGGGGATGAGGATCATGACATCACCTATGGTATATGGTGGTGAAATTATGGGAATTTTTTCCTACCAACAATTGGAATAGCTATTGGGCTCGGTTACTTTGTAGTTGGAAATTCCTATTGGAGTTTTTAGATACATTCATTGTTGTTTGTTTCAGTTATTTTATTCCAGTTATGGAATTTTTGAATCATGGTCATATTACACATTTCCCTTTTTTTAGTTCATATATAACTTATGGTTATTCTAGTTGGTTGAAATTGTTCCCATTGTTGTGTTGTTCGATACCTAGGTGCATGTAACATGCCCATGGGGATCTGAAATTCATTTTGAGAATGTGAAAGAATTTAAAAGGTGTCAGGTTTGTGGGAAACCCATGTTAGATCATCATAATTTTGAATATAAAAATCATCCCATGTTGACAAATCAGACACCCCACCTTAACATGGCCAACGGGTCATGGCATGCCAGGTACCACTAGTTTCCCCACAATGATTTGATCCCCACCCTAGGGCCAAACCACATGCTCGAATGGATAATATGACAAAAAAAATTATCTATATTCCAACACATTACCTTTCTATTGTTTTTTTACTCATTCGCACACAACCATGGAATGCTTCCAAAAGTTAACCCATCCTGATCACCACTCCATGCCACGCATTCTTAACTATGAAGTTCTAATTAGGTCGGCTCATTAAAATGCAGGTGCATCTTGTTGACATTTGTAATATAAATTACTCAATTAAACCTTTATCATTTTAGGGTATTACATTCACCCCCGCCCCTAGAGAACAAATTCCTCATTGTGGGCCCTATATCTCATCCTTGATAGTGCACCTCACATAAGCATGGGTTCCTCCTTTGATACCAAATGTAACAACTAGGGCCCACTAACAGCACAGACACCCCGCTTAACATGGTTTTTGGGTTCTAGACCACCATGTACCACCAGTTTCCCCATATAAATGTATTCCCCACCTTAGGCACCACCCATATTCTCGAAAAGGTCATTTGACTAACGAAATTCCCCACTGGGTGACACATGTCCTTTCTAGTGTGCTTTATTATCACTTTCCCAAACCCAGGGAAACTTTCCAGACAGTCAACCATCCTAATCACTACTCCTGGCCTGTAATTCTAAAATCTGTTGTTATAATCAGGTAGGCTCATGAAATGGAAGTTGTTTTGCATTCACATGACTAATATCAATCATTCATTTAACCTTTTAACATTCTAGGTTTGTTAAACATATCATGTGATTCCTCGTATTTCATTCCTTCTGTGATTCATAAATAGTTGTATGTTTTGATATGTTTTTGGCTAACTAGAATCAAATAATAATTCTACATTTTCATCACCAATATCATATTTAAATAGGCTTCATAGAAACACAAAAATTGCTAGAAAATGTATTCTATAGCATTTTAATGGTAAAATTTGAATCCTAAAAACAATATATTTTAAACCTAATTAACTTAAAATGATTCAAATAGAAAATATTATTCCATAAAATTTTGAAATTATATGGCTCTAAGGTCTTAATTATGATACCAAATTCATGTTTAAAATGGATATATTTATTTTCCTTGGTTTCATTTATTAGAAATTAGGGATGAACAAAATAAATCATAGTAAATGTACTTCACACAAAAATAAAACAATAGAAAATACACACTCCTATATCATATTTTTAATAAAGTTAATTTATAATAATTATTAAAAAAATATTTCATACAAAAATATATATTCCAAATATATTACATGAGAAATAAACAAGGAGTTGAAAGAATTTTATAATCCATGATCCCCCACCTCCTCATCCATAACATAGGCCAAGAAAAATGGGTTTTTATTAAAGAGTAACAAAGCATTCATCATACATTAATTATTACCAATAATATCTATATTTTCAAATAATTAAATATAAATATATATATTTATATATATTGATTACTTGGTGTTGGGGATTTCACAATGACTCTAATTCACACCCAAGTAAGAGAGATCTCAATATATAATTCCAAAAGACGATGAAAGAAAAGAAATATTTAAAATATTTGATATAATATCACACATTTTTTTTAAATATCAATTTGGTTTATTTAAACATTTCTATTGTGTTTATATGTTCCTAGGTATTTTGGATCTGTTAATATGGCACAATGAGTTAGTTATAGGGAGTGAGACCTACGTACTAGCTAAAAAATTGAATGTTTCTTCTAAATGTGTTATAAAATATATGATTTTGTGGTGAAATGATCCCTATAAAGGGTTATCATATTGAAATTATTAGATTTATATTTTGAGGATAGTTTAGTGGGTGAGCTTGAATTGTGAGTCTCCAAGCCACATCCAGACAATGAGATGGATGATTTTCATGGTTCTTCATTAGTGAGAGGTAATACACTATGGATGGAGAAGTTATTCTCCAACATGACCCAGGCTAGGGTATTAACATCGGGAGTGTCGTTGGCTATTATATGTGGTTCTCAATTTTTTGGTTCAATTATATCCCTTAATAAAGAAATTATGACATTAATAGAGGGTTCACACCATAAGGGCGACTATCGTTGTGTAATTAAACATTGGCCACTGTATTGATGTTGTAAAATGTTTATTGTGAATTTTTTAATTTAACATATTAAAATTGTAAAATATAGTAAATTTGGAATCCCCCATTTTATTTCATTAAATGTTGTCCCTCCTCTCTACTAATTTGGTTCTCTTTAATCTCAGGATTGATTCCCCTTTGTTTCTATTAAAATTGGAGTTCAATATTTCTTGAGAGGTCACTAATTATAAAGATAAATATATTCATTAATTTGTTTATGTATCTTCGTAAAAAAATTTCATTGTTTTATAGAAATCCGTATTTGGATTTATTTTTATAGAATCTATTATTTACACAAAATAATGATGAATGTGGTAATGCAATCTAATGAGAAACAAAATAATTGGTCCCACCTTTTGATCCCTAAAAATTCTATGTGGTTTATTCTCTTTTCCTAATCATTTTGTGACATGTGATTACACAAACTATGTGAACTTCAAAATTAAATTGTCTAAAATTGTTTTAAAAGTTTATTTGGGAGTTAATTGATTTATATATGCCATGAGAGGTTTATCATTGGTTTTTATTCCAATACATTGTATAGGGAATTGATATAGGTGACCTTAGTTTTTTGTAGAACTAGTAGTCCTTATATTGACCCTATACAATTATTTGTAATTATAAGGAGTTGAGGTTGAAAGGATGTCATGTTGATAGCCTTAGATGAAATGGTAATTGAAATAGGTTTTGTGTGCGTGGCCTACCTAATATAATGTGCATACTAGATTTTGGTATGTTCTTATCCTGAGATTTAAACTTGTGATAAATGATTGTAAAATTACCTATTAAATTATTTCATAGTCATTATTTGATGTCATTACAATATACAGTTATTCATGTTTGCCATGTTTAGTGATTGTGAACATGGGAATGTGATTCACTATAATTCTAAACCTATTATGTTGTTGACACATGGATAGGTGTAATTAAAAACTATATTGATTATGTGAAACTAGTTGGGTATAATGGATACCATATATGGATAGTTGAGTTGTGTTGGTTTAAATTCCAACCATGTTTTGTTTTGGTTCAATGCAGACCATTTAATCATTTTGAAAGTGTTCAGGGTGTAATTCCTTCAACACTAATCACCATTGATTATATATCTTGAATGATATTAGTGTAATTCCATATGGAATTAGTTGGGTCTAATGATAGACATATATTTATTAATAGATTATATTGGGAGGGATACTTTTGTATAATTATTTGGGTATTATATTAACTATTCTTTGATGGGTTATGTAGTTAGGTGTGTCGATAACTGATGTTTATGAAATTATGATATGATATAATAGGTGAATATCATATTGATATTTTTTAATTATAATTGAAATAATCCACTCCAAAAAGTGAATTTTATAATGATGCTATGTTTTATCCTAGGTTCCAAAAAACAATCACATCTATATGATAGGTATTTATTTTGATATTAATTATTTATATTGTCATGTTTAAAAAATCCTTCAATCATAACTACAAGATAATTTTAATGATATTATTGTTGGTTTCCATTTATTTTTTACTCACACCCTACTTAGGCACCCTAATAAGAATGATGATTTCAATTTTTATATCCAAAGTAAGGGAGAGGGACCTCATGTTATGGATTGGTTAAATTGAGTAGCTATGTTGGAATAAGGATATGGGACTAGGATTGGACGACAAACCAATAGAGTTGTTATCTATAGTTACTATTTCATTTTCCCATATTCTATATGGTCATAAAAATTTATATAGTGTATATTTATTTGTGACTTTTCTAATATTACTATAGTGTATTTTGTTGCAGATTATGCAATTTTATTAGTTATGATGGAATTTTTCAATGATATCAGCCTTTATAATATATTAATACAATGATATATATTGTTAATATTTTTTTAAGAATTTTATATAGTTACCTATGGTTATAGTATTATTATGTGATGTTATTATACCCTAATTCCATTTTAGTATCCTTTCTCATTTATATTGTTGGGAATGATACAAGTATCTCTATTGTTTCATCCTGAAATTGGGGAACTACAGTGGGGAGCATAAAATTTTATATTAAATATATATGTTTTCATAAAATCTTGGTTGTGTTAGAAATATGGAAATATATTCATAGTAAATAATATTAACCTTCTTCTTCATAGTATCTAACACTTGTATTAAGGGAAACTAATTTTATAGAGAAGGGTTTAATGTTTTTTAATTTTAAGAGTTATTATTTTGTTGCTTTTACAATGTCATAAACGATTTATACCTTTATTCCATTTTTAATCTAGGCCTAGGATATAAAAAATAGAGTTAATTATTGTAGAATACATTGAAAAGAGTTCCTTTGTGAAATATATATTTTTTTATTTGAATGATATTCTAAATTTAGTGGTAGGTTTGGTTATTAAAATTTGAAACAACATCATATATTTATTTTTTAAAATTAATTATTATAACAGCTATACATAAGGAACATATGGATATTTTATTTTAAATATGGGATAACATGCTCTATTATATAAACCTAGTTTATATTAATTCTAACACTTGAATGGGTATATTTGGGAAAAATTGGGGGATTTTCGAGAAAATTATATCAAAATGTGTTTATTAAAAATAATGTAGCATGTTATTTCCATTTCTGATCCTAAAAAATATGAATACTATATATAGGAATAAAAATACATCATGTGTTTGAAATTTCAATGGTATTCCACCAAAACAACATGTCATTGAGTTATACGAGTGAGAGAGATGTTCGTTATTCGATATAGGATAATGATGTCATCAACCCTTGCAGCTAGTTTCTGGGATTCAAATGTGAAGTAATCATTCATATTGGAATTTATTAGTTAGTGATTTACGTATTTATATAGAGTATCCCATTGGAATGATTTCTGTTTACATTCCATTATGTGTATTATGATAGAGATATCTATGTTTCCTTAATCTTTCCATTCTTATTAAATTAAGATTCTTTAATATTTATTCATGTTGGATATGAAAAAAATTTATGTTATCATTTGGAATTTATTAATGAATAATTTTCAGAAAATAATTTCTTGTTATATTTAATGGGTAAATGTAATGATAGTTGACGGTAACTTTGGTAACTACAGTAGGGGGTGTAATATATTGGTAAGCTATTTAAGACTAGTACACCAATGTTTTTGTTAGTTTTTCACAATATTTGGTTTTTTCGGAGAAAATGAGATTCCTCAGATAGTGTTTTCTCTTATTTTTATTATGTTTGATGATGCACTTGTTGAGAATATATCATAATTAAAACCCATTATTGAGAAAAAGTTCAAAATTCCACTAGATCAATATAATGAACCTATATAAATACCACCAAATTGGATATATTTTATTGAGAATTGGTAGTTTAATTAATAGCTTGAGTATCATGAGATTAAGGGATTCATTTTACCAAATACATCCCATTAGGGTCATCCTATGTTATTTATTCTGAAGGTGATTTTTTTATGTTTATTAGGTGTATATTAATGGATGTATAACCAAATGATGATTAAGAATCTGTGTGAACATCCTTGATTAGATGACATGTTTAACTAGTGGAGTTGGTCTAAGTAATTATAGATGATTAATTAGAGGTCTGGATGTCATGGTTTTTGGATGATGACCTATGACATCCATCGTAGTTCTTTCAAGTAATTTTAAGGCATAAATAAAAATTCCCACAATGATTATAAGATATATGAATGTTCCAAAATACATTATGTCCATGAATAATTGTTTTATTCCTATATTTTTTTATTTGATTTCCATTTCCTTAAATTATGAAATTTTGTTATACTTCTGAGCATGGGAGTATCACACTATAAATTTAAAGACTATACTACATTTACAGAGTTATAATATTTTTATACCAAGAACTATAAGTGTTTATTCTATATTAATGAGTTTTATATACTAGTCAATGTGATAAATTATATATAGATAACAATGGAAGTTGAGTTCGAGGCTATGTTTTATTAGCAGAACACCAAAAAAAATTAGATTCCAAGATTCTAGGATTGTGTGGGTTGATATAAGAGATAAATACTAGACTATACTTTATTGAGAGTCTCGGGGATGACCATGACTATGAAGGGGTTTATGATCGAGTGTTTAGATTCTATAGAGTGGTATTTTTATGATTTTGGGAGAGTTTGAAGACTATGTGTAAAATATTTTTGAGAATTGTGATGTCAATTTTGATACATAGTCATGGTTAACTACATTCAAACCTACATTAGGAGGAATCATAAAACCTCATGTTCAATATCTAAACAATACTATCTATTGGGTAACTATGATGTATAAAATATAATGATTTTTAAAATTATATAAAAAAAATAGATATATTTGATGAAAATATATTATTATTGATTAATCAAATTGAACCACAATTAAAGTTAATGGAGACACAAAAATAAAACTAAAACCACAAATTTAAGAAATAAAAAACAAACCAGATGAAGAAGTCTAACATCCATTAATTGAAAATAGTCAACAAAAATATATAAAATATTAATAAACACACTCATTTGGCTCAACCAATATATCTCTTATTATAAATGGTTGTAGAACAAGGTATATTCCTTTATTACTGTATTATTAAAAATGATATCATTAAACACATATTTATGTGAATGAGTTTGGTGTATCATAATAACCCCTTTGATTTCATTGAGTGCCCCCCATGATTTAACAAGTACGATATATCATAAAATATTTACTAAATAAATATCATAACTACATAAAAAATTAAAATAAATATTAAATAAAAAATTTCACATTGGAGATGATATTAGTCACAAAAGTTTACCCATATGTTTTCTAAAATTTATGAAACCCTACCAAAAACATATATCAATGAAATATCCATCCATATCAAAATTGGTGAATTATAATCAATTTTCATAAATAGAATGGGAACCATATATATATTAACACAAATCATATGATATAATCATAAATAAAATATATATTATAGGTATAACTCTTTATTTATTATAATTTTATATTTTATCATGATGGTAAATAACACAGAAATTGGGAATCATTAACTAAAAATCTATAGTTAGAAATATAATGAATAAGAAATTTCAGGATAGCAAGAATATAATTTATAATTTCATATGATATATACTTTATTAGGGAATAGGAAATTGTGGATGAGGATGTTATTACTCCTATTCAATAAAATCACAATTGATGGCTTTTAACTAGAGTTTTTGTGTGATACATTACCTATTTTATTCCCCATGAGAAATACCATTTACTCTAAAATTATTCCTAAAAGTTACTAAAACCCTCCAAAAAACATTTGAATGCATGGTATGAACATAATAATATCAATAAATAAGATCAAAAAATAAAAATAAAAACATATTTGTTTTTATAAAAAACAATAGATCATATTTAATATTTCTCAATTGAAATAATAAAATTTGAAATTGAATAACCATTAACTTTCCCTTGAAATAAGAATTATTTCTATAATTATTTTCATAAAATACATTATAATAAAACCTAAATCATTATCATAATAATTAAGATTTAATATTAACCACTATAAACAATGAAAATCATTTTCATAAAAACAATCTATTTTACACTCAGGGAAAAATCATTCATTTCGAAAAAAAGATCATTTCATTAATATAATTATATGGATAATATAAAATGTTACCCAACGCATTGGATAGATATATAATGATGACTCATCATTATAAAAAAAATCAATAAAAATAACATGCATTAAACAAATAAAAGATTATGTTTACATCATTCAACTAATAAAAATATATTTTTCAACCAATAAGATAAATATTTTATAATAATGATATTTCTCATTCCATTAAACCCCATTTTAAAATTTAATTTACCATGAACAATGGATAGTAGGGTTTCTCACAAATGAAAATATTGAATATTGTAAATAAATTAAAACATGAAATAATAGTTTAAAAGGTGGTGAAATCCTTGGATATTGTATATGTTAAAATAAAATATTATTTTTTCCGTTCTGTAGTGAATGTTTATTAATTTTGTATATATTTCAAAAACATTTTCCTTTTGAATAAAACTCAATTATTGTAAACAGTGACATAGAATTTCCATAATAATTATTTTATTTTCATATAAATTCATCCATAAAATAATGTTCAGAATGTGGACATTTAATAAGAAAATTGAAACTAAATATTTAAAACAAATAAAATGAAGTCTTAAGGTAAAATGTCCCTTACCCCAAGTATAACATGGAACAAGCACTATTTATCTTCCTAAATATGAAACATATGTTTAATAGATAAATGATTAATAAAATTTTATGTCTCATTAATTCTTTTATTTCACTTATATCAATATAATATATAACCACTTAATTGATTATTTTTTTCATCAAACGTTTTGTGTATGTGTAATTCATATGTCCAAAATGAATTTAGAGAGTTGAAATTTGTAAATTGGAAAAAGGTTTTATAATTTCCATAATATTAATGATTTTATAACTTTAATTGTTTTCACATTAATTATACATTCAGAAACAGCTCTTTAAGATGTTTGTGAAAAATTAATTTTATTATAATCGTGGAGATAGTAGGCCAAACGTGCACCTGATTAACGTTTCCATTTTTCAATGAACATGATGTAAAGAGGATAAATATTTATTTAAGTTTTCATATCTATAATCTTATCATAAATATCATATTATTTACTTATATATAAATATGTATATAGTCTAAGTGAGGTTGTGAGGAAAAATAAATTACATCATTTCATGAGGTGATAGTTCACATGTATACATGAACTATGTTTTTATTGGATGGAAAAAAATAATATTAGTATTTATTCATAATTTTAGAATAAAATTTAGGTAATATATATTATATTATTTCATTTTCATATATTTTTATAATCAACTATAAGAATTTTTGAATAAAATGAAATGCATCTTCTTGCAAGGCAGTATACCTCATGTGGAGTTGAGAAATGTATAAGTTTTAAATTAGATATTTATAGTAAATAGAAAAAAAATTATAACATAATCATAATAAAAATTATAACATAATCATAAAATGAAAATGTTCTGTTAAGAACTATATGTCTTCTTCAGAAAACTTCCATATGTTTATACCTAAAGAAATCATAGAATGGTGTAACGATAAACCTATTATTACTATAATGTTTCTAGTGATTTTTACGTCTTTGGGTTGTTATTTTCTATTATAAGGGACCTTGATTTTTGGAGAGAATATGAGAGGGTGATCCCAATTATAAGTATGGGAGAAGATACACTTGAAATCTTCAAAAATAATAAAATATACTAATGTTGAATTCATTAAAAATAGATAAAAATGACTAATATTTTAATAATTATTAATATTGGGTAGTAATATGTCCATTAAATTTTATTTAGATATGTTTTTAGTTCATTTTAAAAAATATCATTTTAGTTTTATTCCTTTTAACCCATTTTACGTATTACCTTGGTTACATATTTTTTTTTTTGCAAATTTACTATTAATAATGAATAAAATTGAAATTTATACATTAAAAAAATTAGAAATTATAACTAAAAATACATATACAATTTTAAAATTTTAATTTCGTTAATTTTTAGAAATTATTTTTAAAATAAAACAGAAAAATCGGTTGAAAATTAGTTTCTCAGAAAATTCATTTTTATGTATAAAAATGTTTTTATACCAAAAAAAAGTTTAATATTTACTATAATGATGGATAATAGATTATATTTAATTAATAGTAAATAATTTTATTTTAAAACAAATCCAAAATACAACCAGACTATGATACTTCATTAAAATCATAGTTAGTTTTCTTTAAAATCAGAACATTCTAATATTCACCAAAGAAATAATATTTTAATAAAATTAAGAAAAAATTACATTAAGATAAGGTTTGACATATTTATATTAAAAATGAAATAGTTTATTTAAAATTTTCAAATAAAAATTTTTAATGAAATAATATAATACATGTAAGTAAATTTTTAAGGAATAAATTTATTTCATTTTTGATTCAAAATATACGTAATATTATTATAATTAATATAACTCAATAAAATATTATTTATTAATATTAATAAGGATTGAATTTTTTTTAAATAATAAATACCTATTTTTTTGTATGCTTACACTTTTTGGGAATGGTATTCTAGAATTTATTTTCATTACTTACCTAAGTGAAAATATTGTTCCTTCTGATCATTTTTATTTTCTCATGATGATTCATCAATAATATGGATTTTCGAAAACAAATTATAACTTATTATGTCAAATTATTCCATAATACAAAACTCTATGATGTTTAGATTCTGAATTAGATGTTCCTACTATGAATGTTTGTCTTTCAACAAAAATACATCAAGGCTCAAAACATAAAATCCATCTAGAATATACTACATTAAAACAAAACAATAATTGAATCTTTTACTTGGAATAAACTCTCATTCAAAGAAACTCTGTTGGAAACTGATATAAACTCATCTAGGATTTCATATCTTATTTTTAAATATGAACTAAATTTTATATTTTTACCAAATTGAATATCACTTTTCAAGGGAAATACATTAAATAAAACATTATCTTTGACCTAAAATAAAATAATATTCCCATGATTGTCAACTCAACATTACCATTTTCTCTAATCCATCCTCATATGTTCTAGAAAAAACATTATATTATCAACCATCACCTCTACCAATTATTTTCCAAATATATTTCATTCCCCTTATTGATCACAATAAGATGGATTCTGACACCAATATCCATAAATTGACTCAAATGGTTCTATTTGTACACTAAAATGAATACTATTATTATATTAATATTACTAAAATAAAATATTATGATCTAGAACTACCTAGTAATCCACTAAATAATCTCAAATAATGTCTTCAAATTTCTAAATCATTTTCTTTGAATACCCATCATAATGATGATGATAATTTGTACTAAATTTAAATTCAGAACCAAATTACTTCTGGTGGACATTAAAAAAATTGAAGTATTTCGGGGATCATGGTCAAAAAGAATAGAGAGAGTAAGTCCACATAACTTGACTATCTCCTTTGGATATATTCTATAAAGTACTTCTAAATATATTGTTCTTCAAATATAATTGAAATTTGGAAATTAAGTCAATTTTTCAATAATAACCCAAATAATATTATTACGTTGATACACCATTAGAAATCCCACTAAAAAATACATAGATATATATTCATGATTCCATATTAGTACTCTATATTGAGTATGTATCCCGATATAAATGTATTATTTGGATTTAAACTATAGAAATATAAATCATTATTACTAAACTGTCCCATATATCATTTCCTTCAATCCCACAAAAAATTTTCATGAAGGAATCTATACATGTTACTACTAATGGGACGAACATTAAATATATAGTTGTATCCATCACTCAATAATTATTTCATCAACATGGATTCCCAAGAAACACACATCCACTTTCTAAATCTAAAAATACCTCATTTTTTAATAGTAAACTCACGAAACATTCCCTTCTTAACTAATTCTAATCCTTCTTTCAAACCAAGATCATTCTTTTGATCATGTAATATTTTTCCTGAAAAGTATGATTGTACAGAAAGATGAAATAGAATTGTGGGATTTCTCACATAAGTAATTTATAAAGAAAATTTATCAAATAGTTTATTAATGGATGATGTTCCAAACATTTCATATTTTATTATGAATTATATTTCTTACATGAATCATCATCTACAATTCTCTTTTTCGTGGATAGTAATGAATCACGCCATTTTAAATATATTTCTGTTACAAAAATATTGTATGTATCATATTCAACTCTTTCATTGTAAATAGAAACATAAAAATGTTATGATATTTATATATTCTTTACATTACCTTATATAAATAATTCTCGCATATTTGTAAAAGAAAACCACCATATCCATATCGAGTTTTTATATAAGATAATCTATTTCATGACATTTTAATTGACGTGTGGCATAAGAGATTACAAGAGAATTATCTAAAAGAACACAGCCCAGCCCTTATAATGAACATTATTTGGGATATCACTCTCACCATTTCTAGATTCTATGGAAAAAAATGGATTATTCAACAATAATTTTTCAATTACAAGAAACATTGACCACATTAATTCATCAATATTAATTTAATTTTTTTTGAGTAAACATATTTTGTATTCCAGTTAAAAGAGAAATATTTTAACAAATTGTCCATTGTAACCCAATAATTTAATAAAATTATGAGTCTCTAAGATATTTTTATGTTGTGGTCACTCTTAAATAAATTTTCAATTATCAGGAGCATAGTTATTCTCAATTTATTTACAACATATTCTAGTAATGAAATACATCACAACAAAAAATCACAATTACTACACAGACCATATAAAATCATTTCATTAATGGTTTTTATTATGTCCCTCAATTTTTTATCATGATCATAATAAATTATAGAATATATAAGGATTTCATAAATCAACAAAACCACAAATTTTACCAAAAACTCATGGGAAATATTATTCATTTGTTCTATAAATATAGGATGATCATTTGTCAACCAAAATGACCAAAAATTCATAATTTTCATAATTAATTTGAAATTTTATCTTCATAATATCATCCTCATTCAACTTCAACTTATTGTACCCAAGATTTATATCAACATAAAAAAACATTTCCCTATATATGATCAAACAAGTCATCTATATTAGAAAATAGAAATATATTCTTAATATTGATGTTATTTGATGCTCTGTAAACAATAGATATAAAAATAAAACATCTTTATTCTTAGCAAACAATACCAGAGCACCAAAAGGTAATGTACTGTGAATAATTGATCCTTTATTAAGAATTTTTAGTAAATTCTATTTAAATTATAAAATATTTTATTGATTAATTTTATAATGTGGTTTTGATATTATCTTTTAAATAACCACTAAAACAATAAATTCAATATCATAGTTAGGAATAACAATAGGAAATTCTTCACTAAAACATCCAAATATTTATTTTATGTAATAACGTCACTAATTTTAATAATAACCAACTTCTCAAAAATATGTGTTGTATAAATTTCCTTTCAATCATTAACAAACATCTCATGTCATTTATATGTTATCAAACATATGAATTCATTTTTTTTAACAAAATCAGAAACTCATTATAAAAAACTATTTTATGAGGATATGGATTTAAAATATAATAATAGTAATTTTTATGTTAAGTGTCTGTTCTCATACAATTTAGTATCTTTTATGGTTAAAATTTTCCATAATTGGGCCATAAATCATACATAATGAAACCACATAATACAAAGTGGACACATTTCATCAGTATCCATTTTTCAAAAATTATAAAAAAAAATTAAATAATAAATTATCTCTTTTTGTGAACAATCTTCCCCACATTCTACATGACCTCTTCATTTTTCATATTATTCATTAAACAATATGAAAAAAAATAAAACATTGGTGGAGAAAAAAATCATAGAAAGGGACTTAAATGAAAAAGTCTTTTAGTCAAGTGAGATACATGAAATCTCATGTAATGATTACATTTATATTTATCATTCATCTGAGGAATGTAATAAGATGTTTCCAAATGAGAAATAAACCATATTGTTGTTAAAACAAATCATTTATAACCCATATTAATCAAATAAGAACACTTTTATGAAACAATGATGAATATATTCCAAAAAATCCTTTCCAAACTCTTTCAATTAAATTAACTATATGAATAAATTCCAATATAATCCTATGTAGAACATAACTATAACCCAATTAATTGGATAGATATAATAGGGATCGCTATTTTATAATGTGATATCCATATAAACCATTTTTTAAAGGATATAATGGGATTCAACCATTTATACCATCTATATCGTGCTCACTCATGAGAAATAAGGGGCACAACACAACGTATATGTTGATTCATTGACACATATTTTTCCTATAAATACCTACAACCACATAATTTTAAAAAATTATTCTAGTTTATTTTAAAAATAAAACCATTTATATACACTTCGAATCCGATATGAAAAACCTTTTTGGATATTGAAATGCCCTTTTATTTTACAAAATCATTTTCAATACAAAAATGCAATAATAATGGAAAATGGTGTTTATTTGAATAATACCTGAAATATTTTAGAATAATAAAAACATTATATAATGGTTATGGTGGTGGTAATATTCTTTGTCACTTTATATGTTAAAAAATAACATTCCTTTTTCCTTTTTTGTCAAAACCATCTGTATAAATTATGTTAAAATATTCCATTACAAAACCATTGAAATAAATTCAAGATTGAAATAAATTATAATTTTAAATATTTTATATCCACATTAAAAAATTCAAAAAAAATTAAATCTTTTTCATGTAATAGAAAGAGTTTGATGTAAAAGATTAAAAGACAATTTTATAAGAAGAGTATCCCTTACCACTTTAATATCATTGGATTCATAATCCATAAGAAAGAATATAATTAAACAATTAAATATCAATGGAATAATTTAATTCATGTCATTACCAATCAAGGGGTATGTATATACCCCTCATAAAATAATATACGGGCATAAAATCAAAATAATCCTCAAGAAAAAGAAATTGAGATGAAGTCCCTTATCCTGTGTCTTACTCATCATGTATGTACCTTATCTTCCTGAATAATAATCTTACGATAATTATATACATTATTTATAATATTTTACAATTTTATTATTACTTTTATTTTACTTATTACCCAGTTATATATGATTAATTAATCAATTATTTTTACATCGGTTGTTTTTCCAATATTCATTTTATGTGTCTAAATTGAAATCAGTAGGCTAACTATTATTAAAGTGGAAACCATTTAATAATCTCTATAAATATAATAAAAAACTAATTTTAATTATTAGATATAAAGTATACTTTTAAATAATCCTGAAAATATTAATGACAAATTAACTATGTTATAATCATGGATATGGTAGGTCGTACCTATGGTCGAGTTACTTTTAAAATTTTCAAAGATAATTAAGGGAATTTTTTTTATTTTGTATTCAAATAAAAATAATAATATCATAAATAAAATATTATTTCATTAAATATACTTATATATATCATCTACATGTTGTGGTGATGATAAAGTAACCTAATCTCTATTTAGAGGTGGTAGTCCACACACACGCAGAAACGACGTTGTCAGTTCTCAATGAATGAAAAAATGATATATATTTTCTTTTCAAAATGATAAATATATCATTAATATCATTATTGTTTCATATATATCACATATATTAATTAATAATATCTGTATTAATGTTCATGAAATATGTTAAGGAAAAAAGAATCATATTGCTTCGCGAAGGGGAAGTATGTGGTACACACAAGAAATGTTATTGTGTCCCGATTGGAACATAATTTAAGATGGTCTTTGTGATATAATAAGTGAATAAGAATATTAAGTAACAAATAATATATATATATATATATATATATATATTAAATTCCTCATTAGAACATGCCATGAGAAGCAATGACGAAAAATGAATCACATTGTTTCATGAGTCGATAGTCAGTCATACCCAATAATAATGACTTCATCTCACATTTGATGGATGGGGGATTGTTTCAGGTTACTCCATTAACATAATAACATGTTACTATGTGGAATAAATTGGTCTTATTGTATCATCATATTTTAGTATTATTATAATGATGTGTAAAAATAAATAAACAAAAATACTCCTCCAATCATGAGACATCTTCTTCAGAAAATCTCTGTAGGTTAGCACCAAAATCCTTCAAAGGATATATCTTTGATTAAGTAAAGGTATCTAATTCATTGGAAGGGAATTAATTACTTTTTATAGTGTATTTATTATAATAATTTCTTTGAATGTGTGGAAAGGAGATGAGTAGGGTGGCCCTTTATAAGTAAGTTGAGAGCCACACTTATAATTTTTGAAATGAAAAATATTTATGCACATTTTTCACACAAAACAAAGAAAAATAGATCATTATGAATAATTATAAATTATAATTTCGTAATATTTCAATAAAATAGATTTATCAATATTTTTAAGTCATTTTAACCCGTTGCTTTTTACATTAACCCCCGATATATTATTTTTAACAATAAATCTGGTAAAATATTTTTACAATTTTCACTATTCATTATGAGAAAAATTTGGTAGATATTATTAGATAATATAAATTATTATTACAAAAAAATGAAATCAAATTTCAAAAATTCAATTCAATTAACTGGAATAATTTAATTTCAGATTAAACCCACTAACCAAATGAAAAACAGTTTTTCAAAAAGTATATTTATAAAGTATTAGATGAAATTATATTAACTCTATGAATTATAATCATCATTTTATGAATTTATAATATATATATATTTATATATATATTATATAAATCATCCCCTTTTAGGGTTTTTCAAATGATTAAAATAGAGAAACATTCTGAAGATTAAAACAATTTAAAAAAAAATCTGTTTTTATTTACCAAAACAACCTTATATTAAAATCCATTACAATGATGATTAAAATATAATATAGTGGATTAAATAAAAAAACAAATTATTATTTAACTATAAATGACATTCATATTAAAATAGGTCATTTAATTTACATAATTTACTGAAAATATATGACATTTTTTAACAAAAATCGGTATTTTCCACTATTTACTAAAAAATAAATACTTGCTAAAAATTTATAAAATTTATCTCCAGTTAAATTTTTATATTATGATTTAAAAATTAAATTTATTTTTATAATATTAAAATTAACTTATTTATGAAAAAAAAAATTAATAATACCTTATAATAAAATTATTCAACTAAAATCATTTCCCTTTTAATTTACATTTTATATAATTTATTTATAATTAATATAACAATAAAATTCATATTATTAAATAATAAAATGATTAGTTATATAATTTCTTACATTTTTTCATTCATATTACAAAATTAAATTTCATCATTGAAATTTTATTCACTTATTAAAAAAGTGGGGATATCATTCCATCGGTATTATAATATTCTCATGTTGTTTCTTCAACCATATGAAACATGACCAAAATTTTATTTAGACTACAACATATTTGGGAACAAATCTCCAAAATGTTATATATATAAGGTTTTTAACCACATTAATTGTATGTTTTGTGAGGAAAAATCTTGTAGGAATGTAAAATCGAAGAACAACCTATTGGATTATGAGCCCCTAAAGGCTCCATATCATGGACCCTCACCCTCTGGATGTAAAGATGTGATCATAGAAGAATATCATATCCCTGGTACTTGGGAGGATTTATAAGATCCAATGAATTCTCTTGTAATGGATATTAACAATATTTCCCCTAATGAGACAGTTGAAATGATTTAAGATGAAAAATATCTGGAGCATGAATCTATTCTCAATGAAGGAAGGTGGTCAAAGACTTATAGAAATGAGTAGGAAATACATGATGGAATGGGAAGGCATAAAATGGTTGGGTAACAAATTATTAATTCCCTTAAATTATGTACGTTCCCAAAAAAGTGTCTCATTTTGAGGGAATTGAACTGGGCACCCTCAATATGCACATATAAGATATGAATATTGAGATCATAAAAGACCATGTTCAAAATATTCTAAGTGATGTGATTTATAAAGAGATGTATAATTTGGATTTGTGGGGATATGTATCATGGTTTTATGGACCCTATAGGACCTCATTCTAAACATGGATGCTCATGATCTGAAACTACCCCTTGCATTACATAAATTCTCTTAGGATACATCAAATGATTGTAAGTTTATTTTTAGCATAGGTCCCCTATCTAGAACACTGATTTTGAAGATGATGAAAATTACTTTCAATCAAGTTTTTTTATACAATGTGTCCATGAAAATGGTAGCTCAGAGCTCACCTTCTGAGGCCATCAATCGGGTAATCAGTTTATACCTCAAAATGTAATGTTTTCAGATTATGACACTAAGGAAGTGTTTCCTATTGAACTCATCCAATACATTTTCACATCTAGTGAATGTAATGAGATTTTAGATGAATTCTCATCATCTAATTGGAAAAATAGATAAGGAAAAAGCGGAGGAAAAATAGTTTAGTAAAAAAGAAAATGTATGGAGGGCCTCAATCAAGAGTACTATATCTTAAGCAATGATGATATTATACTTTAATTTTAAAGGTACTCAGAACCCCCCCCCCCCCCACTTTCATGGCCCTTAGACATCACCTTGTGACACATAAGACAGTTTTGGTTCGAATTGATAAACACAAAATGTTGCTCAAGAATTTTAATAACATCAAAACTATCTCTCTTGGATATACTTTTTTCTCTCAAAATTCTCATGATTGTGATATGGATCATATATGGGTCATTAAACTGGGAAGTATTTGGATACTCAGTTACCAAAGAATCCAACACTACATTGATGAAACATGCTCCCTTAACTATTTCACCTATATTATTTCCTTTCATTAATCATATATATCATACATTTTAACAAGTTTTATCAATAAAAACAGGTAAAATCTCTCTAATAAAATGGATAATTATTCTATTATTATTAAAGATTTAAATACAATTATCAGGCCTGAGGAGAAGATATCAAATAACTTTAATATGATATCCTCTCATGAATTTTCTCTTTTCATTAATCATTACATCTTATCAAATTTTATTATTTCTATATACATGTTTACATAGAGTTTAAATTACAACAACGGTAAGAAGGATGGAAAATTAGACAGATGCTTTTCTAATATTGGTGATAGAAGTACCTACATTGGGATTCTTAGATTTAAACTTCCAAAATTTCACCCGGACCATAAACCCATTATTATTGAATTATATTCTTGTTTTCTATTAGAAATCCCATTTCCTTTTAAATTTTATAGTTTTTGGATTCAAATTGTAGGATTTGTAGAAGTTGTCATAGAAATATGGAGCTTGGAATCTTATGATGGTCCTATTCAAAGGCCTAAAAAATTGAAAAATTGCTAAATTTTGATAAGATAATGGATCAAAAAACATTCTCTAATATTGATTAAGATATTATATATGCACAATAACATCTTTATTATTTTCAATAAAGAAATCAATGTTTGGATAATTCATCTAGGGATGAAATTCAGACTGTATCTAAGCTGGATGACCTTATTTGTCTCGAGGAAAGGTTGGATTGAAACCATATCAATTTAAAATGGTAATAAAAGGGCGGAAAAAATTATCTATTCTATCATCTCTTACACAAAGGGAAAATAAATATAATAAGAAATATTTCCATGAACATTAATGGATCCTATTTCACATCAAAAACTATCATTTCCAAGGATGTAGTCAAAAGTTTTCAAGAATTCTATTTTGATGATTTAATTGATTTCTCCCATTATATGTTGGACAATAATCCAACATTCATTGAAGATTATCAAAATAAAATCATTATCCTTTTTCTTTTATAGTAAGAGATTAAAAGAGAACTTTTCCCTATCAATTTCTATAGTGCACCTAGAATTGATGGATTTCAAATAAATTATACATGTTTTGGTGGGACATATTGAGTATTAATGTGATTCATTATATTAAGGAGATGCTAAACTATGAATCAATTCCATATATAATCAACTCCAACTTCATTTCACTTATATCCAAAAGGATAATTCTATTGACATCAAGGACTTTGGGCCTTTATTGAATTGGAACACCATTCTAAAAAACCAATATTAAAATCATTGAATTCATATTGGGGGATCCATAAATGACAAGATTACCCAAAATCATTTTGGTTTTTTTTCTAGGAAGAAATATTCTGAATAGTCTCTTCACTACCTTAGAAAGTGACAATTTCATGAGGAAGATTAGGAACAGAAATATTTCATTTAAAATTGATATCTAAAAATCCTTTGACACCATAAAATGGAATTTTATTAATTTCTACATCAATTTTTATGGGTTCGCCACTGAGTGTATCAAGATGATCAAACCTCATTATCCACACAGCTGCATGGCCTATTCAAATCAATGTATCCCATATAAGAATCTTCTAACATTCCACAGGTGTCAGGAAAGGGGACCCCCTCCCAGGTATATTACTTTCTGTAGATGTTGATTATCTAAGAAGGTGCATTAGTGATCTCTCTTATCTCGACCATTAAAAAAGAATTAATGCTGGGAGAGAATTGTCCACCCCTATCAACTTATTTATGATGATGAAATCCTTTTATTTGTGCAAGAATCCAAAAGCATCTTACATGACATTGAATATATCTTTAGATGTTACAAAGACTGGAAAGATAATCCATCACCTAGACCAAATAATTTATTCTCCTTAGGTATGGTATCATTATTTCCAAAAAATCCTTATTTCATGTTGATAAAATAGAGGTTTTATCATTTACCTATCTTGGTGTCCCACTTTTCTTGGGTAGATTTTGAAGCTTCCACCTTAAAAGAAATTTTAAAAAGATTATCACTCAGGTGGCTAGCTAGAAAATTAATTCTATCCCATATGTTGGAAAAATATTTTGGGTCGACCATGTGATCACCTTTTGATTATCTATAATTTATCTTTATATAAGTGGTCGAGTGGACTTCTTAATAATTTGAAGAGTCTGATTAGAATATTTTTTGTGACTAGTTCTCTCCATTTAAAGAAGCTAATTTTTGTTTCATGGGAGGAGTTTACAAAACCTATTGAACTGTAGGGTTCTTAGGCATTAAAAACCTCATAAATTTTAACAATGCTTTGATTAGAAAATTTACATGAAGCCTTATAGTTCTTAATGAAAATTCCCTTGATTTTATATCACAAAGGTTCCATAGTAATCCTCGGAATGGACAATCTTGTTATATTACTTCATCTATTTGGATATCCATTAAGAAAACATATAATTACATTGTGACTAACTCAAATTGGTTGGATTTTAAACAATAAAATCTAATCCTATAGCGTACAAACTGGCTTGATAAGCTTCTTATAGACATTATAACTATTCCATTGCATCTACGAAATATATATAATGTTGATATAAATTATATAAATACTAAGTTGAGTTCCTTACTTCTTTCTCATATCAATATTTTATTTCAAATGTATATTTTTTTAACACTTACACTTTAATTTGGATGCTGAATGGAAATATATTCTTTAATACTAGGCATTATTATAACATAAAATGTGGGGTTAGAATCAAACAACACCCACGGATGAAAACTTCATAAAAGCCTGGATTAATTTTTATAGATGGAATCTATTATGGACCATCTAATAGGGGTTATTATCTTCAGAAGATAGGCTTTAGGGGAGTGGAGTTCAGCTTTCCTCAGCCTATCTGCTCTGAGTGGAAAGCGATAAAAATACAAAGCATATATTTACTAACTTTGAATTTTCTACTACATTAGGGAATTAAATACAGGATGTCTTTGACACCTTTATATATATCGAATGACAGCTTCATTAACTTCTTCCCTCAATTACATATCCTATCAATAGTGAGAAGGTTCAAAATTTTCTCCTATCAGCAGTTACATCAATCATTACTCACATTTGGAAGGCACGGAATGAGATGCCCTTTTACGATAAAAATCCCCATATTAATGGAGGATGAATGGAAATATTCAAATCTGTGCATGAAGCTACCAAAATTTAGATGGATTCTATGAGTAATATTATTTTCTATCTTAGAATTTTTTGGATGTTGGGTGTGTATGGAAGGCCCAAAAACCCATTGCTTTTGAAATCAATCTGACGGATTCCAACAAATACTTTATGGGTCCAGGTGAATGTCGATGGGGCTACATACAAAATTCCAGGTCCATCTGTATATGGAGGGTCTTTCATACACATCTTTGGTTATTTAAAGACTATTTCCATCACTACATTGGCATTGAAATGGTGTGTGAGGTTTATCAATGGGCAATCATACATGTTGTTATGTATGTAGTCCAATCTAAAATGTATCATTTATGGATTGAATCATACTTGAAGCATTCATTTTAAGTGATTAATGATAAAACTATGAATTTTTCATGGAATGTGAAACCACAATGGATTAAAGGTATTCAATCCATTCGATATTTAAATTTTGTGATATCTCAAGAATACAGGGATTCCAATCAATTTGCTGATTCCATTTCAAAAAAAATCAGTTATGGAGATGACTTCAATATGTCATTTTTTTAACCTATAATCATTCAATTTTTTATTTAGACATAGGGGTGATATTCATTTCCACTTTTTTAATTCCACTTGTAATTCCAAAACAGTACTCTTTTCTTGGTTAATAAATTTTATAGCATCAGGTTTTCACCTGAGCCTAATGATTTTGGACTATTATTTAATATGACATTTCTCATATAGAAATTTGAATGGATTGAATTAATAGGATCATATAAAATTTGAAAATATATATTATACATTTTTATTAAATAACTTAAGAATTGTAGTAAAATAAGTATCATTTAAAAGAAGGATGATTTATAGCGCATGGAACACAAAATATAATAATAATTTGTACCAATTTTTGAAATTTATTTAAAGAACTTATTTGTTTAAAATAATTTTACTTAAATTATATTAGGGTTAATGTTTTTTGATTTTTCTAAAAACATTTATTTATTGAGAAATTGTGAAAAATACTGAATTATAATTGAAAACTACCTCTTAGTTTATATAATTTATAAAGGATAATTATATTTTTAATTGTTTTAAAAGTAAAATTAGATAAATTATAAATAAATTAATACAATTTAGTTAATTGGAATCATTTTCATATTAAATTTAAACGTACAAAATTTTTATGTTTTTGAACATTTTCCATTTGAAAACCTACATTCTCATTACGTCTATAAAATTAATTTTTAAATAAATTTTCCATTTATGTGAATTGAATTTTGAAAAATGGATCCCATATTTACCATCATAATAATTTATAATTTATAATGAGGATAACTTATTAATTTGACCAAAAGTATTACTGAATGAAAAATCAAATAATTACCACGATTAGGTTAAAAATTGTAATACTACGGGGTAAACTAAAATGATAACAGTGAAAATGTCGTAAATTAGTTTTGCAATTTTATTGAATGATTTTTTTTCAAATTTATTGATTAAAGTCTCTAAAATATGTAAATTAGAATCCAAATATGATTTAATCTTCCCCATATAACATGTTAAGGAAAGAAAAAGTCAAAAAAGATATGTTTCTTCTTTTTAATTTGTATAAAACTTTGAGATATGGAAAAAACAACAATTCTTTTTTTAACCACATTATTTCAAAATATAAATTATTTTTTTATAATAATTATTTATCATTAATGTTTTAAATTAATTATTTACTTAAAATGAATAAGAGATATCGACAGAAATATTATTTAAAAAAGAAATATTATAAACAGTAAATGTGAAGTAAATTGAATGAATTATTTTTTTCCATTATTATTTAGATGAATATGTCATTTAAAAAAAATTAGATAATATATTCTAATTCCATTACTGTGTTGATATTTTTTAAATTCAATATATGTGAATAATGTCCAAATTGAAAATAATGTTATTTTATGATAGAATTTGTTTTATTAAATTATTTAAAATTGATAAATAAAATATATTTGGCCTAGTTACTTTTTAAATAATATAAATAATAACTATGATCCACTAATGGACCATTTTTTATATTGTAACAACTATATAAAACACTAAATAATAAAAAACTATTTTAGTACATTTTAGGTTTGAAGTAGTGTTTTTTTGAATTACACGTGCTTGTGTTAAATTTAAATTGAAACACACATATGATTTATATTTTATAAATTATATATAATTTTAGAATAATTTTTTCCCATTTATAAAATATTTATAAATTAAATTAGGTAATAATGGATAACTTAACATTTCTAGAAAACTAGTTACCAAAGTGAAAAACTAAAATTCATAAAATAAGAAAACAAAAAAATTATGGACAAAATGTTTAATATATATGTTTTATTCAGTGGTAGATGTGTTAGTATACCATATAATACTTATACCCCAATAATGATCTATCTTAGAGTCACCTGATGTACGAAATACCTCCCAATAGTGAATACTTCTGAGTTTTTAAAATTCCACCACTCCAAAACTATAAAATTCACTCACTACCCTAACTTCTGAACACATATAAATACATTTTTATCATCTTAAAACTACCAAAATAACTTCTCAAATGTAATCCCATTATACATGAAGCCTTAGTTTGGCCAAAAAGAATTCTTCCATATTATTCTCAAGTAATTAATTGAATGGAATGTATTTCAGTTGTTTAAAATTCTATATAGATTATAATTTTTTACTAACGATAGCCTATGCTGTATTCCTACACATACATAGAATTTGAGATCACCCCTTTATTATCTTTATTTACCTATGACACAAACATGTGTATTATGACAGATATACAAGATTATGCTAAAAGAAATAATAATGCACTCAAAAATATACTATGTTTTATTTTATGTCTTCTATTATATTCTGAGATTTAATTTTGTTTCCAGTTTACAAGGAATACAAAACTATATAATCCTTTGTTAGTTCATTACATGTAACTTATATTTATGTATTAAATTAATTATTGACTACAGGAAACTAGTTTATGGTTCATTACATTAGATATCAGATAATATTTAGTAATTCCTTGGGAACTATATTTATGAAAACATAAATAATGGAAATAGCCCTATGAGTTACATTATGGATAAATATAATTATATGATAACATCCTAATGTTTTATTAAGTTGGGAAAAAGGATTTTTATTAGAAATAAATCCATGTATGGATAGTATAAGTGGATGTACATTTAGCATTGTTGTACCTAGGGGTAATAACTCTGAATAATCCAGGTCTATCTTGACTAGGGTATTACCATGTACAAGAAAACTAGCCTTTATGTGCACCTTTTTTGACACTCCCATGGGATACTCATTGTTTATTAAAATATACATTGAATCCCACTATAAAGGGTTTGAAAATATTTTATGATATTTAAAATTCCCCAAAGACACTTTGTTGTAATTAATGAGATTGTCCATTCATAAATTTATCACTTTATTATTAGTGTCTCACTAGTTTGTGAACTATAAAATTTGTTTCATAATGATATTATCTAATATAATTTATACCATTTTTTATAAATGAATCCTAGAAGAATGAATGGTAATTTTATTCATTTATGTTCACAATGTTGATATTTACATTATGGTCATGATACTAAAGATGGAATTAAATATGTAGGTGTAACTAACATAATTATAGCCATATCAGGGTAGTTATGTCCGATTAGGAGTAATAAAATTTCCCTATGGATCACCCTACATATCCATAATGTGGTGCAGAAATGTTTAACCACTTCATGTTTCCAAAACCTCGATCATTTAATTGGACAAGAAATCCATTTATAATTGATAAATGGATAACTTATTTATTGGGGATATTTATTATTTTGTATTGTAAAGAAAGGGATAATGTTTTCATCTATGTTTAACATATATCCAGAGACGTGGATCAATGGGGGACATTTAATAAAAATTATTTAGATGAACATGAAATTTATACGATAAAGTGCAAGTATTTTAAGTTAATTTTCTTAGGGATATATTTTCCTCATGAGGAACATGTGTATTTGCAGAGACAATTCTTGAGTTGGAGAAAAATAGTGGTGTAAATTTTTGGTATGATTGAATCTCGCATTACTATGATAGAAATAAATACAAAATACTACATACATAATCAAAATAGAATTATTTTCCATTTAATTGTTGGAATTAAGATAATAATTCAAAGGGTACAAGTCTCTAAAACCTTCCCATCATATGAGGACATAGTATCATATGCTTTAAAGATAGATAAATTTTTATAAAAGTCTTATTTATTTAATGCAATCAAGGGAATAATATGAGAGAATACGAAAATATATATAATGTTAATAAGGTAAAGAATGATTTTCTCCCATATCTTGACTGTGGAGAGAAATGCCCAAATCCTTACAAGAAGTGAGTGGCAGTTTTCTAGTTTTCTAGAGATAAGGGAAACCATTATCATGATTTAAAGGGAATTAAATAAGTTTCTGTTGTTTAATTATTTTAATATAAGGATATGGAGAATAATGTAAATGAATTACCCAAGTGTCAAGGTTTTACACCTTAGATGATGCTAAGGGATCCCGGTCCATCTTATACTATTAATATGGATGAAGTGGAATAATTAATTTTCTTATGTATCTAGATTCATGGATTATGTTATAGAGTATTTTATAAATTATATCTAGGTAATAATAATACTTAAAGGATTCTACTATAGTACTTTTTCATTTTGTATTTGAGAAAATATGTTTACTAATAAAAAACAAAACCAATTTAGTATAAAGTTGAACCTTTGGGAAAACACATTATTGAGGGAATATTACCCTTGATATGTTCTTGATATTGAAAACATAATTATAAATATATGTTTACAGGATGTATTTAGTAACCATGAAATTTTTTAGAGATTATACATTTTATGATATCATTTTCTTACTTGACTACATGTTTGGATTTAAGAAATATATTTGATAACCTGGGATTTTATTTTGGGAATAATTCATGTTTTAAATAATGTTTTATAGGGATCAAGGTATTAGGATATTTATAGTGTGACAATAAGAGCCAATTTATATTGAATGGGGATTATAATGATTAATTAAGGACCTCCCGCCTAATTATTTCACAGTGAATTTCGATAGAAATATTTTGGATGATTCTTAATGTTAAACACGTATGTAATGAATTGAGCTTATTTTTGGGATTTTTAATAGAGTTATTATATATTAATGTATTAAATATGATAAACTGTGTTAATAATTTCAGTTTAAGAGAATATATAGATATTGGGGGACTGAATTTTCACTATTTTATTGATATAATGATCTACTAAATGGTAATTTTAGTGCTTCCCACATAAATTTTTTTATTATAAATTCATTTATTAATGTAATAGAAAAATTACGAATTCATTAAATCAGAACCAAAGGCTGATATTCTACCTAAAAAATAGAAATATATCTAGAAAGTATATTTTTTTATGTTCATTTTATAAAATGATAAGGAAATCCTCAACTAAATTAAAATAATCTTGAAATGAAAATTCTATCCAACATTCTTTACTTCAAATGAATAAAACGGTACCTTAACTAATCTATATTTTTTTCATTAAATTTTCAAGATCATTCAATTTCTTTTGATAAATGGTTATAATCAGTATCAATATTTATTTATTCCTTTATTTCATGTCTATATCATCATTTACCATTGATATTCTTATACTAGTACTCATAGTGATATTTAATATTGGATAACCTTTATACTTTCCTTTCTGTTATTTCAATATGAAATAATTGAATAATTGGGTTCATCCATATTACATCATATTATCCCAAAAATAGTGAATTTCATTTTTATAATTAAATCTTATATATTACTATAAATATCTATATACATAGTATATAAGAAATTTATATAATTGATTTTTATTCGAGAGATGTTATAAATATAAAATATGTCTAATATTTGGATCTTTTAAGATGAAAAACACATCAAAAAATAATGTAATCAACACCGAAAATAATTTAAATAACGAAATATCATAAACTAATGCGTGATAAACTTTTATAAAAGTTTTGTATATGATATTTTAAATGTTTACATTGTTCCTTGTTTAATTAATAACATATTTCAAACCATTATAAAAGATATTAAAGCATCTTCATACAAAAGAAATTGTGAGGTAAGGAATAGTATATATATTTTCCCTTTTATATATATTATCATAAATACATTATTATTCATTGTCTTTAATTATTTAATTTGAATTATTTTATATAAGGGAATTTGGCATAAATTTTTACATGTCGTAGAGGATTTCTTATGTCAATTTACATATATTATGTTAAACTTACACTTCATTGATTTTTTCATTCTAAGATTATGAGTCTAATGAATTTTGTTTATTATTTCTTTTATTTACTCTTATTTTACATGGATTTATATTGGAGGAAAATGATAGACTTTTTGATGAATTATCACTTCAAAGTTATAATCATTGTAAAGGTTTATTTCACAATCATATTATAATCATGAATGTTTATGCCATAATTTATATTTGAAGGAAATTGTTTCACCATTTCTTAATAAACCAAAATAATGTATTCTCCACTAGTAATTTAGTATATTTTCACATAATAGAACTATTTTTCTTCTGTTTGGAACCTAAATGTTTTTAAAATTATTTTAAGAGATTTTGACTTCATTTCTCTCTTCAATCAAAAATACGATTTCTTCTAAAACCATTTTTTCTAAAAACATTTTAATTTTTTTCACCTTTATAGAATAAATATACAATTTTAGTTTTTAATTATTTTTTTCAATGATAAATATTTTTAATATGTTTTTGGAAATGAAAATGATATTTTCCCCCAAGAATGTTTTTAATGATATCTATATCAGGATTTTATGACAAAAACCCTTTATTCTTACTCCAAAGGGTAGATATTATATTGATACTATACTTATTGTACCTCTAGAGATTATATGATTATCTTGAACAAGGATAGTGCTAGCGTTCAATTTTTTAATTTATTTGGGTAGTCATTCATTTCCCATTGAAATATTCATTGTCATGTGATCGTTAGAAATTAAATTTCCATTAAATATCCTTATTATTTATCATTTATATATTTATTTCCAAAACCATATTCCATTTTTATATAAGGTGTTAAATTTTTTATTTATTTTATAAATTAGGGTAATATTGATAATTTGGTATCCTTTAATCAATACGAATATTTGATAAGGAATATTTTTTATGAATTAATTAAATTATTTGATTTATGAGGAATGATTTGGACAGGTATGCCAAGGGTTGGGGACCAGATAATGAAATCCCCATGATTCATTGGTGGTATCATAAGACATTATTAGTTTTCCAAAAACACTTATCATTTGTAACAAATTAGTTTTAAAATGACTGTAGAGTAGATATTGAAAGTAAGTGTCTTGTGAAAGGTCTTACAACAAGTCAGATGGGTTTTTACCTAGAATGTTTTAAACTCTCAGGATGATGTATCATTATTGTTAGGTTAATATTTTTTAGAAAAAATTATATATAATAATTATGAATTTCCTTCATAGAGAATTCATTTATTAAAATCTATGACATTTTCTCAATGTTATAATCTATGGATACAATTAATTCTCTACATATGTATCGAATGTCATGTGTTCTCAATTATTTAACATTCCATATTGATTCTACCTTATCATATAATTATAATAATGTTATTAAAATTTTATGTCGTTTTGGTTATTTACCATTCCATATTTATTATTCTTATTGAATCATAATAGCATCCGCTATATTTAAAACATACAAATAATTTGTTCTCTCCTTTATTTTGTTTTCATTCCCTAGGATTTCTAGAAGTTTACTATGATAGATATGTAGGGATACGCTGGATAGAATAAAGTTATTCTTGAAAATAAATTATGTTGTAATTTTTTTATTCAATTGTAATTCAATACCTGGGTTTGTATCTAGTTTACCAAGACAAGTAAAATATACAGTCCTTTGGGATGAGATTCCTTGTATAGCATGCCAATATAATGGCCGTAGGAACCATCTCCTAGTTTTTGGGGGTGGGGTCACTAATGTCTGTATGATACAATGTTTTTTAGAAACATTGGGAACTAGATTTAGGAAAACATAGATTAGGGATCATAACCCTATTATAGACATTAAGTATTAGTATATAAGAACACCATAATGTTAGGTTTAGGTATATATTATGAGGACTTTACTAGATACACATCCTTATCTAGATACTAAAAGAGGATTTGGTTTTGAGACTGATATTACTAGGGGTAAGAACTCCAAAGTGGGTGTATTGGGATTCTTAGAGAATTACCTAATACATGAAAATGGGCCTTACTATACACCATGTATGATATTCTTGTATATATTCATAGTATAGTTTACATTTCCATTAAAACCCATTATAATGTAATTAAATAGATAAAGAAAATGAATGACCTAGGTTAAAACGCAGAACATAGAAGGGATTATATGTAAATATAATAGAATAAGTATTTATGTATTGGGATTCTTAAAATTAAATTTTAAAACTATTTTTACCAGTGGTATTTTGGTATAAAAAACATAAAATTTCAATGGATTGTGTTAATTTATAAAATAATTTGTGTATTAATTATTTTAAGATTCATGGAGACCAATATGGGTTAAGTAGTTTATGTTGGATCATAAGTTCACAGACTTAAACACCTCTTTTCTTTTTACATGATGGGAGTCGTCTACGACTAAGGACATTTTAGTGAAAATTTATACAAGTAAATATTTTATTGAAAACGTTATTTGCGGAAAAATTAATCTACATGTTATATTCAAATATTTAATGTTATGGATACCCTTTAGGGTTTATATTTTCCTTAATGAAATTTTAATAATAGTTACATATGATTATTATAATTTGGAAAAAAACACTGAAAATCATAGTAAAAAGGTAGTTAGTGATTATTTTTTTCAAGGATTCCCATCATATTATTTTGGAATTCTATATGAATTATATTAATATAGGTCATAAAAAGGAAATCATGTTTTCCATGTGACAAAATATCAATTCTAGGAAGATATCAGGGCTTGAACCAATGACCAAATGATGATGAGGGTTTCTTGCCTAGGACTAGCCTACGAGATGTCTTGGTTAATATGTCATTTTTAGGAATAATATTGGAGAAGTAAATATTAAGAAATAAATATGGGAATTAAATTTCTATATTAGATATTAGTTTTATATAATTGATAACTCGTGACAACCACAATAATTTTGAAAAAAATTTAGATTCAGACTGAATGGCATGTCACTCTTTTGTGGATCTTATGATCTGTTAAATGTTAACATTACGTATTCAATAATACAAACATTAATTTATTTTTATTTATTTCAAAGATAATTTGATGAATTGGAAATAGATCTAAGAAAAAAAAAGGTTGAATGTTTTCTTCTAAATAATAAATTCATCAAGAAAGTATAATTTATTAAATTATTAGACAGAAAAATAATTCATCAACAACATGAAAATGATCTTGAAAAATATATCCAATTGGATTCATATCTGAGGAATCCTATAGTCTTTTAAACCATCACAAAATTATTTTTTTGAGCCCCATATAATTAAATTAATCATTAACCATGTTGGGATAAATATATACTATCATTTACTACAATTATTTATGATTTTATTCCCTATACACATATTCACTTGCTACTAATTTTCTCCCATGTATAAACTGAGTAATATTTTATACCATATGACCATGTTAAATCTGGTTATTTGTTATTAAGAAGATTTTTTATCAACCATTATCATGATATTGGATTTCAATAAAGGTATTATAAAATATAAAACCCTTTATTTTTTAGATCAATCTATAATTGTGAGGATGAAATTTATTTAAGGTGGGGATAATATATCACTCTGAAGTTGTAAAAAATAACATTTTATTAAATAGTGTATGTGACATAAAAAATTTATTAGAAGAGAATATAAAACCCAATTACATAAAAATATAATTCTTTTAGAATAATCTTAATTAATTTTATATCTTATGACACACCCAACTATGGGTTTCTTGAATGTTTTATGTTTCACAGAAGACCGAGTTATACCAATCAACAATTAACTATTAATATTATTATTTAATATTATAGTTATACCTTAGTTGTTAGAATGATTCTAATTAATAGGATTAATCAAATTATAAAAATACATATTTTAGAAATTTTTATGAATTGTATATTTATTAGTAATAAAATAAGTATCACATGAAAAAAATGCATTGTGAAAAATAATTTTTTTAAATGACAGATTAGTTGTTCTTTTTAATCATAATATAAAAATAATTTTTATGATTTTTAGAAAATTTATATGATAAAAAAGAATTTTTTTAATCCTAATATAGAAACTAGATTAGGGTTAATTTTATTCGATTTTTATGAAAAGTTTTATTTTTTTAAAATAGTGAAAGATAATATATTGTGATTGAAAATAACCTTTTTATTTAAATAAATTTTAATGTTAAAATATATTTATTTTTTATGTTTAATTGCATCGATTATACATCTATTCATTAAATTTTAGAAATTTTAATCAATTGAACATTTAAATTGAATATAAAAACATTTTTATCATTTTGATCATTTTCTCTTTAAAATCTAGCTTTATGGTCATGTCTCCAAGATTAATTTAAAATTAATTTTTTCCACTTTAAGGATTATAATCTGTAAAAAAATATTCCACATATTTAATCATAATAATTTATAATTTATAATAAGTACAACATTATTTTTTAGAAAAATTGAATAGTGAATGCGGTGAAATTAAATTATTGTGGTTAAGGTAAAATTTGGTTTACAAGGGGTTAAACAAAAAATATAATAGTTACATTGACCTATATACTTTTCTATAAACAAGTGTTTAGACATATATATACCATTAGTATTATTTAGTTTTATAATTTCCTACTTGGGAACCTTTTAAAAATTCAAAAATGTTGGTCGAATTCTCTTTCTCAAAAATATTCATGTTTTCCACTCTCCCCACTTATAAATGGTAACCCCGCTCTTATCTTCCTCGTACATTCAAAACTATTCTCTTCAGAGAATTAAATCCCAAATCACATCCAAAATTACATAAAATCATCATAAAATCCATAGTTTAAATAAAAATCCTATCAACTAAGGATTTCGTGAAAACCTAAGTAAGATACAAGAAAATGAGAAAACGTTCATCAACAAAGATTTTTTTTTATTTCATCCTTGATCCCAATAAAATAATTTCATATTATGATTATATATTAAAATAATTATCTTATATTTACATAGATTATTTTATGATAATGTTATAACCTAAAATCACACACACTATAATCAAATGGTTTATGAAATCATTGATCGTGTCTACCGAAGACAACCACATCGCGAACCTATGTCATTCATTTTTTCATTACCACATCTCATGGTTGGTACTAATGATGGAAATAATGTTTATATATTATATTTTGTATATAATGGAAATTACTATTCTTCTATATTTTTTATATCACACATACCTTCTTTATTTTAATTTTTTTGGATTATGATACAATCATTCAGGTGTACGGCAGATTTCCATCATACAAAGCAATGTGATTCATTAAAATATTACACCGAATATATTTAAGGATAGATTTAAAAAAAATATGTGATATATATAAAATAAAAATATTTATTAATTATAATATATCAAATACTTTTCACCTATTAAGAACAATAAGAAAACGAAAAACAATGTTCATGTGTACAAACTGTCAATAATCTCCATGAATGGTGTATTCCATTACCTATCACTAAATTTTACGGAATAATCAAAATATATATATAATAAAATTATAGGATATTTATATATTAATTAGTATTCTGGAGATTATATAAGAATATAATATTTTCCGGAACGTGATCTTCTATAATGTGACATGAATTAGAAAACATGGAAATTAATAGCAAAAAAACAAATTTAATGAAATATTAATAACGAATAGGGAATAAGATGTTAGAAAATAGATTTATATTATATTAAAAATATTAATATGGTTATTTAATAAGTAAATAACATGTTTAAGACAAGATTAAAAGAAATTAAATCATCATTATTTAAAATGAAGTGTGAGGTAAGTGATTTCGTCTCAATTTCATTTCAATGAGGCGTACTGTGATGTTATGAAACTAGATTCTTTTATGTGGTGTATATATAATCCATTTGACATGTCGTATCATTCATAATTCAGTATTAAGGGTATTTTAAGTTTCAATTTGAATAACTTCCTCTAAGGGGATTTTACTTAAAGGAAACCAAATTGTAATCGATTTTTATGTCAATTTCAATACATTAGGTTAAACTTATACTTCATTGATTATGACATTCTATGATTATGTGTAAAATTAATTTTGATTAAAATATGTTTTATTTAGAATTATATTATATGGATTCAATGTTGAAACACATAATTTATTAATTTATCAATTATGAAAACAATGTTATGATCATTCTAAATGTTTATTTCAAAATATCATTCTGATCGAGGTTATGTACTATTGAATTTAGCTTGAATGAAAATATTTGATGGTTTCCACATAATTTTTTTTCATTATTCTCATCTAGTTATTAATGATATTTTTAGGTTATAGTAACAATTTTTACTCTTTTAACTTTAGATTATTTTGAAAATATCATTAATAATATAACACATAATTTCTCTCTTCTGTCTGAAATATGTTTTCTTCCAAAACCTTGTATTCTAAAAAATGAATAATTACTTTAAAATTCAAAAAATTCTTTCTGAATTTTTAATGTGTAAAAATTATTTTCAAATAAAATTATTTTCAAAAAAATGAAATGTATGTTTTCTTCAAGAAAATTTTTAATGATATTTTTATTGTGTTTCTATTCATTAATGACAACAACCCTTTGTTATTCCTCTAGGGGGGAATACATAATATTTACACATTTGTTATTCTTCCTCTAGATCGTATATAATTATCTTAACCATGTATTTTATTTACATTCACATCCTTGTTTCATTTTTTAGTCATTAACTACCCTTTGAAACATTCATATCCATTTGATCATTTGAAATTAAAGTTCTCTTAAATATCCGCATACTATATCATGGATCCATTTGTTGACTAAACCATAAAAAAAATTAGATATGGTATTTACTTTAATTTTTTTGTGTTAAATAATTGGATATTGATAAATCTATATCCATTACTTAAAATAGATATTTGATAATTCCCAATTTTTATTAATTAAGTAGATTAATCAATTAATAAGGATTAATTTCATAGGTATAACTGCGGTTTGGGACTGATTAATGAAATACCCTTGATAAATCAATAGTCTCATATGAAAAAATTTGTTTTCCTAAAAAAACATCACGTTTATAACCAGGGAATTTTAATCTATTAGGAAGACAAATATTTGTAGTAACAATATTGTTAAAGGTATTGAGACAAATCAAATGGGTTTTCAAATGGAAGGATTTAAATCATCGTGATCATAGATCATGATGGTAACTATATAATGTTTTTAAGAAACAAGATATCCAAAAATTATTATTTTCCCTAATTCAGAATTCAGTTATTATTATCCAGGATATTTTTATTACTTTATAATCAATGGATGCATTTCATTATCAACTTATTGATTAAACGGAATTTGTTATAAGTTATTAATGTGGCCATATTTCTTCTTCATTAACTTAAAATGATAGTAATGTTATTTAAATACAATTCTTATCCATTTATTTTTCTTACAACATTTATTCATCTTATTGATTCATGATAGATTCTATTATAATTTACCCTTATTAGTCATTTTATATCACAGTTATTTTTTTTCTTTTCCACGAGATTCCATGAATATTAATATAACTGATATGTGGGGATATTCTAGATGGAATAATGTTAATAATGAAAAAATATGTATCACTTTTTATTCAATTTTAATTCAAGACTTAATTTAATATATATTTTACTAACACTGCTAAATTATTCGGTCCTTTTGGATTTGATTCCTTATATCTTATGGTAATTTAATGGTAGCAGACACAGGCTATGGACATTTAGGGTTGGAGTTAAGACATTAAACATTTCCAACAATAATTGGGAATCCATAATAAGAAATTATCACTACTATTTTTAAGTAATGACCGATTTTTGTGGTTTTAGGAATGATAAAAATGTGGTAATCGCTTTGTTTTTAAAACACGAATTGTGTCCCCTTCACTAAATATAAAAGGAAATATTCTCCTCCCTTATCATTATGATTACAAAACAATTTGGCTCAGATTATTCCTTCCCACATAAATTCCTTCTTCCTATTCCAATATCCAAGATCCCTTTTTGATCTTAAATCCAATCCTTGAATTATTTAGCTATAAACCTAAATTAGTTCTCTAAAGAAGAGGTAAAATTATTAACATTTTTATTTTTTTTTATTTCTACGTACAACTCTTTAAAAAAATTAAAACCTGATAATATAAAAACACAAATATCTACAATATACTTATATTTTATTATTTTAAAGGGAGAAACTATATCCATCTCCACTTCCATTAATTTGAAAATGAAATCATCGATAATGTGGACAGTGGACAACTGCCTCGCGAGCTGATGTAATTCATTATACATCACTTCCTTTCAAGCAAGGATATATTGATTGATTTAACATATTTATATGATTTCTATGAAATTATTATGCTTCATCAATTATTATATTACATATTCCTTTTTTTACTTTCTGTTCTGTGCTGGAATACGATAAAGTCACTTGTGTGTATGGAGGACTACTGCCTCACAAAGCGATGAGATTAATTTTGAATTTTTCATTACATAGAAGTTTAAAAGGATAATATTAAGGGTTATATTTTTTATTTATGACCTAAACATACTTCTTGTAACATAATATAAATTATAGCTTCTTACCTCCCAATTTTATGGAAAATAGTAATGTCACTCGTGTGAACGTGGGGACTACCAACTCCAAAAAACGATGTGAAATGACGTTCATTTAATTTTTACATGGATTGTATTGAGGATAATTAAATTTATATATATTTTATATATGAAAAAATATTGATTCTATATTTTAAAATTAACATTTATTTCCTTTCATTATATCCATCCATAAAAATGGAATGTTTTCATGTGTACATGTGGCTTACCGTCTCCATGAAGTGTCTAAACCATTTTGTACCTCTAAATTTTATAGATTACTATGATTACATATATAATGAATATATATAATATCTAAATCACGGTTCAATTATATATATATTTGAAACATGATCCAAATAAAATGACTGATGTTATCGAAATAAAACATTCATGAAAAAACAAGCATGTATCCCCCAAAATAGATATTTTAACAAATAAATATTAATAAATGGGTGATAAAATATAATAATTCAATCATATGAGGTATTAAATATATTATTATGTTTATAAAATATATTTTTTAAAAATTATATTTATTATAATGGTGTTCTAGGAACATATGAGGTAATCATAAACTTAGGTAAGGGTTTTTCTTTTCACTTTTAGTTCCATGAAATATACATCATATTCGATGCTTATTCATTTATGAGGTATATATTCTTACCATTTTGATATGTTATATCGTCGATATATTTATCTTTATTTTCTTTAAAATTTTATTTTAATTTTTTATTCACATTGCTTTTAATTCAAAACATATCATAATGGTAATGGTTGGTTTCCCAATTTCATTATTATTTTATATTGTTTTTGTTTAGGCCTCCCATGGATGAATTATTTGATTTAAACAATAAAAAAATCTATTTACTTATCTGATGGTTATACATAACCCTATAATGTAATATTAACAATTTTTTATTCTTTGGTACTTAAAATTATTTGGAATGTTTTTAAGAAAATTTGACTTTATTTTTCTATTTGGTCGAAAATCTTTTTTTGAAAAAAATAACAATGTTTTATAAAAATAATTAAAAGAAATTTTAAAACATTTTCAAACGATTTATTAAATTAATTTTACACATTTAAAACTTTTTTCAAAATTGATTTTAATGAATACTCGTTTAATTTTAAAAACAAGGTCATTTTGATATTTACCAAAAATGTGAAATGAAAAATTATATTAGCATGCACAAAAAGAATGTATTTTTTTACCAATAAGACCACTCATTATTTTAAGTATTAAGTTATATTTTTCAAAGGTTATTTTTAAATAAAGTTATTTTTAGACTATTTTTTAAGCTTTTAGTTCTAAGAAATATAGTTTTAATGTGAAAAGTTTATTATTCTCAAAAAATAATAATGACATTATTATGGTATTTTTTCATCAAAGACATATACACATTATTATACTTATGATCAACCTGAGATATATTTTATTAATATTAACATTATTAATTATTTTTATGTTTTATGAAGTTTTGGATTGAGAATGTATGAGTTTATAATCATTCACTGCATTAATCTAAATGATTTATAACATTTCATCTCATTGTTTTTATATAAAATTTTTTATATTCATTATGTTTCAAACATTTATTATGAGGAATGAATTGGAATAAATAATTTATTAATGGGGATTAGTTATAGATAGACCCTCGATGTATTGATAGGTCACATGGGACATATTAGTTCGCCAAATTAGTTGGGTTTCAACCCAGAGATTTAAACTGCCTTTTGAAAGGTCTTTATGGTATGTTTAAAATGTCTGGAATTATTAATTCCCTCATTTTGAGTATAGATTTTGATGTTACATGTTATTATTATATTTGTTTGAATATCCATGGTTTTATTTCTGGATTATGAGATTATTTATAAGGAATTATTTGATCATTATTTATTCCTACCCTATTATGCACAAGTAATTAATTCAATGGAATGTGATTCAGTTATTTACCATTCAATATTGGTTATTATTATTATTAATTATATATTTATACAATAACCATACCCTTAATAAACATTGGATCTCTCCCCTTTCAAATATTACATTCCCCCAGATTCCAAGATGTGTACTATGATTGATATGTCGAGTAATTCTACAGGAAATAATGATCCAATCAAATAAAATACTCTGTTGTATTTCATAAACTCAATTGTAATTTTAGATTCATGTTTTTAACTAGTTCACCAAGACTACTGAACTAAGTGTCCCATTAGTATTTTCTTTCTTTATATCTAATGGCAATGTAATAATGTAATCCCCAACACTATGCTTCTCGGGTCGAGGTCCTTACCAATGAACCAAATTACTGGGGTCACCTCATTAAAATCTTTCCTTTCATTAAATAATTCATTAGAAATTAATAATTATTGTAACCTATATTGAACAATTGAGTTAACAAAATGTGTTCACCATACAGATAATCTGAAAAAAATTATTTTAAAGGGTATTTTAACTCACTATATTATTAAATATCGTTCCCTATAAGTGTGTATTCTTTTAGTGATTTAATTTGGAAAATTACTCCATTACTCAAATCAATATATTCAAAATATATCAATATTTCACTCATTACAAAACTCATACCCTGTTTTATTAACCAAAATTGAAAATACAACTTTATCTATACATATCCAAATGCATACTATGAATATGTAATAGGAAACCCATACATATAAAGCTTTAGAATCATGTGAAATAAATAATACCCATAACTATAATCTTGAAGTGAGAGATAGACAACACAAAATTTTTTATATAGGATACAAGCCTTTATATGAGTGAGAAATATTACACAAACACCCTCTACCCAAGAATACATTACTCAATATAAATCTTATTTTCATCATTACTCGATCACATAATATTTATAAATTATTATTAACTAATTAATTTATGGTAATATACTTGTATAAGTCAAATTCAATGTATAAGAAACATTAATAAATTACCTTACCTTTAATTTAACATCATAGTTTCATATGATATGATATAGATGTTGTTTTACAACTTCAAAAAATTTTACATGTGTTACTATATATTAAATATTAAAAAACTAAATAAATAATCATTTTTTATCATTATACATGTAATAAATTATCTATGAACCATTCGTAAATAATATTTTTTATAAACATGTATTAATTTTGACATTTATTTAAAATAATATTTATTAATTAAATATCAAAACTTTATATTTATATTTCAAATATTAACTCATTCATATTATTCACTAAATGGAATTTTCTTTAAAATATTATATTAAATACAACATAAAAATTAATTTTGTAATTTAGTCAAGGGTCAATCCCCTTTGTTAAGGTTAGGAAATCTCATTTTAACTTGTTTGAGGGGTAAACCATTATTTGACCCGTTAGAACAAGCATTCGATGTCCGGATGATCTCTAGGAATAATGGTCTAATACATGGTTAACCCCAATCTCAATGTTATGGGATTCCCAACAATTTTGTAGGATCCTATGCATACACCATAGCTCTCAGAACATCACACCCAAAATTACCTCCTACACATTGGGTAGAAATTCTATATCATGGTCTCCTACCCCGAAATAAATCCCTCAAGAACTATCTCATAGTGTTCCTCATTAATGTTCAATAGTATTCCACAGTGATCCTCTAAAATTATTGTCATAAGTCATTCCCTCTCTCATGGTCCATTGTTCTACAAGATGGTTGCAACCCACCATTGTGCCCACTAACCCTATATGAGGGTGTCCTTAAAAATTCCCCCTAATATGGTGATTCCATGTCCTGAACCATGGTTGAAGAAGGATTACAGGAGAGCCTCTTCCATTTGGATTATACACCAAAAACTATACATTTATTAGAAGAATTTTATTATGAAATATATTTACATAAAATAAATAACAAATATTTAGTATTAAATACACCTTGATCAAATCATTTTTCAAAATCCATTTAGATATTATTTGAATAGATTTTTAGATATGTCCATTAATTTCAATAATTATTATTACATAATTATGAATTACATATAATTTTAAATATAAACCCTTGTATATTATTTCGTTATTTTTTTTATTTATAATTATTTTACAAACTAAACCTAAAATTTCTATGTAAAGTTGTTATATCTATATTATAATTCATTCCATATAATTTGAAAAGTTATTTAATATTAATAATTTTTATTAGGGATATTTAATAAACAAATTATTCTTTGAAATTTATATAATTAATTATAATCACTCTGTATTTAATTAATTTTTAAATTTTTAATTGTCACGAACCAACCTGGGTAACCTGGTAACCCAATCACTGAGTTGGCCCTGACATAGACAAAATGGAATTCTTGATCCCCATGGTTTGATGACTAGAACCAGGAATCATGAAAAAAGCACGTGGTAATAAATTTTCCAGAAAACATAGTTTAAGATAAATAAATAAGATAGTATGCACAACCGTAGATGCTCAACTGGGAGTAATTTATTAGAAGACAACAAGGCATAAACAATCACATTTCACTATATCCCAAGTATGAAAAAGGGATAAAAACCCAAGTCACTAAGGACATAACTCATGAATACAATGGTTCAATAGATGGATCCACCACCAATAGACTCATTCCTCTTGCTTGATCATAGAAGAATACATTGTTCAAATGCCTAAATAATGTTATAGAACATGATTTAAAAATATCAGTAGGGTCTCACTAAGGATTCCATCACAGGTTCGAACTATATATTATCAAATGGAATGATTTATATTTTAAAATATAATGTTTTGTAATTATAAATCATGTTTAAACAAATCAATTTATATTTTTAAAATGATGGAAAAATACATTAAGAAAAGGAAATACAAGTAATGGAATGTCTCCAAAACAATTTCATAGAAAAAAATATATAAAATAGTTTATATAAAATAATAATTCAGGTAAATGTGTCCAAAATACATTAGGATATATTTAAATATCAAATATAAAACAAGCTAGTAACATGGTCATCTTCCAAATAGGGATTTATGTTCAAGGATATAGGACTCTGCACTATCTATGCTATCTCACAAACATGTGTATACACATATCCCGCTAACACTAGCTTGTGGAGACTCATCACCATCCAATCAGGGATTTTACCTACTAAATTTATCTCTTTGAAAATTGTAATAGGGTAGAGTGTGTCCAAATAACATAAAAATACTTAAGTATTTCATGTTCTATAACACAATTAATGAGGAGAAATTTATTTTAAGACTACTTAAAAAATAATTAAATATCATTCTTCCAAATAAATTACATTTTTTCTGTTAAAACCAAAATGGGTTTTAATAAAAAAAACGTTCCTTTTCTTAAGATAAATCCATTGGGTTTCTATCAAAAAAATTTATCCATTTTAATAAGTTTGAAATAAATTGAAAACAAATTCCATTCATTTAAAAATTTATTTCAAAAATTATATTAAATTTTTTTTTCAAAATATTTCTATAAAAATGATAATTTTAATTCAATGATTTAAATTAAATAATTTACATAATCACACACCAACTCAATGGAGTTAAAGGATTCCCATTTTTTAATGCCAATAATATTTTAAAAACATCCAATTCACTTGAATTGGTTTTCATATAAATAAATTATAATAATGTTTGAGAAATTAAATTTAAATATATATTTTAAATAGTTGAAGAAATACAAGGATAACCAACTTGGCCAAATAGGACAGAATCATTTATATTTTACTTGAAACTTACCACTTGCAATGTTACCTATTAATGAGAATGAAAGTGGAGAAGGAATCAAAACACAACCTAAAAATTAGATCCAACATCATAGAGAATATATCCTTCAAATTAAAAATGATCTTCTGATATCCAAAAGTTGGATAAATATATAAAGATGAAGAATGAGGTAGAAAGGTTACCTAGGAATCACAGCACAAGAAAAATAATGATATAATTCCAAAAAAAATGATCTGGAAGGGGTGTAGAGCAATAATATTTCTCCGATAAGTTTTTATCTCATACTATGTACATTGGTCTCAGAATTGAATATTCAAACTAGCTGCTTTGTCATAGATAAATCATGTTCAATATCCAAATCCATCCAACTCAAAACATGAGATGGATAAGAGGGTTACTTTCATAGAAATTTTCCATGGAACCTATAATGTATCGATGTAATTTGTGGTATAAGTGCTAAATGGTATGCATATTTCCCTACATGTTCAATAGCCTCGAATGTCCCAAAATCAGGAGAAAGCTTCCCTTTCCACCCAAGCCATCAATGATCTAACTGGGGTGAAACTTTCCATAACAACTAGTCACGAATAAATAACTCCAATGGTATATGTCCATGATCATCATAATACATATATCATCTTTATTCCATCAACATTATGTAATGAATTAATAAGTCACTGATGTCTTCACCTACACTAAACATGGTCCATCCAAGTAACATTCACTAGTGTCCAACCAAAACGATAGAGATTTACATGGCCAAACACAAAAGGAAAAAATAGGTTTCATTCTAATTGCAAAATATTAACTATTATTATAAGAAAACACCATCATCCCCAATTGATCTTCCCAAGCCCCCCAAAAGTTGAGAACTATAGCGCTAAGTATATTCTCAAGAATATGTATGTCTCTCTCTATCTGGACATCCGACTGCGGATGGTATGTCGTGCTCAAATGGAAATGAGATACTAGTGCTTAAAGATGTCCTCTACAAAATCAAGAAGTGAACCGAGGATCCCTGTAAAAAACTATTTCCAATGGAACTCCATGAAAATGAACTATCCTTTCACATATAGATTTCCCAACTCTTAGACATTAGTTGTGTCTCGAATGGGTATGAAGTGAGCTAACATTATTAGAATGTTTATCAGAACTCATACCATATTCTTGTTTATATAGGTATAAGGCAACCCATCCAAAAAGTCAATAGAAATTTCATCCTAGGTCTATATTGGGACTGTAAGTGGATGATGTAGCCCTAATAGTTTCTAGTGCTCTGCTTTCACCTTCAAGCAGGTATTGCAATGAGAAAAAAATTCAATATTTCCCCACCTCATATCTGGCCCCCATAGATACCATCTCATATCATAATACATCTTAGTGGTCCCTGAGTGAACATCCCTCTAGGGATTATGACTATCCCCTATAAAATCCTTTCTTGCCGCTAATGACACAATGAAGGGATCTTGATATCATACAACACCCTCCTTGGAGAACTAATGTTGGAAAATTTTCTCCCCTACCATAAAGAGAGTCTCAAAATATAAGGAATTCATCATCAAGCTCTTGATCCTGAAGAATCATTACATGATAATCAGTTAAGAACTGAACACTGTCTAAGGAACCTACATCCATTTTCTCCTATACTCTAATATTCGACAATGAATAGAGAGCCATCAAATTCCACCCGTTGGAGATTATTTCACTACCGGGGGTGGAATTTTCCTAATCAACACATCTTCAATGACATTTAACTTCCTTGTGGTATAGGTAATGTTAATATAGGAAGATTATAGGTACTCTACCCAAAGTATCTAGAAAGGAATCAAATATTTTTTAGAGAATATGCAACTAATGCTTTTGTGGTCTAAAAAAATAGAATACCTTTATCCAAAAAGGTAGTGCTGCCAACTCATAAGAACCTGCATCATATCTAAATGTTTAAGGTCGTGGGTGGGATAATTCTTCTTTTTTTGGCCTAATCTAATGATATACCTTTTTCAAACCCCATGTGTCATAATAATTTCAATTCCAAAATCTGGAAATCACACTTTTGAAGCTTAGTGTGAATTTCGGGATTTCGTAGCATACTTAAAACAATCCTCAGAAGTTGCACATGATACTCCTTGGATATATATTAAATGAGGATGTCATACACAAGGACTACTAGAAAGGATAGCAGATTCTCATTGAGAATCCTATTTATGGCATCCTGCCTTTTTATTACATAACATTTCATTACATTTTACAAACAGGGGATCTTTAATGTCTAGTGTCTTGGAAACCAGGAACATAAAACATGAGAACAACATAAAACATTATTCTAAACCACTTTTAAGGATTAATAATAGGTTCTTCCTATAAACATTTACTACATCTCATACCCTGGAGATAGACATCAATGGAAAGGGTTAGCAGAATGCCTAGTAAGGGTAAACAAGGGAGTCAATGTACTTGGGATATCAGTAAGAACTTGAATAAAAACATGAAGACATGAGAAATTGAAGAATAGACATATCATAAAGAAAATAATGTAGAACACAAATTGAATATGTGGCTACAACATTTCATTTATACATTCATGAACATATCATGAAGGTCCATCCCCAAGGTGTCATATTAATTACAAAGGTTATTCACTAATGTATCATAAAACTTGTCATCTCTAGAGATTAATTCTTTACCCAATGCATTGGAGCGCTATCAGGGTGAACCCTTAATATCTCTTTACTTTCATGTGATCCACATAGATCATATTCAAACATTTCATAAATAACAAAAATGTAATAAAAGAAATGGGTTTCATCTCAAAATCATGGCGTTTAAAAAGGGCTTTAAAAATAAGATCATTAAGTCATTTATAACCCATGGAAATGGAGTGAGGGTTATAAGTGTGTAAATTATAGAATCAAATATATCATCTTTATATATTTATAAACACACATGGAAACGAAATATGTCTACGTATTCACATAAATAAACAAATAGAATTTTTTGATAGAAAGAGATAGAAATTTTGAGACGAAATTTCTGCAGCGTAACGGCTATATAACATGGTTTTAGGAAATATTGAAAAGAGAGGGGAAAACGGTCACCCACTGATAAATAACTCATAATAAAGTATGGGTACTGAAAAATTTCATGGTATGGATATTTGAATACCATACCGCATGAAAAGAAAACATGAAATAAAAGAGAAGATGTGATTTCTCTTACGAAAAATTCGCCAGCCTAACAGCGTCACTTAAAAATTCAAGAAATAAATTTATGAGAGTGGAAAGGGTCTCTCAAAAATTAGACATGAAATGGACAGAAAGGAAAACATATAAGAACATACCGTCAACATAAATATATGGATATTATAAAACACAACATAAAGGAATTCATGACTTAAAAGAGGGGGGTGAAAGGATCACTTACCTTGAAGAGTAACTTTGAAAGAATGAAGGTCAGGACCTTGGGAGGTTCTAGGGAACCTTGGGAGGACTCCTCGGGAGGTAAAGAGACCATAACTTCGTTGGGGAGGATTTGGAAAGGAAATGAATGAGGGAATTGCTTGGTATTTATAGGAGAAGTTAGGGGACAAGTCATTAATGGCTAAGGGACACCTCATCGGTGGTATTAGCAAAACCATGGGCTTGCCCATGGTATTTTCACATTGTATTGGCCACATGGGACACATCATACCTTATCTTACTATTCATAAGTCAACCAAAAATATTACATAATTATTACATCCTTAATTATGTCATTAAACACCTGAAACTAAAAACAGTATTTTCACTATTAACCAAAAATTCAAGTTTATTAGAAAAATATCCAAAAAACACTATAACCTAATATCGATGCTTTGAATTCAAAAATGAACTCCATTTTATAAAAAAAATTCTATATATTTTTAATTTAATTTTTAAATAAAAACCCTATTCACTAAAAATTCCACCATTTTAGAAAAATCCCAAAATTCACATTAACCAAATATCAATGCTCTGCTTTCAAAAATGAACTCCATTTTATAAAAATAATTTTCAAAATTTTTTTAATTTATTTTTTTTAAAAAAACACTATTCACCCTAAAAAACTTATACTTACCCAAAAATTTATTTACCTTTTTTATTGAATCACGTTACTTAATCTAGGTGCCTAAATTATATTAATACTTTCTTAAGTGAGGTTACTTAATCCATTTTATCACATTACTAAACATAAGTGTAAAATCACTTTTCATAATTTACGATTCAACAAAAATTAAGTTGATCTTATTAGACTCTAAATTTATTACTGAACATAACTTTAGAAAACCATTTTTAAAAAATCATTACACATTATTAATTATTTAAGGTTTACAAATATATCTTTAAAATATCTTTTTTTCTAAAATTCATCAATAATATGCATAATATATTTATCCGGACATTTGAAAATTCACAAACTTCACCATAAGAAGACGTCACAATTTTTATCTAAATCAAAGGATTACACAAGGCAGTTACGGTCTCGTTACATAGCCCATTATAACACCATCATAGGACCTAAGAGTAAGGTGTGCTGGGGTGATAGAATCTTGGGGCGGCTCGGCCAACATTTCCCGAGTAGTGATTTTTATCAACTTGAACTTCCCATAAAGTCGATTCTCTTCTAGCTTCACACGATGATTTCCGGCTTGGGTTTGGTCCAGAGCAAAGCCAAATGGTGTTACCGACTTCCCAAGTTCTGTCAGATGGGCTTCGATCATCCTGAGACTACTGGATGGGGCCATCGAATCTTCTTTGTATATTAATTAATCATGATCACTTGTATTTATAGACAATAATCATTACATTTAGTTTCCAATGTTCATATTGACCAACGGTCATATAACAGTCGAAACCCAATGGTCTTATTTAAATTATACTCATTTTATTAAATGAAATAGTTTTGTTGAGTATAAAATGAAATAACACACAATGTTAGGAAACAATATTTATTCAAAATTTCGGGTCGTTACACTATACATTTAATCTATGAAAACTAAAGGAGAATATCTTAGACCAAAGGGCATAAAAATGTTCTCATAATGATTGTACCTACTCTAAAAGTATATTTTCTTAATGTCAAATTGTTTTATCATCAACTAATTCTAAACATATCGATGTTCAATATTTGAAAACCCCTTTTCATTTTTCAACTTATCAAACAGATCATTGTTCTATGGCAATGTATACTTGTTCTTCACCATAACATGATTAATCCATCAGTAATCAACACATAAGAGAAGAGAACCATCACCCTTCATAGAAAAAAGAATTGGTTCGGTCCAAGAACTCAAACATTGGTTCTATATTGGCCAACCATTCCTCAACATGTTGGGGAATAGATGAGCCTTTGAAAAGCAGTGTCTTATATTGAAGGAACTCTTGAGAACAATTTCAGTGAACAACCCCATGAGGATCCACAGCATGAACCTAAACGGGGACTGGAGGTGGTGTTTATCACAAAGCATTGATTGTACAGATGATCACCTCAACTAGATTCTGATCTAGAATAGGATTTGTTGGTTGAGGATTAGTAGTAGACAATTCCTATATTTCATCGACACATATTATCAGATGAATGATACAACACAACATAACAACACAACAAAGAACCCATAAGATTAAAAAATCAAACTCAGAAACAAGGGAAATTATTCCCAGTATATGGAACAAACATACTTCGATCCAATTCCTTCCAAATCTGAATAGAGACAATAATAGAACTATCCACAAGAAATCTCCCCCTAACCACCCAGGGTAACTGAATGTTCATTATATTGAGAGCTATCTAGGTACTCAATCACAACTACCACCAATGTCCTGAAACAATTCACAAATGCATACTGGTTATAAGAAAAAATTTATACTCTCCTATGATACCACTTAGTCATGAACCAGCGCAAGTACCCTAGTAACCCGATAACCCTGCCAGCCCTGACATATCCTAAAGGGCATTCAAGATCCCAACGGACCGGAGAAGATTACCTAGAGTCGTATAACTTTCAAGTGGCAAAGAATTTTCCACAAAACATAAAATAAGAAAAAGAAACATCATAGTATACCTAACCAAATAAGCTATTCAAGGAGCAATGTACCAAAAGACAACAAGGAATAAAAAACAACAAAGAACTATATCCCAAGTACCAAAATAGGAAAATAGCCTATGTCTCTAAGGACATAACTCACCATGACCAAGTTTCAAACAAGGATCCAACTCCAGGAGTTCCTTTCCCTAGCTCAAACATGGAAGAATATTACCTTTAAACACCAGATGTTACAAGTGTGTGAGATAAGAAGACCAATAGTGTCTCACCAAGGACTCCATTAACTAAACCAACAATAGATTAACCAAATGAATGATTTAAATTTTAAAATAACCAATTTTAGAATTTAAAATCATATTAACAGAAATCATGATATACAGTTCAAATAATAGAAAGATACTTAAAGAAAAGGATTTACAAGTGATATAGTATTTCTAAAAAAATGGCTTAAACAAATCTATTATATAAAATAGTTTAAATAAATTTATAAGAAATGTAAATAATTTCAACCTAAATTAGAATATATGTATATCTCAAATATAAAACAATCGAGTGATATGGTCATCTTCAAAATTGGTATGTATGGTCTAGGATATAAGAATATTCACTCTCTAAGTGATCTCAGCAATATGTGTATAAACAAGTCCATCTAAAAATGGCCAAAGGTGACTTTTCCCCATCCCATCAGGGATGCGACCCACTACATGTATGTTTTAGAATGTTTTAACAGTGTATAGTGTGTCCAATTAACCTACAAACTACATAAGGATTACATGTGATCTTACCCAATCAATGATTGGATATTTATTTTACGAATACATAAAATAAAATTTAATCCCATTCTTCTAAATCAATTTTAATTTCCTATTTAAAACCAAGATTGGTTTTAATAAAAAATATGACTTTTTACCAGATAAGAACACTGGGTTTCTATCATTACTTTTTATTCCATTTTTACAAGTTTAAAATCCATCTAGAACCATTTCCCTCTATTTCACAATTCATTTGGACAATTAAATTAAAAAAATTAATTGAAATAATTTTGATCAAATCCACAATTTTAATTAACCATTTTACAGAAACATACTTGAATTCAATGGATTTGAAGGATTTCTAGTTTTTCATTCTAAAACCATTTCCAAATCTCCCAATTCACTAGAAATGGGTTTTTAATTAAATAAATTGGAATAATGTTAGAGAAATTGAATTTAAACCAACATTTTAAAAAAATTAATTAGTACAAGGTTAATCAAAGTAAGAAAATAGGGTTGAATTGCCTGATTTTTTATTAAAATCTAATCTCTCAACAGCACCCATCAACAAGAACAAATGACTAAAAGACCCCAAAACTCAACCTAAAAATGAGATCTAACATCACGGAACATAGATCCATCAATTAGAGAATGATCTATTGAAATCCCAAAGGATGGGAAAGAGAAAACAATGAATAATGAGGGATAATTCGTTCCATGAATCTCACCACAATGGAAACGACAATTGAATGATAAAAAAATATATCTGGAAGGGTTTGATAGCTCCAATATCGCATGAGGAAGTCTTTAGGTTGTGAGAAATTAATATAGATCAGAAAAGAAAAAGGAATCTCATCCTCGCTTCCTATTTAAAACCCAGAGGATTTGTAACACCCCGAGATTTTATAAAAAATATTCTTTTTAATTTCATTAATGTCTTATTTTGTACGCTACACCAAAAGGATATTTCACAACATGCACCCCTGACATGCCTTTCATTACACGCAATCATGACCTTCCTCGATAGTGTGTGTAGTACGCAATACCGAGTTTCACTAAATGAGATATTATTATAATACCATTATGAACTAACTGTTATGAATAGTAATACCCACTTTTTGAAATTTTATAAATTTTACCTTTGAAAATGGACTTCATTTTTGGATTTGGAATATCGAAATTAGCTTAGGGTGAAATTTTGGTACTTTTCGGATAACTTTCATATTCTGATGAATAGTGAATATTACTAAATTTTAATTAAAAACAACTTTTTTAATCGAAATAATTAATAGTGATAAATTATTAATTTGAGTGATTTTAAAGTATATGTAGAATATAGATTTTCAATTTAATACAATGTTGGTCATTGTATGTAATTTCACATTTAAACCAGACATAAACAAGTTTCAATCTTTTGATAGTTATTATCTCTTATAAACACACTATTTTTATGATGACGGGAGTTAATTTTTAAATTAATTAATGCAACTGATATGTTTTGAATTTAGTAAAATAGACATCATTTTTGAATTCTTAATATTAAATATATCTTTGGACTAATTTTTAGTATTTTTCTGGAAACATTCATTTTTTGATGAATAGTGAAACCAATAAGTGGTAGTTAAAAAAATTGAATTTTTCGTAAAACATAATTTTACCGCTTTTGTGAGTGGAATTTAGAAAATATGAGAGACACGGTTAATATCAAGGACTAAAATCTGGTTCAATGAGATGAAAATTATTTTTTGGTGAATAGTAACTTTTTACTTTTTTTACCACGGTTAAAAGTAAATAGGGTAATTAAGGGTATATATGATATTATTATTACCCTAACACATGTCCTAATTCTATTGGATAAGTTTAATTCGGACAACAACAACCTTAGGAATAAAATACGACCATTTAGTCCCACTTGGATTAGATTAGGGCATTTATTATTAATTTATTTAAAGAAGGGTTAAAATAGTTAAAATCAAAGTTTAATAACTAAATAATTTTTCATATAGGGTTATACATAAGATAAATTAGACTATAAATATTAATTATAAATCTAAAACGATTTCCTACATAATGGTATTTTATTAGTAATTTTTAGACTTAATATAATTTAATTTATTTATGACACAATGATGATGCAGTAATTATCTTATTAATGATATATTGACATAATTGATGTTACAAATACCCAAATAAATGTAATTTGAGACTTTTTATGAATTAAAATAATTTTCAATGTTAATATGACTTGTTAGTATTTATTTAATTAACTTTTTCAAAATATTCATTCTGTTATGATTTTTACAAAAATCAGTTACCAAATAGTGTCAAAATTGACATAAAATAGTTTTTAAAACAAATATTATATTATTAACTGTTATTATATTCCTAAAAGTCTAAGGTTCGGCCAAGATACTTATATCATGATAGTTGTGTCATTAATGGACCACTTGGGGGTCTCTTGTATGTATATGGTATGATTATTAACTATATAATATAAAAATACCAAGTGACATGGTAAATTTCAATCTAATTAACTAAGAGTTAAAAATAAAAGATAAGGTTAATATAATGACTTAAACTTGTATAAATTATATTGGATGAGAGTAATTCGACCCATCACAACCTTATATTCTAAATATATCAATTTGGAGCTATTAAAAACCGAATATGACTTTATAATAAAATAATATTTTTAGTTATTCCAATGGTGCCCCTCTCCTCCCTTATAAAAGGGCACCTCCTCCCTGTCTTTCTCACACAACTTTGAGCCTTCATGCTCGGTCAACCCCTGCCAAATTCTCTTCTCCACTTACATAGAAACATTCTAGAGCTTTTGGTCTTCTTCAACGACCAATTTGAGTTCCCTAAGAGGTGGTCTCAAAAATGCGCTTCAAAGAAGAGGTAATGTCTGTTACCGATTCTTTCAACTTTATTTCTTCTTCCACTTCTTCTTATTAGTTTGTTTCATTATGAAGTAATAACATCAGTATCACTCATATACTGATATGTTATTATAAGTATGAAACAACCCTATTTCACCATCTATCCATCCTATGGAAAATGAAATCACCACGTGTGCGTACGTACGGAATACAGTCTCCATGCCGTGGTGTAATCTATTTTCCACCACCACCTTACTTGGATGGGTATAATGGTGTAAATAATAAATATATATGATTATTTTAAAGTGATATTGATTATGTAACAGTATACATACACTCCAATAAAATTCCACGATCATGGGAATGATATCGTCGCTCGTGAGTACGTACGGAATACCGTCTCCATGACGCGATGAGATTCATTCTCAATGATTAACCATTCATGAATGATTATAAAGTATATTTAATAAGTAATAATGAAATATATGACATAATAATGATACTTGATTTATGTATATCTATATTTATTTCATCCAATTAATTCCATTCAATTCACTAAGGAAACAAAAACAGAGTTCATGCGTACGTACGGCCTACTGTCTCCATGAACGGTGTATTTATTTCCATTTATAGATCTATTATATATTTGTAGATTATCAATATATATTATATATAAATCATGTTTTATATTTTGGAATTAATTAATCCTGATCTAAGTAATCATATGAATAATTACAAGTCATAACACGGACGACAAATGAAACGATTTTACCCAAAACACTCTTTAACATGGAATTTACAAAAGAACGGGTATTATAAAGTCATAAGTGAACCATATATGATATCATAACAATGAATAGGATTCTATAATAATTCAATGACATTATTTAAATCGTTTTAAAGGAGGTTCGGATACATACGAAGCATATCAGACCTAAGGTAAGGGATAAATATTCCAATCTCATTCTTATTGGAGATTGTTTATTCGTAAGTATTTACAGGGGTTATTGTTATTATTAATGTGCATGTTTCATAAAAATGTTTTCATGTATGTTTAAAGTCCTTTTTACCCATTTTTGACTTTTACTACATGGTATGTATGGAATCATTCTTTTGTTTACATTACGAGGTACTCTTTTTGACTTTTCCGACAAAATTATGAGAAGAATGTTTTTTCATCGTATATGGCATGAAAGGATTTTTACGGTTTTATAAAGCCTTATTTTCATGAAGCTTCCTCCAAACAATTTCATGACTATTTTCAACAAAATCCTTTTCTTTTAGAATTTCATGACATTTTGTGAAAAGAGAATGATTTTGAAGAAGAAAGGATGTTTTCCTCAAGAATTCATTTCAAGTGTTTTATTAAAACCATTTTTCTTCTAAGATGACATTATTTCATATTTGTATGTTTCAAGTATCATGTCTCTATGGTTTACATGGTTTGAATTTTCTTATTATGAAATGATATCCATTTCTTTTATATGGATTATTTGATGATGGGATGATGTTTATGAAACCCATTTTATTTATTGGATTATTATAAATGATGTATGTTTATTTTGTGGCACAAGAAAGAATGATTTCATTATGAGATGGGTGGGACCTATATCTCCCTCCAATTCATTGGGTAAAGATTTATATCTCATGAGATAGACATGGCTGGAATGGTAAGTTAATCTGGTTCAGTATTACAGGACTGGAACGAGGAGTGAACTCGATTCAGAAAGGGACTTTGTCCATTAAGATGGTCTTGGCATCAATGCCTTTGCTACTGTGGAAATCATTACATGTGCTTAATGGATGCCTAAATTACATGTTTTATTCCCATGTTATGTTATCCTGATTTATGGTCCATTATGATCTATGCCTTATGTTCTTCCATGTTTTAAGTCTTTGCTCAATATTTTGATGTTTAAACATTATGTTCATGTTTTTAAGTTCAAATGTATATGGTATGTTTTATTTTATCCATTCTTACCCTTACTGAGCATTTGAGCTCACCCTTTTTATGTTTTATTTTCCCCCAGGATTAAAAGAAATGTTTTAGGAGAGGAATCAAAAAGTGTAAGATCTTTATGGGAGATTTTGAAGATCTTTCACCATGATTAGAAGATTACGTTCCAAGTTTCCAAAGACACTAAACTGTTACGGTCCTTGTGTGTCTGTTTTTGTTATGTATTATGTATTCCGAAAAAGTAATGTAATATCCAAGTACGTCAAACTTTGGGTCTCTACAGTTGGTATCAGAGGAAAGGTTTAGTCAACCTTTGGAAACTAGGATGCGAGAACGTTAGTGAGATGCCTAGAGATATTTCTAAGGTATGTCTAGGGATGTCCCTAAGGATAATTATACTTATAGGATATAGTCCTAGAACTACGGTAACAATCAAAAAATTTAACCTAAGATGTTAGATATTGAGGGTGCTCCCCCTTTATTATGTTGTTTTCCCTAGTATGATTTTTCCCTCTCACATTATTCTTTTTGGGTTTTAGAAAATCGCTAGAAACAAGATGATTCACGATAATGGAGGATATGATGGACAATGGAATGATATTATTCAAGAGAAACAAAATGAAATGAGATTTGGAAGTCCAAACATCATTATTATGCCGAATCAGCAATCTCATAATATGATCAATAAACTAAAATTGGGTAAGTTTCCTGACTCGGCTAATAAGAGAAAGATGGAGTTTCATGATGATCATAGAGGAAAGAAAGTTCAATTTCCCCTATGTAAATCATGTGGGAAGAGGCATCAAGGAGAATGTTTCAGAGGAACTAGAAGATTCTTTGGGTGTGGAAAAGAAGGACGTAAAGCCAGTAAGTGCAAAGGAAATGGTTCAGTTAACACCATGGATGAGGATAATGGTATTTCTACGACATCAACAATGGTTAAATTTTTTAAATGTGCAATGTATGGGCATTATGCAAACCAATGCCCTAAGGGAAAGTCTCATGAAGAAAATCGGTATGGTCGTATGGGTAGTATTTATGTTGATGATGATGAAGATACTACAAATGATATGTGAGATGAAAGAATTGTTGAAGCTCGGTCAATGGTTTAAGAAGGTATTGGAATGATTACATGTTTATCAAGTGTAATGTTGTATAAGTAATCGCATGGTACTATGGAATAAATAGACATCTAATTATTATTACACTATTGTCTTTCCTTATGTTTTGAAAGTGTATGATTAATAGTACTGGTAACCATGAAAGGTTATTCAGATATTTTTGGAAAGTAGCTTATATGTGCATAATGAAGGGATAAGAAGAAAATTAAATGTTTGATAGTATTCATGAGCTCACGACTAATATAAGGAGAAAGTTATATAATGGTTTGAGTATATATAATTTTTGTATTTTGGTATGTGGAAAGAGTTAACTTTTGACAGCATTCATGTTTTCACTAAGATTCAATGGGTATTCATTTTTCAAGAGAATACATGATTAAGGCCTTCGAATGTTTGTAATGTGACAAACAAGACATATCTCATGATATATGGGGATCAACGATGGTATTAACATGCTTGTTATAAGAACTCTTTGGTAATGGTTTCACTGTAATATGATATTGGACTACAGTATATTGGATAATCCTAAATATTGGAATGGATTATGTTGGACATAAGTTAGTATTGTTTTAGGATTGATGTTTTTTTGAATATTATTGATGGGATGTTATAGTAATTTAGTTTTAGAAAAAGTACAACCTGCAGGATGGGCGACAACCCATCGCGTCAGACAAGGCTGTGGGAATCGAACCCACAGCCGAAGTGCGACTATCCTTTATCACCTACCACTGGCCTACATGAAGTCCCTATTTAGTAGAAACTAGTTTTATTATATTAATCAGTATGATATATGAAGTATAAGTCCATTATAAGAACCATATATGATTAATCTCACTATAGATGGACTTATGTATTTTTTGATAACTTTTCTAACCTTTTGATTGAAACAGATGGAATGACCCATCATTCTATCACATGATCGGATAACACTTCACGAATGAAAAATTCAACTTCATTTATTTAATAGATGAAGTGTAAATTGTCCAAGGAATGACCAACGGTGAGACTGTACCAAAATCACGAAAGTATTTCATCTAATTCCAATTTCATCAACTTTAGAGAAATGATCTTGAAAACCAAAAATGTTGTCCTAGTGCTCTTATATCCGATGAATTAGATGGTACCATAGATCGTCACAAATATAAGGATTTTTCATTGTTGGCTTTTTCATAATCATGTTCTCTACCACTCTCCATCAAAACTTGATGGTTATATTTTTCTTCCATATCCATATTTTCACCTATGTTCTCCTACGTGGAAACCCAGTGATGAGTTAATTTGGGTAACCGTTACGTTTCATACATTTGATTTTAAAGCCATGTTTTGGTATTCCTTTTTACGATGTGGGTTTCTATTAAAGAAACTTTCGAGTAGTAAACCATTTATAACCTCGATGAATTTTGAGGGCGAAATTCATTTTAAGGGGGGTAGAATGTAACACCCCGAGATTTTATAAAAAATATTCTTTTTAATTTCTTTAATGTCTTGTGTTGTACGCTACACCAAAAGGAGCTTCCACAACATGCATCCCTGACTTGCCTTGCATTACACGCAATCACGACCTTCCTTGATAGCATGTGTAGTACGCAATATCAAGTTTCACAAAACGAGATATTATTATAATATTATTATGAACTAGCCGTTATGAATAGTAATACCCACTTTTTTAAATTTTATAAATTTTATCTTTCAAAATTTACTTCATTTTTGGATTTGGAATATCAAAATTATCTTAGGGTGAAATTTTGGTACTTTTCGGATAACTTTCATATTTTGATGAATAGTGAAAATTACTAAATTATAATTAAAAACAACTTTTTTAATCGAAATAATTAATAGTGATAAATTATGAATTTGAGTGGTTTTAAAGTATATTTAGAATAAATTTTTTAAATTTAATACAATTTTGGTCATTGGATGTAATTTCACATTTAAACAAGACATAAACAAGTGTCAATCTTTTGATTGTTATTATCTCTTAAGAACATGCTATTTTTTTGACGACGACAATTAATTTTGAAATTAATTAATGCAACTAATATGTTTTGAATTTGGTAAAATAGACATCATTTTTGAATTCATAATATCAAATATAGCTTAGGCATAATGTTTTGTATTTTTCTGGAAACATTCATTTTTTAATGAATAGTGAAACAACTAAGTGGTAGATAAAGAAACTGAATTTTCATAAAACAAAATTTTACCGCTTCTGTGAGTGGAATTTTGAAAATCCGAGAGACACCGTTAATTTCATGGACTAAAATGTGGTTCAATGAGATGAAAATAATTTTTGGTGAATAGTAACTTTTTCCTTTTTTTACCACGGTTAAAAGTAAATAGGGTAATTAAGGGTAAATATGATATTATTATTACCCTAACACATATCCTAATTCTATTGGGTAAGTTTAATTCGGCCAAAAACCACCTTAGGAATAAAATATGACCATTTAGGCCCACTTGGATTAGATTAGGACATTTATTATTAATTTATTTAAAGAAGGGTTAAAATAGTTAAAATCAAAGTTAAATAACTAAATCATTTTTAATATAGGGTTATACATAAGATAAATTCGACTATAAATATTCATTAGAAAGATAAAAAAATTTAATACATAATGGTATTTTATTTGTAATTTTTAGAATTAAAATAATTTAATTTATTTATGACACAATGATGATGCAGTAATTATCTTATTAATTAAATATTGACATAATTGATGTTATAAATACCCAAATAAATGTAATTTCAGACTATTTATGAATTAAAATAATTTCATATGTTAATATGAAATGTTAGTATTTATTGAATTAACTTTTTTCGAACTAATCATTCTGTAATGATTTTCACAAAAATCAGTTACCAAATAGTGTCAAAATTGTCATAAAATAGTTTTTAAAGCATATATTATATTATTAATTGTTATTATATTCCTAAAAATATAAGTTTTGAACAATATACTTATATCATGATAGGTGTATCATTAATGGACCACTTGGGGGTCTCTTGGATGTATATGGTACGTTTATTAACTATATAATATAAAAATACAAAGTGACATGGTAAATGTCAATCTAAGTAACTAAGAGTTAAAACTAAAAGATAAGGTTAATATAATGACCTAAACATGTCTAAATTATATTGGATGAGAGGATTTCGACCCATCCAAACCTTAGCTTCAAAATATATAATTTTGGAGCTATTAAAAACCGAATATGACTTTATAATAAAATAATATTTTTAGTTATTCCAATGGTGCCCCTCCCCTCCCATATAAAAGGGAACCTCCTTCCTCTCTTCCTCAAACCACATTGAGCCTTCAATATCGTCCAAAACCTGCCAAATTCTCTTCTCCACTTTTATAGAAACATCCTAGAGGTTCTGGTCTTCTTCAAAGACCAATTTAATTCCCTAAGAGGATGTCTCAAAGAGGCACTTTAAAGAAGAGGTAATGTCCGTTACCGATTCTTTCAACTTTATCTCTTCTTCCACTTATTATTCTTAGGTTGTTTCATTATGAAGTAATAAAATCAGTATCAATAATATACTGATATGTTATTATAAGTATGAAACAACCCTATTTCACCATCTATCCATCCTATGGAAAACGAAATCACCACGCTTGCGTACGTACGGAATACCGTCTCCATGCCGTGGTGTAATCTATTTTCCACCACCACCTTACTTGGATGGGTATAATGGTGTAAATAATAAATATATATGATTATTGTAAAGTGATATTGATTCTGTAATAGTATACATACACTCCAATAAAATTCCACGATCGTGGGAACGATATCATCGCTTGTGCGTGCGTATGGAATACCGTCTCTACGACGCGATGAGATTCATTCTCAATGATTAACCTTTCATGAATGATTATAAAGTATATATAATAATTAATCATGAAATATATGACATAATAATGATACTGGATTTATGTATATATATATTTCTTTCATCCAATTTATTCCATTCAATTCAATGTGGAAACGAAAACAACGTTCATGCATACGTACGGCCTACCGTCTCCATGAATGGTGTATTTCATTCCATTTATCGACCTATTATATATATGTAGATTATGAATATATATTATATATAAATCATGTTTTATATTCTGGAATTAATTAATCATGATCTAAGTAATCATATGAATAATTACAATCCAAAACACGGATGACAAATGAAACGATTTTACCGAAAACACTCTTTAACATGGAATTTACAAAAGAACGGTTAATATAAAGTCATAGGTGAACCATATATGATATAATAACAATTAATATGATCCTGTAATAAGTCAATGACATTATTTAAATCATTATACAGGAGGTTCAGATACATACGAAGCATATCGAACCTAAGGTAAGGGATAAATATTCCAATCTCATTCTTATAAGAGATTGTTTATTCGTAAGTATTTTCTGGGGTTATTGTTATTATCCATGTGCATGTTTTATAAAAATGTTTTCATGTATTTTTAAAGTCATTTTTACCCATTTTTGACTTTTACTACATGGTATGTAAAGAATCTTTCTTTTTTTATGTTACGAGGTACTCTTTTTGACTTTTCCGACAAAAGTACGAGAATAATGTTTTTTTAACGTATATGGCATGAATGGATTTTTACGGTTTTATAAAGGCTTATTTTCATGAAGCTTCCTCAAAACGATTTCATGACTATTATCAACAAAATCCTTTTCTTTTAAAATTTCATGACATTTTGTGAAAAGAGAATGATTTTGAAGAAGAAAGGATATTTTCCTCATGAATTCATTTCAAGTGTTTTATCAAAACCATTTTTCATCTAAGATGACATTATTTCATATGTGTATGTTTCAAGTATCATGTCTCTATGATTTACATGGTTTCAATTTTCTTATTATTAAATGATATACATTTCTTTTATATGGATTATTTGATGATGGGATGATTTTTATGAAACCCATTTTATTTATTGGGTTATTATGAATGATGTGTGTTTATTTTGTGGCACAAGTAAGAATGATTTCATTATAAGATAGGTGGGACCTATATCTCCATCAAATTCACTAGGTAAAGATTTATATCTCATGAGATAGACATGGCTGGAACAGTATGTTAATCTGGTTCAGTATAACAGGACTGGAACGAGGAGTGAACTCGATTCAGAAAGGGACCTTGTCCATTAAAATGGTCTTGGCAGCAATGTCTTGGCTACTATAGAAATCATTACATGTGCTTAATGGATGCCACAATTACATGTTTTATTCCCATGTTAGGTTATCATGATTTGTGTTCCATTATGATCTATGCCTTATGTTCTTCCATGTTTTAAGTCGTTGCTCAAGATTTCGATGTTTAAAAATTATGTTCATGTTTTTAAGTTCAAATGTATATGGTATGTTTTATTTTATCCATGCTTACCCTTACTAAGCATTTGAGCTCTCCCTTTTTATGTTTTATTTTGCCCTAGGATGAAAAGAAATGTTTTAGGTAAGGAAACAAAAAGTGGAAAATCATTATGGGAGATGTTGAAGATCTTTCACCACGATTAGAAGATTATGTTCCATGATTCAAAAGACACTAAACTATTACGATCCTTGTGTGTCTATTTTTGTTATGTATTATGTATTCCGCAAAAGTAATGTAATGTCCATGTACGTCAATCTTCGGGTCTCTACAGGACTGGTATTAAACAATGTGTAATACCAATACACATCGTGAAATAAGTAATTTATATAACTATTGAAAAAATTATCACCTCAAATTAAAAACTGAGCCACCAATTTAAAAAAATGTTCTATAATTAAATCACGACATATAAAGGGTCTTTATGATGTCTACACTTTACAAAATGAATCAATTCATGACTTACATCCATATATTCATACAAAACATTTTACCTTGTTACATGGTATTTTATCCTCTTTGAGCCTATAGAAAAAGTTAGGAAAAGAAAAGTGCCCAAAAAATCATTGACTTCACTATTACATGTATCCTACCATGTTAGTCTCAACCATACCCAATAAATGAAAATGTAAAGACCATAATAAGGTTTAATACATGCTAGCTAGATTGGTAATGGGATTTTATAATAATAATTTCCTTCAATATCCAAAAAATCCATCTATTGTGATTTATAATAATAATAAAATGACTTGATTTAATTAATAATTACAATTTAGGAATAAAAATTTTTCCCAAATTATAAATTTTGTATAAAAATAAATGTTATATTCCAATATATGTCATCTGATATATAAGGAAATGTGTAGTATATAATATAATATTATAGTAAAAAATCTATTAATGTAATGAGAAGCTAGTTTACTTTTCTTATTTAAGATTAATTTCATGTGCCTCCCTATAATTTCATATCATATACCTACATGTTTGAGGATAAAATCCTTGACCAATTCATAATTAAGTTTAACCAATAGCACAAAAGTTTTTTCTAATAAAAATACCATTTTCCTAGGATCCATCCCTTATGACAGGTTACTATGTATGTTTAATCCAATGTTGTGATGACCCATGTAAGATTAAAACATATTGAGGGAGCTTAAACCATCATGTTTTTGGTAATATATTTCATCCATGTTAAATATAGGTGTCCCATATATATAACCAATACACACCATCATCCATATATTACCCACATATTGAATCAAAATCACACAACGCATGGGTGGGACTCTCCATCACACCACAACATAATACATCCTCTTATAGAAAAGAAGAAAGAAAAATGAGTTTTAATTAGAGGAATAATCATTTAGAGAATTTCATAAATAAAATATCCACCTTGGTGGAATTATACTCCGTATATAGGTAAATAGGACACTACCGAATCTCAATGGAAAAAACATTATAAAAAGTATGGGTTATGAGTACAGTTGTTCCAAATATATGACCATCAAATGAAACTGATGATTATGTAAAAAAATTAATATCATTAAACATAAACCTTAAATTATATCCATGAAATATTCCTTAAAATTAACACTTAATTTACTAATGCCTCAATTAGAAATAAGTTTTTATGTGAATAACATATTATGATTTATTATAAAGCATAATAGTATAACATGATGTATCCTTTATTATGATATGTTGGGGTAGTATCATGATAATAATTTTATTCTTTATGATAAAACCTTATCATATTATATGATACTATATTAAATTTGTAACATCCAAAAAGGATTCAAGACATATATCTATCATCAAGTTCATCATCCAAATATTTCATCTATCTTTCTCATTTCATCTTCTCTAGTTCTCGACACAACTTTAATAATTTGTTCATTTCAAAAACCTCATGTACTAAATTATATTATGGATACTTTTCTATGATATAAAATAACCTTCGTTGTCTTAGATGACATTCAATGTAATTTTACCAAATCAAAATATTTTTTAAAAAATATTATCCACAAAATGAAGGTCACCTTTGAATTCATTTATTACACCAAAACACATAAAATCTCTAAAATTCATTATCTTGTATTAGATGTTTGGGTAATGATCAACATTATTAAAATTGGGGTTCAAGATGTGGATTATATTGTAGGAAATTTAAGAAGAAAATAAACTATAACTAATAATTGGATGACCAATCTGAGATACACAATAATATTTTTTGATTAAAATTTTGAAGATGAAATCCACAAGCCTTTATTATTTAACATCTTTTATATTTATTAAATATCCTCAGAATATTTTATTCGCATGACTAGATCTTGGATTCTATGTTTCCTAACTATTTTTAGCTTATATTTCTTTTATTTTTCAGTTTTATATGCTGAGTAAAAATTCTTCCTCGTATTTTCTTTAGAAAATAATTTATCTAATTGAGAACATGTATGTGTTATTATTATTTAATTAATAGTGTTATCTATAGTATTCGTAAATAAAAAAATATATATTACCTTCAAACGAATTATTAAAAACTTATTATTACTTATTATTAGCTTGAATAATTACAAATTATCATGAATACTTAATTATTATTAATAAATTACTAAGTATTACTATGTCTTATTAATTATTCCTAATTTATTTTAGTTACAGTATTAAATATAAATGATTACTATTTATTCATATTGACTACAATATTATATATTAATAATATTTTTTAATATATATTTACTAATATTTATATATTATTAATAACTTTTAATTTATATTAATATTTTTAATATAAAATATTTAAAAATCTATACATATATATTGAACACGTAAAAACAATTTTTTTTAATTTTGACATACATTTAGTTTTTCAATTCAATTTTTTTAAGAAAAATATAAATGTGATTAACCCCAAATGCATTATGTTTAACATTAATTCATTTGGGGATGGAACACATTTACTAACATATTTTAAAAAAATTCTAAAATCATTTTTAATTTTTTAACAAAATTCCCACATAAAAACACTAAGAAATGATTTTGTGGGAGTGCCCATAGAGATTCCATGAATTGATATAAGGGATGATCAGAAGTTCATATCTATACAAGGTCTACAATATAGTGGTGGTATTTATTTTTTGACAAATATAGTTAGCCCGGTGAGGTATATTATATAAGAAAAATAGAGTGACTAGACTAGTGTTGAATAGTGTGACTATATTTGAGGTCTGTTGCACTAATAAGAAGAAATGGTATGGATCATATAGTTTAGATTATTGATATATTCCATGGTTAAGAACAAGGACATGGGGTTTCAAGTTGGTGGAGTTCTAAAATTAGGGTGGTCTTGGGGTAATTGGTATTTTAATTTATATGGAAGGTAAAAAAAAGATAAATTATGAATAAAAATATTGTGTATTTAATATACAAAATAATGTTTCCTAAAAATAATAAACCCTTTTAATGATTCCAATTTATCTAGGAAGTATTAAAGAAGTTCATTCTTTCATCACCAGCCAATCAGATAGGAGAACTATGTTCAATATTTAGGATAAAACTACAAAAAGAAAGAGAGAATGTGATTCCAATTTCCCGTGGGGTAAAAATTATAGTTGATGTGTCATACCCAAAGTTCCCCATTTGGTTCCCATTATTTCCAGACTAAATGTAATCGAATTGAAATATCTAATTCAAATTCTTATTTGATCTATTCCAGAATGTAAAATTTATTTTTAAAAATTTTATCTTCCTATTTGTTTAATTTTAATAATTTATCAATATTTTTTATAACTAAAAATATATATAGTGTGTGTGATTTAAATATTTATATGATTTAAATATTTATATGATTTAAATAATATATTGGTTATATTATTTTAATGGTGTAGAGTGACTTAGTAAATTTAACTACAAAATTGGGGTTTTTTAAATGTACTTTAGTAATTTAAATAATTATTAAATATAATTTACCTATTTTTCTAATAAATATGAAATGATCTTGACAGAAACAAAACAATATATATTTTATTTTTTAAATTACATGTACAATATGTAATAATTAGTTTCAATTTTATTTTTCTTGATCATTGTAGCATCCCTTTCAATTTACATAGGACATATAGGTCTATAATTAATTTAATGTATCAAAATCCTGGATTAAAACTTACTTGTGTGTGAGAAATGTAATAAGAAAACATAAATTCCAAACATGAAAATAATTTTGGATGCCACATATGTGCATGGTGGTTAAATTGGTATGACTGATTGATCAAACTAAATAAATACCCCCCTGCCGCCAAGTATGTGGTTGGTTTATCTTTTTTATAGACAAATATCATTCCATATTCCTCATGGTTATTATAATTTTTTATTTAAAATTATTAATTAATTATTAATGTGAATGTATAAAGAAAAGTTAACAATAAATAAAACAATATTGAAATCTATTTAAATTTAAAATATTGAATTCATTAAAGATTATTAAAAATATATGATATTATAATATAGGTATGAAAAAATATATGTATTACATATATATTTTCAAAATAATTCAACATGTAATTTAAAAATTCAAAAAAATGTATATTCAAAATGAAATTTATATTAAATAGAAGATTTAATACCAATTGGTATGTCTATATATATTTAATGTCAAATAAAAAATGTTTGATTTTTTTATTATATTAAATAACACAATATATATATATTTTACCCACTGAATGATATAGTGATTACCAAACATTTTCATGACATTCAAAAAAAATTATGAATATAGGAGACATTTATGAATATATAACTTGTTCACTCACATGCCCTCTCGTCATGTTTTCCCATATCATTCACTAACATTTCTCTAACATTATCAACCATATCATGACATTTTCAAAAAAATTGATGAATTTTTTTAAGAAAAATAAAATAATGGAGAGATAATTTTTAGAGAGGTGGAAGATAAGAACTTCATTGAAGTAAAATCAATATAATATACTATTTATTCAAATAAAATAATATGTATTTCCCAACTACCAAGGAATTTGACCACTATCAATGTATTTTTCTAATACCAACTGATTTTTTCACTTTTAAAGGATTTGGGTTTCCTCCCTAGAATTCACAAATGATTCGGTGCTATGGAACCTCTCTTTAGTGGATAATTGTTTCATGTGTCATTCCCCAGTTGATGATTTCAATAGTTTAGGATAATTCTCCAAATGTCTTACATATTTTCCACTTCTCTATTTTCCATTATTCTTTCCATTTAAATTTGAAACTAGATATTCCCACCTAAATTATTTGGATCAACCATTAGGCCTTCCACCCCTGTCCAAAAATTTGTAATTCCAAAAATTTATAGGTAATATAATGGGTCAACTTGTATGTATTGATAATCTGACTAATTACATATTCCACACCACATATCTTCAAATTTGGGTTAATTTTTACTTTTTAATGGAACTGATGGTTTTTATTTTAATTGCGATTAATGATGAATTTTAGTGGAGGCATGAGGTCATCTTTAAATCCTTGGTAGATTTTTGATTGTCATGTATATTTTTTTGTAATTATCAATCCACAATTCAGAATGTGATGATGCAAGTATGTACTCATTAATATATCTTAGTACGAAAGTTGGAAAATGATTGATTTTCTGAAGTGTGTCATTTATGAAACAATGATACTTCCTCTGGGTCCAGGAACACCCTATTCTTGGATGTGATTAAGGGGAATCATATTTTAATAAGCTAGTGATGGTAGTATAAAATTAATTGAGAACCTCATGTGTCATTTTTGGGATATGAAGAGACTTAGAAAGATAATATCCTATTATGAAATCCATGAATTCGGATTCCAAAGATTCTTTGATTGGTCTATGAGTTCAATCAAAACTAGATTATTGGTCTCCCCACGTTCTAAAGATAAAATGTACAACATTTTTTTAATATCGGGTACTATGATTCCAAAAATATTTTGTAATGAACCTAAACTTTTATCAATGAAATTTCCCATATTATAATTATTTCATATAGTAAAATTCACATAAAATCATATATATAACACAAGAAAATGTTTTAAATAGACTAACTGGAATAAGTGGCATTTCTAGAAATTTATGAACCTTAACAAATGGAATAGTTACTTGATCATAGAAATAGTAATGTGAACTGTATGGATATTTATCCATCCATTTTAATAATAACCCCACCCATTAATGTATAAATAAAATTTATCCATCTTATAAATGAAAATATTGTAAAAATATTTCACAGTATAAGTAAATAAATATTATTGAAATTTTTATTTAAGTGATTGTATTTTTATAAAAAAATATTTGTAGATTTATAATTAATATTATCATTTCAAAGAAAATATATTTTCATAAATTTTTTTCTAAATTATTATACGATTTTTTATTAGTATATTACAAATTCATTAGACATTAATTGTTTTTTGAAGGAGTTATAAGACCAGTTATAATTTTAAAATTGGAATATTTTTAATAAATGATGATTTTATGTAAAAATTAATTTTATCAAATTTATAAAATTATTTTCATATAATTTAGTTCCCATTATTTTTCTATATGTTGAAAAATGGTAAGGGTAATGTTTTGGTATTTTTCAAAAAATAGTTCAATTTTTAGGGAATAGTGAAATATGATAATTTAGGGTATAAACTAAATCATGATTTATGGAGTCATAGATGATGTATGGATGGTGTAAGCCCATAATCTCAAACAATAATTTATTATTTAAATATATTTAGTGATAATTATCAATCTATTTATAGTATTCAGCAAAAATATAACATTAATGAAAAAAATAATGGGAAAACACCCCTCTCTCCCACTGTAAATACTACCCCTCACCACCTATTCTCCACGCACCATTCGCACTTTTATACTTGTCAAATTTCTACAAAATATTATTCTCAATTCCATAGTCTATTTAAAGTATCCATTTTTCTCATCAAAAGTCCAAACTCAAGTGTCCCGAGGAAGTTGTCCAAGAGAATAATTAAAAAGGTAAAAACATCTTTCCTTTTCTTTTAATTTCTTTCCATGTTCTTTTTTTATTCTCTCCCCACCTACCAATATACAAGTGTAATTTTTTTGCCAGTATGTCACATATACTACAATTTTATTTTGTTAATGAAATAATTCAATATCATTTCTTTCTTGTTCCCTTTTTTGTTCAAAAAATGAAAACATCATCTGTGATCCGTTAGTTAACCATGTTCGAGGACAGGTTTTTCTTTTCATTTGCATCCTTCAAGTGTGGTTATAAACCTAATTTACGGTCAAACCATATTATAATATATATATTATATCCTATTTAATGATATTGATTAATTATATATACATGATATAAATTAATAAAATCAAACTAATTGTGAAGATAAAATACACCAAATAATCTAAATAGTTATTACAAACATTTTATCTAGTGATTCCTCATAACAAAATATAACCGAATGAAATATATATACATTTATTTTTTTTAGTTCATTAATAACATATTATTTTAATTTGGTAACATATCCTCACTTTACATGATTTTTAGTACATGTATAAAAGTAAACTGATCATTAAAACCATGGGAACGAACGCTCCCAAACAATAAAATTATATATTTCAACTCATCCAAATGGCCATAAAATATACTTTACAGAATAATAATAAATAAAATTTATATATTAAATTTTATTAATTTATTAATTAATTAATTTAATCTTATTATCCATGACATTAATATCAATTACAGATTACTTTCAAACATAATGTAAGGGTTCCTTTCTGAACATCCATTTTTTCATTTGCATTAGGTTTTCTCTCTCATTACTATAATGTAACTCCTATTTAATATAATTTATGTGACAACTGGGTCCTGGTGACAGCACAACCACCCCGCCTTAACATGGTCGTCGGGTCCTGGCCCACCAGGTACCACCAGTTTCTCCTTAGACACGGGGGGCCACCCCAGGGTCCACCCACATGCCTGAACAGGTCATCTGACTAATGATTGTCCCCACAAGCCAACACATGTCCTTTCCATTGTGTTTTTTCCTCACTCACACACACCCTGGGAATCTCCCCAGGAGGTCACCCATCATGATCACTACTTTAGGCCAAGCACGCTTAACTATGGAGTTCTAATCAGGCAGGCTCCCAAAAAGGAAGGTGCACCTTGTTGACATGAGTCATATCATTTAGTCATTTATCCCTTTATCATTTGGGGATGTTACAATCACCCCCCCCCCCCCTAGGGCACAACGCCCTCGTTGTGGGCCCTACATCTCAACCCAGGCAGTGCGCTGCACTTAAGGATGGGTACCACCTCTGATACAAAATGTGACAACTGGGTCCTGGTGACAGCACAACCACCCCGCCTTAACATGGTCGTCGGGTCCTGGCCCACCAGGTACCACCAGTTGCTCCGCAGACACGTGGGGCCCACCCCAGGGTCCACCCACATGCCTGAACAGGTCATCTTACTAATGATTGTCCCCACAGGCCAACACATGTCCTTTCCAGTGTGTTTTGTCCTCACTCACACACACCCTGGGAAATATCCCAGGAGGTCACCCATCCTGATCACTACTCTAGGCCAAGAACGCTTAACTGTGGAGTTCTAATCAGACAGGCTCCCGAAAAGAAAGGTGCACCCTGTTGACATTAGTCATATCATTTAGTCATTTAACCCTTTATCAATAGGGGATGTTACAATTTAATTACTCCAAATTAATTTCATATGTTCCAAAATCATGTATCTAGATCATATCATCCTTTTTTATGAGTAAATACATGTTTTAATAAGGTTTTCTTCCCAATTTTTCTTAATAAGCAAGCCCGGTTCAAGGGACATTTCTGATTTCTTAACCCTTACCTTGTACCATACATAATCCATTTTAATGCCAAATAATTTTTCTAAAATCCCACATTTTATTAACAGAAACTATAGTTTTTCATTTCTAGTTTTATTCCAATAACATTGCCTTTTCCATTTAAAGAATCTTTATTATTATTGTTAAATTTCACTAAAATGTTTTATTTTTAATGTTTCCTAAATACTGTTTTTACATGTTTATAATTAATTTTGACATAAAATATAATTATATATGACTACATTCCCTTATTAATGTCCATTTATGTTCTAAATCGATTTTTTGGGACACTATTATGAAATTTTGTTTTTTATGCCTTTTGACATGATTGTGATGCCCAATTATTCTCATGGGTAACCCTTGTGTTTATGATTTATTCCTTAAATTTGATGCTTTATGTGCAAAACATATTCATGAACTTTTTATGATGGGTGTTCCTAGATATGCCTCCAAATAATTTGTAATTGGTTATTCTCCTAAGAAGACATGTGCCACATCTTGGTGGTTAGACTTGAATCCTGCCCCATGTGCAATAGTCTAGGTGGTTGGATAGGATGTGTACTCCCCCATGAGTGATGAGACTTGAATCATGCTTATTTTATGTTTTATGTTGCTTCCACATTACTATGAGTCCATGATTACCAGATATTATGTTCTGTATTTTATTCTTCCACATGTTTTTCCTTGTTTCATTCCAATTTTTCATCATGTTCTAGCTTCTAGCCCATGTGTTAGGATATATTATTATGTTCATCCCCTTTTCTAGTATTTTTAGATCATCTATTTGTTCATTTATTCCCAACATTATCCTATATATATGAGAGCTCAAACGGTTCAAGGAGCTATTTAGGAATATTAAATAAATGATTTATTTTATTTTGGTTTCATTTTTTCTAATTATATATATAGTCTTCCAAAGACACTAGAACTTTTGATCCTTGGTTTTTACATGATGTTAATTTATGCATTAAATAATTTAATAATATGTGTATAAGGCTGGGTCCTTTATATCAAACAAGGTATAATTATTTTTGGAGATTATGACGAGAAAACTTTAGTATGAACCCTTTGGAAAATTCAATCCCCATGGATAACCAATATTGAAACTCATGGTATCACAAGATAGGATAAACATTTCATTTAAATTATTATCCTTTTGTTTTTGATGTATTATTTATATATTCCATTAGTTAATTATTCAAGCCCCCTGATTTAACATTATTTTTCTTTTTACTTGTTAAAAATATAAGAACTTATTCCAAAAATCATTGTGATATGAAACATGATGACTTCCCTAATGGTATACCAAATATGATGGGAACAGGTGCTCAAAACAAAATTCTAATACTTACTCAGTAGAATAAATTTTTGAATAATAACATAAATCTTATGGAACACCCTTATCTTCTAATAAAGATTGAGTTTCCATTCAATACTTCCATTGAAAAATTCAAACCATGTTTAGTGGATCATCTGATCCACTCCCTGCAAAACAATGAATTAACTCCATTGAGAAGATATTATTTATCCTTTAACGCCTAAAATAAGAGAAAATTATGCTGGTGGTCTATCATTGTGATGGCGAAGTGTATCATTAGGGGAAACTGATCAAGAACATGAATTCAAAAGTGAAAATATATTCCATGGATTTGGAGGAATTCAGAAAATATTTATCTATAAATTATTTCCTCAAACCCTCCATATAAAGATAAATATGTAATTCCTTAGACAGAAGAAGAAGGAAGATAAGTCTATTGGGACATACTAGGAAAAATCTCTAGGAATTAAAAATAAACCTCTGGATTTTCCATGAACATCTAAACCAATATGGAACACTACATTAGAAGACTAAATCTGAGTCTATGAAAAGAGTTGGTGATTCAAGAATTTGGTAGCTACGTGGGAATTTTCTATTGTTCCCTTAATGATTAAATGGATATCTAAGACTCTCATTGGTCTCATCAGCCCATTGATAAAAAAAATAAATTTTAAATTAATATGGGAGGATCAGGAAAAAATTACCATAACAGAATGAAAACAGAATATCCCACATATCAAAATTTTGGTAATAAGTATCATGGAAAATCTTTTTAGGGAGTTGGAAAATTCTTATAATGTGTATTAATGTTGCATCTAGTTAACAAATACTGAAGGGATATAAAGAACCACACTAATTTGGAAGAATAAATGAATTCTAAAATAAATAATCACACAAAATTGTAGTTATTTAACTATAATGGACTTTTTCTTTATGCGAACCATTTCTGTATGCCAAATGTTGTTTGAGTAAATCAACAACAACAACCTACAAGGTATCCAAGAAGAGAATGTACTATTGTTATTACAAAGCTAGAGCCAAAAATGATGTGGTTAGAAGTTTGTTGGTTATTCATTCATGAAAATTGAATAAACTATCTGATTTTGGTTCTCCACATTCTTTCATATCTTTCAAGTCTATTATAACTATTCAAACACAACCACATAATACAGAGGATGAGTTATCTGTGAGGATATAAAATGGGGTTGTTATTACGTCAAATGTTTATAACTCCTATCCAATTAATTTTTATTGATTGAGCATCCCAAAAAAATTATTTTCATGCTTCCTTTAGTGGCGTTTGATGCTATTTTAGTCATGGATTGACTATATTTATAAAAATAAAAAATCAACTATTGTGAAAAGTATAACACTCATCACATCTAGAAGAATCCTCAAATTCTATAATAGTATTTTTTGGAAGATTAATATCCATCCTAATCATTGTCTCAATTTATTATATTTTTTCATTATGAGTAAGAATAATAATCTCAAATGATTAAGACAAATGAGGGGATCGTGCTCAAAGACTTTACCATTTTGAAGTACTACACTTATTTGTTCCCAAAAAAAGTTTCTTGGTCTTCCTCCTAACTAATAATTTGATTTATTAGTTGAAATTATTCGTGGATCTCAATTTTTATCAATGAAACCATAGAGAATGTGCATTGTTGATCTAGAAGTACTAAATAATCAATTAGATGAAAATCCAGGTAAGGGTTTTTTATGCCCGAGAGATTCATCATGTAGTGCACCAATCCTCCTCATCATGAAGAAAGATATATCAATTCACCTTTGTGTTGACTATTTTTTTCCCAATAATATCATTATAAATAACAAGTATACCCTTTCCTGGATAGAAGACTCATCGATCAACTATTTGGGGCCATGAATTTCTCTAAGGTGGCCCTCTGGTCAGGATATCACCTATTAAAAATGAGGAAGGAATATATTACCAATAATGATTGTTGAATGATGTATAGACACTATGAAATCATAGTGATGCCTTCCAGAATCAATATTTCTCCAACATTATTCATGGATATAATGAATAGTGTCTATATAGATTGCCTGGAAAATTTTTAGTAGTCATTATTAATGATATTTTCATATACTCTATGATAATGGAGGTAGGTTATGAGCATTTTAATACTGTGCTAAAAACTTTTTTAATGGAGAAACTAAATGAAATGAACACGAAATTTGATTTTTGGATTGAGGAAGTATTATTCCTGGGGAATTTTATCACCTGTAAAGGAATATCTTGGAAGCCTTCCAAGAAAAAGGACATCAATGAGTGGCCCAGACGAACATCTGTAATAGATATCCACTACTTACTTGGTCCAGTTGGGTACTAGTGATGCTTTTTGAGTAACTTCTCACAATTTTCAAACCCACTAACCATGTTGACTCAGAAGGTGGTAAAGTATGTTTGGATTAAATAATTTGAGAACATTTTTTACGAATCTCCAAAATAGGATTATCACTACTCTAGTTATCACACTTATGACAACTGGGGTACTCTTTGTGGTGTACATTGATGCTTCAAAGAAGGGTATATGCATTGTAATAATGAAAAATGATAATGTGATAGCCTACGCCTTAAGGAAGTTTAAATTTCAGGAGAAAAACTATCTCACGCATGATATGTATTTGGAAGGTATGATATCTATTTTGAAAATTGGGAGTCATTATATATATGTGGAGAAGTGTGACATATATAATTATATCATGATTCACAAATATATATTCACATGGATAGAGCATAATATGCTCAAAAAGGATATTAATAACTCAAAAAGGATTATGAATACTCAATCCACTACCAACCTGGTAGTGAAAATAAAGTGGATGATTCTATAATTAAAAAAGGATACCATATCTTTATCAATAATAACAATTGAGAAGGATCCAACCATCTTAGATCATCAAAGGATGGACATGGTAATCATTAAATATGGAAAATCATCAATCATTTCACAAATGATTTTCCACCCATCCCTTTTGGAGAAAATATATGATACTTAGTAAAATGATGTGAAAATATAGAAAAAAGTAGGAAGCCATCAAAAATGTGAAATCCTCATAGTTATAAATGAACTTGGATGGAGTCATGAGATTTGGGTCATTACAATATATGCCATAAAATCTAGATATAATGAAGGATCTTCTATGTAATTCCCCTGGTTTCGGTTACGTAACCAATTATATGTATAATTTATGGTTATAGAATTGGCGGGGGAAAGTTAGGAGAGTTTGGTGGACCTTCAGTAAACTTTGGGGACAAAATAAGAAGTGTGTAGGATTTCCATGGTTAACCCAAACTGTGTGGAATTCCAAGTAGAAACCATGTACAAGAGAAGATTTTAGGAAGAGGGCTTCAACACAGTGTTTTCATGGTTAGGGGGATAGTGCTGGGAGGTCATGCAGGAATCAGCATAGGTAGTAGATATTGTAATGTTTGAACACATTTTGTCTAACCGTGCAAACTAACCATGTGCATGGTTTAAATGATAACCTAAAAAAGTGGATCTCACACGTTTTTGCCTCTATGTTGGTCATTTTTTCTCCTATGTGGTCATAACATGGTATTTCTCTTCCTTAAATGTAGAAAAATCCATCTTGAGTGATTTACAGTCAATCTGAAGGCTTCTAAAGGGGTTTCGAACCCGTATTCTTGAGGTATGTGATTTTTCTTTATTGTTCTTGATCAGTTTCTTAGACATACATAGTTATAATTCTCCTACCTTCTTAGATTCCCAGATCATTACCCATTATGGTTAGATCTATGAGTTTGGATTCCAAAAAAGTTGATATTTAGTTTTGATCTTTCTAGGAGATGAGATTTAAGGATGTTCTATGATGAATCAACTTGGTTTTCTTAAGTATTCTTAGTCCATTGTCATGTTTTGTCAAAACCATTAAGGTAGGTGGATTCTTTCTCGACTCCACATAATATAACTAATGGGTATTCATTCAAATTTAATATATTGGGTTTAATTGGATGTGAATTGGCTATTTATCATACATTGGAAGTCATTCTTTGTGATGGTTAGGAAAATTGGGGAAATTTGGAAAATTGAGTATTTGAATAAGGTGTTTGTGTTATTAATTTTAAAATAGAGATTTTAAATGGGTATTTTATAGAATTTGGGAACATATATTGGATTAGATGTTATCAATAAATGGGAATGTATTATTTAATAGAAATGGGTACTTTTAAATATTTTTATTATTTGGATTTCACCAAAAGTACAGTTTTAATAAAATGGTTTCAAATGATTATTTTGAATTGTTTGGGAATAAATGGGGTTGTGTGAATTAATTTTCAATGTGACCCTAAATTAGGGATATGTACTGTAAGGGTACAAGGTGTGTAACCTAGGATCGGGGGCTTGTTTCATTGAGACACAAGGTAATTTGATGAGAGACCACTCATGTGTATGGAACTGTCAAACAAAGAATGCATGGTTGGGTGTGTTGTGAACTATGCAATTGGTATGCCAAAATTATAATAAGAATTGGTTTTTAAGACTTGATTTTTTGTTTTTTGGAAAAATAACTTTTTGGAAATTGGTTTTATTTACTTTTTTTTCACTTGGTTATAATTGGATTTCAAAATTGTTTACATTTGGTTATAACCTGTTTTGGTAAAAAAAAATTATAAATACTGTTTTATATCATGTGCTAAATTTTTTATCCTCATGAAATTAGTATGTAAGTAATTGGGAAAACCTACTGAGTTGTATACTCACCCATTATTTGGAAGTTTGGTGCTTTTGCAGATGCTACCATCTGGTACATGGGAAATGGTTAGGTATCTCACTTTTTGACAACATTTCTTGTTACTTTTGACTATTTGGTGATGTTAGAGTGTGGCGATTGTTGATCAGGGAGTCTTTTTTTCATCATGGATTTTATTCGTTGTCTTTACACTATTTAAATTGATTTTGGTTTGTCTTCCATATAATAATACCATGGTTGGTTGTTTTAAAGTGAATGATTTGAAATTTCTTAGTTCATTTCATGTATCATATAGTGACTAGTTTTTGGATGGTATGTTGGGTTGTTATATTTATACATTATTGGGTAAATCATCCTCCACATGATTTAAAACCATTTGGAACTTATATACATCCTTAGGTGCCTTGGGAAAAATTTTTATGGCCCACTAATGACTCATTGAACTCTCAATCAAATGAGATTTAGCGGGTTATGATATTCCAAATGAGGTACATAGAACATCCTTTTCTATTCAACCAGGGAGAAAAAATATGTATTGATATCTTTAAGAGTTCTATTGGTGGGACTATATGATGAATGATTTCTTTGAATATACATCAAGGTGCCTAATATGTCATAAAGTGAAGAATGAAAGGAAAACTTCTATGGGAATGATTCAACCATTACCCATACCAACATGGAATGGGAAAACATTTCCATGTGCTTTATCCTTAGACTTCTGAAGGAATCCATAGGAGAAAATGCTATATGGGTTATTTTGAATCATCTCAAAAATTCACTACACTTTATCACAAATCATGAAGACTTATCCCTAGGTAAATATGTAAGGATATACATCATAGAAGTGGTAAGGTTACATGGAATACCATTATCTATTATATCTGATGGAGATCTGAGATTCACAATAATATTTTGGAAAAGTGTCCAACATGCTCTAAACACTGACCTGGACATTAGTACAACTAATCATCATCAAACTAATTTACAATCCGAAACAACTATATGGACATTTTAAGATAAGTTGGGAGAATATTCTATGTGATTTAAAGGAGGTTGGGACCAACATTGTCCTCTGGTCGGGTAATCCAACAACAGTAGTTTCCACTCAATCATATAAATGGATCTATATGAGTCCCTTCATGGGAAAAGATGAAGAACTCCAATATTTTAAGATGATGTCGGTGAATATAAGTTTTAATGAATTGAAATTGTAAAATAAATGGTGGAAAAGGTGAAAACTATTCAGTATCATATTCGGGCAGAACAAAGTCATGAAAAGAGTTATGAAAACAATCATCGATGAGACTTAGAGTTTAAGGTTGGATACAATGCATTCCTTAGAATATTTCTATGGAATATGATTAATAGATTTCAAAAGAAATGAAAGTTAAGTCCCAGGTACATAGGACCATTTAAGATAACTGATCATGATGGAGTCATGGCCAATTGACTTGCACTTCCATGTACCATGTCCCAAGTACACGATGTATTCCACGTATCTGTCTTGAATAAGTACAAATTGGATCCTTCACATGTATATAATTGAGAGGTAAAATTGTAAGGAAATTTCATCTTTTATGAGGATCAACCAATGAAGATATTGGTTTATAGTGATAACATTATATGGAACAAGACTACAGACCTGGTCAAACTAATATGGTTTAACCATATGTACTAAGAGGAAACATGGGAATCAGAGGAAATGATGAAGGAAAAGTACCCTTAGCTATTTTCAACATAAAATGTAAAACAGAATTTTGAGGATTAAATTAAATAATGTGTATAGAATGTAATGAATAAAAAGATTTTTCAAAGAAATTACCATTATTAAAATTATTTCATATTGTTTGAATCACAATACCTCACATATATAACACAATACAATCTTTTTAAATGAATAATGAATGAAATAAGAGGTATTTATAAAAAATAAGTAACCTAAACTAGTGGAAAAGTAACAGGGCCTTTGGAATTGTAATGTGAACATTATGAATAGTATGTCATCCATTGGAATAGTTTCCTCACCCATGAATTTATAAACAAAATTTATCCATCTTATAAACTAAAATATGATATAATCATATCATATTATAAATAAATAAATAATTTTTAAATTATTAATTAATATTTGGTGTTTTTATAAAACATAAATGTTTCTTTATAATTTTATAATTAATAAAATCATTTAATAGAAAATTTATTTTCATAAAATGTATTAATAAATAAATATTTTTTATCTTTTGATAATATGATATGTTTGTGAGACATTAGTTATTTTTTCAAAGTGTTATAAAATCTGTTATAATTTTAAAATTGGTAATTTTTTAATAATATTACATTTAAAAATTAAATTTCTATATTTTATAAATTATGTTAATAAAATGGATATCATTTTTGAATTATAAACATATAAAAATGGATAGGGTGAATATTAGGGATTTTTCAAAAAAAGATTAGTTTTTTGAATAGTGAAATTTCGTAATTTACACTATAAGATAAATACATGATTCATTGATTCTTTGATGATGTTTGGTTGATTTAACCACATAATATAAAAATATCCATAATTATTTTAATATATTTATTTAAAATTCTAAAAATATCCATATTCAAGTGCCAAAATAATGAACCAATGAATAAAATGATGAGAAAACACCCCTCTCCTCCACTAAAATACTACCCCCACCACCTCTTCTCCTCAAACCATTAAATCTTTTTACCTTGTCAAAATTCTACCAAATCTCTTATAAATACCATCCCCACATCCAAGATGCCTTGGACTCAAAAAAAGACCAAACTCAAGTGTCCCAAAGAGGTTCTAAATGGTAAGAATTAAAGAGGTAAAACCCACTTTCATTTTCAATTAATTTCATTCCAAGTTCTTTTATTTTCATTTATTATTATCCCCCCACATCACCTTATCAATGTTTCATGGTAACTCCATTGTCACACATACACTGGAAATTGATTATGTTAATCAAATACTTCATCATTATTTCTTTCCCCTTCCCCTTTTTTTCTTAAAATGAGAACATCTTGTGTGATGTGTAAATTTATCGCATTCATGGACAACAAATTTTCATTTTCAATTAACACCTTCATGCGTTGTCTTAAAACCATTTATACGGATAATATAGATTTTAATACATATATTATTTACATTGTGAAGTTTTTCAAACATTATATATACATGATATTAATTAATAAAACAAAACTAGTTCAGTTGATCAAAAAATTCCGAATAATCTAAATGGTTATCACTAACATTTTATCAAATTATTCGTCGTTACACAAGATAAAATTATGAAATATATGACCATTTTATATTTTATATTTAATTTAACAACATATAATTTAAATTATGGAATCTATCCTCATTTTACATGACTTTCCATACATGTATAAAATAAACCTATCTTGAAAACTAAGGGAATGAAAACTCCAGAACGATAAAATTATATCTTATAACTAAACAAATTGGTCCTAAATGAACATAATAGAATTGTAAAAATCAAAATAAGTGTATAAAATGTTAGGAAATAATAAAATAATATATTTAATGTGATTATTTAGGACATTAATATCTACTAAATAATACTTTCAATCATAAGTTATGGGATCCTTTCCAAACCTCCAATTTTCCTTCAGGTTGTGTTTTCTCTCTCTTAACCCCAATATAAGTATTCTTTACTTTTATGTACTTATTATAAATTATTTTTATATATTCTAAAATCATATATCTAGATCATATCATCCTTTTTATGGGTAAATACATTTTTTAAAATGGTTCCCTTCTATATTCTTCCCGATAAGAAAACCCGATTCAAGGGAACATCCCAATTAATTATCCATTTTAATGAACCTTAATTAATCTATTTAAGTTACCAATATTTTTCTAAAATTGCTCATTTAATCATGAAAAACTATATATTTCATTTTCTCATTTTATACAAACAATTATTCCTGTTCTATTTTAAATAATCATTAATATTATCCTTATTCTCCACCAAAATGTTTTATTTATAAAGGTACTTAAACACTATTTTTAGTTATTTTCACTTCAAAATGACACCACATATCTTTATATTTTCCTATTTTCCATTATTAATTTTCATTTATATTTTAAATTAATTATTTCATGGACATCACTATGATATTCCATTTTTCTTTTCCTTTTATCATGATTATGATACCCAATTCCTTCCATGGGTAACCCTTGTGTTTATGTATGATTCTTTATGTAGAACACATATTCATGAACATCTTATGATGGGTTCACCCAGATATCTCTCCAATTCATTGGGTAATGTTTAGTATCATGAGACATCATATGAAATGGTCTTTGAGGTTATCCTTAACTCAGGCTCTATGTGCAATGGTCTAGGTGGTTAGCCTTGACTCATGCTCCTACATGTGAAATGAGCATTGAATCATTCAGATTTCATGTTTTATGTTGTTTCCAAGTTACTATGATTTCTTTTTTAAATTATTCCATGTTATATTTTTTATTCATCCAATTGTTTATCAATTTTTCATGACTTTTTATGCCATCTTTGTTTGTCTTCTAACCCATGTGTTATGATTTATTCTTATATTTATCCCCATGCTGGGATTTTTAAATCATCCCTTTTTAATGTATTCAAAGGTTGTCTTATGCATTTATAAGGGATGGTAAGGTTTTAGGAGATAGTTATGAAGGGTAAATAAAATTTTTCTTTTATTTTTGGTTTTATGATTTATAAATATGTATCTAATCTTCCAAACAGACCAGAATTTATGATCCTTGGTTTGAATTTGAAATATATTTATTCTTAAAACCATATAATAATATGGGTAAAATGATAAGGCTATTATACTATACATATATTTTAATATATATGTATTGATAATTAAAGTGCATACCTATATTGCATCACTTCAACGCAGGGGTTAGAGTGTGAACCAGATGAATCAAAGGGAAAAATCATACATTGAATTCTATAATCCCATGAAATGATGGTATGCTAGCAATTTCATCTACTAATAGTATAGATGAGAGGAATATGGTTTATGTGGATTTATATCTATAAAAATGGTATGAAATTAATGATGAATAAAGTTTTATTTGGGATGTTGATTAGGGATGGGATGACTTGATGCTAAAAATAAATTTGTTTGAAATCAATGATATGGGATCTCTGGATGAAAAAATATATCACATTCACAATGAGAGACCTTATATCTTTAATGTCTGGATTCTTTCATTTTATAAGTCATTATCTAAATCCAAAATAGTTCCCCACTACCAAAGGATTTAATTACTTCAAATGTCTTTCACCACTAATTTTTTTTAACAACGAACAATATTTCTCTAATAATAAATGATTTCAATAATACTAAAGTCTTCCTTCTCTTCAAAATGATTTTACCACCAACTATAGATTTCACTATTTAAAATATATTTCATTAAATATAAAAATATCGTGAATTCCAATGGGTTTCACAACTTCAAATATCATTCACCACTATAAAAGGCTTTTGTGACTGCCAAAATATTCTACAACTCTGAATGTATATTTTCAATAAAAAATGAATTGTGCACTGATAATGGCCTTTTTTATTACTCATCATTGATCAGAATAGTCACCATAATTCACACTATCAGTCACTCATCATCACTCTATTATTCTATTCCCATCATCACCAATAACTGAACCTCCTTCATGTAATTACACATAAATAAAAAAACTCAAGATCATGTAAAATTTATGCGACCAATGATCTAACAATCCATAAAATGGTCAAAAAATTCAATAAAAAAATATTAATATCAGTTTAGATTTATTCAAATTAAACATATTAAAAATGTTGTATATTTTATGATTCAGTATAAATATAGATAATGATTTACTAAATTTCATTTCTATGTAATAATGTGGGAATCCATATAAATTAATGGAGAATTAATTTATAATGATCAGTTTTTAGTTATATTTTACCCCTAATAATATTTTCTAATCATCCTAATAGAAACACATGGTAATAAGTTCATATGTGGCTTCAATGTCTCTTAAAACTGAAAGCCGATAAAGTGATAAAATCAATCACATATCGGTATCCTAAAAAACATGAATTCTTATGAAAAAATGGGTATCCTATTCATCATGATGAATGTTGGATAGAGGCATCATACTTTTTCATGTAATATTATAATAATTATTTAATGGAATTATATATGGAAAATATTGTTTTTTAAATGGTTCAACATACTACTGTAGAACCCTATTATATGATATTAGTTGAATTAACTCCTTTAAAAAAATATTATTCAATGTCTTACCATAAGACTCAAATATCCTAGAATAATTATGAACTATATGACTCTAATAATGTGAGAACTATATCAGGAATCACTAAATAATCTATAAATTTAATGAATGATAATTACTCTCATGATGAAGTCTTTAATGATGTGACATGAGATGGGAGATTTGAGGGAGATGCATTAAATAAAAATTCATAAAACTCATTTAAGGGTAACCAATAATAAGAAATTTCTAACAATACTCTATTATTAATATCCTTAGTGGAGGAATTTTCTTGTTTAAAAAATTTATATTGGGTTGTAATTACACAGATTAGTGAACTTCCTAGAATATTAAGAATAACATCTCCCTAAAAAGATAATACACAACAATTTGAAAGATATTTTTAATGTTTTCATTAATTGAAAAATGTATCAAGTAATACAACATCGATGGACATTTTCCATTCATGGTTGAGGCGTTAAAAATGGTAAATAAAGATTTTATTGCAACTGATATGGTAAAAATAAAAAATATACATGGCAAATAAATGATAAAATTTTAACATCGTATAATATTTATAAGATAGAAGACCCAGACACCTTTTTATAATCAAAACTATCACAAGTTCATTCTACACTATATTTAAAATTTATATCAACATTCAAAATTAAGATGATATGGATTTGTCAGACCATTCCCATATCTCTTGCCCAAAAATGAATGCTTTGGTTTTTCAAATAAAGGACATCATTTTAAAAGATATTGATGAAAATGAAAAAGGAAATTCTAAAAATTTATTGTGATTGGGATTAATTATATATGTTATTTCACACCTAATGGAATTTTTATACTCTACACTCATGTGACTACTCATTATATCAACATAGAATATTTCCTTATTGAAATTTGTATGATCAAATGAGTTTGAACTTCAATTGGATTTTCTAGAATTCAAGTTGTGTAATTCCAAATTTCCTTATTGAAAATTTTTCATTCAAGTGAATGTAACATTTTTTTTCAAACCGTACAAGTGTATTACACATTTTTGAAACATCGAATGGTAATCCTGAAATTTCCCACTTGTATTATCCATGAAGACCAGGATAAACATAAATCAAGGAGTTGGTTTATGATATGTATACACTGGCTTGCTATACAATGTTTTGTAGTGTTATTGATATCTAATTATCAAGGATTAATTACATAGGTTTTTAACTGTAATGTTATATCATAGAATGAACATAATTCTACTCATTGATATTACCTCAAACATATTCCAATAATGTTTATAATTCATTCTCATATGAATATTTCAGGTCCATGTGCACTCGAGCCAGCCCAGTTGGTGGAAAGATGTGTGTGACATGCTAATCCAACCTCCAATAGGAAAGGGTTTGGATACAGGTGATGATAACTCATGAACTAAGATGGTAGGCCTTAGAAAAACATAAATTTATTCATGAAGACAACCAACATCATTAAAAAGTTGATAGGAAGAGTAAAATGTTTGAAATTATAGAATATATTAATGCATACACTAACCTATTTTGAAAACATTAGAGTATGAAAGTATAAATACAATGTTATAAGAGATGAAAAATAAATTCTCAATAATAAATATACTTCCAACTAGAAAAATATAGGAAAAAAGGCTGGAGAGATCCCAAATCCTTATTTCTGAGTCTGACCACTAAACAAATTCTATGCTCCCAAGTACCACCAATCTCTACCAAAGTCACCATTGATCTTCATGTCATCTTCATGTAACATGGAACGTGTGGGAAAATCCCATGTATGTGTGAGTACAAACATAACAAGTAGAAAACTCCAAAAACCATATAGGGATTAATAGAAAGTTTTAACATAATTCAGCTTAACCCATGACAAAAGGAAAATGAAAACCAATCATATATTCTCATAATGAAACCATGTCAAGAGATAAAGGGGATCTTAATATAATAGATCATATAAGAAATGTTAGTTATAATAAAGCTTCAAAGGTCTATCTCGAATGCCCAAAATCATGAATACCAAAAACTAATCTATGCGGAATGTCCTTGTCCTCACTATTATGCTCTGCAGCTGAGGGAGCACTTGAACCCATGGATAATATGATCATTGTGGAAAATAAAATATAGGGTAGTACCACTCTATAAAAAGAGGACTCGGATCCTACAGTGGTATAGAGGAGTATCGAATCTACCTATATAAAAATTGTGAGGACCAACACCTGGTAATGATAGGGGAAAACCGTCCCTATCAACTCTAATGATCATTCCTTATCACTGTCATTGATCAATCATCTCCTAAAGATGAATATTTTTCAAAAAAACATTACAAAGTATCTCCAATTCCATTATGAAGGTTATAATGACATTCCACTTGGGAATCCATATAGGATAGGGTCCTCATGGAATAAGATCTAATCCCTATAGAAGAAGATATCAAATGTGAAAGGTCCTCAAGGAGGTATATGGTATGTACCTAGTGTCACATGACATGTTACCTTATATGGGATCCCCTTCCTATCCTCAACTTCATAAGGATTTTCATGCCATTTGGTACCACATTACATGTACTAGTAGTACATGGAATGTCTTGGACATCATGGGCTTATTTGTATCTATTCATCCCAACCCATCTATTTTGGGTTGTGACTGTCTTCACTAGTCAATCCCATGTACACTAGCTATGTTCAGGTACCCTGGGAATGCTTGTGTATATAGTCATTACTATATAATCCGGTCATTCCCATGTTTCAAGAAGTATATATTACCATGTACTACTAAAGTACAGGTCGTTTCGTCTACACTTGGTCACATGGTGTGTAATAGTCAAACATGGAGTGTGATATTTATCTAGACCCAAAACCATAGCCTCTATTGTAAGGGGACTACATGACATGTTTTATTCTAGGATAAAAAGTGTGTGGTTGGGCTTTTCATAGAAAGTAAAGCATGGTCTTCACATGGCTCCCTGATCCATACTTCTAAAATAAATCAAAATATTTTAGTGCCTAAAATTAAATTTAAACACAATTGATGCCCAATTATCTACCACTAATGGCTGAAAATGGAAACTCTAATAAACCATATAGTAATCTATCAAACATCTGCTACCGTTTGGTGTCCCAAAACCTATTTCCTTCAACAATAACCATTGAACCCATCACAATCCATCCACAAAATATGTTATATGCCATTTTTAAAAATATTTCATGTGTCTAAGGTTTTTATTACACTTTTATACAACCTTACAATAGCAAACCAAGACCTCATGGTCCAATAGTAAAGAACATGAGGAATAATGGGAAAATGGGATAACATGAGGAGAGTGCATAATTATTCAATTCCATCTCAGCTGGTATCCAAGTATGAAAAAATAATTAATATTATTATAATTATGATACAAAACACAATTCATGTTTGGTATCATGCGAAGGACGGAAATTGAAAATAAATGAGAATTATATAATTGAATCAATGCTTATACATTAACAAAGGGGTGTAAAATTTAAAAAAATGAATCCTACCTCATTGTTAGATACACCATTAGTGAAGAAAGTGTGATAAAATAATTAAAAATAATATCTCATTTTGGTCTTCATCTACCTCATGATCCACTAATAGTTCAGCATTGATACCTACACTCAGTTTCTAATAGATCCATCCACCTATCGCTCTCCAATATTGCAAGTTTATGTGGAAAACACTAGAGATTTTCCACAACATGAAATAAGGAGAGAGAGGGTTAAGGTTTGGAATTTAATATAAAATAAATAAAGAATTTATTTATTTTATTTAATGAACCACCAAAGGCTGATATCCATGAAACATTTGGTATGCTGAAACCTTATTCCATTCCAATGGAATACCACATATTCTGGAATCCACCATGGTCTCAGACATCCCATAAATGGTCCCAAAAAATTATAACCAATTAATGATGAACCAAATTGTGTTTCTACTTTAATATATATAAATATTTTTAAAATATTAATTATAGTGTCCCCGAACATCAAACATTGTGCCGACTTGAAGGAAAACATCATATATATACATTGAAATATTCAATAGACTAAATCACTAAATATAATGTCATTACACTAACACCTCTTCAAGTATTTAAACCCTAAAAATCCAAATCTATACAAAACGGTGGGGGTACTGAGCCCCCATCAATAACTCGTGCTCTCAATATCTCTCCTATACACTCTTTTAGTACCAAATATGATGATTCAAAGGGATAGTTCAGTCATAGAAGATCATATCCTATTGATTCTAGATCTTTGTGGGTACTCCATAAAGGTGGATATATCCTCAATGTCTAGATCAACCCAATAAATAATGTGTGTATGGTTGTTCATATATATCCCTGTCTATGACACATGTAAAACAATAATGCATTAAATCCAATTATGGGAGGAAATTCAAGGAGTAAGCATCCTGTCCAACCATCTAAAATATATTAAACTATCTGATAAACATTGAGGATATCTTATTCTCCAACTAAATATTCAAAATAATCAATATTTGGAGACTCATAAGAAAACATGGCCTCTCTGGTTGAACTATAATGGATAATGACATTGATCCATGTAATATATCACTCTTCTCTCTACTATACTCATATTCTTGCGGATCACATGTACCATCTCTATCATCACCTATATCATATCTATCCCAAGAAGAGAATTCTCACCAATCACATTCCATAAAAACGTAAACTATATGATATCCTGTAAAGGGAATCTAAATTTTACATTACAATAATATAGTTTTAGGTGTTATTATAAGAAAAAGTTACAAATTGAATGTGTTTCTCTTAGATGCATATGAACTCCAACACGCATGCTCTCATAATATCATCCAGAACCTTGATTATCCTATTAGTATTCCAATTTATTTGAGGGTTTAAGTCATTACACATCTATATCTTTCCCCTAAAAGTCTACTTCCATCCTCTCTATAATATTGAATTGAACTGAACTTGACAATTGGAGAAAATTATTGATGATACCCCATGATGCTGGATGATCTCTCAAAAGTAAAACTACCCAAAAATCTCAAAGGAAATATTTTCTTTGATTGGTAGATAGTGTTATAAAAAGGTAAATTGGTCAACAATCATCAATGTAACAACGTGGAATTTCACTTTATATTGAATTCATATCAATATGTTTATGGATATGACATCCCACTACAAATAAGGGATCTCAAGAGGCTTTTTTAAACCAATAGTAAATTGATTATTATCATTTACCTACTGACATGTGAGGCAGTGAGAGACAAACTATATGATAATTTTCAACATTATATCCCATAAAAAATGCTACTAAAGATCCTTATCAATATTTTCAACACCCAAATGTACAAAAAATTGGAATTATATAATTCCCACATCACCACAAATTGCAACTTGATTAGAACCTCTACCCATCCCTAGAAATGGTTAATGTCCTCCCATATTATAGAAAATCCATATGGTACATCTCTTGAGGATATATGGTCATGTAGAGCCTCATAAATGATCTCTTCAAATTGACCCACTCTCCCACGATAATGAAGAGGAGGAGTCTCCACCAACGATCGAAAGAAAACTAAACATGTATCCTTCCCTAGGTTCATCTACATCAAATCGAACTTCTTAAACTATGCCCCTACTAGATGAAAAAGGGAAAGCCAACTCAGTGCATCTAACATCGTTTTTACCAACTCAGTAGAGTAGAGTCTCCTATAGATATTCTTCTAAGGGTACTCCAACCAATTTCTTCATGTTAGTATTAGATCTCTATGAGTCGAGATTTACCTAACACATTAATGGTCCGAGTAAATTACAAAATGCCTGCTTAAGAGATAGTACCTTCCCATGATATTGGTCAATACTTCCACTACTAACTCTAGTTCATGATTCACATAGTTATTCTTATTTTTTCAAATCTTCCACTATACATATTAAAAAATTTATTTCTGATACATCAAAATGCTACTTAACCTATAGACAATGGCATCACAAAAAACTAAATAATCATGATCCTCCTCCATCAGTCAAAATATAGGAGCACTGGTAAACCTCTACCTTGGCACCTCAATGGATCTATGACACTGAGTTTTCATGGTGAATAGTTACCATTCCTTGAAAAGGTATTAAAATGAGCATCTAACTTGGTTAATTCAACTAAAAACCATCATTAGTACCCTTTCAAGCTAAGAAAACTATACACATTTTTCATACACTTGGATGTATCTCAGGTAATAAATTCATCAATAATAACCATATCTATAGCTAAACCATGATAATAAATTACATGTCCCATTAATTGAACCTTTTAGATCCAATAAAAACACTTCCAAATCTAACTGTAATGTCGGTTCCCCAAAAGATCAGCAAGAACCATCCTCAAAATCACTTTGTTATCCTCCTCTAAGGTATAGAAAATGATAATTTCATCAATAAATGCAGCTAAAAATCAATCCAGTTATGGATATAACATATATTTCATATGATCCGTAAACATAGTATGGTAATTTTTTACACTAAAAGGCATCAGCAAGAGCACATATTGACCATAGAGACATTTGAATTCCATCATCAAAATAAATGACTTATGAACCCTCAACAAATGGTATCCAGAACTAGGAATGATCTTCAAAAACACAGTCTCACCTCTCAACTATTCATAGAGGATACTAACCATCAAAAAGAGTCAGGTATTATTATTTTTACCTGTTTTAGTAAGTAAGTGTCTTTACAAAGCCTCAAAATCCCATAATACGTTTTCAAAAACAAAACAAGATCTTCCCTAGGGGACACACTATATCTTATAAAACCCTTCCCTCAATGGTCCTCTTAATATATCCTCATCTCCCCAAGATTGGTAGGGGCCATAATTTATTCTTCAGAAGGTATCAATGCGGTCTTGGGGTACAATTTAATGTTTAATCCAATATCCTACCTCATAGGTAGTCCAAAAACATCATTAGTAAAAATATATACCCCTGAAATGCTCTTAAATTCCATATGTTTTAAGATCCCACTAAAAACAATGGAAAATTAACCAGATTATGGGTGATATTTTGTTCTATTTAACCCTTTATCTCAATTTATTAGCCAAAATATCACTCACTCCCATAAAGAAGAATCACATCCCATCAATAAGGAGTAATTTATAAATGTTGTGATGAGATTATATATAATAATGTATCTTAGACAACAATTAAATACCCGAGATGATGTCATAAGAGTTCATCATGATGGAAAAAGGGTTTCATGAGAAACTCTCCCCACTAAACACCATCTCATTTTTCTGGAAGATGTGTGATATAAAACAATCACTTCTAGTGGGGACCACCAAATATAACTATTGGTCTAAATTCTCTATGGGATTTTATTGCTTTTGCATAAGGGATAAATAGGTAGATGTTAAACTCTCTCCTATGTCATTATGTGAATAAGAAGGATTATAGAAGGCATACATAATATTTTTAATCATATCATGTGTATCCTAGCTACAATCCTTTATACCCAATGGATTCATGCAGCCTCTACCGCCTTCTCTCTAAGCCTACCATAGGAAACATTGTGTTGGTGGATGATGTAGCTTCTACTATCACCCTACACTAGTAGATCCTCCCCCCCATATCTCCACCTTATCCTTTAGCAAAATTTCCTCCCAAATGGCCACCCTTACTATCCATGGTAGATAAATAATCATCGAGATACCACTACCATGGTTTTCCATCCACTATTTTATGATCCTTATTATCATTTCTAATCAAGATGTTCTGATCCATGTGGCATATACCATCATAAGTATATATTCACCCCACTCTTGTTTGACTAGATCCCATGTGAGAAACATACACTACAGATCCACCACCCTATGTTTTGTCATGGGTGTTCCTCCTATTCTGAGACCCTCTACTATCAGACATATGTTGAAATCATAGTATCAACCCTCTCATGTCTTATGTGTGTCTTATACTAGATTATATAGAAGAATCAGTCCCATGAATTCTACTTTGAGCTCTAACCACATGGAATCCCTCTAAAAAGGAAGCTCTCTGCATCCCTATCCCACTCCATCAGTCCACCATAGGTATGTATATATAAGGATACTACACTGACATATATGTCTTTCTAAAATTCATGCTCAAACTACCATATATAGAATAAAAAATTTCATATCATATATATGGAGTAATGTTTGTGGTAAATGAACCTAACAAACATACTTATAAAATGTCATATCACCCTACTGAGGATCAAGAAGCTCCCGAATTAGCATAGGGTGCAATCATGATTTGTAAAAATCATCATGAAATAGCTTCTAGAAGACAAACCATGAGTGTTTCATCTCATCATGAGTTTGGATGATCACACTCCACCAATGCCCTATATCTCTATGAATATAATGTAGCTACAAGCAGAAATGTATGATTATATGAGGATTAAAAAATCATAAAGACTTAGATAACCATCTAAATACTATACTCTACTGACTAAGGTATGGGATCATCATGAAACATCTAAGATATTTGCCACTTTAACCCACTAAAATCGCTCATCCTATGGGAAAAATCAACATGATCAACAATAATTATCCACAACTCAATAGGTGGTGGTACATATATCAAACCAATTGGTGAAAACTTCTCGATAGAACATCCCAAAACTAAATCCTCATTACTCTACTAATTTTATTCATGATCCTATATCTACAATTTAGCTAGGTGTCATTATGGAGGCATTAGAAAAGTTATCAATATGTTCTATTCCTATATAAGAACCAATATGGGGTGCTACCAAAACCAGGATAACAAAAAATATCCAATCATATATGATTCATGTACCGTTGTTTCCTCGAAACAAATGTATCAACATGCTAATTCGATAAGAAGGTATTTAAAGTCATGTTGTTTGTATGTGACAGTTGTTGCACCAAAACTAGGTTACTTAGCCTAGATGTTTCACTCAAGGAAATATAACACCATTTTCCAAAGTTCTTAATCCAATACACACTATGCGACCAATGCTAAACATCAACATAATTAAGAAATCCTCTTATACCACTCTTCACGACCCGAACCACTTTGTCCATCCTAGTTGGAAGTAAGCTTGGTGGGACACCCAAAGCCTACCACTAATAATATAGGCATTGGAAACATTCACCAAGAAGGAATGAATTGAAATTGTAGTCCTTAGCCTAATTTACATGTACACATACACGAAAGCATCTCCATAAAGAACTGAATAGGAATAATAAAATATTATAGCATCTAGAATATATCCATGCATTGAATGACCTCTAAGTAAAACATCTATGTATGATAGTTTTCTCAAAATTGTAAAGGGAAAAAATACACACCAAATAAGAAATGTATTCCCAACTAGAAAATAATAGAAAAATGAAAATGTTCGAGGGATCATGGATCCTAATCTCATAGTCTGACCACTGAATGTCGACAATGTGCACAAGTATCGCTATGCACCATGAAGTCACCATTGATCAGCATATCATCAACATAAGACACGACACGTATGGGAGAAATATATTAAGGGGTGAGTATATAAATATCTAGTACAAATCCATAAAATTATAAAGTTTGAAATAAAATAAATAATAGAAGTCAGTTTATCCCATAGTAATAGGGAAATGAAAATCAATCATATTTTCTCAGAAATAAACCCAACAGAGAGAGAGGGGATATCCATATCACAATACATCAATGAAATATATTTTACCCTTATTATATATATGCATTACATTAAGGCCAATCAACATGTGCACTCACATAAAAAAGAAATTAGGGGATTCAACTCCTCACTATATTTCTCGAAGTCTGAGTGAGAAATAAGTATTATAGGGGAACCACTAACCATCAGAGCTCAATGATGGGGATGTACCACACTATATATAAAGGACATGTGCACTATTGAATTATGGAGGAGTATTAACCCTAACTATTTATGGCGTATGGGGACCCGCAACTAGGTAGGATGAGGGAGTACCAACTTTGGAATCTCTTGTGTTCTTAACCCATCACTGCCAATGTTCAAGCATCACTTAAAGAAGTGTCACGCTCAAAACACATCTCATCATATCTCAAAATCCGCTATGAAGGCTACCATTACATCCCAAATAAGAATCCTCTTATATAAGGTTTCATGTGGGAAAAAATGATCCCCTGAGAAATATATAAGAAAGGTGGATGGTCTTTAGTGTGGTACGCAGTATCTTCCTATTGTTAGATGGCATGTGACCACATCTGGTCACTTATTAATTCCCTATAATAAACTCATCATGGTATGACATGTGGAAAAATATGATGTGTAATATTGGTAAACATAAGTTCTTTACCACCTATGGAGATTCTAATGTCCTTTCGTGTTGTGTTCATATCCATTATCATGTTCTGATGTACACTGGTTAGGCCCATGTGCAATATTCATGTTTCGGTACCCTAGTTGTGTCTGCGTACACGGTCAAGCCCATGTACTCTAGTTGGGCCTCTATACCTAGTTGTATCTCGACCCATGTACTCCCAGAGTACATACCAAGCCACTAGCACCTAGTCATATTGCATGTATGAGTCATACATGGGCCGTGACAATTATCTTCACCAAAAACCATAGAGACCATATCCTTGTGACTACTTGGTGTGTGTCCCTCTAGGATACCTAGGGTGTATTCATGGTTTTAGTAATAATTAATATCTGGAATTCATGTATCTTCCTAATCTTCATGTAATTCTCAAATCACAACATTTTACCTCCCATATACAAAGGAAAACATTGTCAAATATTGATTCCCATTCTCAGGCATCAAAAAATAAGAAATCTTATCATCCATTAGGGAATCAATTATTTTTCCACTTTCATTCAGTGTCTCAGCACCCATATTCTTCACCCAATACCCAATAATCCATAATTATTGATATACAAACACCAATTTGACCTATGTTCACACATCTATCATATGTTTAATGATCCAGTTTCATTAGATTCTTTCTAGGAAATGTCAAACCATTGCCATGTGGGCCAATGGTGAAGAACATGATGAATAATGGGGTAAAATGAATAATAATGAGATGAATCAGTCATTAGCTAAATTGATATTATAACATGGTCAAATAAATGTGGTATCTATGGGTGAAAACATTCCTAACAAATAATATACATGTTCAAAAAAACAATTCCTATTTTTTCTCATTTGAAAGATGGAAATTGTCAAAAAGATGAATGGTGATAACAAAATCTATTCATAAAAATTAATCAAAGGGAGAAAAACTTTAAATAATGAGTCATAACTCATTTATAATTTTTTTATTGATATATAATATATTCTCCAGTAAATTATAAGATGATTTCACTCTTTTCTCCATCTACCTCACACTCCATCAATTATTCATCATCAATCCATGCCCATGGTTTCCAATTAAGATATCATGCTCTCACTCTTTAATCTCTCTAGGATATACATCTAAACATGGTTATTTTATATAAAAAGGATTAAATAGATATAGAATTAGATTTTTCAAATTAAAAAATAAAATAAATTATTTACTTATTGTGTTTTGTTTTGTTTTATGCAATGCACCACCAACAGCCTACTTCCATGAAACTTCTAATGCAATCCAGCCTTATTTCATGCCTAGGAGAAACATAATATTCTAGAATCGGTAATGGTATTAAACTTCCCATATTTTTTCGTAAAAATTTGGTAACTCATTAGTAAAAATATGATGTGTGTGTGTGATGTGAAATATTACAAATATTTTTAATATCTTAATTATGTGGTCCTGAGACACTAAAACACCATGATGACTACATGAAAAAATCATGATATATATATATATATATATTAAATGACTAAATCCAAAATAATAAGTAATTTTATAATCAACAAGTAATTAAATATTTTGGTCGTGAATGTTTTATTAAACGTATATCGATCCAACTAATTTTTAATAAAATTTTAAATACCTTCATGTAAATATGTTTCAGTGTACGAGCCTCTATAGGTAAATTTAATTAACCAGATTAAAGTAGTTAAAAGGATCAATCCATATGTGTATAAATATATGATTTTTACTTCAAAGGAGAAAGTTTACTTATTATATGATGGTGTATGAATATATTTCCACTTTTCCACTAACAGTATAGAGTGCATAAATTTTGTTTTGAAAGGGTGTTCGTAAACTCTTGATCACAGTCTTAGTAAAGGATTAATTTTACCACTATGTTAATTAATTTTTTTTAATTTTACCAATATTATTATCGAAGGATTTAATTTAGTCAAATCATACAAATAGAAATTGATTTGATTTTATATCACTACTAGAGTATATGGTCTATATGATGGACAAGTTTTGACGGCCAATTACTCCATCATAAATACTATTAGATGAGAACTTATATCAAATGGGTGAATTATTTCATTAAAAATATTAATCATTTGAGATGGAATAAATCAACTATCACAAAAACATTTGGGGTAACTTCTTACCACCCAGCGTGAAAAGATGTAGTGACGGGCATTTTTGACATACTACTATGTCTGTCGCAAATAGTCGTCATCTAGGAATTATTTTTCATATAAATTAATTCCCATAAAAAATAATATATTGCAAATAAAATTAAATTATAACCATACCAAAAAAACTTTTCTTCATCTCCCTCTTCCTCATCTCCTCCTAAATGGCTTCGGCCCACAACCCGCTCTGAACCCACGATGATCTACTACACTATAACCGATTTTGTATTGATCTGGATTTGAATCATCTTGGTATAGATTACACTTAACATCTACACACACCATTATTTGACAATTTTTTAGCCACTTGGTTTGACGGTGACTCCCAATTATAGAATAATTTTGGGAATATTCCAAAATTCCACACATTCTCATATATAAAATTGAACATCCTTTTTTATTTTATTCACCACTAAAATGCCAATTAGTTTAACCAATCCTTGCTCAAACCCATTATATACAACCCTCTATATTTCCCCAATGCAATTGTTTGATTATATAACCAACATGTGTTTTATTTTGGTACAAACCATTACAAGTTGTCTGAAGAAGAGGTATAATTCTTAACCAAGTGTTTTCATTATGTTTCTTTTTCTAACTTCTGCAAATATTCTTCCACAAATTTGATATATTGACATCATTATATCCCATATGTTATCATTTTACTATTTTAATTTATTAACTTATATCCATCTACACTACCACAAATTGGTTACAAAACCATCATTCGGGTAAACTTGCGGACAGCCGCCACACAAACCGATGTAGTTGATTTTCCATCATCACCTATTACAGTTGATTGTAATTATAAATTTAATTTATATTTATTATATTAATTAAATATTTATCATCATTATAATATAATATATCACTTAATTTATTTCCTTTTCACTCACTAAAAAATAATAATGTCATTCATCCATATGTGTGGACTAACTCCATCATGAAGCGATGTGATTCCTTTCTCATCACCACATAACATGGATGATAAATATAATTACATTTATTGAAATAAAATGATATTTTTGTTATAATTAAAAATTTTATATATAAAATAACTCTTACATCCTTTTCATGATTATCATTAAAAATTAAAAATAACACTTATGTCTATAAAGAGCCTACAATATCCATTATATGTTCGAATAGTGGGTACCATATACCCAACTATACAGTACTTTTGATTACCATATCATATGTACAGTAAGATATGCATGATGTTATATTACAATTATAGTGTAGACTTTTCTACATCCACAATTATAATGGTAATGTCCTGTGTTTAATTATCATGACGATAGGTAATAGCAGATCCCAGGCTATAATGAGAACCTCGAGACACTATGACATTAATCTTAAATAATTGTTCTATGGTCTAGATTCGTCTTACTGACTGGACATAGTAGATGTCTGACTATCAGGTGCAGGGGGATCATGTGAATTGAGACTTCTTATCATGAAGTTCACACATGGTGATCTCTAGTAGTGAGATCATGAGGATAGACTCGCCAATTGGAACACTACATGTTTTGGGTGTCATTGGTTGTTACTATGTACGGACATTAGTATTGGTCTCCTAACTCGAGATCATTACCAATGAATATCATTTGATTACAAACTTTAATGTAAGAGAAAAACAAGGTAGGGATGTCGTGGTGAGTTAGTTTGGGTTGGGTGCATCGTTGGTGGTATGAGATTGGCTGAATAGTCAAGAAAACATTTGTCACTTCCAAGTTCAAGAAGATGTATATCTCAGGCCTGGTTGATCAGGATGGTGTTGCCTTCATAAGTCTTTGGAAAAAGTAGTAGAAAGTAAAATCCATCTAGATAGATCCACAAATAATAATGCAAGATAAGGACGAGGATAGAAGAGTGTGTCCTGCTTTATGAGATATTTAATAACAAAGAGATTATAGAACACAGTCAGTGTTTATAGGATGGTAGTTGTTTCTATGACTATCCTTATCACTTTAGGGGCCATGATGGGTTGCTAGACACCGCTATTGGTGTGTGGATTTAATTCACTGCTATCGGGGTAAGGGAATAAAGGGGCACACATAATAGAATATTCAAGAATCTACCCTATTCATTTAAGTAGGTATATAGGAACAGTGGGCCCTGCCACGAGGTCTGAGCATTGTCCAAGTTATTGATCACCGAAGAATTAAATAAATTCATTATTATTATTCAAGTTATGAATAATTGGGATAGAGTTTATTTAATTTATTGACAATTTTAGTAAATACAAGAAAAATATTAATCGAACGAATATTATTTTAATTTTCATGGTTCGTTTAATATTAAGTGGGATAACGAGTCGAGTTAAATGGCACAAATTTTTTCTCATAATATATTTCATATCTATTACAAGAATGCGATAAAATTATAAATAATATTGGCATAGTTTATTTCACCCAAATTATTTATTTAGTGGCCGTTGAAATAAACGGGGGTCAGGGAACCCAATCGGGTATTTCTCAAGTCCACGATAAATATAAGAGGAGGCTCTCTATATTGTTCTATAATTAACTATTCATTCATTTGTATGGAATAGAAGTTGAGAGCCTCTCTCTTCTCCTGCTTCCTAAAGAGAGAAGGTGATGATCCAAGAGTTCCGATCATGTTCATCCTCATGCATCGAAGAGAACTTGATGCGGTGATCGTCAGGATGTCAAAAGAATCTTCGGATCGCCACGCTAGCACCCGGAATTCAACAATCGATGTTCTAGTATATTTTTGGAGCGTGTGTGGACGATCTAGAGGGATCCTACTTTGGATACTTCAAGTGACGATTCCATCGACTCTTTTTAGTCGACCACGGCTTTCGATTTGAAATTGGTACGTTTTCATTTTATTGTTTTTCTGCTTATCATTTACGCGAGATCCATGGACCTTTCTGGGGATCAGATCATCGACCAAGACAAGTTCCATCATCCCGCTAATGAAAATATTTAAACCACAGGCCCATCATCTTCCACTACAGGCCCCATAACCTAACAGTGGTATCCGAGAGATCACATAAATTTTCAGAGCTGTGAAAACGAAATTTTCATTAAAATTAAGTATATGGTTTAAAGAAAGTCCCAACTATTCAAACAGCATGTCGACCTCATGCCGAATGACTGAGTTATGGTCAGTTTAATTTTTCAGATTGGATCGAATATGTGATTCGATCTCGGGTATTTAATTTTTTCCATCCAGAAGAACTAATCAAGTTTATTTTGAATTGATTTAGTTCATCCTAGAAATATATAATTATGTTCAAATTATAATTTTATTTTATGATTTTCATAATAATAATTATTATAGTTATATTGTTTATTTTATTATTATAATAATATAATAATAATAAATATTATTTTATTATAATAAATTAATTATTATAAAATCCAAATGATATTAAGTAGCCTTTAGAATTTTGGAGGTGTACTTGACCTAATAAAAGGGATGGGTGGAAGAAGACTTAAAAAATGGAAAAGAAAGACTTCAAAATAAGTCTAAAAGAAAAAATAAAAAAATTAAAAAAATAGAAAATGGGGTCGGTGCATGGGATAACAAAAAAAGGAAAAAGATAGGGGTCCGTAGACCCCTTGTCTTCTCTTGTGTGGCAAACTGGACCCGGCTGTCGCCGCCCTCCACAGTGCCGGCATTCCAGGTCGTCGCCTCTCGTTGCTCCCACTATAGGCTAGCCGACCCTCGCCCTCCTGGCCTCCTCCCCTCTTCACCCTGTAGCAGCGTGTCAAGGCCTGCCATCCCACTCCGCTACTCCGTCGGCCGCCCCTACCCAGGTCCCGCCCTTCATGCAGACCTACCGCACCCCACTGCTGGACTCCTTCAGATCACCGCTAGAGATGTCTCACAAGGTTCCCCATGGGCTCCTCCCCCTTGGGCCACCCCAGACATGGCATCCACCTCCGATCGAGGCCGCACTCGCTTAGTTGTCTCCCACCAGGCGACCAATAAGGAGGCCCCCTCATCGTCCTGGTCTTACCTCCCAGAAAATGTGTGGCCCGCTGCTATCCCACCCTCCCAGTACCGACCACTCAGCCGCGTGACTACCTCACACTCGGTGACTCCACAGTGGACTGATCGCTCTGCCCCATTCACCGGACCAGGCCGCGCTGGACCGACCGCACTAGAACCTCAACCCCGCCGGATTCCTATGACACCTAAGAGGTACATTTATTTTGCCTGCAATTCTTTCTGTAATGTATAGGTTGGCCTCAAAGCGGTCCGAGCGGACCTTCCCAACCTGGAATGGGTTGGGCCTAACCCACACATGCCCTGTTGTGATGTTTCAAAGACCGGCCATTTGAAATTAATCAAAATAAATTAATTTCATTAATATAATTTTAGTACCTAAATTAAATTAAATGAAATTAATTTTGTTTATTTATTTTAATACCCGAGCATATAAATTAATTTATTTTTGCACTTAAATTAAATTAATTAATTAATTTAATTTTCGAATAAGAAAATTAAAATAATTAGCGGACTGATGATTAATTAAATTATTTTAATTTATTAATACATTTTATTTATTTTAATTAACCCATGAACTTATTTAATGCATTTTAATTTTATCACGCATTATTTTACCCGCATTATGGTCTTGAGCAATGACCCATGTATGTTTCATTTTAATTAATTAATTATTTTAATTGTGTGTGATGATTGTAATTAATTAAATAGATGATCTTCTCATCATATTTATTTTCTGGTTAAAATTTATAAGGGCTTGTGCATCCAATATTTATATGATGTACATTTATACCAAAGATCCCCATTCCTGCACGCGAGTAATTTTGTATTTTAGTCGAAGACGGAGAATGGCGTGGACCCTGCCAAGACTAAGCGGTACTCCAAGACTTAACGTGGACCCCGCCAAGACAGGGTGATGTTCCAGATGCGAAGCGAACATACAGGAAAGAGGGATAGCTACATTTGGAGTCATACTTTGACTCAGGTATGATTCCCTTAGGTCATTTAGATGCTTAAGACCAGTCAGGTAGTAGTTTAACCATTATGCATTTATATATTATTTTATTCGTTTTAGAACAACATAAAAATACATAAAATAATAGATAATAAAATGGATAAATATGCGGTGTATGTTTCTCTATTAAAGATCAGTTGTGAGAGTAACAACATATATGAACAAGTTTAAAAGAAATGGTTTACATTCTTTGAGAGAAAACCCAATAATACCCTCCAACAAAATATTAAGTCACAAACAGCCTTCGATCATTCAAGTTTGAACAACACCAGGTGTTCGAGGTGCTGGTCATGCCCTAACTAATGGTTCCTCTTACTACCAGGGAGTTCTTTTTCGTGTTGTGGGTCGACATAACTAAAATTACAGTAAATAAATAGCCATACCTAGCTTGTTGTAATTTTAGAGGAAAGCATTGAGTAAATCAGTAAATGATTTCGGAAGCTAGTACTTCACTCAACAGATCAAGGAATAGCAAGTTAATGCGGTTGACCAGGAAAAATCCTACCTTGGACCCTCCGAGTAGTGGTGTAGCCATAGTGTAGAGACCCGAATCCTGACGTACATGGACATTACATTACATTTTCGGAATACTTAGTATATAACAAAAACACACACATAAGGATCGTAATAGTTTAGTGTCTTTGGAAACTCGGAACGTATTCTTCTAATCGTGGTGAAAGATCTTCAATATCTCCCATAAAGATCTTCCCTTTTTTTTACCTAAAAACCTTTCTTTATATCCTGGGGAAAAGAAAACATAAAAGGGTGAGCTCAAATGCTCAGTAAGGGTAAACAAAAGAAATATCAATCACATCATATACATAAGAAAATAGCTTTTGGAAATCTTAACCTGCAAAAGAGCTCATAATATCATAACATGGGATAAATCATAGAAGTGAAAATGAAATCATAACTTAAAACATTACTCATTGTGGCATACACACATAATCATAGAGAATCATTTCTTGTTAGTCAAGACTCATTGCCAAGACTATCTTAGTGGACAAAGTCCCTTTCTGAATCGAGTAATCCTCGTTTCAGTCCTGTTTCACTGAACCGGTATAACCTACCATTCCAGCCATGTCTATCTCATGAGATATAAAATCTTTACCCAATGCATTGGAGGGAGATATAGGTCCCACCCATCTCTTAATGAATCCTTTCTTATGTGTGCCACAAAATCATAAATCATACATCATTGCATAACCCATGTAATAAAAATGGGATGACATCATAAAACCATTCATATAAGATAAAGGAATTCATAAACATAATTCCATCACAACATAGTCAAATCAATGTAAAAATATGGATAGAAACAGAACCCTTTATTATCTTATATGGAAAATAATTTTGATAAAACTCTTGAATTGAATTCTTGAGGAAAATATCCTTTCTTCTTCAAAATCAATTTCTTTTCACAAAACATCATGCAATTTTAAAAGAAATATATTTTATTGAAAATTGTCATGAAATATTTTAGAGGAAGCTTCATGAAAATAAGGCTTTATAAAACAGTATAAATCCGTTCATGCCGTATAAGTTAAAAAAACATTCTTCGTACTTTTGTCGGAAAAGTCAAAAAGTACCTCGTACGAAAAAAACGACAAAAGATTCCTTTCATATTCATTACTAAAAACTCACCGAAGAGTAAAATTGGATTTAAACTATTGTAAGTGGATGGAAACAATATTACATATTGAAGGAACATGGATGTGGATGATAAAATACACCCCAGTAAATACTTACGAATAAACAATCTCGGATAAAAATGAGATTGTGATATTTCCCTTACCTTAGGTCCGACTCGCTTTGTAAGTGTCCGAACCTCCTGTATAATGATTTAAATCATGTTATTGACTTATTACAGAATCATATTCATTGTTATGATATCATATATGGTTCACTTATGACATTATATTACCCGTTCTTTTGTAAATTCCATGTTAAAGAAGCGTTTTGGGTAAAATCGTTTCATTTATCGTAGGTGTTTTGACTTGTTGTTCTTGACATCATTATTACTTATATCATGATTTACTTACTTCCAAAATATAAAATATGATTTATATATCATATATATTCAGTATATATATATATATATATATAATAGGTAGATAAATAAAATGAAAAACACCGTTCATGGAGACGGTAGTCCGTACGTACGCATGAACGTTGTTTTCCTTTCCTTATTGTCTTGAAATGGTAGTAAGTAGATGACATACATATGTATATATATATACATAAATCCAGTAGCTTTATAATGTCATATATTTCATTATTATTTCTTATATATACATTATAATCATTCTTAAATGGTTAACATGGAGAATGAATCTCATCGCGTCGTGGAGACGGTAGTCCGTACGTACGCACGAGCGATGATATCATTTCTATAAATATTGAATTGAATTGGAGTGGATTATACAATATATCAGAATCAATATGATGTTTTAATAACTATGTATAGTTATTCTTTACACCATTATACCCATCCATGTAAGGTGGTGGTGGAAAATAGATTACACCACGGCGTGGAGACGGTATTCCGTACGTACGCACGCGCGGTGATTTCTTTTTCCGTAGGATGGATAGATGGTGAAATAGGGTTGTTTCATACTTATAATAACATATCAGTATATGAGTGATACTGATGTTATTACTTCATAATGAAACAACCTAAGAAGAAGAAGTGGAAGAAGAAATAAAGATGAAAGAATTGGTAACGGTAATTACCTCTTCTTTGAAGTGCCTCTTTGAGACCTCCTCTTAGGGCACTAGAATTGGTCTTTGAGGAAGACCAGAACCTCTAGGATGTTGCTAGGGAAGTGGAGAAAGGATTTTGGCAGGGGTTGGCCGAGCTTGAGTGCTCAAATTGGTGTGAGGAGGAGGGGGAGGAGGTGTCCTTTTATAAGGGCGGAGAGGGGCACCTTAGGAATATCTCAAAATATTATTTTATATTAAAGTCAAAATCGGTTTATAATGGTTCCAAAGGGTCTTATTTCGAAGCTAAAGTGGGGATGGATCGAAATCCTATCAACCAAAAGAATTTAGACAAGTTTAGGATATTATTTTAACCTTATCAATTAGATTTAACTCTAAGATAAATAATTTAACTTTTACCGTGTCTTTTAGTTTTCTTTCACTATATGGTTAATACACTTACTATAACATGCCAAACGAACCCAAAATTGTATATTATTAATAAATATATCCTTATCTAAGTCATTTGGCCGAACCTTAGATTTTTAGGAATAAAATAACAATTAATAATATAATATTTGATTTAAAAACTATTTTGTGTCAATTTTGACACTATTTGATATATGATTTTTGTGAAAGTCATAACAGAATTATATGTTCGAACCAAGTTCATTAAATAAACACTAATATATCATAGTAACCTAGAAAATTAGTGGAATTCATAAAAAGTCTTAAATTACATTTATTTTGGTATTTATATTATCAATTATGTCAATATTTCATTAATAAGATAATTACTGCATCATTTTTGTGTCATAAATAAATTATATTATTTGATGTCTAAAAATTACAAATAAAATATCATCATGTAGAAAATCTTTTTAGCTTTCTAATGAATATTTATAGTCGAATTTATCTTATGTATAACCCCATATTAAAAATGATTTACTTATTAAACTTTGATTTTAACTATTTTAACCCTTCTTTAAATAAATTAATAATAAATGTCCTAATCTAATCCAAGTGGGCCTAAATGGTCATATTTTATTCATAAGTTTGTTTTTGGTCGAATTACACTTGTCCAATAGAATTAGGACATGTGTTAGGGTAATATTAATATCATATTTACCCTTAGTTACCTTATTTACTATTAACCGTGGTAAAAAAAGTAAAAAGTTACTATTCACCAAAAAATTATTTTCATCTCATTGAACCACATTTTAGTCCTTGATATTAACCGTGTCTCTCGGATTTTCGAAATTCCATTCACAGAAGCGGTAAAATTAAGTTTTATGCAAAATTCAGTTTTTAACCTACCACTTAGTAGTTTCACTATTCATCAAAAATTGATGTTTTTCAGAACAATGCCAAAATTTCATCCCAAGCTATATTTCATATTCCAAATTCAAAAATGAAGTCTATTTTACCAAATTCATAACATAAAAGTTGCATTAATTAATTTTATAATTAAATCCCGCTGTTAAAACAAATAGCGTGTTTTTAAGAAACAATATCTATCAAAAGATTGACACTTGTTTATGTCTAGTTTAAATGTGAAATTACAACCAATGACCAACATTGTATTAAATTGTAAAAATATATTCCAAATATACTTTAAAACCACTCAAACTAATAATTTATCACTATTAATTATTTCAATTAAAAAAAGTTGTTTTTAATTATAATTTAGTAATTTTCACTATTCATCAGAATATGAAAGTTATCCGAAAAGTACCAAAATTTCACCTTAGGCTAAATTCGATACTCCGAATCCAAAAATGATGTCCATTTTGAGAGCTAAAATTTCTAAAATTTAAAAAGTGGTTATTACTATTCATAACGGCTAGTTTTAATAATATTTTAATAGCATATCATTGTTTCGTGAAACTTAGTATTACGTACCACACACGCTATCGAGGAAGGTTGCGATTGGGTGTAATGCAAGGCAAGTCAAGGATGCGTGTTGTGCAAGCTCCTTTTGGTGTATCTTACAACACAAGACTTTAATAAAATTAAAAAGAATATTTTTTATAAAATCTTGGGCTGTTACATTCTACCCCCCTTAAAATGAATTTCGCCCTCGAAATTCGTCGGGGTTATAAATGGTTTACTATTCGAAAGTTTCTATAATAGAAACCCACATCGTAAAAAGGAATATCAAAACAAATCTTTAAAAACAAAAGTATGAAACGTAACGGTTACCCAAATAAACTAATCATTGGGTTTCCACATAGGTGAAAATATGGATATGGAAGAGAAATCTAACCATCATGTTCTGATGGAGAGTGGTAGAGAACATGGCTATGGAAAAGCCAATAATCAAAAATCCATAGATTTGTGATGATCTAAGGTACCATCTGATTCATCAGGTATAAGATCACTAGGACAACATTTTTGGTTTTCAAGATCATTTCCCCTAAAGTTGAAAATTTGAATTAGAATAAATATTTACTTTATTTTGGTACAATATCACTGTTGTTCGTGCCTTGAACAATTTCCACTTCATCTCTTAAATAAATGAAGTTGAATTTGTTATTCGTGAAGTGTTAGCAGATCATGTGATAGAATGACGGGTCATTCCATCTGTCTCAAACAAAAGGTTAGCAAAAATTATATGCATAAATCGATCTATAGTGAGATTAATCATATATGGTTCCTAAAATGGACTTATACTTCATATATCATACTGCTTAATATAATAAAACTAGTTTCTACTAAACAGGGACTTCCTGTAGGCCAGTGGTAGGCGATAAAGGTCAGCCGCACTTCGGTTGTGGGTTCGATTCCCACAGCCTTGTCCGAAGCGATGGGCTGTCGCCCGTCCTGCAGGTTGTCCTTTTTCTAAAACTATATTACTATAACATCCCATCAATAATATCAAAATTTATATCCTTAAACAATACTAACTTATGTCCAACATAATCCATTCCAATCTTTAGGCTTATTCATAATACTGCAGTCCACTCTCATAACATAGTGAAAACGATTACCAGAGATTTAATACTGTCGTTGATCCCCACATATCACAAGATATGTCTTGTTGGTCACATTCCAAACATTCAAAGTCCTTAATCGTGTATTCTCTTGAATACCTTAGTGAAAACATGAGTGCAGTTAAAAGTTAACACTTTCCACAAACCAAAATCCTCAAAATTCTATATACTCAAACCATGATATCACTTAGTCCTTATATCAATCATGAGCTCATGAATATTATTAAACATTTCATTTTCTCGTCTTCATTATGCGCATATCATCTTATTTCCAAAAAATATCTCAATCACTTTGAATACCACATCAATAAATAATGCAATACTCAATGATACAACATTATTTTGGAATCCCATTACATAAACACTTAATCATTCCACCGCATCGTTGTCATATTCAACATTGCCAATAGTGATCGCATGTGATTTCCCTTTGTCCTTTGCCTTCAGTGGTTGCTCATGTTGATCATCACTAACCCTTGGATTAGGGCAATTATTAGCATAATGCCCCATTTCCTTGCACTTGAAGCATTGAAGTGTTGGCGGTGCGTTCGCTGCAGTGTTTGCTTTATTCACATCATTAGAAACTCTTTTTCCATTACTTCGACACTCAGCTGCTCGATGACCTTCTTTTCCACACTTAAAACATTTTCTAGTCCCTTTTAGACAATCTCCACCATGCTTCTTTCCACACTTTGTGCATAAGGAAACATTCATCTTCTTTTCACCATTATTCTGAGATTTCTCCTTGAACTCCATCTTTCGTTTCTTGTCAAAACCCTGAGATGGATATGTAACACCAACTTCCATTTCTACCTTGATAGCACAACGCACAATTTCTTCATAGCTACTGAAGTCTCTTATAGCCAATGCCCTTCGAAGACTTGGTTTTAAGCCACTGAAAAATCGATCAACTTTACTTTCAGGTTGGATGATAATTCCAGAAGCATACCTTGCAAGTCTTGTAAAATTTGCTTCATAGGTACCAACAGATTCATCGTCCCTTTGCTTCAGTTCAAGAAACTCTTTCTCCATCTTTGTTCGAAGAATACGAGGGAAGTACTTATTGAAAAATAAGTTCTTGAACTCGTCCCATTCCATAGACTCAATTTCATCCCTTTTCCTTGTATTCTTAATAAGATTCCACCATTGATCAGCATCTCCTTCCAAACGATACACTGCTAGGATGACTTTATCATGTTCAGAACATTGAAGAACTGAAAATATCTTTTCAGTAGTACTAATCCATTGTTCAGCAACTAATGGATCAGTAGACCCACTGAAAGAAGGTGGACGCTGCCTCATGAAGGATTCAACAGAATGTTGCTCCTTCCTTTGCTCGTTTGGATGTCCTGCATGATTCATAGCTTGAGAAAGTTGTGTGAGCATGGCTACAAGATTTTTCATTCCATCTCCCATATCGTTTGGTTGCTCAGGGGTACAATCATTGCATTGCCCATCACATTCCGCATTAACACGGTTCCTTCGGGTTCCAGCCATCGTCTAAAACCCCAAAAGAATTGTGTGAGAGGCAAAAATCATGCTAGGGAAAACAACATAATAAAGGGTTAGTACCCTCAATATCTAACATCTTAGGTTAAATTCGAAGATCGTTAGCGCAATTCTAGGACTATAACCTATACGTATACTTAACCTTAGAGACATCCCTAGACATACCTTAGAAATATCTCTAGGGATCTCACTAACGTTTTCGCATCCTAGTTTCCAAAGGTTGACTAAACCTTTCCTCTGATACCAAATGTAGAGACCCGAATCCTGACGTACATGGAAATTACATTACATTTGCGGAATACTTAGTATATAACAAAAACACACACATAAGGATCGTAATAGTTTAGTGTCTTTGGAAACTCGGAACGTATTCTTCTAATCGTGGTGAAAGATCTTCAATATCTCCCATAAAGATCTTCCCTTTTTTTTACCTAAAAACCTTTCTTTATATCCTGGGGAAAAGAAAACATAAAAGGGTGAGCTCAAATGCTCAGTAAGGGTAAACAAAAGAAATATCAATCACATCATATACATAAGAAAATAGCTTTTGGAAATCTTAACCTGCAAAAGAGCTCATAATATCATAACATGGGATAAATCATAGAAGTGAAAATGAAATCATAACTTAAAACATTACTCATTGTGGCATACACACATAATCATAGAGAATCATTTCTTGTTAGTCAAGACTCATTGCCAAGACTATCTTAGTGGACAAAGTCCCTTTCTGAATCGAGTAATCCTCGTTTCAGTCCTGTTTCACTGAACCGGTATAACCTACCATTCCAGCCATGTCTATCTCATGAGATATAAAATCTTTACCCAATGCATTGGAGGGAGATATAGGTCCCACCCATCTCTTAATGAATCCTTTCTTATGTGTGCCACAAAATCATAAATCATACATCATTGCATAACCCATGTAATAAAAATGGGATGACATCATAAAACCATTCATATAAGATAAAGGAATTCATAAACATAATTCCATCACAACATAGTCAAATCAATGTAAAAATATGGATAGAAACAGAACCCTTTATTATCTTATATGGAAAATAATTTGGATAAAACTCTTGAATTGAATTCTTGAGGAAAATATCCTTTCTTCTTCAAAATCAATTTCTTTTCACAAAACATCATGCAATTTTAAAAGAAAGATATTTTATTGAAAATTGTCATGAAATATTTTAGAGGAAGCTTCATGAAAATAAGGCTTTATAAAACAGTATAAATCCGTTCATGCCGTATAAGTTAAAAAAAACATTCTTCGTACTTTTGTCGGAAAAGTCAAAAAGTACCTCGTACGAAAAAAACGACAAAAGATTCCTTTCATATTCATTACTAAAAACTCACCGAAGAGTAAAATTGGATTTAAACTATTGTAAGTGGATGGAAACAATATTACATATTGAAGGAACATGGATGTGGATGATAAAATACACCCCAGTAAATACTTACGAATAAACAATCTCGGATAAAAATGAGATTGTGATATTTCCCTTACCTTAGGTCCGACTCGCTTTGTAAGTGTCCGAACCTCCTGTATAATGATTTAAATCATGTTATTGACTTATTACAGAATCATATTCATTGTTATGATATCATATATGGTTCACTTATGACATTATATTACCCGTTCTTTTGTAAATTCCATGTTAAAGAAGCGTTTTGGGTAAAATCGTTTCATTTATCGTAGGTGTTTTGACTTGTTGTTCTTGACATCATTATTACTTATATCATGATTTACTTACTTCCAAAATATAAAATATGATTTATATATCATATATATTCAGTATATATATATATATATAATAGGTAGATAAATAAAATGAAAAACACCGTTCATGGAGACGGTAGTCCGTACGTACGCATGAACGTTGTTTTCCTTTCCTTATTGTCTTGAAATGGTAGTAAGTAGATGACATACATATGTATATATATATACATAAATCCAGTAGCTTTATAATGTCATATATTTCATTATTATTTCTTATATATACATTATAATCATTCTTAAATGGTTAACATGGAGAATGAATCTCATCGCGTCGTGGAGACGGTAGTCCGTACGTACGCACGAGCGATGATATCATTTCTATAAATATTGAATTGAATTGGAGTGGATTATACAATATATCAGAATCAATATGATGTTTTAATAACTATGTATAGTTATTCTTTACACCATTATACCCATCCATGTAAGGTGGTGGTGGAAAATAGATTACACCACGGCGTGGAGACGGTATTCCGTACGTACGCACGCGCGGTGATTTCTTTTTCCGTAGGATGGATAGATGGTGAAATAGGGTTGTTTCATACTTATAATAACATATCAGTATATGAGTGATACTGATTTTATTACTTCATAATGAAACAACCTAAGAAGAAGAAGTGGAAGAAGAAATAAAGATGAAAGAATTGGTAACGGTAATTACCTCTTCTTTGAAGTGCCTCTTTGAGACCTCCTCTTAGGGCACTAGAATTGGTCTTTGAGGAAGACCAGAACCTCTAGGATGTTGCTAGGGAAGTGGAGAAAGGATTTTGGCAGGGGTTGGCCGAGCTTGAGTGCTCAAATTGGTGTGAGGAGGAGGGGGAGGAGGTGTCCTTTTATAAGGGAGGAGAGGGGCACCTTAGGAATATCTCAAAATATTATTTTATATTAAAGTCAAAATCGGTTTATAATGGTTCCAAAGGGTCTTATTTCGAAGCTAAAGTGGGGATGGGTCGAAATCCTATCAACCAATAGAATTTAGACAAGTTTAGGATATTATTTTAACCTTATCAATTAGATTTAACTCTAAGATAAATAATTTAACTTTTACCGTGTCTTTTAGTTTTCTTTCACTATATGGTTAATACACTTACTATAACATGCCAAACGAACCCAAAATTGTATATTATTAATAAATATATCCTTATCTAAGTCATTTGGCCGAACCTTAGATTTTTAGGAATAAAATAACAATTAATAATATAATATTTGATTTAAAAACTATTTTGTGTCAATTTTGACACTATTTGATATATGATTTTTGTGAAAGTCATAACAGAATTATATGTTCGAACCAAGTTGATTAAATCAACACTAATATATCATAGTAACCTAGAAAATTAGTGGAATTCATAAAAAGTCTTAAATTACATTTATTTTGGTATTTATATTATCAATTATGTCAATATTTCATTAATAAGATAATTACTGCATCATTTTTGTGTCATAAATAAATTATATTATTTGATGTCTACAAATTACAAATAAAATATCATCATGTAGGAAATCTTTTTATCTTTCTAATGAATATTTATAGTCGAATTTATCTTATGTATAACCCCATATTAAAAATGATTTACTTATTAAACTTTGATTTTAGCTATTTTAACCCTTCTTTAAATAAATTAATAATAAATGTCCTAATCTAATCCAAGTGGGCCTAAATGGTCATATTTTATTCATAAGTTTGTTTTTGGTCGAATTACACTTGTCCAATAGAATTAGGACATGTGTTAGGGTAATATTAATATCATATTTACCCTTAGTTACCTTATTTACTATTAACCGTGGTAAAAAAAGTAAAAAGTTACTATTCACCAAAAAATTATTTTCATCTCATTGAACCACATTTTAGTCCTTGATATTAACCGTGTCTCTCGGATTTTCGAAATTCCATTCACAGAAGCGGTAAAATTAAGTTTTATGCAAAATTCAGTTTTTAACCTACCACTTAGTAGTTTCACTATTCATCAAAAATTGATGTTTTTCAGAACAATGCCAAAATTTCATCCCAAGCTATATTTCATATTCCAAATTCAAAAATGAAGTCTATTTTACCAAATTCATAACATAAAAGTTGCATTAATTAATTTTATAATTAAATCCCGCTGTTAAAACAAATAGCGTGTTTTTAAGAAACAATATCTATCAAAAGATTGACACTTGTTTATGTCTAGTTTAAATGTGAAATTACAACCAATGACCAACATTGTATTAAATTGTAAAAATATATTCCAAATATACTTTAAAACCACTCAAACTAATAATTTATCACTATTAATTATTTCGATTAAAAAAAGTTGTTTTTAATTATAATTTAGTAATTTTCACTATTCATCAGAATATGAAAGTTATCCGAAAAGTACCAAAATTTCACCTTAGGCTAAATTCGATACTCCGAATCCAAAAATGATGTCCATTTTGAGAGCTAAAATTTCTAAAATTTAAAAAGTGGTTATTACTATTCATAACGGCTAGTTTTAATAATATTTTAATAGCATATCATTGTTTCGTGAAACTTAGTATTACGTACCACACACGCTATCGAGGAAGGTTGCGATTGGGTGTAATGCAAGGCAAGTCAAGGATGCGTGTTGTGCAAGCTCCTTTTGGTGTATCTTACAACACAAGACTTTAATAAAATTAAAAAGAATATTTTTTATAAAATCTTGGGCTGTTACACATAGCTTGTAGACTATGAGGGAGGTTCATAGATCCTTGCCACTAGAATACTCATGAGTTTTCCATTTCAAGTATTGAGGGATCCTAAAAATCAAAATATTAGTGGGAGACATTTAATGATTACGTAATTAGTAAATTCACATATGGTAATCAACATTAAAAGTATGATCTATTAATGTCTATTTGTAAAGAATGGAATATAATACCATAATAAAATTTGCAATAAATATTAGACATAGTTAATGTCCAAATAATCATGAAATTCCATGTGTAGTATAGGATCTTGCAAACATTACTACCATAATGGAAATTCATGGTACTTGTGTCCCAACCTGTTGAACCACCTTAGGAAGCAATGGTGTAAAATTGAATACAGGAGACTCATGAACAAAGAATATGATGGATCTGTCATAATGATATCATCACTGTTTGATGTTAGGTGTAGTCTCTACATCATGACTTGGATGATGATCACATGTAGTCTCATCTCCAAGAAATTTTTGAGGAGAAACCTTAGCAACATATGAATGTGGTGATAACACTCGGATTGTGTGAAGTGAAAGACATTTCACAATCTTTCATGTCATCCAATTCTTATACCATTTACACCAAATTACTCTTGTTTTGTTTAAGGATACAAACGAATGGTATTGAGTAAGCACTTCATTACCGTTAAGGTAACATTGGCCAACTAATAAGAATATTAGAAATAACACTATCTTTTTTTCTTATGGTAAATAAATTGAATGACAAGGATAAAAGGCCTATGGAATGTTATACCAAATGCACCTTCATCATGTACATAAAATATTAGTGGATGGAATCTTAACAGGAGGTTATTTCCATCACATATTGAAATAAATTAATGGAATTTTAAAAACATATATACAAGAAGCAAGTACCCGCATCTCGTTCATTTTATATTCATCAAATATATTAATGCTTCTAAGATACTTATTGGGTATTTAATATAATATTCCAATTACATATGGGTATTTAAATATAGTGACCAAGTATGTATAGGAACACTACAAGAATTAAAGTGTCTTCTCCAAGAAGCTGAAAAATGGCGATTCCAAAGTCATCTGTGAAAAACACATGACATCAAATTGCCAAGTAATTGACTCAAACTGAACAAGTTGCTGAGTATAACAAAAAAATTTATCTCACATTCCCTTTGTACATAATTAGACATCATTCTATGTTTTAGGAATGAATGTTTTTTCTGGTAACATATTCAACAAATAGTTCAGACATATTTGAATCAAAGGATGTACATGATGAATATAAAAAATTGTAATACCTACCCAGTTGTGGCCATTTGATTCTTTTTCAAGTAAGGATAAAAGTGGATGTCAACTATATACATAGTATGTTATTAAGGCTTAGCATAGATAAAAACCTTTTGTATTATTTACATCCTTAGTTTGGACAGAGAAACCTTTCGAAATAAAGGTATGTCAAAAAGATTCTAAGGTTAGTTCAACAAGAGAGTATGAACTATTCCAAAGAAACCAAGAGGTAAAGATACATCATAAAATTACTTTAAGTTATTAATGAATAGTTAATTATATGTTTGGTAAGAAGATATGAGTTTCTTCGTAACGGCATGTCTAAGAATATCTTGATCAAAAAATTATCGATCATGATAATGTAGCGTGGAGTAATTCATAAATGCATGTTACCTTATCTAAATCATTGTATTGATGTTCCTAAGGAGGATCGAGGATGAAGTATTACATGTTAACATTGATCAAAAAAATATAGTATGGATCAATTCCTAAACGCACATTTTATACATCACAGTTATGATGTAAGTTGTATCAATGTTAAAACCTATAGAAACTTCCATTGTATTTCAAGATGTGCTTTTAAAATAACGGCATAAACCCATAACCAATATGAAAAGTAAAATGAAAAATGGATATCATATGAGTCATGATGAAAATCCATTATGTCATAGGACATTTTTTTAAGATGCAAAGCATTTTTTAAGGAAAAAAACAAACATTCATCAAGTTAAACACATTGTGCACCTTAGGTGATTATCCTAAATGTTTATTTCAATATTAAATAAATCCCAATGATAGAAACGATGTAGTCAAGTATTTGACTATAATTCTATAAAACCTTCCCCATCTCTATTAGAGATAGTGGTAGTTGAATTGGCTTGGACTTATTCAATGCTATATGTGCACAAATGGTTGCAATGGGAACAAGTACCAAATGTACATATGGAAAAAACATGATCCAGAGACACATACTATGTAGGAAGAATGAAACCATTGTGATGTTTTTATATTCATTGTGGCCAGTGATTAATTATTCATTCAGAATAATAATTCCAAAAATTAAGCAGTATATGGCAATAAGCTAAGAATGACAAGATTAATTAAAAATACATAATGAATTCCATGTATCAAACATCAAATGGGCTCATTAATTGAATATTGTGGTGGTTATTAAAATGATAAGATACATGGATTGTACAAGCCTAGTACCAATACTGCTCGATTGGTTATACATGTCGGTATGCCTAAATCAATTTGAATTTTACTTGTCATATCTAACTTCTAAGATCATTCTATTGTTCATTGGATGTAAAGATCATCTTTCATGGAAGGTGTCTATATGACGCAACCAGAAAGGGATAATGAAATCATATTATGCCAATAAGGGTTGAAAATTACTAAAATTGAATTCTGGATTAAAGTATGAAACATGATATTAGAGAATTCATTGTAAATGAATCATTGCCTTATGTCTACCAAAGGTTAGTAGGATCACCAATGTTGTCCAAGTGAAATATGTTCGGAAACATATAGAAAACATATCTTGGTCTTATAGTTAGATAAGACCATATTAAAATATATTCACCAATGATTGACTTAAAGTAGTAACCTGAGTTCTAGGGAACTTGATATACTAAGGTATATCCATAGGTTGCATGGTCTTAGTCAATCGTAAATTAGTGACATTGTAATGGAAAATACAAGTTAGAACAATTCTAGTTCAGAATTGTTCCCAATGTCACATGTATTAATCTCTCTAGGTTAACATGTTCAGATCATGGGCAAAGATTAATGTTGTGCGTTGAGTTTCATATGATTCAGAAGTAGATCAATCACATAATCCATAATATGTACAATAATTGATATTGAGAGAATATACTTTAATGTAGGCAGATATCAATTACATCTAGGAGCACTGCAAGTGAAGGAGTCAGAACAATCATCTTATACATCGGCATGTACAAATGATATGTGCCTGGAATATAGAGAGGAGGGTATACTAGTTTTTATGGGACACAAACTCGTAATCCTTCGATCAATTTGATCTAGTTTTGCTGTTAAGAAAATTTGATGAGTGGGTTAAGCTAATGAAAGCTAGTGGTATCCATATCTACAAATACTGAGTACATTGTAGCTTCTGAGGCAGCTAAGAAGTAGTTAAATGATATGATTTGCTCCAGTTCTTCGATTCTCACCTAGTAAGAAAATTATTTTCATAATTTAAATTATGATATTCTCACTAGACACGTTGTCAGGTTATGAAAATGGACAAAATGAAAATACTCGGGGATACCATATCTAAGGAAGTTTTAGTCAAGGAGATGAGGTCTAATACAACAGATATTCCACGTGGAAAAAATGTGGTAGGCCCAGTAGTTAAATCCATTACTCAACAGAAGCATGATATTTATCATGTGAGTAGCTAACAATTTTGGTTATAATGTTGGCTCTAGTGCAAGTGGGAGTTTTAAAATAGTGGGTTCCCTAGACCCAACTATGCAGTACTTTTTATTACCATATCATGTGTACAGTTAGATATGCATGATGTTATTAGACAATTATAGTGTAGTCTTTTATGCATCCACTATTATAATTGTAATTTCCGAAGGTTAATAGCCATGTCGAGAGTTTATACTAGATCCCATACTATAATGAGAACCCCAACACACTATGACATTAATCTTAAATAAATGTTCAATGGTATAGATACATATTTATGATTGGACACAGTAGATGTCTAACTATCATGTGTTGGGGGCTCATAATCATTGAGACATTTTCCCCTGATGTTCGCACATGGTGATCTCTAGTAGTGATATCATGAGGACAGACCTGCCAATAGGAACACCACATGATTCGGGTGTCACTAGTTGTTCATATCTATGGACATGTGTGTTGGTCTCCTGACATGAGACCATTACCAATGTATATCCTTTTATTACGTACATTGATGCAAGATGAAAACCATGGTAGTGATTTCATGGTGAGGTAGTTTGTGTTGGGTGTGTCGTTGGTGGGATGACATTGGTTGAATGGTCAAGAAAATATTTGTCACTTCCAAGTTTAGGAAATTGTATATCTATGGCCTGGTTGATCAGGATGGTGCTTCCTTCATAAGTCTTTGGCCAATGTAGTAGAAAGGCAAATCCATCCAGATAGATCAACAAATAATAAATCAAGATAAGGACAATGACACAAGAGTGCATCCTTCTTTATGAGATATTTAATGACAAAGTGATTATAGTACACAGTTAGTGTTCGTAGGATGCTAGTCATTGCTATGAATATCCTTATCACAATAGGGGCCATGATGGGGTTCTAGAATCCTCTCTTGGTTGGTGGATTTTATTCACTGCTATCGAGATAAGAACCTAGAGGGTCACACACAACAGAGTATTCAAGAATCCTCCCTATTCAGTTGAATATGTATATGGACATAGTGGGCCGCGCCACGGGGTCCGAGCATTGTCCAACTTATCGATCACTAACTAATTAAACAAATTCATTATTATTATTCCAGTTTTGAATAATTTGGATTGAATTTATTTAATTTATTTATAAAGTTTGTAAATACAAGAAAAATTTTAATCAAACGAATATTATTTTAATATTGATGGTTCGTTTAATGTTATGTGGGACAACGAGTAATGTTAAATGGCTCAAATTTTTTTACATAATATATTACATATATATTACAAGTATGTGACAAAATAATAAATAATGTTGGTGCTCTTTAGTTCGTAAAAATTAGTTATTTAGTGGACATTGAAATAAATGTGGGATGGGGAACCCAACCGGGAATTTCTCAAGTCCACTATAAATATAAGAGGAGGCTCTTTATAATGTTGTGCAATTCAATATTAATTCATTGGTATGGAATGAAAATTGTGAGCCTATGTTTCCTCCCACATCCAAGAGAGGGAAGCTGGTGATCCAAGAGTTCGGATCATGTTCTTTCTCAAGATTCGAAGCGATCTCTATGTGGTGATCGTCGGGACGTAGAAAGCATCGTCGGATCGCGGTGCTAGCCCCTAGAATTCGTCGATCGATGTTCCGGCGTATTTTTTGAGCTTGTATGGATGATCTAGAGGGATCTAGATTTGGATCCTTCAAGCGACGATCGCCATCGACTAGTTTCAGTCGACTGTGGCTTCGGATTTGAAATGGGTATGTTTTCATTTTATTTTTGTTCTCCTTATGATTTACACTGGATCCTTGGACCTTTTCGGGGCTCATATCGTCTAAAACAACAAGTTACATCATCCTGCAAAGGAAGATTTTTAAATCCCCGGCCCACCGGCTTCCACTACGAGCCCCATGACCTAACATGATATTAACATAGTTCTGTATTTGTAAACCTAATTCATTATGGATTTAAAATTATTAATTGATTTATAAAAATAATATATATTTCAGGATTAAAATTATGGAGATTATTGATAAAATACATATTTCACCAAATTCAACTGACCGAATTCATTATGGATATATGAGCTGAATATATTCAAAACACCCAACGTGGATATAAATAATGCAGTAATTTTTTATAAAATTATAATGATTGAAGTAAATTGAATTATAAACATTAAAATAATTATCAATAAATTAATTGCAATAATTTTGAAATTCAAGAAGCTAAAAAATTTACATGAAAAGTCAGGCATAAGGTATGTGTTGGTATTTTAATATTCATCTTTTAACGTTTACCTTAAAACATTATTTCTTCCATGTCCATATTCATAAAAATATTTTATGGATGTATGTATAAGAACAAAAAATAATTGTGAAGGAAATTTTATTCCCCGTTCGAATTTCATTAAAAGTTTTTCAAAAGGAATAATTTTAATTATTTTATATATAACATTTTAACATACCTCAAAAATAAAAAAAAATATTCTATTTTAACATATATGATGAAATTTTTTTTCCAATCTCCAACATTAATTTTTTTTTTTTAATCTTATGATAAAATTATTTATTCAATGAATAAACCTCATTCCATTTACTCTTAAAATTTTTGTTTTTAAAAATTAGATTTAAAGAAAAGTCATAAAAAATATATGAAAATGATTTATTATTAGTGTAATTTTTAATATTGTGAAAAAAATTATGATATTTTAGAATTGAAAAAAAAAATTATGCGGTTTATTTTCTTTTGAGATTTATTATGAAATATTTTTTGAAAGTATTTGGGCATAGATTTTGTTCTCTTGAGTATGAAATATTTATTTTGATACCAGAAGATTATTTGAAAAAGGACAAAAAATTTATGTTTTGGTGGAATAACAAGTTACTTTATTTCATATTTTTTATCCTTTTTTTATATTTTTTTCACATACAACATTTAAAAAAATACTATGTTTTCAGATGGGTAAGAAAAAATAATAAATTAAATTGATATTCATGAATATTATTCATTAGAAATTATGTTTTTTATGTTGTATATTTTGGGGAAAGTGGATATGGATTAGAAGTGTCCACATTGTAAAAATTATGGTTTTGTTATATATGAGTTATGACATAATTCATAGAAAAAAAACAAAAAAATCATCAAAATAAAAAAATGTAAATTCTTTACTAAAAATAAATTTTATGTAATGTTTAGGTTTGAAATCTTAAATAGATAATTTAAAAAAGGTTCTAAATAATAATTTATATTTATATTAAGATTTTCAAGTAATTTTAGTATGAAAAATCACAACTACAAGAGGATATTGATGAAATAGAATAATTAATTTATAAAAAAGGTTGAGAACTGCAAAACTCTCTTAAAATATGACAATGTTAATGAAGAAAATCCAAATATGTATAAATATAGATTCTATTTCATTGAAGAATAAAAATTAAAATCAATGTCACATTAATAAAAAAACAATCATTGATAGAAAAATAATTTGAAAAGAGTGTGTGCGAGAAGGATTACATATATGTGACTTTAATAATGTTTTTTATGAACTCAAGAATACATATTTTATATAGTTGAATTATAATGCTTCTCTTATAGAGGATAATGAAAAAATACTAAATGATATTCATACTTTTTTTCTAAAGGTCAACCAGGTGTGGGATGTTGACACTCAAAGGATTTAGATTTGGTGGGAATAAATATATAAATTAATTGAAAAAGAAAATATTTCTATAAATATAAAATATCTTGTATTATAATTAACATTGAGTAACATAGATGATCCACAATATGACACCTCCTAATCTACTGAGAAATGAGTAATACCAAATTATATATCAATCCTATTTTTGAAAAGAATCAACCTAGTAGAAACAAAAATTAAGATTATGTATGTAAAAATCTATGACATACTCATTGCATAAGTTAACACTTCATCGTGGTAAATCTTAGTGTAGTGATGTTGTTTTCAAAACTAGTGTAGATTCAAATGTAATATATAGAAAATCATGGGTGAAAAAACGTTCTCAAGAATCCATCACATCTTTAATGAAAGATGTCAGGAAGTGTATGAATTCATGTTAATGAAATAGAGAACCAATGAATAAATTTATATTCCAAAAAAAAGTTTTTAATAATGGCCATAATGTATAACAAAAGTTGACATCAAAATTTATTGGATACTATTAAAGTTGTTATAAATTTTTGAATCGGGATACAAATTATTGGAATATATTTTCATTTTATGAAAAATAAAAAATGCAGAAATTTTGGGGGAGTGGAACTAATGAAAAGAGGAAACCTGCACAATAGAAGTAGAATTCATAAAAATGGAATCTATCTATTAAGAACAGATTTGAATATTTGGATAATTTCTTTGAGTATTTCAATATAAGTGGTCATTATTAGGATAATTGTTGGTATTTAAAAACCAGCCGCAAATCATAAGTTTATGTCAATATATGACCACAAGAAAAGGGGAAGAATGTAACAAAAAAAGATTATTGGTGAGTCGTGGGATGTGAACAAAGGAAGAATACGGATGAAAAACTCCTAATAAGTTTTTAAAGAATGATGTGCAGTGTTTCAATCCAAATAAATGATGATTCTATTGTGGTTTGTTATGTAATATCAAGGAACATTGTGAATTTCACCTAAACAACAATACTAATATAATTAATATGAAATAAATAAAAATCATTCCAGAAAAGAAACTACTAGAATTAATTATTAAAATACATCTTTGATGAAGAATCTATAATGTTTCATAAAAACTGTAACTTGAATAACATTAAAGATATGTGTGAATGGTTTAATATATTTGGGAACTTAGGTATAAATATTTTTCATACTTTCCTAAAGAAGATGAGTTTTTTTATAAACAATCGAATGTCACCATAAAATTATTTTTCTAAAAATATTATCAGGAAAATTTATTATAGAAAAAATGTGCAAGTTGAGAATATTCTTAAATAAATGTTTATTAAATGGAAAATAATATTTTGAAGAAGAATGAAATATTGAGAAATCATATAAAATAGAAACTTAATTTATATAAAATGGGTTGAAGCATTTTTCATCTCTGAATTCAGGGGGATTGGGAAAAATATGTCATCATTTTTTCTATAGCTGAGGTGCATTAAAGAATGAAATTATTCAAATATAAAAAAAATGAGTCTATTTTTCACATATGGAATTAAAGTTAACACATGTATTTAGGGGGATACATGAATTTGATAAAATTATTTAACATATTGCAACTTGAAGGTTACTCATCATAGAAGAATATCGGCACTATGATTTCTCTTTTCAACATTTGAAATAATTCTAGAAGATGATTTTATTTTATTCTTGAAGAATGGAAATCATGATCATATATTATAAAGATAATTTCTTTAGGGGGAATAGATAGAAATCCACTAGATATATCAATATTAGTTGATATCTCATGAATATCAAAATTACTAGTGTGGGATGTATCTGATGACTCTTAATGATTAAATCATATCACAAATAAGGAATGATGATTTCAGTTTCCTATATCTATGAAAAAAAGTGAAAATTAAATACTAGATTGGTTCTTTGATGATAGAAGGAAATGTCACTTGAAAAAAGGGGATGCACATTATTTCTTCTAGATTTTTTCTAATAGGTTTAATGAGTTGAATATAGAAGATGAGTTTAAAAACTATGAGAATCTCATGAGGTGTTGTTTCAATGATACAATCGCTTGGTGAATTGTTTTTGATAGTATTAGTGTTATATTTTATTACTCTTTTTTTACACTGATCTTGGCTAACATAGACTTAGTGTTGGTTAATTTTTTCTATTTTTTATGAATGTTTTGATGATATCATTCCCATAAAAATATCTTTAGTAATATTTTAAATAAATGGGATAATATGAATTAACATTGAAAATTAAATAGGTATTCAAAGAAAATCTAAAGTGGTGGATTGAAGAACCTGTGATGTTTACTAATGTTTAATTTGTTGTTAAAAATTAAAGAAGATAAATGTTAAATGAGGTTCAGTTGTGATTTTTTTTGATCTCATCTAATGTTTCAAGACTTGTGTCAATGTGGAAAAATTGTCTAAATCATTTTTCAGGAGAGGATTAATAACATAACATAATTCAAAATATTATTTTTCAATATGATTCACAGAGAGGTGAAATAATTCAATTGGAAGGGAATTTTTTGGGGAGAGTTATGTGGAATATAAATGTAAAACCTTATGATATAAAAGGAAATTTTCATCTACTACACGTTGGTAAAGAAAATTATCTCTTATATCCAATAGAAGTATGTAAGAGTACATAGTGCCCACAAGTAGAACATCACAATGGTGGGTTGTATAAAGTGCTTTAATAGGTCACACATAGGTGGAGAGAATATGGAGCGGGTTAGGGGACCTTCAAAGGGATGTATTTTCATGTGAAGCCCTATGTGTGAGAAGTGTATCTAAGTGTCGACCCCAATGTCAGCTGAAATGCACATAGATACAGAATGGAATATTGAGGATCAACAAATGGGTTTAATATCCAATGTTGGAATTTGATGTGTCACACACTATTCATCTCTAATTTAAATATATGTATATAATACCATCCATTCAATCTATTTGAACCATGTTGACCAATAAATATAGTATCATTTCTATCAACAATAGATTCCTAAGGGTTTATTGCATGCATCAGAGTATGTGAGGTGTTCTTTGTGCCACTACATCTAGATGATCCAACCATAAATTCTTCTGCCATTTCATTTTTCTTATGATTAAACCATGATAAACATATAAATAATCATTATTTTAATTATTAAACATAGAAAAATAGAAGGTATTGTACATAACAATTAATTTTAAGAAATAATAATGTTATTTTTTTATTTTTTTATTCCATTTCATGAAGAAATCATGTGGTTTAATGAATGGTTTTCCATGAATTTTGGATCATTATGTTTTTGGGGTTATCTATAAAAGCTCGAACATTTTCATATGTAGTATGAACCTAATTCATATATGATAGAGATGTTTGTGAGATAAACAGAACATATGGAAAGCTTAATATTCATGAATAGATTTTATGTTCCCTTGTTGTGATTATTACAGCATTAATGTTCACTTCAAAATTATTTTATTATATAAATCAGTGCAGATAAACTCACTTCTTTTCTTGATTAATATATGAAAAATAACTTTTTAAGTTCTATTCTAGTGAAATAAATATATTTTCACAATGATACTTTGATTAAGATACATTGTATAATTATGGTTACGTGAAGACACAGTAGAATCAAATGATACACTCATGTGACGGTCACCCATACATAAAGATGGTTCACCTGAAGAGAACCAGTCTTAGTTGTGCATGATCACATGAATGGGAAGAGGAATATTGATGCAATAATAGTGGTATGAGGCGGAGTATGACAGATAAATCATGTATACTATTACGTGATATATACATATTTTAATATATATGCTACAATAAATCAAATAATGTTCGTATAATGTGAAGTATCATGAGTTATAATCATCTTTTTAAAGATCTTATGCATATGCATTTGAACAAAAGTACTATAAGTAAGGGAAGTGTAAGTGGTGTTTTTTTCAGAATGATAATTAATTCATAAAATGAAAAATAACGTGCATTGTATTTTATATACATAGATATTGAGGGAAGCATATGAAATTTTATTTTCATTAATTGTTTGTAGTTATTTTTCACTTATCCCTATATTATTTCAAAATAAATTCATATCTATAATTTTAATGATTGAGGAGGTCCATACGTCATCTGAAAAATGAATAAATTTTCAATTAGTAGTCTCGCTAATTAAAATGATCATACACAAGTTATCATATATATTTGAACAAGACTGAAATATCTAATCAGGAGCAATTTAAGATACATGATGTTATACACAAGCAGAGATAATTGAGTAATCTTATAGTGAAATATCACTTGAAATAATAAATAAGGATTTGTAATATAGGGTCAACAATAATTAGATAGTGACGATTTTAACTAGGGAGATAAACAATTGATAAAGATGCTCGAGAGACTTGGGAAATAAATCAATCGAATGGTTGGGGGATCTAACTAACCTATATAGATGATTTGTATCACTAAGTGTATGATTGGGATCAAATAAGGTATTGACTACTCATGTGTATAACCAAATATTTCATGTACCATTGTAACTTATAATATCATTATAGTGTATGATCTATATTTGGGGGGTTAACCAACATGGAAAATATTAAATCTTCATACCAAACCTTGTAAAAATATTTTGAGTTTTGTTTCATTTATAGTATTAATTGAATATGGTACTAACTCATCCTAATTGGTGGAAGTGTTATAAAAATGACAAAAAATTTGTAAAAAAAGTCACATTGGATACTCCCACCCCCACCCCACATAGTTTGACCACATGATCGATTGTGCCCTTTGTTTTTAGGAATCCATGATTAAATTGTTTGATTGTATACATATCCCTATAGACACATATCCTATGAAGAAATTAATAATTTTTTTTATATTCCACACCCTATATGAATTATTTCTATGAGAGGTAAATAATATTTTGTAACCAATTCTTGGGATTTGTAAGGGAATCTTCTTTTCCCCTTTATATTTTTATTTATCACATTAGCCTATATCAACACAAAAAAACAAAAATAAAGGGGCATTTTTTTGTTAATTTTTTTAATAAACCAAGAATCCCCTTTATAAGTGTCTTCCTTCTCAACTCTAATAAATGTGTGAAGAAATTTATTTTAAGAACATACAAAATTTCAATAAATGGTAGTGTTTTGTGTTATATTTGTAATGAGATAAGAATTTACATCTCAAAAAATATCATATTGCTAATTTTTTAATAGTAATTTGGTATATGATAATTAGATGAATGGACTAGAGTTTTTCCTCCCTTAACCGTAAATATTTTAAAATATTATTGTTTTATAGAAATAACTGATATAGATGGGGAAAAGTGAAAAAATTGTATTTCATAGAGGATGTTAGATATCAGGTTATGCAATATACTAGTTCATTAGTGATGGTTTTCATGGGAACATTAAATATTATGGTTCATATCACATATCAAATATCCTATTTATTTGTGGATTCATTATTGTATTGAGCATGGGAAGTGAATATTCTAATAAGATGATATTATCAATTATTATGTAAGTGTTTTTAGGTAGAGCTACTTTAAAATCTATATTATCGTATTATTTAGTAATGAACAAATTGTTTATAAGATAGTGGATAACCTATATTAACCATGTGTGTTTTTTGAATATCAATTGGTAACAATGTATAATCGTTTGACAACATTGATTGCATAAATGATATCGACTTGGTTGTTCATCTATATAGGATCTCATACATTTTATATTGATTTACTCACCCCTACATTTATATATATGGTTTTAGGAATTTATTTATAGTTTTTACAAACCATTATATTAGTTATAAAGGTCATTAATAGTAGTTGGTGATTTGGGATTGATGTTAATTACACTATGTAGTTCCACCTACCCTATATATTATGGGTTCATTGTTTATTTTTTTAAAGAAAATATATTTCACTAGTTATTTAGAGTGAAATAAATCTATTATATGTTGTTTGTGAAATTAATTAAAAAAAGATTATCAATTATTTATGTTTTAGTGTCTTTTATATATTTTATATACTTTCAAAAAAATTTGATGTTGATGCATCCTCTTTTTATGACCTATACCCTCATTTCACGTAATATATATTTTTTTATCTGAAAATAACATCTATAAAACACTCCATTTCCTCAAAATTGTATAGTATATTTTCAAATATTCTAAAAAACTAAGTAAAATTTATTTTATTTATGAACCAAATTCTAAAAAAAAAGTTTTAATATATTACTTATGGTCATAAATTGTATAATATGAAAATAATAACCTAAAAATATAATTATAATTTATCAAAAATCACATGGGTTTTGATCTCTTAGAAATGTAACCATTGACATTAATAAAATTAGTTCAAAATAAAACATTATAATAGAAAATTATTTTTTAGTTCCCTAAGATAAATTAATGTGATTTTCATAATATAAACAAAAATTTTAAAATATTAACAACACTATTGGAATAATTAATTGATTTTTAGAGTATCTGATTATATAACATAATATTTTTTTCTTTATATTAATAAAATAAGTAATTATAGTTATTAAAATACTATAAATTTATAAATTAATTAATCAATCATAATCTAAGTATCCATATATATTTTGGATCTATATTTAAACTACATAATATTTGGGTAAAATTGCCTAAAATAAATCCCATTCAGGTTTCCATAAGACCACATGTGCACCTATCTGTACGCAAGGGGATTCAAACTAGTGGTGAGAGATAGAATCATAAGTTAGAGAGACTATTAAATTTATTTTATTACCGTGAGTAATAAATAAATAGTAAAACATCATCTATAGTTGAAAATATGATTATATATATATAGAATTAATGTAAAAGGAAACTGTAACAAAATAAACAATCATTATGCTTTGAAAATGTAAATTCAATCATATAATTAAGGATCATAACTGATCTCCCTCTTAGATGATCCCATAGACATGATAAAAAAAGTACAAAAGTAGAAATAGTCCATTTAAAACCCTCATTCCTCACCCATCCATATCTTTGAACATCATGGAGCATCTCTATCCTAGTCTATAGTACAACTTTTTTCCTGAAAGTCAAACCAATGGTTTGAAAACACACTAGGTTGCCTATGCCGTTTTTTGAGAAATACACTTAAATAGGGTCCAAAATATTCCCCTAAAATATTCTATAATATTAATTTTTCAGAATGAGTAATGTAAATAAAATGAATATAACTATAAATAAATATTAGTGTCATTTCATTATATTCTAACCATTTTACCATGATTCTCGACTATGCATGTCTTAGACAAAGCTAGATAAGAAGTCTGGATATCCCATAATCATTAACCACACTATATAACTCTCGGTATGGCATCCTTCCATGTCACAACCAATACATTCTAACACATGGTAGGATCTATAGAAAACCACAACTATGTCATATGAATGCTCCCCCTTTACCATCTCGATCAAGTTAGTGACCCACAATCTCATCCCAGACCAATACCCTGTCACTCCTCGGGGATAATGCTAGCACTCTCTCACTCATGTGAAGTCTTAACATCATTTCTCATGCCACATCATATCTAATATATATCTCCCACTAATATTAGGTCAAACAATAAAATCTAGGACCAATATACTATCACTCATGGAGGTCCTCTTTATCACCCTCTCACAGAGAGGGAGTCCTAACAATACAACCTAGTCGAATACCATCTCACTTTGGGTGGTCCATAGCATAAACCTCTCACTCAATATGATTTCTATTATCAAATATCACTATAAAACATGTGATTAAAATTAATCACATGAACACAATAATGAACTTGGAGACAAAGCCCACCCATATGCACACTAATGTATCACACTGCCAAGCCCTTTCCCTTGGCCATACTCTCATTCTAGAATTATACCATATAACTACACACAACCAATTATTGATCACTCATTCCCTAATTCATCACCTATTAGAAAAATTCATCATGCACATTAGCTTATAATAAGTCCCATATGTCAAACTCATGAATGAAGTATCGACATATTGAACTCATTGACATCTCTGACTATCCCATAAAGGTATACATGAGGTTCTTTATGTCTGACCTAGTATCAACCCATAACCACTAACCCAACCAATACCCCTATTATATCCTCTAATACTGAAGGCCCTAACTAACTGATCACCTATGGTATCAGTGTTAATAACATATCATATTCTGGTATAAGTATCTTTGCTCGATCCTAACAAGACCTAATATGATTACACAAAAAGGGCCTCTTGGAAATTATTCTCATTGTTTTTTTGGAAAATTAAATGTATCTACACAAATTTACATATCAAATGTAACATTAATGATCTCTAAATACAATTAATAAGAGTAAATCCACCTAAAGAATGAGGAATTATCCCACTCAAACCACACTCTGAGATTCAAATCCACCCAAAAATGTGAATTCCCAATCATGTGTGACATGAATGGGCATCTCACCCATATTACTTAGTAATAATACCCTAAAGTATAATATAATATCACTAATAGATCAAATATAGTACATTCATAACTCATCTGGGGTCTCAAGAATTATCTTGGGCCTTATATAAATCACTCAGTAACCACAGCCCCATGGGGAAATAATAATGGGGTGATTCCATAACACTCAATATAAAAAAGAGAAAATGATTCTTCCCAGGAGGCATAATTCAAAAAATATTCTCAACAATGGGGACTCTTGGTCACTATCTATTTTACTTAAACATGAATAACCAATAAAGTACAAAAAATCATTTATAAACATTCACATTTTTAAGTATTAAAGGGACTACCAACCATATACATAGTGTTTCCCCATTCAATATGCATAGGTAATCCTTGGACAAGTCTATAAAAATGTCTGACCCCTATCTTAATTCACAAAATTTGTATAAATTAGTAACAAATCATTTATATCTAAATTAATAATTTATTATAATAGTTATAATTAGTTAACTAAAAAAACTGAAATGGATTATTTGTTAAAAAATGTACTAGTCCAACACATCACACTACTACCACAACAAACTATAAAATAAATGTTCATATAAACGACATGAAAACACTAAAGAAAAAATTATTATCAAGAAGAAATCGATTAATTCCTTAATTAAATTAATTATATTCAATTTCCTCAAAAAAATCTCTGAGACATATACCTTAAGCTAAACAGTAAATAACTAGAAATGAATCTCATTGTGGTATCATATTTTCACCTTTCACAAAATATTCCCTCAAACATGATGACTCCACCATGATCCAATGGAATAATCACTCTAAACCTAGACTACATAAACCAAAAATCCATAGAAAAAAATGAATCAAGAGAATGGAGGGGTAAATAAGATTTAGTACCGTTAGAACCCATAAATAAAGAAGCAAAACTACCATGTATCAATAGAGAATAGGGGGGATAGAGATCCCACAGTTGGGGTTAAATATAACAGTTTGTAAATAATCCATTTTCACTCACCAAAAATACCCTCATAGATGCCACCAAATACCAGGTCAACACCCACTGGGTACCCAGTACTCCATTGACCAACTACTGTACACCCAGAGGTATGTCAGTTGGACTCTAGGCTCTATAGAACTATTGACTAAGTCGATAGGTACCAAGTAGTTCTCTAGCAGGTACCACGAATGAAACTACATCAAAAATAATGTTATTCCATGATTACTTCAATCCTATAATAACCTGATACATAGTTTTATCTTCAAAAAAAACTCAAACACATCAAAAACGCCTTTGAGATATTTTTTAATAATCAAAAAATTAACATATATCTATTTCCTCAAAACACCCCATCTCTGGGACCCAAAATAAAATTTCCACTAATAATAAGGGCTTATAAAATTATAGTTCATTAAAACCTACACAAAATAAGGAATATTTTCCATGATAGAAATGCTTAAATTATATCATGATTTATAATCCTTCAATCAGAATCAAATAGAACCCCTCATTATCAATTTTGAACTACAAGAGTCATGGTTCAACCACCCATGCACCAATACAATATGTGTTTGTTTTTCACCAATAAGTCTTATTTTTATCCTCAATAATTATAACTGCATCCAAATGACTGAACCTAATGTGTTTTTTACATCACTACCTTTAATTAGACATGAGAACACTAGAAAGTTATACTGTAGATTAATTATACTAGAAGAAATCAGTGCCTCATATGTTGTCACATAATCACATAACTGATCATAATTCTAAAACTGTTAGTGTCGTTTTATAATATTATTAACACATAAACTGAATCTGAAACCTAAAAAAAGTGAAACTTTGTGTCTAAATCATCAACAAATCGAATCTTCCATTATTCTCCACATGATATCATCAATGTTCCCTTGATTTAACACACTCTTATATAAAAACATATTCTATATTGATTCCACTTTTGAAATGTATAACCAATTTGATATCAAATATAATTCAAAAATTTATTATTTTCCATGGAATAAGATAGAATTGTATACACACACATCGTATCATCCTAAGGTCATCCCAACTAACATCCAATCAGTTTCAACACATCCATGACATTTCCATCATGTGGAATATCTGTCCCAGGAATGACAAGGGCCTCCCTACCATATGGGGATACATATAATCATTCTATTAAACCAAACCAACGATTCTCTGTGTTTTATTCTCTATCTAACACAGAATTCTATGACATGATTTTTCCAACTTTATCGTACTTCATAATTATCAAAAATATAAATCACTACCTGTTCTCAACTGACCTAATATTTTATTTTAATTGTTCACTACAATTTAACCCTAATAAGAGTCACATTCATCAATATCCCATGGTTCACTCTTTATTATATACATTTCTATGCACTGCTCCTTGAGCACTAAATTGTAAAATTTCGAGCATCACTCATGTGTTTCTTATCCTAGACCTTGCTCATCCAATTTCAAGTAACCCTCATTAAGGTCAATACTTGGATTGATGGTTCTAGGGGACTCTAATCTATCTCTAATTCCCCTCTTGTCATAAGTGTTACTACCCACATCCTAAAAAACCCTAGGCATCCAAGCTCGATGGTATCTCATTGATTCAAGTGGTTCTAATTGATATTAATCTAAATATCATTACATATTTCTAATCACACCCTGAGTGTGATCACATTCCAAACCCTAATATTATCTCATAAATCACTTCTGAGAAATAAAATTATACTATCCACACCACCAAAATGTTGTAAATATACCACTTTTGGTCATCTACAACCTAGATAATTTCAATTGGTCTTGTATATGGCACATTCCATCAATCCATATCCAAATAAAAAACACATTGACCAATGCAGCATGCCCTTACACATAAATTTTATCTTGGAGAGACAAAAATTAACACATACTATTTTATTTAGGAGACATAGTGAACCCTAACAAACCCACTCACTAATCATTATTCAAAAATACATCTTGATCTAATATGGACCATGATGAATAAATAATACCATATAACATGATCAAACAAACCAACTAATTATCTCAAGAGTTTCCTCACATTTTTCATAGTCTCATGTCTCTAAACAACTAGCCATGTCACCTTTGAATGTTAAAACCATATTGAAAAGGAGCATCCTCAATGCTTATTTTTCAATGATCCCAAATCATCTCGCACATATAAAGGACTACCACAAGATTATATGCCACTCAGACATCATCCTAAACCCAAAAAAAGTACAAGCACATTCTACCCATGACAAAACTAGCCATCAAGGATCACCATTTACAATTCCAACTAATTCTATACCAAAATTTAAAAAATAATTTAATCACGTAGATATTTTTATTTGCATCCAACCTCAATACAATAATCACTAAAAGTGATTAATATTTTAAAAAACCAACGTATTGAATAAGAAATTATCTCTAGAATCTCAAGGGATTTTACCTCAATAAGAGAACTTTTCTGCATCCTAAAATATATAAAAGATAAAAATATCCTCTATATGACTATCACCAAAGAATCCCATATATGAATTATCCTAATAAGGGTTATTATATGTCCCTTGGGCCTGTGTGAACTTTCTATAATGATTTTTTCCTCCACTAATAAGGGGGGTTATATTATTAGAGGACAGTTTTTATAATTTCTTATCAAAATAAATAAACCATATTCACTTTATATAGTAAGAAACACTCAAAAAATATATATATCTGCCACACAAGATCAGATATGAAATTAAAATACAGAGGTGACACTATATTTACACCTTTAAAATCTATCATTGATTCATACTCTTAATTGTGGCTGGTTACCCTCCCCAGCCATGAATACTCATCACTATAAGAACAAGCGAGTTCCAATTACAAAAATTCAAATATAATGAAACAAAACACATCCTAAATAACACCCAACAAAAAAGAATATTAATAGATTAATAATAATATTTTAATAATAATAATAATATTTTCAAATACACTAGGATGTTCTGGTAAACAAATATAATGATCTTCTACAATGAGACACCCAAATAATCAAGATTAAATCTGCAATATTTCATACTTTAATCCAACTGAAAAATATTTTCATATTGAAAAACTATATCTTGATGAAATGAGATTAATTATATTCTCAATGATGAAAATCCAACCTCATCCTCAAACTCTTCTGGTTCTCCCTTTTTCTCACAAAATAAAAATTATTCCCAATTACCACATAATCCAAGCACCCAAATTCATTATTTTCGTGAACATATTATATTCGGATAAAATATTAATTATTCAAAATTCCTTAAGATGTGGACTTAAATTTTCATGTAATATATAAATATATTTTCATTTATTTATTTATTTATTTACTGAACAATTCATTTAAATTCATGATCGACTTAGGTATTCATTATTACAGTTATAGTTATATACAAAAATCATTAGCATCCACAAAATTTTATCTTTTTAATTAATAGTTGAAAGATCCCTGAAAGTCACTTAATCAAATATAATATAGAATAATCCCATCTGCATGGACTCATTCATCTCCACAGTGTATAAATTCCATTCATAGAATTTCGGATTCTAAAACTCATACTTTGTGAGTTTTGATATAATCCATTATCTTGTAATTGAATACATACATGAATTACATATGTGGATATGAATATTACTCTAGGTAAAATATAAAAAATTAATTAATGACTCAATTTAGTTAGTTGAAGCATTGAAATACCTGAAATCCCATATTCTCTGGTATAGGATAATTTGACAATGTAGTTTTAACTGTGTTGCTGAAATGGCTAAATGAATCCTTTAGGCTTTGTAATTTCATTATAATTAATTATTGGAATGGGTATGTGAATCTATCAAAAAAAATTATGCCTAATATTTGCCTATGTGATTCTTCTGAATTACAGATTTGGCAACATGATTCTATCAAAAATGCATGCATTGAATATTTTTCTACTTGATTCAGAAACATTAATTATTTCTCTATATGATGTTATCAAAAATTCCAAAATATTATATTTTTAAACATTATTTAACAAAATAAAATATTAGTCTATGTGGGTTTCCTAATTGATAAAAACAGTTATGTTAATTTCTAAAATTTCGTCTTTAACTCAGACACACACAAAACATATTCAACTAATATCCAAACAACCTCCAAAACACTTACTAGAGATGAGAAGTTCTATTTCATGATATATATCAATAAAAACTAGATTACGTAACATCAAAATTAGTGAAAACCTCAAAATATGTTTATTTATAAATATAAAACCGAAACTTAAAAACTATAATCATATCTTCAAATATCCTAAAACAAAGCCACCAATTTATTGGGTTCTTCAATATCCCCCTTTGAATTTTCTATCAAAAATCTAAAACCACAAGCACTTTAATGAATCAATAAAAACACCAAGTCATATTAAATATAAAATTAATTTATCTTAATAATAAATTATAGGATAAGTTTCTATAATTGAATGATTTAAATCCCACAATGTCAAACATTTTTAGGCCAAGTGAATCAAATTATTCTATATAACAAACTCCCCTGACCACATACATTTTTCATTTATCATAGACATCGCTCCCTGATTGGAAACCTAATATAAAGGACTTTGGGGGTCTCATTGGAAATAAAAACTCAAGTGTACATGGATGGTTGAACATGTAATTTCATTTGTAACCCAAAAAATCTCTTTGGGGACTAGATTTTCTAAAGACATCATCAATAAAATCCTTTGTGATGATAAATAAATATTTCAATTCTCCTAAATCATACTTACAAATAATATATATATATTTTTAATAATTTTACACAGATTTTTTTGAACTACATTTTTCAATAGATCAATTGAACTTGGATTGTTATAATGATACTTTAATATTATCAGAATATAAACCCTCTAATCTATAAGATGATCCTATATCGATAAAACCATTGTAATTGTATGACTAGAAAACAAATTCTCTGATTCAAAAGTACATTGATTAAATAAAATCCTCTTATCACTGTACTATATAACACAACCATCCCAAAAATACACCCCACTTAATATGGATCTATGATGTGTATAGTCAGCTGCCCAATTTGTGGTAGTGCAGCTAAGAAAGTCTAGATATTAAATTTATATGTAGTAAAATACATAATTCATTTGTCCTTCTATATACTATATATCGTTTCTAATTTCAATACTATGTCATTCCTTCATTTTTCTTTGATACCTTGCACATAATGTTACAACATAGGCAATTTGAGATCTAGACATTGTGAGATACAAATGGCATCCAATCATTCTTTTAAATTTCATCTAATCATCCATAATTCCTTTTTCATACATGTTTAAATTTATAATAACTATTTTAAGTTTTTAAAACTCATTGTTATATTACTTTCCAAACATTACCAATATTATTTGGGAAAAATTTCTTGTGAAATGAAGACACACCCTAAATTATGTTTAATTTGTTACCCAATAAAATCGTTTAGCTCCCAAATTATTGACATCTCAAATAATTTCATCATATTTTTTGAGAACACATTATCTACACAACTATTATTACCTATAATAATTATTACTTTAACATATTCAATAACCATCCGTGTGTTCGAGAAATCCATCTTCAAGTACAAGTTGTTATATATTGTGCCTTTCGAAAACCCTATTTTTCTCAAACAAACATCATGATTAAAATATCATTCCTTAGACCCTGTTATATGGCATATAATTATTTATTCAATATTTATACCATTATACCAACATTATAATGAATTAAACCCTCTTTATGTTCAATTAAGAATTATTTTTTATGTTCACTATTGAAGAACACAATCATTACATCTAGTCGATTTACCCTATAATGCATATGGGTTTCCACATCCAAGAACGTTCTTATTTTCTTTATTATAGAAACTAAAGAAATGGTATCTTCAAATTGTATTACTTTAAATTTATAATATACTATAAAAAATTTATACTTGTTCCATGTGACATTACCTTTCTCTTCATTTTATTATGAAGAACCCATTTTATTGAAATCACATTATAATTGTTTCTGCACAACCAAGTTCTCATGAAAAAAAATTCTCATTTTCAGTGATTTATTTATTCAAATATTTCACCCAGTAATTATGTTTAACACCATCCTCCACAATCCATGGATCAACATGTGAAACAAGAGCCATTTGGTTCTCCACACTTACCCTCCATCTGGTCTGAACTGGTAAATTCTGACTCCAAATGATATTATCTCTTTTTATAGGTTCCTTTAACCTCTAAAACTAACCTTTTCAACATCATAATATTATTCATATTTATTAGACCATTATTAATTAGTATCAATATATTATTTTATGATTTCCAAACATTTTTAACAATATTTTCAAAAATATGATATCTTATTTCTATAGGAGATTGAAAATATCTTTGGAAATACTGAATTGTTTTATTCATATTATCACTATTTTTCACATATGAACACATATAAATTTTGTTAAATATATTATTCAAGAATATATTTCCACTCCCATTACATAAATATCCTGTAAACACTTATTTATTACCCTTTTCTTAAAACATTCATATCCTACTTCCATTTATTTTAATATAAAAATGAAATCTAAGAACATTGAAATATTTCAATGTACAATAATTTTGGTTCCAAATATCATAATTTGTAGCATGTTTGATAAGTTTAATAATATATCCATTTTAAATATGCACCACAATACACAATAATTTTAACCCGAAAATTTTTGAAACATTAATCCAACATTGTTCTTCCAATTTCTACAATACTCAAATTATTTCTCTCAGTAATTACATTATGTTGTGGTGTATAAGTTGATCTATAATAATATTTTATTCGATGAATTAAATTATAAATTTCAATGAATCACTTTTGGATTCATTCCCATAATCAGATCTCATTTTTCGATAAAAATACCCAAGCCTTTTTTATCCTACTTTCTGTACCTTTTAAACGTCCTAACAGTATCATATTTTTTCTTGATGAAAAAAAATTCAGCATAAAATTGAATTAATATATGACATAAATGATCTAAATATCACTTTAGGTTGACTTTTGTCACATGGGATCATGAATATCTGTGTGAACTAATTCTAATGGTCTTATGGAATTAAAATCAACCATCTTGTGAGTCTCACGTGTTATGTTTCCCTTCTAACATGTTCCGTAGATTCAATCATGATTTCGTTTAAGATAGGGTATATCTCTGACCACTTTATGTTTCATAATATTTATTTGGGTTATTTTCCTAAGAATCCTATGTATTTTATTAAATAACATGTTCATATCTTTTATACGAAAGTAAGATTTATTGGAAGGATTACAAAACATGAAAAAATTCCATTGTTTCTAATTAGATAAGAAATAGTTTGTCCATAAATCGTTCATTTAATTATGAATTTTAAGTTGAGTATTATCCCTACAATATAAAGAATAGTATAATATTTTAAATTATCATTCTCAATTTGAGTTACTTCAATACCTTTCATTTTCAAGGATGATTCATTACTAAATTTTACTACATCACCTTCATTATTCTCAATGATCATAAAAATTTTATCATCACCAGTCTTATGGAAGGAACACCCATAATCAATTATCCATCCTTTATTATTCTTCTTTCTTTGACAAGTAACTTTTACTAAGTATAAATTTCCTCATTGTTGACCTAAACTATTTTCCGTTTATCTTTGACATGGAAATAACCAATCAAGATATCTTGTATTTTTATTCTCTATACCCCTATTGATCACAGCTTCTAAATATCTCCACAATAAAAAAAAAAATTTTTGTAAACTTCTATACATTTTCTAACATCGTATGATTTCTTCAAGAAATAACATCCTTCTCATTGAAACTCCTTCCCAAGATTCTAGCTTTCTCTTGGGTAAATAATTGTTATTCAAAAGCCTATAATATTTATTTTCAAACATACCAGAACACTAAAAATAAAACCAGAAAGATTTACAGAAAAACTAGAGTTTTATATAGTAATTTTATATTCATCATTTGACATATAGTGAAATTTTGGGGGCTTCTATCATAGAACATTTGAAATAGAAAAGAAATTCATGTTTATCCATTTTTTAGGAAATATTGAGAGAACATTCAACCCAATTTTTATGGTCTATATTTGATTGTAGTTATGATTTAATATTTTATTCATAGTATAAAAATATTTTGAAATATATTTCTAAAATGATTATTTCACCTGGCTTTTCTATGAATACGTAGAGGATTCTCCATAGAGATTAATATTGATTCAAAATTCCATCTTGATATTTTTAGTTATTCCTCGGCTTCATGAAACATTGATTATGTCATGATAATTTTTTACCAATTAAAGAAATTTTTTCCTCAATATATTTTACAAAATCCATTATTTAGAATCCTTAAACCAATGTTTTTTATTTTCATCTACAAGAGTTGTCTGTATTTTTAATTTCTGACCTTTTTCACAAATCAAATTCTTTTTATCCTTTATCCAATTCTCCATACCATTATTGAGAAAAAAATTTATTAGGATAGGCTAATAACGCATCTATATTCACATATTCCTAATATTGTTTCTATGAATTATCATCATTACCACCCTATAAGTCAACAGTTTGATGATCATATGAAATAATATTTACAAATTTATCATTTTTTCATCATTAGAATCATTTAAAATTATATGATCAGTATCCACATCATTGATCATTAAATTTATTATTTTGGTTCATTGGTGTATCATATTTCTTTCATATTTTTTTAAATATTATTTATATTTTTTTCTGTATTTATTTCCTTGAATTATTCTAGAATTATAATATTTTGATCTTCTATTTAATACATGAAAAAATAACTTCATACTGTTCATTTCCATTAAATTTATAACATATATCATAGAACCTACCTTTTTTCATAATTTTTCTATTATCAAATATTTTTTAAATAAAAGAAATAAATCATTTATATGCATCATCATTCTCAAAATAACTATAGTTAGTAACATATAAATCATTAATAAATTTCATATTACTCATGGATTTAAATGAAATTGTATATATCAGTTTCTTTATAAAATAATGAATGTTTTTCCATTTCATAAGAAATGATAATTTTTCAAAAAATCATCAAGGGAAAGATATTATTTATCATCAAGTGACGAAATTTTGTAAAAATCTCTATCTCCAAAATTTAACTTCAACTTCTTCACAATTGAAGAATCATCAAGTTTCTCACCAAATCCTCTAATATTAAATAAAATTTCATTTAATTGAGTAAATAAACCACCACTGCATTTATCATCAGTAATTTTATATTCTATAAATATTAATCCAAAAATATATATCATTTCTTCTTTGAAATTGACACAACATTCTGAACTTCTCTACAACTTGTTCGAGAATTATTTTTCTTTTTTTAGTACCATAAAATTAGTATATGAATTCACTGATAATGATATGAAAATATCATTTTCTATTCATCCATCCACCTTTATATTCATCTTATCAAAAAAATTATTTGACCATTTTTACAATGGGTGGAAATCCAATTGTAGTTGCATCATGAATGTACAATCTAATAGATTAAATAAATCAGAACATTCAATTCTTCTAATAGTGATATTTTTTCCATAAAATATTTGTACAACCCTTTAATTAATTTAATTTATATTATAAATTCTCAAACAAGAACTATATAGATCATTTAGAGTAAATTCTTTCTGATTCTAATTGAAGTATCTGGTAAGATTGGTTTCCTCCACTAGGAAGGGAGTTAAATTAGGGGAGGATAGTTTTTAAAATTAATATTCAACAAAAATAAACCAATATTACTTATATGGTCTGATCCACTAAAAAATAGATATCAAAAACTCAAAATACCATTTCCAAAATTATATGCCAGTTGACCCACATTTTTTACATGGTTCAGATCCAAAGTCAAATCCTACTCCATTTGGTGGCTAGTTATAGTTCTCGACCGCATATTCTATTCATTATACGAACTAGTGACTTCCAATTGTAAGAATTATTGAAAAATATTACCATACGTGTTATGAGTCAAGATAAACAACATAGATTCATATTGAAGTAAAAATAAGATCCATTTATGAAAAATAAGTTCCCAAAAAAACCAGGTTTCTCAGGAAACCAAAGATAAAGTTAAATTTCCCTGGGCTCTAGAATAAGCAACATAGAATCACCCATTTATAATTATTGTATTATGATGCAAAAAATATTCTCATACTCAAATAGAGTCTCCTAAAGATATGAGACTCATTAGTTGAAGAATGATAAATATCAAACCTCATTCTTGTACTATTCTTCTTCTTATCCATTTTTACAAGTAGAAAAAATTACACCCTGTGGGAAAAGAATCCCTTCACAAAACATCATCCTTCTTTTTAACATAATAAGTCTGGATAAAATATCTATTATTAAAAATTAATTAATACTCTATGTTCAACTATTATGCATTATATATATATATCATAATACTAAACACCACATTTACATTCACAATGGACTCGGGTCAAAATTATTTCTATGGTAGTCAAATACCACAATATCTAGCTTCCAAAAAATCTATTTTTTTTAAAAAACCTGTGGAAATATCCTCACGTATTACTTATTCAAAAGGCATCTAACGTTTCCATGTTCATGTCTTCATGAATCTCTACACAAGGAAATTTCATTCATAAATTTTCATATTCTAAAACACTCTCCCTGAACATAATTATACATTTACGTTTATGGTTCTCAAATTCCTACAGGAATCCCATACATGGATGTGAGGATTGCATTTTCAATGTTCTATAGAATGGATATGTGACAAAATTTCGATACATGCATCATTCGGATACATAAAATCCCATATTTTCTTATATATGATAATTAAGCTACATGGTATCAGCTACATTACTAAAACAACAGTGTGATTCCATTTGAATATGTTGTTTCATTCTGTTACATTGTCAGATCGGCTACATCGTTCTATACAAAATTCCTATATAGATAATTTGTCTATGTGATTTAGTTACATGATAGATTTGGAAATATGATTCTATATAAAATTCTAACCTAGTAGATTTGGCTAAATGATTCTGCTATGTGATTGCTTTTTCTATGTGTTGTTGGGAGAAATTATTACATGTTATATTTGGATGATTGAAAAAACATTATGATATATTTGGCAATCTTCATGTCAAAAAAACATAAAACAGTTACATGAATCTTGAGAATTCCAAATTTTTCTAAAACACACTCAGATCCGCTTTTGTCGAATTCCACCAAATCAAAAAAAAACACTTACCCAGATCATATAATTCTCTACATTGATATATAATCATAAAAACAATTTTAATAACCATCATAATTAGTGATAATCTCATAATATAGTTCCAACTAACACAATAACACAAAATATCTAACAGCTACCAAATCTCCAACCATCCTCAACTAAAGCCAAAAATTCAGGGGCTTTATAAACTAGGACTAAATATACACCATTAAAGAAAATACCATAATTATATCCACATAACCATTCATCATAAGAAAACAATTTTTCAATTTAGTAAAATTTCACAAAACATATATAACTAAAAACACTATATATGTTATATTTGAATCAATAATACATTGAATCCTATGTATTTTAAAAAAAAACAACCTCACGCAAGAACCCCCATGTTATATGAACCTAAATTCCTTTTATACTATATGTACACATGCCTCATCCCACTAAGGGTCAAGATAAATACCCAAAAACATCGATCAAAAATAAAAATATTAATCTTAAATAACGTTATCAACTATAACAGTGGAAATCAATAAAAGTAACCTAATAAACCTAGTAATTTAGACTTCCCACTAAACATATGTTCATGACCCACTAGCCCAATATCCATCATAATTTATACCATATTTAAATCTATAAATAATAGTACCCATATAGAAACATAATAAAAAAAATTGATTCTCCATTGTAACACGCAATCTAAAATCACTGAAATGGTACACCATCACATGTCCTCATGTGAACCTTCAAGTAGACAAGAGGTGATGGACAAACAACTATGGTCAAAATAATACATTGTGGAGAATATAAACTCAATATAATAACCATTAATAACTAATATATAACTAAATATCATCAATATTAGAAAATAAATTATGAATATACATAATTATATCCAAATAAAACTGTACCAAAATAATCAAAAATTATGCTATGAAAAATGTAAATATATTTATTCTTTTGTGGTTCCTAACTAATCAACCATTAGTATAGTACCATTATGAAGAAAAAAAATAAAATAATAATGAGATTCCAATACAACCATGATACCACTCTATCCGTATAACCCAATTCCAATATTCTTCTCAATAAGGATCTCAAGTTCAACATTCGATCATAATGTCCCACGTAAGGCATGGGCATCCACCAAGGTGCTCATGCAGTGTGTGACAAACACATCTCATTATAGACTCACCAAGTTACTTGAATACATGTCATCACACACATTTCAATACACCTGGAAATTAAATAAATGTAATATAAAATAATATAAGAATATAAGTAAGGTTTTCATGTTCTATTCATGATACCATAATGAATGACCACACCAAACTCATCCAATGCTTGAGAAAAAGTCACCTCATTCAAAAATCCAAACCCAAAAAACTTTAACTCAATTTATAATCTTATTAATCGTAGTTACCTCTACCCTTACACTTATGTTGGGGTCTATTTTATAGTTAAACCATTTTATAATAATCATTTTCCTTTACACTCCATCTCAGAGTAGTTCCCCACAATCACATCCTAGATATACACTCACACTCACGGTGGTCTATCCTGGAACTATCTCACTTAGGGTAAGGATAAACATGATGTCCCTTATAATATCGCCCCAAATTCCCCCCTCCGGGTCATAATGGGGCTCACAACCTCTTCCTAGACTAATACCCTCTCATTAAATGTTGTCTGCAACCCCCCCCCCCCTTTCACTCAAGGTGAGTCTTAACAAGTATTAATAAGAAAAATAATTTAATATTTTGTTATATATAAAAAATAAGCATGGAACCATATTCTATCTCACATGCTCATAAAAGTGTCACATAGTTTATCCCCATCAATTGACCGGCCTCTCATACTATCAACATATCACTTAACAAGTATTCAACACATTTCCAATCCCTCATGGATTATCCCATAAACATATAGCATTTCTTATAACCACTTATCCTCAAAAGAGAATATCTATAACATGAAAACATAATGAATTATTAACATATCAAACTCATTGATATCCCCAAAATTCTCGTAATACAATATTCTGGGTTCCACATACCTCACCATGTCTCTACCCATTAACAATATAACAACCTCACCACCCAATGGACCGTAAGAACTTCCTAAACATGGACTCAAGGATATATGTACAATAAACCTATATAATTTTCATATTATAATCAAAAACTCTATCCATGGGGTACCTACCAAGATTACAACCTCATGGAATCTTGGAAACTCATTTCACACTCATCAAAAAAATTACCATGACTTACACCAAGGGTCCATCTGACATCTCATGTAAGAAATATCTCAATACCATCACCAAGAGGAACCCCTAAATGAATACTACATCTATAACTGTAACAGCTATATTTCTCAAAAAACAAAATGAGAATCAAAATATCCATAAATGAGGTATCATAAATCATGTTTGAGATATAAGGTCATCTCAACTCTCATCCTTAGACCTAATACCCTCATACTTGTCACACTAGAAATAAAAAATCAAACATAAGAAATTAAAACCCCATACAATTTCATGTTCCCTAAACCATACCTTACATACCAAAATTGGAATCCAAAACCTCCTAATAGGCATATTTTTTAAGTGATTCCATATCAGACAACATATAAATGAGTAATTTCTCAAGATCTAGGCATCATTGGGCCTCCTAAATTCCCTACCTAGGGCTCTATTGGTCACTATCGACTTTACATGAACTCAAATAACCATGAAATAGTAAATAAACATTTACATAATTCTATATGGTTTCTTATTTTAGGGATCACCTTCCTCATAAATAATTTTACCACCTCTTCCTTGCTCCAGTCATCCTCAATCAAGATTTATCAATAGTATGCCAATACCTAGGATACAATATCTATAGGAAATCCATATAAATTTATTATAAGGAATTTATAATTTATTTAATAACTGATTATAATATTTATATCAAAATAAAATGTTAAAAACAACATCATATATTCATTGGAAACTCACTAAGCCACCCTATAGCACTGAAATGGTGGAAAATGACATGTGAATGGTCTTTAGCGTAGACATGAAACAATTATAAATAAAATTATTATAAATTATAACTTCATAAGTCTCCAAATTTATTCAATTAAATTGTATTAAAAAAAATTAAATTCCTCATGTGATTTACATCAATCAAAAATATGAATATTAATATTAGCATCTCCTTCTAGGATCTCATTCATGTACGGCATAAAAAACCATGTTGAACATGGAGATGCCACTACACTATTGTGTAATAATCACTCAAAACAAATCTTTGAGACACAAAAAATTATTTTAAATAATGTAGGAACACAAATAGAAGTAGAATGGGGAGATTATATATCAAAAATGCTACACAAAAAAAGATCCCAAAATACCATAGATCTATGGAGAAAGGGGATGGAGAATGAAAGGAAAGGGTTTTATCCACATGTTGGTTCATCCCATAGAAAAGGGAGACCACCTTATATGACATTAATGGAAATATTTTGAAAACATCCCCCCCCCCCACACACACACACGAAAATTCTCCTAACCCCCATTTGGAACATGGTCATCCACCACCAGGAACTCAATCCTCCACTATCCATTAGGTGCACCCCAATTGATAGGATGATGGTTTATTAGACCCTATGGCCCAACATGATAATCCACGAAGAACACAGTGTATCTCCAATGGGTGCATGGTCGTAATTTAAGTAATTTCATAGTTCTACCTTTCGACCAGAAATTCCTTGAGCATCCAAGACACGTCCTGGACATCCTGAAACCACAAAAATATATCTGAAACACCTCCAAGAGATTTAATAAAACTCAGATTTAGAATATAAATCCATTTCCTCAAGAAATCCAACCATAGGAAAAAAAGTAAATTTCATTTTAATTTAATCACATATAAATTAATAAGTAATTAAATTAAATAATTTAGTAAAAAAACTTATATTTTTTTTTAAAAATAATTTTTTGAATTAAAAAAATATTAAATGTATTAAAATATATAGTACTTAATTTGATGAATTATCATATTGATAATAAGGAATTTTTAATTTTTAGTAATTTTAAAAAATATTGAAACATATTTGTAAATTGAGAAATAAAAAAAAATATTATAATTAGTAAAATAAAAGGAAAAAACATAATCAATGATATATAGATGTCATAAGAGAGACAAGACACATCCTAAAAAGCATAATAGACTATATTTAGTCCTAGAAATCAACTATATTATTACTATTGGGGAATATATTAATCTAATTGATATTTAATTCAAAAATCACCCTCTCCTTCACCTTATAAATACCACCCACCATCACTAATTTCTCAAAAGGTTTTGAAACCACTTGAATATCCAAAATAGAATAAAAACTCCCTCCTACAACCCTCTTTAAGCTGATTGGTATGATCTTATTTACCAAAAACACTATTACTAGAGGCCTTAAGTCCTTTACCAAAGGTATTGTCACAAAGAGAAAAGCAATCCTCAAAAATCCCAGAGAATTCATTTTGATTATCCTCTTTACACATCCATATATATAAATTTTAATTATAAAAATTTTTATATTAAATGTATAATACATTCCTAATGTAATAATTAAAACCATATAAGGGGACCCTCAACCATAGAAATTCTTTATATATGTTTATATATGTTGTACATAAAATTCCAAGTATTGATATATTATTTACATATTTTTGTTGAATAAAAAATCAATAATAAATTATTTTTGACATATTTTGGGTCAATGGTTGGATAGAATATTGGTGTCTAATATTTTAAATATTTTTTTCAAAAAGGGATTTCATTTCATAAATAAATATTAATTGTGATTTGAAAATTTAATATTTTAAAGGGATATTTAAAAATAGAACTAAATTATTATATCAACTCAACATCACATTTTTTTCAAGAAGTGTAAATATAAAACTTTGACAGGTTTCAAAAAATTTATAGGTGTTTGGGACCCTCTTTGAGACCTAGTGATTTTAACCATTTAAATTGGGTTGTTTTATATTCATAGGGACATGGTAATTGATCTCAGGGGATATTTTATCCGTTGGGTTTGATGTTGATGGTGATTTATTTGTAATTTTATATGATTCTTATATTAACTATTGATGATTCCATTCAACCCAAAAATATGTATTCATCAAAACTCTGGTTCTATGGTCTAAAATGTCAGACATGACAAGATTATTTATCACAAGTTATTTTAGTGAAGTGTGTAGAGAACCCCCTCTGCTAGATAGTGATATTTTACTAGATACATTTCCCAATTTGAGGAAATGAAATAAGTTAAAATTTTATTTTTAGGTAATATAGTCTTAGTAACTATAATTAAAATCCTAGGAAACAAATTCCCCAATAAGTGGTTTGATATAGGGGAGTTATATTGGTTTTTTTATTCCCAGATAGATTTAATAATGTGGAACCCTTGGTTTATTGATTTATTGTTTATTTTCCGTTGTATTTATTTTTTCATTTATTTATTTATCACTGTTTAACTAGTTTTTTATTCATTCGTGATGTTTTAGTTTTTAAATTATTTTAGGAAATAGTTTTAAAAAAATATATGAAATAAAAATTGTGATTATTTTAAAAGACTTCTGTCATTATTAGACATATTATTTTGTGATGTATTATTTTAAGAAACAAATAAATTTATTTTTATAAATTTTCTAGGTATTGGTTCTAACATTCTGACCCAAACCATTGGGTATAAGCTAGTGATTCTTGGGAACTCATGTTAGCATCATCGTACACGAGACATTTTTGACTTGTAATGACTTATAATGACTGGCTGAACACCATAAGTGGGAAGACTATATTGTTAGTATCATATCATCTCAATACACAATAAACACAATTGAATATAATAAAATATTAACAAAAATAAAAAAATAAAAATAACTATAAAATAATGATATATCATTGAACACAATTCATATAAAATATAAATTTGTAGCTCCAAAAAGTGTAAATGGAATCCAATGTGTCATACAATAATGAATCCTAACAAATTACATAGAAATAGTTAGGACTGAATCCAAACATAACCATTAACTCCAACACCATATCTCATGAACTCATCCATCATAGGTCACTTACCAATAACTGGATCCCCAGTCCTAAAATATCCATGTGCTCTACGATATTTGTGTACGATATGAGCAATAACCCTATAGGACACCACCAATGTATCATTTTAATAAGTGACTATAATATAACTGTGCATTTCATGAAATAAATAATTTCTCAAATAAACATAAAATAATACATTTTTTTATTCATCATGTACTAATAAATCCACCATGAACCCAATCCCCCAAACATTCACATAATTTTAGTAAGGATGTCAAATTATAGAAAACAAGTATGACTTTTAAGGGAACACCACATGCCCCACAATAACGATGGTTGTTATATTTGGATAATGGTAAGTCCAACCCAACCTAAATGACTTAATTGGATAACATATCACTCCTTCACGGAATTATCCCACTTTGTCCTATATCCAATAGACTCTTATCCTTTGTATGGTATACTCCCACATCAATAAGCATGTCTATTATTTGAACCATAGCGTCAAATGTTTCATCATCTGAATCCATTATCATATCATCATGCTCCACCTCAAAGGGGTTGTCTAAAATAAACTAAGAAACCAAATCATCATGAATCCTAAATTAAGGTTCTATAGGCTATGAAATAACATAAGAAATTATGTATCATAAAAAGGAAAAAAATCACATCAAGTTCAATTCCCAAGATGATATACATAACCATACAATCACAATCCAAAAGGGTATCAAAGGCACTCACACACCCCCATGAAAAAGATATAACAGGTATCGGTTATCAATAATATACAAAAATATAATTAAAATATCATAAACAAGGCCCAAAATGGTATGGAACATCCTACCTATGGTTTTTTGAAGAAGGACCCCATGTATTTTCAAAGGATCGAATATTGAACATGTCATACACCAATGGATAATTCATCACACATCAAGTATTTGTAGATATAGTTCCAATTCATTAAGAAATATTTTTAAAATGTATATTCATAACAATACTATGTCGTGAAGTTTCTTCAAGGAAAAAACAAGTTCAGAAGTATGAAAATAAAACCAATTATGAGGCCTATCAAAGGAAATGTTTTCAAAACACTATATCTATTTCAAAAATAAATATTTAACATGAATTATTTATTAATTATAGAATATGGATTCAGTTCTATCTAATGATCATACTTTCATTATGAATTCATCAATTTAAATGAAAATTTCATATTAGAAGAAAGAATAAGGGGTTCCTATGATGATTGATTTTTGAAATATTTCCTAGAAAATTTCATCGTTCTTGAAGAATTAGGTTGTGGTCAATGAGGCATCATTAACACATTAAAACTTCATTTAATATATAATTTATTTGAAAATGGATTAAGTTCATATCATTATATAACTACTAATAATAGGTTTAGTAAAATTATTCTATAAATCATACCTAAAGAACATTCATTATTGATGGTAGATAATGATTTGTTTGAGAGACATCATTAACATGGTAGATTTGTCACCAATATATAATGTGTGGGAGAAAACATTTGTATATTCATTGAAAATATAGAACATTCATATATCAATTTTCTTCCATCAAGGATGAATAATTATTTTGAATAAACTCAAGAAGATCTTATTGATATAGCTTCACTTGATCATTCTAATGATGAAGCCAAAAAGCGAGGTGAATTGGAGATTTAAAGAGGAAAATGGGGAGGCTCAATATTTGAATTAGGTGCATAGGGGTTGAAATTAGGGTATTATATAGAGGTTAACCCATGTGTAATTATGACTAATGTGGTTCATTTAAAAAACCCTCGTACTAGGAAAATAGGAAAACGGGTGGACCTTACGGGTGGGCTAGTGGAACCACTAGTTGGTCGATGCCAAGATAGTAATTGGTTAGTGTACCTGGAAGAAAGTTGGGAATTCTATCTCATCCATAATCTAGATTTTGGGGAATATAGAAAAATTTATAACCATTAGAATCCCATTATCCAACCGGGGGCCATTTTTTATCCAACCTAAATCCATTCCCTCCTAAACTCTTCCACCTTCTGTTCATGTGTCCCCATCTACTAAAAAACATATTATACAAAACCTATATCAGAGAATAAAAATAGAGAAAATATAATTTCATTAACCAATAAATCTCATACATCCAATGTAATTGAGGAAGTTACAGTGGTATTAATTTCTTCCACTGTATGAACATATGATAAAAAACATTTTTTGTATTTTATTTCATACTAGCATGAAATGGACCATTAATTAATGTTATAATTATAATAAGGCTAGTGTTGGACTATTTAGCATTTTTATGATCACACCTATATTAAACATCATTATTTGGTCCTTGGTTTATCTCTCCACCACTCATGGAACATGGATTTTTTCTGCCTTGGTTGGTACCTTGGGACAATATAGAGGGTGGTCTTAATTTTTATTTATTTATTTTCCATGATAAACTATCCACAGATTCTATCCCTACTTAATAATATATATTTAATAAGTGTTTCATTATAACTTTTTAATTTTTGTTTTTGTATATATGGTTTTTCTACACTAGGGAGTAAGAGGTGTGTTGAGGGACTATTTTTTCTTTAAACTACTTTATATTGTTTATATGATCTCACATGTTCCTTCATATTTGATTTAATGAGGAAGTAAAATGTATGTATGGTTTATGGATGAATTAATGAATAATTTTTATTATTTAATTATTTATATTACTGAAAAGTATTCTTAATGGTGTTTATCTGATGATAAATAACTTCCTCCAACCCATGTGGATTGTAAACAACCTTCGGGTTTGTCAAGGTCAAGCCAAGATTACAAGTTCCTGGGAGGCCCAGAGCTGGTTTATGAACTGTGGTATCAAATACAATGTTCTTAAGATAGAATAGGTTTCAATGTTTAATTTTTTGTATGGTATTTAGTTATATTGCATATTTAAGTTGTTATAAATTGAGAGGTAGATGATGGGGATATTTTCATGAGATATCATTCATTTTGGAGACTCGATTTTTCAAGGGTAATCCAGGCTTGAGTTTTCTATATTAATTTATTTCTTTATTTTTTAATCAGATTGATATTAAAATAATATTATAATTTCCAATGATTCACATTGTATTTTGGAGTTTTCATAAGCTTGGGGTGATGGAGAATGAAGACATAGATTTGCACAGCTAACCCCCAATGAGTGGCCAAACATGTGGAGTCCATGTGGCTTGTTTTAAGGATATCACTATACACACAAGTAGAAAAAAATTTCTTTTTAAATTTTCTTTTTGAAAACATTTATTAACCAAGTCTCTCCTTTGATGAGCACTTACTATCCATATGGGAATTATGGAGGAGTTTGGTCATGTTTGATGTTATTAACATCTATTTGATTTGGTATTTTTCATTATTTATTGGCTTTGATTACGAGATTTAAATAATACTTTTGGGTCAAAAATTTGAGTTTCCATGTTTTCTAAGAAATTTTTGGTATCTAAATTTTTCATAATGGGTACTTTTATAGAGGTTTAATTTTTATTAAAATATTATTTATGAATTAGTCAATTTAATTTCGTTTTTATGAAGAATATCTTTCATGTTAAAAGAATTACTTCATTGAAATACATTAAAATGAATCCAATTAATTTTAAAATTATTCTTAATGGTAATAAAATTATGAAATGGGTTTCATTTTTCTTGGGAGGTAAATATTGTTATTTAATATAATTTATTAAAAATTAGGAATTTTGAATAGGAATGTGAGTTTTATAATTTTTGGATAGTTTTTTTGGGTAGTTATTATTCTAGAATCATATCATTACCATTGTGTTATTATTTATATTGTTATATGGGAAATAAAATAGTTGAGTTCATGTCTAATATTATTTAAATTCTACATTCTAATATGGTTATAGAAAATGATAGATTGTCTTTATTAAGGGATAGCCATGGGAGTGATATTATCCATAATTTATGTGAAGTCCCTAGAGTTGGTGGCCAAAAAACTCCCAATTTAGTAGTAAATCTAGAATATAAAATGTTATTATATTAAATTTAATGTTTTTAATTAAATGGATCCATCTTTTTTTGGTGGTTTAGGTTCATCGTGAGTGAATGAGAATTACCAAGTGTAGAATCATGTTCATTTATGTATCTTTTTCTCTTAGGATGGATCTTTAGTTGGGGTTTCCCTCTTTGGTGGATTGAGAGAATGAGAGGGATTTTGAGGAGTTTTGATATTTTATGGTCATTTTGTCACTCAATGTGGGTAGTTATATAATATAGGTTTCCCATTTTAATTCTGGATTTATGTTGATTCAATTTTTGGATCTTGTTTTTTTGTGGTTTATCCTTTTTGATGATGGGTGTGTTTGTGATTACATGTAACGACCCAAAGTTTCATTAATGGAAAATCCCTCTTGATCCAGTTAAATGTCTCTTTATGAAAAATGTTTTTATAAGATGTCAACTTTGTTGGTTTCATGTTATGAATTTTGACCATTATTAATATAGCCGTTGAACAGTGATCACATGATTAGTATAAATGTAAGGCTTTAACGAAAACAATTTTTACTCAGAAAAAGGAAGTGATGGCCTCATCCAGTAGAATTGCCCCATACGAAGCCCATTTATTGGAGCTCAGAAAATAGGTGGCATCTTTGGCCTTCTCCCTTGACTAAGCCCAAGCTGAGCTTCATTATGTCAAGCTCAAACATGGCCGTCTATGGGAAAGTGGAAGTTGATTGAAATTACCACTTGAGCGATGTTATCTGAGCCGCCCCAAGAGTCTGTCACCATTGCACAACATACCCTTAGGTCTTATGCGGCTATTTTAAGTGGTTATGTAATAAATAAGTAGTACTATGTTCATGTACATTATTATTGTATATAATAAGGAATATAATTTCTAGTCATTTTTGATACATTGTAAATAGTTTTTAAAATACAAATGGTGTTTTTAATTATTATTTAATTAAGAAATATATTTTATTAAATTAAGGGATTTTTGAATTAAATAATATTTTAATAAAATATTATTATTAATATTAATTTAATTTTTATTAAGTATAAATGATATTTTAAATTTATGAATGCAATAAAAAATTTTATTAAGGTTTGAAAGCCATTTCTGTCAAAACCCTTGAATTTTCGATAAATGTTGGTTTTTATTTTAAAAGTGAAAATTAACATATTTAGAATTTTTTTTAGATAAAATAAATTTCATTTCTGGAATCAGGACGTCGAAATTATCCAACGGTGAATTTTTCATAATTTTCTGAGACAGTCAAATTTTTGGGTAAAAATTAAATACCATTTAATTATATAATGTGTTTTATGACATCATAATGACCCAATGGTGATGTAACAAAATACCATAATCCTTATGTTCGGACAATATATGTTTTATCATTAAAATAATGTGATTTTGGGTTTGTTTGACTTACTTTTCAAAGCATTAATGAACCCCTCAAGACTTATTCAACACTTTGCCTTTTGAAATTAATTTCCATGGGAGTGTGACTCACCTCCACATAAGCAACCCTTATTTTTTAATAAGTTCGGACCTTGTCCTTGTAAAATTTTGTTTTCATATTTCCTTTTCCAGAAACCATTGGAAAATACCATGGGATGGTTTGTGGTTTGGATTATTTTAATATAAGGGGTCTCAAACCTAAATAATAAAGAATTATCTCACATTTCCTATATAAACCCACCCAAACTCCCACTTCCTCCTCGCTAAAATCCCTTGGAGTTCGTCCAACCTCTTCCCTACTCTTTCTAGAATCCTCCCAATGTGCCCCAAGCTCCCAAGAAGCCTCTCACAAGCCTCTCTCTAGCCTTTGGAAGCACACTTCCAAGTAAGGGTTTTTTCTTCTTTTCTCATTTTTGTCAATTTTCTTTAAGTTGTATTGGCCTTTTATTTTAAATTATGAATGTTGGGGTATGGTTTTTCACCTCCCCCATACTGCCCTATTATTTTTTGAATTATGGGAGACCCTTTTCTCTCTCATTAAATTCCTACCATGTACACCTGTTACTATGCCGAAATTCCGAAAGGAACTCCTCTTTCTTCTTTTACATTCAAGCAATACATTTGTATCATGAATCTAAATTCAATTTAAATTGCTGAGACATGTATCTATATGACCTCCTTACTGTCCATTACATGTAAATATGATGAGAACCCCCTTTCTCTCTCATCAACCATTTTTATGAATTCTTATGTCACGCTGTTACGCTGCCGAAATCGCACCAATTTTCTAAGCCAATGTTATTGTGTAATTAATACCATGCCCATTTCTCCATAAAGTGTATTCAACTTTATACATATTTACATATTGTTTGTAAGGTTTCATATATGAATTCCACATTCCTTTATCGTGGAATAAATGATTATGTTTTATGAATCCATGTTTTATGATCCATGTGGCACACTTATGCATGAAATGAAATGTTTAAGAAGGGTGCGCCCTTATAGCACTCCAATGCATTGGGTAAAGTATAGTATCATGATACGACAAGTACAATGAGTGTTGAATCATGCTAATTAAAGTCCAACGAGGTTTTACTCGTGCTTCATCTGCAATGAGGGTTTACTCATGCTCCATGTGCAATGAGCCACGGCTCATGCTAATTCAATGTTAAGTGTTGTTGCCACATTTCCATGTTATGATTAGCATGCTTTATCATGCCTTTATGTTCATGTTTTTCTTATGATCTATTGAAATTCCTATTGCCTAACATGTATTGTACTCCTCATGTTATTCCATGTGTACTCCCTTACTAGGCTTTATAGCTCACCATTTTCTTATGCATGTCCTCAGGTTATCCCATGCAATGCTAAGTACGAAGGAACGTAGTGGTCATGTAAAGGTTGTTTTCAATAAAGATGTTGTATTTCATGTTTTAAGTTTTCATGTAATGATCCTAAGCCCCAAAGACAATAAACCTCTCGATATTTTTTGTTGTATCAAGTGAAGTTTTATGTAATGAATCATGTTTAAGTTGTAATAAAAAGCAGGGTTGTCATAGTTGGTATCAGAGGATAGGTTTAGTTATTTTTGGGATTAGGAAACCCTAGTAAAGCCTTGGTTACAAGACTAAGTATAATAAAAACATCCCTAAGTTATTGTAAATACTAAGTAAGTGGTTTATCAAACAAATACATCCCTGTCTGGATACGAGCATGTAGAGGCGGCTCTGGAACAGATGTATCCTAGGGGTAAAACCTGAAAACATCTCTTTGAGATAGACTCGAACAGGAACTGGCGCATGACAACGGGCCTTGCTGAACTCTTGGTTATGACACTCCCGGGGGATATGTTTTGAAAAACTCACAATCTTGGTATGAACCATTATTAAGGGAAAAATTCCCCTAAGAATATATGTTAGAATGTAGATCATGAAAAGCCTAGATTGAATCCTATAGACTCATGAGTTAAGCAAATAAAAGTTTATTTATAAGTCATCAAATTTTGTCTTTGGATTGCCCTTTTATGTGTGACCCCTAACTTTCCTTTTATTCCAGCCAATGGCCGGTAATAGGAGGACTCGGGCTAACAGCCGTTGTGAAGATCAGTGTGATGACTGTACTAATGAGATGCCCAATCCAATGGGAGCGGGAATCGTGAACTCTGTCACACTTCTCTCTCAGCTAACTCATGTTTTGAATAGAAACATGGGTCTAGAGGAACGTCCAAACCCCCCTAAAAAGGAACAAGTCGCTATCGAGAGCTTCATGAGACAAAGGCCTCCTACTTTTAGTGGATCATATGATCCCACGATCGCTGAACAATGGATCAACTCCATTGAAAAGATATTCTCCATCCTTCAATGTTCTGAACAAGAGAAGGTTATCCTGGAAGCTTATCGTATGGAGGGTGAAGCTGATCAATGGTGGACATTGATCAAAAATATGAATCCTGAGGAGGAGATCGAGGCTTTGGAATGGAAAGAATTCTAAAAGATGTTTTTCGATAAATATTTTCCATGCACCCTCCATCTTAAGATGGAAAGGGACTTCCTTTCCCTCAAGCAAAAAGATAAAGAATCTATGGGAGCGTATGAGGAAAACATCACAAGGCTTGCACGATACGCTTCTGGCTTTGTCGTTACCCCTGAATACAAGGTTGACCACTTCTTTGGTGGGATGAATCCTAGCTTGTGGAAAGCATTAGCGATCCGTGACTTCGACAGCTATGAGGAAATTGTCCGATGTGCCCTCAAGGTCGAAATGGAGATTGGAGAATCACAGGGGTATCATGGGGACAAGAAGCGTAAGGTGGACTTCAATTCCGGTGGTCCGATGGATAAATCCAACGGTACTAAGAAGTTCTAGCACCCCACTTTCCAAAAGTGCGGAAAGAAGCACCATGGAAATTGCCTTAAGGGGACGAGAAAATGCTTCAGGTGTGGTAGAGAAGGTCACCTAGTTATTAACTATCGGCAAGAAGGACCCATGGCTATGATAGAGGAGAGGAACGCTTCATTCGAACCTCAATGAATTGTTCAATGCTACAAATGCAAAGAACCAGGTCATTTTGCAAATCAGTGCCCTAATCCAAGGGTTATCGGAGGCAACCAACAACCTCCAAGACAGCAAAGAAGAGCTTTTGCCATCACTTCTACCGAAGTGAACCCCGACAATGAAGTGGTGACAGGTATGCTAGTTATTCATTCAAGAATAGCGAACGTACTTTTTGATTCAGGTTCTATGCATTCTTTTATATCTCGAAAGTTTAGTAGAACAATCCCAGTACCACCACAAATCATGGAAGTAAAGATGTCGGTGAGTACGGCAAATGGGGAAATCATTGCATCCCATGAATATAAGTCTTCCCCTATTATAATATGTGGATTTAATTTCCCGGAGAACCTCGCAATACTCCCTTTGGTGTAATTTGATGCAATTCATGGCATGGATTGGCTTTCCTTATATAGAGCCAACATAAATTGTCGGTAGAGGGAAATCACACTCCATATGGAGAATCGACCCCCGATTCTTTACAAGTGTCAGGAGGAAGATAAATCTCCTTTAGCTCCATCATCTCAAGCATGGATATTACTGCCCTATGAGCACGCGTATCTGGTTCAGATGATTAAGTCCAAATAAGAAACCATCCTTGAAGAAATGCCTATTGTGAGGGAATTCGCGGAAGTGTTTCCCGAGGAACTGCCTAGTCTTCCTCCAAGAAGAGATGTTGAGTTCTCAATTGGACTTATACCTGGGGCGTCACTAATATCCAAGACTCCATATAGAGTGGATGTTTTTGAGCTTGAAGAGCTGATGAAACAACTACAGGAGAATCTGGATAAAGGGTTTATACGCCCAAGTGCTTCACCATGGGGTGCACCAGTCCTCTTTGTCAAGAAGAAGGATGGGTCAATGCGGCTCTACATCGATTATTGTGAACTTAACAAAATCACGATAAAGAACAAGTATCCTCTCCCAAGAATCGATGACGTGTTTGATCAGCTGCATGGAGCACAATACTTCTCCAAGGTGGACTTCCAATCGGGATAATATCAACTAAGGGTGAAGAAGGAAGATGTCCTGAAGACTGCTTTTCGTACAAGATACGGGTACTATGAATTCCTATTAATGCCTTTCGGACTCACCAATGCTCCATAAATATTCATGGAATTGATGAATAGAGTCTTTAGAGATTACCTTGACAAATTTGGGGCAGTCTTTATAGATGATATTCTAATATACTCCAAAACCAAGGAGGATCATGTGGAGCATTTAAGAATTGTACTAGAGACTTTGCGCAAGGAGAAGCTCTATGTAAAGTACAGCAAGTGTGAGTTCTGGTTGAAGAAAGTCTCATTCTTGGGCCATATCATCACAAGAAATGGGATATCTGTGGACCCCTCCAAAACAGATGCAATTGAGGGATGGTCGAGGCCAACATCGGTAACGGATATTCGTAGCTTCATGGGGTTAGCTGGATATTATCGACGATTTGTGAGAAATTTCTCACGATTGTCCAACCCTCTTACCAAGCTAACTCGAAAGGGAGTAAAGTTTTCTTGGAGTGATGAATGTGAAGAAAGCTTCAAGGATTTGAAAAGGAGTCTTATCACTGTGCTCGTACTCACATTACCCATAAGTGGGGAACTTTTTGTGGTATTCAGTGATACCTCAAAGAAGGGCTTAGGATTTGTGCTGATGCAGAATGATAAAGTGATATCCTATGCCTTAAGGCAGTTGAAAATCAATGAGCGAAACTATCCAATGCATGATCTGGAGTTGGCGGCGGTGATCATTGCCTTGAAAATCTGGCGGCAGTATCTCTATGGAGAGAAATGTGAGATATATACTGACTACAAGAGTCTTAAATATATATTCCCACAGAAAGAGCTTAATATGCGCTAGAGAAGATGGATAGAGCTCATAAAGGATTATGACTGTTCAATACATTACCACCCTAGGAAAGCGAACAAGGTGGCAGATGCCCTAAGTAGAAAGGATCCAGCGATTCTATCAATGATGAGAATTGAGAAGGATCCAATCTTCTTAGACTTGATGAAGATGTACGTGGGAATCATAAAGAAGGGAACATCATAAATCCTTTCACAAATGATTGCTCTACCATCTCTTTTGGAAAGGTTAAAGGATTCTCAAAAGGATGATGTGGGAATTTAAGAAAAAGTGGAAGCTATCAAAAAGGGTAAATCCTTGGAGTTTAATGTTAATGAAGAATGAATTGTGCTGTTTGGGAAAAGACTATGTGTTCCATCAAGTCTAGAGCTGATGAAGGAACTTTTGGATGATGCACATAGTTCAAATTTCTCTATTCACCCAGGGAGAACAAAGATGTATCGAGATCTCCAAGAAATATTTTGGTGGGATAATATGAAGAAGGAGATCGCCGAATATACATCAATGTGCCTTGTGTGTCAGCAAGTGAAGGCAGAGAGGTAGAAGTCTAAGGGGATGATGCAACCATTGCCTATACCAGAATGGAAATGGGAGAACATCACCATGGACTTTGTCACTGGACTTCCAAGGACATCCAAAGGCAACAATGCAATCTGGGTTGTTATGGATCGTCCTACAAAGACTGCACACTTCATTTCTATTCGGGAGGATTTCTCATTGGATCAACTGGCACGGATATTTATTAGGGAAGTGGTGAGGTTGCATGGAATACCACTATCTATTGTGTCTGAATGAGATCCAAGATTCACCTCTATGTTTTGGAAGAGTCTTCAACATGCTCTGAATACTGAACTGAACTTCAGTACGGCCTATCATCCTCAAACTGATAGCCAATCCGAGCGGACTATCCAAACACTTGAGGATATGTTGAGAGCGTGCTCAATGGACTTTAAAGGAGGATGGGATCAACATCTTCCTCTGGTTGATTTCTCTTATAACAATAGTTTCCACTCGAGCATCCAAATGGCACCATATGAATCCATGTATGGGAAAAGGTGTTGAACACTGGCATGTTGGGATGAGGTCGGTGAACGTAAGCTTCTTGGAACAGAAATGGTCGAGGAAATTGTATAGAAGGTGAAAACCATTCAGCAGCATATCAAGGCAGCCCAGAGTCGACAGAAGAGTTTTGCAGATAATTGTCAACGAGGCCTTGAATTTAAAGTTGGAGACACGGTGTTTTTACACGTATCTCCATGGAAGAAGGTCATGTGGTTTGGAAAGAAAGGGAAGTTATGTCCAAGGTACATCGGCCCCTTCGAGATTCTTGATCGTGTTGGGGTTGTGGCCTATCCACTAGCACTTACACCTACTATGGCCAAGGTGCATGATGTCTTTAATGTATCCCTCTTAAGGAAGTACATACCGGACCCTTCACATGTACTCTCTTCCGATGTGGAACAATTGGAAGATGATCTTTCTTATGAGGAGCAACCAGTGAAGATCTTAGATCGTAGAGAAAAAGTTCTACGAAATAAGACAATGACCCTTGTCAAGGTGTTGTGGAGAAACCAAAAGTTTCAAGAAGCGACTTGGGAGTCGGAGGATATGATGAAGCTGAGTTACCCACATTTGTTTTAGTGTGGTAAAAGAAAACATTCGAGGGCGAAATTTCTTAAGGGGGAATATTGTAATGACCCAAAGTTTCTATTAATGGAAAATCCCTCTTGATCCAGTTAAATGTCTCTTTATAAAATAGGTTTTTATAAGATTTCAAATTCTTTGGTTTTATGTTATGAATTTTGACCATTGTTAATATAGACGTTGAATAGTGATCACATAATTAGTATAAATGTAAGGCTTTAACGTTCCCAATTTTTACTCAGACAAAGGAAGCGATGGCCTCATCCAGTAGAATTGCCCCATACGAAGCCCATTTGTCAGAGCTCGGAAAAGGGGTGGCGTCTTTGGGCTTCTCCCTTGACCAAGCCCAAGCTGATCTTCATTATGTCAAGCTTGAACATGACCCACTACGGGAAAAGTGGAAGTTGATTGAAATTACCACTCGAGCGATGTTATCTGAGTCGCCCCAAGAGTTTGTCACCATTTCACACCTTACCCTTAGGTCTTATACGGCTATTTTAAGGGGTTATGTAACAAATAAGTATTACTATGTTCCTGTACATTATTATTGTATATAATAATGAATATAATTTATAGTAATTTTTGATACAATGTAAATAGTTTTTAAAGTACAAATGGTGTTTTTAATTATTATTTAATTAAGAAATCTATTTTATTAAATTAAGGGATTTTTGAATTAAATAATATTTTAATAAAATATTATTATTAATATTAAATTAATTTTTATTAATTATAAATGATCTTACAAATTTATGAATGCAATTAAAAATTTCATTAAGGTTTGAAATCCATTTCTGTCAAAACCCGTGAATATTCGATAAATGTTGGTTTTTATTTTAAAACTGAAAATTAAAATATTTTGAATTTTTTTAGATAAAATAAATGTCATTTCTGGAATCAGGATATCGAAATTATCCAACGGTGAATTTTTCATAATTTTCTGAGACAGTCAAATTTTTGGGTAAAAATTTAATACCATTTAATTATATAATGTGTTTTATGACATCATAATGACCCAATGGTGATGTAATAAAATACCATAATCCTTATGTTAGGCCAATATATGTTTTATCATTAAAATAATCTGATTTTGGGTTTTTTGACTTACTTTTCAAAGCATTAATGAACCCCTCAAGACTTATTCAACACTTTGCCTTTTTAAATTAATTTCCATGGGAGTGTGACTCACCTCCACATAAGCAACCCTAATTTTTTAATAAGTTCGGACCTTGGCCTTGTCAAATTTTGTTTTCCTCTTTCCTTTTCCAGAAACCATGGGCAAATACCATGGTATGGTTTGTGTTTTGGATTATTTTAATATAAGGGGTCCCAAACCTAAATAATAAAGAATTCTTTCACCTTTCCTATATAAACCCACCCAATCTCCCACTTCCACCTCACTAAAATCTCTTGGAGTTCATCCAACCTCTGTCCTACTCTCTCTAGAATCCTCTCAAGGTGCCCCAAGATCCCAATAATCCTCTCACAAGCCTCTCTCTAGCCTTTGGAAGCACACTTCCAAGTAAGGGTTTTTTCATCTTTTCTCATTTTTGTCAATTTTATTTAAGTTGTATTGACCCTTTTAATTTCAATTATGAATGTTGGGGTATGGTTTCTCACCTCCCCCATACTTCCCTCTTATTTTTTGAATGATGGGAGACCCCTTTCTCTCTCATTAAATGCATCCCATGTACACCAGTTACTATGCCGAAATTCCGAAAGGAACTCATCTCTCTTCTTTTACATTCAAGCAATACTTTTGTATCATGAATCTAAATTGCATTTCAATTGTTGGGACATGTAACTATATTAACTCCTTACTCTCCATTACATGTAAATATGATGAGGAACCCCTTTCTCTCTCATCAACCATTTTTATAAATTCTTATGTCACGCCGTTACGCTGTCGAAATCACACCAATTTTCTAAGCCAATGTCATTGTGTAGTGAATACCATGCCCATTTCTCCATCAAGGTTATTCACCTTTATGAACATTTACATATTGATTTTAAGGTTTCATATATTAATTCCACATTCCTTTATCGTGGAATAAATGATTATGTTTTATGAATCCATGTTTTATGATCCATGTGGCACACTTATGCATGAAATGAAATGTTTAAGAAGGGTGCACCCTTATAGCGCTCCAATGCATTGGGTAAAGTATCGTATCATGATACGACAAGTTCAATGAGTGTTGACTCATGCTAATTCATGTGCAACTAGGGTTTACTCATGCTTCATGTGCAATGAGGGTTTACTCATGCTCCATGTGCAATGAGCCACTGCTCATGCTAATTCAATGTTAAGTGTTGTTTCCACATTTACATGTTATGATTATCATGATTTATCATGCCTTTATGTTCATGTTTCTCTTATGCCCTATTAAAATGCCTATTTCCTAACATGTATTGTTCTCCTCCTATTATTCCATGTGTACTCCCTTACTGGGCTTTATAGCTCATCCTTTTCTTATGCATGTCCTCAGGTTATCCCATACAATGCTAAGTACGAAGGAATGTCGTGGTCTTGTAAAGGAAGTTTTCAATAAAGACGTTGTATTTCATGTTTTATGTTTTTATGTAATGATCCTAAGCCCCAAAGACACTAAACCTCTCGATCTTATTTGTTCTATCAAGTGAATATTTATGTAATGAATCATGTTTAAGTTGTAATAAAAAGCAGGGTTGTCATATTTCATGGGATAGTGGTAATATGTATTTGTTTCATAGATTTGGGGATGTTAGTTTCATAGATTTTTTATCATGGGAAGACCATGGGATCTATGTTTGTGTGGATAAGACCAGTTTTGTTCTCAATGTGGGTATAGGGGTTTTAATCATTTTTGGGTTTCTATGGATGTTTTCTGGTGTGTATAGAGTCTGATTTGTTTTTTTAAATCACGGTGACTGAGTTATAGGGCCTATAATGATTCTTATGAGGTTTAATTATGGTTATTTTGTTGATATTGTTCAATTTTTGAGGTGTTTCTGGCTTTTTCAATTTATTTTTTTCCACTATTTATATAGAATATAAGTGGTGAGGATTCCAATGATGGGTCCCCATCCTATATTGAATCTGAATTATATGGGTATCATTGTGTGTTTCTTTAAAAGGTCATGTGATTTTGGGATATTATTTTATTTGTTTTTTGTAATTTGGGTGGATATTTTTTCCACGGGATTGTGGTGAGTGTTTCCATTTTTATTTGATCCCTACATAGTTTTTCCTAATCCCACCGACCACATAAATTGAAGTTGAAGGGTCTCTATTATTCCAATGTATTCTAGTTTTCCAAAATAATTTTAAGGGAAAATGTTTTGTTTTTTGGAAAATTATCACAACCATGTTACAATCTAATGATTATTTTATATTATTTTGGGTTATTTTATGTTTTGGTAAATTTCTGCCCTAGATTTTAAACTTCCATGAACTTTTTGGTTATATCATTGTTCGGAGTAACCATGTAGAAACCATGAATTTGGATCTATAACTTAATATTTTAATTTGGAATAGTAATAAAATCTTTTAAATATTATATTGAAAATCATGGGGCATGTGTTTTATATTTTAATAGACACCCATGGTTTTTTCTTATTTTACTAAATTGTACAGACAAACCTTGTGGGTTACCCAATTACAAAAATTTTGGAAATTCTTATTTTATTACATCTATGATTAAAGAATAATTAAACCCCTTTACCCCTCCCCATTCCTCGTGTTATATTTTTGGTGATCCCACATTCTCATGTGACATCACATGCTTAAATATTCCTCCTCTCATAGTGATTCAATAAAATTTTATCGTGATTCAAGACCAAAACTCCCTGGTATGGTATATAATTCTCTTCAATATTCCACTCCTATTGATTTCTCATATTTCATCCATTGTTCCTATACTGAAAAAACCCCATGATGTCATCTTAACATGTTTTTTTATGTTATGGAATATAATTTCTACTTTGGGATAAATTCATCCTGTATTGGAAATTTCTAACCATTCACCTTTCATTTTATGCAGGTTTCCCAAAATTCATAATTTTAATTTTAGAACTATCCATAACATAAGTATTAAATATATTTTCTAATTTTTAAAGGATACTAACCCATGTATTTATATAATTTTAGTGAAAAAAATTTATTTTATTTTTCAATACATTCAAGAATGGCGAAGGGTTTCTCTATTTTAAAGGATGTTCTTAAATTGATTTTTTTCCCTTGCCTTTTTAAATTTTATTATTGTTATGGATATTTAAAAAATTTAATGATATTATTAATGATTATGATGGTTTTAGAATTTATTTTTCAATGGTTTTTATTATCATTTCATGTGGTATATGAAATTATAAGTATTGATAAATTACTTCAATATTTTCATTGAATAAAACATGTATTATAAAAGTGTTTCTGCATCATTTTGGTTATTACCTAAATTAAATAATTGTTTTTAATCATTGAAATATATTTTATAAAAATTATTGTTTTTTCATAAATAGATTTCAAACATGATTCAAAAATCAATACTATAAGGGTATATTTGTAAATATATTTGATTTGTTATTAGAATGACCTGGAATCCTTTTTTAGTTTTCAAGATGGCTTTTTGGGAACTACAAATTGGATTCAAAAAAAATTGGTTGTATGTAAGACTCCTTCCACCATTTGTTATTCCACTTTTAATGGGTGGTGTTAGACGTCTGTGGTTACTAGGAGTCATATCTCTTGGGTTGTTTCATGAGAGGGAATTAGATTTGAGGGGGAGTACTTTTTAATTCACTACGATGATGGTATTGACCAATGTCTTTTTTCTCTTGTACTATTTTTTTCTTAGGGGAACCAAAGTTTTAGTGTAGGTGGACATAGAAGATACTAAAACCCTCTCCACAAAGCTAATAATGTGTTTACATAGTTTCCCCTTCGTTATCAAGTGATGTGTTACTATAAACATTCAATTTATTGTTGTTATGAACCTAGTTAGTGATTTTTTTCTGGGTAACATTGAATGAGTAACTATAAGTTCGAGCCTATGAAACCTATTCCTTGATTGGTAGTTAATAGATTAGATTTATTTTACTTCTTATTATATTCTATTATTTATTTACTTGTGTGAAAATATTTATTGATTATTTGTTTTTTAAATTTTATTTATTCTCTCATTTAGTTATTTGGTTCTATTTTATTGACTATTTAAACATGTGGCATGTGTTGTTTTTCTAAATCCACCATGGAAATTAATTAAAAGTATCATTTGAAATGAAAAAAATGTTATTTTTTATAGTGTATGTGATTTCTAGGGAAATACTTTTTAGATATTTTATTCATTTAAGATAAAATAGAAATAGTAAATTAAAAAAAAATTCATTCTTAGGAATTTATTTATCCATATAAATGAATGCATGAGAAACAAATTATTTCTATTGTATTTCTATCTAGTTTAAAATGATTCTTTAATTAAACATTTTCCATGTGTTGAGGAATGTGGTAAACTACACAACTTGTTTATTCTCAAAAATACATTAAACTTCCATTTTAGGTCCATAGTTCAGATTTGGGTCTATCTTAGAGCATTGACTGTTTCTGTATTGGATTAAACCTTAGGTTAGTGCATAGGTCATTGATTATTTTTATTTATTTAGATTCCTTGAATCACCAACCATATAATTCAAAAAAGTTTAGTTATTTATGTATAATCAGTGGTTTATTATATTTTTTGAATTATGGATGTTAATGCTAATGGTTTTCCTATGAAAGGGATTTTAACATGAGATGAGGGACTAAATTGTTTTAAATTTCATCAAATTGTTAAAGTTATTTTTATTTTCATAATTCTTAAGAATTATTTTCTTTTCCATTTACTTTCATCTTACAAACTGACCGTCATGTAATTTTAGAGAAATTTCATTACTTATTTATTTGTTTTTCTTTTGGAAGATTTTCCCCAAATAGTTCTTCACTAAGGTCCTGGAACTTATTCCATCCCTTGGGGCTCATGAATGACCTTCGGGTTTATTATAGGTTGGCCAAGGTGTGTAGTTCAAGGGAGTCCTAGTGTTAGTTTGTGACATGAGATTTCAGTGAACACCACTAAAGATAATATGTAATTTAGGTTCAATGTTATCATATATAATTTTCCTAATCACCATGAAGTAATTAAAAAATTATGTTATATCATACATATATAGATGTTTAACATGAAAATAGTCATTCAAACTCTAGAATAAAATATTAAAATGTTCAATATAAACATCAGTGGAGATTCAGATCCACATATTCTATTAATTGTGTTTTAATATAATAAAAACATTTACATGTAGATACAAATGGATCCACATGATTCCCTTATAAAGTATAAATTTATTACTCCAACATATTATAATGAATTTAGAGAAATAGTTCTTTTTGAAATAGAACTAGTCGATGAAATGATAATGAAAAAACAAGAAATCAAGAAACACATCCGAGATGCAAAATTTTGAAACAGGATTTCTGCTAAAAATAATAGTTGAGAAAAATAATATCAATTTATAAATAAATTGATCCTTTAAATGTCTCTATATAAGATATTCATATTGTCAGAAAATAAGATAAATTGAATCTCGAGGTATGTTGGTTCATATGATATTCATTATGATTTCAAAGATATATCAAATATATTGTAACTAATGTTAAAACCATTTAATGTATATAATGTCTTTTGTAGATCCCTAACTAGTATTTACTTATCAATTACCTCAAATTTACTGAATCGTGTACTGCAACTACATCATGTTCTCTCATAATAGAAGTACTTTGTGAAGATAATCGATCACTGGGATAAACTACTAAAAAAATTATAACTCACAATGTCATTGCTATATGGTGAAAATAATAATTAAATTTTATAAATATGGGATCCTAAATATTTAATTTAAAAATTACACTTAAATATTATTCTTATATATTTTGAACAACAGAAAAATTGTTGAAATTTTTGATGGATACAAGAATTTAAAATTTAAAATTTCAGCTTATTTAATGAATGTATTATTATAAATTTTGAATGAATAGAATGTGTAAGATTAAAAAAGTACAATGGGATAATAAAAAAATATAAATAAAATTATTAGGATTTCGGAATTCATTGGGCCACGGTCTCCTAAAAAACATTGTTCATAAAAACACTGTAAATACTAAATAAAAGAATAGAAATAATATATGAATTTTGAGAATCCTAAGATAGAACTAAGTGAATGGGTAATGAATATAATTAATTTAAAATATATTTAAAATATAATCTCTTTATTAATATGGTATGGTTTTAATGTCTCTTTGGGAAAAATTATCATCATAATAGTAATTTAACCATTAAAATTATAATATAACCCTAATAATGGTCAATTTATTACTGTGGTATTTGTTAAAGTAACATTATTGGTAATGTCTAACTTGAATCGAAATAATAAATATATTTATCCGAAAAATATAATGTGGTTAATAAGTTTGTGTACGGTGATGTAAGTAAAACAATATATTATATATATATATATTAACTTTTCATGTAATAAACATAATTTTTATAATAAAACATAAATCACGGAAATTGTTAAATTTTAGTATATATATATATAATAGATATTAATTGTTGAGTTATCTTGTTCAAAATACATATAGGTGAATTTTTTATAATTTTAAAAAATATAAAAATACATAGATGAATAGTAAAATATAGAAAGACAGGGTAATTTATTACATGATTAGTTCATTAAAAAAACATTATCGGTGATTTAGAATTCAACTTTTTGTAGTGGGTATATGATTTCATTTGAATGGTTTTTGAATAAAACTTTTAGCTTAAATACATACACTAACATTGAGTGATTAATTTTCTAACCATGCATCATTTTAGAATATAGAGATAAGATTGGTGTGTGTGTGTGAGACTATGTCTCACTAGGATTTTATTTTAGTTTAACAGTTGATTTATTAATAATGTCAACAGTGCTTCCTATAATAGGATATCTACAATAAATTATATAACTAAAATCAGTGATATGTGAATAATGATTTAATGTGACTAGTTCGAATCAACTAATCACCCTATATTTTAATACAATATATGATATATGTTGTTTTTATTTGATAATAATTTATTTGTTGACATATAATTAGGGATTATATTTTTGTAAAAATACGACACCAAATAAGTATACTAATGTTACTTGGGTGAAATAGGTATAGTTCGATCATTATTATGAGGGGGTTTAGTGGGAAAGGATGAGCATGTTCCTTCTACAGAGGAACCTAATACCCAAAAATCAATATAAATTGATAATGAACGTAGAAGTAATACCATATCAATTGTTTGAATTAGAAATTAATGTTTCTTAATATTTATATGAATAGATAACCAATTATTAATGTATATATTGAGTCTTGTGATGATGAAAAGTGGATAGATGGTGAAAATGTTTATTTTAGAAGATTTATTAACCAAAGGGGAAGATAGTGAAGCTCAAATTTTTCATTCTCTTGGGACTAGGTTATCCATGGGAAATATTGTAGTTTTAGAAAAATATTATTAAAGTACTAATATGGGATACATCCTACTCATTATCCATTTAATGAAAATTCTAAATTCACTGAGTTGAAGTTTGGGAATATATATTTTCATGGATATTCTTTTATGTTTACATAATTTATATACTTTTCTTTGACCGTTTATGGTGATGAGTAAACTAAATGACATAATTACATATGTGTTTTTAAGTGAGATCATTTTTAAATAATGAGAAGACATTTTATATATTTTATAAAATAGGTTAACATGGATCTTATGATAGATAATGTCCTTTGAGTGAAATATGAGTCCTGATTATTTAGTACAGGGTTGAGTGGAAGTATAGGAATAAAGATATATACTAAAAATGGATATAATGAGTCATTAGAAAACTATAGGAATACTTTTTATTCATATTCATATATATTATTGATAGTATTATAACACAATTATTATAATTGAAAGGTCCATACTTGTGTTGTAAGACCTGGTTATCCAATGAAATTCATTTCTCATAAAAAATATATAACATCATTAGAAATTATACAGGAATGTTAATTTTAGGGGTTATGTTTAAGATTATGCATCAACGATATCATATCATGAATAATATAGTGTATCATAGGAGATCACTATACATATATCATATAGTAATTTTCTGTTACCAAATATAAACTCTACATTCTATATTTATTGACCTTTATTCAGAATAATTGATTCAAAAAAAATGGATTTAAACTATTGTGGTCTCAATAAATAAAGCAATCCAAATTAGGTAGACTAGTTTGGATTTTCTATTCTGATACTAGGAGTGTGTGTGGTCTTGTACTGATGGAGTAAGGAATTGTTTTCTCATGTCAGAATCACTCATATGATGTTTTATAGTTTGTGCTCATAAATTATGAATTTGATGTTTCTGTAAGAATAATAAAATAAGATTTGTGCAAAAAAATTATAATTTAATTGGAATTTTAGGGTCATGGAGGTTTTTTATAAAGGAAATCAGGGGTGGACCAGAGCAATTGTGGGTCCCAAAATTTCATATACTGTAGTATAACCTATTGACTGAATATTCTTGATTATAAGTGGAGGTGGTTCCACTAATATTTATTAATTAATAGAATTATTCACTTGTTGTTGTGTTTAACTAATATTTGATAATTTTTCAAAATTTCATTGTAATATTTCTATCTTTTTAAAAATTAAAGGAACCGATGGTATTTTCCCTGGGATGTAAGACTAATGATTGAACAACAATATTCAAAAATTTTTATTCCTTATTTTAGTTTTTTATATCTTTATATTCTTGTTTTTTGACTATTTTTTGTATTATATTGTGTGAGGCTTTGATTCCATTTTGGTGAAAATGTTTTTTTCATCTAGAAAGCACTTATATATCATTTTTCATGGGGGTTCCATCAAATTTTTGAATTTTGAGAGCTTTTTCTATACATTAAAGATTATAGTGGTTTGATTATATTGTTTTTTGTTTCCAAGTAATAACCAATAAGTGGTGTCAATTATTTTTCTTTACATGGTTCTACACATTCAATCATAGACTCTTTTGGTAATTTGTTTTCTATCAACTCATCTCCAATTTATTCTGAGTTAACTGATTTTAAGGTATGTTGTTGATTGAAGGAATAGTCCGGATAAAAAATTAAAAATATTGACTTCAACTTTTGGAGGATGAATATGGAGTAATTTTTAATGAACTATTTTTATGTTCCATTGGGGGGATTCAACTGTAAATCAGTGAAAAAAAATAATGGGAAAGGATTTTTTTTTAATGTAATTTGATTGATTTGAATTTTACTAGAATATATTGATTCCTAATTAATTTGATAGTTGAAGGATATAGTTGTGAGAACCTAGGAATTATTAATAATAGATAAGTTTATTTCCATATTAATATTCCTGAATTATATTTTATATATTCACATTTATTATAATAATAATAAGTAATTTCTCAAACCAAAATTAATTTCCTTTTTTAAAAAATTCTGTTTCATGCATTGTATTGGTTTATTTAGATGTATAATTTATAAGTTTCATAATTTTAATTTGACCAAATAAAATTAATTTTTTTATCATTAATTAAAAATTATCTTAGAAGTTATTTTGATAAATTTCTGAAATTTTTTATTCTTTGGTGAATAACATATATTATTTTTTTTAAATGTACATTTTTATTTCAGGTATTTTCAAAGTCACAATATATTTTTTATTGGATTTTAAATTCCATTAGTTTTTTTGGACAAAATAAAATCCAAAAAATCCCATTAGGATCAACATTACAAATTATTCTTATATACAACAATTTACACATAAAACTACATTTATCTCGAAAATAGTTTTCCATTGAGTAAATTATTTAAATTTAAAAATTAATTTGTACCACCATTAGAAATGAAATCTTAAAAAATGAATTTAATATTTTGAGTCATGAGGTTTAAATTTATTAATGAATCCCCATTCATTTTTTTATTATTAATAGTAACTTTGGTAAAAAAATATGGATACCATGGTAAAAGATAAGTTGATATAAAAGGGTAAAATCTAGAAATATAAGTGATAAAATGGACAAAGATATTTCTAAATATTATTTTATAGACATTTTTCAAAACCATATCATCCCATATTCTATGTTGAGATATCTTTGGTACATTTTTCTAGTAATGCATTAATATATTTTAATCTTTTTAAAAATTCAATTTTTGTCCTCTACATCACTTACAAAAGGACACACCCTCTTATCTTATCTCATATGAGCCATAAAAAATTCTTTCCCAAATTCCCACTATATTTCCTATAGGTACTTGTTTGATAATAATATAATCCAAATAAGTATTTAGGTATAAAACTAATGTGGTTTTCCAAAGAAAGGCATATTTATTAATAGAGCATTTTCATTTTATTTATTTATTTACATCCTTCAAATGTGTCTTAAATATTTTGATATAATAAAAATAGAAACTATTATATTATTAAAATTTATTATGCTATTGGCATAAAAAATTTCATATACTTACCCTACTAATGTAACTTAAAATATCATTCATGTGTACGAACATAGTACTACCTTGAAATAATTATATTTTTTATTTATCATAATCGAATATTATAGTTGGTCATAATGATACAAATAAATGAAATAATATGAAATATATGATAGAGATTTCATTTCATATTAGAAAATAAAATTTATATATCTTTCTTTAGCATTCAATGAAAAACTTCACTTGTGTGTACCACTGGACAACCACCTCATGAACCGATGTATTTGATTTTTCATCATTACCTCAAACGAATGGTATATATAAGTTAATTTAAAGTAATGGTAATGTATTTATTATGTAATTATCATTTTTAAAAAATTAGAATAATCCTTAACCTATTTTCCTCAGGTTATTTGGAAAATGGAAACATTACTCAACTATATATATGGACTATCATCTCTAGGATTGTAACGTACATAATTTTTTATAACCGACCTATATATATTGTTAGAAGACTATAATTAATGTATAAAAATTATAATTATAACATTACTAAGATTCTGGATATGATATTTTCATTATCTATTTAACCATAGTCAACCTACCAAAGTCATTTAAGACATATGAATAAAACATCCTCAAAAATTATAATATAAATGTTACCAATTTATTAATTATGTATGAAATGGTAATAAGTGAAATAAAATGAATAATAATAAGATAATGAAATTGAAAAATAATCTTATGTGAGTAAAAAATAGTCTTCAAGTTCATTACCTATATCTAGTTGCTTGTGTAATAGTGTGACATCAATCATCAGTGTCAAACATTATACCCATCTAACAAAAATGCATTGTCTTTTTATAATACATAGTTTTAGTTCTAGTGTGAAAGTTCTATGAATGATTATATAAATCATGAAACCCTGAATTTCTCATGAATAATGAGACAAAAAATACAACCCATGTAGTAAAGGTAATTACCAAAGGGGGAGACAAAGTAGAAATTGTCTCCTCACCATATCAGTTTCCCTAGATTACTTTAAAATCATCATATCACACCCTGTACTACAGAATAAACTCAATGATCGGTGGTTATATCAAAAAAATTATAAGAACCATACCCAAACCATCATATTATACATCTATATGCAACTGATAAAAAACAAAATAAGTCTCCACTCCTCCTTTGATTCCAAGATAAGTAGGGAAGTAAAATTTATTTTGATAATGTTAGTAACATTTATCCCTTTCCTAGAGTTATATGTAGTTTCGAAGTTAACCATCTATAGATATTTCACCCACCACCTCTACCTAAGATTCATTTCGTTGTTATAATACATAAATCTCTAACTCATTTGGTAATAAATTACCTTGAACATATCCCTAAAATGATAGTGTCACCAACACATAATCCTAGGAAAAATAGTGGCAATATCCAAATCATTAGTTTGTAACATTTCTCATGTGGTTAAAGATCGAATAATTTATAGGTCATGATATGATCATCCGAAAAAATCAAAAAAACCATACTACTGCCCATATTATAATAATATAACATGTACCCCTTACCAGAATTTAGAAATATTAGAATAGTAGCTGATGTTAGAAGAAGATTCAATTCCTCAAAAAAGGTCTAATATTGAGTATACCATGTGAATTTCACCACTTTCATGGAAACAGCTGTCAAATGTGATTCTAACTTCATAAAATCATTAATGAACAATAAAAGTATCCATCCAGCCCTAAGAATCTCCATATCATGAATTAATTCCTTTGTTATTCCAAGGAAAATATAGCATTTTCATTTTTAAGATCAAATAACAGTCCATATTATGAAATCATGTGTCCTAATAACCTCACTTCTCAGATATGTAATTTTCATTTAAAAATCATCCTATATAGTCAATGGCTCTAAAATATTTCTAAAACCATTTTTCTATTGATATCATGCTAATGATAAGTTCCTTAATAGACTAAGATATCAACTATAAACACCTAGAAATTGGTGTTGAGATATAGATGTAATATCATGTTCATCGTTTCCTTAAGAATTACATAGGAATTAGTTAGACCAAAATTAATTAAAATATATTGAAAATAAATATAATTACTCAAGGAAATAACCTTTGGGGTGTCATACTCTCAAAACCAAATAATATGAAACCCTAACCAATGATATTTTTTAAAAAACCTACTTCAACCATTTAACTAGTTGAATATGTCATGCATCTTGGGAAAAGGGTACTTATTCCTAACACTCACAAAGTTCAACATTGAGTAGTCAATACAGAGATGAAAATAAATATTAGCCTTCTTAGAAAATAGGACATGGGATGCCCATGTAAAAACCTATGACGAATATTGAAATTATTAAGAATGTCATCTGATGTGATCTTAAGATCTTTTAGCTTATGTGGTTTAATTTGTTAAGTGAGTATAGAAATTGATTGCATACTTTTCACCCAATCAATTATTTACTCTACCTCCCACTAGAGGATGACTCGAGAAGTTTTATGGGAACACATTAGGGAAATATGATACAACCAAGTAAAATGAATAATTTTTAAATCATCATTAGGATCAATTGGGATAGAATAGAATAAACTCTTTACCTCTGTGGTGGATGGTTTAGCCCGAATGGACCTTATGTCCCAATCTCCCAAAATCCCCTGATATCTCCCATCGATAGTACAGAATGAAACATGATGATGATAAAAATAAGTCCCAACATAATAATCCACAATCCAATCCATTCTATTGATGATTTTTAAAAAAATCAAGATCAATAAATAGGAAAAAAATACTAACTTTGCATCATCTATCGATAGAAAACATGGAGGGAAACAATACCCCTTCCCCTTTCTAAGAGGAATAACCAATTCTATAAGAAAATTAATTATCTACATTATAATTTTATTAAAATTAACAAAAATGGTCAAAATAATGGAGTTCGATCAACCATTATCAAATAGAGATGTTCATACAGAATATACTATAAATATGGTACCTGTCACTATAGTCGGGCATGTGTCAACCTCCTTAAAAATCAAATACATTGTGTGGTGGTGCTTCACTCATGATGCCTATGGTTGGAGCCCTTCATACTTTGAGTCATCTGACTATGGAATAGTTCTCTTTGGAGATAAATATTCTTGATGATAATAAAGAATAGATAAAGACTAGAAGAACCTCTACCAATAGACTAGGTTCCCAAAAAAGAAATATATCTTTGTGGGTGTAAGATAACACAATCAGGTGTTCCCTAGATTGAAACACTAATAAAAATTCCATGAAACACTGTGGTCTTCTGATGATGGTTTATAGGAGGTACACTACTAAGAAAAACCTTCATCACCCATGTAATTATCATTCCACTTCCACTTCATCCTAGTTTTCCACTGAAACTAGCAATGGGTGGTAAGGAAAGGGAAAATTGGATAATCATTCCCATAATATCCATTTCGGATTTCATATCCCAATCAATTTCCTCCTTATATTTTGAAATATTTATCATGTAATACTTTTATCAGTGGTCTAGTTACAAACCATCTAGGTATTTTTGGGCCTTCAGCTAATCATTCATTACCACATCGAGGGAAAAAATAAACTAGCTCTATGAAATGGTTGGTGTACTGCTACACCGAATTCCCTACATGATAAAAACAGTCGAACTCAAGAGAATAAAATGGTATTAGAGACTCTAGACAAAAATTCTAAAAGAAGAGTGTGTTGAAAGCCTTCCCATCCCATCTGTCATGCATGTTTTCTTCTACTATATAATCCCACCACCACATGATGGAATCCTCAAGAATGAATGTATTTTATATTATCTTTATAGCCTCATTTGTATCTTTGATTTCTAGGAAATGACAAATGATTTACATTCTGTCCTATACATCGTGGGATTCATTCATACCCTCAACAGATAGAGGCTTCTCATTTATATGCACTAGAGTATGATCCCTATCTCACTAAGCACCTTTTTATTCAATAGTATCTTGGTTTTGAACCCATGACATGTTATGGCCCATGTAATCAACTGACCATATGATATCCTATAAATGATTATGATCCTATAAAGGATTATCTTGTATTGAATCTCTCATATCACCCTCCAATGGGACACGAGGAAGATATCTAAAATGAATGTTTCTATATAGAAAAGAATAAAGATATTATATGACAAAGAAAATTCATAGTTTAAACTAGAATAATATAAACATTTGTTGAGACCAATGTCTAAACCCAAAATAGGAGGCACACATATCAACATCCCATGTTGTTCTAAGGATTATCCCAGTAGGAGTTGTCTAAGAACTCAACACAACCTACCCCTCAAGTCCCAAAAAACCTATCTCCTCTGAAACAGCTTCCTAAGACAAAGCACAACCATTATCTGAAACCAAATTGACATGAACCATCATAGATACATATCAAAATATTCTCTAAATTATACCATGGTAATATGTGAATGGTATTACAAATCCTCATGGTCTGATGACTAGCACTTGAACATCGAAAAAAATTATATGAAATGATTTATCCTATGAAAAATGATACATGGGATATATATATATCTGTGTGTATGTGCGTGTATATATAGATTACTATGTATGTGTAGATAAATAGAGATAGAACTAGAAAAGGAAAAATAAATATTCCAAAAACAAATAATGATAATGGAGGTGATATAACCCCAAAGTATCCAGATCAAAACCCAAAGTAAATGTCTAACAAAAACAAAAAAAACATAAACTAGATACTACTACTACATATGAAATGTGTTGACTGTATACCACAATCTAACGACCATATACCCAAACCCAATGGATAAAAACATTACTACCTCACTGCACCACCTCACACTTTCCTATATCAGACAATAGTACAAGGTCTACACACCCATGATGGAGTGTGAAGGGTGTGACTGAAACATTAATAGTATGATCACACCTAGGTGTTCTATATTAGGTACTTGTTAAATAATAATATTGTTCTCATATCCAAAAAACAAACCATGATAATCTATTAAATAATTTTATTTAAAAATCATGGTAAATCGTTTTCCATTTTTTCACAATTATAATGAAAATCCAGGTAAATTATTCACTAATAATAATTCATAAAAACCATTACCATATTTTAAATATTGTTTCATTCTATATCAATCCAGGTAGTACAAAGCTATCACATAATGAAAAATACCACAATGATATCATGTGGTCAGGACAGCAAGGACACTCTTACCAAAAACATAATCAATGAATAGTGTACATATCAAGTACGAAGAATACATGCATCAATGTCTAAGGAATTGAGGAAACCATAGGAAAGGAAACCCCATATAATTTCAATAAAGACATATTTTTAATTAATATATGATAAATCAATGGATGGGAAACCAAGGAAGTGAACCCATTTACAATACTATTGGATGAGACCCAGTACTACAAAAACTACCTAACTACCCATAGATCCCATATGGATAATATATCCTATAAATTTCAAATGTATTAAAAATTTCAGAAAAAATCCTAAAAAACTATTATTTATAAAAATATATTAGAAAAACAATATCAAAATCCATTTCACAATGCATTTATAATACCTTTTCATTTACAAAAAATGGAAAACCCACATTTTTACAAAACCCCATTTACACACCAAAATAAATTAATCGATAATCATTAAAATGAATATATATATATATATATATATATATCCATTTATAAAATCAAGGACATTCATGTTAAATCCAATGTAGGGAAGAGAAATAATTTCCTACCTCAAACACAGTTCATACACCAACCGCGGTGGGATCTAAATACTAGAAATGGGGAAGGAAACAATAGAAATAAACTATATACCTAACATTGATTCTCACATATTATAATAAAATTCCAGAAACAAGAGGGCTTGAATTGAAGTAAAATACACACATACCTTAATGAACATGTGAACTTCACTGAAATCATTAAGAAATTTGGCCTCTAGAAGACAATTTGACAACGGATCAAGAAGGTGTTGGAGGAGAATTGTCAAATGATCATTAGATCCCAGAAATGCTGCCCAAAACAACATCTAATTCAAAAATAAATAGAGAAATATAAATATAATTTTCACAGTTATATAAATAGAAGTAACCCACTATGATAGATATCAAAGAGCCAATTAGAGAATCCAAGAAGTGTTGGATTTAGAAAAAGTCATCGAGAGTGTCCTTAGAGTTCAAGGGACATGGTGTAAGTTGAATGGCAGATGTTTTAGGTGTGTAAACATTAAATATTCTATATTTAAGAAAATATCACTATGTGAGTTACCAGTTCACAACATTAACCTCTAGGGTGGAATGTATTCCAAAAAAATCACCTTTATTCAAAAACCCAAAATCCAATTTCACCAAGTGAATATCATTTCAAATCAAAAAAAGTTTCAAATCTTAAACCGGATTCATGGGTTCTTCCCCAGGGTTAATTTGAGACATAAATATAATATTTTTCATCTAAACCAGCTCATATAGACAGAAACCATCCCAAGTTATTTATGAAACCTATAAGAGTCCTATGAAACCACTCTAATATTAAAGTACATCCTATTAAATATTAAAGTTATATTGTATATTAACAAAAATTATACACACTTGGGGGTAGTATTAATGAAAAAAATAAATTATCGGTAAATTCTTATCATTAACTATGGAAGGGATTGTCTAGAAAACCTTGATGTCATTCCCCTTATAGAGTATATTTTTATTCTTAATGGATTGGATTTCTATTTATCATGCAATTATAGATTTTAGAGATAATGAGTTTTTTTTTAAAATGATTCTTGGTTTGAATACAATATTTAATTCATCCATTTGGTAACCTATTAGCAAGCAATGAAATTGGATAAAAAATAGATATCAAAGTTATCATTCACATATTATTGAGAATAAGAAAATTGATCAAATTAGTGATGTTCTTATAGTATATGCATATCAAGATATATTTCCTGATGAATTTCCACTTATTATATTTAATCAAGAGATTATATTTTCTAATGACTTAGTACCATTCGGGAATATAATTTTCAAACCTCCTTATAGAATGGAACAAGTTGATTTTTTTAATATAAAAGGTAGTTACAATTGGTAATTTATAAAGGCATCATTCATCCAAGAACTACACAAGGGAATACTCCTATTTTTTTCTAAAAAACAAATATGTTCCTATTAATATTTCCAATGATTATTAAGTATTAAATAATATCATTATTAAGAATAATTATTTGTTACCTCATATAGATCACTTTATTAGTAATTATAAAAGATATCTATATTTTTAAAAGTTTGATCTCAGGTATAGGTTTCATTAACTTAAGTTGAATAAGTATGACATTCAATATACCACATTTCAAACTAGGTATATTCATTATGAGCTAGAATTAACACCTTCTGGGATAAATAACATACCAACTATATTTGTGGACCTAAAAAAAATATTTTCCTAAAAGTACTAGGTTAAATTTGTTTTTTAATTGATTAATATCCTGATATATTATAAATGTAATGAAAATAATGAGAAGAAATTGAGTTTTATTTTAAAAATTATAATAAAATGTTATATGGGAAATTTTTTTAATTAGGATTTCTGGTTGCAACAGATTTCTTTCCTTGGATGTATTGTAAATTGAGATGGAATAACCTATAACACTGTGATATTTGGTGAATTTTTTTTAAATAATTTTAATATTTTTGATATATTGTGTTACAAACATCACTGAGTTTAACTTTTGTTACGTTCTACACAGAGTGTAACTTGCAATACACACAACATCGAGTTTAAATGAAATGTGACATAGTATTAAAATAATATTATTTAATATGATAGTTATCACCTAAACACTATAATGGTAAATTTGGAGAGTATTAAATATAATATAAAAATATATGGTCTATACATTCATATAAGATGAATTGTTTTATGACCAATTAACTAGAAATGATAAAAATATATATATATATATATATATAATTTAATAATTTATTTCTAAAAACAATATTTTTGAAAAAAACACATTTTACCTCAATAAAATAAAATAAAACAATTTTTCTGAATAGTTTTAATGAAATCAATTTATTTTATATTCAATCAAATTTCATACACTCAACTCATGTGATTTCTAGACAAGAGACAAGAATAAATTCAATTTTATGGTTAAAATGTATTTTTTGAAAAAAAAGCTTTTGTCACCTTTTGCGCACTTATTATGAAAAATAATTTTTGACTCATTTAGAACATTTATCTTTCAAAATAAAATTATTATTTTAAATTATCATTTACAAATTATTTTAGGATTATTTTTCAATAATTTGTTGATAAGATAATTTTTTAGATGAATAGTGAAAATTACTAGTTTTTATTAACAATTTCTATTTCCATTAGTGATTTTAAAAATATAAAAATTACCACGATATATTTTTAAATTTAAATTTTGTTAAATTAAATAATTATTAATCAAAATTTTTTTATTTGAATAATTTCCATACTCAATTTTTATATAAAAACATTTTAACCCATTTGTAATATTCTATTTGGAAAAATAATTTCTCATTGCATCAAAGGATTTAATTTTAAATTAAATTCCTCAACTTATATGAATTGAATTTGGAAAAATTGATCCAATATTTCGAATAATAATAATTTATATTATCTAATATATTCAACATAATTTTTTACCATAATTAATAGTAAAAATAGTACGAATTATTTGATGTGGTTAAGGTACAAATGGGTCTACATGGGCATTAAACTAAAAATATAGGAGTTAAATGTGAAAAAATACTTGTACATCACACATTTTATATGAATAATAAGAACATATATATTCTATTATTGATAATAGTTAATTTTTTGTCCTTTTTCATGTGAAAAATGTGGGTACACCCTTTTCTTTTCCATGTTTATATGTGTGACACTTGCACCACTTATAAAAGTCCACCCCTTGTCATATCATTTTCACACTAACGAAACCCTTTTGTTTTCTCAAGAAATTCCCATTTAACATACATTATTAAATACACCCATATTAGAATACTTTTTTTGGTATTATTATTTTTTAGGAAATATTTTAGTGAGAAATTATTGTGTTTACCCAAAAAAGAGGCAATGTTCTTCCATGAGTGTTTTTTTTTACTTAGCCTCCTATAATTATTATAAAAAATTGATATTATAAACTCAGTATCTTCCATATAAAAAAAATTAATGTTAATTTCATTACCTACAATCATCTCCTCTTTTATATAATGGGATATGAAATCATTATTTATGTGTCACGTGGACTACCACCCAACAAACTAACGTTATTCATTTTCCATAACCACCTATCATAACTATATATAATTATGTATTAAATGATTATATATTATATTTATGATATTATTATACTTATTAAAATATTATATCATATATAGGTTCATTCCTTCTATTTTGAGGCAATATTATAATTTTTCTTGAGTGTACTGTGAACTACCACATCGTTAAGTGATGAGATTGTTTTACGCATTACATAAATGGAAATAAGGATGGGTTTAATGAAATTACTTGATATATATGAAATATATACTATTCTATAATAGTAATATATTATTTACATTATTTTATTTCATTCTTTCAAAAAAATAGAGACAACATTCATGCAAACGTATGGTCAGCCGTCTCCACGAATGGTGTGTTCCATTTTGTATCTCTTAATCATACAGAGTACTCTAAAAACATATATACTGAATATATATTATATTTATATTTGCATTAAAAATATATATTATTAAACCATGGTAACTTTAATATGAAAAAAATAAAAAATCCAAATATATTCAAAAAACAATGGATTTATTGCCCAAAACATGACCTTAAAATGGAATTGTTAATAAATTTGTAATAAGAGGTCAAAAATAAATAATATGTGGTATTATATAATTATTTATTTATTTTTTAATATTTTTATAATATAATTATATTTTTTTAAATGAAGTATAAATTTTTATATAGGGAGTTCACACATCTGGTAAGGTATTTCTTTCTCACTTTTATTTTTCTATAAGACTCATGAAATATACACCACGTGTTTCGCTAATGTTTTGTATATGATTCCTAAGGATGTATTTCATTATTATTAACCTTTAAATTATGGGTAGATACATACCTATTTTAGGAGCTATGTTTCATGAGATTCATGGTTCAAACATAACCAAATCGATAAGCAACTATTGTCTCTATTAGCCTATTTCAAAACATATGTTGAAGTGTGCAAAATTAATTTATTATGAGGTGTATATACCAACCCATTAAAATGTAATATCATGGATCTGTTTATTATCCTGCTATTATAAGTTCCATTTATGTAACACCCCCAGGATTTTACAGTATGTATTCTATTAAATAAATTCAAATCATTTGATAGGATACATTGCACCCAAAATTATTGAATACATTATAAATGAAATAAAATCACATAGATTATGAAAAAACCCTATAAATAAATAATGAAGGAAATAAGATAGTTTTCTTATAAATTAAGGAATATTTACCAATAAAATAGTAACTCGGCCTTTGAAATCGAAATGTGACCATTAATAATTGTAATTCGAACAATAAAGTAGAAACATCACCAATGAAAGTACAAAAAAAAATTATTAATCTTATAAATGAAATTAGGATATGATTATTTCATAGTATAAGTAAATAAATATTTTGAAAATTATAAATTAGGTGTTGGTATTTTTATAGAACATTAATTTTTATTTAAAATGTTATAATTAATATTACAATTTAAAAGAAATTATATATTCATAAAATAGAATAATTAATTAATATTTTTTTGTCTTATGATTATAAGATGATTTTTCAAGACCTTTGTTAATTTTAAAAAGTTTTGTAAAATCATTTATAATTTTAAAATTGGTATTTTTCAAATAAAATATGTTTTTAAAAAAATATTAAATTTATAAAATCTAGAAAATTAGTTTCTTAAGATGGATTTTATTTTCTAATTTTTCATGTTTAAAAATTGTTATAGTGATTTTTTGGATTTATATAATTTAGTTGAATTTTTGGTGAATTGTAAAATATATTAATCTACGATATATGGTAAATTCATGATTTATTCATTCAAATATGATGTATGGATGATTTAATCACCATTTGTTTGAAATCACATTCACTATTTATTGTATTTATTAACATTAATCATAACAATTTTTCCCCTTGATACAAAATAATAAAATAATGTATTGAATTATCAAAAAACACCTCAATCCTCTATTATAAATACCAACCTTATTTACATCTTCTCATCAAACCATCAATACCTTGAAACATGTATAATTTTCAACCAATCCTCTATCCATGTATCTCCCCCCAGTACAGGATGCTTTGGTCTCTATAATGTTCCAAACCCAAGTCCCTTAAGGTGGTTCTCAAGGAGAATAATTCAAGATGTAAATCCCTTTATCATTCCATTTCATTTTACCTTATTTTATTTTTTGTATAATCATTACCTCACCACATCTATACAATCAATCATGATAACTCCAGTATCATATATATAAAATTATTTTACAATTTTAATTTAAAATTCATCATCAAAACCCTTCTCTTATCTATTTTCTTCTAAAACAGACTATATCATCCTTGATGTGTCGATTTACCACCATCATGGAAGATACATCTTCATTTCCCTTACCTCTTTCATAGATGGTAATAAATCCATTTTAATGATTAAAATATATTTTTAAATTTATATTAAAACTTATTTATTATTCAGTAACCACTATATATACATAATATTAAATAATAAAACCAAACTAGTTCGTGATGATCAAAAAATTACCAAAATAATCAAAACAATTATCACTAAAGTTTCATCTAATGTTTCATCCACATGCCATATAAAAAAGTGGAATATATAAAAATTTAATATTCTACAGGTTCATTAATGACATATAATTTCAATTGTGCATAATAATTCTAATTTTACATGATTTTCCATACATTTATACAAGAAAAATAATCCTTAAACCCAAGGAAACGAACACTCCTAAACGATAATATTGTACTTTATAACTCATTAAAAATGCCACAAATAGACATAATAATTTCATAATAAATAAAATAAATGTATAAAATTTTCTAATTTAATTAATTAATTGATTTATTCTAATTATACAGGATGTTAAGTACAAGTGCAGAATGCTTTACGACATAAGGTAAGGGTTTTCTCATCTCACATTTATTTCTGTGATATTTTATTTATTCGCCACTATTTATTCTCTATGGTTTACATATACAAACATTTGGGGTATAATATCATAAAAAAATTTATCTCAAAGGTATCCAATGCTTCTTTTTAAGTTCATTAATTTTCTGGGACATACAGTTTGATGGATTGAAAAGTGATGAGGGATTCTCTCTGAACCCCCATTTTTACTTCGGGTTATGGTATCCCTCTACATAACCCTAATATAATACTTAATTATTATTATTTACTACTTATAAATTCAATTTTAATGATCCAATAATATGAACCAAACTTAATTGATCTTTTATTAATGGGGAAATAAATTCTTTCTAAGGATTCCTTTTCAATCCCTCTCAATTTGCGAGCTCCATTAAAGAAAACTCCCCAATTTCATACACATTTTAATGTATACTCCATAATATATTAAAATAAACCATTATTTTTAATAAATAAATCATTTACTCATGAAAATTATCTTATTTCTTTTCTGGTTTTATGAAAAAAATTATTCCTTTTCTGCTTTAAATATGATGTTATATTTTTCCCTCAAACTGCACAAAAGTTTCTCATTTCTAATGTTTCTTAAACACACTTTTTACATGTTTTCAACTCAGATGTCAATTTTTAGTATGAAAATCTGTTAATATTCCTTATATATAATTTAATTTATCATCAATTTTCTTTTCTATGATAACATGATTAAATTTAGATTTTAGGAAAAACATACATGATTTTAAAAAAGAACTCTACTTTCCAAAAAAAAGTTATTTATCTTAAAAATATCTCAATGATTTTGTTATAGTATTTTCATCTACTTAAACAATCACTATTGAATCGTATACATGATCTCTTATGTTACCACCAACTGTATTTTATTTAATGGTTTATTCTTATTTTGACTGGGATTGTACTTTATTGATAAAATTTTCCAAATTACTCTTGATAGTTATTTGATTAACTAGGGAAATATTTATAAATATGTATATTTTCTTTAATGTAGTCATTTGATGATATGGAATATTATTTATCACTTATTTGATACATGAGAAATTATTTTGATGGTATGATAGGAGTTTGGGACTGATTAATGAATTCCCTACGAGTTGGGGACAAGTTATTGCAAACCCTATTGGGGCCTAGATATAGATATCCCCTTAAGGCATCCGTAGTCTCATTAGAAAAAAAAATATACAGAAAAACCATTCATATTTTTTACATGAAGAATTTTATGGGATTCTACCCATAGACATAAACAATCGTGATTGTTTTATGGTTCATGTTTCAGATACATTACATCCAACGAATAATTATCCACTATATTCAGTATTTAGTTATTAATTTCAATGATATTTTCTCTATGACAAAATATATGGATTCATTCAGTATTCAGTTAATATTCCTTGGGTACATTAGTCTAATTTAAATGGTTGATCATATCAAGACAACATCTTTTAGTTTGGCATTTCCAAATACACTCTATCAGGTTCACGATATGTTCCATGTACCTCTCTAGAGGTAGTACATACTTGCTAATTCACATTAACTAAACTCATAGGTCATACAACCATAGCACGATCTTCTTATAAGGAATAATCGAATGATATTTCGGATTCTACAGTTAATGTGCTATGAAATTGGACCACTCACCTTATCAATACTTTATGGTGAAACCTCCATCTTGAGGATGATATATGGGAACCTGAGGATCTAATAAGGCATAATTAACTTTAGTTATTGTAACAAAAATGATTAATTTAAGGGGGAAATTCATTTTAATGGGTTGGAATGTATGTCAGGACATGACCTGGAGGGTATCCATACACAACCACCCCTGGAATTCTTCCAATAGAATATGGGTATCATCTATCATCGAGTAGAAATATAAAACAAATGGGAGGCCTTATATTATGGTACATGTATCCACACACCCAAAAACATATCTATGAAATAGTGCATGGATTAAAACAAATGAAAAATAAACGCATGCATATATCTAACCCACAACCAAAGTACAATAGGAGTACTGAAGTGTAAAAAAGGGAAAATACATGCCCAAAAGGCAATAAAAGTGTCCAACCTACTCAGAAAGATGGGATTACTTTCAAATGAAACTATCGAAAATCTCTATAGCCAAGCTTCGGTGAACACCTCAGTGCTTCTATCCCACTAAGATCAGCATGCCCTGGTTCCTCCGAGGACTATGTTGAAAGGACTGTGGTCTACATTAGACACAATCGGTATAGGAAAATATCGTGCAAGGGTGTGCATAAAAATACTCAGTAAGAACCCAAAAAACCAAAAGAATAGGGAGAAACTGAACTTCAATAGTTAAATCGACACAGCTAGATGGAACCCAAACTAAAGAGATACTCTATCTCAGACATCTTCTATTATACATGCCTTATTGGCTCCTTCCACATGGGGTCTAAACCAAGTTCTGTAAAAATTTCGAAGGACTCTAAGAATAAAACCTAGATACATACATCAAAGATACTAATTCCCATGATTTTTCTACCTCATATCCATCTATAGGAATCCACATGAGGCTCAGGGATAATACAGGCCCTAGATACCACACTCCATGAGCTCAAAAATCCTTGATCACACTCATCCATGAGATACACTCCATCAAAAAATCCCTTACATCCCTGATACCACGTCCTATAGATACCACTCCATTGGGAATTGTTAAGCTGATGGGAAGTACCTTTCATCTCAAGTGGCATAAATTTGAGAGATCACGCTTGTTAGATATCACCATGAAGAAAGTCATGTTTGAAGCTAGAAAATTTCGACACTCCAATAGAGGATTTCACCCAACCCTAATGAGGGATGCTTAGAACCCTATTAGAACTATGAAAGGTCACATAATTTTAAAAATTTATCACTCATAGAACCACTGGGGGACAATTTGAACCCAGTCTGGAACACTAAATACCCCATCTTCTTGGATATGGGATCACTCCAAGGACCACTAGTGGACCCCACGAACCCAAATCAGAAACAAAAAGATCTCTCACAAATGGGTTCACAACCAGTACCAATTGGCAATCCAAAAATCCAATATTACATCCTAGAGATCATATCTATCAAATATTGGATTTTCGGCCATGTACTGTTGGTCACAATGATTCCAAAAACCCCACATAGTTCAACTTTCTAAGTAGTGGAGCATGTAACCAATGATTCCACAAACCCTACTTAAACCATCTACTGAGTAGGGGTTATCTACATAACGATGCCTCCAACCCTACCAATACCACCCTCTACTTAAGGGAGAATATAACTAATGATTCTATAATCCTTAAGGGGTTAACCATTCATAATTTTTATTGTCTTCCATATAGTGTTGGTTATTAAGATACCAATAACCCGATAGGAAGAAAAACGATGTGATAAAGGATCTCGCCCATGTCTCCCTAGAGGGATTCAAGAACTCTATCCAAGAGTATCCTATAAAAGGAATCACAAACATATTTGGAAGATATAATGCTATATTATACCCCCATAGGGATAGACCAAGGGACTAACTCAACTGATTCTAGTCTAAATGTAACTAACCAAACCGACCCACAACATTTCCTTCCACTACAAGTCAAATACCCAGACCATGACCGCCATCAAATTCAAAATATAAAACTACTCAGAATAGGATACTCAAAGGCCTATATATGATCCCCAATGACAGATATACACAAAATAGATTTCTCCAATATAAGATACATTTCATATATGGGGTTGACATAGAGTTGGACAACACCTGAACACCAAGTTGTACCCTCTACTAAATGGCATGGCTAGAAATGTAAGATTACATTGTGTGTACGGTCTGTACATGGTGTGTCTCACCAAACTCGGTCCCCCGACCATGTCTTAACCCACAAAGATCAGCCAACCGTGACACCCACATGGCATAAACCCCAAGTATAGGGAACATCCTTACTAAATGGGCACCTGGTTATGTCATCTTCATGTTCCCATGTCTGAAACTCCATTCCCATGTACTTTGGTCATGTACTTTTACACATCCAGGTATCTAAAAATAGCTTCCCTATCCATTACCCTTGGCTACATGACCTAGGCTCACTACATGACATGTAAACCTGATATACAGAGATTAGTCCCCAAATATTATCTTCCTTGAATAGGAAAATCATGAAACATGTTCCACTGAACTTCTTGTCGTGTGATCGGGAATTCCCTTCGAGCCACCCGAATCACCCTAGTTTCCCCCAAAACGTAGTGGTAGGCCCATATGGGATCACTATAAGGTTTAAAATGGATCTAAAAACCAAAGAAACATATATAAATAAGATCAAGAAATAAAACTCAATTCCTCATACTTTGTGTATAAATTTCAATACTTTGGGAGTTGATCCTGACTCTAAAGATATTATTCCATGATCCAAGAGTGATCACCATCAAGATTAGAGAATAGTGGCACCTCTTCTCCATTGTTTCACCTCAGTTCATCCATGACTCCAAGGGGAATAGATTTTTAGGTCCTCTCAAATTTGAAAGAACCAGAGTGGGAGGGATGGGTATTATTCAAATTTTATTAAAAAAAATAACCTATATTTAACACCCTTCCAACTCTCCTATGAGCAGGCACCTAGTGCTGAAATATTTTATGTCGCGTCTATGGTAAAAACCATTTTATGTAAACAACTATACACTCATATTTATGATATGAGACTGTGGATAGGAGTTTTTTCACATTTCCATGGAAAATTAATGCTTGTGATAAAATATATTTAATATTCTAAGACCACTATATCGAGGATCCTCGAGCCCCAAAATCCATCACATACTAAACACCTGACATTGGAAATATTCTTAGGAATTTTCGAAATCCTTATTTGGAAAATACTGGGTCACTAAATCCTCCCCACCCTAATGATTGTTTTCACCATAAATACAAATCCTAGGCAGAATGACAAAAATATAGATCTCCATTGGGACTCCCACACCAGAAATATCATCATGGGGTTCTCATGCTGCTTTCAAGATTCCACTTAGAGAAACCACAAGGGCCAAACCACACTCACTCTTACATGCAAATAGGTAAAAATTATCTGACAAATTAAAAGATGTCTCATTAGAATCAATAGATAGAAAACACTAATCACCTGGTCCATTTGAAGACATAGGGTTTAGAGGTACACCACCTCACTAACTTGAACCAGATACTGATGTAACCTAGTAGTTCTCATCTACCCATATATGAACTATACCACAAACTCCTCATTAATACCACTTACCAAGATAAATCTGACCACAGTATTATACCAAAAAATAGGGATGCCCAAGTGTACACATTGGGTCTTACCAGGCCCTCCACACAAACCTCTAACATATAACCCCGCCCCGAACACACAAGTCAATGAATCTCATCCACAACACCTCGATACTATCCAATTTGGGTAGAATTGACTCTCCCTCATAGTTTTACTTGTCATAAGAAATTATCTTGTTTAGGGAAGCATCCCTCTTCCTCGTGAGCCCAATGCTACATCCAAAGACACCAACATAGGGTTTTACTAGTTTACTATGATACCTTGGAAGAAAATTGCGATGGATGGGAAAAATAGTGTACCTCAACATAGTGTATAACAATGATACTATAAAATTTATAATGGGCACAGATCATACCTCCAATCATTCATGGATCCATATGATAGTTGGACTCTATAGATTTTTGATATCCTCACCTATATCCTTCAGCTCCCCATGCCTTGTGTGGACAACCAATGGTAGTGGTGTCCACTCGAACTATCTTACACCTCCTGCTACTCTCCCCGCTCTTTCACCACATCCTCTACCTTTAAAAACATCAAGCTATAAATGATGACTCTACCAAGGTGTTCCATCAACCATCTCTCTCTCAACTACACAGTAGGTAAGACAATATTTAGAAATATTTTCTCAATCATAATAACTGTAAAACCACTCCCATTTGGCTACCTAGATCAGGCTTGGAATCCCTTTGACTAAGACCCACCATCCTTGGATCTCCTACTAAATAATATCAAATGCCCAGATCCCTAATTCTGTTTTTGATTTCCTACTTTTTAGGTATAAACTCATACATTCCCCACACTAACAATCTATGTCTGCTCAGATAGAATTCCCTCCACAACAAAGACCCACTCTAGAAATCCATATTAGGTGGGAATACATAGTCATACCATTAACACCCTGATTTCATGGAATAATCCTTACTCAACGGTCTATGATTCGAAAAATTAATCTCAAACCATATCTAGGGAGTACTGAAAAAGTTCTATCATCCTCACTGAATAAACATCCTCGCTCATGTTATCCTACCATATTTGACAATACTCTTGGATACACAAAGATATCATCATGACCAGATCAAACTCTTCCTTGAAAAGTCAATAAAACTTTACAAAATTTAGATTCCACACATCATGATTCATTATCAAAATACTCCTCCATCACTAGGACAAACCCTATTGAAGGCTCATCCCTATGACCAACATCATATTGGGAGGTGTCCTCAAAAGGCGGAAAACATGTGTGACTGCCTCATGCTAGTGATCATCTTATATGGAATCAGGACCGCCCTAATATCTCATAGGTCACTACCTCTAGAACAAGTGTATCACCCTAATCCTTCATGAATCCTCATCCTCTATTTCTGGAACAATCTACTACCCGAGGGGTGGTAAGTAAACAAGAGAACCACCTAGAGGTACAACCGTCAGACAAAATCCAAATACCGAATCCTCATATCTAAGCATATCATTATCATAATCCCACCATGGAACCCTCTCTTCCTATTGTAGTAGGGTATTATTAAAATAGAATTAAAATGGACCAAGGTCAACAAGTATATCGAAGGAGATGACTCCAGAATAATAGGAAAACCACAACCTAGCCATATATGATGATTGTACCAAAAATTCCATGTGACTCATTCCCTAATGTATCCAGTAAAAAATAAGGTTATTAGATTCTTTTTTAAAGGATATATCTGCCACCACACCAATACAAGATTTCCTTTCTAGAAATATGAACACAAAATAAATTAACATTATTGCTATACAACCCAAACCAAGCTCATGACATCATGGCCCCAATGTGAAACCCCCTCTGATACAACACTTTCATGGCCTGGACTAATGGGGCTCGATCCCTGAACACCCCAAGCTCACCACTAATAGGCTAGGGGCATCTTGCACTAAATTAGAATATATCACAAATGGGAGGCCTTATCCTATTGTACCTTTATGTACTCACTCCTAAAAGAACTCTAATAAATACTGTAGAGTTGAAATAAACGTAAAAATAATTTCATGTATAAATATATCCCAAAACCAAAGTACAAACGCGGAACTGAAATCAAAGAAATAGAAGAATACAGGCCCGAAAAAAACAATGAAACTATCCAAACATATCATAAGGATGGTATTATAGTCGAATGAAACATTCAATAAGATTCTTCTATATGTTATGGTAAATACTATGTTCTGTCTAGCTTATTAAGCTCCACCTACTCAAGGATCTCCTCAGACTCAATCGAAAGTCCTATGGTCTTCCCAAGACACAACATGTGTGGGAAAAAACCCATGAATGGTTAAGTATAACAATACTCCTTAGGTGCAACAAAACTAAAACGAAATGAGAGAAACTGAAAGGAAATTTTTTAATAGACCAAGCCAGAGGGATCCCAAACAAGATAGAAAGTTCATCTTGAACATCCCTAACTATACATGACTAGTAATATCAGTCTATGACAACCCTTCTTTTTATTACAAAATTAAACATGATTTATTACATAAAACCTTCACTTGGTACAACATATAAGATCGAGAGGTATTGTGTATTGGGGGATTAGGATAATTACATAACAACTTAAAACATGAAACACGCAACATATTTATTGAAAACTTCCTTTACATGACCACTAAATTCTCTCATACTTAGCATTGCATGGGATAACCTGAGGACATTCATAATAAAACAGTGAGCTACAAAGCCCAGTAAGGAAACAAAAATGGAATAAAATCATGAATACAATACATATTAGACAATAGGAATATCAATAGAGCACAAGAGAATCATAAACATATAGGCATGATAAAGCATGATAATCATAAATTAGAAATGTGGCAACAACTCTAAACATGGAATTAGCATGAGTCATGGCTCACTGCAAATAGAGCGTGAGTGAACCTTCATTGCACATGAAGCACGAATGAACCCTCATTTCACATAAATTAGCATGAGTCAACACCCATTTCACATATTGTATCATGGTACTATACTTTACCCAATGCATTGGAGTGCTATTAGGAAGCACCCTTCTTAAACATGTCATTTCATGCATATGTGTGCCACATGGTTCATAAAACATTGAATCATTCAACATATTCATTTATTACAAGATTAATGAATGTGTAATACATATAAAAAAACTCTTTAAACAATAATTAAATGTGCATAAAGGTGAATACCCTTTATGGATAAATGGGAATGGTATTTACTATACAATGACTTTGGCTTGAAAAAATGTAGTGCAATTTCGGCAGCATAACAGCGTGACATAAGAACACATAAAAATGGTTGATGACAGAGAAATGGGTGTATCGTCATATTTTCATGACATGTACAGAAAGGGGGTCATATAGATACAATTCCCAACTATTTTAAAGGAATTTAGATTCATGATACAAAGGAATATCTGGAATGTAAATGAGGAGATAGAAATTCCGTTTGGAGTTTTGTCATAGTAACGAGTGTACAAGGGAGGATTTTAATGCGAGATAAAGGGGTATCACATCATTTAAAATATAAAGAGGGAAGTATGGGGGAGGTGTTAAACCATACCCCAACATTTATAATTGAAATTAAAAGGGCATAACAACTTAAATAATATAGGACAAAAATGAGAAAGGATGAAAAAACCCTTACTTGGAAGTGTGCTTCCAAAGGATTGAGGGAGGCTTAAGAGAGGCTTCTTGGGATCTTGGAGAACCTTGGGAGGATTCTAGAGAGAGGAGGGTAGAGGTTGGACGAACTCCAAAGTCATTGAGTGAGGAGGATCTGGGAGCTTGTGTAACGCCCCGACCCTAGTTACCTAGAGTCGGTGCATTATTACATAACATTGGCATGATCACAAGAAAGATCAAATCTCGAAAGACTGATTGGTTTAGTAGCCTTGGAAACACTAGATATATTCATAAAGTTTTACATTACATCATAAAGTGAAAAACTACTACAACAACATAATGTCTCCATAGTCCCCACTATTATCCCCACATAATATCCCTGCAGGTCATTCATAACTTACTTCTTCACATCCTGGGAAAAATAAAACATAGAAAAGGGGTGAGCTCAAATGCCCAGTAAGGATAACAATATAGCAGAAACTTTCAAAAATAAGCATAAACATTTAATGCAATTCATTACTAAAACAAAAGCCTCTTAAACTTGAACTTCAACATAGTATGGCAGAAGTAAAATGAAATAATGCCATTTACTTATTCACATGGATATTCTACTAATCAAATAATCACATGCAATATCAATAACCACTTTCATAATGATGGAATGCATAATGCCAGACTATCATAACCACATAGCCAAGGCCTCGTGCCAAGAGTACAAATAAGATTTTGCCAAGGCCTTGTGCCAAGACACTAGTTTGTCTCATGAGACCTACCGATGCATCGAGGAGCTATAGCGGGCTCCACCCGTAACTTGTTCAGTCCAATGCATTCCTCATATGAACAGGTTTAAACATAACATAAACATTCGTATTAAAACTAGAATACGAAATGTCAATACTTTAACCACAAATCATGAATGGTATAAAAATAGCGCATCCACAGTCAAACATAAATCATTCGATACAATATGGAATATTGTATTGTATCACATTAACCTCAATCAAGAATAATGAAGGATGTTGACATAGATGAAAATAATCATCAAAAATATTTGAGATAAATATCCCCCTTTTTCTTGAAATCATTTAAAAGTAACATTATTTGTCAAGAAGCCATTTAAAAATAGATTTTTGAATCAAAGTGTCCCATGCCACTTTGAAACTTTTTAAATGGAGTTTTAATTTCTAAACTTTAATGTCCATATAAATAAATCCTTAAAACCATTTTTAAAACATGGACATTAATGAGAATGATTTAGATGAATAAGTCTTTAAAACCTTTAAAAATTGTATTTTAGTTAGAGTTTCTAACCAAAAGAGAGACACTTGAATACAAATAATTGAGGTAATAAAAACTTTGTAATATCATGAGAATAAATGGATTCATGATATACTATGTCAAAGTACATTATTTACACCACATAAAAGTGATTTGGTGTATATCAACAAAGAAGTCTCAATGGAATGTAAGTTGAGATGCAATCTCTCATAAAGGTCGTATCCTTAGGTTAAGGATAAATCAACGACATTATTATGTGTGACAAATATAAATACACTAAATATGATTTGATATTCATTGTAAAACAATCAAAGGATATTCACACATATTCTTGTAAAAACAACACCAACGAATTGGATGTTTAACTCAACAAATGGTGAATGAGTTAAAATTACTCTTATCAAATTCATATCAATGAATTGAGAATTATAAATGGAGTGATTATGTGTATCAAAAGTATATCCATGGGAAGGGGAGTGGAAATTAGAAATAATCAAATGAATAGTTATTCCACACATAATCTTGGGGTAATATAATCAATGAAATATGCGTAAAGCGAAAAGAGTGGGAATTGAAATCTCAAATTCTCTTATTGATTAGGTAACTTACACAACATACACCCATGAAAGAAGTATCATACCATGATGATGTAAATACCCGTAAATTAAATTATATTACACAATGAATACAATCATGGGCAGTACACATACACCACATGCAATAATTAAGTGGTGATCAATGGAATTCTCACGGAATTAAAAGTGAGATAAGAAACTCCTTACTTTGTACTTTTTCCTTGGTCGACGGTAGGTTTACCTCCTGTATAATGGTGAAATAATTGTTATTGAATTATAAAAGAATCATTTACTTTAATATGATATCATATATGATCTTTTAACATTGATTTGCTAATAATATCTTATAATTATCGTCATTTCAGGTGTTAACGGGTTCATTTTACTTTATATTCATTGTTATGTGCGCCATATTCATTAATAATGGGATGTATATTATTCATATCCAGAATGATATCAAGTCCTTAGATACTATTTTTAAATCATCAAATTATAATTATAATGGAATGGATATGATGGAGAATGAATCTCATCACGTTCGTGGAGACGGTAGTCCGTACGTACGCACGAGCGACAATATCATTCTTTTGATATTAAAATAATATATAATTGGATGTAATATCATATATACATAATCATTATCATTTTATATTTATTATTTACATGACTTACACATCATTATTATACCCCTCCAAATAATAATATATTGAATAACAATTACACCACGACGTGGAGACGGTAAGCCATACGTACACACGTATGGTGACATGTTATTCAAAGGATGAATAGAATACTGAATATGGTTGTACCATATTTATAATAACATCACAGTATATATATTATACTTTATTTATTATTTTATTATGGTAAAAACAAAGAAAGAAGAAGTGGAAGAAGAAAGGAACTTGAAAAGGGGTGGTGAAAACATTACCTCTTCTTCGGGTTCTTCCTTTTGATTTGATCAAAAGGGCTCCTTAGGTTGGCTTTCTGATCAAACTAAGGCCTCTAGGATGTATTTAGGGAAGTTGAGAGAGTATATGGGCAGGGTTTGGCCGAACCAAAAGGCTTTGAAGGTGTGAAGAAATGAGAAGGAGGAGTGCCCTTTTATAAGAGGGGTGAGGGGCACCTTTGGAAAATCTAGAAATATTAATTTATAATAAATTCATATTCGGTTTCTAATGGCTCAAAAGTTGTTTATTTAAATTTTAAGGTGGGTATGGGTCGAAAAAAACTCAACCAATAGAATTTAGACAAGTTTGGTTACTTATATTAACCTTATCTTTAAGTATTAACTCTTAGTTAATTAGTTTCACTTTTACAATGTCTCTTTGTATTTTTATATAATATGGTTAATAAACATACTATATACATACAAGAGACCCCCAAGTGGTCCATTAATGATACACATATCATGATATAAGTCTCTTGGCCGATCCTTAGATTTTTATGAATTTAATATCAATTAATAATATAATATTTGTTTTAAAAACTCTTTTATGTCAATTTTGATACTATTCAATAGTTGATTTTTGTGAAACTCGTAACAGAATGATTACTTCGAAAACATTTAATTAAATCATTCCTAAAATGTCATATTAACTTATAAAATTAGTGTAATTCATAAAAAGTCTCAAATTCTATTTATTTGTGTATTTATAATATCAATTATTTTAATTTTTCACTATTATGGTAACTACTGCATCATCATTATGTCATAAATAAATTAACTTATTTAATGTCTAAAAATTATAAATAAACTATAATTATGTAGTAAATATTTTTATCTTCCTAATGAATATTTATAGTCGAAAATCCATCATATATAACCCTATGTTAAAATTGTTTTTCTAAACGATATATGCTTGTGTCATTTTTGTTTTCATTTTAACTTAATTAAAATAAAGTGTCATTATCACTTACATGTGGATACATGGGGTCCAAAAATCGACCCAAAGATGCCCATGGTCGACCATGTATCAACCAATAGGGTTAAGACACGTTTTAGGGTAATTTAGTATTATTATAATATTATTTCTTTAACCCTTGTTTACCGGATTTACCCTTTAACCATGGTAAATAAAATATTTACCGAAGTAATTATCCAAAATGTCTAAAAATAAAATTTACCTATTTATACAATTTGAACATCCTTATTCCAAATATGGAATCCATTTTTTCAAATTCAAAACACAGAAGTGGCAGAAATTAATTTAAAATTAATTCCCGTTGTTAAAACAAAAAGCGTGTTTTTAAGAGATAATAACTATCAAAAGATTGGCACTTGTTTATGTCTGGTTTAAATGTGAAATTATGTTCAATGACCCACATTGTATTACATGGTAAAAATATACTTTAAAACCACTCAAATTCATAATTTATCACTATTAATTATTTTGATTAAAAAAATTGTTTTTAATTAAAATTTAGTAATTTTCACTATTCATCAAAATATGAAAGTTATCCGAAAAGTACCAAAATTTCACCCTAGGCTAATTTCGATATTCCGAATCCAAAAATGAAGTCCATTTTGAGAAATAGAATTTATAAAATTTCAAAAGGTATGTATTATTATTCATAACAGCTAGTTTGATTGGTTATGGTGTGTTAAAATCTCGAAGTTGCGCACAATGCACGCCATTGCATTATTCGAAAGGAAACGTACCGTGGAAGCTTGGGGTGTTACATTCTCCCCTCCGTCAATAAATTGCGTCCTCGCAATTTTTAAAATTGTGCTTGGTAATATAATGGAAAGTCCCACATCATAAAAAGAGTCAATAAAACTATCACTTTAAAAGAATGAAAGAGAGATATAAAGGTCATCCAAGATAACCCATACTTGGATTCCATGTAGGAAAACATGGAAATGGATGATAAACTAAGTGTCATGTTCTGATAGAGAGGGATATAAATCATTATCAGGAGAAAGTTAACAATAAGAAAACCACAAACTTGTGTTGGGACAAACGGCCATTAGTCTCCTAGTAGGAAAGTAAACGGACAACATTTTTTTTAAGTTACATTACATAAGGACGAGGAATTCATTTATGATATTGGCTAAAAACATAAAGAGATATACTTACTTTTTAAGTAGAGTTTCATTATTTAATAACTTTTTACCACTAACTTATTTTTTTTGAACAATGAGTATTCAAGAAGAGTTGGTCACAATAAAATATCTAGAATAAGCTTCTATAGAAATACATGATCCATGTAGGATAAACTATATATTTAACTTGTCTTTAGAGATTAATCAAAACCAAAATGGTTAGTATAAGATCTGATGATCCACCAAATGTATATTCCATTAGAGAAAAAAATACTAATCTTAATTTCTAAAATTAAACCAACAATAACCCAAAGTTAAATAAATACCATTCAATAATAAATTCTCCATAAAATCCTCTAATATAATACAAACTAATATTGAATCCCAAAACTTATAAGAATTTAGTCTTCCACGTTAAATTGTATCTCCAAATGACATCATCTAATCTTAAAGTCACATACTTAAAAGTAATTAACCTAATCACATATTCTTTATTATAGGTTAATCATTTCCATAAATAACCCAAATCACTATAGATCCACAATAAAAACATAGATAAAAATCCACCATTACTCCTCTAATGACATCCCATAGTATTCTATTTTCCTTGGACATATAGTGTTCCCAACAAAGTGAACATCTTCCAAAATAACATTTTTCACTTAATCACCAAATCATTTTCCTATAATAAGGGTATTCATTTGATAAGACATAGGAACCCAAATCAACATATTATTGATCAATAAAATCATTTAACTGAAGATAATAGTCACACTAACCAGGGACTTCACTTAGTCCAGTGGTTGGCGATAAATCCCAATCGCACTTTGGTTGTGGATTCGATTCCCACAGCTTTGTCTGACGCGACGGGTTGTCACACGGTCTACGTGTTGTCCTTTTTCAAAAACTATATTTTATAATATTACCAAAATGAGATAAATTCCTCAAAATAACATAATTTAACCACAAATTTTATATTATACCTTGCATTTTCATCCCAAATTATAATAACTTATAATTTTCTCAAACCCCAATGATCATATAAAACCAAATGGTTATTTATACCTATATCCACAAGAGAAGAGACAATTCTTCCTCAAATATCATTCTCACATGGAAAACTACGGGGTTACAAATACAAGAGAAAATTATTCCCAAGTAAACCCATCAACAAGGAGCGCTAATACATTTTAAACCTTTCTCCAACCATTTATTTCCACATAGCTTCTTCTTTGACCAAGAAAATATCCTATAGAATAGGACATTCACTCGGGTAATGGCCAAGTCCCCTACATTTATGGAAAATGACTGTAAATGGACTCTTGGGACCATTTTTATCTTCTTCCATAGTACTCTTCATTTTTCTTCGGCAATTCTTCACTTTATGTCCTTCCTTCCCGCACGTGAAGCATTTTGTTTTCCCATTGAGACACTTTCATGGGTGTCTCCTTCCACATTTCCTGCATGATGAAAATTGAGGTTTCATTCCTCCATGGTCTCCATTGCTGGAGCTCTTATCATTTATCACCTTTCTCTTCCTTGTTGAGTCTGGGATTTGGTTAATATTTATGTTGTTGATCATATTTTTGGAAAACTGATTTGGCATAAAGATGATATCTTTTACGCCTATCAGCATTCCATTTTTTTCTCATTGCCACCACCGTTCCCACCATGTACATCATTCTCAAAGTCACTATGACATCCTTGGAATCCAGCCATTGACTAAACCCAGAAATCATTGTGTGAGTAATAGTAGTCGTAAAATCATTTAGAGATTAAAATGTCACCATATTCTCAATTTGAAACATATTAGGATTAACCAAGGTCATTTACTCTCATCTTATATGTATATTACTTAAATCGGTTTGTAAATAAAATGTAAATTATCCTAATCATATCCCCCGGGAGTGTTGTAACCAAGAGTGCAGCAAGGCCCGTTGTCGTGCACCAGTTCCCATTCGAGTCTAGCTCAAAGCGGTGTTTTCAGGTTTTACCCCTAGGTACATCTGTGCCAGAGCCGCCTCTACCTGCTCGTATCCAGATAGAGATGTATTTCTCAGAAAACTCACAAAATCTCTACAATACCAAAATTCTAGGAAGTTCTTCTATACTAATCCTCAAAGGTCATCTTAGGTCTACGTGCTCTAATCAGAGTTTATCTAAATATAGCTTCCAAGGTTTGTACTAAACTTCCTCTCATACCAACTGTAACGCCCCGACCCCAGTTATCTAGAGTTGGTGCATTATTACATAACATTGTCATGATCAAAAGAAAGATCAAATCTCGAAATACCAATTGGTTTAGTAGCCTTGGATACACTAGATATATTCATAATGTTTTACATTACATCATAAAGTGAAAAACTACTACAACAAAATAATGTCTCCATAGTCCACACTATTATCCCCTCATAATATCCCTGCAGGTCATTCATAACATACTTCTTCACATACTAGGAAAAATAAAACATAGAAAAGGGGTGAGCTCAAATGCCCCGTAAGGATAACAATATAGCAGAAACTTTCAAAAATAAGCATAAACATTTATGGCAATGCATTACTAAAACAAAAGCCTTTTAAACTTGAACTTCAACATAGTATGGAAAAAGTAAAATGAAATAATGTCATTTACTTATTCACATGGATATTCTACTAATCGAATAATCACATGCAATATCAATAACCTCTTTCATAATGATGGAATGCATAATTATAGACTATCATAACCACATAGCCAAGGCCTCGTGCCAAGACTACAAATAAGATTTTTCCAAGGCCTTGTGCCAAGACACTAGTTTGTCTCATGAGACCTACGGATGCATCGAGAAGCTATAGAGGGCTCCACCCGTAACTTATTAAGTCCAATGCATTCCTCATATGAACAGGTTTAAACATAACATAAACATTCGTATTAAAACTAGAATACGAAATGTCAATACTTTAACAAAAAACCATGAATGGTATAAAAATAGCACATCCACAGTCAAACATAACTTATTCGATACAATATGGAATACTGTATTGTATCACATTAACCTCAATCAAGAATAATGAAGGATGTTGACATAGATGAAAATAATCATCAAAAATATTTGAGAGAAATATCTCTCTTTTTCTTGAAATCATTTAAAAGTCGCGCTATTTGTCAAGAAGCCATTTAAAAATAAGTGTCCCATACCACTTTGAAACTTTTTAAATGGAGTTTTAATTTCTAAACATTAATGTCCATATAAATAAATCTTTAAAACCATTGTTAAAACATGGACATTAATGAGAATGATTTAGATGAATAAGTCTTTAAAACATTTAAAAATGGTATTTTAGTTAGAGTTTCAAACCAAAAGAGAGACACTTGAATACAAATAATTGAGGTAATCAAAATTTTGTAATATCATTAGAATAAAGGGATTCATGATATACTATGTCAAAGTACATTATATACACCACATAAAAGTGATTTGGTGTATATCAACAATCAAGTCTCAATGGAATGTAAGTTGAGATGCAATCTCTCATAATGTCTGTATCCTTAGGTTAAGGATAAATCAACGACATTATTATGTGTGAAAAATATAAATACACTAAATATGATTGGATATTCAGTGTAAAACAATCAAAGTATATTCAAACATATTCTTGTAAAAACAACACCAATGAATTGGATGTTTAACTCAACAAATGGTGAATGAGGTAAAATTACTCTTATCAAATTCATATCAGTGACTTGAGAATTATCAATGGAGTAATTATGTGTATCAAAAGTATATCCACAGTAAGGGGAGTGGAAATTATGACATAATCAAATTAATAGTTATTCCACACATAATCTTGGGGTAATATAATCAATGAAATATGCGTAAATCCAAATGAGTGGAAATTGAAATAACAAATTCCCTTATTGATTAGGTAACATACGAAACATAAACCCATGAAATCAGTATCATACCCTGATGATGTAAATACCCATAAATTAAATTATTTTACACAATGAATACAATCATGGTAGTACACATACACCACATGCAATAATTAAGTGGTGATCAATGGAATTCTCACGGAATTAAAAGTGAGATAAGAAACCCCTTACTTTGTACTTTTTCCTTGGTCAAAGGTAGGTTTACCTCCTGTATAATGGTGAAATAATTGTTATTGAATTATACAAGAATAATTTACTTTAATATGATATCATATATGATCTTTTAACATTGATTTGTTAATAATATCTTAGAATTATCGTCATTTCGGGTGTTAACGGGTTCATTTTACTTTATATTCATTGTTATGTGAGCCATATTCGTTATTAATTGGATGTATATTATTCATATCCATAATTATATCAAGTCCTTAGATACTATTTTTAAATCATCAAATTATAATTATACTTGAATGGATATGATGGAGAATGAATCTCATCACGTTCGTGGAGACGGTAGTCCGTACGTACGCACGAGCGACAATATCATTCTTTTGATATTAAAATAATATATAATTGGATGGTATATCATATATACAGAATCATTATAATTTTATATTTATTATTTACATGAGTTACACATCATTATTATACCCATACAAATAATAATATATTGAATAACAATTACACCACGACGTGGAGACGGTAAGCCGTACTTACGCACGTATGGTGGCATGTTATTCAAAAGATGGATAAAATACTGAATATGGTTGTACCATATTTATAATAACATCACATTATATATATGATACTGGATTTATTATTTTATAACGGTAAAAACAAAGAAAGAATAAGTGGAAGAAGAAAGGAACTTGAAAAGGGTGGTGAAAACATTACCTCTTCTTCGGGTTCTTCCTTTTGATTTGATCAGAAGGGATACATAGGTTGGCTTTCTGATCAAAATAATGCCTCTAGGTTGTTGTGAGGGAAGTTTAGAGAGTATTTGGGTAGGGGTTGGCCGAACCAAAAGGCTTTGAAGGTTTGACGAAATGAGAAGGAGGAGTTCCCTTTTATAAGAGGAGTGAGGGGCACCTTTGGAAAAGCTAGAAATATTAATTTATAATAAATTCATATTCGGTTTCTAATGGCTCCAAAGTTGATTATTTAAATTTCAAGGTGGGGATGGGTCTAAAAACACTCATCCAATATAATTTAGACAGGTTTGGGTACTTATATTAACCTTATCTTTAAGTATTAACTCTTAGTTAATTAGTTTCACTTTTACAATGTCTCTTTGTATTTTTATATAATATGGTAAATAAACATACTATATACATAAAATAGACCACCAAGTGGTCCATTAATGATAAAAATATCATGATATAAGTCTCTTGGCCGAACCTTTGATTTTTAGGAATTTAATATCAATTAATAATATAATATTTGTTTTAAAAACTCTTTTATGTCAATTTTGGCACTATTCAATAGTTGATTTTTGTGGAACTCATAACAGAATTATTACTTCGAATACATTTAATTAAATCATTACTAACATGTCATATTAACTGAGAAAATTAGTCTAATTCAAAAAAAGTCTCAAATTCTATTTATTTGTGAATTTATAATATCAATTATTTTAATTTTTTACTATTATGGTAATTACTGCATCATCATTGTGTCATAAATAAATTAACATATTTAATGTCTAAAAATTATAAATAAAAAATCATTATGTAGTAAATATTTTTATCTTTCTAATGAATATTTATAGTCTAAAATCCAACATATATAACCTTATGTAAAAATTGTTTTTCTAAAGGATATATGCTTGTGTCATTTTTGTACTCATTTTAACTTAATTAAAATAAAGTGTCATTATCACGTACAAGTGGATCCATTGGCTCCACAAATCGACCCAAATATGCCCATGGTCGACCATGTATCAACCAATAGGGTTAAGATATGTTTTAGGGTAATTTAGTATTATTATAATATTATTTTTTTAACCCTTGTTTACCGGATTTACCATTTAACCATGGTAAATAAAATATTTACCGAAGTAATTATCCAAAATGTCTAAAAATAAATGTTACCTATTAACACAATTTGAACATCCTGATTCCAAATATGGAATCCATTTTTCCAAATTCAAAACACAGAAGTGTTAGAAATTAATTTAAAATTAATTCACGTTGTTAAAATAAAAAGACTGTTTTTAAGAGATAATAACTATCAAAAGATTGGCACTTGTTTATGTCTGGTTTAAATGTGAAATTATGTTCAATGACCCACATTGTATTACATGGTAAAAATATATTCTAAATATACTTTAAAACCACTCAAATTCATAATTTATCACTATTAATTATTTTGATTTAAAAAGTTGTTTTTAATTAAAATTTAGTAATTTTCACTATTCATCAAAATATGAAAGTTATCCGAAAAGTACCAAAATTTCACCCTAGGCTAATTTCGATATTCCAAATCCAAAAATGAAGTCAATTTTGAGAGATATAATTTATAAAATTTCAAAAAGTAGGTATTACTATTCATAACGACTAGTTTGATTGGTTATGGTGTGTTAAAATCTCGAAGTTGCGTACAATGAACGCCATTGCATTATTCGAAAGGAAACGTATCGTGGAAGCTTGGGGTGTTACAGCATGGGGTGGATTATATAGGAAAGGTGAGGAAATTATTTATTTTTTTGGTTTGGGACACCTCACATTAAACTAATCAAAACCACAAACCTACCCATTGTTTTTTCCCATGGTTTTTGGAAAAGGGAAGTAGGAAATAAAATTTTACAATACCAAATTCCGAAATGCTTAAAATAATGGGGTTGCTTATGTGGAGGTGACTCACACTCCCATGGAAAACAATTTAAAAAGATAAGATGTTTAATAAGTCTTGAAGGGTCCATTAATTCTTTGTAAAATAAGTCAAACAAACCAAATATCACATTATATTATTGGTGAAACATATATTGTCCGAATAAAAGATTATATTGTTTTATTAAGTCACTATTGGGTCATTATGATGTCATAAAACATATTATATATTTAGACAGTATTTAATTTTTACCCAAAAATTTGACTGTCTCATAAAATTATGAAAAATTCACCATTGGATAATTTCAAACTAATGATTCCATAAATAATATTTATTTTATCTTTTTAATTTTATAAATATTTTAATTTTCACTTTTGAAATAATAATTTACATTTATCAAAAATTCACGGGTTTTGAAAAAAATTTCTTTCGAACCTTAATAATGATTACTATTGCATTCATAAAATTATAGAAACATTTATATTTAATAAAAATTAATTTAAGAATAATAATAATAATTTATTAACATATTATTTAATACATAATTCAATTAATTCATCAAAATAAATTTCCTAGTTGAATATTAACTTAGAACACTATTTGTGCTTTAAAAACTATTAACAAGGTAATAATAATAAAATGAAAGAATATTCATTATTATATACCAAAATAATGTGAATAACCATTGTGCTAAGGTCTTGTTACATAACCCCTTATAACACCCACATAAAACTGAAGAGTATGGTGTGCCATTGTGACAGACTCTTGAGGTGGCTCGGATAACATTGCTCAGGTGGTAATCTCAATCAACTTCCACTTCTCTCGTAGGTGGTCCCGCTCGAGCTTAACATATTCAAGCTTGGCTTCGGATTGGTCAAGAGAGAAGACCAAGGATGCCACCTCATTTCCGAGCTTTGACAAATGGGCTTCGTATGGGGCATGTCTACTGGATGAGGCCATCACTTCCTTTTTCTGAGTAAATTGTATTTTTTAAAACCCTATATTTATACTAATCATGTGATCACTGTTCAACGGCTACAAAAGAAACGGTCAAAATTTTTAATGGCACCATAAAATAAAATAAAACATCAATCAAAAGAAGTGCTTATGTTGTATAACCATTTCACATGTTAAGAAATTTAATTAGATTAAGAGGGATTTTCATTAACAAAGGTTTGGGTCGTTACACAGTCAACATGGGGTTTCAACCAATTTTTGTAACAATAGCACAAGGATTCATAGAATCAACCCTAGATATAATCATCTCATACTCCATGTCTCATGATGTTCCTTCTTCATAAATTGCTATATGATTCTACACAAGGCTCGAAGGTAACCCAAGTCCAAGAGAATACACTACATGAGCTCAGCCATCATAGATGCAACATATTTGAGAGATACACTCCATTGGGAACAACCCTACCATCCATGATGAAACATCAGAGAGATAACACTCATTCTTGTATCACTAAGTTGATGGAAGATCCATTTCATCTCAATTCACATACAACTAAGAGATTATGCTCATTGAACATCACCATGAAGAAAGTCATGCTACAACCGAATATATCTCTATACTCATATAGGGGATCTCACCTATCCCTGATGGGGGATTCTACAGTCCATACAAAAACAATGAAAGGTATCATCAATCAGAAATGGGATCACTCCTAGAACCATTGGGGGATACTAAAAACCTATCCTGAAACATGAAACACCACATCTCCTCTAATAATGGATCACTCCAAGGACTGTTGGGGGATACCATGAACCCAATACATAAACACACAGATCTCTCAGAAGGGTATCACCCATAGTACCACTAGAGGACACCATAAACCCAATATTACATCCAATAGATCATATCATTCAGATAGGGGATCAACCCCATGTATTTTTGGTCACGACGATTCCATAAACCCAACTTGGTACATCTCAAAAAATAGGGTATTTTATAACTGAATTTGTGACAAACCCTACTCAAACTATCTACTGAGTAGGGGGTTGTTTAAAAAATGTTTCCCCAGAACATATTGATATTACCCTCTACCTAGGGGATTGTATAACAGAAGATTCCTCAAACACTAATAGGTTATACTGACATATAGGGGACAACCACATATTTAATGATGGTTATGATGATACCAAGAACTAGATTTAGGGGAAATAAATATAGTAGAGGATCAATACCTAGACTCCACATAGGGATGATACAACTCTATCCAAACTCATCATATTAATAGGATCAAAAACATATATTGAGGAAGTAATTCCATATTGTACACTCATTAGGATAGACCAATGGAATCACACAACTGATTTTGGTCCAAACGGTTCGAACCAAAGAAACCCACAACCTCACCTCACAACACATATCAAAGGTCAAAACTATGTCCACCGTCAAGTTCTACAAAGTAAACTGATCCAGTTAGGCTACTCACGGGCTTGAATCTGAATCCCAAAGAAACAGACATTCAACCAAGATGTCTCTATGAAACGTTACTATGTGTGTATGGGGGTCCATAAGGAATGAGTCCTAGCCTAAACACTTGGATATTTACTATTATACATGGAGTGGCTTGAAATTTTTTAAAACAAAGTGTGTAATGGCTATACACAAAATTTGTTGCATCACCTAGGCCATCAACCATGTCTTTCCCCATATAGCTCATCCCGCCATGTCACCCACATGGCATGTACCACGAGTACACAGCATGTCCCAAATAACTGGCCAAATGCCCATGTTATTTTCTAATGCCGATGTGTGGCACCTAGTTCCTAGGTACTCATATCATGTACTTTCACATAGCCATTTCTCTTAACATGGTTTCCTGATCCATGTCCCTTGTCCACTAGACATGGGCTCACTATATGGAATGTAAACCTAGTATGTGGTGTGTAGTACAAAAAATTAATCTCCACTGAATGGGAAGAACACACCACATATTCCACTAAACTACACACCATGTAATTTTTAATTAAAAATGGGAATTCCATTCGACCCGCAATAATTTCCCCATTTACCCATGAAACCTACATATCAACCCCTACAGGATCTTTAGAAATCAAATAAGGTCTTTAAAAACATCAAACAATTATTATAAAGGGGATAAATACTTAAACATAAAATCATCACCTCTAAATATTCGGGTGTAGATCCACACTCTAATGTTACTGCAGCACAATCCAAGAGTGATCACCATTAATATAATATATTGGGGACACCTCTTCTCCTTGGTTCTCCACGTTTCATCCATCTCCCTAAATGGGAGAGGGGTTTAGCTACTCTCTATTACTCAATCACCAAAGGGGGAGGGGGTATTTTTTTAATTTTATTAAAAAAATATACACTATTTATCATCCCCATTAACTTGTTTGGGACCTGGCACATAGTGATGAAAAAAAAATTCCACACCTAGGGTAAACACCATTTTATGAACACAACCATGACCACATATTTCACCTCTAAGATTCTGCACAAGAGTTATTCCACGTTTCTAAGGAAACGACGCACGTATGGTAAAATATAATTTATATTTTAGCATCATGACATGTAGACTATCTGGGCTCTAGAATCTCATGCTGACATGGAACTTGTCTTCAAAAATATTCTTATAAATATTCTAAAGTCTTACTGTGTAAATAAACGAGTCACTAAAAAGTAAAAAATATTGATTTTTTGATTTTTTTTAAAATAAATTTCATATTTTCAATATATTACATTACACACTACACTGAGTTTGTCTTTTGTTACATGGAAAAATGAGTATAACATTTGATACATGCCACAAAAAGTTTAAATTAAACATGATATACTATTAAAATATTATTATTTAATATGTTATTTATCTCCAAGCCATTGGAATGGTGTGTTTGAATAATATTAACTAAATTATGTTAAAATATATTCTCCACACATATATAAAGAAATTACTTATTGACCAATTAATTATAAATGAAAGTAAAAACTACTTTAAAATATAGGAAATATTTTTTTGAAAAAATTTGTTTTTTCCAAAAAAGCATGTTTTACCTCAATAAAATAAAAAAAGACTTTTAGTGAATGATTTTAATGAAATTTATATATTATATATTCATAAAATTTTTAACATTAATCTTATGTTTTTCCTAGACAAGATATAATAAAAAAATTGAATTTTATTCTTAAAACTGTATTTTTCGTAAAAACATTTTTTCGTCATTTGGGCACATATTTTTAAAAATACTTTTTCAAACATATAGAAATTTTTTTTAAAAAAATAAATTTCATTTATGAAATAATAATTTCAAAATTATATTATGTATAATTTTTTATAACTCTTTAAGAAGATAAATCAATTAATGAATAGTGAAAAATACTCGTGTCTATTAAAAAATGACATTTCTTTTAAATATTTTTATAAAACATCAGAATTATTTTAAGATTGGTTTAAAAGAAATTTTACATTATATATATATATATATATATTAATCAAATTTAGTTCATTTTAATCATTTCTTATTATATTTTGATATAAAAACTTTTTATTCTTTTAAATATTTTCCCTTTTTGAAAATCGCTTTCTCATCGCGTTTGTGGGATTAATTTTAAATTAACTTTTTCCAATTGGTTTAAGAAAATTTAAAATATTTGATTACATATTTTGTATTATAAAATTTTATATTGTTTAATATGTTCAACTTAATTTTATACCATAATTAATAGTAAAAAAATATTTATCATGGTTAAGAAAAAAATGGGTTTATTATGGTTTAAATTAAAAACTATAACGGTTAAAAATAATATAAATCATTTAAAACACTAATTTTCAGGCCATAATGTCTTCTTATATTAAAAAATATTGATTATGGGCAATTGTTTGCCTTTTTAAATGTGAAAAACGCGGTTAATCCATTTTATTTTTCAAATATTACAAGTGTGCCACTAACCCCACTTTTAAAAGGCCACATATTCTCATATTATCTTTACATTTCCAAAAAACATTGGTACAACCAATTCTGGAAAAAAATTATTCCTAAAATTTCACATCCCATCCTAGTATCCTTAGTTTCAGTGTAAATCCATCCTGGGAATCTTTTTGGTGAAAACCTACGGAGGTTACCGAAGATGATATAACATTCTTCATTGAGCATTTTTATTTTATTTCTTTCTCTACCTCTTCCAAATATTATTGAAATGTGATGTCCTAATATAATCATTATAACCTATATATCTATATTTTTTATGTTAGTTTTATGACCTATAACTATATCCTCCTTTATCAAATTGGATACAAAATCATCATTCGTTTGTACAACGGACTACCACCTCGCGACCTGACATTTTTTGTTTTCGTCATTACCTCTCACAGTTGTATATAATGATTTATTAAGTGTTTATATATGATATTTATGATATTATTATACTAATTTAATTATTATATCCCATATACCTTCATAAATTCCATTTTGGGAAATATAACAAAATAACTCTTGTGTACGGTTGACAACCACCTCATAAAGTGATGTCATTCGTTCACACTTTACAAAAAAGGTAATAAGGGTGATTTTAAGTTATATATATGATATATATATATAATGAAATAATTATTTAATGGTAATATATTATTTAACTTAATTTTTTTAATATTTCAAGATAATTTAAATAGCGTTCATGCGCACATATTGCCTATCGTCTCAATGAACAGTGTAATTCATTTTCTATCTCTTAATATTATGGATTAATCTATATATATATATGTAGTTAATATATATGATATTTAAATCATGGTTATAATTTTTGAGAAGATATAACTATGATCATATTAAGAGGACCAAAAATTCAGAAATACACAAAAAATAAAGTAGTTGTTACCCAAAATGCGACTTTAACATGGAATTATTCGTAAACAGGTAATGAAAGCTCATAAGTAAGTAATATATTGTATGATATATATATATATATATTTAATAGATTTATAATAAAATTATATTTATTATACAATAGTTTTGAACATTTCTAAAGTAAGTCGACACATACTGCAAGGGATTTCCATCTCACTTAAATTTTTCTGGGGGACGCATTCCATATTAACTATGTGTTTTAATTATGTTTTATATATAATACCCATGAATTTATTTTATTATAATTATAAATAAAATTAATTGGACATACATCTACATTTTTGGATCTCTCATTTATAGGTTTGATAGTTCAAAAGTTAACAAAGTGGTAAGGGTTTTTTTGTCTCAATTTTCCTTCGTCGAGACAAGTATTATTGTAAGAACCTATTTTATTTTATAATGTATATATAATACCCCTTTTACATTAATATAATTATTTTAATTATATTATAAGTTTCATTAAATTTTATTTTTTCATGGGTATTTTTCTTCAATGTTACTAAATTCGAAAGAGTTTTATGTTAAAATCTCATTGTTTATAGGGATTATTTACGATTATACTTCCTATGATGAAATATCATGATCTATATCTAAGGAAACTCTTGAATTTTATTCCCCTATAGTTATTTCATGACAATAAACATTTTTCATTCATTTTACAATGTTTATTAACTCATGAGATCGATATAATAGTATTAATAAAAAAAATTCCTATTTATCTCTTTAGCCGATAACCATTTTTCTTCAAAAAACAAATTTCCAAAAAATAATTCAATTTTTTAAAATTATTAAAATTATTTTTAAATATATTTTTTCCCATGTTTGAGTTTTTAAAAATAATTTTTAAACATATCTTCATGTCATTTTCCAAACAATATTGGTTTTACTTTTAGTGAAAATGATAATGAAATCATTATTTTAACATGTACCACATGAATGGAATATCTCACTATAATTAAAAATAATTCTTTTAAGATAACATTTTAATTTTACAATGTTATTTTCAAATAAAATGTTTTTGAAAATGTTTTTAATTTTAATTTATTCTCTTAATTAATAAGGATATTTTAATCCAAAATGTTCTAAATGATTTTTATGTATTCCATTATAAGTTTCAATGTTTATTATCAATGATAAGGATTTAAAAATTACATAAGGAATTTTTTTGTTTAAAATATGAGTTAAAAAGAAAATCTATTTTTACTCAATAAATGTTATAAGTGTCTTTTCAAAAACAGTTTCCATATACGATGACATCTATTGATGTTACCTATAACATATAGAGGATATGAACTAGGGATACAATTTATATTCTTTATTTCAATGGTTTATGTTTATAATGATAGGATTTTTATAAATCTAATTATTATTCCATTGTTTATACCATGATAAAATAATTATGCTCTGATTTATTTTCATATGATATGCAATGATTTATGGAGAAATGATTCCGACACTTTTCTCTTTTCCATTGGATATGATATGTTGAAATGTAAATGTAATATTTTTAATTCCATGAGTTATGATATGATGAATTTTTTTATGAACTATTAGAAAAAATAGGTATGATTTTCATTATTTCATTAGTGTAACCAATATATACCCCCTAATGAAATGGGTAGATATTTATACCTCATGATATAGATTATAATTGAACGAGAAGTGAAACAAGTTTAGTAATGAAATTTATCTACTATGTTTCTCTTTGGAGTGAACCTTAACGAATTTAAGGTTTGGGGAGTGATCCCATTCCACTATGAAAGCCATGGTATTGAGCCTTGACTACAGTGGAAATGATTTTCTAATCTTATGTGTATGCCACATCCTGTTCTGATTTTATTCTCTCATGACTCATGTTCTTTGATTTATTTGTTATCTATGTCTTATAAACTACCAATATTTTTTCCAAGACTCAATAATAGGATCTTTGATATGAAGGATAGGGTTTTTGAATTTAATATTCATATTATCATACCCTTATGTTCATGTTACACTTATGTATCTCGCATGTTTTCCATTAATAAGAATCTGATCTCACCCGTTATTTTGTTTCTTTTCCCTATGATTTAAATAATAGTTTTAAGTAGGGTATTTCGTTTAAGATTACTAAAGTGTATTATGTTTATGGAATTTGTTTAATATGTTTCACCAAATATGATGATTATGTTTCTAGTCTCCAACAATACTAAACTATTATAGTCCTGAGGTGTGTTCTTTTGTAATGTATTAAATATTCATCTAAAAAGACTCAATATTTATGTATGGAAATTCATTGTTGTTATATAACTCCTGATCCAACTAACACTTATATGGTTGAAGAGTGTCCAAGGCCTACTAATATCATTGAGATTAATTTTCTTTTTGGATAACCTGGTTTCTACCAGTGTTTTTTTCAAACATTTATCTATTATCTAACCTACTAAATAAGTTAATTTAAAAATAGTTAAATTCATAATGAAGAAAAAATGTGATGAATGTATCCTATAATTTAAAATAAGATTTTTTAAAGCTCTAGTTTTTTATTTTCTATCCATAATTATTTATATTTTAATCAAAAAATATGATTCTTTATAGGTATTTGGTTTTGTTTGGATGTATAATGATCACATAATAGATTATTTTTCATATTAATTGCAATTTATTAAGATGAATTAACATATGAATTATTGTGAACAAGATTCTATATTGTTTGCTTCAAGAATATTGTAAAATAAGTAATATGGATTAAAATATAAAATATGTTTTGATCATAAAATGTTAAAATATAAATTCTCTCCAAAGGAATAAAATATGAGACTAAGAAAATGGTTGGAACTGATTAAATATTATGACTTCATGATTCATTAAAATCTAGGAAAATAAATTAGAGAAATTGATGATTTAATTAGGGAGGATAATTCGACATTAACTAAAATCTAAATAAAACATAAAAATGTTCATTTATTTAATAATATTCAGTATAAAAGTTTTTCAAGTAGGATCTTTCTCAGTTTTAAAGGGGTCAGTGTAGTCATCATTTTTAGACAGAATTTGGAAATCTCAAAAGGATACTCATGTATTCTAATAAGAGGCAAAATTTCTCATGAAATATATGTTACCTATATTTTACCTTGACAAATAAAGTTTTTTTAGATCCAAAAAACGATTATGTATGCCATGTGATTCCCTGTTGAATAAATAATTTTGTTAGTGAACCTCATATCTCATCTTTTTTCATTCAAACAGAAATCACTCGGATTTATAGAGACCTTTCGGAGTATTTCTAGTGGGATGTTATGAAAAGAGATATTTTTTGATTTACCATGAAATTATTGACATTTAAATAGGTTAATGTGGAATAAAAATTATTTAATGGTATTATTCAAGATTCTCCAATGATGAAATGAAATATAAAAATATATCTATTGATTTATTAGATAAATTATAAAATAAATTTCAAGGAAATAATTTGACATTTGTTCTTGTTGATCGATTGTAAAAATATATTTATTTTCATCCTGTTATATTAAATATATATTTTGGTCATATTTAATGAATTTATCTTAAACCAATAATTAGATAATAAGGAATATCTATTTATATTGTATATGATCATATTCCTAAATTTAATTCTAAATTTTAGAAAAGCCTTCATAAGTCATTCGGTACTAAATTAAATATCAAAAAATCTTTTCAGCCCATATAGGATGGATATTCAGTGTAAAATTAAACTTTTGAATGGTATTAATCATTCTTGTTCTGTGGATTACTGAAGAAGTTGGGATCAACATCACTATTTTAATTGTTTTAAAATAAAAATTTACATTAATGTATATATATGGAACCATTCATGGAATTATATGAAAATTGATATTGAACTTCTATTTATAGGAATGAAGATATTGAAAGATTTTTTTTTCGTACCATAATTAGTTGAAGAAATGTTGGTAAAGTGAAGGTGAATCAAAAATATATGAGGGAATCCTGGAGTATAATGAAAAGTTATATAGATAACCAGAGGAAAGATATTTCGTTTATAGAAAGTGATAAATTTTTTCTAAAAGAATCTTCATGGGAATGTTTTATTTTATATTTGGAATAATGTAAGTTCTTGTTTCAATAGATCATTTGAAATTTTTGAGAGGATTTTATGTTTTATCAAGTGTCTTTTCCTCTGATTTTATCTCAGGTACATGATTTGTTTCATATTTCATTGTTGTGGATGTATGTTCCATATGTATCTCATGTTTTCAGTCTAGTATTCACTCATTTGGAATAAAAACATTCATATAAAGAATATACAAGTCATATTCAAGACTATAAAGAGTAGGTGTCATTGAAATAAGTGTTTCACTATGTTAATATTTTACAGAAAACCATTGGGATAAAATAATTGGATTCAGAATCATTAAATGTTTTGTGGGAAAAATACCCTCACTTGTTTAAGTAATGAATAAAATTTATGAGGATTAAATTTCAAAAAGGGGTAAGAATATGAAAACCTAGGTATTATTAATAATAGAAAATATTCATTCCATGTTAATATTTATGAATTACATTTCATAGAACCATATTCGTTATAAAATTAATTGGTAACTTCATAATGAAGAAGAAAATAGATTTATTCAAACTAAATTGGGCTTCATGAATTATAAAATGTGATTCAAAATATTAATTTAAATTTTTTTACATTAAATATGATAATATTAACCCATATTTTGAAATAATCAATTTAATATTTTCACATAGTGATTTTTTGGGGATTTTTTGAAAAAACTTGATTTTTTTATGGAATAGCATAAAATACTGAATTTTATGAAAAAGGTCTATTTTTTCATGTATTTTGAAAGACACATTCTATTTTGGATTGGATTTAAAATTTAATTACTTCCCTTTTATTAAAAATATTCCAATTAATTTCATTTTCATCGACATTTCACTTGATTAAAGTATAAAATATTTTTTATTCTTTAAATGGCATTAATCCATAAAACTATTTCTCATCATGTTGAAAGTTCTAATTTTAAAAGTAATTTTTTCCCAATTTGATTTTAAATATTTAAAAATATATTTAATATTTTAAATTATGAGGGTCAAATTTATGAATACGATCTCTTTCTTTTATTTTTATTATTAATAGTAACTTTGGTAAACAAATATCAAGACAATAGTTAAAATATATTGAAAGGGTTAAAAGTCAAAAACATAATGGTTAAAATTCCCAAAAAAATTTATAAATACGATATTCCAATAATATTTTATGCATATATCATCTCATATTTTAATATTAGTCATTTTGGATCAAGTTTGATTGAGTAAATTATTAATATATTTTAATCTTTTGAAAAATTTGATGTGTTTCCTCTCCAACTCTTATAAATGGACCACCCCTCTCCGCTTTCCTCCTCATTTCAAGAGCCTCATAGCTAAACCAATATATAACCAAATAAATTATTAAAATCACATAACATAACAAATAATTCCTTTTTTAATCAAATTACCATCTTATGAAATCTCTAGTTATAAACCTAAAGAGGTTATCCAAATAATAGGTATATTTCTTAACCAAGTGTTTTATATTTATTTCTCTTCTTAACTCCTTCTAAACTATCCAAACCATTATGATATAATAACATCATAATATCCCATATAATTAACTTTATTCTATTTATGTAAGAACCCTTTTCATATATTTATCGATCTAATATAAAATGAAAAGATCATTCATGCGTACGTGCGAACTACGCCTCACGGAGATGATGTATTTCATTTTTAATCACTGACTCTAAATTTTTTTAATAATGATGGAAAAAAATAAATAATATGATATATATTATATATATATCATTCTTTAAGTATAAATAAATATTAAAATACTTTCATTTCTATTCATGAAAAAGTAAAAATATCGCTCGTGTGTACGTGTGGGCTACCACATGGAAAACTGGTGTATTTTAGTTTTCATCATTACCTCATTTAAATGGTATATGAAAGTAAATTTAAAAAAATAATATGATATTTATGATATAATTATAATTATGGAATATTAAAATAATAATTTCTTGTGTTCCCTCATCTTTATTGAAAATTGGAATCAGTACACTTGTCGACATATAGACAACCGTCTACATAATAGTAATGAAATTCATTTTTCATAAAAAAATCATAGATGGTTGTAATAGAATAATTAATGTATGAAAATTATTATTATAACATGTTTTATATTTTTGAAATGATGTCTTCATTATCTACAGTTAACATATCAAAATCATTTTGGACAAAAGATCATATCATCCTAAAAATACATGAAGTAAACTTAATCAATTTTCTCAATAAGTATAACATTCTAATAAATGAAATAATTGGAATAATAAAAATATAATTAACTATATAATATTTTTAAAAATTAATTAATTATCTTAACTTTGTTATCATATAATACAAATAACTTACGTGATAAGTTGAACTCATGGTAACCGATATTCTATCTCAAAACCTAGTTTTAAAGTGTTTCATTGATTTATTTATAATCTGGTGCATCTGAGTCTATATTTTTTAATGGATATCTATATATTTAAAAAAATTAATTAAAAATTAAATTTTCCTAATCTTTTTATATTATTATAATAGTCTTCAAAATTAATATTATTTAAAAATTTATGTGGAATTATTTTCTTTCATTAAAAAGAATAAAAAGAATTTTTTTTAATGTTTATGATGGTAAAAGTTTTTCCCACTACCATACCTGTTATTTTATATTTGAATTCCAATATTATATTCCATGTTTTATTCATAGAAAACCCCATATTTAAATTTTTTTGGGAAACTTAATTTTTGAAAATAGTTCATTAAAGGAAATAGTTATTTTAATATCTAAAAATATTTTACTCAAGGTTTCAGAAGTACATGATTATGATTATTATTATGATGACAAAAATGATGTATTTTATATGATTAATTTTTATGTTCCTTGATTATTTTTTATGATTATGGGTGAGTATTATAAAGAATTCCAATTCTTTTGTCATTGATTATGTTCAATAGATATTTATGTTGTAATTAACATATTATGTTGTTACATTTTTAATAGTTCTTATAAGTGTTCTTGAAAGGATGAAAGGGTTCTATAAAGATGATTTCCCAAAGAACCTATATGAATGTTCTATTCATTTTAATAAGATTTCAATGAAATATTGTTATTTCCTATGGTAAACAATTGTATTTTATTCAATGTAATAAGTATTCCTTTTTAAGGATAAACATTTAGGTTATTAATAAAATGTTTTTCCACGATTCTCATTTTTTCAATGAAACCCAGCAGATTATCGTCTTTCCATTATGTTTTCATTTAATGTATTTTATAAAATAATGAATGGAAATTTTAATACTCCAAGATATTAATTTATTTTTAACATAAAATATGTCAATGTTTTTGATAGATTGTTCAAATCACAACAAATAACATAAAAAATCATGAAATATTTAGATAAAATTCTGAAATATAAGTATTTCCATTAAAAAATAATTGAATAATTGGGAATGAATAAGAGTAACATATTTATTAATTATATGTATATATAAAATAAAGGATAATTATAAAATGAATGATATCGATTAGTATACCTAATATGACTCTTAAGATGACTTAATGTTTAAATAAGTGTTTTTATAAAAAATTGACTCAATATAAAATATGAATTTCTATTTAAAGAAACGTATGATTAATAATGATAAATTATGTTTTATTTTAAAAATTGGTTAACACAGAATATAAAATAAGTTTTACAATATATTTTATGATTTTATTCCAAAACTGATTTAATTATTTTTTTAAAATTAATAAAGAAAATAAATTTTTTGTTTCCTAATATCAATATTTACTTAATATTTTTTTTTATTTTTCTAAAATTGTTGGCTTTTTGTTAAAATATATGGTTTCACAAAACATGTATTCTTTATGATTTTTTATTATATAATAATGATCTGTAAGATTAAAAAACCATTAAAGTGGTCAAATATTAATCCATGGGATAAAATTGTGAATTTTTATTTATACTTTGAGCTGATAAATCATATGTACAAAAGTTTTAGAATTAATTAATATATTATTTTAATGAAAAAGACTAATTCATATCTTTTCATTGAGCCAATTATTTTCAATGGAGATTATGTTTTGGATTTCCTAGGAAGAATCATATAATTTATTTGTTTTATAATAAATAAAAATATTTCGTTCATATAAGTTTTGAAAATAATTTTTTCTAATATTTAAATCCAATTTTTAAAAAATATTTCATTAAAAACTATTTTTTTCTCGATTTAGTGTAATTATTTTAAAATTAACATAACACACCATTAGATATTTTATTTGATAAAACTTTTTTCAAATTTAAAATCTAACGTACCAAATAAGGTAAAAATTTCAATCTTAATATTTTTCATTAAAATAAATTATTAAAGATTGAAATTAATTAAAAGGGTAAAACTAAATTTGGGGAAAACATGAAAAGTTATAAAAAATAGTAATATTGTGAAATTTGTCCCAAAAAGGAGTGGATGAGGTGAGTTTTGATCCCAAATTCTTTTAATCTACTATTTTTTCATTTTTTTAACCTATTACACTAGAAAAGTAAACATAAATTATTGAAAATTAATTTGTTTCTCCCAAAACCTCCCTTCCCTTTTCTTATAAAAACGATGAATTCTTCACAACTTAACAACACCCTTTACCTTAAAATTTATCCCAAAACCAATATCACATTTAACCACCTAGAATCATATAACATGTTAAGAAGCTTATCATATCCATTATTTAGCATATGGACTTCTTTTAAAATGATCCTTCCATATATAATTCAAGTCCCTCATGTGAATATTATCAACCACATGGTTTTTATTAGTAATTATCTTATTTCAAAATTATTTTTTCCACAATAATATAATTATATTATTATAATTATATATTTAAATGGTATGATATTAAGTGTATTATAATTTTTTGTTTTTATACCACTTGTATTAATAAAAAATCCATTTTTCAAGAATTCTGCAGATAACGACCTTCATGAGACAACATGCATTTGTTTACTTCGCGACCTTAAAAGGAAGGATCTAATGATAGTATTATAAGATAAATACGATTTTTTTACATAATTGAGGTCATTTTTTGAAATAATTTGGATCCTAATAATGATATTATCATAAACATATCATCATTAATTAAGTAATTTAAAATAAGAGTACTAAGAGGAGAATATTTTTTTCAAATAGTGTGACTTATTCACATCCACTAATTATTCTTATAATTCTTTATAATTATGATGTGTCAAAATAGTAAAAGTAAGTGATATCATTATTCATCTAGTATAATGATATTACCAAAAAATAATCTTATAACAATTCATTAAATCAAGGTATGTTTACGTTTGGTTTGGTTTAACCACAGACTAGTAGAATACAGTGAATTTGTATCATGAATGAATTTGGGAACAAGGCCTTGATAGTAGGTTCTTATATTCATAGTTATGAAATCAAATAGTATGATATTAGTTTAATTGATATCCATTTTTTCATTTATTGTCATAGATATTTCCTGATCTTTATTTCAATTTGACAATGGATTTATGTGGTTTACTTATTCCTTCATAATCATTATTCCAAGATTATTCCATGATTTCCTCTTTTAAACATTTTCCTTATAATTAATTGGATATTACCCATCTATATGTTTCAATTTCAATAGTTTATATTGAAAATTAGTCAACATAACATGTTTAGAGGGATAGAACATTAGAAATAATTTCTAGAAGATGTGAAAGGCACATTAAATAATAAATAGTACCTTATATAACGGAAAAATTCCTATTTAAAACCAAGAACATCATATTTTCTAGTTATTGTTTCATCCTAATATATAAATCTATAAAACTACCGATATCTTTTGTAACATAAATAATATAATATTCATTAATGATTTTTTTATTATGAATGGTTATATTCTATATTTTATAGTTGGTGTCAAGGAAAGTAAGTAATCTATACTTTTATGGCACGGGTCATAAAGAGTGTGTATGAGAAATCACAATATTTTGTTTCATGTGTATGTTAGTGATTTTTTATTTCAATAATTACTATGTTAAAGGGAAAATATATTTTATAATCTCAATTATTATTATGTTATTGGGAAAATATATGATATGGTCTCATGGATTGGAAATTGACTTGATAGATTATTTTCTTCTTTATTTATATCCCTTGTTGAGTATTTTGTGGTCCTGCTCTATATTATAATATTTTTCACAGGGTTTAAGGATGATTGGGAATGATGATGAATTCAAGTAAACAATTGTGGAGATTTTTCCTGAAAAAAAATTCTTTCATTTTAAAATTATTAAATTATGAAAAAATGGACATTTATTATAAGTGATCACATTGTAATGAATAGGTATGTCACATAATAGTTATGATCTAATTATCTTGGATTAAAAACATGAAAATATATTTTGTAATATAATAAAATGAATTCTAATTTAAAAATTTATGTATGGGTTGAATAAGGATCGGGTCCTTATAATTGTAGAGGCGGAGAGTAATGTTAAAAAAATATTTGAGAACACAACAACAATGAAGAGATTTTTTTTAGTATTTAGATATTTTATTTCATGAGGATTTTATAAAGTATTTATTATTTGATCATGATAATCACATTATCATCTTTTTAATTCATTTAAAATTACATAAATTCATTTCTATTGAAGATGTGTGGGATATGATTTTTCACCATATCTACTAGATTTATGGGATAAAATCCTGATTTTCATCATTAATTATTGAATAAATTACAATGTGCTATTTGAAAAACCTATTATCCCATTCAAAATGAATAAATTAGGTAGAAGTAAGCCTATGTACCTTTTAGAATCATAGTCAATATAAAATGAAAATGAAAATTATGTTATATTAAAAGTATGGATGTAGTTAGAAGGTATATAAATGGGTAGAATCCATTGTAAGGTTTCTTTATTTGGCCCATATATTGGAATTATTGGAAGAAAAGTCACCTAAAAATTTATAAGGATCATACAGCTACATTATGGAGTGGATGCATCTAGAATTTCATGTCATAGCAACTCTATAGTTGAAGGTAAGGTTAATATACTATTGATTGTTGATATTAAATTATAATTTTGGTTTATAAATTTTGTACCTTCATTCCATTTTGTGGCTCACTGAGGATACGTGGTGAATTATATATTGAAGGTTTGAAAATATTTATATATTCATTTATAATCCTCCAAAGATCATGGGGTTGGGTTATGTTATTGTAAAAATGAGAAAATTAATCTTCTTTAAGGTATATGGAATTATGGAAAAAAATAGGTTTATATAATATTCTAATTTCAATTTGTCAGTTAGATAATGTAAGATTTGGAAAAACATTCATAAATATAGTATGGAAGATTTCTTAATTTTTAATATTAATATCTAATGGTGTTAAATAACTGATATTTTATCTAAATAGAATATAATGTGAAGAAGAAACTGAAAGAATGATAAATTCTAAATGTTTAGTGCTATAGAATCCCATTATTTGGAAACTTTGTGAGAAGAGCATGCAAGTCATGGTGTATATGGGTATAGTGACACTGAATCGCATAGATTTTATATCTTTTGAAAATTATAATTTCTTAATGTATAAAATAGTGTGGTTTAATTTAAATGTAAAGATAATTAATTATCTAAATTTATAACTCATGTATACATATATTTAAGGGCATCCACCATCCAATTGTTTGGCAGGGTCAATGTACTTTGTTACATTAACTGATTATTGAACGAGGAATGTACATGTATAATTCCTTAATCACATATCAAATGTGTTAAATTTATTTTTTCAATAGAGGGACATTGTTAAAAAAGAAACGGAAATAATATTATTTTATTAGAGTATACTAATAGTGAAAAAATGGTGACAATTGATTCTAGAGGTTTTACTAAAGAAAGGGAAACAAGTTTGACAAGTATTTTCTCAAATTCCCTAAAAGAACTAGTATGGTAGAGTAGATGAATACGAAACTAACTAAAAAGTTCTACACCATCATACTACATTATTTATTTTATGTTAATTTCTTGGTGGAAGTAGTCCATTTTTAATCTTATCATATAAACATGAGCCTAAAATCACTCATTGGATATAAAATTTTTGTATAGTTGTCGTATGGATAACTAGTGGAAGTTACCAGTCTAAATGTTTTCATAACCCCATTATAAATCCACATGGGTGTTAATATTTGTATAAAACTCTATGAAAATTTCTGTTTTTGTTTAATTGTAGGGTATGGTGATGAAAAAAATATATTTTTTCTTTTGTAAAATGATAAATGTAAGAACACTAGGTGTTGAAATTCTATATTCAATGAGACTGTTTCTTCGAAAGGCCAAAACATGGTGGGAGATGGATTTTAGCACAAGATATCAATTAATAATATTCAGTTCTGTATAAATAGAAAAAATATAATGAATTATGTACGGGAAATAGATATGTGAAAAAAATTATATAATAATTATTAATAATAGAAAACGTTTTATATTGTTAAATTAATATAGAAGATCGTGGAATAATTATGAAAGAGGATAGTCCAAAATATGTTGCATAAGAATGAGAATAATTTTATATTGTATTTTATATGTATACACTAGATAAATGACCAGTTTATTATTTATAATAGATCTGTATAACTTACAAATTATATATTGATGAGATCACATGTTGGTATAATAAGTAATACAACATTGTGATCATAGAATTTGGAATTTATCCATTGAAGTTAAAATGGTTTCATCATAGAAAAGATGAACTTCGATGTTAATAGAACTACTATAAGGGAAGAAATAACTATAGAAAAAATGAGTTCTCATTTGATAAAAGAATATAATGGTTTAATGTTAAATAATTCAAGGATTTTTGTGAAAAAATAAACTAAAGGAAGGACTGCATATCATTTAAATTTTCTCACCTATTCTCAAACACACAAGTATTAACTTTATAATAATTTATTCTAATTTTAGAATTTTACATTTGAAATATTCATATGTAAGGAAAATATTACATTACAACAATTTGGAGAATTAAATCTCTATTAATATGTCAAAGGGTTTTCCAAAAAATAAGATGTGGTCTTGTTTTTAAGATAAGCAGAATCTCGGTTGGTGGGGAGTAAGTTACAATGTAATGAAACATGAACCTCAATGACATCCGGGATGAGAAATTGATTTTGAGGAGAAACAAGGATTACTTTAACCAGTGTATGGTGTTTAGGGATGTGTGTGATATCATTATTCTCATGTATGTGATTGAAATTCACATTTAGGGTCTATATAAGAAAAAGAGTTAGGATAAGTAAGTGGATTTTTCCTGAAGGGTTTCGATAAAATATCTATTTGAAAGAAAAGAAATTGGGATGCAGATCACATGATATAGGTAGAAAAAAAAAATTTATCAAAAGGAATACATACTGAAGGTCATTAAATGATTTTATATGAATAGATCAAAACTAGTTTCAATCCCATGGGTTAGACACTTAAATTATCATAAGACAAATCACTAAAAATGTTACTAATTAAAATGTGAAATTTATATTTTCATCAATGGTAGGAATCTTTATGTCCTCTATGGACAGCATTAACTCATTCATTAAAAATTTTGTGATGTTTTTAATTAGTTTATAAAGAATTTGGGAATGAAGCATTAGGAAACACTGATGTTGATTCTCTCATATATAAAATTTTTGTAATAAGTATAATTACGTTTTGGAATGGGTGATCTATTATAGGTTTAAGTTGATATGGATTATAGATTCATAGGATAGTACCACATGCATTATGTTTACATATAGGGCTATAAACACAAGTTTTATTTTTACATTTTAGTTGGTTATTGCTATATCAGAAATTGAATCGGAGTATGTGGCCATCATATATGAAAATTATTAATCGATTATGAATAATGTTTTATAAATGAACTCAAAATAATTATTGAAATTAGGTTTTTATTTAGGACAATCGGCGAGCAATTTGTTTTGATACAAATCTACATTTTCATTTACATGTAAAACATATTGAGGTGATGTATCATTCTAATATGAAGATATGGAAATACGAGGTTTTATAGCTATAAAATATTATTGGAAATAAGTATTCAAATAATATGTTTACCATGATCTTTTTTTAAGAATATCTGATTTAATATTTTTCCTTGGTGGTACTTAGGTAACCAAAAGCCAAATTCGAGAAACTATCCACTTCTATGGATGTTTTGAATTTATAAAATTTCAATGACATTTAAAGATATATTTAAACTTTGAAAGTGGTAATCTAGTTGGAGATTGTTAATGAATTTGAAAATAAATTTAATGATCTATTTTATTTTATCTATAATCACCGACTCTGTAATAAAGGACTAGAACTATTGGAGGATCATGAAAGTAATAAATTTGCAATAAGCGGGGTAGTATATATGATATTTTCTAAAATAAGGATAACAGGGTGTTATTTCTAGATGGTGGATTGTTGGATTTGTTTACCACTATATAATCATTCAGATGAAGTTACAGAGGGTCTGCTTGAATCAGAATAATTGGAGGTTTTTTTATAATTATTTACAAATCATCTAATTATGTATCTTAGTATAACATATACATTCTTTATAAGTTAGCAGTTGATGGAATTTTTGTTATATGAAATCATAGTTTTAAAAGACCAATTTTAGGTCTCTAATAAATATTAAATAAAAATGGAATCGTTGGACAATTGGGACCACACTATAAGGGTTTGGTGGGAACATGTATATATATGAATTAACTGAAAGAATAATTTTTTATTAATGATTAATAATTTCTTGAATTTAGAATTATTATTTTACTATTTATTTCTTCCCTGAAATGAAATAAAGTAGTAATCTTCCCACAATTTTAAAGTGCTACATTCTAAACCACTTTAATCCCTTTTTATCAGCCCTTTTTTCTTTCTTTTTTATCTTTATATGTTATTTTTTTAGGTGATGTGTTTTCTAGAGTGTGTGAGGGTGTTGATACAGTGTTATGGAATAGGTGGGGTTCTTGTTATAAGATTTTTCAGATTAATTTTTTATTTTTCCCCTTCTAATTGTGTATTTTTTAAAGCTTAATAATATGGTTTCATGATTTTGGTAGTTTAATTTTACTGATTGTTTGTTTTGAGGAATTAAAAATATTTTCATGATGGGGGTTAGAATGGATTATAAGATAATGTATTTATTGAAATATTTAGTCGAGATGAATCTAGAGACTTAGGTTCCTGGTCATATTATAAGTTTAAGTTAGTTATTTTATATAAATAATGTTACATATGATCTGTATGAGGAATATTGGGAAGTTATAAGTATGTTGCAATTTACTTCTCCCTTAGTCAGGGAGATATTTGATACTATTGCGTTGCATTTTTCACTATTTATTATTTGACATCGAATTTGGGATTGAATATTGAGTTGTTATCTTGGTTATTGGTTGTGATTTTTTCACTGGGTTGGATATAGGATCCCAATAAAACTTCATCAATTTTTATTAGTAAATTTTTTTAGGTTTTGGACTACCCTATTTTAATGATAATTAGTAATAACATGGTGGATTGGTTTAAAGATTTATTATCACACATCAATTTATTCTTTATATTTATGATATTATTTATATTTTTTGATAAAAATAATTTTTTTCTTTTAGGGTGGTATTATCATGATTTGCAGGTGAACTATGATCTGGGATATTTTGGCATTATCATAAATTATTTTTGTGGGATCGTTCATTGATAATATAGGGGTACTAATTGTATTTTTTTCATTTCTTTTGGATGATATACTTCATGATGTGTTTCTTCAGTATATTTTATCATTTTCATTTATAATATAGGTGGCCTTTATGACTAAATTTGAATAAGGTACCAAGGCCATTTCTTTTCCTCTTTATCACATGCCACTGTAAATTCATGTGGAATTGGTAAAAAATATTGAAGATCATTAATACATGTGAATAATTATATAAAAAATGTATCCATGGGTTTCTCATGTGACTTTATACAAGAAATTATACCTATTCTGTTTCTTGTGTATTTATTATCACAAGTTTAATCAAATTAACATTAATAACTGATACTTATTGTCATTGATTTTTGTTTTACCTACTAAGAGGGGCCCAAAATTTTTCCACATAGACTTTAAATATAATTATCATCATATTAATGTAGGAAAAAATTATATTTTTATCCAAATATGATCATTTTTTATTATTATTTCTATTCTGGGATGTGAATATTCAATATTTTTTTGTCCTAAAGAATGGATTTGTCCATAATTTTTTAGATTCATTTCGTAGCTTTTTTATTGACTATATATTCAAATTTTCATGATATTAAAGGAAGAATGACGAATATTGGTCTATTTTATTAGACATATAAAAAGGAAATTTATTATACTCTATGATATCATAATTCCATTTATGGATCCTATATGTGAAATTCATTTTTCCATGTTTTCACTAACTTTAGAATATTGGTTTATCTTGAAAGGTGGAATCTATGATGTCTTTGTAAATAAATAATAATATTTTCAATATCAAAAAACTAAAGGGGGTTTCTATTTGTTGTTATTGATTCATTCAGAAATTATCACATATTCCTTTGAATGTGTCAAAATTTTCTATGAATGGGTTTAAGTTTCAGTAGTCTGATACATTTTTAATTTTATCTTTTGTGGTAGATATAAGGTTTTCATTATTTACTATTAACATTTTTAAAATTTTATAAAATATATATAGGGTTTTTATTGTCCTTCTAACATCGGATTAAGGTGTGCATTGATGTAATAAGAATTATTGATGATATATGGTTCTTGAAAGTATAGGTTGATTTGGAATAATTTCCATATTGTTGATCCTAAATTAGTGGTGGTTATGCATGCACTTATGAATCATGGATATTATTTTTTTAGATAGTGGTTGTCGTGTAAATTTTCATAAGAGATCATTTTATATATTTTATCAAAATGGTTTTAATCATTCACAAAGAAGATACAAAATTTATTTGTAGTGATTTTATATTTAAAATGAATATACTCTTTAAGTGGTGAATATTATTGAAAATTATTTTAAAAATAAATCATAGTTAGATGTAATTCATGAATTTAATTATGAGTGATATATTATACTAAAATTCTCAAAATAAAATCTTGATTTATATGAGGAGGAACATATTAAAGTCTTAAAACCATTAACAATCAGCTCATTGTAGGTGGAGGGAGTAAATGAGGTTTATATATCAGATTCAGAATGTTACGTTTCACATGATAGGTTGTATAGTGAGGAGTAGATACCATTGTAATATCATGATAGTTGTCATCTCCTATATATTAATGAAATTATTTTTCATTCGATTTAATTTTTGAGAATAATTTATGTGATACATACATACATCACGATAGGAAAAAAATCAATGTTTAATAACCATATTTCATCCAACTTAAAAACTATTTTGGAGTCCAGGTATGAAGTACAAAATATCTGGATTTATTTCTAGAAACATTATGATCTGGTCAATAATAGAATAGTATTTGATGTAATAAATATGAATCAGTCATTAATTATTATTGACTAGAAATAGTATTAATTTATGAAATATTTCATGGATGGTTTCTTCATATTACCAAAATCTTGAGATACAGTGTGGATAATTTTTTATCATCCTACAAGCCATGAACGTTTTCTTCTTGTCAACGAAAATCAAAAATTAATATAAATGGAAACATTTATGTCTATTAGATTATGGTACCTCAAGGGATATAAAATATAATTATATGTTATATTCATGTAAATTTTACATCTCAATTCTAGAAGGGGTTGGAAATGGATATTTCTACTTAATTAAATTGATCTGGTCTACCTTATGTGAACAAAAACTAAAATAGTTGTGATAGCTAACCTAAGGGATTCCACTCAATATTCTAGATAATATTGACTATTTGTAAGGTAATAGTGAATTCAAAGGAACATAATTCAATATTATATAACGTATAAGGTTCATCGAAGAATATACTAAAAAATTAGTATGATTCTTCTCTATAATGATCATTCCCAAATTCTATAGACATAAAAGATAAACCATAGAGGGTGTCTCTATATGACTAGAATTAATATAAAATAGATCTGCAGTAATAATATATATAATATCAATCAATACATATATGATATGAAATTTTTCAATAGAACTATAGTTTATTAACTAAACTCATATGCAATAGCCGTATGCACAAATTTCTGGTCAAATCATGTTGAAACATCAGCCTCTATTATACTTCTCATCAAGGACAATGTGATAGCTCCAAACTAGTAAATATAGCCAGAGGAAAACATTAATATCTACAAAAAATATTCAAACCCATGCTGTTTTTTGTGGGTGTGGGTGATCCATGCCACCTAATAATATTCCCCCTCCAGAAACAATAATCTTAGTAATAGTGATCAACTAGATGCACATGTAAGTCTTTGGTTAGTGTAACAATACCCATGTTGAAGGATAACTTTTCCTTGCTCACAGGATTTAATATTTGTGTTCATCATGTCTAGAAAACACACTCACATAGAAGACTCATACTAAAACATCCCAACACAGGCTATCCCCCCTATTCCAATAAATGATGACTCATATACCCTCATATCCTTTTGGTTATAGCGCATATATCTCATACCAAATTTAATGGAATCCTGACTTCGTCTCACTATATACTAAAAATGATCATAAAATTTCTGCATGAACTATCAGTAATATTGTGACATCCCAGACCTAGATGCCACTTAACTGGTGCCCCAAGCCTGGTGGGCCGCATGGCCTCAAGTGCATCTCCGCAAACACTAAAGGCGGCCGACTAGTATTGAGGGCCTAAGGTATGTATGTGGGGAGATTTTTCCCAAATTAGAAGAGTATAGCACAGTGGAAGGAAAATAAAAGAATAGTAAATAGTAAAAGTAATATAAATAAACAGTGAAAGAAAACTGATGTAATAGATAAATGAGAATAATAATAACTGTGTCAACTAAAACAATGATGATGTAATTTCATGGAACTAAAAAATTTGAAAACAAGGATACTAGACAATAAGCATAACAAGTTCCACATGGTAAAAGAAAAGAAAGGCTACATCAAGCATCCTGAGATCCAACTTGGTAATATACTATCTAGCTCCATCCTAACAGTAAGAAATCACATTTCTTAAGCTGTATGCTTCCATTTCTCAACACCTGTAGTCATGTAATCCACTATGGGAACCAAACGGTTCCTGGAGAGTGTGTGAGATATATCTTAGTTGGCCACCACTAATGGTTTCTATAACCACCGGCCCATGTAATGGAATATACAGGTGTGCTGGCATGTATATATAATGTAAAGAAAGTAGTACACTATAACTAAATATCCAATACCTTCGTCATCCCTTAGCTTGTTTCTGAACATGTAACATGTTATAAAATTATGTAATTTCCATTTAATTCTAAAAGTCACATGAGGGATATCTAGCACTGACATCACCTCATGATAGTATAAGTAGGAAAGGTCCCAAGACATAATAAGGAAACCTATAAAATATATCCAGTGAGGAAGTTCCAAGGTAATAATGAAGGTAATGTAGATCTCACAGAATTATAACTCAATTGTATCTGAGTCTAGCTAAGGGGGTAATAGTGTAATCTAAGGAATTTAGTCTAAGGCATTCCATTATAAGGCACCTACTGAGTCCAAGCTGATCGACCAAGGTAAATTAGGGATATGAAACAATAAGGACCTATGGGCATTCACCATGGAACATACAAGTCAATTTTGGATCCAAGGAGTGTATCTAAGGTATCATGTAATAATGTAAATGACCCTATGGTAGTATACCAGGAAATCAAAGAATAGGTAAGAACTAGAGTCTAGGTGGGTATAAACCTAATCAAACTACAACCTTGAATCAAAATGCGGTTCCCGAGAACCAAGGTATTCTCCTCTCAGAATCCAAGGAGATCTTGAGTTAGCCCATTCCTAGTTGATATTTTAATCATGTAATCATTTATTATGTTCAAGCCTTATCTTCCATTAGTGTGGATAGGCCATGTTACATTGAAACAATTTAATTATGTCTTAAATTAACTATTAAGGAATATTCAATTATTAATCATCACATTTCAACCTTCCATAAATATGGAAAGGGGTTCTATGGACATGTAAACATTATTCAATATAATTTTTCAAGGATAGTTTATATACTTAGTATATTTTTTATTTCACATTTCTCATTTAATAATCAATTGAAGCACTTACCTTATTCGGTTCAAGTGGTGAGCATACATGGTTCATGCCATTATGCAATTCTCATTATTAACAATCTATTTATTATAGGTTGGCTCGCCTTACCAAGGTCTAAAAAAGGCACACCAAAATGGTGGCTCAAACATGCTGAAACACTAAAACCCAATTATGGTATAACCTTTAACGTGGGTCTGGATGAGTTGTGGGTGTAATGGCTAACAACTAATAAAAAATTTGGAATGATCATAACCATACTATTCTAAAAATTATAATCATGGCATGTAAATTTAAGAAATGGCTTCAGATTAAATCGATGGGACCACCCAAATATTTGAAAATCAATGAACAATAGGGATGAGTTGTATACCACCCACCTCACAGTTGTGCGACATTCCTCCTCTGATAACTGCTGTTGATTTGGCTCAGTTTGGAGTAGATCTAAGAAAAGGTGAAAATTTATCACATGGTGATATCTAGTTCAAGAGAAAAAGACAAGAAGAATGTAAAAGGAAGACTTGAGTACTTACCATTGTGTATTCAACATGATGAACAAAATCTCAATCAGGTGTTGGATGAAGGAAATCTCTTGATCCCTAGCATTGGCCTTCAAAAATTTCCAAAATGAATGGAAATGGGCTTAATCCCATTGTTTTCCAGAATAGGGAAGAATAGGGGAGTAAATAGATCATTAAGTGAAATTTGGAAATTTTTTCTAGAGTTTTAGCATGCATGTGGTTTGTCCACATGGTTTGTCAAACCATGTTCAAGCCATGTGAGATAGTTCTGCCTGAAATTTCATCCTCTGTATGGTTTGATCAAATTGTGTTCAGCCATGAATGGGTACCTGTGAAAAGGGGTGTTTTTCAAATATATAACGCATTACCGTGCACAAACCATATGGGGCTGCTCTCTCCAAAAAGACACAATCCGCACTATTTTCCAAAACATGTGGATTTCATGTACGGTTTACTCTAAACTGTGTGCCTCCCCCCAAAAAGACATGATCTAAGCTCCGAACAAGCCCTGTACACCCTCAGAACCATTACTAACTCATTAGGAATCCATATTAGCTCCAAAGTAAAGTTATCGAATAGAAATTAAAGGATCTATACATGATTGAAAATCTATGTTCAAAGAGTATTTCCCCCTTAAAATAACATGACCCAAGTTATCCTTTCAAAGTTAAAGAAACACTATTCGAGAACAACTCTAGCCATTGGGCACGTAATTTGTCTTCCCTCTCCCATGTCTTTTCTTGAACATGTTCATACTACCATAGCACCTGTACAAGAGGGGTGTACATTGCTCTGATAGCCTTCATGCTTCGATCAATGACGCATATTGGATATTCCTCAAATGTAGAATCAACATCTAAATCAACATCCTCAATATCAATTTTATGAGATAAGTTATCATCATATTGGTGAAGTTGTGATATGTGAAAGGCATCGCGTATGTCATGGAACCTCTGAGGTTGCAGTAACTGATAAGCTACCGGCCCAACACTCTCTAGGATCTTGAACGGCCTGACATAAAGAGGCTAAATCTTTCCATATATCCTTAACCATCTAAGACCTGGCCTGGGCGATACCCAAAGAAAAACATGATCCCTAACCACGAACTCAAGAGGTCGTCAAAGGAGATCAGCATATGATTTTTGTCTTGACTGAGCAGTAGTCAAACACATTCTGATGAGATGAACTTGTTTGGAAGTCTAGTGAACAAGACGAGGATCTAGTATGGATTCCTATCCTTCCACTAGCCAACACAAGGGTGAATGGGATGGTCTACCATATAGGGCCCCAAAGTAACCATTTGAATCATCTCTTGAAAACTGTAATTATAATAAAACTCGATGAGAGGGATTTGTTTCTCCGATGAACTGCTGAAATAAAGGACACATGCTCATATAATTTCCTCTAGAACTTGTATTGATAGTTTTGATTTTCCATTTGTCTGAGGGTGGAAATGTGTGAGTAGAATAGCCTAAGTACCCATAGATTTCTACAACCCATGCCAGCACTATGAGGTGAAATGAGCAACCCTCTCTGAAATGACAGTACGTGGAACCCTGTGTAGTCATATGATCTAACGGGCATACAGTTTTCCCAAATCATCTACTGAGAAAGTCTCTCATATATGAAAAAAGTGGGATGATTTTTTTAGTCTGTCAATGACTACCTAGGTTGCATTACTACCCCTCAGTGACCTTGGTAAACCGACTATGAAATTCGTAGAATCATATTCTCATTTCAATTCTAGGATTGGCAGCGGATAGAACAAGCATGTAGGTTTATGGTGCTCCACCTTCACCTATTGACATGTGTTTGGGTTTTCCAACTGAGTGCATTAGTGACCACATTTCCCTTTCTAGGTGTATAGGAAAGCTCAAAAACAAATGATTGTAGATATTAAACACATATCAACAATCTGATCTTCAACTCACACTAAGAAAATATATACTTGATGCTCTTGTGATCTGTATACACCACATAGTGTTACCCAAGAGATAGTGTCTCGAGCAACATATGTCTTGGCCAACTATTGAAGGATCAAGTTCATGCATCGGGATAATTTCTCTCATTAGGCCTCAACTACCAAGATCTATACACAGAGGCATTTTCTTCATGAATCAACACTACTCCTTGGCCTATTTTTGATGCATCACTGAAGATGGTATTACCATTACCTGGTTTTGGAAGAATCAGAATTGGTGTTGAGACGACCCTCCATTAGAATTCCTGAATATATTTCTCACAAGATTATTACCACATGAATGTAACACCCTTCTTTTTAAGTCTAATAAGAGGTGACTCAAGATGAGATAATTAATGTATGAAATTCCTATAATATCCAGTGATCCCTAAGAAACTCTTTATATCAAACACATTCTTGGGTAGCTCCCAGGAAACTATATGACTAACCTTTTCAGGGTCAACATATACACCTGATTCTGAAATAATTTGATTCAAGAAGTGGACCATGTCAATCCAGAAGTCACACATAGTAAGATTATCATAGAATTGATGCTATATCAGTGTGATCAGAATGATCTCAATATGATTGTAATGGTTGTTATGATTGATAGAATTAACCAATATGTCTTCCATAAAGACCATGAAAAAAGAGTCCAAATAGTGGTGGAAACCCCTATTCATCAATGCCATGAAAACAGAAGGAACGTTCATAAGACCTAATGTCATAACAAGATACTTATATTGACTATAACTGCTATGGAAAGTTGTACAAGGTATATCTGATGGTTTGACTTTCACCTGATGATAAGCCAATCTCAGTTCAGTCTTAGAGAAAACTGGTGTTCCTAAAAACTAGTAAAAGAGATCATCTATTCAAGGAAGTGGATATTGACACTTCCACACAAGTTGTTTAAATGTTCTGTAATCCATACATAGATGTGAGGGTCAATATGCCTTCTTGCCGAAAATCATGGGAAACCCCCAAGAGGATGTACTAGTCCATATAAACCCTTCGGCCTTTAGGTCCTCTATCTGCTACATGAGCTCCAAAAGCTTAGTAGGATCCATCCTGTATAGAGGAATGGACATTGGAGCTACACCTAGAACACTCTCTATTGTACTCTCTAACTCCCTCTTATGAGGTAAGCCATAATAGTCATCAGGAAAGGCTTCCCTAAAATGATCAACTATTGGATGGAAATCAGTTTGAAGCAAACCCTAGTCATCCAGGAAATTATTTTCAATTTGTCCAGTGACTTCTCCTAGCACATGATGCTTCGTTCCATCTCTCCCACCCTGGACATTCCACTCACCTTTGAAAAGATAACTACTTTCTTCAGGTTATTTTAAAGAGACCATACGGCGATAGAAATCTATGAAAGCGTGATAGTTGACAAACCAGTCTATCCCAATAATGACATCAAATCATGTCATCTCGAATACAAAGAGGTTCCAAAAGGAAGGGTAACTTTCTATCTCTAGGGGACAGTCCCCACACTAGTGTATTCCCTCCGTCCATATTATCAATGGTTTATCGAGGGTCAATTCACGATAGTGATACTATATCTCTAGTATGAAACTTTCCACAGTAGATAGAGAAATTAAATAGTTGCAATAACTTATATCAAACAATATGAAATATTGGAGGCTAATAGAATAGTAACTTGTACTATTGATGTCCCCATAGCCTAATCCTTAGGTATCGGCTATAAATCATGCAACTGGAATGATCCAAAACCAAAGGAAATTGATGGACTACCACCGTCATGATGGATCTGATAGAACGACTAGTGATCAGGGGTTGAACTACCATGGACACAACCTCCTCCTCGGCTAGACCTACCATAGACATTCCAACTCCTTTCCTAATGCAGCACCAAAGAACTCACTTCTGAAGGTGGAGTAGATGTTGATCCCTTTCCACATGAAGCTGTTTGAAAGGTCTTGCAGAAAGGTTTAATATGACCCATACGACCGCAAGCCCGATACTCCATAATGTCTATGTCACCTTGGGGAATCTTTTATCCTGGTCTTCCACACTAATGACACACCATAGAGCTATTAAACTGGATACTCTGGTTTCCACTTCCCTAATGAGAAACATTAAGGGAACGTTTCCCGCCACCAAAAGAACCTTTTTCATGACGCAGCTCCGATCCGTTAAACACAGTACCCATGTCATCCCATAGGTTATACTCAGTGATAATGGCCAAATCAACTATTGCAGAAAAGGTAGGAAGCCGAATTACATTCACCTGAGTTCAGATGGCATAGTAGAGCCCATACTCAAAATATCTAGCACATGAAATCTCATCGCTGACTAGAAGCGATGCAAAGCCCTATAAATCGGTGAAATATTTTGAATATTACATCACTAATATAGAACCCTACTCGAGATGCATTAACTCTCTAGATTTTTTGGCTCTTAGTACCTAAGAAAATAACTAATCATAGAAGGCGGTCTGGAAATCAACCCATAACAATCCCTGAGGACGACCGGCCTGGTTAACCAGATCCTTTCAATGCTTGGATGAATCCTAAATCCTGTATGTAGAAAGCATTACTCTCCTCTATGAATTCATTTCATGATGCTCAAAGATAGTCAGAATGGCCTCTTTCCAGGATTCAGTAGCCTAAGAATCTCTATCCAATGAAAATTAAGAGGATGATGTTATTGGAAATTGCAGGTCAGATAATCCATCATAGGTGAAACCTATGGAGCACTCTGTGAGGATGGAATTATAGGTAAGAAATTATCACAGACATGGGAATTAGATCCCATATCATGTACAGTAGTTGGTTCCTCATGTGGAACTCCTCAATGTAAGGCTGGCAGCTCAGGGCCCACCATGTCTTGAGCATGGTCATCACCACCCTCAAAGATAACGACACGAGGATTTCATGGAGGCATTGGTCTAAAAATTCCAAACACACATCTTAGAACAAGATTAAGAGAATAATATAGACACTATAAGAAACTAAACGTATGAAAACTCACTACCCAAGGAATACTAACCAAACTACCCGTGTATGCAGTTAGGTATCGGTAAATTCTCAAGTATAAGTTTCATGTCATTTTTCAATTAATTTCCATGTTCACTCCTTTACCGTTCATAGACATGAAAAGGAATGATAAGGACGTGCAACCAATTCATTTTAGATTTCAGGATTCACTTTGTAATGGAGATCCATTTCTGATGAATCAGTTCTAATACACCTATCACCAGAAACGTTACCCACTTACTTATACCCTAATGGCGTGACTCGGTAAATTACTCATCCCAGCCCATGAGGGATCATACACCTCATGAATTGGGAGAGTAAATCAATCAATCAGATCCAAGGTATAACAAGTACAAGTAATCTATCATAGTGTATCTTAATAATTACAGGCATATCAAGTAATGGAAATCAGTGGAATACACCTATATGGCATAGAAATATGCATGACATTTGAAATCTAGGTACCTATAATGACGTATGTAACAATGCTCTTTTCCTTCATATCATCGGGCAAAGTGTGAATAAATCTTCAAACAGGGTAATAATCAACAACACCACACAACATGTGCATCACCCAATGGTGAAATAATATCAACTATAATAGGAAAAATTAGAATAACAATTATGATTAAGGCATCTTGGTTTTTACTCTAAACATGGGTTCGTGATGCCCAAGCATAGCTTATGACCAAGTACAAAGCATTCCTATTTTCCACTAAATTGCCTCCATGTTTTAAAGTAATAAAATAAACAACCTTTGATACCACATTGTGATGTCCTAGGCCTGGATGCCACTTAACTGGTGCCATGAGCCCGGTGGGCCAAATGGCCTCAAGCGCATCTCCCCAAATGCTAGAGAATGCCGACTAGAAGAGAGGGACTAGGGTGTATCAATGGGGAGACGGTTCCATCATTAGAAGAGTGTAGCTCAATGGAATGAATATATATTAATATTAAATAGTGGAATCGATACAAATAAACACCCAAAGAAAACCGATGCAATATGTAAATGAGAATAACAATAATTGTGTCAACTAAAACAATGATGATGTAATGTCATGTCACTAGAAAACTGGAAAAAAAGGATACAAGAAAATAGGTATAACATGATACAAAAGGAAAAAAGAAAACAAAGGCTACTCCAAGCATCTTGAGATCCAACTTGTTCATATACTATCAAGATCCATCCTAATAGTTAGCAATCAACTTTTTGAAGTTGTATGTTTCCATTTGTCAACACCTACAGTCATGTAATCTACATTGGGTACCAAACAAATCCAAGAGAGGGTGTGAGATAAATCTCAATAGGCCCCCACCAATGGTGTCTATAACTTCTGGCCCATGTAATGGAATATAGCAGTGTGCAGGTATGAATATATTAAGAAAAGAAAGTAGTACAATAAAACTGAGTACCCAGTAGCTGCTTCATCCCTCATCTGGTGTATGAATATGAAAACAATTATTTAATTAAATAATTACCATTTATTTTTAATAGGTCACGTGAGGAATAGCCAACACTGGAATCACCTCTTAATAGTCTATGCAGTGAAGGTCCCTGGACATAAGAAGGTAACCTAAAAAAGTTATCTGGTGAGGGAGTTTGAGATTAATAACCAAGGTAACATAGATCTAACGTAACTCTAACTCAATGTTATCTGAGTTTAAATAATGGGGTAAGAGTTTGATAAATGTAACATAATCCAAGTCATTCCCAAATAAAGAACTTACACAATCTAAGGTGATCGACCAAGTTTAAATGGAGATATGGAAGGACAGGGCCCTATGGGATTTCACCATGGCACCACCTAGTCATACCTGGATCCGAGTGTATCGGATGTATCATGTAATAATGTAAAGGACCCTATGGTTGTATACCGGCTATTCTAGGAATAGACAAGAACCAGATTCTAGGTGGGTATCATCCTAAGAAAATGGCCTCCTTGAATCGGAATGGGGTTTCTAAGACCCAAGGTATTCTCCTCTAAGAATCCAAGGAGATATCAAGTATGACCATTCCAATTTGATATGGTAATCATGTAATCATATATTAGGTTCAATCCTTGTCTTACATTAGTTTGGATAGGCCAAGTAGTGTTTCAACCATTTAATAAAGTCTTAAATTAACCATTAAAAATATTCAATTATTCAGGTTCACTCTGCTACCATCCATAAATATGGAAAGGGGTGCTATGGACTTGTAAACATTATTCAATCTTATTTATTAAGGCCTAGTAATATACTTAGTATACTTTTAATTTCACATTTTTTATTTAATAATAAATTTAATCACTTACATTAGGAAGGTAAAGTTGTGAGAATTAATGGTACATTCCATTATGAAGTTCTCATTAATAACATGCCATTTATTATAGGAAATATCACCATTTGGAAGGTCCAGAAAAGGAACACCCAAATGGTGGCTCAAACATGCCGAGACACTAAAACCCAAATATGACATAACCTTCAACATGGAGAATATTGAGTTGTGGGTGTAACCTCTAACAAAAAATCAAATATTTGGAAAGGGCATAACCATATGTTCCTAAAAAGTATAATCATGGAATGTAAATTTAAGAAACCTCTTCCAATGAAATCGGCAGGCCCCGCATGAATATTCCAAAATCAACGAACTTTAGGGATGAGTTAGAGACCATGAACCTTAGGGTTTTATGACTCCCCTCCTCTTGTATTGGCCCTTGATTTTCCTCGGATTGGAGTAGATCTATGAAAAGGTGGAAAACTCTCACATGGTGATATCTAGGTTGATATAATGACAGTAGAATAACTACTCAAGAGGACTCAATTACTTCTTGATGCGCATCCAATGTGATGAACGGATGCTCAATCAGGTTTCGGACGAAGGATATCTCTTTATCCCTATCTTTTTCCTTCAAAAAGCTTTAAAATGAATTGAAAATGTATTAATCCTACTATTTCTTTGATTATGAAAGAATAGGGGTGTAGATAGATCATTATTGGAATTTTGGGAATTTTTCACTGAATTTTATCATGCGCATGATTTTTTTTGTATGGTGTTTCTGCATGGGTTTTCAAACCATGCACAAACCATGTGAGACGGTTCTGCCCAAAATTTCATCCCTTGTATGGTTTGATCAAATCGTGTGCAATCCATGCACGGGTACTTGGGAAAAAGGGTTGTTCACACTGTAATGCCACACGGCCATGCTCCAACCATGCAAGGTGGCTCTGTCCAGAAAAACACTATCCAAATGGTGTTCTAAACTGTGTGGAATTCTTGCGTGGTTTACTCTAAACTATCCACCAAGCCAATTTTCTAAAAACAATATGGGTTATTGGCTCCGAACACTCCCCTACAACCATCGGAACCTTTATTAACTCATTTGAAATCTATATTAGGTCCAAAATAAAAATTTAGACTAAAAATTAAAGGATACATACTTTTGTGATAAACTAGGTTCTTTCCAATATCACTACACATCAATCATCCAAAAACCCAAAATATTACGGTAAATAATGATAGTATAACAAATAAAAATAACATGCAATCAAAGTAGGATCAGTAATCAATTAAAAATATCTAAGCATAAAATCCTAAGGGGTGTCGAATTAGGTCCCAAAGAAAATAATGATAATAATAATAACCCAAAACATTGATATAAAATGGTTTAAATAAACAATGGGGGCTAACTATATAAAATATCGATATTATCACCCATACCATGTCACATATCATCTAATCAGTCATCACTATACTTATCATCAAGACTTCACATTGAAAACCTTTAACTCATTCTCATTTATTATAATTCATCACAAAGTAGGTCTACATTAATATTATGGAACAATACTATACATAAATGGTAAACCATTTGATCATATACTAGTATCCTCATAAATAAAGTATATTCAATGGATATAGTCATACCTCAAATGTATCATGTGAGAATGTCATTAATCATAATATATTATGAAGTAATCCATATTTACCACAACCCACCACCATCCTTTATAAAGTGTTATCAACCATCTATTAATTTCAGAATTTCCATAGTGAATAGCATAACTAGAGTGAGTCCAAAAACCACGTGAGAAAAACAAATTGTGTACTTAAATTCATAAGAAAAATTATCCACACATCTTTGGAAAATTCTTAAACGCCATAAGAATTTCTATATGTCACCCCACATATGGTATATTTTCCAATTTATAGTTCCGTTTGGATAGAATAACTATCTCATGGGATACATTCCTAGCATCTCTAACATAACCATGAATAACCCAACATCAGCCAACATGAACTCACAATCCTCTTATCAATTACACTATTAATGAAACCCTCTCATCAATTAATCCTTTCTCAATATTCCCACTATTAATCATAACAACAAAAGGACTATATAAGAATAATATAGTCTTAGTCATCATGAAAAATAATTGATCTACTATCTCCAATGATAACTAACCATCCAATCAGAAAAATACATGTAAAGAATATAGGAGTATAATCACTCAGGAAGAATGTAAATAAAGCATTCCAAGGGTCCCCCTAGGTCTAATTATAACCCATATGTTATCTATTTAGAAATTTCTCATTGTACCCAATGATTCACTAATAGAAAATTATGTAACCAAAAAACCAAAAATCAAACTCACCTCAAAGGGTATTCTAGGGTTTTAATGAACATGGTGCATAAGAAAACATACTCAATATCTCATCAAAAAATAACAAACCTATCACCCTAGAAAATGGATATTTTAATGTTCCTATTTTATTGTGAATCACTATAAAACTGCAAATAATATTAACGGAAACATTATATAAAGGTCTCACATAAGCGCCAATGAAATAGAGAGTTAAAACATTTCCCTCACATGGTTTAGTAAAAAAACGTTTGATAAAAAAATCCTCATTATATTCCGAAAAAAATAGAGTTAGGAAGACATTTTCAAAATACTATAATTAAAATCACAGGAAGGTGTACATAACCAAATCTATTTCCCTTTAACCAAAAATAAAACCACTCTTTAAAACAACTATTTAATTTTGTAATATAATTTCAAAACGACTTCTTTAAATAACCATTATTATAGATATTCACTTTAAAACCATTACATCTTATTAAATTCCAATTAAAAGGTCTTAACTTGTTTCCCTTTGAAATTAAACATTAAACTAAAAACTATTCAATCCAATTTGAAAAGGTAGAATTAACTTTCAAAATCCATCTCATGCTATCAAATAATCAATAAGATGGTCCACCACCACTCTTTTGACTAGTTCCTGCCAATGAAACATTATTAAATTAGTATAATCATTTATTAATATTAGTTTGATATGGGCCCATACATTTATATATTGACATCATAAAATTTAATAAAACATGAAATATATAACAAAAATAATAATAATCACCATAATAATCATCAGCATCCTGAAAATGTTTTAAAATTTTCAAAATATCATGATAAACAACGTGTGAAGTCCAAAAACCTTATTTACATACCCATATCTTAATCCAAAAAACTTACCTACCAGAATCATGAAAAATAGAACTTATCTCATCGACCAAAAAAAACAAATTAATAAGACAAGAAATTTATAATAAATTAAAAAAAATAGGATAGTTAATATAAAACATAATGGATGGAAACATGAAATAAATAGAATGAACAAATAAATGTGGTACATTCGCAATGCACCCCCAGGCCTAACATCAAGAAACAGCCAGACATGAAATACCAATTCAATCGCTAATTTCTTTTAAATTTTCAAAATCCATCACTAATTCTAATGATAACATACAACATGCTAAACAACATGTGATGATGAGAATACTTTCTTTAAGATCTTTCTATACACACCACATGGGTAACCACAAAAAGTGTTATAACTCTATAATTCTATAGAATAATTTCTCAAAAAAATCATTGAACACCAAAATATATAGAGAATCAAACAAAAGAAATAATTATGCTGGGGATAAATCATTACAAAGGATCAGTGTGACAAGACTACCTATGATTATTTATATCATGTGGGAGAGGAGTGGAATGGGAGGGGGGAGATGGCCACCCCACTAAACTGAAATTTCAAGAGAGTTTAAACCTGATTAAGATTCTTAATATTTAGAGGAAATTTCATTTTTTAACCCCATATAAATCATATTTTTGGGGATTTAGGAAGTATAGTGGATATCACTAGTGACTGCACATGAATCACATTAGCATTCCACTAAGCTTTCAATGGCATAGGAATTTAGAAAGTGCCACTTACAACCCCACTAGAAATTTGGTGGGCTACCACCAGGGGTCCAGTATTGTCCTACTAATTCCAATTATACTATGATTATCTATTCTATGAAAAAACCCCTTTTTCAAACTTCTCAACAAGCTATTACACATCCAGAATATACATTTATTCTCTCAAAAATAATTAAATAACCCCCTTTAATTTATTTTCAAAATATAAAATTCAACTAACAAAAAAATAAAAAATTATCATATATCTCTCTAATTTTGATAAAAATAATTGGCATAAACAATTAAAAAATCACCCATATATTTCTTTCCATCATCTAGAATCCTTATTAGTCATTTAATCATATCCAACTCACCACATACATTTCCAAAATTCTCATTATTTTCATACCATATGACTATGCCTAGAGAATATATTATTAAAAAAATATAAACTACCTAATGTCTAGGATAATAATAGATTTATCCATGATTAACAACCCATGATTTTTTACTCAAAACAATCCATGCTCGCACTTCTATCTAAAATATAACCCTTTGAGAATCCCACTTGTGCACAATACAAAATAAATGAAACAATGAATAGACATGCCTACCAAACCAAAATACAGTCTACAAATCAATCATATTAATTATAGTTATATACACTTTAATAAATCACTATTGATGGATGATTTCCTTTAATAGTGCTCATCGCGGTAAAAATGACCAATCCACTCCAAATCTGAGAGGTCCAAATCACAACACCAAAAATTCAATACATTATTTCTCACACTATTCTATAATAACTCATGCATGGATCCAATATTACATGAATTTATCAAAATTTTCTATTCAAACATCTAAAAATAATTCAAAAATACGACGCCTATTTCTGGTTAATTCACTAGAATTATGAAATCATGATTACCCACTAAAATGTATTATATTTTAAATCCCCAATATAGATCAACTTGCACACACCAAACATGACCAATCATTTCCAAAAAATTTATTATTTTTTAAAAATATATTTTAACATGTTAATTAAAAATTGAATTCATTAGCATAATTAAAATTTAGAATATACTAAAACATTAAAAATACCATATCTCTACTATATATTCCATGTGAAACTAGATCTTTAAACAATTTCACAAATTCCTCATTCCATCACATGATTTTTTTTCAAAAATATGGTATTCAAAAAACACAATTCACCTAAATTATTTCCATATAGATCCTAAAAAATAATAATTAACAAATTGTATAAAAACCCATCATTGTATATTTTTATAGTCACCCCATATAATCTTTTTGAGAAAATATTTAATATGTAATTTGTTTTTCTAAAAAACAATGTGTCTAGTTGAAGTAGTATGTCACTTAAAACCACCCATTAGTGTGGGTATAATGCCCTAAGTCTTCCAATATCATGATGTAATAAAATTACCACTGCCTCTAAACCGATTCATGTCACACGTCATTGAAATTTTGGCAGCAGATAATTCCTAATTAAAAAATACACTCCTTAGAAAGTCTTACTCCAAACACATTAAATCCAGCGCTAACTGGATTTCCAATACTAAACATGTTGTATAGGAATTCTCTTAGTCTACCACCTGAGACCAAATTTCTTATCTCCGTCTCTAATAGAATTTGTCCCAACGGGAAACAAAATATGTTATATATTCTTGATTTAATACCCCATTCAACCTGAATATTGACCATGGCAGTGGTTCTAGCAGACCAGAAGCATATATTACTATATATTATAAGCTTCCAATTAGTATCATGGGGTTGATGTAATCAAGAGGATACTACATAATAAAATCTAAACCATAATATTAACTCTATAATTTATAAAAAAAAATTATTACCCATATCTATAATTGACATAACCAAAACCCTATGGACATAAATAAAGGATCTGGTTGGCATATTCATAGTAATATATATATAATTAAAGTAATTTCTATTGTATATATGAAACTAATAGAGTGGTAATGAGTGTAATATAAAATATAAATCAATAAGTAAACTAAAGACCACTATCTGATATAAGTGTAGTATAATAACAAAAAAAATGTAACGGCCTAAGTCTCATGTCACTAGTAAACTACTACCAAATCGCCAACATTTGATATAGAGGAAGACTCAAACTATGAAATCAATTCTATACTATTATCCATTCCTAATATAAATAATAGATTTTTATACATGTATACAAAAACTAATGTTATATACATGGGTAGGAGTATATTCTAGGAACTAGAAGGATTATTCTACTCTACTAAACACCTTGATTTCTAGTGATCCATGGTATATGAATACAATTTTGTGGTGAATGAAACATAACTCACCCAAAACATTTACCCATGCAGGAAGGTAAAAACCCATAAATTCATGTTATCATAACCAAAAGATTAATTCCACATGAATAGTTATATATCGTCATTCCAATTAAGGATAAGTCTTTGGTAGCTATAATCAATGACTAAACATAACTTTTTGGTTTTTTATAAAACTCAATAATTAAATCAATTGTTTTCCCAAAGAGGTCACCCCAAATCCTTATAATAACTCTTTAAATTCCCACATAACATGTTATTTATCTCACTACTAATCTATAAAAAACTCAAAAGTTCAATTAAAATAATTATTGTATTAAGAATAATAAAAATATAAATTCGAAGATTAATTTAACATCAAATGAAAATGGGAACTAAAAGAGAATGCAAATGTGGGATAAATGTGAAATATATCAACTAAATCCCAATACCATATTAAAACAAAACTTTAAAATAAAAAATAATGCTCATACACATTAAACATCAATACTTGACCACATGATGTTCCCAATAAAATTCCATTGTCCTCAAGAAATATATTAGCCTGAAAATATATTGAGAACCTCCAAAAACTTCATATTTATTGAAATTTTTATTAGGTTTTGGATCCCTTTACCTTATATAATGTCACTAAGGTTTTATGTAGATCCATTTAATCTTATATGAATATCTTCACACACAAAATTTGTTCCACGAACATGATTTTGCATCAAATGGGTCCTCTAAAAGGAAGTATAGATCAACGTAGTAAGAAGTAGGATATATATCTATATTCCCTATACAATATGATAAATAGTATCCACTATTGTTACTCCATTATTAGACTCCCATTAATAATATCAAAAATTGAGAGAATATCTCACCCAACTAAGAAAATTAAATAACACGTGCAAGCTCTCATGAAAAAGTGTCATTGCTTCTTATGAGAAACCTTTAACCATATGGTCTTCCAGAATATCTCAGACCATAAGGGTCATATCCTAATAATATATTTTGTTTCATATTTATCTCACCTTAAAATATGAAATTTCTATTTTAAAATGCTTATAATAGCTTAATAAAACATCACCAAGGATGAACCTACTCTCCTATTTTAATTAAAACTATATAAGGAACCACCTCATCATAGATTATTATCTCTAGATCACTATCTTGGAATATATAAATATGAGGACCACATCCCATGAATTTAGCTCTAATAAGTAATTAAAACATCTCATCTTTTATATAAAAACTCAACAACTAAAATCAGCCAATATTCATTCCTAGTATATATATATATATAATCACTAATCAAAAACGTCAAATAATAATATCATTGGTTACCTTGAGTTTAATAATAATATAAAATTTATATTTTCATAAAATTATCTTTAACCTCATTACTCACTTCTATAAGTCAGGGTAAACCAAACATTTATACACTTAAACTCATATTTTAGGGTACGAAAATGATACAATGATTATGTTTCAAATGGTAACTAACTTATTATATTAACCTTATATAACCAAACCATAACCTAAGGGAAAGACCCTAATATATATAACATTAGGTCATACACCTCCATGAACTAATTGATAACATAAAAGGCTACAATAAAATAGGGGCTCACATGATAATATAATAGTTCTAAAAATATTTCTTCTCTCTCTTAAGTTCCAATGAACTAAATAATTTAACAAAATATTTCCTCTCTACATTCCTATAAAATAAATTCCAACTACTCCTTATATTATTTTTATATAAAAATATTATTATTTTACTCAACCAATCTTCTTGAACCAAATCCCATATGGAAAAACTCATTAGAAACAAAATGAATTTTATATTCTATATCAACACTACCTCTCCAAATCACAATTTCCAATATAAAATCAATTCACTCCCAATAAACCCTAGGTTTTGAAAATATTTCTTCAAAAATATAAATTTAACTGAACCCATTTTTAATCCAATTATAAATGAAGGGATATTTACTTTAAAATTAAAATTAAAAAAATAAAATATATCTTTTCATGGACCACATCAACTAATTCAATATAACTTCCACCAAGGAACCATTTATTAATATGTGTGATCCATGTTTACTATTATAACTATGTAAATTCACTATATTTAAGGAATATCATATTCAATTTCCAGGAAAAAATTTAAAATTAATTATAATAGTTAAACATGATCGTAAAATAATTCAAATTATCAAAATAAATAGTGTGTAAATATCAATATAACTCATTTACATACCCACTTGTTGATATAAATAACATAAAATACCTAATAATGAAAACAAGATCCTATACCATTAATGAATAAACTAAATTAATAATTCAATCATTTTATATCAAAATATATAATTGGAATAAAATATTTAAATCACATCGGGTGGTTCTAAACTGAAAAAAACTTGAAAAAATATTTGTAGTCTTTCCTATAATAAGACATGATTCTAAAAAATAAACACAAACAAATTTATAATATAAAATCAATCACTAATAGGAGGGTTTTATGTAAGGAGAGTCAGACTCAAACCTCCCCTAGGTGGGTATCCCTTTAGAGGTAACCCCCCAAGTAGGATATCTAAGATAATTTAATAAAATACCCAATTTGATGCAATGAATATAAAATAGGGATTAGGTGCCATCAGAATACCAGTACCACTCACCAGTATACCTATAGGTCCATTGGGCTATTAATATATTTCCACTAGGATTTTGGTGGTATTATTTGTGGGACAACCCAGTTCACAATTTTCTAAAATTCAATTGGGTTTCCAATAGGATTATAGTGGATTTTTTTCCTACAAACTACACACCAATGTACTCTCACATGAATAAAAAACATTAATATATTCTATGATGATCTCGGCTATATAAAAATCCATTCACTAAAGTTACTAAAATATATCTACCACCTCCCATATAAGTCAATTAAAAAAATAAACAAATGACACCTAGATCAATAGAAATCTAAACTACATCTATTTTCACTTGAACATAAAGGAATGGATCAATAAATTTGTTACTCATGTGAAGTTAAGAAGGTATTATTATCCAAATACCTATGTTCAATCTATGAATAATATACAATTATTAGATGTTCAAATTTTTACCCTTATTTTTTTAATAAATGAGGATAAAATAAATGAACACTTCCCTGAATTGATTCATAAATGGATAGAAGCTCTAGTTCATGAGTCCCAAAATTACATCTGATGATTTATTAACTTTTAATGTAATCCCAAAGAACACATAATGGACATAATGATGCATTAATTACATAATATATATGTCATCCTTATAAAATTAAATCTCAAAATACTAGAACCATGGTTCTATATTCAAGAACCAATTCTCTCCCTTAAGTGGGTTGTAGAGGTCTTTAATACTCAGAATAAGATTTTTGTTTTTAATTGTTTCTTATTTTATGAAATTATAGTTAGTATAAAGCCTCAAACAATTTTATAATTTCTTATAAAACATAATTTGATCTTTTTAAAGGGACACGTTGGGACTAATGAAATTGTATTAAAAATGTTTCTCTATCAACACATTTAGCTCATTGATCTTAATTAAGGCAATTATATATGTTTTTAATAATATTAAGGTGGTCTTAGGATATAGATCAATATTAAAATAAATATAGAAATAAGGGTACAACTGATAGGTATCCACTATAGAAATTTCTCTATAATCCTTAATGATAAAGGAAATCTAATCCTCAAATGTATCCATAGTGGAAAAATACTAACACTTAAACTGGTGGTTGATATACTATATTTTTCAGATGGTTTTCAATGTTTTCTCCACCAAAAGGTTCCTCACATCATTAAATGTGGTCCTCATCCCATCAACATTATTGAATATCAACCTAAGTAAATATAAAAAAATGACTAGACTATAGATTAATAGTCTATATCAAGGACTATGTTAGACGATGTCTTCCATAAAAAGGTTACATCAAAAGAAACCCTATCCTTACTGAGAATAAGCACAAACTAATGATAGATGTGGGTTACAGGATGACCACCAGAAGTTAGAGTCTCAATAAAACATGGTAGATCATGGGGATCAATTAATATTCCAAACTCCTAAGATAAAAATAATGTAAGAAAACAATGCCTCACACTAGTGTTAATTAGTACTTATTCTATATTATATAATACATAGATCATAACTCAACCCATTTCTATAACCACAAAATTATATCCCTTAATCACCTGAATCTTCACAATGCCATATCCATAAGAACCATATGCCTAATTAGGACCATCTAGAGATGGTGGTGGTGCCTAATGTAGATTAAAAGACCTTCCACCTCCAACTCCCCCACATAAGTATCTTACCCCTCCACCAAATCCTCCTCTAGGAGTTCCACACAATCTACTTCAATGTATCCCATAATCCTTCCATTGAATCAAAATAAGAGACATATATATGGAACCTACATGAATATAATATAATGATCCTATAGTAAAAATATGATCTATATGACCTCTTCCCCTGAGAGTATAGAAATATTTATATTCCTAATAATTATACCATACAAGAGATCCATCAGTTATTAATCCCCTGGTGTGAGATAATGAATGTGGACACCTTCAATGAAGGGATCCCAACCACTATCATCTCTTGGGTTTCACTAAAAAATCCTCTACAAATACACTGTATCATCTCAATTACCATATTTATCCTCCCCTAGGAATCTCTAGATCATAAATATTAATTCTAGGAAATCATTATAGGTGGGGATGAATTGTGGAACAACCCAATCTCATATCACTAAAAGTAGGGCCTTCCCAAAATTTATAGATCATAATAATTCATTATTAATATATAAAATCAGTGCCTCAAAAGGTTAACGAACATTTAAACATAGACAACAATTTTAATATGATGTTACTAAAGGTCTAGTAGCTTATCAATAAAACATTATGAGAGAATAATTATGTATTTAACGAGCTTCTAAACCAGAAAGGATATATGTTTCACTAAATCCATAAAATCCACTCATGCATAATTATTGGGACTGACTCGAAACTAAGGAGGACTCTGGTGCCATAACTCATGAAACATTCTCAACCTATGGGTACTCTCATCCTATATGGTTGGGACTAATTTATAATCCATTAATGAATGGTGTCCTCTGTATATTATTAATAGTGGATAAAAACTCTACTCATGTATGGGGTATTGTTTTCAGTTGGATACCTAAATTGATACCTCATCACTCAAAAAATAAATGATAGCTAGATGAAACATTAATATCTTATGTGAAAACCCCAAAATCAAAATTTGTTGGGATTTTTATGGGTTTAAATTCCATATTTATCAAAATTAAACCTCAATTACTAAAAAATATATCGTCGAGTTGAATCAAGAAGAACATAATAAATTATATTATCTAAAAAACTATTTGATAGGTGTACTGCTTACCCTATTAGGGGTTCAATTTTGAGATCTTAGGTAGATGGATCTTATATAAATCACTCACCACATTCACTAGTCTATCTATTCTTCCTTCTAGGTATTTTTCCCCATGATCCAACTATGTATTCTTATTATTAGGTTTTTTATTTTGGGGTCTCACTTTTGATTCTAAACATTCCTTTCTATCTGACTCAACATTAATGACTCCATTTTTTGTCCTCCTTGATGGTGTTGATGATGGTTTTAGGATTTTTTTAGAAATGGCATTCTGTAGTTTTCTCCCCACATTTGGAAATAGTATTATAATGTGTTTGTTTTTTATATTTGTGACTCTCTATTATATCCCTAGAAAAACTTTTCCTCTTATTTTACTACTTGATCCCCAATTTTTAAAGTGGTCCTCTTAGGGTGTTTTTTGGGGTATATGTGAAGTCGTCTTTTGTATCCTAGAAGAAATAACTTACATTTATTTTTCATTTCGTTCTTTGGTGTGCTAGTTTGGTATTGGTTCAAAATTGGCTCTAATTTTTGGAAGGTTTCTCCATCCCAAGGTTCTTCTATAGATAGATTCTACTTCGGGTAATCAGTATCCTTAACTTCCACTTCATTCTACTAATAAAAAAAATTCTACCATTCTTGAATGAATCATTTTTATGTGTGATATGGATAGGGATAGTTTGGGATTTTAATGATGGGTATTGAAAAATGTGGAGACTGGTATTTGGTTTTAGTCTAGTTCAATATTGGTAGATTTCCCTTGCATCTTCCTAAAGAAAATAGTGGTGACCTTATGTATGGTGGTGGATAGTTGTTGAATATTCCTTAGATGATGATGAATTTTTAGTATAAGAAGATTTTCTTTCTATTGAAACACACTACAAAGTATTTACCAACTTCCAAAAAAAATACAAATCTATAAAGAGAAGTCAATTTTCTATTGGTAAGTCATTTAATAAAGAGATATGAACTTTTCACTAAACTATAGATAAAAACCATACCCCTAAAAGATTTAAAAAATAATAAAATGATTCTATTATTGATAAAATCAATCCAACATATCATTATTTATCAGTTATATTGTTCAGAAATATATTGATACAACATATTTTTCTTCTAGTAATAATATTAATAATATTTAATATATCCTTAAATAAACTAAAATTATTTATTTTTATTCAAACTAAAAGTTTATACTATATTTATCTATTAATAATAAATAATATATCTTTTATAATTATTAATTTAAAACAAATTTTCACATTTGGTCCCACATAATAATAATATTGATTATATTAATAATGAAATTCAATGCATCGGGAATAAATACATAGATGAAGCTACTTAATAGTAAAAATATATCAAAATAACCTAAAAACTGACCCAGCGATCCACACAACACACCCCCACCCCACAATAAAAAAAGTTGTTTCACAATCCTCCAACATATCAACTGACAACAATCCTCCAGCACCACTAATTTTACACCATTTTATAGGTATAGTCCTTCATTGGCCCTCCTAAACAATATCTACATAAAATATCCCAAGTATAAAATGCATTGTAAAATGAAAAATTAAAAATTAAAAAAAAACATATATTATAAATAAGTCATGAAAACGATTATATATACAATAAAATTACAAACTTGAGAATTTAAAAGAAATATTATCATTAAATAAGAAGTATATACATAAAATGTATCACTAAAATGGAATAGGTTCAAATAATAATTTGTAAAATTGAAATATTTTTGACCAAATAAATGATAATTTTTTATGTGAAGTCATAAAAATAAATTTATTTAATTTTTAGAACCTGAAAAGAAGGAATAAAATAAAAAAACATCAATAAGATTGAATAAATTCAAAGTCTAATAAAAATTAAATTATATGTCCCAAAACAATACAACCATGAATAATAGTTTAAGAAAATGTAAGGACATGTGACTAAAATTGGTATTTCAATAATAGAAGTAGTGAATAGTGTTTGTGTGTATGGATGGAATGTGTGTGATTACAAATGAAAGGTCTTCATGTGATAATAAATATAATTTCAATGTTTGATTAATAATGAAAAGAATTTAAATAACGCAAGATAAAATTAGGATTGAAATAATAGGACAAAAGAGTGTATATATCCAATATTTTTTCATGCAGAAATAAATATGATACTACAAAATAGAAGGTTTTGTCTTATTACATGAGAATATAAATTCAATATTGTTTCTTTTCATTGTGTGAGTAATATTATCGTTTTTATAACAATATGGTTGATATTCTATCATGATTAATATAAAATAATACACAAGTTGACACATGTAAAATTAGATTATATCAACTATAAAATCTATAAACTAGTGTGGGGTTGGCCTTTGATGTCAAAATTTTCATGACCCATTTAAGATTAACGCCAAATGAAAAAATATATAACTTTCATACAACTTTACTCTCTATGAAAAAATATTCACAAAATATAAAAAATATTCAAATATCAACCCCCCAAAAGTAAACACTTTTTATTCCATAATACATTATAATTCCTAAAACAAATTGGTATTTATATTTGTGTTTATAAACTTCACCACCTCTAAGAATAGTTCCTAAATATATATGGGTTGTCATTTTATTCCAAGTAACATAATGTGGTTAGATATGTTATCCACTTTACCATTTCCTTGATATCAAATTTTTTAATTCACATTTCAAACCATGGTGAGGGAATGATATTAGAGGAATTAAGAGGTTAGTGATATCACTAACACAACAATAAAAAATCAATATAATAGATTAAAAAAGTGTTCTATTGTTGTTAAACACACACCATAACTAGATTCCAATGAAGAAAAACATGCCATCTCTTTGTGATACATATTATAAAGGAATAAATGTATCAAGATGATGTTAGTACCATATAAAAACTGTAATATTGAATTTCATGTTATTATATTTCCTAACATTCTTCTTCCCATCCATTTTTCATGTAAAAAGACCACTAAAAACCCAATCATTCTTGAATAATTATTATCATCACTAGACCAATTAAAAGGAAGATTAATAAGACCATAAATTTTTCCATGAGTAGACAATTGTTATTCACATTATATTTTTAAACATTGGATTGAATTCAATGTATTTTATTTGAAAACCTTTTTTTGTGAAGGTACATGATAATAATATCATGCATGGAACATGATAATAAATTTAATAATCGTTCCTAATAATCATTTATAAAGTTAAAGTTAAGAAAATTTAGTTTCTTATCATCAACAACCATTATCATTAGATGAATATAGTTCTTTTAGGAGGCTAATAACACCCCAAAAGGTTCTAAAAATGTTAAAACATTATTAATAACTATAATTATTTCTAAATTATTTGATAAATTATTTTACAACCCAAAAAAATTAATCTAATAAAATTAGCATTTACCTTTCACATTATTTCAAGTAACTGGTGAAAAATATTTTCCATAATGTAAATATGAGTATATTTCATTTCCAATTACTTATACATGTTCATTTTCACATGAAATTAAAAAATATTATTCTCAATAAGGTTTTTTGAGAAAATAATTTATAAAATATTAAATTTATGTGACTCAAATACCACAAAAAGTATCACTACGTCCATAGAGGTCTTGTTATGAAAATGTGGTTAGGCCATGAAAAGGATATCAAATGAGAAAATTTATTAATGAGTACAGGACAATTTGTGATTGTAATATGTAATTTGGAGATCAATTTATACAAAGATGGGTCAGAAGCAATTTGTTGGTGTTCATAACTATGATAAGGGTTACGGTGTCTGTATACTCTTGGTATTTCCCCAATGTATATTTTCTTATGACTATATTATATACATCTTAACCAATGAGTTTTATAATTGAAATTATCTATAAAATATATCAAGACATATAGTACAGTTATACTCAATGTGGATCAGGGTTCAGAAGAATTATTAATGGAAGAAAATTAACCTAGTTTATATGTAATATAACATACTAATATCGAAATATATTTTAACCATAGATGCTTTGATTCAAACATAATTCATGTTCTTGTTGCGATTGATATCCCTGATCTTTACTATTATCCTGATATATTTCTCACTACTAGAAAAGTAGAATACTTGTAAAAATAAACATTGGAGTATAGTATTTATTTTTCTGATCATTATCATCTAATAAATGAATATAAATATAATATTTTGAAGAATATTTTATACATATTAGAAGGTGTGTGGCCTCTAAATCGATCTTGGGAAAGGGATTTATAGTATATAGATGATTAGGTGTTTTTTGTTTTTTGTGAAATTGTACATAAAATAATTTCCATGTCTTTCTGGGTGATGGGCTTGAACTATTTTTTTCTTTGATCACTAATATATTTGTTGTCTATGATTTAATGTAATAAATTAAAACTAATTTATTGTATTTTTTGGGATGTGTGTACCTAGATTTCTTATAAAATTCTTTTTTGTCACAAATTGGTTTTCTCCAAGAATTAAATTGTTACGACTGTCTCAAAACAAAAAAAAATGATGTTTTATTAAAAATATTCATTATATTATATAATTTTTGAAAAAAAACTCTTTTCAAGTGATCAATTTAAAATTTTATTTATTAATAGGATACAATCGTTAAAAATAAATATATACAATCAAATTCAGTTACTCTATTTTCTCAAACAATTAATTTATCTTGCAAGTAGTATGAAAATTAGTTATAAAAAAATACCACAGGTAGAAAAAATAACATATTACCCAACAAATTAATAATTAAGAGATAAATAAAGTCCAAATATATAATAGGAATAGACATTATTAATCATTCAGGGTAAAAAATATTATTACAAACACATTGTTTTTTGACTATATATCATCCCTTATAGTAATATTTTGAGTTCCAAAAGATAACACATTTCTTAGAGTTTCAGACATAAAACCATATCAATACAAGAAGAAATGAAAATAATAATATTTATACATTTAAAATTTTTCCAATATAAATAAAATAAAAAAAAATTTACCTTTCAATGGTTCATTCCATGTGACGGTTATAGATTTCCATAAGCTATTAAAACAATATTATCAATGGATAAAACATACAAATGTTTAACCAAATCAATTGAAATATAGTTTGTTAATTTTTATTTTTTATCCTATAAACATATTACTCACATTGATCAATCTATAATTGTGATATAGAAATTGTAAATAAAATGGCAGTGTAAATATGTAAGTGATCCATTTATCTATATAGATATATTTTTATCACAATTTAGACAATATAAATGATTAAAGGCCTCAATAATAAACTAAAAAAAGTAAATAAATATATAATATTAGATAAAGAAGAGTATAGAATGAATCTGATGATTTCCAGGCTTCAATCCTTTGGTTTGACACTATATTTCTATAATGAGTGAAAAAAATGAAAAATGATGCAAATTATATTAATATATACAATTATAATGTCCTAACTCAAATAACAAGAGTGTATTTAGAGAAGCATGAAGTTAATTACCAAAAATACTAAAAAAATAACCAAAACCAAGACGAAAAACACAATTCATTTAATTTCAGTGAAATAATATCTATTATTATATTAAAACATAAAATGCATACTATTTTAATTGATTAAAACTTGATGAGAAAATTTGTATACATAATAAGAATATTATTCATCGACTAATTCAATGATAAATTTTGTGTATCTATTATAATCCTTATAACTAAGATTTTATTTTTAAAGTGAAAAATAAATTGATAATTGATAGATGATGGTTATATGTAATGTTAAAGAATCAAGGGGGTTCTGTGGATCATAGAGACACCGATGAACCATATCTCTAACTGTAGATAGAGATTACCGATCTGGGGGTGGTCAGAGATTACAATTTATGGAGAGGGGAGGCATATGGAAAACATAAGGATGCTAGAGGGAATATGTTTTTCATTTTATTTTTGAGGATATTTTAATTAATTAATGGTTTTTATTTATTTTCTAAATTCAGTTATTTTGAAATGTATTTCAATTAAAATTTTAATTTTATTTAAAACATAATATATAAGGGACCAAATTTTTTATTTCTTATAAATATTCTTAAAATTTTATTGTCAATAAAAAATAATTCTTCGTGATTAAGTTATAGATTTTTCTTATAAGGAATTTTATATTTTTTATTAATGTTATACTTATTTAGTAAATGGTAAAATAATAGTTTAAAACATGTTTGTTATTAATTTTTTTTATTGAATCATTAATATCTATATGTTTATATCTCAAATAAAATTATAAGTAATAATTATTAATAATAAAATATTGATTTTTTAGTAAAATACTATGGGTATTAATATGATAATGTAAAATTTTAAATGTTGGTAAAGTGTTTGACGGTATTGAATAATTGTTAACAACATATATATGTTTTGGAAAAAAAATGATTGTATTTAAAGTTAAAATATATAATTCTCAATGTGTATTAGAACTTTTCATTTTTACCAACATGAATATTTAATATCACTCAATTTCTATTGGTACAAGACACTTTTTATATCATGACATTTTATCCCCTTTTTTATCATGGAATGTAAACACTGATCTTAGTGATGCACCCTCGATAATGGATTGTTTTGGTGAGTTGGAAAGTATTTCTTGGTTCTTGTGGTGTCGGTGTCGGTGGATGTTCATTCTTATAGTAGTGTACTAGCATAAGAAAGAGTGGACAATTCCCTAGGTGTAGGGTTTGTTTTTCAACATCTTGTGGGGATCTTGGAAGTTGTTTATTGAGTATTATACAATTTGAACAATATTAGACTAGTGATGCAATTCATATCAGTAATAGTGATTGGTAGAGAATTCCTGTTTTTTGAATTTACGATTTTGAAAATATTTGTCTGGTTTTTTTTGTTTAAATTTAAATTGTAAAAAATTTATTTTCGAACTTTTTTCAGAAATCTTATTATTTGGTTGTGTGGGTTCCCATTAAACCCCTTAAGAATGTGTTTATTATAAAAATCCTAACAAAATATAAGGTTAAAATGTTAAAGAGTTCTTCTATACCTATATTAGGTTTATTGGTCAAATAATAAATCTCATAAAACCTTTACACCCTTTACCAAAATTCCCAAACCATCCTCGTAAGATCACAAACTTAAAATCTATCCCTAAGACTCAACCACTCTACTAGCATTCAATCCAAACCCAAAAATTTCAGACACCTCCTTGGTTGGTATTATGTTGAGTGACCACCCAAATATATTATACAATAATCCATGGGTAGTGACTAGAACCAAGAAGTCATATAATACACAAATTAGAAGCTTTACATTAATAATACTCCACAGAACAACATACCTATTACTATCTATAAAAAAATCTAACAAAACATTATAATCAGCTATAAAGAAATATGCATACGGAATACACTAAACGTACACACTAGTATGAAAAATACAACACCAAATGGTTGGGAAAATCACAAAGGCCCATCATTTCACAATATAGACAGACCTAGAATAACAAGAATGAGATATTTCATGTCATCCCAGCTAGTGGATAAAAATTTGAAAATAGTTATCGTTTTCAAGCACCAATAATATCTGACTCCACTAGATCTATATCCACTATAGTCTCCTTTATACTTTGTTTTAACAATATAAAAAAAATGTTTGGGAATAAGGCCCATATAGGGAAACATATGACAATGCCTTTTAGGTTTCCCAAAAAAAATAATGTATGTTGTGAAACAATATGTCAATCCAAAACCTAAAAAATCAAATAGATACATAATAACAATAGATAAACAATATATTATTTAGGTATAGGAAACCAACTGATATAGGTAAATCCTCATAATCAAAACTAAGATACAAAAAAATAATTCCTCAAGATAAATAATGATTTGAAATATTTCATATGAACAAAAAGTATCAGGACTATCCAAAACGCTTATATTATATGCCACATATCTCTAATTATAGTGTGGTCCCACAGCTATCCAAGCTATATATTTCATTTAAGGGGGTTATTATACACTATGGAGGTCCCGCATCTTGTATATGGGTGTTATATGACAATAGAGGAGGTTACCAACTCTATAGAAGGATGACCCATGCCTCACCTTATATTGGGCTAAATAACATTGTTATTCATATAGGGAACACTCACCTTATTTAGAAAAGGGTGTAAAAACCCCATTTTTAATCCACCCTATATTGATGAATATCATCTTACAAGTATAAGGGTGTACTGACTTCTTCCAATGTGTATAGTAATTATTCCTTGATAATTGTAGGTTTTTATGGGGTTACTAACTCAATGTTGGCTTCCACTGTATCAACCATACACTATCAATTTCATTAAAGATATAACATCCTATAATTTTTTGCAACATTACAGGAATAGTATTTGATAAAAATATGATCTCTCATTCATGCTCTTTGTAAAAAAAATACCTAGAATATATTATTATTTTCTGATTCTGACACCCAATGGAAATATATGAACAACACCAAATATAAAATCATTCCCAATATATACCTTTTCTAAAAACACGTGAACCACCACTAAGTTATTATATATTTATAAGCACAATATTTGATTTAATAAGTAAAATAAGGAGTATTTATGTATGAACTCATCCATGATTTGAAAAAATACCCCTCTTAGGGGGGAATAGACTTATATAATTTCACACCACCCAATGAAACTCACTACAGAAAGTATCATATCTCTAGAAATTGGCACAGAAATCTGCACATTTAAGATTACCCCAAGTAATTTTCTACCACTAAATCCTCATTACCTAACAAAAATATCTACCTTATTACCGATAGAATGGTAGGTAACCAATTAAAAAATTGGTAGGGTCTATGATAAAGTTTATAACAAAACATATTTCCTACCTTTAAGAAATTTGGTGTAAATCTTTTCAAAAAAAGTGGTTCTAAATATCAAAATTATACTTAAAAAAATATCACATAATCATCCAATTTCATGTTAACATTAATCTCAATCACAAAAAAATATATTACTCCTATAATAGATAATTAATATTCCACTATTGCAGAACTAAATCACATGTATTGGGTAGATAATTGTCAAAACAAATTCTATAATGTTATCAATATTCATATAAAATCTAAATTCAATGAGTTTTTTTGTTAAATATTACAAAATTAAATTTTATTAATAATTCAATAATTTAATACTTTGTTCATCAAGATTAAAATAATTCTTCATTTTTATTTTTATTCCATTACATATGAAAAACAAAATAAAAAATTCAAATAAAATAAAATAAAGAAATTTAAGTCAATATTAATACATCATATCCATGATGAATTCATGATCAAATACCTTTTATGATATCTTTCAATCATCGTTATGATTTTTTCTCGACCAACATTTGATTCCCCAACACCCACTAATGTAAAAAGTTTTTAATTCTTTGGAAGAATAAAAAAGAAATAATAATTAGTGTTAATTGATCTTTATAATATAAGATAATTCCAATAATCAGTCCCCTAATTTTCCCAATATTAAAATATTATGACACCTTAAATTAATTACCATAAAATAACACCCTCTTTATCTATCAAAACCAATTTTAACTACTTATAAATTTCACCTTCAATTATCAAATATTCCTAAGTCATTTGAACTAAAAGTAAAATCCCAATTATATCAAAATAATTTATTTAAATAATTTATATTAAAATTTGAAACAAGAATAAATATAGAAAAATTATGTTCGGTTAGTACTTCACATTAAAGGGAAAAACCAACATCATAAGAAAATTACAAAATTGTCATCCAATAGTAAGCATCATGTCTCAAACCAAAATAATTATTAACAATTTCAATCTAAGGGTTGTAAAATGACCACCTGGATTTTCTCCTATGACTATTCAACCACATGATAAAAAAATTCCATTGTACATAATATATTTATCTAGGTATATACATATAATCTTTCTTCCTATGCATTTACATTATGACTACCTTATAGATCCTTATTTTAATTAAAGGAAGTTCATTTAGTTAACCATATCATTCAATTAATTTGAAAAAATATTGAATAAATTGTATACCATATAATATATATAATCTTAATATACAATACTTAATTGATATATTTATTTTATATTTACCAAGATATATTTTTTATTTCATTGGAGGCTTGTTTTTATCATATTTCAAAAAATAATTTATTTTAAATAATTGAGGATTGTTATAATGTTTTTTGTATCCCACAAAAGTATAGATATATAATTATTTAATTTTTAGTTCAAGATTTATATTACACTAAAATTCATTGGGAAATTTGTTATCGATCATAAGATTATTATGTTATAGGACATGAGTGGCTTTCCCAGTCCAATATATCATGAGACATGGGTAGTTATCCTAGTCTACTGTTTTACTGGAAATCTGTGGCTATCTTAGTTCCCTATGATATAAATTTCTTTTATTTTAACCTTGACTTATTATAATAACATCCAATGAATATATATGTTCAGAACTCATATATTATTCTATGTTCCTAATTTATGTCACCATGGATAATTATTATTGAATTATAAATTCTCATTTTTATGTCTAGGTATACATTATGGTTATATGGTCATTATTTATGCTTTTATATTTCTATTCAATGATTTATGATTATTCTATTTTCCGTATCATAAATCTAGTTGACTTCATAATATTATTATTAAAAATATTCCATTTATTTGATGATAATGTATATCACTTATTTATAATATACTGATAACTCCTCTATGTCTCATTGATATTTTTTCCACCATTAATGGAAATTTTATATCACTATTTTCTTATTTTTACTTATTTCCCAAGGTTATATTTAGTGATAAAATGATTTTATCATTTTATATGTAGTCATAAATGTTATATTTTTTAAAAAAATTGAAAGAGTATGTGTCGATGATATTTTATATTCCTAGATCTAAAAGATACTACTATTTTGATTATTGGAGTTTGTTATAATTTATTTTTTTCTATAAATATTTTATATTAATATAACTAGATTCAATTGTTTGCTTGTGGAGCGGTCATAATAAGAATTTATTGAAATGGGAAGACCTTGAGTCTTTTTTTAGAATGAGTTTGTCGTTTCAAATATATATTCCATGGAATGAAAATGGTGTTCATATATTCTGGGTGTACTACATACTAAAAATTAATAGTAATAATAGATTTTTAATCGAAAATATAGTATTGATAAGTTTTATTTACTAAAAGTTATGTCAGTTTACTAATAGTAGCACTCTTTTCGAAGAAATTATCACTCGAGGGTAATTTTCTTCGATAACACCCAGCACAAAAATGTATAGAGACTTCAAGGATGAGTAGTAAACCCACTCTAAATACATACTCATGAATAAGATTTTTATTATTATAAATTTTGATTTCATATATATATGTTTATGGTATATTCTATAAAAATCTCTATATAGAATGATTTAAAGCATTAGGTAGATCAGAACGAGGTTAGTTAAATTTAGTTTATAGAGTCCCTTGTTATTATTTTTGAATTATTCATACTAAATTTATTTTATATGTTTTATATAGAATAATTATATTGGATGATGCATTTTTTTAATTAAGGAATAAATTGCTTTATTTTGGGATGGATATTATTTTTTCAGATTAAATACATTTATTTTTTTGATATACATTATTAATATTAGATGATTATTGAGTTTTATGGATGGAACCAAATGAGTACGTATTTATACTCAAAAGTATTTATTATGTTATATTTTTAATAATTCATGATTATGTGATTGGAAGGTTTGGATTAAATTAGCTTAGTTCATTTGTGTTTTTAGATAATCTATGTTATTTGGTTTTTTATAAATATTGTGTAAATATAGTTAGGTATTCATCACTATTCTTACCTAATTGATATTTTCAAGGGGTTTGTTCTTCCATTTTTAATTGTATTTATATTTTTAGTGTCACATAAAATAGATAATATAACACCCCTAATATAATGTTTAACTTTTAAATTGATTTTTGTTGAGTTTTTTACAAAAAAGATATGTTGTGAGATGGGTTTGGCTAAATAACGATAAGGTGTATGGTTATGCAACCCACATATCTATCTATAAATGTTTTATTGTAAAGAATATGCAGATGAATCTTTAACATTATTTTCAATCATGTCATATATACGAACCATGTGTAAGGGCTTAGTTTAGTGTAAAATTAAAAGAATTTTCATGATTGGGGTACACCATGGGGAAGTTTCATTTAAAGTTTTATACAGTTTGTTGGAATGTCATGGAAGTGTTGGGAAAAGATAGATAATATTCCAAAAAAGTTTCAGAATATAAAGGTGGAAATTTGGAATCCAAGGTGGGAAAGTTGGGATACGTACATGATCTCTAGGACTGTGCAGTCAGATAGTGCAATTGAATTAGTAAGGGAAACATTGTTTCATGTTCTACCAGCACTATCTTCAAGATCATACATTCTGTCCTATAAACACATAAAAATGGATTAAAATTGTAAATTAAAGCCAATATTCCCTAACTTTACCCCATATTTTGATTCCAACTAGGGAGATCCTCTTTCATGAGTGATTTTTAGGATGACTTTTCTCTTTGTATCTCTTATCCCTTGAATCTTTAAAGGCTTAGTTTTCAAATTTAATGTACTTTTTTCACATCATTTTTTCTTATTTTTTTTCTATATCCATTTTTATTCAAGGTGGTTTCACCGATTAATAGAAAAATACATTTTATTCAAGTTTATTTTGTTTTTTGGGATTTCAGGATCCAGATTGGAGAATATATATTGATTCACATGGCACAGATTCATGATACCATCATATATGAAGTCGGTGGATTAAAACTCACACCATTATGTGCACAAGATCTACATATTGAATTTTGGTGTTTGAATAAATTATTATATGGATATAATATAATTTTTTAGGATTAAATTATCCCAAGTTTAAAAAAGTTATTTTTTTAATCTGAGATATTTTCGTTGATATAAAATCATTGGGCATAAAAGTGCCTATGCAGTTTTCAAAAAACAAGGTCACTTTCTTAGTTTAATTTAAATTGGGATGGATCCATAAAAGTAATTCAAACATTATGATAATATTGATTATTTCTTGGGTTTAGTATTTTAATTTTTTTTTAAATATTATATTTCAATGACTTATATAGGAAATTTCATTTTTTTTGTTCACTCAGTTACATATTTGAAGTTATTTAACATGACAAAATAAGTTATATGGATGATATTATTTGGTTATTGTTTTAGTGTTTTATGGTGGATAAATTTTTATTTTTGAATTTAGTTTCAAAATTAATTTTATTTTGGTTTCATTGGGTTTCAAGGGGGCTGTTATTTGGCTCATGCGTTGGGTTCCATATGGGATGATTTTGTGGTGATTTGTGAATTAATTTCCATTGTATTGTGGTATTTAACTGTTGTTATGTATTTGGTTTTAAAGATTTATTATACATATTTTTGTAAACCTCTCGTTTCAATGTTGATGCATTTTTAATAATGGTAAAGTGATGTGGTGGTAAACTCTAGCTTTAGAGTAGGTGTTATATTCAGAGAGATAAGGTGTGGTTTGAGAGAATTTAGTTGAATTGTGAATTAATGATACACATTAATTTATTACACTCACATTTTAAGGTTTACCTCATGGTTTGGTTTGTTACATTGTTTTTTGTGTTATTTTGTAGGGATAGATCGATTGTTTTTATTGGATTTAAAATGTTGGAATCATGATAATGGTTTTGTTGTGGATTTTTATTTTTTATTTTTATTGTTACCTAGTTTATTATAAGTTTTTTTATAATTAATTTTCCTTTAAATGGTATTATAAAATGATATAGGAATATCAACATGTTTTTTATAAATCAAATTTGGACCTTTTTTGGTTTTCATATGGATACAGTGTTTTGGAAGAATTAAGAAAATCTTACCCAATCTAATACTCATCACTTTTATAGGTGTTTAGGTGCCTATAAAGTTTTTTTACCTAATATTATGGTTTTAGGGAGATTTATTGGTCATATTGGATGGAGAATCATTCATTTGATATTAGAGACTTGTATTTAATGGATCAAATGGGTAAAGGGTTGGTTATTGGATCAATTTGTACTTATATCAAGGAGTTTAGTGTATTATGTTATACTTTTGAATTATGGATGTATTAATTAAATTCTGGGTTTCTGATATGTACTAGATTTCTTGTTTGTAAATGGTGGTTGTTTTGATATATTAGACTATTCCCCCTTGGTATATATAATTATTTGTATTTATCTATAAATCCTTAGGTGGTTAGGGGGTGGCTCCAAGGTATGTGTATCATTTTTATTCAACTCAGGGTAGGGTTTGAATAGTCAAACAAGTGTAGGATGTTACAATGTTATTATTTTGATTTAGTAGTGGTTTGTGGACATGGATTAAGGATGTTCTGTTACTCAAAAGTAAAACTATTAAAATAGTTTATCACCATAATTATTCTAAAATGTTATTTTCTTTTAATGTTCAGTAATTTTTTGTCTCATTGACTATAGGATAGTGGGATTTTCATTGACTGACTGAGTTAAGGTGTATTAGCCCTAGTTAAATAAGACAGGATTTAGGAATAATGAATCATGTCATAACCTGACAAGGAGTTCAAAATATATTATTGGTTAATTGTGATTATTGTTGTGTTTTTCGGTAAAGCTTTTTGAAAACATGTCAATGAAATATTTATTTCTTTAGTGTATGGAATTTCTGAAAATAAATTCTTTTTCTATGGTATTAGGTGTTGTGAATCTCTGGTAAAAATATAGTAAATTAATAATTTTCAATGTATATGGTTTTCAAGGATCTCATGTTCTTATGTAAAGTGATATAGTTTATTATTTCATGGATTGTTTAAAATATTTCATATGAAATTTTATTTCAATAAAGGTTATAATAGTCAATGGTACATAGTATTATCAATCATTATTAGGATTCCATTAAATGGGATGGACCTTAAAAAATTTAATATTCAATAATACAATACATATATAATGATAAATATATTTTTTGGTAGTGAAATTATATGTTTGATGTCTAATTTTCACTTTATGTAATGAAATTATTTTATTTGGCTCATTTTATTACATAAATTTACTATGTTTCATTTTAGAGTAAGTAAAAAAAATATTTATTAAAAAAAATTATACATTTTGGTTCAACAATGTTTTTTAATAGAGGAAAATTTTTTCGTCTTACATTTTACTTTCATTGTTTAAAATGGAATTTACTGTTGAGAATTTTATTTTAAACTCTATTCTGAAAATGAAATGTTTAAACATTTTTTAAAATCTATTGTGAATGACTTTATAATTTTGAGGGTTTCTAGTGGGTACTTTCGAAATTTATTATAGTTTAACATAGTTTTCAAAACACATAATATGGTTACATTTATGAAATTTTTTAAAACATTCTATCATCATGGTATGGATGTGAGGCGTTGTATTTTTTTAAAATGTTGACATTTTTCATGCCCATTTGGATTAGTTTTGAAAATTGTTAAATTTTATTAAATTATGAGTGGGAATTTCTTTCCAAAATATTCCTGGAAACATATTCAGTTTCAATGTAAAAAATTTTCATCTAATTGATTTTTTAAGAATACATGGGCCTTTGAAAATATTCAATAGTGTTATGGTGATTTTATAAAATTCTATGGTTTCCCATGTTTTAAAGATTGGGTTTTGGACATTTCATCATGGTTAGGTTTAACCCTGTATCATGTTTTCTTTTATTGACATGTTTTTTTAAAATGAATTTTACATTAATGGGTTGAGAGGGATTATTTTTGTTAAAATAGCTTGAAAGAACTGGTTTAAAGTTTTACAGGTTTCTAAAATATTGTATTTAAAATATTTAAAAATGGTTTTAATCACATTTTGTGCCATGGTTTCCTGAAATATTTATATTTTTGAAATTTTATTGAAAATTATTTTGGGAAATGTGCTTCTAAAAAAGTAGTGGTGTATGTATAAAATGTGATTTTTTTATGAGTATGCCTCACAAATGTGATTTCAATCAAAACTAGAAATTCTTTATTAGTGTTGTATAGTAATTATTAGTGTGTAATGATTTTAAAGTAGTGGTATGGTTATCCTATGATAGAGGAGATTTCTCCATGGTTGGATATTGATAATGAGTGGTAAATCCATGAGTGGAGTAGATTGGCACATTATGTTTCTTGTTTGAAGATATTACTTATTAGATGGAGGGTTGGGGTATGTATTAATGACCTATGACTTGGGTTATTATCATTAATTTTTTATGTTGATCATATATTATGGGTATTATTGTTCTATTAGTTGAATTTGGGTCTACATGAGGTTGTGTGGGCATATTGAGTTATTCTATGGATTGCTTGGTGAATTAAACCACGTGTTTTTGTTTATGGGATATTCAAGTGAATTTTTCTTATTGGGAACTATTTCATTTTAGGGGCTACTTATAGGGTATTATATTTTTACATCGCTAATGCAATCATGGTGGGAATTTTGAGGATCTTTATGGATTGTTTTTTATTTACCAAATTTTGAAATTGGTTTCAATATGGATTTGTAGTGATTTTTAGGTTATTTTGTTGACCTAATGGTATAGTGGAGATACTTTCTATATGAATTTAATGGTAGAGGGTGCATAGTTATTTATTATAAGTGAGCATATACATATCGGATAGAATGAGAAAATGGGTAAATAGTGTATTGTATCTTCAGAAAGGTCCTATTGGTGTAGTGACAGTAGTTAATGTGAGTGTGTTTGGATTTTTTTTCTTACTGGTTAATAGTTTTTTTGGGATATCTAAAGTACTTTCTATTTTCGATTGGTGAGGCTATAGTGTGGGGCTTTATATCGAAACATTTTCAACGTATGTGTATATATACTTTTTTGTATGGGAGTTAGTAAACCAATGGACTTATGTGATATAGTTAAAGGTTTTTAGAATGATAAACCTCAAAGTGAGTATCCTTCAACCAAAAAGGCCTTGGTCAAACATTGTTCGATTTTTTATGTAATTAACTGACATGAGGTTCCATCTTATCAATCGCCTGACCTGGTCCACCACAAGCCCCGAAGGGCATTAACAATCCCCATGGGCTTGAAAATAGTGTCTCAGATCAAGAATTAAACCTTGGGAATGATTTTTCACTTATAAAAAATATAAAGAAGTTGAAAAGGTAAATGAGATAAACTGTATAAATAGAATGTTATTTATAAATATCTAACTAACATGATACTAAAACCATAAATGGGAACAAAGTGGAAATATATAGAGATAAAACTCAAACATGATATATAATAGGAAAAAGTGTCAAATAAAAATCCCAAACCCAAAAAAAACATTAAATTTCTCTAAAAAGCCGCTACATGACCCACAGTCACTAACCAAAGTCATCATCCCCCTCGGAAGAGCAAATAGGAACACACCCAATGCCACCTAGATCCTAAAACCTTAAAATTATTAACATAATCTATACATCCAAACAGGTCACCACCTTTGAAATATATTCATTTGCTTTCATATTATCGCATAAAGATGCTATTATTAAATAAAATAGAAAGATATCCAATTTTATTATGCCTTTAAATAATGAATCAAGAAACAGATCATAGTTGTGTTAAAACAATATTTTCTTAATTATTTTTAATGAAAACAAACAATTATAAAACATTTTTTTCAAGATGAATCCTTATTTTCCAAATTACCATTTTAAATATCCACTTTAAAACCATCTCATAAAGACTTCATATATGGACCCATCCATAAACAAAACAAATTTTAGTGCCTTTATAAAATAAATTCATTCTATTCCACACTAGAATATCTTTTAGGATTTGATTTTTAGAGAATTAGTTCCCCACCCTTACATAAATCGGTATTACAAAAATGTGTAACCTTCCTCTTAGTATCAATTTTTTCCATAAAAAATATTTATGATATAACATGTTTTCATCTCATTATATATCTTAACCATTTTTATCTTGACCACATCGTAGTCCAAACTCACCCGTAGAACCCTTTGAAAAACATTTTTAAATATAGTATGAGTACAAAATTCTTTGCAAGGAACCTAAAATTTATAAAAAACAAATTTTATTCCATGGATACTCATAAAACGTTTCCTTTTTGTAATAAAATTTTGCGGCAATATAAACATTTTCTTACCCAATTAATCAACTTATCTTCACAATATATTCATTAAAAATTTAATATAATATCCTAAATGAAAAAATAAAATGCATAAAGGTTTCTTGGAATTCATGAAAAACTACACGGGAATGTTTTTCAAAAAAAATATATTTTTCACCCATAATAAGTTGAAAATACATTTTATATAAACATAAACTTGGTTTCTTACCTTGAAAATCATAATATATCAATAAGAAGTATAAAAAGAATAAATAAATCTTATTGGTAACTTGAGGGGCCATTTTCACATCAATATTACATTTGGATTAACCCTTATGGTTACAAATGGAATATACCAAACAAGTACACATGGAATAACATTAATGGTTATATTTGGAATAACTATCGTGGTTAAACTTGGATTAACCACCATGGTCAACATATAAAAACAATTTACCCAATTCATTGGATGGATATCATAGACCAACCAATACATAGTTTATAAAGAACCCAACCATCACAATAAACAATTACCAATAACCATAAAATAATCATAACATATAAAATCTTGCCTGGTACAAATATTTGTCACACCCACAAGAAAGCATTTTGGATTATTTAAATATCCCTTTCCATTAAAACACATTTTTCAAAGCTAAAATTTCTAGAATAAATGGAAAGGGGGTTTTTATTTGAATAAAAGAATAAATATTATAAATTGCTTCAAATATTAATTAAATATTACAATAATGGTAATAAAAATCACTATCTAATTTAATGTAGAACTGTCATTTTATATTTTATATATAAATTCAAAATATTCTGTATAAAATACATTAAAAGGTTACTTTTGAAAATCATGGAAAAAGGTAAAAAAAATATAAATAAATTTTCATACAAAATTTATTTAAAACAAATTTGATATATCCATAAAATAATTTCAATAATATGTAAAAGGAGGAAAAATAGTTAGAAGGAAAATATTAAAATGTTATTTTTTTAAAATGGGAGTCCAATTAGTCTGACGCATCATGTGTGTTATTTAGCTTCCTAAATAAAAAATTTATGTTAATTTTTAAACTTGTTAATAAAAAAATTTCATGTTTATTATTCCTTTTTATATTATTCATTTCAATATAATATTAATTTACTTATTCATTTGTGTTAATGTCATATATTTTGATGATATTCATCTCATATGTCCAAAATTACATGGGGTGGTCGACTATGGTCAAAAAGGTAATTATTACATTACCTATAAAAAATAATAATGACAAAATTATTATTCATATACATATATAATACTTTTAAAACTAACTATTAATAAGGGTTATGAAAATGGAACTATATTACAATCATGTACACGATAGATCATATGTATGCATGAGTAACATTCGAATTTTAAATGATCGTTATGAAAAAAAAGGTGAGTATTATTTTATAATTCCAAAAGTATAATAATTTCATAGACACCATATTTTTTCTTTAAAAATAATTATATATATCATAAATCTGATGCGTTGAGGAAAAATGAATCACATCACTACAATTAGGTGGTAGTCCACATGTATGCGTGAACAGAGTTATAAGTTTTCATTGAATGAAAATACAATAATTTAAATGATATATTATATTTTATAACGAAATATATTTCATGAATATCATATATAATTATTAAATCCAGAATTAAAAAAATCCTTAAGAGGAGGTGATTTAAAATTAGTTACCCTAGTTCATGAGTCAGTAGTCCCTCGTACACATGAATGATGGTTTTGGTTCCCATTTGATGGAAAAAGAGATGGGTATAGTTTATTGAATTAACATAATAAAATATTATTATATTTTATATACTGGTTATATAATTTCATCATAGTGAAATAATATTTGAAAAATTTATAAAAATAGACAAAACAAAAATGATTGGTTAAGAACTATATCTCCACTTTAACAAGCTCTTATGGTTTATAACAAAATAATATTTGATTGGTTTTATGATAAAAAATCTATATAAGAAATGGGAAGGGGTGTTATGAATATAAATTTATTGGTCTAGGTAGATCAAAAAAATTTATGTGTGATGAAGAGAGGAGAGTTGGTTCCATTTTATAAGAGAGGGAAGTGACACCCTAGCAATTTCGTAAAGTATTAAATTAATATACATTAATTTTCACATTTAAATTTATCGGAATTGATATTATTATAATATAAGATGAATTTAGGTATAAATCCTCTCATACAATAAAAATTTTACAAGATTATTTTATGTTTTTACCCTTAACATTTTGTTTTAAACTATTTTAACCATTTTGAAAAATTACTCAAGTATTAAATATTTTACTCTATAGTAGTCAAGAATGTTTTAATAAAAGGATAATTGGATCATAAATAGATTATAGTTAAAATTTTCTTACATAAACTAATCAATTGAACAAAAATATTATTTTTTTGGTTTTTAAGTCATTTAATGAGATACCAATTATTATAAAAAATATTAATGTCAGTTTTTGATCTATTCATCTAATTTGAATTTTTAAACTACAAGATAATAATGAAATTATAATATAATTAATTCAAACCTAAAATAATATTAATTTTTTATCTAAAAAATCAAGGAACACAATTATTCAATCAAATCATATTACTTTTAACATTTTTAATATAGTTTTATTTATTTTTCTATTTAATGAATAAATATTGAATTGGTGATGCGTAAACATTTAAGTTAAGTATTTAATCACATACAATTTTAAATAAATTTCCATGAATAATATATGTAATATATGTTTTAAATTAATATTTATATCTGAATATTCCTTCCTTTTATCACTATTTCAAAAAAGTAAAAAATAATAAAATAGAGAGAATGACGTTTTTTACATTTCATTTCATAAAATATTATATATGTAAAAATCATGGACATATGGAAACAAATGGTCATATATTATAATTTTTTATCATTATGGTTTAAATATTATCATCCAATAAAATAAATTCAAGTCTATGGGTAACTTTTTGGTTCTTCTCAAATTATTTTTACCCTTCATTAACTTATTCTACCTTTGTCATGGTAAACAAATAAATTATAAATAGTTTTCATAATGACTCAAAATAAAAGGAAAATATTTACCAAATTTTGAAAATTTTATTCCCAATATTTAATATTTTTTTCAAGATTCAAAGTATAAAAGTGTAATAATTTAATTTAAAATTTAACCCACAATGTGTGATAAAAATAGTTTTTAAGAAAAATTTCTTTTAAGTATAAAAATGTTTCCATAAAAACTAAAAGTATAAAATTTATTCTAAGGACTATAATTAGATTATTTTTAATAAAAAATGACAAATAAAATATGAAAATAAATCAAAAATATAATTTGACATTATAAATACTTTAAAAGAAAATATAGCTTTCAATAAACATTAATATTTTTCAATATTCATTTAAAAATCATACTTTTTATAAAATTCATAAAAAAATAACCCTGAGATTATATTGAAAGGTTAATTTTCAAAATTATGCTAATTATATAAAATAAATTTTCTAAAATTCCTATTAAATAATTATAATATTTTTATCACCAAAATCTATAAAACCATTGATGAAAATGTATTTCTGATGAACAAAATAACTTTATTAAAAATCAAGAGCTTATATGCAGTAATTAATTAATTAATTTTAATTGATTATTACCTGTATATATATTTCAAAAAAACATTATTCCTAATAATATGATGAAATCCAATGGATATGTTATAATTTTCCCATTTAATAATATTTCTTGTTTTTCTGAGATTAGTGTTCTGTATTTTTTATAATATGGAATATAATCATTTTTTGTAATATAGTTATATTACATTTTCCCCACTCACATTTTATAAATTGTGACCCTATAAGTTTTTCTTTAGGCTAAGAATCAAAGGTTTGATGGTTTAAAATACCTTTTTTGAAATCCTACATCATCAAAAGCATTAAATAAAATTACTCTTGAAAAGGAGGAAAAGTAATAATAATGTTATCTATAAAAACAAATAACTTTGTTTCCAAATAGGAATAAATTAATAGGAATAGAAATTATATACATGGAATAAAAGAATAATTTTCAAATAATAATATAAAGTAATAAAGATCATTGATCACTAGAAATTGAATGATCATGAAAATGTAAACAACCACAAAATCCTAATCTAAAGAGGGTTTAAAAAGTCTATCAATTCACCAGAAATAAAAATGAAAGGATAAATTTTTTTTAAGATCATTTTACTTTAATTGAGGGATTATTTTACCATATATACTATGAATATAAAATAAATATACTTACTTGATATATATAATTTATTCCTTTAATAAATTTCAACAACAACCTCATATTTCTCTCCAAATAATGAGTTTCCAGATGAATTTTTGTTAATTTATTTATTCATAAAGCACTAAAATCACCTTATATAGAATCATATACTTAAAAAATCAATTAAAACTTATATAACCTATCATTATATATAAAAAACAATCCCAATGTCTAAATAAAATAATATAATTCATATATTTAATAAACCTTCATATAAATAAATATTACATTTATATCCAAAATCCAACAGTAATACCTAGATTTCGACTCAATAATTTTATAAATAATGATCCTTAAAATTATTTAAAATATTACTTACTCATATTGAAAAAAAAATTATAACTATTTTATCACATATTCATCTATGTTAAATTTAACATTTATCTCCAAATATCATCATTCAATCCTAATGTCTCAAAAAAAATTATATGACATAGTCATATAACATCGAAGATGTGCTAGTCAATTACATAAATAACATAAATCATGATAAATCAATATTAAAATCATATAATCATTCAAATTTTAATTCAAATTTTAATTCAAATTTTAATCCACAAATAAAATTTCATAATATTCTATTTACCTTAACAATATAATGTTCTATTGGAATATAGTGATCATTTTTCGAAATAACATTAATCACCTAATCACCAAATAAGTTTTTAGTACTATAGTTGTCTATATGATAGAACATATGTTCCCAAAATCAAAATATATTTATTTTCAATGTCCTAATATCTAGGAAATCTCAAAGGCTAGTGGTGGGAAATTTACTTTTTTCTCCAATTAATTGTGGGTTCAAGGCCTTGTCAGATGCGACAGGTTATCCATTTTTACTAAAACAATATTATCTTAATTCCAATAATGTTATAAAAAATATAATTAATATCCTAAAACGTATCATTAAAAATAAAATAACTTTTTTATCTCAAAATTTTTTTGTACATCTCATTTTTTTAAAAATCAAATAATCTTAATTGACTATCATCAAACAAAAATTCACTCAGAGGTTTATTTATCCATTTTTCACATATACATAAATGTGTGCCTCCAAAAAAATTCACCTTTTTATATACATATTTTAAAAGGTATTAATTTCATCTAATATAAGTTTCCAAAATTTTAAAACAAAACCAACTATATAATGATTCAAAATTAGTATAATATTTAGAATATATTATAATATCATTCATAACACATCCTTCATTAAAGTTATTTCTTAATCCTTTAACCATAATTTTTAGTTTTATTTAATTATATGAAATATCTACATAGGATACATCAATATAAAATCAATCATGATTTATACTTACATCATAAGAAAATAATTCAAACCTTATATCAGAAGATCGGGGTCTTTCATTATACTATTTATATCCCCTTTATCTTCTAGTATAAAGTAGAAATTTTCCAAAAACATAAATAGAATGTTATTGGTGGTATTTTCCTTTCTAAATTATATGGATTATATGAGACTTTAAAATCATAAAAAAATGATCACAAAATCTATAGAAAAAATTGAGAACAGAAGAATCATTGTAGAGATCAAATAGTTTCTTACTGGTGAATTGGATGTACAAAAATCATTCAAATCTTTTGAGTATTATATTTCTAGGATATTTTTGATTAAATCATCTCAAAGGTATATAAATATTATTTTACATCCTTTTCATTTAATCTGGATAAATGATCTTTAATCTATAAATAATAACATCATTAAGACATGAAATTAATTATTTCATTTTAAAATGAAAATGGTCATTATAAAGACAATAGGCATATAAATTTTATAATACATTGACATTACAATCCTATAAAATAACCGTAATAATATCAAAATTAAAAAAAATAACCTCAAAGGTTATATCATATAATTTCATGTAAATCACAAAACATTTATCAATGTTATTCAGGAATAATCTATCACCTTAAACGTAAGGGTTACATATACCTCAATCCAATAAAATGACTCCCAAAATCCCATTAATCAAAATAGAATCCCAACACGTAAAACCTCAAATATTGTGTCTACGACTTTTAACAATGGTCCATATTAACCTTATAAACCTAAGAGGGTATACAAAATTCTTAGACTAGCCTCACTTGAAAACATCTACATCTCCAATTTTTTCTAAACATCGCTATGATACGAATAATAAAGACTTGGATTTAAAAAACACATTCAAGAATCTTTACAAAAGAAATTAGTTTTTCTATATTCTCAAAGAAATTTTATTTTTAAAGTTTTAGGGAATAATTTCATCACTTTAAATAAATTAGTATTAAAACAAAAAGTGTAACCTTTCAATTAGTATCCATTTAAATAATAAAACAAAACTTCTTAAGATATAGAAAGTTTTATTTTAATGACATAGCTTCACAATTTTGATCATGACCTCATCATTTTTCATAATCACCCCTGAAACCCTAGAAAAATAATATTTAAAAATAAGACGAGAAAAAAATCACAATGGGACTTAAAAATAAATCAAAATACCATTGTATACACATAAAAATATTCTATTTTTAGAATAAACGATGGTCTCAAAATAAACAGTTTTTTACCCAAGAAATAAACTTCTCATTACAAAATTTCCGTAATACATTTCATAAGAAATATTAAATCCAAAATAAAAAACATAAAGGTTTGTTTTGAATCATTAATTTTTCATTAAAAGTTTTTTGATAAAATTATACATTTCTTACATAAGTATTGAGAAACACTTTTCAGTAAACATAAACTCTTTATCTTACCATGTAAAATATTAAAATTTCTATAAAAACCATTTAAATCACAAATAAATAATGTTTTTAATTTGTGGAATAATTTTCATATCACTCTTACATATAAAATAACCTTCGTGGTTATAAATGGAATAACACTCATGGTTATATATGAAATAACATTCGTGGTTATACTTGGAATAACCGTCATGTCTACACATATAATAATTATCAGTTTCTACTTCAAACATAAATCGTACCTAATTCATTAGAGGTGTATCACAGACCCACCCATATAATATTAAAAACAAAACCACCCTCCAACATAAATAATTCCCATGAACCATAAAATAATCATAACTCATAAAATATTGCACCATAAAAACATTAAATTCACCCATATTAAATAATTTTAGGATAATGATATATCCCTTTTCATTAAAACCCAATTTTTTAAAAAGAATCATAATAATAAATGGAAATAAGTTTTTTATTTGATGAAAAATTGGAAACTTATAATGGATTTCAAATATTAAATAAAACTTACAACGGTAGGAAAAATCATTGTCATCATATATGATAAAATAGAATATCCATTTTTTCTTTTGTAAAGAAACTAAAAAATGTTCCATTTAAAATATATAAAAAGATTAATTTTTAAAAACAATGACAGAAAGTAAAAAAATAGGTAGAAAATAACTTTTATAATTAATTTATTTCCACATAAATACACCTATAAAATAATTTTTAAAATATGGGCATAGAAGAAAAGTAATTGGAAGGGAAGAATTAAAAGATGATTTTTTTTAAATAAAGATCTTACACTAAGTTAGACTCATCACATGTGTTCTTTCTCATTATGAATAATAAAATGATTTTAATTATTTAATTTCGTAAGAATTGTTTTTAATTTTTATTATTCCTTTTTATTTTTTTATTACCGTGTTATATTCATTTACATAATCATTTGAGATTATATTTGATGCTTTGATGATATTTGGCTCAATTGTCCAAAATGACTTGGGTGAGTTGACTATGGTCAAATAGTTCATTATTCCATCATATAAAGAATAATAATAATGATATGTTTATCATTTTTGTATATCATTTATAATTTTTAAACCAACCATGAAATGTTTTTATGAAAAATGAACTATGTTACAATCTTGGAGATAGTAAGTCATACGTACGTAGGTGTAACGTTTCCATTTTCAGTGATAATTTTGGAAAAAAGGTAATAATTATTTTATATTTCAATATTGATAAAAATATCATAAATAACATATAATTTATACAAATCAACTTATATATATCAACCATGTGATGTAGCGATGAAAAAATAATCACGTCACTTCATAGAGGCGGTAGTCCACACGTACAGAAGAACGATGTAATCATTTTTCAGTTAATAGAATGTTAAGAATATAAAAGATAAATTATTGTTTAATAATGATAAATATTTAATTAATTTCATATATATACATTAAATTAATAATTATATCTATTCATAAGAGGAGGTGATGTAAAACTAATTATATTGTTTCGTGAGGCGGTAGTCCACGGTACAAAAGAATTATGGTTTCGTGTCATAGTTGATGGAAGAAGATATGGATATATGTTTTGAAGTTAAAATAATAACATCAATATATCTGGTATACACTATTTTTAATAATTTAAAATGGTTGAATTATATTTTATGAAATTAGAATATGAATCACAACCCAATTTCTTGGTTAATAACTATACATATTCTTCATACAACCACTTAAGGTTTACACTAAAAACCTTCCTGGGTTGTTTTTTTATCAAAACAAAATATAGTACATGTTTAGTTAATTTATTAATAGATTATGGTATGTATTGTAAAAAAAATGTTTTTCAAGGGTGAATAAAATAAGAGAGGAGGTGCCCTAGAACAAGAGAGGGGAGGGGAAGCCTATGAAATTTGTGAAGTATTAAATTAATATAAATTAATTTTCACATTTAAATGTACAAAATTTATAGAATTAAAATATAATATGATATTGAGTTTAAATAATCTCGAAAAATAAAACTTCTACAAGTTTTGGTGATTTTTTTTCCACTATAATTCTCTTAACTCATTTTAACCCTTTTAGAAAATTCCATCTATATTAATGGATTTACTCTCTAAGTTTCCAAAAATTTAAAATAAAACAAAAATTGTACCATTAATGGATCATGGATGTTATTTAAAACCATTTAAGAATAATTTTTTTTAATAGACATTTTTTCTGAGATTGAAATAATTTAATAAAATATTATTCGTTATAAAATAACATTAATGTTAATTTTGGAACTATTCATTTAATTTTTCTTTTAAAACTACAATAAAATAATGAAATTAAAATACAATGAATTAAACCCTCTTAAATATTCCATGTTTATCAAAAAAACATAGAAAAAAAATTTATTCAAACATATTACGTTCAACATTTTTAAGATAATTTATTTTATTGTTCTATTAATTTAATAAATATTGTATCAGTGTTGTGTAGACATTTAAGGTAATTATTTTTTAACTAAATAATTAAAATAAATATCCCTAATAAATATAAATATTTTATATTTATAAATGAAAACTCTTTCTTTTAATCCATATGTTAAAATTTTAAAGATAGTAAAACTAATAGAATGATATTTTTATCTTTTCTCTGCATAAAATATTATAAAGGTATAAATAAAAGTAATATGGGAAAGTGTCATATATTTGAATTTTGAATGATTATTCCAGAAATATTGTCAACCAATAAAATAAATTAAAGTATTATGGTAAATTTGTACTCCTTTCGAAATTATATTTATGATTAATTAACACATTTTAAATTTTCTTGAGTAATAAAACTTATTATGAGTAATATTTATAATGACTAAAATTTAAATATAAATATTTACCAAATCTATAAATACTGATTCCAAATATGGAATCCATATTTTATTATTCAAACCATAGAAGTGGTAGAATTTAATTTAAAATTAAACAAAAAATGGGATGAAAAAATTTTTTCAAAAAAATGACTCTTTATGTATAAAAATGATTCAATTCAAAATTATAATATAAATTTTTAAAAGAAGAATATACCTTGATTAATTTTATTAAAAATTACATAATTAATTTGTAATGCTAATCCAAAATATAATTTTATTTTATAAAAACATGTAAATATAATACAGTGTTCAAAAAATACCAATATTTTTCATTATTCATTGAAATATAAAATGTTTTAGACAATTCCATAAAATTAACCCTGAGATAATATTGACTTTATGTTTTAAAAAATTACTTTATTTTATCAATGAAATTTCCAAAAACATATGTAAATTAATTAAAATATTTTCCTATAAGAAATAATAAAACTTGTTTTTATGAAAAAATATTTTTGAAGACAAAATGACTTCACTAAAACTTGAATGCTTATTTCCTAATAATTAATAAATAAATTTACATTTATTAGTATCTTTATATATATTTCATAATTGGTTTAATACGATTCGTATATTATAGTCTAAATACTATGTTATAATGGTCATATTTAAAAAATAATATTTCATGGCTCCGTTAGGATTGTTGTTACATATTTTGTATGTTATCAAGAATGTTATTTATTTCAAATATTGGGATATTACAGCCATTTTTAAAATAAACATTAAAACTCTAAAAGAAGATGTCAACTTCTAAGATTTTCCAAATCTTCATGAAAATCTAGTTTACAAGTGACATGAGGCATAGAGGCCTAAAAACAAGTTTTAAAATCCTACACACTAGATTCCCAAAAAAATCCATATTCAAGTCACACATTATGAAATAACATTACAAAAAAAAATCCACATTTAAATAACACACCTATAATAATTATGAATAAATAGTTTAAAATCACACTAAAACAACACATTAGCTTTAATTCATTCAAAATCCTTAACAAATACCTTTTCAAAACATTTGAATAGGATACCATATTATTAGGAAGAGAAAAGGACACAAACAAGTACCACATTATCATTGTGACATGAAAAGGATAAAAAAAATACATATGTTCTAACAAATCATACAAGAAGTGGGGGATATAAAAAAGTAAATTAAACTCCCTTAATGATCCATAGTGGGATTCTATCATTATGGGAATAATCCTAAGGTTCTAGTAAAAAATTACTAAATGGGTGATAAAAGACTTAGTTCAACACTACTGAACATGTTTTATCCCTCACAGTCCCATTAGCCTATCTAAAAATAAACATCTTAGGATCTTAATCACTTCCATGGGATATAAAAACATTTCTACCTAATATAACCTATAACACTATAAATATAATATATATGTCGTAGTGAGGAAATATTTCCAATATATACCACTAGTGTAAAATTTGGATTTATATCTTATAGTCCGCTTAATATATGCCTATAACTCCCATGAAAAATCAAATAGATGTCATCACAAATAAACAATCACATGTATCAAATATAAATCCTTTGAAATAACCTGTACCTTATCTCTATACCTTCACAAGTAAAAGCCTCATTATCATATGTTCGCAAGAATCATATAATGATACATCAATAAAAGCATTCACTTGTCGGATCAAAAACCAAAATGGGCGTAAAATAGTCACATGGGGCTGAATGAGGGTCTCATAGACATTATTGAAAATAAATTTTTCATAAATTTACCAATGGGTATTTTCAAAAACAAACATGGAATGATAATACAACTCATAATTATCTCTAATATCATTAAAATCCACACTTGAATCCAGTTTTATTAAAATATTACTTTCAATTAATTTTTGAACTCACAATTCCATTAAAATTGTTGGTAAGAAAGTCTTTCTTAAAACTTAATATGGGGTTAAATTGAGTTATAAAAAAATATTTACGTTGAAGACCACATACTTTATCAATGAATAATAATCTATACTTTCCTTTTCACAATAATTACCAATACATAAAATGAGATGTAAAATAAACCAACATATAGATTTATAGTGGTTTAGGGAAAAAATTCTCTTATTCCACTCCACCAACCCTCTTATCCACGTGTTTGGTGATTTTCACGAGAACAATACGCTTTCAGGGACTTTTATTCTCTTTTCTTGGGACATCAAAAAAAATACAAGCATTCATCACTTGATACAAATAAACAAATGATTTCAACTAGGCACTAGAATAGATTTATAAACAACAACCTTCATGATATTTTATCTAGAACCTGAACAACTAAAGATAAGAAAAAAGAATATTTATAGGTGAAACTCACAATTGTAAGATACAAATTATATAAGTAATAAATATCCAGAATAGTTTATAATAAGAGAATTGAACTCTAGGAGTGTATTCTGAATGACGTCACTATTGCAAATTGTTACACATTGGTTGAAGATAAAGGTACTTATTTAATTTTATGAAAAACAAGGCATCATATTAGAATATCATTTTTTCTCTGTATATCTATTATTTTTTCACCAGAGAAATATTTCTTGTATTCTATAAACACCACCATAGAAAAAATCCTGAAAAACTAATCTTCTATTTGCAAAACACATGATCCATAGAAACTAGAATAAGAGACATGTCTTTTTTCATAAACCTCATTAATATTAATAATAAATAAACTATCCTTTTACTTCTCTCATGACTCGGTATTTGGATCTTATTATAATCGATTTAAATGAAAATAGATACTAAATAATTTAAATGTCACAGGGAAACATCAAAATCTCACAAAAGTGATTCAATGGTAATAAATACAAACTTCAGAATGACATAGCTGATCAAAGATTAACATGTAGTCGATTTTTTAACTTTAAATCTATTTATCTGATTTGGCATACAGAGCCAAACTGAGCCACAGAGTATTTTTATTCATGTACATAAAAATAATGTACTAGAAAATAATTATATATTTTATTTCACCACTTACCAAATTTATGTGGATAAATACATCGCATAACTGTTTTGTGTAGAAAATTGATCTATATAGTCGATTTCCTATGTGGGAAATATTATCAACATTGGAAATCTCCATATTGGTGATTTTGTAACTTATTAAATTTTCATAAGATAATACTTCATATAGAAAATCTACATAGCTGAATTCCTAACTTTCTATTTCTCCATGTATAAAAATCCTTACATAAATTTTTTTTCCAGACGTAGTAAAATTACAACAAAATTTACTGAATTTAAAACCTAATGAAATTATAGGACAAAAAACTTATAAATGAGATAAAACATAATGAACATAATTAAAAAAAATTAAGTACATTATGAAGGTAATTTGAGATCATAAAATCAAAAAGTTCGTAGGATTTTTTGGAAAACATATAGTCTAAATATCTCCCACTTTTTGATGATCACAAAACTTGTTTGAAATTTAGCATGAAATTTGAAAAGGTGTAATATTGATTTTACACAAAACGATATATATAATATGTTGATTTTATAAAAATTTAGTGCTTATCCTTTATTTCTCTAACATAATTTCACACTTCTCCCATGTTATAGTAAAAAAATTATCCCCCTATGGGGTAATCATATATAACTTCTCCCTCCTTTTGGATCATTAAAAAAGAAGGGTAGAGAGAGGAAAAACACATATAATGTAGGACTTGAGATTAATGAACCGTTTCAGTATTGTGCTAAATCTAAAGAGTGAAAAATGGATAGGATGGAATTTAGAAAATATATATATATATATTAATAATAATATGAAAATAATCACTAATAAAAGAAAATGAATTAAGAACATCAATTGAAAACAATCCATATCAAAGGAAAATTAATTAATAACATTAAATGAAAACAACCACTAAGAAACAAATTTCAAATAAATATTTCATTAAATATAAAATGAGTATAAAAAATTATATCCACTATATACAAATTCAAATTATTAGTGAGAATAGAAAAGTTTACAAATGGGTTCAAAATGAGATTGTGTTTTGGATGGAGGTATATTGAAATTAGGTGTTGTTATGGAGGTGGTAGTAGTAGGAATTTCTAACGGTTTCTTCCTTATCCACTACCAAAATAGTACCAATAATCAATCCAACAGAAGGTTTTACATGTAAACATTGATTTGGATCATTAAGAAGTTTATCTAGATAACATTAATATAGACTGAATTCATAGGTTCCAAGATCTTGAAAAGGGACTTTCATCAAGGCTTAGAAGAAGAGGGTTCTCCCTGAGAATACTTGGTACCTAAAGTGGTATCATATATTTTTGGTTCTTTCTAATAGACTGATGATGGATCAAAAACTACTTTAATTGTCTATCTAGAACCATGTTGAGATTCAATAATATCAGTACCAAGATGTATCCTTCTTCTCATTTGAAACAAATATTTAGAACATAAGTCAATTATAAGAATAATATATATCTTGTATAATTCCAAGAAATAATTACAAAGGATTGCTTGTGAATATGATAAACTAAAGAAAAATCACACTATAGAATCCCATTCACTGATTCAAGCCAGACTGATGTGAAACTGGAAAAAGCACTGACTTCTTGAGATAGTAGAAAACAATAAATGTCTACAGCAATAAGAGAAATGGAATTTCCCTAAAATGTTTCTCCAAAACTCATTCTACTGAAATTTACATGTCAAACATTATACTATTCACTATTACAATTATCTTTCCATGATCTTCGATTACTATAGAAAAATATGAACAACTTCTTACATATAACTAACAGAAGATTCAGAAAAATTAGATCTTATAGTAAGAGAATCCAGTTCAACTAAAACTAAAACTGTAGGAATAGGAGAAAATGATTCCAAATACGGAACTATCCTTATAAGTTTATAAACAATTAACTCTCTTCTAGTAACTGGAACTGGCACTTCTAAATTTTCTTCTGATTCTAAACATGATTATTTATTAAAATACAGATCCACAACTACAGAGAATGTTTCTTTCATTCGCTTAAAAATAATTGGGTGTTTTTTTATAGGTTCAATGATGTCTGAAATTATATCTCTTTTTTGATTTGAAAAACCAAAGTTCTCTTCAACCACTTTACCAAGATAATTTTTTTGATGAGTAACATGGTCATTTATGTACACGTCTATCCCAATAAAAATCTTCTTTAATTCATCTTTACTGTTAAGAAATTCACTTGTAAATTTCTTTTACAACTCTTGAAAAACATATGGAGAAATAAAATATTCTTAGATACATTGGATCTATAAAAAACAAAAAACAATTCTAAGAACACTTGATCAATTCCACTCTGAAAAGCTGGTTCAACTGAAGGTTCTGAGGGAGCAACAGCCATAGAAATAGGTTGAAACTTTATTATAAATTAAAAATAGTATTGAAACCAAACTTTATAAATTATATAATCTTTCATCCATTTCATTCCTAAATGACACTAATTCATCATGAACTTCTTGTGATGTATTAACATATTCCAAAGAAAAATTCTAAAATTAATCTCTTTGAGATAACAACATATTACTAATCTCATGAAAATCATATTTGAGAGAAAAATATTTCTTAAATAGTTTCACCAAAGACTTCATCACTTTTAGTTCCATAGAACTAAAATTAGAAGTAGTAGTTGGATGAATAGGAGGGTGAACCTGAATGCTTTGAATCATTTTAATTTGATTATCCATAATCCTAACCATCATATTAAAGTTAAAAATTATAAATAAATTAGTCTTTTAATTATCTAATATTATATTTTCAAGAGACAAGCTCCACCTTTAGTTCATAATAAACCTATCAGAGATTATCAAACTCATTCATTATAACCGAATAAAAAGATTACCTTCCTAAGATATATAAGCTCTTACTATCTAAGGGTGAATCTTTATGATCCACTATAGGTGATTATTGTGAAAGAGGTGTATGGGAATTCTCATTAGATCCCATTGACACATTATCACCACTTTCTCTAATAATAGGTGACCCATGAAGAATTAGATCCCCTCTTTGAGCTTCTATTTTAGCCTCAAAACTACATTTAGTAGTGATACCACTAGTTATAGACTCTACTAGTCTTTCCATTGGGACATAAATTGTTGCCTCGACAACTTGTTATTTAACATTTCACTTCCTATAGTAGATTCAAAAACACCATCCTCTTGGCTCTGAATATCTTCATCTTAATTTTGAGCAGGCTCAACTAGGGAAGGACTTACAATATGTACGAAAGGTTCAGTTATAGTAGGTGTAGACTACTTCATTCCCCTAATAGGAACTACCTGGTAAATTAGTTCATCTTTAGGTAGTGAGGTCTTAGATAGATCCCCAAAATCTATACATTCCAGACCAACAGGCTTAAAATAACTTGAAGTAAAATCCCAAAAATAACCAATTTTATTTAACAAGACAAAAAAGTGTAACTTTTGTGACACTTTATTACATCTACTACACTGAGATTCACCACTATTCAATATAAAAATAATAAATTATCCTTAAAAAAGGGTATTAATTAATCATACCCTTATCACTACAATAATGATGAAAGACAATCATCACATGCCTTGAAAACTTAAAATTTAAGTTATTTATCATAATGTAAAAAAATTACATATGCTAAAAATAGAATATTATATATTTCACTTGACATGTGTGTTATTCTAGTCTAAATAGAATTAAAAAACCATTCCGTTAAAATGGAAAATATTTTACTGGATTATTTTCAAAATAAGAGGGTGCAAACAACAAAACTCTTTCGATGGACCAAATAGGCCTATTAAAATAAGTTTTTGACTAAAATTAAACTACCCCTTATGGGGATAATGAAACATATCTTCAATTTGGAGCAAAAAAACAATTCCCGACTTTATATTAACATTTGAAAAAACAATATCCTATGGTTGGTAGAACTGAAAGTCTATATTCCTCATAAACTCATGAACATCTTCCTAAAATAGAAAACCACAATTCTTCTCATCCAAAAAAACTCGCATCCTTAAAACTAAATTTATTTCACTAGTAACATCTAATTTAACTTCATTCATTTCATATTAATGGATTTCCCATCAATTATTATTCACAATGCACTAATTTAAGATTTCCTAGAATATCCAAAACATCCTTCATTTCCATGATTCTCTTTCACATGGCTAACAGTATTGGTTAAAGGTCGGGAAGGTAAAAGAACGGTTCATGATTTAGGGTGATAGATTTGTTTTGGTAAGAAGATATTGATGTGAGAGGAGTGTGTTTCAAGTGTTATTTGTGTTTTAGGTTATAGACTATAATCCCTAACTCTTAAATACTCAAATGGGTTTTTGGGTCGATTCCAACTAATAAAAAAATAAAATACAGTAAAATTTAAATAAATGAATTTTTTTTCCTAAATTGGAACACTTCAGTAGATTAAAATATAATTCATAATTTAATATTAATTTCATAAAATAAATTATACTCATATAAATTCAAAAATTCCAAATTCCCTTTTAATGAAATAAAAAAATTCACACAAAATTGGGTTAGTAAAAATATCTTCTAATGTATTTTATATATAAATAAACTCCTTGGTAATATCACGCTTTTTAATGTGATCTCTAAAGAAATGATTCCTTAAATCTATATTCATCATTCTCAAAGGATTTTCCAGATTTTTTTAAATTTTTATATAACTGGTGTTAATAAATTTAATTTATGCATGATTATAATTAGATCTGAAATCCATCAAGGTGTGTCTCCTCAATAATACCTAAGCACAACAACAACCAGTAGAAATATATTAGGCTTCAATAGTAAATAATCAATGGGGTCGTGTTTCTTACTAGACCAGGTTACCAAGGATTTCACTAGAAAATGAAAATGTATTGTGGTACTCTTCATATATAGTCTACAACCACCAAATTCAGACTCTGAATATGAAGTTACATTGAAATCATAAGTTTTTGGAAAAAGTAAGGAAGGAGAAATTACTACTATAAAATAGCTTAAAATTATTATGGTAGCATTTAAATGAGATAATTTAGGTTTTTTGTAACATATACCACAAATAAAGACTATAAAAAATTGGTCTATAAATAGTTAAATATAATAAACATTCTATTATTCCACTATAGAGTTTGTCATCAACTAGTTTTCCAGCATCATCTAAGTCATACTTTTCAGTAGAACTCAGGTGAGTTTTATATACATTACCAAATTCAAGTCAAAATATTATAAGTAATTCTACTATGTATTTTCTTTGATTAAACAAATTGTGAATATTTTTTTGATAAATCTAAAAACCTATAAAATAATTTAACTCACCCATAAAACTCATTTAAAATTTAGTTTACTTGAGTTTTCAAAATTTATTACATAATTTTTTCTTATCAAATCAAATATTTCATAATCAACATTAATTTTCACTAGAAAAATATTTAATGATGATGTTTTCATTAATATTTTATGAATTTCCATACTAAAAATTAATTTGATAAAATAAAATAGCTCAAAGTTTCATACCAAAATCTTGGTTCTTGTTTAAGACCATAAATAGATTTGGTATATTAAAAAATGAATTTTGAAAATGGGGATTCTCAATACTAAGAGGTTTTTCAACATAGACTTCCTCTATTACAGATACATTTTGAAAAGAATATTTTACACCTATCTGATATAACATGAAATTAATATATGATGTATAGGCTAATATAAACTTAATGGATTCAAATAAAGATAAAGGTGAAAGGATCTTCTCATAATCTATACCTTCTTCATGATTGAAACTTTCATCTACTATCCTAGACTCCCATTTAGTTATCAAACCATGATCATCATCTTTATTACTAAAAACAAATATTTTTCTTATAATAGGATAGTTAGTGGGTCTATCAAAAATATCTCAAAATATGTTCCTCTGGAACTAGTTTAATTTCTCTTCCACTTTTACAAACCAACTCACATCTATTAAGGCTTCTTCTGTAGACATATTATGTAACATCCCAAGTAAATAAATAACATGAAATTTTTCATATTTATTAATATTTTTGAATTAAATATTAATTCTACTTTAAAGGGGATTCTATGTTCGATGGCATACCCGATACGCAACAATGGGTTTATTTGAAATCTTAAGTTGCACACTAATAATATAATATTATTATTTAAAATGATAGTTAACGCCTAGCCATAGTATTGGATATAATGGATAAAACTAACTAAAATATGATTATACATGTTTTTTAAATATTTTTACATTTATCCAATAAACATTAAAGGCTTAAAATGTGGATGAATCCAAGCATAAATACAATAATATTCTTTAAAAGGCTGATTTACCGCATTTTAATGGAGAACCCTATTTCAATGTAGTTTTGGACATTTTTATATGTTATATTTGACAAAATAAAATTCTTATTTAGATTCGGGACATCAAAATTTACTTTGGGTAAAAAAAATTATTTTTCTGATAAAGATCATTTTTAATGAATTGTGAAAAATACTGTATTTTAATACAAAAGTGCTTTTTAATATAATTTATTTATATGGTTATATTAACTTTTTAAATGGTTATAAAGTGAAATTAGAATATATTTTTAGCATTTAATCCACTTTTGGACATTGGAATTAATTTAACATTGAAATTTGACATAAACAAGTTTCAATCTTTTGAAAGTTATTATTTCTTAAAAACACTTTTTTTATTTTGATAGCGGGAATTAATTTTAAATTAATTTCTTCCACTTTTGTGTATTGAATTTATAAAAATTGATTCCATATTTGGGATCATTTGGTATAAATTTTGTAAATAGGTAGCTTTTATTTTTAGACAATTATAATATTTACTTCAGTATATTAATTATTTACCATGATTAAAGAGTAAATATAGTAAATAAGGGTAAAATATAATATTATAATAAGGTTAAGTTACCCTAACATGTGTCCTAATACAATTATCTGATACATAGCCGATCATGGGCATCCTTGGGTTGAATTGGGGACCTCATGGAGCCACATGGGACTAATAATGACACTTTATATTAATTAATTTAAAGTAAAGACAAATATGACATAGACAAATATTTTTTAGTAAATAAATTTTTACATGGTTTATATAAGTTATCTTTTTATCTATAAACATTATTTGGAAAGATAAAACTCTTCCCTACATCACAGTATTTTTTTATAAATTTTTGACATGAAATAAATTAAATTATATATGACACAATAATGATGCAATATTTACCTCATTAATAAATAATATAAATAAATAAGATTATAAATATTCAAAAAATATCCAAAACATGTCCAATTATTGTTGGATGGTTTTATTTTGACCATGGGTCATATTAACTTCTACTTTGATGATTTTTTGACCTTTTGAAACCATAGATGAGTTTATAATAAAATAATTGTTTCAAACATTCCTAAAGAGCCCCTCCTCTCCCTTATAAAAATCCCTCACTTCTAATTCCTTACTGACACCTATAAACTCCTTGAATCATCCAACCTCTGCCCAAATAATCTCTCAATATTCTTTTCCTCCTCCTAGAATCCTTAAATTAGGATGAAGGCACTTCCAGAAGTCCTTTTAGTTCAAACCAAAGGGAGTTGCCCAAATTTATTATAACAATTTCTCTTAAATTACTTTCTTTTATTTTACTTCTCCAACCCCTAAAATATTTTTATTCCTTTATTTTATAAAAACACCAGTATACTCAATATACTAGGATTTTGTTATGAGAAGGATTATAACTACACTTACACACACAACCATCTAATGGGTGAAGAACATACTGTTTCTGTGGATGGAAAACTAACACCTCACGAAGCAATGATTGTTAAATTATCTCATACCACCTCTCATGGTGGAAATTATCCTGTAAATGTATTTATATATGATATATATTATGTTTGTTTTTCTATATTCTTCTATCATATTTATTTTTAGACATACCTTTATGCTTTCCAATATGTGTACTTATGATAATTTCATTTCAGGAAGTGCGGACTACCGCCCCCTCAAGGTGATATGATTCGTTCCTGACATACTTGGAATGTATAAATATGGAGATAATGAAATTATGTAACACATATATCATATTATATTATACTAGAATTATAATATAACTATGTATCATTATGTATTCATTCCATTAAGTATTAAATATAAATGAAATTATCATTCTTGTATATGTACGGCTTATCGACTCCATGAAGTACTGGTGATCAGTCATGAAGCTAGATCATATTATTCTGTCAAGAGGTACTGCTGCTGATTATACGGAGTCTAACCCACATAGTATCGATAGGTTCTAACCCTCTCAATGACCCACATAGTATCGGTATGCGCTGACCCACACAGGATCGCTGAGTACTGACCCACATAGGATCGGAATGCGTTGACCCACACAGGATTGCTGAGTGCTGACCCACACTGGATCTGACCCACACAGGATCGGTGATGACCCACATAGGATCACTCGGTACTAACCTCCATATGATATATCTCCAACCTCCACCTCACTACCTTCCACTATATTCCCTCTCATAGTAAACATAATTTCGGTAGAACCGCTCCTCAAGAAATAATTCATACATAAACTACCACAAAGCTCCAAGAAGAAAAATACAAAAGTATTATCACGTCATAAGGGACCCAACGCTATAGACGGCACGTCAATCGAATGCCCCATCTGTATGTTATTAGTGTTTCCACTCTGAGGGCTTGGTTACATTCCAGGTTCGATCCAACCCGGTTGTACTCCAACTTTATCAAAAACATAAGTGGAGTATATCAAAAGGACCATTTCGATCCAAATATTCTGGTGCCATAGACACTTCGTCAAACGGACGCCCGGATCACATGTTATGTCCAAATAGGTGAAACTGGGTCCGGATGGGCCCGGTTTCGGTCTGGCTGGCCTGGACCACGGCAGTCCTGCCCCACTAGGCCTTAGTCCGCCCCGACCCACGAAGGGGATGGCCCGGCCCGGCCCGTGGTGTGGCCCGCAGTCAGGGGGACCGTCGTGGTGGTCTCCGCCCTGGAGGACTCCATGGAGGGGAGGTGCCTCCCATGTCACCCGAACAGTCCAACGGACTTTTTGGTTTTTTTGGAAGAAGGAACGGCTGGAGCGGGTCCTGCTTGTTCTGTCACAGAAGGCCGGATCCCCGGGTGGTCCTCCTCCAAGCGGCGCGACGGCGCAGCGGTCCTCCATTACCGGTCAGGTGTCGGCCACTCTTCAGCCTCTGTCGCGGCCAAGCGGCCACGGTCTCCAACTCTGGTGGGGTGGAAACATACCGCCGATTCTCCACACAGTCGTCTGGCATTCCAGTCGCGACCCTACTTCACCATGGCCGATGGGTTGCGGCCTCCTACTCATTCGGAGGCATGGACGCACGCCGTCCTATCTCCATGCGGTCGGCCGGTGTGTCGGCCACCCTCCTATTCTGTTGGTCACCGCAACTTCGTTCTAACCCCCAAAAATATGACGACCACATATTCGCGATCCTCGGGTCGAGGGCTCTACATCCATATGTCATGCTAAACAAAAAAAATTATTTCCAGTATTCTTAATTATTGGCATTGATGAAACCATGAAGCACACGCGAAGAACAAAAAAAAGGGCAAGGTATAAGTGCGAGATGATGTCCATGTTTGTTTGGCCATCCTCATTGTGAATCCAAAATATGAAGAAACAAAAAATAGATTTAATCATAATTTCATTTAAAACCCCTACCTATTTTTTCCATTGGTGGTGTCATGAGGAATAATATAAAGTCGGTGAAGGGGACGCTGACGTTTGTCGCTCCCGCTACACGTTTCCAATCTGGGATCGTGTTTCATCATCATTCTTGATCGGGAGAAAGTTCTTCATTGGAGGATATTTCTCCAAAGGTTCTCCCAAGCTCTCCTTTCCTTTTCCAATGATTTCTTCCACCAAAGTTGTGGTGCCAACCTTAATACATTATGTTAATAATTCAATTAATGTTAAACTTTAATTAAGTTAAGGTTGGAACATTATGTTGGGAGGATTCCAAGGCTTTTTTCACATTAAATGGGGTTTCAAGGGGTCCCCACCATCATGATTTCAAATGGAAGGTGTTCAAAAGAAGAATAAAATAAAAGTTGTTTTTATTTTATTTTTATTCTTTTAACACTCCCACAAAAATCCAGAAAACTGACTTTCACCCTTGACCTACTGCGGTCGAGGTGAAGGTCTACTTAAGTGAATATCGACGCTGCGAGTTCAACGGTGTCCTTATATTTCAATTCTGAGCACTGGTTCCAAAGTTACAAAACCCCACTCGCGCATTTATTGAACGTACCTAAAAAAGGATTAGAAATCCATTCCGGGAACACCATGCCTCAGAATCACGTGCCATAAATTTTCATAGACACATAATATTTCCATTTAATTAAATAAAATTACATGGAAAAATCCGGGTCTTCATAAAAATAAAAATTCATCCATCATGGGGCATAGATATAGAAATAATTTCATTAAATAACACATTAAAACTCTTAATAATTAAATGGAAATAAAAATAAATAAATAAAATAATGAAACCCTACCCTTGGATCAATGGTTAAAAATAAAAATATTGTATCCTTAAACAGTTAACACCAACCAGATTCATAATATTTTCCTCACAATTATAAATAATAAAAAACCCCAAAATTAAAGACACCCCAACTATAATTTTGAGACCCTGGGCATCTTGGGTTTTTGAGAGAAACTATAATTAAGAGAAAAGGGTATATAAAGAAGAGATATAAGGGTTTGTAAGATAATACCAAGAAACAATATGCATGAAATTGATTTGGAAAGAAAAAAAATAGAAGGGAAGATAAGAGAAAACTCCTTGGAGTGGCTAGCCAATTTGAATTAGAGAGAGGGGAATATAAGTATTGGAGGGTTAAGATTGAGCAAATGTAAAAAATTAATTTCAACTTTTAATGAATTTATGTTGGATTCATGGTTTTCTAAAAAATATTCCAAACCATGTACTAACCATAGATAGTATACTACCTAGAAAAAAACCCCCATTAGGGTTTCACATAGAGACTCTACACATTAGAAAAAAATAATTCCCTAACCATTCCAAATATCATTTTCAAATTACAAATCCGAATTAAACACACATCACATGGTTTACATAACTATACAAACGATTTGTTCCCTTACCCATACATAGTGAAGGTCCCACATAGTTTCTCCTAGTATACACATGGTTTAGACTCAACTATATGCTTCTCATATAGAAATATTGTCCATAGAAAAAAATAAAGTAAAATTTCACTATGTAAGGGCAACGGTACTTTTTACCCCAAACCATCCATACAAACCATTCATGGAATAAAAAATCTAAATTTTCCATGTCTCCAAACAAAAAATATTAAAAACATAAAACAGATATATATATCACATCAAATGTTATTAAATAAACTCTATATAGTCATGGTGGGTGTCATAATACACTTTGGATATTTGGAGTTTATTTTAGATGTCAAGTGAATTTTAGTAGATAATCTTTATAACAGTTAAGGGTTTTAGGAATTTGATCAATGGAAGGTTGGCGGTTCACAAAAAAGATCGGTAAATTTTTATGAGGGGTATATTTTATAATAACATGATTCTATAATACTTATAAAAGGTCACCTAATATGGAAAAATGGGGGGTCTATAGTAATGAATATAGGTAATGGGTGCCTTTGTATGCTAATTTAAATATCCATTTTTTCTAAACACAATCTGGTGGGTGAATAAAATAGATGTACATTTTTGTGATAAAAACTAAGATTCCAATTTATGTCGGATTCGATAGATGATGAGGTAGTTCTATGAACACTTTTGGATTTAGTGGTTGAGTGCTGAAAATCTCTATTATAGTATCTCAAATCTTATGATGATGTTTATGGTCATATTGGGTAACACTTTTGATAACTGAGTCGAAATTCATTGAAAATAATGTTATAGATATTATGTTAATGATATATTATTGGTGTAGAATTCATGTGTATTGGGTTATTGATGGTTACCTTATGGGAAATATATAACTTGAATGAAAATTATCTGATAATTGTTATCTTGAGTCAGATTTGGTAGCATAGCCTTTGTGTGGGAGTATTATTAAGGGTTATCAAGGATAGAATAAAATATGTGAGGAGAATAACATGGAATAGTGTGTAATGTAGTCTTTATGAATTTATACTCAATGATTTAATTATATCTATAAATTATTTTATGGTTTTTCATTTCATAGATAGATTCATGATGGTTTGGAGTGCATTAATGTAAGTCATTTACAAGATAAGAGTTTGAAATTTGGCATGTCCACCAGTTTTGGGGGATCTAGTGATGGGGAGAGTAGTTGTACTTATATTTTTATGGTTTCTTAAAAGATTTCCTTGTTCCTAGTTTTTTTGTGGAAGAAGAATGTTAAAGGAAGTTATAAGTATAAGACCATTTTTTGGATAAAAGGAAAATAATGAACATAATCTTGTTAAAACATGTGTATAAGTTTTTTTATGTGATTTGGAGTGTTTTTTAGTTTCCTAAATGTTTTGGTGGAATATTTGTGATATTTTAGAGAAATTTGAAGAAGTTAGAGGTTGAAATTGGGCATCAAAGTGGTGTTTCATTGGTAACTTATATGATCTTTGGGGAAATGTAGTTAGACCATTCCGGTGAATTGGTGAGTGATGTGTTATTTCACAATTAACATTCATTGTCACTAGGACTGTGTAGTATGGTAATGAAAAATTCAAAAAATTCCCAACAATTGTACTTTTAAGCATTAAATAACACTTTTATCCCCAATTTTGACTCACATTTGGCAGAGTTTCATTCATGGGATACATTGGTATATTTTTTATTGATATCTCTCCCTAAATATATTCTCCTTGGAATATTTTAATGTTTGGTGACAGGGCATATTCTATATTTCTCCTCATTATTTTTCTCTTCGGTTTTACTTAATATCTAGTATTTTGACATAGTGGTTTCACAAAATCATCGAAAATACCATTCAATTCAGGGGTATTTTTATGTAAAACCCCATTAAATTAATGGTTAATTAATAACTAAGGATTTAAGGATCCTTAAGAGGATACGAGATATTGATTCACCTTGAATGGATTTGTGATATCGGCAGATATGAGGTAGGTGGATTCTCACTCACACCATTGTGTTTTTAATATCCTTATCATTTATTTTTAGGTTTTAAATAAATTATTTTTTAGATATAATTTTTTTTTGGAAATTTCATCATGGTCAAAAATTATTTTTGGTTTCTATAGTGTTTGTGTAAATGAAACTGATTGATTTTCTAGTATATATGTAATTTATAGAAAATTAGTTTATTGAAAAGTTGAATTTAAATTTTTATGGTTGTTTTAATGGTTTCTTTAATTTGGTTAATAATTATTTTTTATGGATTTTATTATTTATATTATAAAATTTTTTTCTAGATACTATGTTTCTTAAAAAAATTATTTTGGTTGGAATTGAGTTACAAGGTTTATGTTATTTGGAAATGTGCACTAATTTATACAAACTATGTTATTTGATCTTATGTGTTTAGATATATAGTTTATGATATTCAACTTTATGAATTGATTTTCTTGGCTGATATTGTCAGGACCCCCTCCCTCTAAAGATGTCATAATGTGGGGAGATAGATAATGATCCTCAAGTCCCACCTCCAGTAGGCCCCAGGTTAGAGAATAGCACCGAGGGTATAAAGATCTCATGTATGATAGGAATTACCCTTTAAAATAATGTAAGATAAGGATATAGGATGATTCATCTATAATAAACACCATAAAATAATATAAAATAAATCCAAACCATTCCACAATGCATTTATAAATAAAAAAGATATAGATAAAAGGCTCCAAAAGGAAGCCCCAAAATATAACTAAAGTAGAGACACAATGAATGTCCAATGTACTGAGCTAGTAATATCTCGTATAGTCTGTGAATTCCTCCCAGAAACCTAAAAACAATTTTATATATGTAGGGTGAGAATACATGTATACCCTATAGTAAAACCAAAGTCTCTAATGCACATGTGAAAGAGAATACTATTGTATCTATGAGGAAATAGCATAACCAACATCACCTAAACTGGTATACTTACCGAAACCCAAACCTCACCAAGGATCACTCACCAAATAATGCATCAAATTATAGAAATATAATATTAATCATATCAATGATAGGGTACCATGCACCACTTTCCCCCTAATTTTTTACTTTCACACCACAATGTCGTACATCATAGCTCTCCCACATCTTCCAAATAACATCTCATCACATAACATCTCTTCTGAAAATACTTGGGCCCTTATATCACAAAAATTCCCACCCAAAGACACCTGGTCCAACATATCATATCACATTAGTATATTTGGGTATCGTAAACATGAAGAACATCAACCGTTTCCCTCCTCATACCATACAGGAACCCCACTATAATCCATCTCAACATATCATGCCGGAATACACCTGATCCATCCCAAATCATCACATCACATGTAAAAAATGACACATTTTAATTCTAGATATCATACTTCTTTCATATCACCAACACTTGAAGTGGGAGCAAGGAAGAGTGGGTAGACATTCATCCATCCTCCCATTGGTATGTTGGCAAAAACACTCCCAAAAATTTAGCATCCGAACATGGTGCTCTATGTGGGTAGGGTTGGTATATAAAATCAAAAACAAATACAATGTATATATAGAGAGATTTAAAAAAACAATCCCCATCCTAAGGTTTCACAATCAAGGTATAATCCTTTTGTAAGGTTCTTCACTTCTTCTGCCAAAATAAAATGCGTAAAATCACCCAAGAAAAACACAAGCTGCAATTTATATTTCAGTCTTCAATTATCATTAAGAAATTTTACTAATTCTCCATTTCCATACTATACCATTAAAACATTCAATTTTATTATTATTTTAATCCCATCGTTCATATATAATCATTAACCATTTAATCCACACAACCCTTCATCAATTAATTCATTAAACATGCCAATCCTTATTATTCATTTCACCATCCATTACGAACCGAGAAACTAACATAGAACAAAACACAATAAAAAGCACATTAAAACATCCCAACATCCACATCCACATCCCCTTCCACCATTCATTGTATTCTCTTTTCAAAACTATATCACAACCTCCATCATAGCCCCACTTAACCTCCACACCATAGAAACCATCACATCCCCGATTCACAATGACATCTCATCCATTAGCCCATACACAACTTAAAATAGCCACTACACATCACATCATTCCCACATACACATACCAGAAAAATTTAAAAACATCACATCATCGTACATTTTATAATTTAGAAAATGGGAAATTATTCAATTCCACTTATTTATTTAAGGATGTTATGACATAGTCCAAAAGATCATGGGGCATACATTTCATTAACTGATTATTATTAATTTTCCAATTGTATTTTTTAGATTTTTTCAACAACTAAAAAACATGTATTCCAAAATACACATCAAAAAAGTTCATGTAAGGAACCCGACATCCAAAATTTTCCATGGGTATTTATCCTATTCAATTCAAAAATTCAAAACAATAATAAAAAATCCATAAAATCATTATTCGCATTCCCTTGCCCTATTAAATTTTACTTAAACTAATTAATTTATCATTACTATGTCTGATAAAACAATATTAATATGATATAACCATAATAATAATATACTTGACGGTACACATATAAGGAAATAGAGGAATTCTTACATGGAAGAAGAAGACTTTCCCAAACATGTTGCACCTAATCAAGGGGGTCTGTATAGGAGGAAGCCTCATTTTGGAAACTCGAACTAAATGTGGACATGGGAATCCATGTATCCAAGGGAATATGGATTTGGAACCACCTATCCCAAGATAATGAAATATAGAAAGAATGAAAGAAAATTCTTCTCGTTATAAAGATGAGATCTAAGTCCCATATGATTAGATATGGTTTAGTTTCCCATAAAATGGGGGTGTCTTCAAAACAAAGAATTTTAAACACTTAAAAGGTATACATACTTTTTAGAATTTTAATATATGGTTAATATTCTTTGAAATGGAAGTAAAAAATCATTAATTATGGCATTAAACCCATTTTTCATAAAATAATTTAAAATGAAAATATGTAAATTTTGGAAAAACTGGAAACATTGTTCAAATCCACCACCAGGGTGACCTACTGCCAAAAAATATCCTACCACCAGAATGACCAACCACTAAAATGACCCACTACCTAAATAACCAACTGCCAAAATTAACTACTACTAGTAGTGACATACCTTTAGAAATGACCAACCACCAGAATGACGTACCACTAGAATGACCAACCACCAGAATGACCCTTCACCCGAAATGACCTATCGAAAGAATGACCTACCACCAGAATGACCTAACACCAGAATGGATCACTACCAAAAATTAACTAAAACCAGAATGACCTACCTCTATAATTACACACCACAATAAATGACCTACATCTAAAAATAACTTACTGTTATAATAGCCTAGACTATTATTCTCCTCCATCCCATAAAACTCTATTTTCCCTCTAAACACCTCAAAACTCCACCCTTATATATCCAAAATCCTCTAGAATTCCCTTAGTCATATCAACCACCATATTTCCCGTAAAGTAACATGCCCAAAGGTCCATACTAACACATTATATACCTCTCAAACCATTCTCTCCATTGAGAATTAAAAACAAGCGAAGAAGGATTTAGAGAAATGTTCTAAAAAACCATCCCTCTAGATACCTATCAAGGATATAATTTCATCTAAAATATTTCCACCAACTAAAATTGCAAACCTAAAATATCACAATATCTGGGAAAAGAATTGTATTTCCCAAAACAAAGGAATCAGGGAATTATGCCTTATATGTCAAGATATTATTTTCTTTTGGTGGCATAGACATGCATGCATGGGTTTAATCACATCTTAGTATAACGTTTCATGTTTAGGTATCAAGTATTCCATTTTTCAAAATTTATCACTTCGTCACACAGTACATATCACATCAAGGGGAAAGAAACATATCTCATAAAACACCATGGTCCAAATAGAACATAACAATGATAATTAGAGCAAGGAAAAACTCAAAAAAACTTCAAGAACTATGAACACATCTCTATTTCATGCTCACAAGTACACTCCTCCATTCCACCACGCCTCCATGGAATATAAACCAAGGGAATGGTTCATCCTCAGGAATCAAAACATAAATCATAATAAAAATAGAATGGTGGTCGGAACAAACAACCCATGAGATACATATCATGTTTGTATTGATATATTTGGAATACAAAAACCACTTAGGAAAAGAAGTTTAAATCCAAACGATACTTTAAAAACAATATACCTGGAGAGATATCTCTCAAACAACAATAAGGTCACATAGATAGCCGAAACAAACACATAATCAAATATATGTTAACTAATTATGAACAAAAAATTATATTCAAATAAATTAATCATTTATATTTTTAAACAAGTAAATTCCATTCAAAATCACCCTTCATTTAAAGACATTTGTTCTACGCAAAAACACTTCATATATTCACTTTTCATATTAAGAAAAAAAATACCAACATAAATCTTCAATGGAATGCTTTATTTCATAATTTCTTGCATTTTATTTTAAAAAATAGGCATTAAATATATATTTTTAAAACCATGACTTTTTTTCAAATCATTTTTTTAGAGTTCTAAATTTGAAATATGACATGAAATGTAAACAAAAAAATTATAAGGTTAACACAACCCATTTTATTCAGTTGTAAAGTTTCCAATGTTTTCTAACGAAACATTATTTATTCGGATCATGCCCTTGGAAAACCTTTTGCTTAAAATTTCCGAAACAACACAAAAACTCAAATTAATATTGAAAGAGAAACAAAAGTATAAAAATTAAAGGAAATATTCCACCACACCATGATATTGTTCTCTTTGGGTTTAATTGGCTCAAATATATTGTTTTAAAATGTTTCATAATATAACGTCTCTTGATGTGGGAATGATTTTACCTCTCTCAATATGTTTGAGTACATAACACGTGTAATAAATATAAGATCAATCATAATAAAATCCAACCTAAATAGTATTAAAACATTTATATAATTTAATAAAAAGATTTTGGTGTTGAATTTAAGACCATGTCCATTAATTTCAATGTTTTCCAAAAAACCCTTTTCTTTTATTATAGATTTTAATTTATTAATAGTTTTTATAGGAGATGTGAGATTATATCAATACAAACTTATCACAACACAACACAAGTAATCCCACCATGGAATCAACATGTCTCATCTACCACACATCACAACCACTACACAATACAACCACTAGCCCAAACCCACCAACTAATGAAGATGTCCAGCAAACATTTTGTACAACCACATCACCACAACATTTTATCATCGACAAGAAACCATCCAGTGTACATAACCACTTTATCTATATCATTATTCATACAACCATAACCAAAAATCACCACTATCATCACACATCATGTCCCCAAGCACACTAATTAAGGAATTCCCTCTCCCATATCAAGATAACATCTACTTTGGGTGGCACTGACTAGCCCACATAATTTAAATCACATAAAAGTATAATGTGTCTCAAATAGGTATTATATTTCCCAATTTTTATAGGCATGAAGTTTTTAATCACATATTACATAAGGAAACATAATAAGAACAATAACCCATATTAGCAACAAATTCTCGCTTCCATAATTATTCGGGTGATTACATTACTTTACCTCATTATCTATCATGAGTATTCTAACATAGTTTCAAATTATCCTTGTGTAATTGGTTCATTATCCATATAAAAGTTATTTACCTTTTAATGAATGTTTATCTCAATAAATCAGTTCCAAGAAGGGATTCATAGTCCATGATAATCACAATGCAAACAATGTTTCCAAAAACTATTATTTCCATAAAGTAACATTAATAACAAAATGTAATGATTATAATGAAGCCACAAACAACACATCATATTTACATCATCATTTGAAAATTTGAATATGATTGGTTATTATGTTCAATTCAGGAACACCATCACATATACAACATGATTTCAAAAAATTTAAAATAAAACTTTCTACCATTTCTTAAAATTAAAACTACACATAGTATATTGATATATTTCTTTCGTCATCATGATCAAACTAAACATTATTTAATTATTTCATTGGCCATTAAAACATTATAATATAAGTCAAAATGGATAAATATATTCTACATCAATATTTAACATCAGCATATTAAACATGTTATATGATGAAGTCTTACAAAATAGAATTTCTAAAGTTACCACAAAAATGTTTTCAACTTTATGATGCTTCCCATAACAAACTACTTAGGAATTAACAAGTGAGGCAATGTTATTTCATTTCAAACAAAATTATCAATAATAAAAATATTATGGTTAATCATTTAAAAAATTTTCAATACCAACATGTTACCACAAATAATTCTTATCATTTTTTCAAAATTTATAAACAATGAAAACATAATTTCCAACATAACACATTCTTATGAAAAAATATTATATTAATACTATAGAACTAAAATCCTGAAAAAAATAAGGATAAATTTATTATTCTCATGGTTTACAATTTCAAAGGAATTATCATGAATTAATATGGACATTATTTCAGAAATTTCATAATTGAAATGTCTAAAATCAAATTTTACCATAAGTTCATAACACATGATCATGATAAATTATAAATAAAAAGTAATGATCAACATGTTTACTCATATGGGAATTAGAATAATTTTAAGAATTATTTCAATATAATTCATTATATCATGTTAGTATGAAATATAATTTAGGAAACGTACTTCATAATGATTTTTAAAATTCAATAGTTCTTCACACAAAAATACACTAATCATTGTTCTCTAGAAATTTTAAAACATTGGGATAAACAAGATAGAATGTAATACATTTTAAGATTGGAAAAAAATAAATTTATGATGAATAAAGTTATAATAGGTAAAGAAAAAACATAATCAATTATCAACAAGGATTAAAAAACGGATGAGGCTAATTGATCACCACTTTACTATTTCCTTTTTGGCTATAAGATTAATTTTCAAAATAATAACAGTTAATTGGAAACCAAATCATGGACACAGTTAGAGAAACGCACATAAAATTCTATGATTATTTTAATTAATTTCCTTAACTTCTGGAAACCACTTTGTTCAATCATAAGCTCAATCAATCATTTTTCATGTACCTATCTTAGGCCTCTATACCCCAAGCAGCGCCACCCCACTTAGTTATTCAGTTGGCTTTGATTCCTTTAATTGTATCATGGGGAACCTAAAATCATGTTTCCAAGACCATATTCTCAGGCCTATGACATGAACCAAGATCATCAGACACAATTTCCATACCAAATCATGCAATACTCATAGTTCCTAACTCCACACTTCATCTATCTCTCAACTGTCACCTTTAATACCACTTTTTCATGAACCCTCCTTCCAATGATGTTGTAATGAGGGGAGATAGATAATAACCCCTAAGTCCCACCTTTAGTAGGCCCCATTTTGGGGACTAGCACCCAGGGTATAAAAATATCTTATATAGGAGGACTCACCCACTATATTAATGTAGGATTTGGAGATAAGATGATTTATCCGTAATAAAATTCATGATATAATATAAAACTAATCCAAATTGTCCCATAATTCATGTATAAATAAAACACATACACATAAAAGACTCCATAATGAATCCTCCAAATAAATCTAAAGCGATGACACAACAATTATCCAAATTTCTTTGCTAGTAATTTCCATCACATTCTATGAAGTTCTCTTAGAAACCAAAAAATACTTATATATATATAGGTTGAGCATAGAGGTATACTTTTTCGGAAAACCAAAGTATCTCATGAACATGTGAAAGGGCATACAAAATTCATCCACAAGGAAATAGTTGAACCAACAGCACCTGAATAGGTATATTAACCATAACCCCCATCCTCACTAAGGCTCTCTCACTAAATAATGCATCCTATATAATAATATAATATGAATCATGTCCATGATAGGGTACCTCGTACCACTTTTTGACTGATTTACCACTCTTAAAGTCCAACTTCTTACTAATTGGCACTCTCACCCCTTCTGAATAACATAAAACCACATTCCATCCCTCCCACAAACACATGTTCCATCATATCACATCACATCCCTCCCACAAACACCTCATCCATCACATTAGTGTAGTAGGGTGTCATAAACATGAATTGCATCAACCTCATGTCCACCTACTACCATTCACAACCCCCAAAATAATACATCTCACTATATCCCACATGAATACACCTGGTCCATCAAAATTCATCACATCACATGTAGATAGTGACACTTTTGACTTTTAGTCATTACAGCCTATGCATATCACCATCACTAGGAAGAGGTAGAAGGTAAGAGTAGGTATCTGTCCTTCCATACTCACACTGGGATGTTAGGAAAAACACCCCCCAAAACATTTTGTGTTGGAACAAAGTGCTCGATGTGGGTGGGGTTCATATATAAAATAAAAAAATAGTGTATATATAGAGAGACTCACAGCACACATGTCATATCCTATGGGTTTACAACCAAGTAATAATCCATCTAGCTAGGCTCTCCACTTCCACTACCAAAATTAAAAGCATAAAACCACACAATAAATGCATAATCCACAATTCATATTTCAGTCTTTAATTATCATTAATCAATTTTATAGATTCTCCATTACCAACCCATTCCAATAAAACATGCACTTTTCTTAGTATTTTAATCCCATCATTCGTATATAAACATTAAACATTTAATAGCAACATCCATTCATCAATTAATTCATTGAACATGCTTGTAATTATTATTCATTTCACTATCCATTACTAATTGAAAAATTGAAACAGCACAGCACAAAACAAGAAGCATGGTACAATATCCCAACAACTATATCCACTTACACCTTCCATCATAGCATCATTTTACAACTATATCACAACCTCCATCAACACCCCACTACCCCACCAAACCATAACAACCATTGCACCTATTCAGTAGAACCACATTGCATCCACTACCACGACACACATCCCAATAGAGCCACTGCAGATCACATCATCCACACATACACAAACTACAATCATTACACACATCACATTGCATACCAAATTATATAATGTTTTTATATTTGGTAAAGGGGATTTTATTCAACTACACTTCTTTATTTAAGTTATTTATGACACAATACATATGATCATGGCATATCCATTTCATTAATCGGGTATATGTAATTATCCAATTATTTTGTAAGTGTTTTCAACAACCACACAACATGAATTACATAATCTGCATCATAACATTGCAATAAAGGACCCCCAATAGCCACAATTTTCATTGGTTATTTAGCCCATACAATTAGAAACTTCAAAACAATAACAAAAAATATATAAGATCATACTTCACATTCCACAAACCCATTAATTTTAATTTAAACTAATTAATTTATCTTTATTAATAATGATTAAACCATAATCACAAGAGATAAAAATAATAATCTCATCCCTCATGATACACATAAAGAGAAATAAAGGAATTCATGCCTGGAAGAATAATTGTTTTTCAAACCTACTAAAAGAAAATAGGGGGTGTTCATATAGGAGAAATCCCCATTAAGAAAACTCAAACCAAATTTAGAAATATGGATCCAAAACTACAAGGGAAGAAGGATTTGGAACTACCCATCCTAAGAGAGAAAAATACCTAAAGAACAAAAGAAATTTATCCTCTTTAAAAAGATTGGATTTGAGACCCATGTGATTAGATGTGATTTAGTTGTCTATTAAAGGTGGATATTATAAAAACAATGCATTTTAAACTTTTAGAAGGTTACGAACATTTTATAAGTTGAAGATATATTTAAAACTCTTTGAACAAGATTTAAAACAAATTAATTAATGTATTAAACCCATTTTTCATCATAAAAGATATTAGAAAGAAAAATCATTAAATTTTGGAAAATGTGGGAACTCTTCACTACCACCGCTAGGGTGACCTATGGCCAGAAGTTACCCATCACAAGAATGACCCACCACCAAAATGACCAAATTCCAGAAATGACCTACCACAAGAATGAACTACCACCAAAATGACATACCACCATAACTGAACTACATCTAGTAATAACCTACCACTAGAATGACCTACTATCATAATGACCCACCGCTAGAAATGAACCACAACCATAGTGAACTACTACTAGAAATGACCCTTAAATGAAATAAACTACCCCTAGAATGACCTACTACTAGAATGACCTACCACAAGAATGCATCACCTCAAAATATGACCTACCACCATAATGAACTACTTCCACAATGACTCACTTATCTAAAAGACCTACTTCACAAAATTAAATACCTAAAAAATGACCTACCTCTATAATTTTTCATCATCCCCTTAAACTAACCTTTTCCATCAAAAACAACTTTTGTACTCCACCCTTCCTTCTCCCAAAATCCTTGTACATTCCCTGGTCATCTCAAAACCCATATTCCCCACAAATTAGTGGTATAAAATCTTTGGGATATTAAATATATTATACATTGTTCATTAGGTTTCATAGTCGAAGGTGAATTAGATCATGTATTGGGTTTTTGGGTGGATGATGTTGTGGTGGTTTGTGCATTGAGTATAGAGATGTTTTGGTTTTCCATTGATGTTCTATTTTTGGTTTAGGTGAGGGATTAAAATGAGTTTATTAAAATCCCCCTCGGGTGATTAGACCTTTTGTGGTGATAGAGTGGGGATTGGGGATATTCTATCCACTCATGAGTTGGTGAAATACATTCCTGTATATTACTCATGGTATATGGATTTCCTTAGGGTTTTTTGGTTTATATGAGTTCATGAGTTATTTATTTGGGAGTGTTTCACTATTTTAATTATATTTACATTACTATAATCATATTTATTGTTAATATATGAAGTTTTATTCCAGTTTCATTTTATTAAATATTTTATGGTATGTTTATTGATTTTTAATATTCTTTCAAATGGTTATATATAATTATATGTGTATATAAATAAGTTATTAAAAATTGAATTTATATTATCGTTTGTTTTCACATTGATTGGGTTCCTAGGGTGAATTGGGGAAGTCATAATGGGCATTATATTCCCCCTCAACAAACATATATTGGTTTTAATGTAAATGATTTTAATTGATATTAAGGTGTTGTAGACTATGATTTTTTGGATTGTATGAGGTAGCAGTGGTATATGGTAGTGAGTAGTGGATGATGGGTTTCATGGGAAATGGTTTGGTTATTGGAGAGGGTTGTACTTATATTTATAGGTTTGTTTTATTGTGTTATTATATATTTGTAATATGTTTATACGTATTAAATTGATAGCTACACTATATAGCAGCTTTTTGGTATGTGGTTAGTGTTTTTGTTGAGTCATTATTCCACTCCCCATTGTTCAGAAAAGACTTTGTATTTATATATCAAGACATTGTTATTTTTTTAATGGATCAAATGGTTGATTTTCATTATGATTTAGTTGGGGTCTCATTTGAGTAGTTAGACTGAATTGAGATGTTACGCCATACATGACTAGAAATCCTAGGGAGTGATCCATTCATGACTATGTGCACAAAATGATTATAAGATCCTGTGTCAAAATGATATTTTTAAATTCAAGGAAAATTTTAATTTTTTAATTAAAATCTTTGTTAGTTTTAGATATATAATTCAAAATTGAGTTATATGAGTTTTAATTCCTATAAATTGGTGTTTTGAATATGGATGGATGTTTGGGAGTCATCCCAGAGCTAGGTAGATCATCGAGGGAGGTTCAGTTGCTAGTATAACAAAAAATCAAGCAGAACCATTGACTGGTCAATAGTTTCTGGTAGTGGAAGGATCCACTTCCTCGATCCATTATCCTAGAGGTGGGCCTCTCTAATTATCTAATTAAATCTATCCTTTCTCCCTCTCTTCTCTAGTGTCTTTATCCTCCTCTTCCATCTATGAGAAACATTCTACCATCTTCATAGGATTGTTTCTATCCCTCTAAATCAGACACAAAATCTCTCATTTTTAGAAGTAATGGAAAGCTAGAGGTATGATCCTCCTTCTTCATTCTTCTATTTCAAGCCTCCTCAGTTGTCTATTTCACTATTTATGTGTGACCTCTTTTCCCCTATTTTTGGGGCATTGGATGAAATCTTCATTTTCAACCATTTAATTCATTTCAAGATTCAATAAGGGATAAGTGTTGTGCTTCAACATCGATTTAGGTATTCTACGTATTTCCTCCTCATTTCATTTGTTTTTAAATGATGCACAATTATGTCACAAGTTAGAACCTTCTAGAGACACCCCAAATATGCTCAATAAATTAATTTAATTGATTCATTATAACATATGTGGTCTTATTTTATGAAAGAAAAACATCCATTGGTTTTTATCCTTTTCTTTGGAAACCCCTTGGGGGTTCCCACCTTGAATGGGCTTATTTCCCATTCCTTAAATGGCTAACCACCTTGTGTGTGTGTGTGACTTGTACCTTGGATAAATGCCTCTATATCATAACTTTGAATTTAGATAAATTGTTAGGCCTCGGGTTTCCCCTCATAGCTTAATGTGTAGGCTCATAAACCTTTTCCATGCTTAATTTATTATACACATTTTTTGGATTCTTATGCTCTTTACCTTGTAACATTGGATTACATTTATTCCATTTTGTGTTTCTTATACTCGATCATGTTTCATAACACTTTATGGGTTATTAATTGTACTATTTTTATACCTATTTCTATATTCCATAGTTAATTGTCTGGAATTTTGTGCTCGGGCTAGTTTCTTAGCATGTAATTTTGTCATCCCTTATTGATGACATGTAATTATATTTTCTATACCTCACCTACTATGGGCCTGGAGAGAACATGAGTCCCAATTTAAAGATGTCGTGGATGGACTATCCATGTTTGGTTGGATTTAAAGGATGTGATGAGAGAGATACTTTGGATTCCATTGTATGGGATCTCTTGGGAGATTACTTATACATGTCAGTGATGTTGGTTCCCTAGGGGAGCAACCGTGGCTAGGCCTATTGGAAATATGTCCATTCCATGCCTTAGGTGATACCCATTCCCCTATGTGAGATACTTGGTACAGACTCATAGATCGACATTCCATGAGCGATAAAAGCGATACCATTATGGGTTACCTTAGATAGACTAGGTGTCATTGGTTACATCAGAGAATCATATAGAGGCCCTTGAGATTCTTTATAGATAACCTTAGATGGGCTTGGGACTCCATCATCAGATTTCGTGGATTTCATTATTGTGTCATATGTGATATATCCTATTTATATTTGGAACATGTAGGTATGATGTCATTGAATTTTCACTACCAATAAAAAACACAGGCATGGGGTTTTCAACTTTGGGTTATTTATTTATGGCTTATGTAATTACCATATTGAATGTATATGTATCTTGGTTTAGACATAATGATTAGGTTGAAGCAGTTTGAAATGGTTGGGAGACCATTTAGGAACCCATATAGAATTGTTTATTATTTATTTATTTATTTCACTGTATTTATCTTTTATGGGACACTTATCATTTTTTTACTGCACAAAATGGATTGGCATAGACACTGTGGGTGGAGGCCTACTGAGATTGTATCTCAATCCCTATTAGGCCACCTTTGGAACCCAATCATACTTCATGATTGAATGTATTGATAAAGGTAATCTTGTGTCTTCTGATTCTTTATTGATTTACAATATTAGGATGGATTATAGGGAAGAGGATTGATCATATGCTCGAGATGCTTGTTGTTGTAGTTTTTGGCCTTTTGGTATTTATCTATAGTAAGAATCATCTTCCCATATCCCATTCCCCTGGAATACTCATTGTTTAATATAATATGGACATAATCATTAGTGAGTATTAAATGATTATTGAGCTTCTGCTACTTGTGTGTTTATCTTTCTTGGTTTATCATTATGGTTTTGTTTCTTCTTATGGTTGCTTTCATTGTTTATTATCTATTGTTTTTTGTTGTGCTCAATCTGACCTATGAGGGCATAGTCTCCCCATGGACACACCCCAGCCACTTTCTACTAGTCAGTATCCTATGGTGTTTGGGGAGATGTGTTTGAGGTCATATGGCCACCGTCTTGGGGCACCTGCAAGTGGCACCAGGGGTGGGATGCTACAAAGTGGTAAAATAGCATTTTTATTTTTTTTATTACTATTTGGGTTACATTGGAGACAAGGAATATTGGAAATTTGTAAGGTGTCTATTCCTTGGAGTAGCTAACCCATATACAGAGGAAACCCAAATTACCTAGGATGGGTAAATTTTGTTATAGCTTGTGTGGTTATAGTTTCTTAGATTTCACTATTAGGTGACACATTGCTTTATGTTTTTCTTATTATTGATAAAATAATTATAAATATGATATTTATTCTTCCATATCCTGATGATATGAGGGTTTATCAATGAATGTGTCATAATAGGCACAATATGACTAAATTTCCATGTTTTATGTTGGGACATATCTATTTTTCAGTGTGAATTGCTTGTTTTCCATGTGATTTTTGTATATTACCTACAGTGTTTTGATTGTAATAAATCTATAAATTTACTAACACATCTTTTGGGACTGAAAAACATAACTAGCACATTGATCCATGGAGCATTGGTTATATGTGATAGAACGTGTTGTAGTTAGGAATAAATTGATGTCATATTCAAATTTATGTTGTATGGTCCCTTATAAATTGGAAATATAAATCCATATAATTCAACTATTGAAATGGGTTAAAATATAAATGAATTAAAATTAATACCCCCCCTTAAAATGAACTGGTCACTTTATATGAGAAAAATGAGACATTGAACCTGACCCAACCTTAGCAGTGCGCAATAGTCCGTGTATCCTAAGATCCTTTTGTGACCATTTATTGTCACCCAAACCTATCTCCTAGACTAGGATAGGGGTTTTAATGTTCTTATAAGAGGGCCTTGTAACTGTACTTCATTTATCAGTTTGCCTAGCTATTATAAATCGTTTATGAGGAGTGAACATGGCAGTTGTAGAGCTATTCCACAAAATATATATAACGATGTATGCCAAGAGAGTGGTGATGAGAATAATATGGAGGTGGTGGGACATAATCCACTAAATATACCTCCAATAATTCCTCCTTAAGAACCTCTTATTGATATTACATTGGGTTCTAACACTCAGTTCTGTGATAGTTTTATTCAATTTTTGTTGTCTGTTCAGGGTGCTCCACAGCCTGCCCCAACTATGGAAGAGATATCTTCATACATTGAGAAACAACATCCTCACACCTTTTTAGGGGATAGTGGACCTCAGAATAATAATTCATTATGTCTATCTTTGACCATCTTGAGATGCCTTCAGATCAGAGGTTCAAGATCGCTACTTACATGTTGCATGATTCTGCCAAGTGTTGGTGGGATGTTATCTCTCAGGATGAGCGTCATCAAGGTATTGTATCTACAGAAATATAGATGTCCTTATATGATCACATATTCTTAGAGAATTTGAGAGCCGATTGTTCCATGAAGTTCATGCATCTTAAGTGGGGCACTATGGCAATGCTAGAGTACTATGCTCGCTTTAACGAGTACTAGTTATATTCACTATCTTTGATCAGTGAAAAGTTGATGATTGTGAGGAATTTTCAGGATGGGTTGTGGTATTTTTTCTAATTGCAGGTGAATTTCTTCTGATTAACTACAGTTAAAGAAACAGTTAACCAAACCCTAATTTGTAAGGGAAATTGATAGAAGATGGAAGTGTGTTCTAGGTGATTTTAGTTGTGAGGAAGGGTGACAGATCATCTGGAAGAAAGAAGTGTAATTTCAAAGGTTCACATGGTGGCGATTTCATCTAGGTGACACATAGTGATAGCTCAATAGTGTGTCACCAAAGTGGTAGTCTAGTACATAAAAATAATATACGAACAAGAAACTCGATCGAGTGCTGAGGTTGTGGAAGAATGGGTAACCTTCAGTGCTTATGTAAATATTATCCTCTGGCATCCAGTCAGAGGGGATCTATACCGACACCTCTATCAGGTAAACGATCTATGAATCCACATCTGGGTTGGAGTTTTTTCTTCTACCAGATGATCAAGATTAGTTGGTACTGGTCATGGACAAGGTAGTCATGCTCTAGAGCTTCAACATCAGCATTGTGTATAAAATTAGGCTTGTCAGGAAGCATCTTAGGGCGACAGTTTAGCTCATATTTATGTAGGGAATCCAACACCTAAGGAGTAGATTCCAGGGCCATCTACATTTAGAGGTACTATTCTAGTATCCTCTAAATTATTTTCTACTCATTTTGATAGAGGTGCATCGCACTCTTTCATATCTGTTGCAATTGTGGAATTTTTGGGCATTATAATAGAGTAATTTGTGTCATCATGTCTCTCAACATTCCATTAGGGGATACAGAAGAGGGTATATTCCAGTGTTAGGAGTTATCCCTTGAAATAAGTGGGTTTCTTTTCTTCTGTAGTTTCTTCATCCTCGAGAAAATTGGCTTTGACATCATTCTCGATATGGATTGTCTTGTGACTTATCCAGACCAATTGGATTTCTATCACCACTGAGTTTCTTTAACATCACCCAACTTCATCAATTATATTCACAAGGGTGAATGGGATGTCTAAAAATCTAGGCTAGACCCAAGCATATCGGGATAGGTAGAGTGACAGCCCAGCTGACCAATCTCTTTATGATTGATCAAGGGATGTAGTTTGTAGAATTCCCTCCTATAGTGGATTGTTTTATGGGTATCTTCCATGATGACTTCTCTATATTACCTCTATATATATATATATATAGGTTGAGTTCACCATCGGGGTTATACTAGGTGGCGCACTAGTTCCCATTAATCCTTATAAGATGGAACCTAAAGAGCTCTAGTTACTTAAAAAGTATATTAAAGATCTTGAGAAAAAGGATTTTTCTGACCTAGAATATCTCCATGGGGTTCACTAGTCCTTTTCTCCAAGAAGGTAGATGGTTCTCTTTTATTGTTCAAGTATTACTGCCAACTGAACCATATTACAATGAAGAATAGTTATCCAATGACTCACATAGATGACCTATTTTACTAGATCTAAGGATAAACAGTTTTCTATATTATGGATTTGAGGTCAGGCTATCATCGAGTGCTTGCCAAATCATCAGACTTACCGCATACAACAGTCCAGTGCTGGTATGTCTCATATGAGAATTTTTCTATGCCTTTCGGTATGAAGAATGTTCTAGTAGTCTTCACAGATTGGATGAATTGGGCTTTCTGTCCATATGTTGATTCCTTGGTGGTAGTCTTCCATAAATGACATCATAGGGATTCCCTGCACTAGACAAGACCATCTCAATCATATTAATATCATGCTAATTACATTGATTGAGAAATAGTTATATGTGAAGCTCAGTAAATTCCACTTTTGGATTATCAAGGTTCACTTCATGGGTCATATCATATATGATGAAGTGTATCAATTGACCTTGATAAGGTAGGAACTATGATTTATTAAGAGAAAACCAAGAATGTCTTTTACCTATGCAGCTTCTTGGGGATGGGTGGCTATTATAGGTGATTCATCCAAGATTTATAACACTATAGGACACCGCATGAGGACTTAACAAATAAGGTTCTGAAATTCAACTGGACTGACTCTTTTGAGGTAGATTTTCGAGAATTCAAGGGAAGAATAACTTTAGCACCAATCCTAATTCTTCCTGATTTGGGTATAGGCTATATTGTTTACAATGATGCTTTAAGAATTGAGAAAGGTGAATTTCTGATTAAAATGAAATAGATCTTTTATAGGGGTAATAACATGGCATCACATAAAAAAATCCCACCACAAATACAAAAAAAACAAAACACACACACAAACCCTAACCATTAGGGTTCATCAGAACAACATCACACAAAAAAGTAACTGATAAATCAAGGAGGGAGGAAAGAAAGACGAGGAAAAAGAAAAAAATACTAACAAACTTACCTTGGATAATTTGAGGAGCATCCTAGGAGGGGAGGCTGAGGGAAGGGGGTATTGGGACACCCTGGTGTGCCAAAAATAAGTGGGAGGTGGTGGGTTTAGCTTTGGGTTAAAGATAGTATAGATAGGAATGACAGTTTTAATATTTTAATGACTTTGCATGACTGCACGGTTTTGTTGTACGGTTTACCAAACCATGCACCAGAAGTGTGATACTATCTGCCTAAGCAGGAACCGACTGTACAACCAACCTACATAGTTTGTGATACCATGAAAAAACCATGAGGTATATTTTGGACAACTCCCAGACCTACCACATGGGTACGTGAGCAAAACCACATGGTTTCTACAAACCATTTTGTGCCCGTGCATAGGCTGAAGAAACCACCCAAACATTAAAAATTCAAAAAATTTTACTGGCTCTCAATAAAAACCTCATCAGAAAATATCCCAAACCAAAAAATAAAAAAATAATAAAGTATCTAAGGTCGAGGTGTAACAATTCTCTATACTAGAGAAACTTTCTACCCCCAAAAAGTCACCCAGTCGAGAGATAAATCAAAACTTGAGTTCATGCCCAATCAATAATGAAGAAACCAAAAACATCAGGTTGTCTATCCATTACTCAAGTCACACCTAACCAATTAAAAATATACCAAAACCCAAGGATAAGGAGAGAACATGAGAGTGGTCTCCTCTCCAAAAGAACTCCACTAACATGGGAACTTCAAACCCCAAAAAACTCCACGAATAAATAAATACGAAAACTTACTAGGAGGTAATCCAGTAAACTAGGACCCTAGGAACTAACTCAACCTTTACATATTAACCATATAAAACCCTTATCATGACCAAGACTAGGGATGAGGGAACCCTCCATACTAACCAAAAACCCTATACAGATGGGAGAACAACCACCCCACCATAACTAAGAATTTTCCACACCAACCGAACTCCCAATACTAGGGTAACCCATGAAGAGAAAACCAAACCAAATAATAAAACAGAGACATCATTCATCAATTCCACAAAACTCAATAATTTCCAAATTAAAACCACTAAACTAATACCAACACACACGAGGGAAAAACATACTAAAAGAAAAATGAAAAAAAATTAAACCACATTTGGATAGGCATAAATATTTGGATTATAATAGAAATAGTCCATTATAACTTTAAAACAAAATGACGAACTTATAGTAACAAGAAAACAGAAACAATGAATATTTAAACAACATCATCCCAAAAAGAAATATAAAAAATTGAGCTAGGATTTCTCACACCCTCGGTAACCCCTCACTATGAAGGAGCTTCACTCTGAGACATTAGGATAGAGCTCTAATGGCTGAAGAATCTCATGGCTCATAGTTGGGAACTACTATCCTTCAATAAAAATATCTTCTTCAGATGATTATTCCTAAAAAACTTCCCCATAATAACCCAGATGGCTACAATAATGGCACATATTTGGAGGGATGTGACAAAATGGCTTCGAATGACCAGACTGATCAAACTAATGGAAAACCATAGAACGGTTTAAAGAACTGAAATCCAGAACCATTAAAGATGATTCCATTAAAACATGTTCCTCTATCATGTTCTGCTTTCCAGATGGGGGACCCTCATGATCAACTAGATATTATGGGTTTCCAGTCAACTACGCTCCGGACATCAACTCAGCTAAAATTTCTTCATCCAGAAGCTTCTTAAAATTAGGGTCTTTAGAAGAAAGGACTCTCTCATTGATCTCAAGACAAAGACTCCCAAGTAAAATATAATCCTTCTATCAAATTCTACAATTACACCTCTATAGAAAAGTAAAATAGCTCCTTAAACCGGTCAACATAGGCCTTCGTCGATTGCTGGCCATATGGAATACTCATGAGCTATTCCCTCTTCTTTTCCTTCAACTCCCCATGTATGAACCATCAGAAAAATATGAACATAAATACTTCCCACTTCATTCTAAATTTAAATGATGGTGGGGTGAATAACTCACATTCATCCAAAGATGGACATTGGAACAATCCTAGAATGGCACAAAATATGACAGCTTTGGGAGTTCCCAACAACCTGCAGACGTGATCTACTTCTTTAATCCACTTCACTACCTCTAACTGACCACTATCACTGAAAAAAACCAGAAAAATTTAAGAAGAACCAATAACTGGGCATGACTCGTCCTAAAATTTGGGGACCTTTCTTAGAGATATTTTCTTTACAACCTGGAAAACACAAACCGAAACCTGCATCATACCAAAACACAACTAAAAGAATAACATAATCCAAAACCACCTTCTTGGAAGCCACACACTCATAGGCCTAAAAAACCATGCCTTTTAAAAGGGCACCATTTTCATTTAAATTTCAAAACTCCCTTCTTCCAGGGCCATTTTCCAAATACCAAAACCCCTCTTTACTCCAAATTCATTTTCCAAAACCATTTCTTCTTCCAAATTTGTTTAGGAAAGACAAATCCAATACTTTATTTTTAAATGCACAACTAATTAATCCAATTAATCATATCAAATGTGTTCATTCACTTCTATTTATAATCACCAACACACACTTTCCATGCACACCCTCACAGGTTCAAACATTCATATGAAGAAACTAAGGTTGTGCTCAAACCATTGAATTTGTAAATCCAAACATTTAACAAATTATAAAATTAAAAACTCTCTTAATTTTAAAACCCTCTTTACTGATTTAAAACCATTTAAATGAAAACACTCTCATTTAAAAAACCATTTTCATTCAAAAACTCCCTTACACCCATCAAATCCAAGATGAAGCATAACTTTCACTCAACCACCAAAATGAGGAATTACTGTCTATGCCTTACTCATCAACATGGTAGGGAGACAGGACCCAATTAATTCATAACACTAAGATGGACTTGAACCATGCACTTGGAGTCCACATGGGTCACTACACCATAAGGTATCACAACGTGACACCAGGTCTCCTCTGTTGTCATCCCTCAATCCAAAACAAATAGAAAAAACAAACTTCCAGGACTACCCTAGGTAACTCGAGAATGATAATAAGAAAGAGTTCATAATGCCCTTCCTGCACCTACCTTCAGAGTACTGACAGTCCTAATCACTAACTACCAGACACCACAAATAACAAAAACCTACTCTTATTCCATTTTCTCACAATCCAACCCAGGATGGCATCTAACCTGACACCCAACCCAGTCCACGACATGGCCCAAAGGGAATTCTCGATCCCCACAGGCTGGCAACTAATGTTAGACATCAAAGCATAAAACCAATTTGAATTATTTAGGCCTAAAATACTAGTATCAGATAAATAAACTAGTTATGAAGATAACCAAAAACTAAAACTCAATGAATATAAATAAACAGATTGAGTTACAACCGATAATCATTAAAGGAAAAATAAATAAAAATTGAAATTGAATGAAACCAAACTAAACATATACCAATAAACATTGTGCGGCCTCACGGTCACCACTATCCCAAGATTGAATTTCTATAAGATCCAACTCAAACCAGATAACCTGAACAAGAAACTACAACTGCAAAACAGTTCAATTCTATAGACATCAAATGGTACAAGTAGGGTGTTAGCTAATAGCTCAATAGGAAATCACTAATGAATCCATGTATTTTCAATTCCCGAAATCATTCCAAAAACACTTGTTTTTTAATATAGCTACAAAAATAGTGTTTTCACATTTTAATAAGAAAACATAGTCTTTTCCATTTAAAAAAACCAACACATGCAACATTTCATTTTCTAAACAAATTATCCTTATGACACCAAAACTAATCCAAAAACCAAATCAAAACAAAATAGGGTTGTCCTGAAAATAAATAAATAAATAGTGCATACTAAAAAATAAAAGCAATGGAAAGTAAATAAGAAGATAAAAATAATAACTAAGTTATTTACTAAACATCCCTCAAAGACCCCTGGATATTTTCTGTTCAGAACCACCTGTCGGCATATGGTGAATCCTCTAAGTCTATAACAAAGTGGCCACCCTCAACTAGAAAATCCAATGGAACATACCACCAAGCCTATCTGAAATCTAAGGGTACCAACCCATCTAATCATGTTTGATCATCAATAATCGATTGATACTCTAAAAGAAGCCCTGGAACCCATGGAAAATATATATAAATTTTGTAATTAAGAGTCCCTCGTATCCGTCACTCACCTTACCTTCCATCACTACACTTGCCTACACCAAACACGGAAATTCCTTTCCAAACATTGATGAGATATACAATATTTTAAAATATACCAAATGGAACCTTATGCCAAATAATTACCAAAAGATACTACAAGTGCCAAATGGGATACCAATTTAGTATGTCAATTCAAACAACTTTTAGAAATCACACAAACAAACCAAAATCATTTAAAAAAATCTATCTTAGGAACCAAGGTTTTGGGAGGAACACCATTTTTATGTGCCACCTTCATTTCAGGGCACATAAATGTGTGTGCCTTGTGCACCCATGGATGTTCCACCATTCAATGGGTTACTAAGAGTAACCTAGAAAACATTTTAACCCATTTTCAAGATGATCACTCACCATAAAACCAAAACAATAACCCACACAATACCAATTCCATTAACAAATATTTAAAAATCAAATAACCTCTCCAAAACATTTTTACCACATTTTCCCAAGTAATATAGAGGTTTTCAAACCATACAACCTATCCAATTACAAATAAAAATCATAATATAAATTATATCTATGTCCAAACATTATAAAAAGGCCCCAGTTTCATTTTTAATAGAACAATTATCATTTTCAAGAACACCTCATGTACACCACTATATAGCTTATAAAAAGCCCCTATAAAAACACTTCCACCAATTTTTCCATCATAAAAACACTAAACAAGGATAAGTTAATACACTAAGGGTATGTGAATTACATTTTCATATGAATTAAAATTACACAGGCACCAACGGAATGAATTGGAATTGAAAACAATGGAATCACCTATCTAAGAGGCATGTGAAGGCAACAGAGATTCAATAGGGTGAAGAACTATTCCTCACAGACCAACCACACACCCTAAATCCAATGAAATAATAACCCACACACAAACCCTAACCATTGGGGTTCGGCCGAACAAGAACCTAGTAAAGGGAAATCAAGAAATTTATGGGGAGAAAAATGAGAAAAAGGACCAGAACCCTAAAAAAATACCTTGAATCTTTGGAGGAGCATCCAAGGAGGAGGGGAGGCCAAGGGATTATAGGTTTTGGGATGCCTTGGTGCACCAGAAATGATAGGGAGGATCATTTTTTATTTTGTGTTAAAGAGAAAAGAGAGGGGAATGAGATTTTTATTATTTTAAAGACATTGCATGACCAGAAATTTTGGTTGTACGATTTACCAAATCGTGTGCCAATCATGTGGTACCCTCTGGCCGAGTAGGAACCGACCACACAACCAACCCACATGGTTAATACTATAATTTTTAAACCATATGGTATATTTTGGACACCTCTGAAACCTACTGCACATGTACCTGGTCTAAACCGCACAGTTCATACTAACCGTATAGTGCCTGAGCAGAGGATGAAAAATCCACTTGAACATTCAAAATTCAAAAAAAAATCGACTAGGTCTCAACTAGAACCTCATCAGAAAATTCCAAGACCTATAAAAGAATAAAATAAATAATTATTAATAGTTTTTGTTTGATATCTCATTAATGTTTATTAAAGAAGAGGTTTGTATAGTCTTTTTGAAGAGGTTTCCCAGGTCCTTGAGAAGTTTATATACTATTTGTGTGACAGTTGATTATATAAAAAAAGTGACATGTTCCTTGATAATCCAAAAAAATAACTTATTAAAAGAGTTGGATAGGATTTATGTCTGAGATATTATACAATTTCATGGAGTTCCTTCTAGTATCATATTAGATAGATATTTTTTTATATTTTGGTTTTTCTAGGGATTAGAGAAAGATTTGGGGAATCAGTTAAAACTAAGTATGGTGTATCATCTATAAACTTATGGATGGTTAGAGAGTAAGATATAGATATTGTAATGTAAGCTTTGAAAGTATCCTAGAATTTTTTGGAGATTGGTATGATCATCTCTCCTGTGTAGGGTTTTCATAAAATAATAGTTTCTATCGTTAGATATAGATGGACGATTTTAAGAATATTTATTGTTTTTCATGTACCTCATCACTTTGATGGAGTGAGGTTGGTAAGGAAATAATTATTGGGATGAGTATGGTGTAAGAGACCTCTAAGAGGAAGTAGCTGATCTGAAATTGGTTGATTAATGCTTTATGTAGAAAATGATTTTATTCCTACTAAAGAATACAACACTTGGAGTTCATTATGGGAGACTGGGTTTTATTAAGGATGTCACCTCAGTTGGGGAGTTATATTTTTCAGAGGAAATGGAAAATGGAACCAATGTTTATGGGACCATTTGAGATCAAGGATATTATTATAGTAGTGTATAAGTAAAGGACCTTCCAATATTATATCAAGGTATGAATAAAATATTCCATGTCTCTAAGCATCATATGCTATCCTTCCGATTTCATTCAAAAAGATGAAATTATGTTGGAGCCATTTGAATCATTTATGGATCACCTAGTGTTAATTATTAACAAAACTATAAAGGTATTGAGTGGGAAGATGCTATCACTTGATCAATTCATGTGGAGGTATGGGAATATCAAATAGGATACATGGTAGAGGGGTCTGAATTTTGGACTCGATAGAAAAAATTGGTCGATTGGGACTGCAAGAGACACATCTTAAGTATGAGAAGCTGTAATCGTGGAAGATTTCTGACAGACTCATATTTTTAAGTAATATCCTAGGGTTAAGTTTCTAGTATAAATAGGGAATTTAACTACTTTTCCATATGGAATGTAATTCCCAAACATGTTGTATATTCTACATCATGAAGGTTGTGGTTGTAATATAGTTGGGAAACTAGGGTCTGGATATTAGTTTTAATGGTTCGGTTTATTTTATAATAGTTGTGACATGGAAAATTGGTTGTGTCATTAATTCCTAGAAGGTGTAATTTGGGTAGTTCTACCAAATTTTCTATAATTGTTCCATAGAGGGTTGTTTTGGTGTGGTGTCCTTATGAGGGATTATAGGTTATGGTATGGTGATGATGATTGTGTTATGGTCCCTTTTACTAAGTTATAATATCTATTCATTATTCATGGAAAGGATTCCATAAATGTTTTTGATCAGGCACATCATGATGTTACCATTTACTTTATGTCGTGGTTATTGATGATTTGGGACTCTTTGTAGAATATCCATATGTGTTGTGCAATGAGGCTTATATTCCCTTATTGCCTATAAATTCCTGAATCCCATGAAACATTGTCCTATACCAATATTTCATCTGAATCCTTGGGTGAAACTATGGAATCCTCAAGATCACTTCTCGCCCCCGAAATATTGGCTTTATCCTCAACTTTGGAGGATCAAGTCTTAGGATTTCACCTTGAGTTCATCTCCCATTATATTTTGTTTTCCATCCTTCTTAATGTGTTTTCTCTCCATGCATCACCTATTAAATGGATATATACATGTAATATAGATAAACTATGTGGCCTATAGAGAGTGACTGGTGAACGGAAATGTAATCTAGGTTGATGACATCTCCTAGTGAAATCATGACCCATCACACCTTTTCTTCTATATTCTTCACGAACACAAGAATAGTTTATTATAGCTATTCTGATTAGGGAATTATTTTTTGAGGCACATTTTTGGTGGTGATTCTTTTATTTTGGTTACATCACTCTTAAGGTTGATATTCCATTCAATATAGGGCTTGTTTATATGGTTGTTGACAAGATTTTATTTTATGTGTGTATAGACCGTGAGAATTGTTGTGTGATATGTTATGATTAGTGTTCATGTGTATCTACTCAGACCAATGATCAATTAATGTGCATATGGTTGTGTGTGTTTGTGTGTTTCTATGAGAACCTTTACATGATACACGGTTCTAGTTCTTTTCAATTTTATTCCTTAATGTGGATGATTCCTAGCTTATGGGAACATTGATGCCTATATCAAGCAAGCAGCTTTCTCAGGGGTGACAAGTTGACTCCTTAGATGGGGAGAACAGCTACAGGACTACTATGTGATGGATTTGAGATGACATGATGGTTATATTTTTGATACGTAATTTCCTTTTAAAGGTAACTGGGAAAGAACAGAAGTAATGATCCATGAGTCTGAATGTGGTGCACACTAAGTCGATGGTAGGAGTCAAGGTGTGATGATCACTGATCTGATGGTATAATTTATGGTGATATATATCTTTTATAAATAGTATGAGTTGGATTTGGGTATATTATGTTTATGGGGTATTTACCCTTCTTCACTGAGATGGTTCTTAATAGTCTATATGTTCCTTATGGATGCACTATCATGCTAAAATGAAAACCATGCAACCATGGATGGATTGATGATTTGGGTGAATACTCTTTAATTATGGAGGATGGATAGACCATAAAGGTGAAAAAATTATTATTCCACTAATGTATAATAGAGAAACAACTCTAATATAGTAGTGATATATGTTTAATGTGATAACTTGGTATGATCTAATTTATGTGACTACATGTTGTGACAACTCTTCTGGAATTGTTCCACATCAAGTATGGTTTGGGTTCATGGAATCTAGGTTTGCACATAAATGCTTGAAAAATGATTTATTGTATCTTTCTTTAGAATTTAATTTATGTATCATGGAATAGTCCTTTATATACACGTTAACATATGTGTAAGTATGCATTGGTGGTGTCCCTCTAGTTTTATTCTCTCACACACATTTGGCATTTTGATATAGGTGCATACATCATGATTTGGGATTCAGAAAATGGAGAGTGTCCAATGATAGGGAGTAGATGATATGGAGAATGGGTTTTAAGATAGTACCAAGGTAAAATCTAGTGTTTTTTCAAAATGTCGTATTTATTTTCTAGTTTCATTATTATACTCAAGTATGCCTACCACACGGAAGTTCCATGGTTTATTACTTTGCTTGACTTTGAGTAACATAGCATGTCATATGTTAAATAATTTTTATTATTTAGTTCCACAATGCCATGTTAAGTTATTATTCTTTTCAAGATATTATTATGATACATTTATTATGATACTGAAGTTATAGTCTCCCCACAACACAGTTCAGACCCTCAGAGCTGGTAAGAAACATCTTGCATATAGGGACATACACATGAGGTTATGTGGAAATTCATCTTAGACTGAGTGATATGGGTTGGAGCGTTATAATGTATAATTACATTCACATAAGAGTAATATATATTTAATTTAATCTTATTATGTGGGTCTTTTGTATCTCAAGGGGCTACTCAACTCTATTTCTATAGTATCTAACACTCATAAATGGTGATTAAGAGGGCATGGATGATCCAGTGTATTGAAAAGAGGTTAGGGAATTTGAAGAACGTTTAAGATTTGATTTTGAAATTTGAAAATTATATTTTTAATGTTCATAAAAATAATAATATTGGGAAAGTGAACATAGAGAGAGAAAATAGATATGTACTACATAGAATACACTGAAGGATTATCAATAATTTATAATAGGATGAAGAAGATATATAAGATGTATAAGTGACTTGTGACAATGAAAGGGAATAAAGGGAATAAAAATAAACACTACAAACATAATGGATATTTTATTTAGTATAAGGCAATCTTTTTTTGTAATTAAATAATTCATCACTATAATATTGCAAGACGCACTTACATAGTAAGGGGACATAGTGTGACATGAATTCAAGGATATTCACAAGTCAGTATAATAAATATATTTATATTATTGGACCGTATGATCTTAGAGGAATATAGATCATTCCAAGGATTATCCTTATAATTTTGAGAGGTGAACCATTTAAATATATTATTACATGTCATTTTGTGATTTTTGGTATGATTGAACAACAACTTAGTTTACCAACATAATATTTGATGATTATTGTTTTATAAGAAACATAAAAAGGTGTTTAAATCACTAATTAGTACCCTACCAATTTTTTTTAAAAGGTTGGGGTCGAAGCCCCATTTTTTTATTAAAGAAAAGCAAATACCTCTTTTAACTGGGTAAAGGGAGACCCATTACATAGCCTGAATGCCCAGTGGTCTTGTAGCCCATTACATAGCCCATAAGCCCAAATTTTAGGCCTAATGACCATTCTGTGAATAGTAACCTGCCTGCTACAGTAGCTACATAGTACCGTCGCTGCTATAGTGCCCTGCCGCCGCTACAGTACCTACCGATCTGTAGTATCGCAACTGCTATAGTACAACTATAGTTCTGCTACATTACCTACACCCAATGGGTTTTGACCCCCCATTTTTCATGTAGGATAATGGGATGCTTACCCTACCAATGATTTCTTCAAATAATGTGGGTTCTTTTCAAGTGGTATCAAATTTTGGTTCCCTTTTTAGTCTTTATAAAATTTGGAGTTTAAAGAAAAGGAGTTTCTCATTGGTTGGATATTTAATCCCTAAATTAATTTTCATGGATAATGGAAAATTAAAATTTAGTGAACTGTAAGGTAATTTCTATGTTTTATTGGAAAACTTACTATATATGGAAGGATAGTATACTTCATTATCTTTTACCTATTAGTTTGGATGTTTTAAAGGATATAACTTATGGATTTCTGGACCATTATAAAAATTATACTATGATATTTTTTAATTGAAAGAACCTAGATAATGATATTCATGGTCAAAATTACATAGTCTCTTCTTTATCAGAGAAAGAGTTTCTAAAATTTTAAAAAAACAAAAGGAATGTGAGATAAACTTGAAAATATTTTTTAAGGAAACTCCATGGGCGTAACACCCCGAGATTTTATTCTTTTTAATTTATTTTATGTCATGTGTTTTATGCTACACCATGATTATCTTGTGCTATACGCAACATCGTATTAGCTTGCAGTATACGCAACACAATTCTTGGATCGTGTTATACACAATTTCATGTTCGCTTGATAATAGTCATTCTACACAACATTGAGTGTATATATATATATATGTTCAATGTATAAATTAAATATGGTTGGATTTTGTTATACGCAACAACAAAGGAGTCTTGCACAACACGCAACCCTAACTTGACTTTCATTATACGCAATCGCGACCTTCCTCGGTAGCATGTGTAGTACGCAATACAAGGTTTCACTAAACAACGATATATGGTTATAATATTATTATAAACTAGATGTTATGAATATTATTAACTACATTTTTAATTTTATAACATTTTTATTCATCTTACACATTTTCTAGAACATAGTATGAGAAAAAAATAAATTTTTTCGGGTAAAATAAGTATTTTTTCAAAAAATGCAGTTTTTCCACCTTTTGATGGCACACCCATTTAAAATATAATTTTTGAGAATTTTATAAGTTAAATTTAACAAAATAAACTTATTCTTTTGAATCATGATATAAAAATTTACATTTTATAAAGTTTTGATATTTTTCTGAAAACTTTTATATTTTAATGAATTGTAAAAAACGCTATATTTTAATTAAAAACAACTTTTTTCATCGTAATAATTTATATGGTTAAATTATAATATTTAATGGTTTTAAAGTATAAATAGAATATATTTTTACCATTTAATACAATGAATGTCATTAGCATTGATTTTACCTTGAATTCGTAGGTTAAATAAATTCATTCTTTTGCAATGTTTTAAAAAAAAACTCGTTTTCTTTCGACAACGGGATTAATTTTAATTTAATTTCTGCAACTTCTGTATATTGAATTTGGAAAAATGGATTCCATATTTGGAATTAGTGGGTCCAAGTTATATTAATATAATACTTTTTATTTTTGGGCATTATGAATAGTAACAACGGTAAATTTTATTTACCATAGTTAAAGGTAAATCGGGTAATTAAGGGTAAATATAATATTATAAAATTACTCTAAAACATGAAAAAATTCTATTGGATGGATTACAGTAGACCCATATCACCTAAGGGTCGGATTAGATTCATTTTATGGACTTTTTACCCTGAAAATAATTTAATTATTATTAAAACCAAAGAAAGTGACAACATGTCACTCTCTTAAATCTTATAAGTATAATAATTTTAATTTAGTGATAAACATCATAAACCTTAGAAACTGAATAGTCTACAGAAATCTAATAAAATTATCTAAATCATGATAATTTATTTAGAATTTTTAGGTATTATATAATTGTCATTAATGGTGATACATAATGATGTAGAAATTATTTATTAAGGGAAAAATCAGTAGTATAGTTTTTATTGAAATAATAATACCCATTAAAAGGCCCAAAAACCTGACCAAAACTTATTTTTAGTGTATATCGATACCATAATCATCCAATTACCTAATATACAACCATTTTGAGTCTTATAAAAGTGATTATGACACTTATATTATTTTAATTTAAATGATGCCAAAGTTGTCACCATCGTAATTTAATAAATAAAACAATTTCAATATTGTCATTTTAAGATGATAATTTAGTGTAAAAGTATTATTGTGAAATTTAATATATTTATCTTTATCATAGGATTTTATTTTTAATTTTTATGCAACAAATAAGTATATTAAATAATTATACAAAAATGATGTAGTAATTATTTTATTAAGAGATAAACCAAATAAATGGTTTTAAAAATAATAAAATAAATATTATATGAACTATTTTATGTTATCCACTAATTTTCTAGATATATATGACCTATTATGAATCTATTAAATCTTTTAGTTCAAACATATCTTCTTTATATATTTTAGTTAAATTCAAATAAATGAATAGTGTCAAAATTGACACTATTGTTATTTTATAAAAATAACATATTATCAAATTGTTTAAAAATCACAAAAATATTTACAAATTATAAATTTAAATTTATTTGGTCTAAAATGTTATAAATTATCCAATTATAGATAATTCACAACAAATAAGTAATTATTTGTTATAATTTAAAATTTAGAATTTTATTACCACAAATAAAATTAAATTCATTAAGTAAGGATAAATCAAGTTGATAATGTTTAAAATAATTTCCTAACATGTCTAAATTTTATTGTTTGATGATATTACAACCCTATCGCATCTAATATTATAATATGAGTCATTTTTGGAGGTTTTTAAGTGGGTTTAGATTTATTTTAAATTAATATTTTTAAGATTTCCAAAGGTGCCCCTCTCATCCCTTATAAAAGGGCACCTCCTCCCTCTCTTCCTCACACCACTTTGAGCCTTCAATCTCGGCCAAACACTGCCAATTTCTCCTCTCCACTTCCCTAGAAACATCCTAGATGTCCTGGTCTTCTTCAAAGACCAATTTTAGTACCCTAAGAGGAGGTCTCAAAGTGGTGCTTCAAAGAAGAGGTAATGTCCGTTACCGATTCTTTCAACTTTATTTCTTCTTCAACTTCTTCTTCTTTAGTTGTTTCATTATGAAGTAATAACATAAGTATCACTCATATACTGATATGTTATTATAAGTATTAAACAACCCTATTTCACCATCTATCCATCCTACGGAAAATGAAATCACCGCGCGTGCGTACTTACGGAATACCGTCTCCACGCCGTGGTGTAATCTGTTTTTCCAACACCACCTTACATGGTTGGGTATAATGGTGTAAATAATAAATATAAATAGTTATTATAAAATCATACTAATTATGATATATTGTATCATCCTATCCAATTCAATTCAATAATTATGGGAACGATATCATCGCTCGTGCGTACGTACGGACTACCGTCTCCACGACGCGATGAGATTCATTCTCCATGTTAACCATTTAAGAATGATTATAAAGTATATATAAGCAATAATAATTAAATATATTACATTATAAAGTTACTGGATTTATGTATATATATATATTTATGTCATCTACATAATTCCATTCAACTCAATAAGGAAACGAAAACAGCGTTCATGCATACGTACGACCTACCGTCTCCATGAACGGTGCATTTCTTTCCATTTATCGATCTATTATATATATGTATATTATGAATATATATTATATATAAATAATGTTTTATATTCTGTAATTAAGTATCCATGATCAAATAAATCATATGAATAATTAAAAGTCAAAACACGAACAACAAATGAAATGATTTTACCCAAAACGCTCTTTAACATGGAATTTACAAAGGAATGGGTAATATAAAGTCATAAGTGAACCATATATGCTATAATAACAATGAATATGATTCTGTAATAAGTTAATGAAATTATTTAAATCATTATACAGGAGGTTCGGATACATACGAAGCATATCGGACATAAGGTAAGGGATAATTTTGCAAATCTCATTTTTATCCGAGTTTGCTTATTCGTAAGTATTTACTGGGGTTATTTCTATCATCCATGTACATGTTTTATAAAAGTTTTTTCATGTATGTTTACAGTTATTTTTACCCATTTTTTACTTTTACTACATGGTATGTATGTAATCTTACTATTACGAGGTACTTTTTGACTTTTCCGACAAAAGTACGAGAAGAATGTTTTTTTAAATTATACGGCACAAACGGATTTTTATGATTTTATAAAGCCTTATTTGCATGAAGCTACATTCAAAATATTTCATGACTATTTTCAACGAAATATCTTTCTTTTAAAATAGCATGACGTTTTGTGAAAAGAAATTGATTTTGAAGAAGAAAGGATATTTTCCTAAATAATTCATTTCAAATGTTTTATCAAAACCATTTTCCATCTAAGATAAAATTATTTCATATGTGTATGTTTTAAGTTTAATGTCTCTAAAAATTACATGGTTCACATTTCTTATGATAAAATGTCTGTTTGTTTTAGATGCATTATGAAATGAAAGGATGATTTTTATGAAACCCATTTTATTCTTTAGGTTATGATGATTTTTTTAAGTTTATTTGGTGGCAAAAGTAAGAATGATTTCATTATGAAATGGGTGGGACCTATATCTCCCTCCAATGCATTGGGTAAAGATTTATATCTCATGAGATAGACATGGCTGGAATGGCAAGTTAAACGGGTTCAGTAATACAGGACTGGAACGTGGAGTGAACTCGATTTAGAAAGGGACTTTGTCCACTAAGATTGTCTTGGCAGCAATGCCTTTTCTAATATGGAAATCATATCATGTGATTAATGGTTTCCACAATTACATGTTTTATTCCCATGCTATTTTATCATTCTTAATGTTTCTTTATGATCTATGCCTTATGGACTTCTATGTTTTATGTATTTGCTCACGTTTTTTATGTTTAAACATTATGTTCATGTTTTTAGGATCAAATGTATATGGTATGTTTCATTTTACCCATGCTTACCCTTACTGAGCATTTGAGCTCACCCTTTTTATGTTTTCTTTTCCCCAGTATATAAAGAAAAGTTTTAGGTAAGAAAAAAAGGGAAGATCTTTATGGGAGATTATGAAGATCTTTCACCACGATTAGAATATTATGTTCCATGTTTCCAAAGACACTGAACTATTACGGTCCTTGTGTGTCTGTTTTTGTTATTTATTAAGTATTCCGCAAAAGTAATGTAATGTCCATGTACGTCAAGCTTCAGGTCTCTACAATGGAGATATAAAAAAACTATATATTTTTTGGTTAAATTATAAAGACCATAAGATACATGTTGATAAAAATGTGTATTATTCTTCATAAAGTTAAATGAGGTTGTATGTAGTCAAAATTCATGGTGAGATGTTAGAAGATTCAATAGTTTCTGAGAAAAAATTTCACATTTTCTCAGATAGGTTCAATGTCGTGTTATATGTTATTAAATATTGTGATCTACTTATACTCTCTATAGAGGATTTATATAGTTTTCTTTTAGCTCATCAACTGACTAATGGAAGTGTTTTCAATATTAAATTGAAGTACGATAAATAAATATCTTTAAAACTCTATAGGAAAGAGAGGTGTAAAAAAGAATTTTATAAAGATGAAGTTGGTTGTTTAGGTTTAAAATAAGATTTGGATATAAATTTAGATAATATTTTTTTCTATTATCTTATGATTTTGTGAGAAGAGGAATGGAGGTAATCAAGAGGAATTTTCCACTAAAATGTTTCAAGTGTGTATCAATTTGTCATTTCATAAAAAAAAATCCAAAATTACAGAAATAAGGAGACATTGAAGGAACATTTGAAACACCAAGAATACCCTTTGAGAATAAAGAAATAAATACAAAAAATAGCATGATTTTTTCTAAAGGTAAGGGAAATAATTTTTTTATGTTTAAAAAGAAAATTTTCATGTCAAAGTGTAAAGTCAATCATTACGGTTATAATGAAGAGGAAGTTTAGAATTTTGATGAGATTTGGGGAAAAATAATTTCTTTTAAAAGTGAATGGTCATAAATTAACTAGAGAATAAATTATTTATTTTGGGATTAAAGAAAAAAATTGATGGATTTTATGTTAAAGATGGAATTATAGGGGTACCTTTTAATGATCTCAATGTCAAAGAAGGAGATCAAAATTTTGAAAAAATTCAATCAATCATTTAGTAGGAAAGAAGGTATTCATATAGAATAAAAATGAAAAAATTATTAGATGATATTGATAATTTGAATTATTTTCTTAATGATGAGATGATTTAAAAAGTCATCATGAAGGAACATATAAAGGAAAAATATATGGATTTGTAAACTTTCTAATTAAAAAATCTTAGTGCTAAAAATGAACTGAATAAATTCAAATAAAATTTCTAGAACACTATTAATGAAATTATACAAATATTAAAGAGGGATGAAAAACATGTAGAGCAGTAAAGATCACTTTTAAAGGGTGAGAAAGATATTAGTAATGATGGTGTAAATAATGAATTGAAAATGCAGGTAAAGAACGCTAAGTTCATTCCAAAATAAAGTAACTCTTCAAAAATACGTAAATTCTAGGAACAACAGCTTGAAATAAAAACTATTATAACTATTTACAATGAAAAATATGGAAATAACCCAAGGTCAAATAGGAATGTGTTGGGACTATAAAATTATTTCATTACACATAATAGATCCATGATTGAATTCTCAAATAATGATGAAATACTTTTATCAACTTATATAAAACATATTGTAAATAAAGATAAGTGTGAATTTTATGGATATTGTTGGAATTATAGTGGATTTGATCATATGGAAATAATTTTAGGGTTTGTTGAACAATTTCTTAGTGAGTCTAAAATATTGGAGATATATAGTTTTAGGGAGAGATAACCTACTCAAGAAATAAAAATTCATAAGGAGTCTAAAATATATGGACATAAGATTTAGAATAGTTTTCAAGCATTGGAATATGTTGTATAAATTGTGACATGTTGGGTCACCTTTCAAAATATTGTCTCACCATCCTACAAAACTAGTTGAGCGTGAGTTTCAATACTCAAAAGTATAAATATAAAAATAAGTACAAAGTTAAAGAAAACAATTATGTAGTTAAGGTGGCCCTTAAATTATATAAATATGGGTGTCCATGGATTATGGATAGTGGATATTCTTCATATATTATATAGGTATTCAATGATCTTGAGAGATGTTGAAAAGTAATATTAAGGCTATGTGGCCTTTGGAAATTATTACACACCCAAAATCAAAGGAGTTTTTTAATCAATTATTAATAAATAAAATTTGAATTCAAAAAACATATTATATATTAATAAGATAAATCATTTTCAATTAATTGTGTATAAGATTTTTGATGAAGTTAGTGAAGTAATATTTCAAAAAAAATGGGCTCTTGGGGAAGAATTAAAAAGATAGTTGTGAATTTACAATAGTACAGTGAACAAGAGGCATCCAATTTCATGTTAGTGATGGTTAAAATTCATGTTTTTTAAGCATGGATATATAAAATCCCTTGATGTATCAATTTATTGTCCATATTCTCCAAAATAACATGATTATCTTTTCTATAGGTGATAATGTTCGTGATATGCCTACATTTATGAGAGAAGGAAAATAGATGTGCTCTACATGACAAAAAATGAATCTTGTTAACTCTTTGAACCAGAAGGTAGATATTAAATGAATTCATCCATTGTATATTATCCATTTATATGATTTATTTTCATGATAAATCAATAAAAATGGGGATAATTATTTTTTTTACTTTATTAAAGAAATTACTTGTATTACTTTTACTTGGTTTATGAAACTTAAATTAGAGGATTTGAAAATGTTTAAGAGTTATAAAAGGAATACTAAAACGGAGTTTATTTTCTCCCTAAATAGTATCTAGATAGATAATTGTTCTTATTATAATATTTTAATATTAAAATCTTATCTTTATAATCATGGTATTTACCGTGAACTTAGTTCACTATACACACTATAATATAATGGTGTTTCTAGATGGAAAAACTTTTGTTTAGTGGAGATGGATTAGATGATGTTGATTGAGAATGATACTTCCAAAAAATTATACAGAAAATATATTGGTGTAGTGGTTAAAAATAAAAACCATTTCTTGTATATGCTTATAAGAGCCCATATTTTTTCAAGTACGTCCCACTTTGATTTTTTCTTTTGAGACTTATTGGTCATGTATTCTTCAATGATAGAGAGTATTTCATGCAGAAAATATCATAATGTTATGGGATGTGTGTTTGTTTAAATGAATGGAGCCCAGGTACAAATGGGATGATTGTTACCACCTGTTCTTAGTAAATTGAGAATCCATAATGGGAGGGTTGGATTTTTATAAGGAAATGGGCTGAGAAACATTCTATAGGACATTTACACAGCTTTAAAATGGGTAACATGATGTGTAAGACCCCAGACTCATGTTAGGAACAACTTCATGACATGAAGTGGTTATACATTATGATACAATTACATGTCATATAATGTTTGGTCTCATTAAATAATAATCCATTGCGATGGGTTTTTCGGCGTATTCCTCTAAAAAGTAATACGCAGTGTGTAAATATATTACATGTCATGTAATTCCTAGAGAAGGTATTAAAAAAGTCTCGTGAAGCTAATTTTGTCTCTCACCTATGTGCATTTTTTTTTTTGCCTAGGGATATCATCCAAAATATTTCAGGCCCTTTGCCTCTATTTCAAATGTCTCATTTCTGCAATAAATCCCAGTTAAGTGGTTTTTCTTTGGTTATATCTTCTCTTCCATCATTTATGGATCTTTATAGTGTAATCCCTTGATTTTGTGCATTTTTGGCCTTTATCTTGATTGGTTATGATATATGAAACTTATTTTTATCTTCTTCACCTTCTTCCTCATTGGTGTTTTTCCGCTGGAAGTGTTGGTTAACCATTAGTTAAAGGTAGGGGTCTAAACCTTAACCCTATGGTCTGATAATTATTGAGTATTTTCAATGTTGTAATTGTGCCATCATATGTTCACCTATATTGATTAAATAATGAATTGGATTATTCCTTGGATTCCCTTTCAATCCAAATGGTAATTGAACTAGCTTGTGGAAACCATTAGAGTGAGTGAACCTTTGATTAAATGAATTGATTAATGGCTTAAAGTGTGTTTAGAATGACCCTGATTTTGGGTGATCATTTGATATAGTTTCACCTTGGATTGGAATTTTTATTAAGATAACTGTAATGTTATTATTTATGACCAATTGATATATGAAATGTGCAATTGAAAGATAAATTGTTGTTTTAATTATTTACAATTGAGCTTGAAAATTTTATAGTATCATATCCTCGTTTTTTATGAAAAGTGTTCTGATAAATGCTATAATGATCTTATGGGGATTTATCTCATTGATTGATTGCTGAAATGGTTATTGAACTGGAAATTTCAACTGACACATGTCGAAATGCTTATATACCGGGTTATTCCCTGAGGCATATTAAAATGCATAAATAGTTAGATATGACCAAGGACCCATGCTGAAATGCTTATATACTAGGCTTGGCCATGATAAATACTGTAATGATTATATACCGAGATCAACCCTGACTGATTACTGAAATGATTATATAATAGTTTTTGAAGCATGTTTGTATAATTTATGCCTTGGTTATGAGGTTTTGTTTGGAATTTTTGTGAGACGCACTCAGAGACATTCAAGCATGGTATTGAGGTAGATAATGTTTTATAATGCTTAAATGGTGATAGAAGGAATTATTGTCAGACAGCCTTAGATACATTATGGTATGTTGCCAAAGAAAGTTGATGGGTTATTAATTTAATTATTTAATTAAATAATACACTTTTTTATTACATTATTTCATTCACTAATTGTAAGACTAGTTATGTTTGGAAATAGTGGTGTTAAACTATTGAGTTATACTCACACCCTATTTGTGTCATCGTTTGGTACCCAAGACGATTATATAGACTTAGGTTTGGACAAGGGAAAGGGAATTTACTGTTCATTTTCATTGCTGGATGGGATAGAGTTTGGTGATGGGACCAGCATGGGGTTAAAGACTGAGGATATTTCAATCTTTTGGTGAGTCTACAAGTATTTTGTTTTTTATTACTTCTATCATGACATATTGTTACATTCCATCACATCATTACATTATTCCTTTATTAATTATTGTATTTTTTAGTTGGATATGATTGATGGTATTTCTATGTGTTGTATTGTTTCAATTGATTACACATTCTAATATTTATTTATTATTATGGGTATTGGATTGTTTTGATGTGATTTAACTCTATAATTAGGGGGTATAGTCTCCCCACCATACATATCACACCCCCACTACTAGTCAGAAGCCTCTTTAATATGGGGTGGTGTGATTGAAGTCTCATACCCAACCGATTTTGGCCACGTGAGAGAAGATTGGGGGACATTACAAAGTGGTATCAGAGGCACCAGGTTTCTTTTCTATTAGTTTACTATTTCAGAAAAGTAGAAAGGATACTGTGATGTTTTGGGACATGTTAATGAGCTTGTGAATAGGAGTATCTAACCCATTTATGAGGAAAAATCTGATTTCCTTGGAGTGTATTTCTATTTATACGGTGTTCTTGTTATAGTTTATGTAATTTCACCATGAGGGATTCACATGTTGTTTGAAGATATGGTTTTAAGATGTTATTGGATATTTATATTTATACTCGTGGCCAAGTATAGCATAGGATGGGTATGAATACCCCATAATGGGAATATAGTGATATACATTGATATGAATTATTCATGATTGTAACATATTTATTGCATGTGATATATAATTTTCTATTGAAGAATGATATGAGATATCTATTATACCTAGTAAAAAAATAAATGACCTGTTATATCATGAAACAAACACTTTTAAGCAATGTTTGATAGATCGGGAGTCAATGATTCTCTATTTTTTGTCACATTTTGAGGTTGAAATTATTATATCGATTATTCTAAGGAGTGTGTTTGTCTTGTATATAAAATGCCTCCTTATTGTCTTTGAGTTCAGCATCTAGAGAGTGGAAATAAACATGCTCCTAACATAGTTGAACTCGAATTTTCTATAGTCTGTGAGGATCATAAAGTTGTTCATCATCATCATAACTTTATGTGGGTCATGAGATATATGGTAAGAGATAATTCTAGAACCATGCAGAAGAAGTTTGAGCTAAGAAAAGATTTTATATTCTATCATCTTCCTATATTTACTAAGGAGATAAGACCCTAGGAATCCTAGATTTGGATAAAGTCTATCCAAATGATATTTAAGTATCTAGAGACACCAACAGATATGTGGGTGAAGCTTTCTACATATATCCTTCATGGACTATCCAAGAATTAGTGGGAAAATCTAGAGTAGGTTGTGAAATAAGAGGAGTCATATTCAAAGGACATTGAGACAATGTTCCCCTGCCACTTTTATCCCAAGACCTTGAGGGAAGAGAAGGCTCATGAGTTTATGCCACTGACCTAGAAGGGCATATCAGTGTTAGACTAAACTGATTTTTTCTTAAACCTAAAGCACATTTCTCTATCGTTGGAATCTAATGAGATCTATAAGGTGAGATGTTTTTTGGGTGGTTTTTTCTATGAGATCAGGTCACATGTGAATGTGATCCATATAAGAAATTTTTTAGACATGATGAATCAGGAACACATCATGGAAGGGGATCTAAGAGAAGAACTAAATAGTAGCCAATCTGTTTCAATAGGAAAACTATAAACTCTTATTCAAGTTGAAATAATTGTCTCTATAACAATTTTCTCCCAGGAAACATTTGAAAAAGTAATTAGGGACGTGGTAAGACATCTTAGGACTGTGTAATATTGCAGTTCTATCATTATGGAAATATGGGCCACAATATTGCCTCAGTGTTTGTACTTGTCGTTGGAGTGTCTTTATTATGGAATATTGGGCCACCTACAGACGTTTGGTAGTGGAATACAATATCATATCAGTGTAAGGTGAAAAGGATATGTTCTAAATTTTGGGAAGGACATAGTTAATCCTCTATAGATAGGTAGTTGGATTTCCACATAATGTTTTGGTTGAGGCAAGGGACATGGTACCGTCCTATAGGAATGGAAGTACTAGGAAGAGAGTATAGCTTAGAGGAGTCAGGATGGAGTTGGTGGAACAGGTCCCGGTAAGCTACATGATATGAAAACAACTCTGGCTAGTGTGGTTACAAGATCACCTACTGTCAGAGGTATGATTCTTGTATCATGTACTCTTTTTGGAGTATTTTTTATATAGGGTCATCAAATTATTTTTTATCTACACTTTTTTTAAATATTTTGGGATTGGATGTGGAAATATTGGATGGTATTTTAACCGTTAACACACCATTGGGAGTGCGATCATAGAATATCAAAAAATTTAAGGCATGTTCTCTAGAGATTGGTGGTTACTGTTTCTTTTGGGAACTATTCATTTAAGGAATTATAGGCATTGATTTGATACTTGGTATGGATTTAAAAGTTATATAAAAGGCTCATATCGATTTTTACCAGAGGAGAGTTACCTTTTTCACTATCAGGATAGTGTTATTCTCACCATGGTGATTGGGATTTTCAATCTAGTTGTGCAGGACCAATTCAGGGGATGCGGGATTGTATCATGGATTAAACAGCCAGTCTTGATCTTGATAATGGTGGGATATAGCAAGATTATTTTACTCCAGTGGTAGGCCATTTTTCGTAGGAATTTACTAATGAGATCAAAAGATTATATCCCGAGCAAGGGATTATGTTTTTGATCGAGTTAGTGTGAGGAGTAGAACCAGTTTCTATCATACCTTACATAATGGCACCAGTAGAGCATCAGCGGTTGAAATAATACCTGAATGATATGGAAGCTAATGGTTTCATAGGGCCTAGTATATCTCCATGGGGTTATCTAGTTCTTTTAACCAATAAGGCTTATGGGACTTTGATCTTGTGTGTGCATTATCAGAGGATGAACCATATAACGATTAAGAACCAGTATCCCCTTCCACACATTGGAAAATATTTTCAATCAGCTTATATTTTCTATGATCGTCTTTAATATCTACCTAATATATGGATTCCATCAGTTGATGGAGAGACTATAATACTTACCCCAAATAGCTTTTTGGATTGGATATGGATCGTATGAGTTCCTAGTGATGTCATTTGGATTGACCAATTCACCAACAGTATTCTTTTCCTTGATGAATCAGATCTTTCATCCTTTTCTAGATCAGTTTATGGTGGTTTTGTTGATGACATATTATCTTACTCCCATTCAGCAGATGATCATTCCAAACATCTTGACATCATCGTGAGTATATTGAGAGCGCATTGGCTTTACACCAAGATAACTAAATTTAGTATCTAGATTGAAAAAGTTCACTTCTTGGTTCATGTCATCACAATGGAAGGAGTGTCAATGGACCTAGAGAAATTTACAGTGATTATATCTTGGTATCATCCCAATAATGTATTTAATATTTTGATATTTTTGGGTTCAGTAGGTTATTATCTGTGCTTTTTCTAGGACTTCTCCCATTTGGCATCATCAATGTCAAGGATGACCAAGAAAGGGGTGGAGTTCATTTGGTTGATTTATTGGGAGAGAGATATTCAGGAGTAGAAAGGAAGAAAAACCTCATAATTTATCCTCACTTTACATATGCTGGTTAAAGCATATATTGTGTACTGTGACACATCCAGAGTTGGACTCAGACTAGTTCATGTGTATGAGGATTGAGTGGTTTTTTATGGATCCATACAGATGAGACTGCATGAGAGGAATTATCCTACTCACGATTTGGAGTTAGCAGTAGTGGTATATTCCTTGAGATTCTAGAAAAAATTATCTCATGGGTGAGGGGTTTTTAGAATATATGGAACACAAGAGCATCAATTACACCTTTTCTTAGTGGGACCAAAACCTTCGTCAAAGGACGTGGGTTGAGTTTCTAAAGTTTTTTTATTCAAGTTGGATTATACACTATGAAAAGAAAACATTATTGTTGATCCATTGAGTCGAAAGACAAATACATAGGTAGTATGGGAGTCTTTCCCTGATTGGAGGGTGATGTCCCTCTTTGTAAAAATTAACCTAGATGTTCACAAGCCATAAGGAAAAGTAGCTATAACCTATATATATATATATATATATGTTATGCCCATTATTTTGGACCAGATCAAGACTGAGTAGTTATATAATTCAGAGGTCTTAGTTCTAATAAACATCTTATATGGTGGGTAGACACCATCAAGATATTCTCTTGGTAGTACCAATTCTATTGTTTATAGGGCTGAGTATGGGTTTCTACGGGTATGAATGGAGGATCTATTTTAATATTTCCATGCCTCTGTATGGACAGTACATCCTGGTTTGATAAAGATTTATTGTAATATCCAAAGATAGAAATGGTGGCCAGGAATGAAGAAGGGGTTTGAAGGATCTGTGGTGATATGTTTCAATTTTCAGTAGGTGAAATCCAAACATTATAGGCTAATTGGTCTTTTGAAGCATTTTCCCATTCTTGAGTGGAAATGGGATAATGTAACTTTTCATTTTTTTTGATAGGATTACCTAGGAAAATCCATAAGAATGATTTTTTATGAGTGATTATGGATCAACAGATGAAGGTATCCCACATATTCTTTATCAGGAAGACCTCTAAAGTTCATTACCTGGGCAGTTTAATGTGTTTTAGGTGGTTTGATTGCACATTATTCTGATGAGTATCATTTTAGATATAGATCCTTATTTCACATTGTGTTTCTAGAGGGTTATTTAAAAGGTTCTTGTATCATAGGTTATTTTGAGTATAGCCTATCATCCTCAAACTGATGGTCATTATTTGGTGATATTCAAGTTATGGAGTATATGTTAAGGGCCAATGTTCTAGATTTCATTGGTTCATGGGACCATCATATGAAAGTTGTGTATTTTCTATATAATAACCATTTCCAGGCTTCGATTCAAATGGATCCTTTCAAGGTTTTATAGGGAATTTAATCCCATTTTCCTCTTTGATAGTTGGAGGAAGGTGAGTCAGTGATTGTTGGGCCTAGTCTCATTCAAGAGACATATAAGAAATTTCAGTTTATTAGACACTGGTTGGTGACTATATATATCAGGAATAAATTTAATTCTGACTATTAGATATAACCTATGGATTATGAGGTTTTTCATCATGTTTTCCTTTGAATGTTTCCTAGGTTGGTTCAATTATGTATTAGGAAGTAGGGAAATCTAGCACCCAAATTTGTCAAGCCATTTTAGATAGTGGCAAAGTTCATTCCAGTGTCATGTTGTTTAACAATTCCACAACACTACAATTCCATAAAAAATGTGTTTCATGTGTCACATATTCAAAGATATTATTCAAAAAACTCCCACATGATATACGTAGAAGAAATCGATATGAGTGATGATGCATCCTTTGAGGATCATCTAATATGTATTGTGTCCCATAGTGAGAATTATCTCTAAGGTAGGTATATTCCTTGGGGTTAAGTATAGTTTCAATGTAGTTGAGTTCATGTACAGACATGGGAGAGGGAGTATGATATGCGAGAACAGTGGCTATAATTTTTGGTTAAGACCCCACAGTGATTCTAAGATAATCTTTAAGATGAGATGTTATATGGTGGGGAGTTTGTAAGATCTCATATTTTTTTAGGTACATCACTCTTTTTAATTTTCTATTAATCCTTGGTGATCGTTTATTGTTCTGAAATATAGATTATTTTTTGGTCAAAATGACTTGAAGTATGGGGATGTATGCTTTTTTAATTAATGGAGTCTAGGTATAAATGGGTCGAGTGTTACCATGGGTACTCGGTAAGTTGAGAAGCCTTAAATGAGATTTGGGTTTTTTTTATGGAAATGGTATGAAAAACTATCTCCAAGTAATTTACACATTGTGTAAATGGGTTATGTGGTGTGTAAAAGCCTCCAAACTCATATCATGAACTGATTAATCATGTGAACTGGTAACATGTCATGAAACAATTATACATTGTGTAATTTTCAAAAAAATTGAATAATAATCCAAGGAAGTAATTTTTTGGTGTTTTCATATAGAATGAAATACGTGATTTTTTACTATATTACTTGTCATGTAATTCCAAGAGATGGTTTTTAAAAATACTCATACTGTTAATTTTTTCTCTCAACGTCGTGTAGTTTTCCAACTGCTGATCTTGGGTGATCATCCAGGTAATTTGGGGCCCCTTCCCTCTATTTTGGATGTCCCATTTAATCAACTCATCCCTGGTAAGTTTTTGTTTTAGTTCTCTCTTCTATTCCATTGTTCACCAATCATAGAAGTGTTATCCCTTGACCATGCTCATGTTTGGTTTTAATCTTTATCATTTATTATCTAGTATCCTTATTGATATAGTCTTCACCTTCCTCCTTATATGCATTTTCTACTAGAAGCATTGGCCAATCATCATTCAATTGTAAAGGGTCTAAACCTTAACCCTGTGGTTTGATATTTTTCAAGTATATGCAATGTTACAATTTCACTAACACACATGTGACTCAATTGATTAAATATTGAATTGGATTATTCCTTAGAGTCCCTTTGGATCCCAATAGTTACTGACCTATCTTGTGGCTACCATTTTGGTGAGATAGCATTTGATTAAATTTATTTATTAATGGAATAAAGTGTGATTCACATGAATTGGATTTTGGTTGACTCCATGAAATTGTTTGACGTTATCTTTTCCAATTTATTGATATAACCAGTATGTTTTTGGTTATGAAAAATTGATATATGAAATATGTAATAGAAAGATAAATGGTAATATACATAATTAACCATTGATATTGATGATGTGATATGTTGATATCCTTCTTTGTTATGATATATATGGTGAAAAATTTTATAATTCTCAAATAGGGAATTGGTTGTTTGATTGATCACTAAAATTCATATATAAATAACAATGTTATGTGACACATGTTGAAATTATTATATACCAGGCATGGCCCTAATAAATGCTGAAATTCTTACATATTGGGAACGACCTTCATTGATTACTGAAAAACCTATATAGTTGGTTTTTCCTACATTTATGTAATATATACCATTGTTATAAGTTTATGGTTTCCATGGTTGTGATACATTCTCATAGACATTATTTCACGGTGTCAATGTAGGTTATGTTTTATCATAGTTATTTGGTTATGGTTGTCATAGTTTTATGATATGCTCAGAGACATTCTGGCATGGTGTCGAAGCAGGGTGATGTTTTATTAATTTATTTGTTTTATAAATTAATACATTGGTTCATTACATAATTGAATACACTTATTATTACACTGGTTATTTTTAGACATGGTTTTTCATACCTACTAAGTTTTAATCACGCACTATTCTAGTCTTCGTTTGGTAACTAGGAAAATTTCATTAATGTTGGTTGGGACAAGGGAAAGTGACCTTGGTTTTGATTGTCTTGTCTAGATGTGCATGAATTTAGAGGTGGGGCTAACATGGGGTTAGGGACGATAGAATTTTGATTCCTTTTTATATTCTGCTATAATTTTATTCTATATTACTTCTAGCATGAAATTTAGTTCCATTCCAATACATCACTACAATATTCCTTTATTAATTATTGGATTATTCAAATGGCTTTGATTGTTGGTATTTAATTATATTATATTTTTTTAAGGTTTCTGAACTCTGATATTTATTTATAATTATTTGAATTGGATTTCTTTATTTTAACACTATAATCAGGGATTATACTCTCCCCACTATACATATCACACCCCCGCTGCTAGTCTATAGCCTGTGACTTATGGGGGGTTTTCTTTAGGTCTCATAGCTAACCCGTTTTGACCATGTGAGAGAGTGTTGGGTCAGGGGACATTACAACACCAAATTGATATATGTTACCTTAAAATATATAGTCTAATAATTCAATATGTGTTATTTATATAAGGGTGTTTAGGATCCCTTGTGTAATCAAAGTAAAAGGTTATAATCATGAGCAGTTTCAGAATAGTGGTGTTGGTTATATCTTACAAGGTTATCCTATTATTGGAAGATGATATCATTATAATTGTATATCCCTATGGTTGGACTGAAAATTGAGTGGAGAGGGAGGAATTCTTGGTTTATTTTTATAAATTATTTTTATTTTGAATTCAGCCTCTTTAACTTGTTTAGGTTCTTGATCCACTCAACTATATCGTGTAATCTCACTTTGTGTGCAGTGGTAGTAATTGAAAGATATGTACACCAAGTTTTTCATGTTTAGAATAAATAATTCATCCTTTCCATGTTTTTCATTCCCCAAACATAGATTCTCTGTAATAATATTCACTATAAAACAAGTAATCAAAATTGTTTTCAACTCCAACTCAAAGATGTCTACTTTATCTCCAACTAAGAGAATTTATTTTCTTTTGGATCTAACCAAAAGACATTTTCTTCTAGCTCCAACCAAGAGACTCTGTTTAATTATGTCTCTAACAAGAAAACTTTACATTTCTTCAAGGATTGATCCATTACTGGATGATATTCTGATCTTCCTCCACAAGACTTTTTTATTTGAATTGCTCATGTACCTCCTTGGGAATATCATAATAATTGGACTTAAGACTCCATACAAATTTGGTGAAATATAAATTCTCCTCAATAATTAAATTCTTGGGAACCCGTTATACTTATTCTTCAGAAGGCTGTCATATTCAAAAACTTTCTCTCTTTGATACAAAAATGTATCGGGATATCTAATGATATTATAATTTATTGTAAACTATTCATCATCACCTACATGAACATATTTATATACATACAGTAGAGATCATGGGGTCAAAATAAATTACATGATTTAAATTCTTCATATTAAATCCCCATTTAAATATGTTTATCAATAAATACATTTATTATTTCCTCTTGCAAATTTCAATACCCAAATGATGTGGGTATTATATTCCATACTCATTTTTCAATACCCCATTGACTATGGGTATTATATATCTTTAGGGGATGCACCATACATAACAATTCTTCCTTCTCAAATATGAATACCTAAGGGTATTCTGTATTCTTTTGTTGTATCAAAAATACTTGAGATGTTTGGGTACAGCTCATTTCTTCTCATGCGGAAATGCTTAATCCATAGTTCACCCAGTATTCCTACATGGTATTTTCTTGCACCAAAAATACCCATGGTTTCGTATATTAACTTCTATTTCAAATAGCTTAGTTATCACCCATGTCTTACCATGTTTTCATGAATTATATAGGTAGCATGAAAATTATCAAAATACCTGAGGAATCTCAGGCTCTCTGTTCATCATGTAGAATCAAAAATGCCACACCACATTCTCTATTTCTTCTCATGGAAAAAATATCATATATCTCATTTAAATCTTCTTCATGTGGGTTCATCATTTACAATACCCATATCAAGAAGATAATTCATATGACCTCTTCATATAATATTTATGTATGAGATTTGGAGAGGCATGGATGATCATTTCAATCATACATGTGCATTAAATCTAGTATTTAATTTCTTCTAGGACGCCAGCTTCATCAATTGGTTATCTTATCTCATAATATATCTATTAATTCATGGAATTGTATGAATTTCATTTCCAATAAATGATTAAAACATTCCAAGATCTAAGGAGTTCAATGCATCCAACTCAAAATTTGTCTCTGGATTCATCTTGAACTTTGTGGCTAGAAAATGGCAAATGAAACCACGCTGCATAGATACCTCAAGCATGGGATGAATTAGATGGACATATGAAATGATTAGAAAGATCGTATTTTTTCAATTTAATGTTAGGAAAAAAATGTGTATCCTTTTAAGTAGAAGGATAGAACTTGCACTTCCATTGTCCCACATCTGTTTCCCCATACACCAGGTCCATAGTATATCAATCATGCATTGCATTATTGAGGCTAAAAGTGAGTATCGGGGTCCACTCAAAAACCCCCACAAACACCAACCCATGTGAGATCACTCTGTCATTGGGCTGCTCTGCATAGGGGCATCGATACTTCTCCCATGTTCCCTATGTGGGATCTTCTATGACCTTTATACATGGTCCCACCCATCTTCCCCCAACGATTTGGCATGGGATAGTTCCCTTGGGCATGGAATATCCTAGTCAATTATGATCTCTTGGTCAAGCTTGACCTAGGAAGGCTTCTGGGTGATGTGGATTTTTTTTATGAATCTGCAATAGATACTTAGAATATTTACTAAGTGTAGAGTATAATTCAACTCCAAAATTGTTTCAAAATTTCCTTGTAACACATGAAGATTTCATAGTACATTTTCTCATTAAAGTAATTTAATAGCTAGCGCTACACGCAACACCGAATTCGAGTGCACCACAACATACCAAACTAGACGTTCAAAAAGCATTTATGAATAGTATTAAATGAATTTGGAATCTTATATACTATATATAATTTTAACATCCATATTATCTTTTTCTTAGACATAATATAAGTACAAATTCATTTTTGTAGATAAAAGCATTATTTTTTAAAAAACAAAATTTTACCACCTTTTAATGGAGAACCCTTTTTAAAACCAATATTTGACAATTTTATATATTCAATTTAATGAAATTAAATTCTTATTTAGAATCAAGACATAAAATTTAATTTGGATAAATTTTTGGTACTTTTCTAATAACTTTCATATTTTGATGAATACTGAAAAATACAATGTTTTAATTGAAAACAACTTTTTTAATAAGAATAATTTATAGTGTTAAATTATGAATTTGAATGGGTTTTATGTATAATTAGATTATATTTTTTATCATTTAAAAAAATTTAGGTTATTATATGTAATTTCACATTTAAATTTGACATAAACACAGGTCAATATTTTGATAGTTTTTTCTTTTTTAAAAACCTGTTTCTGGTTTTGAGAATGATGATTAATTTTAAATTAATTAATGAAACATCAATGTTTTTAATTTGGTAAAATAGAATTCATTTTTTTATGCGGAATATAAAAATTATCTTAGAGTTAATTTTCAGTATTTTTTTGAAAACTTTCAATTTTTGATGAATAGTGAAAAAAACTGTGTTATAGTTTAAAACCAATTTTTTATTTAAATAATTAGTTATTTTATTTTAATTTATCTTAGATCAAAATAGATACATAATACCTATATATTTTCAATGTAATTCATTTGTGTCATTTTATAATATGTTTAGAGATATAAAATTTTATTGAACTTTTTACCGTCTTTTACGCACCTTCTAGGAGCATTTGCAAATTTGCATAAAACATAATTTCAACACTTCTGTGAGTTGAATTTTAAAAATAAGACCGACATGTCTAATATCATTAAGTAAAATGTGGTTCATTAAGATGAAAATAATTTTTGGTAAACAGTAACTTTTGAATTTTATTTACCACGGTTAAAAGTAAATAGGGTAATTAATGGTAAAAATGATATTATAATTACACAAACACATATCCTAATTCTATTGGATAATTATAATTCAACCAAAAACAACCTTAGGAATAAAATATGATCCTTTTTTCCACTTGGATTAGATTAGGACATTTATTATTATTTTATTTAAAAAAGAGTTAAAAGTGTTAAATTCAATGTTTAATAACTAAACAATTTTTAATATAGGGTTACACACAATATAAATTCTTATATAAATATTCATTAGAAATATAAAAAATATTTTCTAAATAATGGTATTTTATTTATAATTTTTAGATATTAAATAATTAAATATATTTATGACAAAATGATGAAGGAGTAATTACCTTATTAATGAAATATTAAAATAATTAATATTATAAATATCCAAATAAATGTAAATTGAGACTTCTGATGAATTATACTGATTTTATAGGGTAATATGATATGTTATGGTTGATTAAATAAATTTTATTCGAAGTGATAAAGTTTTTATGACTATCAAAAAAATCAAATACCAAATAGTTTCAAAATTGACATAATTGAGTTTTAAAACAAATACTATACTATTAATTGATATAATATTCCTAAAAATATATGGTTCCCCCAAAGGACTTAGATAAGGTAATATATATTAATAATGAACCACTTGGGGTTATATTTTCAGTTTATAGTATGTTTATTAACAATATAATATAAATATACAAAGAGACGTGGTAAATGTCAAACTATTAAACTAAGAGTTAAATCTAAAAAGGTAAGGTTAATATGGTGACCCAAACCTGTCTAAAACCTGTTGGTTGAGAGGTTTTCGACCCATTCCCACCTTATCCTAGAAATAAATCATTTTTTATCCATTAGAAACCCAAAATGTCTTTATTATAAATTAATATTTTAATCTTTTCCTAAAGTGACCCTCACCACTCATATAAAAGGGTAATTCCCCTTCTCTTAATTTCACACCTACAAAGCCATTTGGATCAGCCATACCCTACAAAAATATCCTCTCAAATTCTCTCACATCAACCTAGAGTCCTTACTTTTATCACAAATTCAACCTAAGGAGCCCTTTTGATCAACTCAAAAGGAAACACCCGAAAAAGAGGTAATAATTTCACCACCCTCTTTCAAGTTATTTTCTTTTTCCACTTCCACTTTCATTGTTGTTTCCATACCAAAATAATAATTCCAGTACCTTATATAGACTATGATGTTTTTATAAATATGGTACAATCATATTCGTTATTCTATCCATCCTATAACTGATAAAGTCACCATATGTGTGTGTGTACGGCTTACCATCTCCACGTCGTTGTGTAGTTTGTTATTCCAAAACGTCATTATTTGGATAGGTATAATAATGAGTATAACAGATGTAAATAATAAATATAACATTTTAATTATTCTTTATATATGATATACCATCCAATTACATCCTAATTCACCATCAGTATAATGATATTGTCACTCGTGCGTACATACGAATTGTCATCTCCACGAACGCGATAACATTCATTCCCCTTCATAATCATTCAAGAATAATTTTCATTTTATGATTAAAAATAATGTTTAAAAACTTAATATCATTATGTATATGAATAAAATACATCTAATCCATAACAAACATGTCTTACATAACCAAGATTATAATGTAAAATAGATTAGTTAACACCCGAAATGATTATACTACTTAAATATTACTCACAAAGAAATATTAAAAGATCATATATGATATCATATTTTTGTATGTGGTTCTTGTATAATTTAACAACAATGATTTAACTATTATACAGGAGGTTAACGTACCCTTGACCATGGAAAAGTACAAGGTAAGGGTTAATTTCTAAATCTCATTAATATTCAAGATTGTTTATGTGTAAGTTTTTACTGGGACATATTTATTATCCATGTCCATGATTCATAAAACTTTTTTCAAAGGGATTATTTTAAGGGAACATATTACTAAAAAATTATTTTAAATGTTTTAAATATTTATTCTTCTAAACCATTCTCATTAATTTCCATGTTTTTAAAATTCATTTAAGGATTTATTTATAAAGACATGAGTGTTTTAAAATGTTATTTCCCTTCAAAATATTCAAAGTGGTATGGGACACTTTGATTAAAAAAATATTTTAAATGACTTCCTTTATAAATTGTGTGACTTTTAAATGATTTCATGAAAAAGGGATATTTCTCTGAAAGATTTGTGCTAGTCATTTTCAACTATGTCAACTTCCTTTATGGGATATTATTCTTGATCGAGGTTGATTTATTATAATAAAATATTCCATTTTGTATTGAATGAGTTATGATATGTTTTTCTATGGATGTGATATTTTAATACCATTTATGGTTTATGGTTAATGTATAAACATTTCGTATGCTAGTTTTAATACGAATGTTTATGTTATGTTCCCAAATTCTCATATGTGGAAATCATTGGACTTAGTATATGACGGGTGGAGCCTTCTATAGCTCCTTGATGCATCGGTAGGTCTCATGAGACAAACTAGTGTCTTGGCACAAGGCCTTGACAAAATCTTATTTTTAGTCTTAGCACAAGGCCCTAACTATGTGGTTATGAAGTCTGGAATTATTCATTCCATCATTATGAAATTAGATATTGATATTACATGTGATTATTCGACTAGTAGAATATCCATGTGAATAAGTGAATGGCATTATTGGATTTATATTTTCCATATTATGATAAATTTTAAGTTTAAAATTCTTGTGTTTTAGTATTATACATTGCCATAAATGTTTATGCTTATTTATGAATGTTTTTGCTATATTGTTATCCTTACTGAGCATCTGAGCTCACCCCTTTCTTATGTTTTATTTTTTCAGGATTCCAAGAAGTGTTTTAGGTTTGATAAGCTGGGTTAAGCTAGGGGATTAATGGCAATCTCAAAATATCATTTATGTTGTGTTTTATTTTCTAATGTGTAATGTAACATTCATTTATTTAATCTATTTTCCAAGACTACTAAATTAATCGGTCTTTAGGAACTTTATTCCTTATAATCATGCCAATGTATTAAAATAATGCACAGACTCTGGGATTATGGGGTCGGGGAATTATAGTTGTTATCAAAGGAAGCTTAGAAACAACCTTGGAAATAGATTTAGATAAACTCTGATTAGAGAACATTACCCTAAGATAGACTTTGAGGATTAGTATAGAAAAAATTCCTAGAATTTTTCTAATGTTGAGATTTTGTGTATTTTCCAAGAAATGCATCCCTGTCTAGATACGAGCATGTAGAGGCAGCTCAGGCATAGATGTACCTAGAAGTGAAAACTCTGACAAGGAGTTTCAGGCTTGACTCGGGGTATCCTGGTACACGACAATGGGCCTTGCTGCACTCTTGGTTATGACACTTCAGGGGGATATGCTTAGGATAATTTACATGTTCTTTACCAGCCATTATGAAGGATTTAGGATTAAATATTTTCTCAAAGAAAACATTTTTTTATGATTGTAGATTATATGCATAATCTTTTCAATTTACATTACGTATTTTACAAATTTGGAATTATGCATTGTGATTCAATAGTAAGTTAAACTTTTTGGAAAAGACATGCTTGACGGAAAGATAAAAATTTAATATGGTCCTCATAATTAGGTATTGATTTTATAATAAAAGATGATTGATTTGGATAAATTATATTTTATATTATTGACATCCTTGGAACTGATTAATGGTTTGTTTATTCCATCATTGTGGGAGTTTACAAAATTTTTAAATATAAGGAGTATATCTATTATTCTATAAGTAATAAGGGAGCATGAATGTAATCCATATGGTTTCATGGTAATTCAGGGTGTTACCATTTATTAAAAGAATACATGATGAAGGTATTCACATGTTATTATGTGACAAAAAGAATCTTCATTGTGTTTACCTTCTATATAAATTTTGGACTTTGAATTTGGATAGAAGTATTTTGGATAAGATTAATGATTGGAATGGATTAAGTTTGATATTGGATACTATTATTAAGGTTAAATCATATATTAAGATTATTTTTCGATTGTTATAAAAAGGAAAACCCAATGGTCAGGCGACAACCCGTCGCGCCCAGTAAGGCCACGAGACTTGAACTCGCAACTGAAGGGTGACATGGGTGCATCACCTACCACTTGCCTACGTGATGTCCTTGTTTTTATAATGTATTTTTTTTAAATAGTTTGAAAAATGAATAATAAATTACTTCTTTTTGGAACCCCATGTGATTAGGATAAATAGAATATTTTTGGATTTTATTATCTTTTTGAGTGAAAGATGAATCTTTGGTAGAAATTAGTTGAAAGATTAAACTCTACTTTTCATGTATATATATATATATTCACTTATTATATTAATAAATTAATTCTTAACCTTTATGGAATAGATATTAACAGCAAAAATGTGTTATCCTAATACCTTATATTTTTTTGAACTAATAATGTTTTAAATCATCATAGATCGAGGGATTTGAGGCCCTCAATTGTACACTTGTTTGCGATTGATGACCTAAATCGCTCCCTATAAATATTTACGTTTTTCCTCCAATTATAGGTCTCTAATTTCCACCAATTTTCCCCTAATCAAGATCATAATTTGGTGGTGACATTTTCATTTCCCTTTCCCTCTTATTAAAACTAGATTTTATTAACACAATTTCCGATGTGGGTTTTCCACAAAGATATTTTTCTATTTTTAACCTTTTATTTTCAAAGAAAAATTTCAAATTGTGAGGAAGAAATTTATTGAATTAAGGGAGAATGTAACACCCCAATATTTCATAGAACGTTATCTCATTAAAGTAATTCAATATCTTGTGCTACACACAACACTGAGTTTGAGCGCACCACGACTTACCAAACTAGTCATTCAAATAGTAGTTATGAATTGTATTAACTACATTTTGAATCATATATACTCTTTATAGTTTTAACATCTATATTCTGTGTTTATTAGACATAATATAAGAACAAATTCCTTTTTCAGATAAAAGATGTATTTTTCAAAAAAAATTGAAATTTTACCGGCTTTTAAAGGGGAACCATTTTTAAAAAAACTATTTGACACTTTTATATATTAAATTTAATGAAATTAAATTATTCTTTATAAGTGGGACATAAAAATTTAGTTTGGATAATTTTTTGGAACTTTTCTGATAACTTTCATATTTTGATTAATACTGAAAAATACTATGTTTTATTTGAAAAAAACATTTTTAATCGAAAAACATTATAGTGTTAAATTATTAATTTGAATGGATTTTTAGTATAATTATATTATGTTTTTATCATTTAATAAAATTTAGGTCATTATAAGTAATTTCACATTTAAATTTGACAAAAACACATGTCAATCTTTTGATAGTTTTTAATTTCTTAAAAACCTGCTTTTTGGTTTTGACAACAGGAATTAATTTTAAATTAATTAATGCAACTTCTATGTTTTTAATTTTGTAAAATATAATAAATTTTTGAATTTTTAATTTCAAAATTATCTTAGGGTGAATTTTTTGTATTTTTCAGAAAACTTTCAATTTTTGATTAATAGTGAAAAACATTGTGTTATTGTTTAAAACTGACTTTTTGTTTAAATAATTAGTTATTTTAATTTAATTTATTTTAGGTAAAAATAGATACAAAATACCTATATATTTTCAATGAAATTAATTGGAGTCATTTTATTATATGTTTAGATATATAAAATTTTATTGAACTTTTTATCGTCTTTTACCCACCTTCTAGGAGCATTTGTAAATTTGCATAAAACATAATGTTACCACTTCTATGTGTTCAATTTAAAAAATTTGAGAGACATGGTTAATAACATTAATTAAAATTTGGTTCAATAAGATGGAAATAATTATTGGTGAATAGTAATTTTTGACATTTATTTACCACGGTTAAAAGTGAATAGGGTAATTAAAGGTAAAAATGATATTATAATTCCACTAACACGTGTCATAATTCTATTTTATAAGTATAATTCAACCCAAAACAACCTTAGGAATAAAATATTGTCCTTTTGGTCCACCTGGATTAGATTTGGTCATTTATTATTATTTTATTTAAAGTGGAGTTAAAAGTGTTAAATTCAAAGTTTAATAACTAATCCATTTTTAATATAGTGTTAAAAACAATATAAGTTAGACTATAAATATTAATTAGAAAGATAAAGATATTTCCTACATAATGGTATTTTATTTATAATTTTTAGTGATTCTATAATCAAATTAATTTCTGACACAATAATGATGGAGTAATTACCGTATTAATGAAATATTAAAATAATTGATATTATAAATATCCAAATAAATGTAAATTGAGACTTCTGATGAATTAAACTAATTTTATAGGTTAATATGACATGTTAGGGTTTATTTAATAAATTTTATTAGAAGTGATAAAGTTTTTATGACTTTCAAAAAATCAAATACTAAATTTTGTCATAATTGACATAATTGGGTTTTTAAAACAAATACTATAATATTAATGGGTATAATATTCCCAAAAGTATATGGTTTGGAAAAAGGACCTAGATTAGGTTATATATATTAATAATTAATCACTTGTAATTACCTTGGTAGTTTATAGTATGTGTATTAACCATATAATATAAAAATACAAAGAGACATGGTAAATGTCAAACTATTTAACAAAAGTAAAATATAAAAGAAAGGTCAGTATGGGGACCTAAACCTATATAAAACCTATTGGTTGAGAGTTTTTCGACCCATACCCACCTTATCCTAGAAATAAATCATTTTGGAGCCATCAAAACCGAAAATTATTCTATTATAAAATAATAATTCAAACTTTTCCAAAAGTGACCCTCGCCTCTCTTATAAAAGGGTACTTCCCCTTCCCTTAATTTCACACCTCCAAAGCCATATGGATCGGCCAAACCCTACCCAAATATCCTCTCAACATCCCTCAAATCAACCTAGAGTCCTTAAATTGATCATAAATCCAACCTAATGATCCCTTTTGATCAAATCAAAATGAAACAAAAGAAGAAGAGGTAATAATTTCACCACCCTCTTTCAAGTTCTTTTCTTATTCCACTTCCTCTTTATTTGTTTTTTCCATACCAAAATAATAATTCTTGTAGCTTCTACATACTTTGATGTTATTATAAATATGGTACAACCATCTTCATTTTCTATCCATCCTATAAATGATAGTCATCATATGTGCATACGTACGGCTTATCGTCTCCACGTCGTGGTGTAGTTTATTATCCAAACACTTCATTATTTGGATGGGTATAATAATGAGTATGACTGATGTAAATAATAAATATCACATGTTTATGATTATTTATATATGATATAACATCCAATTACATATGGTTTCACCATCAATATAATGATAATGTTTCTCGTGTGTACGTATAGATTACCGTCTCCACGAACGCGATGAGATTCATTCCCCATCATAATCATTCATGAATAATTTTAATTTTATAATTAAAAATAATTTTTAAGAACTTAATATCATTCTAGATATGAATCAAATAAATCCTATCTACAACAAATATGGCTTACGTAACCAAGCATATAAAGGAAAATGGATCAGTTAACACGTGAAATGACGATACTACTAAAATATTACTAACAAAGAAATATTATAAGATCATATATGATATCATATTTATGTATATGGTTCTTTTATAATTTAATTACAATGATTTAACTATTATATAGGATTTTAACGTACCCTCTACCATTGAAAAGTACAAGGTAAGGGTTAATAACTCAATCTCATTATTATTCGAGATTGTTTATGTGTAAGTTTTTACTGGGACATATTTATTATCCATGTCCATATTTCATAAAAGAGATTTCAAATGGATTATTTTAAGGGATTCTTTTACTAAAACATCATTTTAAATGTTTTAATGATTTATTCATCTAAACTGTTGTCATTAATGTTCATATTTTCAAAATGATTTTAAGGATTTATTTGTAAATACATGAATGTTTTAAAATGTTAACTCCTTTCAAAAGATTCAAAGTTGTATGGGACACTATGATTCAAAACTATCTTTTAAATGACATCCTTTATAAATTGTGTGACTTTTAAATGATTTCATGAAAAAGGGATATTTCATTCAATTATTTTTACTGATCATTTTCAACTATGTCAACATCTATTACGGGATATTATTATTGATAGAGGTTGATTTATTATAATAAAATCTTCTATATTTTATTGAATGAGTTATGATATGTTTTAATATGGATGTGATATTTTTATCTCATTCATGGTTTATGGTTAAATTATCGACATTTTGTACGCTAGTTTTAATATGAATGTTTATGTTATGTTTAAACCTATTCATATGAGGAATGAATTGGACTTAGTAAGTAACTGGTGGAGCCCGCTATAGCTCCTCAATGCATCGGTAGGTCTCATGAGACAAACTAGTGTCTTGGCACAAGGCCTTGACAAAATCTTATTTGTAGTTTTGTCACAAGGCCTTGACTCTGTGGTTATGATGTTTGGCATTATGCATTCCATCATTATGAAATTATCTATTGGTATTAAATGTGATTATTCAACTAGTAGAATATCCATGAAAATAAATAAATTGAATTATTTGATTTATCATTTCCATATTATGATGAAGTTTATGTTTAAAAGGATTTTGTTTTAGTCTTATACATTGCCTTAAATGTTTATTCTTATTTATGAAAGTTTCCATTATATTTTTATCCTTACTGAGAATCTGAGATCACCCCAATATTTTGGTTTATTTTCCCATGATTCCAAGAAGGGTTTTATGATTGATAAGAAGGGTTATTCTAGGTGATTAATTGAGTTATCAAAGGATCATTTACGTGGTGTTTTATTTTTTAATGTGTAATTTAATGTTCATGTATGTAATCTATTTTCTAATACTGTTAAACTAATTAGTATTTTGGGACTTGATTCCTTGTAATCATGCCAATTCATTAAAATAATGCACTGACTCTAGGCTTCTGGGGTCGAGTCGTTACACACCTAAAACAAATTCATGTAATTTCCTTCATTTTTTCATAAGAACGACATTTATATACTCATGTAATAACAGACCTTTCATGGTTATCTTCAATTATTCTTTATAAAAATAAATATTTTCATGGAAAATCTTATTCTTCATATTGTAATAATAATATCTTAATCAATTAAACAAGTATTTGGAACATGAGATCACTTCACCAATTTTCATATTTAATATCATATCCATATTTACTAACAAACAAAAAATAAAACATGTGATCAACAATCACCCCTTTGTATTTTTTGTCAATATCTCTTCACATATTAAAAAAATATGTGTTCTCAATATTTTCTCTACTGTTGAATATAAAATGAAAAGGGCGTGTGGGGGGATTCTAATTTATTATTTTTCTCAAAAATATGATCTTCTCCCTTGTATGAAACTTTCTTGATCAATTATAAGGGGGATGATCTCACACAGTTATCTTACCAAAAGGTCTTTAGTTAATCTAACCTAAGTCTACATGGGATAATGTAGAGTAGAAAAGAAGAGAGATACAACCAATTTTTTCCATGTTTTCCATGAAAACCCATTCATGTGAAATCATGATCAAATATTCTGAATTTATATTTTAGGGGTTGGAAATAAAAAAAATTTATCAAAAAAATGTGAAATCATGCACATACTTCAGCAAACACATTATAAAGTTCAAGTTAAAAAGATATATCTTCCCCTTTGTCTCATATTTTCATCACCTGAGAACTCTCCCTTAATTGATATGAATGATACAATTAACAATGATGGATTAAAGTGTCATTGTAAAACATATTCCTTCAATTTTGAACACTATCTAGACTCTATAAATTACAATCTCTTCGTTATTTCCAGAAGTGTTAGCCTCAAAAAAATCCTTCAACTACCTGCAAAGTTAGTTCAAAACTCATAAAACATTTGAGTAAGGATTGACATATTGGTTTATAATAAATAAAATTTAGACTAAGTTCTTTCTCTAAATCTAGGCCATTCTTTTCTTCCAATATCAGCATGGGAAGATTTATTTTTACACTTCATTTTTTTTAGTCTCGTTGATTTTACTATCATATTTCTTCCCTTCTTCTCCTCTATTTTGAATAAATTTTTCAACCTCAGTGTTATAAATCTTCAAGTTTCAAATTGTGTATAATCTCTCATCATATTTCTCATCATTTTTTAAACCACTTGTTTTTTTAGATTTAGTTATTTTCTCATCCTCCTCTAATTATATACCCAATTTCAATTAGTTTTACCAAACAACTAGGAAATCATTCCTATGATTCTCAATTTTCTCAACCTATAAACCTGACTATCCGTTGGTTTTATTTTGTAACCTATTCCCTTTAACAACATATGGAACTTCTATTTACATTATTTTCTTGCACACCACAACCTTGTGACATTCTAAATTATATCTTCCAAAAACTTCTTCCAATGTATGAACTTTTTTATGTAGATTGTGGTGGTACGATTTTTTTCATTGGTTTTTTTCTCTAATATTTTTTCCTCAAATTCTTATTAAAACTCATCCCTTTTTATTTTTTCCTCTTTATTAGTAAATACATGTTGAAATAGAATTAATCATATTTGTGACCTTGCATACCATAACACCAACAAAATCCATGATGCTTTATCCTCTAATATTGGTTTTAGGTGAATTCATATTTGTGTTGTTGTTTTATTGTTGCAAATTAAGCCTCCATTTTCTTGGGGTTTATGGCCTTATTGTAAAAAATTATCAATTTTTTCTTTCATACTTGCACTATTAGAAGAAACATATCAATCAAAATGATTAAGTGAACTTTTACCTTTATTCTCTCCTGATTGAGTGGTTTCTCCCTTGGTCTCAATATATTTATTTAAATATTTTCTTTCTTTATTAAACTCGTATTGAACTATGACACATATTTCTTGTGCCTAAAACAAAGATTCTTCTCTAATAGTAAACTTACCTTCATGATTACATATCATATTATCTCTTTTAGAAATTTTTAATTTTTGTTGCCTAATCCCATTTACAAAATATACTTCTTTCTTAAATAGCTCCCCATTTTCTTCATCTACAGGAACTATTTCATCCTTTTTATTTTAAAAATCTAGTTTAATTTTTTCATTTTCAATATTTTTCAATTTTTCTTTAGATATTTGACCTATTCCATATAGAATTATAATTGTTCTTTTAGACTATACTCAATTTTTGTTCTTTCATCTTCATCATCACTACTACTTAATGAATCATTTCTTCTCTTTTCTTGGGAAAATAATCCATATTCATTATCGAAAGAAAAATATGTTGAATAATATTTATTATATATTCTCATAATATTTATCTCCTTTATTACACATTGTTTCTTCTTTTTATTATCCCATTTGTGATTATGAGATTTTTATTTATCTTCTTTCGATTTTGATTTCAATTCCTTAACCTTCTTCTTTGGAAAATTCTTTTAAAAATGACTAGATCTACCACAGTTGAAGCATTTTGGAAGTCTGTTATTCTTAACCATCTATTTCCCCATCCTAAACCCTTTTAATATAAGTTTGAAAATTTGATTGAAGTCATCAAAATCCTCATCACTATCTAAAACATCTGATTCTTTATCCTCTTCTTCTCTAACTTTTCAAATTCTTATGGCTTCAAAGACCATTTCAATTTTTTCATTATTCTTAAAAGATTGAATTTTTCTCCACTCATAATCCATGATAATGTTGTATAGTCCGTCAAGATAAAAATAATATCTTTCTTATAAGGATGATATCATTGAATAAATATAATCAAGAAAATTCCTCATCATATTTTGACAATGATAGATTCACCCAACTTTTAAACAAATCCTCAAATATTATGGAATATCGCATTCAATCTGGGGATATAGTCATCAATAATTTCTTTAACATACATTTTAATATCCTCAAACTTACTCCTCAAAACATGAAGTTTGGCTTCCTTGATATTGAAATTTCCTTCATAGATGCTTCTAAATTTATCCAATATCTCGTTGAAAATCTAGACACTCGTGACCATTATGTAGACCATTTTTGTTAGATCTATCAAGATAGCATCTTTACCCTTTAAATATAACTCCATATTTCTCTTATCATCTTATGTCATGTAAGAATCACCAAAAAGAGGTGGAAACACCACTGTTTCAGCATATCTCAATTCCATGCCAAGTGATAGGAGATAGGGTGCCATCATAATCAAACAACTACGATAATTCTTCCCATAAAATGTTGGAATTATTCAGTTATTGATAGAATTAAAATTAATCATCTATCATAATGATACTCGGATCTTTAGAGGCAACCTACCCTCTGATACAACTTACTGATCCCAATGCTAGATTTACAACTGAGGGGGGAGGGTTTAATTAGTGCTTTATTTTTATTAATTCATTTTCATTAAAATTTAACCTCTTCAAATTCTTAAGGTACTCGATCCACTCTATCATAACTATCTATCTCACTTCATGTGTATTTGTAGTAATTGAATGCACAACACATCATATTTTATTATTTTTGGAATAAATACATACTCATTTCCATGTTCATTATTCCCCCATAATTGATTCTCTATTATAATCCTCAGTTTCAAACAAGTGATTACAATTTCTTTCTGCTCCAAATGAAAGACTTTTTCTCTGGCTCCAACTGAGAGACTACGTTTTCTTTTCGATCCAAAAAAAATACTTTTTCCCCTGGCTCCAATTGAGAGAATATATTTATTTATAGATCTAACTAGAAGAATCCACCTTTCTATAAGGATTTATCACATGCATTATGATACTTTCTTATTCCACCATGAGATTTCTAAATCTAACTTTCTCTGGTACATTCTCATGATCATCATAATACCTGAGGGTATTCTTTCATTATATGTTGCATCATAAATACTTGATAGTTTTGGGTATAACTCTTTTATTCTCACGTTTCTTAGAGTAATCCCTGTATCACCCTATCTTCATGCAATACATTTTCATTCACCAAAAATACTCATGGGTTTAGATATTAACATTTATTTCATGTGTCTTGGTTATCACTCATGGATTGCCTTATTTTCATAAACTATATATGTGTCATTAAACTCATTAAAATACCTAAAGAATATCATCTATCTATTCATCATGAAGAATCACAACTGTCACGCCTCATTCTCTATTTCTTTAAGAAGAAGAAAAATCATATAGCTCATTTAAATATTCTTTACACGAGTACTCCATTTTCAATACCCATAGCATGAATCTCATTCATGTGAAATATTTATTTTATTTTCATCAATGCAATGTAGAGCTACATATATAACCATTTAGACCATACCTATGCATTAAATCTAGAATTTAATTTTATTCAGCTGGTTATATTCTTCTTGTGATCATCATGGCTTCGGATATATCTATTAATGTATTACGGTTTATGAATTTCATTTCCAATAAACTCTTCAAACTCACCAAGATATCAGTAGATCAATGTGACCTACTTGAACTGTGTACATGGATTTGTCTTTATATTTTTCATGAAAATAGTGTATGAAACCTCACAACATAGATCCCTAGATATAGGGTAGAAGAATACAATCATATGAAATGATTTAAAGTTCCATATTTACACAATCTAATAGTTGGAAAAAGTTATGTCATATTTTAAGAGGAAGAACAGTACATGTGCATCCATTATTGTACATTGGTTTTTATATAAATTAAGGGTGTGGGGTATCAACCAACTACTACCTTTAAGCAAGTAGAAGAAAGTACCAGGGTCTTCTCTCAATCCCCTACTAGAACTGACCCATGTTGGTGCTCTCTACTATTGTGCCTCCCCACATAGTTTCATAGCTACTCCTCTCATGCACTCCATATGGGAACTCCTATGGCCCTTATACACAACCCACCCCACTATTGTCCATGGGTTGGCTTGGGATGGTTCCCTTGGGTGTGGTAGACCATAGTCCAACATGTTCTTGTGGTCAATCATAGCCTATGAATGCTTGTGGGATAGCTGTATTTTTTCTATTAAGCTACAAAAACAAAATTAGCATATTTTCTAAGTGTAGAATATAATTCAAAGCCACAATTTTTTCAAACCCACATAAAAACACCTTCATGAAATTTCCTTTATTTTTTATAGGAATCTTCTTTAAATCCTCGCTTAATAGAAAAACTTTCATGGTCGTTTCAATTCTACTTCATGAAAATTAAAATTTTCATAGAAAATATTATTCATCATCTTGTATTAAACAAAGTGTCATCAATGACACAAGCCTTTGGAACATAATATCACTTTAATAATCACCAAAGTTAATATCACTCACATATTTAATGATTGATAAAAAATGAAACATTTTATTAATAATTACAATAATGATTCAAGCAATATTTTTTATTTTGCTGATATGAACATTCATGAAAAAAACATCATGAATAAAGTTCCAGTGGTGAAGATGAATCTAATTTATTAAATAATAGGATGAAATCTATGAAAATTATGAAAATATATGAAGTTTTACTAGTCAAATAAGATGATTGATCTATTTTTATTTATGAAGTGAAACCTAGATCATTTCATTCTTGGTTATGAAATTATTGTTGTTCCAAAACATTACTGAAGCATAAGGACAATGTGTTAAAAAAGGAACTTTGAGGATATAAAAATCTACCACATTTTATTTACATTTTGAACCAAGAGATGTGAATAATTAATTGATGAATCAAGAGTAGTTTGATGTTCTGAATGAATAACAATACTATATAGAGATGAAAAAAAATTGGATTTGGTATCCAACTCCTAATATAAGATAGTTTTTTTTAAAAGTCGGTGTTCCAAATCAAGTTGATTGAAGAGGGATAAGTTGTGAAAAATAAAGAAAGACTTGTATTAAAACATTATTATTATTTATAAGTAATTGATTTTGATGTCAAATTCATAATAGTTTCTAGAATAGGGACCATAAGTATATTTCTTTCACTTATTAATAAAAGGAAATTCAATATTTTCCAAATGGATGTCAAGTCCACCTTCCTCATGGTGAATTAGAAAATGAGGTTTACAATGATAAACCTAGTGGATTATTTCTTATAAAAAATGAGGACTATGTCTAAAGATTAAATAATTATATATATGGGTTGAAATAATCCCCAAAAGAAAGCTATTTGATGTTATATACCTTTTTAACTATTTAATGTTCAATAATGAAATAGTGAAAGGTACAATTTACATCAATGATGAAAAAAAAGTTGTCTCTTATTGTTATTTTTTATGTATATGATATTATTTTTTTCTAGAAATTATGATGGTTCTTGTGAAGATTTTTCCTTGTAAATAAAGAAGTTGTTTGAAATTTATATTCTTGGAAAAATGGAATATTTTCTAGTCTTATAAATATATCAAGAGGGATGCCATATTTTTTTCTCGAGAAATTTATTATCAGGAACATCTAAAGAAGATCGGAATGGATAATTCAATATCTATTTCTAATCCAATCATAGTGGGAAAAAATATTTCCAACGATGGGAAAGTAAAAGATGTTAATCCTAGAGAATTTTATAGTCTTATTATAATATTACCATACTTGACATCCTCACAGGGAACTATTATTTATGTTGTTACTTTATCATCTAGGTTTCAATGTACACAAAAAAAGACCAATTATATGTATAGAAAGAGAATTATATGGTATATCAAAGGTGTGATATATTTTTTATTGGTATATGATAGTAATGGAAATCCGGATTTATTTGGGTATACAGAAACAGTTTGGGAAGGACATTTTAATGATAGAAGACCACTATCCGGTATAGTTTTTTTCTAGGATAAAGGTGTATATGTTGTCACACAAAGATGTAAATTTATATGACCAGGATAACTATTAATGTATAATTTTTAGCTAAAACTCAATCCATAACCTACTTTATATGGATGAGGACTCAGTGGGAAGATAAAAGGTGTAAGTGAAGATTCCATAGCTTTTGGGCTTTTATAATCAAAGTTATCTTAATTTTTCAATGAATATAATTAAAAATTTAATATAAATAAAATTCATGTAAAATATCACATCATTAATGATATCAGGGAAAAGAATGTATTGAATATAGAATTTATTCCAATAGATGATAAAATAGCAGATGTTTTCACTAAACCATTTCCAAAGGAAGAATTTAAAAATTTGAGGTTTTTTATGTTTATTCAATAACATTCCTCTCAAGGCTAAGTTATAGTAATTTGATCTCATATCTCCTCATTTTATTTCGATATTTTTTTCAAAGGTGGAGGAAAATTACAACTTAAATCTCTTTAATTTTTATTCAATTATGCATTACAAAGGGGGAGAAACCATTTTTTTAGAGTATCCAATGATATGAGTTTTAAAAAATGGTAAGGAGATATATTATTTTGAGGGAGTGTGTATTTGGAGATAGTTATTATAGGGTTTAGGTTTTGGTATCAATGTTTGTGTGTTTTTTTGTGCAAGTGTGTATGTGTTTGGGGGATTTTTTGAACTATTCTAATAGTTTTGGGGTGCAATGATGGAGGAACATGATTTTAACAGTTCCAAAAGAATGTTTTCCTTATAATGAAATTTATTCTATAATTTGAAGTTAATGTTAACTAGATTCTACCCTTAGGTGAGGTATAGTGTTGAGTTGATTTGAATGTAAGTCACAACATCCAAAAAAACATGTTATTATAGTTTAATGTTCTTTTCTCCTATACTATTTTTTCATGTATAGGAATCGAATTATTGAATTAAGATTCAATGTTTTGTAAATTGAGTTTTAAATTGATTTATTTTCCTTAGTTGATAAAAAATACAAAAGGGTAGATTATTAAGACCAAGAGTTTTTTTAGGGGATTTTATTGCCAATAGGATATTTTTGTGACTCTAGATGATGTTTTGGATATTTGTAATTAAAGAATTAATGAGATGTTATGAATTGAATATGATTATTGTGTTTCCTTTTATTCAGAACACATAAATCATTTTGAAACATAGTTATTTTTGTAATGATTCATTTGATATAATGTTTTTTCAATGTTTTCTGAATTATTTAAAGTACATAGGAGAAGTGTTGAGGTTGATGAATGGAGTTTGAAGCTTTTTAAATTTTAGGTGAAATCACTAAATCATGTTCAAACTAAAAATTGGTGTGGAGATGATTTTGAAAACATAAATTGATTGTTTTGATAAACCATAGAAATTTTTGGGTTATTTTATATAGAAAAATTCTCACATATTTCATGGTGATATAAAGACTTGGTCATAGTACTCTAGAGAATATAAAACAACTCATAAATTGGGAGACCATTGGCATAAAAAAGTTTAACAATGAGTTGTTTCAAAAAAAAATTTCTATTGGAAATGGTGAACTATATAATATAGTGGAGGTTTATATAGTGATTAAAGAAGAGTAAATGTTTGGGAATAAAAATAGGGATTACCACATAGTGGTATATTGTTGTTGAGAATTTCAAGAATAGCTTGAAGTATCAAGGTGACTTATTCCCACGGAGTGAAATATATGGGAATTTATCTAATATTTAAAATGATGACCTGCAAAATATAGAATATTACATGGTAAAATAAAATAATTTGTATTCTGAATGGATGGTGGTATATATATCATGGTTCTAATAATTTTAATATAAGTTCAGATTTGTTGGAATACAATTATGTAAAACACACAATGGGGTGGTCTAGGTAATAAAAATATTCCAAAACATCATACAACATGTCACTGTAAATGATAATATCTAAGGATTATTTCATATTTAATTAGATTTGATGTTGTGTCTCTTTTATGACTCAAGTGGGATACTCTACTAGATCTATAATGTCTCTAAAACCTATCAATGGAGTCTAAGAGGTCTTATATGATCCAAAGGGTTTAAAAGAATCAGGTGATGTTGAAGGAAGTTGAAATTTTGATTTTGAATTTGAAAATATAAATTTAAAATTTCACAAACAAATTGTAGTTATGCAAGAGAATATATAGAGAAGAGAATGGATATGTACTAGAGAGAATAAAAATATAGATTGTCTGACATTTAGAAGAGTAATAATAATATAGAGAAGAAGTAAAAGTGACTTATGGGAATTCATTGCAGTAAAGTTATAGGAATAAATAGTGAACAACATGATGGAAGTCTTTTTTAGATGATGACTCTCCTACTATTGGAATTAAATATTTTACCATTATAATAGTGTTATAAGTGCATAAATAGTTATAATACTTTGTGTGACACAAGTTCAAAGATATTATATTCTTTTTATAATCAATATGTTGATAATAGTGGGATATGTGATCTTAGGGGAATCCAGATCATTCTAAATATTATCCTCCTTAGTTTTACAAGTGAAACTTATAAATATGATCTTCCTTATTTTTGTGTGCTTGTTGGTGTGATTAAATAAATACTTAGTCAATAATTTTAAATAGTGTTGAATATTTTTTTAGAATGAAATTTTAATGGAGTTTAAATTTCTAATTCACTCCCATCCCCTCGTGATTTACACTAACCCTATAGGTCGACTGGACCAACATGCTCATGATCAGTGGGGAAAACTCCTTTGGTTCAAGGATATTTTTCTAAAATTTAATTTTATCTCATGGAATATTCATTACTATTCCATCTCTACATATGAGGAGATATTAAAAAAAGTGATAAATTTTTTCCCCAAATGTTCTTGTTTACTCCTCTCCATCGTCGAGTCAAACTCGCACTTATTTATTGGTATTGATTGGGAAAGCGTAGTCTAGGATTCAGTGGGGGAATTAAATGGTCTTTTATTTCCCACCTGTCTAGGTGATTTATTCCTACATAGGTGGTTCAATGGTGCCGGAAATAATCAAACAGGGAAGAAGACATGAGTGGTCTTTGTTTCATCCAGTTGTTGGTGTGTATGGGAGGTGAGAAACAGATCTCGTTTCGAATGTGTTACTTGCACAAGGATGGGCCTCATTTCTCAAATGGAGTGGTTAATAACAGATCTAGGTGTAACCCTAAAAAATTGTATGAGTCTCCCTCGAAGTGGTAGGTGCTTCGTCACAAGTACACCTCTAGTGCAGGTAATAGAACGGTGTGAATGCAAGGATGGATCTGCTAGAGACCCCCTACTGAAGGTCTGAAACTCAATTATGATGTCTCTTGTGCTATGGTTATTATGAGGGGTGGAGGGGTTATTCCAAATCCATGGGGAAGTTTGGTCGCTTATTCTATTTCAAGTATTGGCAAAGGGGGCTCCCTGCAAGTATAGGCTTCGATGATTCTCAAAGGGATCCAATTCTATTTTTCCTATCACATTTCTATCTAATAGATTGATATTGGTTCTATAATTATCTATGATACTATAATAGATCACAGAGGCACTCCATGGACTATTTCATAGCATATCCAGTGATACAGACAACTCATTGATAGTAGAACTAGGTTATTTCATACATGGTGAGAGGTCAACAAGGTGGAATAACTCCAGGCATCATGGCTTACTCACGATGATGATATATTTTCCTTCTCTATATTTGGTTCCATTCCTCTAGAGTGCACTAAAATTGTCCAAGGTGACACCCACTGACTTCATTAGTTTAGGCTCCCTTGAGTCAGGCTTCTATTCCTTAATTTTTTGTTTCTTTCTTGGATTTTTTAACAGATATTCTACTGGGCATTCTGACTTTAATTAATAAAATATGTTTTTTTGGTTGAAAAGAGAGCCCAAAATTGTTGTAAAGGAGATCCTAGGGTCTTGAGGGATGAATGAAAATTTCCTATAAAAAAATTTTCCCCATTTGGTACCGTCGAAATCCATCAGCAAGCCGATAGACTCTATTGGTTGGTCAGTGGCCACTGGATAGAATCACTTCTTCCCAAGAACCCCAACAATTTTTTAGTAAGATCTTCTGTTTTATATATATCTCTAAAAACTTAGTCGAAAGACCAATGGATCCCATTAAATAGACTATGGAGCTGTTGTAGATTCTCAAGCTACAACAAATCCTTTCCTTTTTATGATTTAATATTCCCAGAAACCTATTACCAACCTCAAAACTTCTGAAATTTCACTCAAATATATGTAAAAGTTATAAATATATTAATCGATGAAAGGAGCTATAAGGACCCTACCTTATTACATTACATAATCTTGAATTTAGTAAAGAAGTCACTTCCTTTCACATTGAGGACTTTTTAAAGTTTAGGTTTTTAGAGAATTGGGACATAATACATTCATAATATTCCATATTAATACAAAGCAGATACCATAAAAACATAATTCATTTCTTCAAAAATTTAAAACATTTCAAATAAAACAGTATTTCTTTGAGAAATAATCATAAAAATTAACATAAATTCCTTATTTATCTTACACATATTTATAACCTATGAAAATCTTTTAAAAACCTGGGATGAGCACAGAAAGCTGATTAAGGGATATAAAAAAAGGAAAGAACACATTAGTAGAGGAACGTATGTAATCATTTTCAAAAAGACATACTTTTCACCCATATATACATACATTGTGTAACTAGACATTCCCACAAGATTTCCACAAAACATGAAGAAAAAAATAGAACCATAAAAGTTTCTTGTGAAATTACTTACATAATCATGTAACCCTCTCAGCTACCTTGTAATTTTTAACACTCACAGATACCTTATTGTGTAACCATTGTAGTTACACTTGGAGTAACCAAATGGATGTCCTCAAACTTAAAAATACCCAATGAATTATAGGGATATATATTCCCCAATATTCATTATAAACAATGCCCAAGAACCATAACATAATCTTATAACATGAAAATTTTCATAAAAACATTTCTTTCAAATTTCGTAAAATAGAATTTTAGAAGAGGATTTTAAAAGAAATGCCCCTTAAAAATATCATATAATTGAAGTGAGACATAATAGAGTGGGTGTAATACATATAAAAAGATTAAATACACATAATTAAACATAATATAAATAAAATTAATCACATAAACAATTTTAATACCACATAAATAAAGATGTAGAAGGTTAACCCAAATAATGGAAATTAGGTTAAGAATTCTCTTACCTCGGGTTTGTCTTAAAAAAACTTGTTTAAAACTCCTATATATTGGTCAAAATAGTGTTATTAATATCTTATATAAACATATTAATGTTTATAACACCTTATATGATCATTTCATAACATCATTTCGCCATTTAACTATTAGTATTATGTTCCTTCCATCGTTTCGTGTGTGTTCTTTACATGATTTCTATGGCCGGTTTGTTTTTTATTTTATTGTTGTATGGAAAAGAAAATACATAATTGGAATAAAATGGTATTAATATGTTTCAAGAATATATAATGATACCATAAATAATTTTTTTTATCATGTATGATGATGGATCATTAGACAAAACATTAAGGATGTTCGTTTAGATCATTTTTTGCAGTTCCTCGATAATCATGAACTTGTTTCATTATATAATTTAATTATAGGGATATAAGTTCATTACAGAACATAAAATGCGTTATAAAATAAACTTTACATTATTTTTCAACCATTAAAATTATTTTATGAACATATTTAAAGGATGTAATGGGTATTGCAAACACATCATCCACAATTTTAGTAAACCGGCACATTGTGGATGGTGTATTTATTTTTAGAACAAGAGGGAGAGGATAGGAAGGAAGATGATGAATTTTTTTACATTAACATGATAACATATAAAATATATGAGATTATTTATATTTCATAACTCTTTGATAAGTGTAGGGGAAGAGATTATAAGAAAAAAATGAATTGGAAAGAAAATGCATTAAAAAGGAAGAGGATTCTTACATCTCCATCTCTTCTCCTCGAGATCCTCCTTAAGGCCTTTGGTTTTGGCCTTTTGGTGAGACAAGTAGGTCTTTCAAGTGGGGAGGAGAATTGAGGATAGTATTTGAAATAACATATACAATTCTGAAGGCTTGAGAGGTGTGTGAAGAAGAGGGGAATGAGGGTGGTATTTATAGTGGAGGAGAAGAGGGATTTTACATTATTTTAATAATTATTATAATTTTTTTTCTCAAGACTAAATAGTCTTGATTCATGTGACCCCAAATAGTAATAATTTCATGTGACTTTAAACCAAGTGGAATTACATCATCCTTACACCACCTATGATGCAGTAAAACAACTATTTAGCATTTATCGTAATTTATCGTATTTACTATTCATCAAAAATTCAAGAATTTCAGAAAAATCCAAAAAATTCACCCTAACCATTTTTCAACGTGTAGAATTAAAAAATAAACTCAATTTTTTGAAAATAATTTTCTAAATATTATTTATCAAATTTTTAAATAAAATCATAATTTATTCCAAAATAACAATTTTAAATCTATAACTCATTTTTAACACCTTGAAAAATTAATCAATAGCTCATTATCTTATATCCTTAAGAAAATAAAATATTAATTTGATTTACTATTCATTAGGGTAATATTACTATTCATATTAATATTCATAAGGTCATGTTACTATTCACCAAAAAAATAAGCGGGTTCTATCAAACTCCAAATAACTTACTGATCACAACTATAGATAACCATTTTTTGAAATTCAAATCATATAAGCAGCAAAATTATGTTTAAAGGCTAGATGTAACTATCTAATTTAAAAAAAGATTCATGAATTTCAATTTATTTTTTTAAAACATTGGGGTGTTACCGGAGGTGGCTCAATTATCTATCTATTTTAACTTCACATCCTACAAATGTTTCCCCAGTGTTCTAATCGAAATATTAAGTCCACTATGCATGACTGTTTGACTCTCACTCCCATATCCCTTCCTGAATTTTTTTTCTAATATTTAACTTATACTAGAGGAATTGTATTTCCTCACTATATCTTCTCACTTTGGTCTACTATACAAATGGGTTTCTTGGAAAATGATGCATCTAGTTCTAGCTCAATATCCTTACAGTCAATCATATGCACATGATCAGGCTCGTAATTCCTAAGCTTTCGCATTTGGAAAACGTTGTACATACCTTGATACCATGCAGGAATTTAAACCAATATCCCATCATCCTTATGTGTTCAATTATATTTAATGATTTCACATACCATGGTTACAAATTGACATACCTTTTTATATGCATGTGCCATAACCAAGGGGATGCCAACAGGAAAACGTTTTCCCACAAATAAATCCAAGGGACTTCTCCTTCGGTCATCCTATGACTTCTACCTATTCTAAGTTGTAAGAAACAATTTTTTAATTAAATTCACCCACTCTAAGGTCTCATGTACCATACATAGTGCAACAACTGAAAACTCACCTGCCTAATGCCAGCACAAAGGTGAAGGACATGGCCTCCCATACAGAGCCTCAAATAGATCCACATGAATTGAAGACTAAATATTTTTAATATAGTATAACTCCACTAGATCTAAGTTATTATATCATTCTCCTCCTAAAAACAAAATGCATTCCTAAAGAAGATCCTATAATTTCTAGATAATTCTCTCAGACTTATTGTTGTTCTAAGGATGAAAGTTCATACTCAACTTCAACTAAGTACCCTTCGCCTTCAGTAAGCCTTGCTAAAACTATGATGAAGACCAGGTTTCTCTCTCTGATACCACACATGAATGAACTATAGGAATCCACATGATCTCTCGAACATTGATATTTCCAATCTCATCTAATGATTTCATCTCTCTAATCGGTATGAAGTGAGACCCCTTGGTCAACAAATCTATTATCACCCAAATGGTGTATTGACCTATCAGGGTCCTAGGAAACCCTTCCATGATGTTTGTCATTACCTCATCCCACTTCCACACTAGTACTGGAAGTTTCTAGAGATACCCTCCAAGTACATAATGATTATCCTTGATTATATGAAATGTAAAACAACTAGAGACAAAGCCTGTAATATCTATCTTCATTTTGGGCCACCACAACCACTTCTTGACATCATGATACATCATGGTTGACCCTGGGTGCACTACCCACTACAAATCATGAGATGATCTCATCACCACCTCTATTATAGTATATGTAAACATCAACATGATATGAACCAGAATCACTCTATGACTCTCCAAAATCCAACCTAAAACAAAACCACTTTCTTCCAATCTCTCATGAATCACCCCACACTCTAGATCAAGATCCTGATTAGTCGTTACATATTATACTAGTAAGGATGTGATCCCTATGTGTGCACAAAACGCTACACCTTGATCCTCCACTAATCAAACCTATCAGTCTTCCTATATGGATGTGAGCTTCCATCCAGCTTCTGACATCCTGTCTCCCACCTCTTGTGTTTTTATCCTTAGAAAATCTACAACCACATTTCCTTTTCTAAGTGAGAGTTACATATTGAATTAGTACATATACAAGTACTCTACATAACACCTATGATGAAAGTTCAGGTTATGTTATGACAAGATTTACCATGGGATCTTATGTCCCAGATACATGACAAATCTATTAGTGAATAAGTAGTGTTTCCATTATTTCAGCACATGGAGCGTAGCTGCTAACTCTAAGTCATGAGTAGGGTAGTTCGACTCAAGGATTCATAGCTAACGAGACCCATAAGTGACTACCTTATCATGCATCATCATAATAGCTCCTAATCCAATGACAGATGTGTCACAGTAAAAATCATATCCAACTCTAGCCTCAGGAAGTCTTAGGATCGGAACTGACATCAACCTTTTCTACAGATCTAAAAATAATTCCTCACACTATTCTATCCATTAAAACATGATTATCTTATTATTAAGTGGGTTAAGAGACACTTCAAACTAATATACTTCATGAATGAATCTCATATAGTGCCTAGTGAATCCAAGAAAACTCTGAATCTCAAATATATTCCTCATTCATTCCCAATACATGAATGTATTAACTTTATCAGGATTAATCGATATTCCTGGTTGAGAAACAAGATTCCCAATAAAGTGAACCTTCTGTATCCAAAAGTGACACTTCAAGTACTTAGTATAATGTCCATGTTCCTAAATCATGATCAACATGATATCCAAGATCCTAGAATGCGATTCTAAATCATATAATTTATAATGATGTCCTCAACAAACATGATGATGATGGAATCCAAGTATTTGTGAGAGATATTGTTCATGGGGTCCATGAACACTTCCAGAGAATGCATCATCCCAAAAGGAATAAAATATACTCATACAAACCATACCTTCTCCAAAACATTGTCTTTAAAATTTATTCTCCTATGGTCCAAATATTTTGGTCTCCAGAACATTGATCAATCTAAGAAAATTATTCACCTCCCATCAACTGATCAAAAAATTCATTAATTCTTATCAACTGGTACCTTTTATTTACTATGATCTTATTCAATGTCCATTATTCCACATGAAATCCAAAGATTATTCCACCTTCTTAGAAAACAACATCGGATCACCCTAAGGGGATGTTCTCAGTCTGATAAAGCCTTTATCTTCTAAATCAACAATAAAAACTCTGATCTATTTTAACTCTATATTTTTTATAAGATATAGTGGAATTGATATGGGAATTTCACCATAAGAAATCCTTCTCAAATTCAACTCATGTTTATGGTGATACACATGATAAGTACTCCAGAAAGACATCTCAATATAGTACTACCACTGGCGTAGAAGAAGAGGGTGTCACTATCTGATCCATTTTAAGGATCATGGTATCCACCTATGATTACAATATTTCTATTTGATGGGGTTTTAGTCCTATTATGCATCCTTCATCATCCCATTCAATTTTCAGTAAAAAAAAACCCCTCCAAGGATAATAAATTCACCCACCTCTGATAGAAATTAATGTGTGCATAGAAACCGGTTAACTAGTCCATGCCAAGGATCATGTTGAAACCTTTCATCTCTATAATTTTGAAGCTCCAAGTGGCTCAGACCTAACTACCACCATCACATAGTCTAGATATATATAAAGATGATCCACTTTCTTTTTCAGGGATATATCGATAGATGGGATATTAAAAGAGAATATAACCAGTAAATATAGGCCAGTAACCAATTTTCCAAATAAGAATGAATAGGATATTCCTTTTTCAAACAAAGAAAAAAAGATATATTGTAAGAGAAAAATACCATACCTAAAACTATGGAAGGTCCCCCTTCACCATTAGATAAATCCTGATAAACTACATATTCCCTACCATCCACCATTCCATGGTTCTTTAAAGGCTTATGGTTCAAAAACTTTACTGAACCTTATGAGGTATGTGCCTACTGTTAAGTCTTGTACCCACACCATAGCCTAATTTAGTTGTGTGAAACTATGAATCTTTGGAATAGAACTACTTTAGGTGACTATTTTTTCCACACTAGTGATAATTATTAAGAAAAAGAGGAGAATACATCAGAAAATTTCCTTTCCTCCAACAATTATCGCATCTAGAAGAGTAGTTCCCCACAGAATGATTCAAAGAATCTCAAATCTGCTCTGAATTCCAACCACCACCATAGCATCCCTCCTCTATCTTCAAATATTTTATCCTAGAATGAATAACTCGAACTATACTAGAAATTTATATGTTAGTCCACAAATCTCAGGAAGCATCCAAGTAGCTCTATCTTCTTCAATTCCCTTCACTATCACTGGTGTTTTATATATCACGTAGGAATGGGCCATCGGATTAACATTCCCAACCTGTCTCATCAACTCATAGTGAAGGACATTATCAAATTTTCTATCCTTTTCCACCTTGTTTCCCATTAGAAGTGGAGAAAATAGGATCAACTATATAAAGCAAGTTAGATAGGAAAACACCTCCATGTACCCCTTCTATAACTCTCTAAACACATGAGAATAGTCTAGCTTTAGTGAATCATGGAAGAACTCCTCAAATAAGAGGTTCGTAAAGGTTTCCCATGTCATCCTCTTCACCTCCCCATATGAAAGTGGTTATCGACTAGTGGAATGTCACTAAGTAATGGGATGGGGAGACTATGCCCTATGTACTAGGATAACATCAGTGTATAAAAAATAATGACAAAAAAATCAATAAATAGTAAATAAATAGAAAACCATCAGAGTGGAAGGAATTAAAAATAAACCCATCCCATGTAATATCAATATGGAATGTTAGGTAAACAAACCAAAACAAAACAAAGGTATTCAAAATATGGGTAAGTTAATAATAAAAGTGGCAGCATCCAACCTAAGGTCCATCCAGTATTGTATGCATCCTCCTGCTAACATGTTAAACTATTTATCACAGGGCCCTTTCCCATCATTAAATCCCTATGCATGAAATCTACAAGCATACTGAAATTCCCGAGTAGGGTGTGAGTAAAAAACTTGGAAGGCACCACTAATATCCCTTAACATAAGTGCATAACATATATTTCTTAATAAAATGAATGTAAATAGTGTATAGATAAAAACAACAATATATCCCATGTGAGCAACCTATGTTGGCTCCTCAGTGATTGGATCTACCTGCTTCGACAACATTTCTTAAGGAACAATGACCAGCCATCTGACACATCCTCGTCGATAGGATAGTCTTAAAACAAGACTGGAATATCCCACATGATGGAATATCCGAAAGAAAGATGACTAGGCATCTGACATATCCCCCTTAGGGGAATAGTCCATGAGGCTCAACATGAATGCTCAAATATAAGACAAAATAACCTCACAATATGATAAAACATACAATTGAAAAATCAAACATTACATCAAATAAGCTAGTATCATAAATAACACAATCTAGATGCAAGAAACATAATCATGGGTCTCACAGGGCTATTCATGCACACCGAATGTGACTAGGAATGAAACATATGTCTCTAGGGCTACACACGCATTCCAAAAAAACATTCCCAAAACCCATATAAAACATGAGGTAAATTCAAGGGCTTCCTACCTCAGGTGAAACAATGTTGATATCAGAAAGGGTAACCATCAATGTTTGCAAGCACCATCAGATCCTAGAACTATTCTGAGATTGACATGCTTAGAACTATAGGATTTGGAATAAGTAAAAACACACCCAAAATGGTTAGGATATGATTAAATCACCATATACCATATGCTACCAAAAAATTTCTTGGTCCCATCATTGCACAGAAGCCAAATCCTTGAATTTAGACATCAATTCTATCAACGATCATCAAAAACCTCAATAGATCATGCCAAAGCCCTTATATTCAACCATGAAATTAAAGATCTAATTGATTACAATCTAAGAGAATAGAAGATAATTCATCACAATCAAGGAATAACTTATTGGATTTGATATACAGGATTGAATAGGCATTCTCCCTCGATGAGATTTGGAATAGGAGAGGAGAGCCCAAGATCATTGGAGAAAAGAACCTATGGTCTTTGGAGTCAAATGAGGATTGAAGAATTTAAAATGTGTGTGAAAAGTCACGTTATTAGAAAATCGCCTATAAAACCACCATCTTCACTAGAAATTGTCAAATGTCACTAGAAAGCACGTGGCCTCCACCAGCTGGCCTATGGGATCTGTAGTCTTCTATAGACCACTACAGACACCATCGGAAAACTGGTTGAGTTGTTATAGCTTTCAAGCTATAGCAATCCCACCATCCTTACACCATTCTAATTTTGGATTCCTGGAAACCTCTTACCGACCTCAAAACTATTGAAAGCATACTCAAAAGCTATGTAAAAGTTAGGAAGAGAGTTGCAACGGAAAGGAGGTGACACGTTTTCACAAAAAAGTTAATTATAAATATGTTCCTTGCCCCTCCTCTCCACACATTCTCTTCAAAAAACCTCAATTTCTATCCAAAATAACCCAAGGGTTTCAAATCCAACAATTAACTTAGAAAATTATGTGCTAGATCGACAAATCGTTGGTGAAGTACTAATTTTGAGATTTTTTTTTAAATATTATTTTCAATTATAGTTAATTTTTCATATTTAATTGTTTTCTAATTTATATAATTTATTAAACGTTTTAATTTATCAAAATGATATTGCATTTAATATAAATTAGTATAATTTTCTACAATTTGGTAGAATTTGTTATAAATTGCTATAAATTAACATTAATTAGTATAAATTAATTAAAATATTATAAAGTTAAATAAATTAATAAAAAATAGTATAAATTGATTTAAATTAATTAAAATTAGTTTAAATTTATATAAATTTATAAAAAATATAAATTTGTATAAATTAATAAAAATTATTATACATTATTATAAAAATACTTTAAATTCATATTATTTACTATAAATTCATGTGTATTTTTATAAATTTGTATAAATATGTAGAAAATTAGTACAAATTAATATTAATTACTATAAAGTGATGCAAGTTAGTATAAATTTTTATAAATTATTTAAAATTTGTATTAATTAAATAAAATTAATTTAAATTATTCCAAATTGAAAAAAATAAGTAAATGTTTTTATATATTCATATAAAAGAGTGTAAATTGTTATCAATTCTTATTAATTCGTATAAATTGGTATAAAGTGGAATAATTTTCTATACATTACTATAAATCATCATAAATTATTATAAATTATAGTAAATTACTATAAATTAATATAAATTATTATAAATTCATAAAGCATAGTATTAATTCATGAAAATAGTATAAATTATTACCATTTAGTATAAAATAAAATAAAATTATATTACACATTAGTATAAATTTTTACAAATTGATGAAAATTAAGAAAAAGTAAAAAAAAACCTATTATATATTGGTATAAATTAATATAATTTGATATAATTTATTATAAATTTATATAAATTATTATTTATTATTATAAATTAGTATAAATTACTATAATTTTACATAAAACACTGCAAATTGATATAATTTATTATAAATTATAATAAAATCATAAAAAAATATAAACTACTATAAATTAATATAAATTAGTATATATTTTTTGAAATTAGTATAAATTCATAAAAATAATATCCATTAATATCAATTAGTTTAAATTAATAAAAAAATTATTTTTCATTTGTATAAATTCATATAAATTGATAAAAAATATTGATAAAATATTCTATATTTTTATAAATTTTAATTAGTAGATTTAATTTATTATAAATTGATATAAATTTTTATAAATTCATATAAATTATTATAAAACAAAATAAATTAGTATAAATTAGTATAAATTCTTAACAATTTTTATAAATTCATAAAAATTGGTACAGATTAATGAAAATTAGCAGACATTAATATGAATGAGTATAAATTATTAAAAATGACTAAAAAATTATATAAATTTTTATAAATTTTTATAAATTTGTAAAAATAAATATAAATTAGTATAAATTAGTATTAATTCTAAATAAATTAATATAAATTAATATGCATTAGAATATGATGATGTAGTTTTCCATAATTTAATGTTAAATACTATAAATTGGCATAAATTTAAAAAACATTATTATAAATTGATATAAATTAGTAAAATTGGGTATAGATTAATAAAAATTAATATATATATATATATATATATATATATATTAGTATAGATTTAAAAAAATATTATTTAATTAAATTTTGTATAATTTATTATAATTTTTTATAAGTTAGAATAAATTAATAAAAACTATTATTTTTTCAATTAAACTAGTATAAATTCGTATAAATTAATAAAAAATGTTATAAGTTCCAATAAATTAGTATAAATTAATAAAAAAAATTACAAATAAGTGAAAATTGATATAATTTACTATAGATTGATATTATTTACTATGATTTGATAAAATTTACTATAGATTATATATTTTACTATAAATTATTATAAATTACTATCAATTTAGTAAATTCAATGCAAATTGACATAAATTAATTTTAATTCCTATAAATACATATAATTTGTTATGATTTGATATAGTTTATTCTAAATTGGTATAATTCATTATAAACTTTTGTAATTTAGTATAAATTGGTAAATTTTAAAAAAAAAAATTCATATACATTGATATAAATTAACTAAACATTGAATAATTCAGTATTAATTGGTATAAAATGGCATTTTCATGCACCACACACATGTGTTGCATTGACATGATGCATATGTACCCCTTAATATGTCGCAGAAGCCTCCTACACTCACATGTGCGGAAAATACCACTCCCAAAAACTCATATTTTAAAATTTGAAATTTTATAAGGTTTTTAAAATGAAATATTTTATAAAAAATATTATAAAAATAATAATTGACTACCCATTTATTCAAAATAATTTTTTGTCAATTTTTAAATATTTTATATAATAAACTAATTACTGTTTTTTTACAAAATTTTGGACTGAGGAAATAGATTGTATTTTTGCAACGAGATCGTAATTTGAAAAATCATCACAGAAATCCAAATGAATCTAGTATAAATCATGACTATATTGTGTGTGTTAAAAGTGTTTATATCATTCGCATTATATAATTTAGAATTTGTTTCAGAAGGATCAATTAAGTGCCCATGTAAGAAGATGGGTCTAAGAACATTTAAAACATTTAAAAATTTTGGGGTTCATCTTCTTCATGTTCTTTATTTTGAGTGATTTTATCTTTTAGTATCAATATAGTGAATGAAATTTGAAATGAAATTTAAATATTTTGTTTCTTGAACCATCGTAGTTTCAAGATATTTGTATATGATGTTGTTTTCTCATATTCAAAAGAAACAAAAACATGGAATTCCAATTGTAATCCTTAACAAAAAGAATTTGGAAATTTTTTTTAAAATTGTTTTATGGAGTCCCTAAATCCAAGATTCAATATATGAAAATTTGCCATTATTAAAAACTTCATGGCTATAAAATATGAATGGAATACATTTCTTGTGATTTTCTATGAAAGGCAAAAATTTGGATCATAATTTTGATATTAGTTATTAAAATATCTATGAATGTCAAAATTAATACAACCTATATTATAGTAAATATGATTCATTAGTTAATTAAACTTTCAGAAATGAAAGGTATACCAATGGTTGAAAACCATTGGTATAGGTTGTAGAACGGTTGGTATAAAGTATACCAATAGTTTTAGAAACAGTAGCCAAGTAAGTCGTGACAATAGACATATACCAACTGTTTGAGTAAAACCGTTGGTATATGTGAAGAAATAAACTCTATACCAACGATCTCATGTAAACTATTGGTATAGAGTTGTCATATAAAAAACATATGCTAACGGTTTTGAAACCATTGGAATGTCTTTTTTCCAACGGTTTCTGGGAAAAAGACTTACATTTAGAACCTATACCAACGGTTTAGTACCATTGGTATAGGATTTTCTGTACAATTCACACATCAGACCTGCAGCCTACTCTGTGTGCTGCTACTGCTATGTGAATTTTACAGAAAATGTAAAATACAATACAATGATACATAATTAAAATTTGAAAATTATAAGGATACATAATTTAATAATCAATTACGAATATAATACATTTAAAACTGAATACGTAATAATATGTGATATGGAATTTAGAATACATAAAAATTTTCATTTTCTATAACACATACACGAGTGAATTTCGGAAATTAGAAGCTAATAACCCAGAATAAGGAAATGAATAAATGAATTCAACCAAACAGAAATGTAACATCCCAAGGTTTGGGGCCGGTGTCTTCGAAGTTAGTGATGATGATAATGGGTGTGTATCAATGAGATTGTGTGAATTAGGGAATATATTTGTACATTACGTATTACAAGTCATGTGTTTTAGAATAGGGGTAAGATTTCCTAAATTATCAACATAATCTGAATGCATTTGGTCGGTTTTCTATATGTCAGTTGTTGTTTTCACTTAAAATGATGTCCATTTTAAACAAAAGAGAGACATTTAGAGTGGTAACGGCCACACCGAGCCTTGGATTGATGTGGGGTTGACTCTTACACATCACAAATGTCTCACGGATCATTTTCCTAAAGTATCAACACAATCCGAATGCATTAGGTGGGTTTTCGGTATGCCAGTTGTTGTTTTCACTTAAAATGTTGTCCATTTCAAATAAAAGTGATACACTTTGAGTGGTACCAGCCACACCATGCCTCGGATTAATGAGGGGTTGACTCTTACATGTCACAAATGTCCCATGGATTGTTTTTCCAATGTATCAACACAGTCCAAATACGTTTGTTTGGTTTTTCGTATGTTAGTTGTTTTTACTTAAAATAGTGTCCATTTTAAAGAAAAAGTGAGACACTTAGAGTGCTACCGGCCACACCGTGCCTAGGAAAGAGGCAGGGTTGACTCTTACACATCACAAAAAACCCATGGATCGTTTTCCAATTGTATCAACACATTCCGAATGAGTAGGCTCAGTTTTCCCTATGCTAGTTGTTGTTTCCACTTAAAATGTTTATCATTTCAAATAAGGGTGAGACAGTTTGAGTGGTACCAGCCACATTGTGGCTCAGATTGATGCGGGGTTGAGTCGTACATGTCACATGTGACCCGTGGATTGTTTTCTTAAATTATCACTATAATCTAAATACATATGGTTTCTTTATTCCAATTTTTCTTAATTAAAACAGTGTCCATTTTAAAGAAAAGAGAGACACTTTGAGTGATATCGGCCACACTGAGCCGTGAATTGAGGTGGGGTTGACTCATACATGTCACATATGAATCATGGATCATTTTTCTAAAGTATCAATACAATAAAAATGTGTTTGGTCAATTTTCCGTACGCCAGTTGTGGTTTTCATTTAAAATGGTGTCCATTTTAAACAAAAGAGAGACATTTAGAGTGGTACCAACCCCGCCATGCCTCGGATTGATGTAGGGTTGACTCATACACGTCAAAAATGTCCCATGGATTCTTTTCCTAAAGTATCAACACAATCTTAATGCGTTTGGTTGGTTTTCTATATGCCAGTTGTTGTTTTCACTTAAAATGTTGTCCCTTTCAAATAAAAGTGAGACACTTTGAGTGGAACTGGCCACACCATGCCTCGGATTGATGTGGGGTTAACTCCTACACATCACAAAAGTCCCATGGATCATTTTCCTAAAGTATCAACACAATCTGAATACATTCGATCAGTGTTATGTATGCCAGTTGTTTTTACTTAAAACATTGTCCATTTTAAACAAAAGAGAGACACTTAGAGTGGTACTGGCCACACCATGCCTCAGATTGATGTGGGGTTGACTCTTACATGTCTCAAATGTCCCATGGATCATTTTCCTAAAGTATCAACACAATCTGAATGCGTTTGGTTGGTTTTCCGTATGCTAGTTGTTGTTTTCACTTAAAATGTTGATCATTACAAATAAAGGTGAGACACTTTGAGTGGTACCGGCCACATCGTGCCTCAGATTGATTCGGGGTAAACTCCTACATGTCAAAAATATCCCATGGATCGTTTTTCTAAAGTATCAACAGAATCCAAATACATTTGGTCTATTTTCTATATGTCAGTTGTTTTTTTCACTTAAAATGTTGTGCATTTCAAATAAAAGTGAGACACTTTCAGTGGTACCGGGCACATAATTCCTCGAATTGAGATGGGGTTGAATCGTATATGTCACATATGACCCATGGATCATTTTCCTAAAGTATGAACACATTTCAAATACATTTGTTCGGTTTTCCGTATGCCGATTGTTTCTACTTAAAAAGGGTGTCCATTTTGAACAAAAGAGAGACACTTTAAGTGATACCTGCCACAACGTGCTTGGAATTGAGGAGGTGTTGACTCGTACACGTCAGAAATGACCCATGGATCGTTGTGATAAAGTATCAACACAATATGAATAGGTTTGGTTGGTTTTTTGTATGCCATTTAGGAAAATCGTGCATCAACAGTGATAATATCTTATACTAAAACTATAGACATTGTTCATGATGTGCATCCCCTAGTGAACGGTTAGGGAAAATTATGCACATTGATTCTAATATATAGCCCTATATGGTTGGTAGATATCTTGTGGGATGGACTTAAATTTTTTACTAACCATGAGGCATAGTGTTATTCTATGCCGACTGGGGTCTAGGGAGGATGGTGGGGGGAATGTCCAGGGGCTATCCGGGGGGTAGGGTGGAGGGTGGGGGGGCTGTCCGGAGGGGCTTTCCAGGGGGGGTTGTCCGGGGTCCAAGACGAAGGGTGGGGCTGCTGTCCGGGGAGCTCTCCAGGGGGCTGTCTGGGGGCTGTCTGGGGGCTTTCCCGGGGTCTAGGGAGGAAGGTGGGGGGCTGTGATGGGTGTGTGAAAGGTGTTCTAGGCTTTGAAGTAGAACAACACATCCATATTAAATCAAAAATCAAATGTCATAAATATCAGTCAAAAATGAAATGGATCAATCTGCCCCTGATCACCATCACCATCACCAATGTCATCATCAGCCTCATCCTCGCCGCTATCTCTGTCCTCATCGTAGTCCTCATCATCTTCCCCGTGCTCATCCTCACCCCCATCATCACCCTCATCATCATCCTCGCCCTTGCCCTCACCTTCACCTTCATCCTCTCCCTCGATCTCGACATCATCATCATCCCCAACATCTTCCTTTTCAGCATCCTCTTCATCACTAGGAATTTCATCATTTCAATCACCACTAGAACATCCTCCTGGTGCATTGGATAATGCACCCAGCGACGACATATATGTTTGATAAGACGTGCTGGCCTCTGGTGGAAGTGATGAAGATAAAGCTTTGATCAGTTTCATAAATTCATTCTCCCTAGTTTGAACCTATTCTTCCAACTCTGTGACCTTTTTATTAGACTTTCTTGCATGCTCTTTGACCTGTTCCAACTCGGTGGTACTATAATGGATTTCAGTAGAGGACCAATACCTTGTCGGGACTATATTCTAACTAGGTCGGAAGCATACTCGACCAGAGTGCTCATCTCCCAAAACCTGGTATAAATAATCGTGTGGCCCAAAATTGTCAGGCTTCTGGGCATCAAGGGCCTCTAAAGCAGCCTGTTAAAAATATTAATATATTATTAAATTTCAAAATATATATTATGTTTTTAAATAAGCAAATTAAAACTGACAATCTTTTCTTGTGTCGGTTCATTAACCGCAGTTCCGTCTTTCTTCCTTCTACTTGAGAAAAACAATTTTTCTCGAGGGAGATGTCCATTAATATTCAATTTTTGAGTCTATAATGACATTGAAACAATAGAAAGTGCAAGTATAAGCATATATTCAATATTTAATAAATCACATAATTTATGTAGGAAAAAATAAAAAGTTCAAGCCCTAAAGAAAAATTATAAACAACTATATCACACCAGCTGCCTCTCATGATCTGACATAATAGTGTGCCCCAAAGTTTGGAGGTATTGCTTTGAATCAATGTTTTTTTGTTTTTTTCAAATTATTTTTAGATTATTTTTGATAATAAATAGGATAATATTAATTCAAAATATGAAAACTGTCATTTAAATACCTCAAATGGGATTAATACCTTAAATATGGTAGTCTCCCAATGGGTAATAATTTGGTGATATTGTTCTATGAGGAAGTCATCCATGATAGGTATTGTCTCCAACTCCATGCCCACTCTATCACACCAGCCAACATACAACTCATCCTTATAAGCTCTCCAAAGCTCTCCTAGATCCTTTAAACGTGCTGCTCGTGCACCCTCGCCATCAGGGAAGTTAAACCGAAGCTGACACCCAATAGACTAGTTCATATAAATAAAAAAAATACTATATTAAATACAATAAATTTTTTACTCATATTTTTACCCAGGCATTATCCTTGAGTTCATGTGGCATATGTCTACAAGAGAGAGGGTTGACCGGAATGATGTCGGAGTATTTGACAAGCATTGCCAAAAAAACCCCGACATTGCTGCCCAAGATTATCAATTATTTATCCATCATCATTGTATTAAACCATCAACTATGTCTTGTGGTTCCATACCGCACGCAAGCGAGTATGCCCCCTTCCCTACCTCCTATCAGTAGATGAATCTGTTATTAAAGAAAAAAATATCAGTACATGTTATAATAAAAATAAATTTTGGTTTTAAAATTTCATAGAGTTATATAAATATAACTATGGTAGTCAGATCAATGGGCATCACTGGATATGCAGAAGCTCAAGGAATATCATGTACAGGTGGAGTGTCCCTTAGTGTATGCTCCTCAGCCACATACTGTGTCGAAGTTGGAGTCGAAGAAGGTGGCATATAATATATCGAAGATAATGTACCAAAAGCAAAATATAATAGCACAGACATCTGGCTAATTGGTAGTGTAAACATCGGAGGCCTAAATATCCCGTGTGTCCCTAAAGACACACCAGGATCAAAAATGGGGCATATAAGATATGTCTGTGGTAGGGGCATAGTCCAATCAGGTACGACCAGTGGATCATCTAACTCTCACACCATGAGCCCTCGAACCACCGGCCTCAGTACTGGGACCACCAGATGATCGTCTAACTCTGAAACCACCCCCCCCCCCCCCATCTCCAGCCTCTATACTGGGAGAAATATCAGGATCCTCATTGGATATCTCTCGAGTAGGGGGTGGATCCTGAAGAAAAAATAACACAAAATTAAACACATGATATTATAAGTTATTGAAATATATATATTTGAAATAAAATACTCACAATAGGGATGAGTGGAGGAATGTCCCTCTATGTCATGCGACGATTATTTTCTGTCATCTTTTTCTGCCGCATCTCTTAAATGGGTTTCATTTCCTGCAATGAAAACAAATATTCAAGGAATTAGAAATAGATAACTAATGTGTAACCCAAAAAACAAAATATAGAAAAACCATTCTGATAAAAAAACATAACGAAACAGAAGATTTATGGTGGTTTGAAGGTAAGTACTAGGATACACACTCTGAATGATTTAGGTGAAACATGTAGGTGAGAACATGACTGTATGATTATATATAGTTCCAACCACAACTTTGGGTTTACAATCAACTATGACAATTGAGCTGTTGGAGTCATCATATGTAATAAACGGATTTCTACCAATTGCAGTAGGGATAGTGTCAACATCATCATCCCCATCATCAAAAACATTTCTAGGATTTACTTCAATAATTACACCGAATTTAGGATGACGATGATCTTTGAAATAAAAAATTTGTTTCACCGTTGATGCCAATACATATGGTTCATCTGTGGAAAGAGTGCGAGTCATGTCAATAACTCAAAATTCATAATTTTTTAATTTATATAAAAGCACAAATGACACATTACTCTATATGAGAATCATATTAAGAAACATAAAAAAATACTATATATATAAGAAAATAAGATACAGAATTTCTAATGCCTATATTCAAGGATTTCCCAGTATGATATTAGAAGTTGATCAAGGAATACATAATCCTTAATGGTATTTTTGGGAGTACATGAGTTTTATACTTTAACTTCTTCAGGGAGATCAGGATTCGGTGTAGGATGAGGATCACATCAAAATTAGTTATGGCCTCATCAAGTTTCACATTAACCGTGGATTAAAGGATCCTAGGTTTGGGGCCCTAGATCATAGGTTGGTAGGGTGTATTCATTGAATCATGTCCCAATTGATTTTGGAGAGGGACCTTCAATAGTTATAGGTATGGATTTGATTATATTAATGTTATTAGTTCTCTAATGTACTACTAGGTATTCACATTCATTTGTTTCTGATCTCATTTTTTCTTTTTTGTGGTTCTTGATAGATTTCCCCCTATTTTTTAGGGGCTTAATACATGCCTTTAGAAGAGGATGGATCATTATTAGAAATTACCAATGTTTCCTATAGTGGTTTTATGTTATAGACATCAATAGTATATCATGATCCAATATATTTAGAATGTTGATGTTATTTTGGTATGAGATCATTTACATATTATAAATATCACATTGAATTTTATAATAAGTGGATGTATTTTACCACCCCTAATGACTTGGAGTACATTATCACTTGGTTTTGAAACCTAGAGGTATACAGAGCATGTCCATGCCTAGCCATGATTGGGTTAATTATGGCATAGATGGTTGGTGTGGTTTTAAGAATGAGGGGGCACTTATGTCTTGGGTATAACCTAGAAACATGATTTAGTTTCAATGTTTTTGATTAGGTTGGTTAGTTCATTCAGTAAATTTCTTATTTAGAAACACCTATAAAAATGATATTCGGGAATTGTGATGTCCCAAACCTGGATTCCACTCATTAGTGACCCGAACCCAGATGGCCACATGGCCTGAAGCACATCTACAAAAATTCCAAATGTTATTGAATAATAGTGAGAGCCTTTGGTGTGACTAGGGGGTGACTATTCCCTCATTACCTAAGTTGCACAATTTTAATATTATCAGTTAAAAATTGGAAGAGATATAACAATAGGAAAATATTTGAAATCGATTAAAATAACCAAATCAGTAATACCAACTAATAACAAAATCATAAACCTAATTATGGTAAGGTATATCATGTATCAAGAATAAAAACATATTTACTACTAGTAGGAAGTAGTACTATACAAGAGGCTCAATAAATACTTAAATTCAACCTAGCTTCTTGAGATGAAACTCAATCATCTGCTACATCCTCCATCCTATGTCATGTGAGTAGTCATGCATCTGTATGATGGTGATTCCACTTATCTAAACATATAATCATGTAGTTTATCCAGGTACCCAATGGAATCTCCAATAATGTGTGAGATACAATTTATGTAGGTGACCATAGAGGTCTATAACTATCCAGTCTATTTATATAACATTTTAATATAATGATATGATAAATTCATGCCATAACTAAAAAATATAAAAGGGTTTTCTATGGTTCCAGAGAAAAAATCCCTTCATCTTAGATGGAGGGTTAAAGATTTAATTAATTAAATGCATTTGATTGAAGAAATTCTAGGTTAAATCAAAACAAAAACAAAAACATATACACAACAAAATCAAAACTAAAAACCGAAATATTAGATAAATTTCAATAAAAATAAGGTGCCAATTATGAAAATACCTAATTTGGGATGGGTCGGATGGAGATTCAGCAGGAGATTCAGCAGCTTGGATGGGATGGAGGAATATGAAGTCGAAGGAGCTACTAGATCGTCGAGAGAGAGGGGGATATAGTAAATTTGGGGTTAGTTCTCCAGTTTAGGGTTCTGTCTCATGAATGGGGGAGAGGAGGGGCTACTGTGAATTTGGGGGAAACTTTTACCAATAGTTTTTAAAATCTGTTGGTAAAATTGTTAGGGCCACACTTATACCAACGGTTCTAAGGAATCGTTTGTAAAAGTCCCATAATCCATCCTTTTACCAACGGTTCTATTTAAATCCTTGGTAAATGTTGCTTAGGATGAGATTTACCAACGGTTTTAGGAAACAGTTGCTAAAACCCTTCTTTACCAATGGTTTTATGAAACCATTGGTAATAAAGTGTTGAGAAAAACCCACATTCCAGTAGCGTTATCCAACATGTGAAAATTATATCTATAAAAAGGTTCAATAAGGAAAGTCTATTTTTACTACTATTAAAAAATTAAGGTATTTTCTAATTACATCTAGACTGCAGTGTCGATTTATGTCTTAAAACACTACCACATTGATCACATGGAATGGATCCACTTTTCTATCAATACAAGTTTAAACCATACATATGAAGGATAATCTTATAAACACTTTGATCTAGTGAATTTATATTCTTCTTTAAAACCTCACAACGTAAGGTAGGTCCTTTTACTTTGTTTTTTATCCACTTAATTCATAAGACAGTCTATATTCTTATTAGCTTATTTTCATAGCTCTATACAAATTACCTCCCTAAATTTTAATGAAGGAACCATATATATATTTTGCGTTAATAAATCTCAAACATCAAAAAAATAAAATCAATGTTTATTGGAATCCATTGATTGATGAGTTAATTTATCATTAAACAATATTGTAACTACATATGATGTCGTTTCAAATCAAAATTTTATACTAAAAACTATATTATTATGGATAATCAGTGAATTTCATATTTATGGCTTGTTATCTGGATAGAGTACACGAGGTAAAAAATATTTTTTATACTTCATGGATGATAACAATATTTTTAGGATTTTCAATGGTTTAATCCTTATTTTTTTTAATATCATTAGAGATTTATTCCTTCTGATCACCCATTTTGATATAATAGAAATAATTTTATAAAAGATAGAATTAAAAGAGAAAAACCTCCACCAGTGATCTTAGGTATTCTGGTAAAATCAATTGTCCCATTATTAACTCATATTTCTTTTGTAAAAAATATAAAACAATAAAAAATTGGAAGTTTTCTGAGAGATCACAATAGGATAACACTACTACACATTAGTCCTTTAACAGTGCTCTAATATGGATTTCTCAACATAAAAATTCATTGACAATCAGAGCACCCTTAAAATCTATAGTCCATTATTAATGCAATAAAATCATTGATAAATGGTCCCTTTATCAGTGACAAAAAATCAAACTGATAAATTACATCTTTAGTATCACTTATTTAAGTACTGAAAAAGGTGACCCTTTTGGGTGTTTTTATTTAGAATTGATAAGGGGGTCCTTTATCAGCACTAAAAATAGAACTAATGAAGGGAACCCATATTGGAACTAGTTTAGCGTAGATAAAGGATCCCTTTATCAGCGATTTCTCTAGCACTAATATGGAATAAATTTATTAGTTCTTTTCTTTCCCTAAATAGTTCATTTTATCAAGACATCATCTAGCACTGATTAGGGGTCCTATTATAATCATTATTACTAGCACTCATAAAAGGGATTACTGCTAAAGTGTGCTATTAAAATTACTACAAACTATAGAGAAAAAAACGGAAAAATAGAGGGAGAAAATATATAATTTAACTAAAATAAAATTTACAAAAAAAATAAGGTGATCCTGAATTATCTAAAATATGTGTTGATAAAAAACTCACTATGAATGTGATATAATTCAATAGAACTTTATTTTTTAGAATAATCCTTAAACTGTCACACCATTTATTATTCTTCTTCAAGAATTATCTCTATTAAAATGAACTAAATAAGTATCAAATAAAAATGATAAGTACTTTATTTTAAGTAATAGTAGATAAAATGATGAGAAAACAATTTGAGATTTTTACACTTATTTTTTCCTATGTGATGTGCACTCTAAAATAAAATGGAACTTATATATTTAAAAACATGCACTTCGAGCCATACCAACCACATCGTCTGTCAAATTGAATTGCGGTCAGTTTCAACACATCAAAAATGAACTATGGATTGTTTTCCTACTATTTGAAAATAATCCAATCTCATTTTCATATTTTTGGCTTGTGACATACATTTTAAACTAAAATGATACCTTTATATTGAAAAGACACACTTTCAGTCAAATTGGCCACATCGTGTGTCAAATTAATGTGTGGTCGATTCTTGCACATCACAAATGAATTATAGAATACCTTCCTAATGTTTGAAAACAATATTAGCTTGTTTACTTCGTTTTGTCTCTTTGATGTGTATTTTAAACTAAAATGTACCTTTTTTAATTAAAAACACTCACTTAGAATCATTTCGACCAGATCATGTGTTGGATTGATGTGTGGTTAATTCCTACACATCAAACATGAATTATGTATCATTTTCCTAAATTTGAAAACAATATGATCTCATTTTATTAGTTTCGGTAATGTGACATAAGTTTAAAACAAAAATGGAACTTTTTTATAGAAAATAAGAACTTAGATTCATACCAACCACATCTGGTGTCTGATTGATGTGAACTCAGCTCTTACACATTACAAATGAATTATCAAGTGTTTTCTAAAATTTTAAAAATAACATGGTCTTATTTTTTTAATTTGGATATTTGATGTATGTTTTAAACTAAATTGAAACTTTCATACTAGAAAAACACACTTTGAATCATACTGACATCATTAAGTTTCGGATTGATATGTGGTCAATTCATACAGGTCACAAATGAATTATGGATCATTTTCTTAATGTTTCAAAATAATATGAGCTCATTTTTGTGGTTTTGGATATGTGATTTGTTTCAAAATAAAATAAAATTTTAATATTGAAAACACTTACTTTGTGTCATACTTAGTATATCATGTGTTGGATTATCATAAATCCAAATCCTATGCCTGAAAAATGAATAATGGATCAGTTTCCAAAATCTTGACAATAATCCAAGCTCGTTTTCCCGATTTTGGTGGTTTGACATGCGTTTTAAATGATAATGGAACATTTATAGTGAAAAAATGAACATTGAGTCATTAAAATTCACAAATGAATTATTGAAAATTTTCCTAATGTTTGAAATAAATCTGATCTCATTTTCTTGGTTTTGGCTATTTGAATCATGTTTTAAACTAAAATGGCATTGTTGTATTAAAAACATACATTTTGAGTCATACTGACTGCATCGGGTGTCACAATGATGTGTGATCGATTAATATCTATCACAAATGAGTTATGAATCATTTTCATAAAGTTTGAAACCAATAAAATTTACTTTCCTTACTTTTTCTATGAGATGCGTTTTAAACCAAAATGACACTTCAATGTTAAAAACACTTAATTTGAGTCATACTGACCACATCGTGTGTTGGATTGGCATGCGGTCAATTAGTAAATGTGCACAATGATTTATGGATCATTTTATCAATGTTTTCAAACAATAATAGATTTTTTTTCTCAGTTTTAGAGATATGAAATGTGTTTTAAACTCTAATAGCACTTTTGTATTGAAAACATGCACTTCGATTCATACTGACCACATCAGGTGTTGGATTGATGTGCGCTCAATTCCTACAAGTAAAAACAAATTATTGATCATTTTTGAAAATTTGAAAACAATATGATATTGTTTTATTAGTATTGTATATTTTATACTTGTTTAAAATGAGAATGCCACTTTTTTTTTGAAAACATGCACTTCGACTCATACCTACCACTTTAGGATTTAGATTGATGTGTGGTAAGTTCCTATAAGTCACAATTGAATTATGGATCATTTTCCTAAATATTGAGAACAATATGATCTCATTTTCTTAGTTGTGGATATGTGATGAGTTTTAAACAAAAATGAAACGTTTATATTGAAATTTCATACTACGAGTCATACTGAACACATCATGTATCTAATTGGTGTGCGGTCAATTACTAAATGTGGAAAAAGAATTATGGATATTTTAAAATAAAATAAAATAATCAGATCACTTTTTCTCAGTTTTGGTGATATGATATATGTTTCATCTATAAAATGTAGCTTTTATATTTAAAACATTCACTTTGATTCATATCAACTACATTGGGGGTCATATTGGTTTTCGCTATTTGGGGCATGTTTTAAACTAAAATGGACCTTTTGTATTGAAAACACACACTTTTAGCCATACTAGCCGCATAGGGTGTCTATTTGATGTGTGTTTGCGTCCTACATGTAAAAATTGAATTATGGATTATTTTCCTAATGTTTGAAAACAATATGAGCTCATTTGAAAGGTTTTGTATATTTGATGCATTTTAAACTAAAATAACCCTTTTATATTGAAACCGCATACTTTGAGCCATACCTACCACATCATGTGTCAAATTGGCATTCAGTTTATTCCAATACATCAAAAATTAATTATGGATCATTTTAATAACATTTGAAAATAGTATGAGCTCATTTTCTTGGTTTTGGTGATGTGTCACGTGTTTCAAACTAAAATGGAAGTTATTTATTGTAAGAAGCCAGTTCTTATTCTTGAGGTATGGGTTTCTTCTATTCCTCTTTCCTTTAGTGTTTTTGGTAAAATAAAGAAAATGGGTGAAAATCCTAAATTGTGTGGGTACATGCCGTATACTTTTCCACATGCCGTATACTTTGGCCGTATGGGATGAGTACACAAGACGGGTAGGCATGTCAGCGATGAAGAGTGTAAAAACTGACTACATAACGCGTACATAGTATTTACACGCTGTGTAATTAGTCAGCAGGTGAATGGTAAGGTGGTGCAGGCAACCGCCAGCGGAGCGACAGTACACGCCATATAACCAGGAATACAAGTCGTGTACTCATGTCAACGGATGAACAGTGCCACATTGGAAAGAATCTACAAGAGGAATAGTTTAAAAAAAGAAAAGTACAGGTCATGTACTTGAGAGTACACGCTGTGTAGTTTGTTTTTTTTTTTTTTTTTCTTAAAATGGGAAGTATCCTCCTCATGCGGAAGAGGAGGCTTTAAGTTTGTTTTGGTGCCGGGAGAGGAGGCCGGAGTTTCTGAGATCTCTCGACCGCACACCGGGAATCTGAATCCCTCTATGGCGGACTCGATTTAACTGCGTGGTGAGTTCTTCCCTCTCCTTGTGTGTTTTTTACCAATTCTTTCCTCAGGGAAAGTTATTTTAGTTTGAATGAGTGAACGTTTATCCCAGATCTACGTCATTCTTGGACGATTCGGGAGGCGTCGTTCACGTATACCGATCAGTGACGATTGAGGTAGGTGGTCTGATGTTTAATTCCAACTGTCATGTTGTTTTTGTGTACCTTTGTGCTATGCACCCAAGATTGGGGTGTCGTATGTCTGAGGCTTTGCTTAATTAAATACCTAGAATTGCATAGTTAATTTAATGAATATGTATAACTGTTGTGTGGGATCATTTCCTGGATTTAGGGCCACCCCATGGGTGCGTTCCCTTGATTAGTCATTTTGTTAGGTTACCCGGGGGTATACCGTGATTTTTAGCATGCTTTGAATTGCCTTGAGAGGAATTGTATATAAATTTCTTTCTTATGTGTTGGGCTTGGCCCAGTTACTTTCTTAGCCTGAGGGCAGTGGTTCTTTTAGCCTACGGGCAACTTCTCTCATGCCTTTGGGCAGTAGATTCTATGCCTATGGGCGATACCTCATATGCCTGCGGGAAATATTTGTTATGCCTATGGGAAATCACCAGCGGGTTTCGATTCTGATTACCTGAGGGTAAGGATTTTCATGTCTGTGGGCAAATTTTTTTTTCATATTCACTGTGGTGATTCTACATGTTATACCTACCAAGCTGAAGCACTGGCATGGTATTGTATTACCTTGTACTTGTTAGATATCTTGTTGTAGTTTGGTTGCGGCACTGTTTAGGAGATTATCGGCTGAGGCTGAATCTCGAAACCTTATAATTCGATTATATTGAATTGTTAATTATTAATTAATGGTAAATGGAACTGGTAGGAATGTTTACTTTTTAGTACTTCCTGGTCTACTGCATTTCATTACTGCACACTACTGCTGCACAAACTCACTGACAGTTGGGCATGGGCCTTTGGTAGTTGCCTATTGGGGTTTATTTCTCACACCCACTTTGGGTCATGTCTTGGGCCCAAATAGATTATATTGCTGCAGGTGTGGATAAGGTCAAGGGTCCCTATACAGGTACTTGATTGTTACAGAGGAGTAGGAGTGCATGGGATCGAGCTTAGGATTGTGATTTTGATGAGTTCCTGCAGCATTGTTTTACCTTGCTTTACTGTATTTGTCCATTCTATTGTAGTGTTCAGAATTCAGTGTATCTCAATCTGTATGATTTCTTAGACTCAGGGACATATTGCATCATTAGATATGAATGTTGGTCTTTCTTTACTGTAGTACTCTATCTATTTTAGCTTTAGTATTGTTTACTGATTCCGCTATTGTATGTTTATATTTTTTTCTATTATGCAACACTTTAAAAAATGTGGGCATAGTTTCCCCCACTATCTTTCATTGGCCCTCGCTGCTAGTAGGCAGCCTCTGGCATTTGGGGAAATGCACCTCAGGTCATGTGACCAACCGGGTTCGGGGCACCCGTTTAGTGGCACCCGGGTCCGGGACGTTACAAAGTGGTATCAGAGGGATTATTTTCTCTTGACTTACTATTTGGTGCCTATAGTTAGGGATAGGATGGAATAGGAACATGGTAATAAACTGTACCCGGGAGTAGCTAACCCATGTATAGGGAAAATCCAATTTACCTAATGTTGCAATTTTTCTGATTTTGTGATTTTACGGTTGATTTTATTTTCACCGTTGGGTGACGCACTTGTGGTGTGCGGTTTATATTTTTACACTTGGGTTCGATTTAGTTACAACCTGATTAGATGAGGGTATTCCATCTCATGCATCATTTAGGCACATGTTAGAATCACATGCCATGCATAGTTTCCATGCCATATAAGTGCATTAAAAGTTTCATGTTGTTGTGATAGATGTTGTGCTAGTAAAAGCATGTTGTCATAATAGATTCCTTGATAAAATACCTGTTATTTGATAGGGTATTGTTATTTATGGTTTTGTAGAAGGAATTCCAAACATTGATTCTTGAAGAGTATGGGCCCTCATTGACCGTAATTTGGTGGATCATTGAATGTTTACCTTGTTATAACATGCATAAGATACCAAACATTGATTCGCGGGGAGTATGGGCCCTCACGGATCAGAATTTGGCACTTCGGTGTTGGTTTCAGAGTTTTTATGGGCTCTGGAGAAGTTTCTAAGGCTTTCTATCTGTAAAAACCCCGAATACACGCCATGCAGTTTTAACTACACTCCATGTACTCTTCTATTCGGGAATTAGTGGGAAAAATTTAAGTACACGCCGTGTACCCTAAGTACACGCCGTGTAGTTTCTACCCATGTCATAGGCCGTGTTGGTAGAAAAACAGGATAGTAAAACTTTGAAGGAACACGCCGTGTACCGATTATACACGTCGTGTAGTGTAACCTGGGGATCCGACCGTGTAACTAACAACACGGGTCGGTGTAATCCTTTCGTGTACACACTGTGTCCATATGGAACATTCCATGTAGAGTGAGTCACGTATCCAGCTGTGTAACTAACTACATAGGTCGGTGAAGCTCGTCTAGAACACGCCGTGTACCTATGGGACATGCTGTGTAGTCTTGACCGGGGAGAGACTATGTGGACTTGGCCATGTGGCTGGGATGATGGAGTGGTGTACACGCCGTGTGCGGGTGTAACACATCGTGTAGTGTCAGCCGAGTAGTCGGTCGTGTCACTAACAACACGGGTAGTTGGAATCTAAGCCGTACAAGCGGTGTCCATCTGGAACACGCCATGTAGTCTGAGCTGTGTACCCAACCGTGTAACAGACGACACGGATTGGTGAAGCTCGTTCAGTACACGTTGTGTAGTTTCGTTTAAAGGAGAGTTGTGTGGCTAAGCTGTGTAGAGGGACTTGGCAGGGAAGAGGATTCAAGTACACATTGTGTGTGTGAAAAACACGTCGTGTTTGGGGTGTTACACCACCAGTTCTGGCAGAGTACACGCCCATGTGAAAGACCTATGGAAACACACAGTGTAGTTATTATACATGTTGTTTTGTCTTTTTTTCAAAACATGATGTTCTCTTTTCCTTGTTCCCTCATTATACTTTTGGTTCTTATTCCTTGATAATCATGATCTAAAGGCATGTGTTTGACCTTGTAGAGTCATGCTTCCGAGACGACCTTGAGTTGTTCTCCAGGAGAAAGGCAACGAGTATACTCCAGAGATGGTAGGCCACGGGCTAAAAATGGATCATCCAGAAGATCCAGATGCGGTGCGAGCCATTATACCGGACATAGGTGCATAGGCGCAGTTCCGTGAAGGCTTCATGCGGTTCATGCAGACCTTCCAGGAAGCACCGTCGGCTGCCACATCTATGGTAGAGCTGACGCGTATATTCCAACAGTATCATCCGCCTAAGTTTTCAGGGAATAGAGGACCACATGCTATGGAGTCTTGGCTGGGTTCAATGCAGACTATTTTCGAGCATCTGAAGATGCCTCCAGGTCGGAGGGTCAAGCTCGTTATAGACATGCTACGTGATTCTTCTAAGATGTGGTGGGATGTTACCACCCAGTCCGAGCATCATAGAGACATGGCATGGGAATATTTTCAGGCTTTCTTCTATGAATTTTTATTTCGAGAGATTCTACGGGAAGATTGGGCTCAAGAGTTCATGAATCTGCAGTAGGGTGCCATGTCAGTGATAGACTATTTTGCCCGCTTCACTGAGCTACAACACTTCGCACCTGTCCTAGTGGGAAATGAGGAATTGAGGGCTCGATGCTTTGAGTATGGTCTTTGGTATGACATCTGATTATTGGTGAACATTTTCAGGTTGCCTATAGTTCATGTTATTGTGAACCAGACATTTATTACTGAGAGGAACTTGCGGGAAGCTAGTGGTGTAGGCCATGGTAGTTTAGCACCAGTTTCTGGTACTATTTCTACTAGTAAGAGGAAGAGGTAGATGGATTTCTCTTATGGTAGAAGAACTAGTCAGAGGATTTCTTCAGGTGGCCCGGTCATGTGCTACCAGTGTGTTAAAGAGGGTCACAAGAGACCTTAGTGTCCATGTGACCCAGTGGAGTGCCAAGGTTGTAGCCAGATGGTTCATCTGCATCGCTTTTGCAGGGCTTTCCACAAGTGGCTAGTGAGAGGGTTTTTGTGCAGACTTTGTGTATAGGAGCAGGGCCAGTAGCTTCTTACCAATCAGAAAATTGGGATATGTCGGGATGTGTAGGTAGAGGTGGTGGTCATGGTTGTGGTAGCCAAACATCGGGATCTCAGAGACAGTAGGGCGGGTCAGCTCAGGGTAGCTAGGCTATGTCGCAGGGTCTTGGCACTGGGCAGGAATATGCAGCGCAACAGACCCAGCAGGAGTAGGATCCCAGACCTTCCACTGTCAGAGGTACTATTCTAGTTGCTTTTATTTTTTCTTCAGTAATTTTCCATGAATGTGCTACACATATCTTTATATTTGTGCCCATTGTGGAGATCCTTGGGCTCTATGTTTCTTCTTCTTCTGATGTTATGATGCTAGACACTCCGTTAGGGACTAGAACGATTGGTGTGCGTCAGTGCAAGGAGTTCCCCCTTGAGGTTGGTGGGTGTCACATTCTATTGGACCTCTATGTCTTTGAGATGACGAGCTATGAGTTCATTCTTAGGATGGACTGGATAGTACCCTTTTGAGACTTTTTAGATTGTTATCATCGCAGGGTGAGTTTCACATCACCAGAGGGCAGATAGTTTTTATACAAAGGTGAATGGGATGTCCATGCGATCCAAGCTAGACCCGAGCATCGTGGGCGTGGTGGAGTGGCAGCCCAGATTGTGAGCTTATATCTAGATGACTAGGGAACTTGTCTGAAATATTTCCCTCTAGTAGTTGATCGTTTCAGGGATGTCTTCTCGGATGACTTTTCAGGTCTTCTTAAGGATCGGTAGGTGGATTTCTCTATTGAGCTAGTGCCAGGAGCAGCACCGGTGTCCATTCCTCCTTATAGGATGGCTACACCTGAGTTACAGGAGCTCAAGAGGTAGTTGAAGGAGGTGCAGGCAAGGGGTTTCATATGACCCAGTACTTCTCTGTGGTGTTCGCCTGTCATGTTTGCAAAGAAGGCAGATGGTACCCTCAGACATTGTGTGGATTATCGGAATCTGAACCAATTGAAAGTTAAGAACCGATATCCCTTACCAAGGATTAATGATATTTTTGATCAACTTCTTGGAGCATGAGTGTTCTTGAAGATTTACTTGAGATCTGGATATCATCAGTTATGTGTTAGACCATCAGATATACCGCTTATAGCTTTTCGGAGCATATATGGTCTATACGAGTACTTGGTTATACCTTTTGGACTCACGAACGTGCCATCAGTTTTCATGGATTTGATGAATCGTGTGTTCCACCCTTATCTGGATTCTTTTTTGGTAGTCTTCGTGGACGATATCTTAGTGTACTCTCACACTCGGCATGACCATTCTATCCCTATTGAGATCATACTGAGTACACTGAGAGAGCATCATCTATATGCTAAGCTCTCAAAGTACACTTTTGGATGGACCAGATACACTTCCTAGGTCATATCATCTCAGAGGCAGGAGTTACAATGCACCCGGAGAAAGTGAGAGTAGTAGTTTCCTGGGAGCAGCCTAAGAAAATTTTTGAGATACAGAGTTTCTTGGGGTTGTCTGGTTACTACAGGAACTTTATATAGGACTTCTCCCACTTAGCAGTGTCGTTGATGGGTTTGACTAAGAAGGGTGTGAAGTTAGTTTGGTCAGAAGCTTGTGAGATAGTATTTCAGGATCTGAAGGGAAGGCTGACATTAGCACCAGTCCAAATACTTCCACAAAAAGGGAAGAGCTATACAGTTTACTATGATGCATCAGGTATTGGTATGGAAAGAGTGTTGATGCAGGGCGATTGAGTAGTTTCATACGGGTCTCGGCAGTTGAGTCCACATGAGAGGAATTACCTGATGCATTATCTCGAGTTGGTTGCAGTTGTTCATGTGTTACGATGTTGGAGACATTACCTCTTGGGAGAACATTTTTTGGTGTTTACAGACCATAAAAGTCTCAAATATATCTTTACCCAGCGTGACCTGAATTTGAGACAGCGGTGGTTGGTTGAATACCTTCATTCCTTCGACATTGAGCTTGCCTATACACCAGGTAAGGGTAACGCAATTGCTGATGCACTGAGTAGGAAGACTCAGATATAGGCAGTGTAGGAGGCCAATGGTGAGTGGTAGCTTAGGTATTTGTTCTATGAGATGCATTTGGAGGTGCATGATAGTTAGGGGAAAACCAATATTTCTACCTTAGCTATGACTTCTACCCTCCTGGATTGAGTGAGGATGAGACAGCAATCTGATTCAGAAGGCCTAGTTCTATGGGAGTCGGTGTCAAGTGAGGACCCTCCACATAGTTGGATTGTCACGACCCGCCCTCGGGGTCCGTGCCGTGACTACCCCAAGCCCGCCTTCCATAGGCCAGGGGCTGGCGACTAGCACCAAGGCATAAATCCCGATAAAAAGGGAAGGCATTGCCTTTGTAAGGTAAACAAACACCACAGAGTAAGCAAGCGGGAAGTAACACTAAACAAAAGCAGAGTACAACTGAAAGTGTGGAAAAGTAAATGGGCCAGAATACAAACCCAAAACTGAAAGTAAAGTACAACTCGAAAGGGAAAACAGCAACTGAAAAGTAAATGCCGCTACACCGAGCTGTCCACTGGAAATCCCACCTGAAGGGTGGGTACAGATAGCTCCTATGCTCCACAGGTCCCGCCGTCTGCTCCGTGCACATCCCGCCCAGTGGTCCACCTCCGGGTACCGTCCCGCTCTGCAAGCCTCAGCTAAGGTCAACGTTGTCCGTCGTCTGCAACCAACACAACGTAGTGCGGGCAAAGCCCGTGCAGGGGTGAGTATAAGCTACTCAGTAGGGACCCCGAGACCCCTGAAGGTCTCTCAAATCCACAAAGGATAAACCACGAAGAAAGGTACAATCACGAAGTAACAACCGATACTACTTAGGTATATTCCCATACATATACCTAAGTCATCAATTCAAATACGCTCCAACCTCCGAGCCCAAGTAAAACTCAGTCCACACAGAAAAGTAAACGTATTCCACACAGGAAAGAAAAAGGTAATCCACACAGGATTTCACAACACAATCCACACAGGAAAGCATCAGGATTCAGCTCACACAGGTATACTTCTTCAAAGGACGATAAAGATGATCACTGATCCATCTAAGTCGTCGGACCCACGAAGGATCGATAGGTAACTAACCCCCGCAAAGACCCACACAGGATCGGGCCCACACAGGACCTGTAGGCGCTGGTTCACACAGGACCGCTGAGCGCAAGGACCCACACAGGATCGGACCCACACAGGATCGGGCCCACACAGGACCTGTAGCACTGATCCACGTAGGATCGCTGAGTGCTGAAGTCGTCGTCGTCGAATCCACACAGGATCTCTGTACTGTCGTCGTCGCAGTCACAGTAGCAGTAGTAGCAGTAGCAGTCACAGTAGCAGTCGCAGCCAGCACTAGGGTTCTCGCACACAGCAAGCTCGTTCGGAGAGTCCGCTCCACGAGCCGAGAGGCTGATACATCAACTGTCACGAAGACCAGAGTTGATGTATCCAAAAGTTCCGTATCGTCAACAGGAACTCAACGCAACAGACGGTGCGTCGATCGGACGCCCGGTCTGAGAGTTATTGGCATTTTCGTCCCCGGGGCCCGGTTGGTTTTTAAGGCAAAACCAACCCGACCGTACTCCACCTGCATCCAAACCTCGGGCGGAGTATGCCAAAAGATCCTTCTCACTAAGAGGAACACAACACGGCTGACGGCACGTCAATCGGACGTCCGTAGCTCAAGATATGAGCGTTTCCGCTCCGAAGGCCCGGTTGGTTTCGTGAACGAACCAACCCGGCCGAACTCAAAGTAATCCGAAACCTTGAGTGTGTTATACCGAAACGACCGTCTCGATCCAAGGATCGCGTTGCAGCAGACGGTTCATCATTCGGAGGTCCGAGGCTCAAGATATGGCCAAAAGACCGAGACTGGTTCGAAACGGGGGGGTCCGGGTCCGGGCCGACCCGGTCCGACCCCCCATGGGTCGGCCCGGCCGGCGGCGCGGCAGCGCAGCAGCGCAGCGGCCGCGGTGGCCTGGCGCCGCTCGGTGGCTGCACGCGGGGGGCTAAGCCCCCGCTTCCTGGGAAGGGCGGCGGCGGCTACATGTCGCGCCCCCCCCCCCTTTTTTAAAACGCCCCCCCCCCCCCACGTGGGGGGCCTGTTTGTGCGGAACCGGGGGGCCGGCTGCCCCCCCCCCCCCCCCCCTTCAAGAAAACGCTCCCCCCTCATAAAGAGGGGGGTTTTATGTGATGGCCGGGGGATTAATTCCCCCGGTTTAATGCCATCCGGACGGCCAGCTGGCCGGCCGGTTTTCTCTAACGGGACCGGAAATTCCGGTCCCCCCTTCGGCTTCCGACGCCAGCGGCCCGGCCGCCGGTGTTCTCTTCCGCCGCGGCCCGGAACCGATCGCGGTTTTCGTCATCCGGCGCGGTGCGACGGCACCGCGCCCCTCCGCCGCATCTTGATTTCTTCAACGCGGCGCGACGGCGTCGCATTCTTGATGTTTCTTCCATGGCGCGGCGCGACGGCGTCGCGCAATAAGGATTGGGCGAATATCCACGTGGTGCATCGGCACCACGCCACCTTGATTCATCCACCCGCAAGCAATTCAACAAGAACGATGGAGGGGGGTTCGGCCGTGTTCGTGCGGTCCGGCCCCCCTCACGTTAAATAACAACACAACATAAAATATTCAAATTCCTCACGTTAGTCATGCGATCCACGAGAAAGAATAGAATTATTAAACAATAAACAAAAACCCCTACCTTGGGTAAAAGTTCGAGGATTTGCCAACGTTCGCAGAAGTCGACGTCGCGGAGATCGGGCGTCGCGGTCGTCGTTCTTCAATTCCGTTGACGAAGAGATGCGTCCGATGTGATACGTCGTTGGCGAAACCTCTTATGTCGACGAAGGGGATCCGAGGAGGAAGCGGCGTTCCCTCTCGTTGACACGGAAGACGAAGAAGAGCGGAGCGGCGTTCTTCGTCGGAGCTTGAGCGTTCTTCGTCAAGATGAAGAAGATGGAGGAGGAGCTCTCAAAATGAAATCCACACAAGTTGGCTAACAAAATAAAATAAGGTCCCTCCTTATTTTATTTACCAAGCCTAGGAATTCAAAACATCAAATTCAAAAACATAACACTTAATTAATTAACATGTCATGTGTAATTAATTAGATGTTAAGTTTACAAACATTTAAGAGGGAGAGAGGGGAGTTTAAGGGGGAAGTTGAGAGGTTTAGGTTCGTGTGGGTCCCACCACACTTAATCCTCTCAAGGGAGGTTAAGTGGGTGTGGGTCCCACCCCTAACTCCTTTTGAGAGGAATTAACCTACAAAAGTGAAATAAAAAGAATCCACATTTTTTTATTCAACTTATTATAAATCTCCCAAAAACTAACTTTCAACCCGCAACAAACGCAACTTCCGAAAGGGTCTCTTTAAGCGAAAATCGGTGCTACGAGTTCATCGGTGCCCTCGGATTTCAATTCCGAGCACCGGATCAAAAGTTAGGAAATACCGCTCGTTCGTTCACTGAACGTACCCGAGCCAAACTTCGGAAATTGATTCCGGGCACTCCGGGCCTCGGAATCAGGTTCCGTCTGAAACCGCGCTCTTGTAAAATTCTGAAGAAAATTAAGAAAAAAATTTCCCTTGAATTTTACAGGTCTTTACATTACTCCCACCTCAGGGCTTTATGTCCCCGTAAAGATACATCAAAACTAGGGAAACAAATGAGGGTACTGAGTACGCATCTGAGCCTCCCGCTCCCATGTGCTCTCCTGGAGATTCCCGTGCTGCCATCTGATGCGCACAAGAGGAATCGATCTCCCACGCAGGACCCGCTCCTGTCGATCCTCTATCTCCACCAGGACCTCCGTAAAATTCGCCCCATTCTCAACGTCAAGCTCCCCATGGTCAATGATGTGCGTCGGGTCGTGCACGTATCTCCTCAGCTGAGATACGTGGAAGACGTCGTGCACCCGGTGCAACTGAGGTGGTAGAGCCAGGCGATAAGCCACCTCACCAATCCTGCTGAGAATCTGGAAGGGTCCGATGAAGCGCAGAGATAACTTGCCGCCTCGGCCAAATCTCCGAATACCACGTCGAGGTGAGACCCGTAAGAAGACGTGGTCTCCATCCTCGAACTCTAGTGGCCTCCGCCTCCTGTCAGCATATGACTTCTGCCGGCTCTGAGCTGTCCTCATCCGCTCCTGGATGACCTGGACCTTCTCTGTCGTGGCCTGGACCATCTCTGGTCCCACCAGTGCTGACTCTTCGGGGTCTGTCCAGCACAAAGGAGATCTACAAGGTCGGTCGTACAATGCCTCGTACGGTGCCATCCCGATGGTGGAGTGATAGCTGTTGTTGTACGCAAACTCCACCAAGGGTAGGTGGTCCTCCCAGCTATGAACAAAGTCGAGGACACATGCGCGGATCATGTCCTCGAGTGTCTGAATAGTCCTCTCCGTCTGACCATCCGTCTGAGGATGAAAGGCTGTGCTCAGACGTAGCTGCGTCCCGAACGCCTCCGGTAACCCCTTCCAAAGCCGGGAAGTAAAGCGAGCATCACGATCGGAGACGATAGATGATGGCACACCATGGAGCCGTACAATCTCTTGAACGTAGAGACGTCCCAAGCTCTCCACTGAGCCCTGCTCTCTGATGGGTAAGAAGTGTGCCGACTTGGTGAGTCGGTCAACAATCACCCAGATGGAGTCGTGACCTCTGGAAGTGCATGGAAGTCCAGTCCCGAAGTCCATAGATATGTCATCCCACTTCCACTCCGGAACCTCCAAGGGCTGTACCAAGCCTGCTGGTACCTGATGCTCTGCCTTCACCTGCTGACAGGTGAGGCATCGAGAAACGAACTCTGCTACAGCCTTCTTCATGCCCGGCCACCAGTGCTGTCGTCTGAGGTCCTGGTACATCTTCGCCACTCCAGGATGTACCGCCAAAGGAGAAGTGTGAAACTATCTCAGCACTTCCTCTCGCAAAGCTACTGGTACCATGGTACGTCCTCTGAAAAGGATTTCGTGCTCTGCTCCAAGGGAGAAACCATCAGGTGCCTGTCCCGAGGATATCTGTGCACGCCGTGTCTCACAGTCAGCGTCCCCACGTTGTGCCTCCCTGACTTGCTGTATTAGTGGAGGGGTGACTGTGAGAGACTGGAGGAAGGCTGCTCCATCTCTATCCACGAAGGATATCTGCAAAGAGGCTAGCTGCTCCATCGCCTCCTCAAGTAGCTGAATGCCCGTCCTCCTGCTAAGGGCATCGGCTACTACGTTCCCCTTCCCATGAGTATAGACTATCTCAAAGTCATAGTCCTGGAGGAACTCGAGCCATCGCCGCTGTCTCAGGTTCAGGTCCTTCTGTGAAAAGATATACCTGAGGCTCTGATGATCGGAAAAGACTGTAAAGCGCTCGCCCATCAAATAGTGTCGCCATGTCTTCAGAGCGAAGACCACTGCTGCTAGCTCCAGGTCATGGGTAGCGTAGTTCTTCTCATGCGGCCTCAACTGACGTGATCCATAGGCGATCACGGCCCGCTCCTGCATCAGAACACATCCGAGTCCGGTCCCTGATGCATCGCAGTAGACTACGTACCCTACTCCCTCCTCAGGCAACCTCAAGATAGGTGCGCTAGTCAATCTCTGTCTCAGCTCCTGGAAGCTCTGCTGACATCTGTCTGACCACACGAAGGGTTTCCCCTTCTTCGTCAAAGCTGTGAGTGATGCCGCAACTCTAGAGAAGTCTGGCACGAATCTCCGATAGTATCCAGCTAGTCCCAAGAAACTCCGAACCTCAGTCACGCTCCTGGGTGGCTCCCATGCTAACACAGCCTCAATCTTCGCGGGATCCACTGCAACTCCCGCCTCAGAGATAACGTGTCCCAAGAAGTGGACCTCACGTATCCAGAACTGGCACTTCGAGAGCTTACCATAAAGCTGGTGCTCTCGGAGTGTGTCTAGTACAACTCGCAAGTGATAGGCATGCTCCTCCTCTGTCGTAGAGTAAATCAGAATGTCGTCGATGAAGACCCCGACAAACCGATCGAGGTATGGCTGAATGATTCTGTTCATGAGAGCCATGAACACTGCTGGAGTATTGGTTACACCGAATGGCATAACCAAGAATTCATAGTGGCCATACCGACATCTGAAAGCCGTCTTCTGCACATCCTCGTCTCTGACTCTGAGCTGATGATAGCCTGACCTGATGTCTATCTTCGAGAACCACCGTGCTCCCTTGAGCTGATCAAAGAGGTCATCAATCCTCGGTAGTGGATACTTTTTCCTCACTGTCACTTGGTTCAGGCGACGATAGTCAACACAAAGTCGCAAGCTCCCGTCCGCCTTCTTGGCGAACAATATCGGGGAAGCCCAGGGTGAAACACTGGGTTGGATGAACCCCTTGCCCTGCAAGTCCTCCAACTGTACTCGTAGCTCTCAAAGCTCGGCGGGGGCCATCCGATATACTGGAGTGGATATCGGGGCTGTCCCGGGGTACAAGTCAATATAAAAGTCTACCTCTCTGCGAGGAGGTAGCCCTGGAACATCGTCGGGGAAAACGTCCGCAAACTGATCCACCACTGCAGGAAAACCAGGACTCCGCACGTCAACTGCTCCAAGGATGAGGCTAGCTAACTGATGAGTAATGGGTTTTCCTCTCCTCCGCGGAAGTCCATCCTGTGCTGCTAAGGCTCCCTTCTCACCGGTGAAGGTGAACCTTCTTCCGTCGGTGCGTACACATCGCACCTTGCGCCTAAAACAGTCAATCTGTGCATGGACCGTAGATAGCCAATCCATGCCCAAGATGACGTCGTAAGGCCTCGACGCTGCTACAAGAAGATCCCAGCAGAAGATCTTGCCTCCTAGAGTAAGCTCACACTACCGGCACCAGTGCGTAATCGTCAAATCTGCTCCCGTAGGAGTCTCTAGCCATAAGGATCGAGCCAACGGCTCTGTCGGAATCTCCGAGCTCCGAACAAGGGCAGCGGCTATGAAAGAGTGACTCGCTCCTGTGTCTATAAGAACTGAAGCAAGGGTGGAATAGACACAGATAGTACCTCGAATCATCTCGGGTGCGCCGTGGTCGTAGGCCTCTGCTGCCTGGAGCTGTGCCTGTCGCTGCCCGCCAGCTCCCTGTGGTCGGGGTGGACCTCCTGGTGGTGGTGGTGGTGGTAGAGCCTCAAAGCGTCGGCCACCACCAGCTGCTCGTCCAGCTCCTCTGCCTCGTCCGCCTCCTCCCTGCGGACCGCCACGGTCGACCCTCTGCCTCTACCTCGGTGGTCCATCAACTGTATGCTGCTCCTCGGCACGGCGGGTCGGGCAGTCACGAGCCATGTGGCCCTGCCCGCCGCACGAGTAGCACTATCTGCCTCTCGTAAGACTGGCTCCGCGCTGTGTGCCCCGCACTGCTGAGCCAGTGCCCTGAGATCGTCTGCCCGAAGGTCTGGTCTGTCTGGACCCCTGAGTCATTCGTCGACTGCCTGCTGCAGATGACTCTGCCACGTGCCGCCCTGCGGTGGGTCTCTGTGCTGGTGTAGACTCAGCAAGGAAGCTCTCGATCAGAAGGACCCGCTCCAGTACTCCTGCCTGAGTCGGTATGCTGAGGGAGATCAGCGATGCCCTGATCTCGTGTCTCAAACCCTGCTCGAAGGTCCGGGCCCGGAAGAATGGGTCTCGTACCATGTCGGTCGAGTAGCGCGAGAGATCAGTAAATCTCGCCGAGTACTGTGCGACCGTCATGCTGCCCTGCCGCAGCTGTAGAAGCTCCTGGATACGCACCGCACGAAGGGTGGCTGGGACGAACTCCGAAAGGAAGAGGCTCTCAAAGTCTGTAAAAAGAAGAGATGCCTCATCGTGCACCTGGAGCATCAGGCACCACCATCGTCCTGCTGCTGCGTGTAGTAGGCTCGCAGCGAGGATCAACATGAGGTCTGCTGGTGTCCTCACTAGCCTAAACACTCGTACTACTGCCTCCAGCCAGTCCTCTGCTGCCTGGGGATCCGTCTCCCCGCGAAACCTGGGCGGTCGCTGGCGCTGAAACTCATGCAGTGCACTGAGGCGACGTGCATCGTCAGCGGCTGCTGCTGGAAGCATCGGGGGCTCGGCGGGTAAAGCTACCGCCGGTGCCAATACTGGAAAAGGGCCCTGCACCGAGGCCTCATCGCTCGGTGGGCTGTCGTCTCGCTCGACTCTCGGAACCCTAGCTGGCTGCCGTCGTGGGGCCATCCTGAAAAGGAAACAGGTGCGCCACGGTCAGAACAGTATACCTAGTGAGCTGATATAAGTAATCACAAAGAAAACTTTGAAACACACACGCAATCAATTTTTTCGTGCATTAAGTCGGAAATCAGAAGTCAGGGTCCTGGTGTACGGATACGTCGGTCGCCGCACCAACACTGGACTCCCTGGACTGATAACCACACTCAATACGCTAAACATTATTGCTTCACATAGAAAAGATCAGAGTTTGCGGTAGAACCGAACTCCTTTGATACCAATTTGTCACGACCTTCCCTCGGGGTCCGTGCCGTGACTACCCCAAGCCCGCCTTCCATAGGCCAGGGGTTGGCGACTAGCACCAAGGCGTAAATCCCGATAATAAGGGAAGGCATTGCCTTTGTAAGGTAAACAAACACCACAGAGTAAGCAAGCGGAAAGTAAACACTAAACAAAAGCAGAGTACAACTGAAAGTGCGGAAAAGTAAATGGGCCAGAATACAAACCCAAAACTGAAAGTAAAGTACAACTCGAAAGGGAAAACAGAAACTGAAAAGTAAATGCCGCTACACCGAGCTGTCCACTGGAAATCCCACCTGAAGGGTGGGTACAGATAGCTCCTATGCTCCACAGGTCCCGCCGTCTGCTCCGTGCACGTCCCGCCCAGTGGTCCACCTCCGGGTACCGTCCCACGCTGCAAGCCTCAGCTAAGGTCAACGATGTCCGTCGTCTGCAACCAACACAACGTAGTGCGGGCAAAGCCCGTGCAGGGGTGAGTATAAGCTACTCAGTAGGGACCCCGAGACCCCTGAAGGTCTCTCAAATCCACAAAGGATAAACCACGAAGAAAGGTACAATCACGAAGTAACAACTGATACTGCTTAGGTATATGCCCATACATATACCTAAGTCATCAATTCAACTACGCTCCAACCTCCGAGCCCAAGTACAACTCAGTCCACACAGGAAAGTAAACGTATTCCACACAGGAAAGCAAAACGTAATCCACACAGGATTGCACAACACAATCCACACAGGAAAGCATCAGGATTCAGCTCACACAGGTATACTTCTTCAAAGGACGATAAAGATGATCACTGATCCATCTAAGTCGTCGGACCCACGAAGGATCGATAGGTAACTAACCCCCGCAAAGACCCACACAGGATCGGGCCCACACAGGACCTGTAGGCGCTGGTTCACACAGGACCGCTGAGCGCAAGGACCCACACAGGATCGGACCCACACAGGATCGGGCCCACACAGGACCTGTAGCACTGATCCACGTAGGATCGCTGAGTGTTGAAGTCGTCGTCGTCGAATCCACACAGGATCTCTGTACTGTCGTCGTCGCAGTCACAGTAGCAGTAGTAGCAGTAGCAGTCACAGTAACAGTCGCAGCCAGCACTAGGGTTCTCGCACACAGCAAGCTCGTTCGGAGAGTCCGCTCCACGAGCCGAGAGGCTGATACATCAACTGTCACGAAGACCAGAGTTGATGTATCCAAAAGTTCCGTATCGTCAACAGGAACTCAACGCAACAGACGGTGCGTCGATCGGACGCCCGGTCTGAGAGTTATTGGCATTTTCGTCCCCAGGGCCCGGTTGGTTTTTAAGGCAAAACCAACCCGACCGTACTCCACCTACGTCCAAACCTCGGGCTGAGTATGCCAAAAGATCCTTCTCACTAAGAGGAACACAACACGGCTGACGGCACGTCAATCGGACGTCCGTAGCTCAAGATATGAGCGTTTCCGCTCCGAAGGCCCGGTTGGTTTCGTGAACGAACCAACCCGGCTGAACTCAAAGTAATCCGAAACCTTGAGTGCGTTATACCGAAATGACCGTCTCGATCCAAGGATCGTGTTTCCGCAGACGGTTCGTCATTTGGAGGTCCGAGGCTCAAGATATGGCCAAAAGACCGAGACTGGTTCGAAACGGGGGGGTCCGGGTCCGGGCCGACCCGACCCGACCCCCCCCCCCCCCCCTGGGTCGGCCCGGCCGGCCGGCCGGCCGGCGGTGCGGCGGCGCGGCGGCGCGGCGGCCGCGGCGGCCTGGCGCCGCTCGGTGGCTGCACGCGGGGGGCTAAGCCCCCGCTTCCTGGGAAGGGCGGCAGCGGCTACATGCCGCGCCCCCCCCCCCCCCTTTTTAAACGCCCCCCCCCCCCCACGTGGGAAGCCTGTTTGTGCGGAACCGGGGGGGCGGCTGCCCCCCCCCCCTCAAGAAAACGCTCCCCCCTCATAAAGAGGGGGGTTTTATGTGATGGCCGGGGGATTAATTCCCCCGGTTTAATGCCATCCGGCCGGCCAGCTGGCCGGCCGGTTTTCTCTAACGGGTCCGGAAATTCCGGTCCCCCCTTCGGCTTCCGACGCCGGCGGCCCGGCCGCCGGTGTTCTCTTCCACCGCGGCCCAGAACCGGCCGCGGTTTTCGTCATCCGGCGCGGTGCGACGGCACCGCGCCCCTCCGCCGCATCTTGATTTCTTCAACGCGGCGCGACGGCGTCGCGTTCTTGATGTTTCTTCCATGGTGCAGCGCGACGGCGTCGCGCAATAAGGATTGGGCGAATATCCGCGTGGTGCGTCGGCACCACGCCACCTTGATTCATCCACCCGCAAGCAATTCAACAAGAACGATGGAGGGGGGTTCGGCTGTGTTCGTGCGGTCCGAACCCCCTCACGTTAAATAACAACACAACATAAAATATTCAAATTCCTCACGTTAGTCATGCGATCCACGAGCAAGAATAGAATAATTAAACAATAAACAAAAACCCCTACCTTGGGTAAAAGTTCTAGGATTTGCCAACGTTCGTGGAAGTCGACGTCGCGGAGATCGGGCGTCGCGGTCGTCGTTCGTCAATTCCGTTAACGAAGAGATGCGTCCGATGTGATACATCGTTGGCGAAACCTCTTATGTCGACAAAGGGGATCCGAGGAGGAAGCGGCGTTCCCTCTCGTTGACACGGAAGACGAAGAAGAGCGGAGCGGCGTTCTTCGTCGGAGCTTGAGCGTTCTTCGTCAAGATGAAGAAGATGGAGGAGGAGCTCTCAAAATGAAATCCACACAAGTTGGCTAACAAAATAAAATAAGGTCCCTACTTATTTTATTTACCAAGCCTAGGAATTCAAAACATCAAATTCAAAAACATAACACTTAATTAATTAACATGTCATGTGTAATTAATTAGATGTTAAGTTTACAAACATTTAAGAGGGAGAGAGGGGAGTTTAAGGGGGAAGTTGAGAGGTTTAGGTTCGTGTGGGTCCCACCACACTTAATCCTCTCAAGGGAGGTTAAGTGGGTGTGGGTCCCACCCCTAACTCCTTTTGAGAGGAGTTAACCTACAAAAGTGAAATAAAAAAGAATCCACATTTTTTTATTCAACTTATTATAAATCTCCCAAATACTAACTTTCAACCCGCAACAAACGCAACTTCCGAAAGGGTCTCTTTAAGCGAAAATCGGTGCTGCGAGTTCATCGGTGCCCTCGGATTTCAATTCCGAGCACCGGATCAAAAGTTAGGAAATACCGCTCGTTCGTTCACTGAACGTACCCGAGCCAAACTTCGGAAATTGATTCCGGGCACTCCGGGCCTCGGAATCAGGTTCCGTCTGAAACCGCGCTCTTGTAAAATTCTAAAGAAAATTAAGAAAAAAATTTCCCTTGAATTTTATGGGTCTTTACATGGATGATGGACGATGATGTGGTATTCTGTGTTCATGGAAGAGTGTGGGTTCCAGGGAATATACGCGAGGAGCTGATGTGGGTGTTTCATGCTTCCGCTTCGGCTGTACGTCCCGGGATAACAAAATGTACCGTGACTTGAGACGCCAGTATTGGTGGTCGGGTATGAAGATAGAGGTAGATAGTTTTGTTATTTGATGTTCCACCTGTCACCAACTGAAGGCAGTGAATCAGAGGCCAGCCGAACTGTTACAGCAGTTGACCATTCCGGAGTGGAAATGGGATGATGTCGCGATGGATTTCATGACCAGGTTTCTGAGGTCACCTCGAGGCAACAATGTCGTGTGGGTTGTTGTGGACAGACTCACAAAGGTATCTCACTTTTTGTCAATCAAGGAGACCTTCGGTGTTGACGAGCTCGGGATGTTTTATATCCTAGAGGTAGTTCGTCTTCATGGGGCCCCTTGTTCTATCATTTCAGATAGGGACTCCCATTTTACATCTCGTTTTTGGAAGAGTTTTCAGAGGGCACTGGGTACACAGTTGATTCTGAGTACAGATTACCACCCTCAGACCGATGGCCAGTCAGAGCATATGATACAGGTACTAGAGGACATGTTTTGTGCATGCGTCCTAGACTTTGGGGGCTCTTGGGAGAAACACATACCCCTGGTCAAGTTTTCCTACAATAAAAGTTTTCAGGAAACTATTGAGATGGCACCTTATGAGGTTTTATATGGTAGGCCATGTCGATCACCCTTGTGATTGTTGGAGGCAGGTGAGGTAGATTGGCTGGAACCATGTCTTGTGCAAGAGCCATCAGAGCAGGTCCAATTGATTCAGAAGCGGATGGCTACTGCACAGTCTCGTCAGAAATCTTATGTTGATCGCGGCAGACGACCCTTGGAGTCCATGGTCGGGGATAAGTTTTTCTTGCGTGTTTCACCGAGGTTGGAACACAAAAGGATCAGGAGATAGGTTAAACATTCACCAAGGTATGTGGGGCCATTTAAGATTCTGGAGAGAGTCGGTCTGGTTTCCTATCGGTTGCAATTACCTCAGAGGTATCGGGCCATGCACGACGTCTTCTATGTATCTCAACTACTCCATTATCACTCAGACCCATCTCATGCCTTTCATCCCGAGGAGGTTGAGCTTCAGGCTGATGCATCCTTTGAGGAGAATCCGATTCATATTGCTGATAGGAGCACGAAGTTTCTCTGAAGCTGGTCACTTCCTCTCATACGGGTGCTTTGGCAGCATGGCCGAGTGCAGGATGAAACCTGGGAGCGGGGGACCGATGTACATGCTTAGTGTCTAGAGTTTTTCTGAGCTTTATCTTCCCCACCCTTGGAAGGGAAATTCAGGGACGAATTGCTTTAAGGGGGGAGTTTGTAAGAACCCGGTTCTTATTCTTGAGGTACGAGTTTCTTCCTTTTCCTCTTTCCTTTATTTTTTTGGTAAAATAAGGAAAATGGGGAAAATCCCAGATTTTGTGGGTACATGAAGTGTACTTTTCCACACACCGTGTACTTTGGCCATGTGGGATGAGTACACAAGGCGTGTAGGCCTGTCGGTGATTAAGAGTGTAAAAACTGACTATAGGTCATGTACATAGTACTTAAACGCCGTGTAATTAGTTAACAGTTGAATAGTAAGGTAGTGGAGGTAGCCTCCAGTGAAGTCATAGTACATGCCATATAACCAGGTTTACACATCGTGTACTCATGTCGATGGATGAATAGTGCTACAGTGGAAAGAATTTTCCAGACGAACAGTTTAAAAAATGAAAATTACAAGTCGTGTACTTCATAGTACACGCAGTGTAGTTTTTTTTGCTTAAAATGGGCAGTAGGCTCCTCATGCAGTAGATGAGGCTTTGAGTTCGTTTTGGAGCTGAGAGTTGAATTCAGAGCTTCAGAGATCTCCCGACCACACACCGATAATCTGAATCCTTCTCTGACGGTCTCGATTGAACCGTGTGGGTGAGTTCTTCCCTCTCCTTGTGTGCTTCATACCAATTCTTTACTATGGGAAAGTTATTTGAGTTTGAATGAGTAAATGTTTATCCCAGATCTACATCGTTCTTAGATGATTAGGGAGGCATCATTCACATATACCGATCAGTGATGATCGAGGTAGGTGGTCTGATGTTTAATTCCAACTGTCATGTTGTTTTTGTATTCCTTTATGATACACGCCCATGATTGGGGTCTCGTATGGATGAGGCCTTTCTTAATTAAATACCTACAATTGCATCGGTAATTTAATGAATATGTATAACTGTTGTGTGGGATCATTGCTTGGATCCAGGGCCACCCCTTGGGTGTGTTCCCTTGTTTAGCCATTTGGATAGGTTACCCGAGGGTACACCATGATTTTTAGCATGATTTGAATTGCCTTGAGAGGAATTGTATATAAATTTCTTGCTTATGTGTTGGTCCTGGCCCGATTACTTTCTTAGCTTGAAGGCGGTGGTTCTTTTAGCCTGTGGGAAACTTCTCTCATGCCTGTGGGCAGTATATTCTATGCCTGTGGGAGATACCTCATATGCCTGTGGGCAATATTCGTTATGCCTGTGGGCAATCACTTGTGGGTTTCGATTCTGATTACCAAAGGTTAAGGATTTTCATGTCTGCGTACAATGTTTATTTTTCATATTCACTACGGTGATTTTACATGCTATACTTACCAAGCTAATGCATAGGCTTGGTATTGTATTACCTTGTACTTGTTAGATAGCTTGTTGTAGTTTGGTTGCGGCACCATTTAGGTGATTGTCGATTGAGGCTGAGTCTTGGAACCTTATAATTCAATTATATTGAATTGTTAAATAATAATTAATGGGAAATGTAACTTGTATGAATGTTTAATTTTTAGTACTTCCTGGTTTACTGCATTTCATCACTGCACACTGCTATTACACAAACTCACTAATAGTTGGGCACGGGCCTTTGGTGGTTACCTGCTGGGATTTATTTCTCACACCCTATTTGGGTCATGTCTTGGTCCCAAACCGATTATATTGTTGTAGGTGTGGATAAGGGAAAGGGTCCCTATATAGGTACTTGATTGATGAAGAGGAGTAGGAGAGCATGGGACCAAGCTTAGTCTTGCGATGCTACTGAGTTCCTGCTGCACTGTTTTACCTTGGTTTACTGTATTTTTCCCTTGTAGTGTATTGTTCAGATTGCAGTGTATCCCGATCTGGCTACTTTCATAGACATAGGGACATATTTCATCATTATATTTTATTTTTGGTCTTTCTTTACTTCAGTACTCTGTCTATTTTATCTTTAGTATTGTTTACTGCTTCCGTTGTTGTATGTTTATATTTATATTTGCTACACTACACTTTGATAAATGAGGGTATAGTTTCCCCACTACCAGTCCTTGGCCCTCGCTGCTAGTCGGAAACCTCTGGAATTTTTTGGGGAAATGCACTTGAGGTCATGTGACCAACCGGGTTCGAGGCACCTGTTGAGTGCCCCTGGGTCCGGGATGTTACATTTATTGGTAACATGCACTTAGAGTCATACCATCCACATTGAGTGTTTGATTGAAATGTGGTCAATTCCAACACATCAAAAATGAATTATAGATAAATTTTTTAAAATTTAGAAAACAATAAAAGCATGTTTTCTTAGTTTTGGATACTTGATGTGTGATTTAAACTAAGATGAAACTTTTATATTGAAAATACACACTTTGAGTCATACTGACCACATAGGGCATCAGTTTTACATGTGGTTGATTCTTACAAGTCACAAATGAACTATGTATCATTTTCCAATAGATTGAAAAAAATAAGATCTTTATTTCTTAGTTTTAGATATGTTATTCATTTTAAATTTAAATGAATCTTTTATAATGAAAATATATACTTTGAGTCATACTGATCACATCATGTGATGGATTAATATGAGTTCAATTATTACATGGTAAAAATGAATTATGTATCATTTTTTTAAAGTTTAAAAATAATTGAATCCCATTTCCTTATTTTGGGTCATGTGACACACATTTTAAACGAAAATGGTACATTTATATTTTAAACATGTAGGTCGAGTAATATCCACCACATTGGGTGTTTAATTGATGTGTAGTTGATTATTACAGTCAAAAATAAATTACTGATAACTTTTCTAATGATTGAAAATAATCTGAGCCATTTTCTTGTTTCAGGCTATTTAATTCATGTTTTAAGCCAAAATGAAACTTTTGTGTTGAAAACACACACTTCGAGTCATATCGACCACATCGGGTGTTGGATTGATGTGTTTTCAATTCCTCCATGTCAAAAATGAATTATTAATCGTTTTACTAATGTTTGAAAATAATACAAACTTTTTTCTTTGGTTTTTTATATATGATATGTTTTTCAAATAAAAATAACACTTTTATATTGAAAATAAAAACACTTCAAGACATACCGATCATATCATGTGTCGGATAGATGTACGGTCAATTCCTACATGTCAAAAATGACTTATAGATCACTATACTAAAGTATAAAAATAATAGGAATTTGTTTTTAAGGTTTTTGATCATGTGATGTGTGTTTTGAAATGTAGTGAAAATGAAACAAAATAGGTATCTGATAAAAATGGCCATGAAATTAACTAAAAAAGTAGATAAAATGATGAGAAAATTTACTAAATATATAGTAATAATTAACCTATTTAATATTTATACATATATTTTAATATAAAGTATTATTCCCATTCATTTATAAACAAATATATTTCCACTATTATAATTTTCCTTGATAAACCAATAAAAAATAATATATATACATTATGATACAAATGCTTCATATCCCAAGTGTATCTTTAAAGTTATATCCCATACTAGATAACAAAAATAGTATGTAATCACCAAAATTAGATTTCTGAAAACATTCTGATAGAATTTACTCTACCCACTCATCTTTAAAATAATAAATTCTTCTTTTGAGTATGTAGATTTTTTCAAATAGTGGTAGTACTGAGAAAATATATACTAACAAATGATTAAGAAATATTTCTATTAAAATTGTAAATACCTTTAGAAATTTCTTGTTTGGGGATGTTATTCTTATGATGGTATATAATATCTTTCATAAATTTGAAAACATAATATCCACAATAATTTTTTTTATCTTTTTCAGAAACTACTTAATCATTGACCAAATGAGTAAATTATTTTGAAATATATTTTTTAGAGTTAAATAATTCTTTATATAACTTAATTTTTTCATTTGATGAAATCTATAAGATTCTTATGTACAGTCACAGACCTCAAACTGTGATTTTACCAATATTTATAGATTTACCTATCATATAAAAATTCGTTTTTAAACACAAACTAAAAAATATAATTCAATGTTTCTTTATAAAATATTTATTCCAATGCATTAAAATTTTACAAAACACATCATGTGTGCTTGGTTTTCTGGAAATCTAGGCATTGGATCCAAAAAATAACAATTTGGGGTATCCAAATTGAATTTGATCAGCATCTAGTGCTTCCTAAACAAATAATTTATGAAAAAATTAAAATATATTTTTTTTGATTAGATTGCAAAATTTTACCCCTTTTATTATAGGCATCAACATGAGTCTATATTTGGTTCTTTCTTCTCAAATTCCTTGGTTATATCATCTTTTTTCTTATCAATTTCTTCCAACCCCAAATAAAGTTCATCTTTATAAATGATACAAGGATTAATGAATCCAAATAATGATTTTCAAGGTTTTCCCATTATATAGAAGTAATAGAAACTCATATATAAAATATGAATAGAAATTAGCTTTAATGAAAATAGTAGATCATTTTTTGGATAGAAGGATTATGAAAATTTACCACATTTATGTATTCAAAACTTAGACTCCCATCTATTCAAACTATAGAGTCACATTTATACTCTCAATAATAACAATTTCTTTAAATAAAGTTCCAAAAATTTCTTCATTATATTGAATGTATAACACATATCCTTTTTTGAATGTTTTTTCTTAATGAATATGTAATGTTAATATATGCTATAGTGGAATTGTGGGGGGATGGTTCTCATAGATGGTCCTTTTATTTCCTTCTTTGATTCACTGGATTGTATTGATCTGACCTTTTGTTTCCCCATAATTTTATCCATACATTATACCATGCCTCACATCAAACATTAATTCCTAAAACGTTATAGGTTGTTCATTTGAAAAAACTTGTTCAGGACATACCTCATGTATCTTTATAAGATGATACGACCATGCTATGAAAGTTCCAATATCATCGTTGACCGTTTTAAGATCTGGATCATCCAGTGAAATGGGAAACTCAATTCTCGACTATTGATCTACTTCAATCCCCACTCTCATGTGATATTTTGGGTGTTATTTGTTTGTAGATTTTCTCCCTATATGTTATATGTCATGACCTGGCCCGATGATGCCCGAACCATGACTACCCCAAACCTGCCTCCAATAGACTAGGGGTTGGATACCAGCATTGAGTAGGCTTATCACACACATGGGAGGTATTATCCAAATGTACATATACACACGCACACATTTCCAGTCCTATACAATGGTAAAATGTAAAACAACTGGAACTAATAAATGAATACATCTATAATACCGCAATCAGATTATGAAATTAAATTATTAAAAGTAATAAAGGGATAAATCCAAGACCAACTGAAAACTATAGATAATATAATATTCTCATAACGTGAGTAATACTAAAAAAATGAAACCACTCAAGAAACTTGATCTTTCTAGCTTAATATATGCTCCACCACCTACTTATCCTCCCAGGACACAGTCAAATTGGCTTTCATCTGCATAACACATGGCACATGTGGGAAGAGACCATACAGGGGTGAGTATAACAATACCCAATAAGAAAAACCAAAAACACTAAACATGAAACATAAATAATGGTAATATAAATACAAATATATTGAAATAAAATTAAAAACACCTAGATATATATAGGAATGACATTGTGCCTCCAGGAAGTCTCAACAAAACTGCCAGCCACAACAATTTGCTCAAAGATTCCATGCAATGTTCATTCTAGGATATCCCACTTCATCAGACATATTATTATTGAAGTAACTCATCCAATAGGTCATGATCATTTTTTCCATCCTATTAAAACTCACTCGTCACAAAAGACCTGAATGTATTGATAAGGGATCACACCCAAGACTATTGTGGGAGCACCACAAACCCAATCTAGTTCAACAAGATATATAGTGGATCATATGCCAATGATAATACAAAACCTACTAAAACATCTTTATAGATGGAAGATCTACACCCCTCACATTGAGCTCACACCGATTCCATGAACCACTCCTATGGAATAAGAAGGAATTATAAAGGATCGCACTCCGGTCTCATAGAGGGACACCAAAAACTCTATCTGAGACTCATCCTCTATAGGTGACCACAATCCCAATATTTGGACATAATTCCACAATATAACCTCAAGGGTATGGACAAAGGTAACAAACTCAAATGATACTGGTCCAATACTAAAGAAATGAACATCTATAGTCTCCCTCAAAGGGGGTAAACAACGTGTACTAGGGAACATAGTGTGTCTAGAAAACCTATGGTATGCCTAAGTCATACTGAGTCACATATCATGTAAACATCCATATACATGGCACGTACCAAAGGTTACATGGTGTGTAGATGTTTTCTAAAACCCTACATGTGTTGTCAGTTTGTGTCCATGTACTCAAGGCCTTATCATGTACCACATTTTGTACCTAGCCATGTAACTGACTATGAACCATGTATTACACACTAATCCATCATGGAGGAGTCACACTATGTGTGTAAGGGACCACACAGTGTGTGATACTTATACTAACCATGGAATCCTTAGTTCCACAAAGAAGGTCCCACACATCGTGTATCTTTAGATTACATGTCATGTATCAAATGATTTAATATAACCTGAGGGTTATTCTCTGCCTTGTCTTCTTAGATTTTCATCAATCATTCCAACTATGAATAATGGATTAGAGTATGGCTATCCCCTTCCACCACCGATCACCAAAATCCCAGTTCTGATCTACATAGAAATTACCTTTGTTGAGTCATCTGTCACCATTGTATGTCAGAACCATAAATAATAGGAAGCCTTAGTATGATATAGTCCACCTATAAATATCCATTGTCCTTGCACCTTGATCACAAACCACACATGAAGTATCAATTCATTACACCGATGAATGGTCACCCAATTATAAAATATCGGGTATTTCATCAAACCATGGGCAAAGTAATTACCTTAAATGAATGTGTGAAGAAACAAGGGGAAATATAAAAACCATAAAAATTGAGGAATGAACCATAAAATTTTTTGAATTTTGGTCTCGATTTTTTATTGATGAATTAGAAAAACGAAGATGGGAATAATTAACAAACAATAAATAAACCTTAAATAAAATCAACCATTGATGCGTGAATCAATTATTATTTGTGGAATTGATCCTAGTTCAATTAGGATAATGGATGAGAGAGAAATAAAAAAACAAAAAGCATACCTATTGTTTGGATCGATTTCTAATAAAGAATTATCATGTATTGTCATCGATGGCGAGATCCATGAAATCCAATCGTATAATGATCCTCGGTTTCAATCAAATCTGATGTCGTTATCCAAGAATTAACTCCTCCAATGGTCTTCTAGATCACTAGGGTTGAGCTTTTAACCCTAATATCTCATCATAACTGTGTATTTATAGGCTATTTGAAGCCATGACCAATTTATAGATTAAATTAATTTCATTTTATTAATTTATTTTATAAAAATTTTCTCACAACCGAGCAGAATCTGAGCATCCAACACCCTGCAAGGTTTTTTCAATTCTAGGGTAAAATGAACACCTTGGACTTGGTGGAGGCATCATATTTCTGATTAAATCCTTAGTTTAAGAGTTATTCAAATTTTTTAAGAAATGTTTTTTTTGTGATATAAATATTTTTTATGTTTTTCAAATTTCAATTTTGGATTCATTGGTCCTCAAAATTTCACACCATCCAAATGCCTAGATTCTATAATAATAAATATATTATTATATAGAAATACGCAGAAAAATAAGAGTTGCTACATTCTCTCCACCATATGTAGTTTCAACCCAAAAATTGAAAAATCTCCTCTAAAAGATGAGGGTATTGATCTTGTATCTGGGTATCCAACTTGCATGCTCTCTAATGATGATTCACATACTGTCATTTGACAAGCACCAGGGGAATCAATTACCTAAAAGGATAATCTCCTAATGATCCTTTATCTATAGAAGGTACTCAGGAAAGGTAGCCTTATCCTCAATGTCCACCTCTCCCTAGTCGGTAACATGTGATTGTATGTGCACGTACCCCCTCATCTATGACACATAGAAGACGACGTCCTCTTGGTTTAACTATAGAGTTAGAGATAAGGGTTATGCCACCTCACAAAATAAACATAGTGTCTAGAAAGGGCCAATGAATCTCATAGAAATATTGTTGTCTTAGACAAATATTTATAATCTACATCAAGGTGAGAACCTCGGCAACACATTTTATCCATGTTCGAACTCTAGAGGCCTCTATAGTTAGTCCATATAGGACTTTTGATGGATATGTGTAGTCTTCATCCTCTCCTAGATGATCTAATCCACTTTCACAGCTTATACCAACTCTGATCCCATGAGTGTTGACTCACCTAGATCAGTCCAATAAAGTGATAACCTACAGGGTCACCCATATAAGGCCTAAAATGGTTCTATACTGATTTTATAATGGTAGTTGTTATTATATGCAAAACTCGTCAAGGGTAGGTGATCTTCCTAACTATGGAAAAAATCAAAAATGAAATATCACATCATGTCCTCTAAGGCATTAATAGTCTTCTCAGTATGGATGTCAATCCTGGGGTGAAACACTGTGCTCAAACACAACTGATCCCCAAAGGACTCCTACAATCCTCTCCATAATCATGACTTGAAGCAATCATCATGGTTTGAAACAATCATCAAGGTAACTCCATGGAGTTGTATTATCTCTAGCATATACAAGCATCTCAATCTCACTAATGAACTCTGCTCTCATATGGCTAGGAAGTAGGATAAGTTGGTGAGTTGGAATATGATCACCTAGATGGAATCATTTCCCCTGGACATACATGGTAACCCAATAAAAATTCAATAGATATCACATCCCACTTCCACTTTGACACCTTAAGGGGTTGAGCTAAACCTTTTATAACCTTTTACATAGTCTTCACTTTATAATAAGTTAGGCATTGAGAGACAAAATTAGAAACACGTCTCTCTATTCCTATCCACCAAAACTAATGTTGGAGGTCGTGGTACATCATTTCCACACTGGGATATACCAATAAATTGGATGTATGAAAAAACCTCATCGCCTCCTCCTAGAATGTCATTAGTACCATCACAAATCCTCTGAAATGTATAACATGATACCCACCATCAAAAAATACATCAGAAGCATATCGAGTGGATATCTGAGTATGTGAGTTCCTGTAGTTGATATCTCTATGTTGATTGATGCACCCAATTTGTGTATACATTTCCATGTATATAATTGAAGATAAAAACATGTTTTCAACAAATATCTATTGTTTTATGAATATATTTTTGATTTTGTGGATTCTGTTTACTTTCACGAGCTTTCTGGATAAATACACGAATCAAGGGATGCATGTGAAAATTTTGAAACTACACGGCGTGTACTTTTATACACTTCGTGTACATCCAGACAGGGACACTGACCGAAGGAGGGAGTACACGCCCAAGTCACCAGGTAGAAGATACACACCGTGTGAGGCGGCGTTACACGCCGTGTATGACTTTCTAGAAGCGGTGATTGCTGAGGAAAGTCCACATGCCCATGTGGCTGTTGAAGGAGACACGGTGTGTTTGAATTTCTACACGCCGTGTCTGCTATTCTAGAAGTGGGCTGGCGGCCAAACTTATGATACTAAACACCGTGTGTGGCAGCGCTACATGTCATGTACACCCAACCACCAGGCGGTGCCATGTTCAACAGTCAAAGACGGCGTGTTAGGCCACCTGCCAGTGGAGAAATTGGCGCCAAAGCGTGTTGATGAAAAGTACACGGCGTGTACTTTCTATACACACTGTGTACTTTATTTTTCTATAAAAAGAAGCCTTGGCCTACGGATTTGGGAGTTTGAAACATTTATAGGAGAGAAGAATCTATGTTGTTACCATTCCCGAGCCACCGTGGTGCCATAGTTCCACGATTCCACTTTCTGACACCCTACCTCAACGCTTACACGATGAATTCGTCAGGTATCACGTGTGTCGTTTATCCTCCACTTTCTATGTGTAACTAAAACCCCTCGTGTTGGGGTTGTTGATGAAGGGATCGTAATTTGTATGTTGTTTTATATAGTTGTGTTTTATCATTGTAATTCATCTTACTCTTCTTAATCTATTGTTATATATAACTGAGAATTCTGAGCCGGACCAAGGGAAGAATTCTCAGTGATACAAAAGAAAAGTAACGGGGAAAACATCCATGACCATTGGAAGGATTTCACTGATTCAAATAATGGACTGAACATAATAAATAATTAAGAACAATGAATACCGGACCAAGGAGTCAACTGCTCTAATTCCAAACAAGAGGAACCAGACCAAGGAAATCTTGTAAGTAAATGAAATCCATAATGATTGAATTATTATGAACAACATAACCATTTAAACAATCTACATAAGAACCCCTTAATCACCATATCCCTGACACGACCTTTCTTCCCATTTTATAAAACTCTTTAAATTTACCTGTTGTTTTCTTTCAAACTGTATTCATTTCTTCAAAGTAAAAAAATTTAGCTTCAACCAAAAACCAAAATCAACTCAATCCGCTCTAAATTCTGCATACTTCACCTAATTAAATATTAACTCAATTGAATTCATGCACACCACGATTCCCTGAGGATCGACCTCGAGATTTTTCTATACTAAAGTTATAAGAACGGGTAATTAATTTGGGATGAATATAACTTCAATCAACGACAAGCGACACCAAATTTTGGTGTCGTTTCTGGGGATACCATTTGGTTTTAGTGCTAAGATTTAAATTGTGTTAATAATTGATTTAAGTGAAAATAAAAATCACAAATTATCAAAAATCTCTTTTCTGATCCCATTTCAAATTTTCTCTTTTATTTTTCCCTTTTACACATGGTTTTCGTTTTTGTGATGTGCAGAGCTTAAAGTGTATGTTTAGACATTTTACATGATCCAAAAGCATCGAGTCTTCAGAATTAGTTCCTCTTGACCTGGAAATCGGACGGACCTTGCTTCATCGTTAGCATACACGGACGGAAACTCACAACAATAAACCACAACCCATGGCGAACAAGGAAGAGGGAGCACCAGCCGTAGATGCTGCAACTGAGCATCAGTACCAGGATCAGCAACCTCTCGCTGCTGGTCTACCGGAGCAACCTCCTGGATCCTTCATGGAATTCCTCCCAAGGGATTACCAACGTCTATCGCAGCAACTCTTCCCACTGCCATACTTTTACCCTCAGGAGCAGTTTATGCAAGCTCCACCCCATCAACAACAACCTCCAAGACGTACCCTTATGGAGTACGGACTTCCATCGATTCACGGAGCTGATACGGGAATTGTTCGTCCTCCGGTCCAAGCCCATCACTTTGAGATCAAGCCTGCAATCATACAGCTGATCCAGAACACAGTCCAATTTGGAGGCCTAGCCAGTGAGGACCCGAACGCCCATCTCTCCAACTTTCTGGAGATCTGCGACACCTTTCGGTACCATGGCGTGTCCAAGGATGCCATCCTTCTTCACATATTACCCTTTTCTCTACGGGTCAAGGCGAAATACTGGATCAAGGGGATGCCACAATGATCTATCCTCACCTGGGAGGAGATAGCCCAGGTGTTCATGTCCAAGTACTTCCCACCATCCAAGACGGTGACACTCCGAAATGAGATCCATAAATTCCAGCAGCACGACTCCGAGTCATTGTACGAGTCCTGGGAATGCTTCAAGGAGATGTTACGAAAATGCCCCCATCACGGACTCCCACTCTGGATGCAAGTCCAGACCTTTTACGAAGAACTTTCCACGAATACCAAGTCTGTGGTGGACGCTGCTGCTGGAGGTACGGTGATGTGGAAATCCCCCGAATAACTATTCGAACTACTGGAAGGCATGTCAGCCAATAGCTTCAAGTGGCACTCTGAGCGGGGGACTCAAAAGAGAGGTATCCACAACATTGATTCTACCACTATGTTAGCTGCTCAGTTGGACATTATGCCAAGAAAATCGACGCATTGAACCTCAAAGGAGCATCTCAAGTTCATGCGGAGAACCATCCATCATGTGGTGACTATGGTGATAACCACATCATGGGAGAATGACAGGGTTCGGCCGGAGGCCCCTCGACGAGTGAGGTGAGTTATGTTACCAAAAATTGAGTTCCCAACCAGTACCAGCAATACCAGAACCCGGCATGGCGAGATCAACAGAACACTGGCTGGGGCCAACAACAGTAGAATCCCCCACCCCAGCAACCGCCCAACTACAACCAGCCTCCATATCAGAACCAATACCAAAGGCCACAACAACCCTAGTAGGGTCCTTATCAGCAACAAGGGTATCAAACCCCTCTTCCACAGCAGCCATGGAAGCCACCTCCTCCACCATCTCAACAACCACCTCAGCAGGAGAACACCTCAAGGTTAGAGGATCTGATGACTAAATTCATATATACTACTGAGACTCGGTTCTAGAAATAGGAAGCTTCGATTCGAGGATTGGAGAATCAAATTGGTGAGATGGAAAATCAACTCTTAGGGAGGCATCCCGGTACACTACCGGGGAACACCGAAAAGAACCCAAGGGAGGAGGCCAATGATATCATGCTCTGGAGTGGAAAAGAGCTCCACCAGAACCAATCAGCACAGCAAGGTGCATCCACACCCACTGTTGATGAAAAGGTACCAATACCGACCCCTCCTCATCCAAAATCCCGCAGAAGGAGGCTTTACGAAATAAAGAAAAGGAAGTAATCCAACCATTCAAGCCTACCTTACCCTTTCTGGAAAGATTGAAGCAGAGGAAGCTGGACCACCAGTTCAGCAAATTCATGGATGTTTTCAAGAAGCTACATATCAACATACCATTTGCAGAGTCCCTGACACAAATGCCAACATACGCCAAATTCATGAAGGAAAGCCTCTCAAATAAGAGTAAGATGGAGGATTTGGGCATTATTGCACTAACGAAGGAGTGCTCCGCGGTGGTTCAACATTCCATTCCTCCCAAACTCCAAGATCTAGGTAGTTTCACCATTCCTTATACTGTTGGATCCTACGAGTTTGGGAAGGCCCTCTGCGACTTAGGGGCCAGCGTAAACCTCATGCCCCTCGGAGTTTTCAAGAAGCTGGGACTCAACGATTTCAAGCCTACCCGCGTCGCCCTTCAACTTGCTGATCGATCTATCAGACACCCGAAGGGACTACTGGAGGACGTACTGGTCAAGGTGGGTTGGCTGATCCTTCCCGCTGATTTCATCATCCTCGACATGGGGGGTGACCAGGAATCACCGCTTATACTTGGAAGACCTTTCTTGGGAACTGGGAAGGTACTGATTGATATGCACCAAGGGGAACTTATTTTTCAAGTAGGTGATGAAAGGGTTTCCTACAAAGTCCTCAAGGCCGTCAAACATGCTTCCTTGTCAGAGCATGAGGACTGTTATGCAGTGTTCACCATGGTTAGTTTTTTAGCGACAAAGGGGATGATCTGGTATGTTCTTTTATTTCGAATAATTTAACCATTCCAGATAATCAATTAGAAGAAGTGTCAGAAGACTTGCAATTCATAGAAGGCCAGGGCAGCCACTATTGGCAGCGTGAAGTTGTTCCTGATAGTTTGGAACAGGACAAGGTGCAGCCACTTGTGCCTTCGATTTTAAAGGCGCCTGAACTCGAACTGAAGCCTCTTCCATCTTCTCTCAAGTATGGGTATTTAGGACCCAATCAATCTTTGCATGTTATACTTAATACAGAACTATCACAGGAGTAGGAAGATGCACTTCTGAAGGTTATCAAACAGCAGAAGCATGCTATTGGGTAGACAGCCGCTGATCTGAAGGGAATCAGCCCTACCATTTGCACTCACAAGGTGCTACTTGAAGAGGGTGCCAAACAATATCGGCAACCAAAAAGGCGCTCGAATCCTCCCATGAAGGAAGTTGTAAAGAAGGAGGTGATAAAATTATTGGATTCAGGAATCATCTATCCCATCTTGGATAGTCCGTGGGTGAGTCCTCTCCAAGTGGTACCCAAAAAGGGGGGTATCACTGTGATTTAAAATGAAAAGAACGAGCTCATCCCTACACGCACTATCACGGGCTGGCGAGTCTGTGTGGATTAACAAAAGCTAAAAGATGCCACAAGAAAGGTCACTTCCCCTTTCCATTCATGGATCAAATGCTAGAGAGGCTAGTAGGGCACAACTTCTATTTCTTCCTCGATGATTTTTCCGGTTACAACCAAATCTCCATTGCTCCAGAGGATCAAGAAAATAGCACATTCACATGCCCCTACAGCACATTTTCTTATCGAAGGATGTCTTTAGGCATGTGTGATGCCCCCGCCATCTTCCAGCGTTGTATGTTAGCCATCTTCCATGACATGGTGGAACAAATCCAGGAGGTATTCATGGATGATTTTTCTGTTTACGGAAAATCATTCACCATTTGTTTACGGCACCTAGAACTAGTTTTGGAACGATGTGAGCACACTAACCTAGTCTTGAACTGGGAAAAGTGTCATTTCATGGTGCCAAGTGGCATAGTCCTTGGCCACATAATTTCAATGAAGCTGGTAGAGGTGGACCTGGAGAAGATTGAAGTCATTTCACGACTACCAATACCGACTTCCGTCTGCGCCATCCACAGCTTCCTGGGGCATGCAGGTTTTTACAGGCGGTTAGTCTGCAACTTCTCTAAAATAGCCCAACCCCTCACCAATATTCTAACCAAGGATGCCATATTTGAGTTTGATGACCAATGTGTTAGATCTTTTGAGCATCTAAAGCAGCGCCTTGTGGAAGCTCCAGTTATAATTTCTCCCAACTGGGAGGAACAATTTGAGGTGATGTGCGATGCGAGCGACTACGCAGTGGGAGTAGTCTTGGGCCAGCGACTTGAACAGATTTTCCGACCTATCTATTATGACAGCAGGACGCTCAATGAGTCACAGATTAACTACACCACCACAGAATAGGAGATGCTCGCAGTGGTTTTAGCATTTGACAGGTTTTGTTCTTACTTAGTGTTGTATAAATTTATTGTTTATACTGACAATGCAGCACTAAAGTACCTACTCAACAATAAATACGTGAAGCCCCAATTGATCCACTGGGTACTCCTCCTACATGAATTCGATCTTGAGATCCGAGATAAGAAAGCGAGTGAGAACTTCATTGCTGACCATCTCTCCCGACTCGAGCTGCCTCACTTGGAGAAGGAAGAAGATTGGGAGATAAGGGAAGATTTTCCTGATGATCACCTCTTTTCGATCAGTGAAACACCTAGACCATGGTATGCTGATATCGCTAATTTTCTAGTTACAGGTGTTTTTTACCCTGACCTCTCCTTCCAGTAATGTAAAAGATTTTTCTCTGATGTGAAAAGGTACTTATGGGAGGATCCTCTGCTATTCTGATCCTGTGCAGATTGAGTGATTCGTCGTTGCATCCCGGAGAATGAAGTTCACAGTGTCCGGGAGTTCTGTCACACCTCACTAGTTGGAGGACATCATGGGCCAGACCGTACCATAGCTAAGATCATGCAGTCTGAATTTTTCTGGCCCACCATGCATAGGGATTCTCGGGCCTTTGTTTCCTGTTGCGAATGATGCCAGAGGATAGGTACTGTGGGATGTAGAGTCGAGATACCTCAGCACCCCATCCTGGAGGTTGAGATTTTTGACGTCTGGGGCATAGATTTCATGGGTCCTTTTCCCCCATCTTTTGGGGACACTTACATCCTGCTCTGCGTCGACTACATCTCCAAATGGGTGGAAGCTACTGCTACAGCTCACGACACACCCAAGGTAGTCATAAATTTCTTAAAGAAAAATATTTTTAGCAGGTTTGGAGTTCCACGAGTACTGATCAGCGATAGAGGGGCCCACTTCGATAACACACTGATGAGAGGAATACTGTCGAAGCATGGAGTAAAGCATCAGATGGGGACACCATATCATCCCCAGTCCAGTGGACAGGTAGAGCTCTCCAATCGTGAGCTCAAGCAGATCCTAGAGAAAATAGTGAACACTTCATGGAAGGACTGGTCCAAGAAGTTAGATGATGTCTTGTGGGCATATCGGACTGCTTTCAAAACACCACTGATAATTTCCCCGTTCCGCCTCGTCTATGGAAGGCCCAGCCATTTTCCAGTAGAATTGGAACACAAAGCCTACTGGGCCGTCAAGGCCCTAAATTTTGATCTAAAGGTAGCTTATGAGAAACGGAAGTTCCAACTGTCGGAACTAGATGAGATTGTATTAGAGGCATACGAGAACGCCAAGTTGTACAAGGAGAAGACAAGAGTCATTCACGACCGGATGATATCACGAAAATATTTCCAACCCGGTGATCAGGTACTTCTCTTTAATTCTCGTCTTCGCTTATTTCCAGGGAAGTTAAAGTCACGCTGGTCAGGACCATTCCATGTTATCCGTGTATTCCATCATGGAGCGGTAGAAATTTCTAGAGAATATGGTCAACCATTCAAGTTAAACGGGCAGCGCATGAAAGCTTACCATCCTACAGACAACATGTTGGGAACGTTGTCCACCATACACCTCAGGTAAGCAAGGTAATTAGGTCGAGCCAACAACATAAAACAAAGGCGCTTCATGGGAGGCAACCAAGAGGTTACATGCCATGTCCCACTTATATACACGGCGTGTACTAATCCTTTTTAATTTATAAACATAATAGTATAAATCTATAGAATAACAAATAAATAACCAGGGATGATGCCGGTGCCGATGGCAAAGTCACTGGAGTTTATTCAAGCCGTCCTCGGTTTGAATCCTCCTGTCCTACCTTCGGCACGGGGTTCCTCCTTTTAATTACATGACGTGTGTGGTATTTTCAATCTATATATATATATATATATATTTTTTTAATAAAACCCATGGTGGGGATGGAACGGTTGTCTAGAATTGTAATCCGGTTTCAAAAGACCCGGGTTCGAATCCAGAAAACTGTCCCATTTCCATCATTTTTTCTTTTAATAAAACCACACGACGTGTACTTCGATATACGCCGTGTGTGCCATGATTTTTCAAATATAAATTTAAAACGTTTTAAAAATAAGAAATTACATGCGGGTGAAGTTGGCGGATTGGCAAGGTCTCGGCACCAGGTTCACAAGACCCGCTTTCGAATCGCGCTAATCTCCCCGCTTCACCCCCATCCTTTCCTAAATAAAAATCACACGTCGTGCTTTTCTTTCTTTCCATGTGTATAGACCGTATAAAATAAATATATATATATATAATAACTATGAACAGCAGAACAACCTTTTCTCCAGTGGTTGAGGGCATCCGTTCGGAACGGCCGATCGCCGGTTCGAATCCCGCCCCAAGCACCGGACCAAAGGTTGTACTACTCTTTTTCTCATTTTACAATACACGGCGTGTATTTCCCGATATACATCGTGTATAGGTTTATGTATAATATAATTTTTAGATATATCTATTTTTAATTATTAATAATAATTATTATATAGTTTACTATAATAATTATATTTATTTATATAATTAAATAAAAAAATCGAGATACACGGCGTGTACCAAAAATACACGCCGTGTACCGCGGCTATATAAGCTGCAGTCCACCCGGCATGAGGCCGTGTCACACGGCCTCCCCATTCTTCCCCTTTCTTCCCGTTTCTTCTCCTGAACGCCATTCCAACCCCCTTTTCCAGATCCATCGATTTGGGGCGTTTCATGTTCTGATTCTTCTCACATTGTGATCCTCAGTCCAGGTACGCCATTCTGCACCCTCTAGTTCCAGTTTTTAGAATCGTTTAGGGTGTCTATAGGATCAGCCGACCGTTCGGCTCCCGCCTGTACACGGCCACGAAATGAATAACACATGCCATGTACATCTGTACACGGCCACACCCAAAATATTCCAAAATTTGAATATACACGGTGTGTATGTTCGGTACACACCGTGTACCTTTTTTTCGTCGTGCCCGAGTACTCCTTTGCACACAGCCTGTCACCCCATGTTCTAGAACACGGCGTGTATGTTTGGTACACACCGTGTCCTTTATATCTGTAGTTGGCCCATGTCTCCCCCTCTACACGGCCATGTTCTTCATGTGCAATCCACGTTGTGGCCTGTACCTACACGGTGTGTATTGTTTTCATTGAACTGATAACAACATGGTCGTGTCATTTATATTACACGACCACCTGCACTTTGAAGTGAACACGGCGTGTATGTTCAGTACACGCCGTGTCCTATTACATGGTCTATTTCCACCCTCGGCGTGTCTTTCCAGAGAACACGGGATACTCTATATTCTGACTACACGTTGTGTACTCTGGAGTACACACCGTGTACCTTTTTTCCCAATTTTCTCACATTTTCTTTGTTTTATTTTCTTCCTTTTCCTTTTTCTTTTGTTTTTTTTTCTTTTTATTTCTATTTTAGGTTATGGCATATCAGAATCCTTCCTGGGGGAAGTGACTAGCCTCCGCCACCGAGGGAGAGAGGCCAAGCTATCGTCAGATCCGACTCCAACCACCTACGTAGCCGGACCCCAACGCTCTGGTCTTTGAGCTCCCTTTATTGGCCATTCTGCCGCCACTCACTCCCTTAGATGAGGCCGGGAATACTTCTACTGCACCAGCTACCACTTTCCCTATACTATCATCCTCAGTAGTTGTCCCTCTTCGAGCAAACCTTCCACCGAGCCACCTTCTACTTCGGCAGATCCACCTCCAGAGCTAGACGTTGCAGCTGTATCGGCACCTAGGCTGGGACATGCAGGTGCTCCCTATCCCTGCACGGTCTTCCCGGTCACCGACCTCGCATACGACAGGTTCCGATGCTTCTCTCGTCAGCTGATACCATTGAGTGGTCGGTACCTTGACAGCAGCATTCCGTAGTGGCTCGATATTTGGGAGGAGTTGGAGGTGCTTCTCGGGCACACCGCACTCCTTGAGATTTTCTAGGTCAGCACTCCTATGTTCCGAGATTTATTTTTGGAGTTTGCGGCCTCCTTTGAGTTCGATGGAGTGGAGTACCGGGATACACCTGGCGATGTAGTACCCGTAGTTCGATTCCGGCTAGACGGCTGACGTTTCTCTCTTACTATGACAGAACTTGGCTGAGGGTGCGGCTTCTACCCCCATCCTATCACACCACCCCCCGTTTCTGCCTTGACCCGGCACGAGCGCTCAGACCTTATTTCCATGTGGTGGGAGATCATTGGGCCCGACCATCGATACTCCCCCACTTCCCAGAAGAGCACTCTTATAGCTGACCATGTCCTTCGCTTCACCCACCGGTGCTTCCGGTCCATCCTTTTTCCCTGCCATGAGGATATGGGGGTTGTGACAGGCCGTTACATGGAGCTTCTTACCTGTGTCATCCAGCATGCCTACCCGGACCTCCCCTATCTTGCCGCCTCCTATTTCCACTCCATGTTTACCGGCCGTCAGGGCAACCTAAACAGCGGGTTTTACACCACCCGTCTTGCCCACCACATGGGGGTATTTGAGCCCTCAATACCTCATGACTTGTTAGGTTCACCCCAGCGGATGGAATTTCTCATGCACATTCGAATGGGATTGGTCCGAAAGCAGGGAGTTCCTACATCCTTGCTCAGGCTCGTGTCCCGCCACCAGCTGACCCAAATGCCCCAGCTGCGGACCCCTCTCCTCCTTCCCCACCCCCTCCAGCTTCTCCACCTCACCCACCTCCTACTGACCCCACTTCTTCTGACCTTCCTTCTTCTGTCCCATCCCCAATCCCACCTACCCCCTCACCCTCAGTCGATCCGACCCTTTCTCTCCGCCTAAACACAATGGAGCACAAGTTAACCCATATCATCAACCACCAAGACACCATTGCACGCCATTTGATTCATTTGGATGGCCGCTAGGACCGGATGGAGCATCTGTTGGTGCATATTTCTCAGCATCTTGGTGTTCCACTACCTCAGCCACCAGCCTCTACCTCCGTTCCTGGCCCTTCTATTGCTGCCCCACCACCATCTCCTGCACAGGCCACAGATTTCGTTCTGATGACTATGGTGAGCTCTGCTGCTGCCACTTCTGTCGGGCCAGGGCCTGATGCTGAGCTTCCGATCCCGAGTCTAGCACCTGCGGCTCCATCTTCTTAAGCTACCCTTCCCGATGCCGAGTCAGAGCCTCACCCTTCCACGCCTCCTGCGCCGTCTCTACCGGCCGATTCTGTACAGGATGATGCCTCCCTTGAGGCGACCCCATTATAGTGACATTTTTCTTTATCTTATATATCTCTTTTGTCATTTTCTGTGTTGTGATGTTATGCATGTTTGCAGTTTTCCTTTTTTTATAGTCACAGGTACGGGCATGGAGCGCCTTGGGCATCACTTTTCACAAGAGGAGTATTTTTCCATTTTAATTTTCTTTCTTTTTGGATTTACTTATTCCACTGCTTTCCCTCATTTTGTCCCCCATATCACCCCCTTTCCCACCCTTTACCTTAGTATTTCACTTGGTGGGCCATGTGCCTTCTTCAGTGTGGGGTAGTGTCTATCTCTTTCACCTTAGTCTTTACTCTTAAACTAATCTAGGAGACATCATTATTAGATTCTATATTTGAAAATTTAAAGCAATTTTGGTTAATAATTATTATAAATTCTAGAGTTATCAGTAGAAACTTTTGGAAAGGTTACATGCTTTTTAGTTTTTAATTATTTTAAAATGATTGCTGATATAGTTTCAATTGCAACTTTTCATCCTTGATTAAATTACATTGATTAGGCTAATCATTTATATGCATGTCATTACCTGATTTTACCTTTATTATTTTTCCACTCCTGATAGGTATTCTAAACCCTTTTTCATATTTCTTATTTAATACCCTCTTTCTTGGGAGATTCTTAGGATATGCATCACTACCATAATTTTCAAGTTGTTCTTTTCGAAACATTAAGAAATTTTTGAATTACATTAACATGATTGCGGCACTAGATTGTTTTCACCCCTTTATCTTGAGACCTACCCTACATTTAATCTTCATTAAGCCCATATAAGCCATGAACATCCTTTATAGGAAGCCACATTACCCTCCTATTTCCATTCCTACCCTATTTCTTTTTAAACATTGCATGATTATTCATTTGAGCTTTAAAGAGGGAGTTGGCAATACATGGCATTTTTTTTGTGTACAGCCATGAAATAAAGTGTGGGGGAGTGCCTCTTGATTATTTGGGGCAGAATGGGTTCCAAATATATACTCATTGTATTCATAAGTGTTTCCCTTGTGTTTTTTTAACTATAAAAAAACAACAACAACAACAAACAACAAGGGGACCTTAGGCTTATTTGCCCATGAACCCTACTTTCTTAAGGAAGATGGTGACGATTACAGAAGCATTTGAATGAGCTTGTGAAGGATGCATTTTTAGTGAGTTTTACTTTGAATATCATGCAATGTTGTTTAATGGAATTATCCTTCCTTTTTCAAGCCTCAGAATTTATTTTCACATCTGAACCTACCAACCCTTATCCACAGAGACATCTAAACCTATTTGATAAAGCCCTCCTAATTTTTGTAATTCAATTTTTCTGAAGTAGAGAACAAGATATCTTGAAAACCTATGGATAGAGTGTATATACTTTAGATTGAGCATATCTTTGATTAAGAACATCTTGAGTGTGGAGTGTGATTTTAACTGGTAAGGTAAATCATCAAGTGGCAGGCTTATTTTTGAAAGGTTGAAAAATGTGTTGAAAGAGGATGAGAGTAGTTAATTACATTATATATGAGGCATGATTTTAATATCTTATGAATTGAATTTTTTTGTGCCTTTTAGAATTTTTCCTCAATAAATTTATCAGTTATACATTTGATTAATTAAATTAATTCCTTTTAAAGTATAGGCTCTTCCAATTAGATATTGAGATTTTTCTTGAGGGCAAGCAAAAGACTAAGTGTGGGGGAATTTGATGCACCCAATTTGTGTATACATTTCCATATATATAATTGAAGATAAAAACATGTTTTCAACAAATATCTATTGTTTTATGAACTTATTCTTTGATTTTGGTGATTCAGTTTACTTTCAGAAGCTTTCTGGCTAAATACACGAATCAAGGGATGCATGTGAAAATTTTGAAACTACACGGTGTGTACTTTTATACACGTCGTGTACATCTAGACAGGGACACAGACTGAAAGAGGGAGTACATGTCTATGTCACCAGGTAGAAGATACACACTGTGTGAGGTGGCATTATACGCTGTGTACAACTTTCTAGAAGCGGTGATTGCTGAGAAAAGTCCACATGCCCATGTGGTCGTTGAAGGAGACACGGCGTGTTTGAATTTCTACACGCCGTGTCTGCTATTCTAGAAGGGGCTGGCGGCCAAACTTATGATACGCCATGTATGGCAGCACTACACACCGTGTAAACCCAACCACCAGGCGGCGCTGTGTTCAACAGTCAAAGACGGCGTGTTAGGCCACCTTCCAGTGGAGAAATGGGCGCCAAAGTGCATTGACAAAAAGTACACAGCGTGTACTTTCTATACACGTCGTGTACATTATTTTTCTATAAAAAGAAGCCTTGGCCTACGGATTTGGGAGTTCGAAACATTTGGAGGAGAGAAGAAGTTGTGTTGCTACCATTCCCGAGACACAGTGGTGCCATAGTTCCACTATTCCACCTTCTGGCACCCTACCTCAACACTTACACGATGAATCCGTCATGTATCACGTGTGTCATTTCTCCTCCACTTTCTATGTGTAACTAAACCCCCTCGTGTTGGGGCTATGGATGAAGGGATGGTAATTTGAATGAATTTTTTATATAGTTGTGTTTTATCATTGTAATTCATCTTACTCTTCTTAATCTACTATTATATATAACTGAGAATTCTGAGCCGGACCAGGGGAAGAATTCTCAGCGATATAAAAGAAAAGTAACGATGAAAACATCCATGACCATTGGAAGGATTTCACCGATTAAAATAATGGACTGAATGTAATAAAGAATTAAGAACAATGACTACCGGACCAAGGAGTCAACTTCCCTAATTCCAATCAAGAGGAACCAGACCAAGGAAATCTTGTAACTAAATGAAATCCAGAATGATTGAATTATTATGAACAACACAACCATTTAAACAATCTATATAAGAACTCCTTAATCACCACATCCCCGACACGACTTTTCTTCCCATTTTCAAAAACTATTTAAATTTACCCATTTTTTTCTTTCAAACTGTATTCATTTCTTCAAAGTAAAACAATTTAGCTTCAACCAAAAACCAAAATCAACTCAATCCGCTCTAAATTATGCATACTTCACCTAATTAAGTATTAACTCAATTGAATTCACGCACACCACGGTTCCCTGAGGATCAACAACGAGCTTATTCTGTACTAATGTTCTATGAACGGGTAATTAATTTGGGATGCATATAACTTCAATAAATGACAAGAGAGACCATTGATATTCCCTAACATGATGTAAAAGTGGTGGGGTAATGTAACACCCTGAGATTTTATAAAAAATATTCTTTTTAATTTCATTAATGTCTTATGTTGTACGGTACACCAAAAGGAGCTTGCACAACACACATCCCTGACTTGCCTTGCATTACACGCAATCCCGACCTTCCTCGATAGCGTATGTAGTACGCAATACCGAGTTTCACTAAACAAGATATTATTATAATATTATTATGAACTAGCCATTATGAATAGTAATACCCACTTTTTGAAATTTTATAAATTTTATCTTTCATAATTGACTTCATTTTTGGATTCGGAATATCGAAATTAGATTACGGTGAAATTTTGGTACCTTTCGGATAACTTTCATATTCTGATGAATAGTGAAAATTACTAAATTTTAATTAAAAACAACTTTTTTAATAGAAATAATTAATAGTGATAAATTATTAATTTTAGTGGTTTTAAAGTATATTTATAATATATTTTTACAATTTAATACAATGTTGGTCATTGGATGTAATTTCACATTTAAACCAGACATAAACAAATGTCAATCTTTTGATAGTTATTATCTCTTAAGAACATGCTATTTTTTTGACGACGGGAATTAATTTTTAAATTAATTAATGCAACTGATATGTTTGGAATTTGGTAAAATAGAAATCATTTTTGAATTCATAATATCAAATATATCTTAGGCCTAATTTTTGGTATTTTTGAAGAAACTTTCATTTTTTGATGAATAGTGAAACCACTAAGTGGTAGTTAAAAAACTGAATTTTTCATAAAACATAACTTTACTGCTTCTGTGAGTGGAATTTCGAAAATCCGAGAGACATAGTTAATATCAAAGACTAAAATGTGGTTCAATGAGATGAAAATAATTTTTGGTGAATAGTCACTTTTTACTTTTTTTTACCACAGTTAAATGTAAATAGGGTAATTAAGGGTAAATATGATATTATTATTACCCTAACACATGTCCTAATTCTATTGGATAAGTGTAATTCGGACAACAACAAACCTTAGGAATAAAATATGACCATTTATGCCCACTTGTATTAGATTAGGACATTTATTATTAATTTATTTAAAGAAGGGTTAAAATAGTTAAAATCAAAGTTTAATAACTAAATAATTTTTAATATAGGGTTATACATAAGATAAATTCGACTATAAATATTCATTATAAAGATAAAAATATTTCCTACATAATGGTATTTTTTTTTAATTTTTTGACTTAAAATAATTTAATTTATTTATGACATAATGATGATGCAGTAATTATATTATTAATGAAATATTGACATAATTGTTGTTATAAATACCCAAATAAATGTAATTTGAGACTTTTTATGAATTACAATAATTTTCTATGTTAATATGACATGTTAGTATTGATTTAATTAACTTTTTTGAACTAATAATTCTGTTATGATTTTCAAAAAAATCAGTTACCAAATAGTGTCAAAATTGACATAAAATAGTTTTTAAAACAAATATTATATTATTAATTGTTATTATATTCCTAAAAATCTAAGGTTCGGCCAAGATACTTATATCATGATAGGTGTATCATTAATTGACCACTTGGGGGTCTCTTTGATTTATATGGTAAGTTTATTAACTATATAATATAAAAATACAAAGTGACATGGAAAATGTCAATCTAATTAACTAAGAGTTAAAACTAAACGATAAGGTTAATATAATGACCTAAACTTGTCTAAATTCTATTTGATGAGAGTATTTCGACCCATCCCAACCTTAGCTTAAAAATATATCAATTTGGAGCTATTAAAAACCGAATATGACTTCATAATAAAATAATATTTTTAGTTATTCCAATGGTGCCCCTCTCCTCCCTTATAAAAGGGGACCTCCTCCCTCTCTTCCTCACACCACATTGAGCCTTAGAGCTCGGCCAACCCCTGCCAAATTCTCTTCTCCACTTCCATAAAAACATCCTAGATGTTCTGGTCTTCTTCAAAGACCAATTTTAGTTCCCTAAGAGGACGTCTCAAAGAGTCGCTTCAAAGAAGAGGTAATGTCTGTTACCGATTCTTTCAACTTTATTTCTTCTTCCACTTGTTCTTCTTAGGTTGTTTCATTATGAAGTAATAACATCAGTATCACTAATATAATGATATGTTATTATAATTATTAAACAACCCTATTTCACCATCTATCCATCCTATGGAAAACAAAATTACCACGCGTGCGTACGTACAGAATACCGTCTCCACGCCGTGGTGTAATCTATTTTCCACCACCACCTTACTTGGATGGATATAATGGTGTAAATAATAAATATATATGATTATTGTAAAGTGATATTGATTCTGTAATAGTATACATACACTCCAATAAAATTCCACGATCATGGGAACGATATCATCGCTCGTGCGTACGTACGGAATACCGTCTCCACGACGCGATGAGATTCATTCTCAATGATTAACCATTCATGAATGATTATAAAGTATATATAATAAGTAATCATGAAATATATGAAATAATAATGATACTAGATTTATGTATATATATATTTATGTCATCCAATTAATTCCATTCAATTCAATGAGGAAACGAAAACAGCGTTCATGCGTACGTACGGCCTACCGTCTCCATGAACGGTGTATTTCTTTCCATTTATAAATCTATTATATATATGTAGATTTTGAATATATATTATATATAAATCATGTTTTATATTCTATAATTAATTAATCATGATCTAAGTAATCATATGAATAATTACAAGTCAAAACACGGACGACAAATGAAACGATTTTACCCAAAACACTCTTTAACATGGAATTTACAAAAAAATGGGTAATATAAAGTCATAAGTGAACCGTATATGATATCATAACAATGAATATGATTCTTTAATAAGTCAATGACATTATTTAAATCATTATACAAGAGTTTCGGATACGTATGAAGCATATCGGACCTAAGGTAAGGGATAAATATTCCAATCTCATTCTTATCCGAGATTGTTTATTCCTAAGTATTTATTGGGGTTATTGTTATTATCCATGTGCATGTTTTATAAAAATGTTTTCATGTATGTTTAAAGTCCTTTTTACCCATTTTTTACTTTTACTACATGGTATGTAAGGAATCTTTCTTTTGTTTACGTTACGAGTTACTCTTTTTGACCTTTGCGACAAAAGTATGAGAAGAATGTTTTTTAACGTATATGGAAGGAAATGATTTTTACGGTTTTATAAAGCCTTATTTTCATGATGCTTCCTCCAAAGGATTTCATGACTATTTTCAAAAAAATACTTGTCTTTTAAAATTGCATGAAATTTTGTGAAAAGATAATGATTTTGAAGAAGAAATGATATTTTCCTCAAGAATTCATTTCAAGTGTTTTATTAAAACCATTTTTCATCTAAGATGACATTATTTCATATGTGTATGTTTAAGTATCATGTCTCTATGATTTACATGGTTTCAATTTTCTTATTATGAAATGATATCCATTTTCTTATATGGATTATTTGATGATGGGATGATGTTTATGAAACCCATTTTATTTATTGGGTTATTATGAATGATGTATGTTTATATTGTGGCACAAGTAAGAATGATTTCATTATGAGATGGGTGGGACCTATATCTCCCTCCAATGCATTGGGTAAAGATTTATATCTCATGAGATAGACATGGCTAGAACGGTAAGTTAATACAGTTTAGTATTACAGGACTGGAACGAGGAGTGAACTCGATTCAGAAAGGGACTTTTTCCATTAAGATGGTCTTGGCATCAATGCCTTGGCAACTATGGAAATAATTACATGTGCTTAATGGATTCCAAAATTACATGTTTTATTCCCATGTTATGTTATCATGATTTGTGTTCCATTATGATCTATGCCTTATGTTCTTCCATGTTTTAAGTCGTTGCTCAAGATTTTGATGTTTAAACATTATTTTCATGTTTTTAAGTTCAAATGTATATGGTATGTTTTATTTTATCCATGCTTACCCTTACTGAGCATTTGAGCTCACCCTTTTTATGTTTTATTTTCCCCCAGGATTAAAAAAAAGTTTTTAGGTAAGGAAACAAAAAGTGGAAGATCTTTATGGGAGATGTTGAAGATCTTTCACCATGATTAGAAGATTACGTTCCAAGTTTCTAAAGACACTAAACTATTATGGTCCTTGTGTGTCTGTTTTTGTTATGTATTATGTATTCCGAAAAAGTAATGTAATGTCCATGTGCGTCAAGCTTCGGGTCTCTACAGGTAATAACCATAAACTAAAGATAAAAATATTTATCCTTATCCACTAAGGAAAAATAAAATTTGGATAAATACATTGACACTTTGGCCAATCACTAAGAACAAGATCTATTATTGAGACCATCTTCAACCAAATTCCTCTTACTAGGAGTGTAGACAATATCAAGGTCATAGCCTTGGAGGAACTCTATACAATGCCTCTATCTGAAGTAAAATCATTTGAAGAGAAGATATAACACTTGTGGTCAAATTATTTGATAAACCACTCACCCATAAGGTAGTGTCACCACATCTTTAAGGATAACACTGCCACTATTAACTCAAGATCATGAGTCGCATAATTATTATTGTGATATCTTAACTACCTAGACCCATTGGAAATCATTGTAGAGCTATACATTAGTAAATCCCCATTTCTGGTCCCAAATTCATCACAAAACACTATTTTGATGACACCCACCTTCAATAATCTCAATCTAGTGGTGCCCATCAACCTCTACCTCAAATCCTATAAAAATAGTTGCACCTTTTCTCCCACATGAAAGGGTTACCATTTTAGTTCAAAGATATTAAGGGTTCTTACACTCATGATAAATTGGTTAAAAACATCTGATAGTACCTTTCCAACCCAAGGAAACTCTACACCTCAGTAACACTCTTGGGTGGTTCCCAACTTAGAACAGCTTCAACCTTCATCGGGTCTACTACCACACCTTCCTTAGAGATGGTGTTTCCCATGAATTGGACCTCTTGCATACAAAACAAACACTTCAGTATCATCTCATGATGTTGGTTCTCTAAGAGTGTGTCTAGGACCATCCTCAATTATCTCGCATGATTATCCTTGGATGCTGAGTACACTAGGATACCATCGTTCAAGACCACCAAAAACTGATCTATGAAAGGTTGAAATATCCATTTCATGAGTCCCATGAACCCTACTAGGGAATTCATCATGTTGAAAGGAATTACCAAGTACTCATAGTGATCATTGTGACATCTAAATGTCATCTTTGGTATATCCTCATCCCGTACTCATATCTGGTGATTACCTGATCTAAGGTCAATTTTATTGGGAACCATCGCACCCCTATCAACTAATTCAAGAGTTATTTGATCCTTAGTAGCGGATAATTATTCTTTACAGTCACCTAGTTTAAGCACCAATAATCCACACATAACCTCAATATATCATCCTCCTTCTTGGAGAACTATATTTGGGTTGTTTGGGGGGGGGATCACTAGGTCTCACGAATCCATTCTCCTATAAGTCCTCTAACAGTACCCTCATCTCATGAATCTCTTTGAGAGATAATTGATATTCTGTTGAAAATATTGGGTTCATCCCAGGGTATAATTCAATGAATGATTCTAGCTCTTGGAGGGGAGGTAAGCCTAGCATGTCCTTAGAGAAGATTTCATCATACTCTTCCACCATCGTAGGTAACTAGTAGCACATATCATCCAACACTACAATAGTCATTCTATCCAAATGGTGATTAATCAGCTACACTATCCTATGCATGATCCCATACTACTCTTCTATGGTTTCCCTTTCACCCACAAAGGAAAACCACTTCCCATCACTCTGGAAATGTTGCATCCTCTTCCTAAAATAGTCAATTTGGGAATGAACTTTGGATAGTAAGTCCATACCTAAGATGAAATCAAAAGGCCTCATCATTGTAATAAATAGATTTCATATGAATCTTTCACCTCCAAGTTTCAGATAACACTATTGATATAAATTTTCAATCATAAGGTCACCTTGTGTCTAAGTCTCCAACCGAAAGGGTCAAGCCAAAGGCTTAACTAGAATCTTTAAGTCCTGAACCACAGAAGTGGAAAGAAATTAATGACTTGCACATGTGTATATTAGTACAGTAGCTAATGTAGATATGTGAATCCTCTAACTACCTCTTGATGCTCTACCAGTCCCTTTTCCACTTCCACTACCCTTGGGACCTCCCTACACCTACCTCCTCCTTTACCTTAGTGGTCCCTTAACCATATCTCGATCAATTGTATGATGGGTTGGAAAATATTAGGTAAGATTTCCCCAACCATCACAAGAGAAAAACTTCCTTTCCCTTAACTAACATGAGCCTTCCTAAGATCCCTACACCAGTTATCCTTTATCGTGGAATCATTCCTGGAGCATGTGACATGCCCTGATCCCTACAATTACCATCAAATACCTTCTACCAAGGTCTCAACTCATGGGTTCCCATTACCATAACCCACTATCTGTACTTTCCCTTCTAGGAATCTCTCCACTACTAAGGCCCTCTCAATCACTCCATCATATATAGTAATTCATATAGATATCACTAAATCCCCAATATATTGGTGAAACCCCAGATTGAAGGTTTGTGCCAAGAAGAATGGATCTCAAATCATATCTATGGAGTATTTTGAGAGATCATTAAACCTCGCAGAATAATCTTCAATAATCATACTACCCTACTAAAGATGTAGAATCTCATGCATGCATACAGATCACACCATGGCTAGGTAAAAATCCTCCCTAAATAGACACTTGAAGATTAACTATTTGAGTGTTGTTTCATAGTGTGACTAAGTTAACAAACTCTATAAATTCCTCATGAAGTCTTAAAGAAGACTAGCCACATGGACTTCCATGTGATATGAAGGAAACATCACAAGGTGGAATACTCTATTGATTACCTCTTTCCAATCCTCAGCCACTGGGGGTCTAGCTCACCCCAAAAACTAGGAGGTCACTACCTTTAGGAACTCCTGTAGTGCACTTAGTCTGTGGTCATCCTCTACTAGAACTGATACAGCTAAATACTTATCAAAGGGTGTTGGTATATCTATAAAACCACCCAAAGGTATTATCTCTTGTATAGGGAACTGTAATGAAACCTATTCATTTTTTTGGATCATCCTCTTGATCACACAGTCGAATCGGAGCTGTCTATATTCACAGATTCATCCTAAAATAAAAAATATATATCATGGTCAAAGATTTTACCTAGGGAGATGATTCAAGAAGGGAATGGAAACCAAAACCCAGTAGTATATGATGCATGTACTAATTTTTTCCCTGCAACAATTTCTGACATACACTGAGTAGAAAGGTAGGTGATCAAAGTCCTGGTGTATAGATATTTCAGCTGCCACACCACCACTAGAGTCCCCAGCCTGAAATCCTATATCAAAACACTAAATACTATTTCCATAAAACCCAAAACAATCTCACTGACTCCAGCACTATGTTAAAATAGACTCCTCTTATACCACTCTATTATGACCCATCCTGAAGGGGTACGTACCATGACTACCCCATCCTCACCTCTAATAGGCCATAGGTTGACGAGCAATGCTAAGTAGTCATATCAAACACATTGGATTAATTATCCTAACGTAATTTTACAAATGAGAACATTTATAATCTCATATAATGCTTAATTGTAAAATAATAAGAATCAATTCAAGAATTAATATATAATATTAAAATCACAGTACAAAAATAAAGTACTGAAAGAGATAGAGGGGCCAAATACAATCCCAAACTAACATGGTAGAGATTCCAACCTACATAGAAGGTGAAGAATAATATAAAATGTAACCACCTGTAAAACCCCTCAGTATTTCTATCTCCATCTATGATCCACCAAATCATTGTCCTCCCATGACATCATCAACTACATCGACATCCTCATAAGAGATGACACATGCAGGTAGAGATCATGCATGGGTGAGTATAATGATACCCTGTATAAAACCAAGAAAACATTAAACACAAAGCATCCAGAATGGTGATATAATAAAAAGTATATAGAAATAAAATGAAAACAACCAAATATACTTACTAAGGACACCACGCCTCCAGGCAGTCTCAACCCAACTGTCATCCACCAGATTCTGCTCAAATATTTTAGGTAAGCTTGTCTCAATAGAACCCTCTAATCTGGATATTCTATCATCAGAGAAACTCATCCTAGTGTTCATGATTGTTTTCCCCCACCCAATAAAACTCACTAGTCTCAAAAGACCATGATATTCAGATAGGGAATCATACCTATGACTGTTGGGGACACCAAAAATCGAATCTGGATCAACCTTATATATAGGAGATCATATGAAAATGATACCAAGAACCCTACTGAAATGGCCTACTAAATAGAGGATAAATTCCCCCACACACAGATTTCACACAGATCCAATGAACCCTGCCTAGGGTATAAGAAGGATTGATAGAGGATCACAATCCAGTCCCATCGAGGGACACCACAAAATCTATCTAAGACTAATCCTCCATAAGGGATGAAAATCTGGATTCATGGACATAATTTCACATTATACCCTCAAGTTGATGGACTAAGGGAACACACTCAACTGGTACTAGTCCAATATTGAAGAAATTAAGGGCTCCAAACACGCTACAAGTGGGTACATGGTGTGTACTGGGGTACACGGCATGTCTAGATTACCACTAGTTTTCCTATGTGGTTCATTATCACATGGAATGTAAACCTCCATATACATAGCATGTACCAAAGGGTACACAGTGTGTAGATGAATTTTGAAAACCTTCCCATATCATATGTCTATGTATGTGTACTCATAGCATGCTCGTGTACCACCTCACATAGTTGGTTGTGTAACTGACTGTAAACCATGGGTTATATGTCGAGATTCTAGGGATGAGTCAATTGCTGTTTTATAGGGACCACATGTCATGTGATAATTATCTTCACTTCAAAAGCTCGTGTTCTATATAGAGGGTCCGACAATGTGTGTATCTTCGGATTAAATGTTGTGTAACCTGAGATGTGAAAAAACCCACGGATTTTTCTCTACATCACCATCCGTGATTTTGACATCATTATTCCTTCTAGGAATCACGGATATTAGTTTGATCATCCCCTACTATCCCTGATCAGCTGAATTAGGTTTTTAATATGCTCAGAAACCACCTCCAGCGATCCATCCATCACCATCATGTATAAAAAAAGTGGGGAATGGGAAACATTTGTCTGATCTAGTCCACCTCCAATCATCCTCTATCGCCTCATCTCAATCTCCCCATAGATCGTGAACCACGCCCAAAGTATCAATTTGTTTCACCAAATAATGGTTGTGAAATGATCTAATATCGGGTATTTTATTAAATCATGATCTAAGGTAATTGCTCACAATGAACGTATGAAGAAACAGGGTAAAATCCAAGAACCATAAAATTTAGGGAACGAACCGTAGCCTTTTTCATTTTCATTCATGATTCATTATCAAATACTTATATGAATGAAGAGGGGAATAATACACGAACAATAAATCATACATAAATAAAATCAACCATCAATATGTGAATCAATTCTTGTTCGTGGAGTTGATATGAATTTGACCAGGATAAAGGATGGGATGGAAATCAAAACCATAAAACATCATACCCGGAGTTTGGATTGATCCCTAATGAGGAACGCTCATTCATTTCCTCATTTGTAGAGATCAATGAAAATTGACGGAACAAGGATCCTCGATCTCAATAAAATCCAATGTTGTTCACTAAGAATCCTCTCCACCAACAATCCTATAGATCTCTTGGGCTAAGCAGATGAACTTGATATATCATTAGGTCTAAGTATTTATAACCAATTTTAAGTCATGAAAAATTAATAGAATTAATTAATTTCATTTAACTAGTTTATTATTTAAAAATTCTCTCACACCCGAGCATAACCCAGGCATCTGATTACCTCTAAAATTAATTCATGCCTAGCTTAAAACCCACAATTTGCACTCAATGGACGCCTCATATTTATGATATGAGCATCAATTTAATATTTAATAAACTTTTTCAGGAAAACTATTATAAATACTCATAAATTCCATATAATTGTTTTAAACTTATTTGGGATTATTACGAGTCTGCGAGAATTGACGGCACGTGATTATGGGGCCCGAAGAGCCCAGAACGGAATTTTTAACTTTTTTAAGGTGTGTTCAGAAAACATACAAGCGACATTTTATATATTTTGAACTATTTCTTGGATTAAAAATATGAGGGCACCGTTGAATTTTCAGCACTAAGATTCACTTAAGGGAATCTTAACTTTGACCAGCAAGGGTCAGATAAAAAAATTAATTTCTTTGACTTTACAAAAAAATAAGTAAAGGTTCTTTTATTTTTATTTTTTCAACCATTGGACAAACGGTGGTGGGACCACAGTGCAATGTCAAACCATCAAATGTCTTGACTCTTAAGTTGTGTAACTGCACCATTGAGAGAAATAATGGGTTGTTTAACTGCACCATTGAACAAGTTAAGAGGTTTATTAATTAATATCATTAATGAACAACCTTAATTGTGTGATGTGTTAATCTCCACCTTCCCCTCTATTAAATATGTGCTTAGGCTTGGGTTTTGGGAGAGCTATGAGAGGAAGCTATGAAGAAGTGTCGATGACTTTAAACTCTGACGAAGAATGTGATTGGGCAATGGTTGTTTGGGGAGATGATGGGCGATGGAGAACGCCGATGAACTCTTTCGGACATGAGCATTCCTTTCTCTTCAACAACTCCTTCCAACAAACTCGAGGTAGGGGTTTCATTTTTTAATTAATATTTTTTACTTTTCTTGACATATTATCCATGTTAAAGCTAATGTGGAGGGCATGGTCCAAATGAACAAGGCCCGGACACTCTTCATTTTTTGGTTTTGGTTGTGTTTATCGTAGGAAACCAGAAGGTAAGATGGAAGGCGGTGGTGTCGGCCGCATGCCTGGTGGAGATGAGACGGTCCACTGGCCTAGTCGGTGGCTGCAGGAGGATGCATAAACAATGAAGTTCTTGCATGAAGGGAGTCATGCCTACAACGGGCCGCAGCACTGAAGGAGGCATGCCCAGGCGGCGCACTTGGGCAAAGGGAGCCATGGCTACGACGGGCCGCAGCACTGGAGGAGGCACGCCCCAGTGGCGTGCCTAGGAGATGGAAGTTGCTGCGGCGACAAGTCATGGTGCTGAAGGAGGCGTGCCCCGGTGTGCGTCCCAGTGGAACACATGGGCGAAGTAATCTGCGGCTGCGATGGGCCGCAGCAATAGAATCCCATGACGCCAGCATGGCACCGCGTGGATAAGAAAGCTCGTCGTGCGGTTTAACATGAGAGACACAGACGGTGGACCCAGCCACGTCAGCAGGTGATGGATGCTGCTATGCCACGTCTGGGGAGAAGGGAGCTAGCCTGTAACTGTGGGTCAGGATAAATGTGGAGGGTCGCACCGCCAGGTGGGCTGGACCGTTTAGATCGGCTCATAAAGCCATGCTAGCCAGCCTAGCGGGCCATTTCAGACCCAGTAGGGCCAGGCCGGGCCTAACAGTCTGGTTGTACCTGATTTGGGCCAAAACTAGGTTCGTTCAACACAAATCAGATTAGGTTGGCCCAGACAGAGTCAGTTCTGGTCGTTCCAACTAGGTCTGAACGGACTCGGGCCCCCTTTTGGCCTAATTGTATTTAATAGGGAATATCTCATATATCATATATTTGATTGATGAAGCATCTGTGGCTCCAAAACCCTTATGATGAGGCAGTCCTTTTGGGATACTCCACATTATATTTGGAGAAATTTGTACTTCATGTGGGTTGGATTGAAATAGAATCCTATCAGGACATCGACACTAAAATGCCTATATCTTAAAGACCGAGCATCCGGTTGACACGTCGTCTGTTGAATTGGAACCCTTATGACATGGAAGTTCATTGGGTTACTTTTTCAATGGACTTCGTGCTGGTTGAAATATGATTGATGGCTTGAGGAATGGATCCTCCCAGAATCATGTGTGTTTTGTTCGGGAATCCAGTGGTTGGTTGAGACATGAATAATGAATAGAGATCATGTGTCGATTAGTACTGAGCGATCCTGTGTAGATCATCACTAAGCGATCCTGTGTGGATTAGCAGTGAGCGATCCCGTGCGGATCAGCAGTGAGTGATCCTATGTGGATCAGCACCAAGCGATCCTATGTGGGTCAGTAGGAGAGCCTCATGATAGAATAAGATGATATAGCTTTACGACTAAACATCTGTAATTCTGTACTTAAGTTGAACATGGTGTGAGATGTCTTTTGCTTTGTGCTTTGTGATTGAGATCATGATTTGTGTTTTTTCTTTTGTGGAATTCCGAGAGACCTTTAGGGGTCTCATGGTCCCTACTAGGTATTGTTATAGTCACCCATACATTGGATTCGCCCACACCTTGTTGTGTCTAGTGCAGATGATGGGCATCTTTGACTGAGTCTCAAGAATCTAGGACATGACGGTGTACAGAGGTGTCCAGTTGATGTGGAGAGCCACATTGAAGAGATGTACTTACCCTTTAGGTAGGATCCTTGGTAGACGACCTTAGGAGTTGTTTTCCCTTTTTTTATTTTTTCCATTTCAGTCAGGCTGGTATTCTGGCCCCTTTACTTTAGTACTCAGTTTTACACTATGTGGTGGTTTTTAGTTTTGGTTTTACCTTTCTTATTCTGTTGTGTTTTACTTGTGTGCAGTGTACCATGTATGTGTTTGTATAGTTTTTGAGGTAATGCCTTCCCATTTTAGTGAAAATTCTTTCTGGTGCTAGTTTTCAACCCCTGGACTATAGAAGGTGGGCTTGGGGTAGTTACGGCACGGGCCCTGGGGGACGGATTGTGACAAATTGGTATCATGGGGAGTCAGTTCTACCAGAAGAACTTAGATTCTATGTTTTCAATGGAGTAATAATGTTTAGTGTCTTGAGTTCAGGTTTCACTTCGGGGAGTCCAGTGTTGGTGCGGCGGCCGACGTATCCATACACCAGGACCCTGAATTCTGATTTCTGACTTGGTACAAGAAAAAGTTGAATGCGTGTGTTTTGAAAATGTTGTGTTTCTTTTTTATCTCATTGATTCAGCTCACCAGGTATAACTTATTTAAAGTGGCGCACCAAATTCTTTTGATATGTCACAACGTAGATAATTAGCCAGTATTTTGGAGTGAGATCATGATGACAGCCCACCAAGCGATGAAGCATCGGTGAAGGGCCCTCTTACGGTGATAGCACCTTTGAGTGGGGTACTAGCAGCACCACCACATGTGGGGAAGCAGTTGCCACCATCCCCACTAGAAGACCGTGCATTCCAACTGAGTACGTTGAATGAGTTCCAGAGATAGAGGCTTCTGATGTTTCGAGGCGAGACAGATCCCCAGGAAGCTGAGGACTGGAGGGAGACTCTGGCATGGGTTTTTCCCTTAGTTGAGACACCAGCATACTATATGGTGATCCTAGATGATATCCTCTTTCGGGGATCAGCAGGGAGATAGTGGATCATGATGCTCCAGATTCACGTGGAGGTGACACTCTCCTGGTTGTACATCGAGACCCTCTTCGAGGTGGAGTTCTTACCAGTGACTTTACGCTCAGTGTGTATCCAGAAGCTACAACACTTACACTAGGGCATCCTGACAGTGGTACAATACTCGGTGATATTCACTTAACTCTCTCCCTATTCCACTAACATGGTACGAGACCCATTCTTCAGGGATCATACCTTTGAGTAAGGTCTTCAGCTAGAGATCAGAGTGTCGATGATATCTCTCAACATCTTGAAGTCGGCTGAAGAACTCGACTTAGAATTATTGATGGAGATATTCTTAGCTTAGTAGGGACCAATGGTGAGAGCCACTATCAGATGACAGGTTACCGAGTTATCTATATAAGGTAGTAGGTATATGACATAGAGGTCCAACTGGGCCAGACCATCAAGAGGATGACCCCAAGATGCAGGGTTAAAGATGTAGAGATCATGAGGCATAGGAGGTCTTCTAAGGACTAAAGTCTGTTACTCTTGCGGCGGACAGGGACACATAGATCGTGACTGTCTGGATCCCCGCATGGACAATCAGCTAATTATCGAGGGACCACTGAGGTAGCATCCTAGGTTCGAGTGAGGAGGTCTGCAGGGTGGCAGAAATGGTAGAGGAGCAGGTCGTGCAGAAGGTGGTGGACGACAGTTTGAGGTTCTACCACCATCACCCCTAGGTGGTCCGCCTTAACCAAAGGGAGTAGGTGGATGGGGGAGAGCTCAGATTCAGGAATCATATGCATTTGACCACATCACTCAAAAGAATATTAGATGTATGATTTGTGTCAATTCCACCCTATTTTTAGTTCTTATAAACATAGGTTCCAGTCACTCTTTCATTACCATGAAACTCGCTCAGAGCTTGGAGATTCTGATGGAGTCGTTGGCTCGATCCTTATTATTAAAGACTCCTATGGTAGAGTATTAGACAATTACACATTGGTGTAGGAATTGTGAGCTCGCTCTAGGAGGCGAGATCTTCGGCTGGGATCTCCTAATAGCAGTGTCGAGGCCTTACAACCTCGTCTTGGGTATGGACTGGCTATCTACAGTCCATGACCAGATTGAATGTTTTAGGCACAAAGAGTGGTGTGTCTGTGAGGGAGGGATTAGGTTTTCCTTCACCAGCGAGAAGAAAACCTTTGTAGAATAGGATGTAATTTCTTATATGAGGGTACAGTTGATCACTCATCAGTTGACTGGCCTCACCCTCGGCGTATTTGATGAGAGAAGACCAAGGTATCATATAGTGGGGGACCAGTATGCTGATATCTTCCCAGATAATGTTCTGGGACTACCTCCTCTTAGATATGTAGACTTTTACATCAACCTGTACCTTGGGATGACACCGATATCTACTCCAACATATCGAATGGATCCCCTGGAGATTCAGTTGCTGAGGGTGCAGTTTGAAGAATTTCAGAGGAAGGGGTTTGTAAGGACCAGTGTTTCTCCTTGGGCAGCCCTAATTTTATTCGCTGAGAAGGTAAATAGGATTATGAGGCTTTGTGTGGACTATCAGTTCCTAAACCTGGTGATATTGAAGAACAAGTATCCTCTACCGAGGATCGATGATCTCATCGACCAACTAAAGGGAGCATAGTGGTTTTTGAATATAGACCTCAGATCAGGCTACCATCATCTTAGGGTACGGGATTAGGACATACCAAAGATGACATTCAGATGTTGGTATGACCATTATGAGTTATTAGGGATGCCCTTCGGCATGAAAAATTCTCCAAAAGTGTTCATGGGGCCCAGGAATAGGATATTCCATCCTTACCTCGATTGCTTTGTGGTTGTCTTCATTGATGACATCTTGTTATACTCAACGACGGCGAAGGAGAATTCCACACACATGTTGATAGTTTGGGATACACTTTGAAAGCACCATCCTTATGGAAAGCTCCCGAAGTTCAAGTTCTGATTATTGGAAGTCCACTTCCTGGGGCTCGTTATCTCGAAGGTTGGAGTTGAAGTTGATCTGGTGAGGATAGAGGCATTTCTTTCGTGGGGTCCACCTAGGAGTGTGACAGAGGTGCAGAGTTTCCTGTGATTGGATGGATACAACTGGATATTTGTACGTGACTTCTCCAGGGTAGCGGCACCCTTTTCATCTTTGACGAAGAAGGGTCAGCCGTTATTGTGGATGGAGAAGTTCCAGAATAGTTTCCAAGAGCTGAGGCAGAGAATAACGAGTGCCCCCATCTTGAGGATACCAGAAGAGGGAATTGGGTATGTAGTATACTATGACACATTAGGGATTGGAATATGTTGTGCCCTGATGCAGGAGAGGGAGGTGATTGCCTATGGATCACGGAAATTGAGACACCATGAGAAAAACTATGCAATCCCTGACCTGAAGTTAGTAGTAGTGATTTTTTCCAGAAGATGTGGCGACACAACATGATGGGTGAACAATTTACTATTTAATCCAATCACAAGAGTCTCTAGTATATCTTCTCATAGAAGGACCTGAACCCGAGACAATGGTGATGGCTAGAGTTCCTCCAGGACTATGACTTTGAGATAGTGTACACTCCTGAGAAGGTGAACGTAGTAGCAGACGCACTCAGTAGGAGGTCTGGTCTACAGTTACTGAGTGAGGCGATAGAGCAGCTAGCTGCGTTGCAGAAATCCTTCATGGATAGAGATGGAGCATCTTACCTCCAGTCTAAGACTGTCACTCCCCCACACCTTTAGCGAGTTCGGGAGGCACAGCTAGGGTACATTGACTGCAAGGCCCGATGTGCTCAGAGATCCCCATGAGATCCTCCTAAAGGATTTTTTGAAGGTGGGGAGAACGTCATTCTCTTCAGGGGACACACCATGGTACCAGGGATGCTACGAGAGGAGGTATTGAGGGATTTCCACATATCCCCTTTAGAAGAACATCCTAGAGTTGCGTAGATGTACCAGGACCTTCGGCATTAGTACTAGTGGCTTGGGATAAAGAATGGTGTGGCAGAGTTTGTATCACTATGCCTCACTTGTCAGCAAGTGAAGGCTGAGAATCAGGTACCAGTAGTCCTAGCTCATCCAATTTAGGTGCTGGAATGGAAGTGGAATGGTGTTTCAATGGACATCATGATAGGGATACCACGTACGTCCAAGGGTCACGATTCCATCTGAGTGATCATTGATCGACTCACCAAGTCATCCCACTTCCTACCCATCCATGAGCAGGGATCTGTAGAGGGAATGGGATGCCAATACATATAGAATATTATATGGATTGACGGGGTGTCTACGACGATTATCCCAGATCACAACGCTCGTTCTACATTCTACCAAGGGAAGGGATTATAGGAGGCGTTCAGGACTCAGTTGTGCTTGAGCACCGTCTTTCATCCTCAGACAGATGGTTATGTGGATCGGACCATACATAAACTCGAGGACAAGCTTCGTGATTTCATCCTAGATTTTGACCATACCTGGGTGGACCACCTACCACTGGTGGGGTTTTCATACAATAATAGGTATCACTCACCCATCGGCATGGCTCTATTTGAGGCCTTATATGGGAGACCTTACATATCACTTTTATGCTAGAAAGACCTAGGGGAGTCAGAACTTATGAGTCAAGTGTTGGTACAGGCTACCTGTAGCACCCCAAGCTTCCACATTATGGTTCTCTTTGAATAATACAATAGCTGGCATTGTACGCAGCTTCGAGTGCTAGCACACCACGACTAATCAAACTAGCCATTATGAACAGTAATACCAACTTTTTATAATTTTATAAATTTTATTTTTAAAAATGGACTTCATTTTTGGATTCAAAATATAAAAATTAGCTTACGGTGAATTTTTGGTATTTTTCTAAAAACATTCAATTTTTATGAATAGTGAAAAACACTACGTTATTGTTTAAAAAAGACTTTTTATTTAAATAATTATTTATTTTATTTAAAGTTTTTTTATTCAAAATAGATACATAATACCTACATAAGTTCTATGTAATTAATTGGAGTCATTTTATAATAATAATAGATGTATAAAATTTTATTGAACATTTTACTATCTTTTACCCTCCTACTTGGCACATTTTCAAATTTGCATAAAACATAATTTTACGGATTCTGTGAATTGAATTTCAAAATTCCAAGAGACATGGTTGACATCTGTAAGTAAAATTTGGTTCAATAGGATGAAAATAATTTTTTGTGAATAGAAACTTTATAATTTTATTTACCACAGTCAGAAGTAATAGGGTAATTAAAGGTAAAATCGATATTATAATTACCCTTACACATGTCCTTATTATTTTCGATAAGTTTATTTCAACCAAAATAATCCTTAGGAATAAAATATTATCCTTTTTTATCCACTTTGATTAGATTAGGACATTTATTATTATTTTATTTAAATAAGAGTTAAAAGTGTTAAATTCAAATTTTAAAAACTAAACCATTTTTAATATATTCTTATACATAAGATAAATTCTTCGATAAATATTAATTACAAAGATAAAAATATTTCTGATAACATGGTATTTTAGTTATAATTTTTAGAAATTAAATAATTAAATTTATTTATGACACAATGATGATGTAGTAATTACCATATTAATGTAAGATTAAAATAATTGATATTATAAATATTAAAATAAATTTAATTTGAGACTTATGATGCATTACATTTATTTAATAGTTTAATATGACACATTAGGGTTGATTAAATGAATTTTTTTCAAAGAAATAATATGGTTATGACTTTCCTAAAAAACAAATACTAAATAGTGTCAAAATTGACATAAATTAATTTTAAAACAAATTCAATATTATTAAATGATAAAATATATCTAAAAATATAAGGTTCTTCCAAATGACATAGATAAAGTTGGATATGTTAATAATGAACCACTTGGGGTTATCTTGGATTTTATAGAATGTTTATGAACCATTTATTATAATAATACAAGAAGACATGGTAAACATCAAACTATTTAACAAAGAGTAAAATATAAAAGATAAAGTTAAAATGGTGACCTAAACATTTCTAAAACCTATTTTTTTAGAGGATTTAGACCCATACCTACCTTATAATCTAAATAAATCCATTTAGATCCATTAAAAACCGAAAATGATTTTATAATAAAATAATATATCAATCTTTTCCTAAGGTGCCCCTCACCTATCTTATAAAATGGCACTTCCCCTTCTCGTAATTTCACTCCTCCAATGACATTTGGCTCAGAAAACCCCTGCTGAAATATCCTTCCAACTACCCTTAATTCAACCTAGAGGCCTTACATTGATCAGATATCCAATATAAGGATCCCTTTTGATCAAATCAAAAGGATGCACCCAAATAAGAGGTAATAATTTCATCACCTCTTTCAAAGTTATTTTCTTCTTCCAATTCATCTTTTATTGTTATTTCCATACCAAAATAATAACTCCAGTACCTTCTACATATTGTTATTTTATTATAAATATGGTACAACCATATTCATTATTCTATCCATCCTATTAATGACAAAGTCACCATATGTGCGTACTTACGGCTTACCGTCTCCACGTTGTGGTGTAGTTTTAGAAATGGATCCTAGTGGAAAGAATAGAAACCATCTCAACACATGTAATCCATGTATGGGTTTCCCTCCTACATAGGATAATTATAGAGGAGCTGGTGATGCAACTGGTGCTAATCAGATTATAACCATACTGGGACAACTCACTCATGTTATGAATAATAACCTTACCCGTATGGATCACCTTGATCCACAACGCGGAGGAAAAATGTTGGACTGATTCATGAGGCAACAACCACAAAAATTCAAAGGTACTACAAATCCATTTTTAGCTGAAAATTGATAAGTTCCTTAGAGAATATATTTCATGATTTGGGGAGTAGCAAAAGGGAAACGTTTTCATGGCAGTTTATCACCTCACAGGAGATGAAGATCAATGGTGGTCATTAATTCAAAAAACAATGGTGGATGAAGAAGTATCAAATATGGAATGGAGGGAGTTTAAAGTTATTTTATTAGAAAAATACTTTCCTCTTGTCCATCGAGTGGATATGGAAAGAAAATTTTTGAGTCTAAGGAAAAATGAGTATGAGAATGTCTCAAAGTATGAGACTAACTTTACAAGGATAGAAAGGCATGATGCAGATTATATACATAACCCAAGGAGTATGATTGATTGATTATTTTATGGGTTAAACTCATTTCTTCTTCAATCATTAGTCCCACAATCCTTCTTATCATATGAAGATATAGTCTCATGTGCTATCAAGATAGAAAAGGAATTCTCTAAGTCATATGAATTTAAAGTAATGTCAAAGAAGAAGAGATCTGCTAAACACTCTGGAAATGGAAATAAAGGGAAGAAGGGAAAAGTTGATTTTCCATCCTATAGTAAATGTGGGAAGAAACACTCTGGTACTTTCCTGAAGGGAACGGAGGTTTGTTACAAGTGTGGTGAAAAAGGCCACCAAGATCATGATTGTAAGGGAAAGAAAGAGGTTGTAAAGGTTGAATGATACAATTGTTGAGAAATGGGGAATTATGAAAATTAATTTCATAAGTGACAAGGAAACTTGCCTTAAAAAAGGCCAAGGGATCAAGGTCAAGCTTATGCAATCTCTAATACTGAGGTTGAAGCTTCTAATGACATGGTGGGAGGTACATTAATCATTTCCTCAAAATTAGTAAATTATTTATTTGATTATGGATCATCACATTCTTTCATATCTTCCTAGTTTTCCCAAAAAATTAGATTTTTCAAATTATAATTAACAAGGGAATTATCCGTCAAAACTCCTAAGGGAAGTATCATTGCAACAATGTTTTTTCAATCAGTTACCATTATGGCATATAAATGTTCTTTATCTACTTATCCTATTGTCATACCCATGATTGAATTTGATATAATCCTTGGTATGTATTGGCTTTCGAACCATGATGAAAAAAATTATTTTAAGAAGAAGGAGGTTACAATTTTTTATGATGAAAAAGAATACCTTATCATTAGAGTAGAAATGTCCCCAAATGATTTTCATCTAGATCCAACCCCAGTAGCTCTACTAAATTAAATTATTGGGGAGGAAGAGAGTGGAATAACTAATGGTGAGGAAAATAATGTTAAAATAGAGGATGTACCTGTTATGCAAGAATATGTTGATGTGTTTCTAGAGGATTTACCTGTACATCCTCCAGAATGGGAAATTGAATTTTCCATTGACTTAATTCCTGGTTTAAGGACCATATCAATGAACCCTTATAGAATGGACACTATGGAATTAGTGGAACTAAAAAATCTAGAGTAATTGAGTAATAAAGGATTTATTCTCCCTAGTGTTTCTCTATGGGGAGCCTCTATTCTTTCTGTTAAGAAGAAATATGGATCTATGAGGTTTTGCATTGACTACAGGGAGATCAATTCTATAACAATAAAGAACAAGTATCCCCTACCTTTCATTGATGATTTATTCGATCAAATTCATGGAGCACAATATTTTCCAAATATTGACCTTCGATCTAGATACCATCAGTTGTGTGTAGATAAAGAAGACATTCCAAAGACAGCATTTTCGAACTAGGTATGGTAATTACGATTTTATAGTAATGCCTTTTGGATTGACTAATGCACCCTCTGTTTTCATGGATATAATGAATAGAGTCCTCAAGTAATATCTTTATTACTTTTTAGTTTTATTTATTGATGATATCTTGAAATACTACAAAAGTTATGAAGATCATGAAAATCACTTGTGCATTATTCTAAAGACTCTTAAAAGAAATGAATTATATGGGAAATTTAGTAAGTGTGAATTATTACTTCATGTGGTTTTTTTTCATATCCATATTGTTTCCAAGGATGGAATATCTGTTAATCCTTCAAATAAAAATTCAATCCATGAATGTACAACACCGACAAGTATAACTAAGGTACGCACTTTTATTGGTTTAGTAGTTTATTATCAGCGTTTCATCCAGAATATTTTTCGATTGGCTAACCCATTAACCATGATCACACGTAATGGGGTTAAATTTGTTTAGAATAAAGAGTTTGAATAATTTTTTGATGAATTGAAGAGATTATTAGTCAATGTTTCTATATTTACTTTACCATTAGGGAATGATGGGTTTGTTATTTATAGTGATGCTTCAAAGAAAGGATTAGGTTGTTTCCTTATGCAGAATGATAGGGTTATTTCCTATGCATCACGACAGCTAAAAATATTTGAACAAAACTATACCACTCATGATCTTGAGTTATCAGCTATAATCTTTGCTCTAAAGATATGGATACACTATCTTTATGGTGAAAATGTGATATTTATACTGATCACAAGAGTTTGAAGAATATTTTCTCACAAAAAGAACTCAATGTGAGGAAAATACGATGGATTTAACTACTCAAAGATTATGATTTCACTGTATGCTACCACTCGGGGAAGGAAAATAAGGTGGAAGACTAATTATGAGGAGTTCTAAATGAAAATTAAAACTGTGAATGCTTGGAGATTGATCGACTTCGTATATAAAGATGGAATTTTGAAATTTGGGAAGATACTTTGTGTTCCTGATATACCTGATCTGAAAAGGGAATTGTTAGATGATTCTCATAGCTCTAATTTATCTATACACCTTGGTAGAACGAAGATGTTTAGAGATTTGAAAGAATATTTTTGGTGGGACAAAAAGAAGAGGAAGATTGCTGATTTTGTGTCAAGATGTATAGTTTGTCAACAAGTGAAAGCTGGAAGGCAACAGCCTAGAGGAGTCATGCAAACTCTTCCCATACCAGAGTGGAAATGGGATCATATTATGATGGACTTTGTCATGGGACTAAAAACGACTCCTAGAAAGAATGATGCAATATGGGTCATTATTGATCGTCTTACCAAGTCATCACATTTTCTTGCTATAAGAGAAGATTTACCACTTGAACATTTAGAAAAAATGTATATTAATGAATTTTTAAGACTTTATAGAGTACCCCTATCGATTGTTTCTAATAGTGATCCCAATTTTACATCAATATTCTAGAAAAGTCTTCAGAAAGCCCTAGATACTGAATTTCATTTGAGCACTTCCTACCACCATCAAACTAATAGACAATCAGAACATAATATTAAAACCTTACAAGAAATGTTGAGATCTTTCTCACATGACTTTCAAGGTATGTAGGATCAGTATTTAACTCTGGTAGAATTTTCCTATAACTATAGCTTCCATTCAAGTATTCAGATGGAACGATATGAAGAGTTATATGGAAAGATATGTCGCACACCAACGTGTTCGGATGATATTGGTGAAATAAAACTCTTAGGCCCATAATATGTTGAGTAAACATTTGAAAATGTGAATATTATCCAAACCCACATCAAAGATGCTCAAAGTAGGAAAAAGAGCTATACTGATAACCAAAGGAAATATTTGTAATTTCAAGTAGATGATCATGTTTTCTTGAAGGTATCTCTATGAAAGGGTGTTATAAAATTTGGTTATAAGGGTAAATTAAGTCTAAGGTACATCAGACCTTTTGAAATTCTAGAATTAATTGGAGTTGTATCTTACCATTTGGCTATGCCCCAAGTCTCTCCAAAGTTCATGATGTGTTCCACATATCACTGTAGAGAAAATACATGCATGACCCAGTGCATGTACTCACCTACGAAGAAATAGAACAAGAACATGATCTGTCTTATTGTGAAGAGCATGTCAAGATTCTTAATACCAGAGAACAAGTTTTGAGAAATCAGACGACTCGTCTGGTAAAAGTTCTAAGAAAAAACCATAAGATGGAAGGGGCAACGTGGTAACCCGAGGAACTTATGATGAAGAACCACCCGAATATTTTTATACAGTAATATTCTAGAAATTTTGAGGATGAAATTATTTAAAGTAGGGGAGAATATAAAACCCCATGCTTCCACGGTATGCTTCTCTTTGAATAATACAATAGCTTGCTTTGTATGCCACTTCGAGTTTTAGCAATCCATGACCAATCAAACTAGCCGTTATGAATATTAATACCCACTTTTTGAAATTTTATATGTTTTATTTTTCAAAATGGACTTCATTTTTGGATTCGGAATATCAAAATTAGCTTAGGGTGAATTTTTGTATTTTTCTGAAAACATTCAATTTTTGATGAATAGTAAAAATACTAGGATATTATTTAAACCCAAATTTTTATTTAAAAAATTATTTATTTTATTTAAATTTATTTTAACTCAAAATATATACATAATACCTATATATGTTCAATGTAATTCATTGGATTCATTTTATAATAAGATTAGATGTATAAAATTGTATTGAACTTTTTACCGTCTTTTACCCACCTTCTGGGCACATTTGCAAATTTTCATAAAACCTAATTTTACCCCTTCTGTGAATTGAATTTAAAAAATCCAAGAGACATAGTGTACATCAGTAAGTAAAATGTGGTTCAATAGGATGAAAATAATTTTTGGTGAATAATTACTTTGGAATTTTATTTACCATAATTAAAAGTAAATTGGGTAATTAAAGGTAAAAATGATATTATGATTACCCTAACACATGTCCTAATTTTATTGGATAAGTGTATTTAGACAAAAATAAACCTTAGGAATAAAATAATATCCTTTTTTATCCACTTGAATTATATTATGACATTTATTATCATTTTATTTAAAGAATAGTTAAAGGTGTTAAATTCAAATTTTAATAACTAAAAAATTTTTAATATAGGGTTATACATAAGATAATTTCGTCTATAAATATTACTTAGAAATCTAAAAATATTTCCTATATCATGGTATTTTATTTATAATTTTTAGACATTAAATAATTTAATTTATTTATGATGCAATGATGATGCATTAATTACCATATTAATGTATGATTAAAATAATTGATATTATAAATTTTAAAATAAATGTAAATTGAGACTTATGATGCATTACACTAATTTTATAAGATACTATGACATGTTATGGTTGATTAAATGAATGTTTTTTTAATAAATCTTATTTTTATGACTTTCAAAAAACCTAATACTAAATAGTGTCAAAATTGACATAAATGAATTTTTAAAACAAATAATATATTATTATATGCTATAATATTCCTAAAAATATACGTTTTGGTAAAAGGACTTAGATAAGTTTATATATGTCAATAATGAACAAATAGGGGTTCTATTGTCTTTTTATTGTAATTTTATTAACCATTTATTAAAATAATAAAAGAAGACATGGTATATGTGAAATAATTTAACTAAGAAAGATAAGGTTAAAATGGTGACCTAAACTTGTCTAAAACATATTTGTTGAGAGTATTTATACCCATACCCACCTTATCCTCAAAATAAATCCATTTTGACCCATTAGAAATAGAAAAGTATTTTATAATAAAATAATATCTTAATCTTTTCCTAAGGTGCCCCTCACCACTCTTATAAAAGGCCACTTCCCCTTCTCTTAATTTTACACCTCCAAAGCTATTTGGCTCAGCCAAAACCTGCTCAAATATCCTCCCAACTACCATAAATTAAACCTATAGGCCTTAATTTGATCATAAATCCAACCTAATGAGCCCTTTTGATCAAATCAAATGGAAGCACCCGAAGAAGATGTAATAATTTCATCACCTCTTTCAAAGTTCTTTTCTTCTTCCACTACATATTTCTTTGTTGTTTCCATAACAAAATAATAAATCTATTACCTTATACATAATTTGATTTTATTATAAATATGGTACAACCATATTCATTATTCTAATTATCCTATGAATGACAAAGTCACCATATGTGTGTACGTACGGTTTACCGTCTCCACGTTGTGGGGTAATTTGTTATTCAACACTTAATTAATTAGATGGGTATAATAATGAGTATAATTGATGTAAATAATAAATATAACATGTTAATGATTCTTTATATATGATATACCATCCACTTACATACTATTTCACCATCAATAGTATGATATTGTCACTCATACAAACGTATGGATTACCGTCTCCGCGAACGCAATGAGATTCATTCCCCGTCGTAACCATTAAAAAATAATTTTCATTTTATGATTAAAAATCATGTTTAAAAACTTAATATCATTCTTGTTATGAATCAAATACATCATATTCATAACTAACATGACTTACGTAACAAAACATATAAAGGAAAATGAATCAGTTTACACCTGAAACAATGATACTACTGAAATATTATTAATAAAGAAATATTAGAAGATCATATATGATATCATATTTATGTATGTGGTTATTTTATAAATTAATAATAATTATTTAACTATTATACATGAGGTTAACGTACCCTCTTCTAAGGAAAACTACAATTTAAGCGTTAATTTTACAATCTATTTATTATCTGAGGTTGTTTATACGTGATTATCTACTGGGACATCTTTATCATCCACATATGTGTTTCTTAAAAATGTATTTCAAAACATTTAAACAATTTCATAGAATATTTGTCAAAGTCATTTATACCTTTGTTTGACTTTTGAAAAATTGTTTGAAAGGAATCTTTCCATCGCTTTCCAAATAAGGTACTTTATGACCTTTTCGACAAATTTAGGAAATAATGTTTTTTAACTAATACGGTGGGTGAGGCTACTTTCTACCATTATAACACCGGAAAAAATTCCCTTAAACGATTAAAATAATATTTTAAAAATAAATTTTTCCTTTAATTTTGTATTATTTCAATGTAGAAATAAATATTTCACTCAAATAGTTTTTTTATTGATTTCATCAATGTCAACATCCTTCGTTGGATTTTATGTTTGTTTGAAGTTAATTTATTATGATACAATCTTTTATATTGAATTGATGTTTTTTTTTTATGAATGTGGATGTGATATTTTTATACCATTCATGGTTTGTGGTTAAAGTATTTACATTTCATATGCTAGTTTTAATAAGAATGTTTATATTATGTTTCGACCTTTTCATATGAGGAATGCATTAGATATAGTAAGTGATTGGTGGAGCATGATATAACTCCTAGATGCATCAGTAGGTCTCATGAGAAAAACTAGTGTCTTGGGAAAAGTCCTTGAAAAATATTATTTTTAGTCTTGGCACAAGGCCTTGACTCTGTGGTTATGATGTCCGACATTATGCATTCTATCATTATGAAATTAGCTATTGATATTACATGTGATTATTAGACTAGTAGAATATCCATGTGAATATGTAAATGATATTATTTTATTTATCATTTCCATTTTATGGTAGATTTTAAGTTTAAAAGTCTTGTGTTTTAGTCTTACACATTTCCTTAAATTTTTATGCTTATTTATGATAGTTTCCACTATATTGTTATCTTTACTAAGAATCTGAGCTCACCCCTTTATTTTGTTCTTATTTTCCCAGGAGGTGAATAAGTATATTACGATTGAACAATAGGGATAGGCTATGGGATATGAGTGTTTCCAAAGGAGACACAATGTTGTTTTTTTATTTCATAATGTAATGTAAAACATATGAATGTATCTAGTACTTCCAGGGCTATTAAACTAATTGGTCTTTATAAAATTGAACTCTAGTGATCATTGCAATGTTATATAAAAATGCACCAACTCTGGGTAACTAGGGTCGGGGCGTTTCACTGCCACTGAGAAGGTGCAGATCATCCAGGAGTGGATGAAGACTGTACAGAGCCGGCAGAGAAGGTGAGATGGAATACCGTCTAGATAGTCCCCCAAAGATGTGTGAGGTGAATAATGTTTTCCATGTGTGCAGCTGAGGAGGTACATGCATGATCATCCGCACGTTATCGACTGGGGTGAGCTACACAACGATGATGGGGTCATATTTGTGGAGTTCCTAATGGAGATAGAGGATTGACAGGACCAAGTCCGTTGTGGGAGGTCTATTCCTCTAGTGCGAGTTCGGTGGCAGCACAGGAACCTCCAGGAGAGCACATGGGAGTGGGAGGATCAGATGCGTGCTTAGTACCCCCATTAGTTTCCCTAGTTTTATTATAGTTTTTGGGGATAAAAGTCCATAAGGTAGGTAGAATGTAAAGACCTGTAAATTACATATAATTTTTAAAAAAAATTATTTTGGATTATTACATTTCTGCAAAAAATTGACAACACGTGATTCCGAGTCCTAGAGATCCCAGAATGGAATTCTGAACTTTTTCTAAGGTACGTTCAATAAACGTGCGGGTGGTGTTTTCTATCTTTTGAACCGGTGCTCAAATTAAAAATATGAGGGAACCATTGAACCCGTAGAACCGGGATATGCTTAAGGGATGCTTAACATTGATCAACAATGTTCATACAAAAAAGTTAATTTCCTGTACTTTAAAAATAAAATAATAAAATAACTAGAGGTTATTTTATTTTTATTTTTGCCACTGTTGGAAAAATGGTGGTGGGATCGTAGTGCAACATTAAACCATTAAATGGATTGACTCTTAACATGTGTAATAGCACCGTTGGGAGAAATAATGGGTTGTGTTACAGAACCATTTAGAGAGTTAAAAGGATGATTAATTAAACTCATTAACAAACCTCAGTAACTGTGTGATGTGTTAATGTCCACCATCCCCTTTATTTAATCTGAGCTTAGGCTTGGGTTTTGGGAGAGCTACGAGAGGAAGCTCTAATGATGCACTGATGACTTTCCACTCTGATGAAGAATGTGATCAAGCGATGTTTGTTGGGGGAGATGACGGGCGATGGTGAATACCAACGAACACCTTCAGACATGGACACTCATTCCCCTTCTGCAACGCCTTCCAAAAAACTCACGGTAGGGGTTTTTTTTGTTTAATTTAGAGTTGTAATTTTCTTGATATATTATCAATGTTAATACTAATGTGGAGGGCACGGGCCAAAAGAACAAGGAAGGGACCCTCCATAGTTTTCGGTTTTGGTTATGTTCCTCATGGTCAACTGAAATGTAAGATGGCACGTGGTGGTGTCGGTTGTATGCCTGGCGGATAAAAGATAGGTCGTCGGCCCAACCGGCAGCCGAAGGAGGAGGAGCGCACTAGCGGCACGCTTTAGAGAAGGGATACGTGGCCCTGAAGGATGTGTGCCCCGGAGGTGCATCTAGGTGAAGGGAGTCGCTGCCACGAGGGGTTTCAACGGTGATGGGCCATGGCACTGAAGGAGGCATGCCCCGGTGGAGCTCCTGGGTGAAGGAACTCACGGCCGCGACGGGCCACGGCGCTGGAATCCTACAGTGCCAGCGTGGCACCATTTGGAGAAGTCCACCTACAATACAGGTTGACGTGGGACACACAGTCATGTGATAAGGTTCCATACGTGGCTATGCCGCATCTGGGAATAAGGGAGCTGGCCCGCAACCACAGGCTGGGTTGAGCCTGGCGGGCCGTACCTCCAGGCGGGTCGGGCCATTCAGGCTGAGCCCATAGGCTCAGTTGGGTCGGGCTAGGCCCAGCAAGCTGGGTCAACCTGTTTTAGGCCCTACTCAGGTTGGGTCAACCCAAATGGGATCAGGTCGACCCAGACCGGGTCAGGTTGGCCCGATCGGGTCGAACCGGACCTGGACACCCTTTCAGCCCAGTTGCATTTAATTAGGAATATCACCTAAACTGGACGTCCATTTGACGAACCGTCTACTATGTCATAACCCTTAGGAGGGGGAAATCCTTTTGGGATACTCCAAGTGAGATTCATAGAAAGTTGGAGTTTGGCCCGGTTGGATCGTACCCGAATCCAACCGGGGCCCCGGCACTAAAATGCCTATAACTTACAGACTGAGCGTCCGGTTGACGTGTTCTCTATTGCGTTGTAACCCTTATGACATGGCAGTTCATTGTTTAACTTCTTAATGGGACACAATTTCCATAGAAATCCAACCAATGGATTAAGGATTGGAACCTCAAGGAATCATGCATGTTTTGTGTAGGAATCCAGTGGCTGGCTGATATGTGAAGAATGAATAAAGATCCTATGTGGATCAGCACCGAGTGATCTTGTGCAGCTCAGCACCAAGAGATCCTGTGTGGATCAACACCAAGAGATTCTATGTTGATCATCACCGTGTGATCCTGTGTGGGTGAGCAGCATAGCCTCATGAGAGAATAAGATGATCTGGCTTTATGACTAAACATCTGTATTTTGTACTTATGTTAAACATGGTATGAGGTAACTTTTTCTCTGTGATTTTTTATTAAGATCATGATTTGTGGTTTTTCCTTTGTGGAATTTTGAGAGATCTTCAAGGTTCTTGGGGTCCCTACAGGATATTGTTATACTCACCCCTGCATGGGATTTTCCCTCACCTTGTTGTGTCTTATGCAGACGACATGCAGCATTGACTGAGTCTCGAGGATCTAGGACTTAAGGGTTTTTGGAGGTGACTTATTGACGTGGAGGGCCGCAATGACATGTTGTACCTACCCTTCAGGTGGGATCCTTGGCGGACAAACTCAAGAGCACTTTTCCATTTTTTTTGTTTTTTCATTTTAGCGGGGCTTGTATTCTAGCCCCTTTACTTCAGAACTTACTTTTACACTCTGTGGTGGTTTTTATTTGTGGATGTACCTTTCTTATTCTTTTGTGTTTTACTTGTGCATAGTGTACCCTATCTTTGTGTGTACAGGTTTTGAGGCAATGCCTTCCCATTTTAGGTAAATGTATTTCTGGTGCTCTTCGCCAACCCCTGGCCAATGGAAAGAGAGCTTGGGGTATTCATGGTACGGGCCTTGGGGGACGGGTCATGAAAACTATACACCTGTGATATTAATATTTTTAATACTTTCTAAATTTTAATTTTAGTATCTCCGGGCCTCAAAAATTGACTCCATCTCAACTCCTGGATCTGAAAATAATCTATATAATATTATGAATTAATACATGGAAAATTTAGAGACCTTAAATTATACACTAACAAGACAATCTATGGGTTTTGTAGATATAAATCACATATAACTTTACCCTAAATAATTTTAGTAATATAATGTTATTAGATGTTTTTTTATTCTTATATAGGAGAAAGGGTAATGAAAAAATTTATTACCTTTCATAAGGTATGAAGTTTAGGGGAATGACTAAACACAAATATAGTGGGTTCATTTAGTTGTTCATGTGATGATATTTTTTCCTCTTCTATTTCTCTCTGATCCTTTAACATATATTGGCCTGCCAAACTAGACTAGATGATAATATCTTGAAAATCATCTATTTAAAATTACAATAATTTCATCATCTGATATATATGTTCTTGTGGGTTTTTATTCTCAAAATATGTTTGGGGTGATACTCCAAAACTCACAATTTTAATGCGGCCATACTGTTATGGCCGCTTCAAATCTACTAAAATTAGTGGCCTCACCCAAATTTACCCGAGTTCTAAGGTTTAATCAGTCACGTGTAGTGTTTCTTGGGTTATCGAATCATCATAGACATAAGAAGAACCTATAGAAACACAATCTAAAGAGATGGATTTTTCTCTATGATGTGGCCAACTAGTGTTTTTTTAAGATTGTCTAAATGAACACTAATAGAACTAATCTAATTCAAGTTATGAGAAGGGTTGATCCTAGGTTATTAAAAGGTATGGATTCGGTGAAATTTATTTTTATAATGATTTCAATTTTATTAACTTAAGAAGGATTCATTCATTGAATTTAAAATAAAATCATCACTTACTGGTTTCACACCTTCACAAGTACATGACAATCACCTATAAACTATGAGGATCATTTTCATGACCTCTCCAAGGTAAAATATTGTATTAACACTTGAAACTTGTGGTGATAAAATTCAATAAGGAAGAGGAATAAAGAATATCATCCAACAAAAATCTCAGTTAAATTAAGTGATAAAATATTAATATATTGAGAAATAAAATCTAATAAATCCCCTTTATATTCCCTTTTATAAACCCATAATAGGTTTATCCCTCCATTTATTCTATTCTATCAATGTAAGCGGGTAGTAGACTCATGGGGGTGGAATTGAAGAACGAATAAGAAAAAGTGAAAGAAATATCACTCCACTGTTGTGTGAAGAATTTCATAGGTTTTTTTGTGAACAAGTTCACACCATTATACAATAGTATCAATGTGACATGAAAAATACCATAAAATTAGAAGTAGAAGAAGTTTATAAATAAACTAAGGTGAATTAGAATAACTTACATGTGAAAACAAAAACATGACAATACAAAATGGGAGTATAACATTACAATTAAAAATAAAACAAGGCCACCTCAACTACTTCACCACCACTTCCTTAAATAGGAATTTTTGATGCCTTGGGTCTAACTCCCAACATAACAAAGCATCTCACTTGATTATGGTAAGCCTAGGTTGGTGGAAAGTAAGGGAGAGTGGACTTCTTCACCCTTGACCCGAAGTGGTTTCTATCTTGCATCCACCAAACAGAGGTACTGAAATGACCTTCTATATAGAATAATTTGATTGTTCTATATAATAAGAAAATGGATCTCCTTATGTATAATAATTTCCTGATAAATTTCTACCCAAATTAATTTTTTTTGTGAGATACGATCAAAATGGTCAGACATTTTTCTGGGCGGCAGAATCTGGCCCATACTTTCATCTTCAAATTGGTCTATGTATAACTCCATCAAAAAAACCGAATTAGATCATATCACTATTGGAAAAAATGTTTCCCTTAATTTCCTCTATATTCAGTACAATTTAAAGAATTATTGGGCTGGGATCTTGGATGATGTAGTAGTTTTATTGGGATGATATCCATTTCACTTCACACATAATGTTGTTTGTTAAAGACCCCGCTTTGGTGGTCTTATAATGTGAATATTCAAGTACTCAAAAATTATGAATTTTTCCCAATTTAATTAGAAAACTGAAAATTAAATATGAAATTAAAATAAAGAACATTTGGTATTTTATATGGTGTTCAAAAATGTACTATGTAATAGTGCATTTTAAGAAGGACTTACAATCATAATGTGAAATGATGTTCAAAGTGTAAAATACACTAAAATGGTGTTTATGAATAATGAATCACATTAATATTAAATATATTAAAAATTAAAATTATCCTCATTTAGTGTCTAATCAATTAGTTTTTCTTCAGGTACGGTCGCTAACAATTCTTTTATCTAAAACATATAAAAAATAAGAACATAAATAATTGTTTTTATGTAATATTGTTTTAAATAATAATGAATTATTATTATTTCATACATAAACATGTTTCCCATACTAATTTTTTGATTTCGTCATCTAGTTTTCTCTATTTATTTACATGGGCCTCCTTCCATAGAACATGACATGGGATGTAAGTGGTTTTGGATTTTGATTAATCAATCTTCTTATAAACAAAGGAGTGTATGTTTTTTCATATCACATAAAACTTTTATTGTAGATTTAAAATACATACCATTTTAATCTCTAGTGAATCATAACATGTCCTTTCTTTGTGATAGGGGTATTCATTTTGATTCACATTGTTTGTTTCCATCACTTTTTTTTCATAAATTAACATTTTTGAATAAAATTTAATAAAATAAATTGTGTAAAATAATATATTATCAACTAAAATTCACCTGAAATTATTTCTCATCCTGATGACTAATTAAATTATTCCTTGTTTTCTTCTTTATAATAAATCCATAAGTAGCTGGTGGGTGGGGCTTTACTTCCCCTCAATATCCCTGGGTTGAATCATGGTAATAAGTGTCTGGAAGCCTCTCTGGGATTTTCCAATGTCCAATTAAGAAATATTTATTATGTAAATAATCTAAAATAAATGAAATCTACAAGGGATAATGACAATTAAATCAATGTTTCATTATATAATTTTTTGGTAAAATAGATAAAGTCTATTTCCTTAATATCTTTCTAAAGGGTATCCTTCTCTACACGATGTACATGGAACCACAAATCTATAATATTTTTAATATTCATTCTCATTGTTACCACATCATAACTAATGAACATTGACATATTGGGGTTAACCAGTTGGTCGTGTTGATTCCAACGAACCTCCAATTTTATACCCTTGCTTCTAGCCTGGATAATTTTAGTCAGCAGAGTGATGCTAGGTTATAATTTTTTTATCAATATGTTGTTGGTCTCTTAATAATTATATAGTTTTAGCATCAACCATCTATTCTTCCCCAAGATTGGTAAAATCATCATGTGTTGAAGTCATTTTTTTCATGAGTTTAAAAACACTAAAATTAGATTATGTTAATACAGTAGATAACATATAATATTATGAGGAAAAGAATAGTATATTAAAAAAACTTTAACCACCTCATTGAACTCTCTTTATTTTCATTAAAGGTTTAAGTGATTTGGATCTTCTATCGAGGATCCAAATACCCTCTTTTTTAACACCTATAACACAAAATATATTGTCTACATTGGGACCGCTATGAAATGATTGTGATTTTTCAATGAAAGGGCCTTCCTCGATTGAATTTTTTTCTGAACCTATAGTTGTTTTAGTTTCAAGTCTAAAAACTAACAAATTCTTGTTTTTTAGATCTAAGAGAAAACATGATTGCACTGTTTGTGACACCATTATGAATACACATACTTATACCCTTCCACAATGGAATTCATCACCATGAATCCCATTTCATCAACTTTCACTAAACTCCTATTGTCAACCCATTTTGAATGAAAAATTCTTACATGAAATTTTGTATAATCCACTCATATATCTGTTCGATGATTAAAAAATATGACATATTTTTATAAACTGGATTTCTATCCTTAGATCTAGATATGTTCATTACTTCTACCATATGAGAAACTCTATTTTTTCATCGTATTGTTGTTTTCTTGTTATTTTGTTTAGAAAGTAAAACCATTAATTACAAAACCAATGTAAGATAGAAAATTTTCATTTGGTCACATGGATATCCATCAACGTAATATAGTAATTGAGTTTTTATTTTTAGATAACTCATAATAAATATGATCTTGAAACCATCCTATAAATTATTGATTATGTGTCTTTGATTTCTATTATTCATCCCTTGGGGGATTCAAATGTATAATAATTTATTTTTTGGATTCAACATATAGATAAAGATATTCATTATTACGTTAAATGTAATATTGATCTTGATCTTTCTCTGTGCTTTTTAACAACATCTCTTCCGAAAATACATCACCCATGAGGCAACTACTGTGATGAGACTTTGGTAGACTGATGCTATCAAAATCTAATAGGTAATCGGTATATAATTCAACAGGTTATTTAACAATATATCATTATGAAAAAAAACTTCTAGACAACTTTTATTCTTTAATTACCCTTAAAAAATATTCATTTGTTATTAAATGGGGTACATCCATTTGTAATCAGTAGGACCACATAGTTGAACCTCTCTAACCAAGTGTACCATTAGGGGGGCCATTATAACAAAGAATGGTCGGGGTAAGAACATATATAATTCACATAATATTACTACATCCTCCTTATTCATGATTTGTAACTTAATCATGTCTATTACATTATTACATATAGATTTGATAAAGAAGCAGAGTTTAGTTAATATTTGTTTTAAATGTATAGGAAAAATGAAATATAAAGAGACAGGCATCAAATCATTCATCAAAAATTAATAGTTATGTAAATTCAATCCATGTACTTCCAAAATAATTACTGACACTATATTCATTATATTTTATGAATACCTATCTCTAACTTCTACACCATTAAGGAAAATGAAAATTTAAAAAAAAAACTTGATAGACTGTAAGCTGTTAGAGGAAGAAAATTCTTCCTTTTACGCTTTACTGATGCCAAATATTCCCATATCTCTATTTTAATCATGTCCAAACTATCCTTTATGTCATATTTTTTTAGGAACATTTAGTAATATAATAATAAAACTATCGAATACATTTGTTTCTACATGCTTGAAATCAAGGAAATGTCTGACATATAAACAACTCTGATATAGTAATTGAAGAAAAACTAATTAACTTTACCAACCTAATTTCATATAGTTTTTCAATAATGGTTTAGGAAAATAGATTCAATATATTTTACTTTATAAAATAGTTGATCACCCATTGGTGGAGAAGGTGTTACATATGGTTTGGATTCCTATCAAATAATATCATCTAGGATCGGTATTTATTTCATAAAGGTAAAAATTTAGGATGTCCTAATAGAATATTCTTTGAGGAATGTCTCTACAAAACTGAGTTAGTGTATTATTTACAAACGGGACACCCCAATATTATGTTAATGCTATAGCATGAAAATTTTCCGTAAGTGGGAAATTCATTTATCATTCCACACAACATGGACCTCAATGTGAATTCTTCACTTCTAGGAGCATCATACATTGTAACACCATTTTCACATTCGGTGTTTCCACATGTTCATTCCAACCTTTATAGCTCTTATGTATTCTATGAAAAATCAAATGTTCTCTCAACTCTTCTAGACTAAATTTTCATGAATCAAAATAATGTAAACATGGACATAGGATTTGAGAATTGTCGTACACAAGATCTATTGTAAACGTGATGAACTCTTTAACTCCATCTTCGTACTCTTTTGTCATATGATTAGCATGCATCCACTTTCAATTCATATTAATCCTATTAGGTTCATAAAATGTTAATTTTTAGCAAAAAATAAAAAAATACACATAATATATTCATAATCAAAGTAGAAAGTTGTAGATAATTCTCATATGTGGAACCCTACATTTCAATGTTATCAGTTATGATTCTTCATAAATTAACATGTTACACAAGGGAGACATGAAAAGAAACAACTTCAGATAAACATGTGGCAGTTGGTACAGTTTCTCAGTTTGATTTTGTGTATATAACACCCCCAATATATTATGGTATGTCTCATTTAAAATTTAGCATCTTTGATAGTTTATGCTCCATGTAACATCGAGTTTAAAACCATAATATTCTATTAAATATGACAGTGTGAATAGTAATGTGATCATTTGGAATAGTAATATGACCAATTAGAATAGTAACTTTACCTATGAAAGTTTTATTAAAATTTGGGTATCTTATAAATAAAAATATGGTATATTTTTATCATGGAATAAGAAAATAAGTGTTTTAAAATGACAAATTAAGTGTTGATGTTTTTGTGAAACATAAATGATTATTTACAAAATTATAATTAAAAAAATATTTAAAATAAAATTTATTCTAGTAAAATAGATTCATTAAATAATTTTTTTTCATATGATTATAAGATAATTTTATTATTCCTTAATTAATTTTTCCAAGTGTCATATAAATAGTAATAATATTAAAATTAGTATCTTTTGAGTAAATGGTAATTTTATTTAAAAATTAAATTCATCATATTTAGAAAATTATTTTAATAAAATGGAGTTTATGTTTTTAATTCAACATGTCAAAAATGGTTATGGTGAATTTTTTATATTTTTCTGAAATATTGGAATTTTTGGTGAATAGTAAAATACGATAATTTACTATATAAATACACTATATGTTAAATGAACTATCATTTGAGTCATTGATGAGGTAATAAACATAATACCAAAATCAAATTCATTATTATAATATATTTGGAGATAATTATCAAGAAATTTATATTCGTGATCCAAAATAATAAACAAATGAATAAAATATTCAAAAAAACACCCCTTTCCTCCACTCTAAATACCACCCCTTCTCCATACACCTTCAAAGCCTTTAATTTTGACCAATTTCTTACCATTTCCTCTCAAAAGTATCTCTCCCATGTCCTGGTCATTATGGTATCACCAATATACCACTTAAATGTTTCTTAAGGAGGTTCTCAAGGAGAATAATTCAAGAGGTAGAAATCCCCTTTTGTTCTTTTAATTTCATTTCAATTTTTTTATTTTATTATCCTTTCCTTAACACCTCTATACAAACATGAATGATAACTCTAGTATCTTATATATACAGTATTTTTATTATGATAATTTCATATCCACCATCAATTCTCATATCTTACCCTTCTAATTCTAAAAATGAAAACATCATCTGTAAGCTGTCGATTCACCACATTCATGGACATTGATCATGAAATAATTTTTATGGTTAAAAAAGATTATAATATATTTTTTCAATATATTTAATTTTCTGAAACCATTATATATACATTATATTAATTAATGAAATAAAGCTATTTTTTGTGGATCAAAACCCTCTAAAATAATTAAAACGGTTATCAATAGCGTCTTGTCTAATGATTCATCCTCACCAAAAATAAACAAATGAATTATATAAAAATTTAATATTATGGATTTTAATTAATAACATATAACTTAAATTATGGATATCTATTCCCATTTCACACAATCTTTCACACATGTATAAAAGTGTACCAATCATTAAAACCAAGGAAATGAACACTTCTGAACGATGAAATTGAATCTTATAACTCATTAAAACAGAATAAATGAACTTAATAAATTATAAAAAATAAAATAAATGTATAAAATGATATAAATTAATTATTTATTGTATTTAATTTGACTATCCTGGTCATTAAGTACAAGTAGAGAATGCTTTTAGACTTAAAGTAAGGCTTTCTTCCTGAAACTCTATTTTCAATTGGGTTATGTTATATATCTCTTTACCCCAATTTAATTATTAATTATTTTTTATATAATTATTATAAATTATATTTACATTTTATAAACTCGTATATCCAGATCATTTCATCTTTATTTTATGGTAGAATAAATTTTTTATAAAGTTCTCTTCTCAATTCTTCTTGACAAGCAAGCCCGATTTAAGGGAATTTTCCAATTTCTTACTCGTTTTCAAGTGCAATACATAATCTATTTTAAGGAAAAATTATTCTTCTAAAATAAATTATATTATTATAAAAAACTATCTTAGTTCATTTCAGGTTTTAATTTAACAATTGATCCTTTTTCTACATTAAATATTCTTAGGATTTCTCTTAAACCGCACGGAAGTGGCCCATTTCTAAAGTTTCTTGAAAAAAAAATTTACTAGTTTCAATTAAGTTATAAATAATTTGTTAACAAACATAATTTCATCGACCTTAAATTTTATTTTATAGGATATGCATATTTACAATATAATTTTATAACAAATACAAATTATTTTTCCAAAAGAACTCTTCTTTGCAGTGTAAAATGGGTATTTCTCTTAGGATTTCATCGGTTATTTTATTAGAGTGTTTGTCAATAATTTCCAAACTATTTTTTTAATATTATTATTAATTGGGATTTATATTATCTGATATAATTTACTATATTTTATTAAACGTTTTATGATCAGTTTGACTACGGATGTTCTATATTGATACCATTCACCATATTACTCAGAATGGTTCTTGATTATGTTTAATGATTGGAAAAAGTTATTTACATATCATATGTATATGTTGTTTATGCTTCACTACATTCATATGAGCAACGAATTGGACTTATTAAGTAATTTATGTGGCCCTATATAACCCCTTGATGCATCAGTAGGTCTCATGAGATAAATAAGATATGGTTTTGGCTGAGTCCTTAACAATTCATTTTTTGATGTCTTGGTCGAGGCCTGGATTTTATGTTTTAGACGTCTAGAATTATGTATTCCCACATTATGATATTAGTTATTGATAAATCTTGTTATTATTAGACTAGTATAATACCCATGGATAATTTTTATTTGATTATTTATATATCATTATTTATTCTGATTTTATTCCTACCATATTATGATCAAGATTATGTTTTATTAGCATGTGTTTCAGTTATTCACCTTAACTTATTTTTTATGTTTATGATAGATTTATCTATATTTTATACCCTTATTAAGCATCTAATATCGCCCCTTTATTATGTTTTATTTTTCCCTAATATGTGAATATGTATAATATGAATGAATTCCAGGGATAATCTAGTTGTTATGGATGTTTCTAATGGAAAATCTATGTTGTTTATCCTTTTAAGTTATATTGTAAAACTCGTGTTTTTTTTTGGTTTTCCAAAACTACTAAACTTATTGGCCCTTTGGGATTGGAAAAATTGTTCATAGTACAAATTTAATAATGTAATTAATTGGCTCTGTGCTACATAGGTTTGGGTATTTGCAGTTGATATCAAAGAATGTTTAGTTGAAACCTGGGAAACTATATTTAGAAAACATAGATTATGGAACATAAACCAAAGGTAGACTTTAAGTACAAGCATATAAGAACATCCTATAATTGTGGTAAGGTAGAGATTTTTTGGCTTTATTTAGAAATATATTTATTTATAGATACTACAAGTGGATGTGGTTCTAGTATAGATATACCTAGGGGTAACAACTCTGGTAAGGTGTGTCGGTCTTGACTCTGCATAACTATGTACACGACAACGGGCATTAATACGCACCTAGTTTGACACTCTTGGGGAATATTTTTAGTATAATTCACATTTTCATTAAAAATAATTATAAAGGATTAAAAATTAATCATTTCCCTAAATAAATGATGTGTATGTTTATGATATTAGTTATATACAAGTTTCAAATTTATGTGAAGTTTTTTTAGAGTTAGAAATTATGCATTATGATTCATAACCTAATTTAGTGTATAAAATATTTATAAATGGAACCTAGTTGGAGTAATGTAAACCATACCAATGTGTGTATCCCATGTATGGATTCCCTTCCTATGAAAGATAATGATGTTGGAGCAGGACATGCAACTAGAGCTGAGAAACTCACAACTATACTATGAAAGATTAATCAGGTTATGAATTATAACCTTACCCATATTGATCATCCTAATACACAATTTGGAGAAAAATGTTTGGTTTCTTAATGATTCAACAACCTCCATCATTCAGTGGGACTACAAACCCATTTGTAGCCGAGTAATGGTTATGTTCATTCAAGAAAATATTTCTCACTTTGGGAAGTAATGAAAGGGAGAAGTTTATCATGGAAAATTATCATCTCTCAGGAGAAGCTAATCAATGGTGGTCATTGTTTAAAAACAAAATAGAGGATAAAGAAATTACAAATATGGAATTAAGGGATTTAAATAAAATTTTCACAGGGAAATATTTTCCTTGTGAATAGAAAGAAGATATGGAGAGGAAATTATTGAGTGTGAGACAAAATGAGGATAAAAATGTTACCAAGTATGAAGAAAACTTTAAAATGTTAGAAAGGCATGTCGTGGAATAAATACATAATCCAAGGAGAAAGATTGATCAACTCGTTGATGTTTTAAAACCATTCCTATGAAGGTAACTGGTCTCTCAAACTTTATCATCATACAAAGATACACTCTCATGTGCTATCAAAAAAGAGAAATAATTATCTAAGTTTTATGAATTTAAAGGAAAACAAGAGAAGAAGTGGGTGGTGGATAAATGAATATATAAAAAGGATAATAAAACGTGAATTTTCCAACATGCGATAATTTTGTAAGGATAAACCCTAGTGCCTACTTAAAAAGAATGGAACATTATTGCAAGTCTGGAAAAAAAATACCACAAAGCTTGTGATTCCAAGGTATAGAAAGAAGCTACCAATATTGAATGATATAATTTTAAATAGATCATTAATTATTAAAAATTTTGTCCAAATCATTAGGGAAACATACCCCCAAAAATGCCAAGGGATCATGTACAAGCTTGTGAAATCACAATTACTAAGGTTGATATACCTAATGATGTGGTGGAAGGCACTTTAATAATCTTCTCAAATTTAGATAAATATTTAATTGATTATGGATCATCACATTCATTTATATCTTCTATGTTTTCCTTAAATATTATATATTTTCAATTAACTTAAATAAGGGAGTTGTCAGTAAAAAATCCTTGTGGAATATTTATTTCAATAAAGAAGTGACGACCAGTTCCTTTTATAATACATAAATTTTTTCTAGTTTCTGATTTTATCATCATACCTATGGTTTATTTTTATATAATCTTTGGTATATAATATATTTTGAAATATAATAAAAAATCATTGCAAAGAGAAGTAAATTTTTATACGTGATGAAGATATGGAATTTATAATCTTTAAATGGGAGACCTCATCATCATAGTCTTATCTAGATCCACCTCTATTATCTATTTTAAATGAAATTATAGGGGAGGAAGAGAAAACTCCATCTATGGATGAGAAAATAAATATTCAAATTGAATATTAACCAATTATACAAGAATAAATTGATGTATTCTTAGAAGATTTACCTAGACATCCTTTGGATCAAGAAGTTGAGTTTTCTATATATTTAATTCCTAATGAAAGAGCTATATTAAAGACTCCTTATAGAATTTCAACTATGGAATTAATGGAGCTAAAGAAATATCTAAAAGAATTTATTTTTAAAGTATTTATTTACCCTAGTGTTTATCCATGGGGAGTCCATATTCTATTTTTCAAGAAGAAATATGGATCTATGAGGTTGTGCATTGACTATAGAGAAATCAAAGATATTATAATAATGAACAATTATCATCTTACTATAATTGATGATTTATTTGATCAACTTCACATAGATCAATATTTTTCAAAGATTGACCTTCATTCTAGATATCATCAACTACATGTGAGGAAGCAAGATATTCCAAAGAAAGCATTCCGAACTATGTATGGACATTATGAGTTTATAGTAATTCAATTTGGATTGACTAATGTTCCCTCTATCTTTATAGACCTAATGAACATAGTGTTCAAGGAATATATTGATGGTTTCTTGTTGAATTTCTTGATGATATCATGATATATTCCAAAATATATGAGGACAATGATAATCACTTGTGTACTGTTCTAGAGACTCTTAGAATAAAATATCTTTGTGGGAAGTTTATCATGTGTGAATTTTGGAATCAAATGGTTTCTTTTCTTGTCCATATAGTCTTTAAGGATATAATCTCAGTCTATCTTATGAAGACAAAGGAATTCTTGGAATGGCCTACACCAAAAAACATAACTAAGGTGCATAGTTTCATTGGTTTAATATGTTACTATTGGTGTTTCATTCAGAATTCTGTCTAATTAGCTAACCCATTAACCAAGATTTCTCGTAAAGGGGTTAAATTTATTTGGACAAAAGAATGTAAAGAATGATTTGAAGGATTGAAGAGGAGATTGGTGAAATTCTAAAATCCTGAATCTACCATTGAGAAATGGTGGATTTTTTATTTATAGTGATGTATAAAATAAAGGAATTTATTGCGTCCATATACAAAATGATAGATTTATTGCATATACATCATGCAAGTTAAAAACTCATGAACAGAATGATCCAACTCGTGATCTTGAGTCAGCAACTATAATATTTGATCTAAATATATGGTGATAATATCTCTATAGAGAAATATGTGATATATATACAGATCATAGGATTTTGAAATATATATTCTCATAGAAAGAAATCAAAATGAGGCAATGGGTATGGCTCAAGAAACTCAAGGATTACAATTTTCAAATACACTATCATCCGTGCAAGGAAAATAAGGTAGCATATGCATTGAGCGGGGAAAATCATGGGGTTCTAAAAAGGTGAGGATTGATAGGAATCTTGTGTACATGGATCTAGAAAATGTGGATATGAGAATTATCATGGAATGTGAAACATCATTAATTTATCAATTTTTTTCCCAACCAACTTTATTGGAAAGGATAAAATGCCCTCAATATTATTATTATAATTTACAAAGGAAAATAAAATCTTTGAATGATGGGAAGTTGAAAGACTTCGTGTATAAGGGTGGAATACTGAAATTTTGAAACATGATTTGTTTTCCCTCTATACCTGAGCTAAAAAATCATTTATTGGATGATACACATAGCTAGAATTTCTCTATAAACCCTAGTAGCACTAGAATGTATAGATATTTTAAGGAAAATTTCTGGGGGGATAATATGAATGAGGAAATTACTTAATATACATCAAGATGTTTAGTCTATCAATAGGTGAAGGCTGAAAGACAAAATCCTGGAGGAGTCATGAATCTTACACATATTGAAACATGGAAAAGTGATTGCATCACTATAGATTTTTTCATTGGATTACCAAAATATCCATGAAAGAATGGTGAAATATGAGTATTCTTTTATCCACTTACCAAATCTGCTTATTTCCTTCATATAAGGGTGGATTTTTTACTTGGGAACCTTGCAAGACTCAATATTAGTAAGATTTTAGGACTTCATGGAGAACCCCTATCAATTTTTTCTAATTATGATCCACTATTTACATCAAAATTATAGAAAATTATTCAGTAAGATTTGGATAATGTGCTTCATTTGAGTATTTATTATCACCCTCAAATTGATGGGTAGTCAGAAAGGGTGATCCAAATATTATAAGACAAGTTTAGATCATGATCACATTAATTTCAAGGCATGTGGAATCATTATTTACCTTTGGTAGAGTTTTCCTACCATAATAGTTTCCATTCAAGTATTCAAATGGCACTATATTTATCCTTGTATGGAAAGATATTCTGCACACCAACTTGTTGGGTTGAAGTTAGGGAAAGGAAGCTTTTTGGCTCAGAACATATGTATGAAACAAAATCAAAGGTAAAGACTATTCAAACATATATCGAATCAGCACAAAGTAGACAAAATAGCTATGTTGATAATCAGAGGAAAGATTTGGAGTTTCAAGTTGGAGATTATGTATTCTTGAAGGTATATTTATGGAAGGGTGTTATAATATTTGGAATGAAATGAAAATTGAGCCCTTGGTATATTGTACCATTTAAAATCCTGGGGAGAATTGGAGTTGTGTATTATCTTTTAGAGATGTTTCATATCCTTTCTAAACTACACAATGTGTTCCATATCTCGTTCTTAAGGAAGTACATGACAGACCCAATGCATGTACTTCCTTCTAAAGGAATAGAATTGGAAATTGATTTATCTTACTTTGAAGATCCTATTAAGATTCTAGACACTAAAGAGCAGGCGTTCAAAAATAGGAAGACTTGACTAGTAAAGGTACTTTGGAAAAATCATAAAATTAAAGAGGCAAAGTGGGAGATCGAGGAACTTATGATAAAGAATTACCCAAATGATTTTTTGTACTGAAACTATAGAAATATATAGGATTAGATTTTTTTAAGAGGGAAGAATGTAACACCCCATGATCTTATGGTATGTCTCTTTTAAAATTTAGCATCTTCTGTATTTTAGGATTCACGCAACACCAATTTTAAAACCGTAAAATATTATTAAATATGACTGTTGGAATGGTAATATGATCATTTGGAATTGTAATATGACCAATTAGAATAGTAACTTTACCTATGAAAGTTGAAATAAAATTTTGGTCTCTTATAAATTAAAATATGCTATATTTATATCATGGAATAATTAAATAAGTGTTTTAAAAACAACAAATTAAGTGTGGATATTCTTTTGAAACATAAATGATTATTTATAATTTTATAAATAAAATAATGATTTTAAATAATATTTATTTTCATAAAATAGATTAATAAATTACGATTTTGTTGTATTTTGAGTATAATATAATTTTATGAGACTATAATTAATTTATCAAAGTGTCATAAAAATAGTTATAATATTAAAATCAGTGTATTTAGAGTAAGTGATAATTTTAATTAAAGATTAAATTTACATTATTTAGATAATTATTTTTATAAAATTGATTTTATTTTTTAATTCTAAACATTTAAAAATGGTTAGGGTAATTTTTGGTATTTTTTTGAAATACTTAATTTTTTCATGGATAGTAAAATACGGTATTTGACGGTATAAATACACTAAGTAAAATAAACTATTACATGATTCAATGATGATGTAATCACTATAATTTCAAAATAACCTTAATTATTTTAATATATTTGGTGATAATTATCAGTATATTCATAGTATTGATCAATAATAATAAACAAATGAATAAAATATTCAAAAAACACCCCTCCACTCCCCTATAAATATCACCTCTCCCCACCCTTTCTCCTTACACCTCCAAAGACATTAATATTTTCCAATTTCTACCCATTATCTTTCACAATAATCTATCCCATTTCTAGTTATACTAGTATAACCAAAATACCATTCCAAATTTCCTTAAGGTGGTTCTCAAGAATAATAATTCAAGAGGTAAAAATCTATTTTTGTTCTTTTAATTTCCTTTCAATTTATTTTCTTTTCTCATCTTTTCCTTACCTCCAATATCAAAACATGCATGATGAATCTAATATAATATATATAATTTTATTTTATTATGATAGTGAGATATAAACCATCAATTATCTTCTCTTCCATTTTTTATTCTAAAATGAAAACATTGTCTCTAAGGTGTCGATTTATCGCCTTCATGGACAATGAATTTTCAATTTTCAATTTTGAATTCATGTCTATTCATGAAAAAAATTTATGGTTAGAAAATATTATAATATATGGTTTATATCCAATTTAATTGTGTTTAACTAATATATATACATGATATTAATTAAATAAATAAAACTAGCTTATGATAATCAAAAACTACCAAAATAAACTAAATGATTATCCCTAACATCTTGTCTAACGATTCAACCTCACCCAAAATAACCAAATGATTTATATGAAAATTTAATATTATGAATTTTAATAAATAAAATATAACTTAAATTATGTATATCTATTCACATTTACATGATCCTTTATACATGTATTCAAGTGAACCAATCGTGAAAACCAGGGAAACGAACACTTCTGAACGACGAAATTGTATCTTATAACTAATTAAGAATACCATAATTGAACTTAATAAATTATAAAACATCAAATAAAAGTAGATAATTTTATTAATTAATTAATTTAATTTCACAATCCATAAAATTAAGTACATGTACATAATGATTTCGGACATAAGGTAGGGGTTCCTTCCCAAACCTCCAATTTTCATTCGGGTTGTGCTATCTCTCTCTTTACCCCAATGTAATTATTCATTATTTATTTATAATTATTCTAAATTATATTTATATGTTCCAAAATCATGTATCCATATAATTTCATCTTTATTTTATGGCATAATAAATGTTCTATAAGGTTCCCTTCTTAATTCTTCCTCATAAGCAAGCCCGATTTAAGAGAACTTCCTAGTTTTTTACCCATTTTCAAGTGCACTCAATAATATATTTTAAGCCGTAATTATTCAAATAAAATCACTTATTTTATTATTAATATATATATTATTTCATTTATCTTTTTATTTAAAAAACTAATCATTTGTTATTTTTAATATTTTTATATTTTCTCTTAAACCGCAAGGAAGTGGCCCATTTCTAAAGTTTCTTTAAAATATTTTTTAACTTTTTTTCACTTAAGATTGAAATAATTTGTTCCTAAAATATAATTTCATTGTAATTAAAGTTTATTTTATAGGATATAAATATTTTCAATTTTATTTTATGATAAATACAACTTATTTTTCCAAAATAACTATTCATTGCAAAGTAAAAAAGGGTATTTCCCTCAAGAATTCCTCGATGATTTTATTAGAATATTTGTAATTTATTTCAACACCCTTTTTTGAATATTATGAATAATTATTATTCATATTATATTATATCTTATACCATATTATATTAAATGTTTTATGATCAATTTGACTATGGATGTTCTATCTTGATACCATTCACTATATTACCCATAATAGTTAGTGATTATGTTTACTGATTGGGGAATGTTATTTTCATATCATATGTATATCTTGTTTATGTTTCACCCCATTCGTATGAGGAATTAATTGGAATTATTAAGTTATGTTCTTGGCTTGTTATATCCCATCGATACATTAGTAGATCTTGTGAGAAAAAATAGATATGGGTTTGGAGAGGCCTTAACTCTTTATTTTCAGATGTCTTGTCTGAGGCCTAAAAGATATGTTTCAGATGTCATTAATTATACATTCCATCATTATGATATTATTAATTGATAATTCATGTGATTATTAGAATATTATAATATCCCTGGTTATGTTTCATGTGATTATATATATAGAATTATTTAGTTATCTTTTATTAGTGCCATATTATGATAAAGATTTTGTTTTATTGGCATGTGTATCAGTTATTCACCTTGCCTTGTTATTTATGCTTATGATAGCTTCCACTGTATTTGTTCCCTTTCTGTGCATTTGATCTCACATATTTCTTATGTTTTATTTTTCCCCAATATGAGAAGATGTATATTATGAATGATTTGTAGGGATAATCTAGGAGTTATGGATGTTTCCAATGGAGTTTATATGTTTTTTATTATTTCATGTTGTAATGTAAAACATAAGTTTTTATCTGGATTTCCAAAACTGTTAAACTATTTGGTTATTTGGGATGAGAATACTTATTCATAGTACCAATGTGAGAAAGTAAGGCACTGGCTCTGGGAAACTAGGTTCAGGATCTTTATAGTTTGGGAAAAAATGTGGAAATAAATATATTAGAAAATGAAGTTTATTTATTTTTGGATGGAAGACTTCCCTTGTAAATTATTTTTCTTTCTTTCCATTTAATTATGACCCGAATTTCTATGTATGTGTAAAGATAACTTTCCTTAGGACATAAAAGGTTATTTAATCTCTGTATTTTGATATAGTGTCAAGGTTCATGGAATTTCATGAAACAAATGGATGATATTGTTATTGATGAAAAAAGTGAAGTTGGATTCCATGTTACTCCCGTTTTTTACATTATTCTAAACCACATATAATAATAATACCAACAATTATATTTATATTATAACCAACTAATGAACCCATATTTCATTTATAATAGATTTATCATTCTCAGGTGTATTTAACGTATCCTGTAATATCAATTCCCTTAATAACACCAAAAATAATTTCCATTAATAAAAATTCCAAAAAATTAAATTACAATGGATTTTACATCATGTATATCAAAAACATTCTGATTTAACCTCTTATTATAAAATAGATCACTAAAATATATCTCCCACATCTAGTCATCAAAACCTTCATAGGTTTATCCAAAATAGTATACTTATTCATAATAAATTCCATACAATATGTATGGTTAGGGGAGATTATAATAACATTTATAAAACTATTATACTCTACTTTAATCCTCTATGTGTCAAATATAAATGTGTTTTAAATTACAATTTTTTATGGGTGACACTCAAACCATTTATAATGATAAACAATATATCCAAAAAAATAATATGTACATGGATTAATCAAAATAAATAATTTTATAAATAAGAAGATGAAACTTTTGCATACCCACAAACCTCAAATAATGACTAAATGTTTCATTATCCATCCCTCGTATTTAAGGTAACTAGATAAGAAAATGAATCAAAAAAATCATTTTCTCAACATCTATATTAACTAAGGAAATTAAATGAACCTTAAATCCTAGGAGTCCTATTCTAATACAAAATCAAATATAACAATCTAAAACACCTTGAAACCTCTCTAGGAATTGACTAGTCTATTGTACAATTATTTACCAGAATGCAAGGTGGAAATGAGTTGAATCAAAAAAATGATTGTGTTTCCTCACATAATGGGAAAACCCCATACACTTTCAACTCTATGTAAACATGATATAAACATTATATTATAATATTAGAAATTTTATACCTAAAACATTATATATTAAGATGGTTATATCAAAAATATCTAAAATAAAAAAATATGTTAAACACCTATATGAAACATATTTAATAGGTCTCTAAAATAATAGAAAACTTAATAAAAACTTTGTGATTACATTTAAAACAACATATTATTATTTTTAACTCTTAAAAATTAATTCGATGTTTATTTTAATAAAAATGACCATTTACCCTTTTAATAAAGAAATACCTTTGGAAATCTATTTTATAAGATACTTGACTATTCATATTCATTTTCAAAACCAATTCCCTAAATCAACTAAAAATATATTTCAATGAAATAGCCATAAAAATTTAATTATTAGCCTATTTTTGAATTTCAAGACCCAAAAAATCCATTATTCGTTTTAAAAAATCTTCAAAATAAATTGTAAAAAATTATATTGATTTTTGAATCTAGATAACCAAAATCCAGAATTTTATGAAAGAATAAATTCTACCATCAAATAATACATATAATAAAATCCTCAAAAAATAAAAAAAAACATAGTTATTCCTTTAACTAAAATCATAGTAATTCCCATTAATGTTTTGGAACAATCAACTAATAAGTACATCACTAAAAAGAAAATTATAACTTTCACTATGTGATGATAAAAGGATTATAATAAGACAATATCAATTTAATTCATGAGTGTCTAATATCTAAATAATTAAAATATGTTTAAATAATATTATAATTAAATAAATAGAATTTATATTTATCACACATTAATCCCATATCTTTAAGAACAGTTGTGGATACAAACTTAATATCACATATATAAATTGATTTACCTGTACTTTTTCTATCATAATCCTCACAGGATATAACCCGTATAAAAATCCTTAAATCATATTATTATAATTTGTAGAAAATTATATTAAATTATAAAATATTGAATCCAATACCTAATGTAAAATGATAAAATCTTGATTCCAATCTCCCACCAGTCTGGATTACAAAACTAGAGATTCAAAAAATGAGAAAGTGATGGAGGTGAGGTGATCAGGAAAGGACAAAGGGAGTCTTGCAATGTCGGTTGACTGAGGGAGTGGAAGATGGGGAAAGGGTGTTCATTGGAGGGCTGCTTCATGACACTGGGCATTCGGCCCGGGTTTAAGACAGTGATAGTGGGGAAGCGAGGGGGAAGAAAGCAAGAAATAAAGTACACAAAAATATAACATGGTTTAAAATAGTAATACATGATAGAGGTGATCTATGACACTGATAAATGAGAGAAGAGGAGAAATAGTAACATACCTTAGATTTGAGAGAGATTATTCATCCGATAGAAGGTTGAGGGGTAATAGTAGTAGAGATGAACTTTTGTGAGAGTTTGAATGGCATGAGGGAAATCACTTTTGTTAAGGGTCTATTTAAAATATCTTGATAGTTTTTATCTGTGCTTTCATAAAATCAATGATAAATAGGGTTTTATTAGTTCTAAAATTATAACACCTGATAAAATACCACTTTATCAGTGCTTTTTTAGCACTCATAATGTTTTATAATTATCAGTGCTAAACAAGTGCTGATAAAGACCTATATAGTTTATTTTAATAATATAATGAATATAATAAAAAATTTATATAATTATATATATATATATATGTATATAATTATAAATATATGAAAGGAATTATAAAATATGTATTAATAAATATAATTATCCATATATATTAATAATTATATTTATAAATAAATATATTTTTAAATATATTTATAAATATTTATATATAATTATAAATATATCTACATAATTATATATATTAAAAAAATTATATATATGTATTTAATAAATATATATATATGTAAAGTAAATATATTCATTATTTAAATATATTTATTATAATTTTATAATTATTTATTTATATATTTATTTATTTATAATTATATAAATACATCTAAAAACATTTATTTATTTATAATTTCATATATATGCTTTTATAAATAGAGTAAATATACATTAATAAATATATTTACTTATAAATATTTATTTTTAAATATATCTTTAACATGATTAATGAATATATAATATTAAATGCATGAATGTTAAAAATAAGTGAAATTAAACAATTAAAAATGAGTAGACTTTAAAATTATTAAAAAAATGGGTAAGTTTTAAAAATAATATAAATTATTAGAAAATATGGATATGTATACTGAAATGAATATGAATACATATTGAAAATATTAATACATATTTAATAAATATGTATGAACAACTATTATAAAATTATTAAATTCCAAAATAAATTATTAAAAATGAATAAATAATATTAACTGAATTAATATTAAAAATAAATAAATCAAATTTACTAATTAAAAACATAATATATTAAATATATTATGTTACTAAATGAAATTATAAAATGAATATTAAAATTTGAATAAATTATATAAATATTATGTGTGTCTGTTTCAATATAAAATTTCATTAAATACATAAATATTTATGAGTGTGAAATTGATGTATATATATACAAAAGTTGGGTATATGTTAAATTGAACAATGAAATTTTATAATATTTTACGTCTATTAATGAAATATATAATAATAAGAATAAAGAAATTTTAAAAATAAATAACTATTTATTATTATATAGATAGTTAAAAATTGAACATAAATATTTATATATGTTATAATGGAAATGAATAAATATTAATTAAATAAATTACAACCATATTAAAAACATTAACTGTTAATGAGAAAACAGGTAGAAATTAATATTTGAAAATTGATAAAATTAGAAAAAAATTGAAAAATTAAAAATTAAAAATGAATATATTTCAAAAACATTAAATATATTAATGAATAGTTATGTATAAAAAAATAAAAAAATGAATAAATTAAAAAAAATGAATAAATATTTAATATCTAAAAATTATAAAAAAAAGTTAACGCATACTTAACAGTATCAAGAAATAAATTATATTGAATGAATGCATTTTAAAAATGAGTGAAATTTAATTATATATATATAATTAATATATTAATATATAATTTATAATTAATAAAAATAATAAAAATTATTAAATACTTAATATATTAATTCAATAATTAATATACTATTTATTAATATATATTTATATATTAAATTTATACATTATTTAACAATTTTATTCATTTTTGTTAATTATAAATAGTATATTAGTTATTAAATTATATATGTATATATATAATTAATATACTATTTACTACTATATATATTGAATTTAATAAATTTAACTATAACAAATTTGGGGGTTGACCTAGTCCAGCTCGTGAACCCACATGAATATATGTTTAAATAAAAATGAATATATATTATTTATGTAAATTACAAATATATTAAAATTTTTAAATGTTAAAAAATATTAAAAACTTAATTAATGAAATATTTATTAATAAAAATGAACAAATTTAATATATATATATATATACACACAGTAATAAATAGTATATTAATTATTAAAATAGTATATTAAGTATTTAATATAGTTATTCATTTTTATTAATTATAAACAGTGTATTACTTATTTAATTATATGGAAATGGATCAATCAGGGGTTTAAAAGCCAAACCCATGACATCAAATTTATTAATAAAATTAAAGCATACAAAGAAGGAGGCAGACCCGCAATACATAAGAGGCCCACATGATAAAACAAGAATGTCAATCCCTACTCACTCTAGTTCCCAAATTCCTAGGAAATATCCCTTTACGCTTTGGATGTCAACCTCTACACCATGTATTTTCCTTTTTGGGGCCTCATAATCTTCCTTCAATGGAAATTCAAAGGAGTCCTCTAGAGTTGAACAAATCCTGAATTTCCTAGATAAATCATGGAACTCCATCCCTAGATTGGATCAAAATTCATATCTAATATTTATGGATAACAACTTTTTAACCATTAAGTAATCATTAAATTTGAATACCTCCAAATCCATCATTACAAAAATTACTTCAAGTTGTAAAAAAACCAATTTTACGCATCCTAACAGAGGCCTTCGGTAAGTCTTTCACAATCATGATACTCTAAAGCTATGATATTATAGTTTTTTACCCATGCAATATTACATTCCTCATTTGAGACCTTTCTAAAGGAGGAAAACGCATTTTTCATCAGAACAGTAAAATGGGGTGGATAATAGGACCCAACATTCTCAAAACCTGGATGCTCAACTGGCAGGGGAAACCTATAAAGGATTTCTTGGTGGATCTGCCTAGATTGGGATTAGAGCAGGTGGAACCTAAGCCGTCGAAGAGTAGGTATCATTTATTTTGGATTTCTGAGGGATGGCTAATTGGAATCCCTCTTCATCCATTAATATTTTTTTACCGTTATGGGTCCTTACTTCTTGGTAGTCCTTACACACCTTTGAATGAGATTGAGCCAGGGGATACTTGGATATAGTTCATAAAGGCTCCTCAGCATCAATTTTATTCTAGACTTTTCTAGCTCTAGAAGTAATCATTTGTTCCTAATGAATCTGTCGATCAACTATCTATTACATCGCTACCTCATCAGATGATTTATACTCATCTTTCAGCCCCTCATCCGCAATTCCATCCCATCACATACCACTTTCATTTTAGATAGATCCCAAAACCAAAAAAAATTATCCAATTGATTCCGCTTAAAAGAGTGTTGAGTCACTGGTGGGACATCCTAGACACCAACCACCTACAGACAACCCCTATCCAGCCAATCAGGCTGAGTCACCGATGGCACACCCTAGAAAGCATCCACCGATGGTATTGCTATTGAGCCACCCCTATCCATAGCAACCTATTTCATTTTAACAACTGAACCACCCTAAACCTACTGCAACCCCTCTTTACTAGTTTCAATGATACATCTAATCCATCCTTGAGCAGCCAAGTGTTTCCAACCACAGATTGTTCTACCAGAGATGAACCACCCCTATCCACCCCGTACAATATATATATATATATATTAATACATATCAATATTTAATATATATCAATATATTTTTATATATTAATATTTAATATTTTAATATATATTTTTATATATGAAATAATAATTTGAATATAAAAAATGAATAATATATATATTTTAAAAACAAATAAATTTAAAAAAATATTAAATTAAAAAAAACAAAAACAAAAAATATTAATATATATATATATTAATATTTAATATACTCATATATATCAATATATATTTTTAAATATGAAATAAGACAGCTAGCCCTCAACAGAGAATGTTTACTAAGTGTACACCATGGTGAGCATAAGATGGGCCAATACCTATAGGGGCCTGTGGAGAGTGGCCTATGGAGATCAGTGTAGAATTCCCATCCCAGAAGCCACCTGAAGGGTGCCCCGAGCCGGGTTGGCCACATAACCTCAAGAGCATCACCCCGAACAACACAGCCTTCCCACTAGCAGTAGGGGCCTTTTTCGTGTCTGTGGGGTAGACTATGTAACATCCCAAGGTTATAAAAAAATGGAATGCATGAAACATTGTTTGAAGTAGATATTTATAACTATCCTTTAAACATAATTCTAATGCTTCTATGTTTTAAATTTTGAAAAACGATCATCTATATTTGTGTTCAGTAAGTTATTTGAAGTCTGATGGAACCAACTTGTGTTTTTGGTAAATTGTAACATACCCTTATGAATAGTAATACGAAGAGTAATATGTCCCTAATGAATATTATAATTTATTATTATTTTAATTCATTAATATAATAAAATCTTGATTAATTTTTCAATGTGATATAAAAGCAGTTAGAGTTTTAAATTTGTTAATTTTTGAATTAAATATGATTTTATTTAAAAATTAAATTAATAATATATAGAATATTATTTTCAAAAAAATGGAGTTCATTTTTGAATTCTAAACATCGAAAAAACATTAGTGTGTATTTTTGAGATTTTTATGAAATAATTGAATTCTTGAAAAATAGTGAAATATGGTAAAATATCGTATATTCAAATTATCTGTTAAATACACGATTTATGACATCATAAGTGATGTAAGAAAACTCTTTTTGAAATCACATGACATTATTTCTATTTGGGGTCACAATAATTAATATTATTCATAGTCTTGAGCAAAATATTATAATAACGATTAAAATAATGTAAAATACCTCTCCTCCTCGACTATAAATACCACCCTCATTACCCTATTCCTACCACACCTCTCAAGCCATGAGCATTGTCTAATTTCTTCCAAATTCCCTCCTCAATATTCTTCCCCACGTCCTAGAGCTGATGGTCTCACCAAAAAGACAAAACCAAAGTCCTTAAGAAGGATCTCAAGGCAAAGAGATCAAGAGGTAAACATCCTCTTTTGTTTTCGTTCTTTTCTTTCATTTTATGTTATCCTTTTTAATTTTCATTGAATTATTTTAAGATATGTCATTCCATATCCACCATAATTCCCATATTATGTAATAATGATAAGATACCCATTTTCTCTCATCAAAATAATTTATGAAATTTTAAGTGATGCTGTTAGGCTGCCAATTTTTCATGATAGATTTCTCAATTTTTCTTTCATTTGGAGTTCCTTTCTTTTCTTCTTATTTCCTCACATACTCTTATACAATAGGCATGAAAGATCCCTAAATATTGTATATTCTGTATTTTCTCATGTTCATGGAATATTCATCATCAATCTTTTTCTCCTACCCCCACTTAATCAAGGAATTAAAAACATTGTCTGTGATGTGTCGAATTACCCACATCATGGACGATGTGATTTCAATTTATTTTACATATTTCAAGACTGGTCATGAAACCATTTTTATATTTGAACCAGATTATAATTTATTTATTACAACTTATATAATTTTCTGGAATCTTTTTCACACATGTTATTAATTTATGAAACAAAATGATATGTTTATGATCGAAGAATCTCCAAAATAACCTAAACAAATATAAATAATGTTTAACTCGTGAATCGTATTCATGTCAAAATTCAAAATTATAAGTGGAATAATTTATGGTTTTGTAAATATTTATAAACTTCTCCATTCCAATTATGTATTTTCACTTCGAATCGACAAGAACATCCATCATGAACTTATCATGAAAATCATGTAAAGAACGCTCCCAAAAAAATGCACAGAACAAAATACTAACAATCAAAGGGTGAAATGATGTAATGAAATGATAATATAAGGTATTATAAATAATAATATGTTTATTTAATATATTAATAACACTCTTTTAACCATTATAATGTAGTTTTAAATTATTTTAATTAATACAAACCCGATGTAAGGGAATTCTTAACCTGATTTCCATTCTTTGGGTTAACATTCTACTTCATTATTTATGTGGTATTAGAATTGTTTGTGTGATGGGTTTTGTATATAATATGTTTAATTTTGTGTATTTACAGTGTATATACATATTCCATCCACTATATTAAGTTTCACTTCAATTATATGATACTTATAATGGACTTTCCTTTTAAAATCCTCTTTTAAAATTTTGTTTTACAAAATTCAAAAGAAATGTTTTTATGCTATTATTCATGTTTTATGATTATGTTATGGTTTTTGGGAATTTTTTATGATGAAGGGTGGGTCTTATATCTCCCTCAAATTCATTGGTTATGTGTCAATTCGAGGTCGGCCATATGGTTACTCCAAGTGTAATTATGATGGTTACATAAATTGTAAGGTAGCCATGATGGTTACAAATTATAAAGTATCCATGAGGGTTACAATATTATGTAAGTATTTCCCAAAGATACCTTTATTATTCTATTTATTATCTTAGGTTTTTTTGGATATTTTTTAAATCTCATGTTTCAAATATTAAGTATATAATGGTGACAAGTATGTCTTATGAAAATGATTTCATACGTTACAAGTGTTCATGGACAAATATGTTTTTTCCTTATTTATATATCCCTTATTAAGATTTTGTTCTCATCCCATGTTTTTAAATGATTTTCATAGGTTATAAAGATGTTTAAGAAAAAGAAGGAATCCAAGTTAAATGTTTGAAGATTTTTCAAATAAATAATGTTTTATTTGAAAGGTTTTACATTTTTCAAGAAACGAATACTGTTTTTATGTTATTCACTCTGTAATAACATGTAATGTTATGAATGTATTATATCCCAATTCTCTAAATCTCTAAAATTGAAAATATTCTCAATGTGAAAGGAAGTTATATCTTGAAAAAATTCAAGATTATGTAACGTAATAAGGCAGGGTCCTTATAGACATTGCCTTCATAGTTAATAGGTAATATCACAGCAGAAGTAACAGAAAATAAATAGTGAATAACAGACACATGTAAATGAATAAACTATAGTAGAAGAAATATAAATAATCCAACTAGATAATAATCAAGAACTAAATATCACAAAACAATTCCATGCCATTATGTCTATCTAAACTAAAAGTAAGGAAATCAGAAACTCAAGCATACTGTCAACTAAAACAAAAGACACAAAGCAACAACTGCATCAGGAGAAAGGCTCAGCCCTCTTCCCTAGTCTCCATCCTAAGCAGCAAGATACAATCAGTCATCAGAAGCAGTACGCTTCCCATTTTCAATACCTGCAAGCATGTGATATACTCGGGTGTCAATGACGCCCAAACAGGTAGTGAGATAAAATCCTAATAGGCCGGCACCCACTTTGCCAAAAACATTCCCTTTCATGCAATAATAAAATGTTGTGTTCCATTATATAACAATTTCAAATAATTAATTAAGGGTAATTAAATTAATAACTCTGTCTGGGTTCCCAATGGAAATAATCCCTAATCACCTGCTTCGGCCTAATCCGGAAGTCTGAAATGAGTACCTATAAGAAGAATTCACATAAGCATATATATAAAGCTTGTAAAAGCAAGGTAAAACAAAGAAGAGGAATACCCCAAAGCTTGTGATTTAACATGGGTTATAAGTCATGTGTCAACCAGGTGTTCTTCAACATACCATAAAATATCACAAATCTAAAGAGACTCACAGAGGCATTAATATAAACCATCATTGCATCATTATTAAGGTTCATGTTGAGAGTTGGAGTCTGAGACCATCCCATAGGTATCACAATGGAACATCCTTCAAATTATCCAATACCAATGAGCCCGCCAAAGGAAATATTTTGAAAGACCAAGTATCGATCAAGGCATGGATTTACCATGATTCTGTTCCGATCTCACAGAAATGGGTCGAGCATCATCTGAGGCTGGATTAGACACATTTCCAATAGATTCTTCCCTGATGGGACCTTTTGGAACCAGTGTCACTCATAAGTATTAGAAAGCCCGGAGAAGTCTCAGTCCATCAAAGCCAAAGGCACCCCCTCCCCTGATGCGTAGTGGTAACAAGTCAAGAACCGAGGGTCTAAGCATGGCCCTTAATATGGGACCCACCTTCTTTCCCCTCCATATATTTAATAAAAGTTTCAAAGTATAATATTTGAAATAGAATTCATATGTAATTTCAATTTGAAAACTATGTTGATACACCCATACAACACAAGGTATTAATTTAATCTTATAGTGTATGAACTTAACAAGGAAAAATAACAAATCAGCATAAGAAGATAAATTTACTTTTTAATAATTAAATAAATCATAAAAAACAACTACCAAAGAAACAACAATAAAAGTTTCATAATTAATCTAAATTAATTATTCAAATTAAACACAACAAAAATAGGATGTGCAAGACTTGCAGCTAATTAAATTAAATTTCAAGGATAACAAAATTTATACTGGCCACATAGGTGTGTCCAAAGGGGTGTCTGACCATGTTGAAACAAATTAAACAGTTTAATTTATGATAATTAGGGCTGAAAAAATTATGTGAAATAATTAAATTATTGAAATTGGTTGAATTTTCAAAAAGTCTGTAGGCCCCAAATAACGGCACAACGGTGCATATTTTATAAATCGCAATGAAATAAAAGGAAAGTAGGTAGACATACTACCTTATAGTCATAGATGATTCTATGATCCACGGTAGGCTTTGATTTGACATAAAATGGAAGAAAACAGATGATTTTAGAAAAACCCCAAAATAGGGTAAAATCCTTCCGTGCAAAATTATGTGCATGATAATCAACGAAAATCTATTATTCTAGTTTAAAAAGGTCATCCTTGACCTGAGGTTTACATCGCACATTACAGCTAATAAATTGGATGACAAATGAAGGTGTGGCGGTCTTTCAAAGAGGGGGTAGGGGGTGTGCCACCTAGGGAGAGGGGGAGGGTCGATGTGGGGGAGAGGAGAAGAGGAAGAGAAAAAAATAATGAAAAGAAAATAAAGAAAAAGAAAAGAAAAAATAGATAAAAATAAAAGAAAATAAAAAGGGAAAATAAAATGAAAAATAAAATAGAATAAAATTGATGGAAAAGAAAAAGGATAGAATAATAAAAAATGGTAATCTCTCATTTTAATTATTTTTACTTTTTCCATAACCCCCTTTTTATTTTATTTCTAATTTTAATTTTACCCATTATTTCTTTCTTTTAAATTTTATTTAACTCTATGATTATTTCATTTTAATCCTTAATTAATTATTTTAATCCTGAACACCATGATAAGGCATGACATAAAATTTTTTGTAAAACCACTACAGTCATATAATTAATTTAAAAAGGCTATCTGGGACCCGTGGTGGGGTGCGCAGGCACGTGCCCTTGGTCTCTTTAAAAATTTAGACAACAAAAATTAAAAATGGTCCATACTAAATTAAGTTCGGGATGTTACAACATTCCCTCCTTAAGACAACACATCCCTAATTTTCCCTTCTAAGGGTAGTGGAATGTCATCAGATAAATGTTCTAGCCACTACGCATATACATTTATCTCTCACTCCTAGGTCTCTTCCTAAACGCATCTGTGTTTCCATAACACCCGGACCAAATGGACTAACTTTCCTCAGAGGACTTTTATTCTATAGTCGATGATACATATTGTATGCTCTTTAAAGGATTCAGCTTCCTCATGCTCAATGTCGTCAGGGTCAAAAGAATGAGGTAGTTCTGGGTGATATTGTTGGAGTTGAGATGCATGGAAGACATCGTGCTTATAATGGTACCTCTGAGGTAGTAGTAACCGAAAGTCTACTGGCTAAAATATATCCACTATCTCGAACAGCCCAACGTATCTCGGTGATAACTTCCATTGTCTCCTAATCCGCATGTGATCCAACCTCAGATAAATCGCAGAAAGACTCGATGTCCGGCCATGAACTTCAGAGGTCTGTAGCGAAGATCGGTATAAGACTTCTTTCTGGACTGAGCTATAGTTATACACATCTGAATCAGCAGAACATTCTCAAAAGTCCCCTGAATGAGATAAGGACCAAATAGGGCTACCTCGACTACTTCAAGCCAGCATAAATGAGAACGGCACGGTCTAACATAGAGGGCCCCATACAAATCCATTTAAATTGTTTCATGAAAGATACTTTTATAGGTAAACATAATAGGAGGTTTATCCTTCTCCCAAGAATCTCCAAAATCAAGTATAAAATCCCATAACAAAACCTCTAACACTCATAAAGTTCTCTCGGACTTCCCATCAGTCTGAGGGTGATATGTAGTACTCAAAAGTACCTGTGAACCCAGTATCTTTTGTAACCCTTTCCAGAACCATAAAGTAAAGTGGGAATATCTTTCTAAGATAAAAGAATGAGTTGCACAATTATGTTGAACTATCTCATGGATATGTAGTCTTCCTAACTCATAAATTGTAAAGGTATCCTAGATAGGTGTGAAATGTGAAACCTTCGTCAATTTATCAACAATCATTCATAATAAATCGTAGTCTCAAGGAGATCATGGAAATCCTATAATAAAATCAATAGTGATGTCATTCCATATCCATTCAGGAATGGATAGAGGCTGTATGAGTCCAGCAGGTCACTGGTTCTCTGCCTTCACCTGTTGGCTGGTGGAGTACCATGTGTTGAAACCCGATATTTTATTTTTCATACTAGGCCACCAATACTGTTGACACATGTCTCTGTACATCTTGGTCAGTCTATGATGAACTACTCAAACAGTGGTGTGAGATTTCTTCATCAACTCTTCCTATATACCTAAAGGTGCCCATACATTTCCATGGTAAAGGAGAGTTTCACTTCCATCAAAAACCCAACCATGAGGTGGGTTCTCTCTTGTAACCCTTTCCCTCAAAACGATTCCCCCAGGATCAGTCAACTATTTCCTAGAGACTTTCTCTAGAAGAGAGTACATCACTATAAGAACTGCTAGCACTGGTTTCCTGCGCTTCTCTTGAACCTCCAGATGCATCTCTGAAAAAAAATCCATCATCTTCCACTCACTGTAGCTACCTGAACATCTTGTGTCTGTGTCTTGTAGATTAAATCATCTACCACGATATTATCCTTACTGGGGGTATAAGAAATCTCAATGTAGAAATGACTGCAAGTATTATAACCACCTGTGTTGCCTTATATTCAAGTCTCGTTGAGTGGATATGTATTTTAAGCTTTTATTATCAGTGTAAACAACAAATATTTCACCCAACAAGTATGTCTCCAACAGCGTAGAGCATGAACCACACCTGCCAACTTGAGGTCATGTGTAGGATTTTTCCACTCATGAGGTCTCAGCTGGAGGGATCCATAAGCCACGACTCGATAAACCTACATCAAAACTGCACCTATTCTGATTCTTGAAGCATCACAATAAATAGTATACCTTTTTCCGAGTTCATGAAGAATCAGGATCGGGGATGAGGTTATTATTCCCTTAAACTCCTGAGAATAATTTTCAAAAGATTCTAACCAGATGAATTGTACACCTTTCTTAGTCAAAGCCATAAGAAGTGTTGCTAAGTGGGAGAAATCCTGGATGAAATTCTTGTAATATCTAGAAATCCCAAAGAAACTGCAGATGTCGAAGGCACTCTTGGGAGGCTCCTGTGAAACTACATTTCTCACCTTTTATGGGTCAACTAATACTCCAACTTCATATATAATATGACCTAAGAACTGTACTTTCTTGATCCATAAGTGGAATTTTCTGAGCCTATCGTATAATTGATTCTCTCTCATTATACTTAGCACGATCTCAAGATGGGTTGCATGGTCGTGCATGGAACGTGAATACACTAAGATGTCATCCATGAAGACTGCCACAAATGAATCACAAAATGGGTGAAAACCCCGATTCATCAGATCCATGAAGACTGTCGGCACATTCGTGAGGCCGAATGGCATAACCAGATACTCATACAAGTTGTACCTACTTCGGAATTACGTATGTGGTATGTCATATGGTATCACACGCACTTGGTGATATCCTGACCTGAGATTAATCTTGGAGAAAATAGTTACTCCCTGGAACTGGTTGAAGAGATCATCTATACATGGCAATGGATATCGATTCTTTATCGTGAGATGGTTGAGTTGACGATAATCTACGCATAACTTGAGGGTACCATCTAACTTCTTGGTGAAAAGAATAAGTGAACCCAAAAACGATGTGCTACGTCCAATGAAACCCTTAGCCTCATTGTCTTCAAGATTCTTTTTGAGTTTTTGTAGCTCTATTGGTCCATCCTATAAGGAGGAATAGACACTGATGCTCCACCTGGCATGAGCTTGATAGGGAAATCAATGTACATCATAAAAGGTAAGCCATAGAAATCATCAGGGAAGATGTCCTTGAAAAGATCCACCACTGAAGGTAATTCAACTACCTTTGTTCCCTGATCGCTCATGAAGAGACTTTCCAACTGAGCTGTCACTCCTCCCAACACTGCATATTTAGGTTTTTCTCAATCTGCCTGCATATACCATTCTCATTTTTGTAGATATGAGTCTCCCTCAAGGGATATAAAGGACATTCGATGGCGATAGTAATCCACTTTATCATGACAAGGATCAATCCAGTTCATACTAAGAATGAATTTAATTCCAGACATATTGAGGATATAGAAATTCCAAATGAAATGGTACCCACCTACCTCAAGGGGCCCTCTTGGCACTGGCGTGTTCCCTCTATCCTGACCCCAAGTAGAGTGTTGAGAGACATGGCTCCGCAATGGTACTCAATTGGGAAACCAAGACTTTCAAAAATAGCAGTAGATAAAAAGGATTGTAATGAACCAGTATAAAAAAGAGAAGAAGCTAAAGTAGAGGATACTAGAATAGTACCTCTAACCGTAGATGGTAATGAACTCTAATCCTCTGGTGCTGATTGCACTGCGTACATGAGACTTGAACCATGACCCTAAGACACTGCCCGGTTGGCCTAGGTGGGTCCACTCTATTGATGATAATAATCTGGAACTTGGTTTCCTTGACCACGACCTCCACCATTACCTCGGCCTGATTGGCCGGTGGAAAAAGAACTTCCAACCTGTTGTGGATTCATAGATAGCATACCTGACGGAGGTGTAGGTGTGGATCCTCTTCCAAAGTATTCTGAAGAGAAGGAATGGCATAAAAGCTGAAGGTGACCCATCTTGTCGCAATCTCGGCACTCCTTCGGGTATCTCGTGAACTGTGGATTCTTGTAACCATCTCTACTGAACTGATAACATGTGACAGAGCCCTCTAAAAAAGTTGTTCAGCTAGGATTTCCCCCATGTGCACTTTTAAAACGGTGTTTCCTCCTTCTAGATGATTCGTCACCCTGTCTTAGAACTGAACCACCTTGGCACACCGATTTATCTTCCCTAATATTTCACTCTGAAATTAGAGCCTGATTTACGATATCTGTGACAGTGGCCCAATGGAAGACGTTCACCTTAGAGCGGATAGTATACTCATGTTTGTCCTCAAAACCTCTCACAGTAGTCTGCGTGTCGCCAGTCAAATATGGGTCAAAACACTATAATTCTGTGAAATGAGTAGAATAATCTAACACAGTCATAGATCCCTGGTGTAGATGTAGGAACTCCAGCGCACAATCATCTCTTAGAGTCTGTGGGAAAATGTGGTCATAGAAATCTACTTGGAAGTGGGATCAAACCATGTCACTGGTCTGCTTATCTTGAGGGACAACATCCCACCAGCACTTGGTGGAGTCACGAATCATGTAAACAGACAGTTTTACCCTTCATTTGGAAAGTGTCCTGAGGTGGTTGAAGATAGACCTTATATCTTCTATCCATGACTCTACAGCATGAGGTCCACCACTCCCCGAGAAGGTGGGAGGGTTCTACTGCAGAAATTCCCCTATAAGGTCTTCCATGGATGGTGTAGGTCTGAGGATACTCTGAACTGTCTCCATGGACCTGAGGAGACTATCCCAGAAGGGAGTTTCAGGGTCTCTTGGATGGTTGGAAGGAGGTAGTGCCATAGGAGGCACTATAGGAGGTACCACTCGTGGTTTGGGACCCAGCATCTCTGAAACGTGCTCATTTCCACTCTCCTGAGGCATGGCATGAAGACGTCGCAGTAGCATTGGTCTACAATAGCCAAACACATACCTTTTGAAAATAGTTAAGAATATTGGGAAAACAAGTATGGTACAAAAGAGGTTAGGTAAATTGCCTGCCTCTGAGCACTATATAACAAACAACCAACATTAAGAGCTGGGTTTTGATATGGAAGAGGAAATTTAAATGGATTGCTAAACAAATACTATTGTCCATTTCTAGGGTAATTCATGTTAACATCTAACAGACTACCACAACTTTATATTTAACAAACCATCATTCCAAAAAAATTACCACTAGTCACAATAACACTCACATGCAAACATTAAAATGCATACTGAAAGTAGATATGGAATGGCAGTATACATGGAATTTTAATCCTATGGTTCCTAATATGATGCATGTAATGTATTACCCATGTATCATTGGGAAGCAATGGTAAAAACCCATTATCTCAACAATACCAACTCAAATAACAATGTAAAAGAAGTGAGTCACCCAACAGTGAAATCATATCAACAATAATTGGAATAATCAATAACTGCAATCCCAACCCAGGAATTTGGGTTTCCCATGTACATGGGTTATCTACGTCCAAGCACATGGTACATTCCAAATCCCTATATCCTAGTCTCCTGTCTAACTGAAATAGTAAGACAAAAGGGAAAAACCAAGCTTTGATACCACTTGGTAGCATCCCCATCTTTGAATCCACCTGAAGGGTGCCCTGAGCCGGGTTGACCACATAACCTCAAGCGTATCTCCCCGAATGCTAGAGGTTGTCGACTATCAAAGAGGGCCTTTTTGTGTTTGTGGGGTAGACTAGGACCTCATAGGTAATAGGTAATATCACAGTGGAAGTAACAGCAAATAAATAATGAATAGAGGAATCATGTAAATGAATAAACTATAGAAGAAGCAATATAAATAATCCAACTGAATAATAATCAAGTGTAGAAGCTCACAAAACAATGCCATGCCATGATGTCTGTCTAAAATAAAAATATGGAAAATAGAAACTCAATTATATTGTCATCTAAATGAAAAGACACAAAGCAACAACTGCATCATGAGAAAGGCTCGGTCCTCTTCCCTAGTCTCCAACCTAAGTAGCAAGAAAAAGCAAAGCATCAGAAGATCACTCTTCCCTTTTTTAACACCTGCAAGCATGTAATCTACTCGAGTGTCAATGAAACCTGAGCAAGGTGTGAGATAAAATCCCAGTAGGCTAATACCCACAGTGTCTAATCATTTCCATTTCATGCAATAATAAAATTAATGGTTCCATTAAATAAAAACTTCAGATAATTAATTAAGTGTAATGAAATAAATAACTTGACTCAGTTTCCCAACGGCACCCATACCTAATCACCTGCTTTGGCCTAATCCAAAAGTCTAAAAGGAGTACCTATAAGATGAATAAACATATGAATATATATAAATCCTTGAATAGAAAGGTAAAACAAGGAAGAGGCATACCCCCAAGCTTGTTCTATAACTAGGGACTAAGTCATGTGTCAACCAGGTGTGCTTCAACATACCATAAAATATCACAAATCTTAGGAGACTCATAGGGGAATTAATATAAAACTTCAGTATATCATTATTAAGTTTCAAGTTGAGAGTTAGATTCTGAGCCCGTCCTAATGGTATTGTTATGGAATATCCTTAAAATGTCCAATACCACTGAGAGCATCCAAGGCAATCTTTCAAAAGACCAAGAATCTCATGAGGCATGGCTTTTCCATGAGTCTGTTCTGATCTTGTAAAAAGGGGGTAGAGAATCATTTAAGGATTTCTTATCCACATTTCTAATAGATCCATCCTCGATGGACCCTATTGAAACCGATTTCACTCACAAGTATTAGAAAGCCTAGGGAAATCTCGATTTGGAAAAGCCAAAGACTCCACCCCCACCCCCCCCCACCCTGATGCGTAGTGTTAATTAGTTAGGAACAGAGGGTGTAATCATGGACCTTAATAAGGGACCCACCTTATTTCCCTACCCTAAATTTAATTAAATTTTAATAGTAGCAGGTATGATATAGCATGCATATGTTGTTTCTATTTGAAAACATAGTTGATACACCGATAGAACACAAGGTATTAATTTAATCTTGCAGCCTAAGAACTTAAAAAGTCAAGATACCATATCATCACAAGCAGATAAATGAACTTTTTAATAATTAAATAAATCATCACAAACAACTACTGAAGATCCAAAAATACAAGGTTCATAATAAATCTAAATTAATTATTCAAATTAAACACAACAAAAATAGGCTACGCAACACATGCAGTTAATTAAATTAAATGTCTAAGCTAAGGAAATTTATATCGCCCATGTCGGTGCACCCAAAGGGGTGTAAGACCACGATTCAACTAATTAGGAAATTTAATTTATGATAATTAGGGCTTCCAAAATTAGGTGAAACAATTAAATTAAAGAAATTGGGTGAATTTTCACAAAGTCGGTAGGCGCTGATTAAAGGCACAATGGTGCATTTTATATAAATCAAAACAAAATGGAGGGAAAGTAAGTAAACACCCAACCTTATAGTCTTATATGATTCAATAATCTGTGGTAGGCTTTGATTTGACCTAAAATGGAAGAAAATTGATGATTTTAAAATAACCCCAAAATAGGGTAAATCCTTCTGCGACAAACTGCGCGCAGGATACTCCACAAAACTCTAGGATTCCAATTGTGCAAGGATATCCTTTCCTTAAGGTTTATAGATCACCTGACGATGAAGAAATTGGATGATGAATAGAGGCACGGTGGTCTTCTGAAGAGGGAGCAGTGGGGTGCGCCACCTAGGGAGATGGGGAGGCGTGACGTGACGGAGGGGAGGAGAGGAAGAGAGAGAGAAAATAATGAAAGAAAAAGAAATAAAAAGAAAATAAAGAAGGAGAAAAATAAAATAATAAGCGAAAATAAAATGAAAAATAAAATATCATAAAAAAATGGAAAAGAAAAAGGATAAAAATAATAAAAAATTCTAATATCCCATTTTAATTTTTTTTACTTTTTTTGTAACTCCCTTTTTATTTTAGTTCTAATTTTCCTTTTATCCCTTATTGCTTTATTTTAAATTTTTTTAACTCTATTATTATTTCTTTTCAATCCTTAATTAATTATTTTAACCTCGAAAACCGTGCTAAGGAGCGACATGACATTTTTCATAAAACCCCTACAGTCATTTAATTAATTTAAAAAGGTTGTCCGAGACCCGCGGCGGGGTGCGTAGGGGCACGCCCTAGGTCACTTTAAAGATTTAGACAAAAAAATTAAAAATGGACTATACTTGATTAAGGTCGGGATGTGTCACAACCTGTCCCCTGGGGCCCGTGCTATGACTACCCCAAGCATGCCTTCCATAGGCCAAGGGATGGCGACTAGCACCGAAAGGTGTATTCCTTAAAACTGGGAAGGCATTGCCTTTATAACCTGTAAGCACACGTAACCAAGCAAACAGCAAGATAAAAAATCAAGTAAACTAAATAGTTAACAGATTGAGTGCAGTAAGTAAAAGGGGCCAGAATACAAGCCCAACTGGAAAGTACATGAAACTGAAAATACAAGTAAAATGGAACAGCTCCTCTGTACACCCTCCAAGGATCCTACTTAAAGGGTAGGTATAGCTCTCGATTGGTCGTCTCTACGGTACACCTCGTCTAAGGTCCACCTCTGAGCTACCTCCTGTCCTAATACTCTCTTCCTCAGTCAGCATTGTCCGTCATCTACACCAAACACAACGAAGTGTGGGAATAGCCTATGGAGGGGTGAGTATAATGATACTCAGTAGGGACCCCGAGACCCTCAAGGTCTCACAAAATCAAAAAAGGATAAACTGCAAAGCATGAAATCAACTAACAACCCTACTTAGGTATATGCCCATACATATACCTAAGTTATCAAGTATACCCATCTCATTCATGAGAAAAACACAGATTCCAACTCAAACCCAAAGCTCAACTATTCCATAAAGGAAGGAATACCATGAAGGTAAGTACCACACAGGTATTCCACATAGAAGAATACCATCATGGTATTACCACGAAAAAAAACACCACAAGGTACAGACTCATCTCAAAACAGGTATTTATTAGGTACAGTAGTAGAGATTATTAGATATAACTATTGAATCATCTTACTCTATTAAGAGGTAGACCCATGAAGGATCCCTAATCATCATCAGACCCAAATAAAATCTCTAGTTGCTGACCCACACCGGATCACTCGGTGTTGACCCACATAGGATCGCTCGGTGCTGACCCACACAGGATCGCTCGATGCTGACCCAAACAGGATCGATAGGTGATCACCCACATAGGATCACTCGATGTTGACCCACATAGGATCTCTAGGTGCTGACCTGCACGGTATCGCTCGATGTTGACCCACACAGGATCTCTATTCATTCTTCACGTCACAGCCAGCTACTAGGATCCCGCACTAAGTTTGCTCATCTGGGGGAGGGTCTACTACTCAATCCACTGTTCGATACTCCAAATTCCACTTATTCACACGAAGAAGTATCCCACAGGACCACCACGTCATAGGGGTCTCAACGCAAATGACGGGGCGTCAAACGGATGCCCGGTCTGTAAGTTATTAGCCTTTTAGTCCCGAGGGCCCAGTTGGATTCGTGCTCAATCCTACCTGACTGTATCCCAACTTTATTCAAGTATCAAGTGGGATATACCAAAGTAATTGTCTCGCTCCAAGTTTTGCAGCGCCGTTGACGGTTTTTCAAACAGACGCTTGGTGCCAAAGTTATGGCCGATAGAGCGAAAAGCCCGTAGATGGTCCGGGTCCGGCCCGCGTTAAGCGATGCGGGGGCCACAGAGTGGTGTGGGGGATGCGGAGCGGCGCGGGGGCCGTGGAGCGGCGCGGAGGCCGTGAGGTCCTCGGAGGGCCACGGGGGCCATGGAGGGCCACGGGGGCCGCTGGGCGGCGAGGCCGCGGGGGCTGCGGAGGCCGGCGAGGCCACGAGGGTCGTGAGGCCATGGGATGGCGCGGCTGTGGGGGTCGCGGAGGGCCGTCGGGTGGCGAGGCCGCGGGGGTCAAAAGAACACAGATAGTGTGGCCACGAGGGCCGCGGGGGGTCGCGAAGGGGGGGGTGGATGGCTGAGGAGAGCCACTGGGTGGTAGAGGTTGCAGGACGGTGAGGCTGCGGAGGCCACGGAGGGCCGCGGGCGGTACGAGGTGGCGCAGAGGCCACGGTCCGGAAGGACGACCGCGGTGTGCCGGGGCGGCCATGGGGCGGTGGTCCGCCACGGCTGGCCAGATGGCTGGCCATCCTCTCTGCACAGCGCGGTCACGCGTTGCGCCTTCTTCAGCGGTCGGTTCAGTCGGTCACTCTTTGTTCGTCGTCATGGTACAAATCTGTCTTCTTCCATCGTGAAGAACACACCATTCATGGAGAACGGCAGAGTGGTTGACCCATGTTTGTTTGGCCTGAACCCTCCATGCTAGAGCAGTAGTAAGAAGCTCAAAAGGGATGATTCGATGTGAGAGGAAAATTAACATTGATCATCTCAAAACACACCCCTACCCCGTTTGTTTGTTGAAATCGATGAGGCGGTAAGGACAGTCGTTGATCAAAGACATCCCACGTTGGAGGATGTCCCGAGGAAGAAGTCGAAGATGTTGGATAACATCGGCATTCTTCATTGGAGAAGTGTTCTTCATGGAAGAAGTTCTTCTTTAGAGAAGCTTAATCCTCCCAAAACCTCCCCCCTTCTCTATTGCCAAATACTTTCCCCCGATCCCCACCAAAAATGAAATAGCCAACATAATAAAATATGTTATCTATTTTTTTTGTTGGCATAATTTCAAATTGGCTTAATTAATTAATTGATGAGTTGGTATAATTAATCAAAGGGGGTGGCACAATTAAAGTGGGGGATGTTCAGGAGGCTTCCCCACATTTAAGAGGGAGTTTAAGGGTTTCTCCCATTATGAGGGTTCGGGTGGCCCCACCTTTAGGAATTCAAAATTGGGGGGTTTTAGGCTCGGGTGGTCCCCACCACCATAACCCATGTGGAAGTTTTTAACAAATAAAAATGTTAAACATTTTTATTATATTTCATTCTTTCACGAAAAACAAAAAATACTAACATTCACCCTCGACCAACTACCGTCGAGGTGAAAGTCTCCTTAAGCGAATACCAGCGTTGGGCATTCAACAGTGCCCTCAGATTTCAATTCCGAGAACCAGTTTAAAAGTTACTAAAACTCACTCACACATTTACTGAATGTACCCAAAAAAAATCATAAATTCATTCCGGGCACACCGGGCCTCAAAACCATGCGCCGTCAATTTTCACGGACTCTTAAAATTCCCATATATTTTTCAAAAAAAATACATGGAAATTTTGGGTCTTTATATTTTCCCCACCTCAGGGCTTTGCATCCCCATAAGCCACAACACAAACTAAGGAAACAAGTGGGGGTACTGAGCATAAATCTGAGCCTCCCGCTCCCATATTATCTTCTAGAGGTTCTTGTGCTACCAGCAAACGCGCACCAGAGGTATCAAACACCCACGAAGGACCTTATCCTATTGATCCTCAATCTCTAATGGAACCTCTGTAAACATCGCCCCATCATCAATGTCCAGCTCACCGTGGTCGATGATGTGAGAAGGGTCATGCACGTATCTCCTCAGCTGGGGTACGTGGAAGATGTCGTGCACCCGGTGCAACTGAGGTGGAAGATCTAGGTTGTAAGACACATCGCCAACTCTATTGAGGACCTAAAAAGGTCCGATTAACCTTAGATATAACTTTCCACCTCATCCAAATATACATAAACCTAATTGGGGTGAGTCCCGTAGAAAGACGTGGTCGCCATCCTCGAACTCCAGAGGTCTCTGTCTCCAGTCGGCATAAGACTTATGCCTACTCTGTGTAGTCTTCATCTACTCCTGGATGATCTGCACCTTCCCTATGCTATCTGATAGCATCTCTGGTCCCACTAGTGTTGAATCCCCTAGGTATGTCCAGTATAAAGGGGATCTGCAAAGTCGCCAATACAACGCCTCAAAAGGTGTCATCCCAATAGTGGAGTGATAGCTATTATTCTATGAAAACTCCACCAAAGGAAAGTGATCCTCCTAGCTACGACCGAAGTCAAGGAATCAAGCACGCAGCATGTCCTCAAGGTTCTGAATGGTCCACTCAGACTGGCCATCCGTCTGAGGATGGAAGGCGGTGCTCAAACGATGCTTCGTCCCAAAAGCCTCCTGCCACCCCTTCCATATCCGGGAAATAAAATGTGCATCATGATTGGAGAAAATCGTCGAGGGTACTCCTTTTAGCCACACAATCTATTGTAAATAGTGGAATCCCAAGATCTTTACTGAACCCTTCTCTCTGATCGGTAGGATGTGGGATGACTTGGTGAGTCGGCTGACGATCACCCAAATCGAGTCATGACCCCTAGATGTATGTGGAAGTCCTGTCACGAAGTCCATGTATATCCCATCCCACATCCACTCTGGGACCTCTAAAGGCTGAACCAAGCCCGCTGGTACCTGATGCTCTTCCTTCACCTGCAGATAAGTGAGGCACCAAGAGACAAACTTTGCTACTGCTTTCTTTATTCTCGGCCACCAGTTCTGTCGTTGGAGATCCTGGTACATATTCACCACTCCTAGATGTACCGATAGAGGGGATGTGTGGAACTCCCTCATCACTTCCTCTCGAATCCGCATTGGTACCATGGTACGTCCTCTGAAGAGGATAACATGCTCCCCTCCTTCAGAAAATCCATCTTGTGTCGGCCCTGTGGATATCTGAGCACGTCAAGCCTCATAGTCAGCGTCCCCACGTTGCACCTCCCTAACTCGCTGAAGAAGTGGGGGAGTGACTGCAAGAGACTGAAAAAAAGATGCTCCATCTCGATCCACATAGGATATCTGCAAAGCGGCCAACTAGTCTATCACCTCACCTTGTATATGTATACCAGACCTCCTACTGAGTGCATCCGCTACAATGTTCCCCTTCCCAGGAGTATAGACTATATCGAAGTCATAGTCCTAGAGGAACTCAAGACAATGTCATTGTCTTAGGTTCAGGTCCTTCTGAGAGAAGATATACCTGAGACTCTTGTGATCATAGTACACTGTAAAACTCTCTCCCATCAAGTAATGTGGCCACATCTTCAAGGCAAAGACCACGGCTGCTAACTCCGGGTCATGGGTAGCGTAGTTCTGCTCATGTTTTCTTAGCTGTCGAGAACCATATGTGATCACTTATTACTCCTACATCAGGACACATCCAAGTTCCATCCCTGATGTGTCGTTGTATACTGTGTACCCTACGCCCTCCTATAGAAGCATCAAGATGGGGGCACTAGTCAGCCTCTGCCTCATCTCCTAAAAACTCCACTGGCATCTCTCTGACCACACGAAGGGTTTCCCCTTCTTCGTCAACACTAATAAAGGTGTTGAAACTCTGGAGAAATCTAGAAAAAATCTCTGGTAGTATCTAGCCAAACCCAAGAAACTCTGTATCTCTATCACACTCCTGGTTGGCTCCCAAGTATGTACCACCTCAATCTTCACTGAATCCACTGCAAATCCAGCCTCTGAGGTGACATATCCCAGAAAGTTAACCACTCAAATCCAAAACTATCACTTAGAGAGCTTACAATAAATCTAGTGCTCTCAGAGTGCATCCAGTACTACCTGCAAATGATAGGCATGCTCCTCCTCAGTAGCTGAGTAGATCAGAATTTTGTCGATGAAGACTATTGAAAAGTGATCAAGGTATGGCTGAAAGATCATGTTCATGAGTCCCATGAACACAGCAGGAGAGTTGGTCATGCCGAATGGAATAACCAAGAACTCATAATGGTCATACCGACATCTGAAAGTTGTCTTCTGCACATCCTTGTCTTGTACTCTGAGCTGGTGATAGACTTATCTGAGGTCTATCTTCAAGAACTATCATGCTCCCTTCAGCTGATCAAAGAGTTCTTAAATCCTCAGGAGTGGGTACTTGTTCTTCATGATCACCTGGTTCAAGCACCGATATTTGACACAAAGTCTCAATATCCCATCTACCTTCTTAGCGAACAAAATAGAGGCTACCTAAGGAGAAACACTGGGCTGAATGAATTTCTTCCCCTAAAAGTCCTCTAACTGTACCCGCAACTCACGAATCTCCACGAGAGCCATCTGATACGCTGGTGTAGATATCTATGTCATCCCAGGGTACAAGTAAATATAAAATTCCACCTCTCTATGAGAAGGTAGACCCGAAACATCATCATTGAAGACATCTATGTACTGGTCCACCACTACAGGATAACTCAGACTATCCACATCAACTGCTCTGTGGGTTAGGCTATCCAACTAATGAGTGATTAGCTACACTCTTCTCCGGGTAAGTCCATCCAGTGCTTCAAAGGATCCCTTCTCACTGGTGAAGGTAAAACTAGTCCCATCCGTGCGGACACACCACACTTTGTGCCTAATATAGTCAATCGGAGCATGGACTTTAGATAACCAATACACACCCAAGTTGACGTCGTAAGGCCTCGACGCCACTACTAGGAGATCCCAGCCGAAGCTCTCACCTCATCGAGTAAGCTCACACTGCCAGCACTAGTGTGTAATTGTCAAATCCACTCCCATAGAAGTCTCTAGCCATAAGGATCGAGCCAACAGATCTGTCAGAATCTCCGAGCTCCAAACGAGGGCAGTGGAAATAAAATAATGATTGGAACCTGTGTCTATAAGTACTACATCTAAGGTGGAGTAGACACATATCATATATCGTATCATCTTCGGAGTGCCATGGTTGTAGGCCTCAGCTGGCTGGAGCTAAGCTCACCCATGTCCACCTGCTCCCTCTGGCCGGGGTGGACTACTTATTGGTGGTGGCAGAAACATATTGAATCACCTCCCACTACTATCTGCATGGCCAACTCCTCGGCCACGTCCGCCTGCTCCTTGCGGACTTCCTTGGTTGAACCTATGTCTCTTCCTGGGAGGTCTTTCGACCGTCTACTGATCATCCGTATGGCGGGTCGGATAGTCACGAGCCATGTGACCCTACCTGCCGCATGTGTAACATTGTCCACTCTAGGCATGACTGGCTCGGCCTCGGGTGTTCCGCACAACCGACCCTGATTCTTACGGTCGTCCACCTATAGGTATGGTCCTCTTGGACCTCTGTGAAATCTGTCTGGCACCAGCTATAGAAGACTCCACTACGTGACGTCCGATGGTGGGTCTCGCTGCCGGTGACTACATAGCAAGGAAACTCTCTACTAAGAGGGATCTCTCTAACACTCGTTCTTGCGTCGGGATGCTAAGAGAAATCATCAAAGCCATGATCTCCCGACTAAGTCCCTGATCAATGGTTCGGGCCCTAAATAATGGGTCTCGCACCATATCAGTGGAGTCGTGTGGGAGGTCAATGAACCTCGATGAGTACTGAGCCACAGTTATGCTACCCTACTACAAATGAAGAATCTCATGTATACACATTGCGCGAAGAGTCGCTGGAACAAACTCTGCCCAAAACAGGCTCTCAAAGCCTGCCCAGATAAGCGTCACCTCATCGTGAGCCTAGAGCATCAAGCTCCACCATCTGCCTATTGCTTCCTGTAGAAGACTAGCGGAAAGGATCACCATGAGATCGACTAGTGTCCCTATTAGTCGGAGGACTCTCACCACAGCCTCCAGCCAATCCTCAGCCGCCTGTGGGTTTCTCTCTCCCCTGAACCTGGGTGGCCTCTGGCACTGGAACTCATACAATGCTCTCAAGCAGCGTGCACCCTCTGTTGCTGGGGTTGGTGGCATAGGTGGTCCAATGGGTAATGGTACCACTGGTGCCTCTGCTGGAAGAGGGCCCTGCACCAAGAACTCATCGCTCAGTGGGCTATCAGTGTGTACTATATCTAGAACCCTAGTTGGTTGTCTACGTGGAGGTATCTTGAAAAGAAACAGGTGTGCCACGATCAATAAGTTATACCTGGTGATATGAATCAAAGGAATCACATAGAAAAATCTTCAAAACACACACACAATCAGTTTTTTCATGCACTTAGTCAGAAATCAAAAGTCAGGGTCCTGGTGTATGGATACGTCGGCCGCCGCACAAACACTAGATTCCCTCAACTCATAACCACACTCACTACACTTAACACTATTTCTATTAAAAATAATATTATAGTCCAATGTTCTATGTTAGAACCAACTCCTTTGATGCCAATTTGTCATAAACCATCCCTCGGGGCCCGTGCCATGACTACCACAAGCCCGCCTTCTATAGGCTAGGGGATCGATACTAGCACCAAAAGTCGTATTCCCTAAAACTGGGAAGGCATTGCCTTTATAACCTTTAAGCACATGCAACCTAGCACACAACAAGATATGACCTCAAGTAAACTGAATAGTAAACAGAGTGAGTACAGTAAGTAAAAGGGGCTAGAATATAAGCCCAACTGGATAGTACAAGAAAATGAAAGTACAAGTAAACTGCAACAGCTCCTGTGTACACCCACCAAGGATCCTACCTGAAGGGTAGGTACATCTCTCGATCAGTCGTCTCTGTAGTATGCCTTGTTTAAGATCCACCTTCAAGCTACCTCTAGTCCTGGTACTCTCGTCCTTAGTCAGTGATGTCTGTCGTCTGCACCGAAGACAACTAAGTTCGGGCATAGCCCGTGCAGGGGTGAGTATAATGATACTCAGTAGGGACCCCGAGGCCCTCAAGGTCTCACAAAATCTACAAAGGATAAACCACAAAGCCTGAAATCAATTGAAAACCCTACTTAGGTATATGCCCATACATATACTTAAGTTATCAAGTATACACATCCAAATCTTGAGGAAAACACAGAGTCCAACTCAAATCCCAAAGCTCAACTATTCCACAAAGGAAGGAATACCACGAAGGTAAGTACCACACCAGTACACCACACAAAAGAATACCACCAAGGTATTACCACGAAGGAAAGTACCACAAGGTACAGACTCAGATCACACCAGGTATTTCATAGGTATAGTTTTAGATATGATTAGATGTAACTATGGAATCATCTTACTCCTTTAAGTGGAAGACCCACGAAGGATCCTTAATCATCATCAGACCCACATAGGATCTATAGGTTTTAACCCACACAGGATTGCTCGGTGATGACCCACACAGGATCGCTAGGTGCTGACGCACACAGGACTTCTCAGTTCTGACCCACACGGGATCACTAGGTGTTGACCCACACATGATCGCTTGGTGTTGACCCACACAGGATTTATATTCATTCTGCACGTCACAGCCAGCTACTGGGTTCCCATACAAAGTTTTCTCATCTCCGGGAGGGTCTTCTCCTCAAGCCACTGGTTGATACTCCAACTGCCATGTAGTCCCACGACAAATTATCCCAAAGTACTACCACATCATAGGGGTCTCAACGCAACAGACGGTGCATCAAACGGTCACCCGGTCTGTAAGATATTATCCTTTTAGTCCTGAGGGCTCGGTTGAATTCGTGCTCGACCCAAACTGATTGTATCCCAACTTTATACAAATATCAAGTGGGTTATACCAAAGGAACTTTCTCCCTCTGAGGTTTACAACACCATTGATGGTTTTTCAAATGGACACCTTGTTCCAAAGTTATGGCCAATAGAGCGAAAAGCTTGTAGCTGGTCTGGGTCTAGGTCGGGTCTGACCCGGTCGGACCGACCCGGTTTGGGTCAACCCGACCCACTGGGTCTGGCATAGCCCACGCTCGGCGGCACAGGGTCCGTGTAGCGGCACGAGGCCATGGGGGTTGCGGAGGGCCTCAGAGGCTGAGAAGGTGGCGGGGCACGCGGAGGGCCGCGGGGCGGCGAGGCCGTGGGGGTCGCAGAGGGTCGTGATGCGATGAGGCCGCGGCGGCCGCAATGCCGCCGAACGGCAAGGAAGTGGGGAATACGGAGGGCCATGGAGTTCCTTGGGGTCCGCGGAGGGTCACGGAGAGCTGTAGGGTGGCGAGGTCATGAAGGCCACAGAGGGCCGCTGGGCGGATAGGCCGCAGGGGTCCCAGAGGATGCGGGGTCCGCGGAGGGCTGCGGGGTAGTGAGACTGCGAGGGCCGCAATGCGGCGAGGCCATGGGGGCCACGAGGTCATGGTATGTTGAGGTCACGGGGACCATGATGCCACGGGACGATGAGGCCGCTGTGTCCACAGAGGGTCGCGGGGGGCCGCGGGGCGACGAGGACGTGGGGGCCGGAGAGGGCTACGGGGCGGCGAGACCGCGGGGGCCGTGAAGGGCCACGGGGTGGAGAGGTTGTGGGGGCCGCGAGGCCATGGGACAGTGAGGCCACGGGGGCTGCGGTGGTCCACGGGGGGGGCACGGAGGGCCGCTGGGCGGCAGAGGCCGTGGGGGCGCGGAGGGTCATGGGGGCCGCAGAGGGTCGCGGGCGGCATGGTGGTCGTAGTCTGGTGGGGCGGCCATGGTGCGGCGATCCGCCGTGGCTGGCCAGATGTCCAGTCGTCCACTCCGTGTGGCGCGGTCGCGCGCTACGCCTTTTTCGGCTGCCAATTCAGCCAGTCGCTCTTCGTTCGTCACTGTGGCACAAAGCTGCCTTCTTCCATAGAAAAGAACACACCATTTATGAAGAATGACGGAGGGGTCGGGCCATGTTTGTTTGGCCTGAACCCTCCGCATTAGAGCGGTAGCAAGAAGCTCAAGAGGGATGATTCAATGTGAGAGGAAAATTATCATTGATCAATTCAAAACACACCCCTACCTTGTTCTCTTGTGGACATCGATGAGGAGGGAAGGATGGTCATCGATTGAATATGTCCCACGTTGGAGGATTCCCTGATGAAGAAGTCGAAGATGTTGGAGAATGTCGGTGTTCCTTCATGGAGAAGCGTTCTTCGTGGAATAAGTTTTTCGTTGGAGAAGTGTAATCCTCCCAAAATCTCCCCCCTTCTCTTCTTCCAAATACTTTCCCCCAATCCCCACCAAAAAAGAAATAGTCAACATAATAGAATATGTTATCTATTTAGTTTGTTGGCATAATTTCAAACTGGCTTAATTAATTAATTGATGATTTGGTATAATTAATCAAAGGGGGTGGCACCATTAATGTGGGGGAAGATCAAGAGGCTTCCTCGCATTTAAGAGGTAGTTTAAGGGTTTCTCCCATTATGAGGGTTCAGGTGGCCCCACCTTTAGGAATTCAAAATTGGGGGTGTTTTGGATCAGGTGGTCCCCAACACCATAACCCATGTGGGAGGTATTAGTTCAGATGATCCCCTCCACCATATCTCTTGTGGGAGGTTTTAACAAATAAAAATGTTAAACATTTTTATTTTATTTCATTCTTTCACAAAAAACACAAAAACTAACATTCACCGTCGACCAACTGTCATCGAGGTGAAAGTCTACTTAAGCGAATATTGGCGTTGTGAGTTCAATGGTGCCCTCAGATTTCAATTCCAAGTACCTGTTTAAAAGTTACAAAAACCTACTCACACATTTAGTGAACGTACCCAAAAAAAAGTTTTGGAATTCATTCTGGGCACACAGGGCCTCGGAATCACGATCCGTTAATTTTTGCGGACTCGTAAAATTCCCATATATTTTAAAAAAATTAAATTGAAATTTCGGGTCTTTACAGGATGTTACAAGTAGGGGTTTGGCCAATGCTCATGGGGTCTCGTTCATGTAGGCACATTCCCATTTTGGTGTGTGAAGATTTTATGCTGGAGCTCATCCCTGTAGCAGGTTTCTGGTGTGCTGGTGGAGTGGAATGATATAAAGAGAAGTGGTTGACCATCCACTAGATCGATTTGGGACTCACCTGTTAGTTTTATCAGCACATTAACTAGTGCTGATAAAGACAACCTTTATCAATTCTAGAAAATGCACTGATAATGGGTACCCTTTATCAATGCTGCAAAAAAAAGTGATGTTAAATGGGGAACTTTAGCAGTGCTAAAAAATGCTAATAAAGGTGATATTTTATCATCAATTTCTTTTAGCGATGATAAAAGATAGCGCTGAATAAACCCAAATCTATAGTAATGTAAAATGATGCATTTTTTGGGAGCTTTTATATTGGTCTAATTTTTCATTTCGTCACATGTTAGATTTAATACATATTGAGAATAATTATTTTGATAACATATTAAGACCAAAGATACTATGAAGTCACTATTATTTCTTTTTTAAATATTCTAGTGTCTGGAACATGAGTTATTTGAAAATAAAAAAAATCCTAAAAATTCATAAATCCAAAAGAAGGCTATGCACATTCTAAAGAAATTTGGTTATTATTTTGTCAATGGATTAGAAATTTAAGTTTATCATACATTTATTCTTCTAATTTGTCACACTAAATTGAAAATAGACATATTACAAAGTTAAAAACTATTGATTTTCATGTCATCATGCAAATATTGTTCTCTATTAGCCTTAATGGGATATTTAATTCTTTAATCTAGAATTTTTTTACTAAAATATCACATTCCTTCCAAGTCATTTATGCAGAAATAATAAACTATGATGCACTGAGTATTCAAAAAAAAGATGTTCTAATTTTATGTAAATTAGAAAAAATATTTTTTTTGGCCTTTTTTTACTCAATTAAATGCCTAATATTTCATTTTTTATATGATGTTAAATATAGAGGACAAAAACAATCTCAATGGATATACCCATTCGATATTTGTACAAAAAAAATGAAGAAGAAGGTATGTAATCAGGCATCAATTGAATGGTCAATTATTGAATAATACTTTTTGGAGGAAATTTTAGGTTCCTACTCTAATTGTTTTCAATCTTAATATACTTAAAAACATAATTGAATGAGTCACAATTAGTAAAATATTGGCGTTTTCATAGAAAATAGATTTCTTATATTTAATTATCTTGAGTTTGGTTTTTTTTCCATCATGAATAATATATTTCATATGAATAACTACACAAATATCATACATATATTCTTCTCAGTTGTGAAGAAATAACACAATTTTTGCAGTAGGTAATACTTTTAATTATATTATTTAAATTAATTTTCAAGAGAAAAATTATGTTAATTTTTTATAGATTATATGATGATCATGTCAAAAAATAATTCACACAAATTAACCTGGATACTCTCAAAGAATGTTAAAAGTGTAATTTTCCTTAATCGTTTTAGGTACTGGTATATTAAATTATTTACAATCAAACATATGAAACCAATTTGTCACATTGTACATTATTAATTGATTTTTTATTTATCTAGGTATCACAACATGAAAATAAATCTGATAGTGTATTATATGCACAAAGTAATCAGCAATCCAAATTTATAAAATATTATAATTCTTATGTGGTTAATGGATTTTGATTTCATACACATACATATAGATAATAAAAAAACAATGAGCTGTAGTGTTTAATTAAAATTATATCATCATTGGTTGATACTAATCAAGGTTTTCATGTTCATCCACAACATGGAATCATATATATTAAATATAAAACTCTTACTATAGAAAATGGGAAATTTTTACTAGCTTATCAAGCACATCAAGTTTATTATGAAAATTATAGTGTTTCTTCTAGAGATTTATATTACTCATGGAGATAATTAAAATGAAATCTCATCAAAATTAGTTTATGTAAAATGAGATTGGTGTTTTAAAGTATAAAATATTGAAATTTTTCCTGAAACATTGATGAATATATCTCTTAATAGACGAGATACAAATATTGGTGATGATACTATAACACCCAATGGTTTTAAAAAAATAAATTGAAATTCATTAAACTTTTTTAGGTAGACAGTTATAAATAGACTTTAAACAAAAAAATTCATCTTTTATGATTTTAATTAGGAAAAATGGTTATCTACAATTATGATCAGTAAGATATTTAGAGTTTGATGAAACAAACTTGTTTTTCTTTATGAAGAGTAAAATACCATTATGAATAGTAATATGAATAGTAATATGACCCTAATGAATAGTAAATTTTATTATTGTTTTATTTTCTTAAGGATTTAAGATAATGAAAACTTGATTAATTTTTCAAGGTCTTAAAATACAAGTTATAGTTTTAATATTTTTAATTTTGAATAAATTATGATTTTATTTAAAAATTAAATTAATAATATTTAGAAAATTATTTTCAAAAGGTGGAGTTCATTTTTAAATTCTTCACATTGATAAATGGTTAGAGTTAATTTTTTGTATTTTTCTGAAATTATTGAATTTTTTATAAATAGTAAAATATGATAAATTAAAAATACTTGTTTTACTGCATCACAAGTGATGAAAGGATGATGTAATCCCACTTATTTCTAACTCACATGAAACTTTTACTATTTTTGGGCACATGAATCAAGACTATTCATAGTCTTGTGCAAAAATAATAAAATAATGACCAAAATAATGTAAAATCCCTCCTCTCCCCCACTATAAATACCACCCTCATTCCCCTCTTCTTCTCACACCTCTCAAGTCTTCAGAATTGTATAAGTTCTAAAAAATTATATCCCCAAGGCTCTTATCCGCATCCTAGATCTTTTGGTATCACCAAAAGGCCAAAACTAATGCCCTTAAGGAGGATCTCAAAGAGAAGAGATCAAGAGGTAAGAATCCTCGTCCTTTTTCATGTGTTTTCTTTCCCATTCCTTTATTTTTTTATACTCTATTTACCTCCACTTATCCATGAGGTATTAAATCCAAATAATAATATATATTCAGTATGTTATCATATTCATTAAAAAGATTCATCAACTTCCTTCCTCTCCTCTCCCTCTGGTTCTAAAAATAAAAACACCCCCATGATCTACCGATTTACCAAAATCATGGACGACATGTTTCCAATTTCCATTACTTCCTTAAAAGATAATCACGAAACCAATTAAATGGTTGAATATGAATTTAATTTTTATTTTTTAACCTATTTCATGTTTTGAATGAACTTAAATGCATGACATTATATTATTTAATGAATCAATTTCTTGATTATCGAGGAACCACTAAAAATGATCTAAACAAATATCTGTAATGTTTTATCTAAATATTAAACATAATATATGATAAAAAATGATTTATGGTATAATTATATATTCTATAAACATATTAATATAATTTAATTCGACTTTTGTAATTTCATTTCCATACGGAATGAAAATCAAACACAAACTGGCCATGGAAATCATGTAAAGAACGCAACCAAAACAATTTACGGAACAACATACTATCAATTAAAGGGTGAAATTATGTTATAAAATGATCATATAAGATGTTATAAACATGAACATGGTTCTGTAAAATACTAATAAAACTCTTTTAACTATTATATAGGAGTTTTAAAAAAAATTAGTGTAACGCCCCAAGATTTTATGAAAAATATTCTTTTTAATTTCATTAATGTCTTGTGTTGTACGCTACAACAAAAGAAGCTTTCACAATACGCATCCTTGACTTTCCTTCCGTTACACGCAATCGCGACCTTCCTCGATAGCGTGTGTAGTACGCAATACTGAGTTTCACGAAACAACGATATGCTATTAAAATATTATTAAAACTAGCCGTTATGAATAGTAATAACCACTTTTTGGAAATTTTGTAAATTTTAGTTTTCAAAATGGAATTCATTTTTGGATTCGGAGTATCGAATTTAGCCTAAGGTGAAATTTTGGTACTTTTCGGATAACTTTCATATTCTAATGAATAGTGAAAATTACTAAATTATAATTAAAAACAACTTTTTTAATCGAAATAATTAATAGTGATAAATTATTAATTTGAGTGGTTTTAAAGTATATTTAGAATATATTTTTACAATTTAATACAATGTTGGTCATTGTTTGTAATTTCACATTTAAACCAGACATAATCAAGTGTCAATCTTTTGATAGATTTTGTTTCTTAAAAAACACGCTATTTGTTTTAACAGCGGGATTTAATTATAAAATTAATTAATGCAACTTCTATGTTATGAATTTGGTAAAATAGACTTCATTTTTGAATTCGGAATATGAAATATAGCTTAGGATGAAATTTTGGCATTTTTCTGAAAACTTTCAATTTTTGATGAATAGTGAAACCACTAAGTGGTAGGTTAAAAACGGAATTTTGCATAAAACTTAATTTTACCGCTTCTGTGAATGGAATTTCGAAAATCCGAGAGACACGGTTAATATCAAGGACTAAAATGTGGTTCAATGAGATGAAAATAATTTTTTGGTGAATAGTAACTTTTTACTTTTTTTACCACGGTTAATAGTAAATAGGGTAACTAAGGGTAAATATGATATTAATATTACCCTAACACATGTCCTAATTCTATTGGACAAGTGTAATTCGACCAAAAACAAACTTAGGAATAAAATATGACCATTTAGGCCCACTTGGATTAGATTAGGACATTTATTATTAATTTATTTAAAGAAGGGTTAAAATAGTTAAAATCAAAGTTTAATAAGTAAATCATTTTTAATATGGGGTTATACATAAGATAAATTCGACTATAAATATTCATTAGAAAGCTAAAAAGATTTCCTACATGATGGTATTTTATTTGTAATTTTTAGACAGCATATAATATAATTTATTTATGACACAAAGATGATGCAGTAATTATCTTATTAATGAAATATTGACATAATTGATAATATAAATACCAAAATAAATGTAATTTAAGACTTTTTATGAATTCCACTAATTTTATAGGTTACTATGATATATTATTGTTTATGTAATCAACTTGGTTCGAATATATAATTCTTTTATGACTTTCAAAAAAATCATATATCAAATAGTGTCAAAATTGACACAAAATAGTTTTTAAATCAAATATTATATTATTAATTGTTATTTTATTCCTAAAAATCTAAGGTTCGGCCAAATGACTTAGATAAGGATATATGTATTAATAATATACAATTTGGGGTTCGTTTGGCATGTTATAGTAAGTGTATTAACCATATAGTGAAAGAAAACAAAAAGACACGGTAAAAGTTAAATTATTTAACTTAGAGTTAAATCTAATTGATAAGGTTTAAAATAAGATCCAAACATGTATAAATTTGATTGGTTGATGAGATTACAACCCTATCTCATCTAAGCTTCGAATATGAGTCATTTTTGGAGGTTTTTAAGTGGGGTTATATTTATTATAAATTAATATTTTTAAGAATTCCTAAGGTGCCCCTCTCCTCCCTTATAAAAGGACACCTCCTCCCCCTCCTCCTCACACCAATTTGAGCACTCAAGCTCGGCCAACCCCTGCCAAAATCCCTTCTCCACTTCCCTAGCAACATCCTAGAGGTTCTGGTCTTCCTCAAAGACCAATTCTAGTGCCCTAAGAGGAGGTCTCAAAGAGGCACTTCAAAGAAGAGGTAATTACCGTTACCAATTCTTTCATCTTTATTTCTTCTTCCACTTCTTCTTCTTAGGTTGTTTCATTATGAAGTAATAACATCAGTATCACTCATATACTGATATGTTATTATAAGTATGAAACAACCCTATTTCACCATCTATCCATCCTACGGAAAAAGAAATCACCGCGCGTGCGTACGTACGGAATACCGTCTCCACGCCGTGGTGTAATCTATTTTCCACCACCACCTTACATGGATGGGTATAATGGTGTAAAGAATAACTATACATAGTTATTAAAACATCATATTGATTCTGATATATTGTATAATCCACTCCAATTCAATTCAATATTTATAGAAATGATATCATCGCTCGTGCGTACGTACGGACTACCGTCTCCACGACGCGATGAGATTCATTCTCCATGTTAACCATTTAAGAATGATTATAATGTATATATAAGAAATAATAATGAAATATATGACATTATAAAGCTACTGGATTTATGTATATATATATACATATGTATGTCATCTACTTACTACCATTTCAAGACAATAAGGAAAGGAAAACAACGTTCATGCGTACGTACGGACTACCGTCTCCATGAACGGTGTTTTTCATTTTATTTATCTACCTATTATATATATATATATATATACTGAATATATATGATATATAAATCATATTTTATATTTTGGAAGTAAGTAAATCATGATATAAGTAATAATGATGTCAAGAACAACAAGTCAAAACACCTACGATAAATGAAACGATTTTACCCAAAACGCTTCTTTAACATGGAATTTACAAAAAAACGGGTAATATAATGTCATAAGTGAACCATATATGATATCATAACAATGAATATGATTCTGTAATAAGTCAATAACATGATTTAAATCATTATACAGGAGGTTCGGACACTTACAAAGCGAGTCGGACCTAAGGTAAGGGAAATATCACAATCTCATTTTTATCCGAGATTGTTTATTCGTAAGTATTTACTGGGGTGTATTTTATCATCCACATCCATGTTCCTTCAATATGTAATATTGTTTCCATCCACTTACAATAGTTTAAATCCAATTTTACTCTTCGGTGAGTTTTTAGTAATGAATATGAAAGGAATCTTTTGTCGTTTTTTTCGTACGAGGTACTTTTTGACTTTTCCGACAAAAGTACGAAGAATGTTTTTTTTAACTTATACGGCATGAACGGATTTATACTGTTTTATAAAGCCTTATTTTCATGAAGCTTCCTCTAAAATATTTCATGACAATTTTCAATAAAATATCTTTCTTTTAAAATTGCATGATGTTTTGTGAAAAGAAATTGATTTTGAAGAAGAAAGGATATTTTCCTCAAGAATTCAATTCAAGAGTTTTATCAAAATTATTTTCCATATAAGATAATAAAGGGTTCTGTTTCTATCCATATTTTTACATTGATTTGACTATGTTGTGATGGAATTATGTTTATGAATTCCTTTATCTTATATGAATGGTTTTATGATGTCATCCCATTTTTATTACATGGGTTATGCAATGATGTATGATTTATGATTTTGTGGCACACATAAGAAAGGATTCATTAAGAGATGGGTGGGACCTATATCTCCCTCCAATGCATTGGGTAAAGATTTTATATCTCATGAGATAGACATGGCTGGAATGGTAGGTTATACCGGTTCAGTGAAACAGGACTGAAACGAGGATTACTCGATTCAGAAAGGGACTTTGTCCACTAAGATAGTCTTGGCAATGAGTCTTGACTAACAAGAAATGATTCTCTATGATTATGTGTGTATGCCACAATGAGTAATGTTTTAAGTTATGATTTCATTTTCACTTCTATGATTTATCCCATGTTATGATATTATGAGCTCTTTTGCAGGTTAAGATTTCCAAAAGCTATTTTCTTATATGATGTGATTGATATTTCTTTTGTTTACCATTACTGAGCATTTGAGCTCACCCTTTTATGTTTTCTTTTCCCCAGGATATAAAGAAAGGTTTTTAGGTAAAAAAAAAGGAAGATCTTTATGGGAGATATTGAAGATCTTTCACCACGATTAGAAGATTACGTTCCGAGTTTCCAAAGACACTAAACTATTACGATCCTTTAGTGTGTGTTTTTGTTATGTACTAAGTATTCCGCAAAAGTAATGTAATGTCCATGTACGTCAAGATACGGGTCTCTACAGTTGGTATCAGAGGCAAAGGAGGTAGGAATGTATCCGATCCTTGGGAACTCTCCCATGTGAGCGTTGGACGAAGCATGGCTCTCCGCCCAAGGGCTTCATGAGGAAATGGCTGCCACTGGGGATGGTGGTGTGTCCCGCCCAGGGGGTGTAGCCGCCCATGGAGTGCCCTGATAGGTATCAATTATAGTCCACTGGAAGTAATTCCAGACCGTTACAGTTGGTATCAGAGGAAAGGTTTAGTCAACCTTTGGAATAAAATAACAATTAATAATATAATATTTGATTTAAAAACTATTTTGTGTCAAAACACCTACGATAATGGGATGACATCATAAAACCATTCATATAAGATAAAGGAATTCATAAAAATAATTCCATCACAACATGATCAAATCAATGTAAAAATATGGATAGAAACAGAACCCTTTATTATCTTATATGGAAAATAATTTTGATAAAACTCTTGAATTGAATTCTTGAGGAAAATATCCTTTCTTCTTCAAAATCAATTTCTTTTCACAAAACATCATGCAATTTTAAAAGAAAGATATTTTATTGAAAATTGTCATGAAATATTTTAGAGGAAGCTTCATGAAAATAAGGCTTTATAAAACAGTATAAATCCGTTCATGCCGTATAAGTTAAAAAAAACATTCTTCGTACTTTTGTCGGAAAAGTCAAAAAGTACCTCGTACGAAAAAAACGACAAAAGATTCCTTTCATATTCATTACTAAAAACTCACCGAAGAGTAAAATTGGATTTAAACTATTGTAAGTGGATGGAAACAATATTACATATTGAAGGAACATGGATGTGGATGATAAAATACACCCCAGTAAATACTTACGAATAAACAATCTCGGATAAAAATGAGATTGTGATATTTCCCTTACCTTAGGTCCGACTCGCTTTGTAAGTGTCCGAACCTCCTGTATAATGATTTAAATCATGTTATTGACTTATTACAGAATCATATTCATTGTTATGATATCATATATGGTTCACTTATGACATTATATTACCCGTTCTTTTGTAAATTCCATGTTAAAGAAGCGTTTTGGGTAAAATCGTTTCATTTATCGTAGGTGTTTTGACTTGTTGTTCTTGACATCATTATTACTTATATCATGATTTACTTACTTCCAAAATATAAAATATGATTTATATATCATATATATTCAGTATATATATATATATATAATAGGTAGATAAATAAAATGAAAAACACCGTTCATGGAGACGGTAGTCCGTACGTACGCATGAACGTTGTTTTCCTTTCCTTATTGTCTTGAAATGGTAGTAAGTAGATGACATACATATGTATATATATATACATAAATCCAGTAGCTTTATAATGTCATATATTTCATTATTATTTCTTATATATACATTATAATCATTCTTAAATGGTTAACATGGAGAATGAATCTCATCGCGTCGTGGAGACGGTAGTCCGTACGTACGCACGAGCGATGATATCATTTCTATAAATATTGAATTGAATTGGAGTGGATTATACAATATATCAGAATCAATATGATGTTTTAATAACTAATTTTATGAATTCCACTAATTTTATAGGTTACTATGATATATTATTGTTTATGTAATCAACTTGGTTCGAATATATAATTCTTTTATGACTTTCAAAAAAATCATATATCAAATAGTGTCAAAATTGACACAAAATAGTTTTTAAATCAAATATTATATTATTAATTGTTATTTTATTCCTAAAAATCTAAGGTTCGGCCAAATGACTTAGATAAGGATATATATATTAATAATAAACAATTTGGGGTTCGTTTGGCATGTTATAGTAAGTGTATTAACCATATAGTGAAAGAAAACAAAAAGACACGGTAAAAGTTAAATTATTTAACTTAGAGTTAAATCTAATTGATAAGGTTTAAAATAAGATCCAAACATGTCTAAATTTGATTGGTTGATGAGATTACAACCCTATCTCATCTAATCTTCGAATATGAGTCATTGTTGGAGGTTTTTAAGTGGGGTTAGATTTATTATAAATTAATATTTTTAAGAATTCCTAAGGTGCCCCTCTCCTCCCCTATAAAAGGACACCTCCTCCCCCTCCTCCTCACACCAATTTGAGCTCTCAAGCTCGGCCAACCCCTGACAAAATTCCTTCTCCACTTCCCTAGCAACATTCTAGAGGTTCTGGTCTTCCTCAAAGACCAATTTTAGTTCCCTAAGAGGAGGTCTCAAAGAGGCACTTCAAAGAAGAGGTAATTACCGTTACCAATTCTTTCATCTTTATTTCTTCTTCCACTTCTTCTTCTTAGGTTGTTTCATTATGAAGTAATAACATCAGTATCACTCATATACTGATATGTTATTATAAGTATGAAACAACCCTATTTCACCATCTATCCATCCTACAGAAAAAGAAATCACCGCGCGTGCATACGTACGGAATACCGTCTCCACGCCGTGGTGTAATCTATTTTCCACCACCACCTTACATGGATGGGTATAATGGTGTAAAAAAATAACTATACATAGTTATTACAACATCATATTGATTCTGATATATTGTATAATTCACTCCCCTAGAAACATCCTAGAGGTTCTGGTCTTACTCAAAGACCAATTTTAGTTCCCTAAGAGGAGGTCTCCAAAAGGCGCTTCAAAGAAGAGGTAATTACCGTTACCAATTCTTTCATCTTTATTTCTTCTTCCACTTCTTCTTCTTAGGTTGTTTCATTATGAAGTAATAACATCAGTATCACTCATATACTGATATGTTATTATAAGTATGAAACAACCCTATTTCACCATCTATCCATCCTACAGAAAAAGAAATCACCGCGCGTGCATACGTACGGAATACCGTCTCCACGCCGTGGTGTAATCTATTTTCCACCACCACCTTACATGGATGGGTATAATGGTGTAAAAAAATAACTATACATAGTTATTACAACATCATATTGATTCTGATATATTGTATAATTCACTCCAATTCAATTCAATATTTATAGAAATGATATCATCGTTCGTGCGTACGTACGGACTACCGTCTCCACGACGCGATGAGATTCATTCTCCATGTTAACCATTTAAGAATGATTATAATGTATATATAAGAAATAATAATGAAATATATGACATTATAAAGCTACTGGATTTATGTATATATATACATATGTATGTAATCTACTTACTTCCATTTCAAGACAATAAGGAAAGGAAAACAGCGTTCATGCGTACGTACGGACTACCGTCTCCATGAACGGTGTTTTTCATTTTATTCATCTACCTATTGTATATATATATATACTGAATATATATGATATATAAATCATATTTTCTGGAAGTAAGTAAATCATGATATAAGTAATAATGATGTCAAGAACAACAAGTCAAAACACCTACGATAAATGAAACGATTTTACCCAAAACGCTTCTTTAACATGGAGTTTACAAAAGAACGGGTAATATAATGTCATAAGTGAACCATATATGATATCATAACAATGAATATGATTCTGTAATAAGTCAATAACATGATTTAAATCATTATACAGGAGGTTCGGACACTTACAAAGCATGTTGGACCTAAGGTAAGGGAAATATCACAATCTCATTTTTATCCGAGATTGTTTATACTTTGGTATTTACTGGGGTGTATTTTGTCATTCAAATCCATGTTTCTTCAATATGTAATATTATTTCCATCCACCTACAATTGTTTAAATCCAATTTTAACCTTCGGTGAGTTTTTAGTAAAAGATATGAGAGGAATCTTTTGTCGTTTTTCATACGAGGTACTTTTTGACTTTTCCGACAAAAGTACGAAGAATGTTTTTTTTAGCTTATACGGCACGAACGGATTTCTACTGTTTTATAAAGCCTTATTTTCATGAAGCTTCCTCTAAAAGATTTCAGGACTATTTTCAATAAAATCTCTTTCTTTTAAAATTGCATGATGTTTTGTGAAAAGAAATTGATTTTGAAGAAGAAAGGATATTTTCCTCAAGAATTCAATTCAAGTGTTTTATCAAAATTATTTTCCATCTAAGATAATAAAGGGTTATGTTTCTATCCATATTTTTACATTGGTTTGACTATGTTGTGATGGAATTATGTTTATGAATTCCTTTATCATATATGAATTGATTTATGATGTCATGATGTTTCAAGAATCCCATTTTTGTTACATGTGTTATACGATGATGCATGTTTTATGATTATGTGGCACACATAAGAAAGGATTCATTATAAGATGGGTGGGACCTATATCTCCCTCCAATGCATTGGGTAATGATTTTATATCTCATGAGATAGACATGGCTGGAACGGAAGGTTATTTCGGTTCAGTGATACAGGACTGAAACGAGGAGTGAACTCGGTTCAGAAAGGGACTTTGTCCACTAAGATAGTCTTGGCAATGAGTCATGACTAACAAGAAATGATTTTCCATGATTATGTGTGCATGCCACAAAGTTTCAAGTTTCATGTTATGATTATGGTGATCTCATTTTCACTTCTATGATTTGTTCCATGTTAAGATATTACGATCTGTTTTGCAGGTTATGATTTTCAAAAAGATATGATATGATTTTTATTTCTTTTGTATACCCTTACTGAGCATTTGAGCTCACCCTTTTATATCCTGGGGAAAAGAAAACATAAAAGGGTGAGCTCAAATGCTCAGTAAGGGTAAACAAAAGAAATATCAATCACATCATATACATAAGAAAATAGCTTTTGGAAATCTTAACCTGCAAAAGAGCTCATAATATCATAACATGGGATAAATCATAGAAGTGAAAATGAAATCATAACTTAAAACATTACTCATTGTGGCATACACACATAATCATAGAGAATCATTTCTTGTTAGTCAAGACTCATTGCCAAGACTATCTTAGTGGACAAAGTCCCTTTCTGAATCGAGTAATCCTCGTTTCAGTCCTGTTTCACTGAACCGGTATAACCTACCATTCCAGCCATGTCTATCTCATGAGATATAAAATCTTTACCCAATGCATTGGAGGGAGATATAGGTCCCACCCATCTCTTAATGAATCCTTTCTTATGTGTGCCACAAAATCATAAATCATACATCATTGCATAACCCATGTAATAAAAATGGGATGACATCATAAAACCATTCATATAAGATAAAGGAATTCATAAACATAATTCCATCACAACATAGTCAAATCAATGTAAAAATATGGATAGAAACAGAACCCTTTATTATCTTATATGGAAAATAATTTTGATAAAACTCTTGAATTGAATTCTTGAGGAAAATATCCGTTCTTCTTCAAAATCAATTTCTTTTCACAAAACATCATGCAATTTTAAAAGAAAGATATTTTATTGAAAATTGTCATGAAATATTTTAGAGGAAGCTTCATGAAAATAAGGCTTTATAAAACAGTATAAATCCGTTCATGCCGTATAAGTTAAAAAAAACATTCTTCGTACTTTTGTCGGAAAAGTCAAAAAGTACCTCGTATGAAAAAGCGACAAAAGATTCCTTTCATATTATTTACTAAAAAACTCACCGAAGAGTAAAATTGGATTTAAAATATTGTAAGTGGATGGAAACAATATTACATATTGAAGGAACATGGATGTGGATGATAAAATACACCCCAGTAAATACTTACGAATAAACAATCTCGGATAAAAATGAGATTGTGATATTTCCCTTACCTTAGGTCCAATTTGCTTCGTATGTGTCCGAACCCCCTGTATAATGATTTAAATAATGTCATTGACTTATTACAGAATCATATTCATTGTTATGATATCATATATGGTTCACTTATGACATTATATTACCCGTTCTTTTGTAAATTCCATGTTAAAGAAGCGTTTTGGGGTAAAATCGTTTCATTTATCGTAGGTGTTTTGACTTGTTGTTCTTGACATCATTATTACTTATATCATGATTTACTTACTTCCAGAATATAAAATATGATTTATATATCATATATATTCAGTATATATATATATATAATAGATAGATAAAATAAAATGAAAAAACACCGTTCATGGAGACGGTAGTCCGTACGTACGCATGAACGCTGTTTTTCTTTCCTTATTGTCTTGAAATGGAAGTAAGTAGATGACATACATATGTATATATATATACATAAATCCAGTAGCTTTATAATGTCATTTATTTCATTATTATTTCTTTATATATACATTATAATCATTCTTAAATGGTTAACATGGAGAATGAATCTCATCGACGTCGTGGAGACGGTATTCCGTACGTACGCACGAGCGATGATATCATTTCTATAAATATTGAATTGAATTGGAGTGGATTATAAAATATATCAGAATCATTATGATGTTGTAATAACTATGTATAGTTATTCTTTACACCATTATACCCATCCATGTAATTTATTTATGACACAACGATGATGCAGTAATTATCTTATTAATGAAATATTGACATAATTGATGTTATAAACACCAAAATAAATGTAATTTGAGATTTTTTATGAATTCCACTAATTTTCTAGGTTACTATGATATATTAATGTTGATTTAATCAACTTGGTTCGAACATTTAATTCTGTTATGACTTTCACAAAAATCATATATCAAATAGTGTCAAAATTGACACAAAATAGTTTTTAAATAAAATATTATATTATTAATTGTTATTGTATTCCTAAAAATCTAAGGTTCGGCCAAATGACTTAGATAAGGATTTATATATTAATAATAAACAATTTGGGGTTCTTTTGGCATGTTATAGTAAGTGTATTAACCATATAGTGAAAGAAAACAAAAAGACACGGTAAAAGTTAAATTATTTAACTTAGAGTTAAATCTAATTGATAAGGTTTAAAATAAGATCCAAACATGTCTAAATTTGATTGGTTGATGAGATTACAACCCTATCTCATCTAAGCTTCGAATATGAGTCATTGTTGGAGGTTTTTAAGTGGGGTTAGATTTATTATAAATTAATATTTTTAAGAATTCCTAAGGTGCCCCTCTCCTTCCCCTATAAAAGGACACCTCCTCCCCCTCCTCCTCACACCAATTTGAGCTCTCAAGCTCGGCCAACCCCTGACAAAATTCCTTCTCCACTTCCCTAGCAACATTCTAGAGGTTCTGGTCTTCCTCAAAGACCAATTTTAGTTCCCTAAGAGGAGGTCTCAAAGAGGCACTTCAAAGAAGAGGTAATTACCGTTACCAATTCTTTCATCTTTATTTCTTCTTCCACTTCTTCTTCTTAGGTTGTTTCATTATGAAGTAATAACATCAGTATCACTCATATACTGATATGTTATTATAAGTATGAAACAACCCTATTTCACCATCTATCCATCCTACGGAAAAAGAAATCACCGCGGCGTGCGTACGTACGGAATACCGTCTCCACGCCGTGGTGTAATCTATTTTCCACCACCACCTTACATGGATGGGTATAATGGTGTAAAGAATAACTATACATAGTTATTACAACATCATAATGATTCTGATATATTTTATAATCCACTCAATTCAATTCAATATTTATAGAAATGATATCATCGCTCGTGCGTACGTACGGAATACCGTCTCCACGACGCGATGAGATTCATTCTCCATGTTAACCATTTAAGAATGATTATAATGTATATATAAGAAATAATAATGAAATACATGACATTATAAAGCTACTGGATTTATGTATATATATATACATATGTATGTCATCTACTTACTTCCATTTCAAGACAATAAGGAAAGAAAAACAGCGTTCATGCGTACGTACGGACTACCGTCTCCATGAACGGTGTTTTTCATTTTATTTATCTATCTATTATATATATATATATACTGAATATATATGATATATAAATCATATTTTATATTCTGGAAGTAAGTAAATCATGATATAAGTAATAATGATGTCAAGAACAACAATATAACGACCCACACTTTACATACATTGTTAATACTTCAAAATTGAATCACTCTTATTACAACATATGACAAAACCACAAAGGACCGTATAGGTATAGTGTCTTTAGAAACTGGGAAACATAAACAACTGGTTCATAAATCTTCTACAGTGTCTCCCATTTATTTCATCATATCTAGGGTCCCTTTTAGCATATTCTACTTAATATCCATCTTCCTGACCTGGGGAAAAGAAAACATAAAAGGGTGAGCTCAAATGCTCAGCAAGGGCAAATAAAGGAAATAAAAATCATATCATATCTTTATGAAAATCAAAACCTGCAAGAGAGATCATAATATCTTAACATGGAATAAATCATAGAAGTGAAAATGATATCCCCATAACATAAAACTTGAAACTTTGTGGCATGCACACATAATCATGGAAAATCATTTCTTGTTAGTCATGACTCATTGCCAAGACTATCTTAGTGGACAAAGTCCCTTTCTGAACCGAGTTCACTCCTCGTTTCAGTCCTGTATCACTGAACCGAAATAACCTTCCGTTCCAGCCATGTCTATCTCATGAGATATAAAATCATTACCCAATGCATTGGAGGGAGATATAGGTCCCACCCATCTTATAATGAATCCTTTCTTATGTGTGCCACATAATCATAAAACATACATCATCGTATAACACATATAACAAAAATGGGATTCTTGAAACATCATGACATCATAAATCAATTCATATATGATAAAGGAATTCATAAACATAATTCCATCACAACATAGTCAAACCAATGTAAAAATATGGATAGAAACAGAACCCTTTATTATCATAGATGGAAAATAATTTTGATAAAACACTTGAATTGAAATCTTGAGGAAAATATCCTTTCTTCTTCAAAAACATTTTTCCTTTCATAACATGTCATACAACTTTAAAATAAAAGAAGTTGATTAAAAATAAACTTGAAAACTTGTAAAGGAAGCTTCTTTGAAGTAATGTTTTAAAAATCCATTCATGCCGTATAAGTTAAAAAAAACATTCTTCGTACTTTTGTCAGAAAAGTCAAAAAGTACCTCGTACGGAAAAACGACAAAAGATTCCTTTCATATTCTTTACTAAAAACTCACCTAAGGGTAAAATTGGATTTAAACTATTTCAAGTGTATGGAAACAATATTACATATTGAGGGAACATGGATGTGGATGATAAAATACACCCCAGTAAATACTTACGAATAAACAATCTCGGATAAAAATGAGATTGTGATATTTCCCTTACCTTAGGTCCGATTTGCTTTGTTCGTGTCCGAAGCTCCTGTATAATGGTTTAAATAATGTTATTGACTTATTCCAGAATCATACATATTGATATGAGATCATATATGGTCATATTATTAGCTTCTTGTTAGTAATATTTCATTGTTACGTGTTACTCGGGTCTTTATAACTTTTTGTTCTTATGCGTGTTTTGTCGAATAAATTCTTATTCTTATCTTTAGGTTATAGATAATTCATTTACAGAATGGTATTAGTGTATTATATACCATATTCATTCATTCAATTCATTTATACAATCATTATGAAATGAAGATCATGTAGAACGAGTCGCATCACATCGTGGAGACGGTATTCCGTACGTACGCACGAGTGATGATATCGTTCCTATGATCGTGGAATTGTATTGGAGTATATATATATATTATTTCAGTATCAATATTACTTAATAATAATCATATATAGTTACTCATTACACCATTATACCCATCCTTGTAAGGTGATGGTGGAAAATAGATTACACCACGGCGTGGAGACGGTATTCCGTACGTACGCACGCGCGGTGATTTCATTTTTCCGTAGGATGGATAGAAGGTGAATTAGGGATGTTTCATATTTATAATAACATATCAGTATGTAAGTAATACTGATGTTATTACTTTATCATGAAACAACTAAATAAGAAGAAGTTGAAGACGAAAGAAATTGAAAAGATCGGTAATGGATATTACCTCTTCTTTGGAACGCCTCTTTGAATCCTCCACTTAGGGAACTAAGAGTGGTCTTTGGAGAAGACCAGGACCTCTAGGACTATTCTAGGGAAGTGGAGAGGGGAAAATGGCAGGGGTTGGCCGAGCTTGAGTGCTCAATTTGGTGTGAGGAGGAGGGGGAGGAGGTGCCCTTTTATAAGGGAGGAGAGGGGCACCTTAGGAATATCTCAAAATATTATTTTATATTAAAGTCAAAATCGGTTTATAATGGTTCCAAAGGGTCTTATTTCGAAGCTAAAGTGGGGATGGGTCGAAATCCTATCAACCAATAGAATTTAGACAAGTTTAGGATATTATTTTAACCTTATCAATTAAATTTAACTCTAAGTTAAATAATTTAACTTTTACCATGTCTTTTTGTTTTCTTTCCTTAATCGTGTATTCTCTTGAATACCTTAGTGAAAACATGAGTGCAGTTAAAAGTTAACACTTTCCACAAACCAAAATCCTCAAAATTCTATATACTCAAACCATGATATCACTTAGTCCTTATATCAATCATGAGCTCATGAATATTATTAAACATTTCATTTTCTCGTCTTCATTATGCGCATATCATCTTATTTCCAAAAAATATCTCAATCACTTTGAATACCACATCAATAAATAATGCAATACTCAATGATACAACATTATTTTGGAATCCCATTACATAAACACTTAATCATTCCACCGCATCGTTGTCATATTCAACATTGCCAATAGTGATCGCATGTGATTTCCCTTTGTCCTTTTCCTTCAGTGGTTGCTCATGTTGATCATCACTAACCCTTGGATTAGGGCAATTATTAGCATAATGCCCCATTTCCTTGCACTTGAAGCATTGAAGTGTTGGCGGTGCGTTCGCTGCAGTGTTTTCTTTATTCACATCATTAGAAACTCTTTTTCCATTACTTCGACACTCAGCTGCTCGATGACCTTCTTTTCCACACTTAAAACATTTTCTAGTCCCTTTTAGACAATCTCCACCATGCTTCTTTCCACACTTTGTGCATAAGGAAACATTCATCTTCTTTTCACCATTATTCTGAGATTTCTCCTTGAACTCCATCTTTCGTTTCTTGTCAAAACCCTGAGATGGATATGTAACACCAACTTCCATTTCTACCTTGATAGCACAACGCACAATTTCTTCATAGCTACTGAAGTCTCTTATAGCCAATGCCCTTCGAAGACTTGGTTTTAAGCCACTGAAAAATCGATCAACTTTACTTTCAGGTTGGATGATAATTCCAGAAGCGTACCTTGCAAGTCTTGTAAAATTTGCTTCATAGGTACCAACAGATTCATCGTCCCTTTGCTTCAGTTCAAGAAACTCTTTCTCCATCTTTGTTCGAAGAATACGAGGGAAGTACTTATTGAAGAAGAAAGGATATTTTCCTCAAGAATTCAATTCAAGAGTTTTATCAAAATTATTTTCCATATAAGATAATAAAGGGTTCTGTTTCTATCCATATTTTTACATTGATTTGACTATGTTGTGATGGAATTATGTTTATGAATTCCTTTATCTTATATGAATGGTTTTATGATGTCATCCCATTTTTATTACATGGGTTATGCAATGATGTATGATTTATGATTTTGTGGCACACATAAGAAAGGATTCATTAAGAGATGGGTGGGACCTATATCTCCCTCCAATGCATTGGGTAAAGATTTTATATCTCATGAGATAGACATGGCTGGAATGGTAGGTTATACCGGTTCAGTGAAACAGGACTGAAACGAGGATTACTCGATTCAGAAAGGGACTTTGTCCACTAAGATAGTCTTGGCAATGAGTCTTTACTAACAAGAAATGATTCTCTATGATTATGTGTGTATGCCACAATGAGTAATGTTTTAAGTTATGATTTCATTTTCACTTCTATGATTTATCCCATGTTATGATATTATGAGCTCTTTTGCAGGTTAAGATTTCCAAAAGCTATTTTCTTATGTATATGATGTGATTGATATTTCTTTTGTTTACCCTTACTGAGCATTTGAGCTCACCCTTTTATGTTTTCTTTTCCCCAGGATATAAAGAAAGGTTTTTAGGTAAAAAAAAGGGAAGATCTTTATGGGAGATATTGAAGATCTTTCACCACGATTAGAAGAATACGTTCCGAGTTTCCAAAGACACTAAACTATTACGATCCTTATGTGTGTGTTTTTGTTATATACTAAGTATTCCGCAAATGTAATGTAATGTCCATGTACGTCAGGATTCGTAGGTGTTTTGACTTGTTGTTCTTGACATCATTATTACTTATATCATGATTTACTTACTTCCAAAATATAAAATATGATTTATATATCATATATATTCAGTATATATATATATATATAATAGGTAGATAAATAAAATGAAAAACACCGTTCATGGAGACGGTAGTCCGTACGTACGCATGAACGCTGTTTTTCTTTCCTTATTGTCTTGAAATGGAAGTAAGTAGATGACATACATATGTATATATATATACATAAATCCAGTAGCTTTATAATGTCATGTATTTCATTATTATTTCTTATATATACATTATAATCATTCTTAAATGGTTAACATGGAGAATGAATCTCATCGCGTCGTGGAGACGGTATTCCGTACGTACGCACGAGCGATGATATCATTTCTATAAATATTGAAAATTATCCGAAAAGTACCAAAATTTCACCTTAGGCTAAATTCGATACTCCGAATCCAAAAATGAATTCCATTTTGAAAACTAAAATTTACAAAATTTCCAAAAAGTGGTTATTACTATTCATAATGGCTAGTTTTAATAATATTTTAATAGCATATCGTTGTTTCGTGAAACTCAGTATTGCGTACTACACACGCTATCGAGGAAGGTTGCGATTGCGTGTAATGCAAGGCAAGACAAGGATGCGTGTTGTGAAAGCTCCTTTTGGTGTAGCGTACAACACAAGACATTAATAAAATTAAAAAGAATATTTTTTTATAAAATCTTGGGCTGTTACATTCTACCCCCCTTAAAATGAATTTCGCCCTCGAAATTCGTCGGGGTTATAAATGGTTTATTATTCAAAATTTTCTTTGATAGAAACCCACATCGTAAAAAGGAATACCAAAACATGGCTTTAAAAACTAAAGTATGAAATGTAACGATTACCCAAATATACTAATCACTGGGTTTCATTATGAAGTAATAACATCAGTATCACTCATATACTGATATGTTATTATAAGTATGAAACAACCCTATTTCACCATCTATCCATCCTACGGAAAAAGAAATCACCGCGCGTGCGTACGTACGGAATATCGTCTCCACGCCGTGGTGTAATCTATTTTCCACCACCACCTTACATGGATGGGTATAATGGTGTAAAGAATAACTATACATAGTTATTACAACATCATAATGATTCTGATATATTTTATAATCCACTCCAATTCAATTCAATATTTATAGAAATGATATCATCGCTCGTGCGTACGTACGGAATACCGTCTCCACGACGCGATGAGATTCATTCTCCATGTTAACCATTTAAGAATGATTATAATGTATATATAAGAAATAATAATGAAATACATGACATTATAAAGCTACTGGATTTATGTATATATATATACATATGTATGTCATCTACTTACTTCCATTTCAAGACAATAGGGAAAGAAAAACAGCGTTCATGCGTACGTACGGACTACCGTCTCCATGAACGGTGTTTTTCATTTTATTTATCTATCTATTATATATATATATATATACTGAATATATATGATATATAAATCATATTTTATATTCTGGAAGTAAGTAAATCATGATATAAGTAATAATGATGTCAAGAACAACAAGTCAAAACACCTACGATAAATGAAACGATTTTACCCAAAACGCTTCTTTAACATGGAATTTACAAAAGAACGGGTAATATAATGTCATAAGTGAACCATATATGATATCATAACAATGAATATGATTCTGTAATAAGTCAATGACATTATTTAAATCATTATACAGGGGGTTCGGACACATACGAAGCAAATTGGACCTAAGGTAAGGGAAATATCACAATCTCATTTTTATCCGAGATTGTTTATTCGTAAGTATTTACTGGGGTGTATTTTATCATCCACATCCATGTTCCTTCAATATGTAATATTGTTTCCATCCACATACAATAGTTTAAATCCAATTTTACTCTTCGGTGAGTTTTTTAGTAAATAATATGAAAGGAATCTTTTGTCGCTTTTTCATACGAGGTACTTTTTGACTTTTCCGACAAAAGTACGAAGAATGTTTTTTTTTAACTTATACGGCACGAACGGATTTCTACTGTTTTATAAAGCCTTATTTTCATGAAGCTTCCTCTAAAATATTTCATGACTATTTTCAATAAAATCTCTTTCTTTTAAAGTTGCATGATGTTTTGTGAAAAGAAATTGATTTTGAAGAAGAAAGGATATTTTCCTCAAGAATTCAATTCAAGTGTTTTATCAAAATTATTTTCCATCTAAGATAATAAAGAGTTCTGTTTCTATCCATATTTTTTACATTGATTTGACTATGTTGTGATGGAATTATGTTTATGAATTCCTTTATCTTATATGAATGGTTTTATGATGTCATGTTGTTTAAGAATCCCATTTTTATTACATGGGTTATGAAATGATGTATGATTTATGATTTTGTGGCACACATAAGAAAGGATTCATTAAGAGATGGGTGGGACCTATATCTCCCTCCAATGCATTGGGTAAAGATTTTATATCTCATGAGATAGACATGGCTGGAATGGTAGGTTATACTGGTTCAGTGAAACAGGACTGAAACGAGGATTACTCGATTCAGAAAGGGACTTTGTCCACTAAGATAGTCTTGGCAATGAGTCTTGACTAACAAGAAATGATTTTCCATGATTATGTGTGCATGCCACAAAGTTTCAAGTTTTATGTTGTGATTATGGGGATCTCATTTTCAATTCTATGATTTATCCCATGTTATGATATTATGAGCTCTTTTGCAGGTCAAGATTTCCAAAAGCTACGTTCTTATGTATATGATGTGATTGATATTTCCTTTGTTTACCCTTACTGAGCATTTGAGCTCACCCTTTTATGTTTTCTTTTCCCCAGGATATAAAGAAAGGTTTTATGTGCCTCTTTGAGACCTCCTCATAGGGCACTAGAATTGGTCTTTGAGGAAGACCAGAACCTCTAGGATGTTGCTAGGGAAGTGGAGAAAGGATTTTGGCAGGGGTTGGCCGAGCTTGAGTGCTCAAATTGGTGTGAGGAGGAGGGGGAGGAGGTGTCCTTTTATAAGGGAGGAGAGGGGCACCTTAGGAATATCACCGCGCGTGCGTACGTACGGAATACCGTCTCCACGCCGTGGTGTAATCTATTTTCCACCACCACCTTACATGGATGGGTATAATGGTGTAAAGAATAACTATACATAGTTATTACAACATCATATTGATTCTGATATATTGTATAATCCACTCCAATTCAATTCAATATTTATAGAAATGATATCATCGCTCGTGCGTACGTACGGACTACCGTCTCCACGACGCGATGAGATTCATTCTCAATGATTAACCATTCATGAATGATTATAAAGTATATATAATAAGTTATAATGAAATATATGACATAATCATGATACTGGAATTATTTATATTTATATGTATGTCATCTACTTAATTCCATTCAATTCAATAAGGAAACGAAAACAACGTTCATGCGTACGTACGGACTACCGTCTCCATGAACGGTGTATTTCTTTCCATTTACTGATTTATTATATATGTATATTCTGAATATATATATATATAAATCATGTTTTATATTCTGTAATTAAGTAATCATGATCTAAGTAATCATATGAATAATTACAAGTTAAAAACACGAACGACAAATGAGATGATTTTACCCAAAACGCTTCTTTAACATGGAATTTACAAACAAACGGGTAATATAATGTCATAAGTGAACCATATATGATATCATAACAATGAAAAATACCGTTACCAATATAACATGGATGTGGATGATAAAATACACCCCAGTAAATACTTACGAATAAACAATCTCGGATAAAAATGAGATTGTGATATTTCCCTTACCTTAGGTCCAATTTGCTTCGTATGTGTCCGAACCCCCTGTATAATGATTTAAATAATGTCATTGACTTATTACAGAATCATATTCATTGTTATGATATCATATATGGTTCACTTATGACATTATATTACCCGTTCTTTTGTAAATTCCATGTTAAAGAAGCGTTTTGGGTAAAATCGTTTCATTTATCGTAGGTGTTTTGACTTGTTGTTCTTGACATCATTATTAATAATAAATGTCCTAATCTAATCCAAGTGGGCCTAAATGGTCATATTTTATTCATAAGTTTGTTTTTGGTCGAATTACACTTGTCCAATAGAATTAGGACATGTGTTAGGGTAATATTAATATCATATTTACCCTTAGTTACCTTATTTACTATTAACCGTGGTAAAAAAAGTAAAAAGTTACTATTCACCAAAAAATTATTTTCATCTCATTGAACCACATTTTAGTCCTTGATATTAACCGTGTCTCTCGGATTTTCGAAATTCCATTCACAGAAGCGGTAAAATTAAGTTTTATGCAAAATTCAGTTTTTAACCTACCACTTAGTAGTTTCACTATTCATCAAAAATTGATGTTTTTCAGAACAATGCCAAAATTTCATCCCAAGCTATATTTCATATTCCAAATTCAAAAATGAAGTCTATTTTACCAAATTCATAACATAAAAGTTTCATTAATTAATTTTATAATTAAATCCCGCTGTTAAAACAAATAGCGTGTTTTTAAGAAACAATATCTATCAAAAGATTGACACTTGTTTATGTCTAGTTTAAATGTGAAATTACAACCAATGACCAACATTGTATTAAATTGTAAAAATATATTCCAAATATACTTTAAAACCACTCAAACTAATAATTTATCACTATTAATTATTTCGATTAAAAAAAAGTTGTTTTTAATTATAATTTAGTAATTTTCACTATTCATCAGAATATGAAAGTTATCCGAAAAGTACCAAAATTTCACCTTAGGCTAAATTCGATACTCCGAATCCAAAAATGATGTCCATTTTGAGAGCTAAAATTTCTAAAATTTAAAAAGTGGTTATTACTATTCATAACGGCTAGTTTTAATAATATTTTAATAGCATATCATTGTTTCGTGAAACTTAGTATTACGTACCACACACGCTATCGAGGAAGGTTGCGATTGGGTGTAATGCAAGGCAAGTCAAGGATGCGTGTTGTGCAAGCTCCTTTTGGTGTATCTTACAACACAAGACTTTATGGTTAGATTTCTCTTCCATATCCATATTTTCACCTATGTGGAAACCCAGTGATTAGTTTATTTGGGTAATCGTTACATTTCATACTTTAGTTTTTAAAGCCAAGTTTTGATATTCCCTTTTACGATGTGGGTTTCTATTAAAGAAACTTTCGAATAGTAAACCATTTATAACCCCGACGAATTTCGAGGGCGAAATTCATTTTAAGGGGGGTAGAATGTAACAGCCCGAGATTTTATGAAAAATATTCTTTTTATTTTATTAATGTCTTGTGTTGTACGCTACACCAAAAGGAGCTTGCACAACACACATCCTTGACTTTCCTTGCATTACACGCAATCGCGACCTTCCTCGATAGCGTGTGTAATACGCAATACCGAGTTTCACTAAACAACGATATGCTATTAAAATGTTATTAAAACTAGCCGTTATGAATAGTAATAACCACTTTTTGAAATTTTGTAAATTTTATTTTTCAAAATGGATTTCATTTTTGGATTCGGAGTATCGAATTTAGCCTAAGGTGAAATTTTGGTACATTTCGGATAACTTTCATATTCTGATGAATAGTGAAAATTACTAAATTTTAATTAAAAACAACTTTTTTAATCGAAATTATTAATAGTGATAAATTATTAATTTGAGTGGTTTTAAAGTATATTTAGAATATATTTTTACAATTTAATACAATGTTGGTCATTGGTTGTAATTTCACATTTAAACCAGACATAATCAAGTGTCAATCTTTTGATATATATTGTTTCTTAAAAACACGCTATTTGTTTTAACAGCGGGATTTAATTATAAAATTAATTAATGCAACTTTTGTGTTATGAATTTGGTAAAATAGACTTCATTTTTGAATTCGGAATATGAAATATAGCTTAGGATGAAATTTTGGCATTTTTCTGAAAACTTTCAATTTTTGATGAATAGTGAAACCACTAAGTGGTAGGTTAAAAACTGAATTTTGCATAAAACTTAATTTTACCACTTCTGTGAATGGAATTTCGAAAATCCGAGAGACACGGTTAATATCAAGGACTAAAATGTGGTTCAATGAGATGAAAATAATTTTTGGTGAATAGTAACTTTTTACTTTTTTTTACCGCGGTTAATAGTAAATAGGGTAACTAAGGGTAAATATGATATTACTATTACCCTAACACATGTCCTAATTCTATTGGACAAATGTAATTCGACCAAAAACAAACTTAGGAATAAAATATGACCATTTAGGCCCACTTGGATTAGATTAGGACAATTATTATGAATTTATTTAAAGAAGGGTTAAAATAGTTAAAATCAAAGTTTAATAAGTAAATCATTTTTAATATGGGGTTATACATAAGATAAATTCGATTGTAAATATTCATTAGAAAGCTAAAAAGATTTCCTACATGATGGTATTTTATTTGTAATTTTTATACATCAAATAATTTAATTTATTTATGACACAACGATGATGCATTAATTATCTTATTAATGAAATATTGACATAATTGATGTTATAAACACCAAAATAAATGTAATTTGAGATTTTTTATGAATTCCACTAATTTTCTAGGTTACTATGATATATTAGTGTTGATTTAATCAACTTGGTTCGAACATATAATTCTGTTATGACTTTCACAAAAATCATATATCAAATAGTGTCAAAATTGACACAAAATAGTTTTTAAATCAAATATTATATTATTAATTGTTATTTTATTCCTAAAAATCTAAGGTTCGGCCAAATGACTTAGATAAGGATATATTTATTAATAATATACAATTTTGGGTTCGTTTGGCATGTTATAGTAAGTGTATTAACCATATAGTGAAAGAAAACTAAAAGACACGGTAAAAGTTAAATTATTTATCTTAGAGTTAAATCTAATTGATAAGGTTAAAATAATATCCTAAACTTGTCTAAATTCTATTGGTTGATAGGATTTCGACCCATCCCCACTTTAGATTCGAAATAAGACCCTTTGGAACCATTATAAACCGATTTTGACTTTAATATAAAATAATATTTTGAGATATTCCTAAGGTGCCCCTCTCCTCCCTTATAAAAGGACACCTCCTCCCCCTCCTCCTCACACCAATTTGAGCACTCAAGCTCGGCCAACCCCTGCCAAAATCCTTTCTCCACTTCCCTAGCAACATCCTAGAGGTTCTGGTCTTCCTCAAAGACCAATTCTAGTGCCCTAAGAGGAGGTCTCAAAGAGGCACTTCAAAGAAGAGGTAATTACCGTTACCAATTCTTTCATCTTTATTTCTTCTTCCACTTCTTCTTCTTAGGTTGTTTCATTATGAAGTAATAACATCAGTATCACTCATATACTGATATGTTATTATAAGTATGAAACAACCCTATTTCACCATCTATCCATCCTACGGAAAAAGAAATCACCGCGCGTGCGTACGTACGGAATACCGTCTCCACGCCGTGGTGTAATCTATTTTCCACCACCACCTTACATGGATGGGTATAATGGTGTAAAGAATAACTATACATAGTTATTAAAACATCATATTGATTCTGATATATTGTATAATCCACTCCAATTCAATTCAATATTTATAGAAATGATATCATCGCTCGTGCGTACGTACGGACTACCGTCTCCACGACGCGATGAGATTCATTCTCCATGTTAACCATTTAAGAATGATTATAATGTATATATAAGAAATAATAATGAAATATATGACATTATAAAGCTACTGGATTTATGTATATATATATACATATGTATGTCATCTACTTACTACCATTTCAAGACAATAAGGAAAGGAAAACAACGTTCATGCGTACGTACGGACTACCGTCTCCATGAACGGTGTTTTTCATTTTATTTATCTACCTATTATATATATATATATATACTGAATATATATGATATATAAATCATATTTTATATTTTGGAAGTAAGTAAATCATGATATAAGTAATAATGATGTCAAGAACAACAAGTCAAAACACCTACGATAAATGAAACGATTTTACCCAAAACGCTTCTTTAACATGGAATTTACAAAAGAACGGGTAATATAATGTCATAAGTGAACCATATATGATATCATAACAATGAATATGATTCTGTAATAAGTCAATAACATGATTTAAATCATTATACAGGAGGTTCGGACACTTACAAAGCGAGTCGGACCTAAGGTAAGGGAAATATCACAATCTCATTTTTATCTGAGATTGTTTATTCGTAAGTATTTACTGGGGTGTATTTTATCATCCACATCCATGTTCCTTCAATATGTAATATTGTTTCCATCCACTTACAATAGTTTAAATCCAATTTTACTCTTCGGTGAGTTTTTAGTAATGAATATGAAAGGAATCTTTTGTCGTTTTTTTCGTACCAGGTACTTTTTGACTTTTCCGACAAAAGTACGAAGAATGTTTTTTTTAACTTATACGGCATGAACGGATTTATACTGTTTTATAAAGCCTTATTTTCATGAAGCTTCCTCTAAAATATTTCATGACAATTTTCAATAAAATATCTTTCTTTTAAAATTGCATGATGTTTTGTGAAAAGAAATTGATTTTGAAGAAGAAAGGATATTTTCCTCAAGAATTCAATTCAAGAGTTTTATCAAAATTATTTTCCATATAAGATAATAAAGGGTTCTGTTTCTATCCATATTTTTACATTGATTTGACTATGTTGTGATGGAATTATGTTTATGAATTCCTTTATCTTATATGAATGGTTTTATGATGTCATCCCATTTTTATTACATGGGTTATGCAATGATGTATGATTTATGATTTTGTGGCACACATAAGAAAGGATTCATTAAGAGATGGGTGGGACCTATATCTCCCTCCAATGCATTGGGTAAAGATTTTATATCTCATGAGATAGACATGGCTGGAATGGTAGGTTATACCGGTTCAGTGAAACAGGACTGAAACGAGGATTACTCGATTCAGAAAGGGACTTTGTCCACTAAGATAGTCTTGGCAATGAGTCTTGACTAACAAGAAATGATTCTCTATGATTATGTGTGTATGCCACAATGAGTAATGTTTTAAGTTATGATTTCATTTTCACTTCTATGATTTATCCCATGTTATGATATTATGAGCTCTTTTGCAGGTTAAGATTTCCAAAAGCTATTTTCTTATGTATATGATGTGATTGATATTTCTTTTGTTTACCCTTACTGAGCATTTGAGCTCACCCTTTTATGTTTTCTTTTCCCCAGGATATAAAGAAAGGTTTTTAGGTAAAAAAAAGGGAAGATCTTTATGGGAGATATTGAAGATCTTTCACCACGATTAGAAGAATACGTTCCGAGTTTCCAAAGACACTAAACTATTACGATCCTTATGTGTGTGTTTTTGTTATGTACTAAGTATTCCGCAAAAGTAATGTAAAGTCCATGTACGTCAGGCTTCGGGTCTCTACAGTTGGTATCACTATTCATCAAAAATTGATGTTTTTCAGAACAATGCCAAAATTTCATCCCAAGCTATATTTCATATTCCGAATTCAAAATTGAAGTCTATTTTACCAAATTCATAACATAAAAGTTGCATTAATTAATTTTATAATTAAATCCCGCTGTTAAAACAAATAGCGTGTTTTTAAGAAACAATATCTATCAAAAGATTGACACTTGTTTATGTCTAGTTTAAATGTGATACTACATCCAATGACCAACATTGTATTAAATTGTAAAAATATATTCTAAATATACTTTAAAACCACTCAAATTTGGTAAAATAGACTTCAATTTTGAATTCGGAATATGAAATATAGCTTGGGATGAAATTTTGGCATTGTTCTGAAAAACATCAATTTTTGATGAATAGTGAAACTACTAAGTGGTAGGTTAAAAACTGAATTTTGCATAAAACTTAATTTTACCGCTTCTGTGAATGGAATTTCGAAAATCCGAGAGACACGGTTAATATCAAGGACTAAAATGTGGTTCAATGAGATGAAAATAATTTTTTGGTGAATAGTAACTTTTTTCCTTTTTTACCACGGTTAATAGTAAATAGGGTAACTAAGGGTAAATATGATATTAATATTACCCTAAGACATGTCCTAATTCTATTGGACAAGTGTATTTCGACCAAAAACAAACTTAGGAATAAAATATGACCATTTAGGCCCACTTGGATTAGATTAGGACATTTATTATTAATTTATTTAAAGAAAGGTTAAAATAGTTAAAATCAAAGTTTAATAAGTAAATCATTTTTAATATGGGGTTATACATAAGATAAATTCGATTGTAAATATTCATTAGAAAGCTAAAAAGATTTCCTACATGATGGTATTTTATTTGTAATTTTTAGACATCAAATAATTTAATTTATTTATGACACAACGATGATGCAGTAATTATCTTATTAATGAAATATTGACATAATTGATGTTATAAACACCAAAATAAATGTAATTTGAGATTTTTTATGAATTCCACTAATTTTCTAGGTTATTATGATATATTAATGTTGATTTAATCAACTTGGTTCGAACATTTAATTCTGTTATGACTTTCACAAAAATCATATATCAAATAGTGTCAAAATTGACACAAAATAGTTTTTAAATCAAATATTATATTATTAATTGTTATTTTATTCCTAAAAATCTAAGGTTCGGCCAAATGACTTAGATAAGGATATATTTATTAATAATATACAATTTTGGGTTCGTTTGGCATGTTATAGTAAGTGTATTAACCATATAGTGAAAGAAAACAAAAAGACACGGTAAAAGTTAAATTATTTATCTTAGAGTTAAATCTAATTGATAAGGTTAAAATAATATCCTAAACTTGTCTAAATTTGATTGGTTGATGAGATTACAACCCTATCTCATCTAATCTTCGAATATGAGTCATTTTTGGAGGTTTTTAAGTGGGGTTAGATTTATTATAAATTAATATTTTTAAGAATTCCTAAGGTGCCCCTCTCCTCCCCTATAAAAGGACACCTCCTCCCCTTCCTCCTCACACCAATTTGAGCACTCAAGCTCGGCCAAACCCTGCCAAAATCTCTTCTCCACTTCCCTAGAAACATCCTAGAGGTTCTGGTCTTCCTCAAAGACCAATTCAAGTGCCCTAAGAGGAGGTCTCAAAGAGGCACTTCAAAGAAGAGGTAATTACCGTTACCAATTCTTTCATCTTTATTTCTTCTTCCACTTCTTATTCTTAGGATGTTTCATTATGAAGTAATAACATCAGTATCACTCATATACTGATATGTTATTATAAGTATGAAACAACCCTATTTCACCATCTATCCATCCTACGGAAAAAGAAATCACCGCGCGTGCGTACGTACGGAATACCGTCTCCACGCCGTGGTGTAATCGATTTTCCACCACCACCTTACATGGATGGGTATAATGGTGTAAAGAATAACTATATATAGTTATTACAACATCATATTGATTCTGATATATTGTATAATACACTCCAATTCAATTCAATATTTATAGAAATGATATCATCGCTCGTGCGTACGTACGGAATACCGTCTCCACGACGCGATGAGATTCATTCTCCATGTTAACCATTTAAGAATGATTATAATGTATATATAAGAAATAATAATGAAATATATGACATTATAAAGCTACTGGATTTATGTATATATATACATATGTATGTCATCTACTTACTTCCATTTTAAGACAATAAGGAAAGGAAAACAGCGTTCATGCGTACGTACGGACTACCGTCTCCATGAACGGTGTTTTTCATTTTATTTATCTACCTATTATATATATATATATATACTGAATATATATGATATATAAATCATATTTTATATTCTGGAAGTAAGTAAATCATGATATAAGTAATAATGATGTCAAGAACAACAAGTCAAAACACCTACGATAAATGAAACGATTTTACCCAAAACGCTTCTTTAACATGGAATTTACAAAAGAACGGGTAATATAATGTCATAAGTGAACCATATATGATATCATAACAATGAATATGATTCTGTAATAAGTCAATAACATGATTTAAATCATTATACAGGAGGTTCGGACACTTACAAAGCAAGTCGGACCTAAGGTAAAGGAAATATCACAATCTCATTTTTATCCGAGATTGTTTATTCGTAAGTATTTACTGGGGTGTATTTTATCATCCACGTCCATGTTCCCTCAATATGTAATATTGTTTCCATCCACTTGCAATAGTTTAAATCCAATTTTACCCTTATGTGAGATTTTAGTAAAGAATATGAAAGGAATATTTTGTCGTTTTTCCGTACGAGGTACTTTTTGACTTTTCCGACAAAAGTACGAAGAATGTTTTTTTTAGCTTATACGGCACGAACGGATTTCTACTGTTTTATAAAGCCTTATTTTCATGAAGCTTCCTCTAAAAGATTTCAGGACTATTTTCAATAAAATCTCTTTCTTTTAAAATTGCATGATGTTTTGTGAAAAGAAATTGATTTTGAAGAAGAAAGGATATTTTCCTCAAGAATTCAATTCAAGTGTTTTATCAAAATTATTTTCCATCTAAGATAATAAAGGGTTCTGTTTCTATCCATATTTTTACATTGGTTTGACTATGTTGTGATGGAATTATGTTTATGAATTCCTTTATCATATATGAATTGATTTATGATGTCATGATGTTTCAAGAATCCCATTTTTGTTACATGTGTTATACGATGATGCATGTTTTATGATTATGTGGCACACATAAGAAAGGATTCATTATAAGATGGGTGGGACCTATATCTCCCTCCAATGCATTGGGTAATGATTTTATATCTCATGAGATAGACATGGCTGGAACGGAAGGTTATTTCGGTTCAGTGATACAGGACTGAAACGAGGAGTGAACTCGGTTCAGAAAGGGACTTTGTTCACTAAACAACGATGTGCTATTAAAATATTATTAAAACTAGCTGTTATGAATAGTAATAACCACTTTTTAAAATTCTGTAAATCTTATTTTTCAAAATGAACTTCATTTTTGGATTCGGAGTATCGAATTTAGCCTAAGCTGAAATTTTGGTACTTTTCGGATAACTTTCATATTCTGATGAATAGTGAAAATTACTAAATTATAATTAAAAACAACTTTTTTAATCGAAATAATTAATAGTGATAAATCATTAATTTGAGTGGTTTTAAAGTATATTTAGAATATATTTTTACAATTTAATACAATGTTGGTCATTGGATGTAGTATCACATTTAAACTAGACATAAACAAGTGTCAATCTTTTGATAGATATTGTTTCTTAAAAACACGCTATTTGTTTTAACAGCGGGATTTAATTATAAAATTAATTAATGCAACTTTTATGTTATGAATTTGGTAAAATAGACTTCAATTTTGAATTCAGAATATGAAATATAGCTTGGGATGAAATTTTGGCATTGTTCTGAAAAACATCAATTTTTGATGAATAGTGAAACTACTAAGTGGTAGGTTAAAAACTGAATTTTGCATAAAACTTAATTTTACCGCTTCTGTGAATGGAATTTCGAAAATCCGAGAGACACGGTTAATATCAAGGACTAAAATGTGGTTCAATGAGATGAAAATAATTTTTTGGTGAATAGTAACTTTTTTCCTTTTTTACCACGGTTAATAGTAAATAGGGTAACTAAGGGTAAATATGATATTAATATTACCCTAAGACATGTCCTAATTCTATTGGACAAGTGTAATTCGACCAAAAACAAACTTAGGAATAAAATATGACCATTTAGGCCCACTTGGATTAGATTAGGACATTTATTATTAATTTATTTAAAGAAGGGTTAAAATAGTTAAAATCAAAGTTTAATAAGTAAATCATTTTTAATATGGGGTTATACATAAGATAAATTCGATTGTAAATATTCATTAGAAAGATAAAAAGATTTCCTACATGATGGTATTTTATTTGTAATTTTTAGACATCAAATAATATAATTTATTTATGACACAACGATGATGCAGTAATTATCTTTTTAATGAAATATTGACATAATTGATGTTATAAGCACCAAAATAAATGTAATTTGAGATTTTTTATGAATTACACTAATTTTCTAGGTTACTATGATATATTAATGTTGATTTAATCAACTTGGTTCGAACATTTAATTCTGTTATGACTTTCACAAAAATCATATATCAAATAGTGTCAAAATTGACACAAAATAGTTTTTAAATCAAATATTATATTACTAATTGTTATTTTATTCCTAAAAATCTAAGGTTCGGCCAAATGACTTAGATAAGGATATATATATTAATAATAAACAATTTGGGGTTCGTTTGGCATGTTATAGTAAGTGTATTAACCATATAGTGAAAGAAAACAAAAAGACACGGTAAAAGTTAAATTATTTAACTTAGAGTTAAATCTAATTGATAAGGTTTAAAATAATATCCAAACATGTCTAAATTTGATTGGTTGATGAGATTACAACCTTATCTCATCTAATCTTAGAATATGAGTCATTTTTGGGGGTTTTTAAGTGGGGTTAGATTTATTATAAATTAATATTTTTAAGAATTCCTAAGGTGCCCCTCTCCTCCCCTATAAAAGGACACCTCCTCCCCTTCCTCCTCACACCAATTTGAGCACTCAAGCTCGGCCAACCCCTGCCAAAATCCCTTCTCCACTTCCCTAGCAACATCCTAGAGGTTCTGGTCTTCCTCAAAGACCAATTCTAGTGCCCTAAGAGGAGGTCTCAAAGAGGCACTTCAAAGAAGAGGTAATTACCGTTACCAATTCTTTCATCTTTATTTCTTCTTCCACTTCTTCTTCTTAGGTTGTTTCATTATGAAGTAATAACATCAGTATCACTCATATACTGATATGTTATTATAAGTATGAAACAACCCTATTTCACCATCTATCCATCCTACGGAAAAAGAAATCACCGCGCGTGCGTACGTACGGAATACCGTCTCCACGCCGTGGTGTAATCTATTTTCCACCACCCCCTTACATGGATGGGTATAATGGTGTAAATAATAACTATACATAGTTATTACAACATCATAATGATTCTGATATATTTTATAATCCACTCCAATTCAATTCAATATTTATAGAAATGATATCATCGCTCGTGCGTACGTACGGAATACCGTCTCCACGACGCGATGAGATTCATTCTCCATGTTAACCATTTAAGAATGATTATAATGTATATATAAGAAATAATAATGAAATACATGACATTATAAAGCTACTGGATTTATGTATATATATATACATATGTATGTCATCTACTTACTTCCATTTCAAGACAATAAGGAAAGAAAAACAGGACAAAGTCCCTTTCTGAATCGAGTAATCCTCGTTTCAGTCCTGTTTCACTGAACCGGTATAACCTACCATTCCAGCCATGTCTATCTCATGAGATATAAAATCATTACCCAATGCATTGGAGGGAGATATAGGTCCCACCCATCTTATAATGAATCCTTTCTTATGTGTGCCACATAATCATAAAACATGCATCATCGTATAACACATGTAACAAAAATGGGATTCTTGAAACATCATGACATCATAAATCAATTCATATATGATAAAGGAATTCATAAACATAATTCCATCACAACATAGTCAAATCAATGTAAGGGAAAAAGTCAAAAAGTACCTCGTACGGAAAAACGACAAAAGATTCCTTTCATATTCTTTACTAAAAACTCACCTAAGTGTAAAATTGGATTTAAACTATTGCAAGTGGATGGAAACAATATTACATATTGAGGGAACATGGATGTGGATGATAAAATACACCCCAGTAAATACTTACGAATAAACAATCTCGGATAAAAATGAGATTGTGATATTTCCCTTACCTTAGGTCCGACTTGCTTTGTAAGTGTCCGAACCTCCTGTATAATGATTTAAATCATGTTATTGACTTATTACAGAATCATATTCATTGTTATTATATCATATATGGTTCACTTATGACATTATATTACCCGTTCTTTTGTAAATTCCATGTTAAAGAAGCGTTTTGGGTAAAATCGTTTCATTTATCGTAGGTGTTTTGACTTGTTGTTCTTGACATCATTATTACTTATATCATGATTTACTTACTTCTAGAATATAAAATATGATTTATATATCATATATATTCAGTATATATATATATATAATAGGTAGATAAAGAAAATGAAAAACACTGTTCATGGAGACGGTAGTCCGTACGTACGCATGAACGTTGTTTTCCTTTCCTTATTGTCTTGAAATGGAAGTAAGTAGATGACATACATATGTATATATATACATAAATCCAGTAGCTTTATAATGTCATATATTTCATTATTATTTCTTATATATACATTATAATCATTCTTAAATGGCTAACATGGAGAATGAATCTCATCGCGTCGTGGAGACGGTATTCCGTACGTACGCACGAGCGATGATATCATTTCTATAAATATTGAATTGAATTGTAGTGGATTATACAATATTTCAGAATCAATATGATGTTGTAATAACTATGTATAGTTATTCTTTACACCATTATACCCATCCATGTAAGGTGGTGGTGGAAAATAGATTACACCACGGCGTGGAGACGGTATTCCGTACGTACGCACGCGCGGTGATTTCTTTTTCCGTAGGATGGATAGATGGTGAAATAGGGTTGTTTCATACTTATAATAAACTATTGTAGAAGGAAGGAAATAATATTACATATCGAGGGAACATGGATGTGGATGATAAAATACACCCCAGTAAATACTTACGAATAAACAATCTCGGATAAAAATGAGATTGTGATATTTCCCTTACCTTAGGTCCGATTTGCTTTGTTCGTGTCCGAAGCTCCTGTATAATGGTTTAAATAATGTTATTGACTTATTCCAGAATCATACATATTGATATGAGATCATATATGGTCATATTATTAGCTTCTTGTTATTGTTACTTGTTACTCGGGTCTTTATAACTTTTTGTTCTTATGCGTGTTTTGTCGAATAAATTCTTATTCTTATCTTTAGGTTATAGATAATTCATTTCCAGAATGGTATTAGTGTATTATATACCATATTCATTCATTCAATTCATTTATACAATCATTATGAAATGAAGATCATGTAGAACGAGTTGCATCACATCGTGGAGACGGTATTCCGTACGTACGCACGAGTGATGATATCGTTCCTATGATCGTGGAATTGTATTGGAGTATATATATATATTATTTCAGTATCAATATTACTTAATAATAATCATATATAGTTACTCATTACACCATTATACCCATCCTTGTAAGGTGATGGTGGAAAATAGATTACACCACGGCGTGGAGACGGTATTCCGTACGTACGCACGCGCGGTGATTTCATTTTTCCGTAGGATGGATAGAAGGTGAATTAGGGATGTTTCATATTTATAATAACATATCAGTATGTAAGTAATACTGATGTTATTACTTTATCATGAAACAACTAAATAAGAAGAAGTTGAAGACGAAAGAAATTGAAAAGATCGGTAATGGATATTACCTCTTCTTTGGAACGCCTCTTTGAATCCTCCACTTAGGGAACTAAGAGTGGTCTTTGGAGAAGACCAGGACCTCTAGGACTATTCTAGGGAAGTGGAGAAAGGATTTTGGCAGGGGTTGGCCGAGCTTGAGTGCTCAAATTGGTGTGAGGAGGAGGGGGAGGAGGTGCCCTTTTATGAAAATCAAAACCTGCAAAAGAGATCATAATATCTTAACATGAAATAAATCATAGAAGTGAAAATGAGATCCCCATAATCATAAAATAAAACTTGAATCTTTGTGGCATGCACACATAATCATGGAAAATCATTTCTTGTTAGTCATGACTCATTGCCAAGACTATCTTAGTGGACAAAGTCCCTTTCTGAACCGAGTTCACTCCTCGTTTCAGTCCTGTATCACTGAACCGAAATAACCTTCCGTTCCAGCCATGTCTATCTCATGAGATATAAAATCATTACCCAATGCATTGGAGGGAGATATAGGTCCCACCCATCTTATAATGAATCCTTTCTTATGTGTGCCACATAATCATAAACAGGGACTTCCTGTAGGCCAGTGGTAGGTGATAAAGGCCAGTCGCACTTTGGTTGTGGGTTCGATTCCTACAGCCTTGTCCGAAGCGATGGGTTGTCGCCCGTCCTACAGGATGTCCTTTTTCTAAAACTACATTACTATAACATCACATCAATAATATCAAAAAAAGTTCTATACTTAAACAATACTAACTTATGGTTAACATAATCCATTACAATCTTTAGGCTTATCTAAAATACTTCGGTCCAAGCTCATAGTATAAAGAAAATGATTACTTGAAATGTCGCCAACCAAGCATGTGAATACCATCATTTATCCCCCATATATCTTGTTGGTCACATTCCAATCATGTGAATACTTAAATGATGTATTCTTTTGAAAAAATATGAATACCCATTAAACCTTAGTGAAAACATGAATGCTGTCAAAAGTTAACTCTTTCCACATACCAAAATCCAAAAATTCAATATACTCAAACCATGATATAACCTTCTCCTTATATCAGTCATGAGCTCATGAATACTATCAAACATTTTATTTTCTCCTTATCCCTTCATTATGCGCATATCATCTACATTCCAAAAATATCTGAATAACCTTTCATGGATACTGGTAACATTAATCAGACAACAATGTAACAATCCTTACATGTCTCTTTATTCCATAGTGCCATGTTTTGGTATTCCTTTTTACGATGTGGGTTTCTATCAAAGAAAATTTTGAATAATAAACCATTTATAACCCCGACGAATTTCGAGGGCGAAATTCATTTTAAGGGGGGTAGAATGTAACGCCCCAAGATTTTATGAAAAATATTCTTTTTAATTTCATTAATGTCTTGTGTTGTACGCTACAACAAAAGAAGCTTTCACAATACGCATCCTTGACTTTCCTTCCGTTACACGCAATCGCGACCTTCCTCGATAGCGTGTGTAGTACGCAATACTGAGTTTCACGAAACAACGATATGCTATTAAAATATTATTAAAACTAGCCGTTATGAATAGTAATAACCACTTTTTGTAAATTTTGTAAATTTTAGTTTTCAAAATGGAATTCATTTTTGGATTCGGAGTATCGAATTTAGCCTAAGGTGAAATTTTGGTACTTTTCGGATAACTTTCATATTCTAATGAATAGTGAAAATTACTAAATTATAATTAAAAACAACTTTTTTAATCGAAATAATTAATAGTGATAAATTATTAATTTGAGTGGTTTTAAAGTATATTTAGAATATATTTTTACAATTTAATACAATGTTGGTCATTGTTTGTAATTTCACATTTAAACCAGACATAATCAAGTGTCAATCTTTTGATAGATTTTGTTTCTTAAAAAACACGCTATTTGTTTTAACAGCGGGATTTAATTATAAAATTAATTAATGCAACTTCTATGTTATGAATTTGGTAAAATAGACTTCATTTTTGAATTCGGAATATGAAATATAGCTTAGGATGAAATTTTGGCATTTTTCTGAAAACTTTCAATTTTTGATGAATAGTGAAACCACTAAGTGGTAGGTTAAAAACGGAATTTTGCATAAAACTTAATTTTACCGCTTCTGTGAATGGAATTTCGAAAATCCGAGAGACACGGTTAATATCAAGGACTAAAATGTGGTTCAATGAGATGAAAATAATTTTTTGGTGAATAGTAACTTTTTACTTTTTTTACCACGGTTAATAGTAAATAGGGTAACTAAGGGTAAATATGATATTAATATTACCCTAACACATGTCCTAATTCTATTGGACAAGTGTAATTCGACCAAAAACAAACTTAGGAATAAAATATGACCATTTAGGCCCACTTGGATTAGATTAGGACATTTATTATTAATTTATTTAAAGAAGGGTTAAAATAGTTAAAATCAAAGTTTAATAAGTAAATCATTTTTAATATGGGGTTATACATAAGATAAATTCTACTATAAATATTCATTAGAAAGCTAAAAAGATTTCCTACATGATGGTATTTTATTTGTAATTTTTAGACAGCATATAATATAATTTATTTATGACACAAAGATGATGCAGTAATTATCTTATTAATGAAATATTGACATAATTGATAATATAAATACCAAAATAAATGTAATTTAAGACTTTTTATGAATTCCACTAATTTTATAGGTTACTATGATATATTATTGTTTATGTAATCAACTTGGTTCGAATATATAATTCTTTTATGACTTTCAAAAAAATCATATATCAAATAGTGTCAAAATTGACACAAAATAGTTTTTAAATCAAATATTATATTATTAATTGTTATTTTATTCCTAAAAATCTAAGGTTCGGCCAAATGACTTAGATAAGGATATATGTATTAATAATATACAATTTGGGGTTCGTTTGGCATGTTATAGTAAGTGTATTAACCATATAGTGAAAGAAAACAAAAAGACACGGTAAAAGTTAAATTATTTAACTTAGAGTTAAATCTAATTGATAAGGTTTAAAATAAGATCCAAACATGTATAAATTTGATTGGTTGATGAGATTACAACCCTATCTCATCTAAGCTTCGAATATGAGTCATTTTTGGAGGTTTTTAAGTGGGGTTATATTTATTATAAATTAATATTTTTAAGAATTCCTAAGGTGCCCCTCTCCTCCCTTATAAAAGGACACCTCCTCCCCCTCCTCCTCACACCAATTTGAGCACTCAAGCTCGGCCAACCCCTGCCAAAATCCCTTCTCCACTTCCCTAGCAACATCCTAGAGGTTCTGGTCTTCCTCAAAGACCAATTCTAGTGCCCTAAGAGGAGGTCTCAAAGAGGCACTTCAAAGAAGAGGTAATTACCGTTACCAATTCTTTCATCTTTATTTCTTCTTCCACTTCTTCTTCTTAGGTTGTTTCATTATGAAGTAATAACATCAGTATCACTCATATACTGATATGTTATTATAAGTATGAAACAACCCTATTTCACCATCTATCCATCCTACGGAAAAAGAAATCACCGCGCGTGCGTACGTACGGAATACCGTCTCCACGCCGTGGTGTAATCTATTTTCCACCACCACCTTACATGGATGGGTATAATGGTGTAAAGAATAACTATACATAGTTATTAAAACATCATATTGATTCTGATATATTGTATAATCCACTCCAATTCAATTCAATATTTATAGAAATGATATCATCGCTCGTGCGTACGTACGGACTACCGTCTCCACGACGCGATGAGATTCATTCTCCATGTTAACCATTTAAGAATGATTATAATGTATATATAAGAAATAATAATGAAATATATGACATTATAAAGCTACTGGATTTATGTATATATATATACATATGTATGTCATCTACTTACTACCATTTCAAGACAATAAGGAAAGGAAAACAACGTTCATGCGTACGTACGGACTACCGTCTCCATGAACGGTGTTTTTCATTTTATTTATCTACCTATTATATATATATATATATACTGAATATATATGATATATAAATCATATTTTATATTTTGGAAGTAAGTAAATCATGATATAAGTAATAATGATGTCAAGAACAACAAGTCAAAACACCTACGATAAATGAAACGATTTTACCCAAAACGCTTCTTTAACATGGAATTTACAAAAGAACGGGTAATATAATGTCATAAGTGAACCATATATGATATCATAACAATGAATATGATTCTGTAATAAGTCAATAACATGATTTAAATCATTATACAGGAGGTTCGGACACTTACAAAGCGAGTCGGACCTAAGGTAAGGGAAATATCACAATCTCATTTTTATCCGAGATTGTTTATTCGTAAGTATTTACTGGGGTGTATTTTATCATCCACATCCATGTTCCTTCAATATGTAATATTGTTTCCATCCACTTACAATAGTTTAAATCCAATTTTACTCTTCGGTGAGTTTTTAGTAATGAATATGAAAGGAATCTTTTGTCGTTTTTTTCGTACGAGGTACTTTTTGACTTTTCCGACAAAAGTACGAAGAATGTTTTTTTTAACTTATACGGCATGAACGGATTTATACTGTTTTATAAAGCCTTATTTTCATGAAGCTTCCTCTAAAATATTTCATGACAATTTTCAATAAAATATCTTTCTTTTAAAATTGCATGATGTTTTGTGAAAAGAAATTGATTTTGAAGAAGAAAGGATATTTTCCTCAAGAATTCAATTCAAGAGTTTTATCAAAATTATTTTCCATATAAGATAATAAAGGGTTCTGTTTCTATCCATATTTTTACATTGATTTGACTATGTTGTGATGGAATTATGTTTATGAATTCCTTTATCTTATATGAATGGTTTTATGATGTCATCCCATTTTTATTACATGGGTTATGCAATGATGTATGATTTATGATTTTGTGGCACACATAAGAAAGGATTCATTAAGAGATGGGTGGGACCTATATCTCCCTCCAATGCATTGGGTAAAGATTTTATATCTCATGAGATAGACATGGCTGGAATGGTAGGTTATACCGGTTCAGTGAAACAGGACTGAAACGAGGATTACTCGATTCAGAAAGGGACTTTGTCCACTAAGATAGTCTTGGCAATGAGTCTTTACTAACAAGAAATGATTCTCTATGATTATGTGTGTATGCCACAATGAGTAATGTTTTAAGTTATGATTTCATTTTCACTTCTATGATTTATCCCATGTTATGATATTATGAGCTCTTTTGCAGGTTAAGATTTCCAAAAGCTATTTTCTTATATGATGTGATTGATATTTCTTTTGTTTACCCTTACTGAGCATTTGAGCTCACCCTTTTATGTTTTCTTTTCCCCAGGATATAAAGAAAGGTTTTTAGGTAAAAAAAAAGGAAGATCTTTATGGGAGATATTGAAGATCTTTCACCATGATTAGAAGATTACGTTCCGAGTTTCCAAAGACACTAAACTATTACGATCCTTTAGTGTGTGTTTTTGTTATGTACTAAGTATTCCGCAAAAGTAATGTAATGTCCATGTACGTCAGGCTTCGGGTCTCTACAATTAGGTAAGACAAACCCGAGGTAAGGCAATTCTAAAACTGATTTCCATTCTTTTTGTTAACCTTCTAATTCATTATTTATGTTATATTAAAATTGTTTGTCTGATAAAATTTTTTTATATTTTGATGAATTATTTTTATCTACTATGAGTAAACATATTTCATCCACTCTATTATGTCTCTCTTCAATTATATGATATTTTTAAGGGACTTTTCTTTAAAAAACCTCTTTTAAAATTTTGTTTTATGAAATTCAAAAAGCAAGGCTTTTATGCAACTATTCATATTGTATGATTTTTTTTCTGGTTCTTGGTGATTTTTTATGATGAATAGTGGGACCTATATCTTCCTAAACTGCATTGGGTATGTGTATGTTGGAGTCCGGCCGTATGGTTACTCCAAGTGTAACTGTGATGGCTACAGAAATTGTAAGGTAGCCATGAGGGTTACAAATTATATAGCAGCTGAGAGGGTTACTAGATTATGTAAGTAATGCCCCAAGATAAATTTATGGTTCTATTTAAGTTCTATATTTTTTGTGTAAATATCATGGAAATCTCAAGTTTCGCAAAGTAATCATATATGGGTAACAACTATTTATTTTTTGAAAATGATTTCATAGTTTACAAGTATTCATGGACTTTTGTTTTCTTTCCTTCTTCATATATCCCTTAATGAGCATTTTGTGCTCAACCCAAGTTTTTAAATGATCTTAACGGTTTATAAGGATGTGTAAGAAAAATAAGGAATCCAATTTAAATGATATGAAGATTTTTCAAAGAAAACATATTCTATTTGAAAAGTTATATATTTTGATTGAAATGGATACTATTTTTGTGGTATCTTCTCTATATGAATTTGGAATTTAATTTATGTATTATATCAAAATTATTTAAAATTATAAACTAGAAAATATCCTCAATATGAAAGGAAGTGAGTTATTGACTAAAATTCAATATTATGTAATGTAATAAGGCCTGGTCCTTATAGTTGATAACAAAGGATGGTTTAGACAACATTATGGGTTATAATGATGTTAATAGAATAACATTACTGATTTTTACTCGATGGTTAATTCGAAATGATATATAATTTAAATATTACCATGTTTCTTCTACTAGGATATGTTTTTTAGAATGGTTTTCTGCAGAAGAAATAATGAAGCTGAAGAGTAGATCCACCGACATAATGATATCCTTCCAAATCTACAGCCCAGAATGGAAGGGATTAGAACTAAGAAGTATTTGATAGTAATGGCTCAGCTGAAACATGAAATAAATGGTTGTGCAATCCATGAAATAGATCAATAAAAGGTACCACAATGGAACATGATGATAGTGGAACATTTTATGAGCCAACACCCTCCTACTTTAAATGCATCTTCTAACCCAGTAGCAGTTGAAGGATGGATTAAGGCCCTTGAAAAGATATTTGATGTAATGGGATATTTAGATAATCAAAAGTTATGTCTTTACATTCATATTTTTAAAGTTGAAGCTAATAAGTAATGGTCAATGTTCAAAATTATCAGGGATAGAGAGGAGATTTATTCCTTATAGTTGGATGAATTTAAAAGTTCTTTCCATGAAAAATATTTTCTTAAGGTTGTGAAACTTAGGATGGAGAAGAAATTCTTTGAATTGAAGAAAGGGGATGAATATTCAGTGGCCATGTATGAAGAAAAGTTTTCTCAACTAGTGAGGTATGCTCCAAATCTTATTATGGATCTTGATAGCAAAATCAACCAATTTTACTCAGGATTAAGACAAGGAATAGAAATGCATTGGCCTCCCATGAATTCAAAAGTTATTAGAAACTTTTTTGATGTCCTGAGAGGGTAGAGATGGAGTTTTCTGATGATCTTGTGCACTTTGACAATAAGGAGAAGAATATTTCTAGATGGAAATTGATGGGTAACAGTCAATCAAAGAAATAAGATGGTAAGAGATTCCAGTTTCCAGTTTGTGCAAAATGAGGCAAAAATCACCCTGGGGGATGTATTAACAAAATTGGTAAGTGTTTTTGATGTGGTGAGTTTGGACATATGGCCTAATATTGTAATGTAAATGATCCTAAGACTAATCCAGATAAGCAATCTATAAAAATGTGGTGAGATGGGTCATTACGCAAATGACTTCCCAAATAGAGATCTGAATGATGAAATAAATCTAGACTGTATGTATAAAGGTGTAGTGAGATCCTTTGTGACTACGTCAGTAGACATCAAACAATCCAATGAAGTTGTATCAGGTACCTTATTTTTTATTAATGTTTTGCTAATGTTTTGCTCGATATGGGGTCTACTCATTCCTTTATTTCTGAGGAATTTTTTGGTAAATTGGAAAAATCACCTCAACAAATGAGACCTAAACATATTGTTAAAACACTAGGGGAAATATTATATCAAATAGGAATTATAAAAATCTTTATTATATGTTCTATGGAAATAATTTACCACCAAACCTTGTTTTTTCCCTTAGTAAATTTTAATTTCATTCTGGGAATGGATTGTATTTTTTATCATTCAAAGATTGACAATAGGGCTAAATAAGTTGTTTTTAAGAAATAGTTTTAGTTTGTATTCAAGAATGAACCCATAAAATTGATAACATGTCAAGAAGTTGAGAAATTGTTGAAATATTGAAATGAAAGTCATCTTTCTCATATTTTCGAAAATAAGGGAACTTTTCAGATTAATGATGTTCCAATGGTAATTGAATACCTTGATGTTTTTTCCTGATAAGTTACCCAGGGTCATACATGATTGGGAATTCAAATTACCAATTTAATTATTACCTCATTTTAATCCTATTTCAAAAAACCCCATATCAAATGGCTCAAATGAAACTTATTGAGTTGAAAAGTCAATTGCAGGAGTTACTTGATAAAGGCTTCATTCATCCTAGCACTTCACCATGGGGTGCTCCTGTTTTGTTTGTTAAAAAAAATAAAGTTCCGTAAGACTTTTCATTGATTATAGATCCTTTAATAACATCACTATTAAGAACAAGTATCCTTGGTCGAATATCGATGACTTGTTTGATCAGATCCATGGAGCTCAGTACTTTTTTTAGATTGAATTGAGATCCAGATACCATCTACTGAATGTGAAGGAGGATGAAATCCTAAAAACAGCTTTTTGTACTAGATATGGGTATTATTAATTTGTTGTTATGATTTTTGGGTTAACTAATTCACCTTCTATATTCATTGATCTTATGAATTGAATATTTCATGATTTCATGGATAAGTTTTTGGTTGTTTTTATTGATGACATTCTGGTATTTTATAAGAATAAATAGGAGCACGAAAAAATATTTAAGGGTTGTTTTAAAAACATTAAAATAAAATAAAATGTATGGAAAATTCATAAAGTGACATTTTTTGTTGCAACAAATATATTTTCGTGGGAAAATTGTAGATAAGGATGGAACAATAGTTGATCCTTCCTAAACAAAAGTGGTTGATGAATGGCCAAGACCAACAAATGTTACAGAGATTTGTAGTTTTATTGGATTAGTAGATTATTACTGAAGGTTTGTTAAAAAAATTTCATGGTTTTTTATCCCACTAACTATGTTAACGTGAAAAGTGGTTGAACTTATTTGGACATAATAATGTGATGTTTTTTTCAGGAACTGTAGAATAGATTGGTGAATGATCTAATTTTGGCTTGGCCTTCCCAAAATGGTGAGTTTGTTATCTACAGTGATGATTCATTGAAGGGACTTGGTTGTCTTTTGATGAAGAATGATTAGATAATTTCTTATGCTTCAAGACAACTAAAACCTCATGAGTTAAATTATCCCACACATGATTTGGAATTGGAAACTGTGGTTTTTTCTTTGAATATTTGGAGGCATCATTTATAGGGAGCCAAATGTCTAATATATACTGACCATAAAAGTTTGAATTATATATTTACTCAGAAGGAATTAGACATGATGTATAGAAGATGGCTTGAATTGATAAAGTATTATGATTTCACGATCAATTGCCATCTCAGAAAATAAAACAAAGTGGAGGATGCCTTGATTCTAACACACCATGCATCATTAACCATGTTATGTTTAGAACATGATCCCTTAATTAATGATATAATGAATTTGGAATATAATTTTTTGATGTAGGAAATACATCTATTTTGTTTTAGGTTTCAGTATAGTAATCATTATCAGATAGAATTAAGAAAGCATAGAAGGAAGATCGTGAGCTACATAAAAAGGTATAGTTGGTTAAAATGGGTAAGTTGGAAGAATTTAACCTTGATAAAGATTGTTTTTTAAGATTTAGTAAAAGGTTGTGTGTGCCTTTTGATTCCTATTTGATGAAAGATTTGTTGTGTGATTCTCAAAGTTCTCTATTTTCAGTTCATCCTGGAAGTACTAAGATGCACAAAGACCTTCAAGGGTATTATTGGTGGGATGGAATGAAAAGAGATATTATTGATTTTACCATGAAATTTTTGACATGTCCACAGTTAAAGCAGAGCAGTAGTTACCGAAGGGGATGCTTCAGCCTTTTCCAGTGCCATAGTGGAAATAGGATAATATATTCATAGACTTCATGGTGGGACTACCTAACACTTCTTGAGGAAACAATGTCATTTGGATTGTTGTTGATCGGCTGACTAAATCGTCACATTTTCTTTCTATTCGATATACAATGTCTTTGGATCCGTATTCTTGACTATACCTCAAAGAGATAGTTAGGTCACATGGATTACCTCTTTCCATTGTATCTAATCGGGAATGCAGGTTTACTTCTAACTTTTGGAAGGGCCTTCATAAGTTACTAGGCATATAATTAAAATTTAGTACACCTTTCATTCTCAATCAGATAGGCAGTTAGAATGAACGATTCAGAATTTGGAGGATATTCATCGAGCTTGTTCAATTGATTTCCAGGGAAGTTGGGATCAACATATTTATTTAGTTGATTTTTATTTTAATAATAGTTTTCATTCCTATATACAGATGGTAAATTTTGAGGAATTGTAAGAGAAATAGTGTCGAACTCCATTTTTTGGGATGAAGTTAGGGAAAGGAAGTTGATGGGACCAGAATTAGTAGACAAAGTGGTTGAGAAAGTAAAGATGATCCAGCAACACATGATGATATCTCAGAGCAGACAAAAAAGATCTGCAGACAACAGGAGGAAATAATTTTCTTTCAAGGTAAGTGATCATGTTTTTATTATAATCTCACCATGGAAGAGTGTTATGCATTTTGGTAAGAAAGGAAAGCTAAGTCCATGGTTCATTGGACCTTATGAAATCCTAGAGAAGGTTGGATCAGTCGCCTACCGTGAAGCTTTGCCTCTTAGTTTATCATAGGTACATAATGTTTTTCATGTTTCGATGTTGATATAGTATGTGCTAGATTCATATCATGTCTTGAGCCCCGAAGCAATTCAGCTAGAATAGAATATTTCTTATGAAGAGAAACCAGTTCAGATTTTTGATCGAAGGGAATAGGTATTGCAGAATAAGGTAATCCACCAGGTAAAGGTTTTGTGGAGAAACCACATGGTTGAAAAGGCAGCATGGGAATCTAAAAAATCTATGATGGAATGGTACTATCACATGTTTAGTAAGTAAATAAAATTATAAGGGAGCAATTTCTTGAAAGTTTGGATAATGTAGCACCCCAAGGTTTTAAAAAAAATAAATTTAAATTCATGAAACTTTGTTTTAAGTATATAGTTATAACTATCCTTTAAACATAATTTTTTGTCTTCTATGATTTTAATTTTGAAAAATGGTCATCTACAATTTTGATCAGTAAAATATTTAGAGTTGGATGGAACTAGCTTGATTGTTTTAGTGAATAGTAACATACCCTTATGAATATTAATATGAATTGTAATATGACCATAATGAATATTAAATTGTATTATTATTTTATTTTCAGAAGGATTTAAGATAATGATAACTTGATTAATTTTTCAAGTTGTTAAAAAATGAGTTATAGATTTAAAATTGTTATTTTTAAATAAATTATGTTTCTATTTAAAAATTAAATTAACAATATTTAGAAAATTATTTTCAAAAAATGGAGTTTATTTTTTAATTCTAAAATTTTAAAAATGTTCAGTGTGAATTTTTGGGATTTTTCTAAAATTCTTGAATTACTTTATGAATTGTAAAAAACGATAAAATACAATAAATGAAAAATACTTGTTTTATTGCATCACAGGTGATGCAAGGCTAATGTAATCCCACTTTTTTCATACTCACATGAAATATTTACAATTTTGGGTCACATGAATCTGTAATATACATAGTCTTGAGAAAAAATAATAAAATAATGATTAAAATAATGTAAAATCCCTCCTCTCCTCCATTATAAATAATACCCCCATTCCCCTCTTCCTCTCACACCTCTAAAGACATTAGCGTTGTCAAAGTTCTACCAAATTCTATCCCCAAGGATCTTCCCCACGTCCTAGATCTGATGGTCTCACCAAAAGGCCAAAACAAAAGGCCTTAAGTAGGATCTCAAGTAGAAGAGATCGAGAGGAAATAATCCTCTTTATTTTTCATGTGTTTTCTTTCCCATTCCTTTATTTTCTTATAATCTATATCCCTCCACTTATCTAAGAGATATTAAATCTATAGAATCTTATATATTATTTATTTTACCATGTTCATGTAAAATATTCATCATCTTCCTTCATCTCCTCTCCCTCTTGTTCTAAAAATTAAGACACCCCCCCCCCGATCTACAATTTACCAAAATCATGGACGATGTGTTTCCAATTTATATAGCATTATTCAAAGCTAATAATAAACCCATTTTAATGGTTGAATCAGAATTTAAAGTCTATTTTTTAACCTGTTTCGTGTTCTGGAATGAACTTCAATGCATTACATTATATTATTTAATGAAACAAGTTCATAATTATCGAGGAACTGCCAAAAATGATCTAAACAAATATTTGTAATGTTTTATCTAAAGATTCATCCTTGTATATGATAAAAAATGATTTACGGTATCATTATATATTATTGAAACATATTAATACCATTTCATTCTACTTTTAGAATTTCATTTCCATACGGCAAGAAAATCAAACACAAACCGGCCATGGAAATCATGTAAAGAACGCACCTGAAACAATGGAAGGAACAAAATACTAACAATTAAAGGGTGAGATGAGGTTATAAAATGATCATATAAGATGTTATAAACATGAAATTTTTTATTTAAAATATTAATAAATCTCTTTTAACCATTATATATGAGGTTTAAATTTTTTTGAAGAAATACGAACCCACGGTAGGGAATTCTTAACCTAATTTACATTCTTTGGGTTAACCTTCTACTTAATTATTTATGTGGTATTAAAATTATTTTTGTGATGAATTTTTTTTTTATTATGATTAATTATGTGTATTTATAGTTTATATACATATTTCATCCACTCTATTAAGTCTCTCTTCAATTATATGATATTTATAATGGACTTTTTTAACCTCTTTTAAAATTTTGTTTTACGAAATTCAAAAGAAAGGTTTTTATATAATTATTGATGTTGTGTGATTATGTTATGGTTTTTGGTAATTATTTATGATGAAGTTTTGGACTTATATCACCATAAAATTCATTGGGTATGTGTCAGTTGTAGGTCAGTCGTATGGCTACTCCAAGTGTAACTACGATGGTTACACAAATTGTAAGGTAGTCATGAGGGTTACAAATTATAAGGTAGTCGAGATGGTTACAAGATTATGTAAGTAATGCTCCAAGATACCTTTATTTTTATATTTATGGTCTATATGTTTTGTGTAAATATCCTGGAAATCTCATGTTTCACAAAGTATGTTTATATGGGTAACAAGTATGTCTTTTTTGAAAATGATTTCATAGGTTACAAGTATTCATAGACTTATGTTTTATTTCATTATTCTTATATCCCTTACTGAGATTTTTGGGCTCATCCCATGTTTTTAAATGATTTTCATAGGATATAAGGATGTGTAAGAAAAATAAGAAATCCATGTTAAATTACATGAATATTTTTCAAATAAAACATGTTTTATTTCAAAAAATTTATATTCTGAATGAAATGGATACTATTTTTGTGGCATATCCTCTCTATGAATGTGAAATATAATGAATATTTTATATCCCAATTCTCTAAAACTATAAACCATAAAAGATAATTAATATGATATGAAGTGAGTTCTTGACAAAAATTCATTATTATGTAATGTAATAAGGTCAGGTCCTTATAGATACCCCATAGATAAGGGTTGATGGTGTTGATAATGTCGATGACATAACCAATGACTTTTATATTACAAGGTTTGATGAAATTGAAGATCAAATGGAATTTGATGATGTAGAGGAGTAAGATAAAGACATTTACACTGATGAAACTAAATATAAAGATAAAGTTAAAGTTAAATAATTATGTAATATTTGTTCTTAATAAATATTTATTATTATTTTTATTTGTTTTTTGTATTCACAATTATTTGAAGGTAACATTATTTTTACCCAATTTCTTCTAAAAATGGGTTATATAAATTTTAAATTATTTATATTTTTTATAGAATATAAAATTTGTTACAAAATTAATTATATGTTTTAGATGGATGATGAAAATTATGATGCATGATTCATGGTTTGAGTGAGGATCTACTACCTAGTGATGAGCCTCCTGATTCTTTAGTAGTGGGTGTTGATATGACACCAAGTAATATAAGGGGTCAAGGACATAAATGATTGATTAATCCATATCCTATTCCAGGGAGATGTCCATCTCTAGACATTGATCCTCTCTACATAAAGTAAGTTTAAATATGAATTTTATTCAGTTTTCATTTATTTTATTATATTTATTAATTATATTAATAATTATTCTTATTTTTATAGTTTTCACATCATGTCATTGGTTAGCCTATTACTATTTTGAGGAAATTTGTTTCTACTCCATGGGTTTCATTGGATTAGGTTCTAGCTGAGTTACATCTTCATATATTCAAGAAATGATTGGTATGTATAAATAAATAGTGTATTTTACTTTTAATTTATATAATTTATAGTTTACTATATTATAAAATATTTATGGGGTTTATGTCATCCTATTGATGAGTGTATGAGACTCTCAATTTGGGAGGCATGGTAGGCTTTCATGCCAAATCTTCTCCATCCGTTTTTACATATACTTCATAATATATCTATGAAAATAGAATCTTTGATTGTATTTGTTGAGTATTATAGGCTTCACCAACCTGATTATGTTCCCACTCAAATTGCAGAGGTATTGTAAATTTATTATATTGGATAATCTTTATAGAGGAGATCTAATTATAGTCAAAAGAATCATTGTAGATAGAATTTCACACAAAGATTTTGGGGTTTATGTCCATTTATTGATGAGTGCATAAGACTCTCTATTTTGGAGGTATAGTTGGCTTTCATAAAAGATCTTTTCCATAAGTTTTTACATAGCCTTCAGAAGAGAGCTATGAGGAGAGCATCTACGATTGTATTTTTTGAGTATTGTAGGCCTCATCAACCTTATTATGTACCCACTGAATATTGGTATGGAGTGTGAATATATTCTATAGGAGAAGCTTTATAGAGGAGATAGGATTCTCATAAAAAGAATCAGGGGATACTTAATGTCACACAAAGATATTTGAGTCATAAATTTAGTATACATCATCTACATTTTTTATGTAATGTTATTAAATAATTATATATGTATATATTTAAAAGTAAATTAATACTATAAATTTATGAAGTCTATAGTTGATCCATCCATTAAAGAGTTTGATGTGTACAACATGATATACACTGATAGTAGTACTAGAAAGATTATCGGTGATAGACAACAATATATTGTGGATAGTATTTTTTAATTTTTTTTAAATTAACATTATATAATTTTTTAATATTATTAATTTATAGTTATATAGTTGTAGATGATATATTAGATAGATGTTTATCACATTCATGAGATTCAGCTTGAGATTGATTGTAGTGATTAGGTCTCATGTGAGTAACATTTTGATGATAATTATTTGATGCGAGTGATGACAAGTGGTCTTTAGAAAGGTTGGGTAATATGTATAGGTTTGAAATCAACCCCTCACTAGTTACTCTGGAACTAAAGTGATTAAATAATATGGCACAAAGTTATTAGTGTTATCATTATCATTTTCTACTTTAGATCATATAGATAGGTTGAAAAATCTATGTGAGGTTATATAGAGATTGACCAAAGTCTAGGAAGATTAGTGATAAAATAAATAGAATTAGCATGAGGATATGATAGAGTATATTTCTTGTCTTGCACATAGTTAAGTGATGGAATTTCCTATATTATATATAATTGTTCCCCTACCCTCTCTTTTACATTTTCATGGTATTTTTTTCTATGTAACTTTTTCTGTAAAATTTTAGCTGTAATTTTCTAATGAATGTTTGTTTTTTTGTTTTTTTTATTATTTTGCATATTGTTTTAAATTATTTATGATGGAATTTGTATTATATAATAAATAACCACATATAATTTTATTTATAGATTCCAGATTCTTTCAAAAATATATTTTTAAGATAGGAGAATCATTTTATCCCAAAAAAATTATTCATAAAGGAATCGGGAATCCATCGCAAAAAATTTGAAAAAATATATTTTGAAATGAAAAAATAATCTATCATAAATAATATTTCCATGAATTAAATTGCAAAATTTCATTGAAAATAATATTATTTTTTATACTATTTTCCACAAAATACTATTTGTGATGGATTTCCATTACAAATAGGTTTTTTCAATAGAAATTTTTCAAAAGTAACCTACTATTAAAAAATGGATTTTTTTAGAGTACCATAATAACACCTAAAAATACTAATGAAAATATTGTGAATAATAGTTTTACGTATTATAGTAATATCCTATCAATACATTATAGGAACCATTAATAAAAATCCTTATTATGTCACCACAAGATCTTAGGTTCTAGTATACTATTTAAATGTCAAGGTTAACACTTGTATCCAGAAGTAAATATTTCAATCATGTAAACATAATCACCACTCCACTTTCAATGTACGACCCAATGAGATAATAGTTTCTATATATCTAATTTTATCATCAAAAAAATAAAATAATGGTTCCAAATATTCATTATATTGCCTGTCATCGAACTAATAATCATATATATGATTCACCAAAAGGTTCATCACTAATTATCTCAAAAATAACACACCAATATTCATGGTTCATGATTAATAACTATATACTATCAAATTAAAATATAGAACATTCATGAATGAGAAGCATTGAAGCACATATCATGTGATGCCTCCTTATCTGGAAACTAAGAAAAAATTCACGGGTTAACATCTATTTTAAGAAATTTTAAATTATTATTAACCTCAATATAATTAAATAAACCATGTATTTACCTAATTAGGGAAATAATTGTGGTCCCAACTCTCAACATCATGTGGAAGTTCATAAAATTTTAATTTTTCATAGAAGTTATAATTGTGAATCCCAATCAACCCACAACTTGATGAAGATATAAATTATGAAGATATAGAAAATTTTCTCCACCAACCAATAAGGATTCAATACTACAATGATGAAAGATAATTATTGGAGTATTAATAGGTATTCCATAAATATATATTTTAAAATCATGATAAATATATTAAATAATATCCCATTTTATATCTCTCTTTTGATTAATTTTTTAACCAGTAATGTATAATTTAACAACCCTATATCACTGAAAAAAATTTAATTTCCTACATGAAAATGTCATTACCTTGATCTATTTGTATATAATTGGGATATTCATAATTATTTCATCAATCAGCCTCACACATATAACACCTAAATTAAATAAAATCAAGAAAACATAAAATAATATAATATTAAATTAAGTCTATATGATCCATGTTCCTATATTGTATACCCAAGTTCTTATATAAAATAGTTCCACTATCATTATTAGTTTATTGGAGTCATACATTGGAATATGTCAACCACCCCCAAACATTCAAAATTCCATTATTATGTCCCAATGAAATATTTTTCATTGGTAAAATGATTTTATTTTATCCCAACTAAATATCATATATTCCTAAATCTAACTTCCATCCCAATTATCTAATAAAAATCTATCACATCTTGGAATACCAATAAGTGAACTCCCCATAACAACCCTTAATGGGTTTGGGGGTAGAAACCATCACTGAGGTATTTATGTAAATTAGTGAGAGGAATTATCTTTAAATATAACCTTAAATCTATAACATGCAACATTATCTCACATGTAATAAATAAAAAATCAATAATTCAACATAAGAATAAATATATAATAAACATATCAAAAAACAATCTATAATTGTTGAAATAATCTCTAGATACTAGTAACACATCCTAAACTGATGTAATAAAAATATAACTCTTGAAATAAAAATTTATAAATTAGTTTTCCCCATGAAGACTATGATCCATTAACTACCATAACTCTTACCAATATTTATCCTCTATGATCATACACCAATTGTAATAGTTTATCTTCGTGAATAGAAGAGTAGAACACTAATGGTTTCACATATATGGGTGTGAAATACTCATTATAATCATCCCAAGTTTTTATTCCACCCCATAATCCATAAGTATCAAAGTGAATCCCCAATATATAAAGTGTATAATAAATCAAACATAAAAAAACTTCATTAATGGTTATATTAATTTTGAACTTGTATCACAGATTCTAAAATATCACCAATCATGATCTCTAAAAAACATTATATTTATGTATAATTATATACCCACACTCAAAAATATTAAAATTAGAATAACCCCATCATGTACTAGATCCTTTTACTATCTAGAAAATACCAAACTCCTAAACCCTATATGCCATAATCAAATCTCAAGGCTCCTATATTAGGGTAATAATACCCAAGATTCAATCCCCACTATGATATAATCCAACCCTTAGATTATCCAAATAGGATTAATGACTTGACACCCTACCCACATAGAGAATCACCAGATGCCTCCCATGAAAAGTGTTGGAACTCATCCACCCTATATGTGGATGGTATTCACATATAAGAAATAAAATATTTGTATATAATAATATACTATATTATTCTATTACATTTTTTTCCCAATTAATCACCTCTGATGCACCATTATTCCTTTCCATAGATGTACTTCTATAGCTAATCTCATATACTAGAGCCAAAACTTTACATCTAGTCTAGAAAAACCCTATAGTTTTGGGTTAGAAATAAATAAGTAATCAGTGCATCATCATTCACATCAGTCCCATAATTTTGGGAGAGAAAGAGTGTAAACATATTGGTGAATCATTATCAATCAAAATATTAGGTCTATAGGTGAGATTAAGATCAATGCTTAGGTGTATTATTAACAGTCTTGAGCTAAATGTGATGGGTGGCAATGATAATCAATACACATGTGTTACCACCAAGAAGATACCTCATCCTCACTATAATATTCCTTTTTCATTAATTAAGTTCATTCAAATTTTTATTTTAATAATTTAAATCATTATAATGCAACATTATATTACCATAATTCATCCTTTTTATGTAAAATTAATAAATTATATATATATATATATATATATATATATATTTGTGGGAGTCATTGCCATTAAATCATCACTCAATATTCCCATCACATCAATTATTTTAATTTTTTTTCCATTTAATAACTATTATTATTTCATTAATCAGTTACTAAAATTTAAAAACATATCAACTCAACTAAATACCTCCATTCAATAATAATTTTAGTTTAATAATTATTTTTAAATTATATATGTGTGTGTGTTTTTTTTGTTTGTATAATTAAACCATCACCTATATATTCATTTCCATTCCCACAATTTAAGTTTTTATATCCCTTTTAATAAATAATTATATTTCATTAATCATTACATAATATTTCAAAATTATCCATTTCAACTAAATAACTCCATTCAATAAATATTTTAATTTTAGGATAATATTTTTTATCACTTTTAAACCTAAATTTTTACCTTAATATAAAACAAATTTAATGGGTTTTGTGGGAACCCAAATAGTGAAATGGGCTGAAACCTAGTTCCCCCTTAAAAGGGATAAAAAATAACAAAGATAAACATATAAAGAGGAAAATATTTTTTGTAAAAATACCTAACTCACAATCACTATGAACCATGGTTAAATCCAAGAAATACTCAAACTTATAAGATAAGGACTTTGTGAGGACACCTCCAAAAGTTTAATAATAACCATCCAATCATGTATCATCTTATTCATCATTTTTTATTCTTGTTTCTAAAATAATCTATCAACGTCGACTTTCAATTCTATAATAAGAAGGATATAATGATTTTTGGACCTCGTTTAACTCGTGGGGAAGTGGAGATTGATTGAAAATTACATTAAAATACTTATATTTTAAATGAAATTTCTATGTTGACCTGGGATAAAATGGGAAAAACATTAGTTTAAATACCTTCCTATATGAGGAGAAGTACCTTAGGGGGTTCATTCTCTTTGTTTTTTTTAGGGAATTTTTCCACTTGATCTCATTCAAAGCCCCATTTCTAAAATCCACATTTATTTTATTATTTTAATTTTCCATTAATTCAGATTCTATAAATTTGGGAATAATAATATTCTTATCATCCAAAGCATGTGTATCAGTGGAATTGAAATTTAACTTTTCAGTAATCACTTTCTTGTTTTTCTTATTACTAAAAAGGAATAAATATAAAATTATCAGGTTATATTTCATGAGTATTAGTTATCTTATTTAATTTAGATTCATTATCTAGTATATCCATAGTGTCCACCCCATAAAACTAAAAAATGTCATTACTCTAATGTAAATATATTGAAATTTATTCTGGAACAACCATAGGAACTATAAATTGTTATATATCAATGGGATAAAAAAATTATTAGGTTCCCCCTCCCTCAAAATAATGAGCTCTATCCTCCTCTATCCAAAACACCAATAGAAAGAGACTAATCAAACCCCTTCCCTTCTTGATGTTACTACTCACCAAACCCAAATATGATTTATCGTATTTAAAAATTAATTCAACATCTAAATCATTGTCAAACGCTATTGTTATGTTGTTCTTTATTCAAAATTTTTTAATTAAATAGCTATGTGATATATATAGAGGTATAGATTGTTATTTCATTAACAATTCACTACATTGACCTTGAGTCATCTACAACCTCAAAACACGCATACTCTAGTAGAGGATTTGACATATCCACCTTAACATATACACGGATGTGAATTGGAAATTTAACCATGAAGGTGTACACATCATATGACACACTAATTTTTTATTTTTGAAATATTTTATTACAATAATATTTTTGGAGTGAAAATAATAAAAAATTAAAAAAAATTCCTCGATGATGAATGGTTTTTTCATAGTCTCAATGACCATACAAGGATACTACACATTTATTTATGTTAACAAAAAATATCATTTACCATGTCCAAACATCCCTAGATCTTTTGTGATAAATTTGTGCGTAATTATATATTTTAGTGGATATTTTATTATTTTTTATGGTTTATGGATGATTTTATAAAAATTAAATTCTATTTTTGAAAATTTATGTGTACATTATATATATATATATATATATTAAAATAACAGTTATTCATAAAAATTTGATTGTTATATAGAAAAAAAAATAAAATATTATAAACATTATTACTATTATAATTATTGTAACTTAATATTAATGGGTAAAATCCCCTCTTTCTAGCCTTGGTGGTTTAAACTTATGCTTGAAGGGGATTCTTTTCTCCCTTTTCCTCTAATATAATCTTGTCCATAGTGGTTTCTATCATGATCCCTTGATAAAATCTCAAGGTTAGGTATCCTCTCCCCTATTTTCTCTATTATTATTTTCTTCTCTTCTCTCTCCCTAATTTATCAACCTAGGGTTTATGGTAATCTTAATGTAAACTTAGTTGATAAAGGTGTCAATTTTAAATAAATTTTGAGGAATTGGATCTACCCTTCCTTTATTTCAAGAAACCATGTGTGATGGACATAAATTTCCTTCTATTATTAGTAAAATAACTAATGCTACAAAATGATTGTTATATTATTTTTTAAAATAAAATCATATAGAAAGACTACAAAATTTCAAAGGAATGTTATACATTATTAAATAGAATTGTATATAATAACTAGGAATAGTACTTAGAGATAAATATAAAAGAATAGTTCATACAAAAGGATAAACTATATGTGCTTGATTTCCCCTTGATGATCACTCTAGAAAAAAATTGTAAAAGAAAGAGAATAACTAAGAATATAATATAAATTATCAATGGAAGTGTAGAAACATTAAAAGTGATGAAGTAAAAGATGAATTGTAAGAATGTTAGTGTGTATATATGGTGTATAAAGGGAAATTTGACCATTAGGATCTGACTTTGTCCTGAATATCGCAATAATAAATTGTAAAAATGCCCAATATAATAGTAAAATACAAGTTTAAAAAGAAATTAAAATGTATTAATTATAATAATTTTATTTTAAATATTTTATTATACATCCATATACTATTTAAAAATCAATATATATGATGGTATAAAATTTAAAATTCATTAATGTGAATAAAAAATGTGTTTCCCATCAAAAAAAGTATTTTGAAGAAAATATGTAATTTTTCATTTAAAATATCTATTTATCATACATAGGAACTTATTTTTATAAAATAAAATTATATTTTAATTTAACACATTGAAATTAGTTTAAGGTGATGTTTTGAGTATTTTCTGAAATGATTTATTTGTCAGGGAATGGAATAGAATATAGTTGTGTCTTTTTGATATATTTATAGCTTCATAATATTTTTATAATGATGTAATTTTTAAAATTATGTTTTTAAATGTATTAATATGTTTAAATTTTATTTTTATTATTTTATATGTATTGAAATAATTTTTAAAATCTATTAATAAATTCCAAATTCCATAAATATATTTTTGACTTTCAAAAAGTGTTATTAAGGAATAAAGTATTATTATTATGCATAAATTAATATAATGAAAATAAATTCATTTTTGAAATTTTAAAATTTAAAAACTAATGTTCTTAATTTAATAAGTCGTGATCCAAAACCCTTTGTTCCACACAAAAAAATGACTTTCCAAAACCTAAAATTCAAAGGCTATTCTTAATAAATAATAAATAATTATTATCATTCCACTATAAATACCCACCTCTAAACATCATTTAACTAACTATAAATCTCATTAGTTCACCACTCTCAGTTTTAGTCTTTCAATAGGTCATTTTTAGAAGTCTCGAATCTCTCAAGTAATCACCTCTTTAAGCATAGGAAAAGGTATTTGGGGTAAGGGGTTCTCTTTATCTTTCCTAATTTTAATTCATGTGCTTCCATTTTAATAAGTTTTTTGATTTTCAACTTATTATTCTTTTATATATTTATAATCATTCCATTACTATCTAAATGATGTTCTATTATTTATAGACTACAGATCTCTCTCAATAATCCCACTCCAAACTCCTGTTTGTATACTTATTATAGTACCTAAATAATTATTTTATTATCCATGTCATACTTCTATATTATTAATACCCATACTAATTTTCATTAAAGGGTATTCTTATAAATATAATTATACTTTATTTAATGGTTTATTCCAAGAATAAAACTCATTTCCCTGTTCATAGGTTAAAAATGATGAAAGATTTATGTCTTTAAACTCATATGAACCCAATGATTTTATATGAATCTTGTTCTTTATTCTCCATGGTATATAGAAAAATGATTTATTATGTTTTATAATCTATATAGAACACATAAATATACATATATGAAGGGTGTTCCCTGATAGAAATCTAATGCATTAGGTAAAGAATTAATCACTAGAGAAAACATGTTTATGATACCTTGAAAGCACTCCATGGTAATGTTTCAGGATACCTTGCTGAATAAACTTACTAATGTGTTTTACAACAACTCAATGGGGAAAATTGGTGACATTTTTATGAATTTATCATTAATTATATTTTAGCATGCTTATATGTTATGTCACACATACTTATGATCGTGATCTTATGTTATGTCACATGATTTATCCATGATGATCACTTACTCTTCATTTTCATCATTTATCCCATTATTGGGGTTTATGCTCACCCTTTCCTTTTGTTGTATGTCCCTAATAAACCATATTCAATGAGGTGACTTGGGATAGAATTATAATGGAATTGTTTGAGAGGGTTAAATAAATTTTATGAGTGATCGATATATTTCATTTTTTATATACCAAGTTTCAAAGATACTAAACCTCAAAAGATCCTATAGAATTTTTCAATGTGATATTTTATTAAATAATTATATTAAAAAATCATGGATAAAAATGTGGGACATCGTAGTTAGTATCAAATAAGGGTTTATCTATTTATTGAAATTAAGTCTAGAAAACATAGTGATAACCCTATGGATAAGTCTTAAGTTTTGACACATCCTAAAATTTTGGTTATAGAGTGTGTGGTTTCCTAGAAATAACAACTATATCTGGATACAAACTGGTGGATATAGGCTCAGGATTAGATGCACCTAGGGTTAATAACACTGAAAATCGTTGGTAGAGTATTAACTCAATCTTTTCTTGATGCTCAACAAATGGTTCTAACTACACACCTGGTTTGAAACTTCTAGGGTATATGCTTTGGTTGAACATATTTTATTTACAAACCATTATAAATGATATATTTAAAACCTATTTATTTTTTTAAGTTAGAAAATATTGATGGATATAATCCTAAAAGCCTAATATTAGAATATTTTAGGATGAAACACACTTTAGAGTCATTATCATAAGAATTTTAACAATATAAATTTCCTCATTAATGTTTTCTTATTTTAAAATAAATGATAGTAAGTATAAGTAACCGTGTAAATAAAAAATTTGAAGTAAAATGAAACAATAGTCACCCAATTACAATAGAATCTAGATTTTAAAACATCATGATGTTGTTTAATCAATTATCTTAGTTTTTTCTTAATAACATAAACCATGTAGAGCATTCAAATTCTTCATTGAAGGAACACCAAGAAGTTTAATCCTTTATGCATTAATGGCCACCTCCTTTTAGTGGACCCTCTCATCCACTAATAGTAGAATAATGCATCAGCACTATAGAAAAGATATGTTATATACTCCATTTTTCTGAGAAAGATAAATTTTCTTTGTAAGTATACTTATTAGAGGGATAAGTCAATCTATCATGGACACTAATAAAAAACACAAATCCAAAGAAATATTCTGAATATTTTAAGTGGGAAGAGTTAAAAAAAGTCTTTTTAAACAAGTATTTTCACTATATCCTTTGAGAAAAAATGTAAAGGTAATTCTTTGAGATAAATAAAAAAGGATAATTAATCTGTGTTATGTTATGGAATTAACTTTTCAAATATTTTTTTATATTATTTGAGTTTTTTAATTGATTCTAATATAAATATTTAATAATTACGTAGTAGACTAGGAATTCATATATAGAAATATTTGGAAATATATGACTTTAGGAGTTATGATGAGATATTATCATGTGATCTCAAACTGAAAATAGAATTATCAAATACATAGTGTCTCATGGAGTGGATTATAAGAAGATAATGGTGGAACAAAATATTTGGAATAATTTTAAACATGAAAGTGAAGTAAGAGACTATAACAACACATGTGAAACAAGTATGGGAAGAAACATTTTGGTAATTTTCAATAAGTAGAATGTATTATAGGTGTAGAAGGGTTGTCCATATATCTCAGTACTTTCATGGAGATTTAAAACCTTATTGGGAAATAATCCTTCAAGGTATCGTTAAAGAATTTTTGAGGTGATTGTGTTTGTTGACAAAGTGGGCCTCTCGGTTGTGTTTGTTGACAAAGAGGCCCACAATGTTCAATTTGTTGAAAAAGGAGGATTTACATGGTGGGTTTTATAGTTCATGAGATGTTGTTGAAAATCCAATATTGAAAAAAGAACCTCAAAAAAGTAATGGAAGATTTGTAGGTAGTACAAAAAGAGCAGATACATGATGGCGTTGTTTTCTAGTATTAGCCATATTTTTGGGCCTCAAAATCAACAAATGGAGATTAGTGTTTTTGGACAAGGGACTTTCATGCAAGGTTATTGGAGTCTTGGGAAGTTGCGTGCTATATTTTTTTCAATATCATAACATCAAAATATGGAAAAGAAAAGAGATTCTCCCAAGTTTTGGTTTGGCTACTCAAGGTGACTAGGGCGACAGAGGATAAGGAGGCTAGACTTGCACGCTGGGAGGAGACTAGCGCACGGCGCTCAGGGTGACCAAAATGCCTATAAATTGAGGGTTACCCCTCCTTATTTTGGACTATTCTCAACACTTAGAGAATTCTTGAGCTCCAGTCATGCAGGTGGTTTGGCCGTGCAAGTGGTGGTTTGGTCATGCAAGTATAAAGATATTCAGAAGTTGTACGCCAATTGATAGTTGCATGCCAATATTGGTTTGGGAATAAAAATTTGTGAGTCACCCATGTTCTGAGTTAAAAGAGGGATTGTCATGTAAGTGGTTTTGTGACACTTGTGTGCCAAGTTTGGAGAAGTACACCAGTTGATAGTTGCGTGCCAATATTGGTTTGGGTGTAAAAGGGTGTGAGTCGCCCAAGTTCTGAGTTGGTAAAGGGAGTGTCATGCAATTAGTTTGGTGATACTTGTGCACCAAAAATAGAGAATCATGCTAGGCATAGAGAAGCATTCCAGTAATAGATAAGTGTGCCAGTCATTCTAGGGTTTCACGAAGGTTGGAAGATTGACCAGTATACCTGTGGTAAAGTTATATTCATTATTGAATGAAATTGTAACTTCAACACACCATCTACATATAGAGGAATATGAATTCATTTGTGATAATGAAGTGACCTGAAAGTCTTTAAACTGTGAGTGTGTCCTTTCTAGAGTAGTGAGAAAATAAATAAGAATAGGGTGATCCTTTCTATTAGCAGTGATCTAGAGAGATAAATAGGGAGTGACCCTTGGGAAAGCAGTGAGTTAACCCAAAACATTGTAAAGACAGTGAGTCTTGGCATAGAAGTGATCTAGCCTGAACATTGTAAAGTTGGCAGTGAGCATTAGTGTATTTAGTACATCAAAATATCATTGTTGTATTCTCCTTGGACATAGCCCGGTGAGGGTGAACCAAGTAAAAATCGGTGTGCCTGTGTTTTTTCTTTCCTATATCACATTCAATGTATCATCATCAGATAACCAAGGAAAGAATAATATCAATGTTAACAATTAATTTTAAAAAAAGTGACCCTTGTAAGAAAGATGTGCAGATCCAATAGGGCAGGAATAATTTTTGAAAAGAACATCCAAACCCTGATTCATCCCCCTCCCCTCAGGGTATCTGGGCCCCTTTTGGACCTAAGAATTGGCATCAAAGGGAAGGTTACTCTTATCTAATTTGTTTTCTTTAACTTTTTTCGGTCAATTTTTGATGTTAAAGATTTAGTATGATCCTATCTTGGCATATCATGGAAAAGGGAAGTACTTCAAAGAAGAATTAGAAGATATGTGGTATTCCTCAGTGTGGAAGTTTTTATAAAAAAAGTGTGATTCAATTAAAATAATCAAACAGCTTGCTGAAGGAAGGATTGGATGAATCAGATAGGGAAAAGATATATTCATTCAATAATGATGTAGGAATGAGTGAAGTATTTGAAATTCAATGTGATTTTGAGTCTACTGATGATGAATAAATGTCAAGAATTCTATAAGTAGAAGTTTTCCAAGAAACAAATTAATTGGATCCAAAATTGGATGAAGAAATTAAATCTAATGAAATTTGGATCCAAGTATTGGAAATTGAGGTCAAAAGGCTAAGAGGACTAAATCAAAGGATAATTTATGTGGATAATGACTTGAGGGAGAAGAATAATTCCCAAGATGAAGAACTAAAAAAGATATCTAAAGAGAGAGAAAACAAAAGATGATAAAGATATAGAGAATCGGCAATCATTTGAAATTAAGAATCTAAAATCCCGAAATGATGATATGTCCACAAAGCTATATAAACTAGTTCCGAAGAAACAATTTCTATAAAAGGAGAGTGCATGTTGTGATAATTATATTTCTCAAGAAAAATTGAAATTAAAGGAGAAAAGTGTCATGGTGGATAAGCTCACACATGAGTTTGAAAATGTGATGACTATAGGGAAGAATCTCGAGAGAGAACATAATGATCAACTTGAATCAAGGGATGTAGATATTCCAAAGTTGGATGAGGATCTAGAGTTAGTAAAAATTAATAAGATAAATCCAATTCCAAAGGAAAGACTAAAAAGAAGGATGCCCTGTACTTACTATTTGATTATCCTTTTGCAAGTAATGATGAAAGGAAAAGAAAATATGTTATTTCTAAAGAGAATCAAGAACATATTTTCTTATATCAAAGGCCATATGGTCTGGGAAAATATGGTATTAGATATTATGATCCCCATCTCATGCATGATGGGAAAAGAGCTTAAAAATGTTCAAGATAAAAGAAAAATCTTACTGGTACTAGAGAAAGATCCAAAAAGGATTTTAGAGGAAATAATGACAGCATGTGCTATTTCTGTAGAATCCATGGGCATACTTCAAGTTTTTAGAGGCTTTGGAAATATTTCTTGATGTGAAGACATAAAAATTTCTAAATCTGAGAATAAGAAGAAGCATCTTGAGAAGTCTAAAAGAAGAGTCTCTCAGAAGAGAGTATCCATGAAGTGCTTCTATTTTGGAAGAATGGGGCACACCATGAGTATATATCAAGAATATTAGGATATCAATGTCAGAAGAAGAACTAAAGCTGCATCAAAATATCAGCTTAGAGTTGATGAAATGAGGTGTGCCTTTAATGGAATATTTTTTATATGTTCTGACCATGGGCATTTGACAAGACATTGTACAAAGAAGAAAGTGGGGAAGGAAAAGGAACCCAGAAGGAGATCCCTACCAAAGGTAGTGTACAATGATAAATTTTACACTGGCATACAAAGTGGAAAGTTAAAGAACATACTTAAAACCTGAGGTTAATCATAAGGATCTAATGTAAAGGTGTATCAATAAACTCTTCTTCCACACTAAAAATATCTCTCTTGGAGAGAAGGTGAACAAACCTTTAAGATTAAGGGGAGATCTACTCCAGTTGTGAGAAATAAGAATGTTAAATCAGTGGAAAAATCAACACCAATAAGAAAGGGTGGAAAGATTCAAAAAACTGATAAAAGAAAAATGAACAAAGAATGCATTGAGAAATTCGCATGTCATGTACGATGGAAGTAGAGGAAAGAGGAAGAACCTTGAAATGGTGGAAAAAATCAAGGGAACATGACAAGAAGAGAGATTATTACTCATATAATGAATCAATGGAAATGGAATTTTGGTGGAACATCAAAGAATCAAATGTGTACTGGTGGGTTTAAACCCCAAATAGTGAGAAAGGTCAGGCCTGCAGAATGTACATATCAGAAAAAGACTCAACATGTGGGTAATGAATGATTAGTCATATGACCAGAGCAGTTGAAGTTGGTTAGGTAGCTTGAAGAAATGAGGAAGGAGTGTGATGCTCTATAAGAAAGAATCAAAGATTTGGCCCATCAAGATCAACCACAATCCTTATCTTGAGGATTCCAGAAATTATCCACTCCCTATGTGTGTAAATGTTATTAAATTATGTTAATGTGTTTTAGGTTCAAATGGGAGATACGATCCAAGGGTAAGTGGCGTCAAAAGATGAAAATCAGTGATTTTATATGATCCATAATGTCAATTGATTCAAATTAGTTACTAGAGATGATGAAGGATTCTGGAAGAATTCCTAGAATTAATTAAGTGCAATAGATAGTGCTTGTGTTATTACCTTTATCTCTTGTTTCCTATACTGAGTTTGACTCAGTAGGATTATAGGGTTTTTGATTGCTCATTTCTAAGTGGAAAATTTATCCAATGAAGATGTCATTGATATAATTAAGTTGGAGAAGTTTCTCAAACCTGCAGTCACATCTGAAGAAATTATGCAGGAGAAGAAGAATGTTTGTGGGTTTAAATAGTGGGCTCAGTAATAGGAATATTTGTACATCAAAGGGGGTCATTCTATCTCCTAATCAGATGAAATATATCAATGGTATAGAAAGGATGAATGTTTGTGCTGTCTAAAATTAGGATGATCGATTAGGGGATAAGTAGAAACACTAATGTTTTTCATGATTATCTATTGTGTTCTAATAATATGGTATCAGTTAAATATTTTTAGGATACCATGAAGCTTCGAGAGAATATAAACAATGTTTCAACTGGAAGCTAAGAAAATTAGTTGAATAAAATGAAATGATAGAGTGGAAAGATGCTTATTGATAATGAGAAAGTGGTAAGTGGCTGAGGTGGAGAAAAGTGTAAAATACTGATTCCAAATAAAATACAGATAATGAACATGAGGGCTAAGTCTATATCTCCAAAGATTCCAAAGAGTCAACATAAAATTAAGCGGAAGAGATTCATTGGTGATTAGACAGTGCCAGTTCAGACAAGAAGAATGACGTCACTACAGCAGACATCTCTCTTATCCTAGGTTGAACCTAAATGCTTTGCTGATGCAGCTGAAAATGAGAATTGGGTTCAGGATATGAATAAAGAGCTTGACCAAGGTGAGAATAATTAAACATGGGAGATTGTTTCAAGGCCAGCAGATAAGAATGTCATCGAAAGTAAATGGGTTTTTCGCAACAAGATGAATGAACATGGCATAGTTATTTGAAACAAATAACGACTAGTGTGCAAAGGATACTCCTAGGTAGAGGGTAGAGATGTTGATGAGACATTTTCACTAATGGAAAGGCTCAAAATAATCAGATTATTCTTGGACATTGTAGTGAAATGAAAGTTCAAAGTGTTCTAGAAGGATGTCAAATATGCATTTTTGAATGGGGTTCTAGAAGAAGAAGTTTATATTGATCATCCAGATGACTTTCCCATTCATGATGATGTGAACAAGGTTTGTTGGTTGAAGAAAGCACTATATGGGCTGAAACAAGCACCAAGAGTATGGTACTCAATGCTTGATAAATATTTGATAAAGATTGTTTTTCAGTGTGGTGGAGTTGACTACAATCTCTATTTCAACAATGATAGTAATAAAAGGATGATGGTTTTGGTTATTTCAATTACATAATATTTGGAAGATTAGATGAAGCGTTGTGCATATAGTTTTCATAATTCATGAAAAGTGAGTTTAAAATGTCAATGATTTGAGAGATGACGTTTTTCCTTGGTTTACAGGTGACACAAGGATGTAATGGAACATTCATTTCTCAATCGAAATATCCCAAGGAGGTTCTGAGAAGGTTTGGAATATAAAATTACAAGGAGATGAAGACTCTGGTTGCTACCCAGATGAAGTTATCAAAAGATGGTGATGGCAAGGCAGTTAGTGTAATATAATAATGGCAGGTTATTGGAATTTTAATGTACCTGACAGCAGCAAGAACTGATATTATTTTTTCCACATTCCAAGAAGCATGATATCAAATAAATCTCAAGGAAATCCACATGTGTATAGTGACAAAATACTTCGGTATATAAAGGGAACACCGGATTTCGGCTTGATATATAATAACAAATATCAGTCATAGTTATTGAGATATACTAATGCATATTGGGCTGGTTCAGTGGATGATAGGAAATCAACATCAAAAGGTTCTTTCTATCAAGGTGGATTATGTATTTCTTTGCTAAGAAAGAAGTAATATTTCATTTCATTGAGCACCACATAAGCTGATTATTTTTCATCCACTCAAGCATGCACACAGTTATTGTGGATGAAGCAGCAACTTGATGATATGGGAGTTAAAGTGAAGTCTATGATCGGAATCCAGTGCGATAACACAAGTTCTATCAATCTTAACAAAAATCCATTACATCACTCAAGGAAGAAGCACATTGAGATAAAATATCATTTTATCATGGAGATTGTGGAGTAAGGTATAGTGAAGTTAGAGTATGTTCCTACAAAGCTACAAGTTGCATACATTATGAAAAAGGCCTTACCAAAGGATTCGTTCGATAGGAATCTGCTGGCTCTGGGAGTTCATTCGACTCCCCACACTTGAAAAAGTTTGGATGTGGAACCCCCATCTCCCTGAGGTATGGTGTGTTTTCTTTACTCTACTAATTTGTGCTCTCTACACTGTTTCAGACCACAAAGGAGTGACCTTTGGGTTCGTTGAAAAAGGGGGATAAAGAGTGAATCCTAAAGAGGGAGAAATTGTGGCTAAAGAAGGGATACAATGTTTTTCTCAAAGACACAGGGAGAAGATGACAGGTGGAGCAGCGAGATAGGGGGAGTTTATCAAGATGGGTTAAGAAGCTAATAGGGGGAGCACCATGATGAGATTATGTGGTGTTTGAAGCGATCAGTCGGAGCTTATCTTGGACAGCACAAGAACCCAAGAAGTGTAGAGGGAGAGTATTAAATCTGAAGATACTAGAAGTGATCGATCAAAGAATATATATCACGACAACTAAGGATCGAGATAAAAGAAGAAGAGTATTCTTGGAATGGTGTTAGAAGGTTTCCAGTGATTAGCAGTTGGTATCAACAATTGGAGTTACAAATGAAGTGATTCATTTATGGACTTTTCATTTACTCTTGTTTCTTAAGCCTATAATGGATCATGTGGGATTAGAGTGTGTGTTGTGTGAATCCATTATCAGTACTGAAATTGAAAGAGACGAATGGGGGATAAAGCATTAATGAGGTATCATTTTATGAGAAGATTTTTCAACAAACCCAAAGGGGGGGATTTTTGGGGAAAATCCCTCAAGTAATCATTGAAGCATTTTTTTAGGTGATTGTGTTTGTTGACAAACTAGGCCTCCATGTTGTGTTTGTTGAAAAAGAAGACCACGATGTTTAATTTGTTGAAAAGGGAGGATTTACATAGCAAGTTTTTATGTTTAGGAGATATTGTTAATAGTCCATGATTGACAGAAGAACCTCAACAAAGTAATGGATGATCTGGAGGCATTACAAAAATAGAAGATACATGGTGGCGCCCTTTTCCAGTTTTTTCCAAATTTTTGGGCCTCAAAATCGACAAATGGAGAGAAGTGTTTTTGGAAAAGGTACTTGCATGACAGGTTCTTGGAGTCTTGGAAAGTTGAATGAAATATGTTTTTCAAGATCAGAACATCAATATATGGAAAAGGAAATAGAGGTGCCCAAGTTTTGGTTTGGTCGTGCAAGGTGACTAGGGTGATAGAGGCTAAGGCGGCTGGACTTGCACGTAGGGAGGAGACTAGTGTGTGGTGCTCAAGGTGACCAAAGTGTCTATAAATAGAGGGATACCCCTCTTCATTTTGGATTAATCTCAACCCTTAAATAATTTTGGAGCTCCATTCACGCAGGTAGTTTGGGCACGCAAGTGGTGGTTTGGTCGCTCAAGTATAACGATATTCATAAGTTTCACACCAATTGGTAGTTGCACGCCAATATTGGTTTGGGCGTAAAATGGTGTGATTCTCCCAAGTTATGAGTTAAAGTAGGGATTTTCATGCAAGTGGTTTGGTGAAAATTATGCACCAGGTTTGGAGAATCGTGCTAGTTTATAGTTGCATGCCAATATTGGTTTGGGCGTAAAAGGGTGTGATTCGCCCAAGTTTTGAGTTGGAAAAGGGTGTGTCATGCAAGTAGTTTGGTGATTCTTGTGAACCAGTCATAGAGAAGTGCACTAGGCATAGAGAATCACTCCATGCATAGAGAAGTGTGCCAGTCATTCTAGGGTTGTGCGAAGGTTGGAAGATTTCCAGATATACCTGTGGTAAAGTTGTATTCATCAGTGAATGAAAGTGGAACTTCAACAGAGAATCTACATACAGAGTAAGATGCATTCATTTGTGATAATGAAGATACCTACAAGTCTTTAAACTGTGACTGGGTCCTTTCTAGATCAGTGATCAAAGGAAGAGGAAGAACGTGATCCTTGCTATCAGCAGTGAGTTAGAGAGAGAGAAATAGGGAGTGACCATTGGAAAAGCAGTGAGCTAACCCAAAACATTTTAAAGGCAGTGAGCCGGTTTATATAATTGATCTATCCCAAACATTGTAAAGTTGGAAGTGAGCTTTATTAGATTTGGTAAATCGCCGCATCATCGTTGTATGCTCCTTAGATGTAGCCCATTGAGGGTGAACCAAGTAAAAATATATGTGCATGTGTTTTTTCTTTCTTACATCACATTAAAATTATCATCATCAGATAACAAAGTAAAGAATAATATCAACGTTAACACTTTATTTCAAAAAAAAGTGACCCTTGTAATAAATAGGTCAAGATCTAGTGGGGCGTGAATAATTTTTGAAAAGAACATACATACCCTGATTCACCCCCCCCCCTCTCAGGGTATCTAGGCCCCTTTTGGACCTAATAACCCTAAATATAAAAATTAAAATGAAAACGTAAAGATGGAACAATGCTTCATGTGTGGAAACCAAGGACAATTTTCTAACCAATGCCTAAATCATAAGATAATTAAGGGAGACCAACATCAACCGTAGAAGTGACCAAGGGATAAAGATCATGATTTTATAATAACATTGGTTAATGTCAAGGATTTAAATGATGTAGTCATATGTTCCCTCATTGTACACTCAAATAAATAAAATACATAGTTTGATTCTCATTCTATGCATTACATTATTTCATTAATGCTTTCAAAAAACCCCTAATTGAACCCTATGCTTCTAGAAATGGAGTTATTAGTTAAAATACTTCATATATTTATTCAATAATCAAGGGTATATAAAGATTCCCAAATTATCTTTAGTGATTACAATATCATCACAAACCTAGTGGTCATTACAATGGTGTAATTTTATAAAATAATAGGGATATGTTGTCTCTCAATGTATAATTCAATGATAAAATGTAGAAGAATGGAGATTTTAGTTGGCTTTAAGGGACAACCTGGAATTATTTTTAAAAGATAAATATCCTAGAATGAGTTTTATTAAGAACCACCACCTATATCCTTGATCATAGAAATGATTGGTGAATAATGAAAATAATGTTAATAAACAAATATGGGGAATTTACCCATAGTTCAATATTATATTAATGCATTTCATGGGGAATTTTCTTGACCTCCATCTAAAATAGAGGTATAATTATCATGTTAACTCATAACTAGAAAAAAGAAATCAAAGTTTCCATATATGATGGAATTTATTGAGTTTGAATAATTAAAGAAACACCTATAATATTATGTTGAGAAAGGATTTATTAAACCAAGTGTGTCTCCTTGGGGAGCACCTATTCTATTTGGGAAGAATAATGATGGATCAATATAGTTATTCATTAATTATAAACAACTCAATGAGATCATAATAAAGAAAAAATACCCTCTTCTATGGATACATTATTTATTCAAAAATATTTATGGGGATTAATTCTTCTCCAATATTGACCTCCAATCAATGTATCATCAGTTGAGGGTGAATAAATATGATATCCTAAAGACTTATTTCTAAAAAATATATGGTTATTATGAGATTGTTTTTATGAAATTTGTATTTACTAATTATTCTAGTTTATTTATGGATTTTATGAATATAATATTTAGGTACTACCATGATAAATTTGTTGTGTACTTTATTAATGATGTTCTAATATATTATAAAATATATGAGGAACATGAAGATGACCCAAAGGGATATATTAAAAACTATGAGTAAAGAGATTTTTTTTGATAAATTTAGAAAAAATTGTGTTTTTGGATTTCTCTGCATTTGCCTGGAGATCCTAGTGCTCCATGTTCTCTTTATCCATACCGCTCCTCCTAGGGTTTTTCATTTCCCTTAAATGGTGATGGCACACCTTAATTCGCTAAGATTTGGTCCCTCTTCTCTACCTCAGTGTTTCATTTCCCCATATTATCTCATGTTTTCTACTATTATGAGAATTATTTTCCTCACACCACTCATCTTTCTACCTTTCCTATTCATCAAACCCTGAATGGCCCGAAGGCCTTCATTTTTATTGATTTTTGATAACCCCTTTTAATGGATGAGGGGGAACCCTTACAAGGCACGTAGGCTCAGAGATTACATGGCCCATAGGCATAGGTGATTACATAACCCGAAGGTCTTAGAGAATTCAACCAAACTATCTACAAGGAACTTCCCCTCCCCAGCATCTGCATCATGATAGTAGCTCTCCACATTCGCATGGCCATCTGGATAGGCTTATCATGCAAGCACAGGTTGGTCCTGACAGCATAGTCATACCCTCTCATTATAAAAAATCCATTTGGCTATGCTCTGGTGAGTGCACCTGCTCTGAATCCTCTTCTAGGGCTTCTCCTTTTTTGTAGAGTCTGTTTGGGGCAACTATATTTGGCCCGATGGCCTAGAGGTGGCCCAATGGCCTTAAAGGATGCCCAAAATCCCTACTAACCTGAAGGAATGTGTGTCCTGAAAGATTTATGGACTCTAAGCCCAAAACAGTGGCCCAAGGTGAATATTTCTAGCTGCTATAGTACTGAACAGTATCTACTACAGTAACTACTACAATACCCCGCACAGGATAGAATCATTCTTGAAGACATGCACATCATGAGGGATTACACTGATGTATTTTTTTAAAGAGTTTCCTGGTCTTCCTTCTAACTGATAGGTTAACTTCTCAATTGAACTTATCCCTAGATCTCTGCCAATCTCAAAGACACGGAATGGCCACCGTAGAGCTAGAAGAACTGAAGAAGCAGTTACAGGAGAATATGGAGAAGGGTTTAATACACCTGAGTGCTTCACTGTGGGGTTCTCTAGTCCTCTTCATCAAGAAGAAGGATGGATCAATGCACTTCTACATTGATTATCATGAGATCAATAAAATCGAGATAATGAACAAGTATACCCTTCCATGGATGGATGACTTGTTCGATCAGTTTCTTGGGGCCAATTATTTCTCTAAGGTGGACCTTCGGTCGGGATATCACCAATTAAAGGTGTGGAAGGAAGATATTCCCAAGACTTCCTTTCAAACAAGGTATGGACACTATGAGTTCATAATGATGCTTTTCGGACTCACTAATTCTCTAGAAATTTTCATGGATTTAATGAATAGAGTCTTTTGAGATTACCTCGACAAATTTTTGGTGCTCTTTATTGATGATATTCTGATATACTCCAAGAGAAAGGTGGAACATGAGGAGCATTTGAAAACTGTGTTAAAGACTTTGCGAAGGGAGAAGTTGTATGAAAAGTATAGTAAATGTGAGTTCTGGATAGAGGAAGTATCTTTCTTGGGGAATGTTATCACTTGTAAAGGGATATCTATGGACCCTTCCAAGATGAAGTCAATTGAAGAGTGGTCGAGGCCAACTTTTGTAATGTAGATCCGTAGATTTTTGGGTTGATCTGGGTATTATCAACAATTTGTGAATAACTTTTCACGATGTTCAAACCTAATGACCATGCTGACACGGAACGGAGTAAAGTTTGTCTGGACACAGGAATGTGAAGACTGTTTCAAGGAGTTGAAAGGAGTCTTATCACTGTGCCAGTACTCACACACCCTTCAAGTGGAGAACTCTTTGTAGTGTATAGTGATGTTTCTAAGAAAGGATTAGGTTGTGTGCTAATGAAAAATGATAAATTGATAGCCTATGCCTCAAGGCAGCTGAAATCCATGATCAAAACTATCCTATGCATGATCTGGAGTTGGCGGCGGTGATCTTTGCGTTGAAAATATGGCGACATTATCTCTATGGGGAAAAATGTGAGTTATATACTGACCACAAGAGTCTCAAATATATATTCACATAGAAAGAGATTCATATGTGCTAGTGAATATGGAAAGAGCTCATCAAGGATTATGACTGCTCAATCCACTACCATCTCGGTAAGGAAAACAAGGTGGTGGATGCTCTAAGTAAAAAGGATCTTGCATCTTTATCAATTATGATAATTGAAAAGGATCCGATATTCTTAGATTTTCAAAGTATGGACATGGGAATAATTAAGGGAGGAACATAATCAATTCTTTCTGAAATGATTTCTCAACCATCCCCCTTGGAGAAAATAAAGGATTCTCAAAGAAAGGATGTGAAAATTCATAAAAAGGTGGAATATTTTAAAAATGGGAAATCCTCTAATTTCAAAATTAACGAGGAAGGAGTTGTAAGACTTGGGACACAATTATGTGTACCATCTGATCCAAAGATAAAGAAGGAGCTATTGAATGATGCACATAGCTCGAACTTCTCTATCCACCCAGGGAGCACAAAGATGTATCGAGATCTCCGAGAAATATTCTTATGGGACAATATGAAAAGGGAGATTGCCGAATATACATCGAAGTGCCTCGTATGTCAAAAAGTGAAGGCTGAGAGAAAAAATTATAAGGAGATGATGCAACCACTACCCATACCAACATGGAAGTGGGAGAATATTACCATGAACTTTTTCATTGGACTTCCAGTGAAATCTAGAGAAAACAATGCTATATGGGTTTTTATTGACCGTCTTACAAAGACATCTCACTTTATCGCAGTTCGAGAGGACTTCTCATTAGATTAACTTTCACGGATTTAAATCAAAGAAGTGGTAAGGCTGTATGGAGTACCACTATCTATTATATCTGATTGTGATCTGAGGTTAACCTTGAAGTTCTCGAAAAGTCTCCAACATGCTCTAAGCACTGAACTGAACTTCAGTATGGCCCATCATCCTCAAACTGATGGCCAATCTGAGTGAACTATTCAAACACCGAAAGAAATGTTGAGAGCGTGTTTTATGGAATTAAAAGTAGGATGGGACCAACATATTCAACTAGTTGAATTCTCCTATAACAATAGTTTCCACTCGAGAATTTGAATGGAACCATATGAATCCCTTTATGGGAAAAGGTGCATAACACTGGAGTGATGGGATGAAGTCAGTGAGAATAAGTTGCTAGGACCTGAAATGGTCGAAGAAATTGTGCATAAGGTGAAAACCATTCAGTAGCATATCAAGGCATCCCAAAGTCGACAGAGGAGTTATAAAGATAACCATTGACGAGACCTTGAGTTCAAAGCTGGATACATGGTATTTCATTGCATATCTCCATGGAAAAAGGTCATGAGGTTTGGGAAGAAAGAGAAGTTATGTCCTAGGTACATAGGCCCCTTAGAGATCATTGATCGAGTCAGAGCAGTGGCCTATAGAGTGCCACTTCCACCTACCGTGTCGAAAGTACATGATGTTGTTCATTTATCCCTCTTAAGGAAGTACATAGAAGACCCTTCACATGTACTCTCTTCAAAGGTGGTACAGTTAGAGGATGATCTCTCTTACGAGGAGCAGCCAGTGAAGATCTTGGATCGTAGAGACAAAGTTCTACGCAACAAGACTACTCATCTAGTCAAGGTACTATGGAGAAACCATAATTATGAATAGGCAACATGGGAACTGGAGGAAGAAATGAAGGAAAAGTACCCACACCTGTTTTTGTCTTAGAATGTAAAATGAAATTTTGAGGGTGAAATTTTATAAGGGGGGAAGAATATAACGACCCAATGTTTTTCAATGGAAATCCCCTTCTCATAAGTATGTCATAAAATCACATTAAAACACAAAATAATGAACTAATAAGTGCTAAATGACCTTTAAACATAAGTTTGACACTTCTGTGTTTGGAATTTTGAAAATCCGGCATACACGGTTGTAATCAGTAAGTTATTTGGTGTCTCATAAAGAAAACATAATTTTTGGTGAATAGTAACCTACCCTAATGAATAATAGCATACCCTTATGAATAATGATATACCCTAATGAATAGTAACCTCACTTGTGATAGTATAAAAAAAATATTCAAGTTGGAAGTTTGATATACCTATATTTTAGAATAACTTAATGAATGTTTTAAAACTGGTTTTGATAATAAATTATTATTTTAATTAAATATTAAAATAATAATATTTAGAAAATTATTTTTGAAAAATGGACTTCATTTTTGGATTCTAAATGTCGAAAAATGGTTAGGGTAAATTTTTGTGATTTTTCTAAAATACTTGAATTTTTATTAATAGTAAAATATGATAATTTACAATGAATGCTAAATAAAGGATTTATTGAGTCATTGATGATGTTATGATGATTTAAGACCACATTTTTTGGGATCACATGATAAAATTAATATTCTTGGTCATGGAATACTTACTATTCCTTGTCTTGTGAAGAAATAATAATTTAATGATTATAATATTATGAAATCCCTCCTCTCCTCCACTATAAAACCCCCCTTCACTCCCTCTTCTCTTCACTCCTCTCAAGCCCTGTGACTTGACATTATTCTGCCCAAATCTCTCCCAAAGATCCTCCCCCACGTTCAAAAGCTCCTAGCCTCTTCAAAATACCAATACCTCTCCCCTTAAGAGGTTCTCAAAGGAGAAAGTCTCAAGAGGTAAAATTACTCTTCCCAATTTTCTTCTTTTATTTTAAGTTCTTTTCTTTTTATTTCTTTACTCACCTCCCTTCACCATAATAGTATGATAAATCCAGTAAGATACATGTATGGTAATGTTTTAATTCTAATGTTATATTTCATTATCTTCTCTCCTTTCCCCACCCTTTTATTTGAAAGAAATAAAAGCATCGTTTGAGATGTGCTAATTTAGCACATTCAAGGACAACGGTTTATCAATTTCTATTATTATCTTTAATTCTAGTATGAAACAATTTTTATTATGGTTGAACCAGATTATTATATATGTAATATATCCTATTTTTAGTTCTGTATTATTTTTGTACAAATGGTATTAATTTATAAAAACAAAACATGTTCTTTGTAATCAAACCCATCGATTAACAAAAACGGTTGTCACTATGGTTTTAAATAATAATTAAACTTAACTCTAAGTAACCTATTTAAAATTAAATCCATGTAATCTACTGGATGTTCACTAATAAAATATAAATTCAATTTCGGACAACCAATTTCATCTTTCATGTTTACCTGAATATAAGTGAATCGATCTTTTAAAAACCAAGTAAACTAACGATCCCAAACAATGAAATTGAACCTCGTAACTAATCAAATAGGATTTGAATGAAATAAAAAGGTTTATAATAAATCAATTACATATATAAGAGTTTTGGACTTATTAATTAATAAGCCTAATTTTTTTATTCAGGTCTTTAATAACAAGTGGAGAATACAAACGGATTTAAGGAAAGGGATTCTCTCCATTTCACTCTTAATCAAGATAGTCCTATATGCTATGCCTTTTGTGGGTAAATCCTAAATGGTGTGTTATGTTTTTGCACCACCACCATACTTCCATCATGATGTATAAGTGATGAAAACCCCTTCTCTCTCTCATCATTCCCTCTTGGGTACACCTGACACCATGCTGATAAAACTGTAACGAATTCTACCTGAACCTTCTTTGTTCTTTCAGGATGCCTTATCTTGCTTTCAAAATGGTGGTATCTTATCTATTTATGTGAATATTATGAATTATGTTTAGTTATACAAGATTATTATATCAATACCCATTTCATCACTTTCTTTCAGGGATATACATGTATTTAAAATATTCCCTCTTTAGAACTTTCTGATAAGCAAACCTATTTTTGGGGAACATCCTGAATGGTTACCCAATTTCAAAAGCACTATATCATCTATTTTAAGACATCATTGTATTTATAAAATCAGTCTTTTATTATGAAAACCTACTTTGTTAAATTCTGGTTTTATATAAATTATTTTCCTCTTTTCTATTTGAAAATCTCTATAGTATTTTCCATAAAACCGCACAAAAATGTTTTAATGGTAATGTTTCTAAAATACATTTCTCATATGTTGTCACTTATGTTTGACACCACTTACCATGTTATATGAATATTTTACCTTATGAACGTCCATGTATTTTCTAATTCTTTCTTTACATGGACACTTTCATGATACGCCCATTGGTTATGATTTATGTTAGGATAGTGGTACCCAATTCTTTCCATGGGTACCCTTATGTTTATGTATGGTTGATTATGTATGACTGTATATGTGGTAAGAATATTTATGTGGCAAGAATATTCATGAAAATTTTGAGATGGGTGCGCCCAGATAGTGCTCCAATGCATTGGGTAAGGTTAAGTCTCATGATATGCGTTGTGAAACAGGATTGGCGGTTAGCCTTGACCCGTACAAAAGAAATGTTTTATGATTCTTCCACATTTATATGATTCCATTTTTATATGATACCATTATTATATGATATTATTTCATATGTTCCATGTTTTGGATATCAATATGGCATGCCTCTTAACTCATGTGCTTAAGATGTATCCTTATGTTCTTTCCCTTACTGGGTTTTTTAGCTCATCCCTTTGTTCATGTGTTCCCCAGGGTACCCTATGCAGATGTAAGGGTTTAAAGAAAGTTTGTAGCTCATTATGGAGATTAAATAAATAAGTTTTTTTTCCCATGTTTTATGTTTTATGTACCTAGTCTTCTAAGACACCAGACTTAACAATCCTTGGCTTGTACTATGATGATTAATTATACATAAAATCATGAAATGTTATATGTAAAAGGCTAGGGTCACTATAGTGGGTATCAGAGGATGGTATAGTTATTTTTGGAGATTAGGAATAGATCAAATTAGTGAGAACCTTAAGTATGAGACTAAGTATAAGAAAACATTTAGAATTTTGGTGAGTATTGAGTAAGTGGTTTATCAAGAAAATACATACCTGTCTGGATACGAGCAGGTAGAGGTGGCTCTGGCACAGATGTATCTAGGTGTAAAACCCGAAAACACTGCTTTGAGCTTGACTCTAGAAGGAACTGGTGCACAACAATAGGCCTTGCTGCACTCTTGGTTATGACACTCCCAGGGGATATACTTTGGTAGATTCACGAGCTTAGTACAAACTGTTATTAAGTGAAAAAATGAAGCCCATAAGAATATAAGTTAAAAAATATATCAAGGATAACCTGGATATAAACCTAAGGAATCACAAGACAGGATATACTTCTTCTTTATAAGTTTATAATTTTATGTTCAAAGTTTCCTTTTTATTCTTAATAGCTAAGTATTCTAGACCTCTAATTATACATTCTTTTTCTTATTTAATGGTGGGAAATAAAAGAACATGTCCCAACAACCAATGTGATTGGCAATGTGATGATTTCCCTAATGATATGCCTAATGTGATGGAAGTGGGTGCTCAAAACTTCATGGAAGTACTTGCTCAGCGGACTCGAGTTATGAATAATAACTCGAATCAGGTGGAACGTCCTCCTCCTCCAAGGAAAGAGAAAGTTGTCATAGAATCCTTCATACGGAAAAGGCCTCCCATGTTAAGTGGGTCTTCTGATCCCCTCCTTGCAGAATAATGGATTAACTCCATTGAAAAGATTTTCTCCATCCAGCAGTGCTCGGAAGAAGAGAAAGTTGTACTAGTGGTCTATCGTTTTGATGGGGAAGTTGATCAGTGGTGGTCACTGATCAAGAATACAAGGTCACAAGAGGAAATTGATTTTATAGATTGGGAGGAATTCAAGAAGATGTTTTTCATCAAATATGTTCCTTGAACCCTCTGTCTCAAGATGGAAAGAGAGTTCCTTGAACTCAAGAAGAAGGAAGATGAGTCCATCAGGTAATATGAAGCGAAATTTACAAGGATTTCAAGGTACGCCTCTGGATTTGTCATGAACATTGAAAGCAAGGTGGATCGCTTCTTTACTAGACTAAAGCCGAGTCTAGGAAAAGTGTTGGCTATTCGAGAATTCGACAGCTATGAAAAGATTGTTCATTGTTCCCTCAAGATTGAAATGTATATTGAAGACTCTCAGTGGTCTCGTGGGCCTAGTGACAAGAATCGGAAATGGAGAACATCATGGGTGGTTCATCAAATAAATCCCATGATGGAAGGAAGCCTCACTTTCCCCTCCCTTTTATTTGAAATAAATGAAAGCACCGTTTGAGATGTGCTAATTTAGCACATTCAAGGACAACAGTTTATCAATTTCTATTATTATATTTAATTCTGGTAATGAAACCATTTGTGTTATGGTTGAACCAGATTATTATATAAGTAATATATCCTATTTTTAGTTCTATATTCTTTTTTTACAAATGGTATTTAGTTATAAAAACAAAACATGTCCTTTGTAATCAAACCCATCGATTAACAAAAATGGTTGTCACTATGGTTTAAAATAATAATTCAACTTCACTATAAGTAACCTAATTAAAATTAAACCATTTAATCTCCTAGATGTTCACTAATAGAATATAACTTCAATTTGGGACAAACAATTTCATCTTTCATATTTACTTTAATATAAGTGAACCGATCTTTTAAAAACCAAGTAAACAAACGAGCCCGAACAATGAAATTGAACCTTGTAACTAATCAAAAAGGCTTTGAATGAACTAAAAAGGGTTATAATAAATCAATTACATATAGAAGATGTTATGGAATTATTAATTAACAATCCTAATTTGTTTATTATGTCCTTTAAAACAAGTGGATAACACCAATGGATTTAAGGTAAGGGATTCTCTCCATTTCACTCTTAATCAAGATTGTCCTCTATGTTATGCCTTTTTATGGGTAAATACTAAATGGTGTGTTATGTTTTTTCACCTCCACCATACTTCCCAAATTATTTATAAGTTATGAAAATCCCTTCTCTATCTCATCATGCCATCTTGGGTACACCTGACACCATGTCGATAAAACTGTAACGAATTCTACCTGAACCTTCTTTGTTCTTTCAGGATGTCTTATCTTTCTTTCAAAATGGTTTTATCTTATCTATTTATGTGAATCTTATGAATTATGGTTATTTCTACAATATTCTCATATCAAAACCCCTTTCATCACTTTCTTTTGTGGATATACATGTTTTTAAAATATTCCCTCCTTAGAACTTTTCGATAAGCAAACCTATTTTAGGGGAACTTCTCGAATGGTTACCCAATTTCAAGAGAACTATATCCTATGTTTTAATACATAATTGTATTTATAAAATCATTCATTTATTATTAATGCCTTCTTGGTTAAATTCTGGTTTTATATAAATGATTTTCCTCTTTTCTATTTGAAAAGCTCTATAGTATTTTTCTTAAACCCGCACAAAAATGTTTTAATGTTAATGTTTCTAAAATACATTTCTCATATTTTTGTCACTTCTGTTTGACACCACTTACCATGTTTTATGAATATTTTACCCTATGAACGTCCATGTATTTTTTTAATTTGTTCCTTACATGGACACTTTCATAATATGCCCATTGGTTATGATTTATGTCATGATTGTGGTACCCAATTTTTTCCACGGGTACCCTTCTGTTTACGTATGGTTGATTATGTATGATTGTATATGTGGTAAGAATATTTATGTGGAATTAATATTCATGAAAATTTTGAGATGGTTGCACCCAGATAGTGCTCCAATGCATTGGTTAAGGTTAAGTCTCATGTGATGCGATGTGAAACGGGATTGGCGGTTAGCCTTGACCCATACTGAAATGGGAAACGGGATTGGTGGTTAGCCTTCACCCGTACTAAAGAAATCATTTATGATTCTTCCACATTTATATGATTACATGTTTATATTATCCCATGATTATATGATATTATTTAGTATGTTCCATGTTTTGGATATCAATATGTCATTCCTCCTAACTCATGTGCTTAAGATGTATCCTTATGTTCTTTCCCTTAATGGGTTTTTCAGCTCATCCCTTTGTTCATGTGTTCCCCAGGGTACCCTATGCATATGTAAGGGATCAAAGGAAGTTAGGAGCTCATTATGGAGATTAAATAAATAATTTTTTCCCATGTTTTATGTTTTATGTACCTAGTCTTCCAAGACACTAGACTTAACGATCCTTGGCTTGTACTGTGATAATTAATTATGCTTTAAATCATGAAATGTTATATGTAAAAGGCTTAGGTTAATATACGTGTGACTCCATTTTTGAATACATGTCTTGAGTAGGTTTTTGGACCAAGTTAATGTTGCCTTCTTTTCTGTTTGAACGTTTAATCTATAGGTTCTTGTTTCAATCTTAGAAATTGGTGTATTTGTTCAGTTTTTTTATGTTTAATAATTTTTATGGTTTCCACTAAACACAAATTTGAATTTTTAGAAAATATAATATGGAATTATAGTGATTTATTATTACAACATGGAGCATTATTGGGACATATTGTAACAAGTGAAGGAGTATAAACTGATCCATTTAAGAAAAGGGTCATAAAGGAGTGGTCTCATCCTATAAAATGGAATAGATTTTTAGTTTCCTTGGTCTAGAAAGATATTATATAAGGTTTGTGAAAAAAATATTCGTGGTTTTATAATCCACTAACAAAGTGAACACAAAAGGGGTTTATGTTCATCGAGATAAAAGAGTGTGAAGAAAGTTTCCAACAACTAAAGAAGTTGTTGGTTAGTTCACCTATGTTAACTTTACCCTCAGATGGAGATGGATTTTTCATCTTTAGTGATGCATCCTTGAAAGGATATGGATGTGTACTAATAAAAATAAAAAGAGATTTTCTATGAATATAAAAAGTTAATGTTTCATGATAATAAATATCCAACCCATGTTTTGATGTCAGTTGCAGTTATTTTTGTGTTAACGGTATGGAAAAATATTCTTTGTGGGAAGAAGTGTGATATATACAAAGACCATCATATTTGGAAGTACATATTCAAAAAAATGATATCGACCTGATATAAAGGATATGGTTGGATATTCTTAAGAACTATGACTACCTTATTCATTATCACCCTGAAAAAAAAAAGTCACTAATTTATAAAATAGGAAAGACATGGGTGTTCTTGTGATAATGAGGTTTGAAAGAGATCCATTGATCTGTGACTTGGTAAAGATGGATAAGGAAGTAATAAGGGAAGGGATATCATCAATCATATCCCAAATGATTTCTCAACCATCATTACTATAGAAAATCAAGAAATCATAAATAGATTATCCTTTGTTACAAAAAAAACATAAAAGCTATGAAAAATGGGATGTTTCAAGAGTTCAATGTTGATTAAGAGGGAGTACCAAGGTTCAGTACTAGGTTTTGTATCCCATATATTCTAGAGTTAGAAAAATATTTTATGGATAAATCTCACAATTCTATGTTTTATATATATCTCAGAATCACCAAAATGAATAGAGATCTATGTGAACATTTTTGGTGGGATAATATGATGAGAGAGATTATTTATTATACAATAAAATGTATTGTATGTTAAAAATTAGAAAAAATAAATAACTTCCCAATTGAGTAATACAAAAACTACCCTACCTATATGGAAGTGGGATGATATTACTATGGTATATGTTACTGACCATACTTATATATCCAAGGAAAACAATTCCATATGAATAATAATTGATATATTAACTAAGTATACCCATCTTGTCTCTATATGATTGGATTTCTCCCTTGATCAACTTTATAATTTGTATATTCAAAAACTATTGATACTTCATGGAGAACCAATTTCAATTATTTCTTATGGTAATCCATGATTTACTTTTAAGTTTTGAAGGATCATTCAAAAGACTATAAATACATAAGTAAACATAATCATAGCCAATCATCCTCAAACTAATCAGCATCTAGATAGGATTATTTAAACATTGGATGATCTGTTAAGGGCTAGATCACTTGATTTTCAATCGATTTTGGACTAATATCTTATACTTATAGAATTATACTATAATAATAGTTTCCAATATAGTATTAAAATAGTTCCTCATGAATGAATCTTTGGAAAAAGATATAGAACTCCAACATGTTAGGATGGTGTTTTGGAAGAAAAAAATTTAGCACTAAATATTGTGAAAGAAACTATAGAGAAGATACAAGTGATCCCGAATCATATTAATTCTACTTAGAGTTGATAAAAATTAATGCTACCAATCAATGTAAGGACTTAGAATTTTAAGTTGGCGATCATGTATACCTCAAATATTACAATATAATAGAGTCATGAGATTTATAAAGAATGGTAAATTGAGTCCAAGGTACATTGGATCACTTGATATTCTAGAGTGTATTGGAGTAGTTTTCTATCGATTAGTACTGCCTCTAAATATTTATAACGTACAACAGTTCTTCCACATGTCACTTTTATGGAATTATATTCCAGAACCAGGACATATACTCAATATAAGTGGTGTGTAATTGGAACATGACCTATCATATGAAGAAGAATCAATCTAGATTCTAGATGAAAGGGGGAAAGTTTTAAGGAAAATGATAACATTACATGTAAATGTATTGTAGAGAAATAAAAAGTTAAAATTAGTAACATGGGTTCTTGAATAAGTGATGACATAAAAATATCCCATTTTATTTTGAGGAAATAAAAAAGATCGACGGTGAAATTTTTAAGGGGTAAAAAGTAACAACTATAAATTTACTTATATTATTAGTATTATAACTCATTCTTTGTAGTGACTATTTTATTATGTTTTATAATAGAATCACATAGAAATAATATTACATTTTATTGTAAATATTACAAATAATAAAATTATATTGGACATAATAGTGAGGGATAGTATAGGGAAATAAACACTAAATAATAGTCCACACACAATGGTAAACTTCATTGGATCTAATTCTCCAATAAATATCACACCCATCAAAAAAATGTTGAAAGAATGAGAAGCATTAGGAATACAATTGACATTATCAAGAGAATTGATGAAACATTGTATGTGAAGTAATGAATGAAGAAGTATGATAATGGTAGAGTATATATAGGGTTTAAAGGAAAATGTGACCATTAAGATACGGTCTATACATGACCTTTTCCTGGCCACCACAATGTGACTCGAATATTACCGTCAAAAAAGTAAAAATACCTAATAAACTAATAGTTTAAAAATAAATTCAAAATTATTATATAATAATAATTTTATTTTAAATATGTTATTATAATTTCATATACTCTTTAATAATTAATATTTATTATATTATAAAATTTAAAATTCATTAATAGGAATAAATAATGTGTTTCTATTTAAAAAAATTATTTTATAATAAATATGTAATATTTATTTAAAATATTTATTTATCATAATTAAAAAATAATTTTTAAAAAATAAAAATTATATTTTCAAAACATAATATAGAAATTATTTTTGGGTGAATTTTTAAAAAAAATTTAAAATACTTTACTTTTTAGTGAATAATAAAAATACAGCTTTTTGTTTTTAGTATATTTTATATTTCAATTATTAAGTAATAATATATAATATTTTTTTCAAGAGATTAATATGTTTAATTATTATTTTTATTATTTTATAAGTATTAAAGTCATTTTTAAAATATATAAAGGAATTTCAAATTCTAAAAAGAACTTTTTGGTTTTTAAAAGGAATTTTTAATGAATAAAATATTCGATTGTTTCAACTTAATATAAATAATTTTAATTAGAATTTGAAATTATAATATGTCAAAAACTATTTTCTTAATTTCATAAAACATGAACCAAGACCATTTTTTAGAATGGAAAATGTATTTTCTAAATACAATAATTCTAGAGGGTATAATTGAAAATAATAAACAATTATCCACATTTTTAAACAAATAAAAATTTCTTTATCTCATTTAATTCACTTCCAAGATCATTAAAATGTCCCCCCTCTCTAATTAGTTCATTAAGTACATTATATAACCACAAAATATTTCAATAAATCTCCCTTCTAAGCTTAGGAATATGTACTTATGGAAATTGGTTCTCTTCTCATTTCCTACTTTTCATTAAATTATTTCCTTTGAGGTATGTCTTCTGGTTTTTAACATACTATTATTTCATATATTTATAATCATTTAATTACTATCCAAATTATTTTACAATATTGATTGAATACCATTCTCTCTAAATAATCTCATTCCATAATCCATTTTTTATACTTGCTATGTTATTGAAATCATTCTTTGATTTCCTATTCCATAATTCAATGTTGTGAATACCTAGCCCTATTTTTATTTCTGGTTGTTCATATTAATATAGTTATAATTTATTTATTGAGAAATTTCATGTATCAAACCCACCTTCCCTACTTGTGTGTTAAAATGAGGAAAAGTTCATGTCGTTAATCTCTTATCAAGGTAAATATTTTTTATAAAACTCATTATCTATTCTCTATGATTTACAGTTGAAATGATTTATTATAATATAAGATCTATGTGGAACACAAAAAATTATTCATACTAAGTGTGCACCCTAATAATTTTACATTTAATTGAGTAAATAATTTATCTCTAGAAATAACATGTTTATGATACTTTGTGAGTACGCCTTGGAAATGATTCATGATACCTTGGTGAATAACCTTAGTAATATGTTTTACTTCACCTTAGTGATAACCCTCATAAATATAATTATGAATGTATTGTTTTTCTATTTTATCAACATTTTTATGTTATTATTCATTTAATTATGGTAATTTATCAATGTTATTCCCCATGATTTATACATGATGATCATTTAATTTACATTTCCTTCATTTATCCCCTTACTAGGATTTAGGCTCACCCTTTCCTTTTGATGTCCATACCCAAGAAAATATACTAAGTGAGATGACCTAGAATAGAGTTATAAAGGAATATTTCAAAAGTATAAAATAAATTTTTATGTGAGATCTATGTATTTCATTTTTTATGTGTCTTGTTTCCAAGACACTCAACCACAAAAGTTCCTACGGAATTTATCAATGGGATATTTTTTTAGGAATTATGATAAAAATCATGAATAAAAAACAAGGTTTTCCATACCATAGTTTCTTGATCTTTTTAAATTATGATTTCATTAATATAAGATATATATTATATATCTATGATTATAATATATTGATCATTCATTATGTTCCTCTCAATTTATTTAACTTTAAAGTGTTTTTTCCAATAATACATGAGTTAAATTATCCTTAAGGGTTCTCAAGAACACAAGGTGCTCAATTATATTTCTATTATCTTTTACTTGTTAAATAACTAAATATATTTTAGTGTAATGATTTCATATGATATATAATGAAATTATTTTATGATTTAAATGATTTTTTAATGTATAAAGTCCCATTTAGAATTAAATAGGAAAATTTGTGGTTAACAAAAAGGGGTTTCCATGTCACTTGGGCATTGATTTATAAAAACTATGTTTTGGGTGGATAAGGTGTTTAATGAAATTACAGTGATACTTTATTATGAAATAATATGATTTTTTTTGAAATTTTTTTATGTGAATAATGAATGATTGATGAAATGTTTTAATGAATGATTTTAAAGTATAAATATGTAATTACATTATGTCAATGTGTTTTACAAATAGATTTTATTGGATGAATCACCCCATAACATGGATACTTTTCTTTATTATTAGTTGATCATATATTACTTTTTTATCTTCAGGGGCTATGGATAGTAATAAAGTGGTGGTTTCATGTATTTTGATTCATATCTCATTAATTAGTAAAACTTCATGGAAATTCCTTGTTTATTTGGGAGGGTTCCTAATATAAGTCCCATGCATGTTTATGAGGAAACTCTCCCAAGCATGATCATTTATAGAATAGGATGAAACTCTACCTAGATATTGTTCCTATTAGTATAAGATGACTCGCTGAATACTATCCTATGCATGGTTAGATATAAAAATGGTTATGGTTATGGTTATGGTTATATATTTGATTGGTATAAGGATTCGTTGTCTCTTTATATTAGTTCATTAGGTACATTCCTATCATTTTTTGGTATAATATTTATTATAAAATTTTCATTATTTATCTTTAATTCATGTACATGATTTTTTTTGTATTTATTGTATATTTACCATCTATAAATCTAAATATGAGATTTTCAAATAAACATTTAAATGACCAATTTCATGAAACTTGTACAACAATTTTATTTTCTTAATTATAGATCAAACTATAATGTACGGATTTCTTTAAAATTATTGGAATGTATAGAATATTTATTTGTATCCCACTAGTATTTCTCTCACACCCTATATTCAAAAATTGGTGTCTATATATATTTTTCTCCTCTAAATTTATTTTTTGGGTATGATCAATGTTCTTGTTTCTTAGGTGTGGACCATAGCATAGTTATGAGACTATAAAGGTGATGGTATATGAAGGAGTTAGTGTGTCACATGGACGTGTTTAGAGTTATCATTTTAGTTGTGTTAGGATTATATTTCATTCACTCACCCTTTGTATGTGTGTATCTGTTGGATTCATTTTATCATGTATAGAACCATGTATGTTATAATTAAATTTATGTTTTATATAGTCTCATTTATTCAATACATATTACAAAGGGTAAATCATTCCCATTTTCTGTATGATTCATATGTAACTTATTATCAATACATTGTTATCAAAAACATGCTTTAGGAATTATGGAATGTCTATCCATCTATGATGGCTTGGTATTCATGTTGGTATGTCAAACATAAACACAGACAAAAAATACCACTTTGATTAACTAAAAGTTAAATAATCTTATTATTTTGGATTGGAAAAGAAAAATTAAGAGGTCTAACCCAAATTAAAGTCATTGGAAATTCTCTTAGCTTATGAACCATTGGAGCCCATCAAAACATAAGGAATTGGAATGACTCAAAGGATATAATCAAACCACTCCATTGCTTCACTAAGTCATCTCTATTTATAATTCCATGTAATAATTTCTTTATTGTTAAACTCTCATACAAAAATGTATAACTAGTCCATGACCTCTATGATGGTTCTGGTCATAGTGGAAGCATACAGTGGTGGGAGATATATTAAAATTTCATTTAATATTTCTATACCTGAAGCCATGAGTGAGGATCTTTCACATAAAATTTATAATTAATTTATTTAGATCATAATAAAGAAATTATCTTGTCTTAGGTTTCTTTATTCCATGTTGGTTTTGATATTCCAAAAAGACTCATTAGGATTTCCTTTATTTTTCATGTGAGGATCCAAGGATATAATATCTCTAGAGGTGATCCATATGAGATCCTTTGATCCCTAAGCAATGCCAAAAAATCTTTAGGTTCTACCGTAGGGAACCAAATTTCATTCTTTATTCATTCTTAATAGCTCATTCTTTGGTCTTGAAGAAATATATCTAGCATTTCTCATTCTTGATAGGGAGAGAGATGGAGGTGTCATAGGAGAATTCATTGGGCATGATAATTCTCCATCTTCAACTACCTACACAATAGCCATAATTGGATATTTATTGATGTAGGGTTTACGTTAGAATATTTTTAAATTTCATGCCAACCCTTAAATAATATTAAATCCTTTAAAAAAAACTTCATGCCAAAAAATAATAATATAATTCTTATTTTGCAGAATGCACAAATGATGAATAATATTTACCGGATTGTAAGTAATTATTTATCACCGGATGTGATCTTGGTCTGTTTGAACTCCTTAGTATTTATTGAATTCCCGAAAAAATATTTTATTCATAAATAATTTTTACATTCACATACTGGTGAATAAATAATTATTAAATATTTAATAAAATAAATATATGTTTATTTATTCACATGCCTGAAAATAAATATTTAATTTATGTTATCGATTTAACTTGAATATAATTATTACTCAGTCTTAAGAATAATATTTTTTCCATTAATTAAATTCAAATAGAATTTAATCGAAATCAATAGAAATGCATAGTGTGTGACCCTCTCAGATTATTTCGCATTGGCATTAGGCAGTCTTTTTTAAAGTCAAAGATTACAATCTAGAAATGGGTTAAGGAACCAATCAGAAAGAACATAATGTTACAATGTCAAAAACCACATACGAATTATCACTGTATAATATAATCTCTTTTTCACAATATATCATAAATTGGGTTTCAAGATGGTGTCATCAACCTATATTATCGATATGAATTTGTTTGACTATCTGAAATAAAAACATTGATACACCATGGACATGTAATTTAGGTGACAGTTATATTCCAATCAAAGGGCCAAGATATCAACTCCCATAAAGATGGAATGAAAAATAATTCCTTGACATATACTTTAATGACATGCCAATCATGAAGCACCCAATATACACAAATTCCCACAAACATATGGTGTGATGATTTTTTTTAGTAAATTTAAGTGTGCTAGTAATGACATTCATTAATGATAATCTTAAAGTCTAAGTACCATTACACATGCTCACATATAGGAATATCTGATGATACAAAAACATGTTGAATTACTACTAGTGGGCATGTTCTCATAACCTCTTTTCTTGGATATTACCAAGTGTGAACTTCATGAGGATAATCTTTGTTCTCTTATGAGTATTCATAGTTGACGGTCTATATACTATATGTATCATTTTAGTATGTTATCCAAATGTAGAACTATATTAAGAATATTATCATATCACTTAAAGTTTCTCATCATATCGGGTAACTATTGTAACCTTATCAATGCGATAAATACTAGGAAAATATTGCATCAATGTTATTTATAAGAACAATCAATATGTGATAATATGTTTATATTAATATTCACTTATTTGAATATACAAGTAATCTAAAGTACAAAGTAGTAGGTATCAGGGAACCAGCTCCAATGAACTCCCACTTACACTAGATCCAAATGCTAAGGATATGTAAGTACTCACATGTTAAACATGATTCTACTGATTATGGATATAGTTTCTAGGCCTACCATGTTTCCATGGCTAGGGTTGGTTAAGCCACATGTCAGTGCGGCAGATCTATTTTCTAAAAAATAACTATCTTGATAAAATCCCTCGAGTATTAATTTAACCAAGTATCCACCTATTGTTCCCATGTCAGAATCCTAAAATCTGGATTAAATCCATAATCATAGTTTATCATAAAATGATAAACCAATTTCTTTTGGTGTAACCCAAAACTGGAAGAGGATGTTGTTAATCCTCTTATTAAGTTGTATCAGAAGCCTCAATTCACTTGGATATTTTAGATATGAAAACTTCTAGATATAAAAAAATTATATCATATTTTTGTAGCCTTATCAGTGATACTAAATCAAAATGAACTAAAAGATAAGAATTTAATTCCCTTAATCACTAGCATTCTCACTTCTCCAGACACTAGGAACTCATCACGTTTTACTTTTCAAAGTACTTTTAGATAGTTATAACTACAAATCTATGTAATTATGTTGGAATTATTTGATTTTAACCTATTATGATTTATGATTCAGTAATATCAAACATTGGTATGTATCTTGGATCATAAGATGAATTCCTATAACATAATCTTGTGAAATTATTTTAATCATCATAATCACTTCCAATTCCCAGGTATATTCAAATGGAAGGATTATATGCCAACAAAAATTTGGTCATGAATTGTTTCAACTTTTATTTTTCTAACCACTATTATTATATGTACTATTACTAGATTATGAAAACATATAGATCCATTTTTATAGATCTTGTTCCCCATAACATAGTTTCTACATTAAGTAAAACATATATAAATTTAATTCCTAATTTTTAGCAATATGACACAATAATTTTTATTCTCCCACTAACTAGTTAAAAAAATTAGTGCTCTCACTAAATAGTTAAAGACACATGTCACTCATTCATTTCCAAATTAATATTCTATGATCACTCTGAAATATTTGTTTATAAATGAATTAATGAAGTCTATGTATCTTATTGAAATTTATTGATATCACCAACCCTTTTAGTTTTTCCTAGTAGCATATACCATAACATATCCTTTGGTTCATGTCATATAGAAATATTCTATAAGGATTCCTCTATATTTGGTGGCCTTGAAAATCAATATCCCAATATGATGATCATAGAAATATGCTTTGATATGTTGGATTATAAAAGGATTATATCCATGATGAGTGGTGAATAAGTTTTTTAATAGAATAAACCTTTCAATAACCTATCATGTCATATTGGTACCATATTGTGCCATTCATTTACATTTTCTCTTGAATAATCACAAGCAGTATCAAGTATGAAAAACATTGAAAATATAGAACCCCTGAATCTTGAAACATGGAATCCAGTAGTTATCAAAAATAGAATATTATTCTGAAAGAATCATTATTCTAATATAATAAAATATATATCGCCCACTATCGGGAATATAAACCATCTCTTTGGTTATATATTCCTACATAGTATCGGTCTCTATAACTACTCATCCCTCTAAGCATAGTGGAGTCCAATATTCCTATGGAAACCCACATGCATCTAGAGCCTCAATCTATAGAAGTTAAATCTCCTCCCACTATATTCAAAGAGATAGGATTCCATTATGAAAATATATTCAATATTGAATACATATTAATTTTCTTAGTGTATATAGGATCATTAACATAAATTCACCTTAGTGTTTTGATGTTCATTTGTAGCTAAGGACATCTTTTAACAAACAATTTTTATTTAACACTTTTGATATTTTCTTAATATATTATTATCATATCATATTTATTATGATACCCATTAGACGATATTATTGGAATATGATTGGTTGTTTCAAATAAATTTCTAAAATATTTCATGGAAGGAAAAATTGAATATTTAAAATGTGTATAAGACCCATCACTGATCTTTTCATTACTACCATCATTACATTAATGTATATAAGAAAATTGTTTCTAGGGAAAAATTTAATCCTCGTATATGATCATTGATTACTTGGACAAAATGTTTTCCAATGATCCAGCTTGGATATTCCACAATCTTTACCAAGTGAACTCATTTACTTCACTAAGTGTTTCTAAAATTTCTTAAATAAATCTCATAAAGTATATGAATTTACCTTTATATTTAGAAAAGTTCACATGACCATGTTGGTCTAGTTTTTAAATATTTTTAATGTACCTTTATATATTATGGTTTCTTTATCTAAAACAAGATAAGTAGTTTTTTTGTATATCAAGTACCTTTGCTCAATTGATACTAAAACACTTTAAAGGGAATAAAAAAGTCTACTACCTTCAGTTTAATTTGATAAATAATTATCTTTCCATAATGAGGTAAGAGTTTTATATTTTATATTCATCATTAATTTCAATAGATATATGTGATTCCAGAGTTACTGAAGTAATAGGTTAGTATTTAATGTACCATAAAAACATTTATTCCAAATGTGAAATAATGCATTGTTGTGTCTATCTAGACACTAATATAAATGTTTTGGTAACACTTATTACAATCTGTAATTGATACTTTTAGAAATGAGAAGCAGCAATATCCCCTTGGATAACATAGTAATGACCCTTTATCATCTCCTTTTGAATTCACTCTATAATACTTCTATTATTTCTTGTTTCCTATATTTAAATACATTTATGTTGTAAGAATATTTCATTTAATATACAAGTGATGAATAGAAACTTGATGAATATACCTGATGTGGATGAAACTAATTGGTTCTTCAATTTATTGATATTTAATTTCTAATGTCCACTCGTTCGTCATGAGAATAAAATATTCTCCTATTAATTCTTCTTCCCTCAAATCCTTTGTCCCTTTGAAAGATGTTGTGAAGGATATTTTGGTTGTATATTATCCATTGGATCTTCATCCATGTCTTTCAAAAAATTTACCATAAGGGGTGGATAAACAAGTTTCAACCAGCCCTTATCTTCTTAGTGAATTATGGAAAAAAAATGAGTGACTTATCCATTTTGTTTGTTCAGGATTAGAAAAATAAGGACAATCTTGGTGGTAAGGATAATAAAATAAGATTAATGGATAATTTATTATCCATGTGGAAGCCCAATTTCTCTAATCAATTTTTATAACCCAAAATTTTTAAATCATGATCAGTATCTATATTTCTTTCTTCCAATTTGCATTGATATAGTGCATTGACAATCTTTTTCATTTTAAGCATTTCCTTATCTTTCTCAAGGGAATGGAGATGTTTTATTATGGTGTAAGAATCCATGTCTTTATGTGTTGTATCATCAAATCTCAGGTCATAGTTGATATTATAATACAATAGATATAAGAAGCATCCTTAAAATATCTTAGTTAGGATACCTTTTCACCTCCATTCACATGTTGAGGTGGAAGAATAATAATAGGGGATTCCAACACATAATACAATCTTTTTAATAATAGCGCATCACATAAATGATTGTACCACATCTGAAAAATTTTAGCTATAAGAACATACCCTGAGTTAAGGAATGATTTCACTGCTTTTATGGTTTTTCTTTCCATTTATCTACAATAATTAAAATAGTTTATTAGTACATTGATTGATTATAAATTATGTGATATATAATAAATTTAAATGATTTTATTAAATCTACCACTATTTTATCAAGTTTTAATATCCCCCACCATTGAACTCAGAATGTATAGTTTCTAGGAAATTATAGTGGAAGGGATCCATATTCCCTTCGCATACCCCAACAAGGTTTGGTCAAGCCACTTGAGGATATTTAGGTATTCATGCCTATGCCAATTATGGTCTTGTAGCTACTTGGTCCATTGAGTAGACTCCCCAATCCAGAAATCCTGACTTAAATTTCCTCAACACTTGCCTGCAAATTACACTTAAGTATAAAAAGTGCTACTCCTCTTGATGTAAAATGGTTAATTCAACCCAATACCTTCATAAGAACTACCCTCATAAATGTAATTATCCCAATAAGGTTTGTTCAAAAACATAGTTCTATAGGTTTTATTCCTAATCAAGTAATGGAATGCCAAGTACAACCAAATATTTAATTGATGTATTTTTTATTTATTATACATAAATTTTGTCTTATTTTATCCTTTACATGACTTGTTAATATTCAGTGGATTTTTCTTAATTAATTAACCATGTAAGATAAAACATTTATGCATAATATATTTATTTAAATCCCATCATTGCATATTAATTAGTTTATTTATGTGATTGTGGTCCTGTATATATAAAATAAATAATGCATAGATAGAAATAAATAAATAAAATAAATGACCCAGTCATGAGATTATATAACATTTGATTTAATGAGAAGACATTAAATCAACCTATATCCTATGATAATTACTCCATTTTATGGACTTGGCATGAGTTACAATGTTCCACTTGAACACATATGTATTACCAATTTGGAATCATCTTTTATTTTTCATGAACCACCTCCACATGTCTATGGATGATCCATTAATTACAATTATTAATTACTCACACACGAGTGAGGGGAACCAAATGATTGGTTAAATGGTATTTCATAAATATCCTTGAACATGAAGGTCCTACATAATAATGGAGGGATGGATGACTTGAAGGTATTTATTTAATTTAGTATTAAATAATTGTAATCCCAAGAAATAAATTAAATTAAATTAATGCCAACAAATACATAGGTCTTTTTCATGCTAATGATCAGTAATACATGAAACGAATATGCAAAATTAACTAGTTATCATTAATTTTTTATTCATTATTTATTATTAAGATAAACGCATTTGAATTAATTAATTAATTAATTCCCTTTCAACTTAATGATCATACAAACTTAATTGGAGATTCCCAAAATTTATGGAATTAATGGAAAACAAACAGGTGGACCATAATGACATATTTATGACAACAAATTAATTGAGAATTTAAAATTCTATAAATCCATTATTAAATTTTCAAAAAAACATTGGTGTGTCGATCAATAAAATAAGGATTCAATGATGTAATTTTATATTTAATGTAATTTTTATTTATATCATTTAATGCGAGACTACATTTAATGTACAAACCAGTCACATTCCATGTATCTCGATTGTTATGTATCCAGGTCACACTATTAGGGATTCAGTGTGTTGACTCGACCAAACTACATGGTGTGTACATTCTAGCTACAAAGGGTGTATCTTCTTATTGTGTGCCTAAGATACTTTCCTGTGTATTCGACATGTATGTTTGCGGATAACATGGATTGTTCAAGGAAGCTATACTCCATGTGCTCTGAATGTCGTGTGCCTATGAAACCCACCAAAAGACTTGTCATGTTTAAAGGTGAGAGTATACATGACATGTGCACTCTAGCTACACACAGTGTATCTCTAATGTTGTTAGTCTAGATAAATTTTCATGTATCTCAGATATGGGAATTAATGAACTACACATCATGTACACTACATAAATTTCATGTATATCATAAATTTTATAGGTTTTCAGTCTCATGAAGTTTGGTCATGTATTATGACCACACGGATTATGTGATTTACACTACTAACTCATGTAGATTACATGGTGTGTACTTTGTAAATATTGTGTACTCTCACAACTGTGATACATCTTGTCCAATCAATACGTGATGTATAATGTGTGAAATAACTATGTGTCATGCTATGTATTCCTCTACATATCCACATGCATTGCACTAGGGTACATGACATGTACATAAGACTATAGGTCATGTATCCCTAACCGGACAAAATTTTCTTGTTCCTAATGGAATATACAGTTTTTCTTCATCTATTATTAGTACTTTAAGAAAATGAAACACTTAATGAACATGTTTGTTGGAACCTCCTTGAATGGGGTGTGTTTGAAATATATTATTTTAGTGATCACAAACCATGATTCATTTATTACTAATGTTTCACATGTTGTATGATAGAATTTTATATGAACATATTACTTCTATTAAATTCCTGATGAGAGTTATGGAAAGACAGCATTGGTTATGATCCACCACTACCGCCAAACTCAAGTAACTATTACCGCCAAGATGAGCTACCGCCAGACTCAAAGTCACTATTACCGCCAGGATGAGATACCACCAGACTCAAAGTCACTCAAAGTCACTATTACTGCCAGGATGAGCTACCGTCAGAAGTGAGTCACCACTACCACCAAAGGAGTTGCTTTCATTTTATTCACCACTAGATGCTAAGTCACCACTAGAACTCTTGTTACCATTGTTGTCCATGATCTTTAGCGAGAATGGTTCAATGGAAAAATCTATTCCTAGATGGTTTGACCAAGCCCTCAAGACTTAGTAAAATATAATCCAGGGAATGTGGATCTCCTTCAAAAATTGCTGCTATATATTAGTGAAGGTTATCTCTCTCAAAATGATGATGATATATATATACAATGATTATTGTCGATCAAGAAAATTGTGTGATCAAATTTGTGAATTATCTCGAAAATACTAATTCAAATTTTGTGAAGATCAACGACACATAAACATTGAACCCATTACTGAGATTGATTGAGAAAATAGACAGAGATAAACTAAATCATACCTTCATATTTCTATGATCCTTTGTTCTGATTCAAATTTTCTTGAATAAATCATAGACTCCTCACCATTACTGATCTAAGGATTACTAAAATACAGAACACATCAGTTGAATAATTTTCTATTTTTTTGTTCAATTTTTTTTAATTTTAAGAAGTGAGTTGTTTTATTGTTATCCAACACACGCTGTCTCTTGTATATTCTTGGAGAATACTTGTTATTATCTCTTTCCTAAATCTATTTTCCACTGTGTTTGTGGAAGAGGTCCCTTTGTGACATGTTCTTTTCTTTTATCTAATATATAAATGTGGAAGAGGATTGTTACCCTAGACAGTTTTTTGTTGTTGACTATATACCTGATCTTGGTAGTGGATTTATTTGATTATATTTATAATATTCTTGGAAGAATTTGATTTCCAAGTGGAGGGGATTAGATCTCACCTTGAGACTAAACCTCTTGTTTATTCTGTTGTGTCACTGTGTTGTTTGTTTTGTTTTTTTATCATATTAAATATAACATTTCATTAACAAACAAAACAATTAATTTGATAATTAAACATAACTAGTGTTTATATATGTTTCCATCTAAGTAAATTGATCTCAAAAGTTATGGTATTTCTAAACAATGTTTTAACTAAGACCCTATCACTCTTTAAGAAATATTTTAAAAGGATAGATCTTATATGAATCTTCTGTTTTGATTAATTGGCTAGTTTATTTTATTCTTGGGTTTTTATTTTTTAGTCTATTTATTTATAGAAATTTTTATTGGGAACTCAATTCACCCCCTCTTGAGTTACTCTCTTCGGCCCCAATTTTTTATCAAAGGAGATTTTATAATTTACCTCTTTTTACAAAGATTTTAGTTTCATTATAAAGATCTAAAAAATTTATCATTTATAAATTTTATTTCTTTATAGATAATAGTCAAGAAGGATTTTCTACCAACATATATCATTATTTTAATAGAAAAAACTATTCCTAATGGAAAATCAAAATGATAATTAATTTGGAAGGTCTATGTTTTGATATATGGATTTTAAAAGAATATCAATATGAAATAACACAAAAGCCTAGAAGAGATCTGAGTACTGCTAGAAAAACTACTTATAATGATAAGTGTAATGCTACGAATTCTTTGTTCTATGATTTGGGAGATGATAAATTTTATACAATATCTACTTGAAAATTTAATTTTGAACTATGGGATACATTATCTGTCTCACATGAAGTAACATAAAATGTCAAGGAAATGAGACTGAATACATATACAATCAATTATGATATGTTTAAAATGAAATCCGATGAACCTATTTCTGATATGTATCTCAGGTTCAATAAAATATGAATATTATGCACTCACTTGTAAAGCAAGTGACAGACAAAGATCAGGTGATGAGACTGCTTAGATGCTTACCTGATAGATAGAGAGGAACATATGTGTTAATCATAGGGTCATGTTATGTAATTAAAATACCTATCAAGGAATTGATAGGAAATTTAATGATTTATGAAGAATAACTTGAAGGAAATAAAGAGACTAATGAAAATGAACCAAAAAAGAAAATAAGTATCCTTCAAATCTACTTCCTCCAGACAAAAATAAAAAGTACAAGTCAAATACTCTAGTGAATAAGGATCTCTTGATGACAGTGATGAAGAAATGGCACACATGGCAGGACAATTCAAGAGATTCTATAGGAAAAATAATTTCTTAAAAAAGTCAAATTTCAGATAATATTATGATAAAAAAGGAATTTGGAAAAAGGATTCGAAAAATGATGATACTAAAAATAAAGTTACCTATTATGAATGTAAGAGTAAAGGCCACATTAAATATGATTGTCCAAAAATAAAATATAAAAAGAAGTATGAGGATAAGGATAGGAGATACAAAAAGGCCATGAAAGCAACATGGAGTGCCTCCAAAGACATTTCAAGTGACTGAAACACTAATCAAGAAGATAATTCTGACAAAGCCAACATGTGCTTTATAGTATGAACATGATAGGTAAAAATGATCTTCCTATGTCTTCTATTGATGCTTCATACATATCTAAAAATTTTGAAATTAATGATAATTAGGAAAATAGTAATACCAAAGATCTGTATGATTACTATAACATGATGGAAGACACTTTTCATGAATTGAAAAATAAATATAAGTCTCTCAAAAAAAATTATTCTTTAATAGTAAAGGTTAAAAATAATATTACTATTGAAAAGGAGAAAAATGATCAACTGTTGAAAGAAAACAATGAATTAATATTGTCAAATGAACAATTAAAGAAACACATAGAAAAATTTACCAATGGTAATAAAATATAAACACAAATACTGGAAAAACCAGTTACTCCCAAGTATGAAACAGGCATAGGTTACTATCTAGGATAAAGAAAAGGTAAAAAAACTAGATTTACATCAAGTTCCAATGATAAAAGTTCATATACTACATACACCTTCTCATCTTGACCTAATAAATTTTTTATCTCCAAAAGTCTTTAATCTATTTATAGGAAACCTATTAGAAAAATATGGATAGAAAAATATCTTTTTACTAATATATCTAGATCCAAGATAATTTGGGTACCAAAATCATTTTTGGTACAAAATTTATGTTGTAGGAAACCTGTTTGAGAACCTCCAGCAAAACCATATGGTATCTGTACAATGGATGTTCTAGACACGTGACTGTTGAGTATTAAAACATTAAGAGTTTGATTAAAGTTGATGGGGGACATTTCACTTTTTGTGATAATGAAAAAGGGAAAATCATTGATCTTGTCCAAATTGGTAATTCTAATTCAGAATTAATTTCCAAAGTTTTATATATAGATGGATTAAAATACAATCTTCTTAGTAAATCCTAATTTTTTAGGATGGATTTTATGTGAAATTTGAAAACAATGCATGTCATGTTTTTAATGATAAAAATGTTTTAATTTTTCATACTTTGATAAATGATAATATTTATTAAAATGATTTAAATTATTTATATTCTAAATAAATTCTTTCTTAAGTGCCTTTCATAAAGAATCTTGGATTTGGCTAAGGATACTAGTCCATTGAAATATTCACTCACTTAGAAAACTAACTATGAAATGGTTCGTTAGAGACCTACTAAGGATTGAATTCTAAAATGATAGAGTTTGTAATCCCTTCCAAAAGGCGAAACATCATAATATTTTTTTAAGTATAAGAAATAACTTTCAACCTCTCAACCTTTAGAGTTAATTCATATGGAAATATTTGGACCTTCCAGATTTTCCATTCTAAGTAGAAAACACTATGTATATGTCCTTTTAAATGACTTATCTAGATACACATGGGTATTATTTCTAGCTCACAAAAGTGAAGCTTGTTCTTCTTTTATTAAGTATTACAAATCTGTAGAAAACCTTTGTGGACTTAGGATTAAGTCCTTAAGAAGTGATCAGGGCCAATAATTTGGAAATCAAGACTTTGAGTCATTCTATTCTCAAAATGGCTATAATCACAAATTTTTTGCTCCTAGAAAACCATAGAAAAACGGTGTAGTATAAAGAAGAAATATGACCCTTCAAGAGACAGCTTGAACCATGTTAAATGCTTATGATCTAACTATAAAATTTTGGAATGAACCTATTAATATAGCCTGTTATATTATTAATAGTCTTTATTAGTCCTCTCTTAAACAAAAAACCTTATGAATTATGAAATAATAGAAAACCAGAGGTTAATTACTTTAGAGTTTTTGGTTGTAAAGAATTTATTCTTAATATAAAGGAAAATTTGGATAAATTTTCTTCCAAGAGTGATGAAGGAATTTTCTTTGGGTATTAAACTTACAAAAAATCCGATAGAGTGTTTAACTAGAAGACCATAATAATGGAAGAATATGTTCATATCATGTTTGATGAAACTGATCCCAATGAAGGTAATACTATCTTAGAAGACCTTGAGGATGATATTTCATCTTTTAATCTCAATTCCAAACTATCTAAATGTTCTGTTAAACAAGAAGACACTATATCCAGTGATCCACCAGAACTTGAATAAGAAGAAAACCCAGAGCCTACCATCCCCTCTTCATAGAGACCCATAGGACTCATAGACACCACCCTTTATATGCAGTAAGAGGAAAATTATATATAGTTACACAGACCAGAGATTCTATGAGAAATAAAATTTAACATCAAGCCTTATTGTCATAGATTAAACCAAATAACATTAATGATGTCATAAATGATGAATTATGGGTAATATCTATGCAAGAAGAACTTAATTAGTTTGAAAGAATAAATGTTTGGGAACTTGTTGACCTACTAAAGGATACCTTAACTATTAGAACTAAGTGGGTGTTTAAAAACAAGGTTGATGAATCCTAAACTATATTAAGAAACAAATCTATATTAGTTATACAAGGTTATAATCAAGAATAAGGTATTGATTATGAAGAAACATTTTCACCTGTAGCAAGACTTGAATCCATTGGGATACTGCTTTTCTATACAGCACATCCGAACTTCAAACTATATCAAACGGATGCTAAAATTTCATTCTTAAATGGGTTTAAAATTGAGGATGTTTTTCTTGAACAACCCATATTATTTTAAAACACACATTTTCAAAATAATGTTTTTAAATTAACAAAATCTTTGTATGGTTTAAAACAGGCTCTGAGAGATTGGAATGATAGGCTTACCTCTTTTCTTATTTAAAAAAAATTCAAAAGGAATATATTATCCAACTCCCTTTATAAAAAGAATTTCAAAATATGTTTTGGAATTTCAAAATATGTTTTGATATTTCAAATTTATGTGGATGATATTATTTTGGGATCTTCTAAAGATTCCTTATGTTCTAATTTTTCAAAATTAATGCAAAGTGAATTTGAAATGAGTTTAATGTGTGAACTCAAATTCTTTCTTGGATTTCAAATTTTTCAAAATAAAGAACGAATTATTTTAAATCAAAGTAAATACAATAAATATCTTTTAAAATTTATTGGTCTAGAGAGTACCAAAAGTAGTGATACTCCCATGAGTACCATCTATAAACTAGACCTCTATGAAATTGGGAAATCAGTAGATCAAACTAGTTACAGAGGTATTATTGGTAGTCTTATCTACTTATATACTAGTCAATCTGATATTATGTTTAGTGTATGTATGTGTTCTCACTTTCAAGCAAATCCAAAAGAGTCACATTTATTAGCTGTGAAAATAATTTTTAAATACCTCAAGTATACAACCAATTTAGGATTGTTCTACCCAAGAGGACGTTCCTTTGGTTTAGTTAGTTATTTAGATGCTGATTTTTTTGGTTGCAAGTTATATAGAAAAAGCACATCAGGAACATTTCATCTTTTAGAAAAATCTCTAGTATCATGGTTTAGTAAGAAGAAAACTTTTGTTGAACTATCCACTACTAAATCTTAATACATAGTTGTAGGATGTTGTTGTCCACAAATATTGTAGATGAAACATATTTTACAAGACTTTGGATACCAATTTAAACATACACCTATTAATTATGATAACAAAAGTGCAATAAAAATTTCTGAAAATCTAGTATCTCACTCTAGAATAAAACATATTTTTATAAGAAAACAATTTTTGAGAGATCATTATCAAAAGGGTGATATAAATTTAGAATTTATTAGAAGTGAACATCAGCTGGCTTATATATTCACGAAGTCTTTGATATCTGAAATGTTAAACTACATCAAACATGAATTAGGAATGATAAGCTTTGGTTGATGAGTCACTGTTGATGGAGTCACCGTTGATAAGTCACCGTTGATGGAGTCATCGTTGGTGAGTCACCATTGATGATTCACTATTTATGAGTCACCATTGATGAGTCATCATTGATGGATTCAAAATTTGTGAGTCCCCATTGATGAGTCCTTTTGGAATGAGTCACCATTCCTTTTTATGTTACAGTTATTTTTATTACTGTTGCAATTTTTCTATACTGATTAAATTTTTATTATCCTAATTTTATTATTATTATTTTTGAATTCCTAAATGATAAAAATAGTGGGATTACTCATAATTGATTCACTTCTCCTAACCCTTCCCAATCCTTCCTCATGAACAAATCTTCCAACTTTTTTGATCCTATTAAAGCTTTCAACCGATTCAAATATCCCATGTGAATAGATTTATAGAATAAAATCCAAGAGGAATGAGGCCTTCCAAGAGACTATGAGTATCTTCATGTAGTTTTGAAATCCCTTTCAGTAAACCCACATCTGAAGAACCTTGTAGTTGAATCAGATAAATCGATTAATGCGCAGTGGCTTCCAACTAGAAATATACTAGTGTTAAAGTTAATAGAAAAACAAAAGTGGATAAATTGGTTTACCTCAAATCATAGAGTGTATTATATAAGCATATTTTATGAATTTTATTAGAACATTCAACTCATTTTTGGGAAGAAAGTAGATATAATTCATAGCATTATAGATGGAGAAGATATTTCTTTCTCTTCTAGAGAGTGGTTAAAATGTCTACAAATTACTCACAAAAGAGTTTATGAAGATTTCCAAGGCAGTATAAAAAATGACAATCTAGAGGAGGCTCTAATATAATTTACTAGAGATAAAACCAAGAAGATACCAATAGATATAGAGCTTGATGGTGAGTGCAAGATTCTATTAAAGTTTGTACAATATGTTTTATGTCCAAGGAAAATATACTTCAACACAATGATATATCAAGATGTATACTTTATGTATATGATGAATAAAGGGAAAAGAATAAATCTTTATAGAATTTTTATGGTCCACATGCATGAGATGTGAAAGAATATCTCAAGATCAAACTCCTTCATTTATCCCAAAATTATCTTTGCTATCCTAGATGAAAAAGGTTATTTCAAGCCTGGAGAAGAAGCTGATGATAAAATGGGTGGTTTGTGCCTATCAAAGTCAATCTTCAAAAGAGTGAATGTAAGTTGGAATCCCTATAAGGGATTTTGGGTTAGGGATAATGAAAAACTATATAATTATTTTAACCCTATTCATCTCCCAACTAGACCAAAGGATATGGTGGATCCCGATATTTAACCAGATGAGATTCCTGAGTATTCTATTACAAATGTTATTGTTGAAAGAGATGAAGAAGAAGAAGCTAAGTCAGTTGAAAAGGGAGTGATCCAGAGATCATAAAATCTCCACCAAGATTATACAGTGAGCATGTCAGTTCTATAGGATCTCTACCTTCTAGAGAAACACTCTTATCTGAGCATGATAATGATGAAATTACTGATGTTTTTGAAGAATCTCAGTATAAATCATTGACCTCTGAGAACTTAAGTGAGGAGAGTAATTATGAGGGAAATTATAATGTTTATAAAAAGGTAGATAAAAAGATTATGGATCTTGAGAAATTGGATGAATCTTATAGAAATAATTCTAAGGATAAAGATTATGAATCTCATGATGATAATCCTGATGTTGAAAATGAGGATAGGGGATTGGTTGATAGAGTTGATTAACATAAATAATGTGGTTATGATCATAAGGAGAATAAAAATAATGGTTTTGAACCTATACAAGTGTTAGTTACTTTTAAACCCTCTGAACCAATTGTGTCTAATATCCTTGAAGAAAGTTAGAATAGGTATACACTAATACCTGACATTCCAACATTTCTTTCGAAGGATAAGGAAGCTGCTGGTGGGGGGGATAAAACATTAAATCCTGGTGAGTAATGAACTAGATCAGTTAAAATCAGTGTATATTTTAGAGATAATTCATCTAGATGTTCTGCCATCTAAAATTAAGGGGTATTTGACTACCTTTCCAGTTAATCAATCACTTTTAGTAGATCAGACTCCACAGACACCAACTTTGCAACTATAACAGACAGCACATGTGCCCTTAAGAATTGAAGTTGGTTAAAGTTATAAAAAGCCCAGCGGCACTCCAATTATTCCATATGTCATATCTTCAGTTAGATCCTTTAAAGAAAAGGAGAAATATGATGATTTTGTAAGACTTTTTCAAATATATAGTGATTCAGATGATGACTCTAAATTTAGAATATAATGATTCGTATTGAATCAAATAGATGAAGCTAGTGAGTTACAACCTTTCACTCCCATGGTAAAATAAAAACCTGCTGAGGATATAGTATCACATGATCAAGGAAATATTTCCATTAATCCATCAGTGTTGCCTCCTAATGTAATAAATCATCTTGATTTAGATTCTTTATAGAGGTATGTTCATTCAGATATGGAAACCTCGAGAAAGAAATTGGTCTCAGAATTTTCAAAAGTTTTGAACTCTCAACCATCTCCTACTTCTTGTCATAATAAAGACAGTGTTAGATGTTTAGTAGAGCTGGTCATATATCATATTAAACCCAGATTTCATTTTCATATTCATGAAATGGAGATCAAAAATAAAATATTTACATCTAAGGTAGCTTGTTTCAAATCTTCAGTAGAGGGTTTTTAAACCTCTTTAATATTTTATGAGTTCCACTTCTCAGAAGTTGGATAGTTTGGATTCTATAGCCTCTGCATCATCTACACCTTCTCCTACTCCAATACAGTTTGATAGAGATATTTTGTAATAGATGATCATAGAATAAATAAGAAATTCCTTGGATGATGTCAGTACTCATAGACCAGATTAGGTAGATACATCTTCATGGAGAAAATATTCTTCAATTATTAAAAGAGTACGCCGGTGACCTCAGACAAGATAAGGAAGTGATAAAAAGGATATGAAATATTATTTATCAAGGATCTACACTAATCATGATATTTCAGATAATTTCATTTTTCTTTTTGAGAACATGAAGATACTACTAGTGATAAGAGCCTTTAAAGAAAAGGTGAGTCAGTTAAAATTTCTTACACCAAGTATTCAGAGTTTTATGGATGAAAAGGAATATTTCTTTAATGTAATGGAATGAGGAGGTTCTATAATTATGGACTTAATAATTCTTATGAAACCTTATCTTCATATCTATCAAGACACTATTATTTCTTGAGAGTTCATTCCTATTTCTTCAATTATTTCAACCACAGCCACAGGAATAGTTCATTACAGGCCTTCTCTAATCTCTCAATCCACCAGTCTTATGCCTCCACCATTTCAACCTCTAATTCTGTCTCTAGTTGACACTATTAGACAGCTCAGACCATTTATTTTCAAATAACTAATACCTCCTACTACCACTCTACCATCCATTACAACCTTTTCCCCAAATTATAATTTGATAGTCTTTTCTCATGATTATGTGAGAGATATGGAAAAAGACAAAGGGAAGGAGAAAGCTGGTCATCTACCATCCTCTAAGGAGTGAATCTATTTTGATGTTTTATCTTCGATAGGGATCCTGTACTTTCTTCCAATAACATTTATCTTATTTTATTCCCTATATTTTTGGTACTTGGTTAATGAAAATAATTTATGTCCTTTTTAAAATTTTGTTATCTTTTGATAATATCAACGGGGGATATAATTGGGCATTTAAGTTATCATCGTTTTTCTTTCTAACTGCCATATATTTATACTTATTGGTGATTAATTTTTTAGTACATGATTTATAAAGTTCTATATTTTTTATCATTAAAAATGGGGATAATGTTGTCACCTCCTTGAATAGAGCGTGATTTATATCTCTTATTTTAATGATCACAAACCATGTTTCATTTATTACAAATGTTTCACATGTTGTTTGATAGAATTTTATATGAACATATTACTTCTATTAAATTCTTCCTAAGAGTTATGGAAAGACACCATTGGTTACGAGTCATCGCTACCACTAGACTCAAGTCACCATTACCACCAAGATGAGCTACTTCCAGACTCAAAGTCACTGTTACCACCAAGATGACCTACTTCCAGACTCAAATTCACCATTACCTCTAGGATGAGATACCATTAGAATAGAATCACCACTACTACCAAAGGAGTTACTGTCAGTAGAGTCATCGCCAGAAACTGAGTCACCACCAGCACTCTTGTTAATGTTGTTGTATGTGATCATTGGTGTGAATGGTTCAATGGAAAAATTTATTCCTGAATGGTTTGAACAAGTCCTCAAGACATAGTAATAGATGATCCAAGGAATATATATCTCTTTTAAGAATCATTATTATATATTCGTGAAGGATATATCTCTAAAAATGACAATGATATACATATACAATGATTTCTGTCGATCAAGAAAATTGTGCAATTGAATTTGTGAATTCTCTCATACCAACTAATTCACACTCTGTGAAGTTCAATGACACAGAAACATTTAATCCATTATTGAGATTGATTAAGACAATAGATAGAGATCAACTGAGGCATACCTACAGATTTTTATGATCCTCTGTTCTGCTTCAAACTGAACAAAGTACAGACTCCTCACTATTACTATTCTAAGGATTATAAACATATAGAACACATCAGAATAAGATTTTTCTATTCTTATTTATTATATTTGTTTTAATTTTGAGAAATGTATTGTTTTACTATTATCCAACACATGTTGTCTTCTATATATTCTTGGGGAATAATATTTATTATCTCTTTCCTCAATCTGTTTCCCACTATGTTTGTGGAAGAGGTCCATGTGTGACCAATGATTTTCTTTAATCCCACGTATAACTGTAGAAGAGACTTTTTAGCCTAGATAGCTTGTTATTTTTGACTATATACATAATCTATTTTGTGTATTTTTTTGATTATATTTATAATATGTTTGATGTAGGTGATTTCCAAGTGAAGGGGATTAGGTATCACCTTGAGACTGAAACCCTAATTTATTTTTTTATGTCACTGTGTTGTTTGTTTTATTTTTCTATCATATTCAAGATAGAATTTCATTAACAAAAAAAATAATTGCTTTGATAATTAATCTTAACTAGTGTTTATATATGTTTCTATCAAAGTTAATTGATCTCAAAAGTTAGGGTATTTCTAAATCATATTTTAAATGAGACCTAATCACTCTTTAAGAAATCTTTTAAAAGGATAGATCTTATATCAATTTTCTATTTTGATTAATTTTCTAGTTTATTTTATTCAAGGGTTTTTATTTTCTAGACTATTTATTTATAGAAATTTTTATTAGGAACTCAATTATCCCCCTCTTGAGTTACTCTCTCTGACCACAATGTTTAATATGTCGAGGCATGTTAATTCAAATTGAATTAAAAAACTAATAACATGTAATAAAAATTTCAAAAAAATTCATATAGATCAATAATAAAGTAAATAATTAAAAATTTAAATGTGACCCCTCTAATAACACTTTATTTTTTCATGTGTAGCGGATGTTTGTGGTGGTGGGTGATATAATAAAATTTCTTGTAATATTTCTATCCTTGAAACCATGAGCGGTGATCTTTCATGTCAAAATTATTATTAATTTATTTAGATCGGAAGAAAGAAATTAATTTGTCTTAGGTTTCTTTCTTCAATGTTGGTGTTGATCATCCAAAAAGTCCCTTTAAGATTTCCATCATTGTGGTTGTGATAATGCAAGGATAAAATCCCTCTAGGGGTAATCTATACATGCCCCTATGATCTCCGAGCAACGGAAAATGATCTCTGGGTTCTAGCATAGGGAATCGAATGTATTATGTTGTTCATTCTTGATAACTTATTCTTTGGTCTTGAATAAATCTCTCTAGTGTTTCTCATTCTTGAGAGTCCAAGAGATGGAGGAGTCGAAAGAGGATTTGTTGTGTGCACAATTCTCAATTTTTGATTACATACACAATAGCCATAATGGTCTATTTATAGAGGTAAGGTTTAGGTTATAATATTTTTTAATTGCATAATGGATCTTAAAAAATATTAAAACTTTTAATGAGCCCCCATGCCAAAAAAAATAATAATATAACTATTATTTTGTGGCATGAACCATCTTGATCAAATGAGGAATAAAATTTATCAGCTTATAAATAATAATTTATCATCTAACGCAGTCTTGGTTTGTTATATATCCTCAGTATATACTGAATACCCAAAAAATATTTTATTCATAAATAAATATTTCATTCACATAAAAGAGAATAAATATTTATTAAATATTCAATAAAATAAATAAATATATTTTTATTCACATGCCTGTGAATAAATATTTACTTAATTTATGTGGTCAATTTAACTTGAATAAAATTATTCCTCAGTCTTGAAATAATATTTATTCCATTAATTAATTTCAAATAGAAGTTAATCAAGATCAATATAAACACATAGTGTGTGACCCTCTAGGATTATTTATCATTGGAATTAGGTGGGCTTGACTAAAGTCCAATATTACTATCTAGAAACAGGTCAAATCCCAAGGGAAATAACTTAATATCACAATGTTGAAAACTACATACGATCACTCACTGTGTAATATAATCCACTTTTTCTCAATATCTCATCTAACAAGTTACAATACAGTTTCATCAACCTATATGATCAATAGGATTTTTCATGACTATCTGAAATAAACCCATCGATTCACTATAGCCATGGAATTTACATGATAGTTATATTCTAATCAAAGGGATGAGATATCAACTACCATAAAGATGGAATTTAAAAATCCTTCCTCATCTTATCCATTAATGACATTTCAATCATGATGCACCCAATTTACCCTACTTCTCTACAACATATGGCATGGTGGTTTTTGTTAGTAAATATAAGTGTGCATTTAATGAAATGCATCAATGATAATATTAAAGTTTAAGGATCATTAAACTTGCTCTTAGATAGGAATATCCAATGAAACGAAACCAAGAAGAATTACTACTGTAGGGTTTGTTCTCATAATCTCTCCTCTTCGATATTACCAAGTGATGTCTTCATGAGAAGAATCCTCATTCGCTTACAAGTACTCACACCTGATGGTCAATATACTATATGTCCCAACATAGTATGTTATCCAACCATAGAATTGTATTAATAATATTATCATAGAACTTCAAGGTTCTCATCATAGTGGGGAACTAATCTAACCTTATTAATAGGAAAAATAATCTAGGTCATTATTATATCAATGTTATGCATAAGAACAATCAATATGTGATGCCATATTTATATTTTTATTCTCTTATTTGAATATATATGTAATCTAAAGTATAAAGTTGTTGGTCATTGGGCACTAACTCCAACACTCACTCCTACCATTTCCATCAAATATTCTCAAAAACATATAATAGAATTTTCCTAAATAACGTTAAAATATAAAGTGAAACCAAAATTGTTAATCACATTTTCTCTGGTGTTAAACCCATCTTAGTTGGTGTGTTATAACCTTTAAAAAATTAACTTCTCACTATACATGACTTGATATTTTAACATTGAAATATGGGATATATACTACAGTATTCAATATTTAATGTTACATCATGAAATATCAAAATTTTATTAATAAACCTAATATCTAATCTTGTGGTAAAAGTTTATGTATATTGTGATATAGATTTACCACCATTTTGTGATATTTCTTCTTATTATTGTGATGGAAAACCATTGTAACATCGTGTTGTTGTACATGATAAGTTTATGTTATATTTTTTTGAATATTTTTAGCCATAGGATTATTATGTTGTTATATATGATATCATGATGTGATGAATTGTTACCCATTTTATTACAACAAAAAGGTTTAGTGGATTTTTAATTCTCCACATTGTCTCCATTTTCAAAAACAACTGGGAAGATCCAGTTTACAACACAACTCATAACACCTGTACTTTTTATAGGTGGCACAAAGCACAAGGAAGGGTAATTTTTACCCAACAAAAATCAAACCGTTTCAAAATAAATTACGCATTGACAACACCACCAAAGAAATATTATTATTTTTTAAAAAATATATTTTATATTAAAAATTATTTTTTATGATATTTAAAAAAATAAGAAGATAACATTTTTTCTTTTAAGTTTTTAAAAAATGTTTCTTTCTTTCAAATGGTCACATTTAACAAAATAAATAAATTTTTAAATGATATAAAGAAATTATTTATTTAAAAAGACGTTAAATTTTATTTTTTAAAAGATATAAGAAATGTTAAAAAAAATAATGGAATTTTTTAAAAATTATTTGAAGCTTTTTTCAACGGAAAAATAATCTTTTTTTAATATATATAAACTATAATTTTTTATAAACATTTAATTTTTTTTGAAAATCAAAAAAAATCACTTGATGAAAATATAATAATTTTATTACTCATTATAAAACATATTTTTAAAATTTTACAAAAAAATCTGTTCATATAAAATGAAAATACCATTTTTTTTCATAAGTAAATATTTCATTGAAAATTTTCACTCAAAAATCCCATGAAAACAAATTTAAAGAAAAATATCTATTAAAATTTCCACTTGGAAATCATAGTCAATAATTATAATGAATGTTTTCTAAAAATCAGAATGAAGGTTTTTAGTGTAATAATATACTGAAAAAATATAGTGAAAAGGTTAAATAGAAAATTAAAATTTCTTAAAACAACTAATAAAATTTGAAAAATATAATTTTATTGAAATTTATAGGAAGGAATTATTTATTTATTTTCCAAATATAAAATAAATTTAATTATACTATTGGAAATTTTTACATGAAACTTTAATTAGAATAATTATTCCTTAAGGTATTAAATAAAAAATTATTAGGGTTGATTTATCTATGGGATTCTATAGCATAATATTCTACTAAATTTTCGCACTAAAAATTTACAGTGAAATTTTCAAAGGAAATTATCAATTAAATTTTTCACTTTAGTTTTTTAGTTAAAATTTCAATTGAAATTTTCTTGAGAAATATTACACTTGAATATTTAAATGAGTCTATTATAATTTTAAAATAGAATTTTTCACTAGAATTTTCAACAAGAAGTTCCCAATAGAGTTTGACTTTTAACTAGAATTTTCAATGTGAGTTACCACTAGAATTTTTGAGTTTGAGTTTCCACTGAATTATCTGTTGTGATTTTCCACAGTAATTTTACAGTGTGAGTTTCCACTTAAATTTTTTGATATGGGTTTTTTATTTTCTATTAGAATTTTTCATTTTAAGTTTTTAGAGGATCCACTTGAAGTTTCTAGTGGAAAGTTTCGATGGATTTTTTACCAGATGTTTCCATCATGAGTTTCCACAAGAATTTTTTAACACCCCATGTTATGATTTTTTTTATTTATTAAATATTATTTTTGGGTAATTTAAAATTTTGTAACTATAAAACTCAATTTGTTTAAATTTTTTAAATTTCTATGTGTCACAGGGTTATCCATCATGATTTGTTAAACCATACAGAAATTGTGCATTTGGATATAATATTTGGATAGTACTATTTGTCATGGTTGGAATATGTTTAGTTAAAAAAAATTCCAATAGGAAAATATGCACCATGTATTTTGGGGTTTTAGTAGCCTATGCATGGTTAGCACATAGGTTACTAAACTATATAGGTCACCCAATTTTTAAAATTTTTGAATTTCTAAAAATAACACTCCCCCATTTTAAACCCCTATTTCACAAATTCCTCCACCTCTTATGGTTTCAAGGAGAATCATCTAGGTTATTTGTTATCCTCCTATTTATCCATATTTCTCTCCCTTCTATTTTCCTCTCTCTTCTTCCCCCTTGCTGCATCACATTTTCTCTGAACCCTAGGGTATAGGGTTAACCATTGTTTTTTGTTTTTTTTTTGTACCTAGGGTGTTTGATCTCTTTTTTGAGTTTCTCTCTTCCCATTATCAGAGTTTTGGACCTTCCACATTCAATTAGAGGAAGTTTTTTCCTATTTCATAACTTTTAATTATTCAATCATTGATTTTTTGAATTTTAAATTCCTATTTTTGTTTTATAATGTTTGGTATTAAATATTTATAACCATTGTTTAAAAGAAATAACAATTTTTACCCTATTTTAATTTTAATATAGAGGAATTCCTAATTTCATATCACGCTAAAAATTTGTTTCAACAAACTATGCACATTATGTGTTTGAGAAAACACTCATATGGATCTTTAAAAATTATATTGAAATTTATGAGGACAGTTTGGTCTTCAAATTTATTTTTCAAAGGTTTTAATTATCAATCCAAGTGACACTTAAAATTCAAAGTATTATTAAAATTATTTGAGATATATTTTAAATTAAATATATGGTTTAATATTTATTTTAACCTAGTTGTGTCGTGAAATAAATTTAATTGCGTGTTTTAGACCATTGGAAGTTTTTAAAGAAAGTGGGTTGATTCTTTAAATAAATTTCCAAATGGTGTTAAGTGTAATACTTTAGAATAAATTTTTGAAATGATTTTAAAGAATGATTTTAAATGAAATTTTCAAATGTTATAAAAAGGGTAATTTTGAAATAAAATTTTCAAATGTTATAGATTTTCCACTGTTAAATGGTTTTCTTATGATGTATGTTGTCTGTTACCCAATATACTTTTTATACCCACTGAGGGTTTTTTATTATTTTAATATGATTGGATGATGTGAAATGGGGTTTTTATTTTCAAGGGAACCAATGGTGAGGTTTAGATTATGTTTTATGACTTATGATAATTTTGTGTTGATTTTTTCTTGCTTTCCATTTCTTACTTTGGTCATGGGAATCCGAGAAACAAAGCAGAAAGTTTGGACTCATGTTTCACTAGATAGTCACATGCTACTGTTATACCCATGGTTATGTGATAGGGCCAGTGGGTTTTTCCCCCAATTTAGTCTTATGTTAATAGGGTTGTGTGGCTTGTGTTAGGCTACAACATAGGCTATAGGTTTGTCTATTATAGTATTGTATAGTATTGTCTCACTATAGGACCTAGGGTAGATCCCATGAAACCTCTGCTTTAATTAGTGGTTTTATTTATAAAAGTTTCTTTAATTATATTAATATCCCTAGTTGGATTGGTATGTGTGGATCCTTGGGTGGTTTTCATTTATTTCATGTATTTATATCATGGGCGATATTGTTTCATTCTCTCTATTTTATTTATGCATCACATGGATTGGTTTTCTAAAGGACTTTTCGAAAATGGATTTAAAATGGGTATTTTAAGGAAAAGGTCATGGTCCCAAGGAATGTTTTATAAGTTATTTTTTTCATTTAAAAATGAAAATGAAAGAATTTTTTTATTTGTTGTTGAATATGATGTTTGGTTTACAAACATTATAAAAGAAAAAAACTTATTTACAATTATATTTCATTATAACATGAAAATGGATTTTCAATTGAAGGTTAGGCTTGTGGGAAGGTATGTGGTGACATAATGAGCTTGTTTATTCACATTCCTATATAACATTTCAATTTTAGGATTTTATTCAGCCCTTGTTTGTTCATGGGGTGTGTACGGTATCAAGGACAGTTATTGACTAGTGGGAATTTTAAGTTAGTTATTTATTTTTTGTTATTTAAATAGGCCTCTAATACTTTTAGTTATGGTTATGGGTAGTGTACTGGCATGTGAAGTTATAAATATAGAATAGATGGTTTTTTTTAAATTGTTCATTGTATGGTGAGTTGGAGAATTATTTTTACATATACTTATTTTTTTTAATTTTTTTATGCTTATTTTAAATTGTTTATTTGATTTTATCATAGACATAAAAGATATGGACAAGTCGTGATGGATTTTTCAATGAATTACTGGTTAAGATTTAACTCTTATTTAAGGTAAAAAAATGTTCCCATTATTTTTATATAATTCCGTAGAACTTTTCATCACCTCATGGGGATCAAGAACTCCCCTCAGTCCAATGGTGAGTCAATTCAGGTGTCAGTTCTTGTGGAAACCCCTTTCAATTCATTACAATGGTATCGAATCCTATTAGAGAGAGCATGGGTTCTTCAAAATCTGTTCTATTATTTTGGGGTTTCAAGGTATAAAAGTGATATGATCATGTCAAAACTCGAGGGGTGGATCATGGATAGGTTCTTGATAACCACCTATCATGATGAGTCTTGAGTTTCCATAGATATTTTAGGTTTTTATTTTTGAGTTATTTTTTTTTGGATCATTTTATAGAGATTTGACTCCTTTTTGGGATTTTTTTTGATTATTTTGAGATTTTGAGTGACAATGAAATGAGAACCAATGTTTCTTAGTTAGCTTATAGAGTCTGGAAAACTATATGGAGATCATGGTCACATTGTTCCAAGATTTTCATAAATACTAACACACGGTTGGCACATGTTCATCAAAACTATATATCCACACTATGTGCGGATATCCACTCCTTTAGATTTATTTTTTGACCCCTTTGGATCTAAAATGGGTTTTTATGGTGTTCACAACTTATTTGAGGAGAATACATGATATTTTTTTGTACGTAGATGGAATTAGATTGAGAAGTATTGGAAGGATTCATTTTCTTTTTTATGTGTTTGTTGCGAAAGTTAAATGTTTTATGAAATTTTTTAAATTATAAGAAAGTTTTGTACATTGTTCGGAGTTTTAGAAAACCAGATGGTGTGAGTTAATATTAAAATTAACATGGTTTTTTGGAAAAATAATCTAAATGTGAATGTTTTTATAATAATAAAAATTGTAAAGTGACTGTAAATTTGTATTTTAGGGAAACTATTCAAAATAAATTAAATGATTTTTTGGAATTTTTGGTTTTCAAAGGTGTGTTTCAGTAAAACAGATTTTAAAAATATTTTTGGAAACTCATGATTTTAAAGGAAATGGGTTTTATGTTTTATGGTTGGTGTGTTTTCTTTTGGGGAGTTTTTTTTTCATTTTTATCCCCCAATTTAAAATGAGACTATTTGGTTTTACATGCAAGGAATGAACTAGTTGAGTTCATGTTTCATGTTATTTGAATTTCACCAATTAAGAAGGTTATAGAAAGGATGGATTTTTTATTTCAAGGGATAGCCTTTAGGGTTAATCTATTTATCACCTATGTGTGGTTCCTCTAATTTATCATCCTACCTATACTTTAAATTGAGTGATGAGGTCATAATCTATCATACTCTTCGGTCTGATTCAAGGTTTCTTGAATCAATCTCCTCTCTCTTCTATGGGTGATCTAGGTTCATCGTGAGTGCATGGGAATGACCCATTCATGTACCCTAGGAACCTATAGATCTATTTTCATGGAGTGTTTATTTATCTTATTGATTCCCCTTTAAGTGTATTTGGAGTTAGTATGAGACTTTTAAGTGATTTTGATCTGTTTTTTTATATGATTCTCTATGAGTGACTATGAGATGTTGATTATTTTGTGGTGCTTGTGTCGTGGTGATGATCATGATTCTTATGGGATGTGTTTTGGAGCTAATGAAATGAAATTTTGGTTTTGACAGATTGAACATTGAAACCTTGGTTGGGTTTTTTGGGGTCTAGAATATTTGTGTTTTGGTCATGCTCTAGTTGAAGTTATATGTATTTTATTGGACTCTACAGGGGTGGTTCTCCACAAGTGATGTTTTAGGATACATTCCTTTCTAGTTCCTTGACCCAAGGTTGGGGCCATGTTATTTCATGTTAATGAATCTTTGATCGAGTGTGGTTATTCATTAGTTATTAGTAGTGGTGTCATGGTTACTTTTCAATCTTGTAGTTTTCCTTCATTGGGTTGGTTTTTCAATCATACATTTTTGGATGGTAGGTTTGATTGATTGAGGAGTTATGGTTATTTCAAGGAACCTTTTAGAAGACTTTGTTTTCATTTTTTTTTTGTCTTTATAGTGTGTGTGTCTCTTTAACCCATCATGTTTTATGAATTCTAAGTGGTGGGAATACCTTAATAAGTCTCTATGACCTTGTAGCTTGTGTCTCTTTGTGGTAAATTGAGTTTTTTTGGTTAATCTAGGTGTTTCTTGAAGATGTGTCTCGTTGTTGTTTCCCATCTCTTATGGTCTCCTTAGAATATTATTTCTCTCACCTCTTCATTTAGTTGTTGACATTTTTATAGTTTTTTATCTTCCATCATTTTTCAATGGCTTTATGGGGGAAGAGAGAATCATGGTTTGGAGATTGTAACACGTCTTGTTAGGTTTGTTTTATTTATTTAATATTATTTTTGATTAATTTATGTTTTTGGATATATTAGGATAGAATTTTTTAATTTTTATAATTTTATGGTTGTCACACAGTTATCCCCCATGGTTTGGTAAACTGTATAAAAACTATGTGTTTAGTTCTATTATTCGAATAGTTCCTTTTAGAAAGGTTAGTATACAATTTGTTAAACTGTGTAGTTTCCTAGAGGAAATCATGCTACACATTTGGGGGTTCCAGTGGCCTATGCATGGTTAACACACTGTTTTCTAAACCATTCATCCAAACTATATGGGTCACCCATTTTTTAAAAAAATTAAACTTATAAAAATAACCCTCTAATATTAAACTGTTTTCTCTTATTCCTCCCCCTCTTGCAGTTTCAAGATGAATCATCTGGATAAGGGCTTCTCCTCTTATTTCTCCTTCTTACTATCCCATCTCTTTTTTACTCTCATATTCGCACTTATTATGTCATATTTTTATCGAACCCTAGGGTTTATGGATGATTTGTTTTTTGTTTTTATCGTATACCTAATGTATGGGATATCTTTTTTAGTTTCCTCTCATCTAGTACTTAAAGTTCCAAACCTTCGTCCTTCGATTCCATGTGGGTTTTCTCCCATGTCCTAATATTTAAATTTGGAACCTTTGAATTATAAAGTTTTAAATTCCTATTTTAATTTTATAATGATACTATTAAATATGTTTAATCTTTATTTTAAAGATAAATCAATTTTTACTTGATTTTAATTTTAATGCAAAAGACTTCTTAATAATGAAACATGCTAAAAATATGTTTCAAAAAATCATACACATTGTGTGTTTGAGAAATCATTTGAATGACTCTTTAAAAATTATATTGAAATTTATAAATATGGTTTGATTCTTTAAACTAATTTTTTAAATGTTTTACTTTTCATTCCAAGTGATACTTGAAATAACAATTATTGTCAAAATTTTATAAGGGTTTTTTAAAATTAAATGTGTTGTTTAAAATATTTTGACCCCTGTTGGGTCATGAAATAAATTTAAGGGGGTGTTGTAGACCCTTTTAGGTTTTTAAAAAAAAATTGGTGTGATTCATTATATAAATTTTCAAATTGTGTTTAAGTGTGTTTCTTTAGAAAGAATGTTTGAAATGATTTTGAAGAATAATTTGAAATGAAATATAAAAATGTTAAAAAATGGGGACTTGGCCTTTCAAGTCTAGTTTATTTAAAAGGATTGGTTGGAAATTTAATTGGGTTTCTTAAGATTCCCATTTTTTCCCCTTATAATTGTTGTACCCGTTGTGGGTTGTTTATTATATTGTAATAATTGTATGGTGTAAAATGGGGTTTTTATTTATAAGGTCACTAAAGGTGAGGGTGAGAATATGGTTTATGCCTTATGATGATTTTGGTTTTTTTCCCTTTATTGATTTGGTAATGGGGTCCAAAATTACAAAGTGGAAATTTTATACTTATGCTGCACTAGATAGTTGCATGTTACTAGTGTCCACTTAATTACTTGATAGGGAAAGTGGGGTGTGCCCTCAATTTAGGCTCAATGAAGGTGGGTAGGGTGTCTTTTGTTACATTGAAACATTGGTTGGTAGGTTGATCCTATTTAGTAAATCCTTGGATTTTCACACTATAGGACAAGGGTAGAGCCCATGAAACTTTTGGTTTGGTTGGTGGTTTTATTTAGTGGATTCATTTGGATTATTTTGATATCCTAAATTGGTTTTTCATGTATGGAACATTGGATTGTTTCATATTATTTTTTCATTTATCTCATGGGTGATATAGTGAATTTATCTTCCTCTTTTATTTATATGGCATATGTGTTGGTTTTCAAAATGAATTTTCCAAAATGGATTTAACAAATATATTTTTGGGAAAAGGACATAATCCTAGGGGAATGTTTTCTAAGTGATTATCTTCATTTAAAAATAAATTAAAATAATGTTTCGTATTGGTTGATGAATGGGATGTTCAGTTTTACATACATTATGAAATAAAAAAACCAATTTACTATTGTATTAAAAACTATATCAAAAATGGATTGGAAATTAAAGGTTAGGCTTGTGGAAAGGAATATGGTGACCTATTCAGTTTTTCTATGTTTATTTCTATATTATATTTCATTTCCAGGATTTTATTCCACTCTTGTTTACTCACAAGTCATGTCTGATGTCCGGGATAATTAGTCACTAGTGGGTATTTGAGGTTAATTTTTTATTTTGTTTTCTTTAGCTTCTTTTTTATGCTGGATAAATAGACCTTACTTCTTTTAGTTATTTATATGGATGTGGTACTTGCAAATAGATCTATATAAGTAGAATGGAAGGGATTTTTTTGATGTTGGTCATTGGAGGGTGAGTTGAGGGATTATTTTTATATCTACTTGATTTGTTGGGTACTCAAATTTTTTATATTGTTTTAAATTGATTATTTGATTTTGGCATGGATTTCATACATATGGATGGGTCATGCATACTTTTTTAGTGAAATAATTATTGTGATTTAACTCTAATTTAAGGTATAAATCATTCCCATTTTTTGTATCTAATGCCCATATAGTTGTTGTTGGATCATGGGGATCGAGAACACCCCTCAGGTTAGTAAAGAGATGGGTCACCTTCTGGTTTAGGTGGAACCCAATTCTAGTTCGTTACAATTTCCTAGTGTGATTTTTCACTGGAATTTACCAATGTTATTGTCAACTGGAATTTATCAATGTGAGTATCCACTATAACTTTCCAAGGTGATTTTCCATGGGAATTTTCTAGTTTGATTTTCCACTGAAATTGTTTAGTTTAAGTTTTCACTTGAATATTCCAATAGATTTTTCATTTAAATTTTCTTGTGGAACCCCTTGAACTTTATAGTGGAATTTTGAAATGGCTTATCCACTAGAATTTTTTTGTGCAAGTTTCTTTTATAATTACATGGTTTTCCACTGGAATTTTCAAGTGTAAGTCTCCATAGATATTTTTAAGTGTAAGTATTTACATTAATATTCCAATGGAATTTTTCATTTCAATTTTATATTAGAACCAATTGAATTTTCTAATGAATTTCACCAATGGATTTTCCATTGTATTTTCTGAATGTAATTTTCTTTAGTAATTTCCGGTGGAATTCTCAAGTGAAAATTTCTAGGGAATTTTTCTATTGAAATTTTTTAAGAAAATTTTCTTGTGGATTTTCTAATGAGTTTTTAGATGGAAATTTTCAATTGAATTTTATAGTGGAATTTTCAAGTATAATTTATAATTGATTTTTCTAATATATTTTTCCAAAAAAAATATACTTCAATTAATTAGTGGGTTTTTAAACTTGATTTTCTATAGGGTTTTTTCTAATGTAATTTTTCCTACGGATTTTTCAATGGATTCTAGACTGAAATTTTCCTATGTATTTTTTAGTATAATTTTATAATATATTTTTTCTAGTGGAATTTTACCTTGTATTTTTCGAGTGAACTTTCCAATATTATTTCCCAGTAGAATTTTACAGTGGTTTTTTATTACCATTAAATAAAATTATGATCTTTTTTGCATTAAAAATTTTTCACTGAAAGAAACAATATAAAATAGTTTTAATTTTTTACTATGTTAATGAAAAAATAAATAATTATTATGATTTAAAAAAAATCTAATTTTTATGGAGTGAATTGTGATTTTTTCTTGAAAAATAAATAGTGATTATCATTTTTATAGGCATAAAAATGTTAATAATATTTTAAAAAATTTAAAATCTCTTATTTTTTTGAAATATAATAGTGGATTTTTATTATTTCTTAAATTATTCAAAAATTATTATTTAAATGTAAATATAAAGAATATTTATTTAAAAGTATAGATAATTTTTTAATTTTGTAAACTTTTTAAAATTTGTTATTTTTAAAACATATATTATTCATTCTAATGTTTATCACTCTAGGTTCATATGTGAGCTTTTCCATAGCATGTTTCCCCTCTTTTTTCCCTTCCCAACAAACCCACTCTTTCTATTAGGCTCCCCTCTTCTCCCATAGTTCCTATAACTACCTCCCACTCTTAGTGTCATTTTATCAAGCTCTCCTTAGTGTCCATTATCTCCCATGGTCTCCATTCTCTCATTCCCTGCTTCCCACCCTCCATATCCCTCACGTATCATTCCCTCCGTTAGCTCCAGAATATGCTCACTCACGGATTTCATTTTCAAAGAATGGGGTTTTGAACTATTTTCATGAAGAAAATTAAATCCTACACTCAAAATAAATCTTCTTCTCTACAACATTTTCTTCTACGTGCTATCTCAATTTATTCACATAGACTATATTTTTAGGGTTTTCCATTTTCGACATGAAGACACTTATCTCCAAATCTAAGATAGAGACTTCATCACTGTAACATTTTATTCTACACACTATTATAATTTTTTCGTATATAAGACTTATAGGGCTTCATCGATGAAAAATATATTAGTTACTTCTATATTTTCCTTCATCGAACTGATAATGTTTTACAGATCTGAGGTAGAAGTTGGAGAACTCAATTGATTCACCCACCCTTAGCTGAGTTGTTATTATTTACTAATAACAGCTACTCAAATTATACACATTATAAGAAAGAAGAAATGGATTTTAGACATTGATTTTGAAACTCTATTGGATTCACTGGTTCAATGCGACTCCTAGTATATGATAGATTCAATATTTTTCTATCAATTTATTTGCATCACATTAACGAAGTGGTTAATGCATTATGGGTTTTCTCTTGCAGCTAAGGATGTTAATTTATTTCAAGTACTTCTTTAGGTTTCCCACTTCAAGGACTCATACTGGTAATTATTCCCTCTCCATTGGGCTTAAACTATCATGGCTTCAATAGGTTTTCCATGTCGTGGATTTGAGATGGTATTGGATTCTAATTTCCAATATGTTTTATTTTTTCCAAAAAACATATAAATTTTAGCTTCATTAAGATATTTTTTTATGAGTATCATATGACATGTATATATTCTAATTCATAATGAATTGTGTTGGGTGATTCTTTAGTAGCATGTAACATGTATTTTTCCAAAAAAAATTATAAATATTAGTTTCTTCAAATTTCCAGTTGTACGTGACATGTATTTTTTTTCCTAGTTTCCTATGACATGTATTTATTTTTCTCATGTATGAAATCTTTAAGGTGAATTAATAAATGATTTTTCCCCTCTTACATTTTTTTTAGTTTTTAAATATTTATAGATAATTGTCGTTGATATTATTACTAATAAAGTATTTTTATATTTTGTCAATTTGAAATATTCTTCACGAATCCTATAATAAAATAAACCAATAGAATGAAGTATAAAATACAAGACAATAGTATTTTACCTATGTATACATGAGGGGAAAATATAAGTTTTCTTAACTAGAAGATCATTAATTTAGAAGAACAATTCTATTTTCCAACCTTCTACAATAAGGATATGAAAGATGTCAGATATTTGCGACAACCAAAGTGATATCTATATGGAGGATGGACTCCATCTAAAGTTAATGATGAAACAAAAGAGTGTTATGTTTTTAGGTTTTTATTACCTATCTTTTTAGTGACATTTGATTATTATGAAATTGAATCTAAACATATTTTTCATTTACAAATTTAGAGAAATAAAATCTACCATGTGTTGTAGGTTCCTTTATTGGTTTTAGTTATTCAAACTAAAATTTCCTATTTCCTATTTTGAGTGAAAAAAATCAACCGTGTTCAGATCACAATAACATAAAACTTTCATATTGAATTCCTTTGAAAATTTTGACAATAAATGGTACTTTTCACTCCCTTTAAGAAGTGAAAATTTTAATATATATGTTATATTTTATTTCAATTCCTAATGTAACCTATTTTCTACACTCTGCCATTTGTAAAATTTTATCCCTTAACGAAGGAAATGATTTTGTCTACTGAAGTGCACGGCTATATACCAGCTCCCATAATCAAAAGGGAAAAAGATAAAGATATCAATCAGAAAATGATTTTCCACTCTCTATGATAGTTTTACCAATGATGTATGAAAGATCCGATTCCATGACATGATTAGAAAAACAAGCATTGATTTCTTCTACATTTAGGTTGTTTTTGAGATATTTTATACTCATTTATGAGTTTCATATTACTGCAAATTATAACATTTAATTTCTGAAATATAGGAACTAACTTCCATGAAACCATATTGACAAATAAAATTGCATTAGAGAATACGATGTCTCTAAATACCATCTTCATAACTGTTTATGTCATACTATAACATGATTTTATTTATAGGTTTATGTTTCTATTCTTATTTAATGTTATCAATGTATCAACCAGGTATTCTTTTTTCTAGTAAAGGAGAACAGTTTGGATCATTCATACGTTAATTTCTCGAATGTTTATCAATGAGACAATCATATCAATACTAAAAATTTAATAACATCAGAAACTTTCACATAACCATCATTAGGTGACAGTGGTATGTTATTGACTTCATTACTTAACTATTTTATTGTACTAATATTTATTACTATACAATTCAGGTATACATATATGTATAGAATTATATTTTTCATGACACGTGATTTACTTACAAGTCATTAAGTGCATTACAATTCACAATGAAATTGAATTGATTAAATGTTATGTTTACAAGTAATAACTACAAAACTATGTCATGTAATTCTATTAATCTTTTTTCTATGCATTATTAAATATATAGGTTTAAAATATCTATATAATACTACTTAATTTTGTTCTTTAATACTGTTATTTATTAATATTTTAATATGAAAACTAATTCGACATTTGATATATAGATAATACTTGGACTTCAGCAATCCTCAACACTTTTGTAACTATTGTTATATGATATTTTGGTTTCATGAAAGATTAAAATGATGTAGAATCCAAGAAACATCTAAGTCCTTATTGTGCTACTCTCTTGGAAAAATCAACTTACAAATATTACCAAATCCACCCAAGTACTTGAAGTCCCTCATTTTATTTGATTGTTCTAAAAATTCAAAATAATTCAATGATAATATTCATGTTTATAATAGAATGTTTTCCTTTACATTAATGGGAAGTATAACTGATATCCCCATAAATAGTGGAGGTGTTCCTTATGCTTATAAGCTCAGTGGTCAAAACTATCATCACATTGGTATCTTATTTCCACCTTATAGAAAACCACCAAAATTTTCACAATTAAATATTTTTGACACCTCAAATGAATCTAATAATATAATTTAATCTTTTAGGTATATTACAAACTTGACAAGCATTAATATTTATATAAACAGACATAATTTTAATATGTATATTTTTCACATGTTTTTATTTTTTGTAGATCAAACAAAAATAAACATACCCTTTCTTTTTATCTAATTATTTTCGAGAACCTTAAATGTATGTTTGAAGAATGAAATAAATTAATTCAACCTTTCATAACTACAATATATCTTTTGAAATAAACTATCACTCCAGATTTTAGATTTTGACTAATTAGAAAGAGAGGTTTTGATCCACATAGTTAAAACTTACCATAGAATTCATAAATTGTTATACTCATAGTTGTTGAAATTGGAGATGTCAATAATAAAATATATATTATCTTACTGATACAAATAGGTGAACTACAATGTATAGATGAACTACATCACTATATATTCCCTTTTAGTGCCCTATAGTACATGAAACTAGTGAATATGGGTATTCTAATAATGTGTACCACAATTTCACCACCATAAATTATACTAAATTACACATAGTTACAATGAAGTATTACTTTTCATATCAAATCCATCTTTGATATAATCAGTTGTATGCACTATTACATTCTAGAAGAGTTTTGAAACAATTTTTAGTGGATGCATATACAATGGTTGAATCCCAATGTTTTTCATTTATTTAGTTCAATCAAAAATAGTTGATATTTGAGTTGTATAATGGGTTGTAGGAAGATTACCTCAGTGGTGACCATGATGGATCTCTTTGTGGAAAATGTATCATTAATCTATCATATTTTATTGGTGTTTTAAGATACATGATTTAGAATTATCAAGATGCAATAGAAATTTGTAATTGGGATGGATATCCAGATTTTTTCATAATATTCACATATAATCCTAGATGGCCAAAGATTATAATATTTCATTGAAATATGAACTTTTTTTCTAAAGGCCACCCACAAAAACTCTCAATAGTTTTTAATATGAATGTGTATAATCTAATGAAAGATATAATAGAGGGAAATATTTTTGGAAATAAAAATAGATGGTATTTTTTGAAAAACTTTAATATTTTTTACATTTTTCATTGAAGCGGTATTATTCATTATTTTTTACATTTACATGTTTTTTATTTGTTTATATAGTAGTTTGTACCATTGAATTTCTAAATCGCGGTCTTTCTCATGTTTATATACTTTTATTCCTTCAATATCCTCATAAAATTTCATATCTTGTTGATATTAATATAATTATTTCATCCAAAATACTAGATAAAACAGTCTGACCTTATTTGTATGAGTCTGTAAAAAAAATCATGATTCATGGACCTTATAGGGTTAATAAATAACACTCCCCGTGCATGGAAAAGAGACATTGTTCAAAGTATTTTCCTAAAAAAATTATTTATAGTTCATCTGTGGATGATGATGGTTATGTATTTACATAATAAGAGATAATAGCCGAACAATAGTAAATAATGCGGTCAAATTAGATAAATATTTTGTTTTCCCTTATAATCTATCCATTGCTGGTTAAATATCAAGCTCACCTCAACATAAAACATTGTAATAAATCATGTTTAATAAAATATTTATTCAAATACAAAAAAGGGAATGATCATTAAACGAAAGATCTTTATGGACTTGAAACTATAGTACATGGTCATAAATAGGTTCGTGAAATTAAAATGTATTATAAATGTCGATATATTTCACCATGTGAGGATTCTTAGTGAATATTCCGTTATAACATCCATTATAGGTTCCCTTATATTGAAATATTTCATTTCCACTTTCCTAGTGAGAAAAATGTAACTTACAATGATGGATGTAATATTGATGGCATTCTGTTCGAAATGAAAATATCATGGGTTATGTTCACTTCATTGTTTGAAGCCAATGCAACTTATCCTGGAGCGCAACATCTAACCTATATAGAACTCCCAATGAAATTTTTTTCCCACTTATGTGGTAAAAAATGGTATCCCATAAAATAAGGATTTTCTATTAGAAGATTGCATTATGTTTCTCCTACTATTGGTGAAAAGTATCTCCTTTGAATATTTCTCACTGAAGTTATGGGACCTATATTATATATTAACAACTTGATTGAAAATCATACTACTTGGAATGAATTTAGAGAAGTTTTTAATTGCTTGGTTTTACTTATTGATTATTTAGAGTTTATGGAAGCTATTATAGAGGATTATTTATGAGTAAAAGGTAATTCCTTTCATAGATTATTCACAAACTTATAGTTCATAAACATAGTTTCTCAACAACTTGATTTATAGACTAAAACATGGAAACTACTCTTATGTGATATCTTTTTTTTAGTTGAGTTAGATGAAAATTTTTATTATGAAAGTAAATACCACTTTCTATTTGGGTAGATAGATACCCATTACATATCCTATAATCCTAAGGACAAGTGTCCCATGAACATGGCCCAAAGGCCCATTGCAGCGTCATGCCTACATCATTCTACCTATGTCACCAGGCCTATGTTAAGCCTACATCACTGACTATTTTCATCATGCCTATATCCTAGACCTGGAATGGGGCCTTCAAGAAATCAAACCCTGGAGATTTAGATACAGTTTTATAGGTTTTACCACTCAGGTGCCTCCCCAACTACACTCTCATAAGATATCTTTTATTCTTAGAAAAATATGTTATAAATTTAAGGTATATGATTGCTAAACTTATAATTTAAGAACCACAACATTGAAAGAGAAGTAATCATATATTTATTCTTGTCTCACCTCTATCTCATATTTTTTCTTCAATTATTTTACTATATTACAATTAAAATAATAAAACTATAAAGTCATGTCATTTATTTATGTGTAAAATTTATAGATAAATACTCAAATATTCTTTAATGGAATATATGAGTACTTATGTGCAGTGAAATTATGTGAATCTCACAAGAAACTAAAATATTTGATGTCGGTTTTCATAATTTCCTAAAATATAATATCATTAACATTTCCAATTTTTAGTAAAATAGTATATTTCACTTAGTTTTAACCTAGAAATTTCTTAATACATTAGTAACACCATCATGAAGATTTTTTTTTATTTTCATATAATGTTATGCTTTCTTATAAACACCTCTAATTATAGTTGATTTAAAACTCACTAACTGTCAATTTCAGTTGTATGCGCTACTGGATATTGATAACTTCCATCACAATAATAGTAGATCATTGAAAAATTACCCTCCAATGCCCATTCAAAATTTATCAACTACTTTTAGTGGAAACTGGTTGATTTCAGCTGAAAAAAAATTATAATGAGGATCTTCTTCAAGAATAATTTTATATTTTGAATAAAAAATGATTACTGAACAAATATATGTATTCAACACCATTCTTAAAAGATCCTTCATAGTGAATGGTGAACACTTTTTGTCTATGGATACAGAGTCACTGTAAATACTTTCTCATGGCATGTCTTAATGTTTATACTACATTATGAAGGGCACATAGTACTTTATGTTTATTTAAGTGGTATAGAATCCCTAATGTTACCATTTGGTAGAATGGAACATTCTCGATTTTTTTTCCAATTTCTATTAATCAAGACTCGACATGCAACATTCAGCAGGGAAATAAGTTGGATGAACTTTTATAAAAAAACAAAATTAATTATTTAGGATGAAACACCGATGGTTCAGAAATATTTTTCTGAGGCTATTGATTACATGTTGATGGATATTGTGTCACTACATGATATAAATAGTGTTTAATTTCCTTTTGGAGTAAAAGCTGTTTTGCATGGTGATGATTTCAGAAAAATATTTTTTTTAGTACAATGTGGTACTAGAGTTGATATAATATTTGAAAGTATCAAATATTATTATTTATGGAAGCATTGTTGTGTTCTTGCATTGAAAAATAACATGATACTACATTATTATAATACAAGTACTGATACTATGGAATTACAAAAAATTGAAAAGTATATCTTAACATAGGAGATGGGATGGTTGGCAGCCCAAACGATAGTGAGGATGATTTTTAATTACTAAAAATTATCTAATAAAAGAATTTTAGAGTCCATTAGATTCCATTATTCTCCACACATACCCATATTTAACATTAACATACAAAGTCCCAGAGTAATTAAAAGAATGAGCTATTTTAACAAAAATACGACAAGTTGTGAAAGAGGTAAATGACTATATGTTATCTTTGATTGCTGAAGAATAAAAGGTTTATCTGAGTTCATATTAATTTTTTAAAGAAATTTTGGATATTAACACCCTATAAAATAAATATACTCTAGAAACATTGAATGGAATTAACATATTTTGTCTATCGTATCATAAATTAACCTTAAAAGTGGGGGTATTGATTATGTTGTTAATAAAATTTGATCAATCTTTTAGAATTTACAATGGAACACATTTGGTCATCAGATTTATGGGAGATCATTACTTTAGAGAAAAAAATTATAATAGTAACTCATTCCCAAAATAAGGATTTTATATTGAGGATGAATATGAAACATTTGAACTCGAAGTGGTCATTTAGGAACCAAAAAATACAATGTACTTTAATTATATCTTATGTAATGAATATTAATAAAATATAAGGCCAATATCTATTTTCTCTTGGGATTTTAATTTTCCAGTCTGTTTTTGGTCATTATCAACTATATGTAGTAGTTTCTGTAGTTTCAAACAAAAAGGGGTTACAAATTTTGATAAATGATAGTGAAAACATACCTAAGAGTTGTACAAAAAATATTATTTACAAATAAATTTTCTAAAAATTGTAGTAGGTATAACAACTTTTTATTATGGTTTAATTTTTTCTCTATGCATTATAATGGTAGCTTCATTGAATTATTTATTCTTTACTATGAAAATAACTACTTCTATGTGTAGTAATATTATCTTCACATTTCCATGCAGAACTATTTAAATGGACCATTCTTTTATTATGCCACAAAAGATCACTATTGTAGATGATGAGATGTTAAAGTTGTGTGTTATATGACTATTAAAGACAAAACATCAAAAAAATTAGATGACTTGGTTTTCATCGATCTATTTCTTGAAGATTCAACTATAAGTTTACTTTCAATAATATGAACTAAATACATGACAACCATTTTATATCAAATATAAAAAAAATTAGATTCTTAATTTTTCTATTAAGTGTTTTCAACATTTAAATATTTAAAAATTTATCCTCAATAGTAAAATTTATTATCAATTTTTATTTAATTTATTTTTTTAGTACTGAAATGGATAATGTTGTAACCTGTATGAAAAAATATTTAAGAAACAATTACAGGCCAACAACACATTTAAAAGTATAGATCGCTACTTCATGAAGGTGTATGTTATATAATATAGAATTTTTAAATCAGTGGAAATAAATGAAAATATTTACCAATTCGTCATAAGTGCATACTTTTATTTAATTGGATCACTCATGTCAAACTTTTAAATACACCTTTGCCTTTTATTGTATTTCATTTTATTCCTTTCAAATATATCAAAGAGGGGGGGTTCCAAAATATTTCCTTATAGGTATTCTATCATCATAGAAAACTCATACTAACAAAATAATGGTTTTATTTATTTTTATATATGTAATATTTCATCTTGATATGTGTAAGAACCCGGACCTTATTTTCAGGTATGTTTTCCTTTTCTAGTCGTTTTTTAGGAAAAGAGGTTTTTCTGGAAACTTTTGAAGTATACGGTGTGTACTCTTTTTTTTTGTACTCCGCTTTAGGCGGCCTCCAGGTCATCCCCCACATGGTAGTGTACATGGCCGCTACACGGCCAGAACATGGCTTCCTGTGGTAACCGAGTACACGGTGTGTACTCAGAAAGTACACGGCGTGTACTCAGAAAGTACACAGCGTGTACTTCAAAAATTTCTAGAAAAACCTCTTTTCCTCAAAAACGACCAAAAAAGATAAACATACCTGAAAAAAAGGTCCAAGTTCTTACAAACTTCCCCCCTTAAATAAATTCGTCCCCAAATTTCTCCAACAGTGTAAGGGAAATTCGAGGATGAATTTCTTTAAGGGGGAAGTTTGTAAGAACCCAGACCTTCTTTCAGGTATGTTTTCCTTTTCTGGTCATTTTTTAGGAAAATAGGTTTTTCTGGAAAATTTGTAAGTACACACCGTGTACTTTCTGAGTACACTCCATGTACTCAGTTACCACAGGTAGCTGTGTGCTGGCTGCGTAGCGGCCACGCACACGGCCATGTGGGGGGTGACCTGGAGGCCGACTAAAGTGGAGTACAGAAAAGGAAAGTACACACCATGTACTTCAAATCTACACGTCGTGTACTTTATTTTTTTTTCATTAAACGCACTGGGGTTGCATCTAATCGCCAGAAATGTCTCCTTCTAGGTCTCGTTTGGCCGAGAGATCCCGTACGGCCGCGATCTTCCTCTGAGCCCCTGAGCCTTCGTTTATTCTCTGATTTGACTGTCATCGATAGAGTTGGGATCACCTCGGTAAGATCTCCCTTCTGCTTGATCTTCATTTCATGATTCCTCCTCTTTATCAAGTTATCCTATGTTGAACAGTTTAGACATTTTTGTAGATATTCAGTGTTCTAGGGTGATTTAAGCTTCGAGGTTCACGTATATCATTCCTACAATGCTGAGGTAGGTGGTTTGTGCCTTCCTGTTGAAATTCTTTGAGTTTTATGTCCAAATTTTCCCAGTACCAATGAACGGGGTATTGCGCGTTTACCGTTTAACCCTATTGTTTGTCTGATATGCTTTTATTCTTGAGTATAGATTAATTGACTGTGAATAGGGTTAATTTTTGTGCTTTGGATGTGTTTTTCCATGCATGTTTTTCATGTTTTGACCATTGGGTCTAGTTTTCCGGTTAGGAAACTGTTTACTTTCTCATGCCTAGTATTGTAGGATGTTGTGACTGTTGTTCCGTTATGTTGTGATGTCGAAGAATGTTAGCCAAGTAATTCTTGAGGTTTACCTTGGCCAACACGCGATGCTGTACTTGCTTAAATTACACAGGGCCATGAGAACCTAGTGTATAGACCATTGGTAGAATGGATGTTGAGGGCTTCTCCAGAGTTTCTTTATAATTATATGATGTGAGACCATAGGGGGAATTGACGTTGAGTGCTTCCTCAGAGTGTCTGTAGTTCCGCGATGTGGGCCAAATGGGGAATTGATGTTGAGTGCTTCCCCAGAGCGCCTTTAGTACCGATATGAGACTACAAAAGGAATTTACGGTGAGTGATTCCTCAGAGAGTCTATACTTTAGCTGAACCATAGGGGTGAGACCGTGTGTGCTTCCCAGAGGGTTTCTTGTACTTGTTTGGTTGAACCGTTGGGGTTAGGCTATGAATACTTCCCATAGGGTTACCTATTTGTGTTTATCTATTTTGATTATCTATTTCTTGATATTTGAAACTATAGACTGTTACTACTGTGTATTTCTTGTTTATTGTTTTCTCTTACTTACTACCTTTCATATACTCACTGACTGTTAGGCATAGATCTTTTGGTGGTTTCCTACTGGGATTTAGTCTCACACCCTGTTTGGGCTATGCTTTTGGGCCCAAACATATTATATTGTTGCAGGTATATATAAGGGAAAGCGCCCTTCTACTTCAGGTACTTGATTTTCTGTGGAGCTAGAAATCATGGGACCAAGCTATGGCTTGCGATGCTGAGGAGTTTATCTTATTTCTTTTCACTTTGGTTTAGAATTTTTGTATTCCATCATTGTGACTTGTTTGGCTATTTTTATAGACATATGTATCGTGCACCATTTCATATATATTCTCCATTTTATACTCTCAGTTTTCTATTTTTACTGTTGTATGTCATTATTACTGCTTCCACTATTGAATATATGTTTACTTCTGCTGTGTACTCTTCCAATGAGGGCATAGTTTTCCCACTATCACACCCAAGTCCCTCACTGCTAGTCGGCAGCCTATGGCGTTCGGGTAAATGCGCTTGAGGCCATGTGACCAACCGGGTATGGGGAGCCTCTGGGTGTCTTCCAGAACCGAGACGTTACAATATGATATTTATTATTACAATAATTTAATAATGTCTTTTTTTACTAACACATTATAGTATAAGTGTTGGTATGTTCTATAATAATTAAAATTATTAAGCCGCAACTTTAAAAAATTATTCCAAATAGTATATGTAATGAAAAATTATTTATGGATCATTTATTTACATATATATTTGATTAAGGGATTTTATTTTATAGTTATTTTTTCTTAAATTTATTTCTTTTTATGTGAATTAGGTGTTGTCGGTGTGCTTCATCAACATCAACCACCCCAGCCTTGGGGAAAATCAAACAAAAGGATGTAGATTACATTGAGGGGTGACATGTTTTATTCTATACACATTTTAAATATATCTTCTATGTTACTCAAGGAATTTACTATTGCATTATATTTCCCATGTAATTCTTATAGTGGAGAAACACTTTGTTATGTGATGTGGGATGAATATATTGAACAACTCAGTACACTACTGCTAGATGAAACGATGTTAAATAAAATTTTGGACCTTCAAAATGTCCATGCAAAATGGATCTCCAGTATTTTTTTACATATATCACATACTAAGAAATACTATATTAGTATTCTTAAACTATTTTGTACCTCAATTATAAATTAAATTTTTATTGACATTTAGAAATAATTATTATTAGCACGAGTCTCAATTCCATGAAGATACTAATCAATCCAAATTTTCTTATAGTTTACTCGCTCAAAAATAGGTTGTGCAGCTTCCTACTCGTGAAAATTTATCTCCTATAATTATAATATGTTGGTTTATAAGTTAAAGTGTTCAGTAAAAATATATTATTAGTAATTTTCAATTGATTCATGTATTTATTACATTTTCATGACATAAAACAGTTGTTATAATACACAAATTTAGTCAATTTTTGTTTAAAAGATTTAATGTAATCACTTTACAGTATCCTAGAAACACCTATAAAATACTACCAACATAATAGTGTTGGGAGTTCTATTGTATGGATCTCATATCGAATCAAACCACCTTCTTTCACAAATAAGAGAAACATAATACAGATTAGTAATTGTACTAAGGTAACATGCATATAACAAAATTTCCCTAAATAATTTACTACATCCACATATATGATAATTCGGTGTATCTATAAACACACATTTCATTGTAATTACATTGTAGTCAACAAAGTGTACCACATTATCCACTGTTATGAAAATATAAATTCACTACAACTAGTTTTCAAAATCATTTGTGTCTTACAAAAAGAAGGTTGAATTCTACAATGAGACAATTTGTTGTCAAAATTGTGGTGTACTCCTAGAGTCAACAATACCAAGATAAGAGTTTATATTACGTAATTTTGATAAAAAAAATTAAGCAGTGCATATAGATTGCATTTTCAACTTTAGACCAAAAATTTCTCTACATATGAAATCTTTGGAACAAAATTAATTATCATATTCTTCTACTTTTAAGAACCTATTGAAGATGATTGTACTATATTTCAAGTAGTAAAAGTGTTGAAAAAACATTAAAAAAGTTATTATACTTTATAATTTATGCCAAATGTGTTACATATTGTAGTAGATACTGACTACAGCTACTGGTTAGTGAAAATAATGGATCTATGACTATTATCTTCTTTGAGAAACAAGTGGTTCCATTTGTATTGAAATCAGTATCTGAGCTAAGAAAAACATTTATTCAAGTAACTCATTAGTATTTGTGTTCATATAATTTAGATTCACTATACATTGATTAAAAACAAAAGATGTTCTTTGTAGAAAAATGATGAATATTGTTTTCCAACTGAGATCAATGTATCCAAACATAAAACACTACTCATGACTAGTGATATTTCAGATATCAATGTCTACAACTGACAGTGACCCTGTGAACAAAATATATTCAAGGTACTTTTTGTTATAGATGATATTAATGAGGCCAAACATTATGATACTCTTATAAAATATAATGAGGTGTGACACCCACTTTTATTTATAGTATAATAAACTTTTTTCCATTTTAGATGACAACGTTAAAATTTTACTCTTTGAAAGATCAAGTGGAAATATATATATAATAGAAAAAATGTTATACAGTTGTCTTCATACAATATCAAAAGGAACTAGAAAAATCTATATTTGATAAGTGTATTCCATCAGTAATATTATTTATGATGACAACTACATTGGATTTTCAGGAATATGTAATCAAGAATGTAAATTTTTTCATAGATCTCCCTCTAGTACAATAACTTTGGTACGTTCTTATAATATATTTTGAATTTTAGTGTTTCTAAATAATTGTTGCATTTGGATGTATGAAAACATTATTTTCACACTAAAATATATATTATACTCACATACTACAAATTCATTCCCTAAATCCAATGCACAATATATATGAATAAGAATTTTGTAAAAGAATTTGAAGATGAAGATAACCCCAAAAGGGGCAGTTGTCACAACCCGGCCCAAAGGGGCTTGAGCCACGAATACCCCAAGCCAACCTCTATAGGTTAGGGTATGGTGACCACTACTGAGTAGGCATATCACATAAATGGGAGACCATAACCAAATGTACATGTATGCACACACCCACAATCATTTCCAAGAAATAGTGCAAAGATAAAGTTGGAAAAATAAAAATACATTCATACATCTATCCCACAACATAGCATAATAGAAGTACTAAAAATACAAAAAAGAAAAAATGAACACCCACCAAAAAATGTAAAAGAGTCCAACATGATCAGAAGGAGGGGATCACTGTCAAATGAATCTATTGGAGAGCTCCTCACCTAATCTCCAGTAAACACCTCGGTCAGTCTAGCTCACTAAGATTTGCCTACCTCAGGTCCTCCTTGGACTCTGTCGAAAGACCTGGGGTCTGCATAAGTCACGGAATGTGCTAGAAAAGTCATTGAATGGTTGATTATAACAATACCCAGTAGGCACCCCAAATACCCAAAATAAAAATGGAGCATCTGAAAGGAAATAGTCCATTAGACCCAGCCAGAGGGAATACAATAAGAGAGAAACTCCATCTCGAACATCCATAGCTATACACGATTAGTCTTCTCATACCATATAGAGTGTCATCCAAAGGATGTGACAGCACCATAAGGAATCCTAAAAACACCCAAATATACTTGTCTCGGACTCCAAGTCTCATGAGGCACTAACCACATAGCTTGCTATAGAATTATACTCATGTCTTGAAGGTAACACATGCCTAAGGGAACACAGTCCATGAGATCTTCCATCCCAGATAGAACTCTCCCAAGAGATACACTCCATTAAGAAAAAATCTACCATCCCTAATGGTATGTATGAGAGATTCTCTCTATCAGGAATAGCTCCACCATCCTTAATGGAACATTTGAGAGATAACACTCCACTGGGTATCGCAAAGATGATGGAACTCCCTACCAAACCATGTGACATAAATCTGAGAGAACACACTCGTCGAACCTTTCCAGGAACAAAGTCATGCTGGAACCTAGTGGATCTTGATACTCAGATAGGGGAACTCACCCATCCTAGATAGGGGATGCTATAGACCCTACTAGAACCATGAAAGGTCTCATCACTCAGAAATGGATCACTCCCAAATTAATTGGGGGACACTTCAAAACCAGTATGGAACACTAAAGACCACACCTCCTAAGATATGGGATCACTCCGAGGACCAGTAGGGAACACCACAAACCCAATCTGGTAACTCAAAGATCTCATGGAAAGGGAATCACACCTAATACTGATGGGGGACACCACAACCCAATATGACATCCCATAGATCATATTACTCAAATGGGGGATCATTCCCATGTAGTATTAGTCACAACAATTCCACAAACCATGCCTGGTAAAACTCGCAAAGTAGGGGATCATATATTGATGATGCACGACCCTACATAAATCGTCTTCAGAGTAGGATATCATATACACGATGATGTCACAACCCTACTGACATCACCTGCTACATAGGGTATCGTAAAACCAATGATTCCACAAACCCTACAGATCTATCCTACTAGATAAGGGATCACCTCTTGTATAGTGTTGGTCATGGAAATACCAATAATCTGCTCTTGGGAAAATGATACGATAGAGGATCCTACCCATGCCTCTTTGTAGGGATGCTATAAATCTATCTAATCTCATCCTATCAAGGGGATCACAATCTTGTAACAAGGACTTAATGTCACATTGTACCCTCATAGAGATAGACCAAGGGACTCCCTCAATTATTTTCAGTCCAAACTTCACAAACTGAAGTGACCCAAAACATCCCTTCACATCGTATCTCAAAGTCCCAAATAGTGGACACTGTCGCATTCTACACGTAAAACTTCTCAGGATAGGATACTTGCAAGCCTGAATCCAGTCCCTGAATAAGGAGATATGCAAGGTAGAAGTCTCCTCTAAAAAGGAGTACACAGAATGTAAGGGGGTCCACATGGCGTGTGACCCCACCAGAACCCTCATCTATGTTATTTGATTCACGACTTGGATGGGAATGTGAGAGTACATGGAGTTCACCTGTGGTACACAGCGTGTATCACATCACCTGAGCCCTCATTCATGCCTTCCCCCACACGGCTCGGCTAGACATGTCTCCCACACAGTGTGTCCCAGAAATTCGATCCCCCTAGACATTACTTTTTTCCATGCACTTTTCCAACACCACATGTCCATGTACTTTGACCATGTTCCTCCACATAGTCATGTCACCTAACACGGCTTCCCTGGACATGTCCCTTAGCCACATAACCTGAGGTCACTACACTGTGTGTAACCCCAATACATAGTGTGCAGACCCCAACAGTCATCTTCCCCGAATGGGAAGAACATAAGGAATGTGACCCAACACTACACACTGTGTGATCAAGAATTCTGAATGGGAATTCCCTACGAGCATCCCTAATCACCCAGGTTCCCCAAAAAACCTCCATATTGACCCTCATGGGGTCCCTGGATATCTTCTAAGGGATCTAAAACCTTAACATAATGCATTAAAAGGGGATCAGGACTTGAAACTCAAACCCTCCTACATCATGACGAAATGTAGAAGATTCAGTTCTAAAACGACGCCCGGATCGTGCAGTTATTCTATCTCATGATGATTGGCATAAAAAATGGGGATCAACGGCACCTCATCGCCTCATATTAGCTTCAGTTTTTCCATTGGTTTGGGGGGCTTGGATCCTCTCTTCCACCATGTGCACACAAAATGGAAGAGGGGTTATTGGTTTATTTCATTAAATTAATAACCATATTCTTAATGCCGCACCAATAAGTGCCCCCGATCGAACACCCAATGCCGAAAAAGTTTATGCCGCGCATATGGTAAAAACGATGGTCCTAACTCAACTGAGGTATCAAAATTATGATCCAAGACTCTGCTTAGGAGTTATTACATGTTTCTAAGGAAACTGTGTGTGCATGATAAAATCTATTTAATATTTTTAATATCACCGCGTCGAGGCTCTCCAGGACCTTAAATCCCATGCCAACTTAGTGCTTGGATTCAGAAATATTCTTATAATTATTCCAAATTCATACAAATCAAAACCCAAGTCACTACATCCCCCCCCCCCACCTTAAGGATTTTTTTACCCGAAAAGAGAAATCTTGTGAAGAAGGAGAAAATTTGAGCTCTCAAATGGGACTCTTACACTAGAAAGCTCACCAATTGCTCTTCTTCTACTTACAAGAATGCACTTAGGGGAACCAAAATAGCCAAACCACACCCACATCCAGTTGAACTAGGTCAAAATCATGAAACATGTTGGCACATGTCTTCTCTATTGCAATAGGTGGAAAACACTGAGAACCATGGTCCATTTGTAGTCATAGGGTCTTGTAGTACAACACCTCGCTAACCTAATGTAGATACCAACATAACCTTACCTCAAACACACAAGTTAAATAAACTTATCCAACATACCTAGACACTATCTACTTTGGGTGGAACTATATCACCCTCATGATTTTGGAATGCGTCTCACGAATGCGTCTTATTAGGGGAAGCATCCCAAATTCTTGTGAGTCTGAAGCAGCATCAAACTATACCACATACTCCTCAAGTTGCTCGCATAAAAAGCTAACACCGAGCACACAAGGGCACCAATGAAAAATATAGGGTTGATCGAGTGTGAACACTAGGTCTTACCAAGCCCTCTGTGCAAACTTCTAAAATGAAACCCTACCTCGAAAACAAAAGTCGAAGGGATGCATCCACTACACCTTGACACAATCCATTTTTGGTAGCACTGAATCATTCGCACAGTTTTACTCACATCACAAAAACATGTCTCGGGGGGGTATCCCTCCTCCACGTGCATCAAAAGCTACATCAAACAACACCAAAACAAGGTTCTATCGATGTTCCGCCTCACCCTGGTTGAACCTTAAGAAAGAAGTGGAAACAAAAGAGTACATCATAACAGTGTCTATCAATAATACTGTAGAAAGTTGAAAGGACACATAGCTTACCTTTATTTACCCTCGGAGCCTCCATGTCAAAGGCCTCTACAGCCTGCAGCTGTCCTCTATCACTTTCCTCCATCTCCCTAAGCCTAGCATGGACCACCTAGGGTTTATAGTAGAAACAAGTATCGTCTACCACATACTTATACTCTCCCTGCTCCTATCCCACATATTCCATATTGTGGGTCACACTACTACAAAATGCCACATCTTCTAGGGAAGTCCACTGACTGTATCCCTCTGAGCAGCTAGGCAAGTCAGAAAATCTCTAGCAAGATGTACCCGACCATCGTAAGTGTAACACTGCCTGTTCTGCGGCTGACCAAACCCAGTTTGGAAATCCTATGTCTCAGACCCCCCATCCTGGGATCGTCTCTCGAAGCATCTCACACACCCAAATAACTGAGCCTGTTATTAGCCATCCATTATCGATGTATCAGATCCTATGTGCCTAGCACTAACAGTCAGAGTCTTCTCGGCTAGAAATCTATCCACCACCAAGGCCTGCTCAAGCACTCCAGCATAAGTGGGAATGCACAGTGGCAAAACTGATGCCCTGGTATCTCGGAGTAATCCATGCTCCAAGGTTCGTACTTTGAAAAAGAAATATCAAACCATATATATGGAGTATCATGACTGGTTTGTAAACTACATTGAGTACTCTTCCATGGACATGCTATCATATTGAAGTTACAGAAGCTCCTAGATACGCACCAATCTCAATGTGGCTAGATAGAACTCATCCTAGAAGAGCCTCTCATACTCTTCCCTAGTGGGAATCACTTAGTTGTGGTTCTACATCACTAGAATCCACCATCGCCCGACCAAACCATGCAGAAGGATCGCTGATAGGACCACCATTTGATCAGGAGGTGTCCTCATAAGGTGGAAAACATGTGTGGCTACCTCGAGCCAGTCATCAGCGGCCCGATGGTCTGTATCACCCAGATACCTTAGAGGTCTCTACCTATGGAACTTGTGCAGCGCACTCAGCATGTGTGCTTCCTTGTCCAGCTCTTTCGGCACAACCTACTTCTCAACAGGTGGTGGCTCAACTGGTGGACCACCCAGAGGTCCAGCCTCTAAACTAGTGCCCAACACTGAAGCCTCATCACAGGGAGGATTTTCATCACAATTCCTCCATGGAATCTGATTTGGTTGTAGTCAGTGTGGTATCCTGAAATAGAATCAGGACACGCCACTGTAAAATAGTATATTTGGGGAGCTGACTCAAGAATGATAGGAAAAACCACAACCTAGTCCAATACGATGAATGTACCAAGATTTTCCTGTGACCAATGTCCTAATGTACTGATTCAAAATTAGGTTATTGGAGTCTTGGTGAATAGATACGTCGGTTGTGACACCAACACTAGATTCCCTATCCTGAAATCCAAACGTGAAACACTTCAACAACATCACTATGCAACCCAAACCAAGATCATAGCTAGACAAACCCTATTTATCTGGTCCTAGGGAAGGACCTCCTTTGATACCACTCCATCATAGCCTGACCCAATGGGGCCTAATCCACGACCACCCCATTCCCGACTCTATAGGTCAAGGGATGGAGACTAGCACCGAATAGGCATATCACACAAATAGGAGGCATTAGCATAAGATAATTGTACACATGCACCCACAAAGATCTCCAAGAAATAGTGTAAACATAAAAGATGGAAAACTAAAAATGCATGTATACATCTATCTCACTACAGAGTACAGTAAAAGTACTGAAAATGCAAAACGGAAAAAATAAACGCCCACCAAAAACTATAAAACCATCTAACCTGCTCAAAATGAGGGGATCATTGTCAAATGTAACTTCCAGAATGCTCCTCATCCATCCTCCGGTAAACACCTCGGTCAATCTAGCTCACTAAGCTCTCCCTGCCTCAGGTCCTATTTGGACTCCGTCGAAAGCTATGTGGTCTGCACAAGACACCGCATGTGTGGGAAAATACCATATAGTTGTGCGTATAACAATACCCAATAGGTTCCCCAAATACCCAAAAGAAAAAAGGAGCAACTGAAAGGCAACAGTCCACTAGACCCAGCCGGAGGGAACCCAATGAGAGAGAAACTTCATCTCAAACATCATCAGCTATACATGTCTAGTTAGATCATACCACATGTAGTGTAAACCAAATGATGTGATAACATCACAAGGAATCCCAAAAACGCCAAGATATACTTGTCGTAGACTCCAAGTCTCATGAGGAACCAACCTCATAGTCAGCTACAAAATTGTACTTGAGACTCGAAGGTAACACATGCCCCAGAGTGTAACGTCCCGGTTCCGGGTGCCATTCAATGGGTTCCCCGAACCTGGTTCGCCACATGACCTCAAGCGCATTTCCTCAAACGCCAGAGGTTTCCGACTAGTAGTGAGGGCCCAGGTCTGATAGTGGGGAAACTATGCCCTCATCTGTCAAATTGTAGCATAGCGGAATATAAGATAAACACACAACAACAACAGAAACAGCAACAGTATATATATAACTGAAATGGATAACTGATAACAAAAAGGGAAACCAGCAGTCATATATATATGAAGATGTCACATGTCACTATTCTATAAAATAGCCAGAACATGTTACACTGCAATACAATACATTACAACTGAAGTACAAGTACTGAAAAGAAAAACAGAACAAATCAGCTGGTAGCAACGCGAGCCTGATCTCGGTCCCATGCTCCCCTACTCCTTAGCAACAATCATGTACCTGTATAAGGACCCTTTCCCTTATCTAAACCTGTAGAAATGTAATCTATTTGGGCCAAAAAGCATGACCCAAACATGGTGTGAGAAATATATCTCAGTAGGCACCCACCGAAGTCTCGTGCCCAACTGTGTGTAAACATGCATCAACAGTGTACAGTAGTAAATGCAATAAAATAAGCAGTACTCAAGTAACCAACTTAATCAGTTATATTTCCATTTAAATATTCCTTTTCACCTTTTGTTTTAATACCATTCTGTGCTCAATAGTACCAAACCCTCAGGCATAACAGAACCTTTCCCTCATGCTAATATAGTAAACCACGCCCTCAGGCTTGCTCTCAGGATATACAGAATCCAACCCGCAGGTATTTCCCTCAGGCATAACAGAAATTTCCCTCAGGCATAGGAAGTGTCTCCCTTAGGCACATAAGTCAATCCCTCAGGCACGAAAGGTGTCCCTCAGGCGAAATAATACGTTGCCCTCAGGCTAATACAATCACGCCCTCAGGCAATAGTAAAACACCACCCTTAGGCATAATTAACCAGGCCATGCCCAACATATAAAAATGCAATTTACATACAATTCCTCTCAAGGAAAAAGTAATGCATAATTTAAACATGGCATACCCTCGGGTATCCTGGCCAAATGGATAAACAGAGGAATGCACCCCCGGGGTGGTCCTGGATCCAAGCACTGATCCCAAACAACAATTTTACAATTTTATTTAATTACCTATACAGTTCTAGGTAGTTAAAATAGCCATGAACTCAGCCACACGACACCCCCACATGGGTTCGTGGCACTAAAATACACAAAACACATAGCAGTTGGAAAAATAAACACCAAGCCACCTACCTTAAACACCAACGAATGATATACGCGAACGATGCCTTCTAAAATGTCCAAGAACAACGTAGATATGAGGTAAAAGAAATCTTGCTTAAATGCAAATAACTTCCATTAGAGGAAGAATTGGTAAGAGATACACAAGGAGAAGGGAGGGCTTACCCGCACGGTTCCAACGACATCGTCCGAGGCGGAAACAGATTCCCGACGTACGTTCGGTGGATCTCCAAAGGTTCGGCCGTCCCCTCCCGAGCTCTCTTCTCGTTCTAAGCCTTCCCTACGAATAGGGGAGGTTACTACCCATTTTAAGCGAAAAAAACAAAGTACAAGGCATGTACTTCCCATTTTTTAACTGTTCCTCTGGCGGTTTCCCACCAGCATGGAACTATTCACCTACCGACATGACTACATGGCGTGTCTTCTTGAGTAAACGGTGTGTGCCATCGCACAGCTGTCCACTGCCTTACTATTTGCCTATTGACTGACTACACGGCGTGTAAAGGACCAATACACGGCGTGTAGTTAGTTTCTACACCCTCTATCGCCGACATGGTCACACGCCCCATGTACTCATTACACACAGCCAAAAGTACATGGCACGTTGAAAATTACATGGCGTGTACTTCCAAACTTTAGGATTTTTCCCAATTTTCCTTATTTTCTCAAAAATACTTAAGGAAAAGAAAAAAAAAGAAAAAACCCGTACCTCAAAAATAAGAACCGGGTTCTTAAAAACTTCCCCCCTTAAAGAAATTCATCCCCAAATTTCCCTTCCAAGGGTGGCGAAGATAAGATCAGAACAGCTCTGGCCACTGAGCACGTACATCGGTCTCCCGCTCCCAGGTTTCGTCCTGCACTCGGTCAAGCTGCCATAGCACCCGTATGAGAGGAACTGACCGGCCTCGGAGAACCATCATGATCCTGTCAATGATACGAATCGGATTCCTCTCAAAGGACGCATCGATCTGAAGATCAACCTCATCAGGCTGAAAGACGTGAGACGGGTCTGAATGATAGCGACGCAACTGAGACACATGGAAGACGTTGTGCATGTATTGGTACCGCTGCGGTAACTGCAACTGATAGGCAACCAGCCCGAATCTCTCCAGAATCTCAAATGGCCCCACATACCTTGGTGAAAGTTTACCCTGTCTCCTGATCCATCTGTGTCCCAGCCTCGGCGAAACACGCAAGAAAACCTGATCCCTGACCACGAACTCCAAAGGTCATCTGTGGCAATCAGCATATGATTTCTGACGAGATTGTGAGGTAGCAATCTGCTTCTGTATCAACTGGACCTGATCAGAAGTCTCCTATATGAGATGAGGTCCCAGTAAAGCCGCCTCACCTGCCTCTAACTAGCACAAGGGTGATCGGCATGGCCTACGATATAAAGCCTCGTAAGGTGCAATCTCGATATTTTCCTGAAAACTTTTATTGTAGGAAAACTCGACTAGGGGTATATGCTTCTCCCAAGAGCCCCCAAAGTCTAGCACACATGCACGCAGCATTTCCTCTAGCACCTAAATCGTACGCTCTGACTGGACATCTATCTGAAAGTGGTATGTTGTGCTCATAAGAACCTGTGTACCCAGTGCCCTCTAAAAACTCTGCCAGAAATGAGACATAAATTGGGCGTCCCTATCTGAAACAATAAAATGAGGGACCCCATGAAGATGTACGATCTCTCGGATATACAACTTCCCGAGATCATCGAATCCGAAGGTCTCCTTGATCGGCAAAAAGTGAGCTACCTTCGTGAGTCTGTTCATAACAACCCACATGGCAGTATTGCCTCGAGGTGACCTCGACAATCCCGTCACGAAATCCATCGCGACATCATCCCATTTCCAATCCGAAATGGGTAACTGCTGTAACAGTCTGGTTGGCCTCTGGTGCTCCGCCTTCACCTGCTGACAGGTGGAACATCTCGTAAAAAAACCAGTTACATCTCTCTTCATACCCAGCCACTAGTACTAATGTCTCAGGTCACGGTACATCTTGGTAACCCCGGGATGAACTTCCCAAGCTGAAGTATGAAACTCCCTCATCAACTCCTCGCGTATATCCCCTGGAACTCATAATCATCCATGGAAACGTAGAACCTCATCATCGCCTATCATCCAACCAGGAGGAGGGTCCTCATGTGCTACTGACTCCCGTAGAACTAGGCCTTCTGAATCAGATATCTGTCTCATCCTCTCTCTATCCAGGATGGTAGAAGTCATAGCTAAAGATGAAAGATAGGTCCGCCCCTGACTGTCGTGCACCTCCAGATGCATCTCAGAGAACAAGGTCAAAAGCTGCCACTCACCACTGGCCTCCTGCACTGCCTGTATCTGAGTCTTCCTACTCAGTTCATCAGCTACCGCATTACCTTTACCAGGTGTATAGGAAAGCGCAAAATCGAAGGACTGTAGGTACTCGACCCACCATCTCTGTCTCAAATTCAAGTCACGCTGAGTAAAGATATACTTGAGGCTTTTGTGGTCTGTTAAAACCAAAAAATACTCTCCCAAAAGATAATGTATCCAATAGCGCAACGCATGCACAACTGCAGCCAACTCGAGATCATGCGTCGGGTAATTCCTCTCATGTGGCCTCAACTGCCGAGACCCGTACGCAACAACTCGATCTCCCTGCATCAACACTGCTCCCAGCCCAATACCTGATGCATCACAGTAAACTGTATAGCTTTTCCCCTGCTCTGGGAGTATCAGGATCGGTGCTGATGTCAACCTTCCTTGCAGGTCCTGAAAGGCTGTCTCTCAAGCTTCTGACCAAACGAACTTCACACCCTTCTTAGTCATACTCATCAACGGTGCTGCTAAGCAGGAGAAGTCCTGTATGAAGCGTCTGTAGTAACTAGCCATCCCTAAGAAACATCATATCTCAAACACGTTCTTAGGATGCTCCCAGGAAACTACTGCTATCACCTTCCTTTGGTCTACTGCAAATCCTTCCTCTAAGATCATATGACCCAGGAAGTGAATCTGGTCCATCCAAAAGTGGCACTTTGAGAGCTTAGCATATAGTCGATGCTCTCTCAATGTACTCAATACGATCTCAAGATGGGTGGCATGGTCATGTCGAGTGTGAGAGTACACCAAGATGTCGTCCACGAATACTACCACAAAAGAATCCAGATAAGGATGGAACACACGATTCATCAGAGCCATGAAAACTTCTAGCGTATTCATGAGTCCAAACGGCATAACCAAGTACTCATATAGATCATAGCTGCTCCGAAAAGCTGTAAGCGGTATATCCGATGGTCTCACATGTAGCTGATGATATCTTGACCTCACTTTAATCTTTGATAACACTCGTGCTCCTCGAAGTTGATCAAAAATATCATATATCCTTGGAAAAAGATATCGGTTTTTGATCGTCAACTGGTTCAGCTTCCGATAATCCACGTAGAGTCTGAGGGTATCGTCTGCCTTCTTCACAAAAAGGACTGGAGAACCCCACGGAGAAGTACTGGGTCGGATAAAACCCTTTGCATGTAACTCCTCTAACTACCTCTTGAGCTCCTGCTATAGCATCCCGTCTTTTTATAACATAAACTTTCATTTCATTACACGGAACTGAGGATCTTTAAGGTTTAGTGTCTTGGAAATAAGGAACATAATACATGAAAACAACATAAAACATTCTTCTTAAACACTTGAAAGGATTATCCTTAAGTTCATCCTAGGTTCATTACTGCATCTCATAACCTGGGGACATACATCAAAAGAAAGGGTGAGCATAAGGCCCAGTAAGGGAAACAAGAGAAACATTCTACATGTGAACTTCAGATACTTCAATAAGGACATGAAAAGAACTTTAAGGCATGAGAAAGAAATCATGAGATAAATCATAATAAAAATAACATTTTTCATAACTTGAAGATGTGGCTGCAACATTTAATATTGAAAATCATTTCATTTCACCAAGGTCCATACCCAAGGTGTCATTAAAAATTACCAAGGTTATTCACCAAGGTATCAGTCTAAAAAGTCATCTCTAGAGATTAAGTCTTTACCCAATGCATTGGAGCACTATCTGGGAGCACCATTGAAATGTATTTATTATCATGTGAGCCACATATATCATCATAAATCATTTCATAAACAACCCATATGGAATAAAAGAAATGGGTTTCATTTCATAATCATAACATTTTAAAAACTGCTTTAAAGACATGATCTTTATGTCACTTTAAACCCACGGAAAGGGAAAGCGGGTTTCAGGTATGTAAATACCAGAATTTAAAATAGAACATTTTGATATATATGTGAATACCCCTATAGAAATATGATCTTTGAGTATTCACTTAATAACATGAAATAATTTTGAGAAAAAGAGAGAGACATTTTGAGACGAAAATTCTGCAGCATAACGGCTCTGTTACAAGGTTTTAGAAAACATTGAAAAGAGAGGGGACATGGGTCACCCACTAATAAATGATCCATAAAATAGTAGGGGGACAGAATATAAGGGATTTAAGAACATGGTAATAAAATTTGAAAGATATACCATATGAAATGAAAAACATGGAAGTGAGACAAAAATAAGATTTCTCTTATGAAAATTCGGCAGCCTAACGGCGTCACTTAAACTTCAATAAAAAATGATTTGACAAGATCAAATAGGTTCTCTCATCATATGATCATAAGAGATAAGTATGATAGATATATAGATCATACCCCAACATAATAAAAAGGAACTTGAAAGACTTGACATGAAAATCAAACTTGAAAAAATGAGAAGGGTGGAAGAATCCCTTAAAAATTCGGCAGCCTAACGGCGTCACTTAAACTTTCATAAAATGAAATGATGAGAGTAAGAGGGGATCTCACATCATATAAACATGAAAAGGGAAGTAAGAGGAATATAAAATAGCGTCCTCCCACATAAGAACATGGATCATAAAAGGAATGACATAAAAGAGATTACTTGAAAAGAAAGAGAGAGGTCGGATCCCTTACCTTAAAACGTAACTCTTAAGACTCAAAGGTTTGGACCTTGAGGGATTGGGGGAACCTTAGGAGGACTCCTTGGGAGGTAAGGAGACCAGAAATTTGTTGGGGGAGAGTTGGGAGTGAAAACTAAAGGAGTAAAGGGTGGGTATTTATAGGGAAAGTGAGGGGACAAGGCATTAATGGCCAAGGGACACCTCACAAGTGCTTTTCTCAAAACCATGTGCTCTCCCATGGCATTTAACATGGAGTTAGGCCACATGGGGCCCCCAATACAATAATTCATCACCCTTGGCCGTCCAACCCTTAAACTATCTCATGACATCATCATGACACAGTTATGATGTCATTAAACATACCAAAACCCTAAAACTGCATTTTTACTATTCACTGAAAAATTCATCTTTCTCAGAAAAATCCCAAAATTTAACTTTAACCAAATATCGATGCTCTAATTACATTTATGAACTCCATTTTAAAAAAATTCTAAATATTTTTAATTTAATTTTTAAATAAAAGCATTATTCATCGAGAATTCATTTTTTTCAGAAAAAACCCCAGAAATTACCATAACATAATATCGATGCTCTGAGTTCAAAAATAAAGTACATTTTATAAAAATAATTTTCTAATTATTTTTAATTAAATTTTTAATTAAAAAACACTATTCACCTGAAGAAACTAATACTTGACTAATAATTTATGAAACTGTTATTTACCCATTTTATTGAATCTCATTACTTAATCAAGGTGTCTAAATTATATTAAAACTTTCTTTGAGTGAAATTACTAATCCATTTGGTCACATTACTAATCCTAAACGTAAAATCACTATTCATAATTTACTATTCATCAAAAATTAAGTTGATCTTATTAGACTCCAAATTCCTTACTGAACACTTTTGCAGAAGACCGTTTTTTGAAAATCATTACACATCATTAATTATTTAGGGTTTACATAAATATTTTAAAATATCCTTTTTTTCAAAATTCATCAATAAAATACATCCTAAAATTATCCGGACATTTGAAATTTCACAAACATCACTAAAGGAAGAAATCTCAATTCATTCATCCTAAAGGATTACACAAAGAAGCTAGGGTCTCATCACATAGCCCCTTATAACACCGGCATATGACCTAAGTGTAAGGTGTGTTATGGTGAGAGAATCTGAGGGAGGCTCAGATAACATTGCCCTAGTAGTAATCTCTACTATCTTGAACTTCTCCCGTAGACATTTCCGTTCAAGCTTGACATGCTGGAGTTTGGCTTGGGCTTGGTCCAAAGCGAAGCCCAAAGATTCCACCTCCTTCCCAAGCTCTGATAAGTGGGCTTCATAAGGTTCGATTCTACTGGATGAAGCCATCGACTCCTCTTTCTGAATTAGCCATTAACATCTCTATTAAATCATTAAGAGTAAGTTAATATACTACTCAAAAAGATTTGGTCGTTACATTCTTCCCCCCTTAAGAAATTTTGTCCCCAAAATTTATACTTGAGGCCTAGTCGAAAAGGTGAGGGTACTTTTGCTTCATCATTTCCTTAGGCTCCCAAGTCACTTCTTTATATTTATGATTCCTCCACAACACTTTCACAAGGTGGGTAGTCTTGTTTCGTAGAACCTTGTCTCTATGGTCTAAGATCTCCACTAGCCGCTCCTCATAAGAGAGGTCATGTTCCAGTTGTACCACCTCTGGGTTCAGTACATGCGAAGGGTCGGGTATGTACTTCCTCAAGAGAAATACATAGAAGACATTGTGAACTTGAGCTAGGTTCGGTGGAAGTGCTAGACGATAGGACACTGCTCCTATGCGATCAAGGATTTCATAGGGGCCAATGTACCTAGGGCTGAGCTTCCCTTTCATCCCAAACCGTATGACTCTCTTCCATGGAGAGATTCGAAGGAAGACTTTGTCACCAACACCAAACTCCAAGTCCCTTCGAAGATTGTCAGCATAGCTCTTCTACCGACTCTGAGAAGCCTTTATGTGTTTTTGGATGGCATGAACCTGTTCTGTCATCTCTTGCACAAGATCAGGCCCAAGAAGCTTTCTCTCACCAGTTTCATCCCAACAAGTAGGAGTTCTACATCAATTTCCATACAGAGCTTCATAGGGTGCCATCTGAATACTCGAATGGAAGTTGTTGTTATAGGATAACTCAACTAATGGGAGGTGTTGATCCCATCCACCTTTAAATTCCATTGAGCATAATCTCAGCATGTCTTCGAGTGTCTGAATAGTCCTTTTAGATTGGCCATCAGTTTGAGGATAATAGTCCGTACTAAAATTCAATTCATTATTCAGAGCATGTTGAAGACTTCTCCAGAATTTTGATGTGAATCTTGGATCACGATCAGACACGATGGATAGTGGTACCCCATGCAGCCTTACCGCTTCCTTTACGTATATCTTGGCAAGTTGATCCAGAGAGTAATCTTCCTGAATAGAGATAAAATGGGCGGTCTTGGTGAGACGGTCCACAATAACCCATATCGCATTATTTCCTTTGGATGTTTTCAGGAGACCAATTACAAAGTCTATAGTGATATTATCCCACTTCCATACTGGTATGGGTAGCGGTTGTAATACCCCCTTAGGAAGTTGTCGTTCTGCCTTTACTTGTTGACACACCAGGCACCTAGTAGTGTAATCAGAAATCTCCCTCTTCATGTTATCCCACCAATAATGATCACGACGGTCTCTATACATTTTAGTGCTTCCTGGATGTATAGAGAAAGTAGAGCTATGATCTTCATCCATCAGTTCTTTCTTTATCTCCGGAATAGATGGAACACATAGTCTTGTAAGAAATTTCAATACACCTTCTTGATCAATATTGAAATCAGGGAACTTCCCATCTTTTACAGCCTCCAACTTCTCCTGCAGCAAAGGATCTTCTTTTTGAGCCTTCTTGATCTTCTCTAGTAATGAAGGTTGAGAAATCATTTGGGATAGGGTTGATGATGTCCCTTTCCTTATAATTCCCATGTCCAGTTTTACTAGATCTTTAATCAAGGGATCTCCTAGGATCCTCATTGTTGCCAGAACAACAAGGTCTTTCCTACTTAATGCATCTGTGACTTTATTTTCTCTTTCAGGGTGATAATGAATTGAACAATCATAGTCTTTAATAAGCTCCAACCATATCCTTTGTCTCATGTTCAATTCTTTCTGTGTGAAAATATACTTTAGACTTTGGTGGTCAGTGTATATATCACATTTCTCCCCATAAAGATTGTGCCTCCATATCTTCAGAGCAAAAACAACTGCCGCCAGCTCTAGATCATGCGTAGGATAATTCGTCTCATGAATCTTCAACTGTCGAGATGCATAAGCAATTACCTTGTCATTTTGCATGAGGACGCACCCAAGCCCTTTTAGAGATGCATCGCTAAAAATAACGAATCCTTCTCCAATAGAGGGTAGTGTTAACACAGGTGCAGTAACCAATCTCTTCTTCAGCTCTTGGAAACTTTCCTCGCATTCCTTTGTCCAGATGAACTTAACCCCTTTTTGAGTCAACTTGGTTAGTCGATTAGAAAGCCGTGAAAAGTTTTTCACAAACCTCCTATAATATCCCGCTAAACCAAGGAAACTATGAATCTCAGTTACTGTTGTAGGTTGAGGCCACTCCTCCACAACAATTGTCTTTGCAGGGTCAACCGAGATTCCTTCATTGGTTACGATGTGCCCCAAGAAAGCCACTTGTTGTAACCAAAACTCACACTTGCTGAACTTTCCAAAGAGCCTCTCCTTCCGTAGAGTTTTCAAAATAACCCTCATATGATCTTCATGCTCCACACGAATTTTTGAATATATCAAAATATCATCAATAAAAACTACCACAAAGTTATCAAGGTAGTCCTTAAATACTCTATTCATCAAATCAATGAAAATAGCAGGAGCATTAGTCAAGCCGAAGGGCATAACAGTAAACTCATAATGCCCATATCTTGATCAGAAGGAAGTCTTTGGAATATCTTCCTTCTTCACCCTCAGTTGATGATAACCAGATCGAAGGTCAATCTTAGAGAAGAATTGAGCCCCACGAAGTTGGTCAAATAAATCATCAATTCTTGGAAGAGGATATCTGTTCTTCACTGTGATCCCGTTCAGTTCTCTATAATCAATGCATAGCTGCATTGATCCATCCTTCTTCTTCACAAAGAGAACTGGTGATCCCCAAGGAGACACACTCGGTCGGATAAACCCCTTCTCCAATAAGTCTTGGAGTTGTTTCTTTAACTCTTCTAGCTCTACATTTTCCATTCTATACGGGGTCTTTGATATCAGTTGAGATCCAGGTACGAGTTCAATGGAGAACTCTACCTCTTTTTCTAGGGGAGGTCCAGGTAACTCCTCAGGAAATACATCCATGTATTCCTGAACAATCGGAACATCTTCAATTTGTATTCTACCTTTTTCTTCTTCATCATCACCGATTAACTCCATAAAGAAATCTATGGGAGGTGCTTCTATATAGGGATCAGTTTGGGATATCTCTCCTTAGAAGATAACTGTAGGTCGTTTATTCAAGACTACTGAGATTTCCTTACTTTTTCATTTGATCTTAGCATTATACTTTGAGAACCAGTCCATCCCTAGTATAACGTCGAATTCCAACATGGGAATGACTACTAGATTTGTGATAAGATTGTGCTCACTAAAGTAAACACTAGAGTCTCTAAACACTGTTGATGCATGGATAATCCCACTTGGAGTCTTGACTGACAACTCTACCTCAAGCAGTTCTGGGATTGATTCTATATTCTTTACAAACTTGGAGGAAATAAAGGAATGCGTAGAACCAGAATCAAACAAATTAGTTTCTAGTTTTGAGAGGACAACAAGAGTGCCTGCTACCACGTCATTCGGAGCTTCAACTTCAGTTGTTGTGATAGAAAAAGCACGACCTTGCTCCCCTGGCCTTTGCTAAGGTTGATGGTGATTCCCCTCCACTGCCCTTGGATTTGGACAGAGATTAGCATAGTGCCCAAGATGTCCACACTTGAAGCAATGGAGTTCGGGTAAGGCCAGAACCATCTTGCCTCTGTCGTTAGTGTTGGGGAGTTGAGGCTTCACCTCACTACGACAATTCCGAGCAATATGGCCTCCTTTTCCACACTTGTAGCACTTTCCACTACCGACCAAGCAGTTCCCTGGATGCTTCTTCCCACATTTATTGCATGTGGTAAGTTGCATTTTCTTTCCACCTCTTCCCTGATCAAAATTCTTCCCTAAACTGGGCTCCAATGATCTCTTCTTGTCATTTGATTTATGAGACCACTGTGTCTCACCAAACTCTAGCTCGACTTTCATTGCACTTCGTACGATCTCCTTGTAGCTATCGTAGTCCTGGTTGGCTAAATTCTTCTGCAGATGAGGTCTTAGTCCACCAAAAAATCTATCAACCTTCCCACTTGGATCCATGACAAAGCTAGAGGTATATCGTTAAAGACGGGTGAAGTTCATCTCATAGCTTCTGACAGATTCATTCTCCTTCTGCTTCATCTCGAGAAACTCTTTCTCCATTCTTGTTCTCATGGAACGAGGGAAATACTTGTTAAAGAATATTCCCCGGAATTCTTCCCACTACATAGCTTCCATCTATCCTCTAGGATTTGTGTTTTTGATCAGTGACCACCACTGATCAGCTTCTCCCTCTAGGCGATAAACAGCAAGGGTGACTTTTTCCTGTTCCGAACAAAGGAGTACAGAAAAGATCTTTTCAATGGAGCTTATCCATTGTTCTGCAACCAATGGGTCAGTAGATCCACTGAATTATGGTGTTCGTTGACGCATGAAGGACTCAACGGAATGTTGTTCCTTTCATGGTGAGATCGGCCTCTCAGCTTGATTCAACTTATTACTCATAACTTGAGTCAGTTGGTTCATCATCCGCATGAATGTTTCCATTCCGGCTTCCATCGGAGGGCCGTTAGCACATGGTGCATTGCGGTCACCATCTGCACGGTTCCTCCTATTGCCCGCCATTTTCTAAAAGAATAAAACTTTAGTGAGAAACTTATTTCATTTATGAATCTTTTAACTAAGACTTCATTCTTAGACAATTACATTTATCTATAATTCCTTCATAATGATTCATAAAAAGCTTGTGATTAACCAAACATATCCCTCGGGAGTGTCGTAACCAAGAGTGCAGCAAGGCCCATTATCGTGCACTAGTTCCCGTTTGAGTCTAGCTCAAAGCGGTGTTTTCGGGTTTTACCCATATGTACATCTATGCCAGAGCCGCCTCTACCTACTCGTATCCAGACAGGGATGTATTTGTTTGATAAACCACTTACTCAATACTTACCAAAATACCAGGAAGTTTTCCTATATTTAAAATTTTCTATAGGGTTATTCCTAAAGTTTTTATATCCTAATTTCCACAAATAACTAAACCATCATTTGATACCAACTATAGCATCCCGTCTTTTTATAACATAAACTTTCATTTCATTACACGGAACTAAGGATCTTTAAGGTTTAGTGTCTTGGAAACAAGGAACATAATACATGAAAACAACATAAAACATTCTTCTTAAACACTTGAAAGGCTTCTCCTTAAGTTCATCCTAGGTTTATTACTGCATCTCATAACCTGGGGACATACATCAAAAGAAAGGGTGAGCATAAGGTCCAGTAAGGGAAACAAGAGAAACATTCTACATGTGAACTTGAGATACTTCAATAAGGACATGAAAAGAACTTTAAGGCATGAGAAAGAAATCATGAGATACATCATAATAAAAATAACATTTTTCATAACTTTAAGATGTGTCTGCAACATTTAATATTGACAATCATTTCATTTCACCAAGGTCCATCCCCAAGTTGTCATTAAAAATTACCAAGGTTATTCACTAAGGTATCAGTCTAAAAAGTCATCTCTAGAGATTAAGTCTTTACCCAATGCATTGGACCACTATCTGGGCGCACCCTTGACATGTCTTTATTATTATGTGAGCCACATATATCATCATAAATCATTTCATAAACAACCCATATGGCATAAAATAAATGGGTTTCATTTCATAATCATAACGTTTTAAAAACTGCTTTAAAGACATGATATTTATGTCACTTTAAACCCACGGAAAGGGAAAGCGGGTTTCATGTATGTAACTCCCAGAATTTAAAATAGAACATTTTGATATATATGTGAATACCCCTATAGAAATAGGAGCTTTGAGTATTCACTTAATAACATGAAATAATTTTGCGAAAAAGAGAGAGGCATTTTGAGATGAAAATTCTGCAGCATAACGGCTATGTTACAAGGTTTTAGAAAACATTGAAAAGAGAGGGGACATGGGTCACCCACTCATAAATGATCCATAAAACAGTAGGGGACAGAATATAAGGGATTTAAGAACATGGTAATGAAATTTGAAAGATATACCATATGAAATGAAAAACATGGAAGTGAGACAAAAATAAGATTTCTCTTATGAAAATTCGGCAGCCTAACGGCGTCACTTAAACTTCAATAAAAAATGATTTGACAAGATCAAATAGGGTCTCTCATCATATGATCATAAGAGATCGATATGATAGATATAGATATCATACCCCAACATAATAAAAAGGAACTTGAAAGACTTGACATGAAAATCGAACTTGAAAAAATGAGAAGGGTGGAAGAATCCCTTAAAAATTCGGCAGCCTAACGGCGTCACTTAAACTTTCATAAAAAGAAATGATGAGAGTAAGAGGGGATCTATCATAATATAAACATGAAAAGGGAAGTAAGAGGAATATAAAAGAACATCCTCACACATAAGAACATGGAGCATAAAAGGAATGACATAAAAGAGATTACTTGAAAAGAAAGAGAGAGGTCGGATCCCTTACCTTAAAACGTAACTCTTAAGACTCAATGGTTTGGACCTTGAGGGCCTGGGGGCACCTTGGGAGGACTCCTTGGGAGGTAAGGAGACCAGAACTTTATTGGGGGAGAGTTGGGAGTGAAAACTAAAGGAGGAAAGGGTGGGTATTTATAGGGAAAGTGAGGGGACAAGGCATTAATGGCCAAGGGACACCTCACAAGTGTTTTTCTCAAAACCATGTGCTCTCCCATGGAATTTACCATGGAGTTAGGCCACATGGGGCCCCCAATGCAATAATTCATCACCCTTGGCCGGACAACCCTTAAAATATATCATGACATCATCATGACACAGTTATGATGTCATTAAACATACTGAAACCCTAAAACTGCATTTTTACTATTCACTGAAAAATTCATCTTTCTCAGAAAAATCACAAAATTTTACCTTAACCAAATATCGATGCTCTAATTACATTTATGAACTCCATTTTAAAAAAAATTCTAAATATTTTTAATTTAATTTTTAAATAAAAGCACTATTCATCGAGAATTCATTTTTTTCAGAAAAAACCCCAAAAATTACCATAACATAATATCGATGATACGAGTTCAAAAATAAAGTCCATTTTATAAAACTAATTTTCTAATTATTTTTAATTAAATTTTTAATTAAAAACACTATTCACCTGAAAAAACTAATAATTTATGAAACCGTTATTTGCCCATTTTATTGAATCTCATTACTTAGTCAAGGTGTCTAAATTATATTAAAACTTTCTTTGAGTAAAATTACTAATCCATTTTGTCACATTACTAATCCTAAGCGTAAAATCACTATTCATAATTTACTATTCATCAAAAATTAAGTTGATCTTATTAGACTCCAAATTCCTTACTGAACACTTTTGCAGAAGACCATTTTTTGAAAATCATTACACATAATTAATTATTTAGGTTTTACATAAATATTTTAAAATATCCTTTTTTCAAAATTCATCAATAAAATACATCCTAAAATTATCCGGACATTTGAAATTTCACAAACATCACTAAAGGAAGAAATCTCAATTCATTCATCCCAAAGGATTACACAAAGAAGCTAGGGTCTCGTCACATAGCCCCTTATAACACCGGCATATGACCTAAGTGTAAGGTGTGCTATGGTGAGAGAATCTGAGAGAGGCTCAGATAACGTTGCCCTAATAGTAATCTCTACTAACTTGAACTTCTTCCGTGGACGTTTCCGTTCAAGCTTGACACGCTGGAGTTCGGCTTGGGCTTGGTCCAAAGCGAAGCCAAAGATGCTACCTCCTTCCCAAGCTCTGATAAGTGGGCTTCATAAGCTTCGAGTCTACTGGATAAAGCCATCGACTCCTCTTTCTGCATTAACAATTAACATCTCTATTAAATCATTAAGAGTAAGTTAATATACTACTCAAAAAGATTGGGTTGTTACACCTGTAACTCAGGTGTAGCCATCCTATAAGGAGGAATGGACATCGGTGCTGCTTCTGGCACAAGCTCGATAGAGAAATCCACCTCTCACTTCGGAGGTAGACCTGAAAAGTCTTCTCGGAATACATCCCTGAAACGATCAACCACTGGAGGGAAATTTGTCTGACAAGTCCCCTAATCATCCAGTTATAAGCTCACAATCTGGGCGGTGACTCCACCTCGCCCATGATTCTCTGGTCCAGCTCCACTCACCTGAACATCCCATCCGCCCTTGTATAGAAACTCTCCACCCTCTGGTGACGTAAAACTCACCCTGCGATGATAGCAGTCTGCAAAGGCTCGAAAGGGAACCAACAAGTCCATCCCGAGAATGAATTCATAAGTTGTCATCTCTAAGACATAGAGGTCCCAAAGAAAGTGACACACTCCAACCTCAAGGGGGCACTCCTTACACTGACGCAAATTAGCCATTATAGTCCCCAACGGAGTGTCTAGCGTCATAATATTAGAAGAAGAAGAAGAAACATCAAGCCCATGGCTCTCCACAACGGGCACAGATATAAAACTATGTGTCGCACCCGTATCAAAAAGTACTGAAGATAAGACAGAAGATACTAAAATAGTACCTCTGATTATAGAAGGTCCTGGGATCTTTCTCATGTTGGGTCTGTTGCACTGCATATGCCTGCCCAATGCCGTGGCCCTGCGACACAGCCTGGATACCCTGAGTTGTCCCGCTCTGCTACCTATGAGATCCTGGTGTCTGGCTACCATGGCCACGACCACCATCTCTGCCTACATGCCCTAACGTATTCCAGTTTCTCGACTGGTAATAAGCCACTGGTCTTTCTCCCTCACGCGGAGTCTACATAGAACCCCTCTCACTATCCACTGGTAGAAACGCCCTGCAAAAGTGCTGCAGATGACCCATCTTGTCGCAAGCTCGGCACTCCACTGGATCACGTGGACACTGCGATCTATTGTGCCCCTCTTTACCACACTGGTAGCACATGATCGGGCCACCTGAAGAAACTTCCTGACTAGTACTTCCACCATGAGAGAAAATCATTTGTCGCTTCCTCTTCCTGGTAGAAATAGTATCAGAAACTGGTGCTGAACCACCCTGGCCCACACCACTAGCTTCCCGCAGGTTCCTCTCTGTAATCAGCTCCTGGTTCGCAATAGCATATACTGAAGGCAACCTGAAAACATTCACCAGTGCTCGGATTTCATAAAAAATACCATCCTCAAAACGTCTGTCTCTCAATGTCTCATCACCCACCAGTACGGGTGCAAAACGTTGAAGCTCCATAAAACAAGTAGAATAGTCCATCACCGACATAGTGCTCTGCTGCAGATTCATGAACTCTCAAGCTCTATCTGCCCTCAGTATCTCTAGAAAGAAGAATTCATAGAAGACTGCTTAAAAATCCTCCCACGCCATGTCCCTGTGATGCTCTGACTAGGTGGTAACATCCCACCACCTCTTCGCGGAATCACGCAGCATATATGTCGTGAGATTGACCCTCCACCCTAGAGGCGTCTCAAGATGCTCGAAAATAGTCTGCATCAACCCCGGCCAAGACTCTGTTGCCTATGGTCCTCCATCCCCTGAAAACTTAGGCGGGTGCTGCTACTGGAATATATGTGTCAGCTCAGCCATAGATGTGGTAGCCTGCGGTGCTCCCTGAAAGGTCAGCATGAACCACATAAAGCCTTCACGGAACTGCGCCTCCACACCTATGTCTGGTATAACAGCTGGCGCCGCATCTGGCTCTACTGGAGGTTCCACTAGTAGCCCATGGCCCACCATCTCTGGAGTATACTCGTTGCCGCTCTCCTGGAAAACAACGCGTGGTCGTCTAGGCAGCATGACACTAGAAGGTCAAAAACACGCCTTAGATTCAAGATTTATCAAGACTGGAAGCGAAGGAACCGTAAAGGGAACAAAAGGAAGAAGGCATTTCAAGATTTTCCAAACAAGACTACACGGCGTGTACAATGACTACACGGTGTGTACTTGATTTCCCTTCCCCTGCCCGGGTCCTTCTACACGGCTAAGCCACACGGCTCCTGTTGAACAAAAACTACACGGCGTGTATAATATCGACACAGCGTGTATGGTGTTATTTTCCAACTTCCCGTGTCGTTTGTGACACGACCGACTACTCGGCTTGACACTACACGGCGTGTTACACCCACACACGGCGTGTACACCACCCCGTTCCCCTACCACACGGCTAAGTCTACACGGTTTGTCCTCAGACAAGACTACACGGCGTGTCCCACAGGTACACGGCGTGTACTAGACGAGATCCGCCGACCCGTGTTGTTTGTTACACGGCCGGATACATGGCTCAAACTACACGGTGTGTTCTATACACACACGGCGTATACTCGAAGGGATTACCTCGACCCGTGTTGTTAGTTACACGGTCGGGTCCCCAGGTCAGACTACATGGTGTGTTCATCATTGACATGGCATGTACTAGAAAAGATTCCAATGACCTGTGTTGTTAGTTACACGGCCGGAATCCGGGTCAACACTACACGGCGTGTACAGAAGCTACACGGCGTGTTCGCCCCAAACATTTCCCTTCCTCGTGTCGCTGCCCACACAGTTTGTGACACGGGAAGAGACTACACGGCGTGTACTCAGGGTACACGGTGTGTACTCAAAAATTTTATTTTTCTTTCCGAAGAGAAGGTCATACACAGCATGTTTCAAGATATTATATGGCGTGTATACTAGGGTTCCGGACATTATGCCTCAGAAACTTCCCCGGAACCAAGACAATACTGCAAAACAACACCTAAGTGTCAAATTCCGACCCGTGAGGGCCCATACTCCCCACGAATCAAAGTTTGACATTGTAACACCCCAGGATTTCAGAGTGTGTTATTTCTTAAAAATAATTCAATAACTTGAACTACACGCAACACCGAGTTCAATCACACCATTAAAAGAGGTCATGAATAGTATTAACTACATTTTGAACTTTATATAATCCTTATAATTTTAGAATCCCTATTATGAGTTTCTTAGTCATATTGCAAGAACAGATTCATTTTCAGTATTTCACTTTTATCAACTTCTAATAGTGAAACCTTTTTAAATACAATATTTTAAACTTTTTGACTAAATGGGGACATCAAAAATTTAAAATGAAACACCCCAATCTTCCACGGTACGTTTCCCTTCGAATAATGTGATAACGTGTGTTGTACGCAACCTCGAGTTCTAACACACACCACAACTAATTAAACTAGCCGTTGTGAATAGTAATACCTACTTTTTAAAATTATATATATTTTATATTTCAAAATGGACTTCATTTTTGGATTCTAAATATCTAATTTAACCTAAGGTGAAATTTTGGTACATTTCGGATAACTTTCATATTTTGATGAATAGTGAAAATTACTAAATTTTAATTAAAAACAACTTTTTTAATCAAAATAATTAATAGTGATAAATTATGAATTTGAGTGGTTTTAAAGTATATTTAGAATATATTTTTACCACTTAATATAATGTTGGTCATTGGACATAATTTTACAATTAAACCGAACATAAACAAGTGTCAATCTTTTGATAGTTATTATCTCTTAAAAACACGCTTTTTGTTTTGACAGCGGGAATTAATTTTAAATTAATTTATGTCACTTCTGTGTTTTGAATTTAGAAAAATGGATTCCATATTTGGAATCAGGATGTTCAAATTGTGTAAATAGGTAACTTTTATTTTTAGATATTTTGAATAATTAATGCGGTAAATATTTTATTTACCATGGTTAAGGGTAAATCCGGTAAATAAGGGTTAAAAAATAATATTATAATAATACTAAATTACCCTAAAACATGTCTTAACCCTATTGGTTGATACATGGTCGACCATGGGAATCTTTGGGTCTATTTTGGGACCCCATGGATCCACTTGTAAGTGATAATGACACATTATATTAATAAAGCTTAAATAAAAATAAAAATGGCATAAGCTTACATCTTTTAGAAGAACAATTTTTACATAGTGTTATACATGTTGGATTTTCGATTATAAATATTCATTAGAAAGATAAAAAGATTTCCTACATAATGATATTTTATTTATAATTTTTAGACATTAAATAAGTTATTTTATTTATGACACAATGATGATGCAGTAATTACTATAATAGTGAAAAATTAAAATAATTGATATTATAAATACCCAAATAATTATAATATGAAACTTTTAATGAATTAAACTAATTTTATAGGATAATATGATATATTAGGATTTATTTAATTGACTTTGTTCGAAGTAATAAATCTGTTATGAGTTTCACAAAAATCAACTATTGAATAGTGTCAAAATTGACATAAAAGAGTTCTTAAAACAAATATTATATTATTAATTGATATTAAATTCTTAAAAATCTAAGGTTCGGCCAAGAGACTTATATTATGATATTTTAATCATTAATGGACCAATTGGGGGTCTCTTGGATGTATATAGTAAGTTTATTAACCATATTATATAAAAATACAAAGAGACATTGTAAAAGTGAAACTAATTAACTTAGAGTTAATACTTAAAGATAAGGTTAATATAAGTACCCAAACCTGTCTAAATTCTATTGGATGAGTTGTTTTCGACCTATCCCCACCTAATCCTTTGAATAGTCAACTTTGGAGCCTTTGGAAACCGAATATGAATTTATTATAAATTAATATTTCTAGCTTTTCCAAAAGTACCCCTCACCCCTCTTATAAAAGGGCACTCCTCCTTCTCATTTCCTCACACCTCTCAAGCCACTTGGCTCGTCCAAACTCTGCCCAACTAAGCTCCCCACATCCCTCTCCTCCTTCTTGAAGCTTCCCCTTAGGCAGAAAGCATTTCAAGAAGTCCTTTGGTTCCAACCAAAGTGAGTTACCTAGATTAAAGGTAACGATTTCTGTTAAATTATTTTCATTTATTTTGCTTCTCCAACCCCCAAACTCTTTTTATTTCCTTTCTTTTGTAACAACACCATTATCCACAATATACTAGGATGTTGTTATAAGAAGGATTCAAACTACACATACACACAACTCCATCTAATGGATGATGAACATAATGTTTCTGTGGATGGCAAACTAACGCCTCATGAAACGATGATTGTTCAAATACATCTTACCACCTCTCATGGTGGCCATTATGATGGCACTATAATTAAATATGATATTAATGATATATATTTTATATATAAGCTTCTGTAATTCCATTTTATTTCATACCATTATTCGTTTCATGTTGTATATACATACGATAATTTCATTTGAGGAAGTGCGGACTACCGCCCCCTTAAAATGATATGACTCGTTCATACCACACATGGAACGTATAAAGGATGGTGTTAATGAACTTAAGTAACATATATAAAATATTATATTATACTGGAATAGTAATATACCTATGTATCATTTGGATTTGATTCTTTTAAAATGAAAATTAAATGGAAGTAGCGTTCGTGCGTACGTACGGACTACCGTCTCCACGAACGCGATAAGATTCATTCTCCATCATATCCATTCAAGTATTATTCTCATTTTAGGGTTAAAAATAATGTTAATATCATTCTGATTATGAATAAGATATAATCTATCCATTACAAACATGTCTTACGTAACCAAACATTTAAGAAGAACGAATCGATTATCACCCGAAACGACGATAATACTAAGATATTATTAATAAAGCAATGTTAAAAGATCATATATGATATCATATTAATGTATATGATTCTTGTATAATTTAATAATAATTATTTCACCATTATACAGGAGGTTAACCTACCCCAACAAAGGAAAAGTACAAGGTAAGGGTTATTTCACAATCTCTTCATTATCCGAGGTTGTTTATACGTAATAATCTACTGGGATCTCTTTATCATCCACATCCATGTTTCTTAAAAATACATTTCAAAACATTTTTACTATTTACTAGAATATGAGTTAAAGTCATTTATACCCTTTTTGACTTTTATAAGTGGTTTATAAAGGAATCTTTCGGTCGTTTTCAAAACAAGGTCCTTTTTAACCTTTTCGACAGAATTAAGGTAAGAATGTTTTTTTTAACTTATACGGCGGGTGCGGTTATTTTCCGCCGTTATAAAATCGTCGAAGCTTTCCTTACAATCTTATAAGAATATTTTCAAAGAAAATGTTTTATTTTATATGGATCTTAAATGATTTCAAAATAAAAGGAGATACTTCTTTAAAAAGAATTTAGATTTCATCTATGTCAACATCCTTTGATGGATTTTAAGATTATTTGGAGTTGATTTATTATGATACAAAACTTCTATATTGAATTGAAGGTTTTGTGATATGTTTGACTAAGGTTGTGCTATATTTATACCATTCATAGTTTATGGTGAAATTATTGACATTTCGTATGCTAGTTTTAATACGAATGTTTATGTTATGTTTAAACCTTTTCATATGGGAATGCATTGGACTTAATAAGTGACGGGTGGAGCCCGCTATAGCTCCTCGATGCATCGGTAGGTCTCATGAGACAAACTAGTGTCTTGGCACAAGGCCTTGACAAAATCTTATTTGTAGTCTTGGCACGAGGCCTTGGCTATGTGGTTATGATAGTCTGGCATTATGCATTCCAACATTATGAAAGTGGTTATTGATTTTTGCATGCGATTATTCGATTAGTAGAATATCCATGTGAATAAGTAAATGGAATTATTTCATTTTATTTATGCCATACCATGTTGAAAGTTCATGTTTGAAAGGATTTTGTTTTAGTTATACATTGCCTGAAAAGTTTATTCTTATTTATGAAAGTTTCCGCTATATTGTCATCCTTACTGGGAATTTGAGCTCACCCCTTTTCTTTGTTTTATTTTTCCCAGGAAGTGAAGAAGTAAGTTATGAATGACCTGCAGGGATATTATGTGGGGATATGAGTGTGGATTATGGATACAATATGTTGTTGTAGTAGTTTTTCGTTTTATGATGTAATGTAAAACTTATGAATATATCTAGTGTTTCCAAGGCTACTAAACCAATCGGTCTTTCGAGATTTGATCTTTCTTGTGATCATGCCAATGTTATGTAATAATGCACCGACTCTGGGTAACTAGGGTCGGGGCGTTACAGTTGGTATCAGAGGAAGTTTAGTACAAACCTTGGAAGCTAGATTTAGATAAACTCTGATTAGAGCACGTAGACCTAAGATGAACTTTGAGGATTAGTATAGAAGAACTTCCTAGAATTTTGGTATTGTAGAGATTTTGTGAGTTTTCCGAGCAATACATCCCTGTCTGGATACGAGAAGGTAGAGGCGGCTCTGGCACAGATGTACCTAGGGGTAAAACCCGAAAACACCGCTTTGAGCTAGACTCGAACGGGAACTGGTGCACGACAACGGGCCTTGCTGCACTCTTGGTTACGACACTCCCGGGGGATATGCTTAGGATAACTCTCACTATCTTTACAAATCATTATGAAGGGTTTATGAGTATATACTTCCTCAAAGAAAACATTTTTATGATTATGGATTATATCCATAAACTATTTAATTTATGTTATGTGTTTTACAAGTTTGGGATTAGGTATTGTTATTCATAAACTAATCTAGTGTATGCCATTGTTTAGAAATGGCGCCCAGTAGAAGGAATGAGAACTCCAGAAATGCACATGATCCAAAGAGAAGGAAGGATCATATCTTTCATGGTCTTAAGCAAGAATTTATAAGAGAAATAGTCTCCCATGTATTATCATCATATGAAGAAATAATATCATGTGTTGATAAGATAAGTAAAGATTTTACTGAGTCCTATGGCTTTGAAGGGAAGCAAGAGAAGAAAAGGATGAAAGAGAGAAAGATGGATAAAGGGAAGAGGGAAAAGAAGAATTTTTCCATATGTGGTAACTGTGGAAAGAAACACCCTGGAACTTGCCTGAAAGGAATGGGAGTTTGTTATAAGTGTGGAGGAAAAGGGCAAAAAGTACGTGACTGCAAGGGTAAGAAAATGGTTTTAAATGTACAATGCTTCATTTGCAAGGAGTTTGGACACTACACGAACCTATGTCCCAGTCATCAGACTATGCCGCAAATGATGTTATTGGATAATAATCAAGTTATGATACTACCACAGATGAAGAGGAATGATTAGAGTTCTTATGTTGATTATGTCAATTGAGTGTTGTATCAACAATGTACTTGTTACAATAATCATGGAGTATATAAGGATTGTACTGCAGTACTATTTCATTAAGGACTTGAGATTGTGTGGAACAAAGAAAAGTGACTCAATAGCAGGATAAATTTTTGGAAAATATATGGTTGAGTGAAAGATAAACCATAATATGATTGTTTTGGATAAATTATATTGGATATTATTGACTACCTTGGAAATGATTAATGATTTGTATATTCCATCATTGTTGGGGTTTAAAACATTTTTGGATTGATGAAGTATATCCAGCATTCTATATGGAATAAGGGAGCATGAATGTAATCAATAAGGATTATGGTGAATCAGGATGTTTCAGTGTTTTAAAAGAATACATGATGAAGGTATTAATATTCTATTACAGGGTAAAAAGGATCTACATTATTTTTTAACTTACTTATAAATGTTGGACTGTGAGTTTGGACAGAAGTATTTTGGATAAATTCTATGTTTGAGATTAATTTTGGATTGCCATAAAAGGACAACCCGGAGATCGGGCGGAAACCCGTCGCGTCCGGCAAGGCTGCGAGACTTGAACCCGCAACCGAAGGGCGACAAGGGTGTATCACCTACCACTGGCCCACGAGATGTCTTGGATTAAATAATGTAGTTTTTTTTAAAAAGATCTGGTAGATGAATTATAAATTCATTTATTTTGGAACCCTGTACGAATAGTATAAATAGAAAAAAAAATTACATTCTATTATCTTTTAGAGTGAAATATGAGTTTGTGGTAGAAATTTATTAATGGATAAAACTCTAATTATAAAGTAAGTATATCTCCTTATGATCTTAGCCAATATCATAAATAAATTCCTCAATATTAAGAAAAGAAATTTAGAACAAAAATGTTTTCCTAGATGGTACCTTAAATCATCACTAATTTATGGCTTTGGGATTGTTGGCCTTTTCATAGCCATGTTCTCTACCACTCTCCATCAGATAATTGATGGTTAGATTTTTCTTCCATATCCATATTTTCCTACATGGAACCCTAGTATGTGTTATTTTCGGTAATCTTCATACTTTCGACTCTTTATTTTAAATAGAGGCCTCATTAATTCATTTTTCGATGTGGGATTTTAACTAAGATATTTTGAAATGTCAAAAATGTGTTATCCTAACACCCAATGTTTTGTTGAACCGATGGTATTTCAAATCATCATAGATTGATGAATTTAAGGACCTCAATTTTAAACTTGTTTGTGATTGATGACCTCAATCACTACCTATAAATATTTACGTTTTTCCTCCAATTATATGTCTCTAATTGCCACCAATGTTCTCCTAATCGAGATCATAATTTGGTGGTGACCCTTTCATTTCTCTTTTCCTCATATTAAGACTAAATTTTAGTAACCCAATTTCCGATGTGGGTTTTCCCACAAATATATTTTCTACTTTCAACCTTTTATTTTCGAAGAACAATTTCAAATTGCGAGGACGCAATTTATTGAAGGAGGGGAGAATGTAACACCCCAGGATTTCAGAGTGTGTTATTTCTTAAAAATAATTCAATAACTTGAACTACACGCAACACCGAGTTCAATCACACCATTAAAAGAGGTCATGAATAGTATTAACTACATTTTGAACTTTATATAATCCTTATAATTTTAGAATCCCTATTATGAGTTTCTTAGTCATATTGCAAGAACAGATTCATTTTCAGTATTTCACTTTTATCAACTTCTAATAGTGAAACCTTTTTAAATACAATATTTTAAACTTTTTGACTAAATGGGGACATCAAAAATTTAAAATGAAACACCCCAAGCTTCCACGGTACGTTTCCCTTCGAATAATGTGATAACGTGTGTTGTACGCAACCTCGAGTTCTAACACACACCACAACTAATTAAACTAGCCGTTGTGAATAGTAATACCTACTTTTTAAAATTATATATATTTTATATTTCAAAATGGACTTCATTTTTGGATTCGGAATATCTAATTTAACCTAAGATGAAATTTGGGTACATTTCGGATAACTTTCATATTTTGATGAATAGTGAAAATTACTAAATTTTAATTAAAAACAACTTTTTTAATCAAAATAATTAATAGTGATAAATTATGATTTTGAGTGGTTTTAAAGTATATTTAGAATATATTTTTACCACTTAATATAATGTTGGTCATTGGACATAATTTTACAATTAAACCGAACATAAACAAATGTCAATCTTTTGATAGTTATTATCTCTTAAAAAAACGCTTTTTGTTTTGACAGCGGGAATTAATTTTAAATTAATTTCTGCCACTTCTGTGTTTTGAATTTAGGAAAATGGATTCCATATTTGGAATCAGGATGTTCAAATTGTGTAAATAGGTAACTTTTATTTTTAGATATTTTGAATAATTACTGCGGTAAATATTTTATTTACCATGGTTAAGGGTAAATCCGGTAAATAAGGGTTAAAAAATAATATTATAATAATACTAAATTACCCTAAAACGTGTCTTAACCCTATTGGTTGATACATGGTCGACCATGGGAATCTTTGGGTCTATTTTGGGACCCCATGGATCCACTTGTAAGTGATAATGACACATTATATTAATAAAGCTTAAATAAAAATAAAAATGGCATAAGCTTACATCTTTTAGAAGAACAATTTTTACATAGGGTTATACATGTTGGATTTTCGATTATAAATATTCATTAGAAAGATAAAAAGATTTCCTACATAATGATATTTTATTTATAATTTTTAGACATTAAATAAGTTATTTTATTTATGACACAATGATGATGCAGTAATTACTATAATAGTGAAAAATTAAAATAATTGATATTATAAATACCCAAATAATTATAATATGAAACTTTTAATGAATTAAACTAATTTTATAGGATAATATGATATATTAGGATTGATTTAATTGACTTTGTTCGAAGTAATCAATCTGTTATGAGTTTCAAAAAAATCAACTATTGAATAGTGTCAAAATTGACATAAAAGAGTTCTTAAAACAAATATTATATTATTAATTGATATTAAATTCCTAAAAATCTAAGGTTCGGCCAAGAGACTTATATTATGATAGGTTAATCATTAATGGACCACTTGGGGGTCTCTTGGATGTATATAGTAAGTTTATTAACCATATTATATAAAAATACAAAGAGACATTGTAAAAGTGAAACTAATTAACTTAGAGTTAATACTTAAAGATAAGGTTAATATAAGTACCCAAACCTGTCTAAATTCTATTGGATGAGTTGTTTTCGACCTATCCCCACCTAATCCTTTGAATAGTCAACTTTGGAGCCTTTGTAAACCGAATATGAATTTATTATAAATTAATATTTCTAGCTTTTCCAAAAGTGCCCCTCACCCCTCTTATAAAAGGGCACTCCTCCTTCTCATTTCCTCACACCTCTCAAGCCACTTGGCTCGTCCAAACTCTGCCCAACTAAGCTCCCCACATCCCTCTACTCCTTCTTGAAGCTTCCCCTTAGGAATAAAGCATTTCAAGAAGTCCTTTGGTTCCAACCAAAGTGAGTTACCTAGATTAAAGGTAACGATTTCTGTTAAATTATTTTCATTTATTTTGCTTCTCCAACCCCCAAAATCTTTTTATTTCCTTTCTTTTGTAACAACACCATTATCCACAATATAATAGGATGTTCTTATAATAAGGATTCAAACTACACATACACACAACTCCATCTAATGGATGATGAACATAATGTTTCTGTGGATGGCAAACTAACGCCTCATGAAACGATGATTGTTCAAATACATCTTACCACCTCTCATGGTGGCCATTATGATGGAACTATAATTAAATATGATATTAATGATATATATTTTATATATAAGCTTCTGTAATTCCATTTTATTTCATACCATTATTCGTTTCATGTTGTATATACATACGATAATTTCATTTGAGGAAGTGCGGACTACCGCCCCCTTAAAATGATATGACTCGTTCATACCACACATGGAACGTATAAAGGATGGTGTTAATGAACTTAAGTAACATATATAAAATATTATATTATACTGGAATAGTAATATACCTATGTATCATTTGGATTTGATTCTTTTAAAATGAAAATTAAATGGAAGTAGCGTTCGTGCGTACGTACGGACTACCGTCTCCACGAACGCGATAAGATTCATTCTCCATCATATCCATTCAAGTATTATTCTCATTTTAGGGTTAAAAATAATGTTAATATCATTCTGATTATGAATAAGATATAATCTATCCATTACAAACATGTCTTACGTAACCAAACATTTAAGAAGAACGAATCGATTATCACCCGAAACGACGATAATACTAAGATATTATTAATAAAGCAATGTTAAAAGATCATATATGATATCATATTAATGTATATGATTCTTGTATAATTTAATAATAATTATTTCACCATTATACAGGAGGTTAACCTACCCCAACAAAGGAAAAGTACAAGGTAAGGGTTATTTCACAATCTCTTCATTATCCGAGGTTGTTTATACGTAATAATCTACTGGGATCTCTTTATCATCCACATCCATGTTTCTTAAAAATACATTTCAAAACATTTTTACTATTTACTAGAATATGAGTTAAAGTCATTTATACCCTTTTTGACTTTTATAAGTGGTTTATAAAGGAATCTTTCGGTCGTTTTCAAAACAAGGTCCTTTTTAACCTTTTCGACAGAATTAAGGTAAGAATGTTTTTTTTAACTTATACGGCGGGTGCGGTTATTTTCCGCCGTTATAAAATCGTCGAAGCTTTCCTTACAAGCTTATAAGAATATTTTCAAAGAAAATGTTTTATTTTATATGGATCTTAAATGATTTCAAAATAAAAGGAGATACTTCTTTAAAAAGAATTTAGATTTCATCTATGTCAACATCCTTTGATGGATTTTAAGATTATTTGGAGTTGATTTATTATGATACAAAACTTCTATATTGAATTGAAGGTTTTGTGATATGTTTGACTAAGGTTGTTCTATATTTATACCATTCATAGTTTATGGTGAAATTATTGACATTTCGTATGCTAGTTTTAATACGAATGTTTATGTTATGTTTAAACCTTTTCATATGGGAATGCATTGGACTTAATAAGTGACGGGTGGAGCCCGCTATAGCTCCTCGATGCATCGGTAGGTCTCATGAGACAAACTAGTGTCTTGGCACAAGGCCTTGACAAAATCTTATTTGTAGTCTTGGCACGAGGCCTTGGCTATGTGGTTATGATAGTCTGGCATTATGCATTCCAACATTATGAAAGTGGTTATTGATTTTTGCATGCGATTATTCGATTAGAAGAATATCCATGTGAATAAGTAAATGGCATTATTTCATTTTATTTATGCCATACCATGTTGAAAGTTCATGTTTGAAAGGCTTTTGTTTTAGTTATACATTGCCTGAAAAGTTTATTCTTATTTATGAAAGTTTCCGCTATATTGTCATCCTTACTGGGCATTTGAGCTCACCCCTTTTCTATGTTTTATTTTTCCCAGGAAGTGAAGAAGTAAGTTATGAATGACCTGCAGGGATATTATGTGGGGATATGAGTGTGGATTATGGATACAATATGTTGTTGTAGTAGTTTTTCGTTTTATGATGTAATGTAAAACTTATGAATATATCTAGTGTTTCCAAGGCTACTAAACCAATCGGTCTTTCGAGATTTGATCTTTCTTGTGATCATGCCAATGTTATGTAATAATGCACCGACTCTGGGTAACTAGGGTCGGGGCGTTACAGACATCTTATCTGTGTTATTACAAAATAACAACTAATGAACCACCAAATTCCGGTCAATGAGGGCTCATACTCCCCAAAAACCAAAGATTGGCGTCCATTATTTTAACAAGATTTAATAAAATTACCCTATCACATAGCAGGTATTTATCAAAGAAGCTATCACAACAGCATGCTTTTCTAGCACAAAAACTATCACAACAACATGTAATTTCTAATGCACCTACATGGCATGGAAACTATGCATGGCATGTGATTCCTAGCATGTGACTAAATGATGCATGAGATGGAATAACCTCATCTCATCGGGTTTCAACTAAATAAACCCCATAGATAAAATATAACAGCACAATCTCAAGTGCGTCACCCAACGGTGAAGTCAAATCAACTGTAAAATTTTCAAAATCAAAAGAATTGAAAAAATACGAGGTAGAATGGTTTTTCCCTATACATGGGTTAGCTACGCCCGGGCACAACTTATTACCAACTACCGTTCTCATCCTATCCCTGACTAAGGCTCCAAATAGTAAGTCAAAGAAAAGAACCTGCCTCTGATACCACTTTGTAACGTCCCGGTTTTGGGTGCCATTCAACGGGTGCCCCGAACCCGGTTCGCCACGTAACCTCAAGCGCATTTCCCCAAACGCCAGAGGTTTTCGACTAGTAGCGAGGGCCCAGGTCTGATAGTGTGGAAATTATGCCCTCATTTGTCAAAGTGTAGCGTAGTGGAATATAAGATAAACACACAACAACAACGGAAACAACAACAGTATATATATAAATGAAATGGATAAGTGATAACAAAAAGGGAAACCAGCTGTCATATATATATGAAGATGCAGCATGTCACTATTCTATAAAATAGCCAGAACATGTTACACTGTAATACAATACATTATAACTGAAGTACAAGTACAGAAAAGCAAAACAGAACAAATCAGCCGGTAGCATCCTGAGCCTGAGCTCGGTCCAATGCTCCCCTACTCCTCAGCAACAATCATCTACCTGTAGAAGGACCCTTGCCCTTATTTACACCTGTAGAAATGTAATATGTATGGGCCTAAAAGCATGACCCAAACAGGGTGTGAGAAATATATCTCAGTAGGCACCCACCAAAGGCCCGTGTCCAACTGTGTGTAAACATGCTTCAACAGTGTACAGTAGTAAATGCAATAAACTAAGAAGTACTCAAGTAACCAACTTAATCAGTTATATTTCCATTTAAATATTCCTTTTAACCTTTAGTTTTAATACCATTCTGTGCTCAACAGCACCAAACTCTCAGGCATAATAGAACCTTGCCCTCGGGCTAATATAGTAAACCACGCCCTCAGGCTTGCCCTCAGGCTATACAGAATCCAACCCGCAGGTATTGCCCTCAGGTGTAATAGAAATTTCCCTCAGGCGTAGGAAGTGTCGCCCTAAGGCACGGAAGTCAAGCCCCCAGGCACGAAAGGTTTCCCTCAAGTGAAATAATACGTTGCCCTCAGGCTAATACAATCACGCCCTCAGGCTATAGTAAAACACCGCCCTCGGGCATAATTAACCGGGTCATGCCCAACATATAAACATGCAATTTACATACAATTCATCTCAAGGAAAAAGTAATGCATAATTTAAACATGGCATACCCTCGGGTATCCTGGCCAAACGACTAAACAGAGGAATGCACCACCGGGGTGGTCCTGGATCCAAGCACTGATCCCAAACAACAATTTTACAATTTTATTTAATTACCTATACCATTCTAGGTAGTTAAAATATCCACGACCTCATCCACACGACACCCCCACATGGGTTCGTGGCACTAAAATACACAAAACACACAGCAGTTGGAAAAATAAACACCAAGCCACCTACCTTAAACACCAATGAACGATATACGCGAACGACACCTTCTAAAATGTCCAAGAACATCGTAGATCTGAGGTAAAAGAAATCTTGCTTAAACGCAAATAACTTCCATTAGAGGAAGAATTGGTAAGAGATATACAAGGAGAAGGGAGGGCTTACCCGCGTGGTTCCAACGAGCTCGTCCAAGGCAGAAACGGATTCCCGACGTGCGCTCGTCGGATCTCCAAAGGTTCGGCCATGCCCTCCCGAGTTCTCTTCCCGTTCTAAGCCTTCCCTGTGAACAGGGGAGGCTACTGCCCATTTTAAGCGAAAAAAACAAAGTACATGGCGTGTATTTCCAAGTACACGGCGTGTACTTCCCATTTGTAATTGTTCCTCTGGAGGTTTCCCGCCAGCGTGGCACTGTTCACCTACCGACATGACTACACGGCATGTCTTCTTGAGTACACGGCGTGTGCTGTCGCACAACTGGCCACCGCCTTACTATTCGTCTGTCGACTGACTACACGGCGTGTAAAGGACCACTATACAGCGTGTAGTTGGTTTCTACACCCTTCATCACCGACATGGCCACACGCCCCGTGTACTCATTCCACACGACCAAAAGTACACGGTGTGTGGAAAAGTACACGGCGTGTACTTCCAAAATTTAGAACTTTTCCCCATTTTCCTTATTTTCTCAAAAATACTTAAGGAAAAGAAAAAAAAGAAGAAACTCGTACCTCAAAAATAAGAACCGTGTTCTTACCCGGAGAATACACTCTGCAAGCTCCATCATCCGAGATGTCACTTGTATGAGAGATACAATCCATCGAGAACAATTGTACCATCTCTAATGGTACGTCCGAGAGACACGCTCTATTAGGAACAGCTCTGCCATCCCTGATGGAACATCTGAGTGATAACATTCCATCAGGTATCATGAAACCAATGACACTCCCTGCCAACCCAAGTGACATAAATTCGGGAGAACACACTCGTAAGGCCTTTCCATGAAGAATGTCATGCTAGAACCCAGCAGATCTCGATACTTGGATAATGGATCTCACCCATCCTATATGGGGGACACTACAACCCTAGTAGAACCACGAAATCTCTCATCACTCAGAAAGGGGATCACTCCTAGAACTGATGGGGGACACTTCGAATCCAGTTTGGAACACTGAAGATCACACCTCGGATAGGGGATCACTCCTAGGATCGTTTTGGTATACCACAAACCCAATCTGGTAACTCAAATATCTCTCATAAAGGGGATCACAATCAGGACCATTAGGGGAGACCCCAACCCATTCTGACATCCCGGAGATCATATCGCTCAGATAGGGGATCGTCACCTGTGTAGTACTGGTCATGACAATTCCAAAAACTCCCCCTGGTATAACTTGAGAAGCAGGAGATCGCATATCGATGATGCTACAACCCTACATAACCATTTACTGAGTAGGGGATCATATACAAACCCTACTGACACTGCCTTCTACATAGGGGATCACATAAACAACGATGCCACAAACCCTATAGAGTTATCCTGTTAGATAGGAGATTGTCGGTCGTGTAGTGTTGGTCACACCGATACCAAGAACTCAATCTAGGGGAAATGATACGATAGAGGATCTTGCCCCAACCTCTCCGGAGGGATGCTACAACTCTATCCAAGATCATCCTATCGAGGGGGTCACAATCTAATATTGAGGACTTAATGTCACATTGTACCCTCGTAGGGACAGACTAAGGGACTCACTCAATCGTTACTAGTCCAAATGTCACAAACTAGAGTGACCCACTACATCACCTCATGTGGTATCTCAAAGGCCCAAATTGTGGCCACAGCCACATTCTACGTGCAAATCTACTCCGGATAGGCTATTCACAAGCCTGAATTCGATCCCCAAAGAAGCAGATACGCAAAACAGAAGTCTCCTCCAAAAAGGACTACAAGCCGTGTAAGGGGGTCCACACGATGTGTGACCCCACTTGAACACACGGATGTGTCCTTTGATGCATGACTTGGCTGGGTATGTGAGAATACATGGCATGCACCTGCGGTACACGGTTTGTCTCGCCTCACCCGAGCTCTCGGTCATGCCTTTCCCCCACCGGCTTGGCCAATTATGTCTCTCATATGGTGTGTACCCCTGGTACACAGTGTGTCCCAAAAAGCTGGGGCCCTAGGCCATGCCTTTTTCCCGTGTATGTCTATGGCACCCTATGTCGGTGTACTTTGGCCATGTACTTTCACACAACCATGTCACCTGACACGGCTTCCCTGGCCATGTCCCTTGGCCACACGACATGGGGTCACTACATGACATGTAGTCCACAAAGGTCATCTTCGACAAATGGAAAGAACACACAACGTGTGGCCCTGCACAACACGTCGTGTGATCATGAATTCCAACCATATCGACCCTCACGGTGTCCCTAGCAAGCGTCTAAGGACTCTACAACCTTAATAAGATGCATTAAAAGGGGGATCGTGACATAAAACTCAAATCCGCCTACCGGGTGGCCATACGCCGAACCTTCGTGTCCAAAACAATGCTTGGATCGTGTTGCTCCTCGATTAGATGACAATCAACGTCAAAAAAGGGGATCAACAGTACCTCGTCACCTCAGATTGGCCTCGGTTCATCCATCGATCCAAGGGAGAGGGGCTCCGCTTAACGCCCCACCAATACGCACCCTCGACTGAACACCCGATGTCGACAATGTTTATGTCGCGCCTAGGGTAAACACGACGTTTCAATCTCAATTGTAGTCTAAGAATTCTGATCCAAGACTCCGGTCGGGAGTTATTATACATTCCCAAGGAATCTACACGCATGTGATAAAGTATATTTAATATTTTTAATATCAGTGCACCACGGCTCTCTCGGCCCCGAAATCCTGCGCCGACTCAGTGCCTGGTTTCGGAAATATTCTTAAAAAATTTCGAAAGTCTTACAGGTTAAAAATCGAATCATTATAGCAGCAATGAGACAAATTTGGATTGTCGGAGCTTACCAAACAATGATGTTCAATTTCAAATAGCATTTACCACCATAACAAAGAAAATGATGTTTGAGAAGATATATTAACTATGTTCCATCCATGTAATGCATCTATATTAACCTACCTTTAATTTGACATTTGAAATATAAGCACATTATTTATTTCATATTGGGCATTCAAAAAAATCAATTATTTTTCAAAGTTATCTACCAAAATGTTACATGCATCTTTATTTTGATGTATTAGCATTTTTTAATTTTTATTTTATTAGAGTGTACCAAAACACGATGTCCATTAGAAGTTCACAGAACTATTGAACCTTACTAAATACCCGATGTCTACATTAGATTTGTACAATTCATTAAACAGTTCGACAGATTTAACATAATTATATATACCTGAACATATTTAACAATTTTTATAGATATGTACATTTATAAGCATACTGAATGTTTGTGCATTTAGTTTGCAAACGGTGTTATGATCTTATATTGTATTTAAATTGTCATGATCTTATGTAGTATTCTTTAGTAGGTTTCCTTAGAAATTGTTTAGATTTGTACAACTGCAATCATTCAGTTTTCAACCAGTGTACTTTATGAATGTTTGAGAATAGTAAAAATATAAAATGTTTATAATCCTTATCATTTGTAAGCGTACTATGTGTATTCATACATATAGTTTGAGGAAAGTTCGTATTGACATTTTTTTATAATGAGTACAATCTCAAACCAAATAATCTATAAGGATACACATTGTACAGATTGTATAGAAAATGGAGAACATACCCTCAATATTGTCAAATATTTTTATTTAATATGTTTGATGAAGATCCTTGAACAATAGTCTTCTAAAAACTCAATATACCTTCTCATAATGAGTGCAATCTTAAACCAAACTATCCCCAGTTTTCAGTATAATATGTGCAATTTGAGTTCAATTGGAATCCAAACTTGGCCCTTGTTGATTAGACTCTGCCTCATAAAAATTGAAAGTGTGAGGCCCTAAAGTAGGAGTGGGATGTTGTGGATATTCATCAGAAATTCTTAAATATACCCCCCCCCCCCCCACCCACCTGGGATATGCGGAGTTGAGGTGGAAGGACAAAATGAGAATTGGGCCTCCACTATAGTAGCCCAATAACAGGCTCCTTGCCCAATCTCCCTTGCATCTGTTCCTGTCTATCATGATCAAACTGAATCATTTCTGCCTCACCACATACTCCTTTCCCCTGCAAGACAATGCTGATACCAGAAGCAATAGCCTGATTAATCAAGGTTTCATTTAGATCAATCTCAACAAGGATCATATCATAGTGTTCAAAGACAGGACCAATATCTTGTTAGCATACAAAACTATTTATATGACATATTATAATTTTTTGAATCAATTATATTAAACTGTAGTTTCCACAAACCTACTTAGTTATTATTATGTATTGCATGTGCTGCAGATTTAGTAGCACATGATATATTTTGCAGTCGGTGATATATGATTCTGTATAATTCATTTTTATGTATTTTTTGTTGGTTATAGTTTCAATTAGTATCTCTTTTTAAGTTGTCTTTCTATGAGGTAAAATTTGAGTCGGATTATTTTATTGTAGATCATGAAATGTCAAAGAATATTATGTTTTATCTACTAATATCTTTTTAAAATTTTATTAGCGGGTTAATCTGTTGGGAAAAATTGACATTTACGGTCAAGGTAACAAAAACACGGAATGAGGCGCGGGGTCCGATTGAATAAGGTGAGTGGGTGGATGATGGAATCTAATCCCCTATCGCCCTATCGTGCCTGGCCATGGCTTTTAGGATTGCATGGCAGAGAGGACGTGACAGCGACGGGAAGGGAACGTCGACTAATCCATAATACTTTGGGCCTTGCGTCTCACTTCTTTTTCACACCGCCACATCACATCCCTCCTCCACTCCACTCCACTCGGTATTTTGGTTTGTTTTTTTCATCTTTTATTTTCCCCTTTTAATTGGGTTGGAAATAGTTCGTCTTTCTTTGAAAATATATACCTAAATTTCAATACTTAAATAAAATCCCTGCCCATTTAAATTTATTATCTTTAATTTTTTTCCTGCATTTAGGATAAATCCAATTTAAAACATGAACCCCAAGTAGCATATAGTATTTTTTATAACATTATTAAAGTAATCCAATCGGATATATATATATATATATATATATATATATATATAAGGAAATGGACGTCAAAATGAAAAATGACATGGACACGTAATGGATGACAGAATGAGGAATAAAACCAGAAGCAGAGTAGATATTGAAAACAAAACTAACCAGAAGAAAAAAACGAGAGTAAGAAATCAGGAAATGAACAATGAAACTACTGCTAAAAAATATGATATATTCGGTGGCTTAAATTTAACGGTTATTATTAAATCATATATTACTTAATTTTATGATAAAAATAAATAAATTATTTTTTGACATTTTTTTCAATGCCCGGAAAAGCCACCCTTTTTTGTGCAATAAAATTAAAACCGATAAAAATGCACCTTTCTCATCACAAAATTTAGGATCCTCGGCTGTATTAAAAGCAGCAGGATTGGCCCTTGGCGTTCATACTCCCCAATTTTTATAATTTTTCATAATTATATTAAATATAAAATTATAGGCAACTACAAATTTACCGAGAAGTCAGAAATAATAATAATTATAAACACACACGCACACAAAAATTAAACAAGTTCACAAAATGAATTTATCAGTAAATCCCTCATAATATAAACACTATCACAAATATGGACAAGAGATGCACCGGCTTTTATCAATGTTGAGAAGAAAGCGCTGATAAAAGTCTCAACTTTATCACCGCTATCATTAACGCTGATAAAAGTTTTTAATAAAAAATATTGTTAATATATATATATAATTATTATATTTATATTAAAAAATAATGTTTATTTATTTACATTAATTAAAAACACATGTTTATAATTAATATAAATATGATATATTTGTTGAGTCAATAAAGTTTCTTTATATCTTTTTCATTCCTCTAGGTTTTGAAAATCACACACTTTTTCTCAAGTAAATTTATTTTTTCCTGAAGATTATTTTTTTTAAGAAAAATTTTCTTTTTCTAAAGAAATTTTTTATCCTCACCCTGGTTTTCATTGTCTAATTTTATGTCATATCAAAACCAATTACATTTTATTACTAAGTCAAAAAATTTGGATCCTTATCTAAAACCTCATAATCTTATAGTTGCTTGGATATCAAATTCTCTGAAATTCAAACTTCGAATTCATCAAAATTCAGACTCCGAATTCTCTGAAATTCAGACTCTGAATTCTCTGAAATATAGACTCCGAATTCTCGGAAATCTAGACTCCGAATTCCTCAGAATTCAAACTTTGAATTCCTCATAATGTTTATTTGTCTACGTGATTGTGAGTTGGGTTCTAAATGTTAAGATTACCTATATTATGATGATGCACATGCGTATGTTAGGTATTCATCATTACGAATGTTCATTTATAAATTGTCATCTGTATGATTCATTTATGTTATACCCATGAACTTAATATGTTCTCCTAAATATTTTTAAAATCACAACTATTATATTTAAATAATAAATATATTTATTATATTTATAATTATAAAATTTTAATTATATTTAAAAAAACCTTTTAAATATATTTATTTATAATTATTATTATAACTACAGACACACACATATATATAATCACAATAAATAAATTTATTATAATTTTATAAAATATATATATATATATATATATATATATAATTATATTAAAATATTTATAAAAATATTTATTTATAATTATAATTATAAATAATAAATATATACATGTAAATAAATATAAAAATATAATAAATATATTTATAAAATTTATAATTTTATAATTATATATAATTATATAAATATATATAAATATTTACAATTATAATTATAAATATATATATGTAAATAATTATAAAATTATAATAAATATATTGATTATATATAATTATAAAATATTAAATATAGTAAATATACTTATTATGATTTTATAATTATAAATAAATATTTATTCATTTATAATTATAATTATAAATTAGTTCATATATATTTAAATAATTATAAGATTATAATAAATATATTTACTGTATTTTTAATTATAAAATTTTAATTATATATAAATACCTTTTAAATATATTAATTTTTAAATATTATTATAACAATATATATATATATATAATTATAAAATCACAATAAATACAATTATTATAATTTTATAAATATATATATTTATATATTAATAAATAAATAAATAAATATATAAATAAATATATATAAATTTACTTATAATTACGTACAAATATTTATAAATATATTTATTTATAATTATAATTATAAATAAATATATTTATTTAAACAATTATAAAATTATAATAAATAAAATTATAATATTTATAATTATATATAATTAATATATTTATCATATATAATTATAAAATTACAAATATAATAAATATTTATTATAATTTTATAATTATTTAAATATATATACAGTTATAGTTATAAATAAATTTAAATTTATTTAAATAATTATAAAATTTTGATAAATTTTGATAATAAATATATTTAATATAATTTTATAATTATTTAAATAAATATATATTAATTTATAATTATAATTATAATTATGATAAATATATTTATTATAATTTTATAATTAAAAATAAAAATATGTATATCTATTTAAATAATTATATGATTATAATAAATATATTTATTATATTTATAATTTTATAATTATATATAATAATATAAATAATTTATTAAAATTAGTCTTTATCCGAGTTTTTTTAACGCTTATAAATATCACCTTTATCAGCGCAAAAAAAAGTTGATTATACTATTCTTTATCGGCACCATAATTATAGCGCTGATAAAGACTGGTTTTATCAGAGTTTTTTTTAGCATGGATAAAACAAGTATTTATCAGCGCTTTATATCTAAGCGCCGAAAGAACTACTATTTATCAATGTTCTTTTGAAAGCACTGATAAAAACCTTACATTTTCTTATAAAAAAACCTTAAGAGATCACCATCTTCCTCGCGTCTTCAAGCTTTCACGGAACCGCAGCGCCACCACCGCTCGCCTTTTCCTTTGCCTCCACCACTGCCTCTGCCTCCGCCTTCGTCGTCGCGCGCCTTTGCAGCCGCTCGCCTCAAGCTTTCGTAGAACCAGAGCTCCGCCATCACTTCTGATGCCCCCCCTTACCTCTGCTGCCCTCACCTTCGCTGCTGCCCGCCTTCCCCCAACTTGTCACCTCCTTCGTGCCCCACTAAAAAGGTATCATGAGTCTTCTACCTCAAAGTAGCGCCTTTACTTCACCCATGTAAGAAAAAATGAGGTATACATGCACCCAAAGGGTGTATGTAAGGTCTGAGAAAGATATGCCCAGTAGGATTCCACTACATTCACAATATAATAACTTTATAAATTAATCCAATTCATGCATGTTTAAACTCTATATATGAAAGTGCTATCTTTGTTCTTTAGTAAAAACAAATCACAAGAGTTATCCAATACAAGGTTTGAAATAATGAAATAGGTGTGGTAAAATACAGTTTATTAAATAATGATATGAAGGACAGAAATGATTTAAAAAAAAATCAATCATGGGTTGGTACTAAGGGGACAAAAAAGGGGAAATCTAAGATCCTTATCATAAATAAGTCCATAAAAAATATCCAAACCATCATCATATACATAATTACAATGCACTCTATATCCAATTGTGCATGTAACACCCCGAGCTTCCACGATACGCCTCTCTTTCAATAATGCAATAGCTTGCATTGTACGCAAGTTCGAGTTCTAAAACACCGCGACTAATCAAAGTAGCCGTTATGAATAGTAATAACCACCTTTTAAAATTATAGAAATTTTATATTTCAAAATGGACTTCATTTTTGTATTCGTAATATCAAAATTAGCCTATGTTGAATTTTTGGTATTTTTCTGAGAACTTCTAATTTTTTTATGAATAGTGAAAATTACTTAAAAACAACTTTTTTAATCAAAATAATTTATAGTGATAAATTATACTATTTAGTGGTTTTAAAGTATAATTAGAATATATTTTTACCATTTTATCCAATGGTGGTCATTAGAATTAATTTAACATTGAAATTGGACATAAACAATTGCCAATCTTTTGATATAAATTGTTTCTTAAAAACACGCTATTTGTTGTGACATCGGGAATTAATTATAAAATTAATTAATGCAACTTATATGTTTGGAATTTTGTAAAATAGACATCATTTTTGAATTCGGAATATCAATTATAGCTTAGGGTGAAATTTTGGCATTGTTCTGAAAAACTTCAATTTTTGATGAATAGTGAAACCACTAAGTGGTACTTAAATAACTGATTTTTCGTTTAAATGAAATATTACCACTTCTGTGATTTGATTTTCAAAAATCCGACATACATGGTTGTCATTAAGAAGTAAAATGTGGTTCAATGAGATTAAAATAATTTTTTGGTGAATAGTAACTTTTAAGTTCTTAATCGCGATTAGAGGTAATTAGTGTAGTTTAAGGTACAAATAATGTTATAATAATATGAGATGAGCATGACACTTGTCCTACTCCTATTGGATGAGTCATGGCTGACCAAGACAACACATGGGTCAACTTGGGGACCCCATGGACCACTTTAGTTGGAAAATGACAATAATATATATTTATTTAATGTTAAAATTAAATTGACACAAACATGGGTTGTTTTACTAAAACAGTTTTTAAGTGGGGTTACACAAGTCCAAATTTTGATTATAAATATTCATTAGAAAGCTAAAAAGATTTCCTACATCATAGTATTTGTTTTATAATTTTTATACATTAAATAAATTAAATTATTTATGACATCATGATGATGCAGTGATGACCTCATTATTTAACGATTTAAATAAAATGGGAAGATAATGCAAAATCCAAGGCTTACACTTGTCCAAAGCCAATTGGATGAAGAGATTTAGAACCCTTATCACCTTATCCTCGAATTATATAAGTTTGGGACCTTTAGAATCCGAAAAGCATTGTGTAATAATGTAACATTTCAATCTTTCCAAAAGAGCCCCTCCTCTCCACTTATAAAAGGCCCCCACCTCTTCCACCTCATTTACACTTTCAAGCAATTTGGCTTGGCCAACCTCTGCCCAAATACTCTCCCAACTTCCCCCTCTTACTCTTAGAAGGATCACTTTGGGCAGAACTCTTCCCAAGGAAGCCTTTGGCTCAAATCAAAAAGAGTTACCCGATTTTGAGGTAATGTCTTCTCTAATGTTGTTTTGTTTTATTTATCTTCTCCAACCCCCTAAAATCTTTTTATTCATTTATTTTGTAACAACACCAGTATCCTCAATATACTAGGATGTTGTTATAATAAGGATTCGAGCTACACTTACACACACCTACATCTAATGGTTAAAGAACATACGGTTTCTGTGGATGGCGAATTTCTGCCTCACGAAACGATGATTGTTCAACACTCATATAACACCTCCAAAGGTGGCCATTAAGATGTCACTATTTTTATATATGATATATAATATGTTTATGTTTTACTTATGCTTCTGTATTTCTCATTTATGGCATACTTTATGATTTCCGTTATGGGTAAAACGCGATAATTTCATTTTAGGAAGTGCGGACTACCGCCCCCTCAAAGTGATTTGAATCGTTAATGCCATATGTGGGATGTATAAAGGATGGAGTAAATGGTATTATACACTATATTATACTGGAATTATATTATACATTTATATCATTATGATTTCGTTCCATTAAATATGAAATTGAAATGAAAGTAGCGTTCATGCGTACGTATGGCTTACCGTCTCCATGAACGGTGCATTTCATTTCTTACCTCTAAATGTTACGTAATATTATAAATGAATGTATATACTGGATATATGAGATATATATGACATCTAAATCATGAATATAATTCTGGAGATAATGGATATTCTACCACATAAAAAACTTGTAATTATAAGAATTTTATTGTTGACTCAAGTACCAAAGATCGACAAAACGACCGTTATTAACTTAAATAATTACATAATGTTCATATCATTGTAATAAGTGATATAAAAAGGATAATGAAATTGAAAATGGTTCTTAATAAGGTATATATTAACTCTAGTTTATTATTCAGGAGGTTAAAGAACGGTTGAGTCAAGTCAGACACGAGGTAAGAGAACTTATTAACCCAACTTCTATTCTTTGGGTTAATCTCCTACTTTCAAATTATGTCATGATATTATTATGTCCTATCTTGTATTTTTACATTATTTATGTGTACTTATAGTGAATACACATTATAGATGTACTTTATTTAAAAAAAATGATATTTTTAAGGACTTCGTCTCAATCCCCTTTCATTGAGGCATATTTGGTTTTATACACAACTTTCTTTTATACGGTGTATAAACCCCTTTGACTTTTATGTTTATTAAAAAGGAATCTTTTTATACGAAGCGTTTTTCTAAACGAAAAAAGGGAATGTTTTTCTTTCCGTACTTATGAGGCGACAATGACTTCTCCGCCGCCGTGACCATTATTTGATTTTCGGCTTCCTCTACAAGCCATCATTTTTTTACTGAAAAATAAATACAAAGTTTTAACTTCCTTTTATTTTGGTATTGAAAATGGTTTTGAAAGCGTTTTTATTATATCAATGTGTTGTATTGATATCTTGTGATTGAAATGTGGAAATGTTATGTTTCCTTTATGCATGTTTTATGTGATACGATTATGTTATGGTTTATTATATGTTTAAACCTATTCATATAAGGAATGTATTGGACTTAATAAGTGACGGGTGGAGCCCGCTATAGCTCCTCGATGCATCGGTAGGTCTCATGAGACAACTAGACGTTGAATTGGCCGAGGCCCTTTCCCAATTTGATTTATGGTTTTGGCCGAGGCCTTAATCATTTTAGACGTCTTGGCCGAGGCCTTGACAAAATGTTTCAGAATGTCCGGCATTATACATTCCCTCATTATGAAAGTGGTTATTGATATTTCAGGTGATTATTCGACCAGTAGAATAACCATGTGAAGAAGTGAATGTCATTATCTCATTTTACTTTTGCCATATTATGTTGAAGTTCAAGTTTAAAAGGATTTTGTTTTAGTTATACATTGCCTTAAATGTTAATGTTTATTCATGAAAGCTTCCGCTATATTGTTAACCTTACTGAGAATCTGAGCTCACCCCTTTCAATGTTTTAATATTTTTCCAGGATGTGAAGAAGTATTTTATGAATGACCTGCAGGGATAGTCAGAAGAGGATATGAGTGTGGACTATGAAGACTTTTTTATTGTAGTTTTTCACTTTATGATGTAATGTAACGTTTACGAATGTATCTAGTGTTTCCAAGGCTACTAAACTAATCAGTCTTTCGAGACTTGATCTTTTGTGATCATGCCAAAGTTACGAAGTAACGCACCGACTCTGGGTAGCTGGGGTCGGGGTGTTACAGTTGGTATCAGAGGCAGTTTAGTACTAACCTTGGAAGCTGTATTTAGATAAACTCTGATTAGAGCACATATCCCGAAGATAGACTTTGAGGATTAGTATAGAAGAACTTCCTAGAATTTTGGTATTATAGAGATGTTGTGAGTTTTCCGAGCAATAAATCCCTATCTGGATACGAGCAGGTAGAGGCGGATCTGGCACAGATGTACCTAGGGGTAAAACCCGAAAACACCGCTTTGAGCTAGACTCGAACGAGAACTGGTGCACGACAACGGGCCTTGCTGCACTCTTGGTTACGACACTCCCGGGAGATATGCTTTGGATAATTCTCATTTTCTTTACAAACCACTATGAAGGGTTATGAGTATATACTTCCTCAAAGGAAACATTTCTTTTTATGATTATGGATTATATCCATAAATAGTTCAATTTATGTAAAGTATTTTACAAATATGGAATTATGTATTTTATTTCATAAACTAATCTAGTTTATGACATTGTTTAGAAATGGCACCTAGTGGAAGGAATGGAAACCGTATCAATGCACGCACTCTGTGTAGGGATTTCCCTCCTGCTCAAGATAATTATGGTGGAGCTAGTGATACAACTGGTGCTGATCAGCTTCTCACCGTACTGGGACAACTCACGCAGGTTATGAATAATAACCTTACTCGTATGGAGCACCCTGATCCGCAACGTGGAGGATCAATGCTAGACCGTTTTATGAGGCAACAACCACCAACCTTCAATGGGAGTACAAATCCTATAGTAGCTGAGAAATGGATAAATTCCTTAGAGAAAATATTCCATGCCTTGGGGAGTAGTGAAAGGGAGAAAGTTGTCATGGAAGTTTACCGCCTCACTGGAGATGCCGATCAGTGGTGGTCGCTGATTCAAAACACAAAGGAAGATGATGACGTATCGAATATGGAATGGAGGGAGTTCAAAGAGCTTTTCTTAGAAAAATACTTTCCTCGTGACCATCAAGCAGATATGGAAAGGCAATTTCTGAGTCTGAGGCAGAAGGAGGATGAGAATGTCGCAAAGTATGAGGCTAACTTTACAAGGTTAGTTAGGCATGCTTCCGATTATATACATAACCCAAGAAGTAAGATTGATCATTTCTTTGATGGGTTAAAACCATTTCTCCGTCGAGCTTTAGTATCACAAATCTTCTCATCATACGAAGATATTGTCTCGTGTGCTATCAAGACAGAAAAGGAATTCTCTAAGTCTTATGACAACAAAGTAAAGCAAGAGAAGAAGAGAACGGTGGAACAAGAGACAGATAAAGGGAAAAGGGGAAAGAAGGATTTTCCATTATGTGATAATTGTGGGAAGAATCACCCTGGTACTTTCCTAAAAGGAATGAGAGTTTGTTATAAATGTGGAGAAAAGGGTCACCAGGCTCGTGATTGCAAGGGAAAGAAAGAGGCTATCAAAGTTGAATGCTATAATTGTAGAGAAATGGGTCATTATGCAAATGAATGTCCTAATCATCAGGAAAAATTACCTCAGAAAATGCCAAGGGATCAAGGACAATCTTATGCTGTTACTACAGTTGAAGCAGAATAACTAATGTATTGGTGCTTTTGGACTGATGGATTATATTTCGGTTATTAGAATAATGTGATATATATATATAAGGATTGTACTGCAGTACTTGTTGATTTCAGTAAGGTTTTAATATGATGAAGGTAATCATATTTTTAGTATGTGACAATAAGAGAAACTTTACTTTGTTTGGGGAATCTGATAAATTGATTTTGGAATTAAGAGACCTTTTAGAGAAAGTCTGGACAGAGGTATTTTGGATAACTATAAAGGTTGGAGTGGATTAAGTTGATCTTTGGATAGTATTGTTTAAGGTTAAAACATTTATGAAGATTATTTTTGGAATAGTATAGTACTATATTTTTAGGAAAAGGACAACCTGCAGGGTGGGGCATAACCCGTCGCGTCGGACAAAGCTGCAGGAATCGAACCCACAACCATAGTGCGACAGGCCTTTATTTCCTACCACTAGCCTACAGGAAGTCCCTGGTTATTAGAAAATAATTTTACTAATCTAAATTGTATGTGTTAACATTTGGAACCTTATACAATTAGGAAAAGTATAATATTTTTGGGTTCTATTATCTTTTTGAGTGAAAGGTGAGTTGAGGGTTGAAACTCTAATTGTCAGGCATAAATATATATATACCTATCTGTTATTAAATGAATAAACTAATTATTAAACTTTAGTAAAGGGATATTAAAACAAAAAAATGCGTTATCCTAATACCTTATGTCTTGTTGAACTGATGATATTTTAAATCAACATAGATTGAAGGCTTTGAGGCCCTCAATTTGACAGTTGATTGTGATTGATGACCTCAATCACTCCCTACGAATATTTACGTTTTTCCTCCAATTATTTGTCTCTAATTTCAACCAATGTTCTCCTAATCAAGATCATAATTGGGTGGTGACTTTTTCATTTCCCTTTCCCTCTTATTAAGGCTAAATTTTATTAACCTTATTTCCGATGTGGGTTTTCCACAAAGGTATTTTCTATTTTCAACCTTTTATTTTCAAAGAAAAATATCAAATTGCGAGGACGCAATTTATTGAAGGAGGGGAGAATGTAACACCCCGAGCTTCCACGATACGCCTCTCTTTCAATAATGCAATAGCTTGCATTGTACGCAAGTTCGAGTTCTAAAACACCGCGACTAATCAAAGTAGCCGTTATGAATAGTAATAACCACCTTTTAAAATTATAGAAATTTTATATTTCAAAATGGACTTCATTTTTTTATTCGTAATATCGAAATTAGCCTATGTTGAATTTTTGGTATTTTTCTGAGAACTTCTAATTTTTTTATGAATAGTGAAAATTACTTAAAAACAACTTTTTTAATCAAAATAATTTATAGTGATAAATTATACTACTTAGTGGTTTTAAAGTATAATTAGAATATATTTTTACCATTTTATCCAATGGTGGTCATTAGAATTAATTTAACATTGAAATTGGACATAAACAATTGCCAATCTTTTGATATAAATTGTTTCTTAAAAACACGCTATTTGTTGTGACAACGGGAATTAATTATAAAATTAATTAATTCAACTTATATTTTTGGAATTTTGTAAAATAGACATCATTTTTGAATTCGGAATATCAATTATAGCTTAGGGTGAAATTTTGGCATTGTTCTGAAAAACTTCAATTTTTGATGAATAGTGAAACCACTAAGTGGTACTTAAATAACTGATTTTTCGTTTAAATGAAATATTACCACTTTTGTGATTTGATTTTCAAAAATCCGACATACATGGTTGTCATTAAGAAGTAAAATGTGGTTCAATGAGATTAAAATAATTTTTTGGTGAATAGTAACTTTTAAGTTCTTAATCGCGATTAGAGGTAATTAGTGTAGTTTAAGGTACAAATAATGTTATAATAATATGAGATGAGCATGACACTTGTCCTACTCCTATTGGATGAGTCATGTCCGACCAAGACAACCCATGGGTCAACTTGGGGACCCCATGGAGCCACTTTAGTTGGAAAATGACATTAATATATATTTATTTAATGTTAAAATTAAATTGACACAAACATGAGTTGTTTTACTAAAACAGTTTTTAAGTGGGGTTACACAAGTCCAAATTTTGATTATAAATATTCATTAGAAATCTAAAACGATTTCCTACATCATAGTATTTGTTTTATAATTTTTAGACATTAAATAAATTAAATTATTTATGACATCATGATGATGCAGTGATGACCTCATTATTTAACGATTTAAATAAAATGGGAAGATAATGCAAAATACAAGGCTTACACTTGTCCAAAGCCAATTGGATGAGGATATTTAGAACCCTTATCACCTTAGCCTCGAATTATATAAGTGTGGGACCTTTAGAATCCGAAAAGCATTGTGTAATAATGTAACATTTCAATCTTTCCAAAAGAGCCCCTCCTCTCCACTTATAAAAGGCCCCCACCTCTTCCACCTCATTTACACTTTCAAGCCATTTGGATCGGCCAACCTCTGCCCAAATACTCTCCCAAATTCCCCCTCTTACTCTTAGAAGCCTCACTTTGGGCAGAACTCTTCCCAAGGAAGCCTTTGGCTCAAATCAAAAAGAGTTACCCGATTTTGAGGTAATGTCTTCTCTAATGTTGTTTTGTTTTATTTATCTTCTCCAACCCCCTAAAATCTTTTTATTCATTTCTTTTGTAACAAAAACAGTATCCTCAATATACTAGGATGTTGTTATAAGAAGGATTCGAGCTACACTTACACACACCTACATCTAATGGTTAAAGAACATACGGTTTCTGTGGATGGCGAATTTCTGCCTCACGAAACGATGATTGTTCAACACTCATATAACACCTCCAAAGGTGGCCATTAAGATGTCAATATTTTTATATATGATATATAATATGTTTATGTTTTACTTATGCTTCTGTATTTCTCATTTATGACATACTTTATGATTTCCATTATGGGTAAAACACGATAATTTCATTTTAGGAAGTGCGGACTACCGCCCCCTCAAAGTGATTTGAATCGTTAATGCCATATGTGGGATGTATAAAGGATGGAGTAAATGGTATTATATAATATATTATACTGGAATTATATTATACATTTATATCATTATGATTTCGTTCCATTAAATATGAAATTGAAATGAAAGTAGCGTTCATGCGTACGTACGGCTTACCGTCTCCATGAACGGTGCATTTCATTTCTTACCTCTAAATGTTACGTAATATTATAAATGAATGTATATAATGGATATATGAGATATATATGACATCTAAATCATGAATATAATTCTGGAGATAATGTATATTCTACCACATAAACAACTTGTAATTATAAGAATTTTATTGTTGACTCAAGTACCAAAGATCGACAAAACGACCGTTATTAACTTAAATAATTACATAATGTCCATATCATTGTAATAAGTGATATAAAAAGGATAATGAAATTGAAAATGGTTCTTAATAAGGTATATATTAACTCTAGTTTATTATTCAGGAGGTTAAAGAACGGTTGAGTCAAGTCAGACACGAGGTAAGGGAACTTCTTAACCCAACTTCTATTCTTTGGGTTAATCTCCTACTTTCAAATTATGTCATGATATTATTATGTCCTATCTTGTATTTTTACATTATTTATGTGTACTTATAGTGAATACACATTATAGATGTACTTTATTTAAAAAAAATGATCTTTTTAAGGACTTCGTCTCAATCCCCTTTCATTGAGGCATATTTGGTTTTATACACAACTTTCTTTTATACGGTGTATAAACCCCTTTGACTTTTATGTTTATTAAAAAGGAATCTTTTTATACGAAGCGTTTTTCTAAACGAAAAAAGGGAATGTTTTTCTTTCTGTACTTATGCGGCGACAATGGCTTCTCCGCCGCCGTGACCATTATTTGATTTTTGGCTTCCTCTACAAGCCATCATTTTTTTACTGAAAAATAAATACAAAGTTTTAACTTCCTTTTATTTTGGTATTGAAAATGGTTTTGAAAGCGTTTTTATTATATCAATGTGTTGTATTGATATCTTGTGATTGAAATGTGGAAATGTTATGTTTCCTTTATGCATGTTTTATGTGATACGATTATGTTATGGTTTATGATATGTTTAAACCTATTCATATAAGGAATGTATTGGACTTAATAAGTGACGGGTGGAGCCCTCTATAGCTCCTCGATGAATCGGTAGGTCTCATGAGACAACTAGACGTGGAATTGGCCGAGGCCCTTTCCCAATTTGATTTATGGTTTTGGCCGAGGCCTTAATCATTTTAGACATCTTGGCCGAGGCCTTGACAAAATGTTTCAGAATGTCCGGCATTATACATTCCCTCATTATGAAAGTGGTTATTGATATTTCAGGTGATTATTCGACCAGTAGAATAACCATGTGAAGAAGTGAATGGCATTATCTCATTTTACTTTTGCCATATTATGTTGAAGTTCAAGTTTAAAAGGCTTTTGTTTTAGTTATACATTGCCTTAAATGTTAATGTTTATTTATGAAAGCTTCCGCTATATTGTTAACCTTACTGAGCATCTGAACTCACCCCTTTCAATATTTTAATATTTTTCCAGGATGTGAAGAAGTATTTTATGAATGACCTGCAGGGATAGTCAGAAGAGGATATGAGTGTGGTCTATGGAGACTTTGTTATTTTAGTTTTTCACTTTATGATGTAATGTAACGTTTACGAATGTATCTAGTGTTTCCAAGGCTACTAAACTAATCGGTCTTTCGAGACTTGATCTTTTGTGATCATGCCAATGTTACGAAGTAACGCACCGACTCTGGGTAGCTGGGGTCGGGGTGTTACAGTGCATATACTGCTATCTAGAGAATCATCCTAAGCTAACGAGAAGCCCATAATAGAACTATTCAGAGTCTCATAATGACAAGCCACTCAAGACACAGTCGTATCATTATTAGTAGGACACAAGGTAAAAAGAGTTTTCTCAGGACATAGCTTCTAACTTGTCCTAGGAACCCATCCCAATGCCCAATTCATTTCCTTGTGAAGTTTTTCATTATAGTTCAAGTTTTTAAGTTAGCCAAATACAATTAACAAATTCAACCCTTTTATTATCCTTTTTTATACTTATCAATATGATAGTTCCATGAATCTGAATTTCGGAATTAAAAGGGAACACCAAGGGATAGGGGAGTTTGTGAAACTTCCATTTTAAATGAATCAGAAAATAATTTTAAACATGGTAATCTTAGATAAGAACCACATTGTTAAATCTTTATAATTCATATCTAAATATTCTTTGAAACAATTCCATTAAATTCAACGAAAACTAGGCTAGGAATTCTTACCAAGAGTTTATGAGAATCATTGTAAATAAAAGAATTCTTGAATATCCAATTGCATACATTCCCAAATCTTTTGAAAACAAGGAAGAGAGAATAATATAGTTAATAAATACCATAAAAATTTATCAACATAAATTTAATATTATTTTTCTGTCAGTGTAGGACACTCAATAGGGGGGTGAATTGTGTTCCTATAAAAAATTTCTGTTTAAATTTTTTTTAAAAGATTCCCCCAATTTAAAACTTAACTAGCTAGTTATTCAAAGTAGGGAATTTATAATAGTATGACTGTTCAAAAAATTTCTTAGAAGATTGATTATTTCTCAGTTGTAACAATATGAGATATTGATACAACTTTTGAAACTAATCTAATAAGACAAAACAGTTATAAAAACTAGCCAAGACTAACTATCAAAGTGAAATTCAGTTTTCTAAAATACAGGTAAAAATAGAGAAAAATAAATTTGAAAACACAGAAGATATAAAATAAGAGGTTCAGTCTCAAGATGATATTTAGTCCTCTCCACTTGGTGATCACCTACCACCAAACAATCTATACAGATAAAGGTTTTGATCCACACCCTGGATCAGTGTTTACACGACAGTACACAGACTGTCCAGATCACAAGACCTCTACCACATTTCTATGTGGGAACAAAATACAACCAGGTCACATAGGACCTCTTTCACAGTTCTTCATGGGATAAATAAGTGTAAAAAGATAGTTGTGTGAGGATATCTAGTATCCTCTAGTTCAGTGCAAGAGACAATGTGTGTTTTATAAAGAGATGCACACATTGTTCGAAAAGGTAATAAAAAGACACATAACAGAGCAAAAAATATTAGAGATGATTTAGAAGGCTCTCTGTGTTATACACTTCAACTTTGGACTCTTTGATGTATCGAAGATGAAGTTGGAGTCCTCTTCTGAAAGCAGACACTGAAACAGAGTGTCGTGGAGCACTGTGTTCTGTCTTCCAGGAGGATGATATTTTCTTCTCCTTAGGTTTAGTTGGATGCTGCAGATATGTTGGAACATTGATGAACAATAGTTCTCTAGATCACAACAAGCAGGAATAAAGAGTTCCTCTTGTGTTCTTCCTTTCTGTATGTTTCTCGTGTGGGTTTTCTACTGTGTGTATGTGTATCCCTTTTTTTTGTGTATATCCTTTCATACCCTCTTATTTGTATATATATTCTTGCAGCCTGATAATGTGCAAGTTTTGAGGTAAATGTTGTACCTCATACTTTTGACATTCTCATTAAAGATGTCTTCAAAAAGCATTAAATTAATCAATCGCATTAAAACACTCAAAATTTTATTGTTAGAAGTAATATTAAATAAAAGGAAATTTAAATAGTCTATTGATGAGTCCTCTATCAGTATCTCCTTATGTCAGTGACTCATTCCATTGGTGTGTCATTCTTTCGGTCTTTCCATGCATCAGTGACTCATTGTGACGGTATCTCAACATGTAACGACCCAATGTTTATCAATGGAATTCCTTTCTTATAAATATGTCATATAATCACATGAAATCACAACACAATGAACTACTAATTACTGTGTGACCTTTAAACATAATTTTGACACTTCTATGTTTTGAATTTCAAAAATCTCACATACACGGTTGCGATTAGTAAGATGTTTGGAACCCGATAAGACAAACATTTTTTGGTAAATAGTAACCAACCCCTATGAATAGTAACATACCCTTATGAATAGTAATATGTCCCTTTTGAATAGTACATCATCCAAAAGAATAGTAACCTCACCCTTTATTGTATAAATAAAATTTAGGCATCTTTTAAGTGATGATATGACCATAGTAAAAGTGTTTGTATTTTTGTAAGTCATAAAAAATTAATTACAATTAATTAATTAATTTAAAAGAAATTTTATTTTCCTAAAAGGTGTTCATAAATTAACAATTTTATGTCTTTTGGTTTTAAAATTATTTTATAAAACATTATGTAATTTTTGAAAGCATTATAAAATCAGTTATAGTATTAAAATCAATATTTTTCAAGTAAATTATGATTTTAATTAAAAATTAAATTAATCCTATTTATAATTTTTTTTGAAAAATGGTTTTCATTTTTGGATTATACACATCGAAAAATGGTTAGGGTGAATTTTTAGGATTTTTCTAAAATACTTAAATTTTTGATGAATATTAAAATACGATAATTTACAATAAATGCTAAAACCTGAATTTCTGCATCATGCTTGAGTCATGGATGATATAAATGACCATTAGTTCGAACTCACATGCACATATTACTATTTTTGTTCACAAGAATCATTACTATTTCTTGTCTTATGAATAAATAAAAAACTAATAACTAAAATATTAAAAAAACCCTCCTCCCCACCACTATAAAAACCAACCACACTCCCCTCTTCTCTTCACTCCTCTCAAGACTTGTTCCATCTCTAAATTCTACCCAAATCTCTCCTCAAGATCCTACCATATTTCCAACATCCCTTGGTCTCCTAAAAAGGCCAAATCCTCTACCCTTAAGAGGCTCTCAAAGGAAATAAACTCAAGAGGTAAATTCCCCTTTCTGATTCTCTTATTTTCTTTCAAGTTCTTTTCTTTTCTTTTTTTCTTACCTCACATCCCTTCACCCAAATGGTATGATAAATCCAGTAACATACATGTAATGTAATTATATTATTCTAATGGGATATTTTATCATAATCTCTTCTTACCCCTCCTTTTATATTATAAATGAAAACACTGTCCGAGATGTGTTGATTTATCAATTCAAGGACGAAGAGTTTTCAATTTGCTTTACCATATTCTAGATTTTCCATGAAACCATTTTAATGTTTTATCCAGATCATAATATATATATTTTATCTTATTTAATGTTTTATAATCCTTATAAATTCATGAAATAATACAATAATACAAAACAAGTTAATTATGAGGAAAATTGCCAAATTAATCCAAGCGTTTATTATTAATGTTTTATATAATGATTCACCTTCACTCCAAATAAAAAAATGAATGTTACAACCATTTAACCTTATGGATGTTAAATAATAAAATATAACTTCAATTTTGGACAACCACTCTCATCATACATGTGTATTCGAACATGAATATAAGTGAACTGATCATTTAAACCAAGGAAAAAAACAGACTCGAACAATACAACTGAAACTCAAAACCAATCGAAAAGGTTATTAATGAACTAAAAAATGTTATTCTAAATCATTTACATGTAGAATAGTTTCTTTAATTATTAATTAATGAACCTAATTTTATTATTCATGTCATTAATATCAAGTGGAGAACAACATCAGACTTAAGGTAAGAGATCCTCTCTTTCTCACATTTACTCAAGAATCTCCTCTATGTTATGCCCTTTTACGTATAATTACTAATGATGGGGTATGATTTCACACCTTCTCCATACATCCCTAATGATTTATAAAAGATTATAAATCTATTTCTCACTCATTAAGACCTCTTAAGTACACCTGATACCATGCTGATATTCCGTAAGAGATTCTACCCGAACCGCCTTTATTACTTTGGGCTGCTCTATTTTTCTTTTTACCCAAATAAATTTGTGTTTTATTTTTATGTAAAACTAATAAATACAATTTATATGCTCTAAAATCATGTTTCTAGATCCATACCTCATTATCGTTTGGGGATATGCAAGCTTTTAAGTGATTCCCTCCTCGATACTTCCCAATAAGCAAACTCGTTTTAAGGGAATTTCCCTATTTTTACCCAATTTCAATTGCACTCTACCATTTGTTTTAAGACACCGTTGTTTTATAAAATAATTATTTTTATTACGAAAACATTATTGTTTCACTTTTGGTTTTATATAAAATATTATTCCCTTTTCGATTTAAATGCTCTTTAGAATTTTCCTTAAAACCACACTAAAATGTTTTAATGATAATAATTTTCTAAATACTATCCTTACATGTTGCCACTTCTATTTGAAATCACTTAACATTATCTATGCCTATTTTACCTTATTAATGTCTATGTATATTCTAATTCCTTTCTCTCATGGACACTTTTATGATATGCCCATTCATTATGCTTTATGACATGAATGTGACACCCATTTCTCTCTATGGATTCCCTTATGTTTATATATGATTGATTATGTTTGATTATTTATGTGGAAATAATATTCATGAACATTTTAATATTGATGCACCCAAATAGTGCTCTAATGAATTGGTTAAAGTTTATTCTCACGAGACATTATGTGAAACGGTCTTGGCGGTTAGCCTTGACTCATGCTACCATGTGCAACAGTCTTGGTGGTTAACCTTAACTTGTGCTCCTCTATTTGCAAAGAGCCTCGAATCATGTTAAATTCATTATTTATATTACTTCCACATTTCTATGAATTCATGTTTATATGATCCCATGTTTATATGTTATGATTATATAAGTCATTTTATATCATTATATCATGATCTCTATCCCTTATGCTAAAGCCTTATTCTTATGTTTATTCCATTACTAGGCTTTTATCACATCCATTAATTCATGTGATCCCCAAGGTACCTTATGAAGATGTAAGGGCTCAAAGTAAGTTAGTATATCTCTATGATGATTAAATAAAGAAGTTTTTTTAGTCCCATGTTTTATGTACCTAGTCTTCCAAGACACTAGACTTCACGATCCTTGGCTTGTACTATGATGTATAATTATTCTTAAAATCATGTAATGTTATATGTAAAAGGCTTGGGTCACTATATAATTCGTTGGTAACTCATTGCGTTGGTGAATCATTTTAACAATCAGTGAGTCCTTGCATTGGTATCACCATGCGTCGATAGCACCATGCATCGGTAGAACCATGTGTCGGTATCACCATGCATTAGTAGGTCTTTGTGTCAGTAGCACCATGCATCAGTAGCACCATTCCTTGGTAGCACCATTCCTTGGTAGCACCATGCATTGGTAGGTCCTTGTGTCATTAGGACAATTGAATTGTTGATGACTAATTTGAACTATCAATGAGATAGTCGGTTTGTCCGTCTGTCGATTGCACTATCAGTGAGTCATCTATCGATGAGTCCTTTTGCACCGTCGGTGACTCCATTGAACTATCACTATCTCATCTCTTCTATAAATATCTGTCTGTCATACTTAGAAAATATTTCTACTTGGACTATCTTACAACATAAATATTATCAGAATGTGATAAACTTATATGTGATCACAGATAATCATAATTACACATATTGAAACTTAAATAAACATGATTGAAATGATTAGGCATGATTAATAATAATTGACATGATTTGTGATTATTAATACCATTAATACTAGAGAGGGTGACCAAAATTCTCCTAGGGGATAACAATCTCCCCCATTTTGATGATCACAAATCATGGAATTATAAAGTACGGTCATTTGATGTGGAATATAATTATTCTACTTATCATCTCCCATTATTGATGATTTTTTCTCAATATATAGATAAGGTTTAAAGGTTAAATAAATATTAAGGGTATCAAAAGGAAACAAACAACAAAAGTATCAAAGAAAATGACTTTTATTCTGATATGTAATGAGAGGTAAGGAAAATAAAATACATAAGAGTGATATCCAAGGTAAAATAAATAAGGATAATGCCAAACTATTCTCACCCTTTTGGGATTATCAAAAAGTGCAAGGGTATCAAAAATTGTTCTCCCCCTTTTGATTTCAATAAAGAAGAAAACATGTATTAAAGTAATAAGATGTATCAGAGAATAATATATATAAAAAAATAGATTAAATACAAGAGCACTGAATTCCATTAATCAACGAAGTACAATGTATTACAGAAGACAACAAAAGAAAACCAATCAGCCCTATACTAGAGTTATCCACACTACTAATCAGGTTCAAGAGGTTCCTTCCCTTCCCCAAAGGGATCAATAGAAGGGCCAGTAGGTGGTGACGTAGAATCTGGAAGGTCTGAAGAAATATTTAGAGGAGGTAGGATCACTCCTTCTGGAACATTAGGTGCAAGGATGGGTTTGTGTTGTGACAACACAGTAGGTTGAATCTGTGCTTGGATCACTGGTTTAATCTGACAAAAAGCCTGAGAAACTATCGTCTGAGGTGGAGGTATGGATCTAGAAGGTCCAATAGGTGTAGCAGTTGGCACTGACAGGGATTCACACTACACATGAAGATATGGATTCAACAGATTGATGCAATCCTCAATGATTTCACCACCACACTTCATATATTTCTCAAAGTCATCTTTATTCTCCATTAATTTGTCCAAAAGAGGGGTGAAGTCCTTCAAATTATGTACTTGGTCTTTGAAGGCTCTGGTCACTAGAAGAAGTTTCATGTTCTATATCAAATACCTAAAAATACTAGTCAACTGATGCTTGGTAATAATCTTCTTGAAATAATAATCCACCTTCTCTGTAATATGAGCATCAGAAGTCTTAGTACTCTTGGAATAGAGTCGGACCATATCATGAACATTGTCACTATTATTCTCAATTTTTGAAAGGTTGTAAAATACAGAAGCATCATTCAAATCTTGAAGATATTCCTTAAAAAAATTTCTAACTGCCTCAATGTCCAAGGCCCGAGATATCCAAATATAGGTAGAAGGAACATCAGTAGCGGAGGTATGAGTCTTAAAAGCTTTAAGAATAGTTTCCAAATAGCCTTTATATTCTGAAATCAAATTATTTATTATGAATACAAGACCAGTAATGTCTTTTCTTAGCTTGGTGGTGTTTAAAACAATTGTTTCAGCTATTGTGATTAAGTTGGGTTGAATTTCAATTATAACCTTTTCTGAAATTCTAACTGCATCAGGCTCACTCACACCAAATTCCTAAATTAGAGTAGAACTAGCCTGCACTTACTGCTTTAAATATTCAATTGAATATTTGATAGAGTGTAATTCATTACTTAGTTTATTTTTTTCCATTCTATATTGTTGAATCTCATGAACCATTCGAGATTGAATTGACACATTCACAGCAAAACAGATTTCAACCTTAAACCTTTCAATGTCTTCTTTAGTGACAACATCCCTAGGAAGGGGCTCAACCACTGATTATTTGGAAATAGGTAAAATACATCATCATATGAGTCTTCATAATCCAAACCCAATGCTACACATCCAGGATGCCTTGTCCATTCAAACATAACATCATCATCCAAAGGGGTGAGAGTGTCAAGTCTCACTCTTCCAGCTTGATGCTCCCCCTCAACTTGATCTCTTCTGACTTGATGCTCACCCTCAATATGCGCCCTCCTCATTGGTTTCTCACCTTCATCATGAGGTCTCCTTATTTCATAAACTAAATGAGGTGTAGGGATCACATGAACTTCCACTTCATCATGAACTTCCGCATTTTTTATTTCTTCAATAAGAATTATCTGAACCAAAGCATCAACCATCTTTACATTTCCACTCTGATCATCCTCATGATGGTCACTATAATTGTCAATTCTTTCACCACCGACTTCATCATCATCACTATGTCCAGAGGCATTCTCTTCACATCCATTTATATCATCATTTTCTTCACCTTCTTCCACTTCAATACCACTTCCACTATCGCTTCCACTACCGCTTCCACTTTCATCTTCTTCACTTCATTCTTCTTCTTTTGAGCCACTGGATCTAGATACATATTCCACAAAACCTGAGACTTCTATCTCATCTTATCCATTGGTTCCAATAGTAAGTTCATCTAGTAAAGCAAGTGGTGGACTTATAGGTCCAAGAGAAAAAACTTTGGTTGCGTCTATGGTGTGAGGATCACTCCTATAATTGATATGTGACCCTTGATCTATAACCGGTGTGGAAGGATATTCTTCTTTATATGAACAGTAAACAAATTCATCATCTGGTCCCAGACCAAGATTATCCATATTCCATGGCCTAGTTGGACGATCAACTGGATTGAAATTATCATAAATCTTATCTTCATCCCCAACCCATTCTTTCTTCCATGGGTTCTAATTGATCTGCATCCTTTTACAGATCTCCTTGCTTAGGAAGATCCCAATACACTCAGAAAGAACTTCATCACCTTTACTAACACAACCTTTTTCTTTCAACATGGCAAAGATTAACCTTGGATAAAATAAAGAATTGTCTTTGAAAGAAGGCTTCTTCATTTCATTTATGTGCACAAAAGTATCTATATAGATTTATCTTAATCCCTTTTCTCATCAGATAAATCAAATAGACATCTTGATACTTTAGACATGAAAATTCCCCTTTCCTGGGATAGATTTGATGCTGTATAAACTTGAAGGAGATTCTACACTCCCCATCTAACTCTATAGAAATGGGTATCTTATGATTTTCAATGTCAGTAAGCTCCTTCAGAGCTATCTCAAAGCATAGAAAGACACTCTTAGGTGGATAACTACCTTGATAATTATCAAACACACCCTCACGGGGTACCTTAAGACATTAATCCCAATGTCTAGATGAAAAAGAGATTCCATTTCCTTTAACTATGGACTTAATCCAGAAAACATCACTACCTTCTAGAAGAAAATCCACATTTATATAAAAATAATGAACTAAATTTAGGTAGAAAGGTCTTTCATTATCTAAGAACCACTCAATTCATCCCTGATCCTATAACACACTGAGAAACAAAGAATTGATTTTCAATATCCATTCAACAAGAAACACCTTTTCTAGAGTCACTAAATGGTTCACCAGAGCATGATTCACAGGTCAAGAAGATTTTCTTGATTCCCCTTTATATTTCTTAGCTGCATGAGACATGCCATCTTCGAGATATTTCTTCACATGTGCCATTCTAATAGTTCAGTTTGAAGGTCGGAAGGTGAATGGTCAGGGGTTAGAGAGAGAAATGACTAAGTGGGTGTAAGGGTAAAGGAGTAGAGTGGATTGACTCTATTTATATCATTTAGGGCCTTTAAAATCACAAAATCATGAAATAATGAACCGAGTTCAACAAAATAAATGAAATAGTGTCATTTTGAAAAAAACATAAAATAGATAAAAACAGTGAGTCATCAGGGTTGGCATAACATATGTTTCATAACACTAACGGTGTAAGCTTGACAAGGCGTCGATGTTGGCATGACCACTGGGTCGACATGACATAGAGTCTGTGTCGGCATGATACTGGTAGCTTCATACTGTCAGTTTTGGTATGAAAATTTCACTTAAAATTATTAAAGGAATAACAACATAAGGTCTTATAGATTGATCATTCCTTACTTATGTCTGATGTGGTTCATTCTTTTAGTATTCAATGGCTTATTGAAAATTTCAGCAAGCTGTTGTTTAGTATCAATGAACTCTAAAGTTATATCACCTTTTTGATAATGGTCACTCAAAAAGTGATGTCTTACATCAATGTGTTTTTTCCAATAATGTGAAATAATATTATTATAAATATTAATAGCTCTTGTGTTATCACAATTTATAGGGACATGTCTGAATTGATATCCATAGTCTAGTAAGGTGTGTTTCATCCCCAAAATTTGTGCACAACAACTACTGGTAGCTATATATTCATCTTAGGTAGTAGATAATGCAATAAAATTTTGTTTCTTAATACACCATGAAACTAGAGACTATCCCAAAAAGTGACATATGCCAAAGGATCTATTTCTGTCTAACTTCTAGCCACCAAATTCAGTATTTGAATAACTCACCAAATCTAAAGGTTATCCTCTAGGATAGAACAGTCCAAAATTAGTTGTATATTTTAGGTATTTAAAAATCCTTTTGGTAGGATTTAAATGAGATTCTGTTGTATTTTTTTGAAAATGTGCACACATGCACACGCTAACCAAAATATCTGGCCTACTAGCAGTTATGTAGAGTAAACTTCCAATCATTCCTCTGTAAGTGGTTTGATCAAAAAATTTATCATCTTCCTCAAGGTCCAACATAAAAGTGGTGCTCATTGGAGTATCACTACTCTTAGTGCTTTCAAAGCCAAATATTTTTAAAATATCATTATTATATTTACTTTGATTCAAAACAATACCTTCTTTATTTTGAAATATTTTAAATCCAAGAAATAATTTGAGTTCACCCATTAAACTTATTTCAAATTCACTTTTCATAATCCTTGAAAAATAAACACATAAATAATTTTTAGAAGATCTAAAAATAATATCATCTACATAAATTTGTATTACTAAAACATCTTTGGAAATTTGTTTTATAAAAATATTAGGATCAACTTTACCTTTTATAAAACCTTTAGAAATAAGAAAAGTGTTGAGCCTATCATACCAAGCTCTTAGATCTTGCTTTAAACTATGTAAATCTTTAGTTAATTTAAAAACATGTCTTGGAATGTGGGTATTTGAAAAACATGGGGATTTTTCAACAAAAACATCCTAAATTATATAACCATTTAAGAACACAATGTTAACATCCATTTGATAATGTCATAAATCTAAATGTGTTTCATAGGAAAGCAGGATTCTAATGGCCTCAAGTATAGTTATAGGTTAAAAGGTTTCCTCATAGTCAATCCCTTATTCTTGACTATAACCTTGTGCAACCAATCTATCTCTCTTTATAAATATATTTCCAACTTCATCTAATTTATTCCTAAACACCCATTTAATTCCTATAGTCAAGCTATCTTTGGGTCTATCTACAAGTTTCCAAACATTGTTTCTTTCAAACTGATTTAACTCTTCTTTCATATCCATCACCCAAAATTCATCATTTATAGAATCATTAATATAATTAGTTTCAAGTTGTGAAAAGAAAGCTTGATGTTCAACTTAATTTCTAATAGAAGCTATAGTCTGAGTTCCTTTGTCTAAATCTCTAACTATAGCATCTAAAGGATGGTTCTTAAGTGTTCAAGAAGGTCTAAAAAAATAAGGGCTAGATATTTAAGGTTCTTCAACAGGTTCAAGTTCAGGCTCATCATGAATAGAATCTATAAAATTTCTAGAGATTGAAGTTTTAATAGATTCATTAACAGGATGGTCAGAATAATTAGTATTGATGTATGCCAATGAGCCTGTACCCTAGTGGTACAGGCTCCTGCTTGGTATCCAAAAGACCCAGGATCAAATTCAGGCAGGGACTAATATCTGGTACTGTAGAAACACTGTAGCAGTGATGGATTATAGCGGCGGAGACACTATAGTGGCGAAGGCACTATAGCAGGGACTGTAGTGGCGGCAAGACTATAGCAAGCACTGTAGCAGATCAGGTACTATAGCAGTACTATTCACTGAGGGGCTCTTTGAGGCAAAAAATGGGATTTCAAGCCTAGTATTCAGGCCACTTGGACTTGGGACTTCGGGCTATGTTATGGGTCTCCCTATACCCAGTCTAAATAGGTCTTTACTTTAAATAATAAAATGAGGCTTCAACCCCAACATTTAAAAAAAATAATTAGTATTGATGTCTAGATTTGACATCACATCCTCAAGATTTTCTAGAGAGGACTTGGACTCATGTGGATTTGTCTCATTAAACATGACGTGTACAAATTCTTCCAAAAATTAGGTTCTCTAATTGAAGACTCTATAGGATTTATTATAATTTGAATAACCTATAAAAATTCATTTATCACTCTTGGAGGAAATTTTATCCAGATTATCCTTAGTGTTAAGAATATAGACTCTACAACCAAAAAATTTGAAGTAGTTAACCTTGGGTTTTCTATTTTTCCACAAATAATAAAAATTTATATTAAGAATAGGTCTAATCAAGACTCTATTGATTATATATCATGTTGTATTGACATATTCTGCCCAAAAGTATATAGGTAGGTCATACTCACTAAGCATGGTTTTAGAAATTTGTTATAAGGTTCTATTTCTTCTTTCTAAAACTCCATTTTGCTGGAGTGTCCTAGGAGCAGAGAAGTTATGATTTTGGCCATTTTGTGAGAAAAAAGATTCAAACTCTTGGTTCTCAAACTCATGGGCATGGTCACTTCTTAGGGGTTTAATTCTAATACCACTAATATTTTCTATAGTCCAAGCATACTTGGGGAAATGGGAGAAAGCTTCACTTTTTTGAGCTAAGAATAAGGTCCATGTATATCCAGAGTAGTCATCTACAAGAACCTAGACATAGTTCTTCCCACTTAGACTTGAAACTATAGATGGTCCAAATAGATCCATATGAACCAACTCAAGAGTTTGAGAAGTTGAAACTTCTTTCATTGGTTTGAAAGAGATTTTGTGATATTTACCCTTTTAACATGGATTAGAGACTTTGTCATTTGGAAACTCAAGGTTAGGTAGATCTTTGAATAAGACTTTTCTAGTAAACTTTCTAAGTGGTTGTATATTTCAGTGCCCTAATATTATATGCCAAATCCATGACTCTTTATGAAAATCATTCAAATATGAATCATTTTGAGAAATCAACAAATCTAAGATAAGAGCATAAACGTTCTCATTTATAAAAGTATAAAATACTAAATCATTTTTAGAATTAAAAAAATTTCATGCATCATTTTCAAATTTAACATTACAACTATAATCACATAGCTGATAGATACTAAATAGGTTGTATTTTAATCCATCAACAAAAAGTACTTTGGAAATTAAATCTGAGTTAGAGTTACCAATCTGACCAAGGCCAATGAATTTTCCTTTAGCATTATCACCAAAAGTGACATTCCCACCATCAATATTTATAAATTTATTGAAACATGAGTAATATCCTATCATGTGTCTTGAACATCCACTATCCAAGTACCATAAGCTTTTATAAGAGCTCTTCAAATAACTTTCCTACAAAAACAGATCAGACAAAAACAGATTTTGGTACCCAGATTTGTTTGGGTCCAATAAAATTAGTAATAAGAGATTTGGAAACCTACATTTGATTCATTGGTTTCATATAATCAACATGTAATGTATTTATAAAATAAAATTTATTTGGTCCAGAAAATCTTGAAATAGTAGAATATGTTTCCTAGCTGGAACTTGCAGAAAATTTTCCAGAACAGGGCATAAAACTAGATTTTCCATATTTTGATACAAAATGAGTTTTATTTATATTCCTCTTTCCTAGTTGGTATCATATTATAGTAGTATATTTAGGAGATAATTGTTTACCAAGATTTTGAACTAATATTTATTTACCATTGGTAAATCTTTTTAAATCCTCATTTAATTTATCATTTGACAATTTAAGCTCATTATTTTCCTTAAGTAGATGATCATTTTTCTCTTTTTCTACAATATGTTAAGATTTAATAGCGGTAGTTAAAGCATGATATTTATTTAAATATTTTTATTTATCTTTTAGTTTATTAAAAGTTTCCTCTAGCATTTTTCAATATTTAAACATTTCTTCTTTTGTCATGTTTTTAGAATCACTTTCATCTCCATAATAGTAAGCATTATGTTCAGGGAATTTTAGTGTTACCTTAGATGTGTTTTCCATAAAAAACATATCTACCTTATTAATCTTTTCATCATGAGAGGTTTATACTTTTTGTCCTTATCATCATACTTATTCTTGTACTTTAGCTTGGGGCAGTCAACCTTTACCCGTCCCTTTCTTTTTCACCCATAGAATATTATTTCATTTGAGGTATCACCTCTTTTCCAATCCTTTTTCTAGTGTACCTTATGATAATACTTTCCTTTATAGTTGGGGAAACTGAAGAATTTATTCTTTTTATAAAATTTCCTAAACCTTCTGGCTATTTGAGCCATCTCTTCATCACTATCTGTTAAGGATTGTTCATTACTTTAACTTTCAGTTTCATCTTGAGCTTTGTCCTTCTGTTTCGATGTAGTAGATATGAGAGCAACATATTTTCTTTTTGGTTCATCATCCACTTCTTTTTTTAATTTTAGTTCTTCCTCATACATCATCAACTTTCCTATTAGCTCCTTTATTAGAAAATTTTTGAGGTCACAAGATTATCTTATGGATACAAAATTCCCTCACCATCTATCTGGTAAGAATTTGAGAATTCACATGATTCTCTCCTTGGTTATAACAGCTTTTCCAAAAGAGATCATGGTGTTCACAATTTCATTAAACCTGAGATACATGTTAAAAAAAGCTCATCAATCTTCATCTTAAAATTATCATACTTAATAGTATAAGTGTTAAGTCTCATTTCTTTAACATTAGAAGTTAACTCATTTCAAATAGATAAAGTATCCCAAATTTCATAAGAAGATGTACAAGCAGATATTCTATTAAATTCTTCATCTCATAGTGAAAAAATAGAGCATTTATAGCTTTGAAATTGTTATTATAAGAATTATTTGTGGTATCAATCTAGGTATTCCTAGATGTATTTGGAATTTTATATTTATCTTTTATAACTGTCCAAATATAAAATCTCATACTTTCTAAATGCATTTTCATCTTAATCTTCCACTAGTCATAGTTTGATCCATTAAAGTAGGGAGGTATATTTGTAGCGGCACCTTCCAATCTATTATCCATACTAAATAAAAGATTTTTAAAGAGGTAAAAATTTAGAAGTAATATAAATTTTTAGATTTTTAAAACACAACTAAATCATAGTTTAAAATATTTGAAAAATCTTTGAGACTTTTGAAAATAACAGTTTAAAAACAACCTCTAATAGCAAATATTGGTCGGAGTAGGACACTCAAGAGGGGGGGGGAGTGAATTGAGGTTCTTTAAACAATTTCTATTTAAAAAGTTTATTTAAAGGAATCCCCCAATTTAAAACTTAACTGGATAGTTAATGAAAGTAGTGAATTTATAATAGTATGACAGTTTAACTAATTTCTTAGAAGATTGATTATTTATTAGTTGTTACAATATGAGATATTGATATAACTTTTGAGACTAATATAATAAGAAAAAATAGTTATAAACACTAGCCAAGAATAACTATCAAAGTGAAATTTAGTTTTCTGAAATACAAGTTAAAATAGAGAAAACTAAATTTGAAAACACATCTGATATAAAACAAGAGGTTCTGTCACTAGTTGATACTTAGTCCTCTCCACTTGGTGATCACCTTCCACCAAGAAATCTATATAGATAAAGGTTTGGATCCACACTCTGGATTGGGGTTTACACAACAATACACAAACTGTCTAGGTCACAATACCTCTACCATATTTCTATGTGGGAATAAAATACAAATAGGTTACACATGACCTCTTCCATATTTCTTCATGGGATAAACAAGTGTAAAAAGATATTTGTGTGAGGATATCTAGTATCATCCAATTTAGTATAGGAGAAAATGTGTGTTTTATAGAGAGATGCACACACTACTCTAAAAGATAATATAAAGACACACAATAGAGTAATAAATATTAGATAGGGTTTAGAAGGCTCTGTGTGTTATGTAGTTCAGCTCTAGACTCTTTGATGTATCAATGTTGAAGTTGGAGTCCTATTCTGAAAGAAGTCACTGAAACAGAGTGTCATAGAGCATTGTGGTCTATCTTCTAGGAGGATGATATGTTCTTCTCCTTAGGTTTAGTTGGATGCTACATAGATGTTGGAACATTGATGAACAATCATTCTCTAGATCACAACAAGCATGAATGAAGAGTTCCTCGTGTGTTCTTTGTTTCTATATGTTGATCGCGTGGGTCTGCTACTGTGTGTACGTGTGTCCCCATTTTTTTGTGTATATCGTTTCGTGTGATATTCTTTGTATATATATTCTTGAATCCTAACAATGTTCATGTTTTGAGGTAGATGTTATACCTCCTACTTCTGAAATCCTCATTAAAGATGTCTGGAAAAATCATTAAATTAATCAGTCACATTAAAACACTCAAAATATGACTTTTAGAAGTAATATTAAATAAAAGGACATTTAAACAGTCTATCAGTGAGTCCTCTATCAGTATCTACATATGTTGGTGACTCATTCCATCAGTGTTTCATTTTGTTAGTCTTTCCATGCATCGGTGACTCATTGCGTCGGTGACTCAAAACATCAATAACTCCTTACATTGGTGATTCATTTTAACCATTATTGAGTCCTTTCATCAGTATCTCCATGCATCGACAACACCATGCATTGGTAGCACCTTGTGTTGGTAGCACCATACGTCGGTAGCACCATGTGTTGGTAGGTCCTTGTGTCGGTAACACCATGCGTCAATAGCACCATGCATCGGTAGGTCATTGCATCAGTTGGACGATTGAATGATCAGTGACTCATTTGAACTATCAGTGAGGCAATAGATCTGTCGGTGTGTTGATTGCACGGTCAGTGAGTCATCTATCAGTGAGTCATTCTGCACTGTTGGTGACTCCGTTGAACTGTTAGTGTCTCATCTCTTCTGTCGGTGTCAGTCTATCATACATAGAAAATATTTCTAACTGTACAATCTTATAACACAAATATTATCAGAATGTGTTAAACTTATATGTGATCATAGATAATTATAATTACACATATTTAAATTTAAATAAACATGATTGAAATTATTAGGCATGATTAATAATAATTGACATGATTTATGATTATTAAAACCATTAATACTAGAGAGGGTGGCCAATAGTCTACTATGGCCCAAGACTATTCATAACACTAATTAAATAAATCAACCACTTATGGTTTATAAGGTTAAAGGATTAATATAGGGTCACCTACTAGTAACCGTTGAATTCATTATCAATGGTTGTTAAAATACAAAAAGAAAAGTGGAAAGATTCTTAGTGATTTACAAGATTCCCTAGAAAAAATAACCCCCAAGTAAATCCCATAAAATTTTGAACACATGACTACCATGACCATAGGAGAGAAAGAGAATGGAAGAAGGGGGATAAATAATGTGGAAGGAAGAGATAAATACCACTTATTTAATACATAACTTGAGTTTTAATGGAGAATCACCAAGGTTAATGTTGAGATGAGGGGGAGGGAAGGGGTGATTGGAATGAGTATAGTCACTAAGGCTTCTAGAGAAGTAGGGGAGTGAAATGAGATTCCTCATATAGAATTCATATTTTTAAAATTAAAAAATCTCAGATTTTAAAATGCTTCATGGGATCTATACATTTCCAACATTCATATTCATAGAGTTCATGAAACTCTCTTCCTCAAATGTGAGAACACCTCCTTTTCATTGTCCATTTTCTGAGCCTCTTTCACGGTCATTAATCGTACTCATACATGTTGGAAAATTCCTAAAAACATTAATATTTTTACCCGAACTTCAAAATAAATGATAAATTATATGAATAAAAAATTAAGTACCTAAAAATGACATTACGGGTATTACAATTCTCCATAGCATATCACTTTTAGACTCCAGAAAGTCCCGATAAAGTTTATCAATCTAAGAAGTAGTGAGGCTAATGATCCCTAACATACGAATACCTCTCCAATGTATCATGAGAATCATTCATGTGTTTTGACTTGATATGAACTATGGAAATAGATTTTCCCTATAGTATTTTATTCCATGAATTAAGAATTCTGATTGGTTTCTAAACCACTAAAGAATCATATTATAATTCCAACTCTTCCCATCTCAAAATGTGGGAGACATCAGGGTGGTAATTCATTAATTGTGAGACATTAAGGAAATTGTGAATCAATATCATCTGAATATGTAGTTTCAATTTATATGTGACCTTTCCCTACCTTTCAATAATTACAAAAGTTATTACATACCTCAAAATTATATTCATCTATTTCTCCACTTTGTAGTGACCTAATCAAGAAGAGAGTTTCAAGAATACTTGATAACTTGAAAATTACAATAACCTGTGAAGAGGATTGGAATATGACTTATAGAGGATTTGATCCATCACTTGGGATTTTCAAATAAGTTAAATCTTCATTTTCATATCTCGTGCAATGCTTGGTCCCACCAGAGAAGTCACACCAATCTCAGAGCCTCTGGATGGAATTTCAAAAATCTTGAGGTGATATAGGGATCTCAATTAGAAAAAATATGGAGGGTTCCCCATTAAAATTCACTATCTCATGAACATATAATTTCTTAAGATATACAGTTTCATGTTTTCCATAATTGGAATAAAATTGGTTACTTTAGTGAGTTGGGAAATAATTTTCCAGGTATAATTTTTTTTGAATTTATTTTGTTAAATATTAATATTAATGAATAAAATAGGAAGTATATGAATAAATAATGGATGGATTCCAATCACATGACAAAAGAGTTTGAATATGTAGTAAAAGAGTTCATTAAGTTTTCAAAAGTTCATTCATATGAATCTTCTCAAATACTTTTTTCATGTTTATGCTATTTTTATTCTAGACTAATTAGTCCAGAGGAGTTGAAAGAACACTTGATCTGTCATGAAATAGATCAAAGTTATAAAAGTTGGAATAAACAAGGGGAAAAAGAAAATATAGCTAGTGACTGGGATAACATTGCATTTTATGGATCATCTGATATGATTATAAGTGTGCACAATAAAGAAGACCAGATCAAGGATGTGATTAAATATTTGAATGATGATGAAGATCGTATTGAGGGATTGACAAGGATAGTTGAAGATAAACAGTGTGATTGTCCAAACTTGTTTGAGAAGTTATAGATTTGTGAAAAATACACCATTGTATGCTAGCTATAATAAATATATAATATTTTCATACATACTGAAGCTGTATAATTTGGAAATGGGGAACAAATAGAGTGGAACCTTCTTTAGGGAACTACTTTCTCTCTTGAATGATAGATCCCAAAAGATAATAAGTTCCCTAACTGAATATACAACACCGAACAAATTCTATGCTTGATGAGTATGATCTCAGAAAGAATACATGCCTTATCTAATGATTGTATACTTTTTCACAAGGACCACAAGTCACTTACAGAATTCCCAAAGTGTGGAAATTCTTGATACAAGAAAGATGAATTTGGTCCTACGAAAGTTTTATGGTACTTTTCAATAATTCCATGGTTTAGGCACCTATATGAAAGTGAGGAGAATGTAGGGTAATTAAATTGACATAAATATACAAGAAATAAATATGGGAAACTAAGTCACCCAAAATAATCTCCTCAGTTGAAGAGAATTGATCATGTGTATCCTAAATTTGGAAACGAGCTGAGAATCCTTCATATTGCATTATCTACAAATGGAGTAAATCCTTTTGGTTTTCAAATCCGTACTCGTAGTAAATGGCCAGTTATGTTGGTAAATTATAACTTTCTACCATGGTTATGTATGAAACAAAAATACATCATGTTATCTATTCTTATATCATGACCAAAACAACTGGGTAATGATATTGATGTTTATTTGGATCTATTGATTGAGGATTTGAAATCATTGTGGGATTCAGGTGTTATGTTTTATGATTCTTATAGAAATGAAAATTTAACATTGAGATCCATATTGCATGGGATAATAAATTAATTTCTTACTTATGGAAATATGTTAGGATATAAAATTTAAGGAACTCAAGGTTGTCAAATTTGTAAATAATGTACACAATCAATTAGGTTGAAACATTCATTGAAAATGGGGTTTCTTGGACATCACATATTTTTACCCTGACAGCATAAGTACCAATCTTAGATGACATCATTTTATGAAAGTTTAGAAGAACATACAACACCATCTCCACTAAATGGTGATCAACTGTTTGATAAAGTAAAAGGTGGGGACACTGCTTTTGGTAAAAAATCTTTGAAAAACCATATGAAAAATGATTGGAAAACGTGATCAATTTTTTTAATTAGCATACTAGAATTTTATATACATTATATATTTTCTTGATGTTATGTATGTTAAAAAATGTATGTGATAGTTTCATCAAAACATTTCTAAATGCACCTAACAAAAAAAGGATGGAATTAAGGCTAGGTCGGTCTGGTTGAGATGGGAATACAAGATGGGTTGGTGCCAGTGAAGGGTGAAAAACAAACTTTTCTTCCTCCAGCTGCTTACACTCTTTCCAGGTAGGAGAGATATCAGTTTTGAAACTTATTTAAATACGTAAAGGTTCTAGAGGGTTATTCATCAAATATCATGAATATCGTTTCAAAGACTTATTTAAAGTTAAAGGGTCTAAAATCATATGACTACCATGTTTTGATACAAGACCTAATTCCTATAGATTTATATTGCATTTTGACCAAGAATGTCCATCATACATTAACCAATCTATGTTTATTATTCAAAGCTATATTCAGAAAAGTTATAGACCTGGAGAAATTTTCGACTATGGAAAAAGATATTTCCATCATATTATATGAAATGGAAATGTTCTTATTACAATCATTCTTTGATATGATGGTTCACTTGATGGTTCGTATAGTGAGAGAGATTCAACCATGTGCTTCTATACACTATAGATGAATATACCCCAATGAACTGTATATGAATATTTTAAAAGGGTATGTCAAAATTCAAAATTAGCTAGAGAGTTGTATCATGGAGTGATATAATGTTGAGGAAGTCATTAAATTGTGTACCGAATACCTGTTCGGTGTGGAAAGTATTGGTCTATCAAAATCTTTTCACATTGGGAAGCTTGCAAGTGAAGGAATTTCTGGAAGTGAGTTTGTAGGTTGGACCATATGTTAAAACCCACAATGAAATTCTTAGGTATTTGAATCCATCAAGTGTTGAAATATGGATATCAAATATACATAATCAATAGTTTGTAGGATGGTTTTGAGACCATATTTTTAAGGATTCATATGAAAATATGGATTCAATTTTAGAACGAATTCGATGGCTCGATAGAGGAACAAGTGTGTTTGTATTATCTCACAATGCTTATATAATTAATGTTTATACGTTCTATAAAAATGAACATGATGAAGATATTACCATGAAAAATAGTGGAGTGGCACTTGTGGCTAAAGAGATGCATGTTTCTGGTACTAAGGAAAAAAATCCAATTTACATGAATATGTCATTCTTTGGAATCATTAAATAAATATGGGAGTTGGATTATACAACATTCAAAGTTCTAATTTTTCAATAAAAGTGGGTTGATAACATGAGTTCTATTAAAATAGATGAATTGGGATCTGTGAATGTGGATTTCATTAAGGAAGGGTACAAAGACAAACTATTTATAATGACATCATAGGTAGTACAAGTATTTTATGTTCCAAATCCCACAAATCAAAAGTGGTCAATTGTTCTGTTATCAACCAAAACCATTGAAGGGATAAATGAAATTCAACTGAGGATGAACCTTTCATTGGGACATTAGAATAATTTCACAATGGTCCCAATATATATGGGGTGTTGTATGTTAGATGATACCACAATGAAGATATTTGGATACTCGATAAATGTAATGACCCAAAATTTTATTAATGAAAATTCTTCTTGATCTGATTAAATTTCTTGTAATGTAAAATAGTTATATAAGACATACGAACTTCCTTGGTTTTATGTTTTTGGATTTCAAAATACCATTACGAATTGTTACTATTTCTAATATAGTTGTTGAAGAGTGATCACATGATCAGTATAAATAAAAGGCTTTAACAAATCCAATTTACTCATAAAAAGGAAGTGATGGCCTCATCTAGTAGAATTACTACATGTGAAGCCCATTTGTCGGAGCTCAAAAAGGAGGTAGCATCACTGGGCTTCACTCTTGACCATACCTAATCTGAGCTTCAACACATTAATCTTGAACAGATCTGCCTTTGGGAGAAGTGGAAGTTGATAGAGATTACCACCTGAGTGATGTTATCCGAGCCACCCCAAGAGTCTGTCACCATCGCACACCTTACCCTTAGGACTTATGCGGGTGTTATAAGGGGTTATGTAGCAATACCATAACACTTTGATTATGTGCATTAGTTTTTGTATATAATAAAGACTATACATTCATTTTATTATTGTTACTTTGTAAATAGTTTTTAAAGCACAAATAGTATTCTCAGTTAATATTCAATTAAGACATCTATTTTGTTGAATTAATGGTTTTTTGAATTAGAAAATATTTTAATAAAATATTATTACTAAATTTCTTTTTATTAAATATAAATGATCTTATAAGTTTTATGAATATAATTGTAATTTTTATTAAGGTTTGAAATCTGTTTTTTTTCAAAACCCAGGAATTTTCGATAAATGTCGGTTTTTCTTTTAAAAGTAAAAAATAATATATTTATAAAATTATTTAGATAAAATGTATATTATTTTTGGAATCATGACGTCTAAATTATCAAACAGTCAATTTTTCATAATTTTCTGAGACAGTCGAATTTTTGGGTAAAAATTAAATACCATTTAAATATATAATGTGTTTGATGACATCATAATGACCCAATAGTGATGTAATAAAATCCAATAAATTGAATTTTTAGAAAATATATGTTTTACCTTTAAAATAATGTGATTTTAGGTTTGTTTTATTTATTTTACAAAGCCTTAGTGGACCCACCAAGACTTATAAAACATTTTAACTTTTTAAAATGATTTCCTTGAGAGTGTGAGTCACCTCCACATAAGAAATCCTAATATTTTAATAATTTAGACCATTTACGCTATAAAATAATGTTTTAAACTCCCCTTTTTCAAAAACCATATGCAAAAACCATGATATGGTTTTTGGTTTTGATTTGTTTATTGTGTATTGACCAAAACCTAAATAATAAATAATTCTCTCCCATTTCATTTATAAACCCACCCAAGATCCCACTTCTCTTCAATAAAAAACTTTGGAGCTCAACTAACCTATAACCTTCTCTCTCTATAATCCTCCAAAGGTTCCCCAAGCTCCCTATAATCCTATCTCAATCCTCTCCCAAGCCTTTGGGATCATACTTCCATGTAAGGGATTTCTTCCTTTCTCATTTTTGTCCAAATTTCATTATATTATTATACCCATTTTTTTCAATTAAAAATGTTGGGCTATGATTTCTCACCTCCCCAATACTACCATCCTCATTTTTGAATTATGGGAGACCCCTTTCCATCTCATTAATTCCTCCCATGTACACCCATTACCATGCCGAAATTTCATAAGGAATTTCTCTCTCCTCATTTACATTCAAGTAATTAATTTATATTATGCATATAAATTTTATTACGTATGTTGGGAAATGTACCTATATGACCCCCCTTATTGTCCATTTCATTTACATATGATGAGATACCCCTTTCTCTCTCATCAACCATTTTTATGAATTCTTATGTCACACCGTTCTGCTGCCAAAATTACACCGCGATTTTCCAAGCCAAAGTCATTGTGTAGTGAATACCATGACCATTTCTATACGAAGGGTATCCAACTTTAAGCACATTTAATTATTAATTATATAGTTTAATGTATGTATTCCACATTATTTTATCGAGTAATAAATGATGACGTTGAATGATTCCATGTTGTATGATCCATGTGGCACACTTATACATGAAATGAAATAATTAAGAAGGGTGGACCCTAATAGCACTCCAATGCATTGGGTAAAGATTAGTATCATAATATATCAATTGAAATGAGGGTTTACTCATGATAATTCAATTTCAATGAGGGTTTACTCATTATCCATGTTCAATGATCCTTGGATCATGCTAATATCATGTTAAATATTGTTGCCACATTTCCATGTTATGATAATCATTCTATATCATGACTTTATTGTTCATGTTTCTCTTGGTCTCCATTGATACATCTAATTCCTAACATGTATTTTATTCTTCATGTTATGCCTTTTTTACTCCCTTACTGGGATTTATAGCTAATCCTTTTCTTTTTCATGTCCACAGGTTATCCCATGGAATGCTAAGTACGAAGGAATGTTGTGGTCATGTAAAATATGTTTTCAATAAAGATATTGTGTTCTATGTTCTAAGTTGTTATATAATGTTTCTAATTTCCCAAGACACTATACCTATTGATCCCTGGATTTTTCTTAAGTGAAATTTTATGTAATAAATCATGTTTAAGTGTGTAATAAAGATCAGGTTTGTTATAGTTGGTATCATAGGATAGATTTGGTTATTTTTAGGATTAGGATTAAAAAACACTAGTGAAAGCTTTAGGGATATGACTAAGTATAATAAAACATACCTAATTTTTTGTGAGTATTGAGTAAGTGGTTTATCAAGAAAATACATCCCTGTTTGGATACGAGTAGGTAGAGGCGGCTCTGGCACAGATGTATCTAGGGGTAAAAATTGAAAACAATGTTTTGAGATAGAATTGGATGGGAACTAGTGCACGAAAATGGGCCTTGTTGCACTCTTGGTTACGACACTCCTAGGGGATATTCTTTGGTAAATTCATAATCTTAGTATGAGCCATTATTATGGGATAAAAAAAATTCCCCTAAGAATATATGTTGGTATGTAGATCATGGATAACATAGATTGAAGCCTATAAATTCATAAATTAAGGAAATAAATGTAATTTATAAGTTATAAATTTTTGAATTTGGATTCCCCTTTATTTATTACCATTAAATTTCCTTTTATTCCAGTAAATGGCTGGTAATAGGAGGACTTGGGCTAACAACTGATGTGAAGATCAATGTGATGACTATTATAATGAGATGTCCAATCTGATGGGAGTGGGAATCGCAAACATTGTCCTGATACTCTGTCATTTAACACATGTTTTGATTAGAACACATGGGTCAAGAGGAATGTTCTACCCCCCTAGGAAAGAAAAAGCTACAATTGATAGCTTCATGAGACAAAGGCCTCCTACTTTTAATGGATTATTCGATCCCTCAATCTCCGAACAATGTATCAACACCATTGAGATGAGCTTCTCCATCCTTAAATGTTCCGAACAAGAGAAATTTCCTCTGGATACTTATCATATGGAGGGTGAATCTGATCAATGGAGGACATTGATAAAAAATATGAAGCCTAAGGAAGAGATCGAGGAATTGGAATACAAGGATTTCCAAAAAATGTTTTTCGATAAAAATTTTCCACGCACCCTCTGACTTAAGATGGAAAGGAACTTCCTTTCCATCAAGAAGAAAGATGACAAATCCATCAGAGAATACAAGGAAAAATTACCAAGGATTACATGATACGCCTACAGCTTTGTTGTTACCCCTGAATACAAGGTTGACTGCTTCTTTGGTGGGCTAAAACCCAGATTTTGGAAAGCCCTAACGATATGTGACTTTGAGAGCTATGAGAAAATTGTCTGATTTACCCTCAAAGTTCAAATGGAGATTGGTGAATATCAAGGGTATCATCGGGATAAGAAGTAGATATTGGAATTTTATTCTGGTGGTCTGATGGAGAAATCCAACAGTGCTAAGAAATTCTAACACCCCACTAGCCAAAGGCATGAAAAGAAGCACCCTGGAAATTGCCTGAAGGGGCGAGGAAATGCTTTTGGTGTGGAAGAGAAGGGCACCTGTCTATTAGCTGTTGAAAAGAAAAACCCACTACTATGACATAGGAGAGAAATTCTCCGTTCGAACCTTAATGCATTGTTCATTTCTTCAACTAAAAAGAACCAGGGCACATTACTAACTAGTGCCCTAATCCAAGGGTTTTCAGAGGAAACCAAAAACCTCCAAGGCAGCAAGGGACAACTTTTTCCATCACTACTACCAAAGCGGACCCCAAAATCGGAGTGGTGACATGTACTCTACTTATTCATTCAATAATAGTGAACACACTTTTTGATTCTGGTTCTATGCATTCTTTTATATCCCAAATGTTTAGTAGAACAATCCCAACACCACCAAAAATCATGGAAGTAGAGATGTTGGTGAGAAAGGAAAATGGGGAAATCATTGCATCCCATGAATATAACTCCTCCCCTATCACAATTTGTGGATTGAAATTTCTATAAAACCTCGTCATACTCCCTCTGGTGGAATTTGATACAATTCTTGGCATGGATTGATTTTCCCAATATAGAGCCAACAAAAATTTCCGTGAGAGGAAAATCACACTCCATATGGAAAATCGACCCCTGATTATATACAAGTGCATGTAGGAGGATGAATCTTCTTTAGAACCATCATCTCAAGTTTGGATATTACTACCTTATGAAAGTGCGTATCTTGCTCAGATTATTGAGTCTAAAGAAGTAACCATCCTTTAAGAAATGCCGATTGTGAGGGAATTCGCTGATGTGTTTCCAAAGTAATTTCCTGGTCATCATACTAGAAGAGATTTTGAATTCTCAGTTGATCTTATACCTGGGGAATTTCCAATATCCAAGACTCTGTATATAATTATTGTTGTGGAGCTTTAGGAGCTGAAGAAACAACTATATTAGAATATGGATAAAGGGTTTATATTCCCAAGTGCTTCACCCTAAGGTTCTCCAGTCCTCTACCTCATGAAGAAGGATGGGTCAATGCGCCTTTTCATTGATTATCATGAGCTAAAAAAAATCATGATAAATAAAAAGTATCCTCTACCCCAAATTGATGACTTGTCTGATCTGCTACGTGGAGCACAATACTTCTCCAAGGTGGATCTATGGTCAGAATATTACCAAGTAAGGGTGTAGAAAAAGGATATCCCCAAGCCTGATTTTCGTACAAGGTATGGGCACTATGAATTCATTATAATGCCTTTTAGACTCACCAATTCTCCAAAAATATTCTTGGAATTGATGAATAGTGTCTTTAGAGATTACCTTGACAAATTTTTGGTAGTCTTTATAGATGATATTCTAATATACTCCAAACCCAAGGAGGAACATGAGGAGCATCTAAGCACTGTAATAGAGACCTTGTAAAAGGAGAATCTCTATGAAAAGTACAATAAGTGTGAGTTCTAGTTGAAGGAAGTATCATTTTTGGGTAATATAATCACAAGAAATGGGATATTTGTGGATCCCTCCAAGATAGCTGCAATTAAGGGATGACCGAGGAAAACATCTATGATGGATATCCATAGCTTCTTGGAGTTAGCTGGATATTATCTCCAATTTGTGAGAAATTTATCATGATTTTCAACCCAATTACCAAGATAACTCGAAAGGGAGTCATGTTTTATTGGAGTGAGGAATGTGAAGAGAGCTTCAAGGAGTTGAAAAGGAGGCTTATCACTGCACATGTTATCACACTACCCACAAGTGGAGAACTTTTTGTGGTATTCAGTGATTTTTCTGTCACGAACCGTCTTCTGGGGATCATTTTGTGACTACTCCAATCCCAAATTCCATAGGACAAGGGATAGAGACTAGCACCAGAAAGGAATATCCCTATAATGGGAAGGCATTTCCTTTAAACCTGTACAAACACACAGAGTTGAATGCAACAAGAAGCAACCATAAAGTAAACTGTTGTAGTAAAAGAGTGCTGAATGTAGAGGGGGTCAGATTAAAAGCCCTATTGGAAAAGTACAAGTACCACTGAAAAGTAAAAACAATTGAAAAGTGTAAATAAGCTCCTGGATCGTCCACCAAGGATCCTACCTAAAGGGTAGGCACAACTAACAATCAGTAGTCCCTACATCACTTCACGCCAAATGGTCCACCTCTGAGTACCATCCAGTCCTGACTCTCTCAGCCTCGATCAATGTTGTACGTCATATGCAGAATACACAATAAGGGGCGGGCATAGCCCGTGTAGGGGGTGAGTATAACAATACTAAGTAGGGACCCCGAGACCCCGTATGTCTCTTAGAGTTCCACAAAGGAAATACCACAAAGAAAGACTTCAACTCTACTTAGGTATATGCCCATACATATACATAAGTTATCAAGATATACTCATCTCTTACATGATTGAAGAATACCACAAAGGAAACACCATGGAGGTAGAAATACCACACATGTAACACCACTGAGATAGAATTACCACACAAGTAACACCATGAAAACATCACCACAAAGGTAGAAGAACCACATAGGTAACACCATGAAGCTAGAAGTACCACACATGTAACACCATGAAGAAAAAACCATGAAGGTTGGAGTACCACATAGGTAACACCACAAAGATAGAAGTACCACACAGGTAACACCACGAATATAGAAGTACCAAACAGGTCACACCACGTAGGTGAATTGGATCAGCTCACAATCAGGTATAACTTAACTACAGAAGTATAAATGATTAGTATTAAGCTATATCATCTTATTCTATTAAGTTGCATTAATTTTGACCCACACAGGATCAATAGGTAACTAACCCCCACTGACCCACACATGATCGATAGGTAACTAACCCCCGCTGACCCACACATGATCGATAGGTAACTAACCCTCGTTGACCGACACAGGATCTAACCCACATAGGATAGGTATGTGATGACCCACACAGGATTCCTGAGCGCTGACCCACACAGGATCTGACCCACATAGGATCAGTATGTGTTGACCCACACATGATCGCTGAGTGCTGACCCACACAGGATCAATGTTCTTTCTTCACGTTACAACCTTCCATAGGATTCCTCGCACCCAGTGCGCTCGAGTTCTGTAGAATCTGCCTCTCGAGATATTGGTCATTCCTCAACCACCACTAAGCTCCATAAAGGAGTAACCCAAAGGAATGCCATGTCGTAAGGGTTCTAACACAATAGATGGTACATTAATCGGATTCCCAGTCTATAAGTTATAAACATTTTAGTTCCGAGGGCCTGGTTGGATTCGGGTTCGATCCAACCTATCCATACACTAACTATCTCCAAAACTCAAGTGGAGTATACCAAACGATCTGTCTTGATATAAGGATCCCAAAACCTTAGACGGTTCGTCAAATGAATTTCTGATTCTCAAGATATGTCCCTTTATGTGTTCCAGGTCCTGGTTGGCCCTGGGTCCAGTCCGACCCGGCCTGAACCGATTTGGGTCGACCCGACCCATTCCGGGTTTAACCTGGATAGATTGGGCCACAACAGGCTCAAATCTCTAGGCCAAGGTCTAGCTTGGCCCACAAGGGGGCGCGGCCCGGCCCGCCAGGAGGCGGGCCACTGGGCTCATGTGGTCCGACCCACAATTGCGCGGCCCGCTAGGCTCACGCAGCCTGAACCATGGTGAAGTGAAACCTAGACCGAGGTGGTTTGTGGACTGGAATGAGGTGGAGCGTGGCCCGGCCCGAGGTGGGGTGGGGTCCGGTCCAAGGTGGAGCGCGGCCCGCTGGCAGTGTGGTCCGCCCGAGCTGGCGCCGAAGGGGTATGACCCCCTTCCGTTTGGAAGACCAAGCAGTAGCGCCTATTGGCAATGCCAAGTCACACACGGGACCCAAGCGGGACTCACTACCATGGCTCCACCAGCTTCACACTGGTCACGCTGCCCTCGCCTTTCGTGTCTGGCCGGTGTGCCGACCGCCTGTTCTGTCCACCGTGGCTGACGAGCCACGGCTGGTTCCTCTGTCAGCGCGTGACGACGCGCCACACCTCCTCTGTGGCTAGCTGGTGTTGGCCGCTCTACTGACCGCCACAGCTTAGTGCTGTGGCCTTCTCCTGCGGCATGCGACGACGCACTACCTCCATTGTAAATGTAACGCCCCGACCCCAGTTACCCAGATTCGGTGCATTATTTTAATTCATTGGCATGATTACAAGGAATCAAGGACCGAAGGACCGATCAGTTTAGAAATCTTGGAAAATATATTACATACATGAATGTTACATTAAACTTCATAACATACAAAACAACATAAATAATTCATTATGAACTCCATTATTCCCTTGTCTTAACCCTACATATCAATCACAATACACTTCTTGGAATCCTGGGAAAAATAAAACATAGAAAGGGGTGAGCTCAGATGCTCAGTAAGGATAATAATATAGACGAAACTTTCATAAATAAACATAAACATTTAAGGAAATGTATAACTAAAACAAAAGCCTTTTAAACTTGAACTTCAGCATAATATGGAAAAGATAAAATGAAATAATTCCATTTACTTATTCACATGGATATTCTACTAGTTGAATAATAACATGTAATATCAATAACCACTTTCATAACAATGGAATGAATAATGTCAGACTATCATAACCACGTAGCCAAGGCCTTGTTCCAAGACTACAAATAAGATTTTGTCAAGGCCTCATGCCAAGACACTAGTTTTTTTCATGATACCTACCGATGCATCGAGGAGCTATAGCGGGCCCCACCTCTCACTTATTAAGTCCAATGCATTCCTCATATGAAAAGGTCTAAACATAACATAAACATTCGTATTAAAACTAGAATACGAAATGTCAATACTTTACCCATAAACCATGAATGGTATAAAAATAACACATCCATAGTCAAACATATCACAAAACCTTCAACACAATATGGAAGATTTGTATCATGATAAATCAACTTCAAAACAAGTTTAAAATCCATTAAAGAATTTTGACATGGATGAAAATGATTTTTAAAACTCTTTGAGAGAAATACCCATTTTTCATGAAAACATTTAAAAGTCACACAATTTAGAAAAGAATTAATTTAAATACATTTTTGAATCAAAGTGTCCCATTCCACTTTGAATCTTTTTAAAGGAATTAACATTTTAAAAACATTCATGTCCATATAAATAAATCCTTAAAACCCATTTTGAAGACATGGACATTAATGAGAAAGATTTAGAAGGATAAATATTTAAAAAATTTGAAATGATGTTTTAGTAAAAAAAATCCCTTAAAAGAATCCCATTGAGAACTCTTTCATAAAACATGGACATGGATAATAAATATGTCCCAGTAGATACTTATGTAAAAACAACCTCGGATAATAAAGAGATTGTGAAATTAACCCTTACCAATTTGGTAACTTACGAAACATACAACCCATGAAAGAGGTATCATACAATGAATATGTAAATAAACATAAATTAAAGTTTATTACACAAAGAATATAATTTTGGGCATTACATACAACACACAAAAGGTAATAGTGGCAATATGGCATGAATCTCACGGGAATAAAGAGTGAGATGAAAACCCCTTACCTTGCACTTTCCTTTAGTTGAGGGTACGTTTAGCCTCCTATATGAAGACTATATAATGTTATTAAATTATAAAAGAACCATATTAATATTTATGATATCATAAATTATTCATTTATGACTTTATACTACCCATTTAATAATAATTTCCATGTTATATTAATAATTCGGGTAATAATCGCTTTCATTATCGTACGTGTTTTAACTTGTTACTCTTGATTGTATCACTTAGATCATGATTTAAATACTTCTAGAATATAAAAAGTGATTTATTTATCATTTATATTTAGAATATAAAAATTTATAATAGACGTATATATGAAATGGAAAACACCGTTTATGGAGACGGTAGTCCGTACGTACGCATAAACACTGTTTCCGTTTTCATAAAGTATTGAACGGAAGTAAGTGAATAAGATATATGTAAGTAAATAAATACACACATATATAAATATATATATATACAGTAGCATTATTATGTCATATATTACATACTTATTAGTAATATAAATTTTTTATAATCGTCGATGAATGGTGAACTTGGAAATGAATCTCATCGTGTTGTGGAGATGGTAATCCGTACGTACGCATGAGCAAAAATATCATTCTTTTGATATTAATATAATATATAATTGGATGGTATATAATATATACAGAATCCTTATCATGTTATATTTATTATTTACATCAAATACACATCATTATTATACCCATACAAATAATAATGTATTGAATAACAATTACACAACGACGTGGAGACGGTAAGCCTTACGTACACAGGTATGGTGACATGTCATTCAAAGGGTGGATAGAATAATGAATTTGGTTGTATAATAATTATAATAAAATCACAGTATATATAATATACTGGACTTTTTATTTTATAATGGAAACAACAAAGAAAAAGGAAGTTGAAGAATAAAGGAACTTGAAAGAGGGTGGTGAAATCATCACCTCTTCTTCGGGTTCTTCCTTTTGATTTGATCAAAAGGGCTCCTTAAGTTGGATTTCTGATCAAAATAAGGCCTCTAGGTTGAAGGTAGGATAGTTTAGAGGGTATTTTGTCAGGGGTTGGCCGATCCAAATGGATTAGAAGGTGTGAATTAGAGATAAGGGGGAGTGCCCTTTTATAAGAGGGGTGAGGGGCACCTTAGAAAAAACTTAAAATATTATTTTATAATAAATTCATATTCAGTTTATAATGGCACCAAAGTTGATTATGTAAAGTATAAGGTGGGGATAGGTCGAAAAAAACTCAACCAATAGGTTTTAGACAAGTTTAGGTTACCATTTTAACCTTATCATTTAGATTTAACTCTAAGTTAAATAATTTAACGTTTACCATGTCTTCTTGTATTGTTACACTATATGGTTAATAAACTTACTATATACTGCCAATAGAACCCCAATTGGTTCATTAATGTCATATATATTATTATATAAGTCTTTTGGCCGAACATTATATTTTGAGGACCATTATATCAATTAATAATATAATATTTGTTTTAAAAACTATTTTATGTCAATTTTGACACTATTTGGTATTTGTTTTTTGTTAAAATAATAAAAAAATGTTTAATTCAAAAAAAAAATACATTTTAATCAATACTAACATTTCATATTCACCTATAAAATTCATGGATGTCATAAAAACTTTGAAATTATATTTATTTTAATATTTATAATACCATTTATTTGATTCTTTCACGAATAAGGTAATTACTGCATCATCATTATTTCATAAATAAATTTATTTATTTAATGTCTAAAAATTATAAATAAAATACCATGATGTAGGAAATCGTTTTATCTTTCTAATTAATATTTATAATCGAATTTATCTTATGTAAAACTCTATATTAAAAATGTTTTAGTTATTAAACTTTGATTTTAACTCTTTTAACTCTTCTTTGAATTAAATAATAATAAATGTCCTAATCTAATCCAAGTGGACCTAAATGATAATATTTTATTCATAAGGTTGTTTTTGGTCGAGATAAACTTGTCCAATAGAATTAGGACATGTGTTAGGATAATATTAATATCATTTTTACCCTTAATTACCCTATTTACTTTTAACCGTGGTAAATAAAAGTAAAAAGTTACTATTCACCAAAAATTATTTTTATCTTATTTAACCACATTTTACTCCTTTATATTAACCATGTGTCTCTAATTTTCGAAATTCCACTCACAGAAGCAGTAAAATTAAGTTTTATGTAAGTTTCCAAATTCTCCTAGGAGGTGGGTAAAAGACGGTGAAAAGTTCAATAAAATTTTTATATATCAAAAATTATTCTAAACTAACTTCAATGAATTAAAATGAACTTATATAGGTATTATGTATCTATTTTGACCTTAATTAAATATAAATAAAATAAATAATTATTTAAATAAAAATTCGGTTTTAAACTATAACTCAGTATTATTTCACTATTCATCAAAAATTGAAAGTTTTCATAAAAATACCAAAAATTCGGCCTAAGATATATTTGATATTATGAATTCAAAAATAATTTCTATTTTACCAAATTCAAAACATATAAGTTTCATTAATTAATTTAAAAATTAATTCCCATTGTCAAAACAAATAGCGTGTTTTTTAGAAATAATAATTATCAAAAGATTGACACTTGTTTATGTCTGGTTAAATGTGAAATTAAGTACAATGACCAAAATTGTATTAAATGGTAAAAATATATTCTAAATATACTTTAAAACCACTCAAATTAATAATTTATCACTATTAATTATTTCGATTAAAAAATTTGTTTTTAATTAAAATTTAGTAATTTTCACTATTCATCAAAATATGAAAGTTATCTGAAAAGCACCAAAATTTCACCCTAAGCTAATTTCGATATTCCGAATCCAAAAATGAAGTCCATTTTGAATGATAAAATTTATAAAATTTCAAAAAGTGGGTATTACTATTCATAACGGCTAGTTTGATTGGTTGTGGTGTGTTATAACTCGATGTTGCATATAACACACGCTACTGTATTATTCAAAGTGAAGCATACCGTGGAAGCTTGGGGTGTTACATTAAACGGTTAGTGTCGCTGCGCTGATGGTATTCCATAGTGAACACATGGATAACAAGGTAGCAGAGGGTATGGGCTGGGTTCATTAGGCCCGAGCCCTCCGCGTTAGCTTGTAATCATGAGGGAAGATTAAAGGGTTCCCAGAATTCACTTGAATGAAACTAAAATAAATCCCCTACCTCGTAAACTCGTTGGAGAACATCCGAACTTGAAGGTGGATTGGTGATCTTCATTCCCACCATAGGCTTCCAACAATACCTCTTGCACGTCATCCTTCAGTTTGGGGTTTGGTGAAACTCGTCATGCTCACCGGAACTAGATCCATCCTCTAAGGGTTTGGCATCTCGATACTCCTTCAGCACTTCATTGCTTGGAGAAACTATTCTAAAACCCCTCCCCATGATCCATATAAATAGGAGAGGGGGAGGGTGTCTAAAGGTGTTGGGAATTAATGGGATCTCATTAATTAGGAAGCTTCCCAATTCTCTAATGATACTGTTATATAGGAATGAAATGTCAAGACATTTAATGTCTTGACATATTTCTGGTCCCACAATCTGTTTGTCCATTAGAGGATATGAAAGAAAATAAAATAATAAAGTTATTTATTTTATTTCTTTTAAAAAGTCACAAAACATAACTTTTTTTCCATACCTACTTCAGTCAAAGTAAAGTATCCCTTAAGCAATTCCTAGCGCTACAGATTCAACGAGGCTATCATATTTTTAATATGAGAACCAGTTCAAAAGATAGAAAATGCCTCTCACGTGTTTACTGAACGTACCTAAAAAAATTTCAGAAATTAATTTTGGGTACTCCGGATGTCGGAATCACCCACCGTCAATTTTTGAAAACTCTTAATAATTCCATATAAATTATAAAAATTACATGAAAAATATGGGTCTTTACATTCTCCCCACATTTGGGATTTTCGTCCCCGAAATCCATATCATAGAGTAAGAAAAAAAATGGGGGCACTGAGCATGAATATGAGTCTCCTACTCCCATGTGCTCTCTTGGAGATTCCCGTGCTACCAGCGAACGCCCACCAGAGTTATCAACCACCCATGAAAGACTCTCTCCTGTCGATCCTCAATCTCCACTGGAACCTCCATAAACGTCACCCCATCATCGAAGTCTCTCTTTCCATAGTCAATGATGTGTGATGGTTCATGCACGTATCTCCTCAGTTGGGATATGTGGAAGATGTCATGCACCCTCTCCAACTATGGTGGTAGTGCCAAGCGGTATGCCACATCACCAATCCTCCTAAGTATCAGAAATGGTTTGATAAACCTCAGTGATAACTTGCCGCTTTGGCCAAATATCCGTAGTCCACACCGAGGGGAGACTTACAAGAATATGTAGTCCCCCTCTTGGAACACCAAAGGTATCCATCTCCTGTCATCATAAGACTTATGTCTGCTCTGTGCAGTCTTCATCCGATCTGGTATGATATGAAACTTCTTAGTGGTATCCCATACCAACTCTGGACCCATAAGTGCTGACTCCCATGGGTCTATCCAGCATAGAAGTGATCTGCATGGTCGACCATACAAGGCCTCAAATGGTTTCATACCGATTGTAGAGTGATAAATATTGTTGTATGCGAACTCCACCAAGGGAAAGTGATCCTCTCAACTACAGCCAAAATCTAGGATGCAAGCACAAAGCATATCCTTTAGTGTCTGTATGGTCCGCTCTATTTGACCATCCATCTGAGGATGAAAGGCAGTGCTCAAACGTAGCTGAGTCTGAAATGCCTCCTACAACCCCTTCCACAACCGGGAAGTAAAACGTGCATCACGGTTAGAGATGATCGTCAATGGAACCCCATAGAGTTTCAAAATCTCCCATACATAGAGTCATAACAACCCCTCTACGAATCCCTTCTATCAAATAGGTAGGAAGTGATCCGACTTGGTGAGTCGTTCAATGATCACCTAGATGGAATCATGTCCCCTGGAAGTACATGGAAGACCTATCACAATGTCTGTGGAGATTCCATCGCATTTCAATTCTAGCACCTCTAGTAGCTGTGCTAAGCCTACTGGAACCTGATGCTCAACCTTCACTTACTGACAAGTGAGGCATTGAGAAACAAACTCTGCCACTGATTTCTTCATCCTTGGACACCAGTGCTGATGCTGGATGTCCTGATACCTCTTCGCCACACCAGGATGTACCGCCAGAGGGGACGTATGAAACTCAATCAAAACCTCCTCCCATATCACCATCGATACCATGGTACGTCCTCTAAAGAGGATGATATGCTCCCCACCTTCAAAAAATCCTTCAGGTGCTTGTCCTGAGGATATCTGAGCAAGTTGAGCCTCACAGTTAATGTCCCCAAGCTATGCCTCCCTGAATCGATGAAGTAGTGGGTGAGTAACTGTCAGAGACTGGCGGTAAGCTACTCAATCTCTATCCACGTAGGATATCTGCATCTCAACTAGCTACTCTATGACCTCACTCAGTATCTACAGACCAGACCTCCTACTAAGTGCATATGTTACTACATTCCCCTTCCCAGGAGTATAGTCTATCTAAAAGTCATAGTCCTGAAGTAACTCTAGCCATTGTCACTGTCTCAGGTTCAGGGCTTTCTGAGAGAAGATATACTTGATACTCTGGTGATCAGAGTAGACTGTAAAACATTCTCCCATCAAGTATTGTCTCCACATCTTCAGGGAGAAGAACACTGCTTCTAACTCCAGGTCATGGGTAGCATAGTTCTTCTCATGCTATCTCAACTGTCTTGAGCTGTAAGTGATCATTACTATCTCCTGCATATGACACACCCAAGTCCAGTCCCTGATGCATCACAGTAGACTACATAACCTACGCCCACTTCTGGTAGCCTCAAGATGGGATCACTCTTCAGTCTCTTCCTCATCTCTTGAAAACTCTGTTGGAATCTCTCTATCCATACAAAAAGATTTCCCTTCTTTGTCAATGCTGATAAGGGTGCTACAACTCCATAAAAGTCAGGAATGAATCTCTGGTAGTATCCATCCAGCCCCAGGAAACTCCGCACCTCGGTCACACTCCTGGGTGTCTCCCAAGAAAGTACAACATTTATCTTCGATGGATCCACTGCAACTCCAGCATATGAGATAACGTGTCCCAGAAAGTGGACCTCTCGTATTCAAAACTGGTACTTTGAGAGAAAAACATAATGCTGGTGCTCTCAGAGTGTATCTAGAACCATTTGTAGATGATATTCATGCTCCTCCTCCATCATTGAGTATATGAAGATGTCGTCGATGAAGACCACCATAAAGCCATCGAGGTATGGCTGGAATATCATGTTCATGAGTCCCATGAACATTTCTATGGCATTGGTCACACCGAATGGCATAACCAAGAACATATAGTGGCCATACCGGCATCTTAAGGTCGTCTTTTTCACATCCTAATCTCGTACTCTGAGTTGATGATAGCCTGATCTGAGGTCTATCTTCGAAAACCAATGAGCTCCCTTCAACTGATCGAAAAGATCATCAATACTCGGAAGTGGATACTTGTTCTTCACGGTCACCTAGTTCAGGCACGGATAGTCCACACATATTCTCCAACTCCCATCTTCCTTCTTGGTGAACAAAATTGGGGCTTCCCATTGAGAAATGATGGGCCTTATGAACCCCTTTCTATTCAAGTCCTCCAACTGTACCCATAACTCACGAACCTCTACTGGAGCCATCCGATATGCTGGTGTAGTTATTATTGCCATATCAGGGTAAAAGTCAATGTAAAAGTCTACCTCTCTGCATGGAGGTAGTCCCAAAACATCATCGGGAAAGACATTGGCATACTGGTCCACCACTACAGGATAGCTCAGACTCTCAACATGTACTGCTCCGAGGATAAGGCTTGCCAACTGATGTGTGATCGGCTGCACCATCCTCTGGGTAAGTCCATCCTATACTGTAAAGGTTCCATTCTTTCTAGTGAAGGAATACCTGGTCCAATCCTCACAAACACACCACACTTTTCACCTAACACAGTCAATCTGGGCATGGACTGTGGATAACCCATCCATACCCAAGATGACATCATAAGGCCTCGACGCCACTACTAGAAGATCCTAGCCGAAGCTCTCACCTCTTAGAGTTATCTCACACTACCGGAACTAGTGTGTAACCGTCGAATCCTCTCTCACAGGAGTCTCTAGCCGTAAGGATCGAGCCAACGACTGCACTAGAATCTCTGAGCTTCGAACGAGGTCCATGTCAATAAAAGAGTGACTAGAACCTATGTCTGTAAGCACAACAGCTACGGTGGAGTAGACACATATCATACCTCTAATCATCTCTAGAGTTCTATAGTCGTAGGCCTCAGCTACCTAGAGCTGGGCTCATTCTTGTCCACCCACCCCCTGTGGTCAGGGTGGACCACCTAGAGGTGGTGGTGGTAGAACCTCGAATCGTCGCCCACCGCCTGTTGCATGGCCAGCTCCTCTGCCACATCTGCTTGATGCCTGTATACCTCCTCAATAGAATCTCTACCTCTACCTTGGTGGTCCCTTGACCATCTTCTGGTCATCCGTATAGCGGGTCAGGCAGTCGTGAGCCATGTGACCCTACCCGCTGCACGTGTAGCACTGCTTGCTCCTCAATTGTACTACTCTGTCCTATGATCCCCGCTCCACCGACCCTATATCCTAAGGTCGTATACCATAAGGTATGGACCACTTGGTACCCTGCATCATCCACCTACTAACTTTTTCAGATGACTCCACTACCTGACATCCGGTTGTGGCTCTCGCTATTGGTGCCTGCTCAACTAGGAAGCTCTCTACCAAAAGCGCTTGCTCTAACACCCCAGCCAACATCGAAATGCTGCGCGATATCATTTATGATCTGATCTCTCGTAAGAGACCCTACTCAAAGGTCCAGGACCTGAAGAAAGGGTCCTGTACCATGTCGGTGGAGTAGAGGGAGAGATTAGTGAACCTCGCTGAGTATTGGGCCACAGTCATGCTGCCCTACTGTAAGTGCAACAACTCTTGTATACTCACTAAGAATAGAGTCCCAGGGATGAACTATTCCTTGAAAAGGATTTCAATGTCTGCCCAGATGAGGGTCAAATAATTGTGTATCTGGAGAATCAAGCTCCACCGTCTCCCTACTACTTCCTGAAAGAGACAGGCTTCTAGGATCACCATAAGGTGAGCTGGTGTCCCCACTAAGCCGAAAACTCTGACTAAAGCCTCTAGCCAGTCCTCAACTGCCTGTGGGTCCTTCTCACCTTGGAACCTCAGAGGCCTCTTCCGCTGAAACTCATGCAACGGGCTCAGTTGGTGTGCACCCTCTACTAGTGGTCCTGGTGGCAGTGGCTTCCCAATGAGTAGTGGTGCTACTGGTACACCACTCGAAGGTGCTAACACCATAAGAGGGCCCTACACTGAGGCCTCATCGATCAGTGGGATTTCATCACATAATCTCTTAGGAATCATGTCTATCTGTCTATGTGGTGGAATCCTGGAAGAAAACATGTGTGGCATGATCAATAAGTTATACCTGGTGAGTTGACACAAAGAGATAACAAAAAAGACTTTTAAAAATCACACACAATCAATGTTTCCATGCACTGAGTCAGAAATTAGAATCCAGGGTCCTCATGTATGGATTTGTTAGCCGCCGCACCAACTCTAGATTCCATAAACTGAAAACCACACTCATAACACTTAACACTATTGACACATAGAAAAAATCAGAGTCCAAGTTATTCGGTAGAACCAAATCCTCTGAAACCACTTTGTCATGACCCGTCTCCGGGGGCTCATTCCGTGACTACCCCAAGCACACCTTCCATATTCCAGGGGCTAGTGACTAGCAACAGAAAGGCATATCCCTATAACGAGAAGGAATTTCCTTTAAAGTTGTACAAACTCATAGAGTAGAATGAAAAAAGAAGCAACAAAAAAGTAAACTATTGTAGTAAACGAGTGATTAAAGTAGAGGGGGTTGGAATACAAGCCCAATTGGAAAAGTAAAAGTACAAATAAAAAGTAAAAACAACTGAAATGTGTAAAACAACTCCTGGATGGTCCACCACAGATCCTACCAGAAGGGTAGGTACAACTCACAATCAGTAGTCCCTATGTCACATCATGCCAAATGGTCCACCTATGAGTACCATCCAGTACTGGCGCTCTCAGCCTCGATCAACACTGTACGTCGTCGGTTCAAGACAGAACAAGGTGTGTGGGTAGCCCGTGCAGGGGTGAGTATAACAATACTCAGTAGGGACCTTGAGACCCTGTAGGCATCCTAGAGTTCCACAATGAAAATACCACAAATCAAGACTTCAACTATACTTAGGTATATACCCATAAATATACCAGTTATCAAGATATACTCATCTCTTACATGAGGGAAAAATGCCACAAAGGTAACACCATGAAGGTAGAAATACCAAAAAGGTAAAACCACTGAGATAAAAGTACCACACATGTAACACCACGAAGATATACCCACAAAGGTAGAAGCACCACACAGGTAACACCACGAAGCTAAAAGTACCACACAGGTAACACCACGGAGACAATACCATGAAGGTAGGAGTACAACATAGGTAACACCAAGAAGATAGAAGTACCACAAAGATAACTCCACAAAGATAGAAGTACCACACAGGTCACACCACGTAGGTGAATAGGCTCAACTTACAATCAGGTATAACTTAAATACAGAAGTACAGATGAGTAGTCGTAAGCTAGATCATCTTATTCTGTTAAGTAGCATTGCTTGAGACCCACATAGGATAGATAGGTAACTAACCACTGCTGACCCACATAGGATTGATAGGTATCTAACCACCACTAACCCACACAGGATCGGACCCACACAGGATTGGTATGCGCTGACCCACACCGGATCACTGAGTGTTGACCCACACAGGATCTAACCCACATAGGATCAGTGTGCACTGACCAATACAGGATTTCTAGGCACTGACCCACACAAGATCGAGGTTATTTCTTAAAGTTACAACCTGCTATAGGATTCCTCGCACCGGTGTGCTCGAGTTCTATAGAATCCACCTCTCGAGATATCACTCATACCTCGACTATCACTAAGCTCCATAAAGGAGTAACCCAATAGATCTCCATGTCGTAAGGGCTCTAACGTGATAGACAGTGCATCAATTAGATGCCCGGTCTTTAAGTTATAAATGTTTTAGTTCTAAGGGCCCGGTTGGATTTAGGTTGAATCCAACCTGGCCATACTCCAACTATTTCCAAAACTCAAGTGGAGTATACCAAAAGGACCATCACAATACAATGATCTCAACGTTGTAGACAGTTTTTCAAACAGACGTCTGGTTCTAAAGATATGCCCGTTTATGTATTCCTGGGCCTGGTTGGGCCCGGGTTTGGTACGACTCGGTTGGACAAGACCTAGTCTGGGCCGACCCGACCCGGTTTCGGTCGACCTAACCTATTCTAGGTTTGACCAGGCTGGGTTGGGCTGCAGCAGGCTCGGCCCGCTGGGCCGAGGTCCAACCCAGGCCACAAGAGGGCACGACCCGACCCATAAGGGGGCATGGCCCGACCCGCAAGGAGGCAGCCCATTGGGCTCACGTGGCCCGAACCATGATGGCGCGGCCCGCTGGGCTCGCAAGGCCTGACCCACGGTGAAGCGCAGCCCATACCGAGGTGGGGCGTGGTCTGACTCGAGGTGGAGCATGGCCCAGCATGAAGCGGGGTGTGGTCCGGTCCGAGGTGGGGTGTGGCCCGACCAAAGGTGGGGCGTGGCCTGGCCCGAGGTGGGGCACAACCCGGTCCGAGGTGGATCGTGGCCCGTTGGCGGTGTGGTCCGCCCGAGCTGGCGTCGAAGGGCTACGACACCCTTCCGATCGGAAGACCAAGCGGCATCGCCTCTTGGTACTGCCAAGTCACCAGCGGGACCCGAGTGGGTCCCACCGCCACAACATTAGAGTCGTGCCTCCACCAGCAATGCATTGGTCGCGACACCCTCGCCTTCCGCGGCCTGCCAGTGCGCCGACCACCTCTTCTATCTACCGCGGCTGAAAAGCTGTGGCCAGTTCCTTTAGTGGGGTTTGATGGCGCGCCATACCTCCCCCACGACCAGCTGGTGTCGGCCGCTCCACTGACTGCCCCAACTTAGTGCTACGACATTATCTTATGGAGTACGACGACGAGCAGCCTCCATTGTAAATGGTCAGTGCTGCCGCACCAGCGGTATTTCACGGAGAACACATGGATAGCAAGGTAGTGGAGGGCCCGGGTGAGGTTCGTTAGGCCCGAGCCCTCCGTCTTAGCTTGTAATAACGAGGGAAGATTAAAGGGTTCCAGGAATTCACTTGAATTAAACAAAAAGAAAACCCATAACTCATAAACCCATTGGAGAACATCTGCACTTGAAGGTGCATCAGTGATCTTTGTTCCAACCACATGCTTCCAATGATGCCTCTTTCATGTCGTCCTTCAGTTTGGGGTTTGGTGTCACACGTCACACTCGTCGGAACCGGATCCATCCTCCATGGGTTTGGCATCTCAGCACTCCTTTAGAACATTGTTTCTTGGAGAAGCTGTGCCAACACCCCTCCCCAAGATCCATATAAATAAGAGAGGGGGAGGGTGTCTAAAGATGTTGGGAATTAATGGGGGATCATTAATTAAGAAGCTTCCCAATTCTCCAACGATACTGTTATGTAGGAATGAAAGGTCAATCTATTTAATGGATTAACACATCGCTAGTCCCACACTCCATTTTTCCATTGGAAGATTTGAAAGAAAATAATATAATAAAGTTATTTTGTTTTATTTCTTTTAAAAAGTAAAAAAACACAACTTTTTCTCAAGACCTACAGCGGTCAAAGTAAAGTCTCCCTTAAGAAAATCCTCGAGCTACGGATTCAATGGGGCCCTCATATTTTTAAATCGAGAACTGGTTCAAAAGTTAGAAAACACTACTCATGCATATACTAAACGTACCTAAAAAAAGTTCAGAAATTAATTCTGGGCACTCCGGGCCTTGGAATCACACGCCGTCAATTTTCATAAACTCATAATAATTCCATATAAATAAAAAAAAGTACTTGGATAATATAGGTCTTTAAATTTTAAAAGAAGGTCATGGGATGCATGTTGATTCAAAATGACCAAGTCATTGCCTATGCTTCACGAAAATTGAAAGTTCATGAGCAAAACTATCCAACACATGATCTGGAGTAGACTGCAGTAATATTCACTTTGAAAATTTGGCAGCATTACTTATTTGGGGAGAATTTTTAATTATACAAAGATCAAAAAAATTGTAATGTATATATTCACGCAGAAAGAGTTGAATATGCACCAACGAAGATGGTTAGAGCTGATCAAATGCTATTACTTCTCAAGCCATTACCACCCCGAGAAAGCGAAAAATGTGGCGGATGCTCTAAGTAAAAAGGACCCAATGATTCTATCATTTATGAGAATTGAAAAGCATCCAATATTCTTAGATTTGATGAAGATGGACATGGGAATCATAGAGAAGGGAACATAATCAATCCTTTCACAAATGATTACTCAACCATATATTTTTGAATGGTTAAAGGATGCTCAAAAAGATGATGTGGGAATTCAGAAGAAAGTGGAAAATATCAAAAAAGGTAAATCCTAGGAGTTTAATGTTAATAAAGAAGGAATTGTGAGATTTGGGACAGGACTACATGTACCATAAAATTTAGAGTTAAAGAATGAACTTTTGGATGATGCACATAGTTCAAATTTCTCAATCCAAATAGGAAACACATTGATGTATCAAGATCTCTGAGAGTATTATTGGTGGTATAACATGAAGAAGGAGATCACTAAGTATACATAAAAGTGCCCAGTATTTCTGCAAGTGAAGGCTGAGAGGCAGAAGTATAAGGGGATGATGCAACCATTACCCATACCAATGCAGAAATGGAAAAACATGACCATAGACTTTGTCACCAGACTTCCGAATAAATCCAAAGGAAATAATGCTATCTGGGTTTTTTGTGGATCATCTTAAAAAGACTACACACTTAATTGCAATTTGAGAGGATTTATCATTGGATCAACTAGCATAGATATACATCAGAAAAGTGGTAAGGATTCATGGAGTACCACTATCTATTGTATCCGATCGAGATCCAAGATTCACCTCTATGTTTTGGAAGAGTCTCCAAAATGATCTGAATACTGAGCTGAACTTCAGTACGACTTATCATCCTCAAACTGATGACCAATCTAAGCGGACTATCGAAACACGTGAGGATATTTTGAGAGCATTCTCAATGGAATTAAAAGGAGGATGGGATCAACATCTTCCTTTGTTTGATTTTGTCATACAATAATAGTTTTCACTCAAGAATACAAATGGATACTTTTGAAGACATTTATGGGAAGAGGTGAAGAACACTGACATGTTGGGATAAAGTTGGGGAGTGAAAACTCCTAGGTTCAGAAATGGTTGAGGAAATGGTGGAGAAGGTTAAGACCATCCAGCAGAACATTAAATGTGCTTATATTTGAAAAAAATTCCATGCTAATAATCCTCAACGAGACCTATATTTTGATGTCGAAGACATGGAATTCCTCTGCATATCACCTTGGAAGAGAGTTATGTGATTTGGGAAGAATGGAATGCTTAGTCCAAGGTACATCATCCCTTTTGAGATCCTTTACTTCATTAGAGCAGTGGCCTATCGTCTAGCACTCCCACAGAACCTATCTCAAGTACATGATGTATTCCATGTATCACTCTTGAGGAAGTACATACCTAACCCATCACATGCAATCAATCCAGAGGTGGTGCCATTAGAGAATGACCTCTCATATGAAGAGAATCCGGTGAAGATATTATATTGTAGGGAATAAGTTCTACAAAATAATATAATTCCCCATGCCAAGGTGTTGTGGAAAAACCACAAGTTTAAAGAAGCAATGTGGGAACGAAAGGAAGTAATGAGGCAGAGTTACCCACACTTGTTTTAGTGTGGGAAAAGGAAAATTCAAGGGTGAAATTTCTTAAGGTTGGAAGATTGTAACAACCTAAAATTTTATTAATGAAAATTCCTCTTGATAAGATTAAATTTCTTGTTATGTAAAATGGTTATATAATACACATGAATTTCCTTGGTTTTATGTTTTTTGATTTTAAAATACCATTAATAATTGTTACCATTTCTAATATAGACGTTGAAGAGTGATCACATGATTAGTATAAATATAGGGCTTTAACAAATCCAATTTACTAAGACAAAGGAAGTGATGGACTCATCCAGTAGAATTGATCCACACGAATCCCATTTATTGGATCATGGAAAGGAGGTAGTCTCATTGGGATTTTCTTTTGACCAAGCCAAAGCTGAGCATCAACACGTTAAGCTTGAACGGAACCACCTACATGAGAAGTGAAAGTTGATAGAGATTACCACCCAAGTGATGTTATTTGAGCCACCCCAAGAGTCTATCATCATCACACAGCTTACCCTTAGGTATTACATGGGTTTTATAAGGGGTTATGTAACAATACCCCAACACTATGATTAGGTGAATTCGTTTTTATATATAATAAATAATATACATTCATTTTATTATTGTTACTTTTTTAAATAGTTTTTAAAGCACATATAGTATTTTTAGTTAATATTCAATTAAGAAATATATTTGATGAATTAATGTATTTTTTAATTAAATAATATTTTAACAAAATTTTATTACTAAATTACTTTTTGTTAAATATAAATTATTTTATAATTTTTATGAATACAATTGTAATTTTTATTATGGTTTCAAAGGTCTGTTTTTCAAAACCCATGAATTTTTGATAAATGTCAATTTTTATTTTAAAATTAAAAATTCACATATATAGAATTTTTTAGATATAATGAATATATTTTTTGGAATTAGGACATTGAAATTATCCAATGGTTAATTTTTCATAATTTTCTGAGCGTCAAATTTTTGGGTAAAAATTAAATACCGTGTAAATATATAATGTGTTTTATGACAAAATAATGACCCAAAATTGATGTAATAAAATACTATAAATGGGATGTTCAGATAATATATGTTTTACCTTTAAATAATTTGTTATTAGGTTTTTTTTACAAAGCCTTAGTGGACCCTCAAAGTCTTATAAAACATTTTATGTTTTTAAAACGATTTCCCTGAGAGTGTGACTCACTTGCACATAAGAAAGCCTAATAATTTAATAATTTAAGATATTGGCCTTATAAAATAATTTTTTACACTCCCATTTTTCAAAAAAAAAAATGGTAATAAACCATGGGATGGTTTGTGTTTTTGATTAGTTTATTGTGAAGTGTCCAAAACCTAAATAATAAATAATTCCCTCCCTTTTCCTATATAAACCCATCCATGCTCCCACTTCTCTTCACTCAAAACCTTTGGATATTGACCAAAATATAACCTCCTCTCCCTAGAATCCCCCAAAGCCACCCCTAGCTCCCTATAAGCCTCTCTCAAGCCTCTCCCAAGCCTTTGGGATCACACTTCCAAGTATGGGGTTTCTTCCTTTCTCATTTTTGTCCAAATTCCATTATATTGTTATACCTTTTTTTTTCAATTAAAAATGTTGGGGTATGATTTAAAACCTCCCCCATACTTCTCTACTCATGTTTTAATGATGATATAACCCTTTATCTGTCATTAATTCCTCCCATGAACACCTGTTACCTTGCCGAAATTCTTTAAGGAATTTCTCTCTTCTCATTTTCATTCAAGAAATTCATTTATATTATGCATATAAATTCCATTAAGTATATTGGGAAATGTATATATATAAAACCCCTTACTATCCATTTCATGTAAATATGACGGGATACCCCTTTCTCTCTCATCAACCATTTTTGTGAATTCTTATGTCACTCCATTATGCTGCTGAAATTGCACTGCGATTTTTCAAGCCAAAGTCATTGTATAGTTAATACCATGCCCATTTCCCTATCAAGGGTATTAAACTTTACACACATTTAGTAATTGATTATATAGTTTTATGTATATATTATACATTCATTTATCATATACAAAATGATGATGTTGAATGATTCCATGTTGTATGATCCATGCGGCACACTTATGCATGAAATGAAATGATTAAGAAGGGTGCACCTTGATAGCGCTCAAACACATTGGGTAAAGATTAGTATCATGATATGTAAAGTTCAATAAGGGTTTACTAATTATAATTCAAGTTCAATGAGTTTTTACTCCTGTTCTATGTGTAATGATCCTTGGATCATGCTAATATCATGTTAAATGTTGTTTCCACATTTCCATGTTATGATAATCATGCTATATCATGCATTTATGTTCATGTTTATTTTTGGATCTATTGATATTCCTAATGCCTAACATGTATTTCATTATTCATGTTATGTATTTTTTACTCCCTTACTAGTCTTTATAGCTCACCCTTTTCTTATAATTGTCCTCAGGTTATCCAATGCAATGCTAAGTACGAAGGAATGTTGTGGTCATGTAAAATAAGTTTCCAATAAAGATGTTGTGTTCTATGTTCTAAGTTGTTATGTAATGTTCCTAATTTACCAAGACACTAGAACTCTCGATCCATGGAGTTGTATTTAGTGAATGTTTATGTAATAAATCATGTTTAAGTGTGTAATAAAGTGTAGTGTTGTTATAATAGAGGGGTAAAATCCTTTTAGATTTCAAAAAAATAATGTTCAATAATTAAGTTATATTTTTTTAATATACAATGTATTACCTCATGTTATTATCTATTCGCCACTGCATTTATGTAATAAAAATTAAATGTTAAACCAATTATTCAAATAATGAATTTTGCACATGATGGTGCTCTCAATCCTAATGAACAATAGGTCTCACAAGCTGTTGTTGCTCCCAGTGTAGAGAAACAATAACCTTATGCACACACTGATTCTACCACTCTAGAGAAACAACATGTTTCTCAACCTGATTCTACTCCCAGTGCAGGGGTATAATTACCTTCTACACATACCAATGCTACCACTACATATGGAAAGTATATTGACAATGTTGAATCTGAGTAAATTTTAGGTGATGAAGGACTAATGATACAAAAAATAGAAGTGTCATAGTTTGACGGTGTTAGGAAAAATCATTATGGTGAAAAGTAAAGTAATCAAATTTGAGGTTTTATAGAATGTACAGGGCCAACATGTTAACCCCAAAAAGGAAATGTTCAGTAGTTACATTGGACTCATCACTAAGAAATGCATTCTGATTCATGTTGATTCATGGAACCATGTTGTGAAAATTCTTAAGACACTAATGTGGGAAGAGATTATGGTAACATTATGATATCATTTCTTTATTTTAATAAAAAATAAAACTATGAATCTTTGATTTACTCTTTATCATCCCTTGTAGTGTGAATTTATGGTAGATTAATCCCAAAAGAAATAAATATTAATGTTTACTAGAATGATTCATAGAGGCTGTCATATGATTTTTACAAGACACCATCTTAAAGATGCTGAAGGGAAAATATACCCACAACCACTACTTATGTCTGCACACATGATAACCCAATAAGCGTGAGATTAATTTACTAGACATCATATGGAGTTTTCTTTTCTGGTATGTTGTGAATGGTAATATATTGTTTGAAAAAAATGAGTATTTATCACTTTGATTAAGAATTTTTTATGAATGAAGTAATAACTGAGTGAAGAAAATAAGGAACAGACATCAAAACCAATGTAACCCTATTGTAAATTAAGGATGTGTTTTGCTTCACTTGAAAAAAATTGGTACGCATTTTAAATATACTATAATAATTTCATGTGATAGGAAACAATGACATAATTATATTCCTCTGTTTATTTGCAGACTAATGAATACAAATCAAAAGCCACTTCCATCCCACACCATGTTCTTTTGAAGGATTAATGTGTAAATAAACATGGGATACTAATAGATGAAAACACACAAAAAGTATGGAAAAAATGTTTAAGTAGGACATAATAAAATTTTGTTCTGATTTAAAGAACTATTATATAACAATATCTACTTGTTTTATTATATTTTATATTCAAAAATGTCATAGGAATCATCAACACCTATTCTAGATGAACACCTACTATCGGTGGCCTTGATGTAGCCAGAAAAATATGGCCACAAGAGAGGTGTGGGTTTTGGGATGACACCCTGAACATATTTTGAGAAAAAAGGAGAATAAAGATATATAAGTGGTAGAGATGAAAGAAATATTAACAACCCATGAAGAACAATTTCATTGGAATTCTAAGTTGCTAGAAAATTTTATGGGGTGGGGGAAGAAAAGAGAAGAAAAAACTCAAGAACACAATTTTCATGAATATCCCCTCCACCTATTAGCTTTGATGCGATCTATTCCCCTTAAGGAGCTATATTAGTCTAGGTAATAACTATTATAATAATTTTTTTTATTAAATGTGAATTTGAAAAACATTTATACCTTTCCTATACTAATATTATACTGGGTGAATATTATTGTGATTTTTATCTATCAACTCCCACCCATTGCTTTGTAGTGAGGGCTATGGTATTCAATATCCCAAACGACGTGCTACACAACAGACCACTTCCAACAGGTTGTGTGAGAGTGGCGATTAGCGTAGTTCATGAGCCAAGCACCGAGCTACTTCTTCCACTAGATGAAGAAGATATTCATAAGGTAAAACAAGATATTTGAACATTCATATTATAGATATTGGATCTTGTAAAAACACATGTCGACAAGGTGGTATTCATTTATAATTTATTTTTCATGTTAACCTTTAACAAATAATTAAAAAAGGTATGAACTGATGAATGTTATTACAGATGGACAAAGGGAAAGGGTTGAAATGAAAGTTTGACTAAAAACCATCTAAAGGATCAACCTACTAATCAAAAATATCTTTTAAAATCACCTTAACCCTACCAGTTCAATATCCGAATTTACTAACATTGAATGTTCAAGTGGATACAAAGTTACAAAATAATAGTAGCCACATAGTTGATTTTGTAGAAAAATGTATAGAGAGGATGATATATACAACAGTTCTTTTGAGAATTTAAATGGAATCCTCAAATATGAATGGCTAGGATCCTTAGTTGTAAATGTATACATGAGGTATGTTTTCATGATTTATGTTTCTAAAAGTTGAAATACTATGTTAATTATGACTAAATATATTTCATATTTTTTTTTTCTGAAATATATATCAATAACAATTTAAGGGATATAAGCATGATTTTTTGGGACTTTTTAGTCCTCATACAACCACTATAGAACAAAAAGAAATAGAATCTAAAAAAATGGATGAAATAGTGACAGACCTGGGAAAATCATTTGAAAGAAAACTTATAAATGAAAGACTCTTTTTAATTACAATGATGCAGTGGTAAAACTATTCAATTTAATCACATAATGTTTATTTTCATTTATTTCATTACTTATTCATTTTTTTGTTTTTAGGAAACATTGGATACTCATTGTGGTCAATTTGGACACTTGGAAGATTTATTTCCCAGATTCACTAAATGGATTCACAACAAACCGACCAAATATGATTGCGTTTTTCAATTTTTAGTACACTACATCTAAAATTTTACAACTAAACTTCAAGTTATATAATTTATATTATTTTTTAATGAAGATTCTTTTATTATAGGGCAATGTATAAATATCGTGAGTATCATTACATAAAGATAATAATTGCACACAAGCACCCTGAAAATTTCTACAACTAGATAAGTATCACGGTATATATAATAAGATTTCACCATCAAAACACATATCAAAACAAATTAATTATTTTCCTAAATGTTTAGGGAGTGTTCTAAATAATAAAATGGAAAATATTATTGTTATTATGTTTGTAAATTTATGATAGAGATCATATTCCATCAACAAACACACATATCTAAAGAGGTATTTTTAAAGATAATTAGTATTTTATTTAAAATATTTTTTAATATTTGTGAATTTTTTTTCTAGTGTTACTATGATTGTCAAAAAAATTGTATTCACAAGATGATATATATTTTCTTAGAAACAAATGGGTAGCATGCCTGATCATAGAATGTACACAAATAACATGAAGATGTGACTTCCATAGAGAAATGAATTGCTTCAAATTTATATTAAATTTATTTATTTTTAGTATTAATCACATAAGAATTTTTTTCTTATAAAATTGGATTCCTTTCATATTTATGGGTCAGGAATGTATACAATAATCATGAAAAATGTGAATTCTTATTACTTATTTTATTAAATTTGTCACAATTTTACCTAAAATTTGTATGTTATTTTCCCTATCATCTTTATCTAATACTTGTTTAGTTGTTTTCACACATATTTTAGGAATTCATATTTTGATTTAAACTATCTAAAACAAGCCATATAAGAGATAAAATATAGCTTTCCACCAATGTTACCATTTTTTCCATTTCTTTTCTTTACCAAGATACCAACACTGCATATTGATTCAATGTTCTTAGCCAAAAAACCATTCTTAAAAAAATATACAGTGTTAGATGTTCAACAAAAAAAGGAAATGGTAATCATGGTAACATTGGAAGTTAGGATTTTTTGATACTTTGGGATGTGTATGAATTAGTGACACCTCAATACGACACATGGTGTGACCAGTATGACTCCAAGTGTGTCTTTTTTATTTAAAATTGACATTAATTTTAGTAAAATAGAAAACTAACATACTCAAAACTGGAAAAAAACATTCACATTATTTTAATACTTTAGGACAATGATCCATAAGCCATTTAGGATGTGTAGAAATTAGCTACACCTCAATCCGATGCATAGTGTGACCAGCACTACAAAAAAATGACTACATTAGAGGGGGCTATTTTTGAATTTAGAAGGGCTTATAACCCCTTCTAAAGAAATTAGTGGAAGTTGTGAGGAACTGAAGATAATGTGCCCGCCTACTATCATTAGAGGTAATTTTGAGGAACTGCTAGTAAAATCATAGAGACTTTAGTGGGGGATACATTAGAGGGGGTTTAAACCCACTCTAATGTTTATTTAAATTCAGTGACACTTATTGAATTGGAGGAGGTTATAGTTAGAACCTCCACTAATGGCGTGCATTAGGGGTTGTTTAAACCTACCCTAATGCTTTTTTTTTAATTTTTTGTCCCCAGTCCCTCCCCCACTCCTACCATCAGTCTCCCAAACCCCTCCTATTCTTCGTTCCCTAGGCACCCCTCCCATTCCCACTACTCCCCTCTCATTCCCTATTCAACAGGCACCTAGGCACCCCTCCCATTCTCGCTAAGCCCCTCTCGTTCCCTATTCCCCATATATTGAGCGAAACTCCCATTACCCATTTCCCATTCCCCTCCAATTTCTTAGGCACCCCTACCATTTACCCACACCTCTCAAATTCCCCCACGCAAAAAATAAATTCATGGGTGCTGAGATTCAAACTCAGACTAGCCACCCTCTACGGCTGGCAAGACATCAAACCGTTACCACTACGCTGATTTCTTTTATTGAATATATTTACAGATGTGTGTATATATATATATGATTATCTATTTTAAAAAATATTATTTAGATAATATATTTAAATACATTTAAATAATAACCTATATATAAATTTATATAAACTATTTATATATTTATTCATATAATATAGATAAATAATTATATATATATAATATAAATATGTATTTCAGTATAATCTATATTTATGTTTATTACACCTGTTTTGTAAACTATGAATTTTATATATTGGTTTTATTAATACTGTATATTTATTTTATGATTTATATCATACATATATTATACTAAATACTTTTATATTGTATATTTATGTAAATTATTTATATACTTAAATACATATTTATATATTATATAATTGTTTATTTAAAGAGTATATATATATATAATTATTTAAATAATATATTTATATACGGACTTTTAAAATATATTTATATAATGTATTTTAATACATATATTTATTATTATTTACATCAATATATATATTTATTTGTATAAACAGTATAATATTATATACAATAAATATATAATAATTATTATATGAAATACAATTTATACAAATATTTATATTATAAATAATTGATATTTTATGAAATATGATTTATACAAATATTATTAAAATGTTATATGAAATAAAATTTTATATTATATATAATTAATATGTGTGTCATATATAATTAATATTATATGAATATAATTTATACACATTTATACTTAATATTATATGAAATACAAATTATACTAGTAAATAAAAATTAATGTACATAATATTATGCACATTTATGTATAAATATAAGTACAATTAAATACAATAATATAAATATTTTATATTATATGTACATATAATGTATTTAAATACATTTATATATAGTGTTTTAATTAATTATATATATGTATGTATGTATATAATGTATATATATGTGTGTTTATATATATAAATAAATAAATATATATTATTGAAGTTGTTTAAAAAAAATTATAGGGGTTCACAACCCCAGGTAATCTATTAAATTAGAGGGGGGGGGGGGGGGGGGGTTAAACCCCCTCTAATTTAAAGACATTAGAAGGGGTCCTGAACCCCATTTAATTTAAGAAATTAGAGGGGGTTTTGAACCCCCTATAAATTAAAGACATTATAGGGGTTATGAACTCCCTATAATTTAAGAAATTAGAAGGGGGTTTTGAACCCCCTCCAATTTAATACATTTGAAGGTGTTTTCAACCCCCTCTAATTTAAGATATAAGAGGGGGTTTTGAATCCCCTCAAATATGAAACTTGATATTAAACAAATAATGTTAAAAAATTTATAGGGGGTTCAATTAGTGGTGGTCCATAACCCCCTCCAAATTTGATGATTAATGAGGGTTGTGCAACATTCCCCCTCTAATTGTTTTATTGAAAATGAATTTAGAGGGGGTTCATAACCCCCTCTAAATTCGATGATTTTTTTTGGGGGGGGGGGGTGTAGAACCCCCTATAATGTTATAAAAAATTAATTTTGAGGGGGTTGTACGTAAACCCCTCTAAATAACCCCCTCAAATGTGCTATTTTTTGTAGTGCAATATGACTCAAAGTGTCCGTTATCAGTTTAAAATCGACATTTTACTTCAAAAAATTTCTACTCTCTAATAACCAAGAAAATGTGCTCATATTGACTTGATAATTTATAAAATATATGAATAAATCATTTGTGATGTGTAGGAATTGGTCTCATGTCAGACTAATACACAATGTGACTGGTATGAGTCAAAGTGTGTGTTTCTAGTTTAAAAAGAAATTTTACTGGAAAAGATAAGTGATGTAGTGAAAATAGACAAAAGGAATTTAGATTATTTTTATACTTTAGAAAAATGATCCATGATTCATTTGATACATTTAGGAATCAGTCATACTTCAATCCAATGTATGGTGTGTCCTATATGACTCCCAGTGCGCCCTTTTTATTTAAAATTGACATAAATTTTAGTAAAAAGGAATAAGTTATGTTTTAAAAACCAATAAAAAGAATTCCTATTGTTTTGAAACATAAGGGTAATTACCCATGAGTCATTTGGGTTGTGTAGGAATCTTCTTCACCTCAATCCAAGGCACATCATGACCAATATGACTCTAAGTGCATCTTTTTTATTTAAAATTGACATCAATTTTAGTGAAAATGAAAATTGACCTACTCAAAACCGATAAAATGCATTTGGATTGTTTTGATATTTTAGTAAAATTATCTTTAATTCATTTTTGATGTGTATGAATCATACCCACCTCAATCTGATGAATGGTGTGACCAGTATGACTCCAAGTGCGTTTTTTTAAAAATCGACATCAATTTTAGAAAAAGGAATAAGTTACATACTGAAAACGGAGAAAAAACTTTTGGACTATTTTAATACGTTATTTAAATAATCCATGAGTCATTTGGGACATGTATGAATCATAGTCACCTCTATCTGAGGCATGGTGTAACTGATATGACTCCAAGTGCGTCTTTTTTATTTAAAATTCACATCAATTTTAGTAAAAAGGAAAAATTTCCGACTCAAAACTGAGAAAATTCATTTTTATTGTTTTGATACTTTATTAAAATAGTCCATGATCAATTTGGGATGTATATTAATTATCCTCACCTCCATCTGATGAACGATGTGACCGGTATGACTAAAAGTGTACTTTTTATTTAAAATTGACATAAGTTTTAGTAAAAAGGAATAAGTGACATAATAAAAACCTATAAAACACATTCTAATTGTTTTGATAATTTAGGTAAATGATCCATGATTTTTTCTAGATGTGTAGAAATCCACTGAACCTCCATTCTAGGCATGGTGTGGCTGGAATGACTCCAAGTGCATCTTTTTTATTTAAAATATAAATAAATTTTTGTAAAAAGGATAACTGACCTACTCAAAATCGAGAAAAAATATTCAAATTCTTTTGATACTTTATAAAAATGATCCATGACTCATTTTAGAAATTTAGTAATAAAATGAACCTCAATCTAACACACGGTATTATTGGTATTATTCCAAGTGCATCTTTTTATTTAAAATTGACATCAGTTTTAGAAAAAGGAACAAGTGACCTATTGAAAACTAAGTAAAAACATTTTGATTTTTTTGAATGTTTAGGTCAATGATATATGAGTCATTTGGGATGTGTTTAAATTCGAAACACATTAATATGAGGAATAGTGTGAATGGTATGACTCCAATTGTGTCTTTTTTATTTAAAATTTACATCAATTTTAGTTAAAAGGGCAACTGACCTACTCAAAACTGAGAAAATGAATTTGGATTGTTTTTATATTTTATAAAAATTATCCATGAGTTATTTTAGATGTGTAGGAAGTAGAATCACCTCAATATGACACAAAATGTGACTAGTACATCTTTAATAGTCTTTTTATTTAAAATTGACATCATTTTTAGTAAAAAGGAACAAGTGATATACTCAAAACTAATAAAAATAATTCAAATTATTTTGATACTTTAGTGAAACAATCCATGAGTCATTTAGGATGTGTAAGAATAATCCAAACCTTAATATAAGGCACAATGTGAATGATATGACTCCAAGTGTATCTTTTTTATTAAAAACTTACATCAATTTTATTAAAAAGGACAATTGTTCTAATCAAAATCAAGAAAATTAATTATAATTGTTTTGATACTTTATGAAAACAATCCCGGAGTTATTTTAGATGTGTAATAATCGTCCTCACTTTAATTAAATGCATGATGTGACTGGTATGACTCAAAGTGAAACTTTTTATTTAAAATTGACATCAATTTTAGAAAAAGGAACAAGTTACCTACTGAAAACTAAGAAAACACATTCATATTGTTTTAATATTTTAGTTAAATGATCCATGAGTCATTTGGGACATGTAGTAATTAGCCTCACCTCAATATGAGGCATAATATAATTGGTATGAATCCAATTGTTTCTTTTTTATTTATAATTTACATATATTTTAGTAAAAAGGACATCTGACCTACTCAAAACTAATAAAATGCATTCAAATTTTTTTATACTTTATGAAAGAATACATAATTAACTTTTTATGTGTAGTAATCAACCATACCTAAAGCCTATCCATGGTGTGAACTTTATGACTCCAAGTGTGTCTTTTTATTTAAAATTGAATTTAATTTTACCAAAAGAAACAAGTACTATGATGAAAACTGAGAAAACACATTCATATTGTTTTGATACTTTCTGAAAATGATCCATGAGTAATTTGGGATGTTAAAGAATTATCCAGACCTTAATCTAATGCACGGTGTGACTGGTATGACTCCAAGTGTGTATTTTTATTGAAAATTGACATCAATTTTAGTAAAAAAAATTGACCTATTCAAAACTGATAAAACACATTCATATTGTTTTTATACTTTAAGAAAACAATCCATCATTACTTTAAGACATTTAGGACTTAGCCTCACCTTAATCCGATGCACGGTGTGACCGGTATGACTCAAAGTGTGTCTTTTTATTTAAAATTGAAATCAAATTTAGTCAAAAGGAAAACCGACCTACTGAAAACCAATAAAATGAATTCATATTATTTTTATACTTTAATATAATGATTCATAAGTCATTTTTGATGTGTAGGAATCAAATTCATCTAAATCTAATGCATAGTGTGATCGATATGACTCATAGTGTGTCTATTTATTTTAAATTGACATTTATTTTAGAAAAAGAAATAAGTAACGTTATGAAAACTGAGAAAACACATCTAGATTGTTTTGATAATTTTGTGAAACATTCTATGAGTCATTTTTGATATTTCGGAATCATCCTCACCCCAATCCTATGCATGGTGTAATCGATATGACTCAATGTTCCTATTGGTTGTTTAAAATTGACATTTTTGTTCAAAACATGTGTCACTCCCTGAAAAGCTAGAAAATGTACTCTGATTGACTTGATAATTTATGAAAGTAATTAATAAGTAATTTGTGTCATGTAGGAAGCTGTATCACACCAAACCGACACACGATGTGACATTAATGACTCAAAGTGTGTGTTTCTAGTTTGAAATAACATTTTAGTAGAAAAAAGTGACATATTAAAAACCAAGAAAATAAATTCAGATTGTTTTTCTTTTTTATGACAATGATCCAAAAGTAATTTTTGAAATAGAGTAATTAGCCTCACCTCAACAACATGCTTGATGTGAATACTATAACTCCAAATGTGTCTTTATTTAAAATTGACATTTTATTTCAAAACGTGTGCCACTCACTGAAAACCAAGAAAATGTGCTCTGATATTCTTGATAATTTAGGAAAGTAATTAATAAGTCATTTGTGACATATAAGAAGATGTATCACCTAAAATAGATACAATATGTGACCTGTATGACTCAATTTTCATGTTTATAGTTTGGAATAACATTTTAGTAGAAAACACAAGTGGCATATTGAAAATCGAGAAAACGCATTCGTATTGTTTTGATACTATAGGAAAATGATCCATAATTAATTTTCTACATATAGAAATTTTCTTCACCTCAATACCACGAGTGGTGTGATTTTTATAACTCCCAATGTGTCTTTATTTAAAATTGACATTAATTTCATAATGTGTTGGAAACAACCGCACTGGTATAACTCCAAGTGTGTCTTTTTATTTAAAGTTGACAATTTTTTAATGTATCTATTAATATTAATATTTTTAATTTATTTCTTTATAATATTACTAACATAAGATTTATTTTCTTATATAGGTGTATTCTTTTTCTTAGGTTGAGGTGATTTGTTAAACAGAGATACAATGGGAGGACCTTTTTGAGAGGGGATCATGGGTGCCAAAGACAAACATTAATATTTTAATTTTTTGTAGATAGTAATTGTAAATGTAATTATACAAAACATTGTTTGAAATTTATATATTATTTTTTTGTATTCATGATGTAAAATTTATGTCAATTAAATTATATATATTGTGTACAAGTTATAGGACGTTGTAGTAGTGCGCTGTTATAAAAAAAGAACACTGTAGTAGATGGGGACATTATCAGTGTTATTTCTATCACTGATAAAGGCCACCATTTATGAGTGATATTGAAAGCACTGATAAGGTAGGATGTTTACCAACACTATAAATAGTGATAATAAGGGGGCCTTTATCAGTTCTTTTTATAGCACTGACAAAGAATTACCTTTATTAGTGCTTTTTTTGACCTGATAAAGGGGGACCCCATTTAATAGTGAGGAAAATGGGGGGGGGGCTTTATCAATGATTTTGGTAGAATTGATAAAGGATCCCATTTATTAGTGTGGATAAATGGGAACCCCTTTAATAGTGATAATATTAATAGAGCTTTTTTAGCACTATTAAATTTAATTTTTCATGTTTTTAAAGGGAATATTTGTAGTAGTGAAATGATGTTTATGTATATTTATATATTGCAATATAAATTGAAAAAATAATTTATATTTAAAATATTTAGGATGAGTAGTAACCTGATCAAAAGAAGAATACCAAACAACCTAGGACCAAACTGAATTCTTTGTAGATGGTAGAATTAAAATTATAGAGCGATAAAAACAGAACACAAGAAACTAAATTTTGAAAGGAAAGAACAAATAACATAGAGATTTAACATGATTCAGTCCTATGGGGACCTACTTATACATGAAGAACACCCCCACCGACACAATCATTTTATTAAGATCAAAGAAAAAAATGTTACAAGGTGTAAAGAATGAGAAAGAACATGAAACAAGAAAAAAAGTACAAAAGGGATACAAGGCTTGAAATGAAAAAAACTGAAGACTCCCCAAAAAATGATACTTACAGTGTCATACGCTTCACGGTTCAGCCGTCTTGATCTCATTGAGTTGGAATACCATCATGCTCAATGTGTCTGGATGCACCTCTTATTTCTCCTCTTTATGATAGTAGAATTTTCACTAGGATCAGCCACACGTCTTCTGCCTTGGAAGGATGTTATATCCACGAGAAAAATCACAATGATAAAGAACTAAGGGGAGAAACAGTCTAGTACATGTCACAGCTAAAGTAGGACCAACTAGCTATGGTTTTGCTAAAGTAAAACTGGAATTAAATCCACACGAGAGTGGTAGATATCAAATCAGTTGAGAGACTAAGCAATTGGGGGTGAAGGGGTCATTAGTCCCCTGACACCAGCATAGCCTCAAAACCACACACCCAATTAGATCACTCGATAGACATGTCGTCAGAATAGAAACTGAGAACCTAGGTTAACAAGTGGGACACATGGGAAGCATCGATGCAATGGGTGGTAAGAATGATCAATGAATAGGAAACAATAGAATCCATATAGCTAGTGTGGCACAAGAGCCCACTGAGAAGAACACCCCAGTGGTCCAAATAAGACCAACAAAAAAATATGTAATACAATTTTGAGCATTTAAATAAATTGAATTAATATAATTTTTTCATGAATGGTTCAATAAATAGATGTTAGAATAGACATGGAAGGATTTAAATCTAAAAAAACAAGAGAAAATATAATCCATAATTCAATAATCTCCACCATTTTCAATTGAATATGGAGATGTTCTTACACCTATGGTTATGGAATAGGAACCAAGTTCAATCTATCTAAACAAAATTTAAACATTGCCATGACCACAACTTTAGTCAAACTATCACTTGGTTTTATGTTGGTGTGTATCTTTTGGACACACAGAGGTCCAAATTCCAAAAAAATATCTAATATTTAAAACCTAATATCTATGTGCTTTGATTTACCATGAAAATATAAATTTATAGATACATGAAGTTCTGATTTACTATCATAATAGACATTAATAATAGAATTGTACATGTGTATTTCAGAAGACAAACCCTCCATCCATATGGCCTATTTCATTGATTCGGTCAAGGAAATATACTCAAACTTTGTGGGTGACATTATAACCACAAATTTTATATTTCATTTCCATTAAATGGGACCACCACAGTTAGTTAAGATATAACCACTAATAAATTTTCTAGTATGTATATTGCCTATATAATCAGAATCTACACATCTAGTAATAAATTTAGTAGAATTTACATATTTAACACAACACAAAACAATATTAAAGCTACAAGAGAGATATATTAAGATCCACTTAAGGGAATGCCAGTGTAGCTTCATAGGTGTGGCCATGAATCTTCTTTAAGTGAAAATTACATAGGAAATTTCTTGCCAAATTCAGATCATACAGTTCAAAACACTTAATACTACATTAGAACAAGGTATTTTAGCCATAAATTAAATATCATCAGTAGCTTTGGGATATTGTGTTAAAGATAGTTTAAAATTCAGTTCAATAGGTATATTTACTAGTTTGAGATATTCAAACATATAAATCTTAATAATTTTTAAAACATAAGCAAATTGAGATAAGTATAACAGTTTATTTGGTTTGTCCCTTATGATTTCAACACCCAATATTTGCTTATATGCAACTAAGTATTTCATTTCAGAATTTCCTTTTAATTGTGATTTGAAAATAGAAACGAGGTTCATATTTTTGTAAATGATAAGCATGTTATAAACATATAGCAGCTGATAAATCATGTAGTTTTTGGTTGATTTAAAATAAAATCATGCATCATATTGAATCCTAATGAATTGGTTGGCTAACAAGAATGAATCAAATTTTATGTACCACTACCTAGAGGCTTGTTTCAAGCCATATAGTGATTTTATTAAAAGAAAAACCTGATTAAATTTGAATTCAATAGGATTATATTTAGGAGGTTTCATATAAATTTTCTCATTAAAATCAGTATGAAAGTAGGAAATTTTAACATGTAACTATTAAATGTGTATATCATTATAGACAGAAATGGATAATAAAAGTCTAATATAATGCTTTAAAACATGGTAATTTTTTTTAGATTAATCAATTACCTATCTTTGGAGGAAACCTTTTTCAACTAACCTTGATTTATAAATGATTTTACTTCCCTTGGTGTTATATTCCTTTCTTTTAAAGATCCACTTGGAACCAATTATTTTTTTGAATTATTTAGTTTGTTCACAACAGTACATGTGTGGATATTTTTTAAATATTTAATTTCTTCATTCATGGAAAAGACCCACTTTTTTGAGTCTTTTTCATATATATTTTTCCAGTAGGTTTGAGGATCATCATAAAAAAGATCTTGGGATACATAAAAGGCATAAGATTCCTTATCATACTGACTAAACTGAGTAGGGGGTTTGGGAACCCTTCTTTCCCTGTCTTAGGTAAGCTGGTAGTCCATATTAGGGGCTGCAGATTTAGATTCATAATATGAATCTAAAGTGGGTAAAGAATCATCCTCTACAACAGGCTGTTCATCAGGTGGATAATGCTATATTGGAGCATCAAACTAGGCTAGAGTTTCAATTTCTTCATCCTTTTCAGGAGATGGATCACTTATTCTAGGAATTTTAGCCTTGGTTTTGGTGTAGGAATACTCATGAAAGACAACATATCTATTTACAATTCACTTTTGATAGCTGGGATTATCTACCCAAAATTTGTACCCTTTAACACCCTTGAGATTCCCAACAAAGACACTCTTTTTAGCTCTTGGTTCTAATTTTTTAGTCTTAAAAAGACTATAAGCTGTACAACAAAATTCTATTAAGTAGGAATAAGAAGGGGGCTTACTGGTCCACAATTATTTAGGTGATTTAAATTGATTAGAAGAATAGGGACACCTATTAATTAGGTAAACAATAGTGCTGGCAGTATTTTCCCAGAAGGATTTTAGATGTTCTGAGCATGCAAGAATGCTCCAAACTCTTTCTAAGATAATCCTATTCATTATTTATACTAATCCATTTTTGGGGAGTTTCCCCAATTGTTCTATGTCTTTTAACACTTTTACATTCACAAAATTTTAAGAACTTAGTGGATATGTATTAGAGCATGTTGTTTGTTCTTAGAGTTTTTATTTTCATCCCAATATTATTTCAAACTAATGTTTTATAGGTTTTAAATGTTTATAAAACATTATATTTGTTTTTAATAATTTAAATCCAGACTTTTCTAGAAAATTATTCTATGAATGTAACAAAATAGAAACATCCACCATGGGAGGTTGTCCTAGATAGAACCCACAGATTAAAGTGGACATATTCTAAGGGACTGGTGGATTTGAAACTAGACCTATCAAAGATAACCCTCTTGGATTTTTCCATCACATAATCCTCACAAAATGGATGATTTCTTAGCGTGATGTCACTCATCATCCCTTTCTTGTTGAGCTCCTCAAGCCCCATGGATCTAATATGCCCCAATATCCTATTCCAAAGAATAGTATTATTAGTGTTGGTTGAATAGACACTACCAAACTATCTTGAATGGGTCTTTACTTTAAATACATATAACCCATTGATTAAATATCCCATAATAATGGTTCTAGAGCCTTTGGAGGTTATAATAAAACCTGCTTCAGACCAAAAGGTGAATCATTTTTGGTCTTGGACCCCTAAGGAAATTGGGTTTCATTGAAGGTTGGGAACCCACCAAATATCAACTAGTGTAATGGTAGTATGCTCATCAATTTATAACAAAATAGAACCTCTAACCTCAACCTTACACCTCTTATAATCACCTAAGAGGACATATCCTTATTCCCTATCAACCAAATCTAGAAAGGACTCTCTAAAAGTACACATATGAAAAGAGAAACTCGAATCAAGGACCCACTCTTGATTGAGTGGATGGGTGGACACATTAAGGACCTTGAAATTTTCATAACCAGAGTCTACAAGAAGGGAATGATCAATGGGTTGTTTAGACTCTAAATCAAGATTGAGTTTCCTACACTCAAATTTAATGTGCCCTAGATTTTCACAACGACAACAAGTGGCCTTTATATCCCTATAATTAGACCTAGGTTTAGTTTATTTATTTATTTTGTTCTTATCTTTATTAAATTGATTCTTCTTGGTTTTAGTTTGAGCCCTAAACTTATAGAACATGCTCTAGGCCTCACCTTTGATTCTATGTTTAGAATGTAGTTCATTAGAAAGAAGGGATGATTTAAACTCTTATAGGGTTAATGAGTCTTGACCATACATCATGTTCTATATTAGGGTGATATAGGATTTATCTGAAGAGATTAAGAGGATCATTGATTGATACTAATCATCAACATAAACTCTAATGTTGGATTTGTCTGACATGAATTTATTAAATTCATCTAGATGGGATTTAATTGATGTGCCATGTTTTTTTTTAAATGTAAAAATATAGTGTAATTTATAAAGACTACCTACTAATGAAGTATCCATGAAGAGTTTTTCAAGTTTAAGATAAATTATAATAGTAGTATATTCATCTAGAAATTATTTAAGGACATTATCACCAAAAGAATGAAAAAGGGAGATATGTTCCTTAACTAACACATCAAAGGATACATCAACATATTCTATAATAGGCTATCAAATTTCATTCATAGTTATAACAGGCTTCTTAGGACTATAGAGGGAATCAATGAGGCCCTTATGAACAAGATAACTTTCATATTAATTCACCACAAATTAATGTCATTATCACTATAAAATTTCAATATTTCATATCTCATTGTTGAAATGTTTACCTACAAATTAGTTGCTGAGTTATTACGGACAATGTTAAGCGTACGCCACTAACAACTAATCTATCTATCGGGTAAAATATATCTTATTCAAAGAGATATGAAATGTGAAGAGATATAAACATGAAAATGGATTTAAATTTTTTAAATCAATAAATTAAATTGTAGATTTAAGAGTGATATTATTATGCAAAGAACTAAAACCAGAAACCAAACTATAAGTAAAGAAAAAAGAAAACAATAATTTAATTCGATAGAAAAAGAAAATTAGCAGGGCTCTGATACCACTTTGTGAGGTTAAGTGGTAACACAAATTGAATAATATTACTAAACTACCAAGTATCTAAACGATTTTTTTGAAGATGAAAGAATTAAAATTATAAATAGATACAAATAGAACACAAGAAATGAATGATTATAAGGAAAAAACAAAGACCATAGAGATTTAACATGCTTTTGTCCTCTGGGGACCAACGTGTACGGAAAGAACACCACTACCTACACAAAATTTTTATTAATCTCGAATAAAATAAATACTACAAGGTGTAAAGAACCTACAAGAACAAGAAACAAGAACCAAAGTACATAAGGGATATAAGGCTTGAAATGAACAAAATCAAAACCCCCCCAAAAACGATACTTATAGTAGAAGATGCTTTACAGTCTGGATTTCCTAGTGTATTTGAGTTGGAATACCATCACACTCAATATTCCTAGATTCGTATATTCTTTATCCTCTTCGTGCGAGAGAAACTATCACTATGATTAGCCACACGTCTTCCAGCTTGGAAAGATGTTGTCTCCACTAGAAAACCAAAAACAAAATTAAATTGGGGGGAGAAACAGGCCAGGAAAACTCACCACTAAAGAAGGACTGATGATATATGGTTTCAATAAAGGAAAACTAAAAGTAGAGCCACACGAGTGCGATAGAGATTGAATCATCTAAGAGATGAAGCAACTGGGGCTATAGGGGTCATCTCTCCCAAAACACTGACATAGCCTCAAAACTGTATGCCCAATCAGAGCATTCCATGGACATGTCTCTAGAGCAGAAACCGAGCACCTTAGTTAACAATCGAGACACATGGACAACATCGATGCAATGGGAAATGAGAATGATCAATGACCAGGAAACAAGATCTACCAGATATATAGTGCGGCATAGGAGCACATGGATAACAGGACGAGTGAAAGGCCAAGGCCTAGTAAATAAGAGACAACATGAAACAACACCCCAATGGGCCAAATAAGTCCCAAAATAAAATATGTAATACAATTTAGAGCATTTAAATAAATTGAATCAATATAAATTTTTTAGGAATGGTTCAACAAATATATGGCAGAATAAACATGGATTGATTTCAATCTGAAAAAAGATATAATACGATCTATAATTCACAACATTAAAGTATCAATAAAATATATAAAATATGACACATTAATTCATACACACACAAACATATATATTAATATATATATATATATATATATGCACATAAGGTTCCTCCCCACAAGTTTAAAATTGTTCGATTTAAATTTTTTAATAAGATGTACCACGGTAAAAAATGGTTGGTTCAATAAAATCATTCAGTCTTGGATTGATTAAACATATATAATTTGATTTCAAGTTAAAAAAATTGAATTTATAATTTTAAATTTTATTATATAAATTATATTATATTTATAGTGATATATATTTAATAATTTTTTTTTATATATTATATATATATTAGATAGAGGGGATTACAAACTGCATACTACACACCCGAATACCTCATTGAGTTAAGATTCATCCATCCACACAAGGAATGAAAAACACCAAATGGACTAATTTTATTACATAATAATGACCCAATGTCTCAATCTATTGATGGAAATAAATCCTAGATAAATGTGTCAAAGGATAAACACCGGAGGGGATGGACCAAAAGCTCGAATGAGCATCTTGCATCATGCCGTGACTTCGATATTCAGTTACGTTTCCCCCTTACATTAATAATTGTAAGATCTCAGGTTTTCCTATGTGGTATGGATCATTTTAATTTTGATATAAATCCTTTATTTTGACCTAATGTGAGTTTCTTATGAGATCAAAGGAGTTTCAGGGGTGTCTGGGGCTTATTCGGAACTCAAAACCTGTATTTTGGAGAAAAGCAGTTGGGCCGCATGGTTAGGTGAAACTAGGTGACCAAAACTGCATGGTTATGAGTAACCGTGTGAGGCTAGACAACGGGCGGAAAGAGGCCACATAGTTTTAGAAAACAATGTATCTAGGGGCGTACTCCCATGCATGGATTATATAGTTTTTATAAGGGGAGTGAAACATGGTTTGTGCATGGTTTCTCAAACAATGCACACAAACCATTCAAGGCCCCCCCATTGAGGCAGTGAGGGGCATATGGTTGGCACACGGTTTGGCCAACCGTTCAACCAAACCATGGGACCTAGTGTTATTAAGTGAATTTACTATTTTTACCTTAACGAGTTTAAATTATAACCCCTCCTCTCATTTTCCCTTTTACTATCTGGCGATGGTCTTCTTCTTATCCTGTTGGTGAGCCTCTTCAATCCTAAGATAGGTTATGTTGTAACTTTCTAATCCAACGTCTAATTCGAAGACCATTTGTCTCATTATATTCTCATCAATGAGTTATTCATTAATCTTTTTATATTATTTAGTTTAATTTCTATCAAAAAATTTATTTAGATATAATCTAATACTCCCTATTTCTAGGATTTTCATACGTTATTCATTTTTCTCTTGATCTGGTACAAATTAGAGATCGATAATGAATGAGTTCTCTACTACGGAACTATAGTAGTTGGTCTATACCTCTTCTTTAAGGTTTGGTATTTTAAATTCCAAGTTATAGTTATGTCACATACTAGAATTTTTGGTGTTTCCCCTAAAATGAATTGAATTATTTGATAAAATTAATTGGAAGTTGTTTAGGTTTACCAATACTACCTTTGATATTGTTCAAGGTTGTTAGCCCCAACCTAGGCCACCCATGGGGTATAAAGTTTTATTTTACTTAATTTATAACATCTCACTAGGTGTGTGTGAACTCTCCTTATTAGTAGGACCATTTATAAATTGATGATAATTGAATTGAGATGATAGGAGAGAGTAGATACCTCATTTTCTTGTGATGGCATGTGGTTTTATTTTGTTTAAATGAATTTATATAGTAATTGTTGAATGGGTTATTGAACTCATGGAATGTTAATGATTGCAAATTGATAAATTAAATGGATTTATGAATAGACTATGGTAGTGGATGTGTTGTTCGATATACCTTGGATCGTGATTCCATAGGATGCCGTGAACATTTCTACTCAATTGGTCTTGATTACGGTAGTAGATGCCTTGGACCTATTTACTCATTGGATCCTAATTCCGTAGGATATCAAGGGCCTTTCTACCCTTGGGATATGAATTTCTTGGACTTTCATTTGACATGGTCTATTGAAATGCTCCTTATATTCTAACCAAGTCTTTAGCAAGTTTCCATCGAGATGCTATTTATGATTTGATGTGGATGCTTTATTCTTCTATACCTTGGATTCATCCCTTCATGGTATGAAACTTTTGGTTACATGGAAAGACGATTGTGGATGTGATAAAAACTTATTTATATGGTGTGGATGTGATGGATGTCTGTATACATGATTATATAGTGTGGTTTTGGAAAACATTTTACCCTTGATTACATAGTATAGGTCGATGTGGATGCTTATGGTTTCTTGATTGCACGACATGGATGTTGTGGTTTATTTATGATTTATAGTTGTCCGATGCTTACAGTGGTCTATTAATAGTGACCCTTGTGTGGGAAATTAATTATTTGAATGGTTGGATAGTATAACTTATAGTTATCACATTTTCCTTGGAAATTTTCATTTTTACTACTGTTATACCTATTATATATATTTCACACTTATAACACCCCTATATTATAAGATATGTATCTTCTCAAATAAATTCAATTTATTCAATAGATTATGTTTCACATAAAATCAATCTTAAATGAACCGTGATATACTATTAAATATTAACATGACTGTTGGAATATTAATGTGAGCATTAGAAATAGTAATATGGCCATTAGAATAATAACTTCACCTATAAAAGTATAAATAAAATTTATATATCTCAAAAATGAAAATATGATATATTTATATCATGGGATAAGTAAATAATTTTTTTTAAGAAAATGATAAATTAAGTGTAGTGAATCGGGTTTGACCGGCAAGACATTGGAATATTCCTAATAATATTTCTGAAGTTAGGCGCTGAGTTGGTATGGAAATCTAGGGCCTTGAGAGCCTCAAGACATTGATCTTAAAACTATTAAATATATTTTTTTTATGTGTGCATAGTTTCTTTGGGAACATTTTTTAACTTCTGAGTAGAGTCTTGGATCGGATTCCTGAGATTGCAGTTTAGTTAATAATGTTGTGTTTACCCTAGGCACGACATAAACTTTGTTAACACTGGGTGTCAGGTCAGAGGTGAGTTGGTGTTGGGGTCTTATGTGGAGGATACTGTTTTAATAAAATTAAAACAATATCCCCTCTACCCCACCCCCATTGGTGTTCACATAAGAGCAGCTGAAGCCCCTCTCCTCCCCCTTTGGCGATGGATGACCTGAGGACCAAATTAAGGAAACATGGAGCCGCTACTCCCGAATCATGATGGTGATCACTCCTGGATTGAGTAGTAGAAACTTTTAAGTATAGATTCAACCTTGAAGCATCAGTGTTTCTCCCATGAGGTAGGAAGATTTATTTTTTAGTCCCAATTCCCTTGTTTATGCAATGTTTTAATGTTATAAATCCCTTAGATGATTTCTAGGGACCCCTTGAGGTTCAATCTATTTGTTTCTAGGTGAATAAGGGTGATTTAGGCTATTTTTAGGGAATTTACAAAGGATTTTCTCGTAGACATAGTTTGTAGACCAGAGGAACACACAATGTGTTCTTCTCATTCTAGGAAGATGAATTTTTGGGACTACATGTCATGTACTATGAGTTACAAGCCATTTAGTGACCCCAAGTTTTGTGGACTAGTGACATGGATAGGGAATTTGTGTGAACATACCTAGCCATGTAAAAGTATACATTCAAAGTACATGGAAATGGGGTTCCAGACATGGGAACAAGCTAGTGACACAACCAAGGGGCCATTTTGTTGGGACACGCAATGCACCCAATGGTACATGCCATGTGCTAGGCATGGCTGGATAATCCATGTGAACGGAAGACAAAACCGAGGCTCAGGTGAGATGAGACACACCGTGTACCGATGGTACATTCAATGTGGTCCCACATGCCCAACCAAGCCATGCAATTTGGAGACACGACTGAGTGTTTTGGTGGGACCACAAACTATGTAGACCCACTTACATGGAATGTAGTCTCCTCTTAAAGGAGTGTCTTCCTTTCAAATATCCTCCTTTGGGGCTTGGATTCAGGCTCACGAGTAGCCTATCCAAAGCATTTTTCCACGTAAAACATGATGGTGGACTCGATTTGGGCATAGAAGATACGATGTATAGGCACTGTTGTGTGGGTCGCTTGGGTTAGCGACGGATTGACCAGGAGGGTTGAGTGGGACCCCTAGTCATTATGTTAGTGATGTTTATAATGGAAGGGTTGAGTGGGTCCCCTAGTACTTTTTATATGAGGGTTTCAATATCACATCCTCATAATAGGATTGTGACACCTCTTCAGCTGCTTCATGTACGTGTAGCGTGGGCGTGTTCTCACTTTATAGAGAAATTCATCTCAGTCCGGTTCGACTATATACTATGCAGTTTTGGAGCACGTATCACCCCAAGAGGCCTAATGCGATCCTCATGTCCTTTTATGTTTTCCTTGGTAGGTTTCTTGAAATCGGGTTGACTAATTTTTTCCTGAGCATCGATCCTCAACCCCTGAGGTTGTTCCAGTAGGGGTCAGAGGCCATAGTGAGCCCTGGCATAGAACCTCTAGCTATGTATTGATATCTATTATTTACTTCATCTTTCCATCATGTGTTCCATGGGTAGGGCTAATAGAATCATCGGTGATATGATCCCCTACTTCATTAGTTATAGTATATGGGGTTTGTGGAATCATAATGACCAAAACTACATGAGAGAAGTTCCTCTATCTATGTTATATGATATCTAGGACATTATATTTGGGTTGTGGTGTCCCCCAATAGATCCTGGTTGTGATCCCCTCTCTGAGAAAGGTCTTTGTGATACTATTTTGGGTTTGTAGTGTCCCCTAGATGATCCTAGGAGTGATCCCCTAATCAAGGAGTTGTGGGTGGTGGTTTTCCAGTTTGGGTTCATAGCATCCCCCAGCAGGTCCTGGGAGGGATCCCCTTTCTAAGGATTGAGAGCCACTGATTTCCAGCATGATGTTCTTAGCGATGATATCCATCGAGCATGTTATCTCGGATATATTCCCTTTGGAATGGAATTGTTGTGTCATCGGCATTGTGATACTCAATTGAGTGGTACCTCTTAGAGGTGTAATTTTGGATGGCTGGGTTATACTTGATGGATTTTATCTCTCGAATGAGTGTCATCTAGGATGACATGCCTCGTGGAGTGTTTGCTCCTGGTCAAGTGTATCTTTAGATCCTCGAATAGGATCATGTTGTTAGATATGATATCAGAACCTCATGAGAATTGGAGTCTGAGAGGAGTATATCTGGGATTTGTATTTATAGGTTTTCTTATGGTGTTGTCACTTCCCTAGTTTGACACACCATGTGGTATGAGTTGACTAGTCATTTATAAACAAGGTTGTTTTCGATAAGTAGATTCTCTCTCTTGTTTCGGTTCCCTCTAGCTGGGTTGAACAGACTGCTGCCTTTTAGTTTCTCCCATTTATTTTCTGTTTTTGGGGTGCCTATCGAGTATTATTATCCCCACACCTACATGGGATTTTCCAATGTATTGTATCTTGTGGAGAACACATACCTTTAAATGGAGTCTTAGGAGGATTCAGAGCGAGCATAGTTTAGTGATCTAGACCAATCAGAGTGTTTACCAGACCTGGGCTAAGGATCTTTCCCACAGGTGAGTTTGATAGAGATCTTCTCCTTCTGAGTAGGTTGGATGATTTTTCAATTTTATTTTGGTGAGAACTATATTTTACCATTTTTTACTTCGCTAAACTCTAGCATGGGATAGTTTTATGCATGAATTTCTTTTCATTTTTATATATATCTACACTATTCTATGGAGGTGTATGTGGGTGCATGCATAAAGGTACCTTAGGCTAAGACCTCATATGTGTGTGATAGCCTAATTAGCGCTGAACGCTGGCACTTGTCCTATGGAGGCAGGCTTTGGGAGTCATGAATCGATCCCCATTGGGTTAGGTCTTGATAGAGTGGTATCATAGCGGATTCCACTTTTGGACCGTAGTGTTGTGATCATGGATTGGGTTTCATAACAACCTTGTTAGGATGTTTCGAGTTCAGCTCCTAGGCCAAAGGTTACATAGTTGGTGCGACATGTGATATATCCATTCATCAAGACTTTGATCACCTGATTTTTGACTCAGTACATTAGGACACTAGATGTAGGGAAATAAATGGTACATGAATCATATAGGACTGGGATTTCTATTTTACCTATCCTTCTTGAGTCGTCTCCCCTGATATACTCTTTGATCATAGTGTATCTTGATTTTATTTCAGGATGCATCCATGATCAAATATTGAAAGGGTTCTATGGAGGGATTATGGTGACGATCCTACCCATGTAGAACCTTTATTTTAGGTCATTGGTTTTGAGGCTGGACCTTTAGGCAGTCCTCCAGTTGAGCCACCAACCATCGAGAAGAGGGTTGTTCCAGTAGTGCAAGCTGAGGATGCATGCAGGCTGAGTGTAATGAAAGAGTTATATAGGTGGAAACCTCTGAGGTTCTAGGATGATCCAGTCCCCCATGGTGCTGACGACTTGCTTGATACTGTCACAAATGTTCTCCGCCTTGTGATGACACTTACCATTCGAATGGTATTCCTAGTGAAGATCCTTATACCTGGTTCATCCGGGCGATGGTGGATTTTAGTGACGTAGTCTGATGAAGAGGTGATTCTCACTTAGGATGAGTTTAAGTGGATATTTAAGGAGGAATTCTATCTAGACATGTTAAGGTCAGTGAACATCCAATAACATCTGTAGCTTTTTCAGGATATCATGACCATGGAGGAGTTCTCGAAGAGGTTCACAGACCTATCACATTACACCTCACTACTGGAATAGGGTTTTTTACCAACACTTATATACCAACGGTTTGCTTAAAACATTGGTATATAAGATTTTTACCAATAGTTTTCTTAAACCATTGGTAAAACTGGGTGCATGACACCCTTTACCAATGGTTCAACTGAACCATTGGTAAAGGGGTCTAAATTCCCCACCTTTACCAACAGTTCTTGAAAACCATTGGTAAAGGTTTTCCCCAATAACCCTGTACGACACTTCTCCTCTCCCCCATTTGGATAGAACCCTAATTCACCTCTCCCCCACGATGGATCACCTCTCCCCCATTCAGACAACACCTCTCCCCCATGATTAGAGCACCTCTCCCCCATTCGGACGACACCACTCTCGGGTTATCTCGATTCCTCCATCCGAATGGTTGGAATCTCGGCTTCCCCCATCCAAGCTGCTGAATCTTCATCTTAACCATCCCATATTAGGTATTTTCTTAAGAGGTACCTTATTTTTATTGTTATCTATCTAATATTTTAGTTTTTAAGGTTTGATTTTGTTGTGTATCTGTTTTTTTTCTGTTTTGATTTAACCTAGAAAACCCTTTTAGATTTTTTCTTCAGAACCATTGAAAACCCTTTTTGATTTTTTAGTTGTCACTTTAATTTATCATATCATTATATTAAAATGTTATATAAATAGACTGGATATTTATAGACCTCTCGGTGGTCACCTACATGAATTTTATCTCACACATTGTTCGAGATTCCATTGGGTACCCGGATAAACTACATGATTATATGTTTAGATAAGGGGAATCACCATTTTACAAATGTATGACTACTCACATGACATAGGATGGAGCATGAAGAAGATGATTGGGTTGTATCTAAAGTAGTTAGGTCGAATTTTAGAATTTATTGATCCTCTTGTATAGTACTACTTCCTACTAGTTGTAACTATGTTTTTCTTCTTAATACATGACATACATTACCATCATTCGGTTTATGATTCAGTTATTAGTTGGTATTACTGATTTGGTTATTTTCATCCATTTCCAATATTTTCCCATTGTTACCTTTCTTCTAAATTTTAACTGATAATATTAAAATTGTGCAACTTAGGTAATGAGGGAATAGTCCCCCCTAGACACACCGAAGGCTCTCACTATTAATCAATAACATTTGGAATTTTTGTAGATGTGCTTGAGGCCAGGTGGCCATTTGGGTTTGGGTAACTAATGAGTGGCATAATGGTTTGGGATATCACAATTCCTGGATATCCTTTTTATAGGTGTTTATAATCAAATCCATACCTATAACTATTGAAGGTCCCTCTCCAAAATCAATTAGGACATGATTCAATGAATACACCCTACCAACCTATGATCTATGGCCCCAAACCTAGGATCCTTTAATCCATGGTTAATGTGAAACTTAATGAGGCCATAACTACTTTTGATGTGATCTTCATCCCACTCCTCATCCTGATCTCCCCGAAGAAGTTAAATTATAAAACTCAAGTACTCCCAACAAGACCCTTAAGGATTATGTATTCTTTGATCCACTTCCAATATCTTACTGGGAAATCCTCAAATATAGGCATTAGAAATTCTTTATCTTATTTTCTTATATACACTGTATTTTGTTGTGTTTCTTAATATGATTCTCATATAGAGTAATGTGTCAGTTATGCTTTTATATAAAGTAAAAAATTGTCATTTACCTAAATATTTTTTTTATTTAACTTCAATATTATTGAATTGTTTTGAAATGAATTATTGCAATTTTTTTACATAAGGGATAGAATTTGGATGTACGAAACTGATCAGATTTCAAATGATTTTCAAAATAAATCGAATAGCTTTTTAGATTTTGCATTTGACAAGGCTTCAGATAGTGGTCACATACACTTCCCATGTTCTAATTGTGTTGGAAGACCTTGATTGAGTCATGAAGCAGTTAGCTATCATATAACCAAATATGGTTTCTAAACAAACTATTATGTGTGGTATCACAATGGAGAGAAAATGGATTCTCAAAATGTTGATGATCCAAATGATAAGACTGAATTGGAGAGTTTGATATATGATCAGTTTCCATTTATTCAGCATCATGAGAAGGAAAGGATGTCTATCCAACAAGATTTCGATATAAACACACATGATGCGTCCAATTAAAATGATGATGTTGATAGGGTGAAAAAATTGAATGGTGCTGCGATGAATCTAGTATATCGACAATGTGGTAAAAAGAAAAATTTAGAATTTTTAATCCGATTGTTTCATGGGAAAACTATGTATGGAATTTCAAATACTACAATTGATTACATTCTTACCTTCTTGAAGGATTTACTTCCAGATGATGTAGATATTCCCTCAAACCACTATATGGCATGAAATTTAGTTTATGAACTTGGATTCTCAAAAAAAAATCATGCTTGCCCAAATGATTGCAACTTATTTTGGGAGGAAGCTGCTGAAAGAAAAGATTGTATCAAATATGGAACCTACCGATGGAATCCAATAGATGATGGAAAACCATCTCGTGTGCCACAAAAAGTAATGTGGAACTTCCCATTGATCCCCAGATAACAGAACCTTTTCATGTCTGATGAAATATCAGTAAAAATGTGATGACATGACACCAAGAGAAAAAAGAATAATGAAGAGTTGGTTCACCCTGCAGATGGATATTCATGGGAGAGATTTGATGCTTGATATCATGAATTTGCAGCTGACATGTGTAATGTGAGAATTAGTCTTTCATGTGATGGTTTTCATCCATTTGGGTAGATTCTTACTTCGCACATCACATGACCAGTTTTCATACACATTTATAACCTTCCCCCATGGTTGTGTATGAAAAATCTTTACACTTTCTTGAGTATACTTATATCTGGCCCTTCTGATCCCAGAAATGATATAGATTTATACATGCAACCTTTAATAAAAGAGTTGAAACTTCTTTGGGATATGGGTGTGACACATATAATTCATGTTCAAAAGACATATTGCAGATGCATGATGTGATTATGTGGACGATCAAAGATTTTCCTACTTATGCAATGATTTCTAGATGGAGCACAAAAGAAAAATTGTCATGTCCTGTTTGTATGAAGAATAATTGATTGAGAAGAGTGAAATATCGTCGTAGTTTTAGTTTTATGGGACATCGATGATTCTTTACAATGAACCATCCATATATAAATAATCGTCAAAGATTTGACAATACCATGGAGACTGACGATCCACCTCAGTGTATGTCTAGAACTAATGTGCTTAATGAATTGAAAGATTTTAGTTATTCATTTGGGAAGGGTGTAATGAAATATAGAAAGAGGAAAAATGTTTCCAATGATACCTGTTACAATTGGAAGAATAAGTGTATATTCTATGAGTTCTTGTATTGGTCAACCAACTTGTTACATCATTGCTTAGACGTAATGCACATTGAAAAGAATATCTGTGAAATGTTTCTTTCGATTCTTCTAAATGTAAAGGGGAAGACAAAAGATGATTTACGATCTCGGCGTGACTTGGTAGATTGGGGGATCAGACCAGAATTGCATCTTTTCTGTATCAGTGGAAATAAATGGAAAGTTCCATGTGCTTCTTATGTGATGACACCTGCTGAAAAAAATCAATTTCTGGAAGTGCTAGAGATTATTAAAGTTCCTGATGGCTATTCAAGCAATATATCAAAATGGGTCCACAGAAAAGAGTTGAAGTTGAAATATTTGAAGACTCATGATTATCACGTCCTTTTGCATGAGTTGATTCAAATAGAAATCCATCATCTACTATCCAATAATGTAAGAGTCTCAGTTATTCAGTTGTGCCATTTGTTTAGAGATCTTTGTGCTAAGAAGTTGTCCAAATCCTTCGTGCAAAATCTGTTTTCATAGACACCATTAATTTTGTGTGATATAGAGAAAATATTCCCTCCATCATTTTTTACATTCATGTTGCATCTGACTGTCCATCTTCCGACTGAAATACTTCTTGGAGGACCCATTGCTTTCTGTTGGATGTATCCAACTGAAATAAACATGTACACATTGAAATCATATGTTCGAAATAGGAATTATCCCGAAGGTTCTATTGTAAACAGTTACTTGGCTCAAGAATGTATGGATTTCTGCTCAATGTTTTTGTATGATCTTATTACGAGAATAAACAGACCAATGATAAATGAAGAAGAACAATATGAGAAAATTGAACCCAGTTTTCCATCACTTCCTCAGACATGAGAAATTTCGAGATTATATACATTGAAAACATTAATCCTTGAAGAGCGAGAGATGGAACATCACACAGTGTTGTTCAATTGGGATTTTTTCGATGAGTATATCAAGTAAGTAAATTTTACATGTATCACTTATCTTATCTCTTGTAATTTTAAATATTTTTTATACTATTAATATTTTTATCTACAGGGAACATAAATAATTGATATATAGAAAGAATCGTTCATTATCTTTGAGAAGGAAAGAGACTTTGCATAGAAAAGGGTTTTCTGCTTGGTTGAAATTGAAGGTAAAAATATTTTTGTAATAACTAAATAAAAATAATTTTTAATTATGTTTACTATTTGTTTATATTTCAAGCATCCAGTTTGCATGCAGACTCTGTTTCTGAGGAAATAGGAGATTTAGATTTTGGTCCCAATACCATGGTTTGTGCTTGTAAATGACTTGTGATCAATGGATACAAATTTATTATCCCTGAACGAGAAAGAAACATGATAATAGAGAATGAAGGTGTTATGCTAACTTCCATAATGGACTGTTATGCCAGTTCATCAGAAAATAGACCTCATTCTAAAAATGTAGCTTATTATGGAGTCATGGAGAAAATAATAATTTTGGATTATTATTCACATGGTCGAATCACGATGATGAAATGTCAATGGTTTGATTCAATGACGAGACAAGACACCTTTATTGATGATTGTGGATTTTGAGTTATTGACATGACTCACACTCTTTCCACCGATGAACCATATGTATTGGCATCAATGGTGAAACAAGTTTTTTATGTCAAAGATCATCGTCATCCTAAATTTAGTGTAATTATTGAAGTAAATCCCAAACATGTTTTTGATGATGGTGATGATGAAGTTGACACTATCACTACTACAATTGAAAGCAATCCGTTTGTTACTTATGATGAGTCCAATAGCTCAATTTTCAGAGTTGATTGTGAACCTGAAGTTGTGGTGGGAAATATATAGAATCATACAATCATGTTCTCACCTACATGTTTCACCTACATCATTCAGAGTGTGTATCCTAGTACTTACCTTAAAACCACCATAAATATTTTGTTTCTTTATGTTTTTTTATCATAATTATTTTTCTATATTTTGTTTTTAGGTTACACTTTAGTTATCTGTTTCTAATTACTTACATATTTGTTTTCATTGCAGGAAATGACACACATTGAAGAGATGAGGTAGAAAAAGATGACAGAAAATAATCGTCACATGACACAGATGGGCGTTCCTCCACTCATCCCTATTGTGAGTATTTTATTTCAAATATATATATTTCAATAACTTATAATATCATGTGTTTAGTTTTTTGTTAAATTTTTTCTCAGGATCACCCCCTAGATGAGAGATATCTGACGAGGAGCCTGATGTTTCTCCCAATATAGAGGCTGGTGGTAGGGGGGCAGGGGTGGTGTCAGAGTTAGACAATCATCTGGTGGTCCTAGTACTGAGGCCGGTGGTACGAGGGCTCATGGTGTGAGAGTTAGATGATCCACTGGTCATACTCGATTGGACTATGCCCATACCACAGATGTATCTTCTACGCCCCATTTTGATCCTGGTGTGTCTTTGGGGACACATGGGATATTTAGGCCTCCGATGTTTACACTACCAGTTGGCCAGACGTCTGTGCCATCATCTTTTGCTTCTGGTTCATTATCTCCGAGCCATTATATTCCACCTTCTTTGACTCCTGCTCTGACACAGTATGTGACTGAGGAGTTTACACTCAGTGACACTCCACCTGTACAGGATATTCCTTCAGCTTCTGCACATCTAGTGACGCCCATCGATCTGACTACCACAAGTATATTTATATAACTCTAAAAAATTTTTATACCAATTTTTTTAATAACTTGTACTGATATTTTTTTCATTAATAACAGATTCATTTACTGTTATGAGGTGGGGGAGGGGGTGTACTCACTTGCGTGCGATAGGAAACCACCAGACACAGTTGATGGTTGAATACAATGATGAGGGATATATTATTGATAAACCTGGGTAGTAATGTCAGGGTTTTTTGGCGACGCTAGCAAAATAATCCGACATCATTCCGGTCAGAACTCTCTCAAGGAGACATTTGCCACACAAAGTCAAGGATAATGTGTGGGCACAAATTTGTGTAAAAAATCTATTGGATTTAATGTAGTATTTTTTTTGTATTTAAATGAATTAATCTATTGGGTGTTAGCTTCGGTTTAACTTCCCTGATGGAAAAGGTGCACAACCAGTACATTTAAAGGAGCTAGGAAAGCTTTGGAGAGCTTATAAGCATGAGTTGTATGTTGGATTGTGTGATAGAGTGGACACAGATTTGGAGACAATACCTATCATGGATGACTGCCCGATAGAGAAATATCACCAAATGATTACCCATTGGGAGACTGCCAAATTTAAGGTATTAATCCCATTTGATGTATTTAAATTATATTTTTCATATTTTGCATTAATATTATCTTATTTATTATTAAACATTATTTATGAATATTCTGAAAAAATAAAAAAAATTGATTCAAAGCAATACCTCCACACTTTGGGGTGCACTACTATGTCAGATCAGGAGAAGCAGCTGGTACGATATAGTTGTTTATAATTTTTCTTTAGGACTTGACCTTTTTATTGTTTCCTACATAAATTATATGATTTATTGAATATTGAATATATGATTATACTTGCACTTCATATTGTTTCAATGTCATTACAAAAGAACAAATTGAATATTGAAGGACGTCTCCCTCGAGCAAAATTGTTTTGCTTGAGTAGAAGGAAAAAAGATGGAACTGCGGTTAATGAACCGACACAAGAAAAGATTGTAAGTTTTATTTTTTTTATTTAAATGTTTAATATCTATGTTGAAATTTAATAATCTATTAATATTTTTAACAGGCTGCTTTAAAGGCCCTTGATTCCTAGGAGCCTGACAATTTAGGGCCACACGATCATTTATATCAGGTTTTGGGAGATGAGCACTCTGGTCGAGTACGCTACCGACCTGGTAAGAATATAGTCCCAATGAGGTATTGGTCCTCTCCAGGTATCAATTCTAGTACCACCATGTTGGAACAGGTCAAGGAGCATTGAATACAACCAGATAAAAGGGTCACAGAGTTGGAAGAATAGGTTCAAATGAGGGAGAAAGAATTTATGAAACTGATCAAAGCTTTATCTTCATCACTTCCACCAGAGGCCAGCCCGGCTTGTCAGACATATATGTCATCGATGTGTGCATTACCCAATGCACCAGGTGATAGTTCTAGTGGTGGTTGAGATGATGACGTTCCTGGTGATGACTAGGATGCTAAAGAGGACGAGGGTGATGATGAGGATGAGGACGAGGGAGAGGATGGGGCCGAGGGTGAGGATGGGTCTCAGAATGAGCATGGGGATGATAACGAGGATGACGACGAGGAAAAAGATGGCAGTGAGGATGATTCTGATGATGACAGTGGTGATGGTGATGGTGATAAGGAGCAGAATGATCCATTACATTTTTGACTAATATTTATGACATTTGATTTTTTATTTAATATGGATGTGTCGTTCTACTTCAAATCCTAGCACACCTTCCACACACCCATCACAGCCCCCACCCTCCTCCCGGGACCACATACAGCCCCCCAGGCAGCCCCCCGGACAACCCCTCAGAGAGCTCCATAGACAACACCCCCACCCTCCGCCCTGGACCTCAGACAGCCCCCCTGACAGCCCCCCTGACAGCTCCCCACCCTTTACCATGGACCCCAGATAGCCCCCCGGACAGCACCCACCCTCCTCTCTGGATCCCGAACAGCCCCCCGAGCAGCCCCCCGGGCAGCCCCCACCCTCTAGCCTAGACCCCAAACGTCCCCCTAGATAGCCTTTAGACAGCCCCCCAGACAGCCCCCCCAACAGCCCCCCTGGACCCCGGACAACCCCCCACACAGAATTGTTCTCAAATAAATTTTTAGCACGCATTGAAGGTGAACTTTAGGATGAGTTCCTTTAAATGGGAAGACTATAAGAACCTGGTTTTTGACTCTAGTATGGATATTTTTTAATTCAGTATAACTCCTTATTTTTGACCAAATATGGAAGCATAATGATTTTATAATGGTTTATGGGGCTTCTGGGGCTTGTTCGGAGCTCGGAACCCCGGTCGGCATAGAAAAGCACTATGCCTCACAGTTAGTAAAAAATTTAAGTCCATCCCACAAGGTATCTACCAAACATATTGGGATATATATTAGAATAAATTTGCATGATTTTCCCTAACCATGCACTAGGGGATGCACATCAACCACAATGTCTATACTTTTAGTATAAGATATTATCATTGTTATTGAACGGTTTTCCTAACTGGCATACGGAAAACCAACAAAACGCATTCGGATTATTTTTATACTTTAGTAAAACGATTCATGAGTCATATGTGATTTTTACGAGTAAACCGCGCCTCAATACGAGGCACGGTGTGGCCGGTATCACTCAAAGTATCTGTCTTTTGTTTAAAATGGACACCCTTTTAAGTAAAAAAACTAGCATACGAAAAACTGACCAAACGTATTTGGATTGTGATGATACTTTAGGAAAATGATCCATGGATCATATTTGACATGTAAAACTTAATACCGCCTCAATACGAGGCATGGTGTGGCTGGTACCACTCAAAGTGTCTCACTTTTATTTGAAATGGACAACATTTTAAGTGAAATCAAAATCTAACATACAAAAAATGGACCAAACGTATTAGGATTCAGTTGATGATTTAGAAAAAAGAACCATGGGAAATTTTTGACATTTAGGAGTAAACCCTAAATCAATATGAGGCACAGTGTGGCTGGTACCACTCAATGTGTCTCACCTTTATTTGAAATGATCAACATTTTAAGTGAAAAAAACAACTAGCATACAGAAAACCATCCAAACATATTCGGATTGTGTTGATACTTTAGGAAACGATCCATGGGATATTTTTGACATGTACGAGTCAACCCCACATCAATATGAGGAATGGTGTGTCCGGTACCACTCTAAGTGTCTCTCGTTTGTTTAAAATAGACAATGTTATAAGTAAAGACAACTGGCATACGGAAAACCAAAAAAAAGTATTAGGATTGTGTTGATACTTTAGGAAAATGATCTATGGGACATTTTTGACATGTAGGAGTAAACCCCGCATCAATCCGAGGTGCGGTGTGGCTGGTACCACTCTAAATGTCTCGCTTTTGTTTAAAATGGACATCATTTTAAGTGAAAACAACAACTGGCATATAGAAAACCAACCAAACGCATTCTTATTGTGTTGATACTTTAGGAAAACGATCCATGGGATACTATTGATGTGTAAGAGTAAACCCCGCATCAATTCGAGGCACGATGTGGCCGATACCACTGTAAATGTCTCTCTTTTGTTTAAAATGGACATCATTTTAAGTGAAAACAAAAACTGGCATACAGAAAATGGACCAAACGTATTTAGATTCTATTGATACTTTAGGAAAACGATCCATGAGTCATTTTTGATGTGTAAAAGTCAACCCCGCCTCAATCTGAGGCGCGGTGTGGCCGGTACCACTCAAAGTGTCTCACCTTTATTTGAAATGATCATCATTTTAAATGAAAACAACTGGATTACGGAAAACCAACCAAGTGCCTTTGGATTGTGTTGATACATTAGGACAACAATACATTGGTCATTTGTGATGTGTAAGAGCCAACCCCACCTCAATCTGAGGCACGGTGTGGCCGGTACCACTCTAAGTGTCTCTCTTTTGTATAAAATGGACACTATTTTAAGTAAAAACAACTGACATACGGAAAACCGACCAAACATATTCAGATTCTGTTGATACTATTGAAAAAAATGGGTCATTTATGATGTGTACGAGTCAACCGAGTCTCAATCTGAGGCCTGGTGTGGCCTTTACCACTCAAAGTGTCTCACTTTTATTTGAAATGAACAACATTTTAAGTGAAAACAAAAACATGCATACGGAAAACTAACCAAACTCATTTGGATTGTGTTGATACTTTAGGAAAATAATCCATGAGAAATTTTTGATGTGTAAAAGTCAACCCCGCATCAATCCGAGTCATGGTGTGGCCGATACCACTTTATGTGTCTCTCTTTCGTTTAAAATGGACAATGTTTTATGTAAAAACAACTGGCATACAGAAAACCAACCAAATGTATTCGGATTGTGTTGATACGTTAGGAAAACGATCCATGGAACATTTGTGACATGTAGGAGTCAACTTTGCATCAATATGAGGTGCGGTGTAGCCGGTACCACTCAAAGTGTCTCACTTTTATTTTAAATGGACAACATTTTAAGTGAAAACAACAACTGGCATACGGAAAACCAACCAAACACATTTATATTATGTTTATACTTTAGTAAAACGATCCATGGGTCATTTGTGACATGTACGAGTCAACCCCGCATCGATCTGAGGCACGGTGTGGCCGATACCACTCTAAATGTCTCTCTTTTGATTAAAATGTACATCATTTTAAGTGAAAACAACAACTGCATACGGAAAATGGGACCAATATATTTGGATTCTTTTGATACTTTAGGAAAACAATCCATGAGTCTTATGTGATGTGTACGAGTCAAACCCACCTCAATCTGAGGCACAATGTGTCCGGTACCACTGAATGTGTCTCACCATTATTTTAAATGATCAACATTTTAAATGAAAACAACAACTGACATACGGAAAACTAACCAAATGCATTAGGATTGTGTTGATACATTAGAAAAAATATCCATTGGTCATTGGTGACATGTACGAGTCAACCTCACCTCAATCCAAGGCACGGTGTGTCCAGTAGCACTCTAAGTGTCTCTCTTTTGTTTAAAATGGAAACTGTTTTATGTAAAAACAACTGACATATGGAAAACTGACCAAACATATTTGGATTCTATTGATACTTTAGAAAAACAATCCCTGGGTCATGTATGATGTGTATGAGTCAACCGAGCCTCAATCCGAGGCTCGGTGTGGCCGGTACCACTCAAAGTGTCTCACTTTTATTTGAAATGGACAACAGTTTAAGTGAAAACAAAAACTTGCATATGGAAAACCAACCAAACGCATTAATATTGTATTTATACTTAAGGAAAATTATCCATGGGTCATATGTGACATGTACGAGTCATCCCCGCCTCAATATGAGGCACAGTGTGGCCGGTATCACTCTAACTGTCTCTATTTTGTTTAAAATGAACATCATTTTTAGTAAAACCAACTAGCATACGAAATACCGACCAAACGTATTGAAATTATGTTGATAATTTAGAAAAATGATCCATTTTCCAGCCTCACACAATCCACTTCTCATGTGAGGAACTCCTACCCCTATTCTAAAACACATGACATTTAATACGTCAAGGACAACTATATTCCCTAAGTCACACAAGATCATTGATACAAACCCATTATCATGATCACTAAGTTCAAATACACCCACCCCAAACCATGAAATTATATTTCTGTTTGGTTTAATTCATTTATTCATTTCCTTATTTTGGGTTATTAGCTTCTAATTTCTAAATTCAATCGTGTATGTGTTATAAAAAATGCAATTTTTTATGTATTATTAATTCTGTATCACATATAATTACATATTCAGTTTTTAATGTATTGTATTCATAATTGATTATTAAATTATGTATCCTTATAATTATCAGTTTTTAATTATGTATCCTTATTATGTATTGTATTGTATGTATTCTGTACAATTCACATAGCAGCACACAGAGTAGGCTGCTGTGTGAATTATACAACAAAGCCTATACCAACGGTTTTAAACCATTGGTATAGGTTATGTATGTATTTTTTTTACTAACGGTTATGAACCATTGGTACAAAACCTTTAACAACGGTTTAAACCGTTGGTATAGTGGAGAATAGAAGACTAAAAAATATTTTCCAACGGTTTTGAAACCATTGGCATATGTCTTGTATAATAACTCTATGCCAATAGTTTTATAAAACCATTGGGATAGAGTAGATTTCATCACATATACCAACGATTTATCTCAAACCGTTGGTATATGTCTACTGTCACGACTTACTGGGCTATGGTTTCTAAAACTGTTCGTATAATTTATACCAAAGGTTCTCCACCCTATACCAATTGTTTTTAACCATTGGTATACCTTAAATTTCTAGTAGTTCCTTGGATATGGTTTGGGATCCATTATTCATAGAACAAACCATTGATCATGGATTGCACTAGGATATTAGGTCTTTAGTGGTGCTGTAGTGAATCCCCACCTCTACTGGGGTGCGTGAGTGAGATTTGGTTGTGGAGATCATTCTAGATGAGAAGAATCCTATTGTTGGTGCTAGGAATGTGGGAGTTGAGATCTCGACAACTAGTTCAGTAGTTGGTATCTGTTGGAATGCTCAGGGATCTGGGCATTCACAATGCTTCCAGAGGCTATCCCAAGATGGAGGGTCTGAGGATCAGGGCTTTCAGACCAGTTTTGATCAACCGCATGAGAGGCAGTGTTAAGTTTACGATAGATGGGGACATCTTTCTAGAGATTGTTGAACCTTCCAAGATTTTGAGAGGGTGTCAGTCGAAGGAACACCTTGTATGAGACAACATTTTGAGCATGGATATCTGTAGGGTAGAAGATGTGAAAAAGGAGAGGGTGTAGCAGTAGGATGTGGCCATTGGTACATGTTTCCACCACAATCCCTAGGTGGTCCACACCATGCATAGAGAGATGGAGGATGAGGTAGGGGTCAACTGTAGGCCATATATTTCTTTGAACTTGAGTCTCTGAGGGTGGATAGAGGTATACATTGCGTCCTTTCTACTTTCTGAAGTATTATTGATAGACACTGTGAAGAGGTACTCTTTTCATTATGCTTTTTTCTTGTGGTTTATTTGAGGTGACATGGGGTGTTGGTAATACCCTGTGTGGGTGCTGTTCGGCATAGATTCAAATGAATGAGGAAGAGGTATACTTCCTCCATTGAGAAACATTTTTGAGATGCGAGTAAAATCATGAGGTCAAGTCAGTACAACCCAAATAGGATAGTATCGAGGTGTGGTATATGAGTCCCTTTAATTTGTGTTTTTAGGTTAGGGTTGTGTGCTCATGTTTTTTATGAAGAGGTCCTGGTAATACCCCATGGGTTTTATTGGGTATCCCTATTTGTTTTTTGGTACCCTCTCATGTTCAGCGTCATCTTTGTACATACAACACTTGAGGTGGATGTGTAGTTTGATGTGACTTTAGACTCACAAGAATTAGAGATGAATTCCACAATAATATTTGCTCTTGAGATGCGATAAAAAACAATGCAGGTAAGAAACTTACTCCCAAGAAGATAGTATCGAGGTACTATGGATGATTTACTTTGACTTGTGTGTTCAGAGTTGGGTTCGTCGCTCTCTTTTTTAGGTTAGTGAGGTGTTGTATCGCTAGACTCTGTGAATGTAGATGGACTAAGTGCTTGGTGTTTTTCCCACAAGTCACAATTGAGGAGACACATTCCTATTAGTTTCATGATGTCATCCTGGTTGTGCTAGAATTGGGTGGGGTATCCCTTGTGGTTCCCTAGAGCACATGCTTGTATGTATCACGAGATCCCTTGGTAATGTTTGTGTTGTCTTGGTGAGATTTCTGGTGTGGGAGGCCTAATTGAGAGCTTATTTTCTTTCCTTATTTCTCATATTTCTCTTTTTGAGGATGAAAAGGCTTTTGGTGGAGAGGATGTAGTGACTCAGGTTTCACCCGTAAGACTTTGGAATATTCCTAAGAATATTTCAAATTCCAGGCACCGAGTTAGAACAAAAATCCATAGCCTGGAGAGCCTCAACACTGTGATTTAAAAACTATTAAATATATTTTTTCAGGCATTCTTAGTTTCATTGGAAATGTGGTTTAACTTCTAAGAGAAGTCTCAGATCAAATTTATGAGACTGAGGTTGGTTTCAAAACGTTGTGTTTACCCTAGGCACGACATAGACTTTGTTGGTGCCTGGTTTTCGGTTCGAGGCGAGTTGGCATCAGGGTGTTAAGTGGAGGATACTATTTAAATAAAATTAAAACTATATCCCCTATCCCCCTCCCCATTTGGTGTGCACACAGGAGGATCTAGATGCCCTATCCTCCCCATTTGGTGACAGATGACCCAAGGACCAAATCGATATAATGAGGCATTGCTCCTCTCCTATCTTGATGAAGATCACTACTAGATCGAGAAACATTAGCTACCAATCTCCGATTTGACCTTGAATCTTTGTTGTTTCACCCATGATATAGGAGGTTTGAGTTTTTTACCCTCATCCCCTTTTTGATGCATCGTTTTAAGGTTGTAGAGACCTTAGATTCTTGATAGGGACCCCTTGAGGGTTGATTTGTGTGTTTAGGGGTGAACAATGGTGATCATGTTGTTTGTAGAGAATTGTGATGGATTTTACCATATAAAAAACATATATATTAGAGGAACATGCCTTGTGTTCTTCCCATTTGAGGAAGATGAAGTTTGGGGACTATATGCGGTGTACTGCAAGTTACATGCCATATAGTGACACCAAGTGGAGTGGCCTGAGGACATGACCAAGGAATCCGTGTGAATGTAAACGATCATGTAAAAGTACACAACTAGAGTACATAGACATGGGTTCCAGACATAGGCCTGGGAAAAAGACAAGGCCAAGGGCTATGTAGTCAGGACACATAGTGTACCCTGTAGTACACGCCATGTGTGAGACATGGCTGGATGAGCCATGTGAAGGGAAGACATGACTAGGGATTGGGTGATATGAGACACACCATTTAAATATGGTACACATCAGGTGGTCCCACACACCTATCCAATAAGTGCATTTAGGGGATATGAATGGGTGTTTAGGAAAGGTCACACATTGTGTAGACCCCCTTATACACCATGTAGTCTCCTCTTGAAGAGGTTTCCAAATTTTGAATATCGTACTCCAGGGATCATATTTGGGCCTGCGAGTAGCGTATCCTGAGTAGTTTTCCACATAGAATGTGATTGTGGCCTCGATATGGGCATATGAGATGAAATGTGTGGGAAATGTAGTGTGGGTTTCTCTTATTAGTGACACCTTGACTGGAAGGGTTGAGTGTGTCCCCCTGGTCCTTATATTAGGGACTTTTAGACCGACATGGTTGAGTGAGTTTCCCTGGTCCATTCTCTATGAGGGTTTTGCTATCACATTCTCATCATAAGATTGTGACCCTTCTTTGGCTGCTTCACATACGTGCATCATGGGTGTGTTACCACTTTATGGATTTATTCATCTTAGTGCTCATTGACTACATACTTGGCAGATTTGGAGGACGTATAGCTCTGAGAGGCCTGATGTGATCCTCATGTACCTTCATGTATTCCCGGGTAGGGTTCTTGGAATTAGTATAACCAATATTCACCCAAGCATCGATCCTCTAACTAGGAGTCTATTCCAGTAGGGGACAGAGCTCTCAATGATCCCTGGGTGAAGAACCTCTAGCTATGTATTGATATCTTTTCTTTCCTTTGGATTTAAATTAATTGTTCCATGGGTAGGATTTTTGGAATAATGGGTGATATGATCCCCCAATTCATGAGTTATACAATATGGGGTTTATATAATCATCATGACCAAAACTACACTGGAGAAGATCCTCTGTCTGAGTGATATGATCTCCAAGACATCAGATTTGGGTAGTGGTTTTCTATAGTAGATCCTAGGAAATACCCCCTCTCTGAGTGAGATTATTATGATACTAGTTTGGGTTTTTGGTGTCCCCTATCATATCCTATGAGTGATCCCCTAAGCAAGGAGTTTTGGGTGACTATTTTCTAGTCTGGGTTCATAGCATCCCCCAGAGGGTCTTGAGAGGGACCCCCTTCCATAGTATCAAGATCCATTGAGTTCCAGCATGATGTTCTAAGTGCCAATATCCATCGAGCATGTTTTCTCATATATATTCCCTTTGGGATGGAAATGTTGTGCCCTCAGATTTGTGATACCCGATTGAGTGGTATCTCTCAGAGGTTCCGTCACGGATGGTTGGGTTTTACCTGATGGAGTGTATCTCTCAGATGAGTGTCATCTGGGATGATAGGCCTTGTGGAGTGTGTGATCCTAGTCGAGTGTGGCTTTATATCCTTGAATAGGATAATGTCACTGGATACAAGTTTGGGACCTCATGAGATATGGAGTCTGAGATGATTATATCAAGGATTTGTATTTCTAGGTTTCCTTATAGTGTTTTCACCTCCCTAGGTTGACATACCATGTGGTATGTTCTGAATAGTTGTGTATAGATGATGAAGGGTTTGAGATAGAGTTTCTCTCACTCATTTGGGTTCCCTCTAGCTGGGTTGAGTAAACTATTTCCTTTAAGTTTCTCTATTTTCTTTTAGGTTTCTGGGCTCCTACTGAGTATTAGTATACTCACCCCTACATAGGATTTTCCTGCATGTATTGTGCCCTATGCAGAGCACAATCCTTTTGACAGAATCCCTATAGGTCCTAGAGCAGGTAGAGTTTAGTGAGCTAGACTGACTAATGTGTTTAATGGAGCTGGGCTGATGGGATTTCTGGTAGGTGCATTTGATAGAGATCTCCTCCTTCTGAGCATGTTTTATGCTTTTATAGGTTTTTTGGCAAGCCCTATATTTTCCCTTTTTGTACTTCTATTATACTGTTGTATGTGATTGTTGTATACATGTATTTCTTTTTAGTTTTTTATATCTCTACAATTTTTCATGGAGGTGTATATGGGTGAATGAATATATATACCTTAGGATAAGGCCTCCCATGTGCATGACAGCCTACTCAGTGCTGGATTCCAGCTCCTGGCCTATGGAGGGGGTGCTTGGGGAGTCGTGGCTTGAGCCCCGTTGGGTCGGGTCGTGACATTAAGTGTTGTTATTTTTGTGAAATGTAAATATTTATTTACAATTTTATAATTAATTTATTGATTTAAAAGTAAATTTATTTTCATAAAATAGATTAAAAAATTAATATTTTTTTCATTATAATTATAATATATTTTATGAGACCATAATTAATTTTACAAAGTGTTTTAAAATTAGTTATTATATTAAAATCAGTATTTTTTTTGAATAAATGATCATTATAATTAAAAATTAAACCTCTCATATTTATAAAAATATTGTTGTAAAATGGAGTCCATTTTTGAAATTTTCACATCATAAAATGGTTAAGGTGAATTTTTGGGATTTTTTAAAAATAGTTTAATTTTTGATGAATAGAGAAATACAATAATTTACGTTATTTAACATTATAAGGTAAATACATGAATTTTTGAGTCATTAATGGTGTAATCACCCATTATTTATCACTCACATACACTATTTACTATACTTAGCAACAAGAATAAATAGTATTGATAGTCCTGAGTCAAAATAATAAATGGATGAATAAAATAAAAACAAACACCCCTCTCCTCTCCTATAAATAAGACCCCTCACCACCCCTTCTCCTCAAACCTTATAAAAATTGAAGCTGGTATAAATTATACCCAATTCCCTTCCCATGACTCTTCTCGATTATCGAGACTTACTAGTCTTACCAAAATACCTATTCCAAGTGTCTTAAGGAGGTTCCCAAAGAGAGGATATTCAAGTGGTAAAGTCCTCCTTATTTCTCTTTTAATTTCATTTATTTTCTTATCCTCTCATAAACTCCCTATATAAAGTGGTATGATAAATCTAGTATCACATATATACTATATTTTTATTCTGATACTATATTATCTATCATCAAATCCCTTCTCCCATGTTGTTATTTTAAAAATGAAAACATCATCTGTGATGTGTCGATTCACTGCCTTCATGGAAAATGAGTTTTTATTTTCCATTATCTCCTTTAATAATGGTCATAATACTATTATTATGGTTAAATAATATTTTAATATATATATTATAAATTATATGATGTTCTGTAACTAATATATAAATTTAATATTAAATAAAATGACACAAGTTTGTGATGGTTGTAAAAACCTCCTAAACAAATTAATACATTTTCCTAAACATTTAATCTAATGAATCATTCTCATACCATATAACCAAAAAGGTATATGAGACTATTTAATCTTCTATAAGTTCATTAATACTAAATAATTTCACTTATGGATTAGGTATTCCCATTTTACAAGAACTACCATAATTATACTAAAGTGGTCCGACTATAAAACCATGAAATGAATGCTCCTAGAACAATGAAATTAAACATTATAACTAATCTAAATGAATGTAAATGAAATTAATAAAATTATAATGAATAAAATATATGTTTAATTGTTTCTAAATTAAGTCATTAATTAATCTACTTTTATTATTAATGATATTAAGTACAAGTTCAGAATATTTTTGGACATAAGGTAAGGGATTCTTATCTCACTTTTACTTATGGGATAAATATTCCTTATTTAACCATTATTTATTGTGTGTGGTGTACATACTGACCTTTAATATAACATATCAATAATATATTTATCTTCTTTACATACAATGTTTGATTTTATGATCATTAATTTTATGGGGCATACAGTTCGACTGATTACAAAGTGGTAAGGGAATTCTTAACCCAATTTATATTCTTTGGGTTAAACTTATACCCATTGACTATGTATTTATAGGATTATGTGTGGAACGAATTTTGATTATCTAATGTTTTATTTCCACTTGTTTTTTGTGTATTTATAGCTGATACACATAATCAATTCATTTGGTAAACACTCACTCTTTTAAAAATACTATTTTAAATGTTTCTTTTTCAAAATTTAAAAAAATGTTTTTCTAACATATATGATATTAAAGGATTTTACCACCTTAATTGTGCCTTAATATCTTGATGAATTATTTAAAAATTTACATGGTTATTTTTAAAGATTTATTTCTTTTATAATTGCACAGTTTTTTAATAAATGATTTCAATGTAAAGTGGCATTTATATCAAGAATTTACCAATGATTTAATTAAAGTATTTTAATCTTTTTCAACAACATTTTTGGTTATTTTTCATAATTGAGGTTTATATCTTATGATACAATCTACCATATTTTATTAAATTCTTTATGACTAGTTTGATTTTGGATGTGCTATTTTTATACCATTTATCATATTACACTAGATGGTTTATGATTATGCTTAATGTTTAAGGAAAGTTATTTTATATTCTAGTATCATTATGAATGTATATGTTGATTATGTTTCACCCCTTTCACATGATAAATGCATTGGACTTAGTAGGTGATGGGTGAGGCCTACTATATCCCCTTGATGCATCAGTAGGCCTCATGAGACAAACTAGTTTGGGAATTGGATGATGTCTTACCTGATTATTTATAGTGTCTTGGACAAATCCTTGATGGTAGGTTTATAATGTCTTGAATTATGCATTGCCTCATTATGAGATTAGTTATTGATAATTCATGTGATTATTATACTAGTTTAATATCCATGGTTAAGTTTCATTACCATGTGATTATTTATATGTCATTATTTGATCAGATTTTATTCCTACCATATTGTGCTCAAGATTGTGTTTTAATGGAATTCACATTACCTCATTGTTTATGATTATTTATGATAGATTCTTCTATATGGTTACCGTTACTGGTCATCTGAGATAACCTTATTCTTAGGTTTTATTTTCCCCCTAGATACCAAGACGTATATAATGATTAACATGGATGGATAATCTAAGAGAATGTGGGTGTTTCTAATGGAGTCACTATGTTGTGTTTCATTTCAATTTGTAATGTAATACTTATATTTGTATCTAGTTTTACAAAGCCACTAAACTATTCTCTCCTTTGGGATTCAATCTCTTGTACTTATTAATAACTGAATAATGTAAGGCACCAACTTCGGGATGCTGGGGACGAGGTCTTTACAGTTGGTATTAGAGAAAGTTTAGTAGAAAATTTGGAAACTAGATTTAGAAAAGCATATATTAGGGAAATATGAACCTACAACTAACTTTGAAAATATTTCCAAGTTAACTATGCTTATTATTTTGAGATTTGTTATACATAAAATTTTTAAGTGCTTCACTAGTTTTAAAAGTTCATAATATAATCTAGTGTATGCCATTATTTAGAAATGGCTTCTAGTGGAAGGAATGGAAACCATATCAACGCATCTATTCCATGTATGGATTTCCCTCCTTTTTAAGATAATTATGTCAGAGCTAGAGCTACAGTTAGAGCTCAAAAAATTATATCTATACTAGGACAAATGACTCAGGATATGGGAAATAAGCTTACTCACATGGAGTAGCCCGATCCATAATGTGGGGTAACAATGTTAAACCTATTTATGTAGAAACAACCTATATCATTCAATGGGACTAAAAACCCATTTGCAGTTAAAAAATGGATAAGTTCCTTAGATAATATATTTCTCACTTTGGGATGTAACGAAAGGGAGACAGTTATCATGGTATTTTGTTGTCTCTCTAGAGATGCGGATCAATGGTGGCCTTTAATTCAAAGAAAAAACTAGGAGGAAAAAATTTTAAATATGGAATGGAAGGATTTAAAGAAATTTTCTTGGAAAATTATTTCCCTCATGAACAATGAGCAAATATAGAGAGATAATTCTTGAGTCTGAGATAGAAATAGGATGAAAACATTGCTAAGTATGAATCCAAATTTACATGGTTATAAAGGCATTCCAAAAACTACATACCCAATCCATATAGAATGATTTACTATTTCTTTTATGGTCTTAATCCAATTCTCTAAAGGTCACTATTCTCCCAAACATTCTCATCATACACATAAATATTATCAAGTTCCATTAAGATGGAGAAATAATTTTCCAATCCACATCACTTCAAAGGGAAGAAAGATAAGAAGAAGGATACTGAGTACTTTGAAAAAGGAAATAAATTAAAAGATATAAAGGGAATAATATAATTTAAAACTTGGAATAAATGTGGAAAGAAACATCAAGTAACATGCATATTGGGAATGAGATTTCATTACAAGTTGTAGAAAAAGGCTATCAGGCCCATGATTTCAAGGGTAAAAAATAATTCAGAAATGTGAAATGATTTAGTTATAAGGATATGGGACACTATAAAAATTATTGTACTAGATGTTAAGGAAGATTTCCCAAGAAATGGACAATGGAAAAGGCCATTCTTATGAATTCAAAAAAGATGAGGTTGAAGTTCCTAATTATGTGGGGGTAGGTACTTTAACCATTTCCTCAAATTCAGCTAAAACTTTTTTTTATTTTGGATCATCACATTATTTTATATCTTCCCAGTTTGCTATAAGAATTATATATTTCTGATTCAAGTTAACAAGGGAGTTTTTAGTTAAAAAACGTATTGGAAACCCTATTGAAACAAATATGTGTTAAGTCCTTCCTATTATGAAACATAAACGGTCTCTAATTATTCATTGTATTATCATAACTATGGTTGATTTTGATATAATCCTTGGTATGGAATGTATTTAAAAATAAAATGTAAAAATTTATTTCAAATAGATGGAAATTATAATTCATGATGAAGATATGGAATTTCTTATATTTAGAGTGAAGGATTCATCATTTGAGTCATATCTAGATCCACCTCCATTAGGTCTTCTAAATTATATTCTCATTGAAGAAGAGCATATAAAACCTACCGATGAAAAAGGAGATCTTAAAATTTAGGATTTACTTATTGTACATGAGTACATTGATTTATTTCTAGAGGAATTACCTAGACATCCTCCAGAGTGGGAAGTTGTGTAGTGACTCAGGGTTTTCCCTGCCAGGCTTAAGAATATTCTTACGAATAATTCCAGAGCTAGGCATGGTCGCGGTGTGCGATTCCAAGGCTCGGTGTACCATAAATAAATTTTATAAAAATATTAAGTATTTTTATACTATGTGAATGGAAGAATCAGGTGTCTCTCAAATGGTAGCTCGAATCAAAAATCTGAGGCCACTATTGAGTCAGGAGCGCGATGTTTACCCTAGGCAGGGTATAACTTTTGTGGGCATATGCCGTCTCTATAAAAAACTCCAGAGGGAAAAAATGTATAAAAAATAATTAAAAAAATTGTTTTATTTGAACTACTAGTTCAAATAATTTCTGAACATGCACTTAGATTGAAAATTCGAGACTACGGTTGAGTTCGTAGCATGATTTTTTCCATAGGGGTGACCTCTGTTGAGAGAGCATGAGAGGTTTGGATTTTTCCACTGCTGGCAGCCTCCTATAAATAGAAGTTAATATAAATGAGCAAGATTTTGCTCATTTCTCTCGTGGATGGTGGAACTCTGGCCGATAGTGAATTTATGTTCGAACTTTATTAGATTGTGATGAAAATGCAGGCACCAGTAGATCAGAGTGTAGCGAACACAAAGGCTGATCCATAATCAAGGTAGGTTTATTCTTTCAGATTCTACTTCTCCTAGATCAGTGTTTTTTTTCATTTTTTATTTATTTGCATTTTTTCTGCTCTAATTGACTCTATCAATGTCCAAACTAAAAATGAACATCGTCAAATTGAGTTTTTGATTGGGCATTCTCGTGTTCTTCGTTCATTATTTGTCGTTAACTTTTTGATATGATGAAACAATGTAAAAATGTCATGAGGAGCATGGATATGGGAAGTTCATGATCCAAGGATTCCAGATCAATGATGACTTTGAGTTCTGAGCACTGGAGGAGGCACAATAGTGATCGGAAGATCTGCCAACTTTTCGTCACGTCAAAAGAGCGACAAATCTCCAAGCGGAGACCAAGTCTATGAAGATCACATCCTGAGGTTTACGGAACTAGTCCTAGACTTTGGAACACCATAGTGGTCCTAGTGGACCATGAAAGGTTTTCTAGTGGATTTCCGGTGACTTCGGCGATGGTCTAGAAGTCCAGTAGTGGCAGTTTCTGGCGAGGTGGTGGTGGTCCAGCAGGCGCTCTAGCGACGGTCCAGGGGCTTTTAAACCTCCGTATCTTTCAAACCGGGTATCCAATTTGTGTTCCATCTATGGAGACACAACCCTTGCTTCAAGGAAGAACTTTTGAGGCTGCTTTGAGAATATTTTTTTTGGGCTTGATGCTCAGTGGAAAAAATGTCCAAAAAATAACAATAATATTATATTATTATTTGGAGAATCTTGTATCAAACGTATCTCCTGCACCCAACATCCGATTGATGCAACATCAGTAGTGTTGAGACACTGACTTTACGGTGGAAATTTCGATACTAATTTCAGGTGCATATTTTGAAATTGTGGTGTGGGCCCCACGAGGCCTGATCTGGGCGTACTGTGGTGAAATGTGACATTTTCACTGGGTGTCTATTTGGGAAGAGTGAGTAGTTGACCCCACATGTTTTTCTGAGACCATCGTAGAGGTGTGATCCATTTGATGTGTTTTGGGACTGATATATCGACCCCACAAGGACCTGTTGTGGTGAATAGTGCCATTTTCACCAATGGTCCATTTTGGGTGTGTGAATAGCCAATCCTGCATGTTTTTCTCCACATAACATGATAGTGTGTACAATTTGGGCCTATGAGATGCGGTTTGTAGGAGATGTCATGTGGATATCTTGGGTTAGTGATGCTAATGAGCTGGGATGAGTAGATTCCCCTGGTCTCTTTGGCGATGTTACTACTAGTAAGGTTGAGTAGTTCCCCTAGTCTTAGATGACAACATTACGATCATCTGGGTTGAGTGGGTCCCTTAGTCCTTTAGTAGTGAGGGTTTTCAGTATCACATCCCCTTCATCAGACTGTGGCCCCTCTTCTACTACTGTGAGGGTTTTAGAATCACATCCCCTTCACCGGACTACGACCCCTCTTCGACTTCTTTGTGTACAAGAAGCACGGGTACATTAATTCATTATGGAGTGAGTTTTCTTAGACTGCTTAGACAACAGACTTAGTGGACTTTGAGCATGTATCACCCCAAGAGGCTCGACGCAATCCTCACATCCCTTTGTGTTTCCCTGGTGGAGTTTTTGGAATTGATGTGACCAATATTTACACAGGAATCTATCCTCTAACCATGATGTCTAAATAGGGGATATATCCCCAGTGATCCTTAGGAGATGATCCTCAAGCTGTGTATTGATATCTTCTCTTTCCGATTTCTCAGGCATGTTTACATGAGTTACTAGATGGGGTTTGAGGTATCATCATGACCAACAGTACTTGGGAGATGATCCCCTATCTGATCAATATGATCTCTAGGGCGATGGATTGAGATAATTATGTTTTCTTAGTGGAGTTCTCTGTATCGGCATGACTAATACTACTCAGGCGCTGATCCTCTACTAGATGAGTTGTTCCAGATTTGGGTTGTTGCAGGATAACCTTTCTAAGTTCGGTGTTCCAGCTAGGGTTTTAGGTGTCCCCCATCAGATCTTGGGTGGGATCCCCTACCTGAGGAGTTGGGGTAGTTTAGTTACCAGGTGACTTCTTCCATGACGTTGTCCATTGAGTGTTCTCTCATAGATAGGTATCACAAGGGTTGAACAAGTTGTTCTATTTGTATGTTTTACCAATCAAGTGGAAGGTCTCGGTTGAGTGAAAACTGGGTTGGTGAGGTTGGATAATCGACTTTAGGATGTCTATTTTTGTACCCTCTCGTTCTGTGTGCCATCGAGAATGGTTGTGCTCTTGTTGTGTGTGCTTCAAGGAAGGTTTTTTTCTTCACCTTGAGTCAGAGCCCTTTTCTGTTATGCGGTCAGAACCTTATGAGACTAGTGAAAGTGTTGCATTAGAACCTCGAGTCATTTACCATGAACAATAAATGGTCAGGACCATGAGACTAGGTGATGGTGTTGAGTATATCTGGTTGTGATTCGGGAGTCCCTATGGAATGTGTCGTTTCTTTGACATGCTAGGGACGTTGAGCTGACTAGTTGGGTATCACCGAGGATGGTCTTGAGATGAAGTTTCAGTATCCTTTGGGTTACCTTAGGCTGGGTTGAGTTAACTGATTCCTGTCAGTTACTCCCTTTTCTTTCAGGGTTTTGGGGAACCTACTAAGTATTCTTATACTCCCCCATTCACAGTATTTTCCTGCACATGTATTGTGTCTTGTAAATACCACAGGTCCTTCGATAGAGTCCCAGTTGGACTTAGAGTAGGTAGATCATATTAGCTAGACTGACTAGGGTTTTCATAGGAGATTGGATAAAGATCTTATCATAGGTATTATGATAGTGATCCCCTCCTTCATAGTAGGTTGGTCACATTTGTAGTTTTCTTTTGGTGGGCCTTGTATTTTCCATTTATGTACATCTACTGTACTCTGGTTTTGGATAGATGTATGCATGCATTTCTTTTCAGTTTTTATATATATCTCTGCACTATTGCATGGAGGTGTATATTGGTGAGTTTGTACAAGTATGATAGGATACGACCTCACATGTGTGTGATAGCCTACTCAGCACTAGTCTCCAGCACTTGGCCTTTTGGAGGTGGGCTTGGGGAGTCAAGGCTCGAGCCCCATTGGGTCGGGTTGTGACAAGTTGAATTTTCTATTGAGTTAATCCCTAATTCTAGACCTATATCAAAGACTCCCTATAGAATGGCCACAAAAGAGTTAATAGAGTTAAAGAAACAACTAGAGGATCTAAGTGGGAAGGGATTTATATGCCCTTGTGTTTCAACTTGGGGATCTCCTATTCTTTTAATTAATAAGAAAGATGGATCTATGAGGATATGCATTGATTATAGGGAGGTCAATTCTATTATGATAAAGAACACGTATCCTCTTCCTTGCATTGATGATTTATTTGACCAACTTCACAGAGCTCAATATTTTTCACTGATTGATATTTTATCTTTATATCATCAATTGTGTGTAAATAAGGATGATATTCAAGAGACAACATTTCAAACAAGGTATGGACATTACGAGTTTACAGTAATTCCATTTAGAATGACTAATTCACCATATATTTTTAAAGATCTAATTAAAAGGGTATTCAAGGAATGTCTTGAAAATTTTTATGGTATTTATTGATGATATATTTTTGTACTAAAAAATCTATGAGGACCATGAGAACCACTTACGGATTATTTTATAGAATTTTAGAAGAAAATAGTTATACGAGAAGTTTAGAAAGTGTGAATTCTAGCTTTAAACAGTTTGTTTTATTGACCATATTGTCTCTAATGATGGAATATCATTTGATCATATGAAGATAAATGAAATAAAAGAATTGGCTACACCAATGAACATAACCAAGGTTTGTAGTTTCATAGGTTTAGTAGGTTACTATCAGTTTTGTATATAGAAAATTTTCTGATTAGCTAGTATGTTAAAAAAGATTACTCGTAAAGGGGTTAAGTTTATTTGGGAAGTGAAATTGAAGAATTATTTGAATAAATGAAGATTAGATTAGTGAGTTCTCTAATCTTGACTCTACTATTGAAAAATGGTGGTTTTGTGATTTATAGTGATGCATCGAAGAAAGTACTTGGTTGTGACCTCATATAGAATGATAATGTTATTTCCAATGCATCAAGGTGGTTAAAAACTCATGAACAGAACTATATAACTCATGATCTTGAGTTATAAGATGTAATATTTTTCTCTAAAGATATAGAGAAACTATATCTATGGTGAAATATGTGTGATATAAATAGGTAAAAAGAGTTTTAAATATATCTTATCATAGAAATAAATCAACATGAGGAACAGGCGATGACTCGAGCTACTCAAGGATTATGATTGTTCAATACACTACCACCCAGGGAAGAAAAATATGGTATTAAATTCATTGAGGATAAAGGATCATAATGTTCTAAAAAAATTAGGATTATTAGGGATCCTGTGTATATGGATCTAGTAAATATGGTTATGAAAATTATCACAGAAAGTGAAACATCATTAATTTTTCAAATGGATTCAAAACCATATTTATTGGAAAATAAAAAAAGTTCTCAGTCTCATGATTATAATTAAAAAAAATCAATGCTATGAATGATGAGAAATTTGTATAATTTGTATATAAAGATGGAAATCTGAAATTTGGAAAGAGTGTATGTGTTCCATTAATACCTGAGCTTAAAAGGGAACTATTAGATGATTCCCATAGCTCAAATTTATCTATACACCCTAGAAGTATCAATATATATAGAGATATGAAGGAATATTTTTTGTGGGATAATATTAAGTGGGAAATTGCTGATTATGTATCAATTTGATTAGTTTTTCAATAGGTGAATGATAACAGATAACATCCTAGAGTATTCATGCGACCTCTACCTAATCCTTCATGGAAATGGTATGACAATACTATGGAATTGTTCACTATATTACCAAATAATCGAAGAAGGAATGACAAAATATGTGTAATTGTTGATCAACTTACCAAATCATCACATTTCCTTTCTATAAGGGAGAATTTTCTTATGGAGAGCCTTTTATGAATCTATATTAATGAAGTTGGATGAATTTATGGTGAACATATATTGATTAATTTTGATTGAGATCCCCATTTTATATCAAAATTCTAGAATATTCTTTTAATGTTTTTGAATAATAAGATTTATTTGAGTGTTGTTTATCACCCTCAAACTGATGGAAAGTCTGAAAGGACTATTAATACATTAGAAGATATGTTGAGATCATTATCACTTGACTTTAAAGGTATGTGGGATCAATATTTACCTTTGGTAGAGTATTCATACAATAATATTTTCCTTTATAGTATTCAAATGGAGCTATATAAAGCATTATATTTTAGGATATGTCATACTCCAACTTGTTGGGATGAAGTTGGTGAGAAAAATTAGAGGCCCAAAACTTTCAGAGGAAACAATAACAAAGTTAAAGACTATTTAGGCTCATATTAAAGTAGCTCAAAGTAGGAAAATGAGTTTTGATGACAAATAGAGAAATTATTTTGATTTTCAAGTGGGATATAATGTATTTCTAAAAGTATCTCCATGGAAGGGTTTCATAAGGTTTAGTAAGAAAGGGAAACTGATCCCTGGTATATAGGACCATTTGAAAATTTAAAGAGAATTGGAATTGTGGATTATCATTTGGAAATACCACCTAGCCTTTATAAAGTACACAATGTGTTCCACATCTCTTTGTTAAGGAAGTAAATTACAAACCCAATACATGTCATCACTTCTGATGAAATAGAACCAAAACCCGATTTGTCTTATAATGACGAGGATATTGTGAATCTTGAAACTAGAGAGAAAGTATTGAGAAATCAGATGATTGTTTGTAAAAGTTCTTCAGAGAAACCATGAAATGGAATAAGCAATGTGGGAACCTGAGGATGATATGAAGAAGAACATCCCTGTAAGAACCCAGACCTTCTTTTCAGGTATGTTTTTCCTTTTTCTTGAGTTTTTGAGAAAAGAGGAGTTTCTGGAAATTTTAGAAGTACACACCATGTACTTTATGAGTACACGCCGTGTACATTGTTGTCGTGTGAGGCCATGTGCTGGCCATGTCCTGGCCACACACATGGTCGTGTGGGGTGATGTGGAGCCCACTTAATACGGAGTACGAAAAAGGCGTGTACACGCCGTGTACTCCAAATGTACACACCGTATACTCCAAAGGTACACACCGTGTACTTTCTTTTTTTCATTAAACGGACCGGGTTCGCGTCTGATCACCAGAGGAGTCTTCTTTTAGGTCTCATTCGACTGAGGGAAGCTGTACGATGCCATAAATTCTCTAAGCCCCCAAGCCTCCATCTGTTCTTCGAATCGACTGCTGTCGATTGCATTGGAACCGCAGCGGTAAGCGCTTCCTTCTTCTAGAGCATCATTTTCCAATTCCTCCTCTTTTCCAAGTTATCATGGGATGGATTTTTTATGCCTTTTCATAGATCTATGATGTTATAAGTATATTCAAGCCTTGTGGTTCAAGTATATTGATATCCTAACCCCAAGGTAGGTGGTTTGTGCCTTTCTGTTCAATTTCTATGAGTATTATGTGAAAATTCCACCAATACCCTTGAACGGGGTATTGCGTGTTTACCGTTTTACACCTACTAATTTACTAACATGCTTGTATGCTTGTGTAGAGGTTATTTAGTATGAATTGAGTTGTTTGTTATACCTTGGATGTTCTGCTCATGCTTTTTTCTATTTATGACCGTTTGGTCCTGTTTAGCCTATTGGTCGTTTACCTATTTCCATTCCTTATGATCGTAGGATGGAGTGTTGTTTTTTGACATGCTTGAGAAGCTGTAGACTGGTTAGCCAAGTAGTTCAGTAGGTTTACTTTGGCCATATAGAATTATTATGCATTGACTTACACGAGGTCGTGAGAACCTGGTGTTACATACTATAAGAGGATAGACCAAGTGAGCTTCCTCAGAGAGTCTTTGGAAATTATAGACTATAGGAGGATAGACCGAGTGAGCTTCCTCATAGAGTATTTGAGCTTTATAGAATATATGGGGATATACCGAGTGATCTTCCTTAGAGAGTCTTTGTTTTACTTGAATTATCGTGAACCACTCCAGGCTATAAGAGGAATTGACCGGGTGAGCTTCCTCAGGGAGTCCGTGAACGACCTGAGGCTATAAGAGGAATTGATTGAGTGAGCTTCCTTAGAGAGTCTCTTGACCTTGGGGATATAAGGGGAATTGACCTTGTGATCTTCCTCAGAGATTCCCTGACTACCTTAGACTATAAGAGGAACTGACCGGGTGAGCTTCCTCAGAGAGTATTATAATTTTTGCATGACCAAACCAGAGGGGTTAGGCTGAGCGTACTACCCAGAGGGTTGTTGGTACTTATTAGGTAGGACCAGAGGGGATGGCTGTGAGTACTTCCCAGAGGGTTACCTATTTGTGGTTAACTGTTGCTTCACTGTTGATTGATTGATCTGTTGATTGTTTACTACCGAGTACTTTCTTGTTTCCTGTTTACTCATTACTATACTTTTACATGTCATATACTCACTGACTGTTAGGCATAGATCTTCAGGTGGTTGCCTACTGGGATTTAGTCTCACACCCTATTTGGGTCATGATTTTGGGCCCAAACAGATTATATTGCTATAGGTATAGACAAGGGAAAGTGCCATTCGACTTCTGGTACTTGATTGCATTGGAGTTGGAGAGCATGGGACCAAGCCGAGGCTTGCGATGATGAGGAGTTGCTCATCTGTTTTTCTTTTGTACTTTGGTTTAGTACTGTATTCAGCATTGTGACTTGTTTGGGTGATTTCCTAGACATATGTACCATGCATCATTTCATATATATATGTGCTCCAATTGTTTATTATTCTAGTCTTACACTGTTTACTATTGTTGGATATTCACTGCTTTCGCTATTGTATGTATTGTTACTTCCGTTGTGTACTCTGCCAATGAGGGCATAGTTTCTCCACTATCACACCCAAGGCACTTACTGCTAGTCGGCGGCCTCTGGCATTCGGGGAAATGCACTTGAGGCCATATGAACAACCAGGTACGGGGCACCTCTAGGTGGCTTCCAGAACCGAGACGTTACAAAGTGGTATCATAGGAATTCTTTTCTCTTGACTTACTATTTGGAGCCTATAGCCAGGGATAGGACGGAATAGGTACATGGTAATAAGATGTGCCTGGGAGTAGCTAACCCGTGTACAGGGAAAAGACAATCTACCTCGTTTATTGAAATTTATTATGGGTTTTCAAGGTTACGGTTGATCTGATTTTCTCCGATGGGTGACTCACATGTTTTGTGCTATTACTGTTGATATTATTGGGGTTCTATTTCTGTCGCAACCTAATGAGATGAGGGTATTCCATCTCATGCATCATATAGACACTTTCCAGAAATCACATGTCATGTATTTTTGCTATGCCATTTAGGGTGCATTAGCGATAACAAGTTGTTGTGATAGATGTTGTGTAGAATATGCATGCTGTTGTGATAGATTTTTGATAGAATACCTACTTTTGATAGGTATTTCTATATGTTTTATCTTGTTGAATGAATGCCAAATTTTAATTCTTGAGGTGTAAAGGGCCCAAATGAATCAGAACATGGTGGATCATTGACTTTTTTCCCTAGTATATGATATGTATGAGATGCCAAGATTTGATTTTCAGGGATTATTGGCGCTCACAGATCAGAATTTGGCACCTTAATGCTTGTTTTCTGGGTTTTCTGGGCTCCAAAGTAGTTTCTGAGGCTACTGCCCAAAAAAATATAGAATACACGACGTGTAATTTATGAATACACGCAGTGTAGTTTTTAACCGTGTCACTGACTGTGTGGTCATGGAAACGAGGTTACGAAAAATCTTTCAGGAACACGCTGTGTACGGTACGTACACACCATGTTGTAGTGACCGTGTCCTGTAACCTAGGTGCCCAGCCGTGTCACGAACAACATGAGCCGGGGAAATCCTTCAAGTACAAGATGTGTGCACATGGATCACACCGTGTAGAGTGAACCGTGTTTTCGGCCGTGTAAGTAACAACACGGGTTGTTGAAACTTGTCTAGTACATGCTGTGTGGTGTTTATACACCCAGTGTAGTCTAGGATTAAGAGGACCATGTGGGTTAGACGTGTAAGGAGACTCAGGCTGGGGAATAGAGTTCAAGTGCATGCTGTGTGTGGGGACACCACGCCATGTGGTTGGGGCGTTACACGACTAGTTGTGGAAGAAGTACACGCACATGTGAATGGCTTAAAAGAACACACCGTGTAGTGTTTATACAGGCCATGTAGTCATGTTTTGTAAAACTTTATGGTTTCTTTCTTCTATTCCTTTCTTGTATTCTTTTGTTTTTAGTCCTTGATAATCCTGATCTAAGGTGTGCATTTGACCTTTCAGAATTATGCCACCGAGACGTCCCCCGGTTGTACGCCAACTGCCTAACGAGGATCAGACATCAAATATGGCTGATCAGGGACCTCATGCAGATCCACCTCCTGTTACATCCTTGGCACCAGCAGTTATACCAGTTGCAGGCACCAATGCACAGTTTAGGGAAGATTTTCTGAGGATGATGCAGGATTTTCAGGGGGCGCCATCTCCTGCCCCGGTGATGGTAGAATTGGTGCATGTCTTCAAGTAACAGCATCCTCCCACTTTCTCTAGGGAAGGAGGACATCAGGCTACTGAGTCATGGCTAGAGTCCAGACTGATTATTTTAGAGCATCTAGAGATACCTCCATAGAAGAGGGTGAATCTTTCTACTTATATGCTCTGAGACTCCTCCAAGAGTTGGTGGGAGGTGATCTCAAAGTCTGGATGCTAGTAGTGTATGACTTGGGATGAGTTTCGGCGCATCTTTTATGATTACTTCTACCCATAAACCTTGAGGGCTAATCGAGACCGAGAGTTTATGAGTATGGAGAAGGGCAGTCTTTCTGTTATGGAGTACTCATCCCACTTTACTGAGCTACAACATTTCACGCCTATTCAAGGAGGTGAGGAGCCGTTCCTTACACGAAAGTTTGAGGATGGTCTGAGGCATGACATCCGATCACATGTGAACATCTTCAGGTTGACTTTTATAACATCTATCGTCAACTAGGCGCTGATCACTGAGTGTAATCTGAGGGATTCTGGAGTAGTGAGCCTGGACTGTTCAACATCCAGAGTTAGTATTCCTCCTATCGATAGCAGGAAGCACCACTGGGAGTCTGCTAGAGGAGATCAGAGGAGGCGGGATGTATCTTCGGGAAGCTAGGTAGTATGCTACTAATGCGGGAGGAGTGGGCATACTAGAAGTCAGTGCCAAAGACCCGATAGAGTTCCAATGTTGTGGCAATATGGGCCATCTTTAGCATTTCTGTCAGATCCTCTCACCTACAGCTGGTGGTAGGGGTTCTTCTATGACCCCACGTTCAAGAGAAGCATTGCCAGTTTCTCACCAGTCTGGGAACTGATGTTCTTCTAGCCGTTCGGGCCGAGTTGGAGGTCATGGCCATGGTGGTCAGTCACCAGGTTACCAGCGACAACAAGGTGGATCGACTCAGAGTGGTCAGGCAGGGTCACAGGGCCTTGGATCAGGACATACCTTTGTAGTGGAGCAAACCCATCAGGAGTAGGATCCCGACCCTCTACTGTTCGAGGTACGATCTTAGTAGCATCAGTTTTATCTTTATCTCTTTTTGATATAGGGGATTCCCATATCTTTAGGTTTGTCGCTGTTGTGGAGAGTCTTGGTCTCTACATCTTTTATTCTGCCGACATATTAACACTAGAAACACCATTGGGAACTAAGAAAACTAGTGTACATCAGTGCAAGGAGTGCCCTCTTGAGGTTGGTGGGTGTCACTAACTTTGGGATCTCTATGTCCTAGAGATGACAGGTTATGATGTCATTCTCGAAATGTACTGTCTAGTTCCCTTCCAGGCAGTCATCGACTGTTATCATCGCAGGGTGAGTTTCATATCACCAGAGGGTGGATCTTTTCTTCATAGGGGCGAATGGGATGTCCATGCGAGCAGAGTGGGTCCAGAACATCATGGGTTGGGAGGAGTTACAGCCCAGATTGCTAGTCGTTATCTGGATGACCAGGGGACTTCACAGTTAGACTTTCCTCCAGTGGTGGATCATTTTAGATATTTCTTTCCATAGGACTTTTCAGGTTTTCCTCTGTAGTGTGTGGTAGAATTCTCGATTGATATTGTTCCAAGAGTGGCACCAGTGTTCATTCCTCCTTATAGGATGGCTACACATGGGTTGTAGGATCACAAGAAGAAGTTGGAGAAGTTGTAGGAAAAGAGTTTCATCTGACCCAATACTTCTCCATGGGGTTCGCCTGTCCTGCTTGTGAAGAAGGCAGACGGTACCCTCTGGCTTTGTGTGGACTATCGGAAGTTGAACTAGTTGACAGTCAAGAACCGATATCCATTTCAGAGGATCTATGATCTCTTTGATCAGATTTGAGATCCAGTCGTCATCAGTTGTGTGTTAGACCATCTGATATACCTCTTACATCTTTCCGGAGTAGGTATGGTCTTTACAAGTATATGGTTATGACGTTTGGTCTCACGAACGCACCTGCAGTTTTCGTGGCACTGATGAACCGAGTGTTCCATCCATACTTGGATTTCTTTGTGGTTGTTTTCATGGATGAAATCTTGGTGTACCCTCACACTCAACACGACCATGCTACCCATCTTGAGATCATTTTGAGTACACTGAGGGAGCATCAGTTATATGATAAGCACTCAAAATGACACTTTTGGATGGACCAGATTCACTTATTGGGTTATGTTATCTCAGAGACAGGAGTGTCGGTAGACCCAGAGAATGTGAGACCAGTAGTTTCCTGGGAGCAGCTGAAGAACATCTTTGAGGTTCAGAGTTTTCTAGTTCTGGCTGGATACTACATATGATTTATTCAGGACTTTTGATGCCTAGCTGAACCACTGATAGGTCTGACCAAGAAAGGGGAAAAGTTCTTATGGTCAGATTCTTGTGAGTCAGCCTTTAAGGAGCTGAAAGGAAGGTTGAATTCAGCATCGATACTAGTATTTCCAGATCCAGGAAAGAGCTATACTATTTATTATGATGATTCAGGTATCGGACTGGGAGCTTTTCTTATGCAGGGAGATGGAGTCATTGCTTACGGGTCTCTGTAGTTAAGGCCATAAGAGAGGAATTACCTAATGCACAATTTGGAGTTGGTAGCTGTTGTTAATTCCCTATGCTATTGGAGACATTATCTTTTGGGAGATCACTTTGTGGTGTTTACCAACCACAAGAGGCTCAAGTAAATCTTCACTCAGCGTGATCTAAATTTGACGCAGCATAGATGGGTCGAGTACCTACTGTCCTTTGACTTTGAGATTGCCTACATGCCTGGGAAAGGCAATGCGGTGGCTGATGCACTGAGTAGGAGGACTTAGATACTGACGGTTCAAGAGGCCAATAGTGAGTGGAATCTTATGGCTCTATTCTTTGAGATGAATTTGGAGGTGCACAAAAGAAAGGGGCAGAATTTTCTATCTTCTGTAGCTGTTACCTATACCCTTCTTGATCAAGTACGAATGAGGAAACTATTATATTCTGAAGGCCTAGTCCTACGGGAAAGCGTGTTAGTAGAGGACCCTATTTCTGGGTAGACCATAGGTGAGGATGAGATATATCTTTTCCAGGGATCTGTATGGGTTCCAGTAGATATACTTGAGGAGTTAATGCAGGACTTTCATTCCTCAGTTTGGGTAGTTCATCCTAGAGTCACCAAGATGTATCAAGATATACACCATCAGTATTGGTGTCCAAGTATGAAGAGGGACGTTGGTGGTTTCTTCATGAGGTGTTTCACTTGTCAGCAGATGATGGAAAAGCATCAGCGACCAGCAGGGCTTCTACAGCAGTTAACCATTCCTGAGTAAAAGTGGAATGACATCGCGATGGACTTCGTGACCGATTTTCTGAGGTCTCCTTGAGGGAATGCTGCAGTATGGGTTGTCATTGATAGACTCATGAAGGTTGCTCACTTATTGCTGACCAAGGAGACCATCAGTGTTGATGAGATGGGGAGGTCGTACATCCGAGAGATTGTACGTCTGCATGGATTTCCACACTCCATTGTTTCAAACATGGATGAATTTTTTACTTCTCAGGTCAGATAGGGGCTTTAGAAGGCTTTGGGAACACATATACGTTTGAGTACAACATACCATCCCCAGATAGATGGCTAGTCCGAGCATACAATCCAGGTGATTGAGGACATACTCCGAGCATGCATCCTAGATTTTTGAGGTTCTTGGAAAAAACATATACCTCTTGTAGAGTTTTCTTACAACAACAGTTTCCAGGAGACCACTCAGATGGAACCTTACGAGGATTTGTATGGTAGGCCATGCCGATGACCCTTATGTTGGCTAGATGCAGGAGAGGCAGCTATACTGGGACCTCATCTTGTCTAGGAGAACACAAAGCAGATAGAGTTGATTCATAAGCGGATGAATACTGTGCAGTCGCGTCAGAATTATTATGATGATAAGCGGAGATGACCTCTGGAGTTCATGGTTTGGGATCAGGTTTTCCTGCGTGTCGCACCGAGGTTAGGACACAAGAGGATTCAGAGACAGGGTAAGCTTTCATCGAGGTAGGTCGGGCCGTTTGAGGTGTTGGAGAGAGTTGGGCCGGTTGCCTATCAGTTGAAGTTACCTCAGAGGTACCGGGCTATGCACGACATCTTCAACGTTTCACAGCTCTGACATTAATTTTCAGACCTGTCTCATGTCTTACAACCTAAAGAGGTTGAGCTAGAAGCAGATGCATCGTTTGAGAAGCATCCTATCCAGATTTTCGATCGCAGTATGAAGGTTCTCCGTGGCCGGTCCATTCCTCTGGTATAGGTGCTATGGCATCACGGGAAAGTACAGAATGAGACTTGGGAGAGGGAGGCTAATGTACGGTCGTAGTGGCCAGATTTGTTCGAGGATTCCTCTTCTATGCCTCGCTAGGGAAATTCTGGGAAAAATTTCTTTAAGGGGGAAGTTTGTAAGGACTAAGAACTTATTTTCAGGTATGTTTTTCCTTTTTCTGGAGTTTTTAAAAAAAGGAGAGTTTCTGGAAATTTTTGAAGTACACGCCGTGTACTTTATGAGTACACGCCTTGTACTTCGTTGCCGTGAGAGGCTGTGTGCTGGCCGTGTCCTGGCCAAACACATGGTCATGTGGGGTGATGTGGAGGCCACTTAAAGTGGAGTATGGAAAAGGTGAGTACATGCCATGTACTCCAAAATTACACCACATGTACTTTTTTTTTCATTAAATGGACTGGGCTCACATATGATCGCTAGAGGTGTCATCTTCTAGGTCTCGTTCGATCGAGAAAAACCGTACGGTGCCAAAACTTCTCCAAGCTCTCGAGACTCCATCTGTTCTCCGAATCGACCGCCGTCGATTGCATTGGAACTAGAGCGGTAAGATCTTCCTTCTTCTTGAGTATATTTTTCCAATTACTCTACTTTTCCATGTTATCATGGGTTGACTGTTTTATGCGTTTTCATATATCTACGACGTTCTAAAGAGATTCAAGCATCGTGGTTCAAGTATATTGATCTTATAACCCCAAGGTAGGTGGTTTGTGGCTTTCCGTTCAATGTCTTTGAGTATTATGTGCAAATTACACCAATAACCTTGAACGGGGTATTGTGTGTTTACTGTTTTACCCCTGATAATTGTCTTCCATGATTGTATGCTTGTGTAGAGGTTATTTGGTTTGAATTGGGTTGTTTTATATACATTGGATGTTCTGCACATGCTTTGTTCTATTTATGACCATTTGGTCCTGTTTAGCCTATTGGCCTTTATCTATTTCCATGACTTGTGATTGTAGGATGGAGTGTTGTTTTCTGACATGCTTGAGATGCTGCAGATTTGTTAGCCATGTAAATTTGTAGTTTTACTCTGGCCATATAGCATTATTATTCATTTACTTACATGGGGCCATGAGAATATGGTGTAATAGACTATAAGAAGATAGACCGAGTGAGTTTCCTCAAAGAGTCTTTGGACATTATAGACTATAGGAGGATAGACCGAGTGAGCTTCCTTAGAGATTATTTGAGATTTATATACTATAAGGGGATATACCGAGTGATCTTACTCAAAGAGTCTTTGTTTTACTTGAATTAACTTGAACCACTGAAGGTTATAAGAGGAATTGACCGGGTGAGCTTCCTCAGAGAGTCTGTGAATGACCTGAGGCTATAAGAGGAATTGACCGAGTGATCTTCCTTAGAGAGTCTCTTGACCTTGAGTCTATAAAGGGAATTGACCGTGTGATCTTCCTCATAGAGTCCCTGACTACCTTAGACTATAAGAGGAATTGACCGAGTGAGCTTCCTCAGAGAGTCATACAATTTTTGTATAACCAAACCAGAGGGGTTAGGCTGAGTGTACTGCCGAGAGGGTTGTTGGTACTTTTTAGGTAGGACTAGAGGAGATGGGTGTGTTTACTTCCCAGAGGGTTACCTGTTTGTGGTTATCTGTTGCTTCACTATTGATTAATTGATCTATGGATTGTTTACTGCTGAGTACTTTCCTATTTACAGTTTACTGTTCACTGTACTTTTACCGGCCATATACTCACTAACTGTTAGGCATAGATCTTCGGGTGGTTTCCTAATGGGATTTAGTCTCAAACCCTATTTGTGTCATGATTTTGGGCCCAGACAGATTATATTGCTGCAGATATAGACAAGGGAAAGCACCCTTTGACTTCAGGTACTTGATTTCATTGGATCTGGAGAGAATGGGACCAAGCCGAGGCTTGCGATGCTGAGGAGTTTATCATCTGTTTTTCTTTTGTATTTTGGTTTAGTACTGTATTAAGAATTGTGACTTGTTTGGATTCTTTCCTAGATATATGTACCATGCATCATTTCATATATATATGTGCTCCAGTTGTTTATTATTCTAGTCTTTCGTTGTTTACTGTTGTTGGATATTCACTACTTCCGCTATTGTATGTATTGTTACATCCACTGTGTACTCTGCCAATGGGGGCATAGTTTCCCCACTATCACACCCAACACCCTCGCTGCTAGTCGGAAGCCTCTAGCGTTCGGGGAAATGTTCTTTAGGCCATGTGACCAACCAGGTACGGGGTACCTCTGGGTGGCTTTCGGAACCGGGATGTTACATTCCCTCATCTATTTAGAAGGTAATACTCATGAAAATTTATAGGAAGAAATTTTATTAAGGAGGGAAGAATATAACAACAAAATATTTTTGGAAAGTATCTTCTTAAATAAATTCAATTTATTCGATAGCTTTTGCTGCACACAACACCAAGCTTAAACGAATCATGATATATAATTAAATATTAACATGACTGTTGGAATAGTAATGTGACCATTAGGAATAGTAATATAGAAATTATAATAATAAAATCACCTATTAAAGTATAAATAAATTTTAGGTATCTCAAAAATGAAAATATGATATATTTATATAATGGAAGAATGTAAATAAATGTTAAAAAAATGATAAATTAAGTGTTGGTAATTTTATTAAACATAAATGTTTATTTATAATTTTATAATTAATATTATGATTTAAAAGAAAATTTATTTTCATAAAATATATTAATAAATGATTATTTTTTATCACTACAATTATAAGGTAATTTTATGGGACCATAATTAAAATTTCAAAGTGTTTTAAAATTAGTTATGATATTAAAATTAGTATTTTTCGAATAAATGATGATATTATTTAAAAACAAAATTTATCATATTTAGAAAATTATTTTCATAAAATGGATTCCATTTTTGAAATATACCCATCAAAAAATTGTTAGATTGATTTTTTTGGACTTATCTAATATTTTTAATGAATAGTGAAATTCTGTAATTTACAGAATTTAACATTATAAGTTAAATACATGAATTTTTGAGTCACTATTGATGTAATAACCCATAATTTTGAACTCAAATACAACAGTTACTATAGTTATTCATAATAATCCACATTATTTATAGTCTGGATCCAAAATAATAAATAAATGAATAAAATAATCAAAAAACACCCCTCTCCTCCCCTATAAATATCGCCTCTCACAACCCCTTTCCTAACACCTTATATGAATTTAATATTCTATAAAATCTCCCTAATTACCTTCCCAATCCTCTTCCAAAAATCCAAGAACTTCTTGTCTTACCAAAATACCAAATCCAATTTTCTTAAGGAGGTTCCCAAGGAGACAATATTCAAGAGGTAAAATCCTCATTATTTCTTTTTTAATTTATTTTCTTATCCTCTCACGACCTACCCTATCTAGAGTGGAATGGTAACTATAATATCATATATATAACTTAATTTTATTTTTTTAATGTATTATCAATCTTAAAATCCCTTCTTTTCTCCTTTCATTTTAAATATGAAAACATCATACGTGATCTATCGACTCACTACCTTCGTGGATGATGAGTTTTCATTTTCCATCACCACCTTAAATCCTGGTAATAAAACCATTATTATGGTTAAATAATATTTTAATATACATTTAATAATTTATAACATATTATTTAACTAATATATACAAATAACAGAAATAAAATGACACAAGTTCTTGATGGATGTAAAAACCGCCAAAATAAATTAGGACATTTTCATCAACATTTGATTTAATGAATCATCAAAATACCATATAATCAAATGATATATGATAAATTTTTTTAATGTAAATTAATACTAAATAATTTCAATTTTGGATATGTTATTCACATTTGATAATAAGTTTTATATTTATAATCAAGGGAACCAATTATAAAACCATGAAACAAATGCTCTGGAACAACAAAATTAAACATTATAACTCATTTAAATGGCCTTAAATGAAATTAAAAAAATTATAATAAATAAAATATATGTTTAATTGGTTCTTAATTAATTAATAAATGAATCTAATTTGATTATATAGGAAATTTAGTACAAGTTCAGAATGCTTTCAAACATCAGGTAAGGGTTTATCGTCTCACATTTACTTCTACGAGATATATTCTATATTCAACCCTTATTTATTGTGTGTGGTGTCCATACTTCCCTTTAATATATCATATCAGGAATATTTTTATATTCTTGGAATGAAATGTTTTATTTTATGATCATTAATTTTATGGGGCATACAATTCAACTGATTTCAATGTGGTAAGGGAATTCTTAACCCAATTTCAATTCTTTGGGTTAAACTTCTACCCCATTTATTATGTCATGATATGATAATGTGTGAAAAAAATTTTTATTATCTTATGTTATATTTCCACTTGTTTTATGTGTATTTATATCTAATAAACACAATCTATTTATTTGGTAAATGCTCACACCATCTTTTAAAAAAACTCTTTTAAAAGTTTCTTTTTAAAATTTAAAAGGAATGTTTTTTAACTTATACAGAATGAGTGGATTTTAACACTTTCATTATTACTTAATATATTAAGGAGTCATTTACAAGTTTTCAAGGTTATTTTTAAAGAAAATTTTTCCTTTTATTATTATATAGTTTCTTTAAATAAATGATTTCAAAGTAAATTGGTATTTCTCTCAAGAATTTCTAAATGATTTGATTAGAGTATTTTCATTTATGTCAACACCCTTTGTTGGATCTTGTGCTTAATTAAGGTTGATATCTCATTATACCATCTACCATATTTTATTGAATTTTATATAATCCTTTTGATTGTGAATGTGCTATTTTAATACCATTTATCATATTACATTAGATGGTTTATGATTATGTTTATTGTTCTGGGAAAGCTATTTGATATGCTAGTATCAATTTGAATGTATATGTTAATTATATTTCCCCCTTTCATATTAGGAATGCGTTGTACTTATTTAGTGATGGTAATTTCCCACTATATCCCCTTGATGCATCATCAGGTCTCATGAGACATATTAGTTTGCGTATTGGCTGATGTCTTACCCGATTATGTACGGTGTCTTGGCCAAAGCCTTGAAGGTATGTTTATGATGTCCTTCATAATGAATTCCCTCATTATGAGATTAATTATTGAAAATACATGTAATTATTAAAATATTAGAATATCCGTGGTTAAGATTCTTCATCATGTGATTATTTATATGGTATTATTTGATCAAATTTTATTTATGCGAAATTTTTCTAAAGATTACGTTTTAATGGAATTCAAATTGCCTTATTATTTATGTTTATTTATGATAGATTTCATTGTATTCTTACCATTAATGTGAATCTAAGATCAACCATTTCTTTTGTTTATTTTTTCCTAGGATTCCAAGATGTATATTATGATTTACATGAAGTGATAATCTTGGAGAATAAGAGTGTTTCCAATAGAGTTACTATATTGTATTACATTTCATGTTGTAATGTAATACTCTTGTTTGTTTCTAGTTTTCCAAATATAATAAATTATTATGTCCTTTGGGATGTGATAGCTTGTACGTAGTACCAATGTAATATAGTAAGGTACCAGCTCTGGGCTACTGGGGTCGAGGTATTTACAATACTACTTTAGCTTATTATGAACATATTGGATTTGTTATAGACACCATTGGTGGTGGCCTACTGATTGTAATCTCACACCCTGATGAGATGAGGTTATGAATCTCATGCATCATTTTAGGAACCTTACAAGATTTACATTCCATGTATTATTCCATTCCATATAGGATGCATTTCTTGATTTCATGACTTAATTACGTGAGCCTTAATTGATATACGTGATGTTTGATAAATGACTTGTGAAGGGAATTAAGAAACATAGTTAATACTTAGAGTTCCTATCATAACCCAGAAAATGTTTTCCTTTTAGGCTATAATATACACCCTAAGCAGTCAACTATGGTAGGTTGAGTCATGGACCATTGGTCACATAAACTGGTACGTGTTATAGTTTGGATTAATTAGACACCAAACTTCAGTTTATAAGGTGTATGGTCCCTCATGGATTGGAAGTGGTGACCCATTTGGTTAAACTATTTAAATAAAAATGTTAATAAATATTAATTTAAATGAAATTTAATTGTGAAATAGAGAACTTGATCTATATTCGGCTTTAGAGTGGGCAGTAGACAGTGTATCTAGTGATATTTATGACTGTTTCTTTTTTTTTTCTAATCCTATATTTAGGAGTAAGTAGAGGGATGTGACCTATTTTTAGGAAGTATTTAACATATCATATGGTTGGTATCTATGATTAGGATGTTTTTGATATTTTTAGAGGCATGTGTTTGGAATTGCAGATAAATTCCACCATAGTGACCTCCAATCACACTCCATGAGGGTGGTGACAACCATGCTGCAATTATGGTGGGCCATTGGATACTAGTAGATCCTCCTATAGTTCCAGTTTTAAAAATAGTGGTTATACTAGATATGGGTGCCGATGCATAGTTTTGAAAAAAAATTATATGCTTTATATTGATCGTTCAAGGAGAACCATAACCTACCTTGTCTATGGGAGAGATAACATGTGTGCTTCAGTAGCAGAATATACCCATTTTTTAGGGTATGGAAGTCCATAGACTATTGAGATATGTATTGAGAAAACGATTTAAAACATAAAAATATGGAGACACCACCTTAGTGAAGATTGAATTTTTCAATATGTATGCTTTATGGAGAGGCTAAGCGTTGGTGAAATGTTTTGAACCTGGATGATACACTCCAAGATATGGGTTGGAGTGATTTCTAATATAGGTTCTATGACTATATTTTTCCTAATATCATGAGAGATGAAATGGATTGTAGGTTTATCTGTTTAGAGCAAGTCGTGATGACAATTATGGAGTATTTGAAATGTTTTACAAAGCTTCTTCATTTTCAGAAATTTATCTTGCTGATGAGCCATCGAGGATGAGACACTTCAAGGAAGGTCTTGAGAATTATATTAAATTATAGGTCAAATTTTTTAGGTTGACGAATATTATAGGGATAGTGAATCATACAGTTATTACTGAGTGGAACCTGATAGAAGACGGGGGAGCAAAGTAGGGATGTTCAGTCTCTCGACCCAGTGGTTCAACTTCCAATGGTAGGAAGAATCATTTTGAGGCTTCTTGTGGGGGGAGTACCATAAAGGATATGAGTTATAGTACTCATGTATTCTATCATTAGTGTGAGATATGGGGACATATGAGGAATTAGTGTGATTGAGACCTATTCGAGTTCCAATTTTGTGAAAGGATGATCCACGTATAATGTTTTTTCAGGACCTTGCCTCCTATGTTTAGTGGTAGGGGTCATCTCTAACTCCTACTTCAAGAGTGGGATTCATAGCTCCATGTGAAGTTGGGAGGTGGAGTAGTACTAGTTGGTGAGGCTGAGGTAGTTGTCGTGGCAAAGGTATCTAGGCACTCGTTTTACCTAGATAAAAGAGTGGGCTCACTCTTGGGAGTGGGGTTGTTTTACAGGGCCATGGTTTAGGCCATATATATTATGCATAGCCTGCCCCAATGGATTAGATCACTAGGTCATCTACGAAAAGATGTATGATCTTAATAGACTCTACTCTTGTATCTTCTCTTTTCTATATAGGTGACTCACATATTTTTATATCGGTACCTATGGTGGAAATCCTTTGGCTCATTGTTTAGTTTTATGATGGAATTATGACACTTGATATAGTGTTGGGGATTAGAACAGAGGGTGTACGGTAGTTAAGGGAGTCCTCTATAGAAATATCTGTGTTGTTGGATCATTAGTTAAAGGCAGGGGTTTAAATATTAACCCTATGGTTTGATAATTTACAAGTTTATGAAATATTGTTATTGCGCCAACTCTAGTTGTTTCATAGTACACAATATATTATTTACCTGTCATAAGTAAAGTGATGATAGGTTTTGAGACCAACCTATCTTTCAGATCCTAAAAATCTCTCACACACACATTAGAATAAACAAACTTCACCCTTTTCTTGGTCAACCTAGAAATTGGTGCTGCTAAACAAGATAAATCTTGGATAAAGCACCAATAATAACCTTCTAAAACCAAAAAAATCAAAATATACAAGAAATTATTTTTAGTGTTCATAAGATAACATGGTTGAATCATTATCTGGGTCCACTAATACTCATTTATCTACGATGACGTGTCCCAATAAGTTCACTTTATTAATCCAAAAATGACTTTAATTTATTTTGGTATAAATTTAATGCTCTATCAATGTACTCAAGATGATTTTAAGAAGTTTAGCATTATTGTATTCTTATTATGAGAACAATAATATATCATCGACAAAAACCACCAAAAAAGGTCCATAAATGGATGAAATATTCTATTTATAAGGGACTTAAATACTTCAATTTGCGATAGGCGGTGGTGAAAAACTAAACATGTAGCTTTATAGAGTTGGTAGTCCATACATATGCACTATTGAAATTCATTTGTTATTGAAATTTGATGAGAAGGAATAAATAATGGATTTTTCATTAATATATTAACACTTTAGTATAATAATGATATTGAAGTTATTATATTACTACGTTTTGGTCAGGTTTAGAATAGGAAGATTCAAAAGAAAATGTTAAGGATTATGTAATAATCATGTTGTGACCTTGAATTTATCTTGAAATTATCCTTAGAAATAAGTAGATTAGGATAAATTATAGTGATATAGGGATTTATGAAGTACAAGAGAACTCTAGTAGAGTAAAATAGGGTTTGTGTTTATAGAAATTTAAAAGGTAAAGTGGATCATTGAATGGGTGGAATTGATCCCATTTTATAAGTGAAGAAAAGATCATTTTTTGATTACCCATTATTTTTCAATAATGGAATGGCACAATTCAAGGGTCAATGACATAAAAAGTGAGATATAATGAAGTTTGGGGTGATATAAGATTCAGTAACCCCATAAATTTCATTTTATTAGATTTTTTAAATATGTTTCATGCCTTTTACAACTTATTTTTTTACATTTTATCATTTTGGTTTTTTAATTTGGTAACTATTTTTTATTTATGTAATTTATGATTTATTAAAAAAATTTAAGATAAAACCTATTACAAAATTTAGGAGTCAATAACTGTAATTTAATCCCCATACTATCTAATTCAATTTCTATATAAGATAAAATGAACTTTAAAATTAAAACTTTTAATACATAGTAAAATTGTTTTGTAGGAAAATGTGGGGTTTTACCATTAAGTGTTCTTAATCCTATTTAGTATTGATTACCATATGAAAAAGTGTTAATATATTTATATATAGTTTTAAAAATTATTTGAAATTAATTATTGAGAGGATTTTATTTTATTTTATTAGTAAAAAATAGAAAATTCAAATAAACAATTATTTGAAAATAATAGTTTTACCATTATCACATTAATTAAATTTAATCTTAGTAGTATTATTTTCATGCTAAAAATGAAATTTTCCTTATTAAACAATATGATATTTTTTTATCTCAAATATTAATTCAAAATTTTTATATTTTATTCATATAAGTGATGAAAACAAATTTTTAATATAAGAAAACAAAAATGGTTTTAAATAAAATATTACTTAAGTTTGAAAAATGTTATACATGAGTTTTATAAATTCAAAATATTATTTTTAAATGAATAATTTTACTCCTTATATATATATCTAAATAATTTTTTCATATGTTTTCATATAATATTTAATTCATAATAAATTTATAAACATTAATGAATTAATAAAAATTATACTATTTATTTTTAAACTAAAAATAAATTATTTTATAAAAATATCAAAAATTAATCCTAATTAATTTTTGACATGTTAAATAAAAAAATAAATTTTATCAAAATCAAATTCTTAAATTTATAAATTTATCTTTTATATTATAATATTGTATAGTAGAAAACAATTTTTATTGGAAAATGGATTTTTAAAACATCATGTGTTCTCAATGTAATTTAATACTAATTTATAATTTAATTAATGTTAATATATTTGTTAATATGTTGAAATATTATAAATTAATTTCATTTAAAAGTGGTTGATTGAATTTATTAATACTTTAATCATTTAATTGAGAATCAACAATCATACAAATTATATTTCCGCTAAATGTAAGAATTTTTGATTGGTTAATATCTATTTTTTTATTTTCAAAAGTTTTATTGTTATTATATATATATATATTCTCATCAAATATATCACAAGTAGTTTTTGTTCAAGTTTGGGTGTGGAGAAATCTATTAAACATAATATTAATTTAGAGAAAAAATATAATTCAAAATATCAAATTGTTATTGGTTTTATCTAGTATAAAGGGGTTTATGCACAAACTTAAATGCCTAAATTTGTATTCATAAAAGTATTCACATAAATTTCTTACTAAATTTACTATGTTTAACCTTTTAAATTAATTCCGCAATTTAAAGAATATTTTAGTCTTTAAAACTAAATCAAATGGATTGTATTCAAGAAAAACTTGTGATGAGACTTACTGTGGTTGATTTGTTCTTCTCTTGGATTATTTGAGAAGTGTTGATTCCATTGATGTAATTTGGCTTTAAAAAATTATTTTCTAAATTGGTTTCTTAAAATATTTTTCAAATCCCCAGGTGGTACTATAGAAAAAGGACCATTTAAAGAAAATAAATCCTTAAAGTGATCCCCCTTAATGTTGTTGTTTGTATAAAGTGAATTAAATTTGACCTATTATAAAACATGATAGTAATATTGATAAATTTAATGAAAATGGTGTTTATTCTTTGAAGGGTTTCTATAGGAGAGGGAGAGTTATGATATATTTTTGGTGTGTATATATATTTATATTTGATACCGCTTGATTGAAAACCTCCTTTCTATCTTACCTTCTTTTTATATCGTGGGGATCCATGCGTTTCTAGTATGAATTTCTTGGCTCACATGTTAAACTAGTTTATGATTAGACTATAGCTCATGGCCCCAAGTATAGTTTTCTCCCTACTTTGGGAATTTCCCCTTTGTTAGGATAGGTAGGGTAATATCTAGTGTGAGATCGATTGAATTTCATTAGGTGTGTTTATTAGACGGATTCCATTTTATTATTATCCTTGATTTTCTAATATCTTATAAGCACGCCAATGATTTTTGGTTATTTGGTATATTTTGATGGATGTTATTTTGTTTATTTTTGTAAGAGTGAATTTATAGCTATTTTATGATAAAAACCCCACAAATTTTGTTACAATTATTATGATTACTTTTTTTGAAATTGATTTTACTATTTTAAAAAGGATAATATATTTCATTTAATTAAAATAAAATGGTTCACATACTATATTTTTTTCTTGATATCTTGGTATTTTAGTGTAGGTTTTTGAAATGTTTTTTTATGTTAAATGTTTACTCTTCTCTAAAATATTAAATGATTATTGATTTTAAAATTTTTAAACTCCATGTGTCTTGGATAAAATGGTTTCAAATTATTAACACATAGTATTGGTTTTAATTAAAAGTAAGAATAATACATTTATAATTATATTTAAAACAAACATGAAATGGATTTCAATTTAATGGTTATTCATGTGGATTAGAGAGGATAACTACTAGGAATTTTTACTCATTCCAATCATATTATATGTTCTGCGTAATATCCTATAAGATACATTGTTTGGTTATTAGATTCAATTTTGGGTAGGCTATAAGTGAGTACGCTTCACTTGATGCATGATGAAAGGTGGTTGTAGATTTTTTTTAATTTTGGTATTTCATTATTTATTTTTATTTTGACATGTAAACACTTATTCTATAGCTTTTATCTCTAGTTTATGTTGGAGTGGTAGTATTTTTTAGATATATGATGTCGGGATGCTTTGGATGTGGTAATTAGATTTATTCATTGTTCCCGAGTCATGCTTACATAATTATTCCTCATTTTGGTTTTTTCATTTATGGAAATGCTTATATATTGAATACATGGTTCCTAGACTTATGTAATGGTCATGTACAAATTTTTTATATATTTTTTATGATTATTCTTAATTATCGGTTGACATTTTTCCATATTGTGTATTTTTTGATTCACATGCACTGGTTTCTAGCCTATGGGAATTGAGAATTCCCGTCAATCTATGTCAGTGTCCAAATCGAGAACTTTAAGTAGGGGTGGTCCAAGGTGATTCTTGATAAAATGGAATTAAATACAAGTTAGTATTTAGGGAGTTATAGTAGAAAAGATAATAAAATATAAAAAATCAAGAGGTAAGTTTAAAATAAGTGCTTCATCACCACCTTTCATGAAGAAACTTGAGTTACCAGGGATGTTCAGGATGTGTGACTCTAGAAATAAAGATTTACTATTGGTTATATCTAAGTTTTTTTAGTCTTTATTTTGGGTATTTATGTTTCTAATATTAGATTTGTGAGTTATTTTGAGAAAAACCTTGTTTTGGAGTGAGACTAGGAAGAACCCATGGGACACATAGTTACTGTGCACTATTTGGAAATCCATGAAATGGCCTTTCATCTTGGTTTGGGATCTTCCAGTGTGTTTTGGATGGTTGACACATGATTTACAGACCATTCAACTAACCCATTCATGGTAGATAATTTTATAGACATTTTTTATTTTACTTCTTATGGATATAATTACTTAAATTATTTTCTATGGTAAATTTATAATGGAATTAAGTAACTTTTAGGAAATTGTTACCTTATTAATGATGATTTAATTTTGAATTTCATAAATATTTTTTTGTGTTTTCTTTTATAAGTTTAGAAGTTATAATTTAATTGATTTAATTAAATGTTTTTAATTGATACTGAAGTGTGTAATTATTTGTTATTAGTTTTCATAAGAATGGGGAATGTGTAAAACATTTTAAAGGTTTTAATGTAAGGTTTTGTAAAATACTTTTCAGTATTTATAGAAGTTTTTATTTGTGAATATTTCTAGAAACTACTTTTTAATGTATTATTTTTGGAAGGAAAACCAGATTTTATTGTTTATTTATTTAATTATTTCAATTATTGTGGATTAGTTTCAAAATTATATGATTCTATAATGAATCCTAGGTAGTAATTTGAAATGATAGAGAATTTTATAAAGGATTTCAAATCCCATTGATGGGAAGTGGGTGTTTATGTTTTGATGGAATTATGAAATGGATATTGATTTATCTTCTAGATGAGATGAAATTTTTTCAAGGTTTGTTTGTTTTCAAAGTGTACTTACTTTCAATAAGTGAGTTCTAATCTCTTAATTTGATGTTGGTGAATTTAAAAGAAAATTTAGTTTTTTTGTTTATTTGTTTTAGTTGGACTATGAATTTAGATTTCTCCTATAGTCTATATTGTGACTATTTGATTTTAATTAAGAAGTATAAATTTATTGGATTCATGTTTTGTGTTATTTAATGTATGCACCAGAAAGGTATTTAGGAAAGGTATAATGTATATCTATAGGGACCATCTATAAATTGATTCCCTATGGTGTTTAAGTTTAACCTAGTTTTTGGGATGGGGGTGATTATTTGTTTTGAGATTTATTATTTTTGAGGTTAGAGATGTAGAATATTTTGGGGTGAGCCTTGTATGATGTATTCCTCGGTTATCCCCTTGATCATTCCTTCTAGAAATTTGATTGTTTTAGTAGTGCTTAAGCCTCAGTGACTGGTTATTAAATTTTTGGTTTTGATGTGATGCTAGCATTGTGATGAGGATTTATGTATATGGGTTATACATGGGAAAACTTTGGTGTGTGTTAGGGTAAATAGGACAAGAGTATCCTTGATTTCAAATTGTGTAATGTTTTTTCTATTGGTTTTACCATGAGTTGGTGTCCCAAGAATAAGGCCCAAAGTTACTCCCTCTTTCACATACGAACCAAGCCATAAACTCGTGCCATTCTTATTGAGGAATGTTTTACTTGAGGTATCTCTTCCTTTATGTTGTTTTCATCAATGATATTTTGGATATTTTTTGGGGTGTATTTCCCTATAGAATTACAATTTAGTTTCTTGAAAGGATATTATTATTCCATTTGAATGTTTATAGAGACATGTTTGACTATGGTATTCTTTTCTCTTGGGTGTGTCAATATCTTATCTCACACTTTTTTGATAAATTATAAAATGGTGGGGAGAACACCTTGGTTTTCCACACTTTCTATACATCTATTTTTTTTCTTATGGAGGCAGTGGTGTTTGATTGAATTGTGAGGTGCATAGTTTTCCCCAACCTAAACCTTACCTTTGACGGGTTATAGTTCTGTTTAACATGATTCCTTTAATGATTTGATATGAAATCTCTTTTATTTACTTGTTTATGAAAAGTTGGGTCTTTTTGTTATACTCAAATTTCATATTGATGAAAAAGTACAATATTTTTGGATAGGGTCCTTGAGGTTCTTCTAGAGATATGAATGAATTTTTTTAAATTATTAATTTAGTTAGTGTTGTGGATGTTTACATGTTGGAGTTAATGTTGTTACTTAGTTTTTTAATTGAAATGATCACGAGGAATCTAAAGATAATCCTTTAATTGATTGAATTTTTTACTAAGTATTTCTAGGGGAATAAAGTTCTATATTGGGGAGAAATGTCACACCCCAACCTTTCATTTCCTATTATGTTATTTATTTATCAATTTTATGTCCATTTTCAAGATTCCAGGTCTTTATGGTGTTTTTGGACCTTTTAGAAAACTATAGTTATATAATATAGTATGTCACATGATGAATAAGAGAGGGCATAACATTATGGGTTCTTAGGACATTGTGAGTTTTTGGGGCCTAGAGAAGTTCATGCTATGAATATATGGTCATGCTATGAAGTTCCCCTAAGTAGAATACATTTTTTTCTTAGTTTCGGGGGAGATTCTTCACACTATGACAGAGGAGTGTCTCAATATGAATCCTTGGTCATGTAGTGTAATCACAACACATAGTAAGTATCATGCCATGATGTAACCATGAGTAGAGAGCCCATCTGGATTAGCGGTGGGGGGTGGGGGTGGGGGGTGAGTTTCACCACAATGGGTAGGTCACACAATGACATATCTTTATCCAATTTTAATTTTTTTATTCTACTATTCAACATTTTCTTGAATTTATGTCTTTGGCCCCTATATTTTATCTTATACTCCCTTAAACCATGGTAGAACTCTTCCAAATTATCCCACATTCATGGGTCTTCCCCATGGATTTATTTTATTTTTTGACAGTGATTCCTTGAGGTAAGATCATTTAAACCTTCCTTACCCTCGTAATCGTTCTTTTACTCTTTGTTTGTTGCCTAAATATGTTATCAACGACATTAGTTTTTATATTAATCAAATTTAATTGGGGTTTTCTTTATTTAGTTATTTCATATGGGTTTCTAATGATGTTATTTCCTTCTAATATTGGACTAGAAAACTGTCTTTTAAAATTTAAGTGATTTAGGTAGTATTGTTCATGTATAATCTTTAAAAATTAAAACCGTGATTTTCTGATAATTTAATCACAAAATTATAATGTTTTAAAGACTATTTAATGTATATGTAATTTCTCATTTCTAAAGTGTTTAGTCTTTCTCTTGGATTATATTATGTGTAAAGGTGTTTTTTTGCACATATATAAATACATAAATTTGTTTTCATAAAATGGTGAACATTGAGTGTTTAAGATTCTGCTTTTCTAGGCATATTTATCTTCAGTTTTAGTTGAACCAATTTTTGTTTCATTTTATTTTATTATTAATACCTTGGTGGTAGAGCCTTTTATTAGGGGGTGGGATCTTTTTCCAAGGAAATTGACCTAAAGTTCAGGGATGTATGTTTTTTTAAATTAATATAGTATGTGTATTAATGTGTCAAAGGAATTATGAGAGTTTTCTATGGGATCATAAAGCTTCTTATGTGGTTGGGGTTATTTATATAGGAGTTGGGATGAAAGTTATATACTGGTCACTTTCATGTCATGAATGGTTTACACAACGTGAACCTATTGCAAGGAATATTCCATGAACTAGTTTATAACATGAAATCTTTACACACTGTGAAATTGGTTCAAACTATGAAAGTTTATACTGGGGTTATTTCAAATCAAGGTGATGTATTTTTATGTATATCTTATAAATCGAGAAATTCACATCATAAAAGGGCTTCACATCATGAATATATCAGGAAAAATGGTTTTAAACCACATTGTGTGTATGATTTATTTTTTTCATCCACCGTGAAACCTTATCTCTCAAACCCTAGGGTGAATCTAGGTAATTTTAGAGAGATTAATTCCCATCCAGATGTCTTGATATAGTATATAATATTTAGTGAGTTACTTAACTTTTTCCCCCTTTCTTGACGATCCTCCATTATAGCGGTGTGATATCTTGACTTCCATTGAATTGGGTTTTTATCTTGATGATTCTATGATCCAGGTTTTCCATATGTTAACCATAAATTTTTTTCCTTATTGGAATTACCTATTAAAAGCGTTGATTTTATTTCTAGATAATGGTAGGTGTTTTAGAACAAATACCTATATTCTGTTTCTATTTGTTTAAGTGTGAAATTTTATGAGATTTCACTGACAAAATGTGCGTGTTAACTAATGAATTAATGGGGGATGATAAATCATATGTTTTGAAAACTGCTTGGATCCCTTTGTATCAAATAGTGCTAAGACTTTGACTGCGACTACCCGTAAGGTGAGATTACCCTTGAACAATAAAGAAATGGATAATGGATTAAAATATGTTTGTGTTGGCACCTCCTTATATAGATTATGTTTGACACTCTTATTTTAATGATCAAAAACCATGATTATTTTAGTACTAATGTTTCTCATTATGTATAAAATCATTTTATATGATAATACTTCTTGTACAATATTTCTCCTTAGTATTATGGAAAGTCACTATATACTGGGAGTCACCATTACTGATAGGATGAGGTACCACCAAAGGAACATCAACATTACTTCTAGGATGAGTTACCAGCAGACAGAGTCACCATCACCTCCAATAGGGGTTACCACCAGGATGAGGATTCTCCATAGGAGAGTCACTTTTACCATGAGAGGATCTATCGCCAGAGGTGATCCATCACCAGATGCTGAGTCACCCCTGGTTTCTTATTACCATTGTTGTCTGAGGACATTGGCGTGAATGGATCAATGACTAAAACTATTCTTGGATAGTTTGACCAAGTCTTCAAGACTTATTAAAAGCTGATATGAGGAATGTGGATCTCCTCTATCCAAAGCTTCTATTTATTTTCAAAGGATCTCTCCCTATCTAACAAACACATAAATATAGATTCATACGATCTCTAACAAACCTACAATGATTGTGAAATCGAAAATGTGAATTCTAAAAAACTTGATGATTCAAATTCTATGAAGCTAAATGACATAGAATCACATAACCCATTACCAAGATTTATTGAGACATCAAACATAGATTAACTAAAACATACCTTCAGATTTTTATAATCCTTTCTTATACTTCAACTTTCTAGAACAAAGCATAGACTCCTCATCAGTGTTGATCTAAAGACTACAAAAATATAGAACACATCAGACTGAGATTTTTATATTCTTATTTCTTCAATCTATTTTAGTTTTGAGAAGTGAGTTGTTTTCCTAGTATTTAACACCCACTATCTCCTATACATTCATGGATAATACTTATTATTCTTCTCATTATCAATCTATTTCCCACTGTGTTTGTGGAAGAGGTCCCTATATGAACTGTTCTATTCTTACATCCCATGAATAACTATGGAAGAGTATTTTGATCCTAGAAATCTTATTGGTATTGACTATATACCTAATCCATCTTTTGGATTTATTTTATTATATTTATAATCTTCTTGGTAGTAAGTTTTTTTAAAAGGTTGGGGCTGAAGCCTCATTTATTATTAAAGAAAAGAAAATGCCTCATTAACTGGGTAGAGGGAGACCCATTACATAGCCTGAAGGCCCAGTGGGTAATTATCCCATTACATGACCCATAAACACATTTTTTTGTCCCAAGGCCCATTTTGTGAATAGTACTAATATAGTACCCGCACTGCTACAGTACAACACAATACCCGCTACTTAGTAGTAAGTGATTTCCAAGTGGATAGGATTAAGTCTCACCATGAGACTGAACATATTGTTTATTCCACTATGTATTTATATTTTGTTTTACTACTATATCAAAGATTATTATTATATCTATAAAAAATTCTCTTACATTGATAATTAATCACAACTAGTGTTGATATTTATTTTTATCTAAGTAAATTGATTTCAAAAGTTAAGGTACTTCTATACAATATTTTAACTGAGACTTATTATTTATTTAAGAAATATTTTAAAAGGATAGATCTTATATCAATATACTATATTGATTAATTTTCTAGTTTATTTTTACTAAGGGTATTTTTTACTTTAGCCTAATCTTGAATATAAATTTTTATTGGGAACTCAATTCACCCAATCTTGAGTTACTCACTCTAAAAAACATTTGGTACCATAGGGTTGTTCTTTTATATATATTATTAATTGTTTAACTATGGTTTTGGTTTTATTCTAAAGATCTAAAATTTATGTATTTTCTAAATTTTAGATTTTTTTGGATAATATAAAAGAAGTACCTACTACCAAACGACCTCCTTATTTTAATTGTACCAACTATGAATAATGGAAAATCAAGATGAAAATGAATTTGTAATGTATAGGTTTTGACATATAGTCTATAATAGAAGATTAATATGAAATACCCAAAACTTATAGAAGTGAATGAAGTAATTCTATAGAAACTACTTACAATAATAATTGTAATCCTATGAATTATTTGTTTTTTCTTTGGGACATGATGAATTAAATAGAATATCTACTTACAAATCCACTTGTGAAATATTGGATACTTTTTTTCTCTCACATGAAGGAACATAAAATGTATAGGAAATGAGATAAAATATATACATAATCAAGTATGATACTTTTAAAATGAAATTTGATGATCCTAATTTTGATATGTATCTCAGGTTCAATGATATTGTCAACAACATTCACTCACGTGGAAAGCTAGTGAAAAAAATATCATGGAATGAGACTAATGAGATTCTTATGATAAAAATAGATAGGGAAATTTAAATCAATCATAGAATCATGTGATGTATGTAAACTACATGTCAAGGAACTAATAGGGAAGATGATGATGTATGAAGAAGAGCTTAATGTCAACAAAGAAATTGATGAAGATGAACCAAATAGAAAATCTATAGCTTTCAAATCTACTACCTCTAAAGAAAGACAAAAAGGAAAAACTAATGATTCTAGAGAATAAGGACCTCCTCATGATAGTGATGAAGAAATGTCACACATGGCTAAAAGATTCAGGAAATTCTATAGAAAAAATATGTTCTTTAAAATATAAAATTTCAAAGGAGATTATGATAATAAATGAAAGTGGAAAAAGGATTTAAAAAAGGATGACACTCAAAATAAAGTCACCTGCTATGAATTCAAGTGGAAGGGTCACCTTAAAGCTGACTTTTTCAAATTGAAATAAAAAAATGAATATGAGGATAAGGATATAAGATACAAAAGATCCATGAAAGAAACATGGAGTTCCTTCAGAGACAACTAAAGTGACTCACACACTAATCATGAAGATAAGTCTGATAGAGACAATATTTTCATTACAACAATCTTATCAGTGGTACAAAATGTTCTTCTTATCTCTCCACGTCATTTCTCATACACTTATAAAAATGAAGAAAATAATTACAATGAGGAAAACATGACAATCAATGATATGCATGATTACTATAATAAGATGGAATACACTTTTCATGAGCTAAAAGATAAATATAAGTCACTCAAGAAACAACATGCCTTAACAGTAAATGTTAAAAATAACCTTACTATTGAAAATGAGAAAAATGATCAATTTTTGAAAGAAAAAAATGACTTAAAATTTTCAAATAAAAATTAAAGAATGTCATATAAATAGTTTCTAATGGTAAGAAAACATTCACTCAAATAATGGGAAAGAAAGTTCCTCCCAAGTATATAACCGGCATAGGTTACCTTCTAGGAAAATGGAAAATTGTAAAAATAATATTTACATCAAGTACTAATTTTGAAAGTTCATAAAATTCCAATATATACTCAACTGGACCAAATAAATTTTTTATCTATATAAGTATTCAATATGTTTATAAGAAACCTATTTGGAAAATATGGTTTCCAAAATATCTTATTACTAATATAACTATACCCAAGAGGATTTGGGCATAAAAAATAGTTTTTGGAATAATTTTTTTATAGGAAACCTACTTGAAAAGCACCTGAAAATCCTATGGTATATGGATAGTGGATGTTCTAGAAACATGTCTGGTGAGTATTAAAACTTCAAGAATTAGATCAAAGATGATGGTGGACATGTTACTTTTGGTGAAAATGCTAAAGGGAAAATCACCAGACTTAGCCAAATTGGTAATTCTAATTTAGTATTAATTTCCAAAGTTTTATATGTATATGGTTTAAAATACAATCTTATTAGAATATCCCAACCATGTGATGATGGATTTTATGGAAAATTTGAAAACAATGCCAGTCATGTTTTCAATGATAAAAAGGATTTAATTTTTAGTTCTTTCAGAAATAATAATATTTATTCTATTTATTTAAATTCTTTATATTCTAAAAATATTTCTTGCTTAAGTTCCTTTGAAAAAGAATCTTTGATTTGGAATAGGAAACTAGGCCATTGCAATATTCACTCACTTAGAAAGATAACTAGAAAAGGGTTAGTTATAGACCTACCAAAGCTTAAATTCTCAAATGAAAGATATTTTAATCCCTGACATAAAGGAAAACTTTATAATATTTCTTTTAAATATAAGAAATAAGTTTCAACCTCTCATCCTCTAGTGTTAGTTCATAAGGACTTATTTGGACCTTCTAGAGTCTCCAGTATAAATGGAAAACATTATGTATATGTACTTATAGATGAATTATCTATACACACTTGGGGATAACTTCTAGCTTACAAAAGTGAATATTGTTCCTACTTTATGAAGTAGCCAAATATATAGAAAACTTTAGTGGACTTTGGATTAAGAAATTAAGGAGTGATCATGGTCGTCAATTTGAAAATCAATACATTGAATCATTTTGTTCACAAAATGGTTATAATCACAAGTTTTATGATTTTGGAGACCAAAAAAAATTGTGTGGTAGAAATAATAAATAAGACTCTTCAAGAGATAGCCTGAACCATGTTAAATGAGTATGACCTACCTGTCTACTTCTGGGATGAAGTTGTTTATACAAACTATTACACTATAAATAGAGTATTGATTAGACCTATCGTAAAGAGAACACCTTATGAGTTATGGAATAATAGAATTCAAAAGGTTAATTAATTTAGTTTATTTGTTTCAATGTTTTTTTCTAAATACAATGGATGATTTTCAAAAATTTACTTTAAAGATTGATAATAGAATTTTCCTTGGATATTCAACTTCAAGTAAAACTTATATAGAGTTTAACAAGAGAACCAAAATAATGGAACAATCTATTCACATTTAGTTTGAGGAAACTTATCCCAATGAAGCTAAAACCATATTAGAAGACCTTAAGGATGATCTTTCAACTCTGAATCTCAATTATAAACCTTCTGAATGTTTTTTTAAACAAATACAGATTTCAGCTAGAAAACAACAAGAACCTAAACAGGAATAAGACCTTGAGTCTACCATCCCCCTTTCTCAAACACCTGTTAGGACTTATAGAAACCACCCTTTAGATGTTGTAATAGGAAACCTAGATAGAGGTATAAAAACTAGAAATTACCTTAAAAATAAAATTGTACATCAAGCCTTCTTGTTAGAGCTTAAAATTATGAACATTAATGATTCCATCAATGATGAATTCTAGGTAATAGATTTGAAAAGAGAACTTAATAAGTTTTAATGAAACAATTGTTGAGTAAGTTTTGTTTTCAATAGTACATAATTTTATATGGGGAGATTGTTGAGAACAATACTCTTTCTCTTTATGATGATTTTGATGTTCACAAATATCCTTATTGGTTATTTTAATAATTTTAATTTGAGTATATTTCAAAAAATTAATATTATTTATTTCTCTATTTTGAGATAATATTAAAGCTTTTAATTCTCGTTGAATATTTGGAAAAGTATTCAGATATCATTTTTAGCGTGTTATGGAATCACTGTTCATGCTCTACATGTTCGGAAATTACTTGATCATGTTCTATAATCACTGTTCATACCATACGTTGAAGAGCATAACATAAAGATGGAATCTATCGTTTACTTTACAGGTTATCAAAAAAGTATTGTTAGGCAACCATACATTATCAGAAAAGTATGAAAGAAGGAACCTTACTTTTGGAAGGAACCATACTTTTGGAGGGAACGTTACTATTGGATGAAGAACCCTACATTTGGAAGGAACCTTACGTTTGGGTGTTAGAAAAAGTATGGAAGAAGATCATTATGTGAGTATGGAATGTCATGTTTTTTTTTAAAATTATTGTTCATCAACCTTACTTTTCTGAACAACCATACATTTGAGAGTTGAAGAGAAAAGTATGGTTCATCAAACTTACATTTGGGAATGATCAACCTTACGTTTGTAAGATGAGAAAAGTATGGATCATTAACCTTACATTTTGGATCAACCTTACGTTGTGAACCATACGTTCATGTGAATGAATTATATGAAGTTAAACCCTATGTTTGATGTTGAATATTTCAATTATGATTTTATCAAGCAACGATATTTAAGCGGATTATTTGTCTAATTTCAAGAAAAATTAAAATCCCGAATCTAAAACATGTCTTTGACTAATTCAAAGATGTTTATTTATGATTCAGATAATCATTTTAAGAGGATCTTTTCATGCTGAATTTCCAGGGGATTTACGACTTCGCTGTTATTCAAACTTTTGAATATTGCGATTCAAAGGCGAATTTAGTGGATCTAAATTTTAAAAGTAGAATGATCGTGTTTATTCTATATATACATTTATTATTTTTTATTATAGATATATAGAAGAATAATAGAAAATATATGTCAATCTCTTGAGTTTTTCACTGCTACAATTTACAAAGACAATCGAGACTTACAGATATGCTGTTACGAAGAACAACAAAGTTCTATTTTCTGAAGAAGAAGAAACACGTTGTAGATTCACCAACACTACGTTAAATATAATTTGTTGATCTAATATTTTTGAAGTTTATAAATTTATTTCAAGATCTACTACAACCGAATCAACTCAGATCTACTTCTACCTGAAGGTTATTCTTTCTAAAGATGATGATCCAATGACTATCAATTGCATTCTTTTGCAATTGGGATGAACAAATGGAAAGTATTTCAAAAGACAAATACACTTTTACTTTGAGTAACCAGCTTCTCATACTAAGCTATGTGTTCAGTTCTATGTATGAACCAGAAGGCTCTGTTTTGTCTTAAAGTTGTAAAGGTGTCAACTGCCTACACTCAGTTGTGGAATGGTATGTTGATAAGAGGTCCAGATAGTGAAAATCACTAAGCTTGTGGAGTAGAGCATTGGTGGAGTAGACTAGGGGCCTTCTGTTCCCCGAACCACTATACATAGTGCATACTTTGCTATTTATTTTCCACTAATTAATCATTCTGATAAATTTAAAAGGAATGATCACCATCTCGATAAGAAATTATGAAATACCCAATTCACGCCCTCTTGTGTATATTTGGTATAACCCGATCCAACAACAATTCTTTATAACTTTTTGACCGACCTAATGACACCTTAACTATTGGCACAAAGTGGGTGTTTAGAAAAAATGTTGATGAGTCAGGAAGTATCGTAATAAATAAATATATACTAGTTTTATAATTTTATAATCATGAAGATGATATTGATTATGAAGATACTTTTTCACCTGTAGTAAGACCTGAATCCATTTGGATACTGCTTTCATATGAAGCACATTTGGACTTAAAACTATATCAAATGGATGTTAAAAGTTCATTCGTAAATTGATTTATAATTGAGGATGTTTTTTGAACAAACCATAGGATTTTAAAATATACATTTTCCAAATTGAGTTTTACAATGACAAAATATTTAAATGGTTTAAATAAGGCTCCTAGATCTTGTTTTGATAATCTTACCTGTAATGACCCAAAGTTCAATCAATGGAAATTCCCTTCGTATAATTACGTCAAATAATCACATGAAATCACAACATAATGAAATAATAAGTACCATGTGACCTTTAAACATAATATTGTCATTTCTGTTATTTGAATTTCGAAAATCTGACACACATAGTTGTGATTAGTAAGATGTTTGGAGTTTGATAAGACCAACTTATCTTTTAGTGAATAGTAACTGACCCTTATGAATAATAATGTTACCCTTATGAATTGTAATGAACCTTATGAATAGTAAATCTGCCATGTAAATAGTAACATTACCAATGAAATTACAAATAAAATTTATCCATTTTATAAGTGACAATATGACAGTATTGGTATTTTCAAAAGTCATAAATATTTAATTAAACTTTAATAAATAATTTAATAATTTAAATAAATAAAAATTATTTCCTTAAAATATATTCATAAATTATTGTTTGGATGTATTATAATTACATGATAATTTTATGAGACTTTAGTTAATTTTTTAAAGTATTATAAAATGATTTATAATTTTAAAATTTGTATTTTTCAAGTAAATGATGATTTTATTTAAAAATTAAAATTCCCATATTTAGTTTTTTTTTCATAAAATGGAGTTCATTTTTGTATTCTAAACATTCGAAAATGGTTTGGGAGAATTTTTTTGGATTTTTTTGAAATACATGAATTTAGAAGGAAATGTTAAAATACGATAATTTACGATAAATGCTAAAACCTGAATTTCTACATCATGATTGAGTCATGGATATGTAAATGGCCATTGTTTTAAAATAACATGAAAATATTACTATTTTTGGTACCAATAATCATTAATATTTATTTTCTTGAGAAAAACAATAAAATAATAAATAATATATTGGGGAAACCCTCTTCTCCCCCTCTAACCCTCCCTCACCCCTCTTCTCTTCACAACTATCTATCCTTGTTATTTGTCTAAATTCTTATCAAATATCTCCCTAATAACCTCTCCCACTTCTATAATCCCTTGGTATATTCAAAAGACCAAATCTTCTCCCCTAAATAGGTTATCAAGTAAGATATATTCAAAAGGTAAATTCCTCTTTTCATTTCTTATATTTTTCTTTCAAGTTCAATTATTTTCTTTTTCTTTCCTCACATATTTTCATCCAAATGTTATGATAAATCTAGTACCTTAAATTTTATATAATGTTTTAATGATAAAGTGAAAATTCATCATAATCTCTCTTCTCTTATCCTTTTATACAAGAAATGAAAACACCATCTGAGATGTGTTAATTTATCAAATTCAAGGATGACTGGTTTTTGATTTCTATTACTGTCTTGAATTCTGGTCAAGAAACCATTTTATGGTTCAAATAAACTATAATATATGTTTTATGTCTAATTTAAGGTTTTTTAATCTTTTTTACACATGAAATTAATTTATAAATCACAATGTGTTTGATGTGATAAAAAACCACCAATTAACCAAAACAATTATCATTAAAGTTTTATATAATGATTCATATTCACTCCAAATGAATAGATTAATTTTATAACCAAGTGATATAATTTATGAACACTAATAACATATAACTCCAATTTTTTATAACCATTATCACATTTCATGTTTATCCTTACATGTATATATGTAAACCAATAATGGAAACTAAGGAAATAGACGCTACCAAATTATGAAATTAAACCTCTTAACCCATCAAAAAGGTCATGAATGAAATTAATAAGGTTATATTAATTCAATTAAATGAATAATATGTTCTGTAAATATTTATTAGTGAATGTAATTTGGTTATTATGAGCATTAAGATCAAGTGAAGGACACCGTCAGACTTAAGGTGAGGGATTATACCTAAACCTCTATTATTCCTTCAGGTATCTCTATATTTATTTTTACTCAAATGAATTTATCTGTTATTTTCATGTAAATATTATAAATTCAGTTTAAATTATCCAAAATAATTTAACAAGGTCTATTCATCATTCTATTTTGGGGATATGCATGTTTTTAAATGGTTCCCTCCTCAATACTTCCCGAAAAGAAAACTCGTTTTAAGGGTACCTCCTGAATTCCTACTTAATTTCAAGAGAACTCAGTAATATGTTTTTAAGAGACCATATTTTTTTAAAAGAATGATTTTTATTATTAATAAATTCTTGGTTCACTTCTGGTTTTATAAAAAATATTGTTCCATTTTCTATTTTAAATTATCTTTATTATTTTCCTTAAAACCCCGCTAAAATGTTTTAATGATAAAATTTCTTAAATACTCTTCTTACATGTTTTCACTTCTATTTGACACCACCTACCATGATATATTCTTAATTTCCATTATTAATTTCTATGTATGTTTTACTCCCATTCAGTCATGGACACTTGCATGATACCCCCATTCTTTATGCTTTATGACATGATTATGATACCCATTTCTTTCCATGGGTGCCCTTATGTTTATGTATGATTGATTATGTATGATTACATATGTGGAAAGAATATTCATAAACATATTATGATGGGTGTTACAAGATAGTTCCCTAATTAATTGGGTAAAGTTGAGTCTCATGAGATGTTATGTGCTACGGTCTTGGTGGTTATCCCTGACTCATGCTACCATGTGCAACTGTCTTGGTTTTTTACCTTGTCTTGTGCTCCTCTATGTGCAACGATCTTTTACCTGTCCTAAAGTCATGTTTTATGTTACTTACAAATTATTATAACCCCATGTTTATATGATCCCATGTTTATATGTTATGATTTCACATGTTCCATTCCTTTTTATATCATTATTCCATGCATTTAAACCCATGTGCTAATGCTTTATTATTTGGATTATTCCCCTGTTGGGATTTTTAGCTCATCACTTTGTTCATGTTATCCCCAGGTTATCCTATGAATATGTATGTGAAAAATAGAATTTATAATCTCTTTCTGAAGACTAAATAAATAAATGTTATATTCAGTCCCATGTTTTAACTTTTATGTACCTAGTCTAACAAGACACTAGAAATTCTGATCCTTGGATTATAATATAATGTTTTATTATTCTTAAAATAATTTAATGACATGTGTAAAAGGCTAGGGTATCTATAATTAGTATCATAGGGGAGGTCTCATTATTTTTTGAGATTAGGAATAGAGAACATTGGTAAGAACATTAAGGATGAGTCTAAGTATAAGAAAACATCCCTAAATTATGGTAAGTATAGAGTTAGTGGTTTATCAAGAAAATACATCTCGGTCTAGATATAAAAAAGTGGATGTGGCTCTGGAATAGATGTATTTAAGGATAAATCTAAAAAAACTTCTTTGATCTACACTCCAACGGGAACTGGTGCATGACAACGGGCCGTGCTGCACTAATAGTTTGACATTCCAAGGGGATATGATTTTGTAAATTCATAAGCTTAGTACAAACCATTATTAGGGGAATAAAAAAAAGAACCCATAAAAATATAATTTAATAAATAGATGAATGATAACCTAGATTTAAACCAAGGTAATCATAAGTTAGGATACAATTATCCTTTACAAGTTTATCCTTTTATGTTCAAAATTTCCTCTATGCTTATTAGCTAAGTATTCAACCCCACTAGTTGTATGTTATTTGTCTTATTTAATGGAGGGAAATAGAATAACACTTTCCAATAATCAATATGATATGGAATGTGAAGATCACCTAAATGATATGCTGAATATGATGGGAACATGTCCTAAAAACTTCATGATGGCACATGTTTAGCTGGCTCAAGTTATTAATAATAACTTGAATCATGTGGAACACCCTCCTCCTACCACAATGTTGCCATTAAATCCTTCATGAAGAAAATGCCTCACATGTTTAGTGGATCCTCTAATCCCCTTCTTGTAGAATAGTGTATTAACTCCATTTAAAATATATTCTCTATCCTTTAGTGCTTAGAATAAGAGAAATCCACATTGGTAGTATATGCTTTTGATGGAGAAGCTGATAAGTGGTGGACACTAATCAAGAATATGAAGTCCTAAGATGAAATTGATTCCATGGATTGGGTGGAATTAAAGAAAAAGTTATTCATAAATTATTTTCCCCAAACCCTACACCTCAAGATGGAAAGAGAGTACCACGTTCTATAGTAGAATGAAGATGAGTCCATCGGGGAATATGAAGTAAACATCCAAAGGCTTGCAAGATATGCCTCAAGATTTGTCATGATCACTGAAAGAAAGGTGGATCTCTTATTTAGCAGACTAAATCTGATTATATGAATAGCAATGGCGATTTCAGACTTTAACAATTATAAGGAGAATTCCCATTGTTCCCTCAAGGTTGAAATGGATATCGAAGACTCCAAGTGGTCTTGTGGGCCCGGTGAAAAAAAAAGAATAAGATGGAGTCTAATATGGGTGGTTTGGAAAATAAATCCCAAGATAGAAAGAAGATCAAACACCCCACCTGTCAAAATTATGGGAATAAGCATCACAAGAACTATTTAAAGGGAGGTGGGAATTGCTTCAAATGTGGAAATATGGGATATCTAAAAATGAATTTCCAAAGGGATATAAACAATTATAATAATGTGGAAGAAGAAATTAATGTTCATATCAACACTCAGCCTATATTCCAATGTTAGAACTATAAGGGTCATGAGAATTATGAGAACAATTTCCCTAAGAGAAGAGTTGTCATAGGAAATCAACCAAAACCTCCAAGGCAACAAGGAAGGGCTTATGATATCACAACTGATGGGGTGGATCCAGATAATGATGTGGTTACAGGTTTTCTAGTTATTCATTCAAGAATATAGGATGTTCTATTTGATTATGATTCTACACATTCTTTCATATCTTTAAAGTTTATCAGTACTATTCAAAAACCACCTCAAAATTTGGAGGATAAGTTATATGTGAGAACAACTAAGGGGGAAATTATTAAATCCAAGGTTTATAACTCCTCATTGGTAAATTTTTGTGGAATGAACCTCCCAAAAAATCTTTTCATACTTCCTCAAGTGGAGTTTGATGTTATCTTGGGCTTGGATTGGCTATCTTTATACAAATCCAACATCAACTATTGGGAAAGGGAGATCACTCTTAACATCCCAAAGCATCCTCCAATTCATTACATGTGTAATAAGGAAGTTGAATATATTTTAGAATCACTGTCTATAGTGTGGATATTACTACCTTATGAGAAATTATTTCTAGCTCAAATGATTGAGATAAAAGAGATGATACTTCTCAAAGATATTCTAATCATGAGGGATTACACTAAGGAATATTTTAAATAATTGCTTGGTCTTCCTCCTAATCAAGCGGTTGAGTTCTCAATTGAATTTATTCCTAGATCCATACCTATATCAAAAAAACCTTATAGACTGGCTACTGTAGAGCTAAAAGAGAAAATGAAGTAGTTACATGAGAATTTGGAGAGTAGGGTTTTATACGCCCAAGTGCTTCACCATGGGGTGTGCTAGTAATTTTTGTCAAGAATAAGGATGGTTCAATGCGTCTATACATTGATTATAGTGAGACCAATAAAATCCTGATAAATAAAAAGTATCCCATGGCTTATATATATGACTTTTTAGATTAGCATTATGGTCCATTTATTTCACTAAGGTGGACCTTCGGTCGGAATATCACCTATTAAATGTGAGGAAGGAAGATATTCCCAAGATTTCTTTTCGAACGAGGTATGGAAACTATGAGTTCATAGTGATTCCCTTATGACTCACTAATGCTCCCGTGATTTTCATGGATCTAATGAATAGAGTCTTTAGATATTACCTAAAAATATTTGTGGCAGCCATTATCAATGATATTTTGATATACTCCAAGAGTAAGGATGAACACAAGGAGTATTTGAATACCATGCAAAAGACTTTGAGAAGGGAGAAAATATATGCGATGTACAATAAATGTGAGTTCTGGATGGAGGAAGTATCATTCTTGAGGCATGTAATCACTAGAAAAGGTATATCTATGGACACTTCCAAGATAAAGGAAATTGAAGAATAGCCTAGACCGACATCTATAAGGGAGATACAAAGCTTTTTAGGTCTAGCTGGGTATTATCGACAATTTTTGAAGAACTTATCTTGATTTTAAAACCCAATGACCATGATGACACAAAAGGGAGTGAATTTTATCTGGAATTAAGAATATGAGGAAAGGTTTAAGGAGCTCAAAAAAAGGCTTATCACTATGCCAGTACTGACACTCCCAAAAAGTGGAGAAATATTTGTTGTGTACAATGATGCTTCAAATTAGGGATTAGGATATGTGATAATGCAAAATGATAAAGTGATAGCCTATTCCTCAAGGAAGCTAAAAATTCATTAGCAAAACTATCCTATACATGATCTGTAGTTGGTGGCTATGATGTTTGCATTTGAAAATATGGTAGCATTAACTCTACGGGGAGAAGTGTGATTTATATACTAATCACAAGAGTCTGAAATATATATTCACATATAAATAGATTAATATGAACCAATTTAAATGGTTATAGCTCATCAAGGATTATGATTTCTTAATCTATTACCACCCTGGTAAGGAAAATAAGGTGGTATATACTCTATGTAGAAAGGATCCTACATCTTTATCAATGATGAGAATTGAAAAGGATCTGATCTTCTTAGATTTAATTAGTATGGACATGAGAATAACTAATAGAGGAACATCATCAATCCTTTATTAAATGATTTCTCAACTGTACCTCATGGAGAAAACAAAGGATTCTCAAAGAAAAGATGTGAAAATTTAGAAAAAGGGCGGAATCTATCAAAAATGGGAAATTCTATGATTTCAAGATTGATGATGAAGTTGTAAGATCTGGGTCATGATTATATGTGCTATCCAATCCAGAGATAAAGAAAAAGTTTTTAAAGATTCACATAGCTCAACATTCTCTATTTACCCAAGGATGAAAAAGATGTTTCAAGATCTCTGAGAGAACTTTTGGTGGGACAATATGAATAAGGATATTGTTGAATATACATCAAAGTGTACGGTATGTTAGTAAGTGAAGGCTAAAAGATATAAGTTTAAGGGTATGATGCAACCACTACCCATACCAACCTGGAGTTGAGAGAACATCACTATGTACTTTTTCATAGGAATTCCACGGACATCTAGAGGAAACAATGCTATATGGGTCATTATGGACTGTCTTATAAAGATAGATTACTTTATCACAATTCGAAAGGACTTATCATTATCTCAAATTTCACTGATATATATCAAAGAGGTGGAAATAATTCATGGAGTGCCACTAACTATTATATCAGATTGTGATTCGAGATCCACCTCAAAGTTCTAAAAAAGTCTCCAACATGATCTATGGGATAAACTAAACATCTGTACGAACTATAATCCTCAAAATGATGGCTGATATGAGTGAACTATTCAGACACTGTAAGACATGTTGAGAGCATGTTTTATATAATTAAAAGAAGATTGGGATCAACAAATTCCATTGGTTGAATTATCCAACAACAATAGTTTCCACTCGATCATCTGAATAGAACCATATGAATCCCTTTATGGGAAAATTTGCAGAACACCGACTTGTTGTGGTGAAGCCAGTGAGCGTAAGCTGCTAGGACATGAAATGGTTGGAGAAATGGTGGATAATGTGAAAACCATTTAGGAGCACATCAAGGAAACCCAATGTTAACAAAAGAGCTATGTAGACAATTGTCGACAAGACCTTGTGTTTAATGTTGGAGAAATGATATTCCTCTGCATATCTCCATGGAATAAGGTCATAAGGTTTGGGAATAAAGGAAAGCTAAGTCCTAGGTACATTGGCTCCTTTGATATTCTTGATCATGTTGGAGCTGTGACCTATTGACTAGCACTTCCACCTACCATTTTTAAACAACACGCTGCCTTCCATGTATCCCTCTTAAGAAAGAACATACTAGATCCTTCACATGTATTATCTTCAGAGGTGGTACAGTTAAAGAATGAGATTTCATACGAGGAGAAGCTAGTGAAGATCTTGAATCATAGAGATAAATTTATACACAACAAGACTAATCAGCTGGTCAAAATACTATGGAAGAACCATAAGTACGAAGAGGCAATATGGGAACTGGAGGAGGAAATAAAGGAAAAGTATCCACACCTATTTATAGATTAGAATGTAAAATGGAATTTTGAGGGAGAACATTCATAAGGGGAAAAGAATGTACCGACCCAAAGTTTAATCAATGGAAATTCCCTTCTTATAATTATTTTATATAATCACATGAAATCACAACCCAATGAACTATTAAGTAATATGTGACCTGTAAAAATAATATTGTTAATTTTGTGATTTGAATTTCAAAAATGTGACATACATGGTTGCGATCAGTAAGATGTTTTGAGTCAGATAAAGAAAATATAATTTTTGGTGAATAATAACTGACCCATACGAATAGTAATGTAACCCATATTAATAGTAATATAACCATTATGAATAGTAAATCAGATAAGTAAATAGTAACCCTACCAATGAAAGTACAAATAAAATTTATCTATCTTATAATTGACAATACGATAGAGTTGGTATTTTTATAAGTCACAAATATTTAATTAAAAATTTAAGAATATTTTAATAATTAAAAAAAAGAAAATTTATTTTCATAAAATGTATTCATAAATTACTATTTTTATGTCTTATGATTATAGGATAATTTTATGATACCTTATTTAATTTTTCAAAGTATTTTAAAATAAGTTATAATTTTACAATATGTATTTTTAATGAAAATGTTGATTTTTTTTATGAATTAAATTTCATATATTTAGAAAATTATTTTCATAAAATGGAGTCAAGTTTTGGATTCTACCCATCAAAAATGGTTTGGGTATGTTTTTGGGATTTTTCTAAAACACTTCAATTTTTGATGAATAATAAAATACTATAATTCATGATAAATGCTAAAACCTGAATTTATGCATAATGATTGAGTCATGGATGATGTAAATGACCATTGGTTCGAAATTACATGAACATATTAATGTTTTGGGTCACAAGAATCATTACTATTTCTTTTTTTGAGAAAAATAATAAAATAACAAATAAAATATTGGGAAAACCCTCCTCTCCTCCACTATAAAACCACCATCACCTTCCTCTTCTCTTCATTCCACTCAAGCCTTGTTCCTTGACTAAATTCTGTTCAAATATCTCCCTAAGATCCACTACCATGTTCACTATCCCTTGGTCTCATTCAAAGGCCAAATCCTCTCTCCTAAAGAGGTTCTCAAGGAAGATATATTCATGAGGTAAATTCCTCTCCTCATTTCTTCTATTTTTCTTCCAGGTTCCATTATTTTCTTTTTCTTTACACACCTCCTTTCATACAACTATTATGATAACTCCATTACCTTAAATTTATTGTAATTTTGTTATGATAATTGAATAATTCATCAAAATCTCTCCTTTCTCCTCCTTTTATACTAGAAATGAAAACACTATATGAGATGCGATAATTTATCACATTCAAGAACGACGAGTTTTGAATTTCTATTACCATCTTCAATTATGGTCATGAAAACATTTTTATGGTTTAAAAATACTATAATATATGTTTTATGTGTATTTTGAGGTTATGGAATCTTTTAAATACATGATATTAATTTATAAAGCAAGATGTGTTTGATGTGATAAAAAAACTGCCAATTAACCGAAACAGGTATCATTAATGTTTTATATAATGATTTATCTTCACTAAAAATGACCAAATTAATTTTATAAAAACGTAATATACTAGATTATAACTAATAAAAAATAACTCCAATTCTATAAAACCATTCTCATATTTCTTGTTTATCCTTACATGTATATAAGTCAACAAATTCTGAAAACCAAGGAAACAAATGCTCCCAAATAATGAAATCAAACCTCTTAACCCATCAAAAAGGTCATTAATGAACTTAATAAGGTTATATTAAATAATTTAAATGAATAATAGGTTATGTAAATATTAATTAATGAATTTAATTTGGTTATCCAGGACATTAAGATCAAGTGAAGGACACCATCGGACCTAAGGAATGGGATTCTACCTGAACATCCATTATTCCTTCTGGTTGCTCTATATTTCTTTGTACCAAAATAAAGTTGTCTATTATTTTAATATACATATTAAAAATTCTGTTTAAATTCTCAAAACTCATGTAACAAGGCTTATTCATCATTTTATTTCGGGGATATACATGTTTTTAAATGGTTCCCCCCTTATTACTTCCCAAAAAAAACACAGTTTAAGGGTACTTCCTAAATTCATACTCAATTTTAAGAGAAATATATGATATGTTTTTAAGCCACCATATTATATTTATAAATTCAATATTTTTATTATTAAAACCTTCTTGGTTCACTTCTTGTTTTATATAAAAAATATTCCCATTTATATTGTAAATGTTCTTTTGTATTTTCCTTAAAATCATGCTAAAATGTTTTAGTGAAAAAATTTCATAAATACTCTTTTTAAATGTTATCTATTATATTTGAAATCACTTTCCTTGATATATTATTACTTTCCAATATTAATTTCAATTTATGTTTTACTTACTATCTTTCATGGACACTGGTATGTTATGCCCATTCATTATGATTTATGACATGGTTATGATTCTCATTTCTTTACACGGGTACCCTTATGTTTATGTATGATTATATAAGTGGGGATAATATTAATGAAAATATTATGATGGGTGTTCCCAGATAGCTCTCCAATGCATTGGGTAAATTTTAGTCTCATGAGAAGTTATTTTCAACGGTCTTGGTAGTTAGCCTTGACTCGTGCTACCATGTGCAACGGTCTTGGTGATTAACCTAGAATTGTGCTCCTCTATGTGCTATGAGCCTTGAATCATGATAAAGTCATGTTTTATATTACTGCCACATTATTATGACTCTATCTTATATGTTATGATTTCACATTTTCCATGTATTTTTATATCATTATTCCATGTCTTTAACCCATATACTAAATATTTATTATTATTCTTATTCCCTTACTGGCCTTTTTTCTCATCCCTTTGTTCATGTTATCCTCAGTTTATCCTATGAATATGGTATGAGCACAACATAATTTATGAAATCTTTATGAATAGTGAATAAAGAAATGTTATATTTAGTCCCATGTTTTATGTTTTATGTAACTAGTCTTCCAAGACACTAGACTTTATGATTGTTGGCTTGTAATATGATGTTTTAATATGCTTAAAATCATGTAATGATTTGGGTAAAAGGTTAGGGTCACTATATTACCTCTTTCCTTATTTCAAAAAGTTTTTCAAATGGTATATATGATCCAACCCTCTTTATAAAAATAATCACAAAAGATGATTTAATAGTAAAAATATATGTATATGATATTATTTTTGGATCAACTAAAGATTCTTTTTGTACTGATTTTTCAAAACTAATGAAAAATGAATTTGAAATGAGTTTAATGGGTGGACATAAAATAATTCTCAGATTTCAGATTTTTCTAATTTAAGAAGAAATTATGTTAAATAAATTTAAATAAACCATATATATTTTAGAATGTTTTGGACTAGAATGTACCAAAAGCAGTGATACTCCCATGAGTTACACTAGTACACTAGACCTTGATAAAGAAGGGAAATCATTAGATCAAACTATTTACCAAGGTATGATGGGTATTCTTTTATACTAAAATTCTAGTCTAAATGATATTATTTTTAGTGTTTGTATGTGTTCTCACTTTCAAGAAAATCCAAAAGTTTCTCATTTATTAAATATAAAAATAATTTTTAAATAATGCAAGTATACAACCAATTTTGGATTGTTCTATGCAACAAGACATGCTTTTAATTTAGTTAGTTATTCATATACTGATTTTTGTGGCTATAAGTTAGATATAAAAAGTACAAGGACATGTCATCTTTTAGGAAAATATCTAGTATCACGGAATAGTAAAAAAAGAAATTCTGTTTCACTATCTACTACTGAAGGTGAATACATAGCTACATGAAGTTTCTATGCACAAATTTTGTATATAAAACATACTTTACTAGGATTTGGATACATATTTAGACATGTACCTTTAAATTGTGATAAAACAAGTGCAATAAAATTTTCCAAAAAACCAGTATCTTACTCCAGAACAAAAAACATTGATGTAAGACATCACTTTTTGAGAGACCATTATCAAAAGGGTAATATAAAATTATATTTTATTCAAACTTAGCATCATATACCTAATATATTCACAAAGACTTTGAATTATGAAATATTAAAGTACAGAAAACATGAATTAGGAATGATAAAATTTGGTTTATGAAGTCACCATTGATGAGTCACTATTTTTGAGTCATTATTAACAAGTCACAATTAATGAGTCACAATTGATGAAGTCACCATTTATGAATTCACTATTGATGAGTCAACGTTGACGAGATAGTGTTGATGAGTCACCATTAAATGAGTCACCATTCCTTTTTTATGTTACTGTTATTTTATTAACATTTCTATTTTTCCATTACTGATTAAATTCTTTTTATTTTTATTTTATTACTATTTATTTCGAATCCCTAAATGATAAAATAATCGAGATAACTCTAAATAGATTAACTCCCTATAAACCTTGATCTCCCAAACCTTTTCCTTCCTCTTGAACAAATCTTCCTTCTTCCTTATTCCACCTGAAGCCTTCAATCGATCCGAATGGCTAGTGTAAAATGAGTTGTAGAATCAACTCCAGAAGAGATGAAGCATTTCAAGAAATGAAATATATCTACAATATTTTAGGAAGACTTTTATCTAAACCCACATATAAGAAATAATATAGTTGAAGAAGAAAAATAAACTAATGCATAGTGGCTTCCAACTAGAAATACACTAGTGTTAAAAGGAGTAGAAAAAAAGTGGATGAACTAGTTTACTTCGAATCATCGAGTGTTTTTATCTGAGGGTAGTCATTGAATTTTAATAGAATGTGAGATCAATTTTTGGGAAGAAATATGATATAATTCAAATAAGTATAGATCGAAAAGAGATTTAATTATCTTCAATAGTATGGGAAAAATGTTTAAATGTTCTTCATAAAGGAGTATATGAGGATTTGCATGGAAGTATACCGAGTGATAGTGAAAATTTCAATTATGAAAGGGCTCTACTACAGTTAACTATAGATGGAACACAATGAATAACTATTGATGTTGATCTTGATGGTAAATGTAAGTTTCATTTTAAATTTTTATAGAATGCTTTATGTCCAAGGTATGGGGACTTTAATACAATGAGGCATCAAGATGTCTACTTTCTATATATAATGAAGAAAGGGAAGAGAATAAATCTGTATAGATTTTAGATGACTCATATGAATGATATGTGTGAAAAGAGATCCCGATCAAACTCTATAATATATCCCAAAATGATTCGAGCTGTTTTAGATGCAACGAGATATGTTAAAGCTAGAGAAGAAGACGAGGAAAAAATTAGTGGTTTTTTTTTGTCAAAAACAATTTTCAAAAGATTTAAAGTGATTTGGAATCCCTAGAAGGGATGTTGGGTAAGAGATAATGAAAACTTTTAGGATGATTTTAACCTAATTTATCATCGAACAAGACCTAAGGACATAGTGGATCTAGGTCTTGAATCTGATGAGATAGCTGAGTACTGTGATGCTGATGTTGTTTCTGAAAGATATGATCCAATAGTAGAATATGAGGAAGAAGAAGAAGATGTTATTTTAGTTGAAGAATGGAGTGATCTAGAGATAATTAAATCTCCACCTAGATTATCAAGTGGACATGTTATTTCATCAGGCTCTCTACCTTCCAAGGAAACTCTCTTACCTGAAAATGATGATGAAGAAGATACTGATGTTTCTAGAGAAGATCGATTTAAATTTTCTACCTATAATACATCAAGTGATGAGAATGGAAATTTAGGTAATGAGATTTTTAATATAAAATAATATAATGAAATTATAGATCTAGAAAGATCTTCTAGGTTGGATGATGAGGATAGGAATAATGAAGCCCATGTTGATAAGGATTCTGATGATGGTAACAATAATGATGGACTTGATCACTGAGATGATAAAAAAGCTGGTGCTGATCATGATGACAATGATGAGAATGGAAATGATCCTGATCCTAAACACGATACATTTCAATATCAATCCTCTTCATCTATGGTATACATTTCTCATAGATATGAAAATCATCTAGTGGATACCATAATGCCTAATATTCCAAAAGTTCCTACTGAAGGTATGGAAGCTACAATTGAGGGGGAGAAAACTCTAAATCCCAATCATCAAATATATCAACTTGAATTAGTAACAACATAGAAACCAATTAAACATAAGTTCTTACAACTATAAGTGTGGGGGAGTTGACTACCATTTTAGTTAAATAATCGGTTCTAGTGGATCAGTCTCCATAGATAGCAAAACTGCAACTATAATAGACAACATCTTTGCTCCCAAAATCTAAAATTGTTCAAAGTTATCAAGTGCCGAGAGACTCACCAATACTTCCACATATAAGTTCTTCACTTTTATACTTTTAAGAATGGGAAAAGTATCCAGGTTTTTTTATACATGGACTTAATTATACTAGCTTAGATGATGATCCTAAAATTTTTGTCAGAAGAGAAGTATCCCTAGTGGATCAGATCAATCAAGATAGAGAGTTATAGCCATATATTCCCATAGGGACAAATAGAAAAACTATTCAACCTGGTAAACCTATTATACCTCTTAATTTAGTGACCTATGATAATTTTATTTCTTAAAAAATACATGTGAATTCATATTTAGACTCATTTTGATGGAATTTGATTTTAGATTTTTTAGATACCTTGAGATCTCAACCATATCCAATATCCAAAATTAGTTAAGAATGTGTTCGATTCATGTTTGAATTGGTGATATCACATATTCAACCAAAATTTATGTTTTAAATTTAATAAATGGAAGTAGAGAACATAAGACTTTCATATGAAGTAGAAAATTTAAAATCTTCAATAGAGATTCTGAAATACCCTATATCGGAATCCAAGAAATCAATTTCTTAGAAGTTGGACAGTTTAGCTACTACCACCTCTACTTCAACTGAACCTCCTCCTTCTATTATAAAACATTATAGAGATATTATAAAATACCTAATCCAAGAAAAAAAAATAAGAAATTCTATGTGTGATGTGATCACTCATGAAGATAAAATTCGATAGATACATCTTCATTTATAACATATTATTGATTTCATAATAGGCTATGCTTTAGATCTTATACAGGATAAGGAAGTCATAAATAAATATATCAAGTACTACATGTCAATGATCTATAATTGGCATGAAATATCTGATAATTTCAAATTTATTACTGATAATTTGAGGTTACAACCAGTGAAAACTATGATCAATGAACTGGCGAGTCAACTAAATATTCTCACACTATATCTTCAAATATTTATGGATGAGAAGGAAGACTTATTTAATGAGATAGTAAAAGGAGGTTCAATAATTATGGAATTTATAAATATCCTAAAACCCTATCTTCATGTCCATTAAACCATTATAATTGCTAGAGAAGCAATCCCTATTTGAGCCATTCCTTTACCCACATCCACTGACTCAGTTCACTACAATCCTGCTCTACTCAATCATTCAGATAGTCTTATGCCTCCACCATATCAATCTCAAAGTTTTTCACAAGTTGATGCAATCAAAAAACTCATACTAGTTCTTTTATGAAAACCAATTACTCCTGCTACCACATTACTTTGCATTATAACCTTTTCACTAACATACACTTCAACAGTCTCATCATAAGACAATGAAAAAGAAAGAGAAAACGAAAAAGGGAAGGATAAAGTTGATTAGACCCCGTCTTCTACATAGTGAATCTATTTAGATGTAATTTTTTTATAGGTATAATTTTTTTACCTTTCATGATTATATGTTTTTACTCATATCTTTTTGGAACCTAGATAATGAAAATATCCTTATGTTATTAAATTTAACCTCTCAGTTTAACAATGGTTTTTATTTTTTCATAATCTCAAAGGGGTCATAAAATAGGTATTTAGAGAATTTAGTTTTTTATTGGTAAATAGATTGTTTTTAAACTAAAATGTCTCTCTTATTATTTATTATTACTCATTAAGTATATGATTTATAAAATGTCATGTTTTGTGACCATTAAAAAGGGGGAGAATGTTGGAACCTCCTTGTATGGAATGTTTTTGATACTCTTATTTTATTGTTCATAAACCATGATTATTTTAGTAATAATGTTTCATATGTTTTATAGTAGCATTTTATATGATAATACTTATTGTACGATATTTCTGCTAAGTATTATGGAAAGTCACCATTGGCTAGGAGTCACCATTACCGATAGGATGAGGTACTGGCAGAGGAAAGTCAATGTTAATGTTAGGATGAGATACTTCCATATGGAGTCACCATCACTAACAATAGGAGTTACCTCCAGGATGAGGTACCACAAGAGGTGATTCACCATTTCCGCAAGAGGAGCTACCACCAAAGATGATTCACCGCCAGATGTTGAGTCACCATTAGCTTCATGTAACTGTTGTTGTCTGATGACTTTGGTGTGAATGGATCCATGGAAAAAAATACTCTTGTATATTTTGAAAAGGTCTTCAAGACTTAATAAAATCTGATCTGAGGAATGCGGATCTCCTCCATCTGAAGCTACTATTTATTCACAAAGGACCTCTCTCTCTCTCTCTCTTACAGACATATAATGATAGATTCATACGATATTTTACAAACCTACAGTATATTGTGCTTCCGAATTTGTAAATTCTCATAAACATGATAATTCACATTCTGTGAAGATCACTGAAACAGAAGAACATAAACCATTTATGAGATTGATTGAGACATCATATAGATATCTACTAAAACATACCTTCACATCCTCTGTTTTGCTTCAAATTACCAGAACAAACCACATACTCCTCACCAGTACTGATCTGAGGACTAAGAACATACAAAACATATCAGACTAAGATTTTTCTTTTATTATTTGTCCTTTAAATTTTATTTTGGACTATTATATAGTTTTCATGTTATTTAACACACACCATATCATGTACATTTTCAGAGAATACTTTCTGTTCTCTTACTTCTAAATATGTTTTCCACTTTGTTTATGGAAGAGGTCCCAGTGGGACCTGTTCTAGTCTTATATCCCTTAAATAATTATGGAAGTGGATTTTTATCCTAGATAGCTTGTTTCTGCTAACTTTATACCTAATACAGGATATGGATTTATTTTATTATATTTATAATCTACTTGGCATCAGGTGATTTCCAAGTGGAGAAGATTAAGTATCACATTGAGAGTGAAACTATTGTTTATTCTACTATGTCTCTATATTTTCTTTTACTACTATATCCTAGATAATTATTTCATCAATAAAAAATTATATTAATTTAATCATAACTAATTTTGATATTTTTTATCTAAGTAAATTGATTTCAAAATTTAATGTATTTTTGAACAATATTTTAACTGATACTTAATCATTATTTATGAAATATTTTAAAAGTATAGATCTTATATCAATCTGCTATTTGGTTAATTATAAAGTTTATTTTTTAAGGGGAAATTTACTTTAACCTAATATTGAACACTTTTTTTATTGGGAACTCATTTCACCCCCTCTTGAGTTAATCACTCTGAATAAAATTTTTTGCGTGACATGAGACCTAAAGTGATTGCTTATGATGTGTTCACCTTGGAAAATGGATTATTTATTTAATTAAATTGCTAGTGATAATTGTTTTTTATGATATCAGTCTATACACTCTCATGATAATTAAATAATATATAATTTTATGAATTAAATAGTAATTTCAAAACAAATGGTTTTTGGATGAATTTAACATCGAAGAATATGATGTTATGTTGTGTTATTCTTGCCATAATAACTTTTTGTAGTGATTCATGCTGTAATTATTATAAGGCATGGGAAAGTTATGAGGTAATTCTTATAGGGATTGGTCTGATCATGATTTAATGATTATAGGGCTTAGCTCAGTTATATTATAATATTTATAGGGCTCAACCCAGTTATGATGAATTGCTTATATGGAGGGATTGGATTGGTTATTCTAAAATGATTATATAGATTGCCTGACTTGGTTAATTGGTATTGTTTATAGGGTTTGGATTGGTTATGTGGAAATTCTTATATTGAGGGATTTTCCCAGTTATGTGACTATGCCATGGATTTGTGGTTGTGGTTGGTATGATTATACTTCATGATCAGAGATATTTTGATATAGTGGAAAAGAATGTTGTTTGTTGTATTGTATTAATTGATTAATTAAAACACATCTTTATCACATTATTACATGCACTTACTATAAGACTGGTTTTTTAGACATGATGGTGTTTACCTACTGAGTTTTAATCACACCCTATTTAGACTGCTCTTTAGTAACCCAGTAGATTGCATGGGTACAAATTTGGATAATGGAAAGGGAGCTTGTTGTTGATTATTTCTTACTGGTTGGGTTGATTCTTGGAGATGAGACCAATAAGGGATTTAATAGTAGAGTATTTTGTGTTTATTTGTGTCAAATTTTTCTTTTATTTGTATGATTTACTATATGTCATTTAGTTGTTTTCCAGCCCAGCATTATATGGTTAATTATTATTTGTATTAATTGGTTTGTAACGTCCCATATTTTCTAAATGGTATTAACTGTTAAAATTTAGTTTAAATTCATTTGTTCTACCCTGATAATGTTTCCTTTGGGAGTAAAGGAGGTCTCAATGATGTATATAACTCATTCAGATCCTAGAGCCCAGGAAATTTAAGAGGAAAACTGGGCCGCATGTTTAGTAGAAACTATATAGCCCATCCCGGACGGTTTCCCTAAACCGTTCAATTGTAGACAGTGGGGTGCTGGGAGCCACATGGTTTTTCAATAGCCTTGTAACCCCAGCTGAATGAATATTCAGTGATTTAGAGGTTTGGGATAAATCCCATTATCATGGTTAACGCATGGTTTGGAAAACCGTGCACCCTTATACCTTCCCTATCTTTACACTACTACAAAAAGGCCTTTAATAGTGCCAGAATAGGCCTTTATTAGCACTAAAAAATACCTAACAACCAGTGCGTGGTTAAAAGACCAAATATTTAATTATTTTCTAAAAAAGTTCTGCAAAAAGGGTCCTTTAACAACACTTTTTTTATTGTTGTTAAGGGGACCTTTTAACAACGCATTTTTAGCACTGTTAATGGGAGAATTTAATAGTTCATCTTTAGCACTGATAAAGGTAACACTGTTAAAGGGGGTAAAATTATATTTCTTCAAATATCCATTAGCTCAATCCCTTGATCATTGCTTCCAAGATATATTTAACAACACTCCCCCAACCTTTTTCAGCAATTTTCACCTGACCACACCTTTTATCAGCGCTTTGTGAATTTCCAGCCTCAAGTGCACCTGCCTGGATTCAAACCCTCCACCTATCCTTTGAAGATGGAATGCCTTTACCTTTGAACCATGTTTTTTTTCTATTTATTTATATTTCTACTTATTTATCTATATATATTTACATTTTTATTTTTTATTCATATATTATATAATTTTTTATAAATATATTATATATTATATTCATTTATATATACTAGAATATTATAAAAATTTATATTTGTTTATTAATACACACATATATGTGTATATAAACATTAAAAATAGATTTTTATAGTGTAAAAAATGGCTTGATATTATTTTAAATAAATTTTTATAATATTTAGTTATTTACACATATTAGAATATACATTTTTATATAAATATGTTTATATGTATTTATAGGAGGGATTTATTATAATTAAATATAATAAAACATGCATATAATTAATTATAAATAAAATTAGTTATTGAAAAATGATAAAATTTAATGACTATAAATTTACTATGAATGTAAGACCAAGGAATATATTTAGTATCCATAAAAAGTCAATAATACCCTCTTAAACGAGGCTTAAAATCCACCAAATGTTAAAAAAATGGGGTACCCTAACTAAAAACTCAGATTTGGAGGCCTTCTAGACCCTTTTTGGCCTCAAAAATGTGACAGAGGTTTACCTTCATCATAATGGGCATATAACTCATCACCGGATTTGATTTGATATGTAGTAGAGCCCAAACAGACACCCAAATCAATAGTTATGGTCGTTTTAAGTTTAGGTTTGGTTTTCAACTTTTTTTAGATCTCTTATTATTATTTTTTATTTTTTATCTTCAAATTGATATTAAATGACTATTACTCACCAATAATAAGAAAATTAGTAATTAATTTTTTTTATTATTTTATAAGCCATTTGAAAAAAATATCTCATATATTAAGATTAAATGCCAATATAACTTATCTAAAAAATATTTTAAAAAATATATAAAATATTTATATCAATATAAATATATAAATATATTATTTGTAGTGAAATATTTTTTTGAATTGTACCGTTATTAGCGCTACAAAAAAGCACTAATAAAGGGAAGTATTTATTAGCACTTTTAAAAAATCACTAATAACCCCCCTTTATCTTCAATTTTTTTACAAGAGATGATAAAAGACCCCATTTATCAGAACTTGTAAAAAAACACTAATAAAGGTACCCATTTACAATAATTTTTTAGCACTCTTAAAGACCCCCATTAATAGATCTTTTTTTTAACACTGGAAAAGGGGGTATTTAACATCATTTTTAGCTAGCACTGTTAAGGCCTTAATGCAATACAAACCCAGTTTTATAGTACTTTTATCACTTTACTTATCTATTTTTATCTATCTGTTATAAATACCACCTGGGGAATGTGCTTCAAAATTTTGGAGCTAAACCACCACGATGACCTCATGCTATACGCCATGAGAGTGGCGATGAACCCACTCTGGAGGTTGTGGGCCTTGATCAACCCATGATACGTCCTATAGTGCCACTAGAGACACCTCCTGATGATCTACCACTAGGAACCAATGCTCAGTTCTATGTCTACTTTCTTCAATTCATATAGTTTGTTCAGGGTTCTCCCCAGCCTTCCCCTATGATGGCATATATGACTTTTGAATTTCTGTGGCATCATCCTCTCACCTTCTTGATGGATGGAGGAACGCATTCTAGTGAGTCATGGTTAGAATCAATGGTGTCAATATTTGACCACATTTATATTCCTCCAGGGCATAGGGTCAGGCTCTCTACTTACATGTAGTGTGATTCCACCAAAAGTTGGTGGGACATCATATCTCAAGCAAATAATCATAGGGGTATGGTCTGAGTATACTTCTAGATATCCTTATACATTTTCTTCTTCATGAATATTGTGAGGGTGGACTACACTACGGAGTTTATGCATCTTTACCAGGGTGCTATGATAATGATAGAATATTACGCTCCACAGTGCTTAAACATTTTACTCTATCTCTGACCGATGATGAGTTGATGATTATGAGGCACGTTGATTATGGGATTGGGTATGTTTTCCACTCATAGGGTAATGCCTTCTAGTTTTCAATCATTATAGATATAGTGAACTAGAACCTAATTACCGAATGGAATCTCAGAGAATATTGGAACGTGAGCTAGGGTGGTTCAGTTATGAGGAAACGTGATTCTTCATATGGTAGTAGGAAGCGTGGTTTAGAGGGTTCGTGTGGGGGTGAAGACATCCAGGTGACATGAACTAACAAATCTATAGTGTTTCACTAGTGTGGTAGGCTAGTCCATAAGAATAACTAGTGGTCGAGGAACCTGATTGAGTGCTAAGATTTCTGTAGGATGGGTCACCATTAGTGATTTTTTTCAGTCTTTTCCTCCAACATATAGTTTGAGGGGATTGATACTGTTGCCTCTATTAGGTACTATATCTAAAACTCCATATCAAGTTGGGGGCCAGCCTTATAGCACCAATCATTTTGAGGTGGTATTTCCAGGGCCAAGATAGTCATACGCCATAGATTCAGCATCACCGGAGTGGATCTGCTTAGGCTAGTTAGGCAGCATCTTAGGGCCATAGTTTATGCCATATTTATGTAGTACAACTAATGATGAGGATAAGATTCTAGGGAAATATACAGTTAGAGGTATAATTATAGCTGCCTATACATTATTTTCTACCCTTTTTTTGATATAGGTTCATCATAATCTTTTATATCAACTACAGTTGTGAAATGTATAGGCCTTGTAATCAAGTAATTCTGTGGCATCATGTCTCTCGACACTATGTTAGGGGTCAGATCAGAGGGAATACTCTATTTCTAGGAGTGCCCCTTAGAATAGGTGGGTACCATTTTCTATGGAGTCTCTTTATCCTCGATATGACCAACATTTATATCATTCTCAATATAGATTGACTCATTCCTTATCATGAACAAGTAGATTTCTATCACTACTGAGTTTCATTCACATCACCTAAGGGAAAAACGTATATCCATAAGGGAGAATGGGATATCCAAGCTAGTCGATCTGGAATTAAGCATACTGGGCTAGGTGCGTGACATCATAGATGGCTGGTCTCCTTATGAGAGATAATGTAAGGTAGTTATAAGAGTTACCTCCTATTGTTGATCACTTCAAAGATGTATTTCCTAATGTTTCATTTGGCTTACTTCTTGAGAGAGAGGTTGATTTCACCATTTATCTTGTGCCAAGTGCGGAACCAGTGTCCATTATTTCTTATAGAATGACACCAATAGAGCTCTAGGAACTCAAAAAGTATCTTGATGATCTAGAGGATAATGGTATTATCCAACCTAGAACATTTCCTGAGGGTTCATCAATCCATTTTTTGAAAAGAAGTTGGATGGTACCCTTATATTGTTTGTGGATTAGTATCTATTGAACTAGATTATGGTAAAAAATTAGTATCCTCTTTTTCGGATAGACGACCTATTCGACTAGATCTGAGTAGAAAATATTTTCTCCAAGAAATATTTGAGGTCGGCCTACCATCATGTGAAAGTGAGGTAATTAGAAATACCACATACAACATTCTAGAGTAGGCCTGACTTGTAAAAGTATTTAGTTATACTGGTCGGTCTGGAAAAATCATTGTCAATCTTAATTGATTTGATCAATTGGGTTTTACACCCATATCTTGATTCATTTTTGGTGGTATTTCTAAAATAAGTATTAGTGCATTCATGCACGAGACATTTCTATTGCAATCATCATGAGATCATGATGGATACACTAAGAGATCACCAGCTATATGTAAATATTATAAAAATCCACTTTTGGATTTGAAGGTTTTACTTCTTGGGTCATATCATATATGAGTTAGGAATACCAGTAGACCTAGATAAAGGGAGGTCTGTGGCTTCTAGGGAGTATCATAAGAATGTGTTTGATATGTGCAGCTTCTTAGGTATGGCTGGCTATTATAAGTGATTCATTGAAGACTTCTCATGATAGGAAGTTCTGTTTATAGGCTTAACTAAGAAAGGTGTGAAATTCGAGTGGAATAAATCATATTAGATGTATTTTCATGATTTAAAGGGAATAATAATTTCAGTTCCAATCCTAATTATACCTATGCTAGGAAGAGGATATACTATTTGTTGTGATGCTTTAGGAATTAGGAAAGGGGAAATTCTGATGAAGGGTGATCAAGTTGTAGCATATGGGTACCTCGAGCTGAAAATTCATGAGAATAACTACCCTATGTAAGACCTCGAACTAGTTTCCATGGACCATGATCTTCACTGTTGGTGTAACTACTTATTGGGAGAGCAATTCATTGTTTAAATAGACCATAAAAGTCTCAAATACATCTATACTCTATGAGAATTTAATTGTTAGTAGTATAGGTGTGTGGAATACCAAAACTCATTCAAATTTAATATTTCTTACACACACGAAACGGGAAATGCTGCAGCTGATCCTTTGTGTTGGAAAACTCAAACACAAGCTATCAAGGAGGTCAATAGTGAGCAGAATTTGATGGATTTATTTTCTGAGATGCACCTGGATGTTCCGAAATAGCATGGGAAACTAGTCTAAGTACTTCTTTAAGTGACATCCTCCCTTCTAGAGTGAGTCCATATGATGCATTTATTTGATTTGGAGGGCCTCATCTTGAGGGAGAGAATCATAGGATAGAATCTTCCTCATAGTTGGATTGTTTAGGGAAGTGAAACCCTCCTCTTCCATGGCTGTGTGTGGGTGCCTACGAATATATGTGAAAAGTTGATGAGGGAATCACATGCCACCATTTGGGAAGTTCATTCTGAGCTTACTAATATGTAAAAAGATATACACTATCAATATTGGTGTTCAGGTATGAAGAGAAAAATAGTAGGTTTTGACACTCGTTGCTCCAACTTTCAGTAGGTGAAGGTAGAGCCCCGGTGACCTGCTAGAATTTTATAGCCTCCCTCCATTATTGAGTGGAAATGGAATGATGTCACCGTGGATTTCAGGAAAGGATTTCCAAGATCCACTTGAGGCAGCGATGTGGTATGGGTGATATCCAATAGGTTGACCTAGATATCACACTTTCTACAAAATCGGGAAACCTTCAATGTTTATGATATGGGAAGGCTATACATCTTAGAGATAGTACACCATCATGGTGTTCCCCATTCTATTGTTTAAATCAGAGATTCCCATTTCAACTCACAGTTATGAAAATGTTTGAAAAAGGCACTAGGTTCACAGGTGATCCTATGAACGACATATCACCCCCAAATCGATGAAAAGTCAAAGAAAAAAAATTGACTGTTAGAGGATATGATTCAGGCCTGAATCATTGACTTTGTAGGTTCATGGGAAATGAATATAACTCTTCTTCATTTTTCCACAAAAAAATATTTCATTTAAAGATTTATATGGATCCGTATGAGGCCATTTATGTTAGACTATTATATTCACCTCTATGCTGGATAGTGGCAGGTGATGTAGTGCTACTGGGTCCATAGCTCATTTAGGAGGCTTTAGGAAAGTTCATCTAATTCAGAAGAATATGGATATATTTCCATATATGTAGATGTATTATACCAATCATCACTGAAAACCTCTAGATTATGAGGTGGGACATTGGGTCTTTCTATTATTTCATCTATATCAGGTCATAAAAGAATCCAAAGATATGAAAATTTATCACCTCGATATGTCGAGCCTTTAGAGATTGTAGAGAGAGTCTGGATGATTTCCTATCAGTTTCCATCACATCAGAGGTACCATTCCATTCAGTATGTGTTCTATGTATCGTTTCTTTGACATTATCATACCGAACTATCTCATTTGTTTGACCTGGATGATATTGAGATAGAGGTGGATGCATCCTTCGGGGAGTATCTGATATGTATCGTTGAGCAGGACATGAAGGCTCTCTTAGGCTTTCTAGTTCCTCTGTTCTGGGTTCTATTATAGAAAATATGTGTACCAGATGAGACATGGGAGTGGGGGGCATATGTATATTCATAATAGATGAAACTTTTCTCAAATGATGTCCTACCACCCTCAGAAGATAAACACATGGATGAGTTGTCTTATGGAGTGGATGTTGTAACATTTCACCTTTTCTCAGTTTTATGAAAAATTTGTTTTCAATTTCAATTCCTGTATTTCACCATAATAATGTTTCCTATGGGATTCAAGGAGGTATTTGGGGGCATCTGGGGCCCTTTTGGAGCCCAAATACTAGAGAACCAAAAATTTAAGATGCACAATGGGGCATAAAGTTAGTAGAAACCATGCATCCAATCCTTCATGGTTTCCCTAAACCATTGAGTTGCAGACAATGGCATATTGGGGAACACACAATTTTTCTATAACCATGCGACCTCATGTGCAAAACCATGCAATGCTGTATATGTTTGGTATAGATCCCATTCACATGATTGGTACACAGTTTTGCTAACTCTTCATACAAACTATGTGCCCTTGTTTTTGATACTGAAATACCTAGTTTTCCCTTAAGGAATGTTTCAATCCACCCTATTCATTCTCCCTTCCTTCTAGTGTGTTTTCGCTTCCTCCCTCACATGTGGCCTCTTTTTCTTTCTCCTCCATAGGTTTAAAAGTATCTCCTTCCGGAAACCAAATATCTCACCATCAGAAGCAAAAAGAAGCTTGAGGTTAGATCTATCATCCAATTCCATCTATTTCAATGTTTTACAACCTTTTTTTTCAATTTAGGCATGACTAGTTTTCCCTATTTTTATATAATTAGATAATTTATTTGATTTCTCCCATTCTAGCTTGATTAAATCTACGATAACGAATGTTTGGGGTACTATTACATCATGGTAGGTTGTCTGGATCATTCCATCTAATTTCATCACCTTTTAAATGTATATTTGTTGTGATGTAAGAAAAATCTTTTTGGCGACACTTCAATTATGTTTAATTAATTTATTTAATTAGATCCCCATGTATGGTGTGAAACTACCTTATGGAGAAATCCATCTGGGGATTTTTTATCTCATTGTTGGCCACCTTAATGGCTTATTTTTCCCATCAAAAGTATGTAAACCACCTTTTGTGTGTGAGTTTCATATTTATTAATCAATTAATTTATAATTTTAATTAAGATTAATAGAAGACCATGCTATATTCCCCTTTGGCCATAATATGATTCTTATTGCTGATTTTTTTGGTCACATGCTCTATGATTTATGTAATTACTTTACATGTGATGACATGTGCTTAATGTCATCCCACATGTGCTTTGGATTATTTCCATGTGTGTTTTTATTTGTAGCCTTGTGCCCATGTTTTTTATAAATTCTATTTGTCTTGTGGATCATACCTTTTTTCATAGTATTAATGCTTGTTTCATGAGCTATAAGTGCTTTAATTAAATTGTATAACTTAGATAACTTTATATCTCATGATATTTCCATGACTGATTGATGACATATAGATATAAATTCTTTTACATGTTGTAATATGTGCTTTGGTTTCTCTGACTTACCTGCTATGGGATGGGAGAGAACTCAAGTCCTAAATAGGATGCCTTAAACGGACTCACCATGCTTCCTTGGATTTACTTGATGTGTTGGGTGAGATACATTGGCTTTCCATGTACATGCTTTCTAAGAGGTTTTTTACATACTCATGGGTAAAACTAGTTCCCTAGGGGAGAAACCAATGACAGAACTATTGTAATTATGGCTACACCATGCCTCGGGTGGTACCCGATCCCTTATGTGAAATACATGGTACAAACTCCAAGTTCAGCATTCCATGAGTTATATAAGGGGTTCCATTATGGAATGACTTGGATAGACTCGGTGGCATTGGTTGTATTAGTAACACTTGTAGTGACTCTTGAGATTCTTATTAGATTTCCTTGGATGGTCTCAGGTCTCCATCATTTGATTTGATAGATTTCTTGTTTTTTCACATGTGGGGACTCTTATTAAAATCACAAGGATGATTGAGTGAAATTCAAGGGATGCGACTACCAAGAAAAATCACATGGTTGGGGTCAATCCTCACATGTTGTGTAAATTATAATTCCCATGTATACACATTATTAATTGTATAGGTACCTTGGTTAGGACATCTTGCTTAGGAAAAAATAGGTGGTATCAGTTAGGCATCGATTTTAGAACCTGGGTCAAGGTGTTTATTTATTTATTTGTTTCCTAAAATTTATTATTATGGAACATAGTTAATTTATTTATTGCATAAAATTGATTTTTCTAGACACCATGGGTGGTGAACTAATGAGAAAGTATCTCACACCTGGCTTGGGCCACCTTTTGTACCCAAGAAGACTTAATGATTTCATTTATGGATAAAGTGAATCATGCAGCTTTTGATGCATGATTGATTTATATCATTTGGATGGAGTATGAGGCAGAGGAACAATACTATGATCATGATTCATATATTAGTAGTTATTTTATTTTATTATATATTTTTTATAGTATGTAATATATTCATGTATCGTCTGTTCCACATGTACTTCTATATTTTATAGCATCATAGACATAATCATCATTTGGTATCAAATTTTTATTTAGATTATGCCAGTTGTTTATTTCTCTTTATTGGTTTATTTTTATTATTTCTACTTTTGTCAGTATAATTTTATTGTCTACTGTATGTTAATTATTTTTTTTCTTCCACTATTTATCTTCTATGATCTTTTGCAATGTTCTCACTTATCTATAAGTGAATGGTCTCCTCACGAACACACCCTAGGCCCTCACTACTATTCGGTAGACTCTAGCATTCGGGTAGGTGTTCTTGAGGTCTTGTAACCCACTATCTTAGGGAAATTTTGAGAGGAAGCCTGGGTGGGACATTTCATAGTTCATCCTTTGTATTCCATTTATATGATGTACTATTTTTGATAATTCCATTACTATGATATTTGTTTATTTATTCTGTATTGTAACAATATACTAGGTGTAATTGTCTCCCCACTATATTCTTTACACATAAGCTGCTAGTCCAATGCCTCTAGAGTATGGGTAGGTGCAATTGAGGTCCAGTAATGAACCTGATTTGGCCACATGAGAGGGTTCCAGATTGGGGGGCATTATAAAGTAGAATCATAGGATCAATTTTACTTTTATATTGAATTATTATTTAGGAAATGTAAAAGTGAGACTAAGATGTGTTTGGACTTGGTAATGAGCTTGTGCATGGGAGTATCTATCCCATGTATGTGTAAAAATATGAGTTCCTTGGGATGAAATTATTGTTCATAATGTTCTATTAATAGGGTTTATATTATTTCACCTTGGCTGATTCACATGTTTTGTGATGTTAATGTTTATTTAGATTTATAATCAAGGCCTAGTATGGAATGACATGGGTATGCATACATCATGATAGGCACATAATGATATATATTGACATGAATTTTTTATGATAAGGACATTTTTATTGCATGTGATATATTTTCCTATATGAACTATGGAATGTTGTCCTAGTTATATCTGATAAATGAAATGAATGAGATGTTATGCCTTGACAATTCACTTGTTAATCCATTTTTAGAGAGAACATGATCCTTTGGTTATATATTGTTATCATCTATTGAGTTTGAAATTGTTTTTATCCAGTTTTCTAAGGAGTGCATTTCTATTGTAGAGAAAATTACTCCTCATTGTCTTTGAATTTAGCACCATGAGAGAGGAAATAAACATTATTTTAATAAAGCAGAACCATAGCTTCCTGTAGGACATGAGGATCATATGGATGTTCAGATTCATGGTAGATTCTTGAGGTTTATGTGATCCATGAAAAGAGATTCTCTTCACATAACACATTTGATGTATGAGATGATGAGAGAGTCCCTTATACCACACCTGCTTACATTCACTGGGGAGGGAGGTCCCCTATAATCTTAGTTCTGGATTGATTCATAGCAATATGATCTGAAATCATCCTAATGCACTAAAGATAAGAGGGTTAATCTTTCTACATAGATGCTTTTTTGGACTAGCCAAGAATTGGTGCGATACTTTAGAGCAAGATGGTTAGCAAGAGGGGTAATCCAAGAATGAAATTAAGGAAATGTTTCTAATCCACTCATATTCTAATATGTTGAGGAATTTAAAAGGCCAGTGAGTTCAAACAACTAACACAAGAGGGAATGTCAGTGATTGATTATGCTATATGTTTCACCATCTTATATTACTTTGTTCCATCTCTATTATTTGATGAGATTGTTAGGGTGAGGAACTTCAAGGATGTGATTTGTTATGAGATCAGGTAACATGAGAATTTATTTAAATTATGTAAAATTTGATACATGATGAATCTAGATATAATAATGGGATAAAACTTGAGAGGGGACCTGTGAAGTAGCCAGTTTTTTTTAGTAGGGTGAATTGAGAGCTTTTCTTCTGATGTCAATAAGTGATTATATGATATTTATCTCTAAGGAAATAGTTGGGAGAGTAGTCTAGGAAGTGGGAATCCATCTGTAGATTATGTTCCATTCTATTTCTATTAGTGTGGAAGGTTTGAATATAATCCGAATAAGTGTCCTTACCATACGTTGGAGTGTTGTTCTTGTAGTAGGATGGCCCCCCTACAGAGGTCTTATAGAGGCAAACAATATTAGAGTAGTAGTAGGGGATCATAATAGGTACTGGATGCTCGGAAGGACTCTGCTACCCCTGATAAAAATTATTGTTGGAGTTACACTAGATTTTTAGGTTGAGGAAGGGGATGTGGTACCCCAGTATAGTAATAGAAGTACTAGGAAGAGTGAACAAATTCAGACTAGAGCCCATAGAATTGGGGGAATTCAGCTTCATGCTATGTATTCTACTCTAGCTAGTTTAGATGTAGGACCTTCTACCGTATGAGGTATCATTCTTGTATGATCAAAATTAACATTCATTTTTTTGATAGAGGTGTATCAAATTAATTTAAATTTTATCTTTTTGAAACCATTTTTGGATTGGTTTTGGAAATATTAAATGGTGTTTTAACCATCGAAACACCATTGGGAGTGCATTTAGAGAGTATAAAATGTTTTCGGAAATGTTCTCTATAAATTTGGATTTATCATTTCTTTTAGGAACTGTTTCTATTGGAAATGATTGGCTTCGATTTGATTTTGGATATTGATTGGTTATTTCTGTACCAAGATCACATCATATGTTACCAAATGAGGGTTACCTTTTTATCACCAAAATGATCCAACTATTTTCACCAGGGTGAGTGGTATCTTCAAACTGGATGTGTAGAAAAAATTCAGTTCGTATTGGATTGTTTCAATTCTTAGGAATCTATACATTCTCTAGATAATGGAGGAATGTAGTAGAAATTTTTCCTCCTATAGTAGATTATTTTTAGTATGTCTTTACTAACTATTTCTATAGCTTACCACCCATGTGGAAGACTGATTTCACGATCAAGTTGGTATTGAGAGTAGAGACAGTTTCTTTTCTATCTTACAGGATAGAACCAGTAGAGAATCATGATTTGAATTTATAGTGAGAAGATCTATAAAATAATGGAATCATATGTCCTAGTATGTCACCATGGGATTCTCGAGTTCTTATTTCTATGAAGGATGATGGGACATTGCACTTGTGTGTGTATTATTAGATATTAAACCAGATGGCAGTCTAGAACTGGTATCCCCTTCCACACATCGAATATATCTTAGATTTGTTGAGAGGTTCCTGAATTTTCTCTAATATTGAATTGAGATTAGGGTATCATTAGTTGATATTGAGACCATATTACATACCTGATAATTCTTATAGGAGCAGGTATAACTTGTGCATGTTTATGGTGATGCTGTTAGGTCTAATGAACACAATGGTAATATTCCAGTCCTTGATGAAAAAGATCTTTCATCCTTTAATATATTTGTTTTAGTGGTTTTAATTGATGATATATTAGTATACTTATAATCAATATTAGATCATTCCAAATATCTTTACATGATATTTAGTACCTTTAGAGCGTACCAACTTTATGCCAAGCTATCCAAATGTAATTTCTGGATTGATAACGTGTACTTCTTAGGTCATGTCATTTAAGAGGATAGAGTGTCAGTGGACCCAAACAAGGTTGAAGCTATGGTATCTTGGGGGAGGCCCAATAATTCCTTCTAAATACGTAGTTTACTAGGTTATTATCAGCCTTTTATCTAGTAATTCTCCCGTTTTGAAGAATTGTTGTATGGGATGATCAAGAAAGGCGTAATGTTTTTTGGTAAGATGCTTATGAGAGAGTTTCTGAAGAGATAAAGTGAAGACAAACCTTCAAACTTATCCTCAACTTATCTATTCTAAGTAAGAAATAAATTGCGTGAAATGACACATCAAGAGTTTTACTCATAGTAGTTCTAATGATGGAGGATCGAGTGGTTGTTTATGGCTCCAAATAGTTGAGACTGCAATCGAGGACTCATTCTACTCATGATCTATAGTTGACTGCTGTGGTAGATACCTTGAAATATTGGAGACAATATCTTTTTGGTGAGAGGTTTGTGGTGTACATAGACCAAAAGAGCCTCAATTACAACTTTTCTCAGTGAGGCCTAAAACTTTAGGGGAGGAGGTGGGTTCAGTTTGTACAGTATTTCAACTTCGAACTGGATTATACACTAGGAAAGGGAAACATCATTACTGATGCCTAGAGTGGAAATATATAGACAATGTCATTACAAAAGTCTTATAATGTGTGTAGGATGATGGAGCTCTTTTCATACATGCCTCTATATGTTTAGGAGTCCCAGAGATGAGTAGATTCGATTTCAGCACTGATTATACTCATTGTTTTGGACCTGATCAAGACAAACTAGTTATTTTATCCATAGGAATTAGCTATATGGGAAAACATATATGGTGGGGATCCACCATTAGGATGGTATCTTTCAATAGAAATACTCTTTTTTTTTGTGGTTGAGTATGAGTTCCCATAGTATTTCATTTGGATTTAATGAGATAGTTTCATGCTCCTAGATGGGTGATACACCCAGGTATGCCAAATATGTATCGTGATCTCTGTAGATTGTAATTGTGGCTTGGAATGAAGAAAGAGGAATTGGGATTCATAATGATAGGTTTTTCGTATTAGTAGGTGATATCAGAGAATCCGAGATCTATTAGACTGTTGCATCCTCTATTTATTCCTGAGTGGAAATGGGATGATGTCACTATGGATTTTGTGATAGGATTACCCAAAAATCCTCATAATAAAGATCCAGTATGGGTGATCATAGATCGACTGATGAAGGTATCCCAATCCTTGAATATGAGGAGAAGTTCATTATTGATGATCTGATTAGTCTTTACATATGGGAGATAGTTTGGTTTGATCGTATTTTGAGGAGTATCATTTCTGATAGAGATAATTGTTTCACATATCAGTTCTGGAAGGGTATCCATAAGGTTTTGGGACCATAAGTTATTTTGAGAAAAAAATATCAACCAAATAATGATGGACAATATTAATGGAATATTAATATTTAGGATGATATGCTACGAGCCTGTGTTTTGGGTTTCAGTGGTTTCTAGGAGCACCATTTAGCACTCAGGGAGTTTGCTTATAATAACAGATTCTATGGATCAATCCAAATGGAACCTTTTGAGGAGTTATATGGTATTACATTCCATTTTACTCTTTTTTGATTAGAGGTAAGTGAGTCAATGCTTGTTGGACCTAGTCTCATTTAGGAGACTTCTGAGTAGTTTTAGTTGATCACGAGGTGTTTGGTGACCATTCATAGTAGGAGGAAATCTTACACAGACCATCGAAGATGACTTATAGATTTTGAGGTGGGTCATTATGTTTTCCTATGGGTGTCTCCTAGGTTTTTACAAAATCGTATCAAGAAATTAGGGAAGCTAGTGCTCAGGTTTGTCAGGCTATTTGAGATAGTGGGAATGGTCAGTCTAGTGGCATATTTACTGGACCTTATGCAATTCTATAGTTCCATTAACAAGGTGTTTCATATATCACGACTTTACAGATATCATATAGACCCTTCTCAGGTAGTAAACATTAATGAAACTGAGCTTTATTTAGATGTGTACTTTGAGAAGCATCTGATACAAATTTTAGTGCTTTGTGAGAAATATGTCCAAGAGAAGGAAATACCTCTAGTTTGAGTGCATTGGTATCATGGGCGTGTTTAAATGGAGACCTAGGAGAGGGAATCTGATATGTGAGAATAGTGTCTATACTTGTTTATTGAAACCCCATAGCGATTCTTGGAGTATCTTGGGGGTGAGATTTTATATGGTGGATAGGTTAAAAGAACATGTCTTTCCAAGTGAATTTTTCTTGAGCTTTTTATCCCCTTTTAGTTGTGATTTACTTTAATCATGAAAACATGGTGGTAGAACCTTTTCTTGGGGGGTGGGGAGATTTTTACAAGGAAAATAATTTAAAGTTCATGGAAGTATATTTTTTTGAATTAAAATAGTCCGAGTATTAATGTTTCAAAGTTATTACAAGATTTATCTTTGGGTTTGGAAATATTCATAGGTGTTTTGTGATTTTTTATAGGAGTTAGGATAAAAACTATCTGTTGGACACCTTCCCATCATGAACGGTTTACACGACCTAAACCTGTTATCAGAAAGATGGTATGAACTAGTTCAAAGTATGAAAATTTTACATGATGTGAAATTAGTTCCCATATATAAAGGGTCTATAGGTGTTTTTTCAATACAAGGTTACACATTTTTATCTGCATCCTATAAATTGAGAAATACACTTCACGAAATGCATTCAAATAGTGAATATATTTGGTCTAATGGTTTAAAACTAGTTTGTGTGTATGATTAATTTTTTATCTATCGTGCATCCTTCTCTCTCAAACCCAAAGGTGACTCTAGAAAATTAGGTAGTGATTAATTACCTTATGGTTATCTTGATATTGTTTTTAATCTCTTGTGAGTTTCTTTTCTTGGGTTTTCCTCTTTTTTCTGCTACCCTCTGTTATAACGGTGTGATCACTTGAGCACCATTGAATTAGGATTTGATCTTAATTTTTGTGTGATCCTGGTTTTAATTATGATCACCATCACCTTCATTATTCATGGGAGTTACCTATTTAAATCATTTCTTTGATCTCTATATAAGGATAGTTGGTTTAGAAAAAATCCCTATGGTTTGTTTCTATTTGTTTAAGTGTGTGAAATATTATCCGATTGCGCTAATAGAATGTGCACATTAACCAATGAAATAATAGGTATTGAAAAGTTAGGTGTTTGGACTACTACTTGGATCCCTTTGGATCCAATAATATTTATATCTCACTTATGGATACCTATAGGGTGAGCCTACCCTTGAACAATAAAGAACTGGATAATAGATTTGAATATTTTTTAGCATGACATGAGTCCTCAGGTGATTTCTTGTGACAGATTCACCTTGGAAAATGGATTACATATTTATTGAAGTGATTGGTGATAATTTTTTTATGAGAAGGGGTTGTATACTTGCATGAAATTGAATTAATAAATTATTTTACTAATGAAAGTTTAATTTAAAGATAAATGGTTTTTTGATGAATTGATTGTTGTGGATTATGAGGTTATGTTGTGTTGTTCTTGTTGTTATAACTGTTTTTTTGATTCATGTTGTAATTTTTATAGGGCATTGATAAGTTATACTATAGGGATTAGCCCAATTATGTTGCAACTATTATTGTTTTTGGATTGATTATGCTGAAATTCATATATAGAGGGATTTTCTTAGTTATGCTTAAATTATTATATAGTGGTCTTGTCTCAATTATACTATAATTCATATATCACTTGGCCCGATTATGCTAAAATGATTATAAATATGGAATTTCATGGTTATGTAATTATTCTATGGATGCGTGCTTATGCTTTTCATGGTTGTTTTCCATGCTTAGAGATATTATGGTATGCTTCTGAAGTAGGTTAATTATTTTATTGTACTAATTGATTAATTAATACACCTATTTGTTACTTTATTACGTGAAATAATTATCAAACTGGGTTTTTTGGACATGTTGGTGTTGACTAACTGAGTTTTACTCACACCCTATTTAACATTATGTTTGGTACCTGAGAAGATTACATGGATACAAGTTTGGATAAGGGTAAGGGACCTTTTTGTTGATTGTTACTTACTTGTTGGGTTGGAGCTTTGAGATGGGACCAACCAAAAATTCATGATGGGTATCTTCTGAGTTTATTTGTGTCATCTTTTTATTATATCTATATTACTTCCATCATGTTATATTACATTATATCTTGAAATTTCAAGTTTAATTATTATTTGGTTTTATAGGATTACCTTATATTTTGTAGTTGTATGATGTACTATTTTCTCATATTCTATTACCATGATGTTTGTTTATTTCCAAAATATTGAAACTATATACTAGGGGGTATAGTCTCCCCACTATGTTTCTACACCCCCACTTATAGTTGGTAGAATAATTCATATGGGGAGATGCACTTGATGTAAAATAACAATATTGATTTGGACATTTGAGAGAGTGCCAGATCAGGGGAAGTTACAATGCGTTTGCCTAATTTACCATGTAACTCTTTTAAAGGAATTATTTAGTTTTAGAAATGTTTTTTTATTTATAAAAAAATTAAAGTAATTATTTTCAAATAAAAAGGTATGATAATACATACTTTGTTTGTTTTATTCCTTTATTATACTATTTTAAATTTATTGATTTTGTTGATGCAGTTTTATTTTCAAAAAGGATTTTATAAATTTTCTTCATAAAGGATTCTGAAAAGGGCCAGTTTTTACCTTATAAAAAGGCCATTTTAAAGAAAATAAACCCTTTAATTGCACAAAACATTGTATTGTTTTTTATAATTAGTGGATGAGATTTCACCTTTAATAATACATGTTTATTATATTGTCATCTTTGATGAAAATGGGTCCAATTATATAATGGGTGTTTGGAGGGGTGGTTGAGTTTTTTTTCATATTCTCTCTCTCTATCTCTCTCTCTCTCTATATATATTTTAATTTTCTACCATTTGGTTTGTCACCACCATTATATCTAACCTCATATTTATATATCATGGGGAACCAAGAGTATCTAGTTAGGAAGTATGAGATCACATGTTTCACTAGTTTATGATCACACTATTACCGGTGGCACAAAGTATGGTGTTCACATCAATTATATAATTTTCCCCTTAGTTAGGCCAAGTTGGGTAATATAGACTGTTAGGGTAATTGAATTGCATTGAGAATACTAATTGGATATATTTCATTTTAGTGTTTTCATTCATTTTACCAGATATCCTAGGTGTTCCCATGATTTCTAGTTCATGCGTATATTATAAGGGATGTGAATTATTATTTTTTATGATAGTAGACTTATGGATATTTATTTATAGTCACTACATTTCTATTGTTATGATGTTTGTGATTGTTATTTACTACCATTGGTTTCTCCATTTTAAAAGGAAAACCATGTTTCCTTTCTTTTTAAATAATATGGTTTACAAATCATTTGACTTATTCTATGATAGCCTAATAAATTTATACTATGAAATAAGGTTATGAAAAAATTTTCTTGTTTATATTTTTTTCTTCTATAAAATTTCAAAGGTCTAATGATTTTGAAATTTTTAACCCCCATGTGTTTTGGATAAAATGGTTTCAAATAACGACCACACATTATTAGTCGTCAATGAAATTTAAAAGCATACATTTATACTTGTATTTTCAATAAGAATAAAATGGATTCAATTTTAAAGGATATGAATAAATTTTGTAAAGGAAACCTATTGAGATTTTTTCCTCACGCATATAATATTATAGGTTGAGTACATGTCCCTCTCAAATGAAAAATTTGGTTATTGGATTCTGTTTCTGGATTATTGAATGAGGTAAGTGAAGATTATTTACATGATGTGAAAATAAAACTTGTTGTGACTTTATTTTATTTTTTCCTTTCATTATTTTTATTAATTGTTCCATATTGACACTTCTTCGGTAGATTTATTCTCTTGTTTTTGTTGCAGTGGTACTAAATATAATTTTTTTGATGTTGGGATGATTTAGTCATTATTAATGGAATCATTCATTATTAATGAGTTTGGAATTCATGTTTATCCCATGTTTTTATTCATTTATGGAATTTATTATCTCTTGTATGATAGGTTATATGAATTATTGAATGGTTATGTTAGACTTTTGAGTGAAAGTCCCTTGTTTATTTTTTTTATTGGGAACAATTATTACCTATTTATATTTTATGATTCCCATTCAACAGTTTCTAGCTTTTGGGGATCAAGAACACCCTTCGAAACATGTCACATGATGGATCAGGTACCTGACTTAGGATGACCTAATTTGGTTTATGAAATTAAACCTTATTCTGAACACTAAAAAAACGTAAAAGGAGTGTATTTTTTATAAATATAATTAAAAACTCAAAAAAATATAATTTATTAGTGATAAAAAATTTAACAATGATTAACGACAACATTCTATATATTCATTATTATAGCACTTAGAAAGTATATCCCACATACAAATTACTATAGTTTTCGATATTTCATCATTTTCTCTCTCAGTATGTGAATCGTAATACTTATATAGATATTTTTTTTACATATATGTGTGTGTATGGGTATATATAATTATCATATGTGTTTGAAAAAAATATAAAAATTATATTTGTATGTGTGTATTGGTAGAAATTTCATTTCTAATATTTTTTATATATACCTTATGGTGTATTTTTTGGTTTATGAATATGTTTTTAATTTCAAATCGAATTGTATTTATTATCAAATATAGTTATTGTTTTCAATTATTCTCTATAATATATTATGTGTAGTGACTTATAGTTATGACTATTTAAAATAAAATGTTTCATTAGAAAATATCAAAAGAGAAATATGAATTTATAATGGTGAATTCTAATTATACGATGAAAAAAATACATGTTAAGGATCAAAGAGTTAATTGAGTTTTTAAATTACTATCTAAACACCCCTTTTAGAATTATGTGTTCTTGTTTACATTACTCAAAGAAAATTGGTAATATTGAGTTGGATGAACACTTATTTTGTTATATAATTGGTAAAAACTATAAATGTTCAAATAAACACATATAAGAAGTAAAGGCATCCATTAGGTGGTGTAAAATTATGATTTATAGATCATTTGGTTATAATAAAAATATATATGATTATATAGATATTATTAGGTAAATGACAATGATGGTTAATGATATACTTATTAGTTTTACAAAAATGTTTAAGCGGTTTACAAGCTATGTGAAGATGCCATTATATGATGGTTATATAAAATTTACATCACAATCCAATATATAAAACCTGTACAACTGGAATGTGTCCAAAAAAGATATGGGGTTTTACATTATCGTTTTCCATTTTAATAAATATGTTATCTGATGACAATGAGGTTCCATATCGAACATATAAATTTAAAACAATTCTCCACTAAATGGATACAATATTTGAAATGATATCCTAATGATTAATTATTATTTTTAAATGAGTATGGATCACAAAAAAATTATATAAAAATTGATGTGTTTTGATAAAAATTAATTAATTCTCTAGAATATGGTATGTTAATTTTTTATCATTCAAATATTTACATTCTTATATAGAGTATTTGAGATGAATAATTTTTTGACATGACTAGTAGATAAAATAGTTCCTTACATAAAACTTTTCCACCCTAAAAATTCTACCCAATTGAAGAAACATGATAATAAGTACCATGAATCTGTAAAGGATACATGAAACATTCATCTCACATCATACATGGGTTAAATGAATCCTTATGGAGTGTAAAAAAACACTATTATATAAGAATAGTTGTGCTAGTAAATATTTTCCGACCACATTGGTAATGAAAGAAACAAAGTTATGAAAAATTTTCTATAATTACTTGGTCACCCAAAAAACCAACTAATGATACTAAAATTTATTTATTTATGTTAATTTATGATCATAAATTACTGTGTGATATGGGTATTACTGTGTACAATGATCACAATAATGAAAATTTTAAATTGAGATCCATGTTGTTTTGTAAGATAAATTAATTTCCAACATATTTAAAATTGAAAGTATATTATAATAATAATGATTAAGTTGTTTAATCTATTTTGAATGTATAAAATCAACCATATTGAAATATTTTATGAAAACAACATTTATTAGAAATCATATTTTTTTACTAAAATTAAATTGATATCAGTACTAGGTATTAAAATTAAATAGAAATTTGATAGAAGGTATATCAACTTCAATATTCAAAGATGATGGAAAATTTGAAAAGTTTATAGATAATTTCAGTACTTTTTGAAAATTATTATCTAAAAACATTATTTAAACAGGTTCAAAAATATTTAATTCTTTTTAAATTATATTACTATAATTATTTTCTTGTAAATTTTTTTTGATGTTTAACTAATTTATCTAAAATTAATATTGAGTTTATTTATTAATACCATTTAAAAGGAAAAATATAATTTTTATTTATAATAATTTTATTATTTAATTTAGGGATATTTGGAGATATGTGATTTATGGATAAATATTAACATATATAATATTAAAGGAATTAATTTATTGATAGGGATTTTGTTTCATTAAATTGACTTGGGGAAATAATTTGCAGTTATGATATGACATGTTTATCATGGTTTTTGTGATGGTCTACTTAGTCAATTTTAAAAAAAGTTATTAGACTCATATTTAAATTGAGGATTTTAATTACCATGATAAAATTATAATTAATCATTATCAATTAGATTATTATAATTAAGGTAATAATTTACAAAGATTTAATGGTAGTTTATTTCAATAAAGAGTTACAGTCAGGTGGAGATACTCATATGCATTTATCTAGGTGGGCGATGATACACTACATATGAACTATGATCATGAATGGGATGGTTTATGTGTGGATTACTATATGATTACTTTTATATTTCTTGTGATACCTTCATCTTAAGATTAATTGTTTATTTGGTAAATCATATAGGGATTTGGTATATTTGGAAATAAGGTTTCTTTGATAATAATTTTTCGAAGTTAGTACACTTTATTATATTAATTGATGGATTACTGAATAATAAATTGTGTATTTATATTCCAAATGACATTGGTTATAGGTTTAAAATATATTATATATGGGAATGTATGATTTTTATTTAGTAAAATCCTAATTGGTAAATAATTACTCACCCAAACCTACCCATCTCATTATTCATGTAGATATTATTTTCCATGAACTAATAAAAATAAATAATTTCCAGATCATTGATGAAAGATACTAGGATATATATTATTGGTTGAATGTGATGGTGTTTTAACATTCATCATTGGAGTAATTTTCTATGTTTTATGGATATGAACTGATCATTTATATTTAGTTGTTATGTATTAATTTGTTAACTTCATTTACATTATATTATTAGCACATTGTTTCTTTAAAGGATGTTTTATAAAGATTGTTTTTTGTTTTAATATAAAATGGAATTTATATATGTATATATTTTTTATTATATTTGACAGTAAATCATTCCCTGATAATTATGCTTCATCATGTTGCACTAATTTCTAGACATTTGTGATTAGGGCATGATATTTAGGCAATGTGGTGGTCCGGTTTAGTTCATAGGATTTGGGACCCTATGACGGGTATTGGAAAATGGTATCAGAGCATTGGTTTAAAATTTACTCATGGTAAGTATAGCATACATAGTGATTAGGATGTATAAAACTCTTGAGTTCCCATAAAATGGCCTCATTAATATCTTCTTTATAGAACATGGGTTTCTATGCAGTTTGATTATGATAAGTGATTAGATGATATCTTATAGGATATAATGCCCTATAGTTGTCCCCAATCACTATAGGTTGGTATAGGTAGAGTGGTTTTGTATCATGGTAGGCAGGTTTAAAAAAATAAAAACAGGTTCATTTTATTTTAAAATTATTTCATCAATTAGAAGTTATTTTTGAAATTGTATCAAATGTTTTTGAAAATGTTTTTAGTTTTGGATTTTTTTTGAAATTCTTCATAATTGATTTGTGTGAACTTGAAGTAAATATATGATGGGAATTTGAATTTTAGAAACAGAAATAAAGATATAATTCTATGTATATAGTGGTAAAACTTTTTTGATGATTCAAAATAGGTTTTTTCTTAGTATATTATTTAATCTTTTGTTTTATGGAATTAGAAAAATCCCTCATTTTAGAATGACTATTCATGTGTAAGAATATGGGAATGTGGAAGCCATTTATAAACTTTTGAATTTTTTATTCCATGAAATTAATGTTCTTTGAGGATAATTGAATCAATAGTTTTTTAGGGATTTTTTCACTATTCATATTTTAAAAAATAGAATCCCTAATCATTGGAAGAGTTAGTGGAGTGTAAGAAGTTGAAGATTGGAAATATAAAATCAACTGAATCTTTTACATCCTATATACCTCAAATACATCAATGGTGTAATTTTTAAATACAAACTAATGTAATAATCATGTATGTGGTAAGGTATTTATATGGAAGCAATGTTTCTTGATTATCTAACATAGATTAGGTTTCATGATATGTTTAATCATCAATTTCACCTAAATACAATGATGTTGGGGAAAATTCAATAGATTTTGGAGGTAGAATAATGGATTTTAATAGAATTTATAGATATTATTATAAAACTATTTTTCTATACACAAGAGTTTATTAAAATTGATAATATTAATGTATGATGGGCCAAGACTAGTTTTTGACATGATACCATTCCAAAGATTATTTTTCCAGATTTACCCAACAATATGGAATTAATGAAGAAAGTGATGATGGATGAATAAATATGATTGATACTAAATTTCACACATTTAAATTTATTTTCCTTATTATTTTATTCATTTATTAAATAATATCCTTTTCTTTGAGTTTCTGGTTGAATTCCAAGGTGTTTTCAATGGTTTTGGGGGTTGCAGTGCTAGGAACACAGTTAGTGAAAACTATGCAGCCTACCCATGAAAAACCTCAAACACATTTTAGATTTTTCTCACATGGTTCGGAGAATATTTATCTAATTTTGTGGAAAAACCATGTGGTGTATCCTACAAGTTTCTAGCTGAGGTTTCACAGTTATTACATGGGTTGGTGAACCAGTTGTGATCTCCCCTGTTTTTAAAATAGTGAAATTCCTGATTTACCCCTCTTCAAATTAAAGGGCCTTGACCCATTTATCCTCCCCATTTAGATTATTTGAATATAGAGTGAATTAAAAGGAGACTTACCCTCCCTTCCTCTTGATTTTTAACCCCCATTCATCTTTTTTCAAGGAACATGTTAAGGTAAACACTATTAGAGTTGGTTTCATAGGACCAACTGATTGTAATTTAATTACATGTATGTTTTATGACTTGAATATTAATAAAAAAAATCATATTACATATTGTTCACTTTTATATATGAATTTTATGTTATAAGTTCACAGGGTATTTATCGAATTTATAAGGTTATACAATTTCCCTACTATGATGAGAACCTTGAAGTGCTATGATGATATTCATAAATACAGTGGAATGGTTTTATAACATACTATGGTAGGAAACATAATATACATACTGTCAGTTGTGAATACCCATAAGTATAAAAGGATTATTCTCATGAAGTTCATACCTGGTAATCTCTGTGATAGTAGATTATGATAACAGATCCACTAGTGGGAATTATCCATGTGTTGGTGTCATCAGATATTCCTATCCGTGAGTGTGTGTGATGGTCCTTAGACTTTAATATTATCATTGAGGCATTTCATTACTCAAACATTTACTGACCAAAATTGTCACACCATATATTGGTAGGAAGTATGGTATGTTGGGTGTGTCATGAATGGCATGTTATTAATTGATATGTTGAGGAAATATTTTCCCCTTCCATCTTTAAGGAAGATTGTATCTCATCCCTTTAATTTAAATAGAACCATTGAATTAAATTCTATATCCATGGTATAATGACATGTTTTTTTAGACATTCAAAAAAAAGTATAAAAAAATAGAATAATGTCATGGATGTGAAACCTACTTGATTAGATATTGTGAAAAATGGTATTATATTACATAGTGACCATTCATATGTAGTGGTTGACATTGTAACATTATGTTATTTATCTTGTGTTCTTTGACCAATTTCAAGATAGTGTTATTGGAATTTAGGAAATACATCATAATGCCAATGAGAAAGAATCATATAATGGAACACACTATGTTTTTTTATTGATCTCAATTAAATTATATTTTAATTTAATTTTTAGGATAAGTATTATTCTAAAGGATAAGTAATAATTTTATTCATGTTATATTGATTGAAAATATTTATTAATAAATAAAATATTCAATTAAATACATTTTGGGTATTCGATAAATGCCGAGGTGTTCAATCATTATAGGACTGTATCTAGTGATAAATATTAATTTTCAAGATGGAAAATTAATATTTGTTAACATACAAGTTGTTAATCATGTCGTAAAATAAATATAATAATTTTATTATGTGTCACGGGGCTTAAAAAATATTATAATATTATTTAAGGGATTTTAAAAAATTAAATAATTTTTTATTCTAAACCCTAGATCTATAAATTTATGGTTATTTATATTGTGTAGGGTTAATTGAAAATTGAGAATAGAGAATCATTTTTCACTACATACTTATCTCTCCGTATATTTCCTCCACTAATACTCTTAAGAATGAGAATAACATCTTCATGTGTAAAGGATCTTGGATCAAGCAAGAAAAAAACACAAGATAATTGATTCACCATGCTAGTAACTAGAAATTAATTAGCATTTAATGGAGATTGAAATATCACATGTGACTCACTTCTAGAGGTATTATACATTTTAATCATTATAGTTCAATGAATGTAATTTTAAAGGGTTTCATTAGATGAAAAATTTCATCGAACAAAGGATCCTCAGATGAGGTAATTTATTTCTTCATATCTAACAAAATTAATTATAAATTTAATGTGCAAGATCCTATATTGGTGTTTTAGTAAACTATAAATTAAAATAAATTTTAATTTAATACCCACCATAGGTGATTCCACTGCACCCAAAAACTAAAAGTGGTATCAGAATGGTCACTTTTTTTAATTATTTATTTTATTATGTATTGTTTCACATTTAAAAGTTATGATTCATTTCATTTAAAAGTTATAATTCGTTATTGATCTATCATATAAATCTATTCTTCTTATTATTCATATCTTATAAATATTACCAATATTGGTAAATTTCTAGAAATGTTTTTCTACGATGATCCCATATTGATGTTCGAAGGATCCTAGGTGGATAACATAATATTACATGATGTGTACTCCTTTATTTCATGTCATGTATCCTTGTTCATTAAACTAGGATTTTCACCTGGATTTCTAGCTGTTGTGTAATAAGTGAATGCCATGTGAAATAAATGCACCACAAGTAGACTAGTGAGGGTGAAACATGTATTTTCTAGAGTACACGCAAAGTATTTTGACTATACATCATATAGTATATGTGTTTTCAATATGGAAAACACGGGGTCAAACAACATCATGTAATTAATACATTTCATATATTTAATACACGATGTATACAGACTCAAAAACCATGTAACTATATTCACACATTATTTATACTCTATACATGTCGTCAACTTTTGAGAAATACACACCAAGTCCCTAGGCATGTACTGTTGATATTCAGTGAAGATAAGTACATGACGTATAGCTGGCTTGTACATGATGCGTACATTACCTGTTTACCTATAAATAATAGAAATTAATTAATTAATCTTTAATACTTATCAATTTGAGTTCTATGCATCATTCAGTTGATAGTACACATTGGTCATTAGGTTTTATATTAAATTAAAAGGTTAATTAATTATGTATAATATTTGAGACTATGAATCATGTATAGTTATAATATATTAAGGAATCAACCCATTAAATTGTATAATACATAAAATTTTCATGTGTTCCATGGGAAATTATGTTGACAGTACATGACCTAAAATTATGACACATAATGTGTACAAAATATGTTGTATGAATTCATTATTTATAATTAAAAAAACTGAGTAGTTTAGATAAGTAATCACTAGAATGATTCAAAGTAAAATGTATTGTAATGTTTTATTTAGTTTTAAATAAAATAAAATAATTTATTCTATTTAAAATCACATTGGAAGGGAAAATTTTTATGATTTGATGAAATAAGATAAAATAAATTAATGATTTAATAAGACAATTAATCAGATTAATTATTGCATGTTTTAATTTATTAAGGAATGAATTGAAATGAATTCCTGTTTATTATTTTAAATACATAATCATTGCATATTTATGACCAATAATGACATTGAACAAGACTAGAATTTTTGTTGAAATTATTTAATTTAATTTATTGTAGGGGTTTACAATTACTTATTATTAAATTAATTTAGATGGCTTGTGTGTCATTCCACCCTCCATTATTATGTAGGACCTGCATGTCTAAGGTTATTTATGTAATTCCCCTTAACCAATCCTTTGGTTCCCCTCACCTATGTGTTATTTATTAATACATGTTATTAATGGAGTATCCCAAGGTGTATGTAGGTGGTTCAATATAGAAGAATAATAATGCCAACCCAGGTGATACACAAGTGTACATCTGGAAAACTATAACTCATGACAAGACTGACACAAGGAATTATTCCCCTAGGACATAGGTTGATTTAATATCCACTCAACAAATCAAGAGTTATATAATCTCAAGATTAGGTCATTTGTTTATTTTTTATCTATGCATTATTTAATTTATAGGTATAATACCACAATCACTAAAATAAATGAATTAATGTGAAAATATTCAATTTAAATGAATAGATTATGCATAAATGCTTTATACAATATGGTTAATTAATTATGTAAAATAAACTTAATGTTAAAAATGGATTTAAAAGATAAAAAAATGTAATATTTAGAAAAAATATATAAAATCCATCAGATATATATTAAGTCAGAATTGGATTTCCATCACTTGATTAAAAATGAAACCGATAGAACTAAGTGTTTTACCAACCCTTATTGGGACACATTCTTTTATAAGTGGAGTTCTTATGAACTTTTTGGGTTGAATTAATCATTTTAAATAAAGTGGATAATCCCTTGGTATAATTGGTGTAATTTTGAGGAATGTGTTGAGAAAATCCCATTTAGGATTTTGGGATTGGGGAATCTACTCAATAGATTAAGCAGAAGTAATCCTGTAGTTGACAAATACCTGCCAACATAAATACATTCAAGTATCTTGACCAACCATTTTTGGGTTTATATAAAGGTCTATATGGATCCTTACCAATATAATTTATGAGAAACTAGAAATTATTAGTTCAATGGGGAGGTCCATTTTGACTTGATAAAACAGTTAGAGATATAATAAAATTAAATATTAATATTTCTCACATAATTTGTAATCAAGAAAAGTGATAATAATCTACACTTTTATATTATAGAATAAATGAAAATTTTATTATCAACACTTTCCCTACATTAAATATTGGATTAATAACATTTTATCACTATAAGTATATTCTAATAGTGGTTCAGATGGCTTTGGGTTGTGCTGTGCCATCAACAAAAATCTTACATACTAGAATCCTTAATGCCCGATCCGCCTTCCAAGGTGGTGAGTGATGAAGGGTTCCTTGTCAATGAAAAACACACGATTCTATCATATATGACTACTAAACTCATAAAGTATCATGAAAACAAGGATTTTCATATCATGCTCGAGCATCTCCATGGACTAATCTAAGAGAGATCAACAAAGGAACAATTTGAGATATAAAAAGCACTCTATTAGAGTAATCTTACAAGGGTGTGGAAGTTGGGACTCATGTAGTAAATATCATTGGATATATTGAGAACCTAGTGGTTATTGGGTTTAAAAACCCTAATGAATTTCACACCAATATCATTATTTCATTACTCCCTGAGAGGTTCACAAGACTTTTTTTGTAAATTTTAATATTTATAAATTTGATAAGTGTCTCCAAAATATCCTTACTCTTATTTGACACATAGATAAGGAGATGAAGTATGAAAATCCTTCCATCCTTATGGTGAAAAAAAACATAGGAAAAGAAAATATATCTATGTGAAAATCTTCTTCACCCCCTTCCATGAAGAAAAATATCAAGGGGAAAGCCAAGGAGAATTGTGCTTTTTTCCACCTGTGGTAAGAAGGGGCACTGGATGAAAAACTACACTCAGCCTTAGAAGAAAGGGGAAGCATCTGATGAACTTATTATAGAGATTAATTTATCTATTTATATAAATTAGTTATTAAATAAAAATCTTGGTTCTCAAATATGTATTCAAATACATGAACCAAGTTGATTCATAAATATTGACCAAGGGGAGGAAGATCTATGACCAGCCAACCAAGATAGACTTTCTACTATGGCTATCCGTGACTGCCACCTTATCATTCCAATGATAATGGTCTTAGTTTTGATAGGTTATTATTAAGTTCCATAGATTACAAAAAATATTTTATCTATATCTATACTTTATATGGATGTATTTATTTTCATGATCGAAAATAAATGTCAATTATTTTATAAAGATAAAATTTTTTTTGGTAAAGAGAATTTAAATAATGATCATTATGTGTCAGACTACAGAAACTAAGTAATGGAAATAAATAATGAAATTTCATCACATCAATCATACCACACCCAACACAATAGTCATTGGATAGGTCATGTAAATGATAAATGTTAGACTAAATTTCACCAAGATGGATATTTTTATAATTTTAAACTAAAAACACTTGTTGTATGTCATGCATATTTACAAGGTAAAATAACCCAATCCCCATTTAGTGGGAAAGGTTAAAGGGAAAAAGAGCTTCTTAAATTATTTCATACAGATGTGTGTGAACCATTTTATCTTGAAAAAAGTTATGGGTACTAATACTTCATAAATTTTACTGATGATTTTAATAGATATGGATATGTTTACTTAATGAGGTTTAAGTCATATTCCTTTGAAAAATTCAAGGAATAAAATAATGAAGTTGAGAACCATATTGGGAAGAAGATTAGAAAATTGAACTCTGACTGTGGGAGAGAATATCTTAATCAAGACTTTATTGATTATTTATAGGATCTTGGGATCCTATCTCATATCACTCCTCATTATATACCATAATGGAATGGTGAAAGTGAAAGGAGGAACCCCACTCCATTGGACATGGAGAGATTAATTATGAGTCATGTGAGTCTTCCATTATAATTTTGGGGATACATGTCATGAACAACAGAACACATAATAAACCAAGTACCAACTAAATAGATAAATGGTATTACATACTTTCTTTGTAGAGGAAGAAGAAACATTTTGTCATATTTACATATGTGTGGTAATGGAGAATTTGTTAAGGCATATTCAGGAAACAAAATTTCACCCCAAGGAAAAAGTGTTCCTTTATAGGATAATCCTAGGGAACAAGGGGATATTACCTATACAAACCTTCATATATAAAGGTAATATTTGAAAGTAATTACATATTATTTGAGTGGGATCACATCTCTAAAATAGATAGTTTGAGTGAGATATTATTTAATGAAGTCCAGGATCAAGGTACACTAGAGTTGGTAGAGGAACAAGTTCCACAAAGCACCATGGAAGAAGAAGTTATAGAGACATAAGTATTGCGTAGGAGTATAAGAGAGGTTATATAACGAAAATGGTATAGTTTTCTAGTCACTGAAAATGGTGACTCATTATTATTTCATAACAAGGATCCTCTAACCTACAAGGAAGTAGTAAGTGGCTCAAAAGATACTAAGTGGAAAAAACCCTGATTTATGAAATATATTTCATGTAAAAAAACCAATTATAGATTTTTGTAGATCATCCAATTTATTTAAATAATTTCAGTTATAAATGGTTATTTAAGAAAAAATTGGGAATGAATGGAAAATTTAGTACCTACAAGGAATGAATGGTTGAAAAAGGGTTTAAAAACTATCAAGGGATTGGCTATGATGAAACATTTTCACCATTTTCAATGCTGAGAGCCATCATAATTGTACATGGAATTATGGCCTAACATGACTATAAGATTTGGAAAATGGTTGTTAAAGAATATTTACTTAATAGAAACATTCTGGATGATTTATATATGACACAATCTTAAGGGTTAGTGACTCGAAATGATGCTAAAAATGTTTGTAAATTGCCAAGATCCATTTATGGATTAACGATGGAATCCTGGTCATGGTTAATTTTTTATGAGGCCATAATAGAATTTTCTTCCATAAATAATAAATGTTGAACTTGTGTCTATATGAAGCTTAGTGGGAGTGTGAAAATATTCAAAATATTTAATATTGATGACATATTTCTTATTGGATACAAAATACCAGTTTTATAAAATGTTAAATCTTGGTTGAATGAATTCTTCACCATAATGGACTTAGGTGAGGAGACATACATTATTGAGATTTAGATCCATCATGATAGACCCAAGAGGCTGTATGGAATCAGTAATGTTATATATATTAATAATATAGTTAAGAGATTTAGTATGTTAAAATCTAAGAGGTCATTGTTTCCATTATCACATGAAATTTATCTTTATAGGAAAAGTTTTCCTCAAACGCATGAGGGAAGAAAAAGATGGAAAGGAATCCATACTTGTTGGTGATTGGATCAGTAATGTATACAATAATATATACTATGTTATATGTTATCTACAACTTAAGTGTGGTAGTTAGATACAAATCTAACCAAGGTACTCAGGTGGTCGCTATTGGATGGAAGTCAAGACTAACAATAAATATCCGGGGTGTAATAAGGATATATTATTAGTCTATGGAGGAGACAAGGAACATATCATAATAGGATATGTAGATGCGAGTTTACAAATAGATCAAAATAATATGAAATCATAAATAGGATATATATAAAATTTGAATGGAGGTGTTTTGAGATGGATGAGATCAAAGTAGGATATGGTTATAGATTCTACAATAAAGTCTGAGTATATTACAGCTTCTGATGTAGCTAAACAAGTTGTATAGATACACTTATTTATCCATGGGATTGATGTCATACCTGATAGCTATATGGTTGGATCACATATCATGATAGGACACCTAATATATATACTATTAGGAGTGAGTATTCATACGATGTGAGGATATTTCTCATGAAGTTCACACATAATAATCTCTAAGATTAAGGATTATGGTAGTAGACCTGCCATTAGTAATTATACATGTTTTGGTTTCATCATATATTACTACCTGTGAGCATTTGTAAATATGGAATCCCTCATTTTCATTATATAACTTTTCATTACATCGTACAAATATAGGTTCTTTTAATGATTAGTTTCTTGGATATAATGTACATAATACATGAAAACATAAAAAATTCTTCTAAAATCCATGTAAAATACATCTTTAGAGGGTCAACCTATGTTACTTTCACTACATCTAATATCCTTGGGACATACATCAAAGGAAAAGGGTGAGCATGAAGCCTAGTAAGGGTATAAGAAAGAGGGGCATATAACATGTGATCATGGGACATATCAAAAAGAACATGAGGCATAACAATAAGGAATGAATAAGGGTAATATAATAATAATAAGAACATGAATCATAATAAGGAAATGTGGATAAAAAATTTACATGAGGCATTTATAATAATACCACAAAGTTTTATCACTAAGGTGTCATAAATGAAAATTTCCAAGGTTATTCACCAAGGTATCATAAAACACGTCATCTCTAGAGATTAAATTATTTACCCAATAAATTAGAGAGATATCAGGGTAAAACATTCATATGTATTAAATTCATGTTAGACAAATATGTTATAATAAATCATTTCATTAATATACTATGGATAATAAGGAATGAGTTTCTTATCAAAATCGTTGAATACAAAAGTGTTTAATGATATGATCATTGCATCATTTTTAAACCATGAAAAAGAAATGTGGGTTTAATTTATGTAAAACCTTGAATCAAAAATTCATGATTAAATATATTTGAATAAGCATTTAAAATAAAAGAGATTTTGGTATTCAAAGTAAATGTAAAAGGTAATTTTTCATGTAAGAGAGAGAAATTTGAGAAGCAAATTTGGCCACATGACGGGTATAAAAAATGTTTTTTGAAAAGGGTAAAATGGAGGAGATCGAATATACCCCATTCATAATGGAATATTATTAAAATAATGTTATAATAGAAAGTTTATAATAGAACTTATTTTTTAAATTATAAGACATGCCACATAAAAAGGGAACTTGAATGGAAAGATAAGTGGATATTTCTCTTACCATGCAGAGTTATTCCTAAAACATGAGGATGGAACCTTAGGGATTGAGGACACATTTGGGTGGAATAAATGGAATAAAAATAACTATAAATTTTTGTAGGATGGATTGAGAGTGAAGGGGAATGGTGAAATGGGAGGGTATTTATTGAAAAAGTGGAGGAATCGTTTAATTATTTCCAAATTTTGGCCTTCGAAATCTTGGTTGTGGAAAATGAAAAAATAGTATATTAAACAAGGTTTTTGATCGATGTTTTTTAAATTTGGGTATCCATTTATGTTATTTTAATCCACCCGAATAGAACTCCATTTTAAGCACTTCTTTTGGCATAGAAAATCTCATTTATAACATTGTAATGGTTTTAAAAATCAAAATTTCCATTTTATAATTTGGAAAGAAACATATAGGTTTTAAAATTGATTATAATATATTAAAATACTTAAAATTAATAAAATCACATATATTTGGTCTTGCATTATGTTTAATTATTTATTAAATTATCATTACACAATTATGAATCCAAAAAACATATCAAAAACTGAAAGTTTTATTTTTACTATTCATGAAAAAATAACGTATTTTAGAAAATTATCATAAATTCATACAAACCAAATTTTGATGTGATGATTTAAAATATAATATTTATTTTTACAAAATAACTCTCTAAATATGATAATTTTAACTTTTAAAAATAAAAATCCTTCTTTATTTAAAAATAATATTTTTTAAGGCATAATCAAAATTTTGACACTTATAAAAAATATCTTAGGCCATTATAAAATTATTTTTTCATTTATATTTAGATGGGAGTGTTTTAAAAGACTATTTTATTAAAAAAATATTATTCATAATACTTGATTCTTTTAAAAAATTGTATATATTTTCGATAAAAATACAATTAAGTTTGATTTGTATAAAAAAAATCAATTTATCAAATTCATCTCAACTAAACATACATTTTTTTAAGAAAAACTATTATTAAAATGGAATTTATCAAAAAACCATTTTATTTATACATAATAAATTACACTTTATAATACTAATTCATATACATGTAACAATTTATTACACCCGCATACACCCTAATGGAAAGGTGTGTGATGGTGGTATTTTTGTGGGGTGGCTCAGCTAAACTCGACCAAGTGGTAATCTCCTATTACTTGAACTTATAAAATATGAGATTTAGTTCCCGATTTACTTGATAAAGCTTGGAATGGGATTGGTTAAGGGAAAACCCTACTGATAATACCTCCCTCCCAAGTCCTAAAAAACTGGGATTCAAATAACACGACTCTACTGGTTAAGGCCATCAATTCTCCTTTCCCTATAAATAATCCTTTATCATTATTACTAATAAAAATTTATTAAAACTATAAGATTATCAACCATGGGTTTATTTTCTGATGTTCAAATTGACCAATTGTGATATTTTCCAATGGTCATATTTGACCAACGATCATATTATGGTCGAATCCCAAAAGTCACATTTCCCTTTATACCCTATAAATACCATTTCATTCTTTCAATAAAAAATTCATTACAATTTCTCCCTGAAGTTATATTTTAATTTATTAAGATTATTTTTTTTCTAATATTTACTTTTCATTTATATTGAATTTTTAGTTGCTAAAATGTTTCTAGTGTATTGGGGATATCCTTATTTTCTTATTTTATATTTCCCATTTTATATTTTTTATCCATTTTTAATTTTTTCATTTTTAATTAGTTTCATATCGGACTAATGTAATGGTCATTGTTAATGAGATAATTGTTTTTGGTTTATAGTTATTTTTTACACATATAATATTGTATAACACACATTTATTGAGGAAAAAAATATCATTTAAAAAGTCTGGGTTGTTGAATTCTTCCCCAGTTAAAAAATTTCATCCCTAAAATTATAACTCATTCTCTCAGTTGAGAAAAGGTGAGGTCACTTTTGACTCATAGAATCGTATAGTTTCCACCTCAGTTATTCATATTTATGGTTCCTCCATATCAATTTAATGATATGGGTAGCCTTTTTTCATATAACCTTGTCTATATAGTCCTAGATCTCTACTAGATAATCCTTATAATAGTGGTCATGTTTTAGATGTACCACCTAAGAATTCAATACATGTAATGGATCATGTGTGTAATTACTCAAGAGAGATATGTAGAATACATCATGAACTTGGGCAAGATTTTTGTGATTTTTTAGTCAATATTACACTACTCCTATGTGATCAATGATTTCAAAAATACTAATATAAAAAGGGCTAAGCTTCCCTTTCTTTTTAAATCACACCACTCTCTTCCATGGTGATATCTGAAGGAAAAATATGTCCCCAACATCAAAATCTAAGTCAATTAAATAGTTTTTGTCTTAGCTATTATATTGATTCCAATAAGCCTTTATATTGTGTTGGATGAAATGAAAATTTTCCATCATCCCTTGCACAAGATCTGTTTGAAGAAACTTCTTCTCACAAATGTTTTCATAAAAAGTAGGATTTCTGTAACACTTTCCATGTAAATCTTCATATGATTCCATTTTAATACTTGATTATAATTTGTTGTTATATGAGAACTCATTTAATTGGAGGTATTGATCCAACCCACCATTAAATTCCATCGAGCATGTTCTTAGTATATTCTCAAGTGTTTGAATAGTCATTTAATATTGGCCATCATTTGGGGGTGAAAGGATGTAATAATATTTTATTTAGAATTCAGATCATGTTGAATACTTTTATATAATTTAGATGTGAACCTTGGATCATGATCAAAATGATAGAGTGTTTCACCCCATGAAACCTCTCCACTTCATTTATGTATATCTTGGAATGTTGGTCAAGATAAAAATATTCCTAAATAGTGATGAAATAGTCAGTCTTGGTGAGTCGATCCAGTATAACCCATATTACATTATTTACTTTGGATATTATTTGGATAATAATTATTGATTCCATAGTGATATTTTCCCACTTCTATGTTGGTATGGGTTGTGGTTTCAATTCCCCTTTATGAAGTTGTCACCCCACCTTCACTTCTGGACACACCAAGAACCATGTAGTTTATTTCGCAATTTGAATTTTCAAATTATCCCACAAATAATGATCCTGAAGGTCCCTATACATTTTACTGCTTCTCGGATGTATAGAAAATATAGAGCTATGAGATTCATCCGTCATCTCCTTCTTTATATCCTTTATAGTTGGAACACGTGTCCTTGTATGAAATTCCAATACCCATTCTTGATCAAAATCAAACATAGAAAATTTATCATTATTAACAAACTCTATCTTCTTTTGTAACATAGGATATTATCTTTTATCTTTCTGGATCACCTCTAGTCATGATGGTGTATAAATAATTTTCAATAAGGTTGATGATTCCCCTTCCCTTAAAATTCCCATGTCCAATTTTACTAGGTCCTTGATCAATGTATCTCCTTTAAGCCTCATCATTTCTAGCACAACATGATCTTTCCAACTTAAGGCATCAGGGAATTTGTTTTCTCTTCTAGGGTGATAATTAATTGAATAGTAATATTCATTAAAATGTTCCAACCATATCTTTTTTATGTTGTTTAATTACTTTGGCAAGAAAATATACTTATAAATTTCATGGTCTATGTATATATTACATTTCAACCCATAAATTTAGTGCCTATATAATTTCAGAGAAAATATAACCTGAGATAACTCCAGGTCATGCATAGGATAATTCTACTCATGAGGCTTTAACTATTGAGGTTCATATGCAGCCACCTTTTCATTTTGAATGAGTACACACCCAATCTATTTTAGAGATACATTGATATAAGTAATGAATCCTTATCAAACAAATCATAGAGTTAAAATAGGTTCGATAACTGAATTGTTATTCAGTTCTTCGAAACTTTCTTTACACTACTTTTTCTAGATGAACTTATCCCCTTTTCGAGTTATCTGGGTCAGTGGATTAGAAAGTCATGAAATGTTTTTCACAATACTACTATAATAACCTGATAAACCAAGGAAACTATGAATCTTAGTTATTAGTGTTGGTTGAGGCCCCCCATATACAACCTTTGTATTCATTAGGTCAATTGAGATTCATTCATTGATTACAAAGTGACCCAATAATTCAACTTTTCGTATCCATAATTCACATTTTGTGAATTTTCTAAATAGATTATCCTTCATAAGAGTCAACAATATAATCCTAAAATGATCATTATACTCATCATGATTTTTGGAATATATCGGATTATCATCAATAAAAACAACCATGAATTTATCAAGGCATTCCTTAAAGACTATATTCTTAAAATCCATAAATATAAAGAGATCATTAGGCAATATGAATAGAATTATAATAAACTCATAATGCCCATATCTTGTTCGGATGGAAGTGTTGGGAATATATTCTTTATTAAACCTCAATTAATGATACCCAGATCAAAGGTCAATCATGGAGAAGAATTCAGCCAGATGAAGCTAGTCAAATAAATCATCACTCATTGGGAGAGGGTACTTGAATTTACTATGATACCATTAAGTTCCCTATAATCAATTCAAAGTATCATTTATCCATCATGATATTTCAAAAAGATAATAGGTTCTCCCCATTGTTACACACTTGTATAGATAAATCCCTTCTATATAAGATCTTGAATTTGTTTCTTTAATTCCACTAACTATATATTTTCCATTCTATATAGGGTCTTTGATAGAATCTTTGATCGAAGTATGTTTTCAATAGAGAACTCTACCTATCATTTTGGGGAAGTCCTGATAACCCTTTTGAAAATACATCAACGTATTCCTAAATAATTAGTATATTCTCTATCTTTGTACTTTCATTTCTATATGTCTCTTCACTTATCATATCCATTTAGGAAGCTATGGGAGGTGCTTCTAGACATAGAGATGCATATTCTTTGAAAATGGATGTAGTTAGTCCATTCAAGACTAATGAAATTTCCCTACTTCTTCAGTTGATATTACTATTATACTTTTAGAGCCAATCTATCCATAGTATAGTGTTGAATTCCTCCATGGGAATGACTACTAGATATGTGATGAAATTGTACTATCCAAAGTTAATACTAGATTATCTATATACTGTTGATTCTCAGATAATTACTCTAGGAGTCTTTAATGTTAACTCTAATTCTAAATGTTCAGGGATTTATTCCATATTCATTACAATCTTGGATGAAACAAAGGAATGCGTAGAACTGGAATAATAAAAATTATATTATAGATTTGAGAGTACAATGATTGCTCCTCCCACCACATAATTTTTATCCTACACTTAATCCATGAAAATAGAAAATTCTAATTATTTCAATCTTTTATATTCTAAGGATAATGGTGGTACCCCACAATTATCTTTCGATTTGGGAACTGATTGGAAAAGTGAACAAGGTATTCACACTTGTAGCATTGAACTTCTAGTTGAGACTGGAATATCTTCTATTTATCATTAGTGTTGAAAATATGAGGATTCACCTCCCCACAACAGTTCTGAGATATATTTCCATATCTTGAACACTTTTATAAATTTCCACTCCCGTGTAAGAATTTCCCTAAATGCTTCTTCCCACATTTTTTTCTTGTGGGATGTTGAAATTTCTTTTCTCCTATTATATGATCTAAATTCATACCTAATTTTGGATCCTTTTAAATCTTATTTTCATTAGATATATGTGACCACAATGTATCACCAAACTCTAATTACACCTTCATATCACTACACACTATCTCCTCATAACTGCCAGAGTCTAGAAACTCTAGATTCATCTATAGATGGGGTCTCAGTCCACTGAATAATCTATCAACCATTCCCTTAGGATCCATAAAAAATATATATTTTAATAAGAATATATTGTAACATTTATATCATAGATTCCCAACAATAAATTTTCCATTTTCTTCAGCTCTAGGAATTACTTATACAGTTTCCTTAATTTGGAATTGAGGAGATATTTATTGAAAAAGATTCCATTGAACAATTCCCACTCCATAACATTGATCTCCCTTCTTGTATTCATGTTTTTCATTAGTTTCCACCATAATAAACTTTAAATTTTACCTGGTATACTTCAAGGGTTCCTTTCTCTTACAATAAACAACTATGTACATGAAATAACATTCCTATAGAGCTTATCCATTATTCAGTAGTCAATGGGTCGTTATATCATCTGAAATAAGGTGGTCATTGATGCATGAAGGACTCAACATAAATTTGTTCCCTAAAAGGGGAATCTGGTCTCTCAACTTGATTAAAGTTATTATTCATAACTCAAGTTAGTTGATTAATCATCCTCATACAGTTTTCCATTCCATCATCCATCAAATTACCATTAGTTCATTGTCAGTTGCACACATCCTTTATCTAGTTCCTCCAATTTACCTCCACTATTATAAAATAATAAAGAATTAGTGAGGAACATGTTAATTTTTTGAATCTTATAATTATAAGGTGATTTTATTTCTTATATCATCATGATTCAATATGTTATTAGTCTCTTATAATGAGAATTATATATTATATATATAGTTTATAAAGGTTTATAAAAATCATGTGATTAACCAAACATATCCCCTAGGAGTGTCAAACTAGGTGTACAACAATGCTAGTTGTTATGAACCAGTTATCATTCGAGTCTAGCTCAAAGCAGTTCCTTTTGGTGTTACCCCTAGGTACATTTGTGCTAGAGCCACATCCACTTTCTAGTATCCTGACGGGGATGTATTTTTTGGAAATAACATACATAAAACCTACCAAAATATGAGTTTGTTTTTCTATATCAAGACTTGTATCAAGGGTTCTTCATAAAATTTTCAATTCATAATTTCCACAAATAAAAAAACTGTTCTTCGATACCAACTATTTCATCAATCCTTTTTATTACATAACATTTCATTACATTGTACAAATAGAGGATAATTTTTAGTTTAGTCACTTGTAAATAAGGTACATAATACATGAAAAAATAAAACATTATTCTAAAATCCATATGAATGAAATCTTCAATGTTTCACCCTAAGTTACTTTTACTTCAGCTCATATCCTAGGGACATACATCAAAGGAAATGGGTGAGCATCAAGCCCAGTAAGGGAATAAAGTAGAGGGAAATATATCTTGCGATCATGGAATATATCAAAAACAACAAGAGGCATAACAATAAGGCATGAAAAAAAGGAATATCATAATAATTAGAACATGAATCATGACATGGGATTTTGGATACAACATTTAAATAATTCATTCATAATCATATCACCACGGTTTATCGACAAGGTGTCATAAATGAAAATTATCAAGGTTATTCACCAAGGTACAATAAAACATGTCATATCTAGAGATTAAATTATTTACACAATGAATATGAGAGATATTAGGGTGAAAACTTCATATGTATTAATTTATTTTGAGTCACATAGATAATAATAAATCATTTCATTAATAACCCATGGAGAATAATAAATATATTTCTCAACAAAATTACAACATACAAAAGTTTTTAATGACATGATCATTACATCATTTTTAACCCATAGAAAAGAAATGTGGGTTTAATTTATTAAAATACATAAATAAAAAAATTCAATCTTACATATTTTTGAATACCCATTGAATATTAAAGGATTTGGGAATTCAAAAAGTAAGTAAAAGATAAATTCTCAAGTTAAATAGAGAAATTTGAGAAGTAAATTCCGAAAAATGATGGGTATAAAAAATGGATTTAGATAAGGGTAAAATGAGGGATAAATAATTCCTCCAATTTTTAAAGGAATATTATTATAGTAATGGGATAATATAAATTTGAAAAAATAACATATTTTGGAAATTGGCAGAAATATTTTATAAAATGGGAACATGAATGGATAGAGAAGTGAATATTTCACTTAACATGAAGTGATGTTCATAAAACATGAGGATATAACCTTGGGGGAATGAGGTCACCTTGGGGGGACACCTTGGGAAGAAAAATAACTATAAATTCTTGGTGGATTTATTTAGAGTGAAGAGTAATGGAGAAATGGGTGGTTATTTGTATCAAAAGTGGGGGAATTATTTAATAATTTCTAAATACAAGTCTTAGAAATGTTGGTTGTAGAAAATGAAAAACCATTGGATTTACCATGTTTTTGGAGATCTTAGTGTCAATTTATGATATTATTATCCAATAAAACAAAAATCAATTTTATATACTTATTATGGCATATAAAAGTGAATTTTCCACAAAGTAATGTTTTTAAAATTGAAAATTTTATTTTTAGACTTTCAAAAGCCACTTATATGTTTTAAAATAGACTAAATATAATAAAATACTAAATATTAGTAAAATAACATATTTTTGGGTTTTTATGGATGTTAATTAATTTTTACATAATTATGATGTCATAAAATATATAAAAAACTCAAAACTATATTTTTACTATTTATGGAAAATAAATTATTTTAGAAAATTATCATAAATTCACCTGAGCCTAATTTGGAAATGATGATTTCAAATATAATGTTATTTTTTTCCTGAATAATTCTAAAAATATGAGAATATTAACTTTAAAATATATAATTATTTATTTATTTTAAAATAACACTTATTAAGGAATAATCAATTTTTTAACACTTATAGGAAATTTATTAGGCCATTACAAAATTATTTTATCACTTCTATTTGGATGATATTGTTTTAAATGACTATTTTATTAAAATAAATATTATTCAAAATAGTTTAGTTTATTTTAAAATTTTATATATTTTCTGGAAAAATACAATTGTGTTTCATTTTCATTCAAAAATTAATTTATCAAATTAATCTTAGTTAAAAATGTAGTTTATTAATAAAAACTATTCATAAAATAGAATTAATGGAAAAAGATATTATTTATACAAAGGGAATTAAAATTTATAAAACTATGTCAGAGACACATAACCCCTTATTACACCTGCATACTCCCAATGGAGAAGGTGTGGGTGTCTTGGCTAACATCGACTGGGTGGTAATCTCCACCAACTTGAACTTATCCCTTAGGAGATTTTTTTCAAGATTCACTTGATAAATCCTATCATGGGATTAGTCTATGAAAAACCCTTGTGAAAATACCTCTCTCCCATGTTCTAACAAAAAGGCTTCAAATGATATGACTATACTGGTTGAGGCCATCGATTCTCCTTTCTAGGTCAATAATACCTTTCCATTTCTTCTAATAAGCACTAATTATAAATTTAAAATTTTCCACCATGGGTATGTTTTCTAATGATCAATTTTACCAACATTTATATAAACCAATAGTTATATTTGACATACAACCATATAATGGTCAAATTTCTACTATCAAATTTCCATTTATACCCTATAAGAACAACTTCATTTTTTTACTCAACAAATCACTAAAATTTTCCCATAAGGTTATATTTTCATTTATCAATATGTTGATTGGTTTACTAATAATTTTTTTTCATTTATATATTATTTTCAGTTGGGTTATGATTCTAGTATATTAGGGAAATCCTTATTTTCCAATTTTAGATTTTCTATTTTATATTTTTTGACTAGTTTTAATGTTTTTAATTTTAATTGGTTTCATAGCTAACTAAGGTAGTGATAATTGTTAATGAGGTAAACTTTTATTTACTTATCTTTATTTTTTATGTGTATAATATTATATAACAAACATTTGTCCAAGAATTAAATATCATTTAAAATGTCAGGGTTGTTACAGTAATGGTACTTAGACATTTATATTATCATTTATCAATGTCAAGAATCACACACTTAGATTCACTAACTAAAACTATCACACCATATGTTTGAAGGAAGTAAGGTATATTGGGAGCATCATAAATGACATGATGTTAATAGATAAACTAAGAAAGGATTTTCCCGTCCATCTTTATGGAAGATTATATCTCATTCTATTGATTGGAATAGAACATTCATATTAATTTCCATGGCCATGGTGTAATGACATGTTTATTTTAGATAGTAAAAGAAATACATATTGAGCACATAGGTCAATGAAACAAATGTCCAACATTCTTGATGATATATTGTAACAAGGGGATTATATTATATAGTGAGAATTCATTTGTGGTTATTGATGTTTCAAAATTAAATTATATGCCTTGGGTTACTTGACCCATTTCTAGACATAAATCTTGGACTATAGGAAAGTCCACTGTTTCTGATGCTTTCGCTGGGGTACACATGTCCGTCTGTTCGAGGACAGTGATGCTGTTTGTTGCCCTGCAGTCCCGGTTTCCAAAGGCAGGCAACATCCATTCCTTATTTAGGGACATTTTCTCTGTCATTGAAACAGGATGATGGGATGTTAGTTCTTCCTTTCGTGGATTCCTCCTCGGAACTCGTCACCTAGTCCTGGTATCACTTATAGAATTAAGACGCTGTTCGTGAAACTATTCCCAGCGCCATTTCTTCATGGACACCAGTTAATTAAGCTACTTCTATCGGGACATTCCAAGGGGTATGGTTAGGGAAGCAACCTTAGGTCGGGGGAGTAGTCATGTTGGACATCACTGGTGTGTCTGGATGCTGGAACACTGTCGCGTTTGGGTTTCTTCCCCTTATTATTGGTCTTCTCGAGGGCGAGGAAGCCTGAGGCATCCCACGTCGAACGTAGGGAATTATATGCCATAGGCATGTATCTGCGATTTTCCTCAGCTTCCTATGTTAATCACATGGTATGCCGTAGGTTTAACGTCTAGTGAAGATGGATCAGACTGATTAGAACACCGACTTGAGTGGATCTGGTCAGTGGAACCCCTAGAGGGAACACTGATGTTGGGGATAACACATGGTCAGCTACTTGATTGACATTAAAGGGAATGGGGAATGAGGTTGCATGATCCCACTGGGATGTGGTGGCCCAGGTAAGAATCAAAAATTGATAATGGATGGTTAAGTGGAGTGGGTGGAGATTGAGATGGAGTTGACTCAGGGATGAAGGTAATGTTGGGCTTGAATCTCAAAGAGACCTCGTACGTATCCCTATGGTAGGGAATCAAAGTCCGTGTAGTTCATATAAAAATTTCTTACTACCGAATGGGGTTGAAAATGGCTTACCACTGAAAGAGGGTTACAATGGCTTACCATTGGATAGGGTCACAATGACTTTCCGCTTGATAGGGTCACAATGGCTTACCGTTGGATGGGGTCACAACGACTTACTGCTGAATAGGGTCAAAATGTCTTACCACTGGATGAGATCACAACGGCTTACCACTAGATGGGGTCACAACTACTTACTACTGGATGGGTTCACAATGGCTTACCACTGGATGGGGTCACAATGGCTTACTGTTGGATGGGGTCAGAACGACTTACCACTGGATGGGGTCACAATGGCTTTCCACTTGATGGGGTCACAACGGCATACCACTGGATGGGGTTGAACCTTAGGGAGGCTTCCTACATACCTTATCCAGGAGACAAGGATCAAAGCCCCCATAGTTTAGGATGGTGGATGCAGTTTATCGTTGTGTAGGATGAAAAGTGGGCATGTGGTTTAAAGTTATGCAGGACAAAGGTGGTCCGACATGAAGGGGGGTTGGAACCAATTGGGTGTTGGGCTTGAACCTCATGGAGGCTTCCTATGTACCATGCCTTGGCAAGGATCAAATTCCCCTCAGTGCAGGAAAGTGTTTGGCGAACCGACGTGAATATGGTCAGGACTAATGGATAGTGGGCTTGAACCTCAAGGAGGCTTCCTACGTACCTAATCCAAGTGGCAAGGATCAAAGTCCACGTAGTTCAGGTAGGAGTAGGAACAATCATTAATAGGGGATAGACCTAATGGTTGGTGGGCTTGAACCTCAGGTAGGCTTCCTACGTACCTTGCCTTGGAAAGGATCAAAGTCCACGTAGTTCAGAAGGATTTTGAACTGACATGAAGAGTGGTCAGACCCAATGGTTTCTAGGCTTGAACCTCAGGGAGGCTTCCTACGTACCTTGCCTTAGTAAGGAGAAAAGTCCACATAGTTCAAAAGTAGTGTGGGGATTACACTCTTGGCAACATGGAGAGGATGTTATGGTCGATGCTTCCTCTAAGACCACGTGAGTCATGATCAGTGTGAGAATCAAGAAGCAGAAAAGACCTGACGATCACATTGCGGAAGGTGCATCCATGGGAAGTGGAATGGGGGATTACACGTGGTTAATGACCCAAAGAGGAAACATGGGATTACGCATGTTTAGCAGCTCGACGTGATGGGGATTGGGACTTACTCCAGGATAGAGGCCCATGTGGTATCAAAGACCAATGGGATACGGATTTGGAACCCAGGAAGAGAGGAGGAGCAGGGATGCTACCTCCTTCCATAAAAACTAGGGGCTTACACCAGGGTGGTTTCCCTTTTTCCGCAGACAGACGCTGCTATGATAAAGAGGATATTATTCCATATGAGGAATGATTTCACTCCCGTGGAGACCTATGGGCGTGCAGAATGTCAAAGGTGAGTAACCCCACGCACGATGCACGGGGTGAGGTCGCAGTTTAACTTCATGTGATGAGGAAGATATTTCTTGGCAGTTTAACATCCTACATCTCAGATGAGGTGGGTTCGCTTTTCACCCTTAGGACGTACATAACCGATACCCTCCTTCCCTTGAGGGAAGGAAGGCATCAGAAATTCCACGGTGAGGGGGTTTATGGAGTGATCTATTGGAGGGTCCATGTTAGCATGGCTATGCGAAGAAGGAATAGTCCTTAGTGTGACTTTGTGAAGAAGCATGAGGTGAGGCAATGTAATGGGAAGCATCTCCCCAGGGACCTTGAAATTGGTTTGTGCAAACCTGAAGGGCTGTATGGGAAAAGGATTTGCAGATAAAAGGGGTTCATAGGTAGAAGTCTTGTGAAGCTCTGGTGCTCCATGAAGTGAAGGGGCTTCGTGAAGGTTTGTGCTTCACGAAGTGATGTCTCCTGGCCTAGGCATAGGGAATAGGTGCATATGAAGTGGGAAGGAATTCATGGAGCAAAGCATCGTAAAGAAAGCGTGCCCATAGAAGTGTAACATTGTGAAGAAATATGCTTCAAAAATCATAGTGAACACACCTTAGCATGTGAGTCACATGTGCATGAAGGGTGTTTCGTGAAGCATAAATTATCCGCGATGACCCGAGACTCGTTGGGGATCTCCTTCCGTCACAGAGGTCTATGGGATTCATGAAGGGAATTCCTCTTTAAAGAGGGGTGGAATTCAAGCAAAGGGGAAGACACTTCAAGATGCAAAAGTACCTTGAAAAGATCATGGTTCATAGAGCAGGAATTACTTTGCGATGTTGGAGATCAAAAGGAGAAATATCGGAGGATCCGTCCTTTGGGATCGAGGGGAGCTTGGTTTTTTTAGGATAGAGGCACTACGAAGCAGGCTCACTCAGTGTGGAGACAAAGCTTTCTCCATGGCGGGATTACGAACATCAAAGGGGGTTCACAGAGCATCCTACCTCCTTTCTCCGTAGCGGGTTCAAAAATGTCAAATTGGTTAGTGGATCATCCTGCCTCCTTGCTCCACGGTGGGTTTTTGAAGGGATATCTTTTCATAGGCTGTGGGGCTATAGGGGCTCCACGAGCGGTCTTCACAAGGCATCCTCTAATGCTTTCCCTTTGTTCTTTCTTTTCCTTGATTTTGGTGTCAAAAAATTCCCCCATGGAATTTGAGCTGATAAGAAAATGAGGGTCAAAGTTGGAGGGTCAACTGCCAAAATTCCTCAGTAAATCATGAAGGTGCCTTGCGAAGGGGGATTGCGAGGCAGAGCGGTGCGCACGGGCAAGCACGCCGCGAATCTCAACACGGATCAGATGCACTGCGAAGCACCATGGGTCCTCACCTATAAATAGGGGAGATGACCTCTCTTTTGTCCTTTATCTTCTCTGAATTTTTGGATTGTAGATCTCTTGATTTGTGAAGCTCTACATACTTTGAAATTGTTCTCCATGAATCAGGCCTTCTGGTTCAAAACACACAATGGGTCTTTGACTTCACGTTTGTGCGCTCTATGAACTATGTCTGAAGGCTAGGTCAGGCCTCCGTGAATAGCCTTCGCAACCGAGCTCTGTGAACTTTCTCCTCAAAAGAGCTTCGCGAACCAAAACCAAAGACCGCACAAAATTCAAAACTGAATGCCTCACCAGGAGGCTACCAGGGGTCCTTGTGGACGCTGTCCAAAGGGATGATATGGAAAATAGATTGGGTCTAGGGGAGTTGATACAGAGCCACTATGACTATAATTCACTGGTGGAGTTATTATTGGAAGGCGTAAGGAACTATCCGTTGTGTAAGAGGCTGTCATTGTATGGATTTATGCTAAGGGGTGACATCTTCATCCATGAAGAAAATAGGGATGAACCAGATTACTGGTTTAGGAGGATTCCATGTTCGTGCCAGTGGTTCAGGGTGGCTTACGGCTATGACTTGGAGGAATTCACACCTGTTATAGGTGATTTCCTATAAAAACTTCTGGAAAATGTTGACAGGAAGGAATTGCAGCTGGAGACATCCCCCCCTCTATACCACATGATATTGATGGTGGCCTTGAGGAACCTAGGGAAGTGATGGTATGATGAGTAGGATCTTTTCTAGGGCTGCAACTTTACATATGACTGAGAGAGGGCCTAATGGGTAGGTGCCTCGTGTGAAGAGTTTGAGGCAGAGCTAAGGAGAGTGGGCCTGTACGAGGTGGCTTGGGCTACCAATTTCATATCTACCAACTAAATCAGTTGTTGACATAGTTGTAGAGAAGGGGGTCATCGTGGACCAATACCTTCCACTTGTACCATGGGGAGGTTGGAATCAATTTATGGGATGTGCACCAGATCTCGAGGGTCCCGATACTGGGGGCGATGCATGAATAATTCCTCCCTATTATGGGTGCTTGGGAGGATCCAGAGAAAATTATGCCGATGGTGATGGTTCTGATGGAGCTGGTGCTGGGAGAGGAAAAGAAATCAGTGAGAGACATCCACTTCAGATGGTGGTTGAAATATTTTCTGAACGTCACAAAAAATAGGTAGTTTCTGATGAGGCCTCGTACTTTCCTAAAGGGGGCTCCACAAGGCAAGGAGAACTCGTACTTGCAGATCCTAAAGGATAGCCAGTGGAAAACCTGGGGGTTCAGTGTAAGCACTGAGCATGAACCAGTATTCAGGTTGGTGGCATTCATCACTTCTCTCATATGCGGTTGGATCCTTATGGTGAGGTATACGAACATGGGTGTGCGACCAAGAACATTTTTCATGGCATCCATGTTGGTGACAGGAGGGTGGGAGAATCTCGGAATCCCGATCCTCGTCAAGATCAACAAGATTCTGCGGTATATCAGTGAGGGGAAGAGGCCACATAGGATATGCGGACCATTCCTCCTCCTGTACAGGTGGATAGTGGATCACGTCAAGGGGACCTATGAATATCCAAACCCCATCTCCCTTGTAGGATCAAACTTCCCTCCATCCATTCTATATACTATGGGGATCTTTCCAGCCAAACCGAATATGAAAGTTGTACTGAACCACATCTGGAAGATAGAGGAATTTAACATTCATCCATTCCCACTGCCAACGGGAACTTTTATTGATGATGTACAAGGAATGAAAGAGCACTGGTCCTATCTCCTGGTCTTTTGAGGTGGAGTCAAAGTGACAAGATTAGACCGTGAGCCTATATGCGAGACATACACCCTCATCGATTCACCAGGAAATTTTGGTGTATGCAGTGGCTGACCCCACATGTATCTTTAGTGGTGCTCCGCGAGGAACATCCGTGTGTGATGAGGCAGATGTGTCTCATGTTCACACGGGAGGATGGAAAGATACGGAATGAATTACCTCCACCCACGACTGTCTTCAGGTTGGTGAAGAAGTAAGCCAAAAGCTGGGTGGTGGCCTACCTGTGGAAGATGCTGAAGCAGCCAACCATTTGGGCTGGTGATGGTGTGGGTCCCCAACCTCGAGGCCGGGGTCAGAAGGTGGCAAGGAAAACCCGCGGTGGTGGGGCTGTTGTGGTGGTGAGTCCCATACCGGTTGAGGTAGAGGCAGCGACAACGAATCCAGAAATGGTAGCAGGCCCAGAGGTCCCAGAAGAACAGAGTTATCTAGAGGGGAGGACAATAAGAGGATTCCATAGAATATCCACCCAGGCTCCGAGGAAGCAGCTGCTCCATATAGACATGCTAGAGAATACTGCCTTTCCGGAGGCCTGGGACATCTGTGATGTCAATCAGAAATTCCTCGGTCTGTCTGGGATGTGGCAACACTTGAACCGTCTTGGGATGGACTTGCCAGGAATTGGCCCTATCAGGGAAAGCTTTGCAGTATCCCAGGAGGAGGCATAGTGATACCTGGCCGAGTTGGAGGATTTTTCCACTCCTAGGATTCCCCACATCCAATGACAGATTGGGTGAAGGTGTTGTTGGATCAAATAACCCCTCAGTAGATATTGGCTACCGATTTGAGAGATCTCTTTACTTTACTGGAAGAATCAGACAATTCCTCTTGGGGGGAGGAGGCCTGTAGAGGGAGCCCATTGGAGGAGGGAGAAGTCGGTGATCAAGGCTCAGATCTTGAGGAATTCACAGAGGCCCTTGAGGTATCATCCTAAGCCCCTTCCTCAGGGTCTATTTCCTGGTCATCTTGAATTTCTTACCAATCTGTGGACTGTGCAGGAGAAACTCATACATCAAAATCACTCCCACCCTACATCAGATGCAGATGCAGGGTCTTCGGGATCCACATCCACAACTATGGTGATTAGTGCCTGATGGCTCCCCCATAGTTTTCAGACTTCCCTATAATATACGGAGGGTCATTTCTTAGAGTACCCACAACAACAGACTAGGAACGATACCGAGAGTTCAAACTCTATAAGTTTCCTTCGCGTAATTCTTGACTACCACTCATTGAACAGGCTTACAAAATATGTGCCCCTGTTGGTATGCACTGTTCTTCAAATGGAATGGGCCACCATGGCGAGGTTGGTTAGGAATTCTAGTGGTTCCTTTCCTAGGGTAATGCTGGTGATCGTGGAGGAAGATATCCAAACCAACCAAGTGGTGGTTCTCCTGATCACTGGAGGGACCATTAGCAGGGATGAACCCAAGATCATTGAGGAGGGATCTGATGATGAGGATCGATCAGACAATCCAGGCCCTGCCATACCTGATCAAACACCAGATGTTGACCCTAATGAGGAGTTCATGGGGGTGTTCCCTACATATGAGTCTTCCAACCAAGCTGAATGGGATGAGACAACCTCTAATGAAGAGGACAGAAAAATAGTCTGTCACCGATTGTGGAAGCCGATCAAGTTCTTCATTGATGACACCCCCAAGTGCAATGGATTGATGAGATGGATAGACTTCATTTTCGGCTGTGTGAACTATGTACTGCAGGAGTGGATGCCTAGTGTCCCCCCATGCTCGTATGAGATCTTGTGGCAGAGAAGATTTGGGAGTATGACCGTGGCCTCGGTGTGGGCTAGTAGGAGAAGAAAGCGGTGAACATCAAGAGGCTCTAGGAGGATGAAAATGAGGTTCAACAATTGCATGTCTAGGCGTATGAACACTCAAACTCCCTCGATTTGTAATCAAAGCTAGTATTGCGATTTGAGTCACAAATAGCAGAGGCTGGAGAACTCATGATGCAAGCTGGTGCAGAAATGACCGTCATCTGGACTGACATGGAGCATGCCCAAATTTTTGCTGATGAATTGCGCCCCATCGCTACTGAGGAAGAGCAAGAGATTAACAGGCGACAACAAATCCTAGGCGCCACAAGCCAGAGGGTTGTGGAGATGCATTGCTCTTTGGATGGGGTCAACCCATCCATGGGAGGGACCGACCCTTGGGTACTATAATGATAAAAAACCCTCAAACATACTTTCATGTTTTGATCATTTTATTCCATATGCATGTATGAGTTTCGTTATTTGTATTGGTATATTTAATTCCTGTCATATTCAGGGAGCATCCAGCGATCAATACCTATGCTCACGTGGGTCGGGCCTGGTGTGAGAAACAAGGGATGACCCCATTATTATTCCACCAAAATGTAAGAGTGAAAACCAACCTTTGGGAATCCGAGGGTTTTGAACAACCAACCTGGATTTACAGGAAGAAAGGGAGAGGCCCGACTGGAGGATAAGGACCTCAAAACAGTCAAATCATTTCTTTCCATGTGTGCACTAGTGCACGAGCAGGGTAATGCTAGGGGTGTTGGAATTAATCCAAAAATAGGGGAGTGTAATGTGTGAATCACGATACCCAAATTTTGAAACACTTTAGGATGGTGTGACAGGGAAGAATAACTATTGACCATGTTCGAAACACAATATCCCTAGTGCGTTATCTTGGAATGGGGATAACAAATGAGGGTCGACTGCTGACCATGTTCAAAACATGGGGCCTGACTCGAAATATCATCCATTTGTCTTCCAAAACATTGGACCCAGATAGTAGTAAAGCCATAGGCTGAGCATCCATACTGTTAGGAGGTTCCCTTATACATGAAAGAGGATGAGTGTTTGAATTAAGGGCACACAAATCATGGAGTTAGAGTGATGGGTTATTCGAATGGAGTACAACACTCTTGAAATAATGCCACCATGATGAAGGAACATTAGGTTGGCATATATGTCTGATCTTGGATCAAACATACTTCTGAGTTGGACCACTTTGGTCAAGGGATATGGTGCATCCCATGATTAATATGGGCCATCCTGAACTTATTCAGGGTAGAATCACAGTTTAGTGTCATGCACTGAGGACACATGGAATTGTGCAGTTTAACGTCATACAATAGAATGATGGGTGATAGGGGAGATCCTAAGAGGAGAGTATGTGGTGTGGTGGATATAAACCCAATGTTAATGAGGACATAAGAAGTCCGCACCACACCAAATATCCCCAAAGAAAATTCATTATGTCAAGGGACAAAAAGTGAATGTTAGTTTGGGCCCAAATCAAGGTGCCTGGACATTCTTACATACCCCATTAGGATGAGAATCAAGCCATACGTAGTTATAAAGGTGAAATTTAACATCATGTGAGATGATTTAAAGGCATGGGTGACATGGCTGCGCCAGTACACGTCTTACCAGATCTACTAAGCCCATGTGAGTCATGCTCGATGTGGGAAACAAGAAGTAGTGATGGGAATTTCTTGACACAAGAATGAACATGTTAGGGGCAATGGGACACTAGGTAAATGACGCAACAATGATGCTCACCCACCTATAACACACACCTAGATGCGTAGGGGAGTAAAGTTGAGTATGTTGGAATTCCAATTTTACATAAGGAAGTGGAAATATATGAAATCATTATGCTCGAGATCTGGACCACAATGATGGTGGTGTGATGATAGAGGATAACTGTTGACCATGTTTGAAACACTGTATCCATATTTCATTTTCCTGATATGGGGACAAGTAGATGAGGGTTGATCGTTGACCATGTTCTAAACATGGGACCTGTCACAAATGTCGTCCAGGGTCTTTAGGGATGTTGGCCCAAGATGGAAGGTAAGCCAATGCAGGCTTAGGCCAGGACATAAAGGGGGTCCCTTCATATGTGGAAGAGGATGAGGATCCAAATAACAGGCTCACGAAGCTTGGAAATGGAATAAGGGGAATGTCCCCGTGAAAATTCCACACTTTGGGCTCTATCGAAACATATCTGAATACAACAATAAGATGTATCATATATAGGGAGTCGAGTCCCCCTCCAAGGACAAGGGTCCTGAGGTTGCACGCTTCAAGGTTAATGGTTGTAGGATGATGCATTAAAGGGGATTGATTTAATGAACTCAGCTCAGGGTAGCGAAGTAGCTGAACCCAACACGTAGTTCCCATAGGGAGATCTTAGTTTTGGGTCATAGAACTCGAACTAGGTTGAGAAAATACATGGGGGACACATGGTGAAACTATTAAAAAAATCGATATGAATGAGAACCCATGAGGTACTCTCCACACCACATGTTCTGAAAAGGGGTCGGGCCTAGGGGATGAAAGAGAGAGGACATGATTTTAGATTCCTAGGGCTGGACCTGAAGACAAAATGTTTGGGAATTACTACGTATCCCATGAGGATGGGAATCAAGCTGTACATAGTTCTGGAAGATGTCATGTAGTTTAATGTCTTGTAGCCAGGACATGGTGTGATCTTAGTTTATGGTCATAGAACTCAGACCATGGATGGTAGGGAACATAGGAGATACATGGTGAGGTAATTATGAAACTCAACATGAATGAGGAATTGGATTCCATATCACCATGTGTTCCTTGGGGAGGTTTTAGGATGTGGAACCAAAAATGAAAGTTAGGCTGGGCTCGAGACAAAGTGCATGAGAATTCCTACGTATCCCATGAGGATGAGAATCAAGCGACACGTAGTTCTAGGGAGGGCACAGTAAGATACTCATGCCAGAGATACTAAGGTGTTGCGGGTCTGGCCCTTGCCCCAAAAGAAGTTGTATTTCATAGATCTTGTTTTTTCCTTTCGGATGAATGAGTGTTGTTTTTTTGGTGAAGCAATGGACCTAGGATAGAAATTCCTAGAATATACACAAGAATCTATCCATGTGCAGGAGTTGACAAATGGTACAGTGTGTGACTGATACCAAACATGATGTCCCCTTGAGTGAGGATATCATGGTGCAGTGCCATTTTTTGTCGTGCAACCTGGATGATAATGTCACACTTTTAGTGTCATGTGATAGGACCATCCATGCATTTTGACATCGTGCGGTATAGATGTAACAATTTAATGTCACATGGGACTAGGCATCATAGTTTAAAGTCATATGGATCAAACATATACAGGAGATATGATGATATAGAGGGAATGTTCACGGTGTGATAAAGCATACCCGATGTGAATAAGGACGAGGTCCACATCATATCATGCACAATTTCGAGGAAGAAACCTCAAGCCGAGGGGCCAAAAACGGTTAGAGGATATGGGACAGGAGAGGCTAGCCCACAGCTGAGCTGGACCTAAAGACAAGATGTATGAGTTTTCCTACGTTTCCCATGAGGATGGGGATCAAGCCACACAAAGTTCTGAAAGTGCCTTTTATCATCATCTGGGACAACATACAGCTTAATGTCATGTGGGAAAGGAAGTAGGGGGGACTAACTTCTAGAAAGGGGCATATGTGGAATAAATATTTCAAACTCGACGTGAATGAGGGAATAATCCCACATGCACCATGCCACATGGTCCTATAAGAGTCAAAGCCCACAAGGCAGAGTGAAAGAGATAAATTAGTAGAATTCGATCTAGACCCAAAGACGATATGTCTAGGCATTCCTACGTATCCCATGGGAATGGGAATCAATACATACTTAGTTATAAATGTGATATCAGTTTAAGGTCTTAGAGATTGGACCAGAGAGGCATAATCCTTCCAAGTAGGTGAAAACCTCAATCCAATTCCTTAGACCACGTGAGTCAATCTCAGTATGGGAAATAAGGGCGGAAGAGATTTTTGAAATACTCGGAATGCACGCCAACGAGAAGTCATTATGGATCCCCGAATGATGCCTAACCGCGACTTTTTCCTCCTAACGTGAAAATGTGCACTGAGGGATAGTGGCAGGAGTCTCGAAATTCCACTTGGACCTAATTGGGTGGACAATAATGTGAATTGTGTAAATGAAATTTAAAGCTTGAAGGGGTTCTCTTGATGATGGGGGATAACTATTGACCATGTTCGAAACACAGAATCCATATCGTGTGGCCTGAAATGGGAACAACAAATGAGCATCGATCACTGACCATATTCGCAATGTGAGACTTGTATCAATTTGTTTTCTGGAACACTTGAGGACATTGGACTGTAATGGTTGGAGAGCCCTAAGGCCTAGAATCCATGCCATTTGGGGGTCCCTTCGGACGTGAAAGATAATTGAAGCCCAAATGAAGGGGAATATGTAGCCTGAAAAATTGGTGAAAGCATGTCCAAGTAGAATCTGACACTCTAGGTTCTATACAAGAGTACTCATGGGCCAATTGGTGAATCACCGAAGTGGGCCGAGGGACCCGACTTAAGGGAAACCAACTCAAAGAGATGAGATCAGGGAAAGGGAGTGAAGGATGCTTTAGAGAGAGAGAGAGAGGTATGCATCATGGTAGTTATAAACCTGATGTGATTGAGGACAAAATCTCAAACCTTACCATATACCCCTCTTTTTGAAGAACGTAGGACTAGGGGCCCAAATGATAGGGAAGTTTATAAGAGATGGGGATGGACATGAAGACCAAATATTCGGGTGGTCCTACGTATCCCATGATGATGGGAATCAAGCCATACATAGTTCTGGGGGAAAGGATGATGAAAATAAGGGAAAGATACCCCAATGAGGGGTGTGTATGGAATGACAAGTAACCCGACAAGAATGAGGACATAATCCCATATCTCCCTGTACGACCCTAAGTGAGACCTTGGGCCAGGGGCTCGAAAAGGCTGAGGGGCCTGAGGCTGGGCCATGGATAGAATGTCATGACTAACTTGCAGTTTAACATATTGTAGTGAGGATGAAGGTAGGGGAAAGGTATCTCATCTAAGGATGTGTATAGCATGACAAGTAACCCAACGTGAATGAAAAAATAATCCCACACCACACAGTAAAACCCTTAGTAAGAACATAGTCCATGAGCCTGAAAAGGCTGAGGGGCCCGAGGATGGGCCATGGACAGAATGTCATGGACAACTTGTAGTTTAACGTCTTGTAGTGAGGATGAAGGTGATCTTATTTTAGGGTCTTAAGGCTCGGACCGTTTATTCCTAGTTTAATGTCATATTCATGGTATGGAGAGGCCGAATCATAGTGCCTATGGAATACCACAAAGAGAAAATGATGAGAGAGGACAATTATTGACCATGTTTGCAATACAGTATCCACCCTTGTGTGAATAGAATGAGGGTGAACAATTGAGCATCGACCATTTACCATATGCACAACACAATATTTGTATCAACTTGTCACTCTCAATCCTCAAGGGCGTTATCCTGTAATGGTAGGAGAGCCCTTGGGCCGAGCATCTATTCCATTTGGGGGCCCTTTTGGATATAGAAGGTGATTGAAATCCAAATTATGGGGCTCGAGAAGCATGACGGGGCCTGTGCTCATGGGAAAGATGATATACGGAGGGATGTCTCAAAAGGGAGATGTGTGGCATGGAAAAATAGCTTGATGTGAATAAAGATGTGATTCCACACCTCACCACATAATCCTAAATGGGAACTCGGGCTTGGGAGCCGAAGGGGATTAAGGACCTGAGGCTGGGCATCCCATCCATCTGTATCAATATGACCTCTCATGTGGGCATTGCCTTCATAGCTCCTAAGCCCACATGAGCAATGCTCGGTGTGGGAAATAAGGAGTTGGACTAGGCTCTCCTCATCACATAAGGGTCCGACAGCTGGAATTATAGTCCTGCTCGAAGAAGACCGAGATTTGGAGAGATGGTGGGGTAGAATGAACCACTACACTCCATGTTAGGGACATATGGTGGTGGTGACAACGACAAAGGATAAATGTTGACGAGATTTTAAACACAATATCTATATCATGTGACCTGAAGTGGGAACAACAAATGAGAATTGACCATTGACCATATTCACAATGCGGGACTCATATCAATTTGTTGTCTAAAACACTCAAGGGCGTTGGCCCAAAATGATTGGAGAGCCTTTAGGCTAAGTATCCTTATCATTCAGGGGCCCCTTCGGATGTGAAAGACAATTGGAACCCAAATAATGGGGGTGTGTGGAGCATTAATGTTCCCATGCGATTTTAATTAAAGTTAGACAATAGTAGAGATAGAGATCTTCAGGGGAGAGGGATACATGGTATTGTCATGATGAACTTGATGTGAATGTGGGAAAAAACCCACACCACACCATGTGTCCCGTCCCAATGGGAGGTCCCAAAGTTTGGTGTTGGGCCTATGGATGAAATGTCTGGGTGGTCCTACGTGTCCAATGAGGATAGGAATCAAGACACACATAGTTCTTGAAATGTAGTTTAACGTCATGAAAGATGATGCGCGATTTCAATTCCTATAGGACTAGACAGTTTATGGTTATTATGGACCAAACAGTTTAAGGTCATGTGGGACTGGCACTTTGAGGTCGTGCAGGACCGTACAGTTTAATGTCATGCAGGACCATACAGGTTATGGTCATGTAGAACCATATAGTTTAAGTACATGTAAGACCGTAAGGTAGTTTATGGTTGTGCGGGACCATCACACAGTTTGGGGTCATGTAGGACCATACAGTTTAAGGTCTTGCATGACCGTAATGACTCAGGTAAAGTATTTCTTGAGGAACTTGGCATTGGTAGGAGGAGTTATACGCTCACCATTCCTGGTAACCAGTGAGTATGCGCCATTGGAGTAAACCTTGTGAATGATGTAATGTCCTTCCCATTCGGGCTCCAACTTGGGTGGTTTCCTACTAGGTATCATTGGTGCCCCCAGGGACAATACCAAGTCACCTTGCAAGAGGGAGCAGAGGCGAACTTTCTTATTGAAAGCTTTAGCTATCTTGTTCTGATGCCTTTCCAGATTGTGCAGGGCATGAAACCTGTTCTTGTTGAGGGCTTCCAACTCAGCCAGATGTATTTCAGCTACTTTATCTAGCACTTTCTAATCATAGATGGCTGTGCGCAATGAGGGCAATTGAATCTTGATAGGTAGGATGACCTCCATCCCATATACTAGGGAATATGGGGTCACTTGGGTGGAATTACGAGGCGTCATCTGGAATGCCCAGAGGGTGTTGGGGAGCTTGTCCGGCCAACTCTTCTTATTCTAACCAACCATTTTTTGTATAATATTAGAGAGGGTCTTGTTGAACACCTCGATCTGTCCATTTTCTTGCACATGATAGTGGGTGGTATGGTTAGAACAGATGTTGAACTTAGCGTAAAATTTCTTCAGCTCAGCTGCTCAAAAGTTCGTGCCATTATTGGTGTGGATGGCATGATGGAATCCAAATTGGTAAATGATGTTAGAGCTCACAAAGTCAACGATGGAACGGTCCTTGACCTCTTTGAGTGGAACTGCCTCTACCCACTTGGAGAAGAAATCTGTGGCAGTCATGATGAATCTGCACTGGCGAGTGCTAGAGAAAATTTACGTGCATATTTTTGATCAAATAATGAGTATTTTTTTACTGTTTTTCAATGATAAACCCCATTTATTTACAATTTTTTTTTAAAATAATGGGTAGTTTGAATTTTATAATTTAAATGAGCATAATTGAGAAAAGTGCATAATTCTAGATTTTGGACAAATTTTGACCACAAGGGTATTTTTTTCATTTCTCATAAAATATATGTCCACACTTTGTGATTAATTTATTTAGAATCCTGATTTTATTTCCTCCAATTTTTTCTTCTAGACTAGGAGTTGATTCGGCCATCTAAAGGACCTAAAAATTCATTGATGTTGGAAATTTGTTTGGGCAGACAGTGTGGCCCCACCACCGTAACCGAACCAAAACTCAGCCTAAACGCATCCAAAGGATGTGTTTCGACCTCAGATAGCATGAGGATAGAGAGGGCCTACTCAACAAAAAATTTGGGGAAGTTCTGAAGTCATTAAGGTGTCCATTTAATGACATACTTTTGGAGGAACCTTCCTGGAAGCTTCGTCCAGAAACATAAACCTCCAATGAAAAATTCATAACTCCTTCATCTGGGGCTCAAATGAGCTGAAATTTGGAGGGTGAAAGACCAAAACATTGATAAACAACATTGAAGAATGGGTCTATGCGTGAATTTTTCATTTAATGGTCCAAAAACATGAAATCTTTTAGAGTAAAGAATGCTGCCTATAAAAGGAGGCCGTCACCTCCTTCTCAAATCATTTACTCGACATCCACAACCAAGGAGGGATCCCACTGGGGTATGGGCCACTGTTGCTCCTCTATTCCCCCCTAATTTCTTCTTTTTATTTTTTTTATTTTAGTTTTTTTTTCATTTTAAATTGTAATTCAAATTTTAGTTTTATTAATTCACGCATTTTTGTTTTTCCATCCATCCCACAATTCATTTTCTCAATTATCTTATTTTAATAATAGGTATTATTATCAATATTAGTAGTATTAATATTTATAATAATAATAATATTATTATTAATAGTATTATTATTATCATTGTTATAATTATAACATTCTTATTTTATATATATTTTATTTTCTCCCTCCCCTTTTTTTCAAAAACTATTTTCTTAATTATAATAATAATAATATTAATTAATAATAATATTATTTTTATTTTAATAATAATTATAAATTATTTATTCTTCCTCTCTCCATCTCTCCCCTCTCTCTTTCTCTCGCTCTAATCCATCCACAATTGGGATCTCTTACTATCGTAAATGAGAGGATAACCCCGATACATGGCTCGGGGGGGAGGTTAAGGTGTTCTTGAATTTTCTTTAAAGTTTATTTTACGTTTGTGGTAGATTTGAGTAGAATTAATTGGTGAGAGAATGTCCCCAATTGGGTGATGACCCCCAATGACATGAAACTCAATCTATTTCTATTCTGGAAAAGAATAGTGATTCAAACATGACATTTCATGTTTGGATTATCAAACTAAAATAAAACACATAAAGGAAAATAATGATTGAATCCAAAAATGAACCCCAAAACCAAGTACTTTCTTCTTAACTTCATTCTTTTTATACTTGCATTATAGTATAAATTTAGAATTATTACTTTACATGTCATTGTTTTAAATAATAAAAAAAACACAAAAATATTGTCATTGTTTTCATTAGATAATAAAAACAACAAAAAGAGATAGTTTAGGTGATATAGAATAAAGTATGTGAACACACTGAAAGGATCCTCAAGAGAGATGGCCCTAGTCAGCCACTGTGTTGCACTATGAAAAATTATAATATTTTTTTTCTAGACCCTGCGACAGGTGTGAATCAGCGAGAAATTGCCGGTGGATATGGTTCCACAACATCGAGTCCCCACACCCCAAATGGACAAGAGTACATGGGGGAGTGGAGAGGATCTAGATGCTGATGCATGAAGTTAGAATGAATTTGTATCACATGAAATATCTTGGAATACTCAATGAATTCACGGATCATGGAGGGGAAAAAGTACCCTAGACTATGGATCTGGTGGGATAGTTTCAGCCCGGTCTGATGAGACCTGTAGGAACCGGTGTGAACCTCTTACATGACTTGAGAAATCTCGACTCCTTGAATGAAACAGAGGAGAACCCAATCAAACCCGCACTTGTAGAGGATCTGCTCATGGCCAGGGCCTCTTGGAGGGTGAACTACAATGCGCAGTGTCAGATTAACTTGCACTCGGCCCGATCAACTGGGAGGTAACATGTTTGGAGAAATTAGACAAAGGGGGATCTCCAGTCGGGAGTAACTTAGATCACTGCATCTAGGGGACCCAGTGGTTCTGATGTGGTGGCTCCGATGGTAAGGTGGCTCACCTGCAGACCGTCGTCATAATATGGGGTGATAGGAGCAATGAATCTCTGATGTTCCACATGGATAATCAGATAATCCTGCTCGAACTCTGCGAGTGATGCAGCTTGGCCGACCGGTGCGTTAGCTTGACCATTCTGAGATTGGAGGACATGAGTAACATATGGCTGATATAGAAACTGATCCATTAGCTGGAGAGTGCATTCCAAGAATGGTACGTGCTCTATATTTCTAACGACGTAGTCACCATTGATCTACTTGATGACTAGTTCAAAGTCCCCATTCGTATGAAAATGGGGCACATTAATCTCGACGACCAGCTCAAGGCCAGTGATGAGATTCTAATACTCTGCCTCATTGTTGGTTCAACCTTCTAACAAAAGGAATGTGTATGGTAGAATGGATTATGCTGGGGTAATGAAGTCGATACCAAGACCTACACTGTTGAGACTGAGGTCATTGAGCCTTCTGCTGGTGGGGCTGTGAGAAGTGCCATCGAAGTGCATTTTATAGCATGTCATGGCTTGGTCCACTGAGAGAATTGCTTCATCAGGGAAATCAAGGTCCAGGGATTGGTCTGCAAGAGATGGATGGGCAGCAAGTAAGTCTGCCAGCGCTTGCCCCTTAATAGCATTCTGAGGGACAAACCTGATATGGAACTGCTGGAGAATCATGGCCCACTGAGCTAGTGGGCTTGTCAACATGGGGCGGTTCAGGATGTACTTCTGTGGGTTTACTCGGGACACTAGATGTAACTCGTGGCGCTACATATAATGTTGCAACTTCTGTATTGTGAATATTAGTTCAAGGAAGCTATTTTCTATGGGGGAGTATCTAGTCTCTGTATCGAGGAGCATGCGACTGAGGTAGTAAAGGATGTTCTCCGTCCCCTAATTGTTCTTCTGGGTGAGAAGGGTGATGAGAGATCATTCCAGGGTGGTTGCATAAAGGACCAGAGGCTTTCCATAGACAGGTGGTATTAAGACTAGTGGTTAGAGCGATATTTCTTGATCTCCTCAAAAGGAGTCTAACACTCTTCTTCCCACTCATAGAGTGCGCCTTTCTTTATGAGCCACAAAAAGGGCTTACACTTGCTGACCAAATTCGTGATGAATTGGCGTATGTAGGCTAAGTGGCCTTGGAAACCTCGAAGCTCCCGAATGTTGCTCATAGGAGAAATTTGGATAATTCCCTCGATCTTCTCTAGGTTTATCTCAATGCCCCTGTATCTGATAGTGCAGCCAATAAACTTTCAAGAGGTGACACCAAAGGCACACTTCAATGGGTTCATCTTCAGGTGAAGAGAATGGAGGAGGCCAGGAATTTTCTCATGGTCCTTGATATGGTCCTGACACTGGTGATATTTGACCACCAGATCATCCACATATAATTCCACCAACGTTCTAAGGATCGACTTAAATATACGATGCCTAGCCAACTGGTATGTGGCACCTGCATTCTTTAAACTGAATGGAATGAATCAGTATCAAAAGGTACCTCATGGAACCTTGAAAGATGTAGACTCTTCATCCTCGGGGGCCATTAAGACCTGGTTATACCCGGAGTACCCATCCATGAAGGAGAGGGCTTGGAATCTAGCTATTGAATCAATCAACAATTCCGTCATAGGAAGGGGAAAATCATCCTTTGGTCAGTGACGATTGAGATCTTGGAAGTCGATGCAGACCCTGATATGTCCATTCTTCATCCTGATTGGCAAAATATTGGCCAAGCATTTGGGGTTGGCTCTGATGATTTTGTCAACATTGGCCTCGACCATGGAACCGTGGGAATGGTGCATCTTCTTGGGAGGCTGCTTGAAACCACGATTATTTACCGGGAGACCGAGGCGGTGGACGACTACTTGAGGATCTAGCCCTGGAATCTCTTCGTAACTCCAGGAGAATACATCATAGTGATGCTTATGAATTTCTATTTACTGTTTTTTCTCCTCAAGGGGAATGGCGACACTGATCAATGTGGGTTTCAGGTCTGCCTCGCTACCGAGGTTCACCTGCGCCAACTCGTCGACTGTGGAAGATACACCCTCTTCAATGGAAGGAGGATCATCCTCTAAATCCTCTTCTCCACTTATAGAGGTGGGATCCTCGATAGGAGAAATTTCTTCTGATTCATAAGATCCCGATGGGAGGCTGGTACTAGCCTGAGTGGCAGTGGACACTACATCAGAGGACTCTTGTGCTTCCACAACCAAAGCGATGAAGGATGTCGATCCGATCCCATCTGGACTTCGGCCCAAGGGGACACACTAGATGATATCGAAGAAATAGTGGCGTGTTGGCTTGATCCAGTTAATTCTACCCTGACAAGAATGTGTTCCCCCCTTGTCCCAGAAAAAATGAAGAATTGTCCCATGTACGAGGTTGTAGCCTCCATTCGGTGGATTGGAAAGATGTAGGCATCATCTAGATCTATCCACGGATTGGTCACATCCATGGAATGCTCGACCTCATTACTCTGAATCTTCTTGTCCTTGCTCTTTTAGTATTCAGCGTCCAGATAGTAGGCTTCACAAGAGGCAAAGGGTGACACATCACCTTGAAGCATACCCACTCAAACATTAAGAGAGTACTTGAGGCACTAGTGATATGATGAGGGAACCACCACATACAGGTGGAGCCATGTCCTTCCCATCAACACATTGTAGGCGGTGTCCTGGGAGACAGCCATAAATATGGTGCTGACCAGTAGGCCATCGAAATGGGTCTTCAGGTGGATATTTCTGACCGGTGTCTATTCCATCCTGTAATAACCTTGGATCCATAGGTCAGAGGGACTCAGATCATGTTCAGAAAATCCCAGCTTTCGTAGTGTCTGAGTTGGGATTAGGTTGATTCCAGAGCCTTTATCGACAAGACAAGGACGAACCTCCATGCCATTGAACTGGCCGGTGATGTACAATGGGCGAATGTTCCCCTATATGGGAGAGCCTTCATCTTATATAGAGAATGAAATAATGGCGTAGTATTCAGCATTCTCGACCACCTCACCATGATAGGATTCTGCGGTTGCTACCTCCTTCTCAAACTAGAGGGGGATTCTTAAAGCCTCAGTGAGGGCCACACACATATCAGACAATAGGAGAAGGGCCTCAAGGATGGAGAGCCTTGTTGGAATCCTAGAAAGGTGTTTGAGAACATCTTAATTCCATGTCAGGGATGAACTTCTGCTTATAGGAGGCCGCGCTATGAAAGGAGGTATGGTGGGCCCCACTGGCTGGACTGACAGCTGACTGGTGATGGGAATATCTTTCTTCTCACTAATCGAAGAATATGGGGTGACTACCGGATGAGGGCCAGATGACTGAGACCAGCCTATAGTAGGGTGTGTCTTTTCACGACATTGTCGGGGTGGATCTTCTTGATCCAGCAGCACAAATGACGATTAAGGTGGGCCTGATGCCACAAAATGAGAAGGTTGCACATGCTGAGATCTATGCTGAGCCTATTTCCTAGTTTTAGTAGCACGTACAACCTGGTTGGAAGTGCTGACTGAGGCACTCTGACAGCCCATATAGACATGGCTACGTCAATGCTGACAATGACTAGGGATGTTGGGAGGTCTTCCTGGTGCTACTCATTGTCAGAAATCATGTAGGGGTTTACCAATTCTATGGTATTAACCGAGGAATACCCTTAACTATCACACGAAGAGTCGTCCTCTACTGGAAGTATTCTGGTAGAGATCGCCATCTCCTAGGGCATAAATTCACTGAGATTATAGGTTGACGATGGCATCAGCAGTGGAATTTGATTTCCCTTACATCGCTGTTGTTTTCTCTTCTTGGAAGAGGATGGTTGAGATGACGATGCCAAAGTGGTGGCTGCAACTTCTAAAGGTTCTAGATGATTCAAGAACACCTGTATGACACTGTGGGCATGAGAAACTATTGTTAGAGCCATCTAGTAATCATACATCTGGGACCCGCGACTGGAAACCTGATGCCACTCGCCCTCACTGTCACTGCTGCTCTTTGGCCTCACAAAGATACATGCCACCTATGCCAGAGCTGGGCCTTACCAGACAATGTTGTTATCTACATAGTCTTGAAGCTAGTATTTGATCACATAGAACTTTGTGAGAGTGCTCCCTAGGATCTAGTGATAGGGGCAATAATTAGGACGATCAGTGAGGTTTTCCTCTTCCGGACTTTTGCACTCAGGAAAACGTAGAATCCCATACTCCAAGACACTGTGGAAGTAACCGAGGACCTGTGCCTTGTTGAATGATTCGGTCCAATTTCTCCTATCCATAAAGGGGGCCCTTGGAGATTGACCCAGATGAGGAGCTAGAGGTGCCTATCGAGGAGGTTGAACTTGGTTATCCCACCTGGGCAGTGGCGGTTCATTGCATTGAGGAACCTGCTGCTTCTGAGGTGGGTGCTGCTGGGCTGGTGGCAGCGCCTTAGGTGGAGGGCCTCTACGAGGCTCTGGAGGTGGCTCCACTGATAACAACTCCCGTCACCTAGGGGCCTCTCTTTAGTCCACTCCAGCAAGCTCGACCCTGGTGGCCCTTCTCGTGGGGATCATAGAAGGAAAAAACGTGCCTTCATAGCCTGCTGTAAGGATTCCTCAATGTACTAGGCCTTATCAGAGAAGTATCAGAATCCCCTGGGATAGTTCTTGTTGATCAGAGAGGGGACCATCTCCTTATTTACATTACATATGCATATCGTCAAAAATTGCTTCTGAGTCAGTGACATGTCAAGGGAATACGTGAGTCCTTTCCATCGGGTGATAAATTCGGCAATGAGCTCATCAGGACTTTGCTTGCAGTGGAAGAGGTCCACAATACTCATCTTCCACGTGGTGGAAATGAACTGGTAGAGAAATTTCCTACGGAGCTCTTCCATTATGGATACTAATCCAATTGGGAAGCTACCTGTACTAGGAAAACATAGGCCCTTCCAATGTCTACACAAAACATTGGAGCTTGGCGGCCTCCTATCGCATTTGAGTTCCCATCATGGGGCCACACCTTGAGATAAAGTAGGCCTGGTGCTGTGGCGGGTCCCCTGTCCCTTTGAAGGGGGAAAAACAGTATTTCCAAAACCCGGGGGTGCTGGTGTATCATCCACCCTTTCCGGATAAGGCCTTCCAATGGGAAGGAGTGCCACCTGTCGTGTGTTTAATGCTTTGAGACGAGAAATGAGTTCTTTTATGGGATCATCTGGGCGGGGGTTCCTGTCTTGACAGGGATCCCGGACCACCAGTGCATTGTCAAGTTCTTAAACATGATAAGGCCATCCAGTTGCTCATTGAGCGGCTAGCAGAATGATCTGTGGGGAATCTTGGGGATTTCAAGATGGGTCCTGAGGATTTTCATTCCATTCTTGAGGATTGGGCGAGACATACTATGCCCTCTTTCCATAAGTTCTGGCCTCAACCCTGTCTATGTGGGGAAGATAGTTAGTGTCACCTGGAGGCAATTCGACAAGGGGAAGTTATGCCTGCCCCTGCTACCCTGGCCTAAGATCACCATAGTCTGGCTGTCTCTCCGCAGCACGTTCATCAAGGAGGTTGTCGACCACCTTATTCTGTTCGATGAGTTTCTAATGCAACACGAATTTTTCGGGGTCATCATCCACCTTATGCACTGATCTAGATGGGTCAGAGGGTTTAACATCTCAAAGGAGTTCCTTTCCCTTATTGGGATTCTGTCTGAGGACTAGTGGCTCGGTGGGAACATGAAGAACTAGTAGATTCCTCTATTGAGGAGTAATCCTTCCCGAAAAATCCAAGAAGTGTGATGCTCCCTAAGTGGGGAGGTCCTCTTCAAGAAGCTCAATCCATTCTCACCATCTGGCAGGTCCTCCATGTTTACCACGACTCTGCATAGAGGCATATCCTATATGTCACCTGGAAAATCTAGTTTTCAATGAATAGGATTGAAGAGGAGGGGAACATACTACCCCCAGCCATATATATATATGTGAGGAGAATCCTCTTAGATAATCTTGAAAAGTACCCTGAAGCTCTGAACGCACCACTGTTGGAGGGCCCTACAGTGACATGGTGACTCAGGGTGCTGGGCCATAGGATGTGTGGCCAGATCAACCAGACAAAATTGTTCTCCAATGTCCTCAAAATGTTCTTGGATCTTAGGGTAAGACACCCGCTAATGCAGAAGGTGAAAATGAGTCGACCTGAGGGTTTGGCGGAAACAAACAACATCCTCTAAGGTGTGGGATTCTAGTGCACAAAAATTTGGCACTACAACCAGCCAAAACATCGTAGGGAAGTGGTCTGCTGCAAGGATATCCCCTATGATCCGGTGTTTAAATTCAGGGTCTAGCCCTTCATTGACCCACTCATCAACTAGAGGCGGATTGGGAATGGGTAGTGGTACCGAAGAAGACCACTGGGATGGTAAGCTGGCCGGTGGAGAGTATGGTGAGTGAGCTTATAGACTGCCACATCTTGGGATATCCTCCGAAGAGTGAAGTGACTTATCCATGAAATCACAGTAAGACGGGCTGACTACAGAAGTTTCTGGAACAGGGACTACGACTACTGGCGATGGACCACACTATTGTTTTTCCACCATTGTTCCCCAGAATAGCTCTTCGTGATCTCTAGTATAGGTAGAGAGTGATTCTTGTGATGATGGTGGTGATTATATGGTTTTAAACTATGGAGTTGCCAAATTTTTGTCCTCATAGATATACCTGCGGAGGGAGGCGGGAATATGATGGACCTTGCATTCTGGGAGTACTAGGATGATACGCCTTGTTCCTTCCCCAACCCTCCACACGGAGGATCTAGGAGAGGGTTCCATCACTGAGTCGTATTCGGCCGTACTGGTGGTGGGGTGGAGAGGACTTCTGCCTGAGTAAGACGGGGTGCGAGGAGCGTTGGGGTAGATATCAATGTGGACATAGGGAGGACCTCATGGGAAGTGTTGGAGTGGGTAGGACATATGCTCCAGCCGATCAGAGCATTATTAGGACCTCTATGATTGTTTCCCATAGCGATATTAGCATGAGGAATGTCCTCATACTGGTCGAGCAGAACACGGGTAGGACCTCAGTGCTGGGTGCTGGTGAAGCGAAGCTAGCCTTCACCCCTTTGGTTGCTGAGGTGAGGTGGTCCTTCTCAAGCTATTGTGAGGACATAGGGAGACCCCCCATGCTGGAGATTGACTGGGTGTGAGACGTCCCCACCCCGGCGGTCTGTGGCAGGAGGGATGACTCCATACCCGATGTAATGAGAACATGAGAGACTTCCGTACAGAGTGTCACCATCATGGGGAGGTCCCTCATTATGGATAAGGGTAGCATGAGGCGGACCTCCATACTGATCTTGGAAGCGGGGAAGACCTGCATTTTCCATGCTGTCAGTATGGGGAGGGCCTCCGTACTGCCGGTGGCCATTACATGCACAGGAGGCCAAGAGAGTTGACCGAGCCTACCCATGGGGTGATTGGGGCCTCGATCCAAGCTGGGTATAAAAGTTACCTTGATCATCATACACAAGGGGTTGATGATATATGGTGGCGGTGGCCTGATCCATAGTAGTTTTTGACGTTGACACCACTTGGAAGGCATCCTCTTCGGCCTGTGCCTGATGCTGGCGTTAGGTCAACCGGATTGGGGAAAACTATGGAAGCACATGGATTAATCGCTCCTTGACTCATGGGACTAGATGGAGGTGATAGAACAACCTAGTGGGAGCCCTCCTTGGAGGCCCCTAAAACGGGATCCCGACTGGGATGGCCCAAACATCCCTTACCTTGTTAGCGTAGGGGAGAGAGTCTTCGAGGCATTCTGGGGAGAGGCTCCCAAAATGATTGTAAGTTGGAGTGGGGAGTAGTTTCTCCCTGCGCGACCCTTGGGGGTGGTGGTGGTGATGAGGCGTAGATTCCATTAGATCCTAGCGGGCCATATCCCAAGTTGGGATAATCCCCTCCTCCTCGTACCGACATACGAGGTGATTAATCACTCTTTGTAGAATGACTTAGGATGGGGAGATGGGGCGTGGGTGCTCGAAATTTGTAGGCATGGAGACTGTCGCCAAAGCGGTGGAGCCATACGGGACTGTCATGTTGGCATTTCCCCTGTCCCTGCATCAGTGGGTGGGCAGTGATCAAATTATTTTAACAGCATGGTTCTTGAAAAGCAGGGAGATTAACCCATTAGTTTTTAAAGGAAATGAATCAATGACTAGTGCCCCAACTCCATTACATCTTCCATGGCAGGAAAGATGGATCCACACTGACAATGTCACAAACCAGGTTTTCCATCATTTTTATGGACCCCAACTTCTCGTGTATTTCATGCAAGGCCTGCTATTTTCATGGTGGGACCCGGTACCGGATAGCTAGATTCGGTGACATGCTAGTTCCCTAATGTATCAAACACTACTAATCTACACATTGAGGAAAAGAACATTTATGTTGGGTTCACCATTTCTGTTTCCGACGCTCACCCCAGGGCACACACGTCGGTCTGTTTGAGGAGGGCCACACTGTTTGTTGCCCTGCATTCTTTCTTTCAAAAGGTGGGAAGCTTCTGTTCCTTGTTCAGGGACATTTTCTACTTGATTGAAATGAGATGATAGGATGTTGGTTCTTCCTTCCACGGATTCCACCTTAGAGCTCGTCACCTAGTCCAAGTCTCCCTTATAGAATTAAGAAGTTGTTCATGAAACTCTTCCCAGTGCCATATCTTCATGGACTCTCGTTAATTAAACTACTTATGTTAGGATATTCCAAGGGGTCTGGTCGGGGCAGCAACCTTCGGTTGGGGGAGTAGTCTTGTTGGACATCACTGGCGTGTATGGACGCTGGAACCCTGGTGCGTCTGGGTTTCTTCCCCTTATTATAGGGATTATCGAGGGAGTGGAAGCTAGTGGCATCCCACGTTGAATTTGTGGAATTATATGCCATAGGCATGTATCTGAGGTTTTCCTCAGCTTCCTATGTTCAACACAGGGTATGCCATAGGTCTAACATCTAGCGGAGATAGATCAAACTGATCGGAAAACTGACTAAAGTAGATCAGGTTTGTAAAACCCCTAGAGGGAGCAATGATGTTGGGGCTAACACATGGTTAGCTACCTGATTGTTGTTAAAGGGAATGGGGAATGAGGTGTCATGATCCCACCGGGATGTGGCAGCTAGAGTAAGAATAAAAAATGGATAATGGATGGTTAAGTGAAGTGGGTGGAGAATGAGAAGGAGTCGACTTGGAGAAGATGGTGATATTGGGAATGAGTCTCGAAGAGATCTCCTACATATCCCTATGGTAGGGAATAAAAGCTCACGTAGTTGATATAAAAATATCTTACCACCAAATGGGGTTGACAATGACTTACCGCTGAATGGGGGTGGAAACGGCTTACTACTGGATAAGGTCACATCGACTTATCGCTGGATAGGATCACAACTGCTTACTACTGGATGGGGTCACAACGACTTACTGCTAGATGAGGTCACAACGGCTTACCATTGGATGAGGTCACAATGGATAACCGATGGATGGGGTCGCAACAGCTTACCGCTGGATGAGGTCATAACAGCTTACCACTGGATGGGATCACAACAACTTACCGCTGGATGGGGTCACAATGTCTTACCGCTGGATAGGGTTGAACCTCAGGGAGGCTTCCTAAGTACCTTATCCCGGAGACAAGGATAAAATCCCACGTAGTTCAGGATGATGGATGCACTTTAACTTCATGAAGAACGGAAAAAGGGAATGTAATTTAACGTCATGTGGGAAAAAGGTTGTCTGATGTGAAGGGGGGTCGGAACCAATAGGGTGTTGGGCTAGACCCTCAGGGAGGCTTCCAATGTACCTTTCCATGTCAAGGATCAAAGTCCCCATAATTTAGGAGAGGGTTTGGTGAACCGAAATGAATATGGTCCGAACAAATGGATAGTGGGATTGAACCTCAGGGAGGATTCCTACGTACCTTATCCAGGAGACAAGGATCAAAGTCCACGTAGTTCAGGTAGGATTAGGAACTGACATGAAGAGGGGCTGAGCCCAATGGTTGCTGGGCTTGAACCTCAGGGAGGCTTCTTACGTACCTTGCCCTGGAAAGGATCAAAGTCCACATAGTTCAGAAGGAGTGTGAAATGACATTAAGAGGGGTCATACCCAATAGTTTCTAGGCATGAACCTCATAGAGGCTTCCTACGTACCTTGCCTTGGCAAGGATCAAAGTCCATGTAGTTCAGAAGGAGTGTGAGGCTTACACTCTAGGCTGCCCGGAGAGGATTTCATGGTCAGTGCTTGCTCTAAGACCACATGAGTCATGATCTGTGTGAGAAACAAGATGATCCAAGGACCTGATGATCACATTGTAGAAGGTGCATCCATGGGGAGTGGAATGGGGGCTTACATGTGGTTACTGTTCCAATGAGGAAACATAGTCTTACACGTGGTTAGTAGCCTGAGGTGATGGGGATTGGGACTTAATTCAGGATGGAGGCCCGTGTGGCGACAAAGCCTAGTGGGAGAGGGATTTGGAACCAAGGAAGATAGGAGGAGCATGATGCTACCTACTGCCAGAAAAACTTGGGGCTTACACTAGGGTGGTTTCCATTTCCCCGCAGACAGACGCTGCTCTGATAAAGAGGATCTCATTCCATGTGAGGAATGATTTCACTCCAGTGGAGACCAGTGGGCATACAGAATGTCCCAGGCGGGGGACCCCGTGTACGACACATGGGGTGAGGTCACAGTTTAACGTCATGTGCTGAAGACGACGGTGCTTGGAAGTTTAACATCCTGCAACACATATGGGGTGGGTTCGCTTTGCACCCCTAGGAATTACATAATTGATACCTGACCACCCTTGAGGGAAGGAAGGAATCAACAATTCCAGTGTTAGAGGGTGTTATAGAGTGATCCATTGGGGGGGGGGGGGTCCACATTAGCATGGCTATGCGAAGAAGCAATAGCCATTAGCGTGCCTATGTGAAGAAGAATGAGGCATGAAAAAAAAAAACGGGAACCATCACCCAAGGGACCTTGAAATTTCTTAATGCACACCTAAAGGGCCACATGGGAAAAGGTATTGCAGAGTAAAGGGGTTCATAGGTAGAATCCTTTTGAATCTCTAGTGCTCCATGAAGTAAAGTGGTTTCATGAAGGGATGTGCTTCGCGAACTGAAGTCGCCTAGCCTAGGAATATGGAATAGGTGAAAATAGAAGGTGCTTCACTATGGGGAAAGGCATTCGCGGAGAAATGACTCACGAAGCAAGGGTGCCTTTTGAAGCATAAAATTGTGAAGCAATGTGCTTTGTGAAGCACAGTGAACACACCTTATCATGTGGGTCACATGTGCATGATGGGTGTTTCATGAAGCATAAACGCTCCTCGATGACTCGAGTACCCTGGGGGATCTCCTTCCTTCACAGAGGCCCATGGGCTCCATGAATGTCATCCCTCATTGAAGAGGGGCATAATTCATGCAAAGGGGAAGGCACTTCGTGATACAAAAGTACCATGAAAAGCTCATGGTTCGCAGAGAAGGAATTGCTTCGTGATGTGGGAGCTCAGAAGATGAAAGGTTGGAGGATCTGTCCGTTGGGCTCGAGAGGAGCCTAGTTTTTATAGGTAATAGGTGTTTCGAAGAAGAGATCACTCGGCGCAAAGGCATAGCTTTCTCCACAGTGAGTTCTAAAACATCAAAGGGGGTTTGTGAAGCATCCCATCTCCTTTCTCCCCAACGGGATAGCGAACGTCAAATCGGTTCACCGAGATACATAACCCCTTATTATAACTGTATAACCCCTAAGGGGAAGGTGTGGGTGTCTTGGATAACATCGACTGGGTGGTAATATCCACTAACTTGAACTTATCCCTTAGGAGATTTTGTTAAAGATTCACTTGGTAAATCCCATCTTGGGATTGGTCAAGGGAAAATCCTAGTGAAAATACCTACCTCCCATGTTCTAACAAAAAGGCTTCAAATGATATGACTCTACTAGTTGAGGCCATCAATTCTCCTTTCTGGGTCAATAATACATTTTCATTTATACTAATAAAAACTAATTATAAATGAAAAATTATTCACCATGGGTATGTTTTATAATGATCAAATTTACAAACATTTATATAAACCAATAGTTATATTTGACATACAATCATATAATGGTCAAATTCCCATGGTCACATTTCCATTTATAACCTATAAGAACAACATCATTATTTTACTCAACATATCACTAAAAGTTCTCCATAAGGTTATATTTTAATTTATCAATATGTTGATTGGTTTACTGATATTTTATTTATTTATTTATTATTTTTAGTTGGGATTACAATTCTAGTAGATTAGGGAAATCCTTATTTTCCAATTTTAGATTTTCTATTTTATATATTTTTCACTAGTTGTAATGTTTTGAATTTTAATTGGTTTCATAGCTGACTAAGGTAGTGATAATTGTTAATGAGATAAACTTTTATTTACTTATATTTATTTTGTATGTGTATAATATTATATAACAAACATTTTTCCAGGAAATAAATATCATTTGAAATGTCTGGATTATTACAGCAATGGTACTAAGACATTAATATTATCATTTATTGATGTCATGAATCGTACACTTATATTCAATAAACAAAACTATCACACCATATTTTGGAAGGAAGTAGGGTATATTGGGTGCATAAAATATGACACGTTGTTAATTGATAAACTGGGGAAGGGTTTTACCTTCCATATTTATCGAAGTTTATATCTCATTCCATTGAATGGAATATAAAATTCATATTAATTTCCATGGCCAGGGTGTAATGAAAAGTTTATTTTAGATAGTAAAAGAAATACATATTGAGCACATAGGTCAATGAAACAAATGTCCAACTTTCTTGATAATATATTTTAGCAAGGGGATTATATTATATAGTGAGCATTAATTTTTGGTTGTTGAGGTTTCAAAATTAAATTCTATCCCTTGGTGACTTGGCCCATTTCTAGACATCATTATTTGACTTTAAGAAATCCCATTGTCTCCGATTCTTTCACCGAGGCGCGCACTCCTGTCTATTCGAGGATGATGACACTGTTTGTTTCCCTGCATTCCCACATTCCAATGGCGGGAAACATCCATTCCTTGTTTAGGGACATTTGCTCCTTGATCGAAATAGGATGATGGGATATCATTTATTCCTTCCGCGGATTCCTCCTAAGAACTCGTCACCTAGTCTGGGTCTCCCTTATAGACGTAAGATGTTTTTTGTGAAACACTTCCTAGAACAATATCTCCATGGACACCAGTTAATTATGCTACTTCTTTCAGGACATTCAAAGGGGATAGATTAGGGAAGCAACCTTCGGTCGGGGGAGTAGTCATGTTGGACGTCACTGGCGTGTCTGGATGCTGGAACACCAGCGCATCTGGGTTTCTTCTCCTTATTATAGGGATTCTCAAGGGTGCGGAATCTTGAGGCATCCCATGTTGAATGAGAGGAATTATATTCCATAGGCATGTATCTTAGGTTTTATTCATCTTCCTTTGTTCCTCACAGGGTATGCCACAGGTTTAAAGTTTAGCGGAGAGGGATCAGACTAATCGGAACACCGACTAGAGTGGATTAGGTGGGTGCAACCCCTGGAGAGAACATGGATGTTGGGGATAACTCATGGCTATCTACTTGATTTTTGTTAAAGGGAATGGGGAATGAGGTTGCATTATCCCACCGGGATGTGTCGGCCCAGGTAAGAATCAAAAATGGATAATGGATGGTTATGTGAAGTGGGTGGAGAATGAGGTGGAGTTGACTCGGGGATGACGGTGATGTTGGAATGGTGTCTCAAATTGACCACCTACTTATCCCTATGGTAGGGAATTTAAGTCTGCATAGTTCATATAACAATAGATTAAAACTGAATGGGGTTGAAAACAGATTACCCCTAAATGGGGGTACAATAGCATACTGTTGGATAGGGTCACAATGAATTACTACTGGACAAGGTCACAACGGATTACCACTGGATGGGGTCACAATGGCTTTCCTATGGATGGGGTCCCAAGGGATTACCACTGGATGTGATCACAACGGATTACCACTAGATGGGGTCAGAACTGCTTATAGATGCATGGGGTCACAACTTCTTACCGCTGGATGGGGTCACAACGTCTTACCACGGGATGGGGTCATAATTGCTTATCGCTAGATGGGGTCACATTGGCTTACCCCTGGATGGGGTTGAACGTTAGGGGGGCTTCCTATGTACCTTATCTAGGAGACAAGGATCAAAACCCCCATAGTTCAGGATGTTTGATGCAGTTTAACATCATCTAAGTAAAAATAGGGGTATTCAGTTTAACGTCATTTGGGAAAAAGGTGGTCTGATGTGAAGGGGGTCGGAACCAATAAGGTGTTGGGATTGAACCTTAGGGAGGATTCCTACATACCTTTCCATGGAAAGGATCAAAGTCTATGTTGTTCAAGAAAGGGTTTGGTGAATCGACGTGAATATGGTCGGGACCAATGGATAGTGGGATTAAAACTCACAGAGGAATCCTACGTACCTTATCCAGGAGACAAGGATCATAGTCCACGTAGTTTATGTAGGATTAGGAACTAACATGAAGAAAGGCTGGACCTAATGGTTGCTGGGATTGAACCTTAGGGAGGCTTCCTACGTACCTTTCCTTGGCAAGGATCAAAGTCCAAATAGTTCGGAAGGAGTGTGAACTGACATGAAGAGGGGTCGGACTCAATGGTTTCCGGTCTTGAATCTCCAGAAGGATTCCTACGTATCTTGTTTTATCAAGGATCAAAGTCCACATAGTTCAAAAGGAGTGTGGGGATTAAAATCTAGGATGCCTGGAGAGGATTTTATAGTTAGTGCTTGCTCTAAGCCCAGGTGAGTCATGATCGGTGTGAGAAACAAGAAGCAGTAAGGACATGAAGATCACATCGCAGAAAGTCCATCCATGGGAAGTAAAATGTGGGATTAAATGTAGTTAGAGGCCCAAAGATGAAACAAGGGCTTACACGTGGTTTTCAGCCCTAGGTGATGGGGATTGGGAGTTACTCCAAGACGGGGGCCCATGTGGTGACAAGGACCAGTGGGAGAGGGATTTGGCTCCCCGGAAGAGAGGAGGAGCAGGGATGCTACCTCCTGCCAGAAAAACTAGGGGCTTACACCAGGGTGGTTTCCCTTTCCCTGAGGACAGACGCCGCTCTGATAAAGAGGATCTCATTCCACGTAAAGAATTATTTCACTCTCGTGGAGACCAGTGAGTGTACATAATGGCCGAGGCATCTAACCCCACGTACGACACGTGGGGCGAAGTCACAGTTTAATATCATGGGTTGGGGAAGATGGTGCTTGGTATTTTAACGTCCTGCAGCTCAGATGTGTTGGTCTCTCTCCGCACCCTAGGACTTACATAACCGATACCCGCCCGCCCTTGAGGGAAGGAAGGCATCAATAATTCCATGGTGAGGGGGTGTTATGGAGTGATCCATTGGGGGTCCACATTAGTTTGGCTATGCAAAGAATAAATATTCATTAGCATGCCTATGTGAAGAAGCATGGGGAAAGGTCAAAAAATGGGAAGCATTTCCCAAGGGACCTTGAAATTTCTTCGTTCAGACCTGAAGGGCCACACAAGAAAAGGAGTTGCAGAGAAAAGGGGTTCATAGGTAGAAGCCTTGTGAAACTCTGGTGATCCATGAAGAGAAGGGGATTCCTGAAGGGATGTGATTTGTGAAGTGAAGTCACCTAGACTAGGTATAGAGAATATGTGTATATTAAATGTGCTTCTCTAAGTGTAAAGGCATTAACGGGGCAATGCCTCGCGAAGAAAAGGTGACTTGCGAAGTGTAACATTGTGAAGCAATGTGATTTGCGAAGCACCGTGACCACGACCTTAGCATGTGATTCACATGTGCATGAAGAGTTTTTCATGAAGCATAAATGACCCTCGATGACCAGAGTTCCTTGGGGATCTCCTTCCTTTGAGGCAACCCATGGGATCCATGAAGGGAATCCCTCTTTGAAGAGGGGCAGAATTTAGGAAAAGGGGAAGTCACTTCATGATGAAAAATTACCTAGAAAAATCACATGGTTCGCAGAGCAGGAATTGCTTTATGATGTGGGAGTTCAGAAGATGAAAGGTAAGAAGATATGTCCTTTGAGATCAAGGGGAGCCTGGTATTTATAGGAAAGAGTATCTGCAAAGCAGAGCTCACTCGGCATGAAGAAGAAGCTTGCTCCGTAGCGGGTTCGTGAACGTCAAAGGGTGTTTGTTTAGCATCCCGCATCCATGATCTGCGGTGGGTTCACGAAAGTTACATCGGTTCGCAGAGCAACCCACCTCCTTACTCCGCAGCAGGTTCACGAACATCAAATCGGTTCGTAGAGCATCCTGTCTCCTTACTATGCGATGGGTTCACAAAGGGAGAGCTCTACGCTGGCCATGAGGCTACGGGGGTTCCACGAACTATCTTCATGAGGCAACCCCTACCGATTTCCCTTTGTTCTTGATTTTCCTTGATTTTGGCATTAGGACCCACCTAAATCCAATAATAAAGAAACTTAGAGGGTCACAAAGTACGTGTTTCTATTGATATTTATTAAATTCTATTTGAATTTAATTATTATAATAAATATTAATCTCCGGACTGGTGAATTATTTTATTCATGTTTTATTGATTGAAAAAATTTATTTATGAATGAAATATTAAAATAAATATTTATTTAGGAATTCAATAAATACTAAGGAGTTTGAATAGAACGAGACTACATTCAATTATAAATATCAATTTACAAGCTTATAAACTAACATGTATTATTGCATAAGTTAGCATATGAATCATAAAATAATAATATTATTATGTGTCTTGAAGTTTAATAAATATTATTATATTATTTAAGGGATGGTATAAAATTAAATAATATTTTAACTTAAACTCTAGCTCTAAAAATAGATGGTTATATCTATTGTCTAGAGTTAATAAAAAATTTAGAATAAAGAATCATTGTCCACAATTGAATTCTCTCTCTCTTTAGTTCATATTCTCTTCATCTTAATAATGAGAATAACTCCTTAAAACATGACTGATCTTCATGTGATCAATATAAATAGTGCATGATTATTGAATCTCTATGATAACAATCAGAAATCAGTTACTGTTTCATAGAAATCAAAGGTTCACATGTGGATCACTTCTAGAGTTATTCTACACTTGAATCCTTACAATGTAATAAAGGTAATACAAAAGATTATCATAGGATCAACGCCATTATTAAATAAAGGATCATAAAATCTGGAAATTCATTTTTTCAAATTTGAATAAATTAATTATAAATTTATCTTGAAATATCCTCTATTTGGGTTTTAGTGAACTTTAATTCAAAATAAATTTTAATTTAACACCCACCAAAAGAACATTCTCAATTCCCAAAACCTACAGACCAATATTTGATTTATTATTTCCTCTAATTGTTCTAAAATATTCATTTTATCACAATTTTTAATTATCCTATAAACCCTTAGGGTTATGTTGGGTGAATTTAGTGTTTAGGGTGAACCTAATAATGAGGATATTAATTCATAGGTATTTTTGAAAACATCTTCATCCTTGGTTGGGATTATTCCATTGAAAGAAACACATTTCTACTATGTTATGGTAGGCTCTTCTTTTTAATTCCTTTACATTTAATGCCTTTGAATTACTGAGTTTATCTTAAATAATTTCACATATATTTATGATTATATATGGCACCATTGATGGGTTTTAAATGGTTTTAAAGGTCTATCTAACTTGGTGTAGATGTATTTTCAAAGATTTTATATTTATGATATTGAAATTGACGGTTTATGAATTTTAATTGAGTTTATAAATTTCATATGGTATGTTTTAAAATGAATTTAGAACATGAAATGGTTTTTGACACAATTTTAATTTTTAAGGGGATGGTTTCAATTAAGTAGGGGTTTGGTGGTGAAAAGATATTTTAAAAGAGGATGTTATTACCCTAAAAAGGGTAATAATATTTTAAAAGGGTTTTAAACAATGTATTGTTATGTAAATGGCTTCAGAATTGATTATTAATGTATGCATTGAAAAACTGATCATTTAAAGCTCAATAATATAGCTTCAAATTCCTTAATATAGTTTTATAAAGGCATGTTTTTAAATTTCATAATGGTATTTAATTTTTTTGAGAGAAAATCAGTTGTGAGTCCATTGGTTCATATAATGTTTGTATTCCTTCTTTGGGAAGGGTTATAATTTTTTTTCAATGCTTCATGTATATGAAGGGGGATGTTACTAAAAGTGTGTTGGATATGAGGTTAGTGTTATTATTATGATTTTATATTGATTCTATGATACATTTTTGGTCACTTTTAACTTTGTTGTCTGCATGGGAACCCTAGGCTTTGAGATAGAGGAATTTATTTTTTGATACACCAGTTATATCACACACAATCTTATTTCACTTCACTATATACTATTCTATAGGTAGGGGAGTTACCCTTGAAAATCCATGTATGGGTAATTAGTGGCTTGTGTATTTTTTTAGTATGAATCATAGACCAATATGTTGTCCCATATTATATATTTTACAGGGCCATATATCATTAGAACCTAGTGAGTTTCTCATGTTTCTTATTCATGGCCAATGATTCCATTCAAGGATTCTCACCTTATGTTAATTTCTTTACCACTTATAAAATTTGATTATATGGTACCATTTTATTTTAAATTTTTTACTTGGATTTATCTTCGATCATATATTTTCCAGTTTGATATATACGTTCTTTATATTTTGGTGTAGTTTATTCCTAAAATTATTTCTAATTGAAGTGGGGTTTTGTAAGAATAGTCTTGAAAAATGGAAAAGAATTTATATTGGAAATGAAAAGTTTTATTAAATTAGGTTTGTTTTCAATTTAGGATTTGGGGGATTTTATTTTAAAATGAGGTTTTCTCCTTGTATTTTAATAGGAATGGTTTTAGAATAAATTTTTTAATGGAATATAATGTTACTTGTTTTCTATTACCTAATATATTATTAAAGTATTATTTTCAAAAATTAAATTCAAACTATAACTATGTAAATATAATTTTTATTGAATTTTATATACTCCTTGGTGCGATCCTAATGGGGGTATGTTTATCTCATACCCTATATACATACCCTCATGTGTATATAGTTTGTTTGTTTTCTCTTTGGTGAAAAAATTTTTTCTCTTATTTTTCCATGATGGTCTATTTCATAGGAGGTTGTATCGGGAGGTGGTGAGTGGCCATGGTCCATATAGAGTTTGTTTTATAGTAATTGATGTTTGATTTTAGTGGTTCTAGGATGTTTCATATCATCCATTTCAAACTATTTTAATTAATTTTCTATTGGTGTCTCTTGCATTTCTTTTTTGTAAACAATTTCAAATTACTAAAATTACTTTTCTATTGGTCTCTCTAGCATTTAGTTTTTGCACAATATATATAATTTTATTTTAGAAATGGTTTTGGAAATTTATTTTGGTTATGTCATGTTTTGTTTTTATTCATTAGTTTAAACTCATAATTTTTATTTCATGGTTTTCCAATGTATGAAAGTATCTTTCTAGACTCTCAATATGTTTCTTTTTTTGTTTAACTATTATTTAGTGGAAAAATCATTCCCAAGAGCGTGTTACTTGATTCCCTACCACTATTTTTAGCCTATGGGGAAAATAAATTCCATTCAGGACTAGTGTTCAATTGGGTTCAATGGTGTGACGAGTCTTCCATGGATGGTTTGTTACAAATGGTACCAAAGCTTTCGATTTTGAAGGCATAGATTCTTGGAGAGCACTCTTGTTATTTTGGGAGTCTGGTAGTATGGAGACTGTACCATTGGAGCTCAAGAGTTAGGTCTTGAGTAGGTTCTTGATCACCACATTTCGGGATTAAACATGATTTTCCATGGGTATATGGGATTGGTATTTGGATTTTGTGGTTAATTTTTTGGTATTGTTTAGTTTATGTCTATTTGATTTGATGATGTATTGAATCTAAGGGTGTTTTAAGGGTTATTTTAGATATTTTTTTGAGTTTTTTTGTGAATGAGTATAAATTACCATGTTTACATAGTTATCTCAAATGGTTTAGTAAACCAGGCTAATCCCATAAACATGATTTTGAGGGCTTCATAGAACCTATCACTTGATCGCTATGTTTCCCACAATACAGTGTGAAAAAACTATAAGTAGCTCTGTATCCATCCTAGATTTTTTGTATTGGCCTATTTTTATTCCAAATTTTTCTAAAAATGTTTCTCACTTATTAGAGATGAATTAAAGAGGTCTCGTATGATATTTTGATGTTGCTGAATTGGATTTTACTTAATGCATTATGTTATATTATTTTGTTCTTGGTGATTCGAGGGATTTTTTTTGAGTGGAAATAGAGTTTTATAAAAAAATTGATTTCAAAACCAGTATTTTAAAATATTTATTTTTATCTATTTAAAGAAGTTACTGGTTTCATTATGGAAATTTTAAAATTTCTTAATATCAATGTGGGTATTTTTGTAAAGGTATTGAACTTTTTTTCTGGGATAATTAGATTTTTATCTTGTAATAAATTGGTCTAGTGATTTCATTTGGTTTGAAAAATCAATTTAGATGTTTTTTGTATTCAAATTTGTGTTTTGGTGGTAACAAAACAGTAGTATTTTATTTATTCATTTTTTATCAAATATTTTGGTTTTCAAAGAGACATTTAAAAAACCATTTTCAGAAAATAATATTTGGTTTTATGGGCACATTTTTGAACCACTTGTAGGGGAGTGGTAGTTTAATCCTATTAAAAGTATGTGAAATGGTTTTGGTTAATTAACTTTATGAAATGAAAAACTTTTAATGGTTTTTTGGTCTCAAAATTTTATATCTAGTTATTAGAATTAAATTGTGTCTTTGAAAATATTTAATTTAGTGATTTGAATTTAAATGAATTTAATTTTTTGTTTTGTTTTGCTAAAGAAAATCTATATTTAAAACCCCCTTGGTTCATATGGGGTTGTGTGGTTCATAAAGTGGTACATGAAAAAATTAAATTCATATTCCATGATATTTATATTATGTCTCCAAAAAAATTCTTAAATAAATGTTGAAAGTTTTTCTCTAGAGATAAACCTTATTTTGATTATACTTATTGCTTATATGTGGTTATATTAGTTAATTAATCTCCCCAATTTTTTTTGAAAGTAGTGGATTAGGACCTATATTTATTTTAAACCCTATAAAAGATTTATTGAATCATATTTTTCCTTCTTTCCATGGTGATTATGGTACACATATGGTTGTGGAGTGGTTATAGAGGATTGAGAGCATCTTTAGTTCTATAGGAACTTCAAACCCTCATGTTTTAAATATTTTATGACTTTTCATCATTGTTTCTATGTCAGTTATATACAATGTTTTTTTAATGTTGTGTTATCATTTTTAAAATTCTTAGGTGTGTTTTGGATCCCATTGTTCTTTAGTTTGTGGGGTTTTTTCTCAATGAGTTTAGAGTATATAGAATCTATTGAGGTAAATATTTTCTAGTTTATTCTTTGAGTGTTTCTATTTTTGGTGATTAAAATACATTAGTAATTCTTTTCATGCTTATATCATATTATTTATCACATTTATTTTGGGTTTTATTATATATCTAGTTCATTAGAGATAATGGTTTTGATGGATAAAACATAGGAACTATAGGTAGGTTATTTGTGGTCGAGAATGGGTTTGGTTGAGTTTTAGCTTTGGTTAGGGACAATTTATATTTTGTTTGATTCCCTATGGGTGGTATTTCTTGGGTGAGGTTCTATGTTACCTTCCATTATAGTTATTTAACCCACAGTTAGATCCATACTATTTTGTCTTGATGGATATTTTTTATAGAATTTTATCATCAATTGTTGAATGATAATGTTATGTTTTGATATTTTATTGATTTTATTTGGTGTATTCTTTCATGGTTTTTCATTATTTATGGATTTTTGATCCATTTCCATGAATGGTTGTTTGGGAATTTTGGGGAAGGATGTTCTTATGGCGATGTGTCTTTTTTTTGAGTCCCTCTCTTGTTGATCCACCGTTTTAGATGAAATATAAATCATGGGGAGCCTTCATAAGAATAAGTGTAATTTAATATTTGAGTATCTTGATTATGGGTTTAGTTTTCCATTGGATACATCGATATAATACACAGATCTTAATGAATAGTTTTTAATCGATTTTCCATCTACTTAAGATATTTTCTAGTTTCCTTGTCCCTCACACTATTTTTTAGGGTGTTGAGGTTTTTATAATCTCATTTCTTATAACTTTTACAAATGAATTTTGAGGGGAATAATGTTTTATGGTGGGGTGAACTATCACACTTGACTTTTATATTCCTTATTAGTTTATTCATTTATTTTTTATCCTTTTCCTTAAGTTTTAAAAGAAATTCTTAGATGTTTTAAATTTTTTGGGGTTTTAGTGCAAGGAACACAATTAATACACTATCAGTGAAAATGGTCCTATCCACCCATGAAAATCCTACAGAAAATTTAAAAATTATGACATAGTTAGTGCATAGCTTTCCTAATAATTCATCAAAATTATATGGTATGCCCTACGTTTTTCAATTAAAAGAAGCACGATTGGAACATGATTTGGTGGACAATGTGGAAACCATGAAATTTTCATACTTTTTAATAATGTTAAATTCATGATTTTATACTATTTTAATTAAAAGTGTTCTACCCATTTTATCACACCATATGCATCAACCAAATCTATGTATAATGAAATGGAGTTTTCCCAAAGCTTACTCTACATTTTGGGCCTCCATTACTCAGTTTTTAAGCCACTTCTTAAGGTCAAACTTTATTCCCTCCATGATTTATTATTCTTATTCTAAATTATTCCTTTTATATTGGTTTGGTTTTCTCCCATGAAATATTGGGGTCATGTTTACCATATTTAGGATTTGAGGTGAACCTAATATTGGGGATTTTTTTGTCTTGGTATTTTCCGCACAATTTTTATCCTTAGTTGGGAAACCACTATTAAAAGAGATGTTTTCCACTTGTGTTAAGGTGGGTGATTCTTTTTAGTTCCTTTACATTGCATGTCTATGAATGAATGAGTTTCTATAAAATATTTTCTTATCAATTTATGAATATATATGGTTTCAATAATGGGTGTTGATTTTTTTTAATTCTTTATCACCTGAAATAAATGTATTTTCATTGTTTTTAAATTTTGTATCTTGAAATTATTGGTTTTATAATTCCAATTCAATTTATAAATCCACCATGTTACATGTTCGAATAAATTTATAATTTTAATAGTTTTTTGATTTCGATGTCTATTTTTAGGAGGGGTTTTCCATTATATAGGGGTTTTTATTTCAAAATATATTTTAAAAGAGTGTTTTGATGATTTTAAAACGGTAATGATGTTTATCCTACTTTAAAAATAAATTCATTATTTATAAAAGGATTCAAATAGATTCTTAATGTATGATTTAACTATTGAAATTTACATTATTAGGGACACAATATGGAATTTCCAAGTTATTTTTCTAATTGAAATTTTATAATTTTTAAAATGGAATTTAAATTGGTGTATTATTTACCTTTTTTGGCGAGCCTTGTATTTCATATGATGTTTGTATGAACACCATAGTAAGGGTTATATTTTAATAAAATTATTCATGGATCTGAAATGGTATGTTTCTTTAGAGGGTGTTGGAGGTGATATTAGTGTTATAGTTCTACTTTAGCACTGATTCTAGGGTATTTTATTTTCTCACCTGACTTGGTTGACTGCATGGTAACCCTAGGAAACAAATATAGTTATTTATTTTTCCTAACCTAGTAATATCATATAAACTCTTGTTCCGCATAGTATTATGGTTTTTTATGCTTATAGAATTTCCCCGGATGAGGCCCATGTGGATAATTTAGATGGATTTTTTAATTTTTTTAGTATGAAACATAGACTAAAAATTGGTCCGAAGTTATGAATTATCTTGGTCCATCTCCCATTTGATCATAGTGATTATCCATTATTTCATATTCATTGTTAATTACCTTATTGGTGGATTCTCACCTAATGGTCATTGATTCTCCCCTTCCTCACTTCGATTATATCGAACTATTGTATTGCAAATTTTTTTATTTTAATTTCACTTTAGGGTTATATAGGGACAATTTTTATATATTATTATTTATGTAATGGTTTATTTCTAAATGATTTATTATAAAAGTGTGTTTTTTGAGAATGTTTTTGAATAAGAAAAAATGGTTTTTATTTGAAGTAAATAGTTTTATAAAAACTTGGTGGTTTTACTTTGGGGATTCAATTTTTTTAAATAAATATTTTTACTATGATATAAATGATATTGGTTTTAAATTAATTAATTTTAATAAAATTCAATATTTCCTGTTTTATCCTTTTCACTCTTTTACTGAAATATGATTTTATAAATTTAGTTTATACTTTCATTATTGAATATTCATGTGAATAGAATTGCATAAAATTCTGGGTGAGAACCTACCAGTCATGTTTAGATGAAAACCTATGTGCACACCATCATGTGTTTATACTTATGATGTTTTCTATTTGGTTCTCAAATTTTCCCATGTTATTATTTTCATTTTTATTTCACAAGAGAATGTTATGAGAGGTGGTGGGTGGCCATGGTCCACAGGAATTTATTTTTATTGATTTTTAAGTTTGATTTTAGTTGTTATAGGATATTTTTATCATCCATTTTAGTCCGTTGTATTTGATTTTACATTAGTATCCCTTTTATCCATTTTTTTTTGTATTTTATATATTTATATTTTATAAATATATTTGGATATTTATTTTAGTTATTCCATGTTTGGTTTTTATTCTCTATTTTAAATTATTTATTTTTTATGCATGGTTTTCTAATGTCTAGGTTTACTATGCTAGAATCTAGGTATAATTATATTGTTTATTTGATTATTATTCAAACCGGATATTGTTCCCAAGATTGCTTTCATTTAGTCCCACACACTAGTTTCTAACCCAAGGGTATCAAGAGGTACTTTCAGGTCCAATGGATGATTGAATTTGGTGATATGGTAGGTCATCCTGGGAAAGATCATTACATTAAAATTGTAAATTATTTTCTCCCTCAACATAGTGTGGGAGATAATATTCATGGTGGTCAAAAGATAAAAAAATGATTTTTCTTTGAGGAGTAATAAAAATAAACTTTTAGGTTTAAATTTTTCTCCTCAAAGGATGTACCTTGCATGTTATATGAATTTAGGATATTTTAAATATTAAAATTTCCTTCACAATATTGATTTGGAAATTTAATTATATATTTTGGATATAGATATGATAATACATTATATAAAAATTAAGATGGATTTAATGGAGAGTTTCAATGCTCTTATTGTATTATATAGTCATGGAGTTTCTTTTTTCCTTACCCAATGTGAGTTTTCACCCTTTATAAGGAGAGTGGGTCATTCATGAAACTTGAGTGATACCATTAATTAGGAACCTTTCATCTTTATATTGTAAAATATTTGTGTTAATTTTTGGATATAGGGAGATAATAGAAAAACAATTTATGTTAGTGGAATTGGAAATCTCCATTAATATGTTTTCTAAATAAATTTCTAAAATACCACCCTAGAGAGGGACATAGAGTTCTCAAATGACTTGTTAACAGGAATAATCCTTAAATATTTTAATTTATAACATATATTTCTTGTCATGGTGTGATAATTAAATCCTTAATTGGAAGAAGTTTTGTGGAAATTGATTTATTTTTTCAAAGACTATTACCTTATATCAATCTAGTACTTTTTTAATAAATCAAAGGGTATATTAAGATTATATTTTTACTATCAAATATCGAACCATGTAAAAGTGAGGAATATATATCCTTTAATTAATTTTAATTATCCCTATAATAATTAAATAAGTTAATTAGTTTTCATGGAGTAAATTATTATCAAGGTATCTCTAGTGAAAGGGGATGAATGATGAAATTTGAAACACATTTTTTAGGAGTAGGTATGAAGATTATGTGATTTTGGTAATGTTGTTTGGAATTAAAAATGTTTCTACTAGTTTTATGTCTATGATAAATCATATCTTTCAAAAATACTTAAACTCATTCATAGTGGTTCTTACAGATGATATCTTAATTTACTGTGGTTTAACGAAATATCAAGGAATAAAATTATTTATTTTCATATATATATTTTGGAAAAATTATTTATATGAAATTTTTTATAAATTAAAACTATATATTATAGTAGTAATTTTTTTTACACATTGTTTCTCTATATAATGAATTTATTTTATCCTCAAGATTGTGGAAGTGGTGGTGTCTCAATAGCTTATAAATATTTTTTTTGAGATACAATGTTTTATTGAACATATGGGATATTAGAGATTATTTATTCAATATTTTTAATAACTAGTATCACTAGTGATGGGGTTGATTCAAAATAATATGATTTTTGAAAGTATTGGAGTGTTCTAGAGTGATTCAGGTGAAATAAAAAAAAGGAAAACATATATTCGGGTGTCAATTTTATTAGAAGCTATAAAATGACATTTAGTATGTTATGATGCATTGAGAGATAAACTTGAATGAATTATCATGAAATAGGAAATATCATGACATATGGACTGAGGAAATTAAAAGTATTTGTGATTAATTTTCGAATACATGACTTAGATCTAGTGGTAGTTTTTGATTCTTTGAAGTGATATATACATTATCAATTTGGAATGAGTTTTATTGCGTATTCTGATCATAAATGTTAGATATAAATTTTCTCCTAAAGAATTTAAACATGAGGCAAAAGGGATTGGTTGAGTACATTTTTTTTTATCTTTTTAACATTGATTTAGCTCACACACAAATAAATGGTAATATTATTTTAGAATCATTGAATATAAAATCTAAAGAAGTAAAGGAATTAGAATACCAATGGATGTCGATTATCTTTGTAGAAGATATACATTAATATGCCCTAGGGGAAAGTGATCATATAGTGTTATATCATATTGAAATCAATTTCATTTTTTTGGATCAAATAAATGTTAGAAAAATACTAATACTAAATATAAAATGATATGTGATACCCAAAATGGTATGGATACCATTTACAGATATTCTCTAGAAATTGATCAAACACATAACTTCAAGTATATAATGGTGGTTCCCTTATATTTTTTAAAAAGAAGTATTAAATTTTTTTCATATATTTATTTGGACAGTTCACCCAGGTGAAATAAATATATTTCATGGCATCATAAAACCATTCTAGTGGGTAGTAATGAAATTTCAGATAGTAGGGTTTGTATCTAAAGGTTTTATTTATTACTGTTCAAGGATGACATTCACTAACCTGTTATAATTTGAAAACGTTTTCCTATATCGACATGGAAATTTGAGTATATAGTGATAAATTTTATAGTAAATTTTCTATGTTAAATAAGGAATTATTATTTGGATGATAGTGGATTGAATTATAAAATTTAATCACATCATACCCATTCATGAGATGTTTTTAGTGATGTATTTAGATATTTACATGTGAAAGAGATATTTATATTACACATTGTTCCTAAATTAATTATTTAAGATATAGAAGCTCAAGTTTATATTACATGTTTCTCCTCAATCCATTGTTTAAGATAGGGATCCTGAAGTCATTTCATGGTTTATATATAAGAATTTTGATGGTGATGGGAACATTGTTGAAGATCAGTATATTATATAACATGAAATGGATGGAAAATTAGAAAAAATCATAGAGAATGTGAATCACATGAATCAATATTGTGTGTTGAATTTTTAAAGATCATGGTAGGATTATATTTATTTGGTTGATTTTTTGTACAACAATAGTTATCAAATGTCAGTACATATGGATTATTCTATATATTTATGTGTTTGGTCATACCAATACCTTATTTTTTGGATTAATATGGGAGATATGTTTCTATTGGGGATGAGTTTGATTTAAGAAATTATGATTTATATTAATATAATCCAGAAGTGATGGAATATTTATCATATGTCGTATAAGTTCTATACAGATTGGTTATGAAGACTATTGAGTTTTTTGGTCAGCGATCAGGTATTTTTCTGATTATTTCCATAGTGGGATATCAACGAATTATGATTTATGGAATGTTGAAACGATGATAGATAGTATATTATGAAATTATAGAGTGGATTATGAATGTAGATTTTCATTTATCATTTCCAATAATTTTTTTGTGGTGTATGATTTGTTTCATGTTTCATAATTTTGGAAGCATCAATTAGACCGCCTCTTGTTTTTTATTGGTAACGATTGATTTTGAATATTATTTAAACATTTCTAAATATTTATTATAGATTATTGGTAGGAAATAAAACGTCCCTTGAATAAATTTTATGAAATTATTTATAGTGTTTTGACAAATATGGATATTTTTTGGAAGATAGATGTCAAAAACTAGCTCCTTTGCAAAAATATTGTCTAGGTCATTTTGAGTGAATGAAAACCCAATAAAATTTTAGTTGTTAAAAGTCCTATGGTATCGAGAATTATAACATCCATTATTTTTGGTGTTTAATTAACCTTGTGAATATAATTTTGTGTGTCTTTTTTTTATATTGTTTCCATTGAAAAATCAAAATTTTCTTTATAATTATTTGATCAGTTAATTAAGGGATATTTCATAAAATGTGAATAATGAAGAAATATTGACCAATAGAATATTAGAGAAATGAAACCGGTGACCTGGATTTGGTTTCATTAATGTGACATGGGGAATTAACTAGAGGTTAAAATATGACAAGGTTGTCATTATTTTTATAGTGGTCCAATAAAAGGAATTTAAATGGAGTTATTAGTGGGGTATTAAATTTAGCGATTTCAATTATCATAATGGATGAGATATAATCATAAACAGTTAGAGTTACATAATTAATTGAATGGTTGATGTAAATTTAATGATGGTTCATTTTTTATATAATGCGACTTGATTAATTAAAAGAAACCATGTAATTCTTTTGGTCTAAAACTAATGCAATAATATAAATGTTTAACTGTTATAATATAGTAGAGAGATGGGTTATTATTTAGGTAAATTAAATATTATTTCACTCTTTTTAAAAGGGAGTTTTCAGAGAGGATTTATTTTAGAGAATATAGAATTTTTTTCTTTAAATAACATAGTCTTTCTGCATACTCTCCAGTTTTAAATATCTCTATAATTCTCCATTGGTGGTGGTAGAAAAATGGAACAAGGTGATCAGATGATAATAGATATGAAAAATTATTAACAAGTTGTTAAGGAACATTTTTAATCAATGTTTGTTTTTAAAAAAGGTAGTGAAATAGGTAGAAAATCAATCCTCAACCTTCAAATCCCTCATTTTCACTATTCTATATCTAAAACATGAATGGGATGGATTTATGAAATTTAATACAGGGTAATTCCAAAATAAATTAGTGTTATTTTACTCTCTATATTTTACACTCCTACCCTATTTATTTTTATATATTTAGGTAAGGAGTTTTATGAGGATATTTCAAAGGGAAGAGGGGTCATACTACTCAAAGAAGGATATATACTATACGATCGAGAGCAACATAGTGATCATGCCGATATAACATGGGTTTTTTCTAATGGTTTATATGATTTTAAACCTATATTTAATTATAAGAATAATTATTTTGGTTTATGGACTATAGTTGATGGGTAATTTGGATGATGTAGATAGACATTTTTCCTTGTTAAGTTTATCAACATAAGAATTGTTGGATAATTCAAAAGAAATAAACTATGTTAGTTGGACCCTATTATTTCTATATCAAATTTAATAAAAATGAAAATAATTGGTTTCTAAGTTATTATGTTTTTATTTATAATATTGATTTTTTATCATAAATTGAATTAGGTTTTATGATATATTAATTATGGTAATCATGGAACGAGAAATCATTTGTAAATAAAATAGTTTGTTTTAGGAACTAGTTTAAAGGAATGACTATTAAAAACTCTAAGGTTCAAAAAATAAAAGAGGTACTATTAGAAATAACCATGAATAGGCTTTAAAAACCCATATGTATTCATCTAAAATGGTGATTAGTCCCTAAAAATGCACTCATAGTTGTATTTTTTTTATCTATATCCTCATGTTTTATTAATTTTATATTGTCAATTATGATTTAATTTATTGAACTATGGTTTATTCTATAAATCATATAAGGATTTAATATGTTTGGAAATATGGGTTCTCATGTAAGTATGCTTGGAATTCAATATTATATTTTAAATGGATTAATGGATTAATAAACTATAAATTGTTTATTTTCATCCAATTTAATTTTTTATGGTTTATAATAGATTATACATGAAATTCATGAGAGTGATTCAGGAAAATCCTATTATGTAAGTTGTTACTCACCCCTTCCTAAACATCATAGTATGAATTTAGAGTCTACTTATACTAGAAAATTAAAGGTTAAATTGTTCATAAATAATTTATCCTTGATGTAACACCCATACAATTTAGTTTAATAGAATAAAAATCCTGATTACTTTATTAGCATGCAACACTGAGCTTTAAGAGAATTGAGATGTATTATAAAACATATTATTATTTAAATGTGAACCAACCGCTTAATTGGTGGGTGTTAATATGAGTGAAACGATTATGAAATATATTTCAATTATTCATAATTAATACAAATTTATTGTTAATTTATTAGGAAATAATCACTCAATTTTAATTAATGTCAATATACGATTTCAAAATATATTTTTCCTCAAAAATGTTTTTATTAATTTATGTGAGAAAATAATATAATTAAATTATTCTACATTGATAAAATTTATTTTTAAAAATAAACTTAATTTTTGAAATCATCATGCCAAAAATATATTCAAATATTTCTTTTTATAAATTTTCTAAAAATATTGACTTTGTTTTTATGAATGGTGAAAAATGATGATTTTCCTTGAAAACTATCTTTTTATTTCAGAAATTTAAATAGTTTCATTTTGGCTTAAAATGGGTTTAAAGATAAAATTAGTTAATTTATATTATGAATAATCCAATTATGTTGATTGAAATTATATTTATGATGGATTTTGGTAAAATTTTATTTCTAATTCAGAAAAGATTTTATTTATAAAAATGCTTTTAATCACGTTTTAGGGGTTTAATTTTTATTTTAATTATTAATATTATGTGAATTTAATATTTAAAAATTGACTCTATATTTTTGATCATGTGGTTAAAATATGGAAAATATGACTTTTTATTTTTTGCTGTTATGAATAATAAGCTCGATAAATATGTGTCACCTCGATAAGGGTAAAATGGTTTAGTTAATGTTAAAAATAATATGACAAGGACAAGAAATATCAAAAAAAATTCACGCATTTACATGGATGAGAATGTTTAATCCATAATCATCCAAACATAAAAAATCGTAGAATTTATTATGAATTTACTTTGATAATAACATTAATATTATCTTCGTAAAATATAAAGTAAAAAATGTGACTCTCTTGCTTTTAGTATTCTATGATATTTTTTATTAGGGATAAAAATAAATTATGTTTAGTTATAAATTTTTATTTTTAATAAGAATGATTTTTTATCATTTTAATTTAAATTTTTTAATTTGGAAATAATTAACTTAAATGATTACGCATCACTGACACAATGATTTCGAAAGTAGTATGGAAATCAATTTAATTATTTTAAAAGGTTAAAAAGTAATATTTTTTTGGGTGGGTTAAATTGTACTATTAATTTAAAGATAAATATAAAATATTATTGTTGTTTTAATGTTTAATATTTGAATTCCATTACTGTTATGAAGTTTTAAAATTCAAATTATAGGAGTAGTTCTTAATATGACATTAATAGTATTTTTTGTTAAATAATATTTTATTAAATTATTTAAACATTATAAAAACATAAAAATTGGAAAATTAGTATGATTAATAGGATATAATTCTATAACTTGTCAATTTATGATCCAATTATCACCTTATAAGTAAAATTATCACCCTTTAATATTGAAATAGTTTTACTGCAGATATGGTTAAAAATGGTTAATGAAGGGGTTATCAAAAAAGATATATAAATCTATAATTTTTTGGATGATAAAATTTATACTATATCTTTATTATCATTGAATCCAAGTCATTTTTGAACCTTTTTACATGAGTTAGGCCCATATTATATTATAATATATCATATATTTCAAAAAATGGAATTAGTGATATTATATAATAAATAATATTTTATTAAATTTTTTAAAATTAATAAAAATATTATATCAGCAAATTTAATGGTACATGGTTGAATATATCAACCATTTTTTATTTTTTATAACATTTCCTTTTATCATAACAATCATGACCATTGAATAGTAAAAACTTTTATATTATGGTAATTATCAAAAGGGAGAACGGGGGATTAAAACGAATAGATAAGGGTGGGAACAAAAAATAAACACATAAAAATTTTATTTGATGAGATTATTTATACTCATCTAAATATTATATTTTAATTATATCAATTTGGAACCATTTTTCATTGATAATTAATTTATATTAATTTGATTCATTAATTAATTCCAAGAGAGCTCCCCCCCTAAATTATAAATGGAAACCCTTTTCTCGTTTCCTTATAAAACACTGGAAAATATATATCAACAAGAACATATTAATTTCTCTTCTAAAAATATGTATCCATGTTCTATATCTACTTATATTTTAAGAATACCAATCCCAGTCACCTTAAGAGGATATCTAAAGGAAGTCTATTACAGAATATGCAATTGTCTTTACCAACTTAGTCAAATTTCATCATTATTATTATTCCTATAAATATGTTGTTCCTATTATAAAATAATGTCTTTAGTATCATAAATATACTGATATTTTTTTTATGATTATGGTATAACCCTTTTTAACCACTTTTCCATTTTATAGAATGTCAAAAAATCCCTAATGCATATGTACGACTTACCATCTCCACGTTGTGGTGTAAATAATTTTGCATCACTAATTTACATGGATGGTTATAAATGTAGAAATAATTAATATATATGATAATTATGGAATAATTATACTTCTATAATTATACTATCATATCTATCTACTTAACTTCCCTTATATTGGAAAACGGTAGTGTCACTTGTGTGTACAAGTGGACTATCACCTCTATGAAGCAATGTGATCTATTTTTCATTTATGATTTTCATGGATGGTAATAAGGATATATTTAATGAATATATATTATATATATGATATAATAATGATTATATAAAGGTGAATTTTTATTTACCTTTCTTTCATTCAATCCTCCAAAAAAGTGAAAACAATATTCATGTGTATGTACGACCTACCATTTTTATGAACAATGTAATTAAATTTTCTATATATATATATATATTATTTATGGATATATATAAATATTGAATATATATTATATTTATATCATGAAAATAATTCTGTAGATGATGGAACCATGATCAATATTCAAGGACCAGAACATCTGAACTGAAACTTACATGAAAAATGAGACATTTAGGAATCTAAAATGATGGTTTTTAAAATTTATTACTAATAAATGGTATTTAAATGTTATAATTGGATCATATATTATTTTATATGTTTTTATATGGTTATTTTATTGTATTTTAATAAATTTAAATTTATTATACATGGGGTTAATGTATGTTTAACTAAGTAGAAGCATGAGGTAAGTGGTTTCCTAACTCAATTTCCATTCATTGACTATGTTATACCATGATTATGTGTGAAATAAGATATGATTGTATTATATTTTATTTACATTTTTTTCTTATGGATTTATATTTTTATTCAAAATCACTTAATTGACTAATTCTCACTCCAATGATACTATCTTTGTAATGAATTTCATCTCAATTTCAACTCCATTAAGATACTTTTAGTATTATGAACATATTTTCTATTATATGGAGTATATACAACTCTTTAACGTATTTAACATGCATATATATTCATTCATTATGATTAAAGTTTCAACTAATTTTTAATCATTCATGGGGTTATAATTTAAAATCTATTAAAGAGGTAATTTTTTTTCAATCCCTTTTCTTAGGATAAATATTATTTTGATTGAAGGAATATTATAATATATCTTTCATAAATTCCAATTATTTTACTCTACTATAAATATTTAACTAATTTATTTATTATCTTCCAAATTTTTCAATATTTATAACTTAAATCATGAAAATAATTGTTAAAACAAATCCTATCTCATTTCTCTTTTTGATTAGGTATTTTTTAATTTCATATCTATATTTTTCAATATTGTTTTAAAAAATAAATTTTTATTTATTTAATGATTTATTAAATAAATTTTATATTATCCTTAAATTTTTAAAATGTTTAAAATAAATATTTCTGATATTTTCTAAAATGATCATTTATAACTTTATTTTATAAAACATTAAAAGGTATGTTTCTTTTTTAACGTACACCATATTAAGAGATTTTCTTTCCACCAGAACTGTTTTACCCTATTTAAATTATTCCAAAATTATTCAATGGTTTTTCAAATAAATTTATTTAATAAAATAATATTTCAATAGTTCTCTTCTACTTTATTTAATTCTCAAAAGGACTTGATTTTATTTCCTAAACTCTATTTCTGATAAACTAAGGCTGATATTTTTTTTTACTAATTTTGAGGTCATAAAATTTATCGTAAAACATTCACTTTCTTGTGATCAATAAATATTACATTTCTCTTAAATATGTATATTATATATATCATGGATATTATTATTTCATAAACAATTTATGATTTCTACATATGGTGTTTTACGTTGAATGTTATTTGAATGATAGAGGAAATATTGATATTGTATTTTTTTAGTAAATACATATATATTTTGATATGATGTACTATTTATGAATTAAATTTATGAGGAATGAATTCGATATGTAGTGATAGGTGGCTTATAAAATTATATATCCCCTCCATGAATCAAAATGTCTCATGAGACAAACATTTTAGATAACCTTATTATATAGGGTTTTGGTTAATGACTACCAATTGCATAAACTGTCTTGGTATAAGGAATTGATAATAAAGATATCATGATGTTAAAAATCATGACATCTAGAATTATGTTGGTCCTTATATTAATAATTACCTTATTATTATCCATGTGTTTTCTATTTTGATATTAGCCATGAATAACATTGTTCCCATGTGTAGATCAAATGGAATGTGTTTTCAGTTATTTACCATGCCATATTTATTTTTCCATATTTAATCAAAATCGATTCCATTATACTTAACCCTTACTGAGAATTTGAGCTCACCATTTTTTTTGTTTTCCCTTCTACAGGATATGTAGAAGGATATTATAAAAAATATCAAGGATTCAATAATATTTATTATGCTATATATTTTTTCATTTCCAATGTAATATAGAATCCTATATATGTTTGGTTATTAAATACTTCTTAATTGATCAATATTGCATGAAAAAATCAATTATATCTTATACCAATGTAATATAAAATACACCATATTTGGTTTACTAGATTTGGGGTTATTATAATTGGTATTGGAGGCATGTTTTCTAGAAACCTTTGGAACTAGATTTAGAAAAATATTGATTAGGTAAAATAATCATACAACATACATTGAGGATATGCCTATATAAATAATGACATCCTAATGTTTTGATTGGGTAGAGATTATGTGGTTTTACTTGATATATATCCCTATCTAGATACTGAAAGTGGATGTTATTTTATAATTGAATAATCTAAGAGTAGTAACCCTAAAAAGAGTTGGTTGAATATATATCAGCCATCATTCTAGTGCATGGTGAGTGTGCCCATACTATGAACCTACTGTGATACTATCTGGGAATATTCTCGGGTTAATTTACCTGTTAATTATAAACCATTATGATTATTGATAGATTAGAACATATGGAAACAAATTATAATCCTTAGTGGTATGGTATATACCAAAAGTGTCTTAGGTTGATATTTCTAAGGTTGATAATATGTTTATAGGCTTTGATACCCTTTTGTTGTTTTATATTATTAGAGTATAACATTATTAAGGATATTTTAGGATAAATTTATGGAAATACAACCCTTTATTTTATTATATATCTTAGTGAGAATGTTATAGGAGAAGTAATTCATTTATATTTTATTGACATAAGTTTAAATTAATTAATAACATTTAGGGTTAATATGATCATTGATATTAAGGTAATAATTCTCAATTAAGATTATTTGATTTTGAAATAAATAAGTTGTATAGAAAACTATAGTGTTTATAAAGTGATTTGACGATTAATGTTATGTTTTCTGGGACATTATAGGAATTATAGTAATATAGTTCTAGAAAAAGGAAAACCCATAGGTCGTGAGACAACCCATTGCGTTCGGCATGGCCATGGGGTTTGAACCCCTAACTGAGGGGAGACAAGGGTGAGACACCAACCACTGGCTGAATTTATGTCCCCATCAGTATTATTTTTCAAATGATTTGATGGATAAATATTAAGTTGATTTTTGGAATCATATTATAAAATCAATTCTATGTCAATTTTTGAGATTTTCAGGTTATTATTGATATTTTGATAGATGATTTATTGGATTAAGGTATATATAACCTTTAGGGTTAACATAATGGTTTTTTAGTAATAATCTTACTATGTTTTTAGAGATATAATCTGAAGGGTATGAGGAAACCTTTGAGGTTAAAACATTATTTAAATTTGAGGTTATTGAGGGTATTTGGAATATATATATTTTTATTTATGGAATGGTATATTTTAGTAATTTGATTTTATAGTTAAAATTTGGAGATTAATGTATTATTTCATCATATGAGGGTCCTTCCATATTGGATAACCTGTTATAATAATTTTGGTTTTGATAAATATTTGGAGATATGAGTTAACAACATACCTTTGTTTTATGGATATCACTATCCATTAAAAGTTAATTTTTGTACTTTAATCATGAAAAATTAATCTTGAATATTCATTTCTTGGAGTAAGATATTTAGTGTAAATTTATTTAAGTAAAACCAAAGGATGAAATAATTCTTATCAAAATTAAATAAATCAAGTAAATTTAATCACATTCTCTATCTTGATAGTAAAATATTCCCTCAACATTATTTAAATGATATTAAAATAAAGATATTATCCTTTTACCATCATTTCTAAAAAATTTATGTTCTTTTTACTCCTCAATGATTTATGGTTTTGTAGTTGTTAATTTTTCATGACCATATTCTCTATCCACATCTATAAACAATTGTATGTTATTTTTATCATCTATATATATTTTTAACTTCCCCAAAATGTTCTCATTATCTATGAATTCAAATATTTGATATTTTAGGTAACTTTTATCCTTCCCACTACCACTTTTTAAAAGAAATTTTATTATCCCTCAGTATGATGGGGTTTTTAGTAATGGAATTTGAAAATATTTAAAATTTTACTATTATGGTAAAATTACAAGGGAGTAATTAATTTATGGGGATGATAATGTACCACATTGAAATTTTAGTTTAAAATAATACTATCCTTGCTAACTTGCTTAACATGAAACACTAAGCTTTAAACGAATTGGGATGTATTATAAAAATTTTATTATTAAAATGTGACATATATATTGAATTGATGGGTTAGAATATGAGTTAACACATTATAGAATAAATTTATAGTAGTCCTACTTAATAAAAATATATCTCTTAATTACTAGTAAATAATCACTCAATATTTAGTAATTTCATTATATGATTTTAAAAATCATTTTCCTCCAAATGATTTTATTATTATTAGTGAGAAAAAATATTAAAAAAATTATTCCACTTTTATGAAATTTTTTTCTAAAAAAAATATTTATTTATGAGTATTTTATGTAAAAATTATTTGAGATTGAATTTTTTAAATTTTCTAAAAAATTGATTTTTTTATGAATAGTGAAAAATACCAATATTCACTGAAAACTATCTTTTCATTTCAACAATTCAAAAAGTGACATTTTGTTTTAAAATGTTGTAAAAAGTATAATTGTTTCATTTATTTAATTAAAAATCCAATTAAAGTCATTTTAATTAATTTTAGGTTTGATTTTGGTATACATTTTTTTATACTTCAAAAAAGTCTTTTTCTAGCAAACTAATTTTCACCATGTTTTATAGTCTTGATTTTAATATAACCTCCACCAATTTTGTGAATTGGATATTGAAAATATGAATCCATATTTGTAATAAATAGGTTCAAATTGTGTAAATTGGACCTTTTTTTCATTATGAACAACAACCTTGGTAAATAAAATTCACATCAGTAAGGGTAAAATGAGTTAATTATGGTTAAAAATATTATAAAAAGTCCTCAAAATCAACCTAAAACTTGATTATATTTATTTTTATGAGTATATTTAATCATAATATTACATAGTTTTATAATGGTGATATTTATTTCCACTTTACTTTGACTTCATCATTTATATTAATTTATTTAAATATAAATTAAAAATTACATTCTCTATCTTTTAATACCTATAATATTTTTTTAGAGGGATAAAAACAATTTATTTTTTGTAATATTTTTTTATTTTAAATATGAATGATTTTTTATCATTATAATTTATTTTAAATTGGTATAAAAGAGATTATTACCTTAAGTACTCAGACAACTCTATCATTGTTCCTATTTCGTCTGTAGAAAAATAAAATAAATTATTTAAAAAATAAAAATGTAATATTTTTTGGGTGATTTAACATTTACCTTATGTCTTAAAGATAAATATAACAAATATTAGATGTTTATAAGGCTTATATTTTAATTATATTGCTTTAATATTTTAACATTAAAATTATGGGAATAGTTCTTAAAATGGAATCGATAGTATTTTATGTTAAATAATATTTTATTAAATTATTTAAAAATCATAAAAATCTTTAAAGTGGAAAATTAGGATTATAAATGGTTGAAATATTCATCTACTTTCCATTTATGACCCAGTTTAAAATTTATAATATAAATTATTACCCATTAATATTGAAATAGATGTTACCACAGTTATGGTTAAAAATAGTTAACAAGTGTTTAATTGAAAAGATAGGGTTTAAAATCATGTATAAACTAATAGAAACCTTATTTTATGATTAAATGATAACCATATATTTCTTATATTAGAGTCCATATAATTTTTGAACCATTAGACATGAGTTAGAAACATTTTATATTATAATATTTCTTATGTATCCAAAAAATGAAATTAATGATATTATATAATAAATAATATTTCATTAACTAATTTAGAAATACTAAAAATCCCAACTCTTCAAAGTGAATAATATTTAGTTAAAAAAATCAACCACAATTTATTCATGTGTCACTTTTTCTTTTATGGTAACATTATTGACCCTTTAATGTAGAATACATTTATATTACTATAGTTTTCAAAATGGTTAACAATGGTTTAAAATTAAGAGCTAAGGGTGTAAAAGTGAAAAAAACTTTTCACAATTTTATTGTATTTATTTATTTACAATAATCATAATAATATATTTTAATAATATCAATTATTATACAATTTTTTTGGAAAATTAATTTATATTAATTTAATACTTTAAGTAATTCCAAGAGTGCCACTCCCCTAACTTATAAAAAGAAACCTCGTCACTCATATCAATAAAACAAATTGAGGAAAGTAGATTAACCAAAAACATCCAATTTATCTTATCAAAAACCTTATAAAAGTTCTATAGGTACTAGTATTTCTAGAATACCAACTCTAGGCCCCCTAAGTGGACATCTAATGGATGTACACCAAAGAAGAGGTAATCGTCTTTACCGACTCTTAAATTTATTTCCTTTTATTCCTCCTATATTTTTTTATATAAAATTTAAAAAATTGATATAATATCATAAATATACTTAAATGTTATTTTTATTATGATTAAACCATTTCCCATAATTTTTCCATCCTGTGGAAAGTAAAAACATTGCTCATGCATTAGTACTTCTTATCATCCCCACATAACGATGTAACATGTTTTTCACCACCATTTTATTTAAATGGTTATAAATATGTAATTAACTAATATATATGATATTTTTTAAATAATTATACTTATTCTATTTTATTTCATATCCACCATTTCACCTTCACATTTATTGGAAGACGATGATGCCGATCTTGTGTATGTGTGGATTACTACCTTCATGAAGTGATGCGATCTATTTTTCATTTCTAATTTTGATGGATGGTTATAATTATGGATTTACAAAATATGTGTTTTATATATTTAATATTAGTTATTATATAATGGTTAATAATTATCTACGTTAGTTTCATTTCATATGTTTTAAAGTGAAAACAAAGTTCTTGCATACATATGACATATTGTCTCTATCAATGATGTAATTCATTTTACTATATATATCTTTTATGAATGAATATATATATAAATATATTTAATATATATGATATTTATACCATAAATAAAATTCTAAATATTATCTAACCATGATCAAGATGAAAGTAACAAAAAAACCAAATTGAAACTTATATGAAAAACGAGACAATTAACAATCAGGAACATTGATTTTAATGACAAATTATTAACAAAAAAGTATTAAAATTATAAGTGGATAATATATGATATTATAATTGTGTATATGGTTCTGTTATAGAATTATAATTTATTTGAATTTATTATAAGGATGTTAAACTATGTTCAACTAATTAGAATCATGAGGTATATTGTAAAGACCCAGAAATTTCAAGGAATTTTTTTTCTTAAATACATTGGTAATTTACAAGTCTGTGGCTTCTAATGAAACTTGATTCTGAGTCCCGATGTGCCTGGAATCAATTTCCAATGTTTAGCTCGCGTAAGTTCAGTAAACAAACGAGCGGGTTTTTTTATCTTTTGAACCGGTGCTCGGAATTGAAATTTGAGGGCACCGATGAATTCGAAATGCCGGTAATTGCTTAAGGGGAACTTTACCATAGTCGCGTTTTCACGGGAGGAGAAGTTATTTATTGGGGTTTAATTAAAAAGTAAATAAAATTGTTTATATAATTTTATTTTATATCTAAAGAGGTTAATAACTCCAATGGGATGTTTTTGGTGGGGCCCCCACCCACCCAACATCCCATGTGTGGATATGTGAGTGGTGGGGCCCACACGATCCCCAACCTCTCAATTCCCCCTAAACTCTTTAACCCTCTTTAAACTCCCTTGTTAATGTTGAAAAATCTCCCATATTTATGAGACCTCTCACCTCCTCCTCTCTCCCTCTTTAACGCTTTCCAACACATTAATTTAATGAATTCAACCACATCAATTAATTAAATGAAGTGGTTTGAATTTGAATTTTAAATTACATGTGATAATAAAATAATAGGAGAAGCCTATTATTTCATTTTGGAGGAATTTCATTGTGCAAAGGAGAATTGGGAGAGCTCTTGGGATTTTGAAGAACACCAGCCCTCCAAAGAAGAACGATGTCTCCTTCAACGAAGAACACCGGTTCCATGAAGAATGGGAACACAAATTCTTTTCTATTCTACGTGATAGTGAGGAGACGTCGCTTCATACTCGGACGCACTTCGACGGCGTCTACGAATCCTTACCTCACGACACCATCTTCCACGATGCCTGACGTTCGACATAAATTGTTGAGGTAGGGGGTTTGCTTAATTTATTACAAATAAATTACTCCCTCGTCCTCGTTGTATTCGAGTGAATACTTTGGCCTATTGCTTTTGCTTTATGCAGAGGGCATGGGATGAACGGACACGACCTGACGACCCTCAATTTGATCTTGTTTATTTTTTTTAGAATCAGCAACCGAAGGCGGAGGAGGCATGACGCTGTTGCGCCGTTCTGGGAACGTGGCGAAGGAAAACTGCGCCGTCGTGCCGGTTGTGCGGGAGGAACTACGGCCCGTTTCGCATGCCGCTTCGGTGGAAGAACCGGCCGGCCCGTCGGCCGGCCGGGCGAATGGGAGCTGTGGCGCTAGGAGGGCACCGCACTGAAGAAACCCACGGCCCGCCGTGCTGGTCGTGTGTGCCAGAAGGTCAGCCGGCCTAGCCGGCCGGTTTGGGAAGGAGGCGCCTTTTGGAGTCGCCGGTTCGGGCAGCCGGGAGCCGCGCCCTCGCCTCGGACTGCGCGGCCTTCGGGCCAGGCTGCTTGGCCAGCTGGCCTAGCCAGCCAGGCCGCTAGACCAGCTCACCGAGCCAGTCGGGCCATGCGCCCTGCCGGACCTCGCCTAGCCGGGCCGAGCCGCACCACGCCGAGCCGGGCCGAGCCCCACCGGGTCGGGCCGCGCCACTTCGAGCCTGGACGCGCCACTTCGGGCTGATCCGCGCCCCTCGGGTCAGGCTACATGACTCACCGAGATGGTCCGACCCTTTTTCCGGGTCGGACCCGCCAAAACCGAGTCAACCCGACCCGTCATCCCATCAGGCCTAACAGACCGGGCCCTTTTTCACTTAAAGGTTAATATCTTGAAGTCCGCGTGACCGAACGACGTGCCGTCTATGGCACCAGGATCCTTTCGACGAGACGGTCCATTTTCAATACTCTAAGTGAGTTTTGGATAACTTTGGTAAATGGCTGGGTTTGGAACGAGCATATTTCCAACCGGGCCCCTAGAGCGGAAAAACCAATATCTCTCAGACCGGGCGTCCGTTTGATGCGCCGTCTATCGCGTTGAGTTCCTTTTGATGAGGCGGAACTACGGGATTCATCAAATCTGGACTTCGTGATAGTTTATGTATTGACCCCTTATTACTCGTGGAGCGGACCCTCCCGAAATCGAGTACGTTGTGTGCGGGAACCCTAGAGCTGGATGCGAATGTAATGACGAAGACGACTGTACTCAGATCTTATGTGGGTTCGGCAACAAGGATGACTATACTTGGATCCTCCATGGGTTTGACAGAAATAACGACTGTACTTGGATCCTACGTGGGTTAGAAATCGATGGTTACTGTATTTGGATCCTACGTGGGTTCGGCAGCGACGACTTATCTACTTGGATCCTTCATGGGTTTGATAGAGGAGATGATTCAGAGGATACATCTAATCATATTCACCACTCTTCATGATAAGTATACCTGCGTGAGCTGAGTCTTGACTTTCAATCATTATCATTGGAATGATTGACTTCTTTCCTGTGTGGACTGGATTATGAATGGGCTCAGAAGTTGAAGTCGTACTGATTGATGACATAGGTATATGTATGGGCATATACCTAAGTAGAGTTGGATGATACTTCATCTTGTATCTTTTCTTTGTGGTTTTTACTTTGTGGATTCTGGGAGACCATCGGGGGTCTCGGGGTCCCTACCAAGTATCGTATAATCACCCCTGAATGGGCATTTCCTGCTCAACGTTGTGTTGGATGCAGACGATGGACAACACTGATCGTGGTTGAGGCTTGTGGAGTTGGACGGTATCTGGAGGTGGACCACCTGGAGGGACATACACGGAGCAGATGGACGAACCGTGGCACCAACGAGACTATATGTACCCACCCTTCACAGGGGATTCCCGGAGGATGACTCAGTGGTTTCCACTTTACTTTACTATTGTTGTACATTCTTTCTCAGATGTTTTATACTTTCAGTTGGGTTTGTATACTGACCCATTTACTTTTCAGCACTTACTTTTGTACTCAGTTTTTCGTAGTGCTTACTTCACTTGCATACTCTATTGTGTTTGTTTACTTATATAAAGGCAATGCCTTCCCTTTTCATCAAGCTTTATGCCTTTGGTGCTAGTCGCCACCACCTGGCCAAAGGAAGGTGAGCTTGGGGTAGTCACGGCATGGGCCCTAAGGACGGGTCATGACATAAGTAGTTTTTAACACAATTTCCATTCATTGGGTTATACTTTTACTTCACTAAATTTCATATGAATGGATTATGGGTGAAATAACCAATGATTTTATTATGTTGTATTTCAAATTTTTTTATTTACATTTTTATTCATAATCACAAAATTAATTAATTCTCACTTCAATGATACTATATTTGTAATGGATTTCATTTCAATTCCCACACCATTGAGACCTATCTAGTATCATGAACCTATTTTGTTTTATTTGGTGTATGTATCAACCTTTTATTTATTTAAAATGAATATATATTAGTTCTTTATGATTGAAGATTCAATTTAAGTGTATTGTTTCAAGGTGGTATAATTTAATATCCACTAAAGAGGTAATAATTTATTTCACAACCTCATTTTTTGGGATAACTTTTATTTACAATGATGGAATATTATAATGTATTATTCATAAAATATATATATTTTATAATAATATGAATATTTAATGATCTTTTACACTTCCTTAAATTTTTTTCTTATTTTGTAACTTAAATCAAAAAAATAATTATTTAGAATGAAAGATTATGTTATTTATCTTTTTTATAAGGTATAGTTTTCTTCTATATCCATATTATTTAAAATTGTTTTTCAAAAGTAATTATTATTTTATCAATTAATTTATTAGATAAATTTTATCTTATCATTGAAATTCTATAAAGATTAAAATAAATATTTTTAATGTTTTCCTAAAGAGTAATTTTTTACATCCTTCTACAAAAAGTCAAATGAAATGTTTCTTTTACATGTATACTACGTTAATGTATATTCCCACCATCAAAACCATTTTATTCTATTTAGATTATTCTAATAGTTTTAATGTTTTTATAAAGTAAAATCTTTAATAAAATACTATTTTAATATTTCTATTCAATTTTATATATTTTTCCAAAGGATATTATTTTATTATAATACCAATATTCTTGATGAATGAATGGTCATCTTTTATATCTTACAAATTTGATTTTCATTAAATTTCTTTTTGAGAGATTCCCATTCTTTTGTTCTTTGGAAGTTACATTTCTATTAAATATATAAATTTCTAGAAGCATGGATTATATTATATCTTATACCATATACCTTTTACATATAATGTTTTACTTTTAATGTTATTTGATTTATAGAGGAAATATATATTCATATTCATTACTCAATAAAGACAGGTGTTAAAAATTAATATTGTTCTTGAATTAAATTAATAAGGAATGCATTGGAAATACAGTGATGGGTGGGCCCCATTATTAGATATCCAATTGATGAATTGATAAGTCAACGAGAAAAACTATTTGGGTGGCCTTATTAAATTGGTTTTTGGTTTATGACTACTAATAGTTTAAACTATATTGGTACAAATCTTTGGTGGTAAAGATATTATGTTGTCTGAAATCATGAAATCTAACATTATTCAATTACTTCATTGATAATTTAGTTATTATTATCCATGATTTTTATTTTTTGATATTACCCTTATATACTCAATGATCTAAAGTGTTAATTAAAAGGAACGTGTTTTCAGTTATTTACCTTACCATTCTGATTAAGCCTTATTTAATTATAATAGATCCCATTGAACTTAACCCTTACTGAGAATTTTATCTCCCCATTTTTTTGTTTCCCCCTTCCCATGATATTATGAAACAAATTATGAATAATACCATGGATGTGATAATTTTTAATATAATATGAATTGTATATTTACAATGTAATGTGGGAATCATGTATGTCGGTTTCTTCAAGACTGCTAAACTGATCGATATGACTTGGTCGGATACCTTTTATATTATACCAAAGTAATAAAGAATACATCAAATATGGGTTACTAGAGTAGGGGTTGTTATAGTTGGTAACGAAAAAAGGTTTAGTAGAAATCTTGGAATCTTGATTAAGGAAGACATTGATTAGGGGATATAACCCTATGAATTTTTTTAATGATAAAAATATGTAAATAATGACTATAACACGCTGAGTTTTTTTATTTTTCTGAATAAATTAAATTTATTAGATGAATCTAATTGAATAATACAACCTATTAATACTGTGTTATACTAAACACCATTATATTAAATAATTACACAAAATACTAGATTAGCTTATGTTATACGAGGCATTGAGTTTTAATAAAAAAATGATATACTATAAATATAGTTATTCAAACCAGATAATTATAAGCTAACCTTAAAACGTAGTAACACTAATTTTAAAAAATAATTTTCATATATAATGTTTTTAAATAATAATGTCAGATTTTAAATTAATTAAATAATTTTTGGTAAAGTCTTTATATGTTTTGAAAATACTATTTTTTTAAAAGAACTACTTTTTATGTCCTTCAATGAAAAATAATTAAATTAATTTTTGAATCTTTTAGAAATTTTATTTAATAAAATAAAATTAATTTCTGGATTCATAATACCAAATTATTTTAGGTTTAATTTTTTGGATTTTTTTAAAATATTTCATTTTTAGATGAATAGCGAAAAATACTGAGTTTTTAAAAAAATGGCCTTTTTGTTTAATTTATATATAAATTTGAATAATATTTAATATTTGATTAAAAATATAATTATTTAAATTATATAAATATGAATCTAATTTATGTAATTTTAAAAAATTTCCAATTGAAACATAGATATAATTTTTTTTTAAACTTTTAAAATTTATTAGTATAAAAACACATTATCTCATCCCGGCTGTGGGATTAAATTTTTAATTAATTTATTCCACTTATGTGAGTGGAATTTTTAAAAATATATTCTATATTTGTAATAATATTAATTTATAATTTATAATAATTCCAATATAATTTTTGTCCATAATAATTAGCAATAACATTTTAAATTAATCACGACGATTGAGAGAAAAATGAGTCTACTGAGGGAAAATAATTTAAACATAAGGAAAAAATAGTCAACAAACATATATAAAACCCATTATATGACCTTATGTATACCTTATAACTTCTATTATATAAATTTATAATTTATTGGAGCCAATTATATTACAAAAAATATGGGTGGAATTCTATCTTTGAAAAATTTATAAGTTTTCCACTCACCTCCCTTATAATGGGACACTCCATATTCCCCAATATGCACACATTCAAAACCAATTGGTTTGGAAAATAAATACCATAAAAAACTTATGCAATTTAACCATTTTATCATATAACACATATTTTTTGTAAAAATTCAACCAAGTAAGTCCTTTAGTGCAAACAAAAAGGAAATACCCAAAGAAGAGGTTAATTTAATCAACATATGTTTTTGTTTTATTTCATCATAAAACCCATTTAATAAAATTTTTGTCATTATTATATAAAAAAATGATACATTTCATATACTAAGATTTTTTTTTGTAAATGGTAATACCTATAACCCCACACACTTCAATCAGATGAGTTATGAAATCATCATTCATGTGTATGGAGGACTACCGCCTCACAAACTGATGTCTTTCATTTTTACAATACCACCTATCAGGGTTGGGAATAATGATGTACATTAAATATATATATTATATTGATGATATTTAGGATTATATTAAGTTTATTTATTTTTTATATAACACATACCTCCATGCTTTCCATTTTGTGGGAATATAAAAAGTCATTTGGGTTGATGGAGGACTAGAGCCTCACAAAGCGATGTGATTCGTTATTCATTTACATGGAATGTATTAAGGATGGGTTTAATAAAAATATTTTATAAATGTGAAAAATATTATTCTTTAATTATAATATCTCATATAATTTTCTTTATTTCAATCCGATAATAAAATGGAAATATTGTTCATGCGTATATACAACCAACCATCTCCATGAACAATGTACTTCATTTCTTATTTATATATTGTATAGAATATAATGAATAATTATATAATTAATATATATGATATATATATTTTTTTATCATTTTTAATATTAGAAAACCATTATTAAAGTAATAGGAAAAAAATATAACAAATCAAAACATATACGAAAAAAAAGCAGTTATTACCCAAAACGTAACTGTAAAAATAAATTGTTAACAAAAGGGTAAAAATTATTCATAATAAAATCATATATGATATAGTAAAAAATAATATGGTTATGTAATAGATTTATAACAAACTTATATTTATAATATAGTAGTATTTAATGAGTACAATGGAATTAAATACTTAAGGTAAGGAATTTCCATCTCACATTTATTTTCTGTGAGACACATGCCTTGTTCACCAAGTATTTCTTGTATGTGGTGCATATACATATCTTTAATGTATTTTATTATTCTTATATTTAATTTTTTGGTATTCAAAAATCCATTTCATGAAATCTCTTTCATGGGGTTTACAGTTAAGACATTACCAAAGCGATATGATGATTTCTAGTCTCACTTTTTTTCAAAGATACTTAAGCCACATTCACCACATGTTTCTTCTATGTCATTTATATAATAAACTATGATATTATATATAATGAATATAAATCATTTATTTATAAAAAATGTTTCAATTTATGATATTATTTCATGAGGATTATTATTAAAAACCTACTCAAGCAGTAAGGTATTTCCATATCAATTTTATTTTTTATGAGACAGAAGCCATGTTCACCACCCATTTCTTCTATATGGTGTGTATAAATACCATAGTTGTATTTAATTATTCTTATGATGATAATTATTTCAATTTACAAATAAATTTTTGTATACCAATTTCATGGTGTTTATATATAAAATGTTACAAAAGTAGTAAGTGGATTTTTTTATCAATTTTACTTGTTTGAGATGTATGTTATGTCATGAAACTATATCCTTTATAAAGATGTATATAAAGACAATTTTACATGTAATATATTGAATTTTTTCATCCTATTGACATTTAGGTTTCATTTTATGTTTTTACTTCATTGGGCTTATTATTCAATGTTTGTAAAGTGATAAAACATTTATTTTACAATCTCATTAATTATCAGGATTGTTTATGATTATGAATCTAATGTTAAAATATCATGAGCTAAATCTCAAAACTTCTCCTACAATTTCATATACTCTGTTTATTAATTATATCTCCATTTAATATTATCATTTTCCACTCTTTGTTAATTAAAATAATTAAGAAAATGTTTTTATGATATTCTGATTTTATATATCTATTCAGTCAGAATATTTTTTCCATCAAAACCATTTTATCTAAAAATTGTTATAAAAATATTTTATTACTCTCTTTTAATATATAAAAACACTTTTACCCATGTTTTAATTTTTTCAATAATTTTTTAAAGGAATATTCTTGTCATTTTTGAAAAACAACACACATTTTTTTTACCAAAAATGTTAAAGGAACATTTGTTTATGTGTGTATGGAATGAATGGGATATTCCCATGTGATGACCAATCATTACCTCGAATATTCATTACTATGTTTTCAAAGTTATTTCCAAAGTAAATGCTTTTTGAAACATTTTTTGTATTAAAAACTATTTTTTCAAAGTGGAAAGGACATTTTCCTCATGAAATGTTTTAAATAATCCTTAAAAATTATTTTTTATATAAGAAGACACCAGTTGGTATTACTCATGCCTTACTGGTGATATGATAAAAGGGTACCATTCATATTCTTTCTCTAAATGGTTTATTTTTTATTGAATAATGTTTATGAGACCCATTTCTCTTCCAATGGTTATATTTGTATGAAACACAATTATCATCTATGAGTTATATGCTTAGGAAAACCATTTCTCTCCCATGAGTTATATTCTTATAAAAACCAATTATTTTCATGGGTTATGATATGTTGAAATAATTATAAAACCTATCTCTTTTACATAGGATATTATATGATGAAAATTTTATGATTCCCATTTCATTTCATGGGTTATGGTATGATGAATGTTTATGATCTTATGGAACACAAAAATATTTATTTTCATTATGAAAAAGGTGGGAACTATATCTCCCCCTAATTAATTGGGTAAATATTTTTATGCCTCTTGAGAATTCCATGAAAGGAATGTGGAGTGATCTTGAAAAACTAATATTGGGGTGGAATGAGGAGTGAACTTGGTATGGTAATACAGGACATGAATGAGGAGTGAAATTAGTACAATAAAGGATTTTTTACTATGATGTCCTTGGGATTGAGGCTTGACCAATATGGAAATGATATTCTATGCTTATTTTTATGACACAAATTCTCATCTTATTCCAATGTTATACTCTCAAGGATCATTTACATTCAATAATTTATGATTTATGTCTTATGAATTGTGAATATTTATTCCATGGATCATGATTATGATATTTCATACGTAGGGTTTGGTTTTAAAATGTTATTTTCATGTTATCAAACCCTTGTGTTCATGTTATGATTATATATCTCCCTTGTTAAACCTTAATATAAATTTGAGATCACCCTTACTTATGTTTTAAATTCCTAGGTTATAAAGATATATATTATTTATAATGTGTCTAATAAGGGAGATAGTTGTGAAGAATGTTGTGCGAGATGATGTAGTTATCTTTTAGACCAATGTTTATGCATCTATGTTTCCAAAGGCACTAAAATACTATGGTCTTTGGGAGTGTTATTGGGTAATGTAATAAATATTCTACAAAAATTATGTAATTGATATATATTTTAAGCCTGGTTGGTTATAATTTCTATTAGAGAATAGTTTTAGTTAACCTTTGCAAACTTGGATGAGAAAAACTTAGTAAGATATATAAGGACATGTCTAAGGATATGACATAAAGTATAAGAAAATATTCTGGAATTTTTCTAAAAGATTGAGAGAGTTGTTTCCAACCAATTACATCTATATCTTGATACTACATGCGTTTGTGGATCTAGAAAAGTTGTATATAGAGGAAAAAGTACCAATAAAATCATATTTATCTAGATAGCTTCGGGAACTATTGCAAGACTACATGCCTTCCATCACACCTAGTTTGACACTCCAAGGAGATATGATTTTGGAATTCACAATATATTTACATTACCATTATGATAGATTTAAATATATTATGACTATAAATGAACAAGGATAAAACTAAGTTGTCATATATTAAAAAACGAGGCGTCATGATTTAATCTTCCTATATGTGGGTTTTCATGATTATGTTGTCCCAACATTGTTTTTTATTTCATATACTAGGTTTTTTGGTTTTAGTCATTCACTAGAACCCCAAGGTACTTCATTAATGCTGAGTGCTATGAACTGTGTAATAATTTTCCTCATGAGAATCCAAATATTATGGGATCTGGAAGAAAAAATCTCATTTCAAAGCTCACAGAACGTTCTCAGGATATAAATCATGCTATACTTCCAAATGAGAAAACGAGGGAATAACATTACATTGAGTCCTTCATGAGGAAACCTTCCCCCTTCCTTCAGCGGGTCTTATAATATATGTTTTTCTAGACAATGGATCGGTACAACCAAAATAACATTTCTTTATAGTGTTTGTAATAAGAAAAATATAATTTGAATGTCAACTAGTTGGAAGGTGAAGAAGATCAATGGTGGGATCTTATAGAAAATATGAGAAAATATGATGAAATTGAATCCATGGATTGGGATGAAGTCAAGAACTTATTTTAAAATAATTAATTTCCTCATGTTGGTCCTATGAAGTTAGAGAATGAGTTCATTATTTTAAATTAATGGGTTTATAAATCCTTTGTTACCTATGTGGATAATTTTAAGAGAATTGTGGGGTATGATTTTGATATTATCATTCAACATAGAGGAAAGGTTGATTGATTTTTTAGTGTCTTAAAACCAATCCTTTGATGGGAATTATCCATAAGAAATTTTAGTTGCATGGAAGAGACTATGCATTGTGATATGAAGTTGGAAATGGAGGCGGGAGTTATATATTAATATCATGGGTTTTACAAGAAAAAGAAGATATAGTTCAAAGTAAAATATAAAATTTTGAGGAAAGATGTTGAGTTTTCCTCTACGTTCAACATGTGGGGAGAAGAATGGGAACCATTTCATTACTGATACTACTAAATGATTTAAGTGTTGAAGGGAAGTTTATTGGTAAATGGATTAACATATTGATGGGAAGAAGTAAGATAACTATTACGACTCGATGGATTTTTGGTTGTATTTGTTCTCAGTAGATGATATTAGTTTGAAATTGAAAAAATGTGGAGTCTTGGTTTCTAAACACTGAATATCAGACAGAATTGGAATATGCATTATTCTCATAGAAGAAAATGAAAAATAAAAAGGAAACTTGGTCAGGGATACAAAAATCTGGGCCTAGATGAGCATAAATAATGACCAAACATAATTATTAGACACAATTATTAGATACAATTTACAGTCCAAGAAAACATGACAATACTCTGAAGTTTTGTAAGTTTTCAATATCATATGTTGTCTAAGAAACTTATTATACATGATTTGAGAAATAAAGGGGAGAAGATGTGGTTGGTACATTAATCTATATGATGATATGCGGATATTAATATTCACAACATGATGAGGAAGTTATGATACAACAAGATTTTGGAAGAAAAGTGGATATGAAGATTGATGTGTTACTGAAGTGGTGGTTGATAGATCCATTATAATGTCTAATCTATCAAATTTTGTGTTTCACTAGAAGAACCATTATAGGGAATAAATACTCATGCAAGAAAGAAGTTGTTATTGACATCAGTCCATCAAATGCAGCATTCCACCTATCGATTGGAGGAATTCTGACACTCATCTAGTGAAAAAAGTGCTGGTTTTGAAAATGAATCATATGAATAGTTCTATCGGACAAAGAATGGTTAAAAAAGATTTTGTTTTTGAGATCAATGAATGAGAAGAGGTTAAAGACTTATCTATTAGGTGAGAAAATTGACCAATCAATTAGATGATGTTCCATAACGCCATAAACAATTTTCATCATATTTATTTCTTATACAATTTAGGAAAAAGAGAATGGATTCCTTATTAGTTTTCAGTGGGTTTACTGAGAATAAAAAACTATAGTTTTTTTAAAAAATTTATATATTTATTTAATTGGTCCAAGAGTCACTGGATATTATGTGCGGCCAAATCACTAGAAATTACCTGACATCGATTCATTGGATCTTATTAGTGACCAATCCATCAGACGCATGATGATACTACTATGTCATTAGATGCTGGACTTTATCAGACATAATAACTTCAGTTTGAGTGGTTTTTTAATGTTCCATGAACATAATATTTGTTTTGAAGATTTTTACTAATCTTTTCCCAAATGGATTACAGGTATCTTTATAATATTCCATGATGTTTATAGAAAATCACCTGAACAAAATGAGGAGGCTGTGTAATTTAAGTGGACTACTAGAGCATTTGAGTGGGGCCATTAGTGTGATAACTTCAATGAAAATAAATAGAAGTCTAATGATGTTGTAAAAATGTTTAATTTATAATGGTTTCAAAATTTTATGTTTTTTAGTTGGTATGAAGAATCATATTGATATGTTTTATATTATTATGGGTTTTTAGATGGGTTAATAAAATTGAAGTCACCATATTGTTACATTGTTATGAGAACAACACTGGAAAATAACATGAATCGGAATGAAGAAGAATTAGAATGTTTAAAGAAGGTTGAAGGTTAGAGAAAAATTGAGATGTTTTGAGAAGAAACAATAAGTTTGAAGTTGTAATAAATGAATACACAAATGAATGTGAAATTTTTAATTTGTTAATTTTGATGATTCCGAAGAATAATTGGTTTTCTTTCCTTTTCTATTCACAGATTCCTATAAATATCATGCACAATACATTCATACATGCAACTATTCACTTGAATGGAAAGTTAATGATCTAAAATTTGTGTGATAAGTATTGAGATACCAAACAAAGTTTATTATTTTATGTTGAAGTTAAGGAAGTTACCTTGGAGTGAGTTCCAATATACAAATTTCCATCTCATGGAATTTCATCTAATTTAGTCTATTAGAGAATTGTCCATTAGAAGACATTAGATCAGATAAAGAAGTGTTGAGTTTTGATTTAGTTTCTAATTAATTAAATTAGGAAGATAAGTAGAATCAGATAGAGGAAATAAGACAATTACTATTACACAGAGATTACCTGACTGAGGCTGATCAGACTGACTTTTTCAGATTAATTTTTATGGATAGATATTATAGATGAATTATTAGGACCAAAAAGTTCTTCAAAGGGTTTTTTAATTTCTTGAATATTGTACGGAGGTAAATTTTGATATATATTACATGTGGAGGAAGTGTATAATTTTTTGAAGTGCCTCAGAATAGAAGAAGGAAGTGAACCTTGTAACTATGGATCTTTAATAGTTGATGAAAATGACTTTTTTTGGGTGAATAACAAGCTATAAGAATGTGGATATAAAAAGGATAGTTTGGGGGTTATAACCATCTATAGAAAAAAGTTTGACTACTGGGTTGTAAATTTATTTTCTTTTTGGGCCATTGTCTTCTGGAAAGAATAGAGTCAAATAATCCATGTTGGTGGGACTACAAAACATGTTAAGGAGTCAGTCTTTATACCTAATCTTTTGAATATCATATGATTCGTTCTATTTATGTTTTTTTCATAAGAAATGTAATTTTAAGATTTATATTTTAGTGGATCATTAATATTACAAGTATTAGATGTAAATAAAGGTTTATAAAATAGTTAAGAAACTTTCTTATAAAAATATAAAGAACCAATGATTCAACCCCCTCTATGTGGTCTTGATCCAACTTGGGAACTAAAATTGGTATTAGAGAAAATTTTTCCTCTTAAGGATCCATCTCTTAGAATGGAGAATTTCAATACAGTTAATAATAGGGGTCTTCCAGTTTATGATGGAAATAACCATCACCGTTGGAAGAATAAGATGTTACCCTATATTCCATATTTCGAACTAGAAATTAGAAATGTAATAATTATGGGGTTTCCTCTCAGAATTATAGCTGGTTTGATAAATAATGATAAGAAAAGATTAGAGGCTAATGGAAAAGTTTAGAATTATTTAATGATTTCTCTTACCGATAATGTTTATGCTAATATTATTGTGTTTCCATCAGTAAAGAAAATGCGTGATATTCTTAGAAGTTGTTATAAGGGAAATGAGAATGTTAATGATGTAAAGTTACAAATTTAGTAAATTAGATTTGAGGATATGAAAATGGATGATGATTAATGTAATTATGGTTATTTAAAAGAGTAAATAAGACTACATGTAATATCATAAGTTTTGGTGAGAAGATAGAATATTCTAAAATTGTAAAGAAACTAATGAGAAACTTTACAGATAGATTTTATGCCAATGTTTCAACTTTATAAGATCATGAAGATATATCATTAGATGAACATTATAATAATCTTGTGGTATATGAAATGAGAAAATATCCTGCCATCAAGAAATGGTTTGAGAATAAAATTTCCTTCAAATATTTGTTTCAAGGGAAAAATAATGTTAAAGAAGTTGATGAAGAATAAAATTATTTAGAGGAAATGGATAAAGTGGAATATTTAAACAATTTTTTCCATTACATTATAAGAAATATAATAAGGGTAAATGGAAAAATAAAATCTCTAAAATGATGGAATTCTAAATGGAATGGAAATTTTGCAAAAAAATGTAAAGAGAAAAAAATGGTTGAGTTTGAGTTTGAAGAGGATGATAAGAAATCTCAGAAATAGATGTGGATGAAACATATAGAAATATTTACATATTATTAGAAGAAGAAAAGTAATCTGAATATAATAAATAAGGAGGATTCCACATCTAGGGAATCTGATTATGAAATCAACTCTATTTCAAAGGTTAGAAATGGAAATACCGAATCAAGTTGTGATGATGATGGTGAATAAATTTCAGAATCTGAGTGGATTTTTATGAAAAATGTGGAAAAATCAATTGAGAAGAATAATCAACTCAAGAAATAATGAAAGAAGTTGAATAAAGATGTTGAAATTATAACATTTTTGAATAGTGAGCAGATGAATAAATAATAGAAAAATCTCTATTTTATAAAATCTCAAAAAATTAATATTGGCGAGATTGAATGAAAATATAAAATTATGTAGAAAAATAAGATGATAATGAGAAATAAAAATGAAATAATCTACCATTATTGTATAAATTATGTTGAATAATTTTAGGATAGATTAATATCAAAAGATGATAAATTTCTTGAAAGTTAGTTTGGTTAAGATTGAAATGGAGATGTTGGGAACACCATAATTTCTTCTTATAACATAATGTGAGATAATAAAGATTAGAGAAGAATTCACCAATTTATTTGTTGTTAAATGTGAAACATCTTAAGATGGTGAAAAGAAGGGTTTAAAAATATAGTTTTTTGAGTAAACATATTAACTATGAATGATAATAATTAATTAATAAAGTATTTCCATAAGAAAAGTGGTCCAAAATCTATGAGGAAACAACAAATTTTTTTTTTGAAAAAATACTATCTGACTAAAAAATTAAGATTCAGAGTTCACTCTTGGTGTTGTAAAATTTTCTGATATAGAGACATTTTATGTTGGTACAAAATGTCTCTACTATTAAATATATATAAATAAAAGGGTATCTATGATGAGAAATACTACCAATCTTTTATAATAATTTGTTGGAATTGAAAAAGAATACTCAGAAGGTGAATAATTTTGAAGTCCCAATAATAAAAAATTAGAATCAGAAGAATTATGAATACTTTAGAAATGTTTTGAAAAATAAATAGGCCGAGTGTGAAAAGAAAGAGTGCTTAGTTATATGACTATATTATGATTCCATGGCCAGAATGTTATAATAAGAATAAAAATCAGCTGAAGCAAAGGGGAAGAAAAATGTTTCAATAAATGAGAGAAAATTTGATAAAAATATATCAATATAATTTTATTTGAAGATTAATAAAATATTTAAGATATATAAGTAATATATGAATGATACTATTTGTTTTTTGGATATTTTAATAGAATAAGAGGAAGGAATGGAATAGTTGTTTCAAAATCATTATAAAAAAGGTTACTAATGTTGAGGAAGAGTTGAAAAATTCATCTAATGATTCATAAAATGATAATAAAATTGTTACAAAAATTGAGAAGGATGACTATAAGGAAGAAAGGATATCCAATTTAAAATCCAACAGGAAGAATAGATATTTGAGATAAAGAGGTGTCTCTTAGTCCAAATGTTTCTTCTATGAAACTATTGAGGTTCCTTTTTATTCTCAAAATATTTTTATACTTGTACTAAATTTTAGGTAATTAAGGGAGTTGATTTTATGAATTTGTTAATCAAATATCATAATATTTTTTAAAATAAATTAATTAGGTTATGAAAAATTATTTATTTGGAATGTTTTTTTACACCAAAAATTTATGATATGTTTGTTGATATGGGTGTAGGTTGGTCTTAACTTAATAAATATCCATATGATTTCAAAAAATATGAAAATATGTTACATGGAAGTTGTTTTATGGAAAAAATTGATAACCTAAACTATAAAATCTTATTTCCTACCTTGGTTTTCCCCTTGTATACTTAGAGGTGCTCATATATGGGCTGTTTATTAAGAAACCCATGCAATACTATTGTTATTATGAATAAAATTTTCAAGAACAATTAGTGTTATATTTTAATTTGATCATGAATAAAGGGTAGAAGACATTATAAGGGATAGATTTTAGGGGAACATTATTTTAGTGGGAGAAGAAATTTAGAAGAATTATAGAGGGAGAAGAGGAAGTTGTTTTTAAGTGGGTATTATTTTTAAGTGGGATTGATAAAAAAACACAAAATGGGTGATTATTAGGGACCCATTGAGTTTTGGTTGTATTTGTTATCAATAGATGATATAATTTTGAAGTTGATAATATGTGGAGTTTTTATTTCTTTTCACATATTATTTGATTGATGAGGATGATGCATGAGTTGTAGAGAAACATCTGACAAATCAAAAGGAAACATTTTTCTGAACATTGAAATCCAGGAAAAGATGATCAGACATAATTTTCATACACAATTATCACAGATAGATTCTAGTCCAAGAAAATATGAAGATGCATTGATGTTTTATAATTTTCCAAATTTAGAATTTTTCTTAGAAACTTGTGAAATGTCATGAGTAAGTAATTATACAAATAGATTTTATGGAATAAAATAGGATATGAATATTGTAGTGCTGCTGAAGTGGTGGTTGATAGATCCATCAAACTATCAAATCCATCGGACTATCTAATCCACTAGAAAAACCTTTATAGATAATAAATCATTAGGAATGAAATAACTTACTACCTATATTAGTCCATTTGATGAAGCATGAAAATGACCTATTGGATAAATTCTGACATTGATCCATCAGATACTATGCTGGAATCGAATGGAATCAGATGCAAAGTTCTATTAGAGGAAGAATGGTTATGAAATATTGAGTTTTTGATACTGAAGACAAACAATCCTTCAAATAACTACCCATGACTATAGAATAGAGATAGATGAACCAGATGATTTTAAACCATGTCATCAACCATTTTCATCAGGATGCATTTTTCTATAATTTAGTCATAAAAAGATGCTCTAATTTGTTTGTCAGTGGGTTTTGTTCAAATGAATTATTATTGTCTCTTTTCATAAAATAAAATTTCAATTTTTCTTTAATTGGGTCATGAGTTATCAGAAAAAATAGGTTCTAATTCACTAAAAAATACTTGATATAAATTTATCAAAAGAAGCTGGAGACCGATCCATCAGAAAATGATGATACCAATAAGTTATCAGTCACTGAACTTCATTGGAAGAAAGATCACCTGTCTGAGTAATTATTGATCAGTTTAAGAAAAGTAGATTGGTTTTAATGAGTTTTCTGATGTTTTTTAGAAGGGGAGATGGTATCTTTATAAGTTTTCATTATGTTTATGTAAAATAACCTAAAAAATGATTGTAATGAGTAATTGATGTAGAATTCCTTAGTGTTTGAGAAGTTCCATCAGCGTGAGAAGGAAAAGTTAAAGAAAAATATGTCTAATGAAGGTGAAAAAATTATTAAGGCAGTATGTGTTCAACAATTTATGTATTTTAGTTGGTATAGAGCGTTGTAATGATTTGTATTTTGTTCTTATGGGTTTTCATTTGGGTTAAGAAAACAAGAGTTGCAATATGTTTTCATCATTAGGAGAATAACATCAGAACGCCAAATGAATTAGCCAAAAAATGCATCAGTATGTTCAATCCAGTTGATGTTTTGATAAAATTTGAGAAGGTTCAATATGAATCCATAATTTTTTAAAAGAGTTGAAGTGTTCGAAAATGATGAAAAATATGAATGTGAAATTTAGGATTTGTGACCTATTTGAGCCGGAAGAAGAATTAGTTTTCCCACATTTTCTATTCTAGGATGCCTATAAATAGGATGAACAATAAATTCCTACTTGAAACACTTCATGTACGTAAGAAGAAAATGATCTGAAATTTTTAAGATAGGTATTGAGATCCCATCCTGAGTTTTTGTTTTAGGTCAAAACTATGGAAGTTCCATCTGATTGTGGTCGATCCCACAATGTTCTAGCATGAAAAATTCATCATAGGGTGTGTATCAGAGCGGGGTCCAAAAAAATAAGTTCCATCTGAAAATGATACATATAAGCAATAAGTGTAGAGTTTTTTTATTGAGTTTCTACTCAATTATAGTAAAAAGAGTGGAAGTAAATTCACACATAAGACTATCGGATGAAGACCATATGTTAGAGGTTTCTAGACTGAGGCTTATCAGGCTTACTTTTTCTGGATAGATATTCTGGTAGAAGTTTAAAGACAAAAAATTTCATCAATGAATTATTTAAATTCTTGAAAATTTTACAGAGGTAATATTTTGTTCATATAACATATAGAGTAAGTGAATTAATTTATGTAGTGGATCTGGTAAAAAGAAGAAATTGATGCTTATAATTATGGTTCCTTACCAATTACTGAAAATGATTTTTTATTAGGGTCTATAACCAACAATGGGAATGCAGTTTTAGAAATGATAGTTTGGGTGCATAACCAACTAGAGTATAAAATTTGACTACTAGGTTGTAGAACTGTTTGTTGTTGGTGCCTTTGAATTCTGGAAAGAGGACAGGGAATGAATCCATGTTTTTTTGGACTATTCAACATATAAAGGAGTAGGTCTTTATACCAAACCTTATAAATAAGATGTGTTGCCTTCAATTTATTTTGGTTTCATAATAATGGTGAATATGAGATTTATATTTCAGTGGATCATTACTTTAACAAGAATCATTGGTTAAAAAGGGTTTCTAAGATACCTAAGTAACTTTATTGTAAAATGAAAAAGGAACCACTATTTAAACCTCCTCTCTGTGGTCTTGATACTACTTGGGAAAATCACTAACATTTAGAATAGATAAAAGGAATCATATAATGTACCTCCCCCACTTTATTTCTCCATGTGTGAGGAGAATTGGAGTTATGATAAACAATTCCCCAAAACGGGGATTAATGACAATGATCGACATCAGAAACCTCTTAAGCCAACAGAAAGGTGTAAATCTCATGCGACCACAACTTATGAAGAGGTGTTTGATAATAACATGGTTAAAGGTGCACATACCATCCATTCTATAACTACTAATGTCTTATTTTGACTTTGGATCTACCCATTATTTTATATCAAATGAATTTCTTATGGGTTTCAATATTCCACCCAAATGATTAGATTTAGAATTATTTGTTAACATCCCTTATGGTACAACAATCACATAACAAGTCTATGATTCCTATATAGTTGATTTTGGTGGAACGTTTCTTTCTAAATATCTTTTCATTCTTCCTCTAGTTGAATTTGATGAAATCTTAGGCATGGGTTAACTTTATCTACATAAATACCACATCAATTTTCAAGGAAGGGAAATTATATTTGATATTCCAAACTAACCTATGATCTTCTTATAAATGTGATGATAATTATGAACATTTTATGGAGATCAAATCCAATGTATGGGTATTAATTTTCATTCAGAAGGGGTTTTAATATCATATGGATGGGGAAACAATTAATATAATTGATATGACTATTTCCATTAACTATACTAAAGGGATTATTCTCCTCCTACACATGGAACCACTACATTATTAATCATATATGTGGCCACCTACCCTTTACTTCTATTCTCCCTCCTTGATATACAGTCTCCCTAATTCCTCCCCACACCCTAACTCTCCTACCCCAACCCCATCTTCTTCCTACCTTTGCCTCCTCCCCAGCCTTGCCTCCTTCCCCCATGCTTGCCTCACCGCCTCCACCTCCGCCTCCACCTTGACAACTCGCTACCATGCATCCCCAACTCTGATATGTATCACTGACTCCAATATGCATCCTCACCTTACCTACTCAAAATATACACATCTACCTCCAATTCTATCATATTTCCTTACCAATTAGCCACCACACATCCCTTATAATTCCCCACCCTTCCCCCATCACCACCTCTATATCCCTATATGAGGAACCGAAAAATCTATCAAGGTGTGTCTCTCCTTAATGTTTCAATTGATGCTTTAATCAGCCTGGATTGATTTACCTTTTCTATATTGCAATCCAAGAAAAAATCATTTTCTGAATCAACGTGATCAATCTATCAGGGAAGCAAAGAAACTCATGAGTACAAAGGGAAATCCATTCACTCAAATCCCCTTAAAATTTTCAATGAAAAATAAATTAATGGATTGGTTAGATCCACTATGCTAGATACCCTGAGAAGGGGGGTGAATCAGGGTAAGAAAAATTAAAACAGATGCCCAATTTGATCTTTTTTTTTGTTTTTAGGCAAAGCCCACTTCTCTCTCTCCTTACCATTGCAAAGTATGAATGAATATTAAAGCATGCACATGACACAACAATTTTACTTGGTTCACCCTCACTGGGATATGTCCAAGGATTATACACCAACGATGTGACGATGTACCAAATCCATTATAAGTGCAATGCTATTTACAAGTTCAAAGCAAACTCACTGTCCCTTCTGGTTTACAAACATTCACAATTTGAGAATACACTACTCTCTCATCTGAGGTGAGCTAACTGCTTCTTTAAAAGATCCACTCAGAGTTTATAGACCTGTAGGTCTCCTCATTATAACAAATGAATGAATCCTCCACTGAATGTAGATGCTCTATTGAAGTACTAATTTCATCCACTGATGAATAACCATTTTAAATAATCACTAGGAAACACACTTTGGGAAAACCTTCTCAAAGATCCGTACTTCATAAATCTCCCAATATCACAAATCTAAAACTAGACTTCGCAATGTTCCTACCTCTTCAAAAAGCACACACCTTCAAAGAGATCACTACCTCATGGAGCACACTACTTTGTGGATCTCAGACCTTTGAAATGCTCAAGCCTTAACAAAGAATAGGCCGTTGTAGAGCTCAAGCCATTACAGAGAAACTTCCTTATTGATGCTCACTAAACCAATGTGCAACACACCACTTTCGTAGAGCTAAATTAGCCACCGTGAAGCCCCTTCTTTTGTGAAGCACACTGTCTTTGCAAAACTCCTTTGCGAGACGAGGGAAACATTTTTTTTGGAAAACTCTCTTTTTCTCTCAAGGGGGTCGAGGTCTACTTTTAGGTGATTCCACCGACCCTTGAACCTTCCGCGCGATGTCATCACCACGTGATCTCAAATCGCGAAGCTCCAAAATTTCCAACAAAATTATCTCTATATCACGAAGCACCATGACAATTTTTAGAACATGTATCTCATCATAATCGCAGATCATTCTGTCAATTCCTTTGGGCATTATCCACGAATCTCCACTCTCGATGACCTTCGTCGCCGCATGCTCTTCAACTCTGTCCTTGACAATGATTTTCGTAATCATGAAGAACACTGTCAACATTCCTTTTATCTTTGCGAAATCCACATCAATAATCCCATATTCACGGAAATCAAAGATTTTCCATATTTTGATGAGATCTTAAAGGATATCCATATTTCTTGATGCACACCAACCTCCAAATTTTGGACCCCAAAAATTTGGCAAACACTAGAAAAGAGCACCACCTTGTATCTACACTTTTTTTACCGCCTCCAGATATTCTATTCATTTTCAATGGATCTTTTTACATAGGGATTGTCAACAACATCTCCAGAACTCGACAAATTACCATGGAAACATGTATTGTCAACAAACACAACCAACCCAAAAATGCTGCAATGTTACCTTTAGGTATTTTTTCCCATAATCTCCCCCTCTGGGTTTGTTGACAACTCTTCTCAAAACCATTTCAGGCACATTGAGACTTCGCTGAAGCTTCATTCATCCTTTAACATACTTTGACTCTTTCGATTCAGATAGTGACCAAAGATTCACTCACCACATAATCTAAGCCCACATGAGCAATACATGACTTGAGAAACAAGAATAAATGAAAAGTTCATCAATGAACCACTACATTTCTAACACCAACCGTTGGCACCAAACTGATACCAATTGTTGATCGCTGGTAACCTTCAAACACCATTCCAACATCGCTTTTATTTTTTTATCATGATCCTCATCTATCATGATATCTATGCTTTGTTTGATCACTTCTATCATCGTCAGATTTAAAAATCTCCCCCTATTTCATCCCCCTATCTCGCTGCTCTACCTGTCAGCTTCTCCCCATGTCTTTGACTAAGACATTTCTCCCTTTCTTTGCCATAGTTTCCTCCCAGGAAGAGTCACTATTTCTACCCCTTTGCCAATGAACCAAAAGGTCACTGCTCTGTGGACTGAGACATTGGAAATGAAACAAATTAGCATGTTATATAAAAACAACCCATACCTCGGGTAGAGGGAGGGGTCCGTATGCACACTTTTTCAAGTGCGGGGAGTCGATTGGACTCCTAGATCTAGTCGATGCCTCTCAAAAACTTCCATGGGTAATTCCTTTGTCAGAATGTCTGCAACCTCTAGGTCAAAAGGCACATAATCCAACTTCATGATTCCTTGCTCAACCTTCTCCTTAATAAAATGATACTTTATCTTAATGTGCTTTTACCTAGAATGATGGATGAGATTTTTGCTGAGATTTATAGCACTTGAGTTATCACACTGGATTCTGATTGGAGACTTCACTTCAACTCTCATATCATCAAGTTGCTGCTTCATCCAAAATAAATGAGTGAATTCTTGAGTGGCCGCAATATACTCATCTTCTGTAGTGCTTAATGAAATGAAATATTGCTTCTTGCTTATCCAGGAAATACACAATCCACCAAGATAAGAAGAACCTCCTGACATTGATTTCCTAGCATCCGCTGAACCAGCAAAATTTGAATCAGTATATCCCAATAATTCTCTCTTGGGGTTTTCGCTATATATCAATACAAAATCCACCATTCCCTTGATATACCGAAGTATTATTTTCACTACATGAATGTGGCTGTCCTTGGGATTTCTTTGATATCGCACTGCTTGGAATGTGGCAAAAACAATATCAGGAATCGTCGCTATTAGGTACAGTAAACTCCCAATAATCTTCCGGTATTCTGTGATATAAACTTCCTTGCCATTATCATATTTCTATAATTTCATCCAAGTAGCAATCAGAGTCTTAATCTCCTTGGAATCTTTTATTCCAAATCTTCTCAGAACCTCCTTGGATTATTTGGATTGAGTAATGAATGTTCCATTACTTCCTTTTATCACCTGTAAACCATGGAAAAATGTCAGCTCATCAATCATAGATGTTTCCAACTCATGTTTCATGAATTTGGTAAACTGTATGCACTGTGATTCATCTGATCCACCAAATATTATGTAATTGACATAAACTAGGACTATCATCATTAGATTACTGTTGTTATTGAAATAGATATGGAAATCAACTCCCCCACACTGGAAACCAAGATTCTTGAAGTACTAATCAAGCCTTGAATACCTTGCTCTTAGTACTTGTTTTAGCCCATACAACACCTTATTCAGTTTACAAACCTTGTTCTAATCCTCATGAATGAGAAAACCATCTGGCTTCTCGATATTAACTTCTTCATACAGAATTACATTACAGAATGCCAATTTTACATCCATCTAGAAAACCTAGAACTTTTGATGCACTACAATGGCTAGGAATAATCTGATTGTCTCCAGCCTTGAAACCGGTGCAATTGTCTCATAAACATATATTCCCTCTATCTGGGAGTATCCTTTTCACACTAGTCATGCTTTGTTTCAGATCACTATTTCATCTTCATTCATCTTGTTGCGATAGACCCATTTAGTCCCAATGAAATTTTTATCTTCTAGCCTTGAAACAATCTCTCATGTCTGATTCATCACAATATGATCTAGCTCATCATTCATAACCTGAACCTAGTTTTCATCTTTAGATGAATCAACAAAACATTTAGGCTCCACCTAAGATATAAAATATGTCTCCTAAAAAGACTTCATTCTTCTTGTATGAACTGGAGCTAACTGATCACCAATTATATTTTTCCTATCAATTTCAGCTCGACTTATTGGCTTTGGTTCAGATACAAATTTTACTTCCTCATGATCATCATCAGTATCTTCTTCTAAATCAGCATCATCCACTTCTTCTCCCCCTGTGTTTCTTTCCTCTTCATCACTTTCATTAGGAAATTTATCACTATGCTGTTGAATACTCTCTTCATCCTTTACTAATGTGACATCATTTCTCTCAACTACTTTTCCCAGCCTTTTGTTAAAGCATTTGTATGCTTTTATTTTTCCTTAGTTGCCAAGGAATATCCCTTCATCTCCACAAACCTCAAATTTACTATGTTTCTCGTTGTTGAGGATAAAGCACTTACTTCAAATTATTCAAAAGTATTTCAGTTTTGGATTATTTCCTTACAACATCTCATACAGATTCTTTCCTTCCTTGGGACACAACAGAGACCTATTAGAAATGTAGAATGGTGTCAATACTGGTTCCTTCCAAAATTTCTCTGGTAGGTATTTTTCTATGAGAATCGTTTTGGTCATATTGTTGATGATATTATTTCTCCTTTCAACCATTCCATTATGTTTGGGAGTTCTTATTGAAGGAACTTGATGCATTATCCCATGTTTCTCAAGATAGTCTTCCACCTGACTATTTGTGAATTCGGTATCATTATCAGTATGAAACTTTAGAATTTTCTATCTAAGCATCCTTTCAAACTCTCTCTAGTACTGTTTTAAGAAGACGAACACATCAATCTTATGGGAAATAAAAAATACCAATTCCACTATGCAATAGTCATCAATGAAATGAACGTAGTACATCTTTTCATAAATTGATCATGGTGTGATAGGCCCAAAAAAATCAGCATGCACCAATTCGAGCACTCTTGTTGACCTATTTTCCTTTGCCTTATACATCTTTCTGATGAAATTCCCTTATTGTCATGCATCACATGTGTGAGTATGATCACATGATAGCTTAGGGAGGTCTCTTTCTACATCACACTTTACTAGATCTTCTAGAGATGCTTGGCAAAGATGACCAAGTCGTTTATACCACAACTTGTTTTCTTACTCACTCTATAAAAATCTCATATCTTCTTCCCCACTTACTAGGTAGATATTTACCTTTGTTCATTTTCCCTATAGAACCATTGTTTCATATCTTCCTTTGACAATGAACATCTTCTTAGTAAACCTTATAGAATGTCCCGAGTCACATAGTTGACTCACCCTTAGAAAATTGTGACTGAGGCCGTATACTACTAAGACATCAACACGTCTCATCACTTCGCCACCAAACCTGGACCTTCTTAAGCCAATAATCTTTAGGTCCTCATCGTTTACAAACATTAAAACTCATTATTTTTCATATTTTATTCCTGTAACAAGATCCTTATTATCTGTCATGTGAGATGTGCAACCACTATCAAGGATCCATACACCCTAACAGTATGATGCTTTAAGTACAATTTCTATCACCACTGCCTTCTCATAATTTTTATTATTGGTCCATATTTCTTCCTTCACACCCGACATAGATTGATACTTTTGATATTTATTAGAGTATGATGAACTGTCTTCATCTTGCAAATATGGAAATATATTTTTCATTTTCAACTCACCTGTTGGTTCATTGATCTGATGCTTGCGAACATTTTTATTTTGCTTTGGCAAATCCCTCTGTATGGTCAATGTACAATATCTATCCATGTGCCCAAATATTTCGATCAAAAAACGGTGTCATTCAAAACATTTTCCAGTGAATCATTCTTTGTTTGGCTGCCACCTATGTTCTTGTGCCCTTCAATATCTCTTGGCTATGGAACACACATATTGTGAATGTCCCATCTTTACACAACAATAAAACCTGATAAATGGTGCATTAAATTGTGTCACTTCTACACAGCTAGTTTCCCTTTTTTATCTATGAATATTCTGATTCTTTTTGGTGCCCAAATCAACCTTCAATCTAAGAATGAGTTCTTCTAGTCTTGCTTCAATTTTCACAACTTTGTGTTTTCGATCAAGCCCCCAATCGACCATAGCTTCAAAACAAAATTGTTGCTTCCTTTCTGCTGAACCACTATAATCCACTTTTATCTTCTTGGTTTTCAGAGTGATTAGCTTTCCTAAAGTCCCAGTAAGAGTTAAGAGTTTTTCTTTATCCTTAACCATTTTATGCAAACTGACAACTTCTCATTCGAGTTCTTTAATGTGCTTGATTTGATATTTCCTTATGTTATTCAAGTGATCAATCTCCCTTTTCTATTCTTCAATATTGAATTTAAACTCACTAACTATTTCTGAGTCCTCTAGTGTTGATGACTTGAGTTTCTCAATTTCTTCCACCAACTCAGACTTCTCTTCTTCCTGCTACGACTTATAGAATTTGGCATCATGAACTACTTTGTTGGCTTTCTTTGTTTTGGATCTGAAAACATCTATATCCTCAAGAGCATCCTCTAACTCAAATTTCATATCCACTATTCCTTCAACTTATTCATCTTCATCAAAACTGGTTTCATCATTTTTATAAGTTCTCCTAACAACATCCACCATAGCATTTTCTCCATGATCTTTTCAGTTCTCTATCTCCTCAACCTCCTAAACCTCAGACTCATCTGAGATGCCCCATTCTTGTGAGAGGAGATTCTTATTATTAAGGAAATTTCTTTTGGAATGTTTCTTTCCTTTCACTTAGGCCGATGGAATCTTCAAGGGAATATCAACTTAATCCTCATATTCTTCTTGGAACTTCTTGGGGAACCTTGCTGCAAGGTGTCTAATCTTTTCACATCGAAAGCATACTAGTGAAAGTTTCCCTTTAAACTTTCCTATTCCTATTTTATTATTTGAGGAAAGGATTGAGATAACCTCATATGTATCTTCTTCTTCATTATAATATTTGATGTTGAGCTTCTTCATGGCCTTGAATGACACTTATTTGGATTTTTCATTTTCTACCACATCGTTATCATCATTTCTTATTTCATAGGAAATAAGGGTGTTGTGCATGTTATCCAATGTTAGACCTTTCGGGTCTTTATCTTCCAAAATTGAATCTTTCAGATTGAATAGAGGAGGATGTTTCCTCAAGATGCACTTCACAATCTTTGTGTCTTCAATAACTTCTCCAATACCTTACATGTCTTCCACTACAACATTTACCCTATCAAACAATGCATCAATAGAATCATTCAGGTTCATTCTCAGATTTTCATACTTGTTCGACAACACTAGCAGCTTTACCTCTCTGACCTTTGTATCTCTTTCATATATATTCAATAGCTTTTCCCACCTGGAAGGTGACGTTTTTTCAAAACATCACATTCATATAGATATCATTGGAGGGGATCCCCGTAAAGCATTAATTCCCTTGGGATCAAAATCCAATTCTCTATGCTCATCTTCTGATAATGAACCTCTATTAATATCATCTATTATGCCATGAATTTCTGCTATGAACACATCCATTCCTAATGATTAGATGTAGTTTTGGATTCAATTATTCCATAGCTGAAAATTGTTCCCTTCGAAGATCAGATTCACTTTGTTATTAGTGACATCCATTTGAGAGAGAAACAGTGATCTCAACCTTTCCATGTGATACCAATTATTAGTCCCACTAGGCTATATACTCTAAGAGGGGTGGTGAATTAGGGTAAGACAAATAAAAAAATGTCCTCTTTTGATATTGTTTTTTTGTTAGACAAAACCCTCTTCCCTCTATTCTTCCCATTCTATAGTATGAATAAATGTTAAAGCATGCACACGACCCAATAATTTTACTTGGTTCACCCTTACTGGGCTAGTCCTAGGTGAATACACTGACAATGTGCCGATTTTCCAAATCCACTATATGTGCACTGCTATTTACAAGTTTTAAGTAGACTCACTATCCCATCTGGTTTACAACCATTAACAATTTGAGAATACACTTCTTTCTCAACTAAAGGGAGCTTGCTGCTTCTTTAGAAGATCCACTCAGAGTTTGTAGACCTGTAGTTCTATTTATTATCACAAATTAATGCTTTTTCCATTGTATGTAGATGCTCTACTGAAGTCCAAATTTCATCCACTGATGAATAACCCTTTTACACTGATCACTAGGAAACACAATTTGGAAATACCTTCACAAAGAACCATACTTAGTGAATCTCCCAATTTTGCAAAGCTCAAACTAGCCTTAGTGAATTTTCTGCCTCTTCATGAAGCACACACCTTCACAAAGATCACTACCTCATGGAGCACACATACTTGTAGAGCCCATAACTTTTCAAAGATAAATAATACATAAATATTAGTTCGTCACAGAGCTCAAGACATCGTAGAGAGACTTCTTTAGCGAAGCTCACTGAGCCAACATGGAACACACCACTTTCACGGAGCTAAATTAGCCGGCGTGCAACTCCTTCTTTCACAAAGCACACTGCCTTCACGAACCTCCTTCGTGAGTTAAGGGAAACAAAATTTTCTTGGAAAAGTCTCTTCTTCTATTGAGGTGGTCAAGGTCTATTTATAGGAGAATCCACCAACCCTCAAACATTTTGCGTGAAGTCAGCACCACGTCATCTGAAATCGCGAAGCTCTGAAATTTCCACAGAAATTCTCTCTATATCGCGAACCACCATGATAATTTTTAGATTACAGAGCTCATTATAATCATGAAGCATTCTGTCAATTCCTTCTCACATTCACCATTAATCTCTACTCGCAATTCCCTTAACCACCACAATGATCTTCAACTTTTTCATTAACAAATCTCATCGTAATCACGAAGAACACCGTCAACATTCCTTTTGTCTTCGCTAAATCCACATCAAGAGTCCCATATTTGTGAAACTCAAGCCTTTTCTAGATATTAAATTACTTTTTCATGGTTCTTTGTCTACATGGATTGTCAACAACATCTCTACCACTTGACAAATCACTAAGGAAACCTGCATTGTCAACAAAAATAACCATCCAAAAAATACTGAAATGTTAAATTGAGGGATTTTTCCCAATAGGATTTAATGTTTCACAGAAGGGGGTGTTTCAATGAGGAGGTATGTCACGATTTAGATGTAGAATTATTTGAGGGTTCAGGTCATGAAGGGTATCAGTCTCTCCATTCAAGATGTTTTCCCCAACACTCCTTTGGTGGTCATCAATATGGGCAAGAATGTTGCCATTCCTCCTCATCCAATTTGATTTCTTAGATTCTTTTAATTGAATCATGTGCCTCATAGTAGGTCAAATAAAGACTAGTGATTTTATCCATTGGAAACGTTTTTAGTTTTCTTCTCCATTGGAAGAGCCAATTAATATGTATAATTACCAAGAGGTCTTTTTCCTGATTCGAGATGCGCATGTCCCATGTTCTCCAGTATGTGGTATGCTAAAGAAGATAAAGTCATCCACCCCCTCCCAAGAGTGTCATGACACCAGCATAGAAAAATAATAGGAATGAAAGAAGGCATGACAACAATTACATTGACATTAACATATCAATGAATTACATTTTTTTCTTCTATCAAGATGGATACATCTTTGAAGAATGAATTTCATGAAACTCGATCTGGGATCTCACTCTTTATGGTAGATTGGGAATTCAAGGTTAGTTCAGTAATTATAATGGCCTCATCATTTATTCTTGGAAACCTACAAATCTAGGTTTTATCATGATAAACATGGATGTTGTTTCCAAAGGAAATGAAGACCAGTATGTAGAATTAAATAGAAAAATTTCATAGAAAGAGTGGTGAGATTACACTCCTTTATATATACACTTTAAGAGTGAACTTTGTTTAAACATACATGCACATTTTTTGGTGCCAAACAATGTTTAAACAAACATTAAACTCTTGTATACAAATTTTTGAAATATAGAATGTTCCATACACTTCAAAAGTATACATTACTATATGCATTACACTCCTCTATACAAATTCATACATTACATTACACTCCTATTTTGTTCAATCAAGTTCATAAATAGATTTGGAAAATAATTCTCCTTTTCATATCATCTTTAGTTTTTTTAGAATGTAATGAATGGGATTTGATTTAATGTTAGTGAAACATTAATTCATGTGTTTTATGCTCACATAAAGATGTTCATGTAGTTTTAGGTGACTAATATGTGTATAGTATAGTGAAATATCTATTTGAAGTGTAGTATATAATGTCTTGCAAGCCACTTTGAATGAGTATTGGAATACAACAAGTCTGACTACTAGAATGTGACCACATCATCCTCCATCGCTGGATTTCCAAGGTATTTTTCTAATTGTAATTATAAGTACGTTACCTAGCTTCGAAAAATAGCTTTTCTCAAAATCAACCTCAAATGACTAGTGGAATACTCATTTTCATTCCAAACATATATCACTATTGTTCATAAATGAACATCATGATCATATTCATTCTAGTAATTAAATGATTTTATATGTTATTCCACACATTTTTGGTCAAAGTTTATTTTTTGATCATCACCCGACTTTCACTAGGAATGATGATAAACTTTGAAGACTACTGGAATGATATGTTTCCAATATATCATTTTCATAATGGAAATCTTCATCTAACAATCAGTTTTCTTCTTCCAATTTTCTCCCATTTTAATTTCGTTCCTGCCTTTTGTTTTGGATTGTTGGTAGATTGTTTTCTATTTCCCCTTTTCCTGTGATTTGAATCTGATTGTTCAATGAATATTTCAACATATTTGGAGGATATCACCAGCTAATAGAGAAATATAACCTCTTCTCTGCCTCTTTCATAGGTTTCTATGATCATAAAGGTTAGGCTTTCTCAGGTAGGAATCTCTTCATATTTTTCTCCCTCATGAATTGTATTGATATCATAAGGCTTTGAATAATTTTCCCCAATCTTGAAGTGTTTTCATATAAGTTTTATAGGTGGAGGTCCAATTTATCTATGATGGTCATTTTACATTTTCCAAATTAGTCCCCACACACATGACTGCTGTGGGTGGTTGTACCATTCTCTAGAGTTTTATTATTATAGGTCATACTAGTGATTTATTAGATCAATGAATGTTCTTCCAATGATTATATTTTTTTTGGAGAAATGGTCATAAATTTGGAAAATTAATAAATGTATTTGATGCCTTAAATTGAAATTTTGTGCATAGGGTAATTTTTATTTTGAGGGGGGGGGGTTCATGTTGAGGCTTTGGAAAATGATGGGATTATAGATAATGTTTGAGAGCCCTCTAAAATAAAGAAATGATGTGATACATGTCAATTTCCTGATGAAATGTTAAGCTTAACTTATTATGATTTTTTAGAAAAATTGGGCCATTAAATGACATGAGAATAAGGGAAAAAACCCTTAGTTTTTTATGACTATGTGGGTAACAATTGACTTAGGTTATGGTGGATTCACTCGAATGTGTATTGAGGGGGTAATATGCACTTAGATGGGGAATGATTTATTGATGGATGTTGGTTTCTGTTAGATATTGAGATTTCGATGTGTGAACCCTTAGGACTGGAATTTGATCGAACTTTAACAGGTTAACCTTCCACACGAATAGTGCAATAGATGGTCCTATGTACATGAAAGATATGAATTTCCTATGTTCATGTACAGATCAAAAACACGTTCCTAAGGAAATAAAAATTGTTGTAAAGTGGACTGGCTTCCTTATAACATGATTATTATTAGTAGTAGGTGCTAGGGCATAACTTGGATACCTGTGAAGAAATGATAGGTGTTTCATATTTTTTTTTCATTTATCATCATGATATTCTTGTTATAATCTATTAGAAATTGGCTTCTAAGTCTTCAAATTCCATTTTTACCACTTTTTGGACGTGGTAGTGCCTCCACTATGTCAGTTCTTTGTTTCCTACATTGTGGTCCCATTAATTCTGGTAATCCAAACCAATGCTATGATTTTTCCCTGGAGTTAATATTAGGGTAGTGTTTGGAAATACTAATTATCACTTATGTAGGTGTTGTACTTTTTTTGACACCAGTGACGGAAAACTGTTTATTTTACTTATCGCATTTTTTACAAGGTTACATTTCATAACACTTTTTGAAAACTAATTATAGCACTTATCACTTATGTAAGTGTTTTATAAGACTTGTGATAAGTGTTTCTAGATTTCTTATTGAAAATGTGCTTTTATGCCACTTATTTACTTGGTTTCCTTCAAGAATTTAGCCATGAATAGTTTTTTAGAGACTAAACTAATCAACAGTTATTTTTTCAAATTGTTTAACTTCAATAAGTACTTAAAAATAGAGCCTAAATGTTTTCTGATTGCTTATTTAAATAGTGTTTCTTGGCCACTTTTTAAGTGGTTTGATTCTAGAATTGTAGTATAAGTGTTTTTTCAGAAATAGAGAAAACATAACTTGTTTATTTTTTCGACTGATTATCACCATTTATTTTTTTAAACTAATCAATACATAAGGGAAATTTTTAGAATTTGGTAATGGCTATATATTATACAATGTATATATTAATTCGTTATTTTTTTTTTAAATTTTTATAGTTAATTGTCATATTTTTTTTGCTTCAAATTATATCATGTACATTCTACACCACGAAATTCTCTTAACATGATACATTTAGAATTTTTTAACATTCTAACATTTGAATTTTTCTCTTCATTCACTATTTTAGGATTTGGAATTTTGAATTCCCAATTATCTTTCTATAGTTAAATAGTACATTTTTGCTACTTCAAATTATGTCAGGTATATTATACACCACTGTATTCTCCCGAACTGATACATTTCGAATTGTTATACATCTTAAGGTCAGAATGTTTCTCTTTGTTCACTATTTTAGGATTTTAATTTTTCAATTCCCAATTATCTCCTTATTAATTCTAACTGATATTGTAGTTACATGTTCTATGACATTTAGGTTGTCAGGATATTACCCCTCCACAATATATCTCACACACATTCCTGGATTCCATTCCTTTCTGGTCTACCTCCCTGATATACCTTTTCCCCTATTCCTCCCCCACCTCGACTCTCCCCCCTGACCCCATCTTCTCCCCACCTCTGCCTCTTCCCCATCCCTCTCACCTCCTTCCCCCTATCCCATCCTCCTTCAAGCCCCTTTCTTCGCCTCACCATCACCGCCTCTGCCTTCATCTCAATGCCTCGCTACCATGCATCCCCACCTCTGCTATGCACCCCCACCTCCGCTATGCTTCCTCAACTGACCGAATCTCCATAACAATCTCCACATCCACCACATCGCTTTTTCATCTCATTGCCTCAGATCCCAACTTCCACTATGAATCCCTACCTCACCACCTTCGCCTCCTCCACGCATCCCTACCTTACTACCTCAACCAATTCTAGTTGGAATTTGTTCTTAATGAATATGAATTTTTTTTGTTTTAGATCTGGGTTGGATTTGTCGATCTTCCCAATCTCTGGTGTTTTTTTTTCATTGAAAAAGTTATTTTTGATATGTTGTGTTCATTGGATCAAAAAGTTCATTTCCTAGACTTCTATGGAACTCCCCATGCTACACAATATTTTTTTTGATATTGAGATCATCTAATTTTGGTTTCCATTATTATCAATTTTTCTATACAAGGTTTAATTTCTTGAACAAGACATGACGATATTCCCTTACTCAAAGAAATAATTAACTCCAAATAATTTTATTTTCTTACGGGTTGTTGTATATAAAAATTTTATTCTTATTTGGGTGTTGTTAATAGTGGTATCAAGTAAATATTTGGTACATGGTTATTATCATGTATCTTTCATTCTCACTCATTTCCCCTTCCGTTATTCTTACACCACTGAGAACCAGTAGAAGAAGTAAAAACATGTATGGAGGGGTTTTCTTGAATGACGATGATACTATTTCTTAAAATATCCCTTCAATATCAGTAGTTTTGGTTTTGATTTACTGCAATATCTACTTCCATATGACCACTATTTTGATTATATCTGATTTCATCCAATCTAAAGACCCATATTCTTCTTGTAGCCAACAACATATAAACTAGGATAGTTATACTTCCTCACATGCCATATGATTTCTACCATGTGTTGGAGTTTATTTGAGTACATTTCCTTAGCCCCTACTTGAACTTTCATTGGGTAATATTTCTTAGTTTCAATTTATTATCTAATTTTTGTCTTATTTTCCCTGGTTAAGTTTTAGTTGTTTTTAAATATTTAATGTCATGTAATTAATTTTATTTGTTACTTATTTTTACTGGGTTTCATTGATTCATTCATTTACTCATTTTCCAATCCCTTGTAGAAGTCCCCCACAGAAAGTGGAAGCAGTAACTAGAGTCAAGGAGATATGTTTGTTACCAGTTGAATGCCTATGGTAATTTAAATTTTCATTCATTAATGTAATAACATGTCATTGTGATTTTGAAAGTTTCATTTTTAATGTTTCTTAACTCAAATTTTATGAATACCATTCCTATAAAATCAATGATAACCTATTCAACTATCTCTCTACCTCCATATTAAGACTTCACTACATACTCAACCACATAGACCATGTAATTCCCATTACAGATCTCATACTCCACTTCATGTAATCCCCTTTATGTAGCCTCTATTAATTTTTTACTCAACCATGTGCACCCGACCTAGTATTTCCTTTCATGGATTGCATACTGCACTTTATGAAATCCCATGTGAGTATCCTATATTTAGTGTATACTCAGCCATGTGAACCCAGTATTCCCCTTGATGGATTGAATACTACACATAATGAGGTAAACCTCACATACCCACCAAAAAGTTAATACTTCCCAAAATCACACTGCATACTACCTTCATTCTTCACAAAATGCCTCGAAAAATTCTCAATCATGAGATTCCATTGTAGATGGATATACTATAGACTGTCTTCCTAGGTAGCCTCCAAATATCTCTTAATTTTTCATCTGTTTATAATGATATTAATTGCGGTGTATCTATATTAAAACTTCATCAAATAACTTTCATAGATTTGAAATTACATTTCAACCCTTCAAAAAATAACCACTATAGAACTCAAATAATATATATCTTATGAGAACATACTATCCTATTCTCTACATACTGCACTACTTTGACCACATACTCCATTCCATGGATATGCTTTCAATGAACATTCATGAACTATAATCTTCTTACCTCTATTCAAACTATGTACTACCTTTATAGTCATTCTGAAATCACCGCACAGAGATTAGGTATTGTCATTTCAAACCATGAACATCATAAGAAAACCACATACTCAAATTTTTGAGTCACATGATCTACTTTGTGGGACACTTACTTTCTATGTGAGAACCCATGTTGTAAGCTTTTTATGCATGTCTCGTAATGGACTACTTGAATCACATTATTGACTATGAATACCATGTTCTTACTATGCGGAAAACCTTATTTTATCTCAAATCCATCATGGAACTTCACCATACCTAAGGAATCATTTTCCAAAAATGGTCACTATTTTTAGACATAAAAATGATAACTTATCCAAAATATGGAACACAAAAATTTGGAAATACTTTGAAATAACTTTTTCTTTCATACTAATGTTATTGTCTTCCAAATATCTTCACTTGATTCTTTAGAACATTATTTAGTTCAACTTCATATCTTTAAATATATCTCTTAACATCCAATCATTTTAGCAAAAACATTATGGATTTATCTTTTGAGATTAACATTTTATTTCCCCACAACTCACATTATGTATATTTTAGTGAATACAACATCTAAAAACTCACTAATATCCGTTTGGATTATGGTTCTCTACATTCTTCAATTATTATTCTTGAGGCATTCCTTAACATTCAAATATTAAATCTGATCCTCAAGTCACCAATTAGATCCTTGATATAGGGATCTTCCAGTATCTCATGCTTTAATACACAACCTCATGTGGCATATTTTTTTATTCATCGATTCACATGAGTTTTTACAGCATAAATGGGTGTTTAAAATCTATTTTACATTGTTTTTACATTATTAAAATGTCTTTAATTTATTGATTATCCCATCAGTCTTTGAATATTCATCTTCCAAAAAGGTTTTCCTGTAAATTTCTTATATCTATATAAAATCTTTGTGTATGTTACCAATTTTCTTATTTACAAAATTATTTTAACCATATCTCTCATTTTGAATATGTTTTTGATAGATAGAGAAAACATTGTTGATAACAGGAGGTTTGTAGGTCATCACTTGTCGACCACAACCTACTTCAACGTTCATCACCTATTTTGGGAATCCCAATTTCTCAAAAGGAGACATGAAAAGCAGCAAATCTTGCACCACAGGTCAAGCATTTTTGGCCATCTTAATCACTAGGTAGTACAACATCCAGAACACAACTTCCATTATTCATATTTTGGGCTCTGTCATGCTGAATATGAGTACCAAATGATCACCATAAGGACCACTATGGCCTGGTCCCTATCCAGCTAGCTGTTTTGGGCATATTTACAAAAACACACCCTTTTCCATGGATGTGGTCATGCCTCTGGCTTGTTCTCCATCTTCACCACAACCACCTATATCTAATATCCTTGCTTGTGTCAGGAAATTTTCCACACATTATCACTTTTGGAATATATTACTTCATATATTCTATCCCATAGAGTGTTGTATCTCACTCAGATGTAAAAAATAATATTCTCTTTAATATAATTGATTTACCACTATATTGTATTCATTTTAATTTATTTAATTAAGTGTACAGAAAATTCATCATTTTATTTTATGTTCTGTGAAATTTTCAGTTTAAATTTATTGCATTCACCATTAACTCAAAAAACAATCTCCTACAAAAATATACTACTATTTCAATTTTTCAATATCATTTTATTTGTATATTTAATTCTATAAAGATAGAAAATACTTCAAAAAGAAACTTAAAATACAAGAAAAATGTCTCTCTTCTTAAGTAATTTGATGGGTGCACTTTCTAACAACTGTTCATAATTAAATTTTTTTATGATGTCCATTTTACTCCACTTTCTAAAAATTTCACTATTTTGGCCTATGCATGGTGGTAATACATGATAAATTACCTCTATTAGGAACCATTGTGGTATGTGGTGAGCTTCTGCTGATTGATCTACATCTCTCTCACTATCTTGTTTTATTCTGTGGTTGCAGTTCATTTCTTCCTCCTTTTCAATCCTTATTTGCATTGTTTCCAACTAAATGTTATGCTACATTCAACTCATACTACTTTGTATTTTTTTATATGGATTTTTTTTACTCAATATTTGGGTTCTTGCCATGTTTTTAATATGATACATTGTCACTATACACTGCATGAATTAGATGCCTATTACTAATCCGCACACACATGTACTAATGCCATCAGACAAAATATATATCTATTTATTTTTTCACCCGAAATTCATAATCCATACTATAGATAATGAGTTCAAGGAAACATGTATCCTCATATATCTAACACATATGTTTCCATTATCACTTTATTTCTCTTTTTATATTAAATTTGTTTAATGATTTTAGTAACTCTAAATTATAAGTGTCTATATGTAAATTTTCAATTAACATTATTTTTTCGTGTAAATACATAAGTTGGGTACTAGTTTCATGAATTTTTTGATGTATTTCAAGAAGGGGTTTCTATCCTTCCACGAAAATGTGACTTTGAGTTCTCAAACGAACTTGTAATTGGTTCCAAACAAATTTTAATGACTCCACAAAGAATGGTCCCAATTGAGTTGTAGGAATTGAAGAAGAAAATCAATGAAAACCTTGAAAATATATTCATTCCGCCAAGTGTTTCACCTTGAGGCACACCCATTTTTTTTGAAATTAAAAGATATATCAATTAAACTCTAAATTGATTATCAGGAGTTAAACAAGATCCCAATCAATAACAAGTATCCTCTTTTATATAGTAATGAATTGTTAAATATGAAACATGGATCTCAATACTTTTACAAGATTGACCATAATTTTAGATATCATCAATTCAGGGTTATGTAGGAGGATATAACCAATAAATGATTACATACATGGTATGAACATTATGAATATATAGTGATTCTATTTTTTTTATCAATGCCACTGGTATCTTTATGTACATAATGAATAGAGTCTTTAGATATTAAAATGATCAGTTTGTGGTAGTATTTATAGATGATATTATTATCAATTCAAAGATAAAGGCAGTCCATGAAGATTACATGATAATTGTACTAAAGAACCTATAGGAGGAGAAAATATATGAAATGTTTACAAAGAGTGAATTATGGTTACATGTTGTTTATTTTTTAGGTCACATAATATCATGAGAATGTTTACCAATAGAACCAAAATTAAGGAAGCTATTGAATATTGGCCCAGACCAACCACATTGAATGAGATCAGTAGTATTCTTGTTTTAGCTAGATATTATGAATGAATAGTGGATAATTTATCATGACTATATAATCATCTGACCAAGATAACTAGAAATAGATCCGATTTCCTATAGATAGATGAATGTGAAGAAAATTTTAAAGAACTAAATAGAACGTTGGCCAGTTCACATGTTCTTAAATTACCCTATTTTAGAGAAGGGGTTTTAATATATAGTGATGCATCCAAGAAGTGATTAGGATTTTTTCTTATATAGAATGGAATTGATACAGATTATGGCTCATGGAAATTTAAGACAGATGAGGGAAATTACCCAACTCATGATTTTGAGTTAGACAATGTATTTTTTCATTAATGATATAGAGGAATTGTATTTTTGGAGAAAAGTGTGATATATATGTTGGATCCGGATATACGCAATATACACAAGAGGAGGGGGAATTGTGTCTTTTAAAAATTCTTTGCGAAATTATGTTTTGCCCTTTGACTTTAATCAGATGGATTAATGCTGTAGAAATTTAAATAGTAGGGACACATGATGTATAGTGGTTCAGGGAATAGAAGGCCCCTAGTCCACTCCACCAACACTCTAATCCATGAGCTTGGTGATTTTCACTATCTGGTTTTCTTGTCAACAGACCGTTCCACAGTTGAGTAGACAAAATTGAAACCATTATATTCTAAGAAAAAACAAAGCCTTTCAGTTCAATCACAGAACCTTCATAGCTTAGTATGAGAATTCGGTCACTCAAGAATAAAAAGAATGATATTTTTACTTTGAAAAAACATTCCTGTTGTTATTCACAATTTCAACAGAATGCAATTGATAGTAGATGGATCTTCGCTTTTAGAAATAATGATCTTTCAAGAAGATTCATTCTGAGTTCATCCATTTTCCATAGATATAGAAATATAATTCACAACTTCAGCTGAAATAGATTCAAAATAGATCTTCGATGTCAAATGAGTGAATCTTCTATCATGATTCTTCTTCTTCAACAAATAGAGCTTTTTCACTCTTCGTAATCAGCAGATCTGTGTTCTTGATAGTCTCTGTTTTCCCCCTTTTTTTATATTCAATGTTGTTGTTCGGAAAATCTTGTATAAATTCTCTGTGTAAAAAATACACATCTATAAAATAAAAATAACAACGAGCACTTATATTAAAAATTTAGAACCAAAAAAGCTGCCTTCTGACTCGTAATATTAAAAAATTCAAAATAAAAGAGCAGTCGTAACTTCCCTGAAAATTCGGCATAAAAAGCTCCATATAAATTGATCCTTTGAATCATAGATAAAACTTCTTTGAATCAGTCAAATACATGATTTAAAAATCAGATTTTTATCTGGCCGGAAATCAGCCTAATAATCCACTTGCAGACCATTGCATAATAATATCATCTTTAATTCTCCAACGCAAAACGTAAGGTTGAACTGTATAGCATGCATCTTTCAAGAATAAGGTTGAATACAAATTTAGGGTTGATGTCGTATCCATCAAACGTAAGGTTGACTACAAATGTAGGGTTGACGTCACATCCTTCAAATGTAAGGTTGACTACAAACGTAGGGTTAATGAACCATAATTTTCTTTTCATCATTTAATCATATTATAAATCCTCCATACATTTAAATGCTTCCAAACATAAGGTACATGATCCATACTTTTGATGAAACGTAAGGTTGTTTAAAAAAGTAAGGTTGTTGAACCATACTTTTCAATAACCCAAATGTAGGGTTCCTTCCTAACATAGGGTTCCTCTTCTATACTTTTCCAATAACGTTTGGTTGATTAACCACACATTTTCTGATAACTCATAAATTATACACCTCATTCCATCCTTACACTACGTTTCTTCATGTAGGGTATGGACAATGATTCCAGAACACGCTTAAGGAATTCATAAATATGTAAAGCATGAACAGTGTTTCTAGAACACGCTAATGCGAATAGTTTAGCAATTAAATCTTGTTGTTCAAGAACATAAATATTTCTTCTGGAAATAAAAATATAATGAATAATAAATTCATGAAATATACTAAAAATAAAATCATTAGAAAACAATTAAGGGTATTTGAGAGCATCAAAATCATCATAAAGAAATAGAGTATTATTCTCAACAATCTCCCCTATTTAAATAATAATATTATGTATTATTGAAAACAAAACCTGCTCAACAATCTTCCTATTTTTTATGATCAAAAAACCCATAAAATAAGCAATTAAATTAACTTACAAAATTAATTTCTTATAGTTTTGAATTTTTCAAAGATAAATACAATATTAGATTTATCTTAATTTCTTCCCCTTAAAGGATTAAGATAACGCTTATTATTTCTCCCCCAATAAAGAGTAAAAAAACTTTTAATGTACAATGTCACATAATTAAAATAAAATTTTGTGTTTATCTAAATTTATCCCCCTTTTGTGATATCAAAAATAAAGATAGATATGGAGTAGAACAGATTTTAATATAGTAGTGAACATAAGTAAATGATAGTATTAACCATTTGGAAATAATTGAATGTTGATTACTAGAATATTTGAACAAATAGAGTAAAACAAATAAAAACACACAAATAAAGAATGAGTTAATATTTCATTAAAATAAAATGTAACAGGTACAATTATGATAAACTCAGGAATCAAGGTGTGGTAAGGGTATGAGATAGGGTCTACCTCCTCTGAGCAACAACCTTGATTTCTATCACCTACTCCCTTATCCATGTCATCATTCCATATCCCAGCTTGATAATAAGATCTCTATTATCCTGTGTCATATTAATATCTTCTATCATATTTACTCTGAAAAACTCATGACTTATCTCTTCCTTCTCCATAAACAGAGTTAACTTCTCTATGAACTAAATCAGTATAGTTCTAATACTGGGTTCACTTGAGGTCAACTGTTCATCCCAAAATCTATGACTATCTAATAAAACTAAAAGTGGAGAACTATTGCATTGCAAATCATGCATTCTATAATTCATATTTCTCATTGTTGCTGTGATAGCCTAAAATCTTCTGATTAAATAAGGTGAAGTACCTGGTCCAATAGCTTCAACAGTCTTAACAGATTGAAACTGTGTCTCCATAAAGTCTTTAAACTCTGATAGATCAGACATCAACACCATTTCTAATATCATCTTTGATACTTCTGTAAACATCGTTTTCATAAAAGTTTCAACATCTTGACTTGAAACTATACTTCCATTAAGTCACTGAAATTTCAACTGTTCTTTCATTAAGGATCCCCTCAGAGCAACATTTTCAGATTGCAAATTAGACAACTTTCTGTACAGCTCTTCTACTTCCTTATTCACTGAATCAGAGGCACCCTATGCTTGATTCTCATCCTCACCTTGTACTTGATGTAGTAGTACTAATGGAAAACATTCTGCATCAGATTTTTCTTTTGCTTCCTTCTGAGCTGGCTAGTCCACATACCTTCCCTCAGAGTCTTTTCCAGACTCTTCCACAGAAAAATCCTAATGAATTACCTCTATATGAATTTTAGAAACATTCTCATCGTGAACATAAGTAATCATTTCTTCCAAAGGATTTTCTAAAATTATATCCTCTTTATTATCCTGAGGACTGGACACTTCTTCACCAGGCATTGCCTCCTTTTCCTTTTCAATGGAAACTTCAGCTTTAACTACAATTTGAGGTTCGATTTTAGTTACAACCACAAACTATTTCGGAGTCTCAATGATAGCTTATTCTTTAATTTCTGATTGTATTTGAAGAGTCACTTTAATTTGAGCAGTATCCTCTTCTAGTGGCTTCTCAACAACTTATTCTCTGATAAAACTGTTAGTGAGTAAATCTCCTGATGTCAAAACATGGGAACCATGTTCCTCATGAGCATTAGAATTTATTTTCCTTTGAATTTTATGTCCCTCCTAATTACTTACTTCTTGAACTTCTTCAGTTTCAAATCTTATTCTTGTTATAGCAGTGCTCAATCTTCATTCTGCCTGTCCCTCCTTGGACTTAGCAGATTGAGCCTGAGCACTCTCTTCCTCTTCTTCAGCTCCTACTAGAAAATGTTTTCCTTTTAATGTGCTCCATAAGTGATGAATCATTATCAGGGTTCCAAAACCAAAAGTGTTACTATGATTACATCTAACTCTGGCTTCCACCAGCCTCACCATGTCCTTTTTGATTTTTTTTGATATAAATCGACTAAATGGATAAAAATTCATGCATTCTTCTGTTTGACATCAATAATGAAGGTACCTTACCATGTACCTAGCAAAATTAAGTCTTATATCACTCATCAAAAGATACATTATATACATATCTGGATATAAGATTTTCTCCAGCTTAGACATACTCAGTGCAATCCCTGTTTGAACAAACATAACAAGGATTTTTTGATCCAGCTCCAAGTCCTTTATGAACATCTTCCTTATATATGTAGAACCAAAAAGAAAAGACATAATATTTTAAGACTTATGTAATGAATCTTCTATGTTCTTCAAATCAAAATGAAATACTCCCTCATGTGGGAAGTTCAGAATCTGACCAATCTTCGTAGAGGATATCGAAACATATCTATCTTCAATATTAGCTACCATAGTATCCTCATCTTCCCCCAGACTAAACTGAACATATTTAAGGAAATAAATAAGTTCTACTTCATATAGAAACTCCATAAAATCACTATTAAACATCTCATCAAGGTTTTTAAATGAAAGAGATTTCTTCAGCAATAGGTTCGTATGATATAACCATTCCAGATCTATGAACATTCCTTGAAAAATTTTCCATCCTTCAGAGTGATGTCTCATGGCAGTGCTGGTCTCAGCCTCATCGGTTCTCTTGGTTTGGGCCATTTCATTCAAAAAATCTCTGATGGTTCGAAAGAGGATTAGGGTTTCCAAGGTTCAGGTTCAAAAATAAAAAGAGCAGTAAAGTTCCAAGAGATTGGAAGGGTTTTTAGTAGAAATGAAATGATTCAGAATTCGAAAGGTTTCTGATAGCCTTGAATCCCATGTCATCAATAATCATTACATAGATTTAAAAAACGAATAAAATTGATTTCACAAAAAAAACTTATTTTGTTTAAAAAAAACAAATAACTAATTTATTTTAAATATTTTTTTAAATAAAACTAATAAAAAAACATTATTTAAAAATAAATAAACCGAGATCCCCCTTAATAGAATCAATCCTTGTAGTGGGAAGTTGTTTGGTAAAAATATCAACTAATTTAATTTCTATACTTACAAATTGAAAGAATATATCCTTTTTAGGAACATGGTCACTTAGAAAATGATGTCTCATATCAATATACTTAGTCCTAGAATGATTAATTGGATTTTTTGGAAATATTTATAGCACTAGTATTACTACATAAAATAGGGGTACTATTAAAACTTATTCCAAAATCCATAAGAGTGTTTTTCATCCACAATGCTTGTTCACAACTACTACAAGTAGATACATATTCTGCCTCGGCTGTTGGCAGGGCAACTGAGTGTTGTTTCTTACTTGACCATGACACTAATGATTTTACTAAAAAGTGAAAATTACCCAAAGTGCTTTTCCTATCTAATATACTACATCCAAAGTCCACATCTGAATATGAAATTAAATTAAAATTAGACGTTTTAGGCTAAAAAAGAGTTTGAAAAACATTCCTTTTAAATATATAAAAATTATTTTAACAACAGTTAAATGGGATTCTTTAGGATTTGATTGAAATTTTTGACAATGACATACTGAATACATTATATCAGGATTGCTAGCAATAAGATATAATAAACTACCAATCATACTTCTATATAACTTGTTGTCAACTGATTTTACAGTTTCATCCAAACCAAGTTTTATATTAGTACACATAGGAGTTGTATATGTATTGCTGTTTTCAAGTCCAATTTTTTTTAGTAAATTAGTAATGTATTTTCATTGATTTAAAAAATTTCCAAAATATTTTTGATAAATTTGAAGTCCTAAAACGAAATTTAATTCTCCCATCATACTCATTTCAAATTCATTTTTTCATTAGACATGAAAACTCATGACAAATAGATTTATTAGTTGATCTAAAAATTACATCATCAATATAAATTTGAACCAATAAAATGTTAAAATTTACAATTTTCATAAATAGTGTTGGATATGCCATTCCAATAGTAAAACCATTTTTCAAAAGAAAAGAGATTAGTCTTTCATACCAAGATCTCGGTTCTTGTTTAAGGCCCGAAAGAGAATTAGTAAGTTTAAAAACAGAATTTGGTTTTTTTTGAATTTTAAAAACTAGGAGGTTTCTCAACATAGACTTCCTCTATTAAATAAACATTAAAAAAGGCTGACCTAATATCCATATAAAATAATTTAATGTTCATATGAGATGCATATGCTAAGAGGATTATAATGGATTCTAATCAAGCTACAGGTGAAAAGGTCTCACCATAATCTATATCTTCTTCCAGATTATATCCTTTAGCTACAAGTCTCACTTTATTTCTAGTTATTATTCCTTGATCATCTTGTTTATTTATAAAGAACCATTTGGTTCCAATCACAAGATAATTCTGTGGTCTTTAAACTAATTTCCAGACATTATTTCTTTTGAACTGTTTTAATTCTTCTTGCATTGATATCAACCAACTTTCATCATCTAAAGCTTCTTCTATAGACATGAGTTCTAATTGGGATAGAAAGGCAGAAAATTCAACACGATTTCTTATGTTCCTTATAGTTTTTATTCTTGTTTCTCAATCTCCTATCACAGTTTCTAAAGGGAGATTCTTTAGGGTCCTTGACTGTCTAGGTAGTACATATATAGGTTCTTCAGTGTCATGTTCTTCCGGACTCGACTGGATTTCATTTATATCTTTTTCAAAATCATCTTTCCGGTTCTCAAGTCTCATGTTATCATTAGAACCCAGCTCATCCATTTGATCTGTCCTTTTCTCAAAGGGGTCAGATTCATCAAATTTCACATGAACTGATTCTTCAACAATCCTAGACTTTTTATAAAAAACTCTATAAGATTTGGAAGTGGAATAATATCCTAAGAAAATGCCTTCATTAGATTTTAGATCAAACTTACCAAGATTGTATTTGGTGTCTAAGTCATAAACCTTGCATCCATAAACATTAATGTAATTTGCTTTAGGTTTTTTGTTATTAAAGATTTTATAGGGTGTCTTTTTCAAAATAGGTCTAATTAAAACTCTTTTCATTATATAGTAGGCTGTACTTACAGATTCTTCCCACAAATAGATACGAAGACTATATTCATTTAGCATAGTCCTAGCCATTTACTGAATAGTCCTATTTCTTCTTTCAACAATTACATTTTGTTGAGGTGTTATTGGAGAAGAGAAGTTGTGTTTAATACCCATATTTGAGAAAAAGGAATTGAATTCTAGATTCTCAAATTCTCCACCATGATCACTTCTTAATTAAATTATTTTAAAACCTTTTTCATTTTGAACAGCTTTTCAAAAAATTTCAAATATTGTAAAATCTTCATTTTGAAATTTTAAAAATAAAATCCATGTAAATATAGAGTAATCATCAACTAAAACATATACATATAGTTTTCCAACCATGCTTGCTAATCTTGAAGGTTCAAACAAATCCATATGGATAAGTTCTAGAGGTTTAGATGTTACAATTTTGTTAAAAGATTTGAAGGATGATTTGTGCTATTTTCCAAGTTGAAATGCATCACAAAATCAATCACTTTCAAACACGAGAATAGGTAAATCAGAAACAAGTTGTTTCTTGGATAATTAATATAAAGAATATATATTGCAATGTCCATGTCTTCTATGCCAGATCTAGGATTCATTTATCATAGCAGTTATGCAGTTTACGTGTTGTTTACACAAGGAATTTAAATCTAGGGTATACACATTGTCAGTTTTAGGTGCTCCAAATTTAGGTAGTTTATTTTTGAAAAAAGAACAACAATTGTTAGAAAAATCAATAGCATAACGATCATCAAAAAGATGAGAGATACTTATCAGACTGTGTTTCAATCCTTGCACATGAAGTACTTTGTTTATTGAGATAACTTATGGATCTCCAAATATTCTAATGCCACTGATTTTCCCTTTGGAATTGTCACAAAAAGTGAAAAGTCCACCATCTTTTTCAGGGAGTGTAGATAAATTTGATGAGCTTCCACTCATATGCCTTGAGCAGCCACTGTCCATATAACATATGGTCTTTTTTATTCTATGACCTTATTCTTGCAAAGGCATTTAAACAGATTTTTTTGGTACCCATATTCTATTGTGTCCAGTTTTGTTAGCTAGAAAATATCTGGGAATCCAGACTTGTTTTGTTTTTCTAAATTCAGTAGAATCAAAAAAATTATTTGAGAAAAAAGATTTCTTAATACCACTTATTTTAGGTCGTCTTAAGAAACAATTTTTATAAATATTTCCCCTTGTTCCATAGTAATTACAATTTAATATTTTTGTTCTTGGAACAAAATAGATTTGGGTTTTCACCTTTATTGCCAATTCCAAATCATTCTTTATTAATAACAGTTTTCCCAAGAATTTCATTCAAGGAGTTTTCTCATTTAGTAAAAATTAGGGCTGAACTTTTATATGTTTCTACTTTATTTTGTAGTGTTTTTATTTTTTCTTCATAATCTGTATTGTCTATGTTAATTGAATTATATTTATTAGTTAACTCCTTAAATTGATTTAGTAATGTATCTCTTTTATCATAAATGGCCTTTTGAATGTTCTTTAATGACTTATGCTTCTCAAAAAGAGAGTTATATTTTTTTTTCAAGCATGTTTCAGTAGGCTTCAAGTTTTCCATTAGAATAGCTTGTTTCAGAACTAGAGTCAGAGTCAGAAGAGTAGTATGTTTGTACCTCATATATTTCTTCCATAAAGAACATGTTGGATTTCAGATTAACTTCTTCCTTATTTGAGTCTGATTTTAAAGAGCTGCTGGAGTCTTCAGATACACTCCATGTAGCTTTCATTGCTTTCTTGTCTTTTTTCTCATAATCATTCCTTTTGAATAACTTCTTCTTCTCGTCTTATTTTAAATGTGGAAAGTCAGGTCTGATATGACCCATCTTCTAGAAATTATAAAATCTGACTTCATTTTCATCCTTTTTGAATGTTTTTTTGATACCTTTCTTCTTTCTGTAGAATTTAATAAACTTTCTGGCTAGCTGAGCCATTTCTATATTAGAATTTGATGAATTAGAAATTTCTGATTTCACCTTTACTTATTTTTTCATTATATTTTTGCTTTTCCCATGATATGAAACATTTAAGGTAGTATCTTCTCTCTTTATTAGAACCTTATGCTCATTTTCTTCATCTTTCATCTCAGCTCCATACATCATAAGTGTTCCAATAAAATCTCTCATGATTAAGTCTTTGACAGGTGTTGACTGTCTGATTATAGCAGAGATTCCATTCCATTTAGTAGGCAGTACTCTCAATACTTTTAAATCTTGATCATCTTGTTTGATTGGTTCTACCAAGGTAGTTATATTGTTGAAAATTTCTATCAATCTTACATTCATTTGAGTAATGCTTTCACCTTCAAACATTATGAATGTATCAAATTTATGCTTAAAAATTGCATATCCAATTTTCCAGACATTGACAGTTCCTTCATAAGAAACAATAATAGTTTTGCACATCTCATATGCTGTCGGGCATTGAGATAATCCGTTAAATTCAATAGGTCCTAGACCACATAGTATTTCATTCATTTCCTTCGAGTTCATATCAAATTTTTATTCAGTGGATTCACTCCATGTTTCAGGTTTCTCTAGTATGTCATATGGATTCAGAATCTTAGAATATACTCTGTATCCAAGGTTTTTCAGATATTTTTCATTCTTGATTTCTAGAATCCATAATTTTCTCCATTCATGTATGGTGCTCTGACCATAGAAATTCCTTCTCTTGTATCAGTCATCTAGGTCTGTGTATATTCCTTAATCACTTTCATCTTGTTAAGGCTTTATCGGAAAGCTTCACCTCTGATACCATTTTTTGGATTGGGATATACCAAATACACATAAGAGGGGGGGGGTGAATTGTTTTGTTTAAAAATTCTTTTCCAAATTGTGTTCTACCCTTTGATTTTAATCAGATGGATAAATGCAGTGGAAATTTAAATAGTAGGGATATACGATGTATAGTGGTTCAGGGAACAGAAGGCTCCTACACTATAAAAAACAGTACATTAGAGGGGGTTATTTAGAGGGGGTTATGCAAAACCCCCTATAAATTCATTTTCTGTAACATTAGAGGGGGTTCTGCACAACCCCCTCTAATCATCGAATTTAGAGGGGGTTCACAACCCCCTCAAAATTTTTTAGAATTTTTTTTAATATTTGGTTGGATTTTAGGGATGGTTATGTTAAATCTATTTCTACTTTAATAATTAGGGGGAAAATATATTTACTTATAGGAACTATATATTTAGGTATAGGTGCTCTATATATATATATTCAATTGGATTTTAGAGGTGTTTTGTATATATATATGTGTGTGTCTGTGTTATACAGATTTTTTTTAAGAAAATAGAGGGGGATCACAACCCCCTCTAATGTAAGACATTAGTGGGGGTTCAAAACCCCCTCTAATGTAAGACATTAGTAGGGATTCAAAACCCCCTCTAATGTAAGACATTAGTGGGGTTTCAAAACCCCCTCTTGAACCCCCACTAATGTCTTACATTAGAGGTGGTTTTCAAACCCCCCTCTAATTTAAGAGATCAGAGGGGTTGAGAACCCCTACTATTTTCTTAAAAAAGATTATGATATATATTGTATATAATGAATACATATATGAATGTATTTATAAAATTTATAATGTATTATAATCATATAAATATGTAATATATATATATATATATATATTTTAATTGTGTATGTATAAATATAATATATATTTATATATTTGTATAATATATTTTGGTAAAATATACATATACATATATATATATATATAATATATGTGTATTCAAATAAATATAAACAATTATAACTAAATATATAAATACACATTTGTGTCTGTTAATATATATGTTTATTAATATATATGCTTATTTTAATAAACTTATTATATGTATTTAAATATATTGTTTTAATAAACTTATTAATATATACAAATACAATAATATATAAATTATATGTGTAAATTTGTTAATATATGTGTTGGGGCTCAGAGCCCAGCGCCACAGCGGAAGTCGTCGTTGCAGAAAACACAAGAGAGGAGAAGAAGATTTCACCCGAAGACTTTTTACATCACCTGAAAGAATTTTACACATACTCACCTGAAGAATTTCCACACCACACCCGAAGGCATTTTTACAACTCAACACACAACACCCATGAACATACAATTTTTTTGTACCGCCGATCATCACAATCGGGACACACCGCTTGATCTCCACAACCAAGAGGACTTTCGATACATGGAACCACCATCACCGTCATATTCAATCATCACCACCGTTGACACGCCATCGTTGTCAACATCATCACCTCTACTTCATTCTCACCATATGTGCTTCGCACCGGTTACTGCAAATGTGGAAACCCCTTCCTCATTTCTCTCTTGGCGGCTACATCTTTTCCAGCCCTCATTCCAAAACGTTCTACCACATCCTCTTATATAGACATCATGTCCATATCTCTAATTAATTTGGTCAACATTCAAAATTCCATAATTATCCCATCAATTAATATTGGGAATAACTCTTCATTAATGTTGGGAGAAAATCATCCATCAATGTTGAGAAAATCCCTCTATTAATATTTTATCTCTCCGCATTATTTAAATTTTAAATCAATAAATCCCAAAAATCATTACCTAGATTTAAAATTCAAATACTCCAACGTCATCTCCACCATTTGGGCCAATTTTATCACTGACTCCACCAAGCTCTGAATGTCACCCAATGAATGGAACACGCCGTATGACACCTGCCGCCATGGAGACTTTCGATATTCCAGGAACACCGCTGATACCGCCATCATTTCCGATGACATCCAAGTCCTGAGTCATTGATAAACCACTCCACCAGATGCTTTCCACCATGTTCTGCAACCGAGCACTTCAACTAATTCCTCTGATACCACTGTTGGGGATCAGATCCTGGCGCCGCATCAGAAGTTGTCGTTATAGAAATCACAGGAGAGGAGAAGAAGATTTCACCCAAAGGCTTTTTACATCACCGGAAAGAATTTTACACATACTCATCCAAATGATTTCCACACCACACCCGAAGGGATTTTTACAAATCAACACACGACACCCATGAACGTACCATTTTTTTTGTACCGCCGATCATCACAACCGGGACACACCGCTTGATCTCTGCAACCAGGAGGACTTTCTATACATGGAACCACCATCGTCATCATATTCAATCATCTCCACCATTGATAAGCCATCATCGTCGGTGTCATCACCTCTGATTCATTCTCACCATCTGCACTTCACACTGGTTACCGCAAATGCGGCAACCCCTTCCTCATTTCTCTCTTAGCGGCTACATCTTTTCCCGCCCTCATTCCAAAACATGCTACTACATCCTCTTATATAGAAATCATGTCCATATATCTAATTAATATGGTCAAAATTCATAATTCCATCATTATTCCATCAATTAATATTGGGAATAACTCTTCATTAATGTTGGGAGAAAATCCTCCGTTAATGTTGAGAAAATCCCTCCATTAATATTTTCTCTCTCCTAAATATTTAAATTTTAAATCAATAAATCCCAACAATATATGCATATTTTAATAAACTTATTATATGTATATAAATATATTATGCAAATAATTTATATTTTAAGTAACTTATCAATATATATATATATAGAATAATATATATCCAATTGGATTTTAGAGGTGTTATATATATCTGTGTGTGTGCGTTATAGAGATTTTTTAAGAAAATAGAGGGGGTTTACAACCCCATCTAATGTAATACATTAGTGTGGGGGTGGGGGGGGGGGTCAAAAAACTCTCTTGAACCCCCTCTAATTTAAGAGATTAGAGGGGTTGTGAACCCCTACTATTTTCTTAAAATATTTATAATATATATTGTATATATTGAATACATATATAAATGTATTTATAAAACTGTATAATATATTATGTTCATATAAATATGAAATATATATATATATATATATATTAATTATGTAGGTATAATATATATAAATATATATATTCATAATATATTTGGGTAATATATATATATATATATAATATAAATGTATTCAAATGAATATAAACAATTACAAATAAACATATAAATACGCATTTGCGTTTGTGTGTGTTTGATATAAATGTATTTATAAATACAAACATACATAATTTTATTTAAATATATGTCAATATATAATTTATAGAGGTGTGCACAAAATATATATACACATATATATTTATATTTATATAAATATATATATATGTTATTTATTTAAATATATTATGCAAATAATGTTTATCTTAAAAAACTATTAATATATATAAATACAATAATATATAAATTATATGTGTAAATTTGTTAATATATATATGTCTATTAATATATATGCATATTTTAAAAAACTTGTTATATGTATTTAAATATATTGTTTTAATAATGTTTTTTAATAAACTTATTAATATATATAAATATAACAATATATAAATTATATGTAAATTTTTTAATATATATATGTTTATTAATATATATGAATATTTTAAAAAACATATTAGATGTATTGAAATATATTATAAAAATAATTTATATTTTAATTAACTTATCAATATATATGCTTCCCTCTGGAATTGGGGATGACCTCACTGATTTAAGGTTCAAACATTCCAAGTGGTTTCTAATGGGTTTGTTCATAGAACCGGAAACATCTAATGATTCCATATCCATTTGAACCTACTTTCCAAAGGTAGGTCCTCATTAGTTGTAGACTGACGTGGCTTAAGAATTTGCATTGGTCGAGAGGATGGGAGGTCGGACTCATCACACCTTTTGAGGGGAATTATTGTCTACTCCGGGACTCTCTTTATAGATTTAAGTTATGTTCGTGAATCCTTATTACATTACCAAGTATAAAATTATTTTTCCTTTAGATCTGACAATCAATAATTGATATGTAGGAAAATTAGAGAATCTTTCATATGTATTTGAGGTTCTTCATTGACAGTGAATCATCTGTATTTTTTAGAGATTCTTAGTCAATGGTATCCTTTGATACATAAAATCATCTTGGTCATTGTAACACCCCGACCCCAGCTACCCAGAGTCGGTGCATTACTTCGTAACATTGGCATGATCACAAAAGATCAAGTCTCGAAAGACCGATTAGTTTAGTAGCCTTGGAAACACTAGATACATTCATAAATGTTACATTACATCACAAAGTGAAAAACTATAATATCATAGTCTCCATAGTCCACACTTTTATCCTCTTCGTACTATCCCTGCAGGTCATTCATAAAATACTTCTTCACATCCTAGAAAATATTAAAACATTGAAAGGGGTGAGCTCAGATGCTCAGTAAGGATAACAATATTGCAGAAGCTTTCATAAATAAACAAAAAAATTTAAGGCAATGTGTAACTAAAACAAAAGCCTTTTAAACTTGAACATAAACATAATATGGAAAAAGTAAAATGAGATAATGACATTCACTTCTTCACATGGATATTCTACTGGTCGAATAATCACATGCAATATCAATAACCACTTTCATAATGAGGGAATGTATAATGCCGGACATTCTGAAACATTTTGTCAAGGCCTCGGCCAAGACGTCTAAAATGATTAAGGCCTCGGCCAAAACCATAAATCAAATTGGGAAAGGGCCTCGGCCAATTCCACGTCTAGTTGTCTCATGAGACCTACCGATGCATCGAGGAGCTATAGCGGGCTCCACCCGTCACTTATTAAGTCCAATACATTCCTCATATGAATAGGTTTAAACATATCATAAACCATAACATAATCGTATCACATAAAACATGCATAAAGGAAACATAAAATTTCCACATTTCAATCACAAGATATCAATACAACACATTGATATAATAAAAAGTCTTTCAAAACCATTTTCAATACCAAAATAAAAGAAAGTTAAAACTTTGTATTTATTTTTCATTAAAAAATGATAGCTTGTAGAGGAAGCTGAAACTCAAATAATGGTCACGGCGGCGGAGAAGTCGTTGTCGCCGCATAAGTACGGAAAGAAAAACATTCCCTTTTGTTGTTTAGCAAAACGCTTCATATAAAAAAGATTCCTTTTGAATAAACGTAAAAGTCAAAGGGGTTTATACACCGTATAAAAGAAAGTTGTGTATAAAACCAAATATGCCTAAATGAAAGGAGATTGAGACGAAGTCCTTAAAAAGATCATTTTTAAAATAAAATAGATCTATTATGTGTATTCACTATAGGTACACATAAAGAACGTAAAAAAATACAAAATAGGACATAATAATATCATGACATAATTTGAAAGTAGGAGATTTACCCAAAGAATGGAAGTTGGGTTAAGAAATTCCCTTACCTTGTGTCTGACTTGACTCAACCGTTCTTTAACCTCCTAAATAATAAACTAGAGTTAATATCTACCTTATTAAGAACCATTTTCAATTTCATTATCCTTTTTATATCACTTATTACAATGAGATGAACATTATGTAATTATTTAAGTTAATAACGGTCGTTTTGTCGATCTTTGGTACTTGAGTCAACAATAAACTTCTTATAATTACAAGTTGTTCATGTGGTAGAATATACATTATATCCAGAATTATATTCATGATTTAGATGTCATATATATCATATATATACAGTATATACATTCATTCATAATTTCACGTAACATTTAGAGGTAAGAAATGAAATGCACCGTTCATGGAGACGGTAAGCCGTACGTACGCATGAACGCTACTTTCATTTCTATTTTGTATTTAATGGAATGAAATCATAATGATATAAATTTATAATATAATTACAGTATAATATAGTGTATAATACCATTTAATCCATCCTTTATACATCCCACATATGGCATTAACGATTCAAATCACTTTGAGGGGGCGGTAATCCGCACTTCCTAAAATGAAATTATCGCGTTTTACCCATAATGGAAATCATAAAGTATGCCATAAATGAGAAATACAGAAGCATAAGTAAAACATAAACATATTATATATCATATATAAAAATAGTGACATCTTAATGGCCACCTTTTAAGGTGTTATATGAGTGTTGAACAATCATCGTTTCGTGAGGCAGAAATTCGCCATCCACAGAAACCGTATGTTCTTTAACCATTAGATGTAGTTGTGTGTAAGTGTAGCTAGAATACTTCTTATAACAACAACCTAGTATATTTAGGATACTGGTGTTGTTACAAAAGAAATGAATAAAAAGAGTTTAGAGGGTTGGAGAAGAAAAATAAAACAAAACAACATTAGAGAAGACATTACCTCAAAATCGGGTAACTCTTTTTGATTTGATCCAAAGGCTTCCTTGGGAAGAGTTATGCCCAAAGTGAGGCTTCTAGGAGTAATTGAGGAATGTTGTGAGAGTATTTGGGAAGAGGTTGGCCGAGCCAAATGGCTTGAAAGTGTAAATGAGGTGGGAGAGGTGGGGGCCTTTTATAAGAGGAGAGGAGGGGCTCTTTTAGAAAGATTGAAATGTTACATTATTATACCATGCTTTTCGGATTCTAAAGGTCCCACACTTGTATAATTCGATTATAAGGTGATAAGGGTTCGAAATATCCTCATCCAATAGGCTTTGGACAAGTGTAAGCCTTGGATTTTGCATTATCTTCTCAATTTATTTAAATCGTTAAATAATGAGGTCATCGCTGCATCATAATGACTTCATAAATAATTTAATTTATTTAATGTCAAAAAATTATAAAAAAAATACTATGATGTAGGAAATCTTTTTAGATTTCTAATGAATATTTATAGTCAAAATTTGGACTTGTGTAACCCCACTTAAAAACTGTTTTAGTAAAACAACTCATGTTTGTGTCAATTTAATTTTAACATTAAATAAATATATATTAATGTCATTTTCCAACTAAAGTGGCTCCATGGGGCCCCCAAGTTAACCCATGGGTTTTCTTGGTCGGCCATGACTCATCCAATAGGAGTAGGACAAGTGTAAATCTCATCTCATATTATTAAAACATTATTTTTACCTTAAACTACACTAATTACCTCTAATCGCGATTAAGAACTTAAAAGTTACTATTCACCAAAAAATTATTTTAATCTCATTGAACCACATTTTACTTCTTAATGAAAACCATGTATGTCGGATTTTTGAAAATCAAATCACAGAAGTGGTAATATTTCATTTAAACGAAAAATCAGTTATTTAACTACAACTTAGTGGTTTCACTATTCATCGAAAATTGAAGTTTTTCAGAATAATGCCAAAATTTCACCCTAAGCTATAATTGATATTCTGAATTCAAAAATGATTTCTATTTTACAAAATTCCAAACCTATAAGTTGCATTAATTAATTTTATAATTAATTCCTGCTGTCACAACAAATAGCGTGTTTTAAGAAACAATTTATATCAAATGATTGACAATTGTTTATCTTCAATTTCAATGTTAAATTAATTCTAATGACCACCATTGGATAAAATGGTAAAAATATATTCTAATTATACTTTAAAACTACTAAATAGTATAATTTATCACTATAAATTATTTTGATTAAAAAAGTTGTTTTTAAGTATTTTTCACAATTCATAAAAAATTAGAAGTTCTCAGAAAAATACCAAAAATTCAACATAGGCTAATTTCGATATTACGAATACAAAAATGAAGTCCATTTTGAAATATAAAATTTCTATAATTTTAAAAAGTGGTTATTACTATTCATAATGGCTACTTTCATTAGTCGCGCTGTTTTAGAACTCGAAGTTGCGTACAATGCAAGCTATTGAATTATTGAATGAGAAGCGTATCGTGGAATCTCAGGGTGTTACATTCTCCCCTCCTTCAATAAATTGCGTCCTCGCAATTTGAAATTTTTTTCTTTTAAAATAAAAGGTTGAAAATAGAAAATACCTTTTTGGAAAACCCACATCGGAAATAAGATTAATAAATATATAACATTAAAAGAAAGCAGGATAAGTACAAAGGTCACCCGATATAGCCCATTCTAGGATTATATGAAAATATGGATATGGAGGAGAAACAAACCATCAAGGTCTGATGGAGAGTTATAGAAAACAGGATTAGGAGAAAGTTTAACCACAAGAAAATCACAAACTTGTGATTGGTTAAACGGTCATTGAATCCCCAGTTGGAAAAGTTAACCGACAACATTTTTGTTTTAAGTTACCTTTTATAATGTTGAGGAATTTATTTAGGAGATTTACTAATAACTTAAGGGAATATACATACTTGTTATGTATACTTTCATTCGTTAATAAATTTTACCACAAACCCAACTTTTACTCCAAATGGTAACGGAACTCAAAAATATTCTATTTATCCTAATTGTATAAGGTTCAAAATGTTAACACATACCATTTAGATTAGTAAAAATATTTTGTAATAACCAGGGACTTCCTGTAGGCTAGTGGTAGGAAATAAAGGATTGTCGCACTATGGTTGTGGGTTCGATTCCTGCATCTTTGTCCGACGCGACGGGTTATTCCCCACCCTGCAGGTTGTCCTTTTCCTAAAACTATAGTATTATAATATTCCAAAAATAATCTTCAGAAATTTTTTAACCTTAAACAATACAATCCAAAGATTAACTTAATCCATTAAAACCTTTATAGTTAACCAAAATACCTCTGTCCAGACTTTCTCTAAAAGGTCTCTAAATTCCAAAATCAATTGTAACATCAGATTCCCCAAACAAAGAAAAGATTCTCTTATTGTCACATACTAAAAATATGATTACCTTAATCATATTACCTTAATCAAAAAGTACTGCAGTACAATCTTTATATATATCACATTATTCTTATAACCAGAATATAATCCTTGAGTCCAAAAGCACCAATACATTAATTATTCCGCTTCAACAGTAGTCACAACATAAGATTGGCCTTGATCCCTTGGCCTTTTCTGAGGTAAGTTTCCTTGACGCTTAGGACATTCATTTGCATAATGACCCATTTCTCTACAATTGTAGCATTCAACTTTGATAGCCTCTTTCTTTCCCTTGCAATCACGAGCCTGGTGACCCTTTTCTCCACATTTATAACAAACTCCCATTCCTTTTAGGCACGTACCAGGGTGATTCTTCCCACAATTATCACATAATGGAAAATCCTTCTTTACCTTTTTCCCTTTATCTGTCTCTTGTTCCACCGTTCTCTTCTTCTCTTGCTTTACTTTGTTGTCATAAGACTTAGAGAATTCCTTTTCTGTCTTGATAGAACACGAGACAATATCTTCGTATGATGAGAAGGATTGTGATACTAAAGCTCGACGGAGAAATGGTTTTAACCCATCAAAGAAACGATCAATCTTACTCCTTTGGTTACGTATATAATCGGAAGCATGCCTCGCTAACCTTGTAAAGTTAGCCTCATACTTTGCGACATTCTCATCCTCCTTCTGCCTCAAACTCAGAAATTGCCTTTCCATATCTGCTCGATGGTCACGAGGAAAGTATTTTTCTAAGAAAAGTTCTTTGAACTCCATCCATTCCATATTGGATACGTCATCATCTTCCTTTGTGTTTTGAATCAGCGACCACCACTGATCGGCATCTCCAGTGAGGCGGTAAACGGCCATGACAACCTTATCCCTTTCGCTACTCCCCAAGGCATGGAATATTTTCTCTATGGAGTTTATCCATTGCTCAGCTACTAACGGATTTGTACTCCCATTGAAGGTTGGTGGTTGTTGCCTCATGAAACGGTCTAGCATTGATCCTCCATGTTGCGGATCAGGGTGCTCCATACGAGTAAGGTTATTATTCATAACCTGCGTGAGTTGTCCCAATATGGTAATAAGTTGATCAGCACCAGTTATATCTCCAGATCCACAATAATTATCTTGAGCAGGAGGGAAATCCCTACACGGAGTTCGTGCATTGATACTGTTTCCATTCCTTCCACTAGGCGCCATTTCTAAACAATGGCATAAACTAGATTAGTTTATGAATCAAAATACATAATTCCATACTTGTAAAACACTTTACATAAATTGAACTGTTTATGGATATAATCCATAATCATAAAAAGAAATGTTTTCTTTGAGGAAGTATATACTCATAACCGTTCATAGTGGTTTGTAAAGAAAACGAGAATTATCCTAAGCATATCCCCAGGGAGTGTCGTAACCAAGAGTGCAGCAAGGCCCGTTGTCGTGCACCAGTTCCCGTTCGAGTCTAGCTTAAAGCGGTGTTTTCGGGTTTTACCCCTAGGTACATCTGTGCCAGAGCCGCCTCTACCTGCTCGTATCCAGACAGGGACGTATTGCTCGGAAAATTCACAACATCTCTACAATACCAAAATTCTAGGAAGTTCTTCTATACTAATCTTCAAAGTCTATCTTCGGGATATGTGCTCTAATCAGAGTTTATCTAAATCTAGCTTCCAAGGTTAGTACTAAACTGCCTCTGATACCAACTGTAACACCCCGACCCCAGCTACCCAGATTCGGTGCATTACTTCGTAACATTGGCATGATCACAAAAGATCAAGTCTCGAAAGACCGATTAGTTTAGTAGCCTTGGAAACACTAGATACATTCATAAATGTTACATTACATCACAAAGTGAAAAAATATAATAACATAGTCTCCATAGTCCACACTTCTATCCTCTTCGGACTATCCCTGCAGGTCATTCATAAAATACTTCTTCACATCCTGGAAAATATTAAAACATTGAAAGGGGTGAGCTCAGATGCTCAGTAAGGATAACAATATTGTGGAAGCTTTCATAAATAAACATAAAAATTTAAGGCAATGTGTAACTAAAACAAAAGCCTTTTAAACTTGAACATAAACATAATATGGAAAAAGTAAAATGAGATAATACCATTCACTTCTTCACATGGATATTCTACTGGTCGAATAATCACATGCAATATCAATAACCACTTTCATAATGAGGGAATGTATAATGCCGGACATTCTGAAACATTTTGTCAAGGCCTCGGCCGAGACGTCTAAAATGATTAAGGCCTCGGCCAAAACCATTAATCAAATTGGGAAAGGGCCTCAGCCAATTCCACGTCTAGTTGTCTCATGAGACCTACCGATGCGTCGAGGAGCTATAGCGGGCTCCACCCGTCACTTATTAAGTCCAATACATTCCTCATATGAATAGGTTTAAACATATCATAAACCATAACATAATCGTATCACATAAAACATGCATAAAGGAAACATAAAATTTCCACATTTCAATCACAAGATATCAATACAACACATTGATATAATAAAAAGTCTTTCAAAACCATTTTCAATACCAAAATAAAAGAAAGTTAAAACTTTGTATTTATTTTTCATTAAAAAATGATAGCTTGTAGAGGAAGCTGAAACTCAAATAATGGTCACGGCGGCGGAGAAGTCGTTGTCGCCGCATAAGTACGGAAAGAAAAACATTCCCTTTTGTTGTTTAGCAAAACGCTTCATATAAAAAAGATTCCTTTTGAATAAACGTAAAAGTCAAAGGGGTTTATACACCGTATAAAAGAAAGTTGTGTATAAAACCAAATATGCCTAAATGAAAGGAGATTGAGACGAAGTCCTTAAAAAGATCATTTTTAAAATAAAATAGATCTATTATGTGTATTCACTATAGGTACACATAAAGAACGTAAAAAAATACAAAATAGGACATAATAATATCATGACATAATTTGAAAGTAGGAGATTTACCCAAAGAATGGAAGTTGGGTTAAGAAATTCCCTTACCTTGTGTCTGACTTGACTCAACCGTTCTTTAACCTCCTAAATAATAAACTAGAGTTAATATCTACCTTATTAAGAACCATTTTCAATTTCATTATCCTTTTTATATCACTTATTACAATGAGATGAACATTATGTAATTATTTAAGTTAATAACGGTCGTTTTGTCGATCTTTGGTACTTGAGTCAACAATAAACTTCTTATAATTACAAGTTGTTCATGTGGTAGAATATACATTATATCCAGAATTATATTCATGATTTAGATGTCATATATATCATATATATACAGTATATACATTCATTCATAATTTCACGTAACATTTAGAGGTAAGAAATGAAATGCACCGTTCATGGAGACGGTAAGCCGTACGTACGCATGAACGCTACTTTCATTTCTATTTTGTATTTAATGGAATGAAATCATAATGATATAAATTTATAATATAATTACAGTATAATATAGTGTATAATACCATTTAATCCATCCTTTATACATCCCACATATGGCATTAACGATTCAAATGACTTTGAGGGGGCAGTAATCCGCACTTCCTAAAATGAAATTATCGCGTTTTACCCATAATGGAAATCATAAAGTATGCCATAAATGAGAAATACAGAAGCATAAGTAAAACATAAACATATTATATATCATATATAAAAATAGTGACATCTTAATGGCCACCTTTTAAGGTGTTATATGAGTGTTGAACAATCATCGTTTCGTGAGGCAGAAATTCGCCATCCACAGAAACCGTATGTTCTTTAACCATTAGATGTAGTTGTGTGTAAGTGTAGCTAGAATACTTCTTATAACAACAACCTAGTATATTTAGGATACTGGTGTTGTTACAAAAGAAATGAATAAAAAGAGTTTAGAGGGTTGGAGAAGAAAAATAAAACAAAACAACATTAGAGAAGACATTACCTCAAAATCGGGTAACTCTTTTTGATTTGATCCAAAGGCTTCCTTGGGAAGAGTTATGCCCAAAGTGAGGCTTCTAGGAGTAATGGAGGAATGTTGTGAGAGTATTTGGGAAGAGGTTGGCCGAGCCAAATGGCTTGAAAGTGTAAATGAGGTGGGAGAGGTGGGGGCCTTTTATAAGAGGAGAGGAGGGGCTCTTTTAGAAAGATTGAAATGTTACATTATTATACCATGCTTTTCGGATTCTAAAGGTCCCACACTTGTATAATTCGAGTATAAGGTGATAAGGGTTCGAAATATCCTCATCCAATAGGCTTTGGACAAGTGTAAGCCTTGGATTTTGCATTATCTTCTCAATTTATTTAAATCGTTAAATAATGAGGTCATCGCTGCATCATAATGACTTCATAAATAATTTAATTTATTTAATGTCAAAAAATTATAAACAAAATACTATGATGTAGGAAATCTTTTTATATTTCTAATGAATATTTATAGTCAAAATTTGGACTTGTGTAACCCCACTTAAAAACTGTTTTAGTAAAACAACTCATGTTTGTGTCAATTTAATTTTAACATTAAATAAATATATATTAATGTAATTTTCCAACTAAAGTGGCTCCATGGGGCCCCCAAGTTAACCCATGGGTTTTCTTGGTCGGCCATGACTCATCCAATTGGAGTAGGACAAGTGTCAATCTCATCTCATATTATTAAAACATTATTTTTACCTTAAACTACACTAATTACCTCTAATCGCGATTAAGAACTTAAAAGTTACTATTCACCAAAAAATTATTTTAATCTCATTGAACCACATTTTACTTCTTAATGACAACCATGTATGTCGGATTTTTGAAAATCAAATCACAGAAGTGGTATTATTTCATTTAAACGAAAAATCAGTTATTTAACTACCACTTAGTGGTTTCACTATTCATCGAAAATTGAAGTTTTTCAGAATAATGCCAAAATTTCACCCTAAGATATAATTGATATTCTGAATTCAAAAATGATTTCTATTTTACAAAATTCCAAACATATAAGTTGCATTAATTAATTTTATAATTAATTCCTGCTGTCACAACAAATAGCGTGTTTTAAGAAACAATTTATATCAAATGATTGACAATTGTTTATCTTCAATTTCAATGTTAAATTAATTCTAATGACCACCATTGGATAAAATGGTAAAAATATATTCTAATTATACTTTAAAACTACTAAATAGTATAATTTATCACTATAAATTATTTTGATTAAAAAAGTTGTTTTTAAGTATTTTTCACAATTCATAAAAAATTAGAAGTTCTCAGAAAAATACCAAAAATTCAACATAGGCTAATTTCGATATTACGAATACAAAAATGAAGTCCATTTTGAAATATAAAATTTCTATAATTTTAAAAAGTGGTTATTACTATTCATAATGGCTACTTTCATTAGTCGCGCTGTTTTAGAACTCGAAGTTGCGTACAATGCAAGCTATTGAATTATTGAATGAGAAGCGTATCGTGGAATCTCGGGGTGTTACATTCTCCCCTCCTTCAATAAATTGCGTCCTCGCAATTTGAAATTTTTTTCTTTTAAAATAAAAGGTTGAAAATAGAAAATACCTTTGTGGAAAACCCACATCGGAAATAAGATTAATAAATATATAACATTAAAAGAAAGCAGGATAAGTACAAAGGTCACCCGATATAGCCCATTCTAGGATTATATGAAAATATGGATATGGAGGAGAAACAAACCATCAAGGTCTGATGGAGAGTTATAGAAAACAGGATTAGGAGAAAGTTTAACCACAAGAAAATCACAAACTTGTGATTGGTTAAACGGTCATTGAATCCCCAGTTGGAAAAGTTAACCGACAACATTTTTGTTTTAAGTTACCTTTTATAATGTTGAGGAATTTATTTAGGAGATTTACTAAGAACTTAAGGGAATATACATACTTGTTATGTATACTTTCATTCGTTAATAAATTTTACCACAAACCCAACTTTTACTCCAAATGGTAACGGAACTCAAAAATATTCTATTTATCCTAATTGTATAAGGTTCAAAATGTTAACACATACCATTTAGATTAGTAAAAATATTTTGTAATAACCAGGGACTTCCTGTAGGCTAGTGGTAGGAAATAAAGGATTGTCGCACTATGGTTGTGGGTTCGATTCCTGCATCTTTGTCCGACGCGACGGGTTATTCCCCACCCTGCAGGTTGTCCTTTTCCTAAAACTATAGTATTATAATATTCCAAAAATAATCTTCAGAAATTTTTTAACCTTAAACAATACTATCCAAAGATTAACTTAATCCATTAAAACCTTTATAGTTAACCAAAATACCTCTGTCCAGACTTTCTCTAAAAGGTCTCTAAATTCCAAAATCAATTGTAACATCAGATTCCCCAAACAAAGAAAAGATTCTCTTATTGTCACATACTAAAAATATGATTACCTTAATCATATTACCTTAATCAAAAAGTACTGCAGTACAATATTTATATATATCACATTATTCTTATAACCAGAATATAATCCTTGAGTCCAAAAGCACCAATACATTAATTATTCCGCTTCAACAGTAGTCACAACATAAGATTGGCCTTGATCCCTTGGCCTTTTCTGAGGTAAGTTTCCTTGACGCTTAGGACATTCATTTGCATAATGACCCATTTCTCTACAATTGTAGCATTCAACTTTGATAGCCTCTTTCTTTCCCTTGCAATCACGAGCCTGGTGACCCTTTTCTCCACATTTATAACAAACTCCCATTCCTTTTAGGCACGTACCAGGGTGATTCTTCCCACAATTATCACATAATGGAAAATCCTTCTTTACCTTTTTCCCTTTATCTGTCTCTTGTTCCACCATTCTCTTCTTCTCTTGCTTTACTTTGTTGTCATAAGACTTAGAGAATTCCTTTTCTATCTTGATAGAACACGAGACAATATCTTCGTATGATGAGAAGGATTTTGATACTAAAGCTCGACGGAGAAATGGTTTTAACCCATCAAAGAAACGATCAATCTTACTCCTTTGGTTACGTATATAATCGGAAGCATGCCTCGCTAACCTTGTAAAGTTAGCCTCATACTTTGCGACATTCTCATCCTCCTTCTGCCTCAAACTCAGAAATTGCCTTTCCATATCTGCTCGATGGTCACGAGGAAAGTATTTTTCTAAGAAAAGTTCTTTGAACTCCATCCATTCCATATTGGATACGTCATCATCTTCCTTTGTGTTTTGAATCAGCGACCACCACTGATCGGCATCTCCAGTGAGGCGGTAAACGGCCATGACAACCTTATCCCTTTCGCTACTCCCCAAGGCATGGAATATTTTCTCTATGGAGTTTATCCATTGCTCAGCTACTAACGGATTTGTACTCCCATTGAAGGTTGGTGGTTGTTGCCTCATGAAACGGTCTAGCATTGATCCTCCATGTTGCGGATCAGGGTGCTCCATACGAGTAAGGTTATTATTCATAACCTGCGTGAGTTGTCCCAATATGGTAATAAGTTGATCAGCACCAGTTATATCTCCAGATCCACAATAATTATCTTGAGCAGGAGGGAAATCCCTACACGGAGTTCGTGCATTGATACGGTTTCCATTCCTTCCACTAGGCGCCATTTCTAAACAATGGCATAAACTAGATTAGTTTATGAATCAAAATACATAATTCCATACTTGTAAAACACTTTACATAAATTGAACTGTTTATGGATATAATCCATAATCATAAAAAGAAATGTTTTCTTTGAGGAAGTATATACTCATAACCGTTCATAGTGGTTTGTAAAGAAAACGAGAATTATCCTAAGCATATCCCCAGGGAGTGTCGTAACCAAGAGTGCAGCAAGGCCCGTTGTCGTGCACCAGTTCCCGTTCGAGTCTAGCTTAAAGCGGTGTTTTCGGGTTTTACCCCTAGGTACATCTGTGCCAGAGCCGCCTCTACCTGCTCGTATCCAGACAGGGACGTATTGCTCGGAAAATTCACAACATCTCTACAATACCAAAATTCTAGGAAGTTCTTCTATACTAATCTTCAAAGTCTATCTTCGGGATATGTGCTCTAATCAGAGTTTATCTAAATCTAGCTTCCAAGGTTAGTACTAAACTGCCTCTGATACAAACTGTAACTCCCCGACCCCAGCTACCCAGATTCGGTGCATTACTTCGTAACATTGGCATGATCACAAAAGATCAAGTCTCGAAAGACCGATTAGTTTAGTAGCCTTGGAAACACTAGATACATTCATAAATGTTACATTACATCACAAAGTGAAAAAATATAATAACATAGTCTCCATAGTCCACACTTCTATCCTCTTCGGACTATCCCTGCAGGTCATTCATAAAATACTTCTTCACATCCTGGAAAATATTAAAACATTGAAAGGGGTGAGCTCAGATGCTCAGTAAGGATAACAATATTGTGGAAGCTTTCATAAATAAACATAAAAATTTAAGGCAATGTGTAACTAAAACAAAAGCCTTTTAAACTTGAACATAAACATAATATGGAAAAAGTAAAATGAGATAATACCATTCACTTCTTCACATGGATATTCTACTGGTCGAATAATCACATGCAATATCAATAACCACTTTCATAATGAGGGAATGTATAATGCCGGACATTCTGAAACATTTTGTCAAGGCCTCGGCCGAGACGTCTAAAATGATTAAGGCCTCGGCCAAAACCATAAATCAAATTGGGAAAGGGCCTCAGCCAATTCCACGTCTAGTTGTCTCATGAGACCTACCGATGCGTCGAGGAGCTATAGCGGGCTCCACCCGTCACTTATTAAGTCCAATACATTCCTCATATGAATAGGTTTAAACATATCATAAACCATAACATAATCGTATCACATAAAACATGCATAAAGGAAACATAAAATTTCCACATTTCAATCACAAGATATCAATACAACACATTGATATAATAAAAAGGCTTTCAAAACAATTTTCAATACCAAAATAAAAGAAAGTTAAAACTTTGTATTTATTTTTCATTAAAAAAAATGATAGCTTGTAGAGGAAGCTGAAACTCAAATAATGGTCACGGCGGCGGAGAAGTCGTTGTCGCCGCATAAGTATGGAAAGAAAAACATTCCCTTTTGTCGTTTAGCAAAACGCTTCGTATAAAAAAGATTCCTTTTGAATAAACGTAAAAGTCAAAGGGGTTTATACACCGTATAAAAGAAAGTTGTGTATAAAACCAAATATGCCTCAATGAAAGGAGATTGAGACGAAGTCCTTAAAAAGATCATTTTTAAAATAAAATAGATCTATTATGTGTATTCACTATAGGTACACATAAATAACATAAAATAATACAAAATAGGACATAATAATATCATGACATAATTTGAAAGTAGGAGATTAACCCAAAGAATGGAAGTTGGGTTAAGAAATTCCCTTACCTTGTGTCTGACTTGACTCAACCGTTATTTAACCTCCTGAATAATAAACTAGAGTTAATATCTACCTTATTAAGAACCATTTTCAATTTCATTATCCTTTTTATATCCCTTATTACAATGATATGAACATTATGTAATTATTTAAGTTAATAACGGTCGTTTTGTCGATCTTTGGTACTTGAGTCAACAATAAACTTCTTATAATTACAAGTTGTTCATGTGGTAGAATATCCATTATATCCAGAATTATATTCATGATTTAGATGTCATATATATCATATATATACAGTATATACATTCATTCATAATGTCACGTAACATTTAGAGGTAAGAAATGAAATGCACCGTTCATGGAGACGGTAAGCCGTACGTACGCATGAACGCTACTTTCATTTCTATTTCATATTTAATGGAATGAAATCATAATGATATAAATTTATAATATAATTACAGTATAATATAGTGTATAATACCATTTACTCCATCCTTTATACATCCCACATATGGCATTAACGATTCAAATCACTTTGAGGGGGCGGTAATCCGCACTTCCTAAAATGAAATTATCGCGTTTTACCCATAATGGAAATCATAAAGTATGCCATAAATGAGAAATACAGAAGCATAAGTAAAACATAAACATATTATATATCATATATAAAAATAGTGACATCTTAATGGCCACCTTTTAAGGTGTTATATGAGTGTTGAACAATCATCGTTTCGTGAGGCAGAAATTCACCATCCACAGAAACCGTATGTTCTTTAACCATTAGATGTAGGTGTGTGTAAGTGTAGCTAGAATCCTTCTTATAAAAACATCCTAGTATATTTAGGATACTTGTGTTGTTAAAAAAGAAATGAATAAAAAGAGTTTAGAGGGTTGGAGAAGAAAAATAAAACAAAACAACATTAGAGAAGACATTACCTCAAAATCGGGTAACTCTTTTTGATTTGAGCCGAAGGCTTCCTTGGGAAGAGTTCTGCCCAAAGTGAGGCTTCTAGGAGTAAGGGAGGAATGTTGGGAGAGTATTTGGTCAGAGGTTGGCTGAGCCAAATGGCTTGAAAGTGTAAATGAGGTGGGAGAGGTGGGGGCCTTTTATAAGAGGAGAGGAGGGGCTCTTTTGGAAAGATTGAAATGTTACATTATTATACCATGCTTTTCGGATTCTAAAGGTCCCACACTTGTATAATTCTAGGATAAGGTGATAAGGGTTCGAAATATCCTCATCTAATAGGCTTTGGACAAGTGTAAGCCTTTTATTTTGCATTATCTTCTCATTTTATTTAAATCGTTAAATAATGAGGTCATCGCTGCATCATAATGACGTCATAAATAATTTAATTTATTTAATGTCTAAAAATTATAAAAAAAATACTATGATGTAGGAAATCTTTTTAGCTTTCTAATGAATATTTATAGTCAAAATGTGGACTTGTTTATCCCCACTTAAAAACTGTTTTAGTAAAACAACTCATGTTTGTGTTAATTTAATTTTAACATTAAATAAATATATATTAATGTCATTTTCCAACTAAAGTGGCTCCATGGGATCCCCAAGTTGACCCATAGGTTGTCTTGGTCGGACATGACTCATCCAATAGGAGTAGGACAAGTGTCAATCTCATCTCATATTATTAAAACATTATTTTTACCTTAAACTACACTAATTACCTCTAATTGCGATTAAGAACTTAAAAGTTACTATTCACCAAAAAATTATTTTAATCTCATTGAACCACATTTTACTTCTTAATGACAACCATGTATGTCGGATTTTTGAAAATCAAATCACAGAAGTGGTAATATTTCATTTAAATGAAAAATCAGTTATTTAACTACCACTTAGTGGTTTCACTATTCATCGAAAATTGAAGTTTTTCAGAATAATGCCAAAATTTCACCCTAAGCTATAATTGATATTCTGAATTCATAAATGATGTCTATTTTACAAAATTCCAAACATATAAGTTGCATTAATTAATTTTATAATTAATTCCCGCTGTCACAACAAATAGCGTGTTTTAAGAAACAATTTATATCCAAAGATTGACAATTGTTTATGTCCAATTTCAATGTTAAATTAATTCTAATGACCACCATTGGATAAAATGGTAAAAATATATTCTAATTATACTTTAAAACTACTAAATAGTATAATTTATCACTATAAATTATTTTGATTAAAAAAGTTGTTTTTAAGTATTTATCACAATTCATAAAAAATTAGAAGTTCTCAGAAAAATACCAAAAATTCAACATAGGCTAATTTCGATATTACGAATACAAAAATGAAGTCCATTTTGAAATATAAAATTTCTATAATTTTAAAAAGTGGTTATTACTATTCATAACGGCTACTTTGATTAGTCGCGCTGTTTTATAACTCGAAGTTGCGTACAATGCAAGCTATTGCATTATTGAATGAGAAGCGTATCGTGGAAGCTCGGGGTGTTACAGTCATTATGATGACCATACTGGTTTTAAAGCCACTCAGTGGGGCACTTGAAGATTATTTTCATTCATAAGGACATGAATTATTTCAAAGTTGGGATCGTACCCGCAGATGGGCTGCCTACGTATCCTTTATTTTGGAAAAGGAATCAGAACCCACGTAGTTCAATTAAGGGAGTATGATGTTTATGATTTATGTCTCAAAGAAATGTGTCATAATTACTTTTACACTCTAAGATCACATGATTCATGCTCGGTGTGTGAAACAAGAGGTGTTGGTAAAGCCAGACAATTGTGCCATGAAAGATGCAATCATAAGAAATAAGGATTAAGATTTACTTCAGGGAAGAAATCCAGGAACATGGTCCATAAAGGTATATGTGCTTCATGGAGATTTGGATACTATAATCTTGGGGCTTACTCATAAAGAAGATGCCCAAGTTCCTAGGGGACTTATGATTGGGTTTTATTCTGGATAAGGAAGTCCAGATCAAAATTAAATTAGGGCTGGTAAAGGGACTTGGGGCTTACTCCTAAGGAGGATGCCCATAATTAATGGGAATTATAACTGGGACTTACTCATAAGGAGGATGCCCATAATTAATGGTGATTATGACTGGGACTTACTCTTGAAAAGGAGGTCCAGGTTAAGAGAATTATGGTTGGGGCTTACTCCTAAAAAGAATGCCCATTCTTGAGAATTATAACTGGGGATTATTCCTAAAAAGGAGGCCCATATTTAAGGGGTTCTCTCATCTTAAAGGATGAAGTTGAATGAACTAAATCTAAATCTTTAGTGACATAACGATGTTTAAATCGTTAGGTTTTGAGAGATATTCCACGGAGTTCCTTTCAGATAACAAAGTCAAATCAAGAAATCGTTCCAAAAATGGCATGGAAGAGTGTCATGAAGACTGAATCTTGAATAAGAGAGGTGAAATGGTATAGATGGGGTTAAATGGGCAAGAAGGGAACCCATAAAGGCAATGGTGCGCATGTCTTGGCATGCGCGCATGTACTGCATGGGTGCGCAAGTCCTGGTCGCGCAGGTATACCTGCGTGACACATGTGTACTTGGACGATTTTTAACCAGTAGGGTAACAATTCAGTGATCCTTGACCAAATCCATTATAATTATCCTAAGGAACTTCCAGAAGAGGGGCGCACAAGTTTTGGTTAAGAAGTAGGGCAGCGCGCGAGTATGTTCATTTCCCTTAATGGTAAAAAACCTTAGGCGTGCAAGTGTTTGTGAATTCTAACACTTAGACCTTACTCCTCTTGTTTAGACCTTCCATTATAGGTAAAGAATTACCTTAGAAGTGTTTAGAAGACTTGAAGAAGAGACTTGGGCGTTCAGAGCTCTATATCTAAATTCTGGAAAAAATCCCCTCCTCAAATGGGGGGCCCACCGGGTTATTTATAGGCTGGAGAAGAGCCCGAGCGGTTATCACTTAGGGCGCACAAGTCACTTGCATGACCATTAGGCATCACACAAGTGGACTTGAACGACAGTGATGGAACTTGCGCGGCGCATGTGCTTTTGAAGCCTTGTTCATGCCTTTGTCGATTTTGGATGTTTTCTTCAAAGGCTGAATCAATTTGTGCTAAGTCATTTCCATTTCCATTCTTTTAGTCAATGTGAAGAAAAATGAGCATCAACAAAAGTCCCCCCTCAGAGTTGGATCTGAAAGAAATGAGGATGTGACTCTGAGGAAAAGAAGAAAACCAAAGGGAAATATGCACGTAGGGATCATCGCACAGGTGCGAGTCGCGCAGGGCTAGAGCGCACAGGTGGGTAGCCTGGCCTATAAATATGCGGTCATTTGCTGTACATAACATCTGATTTCTGGATTTTCGAGCTCTCTCTGTGCAGGTCTCCTTCGCCGTGCATGTTGCTGGTTTTCTGCTGTTTTTTTACTGTCGCACTGCTGTATAGGTATTTGGCATTGCACGGTGATACTTGCGCGCCAAAAACTTGCGCGGCACATCCATACTTGCACGTCAAAATTAGACTTGCGCGCCTTAATTCCTTAGCCAATTTTTTCAAATTTCTTCACAAAGTTTATGATAAATCAATCCATTTAAGAGTTAATTTATTCAACTCTTGTGCAGATTTAATGCTTCCCAAGAGAATCATAATGGCTGATGGACAGGCTAGCAAGCGGATTGATGACATGATGATCATTGTTGTCCAAGATTACTATGATATCTACGATAGCACTCTCCCAGATTTGGCTAAGTACTTGTAGAAATATCATCTTAATTTCCCACAGAGCATCTACCTGCCTTTATATGGTCATGGTTATTTGCAAGGAGTCAATGTTCCAGATGCAAAGAATTTTATGCCTGAGATGCAGCTGCACTGCTACTCTTCTATTTCAGTTATGCTGTGCATTAAGAGCAACAAAATTGGCGTGAACTTTCAAATTTTTCCTGCATGCCATTTCTATGTAGATATGAAAATGGAAAACCAATGGGATGAAATGTTTTCCACTGCCGGTTGTTGGAGAGAAGAGAAATATTGTATTAGAAAAATATCTAAAAAGTGTACTCTCTCCAAACGGATCTTTACTTCCAATGCATCATTATCAAATCCATGTATCCATCTTCCAAGTCTCTTGGACAGAAATAGAGTCACTGTTTGATCAGCAGAAAATTTTCTCAAACCGCACTCAAGAACATTCTTTTAAAATTATTCCAAGAAGAGCTGGTATCACTGCATCTCTTGTGGTATCTAGTTGAATGAATGAATTCCAGGTGGCTACTGATGAAGCTCGGGATGCCGTAAATCAAATGAAGAGTTATGTTGAAAGTCTTTTGTAATTCCGGAAAAAGAGAAGAGACTCCACTCTATAGATGTCCTTCTAACTCTTGTGCATCAATTAAAAACAATTTCACCTTCAATCATTTGTACATGCATTCTCTTTTTTCTATCTGCTTTAAATTTACATAAGCTAATGGGCCTAGTGAGCATAGTTTGATTTTTTTACTTGGATTATTATAAATAACCCTACAAACTTTGAATCTTTTAATTTCTCAATATTACCTAAATCATGCAAAATATATGTTTAGTATGATGTAACATGAATTTTATTCATAATTCCTTTGTCTTTTGTGGGATGTTTAAGTTCATGCACGTCAGACATAAAGAGGCTAATGTTTAAGGTCGAAATAGCTTTGACCGAACGAATTAGAATTGACTCAATTTCTTGAAAATTCATCTGAAAACATAGTACCATACTCAAGTATGAGGAAAAATATGTAAACTATGACTTAAGAATATTTGAATCTGAGGAATGATATGAAAAAGAGCTAAAAGGCATTAAAAGAATTAGTTCCTAATAATGAAGTTACCATTATTTAACGAACCCGTTAGGGTGTTGAATTATGTAGGTCCACCTAAGGGAATTGGATGCATAGTCAAATAAATAGCATTTTTTGACTGAAAGGTCTGTTATGTGGACTACTTATGCAAGGCCACCTAAGGGAACATTATGCATAGTCAGGCAAAAGAACTCTCAAAAATTTACTTTCCTAGTGCTGAAATCCAGTAAAGGTTTATGGAGATTCAAATTTTCCAATGTATAGAGTTTTCTGTATGGAAAGAGGTACTTGAATATGGAGAAGATATTTCCAAACAAGATTATCAAAGAACTAGATGAATATCACTCCTAAGAAGGTCTGACCCAAATGTAGGGAAGGAGAGTATAAACCATAGACTTTAATACTTTCAGATCATGAAAAAGGATATAGGACAAATATGTTAAGGATGGCTATTTTTGCAAATCCCTACATATTGTTATTTAAGACAAATAAGGACAAAAGAAGATTTCTTCTCAAGAATAAAGTTACCAGTATCTGACAAACTTGTTAGGGGTTAAATTATGCAGGTCCACCTAAGGGCATTGACTTCATAGTCAAATAATAGCATCTTTGGGATGAAAAATCTGTTATGGAGACTGTTTATGCAAGGCCGCCTAAGGGAACATACTGCATAGTCAGGAAAAATAATTCTCAGAAGTTTGACATTTTTGTGACTAGAAGTCAAGAAAAGGGTTATGAAGATCTGAAAATATTTAAGGTTAGGTCTATGAGACAAAAAGATGGGTATTGCCCAATTTATGCAGAGATACACAAATCAATACTAACCATAATCATGTTGTGGCTGGGTCCTGAATGGAAATGTTGGACTTCACTACGTATCCCATAAGGATGGGAATCAAGCCATACGTAGTTCTTGAACTACAGTTTAATGTTTTGTGGGACAAATGGATTTGAGATCTTAGTTTAGGGTCATATAGCTTGGACCATTATAAGAAATACACAGTGTGTGCTTTCATGGGGACTTTTCATTCAAGGGACTGAAAGTGGAATTTGGGGTTAGGCCCAAAAGACTTGGGGCTGGATTTGAGGGACACTCGAATGTTCCTATGTATCCCATAAAGTTGGGAATCAAGCCCACGTAGTTCTAGAGCTACCCTCTGTACAAATTTGGTTCGTACATGTGAAGGGTGAAAGGGACCTTAGTGCAATGATGGTTTGACCCAAGATAAAAGATTCGGGCATTTCCATGTATGCAAATTGTCTTTTAAATGAATCTTGATTGAAAATTAATGTAAATAATGATTCCCTCTCATGTGAGGGTATCCAAGAACATTGTAGTTTATTGTCATACTGGACAAAAGTGTTGTATAGTTTAATGTCGTATAGCAAGGACGACAGTGAACCAATGTAAAAAATATTGATTCTAGGGGCAGTTTCACGAATCAACAATGTATGAGATGGAGGTGAACCGATGTGAAGAGATTGGTTTTGGTCTTGAACCTTCGGAGTTTGCCTACGTACCCAGCCTAGAATTCAAGGATCAAAGTCCGCGTAGTTCAATTAAAGAATGAATTAGTGATCATGTTGTTCTTGGGGAAAACAATCTAAAAAATATTGTTGAAACTTACACGTGATTAGAGGCCCAGAGAGAGTGTTATAGTTGAAGTTTTCTCTAATCTCACATGAGTCATAATCGGTGTAAGAAAATAGAGGTAGCAACAACCGTAACGATGCACAATTTAATGTCATGTAGGACATATGAAGGGAATATGCAGTTTATAGTCTTGCAATTAGGACGATTGGTGATGCACAGTTTAGGGTCATGTAGCAGGGACAAAATACAGTTTAACGTCATGTTGGACGTAATAGGGACTTTTTCACAGTTTAACGTCATGTTGGACGAAAAAGGGACGATACAATTTAGCGTCATGTTGGACGTAAGTTCCAATAGTTTAAGGTAGTATGCATGGACCGTTGGTTATGCAATTTAACATCTTGCTGGACGTAAGGGACTTCTATATAGTTTAACGTCATATAACAAGGACGATGAAGGGGATATAGTTTAATGTCATGTTGTCTGGACATGATGAGCAATTTTAATGTCATGCAGGATGGTGGTGCAGTTTAAGGTCATATCGGACCATGGTGCAGTTTAAGGTCAAACTGGACCATGGTGATGCATTTTGTGTTTATACAAAATACTTCTTAAAAAATCTGGCATTGGTTGGAGTAGTGATGAGTTATCCATCCATCGAGATGAATGAATAAGCTCCATTGGAGTAGACCCTATGTATTGAGTAAGGTCCATCCCATTTTGGCTCAAGCTTGGGATCTTTCATTACTAGTATCATTGGAGTTCTGAGAACTAATACCAATTCTCCCTGAGTGAATGAACGAAGATGAAATTTTTTGTTGAAAGCTCGTGCTTTTCGATTCTGATAGACTTCCAAGTGGTGAAAAGTGCACAATATTTTCTCATATAACCGTTCCAATTCATTCAATCACTTTTTAGATTGTTCATTTGTAGATGACTGATTACAAATGGCCACTCTGAGCGAGGGTAGTTTAACATCAATGGGCAAGACTGATTTCGTTCAATATACCAGTGAATATGGAGTTGACCACGTTGCAGTGCAGGTGGTAGTCCGATAAGCCCATAAAGCATGAAAGAGTTTATCAGGTCATGACTTCTTATCTTTATCCACAATCTTTTGCAGTATATTGGAAAGAGTCTTGTTGAAGGATTCTATCTAGACATTGGCCGCTACATGATACCGAGATGAATGATTGGATTTGATGTTATATTCTTGATACAACTTCTTCACCTCGGATGAACATAAGTTGGTGCCATTGTTCGTCAATATGGTATGAGGGACACAAAATCTGGTCATGATGTTAGACTTGATGAAGCTAAAACTGCATTTAGATTTGAATTCTTTGAGAGGTATTGACTCTGCCCATTTGGAAAAGAAATCAGTAGCAGTAAGAATATACTTAAACTACTTGGTTGTAACGGAAGGGTAAGGTCCCACCACATCCATTCCCTATGTGGCAAATGGCCATGAGTATTTAGCTGTATGAAGAAACTATGGAGGTGGATGAATGAAGTTGTCTTGTACTTGGAATGAATGAAACTTCTTTTTGAAATCAACAAAATCTTGTATCATTGAAGGCCAAAAGTATTCAAGACTTCGAATATGATCCGACAGTCTATGTCCAGACTGGTGGGCACCACAGATTCCTACATGCTCTTCTTTCATGACAACCATTATCTCTTCCCCATCAATGCATCTGAAGATAACTCCATCAAAACCATGTTTGTAGAGAATTTTCTATAAGTGATCTGGGCTATCATAAAGAGTAAAATTGACCACACGTTACCAGATTTGTTCTTTCTCGGCTCTATCAGGTGGAAGTGTTCCATTTTGAAGGTATTCCTTGATAGGTGACATCCATCCTATAGTATGACCATACGGTTCAGGAATGGGACTAATTTCATTAATTTCCTCTGTTCTGATTCGAACATAAGGTGAAATTGCATAACGGTGGGCAATACTGGTGGTTGTCTCATCCCGATTTGGATCTACCAATGCTGTGACTATATTAGCCAGTGCATCATCTTGAGCATTTTGTGATCTCAGGACATAAGAAAATGTCGGTTCCGAAGGTAATTCCTCCATTAACTCTCCGACATAATCATGAAAACAGATTAATTCTTCTTTTCTAATGGCATAATCCCCATTGACTTGTCTGATTACCAGGTCTGAATCACCTTTTACCTTTAAATGATTCACTTGTACTTGAAGCCTCAATTCCAAGCCAGTGATGATAGCTTGGTATTATTCTTCATTATGGGTACCACCTTCCCTTAATAAGAAGGAATAAGGAAACACTGCCTTTTCTGGAGAAATGAGAACAATTCCTAAGCCAACTTTGTTGAATTTATGATTTTCCATTTTCCTCCCTGCTGGACTTCTGGAAGCACCATCAAAATACATTTCCCATGCCTGAGGACTTTCTGGAATAGAGAAGACTTCCTCACCAGGGAATTCAATATATGAAGATGTGTATTCCACTGAAGGGTGTTCAGCTAGGAAATCAGCCAGAGCTTGGCCCTTTATTGCCTTTTGAGACACATACTGAATGTCGAATTGCTGCAAAATAACTTCCCACCTTGCCAGACGTCCTGTAAGCATTGGACGACTAATGATGAATTAGAGCGGGTTATTGCGAGATACCAATTGGACCTCGTGATGTTGCAGGTAGTGTCTCAATTTCCAAACTGAAAAGATTAATGCCAGGCAGCACTTCTCAATACTTGAATACCTGGTTTCTATTTCAAGCATAGTCCGACTGAGGTAGTAGAGGCTGTTTTCATTCCCAGTGTCATTTTTCTGATCAAGAAAGACACCCAATGATCACTCTAAAGTTGTCACGTAGAGGATAAGTGGTCTTCCTTCAACATGTGGTATGAGTACTGGTGGACTCAAGAGGTATTTCTTGAGAATATCTAATGGTTCTTGACATTCTTCAGTCCACTGGTAAGTGACTCACTTTTTCATCAATTTGGTGAAGGGTAAACTTTTTCCTGCCAAATTGGTGATGAAACGCCGAATATAGGTGAAGTTTCCTTGAAGTTCTCTCAATTCTTTCAAATTTCGAGGAGGTGACATACCATGGATTGACTTATTCTTCTCAGTATCGACTTCAATACCATGATGGCGTACAACAAAGCCAAGAAATTTTCCTGAGGTTACCCAAAAATAAAATTTTAAGGGGTTCATCTTCAAATTATGTTGCTGAAGTTTGCGGAATATTACTTCTAAATCAACCAAGTGATTAGAAAGTTGTTTGGATTTGACCACAAAATCGTCCACATAGCAGTCAACAAACTTCCCAAAAAGGGTTTGAAGATATGATGCATGACACACTGATATGTTGCGCCTGCATTCTTTAAGCCAAAGGGCATTACCTAGCAGCAAAACACTCCTTGAGGGGATTTGAAAGCTGTGGATTCCTTATCTTCTGGTGCCATTCAGATTTGATTATATCCAGAATATCCATCCATGAAGGAAAGTGCTTCATATCTAGCTGTTGCATCAATTAAATGTTCTGTAATCAGAACCTGGAAATCATCCTTAAGAAAAAGCCGATTAAGATCTCTTAAATCGATGAAAAATCTAATTTGTCCATTCTTCTTCTTCACTATGACAATATTATCCAACCACTTGGGATATTGAACTTCTCTGAAGAAGTTATCTTTGATAATCTTATCCACTTCAGCTTATATTTTGGGACCATAAGTTGGGTGTGTTCTTCTTGCGGCTTGCTTAAATCCTTGATGTTCTTCTGGTAAACCCAAATGATGAGTAGAAACTTCAGGATCAAGCCTGGGAATCTCTGTATAATTCTAAGAAAATATGTCTCAATTTTTCTTTAAAAAGGAAATATACATCTCATGTTCTTCAAGAGTCATGGCCGCACTGATTAAAGTAGGGCATGGATCTTCTTTTGTACCAAGATTTATTTCTTTGAGGTCATCCACGGTGGTAGAGATACCCTCTTCAAATGCTATATGAGCATCTTTGAGATCTTCCTCTTCTTATTCATCATGTGTTATTTCTTCCGTTTCTACTTGCATAGTAGAAGATAAAGCATAATTTCCATGATCAGAAGAGATGTTAAAATTTAAACATCTTGAAGAAGAAGCCTCTATTTATGACCCAATTGATGATGAAGGGTCTTCCTTAGGAAATTAAGAGGATATGATGGATTGATAATCGACATCATTGTTCACCTCCGATGTTTCTATAACTTCTTCTAGCCCAATTGGCAAAGTATAGACTTGCTGGATTTCAGCAGATGAAATGAAGACATATCCATTTGAGCTTTTATCATTGCCTAGAAGATCACCAATTTCTCTCATGTTGTTTGGATCAATTGTCGTAATTGACATTATGGATCTTTCCATAAGAGTATTTTGATTTGGGTCTATCCTATCAATTTGACTGATGGGCAACACATAATCTGTACTCACGTGCACAAATGGATTTACTGGAATCTTTTCCAGACCATACAGAGCATTAAATTTGGTAAGCTCCCTTGTTGTGGATTTATCCTTTCCCTTAATGTGATAGAATTCCGCCTCAATGTATTGGGACTCACATGTCTTGAACGGGGCCTTATCACCATACAATGTCCCAAATTGACCATCGAAACAATATTTGAGACATTGATGGTATGATGAAGGGATAGCCGCATGTTGATGTAGCTAGGGTCTTCTAAGCAAGATGTTGAAGGCTGAATCTAGATCAACAGCCATGAAATCTGAATTGGATACAAGATCTCAAAACTGGGTTCTGAGTGAAACTTCGCCCAATGGTTCTTGTTCATTTTTATCATATCAATGTAACATCATGGTAGAAGGAGATAAATCATATTCCATGAGGCCCAATCGACGAAGTGTACGAATGGGCATGAGGTTGACTCCTGAATCATTATCAATGAAATCTCTTCGGACGTCTAAGACATTCACCTTTCCAGATAAATACAAAGGTCTAATATGTCCATGCACGACATAATCATCATCTTTATTAGTGAAAGATATCACTGCCTAGAGTTCTGCAGGATTATTCTCTATGTGATAGACTTCAGCTGCAGCAATTTCTGTTTCAAACTCATGAGGACTTGAAGAAGCCTCAATGAGTGCATCCCGAAGATCCTTTGATAAATTCAATGAATCCAGAATTGATAACATAGCCGGTACTTGGGCCAAGTGTTTCAATACATCATACTTTTGATCTAGAGGTCTGTGTTTCCCAACAGGAACATGTGGTTTTGCAGGTGCCTTGGAAGTTGATGCTTTAGAATTTGATGCATCTTGTATCGGGATAAGAGTTGGCAATATTCCTAGTTTTGGAATATTAGACCGATTAGATCCATTTACTTGCTAAGAGGAAGAAGATTAACCATTAACCGGTCTTCCAGAATAACTGTTCTAGGACTGAATTTTCTACTGGTAGAAGAATTTTCTTGTTCTTGCTTAGCTTGCTGAAGGGCTCTACCACGAGTTTCTATTGCTTACACAGTTCTAGCAGGGGTAGAATTGGAATAGTGGCATCTAAAATATCCACGTCTTGCCCTGTACCCTGATCCTCTGGAACTTCCTATGATTCCTATGTTTGATACAGGGAATTCATGCTCATCTAAATCAAAACTGCGATTGGCATATGGATCTGTTAATTGAATCATATTAACAGATCCCAAAAATTAAATCTTCATCCGATGAAGACTCTGCCTGACTAGCCAGTTTAGGTTGTTCCGTTTTATGGGGCAGTGCCCATTGATTCGAAGAACATGGCATGAAATATTCCAGAGTCAAAGACAACTTAGGCTTTGACACATATTTATATTCTTCTGATTTTTCCTCTTTCTTGGAATTATGCCGTTTCCTTGAGGATTTTCCCTATGATGAAGAAGGTTTTGCTGCGGCGTTCATGGAAGAAGGCACAATTGGTTTCTTCAATTGTGTTCGCAAAATACCATGTGTTCGGTTGATCATCTTTCTGACCATCCAATCATCATATTTTTGTGCATTTTTTCTTTTGACTTCTTTCCACTCACCTTCCTCCTCTGGAACTGTAGCAGTAACACATGCTCCCTCAGCTGAAGAACCTTTCAGTTTGACTTGTCCCGAGTTTTCCATCTTTTGCAGGAGGTCCTTGAAGATAAAACACTCTTGGATGGGATGCCCAAACATTTGATGAAACAGGAAATAGTTGGGATGGTCTTCATCTACTTCCTTGTTTGGCCTCTTGGGCATTGTCAATTGAACCAAATTATTTTTCAGAGCTGAAATGAAATAACCAGGAACTTGTTCATTTTGGAAATAGTAAACTTTTCTTTTCAAATCCTCAAATTGTTTTCGTCTTTGATCTCTTTGATTATCTTGACAAAACGACGTTTGTTGTTGGCGCTTAGGAGGTAGAGCCCTTTAGGAAGATAATGGTTTTAATGTAGAAGCAGGTACATGTGCTTGCTTAAGCATAACTGTGGAAGTCTCAACTTTACCCATTCTCTTTCCTGGAGCTGATGGAATTACATGAGATTTAGCCTTAGTCTGTATAAGAGAATCTTCAATCTTTTGAGCGATTGAAGTAAGGTCTCAAAACCCTCCTGCGTATTTCACAAGGATCAACAGTGTTCGCAACTCATCACGCAAATTTTCCACACATATTGACAATAGTTCCTCTTGAGAGTTTGCTAAGTATAGGGAATATGTTAATCCCCTCTAGTGAGGAATGAAATCTGAGACCCTTTCATTCTCCCTTTTCTTACAGTTTGTAAGATCGAAAACTGTTGTCTTTGGCAAAGTTGAGCTGAATTGAAGAAGAAATCATTAACGGAGATCTTCCCATCCGGTAATTGACCGGGATTGCAAGCTTGTGTACCAGACAAAGGATGGTCCTTGCAAGGTTCACATGAAGCATATGAGTTTCACTGCTTCTTACTACTCCAGAGTTCCCATCACAAGATCGCATCAAGACATGTAAGGCATCAAATTCTATTCAGGATCGCCTGATCCATTAAAAATAGGGAATACAGGGTTCCCAAAACTTGATGGGGGAGAGACTGAATCTACCCATTCAAGGTAAGATTTCTTTTCTGGTTAAACTGCGCATACTTCCCTTCCATAGTCTCTAACCGAGCTGTTAATGACTCAATGGTAGTTATTAACATTTGAGAAACATCTGGTTGAACATGGACCTGGGTAGGTGCAATGACTGGAGTTTGAACAGGTATAGTAGCTGGTACTGCAACTGATGGAAGAACTGCCAACTTTTGTTTCACTTGACCATTAGGATTATACCTGTGAGGGTGTACTGATAGAGGAGGATATTCTTGATCCATCTCAGTAGCTGCAATAAATTCCCATTTCTGACTGACTCCGACACGTTTAGGAATAAGACTTCCCTGAAGTAGTTCTGCATTCAACCTCCTCAATTCCTTCATCTCTTCCTCCTGTTGTGCAAACCTTTGCTCTAGGGAGAGCGATTGGCCTTCTTCAGAGGAAGAATATGTAACCTCATTCTTTCCCTTCCCCTTGTTTGATCCCTTTCAGAGAGGGGGAAGTGGGTTACTTTATGGATTACCTAGGTTCGGAGTAATCCTTTGATTTTGTGTACGCACACCTTCTTCATTTGTGTATGTGCATACATCTTCTTGAGCACGAACCTCTTCATCTGAATCCCATGAGTGAGCCTCATCTGGTGGATCAGCAATAACGAAATTGATGACATTGATTGATGCATAATGCATCACATACCTTCTATCATCATTTCTGTGATATTGCCTACGTCCATGTCTTTGATGAGACATTTCTTTTTGTTGATTCGATCCCACAGGAACTTCTTAACGAATTTTAATTTGGAGGGAATCTCATGATAATTTGGCTCTTCGTTCCTCCTGTGGCTTCTTCCCCAATCGAGAGAAGACCGAATTTCGTTGAGGAGGGGATTGATGATTTGAAAAAGTCCTTAGTCCGGTGGACTAGGTCTGTTCCTTCTATCTTTGCTCAACTCCTCCAATCCTATTTGTTGATTCTGAGGGTTGGTTTAAAAGAGTCCCCAGTCTGGCGAGATGGGGTGGCTCTTGACATGCTATTTCTGAGACTTTCTTAAAATCTCTCCTGATCTTGCGGACTATAGACTGAAAGTTAGCTGGATGCATCAATCAGCATCCACTTTTATCACTGGGTTCAAAAGATCGTTGGATGATTTCTGACACTTCTGTCACTTGATGATGTGCTTGCTCTATACGAGAGGCCTATTCAATATTCTCATTTGCTTGATGCATGAGTAATTCAACAACTTGTTCTCTGTATTCTTGATTTTGAGAGGAACTAGTTGAGGCCTGTTCTTGGGAATGATTTTTATTACCAACAATGCCATGTATTTGTGGTCGGCCATGGGCAATAACATTACATGAGACCATTTTCTACTGGCTTTTCTGATTGGAGAGCACCATGAAATGCAGTGCTCCATGAACACCCCATCCTCTGACATGAATACCAGATGGGGAATTAGGAATTAACTGGCACAAACTTCTTAGTGCGCCAAGGCATGAGCACTAAAGGGCTCTCCACTGATTTTCAGCCTTCGGATATCGAGAGACTGATAGAGATGCCAATTCAATTTGGCGTTGTATCCCTTTTATTATCTTAACATGATTTTCATATTAATTATAAGATAATACTTTATTTTTCAACTGAAAAAGAGTTTTCCATATGTTAATACAAATATCATGAATTCCATCTTCCGTAAACATCTCTGGAATGTCATAATGAGAGTCAGCCAGATGCCAGAACAAGACTGGCACTTCACCTTTCACCAGATGTTTTCTCATGTTCAACATTTCCTCTTTATCATTCAATGAAGATTCTTCTACCTGATTTGACCAGAGTTGGTGCTTCCTTGTTGCTTCATCAAATTCAAAAATATTGGTAGAGAAATCACTGATCAAACTAGAAGATGCATGAATTAGGGGTGGTTCCGAGAATAACCTACACCCTAGGCTATCTTCCGATTGATAAAGTATTTCACCTTCTAGCAATAAACCTTCAGACTTGACTGGTTTCACATTTGAAAGTGCCTCAAGATAAGAGGGATTTCTCGACACTACATTGTCCACTGGAGCATTTCCCGGCCAATGTGCATCACCACTGCAGATAGGACTTTCACAACAAAATTAATCATCATGGGGAGGACCACCATAGTGGGTTACAGAAAAAGATGAGATATCATTCTCCTTGGTCTTCTGACCACACAGAGGGTTCATGTGGCTCTCATCTGAAGATGAAAATTTGAGATCGAACGAGTTGTCATGAAGCAAAACTTCATGAGGAAGTGTCTGTTGAAGGCCTTTGGAATTAATGTTCCCATTATTGAGAAATGAGGGAGTTGAATCTTGCATTCTAACAGATAACTATCTGAGGGCTTCAAGAACTACAGCATTGAGCAAGGCCTTATTACAGATTGGATCTTGATTTCATGACTGTGCTGTGATGGTCTTTTTCTTACACGCCTTCTTACTCAATTTAGCAGGTGTTTGTGCCTGATTAAGAGAAATGATCAGGTTAGGCTGATTATCTATGCCCAAACCAGGTGTATGTGCCTGACTTGGTTGTCTGTATGATATGGGGGAGTACGCCCCACAACCCTCTTGGACTGGAACAGATGTGTGTGTCTGTTCCGGAGTGAACTGTTGATGTGTCACTCCACTACTAGGGATAGATTTGTGTGTCTTTCCCTGAGATGTTGCTGAATCTATTATAATGTCCTGGAAATCATCCAGAATATGAGCAGGGATTTTCTTCTGCTCTTTCACCATTGATAGAATATGCTTGGTTAATTCAGCCACTGGAACAGGGATATATGTCCATTCCGTGCTTGGAGTAGGTGTATGTTTCTGCTCTTGTCCACATTTTCCTATCAGTGAATCCTGACAGTACTCAAGTGTGGGGGAAAAGAATGGAGTATGCCTCCTGTTTGTCACCGGAGCTTTCCAACTGACTTCTCCAAATGCTACCAAGCGAGACTGTTGGTAGGCTTGATCAGTACTAGTAGGTGTATGTGCCTGCAGATTGCACTTCGCCGAACGTGGTTGACGAGATCCATCATATGTAGTCAGACGAGCCTGCTTACTAGCTGATGACATATAAACAGGTATATGTTCCTGTCTAAAATACTATGCCGAAATTTCCTGGTGGGATTGGCGTGATGCTTCCAGACGAGTCTGCTGGACAGCAGAATTAAAACGGGTAGGTGTGTGTGCCCGCTCATTTCAGGCCACCAAGTTAGGTTGGTGGACTTCTCCAGAGATGGAAGAGATGAGAACCTACTCACTGTTAACCTGACTTCACCTGTGGTGATTCATCTTGCCTGCTCAGGTTCGAGGAACCTGAGCCAAACGCCTGGTGTCGGTACCCTCATCATGCTGAGGGCGCATTGCTACACGAGTCTGGCGGTGATTGTTGATGGGAGCCCTCGGGAAGGACTCCTGTCTCCGTGAATTAAGGCCCTGAGGGACCTGCTCATTCACCTCCTTAGAATATGGGAGAGAATGGTGATTGCATTCTGGGGATAACGACCCGAAACAGTTGGAGACGGTGGTTAGCACCGCCTGCTTCTTGATCACTGGTCGTCATTGTCCGGACGACCAGTATGAGTTGTTCACTTGGAGGGCTTGTCGGGCAGCCTCCAGAGTTTGAATGGTACCGTGTTGATCGTAATCCTTAAGCAGCGTGTTTGATACCCAGTGTTGAAGACACTGAGTAGGTGATATCATCCTTAGAGTGGACGATGATCCAACAGGAGTAGCAGTAGTGGCATTTTTAGTAGAAGTTTTCACAGCAGACGTATTCACAGATGTGAACTTAAGAGAAGCCATTATGGAAATGCATAAGATCTTGGAAAAGGGTGCCTATTTGATATAACAGACGTAATCAAGATAAATTTAGCCACTACATCTTTTGGACAAGAACATATGTCAATGATTGTTTTTTGTTGGCCTCTCATTTAGTTTTAAATAGGGGCCTAACAAATAATAAAAACATCATTTTGACTTGGTTAAGGATTCATGTCAGGTTCACCATTTTTTGTTTCCCTCTGGAATTGGGGATGAACTCATAGATTTATGGTTCAAACATTCCAAGTGGTTTCTAATGGGTTTTTTTGTAGAACCTAAAACATCCAATAATTACATATCCATTTGAACCTACATTCCAAAGGTAGGCGCTCATTAGTTCTAGACTAACGAGGCTTAGGAATTTGCATTGGTCGAGAGGATGGGAGGTCGAACTCATCACACCTTTTTGATGGGAATTATTGTCTACTCTGGGACTCTCTTTATAGATTTATGTTATGTTCGTGAATCCTTATTACATTACCAAGTATAAAATGAGTTTTCCTTTAGATTTAACAATCAATGATTTATCTGTAGGAAATTTAGAGAATCTTTTATATGTATTCGAGGTTATTCATTGATAGAGAATCATCTGTATTTGTTAGAGATTCTTACTCAATGGTATCCTTTGATACATAAAAGTATCTTGGTCATTATGATGACCATACTGGTTTTAAAGCCACTCAGTGGGGCACTTGAAGTTTATTTTCATTTAGAGGGACATGAATTATTTCAAAGTTGGGATCATACCCGCAGATGGGCTACCTAGGTATCCTTTATTTTGGAAAAGGAATCAGAACCCACATAGTTCAATTAAGGGAGTATGATGTTTATGATTGATGGCTCAAAGAAATATGTCATAATTACTTTTACACTCTAAGATCATGTGAGTCATGCTCGGTGTGAGAAACAAGAATTATTGGTAAATCCAGACAATTGTGCCACGAAAGATGCAATCATAAGAAATCATGATTAAGATTTACTTGAGGGAAGAAATCCAGGAACAGGGTCCATAAATGTATATGTTCTTCATGGAGATTTGGATACTCTAATCTTGGGGCTTACTCCTAAAGACGATGCCCATGTTAGGAGGGGACTTATGATTGGGTTTTATTCCTGAGAAGGAAGTCTAGATCAAAAGTAAATTAGGACTGGTTAAGGGACTTGGGGCTTAATCCTAAGGAGGATGCCCATAATTAATGGGAACTAGGACTGGGACTTACTCCTAAGGAGGATGCCCATAATTAATGGGAATTATGACTGGGACTTACTCCTGAAAAGGAGGCCCAAGTTAAGAGAATTATGGTTGGGGCATACTCCTAAGAAGAATGCCCATTCTTGAGAATTATAACTGTGGCTTATTCCTGAAAAGAAGGCCCATATTTAAGGGGTTCTATCATCTTAAAGGATGAGGTTGAATGAATGAAATTTCAATCTTTAGTGACATAACGATGTGTAAATCATTCGTTTTTGAGATATATTCCACAGAGTTCCTTTCAGATAAGGAATTAAAATCAAGAAATCACGCCAGAAATGGATTGGAAGAGTGTATCGAAGACTGAATCTTGAATAGGAGAGGTGAAATGGTATAGGAGGGGTTAAATGGGAAAGAAGGGCACCCAAAAGGCAGGGGCGCACAAGTCTTGGTATGCGTACAGGTACTGCGTGGGCGCGCAAGTCCTGGTCACGCAGGTATACCTGCGCGACACATGTGTACTTGCGTGATTGTTAACTAGTAGGGAAACACTTGGGAAATCCTTGACCAAAGCCTTTATCACTATCTTGAGGTACTTCCAGAAGTGGGGCGTGCAAGTTTTGGTCAAGAAGTAGGGCGGGGTGCAAGTATGTTCATTTCCTTTAAGGGTAAAAACACCTTAGGCGCGCAAGTGTTCTTGAATTATAACACTTAGACCTTACTCCTCTTGTTTAGACCTTACATTATAGTTAAAGAATTACCTTAGAAGTGTTCAGAAGGCTTGAAGAAGAGACTTGGGCATTCAGAGCTCTATATCTAAATTCTGGAAAAAATCCCCTCCTCAAATGGGGGGCCCACCGGGTCTATTTATAGGCCGGAGAAGAGACTGAGCATTTATCACTTAGGGAGTGCAATTCACTTGTGAAACCATTAGGCATTGCGCAAGTGGACTTGCATGACAGTGGTGGAACTTGCGCGGCGCATGTGCTTTTTAATCCTTGTTCATGCCTTTGTCGATTTTTGATGTTTTCTTCAAAGGCTGAATCTATTTGTGATAACTCATTTCCCTTTCCATTATTTTAGACAATGTGATGAAAAAGGAGCGTCAAAAATATATAAATAGAATAATACATGTAATATATAAACAAAAAGGGTACTGCTATTGTGGTTTAGTCGGAAGAGGTATAGTGAAGAGAAACGTGGTTTGAATTTCAACGGGGTCTGAATTTTAGAACCCTCCAGAATTTGACGGACCAAGATGGATGAACCGGGGGAGGCCTTCGGACATGCACTGGACAGGGGACCCGCTGGACTGACGTGTATGCACCGGAGACCCGCTGGACACCCGCTGGACCAAGGCGAACGCACATAAGATCATCTGGACCGCACTGGAGAGGCTGGAGCCACGAGGACAAGCATAGGAGACCGGGGCACATGCACTGGAGAGGCTGGAGCTGGGGGGAGTCCGGGGCTCGCATGCACTGGAGAGGCTCAGGGGGAGACTGGGGAGTGTATGCACTGGAGATGCTGGAGCAGTGGGGAACAAACACAGGAGACAGGGACAGATGACCGACTGGAGGGGAATGGGAAAACATGGCAGTAGTCAGGACACGACAGGAGAGGTTTCAGGGGTGTATAGGTGGGAAATGGGCGATTTTTTTAAAAAACAAGATACATTAGGGATGGTTGGGTGAAAAATGCGCCTAATGTATTTGCGATTAGGGGCGGTTTAAACTGACCCTAAATCCCTGTACTAGAGGCAGTTGGGATTATAACCACCTCTAACACCAACCATCTATGGTTAAATTTGGACTACATTAGAGGGGGTTTGATCCCCCTCTACTCTAACCGCCGCTAAATTCATCACCAATTTACCAGTGCTTTTTCAAAACCGCCTCTACTTACAGTAGGCGGGCACATTAGCGGCGGTTCCTAAAAATCACCGCTAATGTCTTTAGAATTGGTTATAACCCCTTCCAATGTCAAAATTAACCCCTTTTAAAATGGTCATTTTTTGGTAGTGCTAGTTCACTCCACCAACCCTCTACTCCATGACCTTGGTGATTTTTACTATCTGGTCCTATTGTCAACAGACCGTTCGATAACTGACTATAGGCAGTTGACACCTTTACAATCTAAGGCCAAACAGAGCCTTCTGGTTCAATCACAGAACCTTCACAACTTAGTACGAGAAGTCGGTCACTCAAGAGAAAAATAAAGATATTTGTACTATGAAAATACCTTCCTGTTGTTCATAACCATTGCAATAGAATGCGATTGAAAGTAGATGTATCGTCATATTCATAAATAATGATCTTTCATGATGATTCATTCTTAGTCTATCCATTTGTAGTAGATATAGAAATATAGTTCACAACTTCTGCAGTAGTATATTCAATATAGATCTTCATTGTCGAATGAGTGAATCTTCTATTATGATTCTTCTTCTTCAATAAACAAAGATTTTTCACTCTTCGTAATCAGCAGATCTAGGTTCTTGAGAGTCTATGTTTTTCTACTTTTTTTAATATTAGACTTTGTTGTGTGGAAAATCTTGTATATATTATATGTGTAAAATAACACATCTATAAAATAAAAATAACAATGATCACTTCTCCTACAAATTTAGATCCAAAAAAGTCACCTTCTGACTCATGATATTCAAAAATTCAAAATAATAGAGTAGTCGTAACTTCCATGAAGATTCAGCATAAAAATATGATTTTAAATTGATCATTTGAATCATAGATAAAACGGATTTTATCCAGTCATATACACGCTTTAAAAATCAGATTTTAATCCGGCCTGATTTCAGCCTAATAATCTGCTTACAAACCGTTGCATAATAATTTCGTCTTTAATTCTCCGACACCAAACCTACGGTTGAACTGTATAGCATGAATTTTCAAACATAAGGTTGAATACCAACGTAGGGTTGCTATCACATCCTTCAAACGTATGGTTGAATACAATCATATGGTTGATGTCGTATCCTTCAAATGTAAGGTTGACTACAAACGTAGGGTTGATGAACCATACTTTTATTTTCAACATTCAAACGTATGATAAATGATCCATACTTTCAAAATCTCCCAAACGTAAGGCACATGATCCATACTTTTGATGATACGTAAGGTTGTTTACAAAAGTAAGGTTGATGAACCATACTTTTCAATATCCCAAATGTAGGGTTCCTTCCTAACATGGGGTTCCTCTTCCATATTTTTCCAATACTGTATAGTTAATTAACCATAAAATTCTAATAACTTATAAAGTATACACTGTATTCCATCCTTACGCTACATTTCTCCATGTAGGGTATGCATAGTGATTCTAGAACACATTTAAACAATTCCCGAATATGTAAAGCATGAACACCATTTCCAGAACACGCTAATGAGAATTCATTAGAAATTAAATATCATTGTTCAAGAACTTAAATATTTTTTCCTGAAATAAAAAAATAATGAATAATAAATTCCTGAAATATACTTAATATAAAATCATTAGAAAACAATTAATGGTATTTGTGAGAATCAAAATCAACATAAATAAATAGATTATTGTTCTCAACAATCTCCCCCTCTTTAAATAAAAATATTATGTACTGTTGAAAACAACACTGTCTCAACAATATATACCAATAATTTTTTTAATGTATATATTCACATAGAAGGAGTTGAAAATGCACAATAGGAGAGGGTTATAAAAGATTAACAATTCTAATTTCATAATACATTACCACCATGGGAAGGAAGACAAGGTGGTCGATGCTTTGAGTCGAAATGACAATGAGATATTATCCATGATGAGGATCACAAAATATCCAATATTTATGGATTTGAAAAGGATGTATTTGAAAATACTGATGGAAGAGGAAAAACATTATCTTTATAAATTAAATGTTTAACCATCTATCAAAGTGAATATTAAAGAGGCACATGAAGAATATGTATAGATGAAAAATATGGTTTGAAATGTTCTTGAGTTTAACCTAGATTATGAAAGTATGATACGGTTTAGGAACCATGTATTAATTATATCTATACAATATTTGAAGATGGAGTGGTTAGAGTAATCTCATAGTTCATTATTCTCTATTCATATGGGAAGTTATAATATATAGATATATTTGAAAAATACATTCAGTGAGATGGTATGAATAGATATATTACAGAGTATGTATCTTGGTTCTTGGTATTCTCGAAATTTATGGTTTAAAGATAAATGTCTATGGGGATGTTACATCCATTACACATACCAAAATTAAAATGAGAGAACATCAATATGTATTTTTTTTACTGGAATACCAAAAAATTTTAAAGGGAATTATTTTATATTTGATGAAGTCGATCTACGTAATAATTATACACACTACATACCTATCATAGAAGATTTTATCTAGATCAACTTAAAAAAATATACATTATGGATGTGATAAGGCTTTATATAGAACCAAATTCCGTTGTATCTGATATAGATTTCAGTATTAACTTAATGTTTTGGTGAAGTCTTCAGCAATATCTTGATACAGAGTTGAGGTTCAGCACTGCATATCATTCTAAAAAAGTCCGTTAATCTAAAAGAACAATTAAAACCCTAGAGGATATTTTGAGATCTTGTTCTTTGGATTTCAATGTTGGTTGGGATCAATACCTTCCTCTAGTTACGTTTTCTTACAAAAATTTATATAACACAATCTTTCTAACATATCCTTATGAATGAATCTATTGAAATAAATTTAGTGCTCCCACATTTTGGAATAAACTTTGGTAAAGAAATCTATTGTGACCAGATACAGCTAAAGAAATGGCTGAGAAGGTTATTTCCATTGAGAAGTATATAATGACAGATCAGAGTCAGATGAAAAGTTATACTGATAACCACTGATGTGATCTAGAATTTTATGTTGTTGAAAACATGTTTCTAAGAATTTTTATATTGAATAAGATTATGAGATTTGGGAATAAATGGAAACTAATCCCTAGGTACATCGACCACTTCGAAATTATGGATTGTATTAGGAAAGTATCCTATCACTTGGTGATTCTAATGATCCTCTCTAAATTACATGATATTTTCTATGTATATTACTTGTGGTAGTAAATTCCTAACCCTTCAAAGGTACATAACTAAGTGGTCATATCATTGGACCAGGATCTTTCACAGGAAGAAAAGCCGATAGAGATTTTGGATCATATAGAGAATGTTTGATGAAACAAGACCACTCACCTTATCTAATATTTGCGGAGAAACCACTAGTTTTAAGTTGCTATATTTTAACTTGAGAATTTAATGAGGTATAATTGTCCTCATTTTTTAATTAAAGTGATGAATTTTGAAGGAGAAACTCATTTTAAGGGGGGTAGAATATAACACTCTGAGTTTTTATGAACGTTTTCACGAATAATTTAAATTTATTTGATGTATTTCATTTAATTATACCAATTCAATCCTTATTTATACAAAAAACCATGTTAATATTGTGCTATATGCAATACCAACTTATCTTACTTCACATGTGACATAGAGTTTTTATAAAATAATGATATATTATTAATATAGTCATTTAAACCTGAACATTATATACAAGACATTAAAATTAGTAATATGAATAGTAATAAAAACTTTTTAAATATAATTTTTTTATATAATAAAAACATACTGATAATAAAATACATAAAATTTAATAAAGTCTTTATATATTTTGAAAATACTATTTTTTCAAAAGATATAATTTTTATGTCCTTACAATAACAATAATTAATTTAATTATTGAAACTTTTATAAATTTAATTTGATAAAATAAAATGCATTTTTTAATTCATAATTCCAAATATTAACTTATGTGATTTTCTTTTTGAATTTTCATTAAATATTTCATTTTCGGATGAATAGTTAAAAATACTGAATTTTAAAAGAAAACTGCATTTTTGTTTAATTTATATAAAAAGTTATATTATATTTTAAAATTTTTTCAAGTATGATTTTTCAATTGTAAATCAATCATTTATATTCAGTTCATTTTAATCAATTTCACATTGAAATGTGGATATAATTTTTTTTTAAAATTTTAACGTTTTCCCTTTATAGACCTGTTTTCTCATCTCGTCTATGAATTTAAATTTTAAATTAATTTATACCATTTATATAAGTGGAATTTAGAAAAATGGATTCCATATTTTGAATTAGAATAATTTATAATTTTTAATAAGGTTATGTTAATTTTTTACCATAATGATTTGTGGTAAGAGTTAAAATTAATTTCGACGATTAAAAGAAAAATTACTTTACTAAGGGAGTAACATTTAAATTTTGTGAGACAATTACCTTGAAACAGAAAGAAACCCATTATATGAACATATTTCAAAATTATACCTTATATTATTGATATTTGTCTATTATTTGAGGTATGTGAAATAGAAAAAAACACAGGTGGAATTATCTCTTTCAAAAATATATAAATTTCCACTCACCACCGAAATAAAATTCCTCCCATCTCTCTAAATATTCACAACTTACAATCCATTTTATTTGTAAAATACCTACTCAAATCACTACACCACTTCATTACTCTCATCCTAGATGGCTTAATTTGGGCACAAATCCAACCATGGAAGTCGTTTGTTGTATACCAAATGAAAATTCCAGAAGAAGAGGTAACATTTATCTATAATTTTTTAGTTTTATTTGTCAATAAAACACCTTAAAATATTTTTATACTTTTATTATATAATAAACTCTATATATTAAATATACTATGTTGTTTTTATTTTAATGTTATTATATACATCCAAATACACTTTCATCAAATGGGTTACAAAATCATCGTTCAATTGTATGGAGAACTACCGCCTCGCGAACCGATGTTGTTTTTTTACATTAACATCTATCAAGGTTGGGGATAATTATATATATACTATTTATATAAGATATTAATGATGTTATTATTGTTTTGGAATTATTATATCACACATAACTTCATATTTTCCATTTTGTGGGAATATGATACCATCGCTCGTGCGTCTGAAAGTCTACCACCTTGAGAAATGGTGTGATTTGTTCATTCATTAAATGGAATGTATTAAGGATGGTATTAATAAAAATATGTGATATATTTGACCTAAAAGTTATTAATTAAATATAATATCTCATAAAATTTTCTTTCTTTCAATCCAATATGAAAATAGAAACAATGTTCTTGTGTGCGTATGACGTACCATCTCCATGAATGGTGTATTTCATTTCCTATTTATATCTTTTATAGATTATTATAAATTATTATACACTAAATATATATTATATTTATATAATAGTTATAATTATTGAGATTATAAAATCATTATTGATGTTAGAGGACCAAAAATAAAAAAAATCAAAACATATACAAAAAAAGTGGTTATTACCTGAAATGTAACATTAACATGGAATTGTTAAAAAATAAGTAATAAAATGTCATAAGAGAATCATATATGGTATTATAAAAATTAATATGTTAATTTAATATATTTATAACAAAATAATAGATATTTTTGAGGAGGATTGGATGAGTACAAACGAAGCCTAGACTTAAGGTAAGAGATATCCATCTCACTTTTATTTTTAGCGAGACAAAGCCATGATCGCCACTTATTTCATGTATGAGGTGTGTAAACTGATCAGGAATGTATATTATGACTATTATAATGATAATTATTGGAATTTATACATCCTTAAAAGGAATTATCTTTCATGGTGTTTACAATTAAAAAATTACAAAAGCGGTAAGGGGATTTATAGTCTCACTTTTATTTCTGAGTGACTTAAGCCATATTCACCTCATGTTTCTTCTAGATGGTTTATATACAGACCTATGAAATGATATATCATGAATATAACTCATTTAAATATTATTAATGTTTCCATTTATGATTTCTTTTTGCAGTGAATTCAATTGAAATGATATTCAAGCAGTAAGGGATTTCCATCTCACTATTATTTTTGTGAGATACAATCCATGTTCACCACCTATTTTTTGTATATAGTGTGTATACTTCACGTAGATGTATTGTATGATTATTATATTGATAATTATTGGGATTTAAATTTCCATTTTAGGATCTATATTTCATGGGGTATATAGTTAAAACATTACCAAAGCGGTAAGTTGATTTTTGTCTCAATTTTCCTTCTTCGAGAAGTACATTATATTATGCACCAATATCCTTTCATGAGGTATATTTAAAATAAATTTGACTTATAATATCATTAATTTTTTAATCCTCATGATATTTTATGTCTTAATTTTTGTTATTACTTCATGGGGAATAAGATCCAATTTTTCCAAATTGGTAAATCTTTTAGGTTACAATCTCATTGATTATTTGGTTTGTTTATGATTATGTCTCTGATGGTAAAATATCATGAATTACCAATACAAATTCTCATTAAATTTCCTGTAATCTGGTTATTGATGATTTATTAATGTAATAGAACAATTTTCATAATATTTGGCGTTTAGAATTGTAAGGAAATGTTTTTTTGAAAATCCAAATTTATTTCCCTATATGGGAAAAAATATATTTTCCATTAAGACCATGATTTCTAAAAAGGAATTATTACACTATTTTAATTTTTATAATACACATATCCATAATTTTAAATTTTTTAAAAATGTTTCTAAAGGAATATTCTTGTTTTTTCAAAAATAATTCTCATTTTTATTTTACCAAAAATGTTAAAGTAATATTCATTTCTACATGTATGTTACGAATAGAGTAATATGATGTCATGACTAATTGTTTCTTCAAATCATTATTAGTTTGCTTTAAAATTTATTTTCAATGTATATTTTTTCTAAAATATTTATAGATTAAAACTTTTTAATGGGAAAATGGTACTTTGCGGAAGAAATATTTTAAATTATCTTTTAAAATTATTTTCAATCCGAGATGATATATGTTGGTGTTAATCATTACTTACTAGGGATATTATCCGAGGTTATCAATAATATTATTTATTTTATTATTTTACATTTTTATGGCATGATTTTAATGAATATTGTTTCTCTCAAATGACTTATATGCTTTTGAAACCTGCTTCTTTTTTACAGTTTATGATATGATGAAATGATTATGAAACATGTATCTTTTCTATAGGTTAATATATGATGAAATATTTATGATACCCATTTAGATTCATGGTTTATGATATGATTAATGTTAATGATCTTATGGAGCACAAAAATATGGGTTTCATTTTTTAATGGGTGGTACTTATATCTCCCTACAATTTATTGGGTAATGATTTATATATCCCATGAGATAGACACAGCTAAAATGGGGAGTGAACCTGATATAATAATATTTGGCTAAAACATAGAGTAAACTGAATATAGTTATAGAGGGATATAGTGAGGAATGAAATAGGTATAGTATTGGCCTTTGTCTACTATGATGGCCTTGGTAGTGATCCTTGACCAATATGGAAACAATTTTTTATACTTATTTGTATGACACAATTTCATGACTTATTCAAATGTTATTCTCCCAAGAGCCATTTTATTTTATACTCTTATTATTTTTGTCTATTGAACTGCCAATATTTTTTCCATGACTCATGATTATGATCTTTAATATATTTGTTATGTTTTTCAAATGTTATTATCATGTTCTCATACCTCTATGTTCCAGTTATGCTTACATATCTCACTTGTTTACCCTTACTGAACATGTGAGATCACCCTTTATATTGTTTTCCTTCCACAAATAATGAATATATGTATTACATATTATGTTTATAATAATGTTGATAATTATGAAGGACATAATGGTAGATGATATTGTTAAATTTTGGACAAGGGATTATGTTTCAATGTTTCCAAAGGCACTAAACTATTACGGTCTTTAGGTGTGTGTTTGTGTAATGTAATAAATATTATTAAAAAATGATGAAATGTCTATTTATGTTAATCTTGGGTCATTATAATGACATTATAATGTTTTATTAAGGTATAGTTTATCTTTTTTTCCTAGAAATACATCCATTTTTAGATTATATAAGTAGATGTTATTTTTGAAAAGATTAATATAAGGAAAATAACCGCAAAAAGAGTTGGTTGAGGATATATCGAGCATCATTCTAGTTCAAGATAAGTGTTCCCTTACTACACACTAATTTTAACATTCCCAAGGGATATTCTAGGGTTAATTCAAATTTTATTCAAGAACCATTAGGATCAAAAATTGAATAGAACCTAGGGAAACCTATTATATTCCATAGTGATATTGGATAAACCTAAAGTGTTTTAGGTTGATAATTCCAATGTTTGTCATATGATTAAAGGAAAATATACCCCATTTAATGTTTTTTTGAAGCGATTTTAGAATCCTGATGTATATTTCTAGAGGAAAATATGGGAAAACAACACATTAGTTCAGTATACGAATTAGCGAGAAGGTTATTCAAGGTGTAATTAATTTATATTTTGTGGAAATAAGTTTAATGTTATCTATAACCATTAAGTTTAAAAATATCATTGATTTTGATGAAATAATTTCAACACACCAATATTCCACGATGCACTTCTCTTTGTATAATATAATAGCGTGTGTTGTATGCAACTTCAAGTTCTTACACACCACAACCAATCAAACTAGCTGTTATGAATAGTAATACCCACTTTCTGAAATTTTTAAAATTTTATCTTTCAAAATGGACTTCATTTTTGGATTTGGAGTATCGAAATTAGCTTAGGGTGATTTTTTGGTATTTTTCTGAAAACATTCAATTTTGGATGAATATTAAAGAATACAGAGTTATAGTTTAAAACCAAATTTTTATTTAAATAATTATTTACTTTATTTAAATGTATTTTAGGTGAAAATAGATACAAAATACCTATATAAGTTCAATGTAATTCAATGGAGTAGGTTTATAATAATTTTAGATAAATAAAACTTTTATTGAACTTTTTACCTTCTTTTAAACACCACCTAGGAGCATTTACAAATTTATATAAAACTTAAATTTACCTCTTCTGTGAGTTTAATTTCAAAAATACTAGAGACACAGATGATATAATTATGTAAATTGTGGTTCAATAAGATAAAAATAATTTTTGGGGAATAGTAACGTTTTACTTTTATTTACCATAGTTAAAAGTAAATAGGGTAATTAAGGGTAAAAATGATATTAATATTATTCTAACACATGTCCTAATTCTATTGGATAAGTGTAATTCGACCAAAAACAACCTAAATAATAAAATATGATCCTTTAGGTCCACTTGAATTAGATAAGGACATTTATTATTATTTAATTCAAAGAAGAGTTAAAAGTGTTAAATTCAATGTTTAATAACTAAAACTTTTTTAATATATGGTTACACATAAGATAAATTCTATTATAAATATTATTTAGAAATTAAAACATATTTCCTAAATAAGGGTATTTTATTTATATTTTTTAGACATAAAATAATTTAATTTTTATATGACACAATGACGATGTAGTAATTACCTAATTAATGAAATATTAAAATAATTGATATTAGAAATATCCAAATAAATGTAATTTGAGACTTTTTATGAATTACTCTAATTTTATAGGTTAATATGACATGTTATGTTTGGTTAGATGAATTTTTATATAAGTAAAAATACTGTTATGAATTTAGCAAAAACAAAATACCAAATATTTTCAAAATTTACATAAAAGTGTTTTTAAAAGAAATATTATATTATTAATTGATGTTCTATTACTAAAAATCTAAGGATTGACCAAAAGACTTATATAATTACAGGTGTATTATTAATGAGACTCTTTGGGTTCTCTTGGAAGTATATAATAAGTTTATTATCCATATAATATAAAAATACAAAGAGACATGGTAAATGCCAAATTATTTAACTAAGACTTAAATTTAAAATATAAAGTTAATATAGTGGCACAAACCTGTCTAAAACCTATTGTTTGAGTGGTTTTCCACCCATATACACCTTAGCCTTCAAATAATTCATTTTGTATCCATTAGAAACAGAATTTTATTTTTTATAAACTAATATTTCAAGCTTTTCTTAAGGTGCCCCTCACCCGTCTTACAAAAGGGCACTTCCGCTTCCCTCTAATTAACACCTTCAAAACCATTTGGATCGGCCAAACCAAGCCCAAATAAACTCTAAACATCCCTCCATTCATATTATAGGCCTTTAGTTAGTCATAAAGCCAACCAAAGGTGTCCTTTTGATCAAATCAAAAGGAAGAACCCAAAGAAGAGGTAAATATTTCATCACCTCTTTCAAGTTCCTTTCTTCTACCACTTCCTCCTTCATTGTTGTTTCCATTAAAAAAATAATAAATCCAGTATCTTCTATATACTGTTATGTTATTATAAAAATGGTACAACCATATTCATTTTTCTATCCATCCTTTGAATGACATGTCACCATATGTCCATACGTACGACTTACTATCTCCACGTTGTGGTGTAGTTGTTATTCAATACGTTATTATTTGGATGGGTATAATAATTATGTATAATTGATGTAAATAATAAATATAACATTATATTTATTCTTTATATATGATATACCATTCAATTATAAATTATTTTAATTTCAAAAGAATGATATTGTCGCTTGTGCGTAGGTATGGATTACCATCTCCACAAATGCGACTAGATTCATTCACCATCGTATCCATTCAAAACTACTTTTCATTTGATGATTAAAAATATTTTTTAAAGACTTAATATCATATTGAATTTTAGTAATATAAATCCTTTCCAAAACTAACATTACTTACATAATAATTAATATAATGGAAAACGATTCAGTTAACACCCGAAACGATGATAATACTAAAATGTCATTAAAAATGAAATATTAGAAGATCATATATGATATCATATTAATTTATATGGTTATTTTATAATTTAATAACTATGATTTAACCATTATATAGGAGGTTAACATATCCTCAACCAAGTAATAGTACAAGATAAGGGTTAATTTCACAATATCTTTATTATCCGAGGTTGTTTTTACGTTAGTATCTACTGGGACCTCTTTATCATCCACATCCGTGTTTTCATAAAAAAATGTATTGAAAAATATTTTTATAATTTACTTGAAAATGGTTTAATTTCATTTATATCCTTATTTTAAGTTATATGTTTTGAATGGAATCTTTCCGTTGTTTTCCAAACAAGGTACTTTATGACATTTTCAAAAAAATGAAGGTAAGAAAGTTTTCTTTTCTAATTTATACGGAGTGTGTGGCTAATTTTGGCTATTATAACATCATTGAAGATTCCTATAAAATATTATATGAAAATTTTAAAAATAAATTTCTTTTATAATTATTGTAATTTTAAATTATTTCAAAATAGGAAGAGATATTTCTCTAAAAAAAGTTTTGATTTCATCTATGTCAACATCTTTTGATGGATTTTACGCTTATTTGAATTTAGTATATTATGATACAAAACATCCATATTGTATTGAATTTTTCGTGATATGTTTGACTATGGATGTGTTATTTCTACACCATTCATTTATTATGGATAAATTATTGACATTTAGTATGCTTGTTTTAATATGAATGTTTATGATATGTTTAAAAATTTTCATATGAGTAATTCTTTGGGCTTACTAAGTAACGGGTGGAGCCCGCTATAGCTCCACGATGCAACGATAGGTATCATCAGATAAACTTGTGTCTTGTCATAAGGCCTCAACAAAATCTTATTTGTAGTCTTGGCACAAGACCTTGACTATGTGGTTATGAAGTCTGGCATTATGAATTCCATCATTTTGGACGTGGCTATTGATATTGAATGTGATTATTCAAATAGTAGAATATCCATGTGAATATGTAAATGTCATTATTTGATTTTATCATTTCGATATTATTCTTATGTTCAAGTTAAAAAAGGCTTTTGTTTTAGTCTTACATTTCCTTAAATGTTTATTCTTATTTATGAAAGTTTTCTCTATATTGTTATCCTTACTGAGCATCTGAGCTCACCCCTTTCTCTGTTTTATTTTTCTCAGGATGCGAAGAATTATATTATAACTGAGCTGTAGGGATAGTCTATGGGATCTCAGTGTTGTCTATGGAAACAATGTTGTTGTTGTTTTCCATTTTATGATGTAATGTAAACCCTATGAGTGTATCTAGTACATCCAAGGCTACTAAACTAATCAGTCATTTGATACTTGATCATTTGTGATAATGAAAATGATATGTAATAATGCACCGACTCTGGGTAACTAGGGTTGGGGTGTTACAGTTGGTATCAGATGAAGTTTAGTGCAAACCATGGAAACTAGATTTGGATAAACTATACTTAGAGAAGATAACCCTAAGATAGACTTTGAGGATTAGTGTAGAAGAACTTTTAATTTTGGTATTGTAGAGAGTTTGTGAGTTTTCCATGCAATAAATCACTGTCTGGATACAAGAAGGTAGAGGCGGCTCTGGCATAGATGTACCTTGGGGAAAAACCTGAAAACACCACTTTGATCTAGACTCGAACGGGAACTAGTGCACAACAATGGGCCTCACTGCACTCTTGGTTATGACACTCCCGATGGATATTCATTGTATAATTATCTTTTTCTTTACAAACCATTATGAAGTGTTTATGAGTATATAGTTCCTCAAAGAAAACTTTTTTATGATTATGGATTATATCCATAAACTATTCAATTTATGTTAAGTGTTTTACATGTTTGGATTTATGTATTTCAATTCATAAACTAATCTAGTTTATGCCATTGTTTAGAAATGGAACTTAGTGGAAGGAATGGAAACCATATTAATACATGAACTCCATATGGGGATTCCCCCTGATCAATATAATTATAGTAGAGATGGTGATGAAACTAGTGCTGATCAGCTAATCACCGTACTGGGACAACTCACTTAGGTTATGAAAAATAACCTTACCCGTATGGAGAACCCTGATCCGTAGCATGGGGTATCAATGTTAGATCACTTCATGAGGTAACAAAACCAAACATTAAATCGGAGTAAAAATCCACTAGCAGGTGAGCAATGGATAAATTCCTTAGTGAAAATATTCCACTCCTTGGGGAGTAGTGAAAGGGAAAAAGTTGTCATGACAGTTTAACACCTCACTGGAGATGCTGATCAATGGTGGTCATTGATTCAAAACACAAAGGAAGATGATGAAGTATAAAATATGGAATGGAGGGAGTTTAAAGAAATTTTCAAAGAAAAATACTTTCCTCATGACCATCGAGAAGATATAGAAAGACAATTTCTGAGTCTGAGGAAAAAGGAGGATGAGAATGTCACAAAGTATGAATCTAACATTACAAGGTTAGTGAGGCATGCTGCAGATTATATACATAACCCAAGAAGTATGATTGATCATTTCTTTGATCGGTTAGAACCATTTCTCCATTGAGCATTAGTCTCACAATCCTTTCTGTCTTACAAATATATTGTCTCATGTGGGATAAAGATAGAAAGAGAATTATCTATGTCATACAACTTTAAAGAAAAGAAAGAGAAGAAGAGATCTACTGAACACTCTAGAAATGGAAATTATGGGAATAATGGAAAAGTTTAATATCCATCCAACTGTAAATATGGGAAGAAACACCCTGGTAATTTCCTAAAGGGAATGGGAGTCTATTACAAGTGTGGTTAAAAAGGACACTATGCTCGGGATTGAAAGGGGAAGAAAGAGGTTATCAATGTTGAATGATACAATTGTAGAGAAAGGGGGAATTATGCGAATGAATATCCTAAGCATCAGAGGAACTTACCTCAGAAAAGGACAAGGGATCAATGCCAAGCTTATGCTATCACTACTTCTGAGGTTGAATCTCTGAAAGACGTAGTGGTAGGTAATTTAATGGTTTCCTCAAGTTTAGAAAATTATTTATTTGATTCTGTATCATCGCATTGTTTCATATATTCCCAGTTTTCTAAGAAAATTAGATATTTTCAATTTGATTTAACAAGGGATTTGTCAGTGAAAACTCTTAAGGGAAGTATCATTGCAATTTGTTTTTGTGAATCAGTCCCCAATATGGAATATAAATGTTATTTATCTTCAGATCTCATCATTATACCGATGATTGAATTTGATATAATCCTCGGTATGGATTGGATTTCAGACCATGATGCAAAAATTTATTGCAAGAAGAAGGAGGTTACATTTTTTGATGATGATAAGGAGTACCTTATATTTAGAGCAGAAACATCACCACCTAATTCTTATCTAGATCCACCCCTAGTATCTCAACTAAATTAAATTATTGGGGAGGAAGATAATGAAATAACTATGGGTGAGGAAAAGAATTTTCCAATAGAATATTTACCTATTGATTTAGAATAAGTTGATGTGCTTCCTAAAGATTTTCCTAGACATCCTCCAGAATGAGATATTTAGTTTTCCATTGATATAATTCTGGGTTCAAGGCCCATATCGAAGACCCCTTATAGAATGTCCATTGCAGAATTAGTGGAACTAAAAAAACAACTCGAGGAATTGAGTAATAAGAGATTTATTCTCCCTAGTGTTTCTCCATGGGGAGCCCCTGTTCTTTTTGTTAAAAAGAAAGATGGATCTATGAGGTTGTGAATTGAATACATGGAGATCAATTCTATAACAATAAAGAACAAGTATCCCCTACCTCACATTGCTGATTTATTTGACCAAATTCATGGAGCTCAATAATTTTCAAGGACTGACCATCGATCTGGATATCATTAGTTGTGTGTGAAGAAGGAAGACATTCTAAAAACAGCATTTTGAACTAGGTATGAGCATTATGAGTTTATAGTATTACCTTTTGGATGCACTAATTCACCCGCTGTCTTCATGGATCTAATGAATAGTGTTTTCAAGGAATATCTTGATGTCTTTTTAGTGGTGTTTATTGATGATTTATTGGTATACACCAAACGCTAAAAAGATCATGAAAATAACTTGCGCATTATACTTAAGTGTCTTAGAAGAAAAGAATTATATGGGATGTTTTGCAAGTGTGAATTTTGGGTTCAAAAGATTTATTTTCTTGGCCATATCATCTCATAGGATAGAATCTTCGTTGATCCTTCAATGACCCGAGAAATCCATGAATGGCCAGCAACAACGAGTATAACCATGGTACACAATTTTATTTGTTTAGCAAGTCATTATCGGCATTTCATCAAGAATATTTCCCAATTGGCTATCCATTAACCAAGCTCACTCGTAAAGGGGTGAAATTTGTTTGGACAAAATAATGCAAAGAATGTTTTGAATAAATGAAGAGAAGATTAGTCAATGCTTCTATATTGACTCTAACATCAGGGAATGATGGGTTTATTATTTATAGTGATGCTTCAAGGAAATGACATAGTTGTGTTATTATGAAGAATGATTGGGTTATTGCCTATGCATCATGATAGCTAAAAATTCATTTACAAAACTATCCAACTTATGATCTTGAGTTATAATCTATAATCATTGCTTTGAAGATATGGAGACACTATCTATATAGTAAAAAATGTTAGATTTATACTGATCACAAGAGTATGAAGTATATTTTTTCACAAAAAGACATCAACATGAGGAAAAGGAGATGGCTTGAACTAATCAACTATTAGAATTGCACTATAAACTACCAACTGGGGAAGGCGAATAAGGTGGAAGATGCTTTGAGTGGAAAGGATCATGGAGTTTGGAATAGGATGAGAGTTGAAAAGTATCCTATATACATGGATCTAGTAAATATGGATATGGGAATAACCATGGAAGGTGAAAAATCAATGCTTTTTCAAATGGTTTCCAAATTATCTTTAGTAGAAAGTATAAAAATTTCTCAGGTTGATGATGTGGAGTTTCAAAAGAAGATCAAAGCTGTGAATTAAGGGAGATTGAGTGTCTTCATATATGAAGATGTAATTTTGAAATTTGGGAAGTGACTTTGGGTTCCTGATATACCTGATCTAAAAAGAGAAATTTTGGATGATGCTCATAGCTCTAATTTTTCTATACACCCTGGGAGCACCAAAATGTATAGATATTTGAAGGAACATTTTTTGTGGGACAACATGAAGAGGGAGATTTCTGATTTTGTGTTAAGATGTATGGTTTTTAAACAGGTGAATGCTGGAAGGAAATAGCCTGGAGGAGTAATGCATCCTCTTCCCCTACCAGAGTAGAAATGAGATGATATCACAATGTAATTTGTCATAGGGCTACCAAAGACTCCTACAAGGAGCAATGCAATATGGGTCATTATTGATATTTTTAATAGGTCAACATATTTTCTTTCTATAAGAGAAGATTTACCACTAGAACGTTTAGAAAGACTATATATTAATGATGTTTTAAGACTTAATGGAGTACCCCTATCAATTGTTTCTGATCGTGATCCATGTTATACATAGTGATTCTAGATAAGTCTTCAGAAAGCCTTGGTTACTAAACTTTGTTTGGGCACTGCCTACTATCACAAAACTGATGGAAAATCAGAATAGAATATTCAAACCATAAAAGACATGTTGAGATCATGCTCACTTGACATTTAGGGTATGTGGGATCAATATTTACCTATAGTAGAATTTTCCTATAACAATAGATTCCATTCAAGTATTCAAATGGCACCATATGAAGCATTATACAGAAAGAGATGTCACACACCAACCTATTGGGATGATGTTGGTGAAAGAAAACTTATTAGCCTAGAAAATGTGGAGGAAATGATGGAAAAGGTGAAGCTATTCCAAAACCACCTCAAAGCAGCTCAAATTTGGCAGAAGAGCTATGCTGATAACCGAAGGAAGGATTTTGAATTTTAGGTAAGAGATCATGTTTTCTTGAAGGTATCTCCATGGAAGGGTGTAATAAGTTTCTGTAAGAAGGGAAAATTGAGTCCCAGGTACATTGGACTTTTTGAAATTTTAGAATCAATTGGCGCTGTAGCTTACCGTTTGGAAATACCGCCAAGTCTCTCCAAAGTTCATGATGTATTTCATGTATCACTGTTGAGAAAATACATGCCTGACCCAACCCATGTACTCACCAATGAAGAATTAGAACTAGAACCCGATCTATCTTACTATGAAGAGCCTTTCAAGGTTCTTGATATAGGGGAACAAGTGCAGAGATACCGGACGACTCGTCTAGTAAAAGTTCTATGGAGAAACCATAAGATGGAAGCTGCAACGTGGGAACCCGAGGAAATTATGATGAAGAACCACCCAAGTCTTTTATGCAGTAATATTCTAGAAATTTCGAGGAAGAAATTATTTGAATGAGGGGAGAATGTAACACCCCAAGCTTCCACGGTACGCTTCACATTGAACAATACAATAGCGTGTGTTGTTCACAACTTTGAGTTCTAACACACCACAACCAATCAATCTAGCTGTTATATATAGTAATACCCACTTTTTGAAATTTTATAAATTTTAACCTTCAAAATGGACTTCATTTTAGGATTTGGAGTATCAAAATTATGTTAGGGTGAATTTTTGGTATTTTCCTATAAACATTCAGTTTTTGATGAATAGTGAAAAACACTGAGTTATAGTTTAAAATCGAATTTTTATTTAAATAATTATATATTTTATTTGAATTTATTTTAGGTAAAAATAGATACATAATACATATATATGTTCAATGTAATTAATTGGATTCAGTTTATAATAATTTTACATATATAAAAATTTTATTGAACTTTTTACTGTCTTTTACCCACATCCTAGGAGAATTTGCAAATTTAAATAAAACTTAATTTTACCGCTTCTGTGAGTTGAATTTAAAAAATTCGAGACATATGGTTGATATCAGTATGTAAAATGTGGTTCAATAAGATGAAAATAATTTTTGGTGAATAGTAAATTTTTACTTTTATTTACCATGGTTAAAAGTAAATTGGGAAATTAAGGGTAAAAATGATATTATTATTACCTAAAACATATCCTAATTTTGTTGGATAAGTGTAATTCAACCAAAAAAAACCTTAGTAATAAAATATGATCCTTTAGGTCTACATGGATTAGATTAGGAAATTTATTATTATTTAATTCAAAGAAGAGTTAAAAGTGTTAAATTCAATGTTTAATAAATAAACCATATTTAATATAGGGGTACACATAAGATAAATTCGACTATAAATATTGATTAGGAATATAAAACGATTTCCTACATAATTTTACTTTATTTATATTTTTTAGACATTAAATAAGTTAATTTATTTATGACACAATGATTATTCAATAATTACCAAAATAATGAAATATTAAAATAATTGATATTATAAATATCCAAATAACTATAATTTGAGACTTTTTATGAATTAAAATAATTTCATAGTTTAATATTACATGTTATGGTTGGTTAGATGAATATTTTTTTAAGTAATAATGCTGTTATGAATTTAGCAAAAACAAAATACCAAATAGTGTCAAAATTGACATAAAAGAGTTTTTAAAACAAATATTATATTATTAATTGATATTCCATCCCTAAAAATCTACAGTACGACCAAAGGACATATATAATTATAGGTGTATCATTAATGAACAACTTGGGGTTCTCTATAATGATATGTGTATCATTAATGAACAACCTGGGGTTCTCTTGGAAGTATATTTTACATTTATTAACAATATAATATAAAAATACAAAGAGACATGGTAAATGTCAAACTATTTAACTAAGAGTTAAATATAAAAGATAAAGTTAATATAGTGACCCAAACCTATCTAAAACCTATTGGTTGAGTGGTTTTCAACCCATACCCAACTTATACCTTAAATATTTCATTTTGTAGCCATTAGAAACCAAAAATGATTTTATTATAAAATAATATTTCTAGCTTTTCCTAAGGTGCGCCTCACCCCTCTTAAAAAAGGGCACTCCCCCTTCTCTAAAATTCACACCTTCAAAGCCATTTGTCTCAGCCAACCCAAGACCAAATATCTTCTCAAATTTAATCCCTTCATCCTAGATTCCTTCCTATATTCAGAAAGCCAACCTAATGAGGCCTTTTGATCAAATCAAATGGGAGAACCCGAAGAAGTGGTAAATATTTCATCACCTCTTTCAAGTTCCTTTCTTCTTCCACTTTCTCTTTCTTTCTTGTTTCCATTAAAAAATAATAACTCCAGTATCTTCTATATACTATGATGTTATTTTAAATATGGTACTAGAATATTCATTATTCTATCCATCCTTTGAATAACATGTCACCATATGTGTGTACGTATGGCTTTCCGTCTCCACATCATGGTGTTGTTGTTATTCAGTACATTATTTTTTGTATGGGTATAATAATGATGTATAATTTATGTAAATAATAAATATAACATGATAATAATTTTGTTTATTTTATATACCATCCAATTATATATTATTTTAATATCAAAAGAATGATATTGTCTCTCATGTGTACGTACAGATTACCTTCTCCACGAACGCGATGAGATTCATTCCCCGTCATATCCATTCAAGATTAATTTTTGTTTGATGATTAAAAATAATCTCTAATAACTGAATATCATTCTGAATATAAATAAGATACATCCTATCCATAACAAACATTACTTACGTAACAATGAATATAAAGGAAAATGAATCAGTTAACACCCAAAACAACAATAATACTGAAATATCATTAATAAAGAAATATTATAAGCTCATATATGATATAATATTAATGTATATGGTTCTTTTATAGTTTAATAAGAATTATTCCACCATTATATATGAGGTTAACCAACCCTCGTCCATGGAAATGTGTAACATGAGGGTTAATTTCATAATCTCTTTATTATCCGAGGTTGTTTTATGTAACTCTCTACTGAGACCTCTTTATCATCCACAACCATGTTTTCTTAAAAAATTTATTTCAAAACATTTTCAAAATTTACTAGACAATGGTTTATAGTCATTTATACCCTTATTTGACCTCATATGTTTTGAAAGGAATCATTCCATTGTTTTCCAGACAAGGTGCATTATGAACTTTTTGACAAAATTAAGGCAAGAATGTTTTCTTTTTTAACTTATACGGTGTGTGCGACTATTTTTCGCCATTATAACATCTTTGAAGCTTCCCATACAAGCTTATAATAATATTTTCAAAATATTTTTTTATAATTATATGACTTTTAATTGATTTCAAAATAAAAAAAGATATTTCTCTAAAAAAAAGTTTTGATTTCATCTATGTCTACATCCTTTGATGGATTTTAAGCTTATTTGATGTCGATTTATTATGACACAAAACTTCCATATTGTATTGAAGTTTTTTTGATATGTTTGACTATGGATGTGTTATTTTTACACCATTCATTTATTATGGATAATGTATTGACATTTCATATGCCAGTTTTAATATGAATGTTTATGTTATGTTTAAAATGTTTCATATGAGGAATGCATTGGTCTTAGTAAGTGATGGGTGGAGCCTGCTATAGCTCCTCGATGCATTGGTAGGTCTCATGAGACAAACTAGTGTCTTCGCACAAGGCCTTGACAAAATATTATTTGTATTCTTGGAACAAGGTCTTGAATATGTGGTTATGAAGTCTGGCATTATGCATTCCATTATTATGAAAGTGGATATTGATATTGCATGTGATTATTAAACTAGTAGAATATCCATGTGAATAAGTCAATGGATTTATTTGATTTTATCTTTTCCATATAATTATCAAGTTCATGTTTAAAAAGGATTTTGTTTTAGTCTTACATTGCCTTAATTGTTTATACTTATTTATGAAAGTTTTCTCTAAATTTTTATCCTTACTGAGCATCTGAGCTGACCCCTTTCTATGTTTTATTTTTCCTAGGATGTGAAAAAGTGTATTATGACTTACCTACATGGATAGTTTATGGTATCTTAGTGTTGTATATGGAAACAATGTTGTGGCAGTTTTCCATTTTATTATGTAATGTAAACCTTATGAATGTATCTTGTACTTCCACGACTACTAAAGTAATTGGTCTTTCAAGACATGATATTTTGTGATCATGCCAATGATGCATAATAATGCACTAACTCTGAGTAACTAGGATAAGGGAATTACAATAATAGTCATTTAAGATTACTTCTTGTTTTTAAAAATAATATATTTAGAAATATATAGTGGATAAAAAGTGATTTTATGATTAATGTTATGTTTTTTGGTAATAACATAAGAATTATACTAATATAGTTTTATAAAAGTTATGACCTATAGGTTGGGAGAGAGACTATCTCATTGAAAAAGTAAATGGGGCTTGGACCCAAAATGGACGGGTTATAAGTGTGCATTGACTATCACTAGCCTACATAATGTGCTAGTTAGTATGATTTTTTATTTAGTTGATTTTATTGCTAAATGTATTATTGATTTTGGGAATGATAAAACAAATTAAAATAATATTCAATTTTTTCAATTTTAAGGTGATTAAATATATTTTGGTAGATTATTTATTGTGTTGAGGAATATATGACATTTAGTATGAAAATAAATGATTATTTAGGAAGAATGTTGTTATGTTTTTGAAGATTTATGATTAAGGGTATGGGATAACATTTGAGGTTTAATCATTCTTTAATGTTGAGGTTTATAAGGTTATTTGGAATATAGGGTTATTTATTTATGGAATTATCTATGTTAATTCCTTGGTTTAATTTTTTAATTTTATATATTAATATATTATTTCATCATATGAAGATATATCCATATTGGATAGCCTATTATAATCATTTGGGTTATGGTAAATATCTAGAGACATAAGGAATTAATTGACTTTATTTTAAGAATCTTATGATCCATTAAAAGTAAATTTTAGTCCATTAGGCGAGACATTCATTTTGAATATTCATTTCATGGAATAAAAAATGATGTGTAAATTGATCAAATTATTAAAAATGATGAAATTATGCTTATGAAATGGAAATAAATAAAGTATGTACATTTAATTGTTCTATAAATTTTAAAATTAAATGAGCCCATTTACTTTAGGAAATTGATGTTCAACTAAACATGTCACCCTTCTTCCTTCACTTCCGATTACTTTATGTTATATTCTCCCCTAACATATTTATGATTTTGTGGTCGTTAACGTTTACATGACTATGTTTCATATCACTGTAAACTAGTCCTTGTATGTTATTCACTCCTAAATATTTATATTTTAACTTCCTAGAAATGTTATTATAATATTGGAATCAGAATAAGGGATATTTTTGGTAATCATTATCCTTCCCACTTCCCCCTTCTAAAAGTATTATTATTATGCCTATGTATGGTGTGGGTTTTCAATAAATGTATTTTTCAATATTGAACCTTTGATGATTGAGATAAATTTTTTAGGGAATACTTAAATTTAATAGTGGGGGGGGGGGTGTGTGTGTGGGGGGAGGGGTGATAATGTAACAATAAAAAAAATTTGGTTAAATGAAAAATAAGCTCGATACCTTTCTTAACACGCAACCCTTATATTTATGCGAATTGAGATGAATTATAAAAATATTATTATTTAAATGTGACCATGTCATTGAATTAAATTGTATGGATATGAGTAACTATATAATGAAATATATTAATACTATTTTTGATAAATAATTTTTTTTGATTAATTATTTTTAAATAAGCACTCGAGTTTTAATAATTTCATTATATGCTTTAAAAATATGTTTTCATCAAAAATGGGTTTTATTGATTTTATTGAAAAAATATTATATTAAAATCATTACACCTATATAAAATTTATTTGAAAAATAAATTCAATTTTCAAAATATATTAGAGTGAATTTTTGAGAATGTTCTAAAAAAATTGATTTTTTGATTAATACCAAAAAATTCCGATTTCCATTTAAAATTGGGTTTTTTTTTAAGAATTTACAAAGATCCTTTTTTTTAAATGGTTTAAAAACTAAAATTATTTCATTTATATTATGAATAATCCAATTATGGTTATCTTAACTAATTTTATATTGGATCTTGGTATAATTTTTTAATAGTTTTGAAAAACTTTTCTCTAATAAAATTCATTTCATCACGTTTTATGGTTCTAATTTTAAATCGAATTATTTCAATTATATGAATTTAATATTTTAAAATATATTCCATTTTTGTTTTCAATATATTTATATTTGGTAAATATTCCTATTTTTTTGGTCATTATCAATTATAACCTTTGTAAATATTGGTCACTTCGGTAAGGGTAAAATATGTCAATTAAAAACAAAAATAATAAGAAAATGTATCAAAATTTACCTGACAAATTACGTATTTTTTTATTTTTATGAGAATATTTTATAAACATTAATCCAAATTTCTAAAATTTGGTAATTTATTTCCACTTGAATTTTATTATAATATTATTATTTTGTTTTTTAAATTTGATGTAAAAAAATATCACGCCCGTGCTTTTAATATCTTATATTTTTTTTATGGATACAAATAAATTATGTTTGGATATAAAAATTTATTTGATGGATGAATTAATTTTTTTTAATTTTTTTGATGATATAAATACCCTAAATGCATTCAAAATGCTAACATAGTTCTTGTGTAAACAATAGAAAAATCCAGCAAATTACTTTAAAAATCAAAAGTAATATATTTTAGGTGAGTTAAAGTGTTACAAGATTTTTAAATTTAAATATGATATTCTATAGTTTTTTAAAAGGGATATATTCTAATTTTATTTTTATTATGTGGTTTTAAAGTCAAACAATTTTAATAGTTTTTTAAATGACACTAATAATATTATATGTTAGATAATATTTGATTAGAATATTTAGAAATCATAAAAAGATAAAAAGATTAAAATTAGAATTTTAATTGGTTAAAAATTTTATACCTTCCATTTATGATCCAATTGTCTCATTACAATTAAAATTATAACCGATTAATTATGAAATAGTTGCTACTATGGTTATGTATATTAATATTTAATTAATGGGTTTATAAAAAAGATAATGTTTAAAATGATACATAAACATGTAAAAATTTTATTATTTGATTAAATTAATAAATTATATTTATTATATTATAATAAATTACATTTTTGATTCATTTAAAAAGAGTTAGATAAATATAATATTATAATATTTCATGTATATTGAGAAATGACATTAATGATATTATATATGAAATAATATTTTATTAAACGATTTAAAATTTTAAAAACTTTTATCACATCCAAGTGAATAGTATATGGTTTAAAATATCATCTATGGCTCATTTATGAGTTTAATTTCCTATTATTGATACATTAATGACCCTTAAATGGTAGAAAACATTTATATTATGGTAATTTTCATAAGGGGTAACAAAAGTTAAAACTATAAGATAAGGGCTAAAACATAACAAAAAATTATCTAAATTTTATTATATGTGATTATTTGAGAACATAATAATATTAATATTAATTATATCAATATTTACCAATTTATTTATGATAATTAATTTACATAAATATAATACTTTAAGTAATTCCATGACTATCCCACCCCTCACTTTTAAAAGGACACCCCTTCTCTCTTTTCTTTACACAAAATTGAGCAACCTAGATCAAATAAAACCTACCCATTTACGTTTAAAAAATATTATACATTTTATATAGGTATGACTATTTCCAATATACAAATCCTATTCCACTTAATAAGATATATAGATGAAGTCTACCGAAGTATAGTTAATTATCTTTACCGACTCTTTTAAATTTCTTTATTTCTCTTATTATTCTAAATTTATTGTACCCATTATAAAATAATTACTATAGTATCATAAATATATTGATATGTTATTATGATTATTTTAAATCCATTTCCACCACTTTATAATCCTATATAAAGTGAAAACATCACCCAATCATATGTATGACTTACCGTCTCCACGTAGTGGTGTAATCCATTTTTAATCCAAATTTTACTTTGGAGGGATATAAATATGGAAATAATGAATATATAATATATTTATGAAAAAATTTTACTTATTTAATAATATTATCATATATACCTTCTTACCTTCCACTCCATTTTAAAATGATAACGTCACTTGTACGTACTTGTGGACTACCACCTCCATGAAGCAATGCGACCCATTTTTCATTTTGAAATTTCTTGGATGGTAATAAGGATATATTTTTTGAATATATAAGATATAAATGAAACAACATTGATTATTTTAAGGTGAACTATTATTTACCTTTATTTCATCCTATCTTTTGAAAAGTGTAAACAGCATTTACGTGTTTGTATGACCTACCGTCTCCATGAACAGTCTAATTAATTTTTCTATCTCAATATTTTATAGGTTACTATATATATTTTGAATATATATAATACTAATATCATGAATAAAATTCTATATATAATTGAACCAGGATTAATATGAAAGGACCGAAACTACCAAACAAAAACCTTCATGAAAAACGAGATAGTTAACATCATGTAATGAGAATTTTAATAATGAATTGTTAATAAAATAGTATTGAAATTATACAATTTGATAAAATATGATATTAAATTTTTTTATACGGTCTTTTTATAGTATTAAAATGAATTTAAATTTTTTATACATGTGTTTAAATAATGTTTATCTAAGAGGAAGTGTGAGGTAAGGGGTTTGTTAACTAAATTTCAATTCATTAAGTTATTTTACAACATTATTGACTATGCTATTCTAAGGTTATGTGTGTAATGACTTCTAATTACATGATGTTTTATTTCTAATTGTTTTTGTGGGATTTACATTTGTTACAAATAATCAATTCATTGACTAATTATCATTGCAGTGATATGATATTTGTAAGGCATTTGGTCTCAATTTCCACTCCATTGAAATGTATTTGGTTTTATACCTGTACTTTATTTTATATGGGGTATATAATACCGTTTTATATGTTTAAAATGAATTTATATTCATTCATTATGAATTAAGTTTCAATTTATGTTGACTCCTTCAAGGTGATATAATTTAAAATCTACTAAAGTGGTAATAATTTATTTGAAAATATGATTTTTTAGGAAAACTTTTATTTTAATTGTAGGAATATTATAATATAACCTTCATAAAATCAATCTATTTTCTAATAATTTGAATATTTAAATAGTTTATATATTTTTTACTATGTTTTCTCTCTATTGAAGTTGAATGATGTAAGGAATTATTTAAAATAAAAGCCGATATTGTTATTGTTTCTGATCTGTTATATATTTTTTCCATATCAATGTTTTTAAAAAATTGATTTAATTTTTTTTTCTTATTTTGTCAAGTGATTTATTAATGAAATTTTATTTTGTACTTGTGTTTTTATGTGGTTTAAAATAAATCTTTCTAAATTTTATGACAGTTTCATTTTCAACATTCTTTAAAAAAAATTTAAAACAGAATATTTTCATTTAAAGTATAGGGAATTAATGGATTTTCCCAACACTAATATCATTTTATGATATTTATATTATTATATATGTTTTCGATAGGTTTTCAAAGAATAATATTTAATAACATCTTATTTTAATATTTCCATTCCATTTTCTTTATTTCTTAAAAGGATATTATTTTTTTATAAAACATATATTTCTAATGAACCGATGATCATCTATTATAACTTACTATTTTTTTCAAATGTATATTGAAACATTTAATTTAGTATGATTATATGAAATAATGTATCTATTAAATATCAATATTCTTTTTATCAGGGATACTCTTAGTTCCAAAACAATACACCATTGCTAAAAATAGTGTTTTCTATTGATTGTTATTTGTTTGACTTGGGAAATATTGATATTCTATAATCTTTACTCAATAAAAACATTTATTGATAACACATACAGTTTAAAAATTAAATTATTGTATAATGAATTGGACATTCAGGGATGAAAGGAGCACAAAATTATATATCTCCCTATTGAAATAAAAATTCCCATGAGACAAACTAGTTTTCTCGCCTTATTAAATGGGTTTTGGGGTATTTTTACATATACATTAAATTTTATAAGAATAAATCCTCTTTAGTAATGAAATACTAATGATTGAGATCCTGATGTTCAACAATATGAATTTACTTCCTTGTGAATTTAGTTTTTGTTATCGATGTGTTTTGTACATTGATATTATCCATAAATACTCATTAATATCATGTATTGATTAAATAAAATATGTTTTTAGTTACTTACCCTTCCATATTTACTATTCATTATTTATTCATAATATATTCCACTATACTTACACCATAACAAGAATTTGATCTTACATTTTCCCTTCCCTAAGATATAAAAAGATATATCATGAATAACATCATAGATGCATGAATATTTCATATGATACGTATTTAAAATTTCTAATGTAATATGGGAGTCATTTATGTTTATGGTTCGTCAAGGATGATAAACTGATCAAACCGGTATAGTGATATAACCCGTATCTTATTTCAATGTAACAAAGAAGCCATAAAATCTAAAATAATGGAGCTAGGGTTGTTACACCATGAGCAATGTTGTTGTTTGGATGTGATAATGTATGGGAAGGTGTCATTAGAAACATTTTCTATTCAATATGTATAGTAATCAATCATCTATTTTGGTTACTATTTATTTATTTACTTGTTCTTTACAACATATTTTACAATTAGGATAATTAGAGATTTCTATAATGAATGGATTTTGTATTAAAATAATATGGGTTTGACATATGCATAGAGTTTTATATTTTAATTAGGGTAAAATAAATATCTTATTATTATGGTGTTTCCCTTAGCACATGTTAGCATCAAATAGTGACTTGATAGTGCACTTGAGGCCATGTTATAATCCGATTTGGCTCTAAAAATTCGGTTCTACTAGTTTGGTTGTTATATTTTTTGTCTTATATTTTCTCAATAAATTATATATCAAGAATAATGTATGTGATATTGTAGTTGATATATAAATCAATGAAAAATTAAATGTAAAATATATAATCTAAGAAATCTAAATCATGATTGAATATCACATAAAGAATGAGATGGCAACAATCAGTGTTGTAAAATAATCATTTCATCCTGAAACGACTGACCTGATTTTCATGAAAGGGATAACTTAATTATAAATCCTAATTAATCCAATAATGATACTTGATGCATATTATTAATATATCAAGAGTGCGGTATCTATGATTGACATGATTTTAAAGGGTTAAAATCAAATGATTTTCATATATTGACCTGTAATTTAATGCACATGACTATGCATTGTATTTTGTTTTCAAATTTTTGACACACAATAACAAAATTTTATTATTTTATAAATCTATATAATGAAAATTAATCATCACCAATATGTTTTTATATTTTAAAAAATTAAATTAAAATCTAATTATATTAACAAGGGATGAAATTTCAACAAATAATATTTTATAATTTAGTTCAATTAATTGTTAAATTTCTAAGATACATCAAACATTATGGACCTACATATTTTAGATAATTATATCCTATGAAATTTTATATGATGACACTGAAAGGATACATTAAATAACAATTATGATTAAAGGGTTTTATTTTTTAGTATTATATTATTGAATATATTATTGAAAATTTTAATGTATATTTATCTGTTATCAAAGAGAATTTTTGTCCCAAAATATTATTACCTAAGACAAAGTATATGTAAAATAATTTCATAAAGGATGTTGTTATTATACCCATCACATATTTGGATAAGGCTCTCATTAATGTTTTTTAATTGTATATTAGTGACATTCAATATTTAAAATCACATGAATATACCTTAGAATAAGAATCTTGAAATGGTTGTTTGTTTGATATCACAATTGCATGATATATTTTTTTTATGTCAGTTTTGAGGATACATTATTTTATGTTTTATAAAAAATCAAAAATAAATTTTAAAAAAAGTATAATGGTAATATAAAGGAAAATATATAAATATAATATATTAAATTTGTGAAATTTATAGTTATATATCTCGAGGAATTAAAAATGATGAATACAATATTATTCAAGAACATAAATTCACTATTTTTATTAAAATATGAATGTATCTAGTGTAAAGGAAATAAATAAAATTGAAAAAAACATGTCTAGAATAAATATAATTAATTAAATATAGGTGTTCTATAATAAAACATTTTATGTATATTTTTTTATCTAAACATGTTGATAATATTAATGCAATTAAAGTTAAATATTTTTTTAACATAATTTAATTAAACATGGATAAAAATAAGATCACTTCACAATGGAATCATTGGTGAAATAGAAAATTTAAACAAAAGATCATGAAATAATCAATAAGTCTATATTTATGTTAGAAACTGTAATCCCTCTATAGTGAGTGATAATTTTTTTATGATTATCGTTTCCTTGGGAATCAAGATTATTTTTTGTTTATCCAAATGGATATGATGACTTGCATATTAGATCCATTAATTTATAGGTAATTTAGTTAATTAATATAGGGAAAGAATTAAAACATTAATGAAAATAATTTTACTGAAATAATCTTGTTTAGTGGTATTAAAATGTTTTATATTCTGTATATGTTTTATTTATAACTTATTTTAATGATATATATATATATATATTATGTATTATAATTTATTCGTGTAACTTCTTGGGTAGAAAATGGGGTTTCCACAATTATTTCCTAACAATTTAGAATATATGTATAGTCAAAACCATAAAGTCAAAGGGAAAAGATATTACTATTAAAATAGATAAAAATAAATATAGTCATCACATGATGATTCTAGAAAGTTTAATTAAATCCATGAACCTGTGAAAAATATTTTAATATTGTTAGAATGAGTATGGGAAAACTACTGTCCCTAAAAATTTCACTATACATTTTTTTATATTGGTCTTGTATCTTGAATTCACATGACAATTTTCATTAAAAGTTGGCACAATGTTTTTCCCACAATAAATACAATCTCCATGGATGAAATTGTGGTTACTTCTTTACAATAATTTTTTCCCATTGATTCAATTATAGGATTATAATTAACTATAATTTTTTAATTATCAATATTAATATATAATTTTATTAGAAGCATTCTGTATTAATTTTCATGTACTAGGTTGATGGTATGTAATCATTCAAATATACCTTTATGAGATTGAAGGATTTATGGGGGAGACTGAATTTCCCTTTCTGAGAATTGTACTTTAAAATGATTTTTTTATAACTAAGAATGTATTTCTCTCATAATAATACCTATATCTAATAATGTGGAGTTTTTAAAACTCTCAATATGGGAGAACACTTTGAATAGTTTATTGAGTTTTTTATTTATAAACATTTATTTTTGTATTTTCTTATTCATTCTCCTTGATTAATTTTAGGTCAATTGGAATCAATGAAGAAATTACAGAATAAATATATTCAAGGAATAAGGGAACCATTTGTGGGAATGTATAAAACATTTCATGGTTTTGACTAAATAAATAAAATAATATCACAAACATATGAATTACCATTGAACATTGGTGAGATTGACAAGTAATATATATTAAGAATCCCTCACAATGTGAATTCAAAATGGGGTATTTATAAGTTGATCTAAATTGAGATATTAACACTATAGTATATATAATTACATATAGAGTTTAATTACATTTAAAAATATCACATTATATAATAGTGTTATGTTTAGATTACACTAACATTTGGAGTATTCCTGGACTTGTTTCTTGATATTGTTCATCTATTAGATATGATGATGGACTAATATTATATTAATTAAATACATACTATTATATATGAGAGAGACTTATTTGAGATTTTATTGATAAAAATAAATGAATGAATTATGATAATATATAAAGAATTCAATAGTGATTTCAAAACCACAACATAATCAGTTCTTGAAAATTGATTGGGAGGATATCAAATGAAAATGATCATAGACATGGTCTTGGTTATATATGATTTTTGTGGATGACTATGGGGAGACTGAATTATGATGTGGTGGAAATATATTACATAATAGTGTATGATAGAGACTTCAAGAAATGTTTTTTGATGTTATAGGAAATCAATAGAGATAATAAAGGATTCACCATGAGATGTATGGGAGAAATGGGCTTGGTTCATGTCTTGGTGGAATATAAAATCTCTATAAACAATACTGGTTAGACATAAATTCCCATAGATATAGATGTTTTAGTTTTTTAAATGAATGGTATAATGACATGTAAATGTTTATTATTCTATGATGCTAGTTGAATATATAATTATGGGATAAAAAACACATGAAAATAAATAGATAACGAGAGATCAAACCATCAAATTCATAAATATACTTGACAGGATAGACTAAATCTAGTAGACCCAAACATGATTTAATGAAGGAATCATTATATAAATATATATATTGTGGATTACTATGTGAAGGATTTGAAATCATGAGATAACTAATCATACCATTTCGAGTATTGCTTAGAGTAGATTTAGGTTGGGATTGAGGAGAATAATGAAAGTGCATAGTTGATCTAGACTTGGAGGAACTTGAGGAGGCTATAAAAAATGATCATCATAATAATGAATGTATAAATATTTCTTATACATATAGTTTATGACTATATTACATTAAGACCCAAGCCTTAAACATTACTTAATCTTGGGATAAGTCAATTATTTGACTTTAATTCACATCAAGGATATTTTAAGGTTTCAAGATTTATAAAATTAGGTCATAAATTATATATAACATCCCAAATATTAGTATTAAACACTTCTACTCACTACCAATTTTTTTTCATAAAACAAAAACTCGTTAAAAAGAAACATAACATTGATTCATGTTTTAACAATATAGCATTTCCCTGATCCCAACCTTGAATATATTCATCATTATTTCCACTAAAAAACATCTCAAAACATGGGATCTACACAAAAATAATAGTAAGGGATTCTAAAATAAAGAAAATTCTTAGTCTTTGAATAACATGAAAACCATGAATACATTTTTATAAAGTATTACTTTTCACATTTAAGAAATAGTAAATATACTTCACTGAATATAAGCTTATTACATACCATTTTTGTAACCATAAGATTACCATAAAGGCCATAAAAAGCAACAAAATTCATATAAAGGTTACTTGAGACATAAAAATACATAAATGGAATAATAATATAGTCGACTTCCACACATATCTCTAAACGGAATAACCATATGACCGACTCCCATACCCAATGCATTGGAGGTTATAATGTGGCCACACATCATTGTTTTAACATGGAACCACCATCATTTGGTGTATCATGTAATCAACTATAATTGGTTTATTTTGTAACCCCCCATCACATGTCCATGTACCATTATATAATCCTAACACATAAAATATCACAAATATCACCATTATAATAATAACATTTCATTTGTATTCAAGAGAAATCATTTCAAGATATTGAAATACTCAATCCACTTCAAAAAACCATTTTCACAAACAAAATATGTAAAAAGGGTATTTCGTATTTATTTTTCTTTAAAAAAACATTATGGATTTTTAAGTAAGCTATATATAAAATAATTCTCACAGCGTCAGAAATGTCCTTGTCGCCACATACATCCAAAAAATTCCTTTTGTTGTTTAGTAAAATGATTTGAAGAAAACGATTCCCTTTGAATGATATTAATAGTCAAATGAGTTTATTATACACCATATAAAATAAAGTGGTATATATTAAAATACGCCTCAATGAAAGGATATTGAGACGAAGTCCTTTACCTTGCTTCCGAATCATCACATATGTTCCTTGTCCTTCCGGAACAACAAACATATGTTATTTTATACTTGCTTCAAAACCATTTTCAAGTATATTATTCCTTTTATATCACCTGTTACCTTTCTATAACAATCATATAATTATTCAAGTTCACATTGGTCATTTGTTTTGATGTTCGTTACTTGACTAAAACAGATTTATTTTAATAGCAATATCCCATATAACATTTGGGACATATCATGAAAAACGAGTGAATTTGTTTTTCATATGAAGCCACATAATCTTCCTTAATTTGTCACAATTCCAAGAATTTATTTTCCATCCAATGTCAAAAATTCTTAGGAAAATATTTCTCAAGGAAGATATTCTTAAATTCATCCCATTCCTTGGCATCAATCTCTTCAATTCCTCTGATATTTTTAATCATTGACCACCATTGATCAGATTCACCTTCAAAATGATAGATAGTAATACTAACATTTTTATTGTATGAAAAACCCATTACATCATTTTTTTCCAATGCTTTTATCCACCCTTAGGCTTTCATAGGGTCAGATTATCGTATGAATGATGGGGGATATAGCCTCATGAAATGCTCTACGATCGATATATGCCATTGTGGTCGGTCTAGTTGATCTCATGCATAGAAACCAACACCATTTATAGCTTGATTCAATAATTAAATCATTGCAAAAAATGTTTTAGATCCTATTAAGACCATCTCAGGTTGTAGATTTGGATGTTTGTATTCTTATTGATGTCATCCCATCATAGCTTCCCATTCTCCTCTTCGGAAAACCATTCTAAATAGAGAAATATCTCAGGTAAAGAATCATGGAAATCTTCAAATGATATATCACTTCTATATTATGATAAATTAATTTATGGATATTAATTGAACTATATCCTAACTCCTAAATTTGTCTAAACTATCCTCTGATACCAACAGTAAGGCCCCATCCTTAAACATTACCTAATATTTGGATAAGTTAATGATTTGTCTTAATTCACATTGAGGATCTTTTCAGGTTTATATCTTTAGAAAATTTGGTCATAACTTTAACATAACATCATGAATATTACAAGTCGACACTTCTAATAACTAATAATTTTTTTCATAAAACAAAAACTCATTAAAAAGAAACATGTCATCGTTTATTGTTTTAACATCATAAATTTCCCCTGATCCCATCCTCGAATCTATTACTATTTTGGCCTTATGAAAGACATTTCAAAACTTGTGATGAGCATAAAAATCTCAGTAAGGGATACATGAAGAAATAAAACTATTATTATTGGGATAACCTAAAAACCATGAATACTTTATCATAATGTAATACTTTTCAACTTTAAGAAGTAGTAAATATAATTCACTGAATATAAGCTCATTTATTGCTGTTTTTATAACCAGAAGATTACCATAAAGAATATAAAAAGAAACATAAAGCACAAAAAGGTAACCTGGGACATAAACTTACTAAAATGGAATAACCATACGGTCTACTTCCACACATATAACTAATTTGAATAGCCATATAGACCACTTCCATACCCAATACATTTGAAGTTATAATGTAACAACCCATACATGGTTTATCACAGAACCACCTTTATTCAGTTTATCACATAACCAATCTTCATTGGTTTAGCACATAACCACCCGTCACTTGTCAAAGTACCATTATATAATCATAATAGATAAAATCTTTGAAGTATTAACATTCCACTAATAACATTTAATTTGAAATCACAAGAAATAATTTCAAGATTTTGAAAGACTCAATCCTTTTCCAAAACCATTTTCAATACCAAAAATAAAAAAAAGGTATAAGGTATACTTTTCCATAAAAACATTACAACTTGTAAAATGATTTATAGAAAATGATTCCCTTTAAATGAAATTAAATTTCAATAGAGTTTATTACATACCATATAAAATAAAGTGTTTTATATTAAAATATGCCTCAATGAAAGGATATTGAGACAAAGTACCTTACCTTGCATCCGACTCGTCACATATGTTCGTTGTTATTCTGGAATAATAAAAATACGTTAATATATACTTGATTAAGAACCTTTTTCGAGTTTATTATTCCTTTTATATCACTTATTATATTTTTATGATAATCATATAACTATTCATGTTCATATTAGTCGTTTTGATGATGTTTGATACTTGGGTCAAAAATGAACTTGTTATAATTACAAATTGTCCATGTGGTCAAAATTCCATCATCTTGAGAATCGTATTCATGATTTAAATATCATAAATATCCAGTATATATGTGTTTATATACAGTATATATATTTATAATATTCCATACAATTTGGATATATGAAATGTAATATAACTTTCATGGAGACGGTATGCCGAATGTACCCATGAATGCTACTTTCATTTCATTTCATATTTAATGGAATGAAGAAAAAATGGTACATGGGTATATTATAATTACCGTATAATATAATATTTTATATACATTACATAAGTTCATTAACTACATCCATTATACGTTCCACGTATTGCATGAACGAGTCATATCATTTTTAGGGGGCGGTAGTCCGCACTTCCTCAAATGAAATTATTGTATTTAAAAATTATGGAAAGAATAATGGTATGATTTAATAATAAACAGAAGAATAGAGACAATATAAATATAATAAATATCATATATAAATATAGTTCCATTATAATGGCCACCATGATAGGTAGTAGGAGATAATTGAACAATCATCATTTCGTGATGCAGTAGTTCACCGTCCACAGAAACAGTATGTTATAAATCCATTATATGGAGGTGTGTGTTTGTGTAGGTGTAATACATGGAATAATAACATCATATTATATTTAATATATAGGTGGGTTCATAAAATAATTTAATAAAGAGATTTTATGTGGTCGGAGAAGGGAAAATAAATGAAAGAATCTTGGGAGATGGCATTATTTCAAATCAGGTTACTCATTTTGATTTAAGCTAAATGGATTTATTGAATTATCTTATACCAATGTAAGGATTATAGGATGAATACAGGGATGTTGGGAGCTTATTTTTTCTGATTTTGGATGATAAAAGGGTCTTTATTGGAGTGATTAAATGGGTTGGGGTGATTCCCTTTCATAAGAGGGAGGAGGGGCACTTTAGGAATGTTTTGATGTATTTTTTTATGCTAAAATAATTTTAGGTTTAAAATGGTCCCAAATTCATTTATATATAATATAATATGTTTTTGGGTTGAAAAAATCTCATCCAATAGGTTTTAGACAAGTCTCGGTCACAAATTTAGCCTTATATTTTAGCTTTAACCCTTAGTTAACTAATTTATCTCTTATCATGTCTTATTGTATATTCATACTATATGGTTAATATAGTTACTATAAAATGAAAATCGAACCTAATGTGGTTTATTAATGACTTTTTCAACATTTTATATGTCATTTGGCCGAATCATAAATTTTTGGGACTATTATATCATTTAATAAAATAATATTCGCTTTAAAAACACATTTATGTAATTTTTTTACTATTCATTTCATGAATTTCTAAGAATCCATAAAAACATTATTATGTCAAAAAAACTTCATTAGTTCAAAAATACCTAGTAATAAACATATATAAAATTCATTGATGGACTGAAAAGTTTTAAAAAAAAATTATTTCAATATGTAAAATCTCATTTATTTAAATCATTCATTAATATGGTAATCACAACATCATCATTGTGTCATAAATATAATTATTTATTTGATGTCTAATTTTTTAAAATAAAATACCATGATTATGAAATATTTTTAAATTTTAATTACTATTTATAGTCCAAGATATCAGTTATATAACCCCATATAAAAATTGTTTTAGTAAAAATAAATGTTAATGTTATATTTTTCTTTACTTTAAATTATTACTTATAAATTGTCATTTTCAGTTTAAAGTGGATCCATGGGGTACAAAAATAGTCCCAAGTATTAAAATGGTTTGAAATATCTCATAAAATAGGATTAAGACATGTTATTGGGTAGTTTAATATTATTATAATATTTTTTACCCTACTCCTTAACCATAGAAAATAAAATAATTACTGAAGTGACTATTCATAATGTCTCTAAATAAAAGGTACCTATTTAAAGAATTTAGACCTTCTGATTCCAAATATTTAATCCATTTTTCCAAATTTTGAACAACAGTTTGAATAATTTAATTTAAATTTAATTATTGTTGGAAAAACTTAAAAGCAGGTGTTTAATAAGTAAAATCTAATAAAAGATTGACATGTGTTTATGTCAAATTTAACAGTGGAATTACTTCCAATGAACAACATTGGAATAAATGGTAATCATATAATCTAACTAAACTTTAAAACCAATTAAAATTTTTATCTAAATATATAAATAAATTATATTACAAGGTATTTTTGAATTAAAATGCAATATTATTCACTATTCATTAAAAAAATGAACTTTATCTGAAAAATATGAAAATTTCATCCAAATTAAATTTTAATATACCTCTTATAAAGAAGAATTTTATTTTGTCAAATATAAATTATAAATGTGACAAAAAATATTTTTAAAAAGTGGTCACAATCAACAGGTTGTAAACTGACCTTTGAAATAATATTAGAGTATTTAATGCTTAAAATAATATTCATTCTTATTTTGAGCCTATAAAATTTATCAGATAAATGTAAAGACATTTAAAAAACATGCTTAATCATAAAATGGATAGTTCTATTCATTACCACCAATAAAATGGCTAGGTGTTAACTACCATTTTAAAAAATAATATTATATTATTATTATTTCTAGTATGACTCAGCCTTATGTACAACATAAGATTTTGGAGAAACCGATTATTGTGTATCAGGTACGCCATCGAACAAATCATACCCTTTAAAGAATAATTAATATTTAATTCACAAATGTTAATAAATATGAAAATGTCATATTCTTTATTGAGCTAGGATGTTACAACCTTCCACCATTTTGGGAATTGAATCCCCAGAATTTTATTAACTTATCAAATAAGTGGGGGTATTTAACCCTCATAACATTTTCATATTCCCACGTTTCGACTTCAACCATATAGTTTTACTAAAAAATAAGTATGTGATGAATTACCATATACCATAACAGTTTCTCTCTTCGGTCAAGAATCCATACCGGTTGTTCCTCATTAGAAAGATTCTATTCCAACTGAACTACCTCTATTCTCAAAACATGAGATGTATCCGACATAAAATTTCTCAAGATGGAAATATAAAAAACATTTTGTACCTGGGATAAACGCAGAGGCAAATCCAATCAGTACTCAATTGATGCAACTTTATCTAGAATATCATAGGCTCTAATGAACTTGGGATTCAGATTTCCCTTTTTATGAAAACACATTACACTTTTCTATGGAGAAACTTTGAAAAAGACATGATCACATACCTCAGAAGATATATCCTCCCTCCGGGTTTCCACATAACATTTCTACTTGCTCTGCGCTATTCTCATGTGCTTCTGAATCAATGGAATTTTTCCCCTATCTTCTACCAATTCTGGCCTCATCAGCTTCCTTCATGTACTTCATCCCAAAAAGCTAGAGTTTGACACAGTTTTCCATATAATACCACAAATGGAGCCATCTGTATACTGGAATGAAAAATGTTATTATATGAAAACTCAACAAAAGAAATATGTTAGTCCCAAATTACCTAGTAATCCATTGAACAATAACATATCATATCCTCCAATGTCATAATTGATCATTTTGAATACCCATCTGATTGAGGATGAAAATCTATACTAAAATTTAATTCAGTTCCCAATGACTTCTGAAAGCCTTTCTAAATGATTGATGTGAACATTGGATCACGATTAGATACAAAGGAGAGGGAAAATCCATTTAACCTGACTATTAATTTAATATAAAAATGAGAAAGTTTATCTAGAGACAAAGTATCTTGAATAAGAATAAATAGAGTAGATTAAGTCAATCGATCAACAATAACCCATATTTCATTGTTACCTCGAGATGTTTTTGGTAACCACACTAATAAATCCATTAATGAATTTTCCCATTTCCACTCTGGAATTGGAAAAAGCTGAAGCATCCCTTTATGAAACTATTGTTATGCTTTAACCTATTGACAAATCAAACACTACATAGTAATGTTAGAAATATCACTTTTCATTCCATACCTCCAGAAATACTCCCAAAGATCACTGTACATCTTAGTACTTATAGTATGAACTAAAAACGGGGAACTTTGAGATTCACATAGAAACTCTTTATTCAAATTTGAATCATAAGGCACACATGATCTCTTCCCATATCTAAAACACAGTTTGTATCAATGTTAAACTCAGGAAACTTACCCTTCTGAACCAATTCTACCATTTTCGGAAACTCACTGTATTTTTTCTGCACTTCCTTAATTCTTTCTGGAATCGTTGATTTCACTTCCACAAAAAACATAATAAAGGAATTACCTATACCAAAAACTTCAAATACAAAAATTATTAGATCAAAAACCAAAATTTCTCATGCGAAATATAGCATGGTTAATGTAGCATTACTCTTTCGAATCAAAGCATTAGCCACTTTAAATGACTTTCACGGAAGGTAATGGATCGTGCAATCATAAACCCTAATTAATTCTAGAAATCTCTTCTATATCATGTTTAATTATTTCTGAGTGAATATAAACTTCAAACTTTTTTTTGTCAGTATAAATTTCACACTTTACATTATAAAAATGATATCTCTAACATTTTTATGATAAAAAAATAGTTAATTCCAAATCACGTGTAAGGTAATTTAACTCTTGAGTTTTCAACTGACATGAAGCATAAGCAATTACTTGATCATTATATATTAGGAATTAACCATGTACTTTCAATGAATATTCTCTATAGACAACAAACTCACCATTTTTGGAAGTTAATGCCTAAACTGGAGAATTCACCAATGTTTTTTTCAATTTCTGAGAAAAATCATCACAACCTTTTGTCCAGATAAATTTAACACATTTTTGAGTTAAGTTTTTTAGTGGGCTAGATAACCATGAAAAAATTTCAACAAACCATTGGTAATATCTTACCAAACCAAGAAAACTATGGATCTCTTTGATATTGGTAGGTCTTGGACACTCTTCAACAACTTTTTTTTAGAAGGGTAAAAAATTATGCCATCTTTAGAAATAATATGTACAAGGAAAGAATTTTTTTGCAACCAAAATTCACCCTTACTAATATTTCTATAATGATTATTTTATATTATGTTTTGAAAGAAAACCCTTATATAACATTCATGTTCTTATTTACTTTTGGAATATACCAAAATGTCATCAATAAACAGAACCACAAACTTATCCATGAACTCACAGAAAATTCTATTCATAAGATCCACGAATAATGTAGGTGCATTGGTTAACCCAAATTTCATAAATAACTAATCATAATGGCCATATCTAGTATGAAACCCTTTCCTCATAATGTCTACTTCCTTTACTTTCAACTGATGGTACCCCGACCTCAAGTCAATCTTCAGAAAGTACTGAGCTTCATGGAGCTAATCAAATAAATATTCAATATGATGAAAATGATACTTGTTATTATTAGTGATATTATTTAAGGATATGTAATAAATACATAGTCTCAATGAACCATCTATATTTTTCACAAAGAAAACTGGAGTACCCCACGATGATGTCTGCGGTCAAATGATACCTTTATCAAACAAATCATTCAATTGTTTCTTTAACTCTAAAATTTCAATTTGAGCCATTCGATTAGGGGGTTTTGAAATAGTATTAGCATTAGGAACTATGTCAATAGTAAATTCAACCTCTCTATTGGTAGCAATACTAGGAATTTCGTTAGGAAAAACATCTATGAATTTATTCAATACTGGAATGTTACAAATCAGAACAGTTTTTTTCTTTTCAATAACATGATCCATATAACTTTCACTACCACCATTAATCAATATATTATCTTCTTGATATGATATCAAAGGTATGGAATCATTGAATATATCTCACTTGGATTTACAATCTATTTTAGCATAATAAACTAATATCCAATCCATACACAAAATGATATCAAATTCCACTATGGAATGATCAACAAGATTTGTTGGAAATACTATCCAACTAATGATAATAGTAAGATCAAATAAATCATATTTTCTTTAGTACTTACACTTGAAGTTTTACCAAAATTTCTATATCACTTTCCTAAGGATCTATGCCCAATTTACTTTCAAATCCCTCGAAAATAACAGAATGTGAAGATCCATAGTAAAAAATAGTATTGGAATTTTTTTGAAGAAATCTGCAACATACCTGTCACCACATCATTTTATGGTCCCACATAAATTTTAGTAGTTGTAAATGGGGTTTCCATGCCCTTATACTTTCGATCTTGCTGTCTTACACCATGGGTAATCAATTTTGGATACACGTTGACATAACATGCTAACTCAATGCAACTAAAGCATATTACCACTGGTTTTCATTTTCCTTCATGATGATCTTCCTTACAGTTACAAGAAATATGAAAAGTATTACCACATTATAAGCACATCCCAGTATTTGAGGGACATTCTTTAGGATGCTCTTTACCACACTTCTCACAAGATGGAAATTTGGTTTTATTACCTCTAGACATCATTGATGAATTTTTTCCCATTTCCTGCCTATTGAATCACTTATTTTGTTTGCTCTCATGGAATATGTGCTCATCAGAAAACTCTATTTCAACCTTCTTAGCACATCTAATAAGTTTCTCATATCATTTGAAATCACGAGAAGCTAACGCCTTTCAATATTTTGACTTCAATACTGAGTAAAACCGATTTATTTTTATATCAATATCCCAAAGAAAATTTGGGACATACCTTGAAAAACGAGTGAAATTTTCTTCATATACAGCCATTGAATCTTCCTCTGTTTATCACAATTCAAAGAATTTATTTCATATCCTATGTCAAAAAGTCTCCGAAAAATATTTCTCAAGGAAGATATTCTTAAATTCATCCCATTCCTTGGAAATAATCTCTTCACTTCCTCTGATATTTTTAATCACTGACCACCATTGATCAGCTTCACCTTCAAAATGATAAATTATAAGAATTACCTTTTGATTTTATGAACATCCCATTACATCAAAAATATTTTCCAATGCTTTAATCCACCCTTTGGCTTGCACATGGTCAGATTATCATATGCATGATGGAGGATGTTGCCTCTTGAAATGATCTATGATCAACATATGCCTCTGTAGTTGGTCAAGTTGATCTCATGCATGGAAAACAACACCATTTATAGCTTGATTAAATAATACAATCATTGCAACAAACTGTTTAGTTCATATTATGACCATCTATGGTTGCATATTTGGATGTTTTTTTCTTATTAATGTTGTCCAATCATAGCTTCCATATTTACTCTTTGGAAAACCATTATAAACACAGAAATATATCAGGTAAAGCATCATGGTAATATTAAAATGATATATCACTTCAATATTACCATAAATTAATTTAAGGATATTAATTTAACAAAATCATAACTTCTAAAGTTGTCTAAAACCATCCTCTCAAACCAACATTAAGGCCCCAACCTTAAACATTACTTAATCTTTGGATAAGTTAGTGATTTGACTTTAATTCTCATCGAGGAGATTTTTAGGGTTAGAGATTTAGAAAATTATGTCATAACATTAACATAACATCTGGAATATTATAGGTAGACACTTCTAATCACTACTCATTTTTTTTCATAAAACAAAAACTCATTAAAAATAAACTTGACATCATTTCATGTTTTGACATCAAAAATATTCCCTAATCCCATCCTTGAATCTATTCTTATTTATGTCCTATAAAAGACATTCCAAAACATGGGATGAGCATAAAAATCTCAGTAAGGGATACATATAGAAATAAAACTATTATTATTGTGATAACATAAAAACAATGAATACATTATCATAATGTAATACTTTTCATCTTTAAGAAGTAGTAAATAGAGTTCAATAAATAGAAGCTCATTACATACCCACTTTTGTAACTTTAATATTACTGTAAATAATATAAAAATAAAAATAAATCATATTAAGGTTTCTTGGGACAAAAACATACTTAAATGGAATAACCATACAGTCTACTTCCACATGTATCACTAATGGAATATACATATAGAAGACTTCAATACCCAATGCATTGGATTTTATAATGCAACCACCTATACTTGGTTTATCAAGGAACCACCTTTATTTGGTTTATCACGTAACCAATCATAATTGGTTTATCACATAACCACTCATCACATGTCTAAGTACCATTATAAAATCATAATAGATATAATATTGAAAAGATAAATATTTCCCTAATAACATTTCATTTGAAATCACAAGAAATAATTTCAAGATATTAAAATACTCAATACATTTCCAAATCCATTTTCAATACCAAATATATAAAAAAGGTATGATGTCTTAATTTTCCATATAAAAACATTACGACTTGTTAAGGAAGCCAAATATATAATAATACTAATGGCGGCGGAATGGTCGTTGTCACCGTATACATAAAAACATTCCTTTTTTCCATTCAGTAAAATGATTTATAGAAAATGATTCCATTTAAATGAAAATAAATTTCCACAAAGTTTATTATACACCATATAAAATTATGAGTTGTATATTAAAATATGCCTCAATGAAAGGATATTGAGACGAAGTCTCTTACCTTGTGTCCGACTCGTCACACATGTTAATTATTCTTCCTGAATAATAAACATAAGTTAATTTATACTCGATTAAGAACCTTTTTAATTTTATTTTTCCTTTTATATAATTTATTACCTTTCTAGAATAATAATATAAGTATTCATGTTCATATCAGTCATTTTGATTATGTTTGGTACTTGGGTCAAAAATGAACTTGTTATAATTACAAATTGTCCATGTGGTCAAAAGTCCATTATATCGAGAATCATATCCATGATTTAAATATCCTATTTATATTGTATATATGTATTTGAATCTAGTATATATGTATTTATAATAGTCCATAACATTTGGATATAAGAAATGAAATGCACCGTTCATGGAGATGGTAAGCCGTACGTATGGATGAACTCTCCATTCATTTATTTTCATATTTAAAGAATGCAAAACAAATGAAAAATAGATATATTATAATTATAGTATAATATAATATTTTAGATAAATTACATAATTTCATTAACACTATTCACTTTATGTTTCATGTATGTCATGAACGAGTCGTATCACTTTGAGGGGGAGGTAGTCCGCACTTCCACAAATGAAAATATAATATTTACAAATTATGGAAAGCATAAAGGTATGATTTAAATAAAAACACATAAGCCTAGAGACAATATAAATATAATATATTTCATATATAAATATTGTTCCATCATAATGGCCACCATGATAGGCGGAAGAATGCGATAATTGAACAATCATCATTTCATGAGGAATTAGTTCACCGTCCACAGAAACAGTATGTATTAAATCTGTTAGATGGTGGTGTGTGTTAGTGTAGGTATAATAATTAGAATAATAACATCCAAGTATATTTAATATATAAGATTAGTGATAAAATAATTGAATAATGATATTTTAGGGGGTTGTAGAAGGGAAAATAAATGAAAGAAGCTTGAGAGAAGAAATTACCTAAAAGGATTTCTTGAATTCCCTTCTACCCAAGGTAAGTATTCTAGGATGAAGAGAGTGATGTTAGGAGATTAATTGGGAAGATTTAGGACATTCCAAAGGTATTTATTGGAGTGATTAAATCAGTTGGGGTGATTCCCTTTTATAAGAGGGAGGAGGGGTACTTTTGGAATGTTTTGAAGTATTGTTTTATTATAAATTGATTTTCGGTTTCCAATGGTCCCAAAGTCATTTAAATAAATTCTAATATGTTTTTTTGGGTCTAAAACATCTCAACAAATAGGTTTTAGACAAGTCAAGGTCCCAAATTAAATTTTATCTTTTAGCTTTAACCCTTAGTAAACTAATTTAACAATTACCATGTCTTGTTGTATATTAATACTATATTGTTAATATAGTTTCTTTAATATGATAATAAAACCTCAAGTGGTTTATTAATGAAATTTTCAAAATTATCTAAGTTATTTGTAAGAATTTTATTCTTTTAGGACTATTATGTAATTTAATAAAATAGTATTTGTTTTAAGAACTCATTTATGTCAATTTTTTTAATATTCAGTTCATGACTTTTTAAAAATCCATAAAACATGTTTATTTCTAAAGAACATCATTAATTCAACATAAAAGTCATAAAAATTCATAAACATTGTGTATGGAACAGAAATATTTAAAATATATTTATTTTAATACTTATAATCTCATTTGTTTAAATCATTCATTAATAAGGTAATCACTACATCATCATTGTATGATAAATATTGTTATTTATTTGAAGTTATTAAAATTATAAATAAAATAGAATTATGTAGTAAATATTTTTATATTTATAATAACTATTTACAGTCTAAGATATCACTTATATAACCCAATATAAATATCATTTTACAAAAAATTCATGTTTATGTTATATTTTTCTTTACTTTAAATTAATTATTATAAAATTTCAATTTCACATCAAAGTAGATCCATGGGGTTCCAAAATAGACCCAAGGATGACCATTTTCAGAAATATCTCTTCCAGTAGGATTAGGGAATGTGTTACAATAGTTTATTTTTATTATAATATTTTTTACCCTTATTTACCAGATTTACCCTTTAACCATGGTAAATAAAATAATTAATGATGTTACTATTCGTAATGTTTGAAAATAAAAGGTATCTATTTACAGCACATAGAAATAATTATTCCAAATATCTAATCCATTTGTTCAAATTCAAAACACATAATTGGAAGAAATTAATATAAAATTAATTCCTATTGTCAAAACAAAAAAGCGTGTTTTTAAGAAGTAAAATATACCAAAATATTGACATGTGTTTATGTCCAATTTAAAAGTGGAATTAATTAAATTGAGCAAAATTGGATTAAATGGTAAAAATATAATCCAATTATATGTTAAAAATAATTAAAAGTACAAAATAACTATATAAATATTTTATATTAAATGAAACTTTTGAATTAAAATGTAGCATTTTTCATTATTCACTAAAAAATGAACTTTATCAGAAAAACACCCAAATGTCATCCAAAGTAAATTTTTATATCCCACTTCAAAATAATAATTTTATATTGTAAAATATAACATATAAAAGTTAAAAAAGACTATATTTAAAAAGGGTTCACCATCAAAAGGTGGTAAAACAACCTTTTGAAGAATATAAGAGTATCTATTGTTTAAAATCAGATTCATTCTTATTTTAAGCCTCTAAAATTTATTGGATAAATGAAAATACATTTGATAAATTTTTTTAATCATTATATGGTTAGTTCTATTCATTCCTGCTAATACAACAACTAGGTGTTAACTACCATTTAAAAAAATATTTTTATATTTTTTTAGTATGACTCAGCCTTGTGTACAACATAAGATTTCATTGAAACCCATTGTTGCGTTTTGGGTACACCATAGAACATAACATCCCATTTAATGTAAAATTAATATTTAATTCACAAATTTTAATAAATATGAAAATTTCATATTCTTTATTTACCTAGGATATTACAATCACAACTCATATACCCCTACTATTACAGATAATAAGATAATATTGTGGGAATTTGAATCCAAACAATTATACACCAAGGATTATCTAGTTGATAAAAAGTGTATGAGAACCTTATAAATCGATAGTTTCACATGTTTTATTACTTTATCTCATTCACTGGTCATCATTTGGTATCATTCATGAATTCTATATAATAATTTTCAATGAGAATAGTCTATATGATGTTGGTACATTGGTTACCACAGACTTACCATACTTTGAGTGGTTGTCTATCTATCACTTGGTACTAATGAGTTATATTAGAGTGTGGATGTTCTTGATGAGTTTTGTTTTATATTCATAAATTATTACACCAAAGAATCTTCAATTTATAAAAAAATCCAGGTATTTCAAATTATTTTTATCTTTTTTAACTTTTTTTATTGAAGAGATATTTTAAGAGTATTAATTCTATCAATAGTAATGATATTCCTAGGTTTTATAAAAATTATTTCATCCATTGAAAGAGATGATAGTTCCATATCATATATCTATTGGAATGTGAATTCCTGACATCCCCAATAATAGTGTTTATATAATCAATACTAGGAACACCAACAATTTTTAAGAAAATTAGAATGTTTAAGATGATGAAATATTTCAAGATGATTTACACTATATATCTTTGAGAAATATTTGATATGATTCAAAAGAATCAAAATAGTAAATAAAATATAGAGAAATCAGCATAAAAAACCAAGGAGTCAATATTTTAAACATGTGAATCTCATTTTATGGATATATGAATGGGAGATCATGAATGGGTGGATGAGTTCATATATGGGTGAGAAAATTTTTGATCTTAATAATAATATATAGATACGTTCTTAATAATTCCACCATAGTAAATAAATTAATTATAATTCTTCTAGACAATTTTGACATTATACTTGTATATTTTTAGTATCACAACATGGAAAAGTGGACAATAGGTAATATAAAAAACGTCTGGATAACCTATAATATGATGATGAAAATTTCCTTGAAGGGGAAAGGTAAGTTATAAAAGTAGTATTCCTTTAAATATTTAAAAGATTAGAATGGCATTTAATGTAATATGTCTCATGAGGCAGATATGACGTTGGGTATGATACCATGAATCAAAATAAATCTATATCATTCTTTTCATAAATATTGATATGAGGAAGATGTAAATATAAATGAATTATACCATTTATTTGCTTCAATTATGGTAATATTGGACTCTTCTCATTTAGTTACTCAAAGAAGGAACACTGAGAATATAAGGATGATTAATATAAAAGAATATATATGAGAAATAAGGTGGAAGATTTTTAAAGTTGAGGAAACTTATTTAATGACATGGGAAAGGAAAATTTATTAAATATATGAAATTTTATATCAACACAGGATATAAAATAATGTAATTAGGATTTTGGAAAATATTAATGGGTCTCTAAGGATAAAGGAATTCAATAATTTTGGGAAGAATAAATTTTTTTAATGATCCATCAAGTGAGGAATATAGAGGAGGTAATATTAAAGAGTAGAGAAGTAATGAGGAGACACCAAAAGATATTCAATTAAGAATAGATAATATGGTGAGTTTGGAATAAAATTTAAATATTTAAAGAGAATACATGGCATTAAAAAATTATTATGACCCATTAATGAATTTTTTTTAAGAATAAGATGGTAAGAAGATTTATGATATTAAAATGGTGATCCAATGAAATTAGGTGATCAAAATTTAACTTTTTAAGTGAAAGATATTATTTTTAAGATTATTATCCTTAATTTTATTTATAAGATTGAATAATTAAAATAACCTAATGAAAAAAGGTAAATTATTACAATTACTTTTGAAATTATTGATTTGAATTTTCAAATTAAATCTAGGAAATTGGAGAATCTTATATATCAGTTGAAAAAATTATTGATGCTACCAAGAAACATGGATATTTTATTAGATTTATAAAAATGTTTATGTTGGATACTCATGAATATAAAAAAACGTTTATAGGATTGATATTAAGGAGAATATGGTTATTTCATTAACTAGTAAAGGAGATAGATGCATTGGTACTTCAAATAATGGTGATAAATATCAGAATAGAAATGTGGAATGATATGTGAATAATGAAGAGTCAAATGATAAGTAAAAAATCACATATAAAATATAATATTTCAAACCAGGAATAAGATTATATGAAAATAAATGTATATTTATGAGAAAAAACCAAAGGCTATAGTTTGAGAAACAATATTTACAGAAAATGTTATTTTGGTTTTAAAGAAGATATTAGTGTTGTAGATTCTATGGGTATAAGGATTATTTTTAATGGTATAATATATCACCACAAAAATTTTGGAGATAAAATTAATTGAAAAGGAGTCGTGTTACTGTTTGGAAAGTCAAACTGAGAAAAAATTATAAAGAGAAGGTAAAATTTCATAATACCTTTACTTGTATTGAGGACATGTTCTGGAGGTCTACTAATTCTTGGAAAAACTATAAAATGCATTACAATATTCTATTAAAACATTTTAAGGGGAATGGAACACTAAATCTCTTAAAAGGCGGAGTAATCCTCAGTAATCCATGACAATATTAGTTTCAAATAAATTAGTCAAAACTGTAAAACTGTGGATCTTAAATAGTGTATTCTCACTATAGATGATTGATAAAAATACATCCTGAATGATATATATATATATAATAAAAGAGTTTTCTCTTTAGAAAATTATGTATCACTCAATGTGAAAGGAGTTGAAAAAAATAATATTTGAAAAAATATGTTTGTATCCAATTAATTTCCTTTCATAAATAGGTTGATGGAAAATATCTTGAGTGTCAGTACAGTTTTTGAAAATGTAAATGAGGAAATATTACAAAAAACTAGATGTGTTATTACGATGAAAAATGAAAGATCAATCAAAATCAATGGATAGTGAACAAGTATGAATATATTTCATATTTTCAATGATCAAAATATATATGATAGAGAGGAAATGAAAATAATGGAATTTTTCAACGAATACTTGACCATTTTGGTCAAAGTAACATGATTATTTTTTTCAAATTTTATTCTATAATATGTTTGTTGAATCCCATTCGTGAGAGTAGAAGCTTCTGGGATATGTGTCATAAGGACATAGTGGTGAGAAATACCACCAAGATGGTGAAAAAAATAAATAGTCCTCTTGAGTTCAAACATACTAATGTTTATGTTATGATAATCATAAAATTAACAAATGTATGTTATTATTTTATGACATTTATTATTGATTTAAGAAATATAATTTACTTAGATTTAAATCAGGTAAATCAAAATATCATGAGAGTTTTATTAACTTTCAATGGTTGGATGAAAATAAAATTTAATCGACTGTGAAAATATTTGAATATAATAATGTATCCAAATAAAAAATAAATTTTTTAAAGAATATATTAAGAAACATGGGAGAATACAAAAATATATTTCTATATATGCAACCATATAAAATATATTAACTAAGTGGAAAAATTTAATCTTGGTCGGTATATCGAGAGCAATGTTATTAGACAGTGGACATTAATTTTTTTTTCAAATTCAAGTTACAAAAAAAAAACGCTATCAACATCTTGAATTGATTCTTACTTTGAAAATTTTTGGTCAACACACCTAAATTATATTTGGATTGTGAAGAGCCCCAAATTGAGTAACATATTGGTATTATGTAGCTCATATTATATCAAAATTAAATGAATACATTTAGTAATGTTTTATTTGAGAGAAGGTGTAGGGATTCATTTAGATATTAAATTATTAGAAGGTTTTTCCCCATTATAATTTTTTAACTAGTTCTTCATCTACTTCAATGTGATTGTATTTTGAAAATATAAGTACACTGGAAATATATTTAACCATTTATGATGATATTGGAAAATCTAAATGATAAATTGTGTTCAAACATAGAGAAGTTTATCCTTTTAGAAGACTTTCAATCAATTTAATAAGATGGGATTGATTTAGTTATAACAATGAGATTTCAAAAATACAAAGAATATTATATTGTTTTTAGTGATGAGTATAGTATGGTACAATTAGTTATTATGTTTTCAATACTTATGAAACATGCTTATCCAAAAAAACAATCATTATATGTAGTACAAAGGGCATTCAAATGAGGAGATGTTTGAGGTTGTCCAATCATACCGGATTTTTTTTATTGTTTGAACAAAAAAATTCTTATAACTCATTTGAATATGATGACTGGATCATAACTATAGAGGACCATCTGAACCATATTGAGAATAATGACATTTTTAAATTGGTTTCATGTCCCAAATACTAGATTATAATTGATAAAATTTGGATTTTATATATAATATCTATTGTATAAGAAGAGTAATATAAAACAAGGATATTATTTTATGTATATAGAAATCTCAAATTGAAGGTATATATATTGTTCTGACTTTTTCTATGGTTTAAATGGAAAAATTGATATAAAATTTTATTCTGATATATTCTTAAATGAATTATAAATTTTTGAAATTTTACAATAATTCAACATTATTTAGTGGATCCTTAATATTTAAATGATAATAACAAGAACTTTTGTTAATAAATTACATGTATTTTTTGTTTGGGAATTTAGTTTTTAAATACTTTTGTTTATTATGTATTTACCAAATGATTAAACCCCTGATTAGGATTTTGGAATATTGTTTGGAATATTTTTAGAGTTTTGATGTAAGTTATCATGGGATTCTGAGTTTTTTAGAGCATCGACATTAATAAAATAAAATTATTTGATATTTTTTAATCATACACTATCTTTTTTTTTTAAAAAAAATCTCCCAAATAGTGTCATGTATGAATATTTGAGATCACCATTAGGTTCAAGATGAGAGTTTCACCCTAGGTTAGAAATAAAATTATTATACACCAGGTGTTTAGTCAAATCACATTTGAAGGTAATTTATTTATATTTTTATTATATTTTTTTCTAAAAATAATTTAATATCATATAAATAGTGTCTAAGATATAAAATATGAGACCACCATTAAATCTAGAATGTAGGTTTTACCCTACATGTAACTTAAAATTTATGGGCATCTGGTGTTTGGTAACATCACACATAAGGGTAATAATATTTGATATGTAAATACTTTTTGGGAACCTAGAAATAATAATAATAATAAAAAAAACAATAATATTTCTATTATTGGATTCGTAGACAAAAACGAATCTCTAAATGATCAAATAATAATACTGTTATTGGTTGGGTAAATAATTTAGTGTTGATAGTTGGAATAATGTGGATATTTTTTAATTTTTTTCAAATAAATGAAATTATATATGATTAGTAAATTGAATTTACTAATATTGGGTATTAATGAATATTATTGTTGGAATTATAATGTATCAATGATGTGAAATATTTTATAAGAATAATAATAATAATAATAATATTATTATTAAATAAGATGAATAACTTTGGTGTATATTTATATAATGTGTATACGTATATATGAAATATTTACATACAAACATGTGTGGGTGTACATATATGTATATAGATGAGTGAATATATATATATATATATAATGTGTATACATATGTTTTAAATATGTATGCGAATACATATACATGTGCGGGTGTATATATACATATAAAAATGTATATATATATATATAAAGTGTATATATATGGATTAAATATATATGAATATATATGTGTGTCTATGCGAGTATAAATATATATGTGGGTGAATATATATGGATATATATATATGTGTGTGTGTGTGGATGAATTTAAGTATGTTTATTTAATAGATGATTAAATAGATTTAAGAGAAAGAGAAAATAAAATAAATTAAATGGTTGAAGGGAGATAAGGGGTGATCTACAACACACATGGTATTTGAGAATTTCATGGGTGGCACCATAATGATTTTTAAATAAAAATTAATTAATTAAATAGTTAATAGTAATCAATTAATGAATATAATTTTAGTTGATATATATATATAAGGGGAAATCAGGTGGGAGCTTCCCTTATCCCTCATGCATCACCACTCCCTCCCACATATCTCTCTCCCCCTCTACTATTATAATTTTTATTGTTTTTAATATTTTTTTAAATCTTATCTCCTAAATATATTCTCTGATATTGATTGGATTAACGTACTGTTGGCGCTGTGGGGGTTTTCTCGATGAGAATAATTTTAAAAATAATTTTGTTCATGAAGGAAGTGAGGTTTTTGTTGTGTAGTTAAATTAGGCCACCAATCCTTATTTTCAATCATTTTTGTAGAAAAGGTAAGAATTACATGACATTAAAATATGATTTATATTGGTCATTGGCATGATATTTGATATGTGTATAACCCAATGTGAAAACAATGTTTTTGAATCCCTTTATTTTTACTGAATATTATTTTATGTTTAATTAGCATAATTGTTTGATGTTCATGAGTAGATTGTGAGGCTGATATTTGATGCTTGAACACATGTGATGTGAGTGTGAGTAGACCTTGACATGTTATTGTGTTTATTATTTCTGAATTGTGATGATTATTTTCTCTCCTCTATTTGACATGATATTGATATATCATTTTCATTATGTATCATACATGATGTATTTATTTATACTGTAGTTGATCATTGAGGTTTGGCCCATTTGATCATCATGTGATATGTGACACATGTATTGGTCAACATTGGATGACATCTGAGATATGAAATATGATTGAAAACCTATGTGATTTGAAAAATGTTCAAGACTATCTTATGAGAGTGGTGTACCAGGCTTACTTCAACATGTATTTGGACTATTCCAGTTGGTGGGATGTATCACATGATTGGGAATATCCATACTGGAGGGATGTTCTAGATAGGGGTCTATATGTGAAATTTGGAAGCTTGTTTTGGATACCCACTAGAAAGATGTCCTAGAATTAGTTTGACATGTACAAGGACTATACCTACAAGAAAATGTATAACATTCTTATTAATATCCACTCGAGTGGGATGTGTCTTGTTGTTTACCAATCTTCTATGTGATATTTTTCTAAAGCAGACATGATTCTCCGGATATGGTTCCAATGAAGGTAGATTCAGTCCCAGAGGAACCAACATGTGTTCGGTACTTGTGTGATATATTGCTGTCACATTTGTACCCTATTTATATTCCTGGTATATACTACTTTATTTTATGAGATGATGTTGAGGGACATTGGTGGTGTCCTAATGAGTCTTATACTCACACCTTACTCAGAAATTTCAGTGTTCTTATAGACTTCATTACGAAAGACTCTATGAAAAAAGGTCCTATAGTGACACTTTAGTTGGATGAGATAGAGGGTGCATTCATTTCTGGATGATGTTCGAGAGGGACATCTGCCACTACATCTATTTACTTGTTTTAACTCTACCTGGGAATCTTTTTTTTTCAGAATTTATATCATGTGTCACATATTTAGTATCATGTATGTACTCTGAATATTAATTTTATTTATACATTGATTTTATTTTTTATTGGTCCATCACTTGATATAGAGGGTATTATATCCCCACTGGAAGATTTAGACCATCACTTCTATTCAATAACCTCTTACACATAGGGAAACGTGCATTAGGTTACGTAGCATTTGGCTTGGACCCGTTGGTTCATGATATGATTTTACAAAGAGCTATCAAATGATCATGATTAATTAACTTGTATTCTTCATAGTTTTGGGTTGGGATAGGATAGTTGGGAGTTATGAAGGTTTGAACTCAAGAAGAAGAAATATTACATTGTTTGATTAGGATTTCATAGTGGACCTCCATGAATCCATAAAGCAGGAATTTATATTTCTATTTTTTAATGTAACCATTTATTAGATTCACCTAATATGAAACACACGATGTTTATATGATTATTTATGGTATTTTTTTCATTCTTGCATCATGATAGGAATAGAATTTTACATGTCATCTATACACATTTCTTGCAACAGATTGAGACCAAATAATTAAATGCCAATTGAAATTATGATATGTTTCTTGGTGTGGTGTTTCTAGAGTTTTTTAAATTTTAGCATGTTGTATTCTATGCTTGAGTGTGTATATATATGGTTGTGAATGATATAAATGTTTTGATTATATGAACTTAAGAGTTGAATATATGGAATATTTTTGATTTTTTCCTATTGATGAGCATGAATGGAATTAGATTACGCTTATTGTAATTAACATTGGTCAAATTAAAAATTAAAACTGTTTTTATTTTAATATAAAAACTACTATGCTGGTTATTAGTGGTTCCATGATTTGAAATACTTCTCAAAGATGAGAATAATTTTGGAGAGGAGAATTAAACACCACCAAATTTTAAATGATAATAAAACACACCTTTGTTAATAAATTGTTATAACATTTGGTGTGGGAATTTTCTTTTCAATACTTGTGTTTATTATATATTAAAAAAATAGAAGAATACTTGATTAACACTTTTTAATATTCTATGGATTATTTTTGGAGTTAGGATCTAAGTTAGTATGGGATTCCAATGTCTGTAGATCCTTACAATTAAAGGAATGAAAATATTAAATATATTTTATTCAAGAAGATGTTTTTTTTCAAAAAAATGAAATATCTCTGAAATGATGTCTTGTTTGAGAAATATAAGACCACAGTAATATTCGGCATGATGGGTTTTTCCAAGGTGATATGTAACATTTTTTTCATTGGGTTTTTATCGAAATTTCACATGAGGATAATTATTTTATTATTTTTATTACATATTTTCGTGAAAATATTGGAATATCTCACGAGTAGTCTCTCACATGGAAAGTATGAGACTTCCATTAAATATAGATTTCGGTTTTTACCCTAAATGGGAATTAACATTTATGTGTGCTGGGTGTTTCGTATCATCACACATAGGGGTGATAATATTTAATATGTAAATATTTTGTTGGTCACCAAGAAATTATAATAATAAATTTTATTATTTTTATCTGCGTTGAAGAAAAAAATGAAACTATACCGGTGAAACTAACAATTATGTTACTGGTTGGGTAAAGATTTTACTAGTGACCAATTTAACAATGGTGATATTTTTTAAAATGTGTTAAATAAAAGCAATTATATGTCATTAATAAAATAGATTTACTATTTTTTGGTTTTAATGAATGTTATTTTTGGAATTCAGATGGTGGAAATAATGGGAAATATTTTATGAAAATAATTATAATTTTTTATTTATTGATATTATTATGAAATTGGAAAAATAATAAAGGCATATAAATATATAATGTGTGAATATATATGGAATATATATATATGTATATATATACTTGCTTGTGTGGGTGTATATATTTGTATACAGCTGAGTGTATCTATATAACGTGTGTATATAGATATGTGTTAAATATGTATGTTAATTTATATACATGTGTGGGTGTATAGATGCATATATGGATGTGTGGGTGTGTATATAATGTGTATATATATGGATTAAATATATATGTATATTTATATCAGTGTGTGTGTAGGTGTAAATATATATATTGGTGTTATATGTAGATATATATATGTACTAATGACATTTAAAATATATATTTGAATAAATATTAACTTTATTTAAGTGGAAGAAAAATATAATGAAAAAAATCCTTGAAGGGGGTAAGGGGAGATTTAAATCACACACGGTATTTGGGTGTTTCAATGGTGGAACCTATATGAAGTTGAAATAAACATTAATTAATTAAAAAATTAGTAATAATAATTTAAGGTATATAATTTGAACTGAAAAAAATATATAAAGGGGTACATGAGCAGGGAGTTTTCCATATCCCTCAGGCCTCACCACCCCTCCCATGTCTCTCTCTTCCCCTCTGTATTATTATTATTATTATTATTATTATTTTTCCAAATATTCTCTCCTCAACAACATCTCCAATATTGACCAGATTGATGCATCATCGGTGCCATTGGTTTCATATCAAAAAGAATAATTTTAAACACAATTTTATTTCTAAGGGGAGATAGGTTTCAGTGATGGAATTAAATTCATACATCAACCCCTATCATAAATCACCATTTCACCTAATTTAGGATGTTTTTGACATTAGAGAATGAATTATATGTATTATTCCCATGACCATTGGCGTGTGTGTGTCACCAAGTGTGAAACCTCTGTGTACTAAATCCTTGTGTTTAAGCTCATATTTTATTATGGATAATTGGAATAATTGATTGGCATGTATGCATAGCCCTTGAGACTGATATTTGATGCCTGATCACATGTGGTGTTTGTATAGATCTTGACATGTTCTTTTGTTTCTCGTATATGGATTATTATGAATATTTTAACTGGTTTAATTGATGTGATATTAATATATCATTTTCATTATGTATCATATAAGTTATATTTATGTCTTCTATAATTGAGCATGGAGGTTTGGACTATTTCACTAGCATGTAAAATTTCACACATATATTGGTCGACATTGGATGTCATGTGAGATATGACAGATTATTGACTTCAGTAAAGATTTGTTTCATGTTTCAAACTATATTTTGATAGGGATTCTCTAGGCTTACGTCAACATGTGTTTGAATTATTCAAGTTAGAAGGATGTTTCACATGCTTGTGAATATCCGTATATTAGTGATGTGATATACTTGGGTGGAATGTGAGATTTGAAGCATAATTAGGCTATCCACTCGAGACGGATGTGCTAGAATTGGTTCAACATGTACTTCTACTATCCCTATTAGAGGAATGTGTCACATACATGGGGCTATCCAATCGAGGAGGATGTGTTAGGCCAGTTACTTATAATACATCCAAAATTGTGCCGAAGTAGGTATGTTTCTCCAGGCATGGTGCCGAAGTAGGTGGCATCTGTCCCTAAGGACCCGACATGTGTTTATTACTTGGGGAATATTTTTTAGTTATATCTATAGCACATTTATTTTCATGGTATACATTTTCATATTTTCTAAATTGATGTTAAATGCCATTGATTGTGTCCTACCAAGTCTTGTACTCACACCCTACTGAGGAATTTTGATTCCCATTAAGAATTCAGGACTAGTGACCTAAAAGAGGGAAAAGGGCCTATAGTGATTGTTGAGTAGGTGAAGCAGGAGGATATGATCATTTCTAGAAGACATTTGTCTAGGACATCAGAAGATGTCATTATAAACAATCTTTACCTATACCCAGGATACTTATTTTGTTTTAGTATTTATATCTTGTATTCCATCTTATGTTTTTCACAATTACTCTGATTATTTCATTTATGTATATATTTATATTATTATTTATCCTTTCATGTCATGACACAATGGGCATAGTCTCCCCATTGGAAAATTTAGACCCCATGCTCGTAGTCAGAATCCTCCTACACATAGGGTGATGCACAAGAGGTCACTTAGCATCTGATTCGAACCTGGTGGTTCAGTTTGGGATGTTATAATGATTTTCATTTTTAAATTTTAAAGAAGGAATTATATTATATTAAACAATTTTCTCAATCTTGACATTCAAATAATGAAATTATCTTAGAGAGAAAGAATTTCATAAATGGAATAGTGGATAAAAATTTATTTATAATTGGATATAATGAAAACTCATTCAATGTGGTCATGTATATCCATTATTCTTTCTAGAAACAAGGGAAATATTTTGAGAAATTTCATAATTTAATGAAATAGTGCATCGAGATATGATTGATTTATGAGATTAATTTATATTTTTCTTTGTGATTCATGAACATATTATGTTTTATTTTATTATCATTAAAAAAGTATTTTCATGAGTTATTGAATATATTTAGAATATATGAATCATGATATATATCTATAACTATTTCACATGGGAAATTTTTCTCCGCAGGCGAAGAAGGACGGAGTATAGATAAAAATTGGATTTGAAGGATAATTAATAGCCTACTCTACATGATATCATTAAGTGTATACATCATGTTTTCTTTTAGAATTTTTACATGATTCGAAAAGAAATCGAAATATTTTTTTATCTTAAAATTGTTTATAAAATCTTCATCTTGGACAATGGTGATCTTGATTATGTTCCGAGTAATCGAAATGACACATCATTATAACTTTATAATTATTTAAATTTTGATTTAGTATGTGATTTTGGTGAAATTAATTTTATTTTTGGATGCGAATTCTTCTACAGAGGAAGGTTCACTTCCTAGAACACGAAAAAAGAGAAGTTTAGTCACATTTAGGATAATATAAATTGAATATTTTCTAGCATTAGAATCCAGAACACAAATATTATAGATTAAGTTAAAAATTGAAGACGTGGGTTTGTATGTTATATACCCATTTTCAATTTGGTGTGATAATCAAATTGAAATCAACTTATAAAATAATCTAGTATAATATTCAATTTCAACATATGTTTCCATTATCCGAATGTTCCTCATTGACAAGGTAGATTGTGGTGTGATTAACATGGAATATGTTTTAATAATGGGTGATGTTAAAGATATATTAACAAATACCTTAACAACGAATATGTTCAAGAAAAATTTGACAAATGGTGGATAATCACACAAATAACCTATGAATATAACAAGTGGGGAATATAACAGCTAAGTATTTGGATTCTAAAACTGACCATGATTTTGGGGACATGTTATTTAATTCAATTTAATCTATCTCTTTAATTTTTTTAAAAATTATTTGTGGTGATTTTCTTCGGATACACCACATCACAACTTTATATATTTATATTTTCTTTTGATATATGGATTATTTATAATTTTTTTATATTTAAAAAATTAGGATGCATTTCCACACTTGGATTTTCATTGGGAGGGGGTTATATTCAAAAATTATAGTAATGACATAGAACTCTTTTCCATTACTCATTCCTTTTAATTTGATAAAATGGGGGTAAATTGGGTTTGATAGATTTGTAGGAGAGACACAATTACTTTTATATGCAATGATAAAGAGGGAAAAGAAGAGAAGAGTTTTTCATTTTTGAGTGATATATAATTTTTTGGAACTTGATTTTTAGAGAATATATCACATATTTTTCACATGTTTCCATCAAAAATATTTGGTGAGATTGAAAATACCGTGAATAATGGGGAGATTATCATATATTTTAGATCATATATCCTTCTTAAATTGGATTGGAAAATGAGGATTTATAAGAACATGTCAATTTAGACATATTTATATTTTCATTGAGAGTTAGAGAACATTGAAAAACCATTCTATCAAATCGGGTTTTGTTGAGATAACATTCACATTTAGAGCATGTTATTACTTGTTTCTTGTGATGATTAATTCATGTGTTATGATGTTAGATTCATGTTATATTTATTGAAAATATGATTAAGAATAAGTGAGAATATTATTAGATATATTCTAGATGTAATGGAATAAAGAAATAATGTAATGACATTAACTATGCCATGGTGCATGCTAAAATGAAACATAGTCGACACTTGATGATTAATTATGATTAAATCAAATGTAAATGACCCTATAAATGGTCATGGTTCCATGGGGTTTTGTCATACCACCATGGGGAAGTTTTATTATACCATGGTGGACCTTTATGGCAACGTATTATAGTATAAAATTAATAGAAATATATTGGCCATGGTTTTAGGAAACTAGATGAGAGCATCAAGGTTTCACTAAGAGGATTCATGAAGGAATCATCCATAATACATGTTGTGGTGGGAAGGAAAATAAACGTGCAGTTATATCAAGGAGAAAAAGATGTGTAGATATAGAAATTTTAGTTATGAAGATAAGGTGTGTTATATATTGACCAATTTTTTTATTCCAACGAAAAATGACCGTTATAAAATGACGATATAAAGAGTTATTTAACTATGGAATTTAGATGTTGATTTGAGATGATAGAAAACACCATAGTTGAACAGAAAAACCATAGTAAAATAAAATTTTTATCTATCTATTTATTGATAAATATAAAAATGGGACAACTATATAATCACATTATATGAGAATATTCAGTGAATTTTGACTAGGATTGGAGAGAAAAAAGAATATATACACTTTGACTGACTTTGGAGGAACTTGAGTAAGTTGTGGAAGATTGATAGGCATATTGACACTCCTGTTGATCTTGATTTTATATTTAGGTCTATACCATCTTCCTATTCCTAAACCCCTTTTCCTATAGTAATGATGATTTATATTCCACTTCTAAAATACCATATCCACCCCTATTTTTCCTCATTTTCACCTCGGTGAGATCTATACCACCCTTTTATTAAAATATGGACTTCCACTGGGTGATAATTTTTTTACATTAGCCATAACCTAAAACTAACTATGTCTTGATTTAATACCCAATATTTTTCAGGGTGTGTATAAATATAGATATTATTTTATCTATATAAATATAATGTTTGTGTGTAGGAGTGTGAGTGTGTGTTCAAATTCATGATATATATATATAAATACAAACATATATAGATACGAGTGTGTGTGTATATATATATGTCTTTTTGCGTGTTTGTATGATTAACAGATATGTATGTGCTTATGTGTATATAATTATCATTTATGAATGTATGTATATATCTAATATATATATATATATATATATATATATATGTGTGGGTTTGTGTGTGTGTATGTTCGTGTGTATAAACAAGTGTATTTTTATATATTAAAATTTTAAATTTTCATATAGTTTATGAATTCATTATTTTTTTGGTGTATGATTAATTTTTTAGTTCATATAATATTATAGTTTTTATCATATATTATTATTATTTTTCATCATTTGACTATGATATATGATGAGTTGTGACTGATAATTGTAACCCCTTACAAAAACAAGTTTCATTGTATAAAATTATAAGATAAATTTATATAAATAATTGAAATTTTTTATTCATTTTCAAAAAGAATATGAGGATGAAGTAAATATTTTTGTTGTGTTTGTAAAATTCTATATAAACAGATATTGTAAAATTATGTTTTCTTCTTTACCTTATTATTACATAAGTAAAATTGGCATGTATGAGTAGAATGAAAACTTAATTTGTTATAAAATTGGTTATAAAGATAAATTTTAGAATAAACAAAGGGTAGATTTAAATTCAGTTAATATGTGTAATAATAAAATTTGTAATGGATTTACTAATTTCTGTAAAAGTGTATAATATGATTTTTATGTTATTATGGAAATGAAAATGGTGGTTGAATATTAAATTGAATACTCAACTAAAATGTTTCCATGGTTAAAAAATTATTAAAAGATGATATTTTATGATGTTAGTGCAAAAAATACTACATTATCAATTATATATAAACTATATAACTTGAAAGAGGCCAGCTGATTGGCTAAAACCATATTTTCACAACACAATTCATTATTTAAGGACATGTTATCTGATGATAGTGAGTGTACCTATTTAAAATATGATGATAAAAAAATCCATGTATAATTGGTATAAAAATGTAAATTCGTATCCTTGTCATTGAATTTTATTTCAAAAGAATATTGTTCACTATAAAGTGTCATAAATATGATCTGTCTTAGTAAGAAAATTAATCAATTCTATCAAATAATTTAAAGTTTTTTCCAATCATTCAAAATTCTTTATTTATATTGATGTTTTTTGATTTTAAATTTATTGAAATTGCATATAGATAAAATAATTCAAGATGTAAAGCTATGATACCTCATAAATGAACCATAATGGGATAAACCATGTCATTTGTACCCTGATTTTTAAAACCAAACATCAATCATTCATATTGAATTATCTAAGGATTAAATGAATCATTATAGCTTAAAAAACATCATTAATAATATATAATTAGTTGTACGGGTAATTTAGGACTTACCTTAGTAGTAGTGGTGAAAATATAAGTATTTCATTATGTATACAAATATTTTAGGACCCAAAAAACCTAGTAATGATTAAAAAAATTATATTTTCTTATTAAATAAATATCTAAATTACTATATGATATGGTATTTACTGTATTTGATGGTTGAAACAAAGAAATTTTTTTATCATTAAAAAATTTCATAGAATGATAAATTACTTTTATATATACCATAATTTTTTAGGATACTATATTAAAGAAAGTTAATTCATTTTTTCACGTGGGAATACTCTATACACATAGCTATATTGAAATATTTTATGAAAAATTGTTTTCTTGAATCACATATTTTTACAATAATTGAATTGATATCAATATTGGGAAATAATATGCATCATGAGCTTTAAAAAAGATTTTTCACCTTCTTAATTGATAGGTGGTGAGAAATGTGAAATGTTTTTTTTAAAATCTCTCAAATATCTATAAATATTTTTTCAAAATTATTATTATAATGTTTCAGATAAAACATTTATCATATAATTTCCTTAATATTTGTTTTTTATGTCAAATATTTTATCATTATCATCCATATAAATAAAAATTTATGTGATAATATACTTTTTACATTACATATAATAAAAAATTCAATCTACAGAATCAAAATAGTTAAATACCAAATTGGAATTGGTATAAAGAATAAGTTGCAAAATTAAATGAGAAATAACACACCTTTAATATTATAATGATTGAAATTGTATCCATGAAAGTGTTATTTAAATTGAATAACTTATTAATGGTGTAACCACCATAGAGAGTTATTCATCAAATATTAAAATTTTTTATCTTCGAGGTCAGGATGTTAAGAGGATTAATGTCATATGATTTAATGTAATGGTTTCAAATTAATTTAATTTGAATATATATTATAATTTATCGTTTAATATTTTATTTATAATCATAAATATGTTCTTTTTTTTGTAAATTAATCTAATACAATTTATTTATTCTAAGATGTTTCTAAAAAATGAAAATATTTATTACTATCATATTATATAAAATCGAGATATTATTTGAACAATTATTTATTAATATATTAGATCACACGATCTTTTGGTTAGTGAGAGATATTTTTCATTGTAGTCTTATACATTTGGGATATATTTATCTGATTTAAATTTAAATGAGGATATTAAAATGATTCATAAAATATTTTTAACATCCCAACACCAACATTCAGGTATGAAAAATAAAATATTAATGAGTCTCTTTGTTTTGTATTTGATCTATAGTTATTAGATTAACTATTGATTGTTTCCCCTTTGTTTTAACCTTTATAGGGTTCAAGACTGAGATTTTTTAGAGACATGGAGATAGACAACGAGTTTAGAACCATTATAGACTGGGCCTTGTTGATGGAATAACTATAAGAGTTCCACCGGCTATACAGTGAGGTCCATTGGTTGGCTGATGGATGTATGATAGCATTGGTTTCCTAAAGAAATATCATTGGAAAACTAGTGAGGGTCACTATCCTTCGTAATAGGCCCATTTTCAAGATAGTGGGATTCTATAAGTAATGGTCTCATACAGGAATCCCACCCGCGCACCAATAAGACTTTCAGAGACATTTTTATTTTTTCTAGGCACCATCGATTAGATGGTGGGGAACAAAATCTATCTGGTGATTCCATTCAGGGTGGGTAATTCCAGAGAAGTATCATAATATTGTTTCTCTTAATATCCAATTTAATTTAGAAACACAACTCATTTGAACTTAATTTGACTTCCGTGGCCTCAGATACTCTCTATAGATGTATTATCACTTCCACACCTGATTTTTCATGGATCGATGTTCTGTTCGATGAATTGATTCTCTTCTAATTAGTGCAATATCAAATTGAATGTTACTTCCTATTCACATATCTCCCCCACTCTTTGAGGGTAGATGATCCTTATGTCATCGATTTATTCTTTTATTTATTTGATGAATTGTGGTTCTAGTATTCTCCCTTGTTTTTATTCCTTTGGACCTCCATTATTTGATCCAGTTTTTTGTGAGTACTTATCTTATAATTGATGTTGGTGGTTTTGTAAGGCAATTCCAATAACTTGAAACTATGGTTTCTTGTTTAATTTTAAATATATTTCAACTAACTCAAAGGTATTGAATTGAGTCTTTTGATAAATGATTTTGAAATATCATGGTGTGTATGGTGAAATATATTTGACAATGGATTTTGAAATGATGTGTTGATTTCAGGAAAATGAAATTGAAATGAATTGAGTGATTTGAAGAAATTTTTTTATGGTAATGTTTGAGAGAAGATGACATGAAATTATTTTATGTTTTTAAAGGCATGACTTTTTGATGAAAACCATTTTATGCTCTGTTTTGAGATTCAAAGGAATGTTTTGAAAAATGAACATTGGGCCAATTTAAGTGACTAATTAAAATGATTTGAAATTTTTTGACATGAATAATATCACTATGTGTGATTTTTTTCCTTGAATCACATGGAATCATTGGTTGACCGGTGGGAAGAACACAATCTATCCCTGCATTAACTCCACCTTGAAATAGATTGATTATGAAAATGATGACTAAATTTTTTTGAGGGAAGTGTGATAATTATTTGGGATATTATCTCATCCCCATAGGCCTTTAGATATAAGTATGTGTACACAAATAGATATCTATTTCACTAATATGTGTGATAATAGATGCTCTAAACTAACCCGTATACTCTTAATTATGGTTCCTTGATTGTGAATGAATTATACAATTCAACGTTCATAGAAATTATTATTAATTCCATTTTGAATTTATTTTTCTTACACCTATTTTGAAGGAAATATATATTTTTACTTGTTTTTGGTATACATTTATATATTTTGAAAAGCCATTTTTATATGAACTGTGAATCTATTACCATACCACTTTTTACTTAAAATTGATCATTTTTTGGTTAATATTATTTAGATTGATTCTGGAATCGCAGGTGAGATACTACTAGTATTTTTCACACACACCCGGTTTTTTTCTATTATTAATTAATATAACATATCATTCCATGTCTATGGAAAAGAAAATAACTTCTTGGTGTAACATTATGAGAATAGAGGAATAATCTTTGGTAGGCATCAAAATAAAATTTATTTTAATTTAGAGTTTCATGAAATCCCAATAGAGGATATTTCCTGTTAAGTTTACAATTAATTTATTTAGATTGGACGAAATTATTACCTCATCATAGGATATATTCTTCGATAATGTTTTTGATATTCTAAAACCCTTTTAGATTAACTTCATTGAACTGTAAGGATTCATGTATAGAATCCCTTCACTGGTGATCCACACATGCTCCTTTGTTCTCTAAGAGATTCCAATTGATTTTTTTTGTGTTAGTATATGTAATCAATTATCTTTCACCATTCCCCTTGAGGAACGCAAGATCATTTTGTATTGAATGAGTTTTTATTAATCTTAGGAGAAAGAGATGAAGAATTTGAGAAATAAAGAGATAAATATATTATGTATAGTGTTTTTCTATACTCAATTTTAGATTAACCCTACACAATAGATATGACTATTTATTTACAGATATATGGTTTGGGTTAAAATATTATTTAATTTTGAAATAACCCTTAAATAATACTATAATATTTCTTAAACCCCTTGCAACATAATAATAATAATATTTTATAGAAAAATCTAAATTTCACTATAAAAAATGTTATTTTTACATCTTTTAAATTAACATTTATCACCAGAAATAGTCCTGTTCCTTTTGAAATCCTTGGAATTTACTAAATTCTGGAATAAAAATTTAATTCAAAAATTTCTTTAATCAAAAAATATATGTGATCAATAAAACATTTATAAAATTATTCCTTAGTATTGAGAATAATATTTAATTAATAATTTTTTTGAAATATAATTTAATAATAATCAATGAAGACACTTAGTGTGGGACCCTCTAGGATTCTTTCTATTTGCCATTAGGAAGGCTGTTTTAATTTCCAAGATTACAATATAGTAATGGGTCAGGGAGACCAATTGAAATAACATAATATCACCACATTGAAGCCAAATTTAAATACTCACTATGTCATATAATCCGTTTTTCACAATATCTCATAAACTAGTTCCACATCTACGTCACCAACCTATATGCTTGATATATCTTTCTTGGATTATACTAAATAAACATTTTATAGCACCATAGCCATGAAATTTAATGTGAAGGTACTATTTCAATCAAAGATCCAAGATATAAGCTTCCATAAATATGGAAGGGAGGTATACTACTTAAATTATCCATTAATAACATGTTATTCATGATGCACCCAGCATACCCAAATTCTCTCTAACGTATAGTGTTGTAGTTTTGTTCTGTAAATTGAAGTGTGTGAGTCATGAAATGAATCAATGATAATATTGAAGTCAAAGGACCATTACTCATGATCACATATAGGAATATCAGATGCCCCATGACATATTTAATTCATACTAGCAGCCCTGTTCTCATTATCACTAATTTTGGGGATTATTGAGTAGGAAAAACATGAGAAGAAGCCTCATCCCATTATTGTTAATCACACTTTAAAGACTACATACTATGTTTACTATCATAGTAATTTATCCAACCATAGATCTATATTTAAGAATATCATTATAAAAATTCAATGTTCTCATCATAGTAGGGATATACTCTATCCTTATTATGTGAAAGATACCATTGTATATTATTACATTAAAGTTATGTAGAACAATGAAAAATACAAAATAAGATGTTTTATTGATATAAAATTAATCGAATATATGTGTAATTATTGTAACTTCAATTGTTTATAGGGAACCAACAACAACAAACTCCTACAAAGACAAGAGCCTATTGCCTTTGAAATTTTGTTTGCTAGACCTTATAAGATAATACTATTTTTGCTACTTCAAGGAAATAGTTAGCGGTCCTACCATCCTGTCTTCCATGGAAATAAAAATCACTACAACCTCACCTATCTGACCAAAATCCATCAATAGATGATACCTTTAATAAATATTCATCATTTTCTAATGTATTCTTATCTCCGTGGTAATTACCACCACTTTAGTTTTATCACAATTGTGTGTGATATATTATTTACTTATAAAAACCACATCAAGATACTAGAAGAAGCTTAAAATTCATACAACATCATTAGATTCCTTAGAAGCCACAATATACCTGGAATCCTCAGTAGAATCGGCGACCACAATCTTTTTTGAGATCTTCTAGCTCACAAAACCTCCATTCAATGTGAATATGAATCGAATTTTTTATTTAGTATCACCTTATTTTTTTGAAAACTCGAATCTAAATATCCTTTGATGATTAGTTCCTTATCTCCTCCATAGAAAAGGAACACATCCTTAGTATGAATCATATAATTTATGAGAGTCATGGCTTCTGTTGAATGGTGGTCTCATGGTTCATCTTAATATCTTCCTACCACACTTAATGAATAGGAAACATCTGTCATAGTATATAAAATTGAATACAAGACTGATCGAATAATTGATTCATATGTAATCCTTGCATTTATTTTTTTCATCATACGTAGAAGGACACGTTTTCCAAGAGAGATGAATTTATGTGACATTGGAAACAATACCTCTTAGAATGTTCTATTCTAAATATATTTAGTTTCATGTCAATATATATACCTTGAATGAGTCTGAGTAGTCTCTTGTATTTATCAAGATGGATATTTATCCCAATAAATTAGGACACCTTGACTAATTACATTATGGAGAACCATTTATTCAATCATATTTTAATTTATTTTGATACTGATATTTCATTACAAATATATAATATGTCATTGACGAAAACTATTGTGGTAATGATATCAGTCCCACTAAACCACTTATAGTCACAAGTCTCACATTCATTATTTATAAAAAAATTCAATAATGTCCATATTAAAATTAATTTTTGAATACATGGATTCTTTTATTAATCAACAATTAGATCTTTGTAATTTAAATACATTGTTGGAATGTTTTAGAGTACAAACTCTTAAGGTTGTGTCATATAGATATCTTCTTGAAGGTTCCTATTAAGTATGTATGTTTTTAAATCCATTTACTAAATCTCATAGTCATGGATGTCTATATTTTCAAGTATAATTCTGATGGATTTGAATATTGAAACTTGTGAAAAGGATTCATTGTAGTCAATTCCTTGTCACTACTTAAACTCTTTTGAAACCAGTCATGACTTATAGGTACTGACTTGTCTATGCATGTCCTATGTCTTCTTGAATACCCATTTAAAACACATGAGTTTTAAATCAACTATAGGTTATAAAAATATGATTACATGGTTTTGGAACATGGAATCCATTTCAGAATTCATGTCTTCTTACCCCTGGAAACATCTATTACACTCACTACATCGTTGTAGGTTAGTGGATCATTATTATAAATTAATAATGATTCACTATCCCTAGTGAATACAAAACCATAACATTATGGTTATCTAACCTCTATTATATTTTTATATAGTACTTGTTTCTCTATAGAAACTTCCATCATAGGGCATTGTGGAATTGTTTCCTGTAACGACTCTTATATACCTTGAGCCAAGACCTCATCAAAGGCTATGTCACTCCCACTAGATGTTTTAGAGATTTTATCCCTCTCAAGAATTATGGAATGTCTTCATACTATTAAAAATTTTTATGAGGGTTTGTAGAGGTAATATTAACTTGTTTCCTAGGGGTATCTTATAATGAAACAATTTGTGCAATTGGGTGAAATGTTTTAAACTAAAGAGGCCTTAACAAATGCATCTCTACACCACACATGTAAATTTGATAACCTGGTTTTTCTTTAACACCAAATTTCAAATGGAATACTATTTATTAATTTAGTTGGTACTTGATTTTGTATGTGTTCTACTATATATAATATGTATCCCTGTAAGGAAAATGTAATACTTGTATAGATCATTATTGTTCTCACTGGGTCCAATAGAGTGTAGTTTAACCATTCACATACACCAATTCATTTAGGTGTATAAGGATGTGTTACTTTATATAGGATCCCAAACTCCTGTAAATAATCATTGAAGTCTCTATCAAGATATTAACCATTTTAGTTTTCATTTAGTTTCATAATTGTTTTAACAATCTGCTTCTCAATTTCATTCTTGTATTCATTGATTTTTTCAATGAAATATTACTTATACTTGATTACGTATACATATCAATATCAAATAAAATCACCAATAAATGTTATGAATTATGAGTTCCGACCCATTTCTTAAAAAATAAATCTTCTAGACACATCTTTATGAAATAATTCACGAATTTATTTTCCCCTTCACCTTTCTTACTAAATAGGAATTTGGTAATTTTACCTTGTGAACATGCACGATATACAACAAGTAGTTTTTCAAAAGAATATAATATCCATGATAAGAAGTAGTTTTTTAGATTCATGATAAGAAGATTTGTTATCATATTCTATTTCTTGGTTACAACAACATTTTAAGAACAATTATTTTATTGTAATTTATGAATTCTAACTTCAGGAAGTATTGAATGAGAAGTTGGAATATTAGTGATTTGTGATGGTTTTTTGATCATATACCTTACCCCAAGTCATTATTTTAAAGCTTATATATTTTTCTAATGTTCCTGATATAACATTAATTATGGAACTTGAATTGGATAGTATTTTAGGGTTTACAATATTTCTGTTTACTTTAAATGATAACTTTAGTGGTTCCCTTAAGTGGAATAGGAAGTGTGATGAGTCTCATACTGGAAATCACAATGGGGGATCTTAGTAGTATACTTCTAATGCCTTTTCAATGTATGTAAAAGGTCCAAAATCTTTTTCTCAATGCAGTAATGTTGGTCATAAGAAGCATACTTGAAAAAATGAATTGAAGATCTATAGATCTTACACATTGTCAGTTCACTTCATGAGGGTTTTAACATTATTACCACTCCAAGGAGTAGAGTGGTATCAAACTTTCTAGGATTATCTGTGTGGTTATCATATATCTCAAGAAAAATGGGTTCCATCCATAGTAATTAGGAACAAAGATTCATTATACAGTGAACTGGTCTCCCTTGGGAACAAATTCTAGTCCAATGATAGTTTAGGGTACCATTACTACTAATTCATATTCAGAGAATATTTTATTCAATAAGTTTCCTCTCATTACATTTATCCACCCACATTATATATGTTTTGAATCATCCTATAGATATAATTCCTTATGTAATGGATATTAGAATGCCTATTGGGATGAAGAGATTATAGGGTCTCTCATATCCCTCTTGTACATTCTATTTATTAGAAATCATGAATATATCTGACTTTTTTGGTTCTATATATGAAAACCTAGGATATTAGTTTTATAATGTATTGGTTTATTTCTCATAAAGATTTAATCAACTATTATGTTTAGTGGGATTATTTTCTACCTCCAATAGTGTGTGTTTTATTTTTTAAGGAGAATGAGACTCATAGTGGAGTCAAGACGGACCACCCCTTTAGAAGTTAAGTAGAATGATATCTATGTTTAACTTTATACTAGGAAAGGAATATTTTTTTTTGGAAAACATTATTCAATATTTATTGAGATTTCTGATGTTTTCCCATAAGACTTTTTTTGTTTGCGGTCAGTGAGTGAGGTGGAATTATCCATTGATTTGGTGATGATTACTCATACCGTATCTATTATTTTCTACCATATGGAATTAGATAAACTAAATGTGTTAATGACTTTGTTGGATGTATTGATGTGTATAAGATTCATTTGACCCAATGTTTCACCTTGGGTAGTAATGGTGCTTTGGTCCATGTTTTACAATGGAATGCTTCGCTTATATGTTAATTACCAGAAACTCATTCCAATTACAATCAACAAAAAGTACATATTACCTCACATTAATTTTTTATTTGATCTATTGAGAGGGATAAAATTTTTCTCTAATATTGACCTTCATTCTAGTAATCACTATTATAGGATCAAGGAGTTTAATATCTCTATGACCACTTTCAAGAGAAGGTATAACCACTATGAATTTCATGGGATGCCATTTATTTAAACCAATTCTCCTATTCTATTTATGTCATTGATGAATTATATTTTCGTTCAATACCTTTATTATATTTTACTGGTAATTTTAGAAAAAATATTAATATTCTAAAGAACTGAGGAGAATAATGTGCATCCTTTTAGGGTAGTTATAGACATATTGTGAAATCACAATGTTCATGCCAAGCTATCAAAGTGTCATTTAAAGATTTCATAGGGTAAATTATTCACATATATGATTTCCAAAAAAGGTATGTATGTAGAACCTATGAAATTAAATGATGTCATATAATCGGGGAAACCAAAAAATATCATTTATATTTAGTTATTCTTTGTATTGTAATGGTATTACCCTCGGTTTGAGAAGTATTTTCCAAAATTAGCTTCTTCATTGACCACTATCACCCATAATGGAGCAATGTTTGTATGGGATTCATAATATCTTTCTTTCTATAATGAGTTGAAGCATAATTATTTACATTAACTTCAGTGTTTATTCATCCAATTTATAGGCAGGGCTATGCGGTCTTTTGTGATGTGTTAGGTTTATGGTTAGGGAATGTTCTCATGTTGGGTGATCGTATGGTGGATAATATTTCTCATCAGATTCAGCCTCATGAGAAGAATTATACCAGACATGATCTCAAACTCATTTTTATGATTATATCATTTATGAGTCGACACCATCTACTTTTTATTGAAATAATTACTATTTACATTGATAATATAATATTCAGTTACATCTTTTCCCAAAATGATCCGATCCTTTGGCAGATGTGTGGGTGGATTATCTATAATAATTTTTTTGATATCAGTTATATACCTATAAATTTAATTTTTGTTATTTAATTTTTTAGGATACATCCATCCTAGGTCTCGAAATAATTTTTTGAAGCATGGAATATCATAGAACTCTTTACTCACATACATTTTGGAGTTTCAGATGATGAGACATAAGTTATTATGATAAGAGTCTAGTTATCATCCACTCTTCTTTTGATGATCCTATAGAAATAGTATCTTGATGATGAGTTGTGAAGAATTAATGATTGTTTATATGGTTGTGATTCCATTATAAAATAATCTCTATATGATGTGGTTATACTTTTCTTTAGAAACCTATAAGTCATTATGTCGCTTACAAGAATGGCAGTGATGGGGGATTGTCATCTTTCCCATTATGATGTACCCCCAGGAACAATAATTATATTTTATGTTATTATGTGTCATTTTTTATGCCCATGTTTGGGGGATGACATACAAAATTTTGGTTTTAATTGTTAAACATGTCAGTGGATTAATGCTAAATATTTGAATCATTTTCAAATGCTTTATTCCCTTCCTATGAAAATTTTGAAATGGGATGTGATATCATTGCAATTGTTTTTCCAGTTTTCCACTTCATACACAAGGGAAAAATGTGATTTGGGTTTTTATAGACTAGTTAACTAAATTGGATCACTTAATTACCATTAATGATACCCTTAAAGTTATGGACATGGGTGATCAGTATGTACATGAGATTGTGAGTGTATATAGTGTTCTATATGAAATTATTTAAAATAAGAATCCCTAGTTTACATCCATGTTTTGGACTATTCTATAAATGGGGATGTGATCCTAGGTAAACTTGAGCATGGAATACCTTCTGTAGATAAGTGATTATATAGGATAGTTGCTACAGATTTTGGAGGACATGATTCCTGATTATATCCCTAAATTTAGAGGATAATTGGAGTTAATTTTGGGGAAAATTGAATTTATATATAAGAAAAATTACTAGTTATCTATTAAAATGGAACCCTTTGAGGCCTTCCATGCATTAAATTTCTAATATCTCTATTTTTTGGTTTGATATTGGTGAAAATTAGATTATGTGGTTTAGATTGGGCAAAAGAAACAACAACTAAGATCCAAATGATTCATTAGATAATGGTAATGGAACATAGATTATATAAGTCTTATGAAAATTTATACCAATGTTTGTTTGCGTTATTGGATGGTGACTAAGTGTTTTGAGTTTCATTCCAAATTTGGGTCAGTGAAAAATATAAAAATTTAGGAAATTAGTGCCTAGATAAGTGTGATCGTTGGATGCTGCAGAGTAGATTGGAATGTGGCATACCAATTGGATTTTCCAATATAGATGACATAAATAAATGACATGTTTCATGTGTCATAGCTCAAGAAGTATCTTTTAGACTTTTATCATGTTTTGAGTTGGGGGAACCTCAATATGAAACATGATATGATAATCTCTAAGTATCCAATTCAGATCATCCATTCTCATATAATTATTTTTATAGTAAATAAATATGTTTGTTTTAGGTTCTTCGGAAGCATGGTTCTAACTCTCATTATACGTGGGAGTGTGAGGCTTTGATATGAGATTAGTGGAATCCATTATTTTTTTGAGTATTCTTGGATGACTTCTGGGGACAGAAACCATTTATGGTGGGGAGAATTGTGATATCCTAACACAAGATTTTAGGTTTTAACCTTTTTTTATTTTTGGATCTCTTTGTATTTTCTATGATATCTAGTTTTTCTATTGATTCAGGGTTTTATTCCACTTTGTTTGAGTATTTATATGGACTATGAGTGGGTTTATTTTTTTAGACACTCCAAGAGATAGTTTAGGAGTTCATATTAGGATAAGAATTGGTCCTGTTACTAGAATAGATACTTGAATTCGATCTATTAGTCAGGGAGGGCCCCCGACCCGTAGGTGGAATGATGGTAGAAAAGGGTTCCTAGAGAAATCCCTATTGCTAGCCAGTAATATTCCATAATTTAACACTCCATGATTTTATAGTTCTCTACAATTAAATTTTATCTACTTGATCTCTTACTTTACATGTAATACCGAGTTTAAACTGACTATGATATACTATTTGGATATTATTATTTAATCAGATAGTTATGGCCTAGATATTATATTGTGGGGAATAAATCCAACTAAATAAATTATAAAAAATTCATGACATACACATGTATAAAAAGAATTTGTTAAATATCAATTAATTATAAATGAAAAAACAAATCATTTGAAAATAAAAGAGTTGTTTTTCTAAAATGTTGTTTTATCCATGTAATGTGTTTTTATATTACTAAGATAAATAATTTACTATTGGTGAATAATTATAATGAAATTTATATATTATATATATTCAATCAAATGTTTTAAATTCTTCTACAATTTTTCCTTGAAAACAAATAAGAGTAAATCCTATTTTTTGTTTAAAAATTTACCTTTTTAAATAGAAATTTTCGTCTCTTTTTATGCACTTATTTTAAATTTAATTTTTATAACTTATTAAAATTATATCTTGAAAAATGGAATCCATATTGCTTAATTATGAGGATCAAATTTGGTAAAAATATATTTTTTATTTTTGGTCATTATATACAATAACCTTGGTAAAATTTGTGACCTTATTAAGGGTAACATGGGAAAAAAGAGTTAAAATAATGATATAATGCTTTTAAATATCTCTCACACTTACCATTACAAAATTTTATTAATATATTTTTATGATTTCCATCTAATTCTTGAAAATATTGCCACTAGGTTCCATTTTTGTTTAATATTCACATTTATATAAATTAAATAAATGAATAAACATAAAATACCACACTCATGACTTTAATATCTCTAATATTATTACATAATGATTAAAAGTGGTCAGATTGAGTTTTGAATGGTCATATTAAACATGAATTATTTTTTTATTATTTATATTTATTTTAAATTTTTAGTGATTGAAATGTTAGCTTAAATACTTATGCAACACTGACATAATATTTATTCTCCTAATAGATTAATAAAATAAATGATTCTATGTTTTTTAAAAGTATTAAAAATTGGATGGATTATTACATTCCAAAAATATAAAATATTTATAGAACATATTAAGGAGGTTTGAAGGATTTATATTCAATTTCCATCTTTTTCTTGATTCCTTTAAAATCGAATGAAATTAATAGTGTCAAAAATAATATTAATGATATTTTATGAAAATAATATTTCATTAAATTATTTAAAGATCATTAAAAACTCTAAATATTACATTTCAGGTGATAATTGGTCTAAAATATCATCCTTTATACATTTACAATCTAGTTGTTATCTTATAAGTAAAACTATCACCCTTTGAGATAGATAAATGTACTGCTATGGGTAATGTTGAATAGGTATACTAGTGGGTAATGTTAAAAGATATGGGTTGATTTGACCAAGAAACCTTCTTAAAACCTATTTTATTGTTTTGTTTTTACTTATAATTTTTCATATTCTATTAAGAGTAATTTTTGTCCAATTTTCCATGAATGTGACTTAATAATATTTTAAATCGTCAAAAAATTACAAGTGTGCCACTCACCATACTTATAAATGGGCTCCTCATCCCTCAATTATTCAGACTTTTTGATCCATTTAGCTCTAATAAAACCTAAAAATCTTTTCCAATTTCCTTATATAATTCATAGAGGTTCTCGTATTTCCAAAAGTACATACCTAGGGTCCTTAATTGGAATCCTAAAGTAGTTCTATTAAAGAAGAGGTAATCAACTTCACTGATCAGTTTAATTTAAATTATTAATTTACCTATTATTAATATATTTTATTTTTTATAACATAAAAAATAAATTATGCTAAATTTAATAATATTTTTTAGGTTTGTGAAAACACCATTATGAACTCTATTTTCTATCAAATGGAAGCAAAAGTACCGTTCATGCGAACGTTTGGTCTACCCCCTGAACATGGAAAATCAATTCATTTTATATCACCATATTTCATGGTTGTTCATTATGAATGGTTTAATGATTGTATATTATAATTATGGAATAATTATTCTCTTTTTATTTAATATCATATCAGCCTTATTACCTTCCAATCCATTGAGGAAAGATAACATCGCTCGTGCGTACGTGTGAACTACCACTTCCACGAAGCGATGTGATTACTTATTCATATATGATTTTCATGGAGGGTAAATAAGATAGATTTATAATATATATATATGATATATATGATATAATAATGATTATATAGAGTTGTTTTATTATTTATGTTTCTTTCATTTACTCCTTCAAGAAGTTAAAACACTATTAATGTGTATGTACGACCTACAGTCACCCTGAATTATGTAATTCATTTTTTCATATATTCCCTATATTAATGTTTATAAATATTTATATAATTAATATATATAATGATTATAACATGGTTAAAATTATTTAGATTATGGAACATGAATCAATGTACAAGGTTAAAAATTACTTAACAAAAATATACCTGAAAAAAGTAATTATCCCCAAGAACAATGATTTTAATAGAGAATTTATAATAAATGGGTGATAAACTATTATAATTAAATTATATATGGTATGATATATTGGATTATGGTTCTTTATTATATTTAAAATATATCTATATATTCGTTATAGGATTTTTGAATACATATGAATCAAGTTATACCTTAGAAAATGGATTGTTTAAAAATCTCATCATTTTTCAGGATTGTATATTTTTATGTATCCAATAGGTGAATTATTTTATATTTATCTATTAAAACCAATATATATTCTTATACTCTGGTTAATTCTATAAATTAAAAATTTTCCATTTATTTTCTTATCTTAATGTGTTCATGACACATAAATAATATTTTGAAATAAAACTGAATTTATTTTTCTGCTCATTGAGGAATATTTTTATTCCATTTATATATTTTCCTAAAAATGTTCTTAAAATTATGTTATTATTATCCAATGAATTTTTAATGAAATTTTTACCCTTTTTTTATATTTTACATGATTTTTAATATGAATATTATAATATTTTTTTGGATGAGGTACTTTTTATTTTCTTAATGAAAATGTACAAGGAATATTTTTTTAACATACATGGCATGAATGACATTTTTCATTATAATAAAAACTCAATGATTTTAAGATTCCTTTATATGTTTCTAATATTATCTTAAAATAAAATATTTTCCTTAATATTTTCGAAAATTTTAGATCCTAAATAATTTATTTCAAAGTGAATAGGGATACATCCTCAAGAAATTTTCTAGTGATCCTTTTAAAATATTTTCATCAATATGAAAATAATTTATTAAATATTATTATTTTGAAAATATATAACCTCATTGTACTATCAAAAATATTTATATTTATGGTTTATGATCCGTTTTATTGGGGAAAGTATTTAGATTCCATATGCTAGTTCTTCTAATATATACATTTACACTTTTTAAGGAAGGATGATTGAGTTGTATTGTTTATTCATATGATGAATATAATCGAATTATTATGTGATTGGTGGGGAACAAAACTATAAACCCCCTTGATGTATTAGGAGGGGTCATTAGACAAATCATGTTGGATATTTTTAAGAGGTATTATATATTTATTTAGATGTCTTGAAATTAGACATCGATGATATGTGTATGTTGTCGATATTAGGAATTAAATAATTATGAAATTAGTTATCTATTTCCATTTTATTGTTTTAATGGTTATTATTTACAATGATATGTTTTATGTTCAAGTGATTATTTATATGGAATTATTTTATCATCATTAATTCCTTCCATATTATTCATTCATTATTTATTCCATGTTATATTCTTCTATACGCACACCCTTAATGATCATCTAAGATAGCCCCTTTATTATGTTTTCATTCCCCATGATTCTAGGTAGTGAATTTTGATTTATATGGAATGATATTATATTGAGAGTAATGAATTCCTCAAATAATATACTATGTGGTATTTTATTTTTTCAATAGTATTGTCATAATTATGTATGTACATCTATTTCCAATACGACTAAAATAACTCATCCTTTGGGATGTTATAACCCATTTATTTTTTTATGTATTAAATTATCCACTGATTCTGGGCTACTCGGGTTGGGGTATTTAAAGTAATGATAAAAAGTTAATTTAGTCTAAAACATGGGAGCCGGATTTAGGAAAACACTGATTGGGGAACATAACACTATGATTGGTTTTTAGGAAAAGTGTAGGTATAGGTTAATAACCTGATGCTTGTGTAAGGTATAGGTTATGTGGTTTTATTTGAAATAAATCCCTAAAAAGTTCTATAATTATATGTTGTTTTGGCACTGATGAAATGAGGGGTAATAACCCTAAAAAGAACTAGTTGAGTATTTCTATTCCATTATTCTAGGTAACATTGAGTTTTACCTTAATAGGAACCTATTTTGACACTCCTATGGGATATTATTTTCTCAATCCATGTTTTCTTTAAAAACCTGTATTAATGATTTGAATGTTTTTTTGCTTTATAATATTTATAAAAAAACCATCTTTTTTGATTCTGATATTAGATTTTATAAATTTCTAATTTTCATTAATTTTTTCACTAGTGTGATTATTATAAATTATGATTAACAATTTTATTAAATAATATTTTTTCTTATATTATTTTGAAATGGTACCTAGAATAGGGATTTAAAACTATATCAATTGAAATAATATATATATAGATTGACTAAATGAGTGGATAATAATGGTAGTGCTTGAGTTAGAGTTAGAACTGAACACATTATAACTATATTAGGCAATCTAAATCATTTTATAACTAATATTATTTCCCATATGGAGAATCCAATCGATCTAAAATGTAGTGTAACAATGTTTGACAATATCATGCAACAAAACCCTCTACTATTTAATGGATCCTCAAATCCATTTATAGATTAGAAATGGATATTCTCCATAGAAAATATATTTCTCACATTGGTATATAATGAAATAGAGAATATTTTCATGTAATTTTATCATTTCATGATGAATGAAAATACATAAGGTTTATTGATTCAAAACACTAAGGATGAGTAAGATATAGTGAGAATAAATTGGAAATATTTTAAAGTAGTTTTATTGCAAAAATAATTTCCTCAAGAAAAATTAGATGATGTATAGAGAAAATTCTTCAGTATAAGAGAAAAGGAAGAGGAAAATTTTGATAGGTATGATCAAAATTTTTTAAGGCTATCATGGAGTGATAAAAACTATGTACATAATAAAATGAGAAAGATTAACTATTTCCATTATTGAAATAATCTAATCCTTCAAAGGGAACTACTATCCCACACTTTATTATCATATGGGGATATAATATCATGAAATATCAAGAAAGGGAAATAATGATCTAAGTAGTATAGATTCTAATGAATGAACTTGAAGAAGAGAGTGATTATGAAAAAAATGGATTAGGGGAATAAGAGAAAAGGTAATTTTCAAACATATAATACTTTTGGAAGAAAACCCCATCATACATGACTAATTGGTAAATGAGTTTTTAATTATTAAAACTGAAGTATATGTTTCTAGTGATGTGGTTAAAGGTAAAATCATCATCCACTCCAGGAATAAAAATGTTTTATGTAATTATGGTTTTGACAAAACTTTTACATTTAAAGAATTTCCTAATGGTATCACCTCGCCACCACAATGGTAATATGTTTAGTTGTTGGTGAAGAATCCTATTGGTGGCATAACCAATTATCATGTATATATATCCTCTTAGATATACTTTTGTGGTAATATTCTTCCTATGAATATTACCATTCCTCCTCTAGTTGAAGTTGAATTATTTTTGTGTGTGGATTGGATCTATCATTATAGAGCCCATATCAATTATTGAGGAATTTATGTAACATTTGATATTTCAAACCGACCTTCAATCACTAATCACCTAGAGGGTGAGCATGAAAACATAATGGAAATTAATACCATATTATGGGTTTTTGTACTTACCCATGTGGTATATTTTTCCTAAATAGTTAAGGAGATACTCAAAACTATTATTTTTGAAAATTTTCTATTTTTTGGAAGATGTTGATGTATTTCCTAAGGACATTCCTTATCATCTCCCAAATCGCGAAGTTGAGTTTTTAATAGAACGCATACCTGGTGTGAAATATATTTTAAGGAATCAATATAGAATGACCCAAATTGAATTACACTAATTTTTGAAGCTACACTAGGAGAATCTCGATGAGTTATTCATTCAGACAAGTGCTTCTCCATAAGGTGAACCTATTATTTTTTCTACAAAGAAATATGGGTCAATTTATCGTTGCACTAATCAGTAGGAAATTAACAAGATCAAAATTAGGAAAAAGTATCCTCAAACTAGTACTGATAATATATTTGATCAATTATGGGGATATCTATATTTTTCTAATATTGATATTCTGTCTAGATATCATCAGCAAAGGATAAATGAGGATGATATTCCCAAGGAAACATTTTATAAGTGGTAGGGTCATTATGAATTTATAATAACTCTATTTAGACTTACCAATTCTCATGCTATATTCATGGATTTAATGAATAGAGTCTTAAGAGATTACCTTGTTCAGTTTGTAGTAGTATTTATTGTTGATATTATTATATATTTGAAGAGTAAGGATGATCATGAAGAATATTTTAGAATTGTTCTGAAGATCCTGGAGAAGGATAAGATGTATGATAAATTTACCATGTGTGAATTTAGGATTCATAAATTTTCATTATTGTGTCATATAATCTCATCCAAGGGTATATAAATGGATACTTCAATGATGAAAGTAATTAAGTATGGAAAAAATAATCCATGATAACTGAAATTCATATATTTATTGGGTTGTATGGATACTATTGATTATTTGTGAGATATGTCTCACAACTATCTAATCCACTCACTATGTTGACTTACAAGGGGGATTTGTTCATATAGGAGATGAAAGTGAAGATAATTTCCAAGAACCAAGGAGTTGTTTTTTTCCACATTCCTAATATTACACTACCATATATTGGAGAAGTGTTTTGGATCTATAGTCATTCATCAATGAAGTTAATGGGATGTTTCATCATACTGAATGACACAATGATAACATATACATCTTTCCAATTAAAATGTATTAAGAAAAATTAACCAACTAAGGATTTGGAATTAGAATCGATTATTTTTGTATTGAATATATCGACGAATTGTGATTGATCAATATATTACCACCATGGGAAGGAAAAAATGTGGTATATTCTATGAGTTAAAAAGACCATAATTGTTTTTCCAGGATTAGGATTTAGAGTGATACAATATTTATTGATATTTGTAAGGAAGATATAGAAATCATTAGGAAAGGGTAAAAAGATCTGATCTTTCTTAGATGAATCATCATCCATCCATTCATGAGAGAATTAAAAAGTCACTAAAGGAATATGTGGAATTATAGAAGAAGGAAATGATTTTTGCCGAGTTCAACCATAAAAATAGTATAATGATAATGTTCAGGAACATAATATGTGTCCCTTAAATAAAATTCATGAAAAATGATCTTTTGGATTAAGCTTGTAGCTCATCATTTTATATACACCTTATATATAGAAAGATATATTGAGATATGAATGATTATTTATGGTGGTATAATATGAAAATAAATATTTTGGGGTATAAATCTTTGTCCCTGATATATCATCATGTAAGGGGTGAGATAAAAATATATAGCGGTTTTTATAACCATTACCCATACTATAATGAAAGTGTGAAAAAATCACCATGGTTTTATTTTGTCAAACTCCCCAAAACATCAAAGGTGCATAATTATATTTGGGTTGTTATTGATTTCCTTAAGTAGTTAGAACACTTCATTACTATTAGAGAAGATTTATCTATTGATTGGATTTATAGAATTTATATAAAGGAAGTAGCAAGGTTAAATGAAGTACCTCATTCTATTGAATCTGATTAGGATCCAAGGTTTACCTTGAAGTTCTGGTGAAGTCTCCATCATTTTATGGATATAGAGTTGAATTTTAGCACTACTTAATATCCTCAGATTGATGGATATTATAAGGGGACCATTCAAACAATAAAATACATTTTGAGAGACTGATCAATGGATTTTAAAGGTGGTTGATATCAACAACTTCCATTGGTGGAATTTTCAAACAACAATATCTTTCACTCGAGTATTCATATTTCTTATTATGAATCCCTTTATTGAAGGATGTTTAAAACTCCAAAATGTTGGGATAAAGTTGGATATAAAACGATATTGGGAATTAATCTAGATAATGAAATGTATTTAAAGGACAACCCCATTAAAAACCCAAAATGGAAGCTCAAAGTCGAAAAAATGTTATTCTAACAATCATCATTGAGATTTCGAGTTCAATGTCGGTGACAAGGTATTCCTAATAATATCTCCATGGAAGAATGTGATGGGATTTTGAAAAACGGGAATGATGAGATCAGGATATATCATTCCTTTTGAAACAATTGATCATATGAGGAAGGTTTCCTATCAGTTTTCACCTCCACTAAATATCCCATGCTCAGGATGTGTTCCATGTATCTCTCTTACCGATGTACATATTTGAACCATCACTTGTAGAAAAATAAAATGTTATACTGTAGGAGAAAGATAAATCCTATAAGGAATAACCAGTGTATATTTTTGATCATTGAGAGAGATAGAGAGAGATTGAAAGCGTTATATGAAACAATACTACTCACCTGACAAAAGTTTTGTATTGAAACCATAAATTTGAAAAAGATACATAGGAACCTGGAGATGTGATTAGGCTAAAGTATCCTCAGTTGTTTATATCTGAGTGTTGTAACATAATGTTTGAAATTAATTTTATTTTTTTGTGTAGGGGGTGGGGGGATTAGAATTTAATACTTTGATATTTTACAGTTATCTATAAATAAATTTTATTTCATTGATATATTTCTTTATATTAAACACCAAGGTCAAATGAACCACAATATACAATTGAAATATTATAATTTAGCATGGCAGACATCCCCTATCCAATGGATTGATTGGTATTAATAGGAATAATGAAATTATGAAAAATTTATGGTTTGAATATTTATAAAATAAATTAATTTATTATTAATTAATTTGGAATAAATATAAAAATAATTTGAAAATAAAAGATACGTTTTTCTAAAAATCTATTTTTATGTGAATAATGTATTTTTATCTTCATAAATTAAATTATTCACTATTGGTGAATTATTATATTTAATTTATACATTACAAATTAAATCAATTGTTTAATATTCATATAATTGTTTTTTTCTAGGATTGATATAAGAATAAATCGAGTTTTATACATAAAAATATACTTTTCTAAAAATGGTTTTCATCGTGTTTTGTTTACTTATTTTAAAATGAATTTATATCACTTATAGGAAATGAATTTTGAAAAAAAGATTCATTATTTTGAATTATTACGATTTTTTTAAATTGGTCTATTTTATTTTTTTTCATTATAAACTGTAATCTTGGTAAATCTTGTCACCTCGATTAGGGAAAAATAGGTAAAAGTGGGTTAAAACATTGTGACCATGCTTTGAAATTTCACCAACACATCCCTTTATCACATTTTATTAATTTAATTCAACGAATTCCTTCGATGTATTGAAAATATTTTCCCTTGGTGTGAATTTTTATTTGATACTGACCTTAATATTACATTAAGAAAATAATAACAACAGAATGTCACACTCTTTACATTAATATTAGTAATATTTTTCCATAAGGAAAAACAATGTTTAGGTATATTTTTAAATATAAATCTAAATTGTGAACATATATTTTTTGTCATGGAAATTTAATTTAAATTTTTAGTGACTGAATGTTTATCTTAAATTCATATGAAACACCGAAAATATATTTATTCAATTAAAAGGAAATTAAATAAATTATTGTATAAATATTAAAAGTAATAAAAATTGAATGAATTATTAATTTCCATGACATTTAATGAGTTATATAACATATTAGGAAGGTGTGAAATGTTTATATTAAACTTATAACTTTTTTTTTCACACCTTTAAAGTGAAAATAAATGAATAGTTTCAAAATTGATATTAAGGACTTTTATGAAAAATAATATATTATAAAATTATTTTAAAATCCTAAAGATCATTAAAGGGACTAGTATGTTGATAACTATTTTAATATTTCATACCTCGGACATTTCTCATCTAATTGTTAAATTATATTTAAAATTATAACCCTTTATGATTGAAAAAGATATTAGTCTAAGTTCAAATTTTTTTTACCGAGTGATAATATAAAAAGATAAGGGTTAAATTGAGTTAATAATTTTATTAAAACCCTTTGGTTGGTTGGATTTATAACTTAAAATTATTTCATTCATTTATGAGTTATTTTTTATGTTGTGAGCTAACCCTAGTTGCCTCGATCAAGTGTATACTTTGTTACAATGTTATAATATAAAAGGAATCACCGTCTAAAGGGAGAAATAGTTCATTAGCCTGAGTAAACTTGATATATACCTTAAATTAATTTTAAATTTTTAAAAATTGAATTCACAAATAATTTTCATTGAGAATACCATTATTCCCCTTAGATTATCCCAATATATCAATCGAAAAATAATTCTTGGTATCCTGAGGAAAATAAAACATAATAAAGGGTTGAGCGCAAATTCTCATTAAGGGTAAGCATACAATAGAAGAAATGAAAAAAAAGTCATAATAAATAAGGAAAAGTAAATAATTTAAACACATTAAATTTATTCTGTCAATTGATATTAATATTGAAGGAATAAATGATGACCAAATAAATCAATATAAATAATCAAATTATATTGAAATAGGACCATGGATATTCTAACTAATTGAATAATCACATGGAATATGATTAATTGAATTCATAATTATGGAATGAAAAATTCTTGAAATATGAAACATACTATTGAGTCTTTTAAAAAGACATATAATAATTTTTAGGCTTATTCAAAGACATATAATCCCATCGAGTAGAATGAAAAGGTATCTATATAAATGGGAAATGCCTCAGCCAAAACCATATCAAGTTTATCTCAGGATACCTATCGATAAATATGCATATTTAAATTTAATATAAAATTTAAATTATTTCCCAAATCGATAAACATAATCATAAACCATCATGAGTAATTAATGTAATCAATATAGTACATCCCCAGTCAGAATTATCCAAAACCATCTGGAGAAATAATAAGGATGGTATCATTGGATTATATCCCTATTAAAGCATAAGTAACATCAAATAATTTCTTGTTATATGGAAAATGATTATCAAAGATCTCTTGGAATTTTTTTTGAGGAAAGTAATTTTTCTTTGTAAATCATCCTTTTTATTTTAAACCAATAAAATTCACAAAATATTTCAAAAAATTCTTTTATTAAAAATAACTTTTAAAAACTATTAATTATCTAATGAATGAGGAAATATATTTTAAAAAAATAACCTTTTAAAATAGTGGATGTTGTTTTAAATATGTTATGGTGATGACGGTGGGTAATTTTATGCGTAAAATATAAGATAAAATGATCATCTCTTTTTCACTATAAATAGGTTTTAAAAGTTCTTCATTCAGAAAAAATAATAATATTCTTTAAAAACGAATTTAAAAAGTAAAAATTTGGTTAAAATTTATTTAATAATTAATTTGGATAATGGGAAAACCATTTTTTAAATATCATTATAAAACATGGTCCTCGTAGAAAAAGGGTTTTCAGATGAAGAGATAAATAATGTCATATTAAATTAAAAACAATTTCGTAAATTTTTTTAGTAAAAAAGAGAGGAAAATGGTACTATTACGTGAAAATGAACACTAATTACCATAGGAGGACAAAAAAAATTTATTTAAATATAGAAATATAAAATAATTCCCCCAAGGGAGACTTAAACAAATGAAATCCTGAATAATAATGAGACTGTGAAAAAAACCTCACCAATTTGGTTACCTTTTAATCAAAATCCTAATGAATGAAATAATATTAAATGAATCATTAAATACTATTAAGTTAAATAATATTATTATATGACATAAAAAATGGCCGTATATTCAACAAAAAAAATGAGTTAGTGGCGAATATGTCGTATGTCTCTTGGAAGCAAATGTGTGTTGAGAAAACCTTACCTCGTGACTCATTTTGGTGGAATGTAATTTAGACTCCTATATAGTGGGTTTAAAAACATATATTATATTATTCGAGAACAATATTAATATTTATAATATCATAAATTATCAATTTATTATATCTTATCACCTTTTCATTAATAATTGTTCATTATTCTTACTGTTTATAGTGCTTGTATTCTTATTTTCTCATTCGTTTTTTATCATGAGGGATCTGATTTTTTCACATGTTATATAGTTCCATGATCTATATAATAATATTAAAGAAAAAATTAACATACTTATACATAAATTATAATTTTAAAAAAACATGAAATATTGTTATGAAAAATTTACTAGGTAACATTCATGGAGACGGAAGGTCGTACTTATGCACGAACAACATTTCCATTTTTCAATGATTCTTATTGAAAGAAGTTATATAATATTTTATTTTTAATTAATGATAATAATATTACATATAAAATATTTTCTCATTTAATATAGTTATACATATCATCAATGTGGTATGTGGCTGCAAGGGAGTCACATTGCTTCGTGAAGGCGATAGTCCACACATACACAGACAGTGTTATCCGTTTCAGCGTAAAAAAAGAAAATGATATATATTATTTTAAAGAATAAAAAATTATATATAATGTCATATTTGTTTCATTTATGTAAAATATATTCCTTAAAAGTTTCCTCATTACCTTCCATATAAAGATATAGTGAAAAATGAATCACATCTATTAGCGGGGCGATAGTCTGCTTTACACACTAGCGACCTTATCATATGACTTAAAGCTGGGAAAGTAAAAATAAATATATGATATAATGAATCCAAAGGTGTAATTATATTATAAATATAATATATCTACTTTATTTACATCATTATAACAAATAATGAGAGGTGGTAATGAAAAAACGAATGACATCGGTTTGGGAGGCGGTAGTCCGCCATACAAATGAATGTTTATTATTTGACCCATTTTAATGAATCAGGGATTATTTTAGGTAATTAAATTATTATAATAACATATAAGTTTAATTAATATTGTAAAGTTATTATTTCATGCCGGTTTAATAACAATTGTATTTGGTAGATTAATAAATAAAATAAAAACACACGTGGAAGAATTTTACCTCTTCTTGAGGTAACATCCTTAGGCTTGCACCAGATCCTTTAATGATTGATATTATTACCAAAATAAGGCCTCTATGATGGGGGAAAGAATTTTATATTTGATATGGGTAGGTATTTTCTTAAAAACATACAGTAAAGTTGTGAATAATAGTGGATATGGGTGAAACTTTATAAGTTATGGGAGTGACACACTTGTTGTTTCTTTAATGATGAGGGCGTACCCATATTTTTTACATTAAAAAATTGTATGAAATGAATTATTATTGATAATCATAAATTATATCATTTTAATATTTCAATATAATATATTTTAGACTAGTTTTTAGGTCAATTTAACCCTTGTATTTTTAGTTTAACCCCTGAAAAATCCATTTTTATCTTAACTGGAGAAATTAATTTTTACTATTATACCTATTAATATTGTAAAAAAATTAAGTTTAATTTTTTTTTTAAAAAATAATTTTTATTATAAAAATGGAACAATTTTTTCCAAATTTATTTCTCATGATTAGAAAAATTTAATTTAAAATTAATCACGCATAAGTGACGAAAAAGAAAGTTCTCAAGGGGAAAACATTCAAAATATTAAAAAGTTTTATATCAAAGTTCCACATTAAAATATTTGTAATGAAATAACTTGTACTAATAGATATATAATTGAAATTACTTTTCATTAAATACAATTAGAAATATAATTTATCTTTGTAAATAATTTAAATGTTAATGTTGTTTATAAATAAAATTCCGTGTTTTCACTATTTATCAAAAAATTAAACATCTGAGAAAGATTCCAAAAATTTACCCAAAGATATGTTTTATATTATTAATTTAAAAATAAATTTTATTTTTAAAAATAAATTTTATAAATTTGGTAAAAATTAATTTTAAATTATTTGTGCAAAGCACGACTAAACCGTCTTTTTGAAAAAGTAACATTCTTTAGAGAACATCAATTTTTCATTTTAATGATTATTAGTTTACTTCTAATCAATAGATAACCATTATTTTAATAATTTATTTAGTACTATTAATACCATTCAAATTTACAGATAGGTTATAATGGTATGGTATATTATGGTTCATTTTGACCCAGGGTTTCATGTTCCACAATCTATCAAGGAGAAATAATATATTTTAAACGATATATTTCATGGAGTATGGAGTGTCATATTCTCTTATAATCATTGTGTTTAATGTAATAAATACTAAAAAAACATTGTACATATTTTAAAATATTATGGTGTTACATTCTCCACACCTTAAAAAACATTCTTCTTCATAATTTAAACTTGATCTCGGTAATCAAGGGTTTGACATTTGAAAATACCATTATTGAAAAAACCAAATCATAAAAGGGTTAATAAAATATTCTCTTAATTATTGAGAAAAGAAAGAAATAATTTCATTTGGAATGCAAAATAACTAGGTTTTAAAGTAGTAGAACATATGTGGGAATAAAAAACATGGACATGGAAGAAAAGATTAAATTATTGTGGAGAGTGATCAATGTCTTATATCCCAAGGAATTGATATTAAAATTTAAATTTAAGTGTCTCAAAACCATAAATATGTTATGATTTGAAAAACCATATGATTCATGAAATATTAAGGTAATATGATAATTTTTTTCAAGATCATTTTATAGATTTTGAGGAGTTAGTTTACTTTTTATGATTATAAGGAAATATAATCACTTGATACGTTGAAAATTTATTAGAATAATTTAGTAATTTTGTCGTGATTTAATCATTTCTAATTCATCACTATATTAATGAAATAAAAAAAATGAGTTTTTTTGTATGAAGAACTAAAATTCACTTTTAATAGATCTTAAGATCCATAAAATAGTTGCCGAGTATTTTTTTATCTCTAACTATTTTTCAAAACCAATTTCGTTTGTAGGAGTTAACTAATATGGATAAATATATTTATTGGGTAATTAATACCCTATTCTCTAAAACCAGGTGCATTGTTCAACTTAAAATATTCAAAAAATGGTTAATCTTATGGCCCTTAAACAAGATTAATATCCATAACATTAGAAAGAAGGTCTAAAAATTTCCCCAATTAATTTATCATTAATCAGTTCCTAATTGGTTAGTAAAATATAATTTTTTATCTATATCAATCACCACTTCATCCCAAAATCATTATCATAAACTTAGGATCATGTTATGGGTTATATTTCCCTAAATAATCTATTTTCCAAGAAGTTAAAATCTCCACTAAATCATTCTTCTTGGTCATCAGTACCGTTCAACACACACTTTCATATCCATCATTAAAAACTACTATTTTATAGTCCATATACATTTCAATAATGTCAATAATAAAATAATAATATAAAATATTTCTTGGATCCAAACACACAAGGACATTTAACATTCCATTTTTCCTGTAGTAATAGCCTAAGCATGACCTTTACTCCTTATCTCATTTTGAGGTAATTTCCTTAGATTTTTGGTGAATTTATTTGCATTCTTCTCCATTTCATTATAGTGGAATTATTACACACTGTTGGGTACATTATCTCCCTTTAAATCATGAGCATGGTGTCCCTTTTTTCACACACGATTCAAACTCTTATTAATTTTAATAATGTTCCAAGGTGCTTCATTCCCATGTATCACATATCGAAAAATCATTCTCTACCTTATTCCCTTTATCTATTTTTTATCTGATATCTTTTTATTCACTATCTTCTCGTAGAAACCATTATAAAGGGAAAATTAATTCTCTATCTTTAAAGAACATGATACTATGTACCCTTTTGATAAGAATGTTTTGGAGAATAGTTCCCTTCAATGTACTAGATTAGTCATCTAAAAAAATGGTAAATCGTTTAATTTTTATTACCAAAATAGTCCATAGAATGACTATCTAAACAGGTAAATTTAGTATAATACTTGTCAAAATTTTCCTCTTCAGTTTATATTAGACTCAATAATTGTGTTTTCATATATTGTCATTTCTAATAAGTTAAATATTTTTCCAAGGAGAGTACCAGGAAATCCTTCCGCTTCATGTTATATATTTCTTTTTAATGATGAGTGTTTCAAATCAATGATGACCATTGATCCATATATCCAAAGATATGAAAAACTACCATTCTTACTTTATCCCTTTCAATACCTCCTATTGCGAGACATATCTTCTCCAGGGAACTTATCCATTTCATTGTTAAAAATTTATTTGTAGTCCCAATCAATGATGGATGTTTCTGACATATGAATTGACTTAACATTGTTAGACCTCCTAGTGGATCAATATGATGATCCATATGGGAAATGTTTTTACTCTTAGCCTGAGTCAGCTGCCCCATTATGGTTATAATTTGACCAGTTCTAACTAAAAATTTAACTTCATAATAATTATATTACCTTGGAGGGTAGTCCCTACATGGGGTACATGCATTGATACAGTTCTCATTCCTCTTTTTAATCACCATTTCCATTCAATAGAATATAGTAGATCAGATCACAATATTATGAAACATAATGTATAATATTAAAACTGGTGAAACTATTAACAAAGTTAATTTAATAAGAATTGTAATGCCCCAGACCTAGTTACCCAGAGTCAGTGTATTATAACATAAATTTGGCATGATCACAAGAGATCAAGTCTCAAAAGTATGATTAGTTTACTTGCCTTAGAATTAATATATACATACATAATTTTTACATGACATCATGAAATAAATACAACAAGTACATTGTGTCACCCTTTAACACACTTATATCCCTTAGCTTATCACTGCAGGTCAATCATAACATACTTTTCACATCCTGGGAAAAGAAAACATAAGAAAGCAGTGAACTCAGATGCTCAGTAAAGATAACAATATAGAGGAATATTTAATAAATAAGCATAAACATTTAAGGAAATGTATAAGACTAGAAAACATGACTTTTAAAACTAATCTTCAACAAAATAAGTAAAATATGAATCAAATAATACCATTTACTTAATCACATGGATATTCTACTAATTGAATGGTCAATTGTAATATCAATAGTTAATATCATAATTATGGAATGCATAATGGCGGACATCATAACCTTAGAGTCAAGGCCTTGTCCCAAGAATAAAAATAATAATTTTTCAAGGCATTGTGCTAAGACACTAATTTTCCTTTTTAGACCTACCGATGCATTGAGGAGCAGTATCAGGCTCTTCCTATCACTAACTATGTCCAATGCATTACTCATATGAAAAGAATGAAACATAATATTAACATTTGTATTAAAACTAGCATATAAAATGTCAATAGTTTAACCATAACCTATGAATGGTATAAAAATTGCACATCCATTGTAAAACATATCAAAAAACCTTAAATAAAATATGGAATATTATTTCATAATAAATCAACTTCAAACAAACGTAAAATCCAAACAAGGATGTTGATATAGATGAAATCAATCCAAAAACCATTATAATGAAATATATATTTCTAAAATGAAATCATTAAAAAGTAAAGGGAAAATTTATTTTCAACAATATAATTATAATATTCTAAGGTAAGATTTGAAGGTGTTATAATGGTGGATAATAGCCACACCTGTCGTATAAGTTAAAAAAATTTGTCCATAATTTTTTTAAAAAGGTCCTAAAGTACTTTATTTGGAAAATGATGTAACGATTCATTTAAAAAAATTATATAAAACATAAAACAAGGGTATAAATCAATTTAAGAAATATTATAAAAATAGTAAAAAAAAATTCAAATAGATTTTTATGAAACCTAGATGTGGATGATAAAGAGGTCCTAGTAAATACTCACGTATAAACAATCTCTGTAAATAAATAGATTGTAAAATTAACAATTACATTATACTATTCATTATTCGAGGGTTTATTAACCTCTATTATAATAGTTAAATAATTTTTATTAAATTATACATGAACCAAAAACAAATATATGACATCATATATGATCTTATAATTTTTATTTGTTAATAATATTTTAGTAGTATCATTGTTTCAGGTGTTAACTAATTCATTTTCCTTTATTAGTTTTGTTACATTAGTCATGTATGTTTTGGATAGGATATATTTGATTCATATTCATAATGATACTATGTTTTTAAACATTATTTTTAATCATAAAATGAAAACTATAATTTAATGGTTAAGATGGAGAACGAATCTCATCACATTCATGGGGACGGTAATCCGTATGTATGCACGAGAAATAATAACATTCTATTGATGGAAAAATCATATGTAATTGGATGGTGTATCATATATACAGAATAATAAAATGTTAAATTTATTATTTACATCAATTATACTCATTATTATTCCCATCTAAATAATGAGGTGTGGAATAAAAAACTACATCAAGACGTGGAGACGGTAAGCCGTACATACACACGTATTGTTACTTTTGTCATTAATAGGATGGATAGACAAATAAATATGTTTGTTACATATTTATAATAACATAAAAATATGTAGATGTTACTGGAGTTATTATTTTGGTATGGAATAAACAAATAAATAGATAGTGGAAAAAGAAAAGAACATTGAAAGAGGTGATAAAATAATTACCCCTCCTGTGGGTTCTTTATTTTTATTTGAACAAAATAGATCCTTTTGTTGGATTCCTGATAAATTTATGGACATTATGATGAATTAAGAGTTGTTGGGAGGATATTTGAACCGGTTTTGGAGGATCCAAATGACATTGGATGTGTGAAATTAAGATAAGGGGAAGTACCCTCTTGTAAGGGAGGTGTGGGGCACCTTAGGAAAAGATTGAAATATTATTTTATTACAAAGTCATTTTCGATTTATAATGGCTCCAAATCGTTTAATTTTAAGGATAAGGAGGTATTGGATCGAAATACTCTCAAAAAACATGTTTTAGACAAGTTTATGTCACCATATTAACCATATATTTTAGCTTTAACTCTTAGGTTAATAGTTTAACCTTTACCATGTCTTCCTATATTGTTATAATAAATGGTTAATAAACATAATATTAAAATCCAAGTGAACCCCATGTGATTAATTATTGACATATATATCTTTATCTATGTTTTTTGGTGGAGCCTTAGATTTTTAGGAAAATTATACCATTTAATAAAATAGTATTTGTTTTAAAAACACATTTATGTCAATTTTGACACTATTTTGTATGTGGTTTTTGTGAAAGTCATGGAAACTTTATCTCTTCGAAAATAATTTATTTAATCAACCATAACATATCATATTAACCAAGAAAAAAATTTTAATGCATCAAAAGTATCAATTTACATTTATTTTAATATTTATCATGTCAATTATATTAATCATTCATTAATAAGGTAATTAATGCATCATCGTTTTGTAATAAATAAATTTAATTATTTAATGTATAAAAATTATAAATAATATACGATGATATAGGAAAGATTTTTATATTTCTAATGAATATTTATTGTCGAATTTATCTTATGTATAACCATATATTAAAAATGGTTTAGTTATAAAAAGATAAATTTAACAATTTCATCTTTTCTTTAAATAAAATTATATTAAAAGTCGTAATCTAATGAAAGTGATAAAAAAGGATCATAATTTTTTTCTACAGTTTATTAAGGTCTAAATAAACTTATCTAATAGAATTAGGTCATATGTTAGGGAAATTATAATATCATTTTTACCATTATTTACCCTATTTATTTTTAACCTTGGATATTAAAATTCAAAAGTTAATAATTACCAAATATTATTTTCTTCCTCTTGAACCACATTATACATACTTATGTCAACCATGTGTCTTGGATTTTTGAAATTTAATTCATAGAAGCATAAAATTACATTTTATGAAAAATTGAAAATGTGCCTAGAAGGTGGGTAAAAGACGTTAAAAAGTTCAATACAATTTTAAATATCTAATCTTAGTATAAAATTGATCCGATGACTTACATTGGACTAATATAGGTATTATATATCTATTTTTACTTGAAATAAATTTAAATAAAATAAATAATTATTTAACTAAAACGTCGGTTTTAAAAAACAAATGAGGTGTTTTTCACTATTCATAAAAAATTCATGGTTTTCAAAAAAATACAAAATAATCAGCACAAGTTAATTATGATATTCTGAATCTAAAAAACAAATTCCAATTTGTAAAATAAATTTTATAAAATTTCAAAAATTGGGTATTACTATTTATCATTTATTTTTAAATGGCTAGTTAGATTTATCGTAATGTGCTAAAACTTGAAGTTGCATACAATTCAAGCTATTGTATTATTTAATGAGAAGCGTACTAGGGAAGATTGGGGTGTTACAAGAATAAAAATGGTTTCTTTAGTAGTATCTTTATTTTTAAATCCTTTATAATAATTCTAAAATAAAATGTGATTTATCCTAAGAATTTCCTCTAAGAGTTTCAAACTCTGTGAACAATTAGACTAGGTGTTTTAAAAAGTTATTATTAGCGATTAATTCTGAATTATTTCCAATTAGCTAACCACTTAACCAAGATTACATGTAAAGGTGTTAAGTTTGTCACGATGAAGGAATGTGATGAATTCTTTGACAAGCGAAATAGAAGATTTGTTAATGTTCCACTTTTTATTCTACCATTTGGTAGTGACATTTTAGTCATATATAATGATTCATCAAAGAAGGGACTTGGTTTTTTCTTAATGAAAAATGAAAAATTTCTTACATATGCATCATGGTAATTGAAGACTCATGAAAAAACTACCCAACCCTAGATCTAGAGTTTGAAACTATAATATTATCTTTGTAAATATGGAGACATTACCTCTATGGAGAATGATGGGAGATATACACGGATCATAAAATCTTTAAATACATATTCTACTAGAAATATCTCAACATGAGACAAATGAAATGGCATGAACTACTCAAGGATTATGATTTCTCAATACACTACCACAAAGGGAAAGAAAAGAAGGCAGCAGATGCATTAAGTAGGAAATCTGATGGAGTTCTAACCCAAATTTGGATTAAGTATGATCCTATGTTCATGGATCTATTAAAGGTGGATATGGGAATTTTTAAGGAAGGTGAGACATCAATAATTTATCAAATGAGTTCAAAACTATCCTTATTAGGGAGGACAAATAATTCTTAATCTGATTATGAATACTTTGGGAATAAAATTAACGGTGTAAATGATGGAAAAGTAGAATACATTGTTTCTGAAGATGGTGATCCATAATTTAGAACAAGGAAATGTTTTACATCATTACCAGAGTTATAGAGGGATTTTTTGGATAATGCTAATAGCTCAAATTTCACCACACAATATCGGAGGACAAAGATTTATATGGATGTGAGGAAATAGTTCTGGTACGATAACATGAAGCATGAAATTGTATATTATGTGTCCCGATTTCTAGTTTATCAATAAGTGAAAGGGGAAAGGTTAAATCCTAAAGGAGTTTTGCAACCTATTCCAATTCCTATGTAGAAACAGGATGAAATTACTACAGTATTTATTACCAGACATCCATGGACTCCTAGAACGAATGATAAAATATGGGTTATTGATGATCACCTAACTAAATCAGCACATTTCCTTGAAATAAGATAAGATATTCCTATTTGAGATCCTCTAAATTCTCAATATTAATAAAGTTGTAAGACTTCATAGTACACCTATATCCCTTGTTTTTTATCGAGACCCCTGCTTTACATCAATGTTCTAGAAGAGTCTTAAAAATTCTATTGACACTGAACTTCATTTGAGTAGTTCCTACCATCCACTAACCAATGGAAAATGTAAAAGAACAACTAAAACAATGGAAGACATGTTGAGGTCATGTTCACTCAATTTTCAAGGTATGTGGTATCAATAGTTACCTTTGATGGAGTTTTATTATAATAATATTTTCTATTTAAGTATTCAAATGACATTGTGTGAAAAATTATATGGAAAGAGTTGTTTTACTCCAACTTGTTGGGATGAAGTTGGAGATAGAAAACTTGTACACTTAGAACATTTTTAAGAGACGATGATGAAAGTGAAGACTATTCAGGATCATATCAAAACATCTCAAATTTGGAAGAAGTGTTATTCTGAAAGTAGGATAAAGGATTTGGAATTCCAAATGGAAGATCATATTATTATAAAGGTATCTTCATGTAAGGGTGTTATCAATTTTGGTAAGAAAGCGAAACAGAGTTCTAGGTACATCATACATTTTTAGATTCTTGAAAGTGTTCGAGTTGTTGTTTATCGATTAACATTGCTGTCAAATCTCTCAATGGTCCACGATGTGTTACATATATCGCTGAAAAAGAAGAACATACATTATACTATACATGTGATGACATATAATAAAATTTATTTGGATCTTTAACTTTCTTATTGCGAATAACCTTTCAGGATTCTTGACACCAGGGATCATGTATTGAGAAATGAGATGACTCATTTGGTAAAAGTTCCTTATAGAAATAACAAAACAGAAGAAGAAACATGAGAACTAGAGTATTCTATGAAAGAAAAATACACACATTTTTTAAATTTAATAAACCTAAATTTATAGGATTAATTTTTTATAGGAGGTAATAATTTTAAACCTTAAGAATTTACCATAATTACATTTTCATTTTGTTGATATATTTTGAATACATACAATACACAATTTAAAACAGAACATTATTTAGTCACATTTTTCATAGCCAATTAAATTATATAATATTTATAGATTTCATATAGTATATATAAATATAAATATATATATTATATTCAACCAAATATTTTTACACTAGGAACACGATAAGATTTAACCCAATATTTCACATAAAATACTGTATTTTTATATAATGTTGTACTTCCTTTAGATGGATAACCCTCTTTGAATAAAATATTCAACAACTTTATAAATTTAATAAGTCAAAATAAATTTATAATTTATAAGTGAAACTTAAAAATTATCTTAGTATCATTTTTTGGTCATTTTCTATAAAGATTGAATTTTTAATGAATAACTAAAAATACTAAAATTTAGTTAAGAACTCGTTTTCATAAAATTTATTTATATGGTTAAATTATGTTTTATATTGTTTATAAAAATTAATTAGATAACATTTTTATCAATTAATCCAATTTATTTTTTTGGAATCAATTTCATATCCAAATTTACAATAAATACATAGTGAACTTTCAGATATTTGTACATTAAAAACCGACATTATTGTTCTACCTTCTGGATGAATTTAAATTTAATAATTTCCAATTATGCGATTGGAATTTGTAAAATTTAATTGAATATTAATAATTAGGATATTTTTAAATTTCTAATGAGGTCATATTAGTTTTTGAAAAAAATTATTGTTGAAGGTAATTAAATTTATTTATAATAATTAATGTTAAATTAAGCATAAGAAGAGAATAATTCATAAATTTGAGGCATATGTAGACCTATAAACTTGTCCAAAATCCATTTAATGGACATATTTATAACATATAGTTAATTATCTCGACCTTGGTACATTATTTGATCCACTTTAGTTACGAAAGTCCTTGGTGGAATTATCTCTTCATATATTTACAAGAGTGTCACTCCTCTTCCTCTATAAAAGGTGACCACCTATCCCTATTCCTCACACCAATAAAACCACTCATGTTCTAAAAATATCTTCCAAAATATATTCTCTAAAATCCTACCCTCAACCTTGAATCCTACCTTAGGGATGAAAGCCTCAAAGGAATCCTTTTGTTATAAATCAAAATATTTTATCCGATTAAGAGGTAACACCTTCTCAAATTCTTTTTAGTTTCATTTCATTATTTAGTCCCCATAATCTATTTGTTATATGATTAAATAACAAAAAAGTATCATAAATATAATAAGATGTTTTTATTATAAGTTTTAACCTACATTTACACACACCTCCATCTAATGTTTAATGAACATACATTTTTGGGTACGATGAACTACTACCTCATGAAATGATGGCTATTCAATTTTTTCTCCTACCAACTCTCACAGAAGAATTTATGATAGAAAATATTTTTATATAATTATATATTTTATTTATAATGATTTATTATTCTATATTTTTTATATATAAAAAACCTTTATGCTTTCCATGTTTTGTAAATATGATAATTTCGTTTGGGGAAGTGTTGACTACTGCCCCCTCTAAGCGATATGACTCATTTATGCCATACATAGATTATAAAAAGGATAGTTTTTATAAACCTATGTAACATATATAATATATATATGATAATATAATTATAATACACATACGTATCATTTGGTATTAATTCTTAAAATACAATAATGAAATGAATGTAATGCTCATGCATACGTTCGACCTACCATCACCATGAATGGTGCATTTCATTTATAATACCCAAAAGTAATGGACTATTATAAATACATATTTACTGAATATATAATATAATTTTTTCATGGATTACATTATTGATATTATGAAACCAATATATATTACATAAAAACAAAAAAATTACAAGTCAAAACATACTTTAGAAAACTAGGAAATTTACACCCAAAATAGTGAAAATAATGAAATAGTGTGAACAAAAAGGTAATAAAAAATTTCAAATGGTAATATATGGTATTATTAACAAGATTTCTGGTATCATATATTAACACATTTTAAACCACTATAAAAGATGTTAAAACTACACATCAAAATGGAACTATATGGAAATGGATTTCATCTCAGTTTACTTTTCATTGAGACATATTATTATTTATCCACCAATTCAATTTTATTTAGTGTTTATACCTCCCTTGATAGGTTATATCATGTATCAAATTATTATAATTACATAATAATTTTCATTTAATTATCTATTTTTTATTATTTAAATGTTTCATTGTGGGATGGGACACATTGGGATATTAAATATTATTTTCTCCCAAGAATGTTTTAAGGTAAAAAAACCTCATGGTTATTTCTCCTCCACTGAGGTACTATTGAAAAATACATATTATTTAATCAATATGAATATTTGATATGGAAAAATATTTATTTGAGAAATGAGTAATTTTTTGGACAGGTAAGACACGGGTTGAGGGCCGGTTAATGAAAGTGCCTCGATGCATCGATTATCTCATGAGATGAAATAGATGGGTTTTTACATAATAGATAAACCATCCTGTGAAAGGTATTGATGGTACTAGTTCTATGTACCTATGAAACATGACATATAATAATTAATAATTTATATCATTTAGACCCAATTATATTTATCAATGAGATTTTTCGTTGACATATCATTGGATTTATTTTATTTTTAGTTTTTTGATGAATGGAATGTGTTTTTAGTTTCTCACATTTCCATATAGATTTTTCCTTCTCTATTTGTATTTATGGTAAGGGTGATCATTTATTTTCCTTTCCATAAAGATTGATTAATTAATTAGTCCATTATACTTACCCTTACTGTGCATTTGATCTCACCCTTATTTTATTTCTTTCCCCTGGATATGGAGGAGAGAACATTTAATAAGCTTTCAAGGATGGATTTTATTTAATTTTATTGTGTAGAATTTTTTATACATTCTCTCAGAGCATTATGTGTATTATGTATGTAATCTATCTTTTTCAATACTTCTAAACTGAATGGTCCTTCATGATTTGGTTTCCTGTAATAATGCCAATGTAATGTAATAAAGCACTGGATCCAAATTTCAGGGGTCAGGGAATTATATGTTTTATGATGTATATCAAATTCATATTGAAAATTGTTTATAGGTAGGCTGGAGGGAAAAATTTATCAAGAGTATGTTACAAAAAAAATTATATTTTTAGATTAAGATGATGGTTTCTAAAAGGACCAGGTTTAAAATTATTATCTTATAATGAGTATGTAATTAGTACTTATATATTCTAGAAAAAGTCTTATGATATATATATATATATTCAATGATTAATAAAATTAGAATAAATCTTGAAATGAAAGGGTGTCTGTTTTTTCTAGTTATGATGAAATGAGCCCAACCTATCTCTATCTAATCATTTTTTTTATTTTTGTGAAAATCAATTTTTATTTCTTAAGTGGGACTGAAAACCTATAATAAGTCTAAATCACCATTCAATTGATCCATGATTTAAAAGTCAAATTGAAATCTATATAGAAAATAAAATACAATAGGAAAATTGGGGTGAATAGGAAATGTAGTCTAAATTCCTCTAAAAAGTTAGGTATGTTGAGAAAGCCAAACTAGATGAATCGATCGTTGTTCACTTTGATCCTAGTTACAAATAATTAACTATATTTCTAGGTAGTAAATTTCCCAACATAACCCACATCCTTTAAAATTATCCTTATTCACAGTTCTATCCTGTGAAACAATTCCTTGGACATCATGATTCCTAAAACTGTACCATATATTATTATCATTCTCCCTGAGGATATCATAGATCACCTTTATAAAAATCATGTAATATATTTTCAGTCACATGGTACTACGAAGGGTATTAATAGTAAAAAAAATTTTCATTCAGAAAAACTAGAATATTCAAACAAAGAATCATCAAGAAGAAGTCACTACCATATTGGGGAAGAAAAATATCTCTAAATATTATAATTAATTTCTACCAATAAAGATACAATATTATCATCACCCAAAATCATCATTCAATTAATGGATACCTTGAAAATATCCTTCAATGGAATAAACACTTTCAGCATCAATCTAATAGTAATAACTAAAGATAAAAGATTCTACATATAGAACCTATACCACTATTACAAATATTCATGTTTCTAGGGGTTGGAAAATTATTAACTCAAGACTACATGTATGGTGGACTTAAATAAAGAACACTTAGCTAAATACAAGAAAAATTAGATAAGAAAAATGAATAATATGAATAGTTAATGAGGGATTGACCTCTGGTAAAATAGGACAAATAGTTAAAAAATACTACTATAAGAGATAACACCTCAAAGGCAACAAAAACTATAAAATTCAAATAACTATAAGAGCATAGGTGAATTCACCTCCCTATCCACTAATAAATTGCACCATAATACCTAAAAATGTCTACAATATTCAACACACCCTGTCTACCTCAATCAAAACTATAATCAAAACTTGAGTGTGATTGAAGAATATGGTCCCTCTAATCCTGGTATAAATGAATCACCCTCTTCTATTTATTGGATGAATAAAATTATTAATTTCATTAATTTAATATGGGTGTTTTATTATAAAGAAATTTAACTATATAATTTTCAATGATAATTTTTTAATAATGTATGGGATTAAACGTGTCTAAAAAAAATTATTAGAATTATAGAAAATTATTCTAATACCTTATCTATGATCCCCTATTTATAAAATGTGAAAATTATATTATAAATAAAATAAATAAATAATAGTAAAATTGAATACCATTCACCTTTTATGCCTATGAAACCTTGCCGATATTCTTCTAATGTGTTTGATGAAAATCACAGTGGTAGTAGATGATAGTCTCCCACATCCATAATATTCTACATGATATGCATAATCATTTTTATAGGAATGGGATCCTCCTTCACTGCACATTGTTCTAGCACTAAATTTTATTAAGGATGATGAATACGGGATGAGTGGTTTCCGACAAGCTTCGGGAAAGCATCGTGTGAATAAGACAAGCACTTCCATTATACAAAAATGACTTTATACTACCATGAAGACGTTTCATGGACTATTAATTCAATAAATAATTTACTATAATGCACGATTTAATTCATTAACTAGTTTATGTTTCACATGCATGAATGAAACTCCCTATATTGATTATCTAATGAACTATTTTCTTAAATTATAGCAACATGGAATAGTTTAGCTGACAAAATTATCGAAGCGAATGGAATATTTTTTTTCAAATATATAAACACATCACATGTAGGTTGAATCTCATATAACCTAGCCATTTTTATCATATATGAAATAGGATTTATAGAACAAAACTCTTTCTGTATACCACTTTCACTAAAGCTTCATGAACAATTTTCCATTTCACCCTATATTTTATCATATATAATATCTTGTAAAATCATATAAAAATTTATTTTATATATTTTCCAAAATATTTCATTAAATTCATGTAACAATTTTTGGATACCCAACAAAAATAAATTTTGGATTAACAATAAAATAATTTTAGATAATATCTATAAGTCAATGTCAATACACATTCAATCAACCACAATGTTTGACCCTAATATTATTTATAACTAAAAAAATATAAATCTATGGAATATATATATATATATATATATAAGATAAGTTTTTCTTCTTGAAAATTTTCAATTATAATCAATCTGTAAATGGATATAGCATGATATCCAAGAAACACATGTATCATTATACTTGTGTCCACTAATCTGCATCTTGCAATAAATCAGATTTATCTTATTTTTCCATTATCAAAGACATTATGTAACCATGAGATACGGAGCATGTCAATCCCATATAGCCAACCCATACAATCTTTATCCTTAGTGTATATGATGATGTACTTGGTGAATAATTCACATGTTATTTATTTTCATTGATAGGTTTTCCACCTTTCTCTTATGTAGATATTTATGGATGATCTAGGTGTAACAAAATTTGCTAAGTCAATATATAGGATTTCGTAAATATGGTGTCAATGTATAAAGATTATCATTCAAAGTATCTCACCAACCATAGAATTTTAGGTCTCAAATATTATAGTTGTACCGCTAGTATACCAATGAAATCAATATGAAACCCCATGTGGTATAGTTATTGGGTCATCGAGTTCACATAAAACATTTTATTCATTGTTTTGTGCCTCATGAGCTTATTCTGTATTTATATAAAAGGATCATACTCAATAAATCCTTGAAATTTCATCATAACCTATCATACTCCATGATAAACATCGCTTATAGATATAATAAATATAAACTTTTTAGAGTTCTATTATCATTACACTACATAAATTTTATATTTATATATACATTTATCAAACCAACATGAAATAATGAAAAAAATGTGATCATCTATAACATGATACATTTATATCCTTAATAATATTTTAATAATTTTTTAAAAACCTTACACAATTGTATATTTATAATATCATATATGATAAACTACTAGATCTACCTTATGTATATTACAATTTTATAGTTTTTGTTAAATTATTATATCATATGTAATTTCTAACACATCTGTATGTTACCATCTTATAAAACCCTCCATTAAACTCTTTAGTGATTAGCATATATGAAGTTAGATAGTTTGAATGATGGCGATATTTAGGAATCATATTCCTAATTGGTTATCTATTTGGACATATAGAAACCAATTAAACTCACAACAAAAAATGTTATGATATTTACATCTATTGTCCACTTAGAACTCATTATAATCTCATCATCAACATCCTTAGAACCCTTTCTATCTATGTTTTTACACGAATTAATGTAATTACTTACATTATTTCATTTCAATGATATCTGAAATAATTTTAGGATAAATTCATATTTAATCAATTTTGGTAAATAATTTATCTATTTTAATTTCTCATTACCACCATATTCTAAAACTATTTTAATATATTTTGTGAAATTACATTTTAAAATTTGATATGAGAAATCCTATTGGAAATTTTTTTTATATATTCATAGTATCTAAATGTAACTCTTTACATTTATCATCACATATCATAAAATATTTATGATATCAAGTGTAAAAGAAAATATTACTCTTAGATATGTATAATCTATCATTTTTTAAATTTGAACATCTTGAAGTCCGAAAGTAATCTTATTACCCTCTTAGATACTATATTATCTATTAATATATTTATATTATATACACACTTTTTTTGGAAATAACACTTATTTTCAATATGTTGAAATTATTTTCAAATAAACTATTTGATCTATATCATATATGGTATTCTATGTGTTCAAATTATGTTTTTTAAAAATAAAATAATTATTTAAAATATGTTACTAATGATTTGCGTAATCAAAATCCTTCCAATTTTAATAAAATTTTGCATAAAACTTGTTACCCTTCCCTTATTTTCATGTTTTTAATATATCTTTATGAATAAAAAACCATCTATTAAATCATTAATCTCAATTTTTTCACAATAAATAGTTATTATTGAACCACTTGTGTAATTGTATAAAATAAATGAGATTGAAACAATTTTTTAAATTAAAATTTGATATAGAAACTATTTTATTGATAGAAGGATTTTTTAAATTCATGCTTAGTAAATTATTATTTGATTTTTAACTCCTATATATTTACACAAATTTTAAAATATATATTTTGTATCACTTACCTATAATGCTTAATTAATCGATTTATATAACAACTATAAATGATAATAAAATTCAATGGTGTTTCAAAAATTTCATTAGGTATATCCTAGATAATATGATCATATTAAATTATTAAATTTTTAATAGATAAACCCTAGGTTTAAATTCCCTTGACTAAATACTTAATGAAAAAATATTGAATACTTCAATAAAACCTTCTTCTTCTAATCTGTATTTTTGAAATAACACTTATCTAAACACCATTAGTATGTATAGAAAATATATCCAATTCATCAATCCTAAATATTTTAGAATATTATTTAAAACTTAATTAAATTCAATCATATTTTTGGAAAATTTACATAAATAAAAAACGAATGAATTTATTAACCATAAAAATCCATTTTAAAGTCTCCCTTCAAGAATTCTATAGAATTGAAGCAACCATAAACCGTGTGTATCCAAAAAAAAATCTCATTCAATTAGAAGACCATTATTTAAATGCTCTTATCATTAAAATAATAATAAAATAAAAATCTTAAGAAATATTCATTTAATCCTAAAGCATACAAGTCATCAATGTAGTAGGACCTTAACTTCATCACTTGAACACCAACTTCAAGCATGATCATTTATTTGTTTCTTCTTTTTCCTCCTCATCCATGGTATTATATATTTATAATAAACTGTAAAATATATATTTTGTATCATAATATTTTTTAAGGAATGAAATTAAGTATATAGAAATTATACCTGTAGTGTATTATCAAATCCTTCATTCATCCTCTCAGTTAATGTTGACAATATCTTCTCCAATGGCTAGTTTTTTTTCAATTTAAGAATTGTTTCTCTTTTTTCAAGTTCTTCTACAATATAGCTTGCAGTTTTAACCATCCACAACCTATTTTATTCATTTTTAACCAAATGTTTTACTGGAGTCATTTTGTTAATAAATATGGTACTAGATATTGGAACACCCATATCCTACTCAAAAATCCTCAATGAAATGAGGAGTCTCGGCAAAGATTTATAGAGTTCATTAATAGTTTAATTATCAAAAAACTATAGGGACCTTTTTGGTGGTGATCATAGAATGATATCAGTTTCTAATTGATTCTTAAAATATAACAATATCCACTTGAATAATGGACATACCCAATCATGTTGAGAACATGAGTGGATAATGAGTGTCCTTATATTATCTTTCACAAAAAAGGGTTTTATACACTTTAAACTTTGATGAATATCCTAATTTTCATAGGTCAATTTAAGGTTATATATCATTTGATAGGAATATTGGGTCTCATGTTGTTTTGGAATCATTGAATCTATAGGAAGAAATGATGAGTTTATATACTTCCTACATATCTTTTATATTCTTATTATAGTTAATAAATATTATTACTTAATATATTCATTAGTTTGTTTAATGGAAATAGGTTTTTAAAACACATAGAACACTCCCTATTTTATTGAGATCTATTCTAAAATTAAAATATTAGTTGAGGAAGTTTCTACCATTAATTTCACTTTTTTAATAATTAATATTACGGGTGATGTTGATGATTTTTCAAATTATCTACAAAAAAATATTTTTCTTTCTGATGAGTATCATGTTTTAAAAACATTTTATAAGGACTTTTATTAAATGACGTCCCACTAAAATGATTGGAAATTTTTAAAATATAGTATACTCATTAGTGGACCACAATCCATATTTACTAATAATTGAGTCTTATATTGAGTTTCTCTCACTACATAGATATTTTGGTAGCGTATTGTCCCAATCATATCATATATGAATTTTGGGTATCCAGGAAAGTTACACATTTTCTAATCCATCATACAGACAAATTTAAATTTTTTTTCCGGTATCATGATTCTATTAAGGTATCTCTATTGTTTTAACCTAAAATAAGAATAGGCTATCAAAATAAAAAATAATTTCACTGAGCTATGTCATGACTTATTTATGTAAATTATATGTCACATATAAATTATTTCATTACTTTAGGAACTCAACCATCGAATACCTATCCTGTTGAGTGATTGAGTCCTTGAAAATATTTTCTTTGGAAGGAAAAAACACTTAGTATTTTAGTGGATGTGATTATCACAATTTATATCATATTATTACGTTTTATATATGAATGATTTCAGTGATTTATTTTGGAATTAAATTCCCTCCACCAATGTAATATATTCAAACAATATTGATGTATAACACTTTACAAAACCCTTATGTTTTTATGACAATGAGAAAAACAGAATTCTTGCATATTAAAAAAATATCCAAATGCATCATTTGTGTATGTTACATTGATATTTCATGAAAATTAAAGGAGTTATATAGAATTAAAAAATTACCACATGAGTAATCAGAGAGTGATAGATGGCCAACCCCATTCATCTTTTTTTACAAGGAACAATCCTCTAGGATGGTATATTGTCCAACCCCATGTCAATATACTAGGGGATATTTTAAGGAATAGAGAATCTAATTCATTATATCTCTAAAAACTAATACGAAAAAAATATATTTGATAACTAAATTCATGTTCATAACTTCAATTATAAACCGAGGACAAGGTAAATGAAAAAACCAATTCATTTTAATCCCTATCATGGAATGAATGGATATATCTCCAAGAAGTAGTATAACATTTAAACTTAATGATTCCTTATTTATAATATAAAGAGTTTATAACTATGAATATAAGAACAAATTACTTCTTAAATAAATAAAATATTCAAAAATTTAAACATAAGATAACTATTTATGAACAATTCATAAATAATACCTAACTATAAATAAATAATTATCATGATTATCATAATATATATTCCAAAATTTTTAACACAACAATTTTAAATTCATTCAAATATGAACACTTTTTTATTCTTCATTATATGGAATTTTGTTTTAAATATATGATATTTTACTAATTATAAATAATTTATAGTAAAATTTTTATTATATAAGAATTTTTTTATTCTTGAAATGTCATATACATGGAATTATTTAAACTGTGATGATATCAGTCATCAAAACACCTTTGATGCAGAATAAATAATTTTAAAAAAAGGTTAATCAATTAGAGGAATTCAAATTATTTAAATATGAACAATTCATAAATTAAATATAATAACATTTATACATTGACCTGGTTTATGTAATTTGAAAACACTCTATAAGTAACTATTATGAAATATAAATAAAATCATTATTTCATGATCATATGGTATGCCATATAACTTGATAAAATTTATTTTGAAAATTAAATTTTAATATTGATTGAATATTTGTTAATAACAATTAATTAACTAATTATTAACACTATATAATTTATTAATTAATTTTTTTTATAAATTAATAATGATATCTTATGTAAATTTAAATATAATTTATAAAAAATTTATGAAATATAAGAAACCATAATTTTTTTTGTGTTTTATTTACACTTACAAATGAGGGGTCACCTATGAAATGGTAAAACACTCTACATTTACATAGGGAACTTGCATAAATGTATCACATGAGTTTTCTTCTACAAAGTGGAAAAACATATATTACCTTTGCAAAAGCTCCATCATGTATGGGTGACATGGGATTTACCTATTTCATAAAGGTAATACAATAACAACCTTTACAAAAGTCCATTATGTAAAAGTATAAATGATTAACTTTACATACATCCTAACTATATAATGTTATAATATGGGGACCTTTACAAAATAAATTCTACTTAAAGGTAAATAAGGATTACCTTTATATTCAACCATATATTTAAAGCGCATATACCTTGACCTTTACATAGAACCCTCATTATATTGAAAAAACAATAAATAACCTTAACTGATAACTTTTCTTATATAAAGGAATCTAGGGATGAACCTAATATAAATCACTTTACATAAGGGTAAAATGGACTAATACTTAAATAAAATTTTAATGTAATGGTAAACATCAATGACTATTACACAAAACTCTTTTGCATAAATGTATTTCATTCTGTCTAGAATTTCAAAAAACCATAAAGTATTTCTTTATTTTTTCATTGTTATTAAAATCTTGCATGATTTCACAAATCAAAAACATGATATTTCTATGATACTACAGTTTGGAATTTAAATACTAAAATAAAAATTATTGGATGAAATAGAAACAATTTAAATTACCTATCCTGGATCTCCCATGCATGAAATTTGAAATCTATGTGTAAACTCAAATGAAGAAACTACTGTAAATATGTGCATCAGTCACTGAAGAATACTTTATAAACTTCAAGATATCTATCTAAAGTGTTTGATAATAACAATAATGTGGAATATTGAATACACCCACCTCTATAATTAACCACAGATTGAGCAGAGAACACCATAAGGATTGAAGGGAACTATGGGTTCTGATGATTTTATTCCATGTTTCTAGAGAACCCCTTATACATTTAAACCAAATAGAAAAGAAATTATATATCCATGAGGACCCTCCTTCAATATTTCACACATTAAATATAGTGGTATAGTGCAAGAGTTAACACCTCAACTTGTTGTTGTATCACACGAATTAATATAACTCCCCATAAATTCCAACATATGAAATAGTTCGTTAAATAATAATTACATATAAGCTTTTATCCACCGATTTTATCAAATACAATGAACAAAAATTGTAATGAAATTTAGCAATGTATCACTTTTAGGCTATAACTATTATCACCCACCCATTTGTATCATAAAGAAAATAACATTTTTGTAATAAAATCCTTTTATATTTTTGGAATGTAGTTAAATTAGGGAGATTGAGATCTATAATAGATATTATTACTAAATTGGTACACAATGATAATTAATTCATAATGACATCATAATACCCAAATATATTTTACACAATAAATTTTACAAAAATAAATTAGTCAATTATTAATTTGTAAAATAATGTCACTAAAAAAAATGTCATAATGTTATTTAGTATTATACTTTCCTTAGGAAATCATTATTAGATGTAATTGGTTACATTTTATATTGTTTCTATTATATAATAATCAATGATTGACATATAATTTAGATAATTGTAATGGAAAATTCCATAAAAAATTACACAAAATAAAAATGTTAAAATAATCCTACTTAAAAACATTCATATGTTTTTTGGTATTTTTTTCTATATATTTTTTAATTGATATATATATTATAAATTTTGATTAATTTTTGTAATTTCTAGTGTAGATAACACTTTTTTTTTGAAAACTAATATGAGGAGTAGTACAATAGTGATATTGAAGATGTACAAAATAATATATATATCCGTTTAAATTGGGTAAATGGAAAAGATTGGTTACTTGGGGAAATTATATAATGATACTAAATCGAAGAGTATATGAATTTTTTCTGGTTGGATTGAAGAAAATTGGACAAATTTTTGAGAACAAAAAATTATATACAATATTTATATTGGTCTTATTAATAAAATTCAAGCTGCAGTAGACATATATATATAGTATAATATTGTTAACATACTAAGGGAAATCAATATAGAAGAAATTTGAGTAATTTTTTGAGTATTAATTAAATTTTTAATTTAATTTTATAGTATAAATACTACTTATTTTTTTTATTAATGTATTCATTTAAAAAATAATATTATAGTTTTAGATTTTAAATAAATTTCCGATCCCAATTTATTGATAAGAAAAATATGAAAGATTCCTTAATGAGATTCAATGATATATGGGGAATATTAAAAAAAACTCACTAAGGGTTGGTCGATATATTAATGTTCATTATAAAAATTAAATGAGATTTATATAAAAGATAACACTATCCAATAATATGGTTTTTGGATATCTCTCACATTTAGAGAGAACTATGAATTGTTTCCTGAGTTTTTGACTCATCAACTTATAAATTTTCTTTTTTATATTATTATTTTTCAATATTTTCAATTATTATTTTAATATAAATTCTATTCAATCAATTAAGAAAATAATGATCAAATTAAAGGAATGAGTAATCCACTTTAGGGAATGGAAGTGACAATGTTATAGTTTTTTTATGCAATTAAGGAATCTCACTCATGTAAAAAACAATATAATGGGTTGTAAAACCTTTTATGGTTTACTTATGAGATAAATGTCCTATGAAGGGGTTTGTAAAACTAGAAATAGTACTATCCATGGTTCTTAATTGTAAATAGAATCACTCACTGTAAGAAACAAGGAGAAAAATTTTGTGGAGGTTCTTAAAAGCATGTATTATTCTCATGAAAATGAAAATGGATATCCAATTTCGAATGATATATATTACTTAAGAATTTTTCTAATTTACCTTCCACAAAATTTAGTGAAACCACTTCATTTTTTAAGTGGTTACATCTTTTTGTTGTGGGAAAAACCTAATGGTTCATTGATAATGGTCCTCAAAGGATTTACAAGAGTTCTATATGAAGGGGAAATCATAGTGGGACACGAAAATTTTCATGGAATCAACAAAATATAATAAATAAAATAAGTAAATAACAAATCGATATATAAAGTGAATAATAATTTTGAATTTGGTTTTTAGATATATTATTGATGTGGTAAAATTACATCATTGTTATTTTGACTACACCATGGTTTGTTATAATCTATAAAAAATTGAGTTTTAATTTGAAATGAATATTATATGACCACATAAATATTATAGAGATAAATATATTAATTAAAGGGTTAGGATTGCGAAAAAACAAGGTGTACACATCATCTGCTGATCATAGGAACTTTGGGAGGACGGAAGAATATCAATCATGCTTTCAAAAATTTTATTCTATCCATTATTGCTAATTTTTACTTTTTAGTATATATTAAATATTATAAAGATTATATAAATATATTACTAATGAATTTAAATTAGATTAATAATTTTTTCAGAATTTCATCTAATGTGGGATACTTCACACTGATTAAAAATGATCCGCATGTCATAAAGAGTTGGCGAACCTTCTAAACATCATATGGTTTCCAAGTCTAGGCCCACATATATGTATCATGGGATGATATTCTATTAATTATATATCTATTATTGAATATTTAATCATTGAGAGTATGAATAATTTCAATAATAAATCTATTCCCAAATTTAATTAAAAATTTAATTATGGAACAATGTAATTTTCCACACCAAACTTCATTAGGATTATACTCATTGTTATAACTGATAATAGAGGTGGGAGCTCATGAGAACTCTATACTATTAAAAACCCCCAAACTAGGGTTTATGTGAATAATTTTGGTGTTATCCTCCATAAATACTTCTTTATTGACATAAGATTTATATTCACCATCTCACTACTTCCTGTTCGGTATATTAGGGGTTTCCTAGGGTTGTCCTCTATAATTAGTTCCCTCTCCTAGGTTTTACGTGTAGTTATTTATAGGTTTTGAATTTAGGGATTCTTCAATAATCCACTAACACTATTTTTACCTAAAACATAATGATATATTATTAGTCTATTCTTATTTAATGATGTTTTTTGTGGCTTGAGATTATGTGGGTTTATTGGTTGGGTTCCTCAGATACATTTATTAGGTTATTTTTCATGGTGGGTTTTGTTCTTAACATTGTTTCTAAACTGAATTTTGGTCTCCTCCAACTCCTTTTCTTTATATCCCTACTTGAAAGGCCATATTTTGGTCTAGTATGTTGGTTTTTGAGGTTTTTTATGTATGTGATGGAGGATCCAATGATATATTCCTAGTGCCTGAAGTGCGTTGTTTCATCATTATTTATCTTGTTCAATTTCTTATTGAGATTATTCACTTATTATGTACTCTTTATTCATAGTCCTCAATATTAGTCCCCATCTGAACCATGTGTGAGGGATGTCCTGGGGGATTAGGATGTGATGATTGATTATCTGAGGATATAAGAGAGTTGACCTATAGTATTTAATGATGGGTTTTTTGCATCTTTAAGAATTTACATTGTCTATAGTAGAAAAGAAGATATATGTTTTTGTTTTTTTCTTCTATGGAAATAGATAATATTAAAATAGTCATTATATAAATTATGGTGATATTGAAGTGGTTTAAAGTCCAATTTTATTTGGAATTTCTAGTGTGTTTGATTAATGAATTTTGATGTGTTCAAGTGGCGAGGGATCATCATTTGGTATGAGGATGATCCATTTTTGGTGGAAAACATATAGTGATAATGATAATTTTTGGTTGTTGAGATCTATTTTACATCATGTATGATAATGAATTGGATTCAGGTCTCTGGAAATTTGTTCCAGTTTGTGGTGGTGTTTATAACGGATCATTGATTAAAATTTTAAATAGGATCATAGTTTTATCTTGGAACATAATAGGTCCAATTTCATCAATAATATCTTTTTTATTTAGAGAATGTGCTCTGATCGGGTCAAAAATAGTGGATATGGGCTCTAAATGATAATGTTAATATATGAAATTTCCTTATTCGAGGGCCTTTTATTTTCTATTTTAATACTTAAGGTTTTAATTGGATTTTATTTATATAATTTTAGTATCGTGGTGGTATGGTTTTTTAGATTTTAAAAAGGATCCATATAATATTTTCTTTTTAAAATTTAATATTGTATTTTTTAAAATTATATAAAAATGAATTGGAAGATATTGAAATCATTAATAATAGACTTATTCTATACTAATAAGGTGAACATTTTACATTTTTGGAACAGAATAATTTTGAGGCTTATGGAATATATCTAAAAGTGTTATTTTGTTCTCTCATTGAGAAGGAACATATACAGGTGATGGGTTCCATAATGAAAAATTTCAACTGCAACATATTATATAATATGTTTTTGGGTGATAATATGAGAAAGAGCTGTAAATTAAATGTTTTAATTATTAATTTAATGTTATAAGGAATGATGTGGATGAATTGGTTGATGAATTTTATTACATGGGGGAACAAGATTGTTTTCCATATACACATATATATATATATATATAAATATACAATTAACGATTCAATAATTTTAAGGAAGTTAATAAGAATAATACGACAAATATTTGACATAAAAATTCATTCTTTTGAGGATGAAAACTTTTATCAATTTAAATATAATAGAATAAACAACTTATATATTGATTTTTAGATGATAATAAGCAATAATTTTAAGAATAATGTGTCTCTAGAAAATTATTATTATTTTATATCCCAAAAAAATTCGATTATAAATGAATAAAAAATATTCATGATGAATAATTTTGGGTTAATTATGATATCATGAATTTAAATTTGTTTTTTATTCTTTATCTCAATGTTTTTAAAGATATTAATGTTTGTATAATAGTAATAAATATTTTAAATGACTCAATTATTAGAATATTGGGGTTAAAATTAATTTCCTTGTGAATAATTATGATGAGGTTGTGGATAATCAACAAAAATGATCATCAATGAAGAAAAAAATAGTGGCAAGTGGTTATATAAATTGTAATTTATCTTAAAGAATGGTGTTTTCCAATTAATATAACAATATATATTATTATTAAGGAATATAGTCTCATAATATGGCGATGAAAGTAAAAAGGAATAATATTACATAGAGGATGATGTTTTCTAAGTGTTTATAAAAAAATAAGAAAATTTAATGAATCCTTTCCTAAAAAAATATGATTAATCAGATGACATTGGGGAAAATTTAAAATATGTTCCAATTAAGTCTGTAGTTAATGGTTCATCATAATAAGAATTTATAATTTTATTATAAGATTGAATTATTGAAGAACACCATTGTCTCATCAGATTTGAAAATAACAACATAAAAAGAAGTTCCATTATTGAAGAAGATTAGGGACATAAATTTAAATATTTTCGAGTAAAATAATATTATTTATGACTAAAAAGAATTTTTATTTTAATGTAATATTTTACTTACTCACTTCATAGAATGTTAATTATATTATAATGGTCATTGAAGTAAAATTGAGTTTGATTTTAAAAATTCTATTCATGTTGTGAGTGAAACATCAAAAACCATTGAAAGAAGTTTAAAATTTTGTATTATAATTTATGACTTCATAAGAATAAGGATAAAATAACATTGGAAACAAAAGGAAGTGTAAATAATATTGGATTTTAAGACATGTAGGGTATGCAAATTAGATCATCCCTAAGAAATAGTGATACAAACATTACTATATAAAATTATTTTTTCTAAAAAATATGATAAAAATTATGAGGGGACAAAATAGTGTTAAAGGGTTGTACTATTATACAATATAACTAATATAAATGAGCATACAAACATGTTAATGTTATACAAAATCAACACAGTTCATGAAAATTGAAAAGGAAACTTGTTGTTTTAAAAAAATTCAAGACATTGGAAACAATATATATTTAAAAGATGTTGTTGATGTTTTGGAGTGTATGATGGAAAGTCATATATTTATTTGAAAAAATTCCTTTTTCCCAATTTAAGAGAAGGTTTTACTTGAGGAGAATGATGTAATTAACATAATTGTATTAAACTTATGTAAAATTTAAAAATATATTTTATGAAATTGACGATATTTTTAGTCAGTTTTCATTATAATGATACACCTCTAATTATAGTCTAGGATTCCAAAAAAAAATTTTGAAGAAAAATTTTAATAGTAAATATCATAATAATTAGAGTGATCACGAATGAGTGATGGGGGTTGAGTTATAGTATTTAGAATCCAGGATTACATGACCTATGATCTTGAATTATGGTTCCTCATAAAATATAAATTGAAATAAAAATAACTTTAAAGGAATTAAATATATGAGGCCTATGTTTTATGTATAGTGAATTATATCCCAAACAATGATAATATTATTATAAAAAGTAATATTAATTAGGATAAAACTGCTTCAAAGTACGTTCTCTATGTTAGTGTGTTACAACATAATTTGTTATATAAATATAAATTAGTTGATAATAGGAAACCGATGAAATCTTGAATGAATGTTTGTATCATTTGGATATTTACCGATAATAAAATTGTCATACGGAGACTGTGATCAAGTTTATTTTTTTTCAAATAAGTGATGATAAATTTTTTTCCCACTTCAAAATGGAATAAAATTATGAGTTAGGACATCGAAGACTCAGTTATTTGGAATAATGGGAAAGGTTAATACTTTTATATTATGATGTCATAATAAAATTCATAATGAAACAATTTAGGAATAAATTATTGATGATTTTTACCAAAGGTAAGATGGTTACCAAATGATACATATTTATGGAGATTAGAATAGAGTCCAATGAAAATCATACATTAAGATGTATGTGGAAAGATGAGTTTGAAATATACCAATTATGGTATATATTACATTAATTTTTTTGAAGATTTTACTTGTATGAGATATGTTTAATTTATGTTAACTAATTCCAGGAAACTAAAAATGTCTAAAATATATAAAATAGTTGTTAAATACGAAATAATAATATTTAATCTAGTGGTTTTAGTTTGATAATTACTAAGGATATACAAATGGGGTGTCTAAACAATATATTGAGTAGAATAGAATAATAAATGAATATATAACTCTATAAATATGTAAAATAGGATTTTAACAGTAGAATAATTTGATTTTGGTTGAAATTTAAGGAATCAACTAGTCTTGGAATGGAACCTCAAAATATTTTTTGAGTAAATCCACAAAAATATAATTATTTATTAAAAAATTTTATTTAATCAACCATATTATGTGAATATAACTTAAGATATGTTTAAAAAGAATTCATTTTTAGAAACATTTTTAATTTTCAAAATCTCATGTGTTATCTTCATCAAATGAATAAATTAGTGAAAATTTTATAAATGGGCTAACGAAAGGATTTATCTGTTGCACATGGAATATAATGATCTATAGTTTTATAACATGAAACTTTTGTAGAATATGGAAAAATTAGATAATATTATCATGGAGAAACATGGTACTTCATGAATGTAATTATTTTTTGATTATAGTGTGAATAGGATCATAAACGAGCACTGTTTAGTGTGGAAGAACTTCAATTAATCCTGGTTCACCTGATTAATTAGGTAATTTAGAATTTTACATGATATATAATTCCCATAAGAAAATAACATCTATGTTCTTAATATTTATAAAACCTATGTAGCCTGAAAACATAATAGGAGGTAAAAATTAAGGTGTTAAAACATGAATAATAATCAAAATATCTAACCATTCAATCCTGCTTATACATTGAGAACCTATAATAATTGAATAATATTTAAAACTCAAGACTGTGTAACTATAATTGAGGAAGAATAAAATAACATTGACAATAATGAAACAAGTGGTTTGTGTAATTTCCATTAGATAATAAATTGATAGGGATGAAATAATGATTTTTTATATAGTTAATGAGAATGATTATATGGAATAGGACAAAGCTCATCTAGTATTAAAAGGATATTATAAAATTATAGAAATTAATTTTAATAAATTTTTTTATCTAGATGAAAGTATTGAGATGTTAATAATATATTTTTAAATTAATTATAAATGGAACTAAAATAATTCCTAAATTAATATTAAATCAATTTTTTGAAAAACTAATTTTTATGTAGATATATATTTTACAACCAATGGTTTTTATTCTTTACAATGATGGTTATTGTGTTTATATGCTAATGAAAGTACACTAAAGACTTAAAAAGGAACCCAAAATCACTGTTAAATGTTTTACAGTATATTTAATGGCTTTATACTGATGATAATCATGGTTTGTTGAAATCACAAGGTAAAATAAAATAATTCAAACTCAATCATTGTAATTATAACACCCTTGTATATTTAATGGATTCATACTCAAGACAACCATGGGTTAGATGATTTTCTTTATAGACTTAGTATTTCATATTGTAATAAATGATATAAAATTTAACATGCAACCTAAAGTGTCAGTATACTTCCTGGGATTGAAGAATGGGTTAAAAAATAAGTACATAGTGATTTAAATGGGGAGAGTGTAACACTAATAGATAAGTGAGACTTAAAATAAAAAATTTTACTACCCATGCCCATAATGTGTACCTATATTTTCAATATAATAGATGCTAATAACTCTTTAGTTAAGCATGGATGGACTATATTAGTGTAAGTGTTTATAGTAACCAAGTTACTATAATAAACCCATTGGTTTAGATGAAAATGTTAATAGACATAAGGGGTTAGGTCAGGACAACAATAATGTATATTGATGATATTATTTTTCTAGAAACAATGAAAAATCCTATGATTTACTTTCTTACCTAATAAAGAAATCCATTTAATGTCCATAATTGGTGAGATGAAATATTTTATGGGATTTAAAGTAGATATTATTGAAAATTTTGTTTTTCTATGATAATAAAAAAATGCTTTTTAGTTGAAGAAGTGATTTTTAATGGAATAATCATAAGAGTCATACAATTCTATCTCTAAATGGAATAAATTTTCAATGAATAATTATGGGATTTTATTAGATTAAGAAGATTTCATGAGGTTGATTGGTAGTTTTTGTTTTATGATATCAGGATTAGACATTGTTTATTATGTTACTACATATATATGATATAAAATAATACTAAGTTCTAGTATTTTATTATTGAAAATTATATCATGGGTTATTTCAATGCATCTCATAATTAGGGATTAATTTATAAAAGAAAAAATATATTTAGCATGATGGATTTTGTTATTTTATTTATCATTTGATCAAATTTTGAAGGAATATTTTTTATTAGAGTAAGAATTCCTTCTCTGTACTTGATGGATGAAAATTAAATCACACATGGAATAATGAAATTTAGGTATGTCACAACATAATATGTTATAATGAAAATTATTGTGATAAAATAGTACCTTGAAGAAATTTATATAGAAACGACATATCTATTGGTTATTGTGTGTAGAAACTAAAGGGAAATATTTTGTTAAAGGACTTAGGGAAATATTCATGATAAAAATATAATTATATAATATACCATAATATAATAGATAATGTCAAATTTGGTTTGATAAACTCGGGTAATATTTTAAAAACGGAAAATTTCATTTATATATTGGAAAATAAATTGATGAATGATACATTATATAATTCCATACATTTATTAGTAATGTAGTTTCGTCAAAAAACATGTGATAAAACATGTAATATTTTTTATATTTCATTACCATAATTTTTGGATAGTGGAAATTTTGGATATTATTCATAGAAAAGTTACAGAATTTCATATCATTAAAAAAGAATCTATTCAAATGAGTGTGTTAAATAATGTGATATATGGGGTCATGGTTTTGTGTTGGAATTATTTTAATGTATACTGCATGTTTCTAGAAAATAAAATATGGGATATTAAGATATCTTAGTGGAATTGAAGGATTTGTTGGGGATAATCAAGATCCCTCTATGAGACTTGGTAAACATCATAATTTTCATTACACTAAGGGATAAAGGTCACTAATAGTTATTAATCTATCAGATAATTTGTAATTTATATAACTATGAAATTGGGACAACACTATGACATTTTTTTGGTGTATTGATTGAGGATATTTGAATGCATTTTTATGTTTATTGTTTTGAAGAAGTTACCATTGGTTAGTTTGAGATCAATTAGATTTTTATACTTTAAAAAAGAACCATTAAATATTATAAATAATGAAACTAAACCATTATATTTAAATATTTACATTGGTTTTCTATATAAGAAAATGAATTAATCTGAATTTCATGTAATGAATATTTTATTTTTTTTTAATTTCATTCATGGGTTTAGACAAAAGAAATGTCCTTCAAACGAGACAAAAAAATTTGACATTCTAGTAACCATGATTCCTATATATTAAGAGCAACACTAACTAGTGGATCTGAATTTTGAAACAACAATATGGTTCCTAAAAACTTTTAATATTATCATAAAAATGAGATTGGTTAGTCAATTTTGTGAAAATATAGTCACTGATATGATTATTGAATTTAATTTATAACTACAGTCATTAATGTAGTCAAATTTAATATTTATAATCAATAAAAACTACTAGTATTTTGGTGAGTGAGCTGTTCAATCAATTGAGAAGGGAAAAATAAAATGCCTGATTACTATTATAAAAAAATAATAAAAAAATCAAAACAAAAAAGAATTTAATGATGTGATTATAATGTTTTGAAGTTAAACAAATAAAATTTGAGGGGGGGGGGTGGGGGACTAGTAAGGCTCTAGTTGAGTATTGATAAACAAAATTCACCATAGTAGAGATAATTATACCAGAAAAAATGAGAAGTTATGTATTTTTTATTAGTACCGAGCTTGTGTATCCCATCACTAGACAACTACCCTACCAACCAAGAATAGGTGTAGTACTGATCACGTCGTAGAAGCATGGGAGGGGTAGTTTCAAGAATTCATGTTTGGGATGAAATACATTAAGGCCTTTTGGATTATTAATGTCCCAAATCCAATGGTCCATGTACTGGTTCCCCTTATACCATTTAAATGTAAATTATAAAAAATAAATATAAAATATCTGGGGGTTTAGGCCATTCAGATAGTCAAGTGGATCAGAGTTTCCTGAATTGTTAGAAAATGTTATTTTTTTTCAAACATCAAGTAAGATATTTTTTTTCAGTTCTTATGATGAATGTGTTTCGAACCACAGAAAAACCATTATGCAATCGTCATACCATTCTCACCTCTCTAAAAAAATTCACTATCAATTGAAATCTTGGAAATATTTTTCTTCAAGAATGGAGAAGAAAATAATCTTATTTTTTTTCAATTTTGAATACCAATAATAACACACATATATACACATTATGAATTAAAATAAGATCATTAGAAATTAAATCACACTAAATAAATTTAAAAAATAAAATTAGAATATATTAATGATATCAATATTTTTCAATATGATTTATGTAAATAAATTTTTTTCACACATCCTAAAATTAGAAGAAAACAATTTTCAGAAATTTAATCTCAAATATAGTTAAAAAAGATGATAAGGGATATGTAGGAAGATTATATGAAGAGATCAACCTTGATATGTAGATTGAACTCTTCCTGTTAATACTCTGATAGTGATCTTACCATCAGGTATATTCTCCACTACCTGATGTCCTTTTTAGAATCTCAAGACCCACTCTCCAATGGTCTCTAGTTTGATATATCCTTTAATCCTTATTCCCTCTATATAAGAATACATTTATTAATAATATTGATTAAAACCTCAAAAAATGACCTTCTTTCGATCATAATATCTTAGGAGAATTAATTCTATCTCCTTCTATCATAGGTATAAAAAAATTAATAAAACCTTCTCACCCACCATTATCACTTGAAACTATGATCAATTAAAAGATAATTTTCATACCCATTTATTTATTTTGAAAGATATTTTATTTTTTGATAACTCTTCCTCAACTCAGGTTCCACCAAGTCGATATCCTCTTCATTATAAATGCTTATTTTTTAAAGCAGGCATCGATGCAACGAACATGCGTTTCACTAAACAAGCAAGGGAGAACCCAGATGAACAAAATCATTACTTCCAACTAAAATAGGATTTCAAACTCTAACTCCCTCTATCATGATCCTAGATATCAAGACAATATTCATTAACTAAAATTATCTAAAAAAGAGAAAACCATAAACCATAAAGTTTGGTATCCCTTTCACTTCACAACTGTGTTGATTAGGTGACATATTTCATAAAATACGTGTTGTATATCAATCTAACTCTGTGAAAACAAAATTCTTGGGAACATGAAGACCATATAATCTCCTGTAATATATACCTACAAAAAAATCGCACAATATAAAAAATTTCAATCTTCATGAACAACTACTCAATAAACATCTTGAATGAAATGACCCATCCTCTTCCAAAGTTACCAATTGATTTAAAAACTCAAAATCACTTCACAAAGTATTTTTTTTCATCTATTGAGTTGAATATCATCAAAAATATTCATTTAAAACCTTTTTTGAGCAAATTTTCTTCAATGAATCTCATTCAAATCCCAGAAGCATCATCTTCCCTAGCGGTGGCTTGATCACCATCCAACCCCATATTAGATTCTTCAAAATTGTGTCCAAACAAATTCTATAAACAATGATTCTCATCCAGCCTATCCTGAACATTGTTTCAGTTAATTTCATACACAATGTATCGTTTAGAATATGCTATTAAATTGGATTGCATTAACCTTACTTTAGTGCTTGAAAACAGATCCAAACATCTCCAATTGTGGAAACATCACGATTTATTCCTCTATCAATATTTAGATTCTGATTGGAGAGTAGTCATTATCATCATTCAAAAAGTTAGCTTAGTTTTAGTTGAATTCAATCTATAATTTTTCAAAATATCAAATTTACAATCCCAAATTTCCATATTCTTTAAATCCATTGTCATTAAATAAAAAATCCTTAAGCTCAACGGTCCTTGTTAGGATGGTTTGGAAAAACTCAATCAACTAAAAATTCAATCTTTTCTCATATTCAATAATACACTAACTTATTTGACCTACACAAATATATTAATGGTTCCTTTTTTAGAGTTCCAATCTCAATACTTGGATTTATAACATTCTGGGTTGAATTCATCTTGAATGTTATTTCTCCAATATAGTCATCAGTCAAAAATAGAAAAGTCCATTGTGTTATTATAACATCTCGACTATCCTCAATGGCTTTGGAAGGCGGTGGGATGTTACTATAAATTATGTGACATCACCAAGACACAAAATTTTGGAAATAAATGATTAAATATTCATACAAAATTGGGGGAAAATTTTCCCTTTTAAGATAAAATAACCAAAAAACAAGACAATAAAAAACATGCCACAATATGATTCATGAGTACAAAATTCAACTGAAACAAAACCAACAACATCAACCAGAATAGCAATGTACAAGAACATAAAAAAACAAAACTCAAATACACCTAAGTCTTGAATTCCCAAAGAAAGTAAAGACATACAACAAAAATTCCCAATATTATCTAAGCTCCATCTCAATAAATCATTCCCAAAGTATCAAAATCTATCCTTAAATAACTATGATACTTTTACTTTACCTATTTCTCGATATATCACAACTACAAACCCACTAAAATTCCCACGAATGGGATGATTATAAAACTATGTTGGATTTCTCTAATAAACTCCCTACTCACACAATTAGCATTGAACATCTTAGAAAATTAATAGAAATAATTTTAAAACAATTTATTCTAGTTTATATCAAATATAATATAGTTTTACAAATCCAATAGTTTCCCAATGAGATATACCAAAAAACCCTTCAAAACCACCTCTCAAATTCCATTTTGGAATAACCATTCATTTCCACACGTCCACACACAACAAAATCCCACATAAATATGTCAACCATGGAACCTTTTATACTCATGGGTGGTGATTCATCCTTTCACCAAGCCATCACTTGGTGAACCATTTTGATGAGGGAAACATCACACCATTATCCAACCCATTTTTATGGAGGAAGCTTCATAACCTTATGCATCCTAAATGCACATGAACACAACCGACCTAAATATTCCAAAACCACTTCCTATCCATTTTATGAAATCATTTATTTTTATTGAAGAATTTATAATTTTTTTCAATGCATTAAAACAAAATAATAATTTTAAAATAATCATTTTAAAATCATGTACCAAAACACTTTCCATAAAAAAAATCCAATTTCATACATTAAAAAAACATCATTAAAGTGGGTTTTAGCAATGAATCAAATATCAATTTCACATTTCAATTCATGAAATTTAATAAATTTGAAACCATGAAATATTTTTCTAAACAGGAGGAGTCCAGAGTGGAGAGACCTAACTCTCAATCATATGGGAAGATGAAGAACAACAAAAAACATAAAAAATGGGTTGAAACATCAAAAAACAATTTTTTATCTTGTAAGATTCAACCAAAATAATCAGATATCATCTTGATTAACATAACAAAACATTGATCTATTTCCAATTAATTCTATATACGATTCCAAGAGATGGAAGGAGAGGAAAACTAAAGAGAACTACAAAGAATGATAAATTGACATCAAATCCAGCCTCCAAGTAATTTAGTTTCACCATAAAATTTTTCCTAGATCAAAATTATTTGTCTAAATAGCCTTAGAAGTGAGATGAAATTTTGAAATTATTTTTTTAGTTAAAAGTTGAGATGAATATGGGATAAAACATGTGATATCTACTAAATATGGATCTAATATTTAATGGTTCATGGTTAGGAAAACCAAAAACTAAAAATGAAATAAACACTAATTCCAAAACACCTTCAAATTGTTGGATAAAATAGTTTGGAAAACTGTGAACCAACCATTCTATTCTCCTGGGTCTTGATTTACACAATTTCACCTTGGTGGCCACATAGTTTGGACAAACTGTGCACCAAATCATGTGTTTACCAAACTCTGTTGTTTCAATTGAGTTGTTTCCTAGATGGTTTTTTATGGTTTCTACTAGCCATGATCCAATCGTGAGCCTCTAAAAAATCCTCAAGAGCAATAAAAAACCACTAAAACTCCCAAAAAATACCCATACAATATATATACTTAAAAAGATAAATAAATTGTGAGGTACCTAAAACTATAGGTGGTATATTTCCCCCATATTGGTCTTTACATCACTAGAAATTTGATAACAACCATTAGTATTAAATTGTTAAGGCCATTTCTTGACCATTTTCATCTCATGATCCCATGATTCTACTATAATCTGACCATGTTTCCATAAAATCTGAAATAGAACAATTATACTCCCATTCAAGGAAATCTATTTCTTATTTATAATACCTATTGGATTGTGATCCAGCATATCATATGGCTCTAGGTTAATGTGATACCTTTGAATCACATAGTCAGGATCAGGTTGGTACTTCTTAAAATGAGTTACATGAAACACATTATGAAGTGAACTGAACCAATCCTTAGTGGAAGATCCAAAAGATATTCCACCTCAAAAATTCATTCAAGAATCTAAAAAGGGAATATATATCTAAGGATAACATGACCTGCTTCCCAAATCAACAATTCAATATCTATAGATAGATTTTTAGGAATACATGACCACTTACCTAAAAAAAATGTATGTCGATGATGATCTACGTATGATTTTTGAAAATTCTATGAAATATCAATTCTTTTCCAAGTCAACAAAGTCTTATTCATTTTCTCTTTCAGATGGCATAGTCCAACCAGTGAAGTCTCACCTATTTGTATCCAACAATGTAAATAAAGATAAGGACACCCACAAAAGGCATCAAAAGTTGACATATGTATTGAGTCACTATTAAAATTGTTATATGAGAAATCCACTAATGGTATGTAGTTACCCCAAGAGCCTCCAACATCCATTTCACAATCCCAAACCATGTATTCCAATTTTTGTATAATCTATTTTGAATTTTCCATCCATTTGATGATGATAATCCTGAACCATAGTAATCTCAGTCCCATGAGATTGCTATAATGATTTCCAAAAATCAAGACATAAACCTCAGATATTTTCCTAATACTATCATAATTTTTACAGTAGGACTTTTTATAACGTCTCAAGTATATATTTTTGATAATTATTCCACCACATTGGATTCATGAATATGGATGAAATATGTTTACATTGTGATCTCATCCACTATCACCAACCTGAAATCGTGTTTTTGAATCATCCTTGGGTGACTTGTCATAAACTCCATGACTATTATCTTCCATTTCATGATAGGAATGGGTAAAGACAAAAATATGCATTTTGGTTTCTTATGATCATCCTTAACAAACAGATAAGTGAGGTATCTCAAAAAAATAGCGTCCATTCTTTTCATACCATCTCACAAAACTATTATTTTATTTCCTTATACATATTTTGTATTCTAGGGAAAATATACCATCTTTAATGGTTGTAAGGATATGGAATTTGTTCCAAAAAATCCATAGATTCGTCCATCCAATCTTGAAACCAAAAAACAGATATTCATTCAATCTTACATTCCTCAATGGTCTCTCTACCATTGATCTTTCCCCATTATTACACATCCATAATTGGATTTATGTGATTCATTAACCTTTTAAACCATATCAGGAACAAAATAATCCTAAAAAAACCACCATAATACCTTTACCATCACAAGCTCGGTGCATGTTAATTATCATTGACATAAACATCAATTAATCTAGATCCACCTGGTTCAATTGAATATACGACATTATCCTTGTTTGGTCCACCACCAAATTTCCTTTACAAGGTTTATACATCAAGAAAAAGTTTATCATTTTAAGATACTCCAACCGTCATATTTTTCTATAATTCAGATATCATTGAGAGAAAATGTGTAAAAAGATCTTATGATTTATAAACACTATGAATTTCTCACCAAATATGTAATGACGACATTTATTCAGAGTATGTACTACAATATCTAATTATAAATCATGTGTTGGGAAGTTCATCACTTGAAATTTTACCTTCCATGAGACATAAGAACCAACATGATCTCCTTGCATAAGAACACAGCCTATCCCACATCCTGAAGCATCAAAATATACTACATAGTCCTATATTGATTATCGTAATTTCATGATCTGTGAAAATGTAAGGAAAAAATTAATCTCTTGAAAATAATTATTTCATTCATGATTCCATTAGAATGGAACATATTTCCCCATCAAATCTATCATTGGTGAACCTAGTCATGAAAATTCACAAATAAATCATCAGTAAAAACATGGGAGGCCAAGGAAACCATGTATTTTTAACACATTCTGTAGAAGTTTCCAGGAGAAACCAACATCTATTTTTCCAGATCTATAGAAACATATATTTCATAGATTTCATGGCCATAGAAACATGCCACTTTTTTCAAAAAAATAAACATCAATAAATTTGAATACAAACGATGACCATGTAAGACACCCAACACTATATCCAAGTGTTTCTTATGCTTAGCCTTTTTTCTAGAATACCCTAGTATGTTATGAAAAAACATGATTACCATTTAATATAGAAACATTTGAAATATATGATTCATAAATTCTATAAATAAATTTGATGCATTCATAAGACCAATAGGGATAACTACATACTCATAATGGCCATATATACTTCTGAACACTATTTTCAGAATATCCTCTGTCTGAATCCACAATTAGTGATATCAAGATCATATGTAAATTTAAGAGAAGCACTGGACTCCCCTCAATTTATTAATAAGACAATCAATTCAAGAAATAGGATATCGATTCATTAGGATAAATTTGTTAATATTATGATAATAAAAATACAAATAAATATTTCAATATGTAATTTTCCTAAGAAAAAATCATGCTTTTCATAGGGATGTACTAGGCCGAATGAATCCTTTTATTTCTAGATCTTCCTATGGGACTTTAAATTCCCTTAATTATGTTGGTTCTATTAAATAAGACAGAAGCGATATAGGACTAGACCCCAAAAATAGATAAATTGTAAACACTACTTATATTGTGGGTGGAAAACCTAAAATTTAATTAGGAAAACAATCAGGAAAAAGATCAAAAATAGCTAGAAAATCACTTCTATAAATCTCATCCATGGATGCCAAGGTAAAAAATTCCAATTTGACTAAGATAGTTTGAGATACTATATCCAATAAACCAATTTCACTTGCCTTTTTTATTACTCTCTCCTATAAAGATAAGCATAAAACCATCATTAGTTATAAAACTAACCCTCAGGTTTAATAGTCGATGTGATGTTTTAACATTGAAAACCAATATATAACAAAGATTATGTCACAAACATATATATCATGCATATTGAAACACCATTGATATTAAGCCCCATTGATATTTATATAACATTTTTTTCAAATAAAGGCTTGAAATTATATTTAGAAAAGAAGAGTTTGATGTTTCAAAACAAAAGGAATCATCTCAACATGAAAACCTAGAAGATTAACAACTTGAGCAGTAATAAACGAATAGGATACAATAATATCAAACAATCCTTGGAAAAGGGTAAAATAAGATAGAATAAAAAACCTCACTACTGAAGTTCTAGATTGATCATCCATGATTATTTTCTCATCTCCATATAATTTATTACCCAATGGTCTTTTTTCATTATTACCTTATTGAGACATTATTTGTTGAGGATTCATAGTATTCCTAAAATCAATATTGATTTCTTGGTTCAGATGATGAGAGTTATTCTACTTACCATATACCATAAAAGCATACAATATCTATGAAACATTGTACATATCCCTAGCACCCGACCTTGGATCACTATGACAATATAATTCAAGATGTCCCATATAGTTGTAATTGTGATGTACTCCAGGTGGTTCAATACAATATCAATTCATGTGATTGAATGAACAAAACTGAAAACATCAAGTCATACTATTTGTTTTAAGAGGAATATTCACCGATCCTATTTATTAATTATGAGTTATACCACTACCTTGAAAATAGGTTTCCCTCTTCCACTTATTCCCAACATTAGAGTTTCTACTAGTTCCCATAGAGGTCAATATGTTTCCTACATCTCTATTGCCTAAAATATCACTTTATTACCCCATTTCTCAATTGATATTATCTATAAAATCTAATATGAAAAAGCACACTAATCATTTAGGGAATCTCTGACCACAATCCGATCTCAAAATTTCCTTCCATAAAGGACACACTTACAGTAGCCTCTACTGAAAAAAAAGCTGAATTAAAAAATTTAGACACATAATCTATCAGTGTGTGGTTCTCCTACTTAAAAATAAATAAATTTCCTAGAAATTACTAACATGTGAGGATAAATTTTTTTGAACAAACATTTCAAATCCTCTCATATAGTTCCTTTATTCAATTTATCTTAAACTACTAAATCCCACCAATGGCATGCCATATCTCCCAACATTTATATAAACAACATCACTTTTAGATCAGTTGGTGTGCATAGTAAATTGAAGATTCGATTTTTTCTATTTAGACAGACTTATAATTTTATTGGTTCCAAATCACCCCAAAGGATGGGGGGATTATACTTTTCTAACTAAATAGAATGATCTAATTTATATTGTTCATACCTTCTATTACCTCAATCACTAACATGAAAATACTTAAAAATTGTCTAAAATAGCTGTTGGTTCACCTATATCTTAGGGGAAACCACATTCTTAGAAGACTTTTTTGGTTGGTTTTGATGATACCTACTTGTTTTCAATCTCTATAACTAGAATAAAATGTCATTGAGTCTCACTCTCTAAAAACCGAATTCCAAGAAATTTTAAAATTACCACATCACACATATCAGAACAAGGCATTCATAAATTAAAAAATTTCCATTTTCAAACAATTTGTTGAAAATTCCAACATAATTATTGAAAATCAAACCATTTTAAACTTTTTTCAAAAAATAAAATCTTTTTTCACCAAATCAGAAATCATTACTCAAAATGTATTATAGACACCTAGTTGGAAGTCATTACTTTCAATGCATGTGTTTATCTTCTCATTGGTTGTACCCATGATGATTTGGTGATAACTTTTAGAAGTGTCTCAAAAAACTCATGTACCCAAAATACCTGGAAAATTGAATTTAATAATAAATAGGTTAGATATTCCTCAATATGATATACATTTCATGTTCTGATGGTCCTACCTCCTTGCTACCAATCCAAATAAAGGACTAAACAAAATTTATTTTCAACTCCACGACTGAACAAACTAATACCATTTGTAACTTCCCACCACTCCTCATTATCTTAGGAATGTGGTGGGATTTTACTTGGTTTTAGGTGACATCGCTAAGACACCAAATGATGGAAATATATTCCAACTACTTCAAAAAACAAATTGGGGTATGAGTTTCCCATTGATGATAAAACAACCAAACCACAAGACAGTAAAAAAAACTTCTATATGTTTCAGGAGTAAAAAATTCAACCGAAACAAAACAAACAAAACCAACTAAAATATCAAAGTAAAAGTGTAAATCAAAACAAAAAAACTCCAAGTTACCAAAGAAAACAAAACCCAAAGGAGACAAAGAAATCCACCAATGAATACCAACATTATTCAATATCCAACTCAATAAGTCATTCCCCTAGTATCATGATGCATAACTAACGTACAATGATAATTTTTTTATATATGTCTTTATATATCACATATTTAAATGCAAAAATGTTATCAGGAAGTGGGGGGGGGGGAGTATAAAACATAGTTGGATTTCCCCAACGACTTCCCAGCTCACTCTGCTAGGATAGAACATGTTTGAAAATTTATAACAAAGAGTTTAAAACAATTTAAAGGTGTTTATATTAAAGCAAATACATTTTTTCAAACCAAGTAGTTTTACGAGGAAAGAAAATAAACAATTATTAAAAACCATTTCTAAAATTACATTTTATAAAAATTATATATTTTTACACATCTAAATAAGCACACAAATCCAAAAATTCATGTCAACCATATATATATGGGAACTCACGAGTAGTGAGTCATCCTTCCCAAAATCCATCACTCGGTGAACAATTTTTTGGGGGGAAACAACACACCCTTATCCATTCAATTTTGGTAGGGGAAACCTCACATCATTATTTTTACAAAATTCACAGAAATAGATGACATCCTGTATACCAAAACTCATGCTAATACATTTTTTTAAAACATTTATTTTATTGAAAAATTGCCTACAATATTTTTTCCTTCAATTAAAATGAAACCATACTTTTAAAATCCTAAATTCAAAATGATGAATAAAAACTCTTTAAAAAAACCATCCAATTTTATAATTTTCGAAAAGAATCACTAGAGAGGTTTTACACCAAGATTGACACATCAATTTGAAAATTCATTTCAAGAGATTTAATCAATTTAAAAAAAATCCTTCATGTTATATATTGGAGGATTCAAGAATGAATCCACCTAACTATAAAACTTATGGCAAGATGAATAATGACACGAAACATCCAAAAAATAATCTTGAAACACCAAATATGAACTATAGATCTTGTTCGCTTCAATAAATATAATCATATATCATCATGATTGACAACACAAAAACATATATATCTCTCCAAAATATCAGGTCTTTGATTCCAAGAGGGGGAAGATGAAGAAAACTAAGGAAAATGACAAAGAACCATCACATACCAAAAAATATGGCCTCTAATACACTTAGATTTAGCTAAGAATCACTACTAGATCAAAATTATTGGTCTCCACAACCTTGGGTGTTAGAGAAATTCATTAAATTACTTTTTTAGGTGAAATAATAGACGTTTAGGGGATAAACCAAGTGAAATTTAAAAATCATAGTACCAATTTTTATGGGTGCATGGTTCGGGTGCATGATTAGGAAAAACATTGCACTAACTAGACCCCAAAACCTACGTCAATATATACCTCACAAGGTTGGCTTGAAATTTTTTAAAAAACATATGGTTTCATATATGGAGATGCACAATTTATCATTCTCAAACCATTTACCCCCATAAAATCCTCAAATCATTCTGAAATTCCTTCTAACCTACCGAAACATAACCCAAAAATTATATATACATAAAATAAATAAATTAAAGGTCTAGTATTTGAATCTTGGGGTTCTATAATTACATAATATTTAAAATAATATTATGAAATTTGAATCAAATACTTGATTATTTAACATGGACGAGATAGTTTTTTATGAGCCGATATTAGTTTACGGAGATTTACCCTATGTGCTACATATTTAAATTTTCCTATAAAAAGATTAAAATTATATTACGTAAATTATTTTAAATACTTCTATCTAAAACGTATCTTATTGGATAACCTAATATAAAACAAATTAATTCATTATTAGAAATTAAAATAATTTTTTTCTTGAATTGGAATAGATACTTCATGAAAAATGAAACACTAAATAAATTTAATGATAAATGAAAGATGCATCAGAAAAATATTTCCGGTGGAGAAAAAGTTTCGATAGTTTATAATTCAAAAAGATTTCCAATTTCATAGGGAATGTTTAAGGGGTTTCATCAATGTTTTGAAATCATTTTTCAACAATAATGATCATTTTAAATTTTTAGAGAAATTTTTTTGTCTAGAAAAAAGTCCGCATAGAACGTGAAATTTAGAAATGATGCATGATTAAATTTTTGAATTCAATATAAAATTTAAAAGATCATATAAAATAGAAATGACATTAACTTTTATAGTATTTATAATAGTTAAAATTTACAATGAACAATAAAAACTATAATGAAACAACCTGCTACACTTGACTGTTGAAATTAATTTTAAGAAAAGAGAATCACAGATCAATAATAGAATTATAAAAATATTAGGATGAATTACTAATATGGAATTAAAATAATTCCTTCCATTGTATATAAATTCCTTCCTCAATTTTTTATTCTCAATACTCCCTTCTGGATTTATGATCAATCCATTGAGACAACATTGTTTCTTATAAACAATATAAAAATATTAAACAAAATAAAACATGAATTAAGGTACAATAAACCATGTAACCATAGGCTATGTTTATGGGAGAATAATACAGGCATTTTAGGATTTATAGCTTATTAAGATAATTAGTAATATTCATAATTCTATTTGGGAACATTTCATCATTTAACCACTTGAAAAGGAATTAGGGAATCTATAGATTGTGAATGGAACAAATTTAGAGACATTAATTAATAAATAAAAACTAAAACATACATTAAAAATAATGTGTTACCTACCACATTGGTCCAACTTAAAAGACTTCAATTAGTCCCCCTCCAAAAATTTCATATCCTGAGTCACTTAGAAGAAATGTTGCATTGAAAATTGAATATTCATTATTATTTGAGTATAATAAATAATTTTATTCCAAATTATTAAGAAAAAAAATCAATAAAATATTTTATAATCAATATGAAGTGTTGTCCATTTCTATTCCTATGTAACAGTTTTCAAAAAGATTTCCAAAAAATTTAAGACAACACCCCCTAGACACGATCAATGTGGAATTGAAATGTTCTAAAGCTTTTCTTACATACTTGGGCTTCCAAAAAACTAAAATAAAACAATAATAATGTTATAAACTTATCACAACCAATAAGAACCATGAAAAAACCATTTTTTGTAAATGACATCTTAAAGGGAACATGCACAAATCATTCAAATTATATATAGAAAAATAATATGTTGTGTATATATAAGACTAAAATGAAGATAATTTGTTAATAATTTTTTGTTAACCACCATGTATAAGTTGAATCATAGTAGGCCAGCAATTATCTATAATTTAATTTCTCAAATTGATGACTATCATGTTTTCATTAAGATATTACCACGAATTATTTTAACTAGTAATGATTTCTAGACTCTCAAAATCATGTGATAAAATCATATTATTAGGATCAATAAATTAATAAATGTTTTATAGTAATCGGTTTCTATAAAATAAAATGGGATTGAATGTTATTTTAACAGTTTGAGTGTTTCTCTCAAGATAATTGTTTTTTTTCAAATTTGAATACTTTATAGTTCACAACAATATCTTTACAATATTTTATCTATATTATATTTAGTCTTTCAAGATTTCAAGTGGATTAATATTCAAAATAATTCACTTGAAAATGTTCATGAAATGATTCTTTAAATAAATCATCATAAGGGCATTGATTTTTCTTTTTAATCTCAATTCTATAAACTTACTCAGAAAAATCTATCAGTTTAGAAATTATAAAAAATGGAGACTCTATAAAAAAGAGACTCTTCCTAATAATCACCATCTTAAAGAGTCAATTTAACTTTCTAAACATTTAGAAGAGCTTCCATAGTCAATAAGAGAGGTCAGAATAGTATGATTGGAACTAGTTTTTCACACTCCATATTAAGGATAAGATAATAAATGGGAATATTGATAATTACTACAATAACTAATAGATAATTTAATATTATTTAATGAAAATAAAATAACCTCTCAACAAATTATATATAAAAATTGGATATATTTATTTCCTAAATAACTAGAGTTTTAAACTAAGATAAATTCATTAATTTATTGCAAGATCATAAGTAACAAAGAAAATTTATTTCCTCACGTTTTCCTATTATGAATGAAATGAAAAATCTTCTAATGTATTTTAATTTTATAGGGATCTATTTTCTAAAAATATCACTATAATCATCCTTGAGATTAATAGTTTTAGGGTCTCCCCAATACATCTTGTTGGGCAAAAACCTTTTAAGGGTTTTAAAATTTTAATGAATCATTTTTACAAACACTAGAAATGGAATGTTGATTCTAATGAATTTAAACATTTTAAAGAATTTGAAAATTTCATTCTCACCATTCTTTTTAACAGATTAGGGAAAATCAAGAGTCAGGAATGATTCTTTAAAATGGGATTGTTACTATCATCATTCTAAAAATACCCATTCTTCTTATGTTCGTTTACTAATACATACATTATTTTTCTTTACTCCTGGAATTATTTATATGATGATTAACTAATTTGTTCATGATGGACATTACTTTCTACATTTCCTGTTTGGGAGTTTTAATGATTTTGAGATTGAAATTCATCTTGTACTATAGTTTTAACAACCCTAGTTGTTCATTTCAATTTAATGAGTTATAAGGAATAATATAGTAATTAGAGCTATGTAATTATCTATTGGATTAGGTTCTATATTTCTAAAAATCTTACCCTTATCCATTCCATCTTGATATCTACCAATTTGGACCATTTGAAGTTCCAAACTATGGATCCCTAAATCTATATATTTCTTCAAGGAACCAAATCTCTCTTAAATCCTATATGTGCATCCCCTTTAACACCCCTTGATTATTTGAATAAATGATCCTATATTTATTTTAAAAGTATTTTTTAGGTAATGGGGGAAAATTCGGGGCAACATGTTTTTTAATCACTCATTTATCTCTTTATGATTTGGTGAGTGAATTTTATATCTATAATTGGGTTGGGTATAAAATAGATCATAATAAATTATTTCTAACTATGAAGTCAATAAATAGAGATCTATTATCCTATTCAACATGACAACCAAAATTGGGAGAACAATTTTGAGTCTAACTATACAACCCTCCATGAAAACAACGTTTTCTATGAACTCTATAGTAAACTATAAAAACCTGAGTGTTTGTTTCAAGAAAATCAATTACTCTTTTCTTAGTGAACATGAGTTGTGATTTTTGAGATAGTCCATCAAATAAATGTATGAGATATTTTGGAATTCGGTTTGTAAAATCCTCACCATTAGAATTATTAATATGATTTTGATTATGTGGGAAGATAAAATTGTAAATGGTATCAATAAGTAGATACGGGGAAAACTGGTGGTTGGGAAACTATCTAATTTTGGATATAAAAATATCACATGTATCATGAATAAATATCACCCTCACCCTAGTCAAATCTTTTAATTTTGAACCTTTATTCAATTGTAGTATACCTAGGATAAAATCTAATTATAAAATAATGGAAAAACAAATGCCATGTATTAATGATTTCATCATATAGATTAAAAAATCTCACCCAAAACTACCCTTGAGACAGAATAGAAACACTATCACTCTTAGCACTTCCTCACTCAACCCTCACAATGGTAGTTAGTGAACATGGATATTAAATTCTCAAATGAAATTTAAGGAGTCATCTATATGCATTTCATTAGAATATATAAGCATGAATATGTATGATTTACAAATATCATAGATAACATACCTTGTTGAAATCCTTATACATGATATATTTTATAAAATGAATGGTGACTAAAATTTCCTAACAAAGGTCTCTTAGAGGCATAATTTTATGAACTATTTTAAATTACTAGTCTTATTTGAATTTCCATCTCCTAGAGCTTCCATATTTTATATTTGATTTTTTATTTTTTATAATAGAACTCTAGTATTTTTTAATTTCTATAATTAATATTCCAATATCAAATTTAGTTGTATTGTCCCCAGCGTCTATACATGAATAGTTTTAATAATTAATAAATAGTACACAAAATCATGGGAAACAAGTTGTTTCATTATCAGAATATATATTTGGTTTTTTAATATATTATTTTGTTTATTAACTGTTCTATTTTTATTGAATTTTTTTATATATTTTGTTTCACGTGCCTTCTCTAAAAATTGTACTTGAAATTTTAATACCACTTCATTGATGTGGTCAATTTTAATTTTTATAATCACAAAAAATAGTATTTTATTGAGTGGTGTGTCGAATCCGCATGGGAATGTAAAATTAAGAGTGTGAGAGATAACACTATGAGAATAATTATTTTCACCAAGGTTATCGAATTTATTAATGTAAAATATGAATAAAAAAACCAATAAACCATGTGGTAGTATATTATTTACAAGTATGAATTCGTTCCAATAGACATAGTTTTGGAGAAAACATTAGTTTTTTAAAAATAAACCAAATATATTTTTTGAAATAAATGTAAACTAATTTCTTGAAATAAGAAATGAATATTGATGTGGATTTTAAAAATTTGGAAAAACATGTTAAATAATTTTAAATATGTGATCATGATTGATTAGAGAAAATATAATGGGAAAGAAATCATAGTTGTCAAAACCGAGTTTAGATGAATCCAATGGTTGTGGTAGAGAACCCCAAAATCACCAATAACTTCTTTTCACAATGGGAATGTTACATAGGGTTTTTAATTTCCTAGTAACTTAGAACCATATTTAAAAATAGAGAAAATCCCACCCAATGGTCATGGTGAGAACCATTCACTAGTCAATAGTTTGAAAGTATCACTCCCTCGTAGGTGACACAGTGTTCATGAATGAAGAAGAAAAGAAGAGATTCAAGAAATTTGGTTTGTGGAATAAGATAAAAAATGAATTACATTAAAAAAATAAAATAACTAATACAATAAATCTATTATAATGATAATTTATTTGAATAAATTCTACCCCCTCAGGCTATCCTTAAATGGATAGGAAAATAAAAATCCTATTTGAATCATCCTAATAGAGGTTGTCCTCTATCCTAGAAATTCCATCACCATAATGGATGAATGGAGTGGTACATTGGCCTCTAATTTATAAACGTTCCTGAGTCTTGAGTAGCATTCAATTTAATTTTGGATGGGTTAAAACGTGTTCGTACATGGATATCATATCATAAAGAATGTTTAAAAACTGAAGATGCGACAAATCTGGCCGTTTTTTCTATGTCTTGACCTTTACATGTCGTGTACTAACTACACCACTTTTAATCTATTCACAACATGTAATTTGTTCATCACATGGAATTTATTCACCATGTGTAACCTATTAACCACGTGTAATGTTTTCAACCCATCGAATCTATTCATGATGTAAAAACTCTTTTGTTCAGTTTCACCCCCGCAAGTGTCCCACTAACATTATTCCTCATGTAAATCCACATTTTTGTAAAAATTAGGGTCTCTTTTTGATTGTAATTCTCTCTTCCCACAAAAATATTCATCATACGTAATATTGAAGAAAAAATAAATTTTATAGTCTTTGATTATAAATTAAAATCATCAGAATCAATACATTTAATTATGAAAAATTTATATAATAGATGAACATATCAAACCCCCCATACATGAATTCCTAAATTTCCCTAAATATGGAATCTCAACATAACTTAATTTATCCTTATTCTAACATAATTTAAATAAAATTTAAAAAAAAAATATTTGATCAAATAGAATATTAAATATTCTTGCATCACATGTTTGAAATTTATGAATGCATCATTTTTAAATGAATACAAATTAACAATGAATTTTACTTTTTCTATTTTAAAATACCAATTCCATTTTATACATCAATTCTCATTTTTTCCATTCATTATTAATATGCATTCCTTTTTTAATTTACCTCACTTGAATTTTTTCACTCATCATCACGGTCAGAAGGAATAAAGTAGCACAAATTCCACAAGGACATGTCACTTACAATAAGTTTTCAAGGAATCTATCAACTCTATAACGTAAAAAAAATCAAAAATAATTATTAGGGTTTGACCACACAAATCAAAAATCTACAAGCCTTTGGGTTGGTAGGTAAATGATGCAAATCATGAAAAGTTAAAAAAATGATGTTTTGTCTTTTTATTACAGTAAATGAAAAAAATAAGCCCAATGAAAGTCTCTACTTCCACAAATATCATAGAACAATCTTACAAAGAGATGAAATGAAAAAATGAAACCCCCCCCATTTATTACTATTAATTTTTTTTAAAAAGTTTGTGGTGGGAATAATTCTAACATCTACCACCAAACCCAAAAAGATATTCTCACAACACCATTTTAAATAGTTATTATATAATCACCTATAAAGCAATGGTAATTTTTTAACTACCCTTGACACAACCAATTTTTTTCATTTTCATTTTATTTTTTTTTCTATTTTATATGTGGGTGTGAAGAAATATAATGAATGTGGATACCCCAAATCTCATGATATTACCCCCACACTTATTCATTAAAAAAATATGAATCCCATAAATTAGTAATAATTTCCCCCACTCTTATTTTTGATAATCATGAAAAAATTTTGATCTTGAAAGGAAATGATAAGAAAAGATTTTAACATTCATCGTCCCTACCATTGATCTTCACATATGCGATGGGATTTAAAATGGTTTAATGTAAGGTGGGTCTCAGGATTAGGGATAAAACATTATTCCTTAATTAGATTAAAAGAGAATATTTTTAGTCAGACCTTTGATTAGATGAAAAGCATGTTCTAGAAGAGAACATTCCTACGTTTCATAAGAAATATATTATAGAAGGAATTGAAAATATTTTATGTAAAATATGTCTCAGGAATGTGAAAAATGGTTGGGAAAATCAATCATGGAAATTTGTATGAATATTTAATTCAATTAATTCAAATATTATATATTTAAAGCATTTCTCAATCTCATAAAACATTCATCTTTAATGTTCAAAATTACACCCTAAATTAAGATTTTCCAAATAAAAATCCACATGCTTATAAAATAAATTTTCCGTATTATTAATGGTCAAATATTTTGAGAAATAAATTTATATCCATGGAATGTTAATTTTTCTATGCATTATATGTCTCCTAGTTCGGTTTTTAAAACATGATTCAAATAAGGGAATGCATTTGGATGTTAAAAACTATAATAAAATATCTAGAGAAAAGTATATAAATTACAAATTAAATCAAATATTTCCATTTTTATTATTTCTTTAAATATGGCTTTATAGGTTTTACTTGCATTAGACTCACGATTTTTTATTCATAATGTTTATTTTGTTGATTTCATGACGTGAATGTCGTTCCTTATGTGTAATGGTCCTAATTTTTTTATTTGTATTTGTTGCTTTATTTTCTAGTGATTCTATCATGGACCTAAAAAAATCAAAATAATATAAAATCTCAGGACACTCTAATATCAGTCACAAATAATTAGTGTAATTTAAATTAAATAATAATGTAAAATAATATCCCAATAATGCAATAAATAAAAATTATTAGAATGCAATAAAAATCTGGTTGCCTCCCGATATCTGATTTTTTTAATCACCATTTATCTCGAACATACTTGGGTTAGCTGATTAGTGTGTGTTATTGAGCTAACCTTCTTGTGTTCACCAAATTATGACATTGATATCCACCCAGCTCAACTTGACTTCTCCTTGTTGAAATTAGAGTGTAACTCGAAGGTGATGATTAAAGATTGAATATTATGAAGACTACCCATATGATTTTGGTATCTATCAGAATTAGAAAAATTATATGTCTTTAATATCAAACTTCACATGTTACATTTCTTCATTTATTTCCTTGGGATCTATAGCTATCCATTCGAATTATTCTGTTGTGGCTTCTTCTTTTTGTTTGTCTACGTAGTCATGAAATGGTGCTACTAGTTTTTCTTACTATTCGTTTGTTATTCTTATAGTTCTCCAGTATCTTTAAAATTTTTTATAATAAATATGGAACCCATATCTTCCTCTTATTCTTTTTCATTAGTTAATTGTGGTCTAAATTTTACAAGGAAGTGTTGTTGCTTCTAAAAAACTGAGGTCTCTTCTTATTCATTTTATTTTTCTTTCTTTACATTCATATACTTATAGATTTTTGAAGCCTATTTTGGCCCAGTCAAGTTTTATATTATGGTTACCTTATTTATTATCCTCCAAATATCAAAAATCATATGAATCATGATTAATATCAAAATTATCTTCAAAAGTTTAATATTCCTCCATGTTGTGGTCCATCATTCATTTATTTTAGTGCTCCATGCTAAATTATAGCTCCAAAATAAGGGGTGATGTGTATTAAAAGATTGAGTATGTTTGTGACTGTTCATTGGATTGATTTTTCAATGTTTTATTTACATTTATTATATTCTCCATATCCTCTACCAGGAAGGAAGAACAATCCATGGTAGTCAGCATGCCCTGGAGCCCTACCTTGACAACCAAAAATACCTCGTGCTATAATGTGTAACACAAAAAAATTAAATAAACCCAAATTTTAGGCTAAAATGAGAAAACAAATCTGATAAAACAATTTTTCTAAATTATTAAACCCGTAAAATATATTCCCCTTTCACAATAAACAATGTCAAAATCATGATATTCCTCTGGTCATCATTATTTCCCATAGGTTTGTCGAATTTAGTAATTATAATAAAAAAAGTAAATGACAGGGTAGTATAGGAATTAAAATTCCAATGTTGAACCCATAATGATATGGTTGAAGAAAACATTAATTTAATAAAATAAAACCATTTTTTTGGATTGAAACCAAAACTAATTTATTTAAAAGAGAAATGATGACTGATTTGGGTTTTAATTAGTTGGAAAAACATTCTTGGTAATTGTAAATCGGGGTCCGTGGTTGATTAAATAAAAAATTAATGGGGAATAAATCATAGGTGTCAAAAACATGTTAATTTGAATCCAATTGTCAGGGCAGACATACCTAAAATCACCAATGTCCATTTTTTCAATGGCTATATTACATCGAATTTTTGATGACCTGATAACTTGGAACAATATTTAAACATAGAAGAAATTAAACACAATTTTCAAAGTGAGGATAGTTTACTAGTCAATTCATGGAACGTATCACTCCCTCATTGATCATGAAATGGTTATGAATGACACATTGATATAGTGATTTAAGAAAATATGTTTTCAGAAAAATATCCAAAATTAATTTCATTCAGAAATAAAATTCCTCAACAAATAAATCCTCCTTCATTACAATTTATTTTAAAAACATCAACCCCATGATTTTCATGAGTGGGTAGGAAAATAATAATCTTATTTGAATCATCAAATTATGTGCAGTCTTTGATCCTAGTGGCACTCATCTTAAATGAAAGAATAGAGTAGTACCCTGATCATATATTTGTAAACTTCCCTAGGGATATGGTATCATGTAATGGAATTTAGGATGGGTCAAAAATTTATTATTGGTGTACCCGAGTTCTAAGAACAGTTCAAAAATTGATGTTTTGTGGAATTTGAACATTTTTGGTCCATCACAACCTTTTCACATCGTTTACTAATTACACCACATGTAATCTATTCACTACATGTAATGTGATCACGAAATGTAATCTATTAACTATGTGTAATCTAGTCACCATGTGTAATCTATTCACCAAATGTAATCTTTTCACCATGTGCAATCTCTTTTGTTGGGTTTTGACACCTGTAAGTATCTAACTAGAATCATTAATGAAGGGAATCCATATTTTAGTATAAATCATAGTATCTTTTGTCCAATTTTTCTTATTTCCCAGTAAAACACTGCATCATTCCCAATATTGATGAAAAAATCATGATTATATGAATGCATTAGCAATAAATATCATTATAATTAATTCAATTTATAATAAAAAATGTATATAATAAATGAACTTATCAAACACCCCACACTCGAATTCAAATAAATCCTCAAGGATGGAATACAAACAAACTAAAATGGATGATTAATCTAACATTATTTAAATTGAATGTCTCTAATAACAATTTATAAAATGGAATGTTAAATTATTGAGCTTCACTAGTTCAAAATTTATGAATGCATCATTTTCAAAGAAAAAAGAATAACCTTTTCATTCACATATTCTCAATTTTCGATTGAATATTAATATGAATACCATTTTTAATTTACCTCATATGAATTTTCATATTCATCATAAAGTTAAAAATTAATAGAGTGATTGAAAAACCTGAAGAACATGCCACTTACCAAAGGCTTGCAAGGAATCTAGCATCTCCCCCACGTAAAGACAAAATCAAAAATAATGATGAGGTTTTTCCTTTTAGGATCAAATTACTTTAAGGATTTGGGTTGGAAGGTAAATGATGCCAATAAAATAAGGCTAAAAATGAGGTTTTTTCTCTAAATTACTTTTCATGATAATCAATATAAGCTCAATGAAAGTCTCATGTTCCCCCTATATCATAGAGCATGCTTATAAATACCTGGAATGAAAGAAATGAAACACAAACGATTATTATTGTTATTTTTCTTTTCAATTATGAATGATTAGTCTATTGAAAATTCTGAAAAAAACCTCCCAAACCCAAATGATCTCTTCACAAAAATATTTTTAATAGTTATAAGAAGATCACCAGTCAATAAATAGTTAATTTTGAAATTCCATAGAAACAATTATTATTATTATTATTATTATTATTATTTTAATATAGTGTGTGACAAATAAAATGAATGTGACATCCCCAAATATCATAAAATTTACCCCCAAATGTATTTATTACTAAAAATTCATCCCTTCCAGAAGTTACTATTTCCATTACTCTTATTTCTGATAATTAGGAAAAAAATTGAGAATAAGGAAGGGGAGGATACGATGAGATTTTAACACAAATATTCCATATAAAGACTATTAATGGATTCTATGGTATTTATAATGGATTAATTTAATGTGGGTCTCATCATATGGGATATGAAAATATGCTTGAATCATATTATAATTGATTATGTTCCCCCATATATTTTATATGATGCAATGACAGTTTTTAAAGATAACATTCTTGAGTTTCACAAGAAATATATTATTAAAAGAATGGAAAATATTGGCTCAAAATATATATCAAGGTGAGACCAATGGTTGGTAAAATAACTTGAGTAAATACATATGAAAAATTAAATCACTTATTGAAAATATTAGAAATTAAAATCCTGGATAAATCTCAATAAAATTTCATTCGTAATGATCAACTTTCCCCCAAAATCCAATTTTTGCATATCCTAGTCCACATATTATATACTGATTCATTTTCACGTTATCATAAATCTAATTTATTTTCAAATAAATGTAAATTCTTGTAATAATAATTTTCCTAAGCAGTTTATGCCTCCTAGTTTGGTTGATTAAAGAAAGAATAAAATATGTGGAATGATATTGGTAGTTAAAAACTATAATTAAATATGGGGAGTACAATAGAAAATTTCATAATTTAAATGATTACAATTCTTTTTTTTTTGTTTTTTAAAAGGTAGATATGTAGATTCTAAAACCTCTAGATTCACAACTTGTTTGGAATTTACATGTATTTCGTTGATTTCATGACTTGAATATGGTTCATGAGGTTTAATGGTCTTACAAATTTTCATTTTTTTTCTTCCATCTACTTTGTTTTCAAGTTCTTCTATCTTGGCCTTCAAAAAACTAGAAATTAAGTGAATGTATAGGCCCATCCAATAATTCTCAAATATAATTAGAGAAATAAAATTAAATAATAATATAAAATCAAATCTTAAGAAATCAATAAATATAAATTCCTAGATAGAATTTAAAATAGGATTAACTCTCGGTACCATCTATTCTTTGATGGTCATTTATATTGACCAATCCCGAGTTATCTGATTAGATTATGGTAGAGATATAACCATCTTTTGTTCACCAAATAATGAAATTGAAATCCAGCCAGCTCTGCTCAACTTCTCTTTCTTGAAATTGGAAATGAAATTAGAGCATGTTACTAGAGTCTGAATAGAATGAAAAATACCAACATAATTTCGTAATCTACCCTTTCTTGGTAAATTTTTTTCTTTAACTGTTGGTTTCATGTTTTGAGTTTCTTCATTGATTTACTTTGGTTCCATGACTATCTCTTCAACTTCATCAGTTTTTGTTTCCTTTTTTATTCCTCTTCATAGTAATCATGTGGTACATCTCGTTATTCTTCTTCAACTTATGCTGATTTAATATGTTCAAAAAAATTTGTTATAATTTTTTAATCCATATCTCTATCTTCTTATTCATCATTTATATGTGGTCCAAATGTTTCACAGTATCTTTGTATCATCTCAAAAACTGAGATTTTTTCTTCTTTTATTTATTCTTCCTATTTACATTTTATACTTTTAATTTTCTGAGGTGTGTTTTGTACCAATGAGGTTCTATAGAAATATTATCCCTTCATAATTTCATAAACATAAAAAGTTAAGGGAATCATGATTAAAATAAAAATAAAAGTCATAAGTGGTTTACACCTTTTCATTATTATCCTTGATTATTTTTTTCTTGTACTACTTGTTGAAATATGGCTGTAATATTTGGGGTTATATGTATTAAAATATTTGGTACCTTTTTTTGGAACCCATGGGATTGCTTTTTCATCATTATATTTTTGATGAGTAGGTTCTCTATATCCTCTTATAGGAAGAAAAACCTATCCTTAGTAGTCATCGTGCCCTAAAATCCTACCATTACAACAAAAAATACATAGTGTAGTAAATTTTAATACAAACAATTTAAATGAATATATATTATAGGATAAATTAGGGAAAAAATGATAAAATAAATTCTGTAAAATATTAAACTGACAAAATATCCAATCTTATCCACAAAAACAATGCAAAAAAGTTGATATCTCCGTGCACATTTTTATTTCCATGGGGTTAATGAATTTAAGAATTTTATAGTAGGAATGAAATAGAAAAATACACTATTGGTTAGAAATTTATTTTAACATCTGATGTTTAACCCATAGAGATAGGGTTAGAGGAAATATTAATTCAATAAAATACTAGAAAACTATTTTTTAAAATAATGCAAAACTAATTATTTGAAAGAATAAATGATGATTGATGTAGATTTTATGAATTCTTAGAAATGTTATAAAAAAAATTAAATTTTGGTTCATTATTTGTTTTTGAGAAAATTATGGCAAATAAGTCATATGTTTCGTAACTAAGTTTAGTTGAATCTGACAGTCATGGTAGACAACCCAAAAATCACAGATATCCCCTTTTCAAAATGGTTTGGTTACTTTGAGTTTTAAATAACCTAGTAACTTAGTAGAATATTTAAACATAGGGTAATATCCAACCAATGGTTATGATGAGGAATTTTCACTTGTCAATGTGTTGAAATTATCACTCCCTCACTGATCATGCTATGGTCATGAATAATAAAATGATGAAGAGATTTATGAAATTAGGTTTGTTGAAAAATACCCAAAATTAATTTATTTCTAAAATAAAATACCTCAAAAAATAAATCCCACTTCATTATAAATAATTCTAAAATATTATCCACCATCAGTCTATCCATCAGGTGGTTGGAAAATAAAAATTCTCTTTGAATCCTCAAAGTAGCACCAGTCCTCAATCCTAGCACCGACGTCTCCCAAATGGCTGAATACACTGATACCATGCCCCTTATTTATAGATTTCATTCGTACTTCAGTATAATTCAACAACATTAAGGATGGGTCAAAAAGTGTTTATTGGTGGGTATCGAGTCATAAAACAAGTAAAAAATTGAAGATATAGTGAATATGACCATTTCTGGTCTATGGTGACCATTAAATGTGGTGTACTATTAAGTCCACATTTAATCTATTCCCCATGTGTCATTTTCTATCAACATTTATTCTATTATAAATGTGTAATATGTTCACCACATTTAACTGGTTCACCAAATTTAATCTCATTAGTTCAGTTTTCCCCGAAAAAGCATCCCACTAACATTATTTATCATGGGAATGAATCTTTTAGCAGAAATCGTGGTCGCATTTGGATTATTTTGATAATTTCCCAAAACAAATTACATCAGGTGAAATACTAAAGAATACATAAGGTGTATAGAAATTTACTAACAATCAAAATCATTATAATAGTTTTATTTTGTTATAAAAATGTAAATAATAAATGAACTTATCAAACCCCACATACAAGAATTCATATTTTTCCTTTAGTGTTGAATCTCAATTTACTATAATGGATGATTTCCCTAAAATTATATAAGTTCAATGTCTACATAAAAATTTATAAAATGGTACGTTAAATGTTCAATCATCACAAATTGAAATTTATCTGTCTATCTTTTTCAAAGAATACAAATTGACCATGTATTTTACATTTCATCATTTGAAAAATCCAAGCCATTTAATTCAACCATTATCATTTTTTGACTTATTAATAATATCCATACCATTTTTAATTTACCTCATATGTATTTGTTTGCTCATCATCAATGGATTAATGAATAGAGCAGTGTGAAAACATTAATAATATTTCACTTACCATATTCTTCTAAGGTATGTAACATCTCCACCGTGTAAATAAAATGTAAAAAATAATCCTGAGAGCATCACAGTTTAGGATCAAATAAAAATGAGGATTAGGGAAGATTGTTAAATGATATAAATCATGTACGTATCAAAAAATATTTTTTATGTAAATTAATTTTTTTGATATTCCGAAGAAGCTAAATAAAATTTTCTTCTTTTCCTAGTATCTCAGAGTAGTCTTATTAAGTGATGAAATGAATAAAATAAAACACGCCTTATATTATTAAATTTTTTATTACTTTTTATAAATTTTATGCTATTGATGATCCTCAAATCCACCACCCAACCCCAAATGTTCTTCTCACGACACAATTCTTTGTTGTTATAATACGATATTTGGTCACAAAATGGTGGATTTTGAAATGCCTTGACACAACCCATTTTCTTCCTCTACTTCTTCATTTTTTCTTTTTTGAAGAGGATGTGTAATACATATAATGAATTCACCTTCCCCAAATCTCAGGAAAATATCCCCAACATTTATTTATTAGAAAAAATTCACCCCATCCACTAGTCTCCATTTCCCCACTCTTATTATTCTTAATCCAGATGAATATTTAGAGCAATTTAGGGATGAATACGATGACATTTTAACATGGATCTTACCTATAATGGATGTTAATGGACTATATGGGATTTAAAATGGAATATTTTAAGATATTTCTTAGGAAAATTACACACAAAATATTGCTCAATCATATTAACAATGATTATGTTCATTCATAACGTTGATCAGATTCTAAGAATTTTTTGAAAGAGAATATACCTGTGTTTCACAAGTAATATCTTATATAAATAATGGAAAATATTTTCTCAATGTATTCCTCATGAATGAGATGAATGTTTGGGATGCAAATTAAAGGAAATTAATATGAATAATTAAATCAATTAATGCAAATATCAGAAATTGAAAGCATTGGAAAATGTGAGAAAAATAATTTCATTTAGAATGATCAACATGCACCTCTGAATCATGTTTGTTTAAATTTGAATCCATATTATAATCTACTAATTCTTTTCCCTAATGTTTTGATTCATTTCTTTTGTAAAAATAATTTAAATTCAAGGAAAGGTAATTGTCCAATGACGTTTATGCATCTTATCTAGTATTATTAATGAATGAATCAAATGTTGGGAATGTAATTTGTAGTAAAAAATTATAATAATATGTGGGGATTATAGTAGAAAAATTATTAATTGAAACACTTACTCCCCCCTTTTGTGGTATTTTAATATTTTATGTGGAGATACTTCCTATATTCGATTAATGATATGTTAAGAATTTATATGGGGTTTTTGATATCATCATGTGAGTGTGGTTTATGTTGTGTAATGAACCTATATATTTTATTCCATTTTTCTGCTTCTTTCTTTGATAGTGCTTCTATATTGGGTCTGATAAAATAAAAATCAACTCAATATTCTGGCTTAACCATTAATACTCAAAAATCATCAAGGGAATTGAAATATAATTACAACATAAAATTATATAGTAATGAAGAAATAAATATAAATTACTAGAAAGTAATAAGAATAGGTTTGACTCTAAATAACTACTATTTTAATGGTCATTTAGCTCAACCATAAACGGGTTAGATGACTGGAGTGTAGTATTATATTCACCCAAGATTAACAGATATGGATATTACATCATTTTAGATGAATATTTTGTAGAATAAAAAAATACATGCTCATGAAACATAACCATTTTGTGACTTTGGAAACATGAAAAAGAACATTATTTTCCTGGTGAATGATTTTCAATAACTCACAAAAATATCTACAAATTTTTTAATTATACCTAAAACCATTCCTGATAACTTGGGGAAAGGAAATATAAGAAAGGGGTGAGCTCAAATGCTCAGTATGGACAATTAAGAGAGATATGTAAGCACAATTATGAGAATTACTGTATGAGAACAAGACCAAGAATATATAATATCATACCATGAATATCAAAGACCATATATATGAGGCATGGTAGAAATAATGATTGTTCATAAGACATTAATCATAAGGAAATTTAGAACATAAGCTAGGAAACATAACATAGGAATAAAACATGGAACTGTGGCAGACACATAAGCATATAATATGATTTCCAAAGTATCCAAGGCGTTACTTCCTAGACCATATTGGTCATATCGGTTCACACCCCATACCATATTGGTATTCATGGTTCACTCCCATGGCCATATTTCTAGCAAGAGTTTACTCCCCATAACATCTTGGTAGTCCTGGTTCACTCCTATGACCTTGTTATTAGTCAATGTTCATTACTAAGACCATCATAGTCTATCTCATGTGATATAAATCATTACCCAATGCATTGGAGGGAGATATAGGTATCGCCCATCTCATAATTAAATTATACACACATGTTCCACAATATCATAAATAATCATATCGTAACCCCTAAAACGAAATCGATATCATAAACATGTAATCATATTATAACACATGAAAAAAGACATTCATCATGATAATTTCATAAAAAGAATATCCCATGAAAGAGAAATTGATTTCATAAACCAATAAACCATGAAATAGAAATATATTTCAAAAAGTCCATGAAATTAAAAATAATCCATTCATAGAAAGAAAATGAATTTATCCTTTATATCATTTCCTAGAAGTGCATGAGTAACATCAATGGATATCATCTTAGATGGAAAAGAAGTTTGAAATAACTTTCAGGAATTTTTATTCAAAAAAATACTCTTTCTTATTTTAAAAAAACATTTTAATACATAAAATCATTTAAAAATTAAATTCCTAGAAAATAACTTGAAAATTTATAATGAATATTTGAAATGATTTTAATAGTCATTTTACTTTAAAACATATAAAAGAATATAAAAACATTAAAAAAACCCTTTTAGTTGAAAAAACATTGAAAATTGGAAAATAAATCTTGAAAATGTTTTGAAAAACTTTTTTGTTGAAAACATATTAAAGAAACATGAAAATTCATTAAAAACATTTCCTTGAAAATAATTTTCATACATAAAAATAATGTTTGAAAATTTATTAAAAACCTTTTTACCTAAAAACATATGAAATAATAATGAAAATGTTTTAAAAAAAATTTATTTGAAAATAATTTGAAATCTTTTAATGAAATATTGGAAATGTTTTGAATATATTTTTACTTCAAAACATGTGAAATAATGTTGAAAATGTTTTGAAAACCATTTCTTTGAAAATACATTGAAAACATAAAAATAACGGTTTAAAAAATTTTAATGCCATTTTTTCGAGAAAACTACTTTTAAATACATTTTCTTATTTATTAATATTTAATAAATGAAATGGTAGCTTCAATGGAATGACGATGAGTAAGTTTGTACATGTTGTATGAGGTAAAAATAGCATTCCTTTTGTATGATAAAATGTTTTAAAAAATTAAATTTCTAGAAAGAAACAATAATATTACATTCAAGATATTTTACAAATACAAAAATTTTAATTTTTTTATATTATATAAGGGTGATATAATTTTCCTATAAACCCTTTTTAGAAAACATAGATTTTTGATAGAAGAGAGAGTAAAGTTGAGATTTTTTCAAAAAAAAATTTCTTAAATATCTTGTGTTCCAATGATTAGCGAAATGATTCCAGTACTTTAATATATCTTGAATAAATAGATTATAAGTCATCTCTTGAGTGTTCTTTAGAGATCTAACATATGATTTCATCAAAGAAGTGAAATCACTAAAAAACTCAAGAAGCGATGAGATTCTTTCAATCAACTCATACCTTGTGGTTCCTTGGTATCAAAATATCCATGTAAGAAAAGGAATCTATACTAAGATTAAAATATCATGAAAATAATTATTTTCATTATATAATGTGTAAAATTAAGGTATATATGTATTAATAAATAATCTAGGTGCATAAAAAATGAGTCTTGAAGAATCCAAATTGAGAAAAAACTATTTTATAGATTTGGAAACTTTTGAATCTTAATCCTCATGATGGAAAGATCATAAAATGAAAATTTTAATTCCAAAAAATTAACTATACGATAAATATAAAACAATCATGGGTATTACATAAAAAACAGAAAAGGAAATAGTGAGGAACATAGAATTTATCTCACAGAAATAAAAAGTGAGATGAAATCCCCATACCTTGTTTCTTGAATCTTTTCATACTCATTCAGAACACCTATATAATAAATATAAATTTATTATACTTGTTTTAAATAATTATATTATTATATATAATACCATATATGGTTTTATTTTTTCATTATATAATCCTATTTTTAGCCATCATATGTTAAGGTTTCACTTAGGTTTATTTTTTCTTTATTTTTCATATGTGTCCTAATTTGTTATATTGTTGGTACTTATACTTATATCATGATTCCATAATGTAAAAATTGCTATATATATCATGAATATACATTATATTTTTATTTTAATATCCTATATAATATACACTTTTGAAATGGAATACACCGCTCATGCTGACGGCAGGCCATACGTACAGATGAAGACTATTTCTGTTTAATAATCGTGTTGAGAGAAACAAAGTAAAAAAAATATTTATATATATATAAAATTATACTTGATTCATTATATATTATATATAATATATATTTAATAAAACCATCCTTAATACAATCCATCTGGTGTATGAATGAATCATATCACTTTGAGGGGGCGGTAGTCCACACTTCCTCAAACGAAATTATCATATTTAGATAAGATGGAAAGAATAAAGGTATGTTCCAAATAAAAAATAAATAAAAATAAATACATTATAAATAAAATATATATCATATATAAATAGTTTTCCTATCATATTTAACAATAATAAATTTGACAATGGAAAACTGAATTTCATGAGGCAATAGTTCTCCCTACATAGAAATAGTTGGTTCCTTACCCATTAGATGGTGGTGTGTGTAAGTTTAGGATGAACCATTTAAATAATAACATACTAGTATATTTATTATAATTTTTTTCTATATAATCATATAATAAATTGAGTTTTAGGCCGATGGATAAGGAAAATAAAATATAGGACTTGAGAGAAGAGGTTACCTCTAAATCGGGTAACTCCTTTTGGTCTGTGTAAAATGGATTCCTCAGATTTCCTTATGCCAACGAGAATAATTATAGGATTAAGAAATGATTTATGGTATCTTTGTTGGGTATATATTTTCCAAACATAATTGGTTCGGGAGGTGTTTGGATGTTGGATTGTATGTTGATTTTTTAAGGTAAATGGAACGACTTACTTGGAATTTTTAGAAATAAATTAGGTGTACACATGTTCTTAACTAATCAAAGTCATAAAAAACAAAAAAATGGATATTTAATGTTTTATGGAAAGAATATGGATATAAAATGTGGGTTTTACAATTTTTTATATCATTTGGTACCTTGGTATTGAGGTTTAGTCTATAATTATGCTAAATTTGGCCTTAATTACTATGCTTAATTTTATTCATTTTTACTAATCCTTTTGGTCAAAAATTGACTGGGTATTATTAGATTATAAATATTTTACTTAATAAAATGTGTTATTTTTTTAATAAAATTCTAATCATTTGATAGGAAAATTTAAGATTACTCTTAATCCCAAAGACGAGACAAAATAATGGTCTTTTAATGTAGAGAAATGATCAAAAATTTGTTAAGATTTTGTTTTCAATTTTAATGTAATTTTGATTATAATGAATTAAATTTTATTAATTTATGTTATATTTATCTAATTCTAGCTTAAAATAAATTTATAATATCACTTATCATTCATAATTAATTAAACAAAAATTAGGTTTTAACAAAAAAAGTTTTATTTTTCACAATTCATCAAAAAATGACGTTTCTCAGAAAAATCCAAAATATTAACCCTAGGCTAGTTTTGAAATTATGAATATAAAAATGATGTTTATTTTTACAAATTAAATATAAAAATGTATCTAAAATTAATTTTAATATTAAAATCGGTTCGTTCAAGAAAAAGATATTTTTAATATAAATGGACTTTAGCAAAAATCATATATTTCATTATCAATATGTTTTATTTATATAAAATAATGATAAAAAATATTTTAAAAGAAGTTATTAATATTCCTATAACTATTCTTAATAACTAGGTTATATTTAAATAATTATAAAAAAATATGTTTCATAGGAACTCGTTGTTGCAAGCATCGTACACCAATTCGGTGTTCCATGTAACGTATGAAAAGTTGTATGCAAAGTCCGTGTTATGTGTAACATACACCTAGTTGGTTCAATGTTAACGAAATGATTGAATTGATTAATTTCTATAGATAAATGAGAATTTATTTTATTAAGATAAAAAATCATTGTGAACATAATAATATTTTCTTTTATATTCAACAATTTTTTATATTCATTTATAATTAATTAGTAACCTATAAATTTTTATTATACTACATAAACCATATATTATCATAGATTATTTAAAAATAGTCATAAAATCTAATTTCATTTCATTTTTTTACCTGATTATATTAAATAACAACAGTTTAATAATATATTATTGTTCGGTATACCTCAGTTCCGCGTGTTGTTCAAGTCATCGAGGAAATTCATTATTGCATATAAAGCAAGATAACCTCAGTGTTTCATGTAAAACATGACAATGTTTTTGTTTTATGTAGTTTACAATTATCTTGGTATTGTTTATAACACGATACAAACCAATTTCTTTAATATGAAATGAAATATCTTCATTGTAGCTTGAAAGGAAAAATATCAAAAAGGTTAAATTTTTTCGATTTTTTTTTCACAAAATCCCATGGGGTTATATTCTACCACTATTAAAACTAATTTCACCCTAAATTTCATGTGGGTTATCAAGGGTTTAATTCTTTAATTTTTTATTCATATAACCCCACATATTAAAAATTAATACTAACTCTTCCTTTAAAAATTTAATGTTGGAACCCTAATAGTTACCCAATGTAACATATAACTAGGTATCTGCATAGAAAAACATAAGTTGATATTGAAGATTTTACTTAATGGAAAAGCATAAATAATTATAGGAAGTGATTGAGGCCATCAATCATAGATAAGTGAATGATCAAAGAAATGTTTAGCGCCTAAAAATAATAAATCTATGATGATATAAAAGTCCATTAGTTCAATAAAAAATAATGTATGAGGACAACACATTTTCCTTTTTTTATCATTATCCTATCATTGAGAAAATTTTTTATCGACCAAGAAAACATTAAAATTTTAATTATTTGGTTATTATTTTATCTATTTTTGATTTTCTCTTTAAATCATGAAATGGATGTCCAAAAGTTAACTTTGATGTCTGATGTACTAGTTTTTTATCAGATATTAATGCCGATAAATGAATCAAAAGTATTACTATTTATCTAAAACTATTCTTAGAAATAAATATAGTTAATAAATTAATCTCTAATTATAAAAATTAACAATACCTTTTTATCATAAATAATTATTCATCAAAACTATTTATACATAAACTAGGAAATAATGTAGGCCGGTGGTTGATGAGAAACCCTTATCATCTTTAGGTCATGGTTTTAAGACCCACAACCTTACTAGACTTGAGTGGTTGTCACCCAACATACATGAGGTACTTTTCTAAAACCACACTAATATAATTTATAAAATAAATATGTCAGAAATCCTTGAAATAATGATGATCACTAAATTACATTTTTACTAAGGTTTTCGATACAAACTCAGTACAAAAATACCTCCACCAATGTTTAACATAACTTTTTCATGAATTGTTAACATTATAACCCTTACAAAAGATGGAAATCCAATTATTAAGAAATAAATTCTTGAAATCATCTTAACATTGATTCCCCATATATTAAAATTTATCACTTTTTTGTTACATTCTAAACATGTGATTACCCATATCAGATATTCCCTTGAAACATGATAATAACATTAATTACCATAAATTGTTTAGGAAAAAAATGCATTCTTAATTATTCAAATTTATACTGGATATATTCCTTAAATATAAAAGTGATATAATCTTGATCAGTTATAGCATAAACCACATATCAAAAAGTCCTTACTTAGAACGAATATAATCAATAAAATCCCATTTACTTATCCATATCTCATAAATATTTGTCCATACAACATTATCTTACCATAAAGAACATATTAAATGTTACCTACCCTTACTAAAAATATCACATTGTCATTAGATCAAATACCTAGTCTATTAAGAACATTCAACATAGTTATGAAAATACTAATGAAAAAATATAAGTAGATCAATGCTTGTATACTTCACCATTCATAATTTTTCAAATCCAAGCATATAAAAACACTGACTACTTCATTACTAATCCATTAACGTATATACCTCACAATATTATATACTAAATCTTTACTTTCGAATTTCACTGGTAGGGTCATAATTATTAGTAATGTGACCATTATTCACACCATCTGGCTGATTTCCTTCAGGAGCATTCCTCATGGGACATTGAGTTTCACAATGATAATTTATTCCACAATTATTACACTTAACCTTTGATGAAGAATTATGGAGTCCAAAATTCTCATCCATTCCGTCAACCGAATTGATCATTTTTACATTTCTATCACATGATTTATGTCCTTCTTTTCTACAGTAAAAACACATTCTTATTCTTCTAAGACATCGAATATTGTGGTTCTTTACACATTCTTCACTCAAATTAAACACAATATTATTTCCTCTATGGTCTCAATTACATGTACTCTCATCCAATTCCTTATTTTTCTTCCTTCGTGAGTTCGAGAGTTGGTTAAGGGACACATTTTTAATCATGTTCCTTGAAAACTGATTATGCATGATCACAACATCTTTTAATCAAGTGATCATCCTACTTCTTTTATCATCATAAAATCTTCCATCCCATTCAAAATTAATCAAGTTCCTTCCAGTTCCCACTATTAACTAAAACCAGAATCATAGTGTGAGAATTAATTATCATAGTAGAAAACCACACCGAAATGAAAAGAATTACCTATAAGTTATCTAAATCATGAATCATTCCATTATCTATGAAACCCATGTTTCATCATTGGTTATTCACATCCAATTAAATTTAAATATTTCAGGATTTATAATGAAGTGTTTTTGAATTCCCAAAACATATCCTCTGATAGAGTCAAATCAAGTGTGAAACTAGGCCTGTTGTCGTGTACCAGATTACCCTGAGTCATGCCCAAAAAATCTTTTTAGAGAAGTTACCCCTAGGTATATCTATTCCACGCCACATACACTTGTAGTGTACAGAAAGGGATTCATTTATAAAAAACCAATCACTCTACTCTTTACCAAAATTCTAGGACATTTTCCAAAATGTTGACTCATCCTTATACTTATCCTTAGAGGCATCCTTAGAAATATAACTAGGTATATGACTAAAATTTAACCATCCTAGTTTCCAATGGATTATTAAAAATTTACTTTGATACCAACTATAGAGACCAAGACTAAAGATACATGGATATTACATCTTTCTAGATGAATATGATGTACGTTACAAAAACACATTCCCAACGACCGTAATGGATTAGTGTATTTGGAAAGTTGGAAACAAAATCATCTCTACTTTTGAACAATCTTCAACATCCCCAATTGATATCTCGTAATTTATTACATCAACTGAATCCATTATTCATATCATAGGGAATGGAAAATTAAGAAAGGAGTGAGCTCAATTTCTCCGTAAGGGTAAATAAGGGAAATGTTTAATCATAGTTATGATCATAAGTGTATGAGAACATGATCATGAAAATAGAATATCATACCCTATATATAAATGATAATGTACACTAAACATTGGAGGAATAATTTATTTTCATAAGACATTAATCATAAGGAAATAAAGTACATAAGCAATAAAAGGTTTATATTAGATTAAAACATGGATTTTGGAAGACACATAAACATATAATATGATTTCCATAGTATCCAAGGCATCACTACTAAGACCATATTGGTAACATTGGTTCACACTATAAAAATATTCATAGTTTAAATACATCTATATTACATCAATGTTGAAGAGTATTAATTTAAAAATATAACAAATCCAGGATAAAACCATATAGGTATAGGGTCTTTAGAAACTGTGAAACATAAACATCTTATTCATAAGACAACTTCATTTTCTCCCACTTACTTCACCATAACTAGACCCCGTTTTGACATATCATACTCAATATACATATTCATGACTTCGGGAAAGGAATACTATGAAAGGGTGATATCAAATTATTAATAAGTGTAAATAATGGAGATATTAATCATATCATAATTGTAAGACATAAGAACATAACATTTGAAAATTTTATCCTGTATATAAAAGATCATGATATCGTGGCCTGGGATAAATCATGAAATATCATTAGAATGAATGAACTTAATACCATAAGTCATAACATAATATATGATGTTTCGTGTCATACAAATTGTCACAAAAAATCATTTCATATTAGTCAATGGTCATTTCCAAACCTTCATAGCATAAAAGTCCATTTCTAAACCGAGTTTACTCCTCGTTCTAGGCATGTATATTTGATCTGAGATCATGTCCATTTCAAACTATGTCTATCTCATGAGATATAAATATTTACCCAAATAATTGGAGGGATATATAGGTCCCACCCCTCTCATAATAAAATCATTCTTATGTGTTCCATGAAAACCAAAATCATTCATCATAGGACAACCCAATGCTAAAACAGGTTTATTAAACACCATTCCATCATAGTAAATAAAAATAAAATGGATTTAATAAATATAATTCAAGAATAAACACAATCATAATGTAGTAATAATTGGGATAGAAACATAACCCTATTTAATTAATTCCATCTAATATGGTAAATTTTTTGATAAAACACTTCATATAAATTAATGAGGGAAATATCATTTCTTCACCAAAAATGTTTTCTAGTCTCAAAATGCTAAAAAATTTTAAAAGAAAATAATTTTTTTTTGAAAATAAACATCAAATAATTTAAAGTAATCTTCATGAAAATTAGGAATTATGAAAACATAAAAATTTATTCTTGTCGTATAATAAAAAAATATTCTCCTCATACTTTTTCCAGAAAAGTAAAAAAATACCTATTATCGAATAATGACTAAATATTCCATTCATACAATTTAAGAAAAATTAAACAAAGGTTCAGATAGGCATTAAAATGTTTTATAATAATATAAATAATATTACACACTCTAGAAACAAGTACATGGATTATAAATATACGCTAGTAAATACTTACGTATAAACAATCATAGAATATAATGAGATTGTGAAATTAACCCTTACCTTAGGTCTAATTTCCTTTGCATGTATCTGAAACTCTAGTATAATTATTTAAATAATGTCATTGAATTATTTCAGAATCATAATAATGTTTATGATATTATATATGATCATATTTTCGTATATCTGTTAACAACATTTCATTGTTAGTGGTTATTCAGGTATTAACTACCTCATTTTCTTAAGCATGTTTTATGGAATAAGTTCTGGTTCATCTTAATAGGTTATATTTATATCATTAAAATATTATATTTACATAATATAAAACATATTTATTCATTATGAAGATTTATATAATCATTCTTTAATGAAGATCATCTATAATGTATTGTATCACATCGTGGAGACAGTAGAATGTACGTACGTACGAGCGATGATATCATTCCCATAAATGTTGAATGTTATTTATTTATATGGTGTATAATATATTATAATTAATATCATGTTACAATTATAATATATAGTGATCATTTCCATCATTATACCCATCATGGTATGGTAGTGGTGAAAAAATGATTACACCAGATGTCGAGACGGTAATTCGTACATACACATGCTTGGTGATTTCATTTTTTGTAGGATGGATATAAGGTGAAATATGGTTGTTTTATAATTATAATAACATATCATTATATATGTTATACTGTAGTTATTAATTCATAATGAAAACACTAATTTAGAGGAAGTAAAAGAAGAATGAAATTTGAATGAATCGGTAGAGGTGATTACCACTTCTTCGACGTGCTTCCTCAAAATCTCTTATTAGATCACTAGCTATGGAATTTCAATTAGACTAGAGCCTCTATAATTTGAATAGAGAAGTTGATAATGGAAAAGGGTCGGATATGACTGAGATTTAAGTCTCAATGTGAAGTGAAGAGTTGAGAGAGGTGGTGCCCATTTATAATTGACATTACGGGCACTTTTGGGATCTCCAAAAATATTAATTTATAATAAAATAATACAGCATAAAAAAACATAAAAAATGACCCAAATTAGAATATGAGATTATATAAGGTTGAAATATCCTTAAAAAACCAATTTTTTACACGTATATCTATGAATTAAAACCAAATCATTTTAATAAACACTTAGCTATTCATTTTTCTTTTTCTCTAGGGTGAGAAATAATTAAATAATAAAATAGTGAAATATTTATTTATTTGATCTAAATAAGACCATAAATAAATAATTTTCAACATTTTATACAAAATAAATATTATTATATACTTTTAAAATTGTTTTATGATTTTTTAATTATTTAATAAAATAATATTTTGATAAACAATCAATAGTGATAAATTTGACACTATTCAGTTCGTTGATTTTAAAAAATATTTAGGTAACAAGTTATCTTCTTAAAAACTATATTATTATATTACAATGAGTTAAATATAATCTATAAAATTAATTATAAATATTAATTTTCCCAAATTATATTTATTTTAATATTTTTAATAACATTGTTTTTTTATCAGAATATATAAAATAATTTCTACATCAATTTTGTGTAATTATTTAACATAATTATTTGTCAAATAAAAATTTAAAATAAAATATTATGACTAATATAAATATACTATACTTTATAAGAATATTTTTTGTCGAATTTATCCTCTGTAAAATATATCATTTAAAATGATATTCTTATTAAATTATGAATGTGACAACTTGAACATCACTTTAAATACAATAATATAAGTTCCAAAATATCTTATATAAGGATCATAATGGTCACTAACTAGACCCATGGATGGTATGGTCTATATATACTTGACGAAAAATATTTTGGCAAGTGTTTTAGTCCTTTTCAGGTTGTTATATTTTTTATAAAAATTGTTTTATTGATTACTTATCAATTAATTAATTTTTACCACATCAAAATATATGCCTTTAGGGTAATTTTTTATATCCTAAAAATTTAAAATAAATTACCATGATAAATAAATGAGAATTATATTTAAAATGGGTATTTATAATTGATTTTATATTCTATACAACCTTTTATAAAAAAATTATATAGTTATTAAAATTTGAGTAAGGCATACATACTTTTTTATTAAATAAAATAAATTAAATGTCCTAATGTCATCAAAGTGGATTCAAAAGGACACAATTTAAAACAAATGATGATTTATGTTTGAACACACTAATCCAAGGATATTAAGACATTTTTTATGGAAATTTTATAATAGCATTCTTACCCTTAATTACTATATTTACCCTTTTACTGTATTAATAAAAATTACCGATCATATTATTCATAATTCCCAAAAATAAAATAAATATCTGTATATAATTTGAACATTCTTATTCAAAATTTGGAATCAATATTTAAAAATTAAAAACATAAAATTTTCATTAATAACTTTAAAATTATTCCCCCTGTCAGAAAAAGAGAACATGTTTTTTAAAAGATGAAACATTGCAAAAGATTGAAATTTTTTTTTAATCTAATTTTAATGTAAAATAAATTTTATTGACATAAAATAAATATAATGATAAAAAATATTCTATTTATAATTTAAAACTATTAATTATTTTATTAAACCATAAAAATGTTTCTATGAAAAAGTTTTTTTCAAAAACAATTTAGTGAATTTTTACTATTTATCAAAATTGGAATGATATTAGAAACATATTAAAAATTATGAAAATATAAATATTTATATACTCATTCCAAATAAAATGTTTTTGTTTTCAAATTCAAATTATTAATTTGATAAAATGTTATTCTAAAATGGAATCACTATTAAAAGTTGGTAAAATTGCCCTTTTAAAAATGTAAGGTTTTATACTTCAAATATTCTTTATTAATACGCTCTAAAAAACTATCTACTAAATGAATATAAAAAATATTTTATTAAATATATAACATATATATTTCATTAATTTAATTTATTAATATTAATTAACTGAATTTTTTAATAAAAAAATAAAAATATAATTAATTTATATTTTTCATAAATAATTTGTTGCAAATGACTTCACCATATATTTTCATATCTTAGTTATATTTATTCCTGATAAGATAAAGGATAGGTTAAAATGATCATTTTATACTAAGTTAAAATCACAATATGTTTAATTTAGGATGGAATGTAATGCGAGCTATTGATGAATTAAAATTATTTAAATAAAATATTTCATAAAAACATGTGGGTGTTACATTCTTCCAACCTTAAACTGAATTTTGCACTCGAAATTCATTATTTAAATAAAAAAGAAGAAGAAAAATATCCCTCATCATATCCTCATGTTCACACATACCTTCCTCAAATTGGTGGTTCTCTCACAATTCTTTTACCACGCGAGTGATCCTGTTTCGAAGAAATTTTTCGCTACGATATCGAATATCTTTCTCTTGTTCTTCATAAGAAGGATCTTGATCCATTTGTTCAAATGTTGATGGTAGTACAGGTAAATGATCAAGTATGTACTTTCTTAGGAGATATACCTGGAACACATCACGAACATGATGGAGATTTGGTGGAAGCACCAATTGGTATGCTACCTTCCCAACACTATCCAAAAATCCAAAAGGACCGATATACCTAGGGCTCAACACTCCCTTATTTAAAAATTTCATTAATATATTCTATGAAGACATTAATAGAAACACATTTTCACACACTTCAATCTCCAGGTATTTTTTTGGGTTTTAACATATCTTTTTTGTGGACTATGAGATACTACTATGTGTTGTTGAATAGATCCGACATTTTTTGCTGTTTCATCAAATCGATAGGGTCATAATTGATTTATTTCCCTAAAATCATCTCAGAAAGTTAGAGTTATCCACTTATTTCCATAGTGGGATTCATAATGAGCCATAAGTATTCTAGGTTGAAAGCTATTATTGTAAGAAAATTACACCAAATGTAGGTGATGATCCCAACTTCCTTTAAAATTAATATAGCAAGCACTCAACATGTGTTATAGAGTTTGAATTTTCCTCTTAGACTAAGAGTCTATCTAAGGATGATAATTAGTACTGAAACATAAAATCTTTATCCAAAACCTATTGAAGACTTCACTAAAACTTGTATGTAAACCTCAGATCCCAGTTAGATATAATGGAATACCGTAATCGATGCAATATTACCACTTCCATAACATATATCATGTCAAGCTGATGGAGAGATAAATCCTCTCTAATAAAAATGAAGTGTTCCTAGTTCATAAGGAAAAAACTATAACCCACTTATCATTATAGCCTTTAGATGTTTTGGGATGTCCAACGACAATGTCCATAGTGACGTTTTTCCATTTCTATTTTGATATGGGTTTGTGTTTGAACATACCATTAGAATTAAGTCTCTCAACCTTAACACTCTAACAAACCAAGCATTGAGAGACATATTCAGCAACATGTCTTTTCATTTCATCCCACATAAAATACTCTATCAGGTCCCTACCCAACATTGTAAATCCAGGATGAATAGATAATGGATAAAGATGTGCCTCATCTACTAACTCATTTAATTCTAGTATCAGATGAACAAATACCTGATTCCTAAACCTTACTATTTAATCACAATCATGGTTTAATTCCTAACCATTTCTCACCTTATTTTTTAGATTTAAATCTTCCATATGATCCTCCATAATATTCCCTTATATATATGGTTTACCATTCATTTGATAAAGACAATATTTCTCCCATTTATTTAATATTTAAAGATCAATCATTTGAAAATCCGTACATATTATATCTTTTTTGATTCTCTTAACTTATAGGATAGCATGGTTCTTTCGAATAAAATCACCTTCCACCATGTTCTCTTTCCCAGGGTGGTAATGTATTGAGTAGTCGTAATATTTAAAAAACTACAACCATTTTCTTTAGTGGATATCCCACTTATTTTCTCTGAAAATATACTTTAAACTGTTATGATCAGTATGAATATCACACCTTTCACATTAATGATAATGCCTTCATATCATTATTGAAAAAATTACAATAGATAACTCTAAATCATGTGTCCAGTAATTTTTCTCATTGATTTTCTATTGTTGTGATGTATAATCTATCAGCATATTGTTTTTTCATACGAAATCATCGTAGACTGTTGTTGGATGCACCACTATAGATCACCAACCTTTCTCCGATACAAGGCAGTGTGATCATAGGTGCAATGGTTATTCTTATTTTCAATTCTATGAAATTATCTTTACATTACTCAATCCTCATGAACTTTACTCATTTCTTAGTCTACTTGGTTTGTGGAATAGACAATCATAAATTTTTTTCAAAAAATGTCGACAAAATCCAACGAAACCAAGATAATTTGGATCACAGTAACCATTTTTGGTATCAATCATCTTTCAATAACATTTGTTTTTTCTATATCCAAATATATACCCTATATTGAGATTATGTTCCCAACGAATGAAACTTTCTGAATCCAAAATTAACACTTGGTAAATTTTTCAATATTATTCTCCATTTTTATGTTCTTTATTAAAATTCGGAAGTGATCTTCATGTTCTTCTTAGCACTTTGAATATACAAGAATATTATCTATAAAGACTAAAAAAACTAATCAGTACAGTCTCCAAAGTCCCTATTCATTAGATCCATGAAGATAGCGAGGGAATTAGTAAGACCAAAAGGCATCACAATAAATTCATAGTTTCCATAACATGTACGGAATGATTTCTTTGGTATATCCCCTTTCATGACCATTAATTGATGATATGCTGAACGAAGATGAATATTGGATATGTATTGGGCTTCACATAGTTGGTCGAATAAGTCATCAATACTGGGAAGATGATATTTTTTAGTGAATGTGGTTTCATTATGTTATAGATATTCAATGAAACGTCTCATTGATACATCATTCTTCTTAACAAATAGAACTTCTGCACCCCATGGTAATACACTAGGATGTATGTAACCTTTATCAAGATTACCCGGGATTTTCATCTTCGATCCTCTCAATTGGGGCCATTATATAAGGTGTCTTTGAACTCGTAAAGGAACCAGGTATGAGTTCTGTTGAAAACTCAACATTATTATTTAGTGGAGGACCCTGTAACTCCTCCATAAAGACAATATCAAACTAACATAAAATGGGTGTATTATTAATTTTTAGTTTCTCGCAATCCATTTGAGATAGATAACCATCATTTAAATGGCTCATGACCCATTAGATGAATGAAATTTATACAAGAAAGTTATAATCATACTTAAATTGATATATGATCATAGATTGTTCTTGAATATGAAATTTTACCTCCCTTCCCTAGAAATTGATATGAGCTCTATATAGAGAATGTTAATCCATGCTAGGGATCAAATAAAATAATACTATAAGAAGGTTCAAAATAAATGTAGTAATCACTTTCTTATAAACTTCAACTAGAGAAGAAGTATAAACTTTTGATGTGATCGTTGTTCCATTTGGAGAATTCAAAGCTTACTCAACATCAAATGTTTGAGGAAATACAGTGATTCCATTAGAAAAATCATTAGAGATAAAAGAGTGGTTGGATCCAGAATCAAATAAATCATTTTCTACTTTAGATTGGATGGTAAGTGTACCTTTCACCACTTCATTGTCGTACTTCACATCTCAAATATTTATTTCATGTGTATTTCCTTTTTTCTAGGCCTTAAGAGTTTTCTGATGTCAATCATCATCTATAACCCTTATATTAGGGCATTGATTGGAATAATGCATCATTTCCTTGAACTCGTAACATTACAGTGTAGGAGTTTAAATCCCTAAAGCCTTATCTCTATTTCAATCACCAGACATCTTTTCCAATCAATTCAGAATTCAGGTACCAAATGACCCTTTCTTACACACATAATACATTTACTAGTTCCTTTAAGAAAATTTACACCTTTTTTATTTCAAAATATTGATCTTATGGGAAAATTATTCTTTTTCTCAGTGTGGTCTTTAGAATTTCCCTTGAATTATTTTTTTCTCTTCTAATAAATCCCATAGAACTTATGGTTTACAACAATCTCAAACTCCACCTTGAGGGAACATCAAACAATTTACTCCCAACTATTGATGTCCCTTATGGAAAATCCCCTTTGGAGACATGGTTTTAAGCCACTAAAGAATCGATCAATTTTTCTCTCATGTTGGACAATAATTGCAAATGTGTACCTTGAAAGTATTTGAAAATTTTCTTCATTGGTACCAATGGATTCATCATCCTTTTTCTTATGTTCAATGAAATGCTTCTCCATATTTGTTAGAAGAATAAGAGGAATGTTCATATTGAAAAATAAGTTCTTAAACTCATCCCATTACATATATTTATTTTCAAATATTTTCCTCATTTTCATGATAAGGTTACACCATTGATTAGCTTCACCTTCCCAATGATAGACATATAAGATGAATTTATCATGTTTTTAACCTTGGAGAACTAAATTTTTTTTTTCAGTGGTAATAATCCACTATTCATCCACCAACAGACCAGAAGACCCATTGAATAAAGGTGGATTATACCTCATTATGGACTCAAAAAATGTACTTCCCTCCTTTTCTTATTTAGAAGTCCTTCATGATTCATTTCATTTTATAGTGTTGTGGTAAAATCTATAAGAATTTTTATTCCATCTCCCATATGATTTGGTTTCTCAAGAGGAAAATCATTGCATTTCCTATCACATTTAACATTAACATGGTTTCTTCAGGTTCTAGCCATTAACAAAAACCCAGAAGAACATTGTGTGAAATAGTAATCATAATAGAAAAAACAAAATTATCAAGAATAAAATTTAAATTTTGGACACTATAGATTTGTTCCTAGGTTATTCATGATCTTTTATAAAACACTAGGATTGTAACTTATACTTTAACATGTCCTTTGGATTCTTACTAATGAATTATCAGCGTAGTGTCCAATGGTTAACTATACCTTTCCTATGATACCAAATATAATGACCCATAAATTAAAAACATTGATATTAATTCAAAGTTAAATAACATTCATTAAACCTATAAAAAATCTATGACAGGACCATATAGGTATTATGTATATAGAAATTGGGAAACAAAAACAAATGTTAAAAAGAAATCTTCTTTTTCTTCCACTTCTTTCACCATAACATAAACCCTTTTAAACATATCTTACTTAATACACTTATTCATGACCTGGGGAAGAGAAACATATTAAAGGGGGATATTAGATACACAGTAAGGGTAAATATGGTAGATATCAATGATATCATAATCATAAGACACAAGAACACACCATTTGAAAATCTAATCCTATATATGAAAGATTGAGATATCATGCCATGGAATAAATCATGAATGTTCACAAGAATTGATCGATGTAATCCAAAAATTAGTAACACAAGTCATTATATTTTTTTCTAATACACATAAGCATAGAAAATTATTACATATTAGTCAAGCATCATTGACATGACTATCATAGAGGACAAATTCCATTACTGAACTGAGTTCACTCCTCATTCCAACCATGTATTATTGAACCGAGAACATTTCCCATTCCATCCTTGTATATCTCATGAGATAAAAATATTTACCCAATGCATTGGTGGGGGATATAAGTCCGACTCATCTCATAATAAAATCATTCTTATGCGATCCACAAAAATATTAATAATTCATCATAGTATAACCCAAGGAATAAAATGGGGTTTTGAACATCATTTTATGAAAATAAATTTAAAACTAATGGATTTCATAAATACCATTCTATAATAAACAAAATCAATACATAGTAATAATAGGGATATATATATATCCCTATTTATATAATTTCTTCTTAGATGAAAAATAATTTTGATAAAAAAATGATATTAATTCAATAGGAAAATATCCTTTCTTTCTCAAAAATGTTTTATTTTATTGAAATACAATTAAATTTTAAATGAAAAAAAATTATTTGAAAATAAAATAATTTTTTAAGATAGATTCACGAAAATAAGGATTTATGAAAACCTAAAAATCCATTCATGTCGTAGAAGATAAATAACATTCTCTGCATTCTTTTGCTGGAAAAGTCAAAATATACCTCATATAGAATCATGAAAAAAGATTCCTTTCATATCTTTTAAATTTTTTTACCCAAGGTTAAATTTTATTTTAAATAATTATATAAGAATATAAATAATATTAATTATTTCAGAAACATGGACATGGATGATAAGTATACCCCAGTAAATACTTACGTATAAAGAATCTCAGATAATAATCAGATTGCAAAATTATGCCTTACCTTACATAAGATTTCATTTGTATGTATCTGAAACACATGTATAAGGATTCAAATAATGTAAATAATTTTTTTAAGAATCATAATTATTTTTATGATATCATATATGATCAATTATCATCTATTTGTTAACAAAATTTCATTATAACTTGTTATTCGAGTATTATCTGCTTCAATTGCTAATGCATGTTTTGTAGCATAAGTTTCAGTTCTCCTTCATAGGTCATAGTTATATCATAAAAAATTATATTAACATAATATATAAAATATTTATTCACAATTTAGATTTATATAATTATTATTTGATGAAGATCATGTAGAATGAATTGCATCACATCGTGTAGACGGTAGGTCATACGTACACACGAGCGATGATATCATTTCTATATTTTTTGAATGGTATTGAATTGGGTGGTGTATAATATTTCAAAATTAATATCATGTCATAATAATAGTATATAGTGATTATTTAAATGATTATACCCATCAGTGTTAGGTGGTTGTGGAAAACAGATTACACCACAATGTGGTGCTTGTAAGCCGTGCGTACACATGCGTGGTGATTTCACTGTTTGTAGTATTGAAAAAAGGTGTAATATGGTTGATTAATAATTATAATAAGATCTAATTATATAAGTGATACTTAATTTATTACTTTATAATGAAACAGCTCATGAAGAGGAAGTAGAATATTAATGATGTTTGAAAGAATTGGTAGAGGAGATTAGCTTTTCTTCAACGTGATTCCTCTAAATCTCTTCTTAGAGAAGAAGAGTTTTTCTATCATGAATAAAATAACCTATATAATGTAAATATAGAAGTTTATAATGGAATAATTTAGTAAATGGATGATCTCAAAAGTTCAAAGTTAAGTGAAGAGGTGAGGGAGGAGGTTCTCTTTAATAATTGAGGTGAGGGGAACTTTTGAGATCTAAAAAAATATTAATTTATAATAAACTAAAAACGAATCCAAAAACATCCAAAATGAACCAAATTATATTATGAGATTATATATGGTTGAAATATCATTAATAAATAAATTTTTCAAAAGTATTATAATCAATTTATACCTTATCATTCTAATTAACACATAGTTATTCATATTACATTTTAACTAGGCTAACCAATAATTCATCGTTAAAAGGGTGAAATATTTACTTATTTGTTATAAATGATACCATAAATAAATAATTTAAAACATTTTATAAAAAATAATAATAATTTTATATTTTTAAAAATGTTTTCTGATTTTTAAATAATTTCATAATACATTATTTTGATAAACAATCAATAGTGTCAATTTTGACAGCATTCAGTAAATTATTTTTAAAAATATTAATATAACATGGTAATATCAAAAAAAATATTTCAATATATTCTAATAGGTAATTTTAGTTAATATTGTTAATTATAAATATTAATTTTCCTATATTATTGTTATTTTAGTATGTTTAATAACATTTATTTGTTATCTCTATTAATAAAATAAATACTACATCAATTTTGTGTAATTATTTAATAGATATATTTTTTTAATTTAAATTAAAAATAAAATAATATGATGAATATAAAGACAATATTTTAGGAAAATATTTTTAGTGGGATTTTATCTTATGGAAAATCAAACATTTAAATTGTTATGTTTATTAAATTATGAATGTGTCAACCTTAACATCACTTTAAATAAAATAATATAACTGTTAAAATCACTTCTATAAGGATAAAAATGGCCAATAACATGACCCATGTATGTATATGGTAAATATATACTTGAACAATAATATTTTTCAAGTGTTTTGGTCCAATAATGGTTATAATAATTTTAATACAAATTATTTTATTTATTTCTCATCAAATATTTTTTTTAATTCATCAACGTATATGCCTTTAGGGTAATTATTTATTTCAATAAAATAACAAATAAATAAACATGATAAATAAAAAATTTTATCTTTCAAAATATAATTAATAATCCAATTAATCCTAGGTATAACATTATATAAAAAATGATATAGTTACTAAAATTTGAGTAAGTCATACATAAGTTTTCCTTAAATAAAATAAATTACGTGTCCTAATCTCATCCAAGTGGCTTCTAATTGACACCATTTGCACCCAATGATGATTTTGGTCAAACAAAATCGTCCAATTATATTAATACAACTATTAAGGTACTTTTATAATTTCATTTTCCCCTAATTAAAATATTTAGCCGTTTATAGGATTAATAAAATTTACCGAAGTTATTATTCATAATTCCCAATAATAAATATATTTATTTACATAATTTGGACCTAATTATACCAATTAGGGGATCAACTTTTTTAAATTAAAAACATAGATGTTTTATTAATTAGTTAAAAATTAATCCTCTTGTCAGAAAGAGGGAACACGTTTTTTGAAAATAAAACATTGCAAAAGATTGAAATGTTTTTATTCTGAATTCAATGTATAATTAATGATAATGGAATACATTATATTTAATGAAAAAATATATTCTATTTATACTTTAACAAAATTAAATATTATAATTTAACCATATAATGTTTTTTGTGAAAAAAGATGTTTTCAATTAGAATTTAGTGTATTTTTACTATTCATCAAAACCTGAATGTTATAAAAAAATATTAAAAATTCACCCAAAGTTAATTTTTATATCCTGCTTCCTAATAAATTTTTTTTTCAAATAAAACTTATTAATGTGTCAAAATCATTATTTAAAAATGGTTCTCCGTGAAAAGGCAGTAAAATTCCCCCTTTAAAAATATTGGTTTTTATACATCAAATAGTTTTTATTCATAACCTATGAAAAATATATATATTGGATTAATATCAAAAATATTTTATTAAGTATATAACACATATATTTCATTAATTTAATTTAAAAATACAAAATCACTCAATTTATTAGTACAAAAATACAAAAATATAATTTTTTTATATTTTTCATAAATAATTTGTAGTGATTGATTTCATGATACATGTTCATAAGTTTGTTATATTTATTTCCAATAACCAAACATCCAAGATAAAATGGTAATATTATACTTTGGGCATCTTTTGGGTTGTCTATACTCACGATTGCGTGCAATTGAAGCTATTGATGAGTTAAAATTATTTGGAGAAAATATTTCATAAAAACATACAGGTGTTACACTCATTATACCATCTTGGTATTCATGGTTCACTCTCATGGACATCTTGGTAGCTTGATTTAACTCCTCAAACCATCATGGTAGTCATGGTTCACTCCCTTGGCCATCATAGTATCTATATTTGATTACCATGACCAACTTAGTCAATCTCATGAGATATAATTAGTTACCCAATGCATTGGGGGGAGATATAGGTCCCACCCGTCTCATAATGAAATCATACATGCATGTTCTACAATATCATAAAAAATCATATCCTATCTCATTAAATTAAATTGGTATCACAAAACATGTAATCATATTATAACTTGTGAAAAAATACAAGCATCATAATCATTTCATCAAAAGCATAACCCATGAAAGAAAAATAGTTTTAATAAACATATATATTGTTAAAGAGAAATGTATTTCATAATTTCCATGACCTTAATCATAACCCATTCATAGAATGAATAAGAATTTAACCTTTATTTAATTTCCCAGAAGGGAATGATTAAAATCAATTGAAGTCATCTTAAATGGAAAATAATTTTAAAATATCTTTCCAAAATGTTTCTTATGGAATATATCATATTTTATTTTGTTAGGTCCAAGAGGCTGAATACCCTGAGAGGGGGGGGGGGTGGTGAATTAGTGTATGAATAATTTAAAATTAAAGCCCATTATGTTCTTGTTTCGCTATTAAGAAAAACACTCTTCTCCCTCTCTCTCCGATTGCACAATATAAACAGACTGTAAAGCATTGACATGACAAAATGATTTTTACTTGGTTTACCCTCACTGGGCTACGTCTAAGGAGCATAAACCGACAAGTTTCCGGTCATACCAAATTCCACTAAACGTCACTAGCTTTGGATACAAGGATTTGGGCTCAGTTACTCTTTCTGAGGCTCACTGCCTCTACAAGGTTTAGGGTCAGCTCACTGCATTCGGAAGGGTCACACCCTGTCTCCCTCTCTCTGGCTCACTGCCGGTGGAGAGGATCACCTTCTTCCTCTTCCATTGCTCACTGCATCGGAAAGGATCCACTCACAGTTTATAGAACTGTAGGTATCTTCATTTTCATAAAGTAATGTATCTTTCTCTTTATGTAGACGCTCTGTTGAATCCCAAAATTCACTCGTAGATGAACCTCACTTTTCACCGAAGGTATCGAGCAATCTTCCAGCTTCCACATGGCCAGAAAATATGGCTGGGTAATCACCCTTACTTGGGGCGCAAGTCTACCTCGGCACGCAAGTATCTGCACGCAAGTCACAACTGACATGCAAGTCCTCCTTAGACACTTGCACGACACAAGCTTCTCCAACTCCAAACTTGCATGACTATCTTAATTTTACGCCCAAACCAATAGTGGCGTGCAACTACCAACCGGTGCACAGCTTCTACCACCAGCGCACCACTTCACCTACGCGACCACACACCCCTTACGCAACCACCACAACTGCGCGACGGGAGATCTGATTTCTTAAAGTGTTGAACTCCGGTGAAGAACAAGGAGGGTTAGTCCAGTATTTAAATGCATTTGGAACACCCTGCGTGACGACACGCAAGTCTCTCCTCGGCGCGCAAGTCTCGGTGCACAGGTCTCTTCCCCTGCAAGTAAGTTGCACTACCTAATTCCAAACTTGCGCGAACCGCATTCCTTTGCCATATATTGATCTTCTGATCTTGAAAAACTACAGGCGCACAAGTTCTTAAGCTTCCAAGGCATCATCATGCAAGTCTCTTTCACAACGCGCAAGTCACTTGTGTGACACCACCAATACTTGTGCGACACTTATCCCTTTGCCATATTTTGATGATCTGATCTTGAAAAACATATGGCGTAAAAGTTTCCAAGCCTTCAAGTACACGGGGCCACCTTGTATACGTTCTTTTTGTACCACCTCTATATCATCCATCTCTTTGTCAAAGTTCTTGAATCAAACATGGATCGTTAACCACAGCTCTTGAACTCGACATTTCACTATGAAATCCCCTTTGTCAACAATTTTGTATGTCATTGTTTTTCTTTGACAACAACCACCACTAAGATGTCCACTTTGTCAACAAACACAATCACCTCAAAAATGCTTCGATGATACCTTGAGGAATTTTCCCCACAGATATTTGATAAAATATTATTAATACATAAAACCATATAAAAATAATATTATAAGAAAATAAATTGAAATTTTATAATGAAGACTAGAAATAATTTTTGATACCTTTTTTGTTGAAAAAGTATAAATTCATATTCAAAACATTTTTAAAATCTTTCTTTGAAAAAACATTGAAAACATAAAAAAAATTAATATGTATTGAAAACCTTTCTACTTGAAAACTTTTGAATGAATCATGGAAATTATTTAAAAAAAATTAAATTTGAAAATAATTTTAAAACATAAAAATAAATCATGAAAATATATTAAAAATATTATAAATTGAAAATATATTAAATAAGCAGAAACTTTTTTTGAAAACCATTTCTATGAAAATACATTGAAAAATTATAAATAATGCATTAAAATGTGTTAAAAACCTTTTTACTTGAAAAAATATCAAATAAGCTTCAAAATGTTTAAAAAAAAACTTATCTGAAAATAATTTGAAAACATATAAATTAGTCTTCAAAAAAAATTGAAATCAATTTCCAATGATTATTAATTTTAAAAGCATTTTCCTAAATATTATCCATTTAAAAATGAAAAGGGAGCTTCAATGGAATGATGGAGGGTAAGTCCTTACATGTTGTATGATGTTAAAGGATCATCCCATTTGAACAATAAAAGGTTAGAAAAATTCCATGTTTGTAAAGAGACAAAAATATTCTTTTTTAGATATTGGTATAATATAAAAGGGTAAAATTGTCTTTTACAGATTATAGGATAATCATATAATATTAATGGAAACCCTTTTTAGAAAACATAGATTTTCAACTGAAGATATTGTAAAGCGTATATTAAAAAAATATTCTTAACTAAATTGGGCACAAAATAATATAAAAATTATACCAATAATTGAATATATATCGAATAAATAGAGGATAAGAAAACTCATCAGTGTTCTTGAGATATTGACCATAATACTTAGTCAATGATACATAATTAATATCAATCTAAAGTGTGATGAGATTGTTTCAATAACATATTACCACTTGGTAACATGAGATCATACTCACCATGTAAGAAATATAAATTACATGAATCTTAAAATATCATGAATAGAATTATTTTCATTACATAACATGTGATATTAAAGTATATACACCTCCAAAAATAATCATGGTGCATAATAAAACATGAGTCTCAATGAAGGAAAATTGAGACAAAACTATTTTACCGATTTGGTAACTTTTTAATCCTAAAACCCATGAAAGAATGATAATAAAATTGATATGTTAATTCCAATGAATCTCTGTATAAGATACATAGAATACAATCATGGGAAGTACATAAACCACACAAAAGGAAAGAGTGACGAACATAGATATTTTCCAAAACCATATTCTTATAGATATTTTACATAACCATATTTTTATATATAATACCATATATGTTTTGATTATGACCTTATATTACCCTCTTGTTGACCGTCCTATGTTAAAATTTAACTTTAGGTAATATTCACTTTGTCTATCATATGTGCCTTATTTTGATATATTATGGGTCCTTATACTTATATCATGATTCCATAATGTAAAACATGATAGAAATACCATGTATATACTGTATAAATGTATTATAATTATCTATAGAATATATAAGTATAAAATGGAATACACCGTTCATGGAGAAGGTAGGTCATACAAAAGTAGGAACATTATTTCTGTTAAATTGTCGTGTTGAGAGAAAGAATGTAAAAGACATATATGTGTATATATATATCTCATTATTATATTAGTTTTATGATATCATATATATAATATATATTCACTAAAACCATTCTTAATTTAATCTATGTAGTGTATGAAGGAATCAAATCACTTTGAGGGGCGGTTGTCCACACATACTCAAACAAAATTATCCTCTTTACATAAGATGGAAAGAATAAAGGTAAGTTCAAAATAAAAATTACAGAAGGATAAGTACATTATAGATATAATATACATCATACATAAAATAGTGTCCAATATAATTTCCACCCTAATAGGTGGTAAAGGAAAAAATTAACAATCATCATTTCCTGAGGCAGTAGTTCACTGTACAAAGAAACAGTATGTTCGTTACCTATTAGATAGTGGCCAGGATAAGTGTAGGTCAAACCAATTACATAGAAACACACTTGTATATTGAGGAAACTAGTTTTTTATAAAACCATAGTATAAAGAGATATGGGTGGTGTGGATAAGTAAAATAAAATAATCGACTTAAGAGAATATTTTACCTCTTAATCGGGTAACTCATTTTGGTTTGTACCAAATGGCATCCTTGGATTGTCTTATTCCAAATATAAGGATTCAAAAAGGAAGGGAGTATTTATGTTATGTGTATTTTTTTAGTTATCTTCTAAATAAAATATGTTTTATATGTGATTTGAAGTTGGAGAGTTATTAGCTTTTTATACGAAATGAAAAAGACTCAAATGGAATTTTTAGATACAATTTTGGGGTAAAAAAGCTATTTCCTAAAAAACTCATAGAAAACCGTGAAAATCATGAATTCAAGTTTTATGGACGAACTATGGACATAATATTGGGGTTATACTAGTGTATTGATCATTTGGACCTCTAATTTTATGGTTTAGTCCTTAATTAAGCTTTATTGGGACTTTATCATTATGTTTAATTTTAATCATTTTTACTAATAATTTTGGCCACAAATTAACCTGGAATTAATAAAATCTAAATATTATACTGGAAAAAATGTTTTATATAATTTTTGAAAAATAATAAAATCATATATGAACAAAAAATTTTATTAATGCGAATCACGTAGTCATGATGAAATAATGTGTTTTTGAAGTAGTAAAATGTTCGAAAGATTGTTACGAATTTTTAGTCACTTTAAAAGAGAAATATGATAATAATGAATTAAATTGAATCAAAATATATAATATTTAACTAATTTTACACAAAAAAAATTTATAATCACACTTTAAATTAATTATTAATTAAAACGAAATGAAATGTTTATCTAAAAAGCTGTATTTTTAACTATTCATCAATAATAATGTTTCTCAGAAAAATACAAAAAAAATCACCACAGGATAATTCTTACATTATGAATTAGGAAATTAATTTTTTTTATAAAATTAAATATCTAAATGTATCTAAATATAATTTAATTATTAAAATTTGTTCATTAAAGAAAACAATATTTTTAACATAAAATATCTTTACCAAAAATCACTTCTTTAATTATCAATGTGTCTTATTTATATGAAAAAATTATAAAACATATTTGAGAAGTGGTTATTAATATTCCTATTACTATTTTTAAATACTAGTTTATATTTAAATAATTATATAAAAAATAGGTTTTTTAGAAACTCAGTGTTGCGTGCATCGTACTCTAAGGCGGTGTTGTGTGCAATGTACGCCAAGTCATACTCAAAGTTAGTGTTGTGTGTAAAATATTAAAATTTAATTCCATTTTAAAGTAAAGTATGACATAGATAATCTATAGAAATAACTAAAAATTTAATTTATTTGGGTAAAACAACTTTATGACATTAATAATATTACCTGTTACATTCAATATTTTCTCATATTCATTTATAATTAATTGGTAACCAATGAATTTATATTATAAAATTTAAGCCATATCTTTTGGTAGATTTTTTAACACTATTCATAACATTTAATTTAACATCCAGGTTTTGTATTGTAATATTAATTAATCATATTTTAATAATATAATATTGTTCAATAATCCTTGATCTTGCATGTTATACAAGTCATCGAGGAAAGTCATTATTGCATATAACAAATGCTAACCTCAGTGTTTCATGTAGATAAGGAAAATTTTTATGTTGAATGTAGTGTATGATTATCCTAGTGTTGGATAAAATTTAATACAAACATATTTATTTAATATAAAATGAACTATCTTCAGTGTTACATGGAATCTAAAATGTCAAGATGTTTAAATTAATTTTATTTTTTACAAAATATTGAGGTGTTATAAGTACATAGATAACTATCATATGTTCACCCAAATATGACATTGAAATCCATCGAGATTATTTTGAATTATCCTCCTTGAGATTTGTGTGGAACTTGGTGGTGGTGACCAGATTCTGAATAGTAAGAAGACAACTAACAAGATTTCTACATATGTTGGGACTAAGTAAATTCTTTTATTTGGCAACTGGTTACATGTGATGAGTTTCTTCATTGACATAATTAGGTTCAAAATCATGATATTCAAATTCTTTTGATGTTTCTACTTATTTTTGTCCCTCATTGTAGTCATCGCGGGTCGTAGCCAGTTCTCCTTTTTCATATAAAAGTTCTGTAATATCTTCAAAAAATTTGGTTAAAAATGTTGTATCCAGCTCCTCCTCCTACTGATCTCCTTCATTTAGATACAGTACAAATTTTTTAGGGAATAATTGTAGCATAACACTAGGTGAGGTCTCTTATTGTTACATTACATGTTATTTTTTACATTCATATACTATTAGTTTGATAAAATGTGTTTCGGACCACTCATGTTTTGTTGCATGGTTCCCCGATCCTTCATCATTTAAACCTGTGAAATCTATCGAATCATGATTATCATGAAAATCAGCTTCATAAGTGGCATATAACTATTCATTGTAATTCATTCTTATTTTAGCATGGTTTTCCTTATTTAATTCTAGCTCTAGGCTTTGGGGTGCTGTGCATTCAAATCATTGGTATGGTTGTAGGTTCTCATTGGTTTGTTTTTTCATCATTCTATTTTCATTGATTAGGTTCACCATATTGCCCAGGAGGAAGGAATAAATATTGATGGTACTAATCACACTCAGTATCCTTTCCATTACATCCAATAAATAAATAGTGTAGTAAAGTGTAATCCAAAATAAATTTAAATAATAAAAATTTGTTGGATAAAATTTGGGAATAGAAATTATGAAAACATAATTTGTCTAAATTGTTAAACCAACAAAATCCCTGCTCCTATCCTTGGAAATGGAACCCTAAATTTTATATCCTCATAGGAATCATTATTTTTAATTGGGTTACTAGATTTAAAAATTTAAGACATGAGTCATATAATCAACCAAACCACATAGTAGTATAGTAATTGAAAATCTGAGTTCGAACCCACATAGACAAGGTTGAAGAAAATATTAATCTCATAAAATAAACATACATAATTTTTTGAAAGAAAAAAATATTATTTATTGAGAGAGTAAATGACAAATGATGTTGATTTTTAGAAATTTAAAAAAATTATTAGGAATTATAAATATGGGAACATGATTGATTATGTAAAACATAATGGGATAGTAATCATTGGTTTCACATCCATGTTTAGTGGAATCTAATTTTTAGGGAAAAGAACCCCAAAATTATCGATATCCCTTTTTTACTATGGTAATATTAATTAATTTTTTCAAAGACCTAGTAACTTGAAACCATATTTAAATGTATTGGAATGTCCACCAAAGGGTCATGGTGAGGACCTTTTACTAGTCAATGGATTGAAAGTATCACTCCCTCACAGATCATGCAATGATCACGAATGATAATGCGAGGAAGAGAGTTAAGAAATATGTGTTTTAGAAAAAGACCCAACGAGAATTTCATTAAAAAATTTAATACCTCAAATAATCAATACCCCCACACAAAAATTTTATCGCACAAATTCTACCTCCTCTTGTTATCTATGAGTTGGTTGGAAAATTAAAATCATATTTCACTCATTATAGTAGCGACAGTCCTCGATCTTAATGGTGATGCCTGCTAACTGAATGAATGGATTTTTATCATGGCCTCTTATTTATAGAAATTCATGGGGTAACATTTATAGTTCAATGGCATTTAGTATTGGACAAAACGTTATTGGAGGTTGGTCTTGGGTCATAAAATAGGTTAACAAATTAAGATACTGTGAATCTAGGCATTTTTAATTCATCATAAACTTTACAGATTGTGTACTAATTACACCACACATAATCTGTTCACCACATATAATCTGTTCACCATGTGTAATATATTCATGATGTGTAATGTATTCACCACATATAATCTATTAACCCCATGTAATCACTTTTTTCAGTTTTGACCATTGAATGTGTCCCATTGACACTAATCAGTATGGGAATACACAATTTAAAATAAATCACTATTTTTGGATTATTTTGTTATTTACCCTAAGGAAATGAATTCTTCACAATATTGAAGAAAACATCAGGAGGACATGCAAGAATTAACAATAAAAATCATTAAAATCAATTCAATTTTTTTATAAAAAATTTGTATAATAAAGGTAGTTATCAGTGACCAAAAATATAAAAGAATAATAAAAAAACTAAATGTAGAGAAATTGAAGCTATGATGATGATGGAGTAAAGGGAAACAAAATAATTTAGGGTGAGAGATACTATGAAATGAAGAAATTAAGGGTATCATACAGAACAAATTTTATTAAAATTATATTTCAACTCAAACTACAAGTAATCAAAACTATGTGAGTGTCTGTGTAGAGTGTTTCGAAGTACCAAACAGTTGTTATGTGTTCCCATGTTCTTAGAAAAAACCCCTATAAAATTATCTATTTATAAATATTTAGGAAAGTATTTGTTCAATAATGGAGAATAAAATCTTAATGTATTTTAAAATTTTAGTACTAAAAATATTGATTAGTTATTAAAAAATCACTATCATCACCTATCAATGAAAAGGGTAGTGGAAACAGATACCAATGAAGGAAGACATTATGATTTATAGACATTAATTCACACAAAAAATTATTAATATGGATTAAAAACTAATTAATTATGCATATCCATTTCAATATTATCTCCCTAATGAAATTTTTTCACTCATTATTGAAGTAATGAAAAACATTTTTCAATAAATACGTCTCAAATACAGTAAAATAAGGATAGAATATAGGAGAAATAAGCTTCTCTATAGATAAGAGAATTTATTTCTCCACTTTATCACAACCATGAAATGCCAACTTCTTTCCATGATTGTAACATATTATAATTAATTCTCTACCATTCTTTCATTAGTTATATAGCTTTAATAAAACATTCTGAGTGAAAAATCTCACATGATATTATGGGTCATTAAATAATCCTTTTAACAATCATTTAATTTTTTTTCAAAGAATATTTAAATTCTATACAAATATTACTCAACATTGTCTACACCAGATATGTTTCCTATTACATATAAGTAAATACTAGTAAAAGGCTTTCTCAAAGTAGAAAACTAGTATCAAAATAAACCAGAAATGAAAAAAAGAAAAAAAATGAAAAAAACTATTTTTTCTAGATGAAACCAGAATTGATAGTCTAATTCCTTCTACCCCAAGCCCAGAAATCATGATATTCTTCATATATAGTAATTCACTCCAAATAAAGAGAAAAAAGTAACCATATATTTGTATGTCCATATTATTGTAAAACATAATGTATTAGATCTTTTAGTTCAATAAAAACATTTAATGTTATTTTATCTAAATAATTAAAACTGATGTGCTTTGGAACATTAATTCCACATCCAATTTTTAAATCCATACCTTGGAAAAATTAGGAGACAATCTCAGAAATTGTGGGCTACCTAATCAACTACTTGACCCAAAACTCAAATTAAAATGGATCATCCTCTTTCCGAATAACTAATGGGTTATAAATACCAGAGTGATAACCTGAATTTGTAGACTTCATCGAATGAATTGAATCTTATCAACAAATTTTTTTGGAACCTTAAATTGTGCTATTTTTCTTAATTGAATCTCAATCTAATGTTGTAATTTTTATATTCCCTAGTCAACCATTAATCCTAACCAAAATTAATCTTATATTCTTCAAAAAATTCCACCAAACCTATAAAACCTCCTTCTCAATTAAATGAAATATACACCAATTATAGTTATTCAAAAACTCTCTGTAATATTTAGGATTGAGTATAATCTAAAGAAGTAGTATTATTTATTCAATGCTCAATATTAGATAAAAAACAACTAATAGTTCCAATGTTAGTATTTATTCCTCAACTGAGCATCAGAATGGGTTTTGTGAGTCATAGTATTATTTAGTAAATGATCTACCTTAGGTTCATTTGGTGTCTATTGAGCCAGTTTCAACACCTCAAATTTTCAATCCTCAATGTTCAGCCTCTTAATAAATAGTCATCATTTAATCAAAAATCATTTTGATATATGTTATATGATCAGAAAATTAAAAAATATTTTTTGAACACAAGATATTTCCTTTGAACTCATTAAATTGGATTTGGTCTTAGTTGACTATCCTATATAGAAGTATTGATCATTCTTTAGAGTTCCAATCCTAATTCCTAACTTTATATTCATTTGAGTTGAATATAGATTGACTCTTATTCTCTAATCGAGTAATAGACACAAAATGGAATAGTATATTGAGTTATGAACATTGTAAAATTATCTAATGTGTTTGGTTGTAGATAAGAGATTCATTAATTATGCGGAGACAATTATCTTACCGGAAAAAACCATCTTATAGAGATTTACCCTTTGTGCCACCAACCCAAATTATCATACATCAAAATTTAAAATATCTAATATAATTTAACTTAAATGATTATTTATCAAAATCTTTTACATGTTGGCATATTTTTTTCAAGAAAAAAAAATTCATTTCAATAATTTTAGAAATTAATTTTAAATCTAAAATAAATTTGGCAAGAAAACTCCAATAATAAACAAAGACCAAAATAAATAAATGTTTAATTCAAAAAAATTAATAATCATGGATACATGAACATTTAATTTAATTAAAAAAATGATGAATTTTTTAATTAATATATATGTTAAAATTCCACTAAGATAAGTATAAAAATGAATCTGGAAATTGTATGAAAGTTAATATCATGGAACAAAAATTAAATATGTCTGAAATATTAATTCTTATTAAAAATATACAAATAATTATATTCAAACCATATATTATAAAAAGTTAAACAATTTTTTATTTATAGTAGTGTTTCAGATTAAAGAACCAGATAATTTCTCTTAAATGATGTGGAAGAATGCCTGAAATAAAGGCCACATCATCACTATCCACTATGTTAAATAGAACTATAAATACCGAGAACTTTACATGCTACTAAACCCTTTATTTTAGTCATCTAATTATCTTTTGAGTGATCTTCAGAGTGTTTTAGGAGTTTAAAAGGATGTATATGATTTTATAGGAAAGAGTAAAGGGATAAGGGAGGTACCTTAGCATTAGAAAAATTTATGGAACATAGTTTAAGGGAACCAGGCCACTTATGGAATCATCGGGGCTATATGTTTCACTAACAAAACAATTGGATACTTGATAGATTTGTAATGGGTACATGGTGTCACTATAGGATATCTTTTAGTTTTTGGGAAACTTTTATATTTTAATATATCTTTTAACCCCTAAAATAAAGATAGCTTAGTATTTTACCCCCATTTATACAAGAATCCAATTAGAGGAGGCTCTCAAATCCCTATATTCCACCCTGACTGATATCTATCTTCATGAATGATTTAAGAGTTTTCAATTAGTCATGGAGGATTGGCATAAGATTGTTAAGGATGGTGATACCCACTAATATCTTTATTTATCTATTTTCTAAAAAGAAAATTGGCATAATAACATCTTCTACATAACTAGAAATTATGGAACATGTTTTATCTCCCATAATCATTTCAGTCTAGAATCCATGAGCAATTTTTGTTTCATGAATCTTATGTAATTCTAGTAAGTCATAGTTTAGATTGAAAATGGTGGTAGTGGCCTAAATCAAATTTACTACTCATTCTATATTGATCTAAAATTAAAGTGGTGGCATATTATTTTATTTTTAAATATAAATGGTTGCACTTCAATTAGTTTGGTAAAATCATTTATTTTATAATAGTTATAGTGTGGGGTCACGAAAATAGTATTGATATAGGTGAAACTAATTGATATCAAGTGTTTTTAACTCATAAAAGTTTATTGAATTTGTTTTTGGAAAGGGAACAAATTATTTGGATGGTTAAGAGTATTTATGACATGTGAAAATTACTCTTAGATAATTTTTAGGCATTTGGTTCCATATAAATATTATCTTGTTATATTAAATGATTTATTTATGTTTTAATTTATATTAAAGTGAAATAATTTATTGTATACTTTTTCCTAGAATATTATTTACTGGACATAAAAACTAATTTATTATATAATTCAAAAAAAATATTATATTGGTTTTTAATTGAACTTTTGTCATTGTTTATCTAGAAAAAATATATGTATTAAGGTATTTGGGAATGATTAGGGACCCACGTCTTGATGAAAAGGTGGGATATTATTGAATGGATGAAAATGATCTGGATTTGGTATATATTTTACACTACTCTAAAATGGTTATTTTATAATATTTCACTGAAATTAGTATATTCAGTTCAATTTTCCCGGGTGGGATGTGTCACTATGGCCTTAAATTTTATTTTATAGAGACACACTCACAAACAAACATATATATATATATACATATAAATCCATGTGTGTTTTATTTTAGTGTTCAATCATCACCACTCATATAGGTAATAAAAAATTAACATAGATCCCATAATAATATTGATGTTATTAATTCATGTATAGAACCTCGTAGTTTTGGAATTCAATACTCAAAAGTATGTTTTGTGAGTATATTATAGAATATTTTTATTATTTTGTATTTTATTAGCATTACAATTTTTCAATGTAGAATTTATTGTGGATCGGAAAACTTCTACTAGGTATTTATATAATCCCATGTTGGATATGTCCTTATGGGATTCATGCATATATTATTGTATGTTACTAGGGAAGGTGATGTTACCCCACACATGATAGATACTCAAATATGGATTCAAGATATTGAGGGGTTTATTTTGGAGACTTTGGATGAACCAATGGTCCTGATGTAACAAGGTCATAAAATGTGGTTTATATAGAGTTCCCTTACATGGGAAATCTTAGCTCTATCTACATAGGTCCTCTTGGGATGATAATTATGTGAAAATAATCTCTCTTTGTTTTAAAACACATTTTTTAAACTTTATGTACATTTTAGTGTATGTTTTCTTTAAAAATCATAGAGATAACATTTTTGTACCAGATATTCTCTAGATAACCCAAAAAACAAGGGATCCTTTGATGAATTAATCTATTAAAATCACATTGGATTTTTTAATACCATTATTATGCTGAAAATTCATAATACCTCCTTACCTATCTACTTATTTAAACATTGAATCTTTCATAACGAGAAAAATAATTATCCCATATTTATATGAATAAATCATTGGTGTTTATGCTAGATTATGGTGATTAATTGGTCTCATTATGTACTTATGGTGAAAAAAAATATTCAATTTGGGTATTAATTTTGTGGTCATTAGAAATTGGAATCATATCTTTCTGAGAGATCATTGGTAAGAGACTTGGTAGTATCCTGTAGACGAAAAAATTTGTTTTTTTGATGTAATCCATACAATAGTAATCCAACAAAATTATATTTTAAGCATGTGTTTCTAGGAGTTGTTCAAGTAATACTCTTATTTTATCTTATTTAAGTTCATCCTAGGTCCTTGAGTCCCATTCATTATTCTAGGAGTCGATATGTACACACATGTGGGATGCCCTACCATACTGCATGTACGCTTGTGTTTATTGATATTATCATTAGAATGAATTAATGATAATTATTAATGAAAACATAACCTATAGAAAAATTGTATTTTAAATTCCATTTATTTATAAAAATTAGGCTAATCCTTGTTCAAGATAGATTCCATTAATTTAAAACACTCTCTAGAATTTCTGATAGCTGATTACATTATTTTACAAAATATAATCCTTTTTTTTATTTTTAATGATATATTTATCATGTGAAAATATTTTTAAATATTTTTTTAATGATTTTTAAATTTATATTTGTTTTAAATAATGGGAACTAAATTTAGTTTGGGGTATTGGGGTTTGACCTGCCCGTAGTAGAAAATCCTTAACCTTGGCTCTTTCATTTTTGGGGGAATTTTTTTGGGTTATGATCAACATTATAATAAAGTGTTATGATTAAAATACAATAACTATTCAACAATTAGGGGAGAGTTAGTATGTACCACTAGCACAACCTATAATAAATCATTAGGCCCTGAAGGTTTTTTCTCAAATTCTATTAGTTGTTGCTTAAGGAGCTCTATGACGAGAAACTAAATCCTTTTATTTCAAGTGTTACTTTAAATTTCAGAATTCATGGACCTTTACAGGTGATGTATCCCCTTAATAGGATAACGAATTTATTAAATGTATCCATAATATCTCTGAAATCATTGGACTTTTGTGAATAATTAGGTAATATTGGCTTACATAATGTTGGATGTGGTATTTCACAGGTGGTGGGATGTTATTCATGAGGATAGGAAGGACTAGGGACTTTCATGGATGACATTTCTAGAGTACTTTTTAATTAATCATTCCTTATAATTATAAATTAGGTAATGGATCGATAGTTCATAGACCTAAGGAAAGGATTGATGTTTTCCATATAATACTCCACCAAGTTTACTGATTTACTTCATTTCACTCCATTCTTGATCAGTGATATAGAATCTAAATCAAATCATTTTTTATTTGTTTGAAATTGACACTTAAGTTTTAAGTTTTTATTTATATTGTACATTCCTTCTACTAGGAAGTAAAAAAAATCTATTCTCTTTGAGATCAAAACACAATGAGTCTTAGGAGTCATTATCTATCAACAGTGATGAACTATGTTTGTTTTATAATATATTAACTAGAACTAATGATTAATGGTTTTCTAGAGGGGTGGTTTTAACTAGGGTAGTCAGTGAAACATTTCACCACCATATCATAGATTTAAAAGATATCATATTTATTTCCATCTATCAGGGAACTAAATATATATTTTACCATATTACCCCTTTATGTTAAATAAGTGTTATTCTAATGGTCAATATGGTCATATTCAAAATTTCTCCTATCAATGTGTATCTAAAATAATAAAAAATGGCCTCAACTGAACTTGGTATATCATATGAAATCAGTTTCTCGTTCAAATACTACTGGTCAATCACCATAAATGTGATCTGGTCTAGGAGGATAATGTGGAAATTATGATCATATAACTAGAATGTATTTCATTTTATAGGGATGTACTCCTGATATAATATATTAAGAGTTAGATGGTGTATGTTTTCAAGAAGTATAATATCACCAACTGACTTGATATAACAAAAGATTCTATTAGAGGATCTCAATGGAAAAGGGTTTGATAGACCAAGAACATATTCTCAGTGTTCCATCATTCTTTTCATCAAGAAAGTAGTTGTGAATATTTGTGTCTATATAGGATAATTAAAACTAATCTGGGTCATGATCCAAAATCATTCCCCCTTTCCCACAATCAAAGAAATTTTTGCTCAGTTAATGGGTAAAATGTTTTTTTTCAAAATTTTTAATGCATTATTACATTAATATACTATAGGTAAGACCAAATGAAATTACAAATTCCACTATTCATAGTTGGTATGATAATTTTGACTATTTATAATTTTTATATTGTCTAACTAATGATAAATTTCTATTTATAGATGTTATGAATATAACTATTCATCCATTTCTAGACTATATCATGGTTTTATTTGTGGATGATGTCCGTGTTTTTTTAAATATATAGATGAGAATGGATAATATCATCACTTTGCCTCAAATTACCTATGAAAATATAATTTTTTGTTAAAACTCCAAATTTATCCATCTAGATTTTGGATGTTAAGTTTTTTGGGAGTGTGATTTTAAAATTATTTTCCAGAGTCGATCCTAGAAAGGTGGATTGAGTTATTTCAAAGAATATTTCTGCAAATATTTTTATGAGGAGGTGTTTCCAAGAACTCTATGTTAATATCCCCATTACATTCTTTATTTATCTATTTTTACCACTATATTGATAGCTTTGACTGAAAATAGGGCCATGTTTTTATGGTATGATTATTGTGGTGAGGCTTTATATAGAAAAATAAAAGGAACATATCAGACCGAGTTCCATTATTATTATATCTAGTTGAAGTGTTTGATGTGTATTTTGATGTATCACCTATAAACCATTTATACGTTCTCTTTTAGGATCATGGGGTAGGGGCCCATGGTTCTAAAAAGATATATCTCCACAAATAACATAACCTTAACTATAATTTTGGGTTATCTGGTGTTATTAATTCTTTAAAGGGATGGAGGAAATATATATTTGGATTAAAATTCATGGTATTTAATTACTCTATTTGAATGAATTATATATTTTTGTAGTGGGATATAATTAAAAAAACATTGGGTATAATATCATTAATCATTCTTCCATCATTTAACTTGATTTTGGGAAATGTGAACATGTATCTGATTCTATGTGTAGTAGTATACACCCTAAAAGGGTTCTTGAGGTAAAGTAATAGTGGATGATGATGTTATTATTAGAATAACTCTACATGTATTCACTATAGGATCAGGGTTAGGTGTATTTATACCAAATTGAAAATATAATATTTATCATGGATCAAGTCATGGGATCGAATATTTTATATTATTATTATATCATTATTTAACAAAGGATCGATGGTGGGTGGATCCTTGATGGATGGTTTCAAGACCACATGGGTTGGTTTTATGTCCGTGGGGGCCAAGTAGTCCTAACTAGTATGACATAGGATGTGACCCAAGAAATCCACTTATTAAGATATACTTTATATCATTGAATCATGAAATTATATAGTGATGTGCATTTCTAGATCTGATGGCCATGCATAAAGAAAGATATTTCAAGGTTGGTATCCTCATGTTTTACATAATAATAAGTAAAAATTAAGATTTAGTGACCTATAAATAATATTTAAACTCATTCTCTATCAGTATACAAATTCAACCAGATTACAATGTACTTTGTTACTAGTTTCTCTATATCTCCAACAATCTGGGATAAAATATTGATAATTTTGTATTTTTTGAAAAAGATATCTGACCTTTTTACTCCTCATAGAGACTTAATCTAAGGATGAGATTAACAAATTATATGTTATAGAGATTCCAAATCTTCATGGATTACTAACTTTTATCATTTCTAAGAGGGTTCTATGGTTTATTTCATGTGTGTAGAAAGGTATTTATGATGTATTAGGTTCTCATGTGAAATTGAGAACATATTCCCACCTGTAAACCAATTGAAGTGTGATAAAACATTTCACAACTTAGAGGAAAGTATTTGAGTCTTATTATTTATTTGGTGTACCATGGTATAATCCCCTTAATGTTCATGAATAATCCTTCAAAATTAGCTTTTATATGTCAATTATAATAGATCATTTCAATTATTATTTTTGGATGAACATGTCATTATATATTCTATGATAATTAAATAGGTATGTATCATGTTATTTGGTCTTTTATTATAAAGGAGATGACCAAAAAAATGAAATTGATTTGGGAAGTATCGCATGACTTCGAAAATTGAGAACATTTTCACAATAATCATCATAGGTGACCATTGCAATTCCATAATCGTGACTATGCGTTTATTTGATTTTTCTAAATACAAGGTCACCAAAGAATGAGTAACTTTTTTGAATTTATGATATATTAGGTAATTTGATGTTTTGGGATCAACATGGAAGAAAACATATCAATTATCCTTCATACTAAATTTTAGTACTATTCATATATCATTTCATGTCTCTTAATATAGTATGTACATACCGAACCATACTCACATGACATGATATAATGATGTTATGATTGAAGATGATACATTAGATATGAAGATTACTATTTCTATAATTGTCAAAAGTTTTATGGTAATGGGAGGAATTCTAATTCTTATTATTTTGGCTAGGGAGTATCATGAGAATATCCATGATAAAACATGGGAGTGGATAGTTGTGGTGACAGTTTATTTTCCATTCCCCCCCTCAAGAACATAATTGATGCTTCTAATGGGAAAATGTTATTGGTAGTGAGGATGTTAAAAAATTTACCATTCTAGGATGGAAAACCATAAATTACTAATTTAATTCCAATTTTGATGAGTCTTAGGGAGTTTTTAGTTGTTTAGAAGGATGTATTGGAGTTCATAGGGAAGAGGAAAGGGAGAATGAAAGTACCTATGAGTTTGAACAACATAGGTTAACTAGTTGATTCTTGGTCATTTTAGGTCCTTAATAGCACCACCAGGTACCCAATGGAAGTGGACCGAGTACCAAGTTTCACTAAAGGATATATTTTTAAATTTTTATTGGTATTTTAATATTTTTAGTTAAAATATTTTCCATTAAAACTAAGGGTTTACATGATTTTACCCCTATTTCAATAGGATTACATTTCTATAGAATTATCAACTCCTTCTCCTGCATCCTAGGTGATCCCTTTCTGTAATATTGATCCTCGAAGATCTCATTAAACATAGAGGTTAGGAATATCCAAGATAATGAGGATGATTCCCACTATTCTACCTCTTTCTCTCATATCTTCAAAGAAATCGGTGTAATTATATCTTCTCCATATATAGGGATTATGGAACATAATTTATCAATTTGATTCCTATTATTACTACTAATGTGATAGATTTTATTGTGTAAATTAAAGGTGATACTTCTATTTCACTTACCATTTCGTATATTGAATGGTGGTAATAACCAAGCCTTGATTTCAACCTCATTTGAAGTTTATCTATAATTAAAGCGGATTCATATTTTTCTTCTTTAAGATACCAAGGATTAAAACCTATTTATTTTGGTATGTGTATAAATCCTTGGTTTTAAGGAATGTCTCTTGTTAAACAAACTCAATATCTTTGATAACTTACATTTTATGCTACACCATTCATAAACAAACCACGATATACTATTAAATATTATTATATTGACACAACCAGTATCCAAACCCAGTTAAAATATGGTGAATGAAAAATATTACAAATATTACGATATATATATATATATATATATTATATTCAGTAAAAGTTTTATTCAGTATATTTGGTAGAAAAATATTTGAATAAATCCAATTTTACACATAAAAGCTATATTTTTCTAAAGGTAGTTTTATTGGCTTTTAATGACGCACTAAATTTAAAACTAATTTTTTAAAAATTTATAACTTTGATTTGAAAATATAAACTACATTTTATAATGATTATGAAAAAAATTAACATAGGAATATTTTTTGTTTTTTTTGAATAAAATTGATTTTCTAGTGAATAATGACAAATACCGATATTTATAAAACTATCAATTTCATTTTATTAAAGAGTATTTATGATTTGAATTTTATAAAAGTATAAAAAAAGTAATTTTTATTTTTAAATAATACAATTTATTAAATTTTAATCATCATTATACCTTATTTAGGTAAAAGTATTTTTTTGGCATAAAATACATTTCTCAATAAAACTATTTTTCATTTTTCAGGATTAATTTTAAATTAAATTCTTCAACATCTATGTTTTTGAATTTTAAAAAATTTATCCATATTTAGATTCATATGTTCTAAATTTATTATATTGGTCTCTTTTATTTTTGGCCATTATATATAGTAACATTGGTATGTTTTATCACCAAGTGAAGGGTAAATCCTGTAATTTATTGTAAAAACAATATAATAAGGGTTAAAAAATTTCCCTATAAATTGTCAAAATTTTATCGTAAACCATTAATTGGACTCTTAAATCCCAAAGATCTAATTTTAGTTGTTTATTGGAAATGTTTCTAGGAAAATGAATTATATATTATTTAAATCTAATAAAGTTACAAAATTTCACTTTCGTTGTGTTATATATGTCTTACGTGTCCACATGGAGAGAATGTTGGTTATTGATGAATCTAAGTGCAATATTTGATCTAAATAAACATATTTTTATAATAAAAATTTAATTATAAATATTGTATTTATTTTGATGAGGTTATGATATTAATAATATTTAATTTAATGAAAAGAAAAAGATATCACATTAATATATTCAATAAATATATTATTTTTAATATGGTGTTATTCTAAAGATATATTATACTATATATATTCTCATGATTGAAAAATATCTATCTACATAATGGTATTTTAGTTTTAATTTTTTTGTGATGAAATAATTACAATAAATATTTATACAAGGATGATACAAGAATTATTTAATTAACAAAACAATCAAATAAATGATATTATCAATATTAAAATTAATATATTTTGAATTAATTAAGGTTCTCCAGGTTTTTTTGGATTGTTATGAAATATTAATGGTTTATAAAATGTTTTGGTAGGAATTGATGTTATTTTTAATGTAAATGTCATGAATTTTGGTAAAATCGACAGAAATGATATTTTATCAAAATTATAATTTATTAAATTATATAAAAATAATAAAAACAAATTTTTAAAAGTAAATTTTATTATTATTTACTATAAAAGGTTATAATTTATTATTTTATTGTCCAATTAATATTTTAAAAATAATAATTTATACTTTTTTAAATTTTATAAATTGTTACCATAATTAAAATTAAAATAAGATAACTAAGGTTAATCTAAATGATAAGGATCAAAATAAAACAAAAAAATTTATAAATTTTATTGGATTATGAGATTAAAATAGTATGTCATATATTCTTCAATTCCATGTCCATTTGTTTTTCTTTGGATATAAAAGTATTTTATTAATATTCATGGGATGGAGTTTGTGATCTGGACGGGTGACCTTCTTAGAAGATTCCTTGGGTGTCTTAGTGAGGAAAAAAACACTCTAAAGGACATGTGTTGGCATGTGGGGACTGTCACTAGCAGATGACTCATTCAAGGACATGTGTTGGCCCCAAGGTGGGGACCACATCTCTGCCGGGTATCTGGTGGTGCATGGGGGGCCATGATCCAACGACCACATTAAGGTGGGCTGTCTGTGCTGTCAGTAAGTCCCAGTTATTACATTTGGTATCAGAGGAGGAACCCAGAATGAGGTGCTGTGCGATGCCTGGGTTGAGATGTAGGGCCTACATTAAATACCTTCTGCTCTGGGGGGGGGGGTGAATGGAACACCCCATAATTAGAATTCCACAATTAAGTGTTCTTGGGTTGGAGTAGTGATCAGGATGGGTGACATAAGGGGATGTTTCCAAGGTTTTTCGTTAGTGAGGAAAAAGCACACTAGAAAGGACATGAGTTGGCCTATGAGGACTATCATTAGTCCGATGACCCGTTTTGTAATGTGGGTGGGCCCTAGGGTGGGGACCACATGTATGTGGGCCAATTGGTGGTATTTGGTGGTCCAGTATCAAACAACCATGTTATGGCGGGGTATTTGTGCTGTCAGCAAGTCCCAGTTGTTACATTTGGCAGCATAGGAGGAACCCAGTTTTAAGTGTGATACACTGCCTGGGTTGAGATGTAGGTCACACAATGAGGGCATTATGCTCTGGGGGGGGGGGGGGTGAATGTGACACCCCATAATTATAATGGGTTAAATGAATAAATGATATACCTCATGTCAACAAGGCACACCTTCCATTTCAGGGGCCTATCGGATTAGAACTCTACAATTAAGCGTGCTTAGTCAGGAGTGGTGATCAGGATGTGTGACCTTCTGGGATGTTTCCCAGGGTGTGTGAGAGTAAGGACAATGCAAACGGGAAAGGATAAGTTTTGGAATATGGGGACTTTAATTAGTCATATGAACCATTTGGGAATTTTGTTGGGCCCCAGGGTGGGGACCATGTGTCTCCTAGAAAACTGGTGTCACATGGTGGTCTAGGACCCAACTTCCATGTTAAGGCAGTTTTTTTTGTGCTGTCAATGGGGCCGAGTTGTTACATTTTTTATTAGAGTAGGAATCGAGCCTTAAGTAAGGTGCACTATATGGGAAGAGATGTAGGCCCCACAATGAGGACATTGTGCTCTACAAGGGGGGGATATAACACCCCATAGTGCTAATGTGATAAATGAATAAATGATATGAGAGATGTCAACAAAGTGAACCTTCATTTTTGGGAACCTACTAGACTAGAACTCTACAATTAATCGTGATTGGGATAGAGTAGTCATTAGGATGGGTGATCTTCTGGGATGCTTCTCATGGTGTGCGTGACTAAGGAAGAAGAACACTAGAAAGGACATGTGTTGGCGTATGGGGACTATCATTTGTTAGATGAACCATTCTGGTACATGGGTGGGCCCTAGTGTGGGGACCATGTGTCTATGAGGAAAGTTGTAGTACTTTGTAGGCCAGGACCTGTTGACCATGTTAATGCGGGGTGTTTGTGATGTTAGTAGGGCCGAGTTGTTACATCAGTTACCTTTTCTATGTTATATGTTTAATTACCAACATAATAAGGGAACTATGTATGTATCTAGTTCATCACAACTACTAAACTGATCAATCCTTGGTGATGTGATCTCTTGTATCTATTCCATTGTAATAAAATAACCATCTACTCTGGGCTATGGTGGTCAGGGTTTTTATAGATTGTATTAGATCATGCTTAGTAGAATCATGTGAACTAGATTTTGGAAATCTAAGATTGAGGGACATAATTCTATGATATATTTTGAGGATAATTAAAGAATTTCATCCCAAAAAACCCATGTTTGTGAGATTTTTTATGCATACATTTTTCAATTTATGTTACACAGTTCACTAGTTTTGGGATTTTACATAATGTATCATAAATATATGATATAATATCGAGTAAGGTGTCATTAATAAATTTAACGACAAAGAATGAATGAGAACCTCACCAATGCACATGATCCAAAGAGTAATATGGATCAAATATTTTATGGTCTTATACCAATATTTTGTAGGGAACAATCTTCCCAATAATGCTCATCATATGAGGATATAGTATCAACTATTAATGAGAAAGAGAAATAATTATCTAAGTATTATGGATTTTGAGGGAATCATGAGGATAATAGTAAAACTAAGAGAATAATGGATAAAGGAAATAAGAGAAATAAGTATTTTACCACACGTGATAATTGTGGAATGAATCACCTTGGTAATTGCTTAAATAGAATGGGAATTTTCTACAGGTATGGAGGTAAATAACAACATGATTGTGATTTAAAGGGTAAGAAATTTTTTTTCAATATAAAATTCTTCAACTTCAATGAGATGTGGCACTACAAAATTCAATTTATTAAACCTCCATGGAATATACCACAAAAGAGTCCAATGGATCATGGTCATTGTTATGCTACAATGGAAAATGAAGAGGAATGATTATTATGTGTTTGTCTGGATTCAAGAATTATGTTATTTGAATATTTTATCAATAATACCCTGAATATAATAATCATGATATAAATAAGTAATATTCTACAATACTTCTTCTATATGAATTTAGAAGCATGTGATGAATAAAACTAGTAACTAAGAGTTGATATTCTATTGTAAGTGGATTTTTGGGAAAATACAGGATTTGGACTATGGGGACTGTCATTAGTCATATGACCAATTCAGGCACGTGGGTATCCCCCATGGTAGGAACCCTATGTCTGCGGGGCAACTAGTGGTACCTAGTAGGCCAGTAATCGATGAGCATGTTAAGGCACATTGCCTATGCTGTTAACATGGCCCAGTAGTTATATAATTTTCCATTACTTTGTCCTATATTTAATTACCAATGTAATAATTGAACCATGTATATATCTAGTTCTTCAAAACTATAAAACTAATCGATCCTTGGTGATGTGATCTCCTTTATGTATTCTATTTCAACAAAATAAACACCAACTATGGGCTACAGTGGTTAGGGTTTTTTTATAGTTTGTATCTGAGCATGTTTAGTAGAAGCAATGGGAATAAGATTTTCGGAATCCTAGATTAAGGAACATAATTGTACTATATATATGGAACCACATAGAATGAATGATAACCTCTCCAAGGAATATGATCCAAGGAGTAAGAAGGACAAGATATTTTATGGTCTTATTAAATTATTTTGTAGGGGATAATCCTCCCATGAATTCTCATCATATGATGATATAACATCCCATGCTAATGAGATAATGAAATAATTCACTATATATTATGGATTTGGGGGGAAGAATGAGAATTAGAGTAAAACTATGAGAATTATGGAAAAATTAATGAAGAGAAATATGTATTTTACCACATGTGATAATTATGAAAACATACACCTTGGCCCTTGCTTAAATAGAATTGTTTTTTCTACAAGTACAGAGGGAAATGACCCCATGATTTTGATTTCATTATTAAGAAAAGGTGTGTAATATAAAATTCACCAACATTAATTAGATGCGACTCTACAAAAATCAATGTATTAAGAATAAAAGAAATATAAACCGAAAGAATCCAATGTATCATCGCCAACCTTGTGATAGTATCACAATTGACGATGAATGATTATTATTCTTATGTCTGGATTCAAGAATTATTTTATATGAATATTTTATCAACAATAATTTTATTATAAGAATCATGATATATATAAAGAATGTACTAAAATACATGTTCTTTATTAATTTGGAAGCATGTGATGAATAGAACTAGTAACCAAGAGAGGCGATTCTATTATATGTCGATCATTTAGAAAACATATGATTTGGGAAAGTTAACCAGAAATATGTGTTCGATGTTGATATGATAGTAAATTTATTATTATGGGATGGTATTAGTGACCATGAATATGGTTAGTGATTTTATATTTTATGTTATGTTTTATAGAATTTTTTGATGTTTGTATTTAATGAATATATTCATCCACAAGAATATTTAAATTTTAGAAGAATGCATGTATTCATTATAGTTTTAAGGTGATTAAGGTATTCATATATTGGGTATGTGAATATAAGAGAAATTGTTTTTGGGGAAATCCTATAATAAGTTGATTTTGGTAAATTATTGGACATCCAACTAAATTTTTGGACATTGTGTTTGGGAAAATATAATTTGAATGAGACATATGTCAACTACTTATTGAGTGGATTATGTTGAAATTTGGATATTATTGTTTGAGGATAAAATATGATTTATCATATTAGATACCATGATATAACCCTTTTTTCTTTTGGTAATTATTTAATGGCCGAAGGAATAAAATTTGTATATTTATGATAATTTTGATTCATGCATAAAAATACTTCTTGAATATCTATATAATGGTTTAGAAAATTAATTGGAGATGGATCAAGTTACAATAAAAGGACGAGATTTTTCTAATGACAAGGAAATAAATCAATTATATTTATTTTCTCAAGTTATTATTTGGATATTAAATGAATTATATGACTCTAGGAAAAAGATTTTATAAAAAAATAATATCCTTTTACCATTCTTACTTATAAATATGTTTCTTTTTAACTTATTAATGAAGTACGGTTTTGTGAGGTTTAATGTTTTAATGACCATGTTCTCTATTACAATCTATTATAACATGGTGGTGAGATTTATCTTCCATGTCATTTTAACCTTCCACTAATGTTATCCTTTTCTAAATCCTAAATTTGTGATGAATGTTTCATTTCTCCTTACCTATTATTAAGTGGATGTTTAGTTGACCGTATTTAGGATGTGGGTTTTCCACAAATGAGTTTAAAATATCAACTTTTGACATTCAAAGTACAATTTCAAATTACAAGATCAAAATTTATTGAAATAGGGGTGAATGTAACACTATAATATTTTATAGTTTGTATCTTATTAAATAAATTAAATATCTTCAATATCAAACATTGGACACTACCCCAAGATTAAATGAACCACAATACACTATTAAATATAACTATTTTAACATGAACATTCAAAACAAGATGTTAAATTATTAAGAATGAAAAATATTACCCAAATTATTTAATTAATATATGATATATAGTCAATAAAATATTCATTCAATATATTTTAAATTCATATGATAAAAATAAATCCAATTTTATGTATAAAAAGCTATAATTTTGTAAAGGCAGTTCTGTCACCTTTATAAGGGGGATTGTTTTAAATGTAAAATTTGATAAATTTGATAAATTTTATTTGAAAAAATGAAATTAAATTTTTAAATAAAAACGTAAAAATTAACTTAGGGTGAACTTTTATGTATTTTTCTGAGATTTTATTTTCCAGTGAATAGTGAAAAATACCTATATTTGTTAAACTTTTAATTTCATTATATTAATGTATAATTATAAATTGAATTTGATATAAATTGAAATGAAGTAATAATTAGTTATATATAATATAATTTATTTCATTTTAATCGGCCTTATACCATATTTAGGTGTAAGTACATCTTTGGGCATAATAATTCAATTTTTTTAATAAAACTAATTTTATTTTTATGAGATTAAAATGTAATTACATTTTGAAATGTATGTGTTTAAAATTTTACAAAATTTATTCCATATTCTAAATAATAAGGCATAAATTTATTTAACATATTTTGTTTTTATTAATTTGAATAGTGTCTTGGAAAATCATTATTACCATGGTTAATTGTAAATCCGGTAATTGATGATAAAAATAATATGATAAGGATAAGAAAATTTCCCAGGAACATGTCCAAATTATATTGTATGGATTTAATTCAACCCTTAACACATAAGGATCTAATTTGAGTTGTATAGTGGGCATATTTTCATGAATATTACATATATATTATTTAAATCAATGAAAGTTAGAAAATGTCACTTTCATTGTCTTATATATCTGTTATGTGTCAATATAGAAGATAATGTATGTTATTACTGAATTTAAGTATTTATTTTTAACATAATAAAATTATTTTTTACTTTTTGAGTCATTTGAATGAGGTTGTGATTTTTATAATATTTAATATAAATAAATGACAATGATTTCATAATCATATTTTTAATGACTATATTATTTTTAATATGGTGTTATACTGAATATATACTCATATATGCACATTATTGTGAAATATAAAATACTTATCTATATCATGAATTTTTTTTATTTTTTAGGGAAGAAATAATTACCATAATTAATTATAAAATGATAATGGAGTAATTATTTTATTAACCATAAAAACAAATAAATATTTTAAAAATCATAAAATTAAAATAATTTGAATTAATTACACTGACACACAACTTTTAAGGATTATTATAACATTATAGGGTTTTTATATGTTTTTTTTCAAATTTATAGTTTTTTATTGTTTTTATTAATGCCAATGTGATGAATATAGTCAAAATTGACACTATTAACATTTTATCAATATAATAATTTATTAAAATATTTAAAAATTAAAAAAATATTTGGAAATAATTTTTTTATTATTTATTATAGAATTTATTAAATTATTCATTTATGTTATAATTTAAAATTTATGATAAACAATTTCCACCTTTTAATGTTAACTTAATTATTATCACAATAAAAATTAAAATAAGTTGACTAAGGTCAATCAAAATTATATGGTTCAAAATTAAACCAAAACATGTCTAAATTTTATTGGATGATAATATAACCATGCTACATTATCTAATATTGGAATACATGGCCATTTGGTTTTATATGGATTGATAATGAATTTATTATAATTTATTATTTTGTGGATTTTTAAGTGTTCCCCTAATCTCAATTTTAAAAGGGACCTACTTGATTAATTTCATTTCATCTCCATAAGCCTTCTAAATTGACTAAACAAAATAAATTTCACTTATAAAAATCCTTAGGTATGTTATTGAGGTATTGGTTCTTTATAAAAGTCCAACCGCAGTGTCCTTAAGAAGAGATCTAAAGGATATCTTCTAAATAAGTGGAAATTATCTTTACATACACATTCAAGTTTATTTCTCCTTATACTAACTCTTTTTGTGTAGTTTTTTATAATAAATAAATAAATAAACTATCATTTGTATTATTAGATTATATTTTTATTATGTGGAAACCACATTACACATTTTATCCATCCAACAAATATAGGAAATTACCGGAGAAGGGTACATTTTTCATACCTTCTCTATGCCATGGTTTAATTATTTTCACCACAAATTTTATTAGATAGATATAATGATTGAAATATTGAACATTGATGATAATTTTGAAATGTTTTTTATTCTAGAAATTGTTTATACTATCCAATTCCTTACCCCTTCACCATTAAGGAAATGATATCATCACTCGTGTATACGTATGACCTATTATCTCTGCAACGCGATGATATTCATATTCCAAATTAAATATTCAAGAATGGTTATCGAAACATATATAAAAAATAAATACGATATATTTGTCCTTAATTTAATTATATATAAAAAGTAACTATGTCCTTTGTGTTGGATTTGGTTCCCTAGAAACTAACTTTTTTATACGTTAGGATAAACTTGTAATCATTGGAGGAATTTTTGTAAACTCTTTACAACATAAATATTGTTCTTTTGGATGACATAGTATGTGATAATGTCCAAATAATAGATGCCTCACTAAAAGGTCATCACAGATCCCATCTATGATGAGAACAAAGATGTTCCATGACAATATTCATGAATATAAGTTCTATGGACAAATGATATCATTTGAAGGGACACAAATGATACAATATATCTAGGGTGGGGACTCAGGAAACATTGAGTCACCTTCTCATGGTGTGTGTCCTTGGCAATATCTAGGAGGATATTATGAAAACAATACCATCCAGTATGATATCGACATTCATAAGTGTCATTGTTAGTTCCAATATGCATACAAGAGTATTATTCCTTAAACATTAAGATTATTTTTAATTGGTATTATGACTCGTGCATATAGATGTAATGATGAAAACCCTGAAAAAAAATGTTCATTGTGAGGTATGATATGTTTGGTGTATCACGAGTAATATTGCATCAATGAATAATGCATGAATGGATTTTTCACTTCTACAGATGTAGATATCTCCGGACATTAGATGTAAATGATATAGCCTAACTAAATCCTTGGACATGATGTTCTCAAGGAAAGTTAAATTCTAAGATGTCATGGATTGAGAAATCAAGCACATGGGTTGATGGTAATTGCAGGAATCCCGCATGATTGGAGATATCAAGGCCAAGAGATTATATTACATAGTAAGCATTTGTTTGAGGTGACATGTCATTGTGACATCAACTTTTTTCTCTTGGGTGCCTTGACCAGTTACTAGACAACAATCTTGGACTTCTGGGTAGCCCGCCTAATGATAATGGGAAAAAGGCCTAGAGGGACAAACATTATGTGTAATTTTTATCTCAACTAAATAATTTATTTTGTTAACAAGGTGAATAAATATAATTCCCGGTTGTGGTTTAATAATTATTCTAGTATTCCTGATCACTTTATTTTCATTGCTTGTTATTTGAGAGAACATATTACGGACGAAATATTTATTTATCAGTTAATAATGCAGTTATATTTATTTAATGAATAAATAGTCATTATTTAGTTCCCAATGAATATTTTGTATGATTTTCAGACTACGTTATAGGTCTAGACAAAAATATTATTAAATATTAATTAGTTAAATAATATTTAAATATAATGTGCAAGTTAAGAACATGTCATGGAAATAATAGCAATACTATTATTATTTAATGTGGGGTTTCACATGTAATAATAAAGTAAGTAATGGAACATTTTCTAATCATTTATTATTACGTGATGAATTAAAATCCACGTTATGTTATTATTCTCCAAATCCGCTAAGTGGTCATCCCATGAGCTAACCAATCATTGTGTGCAAAAAATCATTAGAGAAAATCATTCGATCCTAGAGAAATATCCCCTATTCTAGAATGCTCTAAAATGAGAGAGATCCCACTCCAATAGATTTAGGAGAATACATTGGAAGATATTCTCAAGGTGATCAATGGTAAACAATGCATGAACAAGGAACATATGTGCCAGCACTCAGAGACTCCTTCAGTGACATCTGAATATACATGGATCATGTGTGGATCACTACTAGAGGAATCTAATCCTTTGATTCTACATTCTAACAAACATCATATCAGACCCGTTTATGAACACATCAATAGAGAAACAATGAACATGTAGGTAATTCATTAATTTAATTAAAATAATTAAAAACCAAATATGCATATACTCTCTTCTGGGTTCCGAGTTCTCACTATCATTTATCTTTGATTAAATTCTATGGATACTAGTATTTTTCATTGTATTGATCCTAGATTAATCATCGATCATGTAAATTTGAAATGTTGGGTACATGGACTTCCTAAGATTCTACTATGGCTAGAACCTACATTTGGTATATAAGGGAGTTTATATTTTTTTTATAATTATTTAAATAATTTTGTGATGATTTATGCTTTAATAATTTAGTTTTTCAATTAATGTTTAATATTTATTGTAATATGAATTTTGAGATATGTTCCGCCCTTATCGTTTCTCAATAATATAACAGAAGGAAATAATTTTATGATGAAAATTAAATTTAGGATTTCATTAGGAGGCACCGACAATTCTGGATAGGAAATTCAACAATAAATGCTGTGTATATAGAATCACCCACTGTGTAATCTGCCACAGATGTTGTGCAATCCAGACTACATAATGTGTAGTTGTGTTAAATAATCTCAGAGTAATTTGGAAATTACAAAATACATGTGCATTAATGACATGTGGTGTAGTTAATTCTAACACCGCATGTTGACCGGGATAGACTGGCACATGGTCACCTGGACTATATTTTGTGTGTCCCACTAGACACAATGTGTAGTCCCTTCTGGTTAGGGTTAAGTCAAGTATCCCATACACATCTTTTCTGGATAGTGGCCATAAAAACTGGAGTCTACATGGAATGTGAACCACTAGACACGCACTGTACTCAGAATATTTCTAAAATACACCTCAATCGATGTTTCACCAGTCATGAAATTTGGATGGGCAAGTGGGAGGGTACATGCCATGTAGTTGGATCTACATGTAGTGTACAATTTATAGATTACAAAGATTTAAAAATTTATTATTATACTATGTAAATATTTATGACATGTACCTTCACGTGGGTATAAATATGGGACACAACATGTGATTGGTGTTTTCTATATATATACATATATAAATGCTTAACAAACATCTGTGTAATTCTCAAAGATCTACACTTCATGTATGATTTGTAGAACAATTATAATTATTCATGCATGTTACATATCAGAAAAAATAACGTGTAAACCAGTATAAATACATGCTGGGTTCTTTTGGATGGGTATTCACTAGGTTTCCTCCAAGGTACAAGTTATGTACAAGGTTATGGATATAAAATTTAAATAAATTTAGAAAAATATTAAGATAAAAAGGATTTATTAATTAAAGACAGTGATTAATTCATTCGATCGTAATTTTATCTTAATAAGAACAATTTTAGAATTTAATTCTAGTTTTATTAAATGAGTAATTAATTTCATGTATGTGGTTAATCATGAGCTAGACCAGACCTTTTTATATGATTGGTTCCCTTTTAATTTATTTATTAATTAAAAATTATTAGCATGGGTTCCTTCTCCTTATGAATATGCATGGCCTATATTCCCATGGTTTCCTTAATGTAAAAACCTATTTTACCCCTCACCTATATCTGCATTAAAATCCAATGTAATAAATGGAGGTCCTGAGCTAGTGGAGGGGGTTTAAGATAGGAGTTGAGGCCAAACCAATCCAAGGAAACACAAAGGTGGACACGAGGAAAGCAATAAACACAGACCTTAAATAGTTCATGTTGTTTCTCCCCTAGGTTTGGATTAGTTTATCAATAGCTAGATAAACTACCAAATATTAATGCTCATTATCATACCCTATATTTATTTTTATCAGTTGTATGGTTATTCGTTATGGATGTTTGACGTGATCACATAATTAATAAACAAACAAGAATACAGGATGGATCTAAAATATAATGGCTTATTCATAAATATTATATATACATGGTTAATCAGTTAAGTATATCCTACTTAATTTTATAAATCATTAGAAAAGATAATAATTGGTAATTTATGAATAAAGGATAAAATCCCTCAATATAATATTATGTTGGTTTATCCTTCCATTACTTCAGTTAGAATTGAACCATTGTTCAAAGTGGTTGAACAACCCTAGATGGGGTGCTTTCAATTATCAGGGAATTATAATTTGAGGGTTTGGGTTGACATAACATAGATGATATCAAACGTTTATAGCCTTATTAAGACCTGGTTATCTGAGAGGCAAATGTTGATAAAATACAAAATTAATTATTTCATGATTGGAGAGTCCACTCAACAGATCAAGGAAATGTGAGATAATGATGTCGAAAATTGTAATGACTACTTAAAATCTTTCAATTTTCAGGACTAAACATATACGGGATAATTTGTAGGGAAATATGTATCCTTTCTACTAGAATTTCCTAAAAACAAGATATTCCCAATCCAATGGTGATGCCTATTTGGTTTCGACAAAATATTGGGAGACTAATAAATTTTAATTAATTTATTCTTCTATATTTATCAATCTAAAGTTATGAAACATTTTTCTTATTAATTTTTATAAATTGAAATTAGTATGAAATCAATGATATCATTGGGATCCATATTCAAGATGGAAAACCTTCCTACCAGAAATAATTTCTAGGAGTTTCAAAGTTGCCTTCGTGTTATCCTTCACCATGTGAGGAAACATTATGTGCTGGAAGAGCCTTTTCCAATTTCACCTAGAAATGAGGTGAGTGATAAGGAACTCTCTTTTTATGAAAAACATCAGAATGAAGTTACAGATGTTTAGTACCTCATACTATCAGCAATGACCAATGAGCTCTTAATGAAAAATGAGGAAATAGATTTTTGTATCTTGTTTTCTCACCTTCGGGATCCCAATCAAGAGAAGGAGATATAAGAGAGGTATGACATCTCTAACACATCTTTGACTACTATTCTTGGAGAGTCTATGCCAGCTGGGCCACGTGTAGTGATTCTTATTGGCTACATTGTGCAAGTAGAAATCACCATCATTAAATTCCATGATGAGTTACAAATATATCTCATACTATTAGTGCTATTTATAACCATCTATAGTTTTATTATGAATTATAAAATGATAAATAATAAGAAGAGTCTATCAGGGATTCGTAACCAAATTCTCCAAGTTGATAAGGACATGGGGCGTGAAAAACTCGTAGTCCTTACGGGGAATATGAAGGGGATGTACAATGAAAAGGGACCCATGATTTAAAAATAGTATAAATGTCCCAAGAAAGGCCCAACCAAGAAGAAGAAGATTCAGAGGCAGCATAAGGAAAAGGATGAATTATACTTTGCATGTGGAAAGTTATGCCACTATAAGAGGTACTGCACATAGAGGAAAGGGGAATCTCATTTTGTGATAGTTATTTAGTTAAATATATCCATTTATATACATTGGGAATAAGATATATATTGTAATGCTCACATCTATATTCAAATGTAGTAACCAAGTATATTTCTATACATTTCCATATTAGAGGTGGATATGTGAGCTACCAATAGTGCGAGGCTGGATACTCTTCCTATTAGTGACTACCACATTACATTTCCAGTATGAATGTTTTTTTGTTTTACATGGTTATCATTATGTAAATAGTGTTACCAATAACATAATTTCTCTATGATGTTTAAACACATATGGATTTATTTTAATGTTCATGAATAAATCTTTTAACTTTTATAAGGATAACCTCTATTATGGAATGGAGAATTTAAATTATGGTCTGTATGTTATAAATTTTGAGAACCAATTGTTGGAAATTGATAAGGAACCAAGTTCACATGACTCAAACAATACCCAATTATGGAATCACCATCTCAGCCATGTAAACGAGAAGCATTTGACAACATTATGTCAAGATGACTATTTAGTCTCTTATAAGAAAAATCCACTTGATATATGGAACACTTTTTTACACGGGAAAATGACCAAACCACAATTTGTGGGATAGGGATTAAAGGGCCATTGAGCTTCTAAGATTGGTACACATTCATATTTATAGACCATTTCCATTAGATGTTTGAGGTGGATATTCATACTTCATAACTTTTGATAATGACATGAGTAGATAGGGATATGTCTACATAATGATATATATGTCTAAGTCCGTGGATACATTCAAGGATGTCAAGAATGAATTACATAATCATCTTGGTAAAAATATATATAAGATTCAATTGGATCGAGGGGGAGAATAACTTAACCAAGAGTTTATCGACCACTTACGGGAGTTTGGGATTCAATCTCAACTTAATCCACCTTAAAAACCCCAATAGAATGTAGTTAGTGAAAGGAAGAACTGTAAATTACTGAAGACGATATGGTCCATGATGATTCATACAGATCTTACATTATAATTTTTGGGAATGCATTGAAAAACTATGACATACACATTAAACCATGTACCAAATAAGGTGGAATATGGGATTCCCTCCAAGATATTGAATGGAAAGAAACCCACATTATCACATACATGTGTATGGGGATGTGAGGCATTTCATAAAATTTCTTAGGTAACAAACCCGACCCCATGGCATGAAGTGCATCGTTATACGATATCACAAGGAAACAAACCGATACTACCTATACATCCCCTTGGAGAAGAATGTGAATGTTACTAGAAATTCCATATTTCTCGAGAGAGATCACATCATCAAAAAGGATATTTGGACAAATATTGACTTTGGTGAAGTTAAAGATCAAGGTATATATGAGTTGGAATATGAACAAGGTCCATAGGTTCCCGTGGATGATTTATTTCCTAAAACGAAAATTCTGTATTGGATTATAAGAGAGGCAGGGGAACCCTAGATATATGGTTTACTCGTCACTAGGGATGCTAACACATTGTTATTGGAGAATGATGAACCACTATCCTACAAGGAAGAAGTAGAGAGCTCAAACGTAGCAAGATGGATAGAATCATTGAATTCTAAGATGGATTCTGTGTATCAAAACCATGTATGGGTTCTAGTCGATGCGCTTGTTGATGTAAAGCTTATTGAGTGCAAATTGGTATTCCAAAAGAACGTAGACATGGATGGTCTAGTTAGTACCAATAAATCAAGGCTAGTGGATACATGTTTTAAACAGTGTAAAGGAATTGAATATGATGAATCCATTTGACCGGTTTCCATCCTTAAATCCATATGAATCATACTTTCCATAAAAGCTTTCAATGGCTATATTATTTGGCAGATGGTTTTCAAAACAACATTCCATGATAGGAACCTTCAAGAATATATCTATATGACACAAACAGAATGCTTTCTACCACCAGGTGATGCTAAAAGAATATGAATGATGAAGATACCCATTTGTGGTTTAAATAAAGCACCAAATCATGAAACATTTGATTCAATGAATCCATAAGAGAATTTGGTGACATTAAGAATGAATGTGAGCATTATTTTTAAATGTTGTTTAATCACAATGTGGTTGTTATCCTAGTATTGTATGTTCATGACATATTTAATAATGGAAAAAACATAACAGTCTTGTAGTTATTCAAGGATCAGTTGAACAAGTGATTCTCCATGAAGAAATTAGGTTAGAAGACATTTATTTTAGAGATCAAGATCATTTTTGATAGATACAAGAGGATTCTTGGACTTTGTCAATGTACATACATAGATCAAATGTTAAATGTTTTTAGTATGGAACCATCCGAGAGGGGATTGGTTCTAGTGTAACATAGTACACATATTTCCAAGAAAATATATCCCCAAAGATAGCATGAGAAAGATAGGATGAGTAAAATTCCATACGCTTCAGCAATAGGATATATCACGTATACCATGTCACATACCAGACATGATGTTGCCTATACAATGATCATGGTAGGAATATATCAATCGGATCCAAGAGAACAACATTGGAATACTATGAAGACTGTCCTTAAGTATCTAACAAGAACACAGGATATGTTCTTTGTGTATGGAGGAGATAAGGAACTGTTCGACTGAGGGTATACTGATCATGGTTTTAAGAAATTTTAGAATGATATGAACTCGTAATATGGATATGTTTTCTATCTTAACGGATGAGATATGATCTAGAAGAGTTCCAAGAATCCAATTGTCATTGAATCTATAATGGAGTTAAATTTATAATGTCTTATGATGGAGCCAAGTAATCCTCCTGGATTGAAAACATTGTCCAATAGATTGATGTCGTAATTAAAATTATGGATCCCATTACATTGTATTGTTATAATACTGCAGCGGTGGCTGATGGAAAGGAGCTATGTTCACATAAATAGATGAAGCACATACTCTGAAAGTATCACATCATGATGGATTTATGCCAAAGTGGTTAAGTTTTAGTGATCAAGGTGTCCATAGAATAGAACATGGAAGACCCCTTGACTAAAGGACAATATCAAGAGAAGCATGAATATCATGTAAGAGCTAACAGACTGAAGGTTGTTAGCTGTTGTCTCTAGTGCAAGTGGGAGTCTATTGGATTTGGTTCCCTAGAAAACAACTTCTTTATATTTATGATAAAAAATATTCATTGGATGAATATTAGTAATCTCTTTATCACATCCTGATTTTTCTTTTGTGAGACATAGTATGTGATACTATCCTAATAATATCTATAATAATGAAAGCGCATAGCATATCCCTTCTATGATGAGAACCCAGACATTCCATGACACTATTAATGAATATTGGTTCTATGGACATATCATATCAATTTAATGGACACAATTGATAGATGATATCATGGGTGTAGACTCATTAAACATCGAGGCACCTTCTCATGGTGTGCACCAATGGTAATATCCATGAGGATATTATGAGAAAAGACCTGCCGGTAGGAAATCCACATTTATAAGTGTCATTGGATATTCTTATCTATAGATATGTGTATTGGTATATAGATTTTATGATTATTATTAATGGGTATTATGACTTGTGCATATTGATTTATTGACAAAAACAATGACAACATATGTTCACGATGAGGTTGTATATGTTGGATGCGTCAGGAGTAAAACTTCATTAATGAAAAATTCAAGAAAGGATTTTTCACTTATATGAAATTAGATATCTCATGGCCTTTTATGGAAATGATATTTCCTAACTAAATTCATGTCCATTGTGTTCTCCAGGAAATTTCAATTGCAGGAAGTCATAGAGTGAGAAATTGGGCACGTGGGTTGATGGGACATGCTTGAAACCCTCTTGATTGGAGATCATGTGACCAAGGGATTACATTACATATTAAGCGTTCGTATCATATGACATGTCATTGAGACATAAACTTCTTTGTATTAGGTCCCTTGATATATTGCTACATAGTAATCTTGAAATTTAGGCAAGCCCACCTAATGCCAACGAGAAAGTGGAATAGAATGTCACACAATAAGTGTAGCCCATTTCTAAGTTAAATAATTTATTTATTTAATAAGTTGAATAAATATTATTCCCACATGTGGTTTAATAATTATTAATACATTCCCGATCGCATTTATTTCAACTATTGTTATTTGAGAGAATATATGTGGAGAGAATATTTATTTATCGATGAATAATACAGTTGTATTTATTTAATAAATAAATTGTCATTATTCAAGGACTAGTTAATATTAAAGAGAATTGGCAGACCATGTTATAGGTCCAGTGGGAAATAATATTAAATATTATTTGGTTAAATAAAATTTAAATATATTTTTCATGTTAAGCACTTATCAAGGAAATAATATCAATGTTATTATTATTTGACATGGAGCTTTACATTGATTAATAAATTATGTAACCACACTTCTGCTAATTATTTATTATTACAAAGTGAATTAAATTCCTTGTTATGTTATTATTCTCTAAATTAGTCAAGGGTTCATCCCACTAGCTAACCAATCATTGAGTTCACGATATCCTTGGAGAAATGATCTTGATCCAAGAGAACTCTTCCATCTCTATGAACTCTCTCAATAATGAGAGAGATCCTCCTCCATCATATCTAGATGGAAGCTACGGAAGAGATTCTCAAGGGGCTCGGTAGAGGACTAATCAAGTGCAATGATCTTCCACACTAGCTCCCATAGACTCCTTTAGTGATATCTAGAGATACATGGGGAAAATATGGGTCACTGCTAGAGGATTCCAATCCTTCGATTTTACATCGCAATGAAACTACACCTCGGACCCATGTCCAAACACATCAACGAAGAAAGAATCCCATAGGAGGGAATTATTTAATTAAATTTTATTAAATATATAATAATATCTACATCTCTTCTCAGTTCTGTGTTCTCTCTGTCTTTTTTCATTGATTAAATTATATGGATACTAGATTTTTTCATCATCATGATCTCAGATTAATTATCAATCAAGAGAATTTGATGATTTGGGTACATAAGCTTCATGTGCTTCCACTACACCAAAAATCCTACACTTTTCACATGGTACAGACATGACAATACTTGTATAGGAAAATGAAGGAGCTAACACCTGAAACATTGTTAATGACAAAATATTATTAACAAAAATGAGATAAGATGATATAAGATAATCATATATGATATAATAATTACTAATATGGTTCTAATATATATTAATATCATTATTTAAATCATTATACAAGAGATTAAATAACATTTTACTAAAGGGATTCTAAATTAATGGGACTTCATCTCAATTTCCACTTCCTTGAGACATACATGGTATATTGAAACTTATCATTTTTATATGGTTTATAGAGTAACCCTTTGAGGTCATTTTTTATATGAAATTTTATCTCTCTTAAATTTCCATATCATAGATATGATTATTTTCTAAACTTTGTACCCTTTTTATATATGAATGTTACTTCCTTTTTATCTGATTAATTGCAGAAATATTGATAAATCCATATCTGCAACTGAATACAGATATTTTATGAAGGAATATTGTTCATGATTTAAATCTATGTATGTTTAATTCTTTGGACTAGAATTGATAGGTGGGGCCCAACATTATATATCCCCTCAATGCATCTACATGCCTCATGAGACATAACAGCTGGCCAAATTAAATAGGTTTATACCTATAGTTTTAAAAAATCATGTTTTGAAAATTATGGTATCATGTATTAGACATATGACATATAGTAAATAAGAATTTCATTCTTTTTGTATTCAATTATTTATATCCATTTTTTTTTCACTATTACAAAATTTATGGATGAATTTTCATTGTCAGTTTATTGATTAAATATACTTTGTTTTTTAGTTATTAACTATGCCATACTAATTTTCCTTACTGAATATATTTCACATATTATTGTTTCTTGTTTATATAGTATGTAACTATTACATAGAATTTCAGCTCACCATTTGATTTTTATTCCATCCCTAAGTTATAAAGATAAAACTTTTTAGTATGTTTCAAGGAAACAATTTATTTAACTTTGTAATGTTTTATGTTAATTAACAATGTAATAAGGGAACATGTATGTATCTTGTTCTTCAATAATATAAAACTGGTTGATCCATGGTGATCTAATCTCTTTTATCTATGACACTATAATAAAATATCCAATAAATATTGGTTACTGGGGAAGGGGTCATTATAGTCAATGAATTATTTACTATTCTAACATTCATAGAGGTATATTCATGAAATAATCTAGGGTAGGTTAGCCAAATTCGATTCACATTTTTGTCAAATAAAAAATTTTCTAGATTTTTTTTTGAAAATGATAATGAATGATTTTATCCCCTTGAGTATATTTATTGTATTGGCATGACTTTTTCATATATTTCATTCATTGTTCTTATATGCCAAATTGATATTCATAAAGATTATGCTACATTTTAAGAGATATATAAAGTCTCTAATTTCTTATAAACTATTTTATAAATTATTTTTTATTATTACCTAGTACTAGAAAATTATATCATAATACTAAATAACATTGTAAAAATTATTATTTGATTTACTGGAAATGTTGGGTTTGTCAAAATATAAGTGTAGTTGTATTTGTACTCAGCCAGGTACCCATGTGTTAATGAGTTGGTGGGATGTTATTGGATGATATAGAAACTATCCAATGGTTGATATACTCTTTCTATTATTCATTAATGGATGATCATCAATATTTCCTTGAAATTAGTACTCTTGGTTTCTTTTTCTCTGAGGAAATTATTTTCTATAACCTTGAATAGTGGTTCATAGGCAGACACACACATTCCAAATCACACACATATAACGTTAAATATTTACACATGTGTATTTTTAAATGGTTTGGGTACTACCTCTAAGAATGGTTGACCCCAATATGTCATCATAGATAAAATTTTAATAATGAAGCTAGTAATTCATGTTTGGACCCTTCCAGTGTCGAATGTTACATATTAAAGATAATTTTCTCATTTTGCGTCTTTAATATAAGATGTTTCATGTTTGTTTTATTTATTTCATTAGACCTATATTTCATCATTTTATACACTAGATAATAGTGTATTGTTGAGGAATGTGGTGAAGATATCCTATTGGATATAAATATACTAATGCATTGTTTGTGTCATTATGGGACACAAGTTAATGTTATTTTATGCGAATACTTTAATGGAATGGGCCCAATGTATATGATCTAGTAACAGATGTATTTTAATCTTTAATGGATCCATTGGGACATTTTTTAATGAACCAATAAACTAAACAAAATGGGGTTGTGATACAAATATTTAAGGAGTTCACACACAACAAAAGAGTTAATTCTAACAAATTTCTCCCCATTTACCTCAAATTTAAATGCATATAAACTTTTTTTCTAGATATATCACCAATTATTGTAAACTAAATGGTTGTTTTGATATATTTTTTATTATGAATCTATAAACATATAGTGTTTATACAAACAATTGCATAGATTATATAGTGAACGAGTGATCCTTCAATAAATCACTACATTTTGGTCAACCATTCCCATTGATCCTGTGGGTAATGCTATAATTTAAATACCAACTTCTACATATCAATTTTTTTTACGTGTTTTCGTATCCTAAAAAAGGATAACCATCACCAACTTTTATTATTTTTAACCCACAATTGTTATGAATATTTTTAATGACTAATAAGTACTCTAGAGTTATTATGGTGAACTTACCCTATTTCATTTGGGTAAAAAAGTCATAATAATTAAAAGGAACATGTTTTCATTTTATAGATTATGTTGTGGGATTGAGGTAAAATTATCATATTTTTGGAATTCAGGTCATTAAAATGGTGTTAAGAGTTTTAGGGAAAACACATCATGGTGGGATATATTTCATGTTGTGGTTCTAATCAAATTTGATAAAAGACAGAAATAAATATACTTTATATTTATTTAAATATATTGATTTTAATGAATGTTTTTAGATATAAGGTTCACCTGGTGAAACCACCGTATTGTTATTTTTTTCAAATAATTGTTTATAAGAATCTATATAAAAATTGACTTTCACATGTAATAAAATATGATGTTGATGATAATTAATTATAGGGAGAACTCTATAGATTGGGGGCCTAGATTAATTGAATAACATGGTACACACCTAATCTATTGAACGAAGGAACACGATGATGAAGAATGAATTCCACTGATTATTTCTCAATCTTTCATCTACTCTTCATTCAAAATTATTATTATGGTACGAAATGTTATAATTTTTTTTACACATTTTAGGACTACTTTTATACACTATTTAATTTTCATTGAGAAAAAGATAATGTTATTGTGAGGGGGTATACCACCCATTTCCTAAAAGGGATTAGATACACACAATGGGTAAATGAATTTTTTTAAAATATATTGTGTTCATGTGTTTCACTATTATGATATCATCAAGAATACATTTATAGGTATTGTTTAATATCACGCACTAACCAATATAAAATTAATGTTATTTTTATATATATATTATTATCACTGATTCATCCCATATATTCTTCTCATTCTCACATCTAGGAACATCAACTCTCTATACCCACCAACATTATTCCAATGGAAAATGTTTAGTGGTGGTGTATCTACTTATGAAATGGGAAGTAATTCCTATAAATATAAATTTCCACATTCTAAAAATAAATCCACATTGATAAAACTGTGTAATAATTAATAATCAAATAAGAATCACACATGTATGTCATGCATCTTAATAAAATGAAACATAAAGTAATATACCACAACAAACTCTAACTAAAAAAAATTATACACTTGAGAACAAAAATATACCTTGAATGTGAAAATAAAATATAGTCACCCTATAAAAGAATACATGAACTTCTGAACAATTTATATTCAAAATCTCTATCATTTTAGTATATCTTTAATGTAAACCAAGAATCTACATGAACATAAGAGTTAAAATACATATCTTTTTTTTGAGGTGAGTAATAATACTCTATATTGTGACCCCAATATGTGGTATTCTACCCATCCGTAAATAATTTCTGTGTGCATCATCAATATATTATGGTCACAAAATAATACAATTCAAAAAATCATCATCAATGTTCCCCAATATTTCTATTAATAATGTTCTATAAAATAATCTCATTAACATATCATTAAAATTTACTATTTCATTCTGGATAGGGATACCATTTTCTCATAAAAATTAAGATAATAAATATTAATGTATATATTAAAATGTACCTCTAACAACTAATTATATCAAAATTTGAATAAATTGGTAAAAAACATAAAATGAAATTAGGAAATAAGGTTCCCCCACATGAAGAAATTAACTAGATTATTTTATGTTTAGAGAAGTATGTTTTTATAAACAATAATATATATTAGTGTGATATTTAAACATGATTAAGCGATATAACATTAACATTTTGTAGGGTTTGATTTAAAGAAATGATTCAAAAGAGAACATAAATAAATGAATATTCCAATAAAATAAATGGAAAATTATGTAATATTGAATAAAAACTAAATTTTAAAAAATGTAGAAAGAACATAATTGGAGGGTATAAATATAATGAGATGAATAGATTGTGGTTATTTAAATTAAATTAAAAATTAAAGATAGATAATTTACATTTCCTAAGTATTGATTAGCTTATTTGTTAATCTTACCTTTTAAATAGTTTCTGTTTCATAAAATAGAACCATATTAATGTTTACATAATCAATTATAGTTTATATATCATTATATTTAATAATTTGTTTTTGAGATTGATGTTTCCTTTGTTGATTATTTAGTGTTTTTGTACCCACAGTTCCAAATATGCATCATTGCATTTGTAACGATTTATGTAAATTTTCAATAGGTTTATTTCTTTCATTAGAGATTTTTTTTCATTTTCACTCTAGTATTATTAAATTTTAATGGTTAACATAATGTTTAAAACTAGTTACAAATTAATAAAAATGTCTTGGTATAGACATTTTAGAGAGTTATATAGCTATGAATGATTAATTTTAATATCAATATTATTATCCCAAAAATATCATTAAAAAATGTTAAACCTGATAAAAATATTAAAATTATATATTAAATATTTTCTCAACTCCATCAATATAATGTAGTAATTTTTGATTTACAACATAATCTATATGAGAGATTTAAATATTTCATTATCAAAAGAATATTATAAGTAATTAATAAATAGACTTAAATGAATTTATGATGATAAAAATTATATTATAGTATCCTTATAACATTTTATTATTTTTATATATTAAATTATGATGATTATAAAGGCAAAGAGGATGAAAAAGGTAAAAATTAATTGAATGAGTTTTTAATTTAGTGAATAGTTTCCCTCTTTGTGAAAACTCTTTTGATCTACACCCTAAGGATTCTTGGAATGTTATTTTGATTAGACCTAGAATTTAAAAATGTTTCTATAAGATATTAGGGTGATAATAAGAAATATAATTAGAAAAGTAATAATTTCATGATTTAAGGGAAAATAGATGGTGGAGGGATATATTCATATGTTGAGGGTGAAATATAGTTTGAAATAAAAGACTGATTGAATTTCATTTTGTTCTAAGTTCTGTTAATAATATTAATTATTGTTACAATGTATAGTAATTATTACATGTGATGTTTGAAAAAATATTTTTTATAACCTCTAAGTTATAATAAATAAAATATTTTTATTATAGTGGATAATATAATATTGTGCTAAATTTCACGATTTACCCCATCATTGCATTAATTATAAATGCTGAAAAAATTTCCCATTACCTAATTTCAAGGTAACTATAAAAAAACCATTGGACCTAAATAAATTTATACATTTGTATCAAAAATATATTTATAGTATAATATTATTTGTTTTCATAAATAAGATAAAATATATTCTACTAAATAAGTACAAAATTACATTCATTGTGTTACATTAATTGAATAATTGTTTTGTGGTATTTTCATACATATACTTAATTATTCAATTAGTGATAAATATTAACCATAAATTTACTCTATTATTTGAACTAATATACATTTTACTATCATAATAGTCATGTTATTGTTCTAATAGTTATATTACTATTCAATGGACAGTTTACTATTATAATGGTATGGTTACTATTCAAGTAGTCATATTTATATTTGTTGGATAATCTTTACAAATCATATAAATCAAACTCATTTTCATTATTAATCATCCACATATTTTTACTTCATGTTTATTTATAATCCATTAGAAAAATAGAAATATTATTTCCAACATTTTATTTTATTTTCAGTGTGATATTTAGAGTATTGAAATTTCTAGAAGTACATGAACCATTATATTTGAAATAAACATATATTTTTTTATAAATAATTATTATGGGTAATTTATATGTAAATGTATGTAAATTATATAAAAATTATACGCGTTTAATGAGTTAATTTTTAAGTATAATATTATATGTTTTTGTATCCCCCCTTCCAAAATTTTTTCCTCTCAATTTTTATTCGATCTCTTATAAAATTATTAGGACATGGTACTTCAATTTTCCTAAATCATTATATTCCCATGTCACCTACTAATACATATAATTAGTCTAAATTCATTTCATATAATTAGTTGTGTATTTTCATTTTAGGTTTTACCTATGTTAAAATATCTTCATTGGGTTCCGCTCGCAAGATATTTTTTGTCCGAACAACTCCATTAATAGATTTAGTACATATATGTGATCATTATAATACATCCCCAAGTGTGACATGTGGGAAACATTATAGACTTACGGTATTTTTAGTGGACTTCATAATCTATATTCCAAAGTTCCCACTATATCAAGAATCTCAAGGAGACCACTATACCTTATACTTATCTATCGTTTCATTCCAAACCTCAGAAATCTCATCTATTATAATTTTCAAAGAAATAATTTATCCACAATCTGAAACTATATTTATAATTGATGATTGATAGAATATATATTATATTATTTCAGTTTTACATTGTTTTGTCCCTAAATTTATTAGACCTTATCGATCATTCATTTAACCTATTCAAGCACAAAAATAATACATTTTAGGACATAACTAGAATATTTTCATTCCAAAATTCGTTATAGTGAGTGATTTATTAGGTTCTACCTAAATAACTTAGTAGAATCAATTATTTTATGAGAATTATAGTAAAGGAAGTTATTATTCCCATTATTCTACAAACCATATAGAGTACGCTTAGAGGATGTATTCAAAATTTTTGATGTCCCATTTAGACTCACCATTTTCTGAGATTGACATAACATAATTATGTTCATCATTATGTTTAGTTCCATTTGGTGAATCCTTGAAAATTTTTATTTTACCAAGAATATCATTTATAAAAAATTTATGGTCTTATTTCATATATGCTCACCACTTTGGTATTTTTATTAATTTTGTCTGGTATGATGTCATCTTGAATTTAAATGAAATGATTAGTATTTATAAAATGGTAAGACAAAATCCATATATAATTATTTCAACCATATTTCAACAAAATTTCCTTCAATAAAAAATATCTAGTGATGTTTTCTAATTATAAGATGTCATTTTTTGTTTTTGTACAATATTCTTAAACAACTATAATAAACCAAATATAGAACCCCCAACCTAGTAACTGATCTATCCTATGATAATTCATGCGGTACATTCAAGAATACCATCAGCTAGAAACAAGTTCTAGGATATAAAAAACTAGCCAATTAAGATCGATTGATCCTAATAAAATGAAAAAAATTAAAAATATATTCATCTCAATCATTCGATAGGACAATACCATAAATTGAAAAGTTATGATTAAAAATAATTTCTTTCTAAAATGATACAATAGATAAATATGGAATATAATAAATGGAAACTCATGATAGAAACACTATGGGAAAAATAAATCCGAAATTATCCTTAATATTATAAAATAAAATTTTAATAGTGAACATAAAAGAACAACAATAGTCCAAAATATAGTGGAGTGGGTAATGAGAGGTGAACCTAATAAGCTGATATATGAAAAAAAAATAAAAAAATAAAAAAATATTATTTTATTCAGCCCATCTTGGTGTGATAAGAGGTCATTACCCTCCTGGAAACCTCCACCATGATCCCCCAAAAATATCTCTGAATATTCTACTCAAAGTGGTTTAGTTTCATTTCCTTTTGTTGATAAATAAACATCTACATACACATAGATGGAATCTATAGTGTGTGTCTGCAACACATATGAATAGATTCAACCAAATACTCTATATGAAACCTTTATAAAACGAAACATTTAATGACTGTGTGAACTTGAAATAATAAATTATTTTTCATTCGTTCAAATAGAGTAATATCCTGGTTAATGGACACCCCAAAAATTCTTATTAGAAACTATATATATGAATAAATATCATGTATTTTTCATGTAAGTATAATCTTGAAATCATAAATATATAATGATTGTCAATGGAAAGTCCATAAGAAACTATGGTAAAAAATCTAAATTCACCATAAAAAATGTAAAATAACACACATGATCCACTATATAGAGTCCAATAAAGACCTAATGAATGTCCTATATAAGGGGATATTTTAATTTTTAATCCCCAATCCACATCCCATATTCAAATTTCATAATTCTATGTTTGGATAAATTAAGAGACATCATCTTGGAAGAGTTACCCGAAACATATAATGGGGCGTTTCTTGGTTTCATTAAATATACCCAATGTTTTTGATTGAGAATTGACTATATTAAATATTTTAAAAATCTTAAATAAAAATTTATTAAAAAATATCTTAACTATGAAGACTGATGTTATATAAAATCCTTGTTTAACATTAGTATTTCATCCCATATAGGCATGTTACATATAAAATACCTAATTTAGGAAAAAAAATTACATAAGAACAATACACCTTAAATGAAGGATATTTTTATATAAATCCATGTCAATAATTTATTATAAATCTTGAATAATACTTCAATAAAATCATAAGTATATATTTTAAATAAATTATTCACCACATTTCAAAAATCACAATTTATTAATTTTTAAACCAAAACCTAACCAATAATTTCCAAGAAACACTATTATAATATCATTTAGTAAATCAAATAAAATAAATATTATGGATTATTGAAGTCTACATGTGATTTAAAATACCATTAATTACAATATTAACACATTTCTAAGACTAATAATTCATTGATTGTTAAATACAACAAGGAACATAGTTCAACTACATGTTGATATTCATATCTATTGGAAAAATATATTACTATGAACATCGATGTAAAGACAAGCCCTTATAAGAATATTTACTACCCTTTAGATGGAAATACACAAATAAAACATTTTTTGAAAAAAGATCAATGATATCAGGCCAAATAGGGATGAAAAGAAAGGAATAAATAAGGAATAAAGCCAATGGGGAAAGAGATACAAGGGGGTTAAACATTTGAGCCTTACATATTAAATTAGATTAAATAATGTTTCCCCATATAACAGTCAGTAGTGAAATTTTTTAAAATATTAAAATTATATAGGCACACATTTATAGCATAACAGTGTGCCGAATCATGCATCACTACTAATTATAAAGGGTATTGTGTATAGTTAACATTCAAGGTTACAATAACCATGTACCCAAAAAACTATACCCAGAATTTATCTAAACAAATTCAAAATTAGAATATAAAAAACAACTTACCAACCATATCACCTTATAACCCCAAATAGTTTTTTGTACGATACTTGAGAAAATACCGTGGGGGTGAATCGAGGTATAAAAGTCCAAAAAAATATATTATAGATCGTATTCCATCATGAAACAAAAAAACTTCTCACATTATCCTTCAAAAATGTTCAATGAAAAATAAATCCTTAATGTTATAAAATATTATTACTTAGTTCCACCATACTGGTCTACATTAAAGGAGTATGTACTTGGTAATGTTCCAATTTACCAATAATTACTAAATTAAGTACTATCTCCAAGTTCATAGCATAATCATTATTATCCTCAGTTTATAGAAAATTATAACAAAGAACAGGATCCTCTCTCAACTGAGGTGAACATTCTACTCCACTGAAAGAATCACCATATGATATTAATTAGAAAAAAAATCCTATTTATAAAATAATAGTAAGTCAATGATATATCTTTCATAAACATGACAAATTCCTCATTACCAATCAAGTTATTTGAATTTGTTTTCTTTTTAAAAAATCCTTCACCATGAATTCGTTTTCTATTCATTTAATACTAATTATGATAAAACAGGGTGATTTGATCTCCAAAAAATTCAAAATAAAATTCCATACTCTCCATCAATCTCTCTTAACAAATATTTTAGGGTGTTTTTTTTTAGAAAAAATATTTGATTTATGAAATTTATAAAACCTTTTTTGATTTTAGATAATGTGGTACCACACATTTTCCAACATCAAATTTTCAATCATTATAACAACTAGATGTTTGTGAGAGTATGTGAAATCATTGCTCAAAAAAATTTCCTATTTTATAAATTTTTATAAAGAATCCCATAGAAATAAAAAAATATCCAGTTTCATTACTATGAGAATTTATAAATTTCCCCAAGACCCTATAACCTTTCTAACATTATTTTTCTAAAAAAACAAAAAATTTATAGAATCTCAACCACGAGATTTATTCAAATATTATCCCACATTGGGGATTGTGAATAACATATTAAAAACCATATATATTTTTTGTAAAACAATTATTGATATATAATTAACTTTTTAAAACTCTAAAAATTAATTAATAATTAACTTATCATATACCATAATCTCACTTGATATTTGATCAGTTTGAGAAGTAAGAGAGACATGAAAATTTCGTCTTTGAATCACATTATTTATCATTATAATCACATGGTATTTTAATTTTATTCTATCCATGAATTATATTCTCCCCTTTAATTTATATATGTCGAATTCAATAATAATGAATTATCACCCTTTGAAAACATCTTTTAGAAACTAAACCATTATAAACATAAGGTTTGTGAAATATTTTACCCATTTTAAATGAAACTAAATGTCCCCCCTTAGTGGGATAAATCATAAAATGGAATCGAATAGATTTACTCTGGATAATTGGTCCTAACTCAAGACAATTTATTTTTAGGGATTCAGTTAAACTAATATAGTAAGATGAAACTACTCAAATTTTATCTTGGGTATGTTATTTATCTAGAAATTTGAAGCTTGAGTTTGATAAGAAACATAGTTAAATTTCAAGAATCATTTTTTAATCATTATTCGTAGAAGAGTAATAATTGAAATTATAGTTATATTTATTTGAACTATGGATATAATATTCCTTATGATTAATTACACTTGATTTATTTCACATGAAATGAATAATATAATCCATATAAACATCATTATTCTCATGTATGTTTTATACATGAAAATTTAGTACTTTATTGAGTGGTAATAATGATTTTAAATTACGTATGGAATAATTAAGTACATTCTATCTTTTACTGAAACAAAAAATCACAAATATCTATGATATTTTTAAGCAAATGATATAGACCTTATATAATATTCTAAATCGACCCAATCTCCATATGTATATCCTATCGACTCTTATAGAGATAAAAAAATTAATGGAAAGATAAAATCCACCATGAACTTTACATAATATAGTATTATTTTTTACTTAATTCAAATGGAATTATTATGGATTAAAATAGGATCTGGATTGACTACCTATTCTTTATTCTATTGACCTATTTACCATCATTATCCCTCAGAAGTAGCAACCAAGTTGTAAATAGTATTGTAATTATATAGGGATCTTCCATTAAATTTTTTTAATCCTTTTTTAGAATATTTTAATTCACATATGAATGTTGCCTCCATTCATTATGTAACTTAAAAAACCATGAAAATTTCAATTCCCTAATCATCAATATTTCCACGTTACACTCTATAAATTATATAATATTATTCCCTTGCAATTAATTTTATTAGTAATGGATTATTTCATATAAATATATGTGAACCATAATCATTTGATCATTCACCTTTCTATTATATAGATTATGATTAGTTTCTCTTCACTGAAAATAAATCTTATTTTAGTATTGAACTCATTTAAAATACTATGGTCTCGTTGATTACATTAACCCATAATGTTCCTTCTTAAACCCAAAAATTTAGTTCTCATATTCATTTATAAAAAAACATCAAGATTTTCAATGTAAACCTATTAATTATGTAATAAACATAGGAATGTTTATTTGATGTCTATTTCTAAAACCAAAAACCTATTTTCGCTCTTATAACCAAGAATAATTGAATTGTTTCCAACATAGCCTGGAGTGAATTTTTTTTCTATATTTAATACTTGAATAATGGAGTTTCCATTCAATAATTTCATGACTTCTTCCAACTAACAATGCCTCATTTATTTAGTTTTTTTAGAAAATCCATCTGGTCTTAATGATTTTCTTATTAACAAGTTAGAATTTGTTTCCAATTATGATTCATTTGGATTTTTTGGATGCTCTTCATCGATGAACTAGACCCAATAATAATATTTAAAATCTTATTTAGGACACATTTAATCTACCAGATATAAGAGGGATGTTCTATATTGGGACATAATTCCCCGTGTTTCCCTTGGTGTTACAAGGTCATAGATTATATTTTGACTATCAATTTTAGAGCCACTTATCTTCTTCAGAATAGCTGCTGCTTTAAATTATTTTCGACTATTGTTAATGTATTATTTTGAATCAAATACAAACCCTGATATTCCCACTACCCTATTCTATTCCACATTATAGTATTCCTGAACTTTCTCATTGTTTTTTATATAATTCTTTTCATTTTTACCACAGAAACATCTTGAATTTTGATAATATTTGTAATTAATGGTCAAGAAAATTGTATAATTTTACCTTTAATGAGTATACAAGATTAATACCATTATCTTCATATGATAAAAATGAATTAAGAATAACGAAGTTAATTCCAAATATTCAAAACTAATTAAATGTTGGAATCATCTGGTACAACATCACATACATATTCCTCTCTTATTCCTGACAAACCAAATCTCTACTAGTAATATAAATCGATAAAAAAGTCATCGTTATAAAATATCAGTGGTATAAATTTCTACATGAAGATTAATATGGAAATGTTTTTATAATCACTATTTTCCACTCAGGTATCCAATTTTTTAAGGTTCTTACTGTTAATACATAGTTCCTTATCCAATGTTTGTCCATATAATCCTCCATTGGATACTGTAAAGTCTGATCCCTGATCAGTTTGTTATTTTATAATCCACTAATAGAGCATCATTTAATCCTTATTTTTACACCTATTAATATATTGGAAGTCCTTGAATTTGAGTGTAATGATTATTAAAAAATATTTCCTTGAATAATTACCATTCTATAACACCTATTATTTTTTGAACTGTTGGGTATTGGTTATATTTTCCCACAAACATAAATGTTTCAAATTTTACTAACCTACTGGACTTTATATATATTGTTTCTTTACACTCCTTATAATTCAATTTATATATATTTTATCTTTGTGAAGTATAATTGATGACTAGTGTCATATATCAAGGATCCTTTTTTCAAGCACAACTTATTATTTTCTCATTTTTTATAATGGAATATTATATTTAAATAAAAGAAAATGGTGGGGGGGGGGGTTAAAATGGATGAAAACATGATTTAAAATGAAATTAAGTTATAACTAAATATCTGTTTGAAATAAATTTATCAGTCCTAAGGTCTGCTACTTGGGAACCTTTATTAGGAATTATTTTTTTGTCTAAATTATTTCAAATGTTTTATCAAATTATACATGAAATAACATCCCCAAAATTTAATAGGAAATATATCTTACCTGGGAGATCACTTCTACACACCAAATCTCACCACCCCAAAAAGTCATGAATGATGGAAACACCTTTAAATATTATGTAAAACCATTCAAGATATGCTTTATTATATGATGTTTCAATTTAAAGCCAAAATCAAATCCATCATATAAATATAATAATGAAATAATTTAGGGGAAAATTGTTTTGTATAGAATATAATTAGATTGAAGATCATGTAATAAATATGTGGAAAATCACTCCACAAACCCACAAAACTATCCAATTATTCAATATAAATAGAAAATAAATTTTAACAGATAAAGAAAAGTGTTTTGGAAACACTAGGAGAACATCCACCATGGCTCAGAATTCAGTTAGATACTATCTGTCGTGGGTATCTCAGACACAAAAAGGGGTAAACAAAAAACAAATATAGAATAAAGTGAGAGATATAGAGGTAAAGGGAACCAAAATATTCTTTTAATTAAATTTAGATAAAAATATAAATGAAAATTAAGTAAAATAGTTCTTTACTCAATTGGGTGGATAGGTTTTTAAATATTAATATACAACTATTTAAAATTAGGTTGATGACTTAATTTTTATTGTAGAAACAACGTTATTTATCTCATGTATGGGACTAAATACCACACATATGGGGAATGTGAGATGAATTTTCAATGTGGTAGTGAGTTTGAATTCTTATCTCTCCTCTCTTTATATTCAAAATTCCTTCCAATATCCTCCATCATCTATGTTCTTTAATCTATATTGAATTAATATATGTTATCAAATTGATATATTAAAATATATTTTCTTGTATGATGATATTATTATATATACTATTGGACTATTGAGATTATCTATCATGACCCAAACCAATGGGGATTGAGACAAAACAAACCCAAGCCTACCTCCATAGTCAAGAGGATGGAGAGATGTTCCAAAAGGCATAAATATTGTGTGAGTCATTTACCTATTGTACATGTATGTACACAGTTGACTATATAAATGCGTAAGTGAATAGAAAAAAAGAAAAAGAAGAAACAATTAGAGTAATAACCCAACATTTTAAACCTATAGGGAATACAATGTTTACTGATGTGTAAATTAAAAATTAAAGGAATAAAATACATGCCCAACTAGAGAGATTCCCCAAAAAAAAACTAGAAAAATATTGTTTTTAGAGTGCCTTCCTCCATATCTCCATGCCTAGACCACCGTAAATGGTCAAATGCACAAGATATACATTTCGCCTCTATATTTATTCCCTACTATCTATCGTATGTATAAGACTCTACACAGCCGGGAAATTCCCATATAGGGTTGAGTATATATATACATACTAGGATTCCCCAAAATATTATTCGGAAGCACTAAGATACATGTTAATAATAGATTGTAGAGGGATCAATAAAAATCAATAAGGTAACAACATCCATTGATATGGATATATATAGATATTCTAAAAAATAATCCCAACCATGATAGAAAAGGGATATCCAAATCACTTCCCATCCTAGGATAAGAGTGCAGAAAATTCCATGAGTCCATCATCAATGCCCATAATCTCATGCATCTTTCCAAAGAGAAATGAAAGTCAATCCATACTATTCCACTATGATGCACAGTTGAGGGGTACAATCTCTATGTAGATGACCAATACCCAAATAATATAATAGGGGTATATTCATTATTTTTCCAGAGGATCCATGACCTATCTCCGTAGGAGGGTTCCACTCATGTAATCGGTATAGGACCCATTACCATACCAAATGGTGGGTGCCACTCAAATAACCAGTAGAGGAACCATTTCCATCCCAACATGAGAGTGACACTTTAATTGCAGAGGACCGATACCATGATACCATAAGAGGTTTCCACTTGGATAGTTGATAGAATACCCTTGTCTTTCCTAGTTAGAGTGTTGCAATCTTGTAGTAGAGGAATGAAACCCTAACTCCAAAGGAGGGTGCCACCTGGTGGATAGGAAGGGGACCCATTCCTTGTCCTAGTTGGAGGGTGACACTATAAGAGTAGATACAGGAACCATGATATATAACTCATCAGTGTGCAACTATATTCGTAGTTATAGGACCTATTTTGTATCCTAGTAAGAGGGTGACACTCTAGAGTCTGGAGTGGTCTTTCATGATCACTACCATTATCGAGCATCAGATAAAAAAGAATCACAATAACAAAAATCTCACATCATATATGAAGAGACAATATAATGAACACCATAATATTATATATGGAAAACACTTCAGATATTCTACTCTTAGTCCAAAATATGAGTCCAATCAATTTAGATATGAGAGGTATAAGTGTTATAAAAATTTAATGTATGGGTACATGACATATAAGGGGACCCCGATGACTTATGGTCCTACTTCACTGCCTATATGTGTCCCTGATGGAACATGAATCACTAATCAGGTAGCACTATACAACATGTTGGTGGACTAAATGGTGTGACTCAACTACCCAGTGTCATTCATATGATCCTGGATGTGTCCATGTAAAGCTTCTCGTGTTTGTATACATCGGTATAGAGCATGCCCTCCCACAGGGGGCCATTCAAGTGTTCTCAACCACTCTTCATGTCAACCTAGGGAGGGACACATGGCATGTGATCCTTACCTTTTTCTAAAACCCTATAGCGGCATCCATTGGGGTTTTATTCCATATGTTTTCATACTTATACATTCTGTGTAGTTGATTTTTTTCCCAAAAATACTTATATGATTTTGGTGTTCCAGATCCATCATTTCCTATTCAAATATTGCCTATAGGGTGCCTAAAATCAAATGGGAATCCTTTGGTCATTGATTCTGACAATATTTTAGTAAAAACATTGATTTCCAATCCATCCACACAATGTCTATAAACATAATTCATTTCCTGAGCTACAAAAAATCCCACTTTAGATCTTTTATCTATTAAGAAAACATCATAAATCCCAAAATCCTCAGAATCCATCCATAACATCTTAAACCATTCCTCTCCTATGAATCCTCTTTGAATTCGAGGGGTACAATCGGTCTAAGTCCCACATGGAAATGTCAAACATAGTCCCCATGGGTGAATCGAGAAAGAACAAAAATAATTATTGGGATAAATGCACTAATAAAAAATGTAAAATGCTCACTTGAATATAATTATTGACCAAAAAACACAAATTGGGATGTTTGAAGGTCAATAATGCATATAAAAATTTTAAAATCGATACACAAGCTCATGAATGGTCTTAAAATTGATTCATATCAAATAATATGTCTAGTAATGCTCAATTATTTAATCAATTAGTGATATAATCCATATATTTATGAGGTATAAGTCAAATGGGATCATTTTTCAAAGAATTATATTCTTGAAAATTAATAAAATAAGTTATCATACTAGCGACATGTAATGTCCTGAACCCTCCCAGTCAATTACATTTCCAGTTTCTAGCGTTTGAGGTGTCCTAGGGACTCATTGAGAAGTTTTCCAAAAAATCTCAGTTCCACCAAATAGTTCACCTAAAATGGCAGAACCAATCATAGTGGAACTATGATAGTGGTTCTGTGATGGTGGCACCGTGACGTTGGCGTTGTGATGGTGGGACTGTGACGGTGGTGCCGTGACGTTCTCACCACCATAGAATCTCACATCACGGTCACACATCAAATGAGTGGCACATCTTACAGTGTCTGGTGGCACCATTATGGTGGCACCATGATGGTGGCACCTTGTCTCCCACCATTTGACCATTTCTAGTTTCTCGAGTTTTTCTAGTTTCGCTACCGTAATGTTTCATTTGATGCAAAAGTGTTTTAAAACCCATTTCGAATCCATTTAATTCCATTAAAGGAGATTTTAAAACCTCATGAGTTAGGAGACACTTTAATTACCAAAATTTGGGGCCTTTATACTCGTTTCACTCCTTTCCCTGTGACTTCATGCTTCGCCCCTATTACGTGGTTTCCTCTATTTAGAGGATAACTAGCAACTCATAGCTATTATCTCCACCATCTCCATGCATAATTATTAAATCCCAATAAATTATTACATTTGAAACCTCCCACCGATATGGTAATGCCACGACCTTGAAACAAAATATCCTATAACTCAATGATCAGACCTTTTATCCCCCGAAATTTTCTTTTCCCTGGTCTATTTCCTTTCCTTGTTGAGTTTGGAGTCCCTATCCTAGAGACGAATATTGCTCCCATGCCGAAGCATTTTTTGATCGCCTTTGGAGTCATTATTCTAAAATTCAGGCATCCCTAGATCTTAGTGCAAGGAGGAAACGTCGATCCTTGATCATCTATGTAGGGTTTTCCTTCATCTCTCTTTACTATGTATCATGCGGTGTGTGTATGATAATGTTTCCCCGGGGTTTGGATGAAAACAAATATTAATAAAGATAATAAATAGACATTAAAGAATGAAGGTGTGTGACTGATGGTGATGCTGCTATACTCTTTCATATTCTATTATATGTTGTGGATTTTATGGGTATATGCCCCCTGAGAATAGTGACCATTGGTGGTCCTTTATTGCGCACTATTGAACTTATGTTTCTCTGTTTAAACATGGTATTGAATTTCTATAACAAGGGAAATTGTTAATCACGTAATTTTGGTTGAAAAAATAGATTCCCAATGAATATGAAACCTTGTGAGATAACCCCGATTAAACAAATGTAGAATTGAATCAAAATAATAATATGGACATATTTGGAATCTTCATTGTTTGATTTTGTTTCTTATGGGGTGATGTGGATGGGTATGCGATCTCATGTTTGTCAGTTGTTGGAATTTGCATCTATGCCCATACGTTAGTGCTCTGTTTGGTTCCTATAAATGGAGGGATCACGTGGATCCCTTTTATTTTCGTGACATTATAAAATAATTAGGTGTGAATGCATAAATTTTTATTTAACTATTCTCTTCTTTAGAGTTGTTTTGACTTGTGGATGTGCTCGTTTCTTTCCTGGTAGTGGAGAATCTATTTCTAATGAAAACACTTGAACATGACAAAAATAGTGGTTGGTTCTCTGGTTGTGGTTGTTGGGCATTTGTGCATGTATGAATAGTAACATGTGTGTTTGTGTATGGGGTGGTTTCTGGACCCTTAGGTTGGGATGAGTGCTTATTTACCTATATGTATATATTTACTTCTTGTGTTTCTTATTCAAACCCCTCCAAAGTTGAGCACTTCATGCTGAACAACCCCATTTAATGGGGGAGGTTGTTTTTCCCATTATTCCTTGGAGTGGCTGGTTATTAGCTCATTTTCTCCTCCCTCTCCCAGGTAGACCAAGACTCTTTAGGAAGGCTAATACGACCTGAGCTCCATTATATCCCAAGAATTGCCAGGAAGGGTACATTTGTGGTTGTTATCCTAGGTGTTTGTGGGCAGGTTTTTTTCCCAAGTGACTTGGGAATGAGGTTTAGGTGTCTTCGGGCATGACAGTAGTAGTTCATTCCCCTGAGTCTCAGGGAGTGATTATGTTTGGTTGCGGTGGCCTAGGTGTGTGCGGGTAGAATGCATGTTTTTGGTGGACCAAAAGGTTGTTGTTTGGGAGATAGTGGGACTGTAGTGATAATGGTAGGGGAGGTCTGACACATAAGATGTCTTCAATCACTAGTGGGAAAGCGGTGCGGGGTACCGAAATATTATTGTGATGTTACTATTACTTTACTGTACTTGCATTATTTGGGGAGTGTGCCTTGGGGTGGCTGGGAGGATAGTTTTCCTTGCTAGGTTTCTGGGATACCTTTGCATTCTCATGGGGAATTATAATATCTCCCCACTTGTGCACGAGAGTTTTTGGTTTTCCCAACTGAGTATACCTGTATACTCACCCTATGTATATAAACTACTTTCAGGGTTCCATGAGGACCTTGAGGACCGTGCCAGAACATACTAGCTCAGATGTTGGGACAATTTCTGTTGCTAAAATCTTTACTTTTTGGTAATTTCCTTGGAGTTTTATTTTAATTTGTAGAACATTATTTCGATCGTGAATGTAGAAAAAGGGTTTTTGGATTTACCATTACTTTATTTTTTTTACATTTGATTGAGATTTACCATCATATTTCTCGATATTTTTCTATAAAATGGGAAATTACTTCCATATAATGTGTGATTATATACCCTTGGTGCTAGTTTCCTCCCCGATGCCTATTGAAGGCAGGACTCAGGGGTCATTATCTCTCATTCAACTTGAACAAGGAGGGGTATGACAAATTGTTTCCCCTACCCTCATCTTGGTGAAGGCAGGTATGGACATAATGGTATATGGATCTTATTGTTGAGTTATAGGATAGAGTACGGAGTTTGGAAGAGTGAGGTTGAAATGGGATGGTTGGGAAACAATGTTAAGAAATCTTGGTGTGTGAAATAGGCCCCGAATGACCAGTTAGGAAATGGGATTTTAGGGCCCCCGTGATCCGATACAAGGACTCTGGACCTACCAAACGACCATGTGAAGCTACACTGATTACATGGTAGAGACCCTAGGAAAGGTACATGAATCGTAATTACTTTTTTTCTTTTGTGTTCTGGGTGTTTTGGGAATTTTAAATGAATAACAATTTTAATAAATATTTAAAAGAAATCTTATACACTACTCGAGCTTAAAAATTCATTATTTACCTTATACCTATGAAACCCAGACAATGTCCACGAGTAGTGGGGGAGACCGGGGCCCAATAAGTTGATTTGGCTACTCCATAGAGGGATGATTGAGAGGAGGATAATTACTAGTGGCAGATGATTTTTCGTGCCTTTCAACGGGAGACCCTTGGGAAGTACAAGGGCAGTGTCTCGGACATGCATACAGAAGGCTGGATCGAGGAGTTGGTGATAGCTTTCAGCTTGATCTGGGATCTGGATGAGTACTAGATTCCTTTTCCTATAAGACAGATGTAGGGAGTGTCTTGTCAATGGTGGATGCTCTACCTCATGGTGAGGAAGAAAGATGAGGTTTCCTAGACTAACTTCGAGAAGTGTTTTGGGTAGAATTTTTTTCTTCCACGATGAAGGCTAAGAAGAGGGAAGAGATTCTCTCCATCCAGTAAGAAAGTATGAAGGTGAGGGAGTTGGGGATCATGTTCAGTGATCTACGTTATGTTGCTATAGAACTATTTAAAGATGAGGAGACTCAGGATAGAATTTTAGAGGAGGCACTCCGACCATCTCACCAGTATTCTTTTACTCCCTTCACTCTATCGACAAACATGGATTCTCAAGAGAGGGACATAGTGGGGGAGAGAATGCACACACAAGAAGGTCTACCACGAGAGGGTAGCTAGTTGAGCTTGTTGAAGGGGAATGATGTCAACAGCATGCCTCTACCCTCAAGGCCTTCGAGGTTTCGACCAGTGGGGAGTAGGGACCAGCAGTTTCAATATTGATCTCCCAATCTTTGACCATTATATGTGGGACCATGACCTAGATGATTCATCTGTGGAAGTTGTGGGAACCTTCTGAATCAGTGTCCAGACTGAGTGTAGTACAATGGAGGTTGGTAGGTTCAGCACCCCCTTAGCAGCAGTAGTTTCCATCTTGGCCTTTTCTAAAGCCGCAATAGGGACAACAAGATCCCTCTCCGCCAAGAGAAGTTGTTGTAGGAGGAGGTCGACCTCAGGGCACTTTTCTGGGACCTCGACAAGTGCATGGTCGGGGAGGTGGCTGAAAATCAAGGGGAATAAGAGAGTGGAGTGGGGAGTTTTATTTCATAGAGGCAGTAGTTCCTTTACGTCCAAGGGTTATTCGAGGTACGATCATCGTGTTTATTACTCTTTCCTATGCAATGTTTGATTTAGAGGTACCACACTCCTTTCTTTCACTATTTCTAGCCCATGCTCTCAACCTAGATACAGAGATACATCACATGAACCTTGTATTGAGTACCCCAATTTAGGGTCAAACCTACATGCCATATTTTTACACGGTATATAGACTAATGTTGGAGCCACACCAGTCTAGGGGGACCTTCTTTTTCAAGTGATGCAGCCACATGATGTCATTTTAGGCATCGACTGGCTGTTATCAGTGTGTTCCGTTATCAACTTATTCTGGAGGAGGGATGTGTTTTTAGTTATGGGCAGCCAGTGTGTAACTTTTGTTGACAACAAGGGTTTCCTAGAGGGAAGCCGATGAGTGGATCCCCTTACTTTCTTATTAGCCGAACTGTCAGTGTCATCTGCAGATACAAAGATGGTGGAAGTCTTAGGGATCATCGGCGAGTTCCTAGGTGTTTTCCCTGGAGATGTGGTGACTATACCCCCTCGATGTGATGGTGAGTTTGGGATGGAATTGAAACATGGTGCATGTATGATTTCGATGGGTCCCTGTATGATGACGCCTTCTGAGTTGCGGGAGTCATAGATCCTGGTTGATTACCTGTTGAAGAAGGGTATTATCTAACAGATCACGTCAGCATGGGGTGATCGTGTCATGTTCAAAAAGAAGGAAGATGGGGGTCTCAGTCTACGTATAGACTACCCAAGGCTGAATCAGGTGATGTTCAAGAACCATTACCCCTTATCGAGGATCGACGACCAATTTGACCAGTTGAAGGGAGATGGTTGGTTCTCTATGATTGTCTTGGGGTAAGGATATCGCAAGTTGAGGGTGAAGGACGTTGACATCTCAATGACTGCTTTCTGGTGTAGATATTGTAAATTTGAGTTTTTGGTCATACCGTTCATCATTACGAGTTCTCCAGTCATGTTCGTGGGGCTCAAGAACTCCCTATTCTGGAAATATCAATATTGGTTCGTAATAGTGTTTATCAACAACATCCTGATCAACTCAAGATCATAGAAGGACCACTCAAAGAATATGATGATGCTTTTATTGGACATTCAACAACACCAATTCTATGGGAAGTTATCCAAGTACAGGTTCGGGACAAGATAGGTGGACTTCCTCAGACACGCGGTGTCCCATAAGTGAATAGAATTGGACCCATCAAAGGTCAAGGCTGTTGTTTCTAGTCCAGAACCCCTGAACATGGCAGAGATTCATAGTTTCCTAGGTCTAACAGGTTACTTGTGGAGGTCTGTGCCCAAAATCTCTCAAGTTGTAGCCCCTTTGATAGACCTGACCAAGAATGACCTGTTTTTTGTATGGAGTGAGCAGTCCCAGGAATAATTCCATTATCTAAAGAGGAAGATGGTCTGTTCCACAATATTGAGGTTTCCATAAGAAGGTGTAAAGTTTGAGGTGTTCTATGATGCTTCTGACCTAGTCTTGGACTGTGTGCGGATGCAGTAGTGGGAAGTGATCTCTTATGGGTCTAGTCAGTTACGTCCACATGAGATTAACTTTTCCACCCATGATGTGGAGCTTGCAGTGGTTCTGTTCATGCTGAATTTTTGGAGATATTACCTCATTGGGATATGCTTCATGGTCTTGATATATCACAAGAGCTTGAGGTACATATTCTTCCAGCGTGACCTAAAATTGAGAAAGTAGTGGTGGATGGAGTTTATTTAGGACTATGACATTGATATTTCTTACACCCTAGGAAAGAGGAATGAGGTGTCCAATTCCATGAGTAGAAATTCGTAGAAGTATGTGGTTTGAGAATCAGTAGATTCTAGGAAGGCGATGGAGGGGTTGGCTTCCTGACACCTAGAAGAAAAAGTGGATGATGGTAGAGGATATCAGTTCCAGATGATGGAGGAGTCTTCCTTGGCACAATAGGAGGAGGATACTATGTGGTTGTACATATAGGATGATGCGATATGTGATCGTGTTGTCCCAGTAAATACTCCAGTGGGAGGGTGGGAAGATGGTCAGAATCAGAACCTGTTTTGTGGGAAGCAGTTTTTCCTGGTGGAAATGCATGAGAAGGTTCTTAGAGAGTTCTATAAGTCACCCATGTTAGTACACCCAATAGTTTCCAGGAAGTATCGATGATTGAGAGGCCCTTTTTGGTGGCCCAGGTTGAAATGGGATATGGTGAAATTTGTGGCAAAGTGCATCGTGTGTCAGTAGGTGAAGGCTGAACATCGCATCCCTGGAGGCCTATTTTAGAATTTATATTTCCCCACATGGAAGTCATATGAAATATTGATGGATTTCATCATGGTACTACCTGGGGTTCAAAGTTGTAGTGATTCTATCTAGGTAGTTTAGGATTAGATGATGAAATAAACTCACTTCCTGGAAGTTAAGGAGTCGATTGTAGTTTATGTCTTAGCACAAAATTACCTGGATGTGGTGGTGCAGTATCATGGGATTCTGAAGCCCGAAGTCTCAGATTGGGATACACGATATACCTCAAAAGTCTAGAAAGGAAAGAAACATGCTTTTGGAACCCAAATATGCCTCAAAACAACATTTCACCCCATGAAAGAAGGGTACACAGAGTGGACCATCCATACATTGCAAGATATGATAAGGGTATTTGTTTTTTACTTTTCGGGACCATGGGTAGGAAACATTCCTATAATAGATTTTTCCTAAAACAACCGCAATCACTCTATTATTAACAAGGTTACATTTGAATCATTCTATGGAAGACATTTCATTCACTGATGTGCTAGATAGAGGTTGGGGAAGTTTGTGTTCTTGGCCCGGAGGTGGTGTAGAGCACGACATAGAAGGTTCAACTTATACGAGAGAGGATGAAAGCGGCCCAGGACCGGAAGAAGTTGTATAACAATCATCAGAGGAGGCCCCCTAGGAGTTCGCGGTTATGGAAAATGTGTTCTCAAAGGTCTCCCCTATGAATTAGAAATACACAATCAGTAGGAAGATTATGCTTTCTCCTAGGTCTATCAGACCATTCGAGGTTTTGTGGAAGGATGCTGAAGTGGCTTATTAGATGGCTCTACCACTGCTGCTATTGAGGGTGCATGACGAATTCCATATATCTCAACTATGTCGGTATCTACATAATGATTCACATGTCCTCAACTAGAGGGAGGTGTTTATTGAGGATAATGTGATGTTCATGGAGTGACTAGTGAGGATAGAGGATTATGAGGAGAAGGTGCTCTAGAGATGAACCATTCCCTTGGTTCGTGTTTTATGGAAGCACGGTCACCTCAAAGAGAGTACATGGGAATGGAAGGCACTTATGCATGGCCAAAACCTAGAGTTGTTTTGAGTTTTGTTTTGTGTTTTTTTGTACTTTAATGTGATGTAGTACATGACCTTGTTAACTAAAATATGGGATGTTTCCCTTTATATATATATGTGTGTGTGAAAATTATTGGCCATGGGGAGGGGAGGAACTGATCTCTAATTGAGACACATTATGGTGTATGCGATTAAATCTGTGTGGTCAAGTTAGTGCTGCCAAAGTAGATAATATCTTGACATGGGTTAAGGGACACCCTAATCCATATGTCTAGACACTAAGTCCTTTAAATGATTGTGTGGTTTCTTGGGGGAGGAGAGCGGTGTTGCATCCATAGTTGTTCATGAGATAGATGAGGGAGAGGATTTCCTAGATTTTGAGGTTTGTTATGGATTTCCAACAACTCTAGAGTGGTTTCTCCTTGAATGGTATCTTATGGGAGGTTGTTTGGACCCCTCATTTCTGTTTGGGTTTTCTCTTGAATTCTCGAGGGAGAGAATAGTTTGAGAGTTATTTGATGTAATGGCCTGGACCATCCTGGTTCATTACATTTTTAATTTCAATTGTTTGAGGTGTCCTATGGACTAATTGAGGATTTTTCCAAAAAACATAGTTCCACCAAAATGGAGGCGTTGTGAAGGTGGCAGCGTGATGGTGGCACTGTGATAATGGTACCATGACGATGGTACTATGGCAGTGGTACTGTGATGGTGGAACTGATGGTACCATGATGGTGACACCGTGACAGTCTCACCCATCATAGTAGTACACTAAAACAGTGGCACCGCTTATGGTGTCCGATGGAACCGTTACAGTGGCACCGTGATGGTGGCACTGTGATGGTGGCATCGTGTCTTCTATCCTTTTCCTTTTTTTAGTTTCCGGAGTTTTTCCAGTTCTGTTCCCAGAATGTATCTTTTGATGTAAAAGTGGTTTAATACCCGTTTTAAAGCCATTTAAAGCTAGTAAATGATGTTTTAAACACCCAATAGTGGGGAGACCGTCAGTTACCCAAATATGTGTCCTTTTTACTCGTGTCACACCTTTCCCCGTGCCTTCGATCGTCGCCCACGTTACATGGTTTCTACTGTTTAGAGGATATCTACCAACTCACAGCCATTATCTCCACCATATATGAGGATAATTAATAAGTACCAACAAATTCTAACATGTTATACCACCCACCTGCATGGTCAGTCCAGGACCATGAAATGGAATATCCTGTAACTCTTGGATTATACCTTTAATCACCCAAAATATTCTCCTTCCATGGTCTTTTTCCTTTACTTGGTGAGTTTGGAGTCCATCTCCTGAAGACGATTCATGATCCCAATCCAGAGCCTTTCTAGATCACCCATGGAGTACTTCTTCTTCCAGTTGGGCATCCCCATTTCTTGGCCCGAGGAGGAAATGTCGATCCTTGATCATCCAAGTAGGGTTTTCCTCCGTCTCTCTTTAGGGTGTGTCATGTTGGGTGGGTATGAAAATGTTTCCCTGGGGTGTGTATGAATCCAAAGATTAATGAAAATAATAAAAAAACATTAATGAATTAAGGGGTGTGATTGATGGGGATGAAGTTTAATCTTCACTAATATGTTCTGAATTGTATGGACTTATGCCCACAAAAAATAGTGACTGTTGGTGGTCCTTTATTGCACACTCATGAACATATGTTTCTATGTATAAATTTTTTATTGAAATTATATAACATGGGAACTATTTAATCACATAAATTTGGTTGAAAAAATTGATTCCCAATGAACAATAAACCTAGGGTGATCACCTTGATTAAAAAAATGTAGAATGGAACCATATGAATGGTGTGAACAAATCTAGAATCTTCTTTGTGTGTGATTGATACTTGTAGGATGATATGGATGGGGATGGGATCTCCCATTGTTTAATTGATGGTTTGTAGATCTATGGCCATAATTTGAGACTTGTTTTAGTTCCAGTACTTTTAGGGATCTCATTGATCCATTTTATTGTTGTGGCTTTACAAGATAACTGGGTGTGAATACTTAAATTGTTGTTTGGATGTTTTCTTCTTCTATGTTTTTTTGACTTGTGGATGTGCCCATTAGTTTTCCGGTAGTGGAATATATTTTTCTAATGAAATAACATGAACATGATAACAAAAATGGGTGGTGCTCCAGTTGTCAGTATTATGAATTTGTGCATGTATGAATAGAAAACGAGGGTGTTTGTGTATTGGATGGTTTTAGGACCCTTAGTTTAGGATGAGTGATTGTTTACCTATATGTATAAATTTAGTTCTTGTGTTTTTTATTCTCACCCTTACCACATTGATCAATTCATGTTGAATAGCCCCATTTCATGGGGGAGGGTGTTTTTACAAACATTTCATGGGGTTGTTGGTTTTCGTGTTTCCCAAGACTCTTTAGGAAGGTTGTGATGGCCTGAGGACCATTGTATCCCAAGTCTCTTCAAGAAGGGTATGTTGTGCTGGTTAGCCCATGTGTGTGCAAGTAGGTTTATTTCCAAAGTGTCTTGGGGATGAGGCCCTAGTGTCTACCGGTGTGGATGTAGTTATTATAGCCCAGGTGTATGGGGGGTTATTATGTATGGTTGTGGTGTCCCAGGTGTCTGAGGGTGGGATGAGTGGTTGTGGTGGCCCATGTGTCTCCGGGTGCGATTCATGGTTGTGGTGACCAGGTGTCTACGGGCAGGATGTGTGGTTGTGGTGGCCCATAAGGTTTTTATTGGGGTGGTTGTGGGACTGTAGTGAAAACTGAGGGTGTGGTTGGATGCATATGATGTCTTCAATAACCAGTGGGAAAGCGGTGTGGGGTACCAAAATATAGATGTGATATTACTATTACTTTAATTGACTTGTATTTTTTGGGAGTGTGTCTTGATGAGGATGGGTGGATAGTATTCCTTATTAGCTGTCTTGGTTACCACTACATTCTCATAGGGCATTTTAATGTCTCCCCACTTGTGCATGAGAGCTTTTGGATTTCCCTCTAGAGTAAACCGCTATACTTACCATACATATATAAACTGCATTCATGTTTCCAGGAGAAAATTTAGGATCATTCAAGACCTTACTAGCTGTTTTCATTAATTTTTGTTAAATTTTGTTGAGTATTCTTTTACTTTGTAACACTTTATTTCTAATATGAATGTGGAAAAATTGTTTCTGTATTTACTTTTACTTTCTATTTTAGGTGTCGTTTCAAAAAAATTTCTATAAAAGGGTAATTCCTTCCATATTATCTGGGATTCTATACCCTTGGTGATAGTCACCACCCCGAGGCCTATTGAAGGCCGAACTTGGGGTTCATTATCTCTCCTTAAACTTGAAGAAATAATGGTCTGGAAATTTTCTGGCCCTTTCCTAATCTTGGTGAAGGCGGGTCGTCACACTACACCTCGATCATTATGGATTTGTATTTTGGTCATCATTAGATTCTGATCCTCCAATGATATTATGGAGAATATCCTTTCAGTGGTCCCAGGGTTCTGAATCTAACCCTAGAAATCCCCCATAATTATGTTCAAATAGAGGAAATAGAATTAGGTCATTTAATTAATTAATTAAACTAATCAATTAATGAAGTCACTGAATGTGCTACCAATGGTTGTTTTATCGAAATGTCCCACACTGACCAATCTTAGGTCACACCTTGTTTAAACATTTATTACTGACTCAACCAGGGTATCAAATATTTGATCCTAAACTCTTTTTAGTAATTATACCATTTTTTTATGAAAGCGTGCACACATTAATTAAAATATAATTAATATTTTTATAAATTTAATTTCTAGCACATTGGGCTTTAGAATCACACCCCGTCTTGGCGGTTGGCTCCAGAAATATTTCTAGATATAATAAAACGTATTTCAAGGTATAAACTGTTCCTAAATATTATTACACCATTCAATGGTTTCATCCTCAAAAATAAAAAATAGAAAAAATTCTTAGGATATTGATATTGCTTCTGGATCTCATACTCATATGAACTCTTTTTCATGCTATCATGCTGCCACATCCCATGAACAATTGGAATTGTCCTTTGATGTATGGTGCTCTCTTTTCCATACCCAATTGAAATTTTATTTATTAAAAAATTGGATCCTTTTTTATTGTCAATATTGACAGAGTCAATAACGTATGTAGGGTTTGGTATTTATCTCCAAATCTGGACACCTGGAAGATTTCATGCACCAACTCCAACTTTATGGGTTGGAAGATATTGTAAGAATCCTTCTGAAACACTCTGTATGATCATGAATGACCTGATAAACCATTTAGATATATATTTTCCCCCATAAGAATCTTCAAAATCCTTGTTTTTGAGAGAATATTTGGAAATAATGGTATCCCTACATAAACTCAAAGGGTCTACAATGTTGATCTGGTTAATATTTATTCCTACTATATGCTATCCTCATCTAATCATAGATGACATGGGCCGTCTCTATCATTGCCTACACCATCTCTATCCTAACAAAAGATGCCTCAGTGATCTCTTTCTATTAGGAGGGTGACATACATGGTCTCTCATTCAGGGTATCAAAAGGTTCCTTGCTAATAGTAAAGTGGTAGTTATTATGTAATGAAAACTCTACTAGTGTAAAGAGATCCTCCTAGGTCCAACATAATTCTAACACATAATCCATCAAAATATCATCTAGAACATGGATAGTGAACTTGGTCTACCCATACATATAGGGGTTAAAGGATATACTCAACATCATCTTCATCCAAAATGCCTCAGGTAGACCACTACACAATCGTGACATGAACCATGCATCACGGTCAGAGAAAATAGTATACGGAACCCCCTAAAGGTAAAAGAAATCTCATAAATATAACTACCACATACTCTCTACTGTGCTTATCTCCCTATTAGAAGTGAAGTGACCTAACATTCGGATTTAGTCAAATATCACCCACAATTCACCTCATGGTGACTGACCAAAAATAACGACGAAGATATCTTTATATATTATGCATTTCAAGATATACATCCATTAGATATGAGTGGAACAGTATCATTAAATCCTCCCACATCATTATTGGGACCACCATCCTTCTTTAGAAGTGTATGTCATGATTCCCCCCTTCAGAAATTTCATTTTGTGAATCTAAAGAGGATATCTTGTAACACATGAAATTATAGTAAATGTCTACAAAATGAGATTCTATCACTTGATTGAGATGTATAGAAGTCAACACCATCGTTTGATGAAAAGATAAACCCTCCTACCCAACCAGGTTCACCTATAATGAAGCCAACTACTAAGACCCCTCTTACACCCAACGAGCCATGAACTACCTGCTAAAGACATATTACACCACATTTCCCTTCTCTGGAGAATGGGATATGTCATAGTTCTAGTCCTACAAGATGTCCAACAGATGAATATGTTTCAGGTTTAGGTATCTCTACCTGTTGAAATACTAGTGACATTGATGGTATGAGTAAACCAAAAATACTTATCCCAGAAGTTATTACCTCCACGTTCTCAGAGTGAAGAACAAATTTTCATGGTCTAGGTCATGAGTCACATAGTTGTTATCATGAGGTCTCAAATGCCTCACCATATATATGATAACATCCTATATCTTCATCATCACACAACCATGAAAATCTCATGGGGCATCACAATACACAATGTACTCCAAACCCTCCTCAGGTTTCCTCAACCCACGAGCTCTCTTCAACCTTAGTCTAAACTCCATGAAGGCTCTCTATCACTGATCAGTCAAGCTAAAAAACTACCTTTTCAATTTAAAGGTTATCAAAGGGGCTTCAATCATGGATAATTATTCAAATTACCTCATTCATTACCATACCGAGTCGTGAAGACTCCACACCTCTAACACTCTCTTGGGTGGATCCCAGGAATGAAATGCACTTTTCTCCACTGGGCCAACGACTAATCCATTCATAGAAATGCGATAACCCTAGATGTAAACCTGATTAAATGTAGAATGCGCAGATCAATATTTCATTATAAATATGGAGGTACATATTCAAATTTGGGACTTTCCTCCCATTCTCTACAAGCTCCTCCTCCGACGTAGAGTATATGAGTATGTCATCAATGAAGACAACAAAAAATGAGATCATGTATGGTTGGAAGATATGGTTTATCAAAGTCATAAATTTATCATGGTAATTTTTCAATCCAAAATGTTTTATCAGGAACTCATAGTATTACAGCTCAGGACCCACACTCCTAGATCATATGATGAAATCCATAACTTTGTATTTCTAGTTTTCATACTGATAACTATGGAAATTTTTTTTCATCCAAACCTAACAATATTAAGATGGAAAATATGGATCTTTTATAACCTTGAGGAAAATTTTGGTTTAGATTTTTATAGAATTAAGAAAAACTATTACATGAACAAGTAATATCAATTTGACTCATAATTCGTTAAAATAACATTTCTCCCATTTAACCCAGTATTTGTTATTTTATAATTGTTCATCAACATCATCCTAGTTAAATCCATATTGAAATTAATCATTCAACATCAATCATTAAATCCTTGGGAAAAGGAATCACAAAAATGGTGATATCAAATAATCAGTTACCGAGAAGCCTCGATAACATTCCCAGACTACCCAGAACACCCAACATCAGATTTTCACCAAGTAATGAACCCCAAAACCCCGGTTCATTACAACCTATCGTGTTGGATGATCATTGGAGTGAGAGATGTTTTTATCATTCCTAATAAGTTTTCAAACAACATGATTAATCATGTGTTCCCTAAAAAAATCTCCAACTCACTAAGGATGATAAAGAAGGAGTTATGTGAGGGATTCAGTAATGCAGACCAATAAGGAAAGAAGTTTTAGATTCCTTTTTGTCATGAATGTGGAATGAATAACCAAAATGAATGTCTTATAAGAACAAGAACCTGTTTTGAATGTGGTAAATAAGGACACAAAGAAATTGACATCATGGAAAACATTAAAATTTTAGATAAATATATGGATGAGAATACAGGCCTCTCTAAGTCATAATTAAAGTCTATATGTTTTTTGTGTGAATAAATGGTCGTTTTTCAGATCAATGTTATAAGAGGAATGTTCATGAAGAGGATAAACAAGGTGGTATATGTAATGGTTAAATTACCAATGATCAAGAGACTATAGATGAAATTTCACTGGAAATAGGTATTATGATGAGGTAGATTTGTTAGTGGTATATGGATTATGAAATAAATGTTTTCATTTAATTGGGAAAAATATGTTTGTTATATGATAGGTGACGAATATATGGATTTTTCATTTTTGGTTATTCACTATGGATTTACAAGAAAACATTGAATGGTTCTGATGGAGTATAAAAGTTATATAATGGCAAGGTGATGTCCTTTAAAAACACATGATTAGGGGATATGTATCCCTTAATATGTTCCTTATTTTATGATAACGATGTTTTGATAATAAAATGTGGGATATGATTAAGTAACGTGGACATTACTAATTACGTTAGATCTAATTAAATTATTGTTGAAAACTAGTTTTTGCTATCTTGGATGGAGTTTAAATCTTCTTGGATTTATGGAATATATCTAATAATCTATAGAATAATGAGGAATGCATGTTTTCGTGAAATATTTATATTAATTTATGTTATTACCATGTTTCCAAAGAATATATGATGAGTGTATTTATATGTTTGGAATGCGATAACCAGGATCTTCTTTGTAATATATCGGGTAATGAATGTAAATATGATTTTGTGAATCTATTTCCAAATCATTAAATTTTAATCTTTCATAATTGTTATTAGGTTTTCCATTTATTGATTGGTTAAGTTAATCATCAGATGAATTCAGTATTATTATTGTATTATCTATCTATATGAGGATTTATGAATATTGGATTACCCATTAAAACTACATTATATTGATGCAAACTAATGATAAATGGGATGTCATATCCTGGGTGTAATGATCTATTAGTACATCAGGAATGAATATGTAACCGACCATATAAGATAATTATGTTAAGAGGATCAAGGAACAATAAAGGGTGAGGTTGTCCTAAAATCATGTGAGTACATATTTTCATGAAAAATCCTTAACTTTTGGAAAACGGATCCTGAAACCAAACATGTTATCATAGTTCTTTCATTTTTGATGAATAAAAAGTTCCCCTAGGTCATCATAGATTTATGGATTTTTTTATTTTTATCTTTCTCCTGACCTTGTTCTCTATCACTCTCCTCTCGAACATGATAGTTATAATTTTCATCGATGTCCATGTTTTCACTTCCAAACTATGTTCTCCATTGTGGAAACCTAGTTATATGATACTTTGGGTAACCGTTACATTCTAAACATTAACTTTTAAGTGATGTATTAGTAATTATTTTTATATTTTGGGTTTCTATGATGGAAACATTCCATTATTAAACCTTTGACAACCCAGAAAAATTTCTTGGGTGAAATTAATTTTAAGGGGGTAAATTGTTACACCCCATGATTTTTTGAAATATATCTTTTTGATATTTTTCATTTCACATGACACTGGAAATAGTTCATTATATATATATATATACACTAAAATACTAAGCCAAATATTCTTTTTACATGCAATACTGACTTGGCTTGCAGTACATGCAATGTCAACTTGGCTTGCAATATAGGTAATACTGTCATGGTTTTCACTACATGCAACACCGACTTGGATTATACTACATGAAATAATTACATGGGTTGGGATACATTCAATGCTGAAATGGATTTTCAACACATAATACCTAATTGTATTGTACTATATGCAACACCGACATGGCGTATATTACAAGCAACACCGATGTTTCTACAAAACAACCTTTTATAATATATATATATATATATTAAATGTGATAATTGTATCAAATTTTTTAAACATAGTTATATTAATATTAATAAAAAAATTCAAATATCATTTATAAATTTTTAAATATATAATATATATTAACCCTGAATGATATGATTTTTGGGAAATCCATTCTTTGTTTATAAATACTATTTTCTTAAATAAATCTTTTATAATAAATAAATTAATTTTAGACAGATTAAAAAATTTTAATTTGATAAAATAAATGTATTTTTTTAATTTATAACTCCAAAATTATCTCAACTTGAATTTTTGGGATTTTGTTGAGAAAATTAAGGTTTACGACGAATAGTGACAATTACATTTTTTAGTTAAAAACAAAATTTTTGTTAATTATTTATTAATTTTGAATGATATAATAAATTGGTTTAAGTTTATAATTATATAAATATTACATATATTATTAAATTTTAATTCATTATAATCAATCTCACTTTGAATTTGAATACACAACCATAACAATCTTTTGGACATTATTGTACTTTCAAAACCTGTTATTTCATCCCATCTGCAGGATTAGCATTAATATTAATTTTTCCTCTTATATGATTTTAATTTCTAAAAACATCAATAAACAATCATATTTATTATAATTTTTAGAGTCTAATAATAACATGTTAATTTTTTACCAACATTTCAATGCCTCGACCCCAGTTACCCAGAGTCGGTGCATTATTACGTATCATTGGCATGATAAAAAAAGATCAAATCTCAAATGACCGATTAGTTTAGTAACCTTGGAATCACTAGATACATTCATAACGTTTACATTACATCATAAAGTGAAAAAAGACAATCAAAATCTTGTCTCCATAGACAACACTCATATCCTCATACTATCCCAGTAGGTCATTCATAAAATACTTCTTCCCATATCGGAAAAAATAAAACGTAGAAAGGGGTGAGCTCAGATGCTCAGTAAGGATAAAAATATAGAGGAAACTTTCATAAATAAGCATAAACATTTAAGACAATTTATAACTAAAACAAAATCCTTTTAAACATTAACTTCAGCATAATATGGCAAAGATAAAATGAAATAATTCAATTAATTATTCACATGGATGTTATACTAGTCGAATAATAACATGCAATATCAAAAACATGTTTTATAAAAATGGAATGCATAATTCCAGACTATCATAACCACATAGTCAAGGCCTTATGCCAAGCTACAAATAGGATTTTTTCATGTCCTTGTGCAAAGACACTAGTTTCTCTAATGATACCTACGGATGCATCGAGGAGCTATAGTAGGCTCAAACCTTCACTTACTATGTCTATTGAATTCCCCATATGAATAGGTTTAAACATTACATAAACATTCGTATTAAAGATAGCATAAAAAATGTCAATACGTTATCCATAAACCATGATTGGAATAAAAATAGCGCATCCACAGTCAAACATAACTCATTCAATACAATATGGAAGATTGTATTGTAACAGATTATCCTCAATCGAGAATAATGAAGGATATTGACATAGATGAAAATAATCATCATGACTATTTGAGATAAATACCCACCTTTTTCTTGAAAACATTTAAAAGTCACACTACTTGTCATGAAGCCATTTTAAAACTAGATTTTTGAATCAAAGTGTCCCATACCACTTTGAAACATTTAAAATGAATTTTAATTTTAAAACATTAATGTCCATATGAATAAATCCTTAATACCATTTTTAAAACATGGACATTGATGAGAATGATTTAGAATAATAAATCTTTAAAACATTTTAAAATGATATTTTAGTTAGAGATCCTAACCAGAAGAGAGACACTTGAATACAAATAATTGAGGTAATAAAAACATTGTAATATCAGGAGAATAAAATGGTTCATGTTATACTATTTCAAAGTACATTATATACACCATATAAAAGTGATTTGGGGTATGACAACAATGGAGTCTCAATGGAATGTAAATTGAGATGAAATATATCATAAAGACCATATCCTTAGGTTAAGTATAAATCAATGACATAATTATGTGTGAAAAATATTAATATGCTCAATATGATTGGAAATTCTGTGTAAAACAATCAAAGGGCATTCACACATATCCTTGTAAAAACAACACCAATGAATTTGATGTTTAACTCAATAAATGGAGGTTGAGTTAAAATTACTCCTTTCAAGTTCACATCGATGAGTTAAGATTTTATAGATGGAGTGATTATGTGTTTCAAAAGTACATCCCCAGAAAGGGTAGCGGAAATTATGACATAAGAAAATAAATAGTGATTCCATAAATAATCTTGTAGTAAAATAATCAATGAAGTATGCGTAAAGGTGAATGAGTGGAAATTGAAATTTCAAATTCACTTATTGATTTGGTAACTGACAAATCATACACCCATGAAAGAAGGATCGTACAATGATGATGTAAATATCCATAAATTAAAGTATATTACACAATGAATACAATCATGGGAAGTAGACACACCACAAGCAATAAATAAGTGGTGAACAATGGAAATCTCATGAAATTAAAAGTGAGATAAGAAACCCCTTACATTGTAATTTTTCCTTGATCGAGGGTAGGTTAACCTCCTGTGTAATGGTGAAATAATTTTTATTGAATTATACAAGAATAATATACATCAATATGATATCATATATGATCTTTTATAATTCATTTGTTGATAATATCTTAGAATTATCGTCATTTCATGTGTAAACGGATTCATTTTCCTATATATTATTTTTTATGTGAGCCATATTTTTTATGGATGGGATGTATCTTATTCATATCCAGAAATATATCATGTCTCTAAACATTATTTTTAATCATCAAATGAAATTTAGTCTTGAATGGATATGATGGGGAATGAATCTCATCGCGTTCATGGAGACGGTAATCCGTACGTACGCACGAGCAACAATATCATTATTTTGATATAAAAATAATATATAATTGAATGGTATATCATATATACAGAATAATTATCATGTTATATTTATTATTTACATTAATTACACATCATTATTATACCCATCCAAATAATAATATATTGAATAACAATTACACCATGACGTGGAGACGGTAGGCCGTACGTACGCACGTATGGTGAAATGTCATTAAAAGGATAGATATAAAATTGAATATGGTTGTACCATATTTATAATAACATCACAGTATAAAATACCATTATTTAGGAAATCTTTTTATCTTTCTAATTAATATTTATAAAAGAATTTATCTTATGTATAACCCTATATTAAAAATGTTTTAGTTATTAATAATTGATTTTAACTATTTTAACTCATCTTTGAATTAAATAATAATAAACACCCTAATCTAATACACATGGACCAAAGAGGTTCATATTTTAATCATAAGGTTGTTTTTGGTCGAATTATACTTAGAAAATAGACTTAGGACATGTGTTAGGGTAATAATAATATCATTTTTACCCATAACTACCCTATTTATTTTTAACCGTGGTAAATAAAAGTAAAAAGTTACTATTCACCAAAAATTATTTTGATCATTTTGAACCAAATTTTACTCCTTGATATTTACTTTTTCTCTATGATTTTCGAAATTTCACTCACAAAAGCGGTAAAATTATGTTTTAGGTGAATTTGCAAATTTTCCTAGGAGGTGGGTAAAAGACGGTGAAATGTTCTGTAAAGTTTTTATATATCAAAAATTATTGTAAATTGAATCCAGTGAATTACATTGAACTTATATAAGTATTATGCATCTATTTTGACCTAAAATAAATTTGAATAAAATAAATAATTATTTAAATAAAAATTTGGTTTTAAAATATAACTAAGTGTTTTTTCACCATTCATCAAAAATTAAATGTTTTGAGAAAAATACCAAAAATTCATCCTAGGCTAATTTCGATATTCTGAATCCAAAAATGAAGTCCATTTTAAAAGATAATTTTTATATAATTTCAAAAAGTGGGTATTACTATTCATAATGGCTAGTTTGATAGGTTGTGGTGTGTATTAGAACTCGAAGTTGCGTACAACACACACTACTATATTATTCAAAGAGAAGTTTACCGTGGAATCTTGGGGTGTTACATTCTCAACTCCTTCAATAAATTGCATCCTCAAAATTTTAAAAATTGGTCTTGGGAATATAATGGAAAATCCAACATCAGAAAAAAAGTAAATAAAACTATCTATTTAAAAGAAAGAAAGAGAATTAAAAAGGTCACCCGAGATAACCTATACTAGGATTCCATGTAGAAAAACAAGGATATGGATGATAAACTATGTGTCAAGCTCTAATAGAGAGGGATAGAAAACCTGATCAGGATAAATTTAACAACAAGAAAACCAAAAACTTGGGATGGGACAAATGGTCATTAGTTTTCCAGTAGGAAAAGTAAATAGACAACATTTTTATTTTTTTTAAAGTTAAACTACTTAAAGATGAGGAATTAATTTCTCAGATTGACTATAAACATAAATAGATATTATTACTGTTTAAGTAATGTTTCATTCTTTAATAAATTTCTACTACTATCTCATTTTTAAATGATGAGTATTCAAGAAGACTTGGTCAAAGTAGAAGAGCTAGAATAAACTTCTTATAGAATCACATGATCCACGAAGCATAAACTTGATATTTACCTTGACTTTAAAGATTAATCAAAACCAAAATGGTTAGTATATGATCTGATGATCCAACAAAATGATATTACATTAGAGAAAGAAACACTAATCTTATTTTATAAAATTTAAACCAACAATACCCAAAGATAAATAAATAGCATTAAATAAACAATTATCCATAAAATCCTTCAATATAATCCAAAAAAATATTGAAACCCAAAACATAGAAGAATTTGGTTATGTAGTCTTCCATATTAAATTGTATCTCCAAATGTCATCAACTACTCTTAAAGTCACATAATTAAAAGTAATTTACCTATTCACATATTCTCTATTCTAGGTTAATCATTTCCATAAATAACCCAAATCACTATAAATCCACAATAAAAACATAGATAAAAATCCACCATTACTGCTCAAATAAAATCCCATAGTATTCTATTTTTCTTAGGTATATAGTGTTCCCAACAAAGCGAATGTCTTCCAAAATAACATTTATCACATAATCACCAAATCATTTTACTATAATAAGGGTATTCATTTGATAATATATAATATCTCAAATCAACTAATTATTGATCAATAAAATAATTTAACTAAAAATAATTAGTCACACTAACTGGGGACTTCATGTAGTTCAGTGGTAGGTGATAAATCCCAATCACACGCTAGTTGTGGGTTCGATTCCGACAGCTTTGTCCGATGCGATGGGTTGTCACACGGTCTATGTGTTATACTTTTTCAAGAACTATATTTTATAACATTCTCAAATTGAGATAAATTCCTCAAAATAACCATAACATAATTTAACCACAAATGTTATCTCATACCTTTCATTTTCATCCCAAAATATAATAACTTGTAAATGCCTCAAATTAAAGGATCATATAATACCAAATGGTTATTTATAAATATATCCACAGGAGAAAAGATAATTCATCCTCAAATATAATTTTCACATTATAATGTTTCGGGTTACACATATAAGAGAAAATTCACCCAAAGTAATCTCAACAAAAAAGAGAAATAATACCTTTAAACATTTTTCCATCCATTTAATTCTACATAGGTTCTTCCTTGACCAAGAGGATATCCTATAGAATAAGGCATTGACTTGGGTGATGCCATGGTCTCTTAAATTTTTGACAAATGACCATAATTGGAATCTTAGGATCATTTTTATTTTCTTCCATAACACTCTTCATTTTTCCTCGGCAATTATTTACTTTATTCCCTCATTTCCCACACATAAAGCATTTCTTTGTTCCATTGAGTCACCTTCCGTGGCATTTCTTTCCACATTTATAGTATAGTCGAAAATGAACTTTCTTCTCTCCGTGGTCCCCATTGCTGGAGCTCTTATCATTCACCGCCTTTCTCTTCTTTATTGAGTCTGGGAGTTAGTTAATATATATGTTGTTGATCATATTTTTGGAAAACTAAATTGGCATGATGGAAATATTTTTTATGCCTATACACATTCCATTTCATTTCTAGTTTCCAGCATTGTTCCATTCTTGTACATCATTCTCAAAGTTACTATGACTTCCTTGGAATCCAGCCACTGACTAAAACCAGAAAGCATTATGTGAGTAACAGTAGTCATAAAATCATATAGAGAATATCATGACACCATATTTTTAATTTGAAACACCTTAAAATTATCCAATGTCTTTTATTCTCATATTATATTAAAATAATTCAAATTGTTTTGTAAAGATAATGATAATTATCCTAATCATATACCCCGGGAGTGTCGTAACCAAGAGTACAAAAAGGCCCGTTGCTGTGGACCAGTTCCCATTCGAGTCTAGCTCAAAGTGGTGTTTTCGGGTTTTACCTCTTTGAACATCTATGCCAGAGCCACCTCTACCTGATCGTATCCAGACAGGTATGTATTTCATGGAAAAATCAAAACATCTATACAATACAACTATTCAAGGAAGTTCTTATATACTAATCCTCAAAGTCTTTATTAGGACTATGTGCTCTAATCAGAGTTTATCTAAATCTAGTTTCCATGGTTTGTACTAAACCTCCCTCTGATACCAACTATAATGCCTCGACCCTAGTTACCCAGAGTTGGTGCATTATTACATTTCATTGGCTTGATTAAAAAAGATCATGTCTCGAAAGACCGATTAGTTTAGTAACCTTAGAATCACTAGATACATTCATAATGTTTACATTACATCACAATGTGAAAAACTACAATCAACATCATGTCCCCAAAGACCACAATCATATCCTCATACTATCCCTTCAGGTCATTCATAAAATACTTCTTCACATCCTGGGAAAAATAAAACATAGAAAGGGGTGAGCTCAGATTCTCAGTAAGGATAACAATATAGTGGAAATTGTCATAAATAAGCATAAACATTTAAGGCATTGTATAACTAAAACAGAAGCCTTTTAAATTTGAACATCAACATAATATGGATAATATAAAATGAAATAATTGAATTTACTTATTCACATGGATATTCTAATAGTCGAATAGTCACATGAAATATCAATAACCACTTTCATAATAATGGAATGCATAATTCTAGACTATCATAACCACATTGTCAAGGCCTTGTTCAAAGACTACAAATAAGATTTTATCAAGGCCTTGTGCCAAGACACTAGTTTGTATCATTAGACCTACCGATGGATAGAGGATTTATAGAGGGCTCCACCCGTCACTTACTAAGTCCAACGCATTCCCCATACGAATAGGTTTAATCATAACATAATTATTCGTATTAAAACTAGCATACGAAATATCAATACTTTTTCCATAAACCATGAATGGTATAAAAATAGAACATCCATAGTAAAAAAACTCATTCAATACAATACAAAAGGTTGTATTGCAAAACATTAACCTCAATTGATAAAAATGAAGGATATTGACACATATGAAAATAATCATCAAAACCATTTCAGATAAATACCCCCATTTTTCATGAAAACTTTAAAAGTCCCACTACTTGTCAAGAAGCCGCTTTAAAAATAGATTTTTGAATCAAAGTTTCCCATACTAATTTGAAAATTTTAAAAATATTTTTAATTTTTAAGAATAATGTTTATATGAATAAATCCTTAAAACCATTTTTAAAACATGTACATTGATGAGAATGATTTAGAATAATAATTCTTTAAAACATTTTAAAATGATATATTAGTTAGAGTTCCTAACCAAAATAGAGACACTTGAATACAAAACATTTAGGTAATCAAAACATTTTAATATCATGAGAATAAAAGGATTCATGATATACTATGTCAAAGTACATTATATACACCATATAAAAGTGATTTGGTGTATAACAACAATGGAGTCTCAATGGAATGTAAATTGAGATGAAATCTCTCATAAAGACCGTATCCTTAGGTTAAGGATAAATCAACGACATTATTATGTTTGAAAAATATAAAAACCTTCAATATGATTGGATATTTAGTGTAAAGCAATCAATGGACATTCACACATATTCTTGTAAAAACAACACCAATGAATTCGATGTTTAACTCAATAAATGGAGATTGAGTTAAAATTACTCTTTTCAAGTTCATATCAATGACTTGAGAATTTATAAATTGAGTGATTATGTGTATAAAAAGTATATCCATAGAAAGGGGAGTGTATATTATGACATAAGAAAACAAATAGTGATTCCACACAAAATCTTGGAGTAAAATAATCAATGAAGTATGCGTAAAGCCGAATGAGTGGAAATTGAAATTTTAAATTCCCTTATTGATTTGGAAACTTACGAAACATACACCCATGAAAGAAGGATCATACAATGATGATTTAAATATAAATAAATTAAAGTATTTTACACAATGAATACAATCCTGGGCAGTACAAACACCACATGCAATAAATAAGTGGTGAACAATGGAAATCTCACGGAATTAAAAGTGAGATAAGAAACCCCTTACATTGTACTTTTTCGTTGGATGAGGGTAGGTTAACCTCCTGTATAATGGTGAAATAATTTTTCATTGAATTATAAAAGAATCATATTCATTAATATGATATCATATATGATCCTTAAACATTGATTTGTGGATAATATCTTAGTATTGTCGTCATTTTGGGTGTTAACAGTTTCATTTTCTTTTATATTATTTGTTATGTGAGCCATATATTTTATGGATGGGATGTATATTATTAATATACAGAATCATATAATGTCTCTAAACATTATTTTTAATCATCAAATGAAATTTAGTCTTGAATGGATATGATGGGGAATGAATCTAATCGCGTTCGTGGAGACAGTAATCTGTACGTACGCACGAGCAACAATATAATTCTTTTGATATTAAAATAATATGTAATTGGATGGTATATCATATATAAAGAATCATTATCATGTTATATTTATTATTTAAATTAATTACAAATCATTATTATACCCATCAAAATAATAATATACTGAATAACAATTACACCACAACGTGGAGATGGTAGGTCGTACGTACGCACGTATGGTGACATGTAATTCAAAGGATGGATAAAATACTGAATATGGTTGTACCATATTTATAATAACATAAATGTAAATAGAATATACTGGAGTTATTATTTTATAATTGAAATAACAAAGAAAGAAGATGTGGAAGAATAAAGGAACATGTAAGAGGGTGGTGAAATCATTACCTCTTATTCGAGTTCTTCCTTTTGATTTGATCAAAAGGGCCCCTAAAGATGGCTTTATGACCAAAGTATGGACTCTAGGATAAAGTGAGGGAAGTTTAGAGGATATTTGGTAGGCATTGACCGATCCAAAAGTCTTTTATGGTTTGAATTAGAGAGAAGGGGGAGTGCCCTTTTATAAGAGGGGCGAGGGGCACCTTAGGAAAAACATAATATATTATTTTATAATAAATTCATATTCTATTTTTAATGGATTAAAAGTGACTTATATCGAGTATAAGGTGGGTATGGGTATAAATAATTTCATATAATAGATTTTTGATAGGTTTGGGTCACTATATTATTATTATCATTTATATTTAACTCTTAGTTGAATTGTTTGACATTTACCATGTCTCTTTGTATTTTTATATTATATGGTTAATAAACATACTATAACAAGTCATACGAACCCAAAGTGGTTCATTATTAATATATATAACCAACTCTAAGTCATTTGGCCAAACCATAGATTTTTAGAAGTATAATATCAATTAATAATACAATATTTGTTTTAAATACTCCTTTATGTCAATTTTGACACAATTTAAAAATAGATTTTTTTTAATGTTCTAACAAAATTATTAATTAGAAATAAATTCATTTAATCAACCCTAACATGTCATATTAACCTCGATTTTTTATTAATTCATAAAAAGTCTCAAATTACATTTATTTGGATATTTATAATATCATTTATTTTAATATTTCATTAATTAGGTAATTACTGCATCACCATTTTGTCTTAAATAAATTAAATTATTTAATGTCTAAAAATTATAAATAAAATAACATTATGTATGAAATCATTTTATATTTCTAATGAATATTTATAATCTAGTTTTTCTTATGTATAACCATATATTAAAAAAAAATTAGTTATTAATCTTTGATTTTAACTCTTTTAACTATTTTTTGAATTAAATAATAATAAATATCCTAATCTAATCCAATTGGACCAAAGAGGTTCATATTTTATTCCTAAGGCTGTTTCTGGTAGAATTATACTTAGCCAATAGAATTAGGAAATGTGTTAGGGTAATAATAATATCATTTTTACCCTTAATTACCATATTTACTTTTAACCGTGGTAAATAAAAGAAAAAATTTATTATTCACAAAAAATTATTTTTATCTTATTGAACCACATTTTACTACTTGATATTAACCGTGTCTATCGAATTTTAAAAATTCCACTCACAGAAGTGGTAAAATTATGTTTTATGTGAATGTTAAAATTCTTCTAGGAGGTGGGTAAAAGGCTGTGAAAAGTTCTATAAAATGTTTATATATCTAAAATTTTTATAAAATGACTCCAATGAATTACATTGAACTTATATAAGTATTATGTGTCTATTTTGACCTAAAATAAATTTGAATAAAATAAATAATTATTTAAATAAAAATTTGGTTTTAAACTATAACTTAGTGATTTTTCACTATTCATCAAAAATTGAATGTTTTCAGAAAAATACAAAAAATTAATCTTAAGTTAATTTCGATATTCTGAATCAAAAAATGAAGTCCAATTTAAAAGATAATTTTCATATAATTTCAAAAAGTGGGTATTACTATTCATAACAGATAGTTTGATTGATTGTGGTGTGTATTAGAACTCGAAGTTGCATACAACACACACTAATGTATTACTCAAAGAGATGCATACCGTGGAATCTTGGGGTGTTACAAACATTATTAGTAAAATGAATAAAATTAATCACATCGATTAAGGCCAAATTAAACCAAAATAGGGACTAAAAATTAAAATTAAGTACCCTAATAATGTATAATATTTCCCAAATACCATTTTATGTCCATAGTTCATCCATACACCTTCCATTATCTATTTCTTTTTTTGACTTTTTAGGTAATATAATGTTAACACCATACTTGTTTCAAAAAATTGCATTTGAGACCTCTTCTATCTGTATAAAGGCCACCCACTCTCCCACTTCCTAACACCTCTAAAACCTCTTACATTCAGAAACGTTGTTCAAAAAACACTTCAAATCAATAATACCCTACTAATAGAAGCCTTTCATTTGGAATAATGTAATCTAAGGAAGCCTTTCGGCACAAACCAAAATGAGTTACCCAATTAAGAGGTAACGTATTCTCTCGAGTCCTTTATATTATTTCTTTAGACACCCCCTAAAACTATATGTATTATATTATAATATATAAAAAATTATGCTAACTATAATAGGATTTTTTTTAAAATGGTTTAAACTAATCATACACACACCTACATCTAATGGGTCTCGAACATACTTTTTTTGTGTACGGTGAACTAATGCTTCATGAAACGATGGTTATTAATTTTTTATTTACCATCTATCACAGTTTCCATTATGATGAAAAATAAGTTTATATATGATATATATTATATTTATAATATATTTATGTTTCGTTAAATTTTATTTTGAACATACTTTTATGCTTTCCATCTTTTGTAAATATGATTATTTTGTTTGAGAAAGTCTGGACTACAACCCCCTCAAAGTGATATGATTCATTCATACACTACATATATCTAATTTAGTATTGTTTTAGTAAACATATATATTATATATATGATTTAATGGATCCAGTTTTAATATATATATATGGGTGTTCTTAACTTTCTTTCTGTCAACATGATAAATAAACATAAATTGCATTCATGTGTACGTATGAATTATCATCTTCATGAACCTTGTATTTTTTTCATACATATATATGAAATATATTATAATAATAAAAATAATATTTTATATACAAGATATTTATATCAGGTTTTAAATTAGGGAATCATGATAGAAGTATAAATACCAACAACATAAGTAATTAGTTCAGAAATTAAAAACAAAGAACATATTACACGATGTAAAACCTTATTATAGTACGGTTAACATGTTGTTAATGTATGCTTAAAACAAACAATATATTCTAATATATATAATTATATTGTTCTATAAAAATTTATTATATGTTTTTATTGATTATATAGGTGGTTTGAATGAGTACTATGAGAGTCAAGACACAAGGAATGAGGATTTCATCTCACTTATTATTTCAGTGAGATACTTCCAATATTCACCACTCAATCCTATTGTGTACTGTATGTACAACACATTATTATATAATATATATATTTTACAAAAAAATATATTGATATTCACATATCAAAATTTATCATTTATTTCATGGGGTATAATTTTCAGAAGCTACCAATTCGTTAAAATAGATTTGTCTCAATTTTCCTTCTTTGAGACTCATGTTTTTTATGAATCTGAATTATTTTTTGAGGTGTATATAATTCCATATTGCATGGAATATTATGAATATAATAATATTCATGATATTTTATTATTCATATAATTTAATTTTTCAATCATGGAGAGTATGATCCCAAATTATAAAGTTATAAGAGTTTATTGAAATAATATCATTACTTTTGGTGATTGTTTATGTTTATGCTCTCATTATTGAAATAATATGATAATTATCTCTATAAAAACCTCAGGTTTTTCTATACAATGTATATTCAGAATAAAATTAGTTATTGGTACCACTTTCCATCTCTTTGGTGCATAAGATAGTTAAGAAAGCGTTTTTAGGAAATCCTGACTTTACCCTCTCTTTAGTCGGAAACCTGTGTTATTTCGAAACCATGTTTTCTAAAAATAGTTTCCAATAATATTCTAAAAATAACATATGTTTAATAAAATACATTTTTACACATTATTTCGTTTAAAAATATTTAAAATTAATTTCTTATAACTTTCATAACGAGTTAATTTTCTATCTTTTTTACTATGCAAAAGGAATTCTCTTTTTACCTCGTAGGACATGTGAGAAGTTATTGACCATCAATCCTTTTGACATTTCTTTTAATGATTAAAGGTTTTTATTTTTAAATTTTTTTAAAATAAATTTTCAATGTAATGGTTTTTCAAAATGTTTTCATTCTTATGTTATATGTTTTTGATGAAATTATTTTCAAAATGTTTTTAAGATTTCATTATAAGTTTTCAAATTTTTTTCTTAGAAGAAAGTTTATAAAATATTTGTATGTTTATATTACAAGCATTAAAGTAAAATTGATTTCAAATGATTTCATGTATTATTTATATGTTTCAGTTGTGTTATTTATGAAAATGATTATCAAATGGTTTTATGTTTGAAAAAGACGTTTCCAAATATGAATGGATATTTTCCTGATGAAATGTTTTTGAATGATATTTCCAAATTATTTTCTATCTATGATGAAATCCGATAATGTTACTCATACCATTATATGAAATGATATAATGCTTCCATTCATATCCATTCAAGGAATGGTTTATGCTTAATGTCATGTTCTTTATGAAGCACCTTTCGCTTTGACATGATATATGTTTATGAAATCTATTTCTCATTCATGGGTTATATATTAATGATATCCATTTCTATTACATGAGTTATGTTTTGATGAAATTATTAAGAAACATGTATCTTTTTACATTGGTTATGATATGTTTACATAATTATGATAACAATTTCATTTCATGGGTTAAGATATGATTTTATATGATTTCGTGGAACATGTATGTGTGATTTCACAATGAGATTGGTGGGACCTATTTATACATCAAATACTTTAATTAATTATTTATATATCTTTAGATAGACTAAGATGGTATTAGGTGTAAACCTTGACTACTAATATGGCCATGTGAGTGAACCACGACTACCAAAATGGAGTAATGAGTGAACTCATGGTAATTTTGATAGGATACTCACATGCCAAAATTTTGAGTTCAATTGAAGCAGATACTAAAGAAAGATGTTTCCTTAGTAGTAAAATAGAGGTACATGGTTTGTAAGGGGACCCACACAGCGTGTGGTCCCACTCCACTACCTGGCCATGCCAATAATAGTACATGAATATCTGATAGTGAACCACTATACGTTGTGTAGTTGGAGTACACAACATGCCTCAACCACATGGGTTCTTTCGAAGGCTTCTTTCCAAATCTTTCTAATGATACATGTGTCTATGTAAATTGATACATGACATGTCCTTCCACATGGGGTCTTTCCCATGTGCTCCACCACATTGCTGGTATACCAAGAGAGGGTGACTTTAATGTTCCAAGCTTTAAATATATGGGCATTAAATTTATTTTCAGAATACTTAATAAATTACATAAATTTACACCCAAAGACCATATTAGGTTAGTGTCTTTGGAAATGAGGAACATATTCACTTATCTTGGTGAATGATCTTCAAAATCTACTATAAATATATTTCCTTTTTTTCATACCTAAAACCATTATTTTTATCCTTGGAAAAAAATATAAAAAGGGTGAGCTCAAATGATTAGAAAGGGTGAACCTAGAGAACCAAAAACAAACCATAAACATAAGAATGTAAAAACATGATAATAATGATTAAATATCAAAATATCGAGTCCTGAAATAAATCATGGCTGTACAAGTTGAGTCAATAAGGATTCCTTATAACTTTTACATTCCATCATGTTTTGAAAATCACAAACACTCTATCTCAAAGAAATTATTATTATCCTTAAGAATTCATAAGGAAGATTTTCCTTCCCCAAGGATAATGTATCCTTACCATGTTTTCATTGTTCATATCATATATTCACTAAACCTAACTCATTTTATTTATAATTATAAAATTTGTTTTCTTATCTAAATCCTTGGAATCATATAAATACATTGATAAAGAGTATTCTGTTTTTAGGATCCAGATTATGGTTCTGAATTCTCTGAATTCAGACTCTGAACATTCTGAGTTCAGGTTCCGAATTCTTATGAATTTAGACTCCAAATTTCCATGAAATTCAGAATTGAAAATTCTATAGAATTTACGATCCCAATTATTTTGATGAAATAATCTTAATATTCATGTATTATAGACACCAAATTGTATTTTGGTAATACCTCGTACTTTTATTCATAGACTTTGAAAAATGGGTTTAGTTAAGAAACCATATTTTTCATACTTTTGTTATAGTTACAAAACGATGTCATGCTTTCTGTTACAAACTAACCATTGTTTGAGTGACGCATATATAGGTCCCTCTGAAATTCAAGGAAAATATCACCGTTGGAGGAGGGAGCTGACCATTGAAGATGTGCCTATAAATAGGAGTTCATTTGAACGGTCTAAAAACATGATAATCAATATAGAAATAACATGCTATTGAAGTGATTTCTAGAGAGAGATACTTTCATGATTTGTTCATACTAAACATATTGTTCAGAATTGCTTCGCAAGATTCCAATTGTTGCTGAGTACATTCGAGGGCATCTGGGGATAGGAAGACAGATGTGCCGACTACCTTGATGCTCGAGGGCTTCTATGGATTACAAGACAGACTCTGATATTCTTATCGATATTCTTATCGAGGGAATACCCTGGTGTGGGTAGGACAGACTTTTATGAATGTATAAATCAAGGGAACTTTATCGATGGATGTTGAATACCCTACTATTTGGGTTAAAATATTTACTACTTGTTACTTGTATTGCATCAAGTTTTCCACTGCATTTTGATTGACAAGGAAAGTATATCTATCTTATACATTATTGTACTTGTAAAATCTGATTAGTATGATTCTATATGCTTTAAGGTAGAATATTTATCTTTGTAAACTTTATTTATGTTTCATTTTTGGAACCACATTTCCAGAATCATGCAAGTTTGTAGAACTAAGAGGTCTTGTGAATTTACATTGTTTGACATTGTTAAACATTTCCATCTTTAAATGTTCCAAATGAATTTTTTAAAGTATACATTTCATACCCCCTCTTGTATATTGAGCAGATACATTCATTATTTAGATCCTATAATTTGTATCAAAGGTGGTCTCTAAAATACTTATATTCACATATACGTTTTATTGATCACATATTTTATTGTTCTATATTTTCCATGCTAAGGATATTTTTATCCTTGTTTACAAAATTTAAATACTAACAAGTTTGAATGGAAAGATTTTTTCCTTTAAGATGACATGAATGAATATTGGTTAAATTGACAATATAAATCCAAATAGACCACCTATATTTTATAGGAATGATTATGAATATTGTGGATATCGTATGAAGACTTTTTTCATTAATACTGGAGTGGACAACATTGTTATGAGGACTGGAGATTACAAGATTCCTGATAAGGACGTCAAAATGTTTTCAAATCAAGAGAAGTAAAAATATCAACTAAACTATATGGTACACAATACATTATCGTGTTCCATTACCAGGAATATATATAGTCAGATTTCTTCTTCTGAAAATACAAAATGTATTTGGAAGAATCTTTAAGTAACTCATTTTGGAACTTCCAAAGTTATTGAAACTAGAAGAGCTGTGCTTAGAGCTTAGTACCATGGGTTTTTAATTCCTTATGGAGAACCTATATGTAAGTTACAACAGATATTTAGGACTACTGTAAATAGCTTACAATCCATGGGTAAAAAAGGTTTGGATGATGAGGCACCTGTAGACAAAATCATAGATATCATGCCTAATGAGTGGTAATCTAATAGGATAGCTATTGAGGAGAATATAAAAGTCTCACAGATCTCTATTGATGATCTTTTTGGAACTATTATTCAACATGAAACTATAATAAAGAGATATAATGACAATATTAAGATAAAGAATGGGACTAGAAGTGTTTCTTTTACAACTACTTCAAATCATATGAAATCCAAGATTCCTAAGAGAGTTACAAGATCTAAGTCTAATAAGGTTACTGTTTTGTCTAAATCATGTGAAAGTGAACATTCTGAGACAGAACTAGAAAATATATCTCTAAGGATGAACAAGATATTTGAAAAGAAAGAAATTAAATGTAGATACAAGAAGAATGAAAGAAAGGATAAGAAATACTCTGATGTAACTTGTTATGAATGCAAGATAGCTGGACATGTAAGGCCATATTGTCCTATGCATAAGAGAAATTTTAGAATGGAAAATCATTCTGAGAAGAATTGAATGAAGTACTACAAATATAAAGCTAATAATTTTTTGAAATCCAATTAACCCTGGAGTTCAAGTGGTGGAGTATCTTCTGATGAAACTTCAGATTACAAATCTTCTGGAGAGAAGAATCTTGGTTTACTTAGCAAGTTACCAATTGAAAATAATTTTCTAATGGCCAAGGTACTCAATGTTGAATCCATAACCAATGTATCATTGAATGATAATTATAGTGATAGTAAATATTATGAATCCTTAGATGAATAATATTATTCTAATGAAGATAATGCTTTACCTACCTATGAATATGTTCTTAGGTTTCCTAAGCTCCTTGAGAATGAAAATTCTAAATTCAAGAAAAATTTAGATAAGAAAAATTCAAGAATATCTATTATTTGAAAATAAACATCAGATCTTTCTAAATATCTTGATAAGAAAACCCTTGATTTTTAATGTATTTAAAAATCCTCTGAGGAAGTTAATTCTGAGAAGGATAATCTTTCTAAGTAGCTATAAAACTTAATTTCTAAGAAACATGTTTTCTAGCATAACTCTAGTGCTAAAACTGATGTTCTAATGGATAAAAATGTAGTTATCTGACTAATGTTCGAAATATAGATTATGAGGATGTGTTTGGTAGACGTTACCTTAGGTATAGAAAACATTGATAAGATGTACTGTCAAATTTGACCTCTAAGGAATAATTCTGGTATTGGTTGAACTAGATCAAAACTGATTTTTAGTAACAATTATTTTGTTCTTCAATGTGCTGCATTCTACACCAAATTTCACTGTGATGGGCATTGGGGAAAAACTTGTTCTTTAATCAAAACATAGTCTTTAGGTTTTCATAATGCTTATTTTACTAATAAAATGTGGATTCCTAAAATTTTTCCTTTTGAGGTTTCTGGATCCAATAATGTTTGGGTACCGAAAGTCTAACACATTAATTTTTAGGAAAGTAATGATAATACCAACAACAATACATGGTACATGGATAGTTGATGTTCTTGGCATATGACTCGTAACAAAAACATTTTTAAAACAATTATCAATACTAAAGGATATAGCATTCCTCAATTTATCAGAACACAAGATCAACCTGCTAATATTTTCTCAAAATATTTTCCATCTGATACATTTGAATACATTAAACAGAAGTTCGGAATGATAACCATAAGGTAATCTTCGATGATAACTTCTTTTTGAATAAAATCTCCTTATAGTAAGGAACTCCTATTCATAGGGGGAGTACATCTGCTTGTTAGTTAGAAGAAAATTTTTCATAATGAAAATTTTCATTCTCAAAATTTTCGTAAGGAAGATTTTCATTCTTAAAATTTTCGTAATGAAAATTTCCATAATTAAAATATTTGTAATGAAGATTTTTGTACTTAAATATTTGTAATGAATATTTTTGTACTTAATATTTTCATAATGGAATTTTTCATAATCTAATTTTCTTTTCATAGTCTATATTTTTCGTAGTTTTAAATTTTTCATAATTATTGTTTTTGTAATCAAATTTTCGGATTCAAATATTCTCCAAGAAAAATTTTCCACATTACGAATAATCTTCATAGAAATCTGAAATGTATGTTTCTGTTCTTAAATTTTCGTAGTCATCTTTTTCTTGTTGTTATTTTAATTCATTTTAAAAAATTTCACATTTGCATTTCCCTAAATCAAAATATTTTACTTAAAAAACCTCAAAAGATCTGAATCGATCAAAATTATTCCTCGATCATCTTTTTAGCCATCTGATCTGGATAGAAGGTTTTCCAATTGTTGGATTGAGTTTGGAAGCTAAAACATCACCTCAAATCCCTATATAATGAACCCCACAATGGTTGTCCCACATCGATCTCAAAGCTCTTACGTGATGAAGCTCTTCCCTTCCTACAAAAGTCTATTCCGAACTTCTCAGATCTTTCTTAATTCCGAATGTATATGGAATTCTCTTCCCAAAAAGAAATGTCAACTGTCAATCCAATCTCTAAATCACAGATATATATATAATGGATATTTGATCCAATGTTTTATGACAAATCCAAATATATCGTTTCCAAGAATATCAAACTCAATGGATGGGAGAGTGAATGTATTTCAAAACCAAAATCTAATGATTTGGTATATCTAGAGTTATTATTAGAATTCTATGAGTCGGTGACTTTCATTAAGGAAGAAGTCAAGAGTAAGTTTTATTTCATGTGTTAAGGAAAGACATATTCACATTCTTACACCAAGGCTACAAGTTTGGATGGTATTCCTTATGAAGGGGAAGCTGAGTTCTATACTCTCAAGCTACTAGAGGTTCAAGGATGTTTTGTTAAAGAAAAATCCATGGAATTCCATAGTCATTCAAAAGTAACGACTCTAAAGATTCAGCACCTTTCTATAAACTTTTGGATTCTTTAATTGTGGGTTCAAGGATTCAATATTATGAGAAAAGGTAATAAGGATACTTTAATGAAGAGTGAGATCTATATTTTGGTTTTCTTGGTAAATATAATGAAGAGAAATTTTGTTATATATATTTTGATTATGATTAAAAATATCAAGAATCGGAATTAGAAATCTCAAATTATTATATATCCATACATTCTGTTAAATATGATTATTTAGTGTTTAGAGTCATTCAAGATGTTTTGTTGTTCTTAGTCGAGGCATTAAAAAGTCATTTTGTTGAGTGATGATACTTTTAGAAGGATGAAAATTGGTTTTTCCAAAGAATCCGATGGATTATATGATTTGCCTAAAGAGGAAGTTGAAACTCTTTCCAAGAAATTGGAGGTGGTTGAAAAATCTAAAAAGGGTGGAAGGAAGAGGAAGGTGAAATAAGTAGAAGAGAAGGAAAAAATCTCAGCGGCTACGGAAATTCAGTCAGCACCCCGAAGAAAAAGAAACAAAAAGCATATCCTGATGAAGTAGTAGAAAAGTGGAGAGAAGATAAGAAAAATTAGAAAGAAGTGGAGCCTTTCTTTGGCCTGGACCCTAATGTGGGAAAATAATTGAGGGAAAATGCAGCTGAAGAGCTTGAGACAAAATAAAAAGAGAATAAGCAGAAGAAAAAGATATCTGAGGCAGAGATAGTCGAATCACTTCTGAAGGCTACTGAGAATGAATATGAGAATATTCCAAAACTAGAATCCTTTCTGATAGAACCTTTATGAGAGACTCTGGGAATGAAATCTGTGACTCTAGAAAAAGACCAATAAAATAAGTAGAAGAAGAATAATACGGTAGTGGTGATACCGAAGACTTGATAAAGCATGTTGAAGAATTTTCTGAGAAGGAATGTCCTTCTAAAAAATTATCATTCCAATCCTCTGAAGCCGAGTCATCAAAACATTCTACCCCTTGGAAAGATGAGAAGGGTGGAGAAGAAGTGAACAATGTATTTGATGAATAGATCTCCAACCATTATTTCTTTCAGCCAGAGGATGCTGAAGTAGAATCTGAGAAAGACGAGTCATGTGAAGATAAAATTGCGCAACTCTATGATAGTTAACACGAATCACCCATCCAAGAAGATGTCATTCCAAAAACTGATAATGGAAAACATGTGGTTTTTTATACACCTCGAAGATAAGTGGCGATGAATAAAGAACTGGGTGCTTCATCAAAGAGGAAAGATATTGATATAGAAAATGAATCCTCACAAAGAAAAATCTCTGATTCTGAATCTTCCTCTCTTGGAAAGGATTTTTTAGTCCAGTCCTTGAAAATGATTATTAGAAATATCCCTTTATTTCCAAGCGTAGACTCCAGATGCCAAATGATTCAGCATACCATAAATCAAAAATCAGATTTAGTATCCATGGTGATGGATAAGTGTGTCAAACATGAGGTAGATTTCAAAACCTTTATCATAAACTACAAATCCCCCAAAATATTTGGCAAGAAGATGACTTGATAGTCAAATAAAACTATAGAAGACATGAGAATTTTTGATGAGTTTCTAGATAATGTCCATGATTCTTTTGAAACGGAAGATAGTAAGTTCAAATATCTCTCAAGTCATTGGATGAAAAGCTATCTCTCTATGAAAATACTCGGATGAAAGAAGTGAAATATCTGAATGGGAATTTATATTCAGTTTCTCAGAGTTTGACGAGGGAATGTGATCTTAGAATCAAACATGAGGAAAAATTTTATAAGCATGAATAAGTGTTGAAAACTCATACAGAATATCTTAAGGCTTTGGAAGAAAAAATCTAATCCTTAGGGATGGTAACAGAAGTTTAGGATCAGCTTCTCAATATTGCAGAAGAGGCTCACAAGGAACTCAAGAAGATCAAAACCATAGTAAAGAAGTTTATGCCGAAGAAGAAGGAAAGATAATATTGATCAATTCCGATCTATTGTTGTATTTATTTCTTGTATAATTTTTTTCTGATCATAATAGAATTTTTGTTTGGTCTTATTATTGTTTTTGTATAGTACTAATATTTCAGGTCCAATATTTTAATTTCCATCCCCTATAGTTATTTTTGAAAATCACAAAGGGGGAGAAAGGAATGTTAAAACGAATACTAGGTAAAGAAGAAATTTCCCTATGAAAGGGGGAGTTCATCTAAGTGGGAGTACATATCCAAGAATATTCTTGTATGCAATAAAATTCTAAGTCTTAATATGGAAGTCAAAAATATGATCCTATGTGTTTCTGAAGACTACGGGTAAGTTAGTCGTATTTATCATTGTCTATGTGATAAGGGAGATGATTTTTATTTTCAATGTCCAGAAAAATATTTTCCATGTCCTTATATTTTTTATTGTAAGGATGTTTGTGCTTTCCCAAAAGGGGGAGATTGTTGAGTCAATCAGTTTTCAATATGAATTTTCCTTTCCTTTACGTTTTGAAAATCACAAACACTCTATCTCAAGGAAAATTTTATATTACTTATGAATTCATAAGGAAGTTCTTCTTTCCCCAAGGAAAATTTATCCTTACCATCTTTTCATAGATCATAAAGTATTTTCTCTAAACCTAACTCATTTTATTTCTATGTATAAAATACATTTTAGTATCTAAAACCCTTGAATCTAATAAATACATAGATATAGAGTATTCTGTTTTTAGGATCCCGATTCAGGTTCAGAATTTATTGGACTTAGACTCTAAATATTCTGAGTTCGTGTTACAAATTCTTATGAATTCAGACTCTGAATTTCCTTGAAATTCAGACTCCATAATTCAATAGAATTCAGGTTCTGAATTCTTTTCAAGACAGAATCTGAATATTCATGTTTTATAGGTACCAAAAGGTTTTTTGGTTAGACTGCGAACTTTTATTCTAAGAAACTGAAAAATGGGGTTGGTTAAGAAACCATATTTTTCTTACTATTATGGTAGTTATGAAATGATGTTGTGATTTCTATTACTAACTAACTGTTGTTTGAGTGACGTGTGTACTGGTCCCTCTAAAAGTTAATGAAAATATGACCATTATATGAGGGAGATGACCATTGAAGATGTGCCTATAAATAGGATCTAAATTGAATGACCTCAAAACATGTTGGTCAATCTAAAAATTACATGTTGCTGATTTGATTTATAGAGAGAGATAATTTCATGCTTTATCCATATTGAAAATCATGTTTAGAATTTATTTGTGTAACTCCGAATGTTGCTGAGTACATTTGAGGTCTTACGAGGATATGAAAACAGCGGTGCTGACTACTTTGAAGTTCGAGGGCTTGCGGGGATAGAAATATAGACTTTGATCTTTAAATCGAGGGCTTACCCTGGTGTGGATAAGACAGAAATTCTTGAATGTATAAATCAAGGGACCTTTATCCAAGTTTGTTGGATTCTATAATCATTGGTATACAAGATTTACTACATGTTATGTGTATTGTTTAATGTTTTCTGGTTAATTTTGTTTGATAAAGAATGTATAACTATCTTATACTTTCATGTACTTGTAATATATGATTAGTAAGATTCTACATGCTTTAGGGTAGATTATTTATATTTTTAAACTTTTTGTAAGTTACATTTCAGAAACAACATTTTTGGAATCATGAAATTTTGTAAAACTAAGTGGTCTTGTGAATTTACCTTGTTTAAGAATGTCAAACATTACCATATTTAAATGGTCCAAAGGAATTTTTTAAAGTATAAAATTCACCCACTCTTGTATATTGAGCATCTACATTCATTATTTTGATCCTACATTACAAAATTAATAGATCATAATGGAACATTAATCATGATAAAATATCATTTCTAGAAAACATTAAATTTTTTAAAATAATAAACACATAAAATGACTCCCATTGTAAAACAATCTCGGATAAAAATGAGATTGCAAAATCACCTCTTACATTATGTCCAATTTTTCTATTTTTCTCTAAAAATATTGTATAATGGGTTTAATAATATTATTAACATTTAAAATAACTATAATAATGTTTATGATATCATATGTGTTTCACTTAGGACTTTATATTACTCTTTAATTTGTCAACTCCATGTTAAAGAAACGTTTTTGGTAATAATTGTTTTATTATCATACTGGTTTTGGATTATTATTCTTGATATTATTACATAGATCATGATTTAATTACTTCAAGAATGTAAAACATGATCTATATATCATATATATTTAGTATAGAAATATATATAATACATACACAAATGAAATGGAATACAAAATTCATGGATATGGTAGGTCGTATGTAAGCATGAACGCTATTTCTGTTTCATTATTAAATTGAATGGAAAAATGTAAATGACATGTACATATATAAATCAATCTAGTAGAATTATTAAGTCACATATTTAATGATTATTTATTATACATTCCTAATAATCATTCTTGAATGGTTAATGCAGAGAATGAATCACATCGTGTCGTAGAGATGGTAAGCAGCACGTACGCATGACCAACAATTTCATTCCCTTGATGATTAAATAGTATGAAAGTGGATGGTATATGAATTGTAAAGAATAATTATTATGTTATATTCATTATATAATTTCATTCTACTCATCAATATACCCATCCAAATTAAGTATTGTTGAATTAAAAATTTCACCATGGCGTGGAGGCGGTAAACCATACATACGCACACATGGTGATATTGTTTTTAGTAGGATTGATAAAAGGAGGTATATAGTTGTACCATAATTATAATAACAACTCAGAATGTATAAAATTCTGGATTTATTACATTAGTATTAGAAAAGCATATGAAAATAATGTAGAGGAAGAACTTAATTTTGAAAGAAGTGATAAAACAATAACCACTTTTTCGAGTATCTCTTTTTAGTAAGACCAATAGTACTCCATAAGATGGATTTATACCCAGAGGGTTCCCTCTTGGATTATGTCATGGAATTTCAATGGAGTTTTTGGCAGGGTTTAATCGAGAAAAAGGGATTTGGAGGTGTTATTAAAAGAGAAGGAGAGGCACAATTTTATAAGAGAGGGGAGGGGCACCTTTGGAATGTCATGAAATATTAATTTATAATAAATATATTTTCGGTTTATAATATTCCCAAATTCATTTATTTAGAAGATAAGAGATGTGTGGGTAGGAATAATCTAAACTAATAAAATTTATATATGTTTTTATTTTATTTAAAACCATATAATTCTGATTTATCCTTATTAAATGTATTTTATTTTAATTATGGTAACAATATTTTAAATATTTAATGGTTAAAAATATTTACTTATGTTTTTTTAATTGTACATAATTGGATAGTTTATTAAATTTTAGATCTTAAAATTTTATCATTATAATTTTTAATAATTTTTTTGTTTTTTAAATAATTTTAAAAAAATGCTATTTTTATTCAATATCAATTGTCTTAATTTCACACTATTCATTTATTGGACTTTAAATTAATTCCACAAAACAGATAAATTAGAACCAAAATATTTAATACTCTCTTAAAATGTCATATTCACCTATAAAATTCATGGAGCACATTAATTAGTTCCTATGATATTTATTTTAATATTTTCAAAACATTATTTTGATATTTATATCAATAAAATAATTTCTACGTCACTAATGTATCATCATTAATTACAATTGTTTAATGTATAAAAAACTATAAAAAAATTCATATGTTTTATATAATTTGATTATATTTTTTTAAACTATTTATTTTCAATGTTTTAGTATGTTTATTACTATATTAAAATTATTAAATTTATAAGATATATGAGAGTGACATGTTGTCACCTTCTTTTGTTTTAATTATAATTACATCTCATTTATGGAAGAAAAGTTCATTAAATATACCAATTATGATACCAAGGTGATATTGGTAAAATTAATTTCATACAATATGATCTTGGTAGGTGTTCGAGTTATTTTATTACTTTTATTTTATTGTTAGTTACCGTAATTTACTTGTTTAACCTTTAACCGTTGAAAATAAAAATTACTGCAATTATTATTCATAATATACAAAAGAAGTAACCTATTAACATAATATTAACATACTGATTCCAAATATGAAATCTATTTTTCATATTTCAAAACATATAATTGGCAGATATTAATTTAAAATTAATTTGTGTTGTCACAAACAAAAAGTGGGTTTTTAAGAATTAAAAATTTATCCAAAGATTATCATGTGTTTATATCCAATTTTAATGTGAAATTACTTCCATTGGACAAAATTAGAATAAATGATAAAAACAAAATTCAATTACACTTTAAAACCAATTAAAAATATTATTTAACAATATAAATAATTTATAATAAATAACATCTTTGAATTAAAATGTAGTATTTTTCACTATTAATTAAAATATAAATTTCATCCGAAAAAAAACCCAAATTTCAGCCATAATAAATTTTTATGCCCAGATTCCAAAATTAGACATTTATTTTTTTAAAAATAATATATAAAAGTGTTAAAAACTATATTTAAAATTATTACTCCATAAAATGAGGCAAAACTACATTTTTTTGAAAAATGCTTCTTTTATCTGAAAAATTGAACTTTTTCTTATATCATGTCCTAGGAAATACATTATTTGAATGATAATGTTTTATAAAAATCAAGAAGAAGTTAATAATGTTCATTATATCAAGTTAATATATTATTTACTTAAAATATTGTTGTTTATTGAAACTCGGTATTGCGTACAATAATTCTATCAAGGAAGGTCATTCTTTTGTGTAATACAAGCCTTGATAATGTTGAGTTTAGGGAATGTTTCCATTGGTGTTTCATAAAACAAAATCCAAACATAGTTATTTTATACATTGAATAGGATCTACACTCATTGTTTTGTTAAATTAATTCTATCAACCAAACTTGAAATTGTGTGTCGTACAAGAAAAGTATTGTATTGCATATACTACAAGATAATACAGTGTTTCATATAGCACAATCTAATCATTGTGTAACTTAAAACATTAGACATCAATGAAATTAAAAATAATCTATCTCATAAAATCTACGGGTTTAAAGTCTCACGACGTGTGACCTTGTCAGATTTACTACGACCCAATTATCCAGCCTATGATACTTAAATTTTCGCAAAACTCTTGCATTGTTGCTATAGGGGTTATACATGGAGTGTGTTCATATTTATACATGTCATGTAGTATTGTTTTTTTATAATTATAGATCTCATTATAATATCATGGATTTGTCCTAAACTCTGTTTATATATCCTCTAGAAAACCAAAAATTGAAGCTAAAGACTTTGATAATTGTTTCTGGGCATCAATTGTCTAGAAAAATATATTTCAAATCCATTAGATCATGTTTTTTAAACCTCTTTCATCACCTGGCCTAAGAAAAATCTCATCCTCAGATTAAAAATACATGAAATAAATATCCTCAACCCACATGTTCTCTAAATCCTTCTCATATTCTCCAAACTAGTCACCGCATGTGAATCTGCAACAAATTTGAGGGTCCAATCAGTCTCTATCCTGATCAACAATGTGGAATTGAGACCCCATATTCCAATAGGGGAATCACAACAAGAATTATTGGTGTAAAATAACATGAAAAAAGGATTAGTTATTATTTGACATGAATTTTGGACCAACTTCCAACAATTAAGATTTTGGAGGGTTGGAAAACTAAATAATTTTTTTTAATTATTGCCCAGTTTCACACAAAAGATTGTAATTGATGTAGATTAAAGAAGTTGTATGTTAATTCAAAAACATAAAAATAAATTTGGGAATAATCAAAAATTTCATGAGTCCTATCACTAACTAGAAAATTTCATGATTATAAATTTGTTCTCAAATGAATGAGGAATGTTTTTTCGTGTGTTTGCACTCGATCTACCATGGTACAGATTTGTGTCATCATCTGATTCTGATCTACCAATGATAGGTGGAATAAACACCTATAAAAATTCCAAGGGATATGTAAATAACCCTTTAGATCTTCCAAAATTATTTCTAGATAAAGGATATATAATTAAGTCATTCCTTTAATAAATCAAATCAATTATATAATTAATTTACTAACTGTTCCACCAATGATCATTTTCTCTGAACACCCCTTGTCGACCAATATTAGGTCTCCAATAGGGTAAAATTCTCATTCCATACACAATAATGGTATAATATTTTCTATTCAAGACTCTGTTTAAGAGTTATATCATTTTCTTTGGGAAATCATTATTGTGTAATAAAAAATATATTTAACATTTATAGAAAATTTATTCTGGGAACATCGGGCCCAAGAATGAAACGTTAGGTTAGTTCCTTGTTCCAAAAATATTCCTTGATATATTTGAATGTATTAAAAGGGAAAAGGGTCTTTATATTTTCATTGTGGCTATATTATTATTTTTGTATTGGGAAAATATTTTATTATGAATAATATGACATTATTTAGATTTTACAAGGGAAATCACCCCACATTTTGACCCAATTATTACGTATATGCTATGATAACAATTATAATTACACAAATGAACCTTTATATTTCTACTATGGTAACTGTTTCATGTCCAACATTTTTGTTTGATGATATTATATATTATATATATAACTATACCTATGGTTTTATGAATTTCATAAGTGTGAGTTGACCTATATAGATGGTCTTTCCCTTAATTTTGAACTTTCTTTCAGACTCTCCTTCTCAAACTTACCTAATTTTTTGGGAAATAAATTTCAATGTTCAACCATTATTATTTAAACCAAGAACAATAATTTAAGCACTAAATGTTTAATTGTAGTTAATTTTTAAATAAATATTCAAAAAGTCCTAGAAAATAAATAACTGTAAATTTTCCGTTAATATTGATTTTTTGGGTATTAATTCATTAAATTACAATATAATAAGAATGAAATTTTGTTATATGTGATTTCCTCCATACATAAATATTACAGTCCTTGGAAATCATCATATAGTCATATTATTTCCACACAAAAATAAATAATGATGTTTCTTTTCTAACTTTTTTGGAAAATAAAACTCATGAAGTCTAATTTATGAAAACAATCCATATAATTTTTCTTCTCAAATATAAATTTTTTCAACATTAATTATTAAATATTATCCCAATTTAATATAGTATTACATAGAAAGTCATGTTACTTTTCACAAAAGGGAAATCAAATTTGTATATATTATCATCCATGAAAAAATTCATGTGTTACTATAGGATTATAAATTTTTTCATTTCTTAACAACATAAGGGATACAAAAATTTCAAATATGTGGCCATTTTCGTGTAGATTTTGTTGGGTAAGGGTTGGGAGGTAAAATCAATTAAAATTATACATCTGAAAATAATAGATTTCAACTTCAAAAATAAAATTTCATGCATATTTGAGTAAAACTAATTGAAATATACACACATAAATTCCCCATTAAATATATCTTTCACAAAAATCTACATTCATAAAATTGCCTATGATTTAAAAAATATGTCCAAAAAATGATTCCACAAATATTCTCAACCCATATTTGATTTTTCTTTTTTTTCCACTCATTTATTATCTAGGGTGATGAGATGAGAATTGAATATATTGAGTTAAGGAAAATTCATTCACTTATATTTTTTTTGAGGTTAATGAGTCATATAATAAAATAAAATGATTAAATCCATCACATTTTTTAATTATAGCTTTTTTAAACAATTGTATGAAATAAATGAACTAAAATTAATGATAATTTACCATTCCAATCTCACTTTATTACACAACTAAAATGATGCCACATTCCTCGTATCCAACAATGAGAATCTTCCCCACAAAACACACAAGAAAGGACCCTTCCTCACATTAACACATTAAATAGTTATGAATGTATATTAAGAGTGAAGGTAAGTAAGATTAAATTAATATGTAATGTGGATTAAATATATAATTAAATTATTAATTTCAATGGTATAATAAGGATTTATGTAATATTTTCACCCCATGTAAAAAATATAGGTCTTCCAAAGTAGTGTTTTGAACCATATTAAATGAATTTAATGGACTCAATTACATTGATTTAGAAAAATAATATGTTATATAATTCTCAAAAGATCCTTATTTATCTCAATAATGTGAGGATATTTGAAAAAAAATGATAAAACAATTTAACAATACATCTCAACACTACATGAATAATTGGGCTAGTGTTTCGTAGATTTGGATTTTGAAAATAGTTAAAATTAAAAAAAAATTTATTTAAAGATGAGGGATGGTTTATTAATCAAAAATCATTTAAAAATAATTATTTTTAAAAATAAAGTTAACACTCTAAAAAATAATTCCAGATTTAAAAAATGATAGTGAATATTAATTTATGTCAAATGTTTCTAAATATTTCATAATAATAAAAGTACTAAAAATAGGAAAAAATTAGCACAACTCCCACATTAATGAAATTATCCACTAAAATTGATGAAAAAGTAATGTGGACATAAAATATATGTAAAAAATAAAAGAAAAAGGATAAATATAGTCATGGATATTTCACGAGTGAATCACGAGTTGAGATCTTATATTTCACTCCCTACAACGTAAAAAGAAAAAATTACTAATTAATATAAAATTAAACAATGTATTAAATTTGAAAATGTAAAGATAATCTTGTGTAATATACTTTGTCATTTTTTGTATATACTCCCTACGATCAATTTTTTTTGTAAATCCCTTATCCATAAGCTGATATGGTTTATTTGATAGGAACCACCATGCATTTTTTATTCTAGTGCACATCAACAGTGATTGGGTATGAAGCGCCTCATGCACAACATACATTTTCTACCCCTCCACTACTTATTATCTCCTCTATTTTATGGATTTATTTATAAAATTAAGGGATTAATCCTTATTTTTTTTAGGTGGGGATGAAACTAGTTATGAATATATTAAGGATCTATAAAGATTCTCATCTAGTTTAGGTTCAAAAATTGACATTGAAAATTTTTCATGTACTATGACATCAATCTCAAAAGATTTTCTATGAAACTCTACATTCCCAATATAATCCTCGAATACAGACACCCATTATTGGATATTTTATTTTCCATATTTCATGGAAAAACTAAAATCTCTAAATCCACTGAGTAAAAATATTGAATATTTTTCTCAACTAAATTTTTGAAATGTAATGAAAAGAGAGTTCAATTTTCCACCATCTACATGAATTCATTCCAATTATATCTCTTATTTCCCTTTTCATGCCACATTTAAGTCATCTATATGGTTTGTTGGTGGATTATATTCTAGTTTATCTTCAAACTCTTGAATATCTTTTTTAATTAAGGAATGGAAATGTAATGGATTTAATGTTTAATAATTCACAAGTTGAATTTCCGGGAATTATCTAGAGAGATCACCAAGCTCTCCATCCCAAAATTCATGTCATATTTGTTCTTGGAAATTTTTAACATCTTTGACAAACACAAATAATACCTCCTTTCAATATATTCTCATTCTAACCCCACTTATCCATTTGGAAAGCAGTAATGCTGAATAGTTTAAAAATTTGTGTGAGTTCAAAATAACTTACGTTTTTTATGTTTTTTTAAATTATAAAAAATTAAATATTTATAAAATTTTATATAATTAAAAAGTGATCAATCATGATGTAGGGACCTGGTTTTTGGCCTAATAAAACTTTGAAATATTTCTAATAATATTTCCAGAGCTGGGTGCTGTGACGGAGTGCAATTCCATGGTCATGTGTGCCCAGAATTAATTTTATAAAAATGTTAAGTGTTTTTATATTACGCACATGTGGTTAACTAAAGAGAATGGTATATCTCATAAATGGTTGATGGGATCAAAAATCCATGGCCATGGTTGGGTCTGGAATGTAGTGTTTCCCCTAGGCATGCCATAAAATAAGTCTTCGTATGATGTTCGGACCCCTCGCTCATTTGGAGAGTATTAAATGGATAAATTAAATTATTAATTTATTCATTTAATATCTGAAACGTGAATATATCTCGAACAAGTTATATGATGAAAATTTGGAGACCACTGATAAATTCAACATGTAATCTTTACCTTAGGCAAGGTATAAACTATGTCGGCGTTAAGTGTTCGGCCTATGCGCCATCGTCGGAAAATAATCAAAATATTATTTATTTAATTATTTGATTAAAAACTCTTTTAACCTAATAAGTGGTTATAAATATGAGGCTTTAAGGGTTTGGTCTAATAATTCAGTTTTCCTAACGATGAAAACTCATCTCCTATCCTCCCTATTGACGAACAACAAAGAATGAATTACGAGACTTCGGATCCAAGCAGATCGAAGCACAATGAACACAACGGAGTTCGATAAATGCATTCTTCACCAACAATCGATCCAATCTCTAGGTAGGACTTGGATTTGCTGTCTTTATGCCTCTAATTCAACATTGAGCATGTTGATAATTGAATCTTCAATCTGTTCCTTCTTGTACCATCCCAGAAACATAAATTAACTATTTTTAATCAGTTTATAAATTATTATTGTTCTTCGATCATCCTTCTAATGGTTATGAGTCGATGTTAATCCGAACAATAGTCAAGGATAAATGTAAAATTTGTTATTCAGGGTTTGTTCTACATTCTTACTCCGTTCAAGGCCATATTTTGTTATGGTCGATGGTTCAACAAAACCAAACAATGAATTTATGCAAAACCAATCCTCGATAGATTCATATACCAATTCATGATCAATCGAGATGCGATATTATTTATCGGGTGTTTGGAAACAAATTGAGGACCGATCTGAGGGTTTCCATATTCGGTTTTGCGAGATGGAGGTGTGACACTAAGATCGGGATTCACGAGCAGATTGGTGGTGGTTGGGATTCAACGACGAGGTTGTGTTGGTGGATGACCAGGAGTGTAACAACATACCAGGGTACATCGGGTAGTTCCAGGCGTGGCAGCGCAAGACCCGTAAAACGAAGGTTGGCTTAGACTTGTGGTGGACGAAGATAAGTTGGCAGTTGGCACGGCAGAAGGGTGAAGGGTTGTGGCTCTCGGTAGTGGTGGAGGACCGTAGGGCATCGTCCAGGAGGTGTAAGAGCAGTGTGATTTCCAGGACTTCGTTAGGACATCCGTTATGTGTGAACCGGTGGCTGAAAATTAGGGTTAGGAGGAGGTCGTGTGAGTATCGGGGGTGAAGGATTTAAATGGTTATTGGAGAGAGGAATTAAATATATTGAAATAATAATAAAAAATTAATAAAATGAAGGGGGGTAGGTGGCGTGCTTGGCATGAAAGAAACCCAAAAGGAATCACTAATTTGAGGGATTTGGAGAGAGGAGAGAAATATATAAATGATAATGTATAAAAAAAGTAATATTTAAATGGGCATTCAAGGTGGGTGGCGCACAATTGGTGCGTGTGAAGAAAAAATATGGGCATGGACTTTGTGAAATGTTGAAACCAAATATTAATAATAATAAAATATTATTATTATTAATTTTGTTGTGTAAAAATTTTAATCAATCAAAACTTCAAAGTGAAACATCAATTTGTCAAACCGTCAGTGGTAGTGGAACCTTGACTTCGAGAGGGAAATTATGAGTCTAATATTGGATATCATTTATGGGTTTGTAGACCCAATACCAGAAACCATACGGTAAATATATCTTATTATTATTAAATAATCGACCCGCCATAACTCCTGTGTGCGATATCCGATTGACTTCACATTAGCGGCGACATGATCATGTCATTAATACGGTCGATTCATGTCTAATGTTGAATTTTAAATTCTGATTTGTGGCTCAGGACTTCCAAACACACCATTATTATTATTATTATTATTGTCACGGAATATCACATCCATCGTAACTATCCCATACAACATCGAATTGAATATCTATTAGTGGCATTGTGACACTGACTTTGATGTGGAATTTTTAAGACTAATTGTAGATGTTTAAACCCAAGCTGAGCCGTGGGACCCAAGATGCCAATTTTCTCGCATTACTGTGGAATGTGACTTTTCCACCAGGTATCTATTCTGGGTGAATGATTCATCGATCCTGTGTGTTTTTTTTCAGAGTATCACATTGGCGTGATAGGTAAAATTTGTTTCGGGACCAAGGTGTGATCCCCACAAGACGTCGTATGGGCATAAATCAGTGTTTAATAACTTTTTCGTTGGGAGTCCGTTTGATGTTAGTAAATAGTCTATCTCGCATGTTTTTCTATCAGTATTGCCATAGTGTAATCTGTTTGGGCATGGAGAGCCTCATTTGTGATCAAATTAAATGTGGAAACATGAAAGGTCATTGGTAGGAGGGTTCTCTAACACACTCTAAACCAACACATGATAGGGAAGTTAGTGACACCCAGTGATGACACGGGTAGTGCGGAGTTATCAGACCAGCTCCAGGTTAACCCTCCAGGGGGACTGGGCAGTGGGTTACCCACCGGCATATCAGGGTTTACCCTCTAGCGGGCTGGGATGTGGGTTACCTATTAACCTTAGGATTTACCCTTCAGCAGGGCTGGGCAGTGGGTTACCCGTTGACCTTATGGATTAAACACCAGTGGGGTTAGGTAGTGGGTTACCCATTGACCTTAGGGTTTACCCTCCAGCTAGGATGGGCAGTGGGTCACCCGACTACCTCTTAGGGTTTACCGTCCAGCTATGCTGGGCTGTGGGTTACCCGAAGACATCTTTCAGACTCAACTATTTCTATGAGGCTGGTCAGTGAATTTTCTCCGTGATTACTGGAGCGGGACCATTGGTTGTACAGTTCAGCAAAGAGATAGATTTGACTTGCTGGACTTTTGGGCCTCAGTAATGGATATCCTTAGAACTTTTGGAATATTTTACTGGGATGAGCATGGAGATAGTGACCCCCTTGCAGACTCATTCAGGTTTTTTGTTTAGAATATATATAAATACAACCTACTTTTGTTACCAATCCTTGGGTTCAGTTACTCTCATTCTAGGAGGGGAGAAGAGGCACATGGTATGCCACATGCTTTCCCTGTCTAACTACTCTTAGTTGGAAGAGTCTGCTTCCCTTCTCTTGTTGGGTTGGGCTGCACTCTATTTATTATACTCATTCACTATTCCTGGTTTTTTCTACTGCTCACCTCTTTAGTGCCTACTTTTTTTCACCCTCAAGCATTCAGGGCATCCTACTGAGTATCTTGAATACTCACCCCTGCTAGGGCTTTTCCGACACCTGGTGTACTCTTACAGACGATGGGTAGGTCAATCGTGACTACAGAGGAGCATAGAGGGAACACGAGCCTGGGCTGTGTAGTGGGGTCCAATTAGAGTTTTCAGGTGTGGGACTCTCCAGTTGTTTAATTATTTTACCCGTTGCTGGGTTACGACACCTTTTGGGTTGGGAACATGTTTTTTCCTTTTTATGTTCAGTTTCCCTATCAGTACATTTCAGAACATCACTTGTTCTATTTAGAAGTTGATACATGAGTGTGGTTGGGTTATAGTCGTTTGCCCATTTGTTTTTTTTACTCTGTTCTTATGAATCGAGTGGGTTTTGTGTGTGTGTACAGGTACTTAGGCGAAGGCCTCCCCGAGATCGTTACGCCTTCGGTGGTTTTTTCCAGCCGCTGGCCTAAGGAGGCGGGTTTGGGGTAGTTTCGGCTCCAGACCAGTAGGGCTGAGTCATGACAGAGTGGTATCAGGGGATGGTTCATTCCTTGTGGAATTGTTCTGATGTTCCTAAATATGAATTGGATGAGATTTAGGGTAATAGTTTCGATGTGTCTCATGAGCGGCTCCCAATCCAGGGAGTCCAGTGATGATATAGGCGGCCGACGTATCCATTCACCTGGACACTGATAACCCGCTTGTCGACTCAGCACACAGAGACATTTTTTGGAGGGAACATTTGAACATGAATCTGGTAGAATCGAGTCTTTGACTGGCCTTTTTGAGTCATCTCTCCTTCGTGACTACTGTTATATATATATGATCATCTGATCTTGGTAATCATTGATAATTTTCAGGATTCCCCCGTGATAGCAGCCGGCCAGGTTACCATCTCCAATTCGTGACGACAACCTGGGGAGCAACGAGGTTTCAGTTCAGCGACACTCATGTGATCTCCTTCCCCCCAGTGGTTCAATAGTAGACCCTCCATCTGAAGAGTTTCAGTTAGTACCGGTTGCACAAGATGAGGTTGAGTGCAGGCTGAATGAACTCGGAGACTTCTAGTGTCAGCGGCCACAGAAGTTCCGTGGGGACCCGGATCCCCAGGTAGCGAAAGACTGGCTGGAGTCTGTGGACAGACTTTTTTAGGTTGGTTCAGACACCAACAAACCAGATGGTATCCCAAGATGCTAGCCTTTTCCTCAGGATGGCCAGACATTGGTGGTGTTTGGTTACAAAGACCCACGACGAGTCGTCTCTCACATGGGGTAGCTTACAGCAGCTCTTCCAGAAGGAGTACTCCCCCTCTTGTTTATTCTCCATTCAGATTCAAGAGCTTCTGGAGCTGATGTAGGGGGCATGATCGTGGCGTAGTACTCGACCTTGTTTACCGATATGGAATGTTACTCATAATATATGATTCGCGATAGTTATATTCGGGCATAGAAGTTTGAGCAGGGTCTTCGCAGGGAGATCCGTGAAAGTGTAGTCCCCTATTTATCCCTACTTATGTCGGGGTGCTAGAGAGATCGGTCATGACATAGAGTTTCTTGGTTGAGGGACGCCTGCTAGCAGGGCCTATCAGTGGCCACTTTAGAGCAGAGTCTTTGGTAGTAGGCATGCGATAGGGAGCATAGCCTTAGTCGAGGAGACCCTTCCGTGAGCTCACTCAGGGGCAGCGTCGTACACCGTAGTGGCGCCGTGGAGCATTGGGGTAGTCAGGAGGGAGCTGGTGCTATGCTTGTGATGGAAGAGGTCACCTAACATGGGACTGCAAGACTAGGCATACTGAGTAGCCGTGGCAGGCATTGGGTTCACCACAGCGGTAGAGGCAACATCGTGACTAGGGATCTCCCAGGCGAGGACATGGTGGTCCTCAGATAGCCAATGCAGGCTGAGCGGCAGGACCCGGAGGTGGGGGATGGAGTTTCGAGATCCTTCCACTGCCACCACCAGGTGGCCCATGCCAGGATCTGACAGCTGGTGGTAGGAGCTATAGGCAGCTTCAGGCTATGGGTGTTCGTGACCCCCAACACATGAAATTGTCTGAGGTATGCTTTGTGTTTAATCTACACTTGGTTTATTACTAGTAGAAACATACGCCATCCACTGTTTTATATCGCTGCTTTTGGTACGGGAGTTGGAGCTCTTAGTATTGGTGCTGACACCTATGCTTTGCCATGTGGTTCCTATGGGAAGTGCATCGTTAGTGACCTTTGTTTGCAGACCATGTGTACTGTCGTTCGGAGGAGAGAGTTTCATGGGGGGACTATTGGTCATCACGATGGAACCTTATGACATCTTACATGTGTTTCAACTGAAGAGATATGTTTGTCTTCCTACAAACATCATCAATTGAAGGAAGTGTTATGATGGTGGGACACCCCTTTGGTCCACATTCTATGGAAGCATGGAAACATACAGGTTTCCCTAAGAGTGGGAGAGCTATGTGTGGGCTCGGTATCTCAGGTTGTTTCCCTAGTTTTGCTTTTCGAGGATGAAAATCTTAAAGTAGGGAATTATGTAGGGACATGGTTTTTGGATTAATATGAATTTGAAATATTTCTAAGTATATTTCTAGAGCTGGGCACAGAGACAACGTGCAATTCCAAGGCCAGGTGTGCCCGGAAATAATTTAAAAAAATGTTAAGTGTTTTTATATTACACACGCACGATTAACTAACGAAAATGGGATATCTATTAAACATTTGATGGGATCAGAATTCCAAGACCACAGTTGGGTCCGAAATGTAGTGTTTCCCCTAGGAACAACATAAAATAAGTTAGCGCAGGATTTTCGGACCCCTCGCTCATTGGAAGAGTATTAAATGGTAAAATTAAATTATTAAATTATACATTTAATATCTCAACCCTGAATATCTCTCAAACAAGGACTCTGATGAAAATTATAAGACCAACAAAGAATTTAGAACATACGCTTTACCCTAGGAAGGGTATAAGCATTGTCAGTGTCAAGTGTTCCTCTTGTACGCCATCATCAGAAAATAATCAAATGATTATTTATTTAATTATTGGATTAAAAACTCATTTAACCTAATTAGTGGTTATAAATATGAGGCTTTAAGGGTTGGGACTCATAATTCAGTTTGCCTAATGAAGGAAACTCGTCTCATATCCTCCCTGTTGATGAACAACAAAGAATGATTGAAGAGACGTTAGATCCAGTTGGATCGAAGTGCAACGAACACAATAGAGTTTGACGAACATATTCTTCACCAATGATCAATCCAATCTCCAGGCACGACTCGTCTTTGCTGTCTTTACACCTCTGATTAAACTTTCAGCATGTTGGTAATTGAATCTCCAATCTGTACCTTCTTACACCTTCTTAGAAACTGAAATAAAATATTTTTAATCAGTTTATCAATTATTATTGTTCTTCATTCATCTTTCTAATGGAAATGAGTGAAGGTTAATCCGATTAGTAGTCAAGTTTATTTGTTCAATTTTTTATTCATGGTCTGTTCTTCGTTCTTCCTCTGTTAAAGGCCATATTTTTTGTGGTTGATGGTTCATCCAAAACTGATAATGAATTGATGCGAAACCAATCCTTGGTACATTCATATGCAAATTCGTGATCAATCGTGATGTGATATTGTTTGATAGGTGTTTGGAAACAAATAGGGGACTGATCTGAGGGTTTCCATACTCGGTTTGGTGAGACGGAGGTGTGAAACAAGGATCGTGATTCCCAAGAAGATTTTTGTTGGTTGGTATTCGACAACGTGGCAATGTTCGTGGAAGACCAGTGGCGTAACAACCGAGCAGGCCACTTCAGGTAGTTCCCTGAGTGGAGACACGAGACCCGTACAACGATGGTTGGCCAGGACGTGTGGCGGACGGCGGGAAGTTGGTGGTCGGTGCGGCGGAAGGACGAAGGGTTGTGTCACCCAGTGGCAGCAGAAGACCAGAGGGCATCATCCAGGATGTGTAGGAGAAGCGTGATTTCCAGGACGTCGTTAGGAGAACTGTTGTGCAAAGACCGATGAGTGAAATTTTGGGTTAGGAAGAGGCCATGTGAGTATCGTGGGAGAAGGATTTAATTTGTGATGGGAGAGAGGAATTAAATATATTGAAATAATAATAAAAAAATTTAATAACATAAAGGAGGAGATGTGTCGTGCTGTGCATGAAAGAAAACCAAATGGAATCTCCAATTTGAGGGATTTGGAGAGAAGAGAGAAATATATTAATGTTAATATATAAAAAAAGTGATTTGTCAATGGGCATTCAAGGTGGGTGGAACACACTTGGTGAATGTAAAGAAAAAAGGGTCAAGGAATTTGTGAAATGTTTAAACACATATTATTAATAATACAATATTATTATTATTAATTTTGTGTAGTAAAACCTTGAACCGATCATTACATCAATGGGTAACATCAGTTTGACTAACTGTCAGTGGTAGTGAAACCATGAAATTGAGACGGAAATTATGAGTCCAGTATTGGATATCTTTTTTGGGTTTGTGGACATGATACCTGAAACCCTCGAATAATAATAATAATATATTATTATTAAATCATCGACCCACCATAACTCTTGCGTGCGGTGCCCTATTGGCTTTCCATCAGTGGCGACATGATCATGTCATTAATACAGTTGATTCATGTCTAATGTTGAATTTTAAATTCTGATTTGTGGATCGGGCCTTCCAAACACACCTATATTTTTATTATTATTAGTGTCACAAAATATTTCATCTGTCATAACTATCCCAAACAACATCGAATTGATGAGATGTCAGTGGAATTGTGACCCTGACATTGACATGCATTTTTTAGTTCTAATTATAAATGTTTATCCAAAGTAGTGGTGCAGGTCCCACGAAGTTGGTTCGCACACATTACGGTGGAATGCAACATTTCCACCGGGTATCTGTTCTGGGTGAATGAGTCATCGATCCCATGTGTTTTTCTGAGAGAATCGCTTTGGCGTGATCCATACAATTTGTTTCTAGACCATGGTGATGGCCCTACAAGAAGTCGTATGGGCATAAAGCAGCGTTGAATAACTTTTTATTGGGAGTCCGTTTCAAGTGAGTAAATAGTTTATCATGTATGTTTTTCCGTGAGGATTTCCATGGTTTAATCTGTTTGGGAGTGCAGAGCCTCATTCGAGATCTCATAAAACGTTGAAAAATGAACGGATGTTGGATGGTGGTTTCTTTGACACGCTATGAACTAACTCATGTTTTCGATGATAGTGACACCTAGTGATGGCATGGGCCTTGTGGAGTTATCGGACGCGTTTCGGGTTTACCCTCCAGCGGGGCTGGGTAGTGGGTTACCCATGGGTGTATCATTTTTTACCCACCAGTGGGGCTGGAGTGTAGGTTACCAATTGACCATACTGTTTTCCCACTAGTGGGGATGGGCAGTGGGTTACCAGTTGACCTTAGGGTTTACCTATTAGTGGGACTGGGTAGTGGGTTTCCCGTTGACCTTAGGTTTTACCCTATAGCTCAGCTGGACAGTGGGTTACCCGATGACTTCTTTCAGACTCAGCCTTTTCTATGAGGCTAGTCAGTGCCTTTTCTCCATGATTACCGTAGCGGGATCCTGGGTTGTACATTTTAGTGAGGAGATATTTTTGACGTGTGGGACTTTTGGGCATCAGTAATGGATATCCTTAGAACTGTTAGCAACTTTTCCTGGGCTGAGCTGGGAGATAGAGATGCCTTACACACTCACTCTTGTTTCTTGTTGAGCATATATATACCCACACCATACAAGGTATGCCACATGCTTTCCATGTCTAGCTACTCTTGGTTGGATGAGTCTGCTTCGTTTCACTTGTTGGGTTGAGGTACACTCTATTTACTATACTCTTTGACTATTATTTATTCTGTCTACTGCATACGTCTTTAGTGCCTCCTTTGTTTCTCCAACGAGCTTTTGGGGCATCCTACTGAGTATCTTTATACCCACCCCTTCTTGGGCTTTTTCCGCACCAGGTGTGCCCTGGCAGACGACAGACAAGTTGATCATGACTATAGAGGAGCGTAGAGGGCACATGAGCATGGGCTGCGAACTGGGGTTGCATTAGAGTTTTCAGGTGTGGGATTCTTGATTTTTTAACATTTGTTTACATGTTTCTAGGTCGTGGCACCTTTCGGGGTGGGCATGTGTTTTTCCCATTTTTTGTTTAGATTTCTTATTATTACTTTTCAGCACCTTACTTGTTCTATTTAGAAGTTGATGCATGACTGTGGTTGGGTTATAGTGGTTTTTCCATTGGTTTTCTTTTTTACTCTTCCCTTCTACATTGAGTGGGTTGTGTGTGTGTGTACAAGTACTTAGGTGAAGGCCTCCCCGAGATAGTTATGCCTTCGGCCCTTATCGCTAGCCCCTGGCCCATGGAGTTGGGATAGGGGTAGTTGCGGCTCAAGACCAATAGGGTCGGGTCATGAAACATGGATCATCAGTGATGGTACTATATATGGAAACACAAGTTTTAGGGTTATAGAAAACAATATTTATTAACTCTTTGTATTTTACATAGGCTGACTATGTTAATATTTGAACGAAATTATTTTTAGATAACTAATTTCTCGTTTAACATTATTATATATTTAATGTTTTGATATATTGATGAAAATAATGAAAATGGAAGTTTCATAATTAGATAGGAATACAAGATAAAATAAATTTTATATATAACGAAAAAATTCAAGTAAAAAAGGTCATTGTCTTTGGGATGAATCCTTAGGTTCCATCACTAATAATTATTTTGTTTCCTAAATATTATGTAATTTTTTATCCCATCATACTTTAAATTCCATACCATACGTGAAACTTAGGTCTTATCATTCCTATGTGATCTATTTTACCCACAGTATTTCACAATCACACACTCTCAGGAATGATGAAAAAACTACAATATATTGTGTGGAATATTATAGGACACAAAACTATAAAATTCCATATCATATCTAGGTTAAAATCACCTCATTATTTTGTAGGGATACCTAAAATAATGGAGGTATAAATGTTGTTTTGAAAATATTATGATAAAAAGGTTCATGTAATGGATGGGTGTCAAATCACCACACCAAATTAAAAAATCCTCCCTTACATCATCAAAATTAAAAATAAGCCTTAAGATATTAAGTTATGGGATTTGAAGATACTGAGAGAACATACCTTAAGGCCAAACCTCATGTCAAATAGTCACCATCATGAGAATTAGAGATGTATGATTGAGGTAAGACGAAAATAGAAAAGTATAACAATGAGATCAATAGAATTTTTTTTAATTAAAATACCAATAAATTATAGGAGAAAAGTAAAATGAAATCCTAAAATATATCATTTTCCCTACAAACATCAATATAATGATGTAAAGCCTCCAATTTAAATTTTATTTATACTCTTCCATCAACGTTATCTTTTTTATCACCATATATATCTTCTAATAGTTACAAATTATCCACAACAACCAAAATATTATAATCTGTGTGGTATTTTAATTCCCAATTTATTTCACATGTATTTCTCTTTAGATATTATCCATACATATTTATAGGTTCTTCTTTATGAAGGATTTTTAATTTGTATCCTCCCCTCCTCTCAAATTTTTGTATATTTCTATTTGTTAAACATATCATCACTTCTAATATATTGGCACTTAGAAGGATAGATTACAACATAGTTTCCAACTATTCCACACTAAAAGTATTTTAGGGGAAGTCATCCTTTGAAATATCAATTTCTAATTTGATTATTTTTCGAAAGTAATTACATAAAATCATCAAAATTATTTTACATCAAAAAATATTAAATGGAAGTTAACCTTATTTCCTTGAACTCTTGTTTATCATTTTTATTTTATAGTTATAATTATTCATCATTTTCTATGAAACTAGTGTGTTGTGAAGTCTATAAAAAGTTACATCCTTTGCATTATTATCCTCACATGCTAAAACAATATAATTTAATTGATATGGAAATCATCTCAAGATATTGTTAGTAATTTTTGCATCACCATGTTTTTATGATAGTCCTGACCTGTCCTCTAGTATCACATTAACCAGATCAAAAATTGTACCAACTAATTGATCTAGGTATATACTCATGTCATTATACATGTCTGGAAGAACATACATCTTAGATGAGACACACCAGTTCAATACTCCAATAATAGTTTCTAAAAAAATATTATTTATATACTATCTTTGAAACCAACTAACAAAAAAAAACATTAACATCCATAATTACAAAATCAATGGAAAAAGTTTAGTCACATACGTACTTAATCACATTTTATATTGCTATTTGTAAATAATTACAGAAAAAAATTGAAATAATGAAAAAATCATTCCCATAAAAACTAATTTTTCCACTAAAATTATGATTCCATATTTTAACCTATTTATTTAACATATTTTAAAAATTTCTCCACACATGATACATACCTTGAAATTTCATACTTATTGATATTTTTAAAAACATCATAATTTTTAAACATAACATGGGTAAGCTTAAACATTCAGTAGTGGTAAAAATAATTTATAAAAATCAATGATCATATGTTATCCTAAGAAAAATATATATTCATGAAAACATAATCAATGAAAAATAATTCCTTTTAATGAAATTGTACCTGATAAAATATGGATCATAATTCAGGAATCGAAATAATCAGATTTTGGAATAATGAATATGAAAACATAAAATTATGGTCTCATAAAAACATTGTAACAAAATTAAACATTCCATCATAATAATTATTTATGGCTCATTTCCAATACAACATAACATTTTAAACAAAGTCACATAGTGGATTGGGTTTACTCCATGGTCCATCATATATCAAATCATGAGATATAAAACATTACTCAATGCATTTTAGGGAGGAATAATTTTCCATTTAACCATCACATTGTAATATGTACATGTATATGATGGGAATATAAGAAAAAATTTATAATTTTATCAATGCATAAAAATCCTATGAAATAAATTAGTTTTTGGAAAATTTCCAAAAAACATGATCATATTCAATCCAATGAAATAGTACGGATAGTATCATTATATCATTTATCATACTGAATCATAGTAAAAAAAAATAGTTATGTTGAAGTAGATAAAAATACTTTTATAGTAGTATGGGTTAATTTACAATTTCAAATGATTTTACCTAATAAGAGACAGATAAGGGTATATTTTGATACCAAAAGTTGAATGTACCGAAAGAAGCACATTTATAGAGAATAGTGAGGGAAATAATTGTAATAAAACTCCCAAATAGATAGATATTTTTTGGTTTTATATAAAAATATAAGGAATGTTTTTCTCATTAATGTATTGTGAGAAACATTTAAAAATAAACTTACAGGTCCCATTGAAAATCCATTTCAAGGGGATGAAATGAGATAATCGAAAGAAATTATTCTAAATGGATTAAAAATAATGAAACAAGGAATTATTATGATGTTAACTATAATAAATGTGGAGTATCATATAAGAATATAAATAATAATAATAAAATATATATTTTAAATTTCATTTACAGTTCAATGGAAAAATAAAAAATATGATTAATAAATTTATTTAGAAAACCATGAAAACATGATGGGGATGATTCATTAAGAACAAATGTTATGAATTATTTTAATATAATTCCTACAAATATGTTAAAAAATTTCTTGTTCTCATAATGTTATAAAATAACTTAAAAATGGAACACATTGAAAATGTTAAAAATATTCCTTCAAAACATTTAATGAAAGTCAAAGATAGAAAAACATTATCATATAAGATAATGTAATCATAAAAATAATATACATGATTGAATATAAATAAAGTAGAAATTGAGGAGAATTATTCCCCACATTTAGGAAGAGTAAATTTGACTCCACATAAATGTAACCATTCAGTTGAATTTTGATCCACTTAGAAATAAAAGGGTATGAATAAAAGAGACCTTAAATTCTTTAGAAATGAAAGAGAAATAGTAGAGTAATTTTTTTTATAAAATTACATTGTTTCATTGAAGAGGAAATACATAATTTTGGAAATATCGAGTTGATGATAAGAGGAATAAATTCCCTTTATTTAATCTTCTAAAATATTAAAATTTAAACTTAAAATGATATATTAACAGAAAAATGTGAATATAAATTTCTTTGTAATATCAAGAAAACATATGAAGCAATATTCATTGAGAAAAATTATAACATCATTCAGAAAATGTAGTACAATGGAAAATGTTAAAAACAAGACGCTTTTGAATTTTTTTAATGAAATTTAAAAATTACACATGTGTAAATCTATAAGAGGATTCATTAATAAAATGAAATAAAGTAAAAAGTAGTGGAAAAAACCTTAAAAATTATTGGATCATAAATAGGAACATTAAAAAATAAATAAAAATTAATAATGATATATGGGAGAATGTTTAATGTCTATAGAAAAAGAGTAAACGTAGGATCCACTTATAAGAAACAATTTCATTGAATTTTTAACCCAATATAAGTTAAAGCATAAAATGAAAATTAAACATAGTAAACACTAGAGGAGAAAATTACAGATTTTTAAATATAAATAACATATTTTTAGATCAAATAGGAATTTCAAAATAAACATGATAAAAATATATGAGTGATTTTAAATAAAACCCTTCAGAAAAGAGTACTGTATGAACTATAAACTTTAAATAGTGGAAAATACACCATAAATTAATAAATAATGAAACAAAAATAGTAATATATACGTTCATTAACAAGAAATTGAATTATATTAGTAAAAATATTAATTTTAATTATCATAATTATAATGATTATAGATTTTGAAAGGAAACACTTACCATTATCGTAATATGTGATGTAAAAATATATCCATGAAACGATTATGTGAATGAAATTTAAATCTAAATAAAAAAGTGGACATAAAACACCCAAATAAGATATTATAATTCTTTTATCATTTGACTAATAATTCAAATAAATATAAGATATAACTCAATAAAAGTTAAATTAGTTAAGAAGCACAATATAAACATCGATAAATTTTTAAATAAAATTAAATGCAATTAAATCATTATATTTAAGTTTAAATAACATGTATGAAATGTTATTAATTATTAAATAGGTCAATGGGATAATTAATATCCCAAGTCAAATAAAAATAGATGGTGTATAACTTGAAAAATATTTCAAGGAATGTAACTTGAGACAAGTAACCATTACCTTGGATTCTCTCTAAATCAAACAAACTCTGACCACAATTATTATTGTTTAGGACTCCTTAATAATTTATTTCATAAATTTGTTAATTTATATTTCATTTTTTCATTCTATTTATTATCCTATGTACATTTTATTTGGGGTTGTTCGGTCAATTCCACAAAAACTTCTTTAGTATGTTGAATATTGGAAAAGGTGTAATAAAATAGTTCAAAAATCACCAAAATAGTATATTTATATATTATTTATCATCATAATATCAAAATATTTATATAATTCCAATATATATTCCAAATTAGATTCAAATTTTGGAATATGTCTTGCTATGTTCATTTTGGTTGTTAAAATTACTGTGTTCATTAATTGTTAATATAATTAATAAAATGATGATTTTTAGATTTTATAATATTAAACATTTCATAAATATAATATTTATTCATTATAATTTTTTTAATAATGAACTGACATTAATACGGAGAGAATTTTCATATATTGAATCGATGAGGTGATTTAAGTCAATGGTTATACCATTGAAAATATAAAATTTTAATATACTAATAATACTGAAGATAATATATTGATACCAGTATAATATTCTTTTATAAGGTAAACCAATAAAATTTAAAGGAATTGAAATGAGAATGTGATTATGAGTTTTTTACTGTACTCTTAGGGAATATAATATTGATAGTTGAATAATTTGACTGAAGGAATGTATCTTAATGAGAAAAAATCCCTATGATGTGGTTATGAGTATTTAGAAAGGATTTTAGTAGATGTTGTCTAAAAAAACATTAGGTGTGAGGATAAGTGGGGTGATGAATTGGTCCTTTTATAAGGGAGATGCTTTACATTTTTGTAATTATAAATTTATTAATACAAGAATTATATTATTTTCATGTAACGTCAATAAAAAATTAATAATTAAATGGGATAATTTAAATAATTGTTTTTGAAATTTCACATTAACCTATTTTTTTATTTTCTTTTATGATATTTTGGGTCTTTACATCCTAATTTAATATTTTTAACTCATTTTAACACTTACCATAGAAACTAATTTTAAACAATTTAAATAATTTTTATTCCCAAATAATAAATTAACCTTACAAAATAAATTTTATTACTCTATTTAAAATTATTAAAATTATTTTATTAAATTAAATCTTAATATTGGATAAAAATTAACTTAAATAAAATATGCATTACGCAATACAAATAACTCTAAAAAACATTTATTTTTAAGAAAAAAAAATACTTATTTCGGAAAAATATTATGAATATAATTAATTCCAATTAAATATTTTGGTTCATGATTAAATAAAGTTCAGTTATGTTTTATTCAAATAAATAAAATACTTATTGGAATTCATTGAATACTCAATTAATGTAAAAGGTCCAAAGCAAGTTTTTTTAATGGAATAAAATATAACAAGTTTCCCAAATGTTAATAATATCTATCTAAACTAAAAATAATTTTTTGGAAATTATTTATTTTACTCAATAAATAAAAAAATTTCATGTAAAATGGTTCCTTAATATTTTTTGTTCATTGTTATTTAATGATGATTTTATAAATGTTTTTATTTTATATTCAAAATCTTTTTGAACTATTCTATAAAAAATCATGGATTTTGTAGAAAAGTAAAAAAAAATCCACAAAAGTTAATGATGAAATGTGGATTCCAAAAATGTAGAACATTATTTCACATTAAATTTTTGAAACATAGTAACTTATATTTTGGACTAAAACACATAACATAGAAAATAATTATTTTTAATAACAAATTAATGTTTTAAAATTTATGTGTTTATAAAATGATTTGATATAAATTACTATTTAAATTTGTATTAATCTTTGTTTTTAAATTTGAGAATTTTATTACAATTATCGTTTAATAGTGATGAATTTTTTAAGATACAAATATTGATCATTACAATAATATTTATTGAAATATGAAATTTTTAAATTTTGATTACCTTTATTCACATACGATTAATTATTTATCTTATAACCATGTAATTTATGTTTATTAATTTCTAATATAAATGATTTTAATAATAATAATAATAATAATCTCTAAAGAATTAGAATACTTGTTTTTATGCTTAATTATTTTAATAAATTGTTATATTTTTATTTACAAGATTTATTACTATGATTATAATTTTCATTATGACATTTAAAATTTTATTATCATTATGTATTATATTTTATAATTAATTGTAATAATATTATAGGGTCCCAAAAATTTATAAAAGGGAAGGAGAAATAATCCTCGATGTTGGGCGAAGCAAATAAATCTATATTAGATTGAAAATTTGAGAACAAATTTTAATAAACCAAATTTTACAATGTAATTCTGCATTACTGCATACCGATTACTAGAAAAGGTTTGGGGAACGCATAAAATATGGTCCATTAGAACATAGGTGTCTTATGACATGCTGGCCCGTGAGGCATTGTCCAACGAATGAAGCTATCTGCAGTGAATTTCCACCCAAGAACTGAAGCCATCGCGTACCATTTTCACTGGTGAGAATACAATAGTGGTACACCATGCACACAATCCCCATGAATGATGTGGTTCACAGATGAGGAGGATCCGGTAGAATCCCACAACTCCACAAATTGCGGTTAATCGAGTCATCCATGGGCCATATTTCACCTATGGGCCTCAACAATGGGTTCCCCATAAATCACATATACTGATTCCTTAAAACTATATAAAAGTAACAATAAGAGAACTGAAAAGAGGGGGGGGGTGAAGAAGATAGGGAGAGAGCATTGGGATGTGTGAAAAAGTGGACAAAGAATATAGTGGGTGCGAGAGAAATTTCTCTCGCACCTGATGTAGTTCGCAGGACTCCATCCCTCTCACAAAGGAGATCATGGGACTACATCCTATATCAGATGTATTTTAATGATTACAACTTACAAACCATAAGCAGGTGGTAGAATAAATCTTAAGACCCATATGTGGGTGGCCCTTTATAGAAGTCCTTCCTGCAAATCGTATTCAGAAGACCCTCCACAACCAACAAGCACAGAAATTAAAATATATATTAAAAATGGTTTCCAGACACCAAATGTGGAAATAGTACTCTAACACCCCTTTGAAGAAAATAGTTTGTAGTTATATCTTATCTGACTATTGGTTCCTGGTAGCCTCTATTCCAAATATAGTTTGTGCACAATCCTACATGACCTTCTTCTTCATGAATAGCATTCTTTGTGAACAGAAGAGTTTGTAACCATCTCCTATACAGATGATCCTATGTGGCCAAATTTAGGTGGCCATAACCTATACGGTAATATATATTTCTCCCAATAGTCTATTATGGAGGGGCTGTACCCCCACAACCCAACTAGGGATCATTTCCGAGCTGCAATCTCAGCTCTCTCGGCCGGTCCCATCACTATTTTCACTGACCCCCATCATAAATGGGGTGTCGCAGTACAATATTTTTTGGCTGGATCTATGAAACCTTCCTTTTCACCCTTGTTCCACCCAAATGTCTTTCCCTCACATACCATTAGAAGATGCATTCCCCTTGAACCTCCCAAAAACCCGATCACCTGATTCCAATGCAAGGTTGACCACGAAATCCAAGGACAATAAAAACCTGAATGTTTATTAAATGCCCAGACACATCCTTTCCATCCATCAATCACCTATTCTCTTGTGACTCTAGTTCCGCATAAACCTCCATGGCCATCAGAAGCGGATGTCCAGTGTCCGTCATCCATAAAACTTTTCGTGACAATACACATCAGGCCCTAGTGGCTCTACATATGATTCCTACCAAATAACTATAATATGAAGGAAAATTTTTCCTCAAGAATGTCCTTTTTGGACCCTATACACCTCAATGGATTCCATGCCCTATATAATTTCTCCTGATCTGAGAATACCTATTGGCACAATTTACACTTTCCTATACTCTCATGTTTGAGTAATGTCAGAACATCCCAGCTTGATTATCCTAGAGTTGATCATTGTTCATATAACATGAATTCCGGACTCTATGGCCTTAAACTACGAGTTTTTGTCCTAACCACATGACATAAAACTGTCTGGTATTAGTCCCTACAACACAACATTAAACTATGTTGCCATAGTTAAAGCTATATGACATTAACCTGTAGTATACCGAGTGAATTCTGATATTCATAATCCTCCTCAACCATCAGAATTGTCAGAATTTGGAACATTTAAATATCAAAAAATGATTTTCCTTCAGTTAATCATGGTTTATATAACAAGAGATCTGAACCCTATGACCTTAAACTATGAGTTATCATACTAATCACATAACGTTAAACCTTATTGTATTGGTCCCTACAACATGGCATTAAATAATGTTCCCATAGTCCATGTTATATGACTTGAAACTGTATTATACCGGGTGATTTCAGATCATCCTAAACCTCCCCGTCCATCAGAAATGGAAGTCTGTGTCCTAAGAAGACCTCTGCATGAATATGCACATTATGCACTGGTGGCTCTGCATATGTTTCCACAAAAAATGGCTTCTTAACTAGATAAAAATTTGTTCTCTGGAAAGGCGTCTCTTACATCTATATGCCTCAATGCATTCCATTTCTGATATCAGTTCTCCTGATTCAAAATCCTCCATAGTCATTATTTATACAATTCAAGCCTATAATATATGAGGCATGATAGAATATCAAAACATGATTTCTCTCTAGTTAATCTTGGTTTCCATGACAAATTATCCAAATCCTATGACCCTAGACATTGTGTTATAATTCTGTCCATATGACATAAAATTATAAGGTGCTAGACCCAACAACCTGAAATTAAACTGTGATGTCTTAATCCATGCTATATGACATTAAACTGTAGTATACTGGGTGATTTGGAACATTACAAACCTCACTAGCCATCGTAAATGGAAGGTCATTGTCCTGAGGACAACCTCTACTTGACTATACACATCATGCCCAAGTGGCTCTTCATACATTGTCCACAAAAATGGCCTATCGACCAGAGAAAAATTCACTCCCAGGAGAGGCCCCTCCTACCTCTATACACCTCAATGGATTCCATGAAACATATCATTTCTCTTGATTTTAAATCCTCCATACATGGGTTACAAAATTCGCCCCTCTCAGGTTCGAGGAAATTCGAAACATCCAAACATGGTTTTCCTCTAGTTAGTCATGATTTCTATAACAAACGTTCAAAAATATTTGACAATAAACTATGAGTTACCATCCTGCAACATAACGTTAAACAATACTATGCTTGTCCATGTCACATGTCATTAAATTGTGATTTCATCGTCCAAGCTATACGACTTTAAACTGTAGTATACCTTATATGACATCTTAAGGGAACTCCTCATGAGGTAAGCCCATAGTCTTTTGTGAGACGTATCACTCTTCACTATCTTCACCTCATCTCGGGACGTGTCCGGATAGATCACCATGATTTTACTATCCTTGATATCATCACGGGCGAGGGTTTTATATTCAAGGACCCTTTCTCTCTCCCCCCTCCAGTACCATCTAATAGTTGATGATGTAGGACATGCAGTCTTCAGATCTACCACATCCTCTAGTTTATCACACTAAGAATGACTCACAGGGGATTAATGCTTGGTTGTAATCATAATATCTACATAGTCCCAGCAAATTGCAATCCTTCTAGGTATAAGCCCCAACCAAACCATTAAATTTTCATGATTCCAATTACATCTCATGGTTCCAAAAAAAATTTAGATTTTTTGCATAAGCCCCAACCCATCTTGAACTATGAGAACTCTGATTTGGGGTCAAACAAGGATACATAAGATGCATTCTTGAAGGAATGTTCTCAAAAGGGGTTCCCTAACAAATGGTTTCACTGAATCATGTCCCCTTAAATCAGCAACATCCATGTGTATGTTCCGACCCATCATGAACAACGAGAACTCTGATTCCGGGTCAAACCATGATATATAGGACACATTCATGAAGGCCCGAGATCAATACGGATGCCCTTCCAAAAGGGTTCACCCTGTCACGTTCCACTCAAAAGGGAAGCATCCATGCATAATCCCCTACTTATCTTGAACTATAAGAACTTTGATTCCTATTCATACTAGCATTCATAGGATTCCTATATAAAGGTATTGGCTCAAAGAGGGTTCCCTTCCAAAAAGGTCCACCCCAATTATTCCCCCCAAAAGGGACTCCTCTTTTGTCCAAAACTCGAGCTTACCAAACTATTTGTGCTCTGATCTCTCTCCTGAGGATATGTAGGAAACACACCTTATGGGTCCGATACCAATGCAAGATTACCTTCCGTCCCCCTAGATGATGATAAAATCTACAGTGCATTATTTCTTGGCTTAATTCCGCATTTCCTTTATAGCTTCAAATCTGTGTATATCCATGATGATCATGAAAACCGGGAGTAGAACATGGATACAATATTTGGTAATAAACTGAGGATTCTTGAACATATGTGGAAGGAATAAATCCAAAAGAGTGTCCCAGAATAGGCAATAATTCCCCCCAAAAGGGTATGATGAGACCGACCTCCCATCCTCTTGACCATTGGAGTTCTTAAGGGTCATTAGACAAATCTTCATCCAACGTGCACCTAATTTTGTAATGGAGGTCCATGAATCATAGATACTATGGCCATTGGGTATTTCTAGATCTACAAATAAACAGGTTGGGGACCACCTCAAGATGTCATATCCTAATAGGGCCGATTGAAAAATTACATAAACCCATGAAATCACCCTCTATGACCATTTGAATATGTCACCACCTTTATAACGTATAAGGGAATAACTTCTTAGTCCCATTATGTTCAACCTAGATGCCCCTAAAGGATAACAATGCAGATCAGGTCGAAATGAAGATAGTGATGGGAAGGTCTATATAGTAACTAATGAATGTTGTTCATCCGTCTGAACATTCATTTTATTTTCCCCAAAACCTGTAAAAATTATTCCTTGATTGATAAACAAAAATGGTGAACCTAATACGAATCCTTAACCATGGTGGCAGTTCTACCCCCCTCATTCCCTGTCACCTGAAAGGGTGGGGGGGGGGGGTAGGGGCCAAGTTGAATCCTCAAATATGCATATGTTCAAGGGATGCTACTTTCATGGGGGTTTTTTTGTTTTTTATATGTCATATATATATATATATTAGGTTTCCACAGAGAAACCTTCAATCCAAATGGAATCCTTATAAACAATGCATACATGGGCCTCAACGATCCTGTAGATGGCTGGGGCCCCGATGAAGAGCAAGACAAGTGACGACCCAAAAATTCATTAATGAATATTCCTCTTGGTCTATTTAAATAACTTTTTATGGTTATGAAAAAAATATGAACTTATTTTGTTCTATGTTTTTGATTTTAAAATACTATTATGAACTGTTATTGTTGCTAATATAGAGGTCGAACAGTGATCACATGACTAATATAAATATAGGGCTTCAAAAAATTCAATTTACTCAGACAAAGGAATTGATTCCCTCATCTAGTAGTATTTCCACATACAAAACCCATTTTTAGGAGCTTAGAAAGGAGGTGGTGTCATTGGGATTCACTCATTACCAATCCAAAGCTGAGCATGAATAGGCAAAGCTGGAGTGGAACCACCTACGAGAGAAGTGGAAGTTGATAGAGATTACCACTCGAGCAATGTTATCCGAGGCACCCCAAGAGTCTGTCATACTTTTGCAACATACCCTAAAGTCTTATGTAGGTGTTTTTAGGTGTTATGTAACAAGACCCAACTACTATGATTAGGTAAATTATTCTTGTATAGAAAATATAAATTATTTTTATCATTACTTTCTAAATTGTTTTTAACGGACAAATTGTTTTTAGTTAATATTCAACAAAGAAATCCATTCTGAGGAATTAATGGGGTTTTGAATTAAATAATATTTTAATAAAATATTCATATTATTCAAAAATTACTTTTTATTAAATATAAATTCTAGTACAATTTTATAAATTCAATTTTAATTATTTTATAGTTTTAAAGCTGTTTTCGTCAAAACCCATGAATTTTCGATAAATGTCGATTTTTATTTTAAAAGTAAAAATTAACATATTTCTAAAATTATTTAGATAAAATTAATATTATTTTTGGAATCCGGATTTGAAATTACCCAACAGTGAATTTCTAATAATTTATTGAAATAGTCAAATTTTTTGGTAAAAGTTAAATACCGTTTAAATATATAATGTGTTTTATGACACCATAATGACCCCAAAGTGAAGTAATAAAATAATAAATAAATAATGTTTGGACAATATATTTTTTACATTAAAATAATGTCATTTTGGGTTGTTCTGATTAATTTTACAAAGCTTTAGTGGACCCATCAAGGCTTTTAAAACATTTTGTCTTTTGAAATTGTTTTGCTTGAGAGTGTGGCTCACCTCCCCATAAGAAACCATATTATTTTTAAAATTTCGGCCATTGGCCTTATAAAATATTTTTTCCCACTCCCCTTTGGAAAAAACCATCTGAAAAAACCATGGGCTAGTTTGCGGTTTTGATTAGTTTAATGTGAGGTGTCCCAAACCTAAATAATAATGATTTCCTTCTCATTTCCTATATAAACCAACCCATGCTACCACTTCTTAATCATTAAAAGCCTTTTGAGTTCAAAATAACCCTGTCCTCCTCTGTCAAGTATCATCACAAGGTTACCCAAGCTCCCATGAAACCTCTCCCAAGCTTTTGGGATCACACTTCCATGTAAGGTATTTCTTACTTTCTCATTTTTGTCCAATTTTCTATAAGCTTGTTTTCCCTTTTGTTTTCAATTAAAAATTTTGGGGTATGATTTCTCACCTCCCCCATACTGCACTCTTTATTTTTGGATGATGGTAGACCCCTTTATCTCTCATTAATTATTCCCAAGTACACCAGTTACCATACCGACATTCCATAATGGATTTCTCTCTCCTCTTTTACATCAAAGTAATTATTTTGTATTATGCATATAAATTCAATTACACATGTTGGGAAAAGTATCTATATGACCCACTTACTTTACATTTCATTTTCCTAATATGAGAATCCCATTTCCTTCTCATCAACCAATTTTATGAATCCTTTTTTCATGTCGTCATGCTACCAAAATTGCCCCACATTTTTCCAAGCCAAGATCATTGTGTAGTTAATACCATACACATGTATCTATCATGGGTATTCCCCTTTCGGAAGATATAGATAATGAATGGTAAATTCATGTAATTATTCCAGATTACGTAATCATGGAATATCGTATGATGTTGATTGAGTCCATGTTATATGATCGATGTGGAACACTTATGCATGAAATGAAATGTTTATGAAGGATGCACCCTGATAGTGCTCCAATGCATTGGGTGTTGTATAGTATCATGATACATCATGTGAAATGAGTGTTGACCCATTCTAATTCAAATGAAACTAGGGTTTACTTGTTCTTCAGGTGGAATTAGGTTTTACACATTCTCCATGTGCAATGATCCATGCCTCATTCTAATTCCATGTTAAGTGTTATTTCCACATCCCCATACTATGATTATCATGCATTATCATAACTTTATGTTCCTGTACCTCTTGTGCTCTATTGACATGCATATTTTCTAACATATATTTTATTCCTCATATTTTTCCATGTTTATTCTCTTTCTGGGCTTTATAGCTCACCAATTTCTTATGCATGTCCTAAGGTTATCCCATGCAATACTAAGTATGATGGAATGTAGTGGTCATGTAAATGATGCTTTCAATAAGATGTTGTTTTTTTTGTTTTAAGTTGTTTTTTATTGATCTTATGCCTCAATGACCCTATACCTCTCAATATTCCATGTTGTATCAAGTGAAGAGTTTATGTAAAAAATTATGATTAATTGTGTAATGAAAAGTAGTGTTGTCATAGTTGCTAATAGAGGATATGTTTAGTTATATTTGTGATTAGGATTAGAAAACCCTAGTGAAGACTTAGAGACAAGACTAAGTATAATAAAAGCATCCCAATGTTTTGGTGGGTATTGAGTAAGTGGTTTATCAGTGAAATACATCCTTGTCTCGATACGAGCTGGTAGAGGCGAATCTGGCACAAATGTATGTCGGGGTGAAAACCCCGACAAGGAGTTTCGAGCTTCCCCCAGTGTATCTGGGTAAACAAAAACGGGATTTTCATCACTCTTGTTTATGACACTCTCAAGTGATATGCGTTGGTAAATTCACTAGATTATTATGATCCATTATTATGGGAATTAAAAAAATCTCCTTGGAATATATGTTAGAAAGTAGATCTTGGATAACATTGATTAATGCCTATAGATTAATAAGTTAAGAAAATAAAATTTATAAGTAATCTATTATTGTCTTTGGATTCCCCTTTATGTGTTTAATATTTAAAATTAATTATCTCGTGTCTATATCTGATAAGGTAGAATCATAATCCAAAAGTGAAAGTAAGGGTTATCCTTCAGGGTTCTACGAATTCTTTTATATCCTGAAAGTTTTGTAGAATAATCTCAACACCACCACAAATCATGGAAGTAAAGATGCTGATGAGTACGAAAAATGGGGAAATCATTTCATCCCAAGAATATAACTCCTCCCTTATCATAATCGGTGGATTGAACTTCCGGGAAAACCCATTCATACTACCTCTAGTGGAATTTCATTCATTTCATGGCATGGATTGGCTTTCCTTATATAGAGCCATCATAAATTTCCAGGTGAGGAAAATCACTCTCCATGTGGAGAATCGTCCCCCAATTCTGTACAAGTGCAAGGAGGAAGGTGAATCTTCATTTTCTCCATCATATCAAGAAGGGATATTACTGCCCTATGAGCATGTGTATTTGGCTTGGATTATTGAGTCTAAGGAGGAATCCATCCTTGAAGACAAGACTATTGTGAGGGAATTCACTGAAGTGTATCTCGAGGAATTTCCTGGTCTTCCTCTTAAAAGATATGTTTAATTATGAATTGATCTTATACATGGGGAACTCCATATATCCAAGACTCCATATATAATAGATATTGTGGATCTTGAGGAGATGGAACAAATACAATAGGAAAATCATGATTAATGGTTTATACGCCCAAGTGCTACATTTTGGGGTGCACTAGTCTTCTTCATTGAGAAGAAGGATTGGTCAATGCGCCTTTGCATTGATTATTGTGAGATTAAAAAAATCAAGATAAATAATAAGTATCCTCTCACACAAATTGATGAATTGTTCGGTAAACTTCATGGAGCACAATACTTCTCCAAGGTAGATTTTCGGTTGGGATATAATCAAGTAAGGGTGAAGAAGGAATAAATCACCAAGACAACTTTTCATACAAGATATTGGAATTATGAATTCATAATAATTATTTTCAGACTCCCTAATGCTCCAAATATCTTCATGGACATGATTAATAGTCTTTAACGGGTTACCTTGATAAATATTTTAATGTATTTATATATGATATCCTAATATACTCAAAATCCATGCCAGATCACGAGGAGCATCTAGAAATTATACAAGAAACCATACAGAAGGGGAAGCTCTATGAAAAGTACAAAAACTATGAGTTCTAGTTGAAGGAGGTCTCATTCATGGGACATATCATCACAATCAATAGGATATCTATGGATCCCTCAATGAAAATTGCTATAGTGGTATATAAGAGGCCAACATCGGTAACAGATATCCAATGCTTCTTGGGGTTAACTGGATATTATTGACGATTTGAGATAAATTTATCATTATTTTCCAACCCTCTATCTAAGATAACTCTGAATTAAGTAATGTTTTCTTGTATTTATGAATGTAAGGAAAGATTCAAGGTGTGGAAAAGGAGGATTATCCCTTTTCCAATGCTCACATTACCCAAAAGTGGAGAACTTTTTGTGGTATTCAGTGATGCTTCGATGAAGGTCCTTGGCTATGTGTTGATGAAAAATGACAAAGTCATTGAATATGATTTAAGGTAATTGAATGTTAATTATAAGAATTATCCAACACATGTTCTGGAGTTGACAATGTTGATTTTCAATTTAAAAATTTGGTGGAATTATCTCCTTGGGGAGAAGTGTGAAATAAATACAGACCACTACATCCTCAAGTATATATTCACACAAATGAGTTGATCATGTTCCAATGATGATGGTTAGAACTGATCAAAGACTATGAGTGCTCAATCCATTACCACCATGGGAAAGCAAACAAGGTGTCAGATGCACTATGTAGAAAGGACCGAGTGATTATATCATTGATGAGAATTGAGAAGGATCTAATATTCTTATATTTGATTAATATGGACATGGGAATCATTAAGAAGGGAACATCAAATATCCTTTCAAAAATGATTGCTCAACCATCTCTTTTGGAAAAGTTAAAGGATGCTCAAAATGATGATGTGGGAATTTAGAAAAATGTGGAAGCTATCAGGGAAGAGAAATACTCCGAGTTCAATGTTAATGTAGAAGGAATTATATGATTTGGGGAAATACTATGTGTTCCATCAAGTCCAGAGCAGAAGAAGGACCTTTTGGACAGTGCACATAGTTTGAATTTCACTATTCACCTAGGAATCCCAAAGATGTATCGAGTTATAAGAGTGTATTGTTGGTGGGATAATATGAAAAAGGAGATAACTATGTATACATAAAAGTTCCTAATGTGTCAGTATGTAAAGGAAGAGAGGAAAAAGTTTGGGGGTATGATGCAACCATTGACCATTCCAGCATGGAAATGAGGGGCATCACCATGGACTTTGTTACCAGACTTCTGAAGAGATCCAAAGGCAATAGTGTAATTTCGGTTGTTGTGGATCATCATACAATGTCTGTACACTTCATTAAAATTTAAGAGGATTTCTAATTAGATCAACTGGTACAGATATATATCAAGGATATTGTTAAGATGCATGGATTACCATTATCTATTGAATCTGATTGAGATCCATGATCCACCTCTATGTTTTGGAAGCGTCTTCAACATTCTATGGATACAGAAATAAACTTCAGTAGGGCCTATCATTCTCAAAAAAATGACCAATCTGAGTGAACTATTCATACACTGGAAGATAATATATGATCATGTCCAATGGACATTAAAGGTGGATGGGATCAATATCTTCCTCTTGTTGAATTCTCCTATAATATCTGTTTCCACTCGAGAATCCAAATGGCACCTTATGAAGCCATGTATGGGAAGAGGTGTAGAACCCTGACATGTTGGGATGAAGTCAGTGGGCATAAGCTGATAGGAATAGAAATGGTTGAAGAAATGGTGGAGAAGGTGAAAACCATTCTGCAACATATCAAGTCAGCCTAGAGTCGATATAATAGTTATGCATATAACCGTCAACGTGACCTATAATTTAATGTTGGATACATGGTATTTATATGCATTTCTCTGTGGAACAAGGTCATGAGGTTTGGAACGAAATGGAAGTTAATTCCTAGGTATATCAGCCGCTTCGAGATTCTTGATTGTGTCGGGGCTATGGCCAATCAACTAGCACAACCACCTACCATGACCAATGTTCATGATGTTTTTCATGTATCCCTCTTATGAAAGTACATACTAGACCACACACATGTACTCTATTCATAGTTAATACAACTAGAAGATGATATTTCATAACAGGAGCAACCAATAATGATCAAAGATAGTTGATATAATTTTCTACGAAATATGACAATACCTCTCGTAAGGGTGTTGTGGTGAAACCAAAAGATTGAAGAAGTGATATGGGAATAGGAGGAAGTGATGAAGAAAAGTTACCCACATATGTATTAGTATGGGAAAAAGAAATTTTGAAGATGAAATTTCTAATGGGGGATTATTTTAACGACCCAAAAATTCATTTATGATTATTCCTCTTAGTCTAATTAAATATCTCTTTATGGTTTTGTAAAATGTATGCACTTATTTGGTTCTATGTTTTGGATTTTAAAATAACATTAAGAATTGTGACATTTTCTAATATCGCCGTTGAACAATGATCAGATGACTTGTATAAATAAAGGGCTTTAACAAATCCTATTTACTCAAACAAAGGAAGTGATGACCTCATCCATTATACTTTCCCCATACGAAGACCATTTGTCGATGCTCGGAAAGGATTTGGAATCATTGGGCTTTTCCCTGGACAAAGACCAATCCAAAATTGAATACATTAAGCTCGAGCAGAACTACCTACGAGAGAAGTGGATATTGATTAAGATTACTACTCAAGTATTGTTATCTGAGCTACCCCAAGAGTCTGTCACCATCACACACATTACCATTTGGTCTTATGCAGGGGTATTAAGGGGTTATGTAACAATCCAATAGTACTAAGAATATGTACATTACTATTGTATAGAGAATATGCATTCTTTTTATAGTTACTTTGTGAATAGGTTTTAATGAACCAATAGTAATTTCAGTTAATATTTAACTAAGAAATATATTTTTATGAGTTATTGGATTTTTAATTAAATAATACTTTAATAAAAAGTTATTATTATTATAATTAAATTACTATTTATGAAATAATAATTATCGTATTATTTTAGGAATGGAATTTTAATTTTTATAATGATTTGAAAGCTGTTCTTGTCAAAACCCATGAATTTTTGATAAATGAAGGGTTTTTTGAATAGTAAAAATTCACATATTTAGAAAATTATTTTGATAAAATTAATATTATTTTTGGAATTAGGATGTCGATATTATCCAATAGTGAAATTTTCAAAATTTTCTGAGATAATCAAATTTCTAGGTAAAAATTAAATACCATTTAAATATATAATGTGTTTTTGGACATCATAATTACTCAATAGTGAAGTAATAAAATACTATAAACATTAAATTCAGATAATATATATTTTTCCATTTAAATAATGTAATTTTCGGTTTTTTGATTTTTTTTACAAAGCTTCAGTGGACCCTTCAAGGCTTATAAAACATTTTCTCTTTTTAAATTGTTTTCATTGAGAGTGCTACTCACCTCCACATAAAAAACCCTATTATTATAAGATATTAGAGCATTGGACTTATAAAAAATTATTTTACACTCCCCTTTGGAAGAAATTATTGGAAAAAACCATTGGATGGTTTGTGATTTTGATCAGTTTAATTTGAGGTGTCCCAAACCTAAATAATAAAGAATGACCTCTCTTTTCCTATATAAAACCACCCAAGCTCCCACTTCCTCTTCAATAAATGCCCTTGGATATTGAACAACCCATTCCATCCACTCTCTATAATCCTCCCAAGGTTCCCCAATCTCCCATGAATCCTCTCTCCAGCCTCTCCCAAGCTTTTGGTATCACACTTCCAGTTAAAGGATTTATTCCTTTCTCATTTTTGTCCAATTTTCATTAAGATGTTAGGCCATTTTGTTTTCAATTAAAAATGTGGGGGTATGATTTAACACATCCCCCACACTTCCCTATTTATCATTTAATGACAGGATACCCCTTTCTCTCTCAATATTTCCACCCATGTACACTCGTAACCATGCTGAAATTCTCTGAGGGGTTCCTCTCTCCTCTTTTACGTCCAAGTAATTATTTTGTTTTGTTTATCTATATTCCATACCATTTTTTGGGACATGTATCTATATGAACCCATTATTGTCCATTTTAGGTACATATGATGACACACCCATTTCTCTCTCATCAACTAATTTCATGAATCCTTATGTCACACCGTTATGCTGCTGAAATTACACCGCATTTTTCCAAGCCACGATCATTGTGTAGTGAATACCATACCCATTTATCTATCAAGGGTATTCAACTTTATGCACATATTCATATTTAATGATACTTTCACTTATCTATTCCACATTAATTAATCAGGGAATAACTTGTGATGTTGATTGATTCCCAATTTTATGATCAATGTGGCACACCTATGCATGAAATGAAATGTTTAAGAAGGGTGCCCCTAATAGCGCTCCAACTCACAGTGTAAAGTATAATATCATGATACACCACATGAAATGAGTGCTGACTAATTTTAATTCATGTGCAATGAGTGTTTACTCATGCTTCATGTGCAATGAGGGTTTACTCATGCCCCTTGTGCAATGAGCATTGGCACATGTAAATTATATGTTATGTGTTGTTGCAAAATCTCCATGTTACGATTATCATGATTTAACAGGCATTTATTTTCAGGTTTCTCTTATGATCCATTGATATTCATACTATATAACATGTATTTTATATCTCTTGTTTTTCCATGTTTATTCCCTTACAAGGATTTATAGCTAACCCTTTTCTTATGGATGTCCTCAGGTTATCCTATACAGTGTGAAGTACGAGGGAATGTAGTTGCCTTGTAAACAATGTTTTTAATAAGATGTTGTGTTTTTTGATTTTAGTAGTATTGTAATGATCTTAAGTCCCTAGGAAACAATACCTTTCAATATTCTATGTTGTATCAAGTGGATATTTTATGTAATAAATCATGATTAAGTGTGTAATAATAAGAATGGTTGCCATTGGGCCCCTCGCCAACCCAATATCTCCAAAACAGGGTATCCACCACTCTAATTAACGAGTACCAAAAAAATGACACTTTCCCCATAGTGAAGTCTATAAGACACATCCTACAATCTAAAATAATCTAATCAGCCACCTTCTCAGCCACGACTGTCATCCCCGCACAAGGTGACCCTGGTGGTCATATCAAACTATTTTGGGAGCCTATCCCAAAAGCGTGAAAAAAATACCTCCCATATCTCATGGAGGCAGATGAAGTCGATTATGACACCATCATCTTAGCTGAAAATGGGTCCTAATCACGAGCCCCTACAAGAGAGCTTCACTGTCAACACTAGGAATCCAAGTATCCTCACTCTGAAGAGGATCTTATGCTAAGGACACCTGTTGAATCCCATAAGACATGGTCCCCATTGGCCGCCAGCTAAGGATGGGAAAAATATTATCTAGAACATGCTATCAACCTAATTCCTAAGGATAAACACCACCATAAAAAGGCCACAATATTCAATGGGGAGACATACAAATCAACCCACTCCACTTAAGCCCACCAATAAAATAGGGTGGCAGAATAGAAGCATGTGAACATTACTACTAGTGCCCGATGGTTCTACCATGCAGACATAGTGAAAAATTATAGGTAGATACAAATATCTTATAATGCACATGAATCTTATCATCAAAATAGGATTAAAACCAGATACATGCATGCAATAATACCTATTGATTCTTATCAATCCTACCATCCAAATAGGATGACAATAAAATATAAGTTGAGTCAAACTCTTGCATAAGAATACAAATCTCATGAGACCAATACAATGACAAGAGACAATATGAACATTCTTGATCATGAATATGAAGCCCAATAGTGAAATACAGTAGAAAATAGATAATTAAACCAGTGGCATACTCATTCCTCTGTCCCAAAATAAGAGAGCATCAAGTACCTAAAATCATCGTATGAAGGGCTGAAACTCGCTCAAACTCCTACTCTGACATCGAAATGGGACTTCATACTAATTGAATCCAATGATTTATCACAACAGATCATAGAAATGATTGAATATCAGAATCCAATTCCAGACCATATCGTCCAAACAATACAAGATATTATTGAATATGGGGCAATGGAGAAGAACTAGGCCAATGACATAGTTTCCCCAAATAGAATGACCACTCACAAAATAGAGTTGTCACAAAAGAGCAATTATGCATACCATCCCTAGTCCAAGAGGGCCGACGAAAATATCTCACGACACACGAACAACCAGATCGAAAAAATACTTGTTCTGACTGGGGGACACCGGTCAAACGTGATGGACACTCCAGGGTAGGTATATATCCCTAAAAAAATTCAAGATGTACGTTTTCATATCCAAGAAGAATCACTAGAACCATTAAAATAGGGAATTCTATATGATGGCCATTACATATAGATGACATACCCGATTACCCACAACAGAGTGCCTAAAAATGAAATGTGTCAATGAAAATCAGATAATAAAGAGAACGTACATGATCTCTCTCTTCTGGAAAATGGAGTTATTGAATTCATCGAGTGTATATAAATAAATTCTCAAGACCATGTCAGTAAATTTCCATATTATGGTTGTGGTGGTAGCACTTGCGAATCCCCTCCCTGCTATTTTGAAACCTGTAGCTCTAAAGGCCCTCTCTGGAGAACCCAATGGGGCTTACACAGTGGGCACAAAATGATCGATCCGGAGAGCCTATCACTGGATTCATATCAGGGTAGCTCTCCCCTTGACATGATAAACTGACAGTATGATGGCCCTTCAATTGAATTTATATTCTCTGATGGTCCTCCCTATGGTATACACTACAAATATGCTTCTCCCTATAGTCGTATGTTGAGTCATGATGGTTGTGGCATCCATGATGATAGTCATTGTGATGGCCCTCACCAAAAATGATGTTGTTTTGAAGGCCAAACCCATAGTAACATTATGGAATTATAAGGTCCTCTCCTCATTATATTACATCCTAAAATCACTCCATAGAGGGTACACTAATGAAATTCTCACTGTAGCCAAATATCTAAATGTGATAGTAGTCCTTACCATCATAGAAGAAATTGAGAAGGTCCTCCCTTCAATGAAATCAAGAATCCATAAGGTCCTCCCCTAGTTGTAGCCCTACATTAAGGTCCTCCCTAGGAGATACACTATAGGGAAATTCCCTACAGTCGAGCATCAAGATGAAATGGTATACCGTTCCATTGTAGCACCAATTGCGAAGGTCCCACCCACAGTCAAAATTCATATTGGCAAGAATTCCCTCCCCTTGCCCGGATAAATGTGAGAATTCCCTCCTATGATGAAGCAATCGGAAAGATGGATTCAGACATATTAGAAAATCTTTCTATGATGAGTGATATCCTTTCACAACCAGAGGATGGTCTAGGGACACAATCATCCTCTAAGACACCCTCGCAGCATTCACATATCAATGAGGCTCCGACCAGACCCAATTCTTTGAAGAAAATTATTAACATGTAGTCAAGCTGGGAATATCAAGTAGAGGAGTCATCAGAAGAACAATAATATGATATGTTAACGATGAGAAGAAAATTAAATAAGGATTATATACTAGTGATGTATGAGCCCACGACCACATCTCACTTTGACATACCTTGGTAGTTGTCTATGGAATGTATGAATAAAATAAGCCTCAATATTTGGATGAATCTTCACTAAATAAAGGAAATGTATTTTGTTTATGAAGGGTAAGTATACCATGTCCACATATTTAGAGATCCTTTCCACCTAATCGGCCTAGAATCCCTCCAGTATGCATGGTGGCTACGATCGGAATGGAAAAATAAAAACCTTGAACTGTGTTTCCTCCATGCACTGCACAATTTGCGTTACCACATTGGTGATGCCCCATATAGAGTTAATATCCAAGGATGGGGAAAACGTGGGGCTACTGAATTCACCCCATGTACTGTCTAGTATACCTCACTGGAAATACAATATTGTAATGTCATTACCCAAATGGAACAACCAAATGAAATCCATACATATGAAATATGAAATACTCAACAAAAATTGGCTTGACGAATGTTTGAAAAGCATCAAGCCAGATGTTATCAAGCCATCCCTAAAAAATCTGATCCAGAAAATCGAGAATATCTGTTAGGAATCCTTCCTAAGGGAACCCATCCAATATGTTGTTCTCATGTCTTTCTATGATAAAAAATGCCATACGAATCTAGAACCATACTCAGATTGCACCCGCACAGAATTGCATGAAATAAAAAAGATGGAAATAATGGTAGCTATAGATGAAATATGGGAACATATCTTTCCCACAAGGTTGGAATTTTTTTAAACTCAAAATTCCCAAATAGGAGAAAAAAATCCATGGAATAGTGCATTAGTGGAAGATCATGAGAAACCCTAGTCCACAGGGTTGGGCCCATTTTTACCTCATGTTCTCTCACTACAGATGACTTTCTTCTCATTTACAAGAAGAACTATGAGTAGAGATGTCACCTATTCCTCCCTATCTCATGGTTCATACACTCTGAGACCAAGGCAATTTAGGAAGTTGGATTTGGTCTTCCTTCTGGTCAATTATTTTTCAAGTAACCCAATGAATTCCGCATAATGGAAGGATAAAGTCCAACAAATGATGTCAAAATCTTTTCTACCATTCATCACTAGTTACAAAACCCCGAATGTTATATGTATCAGTGAACACAATAAACATAATCTCCACAAATCTCACAGTAAATGATATACTTTGAGAGGATTAAAGAGAATATGGTTCCCTCCCAGGGGAATCCTTTGCCGATCCAGATGGCATGAAATATCGGAACTAAGGAGCTACCCTAAATTTTAACGCCTTCTCATTTAATCCATCATTTCCTCTCACAAGAATACCCATGAATGAGAAGAATAAATCTCAGTTGATCTATGACCCACCAAATCCTCCCCCCTGAGAATGCATCTTTTGCTCTCGAGTAATGATTAAATATTTAGAAGGAATAAATGAAAGAGAATAGGTTAATAAATGCCAAGAGGTATCGATGGAGCTATATTTCAGGATTCGTTCCTCAAGTAGAATGTCAACAAGTGTTCCTAAAGATGTCCCCTGGAATAGACACTCATCTCAATAAATGAATTCAAGCATATATTCTAATCTAATCCAACATTGGGACCATCAAACTATGTAAATCAAGCCACGAAAGAACATAAATACACCCCTCCATTGGGAATGCATTCAGATTATATTTAGGTGAACACACAAAAGGATTCCCCCTACTGGGTATCCACCCCAAAATTCCAATCGTCCTGACACATCCAACTCTTCCCCCCTACTGCACCCACCCAAGATCATGCCCTGTAGGATATTCATAAAAGACTCTGGAATACTTTTGAGCTATTCAGAGGTCAACTAGAATAATGGAAGGGTGTTGTGATTGGATAAAACCAGAGTTCAAACCCCACACTAATTGGGTGAGTAATGTTACACCACTTCCAAACATCAGAAACCCTATATTCCTAGTGTTCAATGGTTTGGGAGAATCGAAACAACACCTAATACATTATGCCTCTTATTGTGATCCAAGAAAGGAACCCAAGAGCAAAAAAGTGGTGAAACATTGGTGATTCGTGCGAACCCTATAGGGTTTAGCCTTCTTATGGTATACCAACTTGTTGGCTAACACAATCACAGGATGGGAGGTACTTCGACGATAGTTTCAATTTCATTTTAGTTTTACATTGCCTAATAAAATAATCAGTGATCTCTTGAATTACATGCAGTGAGAGAAAGAAAGAGTCTCAGACATCATTTCATGATGGTAATGCCTAACTTACTCCCTGAACCAGCCACTCCCACAAGATGAAATGCTCTATATGTTCATCATTAACCTCCATAATGAATTTAAACCACCACTCATCCTAGTGAAGTACACAAGTGGGTTCTTGTATTTCTTGACCATTACCCAAACGATACGAGACTCCTTGAAGAAGACCTTTCTTATGTCTTGGGTGGCCCCATCAGCCCCGGGAAAAAGAACTTGAAAAGGTGAAGTGACTTCTGTCACTCTCAAGCTACCTTGAAATCAGCTATAGTTGTGAGGCCTCCACCAAACAACATCATTGCAATTGTGAATTGCAACATTCTATGGCTATAATAGACAAAGCGTGCTGATGAAGTGCGTCTTGACGACCATCCATATAATTTACCTAACATAGGATACTAGGGAACACCTTCTTGGAGTCCTTAGTATTCAAGGATCTCCTACAAAAGATGGTGGATTCCGGAAAAGTCATGTTGGATCCACTTCCAGAACAAGTGGAATATGTCTCCACCTTAGATCCAATAGAGGAAGAGGAATGGTAAACAATCACCAGAACAAATTTGAAAAAATTTGACAGTTGGATGACTTTGAGAACTGTCAACCAAGATCATGAAATTTTAAAGGAATAGTTGAAGCATCCAACCTTTCCCTCATTGATCCTGAGGCAACACAGATATAACCTTTAGCCCCGCATTCCTATGAGGTCATGAAAGGTATAAAAAAGGATCCAGAAGATGAGTTGACACAAAAGTTGAAGCCAGTACTGACATAGTCAAAATGCATGCCAGTGGACTTAGGACAATGATCACCAGCCCTGTAAATGGGACAATGAGTACTGCCCCACCAAACTACACAATGGTCACCTGCCTTCCAAATGGGACAACATTCACCACCCTACCATATAGGACAATGGGCACCGTCCCGCCAAACAGGACAATAAGCAGTACCCCACCAAACAGAAACCACATCGCCAAATAGGACAACGAGAACCCTCCCACCAAACATGACAAGGGGCACCACCCCAACAAATGGGACAATAGGAACCCTCATAACAAACTGGAAATCTAGCACCACCCTACCAAATGGGATAATTGGAAATGCCCTTCCAAATGGGAAAACAGGAACCACCCAATCTAATGACACCATTAGAAGATGGCAGTTAGACAAAATAATTAACATATCAAGAACTGAAATTTAGCTCAATTAATGTCATTCACTTTTTGGAACCCTTCTATAATGGAGATTATATTCACTAAGCCAAATTACCCATGTCCACATAGCGAGCCGGTGGAAGAGGATGTAGTAGCTGAGGGTTTTTTTTGGATGGCATGATCATGGAAAATGAAAGCACCACACCTCTGTAGGTATCCAAGGGATGATATTAATATTTTTATGTTCATATGGGATTATTTTTCCATTCCCTATGTGCTAGAATATATTCTGTAAAAAATGAAGAACTAGATAGCTATGGATATCAAGGTATATAAAATAAGATTGCAGATATGTATCAATTCCCCCAATTTCATTATATTGAAGTGGGGTTTTTATTGAATGTGAGGACACTCATGGGTTGTGTATAGCTTAATTATTTTATTTCTAATACATGAATTTATTTATTTTATAATTAATAAATCATAGGAATTGATTAATTTCACTCTGATATGTTTTAACTTATGAAATTTATTTTGAATGATATACAATATAGAGGATTGATCATCTCTCTAACCAATACTACCAGCGTTGGAATTAATATATATATATATATATATATATATCAAATTTTGTATGTATTAAAAAATTTAATTAAATCCATAACATATATATATCACATTTCATATATATATACACAATTCTTTATTTAATATATCTTTTTCAATAGTTGAGTACAATGTGGGAAATTTTAACCTAGCGAGGTATAAACCCCACATGGGTTAGGGTTTCTAGGACTAATCCTTCATTGATAGAAATGTAATTGGTGAGAATATAATACAAAAAAATATAAAATATTTCATTTGGTTTATCCCCTTTTACCCTTACTTAATTTATACATTAGGAATTTGGGTAGACCATCCCCTACTCACACTATTAAAGGATGGGAAGAGGGAAATGTGAGAGATTTTTATGGGAGGTGATTTGAGTGGGATCCATATAAAGTGGTCTTAAATATTTGATATTTTCACCAACAAAGTAGGATTTCATATATTGATTCATGGACTGTTATTTATTTTAGGTTTCCGTAGGTTGTATTATTGGGTAAATTATTCCCCAAATAATAGTTTTTACAAGACAATAGTGGTGATCCATGATGTTCGTCCAACTGAATGAGATGGACGTTGATGGGATATGCGGGTTTGAATGGCGAAGTCCTAGATCAGAAAAATTGTTCAAGTAAGTGGGTTGGCTATGATATGAATTCCATCACATGGGTTGACTTGTTGGTTCATATAGTCACCTAGGAGGACCACTCAGGGATAGTTTTTCAGCAGGATGTAATGGGTTTGTTCAATGGTGGAAATCGATGGTGCTCGATTGATAAAATGAGGTGAGGGTTCAGGGGAATGAGGTGATCCAATCAATTAATACCAAAACATTACATCATTTTATATCAATATTCTATATATCTCTCTATAATAAATAAACCAGAACTAAAAATGTATATTTTCTATAGAGACTTGATTACTAATAAATTATTTTCTAGAAAAAATCTACAACATCTCCCGGAATGTTCTTCTAAAATAGTACACTTATTATACATACCATACTGGAAACCATTCTTAGTATCCTAGGTAAAGGAAACATATGAAATGGTGAGCACAGATTCATATTATGTTTAAATGGTAGGAATATTAATTAATGATCATAAGTGAAAAAAAGTTAAGCAAAAGGGTATGATACCATGATTAGAAAAAATATGAATGTCATAAACATTCAGTAAGAAAATTTTAATAATGAATCATGGAATACATATTTTTCATTTTAAATTCAGAATTCACAAGATTGCAGAATCATCAATAATCGATAATGAGCAATGAAAACATACCTAAAGTATGAGACAAAGGATTATGTAATACACATACGGAAAGACAATTATTTCCATAGTGAAGGATCTTTTACATGAGTATTATAATTAATCGGGATCACTCCCTATTCCGACATTTACTTAGTCAAATTTTACTCCAATGATTATAATATTGGACATTTTACCTTATTGAACTGGGCTTACTTCCCATTCTAACAAATATTAACAAATGATAATTCAGTATTTACCCAATGAATTGGAGGTATATAAAATATCAATCATACCAACCATATAATGAAAACCATGAAATTTTGATCCATATTATTATAGAAAGACCATCAATTAATAATATCATTTCCTAAGTAAAAAAATATGTTTTATTACATTATTTAATCATAGTATAACCCATATAAAATAAATGGGTTTCATAGTGATTTAATCATAACTTAGTTATAATATTGGATGGTGCACTGGATTTCTCTCCCTCTCTGAATCTTTACACTCAGATATTGCATTCCTTAGCTCCTCTCCTCGTCTGATTTGGGGCATGGGATACGTTGAGGATTTGGGAAAGTGGTTTGGAAGATGAAAGATCTCTAAGAATTACCTGAGTGAGCCCTTTTCCCTAGGGGTTCACTCCCATGAACCAGTACATGTTTTTTCCCACCTTAGTTTTTCTTCATCCGTTTTTTTGGTTGTAGATGTCCTTTATCATTTTGTTTCTTATTCGAGTTTCTCTCTAGGGTTTCAATCACAAATTATTATTTGGGGTTTTACCTCTCTTTCATACTCATTTCTTTTATTTTTTAATAATGTTTTTTTCTTCCATATGGTTGTTGTGGATTTTATATTTGATGTTTTCTTCCATTTCTATGTTTGGGTGTTTTTTGGGGGTGTCGATGACATCAACGACAATGATCTTCTTTTCCATGGTTGTGACAATGATATATTTCTCTGGGTGACATCAATTAGTGTTTCTAGATGGTGGATTTATTATCTATTTAATGGTGGATTATGATGATAAATATCAGTGAATATGATGGTGCTCTTGGTGGAAACAGTGTCAATACCAATGATTTTGGTGGTGGATCTTCATGATAAAAATGATGTCTGGGGTTCTCAGCAATGATGAGGGATTTGATAAAAAATTTATGATGTTATAAGTCATCTCCAGTGATTTTTTCTAGGAGTTTATGTGATGGAGGTGTGGTAATGGTTTGATGGAGATTTAAAATTCAAAATTATATTTGGATTGTTGGTTTACCATAGCGACAATGCTATATGGATCATGATACATAATTTTTTTTATTTTCTATAGTGGATGATGGAATGTTTCATATGTACTATAAGAATCATCTTTATATAATTATTTAGAGGTGGTAGGTTTCACCAAACACTGATATTCAAATTTGGAAGATCGAGAGGGTATGTCAATCCCGTCGGTACAATGATCGGTCATTTCCGCATGAGTCAACTTGCTGAGAATCCATGAAAAGGTGGAGGATTTCCATAATGATGTTGATGCTGGGGAGGGGAATATCAGAGCTTTATTAATCTAGGGTGATTTTTGCCCCAATAATTAAGAACTTCTTGTTATGAAATATGTATCTACAACTTTGATGTCATGTGAGCGTTTCCCCATTTTCCCTTAAAAGGGGGATTTCTGAAAACAATTGATGCCTTTGGGCCATTTTGGACACATTGAATCCTAACAATCCTTAAAGGATGATGATGTTGATGAATTACACCTTTACAAAAACATTCCGTCCATTCTGTGAAAATTGTTAATGTACAATTTCTTTCAATATCATTAGAAAAAATCCTATAATATTGGAAAAAATATTTTCATTGAAAATAAGAATGTTATAATATTAATGGTGATTAAAAGTAGAGAATAATAATGGAAGCAAGAAAATCTATTCATGTATAAAATATTAAAAAATGAATTTCTTTCATAGTATTTTGGAAAAACATTAATAACTTGTTAGTAAAATGTTGTAAAAATTCAATATTTATCAATTAATAATAATTTAATTTGTTTTTAAAAATGAAATTAAACATTACATGGATTATAAAATAGAAAATTATTGAAAAAAATTTATATAACATGGACACTGATGAAGAATTTTATAAAGAAATGTGTAATTTTTTCAAAAAAAATCATATTCTCAATAATTTTTTATACCAATGAAAGGTAAATAAAACTAAAACATGAAAATTTCATGAATAACCATAGGAGAAGAAAATATTGGGAGTTTAAATGGCATGATCATTTTTATTTCACTAGACATAAATTTAACATAAACAATTTCAAATCGAAATTAGACTGTAACATAAATATTTACCCCATGCCCTTTATTTCTTCATATGCATTAAATCCAAAAATAAATGTAATATTGTTTTTTTATATATCCAGAAAAAAACTATTAATATATAACATAAAATGTATCATAATATAATATTTCCAATAATCATTTTATTAAAAAAAATTCATTAAAATTAATATCTAAATGAATACTAGTCTTTTCAATGAATGTTTGAGTATGATGGTTCTCATACATGAACATTGGTCATTATACCTTAATTATCATCAGAATCATAATAATGAAATACTTATAAAATTTATTCATTATATAATTTATTTAAAAACTCATTTTAAGTGATAATGAAAAAGGAATTACACCACATTTTTGAGACGGTAGTCCAAACCCATGATCGAGTGACATTATCATTTTGCAATGGATGGGATTGAGAAAGGAAATGTTTTTCTTATTATCATAATATAACATTAATATAACTATTATACTACATTAATTATTTTCATATGGATATAATATATTTAAATTAATTATATGAAGAAATTATTTTTTGAAGAGTATGGTATGAGATGAACTTTTATAGAGAACACCTTTAGATTAAACCTTAATCCTTCATGGAATGGTCTTCTATAAAGAAAATGAGATCAGAAATTATTTTAAGAAAATAATAATGGTTTTGGATTAGGAATATTCTTGAGATAGTGATATAATATTGTGTGAATAAGGAAGGGAATATGTTTCCTTCTATATGTGAGGGGACCGACATACATGGAATTACTGAATAATTTTAAAAATTACAAAGTTCATTTCATGTAAATGGGTAATTTTTAAGAAAAAATTAAATGTTTGTATTATATATGGTCTAAATATATTCATCCAATAAAATTTATACATGTTTATGTGGAATTGTAACCGTATCTTTTAATTTATCCCCTATAAACCCATTTCCACCATAAACAACATATTTTTTTCGTTCTTTTTTTACTATTAATTATTACCAAAATAAAAGCAACCACATTAAAAAATTAAAAAATTATGATTCCTAATATAGAATACATTTTTAGTTAAATTTAATTCCTATAATTGGCATAAATTCATTATTAAATATACACACACAACGCAATGAAATCCATTTTTAAGAAAATACATTTTAAGTATAAAAATTGATTTATTTTAATACCATGCATAAAACAAAAATCAGATGATTGTTAAAATTTTCCACTAAAAACATAATTTAAAAAATTCAACAAAATAATTAATCTATAATGAGTAATTTTACTTAAAAATTTAAAAAGTCATTGTGTACATAAAAGTTGTTTTTTTTAAAAAATTTTATTTTTACCTTCAAATTATTATAATTTAATTTAAAACTAATTGATATCCAATGAATTTATTTTAAAATTTTTTAAAACATAATTTTTCATAATTTCTCATGTCCTATTCTGATGCATCATTCTAACAACTAGGCTAAAATTTTTAAATTAGAAAATAATATTTTAATAATAAATCACAGTTCATTTTATCATGGTGTTGCATGTACATATAAATATCAATGAAATAAAATTTATTTATTGATAAATATATAATCTTATATCAGTGTATGGATGGGGGAGAAGGAGGAGGTGTCAACTATAGATGGTGGTCGATGAAAAAACAAATATGGCTTGCAACATCTCCGGCCATTGATTCTCCTGGTGATAATCCAACTGTCATATTGAATGATGAAGACATGGATGGGGGTTTAGGTATCACCACCTTATCATTTGTAGAAAAATAAAAATAATTGGAAAAAACAAAAATAATGAGTTAAGGGAGGTGGTGGAAGGAAATGTTCCATTTGAAGGAGAAGTGGTAAAGGGGTAATATATGTTTCCATAATAAATATATTAATATAATAAAAATAGTAATAATAATAATATATTTTCTTATAATAATATTAATAATAAGAGTAGTATTATTATTATTATTATTAACCCTGGTTTCTATTATAAATTCCTCATACAATGCCATGGGGATGTATTGTCTATGACATCATGGACTATAAGTTAAGAATATTAATTATAGATAAATCTAGTAAACATAAATCAGAATTATGGAGTGATCCTAGGGACCCTCTATATAATACTTGCAGGGTTTGATATGATGAAATGAATGTTTCTGTTATATTACATGTCGGAATAACTGTATTTCTTATCCTGAATATTTTTTCACTTATATCACAATAGTCTATTATGTTCGGCCATATGAGGCCATATACATGATAATATTGGGGTATTATAATTTATCACCATACAACCAAATTCTTAGTATGGGTTAGTCATTGTAGTTACCTATATGCAGAGGGGGTCCTAAAAGGACCTAGGGATGATCATAAGACTTTAAGAGATTTTATCCTTCCCATCTACCCTTGATTAAGAGTTGGTGAAATTGATTTAGATTAGTGGGTGGAAAGTTAGATGTATTGTCCCTTTTATATATCCTTCAAGATCAGTCTTTATTATAGATTTCTTGTGTCATAATTGGTGTATACAAAACCATTATTGGTGAATGATTTCCTCATACCATCAAATTCAATTAATATAGTTTATATTTTAGTAGAGGTGGGTTTGTTATCCTACCTTACCTAGATTATATAAGAATGAAGGGCATGGATTCCCCTCTATGATTTCTATGTTGTGATGTGTTGACTATAGGGATCATGATACTGATTTTTATTGGATTCATGGTGTCAGTAGTGGATTTTCCGAACTATCCTGGATACCTTGGTAAGTCGATAATCGAGTGGGTAATGACATGAACCAAAGGGTGTTCCAAATCTCCATGGCTTAGAAACTAGAATAGATGATCATAAAATATTCTGAGCGCATGAATTTCTCATTGAAATAGTGATGAAAAAATAAGATATCAGTAAGGATACCAATAATACTCATAAAGAAAGTATCCTAAGTCAAATAGTTAAAATATTACCCATGTAGAATGATAAAAAGGTCATGCCAAATATGACTCATCAACATCTTATGAGGGATTGTGATGCATAACGTTGTTTTTGTTAAGGTTTTCATCATTAATCAATTGAAAGGGGATCAACATACAAACAATATTCACTAAAATAACCCACTAACAACCATCGCTCACATGTGAACTATGAATAATAAAATAATGGAAATTAACTATTTTTTAATCAATCATCATTGACAATTTGATTTACAAATTTTCTATTTCAATGTAAAAATAAATTTTAATACAAAAACATCAGGTTTTAATTATTTTATTCATTTAAACACAAAAAATCATATTGTTCTTTATTACAATTTAATATATGTTTCTCAAAATAGATCTCAAATAATTACTTCAATAAAATATTTGTAGAAGTTAACCCATAATTATAATTCCACTAGATTGGGATTTTTTCTCGAAATCCATGACATTTCAAATTGAAAATTAAAAACATATAAAATCAGGGTTTTATAAATCAATTGAAATATATTTCAATTAAATAAATAAATTCATGGTTTCAATTACTTGGAAACTCTCAAATAGAATCAGTAAATTATAAGTCACAAAATAAAATGATCAACAAATACAACGATAACTCCAATGTTGATCAAAGGTGACAAGAAATATGAATTTAATTTAGAATTGTTATCTATAAAATGGTATATTAGATCTCTCAACAACATGATGATATATCAACATCTACTAATGATATACGAGACAATTAGAAGAAACTCTATGAGGTTAGATCCCCTTACCTGGAGGTGATTCATCGAGATCCACAACTATTTGATCTTACAAGAAAAGGGGTTGGAGGATCCAAAAAAGAAACTGTAGATCCTTTCAAATAGATGTAATTGTATTATGGATGTGTTTTGTGATTAGGTATTTAAACTGGGGTGGATTAGGATTATGAAATAATATTTTTTGTATTTTTTTAATCCTATTTGACTGCTTACCTAGAGGGTGGAACATAGTTACAAGAAACTGTATGCCATCCATGGCCCTATACTATTTTAGGTGCATAGTTTCCCCTAGGAGAGTGTATGGTTTAGAATAGTGTGGGCTAAAAATGAATTCCCCCATATTTTAGGGGTTCACAGGTTTAACTGATGTGGGAATGGTTTGGTAAAACCCTTCCCCAACTATGATCATTAGAAAAATCTCCCAAAAATGATTCCAAAATATCCTGGAATGCCCCAAAGAAGTCCTAACCTAAAAGAGATCAAAATCAGATATCAGGAATACATGAAAACATATAACGATTTTTTAAAACCACTAATACATAAAACCAGTTTTCCATGGAAATAATATCATAAACATTCCATATCAAAGAGATGAGGACACCACTCTATTACAAGTTCCTCATTCACCTATTTCTAAAGAGAATCATAACCATTATACTATAACCCATAGACAAAATGTACCATTCTCCCAAGTAGCATCTTTTTCTTAGAATCACTATTTATAAATCGATACTTAGTCCAGGACAAATCATGCATGAAATTAAGATCATCCTAGCTCAACATATGTGATGGATAAGAATGATACTTCTAAAGTAATGATACATGGAACACATTATATATTGACGTAAGCTATGGTGGATGTTTGTAAACAAAAAGCAACTTTATTCCAATTACTCAACAACATCAGATGCTCCAATGAACTGGGTTGAATTATTCCACTATTTTATAAGATTTGGATTATTCAAACATTGTGAAACTCTCAAGAACTCCCAATCACCTACTAAAAACTCCTACAACTGTCTATGTTGGTCAACAAAATATTTATATCAAATTTTCTTTTTCAACATTACCTGAAAAATCAAAAAAATCTTATCCATCATCTCTTACTACAAATGTATTCCAACTAAGGATGATTCAAAAATCTTTGACTTCCACAACATATACTTACAAGTCCAACAATACAAATCCTCAAAAGGAGCCATAAAAATTGTGGATCGATAACTATTGTTTTTGAAAAAATTTACCAGTCTGAAATGGATGCTCCAAGCTCCACCAAAATATAGGATGCAAGAACAGACATGTATTCCAATATATGTAAAGGCCATTATATTAATCCATTTAAGAAATTATATCACATGGGGGACACTATGTGGCATGAAAACCTCAAACACATGAAGTCTTCCCATGTCCTTAAATTTTAATTCATCAATGATGGGTATTAATAAATCCAATTTGGTCTGCCAATTGATCAAAAGCCATATCATATTCCTTGTCCAAGGGGTATGAGGAAAACCAAATTTGATATCTATATAAATATCATCCCACTTCCTGGATGACTCTTAAAGGGGATGTAGAAAACATAATGTTTTATGGTACTCGTCCTTGACCACTTAGAAAATATTAACTGTCAAACTACATTTGTGATGTCCCATATCGTAAGTGGACAAAACAAATTTCATCACATGTCATATATCAACTTTATAGTGTAGGATCAAAATATGACATGTAGATACACAATTACAAGGGGGGGGGGTTAATTGAATTTTTAAAAAACCTGTGTTTTTTACTCTGAAGGAAATATTATTTCACAAAGTAAAACAAATAATATTCACAAAAAATGTTGATATCATTAACAAAGAGATCAGAAGGGCCCAAAGTCTGAATAAAAAGATCTTAGAAATAAGTATGCACACATGTATAATTTAGTAAGAATCTACCTTAAAGCATATATAATCTTATATCAGAGATACCTCAAATGTGAATGTGGAAGAATGTTACACTTTTTATTTATAACATAATGAATGGGAAATAAAAGTACATATAAAGATTAAAAATCATTTATCCCAATGCAATTGGTACCAAAACACCTTGGATAAAGGTCCCTTGATTCATGATTTCCAGAATTTTTTTCTTACCCACACCGGGTCAATCCGTCCTTATGAAGATCAATAATCATCTTGTTATCCCCGCAAGTCCTCGATCTATAAGAAGATCAACACCTCTGTCTATGTTAAAAATGGAAGCCATCAAATAAAAAGGTAATAAAAACCTCTATCTTCCTATCCTCCTAAACCCTTCATCATAATCTGCAATAATCAAAATTACACTAAGAAGTACAAAGAATGTTAATGATCTTCAGTATTATGAACAAGGTGTTCAAAACATAATTTCATTATAAATTTAACCAGATGAAAATTTCTAGTAGATATCCCATGTGTCTCAAAATCTAAAAGTTATGAGCTTGTCCAAATGACTGGGTATATATAGGAAAGATCACCAATGGACGAATATGAATGTAAGAATCATTACATTATGGAAATTGAGTATCTCAAACAAAGATATAAAACCAGAACCTTATGGATAAAATCATATACAAGGAAAAATGAAAATAGGATTTGAAAAATAAAGAGAATCATAATCATATAAAATTGATAATCAGATTCAATTAAACATGGTAAATTGAATTTTATATTTTGCACAATTTGGATGTGAGAAACCTGAATCGAATTTTAAATTCTATGAGAATCAAAATTAAAGAATATAGAAAATCATAATTGATAAAGTGATTCAGATACACATTTTTTTGCAATTCTTTCTCTATGAAAAGAAGTATTTCAAATTTGAAGAAACAAAGTTGATCAAAAATTTTGAGTGATTCAGAATCCAGGAAATTGAGTGATCCAAAATCTACGAATCTATGATTAAGAATCCATAAAATGAGAGAATCATAATGTAAGAAATAGAGTTATTTATATACTATGAAATTGAGATGATGATTTAAAATTGTAAATATTAGTATTAGTGTCTAATATATCATTATAAAAATATTTTACACTTAGCAATAAATAAATAAAAAATACATATATGAGTATAATTATATCAAACATAAATTTTATGAAATAAATAAATTACCATTATGGGAAAAAATTTTGTGGTTCAAAAACATAATTGGGTGAAAAACTTATATAGAATATTTTGACTCAACAATCTCCTCATTTTTGTAATGAAAAACAATTTTTATTAGAAAATGAATATTAAGACCAAATATCCTTATATTATAACATGATAGAAAAACTTATTCCCCCTTGAGTTTATGACTTACCATGAACACTACTAACTCTCCCTTAGGTTATGGACCTTAAGGACCATATTATTTTTATTGTAAAATTTTTATATATTCTAATGGAAAAAATCCCCCTTTTCTTAAGGTTTTATTATTTAATAAATCACCCCTTACATAGAAATTATCATCCATATATTTATATTATTTTTATAATATCTTCTCCCTTATCCCATTTGGTGATTTTCCAAAATAAATGTAGGGAAGTATAAGGTACCAATTTATTTATGGAAACATACAATTCGAAACAAAGGATAACTACATTTAATATTAGAATAGTTTCTCATACAACAATGGATCATATTAAAAGAAGAAATTATCATTCTTTGGAACAAGTTTATTGACTATGGATATTATCTTCTTTAACTCCTTATGGTCATCTTGTAAGTTCACCAGAGTAACATCTTTGTCCTGATTTTTCTTTTAATGATTATAAATCTTATGTTTCTTGATTTGAATCTCCTCTTACTAAGACATAAAAATTTATTCATAACATTTTAGACTGTACACCAAAACATATTTTATTTTCTTTTATCATTTTTATCTCAAGATGAAAGTAGTTAAGTATTCCATTCATGTATTTATCTTCTTCATCCAAATTCATTTATGCTCTGTCAATAACTCAAAAATGCTATATAAAAGAATTTTACTTGAGGATTACGATTCATTTAAGGCTCCCATAACTATTTCAAACATGTCATCAATAACCTTAAGATTACTATTGAACTATTTTGACCACATTTTTATTTCATTATAAGACTTTTTATGAGAATTTTAATTCAGCACAAAAGATTTGAATTCAGCTTGTAACTTATTAACATCTCTATGAAGAGGGTTAAAGATTATGACTTCCGATTCAATAACTCTTGAATAAGTTGTAATGATAAATCGATGTTTTTGATGTAATGAATGGAATCAACAAAATTCTTCAAGGACCCCAGGAAAAGTTATTCTCCAAGGGAGAAGGATGATCATTCGTATTCTGATCCATAATTCTTAGATGTATTTACATCTATTTATTTTCTTTTCTCTTCTTTAGAGTATGAGTTTTCAGATTTCTATGTTTCTGTCCATTGATTTGGAATTTCAATAATCCTATCATTGTCATCATCATAAAACAATATTTTTTACATACATCATCTTGTAGAACATCATCTTTTTAATTAATGGAAATATCATTGGATGGAATTTTATTCACATCGGTTTCAAAAATAATCCCTTCTTGATGAACAAATTTCTAAACGGATTCGAACATAAAAGATGGGATTTGTGTGGTTATTATAGATAGTATATCTGACTAACTTTTCTTTTATGTTTTCTTGATTTGTCAAATCTCATCATTAAAATATTTCTGCTTGGTTTATTTATCAATATCATGAGAATCTTATTCTTCTTGTTCTTCATGAAATTTTTCTTGAATATATGGAGGTGAACCTTGAACAACTTCTTTTACCTTTGATGAATGGGTTAACTCTCTTTCCATTAGTTGAGAAGGTTGAGGATGTCATGTTTCATAGGGAAAATATTGCGGATCTAGAATCTATTTTGAATCATATTCCATATCTTTTAACAAATCTTGATTTAATTCTTCTTTAGAAATACTCTTCTTAAGATTCGTAAAATTGAAATACTCTTCAAGTTCATAAGTAACTGGAACATTCAATGCCTTAACTTCAGCTGAATCAAAACCAAACCCTAGTTATACTTATTTCTTTTTCTATTTTTTTCTTCATCATTCTACACCTTCATCAGAGAAATTCTTATGTTTTTTGGTTTTTGGAGGATAAGATTCTCAAGATAGTTTAGTTTTGGGAATATTTCTTTTCTTTAGTTCAGACATTGAAATTTATCCAATTTCATTTTCCATTCCAGCAATATCAACAAATTTACTCCTCTTATCACTGAAATCATATTTCATTTTTCTCAGTGTGTCATCACTGAAACTAATAATCTTTAACTTCTTCGGCTTCGACATATATTTAATCCTGTATAACTCAATTAATTTCACTACAAACTATGATAATATTTCTATAAACACAAGGATCTATTACTTTATAGAATTATAATTTATTTTTCTGATAGTAAGAACGATAAACACAACCATGTTAATCATCCTTAGATTAGTTAGAATTTTCATTATAAAGACATCTGTGATTTTTAGAGTATCATTATCTGATTTCCTAATTATCAAAAAACCATTTTACTATAAGATGACTATACAATGGTTCGATGAATGATTAGAAGTCATGAGTTACTTAAGTCCCTGAAGGATGAAGGATTTAACTTCGTTGACTGTATCAAAAGATCCTTCATAATCGAACATCATATGGGAACGGTAAAATTCTTCTCTATAGATATTCAGAACTTTGACAATGATGAAGGAAAGTATATCTGAGGATTTGAAGGCTGGTAGTGATTCAACAAGAAATTTTTGGGAAAATGATGAGGGGCATAGAGAGGTTCCCCCCTTTATATTGGCATTGTGGTGACCGTTGGTCATACATTATTGATCTAATGGTTCATATTAAACCTCTCTAATCTGATAGTTAAAATTTCACCGAAGAATATTTATTGGTTCTGATATTTTGTGGTTTTAAGGAAACAAAATAGATTTACGGAATTTAGAATTCATTGAGGTTTTTCGTAGAAAAACATAGAAAAAACAACAAAGATAAGTTTAAGAAAAAAAGAAATATTTATGAAAATGATTCTTTCAGAGTTTTTAGAATTTTTGATAGTATTAGGTATGATTCATCATAAAAATCATAGATTCTGAAACAATTTTATAGTTTCTAAAAACATTAATAGGTTATAAAATATTTATTAGGTTCTGAAATATTTATTATCTTCTGAAAACATTATTAGGTTCCGAAAACATTATTAGGTTCTAAAAATATTATTATGATTAAAAAACATTATTATGTTCTAAAAAAATTATTATGTAAATCAAATGAACTATAAATATTAAAATAACTACCTTAATATTAGGATATATCATTATAAAATTTATATATGAATGATTAATGTATAGTTATCATTTCTATATTTTGTTAAATGTATTCAAATCTATTTAAAGGAATTTTTTTAAAAAAAAATATTAGCAGGTTGTTATTGAATTTCGATAAATTGTAAAACAATATCTCTTCTATGTGTGCGATCATGAAAGAAGTGATACTAGATATCTGTGTGCATTTCATGAGAGTTAGGAGTAGGGTGTTTTTGTAGGGATATAATAGTAGTGTTATCACATTGTATATGAGTTTCAGTAAAACTCATGCTATAATCAGTGAGTGTGTGTTGCATCCACAAAACTTGAGGACAACAACTTCCAGCTGCTATATATTCAGCTTCAGTAGTGGAGATTAATATATAGTGTCATTTCATACATGATCATGAAACTAATGAATCTCCTATGAAATGAAATGTTCTAGATATAATTTTTTTATCCATTCTATAACCACCAAATTCAAAATATTTTTTTTTTAAAATCATTTTTACAAGAATAGAATAGTTTTTTTGTCCATAGATCCCTTTAAGTAGAAAAAATTATGTTCACTAATTTCAATTGGGATTTTTTTGGATTATAATGTTATCTTGAACATAATCAAACTGATAACATTAATTCTAGACAATTCACTATTATGTATAGTAACCTTCCTATCAAACCTCTAAAAGTTGTTTTTTCTACTGGTTTCCTAGCATCATCCTGACCAAGGTTATCTGAGGAACCAATTGGATTGCTTTTATATTTAGTGTTTTCATATCCATAATTTCTAAGAATATATTTTACATTCTTATGTTGAGATATATATATGTTCCTTGTGGTTGTGGAGAAATTTTAAATCCAAGAAAAAATGTTATCTCATACATCGTACTAATTTCAAACGAAAATTTCATAACATTCAGAAAATAATTAATAAATTATTTCTGATTTTATTTGACTATAGTGTCACCAACATAAATTTGAACAATTAAAAGATTTTTCTTTTATTTATTTATAAAATTGGTCATATCGGCTATTTCCATAACATAGTTTTTTTGTAAAAAAATTGTTATAAGTCTATTATACAAGTCTATAGTGGATTATTTAGGACTATTTAATCATTGGTAAATTAATAAACATGTTTGGGATATTTTGTGACTTCAATACAAAAGAGTTTTTCAATAATAAACATCCTCTAGAACATATCTGTTACGGAAGGTACACATCACATCTATGTTAAAATGTTTTTAGTTAAACATTGCTATAAAGGTTAAGATAATTCGAATAGATCCACATATAGCTATAAGAGCATAGATTTCATCATAGTTTATTCCTTTTTGTTGATTAAAGAGTTTAAAAACTATTATTTCCTTATTTCTTACTATGATTTAGTTTTCATCACTTTTATTTCTAAATACCCACTTTACTCTAATTAAAAAAGGTTATTTTGGCCTTTCTACCTAGTTCTATTTATGTATGATAATCAGTTTTCAAAAACACATCCTAAGTTGTTGGTTAGGGTTGTTTAAAAATAAAAGCATCAGTTTGATCAAATTTAACTTGTACTATTTCAACAACCGTACATGAATTTGTATTAAAAAAAATTATAAGCCTTAGAGGTATTTGAATAGAATAAAATTATTCCTTCATCATATTTGGTTGTGAAGTTGTGAAATTTATCTTTTTTATTCAAAATGAACACTTTTCATTTAAATACTCTAAATATAAAAAATTAGGTTTTTAGCCCATCCAAAACTCATAATTTTTTATATTAAAAAAAGGCCTTATTAAAAATCAATTTATAGTATAAGAAGTTGTACTTACAATTTCATCCCAAAAGTGTTTAGCAAGTATTCACTCAACACGGTTCTGGTTGACTATTAAAGAATTCGATTTGACCTTCCAACAACACCATTTCATTGAAGAGTTCATGGATGTGAAAAGTTATTATTAATTCCTTTTCCTAAAACAAAATTATCAAAATATGAATTTATAAATTCTCTTCCATGATCAATATGAATAGTTTTCAATGGAGGGTTTTTCTCATTTTTAATATTTGGTGAAAAATATTTTAAATAAGAAAATGTTTTATATTTTTATGATAGAAAATAGACCCATGTACATCCAGTGCAATAATAATCTAAAAAAATACATAGTACATACCATTAATACATCCAGTTTGTGTAGGACAAGACTTTTCCACGTGCACTGGATGTAATGCATCAGAAGTTGAGACTTCACTAACAAATGTAAATATTGACTTATGTTTCTTTCCATATTAACAAATGTGAGGATATTTTGAAGAATCCAATCTAATATCCAGTAGATACATTAAAATTATTTCCTTATATAGTTTACATATGTTCGTAAGTTTACAATGTCTTATTCTTTTACTTCATAACCATGATTGGTCTTCCATTACACTAAGAAAAGCTATGTCTTGGATCCTAAGGTCTTCAATGTTAACTGTATAAACATTTTCAGGCCATGTGAAGAAATAATGAAGTCATCCATGGAATTTTATACTAATAATTTATCATTCCTAATATAAACATGGTAAAATTCATCACAAAATATTCAAATTCTTATAAGGTTGTTCTTATGACCTTTATCAAATAAAACATTTGAAATTAAGGCTTTTCTAAGAAGACTAATATTACCTATACGAAAAAATTCTTCTTGAGTATTTTCTCCAAAACTAACTCTCCCACTTTACATATTTTTAATCTTTTTCAAGAATGTTTCATAACCTTCATGTTCCGAGAACAATGACTATCCATGTACCATGTATTGTTGTTGGTACTTCCTTTTTTCCAGAGAATGAAATAGTTAAAATCTCAGAATCCAAATTATATTTGATCCAGAAATGCTGAAAAAAAAAATTTAGAATCCAATTTTTTTAGAAATGTGGGTTTTATGATAACCTAAGGATTTGTGTTTCTTAAATGAAAAATATTTCTCCCAATGTCCACCACATTTACACATAGTGGAGAAAGGATAACATTGAAAAATAAAATAATTTTGACTGAGAATGGGGTTTGAGTGAGAATGAAAAAAATCTAGAACTATTCCTAAGATAAAAAAATTTGTGAATAAATCTCATCATATTTCTCTTTACTATAAGTATATTTTCATAAAAGATTCTTTATGGACAATATTTTAGATTTTTGAATGATCATAGTATTACTATCCTTATAGTCACTAGACGTAGGATTATAGTTTGTCTCTTAAATATTGTTCATTGAAATAGAATTTTCAAAATCCTTAGAATCATTATCATTTTCAAAATTAACTTCCTCGAGGTTTTTTGAAGTAGAAAAAATTTCAAAAGATTTCTCATCAAGATCTTTAGAAAGATCCAAGATTTGTTTTGTTAATATAATTATTATAGAATTTTCCATTTCATGTTTCTTTTTAATTTTTCTATTTTCATTCTCAACTAACATGGAAAACCTAGAAAATTCTTCAAAAGAAGATAAATTATTATCTTATGATGAGGTATCTTATTTATTTGAAGATTTATACTATTCCTAATATGGATTATCAGCACATAAAGTTATATTTGTTAAAGAGTCAAAAATGTGTACCTTAGCCATGAAATATTGGTTTCCAATAGGTATTCTGGAAATAAGATCTATAAAATTTTTTCCAGAAGATTTATTATCTAAAGATTCATCAGATGAGTCTCCACCACTACCACTCTAAGAATCATTTTCCATTAAAACATTATTTCCATTAGGATGGAAATATCTTATCTAATTCTTTTCACAATTTCTATCATTTCAAGTTATTATTTTATGTTTAGGACAATAAGGTCTGATATGTCCATCATTATTGAATTCATAACATGTTACATAAGAATATTTATCATCTTTGCTATCCTTTTTCATATATTCTTATTGAAAGTCCTTCTTTCCAATAGTCTTATTCATCCTTCAAGAATGTTTGGATTTCTCATTCTCTAACTATTCAGATAAATTTGAGTCTGACTAAATAGATAATTTAATACATGTTTTTGTCTTTGAATCATTCTCTTGAGTTTTGGCTCTCATAAAATATTAAGAAGTAGTAAAAGAAACAATCCCATTTTTCTTCTTTATATTTTCAACTTCCCTCTTCAATGTATTATCATGTTGTATGAGAGTCCCAAATATCTCATCATGATTAATAATTGTAACTTTCCATAACTCTTGAATAACATTTATCTTTTACTACCATTAATTAGGCATGATATGAATAATCATTTCAACAAGAATCTCATCATCTTACACTCTTTATCCGATTGACTATATTTAGTTAAAAATATTCAGGAATCTTCATTGGATGTTAACAATTGGTTCTCCATAAGAAAAATAAACCATGATAACCGTCTCTAATAATAGCCCTGCTGGTTTCAACATCCTTCTATATTCCAAAATGTGTAAGTTAAGGTTTCTTCCAAATACTATTAGTTTATTAACAATATTTTGTTTAGATATATATATATTCATGGTCATAGGACCAAGAAAAGTATTGCATACCATATAGTTTTTATGATATTATAGTTTTTCTTCATTGGTAAATGTTTTAACTTCCTTGTTAGGAAAATTGAAATCAACAGTAATCATAACAAAGTTGTGACACTAGAGTTAATAATAATGGTCTTAATTATATCTCTCAATTTTTGATTATCATTCTAATGGAATATATGTGGTCTTATGTGGTTCCGATTATCAAAGGACATGACATTCATTCTTGTCATCTTTAAAAAAAAACTTTTCCACTTGACACGTTATTGTAGTATAGTTTTATAAAAATTGATATTATATAATATATTAACAAACAAAGTCCAGAAGTGAACAAAGAGTATGTAAAATAAGAAACAAAAATATGCCTTTGATACAAAGTGTATGAATCATTATCATAGAGACATCATGTGATACTAATTCTAGAATCGATATATGAGACGTTGACACTAAAGTACAAGATGTTAGGGGGAGGTAATTTTATGTTTAAAAAACATTCATTTTTTAAACATATGGAAACTTGGTTTAACAAAGATAAAAAAATAATATTCGCAAACCCTCTACTATCATTAAAAAAGGTATCATAAGGGCCAAAGTCTGAATACAATGATATAATAAAGAAATAATCAATCATGTATACATAAGTAATACTATTCCTTAAAGAATATAGAACCTTATATTAGAGTTACAACAAATGGGAATGTGTAAGAATGTTACACTTTCTATTTATAAAAAATTCCATGGAAATAAAAGTACATGTAAAGAGTAAAAATATTTCATCCCAAAAAATAGGGTATCCAAACACATAAGATAAAGGTCCCTTGATTTATAATTTCTTGATAGTCTATCTTCCCCTCACTTGGGAAATCCCTCGATATGAATATCCATATCTATCTTGATATCACTGTAAGACCATAATCTATATGGTTATCGACACCTCTACCTTCTTTCAACATGGAATCCCTTGACTATGTAGGAAAAAAAACCTCTATCTTCCTAGACTTAAAAACCCTCGATTGTAATCTACAATATTCAGAATCACACTAAGTAGAACTAAGCTTATTTAAGTTCTTAATGATGTTGGAAAACCCATTTACAATATAATTTCATCAAATCTTTCACATGATGAAGATTTTTGGTATAGGTACCATGTGTATCGAAATCCAAAATCTTTGAGATCATCCAAATGACTAGGTATTTATAGGTAAGATCTCAGACGGTCCCATTTTCCTCCGACGCTCATTTTATTCCTAAAATTTATGGTAGACATGGTATCGTGGAATTCAAAGCAGTCATATTATAAATAAGAAAACACTATTTAGATAAAAAAATCTTTCATAATTAACACTATCATAGAAATAATATGTATGAATCTAAATGTAAGAATCATTACCTTAAGGAAAGAGAGTATCTATAATAAAGATAAAAAATGGGATCATTACTGAAAAATCATATTCATGGAACTATGAGAATCCCATCGTAAAAATATTGATAAATTGAATCTAATAAAATTTATAATTGGAATATAATAAACAAGGAAAATCATATTTGATATTTTATTCCATTCAGATTTGAGAAATATGATTCCAATTTATGATTCCGTGAGAATCAGAATCGAAGGAACAAAATGAATCAAAATTGAGATAGTGATTTGGAAATAAAATTTTGAGTAATTAGGTATATATGAAATATAGTATTTTAGAATTTAAGAAACACAATGGATCCAATATTTTGAGTGACTCCGAATCCAATAAATGCAGTGATTTGGAATATAAGAAATTATGATTCAGAATCGAAAAAAAGAGTGAATTGGAATGTAAGAAACAAAGTGATTTAGATTTTATGAAATAATGAATCTTATTAAATAGTGTAAGAAAAGAGTTTTACAGTGTTTGTCAGATCTTAATGGAAACTATGTTAGACTTATCCATAAAGAAACTCAATATATATATATATATCTATGAGTATGAGTCTAACAAACAAAAAATTTTCATAATGTTATAAATTATCGTTAAGGAAAATTTGATTTTGATTTCCATGAAATAATGAAGTGAAAAGTTACAAGGAATATATTGACTCAACACATGGTCCCCAAGGTCACTACCCACTAAGAACTATGAAAGCATCCCACCACATTCTTTATCATCGAGGAAGGAACAATTTACTTCTTCCATAAATGTAGAATAACCTCCATGTAAAAATACCATTTGGATATAGTCTCCCCACTATAATGATATTCAATGATGGCATATAATTCATCATCAATATATTTTCCCCATATAATCATCTAGAGAAGAGTGTATTTCGACTAACACAATCCCAGAAAACACTGACAGCATTGTCCAAAAATCCTAAATGCTACTATGAATAAATAGACATAAATTCATAGTATTTATATGAATCTATCATGGTCTCGGATAACATTTTCCTTATTATATGATATACAAAATCATTTTCCTTCAACATGGTATAAGAATTTCCGAAATTAGAGGAAAACATGTACTCCATCAAATGCATCTAGAGGAGACATAGTTCTTTTGAGTAAATCTATAAATCAATATGTTGTGGTCAAAATAAAATATAAACCATTCAATTAAAATAAAATAATTCCATTTATTATGTTCATAAATCATAGACATGAGTTCAAATTCATGTGTTTTGATAGTAATTCTATTGTGGCCTAAGCTGTTGAGATCCATAGGAAATGATCTGATCACCTGGTAAAAGAACACAAACTAAATCCGAACCTAATGCATCACAGACGACCACATAGCCAAAACTGGACTATAGAAGAGATCATATAGGTGAAAAGTATAAAATACATTTCATCTCAATAATATAATTACATCATTTTTTATTCCAAACAAAATTCATTCCTTTCTGAATGAGGATGTTCATCAAAAAATAATACTTTGAGAGAACCTTGGAAAACTTGTGGTAATACCCGGCTAGACCCAAGATGATATGAATTTAATTTTTTCCCAATTATTACACTGTTATAAAGGATTTTTCATTTTTAGGATCAACTAAAATAAAATTAACCGAAACCATGTGTCCCATGATATTTACTTCTAGAATCCATAACCATCATTTTGATGGTTTATAATAAATTCAGTGATTTATGAAGGTTTTTAGAACTACATTCAGATGACACCCATGATACTCTTTAGAGTTCAAGTAATATTGAATATCGTCCAAGGAGGCCTCTTGGAATGTATCAATATACTCATGGATGATCCTATTTATCAACAAAGTAAATACTTCAGGAGCATTAGTTTGACCAGATTATATGACAAGGTAGTCATAGAACCCATTCCTTCTCTGGAAGGAAGACTTCTAAATGAAATTTTAATTTTTTATAAAATTGGGGAAACCAGATCAATGATCAATAATTAAGAACAGGTTTTCCACTATGAACTGGTCAAATATATCATCCATCTATGGAAATAGTTTGTTTTTCTTTAATGTATATTGGTTGAGTTTTAGGTAATCAACACAATGGTGAAATGGTCCATCCGATTTCTCTACATGGAGAACATGTGACAACCAATTTGACACAATCAGGGCTATAAATACTTTCTCTAATAGTTAATTATATTGATTTATCAACTCTTTTGACTCTGCTGGTTCCATATGGTAATAAAAAATAGTAACTATTTGTGTACATGGTAATAAGTCAACAGAAAAATAAACCTCTATTACACGTTAAAAACAATATATGTCATAAGGGAACACATCATGAAACTCAATGAAAACTAGAGGGTTTTAATTTCTCAATGATTTCAAATATTGATCAAAGGAAAACACTGATATTATTGTCCCAAAATCTGGATAAGAAGGTCCATCTCTACTCGACCTTGAGTCTAATTCTCCCATAAAAACCTGGAATATTCCATTGGACATGGTAGATGAGATCCAATTAATATAAATACAAATTTGGGTTTTATTAGAAATGATCCAATCCATCCATAAAATAAAGAAATAGGTTTCCTGTTGAGAAATAGAAAATACCAAACAATTTTGATCTCTGATATAGATAAAGAAATACAAAGGACTGTAAAGACCCCACTCATTCTTTGTTCTGAGGGGTGTAATAACATCCACCACATAAGAAAAAGTATCAATCAAATTATTCAGGAGGCTTAAAATATGAGTCAATATAAAAGAGTATGATACCCTAGTATAAAATAAAGTAGTTACTAAAGATGAAGCTATATTGATGGTATATCTTATTGTAGCTAGACCTATATCAGTTTCTGATAGAGACCCTTACACTATTTGAATAAGCTTATTTACAGATTCGTGGTGATGTAACCTAATTTTTATTAAATCATATACTTGTACAATAGTAATTTTAGGGGATGATGATCTAGTTCAACTATGTGGCTATGAAATGATATAATTGAATGTTTAAAATTTACCTGAGGATCTACATGGATTACATTTCTTTGATGCCTTAGTACGAAATCAATTTAAATGTAAATCATTGCATATTGGGGAAATTTAAATGGCATATACTAGGAACCACAAGAGTTCTAAAATAAAAAATCTATCGAGATACACAATGAGACACATCATGATTTAAATTTTATTTAATGGATCATATAGAATTGGAAAATTGATAAAAAGTAACTCTCATCAACCCTAATCTAACATCTAGGTCAAGATCAACCATAAAATCTCTGTCCGATACATCAACATAAGAATTGAATTTTAGCATGAAAACATGATATCAAATAACATCTTGAAGTTCCATCTCAAATCATTATGCCTTCATGATATCATTGGTCACAATCTCAATAGAAAAATATTTCACCTCAATAATTTTGTATTCATTACGAGTTATCATCTTTTCTCATTGATGGATATTAAGAAACTCCATTCAGATTGTTAAAATAATTGAGTATTGATAGAACTGACTAGTAAATTGAATTTGATGTATTTAAACACCAATAATTCATTCTTCTTTTTTTCACAATAGAATCAAACCCTCTCTTCATAGAAACCTCAATCTTAAGGGTAACACACTACAATTTTATAGAATAAGGAATTTCTAGTTACTCAGAAAATATCTCAATTACATTTAAAAAATCCTCATCCTCTTGTGGATTATTAGATCCTAGTAATGGTAGTGTCTACTCCTGAAGAAACTATTCAACACAATCTCTCGTGTTATCCCTTTAAGGTTCCATGAATTGATCTTGAAAATGAATTAGAGTGTTTTTCTATCCCACAGTTTGGAAATCACACACAACTATCTCAATGAGGTTTTTGTCAATTGAAGGGTTATTTTATGATAGTTAATCGTTATCTCCATATAGAGGTCATTTAAAATGTATTATTTGAGTAATGATGCTAAATGGTATCAATAAACAATAACAAAATGTTATCAAGGAAATTAAGATGAATAACTCAAACAAGATTGTAGAAGTTTCAAATCCATTAAAAAAATTAAAACGTCTAGGTTTTTTTGAGAACTCTAATAAAAGTAGGAAAATACTTTAAATAGGTTAATATAATCATCAAATACACATCCCCCAACTCATGGTACCATAAGGATCATTATGAAGAGATCATTCTATTAACACTCCCATATCTACCTCCCAATTCCCATAAAACTAAACTCCTATCTACTAGGAAAAATCATACAATATACCAACTTCAAGGGAATATTCTTAACCTCCACCTATGATAACAATTTTCCAAAAACTATCGTGGAAGGACTAGTAACATGATACTCAAGATTTCTCTGACATGACTTGAAGGGTCTTCTTGATCACCATAGGTAGGTGACAAGAACCTGGTATCATACAAGACCAAGTGGGAATGATAATTCAATGGAGAAAATAGAAGAAAGTGGTTAAAAATGTTGGTATATCAATTATCCTCAAGGATAATGTACAATAATTCAATCATGTAGAACATTACCAAAGAATAAATATAAATAATTCAAAGAAACATCTACTCACATTGCCATCAAAAAGCTATCAAGACTCTCAGAACACTATTTAAAAATTTTGAAATAGCTCTAGTGGTGACCATAACCACTACATTATACAAAGAATCATTAAAATCCACCACCTCCAAGTGGCTCTTTCCCTTTTATATATCATGGAACAATAAAATCAATAAATTCCTGAAGGAAAAGGTATGTTGTGAGCTATAAAACTGAGTAGGGTCTCACTCACTATTCCATAACATTTTCAATAATAATAAACCAAGCATGATTCCAATTTGAATAGATTTGGGAATGAAATAATTTACCATTTCCAGATTTGAAACAAAACATATTTTTTTCTAATGGATTTTAATCATTTAAAACATGGCTTAAATAATCCTTTTCATATAAAATCATTTATAAATTTTTTTTCCTTAGTAAAGAGTTCCATAATCAATGGAATATGTAATCACAATATATATAAAAAAATAATGGAAATATTCCATGATTTATGTTATTTTTTGGTAATAAGACCCTAAAACATCTCAAATCAGTAATAATAGATAAATATGTGTGCACATGTCCTTCTTCCTTAGGCCAAATAGGACCCATCAAAATTCCATTATAAAAAAAATCTTACAAAACTAGTTTTTTTAGTGTTTCCATCGTTAGTCCATTGTTTTTGGATTATGATCCAATCATTGATTTCCTAAAAACCCACTATCATTCCATTCTTACATTTTATTAATCCTTCTAGACATAATATTCAAAAATTTTCATTTCAAATAAATCACCACTTAATATTAAATTTCCCAATTTTTAGAATCAAAATCCCAATTAAATTTAAATAAAAAATCATGTTTTTTTCATCATTTCAAGCCATTGTAAAAAAAAACCATAACAGGTTGTTCATATGTTTTATTTAATATATTTTTCTCAAAATTGTTCTCAATCATTTCATAATTACCTCAGTTTAAAAATTCACCACATAATTCTGATTATAATGGAGTTGATGGTTGTTCTCGAAGTCCGTGTATATTCGAATTCCATTGATAAATCATTTTAAATATGGGTTTTATATGTAAATTAAAAATATTTATATAAAATCATGCAATTCGTGGTTTGAAATTCAGGGGAATTTTCAAATGGAACCTCTAGACATTAAATCATAGAATCAAAAGATCAAACCCCATAATGAGAGAAAAAATTGTTCCAAGCTAATGAAGATGTATGAATCAAATATAGAATCAAGATCCAAAAAAGGGAGATTAGATTCATCCATAATACGATGATCTATCATTAGCTAAGATGTTGAGAGGGGAAGATAAGTATAAAAAATATGTGAGGTGATCCAATTACTCGAAGTAGATTGATCGAGATCAAAAATACATTGATTATCCTAGAAAATTATTTGAAGGAGAGTAATCCACTTTGGTAGAGCCTTAAGAACAAACAAAAATGGTGTGTTAGCTTTGTTCCCCTAATATTTTGGGTGATCGATTTCCCCTTATTAGGGAAGATATTGAGAAATAGAATACCAAATGTGAATTCCCCCACATTCTATTGTTGAATGGTTATCACTGGGTGATGTATGGTTTGTGAGAACCAATCAACAATCATGCATTTCCCAAAGAGCTTCCAAAAATTTATAGAAATTTCCCCAAATGATCAATAGATAGGAACCAATGAAAATTAGTTTAAAATAAGGTTCATGGAATACCTAAAATGAATGACCAAATGTGACAGTAATGGTACTTATATTATTTATATAATGGAAGTAGTTTTCTTGCAACATGTTCTACAAAATGTTTTTGGGGCCATAATGTGTTGGTTCATGAGTTTAAAATTTGGTATACACTCTATGGAGATGTGTTGAGTATAATATAAACAACCTAGTGGTTTGATGATGACTATTCCTTGATATTTCATGGGTAACAAGACTTTTATCTCTCTAATCATAGAAAAGGTATGATTATTGGACTTTTATGATAAAACATGATATACTTCACCCATTTTGGGGTTGATATCATCTTAGTCCTGGTATCTCCCTCTATCTTGAGTTTGGGAGTCCTATTCTTCAATAAATAGATATTTATGACATCGAGAATAATTTTTTAGATGGCCCTTATGGTATAAATAAATATATAAATTGTATGTTATTGTAAAAGATGATAAATGAGGTTTCTAATATTGAGTATTATGAGATGGGATGTGTTTTTACTTATTATATTTGGGTGAGATGTGATTTCCCCTATGGGATGATATTTTCCATTGGAGTACCCATTCCATTGAAGTAGTTGACATTTAGGTTGATCTATTTTTCTTTTTAGTGAGATCGTATGAATTTAATATTTGTAATAGAAGCCAAATATTATTTATTGGATCTAATTATTATCCTTAATAGGGTTATAATATTTTATGATTACGACCTTGTATATTTTGAAATTGGCAACCCTGTCATCACTTTTACCATGTATCTTACTTGATATTTTTTATTATCACCACCACCTCAACCATGGGAACATTATGGTTCTGTTTGTGAAGACGATTCACAAGTCAATGAAGTAATAGTTGGGTTTGAATCTAGTAAGAGCTTATGGAGATAGAGAAAACTATAACCTGTAGGGTTCATGAATAGTAGTTCTTAGAGTTGGAGATAGAACAAAAGGTTGATTCCCTTCTTCCCAGTCACTCAATAAAAGTTATGGTTTGGTTATTGGGAATTATATCATTTTCCCCTTGTGTTGGTATTTATAATATACACCCATAAATTTTTAGGTGACGTATTCATGGATATTTTATTTTCCCTAAAATATAGTTTCATCCTTCATGGTTTTTCTTATCATGCATGGTTGCGGTAGACTAATTTCCCATGTTTCCTAGGTTAAAGACTCAAATTTATGATATATAACATATTTTTGATAGTATCCTTCCACTATCCAAATGTACGTGTGTTTGGGGAAGTAATCTTAAAACATCACTAACATTGGTAGGGAGCCGATGTGTCTATTCTTGTTAGAGTGGTTCCAATGAATGTGTTCCTTGGGATTGATATTGGAGGTAAATGTATCATGATTGTTGTTCGGAACATATTTGGATATTTTTAATAGGTTCTAAGGTTTGGTTGAAAAACCAGTCATTTCATAGTGGGTGTGTTATATTTCACATTTTTATGGATGGACGCTGAATATCCATTTATTATATAGATTACGTTATTCATTAGTTATTGTTTACAATTGGTATACCCAAACGTCATTTAGAGGTTGACAAATCTTTGATTCCATGGCGTGTTATGTTAAATTATTCAATGTTATTATAAAATAATGATTTTTTCTCAAATAAATCCGTTGACTATTGATGTGATGTTGGTCTTCTATGACTGATAAATTTTGTGGGATTCCAGATAGGTGTGCATGATTATTAGACCATTCTCTATTGTATTCAGTGATTAGTTGTTTGGATATTTTTTTTTCATGGTTGTAGAATCAATGGGTTTGGTATATTATTTATTACCCCCATTACTATGTTCTTTCCTAACAATACATGAGACCCATATGAAATTGTGGAGTTTAGTATCCCCATTCTTATATGGGGGTGGACTACCATTCATGGCGGGTAATTCCTCTATTTTATTGTGGGGTTTGGTATTCCAATTATTTTGATGAGGTGATAGTCTCCAATACCATAGTGGGATTGGTACTCTACTATTGTAAAGGTAAAATTCCACCATTATAATGGTTTTTATTTTAGATGATATGAGGCTGAGGTATTCTATCTATGTAATTTGTGACACATCATATGTAAAGAAGAATAAGATAATATTCATGGGAATATGGATTCTCTGTTTTTTGATGGGGTATGTATTCCCAATTTCACAATGTGGTGTGGTCCCCCATACTATAGTATAGTCAGTAAACCCCTATGAGATTGGTTCAACATCCTATATCTATAGAGTTTATAATTCAATAATATATAAGGTATTATTATTCTATACTTATAGTCCAGTAACCCCCTAGTTCGGCATGTGGTGCCCACTATTATTGAGGTTGGTATTTCCTTGTTTATGGTTTCGTCAAGTGTGGTAATGTTCCCCCAATAAAATTATTATATTTCCTAGGGGGTTTTATGATACCTGACATTTGATCATGATCCCCTATTTGAGTATGCATATTTTAAATGGTCTCTTGATATGGGCTATAGTACCCTATATACCTCGTTCACATAGTGGATGATCTGTGTAATGGGCCAAATGATGGAGTTTGGAGGAATGGATAAATGAAATTTCCCTCTTTAAGCATGTGAGAACAAATTCACGTGAAGATATTATCTTGTAGAAAATATATTGGAGAAATATTATGACCATTATAGAAATATATAATAATTTGTGTTATTGATTTATTTTATAAGGAAGCATACAATTAAAAAAAATTTGTGACTTAATACATTCATTCTGGGAAACATTGGTTTATAGATGTTATTATGTTCAATTAACTGGAAGATTTGAAGTTAATAAATAGAAAGATGTTCCAGTGGAGCATTTAGATCAGCATGATATGCTTAAAATATCACACTAGAGGGGTCTTTTTACCTCCAATTTTTCACAGATGAATTTAATATTTGGTAGATAGGTACACCTAGGGTTTTATGATGGACAATGTCTTAGTGAAGTTGTTTTTAGAGATGGATAATGTCATATATCCTATGTTTAGAATGATGGTTTTATTTGTTGGGTAATTTCAGATTGATCAAGATGGTTGTGGTCCACATTAATTAGGAAGTGTGACCATGCTGTTGGAATTTACTAACCGTTTATAAGATTTAGAATGATCTTTCAATTGTTTATTAGTTCTGATTAGTTCATATATGTTGTTTAAGAGGATCATTGAAATAGATTTGAATTAGAGGGTGGTATTAGTTCCATAGGGAAAGATTCAATTGAAATTGGGGGTGGGGTGATGATATTTTGAGAGTGTTATACTGCTATTTTTTCAAGGGAATTGAAGTTTAGATTTAATTATATTCTCAAACCACATTTTCTGGACATTTAATATGTGTTTAGTATTCTTTGTGAGATTCTGATATTTGAGATGATATTGAACCTAGTTCTAATATTGATGAATCAAGAATTATTCATATTTGAAATGTAATTCATGTCATTGGTAAAAGAGGTATTGTTCTATTGTGATTGGAATGAAGAGAATGTGAGGGTTACTGTTATTCTTATTCATTGAGATAGATTATTTATAGGTGAAAACATATTAGCCATTTATGTTTAGTGGATGTGTAGAAGGATGTTGTGGTTCTATAGGGTGCTTTTAAGGTGGCCACTGGTGTTAGAGTATGATATGATTATAATGTATCTATATGTCAGATGACTGGGTTTCTTCATATTGATTGTGAGGTGCATGATTATCCCATAATGAAGGACTTGTGAAAAATATCATATCTTAGGGGTATTTATATTTTTCTAAAATTTGATAACGTGTGTGTTAACGGGAACCTCATTTTTGGAGGGTAGGAATTTTTGTGGAAAGCCTTATTGAGATTCTTGATGGTGAATCATAATGGTTTTAGGAGTCTCCCCCATAAATGGATGAGATAGTTCAGTGATTTATTTGGATAAATAGTATAATATGAGGTGTCTGAAATATGAGTTATATTGTATGGGTGTGTTCCAATTTGGGGTTTCCTTATGGTTCCTTGTGGATCTACAGACCTACTAATGTCTACTGAACTCATTTGAAGGTGTAACAACATACTAGGAGATGATAGTTTTTTTTGAATCATAGTGATACATTTGGGTTATTTTAAGATTTATGGATTAAAATCATCAATCTGTGAGTGTGTGGGGGGGGGGGGGGGGTTAAGAGACCATAGTTTTTTGATTTGGACAACATTTTTGGTTTTGGAGTTTCAGATCCCCAATTATTCGAAAGGGAAAATGGTAATTTTATATAATATGATCATCTCAAAATAATATTTGTTGATTTTTTTGACATCATGTGGTGGTTCTAACACATGGGATGACCTATTTTTCAAAAGATATTGTGATAAAAACATAAATAATTGTTCTAAATATTATATATTATTTTAATCCATCCCACACTAATTGTGATAAATTAATTATTTCTACTTAACTGGGTAATAGTTGTGAAAACTAAAGTCGTGGATGTGTCTTAAATTCCATATTTATGATAGGAGTGCTTTAATTTGAGTGCAGATCGATGTTATAGGGGATATTATTCCCCCTATAATTTTTATAAAGATGTAAATGGTAAAATATAAATCATCGTACTATCAGGGTAGTGAATTATTTCAGCATGACTGGGGTGAAGGTGTGGACTACATTTAACCAGTATCCACCCTGGTCATAGTCCCACCAAACCAATTGGACCATATGATGAATGGAGGAGAAGGGTAAAAGGGGTATATAAAAGATTCTCCATATCAACAAATTAATAAATCTAAATATTAATATTAACTATTATGTTTAAAATACTAATAAAACTATTATTATTTTGTACCTCCATTTTGGTCATAACATCACCATATGTGGTATAGTTTTCAAATATTATATAGAATCATATGGTATAATATAGAATAATAAATGTATGACTAATCTTGGATACTTATATATTAAATGTTACACAAGGCTAGGGTCACTCCATGTAACATATCACGTGTCTGATATGATGAAATCCATGTTTTTCCTGTATTGCGTGTTTTCAATAAATGAATAGCCTATCCTAAAAATTTTTACATTGAGATCATGATTATTGTGTCTTTTTATAATTTAAGAAAATTTATATAAGAGGTATGTGTATTATTATTTTTTCACAATACAACCAATGTTAGAGTTTTGGTTAGTCCCAACAGTTTCCTCAACACAAAATGGTAGGGTAAAAGGACTTTTATATGGGAACATGACTTGAATAGATTCAATGTTTCACTTATTTCCTTGAGGTTTTGTTAGTGTACATGATTCCTAATCTAGGCTTGGAGGTCTGTAATATTATACCTTTAATATAACATTTGATACCACTATGTGTTACATATGATTAGTGACGAAAGTGTTGGCTATGAAACATTCCTGGTGGCATTTTTTATTGGACCTATAGTGACAAGGATGGTTAGAAATAATTGTATGGATGTGGGTATTTTTTCCCTTAGTCAAATTATACATAAGGGTGAGGAATTAATTCCGAAATTTCTTAGCAATTAGGGACATTATATTTGTGGTGATCATGAAATTGACATGTTTTGGATGTTTGAGTTCAGTAATACCCTCTAATATTCTTTATGTCCCTCAATAAGGCCTATGATCCATTGTTGTGGTATTTGGATTGTTGGTATAATGGGATCGGTGTTCACTCTATTTTATTTAATTGGATTTTACATATCATTTGGAACATGGACTCCATGTCCCCTACATTATTCCCTCCATGGAAGAGGGTTGAGTAGATGAGGAAACACATAACAATTAGTTGATCAATATCCCTAGATATTTCAGATGCTATAAGACTTCTAGGGGATTATTTTTGGTTACGAAAGTGTTTTTCCCATTTTATGGAATAGAACATGGTATTAATCACCCATTTGTGTATTTAGTAACTACTAAGACATTGTATCACACTATAGGGTGTGGATCCCCTACATCAATCACTATGTGTTCCAAAAATAAAGCATGTGGTGTTCATATGGGTGTTGTTGAATTAATAATTCTACTAACATTGATTTCACCAGAGAGTTTGGTCATTCACCAAAAATTATAGGTGAGTGATGGAATGAGGATTTGAGTAGTGGTTCATTATTGAACATTCACATTCAAATATGACCTTCCTGACTAGATCCTTATGCTTCTCTAAAAATATTTTGACTGTGTTCCCACCATAGGAATATTTTTTGTTTGATCATTAATGCTTTGAATGATTATAATTGTTTCCAACCCTATTATTTATGAGTAGAGAAGAGTTTTACCCCATCTTATAGAGGTAGGGAGATTCTTATCATGAAGTTATGATATTTTTTCATGGATTCATCATTCCATATAATGAGTTTTTATTTCTGGGTTATTCTTGTTTTATTTTAAAGAGATCATGTTATGGTCATATTGGGAATGGATGCCAAAGCTTATTAAACTAGATGAGTGTTTCCCCCTTCATAAAGTTGGGATATTTTTTGGTTACAATCATAGGATATATAAAAACAGAAAAAATACCTTCATTTTGATTTCAAGTTGGCCTATTGGGTATTTTTTATACTCCCCACATCATGGGTTGTGTGCCCACACTGGATATGGGTGTGACAATAAAAATGTGATTGATGTAATTATATAATGGAAAAGAGATATTGGGTTCTCATGGATCCATATTATAGTGGATCCTCGTAGGATCCTAGTTGTTTTTTCTCAAGGTTGGAGATAGAGTTATGTTGTGAATCCCTTTTTCTTATTTACCCATGTTAGTTGGGGCATGTGTATTGATATTTGAATCAGTTTCTCCTTGTGTACTATCGTTTATGGTGTATTCCCTGGTATGTTAATAATATGCATGGATGAATTTTTTAGATAGTTATATCTTCAATGGTTTTTGTTATAATAGATGGGTTGAGATGTATACTGTCACCAATTTCATAGGCTAGGGAAGACCATATGTGATATAGGAATTCTTCTGCAATTCACAAACACTTGTCCCATTAGAGGTGGGAATGAGATATCACACATATCATATTGTATAATGATGAGGTAACCCAGTTGATCGAGTCCGGATAGTAATAGATTGTGTTTCTATAGTAATAAATCATCTTTCTACAATAATATTTTTTTATATTGATCTTTTTATGTGGGAATATACATATTCTGATCACATAATCTATATATATTCAATATTACACTATATAGAGGCAAATCTTCAAAATATTCTAAGGAATGATTTCCTCTACCCACTATAGATCAATTTTTGTGTTATTTTTTTAATGAAGATAAACTTTATTAAGTCATTATCTATCACTTTATCATCATTCATGAGTAAAAAACCAAAATATCATCATTTATTTATAATTTTAAATCATAATCCATTCCAAATATGAGTTAGATGTTTATAAAACTGAAATTAACAATTAAATATTCAAATAATTTAAGATATATTTACATACATATATCTATAATTGTTTTTCTCTTTTTAGAGTATACTTGGTCAGTTGGGTTGAAAATCATGATGGGTTCCTCAAGAACCATTGATTATACCCAACTAATAATAGAATATAATGGATCAATGTTATAAATAGTGGTCTCAGACACTCTTGAATAACTTTTCTCTTTGATGGATTATTATATAACCATATTATTTTAATCTCACTCCATTATAAAATAACTATATCTATCCAAAAGATACCTTTTTCTACAAATTATTATTATTTCAATTTTTTTAACACTACAATCAAATGATTCACACATTATTCCTATATGTTTGAGTGTATAATAATTAAATCTACGATGCCTATAATTAATATATCTTGGTAATATCCTAAGACTATATTTATCAAGTCTAAAAGGATTTATGGAGAATTATTGAGTGTAAATAGATTCAGTATGAACTCATAGATTCTAAATATTTTTTTGCTGGGAAGCATTTTGATATAAATCTTTTTTTAATTCAATTTATTTTATAAAAATCTGTGATCCACCTATAAATATTTTTTATCCTAATATAGTTAAGGGAATAAGATACCCCTCTATGTAAGTGGATTTTTTTATCTTTTTATTTTTATGCACTATATAGTCATTTTATAGATTCATTATACTATCCTTAATCAAATAAAATAGTATTTTGGATCCCCATGGGAAATCATTGGGGTGTATAAAACCCTTATTCATGTTCACCATAAGCGTATTATTCAAAATATATAAATCATTATGGTTAATTATTTAGGCTCATTTTGAAAAAATTATATCCTCTCTAATAAGATAGTTTTAGATCTCAAAATATCCATAATGAGGAACAAAAAATTAACTATTTGAGTTAGGAATTAACATATTTCCTCACAAAGGAAATTCCATAAAGGATGACCATTTCCTTAGTATGAATCATTTTATCTAGATATGATTACTCAAATGTAAATAATATCTATACTTGAGATGGTGTTATCAATTGAGATACGAGATTCTCCACTATTTTGTTTAGAATCAGATTATGGTTTGGTAACTATATGATGAATTCCCTCTGACTATATTTTATATTGTCTCTAAATTTAGATAAATAATTCCTTCTCATTATAATAAAAAATTTATCCAATGGGAGATTAACATAACTTTATAAGAGATTATTCTCACAAATGTTAATTATTTATGTGTTATATACCCGATATTAAATGAGTATGTTTTTTATTTCAATAATAAGTCCACCTTTATGTATTTTCATTATAGGAAATAATTATAAGTAATATAATCAAAAATGGATGTTCCTATTTTTGAATGAATATAAAGTATACCTATCAAAACTTCATTTTTATGATTCATCTCAACTGTAATGATAACATAATTCATTTCTTATTACTATGTATTTAGATGTGGGTGATATTAATTATACTATAAATCAATAACATGGTGCTTTTACATTCACTATTCCTATGTTAATTAAAGATGAAAATTTAGACCCTAATAGGTGGTTACATTTGATTCTACCATTTATATATGATCATAATTGGGGTTTTATTATACTGTTATTATTATGGTACTTATTGAACATCATTATTACACTTGATAAATTTTCACAACACATTGAGGTAGTTTATTTGGTTTTCTCCACACATATGTTATATATTAGTAGTGAAATACTATTCAAAGTATGAGATTTATTATATTAAAATAAATACATAAAAATTATATTCCTATTTTTTCTTCTTACAGAACATTATAATTTTGGTTAACCAATCTATATAAAAACATAATTTGAAGGATTAACTATTTATCGTTGGCTATCAAAGTCTAGAATTAATAATGGTCTTGATGATTTAGTTTTATGAAACTAAAGAAATTATTGCCAATCTTTCAAGGTAAATAAATTCCCAAAGTGATTTTTTGACACTAGTTATAAATTATTTTAATCATATTTATTGATAATAAAAGAAATAATTAAATTTAAAATTAATATAATTATTTTAATAAGATAATTTTTAAAATAACTTAATTTTATATTTGTTTAAAAAATTTTACTTAAAAAAGTTGTTTCTCATATTTTTCATTTTTACATTACAAAAATGTTTGAATATATTTTTTATTGAATATAATAAAATGGTCTCCCAACATAGAATAAAAATTTATAAATATAGTTATAATATCAATTTCAATTTTCATGATAATGAATAATAATTATGGTAAAAATTAATCACCATAATTAAAGGTAAAATGGGCTAAAAGTGTCAAATTAGGTAGATAAGAGTTCAGATAAAAAATCATAATTTCAGCACATTAGTTGGTTGGACTTATACCATACCCTTATTATATTCCAAACTATGATAATTTTGATCCATAATACATGATTATGAAATATATTATATGATAATTTTTTTTTCATTTAAAAGTTTTCCACTTACCTCAGTTATAAGAGGGAACCAATTACAATCCCTTATAAAAACATCTTGCGACACTTATATTGGAAAATACCTTCCCAAATTTCTCACAAATGAACTTATAATCATTAAAAATGTTCTTTTATTCCTAATATAGCATTTAATAATGTATTATTGTGTACACCAAATGAGTTTTTTAAAGAAGGTTAAATTATCCTAATTGACTCCTTTGAATTAATTTATTAATTTTACTTTTTTAATATTTTGTGAATATAATAATATTGTTAAATTAGTATCATAAACTTATTGAAATTTTATTATTTTTATCAAACAATAGTTGTCAACTATTTCTTTATCGGATGGAAAATGAGAACATCCCTTATGTGTATGCATGGATTATGACCTCTACGAAATGATGTGTAACTTTTTCACCACTTCCTCATATTCTGAATTTAAATGTCAGATTTAATGAATATTTACTATATTTATGAAATAATAAATATTATTATTTAATTATAAAATATTATATACCTTTTTATCACCATTCCATTGTAAAATGATAACATCATTTGTGTGTATGGTTGTACCACCACCCTCACGATGCGATGTAATTTGTTTTCATTTCATATTTACATGGGTGATCATAAGGATAAATATAATGGATATATATTATGTTTTTTATAAATTAATTTATTTTTAAAATATTATACATAAAATATTTTTTTTTCATTTGTGATCATCTTGAAAATTGATATGTTATCATTCATACATATGGACTACAACCTCCATGAAAAATGTATTTCATTTTTTGATTATGGAATCTCTGGAATAATTATAAAGTCTAATAGAATGAATGATAAATATTTTCCTCAAATTATTAATATTGTATATATTTTAGGACAATTTCATATAAATTTTAACCATGGTCAACATACCAAAGTAGTTTTGGGGAAATTGACCGATCAACCATCAGTATTTAACATCTGGAATAACTACACAATGAATGAATGCAAAACTACTATAAAAAGATATTTAAAAATATAATTTAGATGCTAAATATTCTTAATAAGTCATTTAATAAATTTTAACACATTATTCATGATGATATAACTCATCTATCCAAACTGGAATCCATTGTAAGTGTTTTTCTTCTCAATTAAACTACATTAGGACTTATTGGACAATATATACCAAATGTTTTAATATATATACATAGAAAACACTTTGAATATTACATAATTAATCTATAATTATTTTTTTAATTTTATGATTCAATTATTTATTCTCTTCTAATTGTTCTTATTCAAAATTTATTAATGTTGTGAGGATTTTTTTTCAATTTCACTATTATTTATATTCATCATGGTTAAATTTATGTTTCAATGAATTGCATAAAATTTCTTTCATAAATCCCAAATATTTTAATTTATTCTAGTTATTTATATGTTTAAAATCTTTTATCCATCTTTACTTATATTTTACTATCAATAAAACCAGAAGATATTTATAAGAAAAATCAACATTTTATGTCTCTTTCGGTAGGGAATATTTTTATTCCAAATCCATATTAATCTATTTTATTTGTGTAATTTTTTAATATAATTATAAATTACTAGTAGAGGTCCTTTTATACAACCATTTTCATTATTTTAAAGGGTAATAAAATAATCTATTTAATTTTTATCCTATCATGTTATTTTTTATTTTTTAAAGAATGTCTGAAAGTTATTTTTTAAACATATAAGACTTAAATGAATTTTTAAATGACCACTGACATTATTCTCTTTTTATATGAATATAAATTTATAGGGGATTTCAAAGTAATTATTTTTCCATTGTTCAATATTTTTTCTTATAATTAATATTAAAAAAGGTATTATTTCTTGAATGTATGAAAATCATATTTGAAGTGATTTATATCTTAATTTTCAAAACAATGTTACAAAGTATTTACGGATAGGTATTTTTAAAATTTGACTTCAAATTTCCTTTCCAATTATTAAAAGAATTGTCAATACATAGAAATACCAATTTATAATGAATTAATGGTCTCCTCTCATCCATTAATAATTTATTGTTTATAACTAATTTTTCACAAGGAATAGACTTAGCTCCTTGATGTTATGTAATATATCAATATCCGTTATTATTTTGATAGTATATTTCTATTATTTTGTATCGTGGAAGTATTTTTCATTTAAATTATTTCATATCCATTTAGAATTTATATATTCGGATTTAGTGAAGGAATATTATAAAGAAATTTGTTCAATTTATTGGAGAATTAAAGTAGTTTTTTTATTCCACATTATATAAGAATATTTAGTGAATGATAAGGAATATTGGTTATATAATATATTTTTTATTCAATATATGAATAATTCATTGGATATATAAATATTAAGGCTGGGGTCCAATTATAGATATCCTCTTGATGAATCGATAGGTCTCATGAGATAGAAATTGGAATTTTATTGGTATTTTTTATACTCATTCATCAAAATGTCTATTTAAGTATACATGATATAAAGGTTTATGATATAATAGAACAATGGCTTGTAATTTATATCCAAAAATATGGTTTTATTCATTACCTTCTTAAAATTTATAGTTATTATTATCAATGGTATTTTTTATTGATAATTTCCAAGGATGTATTTTGGTGGAAATGTCATTGATTGAATGGAAATTGTATTGATTATTTACTATTCCATATTTTTGATACCTCATATATTTATTATATCTTCTGTTGTATAATTTCCATTACTAAGAATAAGTGGTCAATTTTTAGTTATTTTTAATTCCATATGATATGAAAAAGGGATAGTTGATTGATTTTAAATGACATAAGAATGTTTAGCCTGATATGTAATATTTTATTGATTATAATATGAAAATCATGAATGTAATTACTTTTCCAAGTCATCTATGGTAATCAATCCTTAGAGATGCAATACTTGGTATCTTATATCTAATTAGAAAATTCAAAATCATCTATGGATTACTAGAGTCAGGTTTGTTAGAGTTGGAATCATTGCATGTTTCGTCTGACCCTTGGAAACCATAGTTTTGATGAAAATAGAATGAAAAAGCATTAGGATATATCCCTTAAAATAATGATTTTTTTTACCTTTATAGGTATTTATATTCCATGGATTAATTTTCATAATTCTATGAGCTAATTTCATGTCTTTTATTTCATAGATAATAAGAGTAAACGAACTAGGGTAAAACATGCCAACAAAATTTGTTTATTTTTGGATTGAACTAATGAGAATGTTAATACAAATAGTGTTTGAGTTGATAAGATCATGAAAATTTAGGGGAAACACACCCTGGTTATAAAAAATAACAATTTCTTATGGTGAAACCTATCATTACACAACACGATAACAATCTATTTTATATATTCATATGACCAAAACCTCCAACATTTAAAGGATCTAGGAATACATTAATAGCTGAGTAATGGATCAAGTACCTTGAAAAGAGATTCCTTTATTTGGGAAGTAATGAAAAAGAAAGGGTTATTCTAGTAGTATATTATTTAAATGGGTATTCTAATTAATGGTAATATTTGATATATAATAAAAATAAGATGGAGAAATTAAATTTATTCAATGGAGAACATTTAGGTTCATATTTTTCGTGAAATATTTTCCTCAAGAGAATCAAGCCATACTATAGAGAAATTTACTCAACCAATAGTAGATAAAAGAGGAATTCTTTTCAGAATTTGAGGGAATCATTATAAGATTAAAATTTAATGAAAAATACTATATACGTAATCAAGAAAAAAATTAACATCAATTTTATGTGTTTATGAAAAATGTCTAAAGGGAAACTATTTTCCAATTTTTTAATAATATGATGATATAGTATCTTGCGTGATCCAGAAAAAGATATGGTTTTCTAGGTCTTATATATTAATGAGAAATTATGCATATTTGAGGTCAGTTGAAAACCAATGTAAAAGAACTACATAATTAAAGAAGGATGGAAATATGCGACTTCCATAATGTGATAATTTTTCAATGAAACATATTAGTAAATTTTAAAAGGGAATGGAAGTCAATTATATGTATAGAGACAAGGTCCAACATTCTCAGGAATAAAATGGAAAAAAGAAACCAATGTTATCTTGTGTTTCAACTATAGGAAAATGGGGAATTATTCAAACCAATTCCCCAATAAACAAGGGAACTAATCACATAAGTGGAATATGGGGAAGGAAAAAAAATTGTGATTACTATAACTAAATTTTGTATCCCTAATGATTTATTGGTTTGTATTTTTTCTATAAACTCAATATTTTGTAATAATTTATTTTATTATGGATTTTTTTCACCATTAATTTCTTTTGGTTTTATAATAACACTAAATCATCACCTAGAACAACTAGAATGGAGTTTTTAATCATGTATCCAATTAAAAAAAATCTTATAGAAATAATGATATGACTATCACTCTCCATTATAAGGGATTAAAAAAAATATTATAAATCATTTTTTAATACCTATTTTCGAAATTGATATATTCCTAGGTTTGAATTTGTTTTAAAAAAAAAATAGAAATTTACTTCCAAGAGATGAAAATAATGATTTTCATTGCAGATATGAAATCGCTTTCCTTTATAGGTTATATTTGGCCATATTAATCATGTATAGATCAGACTTCTATATCTCAAATTAATTATATTTTGGGATAACAATATAATATGAAACCTATTAATGGGAAAGGTAACATAAGGACCAAATATTTACCTATTTTAAAAGAATACATCATTGGGTTTAAAGAAGTGTTCCCTTGAAATCCATATTAGAATGAAGTTTATTTTTACATTTAACTCATGCATATATATATATATATATATATGAGAGTATCCATTTATTATTACCATAATAGAATTAGTTGAACCAATGAAAAAACTAAAGGATTTTTTTAATAAGGATTTACAGACCCATTGGTTTGACCTTGGGGAGAATGTATTTATTTTTATTAATGTGGATGATTCTATGAGTTTTTGAATTGATTAAAATTAAATCAATTCATTTTCTATAATTAACAAGTATGACCATCCTCATAATGATAACATTCTTGATCAATATCATAGAGCCAAATATTTTACAATGATTGATAACTATTCATTGAATTATAAATTGGGATAAGGGAAGTGTGATATTTTGAAGACAATATTTTACATGAGGTATGTATATTATGAGTTTATAGTAATTACATTTCAATATAATAACTCACCATATGTTTTAATGTATCCAAATAATATAGTATTAGAATATTATATTGAAATTTTAATTTGTGTTATTATTGATGAGATCTACGTATACTAGTAAATAATTGAAGAGAATAAATTTCTTTTGAGAATCATACTTGAAACAATCATAGGAATGAATTTATATTAATATTTTAGTATGTGAACATTTGGTTCGTAAAATATTTATTTACATTGAAATGTTATATCTAATGATGTAATAAGTTTTGATCCTTAGATATAAAATGTAGTAAATTATTTTAATACATCGGTGAGTAAAATTGAGGTACAATTATTCCTTGGATTAGTAGGTGACTATCAAAACATTTTTCAAAATTTTACCAACTAGATAAACCATTAAAAGATTTGATTATTTAAGTGGTCAAGTTATCATAGTCAGGTAATTAACTAAATCAAATCACCTAGTTAATGTCGGAGTCCCACACAACGTAATGTGTACCTCCCCGTGTGAAAGAGGGTATTTAATTGCTACATGGTTCTGAACAATATAGTGGAAAACTATACCCTGAGTATCTAAAGTCATATATCATTCCCATATCAAGAATGTTATTACAACCGAAAAGGAAATTGTGAAAATAAATAATATATTGACTATAACGAATAATAAAGATTTAACTTAGTGTTTTACAATGTAAATATCCAAAAAAACCCAATGTGGAAGGTAATCTAGAGTATAATCAACTAACATGAAAATAAACAAGATCCAGCAATTTCACATCGATATCTATCCTAGTACGATCTTTGAACACATGAAATGTCTCCTCATCTCCCTATTATTGTTCCATTTACCTTTCCTCGATCCCTAATCATTACATCTATATGTCCATCAAGATTACAATGAAGTTTGAAAGTATAATCCTTGATAAAACCACCAATGAATATTATATATTTGTTTATATGTATAAGAGGTGTTTTTAATGAAAATTTAAATGAAAAAAATTCAATCATGCATAGAAAAGACATGTTCTAACCAATCCATGTTAAACCCCAAACAATAATACATCTACTCCATGATAAGAGGAAAATCATAATGGAATTCATGATCTTGGTCGGCCACATGGAAACCACATCTATCCTTGAGTATCCACATGGAAAATAAGTTTTAGATCAATACATAAGGCCTTTGATCCCTACTTGTATCCGGGGATGTGATATATAACCATCATACCCCTTGTTAGCCATAGGTTATGCCACATGGCTGTCACACCCATTCCTCAAGTCTAGGTCAATCATCTTCACTAACACATTTCACACATGCTCCCCTTATCAGGATTAGCAAATCCACATCAGACCACATGGAAACTTCCACTAGAATAAAAACATTCATTGTCCATTAATTTACACACAATATTACATAAAACATCTAGAAACTACATAACATATTAATAATGAGTTTTAGTGTCCACACACACACACAATAATAATCTTGCGTAGTTTCATGGGATACACATGCAGAGACATGAAATTATCATCAAACATGGGAATCATGAGATACAAACACACACACACACCCATGTGATAATTTTCATGGGAAAAAGTACAAAAATGATTTACATGGTAAGAATCTTCATCTGTTAAATTTGAGGATTCCAATGTTAAGATTCATAAAAATATTATACCAAAATCAAGCCCCTGACCCATCCAGATGAAATTTTCATGACATGGATCCCTAAAACCAATTCATATTCTTTATAAAGGGATTATAGAATTTTTATCAAAAAGGATATAGCAATAAAGTCTTAGAATCAAATCAACATACCCAATGTAAATCACCAAAACAACAAATCTAGAGCTAGTACAAAGAGAATACGCCCTCTATCTCAGGAATGTCGACTATATAAGATATTTCCATAATTAGTAGGATTATATATCAATTAGAACAAGCATTAGAAGTTTTAATTTCCCTAGTCCATTGACTAAATAATGGATAATAAGAAAACCCTTCCCCAGAATGATCATGAATGGAGAACATAAAACGAAGAGAATAATTAATTGTTTAATCAATGGAAGAAATAGTTAAAATTCATTAAAAATCGCCCATTAATGATCACACAAGATTTAATTAAGACCTACACCTTCCACAAAAATATCTGCAACTTAATAGACCATTTCAATTTCTCAAATACTCATTACCATGGCCTATTGATTCCCACAGTGGCTATCTATGAATCGATTATGCCAAATACTAGAAATATTAATTGACGACCCTTCATAAAATAGTGTCAAATACATAGTTTTATTGGAACCACCAAATCATACAACTTGGTATGCAGATGATGCTATAACCGAGTCCCATTGGAAGACTCATAACCCTAAAATCTCATGACCATGACCCACCCTATGTGTGTCAGTCCTCCCTATTTCACACAGGTGGGTTCTAGAAATATACCTCAAAAAAACTTTTGAGGTATTGAAAATCTGAGATGAATGAACCTTGTAAATTATAGGGTGTCAAAATTTTCCCCCTCTTTGAGCTTCTCATCTTTGAGAAGTATATATAGTAGACCTAATTAATCTAATCAGTCCACTAAGACTAGACATCATACTCCCACTCCCACACCACTTCTTGTATCTATACATATTACTATGATAATGGAACTAACAATATCTTATTCCCCATCATCAAAATTTCACCTAAGATTATAATTTACATTGGGAAATCCTTAAATGATAAATCTGGTTCCAAATCAACATCCTCACTATCAATTAGATGCACCTAATAAGGATAATATCTATGAAGCCATGAAACAAGGAACTTGTCATGAATACCTAGATATATTGGATGAAGTTCCCTTTATTAATCTAGTAATACGTAACTCTTGGTGATCTCATACGCCCCACACACTACATTGTTACATACCCTACCTCCATTAATAAAAATGCCTCAAACAAGGCGACCCCCACAAGAAAACATGGTCACATGAAATGATATCCAAAGGTTGGGTCCTTCAATGAAAATAAATTCATTTTCAACTTTGAGATGTTATTAACTACTTCTTGATCAAATGATACCTCTCATAGGTCTTATTCACTATAAAATTCTCAATAATAGATGAATCACCCTCTTTATTCAAATATAGTGGTGAGTGACAATACTAGCCACAAAGAACCTCAAAAGTTAATATCTAAATAGAGGAATAAAATTGAATAGCATATGTTATATCCAATATAGTTATATGATCATCCTATGGTTTTCTTATGTCCAGAAGATATACCAAATGCATATAAAAAATGAATTTTCGTTTTGGACTATCCAATATCTACGTATGATAGTCATACTCAGTTTTAATTGTGTCCCAAAATTCTTCATTAATCCTTTAAAAAACTAAAATGGAAAATATTCATATCCATCGAATGAATATTTTTGTAACACACTCTTGTAGTCTTACAATCTCCCTTACAAAATTAATACCCAACTCACCTACTTAGTGAGTCCCTCAGATAGAAATGAAATGTTCCACCATTATCATCCAATCAAATATCTCTCTGGATACATATCAAACACATGAGGTCTTTGGAAACATCATTGTGATGTAATTTTTCACCATGTATGAATTCTATATAGGTATGGTTTGTGGCTGATGTAACCCATTAGGTCACTGATTCACATCCTGGATCCTATAATCTGTCATGGAATGGGAGGTGAATCTATTGATGTATCTCTTCATTCTTTTCCACCAAAAGAATCACCTGACATATTGATACATATTCATTTAAATGGTGTCCAATTCCCACTAAGATGTATGGATGTCACTTATCAACACTTCCCTTATAAAATTAGACACTATTACTCCACCATGTACAAATATCACATCGTCACTATCCATCAACCATTCTTGATCTGGGTCACCTCATTACAACCATTCCCAAATCACTAATCAATTGAGATCTGACTCATTACTATTCTATAACCAATCCACCAATGTCGATGTGATAATAGATGGGTAAAAATCATCATCACATAGGCTTATGTTGTGTCCACTAAACATTCAACTAATAAGCCCATCAACCACTATTCCTCCTATAAATTTATCTTGATAATATATTATGTTTTCTAACTGTGAGAGTATAAATTTATATTACCCTTCCCTGAGGTATAATCAATCATGAAATAAAAGGTTCACATAGACTCCTCTTGATAAATTTTTAAAATTAACATCCCATTGATAATAGATGCCACAAAAGCTGTCTTTGTATTTGTGTACAGAAAATCTATCACCAAAGAGATAATGAAACCAAATGTTTAAGAGTGTGGCCCACAACAACCAAATCTAAGTGATGCATTTGGTACTTCTTCTTATGTGGTAATATCTTACTCGACTTATATGAAGTTAAAAAATGTATATGCATCAGTAAAACACCCAAACCAATGCATGAGGCATCCCAGTAGAGTGCATTACTAATACCAGGTTTTGGTGAGTCTAAAACAGGATATGTCTTCAATATCCACTTAATCTATAGGAACACCACATCCCACATTCTTTTTCAAATAAAAATATCTCTTTACTTGGAATGCCTTATCATAGGTGCTACCAAATATGACATGACTATAATGAACCATCTATCATTCCCATCTAAACTAAAGAATATAGAAATTTTAGATATAATTTCATGGTGATTCTATGAAATTACATCTTACACCTTATCTAGGTCCATAGAGACTCCCACCCCAGAGATAACATGACCCGGAAAGATATGTTAATTATCCATAATTGAGTTTATGAGATTTTGGAATATAGTTTATGTTCACTTTGTGTACTTATCAAAATTTTAATGTGTCATGGATTCATCATCGAAGTCCATGACTATATAAGGATATCATCAATGAATACCATATTTATAGAGTTAAAACATATATGGAATATTCAGTTCATGTGATCTATGAACCCCAATGAAGATTTTTTCATACATAAATTAATTAAGAGATACTCATATAATATTTATCTACTCCGAAATACTGTCATAGGATTTTATCCACTCAATCCCAATGTTTGTGGTAGAATTATCATAGGTCAATATTGAAGACCCAACAGGCCCCCTAAAGCTGATCAAACAAGTCATCTATCATCATTAATGATTATCATTTCTTCACAGAAAAATGTCTTAGATTTCATTAGTCTACACACAATCAAGGACTACAAACTTCTATGTTTAAAAAAATTGATACTCCCAAGGAGATCTTCTCCATCTGATAAATCCCTTCACCTCCAAAATATTGATGTTGAACCTTATATTCCTTGAACTTGGATATCACCACATGATATGGAGGAATAAAGTTTTGTTTCAATCCTAATGTGAGTTGAATCTCAAAGTTAACTCCCCTATTAAGATGATTTTTGGAGAAATAATTCTGAATTAAATCTGTGTAAGGGTTCACTATAGCTAGAAAAGAGCTAATAGATTCATTCTGGTATTTCAAAAGAACAATGACCACTACATTCACTATAATATCTCTAAATTTAATCATTTCTATAATTATTATACCAACTATAATATCGAATTAACCAGTCAAAAGAAAACATCTCCTCATATGAATTGCAAGGGATACTCTTAACCTCTATCAGTTAATGAACTCTCGACAATTGGTCATCTATTCAATTTCATAAATGAGATTAAAAAATTTCATCATTACAATAATGAAGTCCTATAGATTTCCATATCGAGAAACCTATATGTGAAATTCTAGAAAACTCCGTGGATAATCCCCTTTCTTCCCAATTAGTGTTTCAAGAGACAACAACTAAAAAAATTTCTGAATGAAAAGTCAATCTTAATGAAAACAATGGAATATATAAATGAATCAAAATCCTATATATAATAAATGATGAAGATATCATATCTGTGATCAAGACCACATCTTTGATAATTTACGGTCCCTATCCACTGTCCCCTAGAACATGATCCTCTACAAAAACTCTAAATTCCTTTGATATACTAGTTTACCCCTTGGTCATATAACTCTCATGGTTATCAAAATTCTTTGGATCTAAATCTTCAACTAAGGGCCCCAAAAAATCACTAGGTCATAGTCAATTCCTACTCCACACCACTATGTGAGGTTATTTTAAATTCTATAAAAAAGATTTGTTGATGATTCCCTCTCTTGGCCCATTCACAGAACACGATCTGAGGTCTAAGAAAACTTTTTGGATAGTACCCAGTTTTTCTATTATTGGAAACATAAAGAACTACTCATCCCACAATGGGGTGAAGGAACTTTTTCACAGTTATAATTACCTATGGTGACCGTAGGGAAGCACCTCAGGAATCATATTTTATTAATAAGATCTGGAATCGACAAAAAGAAAATAATGTTTACAAGGAAATCCACTAGTATTAGGAAGTAGAAATACATGTCTATCAGCCTATAGACATTTCTCTATTTCAAATACCTTGAGAAGAACCTATTAATATTTCTTCAGGTCAATCCCTAGAATTTTTTTCTCATATTTGGTCTGAGATCAATCTCAATATTTTACACCCTTTGTAACTCCTTCTCATCGGAAAAGTAGAAATGAAAATTAAATCATTTAATTGAGTAAGTGTAGTAGAAGTTGAAATCATTCCCTCATAAAGCGGTATAAACTCCAAATTTTGTCCGTGTTCAATTTATGATGAAATAACTCATTAAAGAATATATTATTGAAATTCACCCATGCAACACACTCATGTCTAAATAAATAGTTCATGAAAACAACCACCTCTTAGAGGGTAACTGAATCAATAAATAATAAATCATTAATAACCAGTCCTATTGTGTATCCACAATAATGATGACCCACTCAATGAAAAAAATCTAGTCCTTAGTTTCAATTCGTCCTCCTTTACCTTGAAGGGATGAGATGTGTTAGATTTGGAAGTATTATGTTTAATAAACCATTTTCATGGGATCTAATCCTCCCTGAACAAGTATTATGTAGAAGACATCAGGCTATAGTTTTTCCACCAAGAAAACTGCTGGAGTATTCTAGTGGTGGAAATTGGGAATCCTTCCCCGTATGATAATTATAACCAAATTTTTTAGGAGGACTCCTCATACATTTTATAGAATGTGTTATTTATAATTCCATGTGAATGCTTATAAATCCAATATTTTTTACAAATTATGAAACCCTATGAAGCTTATAGGAACATATAATGGATTTATATAACAGAACTATCCTTGGATGTTTCCCAGAACAGTTAGCCATACCCCACTTTATACTACCAATTCCTCAAGGATAGTACTCTATACATTCAAATTAGTTATAATCACATATATAAAAATCAAGCAGCTTGAATTTTAAGAAATATAAATATCAACATAGATATATCACACATACATATATATGACTTGTTATATTACACGTCCTGTACTAATGTATGAACACACCCAAATAGCATAAACTGTAATAAAATAACATAATCTGTAATAGCATGAATTCAATTATAAATAACTATAATAATGTCCCATCACTAGTAACTCAGAAACCCCTCACATAAGAGCTATCATGTAACATAGATTACTCTCCTACCTATGTTCTACATAGCCTAACCCTTTTCTTTTCCAAAATATAGTCATGGATAAAATTATAGGAAAAATAATTTTATACAAATTCGTAATGCCCTCATAGAAATCACACAGTTTGAGTCATAGTTCTATAGAAAGTCATCCATACCACCCCATATGAAAGTGGTTCTTGACTAGTAGCAACGACCCGATTAGGGTAGTGGGGAGAATATAACATTCTTATCAAAAAATATATTAGAACAATATAATGAATTGTAAAATAACACATAAATTAATTAGTATAAATAAATAATATTAATTTAATAATAGATGACATAACAGTTAAGTTAGAGTCATTGAATATAAATAGCCATGGTCCCCTAAGGTAAAAGTTAAACCATAGAATAAAAAAGTAAGTGGAAAATAAATATAACACTATTTAATCACTTTGGGGTCAATCCTAGTACCACATAAGAACAATTTTTTTGTCTCTTTAGCTCCATATATCTATCCCCTTTCCCTTTATTGGATATTTGATCATGATATCTATAAATACAATGGAATTCCTATGTAGGGAATGATAATCCGAGAAAAATAGCACTAATGTGTCCTTTACAAATGTGCACGTGAATAAGAGGCGTCTTTCACAATAATGAGTAAATAAACTAGAAATCTATTATCCAGGATGTGGCGGGTGGTTAAGTGATAACCATGATTCTATAAAATTTTCTTTATCTTCTATAGGTCCATTATATAAGGATAGTCATAACAAAATATTTGACCATGGTTGGCCATAAGACCACCACATATGTTCCGAGGTAGAAACATGAACATAAATTCTTGTGTCAGGCAATAATATTGATAATCCCCATTTATATCATGGGTTAGGAAACCAGAACATTATAACTTATATTAGCATCACGATGAGGCACAAGGCCATACAACCCTTTTCACATGTCTTAATCCATCTTCCTCGCCATCATATGTCGCACACCATCCACCTATCTGAGATAACTAATCCTTAACAGTCGACCTATCATTTCTAAATGAAGAAAAACCAATCTCGGACATACATTCACCCACAAAAGGCTGTAACCCATATAAAAAACATAGCATATCGAGAATGAGTATTAACAAATACACATACAAACTCATATAATAATTATCAAGCCTGATCTCATAAGATACACACACACCCACATGCAATCAATATCAAACATGGGACTAATGAGCCACAAACACAAAAATTAAATCATTAGTATGGAAATAAATTTATTCATGAGATAAATATGATAATGAATGTTCTACATCAAATGTATTGATAGTAATGTCAAGATTCATCTGGATCAGATTCCCAAATCATGCTAGTGAAGCCACCATATCAAATCCCCACACCAAGAATCCATAGAAAATATCCATATTTTTGGAAATGGGAATATAGTACAATAATCAATAAGGGGATCAAATCAGGCCTATAATGAAATAAAATTATCCAAAAAACCACTCTTTTGGGTTGATAAAGATCTGATCTATAGTGTAAAACTGACCTATCTCAAAAATAGTTCCTATAGAAGAAGAGGATAATATCACAATGATTGTAGATAAAGAATAATAACCATGAGAAGAAGACATCACCTTAAACCATTTCTCAAAAAATGGAAGAATATAAAATACCATCCCCCAGTTCATCTTTGTAAAGATGGAAATTTTACCCTTCCTACATTTTTAATTATTATATAGAATTAATTCAAGAACAAGCGTTGAGATGATGTGCAATTTGAAGGACCTATTTTCTTGAAATAAATGTTTGAGACATAATAAAAATTTAAATTTCATACACAAATATTTTTCCATAATAGGTATAATAAATTCTCAATAATTTCCCAAATTAGATACTTGAGGTCCCGATTATGTTTAGCGAAGAGAGTTTACCCTAGGTAAGGCCTAACATTGGTCGGTGTGGATTAGATATGAAAATTAGTTTTTTTCATTATAAAATATAAAATAAAATAAGAATTTTTTTTATTTTTACACTTGACAGTGAGGTAGTACTATTTCATTTAATAATCCTTTCATGTTGGGATCCAGGGTTAGGCTGATAACCCTATAAATTCCGGGAGTCTATAGAGGGATCCCACAACAACTCTTTCGATGGTAAACTATGACGAAGCTTGAATCAGAGATTAAAAAAAATGCTTTTTTGTTGGATATCGCACATGGAAATGATGCGATGATTGATCCTATATAGCAATCTATCCATCCCCAAGTTAGGATTTATTTTTATTCTTATTTTTCATTCCACATTCTAAGATTCAACACTTAATGAAGTCCAAACAAAAAATAGTTTGATCCATAGTTCTCACATTTATGCTGGATGTGATATGATTGTGAGGATTTAATAGGGTTATGGTTATTGAGATATGATTTTTTTATAGATTATTCTAATCTAATGGAAGGATTCTAGAATGAAAAATAGAAGTTGTTCATTCCTTTGATTGTTCACTATTCTTTCTACCCCGATGTTCATCTCTTTTTTCATGGTTTATGAATGAATGATCATCACACCTATGAATCTTGGAGAAATGATATGAAATTTAATATCTGACTACATGAAAACCATTTGGATGTGTGACTGAGATTGTGATAGACAGATTGAAGAAGATCAAGAGATATTGTTCTTTGGGAAATTTTCTTATGCATGGTCAGAATCAGGTTTGCGTGCTGATTGGAGGACCATAACACACCGATTTGGGGATGAAATGGAGAGACAACCTTGGATCTCTAGTTTTGAGCTGAATATATATTTGGAACAAACATTAGAGGATTAGATAAGGTTTTTAGTGGAGAATGAATTTTCTAAAAATTCATGATGAACATGGCATGTAGTTCGGTATTCATGGTGTGTGGCTCCTATAGGGTGGATGCTAGGGTTTCGGGATACAGTCAAGTGTCACATAGTGGTTGACCCCTCTCAGACAGTGTGTGGGACCTTTCCTAACACTCTATATATATCATGGGAAACACATGGTCATGGGGTGGAGTATACAGGTTTCCCACAAGTCATGTACTCCCCCACACCTCTTTGATGAAATGGTTATGTGGAATACCATTTGTACTCGTACACTGACAAACATACCAGGGTTGATATAGTGTATTGGAAAATGGCCAGGGTGCACAAATTGACTCTAGATGGAAGGCAATGGCATGTGATCCTTCTACAAAGTGTGTACAAATTTTCTAAATGACATATACTTTTTGACACAGGCTATTGTACGCAGGAAGTACCCAGGGTCAGGGGACACAACATGTGACCCTACTACACAATAAGTAATATTTTCGACATGGCTAGAGAAATATTTCCACATTATCATGGATATGATTTATTAGAGGTTTTATCATGTATCATTATCTTAATCTTATTGGCATCATTTCAGATTCAGAAGTGTATGATCCCTTAAACAGGACGTTTTGGATATTTTTCATGGAATTACCCCAGAGAGGCCCAAAGAAGGTTCCTCTATTCAATCTTTGTGCCCTATATAGAGTCCATGGTTTTGATGTGACCATATTCACTAGGTGTCAATCTACTACCTAGAAGGTTAATCCAGATAGTGCTCGGTATCACCCCATGGACCTAATTTAGATCCTCATCAATTGAATCATATATATCTCTTTAGATCTATCATAGTATCTCTCTAATGATAATTCTCAAAGAACAATACTTCTTAGACTGATATCATCAGTTCTATCAACCACACGAGTGTGTTCTACAAGATTATTACTTCGTTGAATCATTGAGATGAATTCCTAGTATTGGTATATGGTAGCATTGAATTACCTCTAGAAAATCTGTCTTTATATAAGTATATCTTTATATTAGTGTTAAATGTCTTATAGATATATACAATGTAGAGATGTCGACATCATTCCATTATTTATTTCGTTTTCGTTTTGGGGAGTCATACTATTTATTTTTATACTGACTTCTAGGTGGGATTTAAATGTTTGTGTCATGTCTTGGGCAGATGAGTGACCTTTTGATGGACTAGGACTTGATATATCATTATGAGTTCCAGTTGGCTGAGGTGTTCCTATAGCTTAGAGCTTTAGTCACATAACCTATTTTTCACAGGTCAGACTATGTATTTTATAGACTGTATCTTCTCGTGGGCTTGTATTTTGGCCTAGTTTACATTACCACACTTTACATCCTATCATACACTATTGGTTGGGATAGCATAATGCATGCATTTGTTTCTTAGTGGTTTTTACATTTCATCATTTGTGGGCTTGGAGAAGTGTGTGTACATATTAGTACATAGTAAATGCCTCCCATGTTACTTAAATGCCTACCTAGTGATATTCACCTTCCACTGGCCTATTAATGGTTGGTTTGAGGAGTCACATCACTAGAACATTTGGGAAAAATCATGATAGAGTCGAATCAATTTTAGTAAGATATACCTCAGGACAATGAGTCAACAAAATTGGTTTGGGAAATTGTTTTATGTGTTTCAAGTTCATATTTCAGGCCAAAGACTCTAATTTTGGTGTGGGCAACCAACATATCCATACACCAGGACTCTAATAACATACTCTTTGACTCTGTAAATTATAACACTGGATGTTGGGAAAATTATGGTACATCGACCATACAGGAATGGGTTGTGTCTCCATGTCCATATTGAGTAAGCTCTATAGATATATTTGTTGACTGTGGTGCATGTTGATTTCATAAGGGGTGATCCTAAGATGCATACCATCTTGGATTCAGAACCATGATCACAAGGATGAACTCCTTTGTGGTGATGCTTCAATACAGGGGCCAGGTCACCAGATGTTTCCTCTAGGGGGTGCACCAGTTATACCACCAACTGGGGAGTAGTACATGGTACCCACCATACAGGCATAGTATGATCATAGGATTGGTAATCTACATGAGTTTCAAGGAAAGATATCCCATAGGTTCTATTGTGGGACCATCCCTCTAGAGTTTGAGGACTTCCTTGAGGTGGTGATTATAGTTTATCGCCTAATCAGGACACCAGAGTACCAGATGGTTATCATGTTAGAGAACCCTCTTTAGGGTTCGGTAAAGAGATGGTGGATTTCATCTATCTAGACTCACAACTATGAAGCACCTTCATGGGTAGAGTTTGAGCATCTCATTAGAGATGAGTTCTCACAAATTTCACTGAGAGGTGTGTGTATACATGGGTTTATTATACTCTTGTAGGGTAGCAAGATAGTGGTCGATTATTCATCGAGCCTCACGAATCATTCTAGGTACTAGAGGGATTTGGTTAAGGATCAGTACATGATTGGTTTGACCTTCAAGCATGGTATTCATTGAGAAATATGAACCTGCAACATCCGTATATAACTTCCAAATTATGCTAGAGTTCTCGAATGATCATTGGTGGATGCATTTTTTTTGGATGAGAAGATAAAACTAGTGAAATTTAGCAGTAGTATGGCATATGTAGAGACCTCTAAAGTATTAATACCATGTCTGAATCAGGAATCTTGAAATAGAAGAATTTTCCAGAAGTGGTCCCATGAAAAAAGTTATGTAGTTCATGTTTCAAAGGGTGGATCCATCCAACCTTTTGAGAGGAGGTTCTATTCAAGTGATGAAAATGTATGTCTCACATGAGATTGTCTAACCCTTCATGTTGTTGACAACAAGATTGTGGATGGATCAGTAAGAAATAGACAACAATAGGAGCAGTTAGATTCATATGGCAGTGAACATGGTAGTGAAGCTAGGATAGAAAAATTTGGTGCTCAACATTTCAATATGTTACCACCACCACCCCTTGGTGATCCCCGTATTGCTCAGGAAGATATAGGTCATTGGAACGACCAACTTGATACAATCGAGGCACATGCCCCAAGGGATCCAGGAATGATTCGAGGTATGACATTTGTATTTTCTACCTTATCTACAGTACTGATAGAAAAAGGGTCTAGTCATTTCTTTCTCCCCAGATATATTTCTCAAGACCTAGAGATTCTATTTACCCGCTGAATCAACCGCTATGATTAGAGTCACCTACTAAAGAAGAGCCAGTGATCACACATCGATGAAGAATGTGTGACATGACCCTTGGAGGTAATATTTTTAGTTGGATCATCTTTGTGTCAGTGTTGAGGCCTTATGAAATCATTCTTAGTATAGACTGGTTATTCATAGTCCATGCCCAAATTGATTATTTATGTCGAAGGGTGTGGTGTTTATGTTGATATGGAATAATTTTTTCCTTTATAAGTGAAAAGGAACCCAAGGTATCAAAGGATGGACTCATGGATATGAGGGTGTAAATGATTACTCAAGAGTTGGCTATCATGACCCTTGTAGTATCATATGTTATGAGTTTTTAGTTCCCTAAAATAGTGGAGGAGTATGAGGATGTATTTATAGAAGTAGTTTCTCTTATACCTCCCCACTAGGCGATAGACTTAGGCATTGATTTACACCCCATGATGGTATTAATAACATCACAAGTATATCATATGGATTGTGTAGAGATTTGTGATCTGAGTGTGCAGTTGGAGGAATTGTAGAGGAAGTGATTCATCATACCATGTTTTTGACCATAGGTGGCCCCATTTTTCATTTCCAAATTCAATATTTGAGATTATGGATGTGTGTGGCCTATTGACACCATAACTAGGTGACCATGAAGAATAATAATACACTACCATGAATGAATAACCTATTTGATTAGTGGTTAGGGGCACAATGGTTCTCGAAGGTTGGCCTTTGATCAGGCTATCACTTGTTGTGAGTATGAGATGTTGATATATCGAATACAACACTCAGATGAAACCACTATCACAATGAGTACATGGTGATGCCCTTTTTCACGATGGACTCCCAATAAGTGTACATGGGACTCATGGACTAGATGTCCCAAACATATTTATACCGGTTTATCATAATCTTAATCGATGATATACCTGTGTATTCAGAGTCCGAGGGGGATCACACAAGGAACTTAAGGATGGTTATGAACATACTCTTAGAGAACCCATTATATGGGAAACTCTCAAAGTTCCTGTTTTGGATTCTGTAAGTCCACATTTTAGGAAATTCTATCTCATTGAATGAAGGGGATGTAGACCCAACCATGGTGGTGGCTGTGTTAAAATGGGATCCACTAAGGAGCATGATGAAGGTATAGAGCATCCATGGGATGATAGGCTATTAATAGATATTCCTACCAGATTTATATAGGATATTATCACCAATTACATCGTTGAACCAAAAGGTGTGGCATTTCATGTTGAAAGATAATTTCCAACAAGATTTCTAGACGTTTAGGAAGAGTTTAATGAGTGATATTATCATTAGATACCTAGAGGGGTTGTCTAGTACACAGTATTTGGTGGTGCATTGGGGAAAAGACTTGTATGGGTCTTGATGTTGAGGAATGCGATGGATTATTATGTTTCTCTCTAGTTGAAGAGATGTGAGAAGAACTACATGATAGACTATAATGATTTGGAATCGGTATTCCTCACATTGAATATTATGATGGAACTACCTACAGGGAGAGCACTGTATATCTATAATGATCACATGAGTCTAAAGTACATCTTATCTCAAATGGAACTAATCATTAGACAACTGTGATTGATATAGTTCATACAAGACTATGAATTTGTGGTTATCTTTACTCTAGGGAAGGGGAATGTGGTGGAAGATTATATCAGAATGAGATCTAGTTGACAATTGCAAAATGAGTCATCAAAGTAGTTGGCCTCATTACAGTAATACGTTTTTGATGTAGAGAGATTAGCTAACCTCCATTCAATGGTTGTCACAGCTCAAATATTAAACCATGTCAGGGAGGCACAACTTTAGGATATCGACTCTGATACCCCACATTCTCATATGTCCATAGGACATGCCCCTGATGGATATTCAAAAGGTTAAGAGAACATCATCCTTTTAAGTGGATGTACAAATTTTCCAATTGTGTTGTATGAGGATTTTATAGGGGAGTTTCATGAATCCCTTTTGGAGGTATATCCAAGATTAGAAAAAATGTATCAGGATCAATGATGTCTATTCTAGTGGTTAGGAATGAATAACACCGTGTCATAGTTATCTTCATGATGCCTTACATGTCTGCAAATTAAGGCTGAGTACCAAGTTCATGTGGGCTTTGATCAACCCCTTGTTCGGATCCATGGGGTCCCATCGATAATAGTTTCTGATTATGATAAAATTTTTACATATGCTTGTGGAATGAAAAATAGGAGTTATTTGGGACCAATTTATGGTTGAGCCTGAAATTTCACCCCCTAATAGATGGAAATATGGAGCCTAACATTTAGGTCTTGGAGGATATGATGTGGGCTTTCATGTTGGACTTTAGCCATAGTTGGTAGCATCATCATCCACTTATAGAGATCACATACAACAACAAAAACCATTCCACTATTGGAATGGCCACATTGGAGGCTTTTTTCATGTGACCTGACAGGTCACCACTATGCTTGACTAACCTAGTGTAGTTAGTATTTATGCCCCAAGAGTTGCTGCGAGTGACTACCAGTAAGCTTCAGTTCATCTAGGAATGGGTGTAGACTACCTGGATCTATAAAAAAACATATATTGATGGGTTAAAATAGAATTTACAGTTTGAGGAAGGATACCATGTGTTCCTTTGGGTTTCACCTTGATGGGGATTGTGGAGATTTTTCCAGGGAAACAAGTTATCGTTGAGGATTATCAGTACTTTTAAAATACTATGAATAGTGGGGAGGTGGAATAACACTAGGATATTCCCCCACAGTTGGAATGGGTACCCCATGTCTTCCATGTGTTGTAGTTTAGGAGCTACGTGCATGAACCATCACACATCATCATCAAGGGAGAGTTGGAAATTGATGATGGAGAATAATTTTATTAGTACATGTGGAGATCGTGGATTGACATGAGATGATCCATTTTAGGTGAGAGAATAATTTAGTGCATTTCAATTGGAATTATTTCAATTTCTACGAGAGCACATCGAAGCAGGAGGCACAAATTCATGTGCAATACCCACATACTTTTGAGTGGCCATGTATTGGGCTTCTCAGGGATGTAAATCCCAATGGTGGGGAGAATGTAATGTCTTAAAATTTTCTATGTATTATTTCATTAATAATAAACTCAATTAATTCATGACTAGGAGATAAGACTTAGAGCGATTCCAAGGCCCAGAGTGCCCAGAATAAATTTTTGAAATATATTAAAATATAAAATAGAAGGTGCACAATGTTTTCTAAAAAAGTGTAATAACATCTAAACGGTTTTCATAATTTCATATCTGAGGGCACTATTGGGTTGATAGTACAAATTTTACCCTAGGAGATGCCTAACATCGGCTAACACATGATAACTATGAAATGTAGTTTTAGGAAATTTATTAAATAAAATAAATTAAAAATATATTTTATTTTATTGTTTTGAAGTGATGGAGAAATGATTTTTAATTTATACATTTAAATATACATCCAAGGTGAGGATAATAACCCATGAATTTTTAGGAGTCTCTGGAAAAAATCCTAGAGAGATTTCTCAGTAGAAAATGACGATGTAGCATGGATCAGAGATCGATGGACAATATTTTTGATGGATCTCACCCAAAAAGACGACACGAAGACTGATCATATTTAGTAAATGGTATGACCGAAAGGTAGTTATTTGTTATTGGGATTTCTCATTCACCATTCCTAGATTCAGCGATGAATGCAGACCAAAAAACAAAGAGGTTGGTCCATGGTTTTCTTGTTCTTACAGGATGTGATATGAATGTGGGTTTTTATCGAGATTTTTATTATTCAGATTTAATTATGTTTTTGTGATCATTCATTTAGAATATAGCAAGGCATGCATAAAAAAGGATGTGGTCTATTCCATAGGTTGTTTATTTCGAGTTTCTCAATTGATGTTATTCATGTTTACATGGTTTATAAACTAACGATCATCGTGCCTTTGACACATGTCACCAAGATATGAAATTTAATATCCAACGTGATTGTGAACTAGTAGAGGTGTGAAAATGATGTTTATGGATAAATAATAGTGATTTGATAGATATAACTCATTGGTTTGTTCGCATTTGGGAGATGGGAATCTATTTTAGTAGTTGATTAAATGCGTCAAACCCACTGATTCTGTGTTTCAATAGAAATGATTCCATGGACATCTTTTTTCGATGAGAAAGGATCTTTGGATCAAACACCATGGGACCAGACAAGTCATGCGAAGGAAGAATGAATGTTCTAGAATCCCAGGATGAACACAATGTGTAGTTTGGGCTATACGGTGTGAGGCCCCACAGAGCAGCTGCTAGGGTTTTGAGAGGCAATCATGTGTGACACGACGTGTGACCCCTATAAATTGACATGTGGAACCTTCCATAAGACTCAATGTGCGTATCTAGAAATACACAAACATGGGGAGGAGTACACGGGTCTCACACATGGTGTGTACGCCCCCACACGGCATGACTGAACTAGTTACTCACACTGCCCCATGCAATAGTTCATGGACAAGTATACACGGGTTATCACCATGTACTATCACACATCCATAGTACACAAACTGACCTTGAATAGAAGGAAACAACGTGTGACCCTTCTACACCATGTTACGACTCTTCAACCCAACATTTAATTTTTAACACGGGTCATGGGATACAGGCAGTACCCAGGGTCAGGGGACACAGTTTGTGACACTACTACATGTTTTGTGTAGTGTCAAAATATAAGTGTAAATGTATATGAAATGGAAAAATAAAAGGGGGGGGGTGGTGGTGGATTTTAGAGTAAAAATATTTGTATTTAAACTCTAAATAAAAATCATGGAATATGAGATCCTAGACAATGAAAATTAACAATTTATATTATGAAACAATACAAATGATCAAACTTTTCCTGTATCTGATGGATATAATAAGACACATATAGTTATTAAAAACAACTATATTTGGATGGAATACAATGATCAGAGTATAAAAAAACTGAATGATTATACCATAAAATGTATATAATCTATAAATACAGTGTAGCGTGAATGAATGGATTGTTATTAAATAAACTACAATATAACATAATATCATTTGAAAGAGTTAATAAAAGTATTCTATTTATATTAAAAATATATGTATAAAAGTAAAGGGTATTAAAATTATTTTAACCCAATGGTATGGTATCCTTTCACCATGGATAATAGATATGTCTTATCACCACTTGGGCATGCCCTCAATATGATGATAAACACTTCTGTAATTCTATCCATAAAATCCATCAATTAAGAAGGTAATCTACACTGCTATCATTAAAATATTTTAAATCCTTCTATACAATGATCAGCAGAACCATCATCCTATTCATGGAAGTCGTCGATTGTTATCACAATGATCGGTCCCATAAACCAATACAAATCATATTTTGAAATACAAGAACTAGGAATTGGAAATTATTGTATTTGATCTTCATAGATTTCCACAGGAAGCAAGAGAGAGGATACACCATCTCTCTCTAGAAATTAAATCACAAAAGTGTGTCTTCTATGTTTTCTCATCCGAGTTTGTACTCTCTGGTTCAAATGACCTCCTATGGATAGGCCTCCTATCCAACAATCATTTTTTTCAACTGTCATATTTCTCCAAAAAACATGGAGTGACTTGGACACCTGTAATTAAAATGGAAAAAAAGAATATACGAATTTTTTTTTATTAGTATATAACTAATTCCATGACATAGTTTTGGTAAGAAAATAATAAGTATATAATTATTAATGAATTATTATTATGAATATATAAATAAATGTTAAAAGGATAATGTGAAACCTATATGTATTATTAGAGTAAGACACATGTACAATTCAAGACATGAGTACGATGCATAACATGGTTAAGATGTATGAAATGGTTAAAATGAATAATATGGATATTATACATAAGAAGGTTATGAGGTATAACATAGTTATGTTTTATAACATGGTTACGATGCATAACGTCATTATGATGTGTAACATGATTATGATAAATAACTTTATTAGGATACATAATTTGATTCTGATGTATAACATGATTATGATGCATTACAATACATGTGGTTACGAGGAAAATGATTATATGAATTTACAATGAAAAAAATTTCAAGCAACTATGATGAAAAAAAACATATGTGCTTATGATGAAAACATCGTATGTGTGTATGATGAAAAAGAACATACAATGAAAAAAACATATTATGAAAAACAATGTGGTTAAGATGAAAAATAACATATGTGTTTACGATAAAAAAGTAACATATGTGGTTATGATGATAAGGATGAAGTAATTTGTTATTTCCAAAAAGAATGATGAATGGTAATGTCAAAAACAAAATTTGACTCAATAATCTCCCCCTTTTTGGAAAGAACAAAACAAAACAAACAAAAATTCTTATCTCCCCCTGAGATTAGTAACTCTTTTGAATATAATAGTGAATATTACTAAATCCACCTAGGTAAAAGATTATTTATAAGGATCTTATTATCTTTACATCATCATTTCATTTGAGTTTTCTCCCATAATAAGCTATTATCCCTTTTTCATTTTTATGGGAAAAAATCATCTATATCATGAAATTTATTCCTTTCCAAATTATTATCAACCTTATTGATTTTAAAAAATAATAATGGAATACATTTTATTCTAGAAAGGAGTTAGAGAAACAAAGTATATGAAACAAAATAAATTACATGACATGTAATTAAATATGTTTTATTAAAACCAGGGTTCTGAAATTCATTCATTCTCCTTTTGTTTCTCCAAGAGGTTGAAAAAAATCTTCTTCTTTTTGAACTCATTCATATCCTCCATCAACTTATCAATAGATCCTTGACGATCCTTCATTTTATCAACCTATTTAGCAATAATCATTCTCTTATTTTCGGAACCTTTATTCATGATTTCGATTGATTGGTTCTATTGCTTTGATCCTTAATTCATGGGAATTTTAATCATCCATTCTGACTCCGTAGAAGTTCTCTAAAATTACAACTCTATTTGAGAGAAAAATATCATTACATACATTTTAAAACTTTTTCATTTTACATTCACGATCTTTAGTGTTTATTCCTTTTGTGGTACTCAGCCTTTGAAAGGCTGCTACATTTTATTTAAATGAGTGAACAACTTTTGGTAGACTAAATTAAGATCATTTAAATGCTTCACAAATTTATTATGCCCATCTACATGATACCTAGGATTTTCATAAATATAGTAGGACCCCTTAACAACTTTGTTACAAGCCTTACTATGATCTGGAGGACATTCTTCGAATAAATTAAAATCATCGTCAATGTTAAAAATACAATCCTTCAGAATCTTGATAGAATACGTTCTTTATTTATGAAAATTAGCAATGATTTCTAGGACGGATTAAATTTATGGTAATTAAGGGATAGTATTTTATAATATGTTAATGTCTTTCTAAATATATTTAATTCCCTTCACGGTAATTGTTAATTATAAATATGTATCTTCTTTGATGTCTGAATGATATTTAAAATGTGTTTTTGTACAGATAAAAAAAGTTAGTTGATTCCAATTGTAATCAGATTGTTATCGTTATTTGTCATAGATTTGAATAATTTTGTTGGTAGTATTATTTTTAGAAACCCTTTTTGATTATTAAGGATCAAAAGATGAAAACGTAAAGGATGGGGCTTTGGATGAATCTACTGAATCATTTTTCTTGTTTGGAGCATCATTATTGTCCACTTATTTTTCTTCTTCTTCATCATCCTCTTCTTCTACTTCTTCCATTTATTGAATTAGGATTTTTAAAACCTATTATTTAGTTTACTATTTTTGTCTCCCATTCACTGATGGATCTAGTAGGGTTTGAAGAGCTGGCTCCCTTATACCTATTCCAATTATAGCTTCCTCAACTATCTTTAGAATACTACCAATATCAATAACTGGAGCCTTTATCTTCTTTGTTATATTTTTATTTTCTTATTCTTTTATTTTTTATTCAGTTATTATATACTCATCTAGGGCTTTAGTAGCGTCCAATCTAAATTGTGGATCACCTTCATTCATTTCATCCTTCTTTTCCTTCAATTCTTTCACAACCTCATCCAATAATTATATTTATTTCTTTGATTTTATGGGGTTTGTAGAATTTGATAACATTATTTTTCTCGGTGTTGATTTGAAGAGATTTGGATATTTTTCACTCCCTTCACCGTTTTATTTTTATTTCTCAGCTTGTAGATCCTTCACAAACATCTTGGATTTAGGTTTTATTAAAAACATGAGTTTCTTGATCTTAACCTTAAAGATAGGAGGATGATTTAAAGTAATCATATCTAAATTAATTGGAACATTGAAAAAACTCAAGGATTTCATTCCAAAACATTCTTAGCATAGTGGTAAATATGATCAGAAAGGATTTTATTGCGCCAGATTTACATTTCTTGATGGTCAAGAAAATAAATCCTATAGGATCCAACTTCCTCAAATTGGATTGTTAGTAAAAAAACATAAGAATCAGAGACTTTTAGTGTTTCTACTTTATCCTTTCATGTTTCTAGGAATCCTTACATCCAAAGGGATTGGATAAGGTTGTAAAATAATAAATTATTTACCTTCCTCTTATCGACATGAATATCAAAATTTCTTCCTCTTATTTTCTTTATCAAAAGTTTCATCTTGATAGGGTAATTTGAGGGAAAGGAAAATAGAAACTCCCCAGACGGAACTCCTATGAAAGAAGATTCATGTTTTATAGAGGTTGTGTATTTCATTTCATAGATGATAAAGACAGAACTTGAGTCCTTCATCACTCTCCATTGTTTTGTAGAATTATAATAGCTCCTCCTAAAACTTGAAATCTTGATCTGATTTTGCTCTTTCAATACCCAGAGATTCCAATCCATGGAAATTTTTTATAATTTTCAAAGAAGTATCATAAGTCTCATAAAATTATTGAGAAATTATCCTTTAAACTTAAAAGGTCATATATGAGAAATCTTTGGGAGACATTTATTTCAGAGATGAATAAGTTGAATCAAACAAGAAAGTCTTGAAAAACAATGTAAAAAACTATGATTTTTTCTGGTTTTGAATGTTGTGGATTTCTATGATTATAAAAACTACGGTTGTCTTAGATTATGAAAATTGCTGGTTATTTCAAGAGAATTATAACTTTTTTGATTTTTATAAATATTTCTATCTGGGATAGATAGTTGGGGTTCTTTTAAAACAAAATTTGAAGGTTGAGACTAGATCTAAAAGAACCAATGATTGATAATGACATTAAATTATTGAGGTTTTCAAAAAAAAATCATGATGATCCTGATTGGAAAACAAATGAAAGATTTGAAATACAAAGAACTTGATATATAATGGAAAATATAGGGTTTTAGAAGGTGTACTAGTCCGATTATATAGATATATATATATTAGTTTCAATATATTGTTCTTATGATAACAATACTTATAAACTATAAAATAGAAATTTTAATTCTAGAAAACATTTGAAACTAATAGAAATAATAATATTGATACAACAGTATTGTCCCAAAAATTCGAATACCAATAAAATTATAAAACTGATAAAATTATAATACAGATAAAATAATAAAACTGATAAAATTGTAAAACAGATAAAATTGTAAAAATGGTAAAATTGTAAAACTGACAAAATTATAAAACCAGTAAAACTCTATTACCAATAAAAACATGAAACTGATAATCATGAAACTGATAAACATGAAACTTGTAATTAAACATGAAACCGACACACCATAAAACTGATAATCATGAAACTGAATGTTGTTTTTTTCATGAACAAGAATATAATGAATCTTTTATGAAATGACATGTTGCAGACATACTTTTTCTATCCATTCTACAACCCCAAAGTCATAATCTAAAAAAATTTCAAAAATATCATTTCCAAAAGAATAAAATATTCCTAAATCCAATGTTCCATTAAAATAGATAAAATTCATTTTTACTAGTTTTAAATGAGATTCTTTTTGATATTATTGATATATTGAACATAAGAATATGGAAAACATTATGTTATTATGACAAAACGATTAGTATTGTATGCTTATTATCATTCCTCTAAATTATTTTTTATCAAATGGATTCCCAGTTCCATCAAGATCATGAGTATTTGAAGTTCTTATTGGAGTACGATTATTTTTATTATTTTCATATCCATACTTTTTAAGTAAATCATTGATATACTTATATTGGGATATATAGGTTCTTTATAGTTTTTAAGATATTTGAAAACCTAAAAAAAATGCTAAATCACCCATAATAATCATTTAAAACCCCTATTTCATGAGATTCATAAAATAATTACATAGATATTGTTGAGCTGATCCAAATATAATTTCATAAAATTATATTTGAAAAATCAAAATATTTTTGTCTTTATATTTATAAAAAGTGTTGGATATGTAGACACTTTTGCCTAATTTTATTGTAATATAGAATCTTGTAATCCTATCTTACCAAAATCTATGGGGTTGTTTAAGAATATATAAATATTTTGTAATTTTGAAAACATGATTAGGATATTTTGTGTCTAAAAATCTAGGATGTTGTTCAACAAAAGCATCTTCTTGTATATGTCCATTATGTAAAGAACATTTTAAAACAGTTTGAATTTTTTTGAAGTTAAATAATGTAAAAAGATCTAATAGAATTTGAATAGATTAATGTTCTGCTAAGGGAGAATAACTTTCTTCATTTTTTATTCCCTCTTATTCATTATATTCCATTTTAACATGTCTAGCTTCGTTTCATATAATGACTCCATTTTCATCACATTTATTTTTGAAACTCCATTTTACTCCAAATACAGTTTTTTCTTCAAGTATTTAAACCAAGGTCCATAAATTATTCTTTTCCAATTAATTTAGTATATATTTCATTTATTTTATCCAATCCTCACTTGCCAGTGATTCATTATATATATTAGGTTCAAACTACGATAGAAAAAAATGATGTTCTTTTTCATTTATCAAGGAATTTCTTTTCCATATATGTGGATTTACATCACCAATTATATTATCACTATAATGATTCAAAATAAACAATTGATTTGAGTTTCTTAAATCATTATCATCAACAAAAGGTAGAATGTCTTCTAGGGTAAATATTTCTGAAAAAGATTCTTCAGTATTTCCCTTTTTAGATGAATTTTCAATCAAATGTTGATAATCAGTTTTTCGAAACACATCTATATATCTATATAGGGGTTGTTTAAAAAAAATGATCATTTTCATCAAATTTAACAAGCACCATTTCCTAAAAAGTACCAAAGTTTTTGTTAATAAAATCTATATTCCATAGAAGTAGTGGAATAACCAAAAAATATTGATTCATCAAAATTGGGTGCAAATTTAGGTAATTTATCATTAGTATTCAATACTAATACTTTGCATTCAAACACACTAAATTAAGAAACATTAGGTTTTTGTCTAGTCCACGACTCAGAAGGTGTTTTTTAATGAAATGGAGTAATTAAAACTAAATTTATAGTATGACATGAAGTACTTACTGCTTCAGACTAGAAATGATTAGAGATTTAGTATTCATTCAACATGGATTTGTCATTTACTAAGGAATACAATTTATTTTTTCAACAACACCATTTTTGTAAGGGGTTATTGGACTTGAAATGTTTTTAGTAATACCATTGTTACTAAAAAAAGTTAAAAAATCCGAATTTTGAAATTCTCCACCATGATAAAATAAGAGAGTAATCAGTTGAAGGTTTTTCTCATTTTTAACATGGCCTGTAATAGATTAGAAAAAATAAAGGGCTTTATATTTAATTGATAGAAAATAGAACAATCTAAATATGGTTTAGTTATAAAATAAAACCTATACATAGTATTTTCCTCTAATACTTTTAGTTGGTGTATTACCAAAAAGATCCATGTGCACTATCTATAATGAATTAGTAGTTGAAACTTCAATTATATATATAAATATAGGTTTAGGATTCAATATATATAGATAGGGGTTGTAGAAATTTAATTAATCATTACTAAGATATAATAGATCCTTAATAAGACGTTCTATTGAGAGTTTACATCGGTTTCTTAGGTTACAATATCTTAAACATCTATTCCATAACCAAGATTGTTCTTCCATTTAACATAAGCATGATAATTCTAGGACCCCATGATCTTATATGTTATGTGTGGATACATTATCATGCTTATGTGTAGAGACAATTAATTCATCTATGGAATTGTAAAATAAAAATTTCTCATTACTAAAATTTACAAGGTAACCTTCAACACATAATTGACTTTTTCTTATAAGTTTGTTCATATTACCTTTTACGATCAAAAAATTTTAAATTAATACTTTTCCTAAGAGAACAATATTACATATACATGTGATATTTCCTGGAGAATTATATTTTAAGTACACTCTTCCACCTTTCACATCAATGATTTTTTGAAATAAATAATTATTTGTAGTCATATGTTGAGTAAATACACTACCCATGTACCAAATTTTCCTGTTGTTGGTACATGTTTTGTTTTTATGGAAATGAAACAATTAGGTATATAGAACAAAAACTTGTTTGGATTTGGAAATGTTAGATAGGGTAACATTAGGAATCCACATTAATTTTGAAAATTGAACTTTATCAAATCCTAATTATTGGGGTTTATTAAGGGAAAAATTTGATTCCCAATGTCTAGCACTCGGACACAGGGTGCAAAATGGGGAATTTTTAGGAACGAATTATTTATGTATAAAATTAGGATTTGAGTAAGAATAAACTATTCCATAATTATTTCATAGATGATGAATTTGTGAATACATGTTGTCAATGTGTTTTTTCTGAGGTAAAGTTTATAGAAGTTTTTATGGGAAATTTTTTTGGTTTCTAGTGTAATGATTAAAATTTCACTGTCACATGAATTTATTTTGGAATTAATTTTTATTTGAAAAACATTTTCCCATAAAACAAGTGTTCCAAAGTCCATATAATGTATATTCATATCATAATTTACTTCCATATGTTTTTTTGGAATATATCCTAAATCAAGAGTTTTCTAATCAATATCTTTTGAGCGATATTATTTTTCTTCTTTATGGATAGACATTCACGAATTTTCCTTATCATGTTTTTTCATGAGATTTACATTATCATTCCCATGTAGTTTGTAAAATATAGATACTTCTTCAAAATAAGGTAAATTATCCTCTAATGAGGAATATTCTTCATCCGAAGGGTATGGATATTTATCATCATGGTAGTTGTCATTTAATGATATATTTGTAATAGATTATTCATTTTGTACCTTATTTATGAGAAAATGATTTTAAATATGTATTCTAGCTATAATACTAATATACATAGGAAAAAGTGATTCATATTATGAATATTAATCTGAAGATTCACCACCACTGACACTCTATGTATCATTTGAATTCAATAATTTCATAGTCTTAGACTTAAAATACAATATATTGTTTCTTTCATAATGTTTATCATTTATTCCCTTTCTTTTTAGAAATTGAAAATCTTGTCTAATATTTCATACTCTTTTAAATTCATAACATAAAATTTATGAGCCATTATTAACCTTTATATCTTTATTCTTGAATCTATACTAAAAATATTTATTTCCCACAGTCTTGTTCATTATTCAAGAAAGATTTTCTAGTTTATTCTCTGAATGCTCACATTCACCAGATTCAAATATAGAAACATCTTTCATAGAAATAGATATTATTAACCATTATAGAGTCCTTGATTTATAGTTATTAGTAAATGTTACACTTCTGTTACTATTAATATTCTTAATAAAATCTACATATATTTTATTTCTTGTCTCACATTGTAAGAGAGTCCCTAAAATTTATCGAGAGAGATTTGAGTATCTTTCCTATTCTCATCAACAACCATCCTTTTGGATTCCCACTCTTTGGAAATGATATCAGTAATTTTTTCCACAAGTATTTCATTATCATGTCCCTTTTATCCCATATGTTTTTGATTATTGATGATTTTCCTAAATCGTTACTGAACCTGGCATACTGGTTCACCATTGAAAAAAACCATGATATTTAGCTCAGAGTATGGATCTTATTTTTTCTAAAAAATTATATGTTAAAAAATCCATGACTTCATGTTTCTACCCGATACTGTTGGATGCTTCCAATGATGATAAATGACTATATATATTCCGTGTCATATAGCATAAAAATGAATTTCGAACCTTGAAATATATTTGATATTCCTGTTTCTCATGGTTGGTGAATGTTTTGGATTCCATGTCTTGAATTTTGTAATATCTAGTGAGCATTAAAAAACTTTCTACTCCATTATTAATAAAAAAGGAATTCATTTGATCTCTCTTGTACTCTTAATCATTTCCATCTATGATATGCGGTCTTGTTGGGTTTTTATTATCAATTGATCTAATATTCATTCATTCCAAATCATAAAAAACAGCTTTCCACTTCACACGTTAGTATAGTATGTACTTATACACAATGGGTTTATAAAAAAATATAACTGTCTTATAGAAAGGAATAAACCATGTAAAACATATTAGTGGAATTCTAATGTGATACCTATTGTAGGATTGAAATATAGATAAAAATTTATATGAGATGGCACAATACAAGGGGGGGGGGGTAATTGTATGTTTAAATGTTTTTTTAAAAATATTAAGAAGAAACCTAGTTTATGATATTTTAAACAAACGCAACTCTAATATCATCTTTTGAAAAAATAAAAATGATCAGACTATCTGTGGATTCGATGGTTATAATATGACATGACATGTAATTAAAAACAATTTTATTTGTGTTTAATATAGTTATCATAGTATAAAAAAGTGAATCATTATACCACATATAATATATAATCTATTAATAAAATGTAATGTGAATGAATGTACTGTAAATAAAAAAATTACAATATAAAATATAATGAATATAAAGAGTAAATAAAAGGATTCTCATTAAATTGAAAATTCCAATTGAAATGTTAAGGGTATTAAGATTTTTTTTATCATAAAGAGTAGGGTATACATTCACCTATGATAATAGTTATATTTTACCACCGCCTAGGTAATCCCTTAGTAAGACGAACATGACATATATATTCCAATCCATGAGAGCCTTCGATTAAGATGTAAATTGACACCTCTGTCTCTCAAATACAAGAAATACCTTGATACAACAAAAAACGACAATGTGTTCCTTTCCCTGGAATCCCTAAATTGTTATCATCATAATCGGTAACACATTTCAAATGAAACAAAATATTGAAATACAATATCTTTGAACAAGTTGTTGATGTCTTTAATCATCATGGATTTTCACAAGAAGCAAGAGAGAGGTTACATCGTCTCTCTATAGGACATAAATCACAAAAGCGTGTCTTTAATGATCGATCGTCAAAGATTATATTCTATTGTTCAAATGAAATCCTATTTATTGACCTGTTATCCAATATCCATATTTGATTTCAATAATCATGTTAATCTAGAAAACTCAGACGAACTTTGACAGCTGGAATTACAACAGTCAAAATAAAATAGAAATTACAACCTCATTTTGATTAGTATATAACTAATTCCACGACATTGTTTTGGTTTGAAAATAATAAGTACAAATGTATAAATGAATGAGTATGATGAATATATAAATCATGAGTAAGTGGATATTGTGAAACAAGTTTGCAGTATTAGAGTATGAAAAGAGTACAACGCCATACATGAGTACGATTCATAACATGGTGACAATGTATTACATGGTTATGATGAATATGATGGATATGATAAATAACATTGTTACAATGTATAACATGGTTACGATGTATAACATCAGGACAATGCTCCACATGGTTATGATGCATAATGTTATTATTATGCATAACACGATCATGATGCATAACATGATTACTATGTATAATGTTCTTACAATTCATAGTGGGATTACGATGCCTAACAATACATGTTTCTATGATGAAAATCATCATACACGGTTACAAAGAAAAACAATTTATGCGATTATGATGAAAAACATATGTAGTTATCAGGGAAAACAATATATGTTGTTATGATTAAAAACAATATATGATGAAAAACAACATATTATGAAAAACAATATATGTGGTAATGATGAAAAATGACAGATGTGGTTATGATAAAAAACAACATATGTCCTTATGATGAGAAACAAGAAGAGTCTTCTTATTTACCAAATCAAGAGATGAATGGGAAAGTCGAATCACATTTTGACCCAACGCTATGTACTCTCTTCCACATGGATTGAGCCACATTTACACCATATATTATATAGGTTTTGTTAAGGGATTGTTCTTGTATCCTTCTCTTGAAGGATACTGGTATCATTTCCTACTCATAGGAGTATGATCCCTTCAGTAATATTTTCTTCATAGTGATGTTGGAATCTTACGAATCCCAGAGTTGGATCCTATATTAATTCTTTGTTCCCTCGGTAGAGTCCTTGGTATTGAAATTACCGAATTCACTGGGTTTTGATCCTCTACATTGTAGGTTAATCTAGATGGTGTTAGGTAACACCCCATGGTCCTAGTTGTGATCCTCATTTTTTATATCATATCTCTCTCTTCAGATCTATCAACATATCTATCTCATGATGGTTCTGAAAATTAGTACATCCTTAGAAGATGTCATTTGTGCTATTATACTCAGGAGTGTTTTCTCCCATAGGATTTCATCGGGGAATCTTCAAGATGAATACATGGTGTTGGTATATGGTAGTTGTGACTTACCTCGATATTTCATGTCTTCGGTTGAGTATATCTTGATATTTTTTTTACATGTATTTTTCATATATATTGTATAGATAAGACTGTATCTTCCTTTGTGTATTGATTTGTGGCATAGGGGTCTCCTACTAAGTATTGTTATACTCATCACTATGTGGAATTTTCCCACACAAGTCGTGTCTTTTATAGATGAGCGACCTTTTGATAGACTAATACCTGATACTGATTTGTGAGTTCACACAGAATGAGGTGTTCTTATAGTTTCAAGAAGCATTCCAAGTACCTATTTTTTATAGGGTTGAATTTATAGTTTATGTACAATTTATTTTGGTGGGCTTGTATTCTGTCCCTATTTTCAATACTGTACTTTTCTTCCAATATTTCTCTACTGGTTGGGATAGAGTTTTCATGCATTTTTTAATTTGTTCATTTTTTACATTTTAGAATTTGTGGGATTGGATATTTTTTCATGCATATATGTACATAAGAAATGCCTCCCATGTTAGTGATCTGCCTATTCAGTTCTAGACACCATCTCCTGGCCAATTGGAGGTGGGCAATGAGAGTCACGACATGGGCCCCACTGGGATGGTTTGTGAAAATCTGAAATGAAGAAACTAAAATGAAGAGGATGGTGAATTGTTTAATTGATGGAAGAAATATTTATGAACCCAATAAACATCCCCTATCAATGATCACTCATGTTTATTTTATTATTCAAAAGTGTAATGACCCGAAATTTTGAATAAATCTTGTTTCCTAATTTTATGTGTTATTTTATTTTATTTTTATACTAAACAAAAATGCTTCATTTGATAACCTGAGTATAATTAAAATGAGACCATTGGGTTTTGACTGGTATATGACCATTGGTCAATATGACCGCTGGAAACTAAACATTTTGATTATTGTCTCTAAATACAAGTAATCTTGGTTAATTATTATAGAAATAAGATTTTTTTGCCTCACCCTGTAGTCTTGGACCGATCGAATCCAATCTAACAAACCTTGGGAAGGACGTAGCACCATTGGGCTTTACTTTGGACCAAACCCAAGCCGAACTTCATCGTGTGAAGCTAGAACGGAACCGCCTTCGCGAGAAGTTCAACCTGATAGAAACTACTACTTGTGCGATGTTGGCCGAGCATCCCTCAGATTCTCTCACCTTAGCACACCTTACACTTAGGTCCTATGCTGGTGTGATAAGGTGCTATGTAAGGATACCGTAACTGCCTTGTGTAACCCTTTATTTTAAATAAAATTTTTATTTCTTCTTATGATGAAGTTTATAAATTTTCAAATGTTCGGATAAATATATTATGCATATTTTTGATGAATTTTAGAAAAAGGATATTTTAAAAATGTTTAGGTAAACCTTAAATAATTAAAAATGTGTAATAATTTTCCAAAAATGGTCTTCTACAATTATGTTCTGTACGAAATTTAGAGTCTAATAAGATCAACTGGATTTTTGATGAATAGAAAATTATGAATAGTGATTTTATGCTTAGGATTAGTAATGTGACCAAATGGATTAGTAATCTCACTTAATGAAAGTATTAATGTAATCTAGGAACCTTGATTAAGTAATGCGATTCAATAAAATGGTTAAATAACGGTTTCATAAATTTTTATTCAAGTACTAGTTTTTTTGGGTGAATAGTTTTTTTTAATTAAAATTTTAATTAAAATTATTTAGAAAATAATTTTTATAAAATGGATTTCATTTTTCAACTCAGAGCATCGATATTATGTTAAGGTAATTTTTGGGGTTTTTTCTGAAAAAAAATGAATTTTCCGTGAATAGTGTATTTATTTAAAAAATAAATAAAAAATATTTAGAGAATTATTTTTATAAAATGGAGTTCATTTTTGAAATCAGAGCATTGATATTTGGTTAAGGTGAAATTTTGGGATTTTTCGAAGAAAGTTGAATTTTCAGTGAATAGTAAAAATACAGTTGTAGGGTTTTGGTATGTTTAATGACATCATAACTGTGTAATGATGATTTCATGATATATTTTTTGGGTTGGCCGACCAAAGGTTATGAATTATTGTATTGGGGGCCCCATGTTGCCTAACTTCATGGGAAATATCTTGGGAGAGCACATGGTTTTGAGAAACCCACTTATGAGGTGTCCCTTGGCCATTAATGCCTTGTCTCCTCACTTTCCCTATAAATACCAAGACATTATCTCATACATTGGACAACAAAATCATTATGAACAAAGTTCTTGTCTCCTTACTTCCCAAGGAGTCCTCCCAACGTTCCACCAAGCCCTCAAGGTCCCATCCATTGATTTTTAAGAGTTACGTTTTAAGGTAAGGGATCTGACCTCTCTCTTTCTTTTCAAGAAATATCTTTTATGTAATTTATTTTATGCTCCATGTTCTTATGTTAAAGGATGTTATTTTATACTCATATTACTGCCCTTTTCATATTCATATAATGAGATATCCCATCTTACTCTCATTATTCCATTTTATGATGTTTTAAATGGTGTTGTTAGGCTGCCGAAATTTTTGTAACAGATTCTTTCTCCCTTCTCATTTTTCAAGATCTATTTTCAGGTAAAGTATATCAACTACCTTTTTATTATGTTGGGGTATGATCTCTAAATTTATAATACTGATCTTTTATGATCATATGATGAGGGACCCCATTTGATCTCTTTAATTCATCATTTTGATAATTTAAGTGGCGCCGTTAGGCTGCCGAATTCTTAAGTGGTTCTTTCACCTTTCTCCTTTTTCAAAGTTCTAATTCCATGTCAAGTCATGAATGTTACTTTTTATTATGTTGTGGTATGATCTCTAAATCTATCATACTGAAATTTTATGTTTATATGATGAGAGACCCTATACGATCTCATCAATTCATTTTTGTTGAAGTTTAAGTGGCGCAGTTAGGCAGCCAAATTTCTAAGGGGTTCTTTCACCCTTCTCGTTTTCAAGATCTACTTTGATGCCAAGTCTTTCAACATACCTTTTATTATGTTGGGGTATGATCTCAATATCTATCATACTGATCATTTATGTTCATATGATTAGAGACCCTATTTGATTTCGTCAATCCATTTTTGGAAGTTTTAAGTGACGCCGTTAGGCTGCCAAATTTTCATAAGAGAAATCTAATTTTTGTCTTCCTTTCAAGTTCTTCGTTTCATATGGTATATCATTGAAATTTCATTACCATGTTCTTAATTACGATATATTCTATTCCCCTACTGTTTTATGTATCTTTTATGAGTGGGTTACCCATGTCCCCTCTCTTTTCACTATTTTCTAAAACCATGTATTGTAGACATTATGATACATAGTTTTCGTCTCAAATTGCCTCCCTCTTTATCTCAAAATTATTTTATGTTATTAAGTGAATACTCAAAGATCATATTTCTATAGGGTTATTCACATATATATCAAAATTTTCTGTTTTAAAATCTGGGATTTACATACATGAAACCCGCTATCCCATTTCTGTGGGTTTAAAGTGACATAATGATCATGTCTTTAAACAAGTTTTTAAAATGTTATGATTATGAAATGAAACCCATTTCTTTTATTCTATATGGGTTGTTTATGAAACTATTTATGATGATATATGTGGCTCACATGATAATAAAGACATGTTAAGGGTGCACCCAGATAGCGCTCCAATGCATTGGGTGAAGACTTAATCTCTAGAGATGACTTTTTAGACTGATACCTTGGTGAATAACCTTGGTAAATTTTACTGACACCTTGGGGGTAGACCATGGTGAAGCGAAATGATTGTCAATATTAAATATTGTAGCCACATATTCAAGTTATGAAAAATGTTATTTTTATTATGATATATCTCATGATTTCTTTCTCATGCCTTAAAATTCTTTTCATGACCATATAGATGTATCTCATGTTCACATGTAAAATGTTTCTCTTGTTTCCCTTACTGGGCCTTCTGCTCACCCTTTCTTTTGATGTATGTCCCCAGGTTATGAGATGCAGTAATGAACCTAGGATGAACATGAGGAGAATAATTTCATGTGTTTAAGAAGAATGTATTTTTTTCATGTTTTAAGTTCCCGGTTTCGAAGACACTAAACCTTAAAGATCCTTGGTTTTGTAAAATTTAATGAAAGTTTATGTGATAAAATGGCGGGATTCTATAGTTGGTATCAAAGGATGGTTTAGTTATTTGTGGAAATTAGGATATGAAAACATTAGAAGGAAACCTATAGAAAAGTTTAAATATAGGAAATCTTTGTGGTATTTTGGTGAGAATTGAGTAAGGGGTTGCCATGCAAATACATCCCTATCTGGATACGAGCAGGTAGAGGTGGCTTTGGCACAGATGTACATAGGGGTAAAACCCGAAAACACCACTTTGAGCTAGACTCAAACGGGAACTGGTACACGACAATGGGCCTTGCTGCACTCTTGGTTACGACACTCCTGGGGGATATGATTTGGTAAATTCATAAGCTTAGTATGAACCATTATTAAAGGAACAAAGATAAAATAAAATAAAGATTCACATAAGAATATATGATCATGGATACCCTAGTTTGAAATCAAGGGGATCACATGTTAGGGTATAATTTTCTTCTACAATTTATCCTTATATGCTTTAAGTTCCTTTTCATGATTATTGGCTAAGTATTTAATCACCTAATTATACTTTCTCTTCTTAGTTAATGGTGGGAAATGGAAGAACATGTCCCAACAAGCAATGTGATAGGAAATGCGATGATTGCCGTATTAATATGACAGAGATGATTAGGGGATTAAAAGATGATTATTATTTTGGAAGACCTTCACAATTTTGGGGACCCTATATGATCGAGGTAAATAGATTACTACAGTATTTTCATTGACAAGTATGGTTGACTTATATTTTGAAGAATCGATGAATTTAAGGTGCACTTATAGTAATTTAGGTTACTTATGGGAATGATTAACCTATCTTGGCAAAAATATGTCTAGGTTAGATACTTTTGTTATAAGATGTTAGGAGTGGTTGATGTTGTTTGGAGATTAACAATGAAATTTATTTTGGAAGACTATGTTATCAAATCCCTCTTGTATTTGGGTTCCAATCTTAGTTTGGTTTTTTTTGTGGAATTTTAAGGACCGTTATTTATGGAATGGTCTATGATGAACTTTGGGTAGTACCATGGATCATTGAAGATTTAAAAGTAGATTCCATTCCTAGGGTATTATTTATTTTTAAAGAGTTGTTTTACCTTACCCTTTCTATTTTTGGGATAATGTTTAAAGAGAGATGAAATAGATAGTTAATCTTTTGTGGATTATGTGATTCTCTAGAAGATGATTACTGTGTTTTGATGACACCAAGTAGTTTTGAATGCTCATCGTTTGGTGAAAAGATTAGTTTTGGGTAGAAACTTATTAAAGGATGAAACTCTCTATAAAGGTAGGTATATTTTCTATGTAGTAAATGAATTCCTCAAAATTTTGAAAATGAAAGTAAAACAAAAACGTTGTTGGTTTACGTTTCCTACTAGGTAATCAAAGACCGTTTACACACATCATAAGTTTGGGATTTTCTTATGGTTAACATTCTCCTAATCATGTTTTCTATCACTCTCCCTCAGTACTTGACCCTTTTTTTTCTCCTCCATTTCCATGTTTTCCTACATGGAATCCTAGTGTGGGTTAACTCAGGTGACCTTTGTACTTCCCCTTTATTTCTTTTAATGTAATAGTTTTACTGGCTCCTTTTCCGATGTGGGACATTTAATGAAATTTCAAAACCCAATTTTAAAAATTTCAAGGATGCAATTTCTAATGGGGGGAAGATTGTAACGACCCAAAATTTTGAATAAATCTTGTTTCCTAATTTTATGTGTTATTTTATTTTATTTTTATACTCAAATAAATGTTTCATTTGATAACATGAGTATAATTAAAATGAGACCGTTGGGGTTTTACTGGTATATGAGCATTGGTCAATATGACTGCTGGAAACTAAACATTTTGATTATTGTCTCTAAATACAAGTAATATTGGTTAATTATTATAGAAGGAAGATTCGATGGCCTCACACAGTAGTCTTGGACGGATCGAAGCCCATCTAACAGAACATGGGAAGGAGGTAGCACCACTAGGCTTTACTCTGGACCAAACCAAAGCCAAACTTCATTGTGTGAAGCTACAACGGAATCTCCTTCACGAGAAGTTCAAAATGATAAAAATTACTACTCGTGCGATGTTGGCCGAGCCTCCCTCTGATTCTCTCACCTTAGCACACCTTACTCTTAGGTCCTATGCTGGTGTGATAAGGGGCTATGTAAGGAGACTGTAACTGCCTTGTGTGACCCTTTGTTTTAAATAAAATTTTTTATTTCTTCTTATGATGATGTTTATGAATTTTCCAATGTCCAGATAAATATGGTATGCATATTTTTGATGAATTTTAGTAAAAGGATATTTTAAAAATGTTTAGGCAAACCTTATATAATTAAAAATGTGTAATGATTTTCAAAAAATGGTCTTCTACAATTATGTTCAGTACGAAATTAAGAGTCTAATAAGATCAACTTGATTTTTGATGAATAGTAAATTATGAATAGTGATTTTATGCTTAGGATAAGTAATGTGACCAAATGGATTAGTAATATCACTTAATGAAAGTATTAATATAATCTAGACACCTTTATTAAGTAATGGGATTCAATAAAATGGCTAAATAACAGTTTCATAAATTATTATTCACGTATTAGTTTTTTCAGGTGAATAGTGTTTTTTAATTAAAAATTAAATTAAAATTATTTAGCAAATTATTTTTATAAAATAGATTTCATTTTTCAACTTAGAGCAACCATATTATGATAAGGTAATTTTTGGGGTTTTTTCTGAAAAAAATGAATTTTCAGTGAATAGTGTATTTATTTAAAAAATAAATTAAAAATATTTAGGAAATTATTTTTATAAAATAGAGTTCATTTCTAAAATCAGAGCATTGATATTTGGTTAAGGTGAAATTTTGGGATTTTTCTGAGAAAGTTGAATTTTCAGTGAATAGTAAAAATACAATTTTAGGGTTTCGGTATGTTTAATGACATCATAACTGTGTCATGATGATTTCATTAGATATTTTATGGGTTGGCCGACCAAAGGTGATGAAGTATTGTATTTGGGGCCCCATGTGGCCTAACTTCATGGGAAATATCTTGGGAGAGCACATGGTTTTGAGAAACCCACTTATGAGGTGTCCCTTGGCCATTAATGCCTTGTCCCCTCACTTTCCCTAAAAATACCAAGCCATTCTCTCAACCTTTGGACTCCAAAATAATTCTCAACGAAGTTCGGGTCTTCTTACCTCCCAAGGATTCCTACCAAGGTGCCCCAATCCCTCAAGGTCCCATCCATTGAGTTTTAAGAGTTATGTTTTAAGGTAAGGGATTCGACCTCTCTCTTTCTTTTCAAGAAATCTCTTTTACGTAATTTCTTTTATACTCCATGTTTTATGTTAAAGGATGATATTTTATACTCCTATTACTTCCCTTTTCATGTTCATATAATTAGAGATCCCCTCTTACTCTCATTATTTCGTTTTATGATGTTTTAGGTGGCGTCATTAGGCTGCCGAAATTTTTGTAACAGATTCTTTTTACCTCTTCATTTAGCAGGATCTATTTTCATGTAATGTATTTCAATTTCATTTTTATTATGTTGGGGTATGATATATAAATTTATCATACTGATATTTGATGATCATATGATGAGAGACCCCATTTTATATCTTCAATTCAGTATTTTGAAGTTTTATGTGGCGCTGTTAGGCTGCTGAATTTTTAAGTGGTTCTTTCACCTTTCGCCTTTTTCAAAGTTCTAATTCCATGTCAAGTCTTGAAAGTTCCTTTTTATTATGTTGGGGTATGATATCTAAATCTATAATACTGATCGATTATTTTCATATGATGAGATACCCTATTTGATCTCATCAATTCATTTTTGATGAAGTTTAAGTGGCGCCGTTAGGCTGCCAAATTTCTAAGGGGTTCTTTCACCCTTATCGTTTTCAAGATCTACTTTCATGTCAACTCTTTCAAGTTACTTTTTATTATGTTGGGGTATTATCTCTATATCTATCATACTGATCATTTATGTTCATATGAATAGAGTCCCTATTTGATCTCGTCAATCCATTTTTGGAAGTTTTAAGTGACGTCGTTAGGCTACCGAATTCTTATAAGAGAAATCTTATTTTTGTCTTCCTTTCAAGTTCTTCGTTTCATATGGTATATCATTCAAATTTCATTACCATGTTCTTACATAATATATATTCTGTTACCATACTGTTTTATGTATCATTTTTGAGTGTGTGACCCATGTCCCCTCTATTTTCAATGTTTTCTAAAACCATGTATCTTAGACGTTATGCTGCATAGTTTTCGTCTCAAAATTCCTCCCTCTTTATCTCAAAATTATTTTATGTTATTAAGTGAACACTCAAAGATATTATTTCTAAAGGGGTATTCACATATATATCAAAATTTTCTATTTTAAATTCTTGTATTTACATACATGAAACCCGCTTTCCCTTTTCCGTGGGTTTAAAGTGACATAAAGATCATGTCTTTAAAGCAGTTTTTAAAATGTTATGATTATGAAATGAAACCCATTTCTTTTATGATATATGGGTTGTTTATGAAATTATTGATGATGATATATGTGGGTCACATGATTATAAATACATGTCAAGGGTGCGCCCAGATAGCGCTCCAATGCATTGGGTAAAGACTTAAACTCTAGAGATGACTTTTTAGACTGATACCTTGGTGAAAAACCGTGGTAATTTTTAATGACTCCTTGGGGATGGACCTTGGTGAAATGAAATGATTGTCAATATTAAATGTTGCAGCTACATCTTCATGTTATGAAAATTTTTATTTTTATTATGATATATCTCAGGATTTCTTTCTCATGCTTTAATGTTCTCTTCATTATCTTATTGAAGTATCTCATGTTCACATGTAAAATGTTTCTCTTGTTTCCGTTAGTGGGCCTTCTGCTCACCCTTTATTTTGATGTATGTTCCCAGGTTATGAGATGTAGTAATGAACCTAGGATGAACATGAGGAGAATCCTTTCATGTGTTTATAAATAATGTTTTATGTTTTCATGTTTTATGTTCCCGGTTTTCATGACACTAAACCTTAAAGATCCCTGGTTTTGTAAAATGTAATGAAATTTTATGTGATAAAAAGGCGGGATGCTATAATAAGTCCCATGAAAAGATCAGTGAATGAATTATTTCTCTCCAATTTTTGAAATAAACATCATCATTATTTAGTGATCCCCCCCATGATCATGGTGGCCTCAATCACACCATGTTCATTAAACCAGGTTTGGTGATCAAGTATGATATGGTGTCAAACCATAGGCTATTATGGAATCACCACACCTTCCACTATTTCATATTTGGGACTCTATAGTTTTTTTATAAATGTAGTCTCAAAATTATATATTTTTAAGATTTTACCCATTCATGGGAATGTTGGTACTATAAATTTCACACAGGCAGTTTCGAGACACAAAACTACCAACACCATTGTGTGGTCCTACATGTATTGTACATAAAATTGTATAGAAACCCATATAAGCCACATGAATCCTGCAATACTTCATAAACTCAAATTTAACAAATATATTTATAAAAAACACCATTTATGGTATCCTATAACATAAATTAAGGTACCTTATATATTCATGGGATTTACATGAGAGAATAACATAAATAATTCATTTAAGAGTAAAATCAGATATTGTTCAATCCACAAATATTGAAATTACCATCAGGAAGTGATAGTTTTGTGATATATTGTGAAGTATCTAAGAAACTAATTGGATAATTCATTATATATAATTACATATTTTTTCTTTGCACATCAAAACATTTAAATATCCTTGAAGGAAATTATATAACCATTTATCTTGAATAAGAATCCCTAATATTTTCCATCAAAATATTGTGGTATTGTCTCGATGGTGAATTATGTGATATATATATATATGGATTGATTTTTTAAATTTCCAATTTCATAAATAGAATCACAATTTGAAAATTTTTGTTGATAGATTTACAAAAGCAGTGTGATTTCTCAATATAATACTAACCCCAGAAGACAAATACAATGGTTGATAAAATCAGTATAAATGATCATGTAATTGTGAGAAAAAATGGGTATTTAGAATGATATTATATTCATAGATTGATCAATATTTTATATGGTTATCATTTGGAAGTGAAAATAGTATATAATTTCTAAATGGATTCCAAACCATATTTTCTAGAGAAGATATCAAGGTCACATTATAATAATAAGATTTTACAAATGAAAATTAATGTCATGAATGAAGTAAGCACCAACTCTAGTATACTGGTGTAAATGTCTTTATAATTAGTATTATAGGTTTTTTAATAGAATCCTTGGGAACTTGATTTTTTAAAACATATATGAGGGTATATATACCTATCATAAAAATATAGGATACGTATAGAAGATCATCAAAATATTTTAATAAGATAAATATTCTATATTTTATCTTTAAATAAATCCTTATATGGATAATACAAGTTTTCATGGTTCTATAAAAATATACCTAGGGGAAATACGTGTAAAAAGGAATATTAAGCTTAAGTCGAGTATTACTTGGTATATGACAACGAGCCATACTACACACCGTGTCTGACACTCCAAGGGGATATGATTCAGTTTATACACATTTTATTTATAAACCATTATAAAGGATTCCAAAATATTTTTATGATAAGGAAATAATCCCTACGTGACCATTTTTATGATTATGAGATTATCCATGCATAAGTTTATCAATTTAAGTTAAGTGTCTTACTTGTTTTCTGATTATAAATTATGATACACAATGTTATGATATATTCTATTGTATATCATTATTTAGTAATGCAACCAATAAAAAAGGAACATGAATCGTATCAATTCACATCATCTAAATAATTGTTATTATCATTTCATCAATGAACATAGGCTAATATTTCGAAGGAAAGTAGTCTCCCAAACATTCTAATCATAAAAGAGAAATAACATCAGGTGCTATCAATGAATAAAATGAATTAATTAACTATAATGACTTTTAAGGGATGAAAATAAAGAAATGAATATAAGAGAAAAAAAGATAAAGGGAATTAGGGAATGAAGGGTTTTCCAACAAGTGAAAAATCATTGAAAGAAAAACCCTTGTAATTTATTAAAGTGAATGGGAGTTTGTTTAATGTTTGTTGATAAAGGTCATTAGGTGCATTAATAAATGTGTAAAAGAGGATAAATTTATGTTCATTGTTTCTACTTTTAGAATATGGTGGAACTATACAAATTAATTCCCCATGTATCAAGGGAATGTGACTTGAAATAAGCTAGGGAGTCATGGTCAAGGTTATGATATTTTCAAAAATGAAGTGGAATGATTAAAATCCATGTATATTTTGATTCATGAATTATGTTATATTATTATATTATAATTGGTATTTTGGTTATAATAATTATATACTGAATCAGGGTTACAATACAAGATGTTTTCTTTATGGATTTGAGAGTATATTTTGGATAGTACTAATGACGATGAAAAATGATTTAATGTAAAGTAGAACATCTGGGAAAAGACATGATTGAGGAATGTTATCCCTGGATATTATCTTGATTTTGAGATAATAAGGATAAATACATATATATCAAACAGTATTGGATGCTATGAAATTGGTATGTGATTTGATTTTTCATGCTATATTTGACAGAGTTTACTAAATCATTGTATTTTTCTGATGTTGTTGACAAATTTATTTTTTATAATTAGATGCATTAATGTTTTTTTTGGTTTTTTAGTGATCACGGTATTCACATATTTAAAACCTGAAATTAAGGAACACTTTATATTGTCTAGGGAATATAATTTTTATTTAGTTACATTCCTCATAATTTTTTATAGTTTTAATTTGGTCAGACATATTTTGGATGAGTCTTAAGGTTAAATCGATATGTAATCTATTAATATTAATATTGGTGGACTTTATAGAACATATATTAATAATTTTCGTTTTGAAAAAAATATAGAGACATGAGGAATGGGTTTTAATTATTTTTGTGAGGTATTGACCTATAGAATATTTATTTTATTTCTTCAGACATAAAAATTTCTGTTGGATATTCATTTATTAGGATCTTAATTTGGAATTTATTGAATCAATGCAAAATGAATAATTTATATGTATATTTTCTTGTGTTCTCATTCTTAATGGTTAGACAATACCTCACCATTAGGGAAAAGATCTTGAGAAAACATGATGGCTTATTAGTTTCCATTCCATTAAATCACTGCTCTTTTAACTCATAATATATTTATAGGGTTTTTTGTGGTTAATATCCTAAAGTCTTTGCCCCTATAAAACACTATTAATCCTATAGCATTATTATTATCTTTAATTTACTGGATTTAATTTCCAACCAATGATCCCCTTCTTGTAAACCAAGTGATGTGTAATTATGGTGGTCCTTCTTACTTATATTTCTCTCTTTTTAATATGATAATTTATTGACCCTTATAAGGGTGTTATATTTAGATATGGTTATTTTCAAATATTAATCACTTTAGCATTGAGATAATGATTAGATTTGAAGGAAAAAATTTATTTGAGGGGGGTAGAAGGTAACAACCAATGATTTGATAATAGGAACATATTCACAATAGATAATATTAAATGAATTACAAATATTAGAAGATAATTTTATACCCTATGATATTAAGGTATATTTCTTGTAAAGTAAATTCAATCTCTCCGATAGCTTTCAGGTCATGAAACACCTAGATAAAAGGAAATGTGATACTAATTTAAAATATTATTATTTAAACATGAAAATTATAACCTAGATATAAATATAAATGGTATGATTAGTGGTAAATAAATTAGGAAAATTATATTTTTATATATTTATGAAATTTATTTAATGGAATTATGTATATTATAAATAAAATAATAACCACTTTAAAGAGGGAAAAACTTATTTTTAAATGCTATGTTTTTTAGAAAGGGATATTTTTTTCAATTTTCATACATAATTTCATATTATTTTTTTCCATTTATTGAAATACTATTTCAAAATATAAAATTAGTTTTCGAAATCTAAATTTCAAAATTTTCTTTGGGTGCATTTTTTTTGAATTTTTTAAAAAGGATGATATTTTGATGAATAGGAAAAAATGGATTTTTATCAAAAAATTTCTTTTAGCTTAAATTATTTAAAAAGTTAAAATATATTTAAAAGTAGTTTTCAATTAATTTTATTTTAATCATATTATAGTGTATCTAATTTAGGTCATTATAATAAATTTCATATTTAATAGTGATATCAAATCTTTTTATACTAATGAGAACTTTATTATTTGGAAAACTAATCATTCATCACATCTAAGTAATAATTTTTTATTGATTTCTACCACACATATGAATTGAATTTGAAATATGGATTCCATATTTTTTTATAATAATAATTTGTATAAACTAATGTGTTTTATTTAATTATTTAACATAAATTTTAGTGAAAAAACTAATAATTAATTACAACAGTTAAGGTGAAAAAATGTTTACCAGAAAGGTAAACTAAACATATAATGGTAATATTACCATAAAAACATTTATAAATATTATTTTATTTCCATATTCAGTAATAATATTCCCAACATCTAATATTGGTCCACTTGGATGTTTTTGTCCTGTGAATTACTAATAAATTTGGATTCTTTTGGGAAATTTCCATGTAATTTCAATGAAGGTCCCATTTCCCAATGTACAGAAGTGGAATACTTCCATCAAATTATTTAGATATGTTAAGAAATTTTTCTCAAACCAACATGGTATAAATACCTCCTCAAATTGATTATCCAAAATCTAGATCTTCTAATCTTTCAAAAGTACCTACCCTGGGGTTTTTACTAAGGGATCCAATTGTGGATTCTCTGAGGGATGGTTATTGTATTAACTAAGATCATTATTTTTCTGTGTTAAGTTAAATACATTAAAAAATTATTAAAATTTTCAATATTATAAAACAATTATATAATATATATACATTTATTTTTTTAATTTTATGAAAAAATATATATTCATCCCTACATCCATTAAATGGAAATGAACTCATCAATTATGTTTACAGTAGACTGCCGCCTTGCAAATTGATGTAAATAATTTTACATCCATACTTATTGTTGTTGGATTTAATGAGTTATTATTTTTTATATATATTATCAATTATATAATTATACATATTATGTTATAGTATCAGATATTCCCTATGAAATTCTATTTCATTTAATGCATGATAATGTCGCAGGGGTGTACGTCGGACTACTGCCTCGCGAAACGATGTGATTTATTTTTCACATACCCATCACATGGAATATAATAATAATAAATTTCATAAATATATATTATATATATTAAATTATATAAATTTTTTAATTTAATATGAAATAAAATTCATTAATTTTTCACCCGTTAAGTTAACGATATCATACCTTGTTCATATACACGACATACTGTATCCACGATGCGAAGCGATTAATTATCTATATCAAATTTAAAAGAAAGGTTATAAGGATATATCTAAGGAAATTATTAATATTAATAATATTTATATAATTACGGATATTTTTTAAAAATATGAAAAATATAATAAAAAAAAATTTTCTGGACAAAACAAGCAGGGGAAAAAATAGAACATAACAGAAAAAATATTGAAATAATAATCTATTATTAACAAACTGGTGGTAATATGTTATAAGGGTATCATATATAGAATGTTATATTTGATTATGGTTGTGAAATATATTTCTAATAAAATAATTTTTTTGTAGATAAATTTCCAAAATATTTGATGGAAGTTGAACTTGAGGTAATGGTGTATCGCTTTACATTTACATCCATGAGTTGTATGAAATATTCACCACATAGTTATTTTTTATGAAGTATATAATATAAAATTGATATTTTATATCAATAATATATATTTATTAATGGAATTAAATGTTTCTGTTGAGGATATTTATTTCATGGGTCTTATGGTTCAAAAATTAACAATGTGGTGCCGTTTTCTTACAATCTCATCATTTTGAAGATTGTTTATGATTAAATTTATTATGATTAAAAATTATGATCTATTATACAAAAAACCCATCAATTTTATTCTCATATGGTTATATATGAACTTCTCATGTAATAGTAACATTTTCATATCTTTGATTCATAAAATTATAGTGAAAATATTTTTATGAAAATCTATCTTTTGTTATATTTTCGGTTGAAAATATTATTCATCCAAAAACACGTGTTTCGATAATATATTAATTTTTTAAATTATGAAAATGATTTACTAATATATATTTCTACCAATTTTTATCTTCTTATAATGTTTCGTGAAAAAAAATTTCATGACATTTTATAATTAAATAATATTTTGATTTTACCAAAAAATATGAACGATATATATGTTTTATAATTTATGATGAGAATGGGATTTTCTTATAATTATGATGAATCATTGTTTTGAAGAATATTTTTCAAGTTCTAAAGGTTATTCTGAAAGAAAAGTATTTTCAATATTTATTGTGAGCTTATTATTTTAGAAGTATATTTTCATAATGAAAATGATATTTTCCTAAAGAATGTTTTATTAGCCTTTATGGTATTTTTTGTTCATTAAAAAAATAATCGATTTTTGTACTTATGATAAAAATGGGATATTTTTTATGTATATAATATTTTTTCTCTATGTGGTTTATGATCAATTTAACCATGAATGAAATTTTTGATTACTATTCACCATATTACACTGGATTGATTATGATTTCGTTTATTTATTTATGAATGTATTATCATATCATATTATTTTTTTCGATAAGAATGTTAATGTTGAAAATGTTTCACCACATTTATATGAGTAATAAATTAGAATTATCATGTTATCATAATGGAATTGAATTTCATATCCCCTAGATGATTTGGTAGGTCTCATGAGACCTATTAGTTGGTCAAATTTAATGGTCATTACAGATAATGTTAAAGTATCATTTGAAAGGATTGATGGTTTTTTAATGATGTGAGAAATTATTAATTCCCCAATTATGATATTATTTATTTATGGCAATGTGATTTTCTATTAGTTAAAATTTCCACGGTTAAGTATCCACCTCATACGATTATTTATATGGAAATATTATATCATCATTTATTCCTTCCATATCATTCCAAAAAAAATTTATAAATGGATTGTGTTTTATTTTTTAACCATTAGATATTAATAATTATTATTTATTCCGGATTTCTTTTGTTTTATGCATACCCTTACCATTTATTTTTTCCAAACCATTTCTTATGTTTTACTTCCCCCAGATATTAGGATGTGTTTTTTGTTTGATATAAATGGATACGGTTAAGAGAATAATGGAAATCTCAAATAAAATAACTTTTTTATTTTATTCTTTAATATATCAAAGGAATTCATGTTTGTATCTAGTTTACCAAGACCAGTAATGTATTGGGTCCTTCAACATGTGATACCATGAATCTAGTGCCAAAGTAATAATATAACCACTTCCTCTGGGATATTGGGGTCAATGTATTTATAGTTGGTATTAGAGGATCTTTAGAAGAATAATGTGAAATTGATTTTGGAAAACATAGATTTGGAAATAAAAACCAATGATTTAAATTTAAGATAAGTATGGTATAACAACATAATGTTTTGTTACGGTAGATACTATGTGGTTTAACTGGAAGAAAGTTTCTTTCTAAATACTACAAGTGGATGTGGCTCTGGCATAGATGCACCAAGAGATAATAACATCAAAAAAGGAGCATTAATATAGACCGGAGCACTAATGGGTACATGAGAATACAACTTACTATGCACCTGGTTTGACACTCTCGGGGATATTTTTTTTAATATAATGTTTTGTTATAAAATATTATGATGGATTTGAAAATATCTTTATTATTTGAAATCATTCCCATAGAAACCATGTTTATTAATATTTTATTATCCACAAATAAATTTATTAAATTATATTAATCATTTCTGAAGATTTGGGATTATATATTAATATATATATATATATATATATATTGTTATGATACAATATAGTGAATGATATTTTTTAGAAATGTAACATAATTGAAGGAATGGGAACTATGTACATGAAAATAATCCAAAGAGTATGAATGATTATTTACTTAATTGGCCTAAGAAAACATTTCTAAGGAAACTATTTTACCAAGAATTCTCCACATACAATTACAAAACATCATGTTCTATAACAAAATTTATGAATTATCTATGTATTAATTATTTTAAGGTACAAAAGTATGGAAGTGAATGATGAAAAAAAATTGATTTTGTGAATAAGGGAAAGAAATATTTTTCCACATGTGATAATTATGTATTGAAACACCATATTAATTATATTATACAAATGTTGTTTTTATTATGTGTGGATAACAAGGATATCTGAACTGTCAATGAAATTGTAATAAAAATACACTTTATGTGTAGTGTTTCAAATTTAAGAAGACGAGGAATTATGAAAACAGTATGATCCAAAGTATTCCAATGAGGTTCATATATTTTTAATTTTAGTGATACTCGTATTTTTTCGCAAAATTTTAATTCTTTATAAGGCCACAAATGTTTAAAATGTGTTTGGGTTGTTTTCAGATCCCAGAGGATTAGTTTTTGTAAAATAATTAAAAGATACACAACTATTAGGTACAATTTATCCAAAGTGAAATTGTTTGAGTAAACTATACTGGGTGGTCTAAGGCTCCATCTAGGGGCACATGGTTTTATGAAACCCTATTGCTAGTGCTGCACGCCCATGCAATCAACCATCATTTTCTTGTAGAGACGACATGAAATGTTTTCGCATAGTTTCCCAAATAATTAGGATGATCCATGAAAAATGGGTATTGAGGAAGTCATTGGGAAAAACATTGGTATAGAGTTGGGTCAATCATGTGATGAAATCATGCAACCGTATTTTGATGGGGTAAAAAAACTATTTTCCATTACATTTCTTAAATCTAAAATTAATATTCTCTTACTCATTCCAATGGAAAGTGGTGGGGTTACTTTTTTCTCCTTTAATCTTCTCCCTATAATATATGGTTCCATTTGGATATCTAGACTTCGATTTGAACACAGTTCATCCCATTGGATCCAAACTAGTGATTTATTCAATTATATTTAATCATTCTTGGATTATCATCATATCGATGAATTTATTTTAGTGAATCATAAAATTAAGGGTTTCTATGGTGTTTTATTTGTTCTTTCCTTTTATTATTATCAGTTTTTGGTTGGGATATGATACTAGATGAGTTTTCTACAAAAATTACATGGTTGGTGGTCCATAACACTTTACTATTATGTGTAATTGTGTTATATTGGGTTTCCATTATTCCGCATGTTATAGATTCAAAGCGTTTCTCCAAAATTGATTTAAACCATTAATTTAATTATTGAAACCCTGTTAGGTTACCTGTTTTGTACTATGTGATGGTTTTAGGTTTCCATATTCTCCCTAAATCACCTGTGAGGTGTATTTATGTATCTTCTCCAAGAGTTACATCCTTGTTTGGTTTGGGTATGAGCTCTCCATCGCATTGGGTGATATAATGAATTAAATAAGATGTCGAGGGATGGTTTATGGCTCATTTTCCATTTGAATACATTATATTAAATTTATTGAATTTTATAAATTAATTGTGTTTAATGAGTAGAATGAACTCTAGGATTGATGAATGATTAATGAAATTATTATGATTATATTGATTATCATGGATTTTTCTACTCCATAAATTTATAACATCATTGAATTCCATGGACATTTATACGCCATGTATTCGGGAAAACACATAATTTATTTAAAATTTATACTATATTGATTGGGTATTATATTTTATGCCTTGTACATTACTACACCTTGGTTCTTACAATTTAGTATGTCACCTGATTACAAGTAGTAGGCTGTTGGGGATTCCGGGGACGACTGAGTGTTATCTCAAACATGTTTAGGTGGTCGTTGGGTACCCGAACAGTCATCATGGATAAAGGTACGGTCCGGAGAAAGAGAACTATTTATGATGAATTAATGTTTATTCTTTGGAAAAGGAGAGTATATGATCAAGCTATACTCAATATTATATATGCATATATTCAGCTATTATATTTAAGTACATTTGATACATGTGTTGTATGGGATTCCAATTAACATATATTACCTTATTTTTTGTATATAGACAAGTTATCTTTAACGTATTATAAATGATTATTCTTTTTTTTCATTATTATTATTACTGTCTGCTGTCTGTTGTCTTATAATTATGATTTATATTTTTATTCAACTTATATAATCACATTTGATACCACTACATTACTTTTATCATGAGGGTATAGTCTCTCCATCATACCATCAATGTCCTTCTGTACTAGTTGTTTTCCTTTGGTGTGTGGGGAGTTTCACTAGGGGCCATGTTACACACCACCTAGTGGAACCATTTAGTGACTCCCAAATTTGGATATTAAAAAGTTACATCATAGCTTGGTTTGGATCATTGGACCTATGAATCATGTGAAATATATTCTTCAGGGATCCACTAAGTGATGATGGGATAATCTAGACAAGGCTGATTGGTATCTAGATATGGTTTGGTGGTATTTACAATTCATTATTTATGATTAATTATTTCTTAATAACCTAAGAGCTGAATAAACCATTGAGTTTATGCATTATGATTTTGGTATGATGACTGTTATGTAATATTCCTCACACTTCACAGAGAATCAGTGAATTTAACCAGGGTATATTGACGATGGTCCATATAGGGAGATACAATTTGAGTAAGTCAACAATAATGTTTTATGATCATAGGTGAATTCTTTTAATTTGACTAATATATCTGATATAGTGAATCAGGTAGTCATAACTATGGTAAATTGGAGTGAAGATGGCACACCTGAGCACAATAGTGAAACTTCTAGACCAACGATTTACATGAAAGGTGGATAGAAGAAATGTTTAATGGATTCAAATTAGTGGAATAAAATCTTGAGTGTATATGATTGTAGTTTTGTCTTCATTCATCAGTGTGGATGGTGGAGAATGATGAGAAGACATTGTGAAAAATACCCTATCGGGTGCCGAGATTGGGGTGGGATGGTCCATATATACTTTTATTGATGGACCCTTCCTCCAGTGGTCTCTAAGGGGGGTTTGAAACTGAATCTATGTTCTTGATTAGGTTTCACACCTTAGAGTCAGGTAAGGGGATGGATTATTACCGGTCGTTTAGAATCAAGAGATGGTCGGGGCTAGGGGAAATGTACACCGGTTTGACCTCAAAAGAAGAGTTGGCCTTCAAACGGTTTTTTACCTATTTCATTGGTTAACGGTTTGGTATATATATATTTTTTATATCAAACACATAAGGAGAAGTGTTCTGGGCTATCTACATTTAAAGGTGCATTCTTCATAGCTTTTACTCTATTATGTTCCCGATATTGATAGATGCGATTCACATTATTACATATTTTTTCATGTTGTAATGAACCATGGGCACAATGTGTAGTTTCCTAATGATGTTATGATATTTGATACACTTTTGTGAATCAGATATGATAGTGTATTCTTGTGCATGGAGTTCCCCTTTGAGGTTGGTTGGTGTCACCTAATGTGGGATATATTAATCCATGGGTATAAGGTTTTATATCATACTCGAGTTGGAATGGATTATTTCATATCATGGCCATGTTGATTAATATCATTGGAGGGTAACTTACACAATACCTGGGGGAGTATTTATTCAACTGGGTGAATGGGATGTAGAGAAGATAGAGCTATACTTGAGATTCTTAGGTTGGTATGGATGATAAACAAGATTTCTAGTTTATATCAAGATGATCATAGAATATCAATGTTATATTTCCCTCTATTAGTATATCGTTATAGGTATGTCTTCCCGTATAATTTTTTTTGGCTTACCTCCATTGAGAGACGTGGATTTCTTTATGAAGTTATATCCAAGAGTAGAACCAATATCCATTTATACTTATAGGATGACCACTACTGAGCTATAGTAGCATAAGATATGGATAGAGGATTTGGAGGTAAAGGATTTTATTTGACGCAATACTTCTCTATGTGGTTTTCCAGTCCTCTTATACGAAACATTGTATGAAACCCTTAGTATATATGAAGATTATCGTAAATAGAACCAATATATGGATAAGAATCGATTTTTATTACCCTATATCAATAGATCTTCAGCCATCAGGTAGGATATCATATTTATATTTATTTTTTGAGGTCATGAGAGAATCAGGTGCATACTTCTCCTACATACACACCTAACATATAATTTCATATAAGGTATGGACTATATGGGTATCTTGTTATGTCATTCTATCTCATGAACAAACCCATAATTTTTAGGGAAAATTGTTTTCAAAATGATTAATGTTTTCTAGAGACATTTTCCAATGAAAATGATATTTACCTCAAAACGTTTTTTCCAATATATCCTTCTATGTCATTTTTATCACTGATAAAATATGATTATGTTACTAATTCTGTTCTAGGACCTGATCAATAAGTTCTATTTTTATTCTATCTTTGGTGATTTTTGTTTTGATGGAATGATTCATAAGACACCTATTTCACTTCCAAAGGCTTTATGCTTTTGAACCCCCCTTCTTTTCCAGGGTTATAATTTCATGTAGTAATTTTAAAACCTATATATTTTCATAGTTTTTTATGTAATTAAATGTGAATGATTCATATTTCATTTCATGGGTTATTATTTGATGTTTATAAAACCTATATCTTTTATGGGTATTGATATGATGAATGTTTATTATCATGTAGAACATGTATGAGTGATTGTCTTTTGATATGGTTGGGACCTATATCTCCCTACAATTAATTCTATTATGATCTGACTTATATTAGATAAATTGGTACTTGAGTTGTATCCCAATCCCTAAACAAGAAGGTACGTGGGTTGTAGCGCAAGCCTAAAATAATGAGGGTAGAAGGGTTGTAGCCCATTCCAAAAAATATAGAAGTTGAATGGGAAGTATCCATAGAATTAATGAAGTTGGGTACACGAGTTTTAGGTCTAGAATTTACACTAGAAGGTAAATGGGTTGTATACAAAGCCTAAAAGAAATATAGTACACATAGTTTATCCCAATCCAAAAATAATGAAGGTGCATGGGTTGTAGCCCAAGACAAATACAGAGTGGGTACACAGCTTGTATCCCAAGCCCAAAAACATGGGGTACATGGATATTATCCCACACATAAATGAAATAGTGCAAACAGATTGTATCCCAATCCTGAAAACAATAAATTACATTGTATTTATCCCGTACCCAAAATAAATAGGTTACACGAGATTCTTGCTCATGCCCGAAGTAGGTATATGGGTCATAGCCCAAGCATAACATGACATAAAGGACTTAGTTGGAATCCATGACATAATATTTTCTATTCATATATGTATTCCACAAATAATATTTTTTATTCCATAGTTACATTTTAATGGCTCATGAAGTTTATTTCTTTCTAATTCATGTCATTTGAACTTCCAAACTCTATCCCATAACTCATGTTTATGATATTTTATTTGTAGGTTATTCTCTCATAATGTTTTAATCACACTCTCATACCCCAATGTTCATGTTTATGCTTAAATTTCTCCCCTGTTTACCCTTAATCAGTGTCCAACCTTAATTCTTTTCATTTATTCGTTCCCCAGATTATTAATAAAAGATTTAGAAAGATGTTCTATATCTGGAAATCATTATAGGTGATTTTGAAGATCTTCCACCAGAATAGCTGAGCTCAGCCCTATTTATGTTCCCTTTCCCCAATTAATGATTAATGGTTTTTGGTAGAATTACTATAGGTGGAAATCATTATGGGAGATTATTATGATCTCTATACATTATAGATGATTTTATTTCCTTGTTTCCAATGACACCATACTATTACGGTCTTAGAGAATGTATTTTGTATATGTACTGAATATTATTGTAAAATGATGTAATATCGATGTATGATAGGACTGGGTTACTATAGTTCGTATAAATGGAAACTATTAGTCATCTTTTTGAATCATGGATGAGAAATATTTATTGAGATCCCATGTTATATTTCTAAAAACATATATAAGTTTGTCTCTAAGGATAAGTAAAATGATGAGTTATTGTATAGGAAAATGTCATAGAATTTTGGAAAATTATAGAGGGAGTGGCTTCCTAGAAATATATACCTTTCAGGATAATATAAGTAAATGTGGATCTTGATCATTCATACCTAGGAGTTAATACTCTAACAATATCTTTTGGGTTTGACATTGGGTATTATTTTACATGACAACAAACCTTCCTTCACAACTAGTTTGACACTCTAGAGGGAAATTATTTGGGAATTCACAAACACCTCAGGAACCATCATGAAGGACATAAATAGAGGATGACTATATATAACATAGGATAAAGATATGGTGTCATAGATAAAATAAGTAGGTTCTATGATTTATGCACACTATAAGTTATTTTCATGATTACATTTTTTCCTAATATGATAAATGTTTCTCACATTATTATTTATGGATTTAATCCATGGAGAGGAATAGAAGGAACATGGTTAACTTTAAATGTTTGAGATGTGGAATGTATTATAATTAGGTAAATCTTTCCCCTAGTGGAAACCTCAAAAAGAGAATCATGATGGTGGTATAAGTATTGGTTATATTTTTGAGGATAGAGAGACCAAAAATGACATGTAAAAGGTATGTGATGTTATTTTAGTATATTTTAAATTAAACATAATTATAATGATTAAATAACGGTTGAATAAATGTAACACATGATTCAAATTAAATATTTTAGGAATGAGGCATTACATATTATGTTAATTAATCGCTATTAGAGTTTTAAGATTATGGTTTGATAAATGAATTATATATGTCTTAGAATTAAAATATTATGTTAGATGAATCATGAAATATACATTGATTTTCATTATAATTTTTCATTAATGATTTAAAATTACATGTTGAATATTTATGAAGACATAGAAAAATGATTTAATGGAATGATAATATTTTTGATTAAGGAAAGCTAACCCTTATGAGAGTGTACAATTAAATTACACTTCCCAGAGGTATACTCAATCATAAAATAAAATGCTCACAGAAACTCCGCCCAAAAATATTTTTAATATTAAAATTTTATTTATAATAGATGCCACACAAGCTTTATTTGTTTGTGTGTACAAAAAATCTGTCACCAAAGAGATAATGAAACCATATCTTTAGAATGTAGCCCACTTCTACCAAATATATGTGATGCAATGGGTACTTCTTCTGATGAGGTCAAATCTTGCATGACATATATGATGTCACCCGATCTATCTGCATTAGTACAACACCCAAACCAACACATGAGGCATCACATAAGAGTGAATATCTAATCCCATGTTTTGCTGAGGTTAAAACCCGATATTTATTAAATCTCCACTTAATCTATATGAATACCACATCAAACATGTTTTCTCACTTAAAAATATCTAGATACTAGGTAAGCCTTGTCATATGTGCTACCAAATATGATAAGACTCTAATGAATCATATATCATACCCATCTAAACTAAAAAACATACAAATTTAAGATATAATTTCATTGTGATTCTATGAAATCACATCTTACGCCTTATCTAGGTCCATAAAGACTCCCAACTCTAAGATAACATGACCATGAAAGAATACCTTAATTATCCAATAGTTATTCTTTGAAATGTTGGAATATAGTTTATGTTCTCTTTGTGTACTTATCAAAAAATTTATGTTTCTAGGATTCATCTTCGATGTCCATGATGATATGATGATATCATCAATGTATAGCATATATATAGAGTTAAAATATAGATGGAATATGTTGTTCATGATATCCATGAACCCTGATGAATAATTTTTCATCCTTAACGGAATTCAGAGATACTCATATAATATTTATCTACTCCATATTACTTTCTTAGGATTTTATCCTCTCAATCCCAGTGTTTGTGGTTGCCTTATCAAAGGTCAATATTGGAGAACCAACAGGCTCCCTAAAGCTGATCAATAAATCACCGATCATCTTCAATTATTAACATTTCATCATAGAAACATGACTTAGTTTTCATTAGTCTACACAAAATCAAGGGATAAAATCTTTTATATTTTCATACAAAATTTAATACTCCCAAGGAGATCTTCTCCATCTGATAAATCCCTTCAAATCCAAAATACTGAATTTGAACCTTATATTCCTTGAAAATGGACATCACCATATGATATGGAGGAATCCATTTTTATTTCTATCCTGAAGTGAGTGGAATCTCAAAGTCAACTCCCAAATTAGGAGGATTTTTAGAGAACTCATCTTGAACAAAATCCTAGTAAGGGTTCACTATAGTTGTAAAAGAGGCAATAGATAACTTCTGGTATTCCAAAGGAACCATGACTACTACCATTACTATAATATTTCTATGTTGAATAATTTCTACACATATTATACCAATTCTAATATCCCATTAAACAATCAAAATAAAACATCTCCCCCATGTGAATTGTAAGGGATACTCTGATCCTATAGCAGTTAATGTAATCTCGACAATTGGTCAACTATTCAATTTCAGGAATCACATAAAAAAATTTCATCATAGTAATCACGAAGTCCTATATATTTCTATATCGAGAAAGCTCTGTGGGAAATTCTATAAATCTCTGGAGATGACCCTATTTCTTCACCATGACTGTTTCCCGCGATAGAAACTAAATAAATTACATGTATAATAAGTCAATCATAATAACAATAATGGAATATATAAATGAATCCTAATCCTATATATAATAAATGATGAATATATCATATATGTGATCAAGACCCCAAAATTTAAAATTTATGGTCCCTATCCACTATCATCTGGATCATGATCCACTACATAAACTCTACCTTCCTCTGATCTACTGGATAACCCCTCGGTCGTACAACTCACATGGGTATCAAAATTGCACGGGATCTAAATATTCCACTAAGGACCCCTAAAAAATACCTAGGTCATAGTCCATGCCTACTCCACACCTCTATATGAGGTTATATGAAATTCTATCAAAGGGAATTGTTGATGATTCCATGTCTTGGCCCCCTGACAGAACATGGTCTGAGGTCAAAGAATTTTTTTTGGATAGTTCCCTACATTTTTATTTTTGGATAAATAATTAACTACTCATCCCAAAATGGGTTAATGGAACGTTTTCTCCATTATAATTAACTATTGTCACCCTAGGGAAGCACCTCAGGAGTCCTCTTCTTATAAAAAGATATGGTACCCACAAAAAGAAAACAAGGTCTACTAGGATATCCACTCGTATAAGGAAGAATAACTACATGTATATCTTCCTCTAGACCATTATCTACTTCAAAATCCTTGAGAAGAACCTATTAATATTTCTTTAGGTTAAATCCCATGAACGTTTTTCTCATATTTGGTCTGAGATCAATCTCAATATTTTTCATCTTTTATAACCCCTTCTCAGTCAGAATAGTAGGAATGAAAAGCCAGTCCTTTAAATGAGTAAGTTTAGTTGAAATAAAAATCAGTCCCTTATAAAGCTCTATAAACTCCAAAATGTTGTCCAAGATGAATTTATGATGAATTAAATCCATAAATAATATATTTTTGAAAGTCACCCATGCAACTTACTCATGTCTGAATACATAGTTCATGACAATCACAACCTCCTAGTGTGTAACTGAATTAATAAATAAGAAATCTTTAATAATTACTCCATTGGGGACTCCATTATAATGATGATCCCCTCAATGAACCAAATCTAATAACCAGTATCTCTTGGGCCTCCATTACCCTGAAGGGATGGGATATGTTAGAGTTATATGTATTGGGTTTAATCCATCATTTTCCTCACATCTAATCCTCCTTGAACAAGTTTTATATAGAAGACATCAGGCTATATTGGATCCTCCAACCAAACCACTGGAGTATTTAAGTGGTGGAACTGGGGAATTATCCCTTGTAAGATAAATATAACCTGATTCATTAAGAGGCGTCCTCATACATCTTATATAAGGGGTTATTTTTAATTCCATGTGAATGATTATAAATCATATACTTCTTTAAAAATTATGAAAACCTATGATGTTTATTGGAAAAAATAACGGATTTATATAACAGACCAATCCTAGGATGCTTCCTACAGTGTTAATCCTTACCCCACATTACACTACCCATTCCTCAAGGAATGTTATCTATACATTAAATTTAGTTTTAATCACATATATAAAAATCAAGCATGATGAATTTTAAGAAAAATAAATATCAACATATGTATATCACAAATAATCATATATGACTTGTTATCTTAAATTACCCTTTCTGTTCCATGAACACACCCAAATCCCATAAACTTTAATAAAATAACCTAATATTTATTAACATGAATCCAATGAGAAATAGCTATAATATTGTCCCATCACTAGTAACTCAGAGATAGATCACATAAGAGAGATCATGTATCTAACATTACTCTCATACCTGAGTTCTATATAGCCTAACAAAATTTTCCTTTCCTCAAATATATTCAAGGAAAAAAATAAAAGGAAAAATGATTTGATACCAATTCCTAATTCCCTAATAAGAATCACCTTTTCAGTGACATATTTCAATATAATCTCATCCATACCTCCCCATATGAATGTGGTTCTTGACTAGTTGCAATTCCCTGATTAGGGTAGTGGGGAGACTATTACATGCTTATAAAAAATTAATTAGAATGATATAATGAAATGAAAAATAACACAAAAAATAATTAGAATAAATAAATAATATTAATTCCATAATAGATGACATAATAGTTAAGCTGGAGTCATTGAAAATAAATAGTTTTGGTCCACTAAGTTATACGTTCAACCAGAGTATAATAATGTAATTGGAAAATTGATATAACAATATAAAATCACTATAGAGTCAATCCTTGTACCACTTAATAACAAAATATTTGTCTCTATAACTCTTTACCTCTTTCCCCTTTACCTTTATTATATATTTGACCATGATATATATACAGACAATGAAATTCTTATGTAGGGAGTGATAAACCCAGTAAAACTGCACAAATGTGTCCATAACAAATGTGCACTTCAATAAGTGGTGAATTTCACCAAAATGAGTAAATAAACTAGAAATTAATTATCCATGATGTGGGGAGTGGTTGAGTGATAATTGAAATTCTATAATATTGTCTTTATCTTCTATAGCTCCATTCAAGAATGATAGTCATAAAAAAATTGTGATGAAGGTTGGCCATAAGGCCACCTCATATATAACAATCCAATGACATGGTCATAAATTATTGCATTAGGTCACAATATTTCTAATCGCCATTTATATCATGGGCTATGAAACAAAAACGATATACCCTATCATAGAATCATGATGAGCTATAAGGCCATAAAACTCTTTTTTAATGTCTCATTCCATCTTCATCGTCATCATATGTCTCACATGACCCCCATATATGAGATAACTATGCCTTAACAGTCCACATATCTCTTTCTATATAAAGAAAAACAACTCTTGGCCATTCATTCACCCAAAAAGGGGTATGACACATATAAAACACATAGAATATAGAGAATGAGTATCAACAAATACACATACACACAAATACAATAATAATCAAGTTCGATCCAATAAGATACATGCGCACCCACAAGAAATCAATAATAAACATGGGTTTCCTAAGCAACAAACACACACCTAAAATCATTAGCATAGAAATAAATTTTTTGGTGGGATCAATATGATATAGAACATAATACCTCAAATGTGTTGATAGAAATAGCAGGATTCATAATGATCTGATTCCCAAATCATGCCAGTGAAGCAACCAGATCAAATAAACACACCAAGAATCCCTAGAAAATATCCATATTCTTTGAAAAGGGAATATAGAACAAGAATAAATAAGGGTATCAAATCCCAGGTTTATAATCAAATAAAATTATTCAAAAAAAAACAATATTTAGGGTAGACTGAGATTTGATCTATAGTGTAGAACTGATCTCTCTCAAAAATTTTGGCTAGAGATGAAGAGGATAGTTTCACAATGATCATGTATTAAAAAGAATAGCCATGAGAAGAATAAATCACCCAAAAAATTTCTCAAAAAATAGAAGAATATAAAACAACTTCCCCCAGATCATTTTTGTAATGACATAAATTTTTCAATTCATTAATTTTTAAAAATTATATGGAATAAATTCAAAACCAAGCATTGAAAGGAAGTGAGATTCCAAGGCCCAATTCTCCAGAAATAAATGATTGAGATATAATAATTTTTTTAATTGCATGCACAAATATTTTTCAATAAAAGGTGGAATAACTTCTCAATAGATTCCCAAATTTGAATCCTATGGGCATATTTATGTTTAGAGAACCGAATTTACCCTAGATAAGGCCTAACATTGGCTGGTGTGGGTCAGATATAAAAATTAGTTTTTTGTGTTTTAATATCCAAAATAAAATAGTAATTTATTTTATTTTGACTTTTATGAGTGAGGTAGTAACAATTCCTTTAATTATACTATTATGTTGGGATCCTGGGTTAGGCTCATAACCGAAGAATTTCATTGTGGCTCTAGAGGGAACCCACAATATCTCTCTCGATGGAAAACTATTATGAAGCATGAATTAGAGATTGAAAAATATTGTTTTTAGTGGATCTCACAAATTAAACTGACACGATGATTGATCATATTTAGAAAACACTCAAACCCCAAGGTAGGATATTTTTATTTTGATTTTTTCCATATTCGTAGATTCAACAATGAATGAATACAAAACAAAAAATAATTTGATCCACAGTTCTCACATTCATGCAGGATGAGATATGATTGTGGGGATTTATCAGGGTTTTGATTATTGAGAATTGATTTTGTTTTATTGACTATTCTTACTGAATTGACGGATTCTAGAATGAACAATAGAGGTTGACTGTTCACTGTTCTTTTCTAACCTGATGTTCTTCTCTTTTATCTTGGTTTATGAACTAATGATCATTGCTCCATCGAATATTGGGGAAACAATTTGAAAATTAAGATCTAACTTCATGATGGAATTTTTGAGGTGTGAGTAATATGGTGATAAACAGATCGAATAAAATAAAGAGATATTGTTATTTTGGAAATTTTCTTGTGTGTGGTCAGAATCAGTTTCCAGAGATTATTGGAGGCCCAAAACCCACCAATTTGGTGTGGAAATAGAGAGAAATCCATGGATCTCTAGTTTTGGGGGTGAATGTAGCTTTGGAACAAACATCATAGGATTAGATAAGGTGCGTAGAGGAGAATGGATGTTCTAAAAATTCATGATGAACATGGAATGTAGTTCAGTCTACATGGTGTGTTACCCCCATAGAGTGGAGGATAGGGATTCAAGATATAGTCAAGTGTCACATGGTGTGTGAACCCTCTCAGACAGCATGTGGATCCATCCATGAAACTCAACATATATTTTGGGAAATACATAGACATGGGGTGGAGTACATAGGATTCCCCATGTCATGTTCTCCCCCACACCTCTTGGATGAACTGGTTATGTGGAATACCCCGTGTACTGGTACACTGACAAGAATACGCGGGTTGAAATAGTGTACAAAAAAATGGAAGGAGTACATGAACAGACCCCAGATGGAAGGACCTGGCATGTGATCCTTCTACATAATGTGTATCAATATTCTAGGTAATATATTCTTTGGGACACATGCCATTGTACATAGGCAGTACACATGATCATGGGATCCGACACATGACCCTACAACACAACATGCAATCTCTTCTATGAGGCTAGAGCAATTTTTCCACAGTATATTGGATAAATATCATTAAGGGGTTGATCATGTATCCTTCCCCTATGGTTAGTGATGTCATATCATATTCATATGATTATGATCCCTTAAGAAGGAATTTCAAGATAGTGTTGTGGGAATGCCCCCAGAGAGGCTCGAAGTAGGATGCTCTATTCACTCTTTGTTCCCAATGTAGAGTCCTTGGGGTTGATGTGACCATATTAACTGGGTGTTGATCTACTACTTAGAAGGATAATCCAGATAGATCTAGGTATCACCCCATTGACCTAATTGTAATCCTCATCTATTGTATCATATATATCTCCTCAGATCTATCATAGTATCTCACAAATGATAATTATCGATGATCAATACTTATTAAAATGATATCATCAGTGCTATCATCCCCATGAGTGTGTTCCCCAAGATGATTGCTTCATGGAATCATTGAGCTAAATCACTTGTATTGGTATATGGTAGTTTTGAATTACCTTCATAGAACTTGTCTTTATATTAGTATATCATTATATTAGTGTTAAATGTTTTGTAGATAGAAAATATGTAGAGTTGAATGCATATTTCCATTATGTATTTCGATGTGGTTTTTGGATGTCAAACTGAGTATTTTTATACTCTCCTCTACGTGGGATGTACCCATTTCTGTCGTGTCATGTAAAGACAAGTGACCTTATGACATACTAGGACTGGGTAGATAATTAGGAGTTCTGGTAAGATGAGGTGTTCCTATATCATAGAGTCGTAGTCACAAAACATATTTTTTTACAGGTCAGACTATGTAGTTTTTAGACTGTATCTTCGTGTGGCCCTATATTTTGGCATAGTTTACATTAACATACATTACATCCTCTCATACTCCTTTTGATGGGATAGAATTATGCATGAATATGTTTTTATTGGTTTTTACATTTCACCGTCTGTGGGCTTGGATAAGTGTTCGTGCATATAGGTTCATAGTCAATGCCTCCCATGTTATTGAAATGCCTACCCGGTTCTATTTTCCAACCCCAGACCTATTGGAGGTGGGTTTGAGGAGTCACATCACTAGACCCTTTGGGACAAGTTGTGATAGAGTCAAATCAAAGTTAGTTAGTTATACATCAAGAACATGACTCTACAATATTTGTTTGAGAAATAGTCTGAAGTTTTTCATGTTTGAATTTCAGACCAGGGACTCTAGTGTTGGTGTGGGCAACCAACATATCCATACACCAGAACTCTAATAACCTACTCTTAATCTTGGTAAATTATAATAATGGTTGGAGGGAAAATTATGGTACATCCATCATATAGGAATGGGTTGTGTTTTCATGTCCTAATTGATTCAGGTATGTAGATATACACATTGAATGTGGTGCATCATGATTTCATATATGGTGACCTTGATATGCATACAATATAGGATTCAGAAACATGATCACAAGGATGATCTCTTGAGTGATGAGGCATCAATAAAAGAGTCGGTTCTTCAGCTGCTTCCTCTAGGTTTTTCACCATCTATACCACTGCCCCTGGAGTAGTACATAGAACAAACAATACCAGAAGACAAAGATCATAGGATGGTTAATCTGAATGATATTCAAAGAGTGATATCCCATATGTTAATAGGCGGGCCTATCCCTCTAGAGGCTATGGATTGTCTTGAGGGGGTGACTATAATTTATCTCCTAGTCCGGACACCAAGGGACTAGATGGTGATTCTATTGGAGAACCCCCTTCGACGTTTCCTAGGGAGATGGTGGAGTTATTCTATATAGACACATAACGTGGAAACACATTCATGGGTAGAGTTTGATCTTATCATTAGAGATAATTTGTCACAAATTACACTTAGAGGTGTGTGTAAATACACGTTACTTCTACTATAGTAGGGTTACAAGATAGTGGTCGATTATTCATCGAGGCTCACAAATCATTCCATTTACTATATTGATATGGTTAGAGATTAGAACATGATTGGTCGAACCTTCGTGCATGGTATTTGTAGAGATATCTGATCACAAATAATACCAATATGAATTCTGACTTATGCTGGTGTTCTCGAGTGATCATGGGTGCTTGAATTATTTTTGGATGAGAAGATAGAACTAGTGAAATTCAGAAGCATGATGTCATGTGTAGAGACCTCGACAGTATGGAGACCATGTCAGATTCAGGGATCCAGACATGGATGATGTTTCCAAAAGTGGTCCTATGAAAAAGTATATGTAGTTCATGATTCATATGGTGGATCATTCCAGCCTAGGGAGAGGTGGTGCTATTCATGTCAGGTCAAGGTAAGTCTCACTTGAGATTGTCTTACCCATCATGTTGTGGACAACAAGAGTGTGGATGGATCACCTAGATAGAGGCAATAACAGGAGTAGTTAGATTGATAGGGTAGTGAATATGGTAGAAAATCTAGGAGAGAAATATGAGGTTCTCAACATTTAAATATGTTATCTCCACTACCCCTAGGAGATCCATGCATGGCTTAGGGAGTATTAGGTCATGGGAGCTGACAACAAGATACTGTTAAGGCACATGCCCCATGGGCTCCCGGAAAGATTTGAGGTACGACATTTGAATTTTCAACATTAGCCACAATAATGATAGTAAAAGGGTCCAGTCATTCCATTATCCCCACATATCATCCTCTAAACCTAGAGATTATATTTACCCACTGAATCTACCTTATGCATGGAGAAAACTACTATAGGAGACTCAGTGGTCACACATCTATGAAAAAAGAGAGAAATGACCCTTGGAGGTGAGAGTTTTTGTTGGAACCTCATTGTGTCTATGTGGAGGCCATATGTAATGTATAGATTGGTTAATCATAGTTCACGCCCAATTTGATTATTTAAGTCATAGGGTGCGGTTTTTATGTAGATGTGGAATGATTTTTTCATTTATCAGTTAAATGAAACCCATTTTATCATAGGATAGACACATTCATAGGAGGGTGCAACAAATTACTCAGGATTTGGCTATCATGACCCTTGATGTTGTATAAGTTATGAGTTTTTTGTTCCCTACATCAGTGGAGGAGTATGAGGATGTGTTTATAGAAGATGCTCCTAGTTTACCATCTCACTAGGTGATAGGCTTAGACATTGATTTACACCCCATTATGGTACCAATATCCCCACTAGTATATCAGATGGATCCTATAGAGATTTGGGATCTGAGGGTGCAGTTCATGGAATTGTAGAGGAAGGGATTCATGGAAGCCAGTTTTTGAACCTAGGTGGCCCCAGTATTCATTTTGAAATGGATGATTTGAGATTGATGTTGTGTGAGGAAAAATGACACCCTAACTGGGTGACCATGAAGAACAATTATCCACTACCATGAATGGATGAACTATTTGATCATTTGAGAGGGGCCTAATGGTTATTTAATGTTGACCATTGATCAGTCTATCACTTGTTGTTTGTATGGGACGATGATACATCAAAGAAAACCCTCAGATGATGCTACCATCACTATGAGTACTTGGTGATTCCCTTTGGAATTATGAACTTCCCATAAGTTTTCATGGGACTCAGGAACTGGATGTCCCAAACTTATTTAGACATGTTCATGGTAGTCTTCATCGATGATATCCCTGTGTACTCAGAATCTGAGGGGGAGCAAACGAGGCACTTAAGGATGGTTATGGATGTACTCTGAGAGCACCTATTATATGGGAAACACTAGAAGTTCATGTTTTTGATTCTAGAAGTCCACTTTTTAGGACATTATATATCATTTAATAGAGGGGAAGTGTACCCAAACATGGTGGTGGCATTGTTTGAATGCGATCCACTAAAGAGATTGATGAAGGTATAGAGAATGTAACATCCCAAGTAAGTAATGAATATTATATATTTTTATCTATGTTTATTAATGATTAAGATAGTGTTATAGCGGCTTAAAATGAAAATAAATACAATCTTATGCATGGAATACACTAATATTCTTAAAAGATTGTTTTACTGCCTTTTGATGGCAAACCATTTTTTAATCTATATTTTGACAATTTTATATACTATTTTTGTCAAAATAAACTTATCCTTTATGATTGGGACATCAAAATTTACCTTGTGTGAATTTTTGGTATTTTTCTGACAATGTTCATTTTTTAATGAATAGTGAAAAATACTGCATTTTACATCAAAACTGCTTTTTAATATAATTTACTTATATGATTAGATTATGTTTTGAATTGGTTTTGAAGTGAAATTAGAATATATTTTTACCATTATATCCAATGGTGGTCATTGGAATCAATTTCACTTTGAAATTAGACTTAAACTGGTGTCAATCTTTTGATACTTATTGTTTTGTAAAAACACGCTATTTGCTCTGGAAGCGGGAATTAATTATTAAATTAATTAATGTGACTTATATGATTTGAATTTTGTAAAATAGACTTCATTTTTGAATTCGGAATATCAAATATAGCATAGGGTGAATTTTTGGTAATTTTCTGAAAAACTCCAATTTTTGATGAATAGTGAAACCACTAAGTGGTACTTATAAAGACTGATTTTCCGTTTAAATGAAAATTTGCCATCATTGTGTTTTGAATTTCAAAAATCCGACATACATGGTTGTAATTAAGAAGTAAAATGTGGTTCAATGAGATTATAATAATTTTTTGGTGAATAGTAACTTATTAAGTTTTTAATCGCGATTAGTGGTAATTAGGGTAGTTTAAGGTATAAATAATGCTTTAATAATAGGAAATGACCTAGACACATGTCCCAACCTTATTGGTTGTGTCATGGCCGACCAAGACAAGCCATGGGTATACTTGGGGACCCCATGGAGACACATTGGTTTGGAAATGACATAAATAACTTTTTATTAAATGTTAAACTAAAAATGACACAAACATAATATATTTTACGAAAACAATTTTTACATGGGGTTATAAAGATTAGATTTTTTATTATAAATAGTAATTGGAAAGCTAAAAATATTTCATACATAATAGTATTTTTTTATGATTTTTAGAAATTAAAGAAGTTAAATTATTTATGACATAATAATGATGCAGCGATGACATCATTATTTGACGATTTAAATAAAATGGAAAGACAATGTAAAATATATGAACTACACATGGCCAAAACCAATTGGATGAGTGGATTTCGAACCCTTATAACCTTATCCTCGAATTATATCAATTTGGGACCTTTTAAAACCGAAAAACATTTTCAAATAAAGTAATATTTCTTTACTTTCCAAAAGTGCCCCTCCTCTCCTCTTATAAAAGGCCCCCACCTCTACCTCATTTCACACACACCTCAAGCCTTTGGCTCGGCCAACCCCTGCCCATTTACTCTTTCCACATCCCTCTCCTCATCCTAGAGGATTTCCTTTGGGAAGAATCCTTTCAAAGGAAGCCTTTAGGCTCAAATCAAAAGGAGTTACACTTTTTAAGGTAATTCATTCTCTCATGTTCATTTGTTTTATTTTGCTTCTCCAACCCCCTAAACTCTTTTTATTTACTTATTTTGTAACAACACTAGTATCTTCAATATACTAGGATGTTGGAATAAGATTTATTTGAGCTACACTCTCACACAACTACATCAAATGGTTAATGAACATACGGTTTCCGTGGATGGTGAAATTATGCCTCCCGAAACGATGATTGTTCAATACTCATTTAACACCTTCAAAGGTGGCCATTATGATGTCACTATTTTTATATATGATATATAAATTGTTTATGATTTCCTTAAGCTTCTGTTTTTTTTCATTTTGGTCATACCTTTATGGTTTCTATTATGGGTAAACACGATATCTTCATTTTAGGAAGTGCGGACTACCGCCCCCTGAAAGTGATTTGATTCGTTAATACCATATGTGGGATGTGTGAAGGATAAAGTTAATGATATTATATATGTTATTATACTGGAATTATAATATACTCTTATATCATTATGATTCCATTACAGAAAATATGAAATAGAAATGAAAGTAGCGTTCATGCGTACGTACGGCTTACTATCTCCATGAACGGTGCATTTCATTTCATACCTCTAAATGATTATGTAATATTATAAATGCATGTATGTACTGAATATATATGATATATATGTTATCCAAAAAATTAATATCATTCTGTATATAATGAACCTATGACCAAATTAACAACATGTAAGTGTAAGAAGTCTATTTTTGACTTAAGAACCAAATACCGACAAAATGAACATTATTAACTTAAATGATTACATGATGTTCATAACATGGTATAAAAAGAATAATTAACTTGAAAAAGATTCATAAGCAAGTAGAGATTAACTCAAGTTTATTATTCAGGAGATTAAAGAACGGTCGGGTCAAGTCGGATACGAGGTATGGGACTTCGTCTCAATCTCCTTTCATTGAGGCATATTTTATTTTATACACAACTTTCTTTTATACGGTGTATAAACCCCTTTGACTTTTACGTTTATTCAAAAGGAATATTTTGAAGGACCCCGGGACACCCTGAGAGGGGAGGGGTGAATCAGGGTGGCAACTTTTTCTTCTTAAAGTTGTGGATCTTGTTCCCACGTTGGCAGGAACTTCTTAAACCTGTATGAAGGATATGATCAGCAATTAAACATTCACATGCAGAGAGATGACACAACAATTTTTACTTGGTTCACCACTAAGGGCTACGTCCAAAGAGCATACGCCGACAGATTGTCGGTCGTACCTAAATCCACTATGCTTCACTAGCTGCGGATACAAAAGTTCGGGTACAGACACTCTGTCCCAGGCTCACTGCCTTTACATAAGGTTTAGGGATAGCTCACTGCTTCCCTCGGGTCACTCCCGTTGACTCCCCCTGGCTCACTGCCGTTGGTGAAGTCTCACTCAGTTTATAGACGTGAAGGTCTCTTCAATAAATTTGCATTGAAGTCTTTGCCTCTGCTCAGCACGAGACTCTGCTTGCATCGAAGTCCGGAAGAGATGCACTAGAACGCACAGAACCACTGAACTGGATAACCAAAACGTGCAGACAAACCTTACTGAGAAATATGAGAAACATCAACCATTTGCGCGAAAAATCATCCTATTACGCGCAACATTTTCTTTTGGCGCGGAAAAATATTTCGCGCAAAAATCCCCTTTTTCGCGCAACTCCAAATATTTCGCGCAAGCTCCTTTACGCGATCCTTTTTCGCGAATCAGACCTCGGATCTTCTCTAAGTCTTCCAACTACTCGAATGAAGGGGGTCACCTCATATTTATAGGCGACTGAGACCACTGCGCGCAAAAATCCCCTTCGGCGCGGAAAACCTCTCATCTGGCGCGTAATCTTTCGCCCAGCTTAATTATTTCGCGCACAACCCTTATTTTCCACGCAGCCCATGCCTTTGCCATTTTTCACCGAACTGATTTCGAAACACTATTTGCGCGAAAAAACTTGATCCCCTATTTCGCGCATCCCGCTGTTTTTTCGCGCCTAACATAAGTATTTCGCGCAAGTCTCTAAAATTTCGCGCACCACTTCCTTTTTCTGCGAACCTCCTTTTGCAGACAATCCATGTCTTCATTTTCCGATTTTGAGGCCCAAAAATTTGGCAAACACTGGGAAACATCGCCACCTTCAAAACTGTTGTCTGCTTGAACTGTATGATCACTTTGCTGGAACACATTCGGAACTTCCACTGAGGATTGACAACAAACACAAACCATACACCAAATCATGCTTTGAAGAACCTGGTTCCAACAATCTCCCCCTTTGGGTTTGTTGGCAATCAGAATAAATTCAATAGATCTCCAACCATGAGCAAATCCAAAACGCAAGAATCAACTCAGCCAACACTCTAAGTCTACGTGAGCAATGCTCGGTGTAGAAAACAAGAGAGGAAGCTTGAATTGGGTCTTAGTGTTTTGAAAATCTCCATGAGGCCCGATGTTATCCTTATTAAACTTCTCATCACAATCTTACACTTCCATCACAGAATAATTTCTTGCCGTAAATTTTTTTGCCGTGAATTTCTTGCCTTGAATTCTCTTGCCGTGAATTTATTCCTTTCTCCCCCATTGACAATAAAACCAAAGACCGAAAAATTTGTTCAACGTTCAGCTCAAGCCATACTCTCCCTGGATAGTATCTCCCCCATAAACCTGCATCACAGCCAGAAGCAGATAAAAACAGTTAAAACAAACAGGGAGAGGGGAGTTTCGAAACCTCCTTATGCAGCAGGAGGTGGTTGAACTCCTAGGTTCAACCGATGCTTTTCAAACACAGCTGCTGACAGTGGCTTTGTCAGGATATCAGCTACCTGCTTATCAGTTCCCACATGGTCCAGTCTAATCACCCCTTGTTCAACCTTTTCTTTGATGAAATGATACCGTATTTCAATATGTTTTGTACGAGAATGCTGAACCGGATTTTTCGTGAGATCAATTGCGCTTTTGTTATCACAGTAGATCACCATTGGCTGCTTTACCTCATCACCAATATCTGTTAATTGTTGCTTCATCCATAGAAGTTGAGTGCATGACTTTGTGGCAGATATATACTCAGCTTCCGCAGTACTAAGAGAATTACTTTCTTGTTTCTTGCTCAACCAGCCAACACAATTATTTCCGATAAAGAATGCTCCACCACTGGTGGACTTTCTGTCCACAACATCGCCAGCCCAGTCAGCATCAGAAAATGCGGATAATTCACTATCCCTTCCTACAGAAAAGTATAATCCATACTTGTAAGTACCTTGAATATACCTCATGATTCTTTTCACTGCTGTCATGTGTTCCTCTTTTGGATTACTCTGAAAGCGGGCAGAAAGACATGTGGCAAAGACAATATCTGGCCGTGTCGCTGTCAGGTACAATAGACTCCCAATAATTCTCCTGTACAGGGTGGGATCTACAAATTTCCCATCCTCATGCTTCCCAAGTTTGGTTCCAACTGCAATCGGAGTTGACATTGGTTTGGAGTCTTGCATGTTAAACTTCTTCAGCAGCTCTCTTGCATACTTTTCCTGAGAGATAAAAGTGTAGTCTTTCCTCTGAGTCACTTGCAGTCCCAAGAAATATGTGAGCTCCCCAATCATTGACATTTCAAATTCTGATTTCATATGATTGGCAAATTCATCCACTGATTTCTGTTTGCTGCCACCAAATATAATGTCATCGACGTAAACAAGAACCATGAACTGATCTTTTGGAGAATTCTTCACATAGAGATTGTGATCAACTCCTCCTCTTTTGAATTCCAGCTTTTTGAGATACGAATCTAGTCTAGAATACCATGCCCTTGGTGCCTGTTTTAATCCATAAAGTGCTTTCTTTAGCTTGCAGACCTTTGATTCATCAGCACCAAGAAGAAAACCCACAGGTTGTTCAATGTAGACTTCTTCTTCGAGTACACCATTTAAGAATGCTGTCTTGACATCCATTTGATATACTTTATATCCTCTTTGGAGAGCCATGGAAAGGAATAGCCTGATTGACTCCAATCTAGCCACTGGAGCAAAGGTTTCTTCAACATCAACACCTTCAATCTGAGAATACCCTTTACATAGCAGTCGAGCCTTGTTTCTGATAACATTGCCATGCTCATCAAACTTGTTCTTGAAAATCCATTTGGTGCCAATCACATTGTGACTTTTGGGTCTCTGGACCAAATCCCACGTCTGATTTTTGTCAATCTGATCTAACTCTTCATTCATGGCTTTCACCCAGGATTCATCCATTGCAGCTTCTTCAAATGAGGTTGGCTCTACAACTGATAGAAATGCAGAAGGTGTGTTATTTCTCATCCTCCTTGTTTGAGTGGGTGCATTCATGTCCCCAATTATGTTGGATGGATCAATCTCAGCTCTTCGGTTTCTCCTGAGAGATTCAGTAGCATTCTTTTCAGCTATAGGGTCTTCTTCTGATTCTTCTTCTGAGTCAACATCACGATGTGACTGCTGAGAGTTTTGAACAACTTCCTCTATCTCTGTGTTTGTGTTTTCTTCACGTTCACTTTCTTCCTGATTGTCCATCACATCCGCATATGGCGTCCTTGAAGCATTTGTGGTTTTCTCTTCAATTATCTTAACATCACTGCTTACCACAATCTTCCCCAAGCGTTTATTGAAACACTTGTAAGCTTTACTGTTCATTGGATACCCAAGAAAAATTCCTTCATCAGCATTGTCACCATACTTTCCTTGGTTTCCTTCTTTATTCCGGATGAAACATTTGCTTCCAAAAACCCGAAAGTATTTCAAGGAAGGCTTCCTTCCATGCCATAATTCGTACGGTGTCTTCGTTTCTCCCATGTAGAGCCCTGTTCGATTCTGAATGTGAACTGCAGCTTCAACAGCCTCCTTCCAGTAATGGCGAGAGATACCACTCTCAATCAACATAGTCCTGGCCATATTGTTGACCTGTCGATTTCGACGCTCAACAACTCCATTTTGCTGTGGAGTTCTCACAGCAGCTACCTCATGCTGTATTCCATGTTTCTCTAGATAGTTTTCAAACTCAATGGATGTGTATTCCCCTCCATTGTCCGATCGTAGGACTTTTATTGACCGTCCAGTGTCATTCTCGGCAATTCGGCGATAAGTTTTCATGCAATCAAGTACTTGTCGCTTCCTGTGAATCACCATTACACAAGCCATTCTACTATAATCATCAATGAAAAGGACGAAGTACCTCTCTCCATAGGTTCCAGCAACATTTATTGGGCCACATACATCAGTGTGAATGAGATCAAGAAGATGTGATTCCCTTTTCTTCTTTGGACGATACGAATTACAGACCAGCTTCCCACGAATACAGGCATCACAAGATTTTTCCCGTTCGCGTTTTAGAATGGGAATATCCATGACTATCTTCAGCTTAGATATCTTTTCCATGTCGTGTTGGTTAATGTGCCCCAGCCTTCGATGCCATAAATTGTTTTCTTCGTCAACAGATAAGTAACAAGAGTTCACTTTGCTGTCAACCTGATATAAGTTTCCATCTGTTCTACAACCTTTCATAAGAGAATTCCCTGTTTTTCCTTTTATAGTGCAGCCTTTTTGATTGAAGGTTACTATGAGCCCTGAGTCACAGAGTTGACTTACACTGAGGAGATTATGGCGTAGACCGTCCACATAAAGAACTTCAGTCTTTTTCAGCTCTCCGTTGGCGAGAGCAGTATTCCCACTTCCTTTAATCTTCAAAGCACCATCGTTACCAAACCGTACTGTTCCATCAACCTTCTTTTCAATGTTCTTCAGAAGGTCAGCATTTCCTGTCATATGGGAAGAACATCCACTATCAAGAATCCAGGTGCTGCTACTCTTTGTAGCTTTGAGGGCTACTTCCGCAAGATTGGATTTCTCGATTTTCTTCTTTTCTTTCCATGAGATATTGGATTGAGCATAAGACACTGATGGCCTTTTAAAACTTTCTTCCACATAATCTGAGTCTTCATACCCATAATCTTCTTCCAGAAGAGAAAAACTATTTGTGAGAACAACATCATCAGGAGGATGAACCCTGTCCCATCTTTGGGTGTTGTATGAATTTCTCTTGTCATACCGCTGCCTGCAAAACATAGCTTTATGGCCAAAGTTAGAACATTTAAAACAGTAACCATAGAAGATATTTCTTCTATAAGATGGAGGATATGAAATCCGTCTCCTTTGTTGATTTCCCAGATCTTCTCCATTAAAGTAACTCCTTGCCTCTTCGCAATATGACATAGTATGGCCCAGATAGCCACAGAATTGACACTTCATGTGAGGGAATGCCTTCACACCTGAATTTCTCCTCATACCTTCATCCCTGTGAGAGTAGTTGAACTGCCTATCATTTCTAAATGTTTGATGGTAATTGTCAGTAATCCTTCTAGTTTGGATTGAGGGTTCCTTTTTTAGCACTTCAGAAAATGTTTCAACATGTTCAACCTTCGTTTTGTCTTTCTTTTGAATTTTTTATTTCCAGCAGTTGATGTCTCAGCTTCACATCCAATTCCACGCTTTCCCATGCAGGCGGGTCTTTGAACGCTCAAGATTTTTTCAACTCCATCAGAACCACATTTGGCTCTTGCCAATAATTCAGCATCTGAGAATCTTCTAGGTTGTATTTTCTTCCTTGATTCTTTTGAAAAAGATTCGGTCTCAAGTTTACTCCTAAGAGTAACAATTTCCTCCTCAAGACCCTCAGTAGTCTTGGACTTTTCTTCCAGTCTTGAGGTGAGGTCATTGATGACCTTTCCCTGCTCTTCAATTCTTATGTTAAGATCCAATACATCATCATTGCTTTCAATGATTTTAGACTGAACTTTCACAAACTCTTCCAGACGTTCAATTTCAGCTTCAAGTTCATCAACATATTCTGATGACTCTTTGACCATTTCCTTCCACTTATTACATTTCTTACATTTACTCTCAATCTTGGAGAAAGCATCCTTAATTTGAACCTTTGGATTATCAAGGGCAGTACTCTGATTATCTATGCCTTTATTGATTGAAGAATCTGACATTTCAGTGGTAGCCATCATGGAAGCATGTTTTTCAGTTTTAAATTCTGGTTCTTCTTCCTCACAGAATTCAATATCATCATCTTCTTCCTCACAGACAAAGCTCTTCCTCTGCATTTTCTTTCCAGATTTGAAATCACCCTTTTTGAAAAACCTTTTCCGAGGCTTTTCAATGTCTTCAGCTTCGCTCTCATCATTATCCAACTTTCTTTGGCACTGAGAGGCAATGTGCCCAACTCTTCCACAACGGAAACATGCAAGAGGTAACTTACCTCTAAATTTTCCTTTACCCTTTTTCAGCTTCTTCGCGATGAGGGAAAGAATTTCTTTTTCTTCGTCATCATCACCACTACTATCTTCTGAAATTTTCAGTTTGTCCATGGCTTTGAATGCCATTTCTTTGCTCACGCGAGTCGTGGCATCTTCAGGTTTGACTCTCATCTCATATTCCACTAAACTACTTAACAAATCATCCAGAGAAAGTTTGGATAGATCTCTTTCTTCGAGGGCTGACACCTTTGCATTGTACATGGGAGGAAGTCTTCTCAATATTTTCTTAACGATATCAATGTCTTTGATTTCTTCTCCAAGACCTCGAATTGCTCCCACTACTTCAGTAATTCGATTAAAAAATGAATCTGCATTTTCATTGGGATGCATCTTTAGGTCGTCAAACCTGTTATGTAAAACCTGAAGTTTTGCCTCCTTTACCTTGGTATCTCCTTCATAAATGTTTTCAAGTTTATCCCACATAGACTTTGCTGAAGTGCAACTCATCACCTTTAGATATATCTGATCAGAAAGAGCTGCGGTGAGTGCATTTTGAGCTTTAGCATCTGCATCAAGAATTTTCCTGTCTGTGTCAGTCATAGCCAGTCCTGTTTGATCAGTGACTTGTATTCCTTGCACAATAGAAAACAAAACATCCATTCCAAGAGATCTTAGATGAGATCGCATCCTATTCTTCCAGATCTGAAAATTATTTCCATCAAAGAGAGGGACTCCCCTCACATTGGCTGCATTCTCCATGGCGACAAAGGACAGATTCAAGACCAGCAACCTCCCTCTGATACCACTTGAAGGACCCCGGGACACCCTGAGAGGGGAGGGGTGAATCAGGGTGGCAACTTTTTCTTCTTAAAGTTGTGGATCTTGTTCCCACGTTGGCAGGAACTTCTTAAACCTGTATGAAGGATATGATCAGCAATTAAACATTCACATGCAGAGAGATGACACAACAATTTTTACTTGGTTCACCACTAAGGGCTACGTCCAAGGAGCATACGCCGACAGATTGTCGGTCGTACCTAAATCCACTATGCTTCACTAGCTGCGGATACAAAAGTTCGGGTACATACACTCTGTCCCAGGCTCACTGCCTTTACATAAGGTTTAGGGATAGCTCACTGCTTCCCTCGGGTCACTCCCGTTGACTCCCCCTGGCTCACTGCCGTTGGTGAAGTCTCACTCAGTTTATAGACGTGAAGGTCTCTTCAATAAATTTGCATTGAAGTCTTTGCCTCTGCTCAGCACGAGACTCTGCTTGCATCGAAGTCCGGAAGAGATGCACTAGAACGCACAGAACCACTGAACTCGATAACCAAAACGTGCAGACAAACCTTACTGAGAAATATGCGAAACATCAACCATTTGCGCGCAAAATCATCCTATTGCGCGCAACATTTTCTTTTGGCGCGGAAAAATATTTCGCGCAAAAATCCCCTTTTTTGCGCAACTCCAAATATTTCGCGCAAGCTCCTTTACGCGATCCTTTTTCGCGAATCAGACCTCGGATCTTCTCTAAGTCTTCCAACTACTCGAATGAAGGGGGTCACCTCATATTTATAGGCGACTGAGACCACTGCGCGCAAAAATCCCCTTCGGCGCGGAAAACCTCTCATCTGGCGCGTAATCTTTCGCCCAGCTTAATTATTTCGCGCACAACCCTTATTTTCCGCGCAGCCCATGCCTTTGCCATTTTTCACCGAACTGATTTCGAAACACTATTTGCGCGAAAAAACTTGATCCCCTATTTCGCGCATCCCACTGTTTTTTCGCGCCTAACATAAGTATTTCGCGCAAGTCTCTAAAATTCCGCGCACCACTTCCTTTTTCTGCGAACCTCCTTTTGCAGACAATCCATGTCTTCATTTTCCGATTTTGAGGCCCAAAAATTTGGCAAACACTGGGAAACAGCGCCACCTTCAAAACTGTTGTCTGCTTGAACTGTATGATCACTTTGCTGGAACACATTCGGAACTTCCACTGAGGATTGACAACAAACACAAACCATACACCAAATCATGCTTTGAAGAACCTGGTTCCAACAATCTCCCCCTTTGGGTTTGTTGGCAATCAGAATAAATTCAATAGATCTCCAACCATGAGCAAATCCAAAACGCAAGAATCAACTCAGCCAACACTCTAAGTCTACGTGAGCAATGCTCGGTGTAGAAAACAAGAGAGGAAGCTTGAATTGGGTCTTAGTGTTTTGAAAATCTCCATGACGCCCGATGTTATCCTTATTAAACTTCTCATCACAATCTTACACTTCCATCACAGAATAATTTCTTGCCGTAAATTTTTTTGCCGTGAATTTCTTGCCTTGAATTCTCTTGCCGTGAATTTATTCCTTTCTCCCCCATTGACAATAAAACCAAAGACCGAAAAATTTGTTCAACGTTCAGCTCAAGCCATACTCTCCCTGGATAGTATCTCCCCCATAAACCTGCATCACAGCCAGAAGCAGATAAAAACAGTTAAAACAAACGGGGAGAGGGGAGTTTCGAAACCTCCTTATGCAGCAGGAGGTGGTTGAACTCCTAGGTTCAACCGATGCTTTTCAAACACAGCTGCTGACAGTGGCTTTGTCAGGATATCAGCTACCTGCTTATCAGTTCCCACATGGTCCAGTCTAATCACCCCTTGTTCAACCTTTTCTTTGATGAAATGATACCGTATTTCAATATGTTTTGTACGAGAATGCTGAACCCGATTTTTCGTGAGATCAATTGCGCTTTTGTTATCACAGTAGATCACCATTGGCTGCTTTACCTCATCACCAATATCTGTTAATTGTTGCTTCATCCATAGCAGTTGAGTGCATGACTTTGTGGCAGATATATACTCAGCTTCCGCAGTACTAAGAGAAGTACTTTCTTGTTTCTTGCTCAACCAGCCAACACAATTATTTCCGATAAAGAATGCTCCACCACTGGTGGACTTTCTGTCCACAACATCGCCAGCCCAGTCAGCATCAGAAAATGCGGATAATTCACTATCCCTTCCTACAGCAAAGTATAATCCATACTTGTAAGTACCTTGAATATACCTCATGATTCTTTTCACTGCTGTCATGTGTTCCTCTTTTGGATTACTCTGAAAGCGGGCAGAAAGACATGTGGCAAAGACAATATCTGGCCGTGTCGCTGTCAGGTACAATAGACTCCCAATAATTCTCCTGTACAGGGTGGGATCTACAGATTTTCCATCCTCATGCTTCCCAAGATTGGTTCCAACTGCAATCGGAGTTGACATTGGTTTGGAGTCTTGCATGTTAAACTTCTTCAGCAGCTCTCTTGCATACTTTTCCTGAGAGATAAAAGTGTAGTCTTTCCTCTGAGTCACTTGCAGTCCCAAGAAATATGTGAGCTCCCCAATCATTGACATTTCAAATTCTGATTTCATATGATTGGCAAATTCATCCACTGATTTCTGTTTGCTGCCACCAAATATAATGTCATCGACGTAAACAAGAACCATGAACTGATCTTTTGGAGAATTCTTCACATAGAGATTGTGATCAACTCCTCCTCTTTTGAATTCCAGCTTTTTGAGATACGAATCTAGTCTAGAATACCATGCCCTTGGTGCCTGTTTTAATCCATAAAGTGCTTTCTTTAGCTTGCAGACCTTTGATTCATCAGCACCAAGAAGAAAACCCACAGGTTGTTCAATGTAGACTTCTTCTTCGAGTACACCATTTAAGAATGCTGTCTTGACATCCATTTGATATACTTTATATCCTCTTTGGAGAGCCATGGAAAGGAATAGCCTGATTGACTCCAATCTAGCCACTGGAGCAAAGGTTTCTTCAACATCAACACCTTCAATCTGAGAATACCCTTTACATACCAGTCGAGCCTTGTTTCTGATAACATTGCCATGCTCATCAAACTTGTTCTTGAAAATCCATTTGGTGCCAATCACATTGTGACTTTTGGGTCTCTGGACCAAATCCCACGTCTGATTTTTGTCAATCTGATCTAACTCTTCATTCATGGCTTTCAACCAGGATTCATCCATTGCAGCTTCTTCAAATGAGGTTGGCTCTACAACTGATAGAAATGTAGAAGGTGTGTTATTTCTCATCCTCCTTGTTTGAGTGGGTGCATTCATGTCCCCAATTATGTTGGATGGATCAATCTCAGCTCTTCGGTTTCTCCTGAGAGATTCAGTAGCATTCTTTTCAGCTATAGGGTCTTCTTCTGATTCTTCTTCTGAGTCAACATCACGATGTGACTGCTGAGAGTTTTGAACAACTTCCTCTATCTCTGTGTTTGTGTTTTCTTCACGTTCACTTTCTTCCTGATTGTCCATCACATCCGCATATGGCGTCCTTGAAGCATTTGTGGTTTTCTCTTCAATTATCTTAACATCACTGCTTACCACAATCTTCCCCAAGCGTTTATTGAAACACTTGTAAGCTTTACTGTTCATTGGATACCCAAGAAAAATTCCTTCATCAGCATTGTCACCATACTTTCCTTGGTTTCCTTCTTTATTCCGGATGAAACATTTGCTTCCAAAAACCCGAAAGTATTTCAAGGAAGGCTTCCTTCCATGCCATAATTCGTACGGTGTCTTCGTTTCTCCCATGTAGAGCCCTGTTCGATTCTGAATGTGAACTGCAGCTTCAACAGCCTCCTTCCAGTAATGGCGAGAGATACCACTCTCAATCAACATAGTCCTGGCCATATTGTTGACCTGTCGATTTCGACGCTCAACAACTCCATTTTGATGTGGAGTTCTCACAGCAGCTACCTCATGCTGTATTCCATGTTTCTCTAGATAGTTTTCAAACTCAATGGATGTGTATTCCCCTCCATTGTCCGATCGTAGGACTTTTATTGACCGTCCAGTGTCATTCTCGGCAATTCGGCGATAAGTTTTCATGCAATCAAGTACTTGTCGCTTCCTGTGAATCACCATTACACAAGCCATTCTACTATAATCATCAATGAAAAGGACGAAGTACCTCTCTCCATAGGTTTCAGCAACATTTATTGGGCCACATACATCAGTGTGAATGAGATCAAGAAGATGTGATGCCCTTTTCTTCTTTGGACGATACGAATTACAGACCAGCTTCCCACGAATACAGGCATCACAAGATTTTTCCCGTTCGCGTTTTAGAATGGGAATATCCATGACTATCTTCAGCTTAGATATCTTTTCCATGTCTTGTTGGTTAATGTGCCCCAGCCTTCGATGCCATAAATTGTTTTCTTCGTCAACAGATAAGTAACAAGAGTTCACTTTGCTGTCAACCTGATATAAGTTTCCATCTGTTCTACAACCTTTCATAAGAGAATTCCCTGTTTTTCCTTTTATAGTGCAGCCTTTTTGATTGAAGGTTACTATGAGCCCTGAGTCACAGAGTTGACTTACACTGAGGAGATTATGGCGTAGACCGTCCACATAAAGAACTTCAGTCTTTTTCAGCTCTCCGTTGGCGAGAGCAGTATTCCCACTTCCTTTAATCTTCAAAGCACCATCGTTACCAAACCGTACTATTCCATCAACCTTATTTTCAATGTTCTTCAGAAGGTCAGCATTTCCTGTCATATGGGAAGAACATCCACTATCAAGAATCCAGGTGCTGCTACTCTTTGTAGCTTTGAGGGATACTTCCGCAAGATTGGATTTCTCGATTTTCTTCTTTTCTTTCCATGAGATATTGGATTGAGCATAAGACACTGATGGCCTTTTAAAACTTTCTTCCACATAATCTGAGTCTTCATACCCATAATCTTCTTCCAGAAGAGAAAAACTATTTGTGAGAACAACATCATCAGGAGGATGAACCCTGTCCCATCTTTGGGTGTTGTATGAATTTCTCTTGTCATACCGCTGCCTGCAAAACATTGCTTTATGGCCAAAGTTAGAACATTTAAAACAGTAACCATAGAAGATATTTCTTCTATAAGATGGAGGATATGAAATCGGTCTCCTTTGTTGATTTCCCAGATCTTCTCCATTAAAGTAACTCCTTGCCTCTTCGCAATATGACATAGTATGGCCCAGATAGCCACAGAATTGACACTTCATGTGAGGGAATGCCTTCACACCTGAATTTCTCCTCATACCTTCATCCCTGTGAGAGTAGTTGAACTGCCTATCATTTCTAAATGTTTGATGGTAATTGTCAGTTATCCTTCTAGTTTGGATTGAGGGTTCCTTTTTTAGCACTTCAGAAAATGTTTCAACATGTTCAGCCTTCGTTTTGTCTTTCTTTTGAATATCTTTATTTCCAGCAGTTGATGTCTCAGCTTCACATCCAATTCCACGCTTTCCCATGCAGGCGGGTCTTTGAACGCTCAAGATTTTTTCAACTCCATCAGAACCACATTTGGCTCTTGCCAATAATTCAGCATCTGAGAATCTTCTAGGTTGTATTTTCTTCCTTGATTCTTTTGAAAAAGATTCGGTCTCAAGTTTACTCCTAAGAGTAACAATTTCCTCCTCAAGACCCTCAGTAGTCTTGGACTTTTCTTCCAGTCTTGAGGTGAGGTCATTGATGACCTTTCCCTGCTCTTCAATTCTTATCTTAAGATCCAATACATCATCATTGCTTTCAATGATTTTAGACTGAACTTTCACAAACTCTTCCAGACGTTCAATTTCAGCTTCAAGTTCATCAACATATTCTGATGACTCTTTGACCATTTCCTTCCACTTATTACATTTCTTACATTTACTCTCAATCTTGGAGAAAGCATCCTTAATTTGAACCTTTGGATTATCAAGGGCAGTACTCTGATTATCTATGCCTTTATTGATTGAAGAATCTGACATTTCAGTGGTAGCCATCATGGAAGCATGTTTTTCAGTTTTAAATTCTGGTTCTTCTTCCTCACAGAATTCAATATCATCATCTTCTTCCTCACAGACAAAGCTCTTCCTCTGCATTTTCTTTCCAGATTTGAAATCACCCTTTTTGAAAAACCTTTTCCGAGGCTTTTCAATGTCTTCAGCTTCGCTCTCATCATTATCCAACTTTCTTTGGCACTGAGAGGCAATGTGCCCAACTCTTCCACAACGGAAACATGCAAGAGGTAACTTACCTCTAAATTTACCTTTACCCTTTTTCAGCTTCTTCACGATGAGGGAAAGAATTTCTTTTTCTTCGTCATCATCACCACTACTATCTTCTGAAATTTTCAGTTTGTCCATGGCTTTGAATGCCATTTCTTTGCTCACGCGAGTCGTGGCATCTTCAGGTTTGACTCTCATCTCATATGCCACTAAACTACTTAACAAATCATCCAGAGAAAGTTTGGATAGATCTCTTTCTTCGAGGGCTGACACCTTTGCATTGTACATGGGAGGAAGTCTTCTCAATATTTTCTTAACGATATCAATGTCTTTGATTTCTTCTCCAAGACCTCGAATTGCTCCCACTACTTCAGTAATTCGATTAAAAAATGAATCTGCATTTTCATTGGGATGCATCTTTAGGTCGTCAAACCTGTTATGTAAAACCTGAAGTTTTGCCTCCTTTACCTTGGTATCTCCTTCATAAATGTTTTCAAGTTTATCCCACATAGACTTTGCTGAAGTGCAACTCATCACCTTTAGATATATCTGATCAGAAAGAGCTGCGGTGAGTGAATTTTGAGCTTTAGCATCTGCATCAAGAATTTTCCTGTCTGTGTCAGTCATAGCCAGTCCTGTTTGATCAGTGACTTGTATTCCTTGCACAATAGAAAACAAAACTTCCATTCCAAGAGATCTTAGATGAGATCGCATCCTATTCTTCCAGATCTGAAAATTATTTCCATCAAAGAGAGGGACTCCCCTCACATTGGCTGCATTCTCCATGGCGACAAAGGACAGATTCAAGACCAGCAACCTCCCTCTGATACCACTTGAAGGACCCCGGGACACCCTGAGAGGGGAGGGGTGAATCAGGGTGGCAACTTTTTCTTCTTAAAGTTGTGGATCTTGTTCCCACGTTGGCAGGAACTTCTTAAACCTGTATGAAGGATATGATCAGCAATTAAACATTCACATGCAGAGAGATGACACAACAATTTTTACTTGGTTCACCACTAAGGGCTACGTCCAAGGAGCATACGCCGACAGATTGTCGGTCGTACCTAAATCCACTATGCTTCACTAGCTGCGGATACAAAAGTTCGGGTACAGACACTCTGTCCCAGGCTCACTGCCTTTACATAAGGTTTAGGGATAGCTCACTGCTTCCCTCGGGTCACTCCCGTTGACTCCCCCTGGCTCACTGCCGTTGGTGAAGTCTCACTCAGTTTATAGACGTGAAGGTCTCTTCAATAAATTTGCATTGAAGTCTTTGCCTCTGCTCAGCACGAGACTCTGCTTGCATCGAAGTCCGGAAGAGATGCACTAGAACGCACAGAACCACTGAACTGGATAACCAAAACGTGCAGACAAACCTTACTGAGAAATATGCGAAACATCAACCATTTGCGCGCAAAATCATCCTATTGCGCGCAACATTTTCTTTTGGCGCGGAAAAATATTTCGCGCAAAAATCCCCTTTTTCGCGCAACTCCAAATATTTCGCGCAAGCTCCTTTACGCGATCCTTTTTCGCGAATCAGACCTCGGATCTTCTCTAAGTCTTCCAACTACTCGAATGAAGGGGGTCACCTCATATTTATAGGCGACTGAGACCACTGCGCGCAAAAATCCCCTTCGGCGCGGAAAACCTCTCATCTGGCGCGTAATCTTTCGCCCAGCTTAATTATTTCGCGCACAACCCTTATTTTCCACGCAGCCCATGCCTTTGCCATTTTTCACCGAACTGATTTCGAAACACTATTTGCGCGAAAAAACTTGATCCCCTATTTCGCGCATCCCGCTGTTTTTTCGCGCCTAACATAAGTATTTCGCGCAAGTCTCTAAAATTTCGCGCACCACTTCCTTTTTCTGCGAACCTCCTTTTGCAGACAATCCATGTCTTCATTTTCCGATTTTGAGGCCCAAAAATTTGGCAAACACTGGGAAACATCGCCACCTTCAAAACTATTGTCTGCTTGAACTGTATGATCACTTTGCTGGAACACATTCGGAACTTCCACTGAGGATTGACAACAAACACAAACCATACACCAAATCATGCTTTGAAGAACCTGGTTCCAACAATCTCCCCCTTTGGGTTTGTTGGCAATCAGAATAAATTCAATAGATCTCCAACCATGAGCAAATCCAAAACGCAAGAATCAACTCAGCCAACACTCTAAGTCTACGTGAGCAATGCTCGGTGTAGAAAACAAGAGAGGAAGCTTGAATTGGGTCTTAGTGTTTTGAAAATCTCCATGAGGCCCGATGTTATCCTTATTAAACTTCTCATCACAATCTTACACTTCCATCACAGAATAATTTCTTGCCGTAAATTTTTTTGCCGTGAATTTCTTGCCTTGAATTCTCTTGCCGTGTATTTATTCCTTTCTCCCCCATTGACAATAAAACCAAAGACCGAAAAATTTGTTCAACGTTCAGCTCAAGCCATACTCTCCCTGGATAGTATCTCCCCCATAAACCTGCATCACAGCCAGAAGCAGATAAAAACAGTTAAAACAAACGGGGAGAGGGGAGTTTCGAAACCTCCTTATGCAGCAGGAGGTGGTTGAACTCCTAGGTTCAACCGATGCTTTTAAAACACAGCTGCTGACAGTGGCTTTGTCAGGATATCAGCTACCTGCTTATCAGTTCCCACATGGTCCAGTCTAATCACCACTTGTTCAACCTTTTCTTTGATGAAATGATACCGTATTTCAATATGTTTTGTACGAGAATGCTGAACCGGATTTTTCGTGAGATCAATTGCGCTTTTGTTATCACAGTAGATCACCATTGGCTGCTTTACCTCATCACCAATATCTGTTAATTGTTGCTTCATCCATAGCAGTTGAGTGCATGACTTTGTGGCAGATATATACTCAGCTTCCGCAGTACTAAGAGAAGTACTTTCTTGTTTCTTGCTCAACCAGCCAACACAATTATTTCCGATAAAGAATGCTCCACCACTGGTGGACTTTCTGTCCACAACATCGCCAGCCCAGTCAGCATCAGAAAATGCGGATAATTCACTATCCCTTCCTACAGCAAAGTATAATCCATACTTGTAAGTACCTTGAATATACCTCATGATTCTTTTCACTGCTGTCATGTGTTCCTCTTTTGGATTACTCTGAAAGCGGGCAGAAAGACATGTGGCAAAGACAATATCTGGCCGTGTCGCTGTCAGGTACAATAGACTCCCAATAATTCTCCTGTACAGGGTGGGATCTACAGATTTCCCATCCTCATGCTTCCCAAGTTTGGTTCCAACTGCAATCGGAGTTGACATTGGTTTGGAGTCTTGCATGTTAAACTTCTTCAGCAGCTCTCTTGCATACTTTTCCTGAGAGATAAAAGTGTAGTCTTTCCTCTGAGTCACTTGCAGTCCCAAGAAATATGTGAGCTCCCCAATCATTGACATTTCAAATTCTGATTTCATATGATTGGCAAATTCATCCACTGATTTCTGTTTGCTGCCACCAAATATAATGTCATCGACGTAAACAAGAACCATGAACTGATCTTTTGGAAATTCTTCACATAGAGATTGTGATCAACTCCTCCTCTTTTGAATTCCAGCTTTTTGAGATACGAATCTAGTCTAGAATACCATTCCCTTGGTGCCTGTTTTAATCCATAAAGTGCTTTCTTTAGCTTGCAGACCTTTGATTCATCATCACCAAGAAGAAAACCCACAGGTTGTTCAATGTAGACTTCTTCTTCGAGTACACCATTTAAGAATGCTGTCTTGACATCCATTTGATATACTTTATATCCTCTTTGGAGAGCCATGGAAAGGAATAGCCTGATTGACTCCAATCTAGCCACTGGAGCAAAGGTTTCTTCAACATCAACACCTTCAATCTGAGAATACCCTTTACATACCAGTCGAGCCTTGTTTCTGATAACATTGCCATGCTCATCAAACTTGTTCTTGAAAATCCATTTGGTGCCAATCACATTGTGACTTTTGGGTCTCTGGACCAAATCCCACGTCTGATTTTTGTCAATCTGATCTAACTCTTCATTCATGGCTTTCACCCAGGATTCATCCATTGCAGCTTCTTCAAATGAGGTTGGCTCTAAAACTGATTGAAATGCAGAAGGTGTGTTATTTCTCATCCTCCTTGTTTGAGTGGGTGCATTCATGTCCCCAATTATGTTGGATGGATCAATCTCAGCTCTTCGGTTTCTCCTGAGAGATTCAGTAGCATTCTTTTCAGCTATAGGGTCTTCTTCTGATTCTTCTTCTGAGTCAACATCACGATGTGACTGCTGAGAGTTTTGAACAACTTCCTCTATCTCTGTGTTTGTGTTTTCTTCACGTTCACTTTCTTCCTGATTGTCCATCACATCCGCATATGGCGTCCTTGAAGCATTTGTGGTTTTCTCTTCAATTATCTTAACATCACTGCTTACCACAATCTTCCCCAAGCGTTTATTGAAACACTTGTAAGCTTTACTGTTCATTGGATACCCAAGAAAAATTCCTTCATCAGCATTGTCACCATACTTTCCTTGGTTTCCTTCTTTATTCCGGATGAAACATTTGCTTCCAAAAACCCGAAAGTATTTCAAGGAAGGCTTCCTTCCATGCCATAATTCGTACGGTGTCTTCGTTTCTCCCATGTAGAGCCCTGTTCGATTCTGAATGTGAACTGCAGCTTCAACAGCCTCCTTCCAGTAATGGCGAGAGATACCACTCTCAATCAACATAGTCCTGGCCATATTGTTGACCTGTCGATTTCGACGCTCAACAACTCCATTTTGCTGTGGAGTTCTCACAGCAGCTACCTCATGCTGTATTCCATGTTTCTCTAGATAGTTATCAAACTCAATGGATGTGTATTCCCCTCCATTGTCCGATCGTAGGACTTTTATTGACCGTCCGGTGTCATTCTCGGCAATTCGGCGATAAGTTTTCATGCAATCAAGTACTTGTCGCTTCCTGTGAATCACCATTACACAAGCCATTCTACTATAATCATCAATGAAAAGGACGAAGTACCTCTCTCCATAGGTTCCAGCAACATTTATTGGGCCACATACATCAGTGTGAATGAGATCAAGAAGATGTGATGCCCTTTTCTTCTTTGGACGATACGAATTACAGACCAGCTTCCCACGAATACAGGCATCACAAGATTTTTCCCGTTCGCGTTTTAGAATGGGAATATCCATGACTATCGTCATCTTAGATATCTTTTCCATGTCGTGTTGGTTAATGTGCCCCAGCCTTCGATGCCATAAATTGTTTTCTTCGTCAACAGATAAGTAACAAGAGTTCACTTTGCTGTCAACCTGATATAAGTTTCCATCTGTTCTACAACCTTTCATAAGAGAATTCCCTGTTTTTCCTTTTATAGTGCAGCCTTTTTGATTGAAGGTTACTATGAGCCCTGAGTCACAGAGTTGACTTACACTGAGGAGATTATGGCGTAGACCGTCCACATAAAGAACTTCAGTCTTTTTCAGCTCTCCGTTGGCGAGAGCAGTATTCCCACTTCCTTTAATCTTCAAAGCACCATCGTTACCAAACCGTACTGTTCCATCAACCTTCTTTTCAATGTTCTTCAGAAGGTCAGCATTTCCTGTCATATGGGAAGAACATCCACTATCAAGAATCCAGGTGCTGCTACTCTTTGTAGCTTTGAGGGCTACTTCCGCAAGATTGGATTTCTCGATTTTCTTCTTTTCTTTCCATGAGATATTGGATTGAGCATAAGACACTGATGGCCTTTTAAAACTTTCTTCCACATAATCTGAGTCTTCATACCCATAATCTTCTTCCAGAAGAGAAAAACTATTTGTGAGAACAACATCATCAGGAGGATGAACCCTGTCCCATCTTTGGGTGTTGTATGAATTTCTCTTGTCATACCGCTGCCTGCAAAACATAGCTTTATGGCCAAAGTTAGAACATTTAAAACAGTAACCATAGAAGATATTTCTTCTATAAGATGGAGGATATGAAATCGGTCTCCTTTGTTGATTTCCCAGATCTTCTCCATTAAAGTAACTCCTTGCCTCTTCGCAATATGACATAGTATGGCCCAGATAGCCACAGAATTGACACTTCATGTGAGGGAATGCCTTCACACCTGAATTTCTCCTCATACCTTCATCCCTGTGAGAGTAGTTGAACTGCCTATCATTTCTAAATGTTTGATGGTAATTGTCAGTTATCCTTCTAGTTTGGATTGAGGGTTCCTTTTTTAGCACTTCAGAAAATGTTTCAACATGTTCAACCTTCGTTTTGTCTTTCTTTTGAATTTCTTTATTTCCAGCAGTTGATGTCTCAGCTTCACATCCAATTCCACGCTTTCCCATGCAGGCGGGTCTTTGAACGCTCAAGATTTTTTCAACTCCATCAGAACCACATTTGGATCTTGCCAATAATTCAGCATCTGAGAATCTTCTAGGTTGTATTTTCTTCCTTGATTCTTTTGAAAAAGATTCGGTCTCAAGTTTACTCCTAAGAGTAACAATTTCCTCCTCAAGACCCTCAGTAGTCTTGGAATTTTCTTCCAGTCTTGAGGTGAGGTCATTGATGACCTTTCCCTGCTCTTCAATTCTTATCTTAAGATCCAATACATCATCATTGCTTTCAATGATTTTAGACTGAACTTTCACAAACTCTTCCAGACGTTCAATTTCAGCTTCAAGTTCATCAACATATTCTGATGACTCTTTGACCATTTCCTTCCACTTATTACATTTCTTACATTTACTCTCAATCTTGGAGAAAGCATCCTTAATTTGAACCATTGGATTATCAAGGGCAGTACTCTGATTATCTATGCCTTTATTGATTGAAGAATCTGACATTTCAGTGGTAGCCATCATGGAAGCATGTTTTTCAGTTTTAAATTCTGGTTCTTCTTCCTCACAGAATTCAATATCATCATCTTCTTCCTCACAGACAAAGCTCTTCCTCTGCATTTTCTTTCCATATTTGAAATCACCCTTTTTGAAAAACCTTTTCCGAGGCTTTTCAATGTCTTCAGCTTCGCTCTCATCATTATCCAACTTTCTTTGGCACTGAGAGGCAATGTGCCCAACTCTTCCACAACGGAAACATGCAAGAGGTAACTTACCTCTAAATTTACCTTTACCCTTTTTCAGCTTCTTCGCGATGAGGGAAAGAATTTCTTTTTCTTCGTCATCATCACCACTACTATCTTCTGAAATTTTCAGTTTGTCCATGGCTTTGAATGCCATTTCTTTGCTCACGCGAGTCGTGGCATCTTCAGGTTTGACTCTCATCTCATATGCCACTAAACTACTTAACAAATCATCCAGAGAAAGTTTGGATAGATCTCTTTCTTCGAGGGATGACACCTTTGCATTGTACATGGGAGGAAGTCTTCTCAATATTTTCTTAACGATATCAATGTCTTTGATTTCTTCTCCAAGACCTCGAATTGCTCCCACTACTTCAGTAATTCGATTAAAAAATGAATCTGCATTTTCATTGGGATGCATCTTTAGGTCGTCAAACCTGTTATGTAAAACCTGAAGTTTTGCCTCCTTTACCTTGGTATCTCCTTCATAAATGTTTTCAAGTTTATCCCACATAGACTTTGCTGAAGTGAAACTCATCACCTTTAGATATATCTGATCAGAAAGAGCTGCGGTGAGTGCATTTTGAGCTTTAGCATCTGCATCAAGAATTTTCCTGTCTGTGTCAGTCATAGCCAGTCCTGTTTGATCAGTGACTTGTATTCCTTGCACAATAGAAAACAAAACTTCCATTCCAAGAGATCTTAGATGAGATCGCATCCTATTCTTCCAGATCTGAAAATTATTTCCATCAAAGAGAGGGACTCCCCTCACATTGGCTGCATTCTCCATGGCGACAAAGGACAGATTCAAGACCAGCAACCTCCCTCTGATACCACTTGAAGGACCCCGGGACACCCTGAGAGGGGAGGGGTGAATCAGGGTGGCAACTTTTTCTTCTTAAAGTTGTGGATCTTGTTCCCACGTTGGCAGGAACTTCTTAAACCTGTATGAAGGATATGATCAGCAATTAAACATTCACATGCAGAGAGATGACACAACAATTTTTACTTGGTTCACCACTAAGGGCTACGTCCAAGGAGCATACGCCGACAGATTGTCGGTCGTACCTAAATCCACTATGCTTCACTAGCTGCGGATACAAAAGTTCGGGTACAGACACTCTGTCCCAGGCTCACTGCCTTTACATAAGGTTTAGGGATAGCTCACTGCTTCCCTCGGGTCACTCCCGTTGACTCCCCCTGGCTCACTGCCGTTGGTGAAGTCTCACTCAGTTTATAGACGTGAAGGTCTCTTCAATAAATTTGCATTGAAGTCTTTGCCTCTGCTCAGCACGAGACTCTGCTTGCATCGAAGTCCGGAAGAGATGCACTAGAACGCACAGAACCACTGAACTGGATAACCAAAACGTGCAGACAAACCTTACTGAGAAATATGCAAAACATCAACCATTTGCGCGCAAAATCATCCTATTGCGCGCAACATTTTCTTTTGGCGCGGAAAAATATTTCGCGCAAAAATCCCCTTTTTCGCGCAACTCCAAATATTTCGCGCAAGCTCCTTTACGCGATCCTTTTTCGCGAATCAGACCTCGGATCTTCTCTAAGTCTTCCAACTACTCGAATGAAGGGGGTCACCTCATATTTATAGGCGACTGAGACCACTGCGCGCAAAAATCCCCTTCGGCGCGGAAAACCTCTCATCTGGCGCGTAATCTTTCGCCCAGCTTAATTATTTCGCGCACAACCCTTATTTTCCGCGCAGCCCATGCCTTTTCCATTTTTCACCGAACTGATTTCGAAACACTATTTGCGCGAAAAAACTTGATCCCCTATTTCGCGCATCCCGCTGTTTTTTCGCGCCTAACATAAGTATTTCGCGCAAGTCTCTAAAATTTCGCGCACCACTTCCTTTTTCTGCGAACCTCCTTTTGCAGACAATCCATGTCTTCATTTTCCGATTTTGAGGCCCAAAAATTTGGCAAACACTGGGAAACAGCGCCACCTTCAAAACTGTTGTCTGCTTGAACTGTATGATCACTTTGCTGGAACACATTCGGAACTTCCACTGAGGATTGACAACAAACACAAACCATACACCAAATCATGCTTTGAAGAACCTGGTTCCAACAATCTCCCCCTTTGGGTTTGTTGGCAATCAGAATAAATTCAATAGATCTCCAACCATGAGCAAATCCAAAACGCAAGAATCAACTCAGCCAACACTCTAAGTCTACGTGAGCAATGCTCGGTGTAGAAAACAAGAGAGGAAGCTTGAATTGGGTCTTAGTGTTTTGAAAATCTCCATGACGCCCGATGTTATCCTTATTAAACTTCTCATCACAATCTTACACTTCCATCACAGAATAATTTCTTGCCGTAAATTTTTTTGCCGTGAATTTCTTGCCTTGAATTCTCTTGCCGTGAATTTATTCCTTTCTCCCCCATTGACAATAAAACCAAAGACCGAAAAATTTGTTCAACGTTCAGCTCAAGCCATACTCTCCCTGGATAGTATCTCCCCCATAAACCTGCATCACAGCCAGAAGCAGATAAAAACAGTTAAAACAAACAGGGAGAGGGGAGTTTCGAAACCTCCTTATGCAGCAGGAGGTGGTTGAACTCCTAGGTTCAACCGATGCTTTTCAAACACAGCTGCTGACAGTGGCTTTGTCAGGATATCAGCTACCTGCTTATCAGTTCCCACATGGTCCAGTCTAATCACCCCTTGTTCAACCTTTTCTTTGATGAAATGATACCGTATTTCAATATGTTTTGTACGAGAATGCTGAACCGGATTTTTCGTGAGATCAATTGCGCTTTTGTTATCACAGTAGATCACCATTGGCTGCTTTACCTCATCACCAATATCTGTTAATTGTTGCTTCATCCATAGAAGTTGAGTGCATGACTTTGTGGCAGATATATACTCAGCTTCCGCAGTACTAAGAGAAGTACTTTCTTGTTTCTTGCTCAACCAGCCAACACAATTATTTCCGATAAAGAATGCTCCACCACTGGTGGACTTTCTGTCCACAACATCGCCAGCCCAGTCAGCATCAGAAAATGCGGATAATTCACTATCGCTTCCTACAGAAAAGTATAATCCATACTTGTAAGTACCTTGAATATACCTCATGATTCTTTTCACTGCTGTCATGTGTTCCTCTTTTGGATTACTCTGAAAGCGGGCAGAAAGACATGTGGCAAAGACAATATCTGGCCGTGTCGCTGTCAGGTACAATAGACTCCCAATAATTCTCCTGTACAGGGTGGGATCTACAGATTTCCCATCCTCATGCTTCCCAAGTTTGGTTCCAACTGCAATCGGAGTTGACATTGGTTTGGAGTCTTGCATGTTAAACTTCTTCAGCAGCTCTCTTGCATACTTTTCCTGAGAGATAAAAGTGTAGTCTTTCCTCTGAGTCACTTGCAGTCCCAAGAAATATGTGAACTCCCCAATCATTGACATTTCAAATTCTGATTTCATATGATTGGCAAATTCATCCACTGATTTCTGTTTGCTGCCACCAAATATAATGTCATCGACGTAAACAAGAACCATGAACTGATCTTTTGGAGAATTCTTCACATAGAGATTGTGATCAACTCCTCCTCTTTTGAATTCCAGCTTTTTGAGATACGAATCTAGTCTAGAATACCATGCCCTTGGTGCCTGTTTTAATCCATAAAGTGCTTTCTTTAGCTTGCAGACCTTTGATTCATCAGCACCAAGAAGAAAACCCACAGGTTGTTCAATGTAGACTTCTTCTTCGAGTACACCATTTAAGAATGCTGTCTTGACATCCATTTGATATACTTTATATCCTCTTTGGAGAGCCATGGAAAGGAATAGCCTGATTGACTCCAATCTAGCCACTGGAGCAAAGGTTTCTTCAACATCAACACCTTCAATCTGAGAATACCCTTTACATACCAGTCGAGCCTTGTTTCTGATAACATTGCCATGCTCATCAAACTTGTTCTTGAAAATCCATTTGGTGCCAATCACATTGTGACTTTTGGGTCTCTGGACCAAATCCCACGTCTGATTTTTGTCAATCTGATCTAACTCTTCATTCATGGCTTTCACCCAGGATTCATCCATTGCAGCTTCTTCAAATGAGGTTGGCTCTACAACTGATAGAAATGCAGAAGGTGTGTTATTTCTCATCCTCCTTGTTTGAGTGGGTGCATTCATGTCCCCAATTATGTTGGATGGATCAATCTCAGCTCTTCGGTTTCTCCTGAGAGATTCAGTAGCATTCTTTTCAGCTATAGGGTCTTCTTCTGATTCTTCTTCTGAGTCAACATCACGATGTGACTGCTGAGAGTTTTGAACAACTTCCTCTATCTCTGTGTTTGTGTTTTCTTCACGTTCACTTTCTTCCTGATTGTCCATCACATCCGCATATGGCGTCCTTGAAGCATTTGTGGTTTTCTCTTCAATTATCTTAACATCACTGCTTACCACAATCTTCCCCAAGCGTTTATTGAAACACTTGTAAGCTTTACTGTTCATTGGATACCCAAGAAAAATTCTTTCATCAGCATTGTCACCATACTTTCCTTGGTTTCCTTCTTTATTTCGGATGAAACATTTGCTTCCAAAAACCCGAAAGTATTTCAAGGAAGGCTTCCTTCCATGCCATAATTCGTACGGTGTCTTCGTTTCTCCCATGTAGAGCCCTGTTCGATTCTGAATGTGAACTGCAGCTTCAACAGCCTCCTTCCAGTAATGGCGAGAGATACCACTCTCAATCAACATAGTCCTGGCCATATTGTTGACCTGTCGATTTCGACGCTCAACAACTCCATTTTGCTGTGGAGTTCTCACAGCAGCTACCTCATGCTGTATTCAATGTTTCTCTAGATAGTTTTCAAACTCAATGGATGTGTATTCCCCTCCATTGTCCGATCGTAGGACTTTTATTGACCGTCCAGTGTCATTCTCGGCAATTCGGCGATAAGTTTTCATGCAATCAAGTACTTGTCGCTTCCTGTGAATCACCATTACACAAGCCATTCTACTATAATCATCAATGAAAAGGACGAAGTACCTCTCTCCATAGGTTCCAGCAACATTTATTGGGCCACATACATCAGTGTGAATGAGATCAAGAAGATGTGATGCCCTTTTCTTCTTTGGACGATACGAATTACAGACCAGCTTCCCACGAATACAGGCATCACAAGATTTTTCCCGTTCGCGTTTTAGAATGGGAATATCCATGACTATCTTCAGCTTAGATATCTTTTCCATGTCTTGTTGGTTAATGTGCCCCAGCCTTCGATGCCATAAATTGTTTTCTTCGTCAACAGATAAGTAACAAGAGTTCACTTTGCTGTCAACCTGATATAAGTTTCCATCTGTTCTACAACCTTTCATAAGAGAATTCCCTGTTTTTCCTTTTATAGTGCAGCCTTTTTGATTGAAGGTTACTATGAGCCCTGAGTCACAGAGTTGACTTACACTGAGGAGATTATGGCGTAGACCGTCCACATAAAGAACTTCAGTCTTTTTCAGCTCTCCGTTGGCAAGAGCAGTATTCCCACTTCCTTTAATCTTCAAAGCACCATCGTTACCAAACCGTACTATTCCATCAACCTTCTTTTCAATGTTCTTCAGAAGGTCAGCATTTCCTGTCATATGGGAAGAACATCCACTATCAAGAATCCAGGTGCTGCTACTCTTTGTAGCTTTGAGGGCTACTTCCGCAAGATTGGATTTCTCGATTTTCTTCTTTTCTTTCCATGAGATATTGGATTGAGCATAAGACACTGATGGCCTTTTAAAACTTTCTTCCACATAATCTGAGTCTTCATACCCATAATCTTCTTCCAGAAGAGAAAAACTATTTGTGAGAACAACATCATCAGGAGGATGAACCCTGTCCCATCTTTGGGTGTTGTATGAATTTCTCTTGTCATACCGCTGCCTGCAAAACATTGCTTTATGGCCAAAGTTAGAACATTTAAAACAGTAACCATAGAAGATATTTCTTCTATAAGATGGAGGATATGAAATCGGTCTCCTTTGTTGATTTCCCAGATCTTCTCCATTAAAGTAACTCCTTGCCTCTTCGCAATATGACATAGTATGGCCCAGATAGCCACAGAATTGACACTTCATGTGAGGGAATGCCTTCACACCTGAATTTCTCCTCATACCTTCATCCCTGTGAGAGTAGTTGAACTGCCTATCATTTCTAAATGTTTGATGGTAATTGTCAGTTATCCTTCTAGTTTGGATTGAGGGTTCCTTTTTTAGCACTTCAGAAAATGTTTCAACATGTTCAACCTTCGTTTTGTCTTTCTTTTGAATTTCCTTATTTCCAGCAGTTGATGTCTCAGCTTCACATCCAATTCCACGCTTTCCCATGCAGGCGGGTCTTTGAACGCTCAAGATTTTTTCAACTCCATCAGAACCACATTTGGCTCTTGCCAATAATTCAGCATCTGAGAATCTTCTAGGTTGTATTTTCTTCCTTGATTCTTTTGAAAAAGATTCGGTCTCAAGTTTACTCCTAAGAGTAACAATTTCCTCCTCAAGACCCTCAGTAGTCTTGGACTTTTCTTCCAGTCTTGAGGTGAGGTCATTGATGACCTTTCCCTGCTCTTCAATTCTTATCTTAAGATCCAATACATCATCATTGCTTTCAATGATTTTAGACTGAACTTTCACAAACTCTTCCAGACGTTCAATTTCAGCTTCAAGTTCATCAACATATTCTGATGACTCTTTGACCATTTCCTTCCACTTATTACATTTCTTACATTTACTCTCAATCTTGGAGAAAGCATCCTTAATTTGAACCTTTGGATTATCAAGGGCAGTACTCTGATTATCTATGCCTTTATTGATTGAAGAATCTGACATTTCAGTGGTAGCCATCATGGAAGCATGTTTTTCAGTTTTAAATTCTGGTTCTTCTTCCTCACAGAATTCAATATCATCATCTTCTTCCTCACAGACAAAGCTCTTCCTCTGCATTTTCTTTCCAGATTTGAAATCACCCTTTTTGAAAAACCTTTTCCGAGGCTTTTCAATGTCTTCAGCTTCGCTCTCATCATTATCCAACTTTCTTTGGCACTGAGAGGCAATGTGCCCAACTCTTCCACAACGGAAACATGCAAGAGGTAACTTACCTCTAAATTTACCTTTACCCGTTTTCAGCTTCTTCGCGATGAGGGAAAGAATTTCTTTTTCTTCGTCATCATCACCACTACTATCTTCTGAAATTTTCAGTTTGTCCATGGCTTTGAATGCCATTTCTTTGCTCACGCGAGTCGTGGCATCTTCAGGTTTGACTCTCATCTCATATGCCACTAAACTACTTAACAAATCATCCAGAGAAAGTTTGGATAGATCTCTTTCTTCGAGGGCTGACACCTTTGCATTGTACATGGGAGGAATTCTTCTCAATATTTTCTTAACGATATCAATGTCTTTGATTTCTTCTCCAAGACCTCGAATTGCTCCCACTACTTCAGTAATTCGATTAAAAAATGAATCTGCATTTTCATTGGGATGCATCTTTAGGTCGTCAAACCTGTTATGTAAAACCTGAAGTTTTGCCTCCTTTACCTTGGTATCTCCTTCATAAATGTTTTCAAGTTTATCCCACATAGACTTTGCTGAAGTGCAACTCATCACCTTTAGATATATCTGATCAGAAAGAGCTGCGGTGAGTGCATTTTGAGCTTTAGCATCTGCATCAAGAATTTTTCTGTCTGTGTCAGTCATAGCCAGTCCTGTTTGATCAGTGACTTGTATTCCTTGCACAATAGAAAACAAAACTTCCATTCCAAGAGATCTTAGATGAGATCGCATCCTATTCTTCCAGATCTGAAAATTATTTCCATCAAAGAGAGGGACTCCCCTCACATTGGCTGCATTCTCCATGGCGACAAAGGACAGATTCAAGACCAGCAACCTCCCTCTGATACCACTTGAAGGACCCCGGGACACCCTGAGAGGGGAGGGGTGAATCAGGGTGGCAACTTTTTCTTCTTAAAGTTGTGGATCTTGTTCCCACGTTGGCAGGAACTTCTTAAACCTGTATGAAGGATATGATCAGCAATTAAACATTCACATGCAGAGAGATGACACAACAATTTTTACTTGGTTCACCACTAAGGGCTACGTCCAAGGAGCATACGCCGACAGATTGTCGGTCGTACCTAAATCCACTATGCTTCACTAGCTGCGGATACAAAAGTTCGGGTACAGACACTCTGTCCCAGGCTCACTGCCTTTACATAAGGTTTAGGGATAGCTCACTGCTTCCCTCGGGTCACTCCCGTTGACTCCCCCTGGCTCACTGCCGTTGGTGAAGTCTCACTCAGTTTATAGACGTGAAGGTCTCTTCAATAAATTTGCATTGAAGTCTTTGCCTCTGCTCAGCACGAGACTCTGCTTGCATCGAAGTCCGGAAGAGATGCACTAGAACGCACAGAACCACTCAACTGGATAACCAAAACGTGCAGACAAACCTTACTGAGAAATATGCGAAACATCAACCATTTGCGCGCAAAATCATCCTATTGCGCGCAACATTTTCTTTTGGCGCGGAAAAATATTTCGCGCAAAAATCCCCTTTTTCGCGCAACTCCAAATATTTCGCGCAAGCTCCTTTACGCGATCCTTTTTCGCGAATCAGACCTCGGATCTTCTCTAAGTCTTCCAACTACTCGAATGAAGGGGGTCACCTCATATTTATAGGCGACTGAGACCACTGCGCGCAAAAATCCCCTTCGGCGCGGAAAACCTCTCATCTGGCGCGTAATCTTTCGCCCAACTTAATTATTTCGCGCACAACCCTTATTTTCCGCGCAGCCCATGCCTTTTCCATTTTTCACCGAACTGATTTCGAAACACTATTTGCGCGAAAAAACTTGATCCCCTATTTCGCGCATCCCGCTGTTTTTTCGCGCCTAACATAAGTATTTCGCGCAAGTCTCTAAAATTTCGCGCACCACTTCCTTTTTCTGCGAACCTCCTTTTGCAGACAATCCATGTCTTCATTTTCCGATTTTGAGGCCCAAAAATTTGGCAAACACTGGGAAACAGCGCCACCTTCAAAACTGTTGTCTGCTTGAACTGTATGATCACTTTGCTGGAACACATTCGGAACTTCCACTGAGGATTGACAACAAACACAAACCATACACCAAATCATGCTTTGAAGAACCTGGTTCCAACATATTTTTTATAAGAATCGTTTACTAAACGTCAAAATGGAATGTTTTTGTCGTACGTATGCGGCGACAACGACTTCTCCTCCGTCGTGACCATTATTTGAGTTTCGGCTTCCTCTACAAGCCATACCTTTTTTTTAAAAGAAAAATAAATATCATGTTTTACTTTTCTTTTATTTTTGTATGGAAAATGGTTTTCACAATGTTTTTGTGTTGTATTGATATCTTGTGATTGAAATGTGGAAATTTTATGTTTCCTTTATGCATGTTTTATGTGATACGATTATGTTATGGTTCTTGGGCATTATTATGAAGACGGGTGGTTTCGTGATAAACTAAGGGTGGGTGAGCCCGATATAGCTCTCCAATGCATTGGGTAACGCGAAGGAGTGAAACTTTAAGGTTTCTCTGAAGAGATTTTAGGGAATATACTGTGATTTGTATTCCAAACGTAACCAAGAGGGTTACTCCCTATGTAAGAATGTTATGAATGCCTCAAGTTACCTTTATGTCTTATGATTTCTATGATTTATTCATGATTTTATGAGGTATGTTAAAGTACCTATGTTTTATGGGTAAAGTATTATTTCATTCTTATGAATATATGAACTCATGTTTCCTTTCCATGTATTTTTTATAACCCATACTGAGTTTTTATGCTCATCCCATGTTTTTGAAATGTTTTTCACAGGTCAAGGGAAAGGTACATGATAAGATGATAGGGTCAAGGAAGTGTCAAGAAATAATCCATGTTTTGTTTTAAATGTGTTTCCATTGATGGGAATAAAGAATACTATCTTTATGTAACCACTTTGTTTATATGTGGAATGTAATGCAAGTTTTATGATCTAATTCTCTAAAACTCTAAACCCAAAAAGATCCTCAATGTGTAATCTTGTAATAACTCAAGATTAAGTAAGGTTTAAGGCTGGGGCCTTATAGTTGGTATCAAAGGTCGGTTTAGATAACTTTAGGAGTTAGAATATTATTAAATAATTATCCAAAATAATTTTTTTGAAGTGATATAGCATTTAAAGACTACCATGTTGCTTCATCTAAGACATGTTTGTTCAGAATGGTTTTCCGCAGAGGAAACAGGGAAGCAATGCTAGGAAGGCATACAGAAGGAAATAACCTTCCGAATCAGCATCCAGAAATGGTCGGAATTGGAACTGAACAGTTTTTTGCAGTAATGGCGCAGTTGACTCAAGCGATAAATGGCGGTGGTATCCATACAAGAGATCAGCCAGACCAACTGCAGAGGAACATGTCATTGGTGGAACATTTCATGAGGCAACATCCACCATCATTCAGAGGATCATCTGACCCTGTTCTAGCTGAAGGGTGGATTAAAGCACTGGAGAAGATTTTTGATGTCATGGGGTGTTCAGACAATCAAAAGGTTAGTCTTGCTATTTACCGTTTGGAGGGTGAAGCATATCAGTGGTGGTCTATGGTTAAAAATATCAGGGACGCCGATGAGATTGATGCTCTTGACTGGGATGAATTCAAATGTCTGTTTCTTGAGAAGTATTTTCCTAAGGCTGTTCGACTTAGGATGGAAAATCAATTCTTGGAATTGAGGCAAGAGGAAGACTTAGTGGCTGCCTATGAAGAAAGGTTCACTCGATTGGCAAGGTATGCTCCAAATTTTATCCGGGACCTTGATAGTAAAATAAATCGTTTTTACTCAGGATTAAAGCCAAAATATCGAAGGGAATTAGCTTCTCGTGAGTTTAAAAGTTATGAAAATCTTTTTCGATGTGCTGAGAAGGTGGAAATGGAGTTTGCCGATGACCACGTTTTCTATAACAACCAGCAGAAGAAGAGACCGAGGTGGCAGGAGAAAGGTAAGAATTCTTCAAAAAAGTCTGATGGTAAGAGAACTAAGTTTCCAGTTTGTGATAAATGTGGCAAAAGGCATGCTGGGGAATGTCTTCTGAATTCTGGGAAGTTCTACCGATGTGGTAAGATGGGACATAAGGCTCGTGATTGCACTGAAAAGGATCAAGTTGAAGGTAAGAACAAATTTGATTTACAGTTAGTGAAATGTTATAAGTGCAATGAGATGGGTCACTATGCAAACGAGTGTCCGACAAGGAGCTTGATTGATGGGAAGCAGTTAGACTACAAGCAGAAAGGGGTGGTGAAATCCTTTGAAACTACTTCAGCAGATGTCGGGCCATCAAATGAAGTTGTATCAGGTACTTTGTTTGTTTTTTCAGATTATGCCAGTGTTTTGTTTGATTCGGGGTCTACACATTCTTTCATCTCTGAAACCTTTTCTAGTAAAATGGGAATACCATATCAAGAAATGACTCCTGAACTTTTGGTAAAAACACGTGGGGGAAGTGTCGAGGCAAAAAGAATTTATAAGAATCTTCCTATCCTTATCTGTGGAAAGAACCTACTTGCAAACATTATTTTTCTACCTCTAGTAGAGTTTGATGTTATCCTGAGTATGGATTGGCTCTCTATTTACCATTCTAATATTGACTGTAGTGCTAAAGAAGTTTCTTTTCAGAAAGAATTTCAGTTTGTTTACAGGAATGAACCCTTAATTTTGATAACATATCAAGAGGCCGAGAAACTTGTAAAAGATGGAAATGAATGTTACCTTGCACACGTCGTTGAAAATAAAGGAACTGTTCAGATTAATGATGTGCCAGTGGTAAATGAGTATCCTGATGTTTTTCCTGATGAGTTTCCTGGAATAATACCAGATCGGGAAGTTGAGTTTACTGTTGACTTAGTTCCTGATGCTAAGCCAATTTCAAAACCCCCTTATCGAATGGCACAAATTGAACTTTTAGAGTTGAAGGAGCAATTGCAAGATTTATTAGAGAAAGGTTTCATTAGACCTAGGACATCACCATGGGGTGCTCCTATTTTATTTGTTAAAAAGAAAGATGGTTCTATGAGACTTTTCATTGATTATAGAGCCTTGAATAATATCACTATTAAGAACAAATATCCTTTGCCTCATATCGATGATTTGTTTGATCAGCTCCAGGGAGCTCAGTTTTTTTCGAAGATTGACTTGAGATCGGGGTACCATCAGCTGAAGGTAAAGGAGGCAGATATTCCAAAGACCGCGTTCCGTACGAGATATGGCCATTATGAATTTGTAGTAATTCCTTTTGGGATAACCAATGCACCTGCTGTATTCATAGACTTGATGAATAGAATTTTCCATGAGTTCTTGGATAAGTTTGTGGTGGTTTTCATTGATGATATATTGGTGTTTTCTAAAAGTAAAGAGGTGCATGAAAGACATTTAAGTGTTATCTTGAAAACTTTAAAAGAAAAGAAAATGTATGGGTAATTCAGCAAGTGTGAGTTTTGGTTGCAACAAATTTCTTTCCTTGGTCACATTGTTTCTAATGATGGAATAACTGTTGATCCCGCAAAAACAAAAGTTGTGGAAGAATGGCCAAGACCCACAAATGTAACCAAGATTCGTAGCTTCCTTGGTTTAGCGGGCTATTACCGAAGGTTTGTTAGAAATTTTTCACGGTTATCTAGTCCAATGACTAAGCTAACTCGGAAGGGTGTTAAGTTTATCTGGACAAAAGAATGTGATGATTGTTTTCAGGAATTGAAAAGAAGATTGGTGAATGCTCCAGTTTTGGCACTACCTTCCAGGAATGGTGAGTTTGTTATATACAGTGATGCTTTATTGAAAGGACTTGGTTGCGTCCTAATGTAGAATGATCAGGTAATTGCTTATGCTTCATGACAGTTGAAAACACATGAGGTAAATTACCCTACACATGATTTGGAATTAGCTGCTGTTGTTTTTGCTTTAAAAATTTGGAGGCATCATTTATATGGAGTAAAGTGTGAAATATATACCGATCACAAAAGTTTAAAGTATATATTCACTCAGAAAGATTTAAACATGAGACAAAGGAGATGGCTGGAATTAATCAAGGATTATGATTGTACAATTAATTTCCATCCGGGGAAAGAAAATAAAGTGGCTGATGCTTTGAGTCGAAAAAGTAATGCTTCATTAACAATGTTGCGTTTGGAACGTGATCCTTTGGTTAATGATTTGATGAACTTTGGCATAGAAGTTGTTGGTGCAGGAATTCCTTCTGTTTTGTTTCAGGTATCAGTGAGATCTTCTCTATCAGATAGAATCAAGCAAGCACAGAAGCAAGACAGTGAGTTGCAGAAAAAGGTAGAGCTGGTTCAGAAAGGTAAGTTGCCTGAATTCAACATTGATAATGATTGTGTTTTGAGATTTGGGAAGAGATTGTGTGTGCCTTGTGATTCACAGTTGAGGAGAGAGTTGTTATGTGAAGCTCATAGTTCTCCGTTTTCAGTTCATCCGGGCAGTACTAAGATGTATAGAGATCTGCGGGAGTATTACTGGTGGGATGGAATGAAAAGAGATATTGCTGATTTTACTGTGAAGTGTTTGACTTGTCAGCCGGTTAAAGCAGAGCGACAGTTACCGAAAGGGATACTTCAGCCTTTACCAGTGCCAGAGTGGAAATTGGAGAATATATCCATGGACTTTGTTGTTGGATTACCGAAGACATCTCGAGGTAATAATGCAATCTGTGTTATTTTTGATCACTTGACCAAATCTGCTCATTTCCTTGCTATACGAGATACTTTCTCTCTTGATCAACTTTCCCGTTTGTATCTTAAAGAGATAGTCAGGTTACATGGATTTCCTCTCTCCATTGTATTGGATCGTGATCCCAGGTTTACTTTTAACTTTTGGAAAGGCCTTCAGAAGTCGTTGGGTACTGAATTAAATTTTAGTACATCTTTTCATCCTCAATCAGATGGGCAGTCAGAACGAACAATTCAGACATTGGAGGATATGCTATGAGCTTGTTCTATGGATTATCAGGGTAGTTGGGACCAACATCTTTCTTTGGTTGAGTTTTCATATAATAACACTTTCCAGTCTAGTATACAGATGGAACCATTTCAGGCATTATATGGGAAGCGGTGTCGAACTCAAGCTTTCTGGGATAATGTGGGTGAAAGGAAGTTGATGGGAACAGAATTGGTAGAAGAGATGGCAGAAAAAGTTCAGCTGATTCAGAAACACATGAGAACAGCTCAGAGCAGGCAGAAGAGTTATGCAGATAACCCGAGGAAGGATCTATCTTTCGAGGTAGGTGATCATGTTTTTCTCAAGGTTTCTCCTTGGAAAAGTGTGATGAGATTTGGTAAGAAAGGAAAGCTGAGTCCAAGGATTATTGGACCATACGAAATTCTGGAGAGAGTTGGATCAGTTGCATACCGAGTGGCTTTACCTCCGAGTTTATCTCAGGTACACAATGTTTTTCACGTTTCGATGTTGAGAAAGTATATGCCAAATCCATCTCATGTTTTGAGTTCAGAGGTAGTTTAGTTGGAAGAGAACCTATCTTATGAGGAACAACCGGTCCAGATTCTTGACCACAAGGAGCATGTGTTACGGAATAAGGTGATTAAGCAATTAAAGGTTTTGTGGAAAAACCACATGATTGAAGAGGCAACATGGGAATCTGAAAATGCAACGAGGGATAAGTACCCCCATTTATTCGATAAGTAAATAAATTGTAGGGATGCAATTTTCTAAAGGGGGGAAGGATGTAACATCCCAAGTAAGTAATGAATATTAGATATTTTTATCTATTTCTATTAATGATTAATATAGTGTTATAGAGGCTTAAAATGAAAATAAATACAATCTTATGAATGGAATACCCTAATATTCTTAAAAGATTGTTTTACTGTCTTTTGATGGCAAACCATTTTTGAATCTATATTTTGACAATTTTATAAACTATGTTTGTCAATATAAACTTATCCTTTATGATTGGGACATCAAAATTTACCTTGTGTGAGTTTTTGGTATTTTTCTGACAATGTTCATTTTTTAATGAATAGTGAAAAATACTGCATTTTATATCAAAACTTATTTTTAATATATTTTATTTATATGATTATATTATGTTTTTAATTGGTTTTGAAGTGAAATTAGAATATATTTTACCATTTTATCCAATGGTGGTCATTGGAATCAAATTCACTTGGAAATTAGACTTAAAGTGGTGTCAATCTTTTGATACTTATTGTTTTGTAAAAACACGCTATTTGCTCTGGCAGCAAGAATTAATTATTAAATTAATTAATGTGACTTATATGATTTGAATTTTGTAAAATAGACTTCATTTTTGAATTCGGAATATCAAATATAGCTTAGTGTGAATTTTTGGTAATTTTCTGAAAAACTGCAATTTTTGATGAATAGTGAAACCACTAAGTGGTACTTATAAAGACTGATTTTCCGTTTAAATGAAATTATGCCATCATTGTGTTTTGAATTTCAAAAATCCGACATACATGGTTGTCATTAAGAAGTAAAATGTGGTTCAGTGAGATTATAATAATTTTTTGGTGAATAGTAACTTATTAAGTTTTTAATCGCGATTAGTGGTAATTAGGGTAGTTTAAGGTATAAATAATGCTTTAATAATAGGAAATGACCTAGACACATGTCCCAACCTTATTGGTTGTGTCATGGCCGACCAAGACAAGCCATGAGTCAACTTGGGGACCCCATGGAGACACTTTGGTTTGGAAATGACATAAATAACTTTTTATTAAATGTTAAAGTAAAAATGACACAAACATAATATGTTTTACGAAAACAATTTTTACATGGGGTTATAAAGATCATATTTTTGATTATAAATAGTCATTGGAAATATAAAAAGATTTCCTACATCATATTAGTTTTTTTATGATTTTTAGACATTAAATAAGTTCAATTATTTATGACATAATAATGATGCAGCGATGACATCATTATTTGACGATTTAAATAAAATGGAAAGACAATGTAAAATCTATGAACTACACATGGCCAAAACCAATTGGATGAGTGGATTTCGAACCCTTATAACCTTATCCACGAATTATATCAATGTGGGACCTTTTAAAACCGAAAAACATTTTCAAATAAAGTAATATTTCTTTACTTTCCAAAAGTGCCCTTCCTCTCCTCTTATAAAAGGCCCCCACCTCTACCTCATTTCACACACACCTCAAGCCTTTGACTCGGCCAAACCCTGCCCATTTAATCTCTCCACATCCCTATCCTCATCCTAGAGGATTCCCTTTGGGCAGAATCCTTTCAAAGGAAGCCTTTAGGATCAAATCAAAAGGAGTTACACTTTTTAAGGTAATTCATTCTCTCATGTTCATTTGTTTTATTTTGCTTCTCCAACCCCCTAAACTCTTTTTATTTACTTATTTTGTAACAAAACCAGTATCTTCAATATAATAGGATGTTGTTATAAGATTTATTTGAGCTACACTCTCACACAACTACATCAAATGGTTAAAGAACATACGGTTTCCGTGGATGGAGAAATTATTCCTACCAAAACGATGATTGTTCAATACTCATTTAACACCTTCAAAGGTGGCCATTATGATGTCACTATTTTTATATATGATATATAATATGTTTATGTTTTCCTTAAGCTTCTGTCTTTTTCATTTTGGTCATACCTTTATGGTTTCCATTATGGGTAAACACGATATCTTCATTTTAGGAAGTGCGGACTACCGCCCCCTGAAAGTGATTTGATTCATTAATACCATATGTGGGATGTGTAAAGGATAAAGTTAATGAAATTATATATGTTATTATACTGGAATTATAATATACTCTTATATCATTATGATTCCATTAAAGAAAATATGAAATAGAAATGAATGTAGCGTTCATGCGTACGTACGGCTTACCGTCTCCATGAACGGTGCATTTCATTTCTTACCTCTAAATGATTATGTAATATTATAAATGCATGTATTTACTGAATATATATGATATATATGTTATCCAAACCATTAATATAATTCTGGGTATAATGAACCTATGACCAAATTAACAACATGTAAGTGTAAGAAGTCTATTTTTGACTTAAGAACCAAATACCGACAAAATGAACATTATTAACTTAAATGATTACATGATGTTCATAACATGGTATAAAAAGAATAATGAACTTGAAAAAGATTCATAATCAAGTAGAGATTAACTCAAGTTTATTATTCAGGAGATTAAAGAACGGTCGGGTCAAGTCGGATACGAGGTATGGGACTTCGTCTCAATCTCCTTTCATTGAGGCATATTTTATTTTATACACAACTTTCTTTTATACGGTGTATAAACCCCTTTGACTTTTAAGTTTATTCAAAAGGAATCTTTTTTATACGAAGCATTTACTAAACAACAAAAGGGAATGTTTTTGTCATACGTATGCGGCGACAAAGACTTCTCCGCCGTCGTGACCGTTATTTGAGTTTCGGCTTCCTCTACAAGCCATACCTTTTTTTTAAAAGAAAAATAAATATCATGTTTTACTTTTCTTTTATTTTGGTATGGAAAATGGTTTTCACAATGTTTTTGTGTTGTATTGATATCTTGTGATTGAAATGTGGAAATGTTATGTTTCCTTTATGCATGTTTTATGTGATACGATTATGTTATGGTTCTTGGGCACTATTATGAAGACGGGTGGTTTCGTGATAAACTAAGGGAGGGTGAGCCCGATATAGCTCTCCAATGCATTGGGTAACGCGAAGGAGTGAAACTTTAAGGTTTCTCCGAAGATATTTTAGGGAATATACTGTGATGGGTATTCCAAACGTAACCAAGAGGGTTACTCCCTACGTAAGAATGTTTTGAATGCCTCAAGTTACCTTTATGTCTTATGATTTCTATGATTTATTCATGATTTTATGAGGTATGTTAAAGTACCTATGTTTTATGGGTAAAGTATGATTTCATTCTTATGTATATATGAACTCATGTTTCCTTTCCATGTTTTTTTATAACCCATTCTGAGTATTTATGCTCATCCCAAGTTTTTGAAATGTTTTTCACAGGTCAAGGGAAAGGTACATGATAACATGATAGGGTCAAGGAAGTGTCAAGAAATAATCCATGTTTTGCTTTAAATGTGTTTCCATTGATGGGAATGAAGAATACTATCTTTATGTAACCACTTTGTTTATATGTGGAATGTAATGCATGTTTTATGATCTAATTCTCTAAAACTCTAAACCCGAAAAGATCCTCAATGTGTAATCTTGTAATAACTCAAGATTAAGTAAGGTTTAAGGCTGGGGCCTTATAGAGAATCCTTTGGATAACAATATATTAATGAAGATTCAAACTAGACTTATTTAGGATATTAACACCAATGATAGCATTGAACCAAAATGGGTATCATTTCCTTTTGAAAGTGAATTTCCAACAAGATTTCTAGAAGTTTAAGAAGAGTTACACGAGTGCTATTATCATTCGATACCCAGAGGGGTTGTCTATCAAACACTATTTGGTGGTGCATTGGGGGACCAAACTTGTTTGGGTACTAGTGTTGAGGAAAGAAACAATTTCTTATGTTTTACTCTAGTTAAAGACAGATGAGCAGAACTACACGACCCACAATCTTGATTTGGAATCAGTATTCTTCACATTGAAGAATTTTTGGAAATACCTAATGGGAGAGCATTGTATATTATACTACGATCAAATGAATCTCATTTACATCATATCTCAAAAGGAACTAAACGTGAGACAAAGTTGATGGATAGAGTTCATACAAGACTATGAATAAGTGATTATCTATACTCATGGGAATGGGAATGTGGTGGAAGATTATACCAAAAGGAGATCTAGTCCAATGTTGTGTAATGAGGCATCAATGTAGTCGGCCTCATTACAGTTATCTGTTTTGGACATAGATAGAGTAGCTTACCGGCAGTCGATGGTTGTCAAATCTCAACGGTTACACCAAGATAGAGAGTGAAATCTTATGGATATCGACTCTGATAACCCACATTATCATATGCCTATAGGACATGCGCTTGATGGATATTCAAATTTTGAGGAGCACTTCATCCTTTTTAGTAGATGTAAAAATGTACCAATTGTGTTTTAGGAGGAGTTTCTTTGGGAACTTCATGATTCCCCTTTAGCAGTACATCCTAGTCTTGAAAAAATGTATTAGGATATATGATGTCTTGTCTAGGGGTTAGGAATGAATAAGGCAGTGGCATGGTTTGGTTCTTGATTCCTTACATGTCAGCAAATATAGGTTGAGTGCCAAGCTCCTGTGGGCTTAGATCAACCCCTTGATGTGATGGAATGGAGGTGGTATGGGATATATATTGAATTCATGAAAGGTTTACTATATAAGTCCAGGGGACATGATTCCATCAGGGTGATCATTAACAGACTCACCATGTCATACAACTTCCTAGTTATCTGAGAGTAGAGTTCATAACCGAGCATGGGATGCCTCTACATTCAAGAGATTTTTTGGAACCAAGGAGTCCTATCGATGATAGTTTCTGATTTTGATGAAAATTTTACATAAGGTTGTGGAAGGGAATGTAAGAGTTATTTTGGACTTACATATGGTTGAGCATGACGTTTCACCCCCAAACAGAAGGCTACACATAGCCTAACATTTATGTCCTGGATGACATACTGTGGGATTTTTTGTTGGTCATTATCCGTAGTGGGGAGGATAATATACCACATATGGAGTTTGTGTAAAACAAAAAAACCATTTCACCATTGGTATGGCCCCATTGGAGGGTTTTTAAATGAGACCCTACAGGTCACCACTATGATGGACTGACCCAGTGTAGTCAGCAGTTGTGGCCACAATATTGGTGCGAGATACTTCCAGCAAGGTGCAGATCATCCACGTATGGGTGTATACTACCAAGATCATTCAAAAATCTTATGTTGAATGGTGAAAAAGGAATTTAATGATTGAAGAAGGAGACCATCTGTTCCTTTGGTTTTCACCCCGATAGGGATTGTAGATATTTTTCCAGGGTAGAAAGTTATATTTGAGGATTATCATCCCATTTTAGAAACGATGTAGAGTTGGTGATGTGGAATAACACTTAGATATACCCTCATAGTAGCACCAGGTGCCCCATGTATTCTATGTTTTGTAGTTTAGTATCTACGTTCATGAACCATCACACATCATCGACAAGGGAGAGTCAGACATTGATTATGGAGAATATTTTGCGTAGTACCTTGTGGAGATCGAGGATCGACATGATATGGTCCTTTTTAGGTGATCGATTAATTTATTTCTTGTTTAGTGGAATTATTTCAATTTCTAGGAGATCACATTTGAGCGGGAGGCTCAAATTCAGCAACAATACCCACATCCTTTTGAGTGGACTTGTTTTTGGCTTCTCATGGATGTAACTCCCTAAGGTGGGGAGAATTTAATGTCTTATATTTTTCTGTATATTATTTATTAAATACTCTACTAAATTAATTAAAGACTAGGAGATAAGATAGAGAGCAATTCCAAGGCCCAGGGGGCCTAGAATAAATTTAGTAAAATTTATTAAAATATTAAATATGAGATAAACAATTTTTTCCTAGAAAAGTGTTAGAACATCTAAATGGAGTCTTTAATTTGAAACCTGAGGGAACCATTGTTTTGATAATACAAATTTTACCATAGGTGATGCCTAACATCAGCCAACACGAGTTAGCTTTGAAAAGTAGTTTTTTGAAATTTTATTAAATAAAATAAAATAAGAATATATTTTATTTTAATGATTTTAAGTGATGCAGTGACATATTTTTAATTATCCTTTAAAATAGAAAACTATGGTGAGGATAATAACTCATGAATTTTCGGGAGTCCCTGGAGAAAACCCTAGATAACTATCTCTATAGAAAATGACGATGTAGCTGGGATCAGAGATTGATGGATGTTTTTTGATGGATCTCATAATCATAGATGACATGAAGATCGATCAAATTTACTGATCGGTACTCCCCTACGTAGAATTTCTATTTTGGGATTTCTCCATCACCATTCCTAGATTCAGTGATGAATGCAGACCAACAAACAAGTAGGATGATCAATATTTTTCTTGTTCTTAAAAGATGTGTTTTTAATGTGTGTTTTATTGAGATTTTGATTATTGAGAATTAATTTTTTTTCATGATCATTATTTTTAAATTGAGTGAGGCCATAATGAAAAAAGGTTGAGCTTTATTCCTTATGTTGTTTAATTTTATATTCTCTACTGAAGTTCTTCGTGTTTTCATGGTTTATAAACAAATGATCGTCATGCCTTTGACACTTTTCTCCATTATATGACATTAATATCCAACATGATGATGAAATAGTATAGGTGTGAAAACGACGGTTATGGATAGATCATAGTGATTCAGTAGACATAACTCATTGGTATGTTTTCATTTGGGTGATAGGAATCATTTTTTTTGCCGATTAAATTCCTAAAACCCACTGATTCAATGTTTCAATGGAAATATGACCATGGATATATTGTTTTGAGTTGAAAGTATCTTTGGATCGAAAACTATAGGATTGGACGAGGCATAAAAATGATGAATTAATGTTATAGAAATTCCTTATGAACAAAAAGTTTAGATTGGGCTATACGGTGTGTGGAACCACCGAGCAACATCTTGGGTTTTAAGAGGCAGTCAAGTGTGACATGATGGGTGACCCCTATATGATGACATGTTGGACATTCCCTAAGACTCAGTGTGTGTATCTGGAAATACACAGACATGGGGATGAGTACACGGGTCTCACCCATGGTGGGTACACCCCCACACGACATGACTGAACTAGTTATGCATATTATGCCATGTAATAGTACACATACAAGAATACATGGGTTAACACCATGTACTGAAGCACAACTAGAGTACACAAACTAACATTGGTTGGAAGGAAACAATGTGTGACCCTTCTACACCATGTTACCACACTTCTACCAAAAATGAAAATTTTAACATAGGTCGCTGTACCTAGGAAATACCCATGGTCAGGGGACACAATGTGTTACACTACTACACGTTGTGTGTAGGATTTTAATATATATGTAAATGTATATGAAATAGAACAATACAAGGGGGGTTGGATTAATGGTTTAAATTTTTTGTAATTATATTATTAATAAGAAAATTATTATTAGAGATCATAGACAAACAAAATTCACAAAGCATAATATGTAACATTATAAATTATCAAACTTTCCCTCTATCCGATGGATATAATATGATACCATATATTATTACAAAAAATTATAATTGGATGTAATACAATGATCAGAGTATAACAGAAGTGAATGATTCTACCATAAAATGTATAGAATCTATTAATATAATGTAATGTGAATGATTGTATTTTAATTAAAACAACTAAAATATAAAATAATATGATTTTAAAGAAGAAATAAAAGTATTATTTTTATATTACAAATATAAATAGAAACGTAAAGGGTATTAAAATATTTTAACCTAAAGAGTAGGGTATCTTTTCACCCAGGACAATAGATATGTCTTACCACCACCTAGGTAAGCCCTTAAAATGATGATCAACATGTCTGTCTTCCATTCCTCATAAGCCCTAGATTAAAAAGTTAATCGACACATATTCCTTTCAAATATTTAAAATCCCTAAATACAAGGATCAACAGAACCATCTTCATTTTATTGGAATCCCTTGATTTTTATCACAATGATCGGTCTCACAAAGAAATACAAATCACATTTTGAAATACAAGAACTAGTAATATTCCATAATTGTATTGCATCTTCATGGATTTTCACTTGAAGAAAGAGAGAGGATGCACCATATCTATCTAGAAATTAAATCACAAAATTGTGTCTTTTCTGTTTTATTGTCCATGATTGTACTCACATATTCAAATGACCTCATATTTATAGGCCACTAATCCAACAATCATATTTTATTTCAACAGTCATATCTCTCCAAAAAACATGGAGGGACTTGGATTCCTGTAATTATAATGGTTATAATAAAACAGAATATACAACATCATTTTGATTAGTATATAACTAATTCCATGATATCGTTTTTTATAGAAAATAATAGGTATAAAATTATTAAAGAGTGATTATGATGATTATATAAAGAAAGAGTAAAAGGATAATGTTAATCATATATGCAATATTAGAGTAATGCATGAGTACAATGCAAAACATGAGTACGATGCATAACATGGTTACGATGATTGAAATGGTTTACATGCATAACATAGATATGATACATAACATGGTTACAAGCTATCACATAGTTATGTTTTATAACATGGTTATGATGCATAATATGATTGTGATACATAACGTGTTAATGATGCATAATGTGATTACAATGCCTAACATGATTACAATGTATAACGTGATGATGATGGATACCAACACATGTGGTAATGATGAAAAACATCATATGAATTTATAACGAAAAAAATTTATTGAGATTGCAATGAAAAAAACAAATGTGGTTATGATGAAGCCATCATATGTAGTTACAATGAATAAAGAACATACTCTTAAAAATGACATATAACGAAAAAAAATATATGTGGCTAAGATGAAAAACAATATATGAGGTTATGATAAAAAACAACAAATGTGGTTATGATGAAAATGAAGAAGTAATTTTTGATTATCAAAAAAAAATGGTAAAGTCAAAACACAATTTGACTCAACAATTTCCCCCTTTTTGGAAAGAAAAAAACGAAACAAATAATAAAGGATTATCTCCCCCTGAGTTTAGTAACTCTTTTTAAAGTAATAGTGAATATGACTAATTCCACCTTGGGAAAAAATTATTTATAAGGATCGTATTATCTTTACTTCATAATTTCATATGATTTATCCCCCTTAATATGTTATTCTCCCTATTTCATTTTTATGGGAAAAAATATTCATTATAATGCAATTTATTCTTTTCCAAATTATTCTCCCCTTTTTTGATTTTAAAAAAGAATAATGGAAAACATACTATTTTATCATAGAGTTATAGAAACAAAGTATAGAAAACAATATAAATTACTTGAAATTTAATTAAATAAGTTTTAATACAACAAGAGTTCTAGAATTCATTTTTCTCCACTAGTTTTTCTAAGAGGTTGAAAAAATAAATCTTCATCTTTTCAAACTCATTTCTATCCTGCAACGACTTATCAATATATTCTTACTATGAATTCATCTTATAACTCTATTCTACAACAATATTTCCCTTGTTTACAGATCCTTTCTTCTTGATTCTGATTGATTGGTTCTTTTGCTTTGATCCTTACTTCATCAGAATTGAAATCATTCATTCTGGACTTTGTAGAAATTTTCTAAAAGAATAACTCTATTTGGTCCTTCATGATGTGATACCATGAATATAGTGTAAATATAATAATGTAAACACTTACTCAGGGAGATAGGGGTTATTGTCTTTGTAGTTTTTATTGAAGGATGTTTAGAAGAAATCATGCGAAATTTATTTTGGAAAACATAGATTAGGGAATAAAAACCAATGATTTACATTTAGGATATGTAGAGTATGACATCAAAATGTTTTGTTAGGTTGTATATTATTTTTTTTAACTTGAAATAAATTTTTCTCTAGATACTACAAGTTGGTGTGGCTCGGGAATAGATGCACCTAGGTGTAATAACATCGAAAAAGGAGCATCAATATAGACTAGAGAAAAACATGGTACATGAGAATATGACTTACCACACACCTGGTTTATCCCTCCTCAGGGATATTTTTTTTAATAAATTATTGATTCTTTATAAAAAATTATGATGGATTTGAAAATATCTTTATTATTTGGAAACATTCCCAATGAAACCACGGTTATTATTATGATATTATCAACAAATAAATTTATTAAAATATATTAACCATTTTAGTAGATTTGGGTTTATATATTAAGATATATAATGTTATGATCCAATCTAAAGAATTATAATTTTTAGAAATGACACATAATAGAAGGAATTGGAACTATGTACTTGGAAATAATCCAAAGAGTATGAATGATTGTTTACATAATGGGCCTAAGCCAAAATTTTGAAGGAAACTTTTATACAAACCACCCTATTTATAAAATGACATAACATCAATTTATATCAATAAAATTATGAATTATCTAAGTATTATATATTTAAAGGGAAGAAAGTGAAGAATTGGATAAAGAATAAAAAATTGACATTGGGAAGAAGGCATAGAATTGTTTTCCATCAAGTGATAATTGTAAAAAAACACCATATTAATTGTATTAAAGGAATATTGTTTCCATTATGAGTGGATAGAAAGGAGCTCTGACATGTGAATGAAATTTTAATAAAAATACCATTTATGTTTTGTGTTTCATATTTCTGAAGATGGGGAATTATGAAAACTGTATGAACAAATGTTTTCCAATGAGGTTCATATATTTGGAAATTAAGTAAAACACATTTTTTTCTCAAATTGTTAATTCCGAATTATGTCACAAGTGTATAAAAGGTTATTGGTTTCTTTTTCAGATCCCAGAGGATTAGTTTTTGAAAATAATTAAGGGCTACATAGCTAGTAGAAAAAATTCATCCTAGATGACTTGGTTGGGGTGAACTATACTGGGTGGTCTTAGGCTCTATCCAGGGACACATGGTTTTAGGAAACCATATTGTTAGGGAATCACGCCCATGCAATTCAACAACATTTTTTAGAATAGAATAATATTATAGTTTTCACATAGTTTCCCAAAAAAATATCATGAACCTTGAAAAAAGGGTATTGAGGAAGACAAGGGAAAATCATTGGCCTATGTTTTGCCAACCCTGTGACCAAATAATGCTACACTATTTTGATGGGGTAAAAAAACTATTTTCCATTACATTTCATAAATATAATATTAATATTACCTTCCTTATTCCAATAGAAATGGGTGGGGTTACTTTTTCTCAAATTTAAACTCCTCTCTATAATACAGGGTTCCATTTGGATATCTAGACATCGGTTTGAACACCATTCATCCCATTGGATCCACATAAGTTAGTTCTTCATTTATATTTATTAATTCAGGGGGTTTTTTCATATATATGAAGTTATTTTGGTGAAACATAATATGAATGGTTTCTAGGGGTTTTTATTTGTTCTTTCCATTTATTATTATCATTTTTGAGTTTGGATTTGATACAAGATGAGTGTTCCCACATAAGTAAATGGTAGGTGGTCTATATGACTTTATTGTTATGTGTAATTGTTTTATAGTGGGTTTACATCATTCTGAATGTATGACCTTCTACGTGTGGTTCCTAAATAGATTTAAATCCTTAATTTAATTATTGGAACCCTATTCGGTAACCTGTTTGGTACTATGTGATGGTTTGAGGTTTCCATGACCATCCTGGATCACCGGTGACATGTATTTATGTATCTTCCCCATGAGTTACCACCTCGTTGGGATCGTGTATGAGCTCACCATCATAGTGGGAGATATAATAAATTAAACGAGATATTAAGGGATGGTTTCTGGATCATTTTCCAAGTGAATACATGATATTAAATTGATTAAATTTTATAAATTATTTGTGTGGAATGAGAAGGATGAACTCATGGATTGATGAATGTTTAATGAAATGGTCATGATAATATTGATTATCATGGATTGTTCTTCTCCAAAAATTCAGAACATCATTTAATTCCATGGATATTTATACTCCATGGATTCAAGATTACATATAATGTCATGAATATTTATACTATGTGGATTTGGTATTATATGTGTTGCCTTGGATATTACAACTCCTTAGATATGACCATTTCGTATGTCCCTTGATTATAGGATTTAGGCCTTTGGGGATTCCTTTGACATTTCCAACCCTTGAATTTTTCCCATGTAGGTAAGAAAATCATTTACATGTCTTATTATATAGGGTATGTTTATTATTATTTACCATTGACTACAATTTTTAGTTGTTGATTACATTTGGTAGACTAGAAATCATCACTCCGGTTTTATTATACATTACAGTTAGACCATGTTTAATGTTTCAAGGTTAATGTGAGACTTGTTGGAGTGAAAATATTACAATTTCTTATTTGTTAATATCCCTAGTATAAAATTATCACCCTGATTATTCTTATATACACGTACTAATCATCTTATTATAACATTTGTAGACGGCCTATTGAGTGTTATCTCATAGATGTTTGGGCCATCGTTGGGTACCCGAACAGACATCATGGATAAAGGTAGGGTCGGGGGCAAGAGAACTATTTATGATGAATGAATGTTTATTCTTTGGAAAGGGGGATGATAAAATCAATCTATACTTGTTATTATATGTGGATATATTGCTTTTTTATATTTCAGTACATTTGATAGATGTATTGTATTGGATTCTGATTAACATATATTACCTTCCTTTTTTTGTATAAAGACATGATATGATTATCATATTATAAATTAATCTTCTTTTGTTTTCATTATTATTCATACATTAATCTGTCTATTGTCTTATAAAGATGATTTATATTTATCTTCAACCTATTTAATCACTTTTGATATGACTGAAATACTTTTAGTAGGAGATTATATTCTCTCCATCGTATCACCAATGTCCTTCTATACTAGTTGTTAGCCTTTGGTGTGTGAGGATGTACGCTTGAGGCTATGTCACACACCACCTACGAGATCCATTTTGTTACACTCATATTTGGACATTACAGAGTAACGTCAAAGCTTGGTTGGGGTCATTGGACCTAATAACCTCATGAAATATATTCTTCATCGAGATACTAAGTGTTTATGGGGTAATATATACAATGTTTAATGGCTTCTAGATATTTTTTGGTGGTATTTACAGTGGTTTATTTATGATTAATTATTTCATGAGACCCTGAGAGTTGAATAAACCATTGAGTTTAGGCATTTAGCTTTGGTCATGATAAAAGTTATAGAATATTCATCTCACTTCACAGAGATTCAGTGATTTTAACTGGTGTATATTGATGATGGTCCATATAGGGAGATACTATTTGAGTAAGGTCTCAAGAATGTTGTACGATTGTAGGTGAATACATTTAGTTTGGCTACTATATTTGAGATAGTGAATCAGGTAGTGATAACTAAGGTAAATTTGAGTAAAGATGGGGTACCTGTGCCCAAAGTGCATCTTCTCAACCTAATTTTTATGTGAATGGTGTTTTGAAGCAATGTTTAAAGGATTCAGATGAGTGGAGTACCTTCTTGAGTGTTTGTGATAGTACTTTTGTCTTCTTTCATCAGTTTGCAAGGTGGGGAAAGATGAGAAGCCTTTGTGAAAAATACACTATCAGGTGACGAGATTGCATTGGGATGGTCCATATATAGTTTCATTGAGTGAACAATCCTCCAGTGGTTACTAAGGGTGTTTCCAAATTGAATAAAGGTTTGGAAGTAGGGTTCACACCTCAGAGTTAGGCTAGGAGATGGATTATTATCGGTCGTTTAGGAATGGGAGATGGTCGGGGCTGGGGGAACCAGACACAAGTTTCACCTCAAAAGAAGATTGGGCCTCCTAATGGTATTCTATCTATTTCATTGGTCAATGGTTTGGTATATATATATTGCATATCCAAGACTAGAGTAGAAGTGTTCTAGGCTATCTATATTGAGTGGGGGCATTATTCATATGTTATACTGTATTATGTTTCCAATTTTGAAAGATGTGATTCACAATAATACATTTCTTACATGTTGTAAAGAACCTTAGGCCCTATGTGTAGTTTTCTAAAGGTGTTATGGTAGTTGATGCTCTTTTCGGAATCAGATCTGATAGTGTATGCTGGTGCATGGAGTTCCCCCTTGAGGTTGGTGGGTGTCATCTATTGTGGGATCTCATAATCATTTAAGTGATAGGGTTTTACATTATACTCGAGATGGAATGGATAGTTTCATATAATGACCATGTTGATAACTATTATTGGTGGGAAACCTACACATCACTAGGGGTATTAATTCCCATGGGTGAATGGGATGTAGAGAAGTTTGAGCTTTACTAGAGATTCTTGTGATGGACATGATGATAACCATGAAATCTGGTTTATATCAATATGATCACAGAATGACAACATCATATTTCCCTCTATTAGTTTATCATTATAGATATGTCTTCCTGTATAAATTTTTTTGGTTTAATTCCTTTGAGAGAGGTGGATTTCTCTATGACCCTAGATCCATGATCTGCACCAGCATTCATTTATATCTATAAGATGATCTCTACTGAGATATATTACCATAAGAGATGGATATAGGTTTTGTAGGCAATTAGTTTTATTCGACCCATCACTTCTCTATGTGGTTATCTAGTCTTCTTATTTGAAAAAGTTTACTAAACAATCAGTATATATGCAGATTATCGAAAGTTGAACTAGTTGATGGATATGAATTGATTTCCATTACCCTGTATCAACATATATTTATCGATAGTGGAGGATATCAGGTTTTCATGTATTTTTTTGAGGTCATGATAGCATCAGGTGAAAACTCGACCTACAAACACACCTCATATATCATTTCATAAAATGTATAACCTATATGAGTATCTTGTTATTTCATTCAGTCTGATGAACAAATACATAATTTTTATGGAATAAATGTATTGAATTTTCCATCCATATTAAGATTTGATTGTGTCGGAGTTCACTGTGGAAATATTTATTTATTCTCAAAAAATTTCCAAGACCATGCCATCAAATATGATATTGTTTTAGACATAGTATGATAACATTAGTTATTTTCTATGATCGGAATGTGACACTTCTAAATGGATAAGATTCACTTTTAGGGTCATATAATGTAATATATAAGAGTATATGTTTTCCCAAAGAAGGTGACAGAAGTATTTTATTTGGATAATCCCAATAATGTTTTTATATCTGGAGTTTATTGGGTCTAGCTGGTTATTAAAAGGGGTTCATACATGATTTATCACACATAGCTGAACGTTTGAAAAGATTGACTAAGAAGGGTGTGAAATTAGTATAGTCTGATACCAATGATATTTCCATTCAAATGATGAATGGGATACGTGATTTAGAGCTAGTCTTGATTCTTCCATATTTGGGTAGAGGATATACATTATATTATGATGCATATAGTTTCAGGCTAGGATATGTTATACTGTAGGAGGAATGGGTCATGGAATATGGGTCTCGTCATTTGAGGTCACTCAAGTGTAATTATCTAATTCACAATATGATGTTATCCGCTATTGTACATGCCTTCTACTATTGGAGGCATTAATTTCTGGGAGAGAGAGTTTTACTATGTACATAGACCAATAATTCTATGGTACATATTTACAGAGTGTTATTTTAATATAATGTAAAGAAGTTGGGTTCATTAACTAGAGTCATTTGGTTCCTAGATTTCATAGACTTCTAAATTGGGATATGTTCTGGTTGATAAACTGGGTAGGAGGAACTAGATAATGGATTTTTATGAGGCTCTTAATGAGTGGAAGCTTATGGTTTTATTTTTAGATATGAACTTGGATTTGGATGTATGTCTCGGGAAACCATCTCTCCCATATGTGTTTATAACATAAACTATTCAATATTGGGAAAGGATGAAACGATTTTTATATTCTAATATCCAAGCCCAATGTGTCAGCATGTCTGGTGAGGACCGATATAATGGTTGGACTGTTGGAGAGGATGAAATTATATTTATATGGACACATTAGGGTTTCAACATAAATACAGAAGGAGATTATGTTAGAGTTTCATGCCTCATCTGGGGAAGTAAATCCTTTTATAACCAAGGGGAATCAGGATTTATCACACTAGTATTGGTGGCATGGTAGGAAATGTTATGTAGCTAGTTTTTTCATGGGGTTTTCCACCTAAATACAGGTGATGGAATAAAACTAGCTAGCAGTTCGTGTTTTTAAGCAGTTATCTATTCTTGAGTGGAAATGGGATTATGTTGCAAAGGATTTCATGACATGGTTTCTAAGGCCACCTCATGGTATGGATGTCTTATGATTTTTGTCTCCAATTTCCAATTGGTTAGGGAGACATTCTCTATAGATGATATTTGGAGAATTTATATCAATGATATTTTGAATGTTCTTGGGGTTCCTTATAGCATTTTATCTGATAGGGACACCTAGTTTACATATTGGTTTTATAAAATCATAAAATGTTTTTTGGGTACATAGGTGATTCTGATCATGGAATACCCCCATAAACTAATAGCTAGTCCGAGTTCACTATAGAGGGTTTGAAGGAAATTATTAAGGATTTTCTCCTCAAATTTGGGTGTTCTTTAGAGAGTCATATAAACCATGATTAATTATCCTACAATGATATCTATCAGTATACTATACAGATGGACCATTATGAGGCTTGGTATAATAGTCAATGTCGATCAGATCATTGCTATTTAATGAAAGGATATGTAGTGCTGCTCAGACCACATCTCATGTAACAGAATTCTGAGTTAGAATGAGAAAGTCAGAAATGGATTTATATTACTCAGTCAGGGAATAAATCCTATTCCATTCACCATATATGAAATATATATTTCATGGTCTACGATGAGGGCTTTTTTATCTCTATATGGTTGGTGCACATATGGAAACAATGACAAGGTAATCTTTCACTACGATATTTCCAGTGTAACTCCCCAAGAATTTAGAAATTGATTTATTATAGAATGGATTGATCCTTGAGTCTCTAAAAACATGACTTTGTTACAACATAACTATGTAATCATATGTTTCACACATTTGTGATGTGAATTTCAGAAAGCTGACCTATTCGGTTGCGATGAGTATGTTATTTGGAGTCTGATAAGGAAAACATAATATTTGGTTAATAGTAATATACCCTTATGATTAATAACATACACTTATGAATAGTGATATACAAAGATGAATAGTAACCTTGCCTATGATAGTATATAAATAATATTCATTTTGGAGTACGATATACCTATGTTTTGGAATTAGTGAATAAATTTATTAAAACTGTTTTTAGAATAAATAATGATTTTAATTAGATATTAAATGAATCATATTTATAAAATTACATTGAAAAATGGACTTCATTTTCTGACTCCACGCGTTAAAAATGGTTGTGGTGAGTTTTTGGGATTTTTTTTGAAATACTTTAATTTTTTATGAATAGTGAAATACCACAATTTAAAAAATAAGTTAAATACACTAATTATAGTGTCATGATTTATGATGATCTCTTTATATAAGCCAAATTTATTCGGATTCGCATGATAAAATTACTATTCTTGGTCATGGAAGACTCAATATTCCTATATTTTGGAGAAATAATAAATTAATGAATATCAAATTGAGAAATCCCCTCTCTCCTCCACCATTAACCCCCCATCACCCCATCTACTCTGCAATCTTTTGAAGCCTTGTTCCTTATCCAAATTCTATCCAAATATCCTCCAAAACTCATCTCTCATGTCCAACAAACCTTGGTGTCATGATAATTTCAAAACCTCTACCTTAAAGAGGCTCTCATAGAAGTTTTGTTGAAGAGGTAAATTCCACTTTTCAATTCTGTGTCTTTTATTTCAAGTTCATTTGTTTTCTTTTTCTACTATTACCTATACTTATCCAAATGTTGTGATGACTCCATATCATACATGTACTTGAATTTTGTCTTTATTGAGGAATAATTTATCATCATCTCTTTTTTTCCTTCTTTTATACAAGTAGCAAGAACACCATCCGAGATGTGTCAATTTACCACATTCTTGGATGACGTGATTTTGATTTCTATTATCATTCTCAATTATGGACATTAAACCATTAAATTAATGGTTTAACCATATTATTAAATATGTTATATAATCTATGTAAGGATATTTACTAATTTTTTTAAAATTTATATTATTTTATAGCGAAAAATGAGTTCGTTGTAATCAACACCCACAAATTAACTAAAAATGTTATCATTAATGTTCTATATAATAATTCAACCTCATGCCATGTATCCAAAATATATAAATTACCAAAAACACATATATATGATGATAAATAATCTGGGAATTCAATTATAGTTATTTATATCCATTCCACATGAACTTTGTTACATAAGAACAAGTGAACCGATTATGAAAATAAAGAAAACAAACACTGTGAAATAATGAAATTAAATATAATAACTTTTACAGAAGAGCATATATGTACTAATATGAATTATGATAAACTATATAAATTCCTTATAGGTTCATAAATAGGTTATTAATAAGTCTAATTTCATATTACAGGACCTTATGTTCAAGAGTGGAACACATTCAAACATAAGGTTTGGGGTTTCTTTATCTCACTTTATTTTTTGTGAGGTTTCCTGTATTCACTACTAATACTCGTGTATGGTGTATGTATAATTCACACTAAAAAAAATTGGAATTATAAAGTTATATTAGTTTAATAGAATTACTTATCCCCTAGATTCATTGGTAGGTCTCATGAGACAAATTAGTTGGTCAAATTCAATGTGCATTACAGATAATGTTAAACTATATTGTGAAAGGGTTTATGGATTGTTTATAATGATAGAAATTATGAATTCCCACATTTTGAAATTATTTATTTTTGTCCATGTGGTTTTTATATTATATAATATATCCATCGATAAGTATCCAGTTCAATCTATTATTTCTATTGCATTATTTTATCATCATTTATTCCTTCCATATCATTCATAAATTGTTTTTCAATGGATTGTGTTTTATTTGTTTACATTTACATATTATTAAAAATTATTTATTCATTATAGCTTCTATTTTATTCATACCCTTACCAATCATTTATTCCCACCCCTTTATTTTGTTTTATTTCTCCCAGATATCAAGAAGTGTGTTGTGTTTGATATAAAGGGATATGTTATGGGAATAAGGTCATTCTCAAATAATTTTTTTAATTTATTCTTTAAAATATCCATGGAATTTATTTGTGTATAGAGTTTACCAGGACTAGTAAATTATTATGTCCTTCATGATGTGATACCTTGAATCTACTGCCAATGTAATAATGTAACAACTTACACTGGGATATGGGGGGTCAATGTCTTTATAGTTGGTATTGGAGGAAGTTTAGAAGAAATCATGGGAAATTGATTTTGGAAAATATAGACTAGGGAATAAAAACCAATTCTATACATTTAGGATAAGTATAGTATAACATCATAATGTACTGTTAAGGTTTATATTATGTAGTGTGACTTGAAATAAATTTTTATCTAGATAATACAAGTGGATGTGGCTCTAGAATATATGCATATAGGGGTAATAACATTGAAAAAGGTTCATTAGTATAGACCAGAGCACTACATGGTACATGAGAATATGCCTTAACATGCACCAGGATTTACACTCCTAGGGGGATATAATATTATTTTAAATTAAAATTTCTTTATAAACAATTATGATGGATTTGAAAATATCATTATTATATGGAAACATTACCAAAGAAACCACGTTTATGATTATGATATTATCCACATGTAAATTTATTAAAATATATTAATGATTTTAGATGATTGGATATTATATATTAATATATATAATGTTATTATCCAATCTAGAGAATGATATTGTTTAGAGATGACACATAATAGAAGGAATGCAAACTATGTACATGAACATAATCCAAAGAGTATGAATGATTTTTTACATAATGGGCCTAAGCTAATATTTTGAAAGAAACTATTATAACAAGAATTCTCCTTCTATAATGACATAAAATCATGTTCTATCATGAAAATTACGAATTCTCTAAGTATTATTAATTTTATGCGATAAAAGTGACGAAGTGGATGATAAATAAAAAATTAATATTTGAAAGAAGGGAAAGAACTGTTTTCCCACATGTGATAATTGTGGAAAGAAACACCATATAAATTATTTTAATGGAATATTGTTTTTATTATGTGTGGATAGAATGGATATCTAAAATGTGAATGAAATTGTAATAAAAATATCCTTTTTGTTTAGTCATTCAAATTTAAGAAGATGGGGAATTATGAAAACTGTATGATCCAATGTTTTCCAATGAGGATCATATATTTGAATTTTTTGTGAAACTCTTTATTTTATCATATTATTATTTCCTAATTAGGTCATTAGTGTTTCAAAGCTGTTTGGGGTTTTTCAGATCCCAATAGATTTAATTTTGAAAAATATTATAGGTATACAAAACAAGAAGGAAAAATTCATCCTATGTGACATTGTTTGAGTAAAGTATACTCGGTGGTCTAAGGCTCTATCCAGGACCACAAGGTTTTATGAAAGCATATTTCTAGGGTTGCACGCCCATGAAATCCACATACATTTTTAGTAGAGACAAAAAAATATTTTTTGAATAGTCTCCAAAAAAATTAGGACGAACCTTGAAATAATGTTATTAAGGAAGACATGAGAAAAACATTGGAACAGTGTTTAGCAAACCATGTGACCAAATCAAGAAAAACTATTTTGATGGGGTAAGACAACTATTTTTCATTAATTTTCTTAAATATAAAATTAAACTTCCCTTCATCAATCCAATATAAATTGGTGGGGTTAATTTTTCTCACATTTAATCTCCTACTCATAATATAGGGTGCCATTTGGATATTTAGACATATATTTCAACACCGCTCATCTCATTGGATCCACAATAGTGAGTTCTTCATCAAAATTTATTCATTTTTAGTTTTTCTTCATTTTGTCGATGTGCATCTAGTGACACATAATATGATTGGTTTCTATGGTTTATTATTTGTTCATTCCTTTTATTATTATCAGTTTTGAGTTGGGATCTGATACTAGATGAGCGTTCTACCACAAGTAAATGGTAGGTGGTCTATACCAATTTACTATTATGTGTAATTGTTTTATAGTGGGTTTACATCATTCCTCATTTCATAACTTCTAGGAGTTGCTCCTAAATTGATATAAATACTTAATTAAATTATTGGAACCATGTATGATTACCTATTTGGTACAATGTGATGGTTTTTGGTTTCCATCTTCATCCCAGATCACCTGTGATGTCTATTTATGTATCTTCCCCATGACTTACCACCTCGTTGGGTATGTGTATGAGCTCACCATCATAGTGGGAGATATAATGAATTAAATGAGATATTAAGGGATAATTTAAGGATCATTTTCCATGTGAATACATGATATTAAATTGATTAAATATTATATATTAATTGTTTAAAATGAGTAGGATTAACTCTTAGACTGATGAAGGATTAATGAAATGGATATGATAATATTGATTATGATCGATTGTTCTAATCCATAAATTTCGAAAATCATTGAATTACATTGACATTTATACTCCATGGATTTGGGACTATATATAATTTCTTAAAAACTTCCACTATTTGAATTGGTATTATATATGATGCCATGGAAAATACTACTTCTTGGATCTGACCATTTGGTCTGTCACATGATTACACATTGTAGGCCTTTGGGGATTCCTTAGACATTTCCAACCATTATTCTTATATACACATACTAACCTTTTTATAGTAACTTTTGGAGATGGCCTATTGAGTGTCCTCTCATACATGTTTGGGACGACGTTGGGTACCCGAACCGATGTCTTGGATAAAGATAGGGTCGGGAGAAAGAGAACTATATATGATGAATGAATGTTTATTCTTTGGAAAATGGGATCATAAGATCGAGCTATACTCGATATTATATATGCATATATTCATTTTATATATTTCAGTTCCTTATATATATATTTTATTGGATTCCAATTAACTTGTATTTCAATCGTTTTTTGTATAGAGACCTGATGTATTTATCATATTTTAAATGAATATTCTTTTAAGTTCATTAATATAATTAATGTTAGCTATATTTTGTCTTATAATGATGATTTATATTTCTCTTCCTCTTATTTAATCACATTTGATACCACTAAATTAAATTTATCTTGAGGGTGTAGTCTCTCCATCGTACTATCAATGTGCCTATGGAATAGTTGTCAGCCTTTGGTGTGTGGGGAGGTATGATAGAGACGTTTGCACACACAACCTAGGGGAACCATTTATTGACTCCCATATTAGGACATTACAGAGTTACATCATATCTAGGATTGTATCATTGGAACTATGAATCTTGTGAAATATATTCTTCAGGGAGACACTAAGAGCTGATGGGATAATCTATAAAATGTTGACATGCTTCTAGATATAGTCTGGTGGGATTTACAGTGATTTATTTTTGATTAATTATTTCCTGAGTCCCTATGAGATGAATTCACCATTGAGTTTATGTATTTAGCATTGGGCATGGAAACTATTATGGGAAATTCATCTCACTTCATAGAGATTCAGCGATTTTAACCGGTGTGTATTAATGATGGTCTATATAGGGAGATAATATTTGAGTAAGGTCTCAAGAATGTTCTACGATTGTAGGTGAATGAATTTATATTGACTACTATATCCAAGATAGTGAATCAGGTAGTGATAACTGAGGAAAATTCGAGTGAAGTTGGGGTTCCAGAGCACAACAGTGAAAATTCTCGACCCAATAGTTATTTGAATGGGGGTTGGAAGTTATGTTTAAAGTAATTAGATGACTTTAATACCTTATTGAGTATAGGTGATTGTAGTTTGGCCTTCTTTCAATAGTGTGGAAGGCTGTAATGATGAGAAGCCTATGTGAAAAATATCCTATCGGATGCCGATATTGTGGTGGGATGGTCTATATATAGTTTCATTGATGGACTGTTCCCCTAGTAGTCAGTAAGGGGGTTTCATAGATAAATCTAGATTTTGGAGTTGGTTTCACACATCGGAGTTAGGAAAAGAGATGGATTATTAACGGTCGTTTATGATCGGGAGATGGTCAGGGCTGGGGGACCCAGACAGAAGTTTCACCTCAAAAGAAGAGTAGTCCTATTGAAGGTATTCTATCAATTTATTTGTTCAACGATTTGGTATATATATATTTGGTATATCCAACACCCGAGGAGAAGTTTTATGGGCTATCTACATTGAGTGGTTCACTATTCGTAGCTTGTACTCTATTATGTTCCCGATTTTGATATATGTGATTCACATTAATATATATTTTATCATAGTGTAAAAAACCTTGGGCACGATGTTTATTTTTCTAATGGTGTTATGATAGTATATACAATGTTGGGAATCAGATCTAATAGTGTATGCTACTACATGGAGTTCCCCCTTATGTTTGGTGGGTGTCACCTTATGTATGATCTCTTAATCCTTGGGGTGATAAGGTTTTACATCTCACTCGATATGGAATGGATAATTTCATATCATGACCATGTTGATTACTTTCATTGGAGGGTAACCTATTCAACAAAAGGGGAAGTATTTATTCACAAGGTTTTATGGGATGTAGAGAAGTTAGAGTTTCATGCCTCATCTGGGTAAGTAAATCCTTATATAACCAAGGAGGATTAGAATTTATTTCACTAGTATTGATGGCTTGGTAGGAAATGTTATGTAGCCAGTTTTTTCATGGGGTTTTCAACCTAACTGCAGTTGATGGAAGAAAACTAGAGACCAGTTGGCCTTTTTAAGAAGTTATATCTGCTTGAGTGGAAATGGGTTTATGTTGCAATGGATTTCATTACTCGGCTTCTAAGTCCACATCATGGTAGAGACATATTATGATTTTTGTCCCCAATTTCCAACTGTTTAGGGAGACCTTCTCTATAGATGATATTGAGAGAATTTATATCAATGATATTGTGAATCTTCCTGGGGCTCCTTATAGCATTGTATCAGATAGGGACACCTATATTACCTATTGGTTTTGGAAAATCATAAAAACATTTCTGTGTATAAAGGTGATTCCGAGCATGGAATACCACCCTAAGACTAATGGCTAGTCTGAGATCACTATAGAGGTTATGAATGAAATTCTTAGAGCTTTTCTCCTCAAATTTTGCTATTCTTTAGAGATTTATAAACCCAATGTGGAATTATCCTACAAAAATATCTATCAGGATATTATACATATGGAACATTATAAGGCTTTATATATAAGTCAATGTCAATCACCTCTATACTATTTAATGGAATGATATATAGTGCTACTAAGGCCACATCTCCTATAAGAGACTTATGTGTTAGTCGAACAAATCCAGAAAAAGATTATTATTAATTAATGAAGGAATAAATCATATTACAATCACCATAGATTCATTCTAGATTTCATGGTCTATGATGAGGTCTTTTTTATCTCAACATGGTTGGTGCTCATGTGGATACAATGACAGGGTAAGATTTCAGTGCGATATTTTAGGTGTAACACCCCATGAATTTACAAATAAATTTATTATTGAATGAATGGATCACTGAGTCTCTAAAAACAACACTTTTTTATAATTTAACCTTGTAATCATAAGTTTGTCACTTCTGTGATGTGTTTTTTGAAAATCTCTCATACTCGGTTGTGATGAATAAGTTATTCCGAGCCCGATAAGAAAAAAATAATTTTTTTGTGAACAGTAACCTAACATTATGAATAGTAACATAACCTTATTAATAGTGATATTCCTTAAAAAATAGAGACCTTAACTATGATATTATATAAATAATATTCATGTTGGAGTAGGATATACCTATGTTTTGGAATATGTAAATTAATGTTTGAAAACTGTTTTTTAGAATACATTATGATTTTAATTAAATATTAAATGATTAATATTTATAAAATTATTTTTGAAAAGTGGACTTCATTTTTGGATTCTAAACTTTGAAAAAGAATTGGTGAGATTTTGAGGGATTTTTTTGAAATACTAGATTTTTTTTGAATAGTGAAATACAATAATTTACAAAATAAGCTAAATACACTAATTAAAGAGTTATGATTGACGTTCTACTAATGTAAGCCCAATTGATTCATATTCACATGATAAAATCACTATTATTGGTCCTAGAAGCCTTAGTATTCCATGTCTTCTGGATAAATAATAAATTAATGAATATAAAATTGTGAAATCCTCTCTCACCTCCACTATAAAACCCCCCATCACCCCGTATACTATTCACTCACCTAATGCCTTGTGCCTTGTCCAAATTCTGTCCAAATATCCTCCCAACCTCTTATACAACGTTTATCGATAATGGTCTCATGAAGTAACCCTATCCTCTCCCATAAAGAGGTTATCAAGGAAGTTCTGTTGAAGAGGTAAATTCCTCTTTCCAATTCCCTGTATTCCCTTTCATGTTAATTTGTTTTATTTTTCTATTCTTACCTATACATATCCAATAGTTGGGATGAATCGAGTAACTTAAATGTAATATAATGTTTTCATGATTGTGTAATAATTTATCATCATCTCTTCCTTTTTCCTTCTTTTATACTAGTAGCAAGACCACCATCCGAGATGTGTCAATTAACCAAATTCAAGGGTGATGGGCATTTGACTTATACTATCATTATCAATTCTTGTACTTAAAACATTATTATAATGGTTGAAACATATTATTATATATTTTATAAACCCTATTAAAGGATTATACTCCCTTTTTACAAATGGTATTATGTTATAATAAAAAATGAGTTTGTTGTAATCAAAACCCCCAAATTAACTGAAATAGTTATCAGTGATGTTCTATATAATAATTCCACCTCCTGTAATGTAACAAAATTATATAAATGACCACCAACACCTAAAAATGATCATAAATAATATGGTAATTCAATTTTGGAGATTAACATCCATTCAGATGACCATTATTACTTAAGAAAAAGTGAACTGATTATGAAAATAAAGAAAATGAGTATTGTGAAACAATGAAATTCAATATATTAACTTATCAAGAAGGGAAATAATTTAATTAAAAGAATTATGATAAACTAAATAAAGGTCCAAATGGTTCTTAAATAAATTATTAATAAGTCTAATTTCATAATTCCTAAACATAGGTTAAAGAGTGGAACACACTCGGACTTAAGGTAAGGGGTTTCTTTATCTCACTTCCCTTTTTGTGTGGTTTCATATATTCAATACTAATACTTGTGTATGGTGTATATATAATGCCCATTTCTGTAAAATATAATGAATATATTTATTTTCATGTTATTAATTTTATCTTTTTAATATTATTAATTTTGGTGCATACGAATCGATTGATTATATTGTGTAAGGGGTTTTCCACTCGAACCTCCATTTTCATTTGGGTTACTTTTATTGTCTAATTACTTCAATTAAAATCAAGCTTATTATTATGTAATGTTCCTAAATTATGTGCTAGTTTTACATATATGTATACCAACCATAATAATTTCTTATTTTATGGATAGTTACTTGTTTTATATGAATGTTTTTAAATTGTTTCTGAAATACAAACCCGATTCAAGGGATATTTTCAAATTCTTACCCGTTTTCATGTGTACATAGAAATCTTTTTTAAGAGATCATTAGATTTATAAAAACACATATTTTATAATTAAAAATGATCTTGTGTCATTTTTTGTATTTAATATAACAAATTTTCCTTTACAGTTTAAAATTCACTTATTACATTCTATAAAATGCTCTAAAATATTTTATTTATAAGGAATATGAAGAACTCTATTTTTACATGATTTCACTTCAGTTGGACATATTTTATGCCTAAAATATAATTTGAATGTCCAAGTATTTTATTTTACGATATATTCATGTTTAAAATATTATTTATTAGAAAATATACATAATTTTCCAAAAAAGAATCTTCTTTCCAAATTAAAAAGGATATTTCTCATATCTCATTAACATTTATTAGATATAGGCCTTGTCCACCAGTTATTTATTTCTTGTGGTGTATGTACTACCCTTCGGTATATCACATAGAGAGTCTCTTTATTCTTTTGATTTTCTAAGTGATAATTATTTGAATTTTTCAAGGCTATATGGGACACATTGGAAGGATTAAGGATTATTTATTCAAGAATTTTTAAATATTGTCATTTAAAAGTATATTTATTTAGGACAACATCATTGGATGATTCCATATATTAAAATATATATGGATATTTAGAAGTAATATTTTTATTTAATTAAATCTAGGTATAAATAAAGATTTGGACATGTAGCAGAGGTTAGGGCCCGCTATAGCCCCTCGATGCATCAGTAGGTCTATTGAGACAAATTAGTTGGCGAAAAACCCTTCGAGTTTGTTTCAAAAAATAAGACGTGTTTCTACGCAAAATATTAAACCATTTAGTCGATATTGTAGTATCATGATCTAGATACATGATGTCCAATATATAATCATTCTCCTTATTCATTTTTAGTTATTACTCTCAATGAGGTTTCCAATATGAAAAAACTTATGAATGTATTTTCATTCTCAGTTTATTAAAGGCACATGATTATCATTTATTCATCATGCCATATAGAAAATTCTTAATTGTTTATGATATAGTTATTATTGATTCCTGATTCCTGTATTTGTAAACCATAGTGAGAATTTATGCCCATCGTTTCATTGGTTTACCTTCAACATGTTATGAAGAGGAGACCATTTATTGACTTCTCATTGATGTAGTCGTTTATTTTGTGTTACGTGTTGCATTTTTTCACCTTTCATAATGTAATATGAGTTCCATGTATACATATAGTTTCTTTATGACTACTAAACTACTTGATCCTTTAGGATTTGATTCCTTGTAATCATGCCAATGTAATTAGTAATGCACTGTCTCTGATATAGATGGGCCAGGGCATTATAGTTGGTAACATAGAAAGTTTAGTTTAAGCCTTGGGAACTAGATTTAGAAAACAAAAGTTAGGTAAAAAATCTATAAGATGGGTTTTGAGAATAAAAAAACAAGAACATCCTATAATTATGTCTTGTAATATATTATTTGGATAATTATAGAAAATACATCTATGTTTGGAATCAAACTAGTATAGGTGGCTCTGACAAAGATGTACCTAGAAGTGAAAACTCCGACAAAGAGTTTCGAGCATAACACCAGGTATGATGGCACACAACAAAGGGCCTTGCTAAACTCTTGGTTTGAATCTCCAAGGGTATATTGATTAGATAATTCACATTTTATTTATGCACCATTTTGAGCGATTTATGTCCCCAATGTAACGAAAGTATATATTTCTAGGATTTATAATGCATAAATTTGAGCACTATTCTATACAATGTTTAGAGATATAGAGAGTTCATAATTTTATAAGCTAATATATAATACGGTAATGATTAGATATGGAGCCTAGAATAAGGAATGAGAATTTCCCCAATGCACGAGATGCAATGAGTAAGGAGGATCATATCTTTAATGGTCATAAGCACTATTTTAAAATGAAGAATGTCACCCTTGTAACAGCATCATATGATGAAATAATATCTTGTGTTAAAAAGATATGTAAATAGTTCTATGAGTACTATGTATTTGAAGGGATGAAAAAGAATAAGAGGATGGAATAGAGAAACAAGGATAAAGGGAAAAAAGTGTTTTCCCACATGTGGTAACTGAGGAAAGAATCACACTGGTAGATTCTTGAAGGGAATGGGTGTTTTCAACACTTGTGGAGAAATAGGACACCAAGTTCATGATTTCTAGGGTATGAAAATGGTTTCCTATGTACAATGCATCAATTCCAAGAGGACGTGACACTATGTGAATCAATATCCCAATCATAGAAAGAATATTCACAAAATGATTATTTTGGATAATTAGAATGTTATGATGCTACCACAAATAAAGTATAATGATTAATATGCCTAATCATAAATCATGCCATTTGTAAATTTTTTCAGTAATTCACTAGTGGTATGAATTTTGAGATATATAATGATTCCACTGTAGTAATCTTTAATTCTGGATTTTTGGTCATATGAGGAATGAAAAAAAATGAAAAGTGATTCAGTGGAATGATAAAATTTTTTAAAAAAAAACATGATCGAGGGAACAAAACACCTTAATATATATCTAATGTTGAGATAATGATGAAGAAATGATTGATTCAGATAATTGTTGACTACCATGGAACTAATTATTGACTTTTTGAGTATTTTTCTATGCTATCAGCAATGAAGTTTAAAACACTTTTGGATTTATAGAATATATCCAAAAATAGGTATCTTAATTAAGGAATATGGATGAATGCATGTTTCAAATAATTTTTTATGGTAACTCATTTTATTTCTATATTTCAAGAGGATACATGATGAAGTTATTCCCATTTTTGGAATGTGAATTTTAGATTATCTCCCTGTTGATTAAATGTTAATGATAATTTCATCTTGGAATTTTGATGACTTCGTTATAATGTGTTGACTCAGTACATTTGGGATTTTTTAACCATTTATGAAATGTTTTAACTAGATTGTTGTATAAGGTTTTGGAGGAAAATGTATTTCTTCACCAAATGGATTAAACCATGCTATGTGATGAGGTATATATAGTTAAACTACAATAAAAGGATAAGTTTATTAGTATAAATGTATATTTATATACTTAAAGAGTGGAAAAAGTCCTCGACTCCTGGAAAATAGTCTTAAAAAATGTTTTCATATTATCATTATCCTTGATAATATCCATGAATTAATTTTTTTTGTTTATTGTTTTCTAGTAATCAACATTCATATTAACATGACCTCTATCATGTTCTATGAGAACTTAATAGTTATATTTCTCTTCATGTCTAGTTTTTTTCTTCCAACTAACGCCACATCATTAAAAAGCATACTTTTTGGGGCGACCACCTTATCTCCATTAGCCTTTTTATGGGGATATTTTTAACCCTATTTCAGATGTGGGTTTCCATAAGGGAATTTTCAAGTTTAAACCATTAACTTTTGATGTTCAATTTCAAATTTTGAGGATGAATTTTTTATAAGGAGGCGATAATGTAACACCCCATGAAATTAAAAATAGATTTATTATAGAATGCATGGATAATTGTATCTAAAAAATCAATACTTTGTTATAACCTACCCATGTAGTCATTAATGCGTCACTTCTATTATGTGAATTTCAAAAGTCATAAATACAGAGCTGCGTTGAGTAAGATATTTGGAGTTAGATAAGAATAACATACTTTTTTGTGAATAGTAACATACCCTTATGAATAGTGATATACCCTAATGAATAGTAACCGTTCCTATGATTGTATATAAATTATATTCATGTTGGATTACAATATACCTATGTTTTGGAATAAGTAATGAAATGTTTTAAAACTCTTTTTACTGATTAAATTATGGTTTTAATTAAATATTAAATTAATAATATTTATAAAATCATTTTTGAAAAATGGAAATCATTTTTGGATTATACACATCGATAAACGACTGGGTTGAATTTTTGGGTTTTATTTTGAAATACAAGAATTTTTTTGAGTAGTGAAATTCCATAATATACAAAAAAAGCTAAATACACTAATTATAGAGTCATGAATGTAATTATGCTAATGTAAGACCAATTAATTCAGATTCACATGATTTAATTACTAGTCCTGGTCATTGAAGATTTACTATTCCTTCTCCAATGGAGAAATAATAAATTAATGAATATAAAATTGAGAAATCCCCTCTCCCCTCCACTATAAAAACCCCCATCACCACCTCTTCTCTTCACTCCTTTGAAGCCTTGTGCCTTCTCCAAATTCAGTCCAAATATCCTCCCAACCTCCTCTACCATGTCCATCAAGCCATGGTCTCATGAAAAGATCAAAACCACTCCCCAAAAGAGGCACTCAAGGAAGTCTGGATGACAAGGTAAATTCCTCTTTTCAATTCTTTAACTTTCGTTTCAAGTTCATTTGTTTACTTTTTCTATTATTACCTATCCTTATCCAAATGATGTGATGCATATAGTACCTTACAAGTAGTGTAATGTTGTCATGAAAACGGAATAAGTTATCATCATCTATTCCTTTTACCATCTTTTATACTAGTAGCAAGAACACCATCCGAGATATGTCGATTTATCACATTCAATGACGATGGGTTTTCGATTTCTATTATCCTTTTCAATTATGGACATGAATCCATTATTTTTATTATAGAATAAGATTATTATATATTTTATATAACTTATGTAAGGTTCGGTACTCCATTTGTAAAAATGGTATTATGTTATTATGAAAAATGAATTCGTTGGAATCAAAACCCACAAATTTACTGAAATATTTATCATTAATATTATATATAATAATTCATCCCTATTCTAGGGACCCAAATTATATAAATGATAAATATAATTAATTAATGATCATAAATAATATAGGAATTCAATTCTAGAGATTTATATCCATTCCACATGAACATTATAACATAAGAACAAGTTAACCGATTATGAAAATAATGAAAATGAACACTATGAAACAACAAAATTCAGTATAATAACTTATCATTATCAGAATAAATGAACTAAAATTAATTACGATAAACTAGATAAATGTATATTATGTTCAGAAATATGTTATTAATAAGTCTAATTTCATATTCTAGGACCTTTAGTTCATAAGAGGAACACATTCACACTTAAGGTAAGGGATTTCTTTATCTCCCTTCCTTTTTTTGTGAGGTTTCCTGTATTCAAAACTAATACATGTGTATGGAATATGTATGATGATAATTAATGTAACATATAATTAATATATTTATTTTCATGGTATTCAATTTATCAGTTTAATATTATAAATTTTGGGGCATAAGAATAGATTGATTACAAAGTGGTAAGGGGTTTTCCACCCGAACCTCCATTTTCATTTAGGTAACTTTTTTTTCTAATTACTTCAATGAAACTCTTGTGTATTATTATGTATACCTCATTAATTCTGTGTGAGTGTTACATATATGTTTACCAACCAGAATTATTCCTTATTTTAGGGATAATTACATGTTATAAAAGGAACATTTAAATTTGTTTTCGAAATACAAACCTGATTCAAGGGATATTTTCAAATTCATACCAGTTTTCTTGTGTATTAAAAAACCTTTTTTAAGCCTAAATTAGTTTTATAAAAAAAAGTAATTTTATCATTAAGAATGATATTTTATCATTTCTGGATCTAATTGAACAATTTTTCCATTACACTTTTAAATTTCCTTTAATACTTTCCATAAAATGCTCAAAAATGTTTTGGTTATAATGAATCATAAGAACTCTTTTTACTTGGTTTCACTTCAGTGGGACATCTTTTATACCTAAAATATAATTTAAAGGTCCTAGTATTTTTTTATGGGATATTCAGGTTTAATATATGATTTCATGGAAAATATAAATTATTTTTCAAAAGGAATCTTCTTTCAAAATTAAAATGAATTTTGTCATCTCTCATTAACTGTAATGAGATATATACCTTCCCCACCACGTATTTATTTCTTGTGGTGTATGTGATGTCCTTTGGAATATCATCTCGTGTGTCTCCTTATCCTCAAGATATTTTAAGGTATTATGATTTGGTAGTTTCAAGGTGGTATGTGAAACTTTGTAATGATTAAGGATTATTTCCTCAGGAATTTTTCATTGGTATCATTTAAAATTATCGTTATTTATGGAAAAATCCATTGATGAATTTATATCCTCAAATATATATGGATATTTAGATGTAATATTGTACTTTTATTAAATATATTTATAAAAAATTCCTTGGAAATGAAATGGTGGGTAGGGCCGGCTATATCCCCTCGATGCATTGATAGCTCAGATGAGTCAAATCAGTTGGTGACAAACCCTTCGAGTTTGTTCCCAAAAATCAGATAGGTTTCTACCCACAAACATAAACTGTTTTGAAAATATTGTGTAATCATATTCTAGATATATGAAACAGAATTAATAAGCATTATATTTATTTATTTGTAGTTATAAATATCCATGAGTATTTCATAATAAAAAACCTATGGATGTGGTTTTATTCAAATTTTATTAATGGAACATGTTTTTCATTTATTCACCATGCCATATTGACTATGCTTAATTGTTTATGATTTAGTAATTATCTATTCATTCTTCCCCTATTTTTAACATTTAAAGAGAAATTAATCTCACCCCTTTTAATTGTTTACCTTCAACAGGTTATGAGTATGAGACCATTTATTATGATCTCTAGGATGAAGTCTTTTAGTTATTGTTATGTGTTGCATTTTTTTCCTTTAACAATGTAATATGTGTTACATATAGGTATCAATTTTCTTCAGGACTACTAAACTACTTGTTTCTTCAATATTTGATTCTTTTTCATCATTCCAATGTAATTAGTAATGCAACTGCTCTGGTCTAGAGGGGTCGAGACATTACATTCAGACATTCGATATTCTATAAAGTGTTTTTCCATAAGATCATCGATTATGTTACTACATAGGAACCAATAAATGAAATAAGACATCAATGTATCTCATTTACATCATTATTACTCATAACATTCTCATACTTGTATGACTTATGTGGTTGAGTAACAAGTAGTATTATCATTTTAAGATAATCCTATATGTATTTTTTATTAGTCCATGATGTCTCTCTTAGGTCGGTTCATTACAAATGTATGGGTGTTATGGTAGCTTGGAAGTAGACATTATGAGACATAGGAGAGGAGGATTGGTGTAAAATCTCATTAGCTGAAGATATTCATAGATGATTCTTGACAACCAATTGAAGGGAAATTAGAGGATGAATTACATTATGGGTAAATGTTTCCAAGAACCTTTTGTTTTTTAATTTAAAAATAAATCTAATATTATTTAAATTTTTTTATTTTTACCTAATTTGTGTTCCCATTGAGGTATCAATGGTTTGGGGGGGATTTTTGATCGAAGAGGATGGGTTTTTGGAAATTAATGTTGTGACACATGGTTAGTAGAAACCATGTTACCAAGTCATATGGTATGAGTAAACCATGTGGGGTGATCTAGGGTTCTTTATAGGGATTAAAGGTTTGATTATGATGTTCATATATGTAAGTAAACACATATAATCCACAAAAATTCTTTTATAGAGTTGAAATGTCTTTTTTTCATTGTTTCCAAATCATTTATCATGAATCAGGAAAGATGGGAATATAGGGAGGGAGGGGAACACAATTAACACATATTTTTAATAACCATGTTTCCAAACCACGTGACATAATTTTAGAGGGGTAAAATTAATATTTTTCCATTATTTTTTTAAACAATAATTCATCTTCCCTTTTGTATTACAATGAAAATGGTGCTCAATTTGTTTCTATTTAAGATTTTTCTCCTAGAATTGGGTTTCATTTCATGATCCCAAATCTAATCCAAAGACAGTACTCCTTGTTGGATTGACACTAGTGAGTTCTTCATTCATCTATTTACTTCTTTAATTTTGGTTAGTATCAATTGAGTTATTTTCTTGTAAGCTAATAATCCCCATTTCATGAGTTTTTCTACATAATTCATTTTTCATCTGATTAAGGTTGACTATGAAGTTGATAATTTATGACTGTGGTACCATGTCTATACTGTATGTGGTATATGCTTGATCCAAAAATTTCAAGTTGTATTATAGAGGGTTAAAGTTCTACTACACACTTGAAATTATATTTATTTCACAATAAAAAATTAAAAGGATTGATTAAATTATTGGAACCTTGTTATGTTTCCCATTTTATAACACGCGATTCTTGGAGGTTGACAACCTCAACCCAAATCACCCGCGTGGGATTAATATATTTCATCAATGTCATTCCACCTAGTTCTTTGTGTGAATCAGCTCACAATCATTGTGGGGGAATTAATGAATTAAATTAGATATCAGGTGAGTATTTACATCTAATTTTTTATATGGAAACATGATATTAAATTTATTAAATTTATCAAATGGTTTATATGAAATGATTTGGATGAACTCGTAGTTTTTTAATGAGTAATGAAGTGGTTCTGATAATATATAATGTCACACACATTTCTACCACATAAATTAAAAACTATATTTAATTAAACAAACATTTCTAATCCATGGATATGGGACTACATGGAATTCTATGGACATTTATACTTTAGTGATTTAGGATTATATGGGATTCCATAGTCATTACTTCTCCAGGTTTCTAACCATTGGTTTTGACACTTGACTACTTGAAATTGTCCATTTAGGATTCCCTAGACATTTCCAATCTTGTATCCCACCCATATATCACTGACAATTTATTACACAACTTAGGCTACAATGGATATTTATTATGCTTTACAATGGAACCATGTTTTGGGTTCCCAATCACTGTCGATTTATTACTCAATATCAGTTATGTTTTTTCATACATTAATGTTAGCCGATGTTTATGGATTCAAGTTTATAGTGATTCCTTTTGGATAGATAATGTTACTCTTTATTATTTATTTATAATATTGTTTTATATATTTCATGCTACTATTACTTATATACAGATATTGGAATTTTTATAGACCATATTGGTGGTGGAATACATGGTGTTACTCACTCCCTATTTGTCACCCCTGGTAAATAAAGAATATGACATTTTCATATTTATCCATATTTGTGAATAAAGTATTAATATTACTTTAAAGGGTTTCTATGCTCGATGGCGTACCCAACACGCAACAACGAGTTTCTTGGGAATCTTACGTTGCACTCTAATAATAAAATAGTATTATTTAAAATGGTAGTTAACATGTAGCCGTTGTAATGGCGGGAATGGATAGAAATAACTAAAATATTATTATATATGTTTTTAAATGTTTTTACATCTATCCTATAAAGGATAGAGGCTTAAAATTCGGAAAGAATTCAATTTTAGGCGTATATGCCCTAGTTTTCAATAAAGGTTCACTTATCACCTTTTGATGTTGAACCATCATTAAATATAGTTTTGTTCACTCATGAACATTCTTTTGGACCAAATAAAACTCTTATTATGAATCGGGACATCAAAATTTACATTGTGTAAATTTTTGGTATCTTTCTGATAAAGTTCAATTTTTTTAATGAATAGTGTAAAATATTGTATTTTAATTCAAAACCACTTTTTAATCTAATTTATTTATATGATTAGATTATATTTTGAATTGGTTTTAAAGTGAAATTAGAATATATTTTTACCATTAAATACAATAGTGGTCGTTGGAATTAATTTCACTTTGAAATCAGACATAAACGAGTGTCAATCTTTTGATACTTATTGTTTCATAAAAACACGCTATTTGCTCTGACAGCAGGAAATAATTATTAAATTAATTAATGTGACTTATATATTTTGAATTTTGTAAAATAGGCTTCATTTTTGAATTCGTAATATCAAATATATCTTAGGGTGATTTTTTGGGATTTTTCTGAAAAACTTCAATTTGTGATAAATAGTGAAACCACTAAGTGGTACTTATAAAAACTGATTTTTCCGTTTAAATGAAATTTTGCCATCTTTGTGTTTTAAATTTCGAAAGTCCGACATACATAGTTGTCATTAAGAAGTAAAATCTGGTTCAATGGGATAAAAATAATTTTTTGGTGAATAGTAACTTATTAAGTTTTTAATCACGATTAGAGGTAATTAGTGTAGTTTAAGGTAAAAATAATGTTTCAATAATATGAAATGAACTTGAAACATGTCCTAAACTCTTTTGATGTATAATGGCCGACCAGGACAGGCCATGGGTCAACTTGGGGACCCCATGGAGCCACATTGGTTGTGAAATGACATAAATAACTTTTTATTTAATGTAAAAGAAAAAATGACACAATGATCATATGTTTTACGAAAACAATTTTTACGTGGGGTTATAAAGATCAGATTTTTGATTATAAATAGTAATTGGAAAGATAAAATTACTTCCTACATCATAGTATTTTTTTTATAATTTTTAGACATTAAATAAATTAAATTATTTACAACATCATAATGATGCAACGATGACATCATTATTTAACGATTAAAATAAAATGGAAAGATAATGTAAAATCAATGAACTAAACATGTCCAAAACTTATTGGATGGTTGTATTTCGAAACCTTATCACCATATCTATGAATTATATCAATTTGGGTCCTTTTAAAACCGAAACACATTTTCAAATAAATTAATATTTCTTACTTTCCAAAAGTGCCCCTCCTCTCCTCTTATAAAAGGCCCCCACCTCTACCTCATTTCACACACTCCTCAAGCCTTTGGTTCGTCCAACCCCTGCCCATTTACTCTCTCCAAATCCCTCTCCTCATCCTAGAGGATTCCCTTTGGGGATAATCCTTTCAAAGGAAGCCTTTAGGCTCAAATCAATTGGAGTTACACTTTTAAAGGTAATTCATTCTCTCTTGTTCATTTGTTTTATTTTTCTTCTCCAACCCCCTAAAATCTTTTTATTTACTTCTTTTGTAACAAAAACAGTATCTTAAATATACTAGGATGTTGTTATAAGATTTATTCGAGCTACACTCTCACACAACTACATCAAATGGTTAAAGAACAGACAGTTTCCATGGATGGCGAAATTCTGCCTCCCGAAACGATGATTGTTCAATACTCATTTAACACCTTCAAAGGTGGCCATTATGATGTCACTATTTTTATATATGATATATAATATGTTTATTTTTTACTTATGCTTATGTATTTTTCATTTGTGTCTTACCTTTATGGCTTCCATTATGGGTATACGCGATATCTTCATTTAAGGAAGTGCGGACTACCGCCCCCTCAAAGTGATATGATTCGTTAAATACCATATGTGGGACGTATAAAGGATGTAACTATGATATTATATCTGATATTATACTGGAATTATAATGTACCTTTATATCATTATTATTCCATTCTATAAAATATGAAATAGAAATGGAAGTAGCGTTCATGCGTACGTACGGCTTACCTTCTCCATGAAGGGTGCATTTCATTTCTTACCTCTAAATGATTATGTAATGTTATAAATGCATGCATATACTGGATATATATGACATAAATGATATCTACATCATTAATACAATTCTGGATATAATAAACATTTGGCCACATGAACAACATGTAATTGTAAGAAGTCCACTTTCGACTTAAGAACCAAATATCGGCAAAACAAATATTATTAACTTAAATGATTACATAATGTTTATGACATGGTAATAAGTGATATAAAAGGAATAATTAACTTTAAAAAGGTTCTTAAGGAATTATAAATTAACTCAAGTTTATTATTCAGGAGATTAAAGAACGATCGAGTCAAGTCAGACCCGAGGTAAGGGATCCTACTCCTCTCTTTCTTTTTAAGTACACACTTTTATGTCATTCCTTTTAAAGCTAATATTTCTTGTTATTGGGATTATATTTTATATTACACTTACTTTAATTTTTATGTTCATGTGATGAGAGACCTTATTCTCTCTCATCAATCCATTTTTGAAGTTTTGAGTGGCGCCGTTAGGCTGCCGAACTTTCGTAAGAGATCTAACCTCTCTCTTTCTTTTTAAGAACCCTCCTTTATGTCACTTCTTTTAAGCTCCTCCTTGTAATGTTGGGGGATATTATTTTATATTCCACTTTCTGTACATTTTATTGTAATGTGATGAGATACCATATTTGATCTCATCAATCCATATTTGGAAGTTTTATGTGGCGTCGTTAGGCTGCCGAGTTTTCGTTAGGGATTTTTCATCTCACTTTTATTCCCGTGAGATTTATGCTACATTTTCCACAAATTCCATTGAGTGGTGTATGTACTGTCCATTATTCTACTATTTGTTTAATATAATTTCGTTTATGAGTATTTACATCAATGATCTATTGTCCTTTTTTCATGGGGTGTATGTTTTGAAAGATACCCAATTCGGTAAGGGAACCTTTCACCCTCCTCTTTTTTAAAAGACTTCTTTTGTTGGGTCTTTTAATTTACATATTGTTATGTTGGGATATGTTCTCATATATCCTTATTGATGTAAATTTTATGTCCAAGTTATGAGATTCACTTTTTATCTCTCATGAACTCATTTTGATGTGATGTCGTTAGGCTGTCAAGGGAAGTTTTTAACCCAATTTCGATTTCTTTGGGTTCAACATGTAGTCATTGAATATGTCATCCATTGAATATGTGTGAATGACCTTTTATTGTTTTACACTTAATATCCACTTATATTGGGTGTGTTTATATTTGTCACACATATTTTTGAGATTGATTTTTCCTTAATTTAAGGATACCTTCTTTATAAGGGATTTCATCAGATTTTACATTTCTATTGAGGGTTCATTGTTGTTATGCACCAATTCACTATTATATGGTGTATATACTGTCCTTTGGAGTATTATATCATAAATCCATTTATTCTCATGATATTATAAAGTTCTAACTAAATTTTATTCCTCAATTATTGTATTCAAGTGTCTCTTATTTTGGTAAAACCCCTTTAACCAAAATATCATTTTAAATGTTTTAATTATTTGTTCTTGTTAATATCCATGTTTTCAAAATGGTTTTAAGGATTTATTTATATGGATATTAATGGTTTGAAATTTTAAGCTTCAAGGTGGTATGGGACAATTTGATTCAAACATCTCTTTATTAATTGTTTTAAATGGTTTTGGAAATGGTTTCTTTTTGAATGGATTCAATATTTCAATATACTAAAATGTTATATTATGATTGAAATGTGGAAATGTTATGTTTACTTTATGCATGTTTTATGTGACACATTTATGTTATGGTTCTTGGGCATTGTTATGAAAACGGGTGGTTCCGTGATAAACTAAGGGCGGGTGAGCCCTATATAGCTCTCCAATGCATTGGGTAACGTGAAGGAGTGAAACATTAAGGTTTCTTCAAAGAGATTTAGGGAATATACTGTGATGGGTATTCCAAACGTAACCAAGAGGGTTACTCCCTACGTAAGAATGTTATGAAGGCCTCAAGTTACCTTTATGTCTTATAATTTCTATGATTTATTCATGGTTTGATGAGGTAAGTTAAAGTGCCTTTGTTTTATGGGTAATGTATGATTTCATTCTTATGTATATATGAACTCATGTTTCCTTTCCATATTTTTTATAACCCTTACTGAGCTTTTTATGCTCATCCCAAGTTTTTGAAATGTTTTTCACAGGTCAAGGGAAAGGTACATGATGTGATGATAGTGTCAAGGATGTGTTAAGAATGAATCCATGTTTTTTTTTCAATATGTTTCCGTTGATGGGAAGAATGAATACTATCTTTTATGTAACCACTTTGATTAAATGTGGAATGTAATGCAAGTTTCATGATCTAATTCTCTAAAACTCTAAACCTGAAAAGATCCTCAACGTATAATCTTGTGATAACTCAGGATTATGAAAGGTTTAAGGCAGGGACTTTATACTATTTGGGACACCATTGTATACTTGGACTGTAACACCCCAATATTTTGTGGAATATATTTTTTAATTAATTTTTCTTTTAGAAAATTTTCTTTTCCCATGACACTAGAAATGGTAATATATATATATATATAAACACTTAGTAAAACATTACTTTTATTAGGTAAAAACATGGATTGCACTGAACACAACATTTACATGGCTTTCACTACAAGCAACACCAACTTTCCTTCAATGATAAACAACATTGACATGGTGTATGTTACACATAATTAATTTTTTTTATGATTCATCATTTTATTATTAGAATTATTTAAAAGAGCTAGTTATAAATTGGCCATTATAACATAGTAATATTAATAGTAAGAACTAATCTTGATGTATTTTTATAATGGTTTTTTATAAATAAACCACATTGATAATGAAATTATATATTTCTTGTTAAGCCTTTAAATGTATAAAAATACAATTTTCTCAAATGAATTGATATTTATATCCAGATGGTAAGAAGAAATAAATAATTTTTGGAACATCAAGAATTTGAATTTGAACAAATAAACATCATTTTTAAATTCATAATTCTAAAAGTAGCATATGGTGATTTTAAAATTAGTTAAAATATAATTTTATTAATACAATTTATTTCATGATAATAAATTTTACAATGAATTTTAATATTAAATTTTAAAAAACATTTGAATAGTTTTTTTACATTTAAACCCGTTATTTCATCCCGTTTATGGGATGATCATTAATCATTATTTTTCAACTTATATGAATTTAATTTAGAAAAATTTACAAACACCATTTTAATAAGTATTATATTTAGAGTTTAATTAGATTATGTTACTTTTTTTCTAAAAAAAATTATTAAAATTGATTAAAATTTATCATATCAAATAAGGTAAAATGAAGCATAATTAGGGACTAAACCATAGTATTATGTTACCAAATGACCTGAAAACATTTCTAAAAACCATAGTATGGACATATTTTGGCCTAAAAAATTAAATTATTATTATATTTGTTTTTATGAGTTTATTTATTTATGAATGTGTTGACACCAAACACACCTTAAAATATTTCAAGTGATTCCTTTACATTACCTTTAAAAGGAAAAAACCAATCCATATTCTATGGACCTCTAAAACAACTTAGGTTCGGTCATGAATTTCCCAATAAAATTATAAAACACTATAACTTCCCATTAGAAGCCTATTATTTTGTATAATTCTACCCAATGAATCATTTTGGTATAAACCAAAAAAAAAGTTACCTGTTTAAGAGGTAACATATTCTCTCAAGATCCCTTCATTTATATTCATTCCCCACACCTCCACTATAATTATTACATTTTTTTATAATAATAAAGTTTTATCATTAAACTAGTAGGTTTTTATGATATGTTTTATGCCTAAAATTACTCAAAACTCCATATAAGGGTTAACAAACATGTTCTTTATGTGTTCGGCGAACTACCACCATACTAAATAGTGACTGTTCATTTTAACATTACCTCCTCTCATGGTGGAAATTATTATTGAAAATTTCATTATATACGTAATATATTATAATTATTATTTATTTATTCTTTTTTATTCCTTTTACATCATATTAATTTTTTTAATGTTTAATTTTGATGTAAATAAGATAATATGGTTTGAGGATGTGCGGACTACGAACACCTTAAAGGAATGAAATTCATCAAACAATACATGGAATTTATTTAGAATGGGTCTAATGAACTCGTATGTTAAAATTTGAATCATTATTATAATGAAATGATATAATATAAATATATTTTTATATGACATTTTAATTCATTTTTTCTTTAATACAATAATACAGGAAACAACGTTCATTCATACATACAACTTACTGTCTCCATGAACGATATATTCCATTTCGTTGTTCGGTATTTTTTAGATTATTATAAAAAAATATAATGAATTTAAATGATATTAATATCATATTTTATTCCTTTTAATTCATAATAAAAGTATAGAGGAAAATGATATAAAAAATTATGACACCGGAAAAAAAACAAAGCGTATTTACCCTATGTGAATCCTTAATATAGAATTGTAAACTAGTGGGTAAAATAAAGTCATAATAAAACCAGATATTTTTATATATATAATAATATTACTATTTAATGGCTATATATTAAATATATATGTACAATATATTAATCATGAATGAATACGACATGATTCATGATATAACTTAAGGGAATTTCATCTCCCTTTTTATTTCTTCTAGATACAAGATTTATTCGAAACCCATTCCTTTTGCGTAGTGTTTATACATCCAATGAATTAATTACATGATTATTATAATTATTACATTGGGTATATAAATTCCAATTTTATGATATTTATTACATGGGTTTTATGATTCAAAAGATACCCAATCGGTAATATAATGTTGTATCAATTTGATTTTTTTGAGAGTCATGTTCTATTATGCACCTAAATTAATTTTTCAATGTGTATATACTTCCATTTTACTATATATAAATATAATATCATAAAAATAATGATATTTTATGATTTATGTAATTTCAATTTATTATATGGTGTGTTCTATCACATTCAATGATGTTATAAGATTTTATTAAAACAATCTCATCGCTTTTGGAAGTTGTTTATGTTTATTCTATATTTTATGAATTATTAAGATCTATATATCAATAACATTCATGAATTTTTTTATCCTATGTATGTTCATAATATATACATTCATCAGAACCATTTTTCTAATATTTTTTTTATAAAATAGTTTAGAAGTTATTTTTTAAGAAATCCCTACATTACCATCTATTCGGTCAAAACGATGTGTTCCATCAAAACTGTGTTTTATAAAAAAAAAGTTTCCATGAATATTTTAATACTATCATATGATAAATATATGTTATTTTTATCTTATTTTAAATTTATAAATGTTTTCAAATTATTCATCTTGCTTCTTTCAGAATGTCTAAATTCTAAAAACATTTTATTATGTAAAATGAGTGTTTTTTAACATCACAATACATGTAAAGATTTACCTACCTTAAATTCTATGTAGATTTATTTTCATTTTCAAAAGGATTATTTATAATAAAATTTATTTAAAAGTTAATTTTAATTAAATTATTTTCAATTTTTTTTTCAGGATTCATTTATATGTTTTAAGGGAAAATGGATTCCAAAAAGATTAATGTTTTCAAGTGTCTTTTTCAAATAATAAAGGATATTTACCTCAAAAAGTGTTTTCAATATATCCTTCAATTTTATTTTCCATCCATGATAACCTATGATTATGTTACACATTCAATTCTAGGACATTATCAAAATGTTCTATTATTATTCTATCTTGAGTGGTTTATGTTTTGATGGAATGATTATTAAGACTCCTGTTTCACATACAAATGATTTATCCTATCGAGACCCCCTTCTTTTTAAGGGTTACAATTTCATGAAGTGATTATGAATCCTTTTTATTTTCATAAGTTCTGATGTAATGAAATTTTAATGATACCAATTTCATTTCATGGGTTATTAATTGATTTTTATAAAACCTATATCTTTCTATGAGTCCTAATATGATTAATGTTTTATTATCTTGTGGCTCATGTATGTGCGATTATATTATGATATGGGTAGGACCTATATATCCCTCCAATAAATTCCATAATGATATAGATTATATTAGATCAATTTATATATGAGTTGTATCACAATCCCTAAAACATAAAGGTACATGGGTTGTAGCTGAAGCCTAAAAGAATTAGGGTACAAGGGTTGTAGCCCATTCCAAAATAACCTAAAAGGTGTATTTTAAGTAGCACAAGACTAAACAAATATGGGTAAATGAGATTTATGCCTATAATAAAAACTATAAGGTAAATGAGTTGTATACCAAGACTAAATGAAAGATAGTACACATGTTGTATTCAAAGCCCAAAAGAATGATGGTGCATGGGTTATAGTCCAATCCAAATACAAAGTGGGTACACAGCTTGTAGCCCAAGCACAAAAACTAGATGGTACATGGGTTTTATCCCATGTGTAAAAGAAAGAGGGTAAACATGTTGTTTCCCAATCCTAAAAATCAGAAGTTACCTGGGTTCTACCCCAACCCAAAATGAAATAGGGTACACTGGATTCTAGCCCATGCCTGAAGTAGTTTTATGGGTGGTAGCCAAAGAACAACATGTCATCATGGACATAGTTGGAATCCTTGACGTAATAATTTATATTCTTGTATGTATTCCACAAATACTATGTTTTATTCCATAGTTACAATTTCAGGGCACATGATGTTTATTTCCTTGTGATTAATGTCTTCTGAACTGCCAAGATATATCCCTTAACCATGTTAATGATTTATGATTTGTAGGTTATTTTCTAATAATGTATTGATCACATTATCATACACATATGTTTATGTTAATCATTAAATATTTACCATATTTACCCTTAATGAGTGTCCATGTTTGCACTTTTTCCTTTTTTCCATCCCCATTTTATGAAGAAAGGATTTTGGTAGACGTACTTATGTTGATGATAATTATGGGTGATTTTGAATATCTTCCATCAGAATAGCTGAGCTCACCCCTTTTTATGTTCCCTTTCCCCATGTTATACTGAATGGTTTTATGTAGAATTACTATATATGGACATCATTATGGCATATTTTTATGATCTTTCACCATTATAGAAGATTTTATTTCAATGTTTCCAAAGACACCATACTATTACGGTCCTCAGAAATGTATTTATGAAATGTACTAAATATTCTTGCAAAATTATATAATATCCATGTACGATAGCCCTGGGTTACTATTGTTTTTATCAAAGGAATGTATTAGTCATCATTGGTAATCTAGGTTGAGAAATATTTAGTGAGATAAGTAGATATATTTCTAAATACATATCAGGGTATGTCTCTAAGGATTAGTATAATGATTAGTTAATGATTAGTAAAATGGCATAGAATTTTTTTAATTTATAGAGTGAGTGTTTTCCCAGAAATACATACCTTTTAGGATACATTAAATAGATGTGGCACTGGAACATATTTACATAAGAGGGAAAACTCTAATAATATTTTTAGGGTTTGACATTGGGTAATCAGTTACATGACAACAGACCTTCCTTTACAACTAGTTTGACACTCCAGAGGGAAATTATTTGGGAATTCACAAACTATTCATGAACTATCATGAAGGAAATAAATCGATTACGACTATATATAACATAGGATAAACATATGTTCCCATAGATTAAATAAGTAGGTTCAATGATTTAGGCACCCTATATGCAATTATCATGATTACATTGTATGTAGTTGGGGTTTGGCTTATTGGTAAGCACCCCATAATAGTAAATTAAAATGTGGGTTTGAAAACTATTGGCCGTAGGTACTGTTGCAGTACTGTATCGGTATTGTAGTAGCGAAAGTACTATTGATCGGTGGGTACTGTAGTGGCGGTAGGGCACTGTAGCGGTGGTGGTACTATGTAGGTACTGTAGCTGCTAGGATATTATCCACATAATGGAAATTGGGCTACAATTTTGGGCCTACAGGCTATGTAATGGGATACAAGCCCACTGGGCCTTCGGTCTAGGTAATGGGTCTCCCTCTACCGAGTTAAAATAGGTCTTTGCTTTTCTTTATTAATAAAAATGAGGCTTCGACCCCATCCTTTTTAAAAAAATCGTGGTTACATTGTATCCTAATATGATAAATGTTTCTGACATTATGATTTATGGTTTTAATCCATTGAGAGGACTAGAGTAATTTGGTTAACATTTAAGGACTCAGATGTAGAATATTTTTGCATTAGGTAAATTGTTTTCCCTAGTGGAAAACTCAAAAAGAGAATCAAGATTATGCATAAAAAGTTATTATTAAATAAGGGTTGAGGAACCCTAATTCAATATTCATATATAATAATCTAGTAAAGATTCACTACATAAAAAGTTAATGAATACCTAGTAATGGTTTAATATTATGGATCGATGAATAAATTATATATGTTTTAGAATTAAAAGATTATGTTATATGAATCATGAAATATACATTTATCTTCAATACAATTTTTCATTAATGATTTAAAAGTACATGTTTTATGGTGATGATGTCATAGAAAAATGATTTGATGGAATGATAATATTTTTATTAAATAATGGTAACCCTTAATTAGTGCCTAATGTTGGGAAATACTTTATGGATTAAGATATTTTAGAAATGAATAATTAAATTGGACTATAAAAATTGACATAGAACTAATTATTCGAGAAGATGAATTTTTTATCCAGGATAAATTTTACAACTTCTTAACATTAATGAGTGTATCCCATAATCATTTTAATCAGGAAGTATTCGAGTTTTCCAAAAGGATTTTCGATAATTTAACATATTAATATGTCACAAGTGGATTTATCATGAGTGTATTAACATGTTTGGAATGTAACAAACATGTGTTACTTTCTGATATATGGGGGATCATTGTGAATATTATTTCATTAACATATTTATATTGTTTTGGATTTCATTCTTTTTAAAGGGTTATAAGGATAACCATTCATGGAATATTCAAGTAATTCATTAAATGCAGCCACTAATTTTAAAATGTTATCTCTCTATATGAGAATTTATGCATATTGGATATCATGTTAAACTACCTTCTGTTGATGATAACTAATTGGATGGAATGGCATATGCTTCATAAACTGTTAGTACTTCATGAATTAAACAAGTCACCATCCTTTTTATAGATAACAGAGAAGTGGATCAATATATAAAAAAAGGTAAAATTGTTTTGAAATCATTAAAGAATATATTTTCTTGAAAAATCATCATATTTAACAAAATGTTTCATGAAACCAAAAATTTTGTCACAGTACCTTCATTTCCTTTGAATCAGATGGTCCCTTGGATCACCAATAATTTATGGCTATGTGATTTTTATCTTTCTCTTGAACATGTTTAATATCATTCTCCATCATAAATTGATGGAAATATATCTCTTCCATATCCATGTTTTCACTTCCCACATTTGTTATCCAATTCTAGAATATCATTATGAGTGACATTAGGTAACCGTTATGGTACCTACATTCCCATATTCAAGGAAGATTTCGTATTCATTTTTACGATGTGGGTTCTAGTGAAATTAACTATAATGTATTATTATTTTGATAACACACTGGTATTTTTCAGGATACATTCATTTTAATGGAGCTATAATGAAGCACTTGTGAGATTTTTTGAAATATATATTTTCTAATTATTATTATTTTTGATATTTTTCATTTTATGTTACCCTGGAAATAGTTATATATATATATATAAACACTAAGTAAAACAATAATTTCACCTGGAACAAACTTGTATTGTTCTATCTGTTACACTAACATGTCATTCAATACCTCCACCATGAACTTGGCTTTTATTACTCGCAACACTGACTTGGTGTACGGTACATGCAACAATGAGTTTATAAGAAACATCATTTTATTATTATGATTATTTAAACATGTTAGTTATAAAATTTTCATTAAAAATAAGTAATACTAATATTAATTACTTCTTAAATATTTACCATGGGTTTATATATATATAACATATTTATAATGAAAAATATAATAATTTGTAAAGTATTTTTCTTTATACAATAATATTTTCTCGAATTAACTTTTTATCATGATATTTGGTAAAGAATAAGAAAAGTTATTTTTGACACATCTACAAATATAATTTGATATAATTATAATAATTTTTTAATTTACAATGCTGATATTTTCTTAGGGTTAATATTTGATATTTTTCGTAGAAACATCATTTTTATGAGTTGTAAAAAATACCACATTTTAGTTAAAACCAATCTTTTTCATAAAATAATTATTACAGTTAAATTACACATTAAATTTGTTTCAATGTCATATTAGGTCAATTATACACCTATACAGATAATTTGGGTCATTATATTCTATTTGACATTGAATATTAATATAAAAACATAACAAACTTTTGATAATTTTCTACTTTAAAACCCGGTTATTTCATTCCATCTGTGGGATTAACATTGATCTAAATTTCGTTGCTTCTATGAATTTAATATTATAAAAATGACATAAAACCTTTATCAAGTATTATATTCATATATGAATTATATAGTTTTAATTCATTTACCAAAAAAATTTGAAAATGTGATTAAAATTAAATAGAGAAATTAAGGTCAATTTATTCTTAATTTGGTACTAAACTATTATATTATGGGACCGAATGACCAATTTTTTTTAAAACAATATTTTTTATACTTATATATAACATAAAACTTAAATTATTTTTATTTTTTATTTTTGGAATTTATTTAGGTAATAGCATGTGTACACCTAACATACATTCTAGAATTTAATGTGATTCATTTTCATTTCGTATAGTAGGCAACCTACTCTCCCTCTTCATAACTCTTCTCAATCCTCATAGGTTCTTCAAATATCTGGAAAAAAAATATAAACATAACTTCAATCATTTAATATACGTATCCCTTCTCATAAAGCAATCCATGGAAGCGTTTTGGCACAAACCAAAAATAGTTACTTGATTTAGTGGAAACCTCTTCTCCCAAGAACATATATTTATCTTCATTATGCACCAAACCCATGATCTATATTCCATAATTGTATAAAAACATTAGTATAAATATAATATGATGTTTTTATTCTAATGGATTGAACTAAAAATACACACACCTCCATGTAATGCATAACGAACAAACTGTTCACGTGTACAGAGAACTACCACATCACTAAATGATGATTGTTTCATTTTTCCTTTTTCGCCTCTCATGGGAGAAATTAGGATGGAAACACTATTTATATATGTAATATGTTATACATATTATTTTTTTAATTTCATTTTTTTTCTTTTACAACACATTTATTTTTAAAATCCAATTTGGCTGAACGATGATAATTTCCTTTGATGGTGTATGGATTACCACCCCTTTATGTGATGTGATTCGTTCACACACTATGTGGAATACATTAATGACAGTTTTAGTGAACTTATATAATAAATATATAAAATATTAATAATAATTTAATGATAATTTATACATATATACATCTATTTAATTTACATACTATCTTTCAATACAATAATAAAAACAAAAACATTGTTCATGCGTATAGATGGATTAACATCTCCATTAATGGTGCATTGAATTTCATTATTCTGTATTATTTATATTATTATAATAAATATATAGTGAATATAAATTATATTTATTTCATGATTTATATTATTTAAATCATGATATAAGTATAATCACAAAAGATATAACAAATTAGGTCACACGTGAAAAACAAATAGGATATTACCCGAAGAGAAAAAATATCATTTAATTGTAAACAAGAAGGTAATATAATGAAATAATGAAATTATATATGTTATTATATATATTTATATGAATCATTAAAATATTTCTAGTAAACTAACATTTATTATACCATAATCGTGTATGAGTATGAAGATAGTCGAGACACATTGTAAGGAAATTTCATATCTCTTTTTATTTTCGTGATATTATTCTTTATTCACCACCCAATATTTTTGTGTGGTATGTATATTATATATATACTAATTAAATGGATATTATAATAATATTAATTGTTATTTACCTACCGATTTTATTATATTTATTTTATGGGCTTTAGGATTTCAAATTTACCAAATCGGTAAAATAGTTTTGTCTAAATTTTCATTCTTTGAGACTAGAGTTTTTTAACATAATTTTTTTTCAAGGTGTGTATCCTTCAATTTTACAAGTAATATATTTCAAATGACATAATTAATTATATTTTTTGATTAATTTTTTTTATTTTCATACATGGAGTGTACGATCCCAATTTACCATGTAATAAGAGTTTAATGGAAAAATCTCATCGCTTTTCGAGATTATTTATGTAGATGATTTCTTTGTTGAAATATTATGATAATACCCTCAAGATCTTTCATGAATTTTATTATCATATTCATATTCGTAATATAATCAGGAATTTTAAGCATTTTTTTAAACATTTGTACATAATATAATTAAGAAATTGTTTTTAAGAAATCATTACATTACCCTCTATTCAGGCTGAAATATATGTTCCATCAAAATCATGTTCTATAAAATTGGTCATTAATAATATTATGATAATCTTCTGTGATAACTAAAATACCCTTTAGAAATTTTTCACCAATGTTTTAAAATTAATATTATTTCAACTTTTAAATGATGCATTTTTCAAAACTCTTTCCATACAAATGGAATGTTACTTTTACCTCGTACGATATGTATGGATTTACCAGCCATAAATTATTTGAAAATTTAATTTCTTGTTTAAAACAATAATTTTTGTGAATTTTTTTATATTTATATCCATGGAAATTGTTTTCAATAGTTTTTCAATATTCTTTAATATTTTTCCAGAAAAATGGATTTTAAAAGGATTTATGTTTTAAAGATACTTTTTCAAAGAAAAAAGGATATTTAACACAAGATATGCTTTCAAAATATATTTGAAAGATATTTTCCATCTATGTTAACATATTTTGATATTAATAATGAAATTAGTGAAAATTATCCCCAGGTTACATTCATATTCTTTCTTTATTGTTTTCTGTTTTTAAGGAATGATTCTTAAGACACATGTTTCACTTCCATGGGATTTATGCATTTAAAACCCATATCATTTCATGGGATATTATTTCATGAAGTGATTATGAAACCTATCTCTATTAATAGGTTATGGATTGATCAAATGTAATAGGTAACCATTTCCATTCATGTATTATGATTTTATGTTAATAAAATATATCTCTTTTTGTGTGTCATGATATGATGAATTTTACAATGTTGTGGCGCATGTCTGATAGATTTTATTTTGAGATAACTAAAGAAAATAAATACCTTCAATGAATTGGGTAATTATATTTGATAAATGATGTCAAAGTGTATACATGTTGTAGGAAAATCCCTAAAACAAGAAGGTACATGGGTTGTTTCCCTAGACTAAAAGGGAGAGGGTACACATGTTGTATCCGAAGCTGAAAAAACATTTGGTAAATGGGTTGTAGGACAACCCTAAATGAAAGATGGTTCATGGGATATATCTGAAGCCTAATAAAATATTTTACATGTGTTTTATCCAAAGACTAAAATAAATAGGGTACATGTGTTGTAGCCCATGATTTTAAACAAGAATTTTCATGGGTTGTATCACAAGACTAAAAGAAAGAGGGTACACAAGTTATAGCCCAAGAGAAAAACCCAAATGGTCAAAGGTTTGTAGCCCCAGCCTAATAGAATGAGGGTAAATGGTATGTATCTGAAGCCCAAAAATAATAAGGTACATGGGTTGAATCCCAATCCCAATATAATTAGTGTACACAACTTTCTAGACCAATCCAAACGTATGTACATGTGTCATAGCCAACGTCTATCATGTTATAAAGGGCATGGTAGATTGGAATAACCTAATATTTTATATTATTATTTTCATGAAACAAATCCTATATATTATTCAATAAATATGATATCATGGATTATGATGTTTATTTCCATTTAATTCATGTCTTATAAAAATGGAAAATTTATCCCAAAACTCATGTTTATGATCTTTTATAGGCATGTTATGATATCCTAATGTAAAACATCATGTTCTAATACCCCCATGTTCACGTTTATGTTTACATGGAACCCTTCTTAACCCTTAATGAGCATTTGAGCTCAGCCCATTTTATGTTTACTTTCTCTAGGTTATAAAGAATGGTTTTGGAAATAATATTAAAGGTGAAAATATTAATGGGATATGTTGAAGATATTTCATAGGAATAATTGATTTTTCCCCCAAATTCAAATGAAACTAAACAATTACAGTCCTTTGGGTTGTATTTTCGTAATGTACTGAGTATTAATCGAAAATAGTGTCATTTCTAGTTATTCTAATATTGGGTCCCTATATAGACATAATTCATGGATATAGGAAGGGATTGTGTTCAGTGACCACTTTATGATTCATGATTGAGTACTATATAGAGTTGGGAACACAATACCAAGCTATGCTCTAAAAGATTTAGGGAGATAGTAATTTAATTTATTTTTGAAGTTTGATACATTTCTTGTAATAAATTTTTGTTTCCATATATTTTATGCTAGTTTTATAGGGACATGACATGTTCATCATGTTTTATTTAAAACATCTTGTTTTGTTATTATTATTACATTCATGTAGTTTTAATCTTTTATAGATGATTTATATTATGATTCCACATATTTATACAGATGTGATACCAAAATGTTACACTAATCAAAATGGCATGGAATCCACAAAATACTATCATAGATCCTCACTACGATTTAATAGCCCCCAGAAAATGGGGAGGTGTTCTTGATTCCATGGGACCAATTCGATTGGGGAAAAAATTTCTCTCTAATTAGATTTTAGATAAATGATTTCCACTAGTATCAAAGTAACAAACTTTAGTATAAGTTACTATATCATGGTCATGATTATGAAATTACTAAAAAAAATTGAATTATTAAAGTGCTTATGTGCTTGGATCATGAAATTATGTTATAGGATTATTTTATCAATTTTATTCTATTTTTAATGTTTTTTAGATTTATAAGGATTATACTCAAAATATGTTTCATTAAGGGTTTGAGAGAAAATTTTGAATGGTTCCAATACAAAAGAAAATTGATTCAGTAGAGAGATGAATTTCATGTAATGAATATTTTTTAGGGAATATAACCATTTATATGTGCAATATTATTAGATAATAAGGTTAAATAGATAATAATAGGATATTATTAGGGAACATGATTTTGGTTACTACATACGTTGTTTATGTTATCCTTATTATTACATGTTATTATTTACAGAATATATTCGACAACCTGATATTTTATTACTATAATCATTCATGTTTTCAATTAGGTGTTATGGGTATCAATTTATTCACCTATTTGTAATTTGAAATTAAGAGACACAATATATTATCTATAGAATATAATGTTGACTTAGTGACCATCATTATAAAATTTGAGAATATTAAATTTTTTATACATATATAGAATTTTTCTTAATGTGAACTATATATGTAATGGATTAATTGGATATTTTGGAGATATTAGACAACTTTTTCTAATAGTTTTGGGTTTTGAAAATATCTTGAGATAGGAGGGATTACATGTCAACATTTTAATGATATAATGATACGTTAGATGTTAATTTTAGTGATTTATGTATAAAAAATACAATTGGATATACTTTTATTTTGATATTATGTTGGAATTTATCTAAGAACAACTAATGGGTGAAATTTTAGCTATATTTTATGGTGTTCTCTATAATAATCTTACAAAATCCCGCAACTTTAGGAAAGTGATCTTGAGACAATAATGTTTTCTAATTACATTAATTTCAATTGAATCCATGGTATATGATTTATTCAAATATTTATAAATTTTATGATGTTATCTTTCACAATTCCATGACCTCTATCACTCTGTATTAATCCTCGGGTGTTAGTATAGTCTTATGTGTCAATGTTTTCATTTTCCACCAATGTTTTTCTTCTTAGAAACCTAGTATCTGTTATTTTGGATGAATGCAATATTTCCAATTTTTATCTTATTTAGAGGAGGTTTTGTTAACCCCTTTTATGAGCGAAATTTTAAAAGGAGTATTTTTATATTTCAGTCCCTTGATTATTGATATCATGATTAAATAACCAGGATGTAATTTATTTTAGGTGGTAGTATGTAATGCCTCAAAATTTTTTAAAATGAAAAATTTTATTTCACAGAATATATGAAACACAACACCAATATTATAAGTTATTTTAAAATTCTATGGTTTTATTATATATTTTATTTTTAAATGAATACAATCAATTTTATAGATTGAAATTCCCATAACTATGGGTTTGAACGAAACACGATGTCATATCAAAATATTGTAATTCAAAAATGGACATTATGACCTAGGAATTAAGATGGTGGGTATGAATATTAAATAAAAAATCATAGAATTTTATCTTTTAAACATGCATTAAAATAATTAAATGGTTATATATTTATTATAAATAATTCATGCACCATTTTAAATATAATGAAATTTTTTCTAAAAAGAAATATATTATTAAAAGTTACATTAGTCATAATTTAAATATATAATTTAAATAAATTTATACCACCATTTAAAAATGTATTAAAAAAAAAAATTTTGAGATCTAAATTTAAAAAATACCTTAGGGTCACATTTTAATAATTTTCTTAAAATTCAAAAAAATTTGATGAATATTGGAAAATACAAAATTTTATTGAAAACATCATTTTTTGTTTAATTTACATAGAATGTTATATTATATTATAAACATAAATAGATGTAAAATATATTCAAATATATAATATTTTATCTAATTTAGGTCATTAGAATAAATCTCATATTGAATTTTGATATTATGATATTTTTTACTTGTAGGAAATTTTCTTTCAAAATCTATTATTTCATCACATCCCAGGATTAATTTTGAATTAAATTATATCAATTATATGATCAATATTTTGAAACATGGATTCCATATTTGGAATAAGAATAATTTTTTGGTTTAATAAGGTCAAATTAATATTTTAATATATTGAATAGTAAAAATAAAAAAAATGAATTATCGTGGTTAAGGTTAAGACGAGTTCAATGGGGGTTGACTTAAATTGATAAGAGGAATATTTACATAGATACCTCTATAAACCATATTTCATGTAAATATTTAAATTATAACCATAATAATTTATAATATAGGACAATTTGGATGGTTTTTTCATGTAAATTAGTTTTTCAATTATGAATCTTTTGGAAAATTTACATGGAACTTGAATAAAGCCCCCTTTTACACACTTATAAAAGATTGCCAACTACCATATATAATTTACACCTATAATTACCCTTTAATGGATCAATAATCTAATTAAATACCTCCTAAACTTAATTATATTGATTATAGAGATTCTGTTATTTCTAAAAACAAATCAGATGATAACTATGAAGAGATCAATTGGATGTTTCTCGAAGAGATTTTATATTTCATTATTAAAGTCATTATTTTTCATTATTATTTTATCTTATTAAATATTATATTAACCATTGTAATATAATATGAAATTATATCCTATATAATTATATGTTATTATTCTTATAGTTATATATTTCTCTATCCCCAAACCAGTCAAATGGAAACGAAATCATCGATTATGTATGCTGTGGACTACGCCCTCATGAACTGATGTAACTCATTTTCAATAAAAAAATTATAACGTTTAGATATAATATTTTAATTAATGTATATATATTATTTATTATATAACTCTACTTATGGTTTTTTAATATCAAATATACCTTCTAAATTTCCATTCTGTTTATAATATGATAAAGTCACTGGTGTGTACATCAAAAGGGTACCTAAGGATGCGATTTGATTTGATTTGCAGATATGATTTACATGTGAAGAAAAAAATATAAATTTTAAAAAAGTATGTTATATATATGAATTGATATAAATTTATTAAAATTAATATATAATATACTTCCTTACTCTTCCACTCATTATGTGAATTATATCATCAAGTGTCCATATGTGTGACCAATTGTCTCCACGAAGTAATGGTAATCATTTTAAATGTCTAAATACATAAATCAAGTAGGCTAGGGGATAGTCACCAGATTATTATCCATGGTTCTCCCAGTCTGAACAATCTTTTTAATATGAAAATTCATTTTTTTCTATGACTAGTCGGCCACTTGTAGACCATCATAGAGTAGACCAATTTAGAGACAATGACCGATTGGAGAAGACATAAACTCCTTTCCATGGAAAGAGATTTTCCATTCCAAACAGAAATACAACTAACGATTTGATCAAAAATACTTGAAATGTAGAAAGCTTTGGGTCTGCCCCAAATGAAGGGAACCCCATGATAATTGAAGGGAATTGTCCCTTCTTTAATTTTTTGCTCATTGGTGATTGTGTTATTCCTACTAGGTTCATGGATAGATTGAGGGGAGTTAGTAAGGACTACCTGAACTCTTACAGTTTGCCCTCCGTAATAAATATGTATGCCAACATTATGACTAATTCTATATGGATGGTAATGAGAAACTCCTCCATGAAATTATTTTTGGATAACTGGACTAAGGTTCCTTTAATTACATTAATTCCTCATGATTAGCTACCTGATGATATTAACGACACTATCATCAATGTTCTCAAACCTCATTTGGATACTCTTATTGAAAATTTAGTTCAAATTATTGATAATTACCATTTTTCTATCTTGAAGGATTTTCAATCCTAGGAACCTACTCACAATGGTTTGAAAAATTCAAAATACTTCTAGAACCACTATTTCATAACTCTGATAATGATTTAAAATGGTTTAAATTATTTAATAAGTGTTTGATTAAACCCTCAAGAGTCACTACTATCTAGTGTATTGCTCATAATAGTGATCCCAATGATTATTATTTGCAAATTTTTGGGATCCGACTTTGTTCTAAATTTCATCTCTGTAATCAACAAATAGAGGATTCTAATCATTTAATTTTTTTTCTTGTGCTACTGCCACTACTCTTTGGAGTTATATTTTTGAAATATTTGATTAATGTTTGACGATGGTTGATTATATATATACTCTGCTAAAATGTGGCGTGGAATTGGAATTTTCCAATAAAATCAAAAAGCAATTTCTCACCATGATTGTTGAGCTTCTACATTTAATTTGGTATGATAGAAATGCTATTTTTCACAACAATTTCTCTCTGAACATCTATGTAGGTAAAATTCATATTCTCAAAACTATTCCTGAAGCCACGTCAATCCATAAATTATTTTTTGACAACTCAGTGGATGATTTTATGGTTCTGTGATGTATTTGAGTCGTTTCCATATTCAGCCAGCTGAGACCCACTATTGAGGTTTTCTGGAGACCAATTCCAACTGGGTGGAATAAAATCAATGTGGACGACACATCCAAAGGGATTCCAGGACCCACAATGTTTGGATCCATCTACAAAAATCATTTTGTTTAAATTATTGGGTGAATTTATGGATTTTGTGGTATTGAAACCACTTTGGAAGCTGAAATTCTGAGTGAGATTCATGCATTCTCCATTTCCATAGACCGCGGTTGGAAGAAGTTGTGGATTGAAAGTGAGTTTACGACTGTAGGGAAAGGAATTTAGAATGGTATGACTCACCTTGTTTGTCCTCTTACTACATGTTGGATGAATTTTATCTCTTCTATTTAGGTCACTAATATTATTGCTGCCCTTACCTGCCGTGAGGAAAATATGGTTGATGACGGTCTTGCCATTAAAGGAGTCACATAGGACATAACCAGGCTAGAGGATCTTCCGGACATCCTTTTTCAAATTCATGTTAAATATTTTAATATGATATTGTCTTTTAGAATCGATTAAAATTATCTTTTTATTAAATCTTGTTTTGGTTTTTTGGTCAAAGCTCCCCCATGATCAAAAAAAATATTATGAATAAAAGACATGAGAACACAAGGCAATAAACACTCAAAAAAGTGGAAATAATAAAATATTGGTCACAAGTGGGTTGTAAATTGTTATAATAGTATAATATATGGTAATATATATAATATTAATGTTATTTAATATATATTATAATAGATATATTATTATTATACATGATGACCAAACACATACAAAGGAATTCAAATATGAGAGGAGTTTTTCTCGCCTCACTTTGGCTTCATTGAGGTGTATGCCATATACCCCACATAGATCATTTGTGTTGTGTATATACTACCCATTTATATTTTATCTCATTAATACATATATGTTTATGGTATAAATGTTTCATTTAATGTAATCTATTTCATGGGGATTATGAATTAAATGTCACCAAATTGGTAATGGTTTATTTTACAATATGATTATTTATTGGGATTGTTATGAATATATTTTTTATGTTGAAATATTGTGATCTATCACTCAAGTAAATCTTGAATTTTATAATTATAATGTTATTGATGAAATTTTAAAAATATCTCTCTATTTTAGGATCTTTTGATCTACAAATTATTTTGGAAATGTTTTTAAGAAAATCATACTTTATTTCTCTTTTAGTTCAAAATCCGTTTTCTTCCAAAAAACACATTTTAATAAGTGTGTCAAAAAATGGATTTAGAATTTTAAAATTGAAATATTGAAGACATTTTTTCAAATATTTTAGTTTTTTTATTTTTTTAATGGAATATTTTTGACTTTTTCTACACCATGCTAGTCTGAATTATATTGAAAATCTAAAAAGAATCTTTGTTTTAATCTATACGACAAGATTATAATTTTTCATCTGAATGAACAATAACTATTTTGATGAATAATCTAAAATTTTATGAGGTTATTTTAAAAGATAATTATTTCAATTTATTGGTATAAGATTATTTATAAAAGTTTATTTGTTTAAATTAGAAAAAAATTTACCTCAAGGGGGGTTATAATGGTATTTTGGGGTCCTAATATTCATAAGAGACATATAACCACTATTGAAATTATGATACACTTTGGATATAATGTTTTGATACCATCCTTGTTATTTATTCAGATGGTTTATGAAATGTTTAATAATTATGTACTATATAATTACCTTCCAACAAATTACTATGTATGGTTTTTGATTTTCTTTATTGATTATGTTATGTATTATAATTTGATATATTAATTTTTTAATACAGATGTTTATGAGAATTATGTATCACCACTTTAATAAAATTAATTCATTGTAATTATTATGTTATTGGAGGGGTTAAAAATTTCAAATCCCCTTGAGGCATTAACAGCTATCATGAGAAAAATAAATTAACAAAATTAAATTGGGGATTACCCGTATTTTTAAACTAACATGTGAATGTTTTTAACAGTATGTGTATGATATCAAGCATTTTTTATTCCCACATTATCAGATTATTTATTGAATTTAATGTGATATTTTCATTAGTTTTAATAACCATAGATATGTTATTTTCTCTTGTGATTATTTATATGTCTTTATTTGATCATCATTTATTTCTGCCATATTATGCTCTAGTAATTTTTTAAATGGAAGGTTTTATATTTATTTACATTTCCAGATTTATTAATATTATTTATTCATCATAGCGTCTATTGTAAGAAAAACCTTAAACATAATCTAAGCTTACCTTTTTCTTATGTCCTACTTTCCCAAGGATACGTGGAAATGTTTTGCAATAGACATGTAGGGATATGATTAGTAGAATAATAGTGTTCTAAGAGAAAATAAATTATTGTATTTTATTCCTCCAAATGTATGTGAAAATACATTTTGAAACTAGTTTAGCAAGAATACAAAACTATTCAATATTTCCTAATGTGATACCTTTTTTCAAGAGTCAATATAATAAATTAATAACTGAATATTACATACCACAATAGGAAAAATGTAATTTTGTGATGGGCCCATCACACATCTCAAATAGTCTATACCAAGCGACTTTTTCCTATGGGAAACGAATCCCATCACAAATTGTCCTGAATGAAAAATTATTTACGACGGAAAAATATTCTTGTCCCTTATATTGTTGGCATAGATTGCGCTGCAAACCACAAGAAATATATTTTCAACATGAATATACCATCAATGAAAATAAATTCCAAAATTATTACTATCTACGACATGAATTCTATGCCATTGCAAATAAATAGTCAGGTGAAGTGTATTTACGACAGGATCCATCACAAATACCTTTTTATTATTGAAACACTAATTAATGGTGGGTACTAATTGTTATGAGTCCTATCACAACTAAGATATTTTTCTTCTTGGTTACCTTCCCAAATAGTAATGTCACTAATTATTTATCCTATATACATACCATCCAGATATTTTTTCATTCTCTCCTCCTTTGAGCTTTGCACTCTTCACCTGCTCTTATCTTCTTCTCCTTAAACCATTAAAATATTTATGTTTTACAGGGAATGAAATTTTCTACTTTTCATCAGATATAATCTTATGTTTTAATGTATTTAGTTATATTTTATTATATATAATTAATTTATTTTATTTAATATGATTAATAAATATTATTATTCAACATTAATTTGTTTTAATTAGAATTAATTATTTTTCATTTTTATTAAATAGTTTTTGGTAGTAGCAATTATTTTTAATTTTTTAGTATTTAGTTTTAATTATTTATAATTATTTTCAATGAGAAGTAATTAGTTTAAATTAGATGTAATAAGTTTTAATTATAAGTATTTAGTATAAATTCATAATAATATATTTTAAATAAAACAAAATTTTTTAAATTATTAATAATTAGGTTTATTTATTATTAGTAGTTTTTACTATCAGTAAGTAATGAAAATTACCAGAAATTAGTTGTAATTTTTATAAATTTGAAATAATTTGTATAAATAAATTGGTAATTAATAAAAATTAGCAGTAATAAGAAATAATTCGTAAACAATAAAGAAAATGATCAAGAATTAATAGAACATATTTAAAATATATAGATCATAGTAATAAATAATTATAATTTAATTTAGTTTGTATTAATTATCATTAATTAGAAAAACAAATAGTGACAATAAGAGGTAATTACTAAAAATTATCAATAATGAGTTTAAGTAATGGATAATTTCAAAAAATTAGATTTTATTACTATTACATTGTATAAAATAACAGTAATTAGTGGAACTTAATAGAAATGAGCTATAATGACTGTTAATAAGTAAAATTTAGGGATAATTATAAAAAATTATGTTTAATTAGTAAAAATTAGGAAAAATTGTTGAAAAATATAGGTAAATACTAAAAATTAATGGTACTTACAAGAAATTAATGGTAATTACTATAAAATTTACATGATTACAAAGAAATAGAGGTAATTAAAAAAAGTGGTATATAGTAAAAATTTTATATAACTAATAATAATTAGTCATCAGTAGTGGTACATAGTAAAAATGGGTGGTAATTAGCTATACATAGTTAAAATAAGCTGCAGAAGAAAAAATTTGAACAAACCCAGATTTTCACTCCGGAATGGATCCTTTAAATTTCCATATAATTCTTTAATTTGGAAATTATATAGATTCCTAATGAGTTAGAAAAGGTCTCAGGGGTGTCTGGGGCTTGTTTAGACCCCAAAACACTTTTTTGTGAGTGAAAACTGCACCTATCACACAGTTAGTGCACAATTTGCCTAAATGTGCATATGTTCTATATTCAGGTAGAACCATATTCCAAGGTTGTAACATTTTCATAATTCCTAACTATGTTAATTTTATTGTATTTTTACCATTTTCCATTAATGATCTAACTATTCCCCTCCTCTATCCTAATCAATACTCGTGAAGGATTTACCAATTTTTCTCCCCTTTGGGATTTCATATAAAGACTATTATATGGTTTGGAATATCTCCTCCATTAGGGATATGATCCAGCATCCATTCATCTCATTTGATGCACAACAGTAACTACTAGAGTCCTTTTTATCCATTCTCCTCCTCTCCTACAATCGTACTAGTTATCGAGGTGTGATCATTTTTTCATTTTCTAAAATCTACACAATTTAATCTGAATTAAAGGTCGATATCAGAGGATAGGGATGGAAGAAAACTAAGGAGGTTCATCAATAAATTATCCCTTATGTACATTGTTTTTGGAATTTTCTTGTGCGTCCCTTTTATTTCATCAGATTCTGTTTATATTAAATTATTTTTTCTAGATAATATCCCATAACACCATATCATTATTATCTTTCCGTATATGTGATTCATTAATGGTGGATACTCCCACAACTCCATCCATCGCATGTAGGATGTTATTTCATTTTTGTGTTTTTTAGTGTTTTGACTCTTTTTTGCTATTGTTCGGATGTGATCGAGTTTGACCACACTAATAGTAGGCCTCCTTATCATAAATCCTTCTTAAATCATGTAATGGTTAATGTAAATTATGATATCACTTCATCTGGATCGTCCTAAGGTATGTTCTTCAAATTGGAAATTAAATTTGAAATAGAAATTTGCATGTCTACTAAAAATATATCTTGGCCAGATTAAATGTGAATGATTAATAAATTTCATGTCCATTGAACCGATTTCCACATTAACGTAAGGTAGTGAAAATGATACTTAATTATTGAATATTCCGTGATTGGTATTAATAAATCATTCATGTTACATGGACATGTCACACTAATGTAAAGAAAATTCATGAACCAAATGGACTTATTGATTAATTTCTTCATGATTTAATGGTTGCATGATACACTGCCTTGTCACATTAAAGTGAGGAAAGCCTTGACCAAAATTGACTTATTGATTAATTAAAAATTGCTTAAAATGTTTCATGCTACTTCACCTTATCACACTGCGAAAAGGCAAGGTTTGACCAATATAAAATATTACAGGACATCATTATTGAACAAGAATTTCCTGACTCGGCCATTCCTTGGATTCTTATCAGGAAAAGCCTTCAGTATATAGGAACCGCATACCTAATCAAGGATATGGCTTGTCTAGGTTGAGACCCACCTAGATCTCAGTACTTGTCTTATCTTGGATTCCTAATATGAAACTGTAGGATTGCTGACATTTTATTACAGGTTATGTTGGATGTACTATTTGGATCCAGCTTTGAAAAGTAGGTTCCATGTTTAAATACCATCATGCCTAGTCTTTTTTTAGCACCATTTTACTCGGGATGAACTCTTTGGACCTAGTTGACATTTTTCTGTTGGACTATGCTCCCTTGATTACACACTTATCCCAAGCTAAGCCACAATCATTATTGAGTTGGTGACCCTTGAGGACATCATTGACTTGTTTTTACATGGGAACTTCATTGTTAAATATCATTACCAGTTTCATTGATAGAGCATGGAACCTTAATGATTCATAAAATGTTACATTTTATATACTATTATCAATTAAATATTTAATTGGTTACATGTTTATACACCATCTAACTAATGAATCAAGTATTTGGCTATTTATATATATAGTACCATTTTATTTATATATGCATTCTTACACACTGTTACATTTCCATTACATGTGGCAGATGTTTTATAAACAATTGGTGGTGGTCCATTGATATTTATATCACACCCTCTCTAGGAGCCTTTTGGAACCCAATTTAGATTAAAAGTATGAAATGATTGAAAATCAAAAGTATACACCTTCAATTACTTGTTTTTTTGGATGGATATTGGAAGCCGATGACTGATCATGATCAAAGAATGCTTGGGATAGTCATGAGTTCATTTATACTTTTTGGAACATGTTATGCCTACTATCTGGTATCCATGTTTTCCTTTTTTCTAAATACATGAAAAATATTCATCAGTTATTTTATGTTATTTAAATTATTTCTATTGTTGTTACCATTGCCTCTAGTTTCTATTGTGCCTTATGTTTTCATATATTGGTTCCAATGTTTACATTAGTTCGTCTTTATCAACTGTGCTACACTATGATAATGAGAGAATAGTCTCCCCATGGACATGACCGTGGACCTCCCTACTAGTTGGCATCATCTAGATTTTTGGAGATGCATTTGAGGCCATGTGCCCCCCCCAGGCACGGGGAACATCTTAAATGGAATAGAGGTCTAGGACGTCACAATGTTGAATTTGAGCATGCTCGTTACTTTTTTTACAATTTGGAGACAATAGATTAGAGATTAGTAACTCTTGGAACATGGTCCTAAGCCATTCTTGGGAATCTAGAACCCATGTTCGGGATAAAATCCATGTTACCTAAAATATAGTTGCTGTTGTGATTTTTCCTATTATAGTAGATATTACATCACCATTGGGTGACACACATGTTATGTGGGGTTGTTTATTATTACTCTGATTGAGGATTTCTCTCACCCTTCTCCCAGTGATATGTGAGCAAAGAACATTGTTACTTGCAGCATATTAATCAAGTAAAATTTTCATCTCATGCACATTTCCATGAAAAATCAGAGCATGTTCCTTTATTTATTTACTAAATGAACTGGTTGAACATACATTACCCACATTGTCCTATTTCTGAAGGGAAATGGACTGAACCTAGTAATATAATTTATAACAAAATGAATCTTATACATGATCTCATATTGATACCCGACAATCGAAGCTGTTAGTTAGTGTAGTATGTATTGGGTAGGGAGTTTCCTTATGTTCATCATATACTAGTGATGATATATTTCATATTAATCTTCTTCTGAGAAATGTTCATTTTATTTTTAGACCAATGTCGCAATGATGTCCTCTTTTCATATGCCATGTGGGTGGTGATTACCATGCTCCATATTTCACGGGCCCTGATCCTTCACTGTTACCACCTGGAGTGCCACTTGAGGAACTGCCTAATATACATAATCAAGGAACACATTCCAAATTTCATGATATTTTTATATGTATTGATGTCGTCCATGCAATGTTTTACATGTTTGGCACCTATGATGGATGATTTGACTCATGTGTTCCAATAGAAGCATTCTCCTACCTTCTAAGGGTATTGTGGATCATATGTTTCTATGTCTGTTCTATAGTCCAACATATATATCTTTTTTAATCTGAAAACCCCTCCAGAGAGATGAGACAATATTTCTTGATACATGCTTTGGGATTCATCTAAGCCCTGTTGGGATGTGATTACCAAGTCTGATCGTCATCAGGTCATGTTATTGGTCGATTTCCATACTACCTTCAATATTGAATTCATTAATTTGAGGATAAGAGCTAATATATCCAGAGAGATTATACATCTCAAGTATGGTTCTATGTATGTTATAAAATATTCTTATGTTTCATGGAGTTGTAGCTATTTGCACAATTTCTTTCTAGTGATGATATTTCTCTTTATAGGTGTTTCTAGGTAGGCTCTAGTGTACCATCCGTACAAAGGTTAATGAATTTCTCCTACCTACCTTTTCTAAAATATTCAATCAGGCTCATCTCAATCAGCATAACGTGAGGGGTGGTAGTAGTACATAGAAAAGTGGTCTTGTGCTGCCTTAGTCCTGTAGTTCTTCTGGTGGTAGGAATCTTACTATCGAGGTTTCTTGCTAGGGTAGTGACAACCAGAGTGCCCATTTTGGTAGCTCCAAAGTGTGTCATATGTGTGGAAAATGGGGGAGAATGAATAACACTATAAGGAATGGATGAAGAATAGGGAAAGTCATGGTATTCGGACCCCTGATCACTAGTAGTGCCAATATAGCAGTTATGATTTGTCTATTCCATCTATTGCACATGGCCGTGGACCATGTCAATTACATTCACTACAATTGACACCTTTGGATCAGGATGTCGGATCATCTACATTATGAGGTACCATTCTTGTGCCATATAAAATTTGTAATGACCCAATGATTAATTGGAAGAACTTTTCAAAATAATATCACATAATAATGTCACATAAGACTGTCACTTGTGTGTTTTTAATTTCGAAAAACAGCTATCTACAATTGCGATCCGTAAGTGATTTGGTGTCTGATAAGACAATAATAATTTTTGATGAATAGTAACATACACTTCTGAATTGTAGAATACATTTATGAATTAAAAAAAATAATCCCAAAAAATTTAAGCGTCACCCATGAATGTACAAATACAATTTTGACATCTTAAATGTGAAAAAAGGATCATTGTATAAGAAATGGTATTACTGTACGTCAATAATATTTTATTTAAAAAATTTTATTTAATTTATTAATTTAAAGTGTAAAAGTATTTTCACAAAACATAATCATAAATTTTTACTTTATTGACATATGGTTATAATATAATTGTATTGAACCTTGATTAATTTTTTACTGTGTTATAAAATGAGTTATATTTTTAATGTTAATTTTGTGGAATAAATGATGATTTTATATAAAAATTAAAAATTAAAAAATATTATAAAATTATTTTTAAAAAATGGAGTAATTTTTTTAATTCTACATGTTGAAAAATTGTCTAGGAGAATTTTACATATTTTTCTAAAATACAGGAATATTTCGTGAATTGTAAAATTACAATTTTGGGTTTCCAGTATATTTGACAATATCACAACGATGTAATAACTAATAAAACATTCTGGTCATCCTGTTTATAGTGCAATAAGATATTAGGTGTAGTATGTTGATAATACCCTGGGAACATAACATGGTCAAGACAATTGTTTTACAAAAACCAATAATGAGGTGTCATTTAAAATTAATAAAATACTCTATCTCTTTTACTATAAATACCCGCTCTTCCACTAGTTTTAATTCATTAAAATCCCTAAACTTCCATTATTTGGTGGTTTTACCTCCCTAGGAGTCCTCCCAAGGTGTCTATAATCCCCCAAGGTCCCAACATTCAAGTTCTAGGATTTACTCTACATGGTAAGGGAACCTTTCACCCTCCTCTGTTTGTCAACACTTATATAATGTTCTATCTTTAAATTTCAATTACCATATGTTGGGGTTTGATATTTGGTATCCCTGTTTTATTTTGATTTAAATATTATGAGATATCATTTTTTCCCACATCAATTAATTTTATGAAATTTTAAGGGACGTCGTTAGGCTACCGAATTTTCATTAGGGATCTCTAAACTCTTCTTTCATTTTCAAGTTAATCACTTATCATTTTGTATGTTCTCAGAAACTTTTCTCAAAATGTTGTGATGACTAAAGATCCATACATTTACTGGATTTTTTTCATTATAAATGAATAATTATTTATCATCACTCCTTTCCTCTTTCATACTAAATAGAATATACCATCTGAGATGTGCTAATTTACCACAATCAAGGATGACATGTTTTTATTTTCTGTTATCGGATTCAATTATGTCGAAGAAAACCATTTTCATGGTTGATTCATACCATAATATAAGTATTATGTCCCAAATATGGTTCTAGAATCCATTTTACAAAATTTTTTGATTTATAAAATAAATCATGTTTCTTTTGGAATGAAAAATCCAATTAACCCAAACAGTTATCAGTAAATAATTTATATAATGATTTATCTTCATTCCAATTAACCAAATGGATTATAAAATCATATAACCTCCTATATTTTCACTAATAACATATAAATCCAATAATGTATAATCATCCCCACTTTACATGATTCTTCAAAAATGAATATATGTGAACCGATCATTTGAACCAAGGAAACAAACAGACCTGAATAATGAAATTGAACCTCGTAAACAATCAAATGTTTAAGTATGAAATCCCACAGGTTTTAATAAATCATTTTTATATTGAATATGTTCTCTATATATTATTTAATAAAATTAATTTAATTATTCAGGTCATTAATACCAAGTAGAGAACACCATCAGACTTAAGGTAAGAGGTTTTACCCGAACCACCATTATTCCTTCGGGATTCCCTGTTGTTTTTTTACCCAAAAAAAGTTGTCTTTTCATTGTATTAAAAAATTATTAAATTTTGATTATATTCTACAAAATAATGATTCATGAACCATCACACATTATCTTTCTTAGATATTTTTTTTATGTTATTCCCTCTTTAATTATTCGCGATAAGAAAACCTATTTTAAAGGAACATCAAACATTTTTACCTGATTACATGAGCTCTTTATCCTATATTTTAATATACCACTATCTTTATAAAATTGTTCTTTTTATTATGATAACCTTGTTATTTCAATTAATATTTCATATAAAACATTTTCATCTTTTATATTTTAATATATTTGTAGTATTTTCATTAAAACCGCACAAAAACATTTTAATGATAATGTTTCTCAAAAACATTAATTATATGTGGTCACTTATTTTTTACATCACATACCATGTTATATGACTATTTTACCTTATAAAAATCTATTTATGTTGTAATTACTTTGTTTCATGGACACATTCATGAGACAAACATCATTAATGCTTTATGTCATGATTGTGGTACCAAATTCATTCCATTAGAAAATAAGATAAGAAACATTTCAAGGATAAACTATATTTAAACCCAAGGAATCACAATTTTGGATATAATTCTCCTTTAAATGTTTATTCTTTTCTGTTAAAATCATTCCTTTTTATTTTAAATAACTATGTATTCAGTCCCTCTGATTTTACATCCTTTTTCTTAGTTAATGGCATGAAATATAAGAACACGTTCCAATAATCAATGTGAAAGTGAATGTGAAGAATTTCTAAATGATATGCCTGATAAGATGAGAATAGGTGTTCAAAGAATCATGATAGTACTTGTTCCCCTGGCTCAAGTTATGAATTGTAACTTGAATCATGTGGAACATCCACCTCTTCTAAGAAGAGAGAATATTGTTGTAGAATTCATCATGTGGCAAAGGGAAATCATGTTTAGCAGATCTTCTGATCCCCTCATCCCAGAATAGTGAATAGACTCCACTAAAAAGATATTGTCTTCCCTCTAGTGCTCAGAAGAGGAGAAGGTTTTACAGGAATCTGTCATTTTGATGAGGAATCTGATAAGTGGTGGACACTGATCAAGAATACATTGTACCTAGAGTAAAGCGATTCGATGGATTGTGAGGGATTCAAGAGGATATTATTAAATAAATATTTTTCGCGAACCCTCGGTCTCAGGATGGAAAAAGAGTTTCTCGGACTCAATCAGAAGGAAGATGACTCCATCGGGGAGTATGAAGAAGACATTGCAAGGTTTTCAAGGTATGTCTCTGGTAATTTCATGAACAACGAAAGAAAGGTAGATCACATCCTTCACAGATTAATGAAGAGTCTATGAAAAGCATTGGTGATTCGATACTTTGATAGTTATTAGGATATTTCTTATTGTGATGTTAAGGTTGAAGTGGATATTGGAGACTCTTAGTGGTATCGAAGGCCTGGTGACAAGAAGAGAAAAATGGAGAACAACATGGGTGGTTCAACAAACTAATCCCATGATGGAAAGAATACTGAATATCCCAATCATAAAAGATGTGGGAAGAAGTATCCTGGGAACTGTCTAATGGGAACTGGGAATTGCTTCAAATGTGAGATGTTAGTTCATCTAGCTAAAAACTGCCGATGGGATATTAAAAATCCTGCAAACATGGAAGAAGAATGGATGGTTTAGGTCAACTCTCAGCAAGGGGTTCATCATTACAACTGCAATGATCATAAGCATTATGCTAAAAATATGAAAAAGGAAATCCACAACAACCTCCATGGAAACATGGAAGGGATTATTCTATCACAACTGCTGAGGTGGATTGAGAAAATGATGTGGTGACATGTATGATAGTTATTCATTCAAGAATATATAACATACTATTTAAATCTGTTTCTACGCATTCATCCATTTATTGCATGTTTAGTATAACTATACAACCACCCCCTAAAAATTGGAATGAAAAGTTATTTGTGAGAACAACAAATGGGGTAATTATTTCATCCTTGGTTTATAACACCTCCATGGTTAAAGTTTTTATACTGAACCTCCTAAAAATTTATGTCATACTTCCTTTAGTGGAGTTCGATGATATCCTAGGAATGTATTGGCTATCTTTATAGAAAGCCTTCATCAACTTTCAAGAAAGGGATATCACTCTTTATATCCCAAAGCATCCTCAGATTCATTACAAGTGTAAGGAGGAAGATGAATATCCTTTAGAATCATTATCCCATGTGTGGATTTTTATACATTGTGAGAAATCATTACTAGCTCAAATGATTGACACAGAGGAGAGAATCATGCATAAATACATGACCATCATGAGGTATTACACTGATGTATTCCCTATAGAGTTTTTTTGTTTTCCATCTGACAGAGAGGATGATATCTCAACTGAACTTACCCCTGTATCTCTTCCTATCTCAAAAACACCTTAGATAATGGCCTCCCTAGAGTTGGAAGAGCTTAAGAAGTAGTTACATGGGAATCAGGATATAAGGTTTATACGCCTGAGTGACTCACCTTAGGTTGTTCCAATACTCTTCGTCATGAAGAAGGATGGATCAATGCACCTCTGCATTGCATATCACAACCTCAATAAAATCATGATAAAGGACAAGAATCCCCTTCCTCTATTAGATGACATGTTCGATCAGATTCGTGGGGCATGTTATTTCTCTAAGTGGACCTTTGATCTGGATAACACTAATTCAAGGAATAGAAGGAATCTATTCCCAAGAATAGCTTTCGAACATGGTTTGAAATCAATTAGTTAATAGTGATGCTCTTTAGACTCACTAATTCATGATAAATTTTCATGTATGTAATGAATAGTGTCTTTAGAGATTACCTTTTCAATTTTGTGGTATTCTTTATTGATAATATTTTGATATACTCCAAGAGTTAGGAGGAAGAAAAGGAGTACTTGAATAATGTGTTAATGAGTTTTCCAATGGATAAGTAGTATGAAAATTACAATAAAGATGAGTTCTGGATGCAGGAAGTATCATTCATGGAGAACGTTATCATCAATAAAGGAATATCTGTGGACCCTTCAAAGAAAAATGTAATTGAAGATTGGCCCATCCATCTTTTGTAATTAATATCCATAGCTTTCTGGGTCAATCTTGAATTTTTTTATAATTTTTGATGTACATTTATGATTGATAAACCCCATAACCAAGCTGATATGGAACAGAGTAATGTTTTTCTGCACTCAAAAAATGTGATGACAGTTTCATGGAGTTGAAAAAAGAGGCTAATCACAACTCCAGTACACACACTCCTAAAATGTTGGGGGACTTTGTGTTTTCTTTTGTGATACTTCTATGAATGTATTAGAAAGTGGGATGATTCATAATGATAAAGTGATAACTTACACCTCAGGGAAGCTGAAAATCCATGTGAAAAACTATCCCACACATGATTTAGAGTTGGCAGTTGTGATATTTTTGTTGAAAATTTGGCAGTATTATCTCTATCTAGATAATATTGAGATATATAATGATCACAGGAGTCTCAAATATATATTCTCACAAAAAAATCATAATATGATCGAATGACGATGGATAGATCTCATCAAGGATTAAAACTGATCAATCCACTACCATCCCATTAAGGCAAATAATGTGGCGGTTGCTCTATGTAGAAAGGATCATGCATCATTATCAATGATGAGAATTGAAAAGAATCCTATCTTCATTGACTTGCAGATGATGGACATGTGAATCATTGAGGGAGGAACATAATCAATCCTTCCTCAAATGATTTCTCAAACATTTATCATGGTAAAATAAAGGATGTTCAAAAAATGATGTTGAACTTCTGAAATCGGTGGATGCTATCGGAAGTGGAAAATACTCTGAGTTCATGAGTTATGAGGAAAGAGTTGTATGATTTTGGTCAAGATTATGTGTACCATCCAATATGGAGATAAACAAGGGTCTTTTGAATGACACACATAGCTCAACCATTTCAATCCACCAAGGTGCACAAAGATGTATCAAGAGATCTGAGAGATATTTTGGTGGGACAATATGAAATGATAGATTACTAAATATACATCAAAGTTCCTGGAATGTCAACAAGTGAAGGCTGAAAGATGGAACTCCAAGGGGATGATGCAACCAGTTCCCATACCGACATGGAATTGGGAGAACATCACCATTGAGGTTGTCACTGGGCATCCAAATACATCCAAAGGAAACAATGTTATATGGGTCGTTGTGGATAATTTTATGAAGACAATTGACGTTATCATGATTTGAGAGGAATTATGTTTCCATCAACTCACACAGATTTATATCAAAGAATATGAAATGTGACATAGAGAACCAATATCTATTTTATCCGATCATGATCTAAGATTCACCACAATGTTATGGAAAAGTCTTCATCATGATTTATGAAACGAATTGAAATTATGTATGACCTATCATCCTCAAACTGATGGCCAATCTGAGGAAAGTATTCATACATTGGAATATATGTTGAGAGCATTTTCTATGGGATTCAAAGGAGGATGGGCCGACATAATGAACTGGTTGAATTCTCTTACAACCATTGTTTCTACTAGAGCATCTGAATTGAACCATATGAATCCATTTATGGGAAAAAGGTGCAGAACCCCGACGTGTTGGGTTGAATTTGGTGAGTGTAAGATTCTAGGAATTGAAATGGTTGAAGAAGTGGTGGAGAAGGTGAAAACCATTCAAAATCATATCAAGGTAGCCCAAAGACAATAGAAGGGTTATGCAGATAACCGTCGATGAGACCTAGGGTTCAAAGTTGGAGACATGGTATTTCTATTCCCATATATGTGGAAGAAGGTAATGATATTTTGGAAGAAGGAAAGCTAAGTCCCTGGTATATTGGCCCCATTGAGTTCCTTTATCGATTCATTGTTGTGGCCTATTGATTGGCACTTCCACCTAAAATGTCCGAAGAACACAATGTCTTTCATGTATCCCTCATAAGTATGTACATACCAGACTCTTCACATGTACTCTCTTTAGAGGGGGTAAAATTAGAGGATTATCAATCTTAAGAGGGGAAATTGGTGAAGATCATGGATCATAGAGTTAATTTTCTACGTAACAAGCTACACACCTTATCAAGGTAAAATGGTTGATCCACAAGTACGAAGAGGCAACATGGGAATCAGAGGATGCAATGAAGGAACAATTCTTGCACCTATTTTTGGACTAGAATGTAAACTGAAATTTTGAGGAATAAATTTTGTAATGGGGGAAGAATGTAATGACACTATGTTATCAATTCAATCCCTTATTATAATTATGTCATATAATAACATGGTGTCAAAAAACAATGAACTACTTAGTACTAAGTGACCATTAAATATATGTTTTTCACATGGGTGTTTTTAATTTCGGAAAACAGTTTTCTATAATTGTGTTCAGTAAGTGATTTTGAGCCTAATAAGGAAAAAAATATATTTTATGAATAGTGACATACCCTTATGAATAGTATCATTCCAATATGAATAGTAATGAATATAAAATCAGCCAAAAAAGTAGAAACATTACCCATGAATGTACAAATAAAATTTAGACATCTTAATGGTGATAAAACGATCATAGTATAAGATTTGGAATTATTGTACATAAATGATATTTTATTTAATATTTTATGTTTTATTTTATATTTTAAAATGGAAATTTATTTTCATTAAACATAATCATAAATTTTTACATTATTTACTTATTTTTTTTTAATTTTATAGGACCTTGAATATTATATCTAGGTATTATAAGATGACATGTTGTTTTAATGTTGATTTTGATGAATAAATTAGGATTTTATTTAAAAATTATATTAAAATTATTTATAAAATTATTTTCAATAAATGTAAATAATTTTTGAATTATAAATGTCTAAAAATCTTTAGGGTTAATTTTTTGGATTTTTCTAAAATGCATGAATTTTTCATGAATAGAAAAATTACAATTCGCTGTTTTTAGTATATTTGATGACATCATATTGATGTAATAATTATTAAAAAATGGTGGTCAACATGTGTACAGTAAAATAAGATATTAGGTGTACCATGTGTCTAATACCATGGTCATGTTCGATGGGCACACCCACGGTTTTTGAAAAACCACTAATGGGGTGTCTTTTTAAATTAATAAACAATTAGCTCACTTTTACTATAAATCCCAACTAATCCATTCATTTAATTTCATTAAAAATACTTCACCCTCTAATATATATTAGTTTTTCCTCCCTACGATTCCTCCGAAGGATTTATTACTCTCCCATGGTTGCAACCACCAAAATCTAGGAGTTAATCTACAACGTAAGGGAACCGTTCACCCTCCTCATTTTGTCAACATTTCTTCTATGTTTTCTATTTGAATTTCCATTCTCATATGTTGGGGTTTGATATTATGTATCCATCTAGAAAAAAATTTATGTCCATATGATTAGATACTATTTTTTATCTCAACAACTCATTTTATAAAATTTTATGTGATGTCGTTAGGCTGTTGAATTTTCATATGGGATCTCTAAACTCTTCTTTCATTTTCATGTTCATCTATTTTCGTTTTTAATTTCCCACCCTATTTATACAAATTTTATGATGAATCTCGTGCCTTACATCTATTAGATTTTTTTTTCTGGATAAAGGAATAATTCTTCATCATCACTCCTTTCGTTTTCTATACTAAAATTAAAATACCATCCAAGATGTGCAATTTTAACACATTCAAGGACGATGGGTTTTCAATTTATGATACCATCTTCCATTATATAAATAAAAACCATTTTATGGTTTAATCATACCATAATATATGTATTATGTCTCATCTTTGGTTCATTAATCCTTTTTACACATGTTTTTTATTTATAATATGAAACTTGTTCCTTATGGTAAAAATCCACCATATAACCCAAAGAGTTATCATTTAAAAATTTATATAATGATTTATCATCATGTCATGTAACAAAATGGAATTTAAAATCATGTAACCTCATGTATTTTCACTAATAACATATAACTCTAATTTTGGACTACAATCCCCATTTTACATGATTCTGGGAACATGAATATAAGTGAACTTATCATTAGAACCAAGGAAAAAAACAGACCAGATCAATTAAATTAAATCTCATAACCAATAAAAAGGTTATGAATGTTCTCAAACATGTTTTAACAAGTTATTTATATATTTAAGTGGTTATGGATTTATTAATTAAAACAATAATTTGATTATTCAGTTCATTAATATCCATTGGAGAAAATCATCGGACATAAGGTAAGGGATTCTACCCGATCCACCATTAATCATTCGGGTTGCTATATCTTTCTTTTAACATAAAATAAGTTGTATTTAATTATAAACCCATTTAATATTTCTTTTATATTCTCTAAAATCATTTTTCAATATACATCATTCATTATCTTTTGGGAGTATAAATATTTTAATGCGACTCCATCCACAATTCTTCCCCATAAGCAAACGTATTTAAGTGAATATCCAGAATATTTACCAGATTTTAGGTGCTGTTTATCCTCTATTTTAATCCACCATTGGATTTATAAAATCAGTATTTTTATTATGAAAACCACTTTGGAAAGAATCTTATTTTATATAAAATATTTTCCTATTTTCTATTTTATAACCCATATAGTATATTCCTTAAAACCACACAAAAATATTTTAATGATAATTTTTCTAAAAAACATTTATTATATGTAGTCACTTAGGTCTAACATAACATACCATGTTATATTCCTATCTTATCTTATGAACTTCCATGTATGTTCTAATCACTATCCTTAATGGGAACTTTCATGATATGCCCCTTGGTTATCCTCTATGTCATGATTGAGGTACCCAATTTGTTCCATAGGAACCCTTATATTTATGTCTGGTTGATTATGTATGATTATTTATTTGGAATGAATGTTCAAGAGAATGTTGAGATGTGTGTTCCCAAATATTGCTCAATGCATTGGGTAATGTTAAGTCTCATGATATGTGTTGTGAAATGGGATTGGCCATTTGCCTTGACCCGTAATACAATGGGAAACATGATTGTTTATTTCCCGTGGCTCCTACTAAAGTCGTGTTTTATGCTTCTACAACATTTATATGATTCCATGTTTGTATGATCCCATGTTTATATGTTATTATTCCATATGTTCCATACTTTTTATATCATTATGTCATGTTTCATAACTCATGTGATTAAGAATTATTCTTATATTCATTCCCATACTGGGATTTTTAGGTCATGCCTCTTTTCATGTGTTTCCCCAAGATATCATATGATGATGTGTGAGAACAATATATGTTAGGAGTTCATTTTGGAGATTAAATAATGAAGTGTTTTTTCCCCATGTATAACTTTTTATGTACTTTGTTTTCAAAGACATTAGACTTCCTGATCATTGGCTTGTACTCTGATGTATATTTACACTTAAAATCATGTAATGTTTTATTGAAATGTCTAGGGTTTCAATAGAATTGTATGTAAATTATTTGATACAGGGTTCCTCAAAATCTATTATATATGTATCTCTAATGGAAGGTATTGATTTAATGATTCATTATTACAATGGTCTAATGACCCTAGATATTCTATTATTGATAAGGAAATAGGAAATAAGCCAGTATAGGGATTGGCCCCTTGAGTTAGGTAGTTAAACTTTCATATGAATCCTTTTTATTCTCGAGTTGGAGGGCTTTGATGTCATTTTCAGGATGGATTAGATGGTTCGGTATCATGATTTCGTAGAATTATATAACTACAGAGTATCACATACATCATCATAGGGATGTATTTATCTACATAAGTGTGATTGGGATGTCCAGGCTAGTAGAGATGGAATGATGATTCTTGTCCTAGGTTGAGTGTCCCCCAGATCGCAAACTGCTTCCTAAATGATCATGGCTTCTATCAAGTGAATTTTCCACCAATGTTGGATCTTTTTAGGGATGTATTTCCCAAAAATTATTCTAGACTACCACTTATGAGAGACGTAGAGTTCCAGATCAAGCTCATTTTATGAGAATATCTAGTGTCCATTATTCAATATTGTCCAGCAGCAACAGAGCATCAAGAGCTCAAGAGGTAGTTAGAGTATTTAGAAGCCAATGGAATTATATGTCCCAATTCATCCTCTTGGGGAATCCCTATAATTTTCTCTATGAATCAGATAGAAAATTAAATCAATGCATTTATTAGATAATTTTTTTACTAGATCATGGTCAAGAACCTATATCCACTAGTTCAAATATATGATCTCTTTGACATGTTTCGAGGAGATTGGATCATTTCAATGGTCAACCTTATTTCAGGTTATCATCATGTAAGATATAGAGGATTAAACATACCTCAAATGATTCTTTGTAGAAGAAATGATCATTATGAGCACCTCTTTATGTCATTTAGTCTTAAGAAGGTATCTTCTATTTTCATGGATTTGATGAATAAGGTTTTCCACCCCTATCTTTACCCTATTGTTGTTGACATTCATGATGATGTCATGGTGTATTCTAATAGTCATATGAACCATTCCAGTAATATTGAGATCTTTTATAGTACACTGAGAGAGCATCATCATTATTCCAATATTATTAAGTGACACTTCAGGATAAGAAAATTCACTTCTTCGGTCATATTATCTTAGAATTAGGCATATCTATTGATCCAGAAAATATTAGTGCTATTGTTTCCAAGGTACAACCCAAGAACATGTTTTAAATAAGGATTTTCGTGGGGATGGACGGATATTAAAAAATTCCATACAAACTTTTCTTATCTTTATTTTCTTCCCATGCTCTTACCAAGAGGGGTGTTAATTACCAATGGACATAAGAATGGTATAAATACTATCTAGAGCTGAATGGGAAGATTGTATCAAAACATATTCTGACTATTCCAGAGCAAGGTATATATTCTTCCATTTATGGGATGTATCAAACATTAGTCTAGTAGGAGTGATTCTGAAAGTGGAGAATGGTTTTGTTCATAGATCTCAATAGATTATGCCTCATGAGAGAAACTAACATGTACAAAACCATGATCTATCAATATTTGTCGATACCATATGTTGTTGGAGACATTATCTATTGGGTCAATTATTTTTGGTCTACAAAGAACACAAAATCCTCAAATATATCATTTTAATACATTAATTGAATATAAAATATAAGATATGGGTAAAATATCTTAAATTTTTTTATTTTGGTCATTCCAATATTCCTGTAAAATGAAACATAGTCAATGATGCATTGCGTCAGAGAAATCAGACACAAGACGCATGGGAATCCAATGATGAATGGATATTAAGGACCCTATTTCCCAAGATACTTATATAATTTCTTGATAAACACGAGAAGTATTATCTCTCAACATTTTATATAACCTCTTCCCTCCAAATTATGGTGACGAGTACATAGGTTTTCATTCTAGAAGGCATGGTACTATCTGAGACTATATCAAGAGTTATCACACCTTCAGATTGGTGTGTGGATTGAGAATACATCCCACATATTCATGGATGTGTTTGGGTCGCTTAAAATATGAGAGTGGAGTGGATTTAAAATTACCACAATTCTAAATTGGTTGTTCATCCCAGAATCTCAAAGACGTTTTGAGACACGAGACACAATTATTAGTGGCCAAGTTTGAAACATCATATAGTTGAATTTATCACTAGGTGTTCTACCTATTAGTAGGTGAAGGTGGAGAAGTAGAGACCTTCAGGCTTGTTACAAACTCTTATAGTCCGTAAATGACAATGAGAAGTTATTTATTTGGACTTCAATGTATGTTTTCCTAGATCTTATCGAGGAAGTGACGTTGTATGGGTTGTCAGCGATAGACTTACGAATGTACCCACTTCAATAATATTCAATAGAGATTCTCAGTTACAGATCATGGAAAACCGTATGTCCATGAAATCATACTACTCCATGTGGTCCCTCATACTATCTTTCTAAATAGGCATGATCATTTCACTTCACGTTTCTGGTAGTGATCGTAGAAGAATATTGGAATATAGGTTCTTCTAAGAACAACCATTCACCCTCAGACCGATGGACAGATAGAAAATACAATATATGTAGTAGAGGATATGATCCGAGCTTGTGTTCTAGATTTATACATTTCATGGGAGGAGTATATCCCACTTGTTGAGTTCTCATATAATAATAGATTTTAGGAAACAATTCAGATGAATCCTTTTGATGTTTGTATGGTTGGTTGTTTAGTTCACCTCTATGCTGCCTAGAGGTAGCTAAGGTAGCCCTATTGAGTTTTCATATCTTTTAAGAGACTTTGGTGTAGGTTCAGTTGATAAGAAATATTTTGAAAACTTCTCAGTCAAGACCAAAATCATAGGTTGATCACCAATTATTACCTTTATATTTCGAGGATGGGGATCATTTTTTTCCTTTGTCTGTTCATGAGGGTATATCATAGACGATTACAAAAGAATGGGAAGTTGTTGCCTCATTACATATGACCGTTAGATATCCAAGAGGTAGTCGAGCCGAAAGCGAATGAGTTTCTACTACCTCAATGGTATCATGCAATTTGGAATTCATCATTCTTTCACAGCTTCTTCAGTATAATGATGAACCATCTCATACATTCGATCTTGATGATGTTGTGATAGATGTTGATGCTACCTTTGAGGAGTATGCGGTATGCTTTATCAACCATATGATGAAGGTTCTTAGATGCATGTATGTCCCTATAGTACGTGTTCTATATTAGCATGGTTGTATGTATGAGGAGACTTGGGAGAGGGAGGCTGACATACTTTCCCAGAATTGTTCTAAAACATTTTTCTACACCCATGGAAGGTGATCCCAGGGAAACGTTATTTTAAGGGGGAAGTCTGTAAGAAATAGTTATTTCATCAAGTATGGATCCTTAAATGTTTGGTCTAATTCATTATTTTGGACCTTATATGGATTCATAATGTGTTAGAAAAGGTATTAGCGGTATTCAGGGCTTGTTGTTTTTCCCCAAACCCATCTTTTGGTGGAAAATGACCATGTGTCACAGTTGGCGTACGGTTGTCCCATGGTGTTCCTAACCGTGAAGATGGTATATTTTGGGGTTGAAAATTAATTCATGTATGGCGCATAGTCAGGTAGCCTAACTGTGTATGTTCCCAACCTTCCCAGGTAACAATGCATGGTTTTCATTTTGTTTTTCAAATCGTTCACACAAACCATACACATGCAAATTTTTGGATATTTTTAACTTTTTCCCTTAATGATTTAATTAGTCCCCTCCTTATTCATAATCCATGTTCAAGATAGATTACCCTATTTTTCTCACATTTTGGAGCGCTTTGAAGGCCAAAGAGGTAGATTAGAAGATCTACTTAATTGGAGATCTGACTAATCTTTCATTCATCATGTTGGATGCACAATAGTAAGTACTCCAATCGTTTTAGCCATTTTTCTCCTCTAATAATCTCGACCATGTATTTGAGTTGTGATAATTTCCCCTTTTTCACAGATATAATCCATTCTAAGATGAATTAGAGGTCAATATTTGAGGAAAAGGATTGTACGAAACTATGTTGGGTGTTCCATACCTTATCCCTCATGTTCATTGATATTAGAATTGTCATGTGGGGTCCGAAGATTTAATCTGTTTCCATTTATAGAAATAATATGCCATGATTATATTACTTTGAAATGTATCATTATGCTCTATCAATATATAAAATTAATTATTGGTGGATACACCTAATACTCCATGCAATACATATAGGATGTTATGTCATTTTTTAGTTTTTTACACTTTTGACACTTTTGAGTAGTTGTTTGGATGTGCTCGAGCTTGACCACACTAATGGCAGGGCTTCTTATCATAGATGTTGGTTGTACATGTAATGCTGGATCTCACGTACCATTTCACTTCCAATTTATCTGAATATGGTAAGCTCTTAAAATTAATAATTAAATGTCGGTGCGAAATTAGAATGTATACTATGTATATGAATTGACTGGATTAAATGTGAATTATTAATAGGTTGCATGTCCATAGCACCACTTAACACATTTATGGATGGTAGTGGAAATGAACATTAATTATTGAATATTCATTCAATGGGATTTATAAATGTTGTATTCTAATTTTCCTAATCACACTAATTAAATTTATGGCTTGAACAAAAATTGAATTTTTGATTAATTATGACTTGATTAAAAGGTTTCATGCTACATGGAACTACTATGCTAACAAAAGGAATGGATTTAACCAGATGTACTTATTGATTTATTCTAACATGATTAAAAGGTTGCATGCTACCTGGGCGTATCACACTAATGAATTTCAAGGAATGAACATTATTATATATTACCAGAATTCAGAAATAATCCAAAATGGTCTAACTCGCGCTCGAATTGGATGCTTATCGGGGAATGACTTGAGCACTAGTGAAACCCATTCTAATTCAAGGATACAACATTATTTGGTTGAGACCCAACTATATAATAATACTTGTCTATTCTTAGATGCATGGTATGACATTGTAGGATCACTCATATTGTGTTATAGGATGTTGTGGATATAATACTTTGATCCTACATTGACAAGTAGGCGATATGGTAAATGCCCATCAGGACATATCTCTTCATAGCCCTGTTTTACCCAGGATGAACTCCATGGACTGGGTAGGAATCTCATTATAGAATGGCTTGGACTATATTCCTTAGATTAAACACTTACCCATTATTGGATAAAATCATAATTGAGTTTGAGACCATTGTGTTCTACGTCACCTTGGTTATTACCTTGGGATATCACTATTAATTGTCCTTATAGTTTTCCCTATTACACCAAGGAACCTTCAATATTTCTAACATGTGGTTTACTATAAACTAGAAACAATTAAATATTGAATTGGTTACAGGTTCAGACACCAACCGAGGGCTGAAGTAGGTACATGGGAATTTAGATACAAAAAACTTATTTATTTTAAATATGCATTCTTGCACACTGTTACATTTTCATTTCATGGGAAGAATGTTATATAAACTCTTGGTGGTGGGTTACTGATATTTGTCTCACACCCTCTCCGTGTGACGTTTTGTACACAGAGTAGATTACATGGGTGTAGGTATTGAAAAAGGGAAGCATACAGATCTGAACCCTTGATTACATGCTGTTTAGGACGGTGTTTGAAAACAGATGACTGAGCCAGAGCTCGGGATTCTTGGTATAGACTTGATTTACAATATACTTTTATTGAACATGTTATGTCAGCAGTACTGTATCCATGTTTTCCAGTATTCTAGATACCTAGAAAATCAACATCAGTTGTTGTATGTTATTCCATTTATTTTAATTATTATTATTATTGTCTCTATTTTCCATTTTGGCTTCCTTTACATATATTAATAACACTATATACCATAGTTCATATTTATCCACCACTGTAGAATTTGTCAATGAGGGAATAATATCAATATGGGCACAACCTAGGCCCTCCATGGTAGTCAGTAGCCTCTAGCATTTTGGGAGATACGCTTTAGGCCATGTTCTTTACCAGGATCGAGGCACATCTTAAGATGAATCTAGGACTAGGACATCACAAAATTAGTTGTAATTACTAATAATTAGAATTAATTATTAATAATTTGTAACAATTATTAGAGATTTACTATGCAAAAATTGAGAAATTTGGAAATTATTAGAAATCAGTGATAATTATTATAAATCAGTAGTAATTATTATAAATTTGTATTAATTATTATAAATTTATTTTAGTTATTTTAAATTAACAATAATTTGAAAAATTAGTGATAAATAGTAAAAATTCATTCTTACAACTAAAAATAAGCGGTAAAGAGTTGTAATTAGTGGTAATTAGATTAAATTAGTGATAATTAGAGATGTTCACTTAAAATATGGGGTAATTAACAAAAATTTGTTATATTTACTAAAACATAGCATTGATTAGTTGTTCTTATTATAATTTAGCTTCGAATAATGGTTCATTTTAGGCATTTGTAGTTGTTAGCGGTACATTGTAGAAATTAGCCATAATTAGAAAAAAAAATAGCTGTAATTATTACAACTAATGGTAATTTATAATAAATAGAGGTTATTACTATGAAATAGGGATAATTACTAAAATTTAGTGATAATTACTAAAAATTACTAGTATTCACTAAAAAATTGATGTACATAGTAAATGATTCTTATATTTATTTCTATATAAATTAATTACTAAAAATTAGTGTTAATTAGTAATAATTAGTTGAATTTATTATAAATGAATTTTTGTTATTATAAATCATTGATAATTATTAGAAATTAGCAATGATTATTAGAAATTCATGGCAATTTTTAGAAATTAGAGGTAATTACAAATAAAAACAGAAAAAATAGTAAATATTTATCATAATAATTAATAAGTAGGACTTAAAAGAAAAAATTTGTTATAATTAGTTTAAATTAAAGATAATTATATGTTTACCCTCAGAAAATATAGGTAATTTGAAAAATTAGCGATAATTACCAAATGATAGAAGTACATAGTTAAAATTTTCAGAAATTAGTAAAAATTATGTCCAATTACCAATAATTAGTTAAAAATAGCTACACTTAGTAAACATTATCCATAATTAGTAATAATTAAAATTAATTAATTAATAATTACTAGTAATTTGTATTAATTAGGGGAAACTAGTAATATTTAGTTGTAATTTGTAATAATTAGTTGTAATTAGTAATAATTAACAGTAAATAGAATTAATTTTCCTTATTTTTTAGTGATTAATAAATATGATTAATTATAAAAACCCAACAGAAATTACTAATGATTAACATTAATTAGAAAAAATCTGCAAAAATTGGCAGTAATTAGTAAAAATTATTGATAAGTAGATGTTCTAAGAAAAAAATAGTGATAATTTGTAAATTGGTAATTTGTAAAATTTAACAGTAATTAGTTAAAAATTATTGTAATTATTAGATGTTAGTAGAAATTACTCAAAATTAGTGTTAGTTACATTAAATTAGTGGTAAAAAAAATAATAGTTGTAATTAGTGAAAAATAGTCGTAATGTGTACTAATTTATGGTAATTAAATAAATTATGGGAAATTTTAGTAATTAATAGTATGTATCAATGATTAAAAAAAATAATCAGTAAAAATTAACTCTATTTAGAGAAAATTATCAATAATTGGTAGTAATGAAAGGTAATTTATAAAAATAAGTACTAATTATAAAAAAATAGTTCTATATAGATAAAATTGATAATATTTACTACTAAATTATAATCATTGAATTTCAGAATCTTTTTTGTAATTTTTTTATTATATCCAATTAACCATAAATAATTTATTTAGTTTTCAGTTTTAATGAAATATGGAATAAGGAATTCATTAATTGTCTATATTATGGGATCTAATCTTGATAAATAATCCAATAAATCTATGTTGTTCTGTTGTAAATCCTTAAATATCTAGGGTGTTAATGATATTTTAACATCTCCGTCATCAAATCTATAATTTTTACAGAATGTAAAATTATGTGTCCTTATATGAAATGTGATTTTAGGAGGTTTGAGTCATTTAAAATTGTTGGGGGTTATATGTTTCATTTTAGTTTTTGAAAAAATTATGTTTTCTGGTATCAACATGGTGAAAGATGATGAAATGATGATATTAATTATTTTGTTTGAGACCTAACATGGTTTCAAAAATTAGTATATGATATTGATGATCCATACTTTTAAGAAAATTAAACACAGGATGATATCAGTTTCTCTCTTGATTTAGAAAAATCTAAATATTAAGAGTTTATAGTGTTTTCAACTGATGCCATATAATATCATTTTGGGAAAAGAAACTTATAAGCTATTATAAAATTTAGGGGTATTAAATTAGATAATGAAACATGAAATAGTTGTTTTGATTAGATATTTTCATTAGATTAATCATTGTTACCTGATAGAAATGTGTTACAGATAAATTATTATGATAGTAAGTGATTGGTTCTTAATTTGGATCTTTCTTATAAGAATATTCATCAATATTAAAATGATATCATATTATATTATACTAAAAAATAGTCATTAGTTAATTGTTCTACATGTGGACAATCAAGGATAAAAAGGGACCAACTAGGGGAATACTAATTTATTCCTGTAAAAGAGATGATGTATTTCCCAATTACATTAATATTAGAGTTCCTATTTATGTCTCTAAAAATAGGGTTATTTTTCATGGTAGAAAACCATTATTTCAACCGTTAAAAGAATAAATCATCCATATGATGGCGATTCATGGATTTTTTTTTTGTTTTTATGTCTGTGTTTTGATTCATAATCTTGTAATGTGGTATTGTTTCTTTCTACTCATGGTTTTTTTCCATTTGGTTATTATGGTAGTAAATATTCTTATTGTCCCATATTTAAAACACTATATAATGTACCTAATTGGATGTTGATGCTTACGAAATATATATTATGGACCTTATTAATTCATGTAAATTTAAAAATGTATTACAATGTTTTTTGAAATCAAAGGTTGATGAATTTTCTTTATTGTAGAGTAATGGTGTCTATACATTTGATGTTGTTGAGACAAAAATATAGTAAGGAATGATTCATTAATGTAAACAATATGTGACTAAGTAGAATGCGGCATGTTATCACGATGGATTATATATGGTTATAAATCATGTCTGCATTGTTTTATGGAAAAAAGAATTTATGCTCTTCAATGGTATAAAACCATATTTTTTTTTGAATTTCATTGAATATTAATTTCTATTGACCATACATTCTAAAGGAACAGAAATCATTTTATAAAATGAAAAATTTAAGAAGATATAACTCTAGAAATGATTTCAAATATTGATTTAAAATCTATTGTCTCTTCCATACATCCCATTATCGTTGGACTAAATAAAAATCTTTGAAAAAAATGTGGATTTGGAAAGGATCACAATTGGATTACATGCATTATTTTTTGTGTTATTTCATATTGGTCAGATTTTTTGGTCATTCACTTGTTGGATATCTGGAATATTGAGAAGAAATATATTTTGATAATATATTTTACACAGTTTTGGAAACACCTATAATGAATAATTATAATTTAAATGAATGATTAGATATGGTCCGAATTTTTGGGCGATTAAAACATTATTTGTTCGAAAATGATACATCAACGAAGTAAATTAATCCAAAATGAGATTTTACACTTTCGAAATAATTTTTTTTCTATTTTTTATTGGATTTCATATTTGAGACTATTAGATGTTTATGATTCCAATTTTTCATGATTTTCTTGAATGAGTGATATTAACAGATCAAAATTTATTATTTTCATTTTGTATTTGAATGAATTATGTAACATCCCAAGTAAATGAAGATTATAATATTTTTAGACTTATTAATATATGTGAATTAAATAATAATTTTACTTTAAAAGGGTTTTTATGTTCGATAACGAACCCGATACACAACAACGAGTTTCTTTGAAATCTTATGTTGCAGACTAATAATATAATATTATTATTTTAAATGGTAGTTAACTCTTTGCCATTGTATTTGTGGAAATGGAAAAAACTAACTACAATATGATTATACATGTTTTTAAAATGTATTTACATTTATCCAATAAAAGTTAGAGGCTTAAAATGTGAATGAATCTAATTTTAATCATTATTTACATTAAAAGGATGATTTACTGCCTTTTAATGGAGAAACCTATTTAAATATATTTTTAGTCACATTAATACATTTTATATGACCAAATAAAATTATCCTTTATAATGGGGAAATCAAAATTTACTTTGTGTAATTTATTGGAATTTTTCCTATAAAGTTCATTTTTTAATTAATAGTGAAAATATTGTATTTTAATTAAAAACTATGTTTTAATATAATTTATTATTATGGTTATATTATATTTTTAATTGGTTTAAAGTTTAATTATAACATATTGTTACTATTTAAACCAATTTTGGTCATTGGAATCAATTACACATTGAAATTGGACATAAACAAGTGTCAATCTTTTGATAGTTATTGTTTCTTAAAAACATGATATTTGTTTTAACAATGGGAATTAATTTTAAAATTAACTAATGAAACTTTCATTTTATTAATTTTGTAAAATAGAAATAATTTTTTAATTTAGAATATCAAATAATGTTTTGGCTGAATTTTTGGAATTTTTCTGAAAAACATCAATTTTTTATGAATAATGAAACCACTTAGTAGAAGTTAAAGAAAACTGAATTTTTCATTTAAATGAAATTTTATCACTTCTATAAATTAAATTTCGAGAATCTGACATACATGGTTGTTATTAATTAGTAATATTTTGTTCAATAAGATGAAAATAATTTTTGGTGAATCGTAACTTTTGACTTTTATTTACCGCGATTAATGGTAAATAGGGTAATTCAAGGTAAAAATAATATTATAATAATTAAATAATAAATTAAAAGATGTCCTAACCTTATTTTATGAGTAATGGACGACCATTGGCATCCTTGGGAATATTTAGAGACCCCATGAAACCACTTATGAATGGTAATGACACTGTAGATTAATTAATTTAATGTAAAGGCAAAAATGACATAAACAAAATGCTTTTAAAAAATTAATTTTATTTGGTGTTATATAATGAATAATTTCGTCTATAAATATTCATTGGAAATTTAAAAACATTTTTTACATGATATTAGTTTATTTCTAATGTTTAGACATCGAATAAATTAAATTAGTCATGAGACAATAATGATGTGGTATTTACCTCATTAATAAATTATTTAAATAAATAAGATTATAATGATTAAAATATTATCCAAAACCCTTCCAATTCCTATTTTATTGTTTTATTTAGACCATGAGTCATCTTATATTCATCTTTTATGTTTTTTGGAAATTTTTAAACTGAAGATATGTTTATAATAAAATAATGCTTTCACACATTCCTAAAGAGCCCCTTCTCTGCCTTATAAAAGGAGACCACTTATAACCAATTCCTCACACCTCTCAAGCATTTTGGATCATCATACCTCTGCCAAATTAAGCTCCATACATCCTTCTACTCCTCCTAGAATCCTTACCTTAGTCATAAGGCACATCAAAAAGTCCATTGGTTCAATACAAAGGAAGTTACCAAAATTAATGGTAACCGTTTCTTTTAAATTGTTTTCTTTTATTTTACTTCTCCAACCCCTATAATATTTTTATTCCTTTATTTTTTAATAAAAACAGTATCCTCAAAATAATAGGATGTTGTTATGAGAAGGATTATAACTAAAATTACAAAAACCTCCATCTAATAGATGAAGAACATAATGTTTCTGTGGAGGGAAAAATAACGCCTCACGAAACGATGACTGTTCAATTATCTCTTACCACCTCTCATGGTGTCCATTATGATGTAAATTTATTTATATATTATATATATAATGTTTATGTTTTCTTGTACTTCTATATTACCAATTTATATCATTCCTTTATGGTTTCCAAAGTGGGTAAACACGATAATCTCATTTGAGGAAGTGTGGACTACCGCCCCCTCAAAGTGATGTGACTCGTTAATGCCTTTTGTTGGATGTATAAAGGATAGTGTTAATGATTTTATATATTATATTATAATGTATTTATAATATAACTATGTATCATTATGTTTTAATTCCACTAAAATAATAAATAGAAATGAAAGTAGCGTTCATGCGTACTACGGCTTACCGTCTCCATGAATGGTGCATTTAATTTCTTACCTCCCAATGTTATGTAACATTATAAATACACTTATATACTAAATATATATGATATATATTATATCTAAATAATGAATGTCATTCTAGATATATTGAACTATTTACCACATGGACAACATGTAAATATAAGGTGTTCATTTTTTACTCAAGTACCAAATATCCACAAAATGGACGTTATTAACTTGAAATGATTACATAATGTTTATAAAAGGGTAAAAAGTGATATAAAAGGAATTAAAAACATGAAAAATCTTCTTAAGAAAGTATAAATTAACATTAGTTTATTACTCAGGAGATTAAATAACGATCGAGTCATGTCGGACATGAGGTAAAGGACGTCGTCTCAATCTCCTTTCATTGAGGCATATTTTGTTTTTATATATTAATTTATTTTATACGGTGTATAAACCCCTATGAATTTTCATTTCATTCAATGGGAATAATTTTAAATGAAGCGTTTTAATAAATGACAAAGAGGAATAATTTTTCACATAAGTGGTGACAACAACCTTTCTGCCGTCGTGAGTATTATTTGATCTTTGGCTTCATTAATAATCCTGAATGATTCTAAAAGTAAAAAATAAATACCATATATTATTTTTATGTATATTGGTACTGAAAATGATTTTGAGAATGGATATATTATTTCAATATCTTGAAATGATATATTATTACAGCAATGTGAAAATGTAATCACTCCTTTATGCTTATGTTATGTGCTATGATCGTGTTATGGTTCTTGGGAATTAATTACATATATGGGTGGTTCGGTGTTTATCCTAGGGTGGGTGAGCCTGAGATAGCCCTCCAATTGATTGGGTAACATGAAAGAGGTAAACATGAATGTTTCTTGTTAGATATTTAGGGAATATACTGTGATGGGTATTAAAAAGTATCTCCCTATATAGTTTTGACAGCTAAAATGTATGTATGATATAGATGACACAAGTTACCTTTATGATTTATGATTTCTATATGTTATTCATAAAATATTATTATTTCATGAGGTATGTAAAAGAGTTCATGTTTTGTATGTTTTTATGAAAAAATGTTTTTTCTTTTTTTTATAAGCCTTACTGAGATTTTTATGCTCATCCCATGTTTTGAAATGTTTTTATATGACATAAAGATGAATAGGGTCAAGGATGGGATCAAAGAAAAGTCATCCTATCTAAAACATGGAACTAGACATGACTCATTTTTTCAAGAGTTATTATTGTATGCAAAAAATGGAAACTGTGTAGAAGTGTCTACATTGTAATCTTTTGAGACGTAATAGTTATGTCCTAATTCTCTAAAACACTAAAACTGAAAACATCCTCAATGTGAATTATTCATTTAGTTCAATATTATGTAATATCTAAAGTTGGGTCCTTATAAATTATAATAATAGGAATTATATGTTTTTTGAATTCTTTATTTTGGGATGTGCCAATTTAAATGTCATTTATTTCCCAAGAAATACCTTTAGAGAAAGTAGAATATTATGAACATAGTATACTAAATGAATATGATGTTTGAATATTATTGATATTGGATTAAAATTCAAAAGACATTCTTTTATTCAATAGATCATTTTATTATTCATTTTCCACATGATTAAAATTGATGAGTGATGGTACAGTTCTGATGGATGTATTAACATGATAGAAGTGTGGAGAAAATAAATAAAAAGGTATGTTTTAATGCATCAGTTGAAGGGTCAATTTCCAAATAATAATTATAGGAGGAATTTTTTTTCTGTTACCATTATTTCCAACATTAATGTACATCCAATCCTAACAAAAGGGCCATAATGAGGGAAATAATGAAAATGAAATGAAAATTCAATTATTATTTTTTCATTAGAAAATATATATATATATGGCGGAGTTAATGAACAATAGATTGTAGACGATGAACATCCTAGGAATTATTCATATATTCATCTCAGATATGAGGAAATGACATGATTTTTATAGTGAGTTATATGAAAATGTATTCATTATTTTTTTTCTAAAAAATAAATAAATTTTATTTTATTTTTAGATTATATGATATTCTTATCAAGAAATAGTTACAAAATATTAAATAATTTTCACTCATTCTATAAAAATTTATTGACGTCATCCTTCTAAAGGTGGAATATGAAAGGCATACTCGCTTTTGTTCAGACCTCAAAAATGTTCATATACAAGACACATGGTGTAAAAATAAGGTCTCTAATTATTTATCATTAAATTGGAATCATGATTCATATTATATGAATAAGTTGAAGAGATAGATAGTGAAAGATAATGTAGATGGTTTAGACGTGTATGTGGGAAGAGACCTGTGTATGAGGTTGTGGTTGATGCTTTGAAGGGTCGAGCCTCTTCCTCTGTGATGGGGGATGGTCCTATGTTTACTTTTTACACTATAAGTATACATCCTTCAATGAATACTAATCCTAAGGTAGGTTTTCATCATTTTTTTATAGTGTAAAAAATATGTACAAGTACTTTATTGGATGGGAATGTGAAGATGGATGCATCTGCTACCAACATTAGTGGTGATGGTATAAAATATGAGATGGTAGTTGTAGATAAGGTTTAGACCCATCAGGGGGGTTTAGAGGGTATCTTTACAAATCATCATTTAGGTATAGGACCCATAAATATGGTGTATAATTTTCCTATAATACCATATGATGATGGTTTAAATCAAGTAGATGCTCAATATGATATCCCTACATTATATTACATAACTTCTCATTACATTTTACTAACAGATAATCATTAAAGTATACTATCCTGGAAATTAAGGACATAAAACATGCAAAAAACATAAAAAAATTTCTATTCCACTAATAATGATTCATCATATGTTAATTATATGTACTATTACTATGTCGCATATCCTGGAGTCAAACATCAATGTAAAGGGTGAGAAGAAGGCCCAGTTGGGGTGAACACATGAATCAATTTAGTTGTGATATCAATAAGAACTTTAATAAAAACATATGGACAAGAGAAATGGAATTATAGGTATATGATAATGAAAATATGATGGAACATAAAATGAATATGTGGCTAAAACATTTCATTTATAAATTCATTATCATGTCACCTGGGTCCATCCCCAAGAAGTCATTAAAATTTACCCAGGTTATTCACCGTGGTATCATGAAACTTGCCTTATCTCGAGATTAATTATTTACCCAATCCATAGGAGAGATAACAGGACACACAATTAATATTTCATTAATTTCATGTGATCCACATATATCATAATAAAAACTTTCATAAATAACCCATTGAGAATAAAATAAATGGGTTTTATTCCAAAATCATGATGTTTTAAAAGGATCTTTAAAATGAGATTGTTAAGTCATTTATAACCCATGGAAATGGAGTGAGGGTTATGTGTATATCAATTAAAGAATCAAATGTATCATTTTTTTGAAACTATGAACACTCGTAGAATCAAAATAGGTCTGTGAATTCACAAAAATTAAACCAGGGAATTTAATTAGAGAAAGAGAGAGATATTTTGAGATGAAATTTCTGCAGCATAATGGCTATATAACATGGTTTTAGAAAATAATTAAATGAGAGGGTAAAAGGGTAACCCACTCTTAAATAACACTAATTACAATATCAATAAAGAATAACATAGACATAAGAACATGGTATGGATATCTGAATGACATAGCACAAGAAAAGGAAACTTGAAAGGAAAGAGAAGATGTCCTCTATTTTACAAGAATTTCGGCAGCCTAACAACGTCACTTAAGAACTCAGAAAACAAATTTATGTGAGCGGAATGGGTCTCTAAACAATTAGACACGAAATGGATAGTAATTATAACATATAATAATTTACCCTCAACATTATGCAATGCAAACTAGAAGACACAACATAAAGGAATTCATGACTTAAATGAGGAGGGTGAAAGGATTCCTTATCCTGAAGAGTATCTTCGAAAGTGTGAAAGTCGGGACATTGGGAGGCTTGAAGGAACCTTGGGAGGACTCTCTGGGAGGTATGGAGATCATAACATTGTTGAGGAGGACTTTTGAAGGAAATGGATGAGGTAATGGATTAGTATTTATAGGGGAAGTGAGGGAACAAATCATTAATTGACAAGGGACACCTCATCGGTGGTATTGAAAAAATCATGGGCTTGACGTTGATATTTTTCAATGGTATTATCCTCATTGAACCCTCATACAATATCTTACTATTAATAAGTCTACTAGAATGATTACATATTTATTACTTCCTTAATGATGTCATTAAACAACAGAAACTAAAAACTGTATTTTCACTATTCACGGAAAATTCAATTTTTTTGAAAAATCCATGGAAGTCACCTCAACCTCATATCAGTGCTCTAAATTAGAAAATGAACCCCATATTATAAAAATATTTTTCAATATATTTTTAATTTAATTTTTAAATAAAAAACACCATTCACCTGAAAATACTAATACTTAACCAATAATTTCTGAAATAATTATATTCCTATTTTATTGAATCACATTACTTAATCAATGTGTCTTTATTATATTAATACATTCTTAAGTGAGGTTAATAAATCCATTTGGTATCATTACTAATCATAAGTGTAAAATCACTATTCATAATTTACTATTTACCAAAAATTATGTTGATCATATTAGACTCTAAATTTATTACTGAAAATGACTTTACAAGACCATTTTTTGAAAAATAATTACACATTATTAATTATTTAATGTTTACATAAATATTTTAAAATATCGTTTTTTTCATAATTCATAAATAATATACATCCTATATTTATCTGGACATTTGAAAATTCACAAAGATAAACATAAGAAGAAATCACTATTTTATTAATCTCAAAGGATTACACAAGGCAGTTACAGTCTCGTTACATAGCCCCTTATAACACTATCATAGGACCTAAGTGTATGGTGTGCTAAGAAGATAGAATCTTGGGGCGGCTGAGCAAACATTTCCTGAGTGGTGATTTCTATCAGCTTGAACTTCTCCCAAAGGTGATTGAATTCCATCTTCACATGATGAAATTCATCTTGGGTTTGGTCCATAGCAAAGCCCAATGGTGCTACCTCCTTCCCAAGTTCCGTGAGGTGGGCTTCAATCGGCCCGAGACTACTGGATGAGGCCATAAAATCATATTTCTATATAATTGACCAAGATCAAAAGTATTTAGAGACAATAATCGCAACATTTAGTTTCCAACTGTCATATTGACCAACAGTCATATAACAGTCTAAACCCAATGGTCTCATTCTAATTATAATCATTTCATTTAATGAAATAATTTTGTATAGTATAAAATAAAATAACACACAAAATAGGAAACAAAAAATATTAAAAACATTTGGTGGTTACATTATTCCCCCCTTAAAAAATTTCCTCTCTGAAATTTTTAACTCGTACCCTCAGAAGAGAAAAGGTGTGGGTTATTCTACCTCATAAACTTATATGGTTCCCACGTGGCTTATTCATATTTGGGGTTCCTCCAAAACAACTTAACAAGGAGGCTATTATTGTTACGTAGAACCTTGTCTCTATGATCCATGATCTCTACCGACTGTTCCTCATAAAATATTTAATGTTCCAATTGTTCGTCCTATAGGTTTATTACAAGTGATGGGTCAGGTATGTACTTCATCAATATTTATACGTGGAAGACATCATGAACTTGTGCTAGATTTGGAGGAAGTGAAAGTAGATAGGCCACTGCTCCCATGCGATCAAGGATTTCATAGGGGCCAATGTACCTTGGGCTACACATCCCTTTCATCTGAAATCTCATGACTCTCTTCCAATGTGAAATTTGAAGAAATACCTTGTCTCCGACATCAAACTCAAAGTCCCTTTGACGGTTGTCACCATAGCTCTTTTGCCGACTCATATAAAACTTAATGAGATGTTGGATGGCATTGAATTTTTATATCATCTCTTACACAAGATATTGCTCAAGAAGCTTTCTCTCACCATCTTCATCCCAACAAGTAGGAGTTATAGAACTCTTCCCAAATTGAGCATCATAGGGTACCATTTGAATGCTCTAGTGGAAGCTGCTGTTATAAGAGAACTCAACTAAAGGGATATGTTGATCCCATCAACCTTTAAATTCTATTGAGAATGTTATCAGCATATCTTCAAGTGTTTGAATTTCCCTTTCAGATTTGCCATCAATTTGGTGGTGATAGGCCGTACTAAAAGTCAATTCAGTGACCAGGTCATTAGAATACTTCTCCAGAATTTTGATGTGAACCTTCAATCATGATCAAATATGATAGAAAGTGGAAGTCAATGTAGCCTTTACTCTTCCTTAACATAAATCCTGGAATGTTTATCAAGAGAGAAATCTTCCTTGATAGAGATAAAATGGGCAGTCTTGGTGAGATTGTCCACAATTACCCATATTATATTATTTCATATGGAAGTTCTCAGGAGAATAGTGATGATTTACATAGTGATATTGTCCCACTTCCATGATGGTATGGGTAGTGGTTGCAATTCCCCATTATGAAGTTGTTGCTCTGCCTTCACTTGCTGACATACTAGGAACCTTGAAGTGTATTCAACAATCTCTCTTTTCATATTATCCAACCAATAATGATCACGAAGCTCCCTATATATCGTTCTTAATCCTCTTTAGTAATAGTAGTTGAAAAATTATTTGGGTTAAGGTTGATGCTGTCACATCCCTTATAATTCCCATGTCCAACATTACTAGGTCAGTGATAAATGGATCTCTTTGAATTCTCATCATGGAAAGAACAACTGAGTCTTTCCTACATAATGCATTATCGACTTAGTTTTCTCTTCTGGTATGGTAATGAATTGATCAAACATATTCTTTATAAAGATCTAACCATATCCTTTGTCTCATGATCAATTCCTTTTCTGTGACAATATATTTCAAACATTAATGGTCTATGAATATATCACATTTGTCCACATAAAGATAGTGCCTCCATATCTTCAGAGCAAAAATGACCGCAGCCAGCTCCAGATCATGCGTAGGATAATTGTTCTCATGACTCTTCAACTATCGAGATGCATAAGCAATGAATTTTTCATTTTTTCATGAGGACACACCCAAGGAATTTGAGGGATGCATCACTAAAAATAATAAATTCTTATCCACATGAGGGTAGAGTTTACACAGGTGCAGTAACCAATCTCATCATTATCTCTTGGAAACATTCCTCACACTCATTTTTACAGATGAACTTGAATCCTTTTTGAGTTAACTTTGTTAATGGATTAGAAAGTCATGAATTTTTTTCACAAACCACCTATAATATCCTGCTAATCCAAGGAAACATCGTATCTCAATTATTGTGGTAGGTTGACGACACTCCTCTACAACTTTGGCCTTCGTAGGATCAAATTTTATTCCTTCATTGGTAACAATGTTCCCCAAGAAAGCGACATGTTGTAACCAAAATTCACATTTACTTGACATTCCAAAAATCCTGTCCTCATGCAGTGTTTGAAAAATTACCCATAGATGATACTTATTCTCCTTGCCAATTTTCGAATATATCACAATATCATCCATAAAAACTACCACAATGTTTTTAAGGTAGTCCTTAAATACTTTATTCATCAAATCTATTAATATATCAGGTGAATTAGTCTGTCCGATGGGAATAACAAAAAACTCATAATGCCCGTATCTTGATCAGAAGGTAATTTTTAGAATATCTTCTTTCTTCACCCTCAACTGATGATAACCAGATTGATGATCAATCTTACTGAAGAATTTAGCCACACAAAGTTGGTCAAATAAGTCATCAATTCTTGGAATATGGAATTTCTTCTTCACCGTGATCCCATTCCATTCTCAATAATCAATGCCTAACTGCATCGATCCATCTTTCTTCTTCACAAAGACAGTTGGTTCTCCCCATGGAGAAACACTCGGTCAGATTCACCCCTTCTCCAAAAGATATTGGAGTAGTTTATTTAATTATTCTAGCTCCACATTTTCCATCGTATATAGGGTCTTTGATATCGGATGAGATCCAGGTACGAGTACAATGTAGAAAAATACCTATCTTTCTGGGAGAAGTCTGGGTAACTCCTCAGGAAATACCTCAAAGTATTACTAAACAATGGGGGCATTTTCTATCCTTAAACTCTCATCTCCTACTTCTTATTAACCGATCAACTCCATAAATAAGTATGTAAGAGGTTCTTCTAGACCAAGATCCGGTTGAGTTATCTATCCTTGAAATATAACTGTATGTTTTCCATTTAAGACTGATAATATTTCCTTGCTTCTACAATTGATCTTATGATTATACATTGAGATCCAGTCAATCCCTAGTATAATGTCGAATTACATCATAGGAATTACTACTAGATTTGCGATAATTTTTTGTTCACATAAGTAAATACTAGAGTTTCTATACATTGTCGATGCATGGATAGTCCCACAAAATGTCCGGACTGATAACTCTACTTTTAGAAAATTGGGTGTTGAATCTAAATTCGTTACAAACATAGAGGAAATAATGGAATTCATGGAACCAAAATAAAAAATGTATTTTCTAGCTTTTAAAGGACAATAAGAGTACCTACTACCACATCATTTGGAGCTTCAACATCAGTTTTCATGATAGAAAAATCACAGTCTAGATCCCTTTGCCTTTGCTGAGGCTGATGGTGGTTTATGTGAGATGGTATTTGAGTATGATATACTCTATAATACCAAATGTCGGATCAAATATGTAAACATGAGATGCTCAAATACAAGAGGGGGGGGGGTGTTGAATTGTACTTTGAAAAATTTATTTGGAACATTTAATTATGGTTATGTTTTACATGATTAAACAAGATAACTCACAAAACCTCTAGGTTATGATAACATTCTTGATTCCGGAAAAGTGATTCCGGAAATGTAACTTATCAAAAGTTTACAACAACTAAGATTCAACCTTAAAGCGTATATAATATAAATAAATCAGAGTATAGGTGTGAGGAAGTATAAGATAGTTATACATTCCTCAACAATAAAAATGTCGCGGAAAACATGAAACAAAACAGGTAACAAGTAATAAATCTTTTAACCCATAGAGAAGGGTATCCAACATCTTTGGATAAAGGTCCCTTGATTTATACTTTCAAGAATGTCTGTATTACCCACACCAGGGTAAGACATAGATACGAAGATTAGTGTCTGTCTTTCTATCCCTGCAAGACCTCAACTATTTGGTAGTCAGTACCTCTGTCTTCCTCTACAAGGAATCCCTCAACTTCAAGGTAGTCGTCACCTCTGTCATTCTATCTCCAGAAGCCCTAGATTGTACACATCAACAATCAGAGTTGCACAAAGAAAAACTGAAAAATTTGTTCAGTACACACAAAGAAAAGAAACTCTCTCTCTAGAAATCACTTCAACAACTTGTGGTCTCTAGATTCATAGAATAGTCTCGAGCTCTTTCAAATGAGCTCTTATTTATTGGCACAGTTTCAATGGTTGGATGTCTCCTCCAACGGTCAAATTTTTCCTTGAATTTTGGAGGGACCTATACACATGAAATTAAACAACGATTATTTGATAATTGAAATCACGATAACATTTTATATCAAAATGAGTTTAAGATTAATTAAAAACTGATATTCGGATTGTAGGAAAAATGAAAGTTTGGAGTCTAACCAAAAATTGAATTGAAAGTCTATAATACAATGATGTTCGGGTTCGGTTTTCTATGAATTCGGAACCTGAATTCTATAGAATTCCAGAGTCTGAATTTCAAGGAAATTCAGAATCTAGATGCATAAAAATTTGGAACAAGAACATACAAAGTTCGGAGTCAGAGTTCATGAGAATTTGGAGTCAGAACTCATAAGAGTTCAGAGTCTATATTTAGAGAACTCGGAGTTAGAACTCAAAGAAGTTTGTATCCAGAGTTCGTAATCAGAATTCGGAGTTAGAACATTGAAGAGTTCGTATCCAGAATTCAAATTCAGAATTTGGAGTCAGAACACATAAGAGTTCATAACCAGAATTATGATTCAGAATTCGGAGTCAGTACTCAGAAGAGATCGTAACCAGAATTCCGATTCATAATTCGGAGTTAGAACTCTGAAGAGGTCATAACTAGAATTCAGATTCAGAATTCAGAGTCAGAACTCACAGGAGTTCATAACCAGAATTCTGATAATTCAGATCCTAAAATAGAATTCTTGATATCTTGGAATTTATGGGATTGTGAGATATGGGTTTCAATCTGAATTGTACACTTTGAATATTTGTGATATGAACAATGAAAACCTTATGGACTATAAAATCTCCCCTTTTGGGAAAGCACAAAAATCCTTTCGAAAAAGAATATAAGGACTTAGAAAAACATTTCTTGAATTTTAAATTAAAACCTATCTCCATTTTTACATTGGCAAAGATGAATATGACTAACTCCCCCTTAGGCTTTGGAACTCTATGTATAATATTCTGGATTTCCAGAATGGGATTTTCATTATATTGTGTATAGAAATATTTGTAATGAGAAAATCCCCCTTAAATAAACTCCCCCTTACTTAGGGATATATCTTCTTATACTTATAATTCCTTTTACTTCACCCCTTTAGAATTGTTTTTCCTTCTACCCCTTTGTGATTTTCAAAAAGATTTTGAGGGATTGGAAAAAAATGGTACCTGAAATATTAGTATATACATCCAAACAAATCAATAAAGCACAATCTTATTACGATTGGTAGAATTAGTACAAGGAAAAACAGATGCAATAGAAGATTGGATTTGAGTCTATTTTGTTTCTTTTTTCCTTGGGCATCATCTTTCTTAAAATTGTATTCAAATTTTTCATCACTTTTTGATCCTCATATGCTTGCTTTTCCAAGGCTGTGATCCTATCCTCATGAGCCTTCAGGGCCTCTTCCTGATCCTTCAGCAAGTCATCTTAATTCACAAGCTTTTCATCCATCTCAGTCTAGAGATCTCTCTCTATTTTCAAACTTTGGACAATATAACTCAGCTTCCCATTCAGATCTTTGAAATCTGGAATCAGATAATTTCGTTCAAGATTTTTCTTTTACTGAAAGCTATTTGTAAGATCCTTGTTTTTAACATCTTCAATATCTAAAGTTTCTTTGACATATTCTTGAAACTGATCAAGCTCTCCCAAATCATGAATGATCTTCTTTGACCAAATGGTCATTTTCCTAAAAGATTTTCTTGTGGGCTTCGTAGTTGATATGATAATTCTTGTTTTCAGCCTCAATCTTCACACATATATCCATCACCATAGAAAAAGAGTCTGATTTTTTATTCATGGTATGCTGAAGCATCTGGCTTCTAGAATCAATTGTTGAAAATATCAGAATGGTATCCACCAGCTTATTCAAGGACTGAACAACAAAATCATGTCCTAAAGCTGATGACTCTAAATATGGAAATTTACATGGAGATGGTTCTTCCTCTAGCTCTACCAGCTTCCCCTTTGAAGCTCATCCAGCTTCGTTCTTCCACAAAATATCTTTGGTTTGGGTGTCAACCACCACTTTTTTCCCTTTGTAGATTTTCGGATTCTCCTCTTCATCTGGAGACTCAGGCTCACTTCCGGATAATTGTACAATCTTATCTTCATCATTTTTATCCTTTTCATGTCATGCCTCAATGTCTTCCGGGTTAATGAGGTGACGATTGTGACTCCCTTCTTCAGATAACATGTTTACATCCTCTTCACACTTCTCATAATCTCTGGGAGTAGTAGGTTTTATCGATTCTTCATGAGAAGTCTAGAGTGAAAATTTTACTGAAACACTTTTCTTTTGAAGGTACTCTTCAACTTGCTTAATCACATCATCAGAGCCACCACAGCTCTCTGCTTCTTGTACTTCTTCTGCAGCCTTCTTCTCTTTCGTAATCTTCTCTTGTGGTTTTTCTGGAGTCATAAAATTCTTACCCGGAGTCTCAGGTAATGGTTCCACTAGGAAAAGTCTTCGGAACATGTATATTCTCAGATTCAATTTCAGTATCCCTCAGAAGGGATTGTCAAATTTTAGCCTCTGACATCTTCTTATTTTTCTTCATCTCTTTGGCCTGCTTCTCAGGTTCTTCAGCAGCCTTTTTCTTTACGGCCTTAGCTTCAATAGGATCCAAACTGAACTGTGTCTTCCTTGATTTTCTATTCTTCTTATCCTCTCTCCATTTTTCTACCACCTCATTTGGGTAGTATTTCTGCTTCATTGGTTTAGGAGGTGCAGATTGAAATTCCTTCTTTTATGGTTTAGATTTTTCAACATTTTCTGGAAATACTTCTAACTCTTCTACTAGCAGATCAAACAGTTATCTTGAATCTTTAGAAAATCCGAATTTCATCCTCTTAAGGGTATCATCATTGATTAGCATAACATTGAAATTACTCGTCTAGGAACTGCATGGGATCTTGAATGATTCAAGACACCGAAAAATGATCTTGGAGAGAAGGGCACGATACATGATAATCTGAGCTCTCAGATTCCCATTCTTGATGTACTCTATCGTAATGAGGATGTGATTCATGAGGTTCACCTTCCTTAGGATTACCAAAAAATACAAGATGTACATGTCACATTTCTTAATGGTGTCCTTATCACCCTTCCTCGGTACGATAATCCCCTGAACCCATAGCTGTAGGATCTGATTGTTTGTAGATAGATGTGCAATCATGGTGGTCTTGACATATTTAATCCCAAGGCATGCCATATCCTTTTCCTTAACGAATCTTCCATGATCCTCTGGAAATTTGTGTGAATATAACTTGGCTTCCCCTTCATAGGACAACCCCACCAAGCTATCAGCATTATTGTAAGAGAGTGCATATGTCTTTCCATACCTTGTAAAGGAAAACATTTCCCTACCATCTTCCTTAAAGAAAATAGTTGATTCATAAAACACTATTAGAAAATATGGATACACTACATCCTCATCTTCTGTCATTGAAAGGTCCACACTCTCCCATCCATAAATCCTGATATTCATTGAGATAATGGAGTCATATTTACTAATGAAGTTCAGATATACCAACCTCCCCCTGTAATTTTTCCACTCCAAAGCCGTCTTGACTGATGCAATTTCATGAGAAGGAATTTTGGCAGCCATTCAGACTTGTGAAGAATCTGAAGATCCAAAACGGGATTTTCATGTTGGGAAGATCTTCAGCACATGAGATCTTGAAAATCGATTTGGGACAACCCTTTATGGGTCCTTTATATTGTTGATGGAAGTGACCTTTCATATTTCAAATCTAATCTAACGGTTGAGAAACCTTCTGATCTGATCTAACGGTTGATTTGATTGCCACAAGGAAAAATTTAATAGGATCCGATCTTTTGAGGTTTTCTAAAAAATACTAGAATCCGAAAATTTAAGATAATAAAGGAAATACTAGCTATGAACTAATGACTACGAATACATAAGAAGGAAATAATACCTTTTGGATTACAGAAATATTGTTTGTAATAGGTGATATTCTTCTTGATTAACATTAGATTAAAATAAATTTGACTATGAAAAAATTATTATGAAAAATCTGTGAAAAAAAATTTTAGAACCAAAATTCCACTACGAAAATTTTAAGAACAAAATTTTTCATTACGAAAATTATGAGTAAGAAAAATTCTTAATAGAAAAATTTCGAGTATGAAAAATTCTTATTATGAAAATTTTGAGTACGAAAATACACATTACAAAAATTTCATGTACGAAAATCTTCATTAAGAAAAAATTCATTACGATATTTTTTGAAAAACAAACTACAAAAATTTCATTTACGAATTTTTTTGAAAAACTAACTACAAAAATTTCATTATGATTATTTTTTGAAAAAACTAACTACGAAAATTTCCATTATGGATTTTTTTTAAAAACTAACTAGAAAAATTTCAATTACAAATTTTTTTGAAAAAAAAAACTTTAATTACATAAGTACTTTCGTTATGAAAAGGAGTTTATTACTGTAATGAGATTGGTTCAACAAGAAATTAGTCAACAAATATTACCTTACGGTTATCATTCCTAACTTCTATTTTATGTTTTCCCATCTATCATAGGGTAACGATTTTGTGAAAATATCAGCAAGTTGATCTTGCGTTCCGATAAATTGAAGAATGATATCTCCTTTTTGTTTGTGATCCCTAAGAATGTGATGCCTAATATCTATGTGTTTTGCTTGAGAGTGATGTGAAGAGTTTTTTCTAAGGGAAATGGAACTTTTCATTCCTAAAATTTACAAGGTAACCTTAATCAGATAATTGGATTATTCTAATGAGGTTGTTCTTAAGACCCTTAACAAATAGAAAATTTCAAATCAATGTTTTTCAAAGAAGAATGATGTTACCAATACCAATAATTTCTCCCTGAGTGTTATCTCTGGAATTTACTTTTCCTCCTTTAGTTTTGATAATATTTTCCAGATAGTTTTTTTCCCAGTTATATGCCAGGAACATCCACTATCCATGTACCACATATTTCTCTTGGTACATTCCCTATTTTCCTTAAAATAAGAAAAATATAGAATTTTAGAATCCAAACCTTATTAGATCCAAAATTATTAGATAAAATTTTTTTGGGTATCCACATTTTTTTAGAAAAATACGCTTTATGAATAACAAGAGACATAACATTATTCAAGGAGAAATTTTTCTTCCAATGCCCACTAATTTGACATTTAGTGCAGAAAGGGGCTCTAGATGGAATAAAATTGTTGTTTTTTCAAACCGGTTTTTGGTGAGTATGACCTATTCCTGTAGTGTTTCCTTAAGGATTAATTTGAGAATACATCTTGTCAAAATTTCCCTTCACAGAGTTAAATTTTTCAAGAAGCTTTATAAGGTAAAATATTTCGGATTTCAGTCCGATGAATAAATTTGTATCCTCAGGTGTCATTTCCTTAGAGTTATATTTTCCCCCAAAATCATTTAACTCTAAAATAGCATTCTTAAGATCATTATAAAGTTCTTCTTTAACAGAATTTTCATTCTCAAGGAATTTATAATGTTTTCCTAAAAGTTATTATTTATCTCTATGATCTCTAGAAAGATCTGAAATCTCTTTTGTAATAATTTCTTCCAAAGTATTTTCCTTTTCTAATTTCATATAAATTTTACAATTTCTCACTTCATGTAACTTGGATAATCTTGAAACTTCTTATTATGAAGGTATTTCTTCATTTTCTTAGGATGAGGTATCTTGATTAGAAGTACTATTTTCGGAATGTTAATTCTTATCAAGAGATAAATTTGTTAAGGCCTCGGCATGGCGTACCTTGTCCATAAGACATGTATTAGGGAAAGAAGTTGAAGCAATATATCCCATATTCCTCTGTGATGATGAATCAAATTCAGATGATTCACTTTCTAAAGAGTCTCCACAGCTAGCACTCAATGTATCATTATATTTAATGATTTTCATGGGCTTTGATCAATAGAATTTTTCTTGTTCCATTATGAATTACTTTCCTTCTTTTCCTTATTTTTCAACAAAGGACAATCAGGTCTGATATGACCTGTTCTTTTACATTCATAACATGTAACATTTCCATCTTTCTTATCTCTATAGTCCTTCTTCATGTACTTGTTCTGATGGTTCTATAGAGTTACAATCTTGTTTATTCTACGAGAATGATTAGATAATTCATTATCAGACGTTTCTATGTCACTAGATTCTTACTGAATAATGACTTTCCTTGTCTTTGATCTAGTTACTCTCTCTGGGGTCTTGGATTTCATATGTTTAGAAGTTGTTGTAAAAGAAACTCCTCCATTCCCATTCTTCTTCTTGATATTTCTAGAATCTCTCTTCATTCTGGTTTCATGATTAAGAAGAGTTCTAGACAACTCATCTAAGGAAATATGGGGGACATTCCTATTCTCATCAATAGTTGTCCTCTTGGACTACCATTCATTTGGCATGATGTCTCTGATCATATCTACAAGATCCTCATCATACAAACCTTTTTCTACCATATATTTTAAGCTATTCATTATAGTCAAAAAACATTGTTGTACTTTTCTTATAGGTTCTCCATAAGGAAAGTTAAAGCTATGTTATTCAGCTCTCGACATATCACTTCTTGTCTCTATGACTTTAGATGTACCAAAATGTGTAACTTAATGTTTCTTCTAGATACAGTTTATAGCTTCACATGATTATATTTGAATATAGATGTTCCTAGTCATAGATCATAACAATGTATTTCTGACTTTGAAGTTTTCTTGATATTCTAATTTATCCTGATTTGTAAAGGTTCTCAATTCCATATCCAGAATCTTATAATCTCTAGTCATCAGTAGATAGTTATCAACTCCACTATTAATAAAAAAATTATTCATCATATCTCTCCAATATTCATAATCATTTCCATCAAAAACAAGATGTCTAGAAGGATTTAGATTATCAATAGAAAAAACATTTAAACCTTCCATCCTTAAGATAATATTTGGCACAAAAACTTTTTAGTAGTGTAAGTATGTAAAAATGGAAAATATCCTATGCATGGAACTAGATATTTTATCTCTAAGAAAAAATGAATCTCAGCATTATGAATCCAAAAAATAGATTTAAAAAAAAAATATGAATCTGGAAAATTCATTTCCAAATTTTCAATTCCGAAAAAAATAAGAAGAAGAAGGTCTTCTAAATCTAATCGTTTGAATAATTCAGAATGAACCAAACCCCCTGATAAAAATTGTGAGATGGTATGTGAGTATGATATACTCTATAATACCAAATGTATGATTGAATATCTAAACAAGATATGCTCAAATACTAGAGTGGGGGGGGGGGGGTGAATTGTACTTTTACAAATTCTTTTAGAACTTTTAAAGATGTTTATGTTTGACAAGATTAAAGAATGTAATTTACTAAAACTATATGTTCTAATAACATGCTTGATTCTGGAACAGTGATTCCGGAAATGAAACTTATCCAAAATTTACAACAACTAATATTCTACCATAAAGCGTATGGATTCTAACTAAATCAGAGTACACATGTGAGGATGTATAATATAGTTATACATTCCTCAACAATACAATAGTAGTGGAAAACATGAAACAAAATAGGTAGAAAGTATTAAATATTTTAACCGAAAGAGAATGGTATCCAACAACCTTGGAGAAAGGTCCCCTGATTTATACTTTCTTGAAGGTCTATCTTACCCACTCCAGGGTAAGCCCTCGATACGATGATTGGAGTCTATCTTGCTATCGCCGCAAGCCCTCAACTATTAGGTAGTCGAAACCTTTGTCTTCATCATTATGGAAGCCCTCAACATTAAGGTAGTCGGCACTTCTATCTTCCTATCTCTGGAAGCCCTCGATTGTACACATCAACAATCAGAGTCGCACGAAGAAAAAATGAACAAGTAAATCAGTACACACAAAGCAATGAAAGTCTCTCTCTTTAAATCACTTCAACAGCATGTGGTCTCTAGAGTCACAGAACAGTCTCGAGCTCTTTCAAATGAGATCCTATTTATAGTCATGAATTCAATGGTTGGCTCCCTTCTCCAACAATCATATTTTTCCTTGAATCTTGGAGTGACCTATAAATATTTCACTCAAACAACGGTTAGTTGATAACTGAAAGCACGACATCGTTTTATATCAAAATGAGTGTAAGCATAACTAAAAACTGATATTTGGAATGTAGGAAAAATGAATGTTTGTATTCTAACCAAAAATTGAATTCAGAGTTTATAATACAACGATGTTCGGATTCTGTTTTCTAGGAATTCGGAACCTAAATTCTATAGAATTCCGGATTCTAAATTTAAAGGAAATTTGGAATCTGGATTTATCAGATTTCGGAACTAGAACATACTATGTTTGGAGTTATAGTTCATGAGAACTCGGAGTCAGAACTCATAAGAGTTTGGACTCTGTATTTAGTGAACTTAGAGTCAGAATGAAGAGAAGTTCTTATCCAAAATTCATAATCAAAATCTGGAGTTAGAACATTGATGAGTTCGTATACATAATTCATATTCAGAATACGGAGTCGGAACACAGAAAAGTCTGTAACCAGAATTCTGATTCAGAATTCAGAGTCAAAACTCAGAAGAGTTCGTAACCAAAATTCTGATTTAGAATTCGGAGTCAGAAATCATAGGAGTTCGTAACTAGAATTCTGATAATTATGATCCTAAAACAGAATTCTTAATATCTAGGTAATTATATGATTCCGAGGTTTTGGTTTCAATCCAAATTTTACACTTTGATAATTTTCGATATGAAAAATGAAATCTAGGTAAGGGTAAATTTTCTTGGGTAAGGAAATTTTCCTTATAGATGAAAAACAAGGGGTAAAATGAGAATTTCCTTAAGATAAGGTGTATGTTATTTTCAATTGAAGAAGAAATGGTAATGTCATAAGGAAACCATATTGACTTAACAACCGTCTTCATGTATAAAGGATTGGAATAGTCATTTGGAAAACCTTATTGACTCAATAGTTCCCCTCTACTACCCTAGAATGTGGACAGTGATTGGGAAAGTGCCCCTGTTTTCCACACGTAATGAACTAGATATTAGGTATGTCCTACACTATCTTCCCCTTGTCCATTGTGTTTGGAAGATGAGGTTTCACCTCACTACGAAAATTACTCACAGTATGACCATCTCTTTCGCACTTGTTTCACTTCCCACACCTAAGCAGGCGGTTACCCGAATGCTTCTTCCCACATTTATTACATGTGGGATGTTGTACTCACTTCCCTCATCTTCCTAGATCGATGTTCCTCCCTAATCATGGCTCCATCAATCTTTTCATTTCATTTGATTTATGAGATCACTGAATCTCACCAATCTCTAGCTCAACATTCATTGCATTCTACACGATCTCCTCGTAGCTATAATAGTCTTGGTTGGTTATATTCTTCCACAGATTAGGTCTCAGTCCACCAAAAAATCTATCAACATTAACATTTGGATCCGTGACAAAGCTAGAGGTATATCGTGAAAGTCAGTGAAGTTCATCTCATAGCATCTGATAGATTCGTTCTATTTCGGCTTCAGCTCGATAAACACCTTCTCCATTATTATTCTAATGAAATGAGGAAAATACTTACTAAAAAGATCCCTCTGAACTCTTCCCACTCCATATCATAAACTTCCACTCTTTTAATTTTGTTTTTGATCAGATCCCACCACTGATCATCTTCTCCTTCTAAACGATAGACAGCCAGTGTGACCTTCTCTTTCTCTGAACAACGGAGCACAAAAAAGACATTCTTAATGGAGCAGATCCATTGCTCAGCAATTAGTGGGTCAGTTGATCCACATAAGGTTGGTGGTCATTGGCACATAAAGCACTAAAATTAATGTTGTTTCCTTCATGGAGATATCAGTCTCTTAGTTTGATTCACATTATTTCCCATAACATGAGTTAGTAGGTTCATTAATCACATTAATGTTTCCATTCCGGCTTCCATCATAGGTCCATCAACGCATGATCCATTGCGTCCACCATTTGCACGGTTCCTCCTATTTCCTAAAATTTTATAAAATAATAAATACTTTGTGGGAAACTTAATTCATTTACAAATATTTTAACTTTAAAAATTTTATGTCATAAAATTTCATGCTTATAAAATTACATTTCTCTATAATTCCTTAATAATGATTTATCCAAACCTTTTGATTAACCAAACATATCCCCCCAAGAGTTTCATAACCAAAAGTACAGCCAGGCCCATTTTCATGCACCAGTTCTCATTCATGTCTTGCTCAAAGCTATGTTTTTGGGTTTTACATCTATTTACATCTGTGCCAGATGACCACTACATACTAGTATTAAGACATGGATGCATTTGTTTGATAAACCACTTACTCAATACACACCAAAATACCAAGAAGTTTTCCTATATTTAAACTTTTCTATATGATTCTTACTAATGTTTTCATATCCTAATTTTCATAAATAACAAAACTATCCTTTGATACCAACTATATAATACACCTTTTTATTACATAACATCTCATTACATTTTACAAACTGAGGATCTTTAAAGTCTAGTGTCTTGGAAATCGGGGAAATAAAACCTGAAAAAAAATAAACAATTATTTAAATCCACTTGTAAGGCTTCATCATATGTTCATATTATATAAAATTAATTCAGCTCATATCCTAGAGACATACATCAATGTAAATGGTGAGAATAACACCCCGTAAGGGGGAACATGGGAATCAATGTAATTGGGATTTCAATCTGAACGTGAATAAAAAGACAAGGACGTGAGCAATAGAAGTTTAGGAATAAAATAATTCAAATTACATGAAACATAACATGAATATTTGGCTACAACATTTCATTTAGACATTCATGAACAAATCAATAAGGTCCTTCCCAACAGTTTCATAAAAAATTACCAGGTTTATTCACCAATGTATCGTGAAACTTGTAATCTACAGAGATTAAATCTTTACCAAATGAATTACAGTGTTATCAGGGTGCACCCTTAATATGTCATTAATTTCATGTGATCTAAACTGATCATTATCAGACATTTCATAAATATCCCATAGAGAATAAAATAAATTTGTTTCATTTCAAAATCAAGATGTTTTATAGAGAACTTTAAAATGAGATTGTTATGTCATTTGTAGCCAATAGAAAGGGAGTGAGGGTTACATGTTTGTCAATTTGAGAATCAAATATATAATTTTATTGAAACTCTACACACCCATTGGAACAAAATAGGTATGGTTATTCCCATAAATAATATGAATATAATTTCATGATAGATAGAGAGAGAAATTTTGAGACGAAATTTCAGCAGCATAACGACTATATAACATTGTTTTGAAATATAATAAAAAGAGAGGGTACAAGGGTAAACCACTCATAAATAACTCATATTACAATATAAATATCGAATAACATGGAGATAAGAACATGATGCGGATATTTGAATGACATAATAAAATAAAAGGAAACATGAAAGGAATGAGAAGATGTGATTTCTTTTACAAGAAATTCGGCAGCCTAATGGCGTCACATAAAAATTCAAAAAACAAATTGATGAGAGGGGAAATGGTCTATCAAAAATTAGAAATGAAATGTACAGTAATTAGAACACATAAGAACATACCCTTAACATAAAGAGATGGAAACCAGAGACACAAAATAAAGGAATTCATGACTTAAATGATGAGGGTGAAAGGATCCCTTTCCTTGAAGAGTAATTTTGAAAGCATGAAGGTCAGGACCTTGGGAGGCCTGAAGGCACCTTGGGAGGACTCCTTGGGAGGTACGGAGACCATAAAATCATTTTAAAGGATTTTGGAATGAAAATTATGAGATAATGTCTTAGGATTAATAGGGTAAGTGAGGGAACAAATCATTAATTGCCAAGGGACACCTCATCGGTGGTATTGGAGAAACCTTAGCCTTGCTCTTGGTATTTTCCCAAGGTATTTTCCACTAGGGACACATAATAAATTATATTACTATTAATATTTCTACCAGAATGATTACATAATTATTACATCCTTAATGATGTCCTTAACCACCTAAAACTAAAAACTGTATTTTCACCCTTCACCGAAAATTCAACATTTTCAGAAAAATCACTAAAAATAACCTTAACCTAATATTGATTCTCTGAATTCAAAAATGATCTATATTTGATAAAAATAATTTTCTATATATTTTTAATTTAATCATTAAATAAAAAACACTATTCACCCTAAAATACTAATACTTATCCAATAATTTCTGAAACAGTTATTTACCTATTTTATTGAATAACATTACTTAATCAAGGTTCCTTAATTATATTAATAGTTTCTTAAGTGAGGTAACTTAAATACATTTTTTCAAATTTCTAATCATAAGCGTAACATCAATATTCATAATTTACTATTTACCAAAAATTATGTTGATTTTATTATCCTCCAAATTTATTACACAAATCTACTGTAGAACACCATTTTTTGAAAATCATTACACATTGTTAATTATTCAAGGATTACTTAAATATTTTGAAATATAATTTTTTTAAAATTGATTAATAATATACATCCTATATTTATCCTGACATTTTAAAATTCAAAAACTTCACCATATGAAGAAATCACCATTTTATTTATCCCAAAGGATTACACAAGGCAGTTACGGTCTTGTTACACAGCCACTTATAACACCATCATAGGATCTAAGTGTAAGGTGTGATAAGGTTATAGAATATTGTGGTGGATTGTCCAACATTTCCCTAGTGGTGATTTCTATCAGCATGAAATTCCCCTGAAAGTGATTTCGTTCCATCTTGACATGATGATGTTTGGCTTGGGTTTGTTCCAGAGTAATGCATAGTGGTGCTACCTCCTTCCCAACTTCTGTCATATGGGCTTCGATCGGCCTGAGAGTACTGGATAAGGCCATCGAATCTTTTTTGTAGTGATTGGCCTAGATCACTTGTATTAAGAGACTACAATCGCAACATTTAGTATCCTACAATCATATTGACCAACGATCATATTGCAGTATAAACCCAATAATCTCATTCTAATTATACTCATTTCATTAAATGATATAGTTTTTTTAGTATACAATAAAATAACATACCAAATTGAAAAAAAATTAATAAAAAGTTCATGTTGGTACACTCAACAACATGTCGATTATCATCAGGAGATCCATGAAAATATTTAATTTCCCTAGAATATCTGAGAAATTGGGTATCAAATCTAGTGATGAATGGGTGAATGGAAGAACACCCAAAATGAAATGGTAAGTGTTTCTAATTCATGTTTTAAGGATGGAATCATAAGTATAACAAAAAATTTGGATGACTAACACATCTGGAGTTTAAATAATTTAATACTATGTTCCATAGGGTACATGATATGCTACATTGAGCTTACAAAATCAACTAAATATTATTATTTAAATATTATTGTTATCACCTAGTCATTGGAATGACGAGGTTATAAAATATTAATTGATTTATGGAAATATTGTTTACACATGAACATAATTATTTCATTTGTGAAAAATTATTTATAATTGAAAATAAAACCAATTTATGAAAATGAAATGTTTTTCTAAAAACAATTTAATGAAAATAAGTTTGTTTTTAAAATAATAAAATCACTCTTGATAGATTTTATTAATGAAATATATATTTAATATATTCAATGTAATATTTAAAAATCACATTATATTTTTTAATGAATATATATAAGAACTAAATCAATTTTAATTATAAATGAATGATTTTTTTTCAAAAAGGCATTTTTACCACCTTTTGATACAGAACCCATTAAAATCGAGTTTTGATAATATAATATATTTTATTTGAAAAAATAAACTAATTATTTTTTATAGTTACAAATAAATTTTACTTTTGTGGAATGTTTTGTATTTTTATGATTTAATCCATATTTTAATTAATAGTGAAAATATTACTTTTTAATTCAAAAAAGCCTTTTCATCTAATTTTTATATATTTATATTTTTCTTCTAATTTGATGTAATGTTTAATAGTATTATGTTTTTATAATTTTATCAAATTTTTCCATTATAGTTAATTTCACATTGAAATTTGATATAAACACAGATAAATCTTTCGTTGTTTTTTCTTTTAAAACCCCATTTTCTCATTTTAACAATAGATTTTTTTAAGAAAAAAAAGATTATTATAAATTATGTGTTATAAATGAGGAAACATTGATTCCATATTTGGAATCAGATGGATCAAAATATTTAAATATGAACCTTTTTTGGACGTGATGAATATTAAATTTAGAAGTTATTTTTATTTACCACAGTTAAAGGGTAAATCAGGTAAAGAAGGGTAAAAATAATCTCATAATAAAATGAAACTACCCTAAAAAGTCCAATAATAAAATTGGATAACATATTACAAACCAATAAAACACTTGGGATGAATATTTGTCATTTGGAATCCACTTGGGTGTGATTATGACACATATAAATTTTAATTTAATGTAAAGGAAAATATGTTATAAATATGAATCATCTGACTTTGAAAAATTAATAAAGGAATATATAAATGATATATTTTTCTATAGATACTCATTTTAAAGAGAAAAATATTTTTCTACAACATCTTATTTTAGTTATAATATTGAGAATTTAAATATATAAATATTTTTATGACACAATAATGATGCAATGATTTCTATAGTAATAACGAAATAAAATAAATGATATTATAAATATTAAATTAAATCCCATTTGAAATATTTTTTTACATAAACTAATTTTATGGATGAATATTATATTTTGTAAATTTTTTAATTACTTAGAATGAATCCAGTTTTTATCAATTTTTTAAAAATTCATGAATGAACGGTATCAATAAGGACATAATTCATGACATAATATAGAAAATAGTTATGGAATGTTAAAAAATTCAAAAAAATATATTTTTCCAAATTGTTAGTAAAATTATAAGTATTTCACAAATGACACTTTTTATTGCTGTTTGGTATGCTATGGTGGCTAAATTATCCCATAAAGTGTAAATATTATGTTATCGTGTTTATATTATAAATGGTAAACTAAGGGTTAAACCGAAATTATAATGATTAAAAAACAATAAAAACATTTATAGTTTTATTTTTATAAATGGTATATAACCCAAAATAATATTATATTTTAAATAAATGATTTTGGAACAATTATAATATGAAAATCACTTTGTGATAGATTAATATTGGATGAAATTCCTAAATTACATGTCATCTCTCCTATAAAATGGATATTTTCCTTCTCTATTATTAATAGATAAAAAACATTTTGTATGGTTAATATCTATCCAATATTCATCCTAAAATCTGTAGCCACATTTTTTAATCCTAAAATTAAGTGTTACAACCTTCTTATAGTAGTTATGTATTTCATCAATTGCGATCAACTGAAGAAGAGGTGTCATTTTATTTAATTGTTCCAAATTTATTTCTTCTTCAATTTTACTAAAATCACCTAAAAACATGATGATATAATATATATAGTATCCTTAATATTATAAAATATTATTATGTTAAAATCATATCCTAAATCCATCACCACTTCAATTAAATGGGAATGGAATTAATCTTTCGAGAATAAGAGTGAACTTTCACCACCACAAACCGATCTAATTCGTCTTCCATAACAATCTATCATGTCTTGTTATAATAATAGAATTAAAGTTCATATTTTATATTAATTATATATTAATCATTATAAAATAATAACATTCCAGTTACATTCTTACTTTCATGTTCATAAAAATGATAACACTGTTTGTGTGTACATGTGAACCATTACCACTATGAAGAGGTGTGACCCATATTGATTCATTATATAAATTTTATGATATATATAAGTATATATGAAAATTATTTTTATCATTTTAATAATATTAATATCATTCTAGAAATATAAAATGATAATTATCAAATTTTTATAATGATCAATGAAAAATGGATACGTTACTCGTGCGTAAGTACGACCTATCGTCACCACGATTATAACGTTGTTCATTTTTCTTAATCATAATGAATTGTTTGATATAAAAATTATGATTAATATTTAAAAGTGATTAATCTTACATCAATAATATTCTAGAAATGATGTAATTATGACCACATGGAAAAATTACAACATACCAGGTTCAGTTTTGACTCATGTATTGAATATCAAGAAAACGTCTCACATGAACTCAAAGAATTAACCAATTTATATAACATGGTTATTAATGATATAAAAGGATGAAACCTGAAATATTTCATCAATCCAGTTGAAATTACCCTATTTTTATTATTCATGATGATAAGGAACAAATAAGACATGTTCGACTCGAGGTAAGCGAAATCATAACTCAATCTCCATTCATTAGGTTAAATATATATTTCATTGGTTATGTTCTTCTACAAATATTTTTTAATGGACCCTAAATGTTTTATACTAAATATCCACATATATTAGGCGGATTTATATATTTCATACATAATTATTTCATTAATTTATCCTTAATCTAATTATACAATATTTGTAAGGGGCTTCATATCAATTTTCTTTTATTGAGGCATATCATGATGTTATGCACCATTATATCTATATATAGTGTATATAAAACAGTTTTGACATGTTATATCATGAATTAGTATATTCTCATGTCATTTAATTTCTTTAATGTTATTCCATAATGATTTTACTTCAAAGCTTTCTGATGTGGTAAGACACACTTTGAGTAAAATATCATTCTAAATGTTTTAATGATTTATTCTTCTAAAACCATATATTTCAAGTCCATGTTTTCAAAATGGGTTTGTGAAATTATTTATATGAAAATGAATTTTTTATAATTTCAATTTCATTCAAAATTTTAAATTTTTTATGGGAAATTTGATTCAAATTTCCCTATATTAAATGTTTTAGATGGTTTTGGAAATGGGTTGACTAATTCAATATGTTGAAGTAATTTCTTTTGTTTGAAAAATAAATTTTATGATAATATTATTTGAAAATATAAATAATTTTTCTATTATGAATATATAATTTTACTTGGACATTTGAATAGTTATTACATGATAAATCAAAGATAGGTCATTACGTGATGAAACAATGATGGGTGGTTCTCTAAAAAACCAAGGATGGGTGGTTACATTATAACCTCCAATTCATTTGGTATGGAATTCCTTAGTATGAATATTCAATTTTGTGATATGTGTGGAATTAAATTGTATGGTTATTCCATTTTAAATGATTTTGTCATAAGTTTCATTTATTAATTTAATGTTACTTTCTATGGGTTTTATGGTAATCTATTGACTATAGAATATGTTATGAAATGAACTTATATTATATGATGTTTATTTTACATATTTATAAAGTTGAAAATTATTAAATTATGACAATGTATTCATAGTTTAATTGTTTTTGTGTGACTAACAATTTTGTTCCTTTATTTATCTCATAATGATCTTTTTATCCCCATCCTATGTTTTGAAATGTTTTTCATAGGTTTTAAAGAAGAATATAGTCATGAATGAGATCAAAGATGAATTAGGATTTAACATGAAAAGAAATCATTTTTCTTTTTAAAAGTGTTTGTTTTAGGGAGTAAATAGATTTTTTTAGATGTTTATACATTGTATCTATAGGGTTTGGTTATGTATTTGTTATGGACTAATTCTCTAAACCTGTAAACTTATAAGGAACCTCAATGTGAATTTTTGAATTATCTAATTATTAAGTAATGTTGAAGGATAGGTTCATACTATTGGTATCAGAGGATGGTTTAAACAACATTGTATATTAGTATGTTTTATTATGAGTTAGGGATATCATCATGGGGTTTTAATTTTATGGTTGATCTTTTGATTAATGTCTTAGAACCCACTTTTAAGGATCTATGATCTAAAATATAAAGGTGACTAATTGTATTTTAGGAGACATTAATATTGGAGGAAATTACAGGTTATTTATTTTTGGGATGAAAAATATGAGGTATGAAATAAAAATTGTGTTTTGAAACATGTTACAGTAAATTTTTAGTTCTATTTATAATTTTTTGTAATATTATAGTAATTATTTCGTTTTAGAAAAAGGACAACCCAAAACATGGGTGACAACCAATCATGTATGGCAAGGCCGTAGGGATCGATCCCACAACCCAAGAGAGACATGGGTGTATCACCTAACAGTGGCCTACACAATGTCTACGGTTAGTATGATTTATTACTTTCAGTTAAATTATTTATAGATTAATAATATGTTGATTTGTGAGACATATATTTTATCAAATAGATAAGCATGAGATTGGAATATTATTTTGGGATTAAATGATAAATTTAAATTTGGAAGATGTTCACTATTTTTGGAGATTTATATTATTAAGGTAAATAGAATATCATGTGATTTTATTTGAGGAATAATGGTTGAATTATTTTTGGGGAGATATTTAATTTAATTTTGGACTTTTGGAGATACGTGTTATTTTAAGAAGTGATTAACCTTTCTTGGAGAAAATTTGATAGGTTTAAATAATATTTTGTATGAGACATTAAGGGTGTTTTATGTTATTTAGAGATAAATTTTATAGTTTATATTGGATGATTATGTTATCATATCCCTATAATTTGTGTGTTTCAATATTAGTTTTGATTATTTTGAGGATTTTAAAAGGCCAATTATTTATCAAATGGTCTTTGTTGAACTATTGTTATTACTATTGAATTTTGGAGATTTTATGTTATTTTTTATTCGTACAATGGTTCATTATTTTAGGGGAATTATCTAATTTTATCTAAACCTTTTGGATTTTGGTTTATATTTCAACACATAATTAATATATAGTTAATTTTTTGTGGATTATGTGATTTTTTGAGGATGATTATAATGGTAGGCGTGACCATGTCATCTTGAATACTCATTATTTTTAGAAAATACATGTTTTTGATAGAGATATAATAAATGTTGAATCTCTAATTCAAAATTAGTTATTTTTCCTTTTATTATTTATCAATATTGTGAATAAATTTTAAATATTATTAAATTAATCATAAAATAAAATCATTTTCTATTTACTTTTCTGATGTTGGTTTTCAATAACGATATTTTGAAAAATCATACACTAGTTACTGAGCCAAATTCAAATTTTGTGGATGAAATTTATTAAAGGTTAGGAGAATGTAACATCCTGAGTTTTAAGAATGAAACACTATATTCAATATCATATATGATATTCTATATCGAGCTTAAACAAAAAACTAATTATTATTACTTAAATGTTTCCATTAGAACATAGTCATTATAATGGTGGAAATGATTATTAGTAACTAATTTGTGAAAATATTTTTTACACATGCATATAATTAATACTTTTGTGAAAAATTATTTATAAATGAAAATAAAACACTTTTTAGTTAAAAGGAAATGTTTTTTCTAAAAAACAATTTAAATGAAAATAAGAGAGTTTATATAACAATAAAATCACTATTCATAAATTTAATAAATGAAATATATATGAAATAAATTCCATGTAATATTTAAAAATAATATTAAATTTTTTGTAGACAATATATAAGAACCCAATCTATTTGAATTAAAAAATAAGTATTTTAAAAAAATGCATTTTAGTGGCATTTGATGAAGAACCAACTTAAAATCTTGATATTAACACTATTATATAATAAATTTGAAAAAAATAAACTTTTTATTTGGAATAGGGACATAAAATTATAGTTTGGTTGAATTTTTGGTGTTTTTACATTTAATACATATTTTAATGAATAATGAAAACTATTACAATTTAATTCAAAACTACATTTTAATCTATTCTTTTAATATAGTTAGATATTCCATTTAATGTGTTTTAAAGTTTAATATGATTAAATTTTTATCAACAAATCCACTTTTCTTAATTGGTGGTAATTTCACATTCAAATTTGATATAAACACTTGTCAATATTTTGATGGTTTTTTCTTTTAAAAACAATTTTTCTCATTTTGATAGTGGGAATTAATTTTACATTATTATCTACATATTAATTGTTATGAATTTGGAAAAATATATTCAATATTTTTAATGAAAAGGTTAAAATTATATAAATAGGTCTCTTTTATTTTTGGACAAGTTGAGTATAAATTTTATTAATTATTTTTATTAACCCCAGTTAAAGGGAAAATCTGGTAAAAAAGTGTAAAAATAAAATTAAAATAATATTAAACTACTGTAAAACATGTCATAATACTATTGGATTACATATGGATGAATAGTAAGACTATTGGGTAGAAAATTTGGAATTTGGAATCCACTTCGGTCTTATTATGACAATTATAACTTTTAATTTAATGTAAAATAATATATGTTATAAACATGAATCTTCTTAGTAATTAAATGTTAATATGGGTTTATATAAATAATCAATTCAACTATAAAAAGTAATTAGAAATATAAAATTATTTAATGAGCCATCTATTTTATTTATAATTTTTAGATATTAAATAAAAAAACTATTTACGGCATAATGATGATGCAATAATTTCGTTATTAATGAAGGAATCAAATAAATGATATTATAAATATTAAAATAAATATTATATGAAATATTTTATTCCATAAAATAATTTATTGGATGGCTATGACATGTTAGGAATGAGTTAATATATTTTTTTAAAAGGAATTATGTTTTTATGAATTTTTGAAAATGTCATGTACGAATAGTTTCAAAATTGACATGATTTAGAACATAAAATATAAAATATTTTATTAAATGTAATAAAATTTCTAAAAATCTATGATTCAACCAAATGGTTTTTATATTTCCTATTATTTCATAAATGACACTCTTTTCAACTTCTTTACAATTTATGTAAATAACAATAAAACAAAAATTGTAAATAAAAAGTTATTATGGTAAGATTAAAAAAGGTAATATAAGTGTAAAGGAATAATGATAATGATAAAAAAAATTTATAACCCCATATAATATTAATTGGATAATTTTTATTGTACCTAAAATAATATTATATTTTCTATAAATTATTTTGGGATCATTATAAATTTAATATAAAATTATAATGAGTAAATATTTCAAAACATTCTTAAAGTGCCCCTCATCTCTCCAATAAAACGTTTCATCCACTTTTTTATTCGCACAAAAAAATTATTTTGGATAGGCCAGGTTCTATAAAAACCTTTTTTTAGAATCCCTACCTATATTATTAGAGCCTTATTCTAGGAATAAAACTCTTTTTAGAAGTGTTAAGGTGTTCTTCAAAGGCAATCTATCGAAGAAGAGGTATCATTTTCTTTATGTGTTTCTATATTATTTATTCATCCTCGTCCTTCAAATATCCTCCAACCTTGAGTTATAAAATAACTATAATATCCTTTATATACTGCCATTTTATTATTTTAATATCAACACTTAAATCCATTTCCACTTCCATTAAAAGGGAGTGGAATTAGTTGCCTGCCTCTACGTGTGAACTATCACGTCCAGGAACAGATCTAATTAATTTTCCACAAACTTCTCTCATGAATGGTTATAATAATGGAATTAATATTAATATATGATATTCCTGAATTATTAATAATTATAGAATTATATTATACAAATTATTTTCTTACATCCATGTGCATAAAATGATAACATCTTTAATGCGTACATGTGAACTATCATTTCCACGAAGTTGTGCGATTCATTGTGATTTATTATATAACTTGTATGATATATAAATATAAATATATTTAAATTTTTATTATTATGTTAATAATAGAATGATAATTATAGAAATATAAAATTATAATCAATATATTTCTATAATTATTAATGAAATATAGAAACTCTACTCCTAAGTACGTACAACCTACCGTCTCCCTGATTGTAGCATTGTTCCTTTTTCATAAACATAATTAATGATTTTACTTACAAAAAATTATTTCAGTTAATATGTATGTATATTTCATTAATAATATTCTATATATGATTGAATTATGACCACATGGAAAAATTACATCATACCACTTTTATTTTCGAATCAAGTACCGAATATCAACTAAACGACTAACATGAACACAAATAATTAAATAATTTATAGAACATTGTAATATGTCATATAAAGGGAATAAAGAAACATGAAATATTTATTGAAGAAATTATTAATTAATCTAATTTTATTATTTGTGAAGATAAGGAAGGAACATGACTAGTTAGACACAAGGTAAGAAAAATATTAACTCAATATCTATTCAATGAGTAACAATATCTATGTTAGTAATTATGTTCATATATGAATATATGTGAATGAACCCTGATTTTTTATACTAAATATACACCTATATTGTGAGTATATATATTTTTGAAACACAATTATGTCATTTATTTATCTTTAGTCTAATGATATGATCTTTGTAAGGGGCATCGTCTCTAAATCCTTTCATTGAGGCATATCTTAATGTTATGAACTATTATTATCTTCTATGGTGGGTATAAAACCCTTTTGACAAATTATATAATCAATTATATATTTTCATGATATATAATGTTTTGTACTATTTTATTCCTTAATTATTTTTATTCATGTGTTTCTCATGTGGTAAGAGACTCTTTGACTAAAACATCATTCTAAATGTTTTAATGATTTATTCATCTAAGACACTCTATTTGATGACCATGATTTCAAAATGGGATTTTGAGATTTATTTATATGGAAATTATTTTTTTAAAATATTAATTTCTTCAAAAAATTTATATGTGGCATGGGACACATTGTTTCCAAAGTATCTTTATTAAATTTATTAAATTTATTTGGAGGTGGATATAATATTTCAATATCTTGAAATGATTAATTGTGATTGTAAATAAAATTTTGCGAGTTAAATGTTGTAAATTGAATTATTTTATCTATAATGATTATATAATGGTTATTGTATATTTTATGAGTGGTTACATGATAAACCAAATGTGGGTGGTTACAAGATAATCCATAGATGAGTGGTTCCATGATAATCCAATAAAATGTGGTTATGTTATAACCTCCAATGCATTGGGTAATGAATTAAGTCACATGTTTATTACATTTAGTGACTTGTGTGGAAGAAAAAAAATTGGTTATTCAGCGAAGTGTATGTTAATACTTCTAAAAAGTAAAGATAATTTCATTATGATAAATTATTCATGGTTTACATGTTTTCGCAATAGTAACAGTTTCGTTTTTTATGTATCCCATAATATTTTTTTTATGCTAATCCAATGTTTAGAAATGTTTTTCATAGGTTTTAAAGAATATTAGGGTCAAGGATGGGATCAAGGAAAAGTTATGATTTAACATGAACTAAAAATAGGTTTCTTTTTAAATGTTTTTGTTTTATGGAAGAATGGGATATTGTTAGAATTGTCCACTTTGTATTTATATGGTTTTGTCATGTATTAGTTATGACATGATTCTCTGAAACTGTAATCATAAATAGATCGTCAATGTAAAATCTTGACTTATCTCAAGATTAAGTACTATTTAAGGATTGGTCCTTAATATGATAGTGAGTGTTTCACTCTAGCTCCATTGAATATAAGGCCACAAGACTAAACTATCATACTACAGTCTATCTCAAACATATACTTTTATATGTTTTCAAATATGCCTAATTAAAAAATCCATGGATTTTCAATCAAAATAAGTCCCAATCATATTGAGAAACTACTAATGGCTTTGAATAAAGAAATGACATGTCCTATTTTGATCTGTAAATTTATTGTCTAATAGATAAGGGGAAGTCTCATGGTTTTAACCGTACCATTTACTTATGTATTTTTTATATCATTTTAACAAATGCTCGTATTCTTTTCTCCTAGATGTAATTGTATGTTATGTTTTTTATTAATTAACATAATAAATTATTTTTTTTATTGTATTAGTTTTTATTTTTTATGTATCGTAACATGTTGATAAAATTTATAATTATTTGTGTTTATTGACTAAACAACATTCCAAAATTATTAAATATTATTATTCATAAGTGGTGAATGGTTTTCTTACATACACATTCATATGGTGCCAAAAAAAATTAATAGTGGTACATTCAGGGGAGGATATCATCACAGAGAGAGTGTAGATTCCTCTTATGACAGACTAGATTAAATAATTAGGCAGTTTTATTTGGGGTAAAACAATGAAGCAAAGATTAAATATTTTTGGAGTGATACTGATATAGGATAGTGTGTTCATCTATGCAAAGGAATCATTGATATTAATTATAAATATTTGTTATAGTAATTAGCCATTTCAATTACCTCATCAACATCAAAAAATACATTATTTCAATTATTATTATTCGTAAAGAGTGTTAATTGATTGGTGGAGCATTATAAAAATGTAACCTCTTGAAAATTAATTTATGAAAAATTAATGTGATTATATTATTGTGAAAATAATTTAATTTATTTATGATATTGCTACAAAATAATATTTTCAATGAAGAGACATGAATATCAATTATGGAACCCCACAACTACATGTCGATCGGGAGGATGACGTTAATAATATAACAAATGATCATTAATTAAACATTAATTATGAAGATGAATATCTATTCGAAATTGATGATAATGAAGAGAAATATGATGATATGGGAACCTTCATATATGAGTATGATGATACTGATGATGAATAAAAAAATTAATTTTTTGTTATAGTGAATATATATATATATCTGTCACTTTTTCTAATTATTTTCTAACAAACATATTTTTGTGTTTCATATGGATGACGAGACTTATAATGATATCTTCTATAACCTCAATGATGCCATAGTACATCGTGATGAGGCTTATGGTTTATCATTTGACCCTCTGGTTCCTGGAATTTTATCATTAACTCTAAGGGTTTAGGATCTTGCGATATTGATTATTTTCAAAACTATTCCTTAGTGATGACCACATCTGGATTTTGATAGACAAAAGAGAAGGTTTTTTCATTAAGATATTTTAGTTAGTCATCATTAAATATAAATTATTTATTTATTTATTTATTTTTAATTAGTTTTTCTTTTGGATAGATTTTCACATATAGGTATTGGACATGTGAGTTCTATTTTGCAGAACAATTTTTAATGCATGGGTGATGTGTGTTTAGATTCTAATTGACGTCTGACATTGGAAGTTTGATATAACAACCTGACCTTATTACATAAATAATCTTTAATTTATTCAAGAAAACAATTCCTTTTACATTGATGATCTTTTCATGTTTAGAGCATTAGAGAATTAAGACAAAACATTTATAACATTACACATTGTTACATAGTGGATACCATAAAATCAGTTTCCATTTTTCTCAGAATATAAAACATTAAAACATAAAACAAGACTCCTTGAAAATTATTCAACATTTTAACATGTCTTCATTCCTTGTATTACTCATCCATTTACCTATGAATAATCATTTAAAAACATTGGATGAGCACAAAAGCTCAGTAAGGTATGAAAAAGAAAGAAAAATCACATTAGTCCATGGATACTCAAAACATATGAAAACATTTTCAAAAGACACGCTTTTCACCCATAAATACGTAATTCATGTAACAGGAGATTTAAACAAGATCCACACAAACATAAATATAATCATTGAGGTATCTTGGGTCATTACTTACATAATCTTGTAACCATCTTGACTAACTTAAAATTTTTAACCCTCACGAAAACCTTACTTTTTGTAACCATCGCAGTTACAGTTGGAGTAACCATACAGCCGACCTCCAACATACTCATACCCAATGAATTGGTTGGAAATATAGGTCCCACACTTCATCATAAACAATTTCCAATAACCAAAACATAATCATACAACAAAAACAATAGTATAAAAACATTGCTTTTGAATATTGTAAAACAAAATTTTAAAAGAGGATTTTAGAAGAAAAGCCCCTTATAAACATCATATACGTGAAGTTAGACTTAATAGATTGGATGGAATATGTATATACTCCGAAAACACAAATTATTAAACATTTTATAATCATAATTCATCAAACAAAAAATTTAAATACCACATAAATAATGAAGTATAATGTTAACCCAAAGATTGGAAATCGGGTTAAGAATTCCCTTAACATAGGCTTGTCTTACTTCAAACGTGTTTAAAACTACAATATAATAGTTAAAAGTGTGTTATTATTATTTTAAAGAGACATTTTCATGTTTATAACATATTATATGGTCATTTCATAACCTCATTTCACCCCGTAATTGTTAGTATTTTGTTCCTTGCATTATTTTGGGTGAGTTCTTTTGTGATTTTCACGACCGGTTCATGACGAATCGTTCTTGTTTATTGAAAGTGAAACTATAGAATTGGAATGGATTAGTATTTAATTATTTCCAGTACCATAATTTATACCATTTATCACTTTTATTCTTTATATGAGAATTTCTTATAAGTTAAAACATTAATGATGTTCGTTTAGATCATTTTAGTGTTTCTTTGATAATAACAAAATCAATTTGTATTTTAAATTAGAACCATGAGTACAGAATAATTACAGAACCATATATGAGTCCTAAAACATATATTATATCCTAGTTCAACCATATAAATGGTTTCATGACCAGACTTGAATGAATTAATGGAAATTGAAAATACATCGTCCACGATGTCAGTAATTCGAGACAAACGAACAATGTTTTGTGATTCTTTAAATAAGTGGAAGAGGAGAAGAATAATGATGAGGAATTTCCCATAATCATGAGAAATTAATTAATATACATGATTCTGGATATTTCATGCCTCTTGGATAAGATGGAGTGAGGAAAGAAGAAAAATGAATCATGAAATAAAAGAAAACATTGAGAAATTTCTCACGAAACTTCGGCAGCCTAACGACATCTCATAAAATTTCATAAAAACAAGATTGATGAGAGGAATGGAATATATCATAATTCATACAAAATATGTACATTAAGAGGGAATATTTAATGAAATATCCCAACAGAAGACAATGGTAATGGAAGTGAATAACATAAAATGAAAGAAAAGAATGAAAATAAAAGAGGATGTTTACCTCTTGATCTCTTCTCCTTGAGATCCTCCTTAAGGGCTTTGATTTAGGACTTTTGGTGAGAACAGTAGCTCTAAGAAGTGGGTAATAAGATTGGTGAGGGAATTTTGAAGAAATTATACAATTCTCAAGGCTTGAGAGGTGTGGGAGGAAGAGGGGAGTGAGGGTAGCATTTATAGTGGAGGAGGGGAGGAATTTTAGATTATTTTAATCATTATTATAATATTTTGATCAAGGATATGAATAGTCTCAATAAAAGTGGCCCTAAATAGTGATAATATCATGTGAGTTTGAAGAAACTGTCCTTGCATCACTTATGATTTCATAAATAGTGCATTTTGACTGAAAAATTGATTATACGGTATTTTATCATATTTCACTATTCACTGAAAATTCAAGAGTTTTAGAAAAATACCAAAAATTTAACCCAACCATTTTTTGACGTGTATAATTCAAAAATAAACTCACATTTTCAGAAATAATTTTCTAAATATTATTAATTTAATTTCTAAATATGGTGATAGTTAATTCGAAAAATAACAATATTGAAGTGCAATTAGTTTTATGTGACATTGGAAAATTAATTAAGATCCCATTATCTTATTGCCTTGGGAAAATAAAATATTATTATTATTTACTATTCATGAGGTCATATTACTATTCATATTATTATTCATAAGGGTATATTACTCTTCACCAAAAACAAGTCTGTTTCATCAGACTCTAAATAACATACTGAACACAATTGTAGATGACAGTTTTCTTGAAATTCAAAACATAGAAGAAATAAAATTATGTTTACTGGATACTTATAAATATATACATTAAACAAAATTTCATGCATTTTCAACTTATTTTTAGAAAACCATGGGATGTTACATTATCGCCACCTTCTTGAAATTGTGTCCTTGCAATTTTATTTACTTATTAAACAATTGTGGGTATTTTTTCCTCATAGCATTTTCAGACTCCCATGTTTCTTCTTAAACCATGTGGTTTCTCCACAAAACCTTTACCTAGTGGATTACCTTATTCCGAAATACCTGTTCTCTTCGATCAAGAATCTGAACTGGTTATTCTTCATATGAAAGGTTCTCTGCCACGTAAACTGCTTTCGGGCTCAAGACATGTGATGAATCTGGAACATACTTTCTCAATCATCAAAACATCAAAAACATTGTGTACATGAAACAAGCTCAGAGGAAACACTACACAGTATGAAACTGTTACAACATTATCTAAGATTTCAAAAGGATCGATGAATGGTGGACTTAGTTTCCCTATCGTACTGAAACACATTACACTTTTCCAAGGGGAGATTTTATGTAAAACATGGTCACCTACCTCGAAAGAGAAGTATTTCCTTCTGTTATCTTCATAACTTTTCTTCCTACTCTGAGCTATCCTCATGTGCTGCAAGATCATCCTCACTTTCTCAGCAACTTCGTCAACTAATTTTGGCTACATCAACTTTCTTTCACTCACTACATTCCAAAACGCAGGAGTCTGACACCGCTTCCCATACAAGGCATCAAAAGGAGCCATCTGAATTCTGGAATGAAAATAATTATTATAAGAATAATCAATTAAAGAAAGATGATGATCCCAACATCCTTGATAGTCCATTGAAAAATCTTGAAGCATATCCTCCAAAGTCTGAATCATTCTTTCTGACTGCCCATTTTATTGAGTATGAAAAGAGGTACTAAAATTCAACTCTGTGCCCAACGACTTCTAAAGTCCCTTCCAAATGTTAGAAGTGAACCTGGGATTTCAGTCAGACACAATGGAAAGAGAAACTCCATGTAACCTGACAATCTCTTTGAGATACAATTGAGAAAGCTGATCCATAGTCATTGTATCTCGAATTGAATGAAAATGTGTAGAAATCATTAACCGATCAACAATAAGCAATATCTCATTATTACCTCGGGAAGTCTTTGGTAGTCCCACTACAAAATCCATGGATATATTCTCCCATTTCCACTCTAGCACTGGCAAAGGCTGAAGCATCCCCTTCGGTAACTTCCACTCTACTTTAACCTACTGACATGTCAAACATTTCATTGTAAAATCACCAATACCTCTTTTCATCCCATTCCACCAATAATACTCTCAAAGGTCTATGTACATCTTAGTACTTCTAGTATGAACATAAAATAGAGAACATGAGCTCCAAACAATAATTCTTTCTTCAAATGGGAATCACAAGGCACACACAACCTTTTTCCAAATCATAAAACACAATCTTTATCAAGATTAAATTCTGTCAACATACCCATTTTAACCAATTCTACCTTTTTCAGTTGCTCACGGTGTTCCCTATTTGCTTTTATAATTTTGTCCGAAAATGATGACTACACTGAAAACTGAAACAAAAGAGAGGTATTCCCTGTACCAACAACATCCAAGCCAAAATTCATCAAATCATTAGTCAATAGATCATGTTCCAAACGTAGCATGGTTAATGATGCATGATGTTTCCGACGTAAGGCATCCGCCACATTGTTTTCTTTTCCAGGATGGAAATTGACCATGCAGTCATAATCCTTTATCAGTTCTGACCATCTTCTATGCCTCATGTTTAATTTCTTCTAAGTGAATATATACTTTATACATTTATGGTCTGTTTATATTTGGAATTTGGTTCCGTATAGATGATTCCTCCATATTTTCAAAGAAAAAACCACAGCTGCCAACTCCAAATCATGTGTGGGATAATTTATCTCATGAGGTTTAAGTCTTCTCGAAACATAGGTAATTACCTGATCATTATGCATCAAAACACAACCAAGTCCCTTAAAAGAAGCATCACTGTAGATTACAAACTCACCATTCTGGGAAGGTAAGGCCAAAACTGGAGCATTCACCAATCTCTTCTTTAATTCATGAAAACAAACATCACATTTCTCTGTCCAAACAAATTTAACCCCTTTCCGTGTTAACTTAGTTATCGGGCTAGATAACCATGCAATGTTCTTAACAAACCGTCGGTAATAACATTCTAAGCCTAGAAAAATAAAAATCTCTGTAACATTTCTGGGTCTTGGCCATTCATCAACTACTTTTGTTTTGGCATGATCAACTGTTATTCCATCCTTATTTACAATGTTCCCAAGAAAAAAATCTTTTTCAACCAAAAATCACATTTGATGAATTTTCCATATAGTTTCTTTTCTTTTAATGTTTGTAAAATAACTATTTGATGTTTTTCATGTTCCTATTCAGCATCCCTGTTCCTTCTGTGGAAAACCATTCTGAATAAACTTTTATTATATGAATAAAAATGGTAATCTTTAAATTCTATAAAAAAATAAATATAGAGTGAAAATAATTTATGGTATTATATCTCCCTAACCCCTAAAGTTGTCTAAACCATCCTCTAATAAAAACTATAAAAACCCGACCTTATTACATACATAATCTTGAACTTATTCAAGAAAAAACTTCCTTTTACATTGAGTATATTTTAATGTTTAGACCATTAGAGAATTAAGACAAAACATTCATAACATTACACATTGTTACATAGTGGATACCGTAAAATCAATTTCAATTTTTCTAAGAATATAAAACATTAAAATATAAAACAAGACTCCTTGAAAATTCTTCAAAATTTAACATGTCTTTTTTCCTTGTATTACTCATCCATTAAGATATGAAAAATCATTTAAAAACTTGGGATGAGCACAAAATCTCAGTAAGGTTTGAAAAAGAAGGAAAAATCACATTAGTCCATGAATACTCATAACGTATGAAATTTTTTCAAAAGACATGATTTTCACCCATAAATACTTATATCGTGTAACATGAGATTTACACAAGATCCACACAAACATAAATATAATTATATAGGTATCTTGTGGAATTACTTAAATAATCTTGTAACCATCTTGGCTACTTAAAATTTGTAACCCTCACAGCTACCTTACTTTGTGTAACCATCACAGTTACACTTGGAGTAACCACACGGCCGACCTCCAACTTACTCATACCCAATTCATTGGAGGGAAATATAGGTTCCAACCTTTATCATAAACAATTCCCAATAACCAAAAAATAATCATACAACATAAATAATAGCATAAAAACGTTGCTTTTGAATATTGTAAAACAGAATTTTAAAAGAGGATTTTAGAAGAAAAGTCCCTTATAAACATTATATACCAGAATTGAGACTTTATAGAGTGGATGTAATATGTATATACTCTATATATACACATTATTAAACATTTTATAATCATAAGTCATCACACAAAAAATTTAAATACCACATAAATAACAACGTAGAATGTTAACCCAAAGAATGGAAATCGGATAAAGAATTCCCTTACCTTAGGCTGGTCTTACTTAAAACATGTTTAAACGTCGTTTATAATGGTTAAAATAGTGTTATTAGTATTTTACAGAGACATGTTCATATTTAAAACATCTTATATGATCATTTCATAACCTCATTTCACCCCTTAATTGTTAGTATTTTGTTCCTTGCATTATTTTGGGTGAGTTCTTTTGTGATTTTCATGATCGGTTCATGATGAATCATTCTTGTTGATTGAAAGTGAAACTCTAGAATTGGAATGGAGTAGTATTTACATATTTACAGTACTATAATTTATACCATTTATCACTTTTATTCTTTATATGAGAATGACTTATAAGTTAAAACATTAATGATGTTCGTTTAGATCATTTTAGTGGTTCTTTGATAATAACAATGTCATTTTGTCATTTAAATTGGAACCATGAGTAAAAAAGAATTCCAGAACCATATATGAGTCGTAAAACATATATTATAACCTGGTTCAACCATATAAATGGTTTCATGACCAGACATGAAAGAATTAATGGAAATTGAGAATACATCGTCAACGATGTCGATAATTCGACACAAATGGACAATGTTTGTTGATTCATTAAATACGTTGAAGAGGTGAAGAATACTGATGAGTAATTTTACAAAATCATGAGAAAATAATTAATATACATGATTATAGAGATTTCATGCCTCTTGGATAAGAGGGAGTGAGGAAAGAAGAAAAATGAATCATGAAATAAAATAAAATCATGAGAAATTTCTCACAAAAATTCGGCAGCCTGACGGCATCTCATAAAATTCCATAAAAACAAGATTGATGAGAAGAATGGAATATCTCATAATTCATACAAAATATTGATAGTAAGGGGGAATATTTAATGAAATATCCCAACAAAAGACAATGTTAATGGAGGAGAATAACATAAAATCAAAGAAAAGAAAGAAAATAAAAGAGTATGTTTACCTCTTGATCTCTTCTCCTTGAGTTCCTCATTAAGGGCTTTGATTTTGGTCTTTCAGTGAGACCAGAAGCTCCATAACGTGGGGAAGAATATTGGGGAGGGAATTTGTCAGAAATTAGACAATGCTCAATGCTTTAGAGGTGTGGGAGGAAGAGGGAAGTGAGGGTAGTATTTATAGTGGAAGAGGGGAGGTATTTTAGATTATTTTAATCATTATTAAAATATTTTTATCAAGACTATGAATAATCTCAAAAAAGTGGCCCTAAATAGTGATAATATCATGTGAGTTAGAAGCAAGTGGCCTTTAATCACTTATGATTTCATAAATAGTGCATTTTTACTGAAAAATTGATTATACGGTATTTTATCGTATTTAACTATTCTCTGAAAATTCAAGAGTTTCAAAAAAAATACCAAAACATTACCCCAACCATTTTTCAATGAGTAGAATTCAAAAATGAACTCCATTTTTCAAAAATAATTTTCTAAATATTATTAATTTTATTTCTAAATAAGGTCACAGTTAAATAAAAAAATAACATCATTGAAGTGCAATTAGTTTTATGCGACATTGGAAATTTAATTTAGATCCCATTACCTTATTTCCTTGGGAAAATAAAATATTATTATTATTTACTATTCATGGTGTCATATTACTATTCATATTACTATTCATAATGGTATGTTACTATTCACCAAAAAACAAGTTTGTTTTATCAGACTCTAAATAACATACTGAACACAATTGTAGATGACCATTTCTTGAAATTAAAAACATAGAAGAAATAAAATTATGTTTAAAGGAAACTTATAAATATATTCCTTAAACAAAATTTCATGAATTTTCAATTTATTTTTAGAATACCAGGGGATGTTTCATTTGATAGTTTGATGGTATTTAAAAAATAATATTTTTTAAAATTTATTTAATTATTAACACGACATTATAAGAAAAAATGGGTTCTATTGTATCACATTGATGATAGAAAGAAAATTTCTATCTGGGAGTTTTTATAAGTGTGTATTCATTAGCATTGTCATCATTTTTTCGCAGTATAAGGGGGAAACTGAGAAGAATATGGGAGTCACAAATATTTATTAGTCTACTTGTACCCATTGACCAGATTACATCTGACCATAGATTTTGGAAGGATTATTTTCATACTGGTTGGGTGATATTTTTCATAAGAATGATTCATTAGGCAAGTTGATTTGTGGGAATTAATGTGTGACATATCGAACTTGTAGTCATACATTAATTACACATCAATGAAATATTATATGATTTTTTTTAATAATTTATATAACATGAAATGTGAAATATTTTTTTATATTCATATAGTTATTTGAGTGTCATAATATTATGCAGATTGATGTTTAAAAGATCATAGAGAATTATATTATCACTGAAGAGGTTATAAGTGATTTCCATCAACATATTATGGTACGCTTAATGATTTTTGAGTAATATAATTAACAAAAAATAAATTTATCACTATTTTAATTTTAAATTGAAATTAATTGAGTCATATAAGTACATGTATTATCAGATAGAGAATGAGAGTCATGCATCTATTGAATGTTAGGCCACTGGTTTGGTAGGATTCGATGATGCAGTTTGGATGTAGTCAACTTAGTAAGCATTCAAGAAGGGATGAGTGGATGATATCACATCATTGTTGATGTCAGATTGTTTTATGGTATAACTATGTGGTTGATGCCCATATTGAGTTGAGATCATGAAGTGTCTTCCTCATTAGTATCACCATATGATGTGTAGTGGTCAGTTTAGTGTGTGGATATATAGGACATGGATAGGGGGACGGAAGAGATGCTACAACAATAACAGGAGTAGGAGGAGGAGATGTGATGATAGTGGGAGTAGAAACACGATTAACTGATTGAGTACATGTGAAGCTCAAAATAGGGTGTATGGATGGATTTCAAAACATCATTTTATATATAGCCCCCATCCTCTACTTCCATAGTGATTGATATATTATATACACATTTATTATATTAAAATTTGAATGAAAATATTATGTATGATATTTTAATTGATTTATATATTATCATTTTTATTTCGACATCTTTATAAAATTAGTTCAATTTTTTTATTTTTTATATTTATTTTAAACATATTTTAGATAGTTCATAGTATAATTGAAAAAATGAATTTGTGACTGGTAACATGATACATCGCAAATGTTTGAGTAAATAATCTGGTAAGTAATTTATTTATATTGGGCAACCCTCCCATCGAAGAAGATAGTTTTTGTGAAAGACAATCACAAATATTATATTTTTATAATCCTTTTTTTGTGATGATATATTTTCAAGGGGGACCAGATAGTAATAATCCATTTTACTATTTTTTATTGGGATTAGAATCTTTAAAAAATTATTCTTGTTTTTCATGGTTACATTAATAAAAATTTCTCAACATTTTTTAGATTAATTTTATAAAATTTATTCCCTATTTAGAATCATCATGTTCATATTTTGTTATAAGGTTCATTTAAATTTTGGACATAATAAATAGTAATCATGGTAAAAACATATCATCACAGTTAAGGGTAAAATGGGTTAATTATTGTAAAATATTGAGACATGGTTTCAACATAACACAAAAAAATTTCATAAAAATGAATAATTGGTTTTATTCCTAGATTCAAAATCTTATATTTTACATAATTATAAATTTTTTCCACTTTAATTGAGTGATACATAATTTTTTATAAATCATCAAGTATTTATTTGTTTCCCAACAATCACATTTAAAAAAGTGATCCTCATACCATCACATATTGAGAATCATTGTGCCAAATATCTTGAACAATACATAACCAAATATATTATCAACATCTTTATACCTATCCTAATCAATTTTCCTTCCATGAAACCAATTCAATAACTCGAAATGTGTAAGCCAAAGAAGGCCTCCCATTGAAGAGGTAATCGTCACAATAGATTCCTTTCAATTTTTTTCTTACATAGAACTAATTTTTTTGTATCAATCATAATATCATGAAATAAGAATCATTAATATACAAATGAAATTTTATTTTATAGAATAATTGTTTTCATTCTCTTCTCCATTCTATGGAAAATGATAAATTTTCTCTAGCATGGATATGGATTAACACCTCCTGGAAACAATGCGTGTCATTTTTCATCAACACCACATATGGATGGTTATAGTGATATATTTAATGAATATATATTTTATTTTATGCCATAATTATCAATCTATATTAAAAATACAATCTATCATTTTACCCTTTCATTCGATAGAAAATTATAATTTTACTTGGATGTACGTGTGGAATACCACCTCCACAAAATTATGTGTTTTGTATTTCATTTATACATTACATGGATGGAAAATATATATGTTTAATGAATATATATTATAATTTTTTATAAATAATAAATCTTATGAATTAATAAATATATAATATTGTTATTTTTAAACCATTAGGAAAATAAGAACGTCATCATAACTACATGAAGACAACAACCTCCATGAAAACATATTGTGTTCTTCTATTACCTACTCGAACTCATAGTTATAAATTTTTATTCCTTTGGTAAAATTTATTTTCAAGACATTATACAGAAATTATATTTTATGGAACCACTTTGTAATAACATTAATCAATTTAATCATAGATATTGTTTATGAGAAATACACAAAACATAATCAGGTGGTCGATGCCTGAAATTACTATATAATGAATGGATATCAAATGAATATTGAAATACCTTAAAAAGAAAAATATTGATAAAATATTTTCTTAATAATGTATTATATTTTCTAAAATTGATTATTCATGAGAATATAACATGTTTTATAAAGAGATATTGCAGGATAAGGGGTTTTAATATCAATTCCACTTAATTCACACATATTTTGTATGATGAATCTAATTTATTTTAAATGGTGTATATAATTAACCTATGACAAATTATATTATCAGTACATATTTATTCATGGTATTAAAATTTACATTTCTTTTTTTCTCTTTTATGGGGTTTTGAGTCAAATGTTATGAATGTTGTAGGGGTTTTTTATTCTATCTCACTACTATTCAGATTATTAATTTTTAGATTTATATTGGGAGAATTGTATTCTCAATCATTCATAAAAACAATATTTTATATTTATATGTTGTTTTTGTTTTTTAACGTTTTCCAGTCATTCACACTAAAAATAACTGAGGTATTTTATTTGAAAAAATGACTATATTTCTCTTTTTATGGATATGATAATTTATTTTATATATACCAATTTTTAGTGTTGTTTTATAAAATGTTTTATATTATCATAAATTATTGAAAAATGTATTTTTTTCATCTATTTAATTTATATAAACATTCTAATAGAAATTGTTTTATTGTCTTTGTATAAAAGTCATTTTTGACATTTTACAATGGAAGGAAATGAATGTTCTTTTTATCATATAATGAATACATGATTTTCACCACCTCCATGACCATTATTAGATATTTAACACCCTATAAAATATTCAATGGATCTAATATAAAATAATTTGACATTATTCTACGAATTTTATTTTTTATAATAATACATAAATTCATTATTTCTTAAAAGGCATAAAATATTTTTAGTAATGTTTTGTAACATATTTTTTTCAACAAATTTTCACTGTCTTTATGTAAATTATTTATATTTTTTTGCTAGATAATTCTTATAATATTTTGAAAAATAATTTCTTTACTTTAAAATATTAATTTTTTCTGCAATTATTTGTCTCATTAAATTTGTTAATAATATATGGGTTTTACCTCATATTGTTCATAGGGAATAATATCACCTCCATGAATTTCCATTCTATATAATTATGCATTATTATTATGATTATATATCCATAATATTTTAAATCAATTTTTTATTTATCATTTCATTTTTTTCATAACTATATACCATTGATTAATATGTTTTTATTTGGTGGAATCTTTTTAGGAATGTATTTTAATTTTTTATGGAAATATTGATGTCATGTACTCTTGATTCAATATGGACATTTATTGATTGATAAGTAATATTGATTATATATTAAATTTTTAATAAAATTTATGTGTAATTTAATGTAATCAGGTATGTGGTTGGTGAATCCTATTTATAGGTTCCCTCTGGATTCATAAATATGTCTCATGAGGTAAACCATTTTCCAAATTAGTTGTGTATTTGTTGTATACCTACCCATTAAGGGAAATGTTTTTGAACTAGGGCATGATGGATAGAGTCCTGATTTTGTAGCATGTGTCCTTAAAATATATATCATGAAATCTGAAATTGGAATTTATTTAGCTAAAATATCTATTATTTATACCAATGCAATTGTTTTGAGGATATTTCCAATGATATATTTTGAATCAAAAGATGTCGCTTAATTTGAATTTTTATTGAGTATTTACACTATTATATTATATATTCCATATATTGTCATGAAATATTCATCAAATATCATTCCATCTAGAAGAATATTATATCATCAATTACTTGGTTCCATTTCCCCAGAATATGAAAATAGAAACTTTTAAGGATTTTCTAGGATGAACAAATGATTATCAGGCCTGAATTATTTTTATTATATAATTTGGAAATCATATATATATACATATATATAAATATCTAGTTTTATCATATTGATAAACTAATCTATCCTCGGTGATGAGATCAATTGTAACTTGTAACAATATGACAAATAAAACACCATCATTTTGTTAATAGATTCGAGTTTTTTCTAATTACATATAATCCATTATATGATATGTTTATAAAATAAAACCAATTCATCACTATTATGGTTTTTCCCTTCCTTATAAGTTACTTTTCTAGATTTTTTGGTTGATATGGGTAGGTTAAATGAGTTTATGGTGGATGTTAGAGGTGTTACAGAGCTTCTTCAGGATATTTACGCCATGTATTATGTACACGACATGCTATGGTGGTTCAGGGAATTTTTATCAAGATAGCTCAATGCCTATAAGTATATATGAGTTATACCATGATATTATTACACATCATATATTTGTAACACATTATGTATATTATATAAAGGATGAGGCATTGATTTATTTAGTGAATGTTGGAAATTGTTTTGGAAACCTCAGGATTACACATCAGGTAATGGTTACACAGTGTTAAAAATACGGGATTCCTTGTTTTATGTCTTTTTTATTGCATTATTCTCATTTATCATCCACATATGACCCTAAACAATTTGGGAGGAATCCTAGAAACCTAGAGGATAACTTCTAAACATCTTCTCATCACTTTTTTCTATTTGTTCTGGTGGTTGTGTATTGGCAATCAGTGCTAATATTTTCTCTCCCATTCTTGGTTGTCTTATCCACTTATTTTCAAGGTGATCTAACATGGTGATGTTTTTTTTTGGTATTAAATTTAATGATCATTAGTTGTAGTGTAGGTGTCTCTATAGTTTCTCATCTTCAGCTGTAGATATAGGCCGTTTCTTCCACATGTTGCGGTGTGTAGTGAGTCGGTAATGCTTATTTGGGATAGAGAGTCCATATTTTATCTTTATTGTGTATCTTTTACGAGAGATTCTTCCATTATCATCTATGGGGTTCTTTTAAGAATAATAATTGATAAATAACCTGTTAAATTGATATTCATTGGTAAAGGGGTTTCATTCACTTGATTTTACATCAATCATATTACAGTGATATGGTGGAGTGTATATAAATTATAAGACACTAAATATTTTGTATTTTGGGGGATTTGTTTGAACTAGATGAAATTTTTTCTGAATTATATTTTATTGTGGCTTTTATTATATCACAAAAAAATGGATATTTGATAACCACATATATTTGTATAAAAAAATTATTTCCCCATAATTATTCCCTATGGGAAACCCCCTTAAATAATGAGTAATGTGATAAAAACACTTGGTAAGTTTTTAATATTTATTTTGATATGTTGATATTTGTGGAGGTGATTTTTGGGTAGTGATGTGAGCTTTATATGTGGTTGGGGAATGTGGTGGTTCATGATATGATGGTCATAATTTTTGTATGGTGATATTGATTGATGTCCATGCTTTTAGAGAGGTGAGATGGTTTATTTTCTCAGGATTTTGGGGTGGTGATGTGGTGGTTGTTCCGTCATGCTTCTGTGGTGGTGAGGTGGTGGTAGTGTTTTCGTGCTTTTGGGGTGGTGAGCTGGTGGTACGATGTGGATGATAGGTTTCTTTTGATTTGTGGATGCTTTTTTCATGATGATATAGAAGTTATGGATGAAATAAATTGTTTAATAATGATTAGAATGGATGAGTTATTCAATGGTTAATAGGATGGAATTGATAAATGTTCAAATAAATTATTAATTATGGGGTTAAATTTAGATGATTCATTATAAGGAATCTAATGCATTTCATAAAAGAATTGGTTGGAAATGTGATCTGGCATGTGACTTGCATTGGGTTATGCATTTATAGGTGGAAGAGAATGTGGATATTTTGTTATTGGGTTTCTGTTTGATTGTGAATCCATAGGTTTGGAATGTGTATGTTTCAATATGTATATACTTGTATATTCATTTCTATTTCTATACACACCCCACCCATGTTGTGAAATATTTGATGAATTTTGTATATTTATGCAGGGTTTTTTCCAAAACATCCAGTGAGGAAGAAAGATGTTTGGGTACACTCTATTTCCTACTCTCTCTCTTCCATGGGAGGAATGTACTTAATTGGCTGTAATAGATGAAGGCATATTAGTGCAGTATATGGTGGTTGTGATTGGCCATGTGTGTTCAGGTGAGATTTGATCTGGTCCTTCTTATGGGGCAATGGTCTCTAAAGTCATTGTAAGGGATGTGTTATAGCCCATATGTTATTGGTTTAGTTGTGTTTTTACTATTCTTGTGGGGTGACATTTTAAGGGGGATGTGAATTTTTGGTTTCATAAATTAGGTTTCTATCATTCGTGTTCGTGGTACCTTACTACTTTTGTTATAGGACTTGATATAATGTAATGGACCATGTGTCTATGAGCGAGATGTAATGTGACCATGCCCTTGGCGTGGTCACCCAGGTGTGTGTGGGAGAGGTGCGATCTGACCGTGATTATGGGGGGGTATGGTATTCAGAACTGATTTTAGCTCTAGCATGTATGATGTTGGGGTGTGAGAGAAGCATAAATATAGGAAAGAGGGGGGTACCATATTATGACTGTGAATTATTTTATATTAATTTACTTCTAATAATTTATTTGGTTAGTATACCATGGTAAGGTTTTGATGGATATCTGACCTATTTACGTTACTTAGGTTTCTTCTATTTTACAATAAGTGAATTAGTATGATTCATTCACATAGGAATTAGAGACATTGGGATTCATATCGAGTATACTTGAATGGTGACCCTACATGTATAAACAATTTTCAGGTCTCTAGGAGAACTCTACGGACCCTTTTGGACAATAATATCCTTGTTCTATGTATAAATGATATTTTTCTACCAGAAATTTTTATTTGGTTATTTAGATTTGAATACATTGTTTGATGATATAGGCTTGGGAGACTAGCTATGAAATGATATTCCAGGACCCCCATGAGCCAGTGCATAAACTATGTGGTTTTTTAATGACCATGTGGGATGGAACTATTCTTAAAGTAGGGACCTAAGAGTAGTAAATGCATCATAATGACTATTGTTCATGTATAATTGGGTTGTTTTGGGAAAATAAAAATATATTAAGGGATCTAAAATGAATCTAATAGGAATTCCATAGTACTAGGGTTAGTAAATTCTTGTTTGATTTTTAGATATGGCTCCTATTCATAATATCTGGGTTGATGAGGCAACTGAGGTTCATTAGGGTGATCCAACTGATTATTGTATTATTGATGTTGAAGAGGATTATGAGGCCTTGCAGAGGGTGTTTCTCACATTCCAATCATATATACTGGGGATTAAGGAGGGTTGTGTTTTAGATGACGGGACATACAGTCAGCTAAATGGATATCAAGACTTGTTTTATTTGGATAGGGGCTTCACTGGACTAATGGGTCTCTTTAATAGCTATTAATATTTATGAATTTATGTTTCTATGGTGGATATTGTATGTAGGAGAGTAGTGGATTGAAGTGGTTGATGGGATGACCTATAGAAAGAGTTTTAGGAATAGTTCCTTTCAAGAACTATGAATCCAATGATTAGGGATGAGATGCTTTGAATTAAGTAGGGGTGTATGTTATTTTGGGAGTTGGGAATCTAGTTCAATGATGTTTTGTTTTTTTATAGATCATTTTCCAGATGAATATTTTCATGCAAGAGCATTGTGGTGCCACTTCGGCCTTTTATCAAATATGAGGTTACACATTTTATATTTCCAATGAAATTGGAGGGTTATAAGATGCTAAATGTAATTAGGGGTATTCATTCACATAGAGGTTTACTGTAGGAGGAGACCTAGAAGGGTTTCTAATGGAGTAGAGTTGTCTGTGTCAGGTCTTACGCACAAGGACCATCAATGATTCGACCTGTAGGGAGATGTCTTCATCAACATCATTTTGAGACTTCTTGGGATAGTAGTTTCCATGATTTTATTAGGGCTTTTTTGGACAGTGTGTTTTTGTATTGGGTTTCCTGGCCATCACCTGAACTTGTTCATAGTGGTTCCCCAAGCATAGTTTTCTTAAAGTGGACATGTTCAGTGACAACCACCACAATATTTTCTAGTGAGCCTATTTTAGAAGTAGGGGAACCGGGCTTATACTCTACAAAGAGTAGATGGGTCTAGAAGAGACTAACCTATAGATGTTCCTAATTTTCGATGACCTAAACCTATGATCGGTCGTCTATAGAGAGGTAGAGGTGTAGGGAATTTTCAGTTTCACACATTTGGGGTGACAAATCGAGTGGGGCCATAGATTTTCATAGGTATGATCTATTTTTTTAGTATCCTTTTCTAGGATTTTCTGTTTTATACTCTTTAAAAATTTTAATTTCAGTCAATCAAGTATATTCATTAGGACCAGATGTAGAGTCTCTTTACTTACCCATGTTTTTAACTATTCCATTTGGAGGCTATAGTATATTATTTTGACGTGTGCCTGTGGTTTGGGGTATAATGATTATAAGGCCACATCATTCTAGTGGGGATCCTTTATTTCAATAGATTCATCCATTGATGTAATCCTTGGCCTGGGCATATATTATTCTGTATGTGTTGTTATAAAATTCTTTTATAGGAAAATCTTGTTTTTTGATATTAGATAATTTGTGGCATTCATTTTTTAGTGAGGTTTTCAGGTGGGAAGTCAACACATAGAGGCCCTTCTTTCATTGTTGGAAATGTTGGATTTGGAATTAGCTGAGGTCAGGATGGTTGAGGATAATGGGGTATTTAGAGAGATTTTGGATGTTTCCTAGAGGTGGTTGTAACTATACACCCTAAATGTGATGTGGAGATTGATATATACATGCAACCTACTGCTTATTCGATTGCAATGGATCCACACCAAATGTCTCTTTATGAGTAGTGGGGGTTGTGGATTCAGATAAATTATAATATTAAGAGGGTTTTTATCTAGCCTAGATATTTACATGGGATTCTCTAGTTTTGTTCTCCAATAATGTGTATGGTAGTATGAGATTGTGCATAGAATATAAGAGGTTGAATCAGATGATGGTCAAGAACAGTTACCCAATTCCAAGGGTAGATGATCTTTTAATTTAGCTATGTTGGGTGAGTCAGTTCTCTATGATCGATCAGTAGTCTTGATATCCTCAGTTGAGGGTGAATGTAAGTGATATCTCAAATACTTACTTCAAATGCATGTATTAGCAATTTTATTTTGTTGTCATATCATTTGGTGTTATGAATTCACCATCCATGTTCATGGAGATTATAAAATCTATGTTCCACGAGTTTTATGACCAAATATTCAACATATTCCCTGACGATATCATGATCTAATTAATGTTCGATGAGGTTCATACTAATCATCTCATATATTTTTTAGGTCGTTTGACGCCCCCGGCTCCCTTTGGAATGTGTTGTGTCATTATGATGTGGCAGTAGACCCATCAAAGATCAATGTAGTTGATTCTTGGGTAGTACTGAAGAATGTATTAGAGGTTCCTAGTTTTATAGGACTCAAAGGATATAATTGTAGGTCTTTTCCTTATTTATAATTATTTTCATCAATGATGATAGTTTTGACCAGTAATGATCTTGATGTTCAGTGAGAAGATTAGTTCCAGGTAGAATTTAGTTACCAAATGTGGATGTTGGCGAGTCATTTAGTCTCATGAGGAGGGAATGATGTTTGAGCTTTTTTTTGATTATTTCCATCTTATTTTTGGATGATAGTTGATGTAGAAGAGGACGATGATTTCTTATCAGTCTAGTTAGTTATGTTCCTATGTGAATTACCACTCCATAACTGATATGAATTTCAAAGTGGTTGTATTTCTACTAACATTGTTGAAGCTTTACCTCATTGGGAGTTCATTGTCTTCTTCATGATTCACCACACCATCAGAGAAATCGTTGATTAGTGTTATCATAAATTACAGTAGTGATGGTTGATGGAGATTCTTCAATATTATGATTATGAGATATATTATTCGATAGGAAAAGTGAATATTCTGGTTGACCTTTATATGATAATGTCAAAGAAGGATGTTGATCAAGAGTCTTGGGATGCTTGTAGAATAATGGAAGAATTCGAATCCTTGTTCTTATATGGAAGGATTAATAGTAATAGAGGTTTTTTTAGATAATGATATATTATCATCTGATGTAGTTGGCATAAGAGTCACAATGGAGATAATCTTGTGTAGTGGGGATGCACAATCATGTTGGCCATGCTAATAATCTAGAGGGACTATTAGAAAATTTTCTAAAAAAGATATTGTTTCCTGGTAGGTTAATTTTTCATGTGGTGATGCATTAGGGGGGTTTTTTATGAGTTAATTGTCTTACCATTGGAGGAACACCATGATTTTTCAACGATGTTCCATGCCTTGAGGATGTATTTTTGGAGCTCAGGAAGAAATCTGTGGTGGTAATGTTTGTGGTGAGGTTCTTCGTTATCCAGTAGGTAATGGATGAGAATCAGGTTCTTGAATATACTTTATAGCCTTTGGATGTACCTGAGTTAAAATTTTATAATTTGTTGATTGATTTTGACAAAGGGTTACCCCAGGATCTAGGAGGTTTTGATTCTATCTGGGTGATCATGGAACACATGACCAAATCGACACACATCTTAGTGATGTTGTATTAAAGAGTAGTGGTTGGTTTGGATGATTTTCATTTAAATAATTTATGGTGATTTTGGACAGAATTACATCTAGTCTAGTTTTGGGATTCATTAAGTTGAGAATATCTTGAGAAGTATATTTCATTATGTTATCTTCATTCTCGATTCCAAAAATTTGATGATTTGTGTGCTTGAGGTGTTTGGAGGAGGTTCTATGATTTTAGGTGGAGGCATGACGTGTAGTAGATCTACTATAGAAAATAAATTCCATATATTGTGTACATGACATTTAATATTGATTAATAGTTATTGTATCCAATAGGTTCATGAAAAATATTCAGATAATGGGAAGACCTTGAGATTATTACATGTTGTTTACATATGATTTGGTAAATTTATTAAATAAAGGCCAATATTATGTGTGTTTTTAGTGAAATTTGAAATTTTTGGAATCGTGAGGATTACACAAGTGTAATGGTTAGATGGTGTGAATCCTTCAAGATTTGAGGTTTTATGTTGTTTTTATGAACCTAGTATCATTCATTCATCCACACCTCCCCCTATATGATTTTTCCATGATCTGAATCACCATGAAGAGATATTCCCACCTCATTCTCCCCACTTTTGTCCATTGGTTCAAGTGTTTTTTCATTTTAGATTCGTGGTAATACCTTATCTCTATTTAATGGTGGGTTTCACATGTTCTTATATAAGTGATCAACTATTGCGATGTGGTTTTTTTGGGGTGTGAGTTGGGATTATTTTTTATGATTCATTTTGTTGTTGTAGGTTGATCCATAGTTTCTCGTGTGTTGTAGAGGTTTATGGGAATTTACTCATCATACATTAGGACACAGTAAGTCAGAAATATTCTTTGAGATTGGGAGTCCCTCATTTCTCTTTATTCTACCTCAGATGGGATGGGTTCACTCAATTTAATCTCCAAGTTATGATTGTTATTCCATATTCGATGATAAAAAATTGGTCTTATTGAAATTTAAGTGTAAATGTGTATACATAAAATGTGCTTACAAATTTGAATTTTTTTTATTATATGGATTATACATGGTTGATTCCACATTAGAAAATTTGTCTGTTAGGGGATTTTTATTTGCTATATGATATGTATTACGACTATTTCATTTGTTGTGTTTATTGTGATATCAAACAAAAATGTAAATTGGATAACCCCATGTAATTGGAAAATAAAATGCTTCCCCCCAAAAATATGGCACGTGTGATAACTCCCCTAAAATGATGTTTAATGTTAAAAAAACCCTACATAAATATGTAAATGGAAATTTTAATTTCTCTGATGTGTGTCAGTGGTTTTGGGGTAGCGATGTGATGATGATGTGTGGTTGGGGTATATGGGTAATGATGGTATGATGGCCATGATTTTGTGGTGGAAAGATCTTTTGATTCACATGATTTTGTGGTGAATATATGGGTTTTTATGTGATTTTGGGGTAGTGAGGTGGTGGTTGTTTAGATTATATTTTGCATTTTTGTTGTGGTGGTATGATGGGGATGGTGAGTTATGCATGATACGTGGTGGTTCTTAATGTGTGTTTGGGTAGTCCATGAATAATTAAGTTGTTTAATAATGAATGAAATAGATTGGTTTTGGTTTGGTTAATGGGATGAAAATAAGAAATGAATAAATAAATGACATCTTGTGGGGTTTAATGTTGATAATGATTAAGAATTTAACGAATTGTTTGGATTATGGAATTGGTGGGTGTTGTTATTTTTCTTGAGACATGTGTGGTGTTTTTGATTTAGATGTGGAAGCTGATGTAGAGATGTTGTGAGTTGGTTAGTGTTTGGTTGGGAACCCAAAAAATGAACTTGTGTGTGGGGATTTATGGTTATAATTTATATTCTTTTATATTTATATATCGAACCCACCCACGTAGAGCCCTATGTGCCTAATGTGACATATTTAAGTGGGGGTGTTTTTCCTTAAATCTGGTTAGGAGGGAAGATCACTAGGTACCCTGTCATTCACACTCTCTCTCATATGCGAGGTAGGTATTTCATAGTAAGTGATGAACAGTGGTCTATTTGTGCACATTATGGTTGTCATGATAGCCCAGGTTTATTCTTCTGAGATGTTATGTGGATTTTCTTATAAATTGTGATCCTAGGGGACTTCTAGGGAGATATGACATTGTACAAGTGTTTTTAGGAATGATGTGTTCTGACTAGGCTTATGGGGTGTCTTATTTAGGTGTCATTCATAGTAGGTGGAGGGATTGCTGTTTATGTCGATATTTATGTTAACATACTACTCTAGTAATGGAATTCATTATAATGTGATGGACTGAGTGTATGGGGAAAAGAAATGACTTGACGATGCCTTCGGGGTGGTGGAGTAGATATCTATAGGCATGATATGATGTGGTCATTCTTGTGGGGAGTTGTTGTATTATAAATAGGTTGGAGATCTTGGATCTAAAAAAATTGGATGTGATATAGGCATACTAGTGTGAATGTGGGGTGGGTTTTCTGTTTATCAATGTGACCCATGTTCAATTTTATTACATGGATTCCGTTATTTTGTGAGTGCGCCTTAGTGAGGTGGCATAGATAATTGACCTGTTTTTATGTTGATGGTTCGACCATTTTCCCAGTGGTGAATTAGAATTATTATTTCACTAGTTCATTAGAGAGTATTGTTTTCTTAATGGTTATACTTTCATTATCAATCTATCGATATAAACTATTTTTATGTTTTTTTGGAGAAATACATGGACCCTTCTAGACATTACAATCTTTGACATTTTCCAAGCTATTAGATTTCCACCTAATATTTTCATTTAGGTGTTTAGTTATGGATACTTATATAAATATTAGTTTTATTTATACATTCACCCAAGATGGTTTTGTTTTCTTTTTATATTATGAAATCGATTTTTTTCTGGATGATTCATCGTATCTCATGATCCTATATTATAATAGAGGGTAATGCCTCCCATTTCATTGGATTTTTATACCCTCAGTTATAGTATCCAAACTAGGGACAACTCTAGGAATGGCTCATGGGTAATTATATATCTCCCCTAATATATGTATCATTGGAAGGAGGGGGTCATGGTAATCACCATTTTTCTTCAGTCGAAGAAATTTTCTCTACATTTTAATTTATAGTGTTCAATGAAATATTTTTCTAAAATAATATTTTCTTATATTACTTAAATTATAATTCAATCAATTCATTCCTTGGTAAATTTATTCGTGATCAGTAGAAGTGACTAAGATCAGACGACTTCCTTGAGATTGGGTGATGAACCGACATAAACAAGTTTTTACAATTTCTACCAAACTAAATAATCCTACATATTCTATTAATGTTCCATACCCAAAAATATAAATTCACAACCTCGCTTGTGTTTAATGAAAATAAAAAACCATGAAGATGCATATTTATAAATTTTTTATACCATTCATGGAAATATACTCCTTATTATGGTTTGTGAGTCTCCCCAATCATGGACTAGCCAATATAATCACAGTTTTTTACAATATGACAAAAATTATATTAAATCCAAATATTTTTCCTATAGTCACTTTGGAATGAGTAGTTTCACATGACTTATATAAATTAAATGTAACCATAATTTAAAAATCTCGTTGCATGTTCTGTTGTTTAACCAAATATAGATGTGGTCTTCATCTATGACCCTCTAATATAGTCAACAATAGCTTGATCAGTAAATTATGATTTAGAAGATAAACATCTAGGATAAAAATATTCCAATTTTGATTATCTGACTTCTCCGGCATAGACATACAATGACGATGGCTTCTAAACATTGTGTTGTACACTCTCTCTTGTTTCTCAATAAATTTTTTTTTGTTTTTAATTTTTTGAAAATTACATATACAATTTATTTTTCATCAAAATAAATATATATCATACATTTATAAAAGAAATAAATCTTAATTTATTTAATAGAGAAAAATTCTAGATAAAAAATCTCCAAAAAACATTTACTGAAACAATACACTCTTATCAACTTCATTTCCATAATCAGTTAGGCTCAATAAAATGCACTATGATATCCTAAATATTACATCATTTATTTCACCTCTGGTATCCTATAGAAAACTACTTATACACTTATTCTCATTTGGTTTCCATGAATAACTCATTCAATAATATTATTCAATATTGAATCACTAAAAATAATAATTTACCGATAATGAATTTAAGTATTTTTTCTAATACCTATATTATTGGACCCACTATTTCATCTTGAACTCACCCTATTCCAACATTCTACATGTTGATGATATCCATGAAAATCACTGAGAATCTCATCATTTAGAATATTTATAACCAAAAGCTCATATATAATAACTATATTATTTGAAACATGTGATTAATAGAATTCAATACAAAATAAGCACTTCTAGATAAATAAATATAAAATGATTTTCTTGGGTATCATCTTCATTAAAATAATTTTTTGAATTCCATTGAAAACTGATCATATAAGCTTAACTAGAATATATAATAAATAAAAGGAAATATATTCCCTTTGATATATGTCATGAATTATCCTGAATAAAAGTTAATATATTTTTTTAAAACTGGGATGTTTGGTTTATAAATTTTCATGTTTAATTTAATTATAATATCATAATTTGGGAAACACAATTGTTCATAAAGAGAAATATCATTAGAGAGTTCCACTATATATAATGGATTTATATTTCTCATAATAGAAATGTTCATATTCCATTTCCATTATTCTTGTAAATTGATGAATCTTCATTTTTTTCTCTAAAATGTTATATGCATTCATGAAAAGTCATACATTGTCATATTTTAAAAAATGTGGTAAAATAAAATATCATATGAAATCATAAAATTCATACTCAGAGGATGAATGATTTATTTAGTTTATCTAAAAGATAATTTACGTGGATTAATATTACCCATGAAGTTGAATTTACATATGTGATGTAAAATATAATACCTATAACAGAAAATCCTTTTTTAAGTTTCCAAAAATATCACACATGATTCAATTCATTATTCGGGATTGTCATATTTCATATGTGATGGTACTACATGAGATTTTATTTAAAAAAAATCAATGTACAATATTAAAATTATAGTCCAAAACGATATCTCATAAAACATAAGTTATGTCATTTTATCCACCTTTAACCAACTGAATGATATTTTAATCCTGTCAAGAAATATCAAATCAACCTATAATAACTCCCAAAAGAAAAATATAAAATTTCAACTTTTATAACTGTAATTCAACCGAAAACATTTGGATTTTTTTAAAAATAAATTGAATTTTTTCATAAGAAAATATTAAATCAATACAAATGTTCATTAAATCTCACTTGAATCCTAAAATACCGATTGTTATTTAAGGAGATGTATATAGAACCACACCACCAAATAAAAAATGTTTTTAAAAAAATATCAACTCTCGATTATGAGAAACATTATCCATGGGATTTAAATGAACTCCATATCAATTCACAAATCCATTAATAATTTATAATAATATCTCATATTTTTCATGAGCCACAACATTTGATCAAAAGTTATTGTACAGTTACACTTTAAAAAAGAATTTATTTCTCCCATTGAAAAAATATTGTGACATTATTTCTCCTACTTTATGAATATAATTCAAATCCCAATTGTGGTATTTAAATGTATCAACAAGTTATTTTAGAGGTATGAATCTTAAATTTCAAACATAACTACAAAAACCTAATTTTTGGAATATATTTTCTGAAGATATTAAATGTTTTATTTTGAGTAGAAATATATTGCCACATGATTAATCATTAACAAATTTTTATTGAAGGAAATTATACCTAATGCCTTTGTGTTTGGAATTATAACATTGCAATAAGTTTTTTTAAACCACTCCACTATAATTCTAAAACATGAACTTTACAAGTCTTTCAGTATTAATGAGAAAATATGATAACCATATTGTATCCGTAAAATCTGTGTACATTCCTAGGATCACACCACATACTATTACATTAATTTTTTAAGTGACACTTAATTCTTCTTCATTCAATAACAATATACACAATCCTCACGAATGGAAAAATCCCATTTAAAGATGCTCTGCTATATTTGATGTCCCCTTCCCAATTATAATCAGTTATTCTGTAAAAGTTTAAACCTATAATGCATCATTGTAACAAACGATAACTCATTTCACCTTTCTCATATATCATAAATATATTTTATGAAATAATGTTTGACAATTTATGGTTACTTTTAAATATATCACATAGTGTCAGGACATAGGTTATTTTTTGCCTATGGAAATTAAATACAATAATATTTTGATGATTATTCTAAACTGTTTTGAAAAACATTTCTTCAATCCATGTCCTTACACATGCTAATTTAATCCAAAATTGGAATTTTAATATATTTTAATTATTCAATTAAATTTTTTAATAGCTATAGAAATTATTTTTATAGGGATCAAAATATAGAATCCAATTTTCTCAAAATATGAAATCCTTGAAAATGATTTAATTATCCATTCATCGTCATATAAAACTATTCATTCATTTTTATATAAAACACCTCACATACATACAATATTTCACCACAAAAAATTATATCATCAATATACACTATTATATGATGTCTTCCAATGGAATAATTCGTTATATATTAATTTCATTCAACAATTTGATTTCAGAAAATAAATCATTTTATACAACAATCAACTTTTTGAACCAGAATATTATTTAAATTTCTGGACATAAAATTCATTTATAATTCTCCACACAATGTTTCAAAAAATAACATGAATGAAATACTCCAGCTTCTAAAAATACATTTCCTTTAATATTGCCATTTGAAAAATACCAATTTCACATTCATTTGATTCTATTCATAGTTATTGTTTACAACCACTACAAAAAAATTATAAATATTTAAAGCATTATAACTGGGGAATTTTTTTCTTCAAGTTCTAGGAATTACAACTAAGAATATAAATTTCATATCCACATATTTTTCTCTCCCCACATATATTTTCAAATTAATTTTATTTAAAAAATCAAATTTTATGCCAATGAAATTGTTATTTTTTCCATGGAACTAAATCCTTTGAGATGTTCATTTCAATTTGGGCCATCTCATAATTAATATCATGTACACAATTTCTTTCCATTTTATTCATCAATAGTTCTTGGTCCAACATGTGATATAATATCTGTATGGTTTTTAATTTATAGTCTCTTCTTGATTGCATAGGTTCCACTTTTTCTCAAGTGATATTTTTTATTTAATCACACCTTTATAGAATATAATACAATTTAATATCACAATCACATACCTCATATTAATATAGTTGTTGTTTTAAATCAATATCAATAATATTGGGTTGGGATTCAGCTTCTTTATCGACATCATAATCATAATTCATTAAGCCCCTACTCAGAGAGGAACCAATTTATTACATCTAGTTGACTTTAAATTACCTAAATCCTGACAATTTTTACATCAGAAAATTTATTCAACCAACATTTTTAGTACTGTAATCCACTTATATTAGATATGTATCCCATAAAGACTACCACATCTTATTTTTCTTAAAATGTTCCCCAATTTATATTTTATTATTTTTTAAAAATACGGATAACCAAATACGTTGAAATATTTAATGGTTGTATTCTTTTAATAGAAAATATAATTCATAGTGATATGTGGCTTAGGTTTTAAAAGGCACCAGTTATGAATATGTAAAAAATTACCCAAAACCTATCAATAAATTTATTTTGAGATGTTGTGATTATATTACACTTTCTTTCCCAATTGTGAAATCTAATAATATTTCACTTCGTAATGCCATTTTTGGGGATTCTGTGGTGTGAATATGACAACCCTGCTTTTTATTACAACTTAAACATGCTTTATTACATAAAACTTCACTTGATACAACAAAGAAGATCGAGAGGTTTAGTGTCTTTTGGGATTAGGATCATTACATAAAAAACTTTAAACTTGAAATACAACATCCTTATTGAAAACTTCTTTTACATGACCACTACATTCCTTCGTACTTAGCATTGCATGGGATAACCTGAGGACATGCATAAGAAAAGGGTGAGCTATAAAGCCCAGTAAGGGAGTACACAATGAATAACATGAGGAGTACAATACATGTTAGGCAATAGTCATATCAATAGAGCATAAGAGAGACATGAACACAAAGGCATGATAAAGCATGATAATCATAACATGGAAATGTGGAAACAACACTTAACATTGAATTAGCATGAGCCAAGGCTCATTGCACATGGAGCATGAGTAAACCCTCATTGCACTTGAAGCACGAGTAAACCCTCGTTGCACTTGAATTAGCATGAGTCAACACTCATTGCACATGACGTATCATGATACTATACTTTACCCAATGCATTGGAGCGCTATAAAGGGCGCACCCTTCTTAAACATTTCATTTCATGCATAAGTGTGCCACATGGATCATAAAACATGGATTCATAAAACATAATAATTTCTTCCACGATAAAGGAATGTGGAATTCATACATGAAACTTTATAATCAATATGTAAATGTGCATAAAGTTGAATAACCTTGATGGAGAAATGGGCATGGTATTCACTACACAAAGACATTGGCTTAGAAAATTGGTGCGATTTCGGCAGCGTAACGGCGTGACATAAGAATTCATAAAAAAAAGGATGATGAGAGAGAAAGGGGTTCCTCATCATATTTACATGTAATGGACAGTAAGGAGTTCATATATATACATGTCCCAACAATCTAAATGGAATTTAGATTCATGATACAAAAGTATTGCTTGAATATAAAAGAAGAGAGAGAAGTTCCTTTCGGAATTTCGGCATAGTAACGGGTGTACATGGGAGGAATTTAATGAGAGAGAAAGGGGTCTCCCATCATTCAAACTATAAAAGGGCAGTATGGGAGAGGTGTGAAACCATACCCCAACATTCATAAATGAAATTAAAAGGGCAATACAACTTAAAGAAAATTGACAAAAAAATGAGAAAGGAAGAAAAACCCTTACTTGGAAGTGTGCTTCCAAAGGCTAGAGAGAGGCTTGTGAGAGGCTTCTTGGGAGCTTGGGGCACCTTGGGAGGATTCTAGAGAGAGTAGGGCAGAGGTTGGACGAACTTAAAGGGCTTTGTGTGAGGAGGAAGTGGGAGCTTGGGTGGGTTTATATAGGAAAGGTGAGAGAATTCTTTATTATTTAGGTTTGGGACCCCTTATATTAAAATAATCCAAACCACAAACCATCCCATGGTATTTGCCCATGGTTTCAGGAAAAGGAAAGAGGAAAACAATATTTTACAAGGCCAAGGTCCGAACTTATTAAAAAATTAGGGTTGCTTATGTGGAGGTGAGTCACACTCCCATGGAAATTAATTTAAAAAGGCAAAGTGTTGAATAAGTCTTGAGGGCTCCATTAATGCTTTGAAAAGTGAGTCAAACAAACCCAAAACCTCATTATTTTAATGATAAAACACATATTGGACGAACATAAGGATTATGGTATTTTATTACATCACCATTGGGTCATTATGATGTCATAAAACACATTATATATTTAAATGGTATTTAATTTTTACCCAAAAATTTGACTGTCTCAGAAAATTATGAAAAATTCACCGTTGGATAATTTCGACGTCCTGATTCCAAAAATAATATTTATTTTATCTAAATAATTTTCTAAATATGTGAATTTTCACTTTTAAAATAAAAACCGACATTTATAAAAAAATTCACGGGTTTTGACAGAAATGGCTTTCAAACCTTAATAAAAATTTTAATTGCATTCATAAAATTATAAGATCATTTATATTTAATAAAAATTAATTTAATATTAATAATAATATTTTATTAAAATATTATTTAATTCAAAAATCCTTTAATTTAATAAAATATAATTCTTAATTAAATAATACTAAAAACACCGTTTGTACTTTAAAAACTAATTACAATGTATCAAAAATGACTAGAAATTATATTCATTATTATATACAAAAATAATGTACATGGACATGGTGCTACTTATTTGTTACAAAACCCCTTAAAATATCCGCATAAGACCTAAGGGTAAGGTGTGCGATGGTGACAGACTCTTGGGGTTGCTCGGATAACATTGCTCGAGTGGTGATCTCTATCAACTTCCATTTTTCCCGTAGACGATCACGTTCGAGCTTGACTTGATGAAGCTCAGCTTGGGATTGGTCAAGGGCAAAGCCCAAAGACGCCACCTCCTTTCCGAGCTCCAACAAATGGGCTTCGTAAGGGGCAATTCTACTGGATGAGGCCATCGCTTCCTTTGTCTGAGTAGAAAATTGGTTCGTTAAAGCCTTATATTTAAACTACCCAGATGATCACTGTTCAACGGCTATAAAAGTAACGGTCACAAATCTTAACGTAAAACTTAAAGAAGTTGACATCTTATAAAAACATTTTTCATAAAGAAACATTTAACTGGATCAAGAGGGATTTTCCATTAATGAAACTTTGGGTCGTTACAACATTCCCCCCTTAAGAAATTTCACCCTCGAAATTTTCCTTTTCCCACACTAAAACAAATGTGGGTAACTTAGCTTCATCATATCCTCCGACTCCCAAGTTGCTTCTTCAAACTTGTGGTTTCTCCACAACACCTTGACGAGGGGCATTGTCTTATTTCGTAGAACTTTTTCTCTACGATCCAAGATCTTCACTGGTTTCTCCTCATAAGAAAGATCGTCTTCTAATTGTACCACCTCAGAAGAGAGTACATGTGAAAGGTCTGGTATGTACTTCCTTAAGAGGGATACATGGAAGACATCATGCACCTTGGCCATAGCAGGTGGAAGTGCTAGTCGATAGGCCACGGCCCAAACACGATCAAGAATCTCGAAGGGGCCGATGTACCTTGGACTTAACTTCCCTTTCTTTCCAAACCTCATGACCTTCTTCCACGGAGATATGCGTAAAAACACCATGTCTCCGAATTTAAACTCAAGGTCTCATCGACGATTATCTGCATAACTCTTCTGTCGACTTTGGGCTGCCTTGATATGCTGCTGAATGGTTTTCACCTTCTCCACCATTTCTTCGACCATTTCTGGTCCAAGCAGCTTACGTTCACCGACCTCATCCCAACATGCCGGTGTTCTACACCTTTTCCCATACAGGGCTTCATATGGTGCCATTTGGATGCTCGAGTGGAAACTATTATTATAAGAGAACTCAACTAGAGGAAGATGTTGATCCCATCCTCCTTTAATGTCCATTGAGCACGCTCGCAACATATCCTCAAGTGTTTGGATAGTCCGCTCGGATTGGCCATCAGTTTGAGGATGATAGGCTGTACTGAAGTTCAGTTCAGTATTCAGAGCATGTTGAAGACTCTTCCAAAACTTAGAGGTAAATCTTGGATCTCGGTCAGACACAATAGATAGTGGTACTCCATGCAACCGTACCACTTCCCTGATATATATCCGTGCCAGTTGATCCAAAGAGAAATCCTCTCGAATAGAAATGAAGTGTGCAGTCTTTGTAAGATAATCCACAATAACCCAGATTGCATTGTTGATTTTGGATGTCCTTGGGAGTCCAGTGACGAAGTCCATGGTGATGTTCTCCCATTTCCATTCTGGTATGGGCAATGGTTGCATCATCCCCTTAGACTTCTGCCTCTCTGCCTTCACTTGCTGACACACCAGGCACTTTGATGTATATTCGGCGATCTCCTTCTTCATATTATCCCACCAAAAGTTTTCTCGGAGATCTCGATACATCTTTGTGCTCCCTGGGTGAATAGAAAAATTTGAACTATGTGCATCATCAAAAAGTTCCTTCTTCAGCTCCGAACTTGATGGGACACATAGTCTTTTCCCGAACCGCACAATTCTTTCTTCATTAACATTAAAATCTGAGGATTTTCCCTTTTTGATAGCTTCCACTTTTTCTAGGATTCTCGCATCATCCTTTTGAGCATCCTTTATCCTTTCCAAAAGAGATGGTTGAGCAATCATTTGTGAAAGGATTGATGATGTTCCCTTGTTTATGATTCCCACATCCATCTTCATCAAGTCTAAGAAGATTGGATCCTTCTCAATTCTCATCATTGATAGAATTGCTGGATCCTTTCTACTTAGGGCATCCGCCACCTTGTTCTCCTTCCCAGGGTGGTAATGTATTGAATAGTCATAATCCTTTATGAGCTCTATCCATCTTCTCTGGAGCATATTAAGCTCTTTCTGTGTGAATATATATTTAAGACTCTTGTGGTCAGTATATATCTCACATTTCTCTCCATAGAGATAATGCCGCCATATTTTCAAGGCAAAGATCACCGCCGCCAACTCCAGCTCATGCGTTGGATAGTTTCGCTCATGGATTGTCAACTGCCTTGAGGCATAGGATATAACTTTATCATTCTGCATCAGCACACATCCTAAGCCCTTCTTCGAAGCATCACTGAATACCACAAAAGCTCCCCCCTTGTGGGTAAAGTGAGCACAGGTGCAGTGATAAGCCTCCTTTTCAACTCTTTGAAGCTTTCTTCGCATTCATCACTCCAAGAAAACTTTACTCCCTTTCGAGTTAGCTTGGTAAGAGGGTTGGACAATCGTGAGAAGTTTCTCACAAATCGTCGATAATATCCAGCTAACCCCAAGAAGCTACGGATATCAGTTACCGATGTTGGCCTCGGCCATCCCTCAATTGCATCTGTTTTGGAGGGGTCCACAGATATTCCATTGCTTGTGATGATATGGCCCAAGAATGAGACCTCCTTCAACCAGAACTCACACTTGTTGTACTTGGCATAGAGCTTCTCCTTGCGCAAAGTCTCCAGTACAGTTCTTAAATGCTCCTCATGGTCCTCCTTGGTTTTGGAGTATATTAGAATATCATCTATAAAGACTACCACAAATTTATCTAGGTAATCTCTAAAGACTCTATTCATAAAGTCCATGAATATTTCTGGAGCATTGGTGAGTCCAAAAGGCATTACTATGAATTCATAGTGCTCGTACCTTGTACGAAAAGTAGTCTTGGGGATATCTTCCTTCTTCACCCTTAGTTGATAATATCCCGACCGCAAGTCGACCTTGGAGAAGTATTATGCTCCACGCAAATGATCAAACAAGTCATCGATTCTTGGGAGAGGATACTTGTTCTTTATCGTGATTTTGTTAAGTTCACGATAATCGATGCAAAGCCGCATTGACCCATCCTTCTTCTTGACGAAGAGGACTGGTGCACCCCATGGTGATGCACTTGGGCGTATAAACCCTTTCTCCAGATTCTCCTGTAGTTGTTTCTTCAGCTCTTCAAGCTCAACAACAGCCATTCTATATGGATTCTTGGATATTGGTAGCGCCCCAGGTATAAGTTCAATTGAGAACTCGACATCTCTTCTTGGAGGAAGACCAGGAAGTTCCTCGGGAAATACTTCAGCGAATTCCCTCACAATAGGCATTTCTTCAATGGTGGTTTCTTCCATGGACTCAATCATCTGAGCCAGATATGCGTGCTCATAAGGCAGTAATATCTATGCTTGAGATGATGGAGCTAAAGGAGATTCATCTTCCTCCTGACACTTGTAAAGAATCGGGGGTCGATACTCCATATGGAGTGTGATTTCCCTCTCCCGACAATTTATGTTGGCTCTATATAAGGAAATCCAATCCATGCCAAGAATTGCATCAAATTCCACCAAAGGGAGTATGACGAGGTTAGTCGGGAAATTCAATACACAGATTATAACAGGGGAGGACTTATACTCTTGGGATGCAATGATTGCCCCATTTTCCGTACTCACCGACATCTTTACTTCCATGATTTGTGGTGGTGCAGGGATTGTTCTACTAAACTTTTGAGATATAAAAGAATGCGTAGAACCTGAATCAAAAAGTACGTTCGCTATTCTTGAATGAATAACTAGCGTACCTGTCACCACTTCGTTGTTGGGGTTCACTTCGGCAGAAGTGATGGAAAAAGCTCTTCCTTGCTGTCTTGGAGGTTGTTGATTGCCTCCGATAACCCTTGTATTAGGGCACTGATTCGCAAAATGACCAGGTTCTTTGCATTTGAAGCATTGAACAACGCGTTGAGGTTCGAACGGAGCGTTCCTCCCCTCCGTCGCAGCCGCGGGTCCTTCTTGCTGACAGTTAACAGCTAGGTTCCCTTCTCTTCCACACTTGAAGCATTTTCTTATCCCCCTAAGGCAATTTCCAGGGTGCTTTTTTTCCACACTTTTGGAAAGTGGGGTGCTGGAATTTCTTAGCGCCGTTGGATTTATCCATCGGACCACCAGCATTGAAGTCCACCTTCCGCTTCTTGTCCCCATGATACCCCTGTGATTCTCCGATCTCCATTTCAACCTTGAGGGCACATCGGACAATTTCCTCATAGCTGTCGAAGTCACGGATCGCTAATGATTTCCGCAAGCTAGGCTTCAGCCCACCAAAGAAGCGGTCAACCTTGCATTCGGGGGTAACGACAAAGCCGGAAGCGTATCATGCAAGCCTTGTGAAGTTTTCCTCGTACGCTCCCAAAGATTCCTCATCTTTCTGCTTGAGGGAAAGGAAGTCCCTTTCCATCTTAAGACGGAGGGTGCGTGGAAAATATTTATCGAAAAACATCTTCCGGAATACCTTCCATTCCAAAGCCTCGATCTCCTCCTCAGGCTTCGTATTTTTGATCAATGTCCACCATTGATCAGCTTCACCCTCCATACGATAAGCCGCCAGGAGAACCTTCTCTTTTTCAGAGCATTGGAGGATGGAGAATATCTTTTCAATGGAGTTGATCCATTGTTCAGCAATCGTGGGATCAGATGATCCACTAAAAGTAGGAGGCCTTTGTCTCATGAAGCTTTCAATAGTGACTTGTTCTTTCTTAGGGGGGGTTGAAGGTTCCTCTTGACCAGTGTTTCTATTCAAAACTTGAGTTAGCTGAGAGAGAAGCGTGACAAAGTTCGCGATTCCCGCTCCCATTGGATTGGGCACCTCATAAGTATAATCATCACACTGATCTTCACAACGGTTGTTAGCCCGAGTTCTCCTATTACCGGCCATTGGCTGGAATAAAAGGAAAGATAGGGGTAACACATAAAGGGTAATCCAAAGACTAAAGTTGATGACTTATAAATAAACTTTAATCTCTTTAACTCATGAGTCTATAGGATTCAATCCAGGCTTTTCAAGGTCTTCCTTCTAACATATATCCTTAGGGGCATTTTTTCCCTTAATAAGGGCTCATACTAAGATTGTGAATTTATCAAAACATATCCCACAGGAGTGTCGTAACCAAGAGTGCAGCAAGGCCCGTTGTCGTGCACCAGTTCCCGTTCGAGTCTAGCTCAAAGCGGTGTTTTCGGGTTTTACCCCTAGGATACATCTGTGCCAGAGCCGCCTCTACCTGCTCGTATCCAGACATGGATGTATTTGTTTGATAAACCACTTACTTAGTATTTACCAAAACTTATGGATGTTTTTATTATGCTTAGTCTTGTATCTAAGGCTTTACTAGGGTTTCCTAATCCCAAAAATAACTAAACCTATCCTCTGATACCAACTATGACAACCCTGCTTTTTATTACAACTTAAACATGCTTTATTACATAAAACTTCACTTGATACAACAAAGAAGATCGAGAGGTTTAGTGTCTTTGGGGCTTAGGATCATTACATAAAAAACTTTAAACTTGAAATACAACATCCTTATTGAAAACATCCTTTACATGACCACTACATTCCTTCGTACTTAGCATTGCATGGGATAACCTGAGGACATGCATAAGAAAAGGGTGAGCTATAAAGCCCAGTAAGGGAGTACACAATGAATAACATGAGGAGTACAATACATGTTAGGAAATAGTCATATCAATAGAGCATAAGAGAGACATGAACATAAAGGCATGATAAAGCATGATAATCATAACATGGAAATGTGGCAACAACACTTAACATTGAATTAGCATGAGCCAAGGCTCATTGCACATGGAGCATGAGTAAACCCTCATTGCACTTGAAGCACGAGTAAACCCTCGTTGCACTTGAATTAGCATGAGTCAACACTCATTGCACATGACGTATCATGATACTATACTTTACCCAATGCATTGGAGCGCTATAAAGGGCGCACCCTTCTTAAACATTTCATTTCATGCATAAGTGTGCCACATGGATCATAAAACATGGATTCATAAAACATAATAATTTCTTCCACGATAAAGGAATGTGGAATTCATACATGAAACTTTATAATCAATATGTAAATGTGCATAAAGTTGAATACCCTTGATGGAGAAATGGGCATGGTATTCACTACTCAAAGACATTGGCTTAGAAAATCGGTGCGATTTCGGCAGTGTAACGGCGTGACATAAGAATTCATAAAAAAAAGGTTGATGAGAGAGAAAGGGGTTCCTCATCATATTTACATGTAATGGACAGTAAGGAGTTCATATAAATACATGTCCCAACAATATAAATGGAATTTAGATTCATGATACAAAAGTATTGCTTGAATATAAAAGAAGAGAGAGAAGTTCCTTTCGGAATTTCGGCATAGTAACGGGTGTACATGGGAGGCATTTAATGAGAGAGAAAGGGGTCTCCCATTATTCAAACTATAAAAGGGCAGTATGGGAGAGGTGCGAAACCATACCCCAACATTCATAAATGAAATTAAAAGGGCAATACAACTTAAAGAAAATTGACAAAAAAATGAGAAAGGAAGAAAAACCCTTACTTGGAAGTGTGCATCCAAAGGCTAGAGAGAGGCTTGTGAGAGGCTTCTTGGGAGCTTGGGGCAACTTGGGAGTATTCTAGAGAGAGTAGGGCAGAGGTTGGACGAACTTCAAGGGCTTTGAGTGAGGAGGAAGTGGGAGCTTGGGTGGGTTTATATAGGAAAGGTGAGAGAATTCTTTATTATTTAGGTTTGGGACCCCTTATATTAAAATAATCCAAACCACAAACCATCCCATGGTATTTGCCCATGGTTTCTGGAAAAGGAAAGATGAGAACAATATTTTACAAGGCCAAGGTCCGAACTTATTAAAAAATTAGGTTTGCTTATGTGGAGGTGAGTCACACTCCCATGGAAATTAATTTAAAAAGGCAAAGTGTTGAATAAGTCTTGAGGGCTCCATTAATGCTTTGAAAAGTGAGTCAAACAAACCCAAAACCTCATTATTTTAATGATAAAACACATATTGGCCGAACATAAGGATTATGGTATTTTATTACATCACCATTGGGTCATTATGATGTCATAAAACACATTATATATTTAAATGGTATTTAATTTTTACCCAAAAATTTGACTGTCTCAGAAAATTATGAAAAATTCACCGTTGGATAATTTCGATGTCCTGATTCCAAAAATAATATTTATTTTATCTAAATAATTTTCTAAATATGCGAATTTTCAATTTTAAAATAAAAACCGACATTTATAAAAAAATTCACGGGTTTTGACAGAAATGGCTTTCAAACCTTAATAAAAATTTTAATTGCATTCATAAAATTATAAGATCATTTATATTTAATAAAAATTAATTTAATATTAATAATAATATTTTATTAAAATATTATTTAATTCAAAAATCCTTTAATTTAATAAAATATAATTCTTAATTAAATAATACTAAAAACACCGTTTGTACTTTAAAAACTAATTACAATGTATCAAAAATGACTAGAAATTATATTCATTATTATATACAAAAATAATGTACATGAACATGGTGCTACTTATTTGTTACATAACCCCTTAAAATAGGCGCATAAGACCTAAGGGTAAGGTGTGCGATGGTGACAGACTCTTGGGGTTGCTCGGATAACATTGCTCGAGTGGTGATCTCTATCAACTTCCATTTTTCCCGTAGACGATCACGTTCGAGCTTGACTTGATGAAGCTCAGCTTGGGCTTGGTCAAGGGAAAATCCCAAAGACGCCACCTCCTTTCCGAGCTCTGACAAATGGGCTTCGTATGTGGAAATTCTATTGGATGAGGCCATCGCTTCCTTTGTCTGAGTAGAAAATTGGTTCGTTAAAGCCTTATATTTAAACTACCCAGATGATCACTGTTCAACGGCTATAAAAGTAACGGTCACACATCTTAACGTAAAACTTAAAGAAGTTGACATCTTATAAAAACATTTTTCATAAAGAAACATTTAACTGGATCAAGAGGGATTTTCTATTAATGAAACTTTGGGTCGTTACAGTGAAAGACCATTATTTTTACCCATTTTAGGAATTATATCTTTAAAATGAAACATAAACATATTAAATTACATTATTAGATATTATTTTCTTGATGAAGAGAAAAAAATATTTTTCAACATGTCTCCATAAAAATTGAGGTATCCCAGTGACTTCTGTCTTGTTCACGATGAACATCACATTGGTCATTCAAATATTTCCTTGATAAAACCATGATATTTTAGTCATTAATATTAATTATATAAATAATATTTTTTGGTTCATTTATTATTTAAAAACAAAAATAAAATGAGTCTCGTAAAAATTTAGAATGAAAGAAACACTTTAATAAACCATGAGAATAAAATGTAAAATATCAATATGAAAATTAGAGGATGAGTAAAACATCATGTAAATGAATTGATAGATATAATTATTCATTAGGCCTTATTATAAGAAACTCTTATTGTTTTAATGAATAAACTTATGTTTTCGAATTCCAATGAATTCCTTTATTTAAATATTATGTTCTGATTATTAGAAATTATTAATAAAAGTCTTATTTCTCAATGTATTGTATTTTCAAATATATTATTTATTTTCAGCTTCGTAAATAATAGATTAAAATTTAAAGGATTATTTTACCAATTTTTTTAATTTATAAAACTAATATTTTCAATAATTTTAAATTTTCAAATTCTATAAAATATAAAAAATAAAACGTAATTTTTCAATAAATAATTTTTTGTAATAATATATTCTATTTTGTTAAAAGATTTAATTTAAAAGAAAAACAGATTAGTATTTTAATTTAAATTTTAAAAAAGAAATCCTTTTGTATTCAAAATGTTGATATTATATTAGAATGATAATTTGTGTGTTTTTTAAAGATGCCAATATTGTATTAAATATTAAAAGTTATAGTATATTATGAATAATATAAATCGTATGATGTCATCATTATATAATTTTGGAATAAGAATTTATGAACCTTATTTTCAACAAAAAAGGAAATTTATAATATAATGAATTTATTCATATTAATTTCAATTTATAAAAATTTATTTGAACATACTGAACCTATACTCAATTTTAAAATAGTGGGATTTTTTTTTGATTATATCCATTTTATTGAGTGGTTGGGAAGCACCATTAGGTGTTTATTTTATTTAAATTTAATATTAAAAAACATTTACTAATTACAAGGTAATAAAATTCTTGGGAATCAATGTCACCCAATAGTAGTTGAATTAAATAAAAAAATAAAAAAATATTTTCACCTACAAACACCCCCACCTCAAGTTTAAATTCCCACTCATTATCCGATTACCATCCACTAAAAACCCATTTATCTTTTATTTACTCTCATATAATCTCAAAAGAGTCTAGACAAGGAGTTTGTAGGGTATTTAGGAGTTCTTATCACACAATAAGAGTCCACATTCATTGTTATAATTTCATCACCTATTCCAAACATTATTTTTTCAATCCCTAGGTTTCATATACATTAAAATTTGAAAATGTTATTATAATACACCTTTACAAAATCCTTGTTTTATTATCAATGGTATATCACTATTAAATATCATTAAAATACCTCTATAACCAATTTTATCTCTTAAACTATCCAATATCTGTATAAAACTCTATTATTTTTGTAAACATTGTGTTATTTCCAAAAAATGATGGCCCCAAATGAATAAAAAAATATGGATTTTGGCTCTGGAATTGATTCACCTCGAGGTAATAACTATAAAAATGTTTTTTTGTGAAATAACATTATCATATCTATTTCATGATAAGAGAGCCTAATTTCTCACCGTCTTTGAAACTCATGGGGTATATACTTGGGTTAAATAATTTGATATTTATGAACCATAATGAAGCATTATTCTCTTTTTAAACCACAAATATTGATAGTTAGTTTATAATATATAAAAAAATTCATTTTAAATTATTTTAATAAATTTGGAATAATTTTAAAAATTAATAATATAAAAATTAATTAAAATCATGAAATAAAATAGGGTAAATATTATATAAAAACATGTCTTAAATTGAATCTCTATTCAAATTAAATGATAAAAAAATAAATTACCATGGTTATTAATGATTATGATTATAAAAATTGAATATTATACTTTTTTCAGTAAATATATTAATAAATAAATTTTTTTGATACTTGGTTTTCAAATGTGATGAAACCAAATATTACATAATATAAGGGTTATTTTTCTCTAGTTCAATTTCTTGAGTTTTTATTCTTAATATGCACCAATTTAATTTTATAGTGTAAATACCACCAATTTGAATATTTTATCTTAAATAATTTGTAATTCATAGGTTTATGAATTTTATTAAATCTATTACTATTCCTTTTTCATTAATTCATCCATTTCATATGACATAAGGACTTTATTTGTTATCATAATTTACATTCATTAAGTAATATCCTTTATTCCCGAACTTTATACTTCTAGGTTTCTTATCTTTCACAAAATTTTGGTATTATATTTTATTCTATATATACATTCTGGTGTTTATAGGGATTCATGATTTTTTTACCTCCCTTAACTTACCCATTCATCCAAACGACATCTTGTGTGTGGGATCATCCTCATATCTTCGTTATTATATAAAATAATTATCTTTCACTTCCATTTTTTATTTTTTCGATAATTTGTGATAACCCGCATCATTTTGGTATGTAAATATTAGAGAAAATGTGAACCATTTTGATTCTCAAAGTGTTTGGGTTCACATTGGTAAAATATCTAATAGGATAATATCTGATAAATCTTTGAACAACTATGTTGGTACTATTACAATTTTCTTAACCTAGGGGCGATCTTTGAGGGATATTCAAACCATTGGAATTTTCATATAATATCTAAGATTCAATGAATTAAAAATAAAATTTCTTTGACTTTATCAATTGATTATATCTTTTAGAAGGCATATGAAATTGAAATTCAATCTCAATATTTGAGCTCAAAATGCGGTTGTTCTCTAGACAAGGTACACAATTTCCTCAGGAGATAGGGCCAATATCGAGTAGATTTAAATTTTTTTTATTTCATATTACATTATTTTTCATTTTCCTTTATATTCTTTTAAACATGTTTCCATTGTTTTTCCTCATACTCCAATGTGAATCTCATTTGGGAACATTAGAAAAGAGAGTTATTGTGGGATAATATGGAGATGAAGAGAAAGAACCACCAAAGGAGCTTGTTCGAAGGTAGATCATGGTTTGGTGGGTGCATGGTGTCATTCTAGTGGGATGATTCTATTGTTTTTTCACATATGTAGTCTTTTTAATGTTCTTTATCTATGAATAAACAGATTTTAATTGTTCCTATGTTTTAAAAACTTTTGTGGGTGTATGGGGACCCGTTGTGCGTCGGTATGTGGATTTTGGGTATAAATCAGACAATTTGGGCTGGTTTGGGTGTTTCTTGGTAAAGAAAACATGTGTACCCAAAATGTAGTTTTGAGAACAGAAGCCTCACTTTATTCTTATTTATTGATGTTGAGTCTTTGAATAAAAAATTAAATGTACATTGGAGTTCACACCATGTTGTCGCGACTCAGCGGTGTTCATGGGGCACATAACCATCCATGATATATGGCAATAACCCACGCAATGAATATAGCCACATGCCTTATATTGTTCTTTTCTAGAAATAAGGTCTAGGTTTGTGTTTGGGGGGGGGGGGTTGGTACATGTCTATGTATGTAGTGGTGGGATCTAGGTGGGGTACAAACCATGTATGGGTGGTGCACACCGAAATGTCCTAATGTGTACATGATTATTAGGGTTAAGCTACACAGGTAGGTACCATTGTGTTGATACACAACTTCTATTGAGTGATACACGCCATGTACTTTAGGAAAGATTATGTTGAGTGTAATGAGGCACAAGAATAATGATGAGCATTGGGATTAAACACCGTGTTCCCTACAAACATTGCATGTACATTTCCTTAGTATGTTCTACCAATTATTCAACCTAGTGTAGAAATAAGACTTTTGAGATGTCCTTTTGTTTGGTTTACACATAGATCATGATGGAAGAGTCCATTCAGAATTTTTATTCCATATATATAACTTTTCATTATTGGAATTCATTTTTTAAAATATAATATTTAATATTTGGATTCAGAATCCTCAATTTGGATGGGTTATGAGTGGCGGGGCTTGGGTAGGGGTTGTGTGATCATTGAACATCCTATATTGATAATTCTATGGAGTACTATTTGATGATCTTTATAAGGATATTGTAATTTGGGTTCATATGGTATCTTTTAGGTGATCTAGTTTTGTTTGTATGGATAGAACTAGATGGTTGAGGTTAGAGAAGGTTTGTTTTACCTTCTATGTATGAGGAGAAGATATATTGAATCCTTTGGGTGAGGTTGATGTTGTGGGGAAGCTATGGATGAATTTTGTTAATCATTTTAAGTGATACCAGTGACACTTGAGGATTCCCATATGGGATGGTTACTGATCTTGTTTTCATTGGTTTCGATATTTGTTTGTTGAGTATTACATAGTTTCTTGGTATTATTTGGATGAAATTTTGGAGGAGTTGGTACCCATGGATGGGTTGTTTGTAGGGAAGGCAGATTGATATTTTTCTTGGATGGGATTTCCCTTGAGGTTTTGCTTTAGACGCAGATCCTTTTTAAGGGTCACACATTTGATTTGGTTATATGGAAAAAATTTACGTCACTGATTAATCTTCATTGATTTTGGATTCCCCATTGGTTGTGTTATTGACCAAGGATCAATGGGAAGAAATTGAAGCCTAATTTATTTGTCTTTTCACTGGGGTTGTCTCTTAATTTCGAAAATCTAGTGGATTCCATCATAGGGTGCCATTATATTTCTATTTGGAGTGAACTATTTTTGGATTACTATAAGGGAATGATCCACGAGCAAGTATAGAAGGGGGGGGGGGGATTGATGGATTTAGATTTATGCTATATCCCCGAGAACCATGGTTGACCTGTGATTTTGTTTCACCTGGGATGCGTCATTGAGATCCCATGTTGGATATTTTTTTATGATAAGAACAAGGATGTTGATGTAGTTTCCCTTATATGTTGTATGAGTGTTGATCAACATTGGTCATTTAGTTGTTTGGATTCTTGGGTCAATATTGGACTGTCCCACTTTAGAATAGCCTTTGACATCGAAGTTTGAGGTAGTTTATGCTCAGGAGTTTGATTTTTGGAGGAGAGCCATCGGATTCCATGGATCAGTTATTATCCTGGATGTTGATCTGGTTCTATCATCCATTTGGTGGAAATTCTTATATGTGCATTCAATGTCAATGGGTGATCTGGATGAGTAATCACCACATATCATTTCATGGTAATCCTGACTAGATTTTCTTCAGTATTATGAGGTGTCAATAAACTCCCTGAGTTAGTGTTATGTATTCAATATTCTATTGTTATTTAATGTCCATGGATGATGGATAATTCTAGATTATGGTATGGAGACCACATTTTCGGGGTCAATATCTAGTACCCGAATTTTTCTGGAGGGCCTCTGAGACTAACATGTTTTCTAGTTGTATCAACCTGGATGAAACTGTTTCTTTTCCATATTGTGCTATTGGGGTCCTAGAGAACATTAAATGTGTTTTTTCAGGTGTATTCATATAGTTCTTTCATAGGGTTAGATAAAAATTATTATTTCATTTATACCCTTGAAATCTGATGTATATCTAGAATACACAACAGTACTCATGTGGTACGGTGAGTTATGTACCGCAATACATTGATTAAGTCCATATCCAGGGTAGAATTACCATGGGTGTCAATTTATAAATAGTGGTTGGAAAATTTATTTTTCTTCTTTTGAGACCATTTTATTATATAGATTTTAATTTCTATGACCATTGTTATCAGTCCTCGGCTATGTTGGGAATATCATGTGTTAATTAATATATTATGACAATGTATTATAGGTTCACCATAGGTGGTTCCAAAGTAGGATACATTTCATACCCTCTATTTGTGAATCTCTCTCTTTTTGTAGACCTAATGTGTGATTTCATAATGGGTAACATGTTACTATATGGGTTGAGTTGATTCCCTAGTTTTTGTGATCAATTAGGTAATTTTGTGTGGATTCATGGAACTGGGTCGGTGTAGGTCAAGCGTTTTAGAGACTGAGTATCTATTTTGGATCAATGATGGAATTCAAACTTGAAATATTTATTTTTAGATAGTTTTTATTTTATGCTTTTTCAGACAACTGGATTACCATTTATTGTAGGTTTTTAATTATTTGAGTTTATATTAAATTAGAATTTATTTCATTCTTCTTCTTTAGTTATATATAATCCTTACTTTGAGGTTTATTTCAGTGTGAGTTTTGTTATTTTAGGATATTATTTTACTATGATGGGAGGGATTGTTTTTCCACTACATCATATTGACCATAATCACTAATCATAAGCCATTAGTGTTCATGGATACATTCTTGAGTCCCTCTAGTTATCCAAATTGGGCAACCCGTTAGGTCGACCCATGCTGGTTTGTTATAAAATTGTATCTGATATTTTTGTTCTTGATATTTTGGTTTTTAGAATACAGGTGGTCTATGAATGTGTCAATACATGTGATTTATATATTAATTATGTGTTTTTAAATCCTTTTACAATAGGAAGAAAATATTTTTAGTGAATGGGATATCTATTCTTGGATTCTATTCTTACAGTTCTATGATTCCTTCTAGCATTATGGAGTATAGTTTGCTGATTAATGGGTTATCATGGTTTTTGGATATTTTCCCTTTAAAAAGAGGCCAGTTTTTATAGAACATTATATTAATGTCGGACTCACATGACATATACCAATTTGTATTGTTTCATTGATGATAGAGGTTCAGTTTTTTAAGGTAATTGAAATTTCATATATGAGGTTATTTCGTATATGTACATGGTAGGATTATAGTCAATTTTTAAAAAATGAATATATTTTATTCTAATGAATGACTATTTGGATCATATATTGAGATTATTTTAGGTGGTGAAGATGTATTTACATCATCCTTAGATGTATGGAGACCCTTATGGGATGGTAATGGGATCTGATTAACATTTTAGTGGCTCGATAAGGGAAAGGATGCTTGATTGATCATGGGTTTGTTTATGATTTTCCCTATGGTGGTTGTTCCACAGAATTACATGTTTATGTTACAAACTAGTGTTATTTTATTTCCATGTGTTATATTTTGTGTAATGTTGTGGGCCCTGTGTGCTTTCTAGCATCTATGGATTTGGTGGTTGTGGTAGTTCTTCCTTTGTGGAGTTCTTAAAGACTACAATAACATAGATGTGGTTAGTAGTGAGGATGAAATGTGTTTTAGAAGTGGAGCACAATTAATTCTCCATATATTATTTTCATATTAAGAGGGTATATTTGATTGGATTCCAATCCCTTTTTTAAATTTGTTGTGATTTGGGTAGTATAGTGGATTCTTGTTTGGAAGATGGTGGTTTCTGATTGAATTTTGAGTGGAGGGTGTTTGTGTGGTTGATCATGGAATTTTTTAGATTCATTTTTATGTAGAGAAGTTTCGAGGGTGAACTGGTATTTTAGAAAATACTTGCGTGGGGATAATGGAATGTGTTTTTAGGAGTGATAGACAATTTTTTACCACTTTCCCCATGGGAGTGTAACACCTAGGGTTTTTTTGAAATATATTTTTTCACATAATTTAGTTATTTTAATATTTTAAATTACACACAATACTAGGGATATCTTTCTTAACTCGTATCACTGAGTTTATATAGTATTACATGTAAGAACAAGTTTAAATGAAATTGTCGTACTATTAAAATATTATTATTTTATATTATAGCTATCACCAATATAATTAATTGGTGGGTATGAATATTATTAACTTAATTATTGAAATATATTATATATAGATGTATATAAAATTAATTCCATACTAATAATTTAGTTAAAAATGAAAATAAAACGATTTGACATTAGTTGAAATATTTTTCTAGAAAACAGTTTTCATGAACAGAAATGTGTTTTACCTCAAAAAATGATAAAAGAAACATTTGTTGAATGATAATTTGTAAGAAATATATATATTTTAATGAATAGTAATATTTCATTTTTATATTAGGAATTAAAATTTCATTTCATGAATTTTAAAAAATATAAAAAATTTTAATTTTGAATTAAAATTTAAATATGTTTAATTTTATCTTTATTAATATAATTTATCTCAAGTGAATAAATTTGATTTTTAATTTTGATTTATTTTTTTTTAAAATTTTGATGATTTTCTCATTACAAAACTGATTTCTCTTCTAGAAAATGACATGTATTTTAAATTATAATTTTCCAACTATGTTAATCTAATTTTGAAAAATGGATTCCATTTTTCAAATAATAGTAATTTAAATTATACAAAATTTTCAAATATATTATAAACATAATTAATAGTAACAATAGTAAAAATTATTTACCTTAATTACGGTAAAAATAGACTTACCAGGGGATCAACTAAATTGATAAGGATTAAAATTGAATCAAAATTTTTTCATAACCCATTGTCTACACATATTAATAAAATATATATTATAAGATTGATAATAGAAATTTTTTCATCATTTTGTAATATTATTGAAATGATAAAAACGTTTTCATCTCAAAAAAATACTCATGTGCGACTCACATAACTTATAAATGGACACCATTCTCCAATCCACATAAAAACCCCATTTTCATGGTCATTATATTAAAAAATAAATACCTTATTTCTAAAATTGGATCCTATAATCCTTATTTGGTTAAAAAAACCATTGTATGAATCCCTTTTGTGCAAACCGAAAGAAGTTGTCTAAAGAAGAACTAACAACCTTAACAGAGATTATTATTTTATTTTACTCCAAACAACATCAATTATTAATAAAACATGGTTATATAATAAATTAATTATCCTCAATATAATTATATTTTTCATGTTATTTTAAGAACTTATAAAATTTTCATATTCCATCAAATGAGTTATGAAGTCATCTTTCATTCCTACGGCGGACCACCACCTCACCAACTGATGTTTTTCATTTATGATCACCCCTATCATGACATGATGAAAGATGGAATTATTGTTTATATATGATATTAATTATAATATGTTATTTCTAGAAACATTATATCACATTTCATATATTAATTTCAATTCTGTGGTAATACAATAATGTAATTTGTGTGAATGAGGGACTACCGTCTCATGTTGTGATTTTGTTCATTTTTCACATATTATATACCTGAAACATACTATATTCGAGTTTAATGAACAAATGTTATATATAGGACATAAAAATGATTTTAAAATGATAATATATTATCATTATTTATTTCGTTCAATTTTTTAATTAAATGGAATCATCATTCTTACATACTTATGACCTACCATCTCTGTGAATAATGTATTTATTTTTCATTAAATAAATATTATGGATAAAGATAAATACATATATAATTAATATATATTATATCTATATCAAGGTTAAAAAAATTATATTATGGAACCATGCCCATTGTGAGATGATAGAAAATATATAACCAAAACAGATGGGAAAAATGAAGCAGTTATTGCCAAACATGTAAAATTAAGAATGAACTATTAATAAAGATTTAATAAAAGATCATAATTAAATTAAAAAGATATTATAAATAGTATTATGGTTAATAGATATATTTATAATAATCTTATATTTATTATACTCAAGGTTCAAAATTGTTTTGCGGTAGTTGTGACCTAAGGTAATGGAATTTCGTCTCAAACTGTCTTCTTTGGAACAGAAGTTATGTTTTTCACAATATTCTTTTACTAGGTGTATATAATAACCATTATACATTTTATAAAAATAATATAATTATATTATATATATTATATGTTTATTTTTTTTGTTCTTTAATCAGACATATGATTTAGAATATCTCTAAAGTGCTAATGGATATCTACCTTAATTTATTATATATGAGACACAAGACATATTCACCAAATGTTTCTTATATGTGGTTAATGTAATTAACATGAATATTTTTTAGAATTATTAATAATAAAATTATGATTATTTAAACATCCATAATATTATCACTTTTTATGGTGTTTATGGTTAAAAAGATACCAAACTATTAAGAAAGTTTGTCTCAATTTTCCTTCTGAGAGACATATGTTATGTTATGCACCCATCTTACATTATAATGCTTAGATAAAGACACTATGAAATTTAGTATCATGAATTTATTTATTATCATTATTTTTTATTTTTCTTTTAATTTTATTTCATAATGGGATTATAATTAAATGTTACCGAAGTAGTAAATATATTATGTTACAATCCCATCGTTTATCAGAATTTTATTTGGTTATGTTTCAGATGATAAATTATTATGATCCTACTATAAAGAAAACTAATTAAATTTATGACCCACTAGTTATTTCATGACAATAAATTTTTTATCATTATTTTCCCCACATTATGTACCCCTGATTTCAAGGGATTATTTTGAAGGGAAATCATCATTATTTCTCTCATATGTAGAAAATATTCTCTTATTCCAAAACCATATTTTCTAAATGTGTATTAAATTTTTATACAATTATTTAAATTATTTATTAAAAATATTTACACTAATGTTTTAATTTTTAATTTTTTTTCAAGGAAATCATGGAGTTGTTTTCTATATAACGACTCTTTTGATTTTACCATAAATGTAAAAAGAATATTCTTTTAAATGTGTTTGGAAAAAATAGACTTCTAGAATATGAAGGTATTGGGAGTAAAAATTGATAGACATGACTAAAATGGGTAGTAAGACCAGTTCAATAACAGATATTGTCTCCTATGATGGTCTTTGGAGTAAAAATGGACTACTATAATGGTTTTTGTGAGTAAACACAATCCATTATGATTCCCTATGATGTAATCCTTGACTACTATGGAATGTATTTTCTATGCTTTTGTGTAAGCCAAAATTCTATCTTATTACATTTTTATTCTCCAAAGAATCATGTTCATTTATTTTTTTATTAATTATGTATTATGAACTACCAATCATTATTCCATGACTCTATATTATCATCTATGCTAAACAAGGTTTTGTTTTCACTTTTTAGGATCATTTTCTAATACCCATATGATTTTGTTATGATATGTCCCATATTTGACATTACTAAGAATATAAGATCATAAATTATAACATATTCTTTCCCCATATTTTTAATAATGATTATATATATGGTAATTCTTAAAAGAGTTATATGTGGGAATAAATTTAAATGATATATTAATTATCTTTTTAGAAATAAATATATTTTTTCTCTAGTCTTTAAAGTCACTATACTAGTATGATACTTAGGAATATCTTTATATATTGAAATTAATATTAATATAAAATATGTATTATATATGTATGAAAAACCATTTTCGAGATATTTTAGTTCTTGGAATATGTTTAGTCAAACTTTAGAAACTAGTCTATGAAAACATTATTAATAACTATATGTATATGTCTGAAGATAATTCTATGGTTGAGTCAATTTATAGGAAACTTTAATAGAATTTTTGCAATGGATAGAGAGAGTGGATTCTAAATAAGTACATCCCTATCTATATACTACAAGTTGATGTGGATTTGGTACATAGATACCTAGGTGTAATGGATTTAAAAAGTTGTTATTGAGTTTGCATCCAATATTATATAGTATATGACAACATGCCTTCCTACGGCCCTAGTTTGGCACACTTGGTGGATGTGATTTGGTAATTCAGAAACTCATTATGAAACATCATGAATGGATTGAATATTGACCTTTGTTAAACCTATGGTGTCATATATCAAAAATAATGTGCCATGACTTAGAACACATATAATTTATTATTAAGGATTATGTGGTTTCCCACTGTGATTACTATTACTTACACTATTATTTTTTGTTTTGGTCAATGTAAGGAAGCAAATAAAACTAGGATAATGTACAATGGGATAGGAAAACTGTTTATTATAAATAAAGTTATATGATAATTGGATTGAATGATATTTTTATTATTCCTAATCATTTGTCGTTATATATGTTAAAATACACACACCACAATCCACACTCGAACTCACTAAAGAGTTAAAAGATAATATTGTCATTGATATTTGAATGTGTGGACAATAGACGAAAGAGGAATAATATTCCTATATGTCTATAATGTGGAAATAAGAACTCATGTGAATGTATTAGTGGAACAATAAGATGTTTTGAGTGTGGAAAGTAATAACCAAAATAAAATAATTGATGAGGAAAAACAGAATGTTCTATTAATTCAATGGATGAGAATAATGGTCACCATGATATATCATTAGAGGATGAAATTTATAAATGTTATTTTTATGGGAACTATAGAAAAATTATTTCCTAAAGTGAAATATCATTAAAATAATCAACAATTTGGTACAAGTAGTGGTTCCACTATAGATTATTAAGTGACCCAAAATGAAATACTAAGGGTATAACTTGGGCTAAAATTATTTTTAATGTTAAATGTGAGAATAATGATTAAATTTATGTTGAATAATTTTAATACATGATTTATATTTCATTTTATAGGATAGAGGTATTAGGGAATATGAATATGCAACCTAGTTGATGGTTTATGAATGAAGTGGATTAATTGATGTTTTTATGTATTGGAATTCAAGAATTATAAACAATTAAATATAAAATGATTTTTTGTAGTTGTTTTCATTATGTATTTTTATGATATGTTGGTTGGTATTGATGACTGAGAATAGTGATTAATTTTAAAGGTGTTATTTTATTGAAAATACACAACTATGGAAAGATACCCCAGAATATGTTAGGGATATTGAGATAATGAAGTTGTGATAATGAGTTATTGGATGTGAAATGAATTTACTGTATAGTATTGATGACCTCAGGTCTAATTAATTTTTTTTGTGGAAAATGGTTTTTTATCACAAATATGTTCAAAACATTTTTAGATTTATGAAACATATTTAATTATATACAACATTCTTCATGGAATTATGAAGTATGTTTTTTTATTAACTATTTTGGGTAATTCAATATATAATCAGGTTTTAAGAGAATATATCGTTATTTTATTCACATACATTGTATGTTACATTAAAATATATATTAAATTATTCATGTGTATAATGATAATTATTTTTTGAAAATTTAGTGATCCTATTTATAAATGTTTGGATTTCAATATTTATCTGGCATTGAGGATCCTTAATTATAACTATTACAAAAATAGATAATGATAAAAAAATTCATTTATTTGATGACATGTGATATCAAATCCAATTTTGATATTAATTAGTGAAATATTGAATAAAATATAATTATTTTATGGATCTTATGATCCACTAGCACTTCAGACATTGAAAAAAATAATGTTTATTTTGTAAAGTTAGATGATTTGTGAATTGGTTAGGAAACGAAAAAATATTGATATTATTCCCATGAAATCGATTGAAATTATTTAATTATAACGTCTAATGAAAATTATTCTACATTAAGAAAAATATATTGACATAAAATGTAATGAATTACCATTAATAATATTAAATGAGTGATATTTTCAAATATCTTGAACTTTTGTTAATGTGGTCATTATATCAATCTTGAACATGTTATTTTTTAATGACCATAAGTATTTAGGTGTTAATTTTATGTTTAATATCCATGTGTTCACTACCCACCTGTGTTATCCTATTTTTTAAAGTGATATGTGTTACACCATATGACCATCACACATCTCTTTCCCTCTTTTCAATTTGAATTTTTAATAACCCTTTTGATGATTTGGGTTTCCCACATGATTTATAAATGTAAAACACTTATTAACAACGAAAAAGTTAAAATTATGAGGTCATAATTTATTTAAGTGTCATAGAATGTAACTCCCCAAGATTTTTAGAAATATTTTATCATAAATAAATTTAATATTTTGTATAATTTTGAAGACCATTAAACATATTATATCGTTTATTACGTGCCATAATGAGTTTATCTCATGTAACACAAAACACGGAGTTTAAATGAATATTCACACACTGTAAAAATAATATTGTTCAATAATGTTGTTATCACATAGACATTGGAATAAAAGGTTTAAATTTGATTAAATAAATTATGAAAATATATTGTCTACATGTGTATATAAAATTAATTTTTTACTAACCAATAAATTTGATATAAAAATAAAAACTACCCGAAAATAATGGAAATATTTTCATGGAATAATATTTTATACAAAAATATACTTTTTAACTCAATAAATTAAAAAATATCATTTAGGGAATTATTTAATAAAAATATAAATTATTTATTAAATCAAACATTTAATATTTATCTTATTTTTTTCTTGGAAAAGATAATAAAAAATCAATTTTATTACATAAAATGTTTATTTTTATGAAATAAAGTTTTGTCCCTTTTGTGCACTTATTTTTTAAATAATATTTTCCACTTATATAAAATTTATTGGAAAATTTATTAATTATTTTCAAAATATGAATATAAAAATTTTCATGGATTGTATTTCTGGGTATTTATTAAAAAGATAATTTTTTATTGATTATTAAAAGGCTTTTTTTTATTTTGAACTGTAATTTGTTTTAACAAATTAAAAACATAAACATTGTATTAATATCATTTAAATGAAAAATAAACTATATATTATATTTATTATTTCAATGTAGGTCATTTTAATCAAATACATATTGAATTTTAACCTAAAAACTCATTATGCTTTTGAACTTTTTTTCTTTTACAAATAGACTTCTCATCACTAATGAAGGATTAATTTTAAATTAATAATATACACTTATTTTCAGGGAAAATGGAAAAATTGGATCCATATGTGAAATATAAATAATATATAATATCTAATAAGGTAATATTAACTTTTCAACATAATGAATTTTAATATGTTTAAATTATTTTCACTACGGGTAAGGTGAAAATAAATTTACCAGCGGGGTTAGACTAATTTGTTAAAGATTAAAATTTATTTTTGTTTTCAAATCACCATTTTATGAATTTTTTTTACTGGAATCTTTTATAATTGAGGATGAACCATTTTTTACCCTTTTTAAATCTACAAAATGCATGTAAACATTTTTTATTAAAAAAATTAAAACTGTGCCCCTCATCCCACATTTACAATGCCACCCCGTCTCCACTCCACTTAAAAATTCAAAAACCCTGTTGATACACCAAACAATACCCAAATATATTCATAAATTTTCTCCATCTGTCTTTTTTTTTCTTAGTTTATTCATTAATCAAATCTAATAATAAATTTTTGTGACAACATATAAATGTTTTATAATGAAGTGACAACAAACCAATCCCGGAGAATTATTTTTTTCCTCTTCCTCCTCCATCATGTTTGATTAAAACTAGACGATATAATATCATCATAATAATACATATTCTGAAATTTTTAATTATATGGTATTTACATAAAAAATGTCATCTTCCATCAAATGGGTTACTAAATCACCATTCGTGCGTACTGTGGAGAACCATCTCATGAACCGATTTTATACGTTTTCCATCACCATCTCTGAAATCTAGATATAATGATGGATTTAATATTTATTTATTATATTTATGTAATTATTATGAATTTTATGTAATGATATAACATGTTCTTACTTACATTATATCCTTAATAATATGATAAAATCATTCGTATGTATGAAAGACTACCGCCTAACGATGCGTTGTAATTTGTTCTTCACATACGCATTATATGGAAGGTAATAAGGATGTTTTTATAGAAAATAAGTGATATATATGACCAAATGTTTTTCTATAATAAAAATATATTATTTATATTTATATATTTTAATAAATTTAGAAAATAGAAATATCGTTACGGCGTACGTACGATCCACCGTGTCCATGAACTGCACATTTCAATTTCTATATCCAAAATTTATGGACTAAGAAAAATACCTATATAGTGAATATATATGATATTTATATCATTGTTAAAATTATGGAAATTATTTAACAATGATCCATAAATGTGTACCAAAAAATACCAAAACACAACATATGTGTAAAACAATGCCCTTATTACCAGAAATGTAATTTTAACAAGGAATTTTTAATAAATTGATACGATAAGGTAATAAATAAATCATATATTGTATTATAAATATGTTTATGGGTATTTTAGATATTTTTATTAGAATTATATTTATTATATTGTAGTTTTGAACTTGTATGATGGAATTCAAGTCTTATGGTTTGGGAATTACTTCTAAAACTGTCTTCACTAGGACATATGTTATGTAGTGCACCCATATTTTTCAATATTGGATTTCTACTACACCTTATACATGTTATATAATGAATATACTTATATTCAATAGATAATAATTTTCTTATTAATTTATTCATTAAATGATATAACTATTATAAATATTACTAAACCTGTAAGGGAATTTCGTCTAATACATACATTCTATAAGACACATGAAATATTCCCCAAGTTATTATTTTTTGGGTTTTATATACAACCAATGAATTATTATTATTATTATCCATAAAAATATTGGTATTGAAAAATAACTTGTATGATCACTATATCATTTGGATTATAGTTCAAATTTTTCTAATTTTGTTAGAGATTCATCTCTCAATTTTCCTTTCATGAGTCATATTATATGTTATCCAACTTTTGTTTTAATGAGGGTAATATATTTCACATTTGAAAAGTAATATTTAACATTATTTATTATAATGATATATTATGTTTCAATTAATGGTATTTATTCATGGGTATTAAAATTAAATGTTATAAAATTGGTAATTATTATATGTTACAATATCACAGTTTAACAAGATTTTTTATGATTATTTTTTTGATGATATAATATTATAACACATCTCTCATGAAAATTATCAATTCTGTTATCCTCTTGTTATGTATGGATAATAATTTTTTTTCCTTTATTTTTCACTATTCATATACTCAATAATACAAAAGAATATCTCTATGAAAAATAAACTGCATTTCTACCTTCATTTGAATGATCATTTTTGTTAAGAAACAATGTTTTATAAATATATCTATTTATTAAAAAATCTACTAAAATGATTTATTAAATAATTTTTTTTCTATTTTAGGATTTTTTAAATTTTTCATCAAAGGGATCTTCATGTTATTTTACAAATAATGATCGTTAGGGATATAATAAATATTTTAATTTAATATTATATTTAAGATCTAAAACATGAAAAAAAATTTCTTCCATCATGACCAGTAATTGCTATAATGATTCCATTATAATCTTCCAATTTTATTTTCAATGAATAAATTTTTAAATATGATTTATGTTTTCAATTGATTTTTCAAATTAAGAAGTAAATTTTCCACAACAACATTTTAAAATGATTTTTATTCATTAAATTATATTTTTTCTTGGTTATTTTCAATTATTAGGATTTTGGAAATGTTTTATGTTTTAAATAGCATGTTTCAAAGTGAAAAGGAAATTTTCCTTAAAAAAATTTAAATTCATTTTAAATCATATTTTAAGTATTCAGGGTTTTTTTAAAATATGATGACATTTGAAATGTTTTATATGTTATTATTTTTAATTTGGAATGGTTTTATTCAACATGAAATGTTTAAAATGATGATTAAATATTTATTTAAATTTTTTTATGTTTATTTTCAATGAAATTGATTTTGAAAAAGTTTTTTAATGTTTTTTCAAATGTTAAAGGTAATTTTTTTTATAAATTTTATAAATTATTTTTAAATATACTATGTTATGTTTTAACAGTTATTTTTATAGAAATGGATTTTAAAAATGTTTTATTTTTTAATTTTTTTCATATTGGGAAGGGTATTTCGATCAAGAAATGTTTTATATTATTTTAAAATATTCCCTTATTAAATTTCATGATTACTTTTTTGATAAATTATTTTTGAGATATTTTATGTTTAAAATATATATTTAGAAGTGAAAAGGATATTTACTTCAATAAATTTTTCATATTGTTATTTATGATTTTTTTAAATTGCTAAACAGGAATTTTAAGGAAAAAATTTTTTAAATGTTTTATATCATAAAAAGTTATTTTTGAACATGGAAAAAATATTTTTTTCGACTGATGATTTAAAAGATCATTCAAAAAACCTTCCATAGAAGATAAATTCCACTGATGTTACCTATCTATTACTATGGATGTGATCAAAGGATACCATTATTATTTTTTATATGAATGGTTTCTGTTTATGATGACTAATATTTATGAGACATGTTCTCATCCATGTGTTATACCAAGAGAAAATTCTTATGAAACATACTTCATTACAATGGTTATTGTATGTTGATGTGATGTAATGATTTTGATCCATGCCACTTTTCCGGAGGTAGTTATATAATGAAATGTTTATCAAACCCACTTCATTTCATGAGTTATGAAACGATGAATGTTTTATTATCATGTATCAAACATAAATATATATTTTTTGTTATGGGATAGTGGGTACAATATCTCCATCCAACAAATTATTTAATGATTTATAACTAATAAGATAGGTGGGATTAGAATGTAGAGTTAAACTAGTTTAGTATGGGAATTTTTTCATGATGATGGTGTTTGTATTGAACCCTGAATAATATTATGGTTTGGGGAGTGAAACAATTATCTTTTTATAGCCATAGCATTGAACTGTTACGAAGGTGGATATGATTTTCTATGATTAATTTTATGACTCAAATCCAAATTTTATGCCAATATTAGGCTCTAGTTATAACAACCCATACTTTACATACATTGTTATTACTTCAGAATTGAAGCACAAATATTACAACATATAACAAAACTAAGAAAGGACCGTATAGGTATAGTGTATTTAGAAACTGGGAAACATAAATAACAGGTTCATAAAGCGTCTACACTGTCTCCCATTTATTTCATCATATCTATAGTCCCTTTTGGCATATCTTACTTAATAACCTTCTTCCTGACCTGGGGAAAGAAAACATACAAAAGGGTGAGCTCAAATGCTCAGTAAGGGTAAACAAAAGAAATGTCAATAACATCATATACATAGGAACATAACATTTGGAAATCTTAACCTGCAAAAGAAATCAAAATTTCATAACATGGGATAAATCATAGTACTGAAATCTAATCCCAATAATCATATCATAAAACATGAAACTTTGTGGCATACACACATATTCATAGAGAATCATTTCTTGTTAGTCAAGACTCATTGCCAAGACTATCTTAGTGGACAAAGCCCATTTCTGAACTGAGTTCACTCCTCATTTCAGTCTTGTTTCACTGAACCGGTTTAACCTGCCGTTCCATCCATGTCTATCTCATGAGATATAAAATCTTTACCCAATGCATTGGAGGGAGATATAGGTCCCACCCATCTCATAATGATACCATTCTTATTTGTGCCACAAAATCATAAATCATACATCATTTCATAAACCTTGTAATAAAAATGGGAATCTTAAACATCGTGACATCATAAAAAAATTCATATAAGATAAAGGAATTCATAAATATAATTCCATCACAACATAATCAAATAAATTTAATAATAGGGATAGAAACATAACACTTTATTATCATAGATGGAAAATAATTTTGATAAAACAGTTGAACTCCATTCTTGATGAAAATATCCTTTCTACATCAAAAATACTTTTCCTTTCTTAACATGTCATAAAATTCTAAACTAAAAGAAGTTGTTTAAAAATAAACTTGAAATCTTGTAAAGGATGCTTCTTGGAAATAATGTTTTAAAAATCCATTCATGCCGTATAAGTAAAAAAACATTCTTCTCGTACTTTTGTCGGAAAAGTCAAAAAGGTACCTCGTACGAAAAACGACAAACAATTCCTTTCATATCATTTACTAAAATCTTACCGAAGGGTAAAATTGGATTTAAAAAATTTTAGTTGGATAGAAATAATATTTCATATTGAGGAAACATGGATGTGGATGATAAAATACACCCCAGTAAATTTCAAAGTATAAACAATCTCAAATAAAAATGAGATTGTGATATTTCCCTTACCTTAGGTCCGATTTTCCTCGTAAGTGTCCGAACCTCCTGTATAATGATTTAAATAATGTTATTGACTTATTAAATAATCATAATAATTGTTATGATATCATATATGGTCATATTCTTAGCTTCTTGGTAGTAATATTTCATTATTACTTGTTATTCGGGTGTTTATAACTTTTTGTTCTTATGCATGTTTTGTCGAATAAATTCTTATTCTTCTCTTTAGGTTATAGATAAAGTATTTACATAATGGTATTAATGTACTATATATCATATTTATTCATTCAATTCATTTATATAATCATTATGCAATGAAGATCATGTAGAACGAATCGCATCACATCGTGGAGACGGTATTCCGTACGTACGTACAAGCGATGGTATCATTCCCATGATCGTAGAATTGTATTGGAGTGTATGTATACTATTTCAGAATCAATATCACATTACAATAATCATATATTGTAATTATTTACATCATTATACCCATCCAAGTAAGGTGGTGGGGGAAAATAGATTACACCACGGCGTGGAGACGGTATTCCGTACGTACGCACGTGCGGTGATTTCATTTTCCGTAGGATTGATAGATGGTGAAATAGGGTTCTTTCATACTTATAATTAAATATCAGTATATGAGTAATACTGATATGTCAGTACTTCATGGTGAAACAACTAAATAAGAAGAAGTGTAAGAAGAAATAAAGATAAAAGAATCGGTAACGAGCATTACCTCTTCTTTGATGTGCTTCTTTGAGACATCCCTTTAGGGCACTAAATTTGGTATTTGAAGAATACCAGGACCTCTAGTATGTCTCTAGGGAAGTTTAGAGGAGAATGTGGCAGGGTTTGGACGAGCTTGAAGGCTCAATGTGGTGTGATGATGAGAGGGAGGAGGTGCCCTTTTATAAGGGAGGAGAGGGGCACCTTTGGAATAACTAAAAATATTATTTTATTATAAAGTCATGTTCGGTTTTAAATAGTTCCAAATTGATATATTTCTAATCTAAGGTTGGTATGGGTCTCAATCCTCTCATACAATAGAATTTAGACAAGCTTAGGTTCCTATTTTAACCTTATCATTTAGATTTAACATTAAGTTGAATAATTTTACTTTTACCGTGTCTTCTTGTGTTCTTATACTATAAGGTTAATAAACGTACAATACGCCTCCAAAAGAACCCCAAGTTGTCTATTATTAATATATATAACCGTATATAAGTCATTTGGCGGATCCTTAGATTTTTAGGAATAAAATAACAATTACTAATATAATACTTGTTTTAAAAACTATTTTATGTCAATTTTGACACTATTTAGTAATTGATTTTTGTGAAAATCATAACAGAATGATTAGTTCGAAAGAAGTTAATTAAATCATTAATAACATGTCATATAAACCTATAAAATTAGTTTAATTCCTAAAAAGTCTCAAATTACATTTATTTGGGTATTTATAACATCAATTATGTCAATATTTCATTAATAAGATAATTACTACATCATCTTTGTGTCAAAAATAAATTAAATTATTTAATGTCTAAAAAATAAAAATAAAATACCATTATGTAGGGAATCATTTTATCTTACTAATTTATCTTTATAGTCGAATTTATCTTATATATAACCTTATATTAAAAATTATTTACTTATTAAACTTTGATTTTATCTATTTTAACCCTTCTTTAAATAAATTAATAATAAATGTCCTAATCTAATCCATGTGGGCCTAAATGGACATATTTTATTCCTAAGATTGTTTTTGGTCGAATTAAACTTATCCAATAGAATTAGGACATGTGTTATGGTAATAATAATATAATTTTTACCCTTAATTACCCTATTTACTTTTAACCGTGGTAAATAAAAGTAAAAAGTTACTATTCACCAAAAATTATTTTCATCTCATTGAACCACATTTTACTTACTGACATCAACCATGTGTCTCAGATTTTTGAAATTCCAATCACAGAAGCGGTAAAATTATGTTTTATGAAAAATTCAGTTTTTTAACTACCACTTAGTCGTTTCACTATTCATCAAAAATTGAAAGTTTTCAGAAAAATACCAAAATTTTACCCTAGGATAATTTCGATATTCCGAATCCAAAAATGAAGTCCATTTTGAAAAATAAAATTTATAAAATTTCAAAAAGTGGTTATTACTATTCATAACGGCTAGTTTTAATAATATTTTAATACTATAACATTTTTTAGTGAAACTCGGTATTGCGTACGACGCAAGCTATCGAGGAAGGTCGCGATTTCGTGTAAAGCAAGAAAAGCAAGTGTTGTGTAGAAAAATATTCTTTTGATGATTTATATAACATAAAAGTCTCGGGTGTTACACTAGTGGATAGAATTATATTAATTTCTTAACAATAAAGTCTCATTAATTTCTAGTATATATTCCATGACTCATTATATTGATAATTTATATGTAGGGTTTGGATTTTATAAGTTATTATCATGTTATGATACACTTATTCTCATGGTATTCTTGGTTATCTATCATTACTACCATTTCTGAGCATCTTAATTCAATCATTCTTATGCTTCAATTACATTGGTTTTGATGAAATATTATAAGTAGGGGGTTTTAAGAATATTAGTTTGTGTGATTATCTTTATTGAAGATTTTGATGTTCCTTCATGAAATTAAAATATGTTTTATCTTTTATCTAGTGTAAATATACATTTATGATCTTGAGGCATGCATTTGCGTAATGTAATGAATATTCATATCAAAGAAGTAATATAAATGTATGAAATATATGGGTCACTATAGTCAGTGTGGGACCTAGTGATTTTTTGGGAGTGGTTCAAGTAAATATTTTTTTTGGGGAGTGAACCATAGGTTATTGGAGTTTCTGAGTGTCATTTAAGTAGGATTTTACATGTGGATATTGTGGGTTATCATTATTTTACTCAGATGGTAGTAGATTGTCAATGTATATCCATTTCATTTAGTAATTAGTGTATTCTTTTACATGTTGCTTTATATTTGGGATGTGGGGTTATATAGTGTGTACCCCAGGTACACACCATTAACTTTTCCTACCTTGGTCCATTCTCCATATTTTCCACCTCGGGATTAGAATGGGACATTTGAGTAGTTAATTTTGAATGTTTCTCTCTATATAAATAGAGTTTTTGGAATACATTCAATGTTTAGGGGTCATGTCGATGATTGTTTTGTACTGAGAATGAATTTTAAAGAGGATTTTTATGGATTGAATTTAGAATCCTCTATTGGGTTTAGTTGTCATCTGCGAATCCACGGTGAGGGTCATGAGCTTATTGATCAACCTAGAATAAGTGTTCTAATGAAAGTTATTTGAGGTTCTTTGGGAAGATTATTAATGTCTAGATCGTATTATATCACTATGGAGATCCTCGTTTGTCCATGCATTATGTGACCAATTTCATGAGGTTAGTACATGTGATGTTAAACATATTTTTATGATGATTAATGTTTTAGAGAAACTAGGTTGGGCTGATGCCATAGTAAAATAGTTATGAGTTGGTGCCATTCAAATATTTGGATGAGTCTGATGGACTCTTGATGATTCTAATATGGACTAATAACTGATTTATTGAAAAATGGTTTCAGACGTCCATTTTTAGGATGCCTCTATGACATGCAATTGTTTTAGTTCCCTTATAGGAAAGACAGTACACATGGATGAGTTGATTTTTGGGATGGTCAGATTAGGTTTTTAATACATTGTATTTTCCCCTTATTTTGAAAAGTACTAAGGATCCCTTTTGGAGTGAATTTATTTTTAGGTGGTCATTAGGATCGTTCTAAATACCCTGGTCAGCGTGCTTTGATTTTTTTATTACCTATTAGGTGTATTGTTGATCGAGGATTTTTAGGATTCCAATGAGGGCCATTTGGATCCATTTATCACGAGAAATGTATCATTATTTAGATAAGATAGAAGAACCCCACAATGGTTTCTTGATACTATTGTGTGCCATTGGGATATTTTTGGATCCATTGACTGACATGGTCTAATAGCTTGTTTTCTGTAGCGGATTCACTATTTGAACATTGGTTTACACTATGACCATATGGGATATGGGATCTCAAGGATTTGTTTTGTCATAAGGTTAGTATTCAACATCCTATGGCGTATTTGTTCAATGTTATGATCATGGTACTAAGAGAGGCCCCATTCATTATTTAAAGAGGTAATTTGGGAACTTTTTGTTTTTATATTTAGAGATTGGGGTGAAGGATGGATCCCATTACATTCAGTTTCCCTTTTTCAGGATGTTTTATATAGTTTCTTCTTGGAATTTTTGTTAGAGGAGGGGACCATGGTATTTCATGGATCAAGAATTTTCCATGACTTTTTATCCGGTTCTCTTGTATTCAATTCACCTAATATTATATGATAATTGTGATATAATGAGAAATATATATGAGTGAAAACCCACATCTTGATTAATGTGAAACCATAACTAGAGTGGGATCAGGCGTGTGAGGTGTCGATGCACTAAAAAATTAGGTTTTGTGTACAATGGATGGTATTGAGATCTTTTTTCTATGGATGCTGGATGATACTAGATTATGGTATAGATTCATCCTCTTTTTGGTCTATTGATGGTGTATGGTTCATTTAGATTTACCTTCATGACTGACTGTTCTCTATTTGTTTTGACATAGATGTTCTTTTCACTTGTTCATATCATTCGACTCAATACATATATCACAGTAGATTCACTACGTTATATTGATGTACATGGTTATGCCATGTGGTCTGGTATTCATGCATGTTTCATTTAGAAATATTTCATCTCTTTTTATATCTAAATGATGTATAAATTTTTATGTGGGGGGTGATCTTCAAGCTTTAAACACTAGAGTGGGGTCATAACAGGGGTGAATTTACCTCCAGAGTCATATTAGAACCCATAAATGGTTTTTTTACTTCTTCCATTTGGTTTAATGTAGTTCTTCATATTTATTCCATATATTATTAGTCTTTATATAGGACTATCATATCACATGAGCGTTCACCTGTTATGGAATCATATTTTGGGTTCTACATTGAGGGAGGCATACTATGATCTATTTCTCACCCCCGTACATTCAGCTTGGTGTGATTAGTGACCTTATGCATTCTTTAGGATGGATAATTGGTTTTGTAATGGGTGAATATTACACCCAATGTTTCCTTATTGATCATATCCACTCATGTTGGGTATATGAAAAAATATAGTTGGGTTCGAGAATCATAGAGACCCAGTTTGTAGTTTTATTTATAGATGGTAGTAGATCTTATTTTATTGATGTTCATTTTGTTTATTTTGTATATGTGGTAACCCAAATGGAATAATTTTTTTTACATTTCATACACATTGAGCTTGTCTGTTTGTATGATGCTTGGAATTTATTACCACCTTCTTCTATTTCAGTTATTTATTATGTGTACAATGATGTTTATCCTTTTGAATTAGTTTGGTTATTTTATAATATTATTTCACTGTGTCCATAGGGTCTAGACACAATATTAAATCTATTAGACCCTTTCCACTAGTTGACAACCACTAGAATTCGAGGCGTCATGTAAGATGCCTTCTTGTGGGATAGATTTAGTGTTGTTTTTGGTAACCCAATGATGGTTCATTAAATAATTTTCATCTAAGATACATTAAATGTTTTGGGGACAAAATTTTACTATATTTCACTTTATTTTACAAAAATTTAATAATGTATCTACTTAATGATTTCAATGTGGGTGATTTTCAATTCAATTAAGAAAACATAATAATTCAAATTTTCTTTAATTTTTTTTGTGTGGAAGAATTATCCTACCATTATTCATAGTAATCAAAAAATTTCCTTATTTCCAAATTTTTAAGATTCTTCAAGCAAAATAATTTTCCCATCATTGTTTAATTTTTTTTATAAAAATAATGGTTACCATTTCTAAAAAATATTGAAAGGGTTTTCAGTTTAATTATGTATATTTATATCATCATATCTATAATTACTATTATTATGTTCCTTCCTTTAAAATGTATTAACATATTGAATTATTCTAAAAATAATTTGTTCAATGTAATCCTTTATCCCCCATGAAATTTTATTTTTTGGATGATTTATATGTATATGTATATAAATTTTTTAATACAATTAATGAAAATTATTTTTATAATTTTGATTTGATTTTCCACTCAAATTATATAATATTTATCTTTTTCATGTTGTTGTTCAAGTATTATCCTCTAATGTATCATTTAAATTTTTATCTTACACCTCACCATGTTTTTATGGGTTATTCTATCTATCACTCTTCATATCTCTCTTGACAATATTTTTTTTCCTTCATGTCCATTTTGTTTATTTTAATGGATATATTATATATCAATTAAATTATTTAAATCTGGTTTTTTCTCATATTTATATAATAATATAATCATTACCATATACAATGATTGTTTTAAGGGTGATTAACCTAAATGATATTTCATTTATTTACAATGGAAATAATTATAATTTGTATATATGTTATTTCAATATGGATGTTTATTAATTACTAAGGAATATTGAACTTTTAATGTACTGTTTTCTCATTCCTTCATATGATTAATTCAACTGACATAATTAGTGATAGGTGGGGAAAGAAATTATATAGACCCTCAGTATAACAATAGATTTCATAAAAAAATTAACATGAGTATCTATTGTTCCCCAACCCAATTATTTATTATGTCTTAGCACGATGCTTTAATAATGTGTTTATGATTCATTTGTTATATGGTCTTGATAGTAAAATTATGATGTATAAGATATTTTATTTCATCATACTGTAATCAATTATTATATGGCATGTGAAACTTGATATTGTTATGTTTTCCCTTGATATATTCCAATCTCATGTTAGCAACGATATTTCATTTAATTTTTAATTATTATTTATTCATTCCTTGTAATTCTTGACTTTTTAATTCTTAGATATATTCTATATTATTCTAAATGTAATCGTGTTTTTTAAATCACCCTTCTTATGATACATTTGCTCTTATTTTATGATGAATATTATTAAGTATGAAATATCTAGTATTATAAACAATGAGGATAATTGTTTCAAATATGTTGAAATCTAATTGAAAATTTAGGTATATCATGTTTAGTGGATAAAAATTCACATTGGATGGGAAATATATGTGAATTGTTATATATATTTTCCCCTAATTCTATAAATATTCAGTCCCAAAATGGTTTTTCATGTTTATAGGACTCAACATTTTTATTGAAATAATAATCATGGATTTTTATGTCTGGGTCACTTAAGACATTAACTAAATCATCATTTTAAAAATACACTATTTACACTATTCCAAAGAATGTGGATCATTAGTTTGATATTTATTAATTAATGTGATAAATTAAAAAGAGCCTATTATTTACAATTTCTTCTTCGGACTGCATAAATATGTGTTTATTAACTTATGTGGTCCTATAAAGAGAATATATAAATTTTTTAATGAATTAAATCTTAATTTTCCATTTTAGAATTATCTATTAACAATGTTATTTCACATTATCAACTTTCTGAGATCTATCCCAAAATCATGTTTTTAAATTTTTCTAAATTTTCTATGGTCATGATGACCATGACTTCTATTTCAAAATACTCTCTTATCATTTACACACATATATTAGGAATTGGTTGGATAATTTTTTTAAATAAACATGGAAAGTTATTTATTTCATATATATTAAACATTTCATAATTTATTATATTGATAAAATTTGAGTACTTATGAAAAAAATTCCCATTAGTAAACATTTAATTTCCTCTCAATAAATTTTGCTTCAGTTGTTGGATAGTCAAAAATTCATCTGATTTTAGATTTTTAGGATCTACATTAGTCATGAAAATCAACTTAGTTTTTAATATAACGACCTGACCCTAGTTACCCAGTGTCGGTGCATTATTTTAATACATTATCATGATTACTAGGAATCATGTACTGAAATACCAACCAGTTAAGAAGTTTGGGAAAATTGATTACATACCTGAACCTTATGTTACAAATTTGAAAATAAAACACAACATAAATTATCTTTTGAGAATGAAATTAATTAACTAGCTTAACCCTTCTTATCAATCATAATACATTTATTGAAATCCTGGTAAAATTAAAACATATTAAGGGGTGAGCTCAGATGCTCTGTAAGGAAAAAAATATAGAAGAAACATTCATGAATAAGCATAAACATTTAATGAAATTTATAAGACTAAAACAAAATCCTTCTAAACATAAACTTCCGCATAATATGGAAATGATACAAAAAAAATACTTCCATTTACTTATTCACATGTATATTCTAGTAGTTGAATAATCACATGCAATATCAATTTCCCCATTTATAATGATGGAATGCATAATTACAGACATCATAACAATGTATTCAAGGCCTTGTTCAAACACTAAAAATATGATTTTTTTCAAGGCCTTCTGCCAGGACACTAGTTTTTCACATTAGACCTAACTATTTATCTTGGATCTATAGCGGGCTCCACCCATCACTTACAATTTCTATTGCATTCCTCATATGAAAATGTTTAAAGAAAACATAAACATTTATATTAAAACTAGTATAAAAAATGTTAATTCTTTATCCATAATCCATTAATGGTATAAAAATAACACATCCTTAGTAAAACATATCCCAAAACCTTCAATAAATTATTGAATATTTGAAACATAATTAATCAACTTCAAAGATGTTTAAAATCCATCAAAGGATGTTGAAATCGATTAAAATGATTTGTAAAAATTATTTAGAGAAATATCCATTTTTCGAGAAAAAATTTAAAAGTTGAAAAATATATAAAGGAAGAAATTTAAATAAATTTTTTAATCAATGTTTCCCATACCACATTGAGACTTTTTAAAGGAAATACCATTTTAAAAGCATTCATTCACTTATAAATAAATCGATAAAACTATTTTGAAAACATTGACATAAATGAGAATGTTTTAGAAGAATAAATATTTAAATCATTTAAAATGATGTTCTAGTAAAAAATTCCCTTAAGAACAATCCCTTTGAAAAGTTTTTTATGAAACATGGTCATTGATACTAAATATGTCTCAGTTGATATTTACATAAAAACAACCTCGGATAATAAAGAGATTGTGAAATTAACCCTTACATTGCACATTCCTTTTGTCGAGGGTATATTTACACTCTTGTATAATGACTATAGTTTGTCATTAAATTTTACCAGAACCGTATTCATATTTATTATATAATGCATTATTAATTTATTACTTTATACAAACCATTTAATAATGATTTCCTTGTTAAAATATCATTTTTGGTAATAATAACTTTTTTTATCATATGTGTTTTAACTTGTTATTATTTATCGTATCATTTAGGTCTTGATTTAAATAATTCAAGAATATAAAACTTTATTTATATATAATATATATTTAGAATATAAATATTTAATATAGTAGGATATATGAAATGGAAGGCACCATTTTTGGTGACGGTATGTCGTACATACGCATAAACGCTGTTTCTATTTTCATATTGTATTGAATAGAAGTAAGTGAATAATATATTTGTGAGTACAGACATACTTATATATATTTATATATATCACTAGTATCATAATAATTTAATATGTTACATAATTATTAATAATATATATTTTTATAATCATCGTTGAATGGTGGACGTGGGAATGAATCTCATCGCTTCGTGGAGACAGTAATCTGTATGTACGCATGAGCGACAATGTCATTATGTTGATGGTGAAATAGTATGTAATTTTATGGTATATCATATAGACCGAATCATTAACATGTTATGATTATTATTTACATCAGTTATATTCATTATTATACCCATCAAAATGATGATGTGTTTGAATAACAAACAACACTAGGACTTGGAGACGGTAATCCGTACGTATGCACGTATAGTGATTGTGTCATATATAGGATGGATATAATAATTAATATGGAGGTACCATATTTATAATAACATCACAGAATACGGTGTATAGTGGATTTATTATTTTAGAATGGAAGCCACAACGAAAGTGGGAGTGGAAGTTGAAAAAACATTAAAGAGGTGAGGAAATATTTACCTCTTCTTCAGGTTCATCCTTTTGATTTGATCAAAATGGCTCCTAAGTATGGCTTTATGACTATATTAATGCCTCTAGGATAAAGGGACTACAATTTATAGGATAATTGGGTAGGGTTTGGCCGAGCCAAATGGCTCGGAATGTGTGAATTTTAGAGAAGGGGAAGTGCCCTTTTAAAAGAGGGTTGAGGGGCACCTTAGGAAAAGATTGAAATATTATATTATTATAAAATAATTTTCAGTTTCTAATTTCTCCAAAATGAATTATTTAATGTATAATATGGGGATTGGTCGAACACTACTCAACCAATTGGTTTTAGAGAAGTTTAGGTTACCATTTTACCCGCATATTTTAGATTTAACTCTTAGTTAAATAGTTTAACGTTAACTGTGTCTTCTTGTATTCTAACACTATATGGTTAATGAACGTACTATAAAATTTCAAGAGATCCTCAAGTGGTTCAATAAGGACATATATTATATTACTTAATACCTTGGTCTAAACCTTATATTTTTAGTAATATTATATCATCCAATAATATAGTATTTTTTTAAAAAATTAATTTATGGCAATTTTCCCACTATTTGGTATTTGTTTTCTTGAGTCATCACAACATTATTACATAGAAACAGATACATTAAATGAACTCTAACATGTCATATTATCCTTTAAAATTTGTGGATATCAGGAAAAACTTGAAATTTTATTTATTTTAAAATTTATAATACCATCTATATGATACTTTCATTAATAAGGTAATTACCACATCATCATTGTGTCATAAATAAATTTTTTTATTTAACATCTAAAAATTATAAATTAAATAAAATTATGTATTAATTTTTTTTTGTAATTATAATGACTATGTATAGTTGAACTTATCTTATGTATAACCCTATATTGAAAATGGGTTTGTTATTAAACATTGATTTTAACTCTTTTAACTCTTCTTTAAATAAAATAATAATAAATTTCCAAATCTAATAAAAGATGACGAAATGGGATCAATTTTTTTTACTAATGTTGTTTTTTGTCAAATTATACTTATCCAATAGAATTAGGACATGTGATAGTGTAATTATAATATCATTTTTACCCTTTATTACAATATTTAGTTTTTACCGTGGTTAATTAAAGTAAAAATTTACTATTCACCAAGAATTATTCTCATCTTATTGAGCCACATTTTACTTACTGATATTAACTGTGTCTCTCAGATTTTTGAAATTAAACTCATAGAAGCAGCTAAATTTTTTTATACAAATTTGCAAGGGCTCCTATGAGCTGGGTAAAAGACTATAAAAGGTTCGATAAACTTTTATATATCGAAAATTCTTATAAAATGACTCAAATGAATTAAATTTAATTTATATAGGTTTTATATATCTATTTTTACTGAAAATAAATTTAAATAATACAAATAATTATTTAAATAAATTTTTCGATTTTAGATAGTAACGCAGTGTTTTTTACAATTCGTCAAAAAATGAATGTTTTTAGAAAAATAACAAAAATTTAACCTAATATAATTTGGATATTCCAAATTAAAAAATGAAGTCCATTTATCATATTAAAAACATAGATGTTTCATTTATTAATTTAAAATTAATTCCCGTTGTCAAAAACAAAAGGCTTGTTTTTAAAAATGTAAAAACATTCAAAAGATTGACATGTGCTTACGTCAAATTTAAATGTGAAATTACTTATAATGACCAAATTATATTAAATGATAAAAATATAATCTAATTATACATCTAAACCATTAAAATTCATAATTTAACACTATAAATTATTTTTATTAAAAATTTTGTTTTCAATTAAAACATAGTATTGTTCAATATTCTTCAAAATGTGAATGTTCTCAAAAAAGTACCAAAAAATTATCAAAACTAAATATTAATGTACCTAAGGTAAAGAAAAATTTAATATCACTAATTAAATATATATGTGTCATATATTGGATTTAAAAAGTTTTATCCATTAAAAGATTGAAAAACTGCAATTTTTGAAAAATACATCTTTTATCTTAAAAATGGAATTTTTCTTATATTGTGGATAAAAACAAAAAAGGATGAATATTAAAATTATATAGGATATATAAAATATAAAATGTGTTTAATTATATTCATATCCCTTTTTTTAAAGGCTATTTTGGTAAGTCGTGGTGCGCTAAAACTCGGTGTTGTGTGTAGCACAAGTTATTGAAATACATTCAAGAGATAACATACTATGATATCTGGGGGTGTTAAATTATCCCCTCCTTCAATAAAATGGTTCCTCACAATTTGAAATTTTTTTTTGAAAATAAATTGTTAAACTTAAAGAAATCCCTTTTTGGAAATCCCAAATTGGAAATTGGGTTAATAAAATTTACTCTTAATAAGTGGTAAATGGGAATGGAAAAGTCACCATGTAAGATCCCGATTTTCCGAAAGGTATGTTCTCATTATGTTTTGGTTGATTCCTATGTTTTGGGCCTCAAGGGATGTTTTATTAAATTATGTGGGGCTTTGGGGGTGTTTCATGGACTCGGGGCACAGAAGAAGGGAGAGTTGGGCAAGACAGGCCAGGGCGTAGGGCCTCCGCACGACCAGGAAAACCGTGCGGCCTGCCCAGGTGAAACTGTGTGACCCTTCCTCAATAGACAGTTGTGTGTGCATGGTTTTCACACGGTTTGGTAAACTGTGTGGCTAAATTGTGCAGGCACTTAAATTTGGGAAAAATCACAGTTTTTCAACTATGGGATTTTAAACCCCACTCAGGATTTTCCTCTCCTCCTCCTGTCCTGACCATAACAACGAACTTGGCTGACCCAAGCTTACCAAGGGTGGTTCTCCTTCGATTCATGTCCATTTAGAGTGTCGTTGGTTGCAGATTGAAGATCCGAGTAAGGATAATCCCATCTTTGGTTCTCTTTTTGGTTTAGGGTTGATATCTTTTCACCCTCTCGTTCTAAATCACTAAAACCCTATCATTTGGGTGAGTGTTAGGTTGAAACTTCAAAGGTGGGTTGGATCTATGTATAAGGACTCGACTGAGGGTGCGTTCAACTGCGGTTATGAGGTAGGTGGTCTATAAGTAATATCCCATAGTTATTTGAGTAATTTGTGCATGTTGGTAATGTTATTGTATTCCATTGGCTATGTTTTGGATAACCTGAGTATGTTTGGAATTAATGGCTTTTATAATGGAAAATAGAAACCCTCACGATCCCCATGGGATGCGTTGGGATTTAATTAACCAAATTGGGGCCATCAATGGGATGGGCTGGCTTATCCCGTCTTTAGGGAATTTCATGAAATGAGCACCCTTGTTGCAATGAATTATAGAACCCTTGATAAACATGTTGGCATGAATGGTTGATTCATGGAAATGAAGAACGGGTTAAATGGGTTAATGTGAAAAATGATTAAAGTCCATAATGGGATAGATTATTGGTCTAGGATGGAATGCTTTGTGAGATAGGCATAACACATTGTAATTGGGTGAATGGTTAAATGATGTGAATTGATAATGTGTTAATGGGTTAAGGCTTGATGTGGTTTCCCATGTGTGTTGTTGTGAATGATGGTTGTCAATGTGAAATGGTTGGAAGGTTTATGGTTACTTATATATATTCATGTTTACATGGCTTGGTAGAGTGGGGTATTACTTGAGGATCTATGCCCAGGGGTCGACTGAAGACTGTTTCTCTAAAATCCACCCTAAATGCAATGGATTGGAAAGGGGAATGATGGTCTATTCTCTTAACAGTTGTATCCACCTGGACTGAGGTTTCGAGGTGAGGATATGGTTCCTATGAGGGATTTAGTCCTGGTGAGATAGGATAACGATGTTTTTACCCTCTTTCAGGTGATTGATAACATTATACCCATGTAACATAAGGTATGTGATTAACTCATGGAGATGTGATGAAAGGGTAAGTTGTGGTAAATGGTAATAAATGTATGGTAACCGAATGGCAAGGTCTTTGGCTCTAGACTGGTTAATGGATCCTAAATAATTACTTGGCATATATCATTCATTTTCCTTTTGCATTCACAACTATTTATACTGGATATTTTGAATACATCATTAGTGGTGGCCTAATGAGTTGAATTCACACCCTGCTCGGGCTGCCATTGGGTACACGAGAAGACTTCATGTTTGCAAGTCAGGACATGGGTAAGGGTCCTTGGTAGTTAGCTGAGTAGACATGGGTGGCACTTGGTGGAGGACCCAAACTTGGAGTCAGGACCATTTTGGGATTTTGGCCGTTGCCATAATTTTTGGGCTTTTGTTCACTCTATCATTGTAGTATGACGTGGAATATTTATTTTTGTAAATGGTTTCTATACATGTTCCTTAATTATTAGTTATTGATTCCACTATCTGGTTATTCTATTGTGGCTTACTATGATAAAAATGGGGTATAGTCTCCCCACATGACCCCATAGACCCCCGCTACTAGCTGGCAGCCTTTGGTGTACAGGGAGGTGCGCTTAAGATCATGTAACCACCTGGCTCAGAGCACCGGTTTATTGGATTCTGGGTCGGTGATGTTACAAAGTGGTATCAGAGGAGGTCTTTCTTCTCCTTCTCTAAGGTCTTGTTATTTGCGATTGGTAGCCAAGGAATAGGATGTGTCGGGCCTTGGCAATGAGATTGTGCTTGGGAGTAGCTAACACAGGTACGGGGGGAAAATCCATGTCACCCTGGGTTAGAAATGTTGTTCTTGGTTGTGTGTTGTTACAGTTGATGATATTTCACCGATGGGTGATGCACAAGTGGTTTGATATGAATATTTTATGATATTTGTCTCATGGTCATAATGACATGAGAATTTACATTCATACATCATTGTAGGCACCTAAGGAGGTAGGTGACATGAATTGTGTAAGGCACACACACGAGGTTGGTGTGTGAGGCAAGAAGATAGGGTGCATCATGCATATCATGAAACCAAGAAATAATGAGAAAAAGAAATATAAGGGTTTGAAATGATGTGGAAAATGTTGTTTAAAACATTGTGTGAGTTTGGTGGTAGTGCATGGTTGTTTACCCTATATGGACCATGGCTGCAGTAGGGATGGTTGGCTCGTTTGTGGCTAGTGAAGATCTTTTGTTGCAGTTGTGATGTTTTATGGTACGCATTCTAAATCTCGTGCTTGTCGTTGCAGAGAGATGCCACCATGATGTTTATTTCCATTTGGGAAACATGAGGATGTTGCTGAGAACACTCATTTAGTAGAGGATCAAGAAAATGGGATGATCAATGAAGGTAGAGAAGACCAGTTCCTAGAGAGCATGGCTCGCCTGATGCAGATGATGGATCGGGGACGAGAGTGGGTTGCACCGAGTATGTTTGAACTGACCAGGGAATTACAGCTGCAGCACCCTCTGACTATAACTATAGACGTTTGGCCATAAGTTGTAGAGTTCTAGTTAGAGTCAATCCAGACGATACTGGATCATCTGGAGAATCTGGTTGAAAAGCGTGTGAAGCTAGCCGCTTATTTTTTGCGGGGCCAGGCTAGGCCTTGGTGGGACATTCAGACTCAAAAATGTGCAGGATGAGGGAATGTCATTGAAAGTGTTTTAGGAAAAGTTTCTGGAGCATTTCTACTAAGAGACATTGAGGCAGGAGCGGGCTACAGAGTTTATGAGCCTGACCTAGGGATCGTTGTCGGTGATGGACTATGCTAGTCGCTTCACTGATTTGAGACGCTTTGTCCTATTGTTAGTAGGGGATGAGGAAGCAGTAGAAAGACGTTTCCAGGATGGGATGAGGCATGAGATTAGGTGTCAATTAAATATCATCCGCTTGAAGAGGTTCATAGTGGTAGTGGATCAGGCATTGATCTCGGAAGGAAACCTGAAGGGAGCTTCGGGTAGTGGGCTAGTGGTTCCAGTGGGGAAGAAGATTAGTACAACTACCGGGGGTCAGAAGTGACGCCATGAGGGCTTGTAGCCTGGCGGAAGTGTGCAAAGCGGCTAGAAGATAGGGTCCGCCTCTCAGAGTGGGGATCAAGTTTTCTGATATCAGTGCGGTAGGACGGGGCACATGCGTGGTAAATGTCCTCAACCTCTAGTTGAGTGTCGTCCATGTGGCCGGATGGGACATGTGCAGAGTTTATGCATATATTCTCTGCAGGCATGTGAGCATGATGGTGGAAGGTAGATACCAGATACGGTAAGGGGATCAGTTTCCCATATTAGGCAGGCAGCTAAAGCTCCACGGGCAGTAGTGGAAGGGGCGGTGGACGTGGAACTCTCGGACAAGATCGCTCACACCAGCAGGGTAGTGTAGCACAGGGCATTTAGGCTGGAGCCCAGGGTAGAAGGGAATGTCAGCTTCAAGAAGTTCAGTTTGCGCCTAGCGATGGCGATGCCGAACCGTCGACTATTCAAGGTACGATCCTTGTAGCTTCTACGTTTACTAGTGTGTTGTTTGACACAGGTGCCACACACTCTTTTATCTCTTCGCAACTTGTGGTATTGCTATTTTTACCTATGTAAATGGTGTGTGGAGTTTTTTCAATTAACACCCCATTGGGAGTATGGGTTGAGGATATCAAGCAGCGCAATGGATGTGGCTTGGATGATGGTGGCTATCGTTTTCTGTGGAATTTGTTCGTTCTAGAGATGTTAGGATTTGACCTAATCTGAGTAATGGATTGGTTGGTGTTGTACCAAGAACACATAGACTGTTATCGTCGTAGAGTATCGTTTAGGTCGCTTGAGGGTGACACTTATGTTCACTGTGGAGAATGGGATGTTCGAGCAGTGTGTGCGAGGCCGTTTTGTCAACAGATGGGTGGACTCACGACCTAAGTGGCATGTCTCATGATCGATGATGATTAAAGAGGGAGAAAACATGTTTTTAATCCAATGGTGGAATGGTTACAGGACATGTTTTCTGAGGATTTCTCAGGGTTGCCACCCGAGAGGGATGTTGAGTTCACGATCGAGTTGCTGCCAGGAGTAGAGCCAGTTTCTATTCCTCCATACCGAATGGAACTAGAAGAACTCTAGGAACTGAAGGTTCAGCATGAGGATTTGGATCGTAAGGGGTTTATCCATCCTAGTATGACTCCTTGGGGATCTCCTGTGTTTTTTGCAAAGAAGGCTGATGGGTCGTTGAGGCTGTGCGTGGACTATCAAATGTTGAATCAGATGACAGTGAAGAATCGGTAACCTCTTCCTAGAATTGATGATCTATTTGTTCCATTGAAGGGAGAATCAGTGTTTTCTAAAATTTATCTGAGGCTGGGTTATCACCAGTTGAGGGTGAGGTCTTCTTACGTACGACGGGCTACTTTCCGAAGTCGGTACGAGTTGTTTGAGTTTTTGGTAATGCCTTTTGGCTTGACCAATGCACCGGCGGTGTTTATGGATTTGATGAACTGGATCATTCATCCCTATCTAGATTAGTTTGTGGTTGTCTTTGTTGATGATATCATAGTGTACTCGAAAAATCATGACGGTCATGCCCAACATCTTGACTTCGTCATGGGTACGATAAGAGATAATTGGCCATACGCCAACCTATCCAAGTGTCAATTCTGGATAGGTGAGGTGCATTTTCTAGGTCACATCATCTGGGAGGCCGGTTTGATAGTGGATCTAGGGAATGTGTAGGCAGTTGTGTCTTGGGAGCAACCCAAGTGGGTTTCTGATGTTCGGAGTTTTCTAGGTATGGTCAGGTATTACCGAAGGTTCATTCAGGATTTCTCTCACTTGGCAGCAACACTCTCGGGCTTGTACAAGAATGGAATCAAGTTAAAGTGGTCGGGGGCTTGTGAGGATGCCTTCCAAGATTTGAATAAGCGGTTGATGATCACACTTGTACTAATCTTACCTTAACCGGGTAAGAAGTATGTCGTATTTTGTGATGCATCCGGAATCAGACATCGGGCTGTGTTGATGTAGGATGAGTGGGTTGTGGCTTATGGGTCGAGGCAGTTGAGACCCCATGAGCGGAACAACCCCACTCATGACCTTGGATTAGCTGTAGCTGTGTACGCCTTGAAGTACTAGAGACACTATCAGTTGGGGGAATGTTTTACCTTGTTTACGGACCATAAGAGCGTAAAGTATATCTTCTCATAGCAGGATCTGAATCATCAGCAGGGAAGAGGGGTTGAATATCTCCAGTCTTTTGACTTTGAGTTTGTGTACATACCGGGAAAGGGGAACAGTGTTGCTGATGCTCTGAGCAGGAAGATTCAGAATTTGGCAATTCAAGAGTCCAACACCGACTGGAGGGTGATGGATTTGTTTGCAGAGATGCACTGGGAGGTGTAGGAGGAAAGTGGTCAGGTCACTCTTGCTTCCATAATGACGGAGTCGATCCTTTTGGGTCGAGTTAAGGAATTTAATCTTGATGATCCTGAGTGTTTTTCCATGAAGGAAAATCATAAAGGTGGGGAGCTATCTTCTAGTTGGTCCGTCGACGCGGAAGGTGTTGTTTGAGTTTGTGATCGTGTGGTTGTGCCCTTGTGTGTGCGGGAAGAGTTGATGAGTGAGATCCATGTGTTGAAGTGGCCAGTGCATCCTGGTTTGACCAAGATGTATCGTGATCTCCGAAGGCAGTTTCAGTGACCTGGAATGAAGAAAAAAGTTGCGGGCTTTGTGGCACGGTGCCTTACCTGTCAACATGTGAAGGTCGAGCATCAATTCCCAGGTGGTTTGTTGCACCCATTCCCATTCCGATGTGGAAGTGGAATGATGTAACAATGGATTTTTTTTGGGTCTTATGAGGACACCGCGAAAGAATGATTCAATTGGGGTGGACATGGATCGGTTAATGAAAGTGGCTCATTTCTGGCCGATTCAGGAGACCTATACTATCAACCAATTGGGTGACATGTATGTTAGGGAGATTGTGCAGTTACATGGGGTGCCGTAGACCATAGATTCGAACCGAGATCTGTGTTTCTCGTTGAAATTGTGGCAAGGGTTGTAGAAGGTGATTGGTATGTAGGTGTCTTTTAGTATGGATTTCCACCCATATAAGGATGGGTGGTCAAAGCATACGATCAAAGTGTTGGAAGACATGTAAATAGCTTGTGTCTGAGACATCAGTGGTTCTTGGGAGAGACATTTATCGTTGGTTGAGTTTGCCTACAACAAACTTTTTCATGCAACGATTCAGATGGAACCATTTGAGGATCTCTACGGGAGACCATGTAGATCTCCGATGAGTTGGATAGAGGCCGGTGAATCTGAGTTGTTGGGGACAAGTCTCGTGCAGGAAAATTCGGAGAGAGTCAACTTGATCAAGAAGCTCATGGAAACAGCTCATAGTAGGCAGATGTCGTATGTAGATCAGAGGTGTAGACCTCCTGAGTTTGGGTTGGGTGATAAAGTGTTCCTTTAGGTGTCGCCAAGGTTGGGTCACCATCGGATTCAGAAGCAGGGTATGTTGGTACCCATATATGTTGGACCTTTTGAGATTATGGAAAGGATCAGACTACTGGCTTACTGATTGGATCTTCCACATTGGTATGGTGGGATGCAGAATGTGTTTCTAGTGTCGCAGCTTCGACGGTATCACCATGTCCCATATCACGTGGTTGATGTTGAGGATGTGGAACTTGAGGCTGATGCGTACTTTGAGGAGCATCTGGTCCATGTGGTGGATCGTAGCGAGAAGGTCATGCGGGGAATGGTTGTGCCATTAGTGCGGGTACTATGGTAGCATGGGAATGTTCAGGAAGAAACATGGGTGAAAGAATCAGATATGCAGGCTCTTTGGCCTGAACTCTTTTCCTTAGTGGATCAATGAGGCTTGGGATCTCGGCTCAAGGATGAGCCATTATAAGGTGGGGAGGTTGTAAGATCCCGGTTTTCAGAAAGGTATGTTCTCATTATGTTTCGGTTGAATCCTTTTTTTGGGCCTCAAGGGATGTTTTCTGAAGGTATGAGGGGCTTTGGGGGTGTTTCGGGGAATCGGGGCATGGAAGAAGGGAGAGCTGGGCAAGATAGGCCAGGGCACATGGCATGCGCATGGCCAGGCACACCGTGAAGCCTGCCTAGGTGAAGTCATGTGACCCTTACTCCTAAGAAATTGGTGGGCATATGGTTTGCTAAACCATGCGGCCAAACCGTGCGGCCACATAAAGTTGGGAAAAATTACATCTTTTCCACTCCAGGCTTTTAAAACCCGCTTGGGATTTTCCACTCCTCCTCCTCTCCCGACCCTAGCAACGAACAAGGACATCGCAAGCTTTAGAAGGGTGGTTCTCCTTCGATTCTAGGTCGTTTAGAGCGCTGTTGGTTACAGATTGAAGCTTCAGGTAAGGCTAATCCCATCTTTGGTTCTCTTTTTGGTTTAGGGTTGATATCTTTTCTCCCTCTCATTCTGAAGCCCTAAAACCCTATCTTTTGGGTGAGTTTTAGCTTAAAGCTCAAAATGTTTGTTGGATCGATGTCTAAGGACTCGATTGAGGGTGCGTTCAACTGCGGTTACAAGGTAGGTGGTCTACAAGTTATATCACATTGTTATTTGAGTAATTTTATCATGTTGGTTATGTAATTGTTTTCCTTGGGTTATGTTTTTTATAACAATGGCATGTTTGGATTTAATGGTGTTTATAATGGAAAATGGGAACCCTCACAATCCCCATGGAATGCATTGGAATTGACTTGACATAATTATGGCCATCCATGGGATGTGCCGGTTTATCCTGGGTTTAGGGATTTTCATTAAACGAGCGACATTGTTGTAATGAATTGTATAACACCGGATAAACATGTTGGCATGAATAGTTGATTCATGGAAATGATGAACGGGTTAAATGGGTTAATGTGAAAAATGATTACAAACCATAATGGTATAGATTATGGGTCTTGTATGGAATTCATAGTGAGATAGGAATAACAAATGGGATTTGGGTGAATGGATAAATGATGTGAAATGATAATGTGTTAATGGGTTAAGGCATGATGTGGTTTCCCATGTGGGTTGTTGTGAATGATGGTTAACAATGGGAAATGGTTAGAAGGTTGATGGTTACTTATATATATAAACATGTGAACATGGCTTGGTAGAGTGGGGCATGACTTGAGGATTAATTCCCACGGGTCGAGCGAAGACTGATGCTCTAAACTCCACCCTAAATGCACGGGTTAGGAAAGGGGACTAAGGGTCTACTCTCATAACTATTGCATCCACCAGGACTATGGCGTCGATATGAGGATATGGTTTCTATGAGGTAGTTAGTCCTACTGAGATAGGATAACGATGTGTTTACCCTATTGAATGTGATTGATGGCCTTAGAACCATGTAACATAATGTATGTGATTAACTCATGGAGATGTGATGAAAGAGTAAGTGATGGTAATTGGAAATAAATGGATTGTAATGGAATGGAAAGGGATTTGGATCTAAACTAGTTAATGGAACCTTAAATAATTAATTGGAATTTATCATTCATTTTTATTTTGCATGAAAAACTGTTTATACTGGATATTTTATAGACACCGTTGGTGGTGGCCTACTAAGTTGTACTCACACCCTGCTCGGGCCACCGTTGGGTACCCAAGTAGACTTCATGTTTGCAGGTCAGGACAAGGGAGAGGTTTCTTGCTAGTAAGATGAGTGGACATGGGTGGCACTTGGTGGATGATCCATACTGGGATTCATCACCATTTTGGTATATTGGTCGTTCACTTTATTTTGGGGCTTTTGTTCACCCTTGATCTGTAGTATGACATGGAATATTTTTTTTGGAAATGGTTGCTATACTTGTTTCTTGTTTATTAGTTATTTTTTCTTCTATCTGGTTATTCTATTGTGTCTTACTCTAATAAAAAGGGGGTCTAGTCTCCCCACATGACACCATAGACCCCTGCTGCTAGTCGTAAGCCTTTGGCATACGGGGAAGCGCAGTTAAGGTCATGGAACCACCCGGCTCGGAGCACCGATTTAGTGGCTTCTAGGTCGGGGATGTTACACACCAAAAAATTATGATCTTGATTAAGAGATCATTGGTGTCAATTAGAGACACATAATTGTAGATAAAACGTAAATATTTATAGGTAGTGATTGGGGTCATCAATCACAAACAAGTGTAAAACTGAGGGCCTCAAAGCCCTCTATCTAAGATGATTTAAATATCATTGGTTCAAAAAATCATAAGGTGTTAGGATAACACATATTTTGTTTTAACATTCAATCCCTAATGTTTAAGAATTATTTAATTCAAAGAATAATAGGGAAAAATATATATGTCAAGTATAGTTTATCCTCCATTTAATTCCAACCAAAAACACATCATTCACTCCAAAAGATAATATAATTAAAAAGTATTATATTTATCCTAATTGTATAGGGTTCTAAAAATAATGAATTTATAATTCATTTTTCATACCTTTTAAAAAACTACATTATACAAGCTAGGACATCATGTAATCTAGTGGTAGGTGATGCACCCTTTTCACCCTTCAGTTGTAGGTTCAAGTCTGGCAGCCCTGCCAGATGCGACTGGTTGTCGTCCGACCTCCAGGTTGTCCTTTTTTAGGATAATCCAAATATAATCTAATAAATGATTTAACCTTAACAATAGTATCCAATGTCAAACTTAATTGATTCCAACCATTAGACTTATTTGAAATTCTTTTGTCCAAACACACAGTTCAAAATTTATAAGGAAGGTAAACACAATGAATAACCTTTTTTCCACGTAATAACATTTGAATACCTTCATCGTGTATTCTTATAAAACAAGGTAACACCCTGAATTTTCATATAAAAATATTTATTAAACTAATTCTCCCTTATTCATTATAGAATAATAGATATACTTCTTATATTCATAAATATTGTAAACTCCAACAAGGATGAAATAAACAAACCATTAAATAGTTCCAAGGATGCCAATAATATCCAATATATTTTATCGAAATCAGTCATCCCTTATTCCAAAATCAATACCTCAGTATCAGGACCATATTATTATTAGGTATTTCCATCAAACAAGTATTTTCCAAAATATTTAACATTCCATTGTGTCACATTTCTTGGTTCCACACTATATCATGTCCTTAATGAAATAGTACTCTAGTACAGTCCTTATGTAATCTATAATTTTTATAACATGTAAATCATTAATTCAATACTAAAATCACATAATAATTTAATTTCTACATAAGAACTCTGAATGATTCCTCTTCATCTTCGATAGTATCATAACTTGCCTATTATCCAATTTCAGCATTTGGGGTATACTATGATGATTTAGACATTGATTCATGTAGTGTCCCAAATCCTTGTAGAAGAAGTATTTTACATTTGAAAACATTTTCTCACCCTTGAAATCACGTACATGGTGTCCTTTTTCTCCACACATATAACAAACTCACATTCCCTTCATTCATTTACCAAGGTTATTATTTCCACAATTATCACATATAGGAAAATCCTTCTTTAATTTATGCCCTTTATCCATTATTTTCTCTACCAACCATTTCTTATATGGATTTCCTTCAGAGTCATAGGACTCCGAAAATTATTTACATATCTTATTACCACATGGTAGTATTTCTTTATATAATGATAATATGTGGGAGAAGATTTCCATTTTAAATGTTGTATTTATACCATGACTGATATGATACTTCTTACTTGTTGTATCATGCGTATTACTGGAGGTCTCAATCCATCTACTGAAAGCCATTTCTAAACAATGGCATACATTAGGTTAGTTTATGAATCGTAATGCCTGATTCCAAACAAGTAAAATAATCAACATAAATTTAATAGTTCTTGGATATAATCGATAATCATAAAAATGGTTTCTTTGAATAATTATGCATTCATAAACCCTTCATAGTGGTTTTAAAAAAAATGAGAATTATCCAAACATATCCCCCACGAGTGTCATAATAAAGAGCATATCAAGGCCTTTTGTCATGCAGTAGTTCCCGTTCGACTCTACCACAAAGCAGTATTTTCGGGTTTCACCCCTAGGTACATCTAGTCTAGAGCCGCCTCTACCTGCTCATATCAAGAGAGAGATTTATTTCTTGGAAAACTCATAAAATCTCTACAATACGAAATTCAACGATGTTCTTCTATACTAAACCTCAATTTTTATCTTCGGGTAGTGTTATGTAATTAGATTTTTTCAAAATTTAATTTCCAATGTTATTACTAAACTAACTAATTACCAACTATAACACCCCAACCCTAGTTACCACATTCCGGTGTATTATTTTAATAAATTGTCATGATTACGAGGAATCATGTCCTGAAAGACCAATCAGTTTAGCAGTCTCGGAAAATAGATTAAATACATGAACGTTACATTAGACATTTAGAAAATAAAACCCAATATAAATGATCCTTTGAGAATGACATTAATCCCCTAGCTTAACCCAGCATATCAATCATAATGCACTTCTTGGAATCCTGGGAAAATTAAAACATAGAAAGGGGCAAGCATAGATTCTCAGTACGATAACAATATAGTGGAAACATTCATAAATAAGAATAAACATTTAAGGAAATGTATAAGACTAAATCAAATGCATTTTAAACACAGACATCAGAATAATACAGAAAATATACAATAATATAATTCCATTTACATATTTAATGGATATTATACTAGTCAAATAATCACATGCAATGTCAATAGCCACATTCATAACGATGGAATACATAATTCCAGACTTCCTAACCACATAGTCATGGCCTTATTCAAAGACTAAAAAAATATTTTGTTATGGCCTTGTGGTAAGACGTTATTTTGTCTCAGGAGACCTACCGATGCCTCAAGGAGATATAATGGGCTCCAACTGTCACTTACTAAGTCCAATTAATTCCTAATATGAAAAGGTTTAAACATAACAAAAACATTCATATGAAAGCTACCATACAAAATGTCAATACATTATCCATAAACCATGAATGGTATAAAAATAACACATCCATAGTTAAATATATCACAAAACCTTCAATATTGTCTGGATGATTTTTATCATAATAAAACAACTTCAAAAAAGTTTAAAATCCATAAAATTATGTTGACAATGATTAAAATGATATGAAAAACTATTTGAAAGAAATATCCCGTTCTCCTAAAAAGATTTAAAGGTCACACAATTTATAAAGAATGAAATTTATAGACAATTTTGAATCAAAGTGTCCCATGCAACATTGAAACTCTTGAAAGGAAATAATCTTTTTAAAACATTCATGCCCATATAAATAAATCCTAAAAACCCATTTGGAAAACATGGACATTAATGAGAATGATTTAGAAGAATAAATATTTGAGACATTTAAAAAGATGTTTTAGTAAAAAAGTCCCTTAAGAATAATCCCTTTGAAAACACTTTTATTAATCATGGTAATGGAATGTAAATATGTCCTAGTAGATACATACGTAAAAACAACCTTGGAAAGTAAAGAGATTGTGAAATTAACCATTACTTTGCACTTTCCATTGGTCTGGGGTATGTTTAAACTCCTGTATAATGACCAAAGTATGTTATTAAATTATACCAGAACCATATTGAAATTTATTATATAATACATTATTCATTTATTAATTTATAAATCCCATTTCGTTATAATTTCCATGTAAAATTAAAATTTTGGGTAATAATCGCTTTATTATCGTACATGTTTTAACTTAATATTCTTGATCATATCATTTAGGTCATGATTTAAATATTTAAAAATATAATCCAGGATTTTTATATCATGTATATTTCGAATATTAATATTTATAATAGTTATATATAGGAAATGGAAGGCACCGTTTATGGAGATGGTAGGTCGTATGTAGGCATAAACGCTATTTTCATTTTCATATCGTATTGTACGGATGTAAGTGAATAAGGAATATGTAAGTACGCACACAGAGAGAGAGAGATATATATATATATATATCTCCAGTAGAATTATTATTTCATATATTACATACTTATTAATAATATATATTTTTATAAAAATCGTTGAATGGTGGAGGTGGGAATGAATCTCATCGCTTCGTGGAGACGGTAATACGTATGTACGCACTAGTGACAATATCATTATATTGATGGTGAAATCATATGTAATTGGATGTTATATCATATAGACAGAATCATAACCTTTTTTTGTTTATTATTAAAATCCTTTATACTCATTATTATACCCATCCAAATGAAGAACTATTTGAATAAAAAAGTACACCACGATGTGGAGACAGTAATCCATACAAACGAACGTATGGTGACTTTGTCATTTATTGGATAGATAGAATAATTAATATTGTTGTACCATTTTTATAATAACATCAATTTATATAGAAGATACTGGATTTATTATTTTATAATGCAAACAAAAAAGAAAGAGGAAGTGGAAGAAGAAAAGAACTTGAATGAGGTGATAAAATATTTACCTCTTTTTCGGGTTCTTCCTTTTGATTTGATCAAAATGGCTCATGAGGATGCATTTATGACTAACGTAAGGCCTATAGGATGAATTAAGGAAATATTATAGGATATTTGGGAATGTTATGGCTAGGAAAAATTTCTTTTATGTTTTGTATTTGAGATAAGGTGATGTTCCTGTATTTAAGAGGGGTGAGGGGAACCTTAGAAAAAGATTGAACTTTTATTTTATAATAAAAAACATTTTCGATTTCTAATGGTTCCAAAATGAATTATATAATGTATAAGGTTGTTATGGGTCGAAAACCATTCAACCAATAGGTATTAGAGAAGTTTAGGTTAACATTTTAACCTTATCTTTTATATTTAACTCTTAGTTAAATAGATTATCTTTTACTCTGTCTTCTTATATTCTTACGCAATATTCTTAATAAAGTTACTCAAAAATTCAAAGGGAACCACAAGTGTTAAATCAGTGACATATATAATATTATATATCCATTTGTCTGAACCTTAAAGTTTTATAAATATTATATCAATCAATAATATAGTATTTTTTTTAAAAATTAAATAATGTCAATTTTGACACTCTTTGGTATTTGTTTTTACTGAAAGTCATCACAACTTTCATACATAGAAAAATATACATTGAATCAACCCTAAAATGACATATTATCCTAGAAAATTCATGTATGTTAGAAAATCAATGAAAGTATATTTATTTTAATATTTATAATACCATTTATTTGATTCATTCATTTATAAGGTAATTACAGCATCATCACAGTGTCATAAATAAATTTAGTTATCTAATTTATAAAAATTATAAATGAATCATCATTATCAAGTAAATAATTGTATCTTCCTAATGAATAATTATATTTTAATTGATCTTATGTGTAACCCTATATTAAAAATTGTATAGTTATTAAACAATGATTATAACTCTTTTAACTCTTCTTTAAATAAAATAATAATAAATGTCATAATCTAATCCAAGAGGACCCATGGGGATCATATTTTATTCCTATGACATTTTTTGTCAAATTATAGATATCCAATAGAATTTGGAAAAGTTTTATGGTAATTATAATATCATTATTACCCTTAATTACCCTATTTACTTTTTACTGTGCCAAATAAATGTAAAAAGTTACTATTCACCAAAAAATATATTCATCTTATTGAACCACATTTTACATACTGATGTTAACCATATTTCATTAATTTTTGATATTCAACTCATATACGAAGTAAAATTATATTTTATACAAATTTTCAAATGCTCCTAGAGGTGGGTAAAATACGGTAAAAAGATCTATAAAATTCTATATATCTAAAATTATTATAAAATGACTTCCATGAATTAAAATGAACATATATAGATATTATATATCTATTTTTACATATAATATATTTATATAAAATAAAAATTATTTAAATAAAATGTCGGTTTTAAATAATAATGCAGTGTTTTCACAATTCAGCAAAAATTGAAATCATTCAGGAAGTACCAAAAAGTTACCCTTAGATAATTATGATATTCCTAATTCAAAAATGAATTCCATTTTACTAAATTCAAAATATTTACGTTTAATTTATTAATTTAAAATTAAATCCCATGGTCAATACACTAAAGAGGGTTTTCAAAAAAGAAAAATCAATCAAAATATTCACATGTGTTTACATCAAATTTAAATGTGAAATTACATACAAAGACCTATGTTTTGTTAAATTATAAAAATATAATTTAATTATACATAAAAACCATTCAAATTCATAATTTAACACAATAAATTATTTCGATTAAAATTTTTTTTTTCAATTAAAACATAGTATTTTTCAATATTCATCCAATTATGAATGTTATCAGAAATGTACCAAAAAAATATGCAAAATAATTGTTTATGTCCCAATTATAAATAAAAATTTCATATCAATAAAATTAATATATAAAAGTGTAATATATTGGAATTTAAAAATGTTTCTTTATTAAAAGATACCAAAACTGCATATTTTGAAAAATACCTCTTTTATCTTCAAAATAAAATTTTTCTTATATTATGTCTACGAAACACAAAAAGATCAATGTTAAAATTATATATGATATATAAAATATAAAATGTGGTTAATAATATTCATAAATTCTTTTTTTAATGACTAGTTTGGTAATTCGTGGTGTACTCGAACTCGGTGTTGCGTGTAGCACATGTTATTGAAATAGTATGAAGAGATATAAAAATATGATATCATGGGGTGTTACATATAAATAGAAATAAATACTAAAGGATAATGATTCTTATTAATGTTTCATAGATTTTGAAAAAAAATATTTTGATGTCATGTTATGTGGGAAGAATAATCATGGTCAAGAAGTGAAGACATTATGTAACACCCAAACACAGGAAGCCTGAATCCTGTGCTAAAATATGTTGTGCAATTTTTTGATAAAATAAACTGATTAATTACAAAAAACATTACACAATATATGACCTTTACCAGTCTTGGTTTTTTAGACATATATTCAACTATTACATTTCATTTAAAACTGCACAGAAATAAAATTAAATAGACATTATAATATTCAGTGTGCTGCAAACCCATAGAAAAATACATCATTAATAAATATACTAAACCCATAAAAATGAATTTAAAATGTTGGGTGATCATTTCAAATTCCTAGTAAGGGTCTTTAATGAAATTATTATAATAATTAAAAACATTTATTTAATGAAAATATAATAATAAAAAAGTAAAATTATATTACATTTTAATTGAAAATAAAAAATTAGAAAACCATTAATTTATAAAAATAATTATAATTGAAAGAACATTGTATTTATCCATAAAATGTAACAATTTTATAAGATGTAATTCACGTTACATGTTTGATCATAATATATACAATAACGTATGGATGTTAATAATAGCTCATATGAAACATATTTCCCTTAAGCCTTTTGGGTTCACTGCCCCTAACATCACATAACAAGCTTGTTCCAATTTTTGAAAACACTTTCAATGGACCTACCTTTATTAATTTTAACACCAAATTATTCAACAGAACATACATAATATTACTTTTTGGAAAAATAAAATAAATATTCCCATTAAATGTTATAAACATTTCCTTTATTGTCAATTGATAGGATTATCCAATGATTGAAAAAACCATTATTATCTATATGTAATAAGTACAATGGATAAATAATTAAAATGCATACTTGATCTAAAAATTGATGTTATATCAATTATAATTTAGATGTTGGTCATAACTAATTATGAATGATTTTCCAAGGGGTGAATATCCAAATCCATACATGAAATGATATCTTTTTTAAAATTATCACATAAAATGATGATAATTTTAATTTAAATAACATGGTTGCACACAAACATAACCCTTAAATTCATAAGAATGATGGTTTTATAAAGAATCATTCCTAAACCACATTTAAAACAAAACTTTTTCTTCAAAATTATTTGAACAAAAACTAGATAGGTATGTATGTATATATTTATGTATACAAACACACATATATATATACACGTCTTGTAACATAGAATAAATTGAATCACTTATGTTATAAATTAAGGAAAATATAGATATATGGATTATATTAAATATATATATTAATTAAATATAATTGAAGAACAAATGTAAACAGATTAAATTAATCCCTTACTTGATTCTGGATGAATGAAGGGATTTTGTTGTTCATGACCACAAGTAGTGGGAATGGGAAAAGTGAGGTGGGTAATTGAAGGGATACGAGATTAATTAGTGAAATCAATGACTTATAAGCTGAAAATAATATGATATATTACATATTAAATTCATAGATGTAATTGTATGTAAATTTTTAAGCATGTCTCGTTAATTGGATAAATATATATACATATATTTATCACCATGGCTTACAGGAGATGCTTGGGAAGATGATTATAATAAAATGAGTCAATGAAAAGGTAGTTTTTGTTTACAAATTGATCATGTTGTTTTAGAAAATAATTAGTCTAACGTGGGCCAGGAATTAGTGTGAAATTAAAGAAGGAGATAAATTCAAATCCTACTAGTTCGATGTGGAGGAAAATGAAGCTTGTGGTCGGGGATTGGGAGGGATGGTAGGTCGAGTAGTGGCTCGAGAACATTGGTTGACTATGGTGGCTAAGGTCTCCAGATGCACTTTTCACTAACGGTGGTGCTCCAATGATGGAGAGGCTTAGTTTCATGTGGGTGATGACAGTCCCGATGGATGGTTTGGGGAAGAATAAAATGAACCACTATCAATCAATTTTCAGTTTTTTTATTTTTTATCATTTTGGGATACATGTTTGGTCAAAAGTTACCTTTTCTTATCTTTCTTTTTATTTCACTTTCTAACCATTATTTTCATACAAATATTTTATAAAAAGGTGCATCATTCTTTTTCTTGTGTCATGCATAAACCCAAAATTCCATCTTTTCAATATTTTAATATATTATTTTATTTTTCCAATGTTTTCATACCACTTTTAATTCCTTTTATATCATTTTGTTCTATCATCAAGTCATTATAGTGTTATATATATATACATTTACGTTTTTAAGCATATATATAATTTGTGTTCTATTTATAAGAAAATAATAAAATAACACATATAATAACATAATAAATATTATAAATGTATATTTATTAATTTTTAATCACGTTTTGATATATATATATATAATAATTATATATTTATATATATAACATATGAATTATATTTTCAAGTCATGTATATGTTACTAAATCACTTCACATTTATTATTAATTTTTATTTAAGAAATTTATTTATTTTTTAAAATTAACATAAATATATATATTCAATAAAAAAGTTTTTTTGAATATGTATGATAATATATAATTTTAACTTTTAAATAATATAATAATTATTACATTAATATTTTATAAAACATTTTAAATTAATATGATTATTTAAATTTTTTTTTTCAAATCACCTTAAAATTTTTAGACCATTAATTAGAAAAATTTATTTAAAAAAACATTTGACATTTTAATATTTCAAATTATAATACTTGAAAATATTAATTTACATAATATACTCAACATCTGATAAAATAGTTAACATGTTATTTCTAGCATCTACAAATATATAATTTTATTAAATACATTTATTCAAACTATCTTGTTGAATAAACTATTGATAAAATAAATTTGGACATTCAAAAACAGTAATAATTATTTTTATGAAATTAATTAAATACATATATAGATATTAAAATATTATTTTACACAAAACAAATATAGTAAAATATTATATATTTAGAACATTAATGTGAAGTTAGTTTATCTTATTACAATATATTACTTCTATTATTTATTTAAACACAAAACTTATTTATAACATAATGTATTAATAAAAAAATTATTGGGATATTAAAAATTTTTCTTTTTCTAGACATGAATAATATTCCTGATATTTGTACCTCATCATTCTTAGGCTTCATAATACTATTTATTTTCTCAAGATATGAAACATATCTTGGAAATATTTCAAAACAATATGATTAGCTATGATCCTGCCACACACACCTTACAAACACTTTTTCGAAACACTCATGTTTATTCAATGATAGAAAAATTTAAGTATTTTTTTCACAACCCATCTTGTCATGCCATCCTTCTATCATGTAATACTCCTCTAGGGCCAGAAATGTGAGAAGGGAGATAGTGATCCCCGATTCCCACCTCCAGTAGGCCCCGAGTTGCTGATTAACCTCGAGGGTATAGTAACAACACAAACGGGAGGCATTGACCTCTATGAGAGTAGAAGAAAATTAGAAGGATATGATAGAAACTATCCAACTCCAACTAAAACTACAATATAAAATAAATTCCAAGTGCACATATGATATTTCATAGAAAACTACCACAACTGAAATGAAAAACTAAAAGTACCGAAATAAAATAAAAAATCATAGCAACCACAATGTCCAAACAACTCCTCCAACCCCAAGCTAGTGGTTACTTGCTTGATCTCCAACCCACTCCAAGTGACTTGAAAAAATAATTACATGTACATAGGATGAGTATAAAATACTACTCCCTAAGATCGTCCCTAGAGCCTCTTATGAAAATGTAATGAAAGCATGATAATGCATAGTAAACATCAATTGAAACTAAATCATCACCTAAACAAGTATAATAGGTCCCCAAACTCACCATGGATACTCTCTCCAAGTATCACTTAAAAGAGTTTATACTATAGTACATGATATCAAAGGTACCCTACTACCACTTCCCCACAGGTATGCCACTTTTCCCCAACGTCGTACACCATAAGAATCTCTCTCAAAAATGGGATCCCAGCAGACACCTGGGCATAGAACCACAACAAGAACCACTTACAACAAAACCCCCACAATGATGTAAAAATGTTTCCAAGTAGTTTCTAGGGGCCACCACAACAATAATATTTTGTATTATACAAAGAGTGTTAATCCCCAAGTCATTATAGCCCATTCACCAAGTAATGATCCTCAAGATGTCAGTACCAATACATGTTACACCTAAATTATCCATAGGAAAATATATATGTAATATATGTGTGTGAATATCCACAATCCATTATATGCCTCTACACACATATATGGGAAAATAATAACTGCTATTACTACTAGCATATGTAAATTCCAAGAGAAGAGAGTGAGGCCAAAAAGGGTAGTCAGCCATTCATTCATCCGCTAGAATGTTGTGGAAAACTCCTCAAGATATTATCATCATTGTGGGGTCAGTACCAATAACTAAAAGAGTGGAGTAGGATAAATAATCATGAAAATTACATGATATAGTATAGATCAAAAACACACTATTTGAACAAGCTAATCTAATACTAAACTGCAGATAACATCTAACGGACTCTCGGTTTCCTCTGTAAATACTAAGAATCCTACAAGCACACAATCATTTGAATAGCTATATTAGATCACATTAAGCCTTTTTTAGCTGAAATTTTTATTAATTAAATTAGGAAACAGTAATTAACAATTATCAATTCCACATTACATTTCATTAGAATCACACCCAAATCCCCCTATTATGTTAAATTAGAACCTCAAAATTGCGTCATAACAAGCTCCAAACCCTTCGGTTGCTATAAAATATTAAATAATATATTAAAAAAAGTTTTAATTTCCCACATTCCTAGGAATTTGTGAAAAAAGATCCTATGCTACCAAACACAACTGTATCAACATAATGAGTAGGTGAACTACTCATCAAGTCTTTTACACCTATTGCAAGAGAGTTGACACATCATACCTCAAGAATATAAATACTGATAGAATGTAGAAAACCACGTGCATCTTCACCATTTTTAGAAGGAGTGGAATTAGGGCCAATTTCCATGAGTTATAGGGAATGTAAAGAACACAAATAACCATCATGATTAATCAAGCATCCAAACACTCACATCTCACCCATTTCATATTATCCAGTGTCCTCCCAAACACCCACTTGCATAAAACGGCGCATCTCGCCACTCTATGAATCAACTACTGCCACATCCAATGGAGCAACCTGCCCACACTCACCACAATAAGAATCCAGGCTCACATCACAACAATAGCAGTAAGAAAACAAACAAACATCATATCAACTAGGATTTTGGTCCTTAAACAAGCAAGATGGTAACTCATAACCCTATAGGGAATTATCATTTATCAAACAACCAATTCTTTAATCCATCTCAAATTAACTAATTTATTATTCGTATGTTACAATGATTGGAATCCTAAATGGTATTCTATCCCAAATTTATTAAACATTCATACTACTTCAATTAAATTAATATCACATTATAAGAAGAAGAAAAAGATTCATTTACATGCCTCTTTATCATTGAAAATTAAATTACAATTAATCCCTGTTTTTATTTTTAAGGAATTTAAAGCTAGAATGAAAAGCCAAATGATGCAATAATATATATCACACAATCTAGAAAAATAATAGGCAATAACATACGATTGATTTCAATTGATTTATCTAGATCAAATATTTTTTATTTTAATTCCATTGTGGTCTAGTTCCTAAAACATTATATGTCTAAACATGAACATAAAAGAATAGAGAAGAAAAAAATACCATACGTCAAATGGTTTCTGATGCCCATTGAATAGACTAACAAAATAGATCCTGATCACCTCTCCTGGAGGACTGCATCCTCCCGAGGATGCAGAGATTCCACCACACTGGCCAACACCAATAAAAAGTCCATTATGTACATGGATATAACATGCCATAATTGGAAAGGAGAAACAGAAGGAGATGAACCCAAAATAACGATGATAGATCATACCTTACATTGAAGATTGATTTATATTGTTTGGTTGCAAAAAAATAGAGGGTGCACTTGCAACAATAAGAACATCAGTATGAACCCATCTAAGGAGTAATGTTTGATCGCATGAATCCATTTGGAAGGAATGAATGGTTTTATCATATCGTACCAAAGCACTAGGAGGAAGAACAAGGGTGGAAGATATCTCTTCTCTTTAAAATATTTAATGGAGAAATGATTTAAGATACACTAGATTTATGATTAATTGATAATCACATTTAACAACACAGTCTAATGAAGTATAGGAATCTCAATCCTTATGAAAATTAATATAAAATTTATGGGATATGAATCCTCCATAAATACCTTAAAAATGACTTGAATGCATTTTACATCAAAGCAAACATCATTGGGATGAATCTTTAGGAAGCTGGAAACACTGTACACCTACCGATCCTGGAAACACTATTCACCTACCGATCCTGGGAACACTATACACCTACCAATCTGGGGAACACTGCACAACTACCAATCGTGGAAAGACTATACACGATCCTGGAAACACTATACTCCTACCGATCCTGAAAATGCTGTACACAATCCTAGAAACACTATTCACATAATGTATCATCGATGAAATTTTTCACATCGGTCTCAATGATTGAAAACACTATGCACGATCATGGAAACATTGTTCATAGAATGTCTCACTAATGTAATTGTTCACATCGGTCTCACTAATGGAACCATTCACATTAGCCTCATCGATGCATGGTTCACTATGGCCTCACCGGTGGAACTATTTATAGAATTGGTAATTGGGAAAAGTGTTGGGAATATGTCCCCATGACCTCCCATAACAACTCAATCACTAGATTTCCGAAATAGAAAGAGATAGAGTGGTCTGAGCCATTACATCACATACCACTCAAAACATTTTCATCCTGAAGAATCCAAAACCAATCCAAATAGGAAGGTCTCTGAACAACTACCCATAGAGATACATCTCAAAGAGAGAAAGCCAAAAATATCCACAAAATAATTCCAACTCATTAATAAGAATGGTCTCCCATCATTAAAATGAATTTTACAGAAAGTGATAAACATAAAAAACGTGGGGTACTGAGCATGTATCTATGACTCACATCCCCATGTACTCTCCTCCACACAACCTTGTGGCCACAAGACACTATCAAAGGGGATTTAATTCCAATACAAAACCTTCTATCTACATTCTTGGATCTCCACAGGCCGCTCCTTGATCATCACATCGTCATCAACATCAATCTGTCCTAATCGATGTTGTGAGAGTATTCATGAAGGTATTGATTGAGCTGTGACACATGAAAAATATCGTGTATCTAGCTCATCTATGGGGGATGTTCTACTCGATATGCGACATCCCCAACTCGATCCAATACCTCGAATGTCCAAACAAACTGGGGAGACATCTTACTACCACAACCAAACCTTCATTGCCCATGATGGGGAGTCACCATCAGAAACACGTGTTCCATAAAATTAAACACAAAAGGTCTCCTCTATTAATAGGCATGTGGTTTCAGAGAATCATGTTCTATCTTCATCCTATCATGGATCACCTAAACCATCTCTGTCATATTTTTCACTAGCTTTGGTCCATGAATTACTAACTCTCTATCCCCAGTCTAACACAATGGAGAAAATAAATGTCGGACTTATAAATCGTCAAATGGTGCAATGCCGATGGTGGAGTGAAAACTATTGTTGTAGGCGAACTCCACCGGGGGTAAGTGCCTCATCCCTGAACGACCAAAATCCAAGTCATAAGAGAAAAACATATCATCAAGAGTCTAGTTGGTTTTCTCTTTCAGAACATCCCACTGTGGATGAAAAGAAGCAATAAGGAAAATTTGAGAACCAAAATAATGATGGAGACCCCTCCAAATCCTAGATATGAAATGAGGATCTCGATTAGAAATGTCCATCCTTGGGAATCCATGGACTCTCACCACCTCATCCAGATACTGAATCGACAGAAATTCTATTGAGCTCAACTCCATGATCGCTAAAAAGTATGTTGATTTATTTAATCTATCAACCACCTCCATAATGGTGTCATTTCATCCATGAGATCAAGGTAAACCATGAAAAATGTCCACTGATATGTCCCCCCACTTCTACTGAGGAATATATAATGATTGGAGAGAACTAATGGTGACATGGTGCATGAACACCAACTTTATGAAGACCAAACATAGAGACACAAACTCTACAACTTCATGATTCACCTCAAGCCTCTGAAACTAACTCCTCAAGCCTCATTACATCATTGTCATGCCGGGATACACCACTAGAAGAAAGCTATGGAACTCTCTATTAATCGTCTCACACATCTCCAAAGTAAAAATTATCCTTCTATGATACCACACTCAGTGTGGTTCATCCTCATAACAACCATCAAGAGCCTCTCCACAAAAAACTCAGTTTCTCAAAAACTCCAACTATAGATCCCCTAAATGGGACCCTTCCACTTGTTTTACAAGAGATGACTGCATCGTCATCTAAAAAAGACAATCTTTGATCGCAATTTCTCCCATATCAAGATGTTATGCTGAAATTTTTTTCACCACTCTCCATGAATCACCAGATTCATGCAATGCATCACTATGAGGCTACCTGCTCAGTGCATTTGTTAAAAATATCACCCTTTGCAAGGGTATATTATATTTCTATGTGGTATTTTTTTATGAAATCCATCCATCGACACTGCCATAATTTCAAGTCACACTGATAGAAAACATACCTCATTCTCTTATTATCTGTGAAAACCCTAGAGTTCTCACCAATGAGATAATGTATCCACATCACCAAAGAAGACAGTAGCTTCCAAATCAATATCATGGGTTTAATAGTTACATTCATGGGGAAGTAAGTATTGATACCGATAAGAAACAACTGAACTCTGCTACATCAGAACACAACATATCCCTATATGTGAATCATCACAGAAAACATTAAAATGATCACCCTCTTCGAGAAGACAAAGAACCAGATCACTTACCAAAATATTCTTCGGATACTCGAAAGGTTCCTGACACTAATCATTCCATGCAAATGCCTCATCCATCCTTTTTAATTGTATCATAGGTGTTTCAACCTGAGATAAATCATCTAAAAACATCCACCAATGTGTAAAATTGTACAAGATCATAGAAGCAATGTTCACAAAATGTCTCAACAATGGCATAATTCACATCAGTCTCATTGATGCGTGGTTCACATCAGTCTCGTCGATGGAAATTTTCATAGAATTTTAAATTTGGTAAAGTGTGGGGATAAGTCCCCTTGACCTCCCAAAACAACTAAAAAACAAATTTTCAGAAATGAAATGTTCTAGAGAGGTCTGTGACATTACATCAGATACCTCTCAAAACATTCTCCCCCTCAATAATTGAAAACTATACTAGATAGGAAGGGGTACGAACAACCACCCATTGAGATAACTATCAAAGGGAGCGAGACACAAAATTTAAACAAAAAAGGTATCCCATCAAAAAAATAACATTTTCAAATGAATGGAAGTAACCATCAAACAACTTGGGGTACTGAGCACATATCTGCGACTCACATTCCTAATTACTCTTCTCTGTGCCACTGTGACTCCACTTGACACGATCTGAGGGGATAAAATGCCCTGGTAACACCTTCTATTTATTGTCTTCTATCTCCATAGGCCACTCCTCGATGGTCACATCATCATAAACATTGATCTATCCCCAATCGATGATGTGAGCGTTATCACGAAGAAAAAACAGAGTTGTGAAACATGAAAATATACCTACATCCCGCTCATTTTTAGGGGAAGTGATACTCAATATTCCTTGACTCCAACAAGATCCAACCCCTCAAAATGACCAACAAAACAGGGAGACAGATTACTAACACATCCAAACCATCACTTCCCACGATAAGGAGTCACCTTCATATTCCATTGATCCCCAACATCAATCTCCAATGGTCTCCTCCTTTGATCATCATATGATTTCTGATTATCTTTCTATATCATCATCCTCTCCTGAATCAATTGAACCACGTCTCTCATATTCTACACTAGATCTAGTCCAAGAATTGAAATCATTAACACCCCTATCCATCACAAAAAAATGGAATGGTCATCTATACGAGGCTTAAAACAATTCCATACTGATGTGGTAGTGAAATAAATTATTGTAAGAGAACTCCACCAAGGCTATGTTTCTCATTCATGAACCTCCAAAACCTAGGATGCAAAGCGCAAAAAGTCTTCATGAGTCTGGACGGTTCGAATTGTCTGACTGTCCTTATGTGGATAAAATGTAGTGCTAATGAATAACATAGAATCAAAATCATGATGGAGACATCTAAAAATCCAAGTGGTAAAATGAGGATCCCAATCCAAAATTATCATCTTCAGGACTCCAGGGAGTCTCACTACCACCTTTAGATAATGCCACCAAACAAATCCATAGTGATCAACTCCATGATCTCTATAAAGTGGAATAATTTTTTTAAATGATCCACTACCAACAAAATGGAATCATGTCCTTCGTGAGATAGAGGTAAACTAGAAAAAATTCTATTGGGATGTCCTCCCACTTCTACTAAGGAATATCTAATTGCTGCAGCAAACCACAAGGGACATGGGGATCGACCTTCACCATCTGGAAGACAAAAACTTTAGATAAAACCTCAACAACTACATGCTTCATCCCAGGCCACTAAAACTGAATCCTCAAGTCTCGATAAATAATTATCAAGATTGGATACACTACTAAAGGAGTACTGTGGAACTCTCTTAGATCCATCTCACACATCGCCAAAGTAATAACTAGCCTTTTTTGATACAATACTCAATGTTTTTCGTCCCCAAAACAACCATTAGGGGTCTCGCCACAAACAACTCAGTCTATCTTGACTTGCACCTATATATACCCCAATTGGGTCTCTTCTACCCACTACGATGTCACCTAAAAAATATACACTCTTCCCCAAAATTATTCCATATCGAGATGTAATGTTTAATGTTATTCCATCACACTACAAGAATCACTAGATTTACGCACTAAATAACTACAAAACTACCTTCTTAGGGAATCAACTACATCATTCCCATTTATTTGGTTGTACAATATTAAGAAGTCTGATTCCTATAAGAAATCCATCCACTGACATTGCAACATCTTCATGTCTGGTAGGGAGAAAACATACCTAAAACACTTATGATCACTGAAGACCAAAAAGTTCTTTCCAATGATGTGATTTATAACAAACATCATAGAATACTCCATGCTATTCATATCAAGGTCTTGGATAGAATTGTTATGTTCATTGGGACGAAACATCCAAGACCTATAAGAAACAACTCATCTCATCCACATAAGAAAACAACCTAACAAATAAGTGAAGAATCAAAAGAAAGATCAAACAATACTCCATCAGCTGGAAGAAAAAAACTATAGAAATTATCAACATCTCCTTCAATTACTAGAAATGTTCCAGACACTAATCAGTCCACATGATCAATTTATCCTTCCAGGTCAATGCTGTTAGAGGAGTCCCAACCCACGGGATATTGGCTACAAACCTCCTCTCGTAGACATTGATACCAAGAAAGCTTTTCACATCTTCCACATTCATTAGTTCATCGTAAGATTAAACTACTTCTATATTTTATGAATCCACAGAAACTCCCTATTGGGACACAACATGCCCCATGAAATGGACTTCTTGAGCCAAAAAAATAAAACATTGACATCTTCTCAAAAACAATGATGTTGATGACAAACTCCCAAAAAAGAGGGTAGATGTTATGTATTCTCCGCATCAAATGTGTAGAACACACATATATCGATGATGAAAATCACCATGATGTTATCCAGTAACTCACGGGACACAGTATTCATCAATCTCATTAACACAGCTGGAGAATTCATCACACCAAAAGGAATTACAACGAATTCATAATGCCCACAAAGACAACAAAAAACCTTCATCAGGATATCCTCATGCCTCATCCACATTTGATTATATATTTACAGTAATTCAATCATTGAGATCCTACTTTAACCCTTCAGCAGATAAAAGAAATCATCAATCTGTAGAAGAGGATAGCGATTCTTCACATTAACTTTGTTTAATAGATGATAATAGATACACAACCGGAAACTGCCGTCATTCTTCTGTGTGAAAAAAACTGGTGCACCCCACTGTGACAGACACTTCCAAACAAAACCACACTATAACAGACCATCATGCTATATTTTTTTCTATATTTACTTAGAATGTGGCGTCCTATATGGAGACATAGTGATATTACACTCTCCCAAAAATTTCTTGATCCGAAAGAAGATCTCTCATCGATGGGGTAATGCTACAACCTATTCTAGAAAGACATCATTGTACACCTCTTAAACCCTAGGAAACACCAACTTCTATACCTATAAAGAACTCATCATCAGCTCATCCATCAAAGATGATAATGATGGAACATGCCTCTGACCCGTCTGAGGGTCTTCCTCACCAACACACACTAACAGATACCCATATGCATCAAAAAACCCCACCTGTCTCTAGATAAAATCAACGTTAGCCTACATCAAATACATGCAATCCATTCCAAGGATGAAATCATATTATTGTATCTATAAATATAAGAAATATCCCCAACAGAAGTGTTTCCCCAACACTAGCTCCCAGTAACTACATACTTCAAACAAGTCTTGTCAACCTCCAACTCGCATAGTCAACTCTAAGGGAACTTGATTCCTCTTTAACTTATGTACCAATGTATGGAAAAGGGAATGTGATATGAAGAAGTGTGTCACTCCTGAATCAAACAAGCCAAAAACCCATGTAGAAAACAAACAAGGGGTACTTCTAAAGACGTATAACTTGCATGGTGCTAGAAATGAGAAATCATGAAGCAGACGACAACCACCTCTATGGCCCCTCTGTCTTAGATGACAACCACCACCAAGGACACACCCTACACTCTACTGATGGTGTAAATCACCAGTCTTTCCTTTGTCATCCTCATATTCTTTTTGCATATCTAAATCTTGTGAAACCTGCTACTGCTTCCTTGGATAGAACTGCTTCAACGGAGGAACCTACAACAAAACACCTGGTGCACGGTGACTTCCATAAAAGTTTGGGAATTCATTATACAGATGAACACATAATAAAGAATAAAAAAAATCCCATGAGCATTTGGAATAGGCCAGAGAGCCACCACCATGATGAAATGAGATGCTGAGGGCTGGGACCTACCCCTTGCCGAACAAAAACACTTCTACCGTGAAAATATGGAACCCCTAACCACAACAATGATTTTGGATGAATCATTAAGGCACCCCTCTAGTCATGATTTGATTCTATCCATCTCTATCTTGAAGAACTATACCCTATCCAGCACCTCATGATATGTGTTCTATATAAACAGGGTGACCTGGAACTGGATCTCTAGAGGCAAAGCCACCTCAAAATGAGTCACCCTAGCCTCCTCATTTAGAAATATGTCTGAAGCATATCGTAAAAGGTTAACAAAATAGATTTCAAACTCTCCCACTCAGGAGCTCCCAGGAAAAAGGGTATGAAGCTTCGGGCGACTGGACACCTTCATGGTCAGAAAATGAAACTCAACTCTAAACATATCTCGAAACTCCTCCCATGAGATATACAACTCCTCATGATCCATGAGGAACAAAAACCACCACTTCCATATTTCTCCATGTAGAATCATCACAACCAGGGGCACGTAGTGCTTTTTCTGAGATTGGATCAAACTAAAGGATATCTCAACCTCATCCGAACAGACTTTTGTGACTGCAACTGAAAGGAAGCCCTTTTAATATTATAGAATCATTCCCTGAAACTATTAGAGTTTCCTCCTCCTGGTTTCATCATCGTCAACCTCTACCATTCGGAGATATGCTGGCACAACCTATTGGACATGTTTTACGAAAACCTATTATGGATGACTACCTGGAGAAATACCTTTGAAATAAAAAAATAGTTTGAGATTCTAAACCTAGAATATGATAGAATCAATATTAATTAATTAATTGTTTTCTTTAATTTATTTTAGGTTAACCTATCCCAATGTAAACACTTTCAAAAAAAGGAAAAAATAAGAATGATAATTGATCCATTCCTGGGTCTCTACCCTGCAACAAGTACCACCTCATTTGGTATCCACAATAAAATTAATGTTCTATGTAATAGATCAAATCAGCCCTAAACACCAATGTCTCATCTGGTCTCCAGTGTTTACATTACATTCTAAACTTATCTCACACTGTTTCACTACTAACCCATGTATCCTCACATGTGTCTAACAAAAAACATCATCCAATCCGTCAACCTCCCTCTATGTCCACATTGTACCAATCCCCTCCCCACAAGGTGTACCCCCTTGTCGGGAAATGAGATAAGGGAGATACTGACCACCCATAGTCCCACCACCAGTAGGCCCTAGGATAGCGACTAGAAGAAAGGGTATAATAACCACAAAATGGGGGGAATTACCCTTTATAAGAACCCATGCAAAAGAGATAGATAAGACAAGCACAAACCAAATCCAACTCAGACTACAATATAAAATAAATTCAAAGTGGAAATATGTAATTTCTTGAAAAAATAGTACAACTGATAGGGAAAACATCATGTTCTAAAATAAATAAATAAACGGTAGCAAATACCAAGCCCGAACAGCTCCTACAACCCCATGATAGTAGAAATCAACATGATATCCAACCATCTCCATGAGAGCAAAAAAATTATTTATTCAAAGGATGACTATAACAATATAGTCAGAAGGATCCTCCTTATAGCCTATCATGAAAAAGTATCTATGGAATTATAACGAACAGTGAACAAAAAGTGAAAGTAACACATCACCTAAACATTTATACTAAGTTCCCACCCTCACCATGGATACCCTCTCAATGTATCATATTATAGAGTATATAATATAGTAATGAATATCAAGGGTAACCCACTACCATATCCCTACTGGTTTCCCACTTTCCTCAAGGCCACTTGTCCTTGGCATCTCTGTCCAAAAATATTTTCCCACATCCACCGAGGAAGAGCACCACAACATACACCTAATGAAACAAAACCCCCATGTCCACGTAGAAAATGTTACCCAATATTTTCTAGGGCCACCAAATCTTGCATAATGTGTATCCTTTATTGCGTATTAATCCTGATGACATTATAACCAATACCCTGAGTATTGATCCTCAAGGAATCATAACCAATAAACATTACACCTATAGTTTTACATAAGAAACTATATCCAGAATATATGTGTGTGAATAACTGCATGCCATTACAGCCCTCTAAACTAATATGTGGGGAAAACTAACAATTGTACCTAACAGCACAATTAACTACCAATATAAGAGAGATGGGACAAAGGGTGTAGTAATCATTCCACCCTTCCATCAAAATGTTGGGAAAACACCCCTTAGGGATGAAAATCCCTGTGGGGTCAATCTCCCTAACCGATATGGTGGGGTAGCATATAGAAACACAAAACTAAATGATATAGTCTAGCACACAACCCGACTATGGAAAATGCCTAGTCTCAAACTCAACTGCAGAAAAAATCTCTTCAACTCCCAACATCCACAGCTAAGACTAGGTAACCTACAAGAAGCCAGCCATTTAATGAGATTCTTTATATTACACTATCCCTTTTTATTAGTTTCAATTTATGTTAATTAATTCATTAAACATTAATTAACTATTTTCAATTCCACATTACATTTTATTAGCTTAACATCCAAAGTACACATTTCTATTAAATTAAAACTTATTCGTTGGGTCCCAACAAGATCCAACCCCATGTGATAAAATAATTTATTTAACCATTTATTAACAACATTATTACTTTCCAATATTCCTAGTAATTCTAGAAAAAACATTCTAAGCTACTAAACATATGTGTCTCAGAACGGTGAGTAGGTGAACAACCCATCTAGACTTTTCCACATATAACAAGAGCATAGACCCATCATCCCTTGAGAAGCTAAGCACAGAAAGGACATGTAATTCTCCACGAGTCATCGCCTCTCATAGAAGTAGAGTATGGAATTAAAACTTCATTGAGAGGTGGGGAATGTAAAGCAAATAAAAAACCTACAAGATTATTCAATAATCCAAACATTCACATGAAACCTGTTTCATCATCTTTGGTGTCATTCCCTACACCCTCATGCATAAAATGATGTATCTAGCCACTCTAGGAATCAAATCCTACCATAACCAATGGGCCTCCCTACACCCACATATCACAATAGCCATCCTAGCTCACATCACAACACAAGAAGATGGAAAACAAAGAAACATCATATCATTTGGGGGTTTGGTCCATAAACAGGCAATATGGTATCTCGGAACCCCTCAAAAAATTTACTTTTATCATGTAAACAATTTTTTAATCCATCATGAATTAACGTGTTTATTATACGTACCTTCTAATGATAGGAAACATAACTGGTATGCTGTCAAAAATTTATTAAACATGCTCACTATATCAATTTGATTAAGATAAAATTACAATAAGATGAAACTGATCCATAAACATGTATCGTTATCTATTAAAATTAATTTATAATTACTCATATTTTATGTTCTTTAAAAATTTCTGTAATGAAATAAAATATAAAAATTAAAGAATAGATATATCACTATCTAGAAAAACAAGATGCTATAACATAAAATTGATATCAATTGATTTATCCAGTTCAAATATTTATTATTTCAATTCCATTATGGTCTAGTGGATAAAACATGAATAATCTAATGTTGCATGTAAATGAATATAGAAGGAACGAATCCCCTACATTAAAAGGTTTCCAATGCTTTTGAACAGAGCAACAAAATAGATCATGATCACCTCTCTTAGAGGACGGAATCCACCCGAGGATGCATAGATACCCGCACACTGGCCAACACCCAGGAAAAGTACATTAACAACATCAATATAACATGACATAATAGGATTCGGATAAAAGTAAGGATATGAACCCAAAATAAGGACGATAGATCATACGTTATTTAGAAGATTGATATATATTTCTTGGTTAAACCAAAATAGGTGGTTCACTTGTATAATGATGAACATCATGGTGATCCAATAAAAGGAATAAGGTTTCATCACATGACTCTTGTGGGAAGGATGGAAATTTTCTATCATCTCGTACCAGAGAACAAGGACGAAGAACAATGGAGTATTATATCTCATCCCTTTAGAAGATTTAACTGAGCTTTAGTTTTAGATATGTTGGATTTTCCTTTAAAGGAGGATCAAATTAAACCATGTGGTTTGACTATGTAAAGGCATATTGATCCATAGGATAAATAATATAGGAGCTATGTGATTTAAATCAGACATAAAACCCTTCAAACAAGGACATGAATGCCATTTACATCAATGAAAACGTCAAAGGGGGGAATCTATACTAAGATGAAAACACTGCACACCTAACCAATGATGGAAACATATTATACCTCTCTATCCAAGAAACACTGTACACTATCCTAGAAACACTACACACCTATCGATCCTAGAAATAATGTACGCCTACTAATCAAAGAAACACTGTACACCAACAGATCCTAGAAACACTATACACGATCCTAGAAACAATGTACACCAATAAATCCTGGAAACACTATACATGATCCTAGAAACACTGTTCAAAGAATGTCTCACCGATTTATTTTTCACATCAGTCTCACCGATGGGATACATGATACAAAAATCTAAAATCATTGTTCAAAAAATGTCTCACCGATTGAACTGTTGTCATCAATATCACCAATGGAACTGTTCAATATGGTCTCACCGATAGAACTATTCACATCAGTCTCACTAATGCTCAGTTCACATTGGTCTCACCAATGGAACTGTTCACAGGAATTGGAAATTTGGAAAAGTGTTGGGGATAAGTTACATTGATCTCCCAAAACACACTAAACAACATATTTCTGCAATGGAATGTGCCAGAGAGGTTCGGGCCATTACACATCTTCTCTTAGATCTTGTGTTCATTAATTTTATATTACTCAACATAACGTCATGCCTCACTTTTATTGAGCAAATATTGTACAAGCATGTGTTGGAATTGTTTTCAAACATTACCTAGATAAAATAGTATCCTTGAAATCTATATCTTATAGGATCATGACATTTATTCATAATGTGTTGTCTAATGTTTTTTTTATTTCCACTAACTTTGGTTGTGAAATTTATATTAATCTAAGTGTCCCCTAGCATCTTGATATCATACATTATTCTAAAGAAAAAGGTATGTTCTTATACACATTTTTATTTTACTGTAATTGAGCATATTATTTATTTGAAGATTTATAATTCGTAAAAACAATTTTGATTCATTAGGTACATATATTACCTAATATTTTTTACAAGTTCTTCTAAAAAAATATTGGATTAAACATTTTTTTCCAAAGGATTTTCAAATAATCCTTAAACATATTATTTTTATTCTCAACCACAATAAAAATAGATTACCTATGGTATAATTTCTTTTTTTAAATCTATTTCAAATATCCATTGTCATCATATCATGTTTAGTAGCTTTATGTACTAATTTTATGATTTAATCTGTATGGGTAGATTCTTTTATTTCAAATTAATCATTCACTTCTACCAGCTTCTCATATTCATTTACATGTTTTTTTCATTCTATAGATTATTATTATACTCATGACCTGATTCATGTCCAAACATTAGCACGTGTTCCATAAATGATAATTCTTATACATCTTCCTCATTAAATTACTTTTCAGAACCTTTATCAACATGATCAATGATATTATAAAATATTTCACCAATTTCGGAAGTAGTTGAATGTCCATCCTCTTCCCAATAACTTTTTTTTTTCACACCCCGACCTGACATTGATCTTTTATTTTATTTATCATAATAAACATTTGACTTATTTTTTTCGAGATGGAAGTGTCCTGATTTGAATTTTTGAGTTTTTATTTGGAAATTGGTGTTTTTGGCTTGGAAGCTTTTCACCCATGGGATAGGCATAGTTTGGGAACAATGCGGATTCACCAAGGTAACCGGGTGGTCATTCTATATTTTAAAAAATATAAATAAAAAACAAAAAATTTTATAAAATGAAATAAAATTCAAATAATGACATAAAAATAGTAATAATAATGAAATTATTATATTATTATTATCATTATTATTATCATCATTATTAAAATTATTATGAATATTATTATTATTCTCGTTATTATTATTCTTAAGTTTATTATTATTATTATTTGCATAATTATTTTTATTATTATGATTATTTTTTATTATTCAGATTATTATTTTTATTATATTGATTTTTATTATTGTCATTGTTATTATTATTATTATTAATTTATTATTTTTATTACTATTATTATTACTTTTATACCCTATAAGGGTTTCTCCATTATCCATCGCTCCTCCAAGAGCCCTCCTGTAGCATGTAACCCTCTCCCCCTATCATTATTGTGTCACACATATTATCCCCCGCACCTCTAAGTAGTTCACACACCTCCATTATCCGGACCTCCTAGCATTGCACAACTGCCCTTGACCACTCCTCCAAGTGCTGTGAAGCTCCCCTTGGTCGGTGCTCCATACAACCAGCAAGCACCTCGATCGAAGCTCCCTACATGTTGATTTCATTTGTATTTTACCAGTTTCTATTTCAATTGACTAATATAAGTCCTTCTCCCCTCTTTTCCTTCCTCTCTTCGATGATTGTCATCCCATCCATCGCCCTACAAAAATTGGATGAACCCTATGGTTTTCGGTTGGTTGATTATTTTGTTTCATTTGTTTCTATGTCATACATTAAGTCTCTCGAGTCGTGTTCATGTGTGTTCCAAAAACTGCCAGCCAAGGCGAAGTGGTTCACATCGATTTGGTCTACCTGCCAATGATTTCGTGTTAGGTTTTCACCAATAACTCATTGTCTATTAGTATATATTTGTTGGATTTCAAATTTATGACTATCTAGTATTTAATTTTTTGTGTGTTGGACTATGTCACATGGTTTTGGGTTGCGTCCACCAATCCAGTTATGGTTTTATAACTAATTATTTGTTTCCATCAGTAAATTTATATTCTTCTATGTGTTTTTGAGTCTATAATAATAGTTGTAGTTAGTTTTGTTCAATGTTAATGGTGCACACACACATATAATACGCTATGAATATATATATACATCCTCAATGTATGTGGTCCCACTTGTTGCGATGAATACATAAATCTGGTCCAGGGTGTGTATATATATATATATATATGTAGGTATGTGCATACAAGAAGCAGCTTCTACTGAGATGGCGCCAGAAGAAAAATGTTTACTAATGTTCCACCCTGAGGTAAGTCACCATTTGTATTCCTTTAATTTAAATCTCATGATTTTTTTCTTATTTAAAATATTATTTTATACCTATGCAATGAACACATTCTATGAAATCTGGTTGTGGTTTATAGAAATGATAATACCTTTGTTTTTGAAAATGAAATTTATTTTTAACGACCATTTGGTCATAGGTGTGTTTTCGTAAAAAGTGATTTTATATGCATGTTTGAATAGGTAATGAATATTTCCAATGGAATTTGTCCATTCATTAGTGATAGTTATTCAAGAATAATGACATGATTGTTTTTCTAAAAATCATTGATGTGAGTTCCAAATATATTTTTTTGGTGTGAAATCATGGTAAAATGGTTGATTGAATAAGTAGAAATAATAAAATAATTATAATCATGGGTTCAATGTTTCTGTAAAACATGAATTACATAGGATGACCAATTAGGAATTTAATTATTTTTTATAAATATAAAATTATTTGGTGAATTTTTTTTCTTAAATGAAACGTTTTCCTTGAAAATAATTGAGCTCGTTTTCCATGTTAAGAATGGTTTGCGAAAAAGGAAAACCCCTTTTGAGGAATTCCCCCTTTTTTATAAAATAATGTGTATGTTGAATGTGTGTAATATTATATATTCCTAGTTATTAGTCATATTCATTTTTGTGTGGTAGAAAAGTGGGGATGTTCTCAATGAGGGAGATCAATGGTGAGATGGTGAGTGGGTTTTTGAATAATGATAATGTTATGTTCATTCATGTTAGATTTATGGAAACGACCCACCACATGAAATATAGAACATGGGAAGGCCGGGGTAACATGATGGGAAAACTGAAACTAGTAAGCTAAATGATTTATAAGTGGTTCATATTAGTTTCATCGTGAAGAATTGATACTACAACACTAAATAATTGATTATGGATGATGACTAAAGTCTACTAGGTTACGGGGGTGTCCCCTACTAGTGGCTCATGGACTATAATGTCATTGTTTGTTGAATCTAAACCAAATTTCACTTTGGTATACTGTTCCTAGGGTCCAAATTGAGCTAGTTACCAATATTTATTTACCATGTTGCTTGTATATGAAATGGTGAATGTGAAATGATTTCTATGTAGTTACTTCAATCTTGTTTCAAACTTTTTCAAAAAATACATGTTATAAATTAAAATAATTTAATTCATTTTAAAATTACTAGGAATCCTTGTAAAATATATTAGAAATATAATAAAAATGGAACTGTTTTTCATGGAAATGGATTTACTGTATTTGTAGGAATTGAAAATATTAATTTTATGTGTTTGTATTATTAAACTGGCATGATTTGGGTTTCTTTTTAAAGGTAATGGAATTGAAATTTTTTTACCGTTGTAATTTGTAATGATCATTTTTTTATCGTGATTAAATTATTTTTTAGTTTTTGGTTCCTCATATTTTGGTCTCGCATAGCGTGAGTATGGTTTTGTGACACATGGTGATCCACGAGGTAACTTGAAGAATGTTTGGTAGCATAGTTTTTTTGTTTCAAATTTCTTCATTTTATGTTAGTTTATTTATCATAATTGTATAGGATAAATTTTTTCAAACATATTTATTAGTATTCACGACACTGGTTTCCAGATGTCAAAGAATCGAAATGCCCTTCGAGCCATGTCACGACTCAGCTCATGTGACTGATTCGGGGTCGACATGGGATGGTTCATGAAAAAATGGTATATGGGAAGGTTTACCCCTTTCCCTATTTATATTTAAAATAGTTTGGAGTTAGGATTTATGGATTATAAGTGGTCAATTATCGGTAGTATCATGACCACCACCAATTCAGAATGAATATTTAATTTACAACGGGGTATGTAATGGTCTTACCTCGAATTCTGTTCTTGGATATCAAATTTTTTCATGAATCATAGTCATGATTGATTTTTCCTTATTGGTCACAATATTCGGTGGTCATTTTTGTTGGTTGTATGGTTATTGTGAATGTCCTAAAAATCCATATACTTGCCATGCAATTTCTTTTGATTGCTTCCTTTTTGCTCACTCGGTTGGTACAAGGTCTACCAAACATCATGAAACATCTATCTTTAGCAGTTGTCTATTATATAATTTAGAATCATGATTCATTGACTGAATTAGTATCATTGGGATGTTCATAGTGTGAGTTTTAGTTGGCATTGGGTGTGTTTCTGGGGTTTCAAAATTGATTATTGGTTTATTCGAATTGGATTTCCATAATGAAAATCAAGGTTTTTTAGAAAATGAAATGAGTTATTTTGAAAGTGGAAATTGTTTTCGGAAATATATTAGGATCATTGAAAGAATTTATAATATCTAAATCAGATGTAGTTATGGAATTGTTTTTGGGTTTTCCAATTTTTGGGGAAATGTGAAATTGATGTCTTTTGTAAATGGGAATTTTGAGATGATATGTTTGACCATTTTCATTCTTATTAGTCTCACGTATAAAGTTATGGGACATAGAGTTGGGATTTGTGGATGTGTACATATTTGGCACGGGAATGTACAAACATGTAAGGCATCATATAATTCCAATGGTAGATCCTTGGTTTCCGAAGATTGATTTTATTCTAAAATTATTTTTTGATTAGTGGGTGTGTTGGAGATACTATTTACCTAAAAGGGATTGAAATGAATGTGAATTTTGATGTGGGTTCTGGTGTTGGGATGATTTTTAAATGGGAAAACTGTTTGAGTTTGAAATGAATGTAGTGATTCTATATGGGGGGTTATGGTCTTATTGAGTGGGTCATGGATTTTTTTATTTTTCCAGGGTTGAGATGATATTTGAGGTAGAATTTGAAATATGATTGGATATGGTGGCGGGTTTTATCATGTGCATTAATTTTTTTGTCTTTCTCATTAATAGTATTCAACCTAGAAATGTCTTATAGCCTCATAAGAATCATTTAAATTTATGGTTTTACCTAGACTCTAAATGGATTGCTGGGTATGTAGCACATTGTAAGATATTATTTTTCCATTTTGTGGTAGAGTTTTTATAGTGGTAGTGGTGTAACATTATAAAGATGGGTGTTTCATTGGGTATTTTTGATCTATAGATATCTGGAGGGTGTCATAAGTTCATGTTTTGTAAAAATGACCCTATTTGAATTGGTGAAGGGTACATTACCCTTTCTTTTTGAATGTTGAGTCACAATGGTTGGATTGTGATAGAAGGAATTATATGTTTTTGATGTGCTGGTGAAAGGTTACCTATCCAATGAAGAGTGAAAACTTGAGGCACCTATTCCATGTGTATCTTCCACATAACTCCCTATTTTTCATTATAAGGGACTCATTTTTTTGACATCTATTTTTTTTGGTTTGGCACTCTATGACCCATTTTTATAATCATTCAAAGGACTATTGGTGTTTTCATTCCGTAAAAATTCCTATAAGTTGGGTTTTCATGAAACCTTGGTTGGAGGTTATCAGTTCATGACTACGATGTAGATGATTCTGCAAGACATCAGGACTCTAGCCATTGGTCTTGATGTGAAACTTTTCAGGAATTTTTATAGTCACTAGTTGTTGGGGGGGGGGATGTGAATCCATACTATTATCTCTGACGTCGCATATAATGATGGTTGAATTTTCCTTTCTTATGATTGTTTGTTTTGGTCCCCTCTTCATTAAGGGTTCTGGTGGAATTTTTCAAAAGTGGTCCTCACTATGTCTCAGGATATAAACTCTTGAGTTTCTAGTCTTTCATTTTAAATGTTTTGGGTGTTACCCATTGAACATTCTCGTGTATTGAGAAAGTGATGATTCAGAAAACTGTGTTCTTTTTGGGTTCCTTCTGTTTCACCCTCTCTTGTGTTGGGATTGAGTCCGTACTAGTGGGTTTGGGATGAAAGGTTCAAACTGTATGTGTTAACATGTTCACAATTTGACGAGGAGACCAGTCACTGGGTCTTTCTAGTGTTATATGTTGTGTTTGGTTTTCTAAGTGGTTTAGTTTTGAAATTATCATTGTTGACCAGAATCATAATATATTGTGGAGACTATAACAAAGTGAACATAATGGAAAGTCATTATTTAAAAATATCTTGTTATGGAAATACATTTTATCTGTTCCACCCAATCTTGATTGTGGTAAATTTTTAACCTTAAAATGGATCACATGGTGAATATTTTGGGAGTTCCACTGAGCATTAGAAATATCTATGATTGGGGTTAGGGTGTGCCATGATGTTGTTTTTTTAGATGAGGGTTACTCTCTTCTGATCCTTTAGATTAGTGGATTGAGTCTTGGGATCCCGTTGACTATTCCTTTTTATTGAATGAGTTCTCAAATATCAATACATAAATTACAAAAGAAACATTTTCCGAATTATTAATTTTTATACAGGTTTTTTATCAACTAATCCTTTAAAACATTATAGGAGAAGATAACGTCATGGTGGGGCTAATTGTCACACCCCAACCTACCAATAATATATTATTTTTATTATTTTATTCATCCTTGAACATATTTTTATTGGTTTGCGTTCTGATTTGAATATTTCAACGCTTTTTGGGAAATTGGAATCTTGGGATTGGCAGCTTCTCGTGCATGGGAAGAGTATGATTTGGGAACCGTGAAGCTTTGCTCAGGTAACAATTCGGTTTACCTGTTCATTGAAATAAATAATAATAAATGAAAAAATAAAATGGGAAAAAATGAAATAAAATTAAAATAATCATTTAATAATAACAGTAATGATAATTTTAAATTATTATTATTATTGTCATTAATATTATAAATATGTTTATTATTATAATTATTCTAATTATTATTATTATCATCATAATAATTATTATGATGATGTTTATTATTATTATTATATTTATTATTATAATTAAGTTCATTATTATTTTTAACATTATTATTATTATTATTATTATTATTATTATTATACCACATTAGGGTCTCCTCTATCACCATTGCACCCCATGGAGCTCTCCTATAGCGTGAAAACTGATCCCCCTCTCCTTGAAACATTTTGAACATGCTCCCCCTTTCCTATTTGTGGCGCAAACCCCTCCCTCAGATGGACCTCCCAGCGGTACACCACCAACCCCGACTAAACCTCCTTGTAGTGCGTGATGCCCCTCATTTGGACCTCCATTTGGTGTGTGACCCCCTCAACCCAACCTCCCTGTACATATATTTCATTCATTTATCATTTGTTTCATAATTAATCAACCAATTTAATGCCTTCTCCCCTCATCTCCCTCTTCACATTGGTGATTTCCGGCATATCTGTCACCCTACATGAATCGATTGAATCCTAGGGTTTTGGTTTCGAATATTTTTTGTGTGTATTTTGTTTCTGTTGTACACAGAGTCTCTCTAGTTGTGTTCATGTGTTTTCAAAAAACTACCACCAAAGGAGAAGTAGTTTGCTTCGATTTCATGCACCAGCCAATGATTTTGCGTACGAATTTCTACTATTCTTCTTTGTCCCTTTGATTTTATTTAGAGTTTTAGTAAATTATGAATCTCGAGTATTTAATTTATGTTGTTTTGGATTGTTCTGCATTGTTTCTAATTGCATCCACCTATCCAGGTGAGGATCAATAACTTCTTCCTAGTGTTTCTTATTTAATTTAGGATCTCCAATGTGTTTTGGAGTCCCTGATAATTATTGTTGAGGGTTTTGATCATCTTTTAGAAGGCTCACTCACAAATACCAAGGTATGAATATATATATATATATATATATCCTCTATTTATAGGTTCCATCATTGCGTGGAGAATATGTGCATCAAGGTCAATGGTATATATATATATATATGAAAGTGTATGTGAGCTAGTAGTAACGTCTTGTAAGAAAGCGCTAAGAGTTGAATGTTCATTTTGGATCGACCGTGAGGTAGATCCCTTATTCATATGCGTCTAATTTGAATTTTATGATTTCACTCTTGTTTTAAAAAATTGTTTTTTTATTCATGAAACATACACATGCTATGAAATCTGTTTATGGTTGCTAGAAATGATTATGAATTTTTTTGTAAAATGATATGTATTTATATCGTAAGTTCAGTCAAATTTTACTATTATTAAAAATTTATTTTCTTTAGTTTGTTTGAACTGGTAATGAATATTTCCAAAAGAATTTACCATTTCATCTGGTTTAGTTACAAAATTGTAATGACTTATTTTTTTTAATAAAATCTAAAATGTGATTTCGAAAGATAGGTTTTGGTTTGAACTCATAGTCAAATGGTGGTTTCAATTTCCTGAAAGAATTAAATTTTTGTATGAATGGGTTCAATATTGTTTTTAAATGTGTACTATATTTGGTTGTTCCATAGATCTTTAAAATTAGTTTCGACACATAATAGAATTGGGTGATTATATGTTGTAAAATAAATGCATTCCTTATAAATAATTAATCATGTTTGGAACATTAAAAATGGTTTCTGAAAAAGGAAATCCCCTCTTGAGGCATGCCCTATTTTTTAGTAGATCATGTGTATATTGCATGTGTGTATTGTGACATGTGCCTAGTAAATATCATTAAGAATTTCTATGTGGTGGAACGGGGGATGTTATCAAGGATGAAAATCAGTTGTGAGAGAGAGTGTGTGTGTTTTTGAATAATGATAATGACTTGTTCATGTATGTCATTTTAGAAAAACTAACCACCACCTAAAATAGTGCATATGTGATGCCTGAGGTAATTAGTTTGGAGGAGAAGGACAAGTATGATAGATGAATCCAAAGTGGTTAATCACAGTTTCATCTAATAAGAATGATGCTTAAATACAGTATAAATGATTTTATATGATGATGGTATACCACTTGGTTATGGGGGTATCCCCTACTAGTGTACCGTGCATGAAAATGATACTTTTATTGGTTTATATACGAAATTTCAGTGAGGTACGAGGTTCCTAGGGTACCATTTGTGCTAGTTACCAATACGGAATGACTATGGTTTTCACTTTTTGCATGGTATTTTTGAAATAAATTTCATTTTAGTTGCTTCTTTCTTGTTTTCCCCACTGTAAAAAATTATGTTTTTAATTTAAACATTTTTTATTTCATTTTAAAATGAGAATTCATTCTTGTAAAATATTTTGGAATTTTAATAAAAATGTAATGGTTTTTCATGGAAATCGTTTTCCAAAATTTATAAGATTGGTAATTATTTTTTTGTGGTTTTATTTTCAAACAATCTTGATTTTTTTTTATTTTTAAATGTAAGGGAATAAGGAATTATAAATCAATTGCACTCTTACTGAAGATCTCAGTGCCCACAACTAGTATATTTTCAAGTTTCAGGATCCTATATTTTGGGTCTCTCATAAAGAGAGTGTGGTTTGGTTTTTCATGGTGACCCATGAGGTCACTTATGAAATGTTTCATAGCATATGTTATTTTCATTTTTGTTTCTTGTTTTTCGGTTTATTTTCTTTTATTTATCTACTTTTTATAGGATAAATCATTCCCAACTACCTTATTTGGACACTAAAAAATGGTTTCCAATGCATGGGGATCATGATCTCCCTTCAGAACATGTCGAAGATTGGATTGGGTGACCTATCATGGGTCGACCTAGGCTGGTACACAACATTTTTAAACATAAATCTAGAAAATATCTTACCACTCCTTGCAAAACTAGATGATTCATTGATGATTTTATCCCACTTAATTCATTATGGTTTCTCATTATTTTGAAATTCAAATCCCCCTATCATAGTATAAATAATCAGTAAAATCACCAATACATTTATATTATTAAAAAAAGTTGATGTTTTACATTTTCTATTTAACTTACACTCTATCAAAAACATTAAAATAAGAGAAATATTATTTTATAGATTCCATATTCTTATTCATGTATTGATTTAATTGAATCATCATCCTTAATATAATATTCTATGTAAAACTTTCTCATGTCCACAAAATCTATATTTTATTTTCTATATTTCATAATGGCATAACTATTCACATTCTAGAAGATATTAGAGTGTTAAAAAATTCATATATGGATAGATCCTCTCCGTATTCTTGTTTTGAGGTCTTTGAATGAAATTTAGCAGGAAAATTCCTCATTATATTATAAAAAATTATATAATCATCATGTTTTTCATAAAAATCTTCTACTTTTTATAACAACTTCATTTACCTAAGTAAAATAGTCATCAATGTTCTATTCATCATCCATATTAGTGTTATCAATCATTTTTCTATATTCTCATTTATATTGAAAATTCATTTATCACTACCATATAATATGTTCTGTATTGGAATTCCATATAGATGTTTCATCACATTTTTTCAATCTTTTTTAGACAACGGTCTTCTAATAAAATTTATTAATATATAATAAGACTATATATTTATTCTTTCTATAAATTTCATTGGATCAATGTATTTAACATTAGTAAAACCAATAAATAAAACATCTATAACTATCATTCTATGGGATACACGATTTGTAAGCACCCAATTCATCAAACTATGATAATTTCTATCGTAAAATATTAGAACTACAAATGTCTTAAACGAAATTATATAGACTATCAGAAGAAGCTAAATGGATTATATACAGGGAACCTATATCTAATATTAGACGACGTTCCTATGATAAGATCAAGCCACTATGATATGGGGGTGAATAATTAGAGACTAATTTTTTTACTTTATTTTAAATTAAATGAATCATTTTAACTTGTTAAATTCTAATCCAAAAAAATGTAAATGATTAACCTCAGTAATATATCTAAAAAATAAGTCAACTATGTAGATGATTTAGTTTAAAATGTTTGAACAATATTGTGGAAACAAACATTATTACCTATTCAGTTATTCTAACCAAATAAATATAACATATTATAATGATAATAATATAAAATAATTGAAAACATTCATTGAGTAAGAATATAATGGTCATTATTAGACAACATTCAATAAATAGTAATCAAAATGAGAATGAATCTTCATAGGTCCAGTTTCATTAACTAAAATAGATGATATCTTCCTCAATGAACACATTTTATATTCGATAATATATTTCTCAAATATTATAGAGTTATATTATTATATACTCCCTGAAACTAAGGTTCATAATTAGATTAGCTGAATACTCGAGCCAATGAAGATATTTTTAATGGATTCATAAATTTTTTATTTTATGATCTATTTTCCTTACAATAGTATTTTTACTCTATGTATTTTTGAATTAGAATAAAACATATTCATTTTCATCAAATAATACACAAATGATTCCTTCTTGATATCATTGAATTAAATTAATTCAGGACATAACATTTATAGCTCAACATTCTTGAAATGTCAACCAATAAAATTATATGACAAAATCATCCATATTTAAAAAATTTGATAGTATTTCAAACATTCACCATGATCAATGGAATATTATAAACAGTAGGTAAATTATTTAATATTATACTATACGTCTTCTACACTTCTTATCATTTATCTTCAATGAAAAAAATCATATGGGAATCTCATTCCTTCTTCGATATACCTAGGTGAATAATTCAACAATATTTAATTTTTGAATTTATTATACCAACCATCACCCTTTTCCCATTGATTCATATGAAACTCATATTTTTCAGTCTTAGGAAATGTGGAATAAATATGTGGTGAAAAAATAAAAAACTAATCATCTTAGACATCTATACCTCAAAAAATTAACTTGAATAACTAAATTAACTGATTCATATGATTATTTGAACTCTAAACCAACTAACCATCATCAAAAATATAATTTTACAGTTAATTTACTAAGGAAAATATTCAATAAACTCATTTTTAATGTATATATAGAGTATAAAATATAATAAAATTCATTATTTCAAGGAGATAAATGTAACTATCATCTATTTTGAAATAATTAATTAATTATCTTGAATGATATTTTATATATGATGTTCAAATCAAGGAATATTAGTTTTTATATGTTCAAATTTAAATTCATAAAAATTTAATAAATTTGAATGTATTATTTTTTACAATGGAAAATATCATTCATGAGTTCCTCAAATATCATACATATCAGTATTTCTTATAATTGAAAATATCATTTTCCATGGATCCAACTCTTACGTAATTATGAATTATTTTTATATTTATTCCAAAAATCAAGTACCCATGAATTTTTTTTCATGACAACAATTTTATCAAAATGTGGAAAACTCAAATAGGATATGAGATCACAAATTTCATATTTATTGGTAAAATGACTTATGCGATTACACCCATTAAATAATTTACTTTTCAATATTTCACCAGTAAATATGAATCGACCAACATGAGGGAAGGGGGGAGGGGGCTGGGTTGGTTGGAGGAGAGGGTAGGGGAGGGGGGGATGAGGGTAGGGGGAGGGGCTGGGCAGGTAGGATGGGAGGGGAGGATGAGGGTAGTGGGGAGGGATTACTCTCAAATACCATGTAATGAAATTAATCACTAGAACCATTTCAGGGACTTAAGGATTCAAATTTGAAGAACTAAGAGCAGATGTATTATATTTAGGAGCAAAGTTATAAGATTTGTTTTAGTGTTCCCAATAGAAAAAAATACTAATATTCTTCAAATTCAGGAGAAATTGTTTTAAAAAAATTTATTGAAGAGATGAGAAAGTGACAATTCAGTGCTAAAAGTGATATGTGTGCAGAGATGGTTAACGATTCATTCCTTCCAGCACCGTGCCATAAAGAAATCCTAATATCAATGCCCAGTGGCCTGCAGTCTATGCCAAGCTACTATGACGTCCTTGTATGCCAAATGGAATTCAGAAGCACATCTACTAGAGAATTAAGAAGCTCATATCTCTTTAGATAGCACTGTTTATTCTTTAGTTTTTGTAATTCTTTTTCCTAGGCATTGAGTCTTTCTGTAACTTTTATTCCTTCATTATTTATTTTGTACAGAAGGATGCTCAGTATCTAAATTTTGTTCACAAATTTCTGTAACATTTAATCCTCATTATGTATGTCATTTTATTTTCAAATATATTCAATATTAATATAAACTATTATGTTTTACAAATAGTAATCTATAGTTAATAATAGGAATTATTTTATAGTGTTTCACATCGCACAGTAGGAGTACTAGTAATATAATAAAATTCATTAGTTTAAGAAGATAAAAGTAACTATCATCTATTTTGATATCATTCATTAATTAGCTTGAATGATATTTTATATATGATGTTCAAATAAAGGAATATTGGTTTTTATATCATCAAATTTAAATTCCTAAAAATTTATTAAATTTGAACGTATTATTTTTTACGAAGGAAAATATCATTCATGAGTTCCTAAAATATCATACATATCAGTATTTCTTATAATTGGAAATATCATTTTCCGTGGATCCAACTCTAATGTAATGATGAATTATATTTATATTTATTCCAAAAATCATGTACCCATGAATTTTTTTTCATGACAACAATTTTATCATAATGTGGAAAACTCAAATAGAATATGAGATCAAAAATTTCATATTTATTGGTAAACTAACTTATGCGATGACACTCACTAAATAATTTACTTTTCCATATTTCACTAGTAAATATGAATCGACCAACAAGAAAAAAATTCCTTCTCATAGGTGAAACATATTTCATATATTTAAAACATATCCTACATGGAACAATTTGTCATATGTTGGATTAATACCTCTTACACAGTTGTCCTGTTGGATAATTTACTTATCCAAAAAAATTATCAGGTAAAAAAATTTCTGACATTTTGAACTCTCAAAAAAAACATTTAAATTATTTTTATCCACCTATAACATTCTAAAAAAATCATTCATCTCAAAAAAAAATTTGAAGCACTAATTATTCTAAAAATGTTTGGTGAAAAAATAAATCCACAGACTAATCCAAGGGTACTTCATCAAGGTACCCCATTGATCAATCTGTCCATATAAGAATCAAATAGATGGGATTAAATTATATTTTTTTAATAATATAAACATTGATAATATGTTATCCTTATAATTTTCCACTAATCAATGATTATGAAATTATATGTGAAGATCCCCATTTATTGTGGTGATTTTATTTTATTCAATAAATAACCAACATATCAGGATGTATTGTATAAAGGATTAATGTCCAAATATGAACTAGAAATTAAGACGTAGCTTAACATTTTTACATACCACTTCTATTTCTAGTTTATACAATTGAATATTCTGAACAATATCTTTACATATGTTTCATATGGGGATAATAAATATTTTTCTCGTCATATTCTAAAAAATATGGATTTCAAAACCAATGAAAAATGTAGAAGCAAAATCTTTAGGTAAAATGAACCATATATAAAGAAACCGATGTCAGTAAACCCAATTAATGTTCTTTAGAATGTCTATCACAACCCTAGGAAATCATTCGTGCATTTAGATACCACTTTTTTAATCATAACAAAAAATTAAATATAGCACCACAAGAAATCCATGAAATGAATATGTCAAATCCAATAATTGAATCCTGAGACAGTCCAAGGAGATCTATAATAGAATTACAATGGTCACTATAAGAGACCACGATATTACCAATACCACTGAATCTTTCTAGTGGGACCTATAACAGTGTCCATCATATCACTCATGGTATGGAAAACTCTTATTTCATTACATATATCCCACACAAAAGACCAGGTATCAGTTGAGTCATCGAATGGACATCATTCCAATGAGTCCATCCATGGTTTCTCCCTTGGGGAAATATTTTCACTGAAGGGTATAAATAAAATACCCAGATATCTCATCCATGGAATGATAAAGGATCACACATGGCACATCAATTAGTACCACTCTATGCTTGGATATTTCATCCATGGATTCTTTATGTTGGGACATGTTCTCCCTCAACACCCAATGAAGGTGAGGCATAACATAAAAAATCCCATATCACCACCATGGAGTGTCTTTTATGTCAAGAACCAAAAGCTACCCAAAATTTAAATCTGATCCAAACAACTATGTATCAATGGAATGTAGACAATGGAAAACGCATAAACATGTAAATTCGGCTATATGGAATTCACACAATGTAATAAACATAATCATGACTAAAATAGATAAACACATACTATATGGAACTTGGAATGGGGAATAAATAATTTTTGGGAGAAATGAGTAATAGGAATAAGAAAAATACTATAATCAAGTTATAAAGCACAACAACAAAATCATTTAAAAACTATAATAAGATATAGGTTTAGAGCACAATGCATTTCATTATAACCATTCATCCAATTTAATCAATTTTATTACTCTCCAGGTGTTTGAAAATGTTAGTAAGAATATGATTTATGATTCATGGAATAAATCCTCAGAAATAATCCATGATAATTCAATCTATTAATGTGATACATTTATTAAGGGAGAAACATGCCCAAAGGGGTGTTCAAGTATTCCAGGACTATATGGGTTAGGTACCAATAGATTTACCAAGGCCATAAAAGTTGTAGGAGTAAATGAAATCAAACAATGGGTTTGTTCTCCACTCACAATGGGAATTTCAGAAATGTTAATTGGTTAAAATTAATTTATTTGATAAAAATGTGGCACAATCGAAAGAATCTGGCATGCAACCCAAAAACCCATCATATAAATTGCATGGAAAATCTGGGAATGAAGCTAGAACACCTACCTTATACTACGTAAGAACCACACATCTCATATCGAGGCCATATGTGTTTTTTTTGAGTTAAAATGATGAAATGTATGGTTGATCATAGAATAAGGAAAATGGGATGACACCCGAGTAGTGAAACATATATGAAGAAAAACATTGAATAGAAGTAAGGGGTTTCAAGAGCTAAAAATTGAACATCCAAAGAGGCTAAAAGTGGGATATTATGATAACAAAATGTGGATATAGATCCATACATATGAGTAGTGGAGAGGGAAGCACTTAAGGGATCCCCCTAGTGTGCTTGTTGGAGGAAAGACACTTGTGGGTAGGAAAATTACTTTTAAGGATTAATTTGTGTAATTATAGTAATTTCATCCTTAAAAACATAGTTTCAAGGATTGGACACACATGGGAAAAACCATGCACCAACAATGGGGCTCCAAATGAATAGTAAAAACACCCCAAATAGTTATGCTGCATGGTTTTCCCATCTATGTTCCAACTGATCACTAAAAAGTGAAAAACACTACATAAATTGCACAATCTATGCGGTCTAGATCCATGTTTTTGGTAAACAATGAGTATCCCTTGTTCACCATTATCTACATAATGCTTAATCCTCACATTACTATGTGAGTTGTAAATCATAGTTTGATAAAAATGCCTCACTTTATACTTCATTTAATTAGGACACAATGTTTCATTTAGTGGTTCTCTCAATTTTAGTGAAACAATGCAACCATGTTAGCCTTCTTCAGTTTTTAGCTTTTAGGATATCAAACTTATGAAACTAATCTCAAAACCTAAGGAACACAATATACCATTAAATAAACCAATGAAATAAAAATTTACATGTTCATAATCTCAGAATTCCATTATGAAGATCAGTTAACAAAACGAACTATCAACTAAAAGACAAGATTAAAAACCCATATTAATTTCATCCGGTCCAAATACATATGAAGCTATAATTCCCTCACCTTAAAACATCTCATCCCCTAGATGCCTTTAGAAAATAATGTGAACATAAATCAACCAAAGAGTTTCATGTAGTCTTTCACAAATGGCTATGTAGGATTTCCAAATGTAAATGTACCTCCGATTGTCACATTATCATACAACACTCAAGAAGTTGTAACTCAATCCAACCCCTGATTTTTAAAATTGAACAACCGATATGGAGTCTACGAGATCCCAAATTACCAGAGATACAATTAAATCATTATATCCATCACAACGGTCCATGTAACATTCCACCATAGTTTCCACCATTCAAATGAAATAACTATTAAATATATTTCACTAGTAGAACTACCGATTTATAAATGCCCTTAGTGCTCCAATAGTGCACTGGTCATGATTATTGGCTTAAATGATTCGAGGAACCCCAATCAAACTCAATGGACAAGTTGAGACAACACATTCTAGGACACAAAACATGCTATTTAGAGGTTCTTCCACAACATTATATGACATGATAGAGAGGGAAAGCATGTTGAACTATCTTTGATCGACTATAGTCGATTCACATGGCATTGATGGCTGATGAATTTCACAATCTAGACCAAATTACATTATATTCTTCAATAACATATTTCCTTAAAAACCCTTAAGGATGACCAGAAATTATATGGGTTGATTTTTCTAGCTACAACGTATATTTATACCCATTTGTTTTAGTAAGAACCTAGGAAAATTTCTCGATCGAGAATATTTGGATATTCACTACTGAAATACCCATTCTAAGGCCAACTATGGTTTGGGTTAACCTCAGAATTATAAAAAAATTATATGGAGAACATCAGCAGTGAAATTTAAATGAATCTTTTGTGAGGAATGTTGGTATGAGGTTAGACATCCACATACCGACAACACTGATTGAGTTCAAAGATGCATCCACCTAGTTGTCAAGTTAAAGGGGAAATAACTAGTGTCTAAGAGTTTGACCATAACATTCTTACATAGAACATAATTATCACCCTGGGATGACCATACATTTGAATAAATGAACACTTATGAAGCTCACTCATGTGTAGTTCACTCACCAATCCCAAAAGTATTTTAAAACATAGCACAATGTACTACTGATTCCATCCCATCAAACCATGATGATGTCAAGATAGGGAACATGATTGTCACTAAAGATAGCTAGAAATAGATGATATAGTGATTTACACAATAGTATAGAGCCAGACCCACTACAATCATGATGAAGTTCTTATTTGGGTTTTGAACCAACCCTTCCAATCCAAACACAAAAAATAGATGATGAGTCGAACAACCAATGGCTTACTTCTTCTAGAAAAAGCTCGATATAACCCTTTGACAAATCCACAATACCCGAACATGAAGTCATCACCACTCATGGAAACCCAAAATTAATGAATCACAACCATCAGTTTTCATCCTTGACTAACTTCATTTTCTATGATTACATTCACATCCAACCATGACATACGTACTCTATCCCTCAAGCACCAACTTAAGACAAAATGATTCAATAAAAATTGGTTATTCATGAATGACATACCATTTCCAGAAGGTCATTCAAGAGTTTTCTCCATCAACATGGAAGAAATTCTTAGATAAATCTATCATAGAGATCCACCTCATAGGTGTGTCCTTCAAAATTCATATACTAATGAAGAAATCTCATTCATTGGAACCCACTGCATTGACCACTGACTGTGGGTCATAGATTTAGAAATCCCACATTTGAAATAGTTTATACAATGATATAGAAAGCTAGATACTTATGATTGATGGATTAAATTCACACATAGAAGTCAAAATCAGTCTCCTTATAAGTGATGTTCATGTTTAATAAAAAATTAGGCATAAATTGAAAAAAAAATTAATCAAAATGTCAAACTATTGATTCCATTTAAGAATCATTAGGAGAATTGGGACAATTAATATGATTTTCAACATAGGTCACATTTTATAGGATAACAAAATTTATATCCTTTAAATTTATGAAAAATAAATTATGTAAATAAATTAAATCTAAAATGGATCCATTATACGGGTTTCCCTATTATATTTCACAATGTAGCCTCACAAATTACAACATGAAAGTTATATCCCATTTTAGTATCACAATTTTGTTTTATCCCATGGAAAAAATGGATATTGGATCATGTATTCCATTATTTGATTTTTGAGGTCTCCATTAATAACCAATTTCACATTTTAATACTATATAATTAAGCATGCTAAACAAGACAAATATATACATTTTAACATGGAAAGGAAACGTCGATACATGAAATAACAGACAAGGAATGAATATTAATTAAAAACATAAAAATTTTCTACAAAAAAATGCATTGAAATACCTCTGTAGTGAAAATAAAACATTCTTATTAAAATAAACTACCATGGAATATAACAGTCATTTACATAACACAAATGGCACACCAATAATTTCAAACATCATTTCAATGAAATATACATGGAATTTCATGTGGAAGGAATGTGAATTTCATGGTTCTTCTCTTGATGCATGTAATTATACTTCCATTCCATACCAGGACAAGGGTAAATTCTGTAAATCTCAAAAATTAGTTTATAGTTGAAATTAATCTATTCACTCAAGGGGAAATAAAAATCAATTATAATTAAAAATAGAATGAACAACATTCATGTCCCTTGGAACAGTAACTTTTCCCCATATGTGGGTTGATCCATCCTAGGCACAACTATTTACTATGTGCCGAAACATAGCTAGTATCCTATCTACCAATCCAAAATAGATATAAAATGAAAAAATAGGATCTGATTCTACTTTGTAACATCATAGCTTCATTTAAAATTATCTACAATAAATTTAGTTATTTGTGAAGGGTCATTTGTTATGGGATACCATTATAAATGACCTGTTGAATAATATTGTATCAAAAATATGTTTTTAATGATATTCCATTGCAAAAAACCATATTTTCAAGGACGAATTTTCCCGTCATAAATAACTAACCTGTGGTATTTAAGAAAAAATATTTGCAACTGACCCATAAAAACATAAAAAATTATTAATAAAATTTAATAAAATACTATTTCAAATAATTAAATTATATTAATTTATATATTTATTAACAATAAAATAATAACAATAACACAATAATATTAATAAAATAATAAAAATACTAATACTAATTAAAAAATAATAAATAAATAAATAAATAATAAATAATAATAATAATAAAATAATAAAATTAAGGTTAACAATAATAATAAAATAAAACATCATAATGATACTTCTAATAATTATAATAACAATAATAAAAAAATATTAATAATATTAAAAAGAATAATAATAATGATAATAATAAAATAATAAAAAATTATAATGTAACATAGTACTCAATATAAACAAAAATAAAAATAAAAATTAAATTATTATTAAAATAATTTTATTTCATAATCTTAGTAAAGTAATAAATATATAATAAAATTATTAAAATAAAAAAATAACAAATTAATTAATAAATAAAAAATCACCAAATAACCAAATAACATAATATTCAAAATAATATAAAAAACTATATAGATATTTAAATATATAATATTACAAAAAAATGACATTAAGATGTTTTATTATAAAATGTAAATATATTATAGGGTGGTCTTATAGAGAAGATGACATCATTGGGGGGTCTTCTGGAGGAGCGGACATCGATAAGGGTGGGCTTCTAGTGCCGCTAGAGGAGCTAGAGAAGAAGTAGGAGGAAATCCATCCCCAAACCATGAGTTAGACGACAAATTTACTCAATCGTCTTCTAGTGCGGCTGCTGCTACCATCGACACATATCCTCTGTTTCGTCTGCTACTACAGATGGAGCTCTTCTACATCACTATTCATACTCTAAATAAGCTAACACTATAATCGTAGTTGCTCCTGAAAATGTGCCAATGAAGATGATGACTCTCCTTGAGCACTTATAGAGTTGGATGCCGACATCGAAAACGTCCTATAATAACTCCCAAGAATCAATTGATAGATGATATTGACAACTCATCCTTCTCAAATCCATAATGGCTCTCATGAATCCATTCTTTCTCACCAAATTGGTCAGCACTGGTCTGAGCTTCAATCTCATCATGAATCTCATTTTGTTCTTGAGATATCGCGACATCATATGACTCCTTCAATTTCAATTTAAAATTAATATAGTTAAAATATTATTTTTATTTAATTTTAAAACATAATAAGTAATTAAATTGACCATAATCTAATACTACTGATCACTTATAATCTCTATAGTGAACTAATTACTATAAATCAACCTATAATTGCTGAACAACACAATATCGGGAGTTTCCACATCCTATATGAATAAAAAATAAATATTTTACATTTAGTTTTATATAAATTATTTTAAAAAATTTCTTACCATATGTTCCTTATGTGTACTATATGTACAACTTCCAAATCGATGTGTCACCTCTTGTCTTCCCCAATTTGTTCAACTTATCTGTGGTATCTCCTAAAAACTATCACCTTTATAGTGTGAACATAATTCATACCAACCTGAGATGAAATATAATCAGGTTGGTTGGCACAAAATAGACACATCAATGTCTATCACAGTTTCATCATTTCCATTCTTCTCAAATTGTTTAGAAACTGATGGAAATACTAATTAATAAACTCATCACAGGCCTTATAGATAGTGCCACTCAGGCTATCATAATGGGATACCATAATCCCTACAAATAAATTATAATATCATTTAATTAATTAAATAAAATTCAAACTAAATATTATTAATTTATATACCATCTAATGATCAAACATGTGATTCTACACATAAATGGGAATATCTTCTCATGTGTCCCATGCTTTAGAAAAATAATTTCTCAATATAGTGCTCTCCTATCTAATGGCTCTTTGAGAAAATCTATAAAACGATGAAAAATAATCATACAAATAGTATATAAATAAAATAATTAAAATTGACTTAAATATATAGTTAAAAATACATTTCCATGCATATATTGAAGCCATGATGTGGACGTCGCAACATGATATTGTCCAGAATCATCAATCGGGATTGACCACACCCCCTTTGAGTCCCCCCTGATCCACCAGTAGTCTGAGGGTTAGATAATCCAACATCTTTCTCATCCAACGGTAGATCAATCTAATGTACCTGAAAAAACAAGTCTTCATCCATCCGAAACATGAAATTATGGTTGTTAGAAAATTGTTTAAAACAACTATTATATATACATATATATTATATATAACTATAAAAAGCATTGAACCAGGTCAATATTCATATGAATCCTAATATTTATATACGATGATGTCATTGTATTCATATTCCTCCTGAGCATCTTCAATTTCTATATGAGTTTCAGTTTCATCATCTCTTTTTGTTTCAAATTCATTTGTAACATCATTAACATCACCATCTGCATCGAGCCATAACATCATGTCTCCATCATCAATATTCATGTGAATTTGTAAAAAAGAATGATTTGGCACAATCTTTTGTAAAATTTCAATACCTTTCACTATCGTGGAACAAAAATCACCTTGAGTTACTGATTTTTTGGGGAAATAATTTTTTTATGCTCTATCAATCACCCATCTCTCTAGAAGTAGAACTATAATTTTCATAATAGATATTATGTGCCTAATTTTGTAATAAAAAATGATCATTTACTATAAGAAAACTTTTATAATTAATATCAATGATTACATGGCATTAATGAACATGCATGCATATATTATTATCTAACAACTCACATATAAACATTACATTGTTATTTCCCCAAATAACACAGTGCAATAATATCATCCATCATTCCATAAAAATCAACTTAATATTCTCTATAATGATTTTATTTTGAGAAGAAACCATTCATCATTGTTTTTTGATTCCCCATATGAATGTGTATGAAATCATAAACCAGTCACCACAGATACATTGAAAGATTTATCAATTTTGGATGGTGGGTTACACATTACGCACACTCAATTTTAAATTTTATCAGCATGTCGAGACACAAAAAAAATTTATAACTAATATCGATATTAAAATTAATAAATTTATTTTTTATATTTAACCATAAATAATCAATGTTACCAGTTTTTGAACTGGTTTGGAAAATTATTGTACCTACCTTCTTCAAGGGAAGTAGCTGTAATTTTTTGAAGTTGTTTTTTGATATGATTATAATTTATCCTACAAATAAAATAATATTAAATTAAAAAACATATATTATATAATAATTGATATTATAACTCATAGTAGAAATATGTTCATTTTTTCATAGTTGAACTAAACATGTGTATGATCTCTATGATGTTTATCATCTGAAATCAATCTTTCTTGAACTCCACTGAATCTATGTTTGGGTAGATTAAAAATTGAAAATTTATTTCTTATTTCATTTTCATTATATCCCTCATTACGACCCATGTGGTTTTTTTTGAGATATATTCATATTGAAAACAATGAGATAAGGAAAAAAAAATTTCCTCTTATAAAAAAGATTTTGAAACAGAGACTTCAATTAATTCTTTATTTCATACTTTTTTCTTCAATTTCTGAATGCATCACTTGAATGGGTACATTCATTAAAATTTTATTAGACCTTACCATTTTTCTTCATGCAGAAAATGTAATATTAAATGTACCATTGAGTCAAATAAGGTTGGAAGGATGATTTTTTCTAGATTAAATAAAATTAAAAATACTTTTTATAGTTCTCTTAGTGCATCCTAGTCTGTTTTTTCTGCACAACTATCTTTGAAAAAATAAGATATGGATTTTATCAGAAACCATATAATTGAATTAAATAGAACACTTAATAAAATCGAAATAAGTCTACCACTTATAACATGACAGTTATGACTTTTTAATCCTTGAATATGAAGATTTCAAAAAAAATCATCCCATATAGGATGCATATCCATATATAAGTCTCAGATCCTAAATCCACAATCAAAATAATAAATAATTTTCTTTCGATAGTGTATAATCTTCTTTTATTCTTCCTTAAATTCTGTGATCATAAATTTTCAAATAGATCATGTTCAAGTCTCCTATAAATTTGGGAAAGATCTAATCATCCATTTACATTATATTTGGTCTTACAAGGTGTATCAAAAACTATAAGATGTAAATTGAAAAAATATTTCTTTTAAATATGCATGATATCCAACATGCTACAGACTAAAAAATAAGACCAATATCGATATCCAAAAACAGCTCTATTTATCCAATTGTTTTCATTCCCAATTCCATCTATATTCAATTGGATTATTGTTTTTCCATTGGTTATTAGAGTTAACGAATAGAAATTTGATTTTTACTTAATGAGAAAGATAGTTTTTGTAGTTACATCCCATTCAATTTTGTATTTCTGGAAATTATATTTGTTCCTCCGAAGAGGATTATTTGTTGAAAGGAATCTGTAACTACTATCCAATAAAACAAGGTTTTTTCCATTAATGTGAATTAAAACATTATCGTATCTCATACAATACAGACATGGTTTTGGTCCATGTTTACCCCAGCCAGATAATATACCATACACTTTGTAGGAAAATATGTTACACATAGATGTGACTTGCAGAAGAATATTTTTTTAACAACACCATATGCACTGACACCATTACACCATAAGTAATTTAACTCATCAATCAGTGGTTTCAAATTAACATCAATAATCTTCTTAATATTTCCCAGAATTAATAAAGTAAAAATGATATATGGATAATTCATCAACATCCAAGGAGATAAATTTTACCATGTTATAAAGACTATAAAACATGACTACTAATTGCTTTAAGAACCAAATTGATAGAAATTGGGACTAAAAAGACCCAATCATGCATTTTGGTTTTCTAAAGCAATGTATAGATGCAATAGGTCCAAAATTTTCCATGAATCACCATTTGAGGGATTAATTAAGATTTCACAAGGTGAAATATCAGTTTTGGGCCATGAAATCAATACCACTGTGTTCTGAGACATAAGTAAAAACTGAAATCTGGGTGTAAGTTGGAAATATTTCTACTCTTTTATAGGAAACAGTCAATAAGTCCCCCGTGGAGCCTCTTTATTCATCGATTTACAACATGTGGTACAACAATCCCAAAACTCATTTTCACCATAATATAAGATGTAATCATTTAAACATGCAAGGGTCTTTTAATAACCAAGAACCAAATTGTGATTATGCCTCTTGCTCTAATATAAATTTATAGGCAACACATTTCAATCTGGTAAAATTCTCGACCGCTTAAAATTTTCTTATCAAACAACCAGAATATAAGGTGTCCTCACCGGACCTCAAAAACTTATAAAAATAATATTTTTCCGAATCTAGTGATAAATAAATATCATCCGGAGTTTCAATTTACTAAAAATACAGAGCTTCGACATCATATACTAAATTTTGGAAACATGATGGATCCAAAACCAAATTATTAATATCTTCTCTAAAACTGTGTTTACCATGATGATAAAAAAATAATAAATTTGAAAGAAAACATAGTAGATGACCCCTATCATTATGAAATGTATCCAACATCCTCAAATCATATTTTTTTATTAAGACACATAATTGTGCCTTCTGAAAAAAAATCTAGTTTTGAAGATGTAATCGATTATAATACATCATTAACATCAATATATATTGGATTTAAAGAATAAATATTTGGATTTATGTACTATTATATCCAGCTTAGACCATCTAATAATTAATTTTGTCGACATTCATGTTCTATATTTCTCTAAAAATATAAAATAATTAGTTTTTTTATAATTTAATATAAGGAAAAAACTATCCAAAAATGATTAGAAAATTAAATTCACTTTTCAAGTAATTTTTATAAGTTTATATTATTTCCTAGTTATTTATAGTATTTTTTTTAAAAACATTATTACTAATTTATAGTAATTTTTAAAAATTAATAGACATTATATAACATAATTTTTAAATATATCTAAATAATGTTAATTATTAGTGGCATAATTTCTAGTAGAGTGACAACAATTCCTTTGGCCGACAACTCATCTCCTTGAAACATTCTTTAACTAAACCACTTTGAATAGTCTATTCCAGCGTATGAAGATCCATTTTCTCTGACTGAAATTATAATTTCTAATTATTTTTAATTATTACTAATTAATATTAATAATTCATAATTATTTTTCATTATTACTAATTATAACCTATTATTTATAATTACTTATAATTATTTCTAATTATTTTTAATTATTTCTAATTATTCTTAAATCATTCTATTTAAAGCTAATTATTAATAATTAGTTCTAATTATTTCAAATTATTTCAAATTATTGCTAATTATTTCTACTTATTAAAAATAATTGCTAATTAATACTAATTATATCTAATTATTTCTAGTTATTACTAATTATTAATAATTATTAAAAAATAATACTAATAATTAATATTTATTACTATTTATTACTATTTATTACTAATTATTACAAATTATTTTTAATTATAACTAATTGTTACTAATTATTAAAATTTTTACTAATTAGTACAAATTATTTCTAATTAATACTAATTATTATTAATTATTAATAATTATTCTTAATTCATCCTAATTATTACTAAGTGGAACAAATTAATTCAAATTATTCTTAATTATTCATAATTATTCCAAACTATTACTAATTATTACAAATTTCTACTAATTATTACTAATTATTACTAATTATTTAGACTAATCCGTAATTATTTCTTATTATTTCTAATTAATACTTAATATTATTAATTACCATCAATTATTACAAATTATTACTAATTATAACTAATTATGAATAATTATAACTTATTATTCGTAATTATTACTAAATATTTGTAATTATTCCTAGTAATTTGTATTTTTTACTACTTATTAGAAATTATTCATAATTATTATTATTAATTTTTAATAATTATTATTAATTATTAATAATTATGACCGATTAATACAAATTATTCGTACTTATTACTAATTATTAGCAATTGTTATTAATTATTTATAATTAGTAACAATTATTAAATTTTTTTTATAATTATTACTACATATTACAAAATATTACTATTTATTACTATTTATTAATAATTATTACTAATTAATACTAATTATTACAATTTCTTACTATTCATTAGTATTTATTAACAATTATTCTTAATTATTACTAATTATTACTAATTTATGATAATTAATACTATTTATGGCTAGTTATTCATAATTATTCATAATTATTCATAGTTATTCCTAATTATTCATAGTTATTCCTAATTATTACTAATTATTAGTAATTATTACAAATTATTACCAATTATTCATATTTATTACTAATGATTACTAATTATTCCTTATATTTTCGAATTATTACTCATTAATTTTAAATATTACTAATTGTTACAGTCATTAGTAATTATTCATAATTATTTATAATTATTTCATGTTATTCATAATTATTCCTAAATATTATAAACTATTCCTAGTTATTACTAATTATTATAAATTATTAATAATTATTAATAATTTTTTGTAATTATTAAAAAATATTAGTATTAAATACTAATTATTCCTAATGATTCATAGTTATTCCTAATTATTCATAAATATTTTTAATTATTCTTAATTATTAATAATAATTTTTAATTATTAATAATTATTTTTATTTATTACTAATTGTTACTAATTAGTACTAATTATTGGTATTTATTTCTTAATCTCTAGTATTTATTACAAATTTTTGATAATTATTATTAATTATTTCTAACAATTCTAAATAATTACTAATTTTTACTAATTTTTACTAATTATTTCTATTTTTTTGGATTAATTATTCTATTTATTACTAATTATAACTGTTTGTTACTATTTATTACTAATTATTAAATAATTATTACAAATTATTTCGAATTATTACAAATTAGTAATAATTATTAATATTTATTCATATTTATTCCTATTTATTACTATTTTTTCATATTTATTACTAATTAAGACTAATTATTATTATTTATTACTATGTATTACTAATTATTATAATTTATTTTTAATTTCAGATAATTATTACTTATTCCCGCTAATTTCAACTATTTATGAATAATTATTACAATTGATTACTAATTATTATTGATTATTACAATTTGTTTCTAATTATCCAAATTATTACATATTCTGCAAAATATTACTAATTATTACTAATTTTTAATATTAATTGCTAATTATCACTAATAATTATTAATTATTAATAATTATTGCTAATTATTACTAAATAACGCAAATATTATTAATCATGGCTAATTACTACCAACTGATGTGTAATTTTTAATTATTATTATTAATTTTTCTAATTAATGTTAATGACTACTTATTGTTAATAATTTTTATAATAACTAATAATAAATTCAAATTTATACGAATCACACGTAATTATTTGTAAAAATAAATAATGAAAAATAAAATGATCTAATTCTAATGTTATTTAATTGGAGCTAATTAAAAATAAATATAACTATTATAAAATAAAATGAATTAAATAAAAAGTAAAAGAGAAAGTTAAATACCATAAAACTGAAGCTTACTTAGGATGTATGACATGAATATTAATACGATGTAGAATCTAAATCATTGAAAAATTTTGTGGGGGAAAATTTACGTAGAGAGGGAGATAGGGGTTGTGAATGAAGTGGAATGAGAAAAATTAGATGGTGGTATATATATGTTAGAGTTTTTGCAATGGGAGTTTCGGCACAAATAGTAGTATTTGCGATGGATACAGTAGAAAATACGAACCCCACTATTAATTAAGGGAGGAATTTAAAAGGGTAAATTTGACGGTTCCCATTGAAAATACCCACCTGACGACATACTATTTGCAACGGGAGCTAAACCCCATTGCAAATACTTAAAAACACGGTCCGACATTTTTTGATGGTTACAAAAACCCAATGAAAATTCCCTTCCCATGGTTTGGCACACAACCCATGCCAATCCTTTTGTGATGCGAACCCAATCCCCCTCACAAGTAATAGCTTATATGCCACACTAATTGGGTGCATCGCAACTAGCGCGTCACAAAATAGTCCCTTTTCTCATAGTGATTTAATTGGCAGCTGAACTAGTCGCCACATGGCCTGAAGCACATCTCTTCATATGCCAGATGTTGCTGAATAGCAGCGAGCGTTAGATGGTTGTAGGGTAGGGATACTATACCCTTATGATCAGAGTTACAAAACAGTATATAATAAGAAATCCAATGAAAAATATTGAAGTAATAATAAATGAATGATAAGAAGCAGAAGATAAAAATAGAATACCTGTAAGTAAATGGACAATGCCAATTCATATTATGATGCATGCATGTTCATGTTATGATACTAGATACATGATAATTTTAAAATATAAATAAATCGAAAATATCTCATCAAATAACTCCATGCGCATCCTGGGGACTAGCTCAGTCCTGTTCTCCCATGCTCCCATGTACATGACACAACACAAGTAATAACCCACGAAGTTACAAATATGAAAATATGATCAGTTAACCTAGTGAAATGGAATCCAAAAAAGGGTTTGAGATATAATGGATGTATTCTACCACCCATTGTTTCTAGATTGATCTAGTTCATGTTCAATAAATGATCCGTCTTCCAAAATAAGTTAATGATTGCCGGCAAACAAACAAACACCACATCGTTCCAGGTTACTAAACAAATACTTGACTGATTCTTCCTTCTTGGCCTAAGCTAGATTATAGAACCATTGAAACCTATAGTAGTAAAATGGTGATGTACAAGGAACCATATATGATGTAAAAAATGTGGTTTGACCCCAAGCGTGTTCTTTTGAATCATTTTCAAACCACTTGGACATCATCATAGAATTTAGATACCATTATGTAATAATTACAACACATGAAATAGAGAACTACAATTAATTCATGTGAGGCATCATTGTAATAAAAAAATGGAATCATAATATCATCCAATGGGATCCATAATGGAATCCCATGGGTCACTTACGGGTCCCTCAATATAGGCAATACCACTATGTTTGTTCGAGATGACTCGTAATAGAGTTACCCATATAACTTATGGTATAATAAACAGATTACATACAATATATCTCAAATATGGGTTTGGGTATCACCTGATGAATGGAGTATCCATCATCCAAATCATTCCATCGACAGTTTCTCCCCTAGGGATCTCTATTCACTCCCAGGTATAAATAATTCACTTGGAGAGTCCATCCAAGACATGCCAATTGATAACTCCTGGTGCGTCAAGTAATACCAAGCCATGCCTGATGTGTCCATCCCCAGTGTCCTCATGTTGGTACACATATTCTCCCAAGGTTCGTAGTAGGCGAGTGAGCAGTTTATTAATAAACGAGTCTCAGAACCAAGGTGTATCTGGTACATCAAGATATAATTATTTAGTCTAAGGAAAGAATCATCCTTGATGACATTTCCATTGTGAGAGAATACGCAGATGTGTTTCTATAGGAATTGCCTAGTCTCTCTCCTAGCTGAGAATTTCAATTTTCTTTCAACCATATAACTAGGGTGTGAAAATTATAATAGAATCCATATATAACGGATGTTGTGGATATTGAGTTAATTCAATTAAAACTATAATAGAATGTAGATAAATGTTTCATACACCCATGTGATTCAACATGGGGTGCACCAGTCATCATATTTAATAAGAAGGATGGGTCAATGCGCCTTTGTGTCGATTATCGTGATATCTATATGATAATGATAAAGATCAAGTGTCCCTTTATGTGGAATGATAAATTTTTTGACTATATACTTGGAGCACAATACTTTACCAAGGTGGATCTATGGTCAGGATATTACAAAGTTAGGGTGATGAAAGGTGACATCCCTATTAATACATTTTCATACATGGTTCGGGCATAATGAATTCATTGCAGTGCCTTTCAGACTCACTAATGCTCCAACAAGAATAATTTAATTTATGTATAGAGTATTTATTGATAAACTAAACAAATTTGTGGTATAATTATTGATGATATTATAATATATGAAAAATTTAAGTAGGGGAATTGTAAGCATGTGTACACTTTGATATAGACCTTGTTAAAGGAAAATAGTTTTGGCATGTACAAAAAATTTGATTTTTGGTGGAAAGAAGTATTTATCTTAGGTAATATCATCACACGAAATGGAATATATATAGATCATTTAATATAAAAATCAATTAAAAGATGGAAGAGGCCAACATCTGTGATAAATATTTGTATTTTCTTTGGGTTAGCTGAGTATTGTCACTCGTTCATGATAAATTTATCATTATTGTCAATCCCTTTAACAAAAGTAACTCGGAAGGGATTCAAGTATTATTGGAATGAAAAATGGGATAAAATATTAAAGGAGTTGAAATGAAGTCTTATCAAGGTGTGTTCTCACACTACCCACGTATGGAGAGATTTCATAGTATGAAGCGATGTTTTGAAGAAGGGCATGGATTGTGTGTCAATGAAAAATGACAAATTCATTTCTTATGCTTCCAGGTAGTTGAATGTTCATGAACAAGGCTACCCAAAAAATTATATGGAGTTGTATGTAGAAATTTTAACTTAAAAAATGGATGCATTATCTTTTTGGGGGTAAGTGTGAAATATATTCAGATCAAAAAAGTATCATGTATATATTCAAAACTTAAGAGCTGAATATAAGCTAGTAAAGGTGGTAAGAGATGAAAAAACTCCATGACATATCAAACCAATACCATCTTGGGAAAATGAATAATCTGGTAGATTCTCTAAGGAGAAATGATCTGAAAATAATATCAGTTATGAGAACTAAGAGGGTTCATATCTTCCCATATTTGGAAAGGAAGGACATGGGAATCATATAAAAAAGAACACCATCAAATATTTCACAAATTATTTCTCAAGTATATTCTTTTGAGGGGTTAAAAGATTATAATATAATTGATGTTGGAATTGGAAAGATATTTGATTTTATATGGAATTTTAAATCCTCAATGTTCAATGTTAATGATGAAGGGGTTGTGGTATTTGGGTCAAGATTATGTTTACCATCAAAAACTGAGTTAAAGATGTAGATTTTATATGATACACATAGCTCTAGTTTCTCCATACACTCAGGAAGGACAATGATGTATCAAGGTATCTGATAACTGTATTGGTGGGATAATATGAAGATATAGATTTCCAAATATACATCAATATGTCATGGATGTCAGCATGTGATAGTGGAAAGGGTAAAAATCCCAGGGGATGTTGTATCCAATACCCAAACCTATATAGAAAAGAGAAAACATCCCATGGATATTGTCAATGATCCTCAAAATGAAAAAATGAGAATAATTATATATGGGTTGTGGTGGATCATAATACAAATACTACAAAATTCATTGCGATATGAGAGGATACCTCACTTGATCTACTTTTACTAATATACATTGATGAAGGGGTTCGACTGCATTGAGTACTGCTATCAACTGTATCCAATTGAGATCCATGATTAACTTCTATGTTATTGAACATTTTCTATTACATTCTGAATATTGAGATAAACTTCATACTCCTTATCTCCCTAAAATAGTTGGCCAGTATGATAGGACTATCCAGACACATGGTGGAATGCTGAGATCATGTTCAATGAACATCAAAGGAGGATGTGACCAAGATCATCCTACGGTCCAATTCTCTTACAACAATAGTTTCACCTCGAGCATCCAAATGGTTACATATGAAACCATTTATGGGAAGAGGTGTAGGACACCTACATGATTCAATGTATTTGGGAATGAAAAATACATATTCATGAAATGAATGAGGAAATCATGGAAAAGGCTATGACCATTCAGAGGCACAACAAGACTGCTCAATGTCATAAAAAGTGCTTTGCTGACAATCATCTATGAGATCTTGAAATTGATGTTAGAGACATGTTATTTCTTCCCATATCCCCATTGAATAATGTTATGATATTTTGGAAGAAGGGATCTTATTCCATGATACATCATCCACAATGATATCCTTGATCATATTAGAAAGGTGCACTATTGGCATTCATTCCCACCTAACCTTTCCCGGTTTCAAGATGTATTCCACATAAAAACCATGTGGAAATAAATTCCTGATCCCCACTTGTAGTTAATCACAAGGTGGTACCATTGTATAATGATTTTCGTGTGAGGATTAGCTGATGAGGATCCTAACAAATAGTGATAATCATCTATGAAGTAAGACAATTCACCTTATCAAAGAGTTATGGAGAAAAAAAGATTTAAGAAGAAATATGGGAATTAGTTTAACTAATGAGACAGAATTAACCTCATCTTTTAGGGGGGGTAAATGAAATTTTTCAGGGTGAAATTTATCAAGGGGGAATATTTTAGTGACCTTAACTGTTACAAATGTGGTTTCTATTTGTGATTTTAATTAAATGTCTCACTATGAAATATAGTTATAGAAACCCCATGAACATCCTTAGTTATATATTTGTATAAAAAATTCCATTAAAAATACTAAAAATAATAAAATTTCCATTAAATAGTGATCACACGAAAAACATAAATATAGGACTTTAACGAATCCAATTGACTCAGATGAAGGAAGTGATGACCTCATCCAGTAGAATAGTACACTATAGATACCATTTATCGAATATTTAGAGGGATATGGAAAAATTGGAATTTTCACTTGACTAAGACAAATATGAGATACAAATACAAATGGGTGACATAAACTGTTTATGGACGAAGATCATGCTCATTGTGATCACGACCCAAACCATGTTTGCAGAACATCACGATGAAAGATTAATCATCAATTAAAAAACTCATAGGGAATATATTAATGTTATAAAAGGATATGTATCAAGACCTTAATAATATGAATATATATTTTTTTATAGAATAATTAATTTCTTTTAATTTTTATCATAACATTATAAATTATCTTCATTTTGATTCCATTAAACAAAAATAGTATTTTTGGGTAATATTCAAATTCAATCAAGGGATTTATTTTGATGCATTAATTGATTAATTAAATAATGATTAATTTTAAAAAATATAATTATTAAATAAGTAATAATAATTATAAATCGGTATATAATTTTTATGAAGTAAAGTATACTTTTTATATGGGTTCAAAAAATATTATTGTCAATAATCCATCAATTTTCCAATAAATGTTGAATTTTAATTTAAATGTGAACATGAATATATTTAAATAAAATATTTATATAATATTTGTATTATTTTTGGAATCATAACATTGAAATTATCCAATGTTTAATTTTTTATAATTTTCTGAGAAGGTTGATTCTTTTGGGTAAAAATTAAAAACAATATTAACATATAGTATGCATTATAAGATCCTATGGACCAAGAAATGATTTTATAAATATATAATGGGTATCCTCTAACAAAAATATGTTTTAAAAATAAAACAATGTGATTTTATGATTATTTTATTAACTTTATTATTCTTTTATGAATCCTCTAAAACATATAAAGTATTTTATGATTTCATATTCATTTCATAAAAAATGTGACTCACCTTCACATAATAAAGGTAATATATTAGTAATTTCAATCTATTTAATTATAAAATAATTAATAGAACTCCAATTTTTCTAAAACCCTAGGAAAAACCATTGTGATGGTTTTTGGTTTTAAATAATTTATTTTGTAGATTCCAAAACCTAAATATTGAAGAAATCCCTCACTTTTCTAATATAAACCCAACCAAGATCCCACTTCTCTAAAAAATAAATACTTTTATAAAGACAATACTAATAACTTATATCAATATAATCATAAAAAAGCCAACCAATCTCTCTAGAAACAGCATTCATGCTTTTTGTTTCACACACTTAATGTAAGGGATCCTCTCTTTCCCAGATATATTCAAGAATCTCATCTATGTTATGTAATTTTATTTTTAATTTGATAATGATGGTGTATGTTTTAATATCTCATAATACTAATATAATTTTTTATAAATTTTGATATACCCATTTATCTCTCATTAATCCCTCTCTTGTACACCTGTTACCATGTCAAAATTTCATAAGCACCATTTCTATTCTCTTTTTATTCAAGCCTGTTTATTATCGTATTCCATCTTATTCTAATTCCATATGTTTGGAAAAATCCTCCCATGACACTATTAAATTACTTATAATTTTAAATTTATTATATTCCAATTTATATCTCATCAACCCAGGTGATGAAATTTTTTGTGACACAGTTATGTTTTTGAAATTTTACCATGATTTTCCATTCAAAACTAATTGTGTAGTGAATATTGTAACCATTTTAGAAAAATGTCGTCTACTTTTATAAATATATAATATTTTATTTGGGAAACCATTGTATGTATTCCCCTACCATTTATCATGGGATAAATTATGATGACGAATTAATCCTTGTTTTATGATCTATGTGCAAAACTTAAGCATGAGAATAAAATGAATGTGACGGGTGCACCCCTAATTTTATAGTGTTCCAATACATTGGGTAATGTTTAATATCATTATTTATCATGTTGTTAATTGGGTTTACATGATTAATTTATGGTATTTTTTCCACCATGAAGTATTGGTTGTTTAGCCTTGACCTTTTTTATGATGCATCGTTTTAAGTTATTGTCGTATTTTTGATATTATGATAATCATGCTATATAATACATTACAATTTGTGTACCTTATGCCACATTTATACTCATTTTACAACATGTAGTATTTTATTCATGTTATTACATGTTTATTCTCTTAATTGAATCTATATATCATTGATTGTTTAATGTATTTCCCAAGGTTGTCCATTGTAGATTTAATCTCAAAAATGATTATGAAGTATTCCATAAATATATTGTAATTCATTTTTAATTTTTTAATGAAATATACATAACTACCAATGAAACTAGACTTATATATCAATTCATTTTTATTATATTTAATATTATTTCTTAAAATAATTTATTATATTTTTATAAATAGAAGGGTTTTTATTTAAAAACCCCAACCTCTGGTTTGAATTTATTAAAAAATAAGTTTATACTCTTATATAATAAATTTAAATTGATTATAATATAATAATATATTAATAATTATACTAATATTACATATTTTTTTATCTTATTTTGTTATATCACCAATTTTTTAAAATATTTCCTTAAAATTATCATTTTTGCTGCAAACTTCTTCGTTATTCCGATAAATATTGATTCAGGAGTTACAGTCCTTTCATCTTGACCACGATTACACCATCTCCATAATTATTATTACATCATAAACATCGCACACCCACACACAAAAACATATATATATATATATATTTAATCCGTCATTATATCTAGTAATTCAAGGTGGTGATGGAAAATGAATCATATAAATACATAGAGACACGATTGATACTTTCATTTCTCAATTGATTGAATGAGGGTTGAAAATTATTGTCCCATAATCGTAATAACATTTTATTATATTAATTTATGAGCCAATAATTTATATATATATTGGAACAGAGTGTATTTTTTGTTTTTTCCAATCCACACTACTGTTTATCAGAGTGTTTTCAATATTGGTAATCATACTATGTATATGGATTCACTTTTAAATGTGGAATTATTTACTATTTTTCTATTATTTTAGATATAGAAATCAAGGGGATGGATAATGAATCATGAAAGATGGATTTAAAGGATTTAATCATTAGATATATAATAATGGTCTATGTTTCAAAGTGACTAGATTTTACAAAAATCTGGTTCCATGAACGGTTTATCTTCATGAAGGTGAGGAGAATTGAAAAAATGGAATGGAAAACCCATGTTATTCAAAGCCATGAAAATGTTTGGGAATAAATGATGGGATGAAGGTAAATATTTATGACTATAACAATATTGAATATTGGGTTAAATTTAAATGGGTATTTGTGAATATAAAAGAATCATGAACACAAATTAAGAGTTTAGAGAAAAGACAACTAATATTGTTGGATACTCAAAAGCGGAGTAGCCAATAAATATGTGGAAACACCAAAAAACATTTATATGAATATATTTATATAAAACTATGAATCAATATAATTTCATGAAATTATAAAAAATTAATAAATCTTTTCAAATATGTAATCCTTAATGATATTAATCATCAAAATTTTAACAGACATGAATGGATTGATTCCAATTAATATAAGAAATTAATTTTTTGTGAAGACTGAATTTTTATCATAGACAGTGATTTTCATGATGGATGGGAACTTTTTGAAGGGGAGAAGCTTTTTATGGATGTTATATTTGAAAAGTTTTAGAGATTCAAGAATTGGTATGGGTCTCTGAAGCCTGATATTTCATAAAAAGAAAAATGGGGATTCATAAGGGCTGGGAGCTTACTAAACCCTAGTGTTGAACGTCATTCTTCAAGTGGAAAGTTCTGTCAGGTGAATCATCTTACGATAATGATGAAAGGTGAGTATCATTCTAATCCTGGATAATGAAATAAATTCTCAACCTAATAATGTATCATAAAAGTATATAAACTTGGAAACACATCACCTATGGTTGTGAGACAAATGGAGTTTATGGATGTATTATTAGGGAGAGAGTGTTGTATCCATAATTGTTGTAAAGTCAGAGTGGCTATCCAAAAGAGACTATGTCTGATCTTCAAAATTTCATGATATATTTAATCATAGTGTATTTTAATTTGACCAACACATTTTTAGTGTATGATCATTATAATTTAACATAATGGTGAACCAAGTAATACTATTGACATGTCTCCCAATTTGATAATGATTAATTAATTCATGTTTTTATCAGATAAGTTTAAAATGCCTCTTCCAACGATTGAGAAATAACAATTGCACTAAAATAAAAACTAGACTCCCTAATTCACTCGTACGATATCAGGGTGTTCGGGGTCCTACATGTTGTATCATAGAATATAGGTTTCTGGAGTTAAATCATTCAACAATTGTTTTCATGGAGAATTCAGTAAATGATATGGTATACCACTGCTTTTATTGAATAAAATTATATATTTGGAGGAATAGGATGATATACCATCTATGATGCCTTTGGTCAGAATTTTATTTCACTACTCAACGGATTTCGGTCACCAATAAGACCCGTTTTTTATATGACTAAAATAGACAGGAAAATGATTGATGCATATGCCAAATCCCTAAATGCTATTATTATAGCACTTTATGATCAAATATAATTTAATTATATGTATTTTTGTACAACCAATTAGATGTGTGAGAATCGAAAATATATATAATAATGTGTTAAAAATTTAATGGAAGTTGAACCAGAAGTCCCAGAAATTCTGTTTGACGATATAAATATTCATCCAGATGAAAATACTGATGGATTCTTTAATAACATAACAATGTTGTAGAAGATATTTGAGAATTTTGGGAATATATTAATGATAATTGAAATATAAATAATATCATTATAATTCAATCATATATATAATGTCCAAATGTTTCATCAATTGAGGAATGATATTTCTCTTCTCTCTCACTGGATGATCTACTATGCAGTCTGGTATCTTTTGAAATGAGATTCAAACCAAAAGATTCATCAAATCATGTATGAATGGAAGTAAAATTCAAAAACATATGATAACAAGAGATTTCAAAAGTAAGATATTATGAAGGGGAATAAATTAAATATCTATTTTCCATGATATTATTAACATGAAAAGGGAGAATTTGAAAAAGATTACGTTGGATGGTTTTTAGTGTGGTAAATTTGGGCACATTGCCTCTTGATTCCCATCCAAATTTTAGGATTTTTAATTTTAATAGGTAATAATGTAATATCATAAAAAGAGGTTCCACATCAATGGAGACATCATTTCAAGAATGAAATTTTATAGAAAGTGAATTGATTACAATGAACAACAATTTGATAATTACTTTTTGATGGATGTGGACCATAGTTTAAACAAAAAAAACATACATGATGGATAATGTTTACAAGGTAGAACATAAAAAATATAAAGATAATCAGTTACTTGGAATTGGGTAAATCAACATGGAACACGAGGGCACTTTTGTTGTGCTTGAAAATCAATAATAGTGAAATATAAATTTGAGAGTTTGGTTGATTGATTCTTCAGAGTAAGATGATCAGATTGATGCATAAATTGATTCAGTGGAAGGAGAAGAATAATGCTAAGTGAAAAATCATACTATCTCACATGATTTTGTGTAAAAAAACTAATGATTTAAGAGAAGGAAAATTTAACATTGACCTTTCATTATGACCTGAGGAATATGATAATATTGTTGAAGGACATGAACAAGAAGTTGTTACACTAATTAGTATATTGTAAACTGAATCATAATAAATGGGAAAAATGAAGAAAATTCTTATTGTAAATTATCAAATGCAGATCTTAGTGAAATAAGAAAATGTGGTTCTGAACGACTAAAGAAGGACTAGTTTGATTAGAGATCCAAAACGATGAAAAAATGTGGAATTGGAAGTGTTAAAAACCATAAAGGTATTGATAAGTGGAGATAAAAAATAAAGTTAATTAAAAATATAAACTTATCACAAAGAAAGATAACTTCCTATCAAAACATTATTCGACCCAACAAAAAATAAAGATAAATATAATCATTAAGTATATCGAGAGGATTTTCAGTTTATAACATTTAAAAAATAAGGGGAAACAATGGGGAATTGAAGTGAGAATAAATTTCCCCATTTAGAATTTCAATTCTATGGATTTCTAAGTCATATGATGTCTTTATCTAATTAGTTAATGAGTTATCTACGTGGGAAAGCATTGGGAGTTCAATAAAGGAGAATAATTCTATATTCTTCATTATATTGAAAAATATTTTCTATGGGTATTTTTTCACATATCTAACTACACCAATAAATATATTCATTATAGGTAGGGAAAATATTGGAACGATACATATAGAACTCCTAAGAAATAATATACCCACAAAAACAACATATTTACTCATGAAAATATCTATTTTCTTCTGGATTGAAAACATTTGTATAATTAACCCATACATATTAAAAATATATTTGACATGACATATATAACATCCACCCAATTATGATGCTTCATTAGCACCATCATATCAATCATGGATATTTATTCCCTATGATAATGATTATCTATATACTATGATTGAGTCTATGGATAGAATCATCCATGACGACATTACCATTGTGAGGGAATACATTGATGAGTTTCATGAAGAATTTCTTGGTCTTCCTCCTAGCAAAGAAGTCAAATTTTTTATCAAGCTTATAATTGGGGTGTGAAAATTATCAATGAATCTATATAGAATGAATGTTGTGGATCTTGAGTAGATCAAAAAACAACTATAGAAGAATCTAGATATAAGATTCAAACACCCATGTGCTTTACCAAGGGGGGCACCAGTCCTCTTTGTAAATAATATGGATCGTTAAATGCACCTTTGCATCAATTATTTTGAGCTCAATAAGATCATGACAAAGAAAAAGTATTCCCTACATGGATTGATGAATTTTTTTATTAGAGATATGTAGGTCTATATATTTCTTAAGTGGATCATTGGTTATGATATTACCATGTATGGGAGAAGAAGGATGATATCCACGTGAGTACTATTTCGTACATGGTATGGGCACTATGATTTCCTAGTGATCCCTTTCAGACTCATTAATTCTCCAACAATCATCATGGACATGATTAATAGAGTATTTAGAGATTACCAAAAAAAATAAATGGAAGTATTTTTTGATGATATTCTAATATACTCATAAAGTAAAAAGGTGGATGTGAAGCATCTGAATACTGTGATATAGAGATTTTATAAGGAAAATATGTTTTACATTTAATGAAAATGTGATTTATAGTAGAAGGAATTATATTTCTTGGGGAATATCATTACAAAAAATGGGATATATATCGAACAGTAAATAAAAAAATCAATTATAGGATGGATGAGGCTAACATATGTGACAAATATACGTAGATTCATTGGGCTAGCATGCTATTATCCTTGATTCATGAGAAATTTAACGTGATTGTCAACCCCTCACACGAAAATAACTAGAAAGGGAGTTATTTGTTTGAATGAAAAATGTGACGAAATTTTTATTTAGTTAAATATCAGACTTATCAGTGTACTTGTACTCATAGTACATAATGGTGGATAGATTTTCCTGGTATTCAGTGATGGGTTAAAGAAGGGAATGGGTTGTGTGTTGATTAAAAATGACGTAGTCGTTGCTTATGATTCAAGGTAGATGAATGTTAATGAACGGTTCTACCCAACATATGATATGTAGTTTGATGTAGTTATTTTCACAGAACAAATTTGGTGGTATTATCTCTTTGGGGAGAAGTGTGAAATATATACGGATCCCAAAATTCTCAAGTATATATTCACAACTAAAGAGATAAAAATAATCCATTGAAGATGGTATGTGACGATAACAGACCATGAATTATCAATCCACTACCATATTGGGAAAATGAATAATGTGGAAGATGCTCTAAACATAAAGGATCTGGAAATTATATCTGTGATGAGAATTAAGAGGGACCCTATCTTCTTAGATTTGGAAAGGATGGGCATGGGAAAAATATAAGAAGGAACATCATCATTCCTTTCATAAATTATTTCTCAAGAATAGGTTTTGGAGATGTTAAAATGATCTAAAATCAATGATGTAGAAATTAAAAAGAAATTGGAAGCTATAAGGACTGGTAAATCATTGAAGTTCAATGTTACTAATGAAGGTGTTGTGATATTTGTGTCCTGAATTTGTTTATGGTCAAATCCAGTGTTAGAGAAGGATATTTTGGATGATAAACATAGCTCAAGTTTCTCCATCCACCTAGGATGAACAAGGATTTATCGAGATATCCAATAAAATTATTTGTTGTATAATATAAAGATAGAGATCTTAAAATATACATCAATATGTCTTGGATGTCAACCAGTGATAGCAGAAAAGAAAAAAAATCCTATGGGATGATGGAACCAATACCCAAACTCACATGGAAATGGGAAAACATCTTGATGGACTTTGTCAATGAACCTCCAAAGAAAAAAATAGGGAATAATTCTATATGGGTTGTGGTGGATCATCATACAATGACTATACACATCATTGTGATATCAGAGTAAATATCAGTAGATATAAATGCACATACATACTTGAGAGAAGTGGCAGGGGTGAATGGAGTACCCTAATCAATTGTATTCGATCGCATTACAAGATTAACCTCCATGTTATTGAAGAGTCTCTAGTACACTATGAATACTGAGTTGAAATTCATAATGGCCTATATCCCTCAAAATGAAATCCAATTTGAGAGGTCTATCCAGACACATGGAGGCATGTTGAGAGCATGGCCAAAGGACATCAAAGAAGGACTATGTGAAAATATTCCTCTGGTTGAGTTCTCTTACATTAATATTTTCATCCCATGCATCCAAATGGTTCCATATGATTCACATTAAGTGATGAGGTGTAGGACACCAACATGGTTGGATGAATTTGGGGAATGAAAACAACTTGGTCTTGAAATGGATGATGAAATTGAGGAAATTTCTAAGACCATTTAGTGGCACATCCGAGATGCTCAGACTCAGAATAAAGCTATGATAACCATAATATTCGGGAGATTGAGCTTGATTTTGGAGGAAAGGTATTCCTACTTATATCTCTATTGAATAAAGTTATGAGATTTGGGAGTAAGGGAGGATTAGTCCAAGATAAATCAGCTCTTTTGAGATCCTTGATGCCATCAGAGCATTGGCCAATCGAATTTTACTCCTAAAAACGTATATTGGGATCAATATGTATTCCATGTAACACTCTTTTTGAAATATATACCTGATAACCACAATTACTCAATCCACAGGTGGTACCATTGGTGAATGATCTTTCCTATGAGGATGAGCCGATGAGGATCTTATATCCTTGAGAAAATGTTCTATGAAATGAGGCAATTCACCATGTAAAGGAGTTGTTGACAAACCTATTGGTTGATGAAGTAACATGGGAATAAGTTGAACTAATGAGACAAAATTACCCTCACCAATTTTAAGGGGGGGGGAGGGTGAAATGAAATTTTTGAGGGTGAAATCTCTCAAGGGGGAATATTTGAACGACCTTAACTACTATATAGGAGGTTTCAATTTGTGATTTTAATTTAATGTCTCATTATGTAATATGGATATAGAAAATCCATGGACACCATTAGTTATATATTTTCATTTTAGAGTCTATTATGAATATTAAAATTATTAATATAATAGTTAAATAATGATCACATTATAAGTATAAATAAAGGGATATAACGAATCTAATTGTCTCAGAAAAAAGTATTGATGAAATTTTCTAGTAGAATAGTACACTATGAAACCCATTTATCAAAGCTTACATATGAGATAAAACGACTATCATTTGCACATGACCAATTCAAATATGAGATAAAAATACATTTGAATTAGAGAAACCACTTACAGAAAATGTTCAAACTCATCAAGATCATGACCCAAACCATGTCTATAGAACACCCCCATGAAAGTCTCACTGTCGATCAACATAATCATAGATAATACATAATTGTTATAAATGGATATGTATCAAGTCCATAATATAATGAATATGTACATTATTTTTAATAATTATTTGGTTTTCATTTTTATTGTTAAATTATATATAATTTTCATTTTGATATGATTAAACAGAAATTTTATTTTCAGATAATATTCAAATTCAATTAAGGGTTTTATTATTGATTCATTAATGGATTATTAAAATAAATATTATTTTAATAAAATATCATTTTTAAATTAGTATTACTGATTATAAATTATTATGTATTTTATATGAAGTGTAATATACTTCTTGTATGGTTTCAAAAAATGTTATTGTTAATAACACTTCATTTTCCTAATAAATGATTAACTTTCTTTTAAAAGTTAAAAAGAACATATTTAAAAAATTATTTATATAAAATAAGTATTATATTTAGAATCATCACATTGATATTATCCAATGGATACATTTTTATAATTTTCTCAGATGTTCAAATTTTCAGGTAAAAATAAAAAACCGTATAAATATATAGTCTGCTTTATGACATCATAATGACACAAAAAAAGTGTTATAAATTCAATAATGGGTATCCTTAGACAAAAAAATATGTTTTAACAATAAAATAATGTGACTTTATATTTATTTTTTAAATTTTAATAATCCTTATTGAATCCTCCGAAACATATAATGTATTTTATGATTTTATATTAAATTATTCAAAAATGTGACTCACCACCCCATAAAAAAAGGGTGATA